>CM056573.1:60870000-65870000 GCA_029721435.1 Gymnothorax reevesii
ATTTTATGATGGTTTCATCGAAATTATTGACAAACATGCCTTCTTCGAAAATACAGAGTAAAGGGTAGAGATAATGCATGCTTTACTTCAGACTTATCAAACTTACTCCATGAGCGCAATGTGGCTTGGGCCACTGCCAGGAGATCATATCTCGAATCGGATTGGCTGCTTTTTTGGCAACTGCGCAATGCTTGCATAGTTGCAATTAAAAAAGCAAAAACTGTTAATTTTCTTAGCAAAACCACAAGAAACCTAAACAACCCTACATCATTTTGGAAAACTACAAAATCTTTATTTGGAAATATGGATGGTATAGGCATAGGTCGGCAATTAGCGGCTCCCGGGCCACATGTGGCCCGCAAGCAAAAACATCTGGCCCGTGAGATTGTTTGAACTAGAGAATGAAAATAAAAAAATAAATGATACTTTTTAAAAATTGGACTGACAGTCTCAAAAAAGCTCTTTGCTTAGACTTTATTTTTCAGAACAGAAACATTTCAATCGATCTAAATTCTTATTTGTAATATCTGGATACGTGGGTGAATAAGCGCATCAGCGAGGTGCAGCGTGGACGCTCAACATGCAAAAACAAATGACATCAGCAGACAGCCCCTGGTGCTGAAATTCCAATGGTCTCTAGATAAAACACAAGGCGTCACTCAAACAACGGACATAGGCGTCATATTATTGTGAAATTTGAAACACTTCTTTCAAACAGGCCAGACATCAAACATAGGTATATATACGTAGAGCCAGAAATGTGAGTACCAGGAGTTTCAAACATAACGTGCGTGTTATTTAGGCCTTTATATGACTGTTATGGCACAACAAATATCAATAACAATGCATTGCACTGTCAGAAGCAAATCGGAGCAAAAAGGTTGAATCCACTCGACCATGGGCTGCAGGGCTCGGCCCCTGAAACGACAGAGCAGACAGGAGCACTTTCACACTTATGCACTTACAGGAGCCCTGAATTATGTCCAGCCACATTCATTAAAAATACAGTTCAGATTTTAAACACAATAACTACTCACCTAGTGTGAAAAGTGGCATATCCCGCTGATCACTATTTTCTGGATATCCAGTGAAATAGACGTCACTTTAATCCTCAGGCAGTTCTCGAGGTTTTGGTTTGTCAGTCTATTTCTCTCGTGCGTCTTTATTGCATTCATTGCTGAGAAGGACGACTCACACATGTAGGTGGAAGGGAACATGGTCAGAATGAAAAGTGCGAGTTTCTTGAGGTTGCTGTATTCCGCGGAGCCTAGTAAGCCCACCCAAAAGGCACTAACAGTCTCCGCACTTCTGAGCGCATCTCGCACAACGGAGGTGGTTTGAAAGTCAACCATTTCCATCTCCAGCGCAGCCTGATCTAAAGATGGGATCATTTCTTTCGCCAGGGAGGAGAAGTTGTCGGCTGGTTTTACTGCAGGGTCAGGTATAAAGTCATGATATCTTTTGGGATCGAGTAGTCATCAAACCGAGAAGTGAAGTTGGCTCGAAGCCCCTTGATGAAGTCAACCATCAGCTCCGTCACTTCTCCCGCTGTCTTCTTCAGTGTGCTGAAATGGAGGAGCCTGCCGGTAGATATGTCTGCCTCAAGCATCGCAAGCTTTCTTGTGAATGACTCCAGTTTTTCAACCATGTCTACGATGGTTTTGTCTCTACCCTGTAGCTGAAGGTTAAGCAGGTTTAGGTGGTCAAATATGTCAGATAAAAACGCTACATTGGACATTAACTTTTCATCCTCCAGCAGGATAAGGTGGTCAACTGCTGCCTTGCTCTTGCTCATTCCAAGGAATGCTTTTATCTCATTAATTAGCGCACAGACGCGATCCAGCGCTTTCCCCTTGCTTAACCAGCGCACATCGCTGTGAAGCAACAAGTCATCGTGGGTGGCGTCTGCTGACTCAGCCACAAGTTGTCGGAAAAGCCTATGTTGGGTGCTTGATGTACCTCTGACAAAATTAATGACTTTCATCACTTTGTCCATAACTTCCTTGAGCTCTCCACTCAGTCTGGCACAGAGGACACTTTGGTGGATGAGGGAGTGCAGCGCATGCATGTGTTCTTTCAGCCTGCTCACTAGACCTCTGTGCTTACCCACCATTGCTGGAGCCCTATGGAGTCAGATTTGTCTCTTTATTACATGAGAGAAAATAAAAGATCCAAGAGGGAAAAAAAATGTTTGAGAGAAAAAGTTCACACTGATAGCAAAAAAGCATTTTATGAGAAAAAAATTTACATTTGAGAGAAAAGCTTTTCATACCGATAGCAAATAATTATATTTCAGACTAAAAATCTCATAGAACATTTAAAAAAAAAAATTTTTTTTAATCGTTTTTGAGGAAAATTTTTTTTTTTAACTCTCAAATATATAGATTTTTGCTATCAGTGCGAAAACCAATTTACTCAATGAAAAAAAGTGTTTCAAAATATTTTTCTTTTCTCAAAACCTAAGTGTTTGCTCTCGATGCAATTTTTTTTGCTCTCGGGTCAGGATTTTACTTTCGCAGCGAAAATAGTGTCATGGGCGGGGCCACGTCCCTATTGGCCAGTCGGGTGAGAATCGTCTTGGGAGTCGAATTCAACTGAATCATCGCACCATTATCGATTCACCGGCATAGATACGATGGATTAAGCAGAGACTCCAATGTTTAGGTAAAATGATGACACGATCAACTCACCGGGTAGCTGGCTGAGCAAGCTAGTAGTCAAAATTATTCCCATCACAGCCCTAACAGGTTAGTCACAGCAATGGCGCAAGGATCAGTCCAGCCATAAATCCATTGAGCCGTCTTTGATATGGGATCAGGTAGACACCAGAAGCGAGGTGAAGGGGAATGAGGATTTATTGAAAAAACAAAACAAAACAGGCACGAGGGCCAACGAAAAGCCGATGGGAGAAGAACGCGCATGGGTGTACCCTCTGATCATTGCTGGATCTCTGGGAGAGAACCGCACCAACCCCGACATTGGAGGCATCCACCTCCACAATGAACTGCTTGGCGGGGTCGGGGGTGGTGAGGATGGGCGCGGTGGTGAAGCGCCTCTTCAGCTCACAGAAGGTCACCTCAGCTTGCGGAGTCCAACGAAATGGCACCTTGATGGAGGTAAGGGCCGTTAGGGGAGCTGCCATGGTGCTGTAGTTCCTGACGAATCGCCTATAGAAATTGGCGAAGCCCAGGAAGCTCTGTAGGGCCTTGTGGTCCTTGGGTGCGGGCCAGTCCACCACAGCCTTGACCTTCTCCTCGTCCATTCCCAGGTGGTTTGGGGAGATGACGTGCCCCAGGAAGGAGGTAGTGGTGGTGCTGAACTCGCATTTCTCGGCCTTGACAAAGAGGCGGTTTTCAAGAAGGCGGCGGAGCACCTGGCGAACATGGTTCGTGTGCTCTGTCCTGTCCCGGGAGAAGATCAGGATGTCGTCAAGGTAGACGTAGACGAACCTCCCGATCATGTCTCCAAGCACATCGTTCACCAAATTCTGGAACACTGCGGGTGCGTTGGTCAGGCCGAATGGAACCACCAGGTACTCCCAGTGGCCGCTAGGGGTGTTAAAAGCGGTTTTCCATTCATCACCCTCCCTGATGCGCAGGAGGTGGTAGGCATTCCGCAGGTCCAGCTTGGTGAAGATGGCCGCTCCTTGGATGACATCGAATGCCGAGGACATCAGTGGGAGCGGGTAGCGGTTCCTGATCGTGATCTTATTAAGGCCTCGGTAGTCGATGCAGGGGCGCAGGGAGCCATCCTTCTTCTTCACAAAGAAGAAGCCTGCCCCCGCGGGAGAGGAGGATGGACGGATGATGCCAGCCGCAAGGGACTCCCTGATGTACTTGTCCATGGCCCCCCTCTCTGGCTCAGACAAGGCAAAGACACGACCCCTAGGAGGTGCTGTGCCAGGCTGGAGGTCGATAGCACAGTCATACGGGCGGTGCGGGGGCAGGGACACCGCACGGGACTTGCTAAAGACTGTAGCCAGATCGTGGTATTCGGGGGGCACTCTGGAGATGTCTGGCCTCCCCTCGGGAGCTGGTCCACCCGCAGAGCAAGAAGGACGGGAGTCGAGGAGGCAGCTGGCCGAACAGGAGGCACTCCACTCCCGCACCTCATGGCGGGCCCAGTCGATCACCGGCCCGTGTTGCGCCAACCAGGGATGACCCAGGACAATTGGAGAGCGAGGCGTCTCAGTCACAAACAGCTGGACTTGCTCGCGGTGGTTACCGGACGCCAGCAGCTGGATGGGAGCAGTCCGGAAGGACACCTTGGCAAGGGGTTGCCCACCCAGCCCTGAAATGGACAATGGGCTGGGAAGTTGGCATAGGGGAACCCCCCACTCGGCAGCAGCTCTGGCGTCAATAAAGCTCTCCTCAGCCCCCGAGTCAATGAGGGCGGTGGTCTTGCGGGAGCGGCCCTCCCAGGTCAGGGTCACAGGAACACAGGTCCGGCGGTAGGAGGAGGTCTGCTTGGATGAGGAGCCCACCAGTACTCCTCCAGACGCTAGTGGGCGCTGTCTTGACGGACAGCCTCGGACCGCATGACCCTGCTGGCCGCAGTAAAAACACGCCCCCGACCTCCTTCTCCGTTGGCGCTCCTCCTGGGTGAGCCGGGACCTCCCGATCTCCAGGGGAGATGCCTCTCCAGGAGAGAGTGTGGTGGCGTCCCCCCTCGGCTGGTCCTGAGGTGACGCGCGATCAGGGCACGGGGGTTGGATCTGGCCAGAAGGGGCAGAACGTCGGCCAGGGCCAAGGGTGAGCGCCCTCTCCTCCAGGCGGCTGTCGATGCGCAGGGCCAGGTCTATAAGGGCCTCTGGAGACTCAGGGATCTCACAAAAGAGCAGTCGATCCTTGACTGGTTCGGACAGCCCCTGGAGGAACACGTCACAGAGCGCCTCCTTGCTCCAGCCAGAAGTAGCTGCCACCGTCTGGAAGTCGATGGCATAGTCTGCCACCGATCTCCTCCCCTGCCTCATCCTCAGTAGCTCTCGCCCTGCAGCTCTCCCCTGCTTAGAGCGGTCGAAGACACGCAGCAGTTCCTCCGCCAAGGCCTGGTAGGTGGTGGTGCAGGGCAGCCGAGCCTGCCATGCGGCAGTTCCCCACAAGCGAGCCCGCCCCGTCAGCTGGAAGAGGACGAAGGCGACCCGGGCCGGCTCCGAGGCGAAGGTGGAAGGCTGCAGAGCGAAGCACATCTCGCAGGAGGTGAGGAAGGCCCTGCAGAACCCTGGTTCTCCGCCGTACCGCTCAGGTGGAGGAAGGCGAGGCTCAGGACCTGGATGCGTGACCGGCTGCAGCTGGGGTGCTTCTGCTCCGGGCTGGAGCACAGGTGCAGTGGTGGCAAGGGGCCGGGTAGCAGGCATGGTGGAAGCCTGGCTGGAACCCGCCCAGGGGAGGCTGGCTTGCAGAGTGGTCAGCGCTGCAGTCAGCTCCTGGATCCGCTGCCGCTGGCGTAACAGCTCAGCCTCTTGCTGGGCGATCTTGCGCTCCATCCTCGCTGGTGTCTGTGAGACAGTGTCTACTGATATGGGATCAGGTAGACACCAGAAGCGAGGTGAAGGGGAATGAGGATTGGTAATCATGACACAAGGGGTAACACCTGGAGAGAGAGAAACAAGAGGCATGGCAAGATCAAGACATGGACAGAGATTGGATGACATGACCTGCTCATTAAGAGAATGAGCGTGCTCAGCTTAAGTACCAATTAAGTATGCAGTTTGGAAGCAAGCATGAATGTTAAGAACAGAAAAGCACAGCAAGATCTTGAAATAGCAAAGCAGGAATCATGACAATAAACCCCCTGTCTAAATTAGTAGTATTAGTAATGTGCCTATCTAAGAATTACACCAACCCAGTGAGTGTTAGTAAATGTTAGTAACTTAAAAACAGTTAATTGCCAATTAAGCTTAGAGAGGCCCGAATCCAGCACAGCATGGAAGGAAGGGGAAATACCAAAGCCAACCCAGAGCTCTGAAATGTGCAACAACGAAGGCACGGGGCGGAACGCAGACAAGCGGTGGAGTGGCATGGCAGACCTGGCAAGAACAAAAACATGGAAAAGTAAAAACATGGAATGTGAAACATGAAATGCAAAAACTGTGACATGAACTATGAACTATGAAACTATGAACTATGGAATCTTGATACATGAAACTGTTAAAACCATGCAATACTGTTCTGGCCAAAGGCCAGAACCCTGGAACACAACAGTCTTACTCAAGCCGCTTGCACACTGGACGCGAAACGAATTTTTGCACTACAGATTACATTCAAACTCAATGCAAAGGCTTGAATACACGCGTGTATTCGCGTTGACTTTGAACGTAATCTGTCGTGCGATAAATTCGTTTCGCGTCCAGTGTGCAAGCCGCTTCAGAATCATACGAAGCAGCTCCTCTGCCGTCTGGATACACCGTCCAGCCACGTACGGAATGGTATTTTGTAAAATCCTTTGCGGTTTTTATTAAGTTGGCGCCTCTCCGCTAAAATTCAACGTTAGCAGAGACCCAACGGCGACCTGATGGTACTGTAACGTTAGCTAGTACTGTGCAATATTTCTGCATCGTAATTAGCTCGCCAGTCAACCGGTTCCTCTCAATGAAAATAATTTCCATTCGCTATTGTTTTACTCTCAAGTATGCATATTGTGATATCAACGCTCACTGCCCAATAGAGCTTCACTGTGGAGAATGTCAGAAGATGCCATTAATGACAGGTACAACGAGGGTAAAATGAGTAACATCGCTCCATGCAAAATGCTTTGATGCTGCACACCGGTGTTTCTGCTATTGATGGTATCATCTGGCATCCACCACATGATCACCTGGAAGCAGAGTGTAGCTCCATTGGTCATAGAGCGTTGATTCCGCATCTTGTATACTTGAAGGTAAAACATTACATAATGGAAATTATTTTCATTGAGAGGAACCGGTTGACTGGCGAGGTAATTACGATGCAATAATATTGCACAGTACTAGCTAACGTTACAGTACCATCAGGTCGCCGTTGGGTGCATCCCTGCTAAAGTTGAATTTCAGCGGAGATGCGCTAACTTAATAAAAACCACAAAGGATTTTACAAAATGCCATTCTATTACTGGCTGGACGGTGTTTCCAGACGGCAGAGGAGCTGCTTCGTCTGATTCTGAAGCGGCTTGCACACCGGACGCGATACGAATTTTTCGCACGACAGATTACGTTCAAAGTCAATGGGTAGACGCGAGTACACGCGTGTATTCAACCCTTTGCATTGACTTTGAATGTAACCTGTAGTGCGAAAAATTCGTTTCGCGTCCAGTGTGCAAGCGGCTTGAGTAAGACGGCTCAAAAAAATTTAGGGCTGGACCGACCCTTGCGCTATTGCTGTGACTAAAGCTCACGGAGCCAGCGAGATGTCCCTCTAACCGAGGGAGCGGCCAGTCACACCGCGATGCGCCAGGCCCACACTGTCTTGAGAAATAGACTGAATGGCAAAATGAGCCGCTTTGAACTAGGTTTTATATTAGTTATGAATGTTAATGAGCTGAACGCCACATTTTTCTCCAGGTAGCCTACACATCCTTTAATACCTCTGATCTGTGACTCTCTAACCCGATAGGGCTGTGATGGGAATAATTTTGACTACTAGCTTGCTCAACCTGTTGAGTTGTTCGTGTCATCATATTACCTAAACGTTGGAGTCTCTGCTTAAGACAGCGAATCTATGCCGGTGATTCGATAATGGTGTAATGATTCAGTTGAATTCGACTCCCAAGACGATTCTCACCCGACTGGCCAATAGGAACGTGTCCCCGCCCATGACACTATTTTCGCTGCTACAGTAAAATCCTGACACGAGAGCAAAAAAAAAAATTGCATCGAGAGCAAACACTTAGGTTTTGAGAGAGAGAAGAAAAATATTTTGAGAGAAACACTTTTTTTTTTTTTTTTGGATAAAATGTTTTCACCCTGATAGCAAATATATATATATATATTTGAGAGTGAAAAAAGGTTTTGAGAGATTTTTTTTTCTCAAAAATAATTTTTAAAATGAATTATTTTTTATGTTCAATGAGATTTTTAGTTTGAAATATAATTGTTTGCTATCGGTATGAAAACTTTTTCTCTCAAATATATATTTTTTTCTCTTATAAAATGCTTTTTTGCTATCAGTGTGAAAACTTTTTCTCTCAAACATTTTTTTCCCCCTTGGATCATTTATTTTCTCTCATGTAATAAAGAAACAAATCTCACTCCATAGAGCCCCGTCTGTCAAGATCAGGCTAAGCCTCTCAAATGATGAGGAATGCAACTTAAACAATTCTTCTTGTTTCGCATATATAGCTTCACCAGTGGTGTGCCCATCTAATGGAATTAGAGACAGCAACTCTTCCTTGAAATCCTTCCGATGAAAATATCTCACATAGATGCACAACTGGGCTATATCTGTGTTGTCAGTGCTCTCATCAATGGCTAAGGAAAAGTAGTTTGTGTGACTGACACCGTCGATAATTACACCCTGCACCGCATCAGACAGCGCTTCTATGCGGCGGGCAGCTGACCTGGCAGAGAGCGACATCTGTTTCACTGACTCGATCACACCATCCATCGACTTGTCGGCATCAAGTTCCTCCAAAACTGTCAGCATCATCTCCTAGAAGACCTCTGCGTCAGTGAATGGCTTGTTGTGCTTTGCGAGCACCCAGGATGCTTTTAGAGCTGCACTAGTTACCCTCTGTTGGGATGTGAGACCTCGCACCAAGATCCTGTTGCTGTGTGCATAAGCACCTTTCAGGGCCTCGATCTTGCGCTTTCGTGCCTCTGTCTTCAGAGGGAACGCAACCTTGAAGTTTGCATGCTTTGTTTCGTGGTGCCGTCTGATATTGTATTCTTTGCATACCGAGACAACTTCGTTACAGATCAGGCAGGTGGGCTTTGCATTAATAAAACTGGGCAGGATGAATGCATAGTTCTCTGTCCATTCATCATGAAAGATCCTGTTTTCACTGCTAACTTTTCTCTTTAGATTTTTTGATCGTGCCATTTTTTCACAGCTAATAGCAAAACGTGGAAATGTGTGTGTGGGGTGGTTGTTGTTGTTGTTTTTTTTTTTTTAACAAACGTGCAGATAATTAATAGCGCCCCCCCAATGGCCAGTCAGCAAATTTAACCTACATCGGCCAGCTTGAATGTCTCAGTACGTCCGTTGTGTCATTTCACGAGCGCCAATCATTTTCATCCTCCCCTATTAATTCAATAAATTAGCCATTGTTTTGGTTGTGGCCCGCCACATAATGGCTTGGAAAAAATCTGGCCCGAGGCCAAACTTAATTGCCGACCCCTGGTATAGAGCTTCCCAAATATATTGTCAAGGACTCCTTCAACATTTCCAACAAATCCAAAATGCCTGACTGTTTCAATGAACATGTCATTGCTTCTGGTTCCTTGTTCGACTCTTATAATCATATATATACGGAGCTCCCCGATGTTTTTTGTCCTTATGGTAATGAAACTGTGGCTCATTCTTTTAGCTTCAAGCCAGTTACTATCTCAGAGGTACACAAAGCCCTTAAACTTTTAGATATTAGTAAATCGGCAGGTCCTGATAACCTGCAGCCCTACTTTCCTAAGTTAGCTGCTGATTTTATTGCACCTCCTTTAACACATATTTTTAATCTCTCTTTAGTCTCTTGTGAAATTCCTCTTATATGGAAATCTGCTTTGGTTCTTTCCTGTTAAAAAGGGGAGACTCCATACTCGTAAATAATTACAGGCCCATCTCCAAAATGTCTATCTTAGTTAAAATTCTTGAATCTCTTGTGGCTGAGCAACTGAAGGAGTTTCTATTAACACATAGCATTTTATCTAATTATCAATCTGGTTTTGGGGATAAAAAACAGTACATCTACAGCAACTTCAAAAGTATTCAAGGATTTTGTTGAATCACTGGATAAAAAACATCACTGCGCGGCCCTTTTCATTGACTTATCAAAGGCTTTTGATACTGTGGATCATGCCATAATGAGGCAAAGACTTCTCAGTGTAGGACTGTCAGAACATGCAGTCTGCTGGTTTGAGAACTATTTATTATGCAGATCACAGTGTGTGCAGGCTGAAGGTATCACCTCAAGCCCGCGTATCATCTCTAATGGTGTGCCCCAAGGCTCAGTACTAGGGCCACTCTTAGTCACTATTTACATTAACAGTCTTGGTCAAAACTTACCCAATACAAACTTTCACTTTTATGCAGACGATGCTGTCATTTACTACTCTGCTCCCAAACAGAATCAGGCTCTTGCTCTGCTGCAACAAGCTTTTAACATTGTACAGCATACCCTTCATGACCTGAAGCTTGTTCTGAACTTTGAAAATACAAAATTCATGATGTTTACCAATGCAGTTTAAAAACAATCGAGTTTTCCATCTTTTTTTACGCTTCAGGGAAATGAGATTGAGTCTGTATCCTAGTATAAATATCTTGGAATTATTGTTGATGAATGTCTCTCGTTAAAGCCTCATATTCAACAATTAGAAAAAAACTAAGATTGTGATTGGCTTTTTATTTCAGAAAGAAGTCCTGTTTTTCTTTTGAGGCGAAAACGAGACTGGTTGCTGCTCCTTTTATGTCTGTCTTTTATTAGACGTTCTTTGTGGCTCGTATTTGGACCACATCTGTTTCTTTAACCATCAGATTTTCCCAAGCTGTTTCGTCAGGCGTGGGCGGCGCCTTCTCCTGAGGCTATATAAGCCGGATGTCCGCCATGCTCCTTTTGCTGAAGTGTTTGTTTTTAGTTATCACTACAGCCAGAAGATATCTCTAGTCAGGGATTTTTTGCAAATGTCTTTGCAGTATATTTCTGGTTCATTTCTTCAGGGAAGTTTCCTTTTTCTTTCCCTATTTGTATGTTTCTCTCTTGCTGTGCTTCCTGGTTCGTATTGTTGGGCGTTTGTTTTGGAAGAATAAGAGCTGTTTCTTCGTTTATTTCTCTTCCTGTAGGTATTTTAAGTCCTTCCTGGTCCTGTCTTCTTCTAGCCGCTGCATTTGGCCTCCTGATTCCTTTGGCCATTACAGCGTAGGACCAATGTACACTCTTCCATGTTTTATATGTCATGCTATTTACTCTTGTAGGACATCCTGGACTCAAAGGGCAGAAAGGCTTGATGGGGCGTTATGGAAAAATGGGACCTATTGGTTTTAAAGGTAAAGCGCCTTAAGCTTGCTATTCTAGGGTGCGTTTCCCAAAAGCATCAAGGCTTCCGCTAAGCAGCACGATTTCGGGATTTCTGCAAAAACCGCCCTAGCGCTCACAAGAAAAAATAGTCAAAGCGGGCCATTCCCGCACGTTTTCAGTGAATTAAGCTGCTTGCACACTGGACGCAAAACTAATTTTTCGCACAACAGATTACGTTCAAAGTCAACATAATCTGTCATGTGAAAAATTGGCTTCGCGTCCAGTGTGCAAGCGGCTTTAAAGTACCTATACAAGCACTGCTTGATTTGCACGATCATTCACGCCCACATTTAGAGAGTAACTAGTCAATCACTAGGTATGTTTTCTGCCTTGCCGCTGGCCACTGACCGCAGATGATCTTGAATCTTCCCTTTCGTTGCGTAGCAACGTAATGAGGGCAGTGGCTATATAGCTTCATGGCCAAGATCGTCCCTAATTTCAGACATGGTAATCACTAGCCTGCCCAGCGCTGTACATATTTTCGCCTTGGGGACAAGTTTTGCGCCGCCTGCACCTGTCATTTATCCATTAAAATGTTTATTCACCGGACTTGCTTCAAATCAAGTGAATAATTTTTATAATGGGGGAGATGGCCTGTATGTTAATCATTTTTTTTTATTCTGTCAATGCCAGTCTTTAATTTTTGGGCGTACGATAACGGTTTGCAAAGTGTCTCTTTCCGTTCTTGTCAATTTGGTTTTTCACGCAGAGGTTCCATGCGGCTATACGTAACGACCGAGAATCGCGCTGCTAAGCGAAAGCACCGCTATTTTTTGTTTCTTTTCAGGTTTATTTGTTGACCAGAGAATCTAGTCAAGCCCAGTCCTATTCTAAAGCATACCATTCTGTTGCATGATATCCATCATAATATCTATCTGATTATAGTCAATGGCAGTTGTAACTTGTATTTTTTATTTTTCAAATTTACACAGTCGCTCAGTCACTGAGTGCAGTAATTACTTTTTTTAATAAATGTTTTATTTTTGTTTGTCTAGTTTCAGTTCATCTCAGTATCATAAATGAATAGTTGTTACAGTCTCTTATGATTGTGACAGCTAGCCGTAACATACTGAAATCTCCCCTGACAAATTGAAAATCCCCCCCAAAAAAAGTTAGAAAGGGGGAAATCCCCCTCTGAAAAATATTTCGTGGAGGCCCTAAGCATAGTCGCTAACTAGGTTAGCAAATTACATAGTTTGTTCATTCACAATCAGTAGGTCCAACCATGTAAGTTAGCATCTGTGATTTTGGGAAACGTACCCCTGGATATTAACATGAGGCAGTCAACTATCTTTTGGTATGAAGAATGAGCATTTCAAGTAGTTTTGCTGCAGCAGTGTTTGTGACACATTTGCCCCCTGTTCTTTGTAAAAACGGCACGTTTCCTCAACAGGTGCAAAAGGAGATATGGGGGATCCTGGACCACAAGGGCCAGATGGAGAACCAGGTGCAGTGATTTTTTTTTTCCAGTCAGTGGGCTTGGAAATATAGATTGTGCCTAAATTTATTTTGTGGTTTTGACTGGATTGTGCACTGAATTAGGCTATATTTGTTTCAAACCTCTCCCAAAATGGCACTTGTCCTGTATGATTTAGATCTCTCCATCTTCCAGCACAGGTGATCCAAATGACCGCCTCATTATCGAACTTCTTTAGGGGTTGATAATGACCTAAAAAATTGAATCATCTGCACAGTAGCAGGGAAATATCTAAAACAGTGGTTCTCAAACTCAGTCCTGGGCTGCGCCTAAAACCAGCATACGCAGGGGGCCCCAGGACAGATCTAAAACATGCAGGACAAGTGGCATTCCTGGAGAGGTTAGAGAAACACTGGGCTACATTATTAGAACTGAATCCGAAGCATCACTACCATATTAAAACTGACCCTGACTTATGATGTTAGAATTTTATACAAGCTGTGAGCACTGAACAAAATGTGTTTTCAGGTATTCCATGTGAGTGTGCACCAATAAGGAGAATGATTGGTGAAATGGATATCCTTGTGTTTCAGCTGACCAATGATCTGAAGTTCATAAAAAATGGTATGTCTCTTAACCCCTTAGGGCAAAGCTTAATCAGAAAATGTATGTGCTCCCCTCTATAAGGCTTTATAATTCAAGATTTGAACATTGCGGAGAGTGGGAGCAAAACGTAAATGAAACAAGACACTTGAAGCATTTAGAATACAAGCTTAAATCATTTTATCATTGAAGTTGTGACTGAGAATAGTTAGATCTGAAAAATGGCTCAGAGGTTTAAAAAAAAGCTTATGTCTGGGATGATAAACTAATAAAGTATATTATAAACCACAAGTATATTACTTTGTACATCTGAGAGTAATATTCAAAATTACCAGCCAAATAAGAGCAATCTCCAACTAGTGGCTCTTCAAAAGGTGCACTGTCAAATGATAAATTTATCATATATTCTGAAAAATTAAACATTTTCACTCATGAAAGTCAAAATGATTCAATGATTTTCAAGTGGGAATTGACATAAGTCCATCAATATCGATGGGGATGGACATCAATGGTCTCCAATAACCCCTCCAAACCCCTAAACTGCTAATTTCTCTATTATAAAGTATTGAAATTTATCAAATTTTCACCAGAGCTGCGTTAGCCAACACACAAACTCATTTATGTTAAGGTCAGAATGTCTACCCCTCAAGGAAACCATGTGCTGTTACCACCTCCTATGATGTTACCGAGGGATTGGACTTAAGGAGGCATGCAAAATGAAAGGAAAAAATGAAAACTGTTTAAAAGCAACTCCAGCCGACATACTCAGTCCCGCAGTGCCCCACTCCTTTGTAGGTCTTGCCAATCAGTAAAACAGATGCAAACTGCCACAATGCGGAGAGGGACATCACAAGAATGACACTTGTGCATTCAGCTTCTTCTCGCAGCAAAGCATGTAGTACCTCCTACCCTTACTGGTCTTGTGACAAACAGTAGCGAACCTCACACCTGTGACTCAGCCCCATGCAGCTGACCTGCTAGTATTTATTCAGCACACAAGTGCAGCAAGCTTATAAAATCACTTTCCATGCCCTAGAAGGAGCAAGTATAACTCACTGACACGGTAATACCTGAAATATTTTCTGCAATAGCGGGCTTATATGGCCATAATGGAATTGAGTGAGTTTGTTACAATCCTTTCAGACTCAATGTCTTCAGAGTGATTTTACCCATAATCTTCTAACTTTATTTGTAATGTAGTGTAGCAGATGAGCTGATTAAAATTTGGTGGAGTTCATGAAGTTGCATCTACCTAAATTAATATGCAAAAACACACCACATTGCACAGTCCTGTATAGTCCAATAGGATTGCACGATGCTTCTATCAGTTAGCTTGCTAACAACTTAACTGCCAATTGGATCAGGTGCATGTACTGCCGTTGCTAGGCCTTGGCCTATGTTTGAACGAATGCCAAGACAAATCACCGTCGCATGCATTTATGCAGCCACATCGTTATCCCATGGGCACAAATTGGCCTGATCAACCACAACATCTATGAGAGGAGCACAGACTGGGAGGAAAGAAAACCCTGGGTTGGTGGCTAAGAAAATCAAAGCCCGTTTTGTGAAGGCTAACTGGCTAACTACTGAGCAGGTTTCAAGCTACTTCTCCCGTCTCTCTGTCCAGCAGAAGTGTGGCCTCTTGACCAAGGATAATACTGACACTCCTTTAGATGACCAGCACCTGTTAGCCTCCTCCATGACAACAAGATTGCGACTACGGGCAAAGGTAGTCTAGTAAAGTTTTGTTCATTCATGCTGTGATTGTCTATGGTACCACTATCATGATTATTGGCTGAACCTGGGCATACTATCATCATCTTTTTTTTGTGGAGTTACCTGTTGGGCCCAACACTGCTTTATACATTTGTTCCTAAGTATTTTGAAATATAGATACATTTCAACAGATTTTTTTTGTCTTTTTGTTCTCCACTTCCTCATGCTGGCTACTATAGTGGTCTGGTAAATTCTGCCATTCAAGGCCTGGCATTCTTGAACTGTTGGGTTATAGAAAGTGGCACCACTCCTGCTAACATGGTTCAGTCCGAGGCTGCCTCATGACTGGACTCTCTTGACTTTATTTTGACTAACCCTGAAGTTCGAAACAAGCTGAAACAAGGTGCTCAGGTCTATATTGGGTTGTTGCTAATCTGTTCATAGAGTAAGTAGTTAGTCAAAGACAGTCTGAGCTATATGAAGAGCTTTACAGAATATTCAGTTGTACCAGGGGCGTGTATAGACATTAACACCAGGGGCTGAGCCCCAAAGACAGGATGTGATTTGGTGTAGATTAGAATTAATTAATTTGTCAATGTTATTATGAAGTCTCATACCTGGATTAAATCAAATCCAGCGCATTGGCCTAAAATTTCACCTTTCAAAGAAGTGACTGATGCAAAAACCATTAGTTATATTGGATGCAATACTACAAGTAAACATGAAATGAAAAATGCCATGATGATTCCATGCTCTAATAACCGTTAAAGTGCCTATATTAAAGCCCTTCCAAATCATTTAGAGCCAAAAAATGTTCATTTACATCTTGAGGGACATAGTGCACACAAAATGACTGTTGCTCTAAATTATTGCCCCTGGCCTCATCAGCCACTATAGCAGACATGCTGGATTTTTTCAGTTCAGCCAAAATATTCTCAGTGACTTCAGCACAACACTGAATCATCTGCAGTGTTGCCAACTTTCACACATTCGGCTCGAATTTTAAGTGGCATATTCACGTTCACGTGCTATAGTCATAAATTATTCAATCAGCATGTTGGTAAGAGATTTTCAGGAGGAATTGTAGTCCTTGTGTATGGAGGTTTATCAATTTCACATGCATTACGGTGGATTTCACCACTAGTAACATGGAAATCAGTCATGACTCCAGACTTCTCACGCTTTTCTTTACTCAGGGGTTGGAAGCAATGGAATTGCATAAAAACATTTCAAATGATTTTATTTCATTTAAACAATTTGAACGACCGTGAAACACTATTGCGTTTCACGGGAAAGTGAATATAGCACTGCCGAATGCGTGAGAGTTGGCAGGCCTGGTTAAACCGATTTTGAATGTTTTAATTGCACACACAAACAATTCGTCAAAGCCACACACTTGACATTTTTATAATTCCTTAAGAGGTACATTAGTAGAATTGACTGCAGTTTGTGCGTAAATATTGAAAATTGGTCAAATCTGTCGTAATATCCCTAGTTTTTATAATCAATCAACGTTCAGCTACGAAAACCCTCTCATGTTAAGACTACAACACCAATGTGGTTAATCAAGCTAGCTCATGTGATAGCTGTCCAAAACGAAAAAAAGTTTGAAGTTCACTGTTCACTTTGCCAGATGCAAATAATGTACGTGTTAATATTTTATCAATAATGGAAGGCTTATATCTAATAAGTAAACGTTACCATTACCATTTTATGTTTGTCTCAGATCCTTTTTTTTTTGGCTGCGTTACTAGCTAGCTCCCCACAATGGCACGTTTCAGGCGTCATGAATTTAAATTGGCTTATAAAGTTTCCAGGGTTCCAGGAGGAGGCTTTTATGAGAAAAATACAGACACATGAGCGTCCTCGTAACTACGGCAACTTACCGACACAAGCCGTGAATAAATTACAATATGGGCTAAAGACTCAGTGGTTGCAAGAGCTCAAAGGTCATACTCGTCTTATTTTTTAGCCGTAAGAAAAGACCCAGGTCAAAGTACAAAATACCCCAGGCAAAAGCCCAGTAGCCAGGCCCTAAACACGCCCCTGAGTTGTACGACCCCAATTCCAAAATGGTTGGGACAAAGTGTCAATTGTGAATAAAACCAAAATGCAATGACTTTTAAATCCCACCAGCCAGTATTTTATTCACAATCAAACAGAGATAATTTAGCAAATGTTGAAAATGAAAAAATTGACAATTTTATTCACAAAATGAGCTCATTTAAAATTTGATGGCTGCTACTGGTCTCAAAAAAGTTGGGACAGGGGTCTGTTTACCATGGTGTAGCATCCCCTCTTCTTTTTAACACAAAGTGGAGGCATCTGGGCATTGCGGAGACAAGTTTCTTGAGTTTAGCCATTGGAATTTGATCCCTCTCTTGTTTAGTGCAGGCTTCCAGCTGCTGGAGAGTTTAGGGTCTCCGTTTTCGTTTAATTATGCGCCAAATGTTCTCAATAGGTGAAAGATCAGGACTGCAGGCAGGCTAGTTCAGCACACGGACTCTTCTATGAAGCCATGCTGTTGTAATGCAGTATGTGGTTTTGTGTTGTCCTGCTGAAATACAAAAGGCCTTCCCTGGAATAGATGTCGTCTGATGGGAAGCATATGTTGCTCTAAAACCTTTATATACCTTTCAGCATTCATGATGCTCTTAAAATTATGCAAGTGTCCCACACCATATGCACTAATGCATATCCATACCATCAAAGATGCTGGCTTTTGAAATGAACGCTGATAACAGGAGGGGTGGTCTGTCTCCTCTTTAGCCTGGAAGACATGACGCCCATGATTTCAAGACAAGAATGTCAAATTTGGACTCGTCTGACCACTGGACACTTTGCCACTTCGTCCCTTGAGAATCAGCTGGTTCTATGTCCACTTTTCCTCATTTTGAGAAAATGGAGTTTGAAAATTTCAACTGTCTTATCTCTGATATTAAGAAATCTATCAAAAAATTTTTTGTGCGGAATATTGTTGACTGTGGAAGGTACCATAAACATATTGCAAACATGTTCAAAATCTCCATAGGCTGAGAGATATAAGCAGTCAAAAATGGACATAGAACCTTCTGATTCCGAGGAACGTAAGCTGCCCTTGGTCAACAAGTTCCATGTCCAACACAGGACCTGGTGCCTTTACTGATTTTACATATGATCGAAATCACAAAGTTCTATGTCCATCGGAGTTGTTTTAAAAAAAGTTATGAACAAACTAAGAACGTTTTAGTCAATGAATGGTTACCTGTATTTTATACTTATTTCACAAAATGAAATGAACTACAATTATAAGACTGAGGATAAATGAATATTGAAAATGCTTCATACATTCATAGATAAAAATCCATCCATTTTCTATACCCGCTTATTCCTCACTAGGGTCACGGGGCGAGCTGGAGCCTATCCCAGCTGACTACGGGCAAAGGCAGGGACCCACCCTGAACAGCTTGCCAATCCATCGCAGGGCGCACACACCATTCACTCTCACACTCATACCTATGGGCAATTTGGTGTCTCCAATTAGCCTGATATGCATGTCTTTGGACTGTGGGAGGAAACCGGAGTACCCGGCGAAAACCCACGCAACACGGGGAGAACATGCAAACTCCACACAGAAAGGCCCCAGGCCGGATTCGAACCCACAACCTTCTTGCTGTGAGGCAGCAATGCTAACCGTGCCGATAAAAATATTGCATCAAATTAAGATGAATGAATAAGCCCGTGAACAAAAGGGGGAACTTTATCAGATTAAATTACAAGCACAAGGTACAGGTTTTACATAGATACAATAATAAATCAATGATAATGTTTCCCAATTTTCCCCATAAAATCAAATTTTATCGGGGGGTGGGGGTGGGGGGGTCAGGTATCTCTACCCCCCCCCCGCCACCCCCCGATAAAATTTGATTTTCTGTGAATATAGCATAGGCCTATGTTCTGTAAAATCAACTACAATATTGGGTTAGGCCTAGCTATGGCCTAAATGGTGGGTGGGGTGGGGGTTCGGGTGGGGCGGGCGAGCCCGGGGGGGGGGGGGGGGGGGGTAGGGGGATCTCCCCCGATATCCCTGGGTTGCCCTGATGTCGCTGACAAATTGTATATTAAGTGCACTGTACATTAGCACACTAGGCCTAGAGTTGAACGTTTTAGAATTAAGTAGTTCTATGTCCATGCATATTGATAAATGTGACTTTTCACCAGTCCTAACACGACAAAATTAAGATTTACAGTGTGTATACATTGTTGGTGAACAACTTACCCATCAAAATAATCCATTCGTCTTTCAGAAGGGATCAAAATTGAACGTTTTTTCTGAGGAGTTCTCATTTCGTGCTATCCATGTGCCCCTTGGCCATATTGAGCAAATGTCACATGATCCAGGTACGGACCCTGATTGGTTCCTTGGACATAGAACCACCTGATTTGAAACGAGCCCCACTCAGGATATAGAACTAAATGTTTCGACGTGTTAATATGGTGTAGACTTTAGGTTGGAGCTAAGCTAACCAAACTGATTTTAGAATGTCCTGGTATGCTTAACTCAATTTCTGCAAAAAGTGGACATAGAAGCAGCTGATTCTCAAGGGACGACTTTGCGACAGTCCATTTTAAATGTGCCTTGGCCCAAAGAACATGGCGGCGCTTCTGGATCATGAACAACAATGGCTTGCTTTTTACATGATTGAGTTTTAGGTGGTATCTGTGGATGGCACGGCAGACTGTGTGTACAGACAGTGCTTTCTTGAGGTATTCCTGGGCCCATTTAGTAGTGTTAATGATAGAATCATGCCAGCGATTGATGCAGCGGCGTCTGAGGCCCCAAAGATCACGGGCATCCAGTAAAGGTCTTTGGCCTTGTTCCTTATGAGATTTTTCCAGTTTCTCTGAATCTTTTGATGATGTTATGCACTGTCGATGATGAGATCTTCAAGGCCTTTGCAATTTGACGTTGAGGAACATTGTTTTAAAAGTATTCCACAATTATTTTACGCAACTCTTCACAGGGTTGCGTAGAGAGGTTCACAGGAGAGGTTGGAGAGCCTCTGGCCATCTTTACTTCTGAGACTCAGCCTCTCTAAGACATCACATTTATAGCCAATCATGTTCCACACTTGATGCCAGGTAACTTAATTACTTGCTAAATATTCTTTCAGCTGATTCTCTTATATTAATTGCTTTTCCAGCCCCTTTTTACTGTGTTCCAACTTTTTTGAGACCTGTTGCAGCCAGAAAATTTGAAATAAGCTCATTTTGTGGACAGAGATTTAAAATGTCTCAGTTTCAATATTTGAAATGTTATCCATGTTCTATTGTAAATAACATATTGGCTCATGTGATCTGAAAGTCAATGCATTTTGATTTTATTCACAATTTACACTTCATCCCAACTATTTTGGAATTGGGGTTGTACATGAAAAAATGCTTGGCATGCCCCTTTCCCAAGTACCATATTTATGATAGAATACCCTTAGTTTTCATGCATTGGCATTATAATAGAATGGATATAGCCAGGGCAGATAAAATAACATTGGTAGTCTTGCTTGGTATGTGGATAGGTTTGTAGTTCCACATACAGCACAGCAAGTGGCAGCACTGCAAAATGATGAAATATACTCCTCATTTCTGGTGCTACTAAGAAATACTGAGTTGAGCGGCAAGTTTTTTTTATTTCTGATTACGAAAGAGGAAGTCAATAGCCACCGTTTCCACCATGGTTCATCATTTCTACTCCTATGGCAGATGACTTATAAGCTGTTGAATAAGCCTATACACCAGAGCTCCTCAAATCATGGTCCTCGAGGGCTGAGAACTGCTGTTTTTCCACCCTTTTTATACCTGAGAGTCAAGTGAGATGACAATCTGGCCAATCAGCAGCATTAATTGTTTACTTAATTGCCTTGAAGGAAGGAAAACCAGGACTATTTTTTGATTCAAGGGCTGGATTTGGAGAGCCCCGCTATACACAGTTCCAAATTTTGGGGTAGGGGAAATATCTCAATGCATCACTGGCATATTTGGAAATATTTTTGATCATTCTAGGCAGTTTAGTAGGCCATCCTATGGGCAACATTTACTCAAAGGGGCAATGTTGAAAGTTTAGCCATTTTCTGTCGTGGATGACTCCAATTAACACATTGAGAATCATTCAAAAATGGTCCAGAATCCATCAAAATCCATTTTTGATGATTAACTCTTCAAAACCAAATAGATGATGCTCATATTGTAGGTTCATTTATAACTTGGTCTGGTGCACGAGTCTACCAAATATTGGCAAAATCGGCCGACCCCGGGTTTTCACCCTTTGCGTGTTATATCCATCCAATGACACTTAAAGGAGAATTCTGGTGTGAAATTGACTTGGGGTGTATTGAAACATGATAACGAATACTAACTTTTGTCGAATACCTCACCTCCTCACGCACGCAACATTTCGAAATAAGTGGCTTTTTAGCCGAAGCTCCCAACAGGCTTCCAATAGTAGTGAATCGGGCATAGCGTTGCCATGCAAAGAAATTGCTATTTTTTTCATCATCAACAAGGCTCAAAGTAGCTCCACACTTCATCAGTAGAATTCCGAGGGCCCTGACATTTAAAACAAGGCACTGAGAACTTTGAAAATGCACAGGTAGCTTATTAAAAAAGACTATTTATGCAAACAGTACCTCAAAGTAGTTTCCAGTCGCCTCCATCTTAAAAGATACAATAAGTAAATTGATGAGCACGAATGAATAGGTAGGATGGGGGAACAGATTGCAGTCTGTAAACCCAGCTGTACCCATCATAAAACAGTGTAATATAGACATTCTCTTTTGTTGAATCTAAAATATATGTAAACGGATCCGCACATAGAGCAATATGCCTCTATATTCATTATTATTAGCAAAGGCTTATGGTTAGTGAAAATTACCAATGTGACTAACTAACTATCATGGTATCAAAATCATGCCAGCAGATGAAAATGTAAAAAGTAAATAGCGAGCTAAATAATGTAAATATTCCGAACAACAATACTTACACGTTGAGGAGAACGTTTTTCCTGTAATAATAGGCTTCTTTTTCCCGAGAATCAGTGCTGAACAGCCGAGAACCTTTCAGTCCTATCGCCTTTGGACTCACTCCGGTGTCCATAAATGTTAAATGTATCTTTTTCATCTCGTAAAAATTATGTGAACGCTCTTACGTTGTGTATTCTTTGATGTGCTCGTGTAATTCAAATGCGGGAAACTGAGAAAATGTGACTTAACTTGCTGTTGTGCAAGAGTTTATACTTTTTTATTCCCCCACCTAAATTGAGAAGTGGGTATTATTTCAACACCCCATCTGTCGTCCATCCGTCCGATCGTCCATAAACTTTTTTGTTTCCGCTTATAACTCAAGAATGCCTTCCCTGATTGAGCTCATCTTCTGGTAGTGTGTTGGGTGTGAGTAGGGTAAGGTTCCTTTCGATAACCGGTGCAACACATTATTCACTATGGCCGCCACGGCTGCCAATTTGCATATCGGACTAACTGATCTGCCAATAATGCCCTCTCCACTACCCTTCACACTGCCCTAAGCCACCCAGAATGCCCAGGAACGACTGTTAGGACGCTTTTTGTCGACTTTATCTCGGCCTTAATCACCATCATCCCAGATATCCCAGTTGGGAAACTGGTTGCCCTGGATTTTCCCCTCGCTTCCTGCTCCTGCATAAAGGACTTCCTCACAAACTGCCCTCAGCAGGTCAAAAAGGGGAACCACTCTTCCTCCGCCCTCATGCTTAGCACCAGTTCTCCCCAAGGGTGTGTACTTAGTCCACTCCGGTACACCATCTGCATGAGTGTTCCCCACCCACATCCATCCAACACCATCATCAAATTTTCTGATGATACCACCTTGGTGGGGCTCATTTCAGCAGGAGATGAGTTGGCCCACAGGGATGAGGTGCAGCGGTGTGCCAGGACTAACCTGTCCCTCAATACCAAAAAACTAATTAAGTGGTTTTCAACTTCAGCAGGACCACCGTTGACCCCCCATCAATCGACAAAAATGGAGTCTGTGTGGACAGAGTCTCCCAGTTCAAATTCCTAGGCGCTTACATCTCCTAGGACCTCTCCTGGTCAGCAAATACTGCAGCTGTGGTGAAAAGGTCCCAGCTAAGTATCCATTTTCTGAGAGTCCTCAGGAAAAAGGGACTACAGGCAGCTGCTGGTTTCCTTCTACATCTCTGTCAGTGAGAGTGTGCTTGCATACTGTGTGGTATGCTGGCAGCATGGCAGCAGACAGGAAAAAGCTACAGAGGGTGATTAAGGCAGCTGAAAGGACAACAGGCTGCCCACTGCCCTCCCTGGATGACATTGCCAGCTCTCGATGCCTCTCTATAGTAAAGAGAATCATCTCTGATCATCTCCACCCTGGTCACCACCTGTTCGACCTGATGCCCTCTGGTAGGAGGTACAGGAGCATCAGTACTAATATATTTATATGTAGCCCTTTGAAATTTAAGCTATAAGTTACTTGATTTAAAAACAAGAATAAACAAATAGTTTAAATAGAGTAAGTCCATCATCCGAATAAATAAGATTTAAAACTGGTTAAAATTATTAAAGTTTTAATATTGCACATGATGCAATAGGTTCAGAATTTCATGAGTGATGTTAATGTGTTGTATTGTCTACATGATGCGAAATGTAATTTTGTTTAAAATGCTGAAAATATTGCAGAGATATTTTAATTTTCTATACATTTGAAAAAATGAAATGGCAATATATGCTTTTACTTTAAGTTTATTTTAAGAGCCAATCACATTCAAGGTCAAAGTACAGCAGAGAGAGAGAACGAGGATGATGCACTGCGTGAAAAAAAAGTTGTCTGCTGTAAAGCAAAACGTAAACTTTTTAATTAACATTTGCCATCGTTCTAATGAAAGTGTTCGATCAGGACTCTTTTAGAAACTTAAATGCTGATAGAGTTTGTCAGTTTGGGTGAACAACTCAACAGAGGACGAAGTTTAGTTGTATTAGCTACTCAAGCCTGGTACTATACACTATAGGATAATCAGGCCAATCTCCCCCCTCCGATCAAAGCCAGCAAAGGCCCAATTTTCTGATGTTTGCAAACGACATTGTGTCTGATATTCCTGTGGTGTGGGGTGTGTTAAGTGTGATTTTGTCCGGTCCGATCTGCTCGGAAGGCTTCGGAAGGAGAGATCTTAAATAATGAACATGTTGAATTTGCTACTAGCAATCCTTCAGTGTGTGGTGTGCTCCATAGTGCACGCCACTCACTATAAAATCAGAAGAAAGAGATTTTGTGCAATTGTGTGGTCTCTAAATCTGTGAAGGTTTGAAGAATCCTGTAATGTGTGCCAGCCTTAAGTCAGTGGCTACTGCGTTTGCCCGGACGTTGCTAAGAAGCTAGCGACCAGCTAACTTATCCAGTAAAGCCTGTGCGAAGCTATGAGCCGGACAAGGAGGACAAAGACCCGACGGAGCCGGACAGGTCGCTGAATGGAGGACTTTACCGACATTGTCTGTTGCGTTAACCAACTCCAACTGCGTGTGCGAATCTCCTATTCTCCTCGCTTCTTCTACTCCTGCTGCCCTGGATTGCGTGTGCATGCAGCTACAGTTACGGTACCAATTTTAATTTTGCCTGTGGGTGAAGCAGCCATTTGTTCGTGGCTACAACGCACACAGGGTGCATCCAGGCCTGCTACAATTCTTCTTCTTCTTCTTTCGGTTTTATGGCAGTTGGCAACTAACTTTAATGGTGCATTACCGCCACCAGCTGCTCTGGGGTGTGGTACGAGAGTCTAACCTTCCAAGTATGAAGCAAAAAAAACCTATATTCTCTTAATTAGTCCTGTATTCCTTAGGAAGCTGAATATGTAATTAAAACAGATTTCACCTGAGCTTCTTTGTAGAATGTCCTCTAGGATTAAACTTAACTGTTCTCTTTGCAGTTGCAATATTAGTCTTTGTCTTTCTTCTTGATATTTAGGAAAGTGTAAAATGACATGCTCTATTGATTCTGGACTACAACAGAATTCACAAGTGCCATCAGCATGCTTCTTCATTATTAGCAAAGTATCATTTAGTCTTGTGTGTCCATTCTTGAAAATACATCCTCCTCCTCCTTGCTTCTGATCGTGTTCCTGCTCTTTCCCACTTTATTCTGGATATTATAGAATTGTCTTCCAGTCTGCCCATTGTCCCATAATGTTTAACATTTTTGCTCAACTTTATTTCAAACCATACGTTATAATTTCTGCTTCACTGTACTTGATCTCAATATCTTTGCTGGGATTTCCAGCTGCTTGCTTGGCACATTTATCTGCCAACTCATTTCCTACAACTCCTATATGAGCTGGTACCCATACAAGAGTTTTCTTTATCCTTGAATTATTTCAAATAAAATATCCTGCCTTGATTTTGACTGAAAGGTCTTGATGCTGAACAAAGCTGAACTGGAGTCTGAAGCAATTACTGCCTTCCTTGGCCGATTAACTTCCACCCATAGCAGAGCTAACAACACTGCCACCAACTCTGCTGTATAGACAGCTAGGTCATCACTTATTCTCTTACCTACTTTTACTTTTAATTTTGGGATCACATAAGCAACTCCCATTCTTTTATCATCCATTTTAGAGGCATCCGTGTATAAAGTTATTTCCTCTCTGTAATTCTCCATAAAATAGCTCAGAACTCTATATTTATCCATATCATTTTCCTGCTTCTCTTCTAATAACCCCAAGTCAATCAGCACTTCTTTAAAAATCCATGGTGGGGCAATTGATATAGGCACAGTAGGACTAATCTTTAATTCACTAAACCCCATTTCATTTACTTCATCTTTGACCACCCAACCAAAACTTTTAACTTGAACATTTTCACGCTCTTGGCATTGCTTCAGAACTGACTGACTGCCTGCTACAATTAAACTGGCAATTTTAATTTATTGCCGGCTGTAGTTTCATTCAATCCCATTATTGCATTATAAATTTCCACTTGTGAATGAGTTATTTGAAACAATATCAAATCTTAAATGCATTAATCCAATTATCACTTTCATTTTCACATACACATATGGTAAATATACTTTATTCAAATGATATTGAAAAGCTGTTTGACATTTCATTTTCAAAGTCATGCTCCGCAATACAGTGGACAATATTCAAATGCAATAAGCAAAACAGCATCCCCAGCGTATTGCATTTACATTAGCATGTCAACACGCTCTTTTAGGGTCAACATGAAAAAGTAAATGCTATTTTTCTGACTATTTAAAAATGATATTGAAAACAGCATTCAACATTTAATTTGCAAAGACTTAACTTGCTCTACTGAGGACAATATTCAAATGCAATAAGATAAACAGCTCTCCAAGTCTATTACATTTACATATGCATGTCATCACGCTCTTTTATGGTCAATATGATAATGAAAATGCTGTTTTCTAATCACTTGGAAATTATCATGATATAATAATGATGACGACATTTGACATTTCATTTTCAAAGACTTATGCTGCAATACATGGGACAGTATTCAAATGCAGTAAGAAGGACAGCGCCTCCGAGTCCAGTGCATTTTCAAATACATGTCATCACGCTCTTTTTGGGACACAATGAAAATTAAAATGCAATCTGTTAGCGTCTCATCAAGGCGGGTCTTCCGCTTGGATGTCACTCATTAGGGGCGCAGAAGAAAAGCATGTTCCTCATTTGCATACCAACCAATCAGCTTCTGGGTTGCGCTTCTATGCATGGAGGCTGACTGATAATGTCATGATGGCAAGGCTGCTATGCACTGTGTGCCATCGTGCATTAGGCTACGTTGCCCTTTGGATGTAGCCATCTCGGCAGCTAGCATGCTAGCTTACGTTAACTAAGGTAGATCTTTTTAAATGATCATCACATTAAAGCGATATGATTAGATTTTTGCACCAACTCTATTAAATGAGCTAGCTGTAATATGCATGAACTTATCCGTGGTTTCACGGCAGTGTTGTGCAACTGCAACCCAAGTGTGCTTGCAGATTTCACAGACGTTAGCTAGCTTGCTAACTTAGGATAGCTACCCCTATTGATGCCTGGACAGCAAATGGGCGCTATGTATATTTCTCATATTTTTTATCTTTTACACATATGCAATAGAGCAATTCCACATGAGAGTTGCTTAAACAGCACTTTTTAAAAATTGTTTTATATTAGAAATATATAGGTTTTCAAACCATTTTGAAATATCTTCTCAAAATTCAGATTTTAATTTTGTAATTTTTTTTAGCTCCAGGACAAGGATCAAAGGTAATTTTTCAAAGTGACAACTCCTAAAAGATATTTGGCTATTTCCTGGTATTTACTGTATTTCCATACATTGGTAGCCAAAGTATTTGAGACTGTAAGTCATTGCAGGAAATTAAAACACACAATTCCAGTGGCTTCAGTATAATTCTCTTAATCATCCTATTTGGGCAATTAATTTATTTTATTGTTATTAATAATTTTCTTCATTCTTATGTCTATGCTGAATTTCAGACATTAACCTGACATTAACATTATTCTGAAAGCCAGTGAAAGACAGAAGATAGCACTTGGCATGAGGACTTTATGGAGCATAGTGGTTCATTTTTTGGACATCTATAGTTGAGTGTGTCTTCCTGTGAGTTAAGTTTCCTTAACCAGAGCATGAATTATACCACAGCCTAGCGGCAATTGCTGTGGTTGCCCCCCTATGTGGCCGTCATGGCCGACTACCCAAACAGCCAGTTTGGTTTGCCCTTTTTTTAAGTGGCCTCGTTGCCTAAAAATTACCCAAAGTGGCGATTTTCAACACAGCGACTGACCTGTACAGCTCCCATCGTCACGCTGTGCTGGACTTCTGAGCGCAAAGAGCCACAGATGAATACAAGGGACAGGATTACATTTTTATTAACAGTGTTTGTCTTCTGCCAATAATGGATAATACTTATGGTTCATTTAATAGTGTTTAATGTGAACATGTTCATTTTCAGTTGATACTTCATACATTTTCCTTTGTGTGCCACTCATGACTGAGAAAGTTAGAAAGAATATAGCTATTTCGAGCAATGACACATTTGAGATTTGCGCAGTGGTTTTGACATTGACTGTGTTGCCGTAATTCATAATTCATTTATTATACCAATTTTCAATTGCTTTGAGTATGATAAATTTAGTAGATAATCAGAAAATGTAATTCCGTTACCATTTTGTAATTTCGATACCGCTGTTTCTTTCTAATAAATGGCATCCTACAAAATATCTGTGAACATACCAGTCAATATAAACTTACCATGGCCTGGTCAACATTTTAGGCCACCAACTTAAGTTTAAACCTACTGCCTATCATTGCAAGATTTCAGAGAGATGCCTGTCAAAGTAAAAGCAAAAATTAGGCATTTTGAGCTGCCGGAGGGCTCACTCTGAAAAGCATTGCATTGCGAAGCAGAAGTGATCATCATGGCGCGGGTGCGATCCCCACCTCGTACCAACAAGCAGTGGCAGCTCTTTTCCGAAGTAGCGCACAACTGGTCAATGCGCTACAGGGATGCAAATTGGGATGGGTCTGCTAGGCGCCTCCTGTTGACCAGACGGGCACTCATATGGAAAATTCTGAGCTCGCCAGTGTTCGGGTATCCTCCGTCCTCGTTCTGAGCTTGCAAAGTCTCAACCAGTTGTAATGTGGAAAGAAGTATTGACCTTTTTTTGTTAAGCCCAGTCAGGAGCTAGGTTTGGGCATGTCCTGGGCATGTCTGAGAGGGGAAATTCCCAGAGAAAAAAAAAAGTCTAAATGTGGGAGGGGGCTGCAAAAGAGTAAATAAGGAGAATGATTGAGAGAGTAAAGGAGTAGGAGAAATTGCAAGGAGATGATACATTTGACCAGACCCGTCACACTTTTCAAGGCCTGTGAGGCTTTTTGTGGAAGATCACCAAGCAACCCCATCTCAAGGGACTGTAAATATTTTTTTTCTTGTATATTATCAATCTTGGTCAGTAGTATAAATTGTAGGTTAGTGTTGGTCTTTGTTGAATTAAATCTGTTTGAGTTTTAAAATTTTATATCCCTTGCTGTCGAAAATGTCATAACAAATTGGGGGCTCGTCGGGATTGACCACTGTGTGAGTCATTTATTGAAAATGAATATTTTCAAATTGTAAATTTTTTTTTGAATTTTCCTATATATATATATATATATATATATATATAATATATATATATATATATATATATATATATATATATATATATATATATATATTATATATATAAATATTGACAGATCAACAGCAATGGCCAACCGTTGAGGTTTTGAAGTCTTTTAAAAAGACAGAACTGCTAGAAATATATAGACATTTAGAGCTGACAGAGGTTAAACCAGCCATGCGAAAAGTAAGACTGGCTAGAGAGATTGTTGAATATTACAATATTACATATTGCACCAGGAGATCTGAAACAGTTTCCAGTGGAAAATGCAAATGTAGAAATGGAACTTAAATTAAAAATGCTAGAAATTGAAAGGGAGGAAAAAGAAAAAAAAAAGAGAATTTGAGAGAGAGAAAGAGCAGAAAGAGAGAGACAAAGACAGAAAGATTGAGTTAGAGAAGTTATATAGGGAAGAAAGGCTCCAAATGGAGCAACTAAAAATTAAAATAGCAGCTGAAAACAAATTTCAGGCTAGCCAGGAGGTAAAACTGGTGCCTCCATTTTCGGAGAAGGATGTTGATGACTATTTCCAGTGCTTTGAAAAGGTAGCCAAGAGTTTCCAGCGGCCAAAGGAACACTGGCCTCTGATGTTGCAAACTGTCCTCAAGGGTAAAGCTCAACAAGTGTACTCGGCTTTGTCTGCAGATGATTCCTCTGATTATGAGGTTGTCAAAAAGCTTATTTTGAGAGCTTATGAGTTGGTCCCAGAGGCTTACTGACAGAAATTCAGAGGTCTGAAGAAATCTGACAATCAGACTTATATGGAATTTGCTAATGAGAAGGTTTGCTTTGAGCGCTTGATGGAGATCAAGGATGATTTCACCTCATTAAAAGAGATGGTGTTAGTTGAAGAATTCCAGAACTGTGTTAAGGATGATATTAAGACCTACCTAAATGAGAAGCAAGCAGTGAATTTGCAATCAGCTGCCAAGTTTGCAGATGAATATGTTCTTAACACAAGTCCAATTTCAGTCTAGTAGTAACAATAGATGGTTCCAATTTTGAAAGAAAGGTAACGGTGATACCCAAGATTCCTCACCCAAAGACAAAGAAAAATCTGGTGATGGTGCTCAGAAATCCAGTCATAGGTCTGATCAAAGTGTAAAAGTTGACAGTGACAAAAGTGGTCTAGTTTGCAATTATTGCAAGAAATCTGGTCATGTTACAACTAACTGTTGGTTCCTTAAAGCTAAGAAAGAAAAAAAAGGATACCAAACCAAATGCCTTTGTGAAGATAAGGTTAGAAACCCCTGTAGTAGATGATCGATCTGCTAACTTGCCTGCTGCTTGTAGGGCTAAGAAGCCTGATACTGCTGACTTTGTGAGGGAAGAATTTCTTCCATTTGTGTCAGCGGGATTTATGGCTCTGAATGAGCATTCTCCTCCTGTTCCCATATATATCCTTAGGGATACCGGAGCGTCTCAGTTCCTTTTGTTGATGGACTCCTTGGAGTTACGTGATGAGACCGCTTCTGGGGATTTCATACTTGTACAAGGTATTGAAGGGAGGACTGTATCTGTACCCCTGCGCTCTGTATTCTTGAAGTCAGATTTAGTTACAGGACAGGTAAAGGTTGGACTTATGTCAAGTCTACCTATCAAGGGTGTTTCTCTGTTGCAAGGCAATGACCTGGCTGGGGGCAATGTAGTTACCTCTGTTCATCTTACTTCACAGCCGAGCACTGAAGATGGCGATGAAGACCCATCTCTGTATCCTTCCTGTGCAGTAACCCGTGCTATGGCTAAGGAGGCTTAAGAAAAAGATGATGTGGTGCCGTCCAGCACATTGAATAGTCATGACTCATGTGGTTCGCCTCATGACTCTGTTCGACCTACTATGGTTTCTACTATGGTTTGAGGACTTATCAGATACTTTTATCAGTTCTCTGATCAGCCAGCCAGATGGGTCTGGAGATTCTGATGTGTCTGGAGACTTGTCTCTGTCCAGAAAGCAGTTGATTGAGGAGCACACTAATGATCCTGAAATTTGTGTACTAAAGAGGAGAGCCCTTCCTGATAAAGTAATAGACGCAGTTCCAGTTGGGTATTATCTCAAGGATGGTGTGTTCCTGCGGAAGTGGCGCCCTCCTGATATCCCTGCCAATGCAGATTGGGCAGTGGTCAAGCAAATTGTTGTTCCGAAGGTCTACAGGAATGAGATCTTAACAATGGCTCATAGTTTACCTTTAGGAGGTCATCTTAGTGTTAACAAAACTGTTGATAAGGTCATGAAACACTTCTTCTGGCCTGGGCTTCGGAAAGATGTTTCCAACTTAGGCAAAACCTGTCACACTTCTCAGGTAGTTGGAAAACACCAGTTAGACCCACCTGTAGCTCCATTGCAGCCTTTCCTAGCATTTGGAAAGCCCTTCTCTAAGGTCATTGTTGATTGTGTTGGTCCATTACTCAAAACTAGATCTGGAAATCAGTACTTGTTGACAATCATGTGTGCATCTTCCAGATTCCCTGAAGCCATTCCTCTACGCAACATCAAGGCAACTGCAATCTCGAAGGCTTTGATAAAGTTCTTCACGTTGTTTGGCCTTCCCAGGGAAATTCAGTCAGACAAAGGTAGCAATTTCACTTCCAGATTGTTTCAGCAGGTTGTGTATGAACTAGGTGCAAAGCAGATTCTTTTCTGTGCCTATCATCCAGAAAGTCAGGGTGCCTTAGAGCGGTTTCATTCCACTCTCAAGACAATGATGAGGACTTATTGTTATGATCACAAAAAAGATTGGGATGAAGGTGTACATTTGCTGTTGTTTGCAGCTAGAGAAGCAGTGCAGGAGTCCACTGGATTCAGTCCGTTTGAGCTAGTGTTTAGCCATGAAGTGAGAGGACCTTTGCTATTGTTGAGTGAACAATGGCAAGAGAAAGAGCTGAATATCAGTCTGTTATACTATGTTAGCAAGTTCAAAGAAAGATTGCGTGCAGCTTGTGACCTAGCCAAAGAGAACTTGAAATCAAGTCAGGGAAAAATGAAAACTTGGTATGATCATAAGGCTAGAAGCCGTAAGTTTAAACCAGGAGACAAGGGCCTTGTGATGTTTCCCTTGCAGAGCAATCCATTGCAGGCTAGATTTCATGGTCCTTATGAAATTCTGACAAAACTCAATGATCTCAATTACATTGTGAAGACACCAAATAGGAGAAAGCCAAAACAGTTGTGTTACATTAACATGCTGAAGCCTTATCACGATAGGAATGCTAGGGTTGCAGCCGTCACTTCAGATTCTCCTATGGTCGAGACTTGTGAAGATGAGCGGGAGTTTCAAGATGATGAACCTCTAATTAAAGTTGAAGTTCTTTCATGTAATTTGTCAAATTCTGAAGTGTTGCAAAATCTTGATGTAAAACTCCAGCACTTAGAACCCTCACAGAAAGATCAGTTTGAGAGATTGATCAAGAAATACAAAGATCTATTTCCAAAGAGAGTTACTATAGCCTCTCATGATGTAGATGTTGGTGATGCCAAACCAATAAAACAGCATCCGTAACAGATGAATCCGATAAAGAGGTTGAGTACCTGTTAGAACATGATATTATCAGACCCTCTAACTCAGATTGGAGTTCACCCTGTGTGCTAGTTCCAAAACCAGATGGAAGTACTAGATCAGAGGTGTCAAACTCACTTAAGTTCAGGGGCCACATATGGCCCAATTTGATCTCAAGTGGACCGGACCAGTAAAATCCTAGTGTAATAACCTATAAATTATGACAACTCTTTTTCTTTTTTCACACAAAGAACTACAAGTACATTCTGAAAATGTTCACATTTAATGAACTATCTTTTTACAAAACATATTATGAACCTGAAATTTCAACAATATTATTCCTCATTTTACAATTTGCAAATGTGCATTAGAACTTACAGATTACAGTAGACGTACAATGGCAAAAAACATTTAGACACAGGTATCTGGAACTGAACAATATGGTATTTTACTCAACAATGGTTTGCCTTTATTCTCCATAAACTGTCCAATTTCCTATCGTACATCAAAAAAACGCTTCATCGCGGCACCTTAGCTTAACCACCTTACCTCAGTGTGAAGGCTGTCAAACTGACGGTGATTTAAACCTCTGGCTCGAATAAAATTAACTGTGCGGACAACCACTTCCATGACGTGATGCATTTTTAACGAATTGCAACACAATGCCTCCTGGTGCAAAATACAGTGAAATGTCCAAAAATTGTGTCCTCCATTTGCGGCCTGTACTTTCTCTCAGAATTTTGTCACAACACCTGCTTTTTTCCCCGATCATTGATGGCGCGCCATCTGTAGCCAGGCTGACAGCGCGGGCACAGTCCACTCCGACCCTGTCCAACCCTCCAAAGTGAGAGTTGAAAATGTCGACCGCTGTTGTGGTGTCCATCATAGGCACCAACTCAAGGAACTCCTCGGTGACAGTCAAAGTCTCATCAACACCACAAACAAATATGGCTAGTTGTGCAACATCTGTAATGTCCATGCTCTCATTAATTGCGACCGAAAATGCAACAAATGACTTGATTTGGTCGACCAAATCTATCGAAAGATCTGAAATCCTATCTGCCACACTGTTTCTCGTCAGACTTATGTTGGCAAGAGCCTTTCGCTTTTCAAGACACACGATTTCTGCAGCCTTCAGCATGCATGTATTCACAAACTCAACCCTCACAGTATGGCTTTGATGCTGATGCTATTTCGTGAGCAATAAGGTAGCTAGCTTTCACTGCTGCGTCACTTATCTCTCGGCTATGAGTAAAAACAGACTGTTGTTTCCTCAGACTCGCGAACAATTCATTTATCTTATTTTTTCTCCGTTGTCCTAGCAAGCTGTTGTATTTTTCGCCATGATTAGTCTCATAGTGGCGCCGAATATTATATTCTTTGAGCTCTAAAACTGGCTGCGAGCACCCCAAGCACACACGTTTCCCATTAACCTCCATGAATAAATAGAAAAGGGTCCATTTTTCTTGGAAAACACTACACTCTGAGTCCACTTTTCTCCTTTTAGACAAAGCCATTTTGAGTAATGCGGGTGCCACAGAGTGTAATTTTGACAGTGAAAAAAAAAAACAGTGCGACACCCAGTGGACAAATTAGGAATAGCACTTATTTTAATTGAAAATTTTTAATTCATGTTTTTTCTGTAATTTTTACACATTGCAAAATCATCCTGCGGGCCGGATTGGACCCTCTGGCGGGCCAGTTTTGGCCCGCGGGCCGTACGTTTGACACCCCTGTACTAGATTCTGTACAGATTATCGCAAAGTCAATGCTGTAACTAGAACTGATGTGTTTCCAATGCCTAGGATTGATGATTGTATCGATAGAGAAGGGCAAGCAAAGTTTCTGACCAAGATTGATTTATTGAAGGGTTATTGGCGTGTGCCTTTAACTGATAAGGCCAAGAGCATATCTGCTTTTGCCACACCATCTGGGTTATTCCAGTATGGAGTCCTACCCTTTGGCATGAAAAATGCCCCAGCCACGTTCCAAAAGATAATACAGTCTACAATCGCCGAATTGCCACACACGGGTGCGAATATCGACGACCTGATCACATGGAGTGACTCCTGGGAAGAACATCTGAAAGATTTAGAGACGTTCCAGTGCTCAACCTAGGCTAACCTGACTGTTAACCTGAACAAGATTGACTTTGGTTGTGCTACGATCACGTATCTTGGCTATATCATAGGCCAGGGTAAGGTGGCACCCATAAATGGTAAAGTCCAAGCCATCATGGACTTTCCAGTTCCTGATAACAAAAAGCTTTGCACCGCTTCCTTGGAATGATCGAGAACTACCGCAAGTTCTGCAAGAACTTTGCTGAGATTGCTCTCAGTCTCACCAACCAATTGCAGAAAGGCGTAAAGTTCACTTGGGATGAAGCATGCCAAAGAGCCTTCGATCGCCTGAAATCTCTGCTGTGTCACTTCCCCGTGCTAAAATCTCCTGACTTCAACAAACCATTCTCCATCGCGGTCGATGCTAGCGACCAAGCTAGTGGATCTGTGCTCCTACAGAGAAGTGACTCTGATGACATTGAGCATCCCGTGGCATACTTCTCCAGGAAGTTCACTCGCCACCAAAAGGAACTATTCCACAATAGAGAACGAGCTGTTGGCTCTGGTTCTATCTTTACAACACTTTGAGGTTTATGTTTGTACAGGGCAAAAGCCAATGATTGTGTACACTGACCACAATCCGTTAATGTTTCTGAGTAAGATGAAATACAAGAATTGTAGATTGTTGAATTAAAGTTTGATTTTACAGGAGTTTGACTGGGAAATTAAGCATGTAAAGGGTACTGACAATGTAATTGCTGATTGCTTATTCCGTGTTTGAGTATGTATAGGAGTAGGAGAAATTGCAAGGAGAAGGATACATTTGACCAGACCTGTCACTCTTTTCAAGGCCTGTGAAGCTCTTTGTGGATTTTTTGCCTGTGTTGGAGCATTTTCCTCACCCGGAACATCACCAAGCAACCCCATCTCAAGGGACTGTAAATATTTTTTTTCTTGTATATTATCAATCTTGGTCAGTAGTATAAATTATTGGTTAGTGTTGGTCTTTTTTTAATTAAATCTGTTTTAAAATTTTGTTTGTCATCCCTTGCTGTCGTAAATGTCATAACAATTTGGGGCCATTACACAGTGAATGTAAAAGAAGCAGTGGCTGACGGTCACATGCTTCGGAGGAGAGCCGCGAGCTGTGTCACTCTCCTGAGTTGGTAACAGGGGGTAGCATATGCGAGAAAGTGTAAGTACTTGTACATAGTTCCCTAACTAGACATTCCAGATTTGGGTGGGATTGGAGATGCCAAATTAAAAAAAAAAAAAAAAAAATTTAATAATGGCATTTTTTCTGCCGTAATTCTGTTACCGACACTTTCACCTTTGTATAGCCTTCTGCAAAATAGATTACCCTAAACTTTGTGTTAAACAGCTCAGTAGGCATGCCAATAGAACTGGTAAAAGCACAGGCAAGTAGCTACTGCATTAGAGTAATAGATGGCAGGTGAAAATTACATGAAAATTTCTCTTGATCGTAAGTCCGTTACCGTGGAATTGCCCAATACCTACCTCAAATCTGCAATAACTACCTCATTCAGTGCAATACAATGCATATCTTTTTGTTTCACTCTTATTTTTAGCTTACCGGTCCTATGGGCCAATAAGCTATTGTTGTAGTGTGGCATCCGTTGACCATGGTCCGTAACATTTTTTCAATCTTTTTTTTTGGCCTGATGAAATTTTGTGGAAATTTGCAGTAACATACTAATCGACCATGGGCCCTATCTTGTGTCAAAGTCCCTGAACCTGTTATTTGGGGATTTAGCATTGCGTGAAGGGCATTCCCCCGCAAAAGTTGCAATCTTGCACAACTGCCTTTATCCCCAAAACACCTGGGCTACCCATCATATTATGCATAGGCGTGGTTTGGGCGTTAAGCCAGTTAAACCAATCAGTGTGCCAGGTGCCATTTCCTTTAAAGGGACATTGTGTAGGAATTACTCCCATCCAGCATTGAAATCGTGTATTACATTCAAACTAATAGTTCAATCGAGCACCTCAATTTTTCAAACGCGTATTCCAACTACGGCTGCCACCAAGTATCCATATTCTCCGGAAATGTACCTATGTCCACTGCAAAACCCACGCAACAGCTCCGCACCGAACGGGCAAACGTAGCACTCGGCTTAAATGTAATTTGGAAAAACAATTTATAAGCCTAATAGGGATATAAAATGTTGATGAACTAGTTTTATTTAACAGGGAAATAAATTCTGACAAGCAAAATTACTTTGTGTACGAATGCTCAAAGCTCATTAATTCCATCCTTTCTCTATTCCTGGAACTGGAGCCCATCCAGGCTGACTCGCAGGGTGCACACACCATTCGTTACAATTTTAATTTAATCTTGTGAATGCATATGCCGCACATACTCTCGCAACCCGGTGCGTCATCTGTAACATAGCTACTGCCGTTTATCAGCACTAGAAAATAAACTCTAAATCCTCTTGACTAAATTCACGCTTGACGTTCTTACTACCCAAATGTTTCTCTGCGTACTCAAACATCAAGGTAAGCCAGAAAAGGGCTGATTTCATTCGATTAGTGGAGTTTCGATTCTGAATTATTTTCCTTCCCTTTATACAGGATTAGCAAATTCCTAAGTTCGCACATGATCAACAGCCCAGTTATAAAACATAAAGTCGATCTTATTTTCGTTCTCATCGGTTTCTTCTGGAGCCCTCGTGTTTTCTCTGTGCAGAGGTCTGCCGCATTACCGAATCTCCGCAGCATCACTCCCATACACTGATACCCCTCATGAACAGTCTGTCATTCACATCTCTTCCTATCCAGCATTTCCAACCAACTCAACACTTCTAGCCAATAAAGACTGAAGATCAAATAGTCTCGGTGCTGTGCGGTGCTGTCATGCAAGTTCGGTGCATGCAGAAAATAAGAAGAGAAACTTCATATTTTGTATATCTTAAAACTTGCTGAAAAGTCACATCAAGTCGTTTGAGAGCAGCATTGCATGAATCTCAGGGCAGTGAAAACCAGTTACTCAGACTCTAGATTATACTTTGAATTCCGAACAGACAACCACCGCCGCTGCATTAATGTTCCCGGGTTTTAACACCATGTCCGGATCCTAGGTTCATTGGTTAGATTAGAGGTTGGAAGTCAACCATCACTGCAATAGCCTCTGCTGGCATATATATACAGTGAACCAGATTATATGTACGCCCATGGGTTCCTTAAGGGAATTTTAACGGATAACTGACTTTTCGTCCATGGGTTTCCTTCAGGCTAAAACCCAAGAACCAGCAATACATCAATCCTTTCTGTAGGTAGGTCATGGTCGTCTAACCCAACTTAACCAAGCAATTACCACACCGGGCCGCTGGCCAGTCATTCCTCAGTGGGGATAATACCCCTAGGTATCCGCTGAGATGAGGCTTGGAAGAATAAAAAGATTAAGAAACACGGAGACCACGCAAGCTGAACGGAATAACAATAATTTAATTACCAGGTAGGAACAAACTTGGATCAAACAAATCAACGCCTAGCCAATTATTACTTACACACAATTTAGAAATAGAGAATAAATTCATACCTGGAAAAGATGGAGGCCACGCGGAACGAGGCCACACCACGTGGCCGGGAAGAACGCAGATGCCATCCCCCTCCGCCCACCAAGATCCGCTGCTTACGCACAGACCTAGGCGGACGGGGCAAGGTGGAATGTGATTCTCTCTAACTCACCTTTTGCGAAGACAACGAGCCCTTCCGGTTAGAATCTCTTGCCTTTAAGCACTCAAAACCACGCCTCCAATCAAGGCGGAGGAAGGGATGGCCGAATCTGGATTTTACTCACTGAGACGATAAGATTTAGCATAGAGAGGAGAGCGGAACCTGACCAATTTTCAAGAGTGTCCAAACAGGATGAACCATAATTTCAACGGAAATGAAACGTGCTCCATTCAACTCCTTGGATTACCCCGAGAAATAAAAGACCAAACATGATAGGAATATGTGCTAATATGATGCAGTTGTCATGGAAAAGACTTAAAATGGAGTATTATAGTCTATAGTCTGTGTTCTGAATATATAAGTGATTTCTCCACAGGATATTGAACATAAACGTATTATGAATTTCACAGGGATTTACATTGTTTTAAACAGATTATTGTAACTGGACTTTAATTCCAGTGGGGATAGTGATTTGACTTTTACAGGAGACATGAGACCCGCAGAGCTTTGTGGCTCCGGCCCCCTGCTCTGCAGAAACAGAAATGCTACCCCCACAGCCAGGCTGCAGGGTCATAAAAGTTTTACTGCTGGCTCTGGTTTGAGCTAGATCAACCGAACATTCAGATTTTACTCGCGTAATGAGCATGTGTTCCAACAATATTATTTTTGACATTTGACGTATCTGTTGCGAGCTAAATCAACCAAACATTCGGGTTCTACAATAATTTTACAATATTATATATAATATATAATTCATATATAATATATATAGAAATTATATATTATTATAAAAGCGGAAAAAATATTGATACAAAATACAAACAATAAAGACTTAGGGCAGTGTGAAAGATAGAGCTCCATGTCTCCAGACTTTTCCCTCGGATTTTTGATTGATTTATTTTTGTCCATTTTATGGGCCCTTGAAATTTTGGCCCCAATGTAAAAGATAGGACTGGGAAATTTAAAAAATAATTTCTCAAAAACTGCGGGAAAATGTTTTTTTTCTAAATCAGGCAATCAACTTACCTTGGTACTGTCAATGTACACTGCAAGCGCCAATTTGATTGAATCGACGGAAGTGGGTCTAGTGGGGGCGTTGTACTTTAAAAGGTCTTATAGAGAATGGGCCAAATCGTCTGTGGAAGCTAAGTGGTTGCAGATAGAGATTAAGTTTGTATTACTGACATATAGGAAGTTTTAAATGATCTATATTTTGGATGTGTTAAAGCTGGCCTTAGATGACCTTGAAAGGTCAAACTTGAGGTCAAGCAAAATGTTACAATTTTCAAAGGTTTCTAGGCTTGAGAATATTGAAGATTGAGAACATATGTGCATTGAACGCTTATAGGTAGTCATTTATGAACTTTCATTTGGTGGCCTTGAACTTGACCTTTGGCGACATTCGAAGGTCAAACTTCACATAGTGAAATTTCAATGACTTCTATCACCATAACTATTACAGAAAGAGCTTAGGTTTGTATTGCGGGCATATAGGAAGTCATGTATGAAGTTTCATATGGTGACATTGAACTTGACCTTCAGTGACCTTGAATGCCCAAACTTCACAGTGAAATTTCAATGACTTATATCAGCAATATGGTGACAGATAGTTTTGTTTTGTATTGGAGATGTATAGGAAGTCATACATGTACTTTCATTTGGTGGCCTTGACCTTGACCTTCAGTGACTTTTGAATGTCAAACTTCTCATAGTGAAATTTCAATGACTTCTATTGCCAAAACTATTGCAGACAGAGCTTAGGTTTGTATTGTGGCCGTATAGGAAGTCATGTATGAACTTTCATTTGGTGACATTCAGCTTGACTGTCAGTCACCTTTGAGGGTCAAACTCGACAGTGAAATTACATCGCGACTTGTATCGCCAAAATGGTCAAAGATTGAGGCAGGGTTTGTTTCGAGACATTTAGAAAGTCATATATGGAGTCCATTTGCTGACCCAACTTGACATTCTGTGACCTTTAAAGTTCACAATTGACATATTGAATACATGACATATTTCAATGACTTGTATCACCAAAACTACTTCAGAGCTTAGGATTGTATTACAGAAGGTCTTATAAATGTATGTGAACTTTTATTGAGTGACCTTGACATTTATTTTGATTGATTCAAATGTCAAACTTCACTTGAAATCTTCATAACTTTTATCATCGCTGTAAGACTGCTATCCGGTAAGCTAAAGGACCCTTGGTCCAATTTTTACTATTTCTTGTTGCTGTTGTTGTCGTCTGTTTTTATATTTTAGTTTATTCTCCCATTTTCCTATTCACCTTAGTAGTAAGCAGCTGTTATAATTTGGTTGTATGGTTGCCTGGGCAATGACAATAAAGACTATTCTATTCTGTCTTGTTTTTCATTTTTGGCCAGTAACTTGAAAATGCAGATGGATCTCATCTTCTGGGGGCTTGTGGGTGCGGGTAGGGGAAGGTTCTTTTCGATGACTGGTGCGAGAATTTAGCCGCCACAACTGCCATCTTGTGGGTGGCATGATGGCACAGTGGTTAACACCACTGCCTCACAGCAAGAAGATCATGGGTACAAATCCAGGAGTCAGCCTACGTGAAGGCATCCAGAAAATCAGAAAATTCCTCGGTTACCGCCACAGAAATTTCTAAAAAAACTCATATAGATACCTCTTGTTGACTAAAGAAATAATACCAAGTATTACACCAATATCCCAAATGGTTTTGAAGTAATGACCCCTCACAATTGTAAGTATTTTTTTTTTAATTTGGAAAAAATTTGTCCAACTTTGGGCTTCCTCTGCTCCTCTATTACTACAGTTCAGATTTTGGGTCTCCCTTGCCAACTTTTCCCCTAGAATCAGAATATCTGGTCAGATTAGATGTATCTACCTTGGTTGCTCCAAAATAGGGCTCCAAATTTGGCTGAAAAGCCAAAAATCACAAAAAATGTCTGTACTTTTTAAATGCTACAGATCAAAATGTTTAGGGAATTCAAGCTAGGTAATCCACTTTAATCTTGTTTGTATCTTGGCAGGAATGAGAAGAAAAATGAAAAAATTAGCAAAATTTTAAAAAATTAACGGAAAATTTTGAAGTCCATGGTTCAACATGTGTGCAATTGACCACATCCTTCAAATCTTTATCATAGATTGCTATAGTTATCAACTTCATCTGACAAAAAATTGGGATGATGTTCAGCCTAGTTTTTTAACTGCAATTTTTTGAATGATGTTACCAGGCTATTTTGAGCAGATATTGATGAAAATTCAGCATCGTGTAGCATCAATTGCCAAAATCAGCACATTTGCCACATCTAGGCTCTTTGAAACCGCTAAATACATGCAAAAATCTTGGTATGAATATTTCCTGGATCTGCACATGTACGCTATTCGCTCATGAACCAAGATAAAAACGTCTTGTCATGATGAAAACAAATTTGCTCAATTTCCTCAAGCATAACTCCAGATCTCCATTGCTGAAGGTGTTTTGGGACATTCATCACCCAATTTGGTGCCTAGATCACACTGTGGTAAATCCTTCTTACCCTCCATGGTTTGAGTGATGATGATAATCTGATTACTGGAGCTCTTTTATACTGGTCATCATTACGCAATACCCAAACGAGTTCAGACGAATTATGGATTAAGTCATCACTCTTCACTTTCCTCAGATTGCAGATTTAATGATGATGTAAGATGAAACAAGTTTGTACTTGTCTCAAGATTTCATTATTTGTTCAACTTTTAACTTGATGAACTGAACATTACTTAATATTCATACTTTCAACAAATCTATAGCATTTTTTGATGTACGATGGTGCGTTTAAATGGCCAATATGGTGTCTTTTCAAAAATTCACATAAAATAAACTTGAATAAACAAAAATTACCCAAACTTTCTGATCTGTAGCATTTAAAAAGTACAGCCATTTTTGGCTTTTTGGCCAAATTTGGAGCCCTATTGTGGAGCAACCAAGGTAGATACATCTGAAGAAATTATGATTCTAGGGGAAAAGTTGGCCAGAGAAACCAAGAACCTGATCTGTAGGTTAAATAATAGAGGAGCAGTGGAAGCCCAAAGTTGGACAAAATACAATTTCGTCAAAAAAAAAAAAACTTTAAATAGTGACAGGCCATCACATGCCCGGGGTTACTTTGTCAGATGGGTGGAGTAAAATTGTCAATTGACCGTCTAATATTCTCATAACAGAAATGGTGAGAACTGTTTTTTTTTTTTTACAACGAACCAACACAAGCTAATCACCATCAGAGTAGCAGTTATGACATATGTAGGCGAGCACACAGACATTTGCGCAGTCCTCATGTGCTCACCCTTTGCATGAGAAGCATTGAAGCCACTCCTCTGCACCTTTGGATGATGTGTAAGGACTAAGGCACCAAAGAGGAGCAGCAAACATTCCCACTGTCAATGCAATGAAATTCAGAGGCCCCGAGCAGAGGCACTTGCCAACCCTAAATACTCTGCCAACACCCCCACTTTAATGAGCCCCACCTGTGGCCCATTAAGGTGGAGGTGAAAGAATGAGAAAGGGGAGGGGTTGCGAGGAGCACACCCTTACAAACCCATACTTATGTCCTCCAAACAAGGGCCCAAATAGGTTCTCTATCATAAACATAAAATAAATGCAAATATTAGAATTAAGACACTATAGGTGTCTGAAAAACAATTATTCGGCTCTTATATTTGACTTTGGAATATTTTAATACAGGCCTAACACAGGACCTACAACTGGTGCAACCTCAGCACCCTGACAAACTAACCCCATGCTGCTTGGCCAGTGCAGCTCCGTGCTCCCATTTTGGAAATAAGGCCGCATCTCTCATCTCATGATCGCAGCAGGTCTTTGGTCTCCAATTTCTTGGCCCAGTGCAGCGCAGCGTGGCGTAGCTTGACGCAGCCCATGCAGTGGTAATTTCATCTGGCGCAGCCCGCGCAGTGGTAATTTCATGCGGTGCAGCACCGTGCGCAGCCGTTGGTAGACGAACGTGCGCCGAGATGGGTGTGGCGGCGTAGTAGGGGTAAGTGTCTCATATTCATCAAGACGCAGTGACAATTTCGTAGAAAAAGTCTTTGCTGTAGTGGCGCAGAATGCTCGCCAGCTCCAACCTGGTTTACTTTCTGTGCAGTGGAAATTTGGCTGACCGGCGCACAGTGCGCACACGTCACCGAAACCTCACAGGCAGGTTTCCAGAATGTCAGGCACATTCCAATGCAATAAATAATTACAGCAACCACTATTTAATGTAACTCTCAGAATCAGGACCTAAATTGTATTATCTATATCGATTGTCCTGATGTCAGATCAGAGGCGGTTGACACGCGTAATGGAAACTCGACCTGGCTTAATCAACCCAGCTGAATCTGTGATGCAAACTAATAACTTCACATCTTTCTCAGCCAACCACATATATAATGCTTGCGTTCTATGCTCAGTAGGGCACACTTGCATACTGGACGCGAAACAAATTTTTTGCACGACTGAGACTGATCACAGTCAAAGTCAATGCAAAGACGCAAATACACGCGTCTGTTTACTCTTCTGTTTTCTTCCGTTGAAGACAGACTACAGTATTTATTCGGTCTCTCTTTTGAAATGAATCGAACAGATTCACGCTTTATTTCCACACCAGAGATAAAATAGGCTTAGAATAAATAAATGGCCCGCAAAGAAATCAATCGCAGTGTTCATTGGATTTTTTTTGGCTGTCAGACACGAAGTATTTTGCATTTAATGTTCGACAGGCATTGCACATTGTCCCGCGCCAATGTCGACTCCCTTTTTTGAGCAGGGTTTAAACAGAGACATTGATTGAAAATCTCGGTACTCATCTTGAAGAACTGAGCCCTCTTATCAGATTCAGTAGATTTGAAGAAATTAAAAACAATAATCGACTGACGGACGATTATTACGAGCAAAAATATTGAAAATAAACGTGTAACGTATCTTGCATTCTTTTTTTTTTTTTTTTTTTAATTTGGCATCTCCAATCCCACCCGAATTTGGAATGCCCAATTGGGGAACTATGTACAAAGCTTGCTCGTATGCGACCCCCTGCTGCCAACTCAGGATAGTGAAGACAGTTCACGGCTCTCCTCCGAAGCACGTGCCTGTCAGCCACTGATTCTTATACACTCACTGGTTGAATCTTCGCAAGTTCAGAGCGAGGGCGGAGGATACCCGGACATGAACCATGCCGGAGTCTTCCTGACGAGCGCCCGTCTGGCCAACAGGAGGCGCTGGAGCAACGAACAAAGCTGTTATCGAATACCCAAATCCGGCAGTCCCTTCCCAATTTGTAACCCTGTAGCGCGATAGCCAATTGTGCGCTACTCTGAAAAAGCTGCCGACCCCTGCCGGTGGGTACGCCGGGGCTCGAACCCGCGACGTGGTGATCATCTCTGCACTGCAGCGCAGTGCCTTAACCGTGTGAGCCACTCGGCAGCTCGTATCTTGCATTCTTGTCCATGCATGTTGATCCCAAAATTTTAAGCATTGATTAAAAATCCATTGATTGGTGAAAATTTGACTCGGCTGTGTTATACCCAAACACGCCTTCTTTGCCATTTGCGCCAGCAGGAGGGACCAAGGCGGGACAGAGGAGTCCTTGCGCCAGGCTGCACCAAGCACGAAATTGCAACATACACCTGGAAACACCCCGTTGGCGCGGAGCACCCCCCATTCGCCGCGCCTGGGTCTGGTCTACGAATTTAGAGCCCTTTATCTTATGTGTTCTTAATAACTCTAGTTGCATATGTTTATGAAACAGTAAAAACACTGTGGAAATCTTTGTCTTCAAAGAAGCTAGAGACATTTCTTTCAGAAACTTTAAGTTTGGAATTTGGGGCAAAATTCTAGGCAGAAAACACTTACATGACACTACAAGTCCTTCATCATTCCGAGAGGTGACGTCTCTGGGATGTCACATAATTTGTACATTTTCGTTTTCCCGTCAGTGCGTTTGCAATGAAAAAAACTTGGGTGACAAACCTAGCCCCGTGACCGAAGATCACATAGTGAACATAAATGTGTAACATATCTTGCATTGTTGTCCATGCATGTTAATCCCAAAATTTTAAACAGCATCAGGGTGTGATAATAGGAACACGCTATCCATCGTTTCTCTTCCCAATTATGCAGGCAGAAGAAATAAATGAGCAACTGTAATATTACAACCGTCGTATTTCATTCCAACTTCATAAGTTTGAATGACCTCGCGTAGTTTTGTTTTGAAATTCCATTCAAGTTCACTAATGGTAATAATTCGAGAATGCCCTAGCTAGGCAGCTAACTCATATTCGTAATGCTTAATATAGACGTAAGCGGTGCAGAAAGCATGCCTGAAGCTGCAAATTAAAACAAAACATTAACGCATCATGCAGATTTAGGACAGATGCTTCTATATTCGAACACATTAAAGGTGAGAAGAGGAGCTCATTGATTGGTGAAGATTTGACTTAGCTGTGTTATACCCAAACACGCCTTCTTTGCCATTTGCGCCAGCAGGAGGGACCAAGGCGGGACAGAGGAGTCCTTGCGCCAGGCTGCACCAAGCACGAAATTGCAACATACGCCTGGACACACCCCGTTGGCGCTGCGCATCCCCCAATCGCCGCGCCTGCGCCGGCGCCTGGTCTATGAATTTAGAGCCCGATGTGTGTATATTCCCTATAGCTGAAATTGAGCCCTTCTACAGCCTCAGAAATACAGCATGTCAGGAGAACCCTCGGGTTGTGAGGGTAGTTTGGTGTAAAAATGTTAGAGGTAAAAATATCAGAGGAGAGCAATGTTAGAGGAAGGATTTCTATTTCTTGAAAAGAGAAAAAGCACCAGAAACACCGCTTAAAATGTAATTTCAATGTACGTCGGCTCTAATAGGTTTTATATCTGCCCTTTCTCCTCTTACATTTTTTCCCCTGACATTTTAACCTGGCACCGTTAGGATAACGTATCGGGTATACTGCCAAGTTTCTTACCACACTCCATCCAATGGCTTACAGCAATGTACTGATAACATTGAAGTTGAGGGAAAAAAGTTGTCAGATAATGTGAAAGTTGACATTTACAGACAATATTTGAGTGGCAGGTTCTGTAGTGTTGGAACAACACCTTTCTGCAGGCGCAGGTTTTCAGCTAAGCCAGCTTTGTACTGGCCTAAGTTGGAGAAAGAGTCTGATGTGAAATGCTGAGCACACCGGAATAGGTTTGTGGCAGGGGCTGCAGGAACATTGTCGGTAAAAATGAATGCAATCCACTAGTCCCTCAGCGATTCATCGCCCGATGGAATATTAGAAACATTTTTTTGCGGATTTCGGCTGCCAACAGCAAAGCATTTGTGACCACCAAAATCTGTAGGTCTTGCCTTGCCCAATATTTTTCTTGGGCGTGTTTTCAGAAAACAGTGGGCGCAGTTTGCTACTCCCAAACCACACCTCCACCCCTCCTCCGCGCAGGTACACGTCATCATGATGCCCAAACCGCAATCTCCAATTTTCATGACTCCAGAGTTGAAAGCCTCTGGATGAGGGAAAAGGGAGGAAGGAAGCTGCTTTGACTCCCAAACATCTCAGATTTTGTCAGGGAGAGAGATGACTAATGTATACATGTAATAACTGGGAAAAATGTGTTTTCCAGGTAACGGATCCTTTAAGTAGAATGAATACATACAAAAAGCTGCAGCATTCCACTGGTGATTTGGAATTTAATTGCCAATGTTATGCACTGAACCAAATGGGAAATAAAATTATATAAACTGTTTATTCGAGTACTATTTTAAGCACTCAGAAAAGTAGTCAGTCAGAGATAATATTGAATTTCCTAGTTTACGGGCACTGATTCCTTGAGAGTATTCAAAAAACATTTCCAATCTACCTCATATTGTTAGGATACTGCAATGTAATGCATCAAGTGAGCAGTGCCATAGACATTGCCATTTAAGATCTGCTCTTCTGCACCAAGGGCTTAATCTTTAACAGATGGACTGGCTGAGTTTAATGTTGCTGCATACATTATTTGAATAATCAGAACATGCCACAAAACATTCCAGAAAATACAAGGAAATTAAGGGGATTTCTTCCTTTAACCATTACTTAGATTGTAAAAAGATCCAAAAGCAACCAATTCTCTGCATGGCCCAAAACAATCTCTATACACTGCAGACACACAGAGTGAAAGCACAATTCTTGATGTAAGTGTATGTCATAATAATGACCACATCTACTCATGAATTTTTGAAGGTAATTTGATGTTGGAGACACCTCAGGCATTGGTGTTGGAGGAACTGACTCTACTCTTTCAAAGACATTGGTTTGGGGTTGTTGTTGTTCTAAACTGCATGGTGTATTTGTTTGCTCCCAACTAACGCTATACCCAACCATTTTAGTCCTCATTATGTAAGATACCTCAGATATGTGGAGTGTTTGGGGCTAGATTGTATCTCTGCACTTGCTAGAGCTGTGTCAGAGCTCATTTTATTTAGAAGTGCATACAATCTTCCAGTGATAGTTCATTTTACAGTAAATTTCTTTTTTGGTCTGTTCTTTCCAGTTCTGTAGTGCTTATTAAAGTTAAATCTTTGGGTCTTTGGTTTTTTGTATTTTGAGTCACTGTGCAATGGGTAAATGCAGCAGAATGATTACAGAAACACAAGTGCTCATTTTTCAGCACTGCCCTCCCCTGCAGCTGTAGCCGGCCTGAAGGAGACAGATAGCAAGGTCTACCTACTGGTCAAAGAAGAGAGGCGCTACCCAGAGGCTGAACTGTACTGCCAGCGCAGGGGTGGCCATCTAGCCATGCCCAAGGATGAAGGCGCTAACGCTGCTGTGGCCAGTTACATAACCCAGGCTGGCCTTAGCCGTGTCTATATCGGTATCAATGACCTTGAACAAGAGGGTCACTTTGCATATGTTGACCACTCCCAAATGACCACCTTCAGCAAATGGCGAGAGGGGGAGCCCAATGACGCCTATGAGGATGAAGACTGTGTTGAGTTGGTGGTAACTGGGGAATGGGTGGATGTTGCCTGCCACTTCACGATGTACTTTGTCTGTGAGTTTGATAAGGACAGCATCTGAGTCTTTTGAAATCCTTTGACAGCCACTGGATGCTGGTTTAGATAGTTTCATTATAGGGTTCTTTTAATCTGCATTTAAATAGTCAATTTCAGTTTTTTTTTAAAAATAATTTTGAGCAATACAGGTGACTCTCGTCAGTTATGGCATCATGGAATGTAAGAGTTTTGGTGATTTTAGTTTTTTTCATCATTGTATGTGTTTATATTTTTACATAAAAATGTTACTAAACCTGTTATTTAACAAAATTGTTAACTTTTTAAAGGGCCCTATGTATTTTTCGCAATTGCCCTGGAAACCTTTTCAAAAAAATACCCTCAAGCCTCTAGGCAACAGGAATGAATTTTGGGTCAAAAATGTGTAATCAGTTAGGAAGTAAACCCAAAATTGATGACACAGATATGACTTCAATGCAGCTCTCTGTTTGATATCTCTTGGATTTTGCTCATCTTGATTGTTCCTTGACTCATTTTTCAATTATAAAACCAAGCGCTATTCTTGCTTTGCTTCGCGTGCACTGTCTGTTGCAGCTTCATCTTAATAACAAAAATGACAATGATTAAATGAATGAATTGGCTTAAAATTACAGGTTGTCTTTGTTTTCTTTTGATATTAAATGCATAACAACTATTTCAATCGTTCATTTCCCCCTCCCCAGTGGATGTAAAAAGTTTAAACACATTTTTTAGGATTGTTCAAAAATCCTATGTTGTTTAGCGAAAGTGTTTATCTGAAAGTACAGTACATGAAACAAACACAAAGAAACATATTTAAGAAGTTTTTTTTCCAGCATTATAGTATTTCAAGAATTTGGGGGCAACAAAGTCTTCTTATGACATAATATTAGTATTGGCTTTGGAGTGGCTATTCCCACAACCATTAGGTAAACAATAGGCGTCTTCTGTGTTTTTGCCCCTACCACTCTCTATAAAATGAGTGCAATATTTTGTTAGCTACCACTTTCGGTGAAACTTCCATATTCAGAAATTTTTTCCTTGCCCTGATCATTGACAATGCGGAAAAATGGTGGCGTTTCAAAAGCACGGAGTTTGACAACTTTTTCAGAATTCCAAGGTGCACTCAGACAAAACAATGAAAAAGAGAATTTCCTAGAAGTGAAAGGTAATTTTAGAACCTTTGAAAATGGAGGAAAAATAATTACTTTGACATCTTCACTGTATTAGAAAACCTTGGCGTGATGATAGTTCTTGTGCACCCTATGCTCTCAACAGTTGGGTTGTTGGTACCAGTTGTGCTCAGCTTGCCATATCTACTCGGGGTCTTGCGTATAGTGATAACGTAACACATTATGATGCTCTGAACCAATGATATAAAACTTCTCTGCAACACATCAGGTAGTATAAGGATGCCGTGTGTTTGCGCGCAGCAGACAATTAACTTGAGCAAATATTCAATTTTGCAATTCTTTTTGTGGAGAAAAAACTATGTATGGTGGGTGGTTTTGGTACGGTGTGTCGTATTATACAACCTCAATTCCGAAATAGTTGGGACAAAGTTTAAATTGTGAATAAAATCAAAACGCAATGACTTTCAAATGACCCCAGCCAGTATTTTATTCACAATTGAACAGAGATAACAAAGCAAATGTTGAAACTGAGAAATTTTACAAATTTATCCATAAAATTAGCTCATTTCAAATTTGATGGCTGTTACAGGTCTCAAAGTTGGCACAGAGGCCTGTTTACCATGGTGCAGCATCCTCTTTTCTTTTTAACACAGAGTGGAGGCGTCTGGGCATTGAGGAGACATATTTCTTGAGTTTAGCCATTGGAATTTGATACCACTCTTGTTTAATACAGGCTTCCAGCTGCTGGAGAGTTCTGGGTCTCCTTTGACGGACTTTTCTTTTAATTATGCGCCAAATGTTCTCAATCGATGAAAGATCAGGACTGCAGGCAGGCCAGCTCAGCACACGGACTCTTCTACTACGAAACCATGCTGTTGTAATAGCTGCAGTATATGGTTTTTCACTGTCCAGCTGAAATACACCAGGCCTTCCTTGGAATAGATGTCATCTGGAGGGGAGCAAATGTTGCTCTAAAACCTTTATATACCTTTCATCATTCATGGTGGTTTTTAAAATATGCAAGTGTCCCACACCAGATGCACTAATGCATCCCCTACCATCAGAGATGCTGGCTTTTGAAGTCAATGCTGATAACAGCAACAACCAACAAGAATGTGCAATTTGGACTCGTCTGACCTAAGGGCACTTTGGTACAGTCCATTTTAAATGAACCTTGGCCCACAGAACATGGCGGTGCTTCTGGATCATGCTCAACAATGGCTTCCTTTTTGCATGATAGAGTTTTAGGTGGCATCTGTGGATGGCATGGCGGACTGTGTTTACAGGTAGTGGTTACTTAGAGTATTCCAGGGCCCATTTAGTAATGTTAATGACAGAATAATGCCGGTAAGTGATACAGTTGCGTCTGAGGGCCCGAAGATCACGGGCATACAGTAAACATCTTTGGTCTTTTCCCTTATGCATAGAGATTTTTCCAGTTTCTCTGAATCTTTTGATAATGTTATGCACTGTCAATGATGAGACCTTCAAAGCCTTTGCAATTTGACGTTGAGGAACATTGTTTTCAAAGTATTCCACAATTTTTTTTTTTCGCAAGCATTCACGGGTTGGAGAGCCTCTGGTCATCTTTACTTCTAAGAGACTCAGCCTCTCTAAGACATCCCTTTTATAGCCAATCATGTTACACACCTGATGCCAGTTAATGTAATAACTTGCTAAATTTTCTTTCAACTGAAGCTCTTATATATTAATAGCTTTTTCAGCACTTTTTTGCCTGTGTCCCAACTTTTTTGAGACCTGTTGCAGCCAGAAAATTTGCAATGAGCTCATTTTGGGGTCTATTCTCCCATTAGCTCTAAGTCCTTTTTAACGCAATTCGAGTTGAGCACTTTTGAGTTATGCGTATTCTCCCCTACTCGCTTCGATCACGCCTACAGCGCTTAACTTCAGAATGTAGGCGGCCTTGAATAATCCAAAGGAGAGGCAGACTCTGTACAAAGCTCATTGATTATGGCATTCAGGAAAACATGGAACAAGGATTTTCTGATTAACCGTGAAAATGAAGTTGTGGTCCATAGAAAACGCAAACCAGACTTTAAATTTGAATATTGTGGGCCTGCTGATAAAACCTCCTATCTCCAAACTGATAAGAAACAAAAACTCCTATGTCCACTATTCTTACATGCAGAATCAAACATGTTTCATTTTATTTATATTTTAAGTTATATTTATCAATTTATATATATATTTATATTTATTTATTTTCCTGTGAAGTTAGTCATTTTGAAGATACAAGGATTTACAAGCCCCACGATATGCAGCTGTAATATACTCTTCCAAAAAAGAGACGATACATTGTTGTTAGCATCAATTTATAATACATGAATTGTTTTGACAAATGTGGAAAACATATTGAAAAGAAAGTGTAATCAATAATTCAATATTTGTATAGTTTCTTTTTTGGAAGAGTATAGTAGGCCTATGTATGTCTGTGCCAATTACAAGAAGTAATGTAGACATCTCTTTTTTATTTCTTACTCTAGCCACCATGGCATTAAAGCTATGCAAACAAACTAATTGCCGCGATAATGAAATAATACAGAATTTAGCACTTCTCAACCAGCGTAATCAGAGCATTGAAAATGTGCCCCTCCTACACTAGCCTGTTGGTTCCGTGTAAGACAGGGAAGAAGACAAAGAGAACATTCTAGTCACACAAAAATGACAATCAATGACAGTTTATATGATTTCATTTAGAAATTGCGCGCTTGAAATTTCAAACTACTCCGATGTCCGGTTTGGAACTAAAGGACAAGGCAACGCTTTAACAAACAAAGGATTCTTACCCCGCACGTGGAAAAATCTGCGGGGCGCGTAAAAGCAGGCTCTCTGCACACCGTAGAAGTGTGCACTCAACAGGTGGCGAGCAACCATCATCGCCGGTGGATTTCACTGCACTGAGGGGGTGGTGGCATCCACTCTTTCTGTAGTGGAAGTGCAAGGAGAATAACTTGGAATGGATACGGATGAAGGAGAGTTATGTAAAATGATCATATTTATTTGCCTATACTCAAAGTATCACTGTGATAGATACTGGAAACAAGCTCAATATGGTTTCAAATATTTATTGTATTTTTTGGCATTTCAAGCAGTTGCTCAGTACATAGGCGTCATGGGCCGAGCCAGGGAATTTGGCGCAGATGCTTAATATGCGCGTATCATGATCCCACACAACCTGAACATTAATGCTGTGCCGACGTCTTCGGTCTCTGCACATATTCTTATTAGTGGAAAGGGTTCTGATTGCAACGTGAGTACAATCAATGGCTTCCACAACACTGGGGAACCTGGTGACCCAGTAGAACCCCCCCAACTCTCCGTCTTTCAGCTGGTGTTCCGGGGAATTTTAAAGTGGCTGATGTGGTGCAGCATAGCGTCAACCAACTGTCAGAGATCTTGACACAGACGCCTGTGATATGTGCATGACATCACCAGCCACTCTCTGGAACGACCCAGATGCCAGGACCGACAGCGTGATTGTGACCTTGATGACCACCGGTATGTTTGTAATTGTTTGTAATGCGTTTGTGATTGAACTAATTGGAGAACAGGCTGTTGCATAATATCATATGATGATTTCGTGTGATAACTTATTATGGTCATGAGAAAGGTAGTTTAGAAATAAGGATGAACAGTCAGATATTGAATGTCTCAACCTTTACCATGTTAAATAAAATAAAATTCATGTTAAAATTTTGCCTATAATGCAACTTGTTATTTAATTTTATTTTTTCTTTTTGCACTCACAAGGACTTATGTACTATTGTATTTTTATGTTTATAAATTGTCCAAATATGCAACCTATCCTTTTGACATCTACCATTTTGCAACATTAACATCATTGACTAATAGGTGACTCAATTTTACACCTTAACTGGTAGGTGTCGTAGGACTAATGAACTGGTTGTTGTCAACCTCCTTCTTCAAAAATTTTGCCTATAACCAACATCAAACGCAATATTCCATTTCGCCTTATGTTGGCGCTTGACCTTTATACCAGGGATGTGAGCAGTGATTTTTAAAAAATGAGGAAATTCTGGAAATGGAAATGATGACCCCGATACCAAAAACGTATAGTTGTCGGGGGGAGGGTATTGGAGGGTGCGCCCTCCCATTGGCGGAGCTTGGGGAGCCTCCCCCTTGAAAATTTTTTTTAAAAGAAGCATAAATGGTGGCATTTAAAGCATATTTCAAGTCTTTTCTAAAAGAAATGAAAGAGCTAGTTTTGCAAAGTGTCACCAAATAAAACTTGAATACTTCTCACAAATAAAACAAATATGAATGAAATTACAAAATGCATTTATTTTGTAAATAATTTTACAAAAAATTATTAATTTTATTTAAAATGTATTAAAAATAGACCTATCCAAAATAAGCGTCACATGCACTGAACAAAAATGCAGCAAAATTGCAGACAGGCAGATTAACTCATTTTTTCAAAAACAAACTTAGAAATAAATTTGGCACTAAGTAAAGGTATCCTCATAATTGATTATTTTACATTGGTTCGAAATAATTATATATCAATAGGATTTTTTTAAAAATGGAAACAATAATAGAACTCAATTGCTTTTCAGAAATAGCTATTTATTTGTTTCACATTTTCATGTCAAATGTTAGGCCATTTTTTTTTACAAGATATGTGAAAAAAGACAGCAGCACCTTGCCCTGTGCATGACCTAAGTCTATCCAAAACAAAATACATTTCATTTGAAAAAATAAGCATTAATTTGCCATTGTAAATTTTCCATTATAAAGAAATAAAAACTTTCATTGAATGCCAAAATAATAATTAGGTCACAGAAAAAAAATAGGTATTTCAATGTCCAATGTTCAAAGAATCAGATAAGTATCAGATGCAAGGTAGTCATGTATATCTCAATAAAAAGAAATGTCAACGAAATTGTCAAGACCTCACTTGAAATGGCAACAGAAAGATTGATGAAATTGTCAGCATACCAGTTCCTAAATATTTCAGTTTATTTTCTCAACTTACAAATTCATATGTTGCATAAAAGGTATATTTGGAATAGATTTGATGTACTTGCATATAGTTACAAAAGGCGTGACATTTTTCAACACCGATATTGGATACGTAGCCTAGGTGCGCAGACTTGGCCCATTGAATTTTACCTTCGGCTTTCTCACCAAAATAAACACGGAATAAGTTAAAGGAAAATGGTCAACCGCACAAAATATACTTTAATAGTGATAATTTTTTACATACCTGGTAATGCATAGTTGATTTTCTGGATGTGAACGAGTTGCTTGTGTTTCATTCCAGAAACGCAATTGTCGAGCGCGACTGAGCCACGCCTCCCATAATTTATCTCCTTTCTGCATATCTTACATATCTTACAAAAGGCAAAGCCAGCCTTGTTGATTTTGTCAATAACAATATAAAGTTCTGTTTTATCAACAATCTTTTCTAACCAAGACCAGCGCCAGTGGTTTTTGACGCCTTTGTCTGTTTTCATGACATCCGACTTCCATTCGACACTCTGCATGTTTTCACAATGTGCATTGTAGATCTAGGCGAGCTCCTAGCATTGCGTTTTACGCTGATTTAGCGAGAGTAAGCAGATTCAACATCACTGTACGACGCTTAGAATGGCGGGAAATTGCATCACTTACGCGCAGTGTTAGACTTTGCTTGCTATCACGTTATTTCGCGATGATTTTTTTTTTTACTTCTCAAAATTTAATCCGCGGAAATGATATTTTTACGCGAAAATACATTGTGAAAAACACGAATTTCCACGTTTATGAGGAGATTTCACACCCCTGTAATACAGCCCTCAAAAGCGCTTAACAGAAAAAGCGCGTAAGCCAGGGGGAGAATGCACGTAAATATTATTTGCATGAGAAACGCCCAGAACTGCCCCGATTTTGGCCTTGCTCCGCCCCAAGTCCGTAACTGCCTTTCGGGGCCCGTAATGCACAGACTTAAGTCGAGGAAAGAATACGTGTAGGCTGAAAAGCGGGTAGCTACACACTTTTTTCGACTTATGCATGGGAGAATAGACCCCTTTGTGGATAAAACAGCAAAATGTTTCTATTTCAACATTTAAAATGTTATCTATGTTCTATTGTAAATAGCATATTAGCTCTTGTGATCTGAAAGTCAATGCATTTTGATTTTATTCACAATTTAGACTTTGTCCCAACTATTTCAGAATTGGGGATTTCAAAATGAAAGTTTAAGCATGCAACTTTTATTCACAAGTAATAATAATTTACCTTTTAGAAAATTTGTCACTATGTCCTAAAAGTAACTTATTATATGAGAGATATTTGGTGAGAAAATCAGGGGGCTGTTTCAATAAACACAACAGAACATCGACCCAGCGATGTACAACCCAGTATTGGGTCTGATCGTCCATCTTTTTCTCATTGTTTCAATAAACAATCAATAAACCTCAAATGCGGTTGAACTGTCTGACCTTCTGGGACCACTAGAAAGCTGTCCTAAAACCCGGTCGGACAAAAGCAATATGGCGTTGCTGTTTGGTGTTGCCTGGAGGCAAAGACAACCGAAAATATTTCAGGAAAGGAAAGACAATACAACCAATCCCCTTGCAAAGCCATGACGTAACACACCGCGTGATGTGTTCTTCCGCACCCCAACAAACAGCGCACGTGATTTTCTCTGCAGCGATGGTTGAACCAGTAACTTTCTCTACTGTGACAAATTTCTTTTCTTCAGCCCCAGAGCGTGTGAAAGAGGGTTTGAACTCTTTTGATTCTAACAGAGTAAGCTCTGTCAATGTAATTACATTCACAAGGTTATCATAGAACAATAGAATAGAGCTGTGACAAACCAAAGAAAATGTGGCTGCGATATTTCAAACTGTGGGACGTGCTGCGAAAGTCTGGAAGCTCAAGTTATGAGAAAGATACATTTTCCTGGTATGAGGCAGTGGACAGCATAATCGGCCAAAAGCACATGGGGAAAGTTTTCCGTATTCAACCTCCACAAATATCAAATGGAATAATTACTTTTACTGGGTGTGTAAAATCTTCAACCACACATCCAGTCATGAAAATTTAGAGCTCGATCTCGTGCTGCCATACATGGTAATCCATGTAATCCACCGGGTTGCTGGGGCACACACAGCATATGCACTTGCAATATTAGTATTCTATATTAATATTCTAGACCCCCTTCTCACTAATAAAACCCCCAGAAATATATTGGTGCCGGAATTCATTTTGGATACGGAATTCATTCCACGCAAGGCTTTGCTTCTTCTTTCTGTATATTTGCCCATTTAAAACCACCTAGGTACATGCTGCAATGTGCTGTATCGTAATTTCTCACATTCAAGTGTACTCGGGTACGGTACGATTTTACTTGTGTGGAAGCTCACCGGCAGGAAGAGGGGAGGGCGGCAATCGTACTGTGGCACGGTACAGAACAATCGTACCTAGTGTGAAAGCACCCTTAGATGTCAATGAGGCCCACTGACTGAATTAATTTGCACAACAAAGACCGGGATGCTAAATCACTTATGACATGATAGAACACATTGCACATTGCTGGTAAATATATTTACCTTATCAGCTGCAGCCACTTGTTTTTTCCTTTTCCTTTGCTGGAACCCTATAAAGTTTTGACACATTCGGGGCGATTTGCGCACATAGGCACACAGCACTATAGCATTTTCTGTTGTCGACCCAAGATCCTTAGTTGAACAGTGAAATCTACATGAAATAACGTTTTTTGTTTGGATCAGGAAGTAGCTTTGTCACATGATATAAAACGCCACACATTGCAAAAGAATACCTACAAAGCATTGGGGGCCGCAACAGTCAACCCTGGGGGAAAATTTTTTTCTTCATAGCAACCCATTGGAAAAGACACTGCTAAATCTGTGAAAGAATTTTTCTAACACATAACTGATATACAGTGTATATTTTACTTTTATAGCATTGGGCTCCGTCCGTCCGTACAGACATACAAAATTGAGGTGGCGGGGGATATTGCCATGTTAGTGGCAAACATTTGTTAAATCATTGGTGCGGTATTCCAGTTGCCGCAAAAAGTTATTTTTATTCAAGCTATGTGAACACCAATGGGGACATTGCCTGAAGTGCTTCAGTATGGTTCTCAATGGTTGTTTCTAATCATCATATTCATGGTTCATATGTATGATCGAGAGTGATGTTCTGTTCACCACTTGTCTTTCACTTTACTCTGTAAAATGAGCAATTGTTAAAATATGAATGTTTACATGTCTTTTATATGATGAATAGCTTTATGTAGCCACTCAATCACTACTCATAGCCTTGAAGTACAGGATGCACAGTAAGTTTTTGATTTGCTAGCTACCTTGCAGGCTTTTCGGTTAATTTTGAATTGGAATGTGACATCCAATAGCTCTGTGTGAAATTACCTCACTTTTTAAAAGTATAATGTTGAGATTTTTTTTTTATAACAATAACATATTTTAAGTATTTGAACACTAAATCATGACACTGCGCCTTGCTGAGGTATAAATTATGACACAGCTTTGAACGGACTCTGAGGAACAGTCCATCCCCATTGGACCATGGTCGGATATCCTAATTTTGTTTTATTGAAACTCCTGATGAGCATGGTCTGTCAAAGGTTTGACTTTTCAAACAGCAGATAGTCCTGTCGTGGTTTAGTCCCACCGGCAGAGGACCTGAAGCCGGCGGGCACTGGGACCATGTATCCAACACCAATGAAAGGGATCCAAACACATAGGCTGGACATAAATGTAAATAAACATTTAATTTAAAGGCTAAAAACAGAGAGGAGAGCAGCAGCAACGAATAAAAGGGCCCCATCAAACATAGAGAGTAAAAACACAGAGTAAAAACAGAATGCAGCTGCACTGGCACTGCACTGGCGCGCCAAGAGCCACCTCTCTGGACCACACTGGGGTGCCACCTCTCCGGACCACACTGTCGCGCCACCTGTCAGACAGTAGGGGGGGGGGGGGCCTGCAGGGCAGGACCATCACAGGTACAAATCAGTCAGACAAGTTAAGTTTACTGAAACAGTCCCCAGATTCCTCTAGTACCTCCGAGTGCTCAGAATAGCACTTGCAAGAATCCTCCACACTTCAACAAAATCAGTCAATCAGAGGCCGGAGGGGTCTCGCGGTTCAAAGCCTTGAGCTTGTGAGCTCGCAGGAATATCTGCAGCGCATCTTCAGTTGCAGTGGTGACTTGTCAGCTCAAAGAAACTGTGTAAGGAAGTACATCATTAATCAACTAGCGAATACATCTAGAACCCCAAATAGAGCCAAGCACACCTGGTAACGACGGATAATAGCCTCTTCCTATCTATTTTATTAATTTTTCAACGAAGTATTAAACCGGAGATTGTATCATTGCTTAGCAAATTTTAGGCATTTGGGATATTAATTTTACTAAGGTATAATTCTCACTGGTTATCCACGTAGACTGCAATATTTTCAATGTCTTTTTCCCAAGGCGCTGCCAAAGTCGTGACGTCACTCCAAGGTCAACCTGCCACAGCCATGGCAACTAGTTCACGCCGAAAAAGCAAAACAACTTGCACAGCATGTTGCACAGTGTTTATCGCTATGGCTCTCGTGTCTGTGTATGGAATTATGCTTGATTTTCAGCAATCTTAAACCCAAAATATGCCCATTATGAACAGAAAGCATTTCTTAGTATATGTTGATCGTCAGATATTAGGCATTTTGTGCCATGTGTAAAGTGTACGAGTGAATTTGTTGCTACTGTATGCTGTGAATGTGAATCATTGTCAAGGAAGTGAGTGTTGACCCCAGCAAAAGTGACGTCGCACTTTTGCAGCACAGAGCTTTACAATTCAGGTGATCCCACTACAGCTCCATGTGGTATGCGTTCCTGATTGAGCTGGCCACTCTATATTAGGTCATTTCCTTTCCAGAATATTCCTGCAGCATGTGAAATTATGTTCTTGGTCATTTTCTTGTTCTATCAAAAAAAGAAGAAGAAATATTCCATTTAATTTAAAAGTATACTGAGTAAGATTTTTCAGTTCTGGCTTGAGAATTGAACACTGAAAGATGGCCCCTCTTCCTCGGCTCAGAACGCAAAAAGTGCTAAGCTTTGTCCTGCCCTCACACCAAACGCCCTGTTATTGCCAGGGGGCTACACACCCCCTTCCCATATGGGTGATGGCCAGACACGTACCTTAGAAAGAAATATGAGAAAATACAGGTGGAAGACGTCATCTGTTTATACACAGACACAGCTGCACACTTTAAATGAGTTTTAGGTGATGAGTGAGTGGGATTCCCTGGGCAGAGGCCAAGTGGTGAATTCCCCTCACCAAAGCAGGAACACTTGAACACAGGACAGAAGAGCTGGGCCGGAACACAGTCTCAATCCTGGAGCTGAAGGCTTAGGTGATATTCCTAATAAACTTGCTTCAAGGATCAATCTTCAACTGATGACTAACAGGAATTTGTTGCCAATCCTGGCGACCAATAATATGGCTGGGGAGTATATTCATATTAATGAGACTCAGTAGAGTAATTTAATTTTTCTATATCATTGAAGTAATGACAAACATATAAAAGTGCTTTGCTTAAAACTAGAAGACAAACTAGTTTAGTCAGGCAAAGCTATACTATCCATTATTGCTGCTAAATAGAAAGTGAGCTATATATACTGACCACTCACACAAGGAGTGGGGCACATAATGGGAGTGGGGAAAAGACATGACATTAAATCAATGAAAGGAGGAGACACCTCGGCAAAGTATATTTCAGCAGAAAGTAGAATACTTGAAGGGTCTAAAACGCATATTTTAATTTGGTAATGATCCTGTGCGACGCATTTTTTAACCATCGAGCCTTCAAATTGGCCTCAATACCAGGGGGCAGACAAGTTTACTTGGAGAATCTTCTGATTTTGAATTTGATCCTCGGAAACCTCACCTTTTAAAATGCTTAATAATCTTAAACTCTTGCAGTTTTCGTCTCCCGATTAGCTTAGACTAATTAGTAAAAACAGATGACCGTCTAATTTACTTTTGATAGCATTGTTATGCATTGCATCACAAAATTGAGGCGTCTTCTGCGCATAAATGACAACGTAAAATATCAATATGCCTTCATAATTTCAGCGCTCGTTAAGTGGCACACATTTGCAGAAATTAGTTTGCATGGCTGCGGGAATCTGTTCTTTATTTTGAATGTTGTCACTGCTAAAGGGCGTAAGGTTGCACAGCTGTGTGACAATCCCTAGGACGGGGAAAATGAATGTTGCAAAGTCAGCGAAAGTTTTGGATTTACAATGCCATATGAATTATTTAAATGTAGGCAATGGGAATTCACATTTCGTTACCATTTCTATTTTGTAATTATAGGTCATTTATTGGTCTTGGTCGCTCAGTCGACAAATTGTTTGATTGTTAATCAGGCCAGCTTAATTAAAAACAGCTTGCGGGCAGCCAAGCCCTGAAGGGAGAGCTTACTGAAAGCCATTTGAACAACTCTGGAGGCCTGGATGAAAGGAAAGAGAACAACTGACGTCATGCAAGAGAATAACTGACACACAAGCACCGCAGCACTGGCGTTTGATTGGATAATGCGTTCAAAATGCATACTCACCAACTATATCGGGCACTATTTAGTGAATATTCTACATTGAGAACAATATAGAGAAAGAGTGAACAAGTGGACAAGTGTCCATTCCTAACGCAGCCTTATATTCCCCAAGTAAAAATGTCTGCCACCTGGTATTGACGCCGATTTGAAGACTTTTCAGTTTAAAAATCTGTCTAAAAAAGCTTTAAAAGTAAAGCTCTCTCAAGACCTTTGCAACCTTATAGTTGCAAAACATACCATTGGTTATTGACGTATTTCTAAACTCCTGAATGTTCCAGTGAGCACCGATGGGGCCATTATCCAGAAGTGGATAAAAAGTCATTTCAATATAAACTGGCCACGACCAGGTGCTCCTTGCAAGATTTGACAGAGTCAAAAAAATAACCAGAAGAGCCAAGGGCCACTTGTGAGGGCTTCAGAAAGACCTGAAATTAGCAGGTACAGTTGTTTCAAAGAAAACAATAAATATCCCAGATCGCAAAAAGTGATTGAATCAACATTGTGATATTGTCAGGCTGAAGATTGCAATCAATATTGTTGTCAGATATCGAAAAAAACATTGAAAGTGCTTGCTGTGATCAACATGGAAATAACGTTGAATTTCAACCTTAATTCAACTATGATATGATCAACATTGAAAGAATATAGAATTGTACCACCATTGATTCAACTATATATGTATAGTGTGTGTATGCATTGCATTATAAATTGAAACAAAGTTATTATTAAAGGGCCATTCAACACTCTTCAATCCTCCTTTGTATGTTTTTCATATGCCTCATTAAAAATAATTATCTTATTACTCTATTTATGGTATAGTTCAACAAGCAGCATGCCAAGGAAGTCTACTAGTCAGTGATATCACTGCCATATGCCTGAATGGCAGTCATGTGTCCTGGATTTACTACTAGCTAGGACCCATGGCCTAAATTAACAAAAGGCTATCTTGATTTGTATCCAGATCAGGATTTGGGAACCGTTTTCTGAATTTTTCTTCATATGTCTATTTGTCAGCCCATATTACTCAAAAAAAAAAAAATCACATTTTGGTTTAACTTTCTACTCATTGGCACCTCTGCTAATGCCTTAAGGGGCGAAGGTCTGCAGTTTTTGATTGTCTGGGGCCGTCAAATGAGCAGTCAGCTGGTATAGCAGCTGATTTCTTCTATCCATCCGGGGGACACCACAGTTCGCCCATACTGCCGTTTTCTGACCCTCCTCCTCCCCAACGCCACCCCGCTCCATCAGACCTTCTGTCCTGCCGCTTCAGCTTCTCAGCCTTCAGCCACCAGCGTCACCAGTGTCTGGACTCTTCGGGGGATTTCCTGATGCTGCTCCCACCTCTACGAGTCTTCCCGAAGAGTCCAAGCGCCAAAGACTTGTCAGATTCTAAGCATGTTACTCCACTTATGCTCAACGAATAATAAATATTTCCTGATTTCACTCGAGTCCCTCCTGATTGAACTGTAAGATGTAATCTATTCTGTCAAAAAGGTAGGTGAAAATCCGGGAACATGTGTTTGGGAGTAACTACAGCAACAGTTAAAAGTCAAAATGCCAATGGTCATATTTCAAGCAACACTACGCCTATATTCAGTAAGGAGAAATAGAAACCAATGGATTCCCAATATGACCGTTTTAGAGTAATATAATATTAACATTGCATGCAGCTTGATATTGGGTTTAGCTGCGAAGAGAATAAAATTCCAAGTTCACTGCTTGTGATCTCCACCAGGGACAGACTTTTGGAAATGGTATGAGACAATTTTTTTCATTGAACAAACTAACAAAATGTTTTTAAGCAAGTAATTAAGCGTTTTCAAATTCTTTCTGTTTAGTATAGACGGATTGGCTTGACCTGTGTTTTACTCAGGTCCAGAGGCTGCCAGTGCAAGTCATATTAGCCAGGCAATGTCAAATAAAGCAGCAAAGTTTATGCACTGAAAGTTAGCCAAACAAGTTATCTGAATAATGACTGGACAATTTGACTGCATTTGTGAAATTCTCATGAAACACCACATATTCGTATTTACAAGTTTCACTGTTCTTAAAGTGGTAGCCCATAACCTGTATTGCGTTCAGTAAAAATTTGGAAAAAAAAGGAGAAAATACAGGAGATGAAATTCTGAGAAATTTAGATTTTGTTTTTAATTAATGATGCAGATAAGAACCATTGCTTTTTTGTGTTATCAAAGTGTGACACAAGAGTAAGAGGCTCTGTTCAGTCTTTTGTCGTCAAGTCTCAGTTTGACGTGTGTGATGTAAGGCAGCAATAGTTCCTGAGTGGGTCCGGGAAAAAGGTTGAACTTTTGGAGCTGTGATAAATACGCAAAACATGCCAAATTACTTCTTTACCAGAATGTATTCCGGTGAATTTTCATGCTGAATATTCAGTTTGCACCACCTTGCATCAAAATTTTGTTGTGATTAAAACCTGTGTATTTGACCTTTAAGTATGCTTCTTGTGTACATATTATATTGATATTCAGAAAATACATATTTAAAAACAAAACAGACACTGTTCATGAGGGAGGCGTCTTACCATGGTTTACCCTATGAGATTGGACGCACGCTCTTCACACAAAGAAAAGAGGGAATGAGAGAAGCCATTCTAACACAGCAAAATGTCCAGGTATTTATTTTCTGTATCATTATAAGGATTCAAGATCACAGCGTAAATATTTGCTGGAGGAGAATGCACAGTAAGGCACAGGTAACAGGTTTTACATGACAATCCTTGAGTTTCTGCTCATCTAACTCAAAGTCCATGTTTGATCAGTGGATTGGGTTCCTAAGATCAGAAAGCAAAGGGAACAGCAGTGATACTATGCAAACTTGTACTGTGGAGGGAACAAATAATTTCAATCACAATTAGGACAGATGCAGAGATAAAACATACTGCATGAGTGGTATTACAGTCTGCTTTAGACTAGAAAATCAATTCTCTTTAAGCTGGATGCTGTTAAAGTAGGGTGGGCCCCACAAATAGGCTTTGCATTCAGGCCACAATCCACAAAATCGTGAAAAGAAAAAAATCATAAGTCAAACAACTTAAACCGACACTTTATTGGCCATGCAGCTAACCTCAAACAGTATATTTGTCCTTCAGTCACAATGGTAATTTCAGCAAGCGTTATAGTTGTTCCACTATCTACTGCACCACTCGAGTAGCACAAAACAAAACTACTAAGCTTCATATTTATTTGAAATGCATGACCAAAACTAAACCCAGATTTCATTTGCAATGTTTAAATGCTTTATAGGTCATCTTGCATGAGAATGAGATTGATTTCCAATTAATATTTTCCAGCCATGCATTTTTTGAAACTGTAATAAATGAGAGTGGAGTGGTATACATGGTGGCAATGCAGTTATTTGTCATCCAGTATTTCTGATTTGTTATCTCCAAAATTACCAGCACACCTGACAGACATTGCACAAAAAATACTTTAAAAATGTTAAAAACATAGATGTCTACGGAGAACCTTTAAATCATTGAAAAATACAGTATTAAAATATTAATGTTCCGCTGGAATCAACCAAAATCATTTACCTCCAAATCAAGGTTTTACAGTTAATGGCACCCTTAAATATTATTGTAAATAATCTGTACCAAAATTAAGAGCCATTCCATGAGAGATTGACATTTGGCGCACAGTTGACCCCCCTGGAATTGAATGAAACTTAGCACATAGGTAGATATGGGTATCTGACAGAAAAAGCCTAATTTTTAGGTCCGTATCTCACGTTGCCTGCCGGTGGCATCACCTGGAAACCACTAAAGTAGCTCAGTTTTCTGTTGACACCACATTTTACATCAACTATAATGACTTAAGGGTACAAAGTACCAAATATATCATACCTTTATCATGACCTGTGACACTTCAAGTCCGGTTAGACATCAGCACCAAATCCGCGCCAACCTGGGTAACTACGTAATTGAGCTTGAATTATTTGAGAAATAACAATAAATTGAAAATTGGAATTGGAATAAAATAATATCCCTGACATATATCAATCTAGAATGCTTTCATTTTCAATCATTTTCAGTGAATGGTATCTTGGTATCTTGCTAGGTTAGTGCAATGGATGGCCAGAAAGATGGTCGAAATTGATTTTTGGTGCATGTTTGAGGTACTATTTTCTTAGTAACCCAGATATGTGCTGTGGTGGTAAATGCTGTTTGTTTCACTTTTGGAACTCTATTTTCAGGAATACCAAGAATTTCTTTAGTAGTATCTACACTCTCAAGCAAGACAGAGCCAAAATGGGAGGAAAACTCAAGATGGACCATGTCATAGCAGATTGTGTCTATGTTTAGGAGGCATTATTTTGTTTACCCAGAAGATGATCTGAAATTCCCTGGATCCACATGGGGTACAATGGGGTACATTACGCGTTAGTAAAATCTCAATGGTAGTATTTTCAATGTCAATGATGCTCAACATTAAAAGTGAGAAAATTTCACCCCCAGGGGGCACTGAAGGCTTCATGCAAATACTGGCTATCCCCAGTAATGTAACACAGAAATGGTTTTTGAATTCAGATACAGAAAGCTAGTTTTCTCTGAAAATGAAGAGTTTAGCTTGGTACTATGCTCCAATGGTTGCTCCTTGTCGTGGTGGAGGGTTTGTGTGGTCCAATGACTCTGACAGTGATGGCGTCGGGAGTTTTGTACTCCTGGTAGAGCCAACCTTGGCAGTAAGGTCAATGACGAGGACCCAAACAGAATGCAGCCAGCCTTTTAGGGCCAGGAAGGTGTGCAACAACAAACCGTTGTACCAGCTAAATGGCGATGTTCTAATTCCTAAACATTCGGCAACTCTGCTGCAACCAAAGGATCTCCTGTCTTGACTCGATCTTGACTCGTCTTGCCATCGGATCTGTTGCCCTCTTGGTCAAGTATGTGGAGCAGCCACTGTGCACCGGCTGCTTCACCTTAATCCTATCACGCACAAGTTCATTTCCAGCATTATTCCCATCACCCACATTCCATACCGGATCATTTCCAAGCCCTGTGGTAATGGATAAGTGGCAAATCAGCAGGCGAAAACAACGCTGGGAGCTTAAAGTCATGAGTCTACCCACAGGCAGTCAAAGTATGATGGTCGCTTTTGGTGGTGAAAGGTGGTGAAACCAAGGGACGGCATCACAATCCGGCAGCTACTCGGACGACTGACCAGCCCTCTTTAGGGATTGCACTGGTCACCCCAATTCGGAAAGGAGACCGGAAAAGGTGTCTCAAACATTGCAAGTCCTAAACATTCCATTCAGCTTGCCACAGCTGACGGATTGTCCCAGCTTGCAGCCGAAACAGAAAGAACCTCAACCATATGAGGAACCTTAATGTAACAAGGTAGCAACACTGCTTGACAATCCAAGGAACTTAGACCACGAATGACGCACCGTTTATTGCCAACGAACTAGCCAAATACCAAGTCGACAAGTCTGCTCTCAGCGAAACACGCTTCGCTGACGAAGGACAGCTCGCTGAGGTGGGCAAAGGCTATACTTTCTTTCGGAAGGGCAAACCAGCCGATGAGAACAGACAACACGATGCTGGTTTCGCCATTAAGAACAGCTTGGTGAAGTCATTCTCAGAGATGCTCCATGGGACCAACGAATGACCCATGACCTGCCACCTCTCACTTGCAAACGGCAGGCACGCCACGTTGATCTCAGCTTACACACCAACAATGATCAACCTAGATGAAACAAAGGAGCAATTCTACAAATATCTTGATGCTCTAGTCAAAAGCATTTCTGCCATTGATAAAATCTACCTCCTGGGCGATTTCAACCCGCGCGTTGTGACTGACGCCAACAGCTGGCCTGGAGTTATTCAAAGTAACGGAGTGGGAAAGTGAAACAGCAACAGCCTCTTGCTATTAAGCTTCTGTTCCGAGCACCAACGAACCATCAACAACATGCTGTTTAGACTGCTCGCCAAACATAAAACGATGTGGTAGCATCCAAGGTCGCGACATTGGCACCTGATCGATTATGTTATCACCAGACAGCAAGATATTCAAGAAGTCAACATCACACGTGCCTACCGTGGTACTGATTGCCGGACAGATCACATACTAATCCGCGACAAACTTAGCAATCATGTTACACCAGGTCGAAGAAGGCATGGACTGACGCAAAAACGCCTAAATATCTTCAGGCTTACCAACATCGAGAACAAGAAAATCCTTGCTGACAACCTTAAGGAACATTGTCTCAGCCATCTGAAAATTTCACCTCGGATGACGTAGATGTCGAATGGAATGATTTCCGCAAGAAAGTTTATGCAACTTCAGTAAAGTCTATCGGGTTTACAAAACACCTTCATAAAGACTGGTTCGATGACAATGACTCTGCAATTCAGGCAATCTTAGAGGAAAAGCGTGTCGCCTTCCACAACTGGCTTAACAATAAGAAATCCCCTGAAAAGACACCATATGTTGCTTCGTCGTGAAGCTCAAGCTAAACTGCAAGATATCAAGGATACCTAGTGGGAGAGAGTGGCTGGTGAAATCCAATTAGCAGCTGACTCTAACAACTCGCGTTCCTTTTATGAGGGAATCAAAGCAGTGTTCCCGTCGTTCCGTTGCTCCTCTAAAGTCTATCAATGGTACCCTCATCACTGGGAGGGAAGAAACCCTTCGCCACTGAGCTGAACACTTTGAAGGTCTTGTTGGTCATAACCCACCAATTGACCATACCGCCGTGGACAAGCTCCTTCAGTCCATCATTCATCATGACATGGCTTCAACCCCTACCGAAAAAAAAAGTTGCCTCTGCCATTAACGCTCTTCGTAACAACAGAGCCCCAAGAGTTGATGGCACTCCAGCTGAAGTCCTTAAGTACACAGGCCCTATCAGTCTTCCTCGTCTCCACTGCCTCATATGCAATATTTGGAATGCCGAGCATGTACCCCAAGACCTCAAAGATGCTGCTATTATCACCCTCTACAAGATAGGGAGTCGCTCCGAATGTTATAGCCACAGAGGAATATCCCTACTTTCTGGGGTAGGAAAGATTCTATCCAGAATCCTCTTCTCCAGGGCGACAAACATGTTTGCAGATGCAGAGCTTCCAGAGTCTCAGTGCGGCTTTTGTGGAGAGCGCAGTACCATCAACACGATTTTTGCCTGCTGCCAACTCCAGGAGAAGTATTGCGATAAAAATTTTAGTCTCTATTGAGCATTCATCGACTTAACTAGGGAGTTTGCCACTGTGAACAGGTAAACTCAAGATAGTACTCAAGAAGTTTAGCTACACCCAGACAAAGTTGTCAATCTAAGATGGCAGTTGCATGAAGGCATGATGGGGAGAATTATCTCAGATGGAGAAGTTTCCAACCCACTCCTCATCATGAATACAGTGAAGCAAAGTTGTGTCCTGGCCCCGTTTCTGTTTAGCTTGTACCTTACCGCCATCCTTATGGATTTCAATCATGGCAAAAATGACACCAAGGGGATTTACATCAAGTACTACTTTGACGGCAAGGTCTTCAATCTTTGTTGACTTCAGGCTACCATCAAAGTCCAGCAAGAGCTTTTTCGCAAACTGCTATTTGCAGACATGGCCCACATGGAACACAGTGAAGAAGATCTACGACATTTCACTGAGCAGTTCTCTTCTGCAATTACTGACTTTGGGCTCTCAGTAGGTTTGAGGAAGGCAGAAGTTATGTATCAACTGCCTCCCGGAACAACTCTATAGCGAGCTAATAATCAGCATCAATGGAGTAAGGCTAAAGGCTGTTCACAGCTTCTCTTACCTTGGAAGCACTCACTCCAACAATGCTACAATTAGTAATGAAGTCACCAACAGAATCAAGAAGGTGAGTGTAGCATTCGGGTGACTTTGTCAGCATGTCTTTGACGAACAAGGATTGAGGCTTTCCACCAAACTTAAAGTCTACAATGCAGTCATACTCAACTCAGTTCTCTACGCGAAACGTGGATCACCTCCCGGAGCCATGTTCAGGATCTGGAGTGATTTCACCATCGAAAACTGTGCTCACTCCTAGGCATTCGCTAGCAAGACCATATACCTGACATAGACCTCCTATCTCATGCAAACTAGTCAGGTCACTTGGTCCACATGCCAGACTATCGGCTACCAAAACGTGTCTTTTGCTCCAAGCTTGCCCATGGGAAGCGATCTCATTGTGGGCAGAGAAAACACTACAAGGACAACCTCAAGTGCTATCTCAAGCTCTGTGGAATCGACCATCAGAAGTGGGAAGAAACTGCTACCAACCGGGTTCTATGGCGTAACGCAGTATGCTCGGGCATCGCAGTATTCGAAGAGAAGCGTTGAGAAGTCTTTCGTGTGAAGAGGCTTGCTCACCACGATCAGCAATGCCAGCGCGAACTGCAGCCCCTGATTGACAGCGCCTGCATGTGTGACATATGTGGTCGAGTTTGTCTTGTAAAGCCACAAACGCTCTCACAAGCATTAACATGGATCCCTTTATGCTGGAACTATTATCATCATTCACAATGGACAACCACAATTAATGTCCAGGAGTGATGGGTGAGGGGCGACGGGGACAGGTGAGATGAATGCTCGAAGTCCCTAACCTGCATCCTGGTGGTGGTGGCACAATGATCGTTCTTCCTGTGAATTTGAGGCAGTACAGAAGTACAGTCCGACCACCACGACTGAGCGGGCCTATTTAGGATTAGCACCGCTCAAGAAAATGTGGCTTGAAAATGGTCTGCCTTTTTTAGCATGGTTAGACTACCACACCCTTTGTGTTCATCCTCTTATGGCTGAACTCAAGGAAAGGAATGTTGCAGAAAACGCTTTGTCTTTGCAACCTGGAATGTACAAACCCTTATGGGTGTCAACAACAGTGATTAACCTAAGCGACAAACTGCTCTGGTTGGAAAAGAGCTCCAACAGTATAATGTGGACATTGCTGCCCTAGCTGAGACATGCCTGGCAGATAAGGGTCAAAGGATAGAAGCAGGATCTGGATACACCTTTATTTCGAAGGGGAAACCTGCAGAAGAACAGAGAATCCATGGGGTTGGCTTCAAGACAAAACTATTTCACCAACTGGAATTAATGAACACATTACGACTCTCAGACTCATACCCTGCGGCAAACAATCTCAGCTGTGCTCAGAGACATCATTGGAAAAGAGGGTGTAGGAAAAGAAAATTCAAATGGACTACTCCTACTTAGTGTCTGCACTGAGAGGGTTTACTGGTCACTAATACCAGCTCAAAGACAAATACAAAATGTCTTGGATGCATCCTCGCAAGGGCTCGTCCTGACATCAACATCACTAGAGCAATGCAAGGTGCTGATGACTGCTGGACTGACCATCGACTCATTGTCTCAAAGGTTAACCTTAGACTAAAGACACGACCTCACTCATCCTGTAAACATTGACTAAGGAAGAAGCGTAACGTGCAACTTCTTAATGACTCAATTCATCAAGCAAAGTTTCTCCAAAAGCCAGAAGAAGACTTTTCCAAAAATACTCCTCCTGCCAGCTGCTCTGTGGAGGAATGCTGGAACACTTTTCATCACCCTGGCCTCCTCTGAGTATGCCCTCAAATATGTCATCAGCAGGGATGCAAACAGGGAAAGCTGAAAAAAGAGAGAGTTGGCCGCGGCGGGTGGCAAGCGAAGCACTGCGTCTGACAACAAATACCTTCAGTGGGTGACTCAAAAGGCGACAGAGATTAACAGGTAAATTGTAGTTATTTAACTTCTCTGCCACCATGACTGCTAAATTCAATCAATAAAAGTAGTTAATTAACCCTTTACAGGCCAGTTTCTGGGATGTACCACTCAAAAAAGATTTTGAGTGGTACGGGATTAGGCCAGTGGTAAACCGTTCAGACGTAACTTTCAAGGCTCTTTCAACTCTTTCAATAGTATACAGCTTATATTGCACCTGCGTACCATGTACACGACTATACCACAGCTTTTATCTAGATTCACCCTCTGATGGGTCAATTTTGAGTGTGCTGCTGCCTTGCTGCCAGCTATGTCTACACCTAACTTTATAGCCTTGTTATTGTTGTAGTTACTGCTCATTGACAATTCATAATCACACTTGAATGTGCAATGCTTTCCTTGCATGATTTCAAAAGTCGTCCTCCGAAATCATTGCAGTCCTCCACTACGTCCTTGCTGATCAGCGTGATATGAGGAACTTCTACCAATCCCTCATGATAGTCTGCAGCCCCAGGCAGGGCATTTCTAGCCCCCCTAAAATCAGCAGATGACCAAACTATTTTGAAGGACGAAGAAAGCATCTTGAGACATTGGACTGAACACTTTCATCGACTCCTGAATCGTCCATCTAACGTCAACTCAAATATCCTGCCATACATACCACTATGAAATCTCCACCCTGAACTAGAACTGCTCCCAACTCTCAAAGAAGTCACCAAAGCTATAAGGAACCAGAAAAATAACAAATCACCTGGATTTGACGGATTACCTGCCAAAGTCTTAAAAGCTGAAAAAAAAAGCCTTCGCCAGCATCTGCGGAGACCTTATGGAAGATCCTAGCTAAATTTGGCCTGCCCCCACGCTACATAGACATAGTAAGAGTGCTCCATGAGGAGATGACTGGGCAAGTCCTCCACAATGGTAGCTCCACACCAGCATGGATGTGTACCAGCTCCAGTGCTCTTTTCTCTTTATTTGGCAGCTCTTCACCAAGCTCTACCTGACATACCAAGGATTGATGGTAACATCTTCAACATAGCCCGTTTACGAGCAAAGACTAAATGCCTTGTTGCCTGTCATGTGCAAATATCTGTTTTGCCAGCAGATGTTTTTCAATTATTGCTTCAAATAATTCTCCCTTTTCAAGCTTTGAGTGTGGTACATCTAAATCTTTGCATGTGTCTGAATTCACAAACCCTGAGCTCTCACTGACTGCAGGCTTATTAACGGTCTCCAGCTTGTCGTCTGCCATATAAAATGTTCAGTGCTCATGCACACTCCAAATCTCGCTTTTTCATGCCCTTAAACGCCCAAAAGGGTCTATTAGAAAAAAGGAATGTTTTTGGTACATTGCTGGGGATAGCCAGTACTTGCATCCAGCCTATGTTGAATACCATCTTCATTGAAAAGACCATTGAGATTTTGCTGTAACATACCCCAAAGGGACTATGTATCCAAAGAATTTCAGATCTCTAGCTTGCAGTGTAAACAAAATAATGCCACCTATACATAGGCACAATCAGCTATGAAATTGTCCGTATTTGGTTTTCATCCAACCTTGGCTCCATCTAGCTTGAAAGTGTAGATACTACCAAAGAAATGCTTGGCATTCCTGAAAATAGAGTTCTGAAAGCACCACAATTTACCACCACAGTGCATATCTTGGTCACTGAGGAAATATACCGCAAACATGCACCAAAACTCCATTTTGACCATCTTTTCGGCCATCCATTGCTCTAACCCAGCAAGATACTGTTCACTGAAAATGATAGTCTTGTGGTGACTTAACACATAATAATCTACACTAGATTGATATATGTATAGGATATTATTTTAATCCCATTCCCATTTTCAATTTTTATTGTTATTTCTCAATTAATTCAGGCTCAGGAACATAGTTACCCAGCTTGGCGCTGATGTTGTGCTGATGTCTATCCAGATTATCAAGTGTCACAAATCATGATAAAAGTATAACATATTTGGCACTGTGTATCCTTAAGTCATGAAAGTTGATATAAAATGTGGTATAAACAGCAAAACTGAGCCACTTTAGTGGCTTCCAGGTGGAGCCACTGGCAGGCAAAGTGAGATACAGACCTAAAAGTTTGGCTTTTTCCATAAGACACCCTTATGTACCTGTGCCAAGTTTCAGTCAATTTCAGGGGAGTCAACTCTTCAACTTCTTTAGAAAGTGCAATTTTTTCATGGAATGGCTCTTAAATAAGTGGAATTTAAGTTTAATCTAAGTGTTAAGGAACTGTATTGAGCCATAATATCACTTTCTTGTTTTACTAGGGTACATCAATGAGAAAACACTCATGTAATATCCCTTTGTCATCCAGCACCACGAGGAAAACAAACCAGCTGTCAATTCAAAACAGGCAGATGTTCATAGACCTTCATAAATCTGGTGATGGCCACAATATTCACAAATGATTGAATATGCCACTGAGCACTGTCAGAGCAATAATGTAAAACTTTCAAAGATATCGAACTGTTGAAAACCAAACTCCATTTTGCCCCCAGAACACCGAGGAGGATGGTGAGAGAAGCAATAAAATCCCCAAGAATAATTGTGAAGGAATTTCTGGTCTTGCTGGCAAGTTTCAAAAAGCACCATCAGGCGCCACCTCCACAACCACAAGCTCTTTGGAAAGGTTGCCAGAAGAAAGCCTTTTTTGACCAGAAGACACAGAAGCAAGTGCTTAGGGGTTGCCAAACTTCATTTAAATTATGATTGGAACAAGGTGCTTTGGTCAGATGAAATCAATATTGCATGTCTCCATCAGATACAGCGTCGGCATGTTTGGAGTTGAAACAGAGATGCGACAAAGAAGACCTCATACTTAAGGTAAAATATGATGAAGATTGATGGCATAATGAATTTCATCAAGCATCAGGATATTTTGGCTGACAATCTGGTTGTCTTTGCCAGAAGGCTAGGACTTAGCCATTGGTGGATTTTCCGACAAGACAATGACCCAAGACTTACCTCAAGATCTACACAGAAATGGTTCTGTGACATCAAAATCAATGTTCTCCAATGGCTAACTCAGTCGCCAAACCTCAATCCAATTGAAATCCTGTGGGCTGAGTTGAAGAGGAAACACAAACTCAAGAATTTGAAGGCTCTTGAAAGGATCTGCAAAGAGGAATGGTCCAAAGTGCCCCCAAATGAGTGCCTTAACCTTAAAGATTACAGGAAAAGACTCCATGCCGTTATCCTTGCCAGGGGTGGTTGCATTAAGTACGAAATGAAGGGTGCCAATTACTATGAGACCTTGATTTTGTTGAAATTTATTTTATATTAAATGATTGTAATGAGTTTGGTTGTTTCTATTGAAACACTGATAAAGTACAGCATTTTACACATGTTGGTATATTCTGTGTTTCTATGATTGTGATTTGTGCATTGCCAGCCAGGGGTGCCTGTAATTTTGGAGGCTACTGTATTTCTGTCTAATCTTCATCAATACCATGTTGGCGCCACCTAGGAAGGATTCACAGGATACTTTCTCTCTCCTCTTCAAAGTTAATCGAGTCAGAGGTCACAGGGGCGTTGCCAGAGGTCACTGCCTCCCTCTTCAAATTGTTGTTATGCAGGGTGGAGGCAGAGCCAGGCGAGATGATTAGCCGGGCACTTTCTGTTGTGGCATTGGTGTTGTTGTTGAGGGTGGTATTGCTGGCAGTGCGGTTTAGGTTGTAGCCGCGTGGCGGAGGCCAGCTCTCCTCAGGGCTGCTGGCCATTAGACTGCTTTCGGAGGGGGCCTCTGAGCAGATGGACATGCGGGCGATGGCAGTCTCTGACAGGTCGCGAGGTGGCCCAGCCCGTATCTTGTCTGGGCCATCCTTGTTCAGCTTTATCAGCGGCTCTGCCACCTCCTCCACCTCACCTCGAGCAGAGGGGTCGGGCGAGCTTTCGTCGGACCTCATCCCAGAGTCAGAAGAGTCCTTCTTGTGGAGGGCATCCCCCTCAGCTTCTGCCTGCTGTCCTGCCCACAACAGAGGGACCCTGGCGGATTCCTCTGCCCCAGACTCCTCATCCTCATTGGCCAGCTTGTGGTAGCGCTTCAGTTTAGACCCCATCCTCTCTGTGGCCCGAGCAAGGCCCAGTAGGGAGTGGTCAGAGGCATGGCTGGGTCTCTTGTCCTCCTCCGTGACTGGGCAAAGCAGAGATGTATCAGAAGAGGGGTCAGAATCAGGGGCGTCAGACAGCATGCTGCCCTTCTTGGCAGAGGAGATGTGGCCCTCAGCTAGGTCATTATTCCTGCCCGTCTTCTCACCAGGAGGCAGCAGGAGGTGGCTGGATCTCTCCCCGACCCTGCCCGCCCCCTCCAGTTGGGCGATGTGGGTTATGTACTCTCTGTAGGCATCGCGGTATTCAGCCTGCTGCCTGTCTGTCAGCTCTGTCAGCTTGCACACATCGGTGGAGGATTCCCGGGAGTCGAGGCTGGACATGCTGTCAGTTCGGTGGGCGCTGGCCTATGAATAGAAACAGGGGAAAGACCATGTCCTCAGATTTCCCAACAGAAATCAAACTCAAATTTACTGCAGGAGTCTGAAGGAAATCTTCCGCAGAACAGACTGTATATGAGAGTGTGTGAGAACCTGCTGTGCGTATGTGTGCCCCGAGACTCAAAGTGAGTTTCTGTGTTTGCATGTTTGCATTTGAGAATGAGAATGGTTGGCGTGGATATTTTTTTCTTTATTTGTCTCTGTAAGGGTTTGTGTTTGTCTTTCACTCATGCACACATCAAGACAAAGTGAGCTGTGGGAGAGACTGCAGTGTTTCTGTGTGTAGGAGACCTTCTACGTCTGTATGTACGTGTGAGTGAGAGTAACTATAATGCGGACGTCTGGGAGGAGCTGCCTCTCCATGTGTGTCTGTGCATAAGTGTGTGTGTGTGTTTGTCTGTGTGCGTTAGAGGGTGACTGTGACAGCTAAAGAGATGACAGTGTGAATGTGTGTGGGTGGGACTGTATTTCAGCAGGGTTGAGAACCCAAACTTGGTTCCAAATTAAAATTGAGTAATTAATGCCAAGTACTGGGTACCCATGGTAAAAAATTAATTTCAGTCCTGACAGATTCCTAAATCTGACAGAAAAATTAATAACTGCAAACAAAGGCTATGCGTATCCGCAAAATTTGACTCCTAATGACTTGTGCTTCCTAGATGGACAGATTCATATCCCTGAAGTTCAACTGACTTGGAGCTATACTACTATGATTAAGTATTCCCTTAATTTTTTTGTATATTTGTGTTGCACTAATGTACTCTTGTTGTAAAAGAAAACTGGAAACCAAGAAACACAGAATTGGATCATTTAAAAAAAATAATAATGTAAGCAATTTTTTTTGTAGTGTAAGAAATAGGTGCGCAGTAGCCTAACATTGGGCCAACCAAATGCAATGATAAGAACAAGTTGTATTGTGCCCTACAATTATTATAATCATTGTCAATCACATCCCTATTCAATCAATAAAATTAGGCAGATGAGAATAATCAAAGAGCTGATAAGCACTGAGAGTAAAATCAGTTTTGTGAAATTTATTTGCGGTAGGCCTACAGTTCACTCAGCTTCAGGTGTCTCTGAAAAGGTGGCATTTGCCAGCAGATGGGGTCATTGTCCCATTTTTGAAAACTGAACTTCGACAGAGTTGATTTCAAGCCAGCTTTAAAAAAAAAAAGAGAAGAATAAGCATAATATCCTTGGCAAATGGCTAATGGAAACTGCAGGGATCAACTTTTTCAAGCTAAGGGGGGAAAAAAAAGGCAAAACTCCTGGAAAAGAAGTGCAACCCAAGGACATCTATTGACACCAGCACTAGCAATACTGTAGGTCAATATTTCTCCTGTTCAACATACAATCATAAACATATCTTTGTTTTGATCTTAAAAAAAGGTGCTTGAACACTAAACCTAACTCGGCCTGGCAATCCTTAAATTGCCTCCAGTCTTTCACTGCAAAACCTCTTGCTGCCAGTTGCCGCACCCAGTTGCCATACGTGAGTTCATACGGAAGTCAGTGAATATGGAGCCTATCCCGCCGGTACTGTGCAGTATACATAAAAATAGCTGCTGCTCTTACCGTTCGGAACGTTGATTTGAATGCCAATAGCCGTTCAATCAATTAAAGTTCTGTGGTGGTACTTTTCATAAAATGCGATATTCTATGATCCCACAGCAAGCAGGTATAGACTCTAATACAGACACACACAAATCTGCGCAAACAACTTTACACGCAAATTTACACACACAAACATACATGCAAACCTCTATGATACCACAGCACAGACACACAAAAACCTCTATGATCAAACTGGTGTCTTCTCTCCTTGTAGTGATCATCTGCCTCCCATACCACTGCCTTAGGTCATAATGGAGCTATCACTGAATCTAGAGCCAATGGCCACCATGCGGGACTCCCTCACATCCATGCAGCATCCCCCGGGATAAATTTACAAACGTAAATTTTCTATTAAATGGCTTTGTTTCCAGACTGATAAATATCAATGACTTTGTTTCTCATCTGTTCTTGAATTTCTTTAGATTCAAGACACTCATTCCCAGACACTCAATCATTGTACCCAGCTTTATACACTGAATATTTTACCATTGGGCTTAAGTGTGTTGCTCAAGGGAGCAGTACTGTAGAAAATGAAGAGCTAAGCTTTTTATTTTTATGCCCTCAAAAGTTAATGTACAAATTTTCAGCATTCTCGCTGCTTTCAAAAGCTCTCCAGCATGGTACAGTGCAATATTACATATGGTCGACTGGCCGCTATATTTGATGTCGAGTTTAAAATCCTCAAACAAATTTTCATCGGTACATCCAAATGTACCTCCCCACCCAATTTTACATTGATCCCTTCAGTGGTTTGGCAGAAGAAGATGTTAATGTAGTTAATTAATAAATGTAGTTAATTAATAAAGTTAATATAGACGCCAATGCCGACACCGCTGTGCGATCTCATAAGCTCCCTTTGATCCGTTGGACCAAGTGAGCGATGAAATGCATTTTGTGTTTACTTGGGCTATCGTTGTCTACAAACCCCAATTTCAATGAAGTAGGGATGTTGTGTAAAATGTGAATAAAAACAAAACAATGACTTGCAAATCCTTTTCGACCTATATTTGAATGAGTACATTTGCTGTTTTTTTGGAAATATTTACTCATTTTGAATTTGATTCCTGCAACACGTTCCAAAAAAGCTGGGACAGGGGCAACAAAAGACTGGGAAAGTTGAATATGCTCAAAAAACACCTGTTTGAAACATTACACAGGTGAACAATTTACATTGGAAACAGGTGAGTGTCATGATTAGGTATGAAAGAAGCATCCCTGATAGGCTCAGTCGCTTACAAGCAAGAATGAGGAGAGCTTCACCACTTTGTGAACAACTGCGTGAGCAAATAGTCCAACAGTTTAAGAACAATGTTTCTCAACGCGCAATTGCAATGAATTCAGGGATTTCATCGCCTACAGTCCATGATATCATCAAAAGATCCAGAGAAAAGCTCCTGGATAGCTCACCCGGTAAAGCATCGCGTTATGAAGCAGAAGTGACTATCATGTCGCAAGTTCGATCCCAGCCTCGTACCAGCCGACAGTGGTTGGCAGCTTTTTCAGAGTAGCGCACAATTGGCTATCGCGTTACAGGGTTGCAAATTGGGAAGGGACTGCCGGAAAGGGAAAATAATACTTGCCTTGTTCATTGGTCTAGCGCCTCCTGTTGCCCAGATGGGCGTTCGTCAGGAAGATTCTAAGCCTGTTCATGTCCGGGTATCCTCTGCCCTTGTTCTGCACTTGCGAAGATTCAACCAATGAGTGCATAAGAAGCCATGGCTGACTGGCACGTGCTTTGGAGGAGAGCCGCAAACTGTCTACCCTCTCCTGAATTGGCAGCAAGGGGTCGCATACGAGCAAGCCTTGTACACAGTTCACCAAGTGGGCATTCCAGATTCAAGTGGGATTGGAGATGCCAAATTAATAAAATAATAAAAGATCCAGAGAATCCAGAGAAACCTCTACATGAAAGCGGCAAGGCTAAAAACCAATATTGAATGCCGGTGACCGTCCCCCAGGCGGCACTGCATTAAAAACCGACTTCATTTAGTAAAGGATATTACCATGTCGGCTCCGGAACACTTCGGGTGGCTCACACGGTTAAGGCACTGCTCTGCAGTGCAGAGGTGATCACCTTGTCGCGAGTTCGAGCCCCGGCATACCCACCGGCAGGGGTCGGCAGCTTTTTCAGAGTAGCGCACAATTGGCTATCGCGCTACAGGGTTTCAAATTGGGAAGGGACTGCCGGATTTGGGTATATAATAGATATAAGCTTTTTTCATTGCTCCAGCGCCTCCTGTTGGCCAGACGGGCGCTCGTCAGGAAGACCCCGGGGTTGGTTCATATCCGAGTATCCTCCGCCCTAGTTCTGAACTTGCGAAGATTCAACCAATGAGTGTATAAGAATCAGTGGTAGACAGGCAAGTGCTTCGGAGGAGAGCCGTGAACTGTCTCACTATCCTGAGTTGGGAGCAAGGGGTCGCATACGAGCAAAAAAAAAAAAAAAAAAACATGACATCTTCGGCAACTATAATCAACGAGCCAAGGCAGTCGTCTCAAGAATATAGCCCACCTCAAATTAGTAATCCTTTGCGTTAGCCTAATTTATACACAAGATTTCACGACTGCATCTGACGTTATCAATGAGATCCATGTCACACGCCATAACTTTTTAAAAGCCAGCATCATTGATATGTGACGCTATTTTATATTTTGTATTAATATATATAATATAATATGTATATATGTATATAATATTATATATTTATATATAGACTGGTCTTACACATGAAAATGCAGTAAAACAAAATTTGGACTGTAGATGGGGTTTTTGGCTCATTTATGGAAAGTTAAACTTCCACTGCGGTGAGTACTGAGGATACGTGTAACACCGAACGTTCCTGACTATTTTCAAGCTAAAGGGAGAGGGAAAAAAAACATGCTGAAAAAAAAGCGACCTGACGCCATACATGGATTGCATTTCTTCCACATAGCAAACCACAGGTTAAAACCAATACTTCGCCTGTTTTGCGTATGATCGTGAATATGCTGATCCTCATTATCCAACCTAATCATATCGCCCAATAATCTGATTTATTCTAATTTGGAAGATTACCACTAGAAATGTTAACTGCTGAAGTGGCACAAAATGATCACCATCACAAATACCGAATAGTTTCAGCTAGCTACCGCTCACCTCTTTTCTCGTGTGAATGACTACTTTATTATGCTAAGCTGATGGAACATTATCTTTACCAAACCCACTTGCTTCCTACGACTGCCACCCTGGCTTATTGTCTGCTATTCAGTTATGGCTACGACTGAAAAAAAAAAGGTAAACGAAACATATGATATTCTTTGGGACTTAACATTGTACAGGATTGCATGTCACATCTAGCAACCTTTTCTAAAGTAAAGACAACGGTTGATGTCTTTTTCATTTATTCATCATTCTTCTGAAGTTGGGCGATAGGATTATTTCTCAGGTGAACTGAACTAAACTGCACCAGATAGAAGACTGCAAAGGTGGTACAACATTTGAATTCTCGTTACCAATGCGCATGCATGACATTCTACATCACTTCAACCCTTTTCCATCACTTTTATGTTGATATAACTCTCCCAAAACCACCTCTGCAGAGCAAATTAACTTAGCGCGACAAAATCGGCGTTAGAACGGTATAACGCTTTTACCATCACAAATGTCGCATTAACTTTTTGATGTGCATCGTTTTAAAGCGAATTATCTTTTTGATTGAAAAAGGGCTGTTGTCGCTTTCCTTATTAGACATGTTTTCCTCAATTATAGGAACCAGTGCAGCGGTCTTCAAAAACGTGGTTTCCTCTGTCCTAGTTGTGAAGGAACATAATCATCCTTGCCGAAATGCGCACCAAAAGCGCATTTTTACCCTTGCCACCTTGGTTTCAATGTCCAAACCTACGGCAAGAAGCCACAGTTGTCACAGAGCATTGTCCGTGACAGGAATATTGGTGAAATGTACAAGCCAAATCAGACAGATTTTCGCTATAACAGCTGGGAAAATCGCAAGTACGCACCATTCTTTTTTGTATTTTCATGTCTGACAATAAATTTGTCTCTCTGTGTGTACCTCGATCAGGTCGTGGCAGTTGACATCCAAGCACTTTAACTTTGAAATAGGTGATGGCATGTGCGCAGTGATACCGAGGGAGAGGAAAATAGTGCCAAGTGATTGCGAAGTGAGAGTTATTCACTTGGCACTATTTGCGAGATATTGACCATGGTTTTGTGACAGAAATATATTCCTCTTTTAAACACATGTTGTTTTAGGAAACAAAGCGAGCTGGAACTACTCACTTCAAAGCACCGCTCATGGGACACATTAACAAAAAAATCACCCCTAATGTACTACACTGCTAAAGAGTATTTCAAAAAACTTCATGTCAAAAAATGTGATCTATCCCTTTAAGGGTAGTTGTATTACATGCTATTGAGATTAAAGTTGTCTCGCAATTAAAAGATTAACGGCTGGTACCAGCAAGTGAGTGTGGTTGGGCTGATGAGTTTCATCTGTGAGGCCTGCGCTTGAGAGCTCCTCGAAGCTCAGGTTCAGGCCGTAGGCGAGGGAACTGGTCCTTTTGGAGCCTTCGAGAGTGGTGGCTTCGAGTGGCTCTCGATCCCTGTACCCCACTGTACTGCTGCTGACCTGCTTTCTGCCCACTTGTGGGTCCTCGTGTACAGCTTGGGTCTCCATTTGTCGCAGCTCAATCACCTGCAGGAAGCAGCAGCGAGGCAGACCCCAAATTAAGTAGGTTATATTCATCTCTTAATACACTTTGACTAGGCAACACGTACATTCGTAACTCTCCAAAATGTCAGACGATGCCTACTGACACAGATTAGACACAAAACGTACAAACAGATCATCAATAAATACATAGAAACAAGTTCCACAGCCAACCATATGTGCCCACGCCATGAATACTTTATAGTTGTTCCCCCCCGTCGCGGGCCGATAGGCCCCAAAAGGGGGTCTAGTGGAGACTAGCGTAAGTACGTACGTATGTATGTATGTATGTAAGTACGTCACTGATATGCTGTCTATGTTCTATTGTGAATAAAATGTCAGTTTATGAGCTCTGCAATTCATTGCATTCTGTTTTTATTTACATTTTACAAAGCATTACAACTTTTTTTGGAATTGGGGTTGTAGGTGTGGGACATTAAATAGCAGCAGGCAAAGTGAGATGTGACAGTAATTAATGCAAACTAGCAGCAGCAAGGCAGTGGATAACGGCTTTTTTGCTGCAGAGAAGGAGCAGTACACCAGCGTAAATAGACCACTTTATAGGGAGGCGGAGAAGGCCTCGAGTTGTCTACTAGGGCCAGAATTCCAAAAAATATGCAAAGATGTTTGGTTTGGCCCAGACAACGGCTAGCTTTTACAGTTGCAAATGTAACTTTGAACTACAGAAGTAACTGGACTGAAACTCCAGCAGGCTGCTGCTTGACAGAAATCAGTTTGGAGTAAATGTAGGCTGCATATCAGATGTCTCAGAAATTACATTTGAATTTGAACACACTCTGGAAAAAGTTATTGGCAAAAGGCCAATACAATTTTGCATATTTGGACAGCATAGGCAAATCTTTGCACTTGAACAGATTCCATTGTTTACCCATTTATGTTGGCAAATGAAATGAACTTTATGATCCATTATTATGCTTCCCTGCGTCAGTAATAAATACATTTGAAAACAACGTGTGAAGGTTGACTTTTATTTCTGTTAAGTTCAACATACTCAGAGGAATGCACCAATGGAAAAAAAAAGTGTCTGAAATTTGCTGAAATTATCTTTTGTTCATACCATTGTCTTGAAGAGCTGCCAGTCTCCAAAATTCATATCCATCTCGTTCTTGAGCTCAAGGAGGTCACACTGGGACAGGACTCTGCCATTCACATTGGCCTAGCACAGACCACATTACAATTAGAATTAGAAATGCATGAGCATGAGCATGCACATGTTAGCGATATATTTACATATGTGCTTGCGTGTAAGCACATGTATGCCAGTAAGTGTGTGTGCCGACTTGAATGTTTCTCTGTGAATGTGTGCGCATGTACATGCATATGCGCATGTCAGTATCAGTGAATATGTGTATCTATGCATAAAAGAGCACAGGTTGAGGACAGGGCAGTACATCATAAATGTAAAAACATCTCTACAGCTTTGCCATCATTACAGACAAGAAAATAATCAGCCAACACGACCCTCCAAAATAAAATAGAGGGATTTATTGTCAAAGAAAAGGATTTCTATGTGGCAACATAACGGATACAAAACTATGCGCACAAAAAGGCCGTGACATTGGGCATGAGTATAAATGAAAAATGACCCTAAACACTTTTCTAAGTTGTGTAAGAATTATCTCAACTAGAAAGAAATATCCGACGAAATTAAAGGTAATGACTGCTCAAACTCCAGACCTTAATCGGATTGAGCAAATTTGTTGTAACATCGAAAGAGTCTCTTTGAAATGAACTTCAAACCATATGGAAGGATTTAGCGAGTGAGAAAAATAAAAAATATATGAAACCTATGCCTGAAAAATTAGATGCTGTTATCAAAGGAAGAGTGGCCACAGTTGGGCCTCATGTAGCAACATTCTCTAAAATTTCTTTGATATTTTATCTTTTTTTTTTAATTAAAAGAAAAAATAAGACAAATAAGTAGACATGGTCGACAACATCCCCCGCCAAAGTGTCTTCTTTAAAGATACTATGAACAGAGGCTCCCAAAAATGCCACAAGGGCAATAACTGTGGAAAAATAATTGTGTGCTTCTCATTTTCAAACTCCATCAGGGTGTTTATGGTCTTATGCTACACATCAAATTTGGTTATCCTATCTCAAATAGTTTCTGAGAAAAGCTGTCCCATTTAGAGGTACCGTGGACAGAGTCCAAAAATACGGGTCAAGGGCAATAACTGCGGGACAAATAATCACGCGCATTTCAGTTTCGAACTTCATCAAGGCCTTTATGGTCTTAAGCTACACACCAAATTTGGTTATCCTATCTCTAATAGTTTCTGAGAAAAGCTGTCCCATTTAGAGGTACCGTGGACAGAGTCCAAAAATACTGGTCAAGGGCAATAACTGCGGGACAAATAATCACGCGCATCTCATTTTCGAACTTCATCAAGGCCTTTATGGTCTGAAGCTACACACCAAATTTGGTTGTCCTATCTCTAATAGTTTCTGAGAAAAGCCGTCCTCTTAACGGACGGACAGACAGACAGAGCTCAAACCTACATCCCCCTCACACTTCATGGCGGGGGATTAACTCTGGATGCACTAAATGCTTTTACCGTCCAAATCTGCTCTTACCCAAATGTGGCAATCTAGGGTGATTTTAAACTAGGTACGATTGTTCCATACCGTGCCACAGTACAATTGTCCGCTCTCCCCCCTCCCCCCGCTGGTCAGCTTTCACACTAGTAATATCGTAATGTACCCGAGTACACTTGCATACATGTCAAAATTCCGATACAGTGCATTGCAGTATGCACCTAGTTGGTTTTAAATGGGGAATGTTTTTAAAAGGAGGAGTTTTGAGACATTCTACGAAAACGTGCCATTTTGTGTCCCTGACATAAAATGGAACAAATGAAGCTGTATTCACAACAAAATACTCTAAAATGTAATTGATATGATATGGTAATAAAATAAAACTTAATTTAAAAATTCATATATTTAATTATTTTTTTTAATTTTTAAGATTTTTGCATTGTATAACTTTTAAATATGGTAAAAATTACTTGCCCCTTGATGACATTTTCCATTACAACAGGCTTTTAAAGGGCATAAAATCAATTAAAAAAATTTTTTTAATGTATAAAAACTAGTTGTTATTTAACCCCTTTGCGCAGAAGCCAAATCTGGCTTTTTAGGTGTTACCTGATTTAAGTCTTTATAATTTAAGATTGCAGCTTCACAGACAGGAAAACTTTGGCTCAATTGAGTCTAGACACTTGAAGCATTTAGACTCCCATCAAATTATAGTTTATTTTTATGATTTTGTTGGAGAAAAGGGGCTGCAAACATAAAAAATCTTCATGAGAATTCACCATTGAAATAGAAAAAAAAAATAATGCTGACAATTGAAAAACTGCTGGGGCCTAAAACTATACATTTCTGGGATCATAAACTTCTTGACCACAAGTACAATTCATCTTTAACATTCCATTTTAGATTACCCGCTTGCTATGAGACAAATTAGACAGCTATCCAGGTGTCTCTCCAAAGTCTGACATCCATCAACATTTTTAACTGTCAAATCAAACATTAATCATATATTTAACACAAATAAACTTTTGGGGCTTGAAATTCGGCATGAACTAATGATTTTCTGGTTGAGTTTTGCATGAATTAATCAATATCAGTGCAGTGGAACATCATTGGTCACCAGTAACCTCTCAAAACACGCCTTTTCTCCATAATAAAGTTAACAATATTGTCCATTTCTCTTCGAAGTACCCCAAGCATTAAATGAAGTGCAGATTTAACAGCTATTACATTCACGCAAGACCAAACATGATATGAATAAAAAGCTAACCGCTCTCACATCCGAGCTCATAACCTTACACCTTATAAGGGTGAAAACTCACTAACTCAGTAATATCTGAATTCTGAAATACACCTTATTTTAACAGAACAGAAATTTCACTTTCAGGAAAAAAATACAACGACATATGCCTCCATATTCATCAGAGTGGTGTAATGAACGTACCGAGGGATCTACCGACCTGCGTGGGATGTATGCATTTGGAGAAACGAAAACCTCGGCATTCGATGTCTTTAAACGCGGTATAGATTCTACAGCAAAAAGCCAAATTAAGCAAAATGCAAACAGAGTAGAAGTATAACCTGTTTTCTTCATTGATGCCCCCCTCCAGAGACAGATGTATCGGGTAGAAGGAACGTTCCAGTTCTGTTTCATTCGGAATAATTCCCGTTGACCGAGTCCATACAACATTTAAATCTCGTAAATGAAACTGAACACTTCAGAACGGTCTCGAGTGTCTTTATTTCTTTGATATCGCATCATTTTCAGCTGCGCAACCGCGGCCAACATTCGAAGAATACAACCGACCTTACTTTTACGCTTAGCTTTTGTATCCCATTCTTATTGTCCGATCAATGTATTTTAGTTATAGAGGAAAGTTAAGACACTGGGGAATGGGATAAGAAACGAGTCTGTCAACACATCGTTACCGGGGAAGCTTCACGAGGACGTGAACTATAACTGTAGAGTTACGCAGATGAATCTGAGTATATCATTGAGTGACTGGCTATCGACACCAGTACTTCGGTGGATAGAAGGGAGCGCGGAATTTGTCGATGGAGGAATCTAAGCGTTAATCCATGGGAGGGAACTACGCATATTTTGTGTGTGATGATTGTAACTGACAGTAGAATGTGAGAGAAGCAATACTATGTCGGATTTTTTTCTTCACAAAACGTATTTTTTTAACCACTAATTGGAATACTGTTGGCTCACTGTAGTTAAAATGGTTGCTACAGAGTAGTACGTTTTTTTTTCTGTCGCAAGTGATAATTTTTTAAAACTACTGGATCGATACTATGGGCAAGGTTATTGACCAGTTTGCACATCAGGCTTAGCTGAGGAGTTTAATCCATGCTACTCCTGAAAAACAGGGATTGGAGGGAACTTCTCCATACTATAAATCGCGTTTCAGCTCTGCCTGCTTGTGAATATCCAATAGCTGATCCGGGGGTGCCATCTTGTGGTCGAGTACTGTAACTTAAGTGCTTACATTTGCATGTCTATAGACGCGAGCGTCTACATCTGCAGAAAGGGGTTAACCTATGATGTATGTTTTTTATTATTGACCTTTTTTTAAAAAGGAAAAAAATATCATTCTATTGCTGTCCCTATGTTTTGCTTCAAATGCGTTACTTTGGATAAACACACACCTCAGGGACAATGAGCCTCCCTGAAGTGACATCATTTTCAGGAAGTGACATCATGTGCCTTATATTGGGATGCTGCCAAAGAGAAAAGTAAGTTCTCCTCTATTTTAATGGATTTTCTTTGAATTGTGCTTCATTTGACTTAAGGGGACAGTCATAGTGTGTCAACCTACGTTACCATAATGTCATGTATAAAAAATTTCAAAATTTAAAATTAAAGTGTTCATATAAAAATGCATTTTTGCCTCTTCAAGATGCACACCATGTGCTCTCATAGTGTGAACCACATGGCATGTAATGGCTGCCAAAAACTGCTACTGTCAAAACTGTTACTATTAACCCTTTCCCTGCTATGTCCCAATATGTATTCTGTGTCTAAAATGAGTATTATTTATGCAGTATATATCTCTTAATGTTATTTATATTGTGGATAGCATGTTTTGTCCTTAAATATGTTTTTAAGGTGATTAAAATGATATGCCAAATTCATATTTTATTGAACACTGATGTGCGCTGACCTCATATAGCCTAATCTTGTTATATTATTATATTTATATTGGATATATTTGACCAAATACATTAATAAAAATAGGCAGGACCACATAATCATTTTTTACAGTGTATTTTCGTGATTTTATATGCCAAATCCACTCACATGCAGTCGAAAAATAATCATGTCTCCTGAGCAGGTATTTTATTGTCAAATGCGTTACTCATAGAATACTCTAAATAAATATAAAAAATCCAAATATATATCTTATTTTAAGGTTAAGCAAAAATTGTCATGATTCTGGGTTTTGATCACGTTTTATGTGCTGGTTTTGTGTTTATGATTATTGTCTTTTATTTGTTCTTTTTGGTTTTTGTAATATTCTGGTTTTTGGTTCATTCCATGTTTCAGTTCCATTGCACTTGCCTCCCCTGTCTTGTGATCTAGTTGGTTCAGTCCGTCTTCCCTGTCTGCGTGCTCTATGACTTCGGGTGCTTTAAAGGCAGTCTGGTAATTAAAACATTTCTTTGTATCTCGTTTTTCTCCCTTCACTCCTCTGTTCTGATTACTAACAAGACTAACATTTGCATTATAGTATACTAACACAACTAACCATGTATATATAGATTCGATTACTAAATTACTAATGAGCACTCTAGTTTAAGTTTTAAAACCGCACCGCTACTAATCGACTAATTCCCTCTTCGCAGTCGCCCTGTTGTATTCTCCGCCCCTTTTGCTTTCCACCGTCCTCTCCCTATGTTCAGTGTAATGTGAATATAGGCCACTAGATGGCAGTATTTACCTTTTTTTTTTTGTTAAGCTCAGACTGGAGTCATGTTTAGACATGTCCTGGACATGTCTGGGGCAAGTCTCAGAAAATAAAAAAAAGAGGTCTAAATGTGGGTGGGGTCTGCAAAAGAGTATATAACGAAAAGAATTGAGACAGTAAAGTAGTAGGAGAAATTGCAGAAGATGACCAGACCTGCCATTCTGTTCAAGACCTGTGACGTTTCTTTTGTGGAATTCTTTGCCTGTGTTTGAGCATTTTCATCATCCAGGACATCACCAAGCCACCCCCACGAAAAGGGATTGTAAATATTTATGTTTTGTACATCATTCAATCTTGGTCTTTAGGTTAGTTAGTTGTTATGGTGTTTGTTAATTAAATGTGTTGAGGTTTTTAAAACTGTGTCTGTCATCCCTTGCTGTTGCTGTTGTGTTATAAATGTAATAACAAATTGGGGCCATAACAAATTGGGGGCTCAAGGTCCGGGATAGACCATTTTGTGAGTAATTTATTGAAAATCTGACATTTCAAATTGTAAAATTGATTTTTTTAAATTGAATACATATATATTGACAACAGCAATGGATGATTTCTTGGCATCACCAACCGTAGGGGTTTTGAAGTCTTTTAAAAAGACAGAACTGCTAGAAATTTGCAGACATTTAGAGCTGACAGAGGTGAAACCAGCCATGCGAAAAGCAAGACTGGCTCGAGAGATAGTTGAATATTACATTGATGAAAATGTGTTTGCACCCGGAGATCTGGAACAGTTTCCAGTGGAAAATCCAAATATAGAAATGGAACTTAAATTAAAAATGCTAGAGATTGAAAGGGAGGAAAGAGAATTTGAGAGGGAAGAAAGAGAGAAAGAAAGGGAAGAAAAAGAAAAACAAAGAGAATTTGAGTTAGAAAAATTTGCAAGACAGAGAGATTTTGAATTAGAAAAATTCGATAGAGAAGAAAGACTCCAAATGGAGCAACTAAAAATTAAAATTGAAACTAAAAATAAATTTTGTGCCAGTCAGGAGGTAAAACTGGTGCCTCCATTTTCGAAAAGGATGTTGACAACTATTTCCAGTGTTTTGAAAAGGTAGCAAAGAGTTGCCAGTGGCCAAAGGAACACTGGCCTCTGATGTTGCAAACTGTCCTCAAGGGTAAAGCTCAACAAGCCTATTCAGCTCTGTCTGCAGATGATTCCTGTGATTATGAGGTTATCAAAAAAGTTATTTTGAGAGCTTATGAGTTGGTTCCAGAGGCTTACCGACAGAAATTCAGAGGTCTGAAGAAATCTGAAAATCAGACTTATGTTGAATTTGCTAATGAGAAGAAGGTTTGCTTTGAGCGCTGGTGTACTTCTATGGAGGTCAAGGATGATTTCAACTCACTAAAAGAGATGGTGTTAGTTGAAGAATTCAAGAACTGTGTTAAAGATGATGTTAAGACCTGCCTTAATGAGAAGCAAGCACTGAATTTGTAATCAGCTGCCAAATTTGCAGATGAATATGTTCTCACACATAAGTCCAAATTTCAGTCTAGCAGTAATAATAGATGGTCCCAATTTCAGAAAAAGGGTTATGGTGATACCCAAGATTCCTCTCCCAAAGACAAAGACAAATCTGGTGATGGTGCTCAGAAATCCAGTAACAGGTCTGATCAAAGTGTGAAAGCTGACAGTGACAAAAGTGGTCTAGTTTGCAGTTATTGCAAGAAATCTGGTCATGTTACAACTAACTGTTGGTTCCTAAAAGCTAAGAAAGAAAAAGAGAAGGATACCAAACCAAATGCCTATGTGAAAACAAGGTTAGAAACCCCTGTAGTAGATAACCAATCTGCTAAATTGCCTGCTTCTTGTGGGGCTAAAAAGCCTGATACAGCTGACTTCTTGAGGGAGGAATTTCTTCCATTTGTGTCAGAGGGATTTGTGGCTCTGAATGAGCATACTACTCCTGTCCCCATATATATCCTAAGGGATACCGGAGCTTCTCAGTCACTTTTGTTGATGGACTCTTTGGAGTTACGTGATGAGACCGCTTCAGGGGATTTCATACTTGTACAAGGTATTGAAGGGAGGACTGTATCTGTACCCCTGCGCTCTATATTCTTGAAGTCAGATTTAGTTACAGGACAGGTAAAGGTGGGACTTATGTCAAGTCTACCTATAAAGGGTATTTCTCTGTTGCTAGGCAATGACCTGGCTGGGGGCAAAGTAGTTCCCCCTGTACATCTTACTTCACAGCCGAGCACTGAAGATGGGGATGAGGACCCATCTCTGTATCCTTCTTGCGCAGTGACTCGTGCTATTGCCAAGAAGGCTAAAGAAGAAGATGTTGTGGTGCCATCCAGCACATTGAATAGTCAGGACTCAGGTGGTTCGCCTCATGACTCTGATTGGCCTACTATGGTTTCTCCGTTTGAGGACTTATCAGATACTTTTATCAGTTCATTGTTCAGCCAGCCAGATGGGTCTGGTGATTCTGATGTGTCTGGAGACTTGTCTCTGTCCAGAAAGCGGTTGATTGAGGAGCAAAGTAATGATCCTGAAATTTGTGTACTAAAGAGGAGAGCCCTTCCTGATAAAGAAATAGACGCAGTTCCAGTTGGGTATTATCTCAAGGATGGTGTGTTGATGCGGAAGTGGCGCCCTCCTGATATCCCTGCCAATGCAGATTGGGCAGTGGTCAGGCAAATTGTTGTTCCGAAGGTCTACAGGAATGAGATCTTAACAATGGCTCATAGTTTACCTTTAGGAGGTCATCTTGGTGTTAACAAGACTGTTGATAAGATCATGAAACACTTCTTTTGGCCTGGGCTTCAGAAAGACGTTTCCAACTTTTGCAAAACCTGTCACACTTGTCAGGTAGTTGGAAAACTCCAGTTAGACCCACCTGTAGCTCCATTACAGCCTATCCCAGCATTTGGGGAGCCGTTCTCTAAGGTCATTGTTGACTGTGTTGGTCCATTACCCAAGACTAGATCTGGAAATCAGTATTTGTTGACAATCATGTGTGCGTCTACCAGATTTCCTGAGGCCATACCTCTACGTAACATCAAGGCAACTGCAATCTCGAAGGCTTTGATAAAGTTCTTCACATTGTTTGGCCTTCCCAGGGAAATTCAGTCAGACCAAGGTAGCAATTTCACTTCTGGTTTGTTTCAGCAGGTTGTGTATGAACTAGGTGCAAAGCAGATTCTTTCTAGTGCCTATCATCCAGAAAGTCAGGGTGCCTTAGAGCGGTTTCATTCCACTCTCAAGACAATGATGAGGACTTATTGTTATGACCATGAGAAAGACTGGGATGAAGGTGTTCATTTGCTGTTGTTTGCAGCTAGAGAAGCAGTGCAGGAGTCTACTGGATTCAGTCCATTTGAGCTAGTGTTTGGTCATGAAGTGAGAGACCTTTGCTATTATTGAGTGAACAATGGCAAGAGAAAGAGCCGCATATCAGTCTGTTAGACTATGTTAGCAAGTTCAAGGAAAGATTGCGTGCAGCTTGTTACCTTGCCAAAGAGAACTTGAAATCAAGTCAGGGAAAAATGAAAACTTGGTATAATCATAAGGCTAGAAGCCGTGAGTTTAAACCAGGAGAAAAGGTCCTTGTGTTGTTTCCCTTGCAGTCCAATCCATTGCAGGCTAGATTTCATGGTCCTTATGAAATTCTGACAAAACTCAATGATCTCAATTACATTGTGAAGACTCCAGATAGGAGAAAACCAAAACAATTGTGTCATATTAACATGCTAAAGCCTTATCATGACAGAAATGCTAGGGTTGCAGCTGTCACTTCAGATTCTCCAATGGTCGAAATGTGTGAAGATGAGGGGGAGTTTCAAGATGATGAACCAAGAATTAAAGCTGAAGTTCTTTCATGTAAATTGTCAAACACTGAAGTGTTGCAAAATCTTGATGTAAAACTCCAGCACTTAGAACCCTCACAGAGAGATCAGTTTGAAAGGTTGATCAAGAAATATGAGGATTTGTTTCCTGATGTTCCAAAGAGAGTTACTATAGCCTCTCATGATGTAGATGTTGGTGATGCCAAACCAATAAAACAGCATCCATACCGGATGAATCCTGAAAAGAGAAAGATTGCTGAGAAAGAGGTTGAGTACATGTTAAAACATGATATTATCAGACCCTCCAACTCCGATTGGAGTTCACCCTGTGTGCTAGTTCCAAAACCTGATGGAAGTACTAGATTCTGTACAGATTATCGCAAAGTCAATGCTGTAACTAGAACTGATGTGTTTCCAATGCCTAGGATTGATGATTGTATTGATAGTGTAGGGCAAGCAAAGTTTCTGACCAAGATTGATTTATTGAAGGGTTATTGGTGTTTGCCTTTAACTGAGAGGGTCAAGAGCATCTCTGCTTTTGCCACACCATCTGGATTGTACCAGTATGAAGTCCTACCCTTTAGCATGAAAAATGCCCCAGCCACGTTCCAAAGGATGATACAGTCTACAATCGCCGGATTGCCACACACGGGTGCGTACATCGATGACCTGATCACATGGAGTGACTCCTGGGAAGAACATCTAAAAGATGTAGAGACGTTGTTCCAGCACCTGACCCAGGCTAACCTGACTGTTAACCTGAGCAAGAGTGACTTTGGTTGTGCTACTGTCACCTATCTTGGCTACGTCATAGGCCAGGGTAAGGTGGCACCCATAAATGCTAAAGTCCAAGCCATCATGGACTTTCCAGTTCCTGACAACAAAAAAGCTTTGCGCCGCTTCCTTGGAATGATCGGGTACTACCGCAAGTTCTGCAAGAACTTTGCTGAGATTGCTCTCAGTCTAACTAACCAACTGAAGAAAGGCATAAAGTTCACCTGGGATGATGCATGCCAGACAGCCTTCGATTGCCTGAAGTCTCTGCTGTGTCACTTCCCCGTGCTCAAATCTCCTGACTTCAACAAACCGTTCTCCATCGCGGTCGATGCTCGCGACCAAGCTTGTGGATCTGTGCTCCAACAGAGAAGTGACTCTGATGACATTGAGCATCCCGTGGCATACTTCTCCAGGAAGTTCAATCGCCACCAAAGGAACTATTCCAGAATAGAGAAGGAACTGTTGGCTCTGGTCCTTTCTTTACAACACTTTGAGGTTTATGTTTGTACAGGACAAAAGCCAATGATTGTGTACACTGACCACAATCCGTTAATGTTTTTGAGTAAGATGAAAAACAAGAATCGGAGATTGTTGAATTGGAGTTTGATTTAACAGGAGTTTGACTTGGAAATTAAGCATGTGAAGGGTACAGACAATGTAATTGCTGATTGCTTATCCCGTGTTTGAATGTGTATATATATATCATGTGTTTGAATATTGTATGATATGTATATATAGACAAGTGTTCACTTAACCGTTTTGTATTGAAAAGAAAAATTTTGCCTTTATGAGTCAAAATTTTTCCCTTTTGGAATGGAGGTGTAATGTGAATATATATTTACCTTGTTTTTTGTTAAGCTCAGACTGGAGTCATGTTTAGACATGTCCTGGACATGTCTGGGGCAAGTCTCAGAAAATAAAAAAAAAGAGGTCTAAATGTGGGTGGGGTCTGCAAAAGAGTATATAAGGAAAAGAATTGAGACAGTAAAGTAGTAGGAGAAATTGCAAGAAGATGACCAGACCTGCCATTCTGTTCAAGACCTGTGACGTTTCTTTTGTGGATTTCTTTGCCTGTGTTTGAGCATTTTCATCATCCAGGACATCACCAAGCCACCCCCACGAAAAGGGATTGTAAATATTTATGTTTTGTACATAATTCAATCTTGGTCTTTAGGTTAGTTAGTTGTTATGGTGTTTGTTAATTAAATGTGTTGAGGTTTTTAAAACTGTGTCTGTCATCCCTTGCTGTTGCTGTTGTGTTATAAATGTAATAACAAATTGGGGCCATAACATCTGCGAGAATCTCTCGCACGTGCTTAATTACTTTCCTGCTCTTGTTATCTGTGAACGTAGAACTCCTGGACCGGAGCTATTTTAATGTCATAGGCTGTTTGTGTGATTCCTGTCCGTATTTTGTTTTTTTCGCCAATTTTCGTGGTTAGGGTTTGCCTCGTGATTCTCCCATTGTAATTAGACTCATTCCCCACAGCTGATCTCTGTATAGCATGTGACCCTTCCTGTGTGTATATTAGGAGTCTTTTCACTCACAGTTCTTGTCAGAACGTTGATCAATTATTATTGTGCCGGACTCCTTGTACGCCTGTGATTATTGTTTTTCTTCTACTGGATAGTCCGACCCTGATTCTTGCCATTGCCCTTTTTGAACTGGTTTGCCTTTCCTGTTTTTGTATGACCACGAGTACTGTGTTTGGATGCCCAGTGTCTGACCATTGGCTTTGCCCATCGACTATGACTTTTTGCCTCTCCTTTTTGTACCTCCGCCCATCTGTCTTACTGGTTCAGACCCCTGCCTGTCTAGTCGATACTGTTTTTTTTTTTAATTTCGTATTGTGGCTTGGCAAGTTCTGTGTATTTTGGCTTTGACCCGGACTCCAATAAAGGCATACGTTTTTTGGATTATGATCTCTTGCGAGTGGTTCCTGAACGATACCTCACAAAAATAACAATACCTACATTAGATTTTGGATAAGATTTTGAACACATTACTTGATTCATAAAAAAAAAAAAAAAACTAACATAGTGACTAGGCGGAAGTACATTTGAACATATTCATCCATATGAAAAGAATGAAGAAAAAAATACTTATTTTCATTTATACAGATGTTTGTGTATTCTAAATGTGAACAGGGATGATGTAGCTCTCATAATGAACCAGATTTATTCTGAAGTGTCACTTCAAATATTTATTTATATATAATTTATTATAATGTGGTGTTGGTAACGAAACACAAATTTGCATGTTGATGGAAAATCAAAATAAATACATAAGATAGGCTGAGATGGCACCACATTTTTCTGACAGCTAAGGGTCTGCTTAAACCAAATAAATCCTCAAAAACAATAAAAATAATACTTTCTAAATCTGATTTTCAGAGTGGAAAATGGCACGTTTTCAGAGAATGACTCTTATTATTGAGAATGTTAATATCGAATATTAATACCGCAAATGCATGTGCTGCGCGTGCCCTAGCAATCTGGAAAGCAGCACGAAAAATTATACTAGAAATTTTCTTGACTGAATGCTTGATGTTTTTACACATCTTAATCTCTCTCTGGAAACCCAAACATCAAGGTAAGCCAAAAATGTATTCACAACATTCGATATTAGTGGATATTGCATACAGAATTCCTTTGCCCTTCCGTTTTTGGCCGATTATGCAGTCCACTGCCTCAGACCATGAAAACTGATCTCTTAACTTGAGCTGCCAGACTTTTCGCTCTTTGAAATATCGCAGCCGCATTTTCTTTAGTTTGTCACGGCACTGATATTATTCTGTGATAAGCACATGAATGTAACTACTCACGAATTATCTCCGAGTTTATGCGAGTAGTAGCCTACCCAGTTGTGATTGTATGTTTTCGTCCACCTATACATTTCGAGCAAGCATTGAATTTCTTCATTTGAATGGCAATATCTTTTTGCCGCTGTATTTATAAGAACAAGAGAGCCATAACACATAACACAACAGTAATCTTCCCTGCTCAAGTACGTTTGCTTTCAGATTTAGTACGAGTAGCCATTCATCCGTCTCAGCAAACACACCCGCGCAATCTCTAAAAATACACTCTCTGCGCAAGGCCTAAATGGCCAAAGCATCCAACAACAATGGGCAAGCCTTTCAGAAGTATTTAAGGATCTTAATAGCTTAGTTCTAATTAGGATCAACTGGCCAAACTCTTTCTCCCAAGAATTAAATAACAAAATTATTAGAATTTCTCAAAAACATAAAACAATCAAAATTTGTTTATATAGTGGATTTTTTTATGTCTAGGTTTTTTTAACTTGTGTTTCTGTGCATTGGACAAGCAATTTGTGGACAGAAACTCAATTTAGAAACTCTAAAAACTCATCATCATGTGTGGTCAGTTTTCATTAATAATGCATACCTGTCACGTTTTAGTGACATATTTACATTCCCCTGCTGTAGTCAGCAATAATTCAATCAAAGCATATGCAATAGATTCTCCCGCGGAATTGAAGTCCTTGTCCATGGAGGTTTATCAGTTTCACCTGCATTATGACTCCGGACTTCTCACGCTTTTTTACTCAGAGGTTGAAAGCAATGCATGTGCTTCACGATCGTTTAAATTATTTTCATACAATAAGACTATTGGCAATGGAAATGCATAAAGACTTTTCAAATGATCTTATTTCATTGAAACAATTCAAACAATAATGAAACACACGCATTGCTTCCAACCCCTGAGTAGAGAAAAGCGTGAGAAGTCTGGAGTCATAACGCAGATGAAACTGATATATGAAATTGATATATATATATATATACACATACACACACACAGTGCTTAACACATGAATTATTCAAAACTTTTAATGTTTAAAAGTAAAAATGATTTTGTTCTTTCTTTGGCAAATAATGAACTGAAACCACTAAATAGTCCTTATTCACACATAAAAACAAAAAAAATTATATTTTGTATGGCCTCCTTTGGCCTTGATAACAGCTTGCATTCTTGCATTCAACCACTAATTGCGAACCACATTCGCAATAAAAGAGAGATAAGATGGCAAATGTTGAAACTGAGAATTTTTACAATTTTATCCACAAAATGAGCTCATTTCAAATTTGATGGCTGCCACAGGGCTCAAAAAGGTGGCACAGGGGCCTGTATACCATGGTGTAGCATCCCCTCTTCTTTTTAACACAGAGTGGAGGTGTCTGGGCATTGAAGAGACAAGTTTCTTGAGTTTAGCCATTGGAATTTTCACTCTTCTAATACAGGCTTCCAGCTGCTGGAGAGTTTTGGGTCTCCTTTGACAGACTTTTCGTTTAATTATGCACAGGTGAAAGAACAGGACTGCAAGGCAGGCCAGTTCAGCAAACGGACTCTTCGACCATCCTGTTGTAGTAGCTGCAGTATGTGGTTTTGCAGTGTTCTGCTGAAATACACAAGGCCTTCCCTGGAATAGATGTCGTCTGGTAGGGAGCATATGTTGCACTAAAACCTTTATATACCTTTCAACATTCATGGTGCTTGTTAAAACGCACACCATATGCACTAATGTATCCCCATACCATCAGAGATGCTGGCTTTCGAATTGAACACTGCTAACAGGGGGGGTAGTCTTTCTCCTCTTTAGCCCAGAGGATACGACGCCCATGATTTCCAACAAGAATGTCAAATTTGGACTCATCTGACCACAGGGCACTTTGCCTCTTTGCAACAGTCCATTTTTAATGAGCCTTGGCCCACAGAACATGGCGGCGTTTCAGGATTTTGCTCAACAATGGCTTCCTTTTTGCATGATAGAATTTTAGGTGGCATCTGTGGATGGCACAGCGGACTGCATTTACAAGCAGTAGTTTCTTGAAGTATTCCTGGGCCCATTTAGAAATGTCAATGACAGAATCATGCTGGTGAGTGATGCAGTGGTGTCTGAGGGCTCGAAGATCACGGGCATCCAGTAAAGGTCTTCGGCCTTGTCCCTTACGCACCAAGATTTTTCCAGTTTCTCCGTATCTTTTGATGAGATTAGGCACTGTCGATGATGAGACCTTCAAAGCCTTTGCGATGTGACGTTGAGGAACATTGTTTTTTAAGTATTCCACAATTTTTTTTGCGCAAGCCTTCACAGGTTGGAGAGCCTGTGGCCATCTTTACTTCTGAAAAACTCAGCCTCTCTAAGTCATCCCTTTTATCGCCAACCATGTTACACACCTCATGCCAGTTAACTTAATTTCCTGCTAAATTTCCTGCTTAATTTCCTGCTTTTAGTTGATTCTTTTATATATTAATTGCTTTTTCAGCTCTTTGTTGCCTGTGTCCCAACTTTTTTGAGACCTGTTAGAGCCAGAACATTTGAAATAAGCTCATTTTTTGGATAAAAATGTAAAATGTCTCAGTTTCAACATTTGAAATCTTATCTATATACTACTCCAAATTTGATAGGGATCACAGGAATTTTTTGTGAAATGACATGCAAATTTGGTAACTGCCACTGATGAACAATATATTGGATAAATGACATGCAGTCAGACACAAAACACATTTCCACGTACATGTCATGACATTAAATGAGCGTGCAACCTCACATTTTGGCTTTGACTAACACCTACCATTTCAACTGTGACATGTGTGTTGCTTGTTGGTGAAAATTTAAGTTCCTTAAATTTTTTGCATTACATTTAGCAGTAACAATGTCTCCTCAATATCTTAGACGGTGATTGACTTCAGAGCAATTGGGAAGATGCATCGGAATGCTTGACTCTGGCTTCTCACAACGTCACATTGCTAATGCACTTAACGTCAGCCAAAGCATTGTGAACAGAACGTGGAATCGGCATCAAACGTTTGGTACAGCAGCACACCGTCATGGGGTGGTCGTCAGAGATCGACAACACAACGACAAGACCACTTTCTCACATTTCAGGCAGAACGTCATTATTTCTGGACAGCCACCACTCTACGAAATGACCTTCATAACGCCTCGGGGGTCAGGGTATCCACTCAGACGAAACAAAATCGTCTTCATATTGCCGCCCTCAACTCAAGAAGGCCATGTGTTCGAATCCCACTGACCGTGCGTCATAGGCGTGACCGTTTGGATTGGGCTCACGGTCATGTCACATGGACACACAACGATTGGGCTCCAGTTCTCTTTACTGATGAGTCCCGATATTGCTTGGACTTTACTGACAGGAGGCAACGGGTGTGGCGAAGACAACATGAGCGATTTAATGATGCCTACATCAACGAACATGACTGGTGGCGGATCAATTATAGTCTGGGGAGGAATGTGAAGGAACGAAAAAATGAAACTGAAAAATCATGTCAATTAATTTCATTTAAAAACAAAAATCTTCTTGGGTTCAAATGGCGTTTTATCCTCACAATATCTGTTGAAACCATCAATCATTATCTGCTGATAATGAAACAACTAACAACAACTATCCTGAAATCTCTCCAGTGGTGTGAAAAGACACACCCCCACACACACACATGCATACGCACTCACACACATGCATACACATATACAGTGTTGTGACAAAGTATTTGCCCCCTTTCTGATTTCTTATTTTTTGCATATGTGTCTGGCTTAAATGCTTCAGATCATTAAACAAATTTTTAATATCAGACAAAGATAACCCGTGTAAATACAAATTTAAAAAGACAAATGCAGACAGTACCTTGCGGTAGTTTCCCTTCAGCGCCATCTTAAAAGTCATTGAAAAGTCAGTTGACAAGCACGAATGAATAGGTAGGATAGGGGACCAGATTGTATTTTGCTGTATTTTGAAATGTAGGGTGCATGCGGAGATGGGGTATGTGACAAAAGTTAGTACTCATAATCATGTTTCAATACACCCCAAGTCAATTTCACACCAAAGTTCCCCTTTAAGACCGGACACTTGAGCTTGAGGTCACAAACTGATAGTTGGACATTCTCCTTCAGGATTTTCTGGTAGAGAGCAGAATTAATAGTTCCATCAATTATGGGAAGTCGTCCAGGTCCTGAAGCAGCAAAGCAGCCCCAGACCATCACACTACCACCACCATGTTTGACTGTTGGTATGATGTCCTTTTTATGAAATGCTGTTCTAGTTTTACACCAGGTGTAACCGGACGCACACCATCCAAAAAGCTGGCAAATTTGAGATGAGCATTTTTGTTCTTTTTGGTCAGCAGTGGTTTTTGCCTTGGAACGCTCCTCTGGATGCCAATTTTGCCCAGTCTCTTTTTCATTGTTAAATCATGAACACTGACTTTAACTGAGGCAAGTGAGGGCAGCAGTTCTTTAGATGTTGTTCTGGGTTCTTTTGTGACCTCCCGGATGAGTCACCGATGCTCCTTGGAGTAATCTTGGTAGGCCAGCCTCTCCTGGGAAGGTTGACCATTGTTCCAAGTTTTCTCCATTTGTGGATAATGGCTCGCACAGGGGTTCACTGGAGTACCAAAGCCTTAGAAAAGGCATTGTAAGCTTTTCCATACAGATAGATGTCAATGACATTGTTTCTCATCTGTTCTTGAATTTCTTTAGACCATGGCGTGATATGTTGCTTTCTGAGATGTTTTAGCCTACTTCATTTTGTCAGGCAGGTTCTAGAAGTGATTTCTTGATTCAACATGTCTAGCAGTAATCAAGCCTGGATGTGGCTAGTGAAAGTGAACTAAAAAAATGTAGTTAATCATCATTAATTTTTAGTTAACAAGGCGGGGCAATTACTTTTTTACATGTGGCCTGGTAGTTTTGGATAGCATTTTTCCCTTAATAAATAAAACCATCATTTTAAAACTGCATTTTATATTTACTCTGGTTATCTTTGTCAAAAATTCAAATTTGTTTTAATGAACTGAAACATTTAAGTGTGACAAGTATGGGGAAAAAAAAAAAAGAAATCAGGAAGGGGGCAAATACTTTTTCACACCACTGTATACATACATATATATATTTGTGTGCGTGCCTGTGTGTGTGTGTGTATGCATGTGTGTTTATATGTAAACAATAGCACTGACCATATAAGATTTAGATCTTCCCTTATAGCAATAATAATACATGCATAAACATATTTGGGGTAGTATAAATGTTGAAAAACAAAACATTAGAAAATGGCTCCAGTCGCCGGGTTGGCACTGCATGGAGGAGCAGTACTTAGTGACCACCACGATGCGACCTTTATCCCTGGTTGCACCAGCCAGCAGTGGTCGTTAGCCTTTTCAGAGCAGTGCAAATCCTCCTCCCTTGTTCAGACCTTGAGAAGTTTCAAGCAATGGGTGTAAAGAAGCAGTGGCTAACAGGCAGGAGAGGAGAGCCTCAAACTGTCTTTGCTCTCCAGAGATGGTAACATGGGGTCGAGCAAGCTTGTGTTTCCAGTTTGCTGATAGGCCATTCCAGATTTGGGTGGGATTGGAGATGCCAAATTTAAAAAAAAGAAAGAAAGAAAGAAAATGGCTCCAACCAGGGGTGTGTTTAGGACCTGGCTATTGGGCTATAAATGTGGTATTTTTTCTTTAGCCCGGGGTCTTTTTTACAGTTAAAAAATAAGACGAGTTTGAACTTTGAGCTCTGGCAACCACTGAGTCGTTGGCCTATATTGTAATTTATTTGTGGCGTGCATTAGAAAATTACCATAGTTACTGGGACGCTTATGTGTCTGTATCAGTCTCATCGAAGCCTCCCTCTTCCACCTGTATCTGTGTATGTTTGCACCCATGAAGTTCATGACGCCTGAAACGTGACATTTGGGAGCTAGAAAGTAGTGCAGCCAAAAAAAAAATTGGATCTGAGAAAAACATAAAATGATAAAGGTAACGTTTTCTTATTTGATAAAGCCTTCCATTGTTGGTACAAATTAATACGTCACGTTATTAGCATCAAAGTGAACAGTGAACTATTTCTCATCGTAGTTAGCTACCACTATGTCAGCTTGCTTGATCAACTACATTGGTGTACTCCAACATTAGAGGGTTTTCAAAGCTTAACGTTGACGACCTGATTTAAAAAACTTGGGATATTGTGTCAGATTTAACCGATTTTCAAAATTTACGCGCACAGCAGTCAATTCCGCTAATATACTTCTTGAGGAAGTATACAAACGTCAAGTGCGTGGCTTCGATGAATTATGAGTGTGTGCAATTAAAACATTTAAAATTGGTTTAACCCATTCGTGAAATCTGTCCTTTTGTCAGTTGTCTACCACGTTTTTAAATTCAGTTAAGTGGTAAGAACTCTGTACCGTGCACGAGGCTTTGATCTGTGATAGGGACGGCAAACTTTACAGTAATTGTCATTTTGATGTTTGAGGTCACACAATTAGAATACGGAATATATAGTTAATTTAATGTCTTATTGAAATAAAGATCCACTTGGGAATTAAATGAGCAAGTATGTTGCAATGTTGTGATTCTGCATTTGCATGCCATGTACCATCTTTATGCTCATGTATCAAGTTTCTGCCTAGCCATGAGCTATGTTCTGATTGACCTTTGTGTTTTGATATTCTGCTAATGTCTGACCATTCTTAGAATCATGTATTGTGTTTTGGTAATTAGATTTCTTGTTTTATTATTTTCCATGTTTTAGTTTCAGTTCATCCATGCCATGTTTTCAGTCCCATGCATTGCACTTCGTCTTCCCCCGTCTTGTCATGAGTGTTGTCTGTGCTCACAGTCCCTTGTATAGTGTGCCACTCCTTCGGGGGATTTATTAGTTTCTGGGTTTCAATCTTCCTTCATTATCTCGTGTTCTTCCTACCTCCTGATTTTGCTATCTTGCTAACACATACTAACAGTTTGTTACTTTTTGCTAATTACTAACCAAAACTAATATTGTATATTTGACTAACTTACTAACGAGCACTCGGGATGGTATAGCAGCACTTACTAATTGACAAACGATCTCTCAGAATTCGCCCTATTCCAGTCTCCGCCTCTTGTCTCTCCCTAATTATCTCTGCTGCGTTTCTGTGGGTCTTGACAAACTCCTTCCTGCTGTCTTTTCTCTCTCATTACCTGTGCACTTTAGAACTCCTTGACTGGAGCTGGCTATTTGTCCATAGGTTTGTCTTGTGATCCTTGTCTGCGTTTTGGCTACGGCCAATTTCATGTAATTAGTTTCCTCCCCATGTGTCTCTCACCTGTTATCATCCCCATTAATTGCACCTGTGTTCCTTTGTCATGTGGTCTCCCGGAAATGTAAATTAGATGTCTGTTTGTAGCACTTCCTTGTCAGATCGTTCTCCCATTGCTTACCTGTGACGCGCTTCTCTCGCCTTGTTTCATTGTGATTATCTTTCTGACTGGACCGTCCTAGACCTCGAGCCTTGCCTTCTCCCTGTACTTTGCCGCATTTTTGTTTATTGACCCATTTTAGTCTGAATACGATTTTTGTGATTGGTGCCCTGTTTACGAACCTGGATTACGCCCTTTGGATTCTGACTTTGGATTGTGGACTTTGTACTGTCGCCAGCTCTGTTGGGGGGTTTCCCCCTTCAGAAATAAAGCCTCCTTTTTGTATTTTACTTGGTTCATTTTGTGTAACCTCAGATGCAAAGCTTTAAAGAGATGGATTCTTTTAAAGGAAAAAATGAAAACACAATTGGCAAAATTAAGTCCTGGAGTAGTTTTTCTGCCTCAGCATCACATGCCCTCTAATGCCACTTGCCTTTCAAACACATCACAGACTTGACATTTTTTTCATTTTAATTTACAAAAAGTTTTACAATATGAGTAGTTACTAGGGAACAAATAAGGAAGAAATGAGGAATAACTGCTTGTAAACCATTAGTTAAATGGAAATTCTTGAGGAATCACCTTTAAAAAGTAGCCAATGATTATTATTTTAAGAACAGAAAAGGAACCAACTGGCGGTACACCATTAGTTAACAGGCATTTTTTTGGGTTATTCCCAATCAAATTTTATAGATCAGCTATTTCTTCCTTATTTTTCTTCAATTAACTAATCATTTTATAGAAATATGATTAGAGTTACTCAAGAACTGCTCATTGTGGTTCACATACAGTTATTCCTCATTTTTCCTTGGTAACTAGTCAAAATTTGAACACCTTTCATTGAAATGTTACAGACGATTCAGTGTTGTGCTGAGGTCACTGAGAGTATCGTGGCTGAACAGAAAGAATCCAGCGTGTAAAATAAAGTGACTGATGAGGCTGGGGACAATAATTTAGAACAACTTTCAGTTTGTGTACGCTATGTCTCTCAAAAAGACGGTGATGTAAATGAACATTTTTTGGCTTTAAATGATTTGGAAGGGCTTTAGTACAGACATCATAGCAGGGTCATTAGAGTACACATGAAAAATGCCATGATGATTCCATGTCTTTTTAATTTAATGTTTATGTGCAGTACCCCAACCAATATCACATACAGTTTTTGCATGAATCACTTCTTTGAAATGTGAAATTTTACCGAATTTGATTTAATCCAATTGTGAGACTTCATTAAACCTTTGACAAATTAATTAAATTCCAATCTGCGCCAAATCACGTCCTGGTCTTTGAGGCTCAGCCCCTGGAGTTTCAAATGTCTATACACGCCCCTGGCTCCAAAAACAAACAGCATATAGAAATGAAACATGAAATTCAAGGTGGTGAACAATTCAAGTGGCCGAGGCCTCTTACCTGTGGTAAGAAAGGCAATGAACCTATATACATGGTACAGTCAAATTGTGAAACTTGCTAAACCTCAGTCATTTAACAAATTGACTGAAAATTTTTTCTCATTTCACGAAATGGCTGGTTTCACAATCTGACTGTAACATATGCACACACAAAATGAAAGAGCAGATGGAATAAAGCACCCCAGAGAAGGGGAAGTTGAGTAATTGAGTTGTAAAGTAGTGATATACCTTTTTTATTGTGTTGGTGTACTGCTGTAGCATGCTCTGATCCAGACCTTTGGTTTTATGGAGCTGTTCACACACGCCCTCTGTGCTCAGGGAGCTCAGTGACACCAAGCCCTGCCCAAGAAAACAGAGTGAGAAATCATCCCTGCATCTACAGAGATGCATGCTCATCCACGCCCATGAGCATGCCCATCAAGGCATAAAAACAGAGGCGAACGTACACAACATGCACACTCAAATTTACTCATAGAAGACTCAATTCTCAAAATCACTTTTGGTTCACACTAAGAAAATGAAGGAATTGCAACAACTGGCAGTACATTGTGTCATTTGCAATTCAAGCACTTTCCATATTTAGGTCCTTTGACACCAAAATGAAAAAAATCACAATAAGGAGAATCTGGGCTAAAACCCTGGCTGGTCAGGGCCACTCTGCATGGAGCTTGCATGTGCTTCCTTGTGTTTGCGTGCATTTCCTCTGAAAACTCTGGTTTTCCCCACCTAGAGGAACACGCCTTACGTGACCACGCCTACCAGTGCCCCTGACCAAGGAACTGGAGTTGGTCCCTGCCCACTGCTCCTAATGGTGACCCCTCCAGATGACATAACGAAAAACGTGAATAATCGTCACGTGATGCGGATGTCGAGCAAGCATCAGGCATCTGCCGAAGAGAACCATTGAAAACAAGACGCACTAAACTGCTTGTTATTCGTTTTTTTCCTCATTGAATGAAGCGGAAATGTGTGCTCAAAAGGTAGTTTAAAAATAGAATTACTCCTCCCGAGGCATATATCGATTAATATTAACTGATAACACTAAATGAATGGGCGAATGAGAAGCGGTAAATTTAGTCACACTCCTCCCTTTCTCACCTGTCCCTTTCACCTCCTAAAAGAGGCGTTTTCTTTCGGGAATAAATGACGACGCAAAATATCTATATATCTTTGTAGTTTCTGTCCTCGTGAAACTGCACAGATTTGCATAAATTGGTTTGCAAGGCTCATTAAGCAAAAAGCCACGAGAATCCGTCGAAGCTATTCTGAATGTAGTTACGGCTGAATGGCATTGTTAGGCACGTTGCACAGCTGAGCAATGATTGTCAGGAAGACGAAAATAAATGCTGTGAAGTCAGCAAAAGTTTTGGATTTTTTGCATCTATTATTTTGCCATCATTACATTGCCATATCAATTTTATAAATGTAGGCAATAGGCATTCACTTTTTCTTTGTCAATTCTTAGTATAGGTAATGCTTTAGTCTTGGTCATTCAGGCAATAAATTGATTGTCAATAAGGCGAACTTAAAGCGAACAGCCTGAGAGCAATCGAGCGGTAAAGGCTGAGGTTACAGAAAGCCCTGTGAACACCTGACGGCATGCCGCTGACCGAGAGGCGACTGAGCCGGAGGAACGTCGGATGGTCGGCTCAAGATGGCGGCCAGTGTGGTTGGGTGGTGAGGAGCTCCGAAGCTGTACCACGACAAAAACGACATTTAAACCGGAGAATATTACCGCTGACCTATTGCGGAGAAAAAGAAGGACACTGTGAGCGAAAAAAAAGAAAAAAAAGCAACAACAACAGCTTTACTAGAATCTAGCTTAGTTGTTGAGTTAGCTTAAACCGGCAGGGCAAAAAGAGGAGCCAAAAGCAAAGAAGGGACTTCTTTAATTGATCAAGACATTCACAACTTTAACGGTTTATTTACACCATTACCGGTAACGCCAACAAAGAGTCCGGACCCGAAAAAGCTACGACCCAAAGACGAAGTTTGAGGCACTTCGAATGAAGATATCCTGAAAGCGGTGATGGAATTAACAAACTGCTTCATCACTCTTATGCAAAAGCAGTCCGTAAACACCGACGTTATTACCGTAGGGTGGAAAAGGGGTGGAATCTGAAAGGGGTGGAAATCCTGGTTCAAAAGAATGAAAAGCAAGTGAAAGAGTTAACGGAACAAGCCTCCAAACTACAGCAGATGATGTGATGTGATGCAGAGCGATACAGCAGGCGCTGGAGAAAACATCAGAGCTGACATCATGAAACTTTTTGCAAAGGAGAAGATTTGCTTTCTTGACGATACAGTGCACAGGGTGGGAGTGCCCGGGGACAACGCAAATCACCCCATCATCATTCAATTCACCATGAGAAATTTCAGGGATAGGATCTGGAGGGTCTTTTGTGGGAGCGAGATCCTGAAAGAGAGGAAACTGATGCTCGGGGAGGATTTCAAACACACTGACAGGAGAGAAAGAAACCGGTTGTGGCCAGTTGTGGAAGCAGCTGGAAAGCAAGGGTAACGCGTGGGTTTCCGTGGTCCTTACGCTTACATCAAAGGGAAAAATAGAGGTCTTGTTAAATCAAACACAGCCGTACCAAACAAACTCAACAGGTAAACATGTCAAATGGTTTAAAATTCAAAAATAAGAGAACTGGTACTTATAGTTGAGGTTCAAGGTTTGTAAGTACATATTTCATTGTTTGTTCTCTGATACAGGGTAGTGTTTTTTTTTATTTTTTTTATTTAACCCTTATTTAACCAGGGAAGTCCCATTGAGATTGAAATCTCTTTTTCAAGGGAGCCCTGGGGGAAGAGGTGGGGAGGGACAGAGGAACTGCACAGCCAATTAGATCAGGGGATGATTAGGCGGCAGATCAAAAGAGCCAGGTTGTAAGTATATATTTCATTGTTTGTTCTCTGATACAGGGTTATGTTTTTTTGTTTTTCAGACATCAGACATCCTTTGCTAATCATGGTATGTTGTCATTTTAAGGCACTGAATTTGTGTTCTATGAATGTAAGGGATTCACGTAATAACACCAAAAGGAAGGCAGTGCTTTTATTTAATAGAAGTTGCAATAATAATGATATCGTTTTCTTACAGGAAACTCATTCAGATATTGATGATGAAAAGTACTGGAAATCACAATGGGGAGATGCAATGCATTTTTCTCATGGCTCAATTTATTCAGCTGGAGTTGCAATATTACGAAACAGATTTCATAGTGATATTCTGGAGTCCACATTTTCAAATGAGGGCCAGTGGTTTATTTTAGTTTTGAAAGTAGACAACCTCCTGTTTATTGTTTGTAATGTTTATGGACCAAACAGAGCAGCTCAGGCAAAAGCCATGTGTTCCGAACTTTTTATATCGCTGGATACCTTAAGAGGAAAATACAAGGATTCTAGTATTATCATAGGAGGAGATTTCAACGACGCACCAGGTGATTGTATGGATCGACACGCTCCAAGATCTACTTCACAATCGAACTTTAAACCTACTTCATTCCTAAGTGATCATTTTTTGCTGACGGATGTGTGGAGATTCACGAACCCTAGCATCACAGACTACACATGGTTTAACTCCGGCAGGAGTTTACGATCCAAAAGTCCATTCTTGATGTCATCTCAGAGTTTACAGTTTGTTTCAGAGGTCTCTCATTCCCATGCTCCTTTGTCTGATCATAAGCTGATAAGTCTACGATTGAGGGGATCAAAAGAAAAATCAAACATCAGAGGTTATTAGAAATTAAACAATAAAATATAAGACGATAAAAAATTGAAAGAAGGGGTAGAACTACTTGGTCAAGACTTGGAAGAAATGAATTCAGTTAAAAAATCTGAATTCTTTAAATTTAAAATCAGGGAAATTGCAATTCGGCATAGCAAAGAAATAAAAAAAAAGAAAACTGATGCCCTAATAAATCAGTTGCAGCTGCTAGGCTCCATACATGATTTATCTGAGGATGAATTAGTAACACTAAAAAGTCTTCGTGAAAAGCTTGATAGAATGTACAGAATGTGAGTTTAAACGTGCTTTCATCAGATCTCAAGCCAAATGGTTAGAAGAAGGAGAGAAAAACTCCAGTTACTTTTTTGCACTAGAGAAAAGAAATAGACAAAGAAATAATATTGCATCTCTTAGTGTAAATGGTGTCATAAGTTCTGATCCTAACAACATCTCTAATAATTATTAGAGATGCGTACGGACACATAAAATTGAGGCGGCGGGGGATATTGCCATGTTAGTGGCAAACACTTGTATCACCTCTTTTTACAGCAAACTATATACACCTGAATGTAAAGTAAAATGTGATGCATTTATGAAACACATAAAAAACTTTACGCTGTTGATTTCAGAAAATTTCAAAGAGGAATGCGAAGCTGAACTTTTATGTTCAGAAATTACTAATGCTGTACACTCAATTAGATTGAGGAAATCACCTGGAAGCGATGGCCTTACTGTAGAATTTTATTTTTGTTTTTGGGATTTAATCAAAACTCATCTTTTATTAATTTATAATGAATGTATAGATAAACAAGACAAGACAATAACCATGAAGCAAGGACTGATAACCTTGATTCCCAAACCAGGAAAAGATCCTTTCATAATAGAAAACTGGAGACCTGTGTCACTCTTAAATATAATAATACACAATTATAATGTATATATATTTGTATATTGTATATTTGTATATATAATATACAAAATTTTAGCACAAGTTTATGCCAAATGACTAAAAAGAAATTTAAAAGAGATAAGAAGTGAAAACCAAAACAGCTTTATGGCAAAGCGTCATATTAGCTGTAATTTCAGATTAATATTGGATCTAATTGAGTACTCTGATTATATAACCTCCAAAGCATTGATGGTCTTTCTTGACTTCTACAAGGCAATTGATTCAATTGAACATGCCTTCATCATACAAACTCTGCAAATTCTTGGTTTTGGAGATAAATTTATCAATAACATTGCCATGTTTTATAGACATAAATAGCTCAGTTATTCTATATCCCAGAATGTCCAAAAGGTTTCCTGTTTCAAGAGGTGTACGTCAGGGTTGACCTATTTCTTGTTTTTTGTTTTTGCCGAACTTTTATGTTTAAATATTTTTCACAATCTCAATATGCAAGGCTTAACGATTTTCAATCGAGAGGTAAAGATTTCACAGCTGGCAGATGACACCGTTTTATTTCTCAAAGACAACCTGCACTACAAGTAACTGGTGAATTTTCAGAAGCCTCAGGTCTGAAACTTAGAGCTTAGACAGCAACTTAACTTCCTTCCAAAAGTTAAAAAGACTAAGTCAGTTCTTAATATGTGGCTGCAGAGAGACCTCTCCATTTTTGGGCAAGTATTATTATCAAAAGCTGAGGTGTATCAAGATTTGTTTATCCTGCTCTGTCACTGTTTCACAATGATGCGATCTGTAAAGAAATTAACCATTTATTTGTTAATTTTGTTTGGAAAAATAGACACCAACATCTCAAGAAAGATATTCTTAGTTTAAACCATGTTCCTAAAACTTCCCGGGACGAAAATTGTATATACAGAAATTATAGAATGAACGTTTCCGCACATTTCCAGGTTACCGGATACTTTTGTTTGATTTGTCTCGGTTTTGTTAGCTTTCTGTTTGACAGCTGTAGTGTTTTCAGCGAGGACGAAGTGCCCACTCCGACAACTGATGATGTGACCCGGTTCTGCCACCGGATGGTTTCGGGGAGACTCTTGACTGGGCGGAGGCGGTGCTCGACTCGGTGGGAAATTCAAAAGAAAAACAACCTAAACTGAGCCAGCCGAGATTGCACCTTTATCCAAGAAGAAGTCTTTTGTTGGTGATTGTGCATTTAGAAAAAAACGTGAAGAACGTTGAAGACGCTTTGACAGAATGTGGCATGAGAGAACTGAACAGCCGAAACTTTCGTTTAAAGGCGATCTTGAAGTGAAGAGTTGCTGGGTAAATATACTGCGTTTGTTGTTTTCATAAAGTCTGAAAACGTGTGAGCTTTGAAGACGTGGACATTTAAGATAGTATTGTGAGAGACTCCGCTAAAATGCTAGCCGTAGCTTTCACCAAGAAAGAACCGCGTTAATTCGCCACCGTCGCTAATGCCTAATGAGGACGAACTCGCTGAACTGCTGATGCTACTCGGACGACTGTTCCTCCTGCTGCATTGGTTTCTCCACTCAACGTTTCCGATTGGCTTCTCCTGTTACATGGATTCGTGAGGTAGAGTCACTGCATCGAAACGAAAGGATTTATGTGCACTAACGTTTGATCCTCAATGCAACGCCAAGTCCTTGGTTATTATCTGAACATTTCCAAGGTTAACATTGGTTTAGCGCCAACGCTCTCATTTCACTGATACTGAATGTTTCTTAAAGTAATTTTACTTATATTTATTTCATTGGTGAAATTTGAGCTAAACCAATGAGGTTCTGATGTTTCCGGTAATTCGCCTGAAAAGTTGAACGTCACTGTGTGTGAAGCCTGTTTGTATTTTCCAATTTCCCTGTTGGGTGAATTTTAAGGGAACCCAAGTGACATTTGTGAGGCTAAAACATTTAAATGGTAGGCTAAATAGGTGAGTTTCTTAATTAGAATTGAAAAGGGTACAAACTAAAGTTAAATTTTATTTGCAATATCATTTTTCAAGGGTGTCTTACATACTGGTACATTTCCTTGTGTTTATTGGTGACTGAGAAGTAACAAACGAGGATTTGAGTAGAAAAGAGTGTGAAAATTTATAATTCATTTTAGTGTGTAAAAATATTTATGTATTTATTGACACACATCAGTAAAATCACTTTGAAAAATATTATGATCTGGAATACAAATCATAGTTTCACAGAACAGTAAAAGAAAACATTTTTGAATGCAAGAATGCTGAAGAGACCAGAACTTCAAAAATTATTTTTGTTTTTACTTGGTTGTCCTGCTGCTATAGAAAGGATGTAAAGGTTCCCAGTCATTGAGAAATGTAAAAAAAAAAAAAATTATTTATTTATTTAATGTAAATTTTTCTTTTGGTAAGTATAAATCTGATTTTACTTTCCCAAATGAGTAATTAAAAAAAAAAGTTAGAGTTGAGCCCTTGATTACTAAAATCAGGTGTAGCCCTACTAAGCTGGGGTGTATAGCACAATGCTGGCTAACTGAGTAAGCCTGGCTTTTGCACAAAGTAAAACCTGGAAACTATTCAAATCTGGAACATGGACTGAAATAAATATAGCTTTCTGGGTTTTACTTTGTGCAAAAGCCAGGCTTACTCAGTTAGCCAGCATTGTGCAATACCCCACTGGTTTCCACCGGATGTGAAACAAATTTTTCTCATGACCGATGACATTCAAAGTCAACTCAAAGAGCGAAATACATGCGTATTCTTTGCATTGACTTTGAATGTAATCTGTAGTGCGAAAAATTCGCATTGCGTCCGATGGAAAAAGCACTTATAAGTGCTGCATCTGATTTTAGTAATCAAGGTTTTTATTGAACCCCATGATTAGTTAATTAGATGATTCAGGTGATGTAGCGTTTGGCTAAAATGAAAACCTACACACACATCGGCCCTTTGTGGATCAGATTGGACACTCCTCACCTAGACAGTGCTCCTTTTCTAGACAAAATGTTAAGTAACATTGTAACCAAAACCTTGATTGGAAATCTTCTGAAGATCTGTGTTTTTGGAGCATTTCAGCCTTTATCTTAACAGACTGCGCAGCATTGAATGTTGTCTGCTTGTGAGTAAAAAAAAAAAAAAAAAAGACCCTAAAAATCTTGTCCCCCCCAAAGTTTGAGGCACAGTAACGCCCTTGTATGGAACTTTATTTCACGCAATATATATAAAAAAGTAGGAGGTTTGAAATTTCTAATAGGCCACAACTTCACAGTTTCTAAATTATCACTGAAACTCTCAAAGTTTTATCAACAGGCTTTACTTTCCTGGAAGCTATGTTATGTTCACAACTTTTCTCCACAGAAAGAATTGCCTTGGAACAATGGTCAAATTATTATTAACAACAAAAGTGAATATGAGAGCTGGATTGAGAGGGGCATAATATTGGTGACAGACTTGTTTGATGATAATGGAAATCTTTACAGTTATGAAGATTTTCTGCATGCTAAAATCTTCCCAGTGAAATACAAGGAGTTTTATTTCTATCTGAAAGGCTGTCCCCATTGGTATGAATAAGTTAATAAAATGTCACCTAAGTTACCAAGACATTAATGTTAAGGCACCTTTTCTAAAAGTCGATGGGATTGATATAATGGATAGAAAATGTACAAACAAACATCTCAGGAAAGTATTTCAGAGACATAGTAAGATTTCGCCCAGAGGAATGTTTTTTTGGGATTCGCAGTTAGTTGATATAAACTGGCGCAAAGCATGGCTGTGACCCTTTCAATTCTGTATTTCCAAGAAGATTAGAGAAGTTCGTTTTAAAGTTTTACATAATATTTACCCTTATAACAAATCAATCTCCAGGTTTGATGAAGTGGATGAGATGTGCACTTTCTATGGAGATGAGCCAGAGAGAATTTTACACTTGTTTTGTATTTGCCAATTGTCATCTGTACTTTGGACAGACATGGAAACCCTTGCTTACAATAAGACACATAACGATAAGACCAAAAGATATTATTTCAAAATTCGATCATGATGACAAAGCAATTTGCTCCACATTAAACATCACGGCCTTATAAGGTAAATTCCATATCCATAAAAGTAAATTTTCCAACTCCCTCCCAAATTTTTATGCCTTCATGAATGACTTTAGTCTTTATGTAGATACCTTGAAACTGATGCCAAATAAGAAAAGTGAACACACTCTTTTATATTTAAGATCATTTTCACTTACCCCAAAATAAGAATTGCCGTATATATTTCAATTCATTTTCCAATATTATTTTTATGTATTTTTTAAATTGTTTTGGTAACATTTTTTATTACCCAGTGCCTATTTGTCTGGTTGTCTGTAACTTTCACAAGCTTAAATAAAGATTTAAAAAAAAAAAAAAAAAGGAGCCTGAGGAACGCCTTGCAGCCTGTCTGAGGTAGGCAAGTTGTTAAAACATGATTGGTTGATGTGTTTGCACGCAATGCGAATATTTGCAAAAATCGAACTCAATCCAAAAAATGAAAGGTTTGCATTTTTGCAGCGTGATAATTGCATTGTGTGTGTAAAACCTCATACCTAGGGCCCTACGATTTCCGCAATCACGGAATCGCTGACTGAATTATGGAATTGGCCAATAAAAACGGAATCTATTGATAAACGCGGAATTTAGCGGAAATCAGCATAATTTGCCTGAAATACTGTTCGTTAAGCCACGTTTCCACCGAATGCTAAACTAAATATTCGCGAGTCCAGATTACATTCAAAGTCAATGTAAAGACGCAAATGCACGTGAAAATGTGAGCAGCCTTTGTCAAATTCACCTGGCCTGAGTGTTCGAGCAACACATCTCTTCGGTGCTACAAATGATTTGTGGGAAGTTTTTTGTTGTTAATAGATAGGTATATCTATTAACAACAAAAAGATAGATCTATTATCTATATCTATTATCTATCTTAATAGACGATAATACTTTTGCCAGGGATTGCAGGGTCTTAAACATCGTCATTTGTCATCTTATGTTAGCTTAACAACTACAATATTTCTTTTCACAGTCTACTTAGTGAATTGTGTGCATGCAAATTATGATGTAACGTCGTCCACCAGTGGTGAAATAATAGCTGATGCATCTTTGTGTCAGTTTGTTTATGTTTAACCATTGTTGTTGAAAATTTTGTCCCCGGATGGAATACACAGTATTGGGATTACTGAATAGAAGTGTCTTTTGTTCAGTATATAAAGAAATAAATTAAATATACCTGATACATCGGAATCAGACAACTGTTGTTTTGTGCGGGGAAACAGTGTCATTACTGCTGCTCTCATAAATTTTTATATACAATAAGATTATAAATGATTAAAAAGGGGCAGTCAGAATAATACATGCCAGTATGGCTGTTGTCTGCCTTTTTTGACTGCAGCTTACACTTCCTTTAAAGAGACTATTTTATTTTGTAGTGTTTTTTTAGGTTTTTAAAAGAAAATTTCTTTCATCACAGTGCAATGTTATATTGCGTCATTATGCAGTACTTGGAAAATGGAAGGTTGCATCAACTAAATCAAGGTTATTTCTATTTAATTAGTGAACATTTTTTTCATTAACATAAATGGTAAAATTGGTGTAATTGGTAAAAAAATGGAATTTCCAAAAAATTAAAACGGAAAAAACAGAATTTGGGAAAAAATAAAACTGATTTCATACATACCCAATTAGCAGTTCAAAATATTTTTAAAACGCATCCGGTGTGTCAAGGCCTTAATGGCGAAATGGCGAGAATTTTTGTGGATTTTGTGAGTTATAGAGTGAGAGAGTTTGAAAGAACTCCATTGCCTTGTTATAGATGTCAAGAGTAAGGACATGTCGCAGTAGGCTGCAGAGGGGAGATGCACAGGTGTTGACGGTGTGGTCAGGAGGGATGCATGGAGGATGACTTTCACTGTGGGGGAAATCATGAAATGGGCTCATTGCAGTGTGATAGAAGGAAAATGTAAAGAGAGGTGGAAGACAAGAGTACTGAATAAAATTTCAAATCAGAAGCCACAAAGAGAGTTTTGAGCAGAAACAAAATGGTAGGGAAAGAGTGAGTTAAACTGCAGACTGTAGAAAAGAAAAAAAAGGAATATAAGCAGGAGCAGGAGATTAGGATGGGAAGAAGTTTTTTGGCTTTAATATCAATGGTGCTGAACTGTGCTACAGAGATTGAAAGTAAAACTGAGAGGATGAAGATGGTGGTGGAAGCACCAAAACGTCATGGTTTTTGGAGGCTGGCGAGCTTTCTTTGTGAGATTCGTCTGGGACAATATTGTTTAGCCCATAATCAGATTATTTGGCCAGCTGGCATTAATTGTGGGCGGGACCAGACTCTATTTAAGCCCAAGTTCCACCTCGCCACCTTTGCTTGAGTGTCAGTGTTACCACTGCACTGTAGCCCGCATGATCTCCAGCAAGAGAAGTGTTGAGGAATTAGTTGCAAAAAAGGAAAGTGTTAGTTAGTAAAGGGAATCTTTCTCTTTCCTTTCCTCTTTCTGTGCACCATCTGGAGCTTTGTTATTTTATCTCAGTTCCCGAGATTTTTCCTTTGTTTCGTACGGTCTTGCTCGCTCTGCTTCCTTATTTCACTCGGACTAGATTTATGTCCTTTGGAAGCGCGAGTCTCTCTCTCTCCTGTTTTGTCTGTGTTTGTCTCTCTTACATTCCTGTAATTCCTTTTTGTTCCGGCCACTGCATTTGGCATCTCGAGACACCAGCTATCACACAAGAGATTTTGGGTGTTGTAGATGTCAAGAGGGAAGACATACAGAAAATGTTGGAAAGAGGATTCAGTGGTGGTCAGATTGTAGAGAAATAAGGGCATATAGACAGCGGTAGTAGAGTATTTGAAGGAGGTACGGTTAAATTATGAGAAGTTTGCTTGTTCTTTTTGCGTCCCATTTAAGTCTTGAAGTTGACCGGCAGAGGGCAGTAATACGCCTTACTCACGTCTACAATGCCGGAAATACTAAAGAAAGAAAGAAAACAGTTTGACTCTGATGAAGACATGGTAGCGTTGAAACGCGTCAGTTTTTTCCTGATTCAAACTATGAAAGGCTTTTTTGGCATCCGTGTGCTCCAGTGGTTTTCCCTCGTCCAAAAATGGAAAGACTTCAAGAGACTGCGTAGCATTTTTGCTACGCAGTTATTTTTGTTGAATACTATCCCTGAAATTTGTTGATTGTCTACATGAAGTGCTCAAGGGAGGAGAAGCTCAGAAGAAATGGATCATACTTTGTGAGTAAGGAATAAGGAATAAGATTCCCATTCAAAAGTAGATTCTTTTGTAATGGTGGCTTAGATACGTCAAGGTTACAGCCGTTTTCAATTCCTAACAGGACCTGCAAGACTGACAACATTGGGCAGAGGTTCATTGGGACAAACAGATCACTGAACAATGTTACAAGTAATGAATTCAGGAAATGTGTTTACACAGCCAACTTTCATTTTTGCTGAATAAAGTCCAATACTTATTTCTCACTAATTTGGGGAGCTGATTCCAAAAATAGCATTTGCTTTGCTCTAGCACATCACATTTTCTCACAATGTATGACGTGCATTTCACAGCTGTTGGAGCCGCATGCCTCATATGAATGGTATGCGAGTGTTGTTTATGTTGCACACTTATGTCATTTATGGTAATTGGCATGTAATGGTAATTATGGTAATCGCACCAGTGTGTGTGTGTGTCAGTATGGAAGGGGGGTGAGTAAGGGAGAGCATATCTTTTGTTGACCGCTTCAATCAGCTTTCTTTTTAATGCACGGGTACTTTCGCTTGTAAGTCTGTCGACATAACAGTTGGGTACGAAAAGAATAAACAATAAAAGGCACGTACTTCAGTGGATCTGAGATTTTACTGTCTTGCGCGTCGCAAAAAATTTCAGTACTTAGCCCCTCGGAGCTTTTGGTGGTTAATAATGTAGCCGCTACATTGTCAACAAAAGGGTGTATTAAAACAAGTGTTTGTCATCGAAAATTCCTTGGAAGAAGCCGACGCTTTGAACTAAGTGGAGAACACGCCTATGGAATTCTGTCTCGTTAATGCGCATGCTATATTGGAAATGGCAATATGAGTGCATTTGATGTTGATGAAAAGGTTTTGAAATTGGAGGAGCACAAAAGGCAAACTAAACTCCCCACTAAGGCTTTAGCAAATAAAATTGAAAATCTTCAAAAGGAGCATAAGAAATGCGTTGACAAAATCAAAGGTTTCATACCCATTATAAAGAATCTCATGAAACTAGATGAAAATGCACTACAGTTAAAATCCCATTTGCAAACTCTCACTAAGCTCGTGACTCAGCTGTTCAGCTGCATGAATCAGTGATTCCTTTGGTACCTAAGGATGAACAAACTAAGAAAAATGAATGGTTTTTAGTATTAAAATGTACAACAGCACATTCCAAGACGATGTGAGGAAATGGCTGGATAAAAATGGAAATTCATCCAACCTTGTGGAATCTGACTTGGTTGCAACAAACGATGCTGAGCCTCAAATGAATGAAACCTCTCTGGCAGCAGTTGAAGCCACGGGCTCCATTACATCAAGTGGAGGCCCACAGGATGATGTTAGGCCTAGTGATAATACAAAACCCAAAACCAGTGAAGTTGGTACGTTATGTAAATCGTAGATAAAAACAGAATACAGTGATTTGCAAATCCTTTTGAACTTATATTCAATTGAATAAACTGCAAAGACAAGATGGTAAATGTTCAAACTGAGAAAGTTTTTTTTTTGCAAATAATCATTAACTTAGAATTTAAAGGCAGCAACACGTTGCCAAAAAGTTGGCACAGGGGCCTTTTTACCACTGTGTTACATCGCCTTTCCTTTTAACGACACTCAGTAAATGTTTGGGAAATGAGGAGACCAATTTTTTAAGCTTTTCAGATGGAACTCTTTCCCATTCTTGCTTGATGTACAGCATAAGTTGTTCAACAGTCCGGGGTCTCCGTTGTCGTATTTTATGCTTCATAATGCGCCACACATTTTCAATGGGAGACAGGTCTGGACTACTGGCAGGCCAGTGTAGTACCCGCACTCTTTTACTACGGAGCCATGCTGTTGTAACACGTGCAGAATGTGGCTTGGCATTGTCTTGCTGAAATAAGCAGGGGCGTCCATGAAAAAGACGTTGTTTGGATGGCAACATATGTTGCTGCAAAACCTGTATGTACCTTTCAGCATTAATGGTGCCTTCACATATGTGTAAGTTGCCCATGCCTTGGGCACTAATACACCCCCATACCATCACTGATGCTGGCTTTTGAACTTTGCGCCTATAACAGTCCGGATGGTTCTTTTCCTCTTTGGTCCGGAGGACACGACGTCCACAGTTTCCAAAAACAATTTGAAATGTGGACTCGTCAGACCACAGAACACTTTTCCACTTTGCATCAGTCCATCTCAGATGAGCTTGGGCTCAGCGAAGCCGGCGGCGTTTCTGGGTGCTGTTGATAAATGGCTTTCGCTTTGCATTGTAGAGTTTTAACTTGCACTTGCAGATGTAGCGAAGAACTGTAGTTACTGACAGTGGTTTTCTGAAGTGTTCCTGAGCCCATGTGGTGATGTCCTTTACACACTGATGTCGGTTTTTGATGCAGTACCGCCTGAGGAATCGAAGGTCACAGGCATTCAATGTTGGTTTTCGGCCTTGTTGCTTACGTGCAGTGATTTCTCCAGATTCTGTGAACCTTTTGACGATATTACGGACCGTAGATGATGAAATCCCTACATTTCTTGCAATAGCTCGTTGAGGAATGTTGTTTTTAAACTGTTTGACAGTCAGCTCACGCATTTGTTCACTAAGTGGTGACCCTCTCCCCATCCTTGTTTGTGAATGACTGAGCATTTCAGGGAAGCTGCTTTTATACCCAATCATGGCACCCACCTGTTCCCAATTTGCTCGTTCATCTGTGGGATGTTCCAAATAAGTGTTTGATGAGCATTCCTCAACTCTCTCAGTCTTTTTTGCCACTTGTGCCAGCTTTTTTGAAACATGTTGCAGGCATCAAATTCCAAATGAGCTAATTTTTGCAAAAAATTACAAAGTTTACCTGTTCGAACATTAAGTAACTTGTCTTTGCTGTGTATTCAATTGAATATAGGTTGAAAAGGATCTGCAAATCATTGTATTCTGTTTTTATTTACGATTTACACAACGTGCCAACTTCACTGGTTTTGGGTTTGTATATCAAATGTGCCAAGCAACCGATCTGCTGAAGGCTCTGCAAATGGAAAAAAATCTGTTGCATTGACCACCTCTTCTGCTCGCATTAAAGCAGAGGCTGATTTGGCTGCAATGATGGCACAGCAGCAACTCTTACAGGAGAAACATGCATTGGATGAGCAAGAGGAATGGATACGTAAATGTAAAGAAAAACTAAAAATGGATGAGGAAATTACTGCTCATATGGCTAAACTGAGCATGCTAAGGGCAGCTAGCACATCTGGTACTAAAAGCAATGCTACCCAGCGGTACAATTCCCTGAATTCTTATCTTGATACAAATCATGGAAAGCGAACAAATTTCAATGCTGATGCCGCTCCATTCATTCCTCAAGTGTCAGTAGCCCATAAACAGGACAGAAAGGTAACAAAGAGTGGCAAGTGATCAAGGGACAAGATACCAATTCAGAATGCCAGCCTGTGAAGCCCATTTTCAGCCCTCTACTGCGAGGAGTCATGTCTTCAAGCTCAATCAGAAAAGGGCTCAGAAAAGGGCTCTTCACGTTCAGCTCCAACGTGAAACTCTTCAGTACACCGAAGGATCTTCAAACAACAGGGATCAAAATACAGCTTTTGAAAATCTAAAAAGGCAACGCAAAATAACTTTACTGATACAACAACAGCATCATTCAGCTTTGCCTCAAAGAGACCTTCAAATCTTTCATGGTGACCAATTGCAGTACCACTCATTCATGAGAGCCTTAGAGAGTGGTGTTGAAACCAAGTCTGTCAGCTACAGTCATTGCTTGTACTACCTTGAGTAATTCACTAGGGGCCTCCCAAGGGAACTTATCAGAAGCTGCCAGCATGTTGACCCAGAGAGGGGCTACATTCAATCCAAGGCCTTGCTATGGGAGTATTTTGGGAACGAACAAAAGATTGCTGCTGCTTATATGGAAAAGGCATTGTCATGGGCTGAAATTAAAACAGAAGATGTACGGCACTTCAGGACTACAGTCTGTTTCTCAGAGGCTGTTGTAATGTGATGAATGAAGTGCAGTACATGTGTGAGCTTGATATGCCTGCTAACATGCTGGCAGTAGTGCAGAAGCTGCCCTATATGCTTAGAGATTGATGGAGAATGAAGGCTTGTGAAATACAGGAGAGCCAGAACCAAAGGGCAACGTTCAGTGACTTGAGATGCAAGTGAAAATTGCGACAGCCCCCGTGTTCAGAAATATTCAAGACACATCTTCGACACCAAGTAAAGGCATGAACTGAACCAGCTCAAATGCCAGAACCAGGACAAAGGAAAGCACCACAGTGGAGACTGGCACAAACTTTAGAACAAAGGAAAACTCAAATTCTGTTTCAACACCCTGTCTATTTTGTGAAGGTGGGCATGCCTTGGAATGCTGCTCGCAATTGGAGAAGAGGGCTCACACTGAAAGGATCACTTTCTGAAAGGAAAATGGAGTGTGCTTTGCTTATTTGTGTATAGGGCACATTAGCAAGGATTGTAGAAAGTGTCTTGAATGCAAAATGTGTAGCTGGACACACCCCACAATCCTTCACATCCAGTCAAATAAACGGAAGACGGAGGCAGAGAAAGAACTAGACCCTCCAGAGGTTGATGCTCTAGTATCCAGAGGTCTTACTGGGGCTGGTGATAACCATTCCCATTGTCCCTGTGCAACTCAAATGCAAGAAAAGTAACAAGACAGTGGTTACTTATGCTTTCCTCGATTAAGATAGCACAGCTGTTTTCTGTACAGTCAACCTCATGAACAAGCTCAACCTTTCTGGAAGATGGACACGCATCCTTCTATGAACAGTGGGTCAAGAGAAGTTTGTTGGCAGCAATGTTGTCACTGGGCTGGAAGTGGCTGGCCTAGATGGTGAGATATTTTTATACCTGGCCAAAACCTTTACCCAGGAAAGCATGCCCATCCATAGGGGCAACATTCCGCATCAGAGGGATCTCCAGAGGTGGCCCCACCTAAAATATTTTCATCTGCCAGAGATTGACTCTGAAGTTGAGCTGCTGATAGGGGACAAATGTGCTGAGAGCACTGGAACCACTACAAGTAATCAGTAGTGTGGATGATGGACCCCATGCTGTTAAAACAATTTTGGGCTGGAGTGTAAATGGACCGCTAGGGTGAGACGGTGAAAATGAAATGGATGTTGTCAACCAAACCTCCGTCATGAACTTGGATGAGCTTTGGCAACAACAGTTCAAGATGGATTTCCCTGAATGCAGTCACAAAGAACGACCCAGTTAGTCCAGAGAAGACTTAAGATTCATGGAGCTGGTCGCACGTTCAGCAACGCTTGTAAACAATCACTACCAGATTGCATTGCCTTTGAAGAACAGTGAGGTAAACATGCCCAACAATTAGAAGGTTGCAGAGCAGCGCGCTTTAAACCTACAGAGGAGATTTTAGAAAGTCTTGTCATTCCGGCAGCAGTACACGGATTTCATGAATGACCTTATTTCAAAAGGATATGCTGAGCAGGTACCTGCAGAGGAACTGTAACATAGTGATGGGAGATTGTGGTATATCCCACACCGTGGCGTTTACCACCCTCGCAAAGAGAAGATTCGGGTGGTATTCAAATGTGGAGCAACTTTCCAGGCGACCTCTCTCAATGCTGAACTCCCACAGGGACCAGATCTCACTAGCTCCCTCATTGGAGTAATGACCCGCGTTATGAAGGAGCCAGTAGTGATCATGGCTGCTATAGAATCTATGTTTCACCAGGTGAAGGTGCCAGCAGAAGATACTGATCTGCTAAGGTTTGTCTGATGGCCCAACGGTGACCTCACTTAACAGCTGGCAGACTTCAGAATGACTGAACACAGAAATGTGATGTGGACAATGAAGGTTAGTTTGGTTGGGAGATTATTGAGAAACTTCTACACTGTTTCTACATGGATGACTGCCTGGTTTCAACAGCCAGTGAGCCAGAGGCAATGGCGCTTTATGGGAATCTGGTCTCCATATGCTCCAAAGGCGGCTTTAAACTGACAAAATGGATGAGTTACAGACATGCTGTGATGGCTGAAATACCAGAAGAGCAAAGAGCACAGGGTGTGAAGGATCTAGCTCTAGATCATGTTTTACTTCCCACAGAGAGAGTACTGGGGGTGCAAAGGTGCATTTACTCTGATGCCTTCAAGTTTAAGATCGTGGTACAAAGCAGACATCTGACAAGAAGGAATCCTCTCCACCATTAGCTCAATCTATGATCCTCTAGGAATCTTCAGTACTATTGTTCTCTCTGCAAAGATAATATTGCAAAGACTGTGCAGACAGAACCTTGGTTAGGACGACCCTGTAACATCTTCAGCCACAAAGGAATGGATGAAATGGTTAAAGGACCTCAGCCAGCTGGAGTACTTTCAGGTGGCCAGGTGCCTGAAGCCTCCAGATTTTGATGAAGTTCTCGCAGCACAATTGTATCACTTCACTAGTGCGAGTCAAGACAACTAGGACGCAGTGACTCACTTACTTTTGCGGAATGCACAGTCACAGGTGCATTCACAGTAAAATGTTCAGTGTTAAATCAACACTTATAGAGTCTATTTGGATCCACGTGAATCTGCGTGGATCCAAATAGACTCTCTTCGTGTTGATTTAACGCTGCACATTTTGCTGTGTAGTGCCTTCATCATGGGAAAGGCCAAAGTGGCTCCTCAAAGAAGGCAGTTTCCCCACCTCGCTTGGAGCTGACAGCTGCAACCATTGAAAGCTGCTTGAACACCTTCTGGAAGAAGGAGCTGCATATGCTACAGCAAGAATCTGTGTTTTAGACAGATGGTGCCCCTATACTAAAATACATTAAAAATGAGACCTCAAGGTTCAGAGTCTTTGTTGCAGATAGGGTCTCAGAATTTTTGAAGGGGTCACATCCTTCTCAATGGAGATATGTGGATACTTCAAGTAATCTTGCAAATATGGCTTCAAGAGGACTGAACGCAGATGTATTCTTGAATAGTGAGACCTGGCTGTCAGGACCTGCGTATCTTTTGCGTCCTGAGCAGGAGTGGCCTATGAATCCAGATGATTCGGGCAGACTTCTTCCAGATGATCCAGAGATCAAGGCCAGTGTTGCTGTGAATGCAGTGCATGGTTCAGAGGAACTGGACGCGACCACTCTTTTCATCCAGCATTGCTCCTCTTGGATTAGTTTGAGGATGACCATAGCCTAGATCCTCAGGTTTAAAGGCTGGCTCCTGCATCACAGTCAGAGAAGGAAATGGTTAAACTCAGCTTCTGCGCATTCGTATGTGAGTGAACAACAAAGACCTTCCTCAGAGCCAGGAATGAGTTTGCTCATGGTGGATGAGCTTATGAACGCCGAATAGGAAATCATCAGGTTTTGCCAGAGAAAGAGATTTGCGGATGAGCTCTCTAGTTTACAGAAGGGCAGACCCGTGAAGAGGAACAGTAGCATTTTCAAGCTTTATCCTGTGTTGGGAGACAGTGTCTTAAGAGTTGGAGAACGCCTAGGTAAATTAGCTGTGCCCAAAGAGACAAAACATCCTGTAATATTAGCCAAAGATTTCCACATATCTGACATTCTTCTGAGGGATAAACATCTTGAGGTGGGACACGGTGGACGCAACTACATGCTGTCCAGGATACACTTATGGTACTGGATCCCAGGCACCAGTACAGCCATAAGAAGAATTTTGTTGAACTGCGTTGTCTATCATAGGCTGCAAGCTGTTCCAACGTGTCAATAGATGGCTAATCTGCCTACTGAAAGGATATGTCCAGATGAAGCTCCATTCACCAGAGTTGGTTTGGATTATTTCTGACCTTTTGAGGTTAGGAGCCGAAGAAGCATTGTGAAACGATATGGAGTTATATTCACCTGTCAAGCCGTATGGGCTACTCATATTGGAGTAGCAGATTCTGGATACAGATTCATTTGTCAACGCACTCTGATAATGGAAGGAACTTTATCGGAGCCGAGCGTGAGCTGTAGGAGGCCAATGAGAAGTGGAATCATGCCCAGATAAACAACTTCCTTTTGCAGAAAGAGATCAAATGGGTTTTTAACCCTCCTACTGGTTCACACCTTGGAGGGGCTTGGGAAAGACTGATCCAGTCTGTAGGAAAGGTTCTCAATTCTGTCTTTAAAGTGCAGAGTCTTGATGAAGAGGGATTTCACACCATCCTCTGTGAGGTGGAAGCCACCATTAATGGCCGTCTCATCACCAAGGCATCCACTGACCCTAATGACTTGGAAGCGCTGACACCAAATCATCTCTTGTTATTAAAGACTTCCCCTTCCCTACCACCAGTGGAATTCCACAGAGATGATGTCTCTGCTCGTTGCTGCTGGAGGTAAGTCCAGTACATGTCAAATCTGTTCTGGAAGCGGTGGGTTAACAAATACTTTCCACAATTGCAAGAATATCAGAAGTCGTGTGGGGTTAAACGCAATTTTGTTATAGGGGACATTGTGCTTATTGTTGATGATTTAGCACCATGCAATTCTTGGATTATGGGACTGGTTGTGTGATGGTTGCAGAATAGTGGATGCCAAAAGTAGTGGCCAGAATTAAAAGGCAACAACAGCTGAGAACTGAGAGACTCAAACAGACTAAAAATGCGAGACTGGCACTACCAATGGACCTGAAAGCTGTCCGAGGTAGAAAACAGGCGAGCTCGAAGATACAAAAAGAAAAGGGAAAAATAAAAACAAAGATTCCCATTCTAACTATCACAGCAAATCAGACACTGACACTCTAGCAAAGGACGCGAGGCGAAACTGGAGCTTAAATAGAGTCCGGGCAATGCCCCCAATTAATGCCAGCTGGCCCAGGAATCCGATAGGGAGCAAAACGATATCGTCCCGGACGAGAGCAACAAAAAGAGCTCTTAAAGCTTCCTAACCATGACAGGTTGTCCTGACTTTTCCTAATAGAAAAGGATTTGTGCAAAGGTTAAGATAAAGACTGGTTGTTTAGATAGGCCTTTAACTAAGGTCTCTCTTCTTTAAGAGGCATATCTGTGATCCAGGCCAGCACTAAAGGCTATGCCCCTGCGGAGGTTAAGTGCTTGTAACCTCTGATCCCAGAAGAAAGAAGAGGTATTGTTTGTGTATTGTCATAAATATGTGGTACTTTGAAATTTCATTTTGTTGGAATAATAATCTGATAATAGTAAGGGGCTGGGATGTTGGAGCCACATGCCTCATATGAATGGTATGTGAGTATTATTTATGTTTATGTCATTTACGGTAATTGGCACGTCACGTGGGCATAGTGGTCGTGTTTTTTTTAGAATTATCTACATCTGTGCACCAGTTTGCGTGTGTATCAGTATGGAAAGGGAATGAGTAAGGGAGAGCATATCTCTTGTTAACCGCTTCACACAGCTTTCTTATCTTTTTTTTAAGTCTGTTGACATAAGGGTCCATCCATGCAAAAGGGTACAGAAGTGTGACACAGACATGGTATTTTAGAACATGCCCCATGATAACCATTTTTTGGGTTCAGGTAGTTCAATTAACATACTACTCACTGAAATAGAAGACAAGATAATGCTACTGTTTGGAAAGTCGTTATTTCGCTTGATGTGTGACCTTATGAAAATCGTCACTTACGTGACATTGACATGCAAGTCCTCCTAAAAATCCACAAAATTATGAAAAGAAAGAGATTCTGTTGTTTTTCAGTAAGTAAATGCTTTTTTTCTAAAGGATAGGGTTCAAACATTAGCAAAACACAACTTGAAGGTCTCGAAAATATAGTTGACACTTGCTGCCCTGAGCTGGCCTTGGGTCACACTCGGAAGATTTTTTTTTTTTTTACAAAACAGACCCTCATTGTGGTACAAATACATTTTTTTCTGCTATTGGTGGCATGGAGCATCTATTTTTAATGATAAATACAAGCCAGCTTTGGTTATATAATAATAGACTAGGTGAACGTCTCATGCGTGATGAAAATGTTGGACGGAAAAACGTCACTTACGTGATAAAAGTCACTTCCGTGATAAATGTCACTTCCATGATGTAACTCTTGACGATATGTTCCTGGTTTTAATTGAACTTTACATACATCAGAACTGTCCTTTAAATGGTTGTAATCTCCTAAACCCTTTAATTTGTATTGCATTATGTACCTCTTGTTATGATATGCAAGGATTGTTGACACAAAATAATCAGTGTTTATTTCTACACATGCAACAACAAAATGGTTGTTATTCTGCTGTCCTTCATTTGTAATGGGTTATTATTAGTTGAACTCATGAATGGACTACAATAGCACCGGACAATGATGGTCTTATAAGTGAGCTTACAGTAAGTCAGGCGATGAAGAGTACCCGGTACCAAGTGAGACGGTGGAGGTCGAACTACGTGAGGTGGAGGAAGTGGCCAGAAAAAAAAAAGTCAAAAGTATCAGTACTTCTCTTTTCAAAAATATATTCTGGAATGTAATAGAACATCTCCACAAAAGTAAAATTGGAACAACAGAACAAAACAACTGGCATGGAATTTTGATCATTCTCAACCTTAGTTGCAACAATTTTCTTTCTTTCTATATTAGTTCATGACTTGCATCATTTCAAAAAGGATTGAGCATTAACAACACATATTTTTGCAGAGGAAGTAGAGGTATAATTGACTATACTGCAATTTTGTCATGGAAGATTCTGATGAAGTGTCTATTGAACAGAATAGTTTGTTTTGTGAAGTTGTAGTGCTGGGGTCACCAACCCTGAATACCAATAGTATTCAGGCCTGACGTTTAGACACTATTTTTGTCACAAACATAACAATGACATGATTATGAGAAGTCCGAAATCACTCTTGTGCACTGCGTGGAAAATTTGAGTGAATCGCGCAATATGCTAACTACACTGAACCAGGATATAGTGTTAGCGATACAACCACAGAAAAAAAGTACTGACCACGCAATAAACCTGTCACAGGCTGAAGGAACGCCGAAAATGAGAATACTTGGAACGATCATGACCCTTGACAGCCGTGAAGTGATGTCCATCGTCATGTTTTAAAATCGGTCAAAGCATACACAAACTAGTGCATCCACTTTTAGGATGCAAAACAACGAGGGTAACGCGCTAAAGTTTGCTGGATATTGCCACTAATTTTACGACAGAAGGTTACATCGTGCCTCTATATGATGATCCACAAAAGACTGCTTGTTTGCACGAACGTGATTCTTAGAACGAACGTGATTTGTGGAAATGAGTTGATGGAAAAACTTACCGGAGTTGGCGGAACGCCATCCTGCTGTTTCCTGCTTTATCCTCAGATCCAAAGACTTGGGTAGCATCGAAAACAAGAACTGACGACCTCGGCACTGATGTAGATGTTGAAATGTGGAAATTATGGTCGGTGAAAGCCGCTCATGAACGTTACGAGACAGTTGACGAAATTTCGGCATTGAAATTATAATGAGCTCCTCTAAATCGCCAGATGAACAGAATTTATAACATTGACAACTGAACATCACAACCGGGGTCTAAGTTTGTTTATTCAAACATTGTTTGAGCACAAAAACTAATGTCAAAGTTTAGGCACTTGTTTGACGGAATACATCACGAAAGTGAAATTGGAAAATTTGTTTTTAAATATAAAAAATAAGCTTTTTTGTTTTGGAAAAAAAGTTTGAGAGTGGTTAATCAGATGCTGAAGATATGATTAGTTGCTGCATGCAAATACTACAGCCTTTTGAATATTCTCAGGAAAGCTTCAAAAATGCAATGCAGAAAATGTCACAAAATGGTGTTTGAAAATCCACCAATTTTTCACACATTTTCAAGTGCTGTAAAAATACTAAGGGACAGAGCATATTGAAACTATAAAAGTTATCTCCCCCAGTGATGTACTTTTTGGCCATATATAAATATTCCACATATCACATACTGTTATTCGCACACAACTGAGCTTGTTTCACAAGGCAATCAAATACACATTTGCATGGATGGACCCATAACAGTTTGGTACGAGAAGAATAAACAATAAACGCACGTACTTTAGTGGATCTGAGTTTTTATTGTCCGGCTCATGCACATCGCAAACAATCTGCATAGCCGCTAGAACAGCATTGCCACTTTTGAAAACCACTTGTAAGGTTAAGAAGTCTTGTATCATCCCTTAATCAACTGCCACAAAGACATGATTTTCATCTTTCTCTGAGCCTGGTGAGAATTTGTTTACACCCAAACAGCATTTGTTATCCCCTGCAACAACGTTGTTGCGGGGGATATAAAAATGGGGTCAGTCAGTCCGTCCATCCGTCCGACACGTTTGTTGTCCTGGATATAACTTTGAAACTAATCATCCGATTCTGATCATATTTGGCATCGAGGTGTAAAACCACATTAAGGTGTCATGAAAAGCAAATTTGAAAATAATTTTGTAATTTTTCACGTTTTGAGGCAAAAAGCGTCAGATTTGTAGGAAATCTGTAATGTGTCGTGTCCAGGCTAGAACTTTGAAAATAATCATCCGATTGTGATCACATTTGGCATAAAGGTGTAAAAACACATAAAGGTGTGTCATGAAAAACAATTTTGAAAATATCTTTACAATTGTTTGCGTTTTGGGTCAAAAAGCGTCAGATGTGTGGGAAATCTATAATGTGTCCTGTCTTGGCTATAAATTTGAAACTAATCATCCGATCGTGATCACAACGTTGTTGCGGGGGATATAAAAATGGGATCAGTCCGTCCGTCAGTCTGTCCGTCAGTCCATCCAACATGTTTGTTGTCCGGGCTATAACTTTGAAACTAATCATCCGATTCTGATCATATTTGGCATCGAGGTGTAAAACCACATAAAGGCGTGTCATTAAAAACAATTTTGAAAATAATTTTGTAATTGTTCACATTTTGGGGCAAAAAGCTACAAATTTGTGGGAAATCTGTAATGTGTTGTGTCCGGGCTATAACTTTGAAAATAATCATCCGATTGTGATCATATTTGGCATCAAGATGTAAAAACACAAAGGTGTCTCATGAAAATATCTTTACAATTGTTTGCGTTTTGGGTCAATAAGCGTTTGTGGGAAATCTGTAATATGTCCTTTCTTGGCTATAAATTTGACACTAATCATCCGATCGTGATCATATGTCGCATCGAGGTGACATAAAGGTGCGTCATGAAAACAATTTGGTATAATTCTCCGAGTTTTCTGATGCATACTCTCCGGCCTTTTTTTTTGCAAGGAAATTAACAGCTTTGCGATGAGTACAGTTCTTTATAAATATAAATGCATATAAACATTCTCTATTCAAAAATGCAATGCCAGTTGCAGGGGATATTGCTTGACAATGTCAGCAGCTTGTTGCCATTTTGATCAGTTCAAAAAAGCGATTATATATAAGGAAAATCTTCATTCTTATTTTGTGAATAAACTGTACATGATAGAAACTTGTTACTCAAATTAGGTAATATGGGGCCTTAAGATATCAGCATAAAATCTTTTTCAACATGCAGGATGGTGGAATTGCGAAAAAAATCTGAGAATTTGCATGTACACGACAAGTTCTCATAAATGACACACCTAGAAAAACAAGATAAAATTCTTTCTCCATTTAAATATAGAACATGTTCAAAGCAGAAATAAATAGAAAAAATTTGAGAATCTGAAGAATTCTAGATGATATTAGAACAATTGGATTAGACCCAAACAGATGCCAAGAGGTTCACAGCCATGCATTTCTGTAACTGCTGTGAGCAATGTGTTCACAAATGACAGTTTAGTACTTACAAGTCCACAGCTGGGATCTTTGGGAAGTGTGGTTTTAATGGAAGGGCGGAGGGAAGGATGATGGGTAGTGCTAGTGCAGTACCGTGGCACGTGATGGACATGTTGTGGGAAATATGGCTGTGGGAAAACCATTTAGGGAGTTGGGGGGAGAAGAGAAAAGAATACAGAAAATAATCAAAACAAAAGTCATGACTCCCAAATATGATGTAATACAGCCAAGAACAGGCACAGTTGATCACAAATAAACAGAAAAAAAAATTCACTGCAGCTGTCTTCAGTTTCTGCCCTGTTGTTTGGGTGTTTTGTCTTCAGCAAGTGAAATGCAATCTCAATTGAATTCAGGTCATAAGATTGCCTTCTTGATGGCAGAACACCCCTCTTACTTGTCTCAAAATATCTTGGGTTGCTTTCTCAGAATGCTCTCAAGTCACCATCCATCCGCACTGTAACACATTTTCCAAATAGTTCTGATGCATTTGGCTGAATCTAAGCTTATAACCATGCAGCCATGCATGCCCATGAATAACCACTTTTCACAGGTGTGGTGGTATGCCTCAGATCATGAGCAGTTCCTTACCTTATTCATATAGAGATGCCACGGCTTAGATGTTTTAATTGATTTTTTTGAACTTTAATACCATTTTATTTTATTATTACTTTATTTTATTATTAATTAGCTAGCCAGCAGAGGATGGGCTTTCCTACTATAGCCAGGTTACTCCTGAGATTTCTTCCCACTGGGGAGTTTTTACACACCACTCTTTGAAGATTTTTCTCCCTACTGGTTTTTTTTTGGTGCCTCATTTCATATTGTGGGGATTAGGCTGGGCACTGCCCCTTTTATTTAATAATTTTCTCATTCTAAAGTGTCTTTGTGACAGTCTGTCAAAAGCGCGACACAAATAAAATTGAATTGAATTGAATATCCTTCTTTTCCTACTTTTCGATTTGAGGCTGATATTTGTCTCATTATATCCCCGAAACGCCATTTGGCTTTCGGGGATATTATGTTGTTGGTCCGACCGCCGCCGCCACTGCTGCCCTATGTGTTACCGCTATAACTTCAGGAATATTTCAATAAATAAGCATCATAAAGAGGAAGAACTGATTTGATTTTGGACAATTTATCATTTCTAGATTAGCCACCAGGGGCCAAAAACTGAAAAATCACTGTTTTTATCATATCTCTGGAAATATTTGTCCAATTGACCTCGAATCAAGTGCAACTGAAAGGTCATGACCTGAGGATGTGTCCCACGGTGACATTATACCTGTTTGGTTCAAAATTTTGACAAAAGATGGAGCTTTGTCACATAAAATTCACCATTTTTGCCATCTTTGGAACCATTTGTCCAATTGACATGATACTATGTGCAACTGCAAGGTCATGACCTCGCAACGTGTCACATGATGACAACATATCTGCATGGTTCAAGATTTTGCCACCAGGTGGCGCTTTGTGATGGAAAATTACCATTTTGGCCATATCTTCAGAATCATTTGTCCGATTGACCTGTAATTAAGTACAATTGAAAGTCTATTCAAGGTCCATTCAAGGATTGGGGAATTGGAGGATTGGGGGCATTCTGGGATATGCCGCAAGCCGTTGCCTCCAACAGCATAAGCCTAGTTTGTCAAAAGGATGTTGTTCCAGAACTACACAAGCAATTATAGATTTTTTGGCAAGTTTCCTGCTTTTCAGCAAATTATGTTTAAATAACCCCCCTGTATTTACGATGATGAAGTCTTCTCTTCATTACTGACTGTAGCACTGATATGCACTGGAAAATGTTTTGATTTGGCCAACTATTGTGAAGGGATTTTTGTTGACCAAGAAAAGAATGCCAGAAGGGCGTTATTTGCGAAAGATTAGAAGGGTGTAATTGGCATCTTACAAATTTTATAGGAGAGGCAAAAAAGGCTCCAGGTAAATCTTTACAATATTGATTAAAATTTCCATGGTGAGTAAGTTTTATCATTAGATGATACTGCCCTTTTTCGCATGAGTTGGGATGAGGAGTTCAATACAGAAACACACATCCTAAAAGGCCATGTCTGCAACATCCTGCTATCTGACATCTGAAGCCATAAAAAACAAATAATATACAAAGGATAATGTAGTGCATTGACCGTGGGCTTATGCACAGTTTTTGATAGTGCCGACTAGGACTAGTGATATACAAAAAATAGGACCAAGGGTCCTGTAGCTTACCAGCAAGCAATCTTATAGTGATTACTCATTATGAAAATTTCATGTGAAGTTTGACCTTTGAATAATTGTAGGTCAATGTCAAGGTCACTAAATAGAAGTTTACATACATTTATCAGACCTCCTATCATACAATCTTAACCTCTGAAGCAGTTTTGGTGATACAAGTCAATGAAAATTCAATATTCCTAAGACCCGGCAATTCATTTTTGTCCTCTGTGGGGGACATGCCACTGATACCATGCATGTAGCCTGTTTCAATCCTAATGTAATGTGAAGAGTATCCTGGGCTTTCCAGTGACATCTCACAGAAGGGGGTGTGGCCAACAGATCACATATTTTGTCCTGTCAAAATGGCCGGAATCACAGCATGCACCTTCTTTGGTTGTAAGGGAGGTAATTGATCAAATTTATTCAAATATCACATTTGTACTGTTAATAATGCTTTTGTCTTTTATGTATGAATGCCTTAACAATATTATTCGGAAGACTTTAGAGGTGTATGTTAATTTTAAGCCTTTTTAAATTCACTTTTTTGTCAATGTCCTTTGGAGAGGACAGTGGAACTTGCTTCTACTCATTTTCAGCCAACTTGCATGTGAGGGAAACAGAGCACTGAGTGAAGCAGAAAGGATTCTGATGACAATCACTGAGAGAGAGTCAGACATTGAGCTGTCAGGAAATTATGTAAAACCCAAATTCCAATGAAGTTGGGACATTGTGTAAAACATGAATAAAAATTAACACGATTTGCTATTCCTTTTTGACCTATATTCAATTGAGTACACTACAAAGACTAGATATTTAATGCTGAAACTGATAAACTTTGTTTTTTTGAAATTTTCATTCTTTTTGAATTTGATGCCTGAAACATGTTCCAAAAAAGCTGGGACAGGGGCATGTTTATCACTGTGTTACATCACCTTTCCTTTTAACAACACTCAATAAGCATTTGGGAGCTGAGGACACTAATTGTAGAAGCTTTGTAGTTGGAATTTGTAGTTGATGTATGACTTCAGTTGCTCAACAGTCTGGGGTCTCCGTTGTTGTATTTTGCGCTTCATAATATGCCACACTTTTTCAATGGGAGTCAGGTCTGGACAGCAGGCAGGCCAGTGAATTACCCGCACTCTTTTACAACGAGGCCACGCTGCTGTAACACATACAAAATGTTGCTTGGCATTGTCTTGCTGAAATAAGCAGGGACGTCCCTGAAAAAGACGTTGCTAGGATGGTAGCATACCTATGTTACTCCAAAACCTGCACGTACCTTTCAGCATTAATGGTGCCTTCACAATGGTGCCCTGCCCATAACATGGGCAAGTTACCCATGCCGTGGCCACTAACATCCCCATACAATCACAGATGCTGGTCATTCAACTTTGCCCTGATAACAATCTGGAAGGTCTTTTTCCTCTTCAGCCCGAAGGACCCGACATCCACGATTTCCAAAAACAATTTGAAATGTGGACTCGTCAGACCACAGCGCACTTTTCCACTTTACATCAGTCCATCTCAGATGAGCTGAGGCCCAGAGAGGCCGGTGGCTTTTCTGGGTGTTGTTGAGATATGGCTTTCGCTTTGCATGGTAGAGCTTTATCTTGCACTTGTAGAAGTAGCAACGAACTGTGTTGACTGACAATGGTTTTCTGAAGAAATTTTGAGTCCACATGGTCATATCCTTCCCAGACTGATGACGGTTTTTAATGCAGTATCGCTTGATGGACCGACGGTCACTGGCATTCAATGTTGTTTTTCGGCCTTGCCGCTTACATGTAGAGATTTCTCTGGATTCTCTGAATCTTTTGATGATATTGTGGACTGTAGGTGATTAAATCCCTAAATTCTTTGCAATTGCACATTGAGAAACATTTTTCTTAAAATGTTGGACTATTAGCTCACGCAGTTGTTCACAAAGTGGTGAACCTTGCCCCATCCTGGCTTGTGAACGAGAGAGCCTTTTGGGGACGCTCCTTTTATACCAAATCATGACACTCGCCTGTCTCCAATTAGCCTGTTCACCTGTGGAATGTTCCAGACAGGTGTTTTTTGAGCATTCCTCTACTTTCTCAGTGTTTTGTCTCCCCTGACCCAGCTTTTTCGTAACGCGTTGCAGGCGTCAAATTCAAAATGAGTGAATATTCCCCAAAAGAAAACAATGGAGTTTATAAGTTTGAACATTTAATATCTTTTCCTTTTGGTGTACTCAACTGAATGTATTGATGGCTTTGAATGTATTTTTTGCCTCAAGGAAGACCTGATGTCCCCGACAAGGAACATGAGATAAAAAATTATTAAATAATTTTTTTGAAAAAAGAAATCTTTGTGACATGTTTCCTGCATCTCAATTACTTGAATTATGTAAAAGAAATCATAATATGAAAACATTTTTTCTCCCGGGTCACAGGAGGACAAGTCAATTGGTAAAGTTGAGGTCAGCAAATGGACTTCATATATGACTTTCTAAATGTCTCTATACACACCTTGGCTCGAACCATTTTGGTGATGCAGGTCATTGTACTTTCACTGTTGAGTTTGACCCTCAAAGGCCACTGACAGTCAAGTTGAATGTCACCAAATAAAAGTTCATGTGACTTCCTAAATATCTGTATCACAAACTTAGGCTACACCTGTGACCATTTTAGCGATACACGTCATTGAACTTTCAGTAAGTCACATTTGACCTTTGTTGGTCAGAGCGTACAGCACAAACCTAAGCTCTGTCTGTAATAGTTTTGGTGATGGAAGCCACTGAAACTTTACGATGTGAAGTTTGACCTCTGAAAAACACAGAAGGTCAAGTTCAAGGTCACCAACTGAACGTTCATATATGACTTCCTATTGTAATGTGAATAGAGGCCACTAGATGGCAGCATTTACCTTTTTTTGTTAAGCTCAGACTGGAGCTATGTTTGGACATGTTTCAGACATGTCTGGGGCAAGTCCCCAAAAATGAAAAAAAAAGGTCTAAATGTGGGTGGGGTCTCCAAAAGAGTATATAAGGAGTAGAATTGAGACAGTAAAGTAGTAGGAGAAATTGCAAGGAGAAGGACAAATGTGACCAGACTGGATTTTTGCCTGTGTTTGAGCATTTTCCTCACCCAGGACATCACCAAGCCACCCCACCAAAATGAGGGACTGTAAATATTTCTGTTTTTTTTGTATATATTCAATCTTGGTCTTTAGTTGTAGGTTAGTGTTAGTCTTTGTCTGTTAATTAAATTTGTTTAAGTTTTTAAAAAAGTGTCTGTCATCCCTTGCTGTTGCTGTTGTGTTGTAAATTGTAATGACAAATTGGGGCCATAACAAATTGGGGGCTCGTCCGGGATAGACCATTGTGTGAGTAATTTATTGAAAATCTAACATTTCAAATTGTAAAATTGTTTTTTTTTAATTTTCCTATATAAATACATTGACAGATCAACAGCAATGGATGATTTCTTGGCATCACCAACCGTTGAGGTGTTGAAGTCTTTTAAAAAGACTGCTCGAAATTGGCAGACATTTAGAGCTGACAGAGGTAAAACCAGCCATGCGAAAAGCAAGACTGGCTAGAGAGATAGTTGAACATTACATTGATGAAAATGTGTTTGCACCAGGAGATCTGGAACAGTTTCCAGTGGAAAATCCAAATATAGAAATGGAACTTAAATTAAAAATGCTAGAGATTGAAAGGGAGGGAAAAGAAAAACAAAGAGAATTTGATAGGGAAGAAAAAGAAAAACAAAGGCAGTTTGAGTTAGAAATATTAGCAAGAGAAGAAATTGAAAGGGAGGAAAGAGAAAAACAAAGAGAATTTGAGAGGGAAGAAAAAGAAAAACAAAGACAGGTTGAGTCAGAAAAATTTGCAAGACAGAGAGATTTTGAATTAGAGAAATTCGATAGAGAAGAAAGACTCCAAATGGAGCAACTAAAAATAAAAATAGCAACAGAAAATAAATTTCGGGCTAGCCAGGAGGAAAAACTGGTGCCTCCATTTGCAGAAAAGGATGTTGACAACTATTTCCAGTGTTTTGAAAAGGTAGCAAAGAGTTGCCAGTGGCCAAAGGAACACTGGCCTCTGATGTTGCAAACTGTCCTCAAGGGTAAAGCTCAACAAGCCTATTCAGCTTTGTCTGCAGATGATTCCTCTGATTATGAGGTTGTCAAAAAGGTTATTTTGAGAGCTTATGAGTTGTTTCCAGAGGCTTACCGACAGAAATTCTGAGGTCTGAAGAAATCTGAAAATCAGACTTATGTGGAATTTGCAAATGAGAAGAAGGTTTGCTTTGAGCGCTGGTGTACTTCTATGGAGGTCAAGGATGATTTCAACTCACTAAAAGAGATGGTGTTAGATGAAGAATTCAAGAACTGTGTTAAGGATGATGTTAAGACCTACCTTAATGAGAAGCAAGCACTGAATTTGCAATCAGCTGCCAAATTTGCAGATGAATATGTTCTCACACATAAGTCCAAATTTCAGTCCAGCAGTAACAATAGATGGTCCCTATTTCAGAAAAAGGGTTACGGTGATACCCAAGATTCCTCACCCAAAGACAAAGACAAATCTGGTGATGGTGCTCAGAAATCCAGTAACAGGTCTGATCAAAGTGTGAAAGCTGACAGTGACAAAAGTGCTCTAGTCTGCAGTTATTGCAAGAAATCTGGTCATGTCAAAACTAACTGTTGGTTCCTTAAAGCTAAGAAAGCAAAAGAAAAGGATACCAAACCAAATGCCTTTGTGAAAACAAGGTTAGAAACCCCTGTAGTAGATAACAGATCTGCTAAATTGCCTGCTTCTTGTGGGGCTAAAAAGCCTGATACTGTTGACTTTGTGAGGGAGGAATTTCTTCCATTTGTGTCAGAGGGATTTGTGGCTCTGAATGAGCATACTACTCCTGTCCCCATATATATCCTAAGGGATATCGGAGCTTCTCAGTCACTTTTGTTGATGGACTCCTTGGAGTTACGTGAGGAGACCGCTTCAGGGGATTTCATACTTGTACAAGGTATTGAAGGGAGGACTGTATCTGTACCCCTGCGCTCTATATTCTTGAAGTCAGATTTAGTTACAGGACAGGTAAAGGTGGGACTTATGTCAAGTCTACCTATAAAGGGTGTTTCTCTGTTGCAAGGCAATGACTTGGCTGGGGGCAAAGTAGTTCCCCCTGTACATCTTACTTCACAGCCGAGCACTGAAGATGGGGATGAGGACCCATCTCTGTATCCTTCTTGCGCAGTGACTCGTGCTATGGCCAAGAAGGCTAAAGAAGAAGATGTTGTGGGGCCGTCCAGCACATTGAATAGTCAGGACTCAGGTGGTTCGCCTCATGACTCTGATTGGCCTACTATGGTTTCTCCGTTTGAGAACTTATCAGACACTTTTATCAGTTCATTGTTCAGCCAGCCAGAGGGGTTTGGTGATTCTGATGTGTCTGGAGACTTGTCTCTGTCCAGAAAGCGGTTGATTGAGGAGCAAACTAATGATCCTGAAATTGGTGTACTCAGGAGGAGAGCCCTTCCTGATAAAGAAATAGACGCAGTTTCAGTTGGGTATTATCTCAAGGATGGTGTGTTGATGCGGAAGTGGCGCCCTCCTGATATCCCTGCCAATGCAGATTGGGCAGTGGTCAGGCAAATTGTTGTTCCGAAGGTCTACAGGAATAAGATCTTAACAATGGCTCATAGTTTACCTTTAGGAGGTCATCTTGGTGTTAACAAGACTGTTGATAAGATTATGAAACACCTCTTTTGGCCTGGGCTTTGGAAGGACATTTCCAACTTTTGCAAAACCTGTCACACTTGTCAGGTAGTTGGAAAACACCAGTTAGACCCACCTGTAGCTCCATTGCAGCCTATCCCAGCATTTGGGGAGCCGTTCTCTAAGGTCATTGTTAATTGCGTTGGTCCATTACCCAAGACTAGATCTGGAAATCAGTACTTGTTGACAATCATGTGTGCATCTACCAGATTCCCTGAAGCCATACCTCTACGTAACATCAAGGCAACTGCAATCTCGAAGGCTTTGATAAAGTTCTTCACGTTGTTTGGCCTTCCCAGGGAAATTCAGTCAGACTAAGGTAGCAATTTCACTTCAGGATTGTTTCAGCAGGTTGTGTATGAACTAGGTGCAAAGCAGATTCTTTCTAGTGCCTATCATCCAGAAAGTCAGGGTGCCTTAGAACGGTTTCATTCCACTCTCAAGACAATGATGAGGACTTATTGTTATGATCATGAGAAAGACTGGGATGAAGGTGTTCATTTGCTGTTGTTTGCAGCTAGAGAAGCAGTGCAGGAGTCTACTGGATTCAGTCCATTTGAGCTAGTGTTTGGTCATGAAGTGAGAGGACCTTTGCTATTATTGAGTGAACAATGGCAAGAGGAAGAGCCGCACATCAGTCTGTTAGACTATGTTAGCAAGTTCAAGGACAGATTGCGTGCTGCTTGTGACCTAGCCAAAGAGAACTTGAAATCACGTCAGGGAAAAATGAAAACTTGGTATGATCATAAGGCTAGAAGCCGTGAGTTTAAACCAGGAGAAAAGGTTCTTGTGTTGTTTCCCTTGCAGTCCAGTCCATTGCAGGCTAGATTTCATGGTCCTTATGAAATTCTGACAAAACTCGATGATCTCAGTTACATTGAGAAGACTCCAGATAGGAGAAAACCAAAACAATTGTGTCACATTAACATGCCGAAGCCTTATCATGACAGAAATGCTAGGGTTGCAGCTGTCACTTCAGATTCTCCTATGGTCAAAACATGTGAAGATGAGGGGGAGTTTCAAGATGATGAACCTAGAATTAAAGCTGAAGTTCTTTCATGTAAATTGTCAAATTCTGAAGTGTTGCAAAATCTTGATGTAAAACTCCAGCACTTAGAACCCTCACAGAGAGATCAGTTTGAGAGGTTGATCAAGAAATTTGAGGATCTGTTTCCTGATGTTCCAAAAAGAGTTTCTATAGCCTCTCATGATGTAGATGTTGGTGATGCCAAACCAATAAAACAGCATCCGTACCGGATGAATCCTGAAAAGAGAAAGATTGCTGAGAAAGAGGTTGAGTACATGTTAGAACATGATATTATCAGACCCTCCAACTCAGATTGGAGTTCACCCTGTGTGGTAGTTCCAAAACCTGATGGAAGTACTAGATTCGGTACAGATTATCGCAAAGTCAATGCTGTAACTAAACTGATGTGTTTCCAATACCTAGGATTGATGATTGTATTGATAGAGTAGGGCAAGCAAAGTTTCTGACCAAGATTGATTTATTGAAGGGTTATTGGTGTGTGCCTTTCACTGAGAGGGCCAAGAGCATCTCTGCTTTTGCCACACCATCTGGGTTGTACCAGTATGAAGTCCTACCCTTTGGGATGAAAAATGCCCCAGCCACATTCCAAAGGATGATACAGTCTACAATCGCCGGATTGCCACACACGGGTGCATACATCGATGACCTTATCACATGGAGTGACTCCTGGGAAGAACATCTAAAAGATGTAGAGACGTTGTTCCAGCGCCTGACCCAGGCTAACCTGACTGTTAACCTGAACAAGAGTGACTTTGGTTGTGCTACTGTCACCTAACTTGGCTACGTCATAGGCCAGGGTAAGGTGGCACCCATAAATGCTAAAGTCCGAGCCATCATGGACTTTCCAGTTCCTGACAACAAAAAAGCTTTGCGCCGCTTCCTTGGAATGATCGGGTACTACCGCAAGTTCTGCAAGAACTTTGCTGAGATTGCTCTCAGTCTAACTAACCAACTGAAGAAAGGCATAAAGTTCACTGGGATGATGCATGCCAGAGAGCCTTCGATCGCCTGAAGTCTCTGCTGTGTCACTTCCCCGTGCTCAAATCTCCTGACTTCAACAAACCGTTCTCCATCGCGGTCAATGCTAGCGACCAAGCTTGTGGATCTGTGCTCCTACAGAGAAGTGACTCTGATGACATTGAGCATCCCGTGGCATACTTCTCCAGGAAGTTCAATCACCACCAAAGGAACTATTCCACAATAGAGAAGGAGCTGTTGGCTCTGGTTCTATCTTTACAACACTTTGATGTTTATGTTTGTGCAGGGCAAAAGCCAATGGTTGTGTACACAGACCACAATCCATTAATGTTTTTGAGTAAGATCAAAAACAAGAATCAGAGATTGTTGAATTGGAGTTTGATTTTACAGGAGTTTGACTTGGAAATTAAGCCTGTGAAGGGTACAGACAATGTAATTGCTGATTGCTTATCCCGTGTTTGAATATGTATATATATATATATCACGTGTTTATTTGAATATTGTATGATATGTATATATAGACAAGTGTCCACTTAACCATTTTGTATTGAAAAGAAAAATTTTGCCTTTATGAGTCAAAATTTTTCCCTTTTGGAATGGAGGTGTAATGTGAATAGAGGCCACTAGATGGCAGCATTTACCTTTTTTTTTGTTAAGCTCAGACTGGAGCTATGTTTGGACATGTTTCAGACATGTCTGGGGCAAGTCCCCGAAAATGAAAAAAAAAAGGTCTAAATGTGGGTGGTGTCTGCAAAAGAGTATATAAGGAGTAGAATTGAGACAGTAAAGTAGTAGGAGAAATTGCAAGGAGAAGGATAAATGTGACCAGACCTGTCATTTCTGTTCAAGACCTGTGAAGTTTCTTTTGTGGATTTTTGCCTGTGTTTGAGCATTTTCCTCACCCAGGACATCACCAAGCCACCCCACCAAAACAAGGGACTGTAAATATTTCTGTTTTTTTTTGTATATATTCAATCTTGGTCTTTAGTTTTAGGTTAGTGTTAGTCTTTGTCTGTTAATTAAATTTTTTTCAGTTTTTAAAAAAGTGTCTGTCATCCCTTGCTGTTGCTGTTGTGTTGTAAATTGTAATAACAAATTGGGGCCATAACACTATACATCTCTGATACAAGCCTACACTCTATTTGTAATGATGTTGATGATATAAGTCATTGATATTGAAGTTTGAACTTGACGTTCAGTGATCTTCGATGGCCAATGCCACCAAATGGAACTTCAAACAGGACTTCCTATATCCCCACAATACAAACCTAAGCTTTCTTTTAAAGTTTTCGCGATAGATGTCATTAAAAATTAGTGTTCAATACACATATGGTCCCAATCTTCAATATTTTCAAGCCTTTTGAAAATTTGAAAATGAAAAAACATTTTGCTTAACCTCAGGTTTGACCTTTGAAGGTCATCTGAGTTCAAGTTCAATACAGCCAAAATACAGGTCATATATGACTTGCTATATGTCCTTAATATAAACTTCATCTCCATCTGCAACCATTTAGCTTCCACAGGTGATTTTGCCCATTCCGTATTAGACCCAATGATAAAGTACAGCGCCCCAACTAGACTCAATTCTGTTGATTCAATCAAAATGACGCCTGCACTGTACATAAAGTGTATCAAGGTGAGTTGATTGCATGATTTCGAAAAAAGCAGCAGACAGTTTTTGAGAAATAATTTTTTGAAATTTCTCAGTCCCATCTTCAACATTGGGGCCAAAATTTCAAGGGCCCATAAAACGGACAAAAATGATTAAATCAAAAACCTGAAAAAACATCTGGAGATATGAGGCTCTCTCTTTCACGCTGCTCTACCCGTTGCCACTAACCGCTACCTGTGAATTACGCATTTAGCAGCTTCCACCATCCCTAAACGGTATCTTGCGGCCACAGTATCCGCTATACATTATGTCCACTCCTTGATTTGCGCCTGGAGGTGTGCCCGTGGGCGTGTTTATGCGCTTTCCCTATAATTGCCATCTTGGCCACACGTTAAGGACAGGGTCTAGAGCGAGTCCTCAAACCACCCATTACCTATTTGGGCTTTTACAAGAGCACTTGAACACATGTGGACGTGCACACGCGGCTCCACCTCCTGAATTAACTCGCTTATAAAAAGCCACCTTGCTTAAGCTTCAGTTGAACCCCTAATAAAATGGCAGAGATGGTACTAAATAACCTTGATCGCCAGTTAAATAAAAGAAGACACCCAGAACGTGTGTACCGCCAGCAAACCAGCTACCTGGGCCTTTCAGGTAAGTCCATATTGTTTGTATTTTGTATCAATCATTTTTTCCGCGATTAATATATAATTATTACATGTATAATAAATATTAATGATATGTATCATATATAATATTCTGAAATTATAATCATACAATGCAAGTATTATTTCCCACAGAAAGAGAATGTGTGACAAAAATACGCCTCCCGTCAGGGAGTGACGGAATTATGTCACCCGGTTGCAGATGATGTAGACACCGCTGCCAGCTGTCTGTATGCCTTGCCCATTGCTGTTAGGGTTACTGGGGCACTATTTTTCTATTTTAGTGGGTCATTCCAACACCCACTCAGCTCAACTGGAGGCATGACACAATCTGCCGTAGGCGCGGCTATAAATGCAGTCACTGCCAGCATAGTCCGACATGCCAGTAAGTACATCACTGGCATCCCTGTGACACCCGAGAGACAACGCAAGGTAAAGCAAGGTTTTTTTGGCAAGATATGGGTTCCCTATGGTTCCGTGTGCCGTCAACTGCACACACGTTCTGATTTGGACTCCGGCTCTGAACAGTGGCGCCTGTGTGAATCGTAAGAGAACTCATTCCATCAACGTTCAGGTGATTTTCGATGCATGGGGTTGCATCTTGAATGTATACGCAAATCATTCTGGAGGTAGCCTCAATGCTTTTATAATGGAGCAGTCAGTCATTCCAGTCTTCCAGAGGTACCCCTCTCTGGATGGGTGGCTGTTGGGTGACAATCGCTATCCATTAAAGACGTGGTGCATGGTTGCCATACATTACGCCAACAAATGTGCGTGAGTTCACTTACAATAGAAAACACTCATGCACAAAAGCTGTCATTGAGCAAACATTTGGTGTGCTCAAAATGCGGTTCCGCTGCTTAGACAGCGTTTTTATTTAATACTCAAAGTTGCTTGATAAAGAAAAAAGGGTAAATGGTCGGAGTCAATGTAGGCATTTATTTGGCTGTGGGTATTTTCTAAAATGGGATTTCGTTCTATGCTTCATTTCAGACGGGAGAGGGAGTTGGAAGTGCATGGCGAAACACATTTTTTTCTTTTTTCTTCTTTTTTTTTTGAAGTTTCCATCACAAAAAGGGTAGGCTGGATGTTTTTTTATATTACATACCAAACATTAAACTACACGTCAATGTCAAATAATTATAATAAAACAATACAATTCATGATTAACTTCACAAAAACAGATCCTCTCCTGTCTGGATTTGACCTCATGCACGAGCAATTTAACTTCGTCTTCAGAGAAACGTGGTGACCTTCCTCGCTCCATCATGGGTTTAGGTTTGAGGATTTGGGATAGCGCAGCCTGCTCATAAAGGCAATGGCACCTGGAACACTGTTTTAACTGGCGTAATGCCCAAACCACGCCTATGCATGATATAACTGGTAGCGCAGGTGTCTTAGGGATATAGGCAGGTGTGCAACTTTTGCGGAGGAATGCCTTTTACGCAATGCTAAATCCCCAAATAACGGGTCTCTGGCATAAGATGCGGCCCATGGTCTCATAGTATGTTATGGCAAATTTACATGAAAATTCATCTGGCCAAAAAAAAAAAAAAGTCCCGGAAGAAGGATGACGAGCGCTACACCATGACAATAGCTTCTCGGCCTAAGGGCCGGTAAGTTTAAAATAGTGCCATGGGCACTGCAGTTGACTTGGTGTATTTTAGGCTATAGTGTTATTTAAGCTCACAAGTGGTAGTATTTTTCATTCTTGGGTCCAACATTGGGACAATGCATACACATTTTGTAATTTGTGTCGGAAAAAAAAACATATAACTGCAAGCCTTAACTAAAGGGTCCAAGCATGATGAGGTAATCATTTGTGAAGCAGTGAGGACACACTACGTATGTTTTTCAAGCAATTTCCAGTTCATGGCACATAACCAAGCATGTACACTTTTCACTGCAAATTTCAGGTTGATTAGTCATTGCCATATAGATTAATTAAAGATTTATTTTGCTCATTGAAAAGATGATTGGATCATCATACAGAGACGCAAAATGAAAAATTAGAACCATTGAGTCAAATGGTGGAAAACAAATATGAAATTTTACATGGTTTTTCTTGTGCCACATATTGGCCAATTGGAATCAAATTTGTTGAACGTCTCTGTCGCGCCACCATCTGGCCAATCAAAGTAATTTGTATTTAGACTGGCCCTTTACACATTATTTCACTCTTATAATCTCAATTCTCTTTGGTCAATTAACTCAGAGTGCCTCTCATTTACTGTAATTTGAGCTTTCTTTGAAAGGTATGATAATTGACTGTTTTGTGTGGATAAGTCTCAAATGTGTTCCAAAATCTGGATCCAGAGAACTTGAACTTTTTATGCGTGACCTTTACAACGTCACACGGAGGTGGTTTAGAGTAGCTTGTCTGATGTCTGATGGATTCTATGGCTAGAAACAGATAATCAAAAGCAGAAGGTAGCTGACTCATTTCAGTGTCATTGAAACTAAGCTTCGCCATTCCAATACTTTATAAAAGCTACTGCAGCGAATATTGCTTTTGTTATAATTCTTTAAAAAATTCCACCAAAACAAATCTCTCTTCAACATAAAATGCGCTATAGTGTTCATGACATCATCTTAATTTTTAGTGGCTGAAAAATGAATGGCCTAACGATGGTGAGGTTGGAAAACTAAGCCTTATTAGCATGTTTAATTTATTCATTCTTGCTCTAGTACTCCAAGATTCTTTACGTGTGGAGCCAACATATAATTGGCCTATTGTTGTGATGTTGATTAAAACTGACTTTGTGAATGTGAGAATGAAGTTAAATTTTTACTGATAGACAGTTTACCATTCTTATTTTTAATGCACTGACATTTCGCTGGGTATGACAGAACTCATTCCTTTATCTTGAGTAAATTTGAAGTGGGAGAGGTGGTGTCAGGTGATTGTTAAGTTGCGTCCTTTAGGGATGGTTAAAAATCGATACTCCAATGATAATAACTGAAAATGTTGAAGTAGGGAAGTAACCACGCTTTATTTATTTAACGATAGCTAATTATGTAATGTTACAAAGGTAGCCAACATCTCCACTCCTTGTGTCAGAAACTGCTGACAAGTTTGCTAGCTACTTGCTTAGACAGCAGACTGATTTCAGCAAGCCAGCTCGATCAAAACCATCACAAGTTCATAGTAATTACGGGAAACAAGCCAGCTACAGTCTGTACTGTTCTTTCGGTGATTCGCCTTTGCGTTTTTAGCCCGGAAAAAAATAGCAAGCCAAAAAAAAATACACGGGCCCGCGCCAGCTGCACACTAGAAAATCAGCAGCGACGCAGATTTATGATGCACGTGCACCTTTACCACAATTCCATAGAACAATCATAGAATGGTGAACCCCGCGTGACTTGCTGTGGTGAATGACAGGTGACGACAGGAGCCGCACGCAATGTGCAAATAGTACCTCTTGGTGACTTATTTTGAATCTGCCCTGCATTCCCATCTCATGTCTTGCATAGAGACACCTACGAAGGCGCTCTTTGCATCAACTGTCAGTGTGTCTTGTTTTAGGACAACTATAAATTGGCTCTGTTCATATAGTGTTGTATTCAAAGCCTTGCTACAAACTGTAGAGCAGCAGTGAACAACAGGTTTCATGCAAGTCTATTTCCTTTTGTTTTTGCTACATAATTTGACAGAAAACCGGTTAATATCATGACCATTAAACTGACAATGCTGGGAAACTGACTATTAAAAAAATTCACATGCAAGCTACAGCTATTGATGTAATATAACTTTGTATTGACTATAATCATTAATAGGCCTGACTAGACAGGTTTAATGTAGAAATTCTTCACACGCAAAACATACTTGGACAACTTGAAATAATAATCCGTGTGTCCGGTATTGCCAACCTTATGGCAGCAGTTTTCTTTGTAGGCCCAGCCCCCAGAAAAACTAGCCTACAAATTACTTTTAATAAGATACGAAGTATGAGTAGCTGACTTCTAGCCTACGTTTGATTAAGACGGCCAAGGGTGGACATTCACAAAGTAAGAACTTACACGCCTACTTTTCCGTAAGTAGAAATTTGAGATGAGTGAACAGTTTTTAATTTTACCATCAGTATTTTGTCAGGGTATCTGAGTTGAACATAGCGCCATTTCATTAAATGACATAGGAGTGGCTGCTGTTTTTGTTAGTTTTTGCAGTTGTGTGAATCGGTAAAACTACTTAGTACAGAGTTAACAATACATACGTTCATATCCATCTCAGGCACATGATGCCGGAATCAGACTACACAATGTTTTTGTCTGTTTTAAAGATCTATATGTCAGATTAAGCAATTATAGAGTCATAAATTCCTTCCAAAGCATAACACCGGCCAAGAATAATAAGAAGAATAATAGACATGCAAGGTAGCACTACTGCCAATGGCTAGACCCAGAGGCATTTCAGTAATGCTTTGCATAGGTGATGATGAGTGCCACTATGTAGGAGCCCGTAGCACTAAGTAAATTTGTGTTACAAAAATAGATAAGCATGCACTAAAAAATTCAGGCTCAGCACATGAAATGTAGTAGTGTTGTTTGAATCTAAACACAGTTGGGGAGGGAAGAGCGGTCAAGGAACTAACCCTATTATAAAAAGGGTGCTGGGGTCCTGTCATGCTGTAGTAGCTACTATGGGGTGCCCCTCCCTGGGGACCTGGGAAAGAACAGGGAGGAACAGAAGGAGAGCAAGCAGTAGAGATCTGACTGAAGACTGAGCTGGCTCGAGTTGGGGCATCCTGCAGGGGAAGTGCGGGATAGGTCACTCCTCCGATTTGCATCTGGTCCCGAGCACCACGCACATCTAGAGAAAGCAGGAAGCAGGTATTAAGCCATCATCAATCTGGTGCATAAGGTTAATTGGGCACTTTAAACTTTGATTGGCTCTCACGCTCTGGAGATCGACAAAGTACACTCCTTCCATTATTAAGCTCATTGAGCATCTCACATTATTTGCAGGTACTTTAAAAGGCAAATCTAGTCACGGAATTAAACAGACACTCAAAGGGGACATATCGATAGCCTCATGCAAGAAGGCCATATGTGACAATTTACAAATTTTCCAGGAGAGTAAAAAAACTGCCACAGGACCACCTGTTAGGTATATGCTGAACTATCCATGATAGAAGTAAAGTACATGTTAACCTATTAGGGGGCCTACTTGACATTTTCATTATTCTTTGTAATTTGGGAGATAATTAGCTAAATGCACTGAAGCCCATTTAGCATGGGTGAAGATGACCATTGCGATCACAGCGGCACCAATGTTAGAAAGGCATTTAAATCCCTTTAGGATAGGAATTGACTCCAGATTAGGTCAGGAGATGGGCTAGTCTCATTTATTCCAAAACAACCAAAAAAGTTGTTTTTGACCAAAGTGTCACTTGCTAGCAACTAAACTGACTGGGAAGTTAGAAACCATTGTTAGCTTTAAGACAGAGGCAATGTAAGACACATTGATAAGAATAGCAAGGATAGGTGACTGTTTTCATGGTATTTAGTTCTGGAAAATAGCATACTTCTATTGTGTGGTTGTATGAAGTATGGAGTATTGTCCATATTCATTGTGTCATTCCATGCCAAGTGATCACATTTTCTGAAAACCTCCCAGGTGACCATCTCAGATTTTGCTTAATGGGGACCTATTTTGCTATATTTTCAAGGTTTTATTTTGATCTTGGACTCCCCCTAGACTACTCATTCGTTCAAAGTCAAAAACAGGGTCCTTATCTAGCTCATACTGCCATCCTCAAAAAACCCCATTTGTAGTCCATTGTAGTCTCTGCCTGAAACGGCTCATTGGGGTGGCTCTTCCGCTATGGCCCCCACTCCCCGTGTGCCCACTTTCTTCTGACTGGCTAGCTCTGTGGAGGGCGGAGTTGGGAAGGACGAGGCTGCAGAACGCAGTTTCCTGGGTCCGCCTCCCCAGAGTGAAATGTGAAACATGACTGCCACCTGATAAAGAAGTTCCGGGCGAATTCCACCATCTAACTCTGTAATCGAATATAGAGCTAATGAAATGAACTAATAAACGCAGCGGCGAAAGTGGAGGACGCAATGCTAAAATCTGGCAGCTCAAGCTCAAATTTGCTATCGGCTACAGTTTGCTATGGCAACAGTGGCGAGTACAGAAGTTCTTCTACTCAATAGCTAGGATACAGGTAAAGCTAGAATCCACCCCATATAAACACATCTGTAGAACAGGTCGACATACCCACGTGTAGACCGGAGACCGTAGAAATCCGGTGGTTCTGAGTTTAGAGGGAAACATAGACAGTGAGGAGCAGCTAAAATTGGACCAACAGCTTATGGACTGCTTCGATGTGTATTATAAGGACCTGCTGGTTCGTGTGCATAACTGTGGTGTGTCGTTAGCATGGAGAAATGAGCAGCTTCTGCGCTGGAATATGATGGAGGGGTAAAAGCTCCAGGCTAAATGGTCTTTTCGGAAATTGCCCGTGGTAATGGTTTACTCATTGCATTGGAATGACCAGCTCTTCCTCGGTGAGAATGAGCGCATTATGGATAGTGCGCGAGAGCTCGATAGAGATCCAGTTATGTTAGGAGCATAATACAGGTTTTACAGACTGTAGGTTCCGTTTGCGTGAACTGTTGCTTATGTGGAGCTAGCGAATCAATCACTTTTACAGGAAATAATTTAAAATTCAATCGTTGATTTATTATTTAATCGACGGCAAAGCAGAAAAATCGTTTGTTATAACAGACACGTTATAGCCTGCGCGTTTCCCTATTGCTTTCACCGGTAGCATCAGAGAGCTTGCCCAGGTATTGGAGAGGTATCAGGCAGACCCCGGTCATGGATAAATAAAGCCATCGTTTCACAAGCACCCAAAAATGCACTCCAAGCTTTGCAAAACCCATGTCTGGTCTAACTGCACCTCTCTGGTTAGGTTCAACTAAAGTGGCTACAGTCAGGCAATGTTATGATGAAACTGTCACATTGATGCTTACCGAAGTAACAAAAGCATACCGATCAGAATTATCGCATACAATAAGTTAACAAGGAGAATTTTTAATGAGCACGGCACGTGAACTAACATGCACTAGCTGGTAACCGAGTTGTCCGAGCAACCACAGAGACAAACCCTTGCAATACAGGTTTTACAGACAACAATTTCTATTACAGTGGACAGTTGTACCAAGCATCCAAATTACAAACAAGTATTAAAAGTTAGCTTCAAATGAGGTTTATGTTGACACACCTTCTGTAAAATTTTCCCTGATATCACCCATATATTTAGGACACAAACATTAGGAACAGTAACTTGGCTACATTAGCCGCAGTGCTACAGCTACAATCAACTGGCTATCAGGTCAGGTTGGCTTATGCAGTAAAAGCAACTTGCAGCTCCTGTGTCTGTGAGTAATGGACAGTTGCGACCGATCCAGGATTTATCTTCAGATATTTTAGAAAGCCTGCCCTTGAGGCCAGCGGTCCTGCTAGCCAGTAGCCACCCTTAAAACGTTAGCTTCACTTACATTATTTGCTGTTATCGTTACTTACAACTTGTGGCTCTGAGTGATTGATTGATGCAGCTGTCTTTGGTGAAATGCTGATCACAAGCGGCTAATGTTCCCTTTGGCTGTGGCTGTTTGCTGCCAGAAAACAATAAAGCTACCAACTGATTTCTGGTGGCATTTTCTTTTGGAAGAGAAATATGTGTTTTTCTTCGCATCCAAAAGTAAACGAACAAGCAGCTTTGGGAGAGATATTGACAAAACTGCACCTCAAATGATCTGCGGTCCTTCTTTTGTATTTCCAAAGTGTAGACACTACTAAGGCATAGTATGATCAGCTGTTGTTAGTGCCTCCTAGAATAGTTTCCGGTGCGAGCAGGTCCAGCGCCGTGATTGGCTCTGGCTAGGTCTGTATTAATTGGAAGGCACAACCTGACGTCAGGTTTTGCCCAGATCTCGTGAAGATCTCGGGAGGAGCTGTTCAGAGGGGAAATCACATTCTCGGAATCACATTCTTGGAATAAGGCAAAACCCCTGTATCTTATGTTTAGAAACTTTTTAGAGGTTGAGTATGGAAAACCAAAATTATAAGATTACTGATATGTATTAAATGAAGGATCAGCGTAATAGGTACCCTTTAAAGTCCATCAAAATGATCCTAATGGTGTAGAATGAACACCTTCAGGGTCAAACTCCCACTGGTTTGGATATTTGGCCCTTCAAATTTTAGGTGCCACACCCACTTTTCCATCCATCTATCCATCCATCCATCCATCTTCTTTTGCTTATCCAGGGCAGTAGTCTAAGTAAGGAAGCAAGGAGAGATTTCCCTCTCCCTGGACACTTCCTCCAGTTCTTCCGGGGGTATCCCGAGGCGTTCCCAAGCCAGCCGAGTGACATAGTCCCTCCAGCGTGTCCTGGGTCTTCCCCAGAGCCTCCTCCTGGTGGGGCATGCCCGGAACACCTTCCCAGGAAGGCATCCAGGGGGCATCCGCTATAGATGCCCGAGCCACCCCAGCTGGCTCCTCTCGACAAGGAGCAGCGGCTCTACTCTGAGCTCCTCCCGAGTGACAGAGCTTCTCACCCTATCTATAAGGGAGCGCCCCCGCCACCCTGCAGAGGAAACCCATTTCAGCCGCTTGTATTCGAGATCTCGTTCTTTCAGTCATGACCCAAAGTTCCAAAGGTCAGGGTAAAAAACGTAGATTGACTGGTAAATTGAGAGCTTCGCCTTTCGGCTAAGCTCCTCCCCTTCACCACAACAGATCGGTACAATGACCGCAATACTGCTGCCATGCACCGATCCATCTGTTTATCTCACGCTCCATCCTTCCCTCACTCGTGAACAAGACCCCAAGATACTCAAACTCTCCACTCCTCCAACCCGTAGGAGGATAGCCACCTTTTTCCGGTCAAGTACCATGGCCTCGGATTTGGAGGTGCTGATTCTCATCCCAGCCGCTTCGCACGTAGCTGCAAACCGCCCCAGTACATGCTGAAGGTCCTGGTTCGAAGGAGTCAACAGTATAACATCATCCGCAAAAAGCAGGGATGAGATCCTCTGGTCCACAAACTGGACTCCCTCCGGCCCCTGGCTGCGCCTAGAAATTCTGTCCATAAAAGTAATGAACAGAACCGGTGACAAAGGGAAGCCCTGCCGGAATCCAACATGCACCAGAAACAGGTCTGACTTAGTGCCAGCAATGCGAACCAAGCTCCTGCTCCGGTCATACAGAGACCGCACGGCCCTTAGTAGAAGGCCCCGGACTCCATACTCCCGAAGCACCTCCCACAGAATGCCACAAGGGACACGGTCGAATGCCTTCTCCAAGTCCACAAAACACAAGTAAACTGGTTGGGCAAACTCCCATGAACCCTCAAGCATGCTGCGGAGTGTATAGAGCTGGTCCAGTGTTCCACGACCAGGACAAAAACCGCATTGTTCATCCTGAATTTGAGGTTTGACTATCGGCCAAATTCTCCTCTCCAGCACCCTAGAATAGACTTTACCCGGGAGGCCGAGGAGTGTGATCCCCCTATAGTCGGAGCACACCCTCCGGTCCCCCTTCTGAAAAAGAGGGACCACCACCCCGGTCTGCTAGGCCAGAGGCACTGTTCCCGACCGGCACACGATGTTGCAGAGTTATGTCAACCAAGACAGCCCTACAACATCCAGTTACTTGAGGTACTCAGGGCAGATCTCATCCATATTATGCAATGATATGTACATGTGGAACTTCAGATCAGAGTGGAAGTGCGCATCCAACCTAATCCATCAGGATAGAAGGTTAGCGATTGTTATTGAAATGCAAAATAAAACCATTCGCCACTGGGCGCAAACACTCATAGCTGTTATCAACAAGACTCAAAACTGTGTCATGAACAGTCTACGGTCACAAAGCAGACTGTTTTTTGTGCTCATAACGTCAGACATCATTCTCACTCCCCAGGTGTGTTTCCATTACCCTTAGAAATATGCAAAATCAAAAAGTGAAATAAAAAACCAGTGATGAAAACACTTTCTGATATCATGAAATTTTCTCTCCAATCTGCAGTATTAGTCACCGAAGCAAAGGCCTAATACGCAGACAATTGAAGCACTGATTACTAAAACCCCGCAAATCAAGTCAAGTCAAGTGTGACTTATGGGGTTTTAGTAATAGGTGCTTCAATTGGACTTCTGCAGCAGACCAGCTAGTGTAGGGGAGACAGGGGTTACTTCAGTCATGGGGTTAGGTTTGTCACCCCAGTTTTTTTCATAGATAACGCACCGACAGGAAAACGAAAATTCACAAATTATGCGACATCCCAGTGACGTCATCTCTTGGAAAGAAGAAGGACTTGTAGTGTCATGTAAGTATTTTCTGCCTAAATAACTGAATTTTGCCCAAATTCCAAACTTTAAGTTTCTGAAAGAAATGCGTCTAGCGTCTTTGAAGACAAAGATTTCTACGGTGTTTTTACTGTTTCATAAACATATGTAACTAGAGTTATCAACAACACATAAGATAAAGGCCTGCTGCGATTATGAGATGAGATATGCGGCCTGATTTCCAAAATGGGAGCACAGGGCTACACTGGCCAAGCAGCATGGGGTTAGTTTGTCAGGGTGCTGAGGTTGCACCACTTGTAGGTCTTGTGTTAGGCCTATATTAAAATATTACAAAGTCATAAACAGGAGCCGATTTATTGATTTTCAGACACCTATAGTGTCTTAATATACTCTTCCAAAAAAGAAACTATACAAATATTAAATTAGTGATTACACTTTCTTTTCAATATGTTTTCCACATTTGTCAAAACATTTCATTTATAATAAATTGATGCTAACAACAATGTATAGTTTCTTTTTTGGAAGAGTATAATTCTAATATTTGCATTTATTTTATGTTTATGATAGAGGAACTATTTGGGCCTTTGTTTGAAGGACACAAGTATGGGTTTATAAGGGTTTGGTCCTTGCAACACCTCCCCTTTCTTATTCTTTCACCTCCACCTTAATGGGCCACGGGTGGAGCCCATTAAAGCAGAGGTGTTGACAGAATAGCTAGGGTTGGCAGGTGGCAGTGCTGGGGCCTCTGCATGTCATTCCATTCCTTTGTCAGTGGGAATGTTTGCTGCTCTTCTTTGGAGCCTTGGTCATTACTCATCATCCAAAGGTGGAGAGGAGAGGGTCCTATGCTTCTCATGCAAAGGTTGGGCACATGAGGACTGTGGAAATGTCAGTGGGTGCACCTACATATGTCATAACTGCTACTCTGATGGTGATTATGCATAAATCATAGCTTGTTTTGGTTCGTTGTATAAATAAAACAGTTCTCACCATTTCTGTTATGAGAATATTGGACTTTCTTTTTCAGCTTCAGCTGATTGCCAACTAAGACAATTTTACCCCATCCATCTGACGAGGTAACCCCGGGTATGAGGTTACTTCGCTATGTTTGTGACATATCGAAAATTGAATAAATGTTTTAGCAACAAAGAGTTATGAAGGCAAATACAAAATCATGACGAGGTAACCCTGGTCTCCCTTACTTGTAACTTCACGTAGGGTGGCGCATTTACATCGTTATTGTCAGACAAGGTTTCACAAATTTGCTGCGCGTAAAACTCAGCTTCCATCCACTTGTCAATCGAATTATCTGAAGTTCACCAAAAATATTCATGCGAATAAAGGCGGTGAAAATGCATTTCCACCTAACAGCATTAAAGCGAATAAAAACTTGTGCGTAATGACGTCGATTGCTGCTATGCAGTGTATCGAATAGACTTCTGAAATTTTACGCTGTTTCCATTCATTTTTGCACTGAATCACAGAACCTTCCAATGAACAGAAGTAGTGTGGTAGCCAACAAAATGAACTAATATGCAATAATGGATCCCGTCTCCCAACAAATGATGATAATTGCACAAGTTGTAATCGTGCTTATGTGCCAGCTATTAGCAACATGCAAACCATTATCAGAAAGCAAAGACGGCATCGAAACACCATCACAATGCAGTCGCAGATTTATTCGGCAAATAACGTTTCCATCAGCAGTTATCGCATAAACCTTTTACTGATCAAGAGGAAAATCCAATGAGATCAACCGTATAAACAACATGTTGATATCTTGAAAATCAAGTCAAATTTCACTGTTTCCATTAGGCATTTTTTATTCGATTTGACTTAATTTGCATAAGAACGTGTGGATGGAAACATGACTAGTGACAAGGTGGAATGCTTTGCAATTCTCATCGATGCATGAATACAGCCAATCTGTGATTGGCTGATTTACGTAATGGTACCAACCGACCAAGACGTTGCAATCCTTGTCTACATTTTCTATGTGACTGATAATGTGACTGCCCTATATGTTTGTGATAATCTAAAAAGTTGTGATATTCTCACTGGGGAGGAGATTGATTTTCTAATTGAGGATATCTGTATTAACTAACTTGTGTCCTTGTAAATATTTTTTATTACAATTGCTAATACTGTGTATTTTAATGTGTGGATAAAGATATTATTAAATAGGCTACTCTAGATTGAACCCTACCCTGTCCAATACCAAAGCACTACCCATTTGTTAATCAATTTTAGTCAATAAAGAATAGCCGACATGGGAAGAATCATTATCAGTAAATGAAATAATTGATTATAATAAAGTATTAGACACAAGTTCAAGTGAATGTGTCGCTCAAATCAAATGGGACATAATAGGATATGGATATGGAATTGAGTGATGGTTGAGGCGGTTTCGGAGCAGGCGGATGACCGCATGCGAGGTAAAAATCCCGTGTCCTTTAGTTGCAAACCTGACATTGGAATAGTTGAAGAGTTCAAGCGCGCAATTTCTAAATGACATCAAATACACTGTCTTTGATTATTTTTTTTTTGTGTGACTAGAATGTTCTCTTTATTTGTCTTCTTCCCTGTCTTCCACAGAACAAACAGGTTGGTGTAGGAGGGGCACGTTTTCAATGCTCTGATTGAAGTGCGCTGCTTGAGAAGTGCTAAATTCTTTATTTATTATTTCATTATTGCTGCAATTTCTTTGTTTGCATCGCTTTAATGCCATGATGGCTAGAATAAGAAATAAAAAAGAGATGTCTGCATTACCTCTTGTAATTGGCAAAGACATATAGGCCGACAATTACAGCGGCATATTGTCAGCCTGCTGACAAAACTGTGTATCTTCCAGATGATAAACTTCACAAAAAAATGTAAAAAATATACAATTAAAAAAAAATAAAATAAAATAATATAAATGGATAAATATTATTTAAAATAAAAAATGTTTCATTTTGCATGTAAGAATAGTACACATATGAGTTTTTGTTTCAAATCAATTTGGAGATACGAGGTTTTATCAGCAGGCCGATGATATTCAAATATAAAGTCTGGTTTTGCGTTTTCCATGGACTACAACTGCATTTTCATGGTTAATCAGAAAATCCTTGTTCCATGTTTTCCTGACAGCCATAATCACTGAGCTTGGTACAGAGTCTGCCTCTGTTTTGGATCAGTCACACCCCTTTCATAAGGCCACCTACATTCTGAAGTTAAGCGCTATAGGCGTGATGGAAGCACATAGGGGAGAATACGTGTAACTCAAATCGCGTAAAAAAGGACTTAAGCGCAAATGATAGAATAGACCCCTAACCGCATAACTTCCAGATAGCCATTCTCTTTCAAATGATTTAGCAAAGCTCATCACCAATTACAGTTTAGTACACGATATGATGCTTATTTTAGGCACATTTGCCCCTGAAATGCAAGGACATTCCATGGGGGGAAGAGACGAAGCGCTGCAACGATTGTATTATAACCAGGTCCTTTCTGGACTCGTTCACTAAACTGGACCTGGAGCTGGAACTGGGTAGCAACCAGGTCCAGTTCATCGGATTCGTTCCATGGAGTTGTTCACTAAATTGTTGTGCATGTCTAGAACCATTTCCATGGAGTCCTTAACCAAACTGTTGCACTTGTCCAGTTCCATGGAGTTATTCATAGAATTAATGAGCATGTCCAGCCAAGTAGAGCCTTCATGGAAATGTCTACGAGGAAATTATGTAAATGAGACAGCTCAAGGATGTCAGGGCGTATCATGAGGTTAATGCTGCTGTTAGCTATGGGTAAGTAGCATATTTTTAACATCTTGGCACAACTAAATTGATAAATATGAGGTTTTGCGGGAGTTTTTCCAAGTAAAAAGTTTCTGACTTTATTTACTGATGGCTCCATCAGTAAATAAGGAACAAATCTTTATGTGGAGGTGAGTGAGTTCCTCCCGTTCACCAAAAGGATTTGTTCAAAAGGAATGAATCATTCACAAACGACCCATCAGTAGTATGCTCAGGAACTTTGCTGCAGGTGGCTTGGGGGTTTTCTGTCTCGCTGGGGCTCGCAGCTTTGAAATATCCAATCAGCTTGAGTATTTTTCTATGACTCTATGTCTCTTACTATGACTCCCACAGCAACTTCTTTCATTGATTTTTGCATTTCTGGGTTCCACTTTCACATTTATTTCCACATTTTAGCATCTTTTGTCTCAAACGTCCACTCCAGGAGCAAGGTAACAGCTATGTGTAAATTTCAAATTCAGCGACTCATACACATATACATTCAGCGACAATAAACAAAGGCATGCAAGTCATCAGCGGAGGTTGGATTGTGGCCAAGTCATCCATTAAACAATCACAATGGCTTTTTTTTATTCAAGATACAAATGTCCCTCGCCCCACTCTAGGGCAGCTTAAACACACAACAGTCAGAGCACTGCATAAGCATTATGTTGCATTTCACCTGATGATTGTTTAGATCCTGAGCCTTGCGGTGGGCCCTTTCGCGTCATCGGGCCATAAGGCTTCCGCCCCGTTAAACCTGTGCATTAAAATGGCACTGTGGACAGGAAGTTACTTCCTGTAGGTGTCTCAATATGTTTATGTAATTCATTTGGCCGGTATGGGCATGGCTAGGGCTGGTACAGACCTGCAATTATCTCCCTGAGCTTCGGGTCCAAGTTGACGGTGCAAGGCAGGAAAGTCTCAACATCATGTGCAGTGAGGACAGGGGTTCTCGAAGACAGAAAGACTTCAAAGCTGCGGATGTCTCCATCAATCTCAAGCAAGGGCTCAACGTCTTTTGTAGTTGGAATGCCTTTTGAAATCCTGCCAAATTAAATGCAACAGGCTAAAAACTGTTGTGCAAGCAGTTATTACACACCACCAGGCCAGCTGACAGCTTAGCCTGGGCCCAGGACAAGGCAACCACCCAGCCCCCCCGCCACAACCTGCCCCAGCTGACACACAGACACTATCCCCCAGATAAACACATTAGAGACATTCTCTTACATGAAATCAATGATTGCTAATAGACCACCTTTGTTTTTTAGTCAATCTTTCAAATGTAAATATGTAAAAGCGATACTGATTGTGTTACATATGTCATGCTCAGAGACTTATATGCACAGTATTATTGAGCAAAATAGGCACGCTATAGTGATTAACAAATGTAACCCATTACATATCACAACATCAAATTTCAACGTAATAAAGAAGCTGTCAGAATCATGACCCAATAGTTCCAGTGTCTTTGGATTTGTTGGTGTTCACATGTTTAGGTTTGAACTCTAAATGCATGTTATGTGTCAAACTTTCATGGTAGCAAAATCATTGATGTGGTCTCTAAAAGTCCAATTTCTGGGAAAGTTGATGTTCGATGGAGAGCACTGCCAAACCTTTGAACCTCTCCTGGGACACAGTAGAGTGCAAGTAAAAGTTTTTGGAAGGCTACAATATGAGATTGCACGGACGGAAATTATCTAGATAATTTATGAGAAATAAAATCCAAACCTTGTGCAAATACCATCTTCAGCAACATTTGCTACATACCATTCTTGTCTTGTCTTTTCTGCCTTGTTCTTTTCATGTTTTGTCTCATACCATGCATTGCGCTTTGTCTCCCCCTGTCTGGTCTTTTGTCATGTGATCCCTCACTGCCCCAGTATTATGTGCCACACTTTCGGGTGATTTCATGGTTTCTGGGATTTCAACCATTCTTTCCAATCTCGTTTACTTCCTTCAACTTGCTTTTCTATATTACTAACAATACTGACAGTTTGTTGTTTTAGTTAAACTTACAAACCAAGAAAAAGGCCCGTATTCAGAAACAACACTCACACTAATTGAGTACGAGTGAGTACTAAAACTTTGTTAGAGTCAGGTTATACTAAATGGGTCAGAGGTTGCCTTAACTCTCATTTGCTTTCAGAGACCTCACTCACACTGAAAATAGCGTCTCTTTCTGAGTGAAGGTTGAGTGCAGGGTACACCTCCCTTGATCCGCACTAACTTGCGCCGGTATTTCGTTATCATGGCTTTCAAGTGGTTACAAACACTAGAAACTCTGGATCATTTACAGCCACTTGCTCAACGCAATCGCAACTATGCAAATTTTAACTCTAATGATGATAACGATGCCGGTAACTTACTAACTGACCACCTGGTTTCAGTCTTTACGAACTGCACTGTGGTGAGCTCAAGGTTAGCATTTGTACCCACCAGTAGCTACTGGTGAGCTGACAATAGGGGAAGCTCAAAACCATCCCTTAAAGATAATGATTGAAAAAAGGTCATATCAAATCATTTAATAAAATTTTATTTACTTGAACTACAAAAATCCAAAGGATTATCATGTATTGCCAGTTCTACTTGTTAAGTTAGAATAAGTATTGATAATTAGGCTATCGCCCTGTTTTCAATTCATTTAAAGTACCATTGCAGAATCTCTGAAAACTCTCAACATTATCAGATGTGGCCAGTTTTCACGAATGACGCATATCTATTAACTCTCATGCATTTGGTTTTTTTCGTACTTTTCTTTACTCGTGGGTTGGAAAATGCTGCGCTCAGCTGGCTCGTGGGGCGCGTGTGGATTGGTCTGCGAGGCTCATGTAGCTGTAAGTCACAAGAATCCATTCCTTTCTACATTCTTAACCGCTGAATGTAGAAGGAAATGTCTGGCACGTTTCACAGCTTGTTGCTTGGGGAGCCTCACGGGCTATCCTGCGCCTTTTGCGAGCCACTCGACCACAGAATTTATGAAGACATGCTGATATTTACGTCATCATTTATGCGCAAAAGAAACATCTCAATTTTGTGAAGCAATGTATGACGACGCTATAAAAATAAATTTGATTGTCGTTTTACTAATTAGTCCGAGAAACTTTCTAATCAAGCAAAGTCAACTGCGTCAGGTTTAGGTTATTCAGCACTGAAGGGTGAGGATTGAGCGTCCCTTTGGAGCAGCCGACGCACCGTCTCTGGTACCCAGTGCCCACTACTGTCAGTTATGCTCGAGTGACGTTTGTGAATAGCAACTGGCGAGGAGTGGGACCACTCTCTCGGTTAGTGGTAGGTCGATCACTTTCTCACACTCCAGTTACATTTCAGTCGTACTCACTACATGGTGAGAGGAGAGTGAGTGTGAGTGTCGTTTCTGAATACGGGCCTAACATTGTTTATTGTTCTAACTTACTGACAAGCACTAGGGATTGTATAGCTGCACATTACTAATTGACTAACAAACTCTCAGCACTCGCTCTGCTCTAGTCTCCGCCCCTTGCCTTCACTCAATTTACTTTGCTGTGTTTCAGCAGATTTTCTGCACCTGGCTAATCACTGTTCTGCCTCTCACTCTGTGCATGGTAGAACTCCCTAACTGGAGCCGTATGTTTGTCAATAGGCTGTCTCTGTGATCCCTGTCCGCATTTTGGCTTTTGCCAATTTCTTGTAATCAGGAGCTTCCTCATGTTCATTCCTTTGTAATTAGTCTGATCCAATTCACCTGCTTCCCTTTTGTAGCATGTGACTTCTCCTATGTGTATTTAAGCAGTCATTTCACTCACTGCTCTTGTCAGAACGTTGATCAATATTTCATTGTGCAGAGCGCCTTGTGTGCCATTGAGTATAGTTTTTCTTCTACTGGTTTGTCCAACTTCGATTCTTGCCATTACCCTTTTTGTATTGTTCTTGTCTTTCTGGATTTCGACCCATTTTGTATGACCACAATTTCTATGTTTGGATGTCCTGTGTATGATCCTTGGCTTCGTTCATCGACAACGACTTTTGGACAATCCTTTTTGTACCTTTGCTCATCTGTCTTACTGGTTCTGACCCCTGCCTGTCTAGTCGACACTGTTTATGAATTTTGTATTGTGGCTTGGCAATTCCTGTGTCTTTGGGTTTGACTCGGACTCCATTAAAGGCATACGTTTTTTGAATTTCTGCCTCTCGCGTGTGGTTCCTGAACTGTACCTAAAGGTGTATCAAAGCCAATCAAACATTTTCGCAGAAAAAAGCAATATGTATTGTTTTGTGAGCAACGGTAATTCATGTCACCATATGTGGATAGGAAAATGTATGATAGCCAATGTAATTGCAGTGACCAATAATGCCAGGAAAAAAATGAAATCGTCAGTAATTCTAAAACCTCAGAATTGAACAAATTAACGTCTAGTTGGTAATCAGGAAATGTTAATGGGAATAAGTTTGGAGACGTAGTGGACTTTACAGCGAGCTAAGAGCAGGGCTTTACTGATCTGAAGTTGCTATAAATGAACCTTGTAGGTCACTTTGTAGTCATTGCCCATTACACACCTTTTTGAATATTTGGTCATAAAATCCCTTTGGCTATAAAATTGGACCGCCTTTAGCTTTGATTACAGCACGTATTTGCCAACTTTTTGAAGCGTTTTTGACCAACTGAAACAACCCCAGTTCATAGTACTGCTACCACAGGCTTGTATGGTATTGGCACTAGGTATGATGGTGCATCACTTAATCTGCCTCACTTCTTATCCTGATGCACCAATTACTTTGGAACAGGGTAAATCTGGAAAATCAAACCACATGACCTTTTGCCATTGCGCCAGAGCCCAATCTTTATGCTCCCTGCAATTTAAGCCTTTTTTCCCCAAGCTTCACTGATAAGTGCTTTAAGATGTTGCGACAAACTGTGTTAACTGACAATGGTTTTCTGAAGTGTTCCCGAGCCCACATGGTAATATCCTTAACAGAATAATGTTGGTTTTTAATGGAGTGCTGCCTGAGGGACTGATAGTCATGGGCATTCAGCGTTGGTTTTCAGCCTTGCAGCTTATGTGTAAAGACTTCTCTGGGTTCTCTGAATCTTTTGATGATATTATGGACTGTAGATGATGAAATCCCTAAATTCCTTGAGATTGCACTTTGAGGAACATTGTTTTTAAACTGTTGGACTATTTGCTCATGCAGTTTTTCACGGAGTGATGAACCTTGCCCCATCCTTACTTGTGAATGACTGAGCCTTTCAGGGATGCTCCTTTTACACTTAATCAAGACACTCAACTGTTTCCAATTAACCTGTTCACTTGTGGAATGTTCCAAACAGGTGTTTTTTGAGCATTCCTCAACTTTCCCAGTCTTTTGTTGCCCCTGTCCCAGCTTTTTTGGAACGTGTTGCAGGCATCAACAGGCATGTTGCAGGCATGCTGCATGTATCTACTTGGAATCCGACACCTTTTGCCATAAAGCACGTTTGATATGATCAATGTCATAACTTCATCGCTGGAAGGAGTCAATTTAGCCATACTGTCCTGGAAGGTTGAGATAATCGCTGCAAATTTCGTATACTTTGCATGCAGGAATGCAGCTGAAAATGGAGAGGAGGCTAAATAGCCTTATATCTGGCCAGATGATCATTTTATCAACAAATATTAGTCACTTGAGGCCATGGGGAATGTTCAACGCTAATAGATCAGCCACAATGGCAAGTATTGGAAATTTTCTGATTATACAGGCCCTGCTGTACAAACTCATTATCTGATTTGCTGTTCCAAATCAGCATGTGTCCTCACAATTTGGCCAATAATGTGTTTGCATGACAATACGCGTTCTAATATTTTACGCAGGGCAGCCTTGTGATTACTGCACTTTACCCGGAATACAAGACCAAAATTCTTTGCCAGTATCATGCTCATGTCCTAAAGCAGTGGAAGGTCTCACCTGTCAGGGCTGTACATTAACTTTTTCTGGTCATAGCACTGGTACTACAGAGGTTCATAGTCAAGACAAAAACTTGTAGCACAGTAAAATCATCTGTTACATCTCTAAAACTAACTACAGGTAGTGCAGTTTATCATTTAAAGACGAATAAAATATTAATAATCTCTTTAGTACTTTCAAGGTCTCGGAATTCTTTAAATTCATATCATTTTAAGTAATTTCCAGAACTTATCAGGCAGTCTTGACACAACGTATACTTCAAATATAATGTAGGCACAGAAATATTAAGAACCTCTTTATTAATGCATGCACTTTCTAAGAACATAATGTAGACTTAAAATGACAGTGCTATTAGTGTGTGTGTGAGTGGGGGGCAAGCCAACCAGCTTGTTCATCCATTCAATCCCCTCTCCAAACTCATCAAAAGCAGTCTTTGTAGCTTGTAGTACTCCTTCAAGAAAATGTGCATTGACATTATACAGACCTCCCCACTTTTTAATATGTATACTACGTATTTAATTATTTATGCATTCTGAGCATATTGTTTATATAAACATACTGTCAGACTGTTTATACATGCTGTTATACATTTCTGGATTTTGTCAACCTGTCAACCACGTACTATACCTGATTGACGATCAAAAATATTAAATCCAAGCCTATAGGAAGCTTGTGTACTGACTGGTGATGACGACAAAAAGATTCATTGATGAATACTCTTTTATTCAAGACAGCAAGGATGGAAATATGTTAAAACAAAAGAAAAAATCTCGATAATTTTGTGTATTGTTTTAACCTTTCGTTCATTGGATTATGAAAGAAGACTGAAAATAAATGCCCCTTTTTTTGATTGGGGGGGAAAAAATGTGTATTTAAAGGGGAATATATTGCATTTTGATCAAGCCCTGAACTCCGCTAAAGAACTGAATAGCATTGCTTGCTTCGGCTTGCTGTAAGCAAGTAGCGCAAATCTGCAGTTTCGTGAGCATTTCAGGATTGATATACTGAGTAAAAAAACACCACGGAAACTTAAACTGGCCCGTCATTCTGCTGAATAGTCTTACTGAGTTAGTTAATTGTCTGATTGCTAATCAAGCAAATGCGAGTAATCTTTTGCTTTACGATGAGGATTCTGCCTCACCCAAGTAACCTCCGACCGCACGTCACTGTTGTATTCATACGACTGTGTCCACCTTGCATACACATCGGTTTCCGTTATCGCTTTCATCAACCTGAACCAGCCCAGCCAAACAAATTTTTAAAATGGCGCTAAAAGCAGAGGAATTGTTGGAAATGGTGTTGCATAGGCTTAATCATGACAGACCACAACAACCATGTACATTAGCGAGGGGGCATTGTTTCATATCTCGCTATCTCGCACACGCACAACGCCTCGGTCTCTCATCGCAATGGTGCTACAACAATTTGGTCATTCATGGCATCAACCAATTTTCTTGTCGCACGTGCGGCATATATGTCACACTGTACAGCCCTGCCCGTATTAAATTAACACATTGCCTACTGGGCAACCCATTTCAGATAATTCGCTTGTATCCACATCGTGGCTTATCTCATGCGATCCCACGATTGCAATGGCTGTGGAGGCACGTCGCCTGTTGACAAGCATTGCCAATACTTTCCTATCACCAGCCTCTCCTCCTCATGCCGTGGCTCATGCCTTACGCTCTAAGCTCGTGCCATCATTATCAAGCATGCTGCCGAGCAGGAAAACTATCCTGATACCCTGCCAGTATCGGCTTCACATTCCCTAGCCATGGCTCATTTTGCTCACATAAATCACTACATGTTTTCTTTTGATTTTAACTTAAGTTCATATTTCATAAATCTAGTACCTCTCCTCTACAGTAATCTGGTTCCATGCTTCATTTGGGCCCGCTCACCTCTGCCTGCTCTAAAATATCTTAATACCCTCTGGCCGCAACGTCAATCAAAGTCAAGAGCATGTCGCCTCTAACTCCAAGAGGGTAAAAAATGTCAGCCTAAGATTTTTGGGCCCCATCGGTATGGTTTTGTTTTGGGTGGGTGAGTGCTGAACTCTCAATTTTTGAGTGACATGCAATTTTGCTCAGTTCAGGGGAACTCACATGCTCGGATAGAATATTACCTTTGTATTGAGTCTTCGTAATGGTGTCTAGCCTGATGTTCATCTGTTTGCATTCTGCATGTCTGGCAATCGTCTGGATTCAGATGAGTAGGTCATGCAGGGCAGCATAGGCGTGCACAGATAGACGCTAGGTGGTGCTACAGCACTTGCCTCTTTGCCCTTTATCAATGAAAGTGCCCTTTTCAAACTTCGTTTTTTTGTTTAATAATAATAATGATAATTATTATTATTATTATTATTATTATTATTATTAACACTATAGTGGGGCCAATGTTGAAATGATCTTTTAGAAAAGCTGTCTGATTAAAAACTACTGAAAAAAATGCCCCGAAATGGGCCGCCTCCTCACGAGCTTCCGACCTCTCTTCCTTTGTCACGTGAACACGCGCGCAGTGCTTATGCCAGATGCGCTGCAGGAGCATCAGCTGAGCGACTGGAAGCCACAGTCTTGTGCCCCGCCAGCCAGGTAACACACAGATCAAGTGAAATCGTACAGTTTGCCCTCCAAGTCCAACCTGTAATCATTTTGTTGTGCAGTAGCATGTCTCATACACCGTGACAGTCCGTCGGCAGAAACACAGGGCCAGCAATAACCTCACCTTTCACTTCTTAATGATAGACACCTCTCGCAGTTTACCTCCCGATTAGCAACCGTTGCTCAGACTGATTGGAGGAACCGACGAGAATCTAACTTGTTTTTGGAAGCCTTGTTATACATTGCAGTACGAAATTATACGGCGTTTAACTTACTTCCGCACACCAATGGCTACGGAAAAAATATCAAAAGCCTACGTATTTATAATTTCCGAATTTTCGTAAATTAATTCGCGACGTTCATTGAGCAATTAGCCATGAGAATCCGTTCTATATACTCTGAATGTGACAGCCAAAGTGCGTTGTTAGGTAAGAAGCACAGCTGAGTGAAGACGAAAATAATTGCGAAAGTATAAGTCCGCGAAAATTTCGGATTTTTTGCAGATTGTCATCTTCGCGGATTCACATCAATTATATCAACATAGCCAACAGGCAATCGCTTTGTAATTAGCATTTCTTAATCATTACGTGTCACGCATTGGTGGTGGCTTAATTAACTGTTTGATTTTTAATCAACAAAACCTGATCGCAAACAGTTTAAGAGCAATTATCCGGGAAAGGGTGATGTTACTGAAGGCCTTCCTGGCATCTGACGGTAGGCTACGCCACTGCTCATACAGCGCCAAACAACTGAGCATTTTTTAGCCGACTGGTCACCTGATTAGCTAGTTTAATGCTATATCCCAAATCAATGATAGATAACGTGAGGACGACCACCACAAACAATGTCGGTCGACTTCGCAAATCTATCTGTTAAGCTGAACGTTTTCTTTTGTGTAGGTTTTGTTAGGCAACATAAATGAACACATAAAGAAGAATCAGGCAGTTCCCCATTGCCTGAGAGAAATATCCCCATAAAGGCTACCCAAGTGCCTTCTTGTGATGAATGACAGTAGTCATGAATTGCATTGAATATGTGCGTGCAATGTTTATTTTATTTTTTTAATCTCACACTATAATAACATGTTCCACGAGTGCAAAAAAGTGCCCTCCCCCTCCCCCCTGAGCACTTGCCCCCCATAATGTCTGTGCACGCCACTGCAGGGCAGCATGAATTCAAAGGAAATGTCACATGCTTTTTGTCTATCATGTTTATGTCTTTTTTCTTTCTACCCACATCGTTCAGCTGCACGCAGTTCAGAGAATAGAACCTACCTTGCGGTCACGCAAGGGTTTAAATGCTTTTCTGAGGGTCCAATCAATATCTCTCAATTACTGTAGAAAGTTCATACTGTATGGAATTGGATAAAATGTGTCAATCAATAGATAATAACTGGGGTATAGTTCAGGTGGGCGTGAACTCGAATTGTACTTAATGCAGATAAGCCTGAGCAAATAAATAAATACTTTTCTGAAGGTCCAATCAAAGTCTTTCAATTATTGTGGGAAGTTTACACTGTCTGGAATTGGACAAAAACATGTCAATCAATAGATAATTACCACCCACATGAACTATAATTGCACTTAACCCTCTATTAACCACCTTAGCATATCTGCTACATACAGTGTAAGAGTTAACAGCCTGGACACCCTGCTGGTTTTGTTTCTTATTGCCAAATAAACATTTGAGAATAACTTGAATGGTCCGTCACTTTAATTTTTACACTCGCATTATTACCCAATGTAGCAGATCATCAAAACTGCGTTGAAGTGTCTGGATTTCAGTGCGAGGTCAAATGAGGATTTAAGTGACGACTAAATTCTTAAAGGGATGAACCTATGCGTAAATCAATGGTAGGGAATCACACATTTTTTATATCTAATTACTATAATTGAGAATATAATGACACTGTATCAATTAGGCTTGGGCCGATTGACGATCGGCAATTGCCAATGATCGGGCTACATTGTGATTGCCAGTTTACCTGTAGATGCCCCTCCCCCCAATTCACTGTCGCTCTTCCCATGCTTTTGAAATGGCTGGGCTATGTTTCAGAGCCACGGCAAGCCCTGTTCTGTTCCTGTGCCACTAGGGCGGCGGGAGCTAATTAGGAGCCTGTAACTGAAATAGTTGATGAGATACGGCAAAGTTTTTGGTGACAGTTTAGGCCTGTGACCTTGAAAAAATAGACCAAGGTCAACTTTAGGCAATGTCATTTGTAGGGCTTTATGAGATGCATGTCCATTAAAAATTAGGAGCCTGCAACTAAAATCGTTGATGAGATAAAGCAAAATGTGTTGACGGACGCATGCACGCACACACGCTCGCTGGCATGGACGGAGCCTGATACCATAGCTCCCGTACAGCGAGCGGCAGGAGCTAACAATCCTAACTCAGGTTTAAATAGCCATGAAAAATATAGGGCATTGGCAGCCCCAGAAGCTCCACTGGTCGAAGGGACAATGCTGCTGCACACAACGCAAGCATTGTATCAGTACCATGTTGAATTTTTGCTTCATAAAACTTATTTTTGTCATTACTTAATTGGGATACCTTGCCCTATTATAGCTGAAATTGTTGCAATAAAGGACAATGATTTTTTTCTGTCGCAAGACACCAAAGTTATTAACTGCTGGATAGATACTATGGCCAAGTACTTATATTAGGCAGTTTAAATATCAGGCTTGGCTGAGGAGTTTAATTCATGCAACTCCTGTGGAAACAGCAATGAGACTTAACTCGTCCATATTCTAAATTGTTAACAGGCACAGCTTCCTCATGTTTTTGGTCCGACCGCTGCTGCCACACCGCCCCATGTGTTAACGCGATAACTTCAGTAATATTTCAATTAGAAATTTCATGTTTTGCATATCAGTAAGTATTATAAAGTGGAAGAACTGATTCGATTTTGGACAATTTACAATGTCTAGATTGGCCACCAGGGGCCAAAAACTGAAAAATCACTGTTTTTATCATATCTCTGGAAATATTTGTCTGATTGACCTCAAATAAAGTGCAAATGAAAGGTCATGACCTGAGGATGTGCCCCACGATGACATTATACCTGTTTGGTTCAAAATTCTGACCCAAGGTGGAGCTTTGTCACATAAAATTCACCATTTTTGCCATATCTTTGGAACCATTTGTCCAATTGACATGAAACTATGTGCAACTGCAAGGTCATGACCTCACAACTTGTCACATGATGACATCATACCTGTATGGCTCAATATTTTGCCACCAGGTGGTGCTTTGTGATGGAAATTTACCATTTTGGCCATAACTTCAGAACCATTTGTCTGATTGACCTGAAATTAAGTTCAAATTAAAGTCTATTGAAGGTCTATTCAAAGATTGGGTAATTGGAGGATTGGGGGCGTTCGAGGATATACCCCAAGCCGTCGCCTTCGACATGCATTAGCCTAGTTCAATAATCTTTTCAGGTGTATGACCTTTTGATAGTATAGTGCCACTGCATGCATAAATTGAACAGCTCATGTCTACAGGCATCTACATCTGCTTAATGAGGTTAAGAGTAGCATAGCCTCCATCTCTTTTGATGGATAGACTAGACGAGGAGACTGAGAGTGTACATAAATAACTCACTCTTAGTGGAGGTTAAAGCTAAGAGGTGTGCTGACTTCTCTGATAGCACTTAATTTCCAGCAGCAAATCCCATTGTGGTGTCAAAGGCCACATGATGGGCCACCGCCTTCTGACTCCGCTCAGGAAGCGCTTAACTAATATGCAAGCAAAAAAAGATCTCCCTCGGAAACCTTCATGCCATGATGAAATGGCAGCTGAGTATGTCTTGACTGTTGAATGAGCAAGATTTTCCATTAGTAGCTGGAAGAAATACCATACTTGTAATAGTGGGTAGGACATAGGATCTATGTGTCTCTCCACACACCAGCGTTGAAAAGCAGACCATTTTGGTGTGTAACAAGCCGTGGTTGAATGGTGTGTAGCACTTCAGGGGGCAAACCAAATCTCTACAAATGCTCCTTTTCAGGGTCCAGGCCAGTTGATGGTTGAATGACATAATATCAATACCATGTCGAATTTTTGCTTCAGAAAACTGATTTTTTACCTCTGCCAAGGAGGTTATGTTTTTGCCTGGGTTTGTTTGTTTGTTTGTCTGTCTGTTGGTTTCCAAAATAACTCAAAAAGTTATGGACAGATTTTGATGAAATTTTCAGGGATTGTACAGATTGGTATAAGGAAGAAATGATTAGATTTTGGAAGTGATCCGGATCTCCGTCTGGATCCAGGAATTTTTTAAAGGATTCTTTAAAGGAGATAGGGTCATTTTCGACATTTATCCATATAACGCCACCAAACTTGGTCAGGGCACTTGGAAAAAAAATACAGGACAAGTTTCGAAAATGTTCTACAATATATCAAAGACTGATCCTGAAAATGGAATAATTCCGGATACTATGATACTATGATCCAGAATACGAAAGTAGGGGACCTTCGGAACTTTCATTATAGAAAGAGAGCAAATGAAGCGACAAACATGCGACAAACACCATTATATAGCCAAAATATTGCAGAATTAGGCAGGTGTCACCGGATTTACTGTATCTTCAAAAGCCAGGGAACTAGATAAAGAAGAAAACCACCATTACGGAAAATTTGATTTTCGTGAATAACTACTGAACTAATATTGATATCATTATGAATTCAGTTGCTAATGGTATGTTTTCTTGGTCAGGGAATCTGAAAAAATAGATGAAATAAATGTAGGACTAATATTTATGAGTAAATCACAACATGAGGGGAAATGTTGCATCACAGACATCTTTAAACAGCCAAGACGCTGTGGAACTAATATTGATATAGCATTATGAATCAAATTGCCATGTTTTCATGGTCAAGGAATCTAAAAATGAAGAAAAAATAAATGCTAGACTAATATCTATGGTGGAAGTCGCAATATGGAGGGAAATGTGCTTGGCGGAGGTCTGCGCTCTCCGAGTGCTTTTCTAGTTCTTCACTATTTCATTGGGATAGCATTGGCTCACTATAGCTGTAGTGGTTGCTACAAAAACAATGATATTTTCTGTTGCAAGAGATAATTTTTTTGAACTGCTGGATAGATACTATGGGCAGGTATATTGAGCAGTTTGCACATCGGGCTTAGCTGAGGAGTTTAATTCATGCAACTCCTGGGAAACAGGGATGGGACTGAACTCGGCCATATTTTAAACCATGATAGTGCCATGGACTGTATAAAAAGATGGACGAAGCAACCGTGATGTCACCCATTGGTTTCAGCATACCATTTAGGAAGCCTCGATTTTGGCCGTTTGAACAGTACCATTTTGTCATTTTGAAATTGGATGTGATTCTAATTGGATGAGAATGTGAATTGAGGCTCCAGCGGGGAGAGAGGGGTAGATCTACCTGTATCTGACAAGGACCAGAGGATAGCCACGCCCCTAAAGCCTACCAAACAAAACTAACCCATCTGGGTTACACCCCTATCTGGCTTTATCCATTATTCTAGTCTTTTTGGGATGATAATTTACAACTAGAGTGTTCAGGTGAACACATGTGTCGTCTGCGAAGCACTTATGTGAAAGTGTGACTACCAGCTGAAAGTGTGACTACCGGACAGACGGACAGACAGACGCCGGACAAAGTGATCCCTATGTGCCGCTATGTTTTGCAGGCGACACAAAAATGAACATAATGATATATTGGAGGACACTTGAAAATGGTGAGATACCATAAAATAATGTGAAAAATAATTTTTGAAATAATAAATCAGGGGTATAGTAGGGTCAGTTTCTTATAGACATCTAAAGCATTGAACTTTCTGCAACCACTAACATCATTAAATAGAATGCAATTTTAAGAGATTTCTGCATTGGCCTCAGTATTCAGACCCGGGTGCTGCGTTCATCTTTTTATACAGTCTACGGTTCGAGCTCGACCTGCAAGTGAATATTCAATAACTGATCTGGGTGCACCATCTAGTGGGTGCACCATGGACTAGTGTAACTGCTTGCATAAATAGAGCAGCTCTATGTCTGCTGAGGTCCACATCTGTGCAGAGGGATTAAAATAAAACTCACTTTCTTTTAAAAAGGTGTCTGTATACATTTCTACCAATGATAACTTAATATTTAAAAGCCTCTAGGCTCTAGTTTTATGATAAATATATTTTTTGATTTTCATATTGCTTTGAGGGCATATATCTGTGTACTTTTCGAGCAAATTTTAACTAAATCCAACCAATAGGTGAAAAATGACATGAGATTAAGTAGTCATTTTCCCACTCCCCATCGCCAGAGTGGTTTAATTTTGCACTTTTCCTCCTGTGGGGTGCTCTAATATATTGATCTATTTCATCAGTTTTTGCTGTATTTTGTATAAAATATTTTTGGTACAACCATCCAAAAACATGGTCAATTTGTTCTCAATCAGGAAGGGGTATCTGAAAAACTAATACCCTTTTGAGGATTTGTGTCATGACTATGTCCTCCCCACCACAGAAATAAAATTTCACCCGTCACCACCACATAATATTTTATGCCAAAATGTACTTTGTTCATCACCTCACTGACATTTATTATCCCCCAGAGGCCTGCATCAGTCTTTAGTTGTCACAGTTGCAATTTGCACATTTACAAGATTTTGCGATCCACGCCTGATACTACTCTCACATTGCTCCCCTGAAACGAGCCCCTCATTATTACATGGCATCCTTGCTCTTGTCACAAAGTGGTATTATTGCACAAGCAAAGAATAGACTATCTAATATTGCGAACTGTCACATTCTATATGCTAAATTATGTGTATGGAAGACATTGGAAGTAATAACCACTTAAGGAACAACGGTACGGTCAAGTGCTGTCAAGAATATTCAGAGTATACACTACTGCTGGAATCGACCATTTCCAGAACTTCTTTAAAATTGAGTGCAGTCATGCTGCGCAATTTAGTAGTAATATGTAGTTAACTGTTACAATGGGCTGTTTTTCTGACTGAATGTGCCAGCTACCTCTCATAAATGCTCCTAAGCGTGGCCTGGTCAGAGACTCCGTCAGTCTCCTCCAAGTAAAGGATGAGCCAGGATGTCCTGTAGGGCCATTCCTCTGTCAGGTTAATCCAGGATGCCAGCCGATCCCAGTTAAACATGATTTGATTGGCTCGCAGCAGGCGGCCTGCAAAAAAGGGAGTGCTCAGTCACACGTCTCAACTGCATGACACCTCTTATATAACTTCAAACATTTCGATTTTACTTCACAAGCCTGAATCAAAACCCCTGGCAACAATTCAACAATTTAAAGCAAATCTACAAATCACAGGTATGACACTAAACATTTTTTTATCAGATTAACATTCAGGTTTCATTATACATACCTCAAATAAAATAGATTAAATTATTTTAATCAATGGCATATTCTTTCATGATCAAGCAGCAGTAATCACTCAATGTTGCTTTTATGACAGGTTTTATTCTTTGAGGCATAGACATCAAAATGATTCCATCTTTCTTGAATAGCGGTTGCCTTTGAAGGACGGGGCTTCATCAAGAACCATTCTTTATTATTAAATAAAAAATATTATATATTATTATTATTATTAAATACATTTCCAATTCGATTGACATCCCGACTGTTTGCTGGTCATATTATTGAATTGATATGCCTTTCCTGAAGAAAAGCTTTTAAACTCATTGCAGGGGGGAAATGTTCTTTTATCACCAAACATTGTTTCTCTTGATGGAATCAGAGAATAGTCCAAAATTTCATTGCACAAATGGTAATGATTGCCATTGGTCCATTACCTGACATGCAACCCGTATATCATAAATGAATGGGAAAATCTGCTTGTTTACATTGTACATTTCCAGCATAATTGCATTGGCCAATTTATAACAGAATATCGCTTTCATTCAATCATCCACACTCCAAGATTGCTTTTTTTAGCCCACTTTAACCTTTCTTTCTTGTGTTTAGGCCTTAGGGTTGCTTTTTAGTTTGTTTTTAAAGTTTGTAAATCCCATTTTGTTCAGCTAATTTCTTATAGTTCTGTGTCAAACACTGATTTCCCATTTGTTTTTAATTTGTTTTGTAGTGCATTTTCTATTTTTGAGGCAAATTGCTTTGAATTTTCTGTCCTGGCACTCAGAAGCCTTCTGTGGTCTACCCATTATGTTTTCCTTACATAGTATAAACAAAATGAGATTAGGTTAACACCAAATTTTAAACACTGCTGACTGGGAACAACCAACAACGTTTGCCACTTTCCGCATTGAATTTCCTTCTTGGAGAAGCTTTATAATCTCTTAAATTGTTTCAACTGCAAACTGTCTTGTTGGTGCTATGTTTCCTCTCAATTAGCAGAGTCCAACACCTCATTAAATGGATGGTTTGGATTATTTAACATGAAGTTGTATGTAATACTCTTTAGCAGTGTCGTACAACTTACATTGGAGGTGATTTATTTCGTTAATGTGTCCCGTGAGCTGAGTTCTGGTCTCCCAAAGTTTTGAAGTAAGTAGTTTTGGCTAGATTGCTGTGGTCACAAAAATAAAAAAAAGTTTTGTTTCCCAAAACAACATGTGTTTCAAAGAGTAATATATTTCTGTCGCAAAACCATGGTCAGAGAATGACTCACGCTTTGCAATCATTTACCACTATTTTCCTCTTTCTCCGTTTCACTGCACACATGCCAACAACTTTTTCTAAGTTGAGTTTGGTTCTGATGAGTGCGCATGCTCAGTTGGTTCATCTCTGGGTTTGTTACAGGCTGTGTGATTTATATGAGTTTGGTTCTGGTTAAAATGTATCAACTTTAAAGTGTAGTGCTGAGTTTTGCAAAGTGTTGTGCGAAGTTTTGCAGGAATGTGGCATGTTTTTGATTTCTTGTTGCTGGATATTTGAAAAAGGTAGACATCTGAAAAACTTTTCTTACAGCTTGGCCGTTTTTTCTGGTAGGCCTGTATTTAACTTCCTCCTCTAAAGAAGACAATAAGTATGTAAAATGAATCTGGTCGCCTGGCCACCCCATCAGCAGGGTTGCCAAGTCTGTTTACAATATGCGACTTTGAGCTTCTTTTTTCCTGAAGTCGCTTGAAAAAAATTGCGAGTCACGGTTTTTAGGGCTTATTTTTAAAAAATATGGTTTCTTCTTAGACAATTGTTATACATTTATGGTTGCTATGTCCCCCAGATTCATTGATTGACACTGTATGCTCACAACCTCAGGAGTAATGAGAGAGAACCCCCTCCCTCCCAGCCCCTCGAGCCACTTAATCAGTGGTTCTCAACCTTTCTTGAACAAACGCCCCCCTGACCATACCATGTTCCTCTTACAGCATTGGGCATGTTTTGAAAGCTGCGGTCGCTTATTTGTCTTATCAGAGTTGGCAACCCTGCCCATCAGAGGGCAGTAAAGTAACTCACTTGTGCTTTGACTGGGAGCTTTGAATGACACACCTACTTTTTTCAAAAACTAAGGTCTGCATTCACCGATCAAAGTCGATTTGTTTCGACTTTCCATTTCCTTGGACCATTCTTGTGTTCAGAGGTGTTTTTGCATGCTATGAGTACGGCGTAGTTACTATAGCGTACTATAGATAATGTAAAGAATGAGTGATTAAAAAAAATTTGTTCCCCCCTCTGACATGGATTTCACAATAAAAAAAAATCTTTACAAGTAACTACCCTGAAAAACTCCATTAAATGACAAAAGGAAACATTTTTGTGCTCTTCAATATAGTAATATTTCTTTCAAGATGAAAATGTGAAAACATTTGGAAATATCCAGCTTGCACTAAAAGAAAATGCAGTTGACACTCATGGTACCGAGACGGTTAGGGTCATGCTCCCTAGGGTCAAGTTTTTTTTAAGACTCCTATTGTACCAATATAATTTTTTTCCACCATTACTAGTTATAAGCTGTAGTTTACAATGATAAATGCATGTCTGCTGTGGTTTCAGAATAGGAGACTAAAGTTGAGTGTCACATCCGTGATGAAAATGTTGGACATAAAAATGTTACCCATGTAATGCAATAAAAAACCGCACTTGCACGATTCAACTTGTAGACACATTGATAGCCTACTGGAAATGGTGAAATTGTGAGAGTTTATTCCTCCTTAACCACCTAACACTTCCATGCCATTTTTATTTCTTGAACTGTCTCGTCATGTTATACATGTTTCATACATGCCAACTCTACCGCTTTTGGCGGTAGACTACCGCTTTCAGGGCGTTCACTGTTGCGGCGTTAGACCTGGCTAATATCCTTCCCTTTATTAACAATTCGTTCTAGCTAATTCTAGATGGTTTTCCTTTATTAACACGTTTTCCATTTCAAGAATAATCAAGTGGCAATTGAAGACATGGGTTCTCTCCCCCATGCGATCTAAAAGCGACAGAATAATGGGCTGCATTCGGTACAGAAAAATAATTTAATTGTTATTAGGTCTTTGCACCGGCACTCGGTCACGGCATTTCAGAACTCGAATGAAGGTAATTTTGGTGACTAGTACGTGGTTTTGTCTGTTTACATTTTTCAATCAGTCAGCAGTCTATTTTTTACTACGAGTTGCGTGACCGTGCTGCAAAAACAGGTGTACGTACTTGTCGCCCAAATAACCTTAATTCGCTATAGAGTTGTGAAATGCCGCCGCTGAGTGCCGGTGCAATGTAGCCCATTATTTTGTCGCTTTTAGATCGCATGGGGGAGGGAGGGCGTGTCTTCAATCGCCACTTGATTATTCTTGATTATTCTTGCTGGCTTGCTAGCAATAACCAGCTGCCAAGATGGTCATATAATTAGAAGAAAAACGTAATACACGATCGCAAACATAATGGTGTTGTATAGCTGAAATGGCTATGAAATGATGTGTCTCAGCAGTGTCTGCTTACTCGTCAATTAACTTTGAAGGAGGTTGTGTGAGCGTGATCTCGTAGAAAGTAACCAATCAGTCTGCAACATTTGTCATAGGAGCTAGGTAATTTGCTGGTATGCTAATGAGGAACGTCGTCTGTGAAGATCTCTGTTGCAAAAAATTTTGCCGACAACCGTTGTACATTTTCTAAATGGGCGAGTCAGTTCCGCTGTTCAAATCTGTGCAACATAGTATGAGATAAGATTGATTTTTAAGACTTTTGGATACTGGATTTAAGATATTTTAATGCTTTTTAAGGCCTTATTTTTGGATTTCTGAATTTAATGGCTTCGAAGACTGTGTATGGTGATTCTATGTATGGTGATTCCATAATTCTTGTTGGGGGTTGTACAAGACACATCTGGGATTCTTCACAAATGTCACCTTTAAAGAGTGTAAGGAAGCATGACTCTAACAAGCTTGAGTATAATAGCTATTAAATGATTTTTTTTTCTTTCTGAACCAGGAAAGTAAGCAAAGCTTTGGAAGTCTGGAGCAGTTGCAGTGAACAAGACTAGATATTTGTCACCACAGCAAGTTCATCACAATTTTATGGTGACAGCAGTTTCATCATCACAACAACATATATTCCAAAAGCGTTGAAGAAAAGATGGTGCCGTAGTTACCAGTGACAGACACAATGTTGAGCAGTCTCCTCATGGTCTGGGGGCTGATGTCACTGAACCAGTCTTCTGTGACCAGTAGCTTTGTCAGATCAAAGGACATCTGTCGCGTGATGGTTCTCTGCATCTGTCTTCTCCGGTAGGTGTCCTGAGTGAGGAAAAAAATTTGAGTTCTCACCCTCAATAAATACCCTGATTCCACCAAAGATTTTGGGCAAATAAAGACTGAAAAATTAGGCAACACCTGGTTAAGCTGAATCCTGATGTGGGTCAGCTAAATCTCCTACAAGGAAAATGTGTTAATTGTTGACTATAAGAATGATGTAACCCACAGCCTAATTTTATGCATTCACTTAGATAAAAGCATATTCACATATGACTTAGTTCTTGAATCAGTGCCTCCAAGGAAGACTTGATGGTGTTAAAAAATATGGGCAAAAGTAGCATAATGTTCGGGCAAGCAAAGACCACGAGAATGTCTCATGAATAATCAAAAGACTGCAATAAGCAGAATGTTTTACCTTTTCCGACTGCACACGCGCAATGTGTGCGTGTGTGTGTGTTTGAGCATTTTCACAATACTGGGTAACAAAAGTGTGACACAAATATGAAAATTTCAATATCATTCAAGGAACAGAATACCAACTTTAATTGATTCTTTACTGGTATAAGACTGGCATATAACAGCAAGAGGATAGTCTGTCCACACCAAGTATGATAAAATGGCATCAGAATGCAGCATACAGAATAGATGTAGAATACAGGATCCTGTCGAAGTCTTCCAAAGGAAAATTCTTTGTTCATTTCAAAGTCCAAATTTGACTTTTTATACTGTCGTTTTATAGGTTTTAGAGGCTACGTTATATTTATATTACTGTCTTAAACGTATCACAATTGGTATGGATATGGAGTTAAATTACTGCCAAAACCTTGTATACAAACCGAACATGTTTTACAAATGCACCACGATTCACAAACAAATACAATGTGATTTGCAAATATAAAAATGATTCACGTGCAAACAAAGTGTGGTTTGCAAATATAAAAACGATTTGCAAACAAATACAGTGTGATTTGCAAATATAAAAACGATTCACGTACAAACAAGGTGTGATTTGCAAATATAAAAACGATTTGCAAACAAATACAGAGTGGTTTGCAAATACAAAACACCATTAACAAACGATTTTTTTCAGTTTTACAAATACAAAACGTACCGCTTACAAGTATACGACGAGAACCATTTCCTACAAGTACAAATCACTTTTGGCAGTTTTCTACCGCTGACATGGCGTAAAAGATTTTCTCACAAATGTCCTCACTGTTATTGTCCCTGTTAAACAGCAGGTGGGGCTATGACTCAATATCCTAGATCTCTACACCGTGAAGTTGAACAGAATAGAGAACGACCGCCAGCGACAACCGTGGACATGAGGATGATGGCTGAGGCTAAATAAAAACGCAGTGTCTTCGTGTTCGAAATAACTCCGTGTCCGACAGTGAGATGGTGTCAATATAACTCCGTGTCCGACAGTGGATTATTGTTTTTAATCTCATGAAGTCTACTGAATCTTTTAGATAGCCTATTAAACGTGAATGTTTGATCAGATGGCTCAGTTCTTCAAGATGGGTACCCAATCAATGTTTCTGTTTAAGCTCTGCTCAAAAAAGTGTTCTGATTGATAGTGATATATTATTATTTTCCATTTCGTTATAAATCTGGGCCCGTATTCACAAAGCATCTTATCTTAGCGCTAGGAGTACTCCTAAGTCGCGCTAAAACATTTATGATAAAACAATCTTAAAATTCACAAAACCGCTGAGAGCAACTTTTAGTGAAGAAAATTGGTAACTCCTAGAATAGGGGTAGCTCTGAGATAGGCGGGAGTAATCTCCATTGCTATGTCTGATGTCAATTCTCATGCACGAGTCTTGGAACAATGAGCACGGTGATTGGTTGTTTGGTGGCAGGGCAACCCATTGAAAAAAATATCCCACATACGACCCATGGAGGAAAAAATGAGAAAATAGTCCAAGGGACTGGTTTGTCCAAAAGAATAATGGCAGTTGTTACGGGTTCGGCTGTTTTCAAATGCATTTCAAAGTAGAGAGATACGACAATCCCCTTTTTAAACACTGCCCTAACCCTAAGCCTAACCTTAACTTTAACATTGACATTAAAATTATTTTCTTCTCTACAACTATAATAATTTAAAACACGGTTACTTACAAGCAAGTTATTGATAACATACAAAGCATTGGTTTTTTTAGATTCGGTTTAAGATAATAGCATAAAGAGCACTTTTGAAAATTGCAATGCACGGTCCCCGCATATCACGCTCTAGGCAAATAAACGTACATAGGAAAGAGATAATTGTAAAAACATTAATAGCATTAAACAAGTTATTAAAGAAACGCGTCACTTGCCCCAATAGCTACTTGTTACCCGATGAGAATGAGAATATGTTGCGATCATTTAAATGTCGAGCCGTTCAAGTTTGTTTGCCCTAAACTGTCATGGATGTAAGTTCAAAAATGACGCGAAAGCCCAGCTGGAGCCAAGACCAGTTACTGCTGCTGGGCCAGTTGGTGCTGGAGCGAAAGCATGTAACCTGATCAGAGGGAAAATTGGCTCGGGGGTGAACAGCAAATCCAAGCGGTATGCGTGGGATAATATCAGCCAGCAGATCGTTGCAGCGTTACCCTCGGTGTCTCGGATGGCTAGAAGTTGCTCTCAGCGGTTTTGTGAATTACTTTTCAGATTTTACTCCTACATAAAATGTTTTAGCGCGAATGAGGAGTACTCCTAGCGCTAAGATAAGATGCTTTGTGAATACGGGCCCAGATTTATAATGAAATGGAAAATAAAAATATATCACTATCAATCAGAACACTTTATTGAGCAGAGCTTAAACAGAAACATTGATTGGGTACCCATCTTGAAGAACTGAGCCATCTGATCAAACATTCACGTTTAATAGGCTATCTAAAAGATTCAGTAGACTTCATGAGATTAAAAACAATAATCCACTGTCGGACACGGAGTTATATTGACACCATCTCACTGTCGGACACGGAGTTATTTCGAACACGAAGACACTGCGTTTTTATTTAGCCTCAGCCATCATGCTCATGTCCACGGTTGTCGCTGGCGGTCGTTCTCTATTCTGTTCAACTTCACGGTGTAAAGATCTAGGATATTGAGTCATAGCCCCACCTGCTGTTTAACAGGGACAATAACAGTGAGGACATTTGTGAGAAAATCTTTTACGCCATGTCAGCGGTAGAAAACTGCCAAAAGTGATTTGTACTTGTAGGAAATGGTTCTCGTCGTATACTTGTAAGCGGTACGTTTTGTATTTGTAAAACTGAAAACATTCGTTTGTTAATGGTGTTTTGTATTTGCAAACCACTCTGTATTTGTTTGCAAATCGTTTTTATATTTGCAAATCACACCTTGTTTGTACGTGAATCGTTTTTATATTTGCAAATCACACTGTATTTGTTTGCAAATCGTTTTTATATTTGCAAACCACACTTTGTTTGCACGTGAATCATTTTTATATTTGCAAATCACATTGTATTTGTTTGTGAATCGTGGTGCATTTGTAAAACATGTTCGGTTTGTATGCAAGGTTTTGGCAGTAATTTAACTCCATATATGGAACCTGCGCAGGCTCAATTTAAATATTGCATCTGTGTGTCTGTTAGTAAATCTCTAATTGGTGTTAGCAGTGTTGCTCTTTTTTTATTTCGTTTAAAAGCGTGTATTTTTAAAACCACAATTTATCAGTCTTTTTTAATGACATTTAATGGTTTGGACTTCTGCTTTAACTTAAGCAGCTAGATTTATTTCATTCTCTCCTGCAGTAATTCAGCTTGCATAGCAGATAATTTGTCTTCTACACTGCCTGTCCAAAAGTAGTTGCTGTTTGGATTCAAATAAACAAATACTACAATCGGATCATTATTGCAGTAATTAAAAGCCTAGGTTTCAGCTGGCAATAATTATTTTATTTTATATATTTATATATTTATTTAAATATATATTTTTTATATTTTATTATTTAATATTTTAGAGGACAGTTCACAAAAATGATTTACTGAAGCATTACATTCATTAAGGTGGAGAAGAAATGGGTTAGTATCAGAGACGTACGGTTAGGGGAGGTAGTGGCTTCACCATTTAATCCAACAATTAAGACCTAGCCTAGGGTATATGTAGCCTGCAATGATTAAGAGGTGATACTGACAAAAAATTTCATTTATGTTTGCGCTTTGATTCGAGACTGCAAGTAAGGAAATCTTAAAAATTAATCAGTAAAAATATCAACTCTCTCTGTAATTCCGTGTATCATTTTGACCTTCTGTTTATCAGATTATTAAAAAAGACTGAAAATAAAACCATATTTTTTTCTTAATTTTTTTGAATGCCATTATAAAGTATGTACTTAAGGGGGAAAAAATGATTGTAAACATATTGACCATGTAACACGGCATAAGAAAGCTTTTAATTAATAGCATTGTGTGAGCTTCCTGTAAGCAAATATGGCCAAAGCTGTCTCGTGGGCATTTTAAGTTCCATCCACTGAACAATAATATTGTAGATGAAATTGGCACGCCATTCTGCCGTTTAGTCTAAGTAAATTAGTAAACCAATCCGCTGATTGCTAATCAAGCAAAGTAATAGGGAGTAATCAGTTGTTTAATGGTGAGGATTCAGCCTCCCCTAACTGACCTCCGACGGCACATCATTGGTACGAATGAACTCCGTCATGATAAGAAATTGAATCCGAAAATATGAAATAAATTACACAAATTATTTGTCAAAATCACAATAATAGGTAATGTCGCACTCAGTAATGTCTCACCTAGCAGATGGACGGCCAGTTGCTTAACGATGATCAAGAATAAGGATGGATTCAGACGATTTCTATTATAATTCCCTTTTCAGTAACGGTCGTTGCAGCAAACCAAATTATGGACACCATACGCTCAGTAGCGGAAATCAGCCAACGCACAGCAATACACTGGAAAACTTTCGTTGCCAATGAAAGGTGTTTACAGAGTCATTTCAAGAAACATGAAAAATCGCTAAATTCGTGCATATTATCATGGGATACAAAACAAAATATATCTTTGGTACCGGTCTTACTGGACACTAAACATTTTTTTTCAGTTAAAGTTAATTGTTCTCAAAAATTACGGAAATTAGTGGGGGGGGGGATGTTTGTTCATTCGTTCATCGGTGCAAGGAAAGTACATTTAAGCAGTGCCATTCCCTGAAGACCTGCCAGCCGTGGAAACAGTTGTGATAAATTCAGTCTAACTTTGTCTTATATGTGACCCCGTCCATGAAAACCCAGCTAAACTTGCCTGATCTACAAAACCCAAAACCAGTGAAGTTGGCACGTTACGTAAATCGTAGATATAAACAGAATACAATGATTTGCAAATCCTTTTCAACTTATATTCAATTAAATAAACTGCAAAGACAAGATGTTTAATGTTTAAACTAAGAAACTTTTTTTTTTTTTTGCAAATAATCATTAACTTAGAATTTAAAGGCAGCAACACATTGCAAAAAAGTTGGCACAGGGGCCTTTTTACCACCGTGTTACATCGCCTTTCCTTTTAATGACACTCAGTAAACGTTTGGGAACTGAGGGGGCCAATTTTTGAAGCTTTTCAGGTGTGTTATGGCCCCAATTTGTTATTACATTTACAACACAAACAGCAACAGCAACAGCAAGGGATGACAGAAACTGTTTTAAAAACTTGAACACATTTAATCAACAGACAAAGACAATAACAACTAACTAACAACTAATGACCAAGATTGAATAAAAAAAAACTGAAATATTTACAGTCCCTTTGGTGGGTTTCCTGGTGATGTGCTGGGTGAGAAAAATCCACAAAAGAAACTTAACAGGTCTTGAACAGAAATAACAGGTCTGGTCACACGTATCCTTCTTCTTGCAATTTCTCCTACTACTTACTACTACTACCAGGACATGTCTAAACATGACTCCAGTCTGAGCTTAACAAAAAAAAGGTAAATACTGCCATCTAGTGGCCTATATTCACATTACACCTCCATTCCAAAAGGGAAAAATTTTGACTCCTAAAGGCAAAATTTTTCTTTTCAATACAAAATGGTTAAGTGAACACTTGTCTATATAAACATATCATACAATATTCAAACACATGATATATATATATATATATACACATTCAAACACGGGATAAGCAATCAGCAATTACATTGTCTGTACCCTTCACATGCTTAATTTCCAAGTCAAACTCCTGTAAAATCAAACTCCAATTCAACAATCTCCGATTCTTGTTTTTCATCTTACTCAAAAACATTAGCGGATTGTGGTCAGTGTACACAATCATTGGCTTTTGTCCTGTACAAACATAAACCTCAAAGTGTTGTAAAGAAAGGACCAGAGCCAACAGTTCCTTCTCTATTGTGGAATAATTCCTTTGGTGGCGATTGAACTTCCTGGAGAAGTATGCCACGGGATGCTCAATGTCATCAGAGTCACTTCTCTGTAGGACCACAGATCCACAAGCTTTGTCGCTAGCATCGACCGCGATGGAGAACGGTTTGTTGAAGTCAGGAGATTTGAGCACGGGGAAGTGACACAGCAGAGACTTCAGGTGATCGAAGGCTCTCTGGCATGCATCATCCCAGGTGAACTTTACGCCTTTCTTCAGTTGGTTAGTTAGACTGAGAGCAATCTCAGCAAAGTTCTTGCAGAACTTGCGGTAGTACCCGATCATTCCAAGGAAGCGGCGCAAAGCTTTTTTGTTGTCAGGAACTGGAAAGTCCATGATGGCTTGGACTTTAGCATTTATGGGTGCCACCTTACCCTGGCCTATGACGTAGCCAAGATAGGTGACAGTAGCACAACCAAAGTCACTCTTGCTCAGGTTAACAGTCAGGTTAGCCTGGGTCAGGCGCTGGAACAACGTCTCTACATCTTTTAGATGTTCTTCCCAGGAGTCACTCCATGTGATCAGGTCATCGATGTACGCACCCGTGTGTGGCAATCCGGCGATTGTAGACTGTATCATCCTTTGGAACGTGGCTGGGGCATTTTTCATGCCAAAGGGTAGGACTTTATACTGGTACAATCCAGATGGTGTGGCAAAAGCAGAGATGCTCTTGGCCCTCTCAGTTAAAGGCACACACCAATAACCCTTCAATAAATCAATCTTGGTCAGAAACTTTGCTTGCCCTACTCTATCAATACAATCATCAATCCTAGGTATTGGAAACACATCAGTTCTAGTTACAGCATTGACTTTGCGATAATCTGTACAGAATCTAGTACTTCCATCAGGTTTTGGAACTAGCACACAGGGTGAACTCCAATCTGAGTTGGAGGGTCTGATAATATCATGTTTTAACATGTACTCAACCTCTTTCTCAGCAATCTTTCTCTTTTCAGTATTCATCCGGTATGGATGCTGTTTTATTGGTTTGGCATCACTAACATCTACATCATGAGAGGCTATAGTAACTCTCTTTGGAACATCAGGAAACAAATTCATATTTGTTTCATATTCTATACTCATATTTCTTGATCAACCTTTCAAACTGATCTCTCTGTGAGGGTTCTAAGTGCTGGAGTTTTACATCAACATTTTGCAACACTTCAGAATTTGACAATTTACATGAAAGAACTTCAGCTTTAATTCTTGGTTCATCATCTTGAAACTCCCCCTCATCTTCACACGTTTCGACCATTGGAGAATCTGAAGTGACAGCTGCAACCCTAGCATTTCTGTCAGGATAAGGCTTTAGCATGTTAATATGACACAATTGTTTTGGTTTTCTCCTATCTGGAGTCTTCACAATGTAATTGAGATCATTGAGTTTTGTCAGAATTTCATAAGGACCATGAAATCTAGCCTGCAATGGATTGGACTGCAAGGGAAACAACACAAGGACCTTTTCTCCTGGTTTAAACTCACGGCTTCTAGCCTTATGATCATACCAAGTTTTCATTTTTCCCTGACTTGATTTCAAGTTCTCTTTGGCAAGGTCACAAGCTGCACGCAATCTTTCCTTGAACTTGCTAACATAGTCTAACAGACTGATATGCGGCTCTTTCTCTTGCCATTGTTCACTCAATAATAGCAAAGGTCCTCTCACTTCATGACCAAACACTAGCTCAAATGGACTGAATCCAGTAGACTCCTGCACTGCTTCTCTAGCTGCAAACAACAGCAAATGAACCCCTTTATCCCAGTCTTTCTCATGGTCATAACAATAAGTCCTCATCATTGTCTTGAGAGTGGAATGAAACCACTCTAAGGCACCCTGACTTTCTGGATGATAGGCACTAGAAAGAATCTGCTTTGCACCTAGTTCATACACAACCTGCTGAAACAATACTGAAGTGAAATTGCTACCCTGGTCTGACTGAATTTCCCTGAGAAGGCCAAACAACGTGAAGAACTTTATCAAAGCCTTCGAGATTGCAGTTGCCTTGATGTTACGTAGAGGTATGGCTTCGGGGAATCTGGTAGATGCACACATGATTGTCAACAAGTACTGATTTCCAGATCTAGTCTTGGGTAATGGACCAACGCAATCAACAATGACCCTAGAGAATGGCTTCCCAAATGCTGGGATAGGCTGCAATGGAGCTACAGGTGGGTCTAACTGGTGTTTTCCAACTACCTGACAATTGTGACAGGTTTTGCAAAAGTTGGAAACTTCTTTCCAAAGCCCAGGCCAAAAGAAGTGTTTCATGATCTTATCAACAGTCTTGTTAACACCAAGATAACCTCCTAAAGGTAAACTATGAGCCATTGTTAAGATCTCATTCCTGTAGACCTTCGGAACAACAATTTGCCTGACCACTGCCCAATCTGCATTGGCAGGGATATCAGGAGGGCGCCACTTCCGCATCAACACACCATCCTTGAGATAATACCCAACTGGAACTGCGTCTATTTCTTTATCAGGAAGGGCTCTCCTCTTTAGTACACTAATTTCAGGATCATTAGTTTGCTCCTCAATCAACCGCTTTCTGGACAGAGACAAGTCTCCAGACACATCAGAATCACCAGACCCATCCGGCTGGCTGAATAGAGAACTGATAAAAGTATCTGATAAGTCCTCAAACGGAGAAACCATAGTAGGCCAATCAGAGTCATGAGGCAAACCACCTGAGTCCTGACTATTCAATGTACTGGACGGCACCACATCATCTTCTTCTTTAGCCTTCTTGGCCATAGCATGAGTCACTGCGCAAGAAGGATACAGAGATGGGTCCTCATCCCCATCTTCAGTGCTCGGCTGTGAAGTAAGATGTACAGGGGGAACTACTTTGCCCCCAGCCAGGTCATTGCCTAGCAACAGAGAAACACCCTTTATAGGTAGACTTGACATAAGTCCCACCTTTACCTGTCCTGTAACTAAATCTGACTTCAAGAATATAGAGCGCAGGGGTACAGATACAGTCCTCCCTTCAATACCTTGTACAAGTATGAAATCCCCTGAAGCGGTCTCATCACGTAACTCCAAGGAGTCCATCAACAAAAGTGACTGAGAAGCTCCGGTATCCCTTAGGATATATATGGGGACAGGAGTAGTATGCTCATTCAGAGCCACAAATCCCTCTGACACAAATGGAAGAAATTCCTCCCTCACGAAGTCAGCTGTATCAGGCTTTTTAGCCCCACAAGAAGCAGGCAATTTAGCAGATTGGTTATCTACTACAGGGGTTACTAACCTTGTTTTCACAAAGGCATTTGGTTTGGTATCCTTTTCTTTTTCTTTTTCAGCTTTAAGGAACCGACAGTTAGTTGTAACATGACCAGATTTCTTGCAATATCTGCAAACTAGACCACTTCTGTCTCTGTCAGCTTTCACACTTTGATCAGACCTGTTACTGGATTTCTGAGCACCATCACCAGATTTGTCTTTGTCTTTGGGTGAGGAATCTTGGGTATCACCATTACCCTTTTTCTGAAATTGGGACCATCTATTATTACTGCTAGACTGAAATTTGGACTTATGTGTGAGAACATATTCATCTGCAAATTTGGCAGCTGATTGCAAATTCAGTGCTTGCTTCTCATTAAGGTAGGTCTTAACATCATCTTTAACACAGTTCTTGAATTCTTCAACTAACACCATCTCTTTTAGTGAGTTGAAATCATCCTTGACCTCCATAGAAGTACACCAGCGTTCAAAGCAAACTTTCTTCTCATTAGCAAATTCCACATAAGTCTGATTTTCAGATTTCTTCAAACCTCTGAATTTCTGTCGGTAAGCCTCTGGAACCAACTCATAAGCTCTCAAAATAACCTTTTGGACAACCTCATAATCAGAGGAATCATCTGCAGACAAAGCCGAATAGGCTTGTTGAGCTTTACCCTTGAGGACAGTTTGCAACATCAGAGGCCAGTGTTCCTTTGGCCCCTGGCAACTCTTTGCTACCTTTTCAAAACACTGGAAATAGTTGTCAACATCCTTTTCCGAAAATGGAGGCACCAGTTTTACCTCCTGACTGGCACAAAATTTATTTTTAGTTTCAATTTTTATTTTTAGTTGCTCCATTTGGAGTCTTTCTTCTCTATCGAATTTCTCTAGCATTTTTAATTTAAGTTCCATTTCTATATTTGGATTTTCCACTGGAAACTGTTCCAGATCTCCGGGTGCAAACACATATTCATCAATGTAATATTCAACTCTCTCTCGAGCCAGTCTTGCTTTTCGCATGGCTGGTTTCACCTCTGTCAGCTCTAAATGTCTGCAAATTTCTAGCAGTTCTGTCTTTTTAAAAGACTTCAAAACCCCTACGGTTGGTGATGCCAAGAAATCATCCATTGCTGTTGTCAATATATATGTATTCAATTGAAAAAAAATCAATTTTACAATTTGAAATGTTAGATTTTCAATAAATTACTCACAAAATGGTCTATCCCGGACCTTGAGCCCCCAATTTGTTATGGCCCCAATTTGTTATTACATTTACAACACAAACAGCAACAGCAACAGCAAAGGAATGACAGAAACTGTTTTAAAAACTTGAACACATTTAATCAACAGACAAAGACAATAACAACTAACTAACAACTAATGACCAAGATTGAATAAAAAAAAACAGAAATATTTCCAGTCCCTTTGGTGGGTTTCCTGGTGATGTGCTGGGTGAGAAAAATCCACAAAAGAAACTTAACTGGTCTTGAACAGAAATAACAGGTCTGGTCACACGTATCCTTCTTCTTGCAATTTCTCCTACTACTTTACTGTCTGAATTCTTTTCCTTATATACTCTTTTGCAGACCCCACCCACATTTAGACCTCTTTTTTTTAATTTTCTGAGACTTGCCCCAGACATGACCAGGACATGTCTAAACATGACTCCAGTCTGAGCTTAACAAAAAAAAGGTAAATACTGCCATCTAGTGGCCTATATTCACATTACAGGTGGAACTCTTTCCCATTCTTGCTTGATGTACAGTTTAAGCTGTTCAACAGTCCGGGGTCTCCGCTGTCGTATTTTACGCTTCATAATGCGCCACACATTTTCAATGGGAGACAGGTCTGGACTACAGGCAGGCCAGTCTAGTACCTGCACTCTTTTACTACGGAGCCATGCTGTTGTAACACATGCAGAATGTGGCTTGGCATTTTCTTGCTGAAATAAGCAGGGGCGTCCATGAAAAAGACTTTGCTTGGATGGCAACATATGTTGCTTCAAAACCTGTATGTACCTTTCAGCATTAATGGTGCCTTCACATATGTGTAAGTTGCCCATGCCTTGGGCACTAATACACCCCAATACCATCACAGATGCTGGCTTTTGAACTTTGCGCCTATAACAGTCCGGATTGTTCTTTTCCTCTTTGGTCCGGAGGGCACGACGTCCATAGTTTCCAAAAACAATTTGAAACGTGGACTCGTCAGACCAAAGAACACTTTTCCACTTTGCATCAGTCCATCCTAGATGAGCTTGGGCCCAGCAAAGCCGGCGGCGTTTCTGGGTGCTGTTGATAAATGGCTTTTGCTTTGCACTGTAGAGTTTTAACTTGCACCTGTAGATGTAGCGACGAACTGTAGTTACTGACAGTGGTTTTCTGAAGTGTTCCTGAGCCCATGTGGTGATGTCCTTTACCCACTGATGTCGGTTTTTGATGCAGCACCGCCTGAGGGATAGAAGGTCACAGGCATTCAATGTTGGTTTTCGGCCTTGTCGCTTATGTGCAGTGATTTCTCCAGATTCTCTGAACCTTTTGACGATATTACGGACCGTAGATTACGAAATCCCGAAATTTCTTGACATAGCTCGTTAAGAAATGTTGTTTTTAAACTGTTCGACAATCAGCTCACGCATTTGTTCACTAAGTGGTGACCCTCGCCCCATGCTTGTTTGTGAATGACTGAGCATTTCAGGGAAGCTGCTTTTATACCCAATCATGGCACCCACCTGTTCCCAATTAGCCCGTTCACCTGTGGGATGTTCCAAATAAGTGTTTGATGAGCATTCCTCAACTCTCTCAGTATTTTTTGCCACTTTTTTTGCCAGCTTTTTTGAAACATGTCGCAGGCATCAAATTCCAAATGAGCTAATATTTGCAAAAAATTACAAAGTTTACCTGCTCGAACATTAAGTAACTTGTCTTTGCAGTGTATTCAATCGAATATAGGTTGAAAAGGATTTGCAAATCATTGTATTCTGTTTTTATTTAGAATTTACACAACGTGCCAACTTCACTGGTTTTGGGTTTTGTAATTTTGAGATGAAGGCTGTCAAGTAGTTCCTATGATAAAAAATGTCAAAAATATGAATATATCAAAATATTCAAAATATCGACCTGCTTTCCCCATAAACAGGCAAATTGGCACCTGAGGATAGTCACCATTGAATTCCTAAGTGAGGGAAGCATCTAGACTAGGCTTACCTATGAATACTGTGAAAAGAGAGCAATCTCTTTGAGACGGTCCAGCTGGGGGTGACTGTCTGGCTAGGTGCTACCCCACATCATATATACTGCTTGTGTGTCTTTGTCGTGTGTGTGAGGCTGACCTCTCCCATGGGCACGTCTGTTTTTCCATTACAACTGAACTTGTAATAAAGTGCTTCACGTATCTCATCATTACCATTGGCTCCGTATGCAAGTTACTTCCATCCGGGATTAACACTGTATTAAACAGCCTGTTTTGGAATCATCAAATCAGTGGTAAAACAAAAAACTAAACAACAGAGATTTTCTTGAGTTTCCACAAGACTCGTTTCAACTATGCTTTCAATCGGCTTTTGGTTTACCTTCGGCGGATAAACACACAATAGTTGGGTGTCATTAGGTTAGGAACTTCTTTTCTACCATTGAAAATGAATGTAGACCCCAATATTAATGCGCACCATCGTAAAGGTCATTTCATGGTATGGCAGAAGAGTTAGAACTTAAGCTGGGTGCGGATTTCTCCATGGATTGAGCCACATCCCCTCGGAAATGTAAGAAATTAAGTGTTTGCATTTATAGATTAACGTCTTGTGAAGCTAGCCAGCCTAGTTTGAAGACATGTCATGTCAGCTACTTCCCGAAATAATTTAGTGCTTGGACATGGACTGCATGCAGACCCATCGCTCTCCAAGTATCTTTTTATCTGACATGGCGGGGGCACCCGAAACAAGAACGCAACACAGCAGTGTGTTCAAACAAGCTGTATGCCATCAATTTAGGGGGGACTGCCTCAAATCCCGACATCACCAGTGTGATAAAGGATTATTTTGTTGGAGATGAAAGCAATGATGACCAGGACCCTTTCTTCAATGTCTCGGACAAGGAATTTGAAGGTAGGCTAGCCTATGTTCTGCTACCTAACTCTAGCATATGTGAAGTGGCTAGCTAAGATGACTTACTACAACAGCCAATTTATTGCCAGTACAGAATTAACTTTGTTGGCATTGTAATATTTGGATTCCAGTTCTGACTTTAAGTTTGTTGATTGGGATCAGCTTTTTATCAGTTAGATGTCTGTTACAATGTTTATTAGCTTATTATTATTATGAGCAGACTGAATGTCTAGCCTGCTCATCTGTCATAGACTCTGTCCAGTCTGATGCAGCAGCCTACTCAGATTAAACTGAAAGACTTCATTTTTATATGTTCAAGTTTAAATAACAAAATATATATTTGCCTTTTCAGACCAAGACCATACTGATGAAGACACGCCAGTTTTGGTGATAAAACCCCAAGATTCAAGTCTGTTGCATCTTGGAGCTGAGAGAGATTGAGTGACTGATATGCAATTTTACTAATAAAATATACAAATAATCTTAATAGAATTATTTTTGCTTGGTAACTGCTGTTGCAGTTAAGTTTATTATTGCTGTTGCAGGAACGTTTATATGATACACCTTCCCTCCGTGCATTTCAATGGTATTAAGATATACTTTATTGAACCCCCTGGGGTAATTTGTCCTCTGCATTTGACCCATCCTATAGTTAGTTATAGTTAGTTATAGTTAGCAGTGGGCAGCCACACAAGCAGCGCCAAGGAACCAACTCAGGGTCTAAGGCCAGTTTCTTGGTCAGGGGTACTGGTAGCAGCATTCCTATAATGCATGTTTTTGTGGGTGGGGGAAACCTGAGTGCCTGGAGGAAACCTACGCGAACACTCGGAGAACATGCAAACTCCACAAAGGCCCCAGGCCGGATTCAAACCCACAAGCTTCTTGCTGTGAGGCAGTAGTGCCAACCATTGTGCCACCGTGCAGCCCACATTATGCTTTTTGGTCATGCTCTTATTTATAAAAAGACTAATTTTGTGCCTGCTGTGGTGAAGCAAGCATAATAAAATACAACCAAGTCCTTGCACCTGAATCCAGTCCTCAACTTCCTGTCCTCCGTGCATCTGAACTGTGCACGAAGCACAAACGTGACAGAATTCTGCAATAACTTGATGTGTCAGAATTTCTTCCATTCACCACTTTACTTCATGTCCTTCCATTATTCCACTGTGGGTTGCGGGAAATGCTTTAGCCATGAAATAAAAGACAAATTGCCATTTTTCTACAGAATAAATTTTTTCAAAAAATTTTGGCAAGCAAAAGCAAAGGTTGGGCAATCAAAATTCAGAAAACTGAAAAGAGAGGTTGCTCGCTTGGGCAACCAGGTTCCAAAAAATGTTTCAAACCCTGCAGTATTTCCTGTTTCCTAATCCCATTCTTAAAAATATTTGTTTAGAGTTGAACCAGGTGTTTAGCCTGCTGAAACAAAGTCCTTGTCCTAGTACACTGACCATGAGCATCAGTATTGGTGAAGAACAATGGCCCTCTGGATTCCATGGATATACTACTTTATAATTAAAATACTTTAGCTTGAGCTGCTGGATAGCTCACTCCGTAAAGCATTGCGTTGCAAGGCAGGAGTGACTATCACGTCGTGGGTTTGAGCCCCGCTTCGTACCAGCCGGCAGTGGTCGGCAGCTTTTGTGAGTAGCGCACAATTGGCTATAGGTTTGCAAATTGGGAAGGGACTGCAAGGGAGGGAAAATAATAGTTGCATTGCTCGTTGCTCGAGCGATTCTAAGCCTGTTCATGTCTGGGTATTCTCTGCCCTTGTTCTGAACTTGCGAAGATTTAATAAAAGAGTGTATAAGAAGCGGTGGTTGACAGGCGCATGCTTCAGAGGACAGCCTCGAACTGTTTGCACTCTCCTGAACTGGCAGCAAGGGGTCACATACAAGTAAGCCTTGTGCCTTGTACATAGTTCACCAATTGGGCATTCCAGATTTGGGTGGGATTGGAGATGCTAGAAAAAAAAAAAAAAAAAAACTTTAGCTAAATTCATGTTTATATCATTGGCTCCAGGATACAATATTTGCATTTATACAGAAATTGTTCTTAATACATACTATGCACGTATTTGAAAACATTTACATCATTGGGTATTGCTTATATGCAGCAAGAGTTTCCCTCTGATAACCAATGAGATTGCTTGTATTTGTTAATATCCAACCTGTACCAAATTGTGAGGGAAATCTCGCTTTCTCACTGACAGGCCACACCCGACAAGGGAGGGTATTTTCTTTTTAATTTTGTTAGGAAAACCGCGAGACCTCGAAATCGAAAATGCAAAGCCAGGCAGTGCAATCTGTCACGAAAATGAAAAAGAAAAGTGGCGAACTGCGTTAGCGATTTAATTATGAGGCAGATATCGCGTCTGCTTCTTGAAAAAGAAAAAGCATTTCCGAGAATGTATTTGCTTTATGAGATTAGCGTTTTCGACTTTGTTTTGTTAGTGATATTGCGGGGCACTTCTTGCAAATAAAAACAGTGCTTACATGGACTTGAAAATGCAAACGCAAAGTGGAGGATTACTTTAGCATTTTCGTGATGATACAAATAACACTTGTGCTTCTCGAAAACGAAAAAGCATTTCCGAGAATGTATTTGCTTTACTTGATTAGCATTTTCGTTTTGTCAGTGATATTGCAGGGCACTTCTCAAAAATACGAATGCAAATGAAGAATGTATTTTAATTTTCTATTTGTTATGAAAATTGCATACATGGACTTAAAAATGAAAATGCCAAGTGGAGGATTACATTTGCATTTTCATTATGATACTAATAATGCCCTTGTATCTTGGAAATGAAAATGCATTTCTGACATTGCATTTTCATTTTCATTTTGTGAACCATTTTCTTCCATAGTGTTTGGGTATAACGCAGCGGAGTCAAATCTTCACCAATCAAATGAGCTACTCTCCTCACCTTTAATGTGTTGGAATATAGAAGCCTCTGTCCTATATCTGCATGACGCCTTCATGCTGAATTCTACTTTGTTGCTTCAGGCATGTTTTCTGCACCACTTCCGTCTATATTAAGCATTATGAATTATGAATGAAGAGTTATGTGGCTAGCTAGGGCATTCGCAAATTATTACCATTAGCGAACTTGAATGGAATTACAAAACGAAACTACGTCAGATCTTTGACACTTATGAAGTTGGAATGAAATATGACAGTTGCTCATTTATTTCTTCTGCCTGCATCATTGGGAAGAGAAACGATGGATAGAGTTTTCCTATTATTACACCCTGTTCCTGCTTATCATTTTGGGGTTAACATGCATAGACAACAATGCAAGACACGTTTCACATTTATTTTCAATATGTGATCTTAACTCAGTACGAGACACTCAAACTGGATAACTGAATATTAAAAAAACATCTGATGGAGTAATCCATTAAAATTGGATTTTTTTATTCAAAGAAAATGCCACTGATGATCAGATTTCTGCCAAGCTTAACCTCGTTCACCCAATGACTTAACTGTAAAATCCTTGCTCTCACCTCACCTTAAAGCGTATTTCTTCTTCAAACCCATTCCCATTTACATTTCCTAATTTGCATCTAGGAGTTAATTCATTCAGTTGCAAGAATCACTCGATAGAATTACTGCTGGCCATTCCCACTTAGCTTGCAATATTGTTCATTGCAATAGTTATCCAGCCTTTTCCTTTCTATGCTAATGGTGACATAAAACATTAATGTCTTTTGAAGCTTCTGAATTCCTGTAGCTCAGAAAACAGTACATATTTTTTATAGATCAAGGTCAGGTCGGCTAGATACGCCTTAGAAAACATGTTTAAAAAGGCATTGGCAATTTTACGCCAGTCATAAATTTACTCGACTGTGCAATTCCTTCGAACTTCCACATATGCATGCGCAATGAAGGAAATGTGGCCTTTGGGAAAAAAAACCGAAACTCAATGACTTGCGTTAAAATGGCCCACATTTGCTACATGCTTTAACCTTACAAGATCAGCTAGCCGGCTAACTCACTTCAAGTCACAGTTAGCATGCTGACTATTCTAGCGAGATAATGTTAGTTACTAGCTTGCTAACTTAGCCAGCTTGCCATCAAACCAACTTACGTTCTAAAATTTTTTGCAAGGACATACTTCATCAGTTCTTCTGTATGACAGCAATCAGTGCCGACTACTGATTGTAATGATTGACAAGCTGAAAGCTACCAAAACATTAGCAAGCTAATGTTGTACTGAAAATTACACTCTTATAACAGCTAAACTACCTAGATAAGATAACTAAAGGCTCGAGAAAGCCTGAATTGCTCAATACTAACATAGATTTCCACGACCGTGAGCCCTTCATAATAAATGTTTACCTTAATGGGCCTAATAAGAGCTTGCCGTTCAGTGCGAGTTTTGCTCCGTGTTGAAGGCTGGATGGTGCTCTTTTGTTGTTTTGGATGTCAGGTGGTTAAGGTTCTCTTCTCAAGGGCATTTTCCCAACATCCCTTCTGTACAACCTTGCTAAAGTCAAATACGACAGAAATCATTATATTTGATGTTTTCGGGCCAATAACTCCTACAAAGAGCCATTTTACTATTTCAGTCTAATAAAACTTTTGTAGAGCTTTATTTGCTGATCATTTTTCGCAATTGAAAGTTTTTCTCCATCTTATATGTTTTCTTATATAGGCCAAAAAACGCAAATCGTCAAATTTTACATTTCGAGGCCAATAAATCCGACAAAGAGTCACTGTATGATTTCAAGCCTATGATGACTTTCATCGAGTTTCATCTGCTGATCATGAGTTGACAGTTTTTTCTGTAGCTCCTTTACTTCCTGAGATATAGGTGAAAATAGTTGGTTTTACCCCCACGTGCCATTTTTAGTAACACCGGCCATGTTATTCAGACAGCGGGCATAATCGACACAATTTTTAAAGTAGACACCCTAAGGATGCTTGGGGCCAATTTTAGCCTGGATCTGTCTAATAGTTTCAGAGGAGAAGATTTTTGTCAAATGTTAACAACAGACGAAGAAGACGTGATGGCAATAGCCAGCTAATGTTATTACACAGTCATTCCAAAGTCAGCTAGCTATCATCCCTGATATATTATAGCAAATGCAGTGGACTAAGTCCAGATTTCCTAGATTACGCGGGCAAACACAGAAGTTTGTAAGAATAGTACACTGTAGAAAGATTACTACTGGTATAAAATGGCCACTGCCTTTTTAAAATGTAGTTTTGGAAACTCATGGCAATTTGTAAAATTTGTTTATGTAAGAATGCAAGTGGTTGTATACAGCCAGTGTCATTAAAATGCAGGTTAAGTCTCAACCTGTTTCTATTCAAGAATCTGACAATTACTTGAATGAATTTACTAAGCGAATAGACTCCTGAACAGCTGCATTTTCAACAATGATTAAGATCAAACAGCAAAGCGACAAAACGAGATTGCATTGAACTTTATCGAAATTCCATCTAGAAGTAGAATGTTATGTCGTAAATGCCGCTGGGAATGGTTTTTAGATACAGTGTATAATCACCCGCTTGCAAATACGTGCCTGCGTGCAAAAAGCCGCGAGGGGTCCGACCTCATTTTGCATATTAAACGCCTCGGCGATTATTTGCACTATTGCATATAAACGTATGTGTTACCCCAAGTTGCAGTAACAAAGACGCTAAAACAAGCTTCGGTTTCTCTTTGTATGTATATCTGATGTCAATAAAGATGTGGGGGGAAAAAATAGCACACGATCTTTGGCACAGAGATATAAAAAAAGACTTTTATTATTTTTTTGGTTGGGGGACTTGTTTTCCATGTTCTTTTTTTAACATTTCTTACTTAAAAAAGGACACGACTTCGGAATTGTAAATCAACAATGTTGGGGTAATGGCCTCGCACAGAACACCAATGTTGGGAAAAATACAATTTGCCTAATGATATTAATATTATTAATTTGACTATCCAAAAATATGGTATTGTAATATTAATATTAAATATCATCATAAATACCTTGGGGCACCACCCTTCCTCAGTGAAGGGAAAACGATAGCCAATTAATAAAACCTCAGTCTCAATATCCACTAAGCCATTAATTTGGAAATTGATTGATAATTAAATTAATAATTGTAACCAACTTACCCAATAGTTCTAAATAGAAGAGGTTGGCACTTTCATTCACTCTTGCACAACATTAATAACCACAGCACATGTCTTAAAAGAATATTTATTTAAATGAAATCTAAACTACAGTAAACACTATATACACAATGAAGGAGGTGTGTGTGTGTGTGTGTGTGTGTGTGTGTGTGTGTGTGTGCTTGCGTGCGCGTGTGCGGGTGTGGGTGAGAGAGAACAGAGGGATGATCTAAGGTGTGAATGAAGGGGCCTTGCAGACCATGCGAGTGGGGGAAGGCAACCCTACTGTAACAAAGACCAAGTCTTTGTAGCAAAGGAAAGCTAAGAGTTTTAAAGTCAGATAAATGACTTAAAACGCTCACTGTTGTTTGTGCGTGTGTGTATTACGTGAAAACGAAGAGATGTGTGTGTGTTCTGCATAGGAAAGGCGCCATGTTAGGCTACAGGAGGTTATTTGCATGCAAATGAACACATATTGTCCAACTAAAACACAATCCTAAAACAATCACAGCAACTGTCATTTTAAAAATACACACAGTCAATTTTAGCCTTAAAAGAGGGTTTAAATGCCCAGTTGTTACCAGTCCTTAGTTGAGGAAAGAGGTTTGGAGGTTGCTGGAGGATCCAATCACGGGTGATGTTGATCCGGCTGGAAGAGCGGTTCTGGTGCTGTCCATGTCTTTGCTGTGGGGAGAGTAGGGAAGCTGGCCGCTCCTCAAAAGCAAGCTGTTTCTTCAACTTTTGCTGTACGCCTGGTAGCCTGGCAGATTCTTGAGCATGGCCAGTCTATGCTGAGCCTTAGAGATGGGGGAGGGGTTCCCCAGCCTGAACAGTCCACAAGGGTCCAGGAGCCTCTCCAAGGGAGAGAGAATGAGTCCAGAGCTGACTCCAAGAGCCAAGAGAGAAGAGACAGCTCCAAGAGAAGATTAAAATGGTTGACCACTGGTTTTATGTACCTGGCCTGCTGGCGGGAGGGGCTTGCAGGCAGAGAGTGGTCATGGGAAATCCAGGGATCCATTTTGAATTTCCACACATATGAAAGGCTTACCTCTGTGGGACCCCAACAACAATATTGATGCTCTATTATTTGGCAAAGCTAAAGAATAAGCTCTACGATTGCCTTATCCTTTATTTAATCGCTCTGTTACCTAAGTTTTCATTTCGTTCAAAGAAAAGGCGTTCGCATTCAGCTGTGCCTGCGAGTCTGACTCAGGTCTAAACCTGGAAGAAACTAGTAGTTATATGCATATGAATTTATATGTATGCTTTGTTTATTAAGATCGGAACAACTTCATTCTGAAGTGCTCATACCTACTTTTTGTTTTCATTTAGTCCGGCTTTGCCCTGATACAACGGATAAAAGGATGATGTTGCGTCTTGCCCCAAGTGGGATCAATGGAGCGGTCTCAAAATTAAAGTATGGAAACGAAAGCGCGCCAGTTTCAGTTTCCACGAATACACTTTTAATAAACAAATAAACTAGGGCTGTTGCTATAATTCATCGTGATTAATTTAAGCGCAATAAAAGTAACTGCCACTATGAGGCAGACAGACAAGCTTGCTTATTACCTTTTCTATGACACTCACCTAATGCGGTCATTTGAAATGCTTCCGGGAAGAAAACTGTGATTTGAAGTCCGCTAATTACCAGCAAGGTTGGACAGCCTCCATCGCCTTGGCATAATTAGCTCACCTTAAATCAATTCCCGTGTACTTTGCCTGACTTGCAATCAAGCAATTTATTCAGCCAACTGACAAATCAAAACCAAAATGTGGCCTATAATGATTAAGAAGAGAGAATGAGAACCAGACAGACCTATCAGGCTGCCGCGTTATATTAAAAGATTTTCAAATATTTTAACAATTTACATGTCACATTCTATACACTTAAACAAAATGTTTTCCACCTTCACTGTTGGTTATTTAGATGCTCTAAAGTAAATAAAATCAAGTGCTATGAGTTACATTATTTTAAATTACTCTCATTCAATTATCTAATAAAAAGTGCTCAAATTTGCGGCAAAGATTTGCCTGAACGTTAATTGCCAAATCTTCGGTGGATTTGACTATTGCCTGCAATGCAAACGTATTCTCTCTCGCATTCATGTTCGGTATGCTTCACAAAATGTTTTCCACTTCACGTAGCCTATATTTTTAAGCTCTTAAACCCAGGGCCATCTTTGAATAACTTAATTTTTTTTTAGAAATATCTTTAATAATCCATACAAAATTCCTTGATTAAAGGTGGAATTCAGAGGTCTGCTATTTATTCAGATTATTGAAATTTTTTCAATCTACCACAGCAACCTGGTTAGGTCCGTCTGCTTCTCATTATCACTTAATCATTATGCGCCACATTTTGATTGTGATTAGTCATTTGGCTGAATAAATGGCTTGATTGCAAGTTAGGCAAAGTACGCGGGAAATTATTTAAGGGGAGCTAATTATGCCAAGGCGATGGAGGCTGTCCAACCTCGCTGGTAATTAGTGGACTTCAAATTACAGTTTTCTTCCCGGAAGCATTTCAAATGTTGCACTAGGTATGTTTCATAGAAAAGGTAATAAGCAATCACGTCTGTCTGCCTCATAGTGACAGTTACTTTTATTGTGCTTAAATTAATCGCAATTAATTATAGCGACAGCCCTAAAATAAACTGAAGCCTTTTTTGCCAGATAATTTAACTGGCACCTTTTAACCAGTTATTTTAACTGTAATTTTACAATACGTTTACCACAGATTTCAGTGCATGTTCAGTGTAAACCACAATTTACTGCGCACAGGACTCCACTTACAGGTAAAATGACAAGGAGACAATGCGTTAATTTAACGGTTAAATTTAGTCAGTTTATAACTGTGTCGGAAAGCCAAACTGGCCTGGTGCAGGTCGGTGCAAAAATAAATAATGGCCTGTTGCAAATACCTGCCTGCTTCTTATAAACGCCTGGGTTCTAAGTCGATTTTGCGAAATAAACACCCGGGCTACTATATGGTCATATGCGGTAAGTTTTAGATTTCATTTCTAATTCATCAATTAGATAATTGCTGGCTTTATTCAATCTCATATTGTAGCCTTCCAACAACTTTCCAGAGACTGAACTTTAAAAACCTTGATGATTTTGCTTTCCTGAATGTTTAACGGATGGCATGCATTTTAAATGCATTTCATGCATCAAGCTGTCATGGTAGCAAAACCATGAAAGGTTTAGAGTTCAAAATTAAACATGCAAACATCAACAAAAGCCAAAGACACTGGAAATGTAGGGACGTGGTTCTGATAGCTTCTTGAATCATTGAAATTTCATGAATGTTAGGACATGTTATACGGGACTACATTTGTTAATCACAATGGTATCATACCTATTCTGCTCAATAATATTGTGCATAGAAGTCTCTGGGCATGGTATATGTACATAACCTATAAGTATTTTACAAATTTACATTTGAAAGATTGACCAAAAAAAAGACGGCGTATTAACAGTAATGGACCCATTGATATATGACGCGATGTAAAGTAAGATACCGTACTGAACATTTTCATTGTATTTGTTGTTATGTAGTTTAATGCACACACTGATACTCATTACTGCCTTGGACTCTATTCTGTCTTGTTTGTATCAACAGCAACATACAATCTCACTGGATTGTATTGGACCCTGCAATGCGGTGTGTTTTTGCATATTAATCAAGTATGATGCACAGTGGCTGAAGTGCCCTGTATAAGGTCGGGATCAGTACTGATTGCTCTAAGACCGCAAGGGAGGCTCAGCTCCAAAACATCAAAATAGAAATGGTGAAATATGTACTGTTTTGTTTGGATTTCATTGACTAAAAATGCATTTAAACGCGTTCAACCCTAAAACAAGTTTGTTCAGAATCAGCAACTTATCGCAGGTGGACTGACCAGATTTTCTTCTCATACCTTACCATAGCGTCACAGTGTATTAAAGCTATTGAAGATCAGCATCTCTGGGCGGTCATCGGATAAATGTCGCGATTTTGTACCTCCCATGGTTGCTCAGCACATCTAGGAGTCAATGGAGCAGTGGGCGGGCCTGGACGCAGGGCTTCAGTATGATGATTAGAGGATCTGTCTAAAGCAGGGCCGCCCAACCCTGTTCCTGGAGGGTTACCATCCTGAAGGTTATCACTCCAAACAAAGCAAACCACACCTGCTTTTCCAGTTAGAGATCTTGATGAGTTGCTAATGAGCTGATTCATGTATGTTGAATTAGGGTTGGAGCAGAAACCTACAGGATGTTGCCTTCTCCCAGGCACTGGCAAACCTGTCAGCTGGCCTGTACACACACACACGCACGCACACAAACACATGCAAACAAACTCATCTCCCGACTCGGTTTCGGTTTCGAAAGATATTTTCACTTTTACTTCATTGCAGATATTACGAGGACAAGAAATTTAATATTTTGCTATGTCTGCTTCATTGTCTTTGTCAATATACATCTGTTTCCACCATTCAGGCCTGCACTGCATTACAAAAAAGGTGATATAGGGGCAATTCAGGACTAGTAATGAGCTAAAAATTTTGAATAATGACGTCGGTTGAAACAGCTGATGACAGCAGATGACTGCAATCATGATTTGGTGGAAAAACTGGGTCCTGGAAAGGTCTAATCCTTCAAAGATGGTGGAAGATCTCCAATTTGCCCTCAAATGCGTAAAAAGGTTTAGAACAATGCTCTTCAAAGAGGGATAGTAAGGAATTTGGAAATTTAATGCTATATGGTACATAACATCACAGAAAGACTTCCTGAATCTGGAAGAATTTCCCAGTGTAAAGGGCAAGGGTGCAAGCCTAAGCTGAATACCAATGATCTTTGATCACTCATACAACACTGCATCAAGAATCATCATTTATCAACATTCATTGCAGTGGTGATCCTGAAACTACAGGTGGTAACTGAAGTAATGGAATTCAAGAAAACGTCATTAAAACCTACCCTTCCAAGTGTTAACCAATGTTGACCATGATCATGCACCCAGGCCATGTGACTTGCCAGAATATGAGGATGAGCTCGGGGGACACCCCCATAATGCTTTTCAGCCTTATAACAAGATCATCTACAACTAAGTATTTTTTTAACTGTGAGTGCCAACATGTTTGGGGCAAAGTGATACAATAGAGCATATGGTGATTTTAAATATCAGGTCATGTAACTCTCCAGGGTAGCACTGCAGGGCGTAGAGTCAAGTGGACACTGATATCTAGTAATCCTACTGGGACGTCTCTGGCTAATGATATATCAACCTGGCGCCAGTAGATAGTAGTCAGAGCTTCATTTGAAAACTCTTTGCAAGCTAAGTTGCAGTCTTCAGTGCATAAAGGAAGCATCTCATGACAGGACTGCAGATGCCTACAATTTTCTTAATCAGCAGTAGTGTATGGGGATATAAAAAGCACCCTACTTTTAAATCTGAGTGCGTCTGTCAAAACTTACGGCCACTGCATACAGAAATGAGCTTTCATTTCTATTTAGGCGTACTCTGCGTGCCTCTGCAATGCTCGTTTCCCAGTACTTCAATACAAGTAACTTGAATAAGAAATAAATACCATGAGGGAATTTAGTTAACAAAGAGCTTGAGAAGGGTTTAAAATCCAGAGGGGTGATGTCTTATTTTTTCTTCCCAAGAAAGTCTTTCATGCTTTTCCCAGATTTAAATAAACAGGAGAACATGAGGCGAGCCACCATATACAATTTGAAAAGAAACCCAGGAACTTCATATAGGTGTCAGAATTTTTTGTGTGTATATTTTAGCATAACAAATATAATCTCTTTAGTTCATCATGACAAATAATGTTCTGAATGGAAGCAGGCTCAGCCCCTCTTAAAGAGAATATTTAACCTTACTGGAGAGCAAGACTTCAGAATGTAATGCACATTATCTCAGTGGAGGAGAAACACATAGTGACATTGGTGTTTTGAATACTAGGGGGGACTGTCCCCCAAAGGGATTTTAAACAAGCATTTTGCTCAACTGACTCATCTTCTATGTAATAAAGAATACCTGTTGTTTACAGTTCCTCTTACACTTTCCTTGGAATTGTTCTAGGGGATTGTGAGTCCATACCAAAAGTCCAGAGTACTTTGGGCAAGGAAACCCAAAGAAAACAAATCGGCTTATCCTAATGACGCATAGATAAATCACTGCACTGACACGTAGTGGAAACACACTTAGCCTACAGCAAACATTTTCAATGACAGCGTGTTGTCATCAGGACCCATCGCAGCTCTAACCTGTCATTAACCAATGGCGCCACGGTGGGAAAGAGAAACAGAAATTAAACCAATTACAGTCTCTTCTCCGCAGCACAGGGCTCATCTCTCCCATGAACCGCAGCATCCTCTGTGACAGCCTTGCTCTCTTTAACGGCATCACATTACACCCCTTGCAGAGCCAAAGAAGAGGGAAATCGGTTTTGCGTATATTTTAGGCTGCTGATGAGGCCAAAGGTCAGTGCCACAGATTATTCAGAAGGCAGGGGCTGCTCAGCAACCGTGTGAAAAAATGAAAGATTTTCAAAATCAGTTTTCACTTCATTTCAGCTCTCATGCACCTTGAAATAACATTCATAACCTGAATTCCTTAAACAAAATATGTGACAAATCAAGCAAAACATGTTGTGCATGTAGAGGAACATATACTGTATTAGTACACAATAGGACCTTTGAATGTAACAAGGAAATGTATTTAGAATACCATGCCTATAAACTGAAACGCCCAACAGGGTCATTCCATAAGAAGTCAACCAGAGGTTCCCAGGTTATGAACTCAGATTTAGCTCAAACTTATTTTGGGAGTACTTCTACATTCACAATGTTCACACACAAAATTTTAGGCTTCTACTCCCGGGTTTCGGAGATATGACCCACAAAAAATTGGGGACCATGACCCTAGCGAATCGTGCATGTTAATTTATTGGGATTTTGGAGGCCAATATCTTTGGAACATATCAAAGGTATGGGCTATCTCTTTTCATTTTCAAGATAACGGCCTCTCAAATATGAAACTTTTTATGTATGGAAATCAAAAATTCAGTTTTCAAGGGCCCCCGATGAAGCTGGGATGCCTTACAGTAGCAAAATTGTGCTGGATTCCTTCTATTTGAGGACAGGTCTGTCTGTACTAGGAAGATTGACTGCACCCAAGGCAAAATAGTGGAGTTAAGAGACCCTGAAAAGGGTCCCAGCTAAAAAATTCACTTTTTTGCCTATTTTAGAGTAAAAAGTTCACCATGTAGGCAGTAACCCATGGTAATGAAACTTGTTCTATGACCCCAATTCCGAAATAGTTGGGACGAAGTGTAACTTGTGTATAAAATCAAAATGCAATGAGTTTCAGATCACATGAGCCAATATGTTATTTACAACAGAACATAGATAACATTTCAAATGTTGAAACTGAGACATTTTACATTTTTATCCAAACAAGTAGATCAGAAGGATCTAATAGCTGCGACCTCGCCTAGCACCCGTCACGTGGCCTAGTGTCCATGACTGGTGGTTTATTGTACAAGTGTGATCTTGAAATTGGCAAATTACCTTGAAAATCAATAACGAACCCTTCCTCTGTACCAAGAAGCTTGTTCTAAGATGTAATAGCCATCCATCAAGTTAAAGTGGAGTTACGGTGCGAAAACTGTGAAATCGGGGCAAAATCGACACTTTTTTGACCGGTGTGACCTTGAGATTCTACAGATGACCTTGAAAATCAATAGCGAACCCCTCCTCTATACCAAGAAGCTTGTTCTAAGATTTCATAGCCATTCATTGAATTAAACTTGAGTTACGGTGCGAAAACCGTCAAATCGGGCAAAATTGACACTTTTTTGCCTTTGTGACCTTGGGATTCTACAGATGACCTTGAAAATCAATAGGGAACCCCTCCTCTATACCAAGAGGCTTGTTCTCAGATTTCATAGCCATTCATTGAATTAAACTTGAGTTACGGTGCGAAAACCTTCAAATCGGGCAAAATTGACACTTTTTTTGCCTTTTTGACCTTGGGATTTAATGGATGACCTTGAAAAACAATAGGGAACGCCTCCTCTATGCCGAGAAGCTATTTCCAAAATTTCATAACGATCCATGAATTCTAACTGGAGTTACAGCGCGACAACCCGCAAACAACACGACCTTGTGCATGGACATCACTTTGGTGAAGGTCAATAACTCCTGAAAATTTCATGATGATACGACGACAGGAACATGGTCAAAAAGGTGTCACAGACGGACGGACAGACAGACAGAAGCGTTCATAGAGCTGCTTGGTCGCAGCTAAAAATGAGCTCATTTCAAATTTTCTGGCTCAACCAGATCGCAAAAAAGTTGGGACACAGGCCAAAAAGAGCTGAAAAAGCAATTAATATAAAAGAGAATCAGCTGAAATTAAGTAACTGCCAGTAATTAAGTTAACTGGCATCAGGTTTGGAACATGATTGGCTATAAAAGGGATGTCTTAGAGAGGCTGAGTCTTTCAGAAGTAAAGATGGCCGGAGGCTCTCCAATATGTGAAGGCTTGCGTAAAAAAATTGTGGAATACTTTAAAAACAATGTTCCTCACCATCAAATTGCAAAGGCTTTGAAGGTCTCATAATCGACAGTGCATAACATCATCAAAAGATTCAGAGAAACTGGAAAAATCTCTATGCGAAAGGGACAAGTCCGAAGACCTTGACTGGATGCCTGTGATCTTCGGGCCCTCAGATGCCACTGCATCATTCATCGACATGATTCTGTCATTGACATTACTAAATGGGCCCAGGAATACTTCAAGAAACCACTGTCTAAACACAGTCCACCGTGCCATCCACAGATGCCACCTAAAGCTCTATTATGCAAAAAGGAAGCCATTGCTGAGCATGATCCAGAAGTGCCGCCGTGTTCTATGGGCCAAGGCTCATTGAAAACGGACTGTAGCAAAGTGACTAAGTGTCCTGTGGTCAGACGAGTCCAAATTTGACATTCTTTTCGTAAATCATGGGCATTTTGTCCTCCGGGCTTAAGAGGAGAAAAACCACCCCTCCTGTTATCAGCATTCAGTTCAAAACCCAGCATCATTGATGGTATGGGGGTGCATTAGTGCACCATGAATGCAGAAAGGTATAAAAAGTTTTAGAGCAACATATGCTCCACTTCAGACGAAGTCTATTCCAGGGAAGGCCTTGTGTATTTCAGCAGGACAATGCAACACCACACACTGCAGCTATTACAACAGCACAGCTTCGTAGTAGAAGAGTCAGTGTGCTGAACTGGCCTGCCTGCAGTCCTGATCTTTCACCGATTGAGAACATTTGGCGCAACATTAAACGAGAAGTCCGTCAAAGGAGACCCTGCAGCGGGAAGCCTGTATTAAACAAGAGTGGGATCAGATTCCAATGGCTGAACTCAAGGAACTTGTCTCCTCAATGCTCAGTCGCCTCCACTCTGTGTTAAAAAGAAGAGGGGATGCTATACCATGGTAAACAGGCCTCTGTCCCAACTTTTTTGAGACCTGTAGCAGCCATCAAATTTGAATTGAGCTCATTTTGTGGATAAATGCAAAATTTCTCAGTTCCAACATTTGCTATGTTATTTTTGTTCTATCGTGAATAAAACACTGGCTGGTGTGATTTGAAATTCATTGCGTTTTGATTTTATTCACAATTCACACTTTGACTCAACTATTTGACCCCCAACTTTTGGGGGGGCCATATCTCAGTAACCCCTTGGGGAAGGAACCTAAAATTTTGCATGTGTTCAATAGAAATATAGTGGTACTCCCGCAATAAATTTTAGCCAAATCTGGCGTCGGTGACCGTGGAAGATTCTTGTACTTTGGTTGAGTTCATATGGAATGACCCAATATTAAGTGCTGTGGCTTTACAGAAACATTTTCTGACAGGAAGATTGTACCCAACATAGCGAAAATGGCCACTACAGTGCTGACTGCAGCTAGGCTTTGCCCTGCAGAACTATTTTAGCCAGCGTGTATCCTCTAACGCACTGAGCATTACTGTGCTTTATGATCAATGGATGGTGAGTGCTACACTTTACCCTTCGAGTGAGCATCATCTTACTCCCCTGCTTGGCCGGATCCCCAAAGCTGCTCATTCGGTCCATGTCATCATGGTAGCCTAAAGAAGCGGGGCAGAGATAAAAAAAAAAAAGAGAAGCTGAGCGACCGAGCTTGCAAGGAAGCAAGAGAGACATATTAGAACTGAATTTAAAGTAATCCAGGAATCTCAAAAAATGGAAAGGAATATTTTTCACATTTCCCCACACTACTTCATAATTCACCAATGTCCATTCACTTGCGAATAACCAGAACATCAAAACTGTCAACTGAATGCAGACAATGTTTATTAAACTGGTGTTTACAATTGAGTGCAATTTACTGTTGATGGACAATAAAGTATGGCGACAACGCGGCTGGTCTGTGGTTAGGCGAAGACTTTGGAAGGATTTTCTGTACCCTCTTGGCTCTTGATTTATTATCATACTGTCGGGCAATGTTTAGTTTTGGAGGTTTTCAACTTCAGAGTTTGACAGAATGATTGATTGGTAGTGACTTACACTTACGACTAAACAATAGGAATTTAGTCTGTTCAATCTCTGGCCCTTCTTCGTATATTCCAAAGATGACCCTTTTATAGGGTCATAAACTGAGTGAACACCCCTGCACTTTCCTCAGACAACAGAGAACACCATTGTTACAGCATTGTGACCTCTAGCTGGATATGGACATGTCCCTTTTTGTTTAACTTTTCTTTTTATCTTATTCTGTTTTTTTCTTTCAGTGCGTTTTTGTTTTGTACCTCTGGCTACTGCTCAGGATTTTCCCATGTCACATATCGAGAATTTGGAGCACAATGGTTATATGTCCAAAATTTGTGGTTTTGAGATTTTTACCCCCTGTCACATCTTTCTATCAGCTAATCCTTGGAGCACACTAACGATATGTCCATCCGCATTCATTTTTTATCAGAATTCACATTTTCATTTTGTGATATGTCCAACAAAATCTACTTAAATGAATTAAACATTGACATTTTGATGAATCAACTTGAATTTTTATTACAGAATAGTCTGTCTTCTATTGCAAACGAATTTACTTTAACCAATCGCCATTATGTTATGTCACACCATGTGCTAGAATTGTTGGAGCACTGAGGTGACATGTCCATTTTTGCCAATTTTGGCCGTGATGTTGCGATTACACTTCGGTGTTCAATGCACCTCGGAACCGTGCAGCAAAAAAGTGACAGGTAACACTTGGAAACCTAAAAATCAATTTTTCTCAAAACCTCTTATGGCCCCAATTTGTCATGACATATAAGACAGCAAGGGATGGCAGACAAAATTTCAAAACTTAAACAGATTTAATTAAACAAAGTCTGACAACTAACCTACAATTTATTCTACCGACCAAGATTGACATATACAAGAAAAAAAAAAATTTGCAGTCCCTTGAGATGGGGTTGCTTGGTGATGTCCTGGGACAGGGAAATGCTCCAACACAGGCAAAAATCCACCAAAAAACTTCACAGGTCTTGAAAGGAGTGGCAGGTCTGGTCTAATGTATCCTTCTCCTTGCAATTTCTCCTACTACTTTACTCTGTCAATTATTTTTCTTATATACTCTTTTGCAGCCCCCTCCCACCTTTCAGACTTTTTTTTTTGGGACTTTCCCTTCTCAGACATGCCCAGGACATGCGCAAAACCTAGCTTCAGACTGGCTTAACAAAAAAAGTCAATCTAGTACTGCCATCTAGTACTTTTTCACATTACACTCAAAATTGGACATATTACCATTGTGCTCCAAACCCTCAATTTGTTTTCAGGAGTAGCATTAAAATCTTTCAGAGGTATTTGTTAACCAAGCTTATGTCACCTCATACTACATTCATATTTGGTCTCGTGAGACAGAGACTTAATCTGTGAATCTCATTATAAAAATTCTATTGTGCTCATCTCTGCTCTTAAAACATACACTCTCAGAAATAGGGGTAGAGCAGGAGTCCGTTTCTGTTCCCCAAGGTACATTCAGCACTTATATACCGCCTAGGGCTAATTTTAGAACCTCAAGTTACCTGGGTTAACCTTTTTAGTGTCTAAAAGGTACTTTAATGTTCCAAAGCAAATATGTACCCACTTCTGGGAATACAACAGTACCTTTGAGAGTACCGCCCCAGTGACAAGCTTTTTACCCCAAAGGGTACAAATAGGTACTTTTTCTGAGCGTGAAAGGGCATTTTAATATATGAATGGCCAGTTTGACGAAAGACAATTTACCATTGCTCACACCCTCAGACATCCACCACTCCACCAATTAGTACAGCATGCTTAATGCCCCCTCTTTCTAATGTTATGGCCCCAATTTGTTATTACATTTACAACATAACAGCAACAGCAAGGGATGACAGACACAGTTATAAAAACTTAAACACATTTAATTTTTAACAAAGACAATAACTAACAACTAACTAACCTAAAGACCAAGATTGATTATACAACAACAAAAAGAAATATTTACAGTCTCCTGTTTTGGTGGGGTGGCTTGGTGATGTCCTGGGTGAGGAAAATGCTCAAACACAGGCAAAAAAATCCACAAAAGAAAACTTCACAGGTCTTGAACAGAATGACAGGTCTGGTCACACGTATCCTTCTTCTTGCAATTTCTCCTACTACTTTACTGTCTCATTTCTTTTCCTTATATACTCTTTTGCAGACCCCACTCACATTTAGACCTCTTTTTTTTATTTTCGGGGACTTGCCCCAGACATGTCCAGGACATGTCTAAACCTAGCTCCAGTCTGGGCTGAATAAAAAAGGTAAATACTGCCATCTAGTGGCCTCTATTCACATCACACCTCTATTCCAAAAGGGAAAAATTTTGACTCATAAAGGCAAAATTTTTCTTTTCAATACAAAATGGTTAAGTGGACACTTGTCTATATATACATATCATACAATATTGAAATAAACACGTGATGTATATATACATATTCAAACACGGGATAAGCAATCAGCAATTACATTGTCTGTACCCTTCACATGCTTAATTTCCAAGTCAAACTCCTGTAAAATCAAACTCCAATTCAACAATCTCCGATTCTTGTTTTTCATCTTACTCAAAAACATTAACGGATTGTGGTCAGTGTACACAATCATTGGCTTTTGTCCTGTACAAACATAAACCTCAAAGTGTCATCCTTTGGAACGTGGCTGGGGCATTTTTCATGCCAAAGGGTAGGACTTCATACTGGTACAACCCAGATGGTGTGGCAAAAGCAGAGATGCTCTTGGCCCTCTCAGTTAAAGGCACACACTAATAACCCTTCAATAAATCAATCTTGGTCAGAAACTTTGCTTGCCCTACACTATCAATACAATCATCAATCCTAGGTATTGGAAACACATCAGTTCTAGTTACAGCATTGACTTTGCGATAATCTGTACAGAATCTAGTACTTCCATCAGGTTTCGGAACTAGCACACAGGGTGAACTCCAATCTGAGTTGGAGGGTCTGATAATATCATGTTCTAACATGTACTCAACCTCTTTCTCAGCAATCTTTCTCTTTTCAGGATTCATCCGGTACGGATGCTGTTTTATTGGTTTGGCATCACCAACATCCACATCATGAGAGGCTATAGAAACTCTCTTTGGAACATCAGGAAACAGATACTCATATTTCTTGATCAACCTCTCAAACTGATCTCTCTGTGAGGGTTCTAAGTGCTGGAGTTTTACATCAAGATTTTGCAACACTTCAGAATTTGACAATTTACATGAAAGAACTTCAGCTTTAATTCTAGGTTCATCATCTTGAAACTCCCCCTCATCTTCACACGTTTCGGCCATAGGAGAATCTGAAGTGACAGCTGCAACCCTAGCATTTCCGTCATGATAAGGCTTCAGCATGTTAATGTGACACAATTGTTTTGGTTTTCTCCTATCTGGAGTCTTCACAATGTAATTGAGATCATTGAGTTTTGTCAGAATTTCATAAGGACCATGAAATCTAGCCTGCAATGGATTGGACTGCAAAGGAAACAACACAAGGACCTTGTCTCCTGGTTTAAACTCACGGCTTCTAGCCTTATGATCATACAAAGTCTTCATTTTTCCCTGACTTGATTTCAAGTTCTCTTTGGCTAGGTCACAAGCTGCACGCAATCTTTCCTTGAACTTGCTAACATAGTCTAACAGACTGATGTGCGGCTCTTCCTCTTGCCATTGTTCACTCAATAATAGCAAAGGTCCTCTCACTTCATGACCAAACACTAGCTCAAATGGACTGAATCCAGTAGACTCCTGCACTGCTTCTCTAGCTGCAAACAACAGCAAATGAACACCTTCATCCCAGTCTTTCTCATGGTCATAATAAGTCCTCATCATTGTCTTGAGAGTGGAATGAAACCGCTCTAAGGCACCCTGACTTTCTGGATGATAGGCACTAGAAAGAATCTGCTTTGCACCTAGTTCATACACAACCTGCTGAAACAATCCTGAAGTGAAATTGCTACCTTAGTCTGACTGAATTTCCCTGGGAAGGCCAAACAACGTGAAGAACTTTATCAAAGCCTTCGAGATTGCAGTTGCCTTGATGTTACGTAGAGGTATGGCTTCAGGGAATCTGGTAGATGCACACATGATTGTCAACAAGTACTGATTTCCAGATCTAGTCTTGGGTAATGGACCAACACAATCAACAATGACCTTGGAGAACGGCTCCCCAAATGCTGGGATAGGCTGCAATGGAGCTACAGGTGGGTCTAACTGGTGTTTTCCAACTACTTGACAAGTGCGACAGGTTTTGCAAAAGTTGGAAACTCTCTTTCCGAAGCCCAGGTCAAAAGAAGTGTTTCATGATCTTATCAACAGTCTTGTTAACACCAAGATGACCTCCTAAAGGTAAACTATGAGCCATTGTTAAGATCTCATTCTTGTAGACCTTCGGAACAACAATTTGCCTGACCACTGCCCAATCTGCATTGGCAGGGATATCAGGAGGGCGCCACTTCCGCATCAACACACCATCCTTGAGATAATACCCAACTGGAACTGCGTCTATATCTTTATCAGGAAGGGCTCTCCTCCTTAGAGCACAAATTTCAGGATCATTAGTTTGCTCCTCAATCAACCGCTTTCTGGACAGAGACGAGTCTCCAGACACATCAGAATCACCAAACCCATCTGGCTGGCTGAACAATGAACTGATAAAAGTGTCTGATAAGTTCTCAAACGAAGAAACCATAGCAGGCCAATCAGAGTCATGAGGCGAACCACCTGAGTCTTGACTATTCAATGTACTGGACGGCACCACATCATCTTCTTCTTTAGCCTTCTTGGCCATAGCACGAGTCACTGCGCAAGAAGGATACAGAGATGGGTCCTCATCCCCATCTTCAGTGCTCGGCTGTGAAGTAAGATGTACAGGGGGAATTACTTTGCCCCCAGCCAGGTCATTGCCAAGCAACAGAGAAATGCCCTTTATAGGTAGACTTGACATAAGTCCCACCTTTACCTGTCCTGTAACTAAATCTGACTTCAAAAATATAGAGCGCAGGGGTACAGATACAGTCCTCCCTTCAATACCTTGTACAAGTATGAAATCCCCTGAAGCGGTCTCATCACGTAACTCCAAAGAGTCCATCAACAAAAGTGACTGAGAAGCTCCGGTATCCCTTAAGATATATATGGGGACAGGAGTAGTATGCTCATTCAGAGCCACAAATCCCTCTGACACAAATGGAAGAAATTCCTCCCTCAAGAAGTCAGCTGTATCAGGCTTTTTCGCCCCACAAGAAGCAGGCAATTTAGCAGATTGGTTATCTACTACAGGGGTTTCTAACCTCGTTTTCACAAAGGCATTTGGTTTGGTATCCTTTTCTTTTTCTTTCTTAGCTTTTAGGAACCAACAGTTAGTTGTAACATGACCAGATTTCTTGCAATAACTGCAAACTAGACCACTTTTGTCACTGTCAGCGTTCACACTTTGATCAGACCTGTTACTGGATTTCTGAGCACCATCACCAGATTTGTCTTTGTCTTTGGGTGAGGAATCTTGGATATCACCGTAACCCTTTTTCTGAAATTGGGACCATCTATTGTTACTGCTAGACTGAAATTTGGACTTATGTGTGAGAACATATTCATCTGCAAATTTGGCAGCTGATTGCAAATTCAGTGCTTGCTTCTCATTGAGGTAGGTCTTAACATCATCCTTAACACAGTTCTTGAATTCTTCAACTAACACCATCTCTTTTAGTGAGTTGAAATCATCCTTGACTTCCATAGAAGTACACCAGCGCTCAAAGCAAACCTTCTTCTCATTAGCAAATTCCACATAAGTCTGATTTTCAGATTTCTTCAGACCTCTGAATTTCTGTCGGTAAGCCTCTGGAACCAACTCATAAGCTCTCAAAATAACCTTTTTGACAACCTCATAATCAGAGAAATCATCTGCAGACAAAGTCGAATAGGCTTGTTGAGCTTTACCCTTGAGGACAGTTTGCAACATCAGAGGCCAGTGTTCCTTTAGCCACTGGCAACTCTTTGCTACCTTTTCAAAACACTGGAAATAGTTGTCTACGTCCTTTTCAGAAAATGGAGGCACCAGTTTTGCCTCCTGACTGGCACAAAATTTATTTTTAGTTTCAATTTTAATTTTTAGTTGCTCCATTTGGAGTCTTTCTTCTTTATCGAATTTCAAAATCTCTCTGTCTCTGTCTCTCTCTTTCTGCTCTTTCCTCTTTCTCTCTCTCAAATTCTCTTTGTTTTTCTTTTTCCTCCCTTTCTTTTTCTCTTTCCTCCCTTTCTTTCTCTTTTTCCTCCCTTTCTTTTTTCTCTTCTCTTGCTAATTTTTCCAACTCAAACTGCCTTTGTTTTTCTTTTTCTTCCCTTTCAATCTCTAGCATTTTTAATTTAAGTTCCATTTCTATATTTGGATTTTCCACTGGAAACTGTTCCAGATCTCCTGGTGCAAACACATTTTATCAATGTAATATTCAACTATCTCTCTAGCCAGTCTTGCTTTTCGCATGGCTGGTTTTACCTCTGTCAGCTCTAAATGTCTGCAAATTTCTAGCAGTTCTGTCTTTTTAAAAGACTTCAAAACCCCAACGGTTGGTGATGCCAATAAATCATCCATTGCTGTTGATCTGTCAATATATTTAGGAAAATTCCAAAAACAATTTTACAATTTGAAATGCTAGATTTTCAATAAATTACTCACACAATGGTCTATCCCGGACGAGCCCCCAATTTGTTATGGCCCCAATTTGTTATTACATTTACAACATAACAGCAACAGCAAGGGATGACAGACACAGTTATAAAAACTTAAACACATTTAATTTTTAACAAAGACAATAACTAACAACTAACTAACCTAAAGACCAAGATTGATTTTTCAACAACAAAAAGAAATATTTACAGTCCCTTGTTTTGGTGGGGTGGCTTGGTGATGTCCTGGGTGAGGAAAATGCTCAAACACAGGCAAAAAAATCCACAAAAGAAAACTTCACAGGTCTTGAACAGAATGACAGGTCTGGTCACACGTATCCTTCTTCTTGCAATTTCTCCTACTCCTTTACTGTCTCATTTCTTTTCCTTATATACTCTTTTGCAGACCCCACCCACATTTAGACCTCTTTTTTTTTATTTTCGGGGACTTGCCCCAGACATGTCCAGGACATGTCTAAACCTAGCTCCAGTCTGGGCTGAATAAAAAAGCTAAATACTGCCATCTAGTGGCCTCTATTCACATCACACTAACCAAGCTTTGGTTTGGTGTTTTCTTTCTTTCTCTTCTTTGATTGTTCATGTCTGTTTACTTCTTGTTTAAGGTAGTAGAGCCTTGTCTGTTGATAGAGACGTTGTATATTCTGTTGCAATTTGAGTTAAATTTCCTACTTTTGAATCCGACTCTTGAGCTGTGCTTTTTGACCAAGGTTGATCCAACAGATTGCTAATTGAATTGTTAATTAATATTTTTGGAAGTGATTAATGATTTAAATTGAATACATTCATTTTACATGTTGGATAAGTGAGAGGTTTTAACAGCTGAAGCACTTGTGTTCAGTATTCAGAGTGCCTGGACATTAAGCGAGAGCATCTATCTGTTATAACTACTGGATTTGACATCTTTTCTCCAACACTGTTAGCCACTTGTTTCCCGTATATTTCCATTCCCACCACTCACTGCCCGATCTTTTACCAGTTGGCTTATGGAACTTGCCCTGAAATGTGCGTCCTCGTATTACTGCCAATTGGCTGGAGTCCCGGAGCTGCGTCTTATCACGTTGCTCGCTTTACATCTCAACATGTAGAACTGTTTCATGAATGCTTTTTGCTTTGCATCTAAACACAGACTATGGTTTGAGTTCATGTGACATTATGATTGGTCTTGGGTGATATAAGAAGTAACGTGCATACATTCCATTACTTTCAGTCTGTAAATTTTGTTTCATTCATTTTCACTGTGATCACAGGACCAACAATGCTAGTCCTGCTGTGACAGGACAAAAGGCTTGTGAAGATGCTGTCAACCTGCGGGCCACATGCGCGAAACAGTGAAGAGGAATCGTCAGGCTGAGCAAATGCTGAAACCACATTGTATTATGGATAACAACGGTATGAGCGGTGTTGATTGCAGTGAACTGGCTAGTTCGCACCCGCCGACTGCGGGAAAGTTGAGACTGTGCGAATCTTGTGTAGTTTGCCCCGAGAAAGGCTTTAAGGAAAGAGTCAGACTACATGTGCGTGAGGTATGAGATCCCATTACGCGTTGAACCATGCTTCCAAACTTATCATACTATCAAGAATTTTTTAAGTAAGTTTTTTTTTCATGTCACCGCCATCCTGTCACCTTGCAATCTGTTTCTTTGTTCGTAAAAGATGTATATAGCGTAATTGATTGCATCCTTATTGTATATCACATGAACTCAAGTCAGTGTTTGGATGGTTAAGATGCTAAACAGCACAGTTTTTTTCACCCATTACGCCAATGACCATCAGTGTGTAGGGCCAGGGCCTGCCAAAATGGCTCAAAACCACAAAGAACAGCCATTTTAACTACATTTCTCAAAATTCCAAAAGCATCATCTCTAAAGCAATAAAACTAATGATGTCAAACCCCTTTAAAAAGTTAAGCAACCCATTGTTCTCTCTCTCTGGACCTCTGCCATGGTGGGGTTAATAGAGATCAGGAGTGCACATCCATCTGACTGAAAGGTTTCCTTGGAACAGAACAAAGAACAAAGTTTTTCAGACCCTTCCAGTTGGCCACGGTATAGGTTAAGTTTAACTGCATTCAGTTCCGTTGCCTATAAGTTGCCTATAGGCGTTTCTATTCAAGAACTGGTAAAAGAATTCACACAGCGAGACAACAGTGGAATTCCTTTTGTTTCAACATCTTTAACTTTTGGAAGAAACGAAAAGGCGACCAGCTTCCCTTTTTACTATTTTCCCGATCCACAAGTCAACGAACTTTCTGCATTCTCTCATGTATCACTGTGCCTGGAAAAGCAGATACTTTCTTGTCCGCTGACGAGCGCTGAGGAAAGAAAGGACCCGCCCCGCGGAGACTGACGCTGGAGAACTGGATCTCTCACTCGGTAGTGATCCCAACTCAGGCAATTTGCATCTGGGCAGATTTAGCAAGAATATGAAACGCGTGATTCTATGCTAATTGTTGATTTTTGAATGTAATTATTATATTATACATTGAGCTGGGTTTTTCTTTGCTTGCTGGTTTTAATGTACTGGATCTTACTGCTGTACTGGTTGAAAACTTCGGTATGTGAGAGAATTGTCTGGAAATCGCGGATTTTTACTGTACATTGCTGCATTGCTGACCTGTTTAATATCCAAGTGACAATTGAGTCTCCTAAGCTTTGCTTATCCAGGAGTAAAAATGCGGTTTTGCCGACTTAGGTGCGCTTGTTAAGGCTGCTCATGTAAAAATAAAACCAAAAATAAAATGACCAAATTGCAGGTTGACGCTCAACCTATATCCGAGTAAGAATCAGATAATAAACTGAATTGATTTTCTGAGCGAGTGGGCGTCCTATAAGCTGCGCTGCCATTAACGATTGTGACATAAAGCTTTGCATCAATGAGGAAGGCTACAATATGAGATTGCATGGATGGTAATTCAGTGAAATTTCTCGAAATTCCATTTTTAAGTAGTTATGTAGTAAATGACACTGAAGATTTTATTTATATAAGGCTAGATTTTGTTTAATTTGATAATAGCCGTTCAAACAATCTATTATAGCCCTAGCCTTACAACTTTCCCAGAAGTTGAACCGCAAAGACCTCATGAATGACTTTGCTACCTTGAAAGTTAAATAAATGGCATGCATACTAAATTATATTAAATACATGCCATGTGTAGAACTTTCATGATGCACAAATATCCAATTCACTAAATGATTCAATCACCAACGCTTCAACATACAAAGCATAATCACTTCGTGCAGCAAGCAGTGTGCAACTACGCTTCCCTGCAAATGCAACCTATCCCTTTAAACGCTGAAAACATTATGACAAGTTCAACGTTGTACAATCTTAAAATAAATGAGGTGGTTAAAAAAAATCCTAAAATGAGAGATGGAATTCAGGGAAAGCACTGGGTTAATTAATTATTTTTTATTATCTTTTAGTTTTTTTCCATCCATGCAATAGCACAATAAAGACTGTTGTCAATGTTACCCTTAAGTCACCTGTCATTTCTTTATACTTTTTTTTATTAATCAGAGGCTTAAACATTGGTCTTGATTATTCAGCAAATAAACTGCATGATTATTGATCATGCAATTTTAAACAGGATAAGCTTGAAAGCAATTATACATTTTAGAGACTCACAGCATGTCATTTGAAAATCCCGTAATGCCGCCATTATCACCAGGGCGCTGTTCGGCTTTAGAGAGTCAAAGACTATTTTTGAAAATAAAGATTAAGTTTAGATTTTTATCTTGGACTAGGCTTAATTTGTGTCGCTGACCTGGTGACAATGACACACTAAATGACACAGGAATAGAATGGGTGAGTGTACCATCGGAACTGGGGAGGTCTCCATTCGTAGGCGCAGCCATGCATAGCTTCTTGGAAGTGTTGAGGCCACGGCTGTTGAGGAAGACGGGCAGGTGGACGATGTTGCGCATGTAGTCATGCCCATTGATGTTGGAGTCGCGCAGCACGCTGTTAAGATTCTGGTTAATGGCCTTGATAATGATGTGGGGGTCACTGGCAAAGATGGAGATGAAGGGTCCTTTGGAGAACAGCACCCTAACCTGCAAGACAAGAACCAATTATCAGTTTAATTTGACCACTCATCAATTTAGTCAGATGGCCTTTAATGTAGAGCATGACCAATCATCTTAGAGGCACTAGATCAGGGGTGGGCAATCACGGTCCTGGAGGGCCGGTGTGTATGCAGGTTTTTATTCCTATCAATTACCCTGACTAAATGAGTTAATTGATTGCATGCACAAATATAGATTTTCGCAATGATTCGATCAAAGGAAAATGTTTTATGAAGGGAGACAAGACTAGTCTTTGTAGTTTCATGATAATTTAAAGAAATGCGCGTGAAACGTCAGATTTCATAAATGGTTTGGCTAATTGAGACAATCTAATTAAAGACCAGACGTTGGTGTGAAAACCAGAGACAGATATGGCCCTTGCTGCCCACCTCTGCACTAGATTGTACTTCTTCCAATTGTAATTTGAATTTGTTGGCAGCATTAATGTGGGGAAAAAAGCAAATTGACTGAACTTTGAGGGAAGATTCATGGTAGCTGCCATTCCAAACAGTAGAATGTAGCTTGAATGCTATTGTCCATGCTATCGGGCAATGCTATTTTCCACCATTTTCCACCAGTAAAGCAGATACCTGGAGCAAGCGCGGTAATTAATGGTTATATGTATGATTGCACTTGCTACGGTTTGGTGAGCTAGATTTTTAAGCTAAAGGTTTCACCAGATACGTCCAAGTCTGATTGAGAACGGCAGGCCTAAAAAGTAGTAGGAAAAAGAAAATTAGACAAGAGATAATACTGTATTTTCTGTGAAATAACGGAAATTCCCAAAATCTCTTTTCCAAGAGTGACATGAGTCGGATTTCCTTTGCCCTCAAAGTCTGTAGCATTACACTACCAGGTGATTTACTCACTCGGTCTCCATCAGTGATGTTCTTTGATATTTTATCCCACCAACTTGTTTTCACATGAATTATGCTCCTTGATCAAAGCTTCAGCATTAGGAGATGGAAAAGTATTCATGGGAGAATACTTTTCGTAATACTTCTTAAAATTGAGGACAAAGTGCTCGACATTTTAGAGAGACTTAGTTAAGTGCTCCACAAAGCACTTAACTAAACTATTCATTAAAGTAATCATAATAAACAAATAATAATAATATTAATAAACTATTTATTAAAGATATTTTAATATCCCCGCTCAGCTTAAGATCCTTTATACACAAATACACAAAGCAATCCGAGTGCTTTAAGAACTTTACTAGTGTTCCTCACGATGGATTTTATGATCCCGAGCTTTGTCAGCTTGCTACATATGGAGTTAATTTTGTGTCTTTAATATGCAATAAAAAAAATGGATTTGAAAACAAAAAAATATTGTGCAAACAAAGTTTTGATTTCAAAAATACAAAATGCCCATGAATTAATGAAATATATTTTTGATTAAAATTGTATCTTGATAAATCCACAAGTTTTGTGAACCACAGATTCGTTTGTGTTTCCTGAGTTTTCGTTCGCGTTTATTGAAGTTTTGCTTGCGTTTCTGCATGACTTTCATGGGCAGGACCTCCTCTGAAAACTGTAAGAAGCCTCCTGATTGGTCAGTCTCACTCAAAGAGACGGGGTGACAACTTCCGCCCCCAAGGTGAGCCGGTAAGCACTTATTCACAGAGCTCAAAAGGACCTTATTAAAATGCAAACCACGTGATTTCAATGAACCTATACATTCACTTAGCTATGAGATGCCAAGTCTCACGCATTCGGCGTAGGTCTTATGCATTTTTTAGGCTTATTCATCGTAATCTGTTATTATTCATTGAATGCTCAATGAGATTCTCATGCGGAATTAAAATCCTTGTGTACTGAAGTTTCCGTTATACTTGCGTAAAGGTGCATCTCATCACAAGTAACATGGAAAGCGATTATGACTCCGGACTTCCCGTGCTTCTCTTTACTCAGGGACTGGAAACAATGCATGTGTTTCATGACCGTTTAAATTGTTTTCATGAAATAAGACCATTTGACCACAAGCCTGAGAATTCCTGGCCATAATCGATTTCCGTGTCATTAGTAGGGAAATCCACCATAATGAACGTGAAACTGATTAACTTGATGCACAATGACTAAAATTCCGCGAGTGAATTTCCTCAGTGCGCTTTGATTGAATAATTGCTGACTACGGCACAGAGACGTGAATGTCAATAAGAGGAGAAACTCACGCCTAGGACATAAGCCTCAGCATCTCTGTAAACTTCGTCCAAAAAATCAAAGTTCAAGGTTTTCAAGTTGTCAAATCCTATCTTTGTGGATGCCTAAACAAGGCAAACATACATGCTCTACAACATAATCACAGGGATAATGATACGGTAAAATTTGGATGTAATTCAAACTCCGAAGTCCCTTCAACATAATTTAATAATGCTTGAGTAGATTAGGTTTAGAAGCATTCGGTGGATCGTACTGCCAGATCTGAATTCAAATTTGCATAGCGATAAACATTACACAACAATGGGTGACGCAGTATCCCTTTGCTTTGTCGGAGAATGAGGCTTGCTTTGCCATAGCCATGAGGATGTATATAAAACCATCAATACGTTTTCAGCTTACTCACCGTTTTAATGTGTTCATTCAGTTGCGATGCCATGTGAATTAAGGAGCATGTTTTTTCGCTCAAAGTACATGTAGTTAACGTTATATTAAAACACAGCACAGTGTGTAACAGTGTGTTAATGTTATGCACTGATAACAGGCAAAAAATCGAACAGGTCCGCACCGGCTATTTTCTGCCCGCAGTTTCTGCGTGGAGATGCTTGAACTCCGACTTGTCCTAAAAAACTCACCTCTCATTGGCTTTGGGTGGGTTATGTCACGAAACTCTTTTGGTAACTTCTGGCTAGTCAATACCCAAGAGCCATAACTTCTTGGAACTTGGAAGCATACGTTCATTTTCAAGGTGCCTAATTTCCATCAAATACTCACCAGACACCAATAAAAGGAAAGCAGAGGAGTTCTTAATGTTGAAACCTAAATTTTGCAAATTATCATCACATTTTACCTATCAGAAATTATTTTGACTGGGTCGGTTTCGGAAGCTACCAGACCGTGACCTGGCCCGAATCCAGAAATTTCCATAATGTTTGTGGATAATTCAATGTGTAAAAAAAGAAATTAATAAATAATGCTATAAAATGTACACATCGAAACTCATTGTTATATACAACATTAAATACCCTCGGAATGCAGCAAGCAAATTACTTTTTTATTTGTTCACATGCCAACTGATAAGTCCGAGGCGCTAGCAACATTGGCAAAAGCAACAACTGTATTTCCGAAATTCCCGGAGCATCAGCTACCATTGCTCTTTTGCTGCCATCATTTGTAGACGATGAATAATTACTACACTTCTTTTATAGCTCAGTGTGCATGCAACTCTCACAATTTGACGGAGAAAACCTGTAACAATGACCACCGCGAACCGTAAATTCTGCGTATTTGTCGCAACTCAGGGAAGGGGCACCGAGGGGGATTTCCCCACCGAGGGGAATTTCCAGGCACCAGCTGCGGGTGCGCTACAATGCCTTCATAGAAGGCTTAATGTAGTTTTTTAAGTCATTTCAAATCTGAGTGGCCATCGGGGATCCCAAACATTTGCCTTTTTTGGGGGACTCATATTTTCTCGGTTTGCCTTTCCTGGCTGAGTGCCTCTGCATGTTTTCATACAGTCAACGTATAGGATGTTAATTCTTGCCTCGCAGCTGGGGGCCCCTGGAGGGCAGGGCCCATTTCAACTGAAACGGTTGAAACATAGGTAAGGCCGCCTTAGATCAGGATAGCAATGAAGGCATGGACTGCTGTAGTATCATGTTTAAGGCAATCAGATATCATGGTTATACTTTCACACTTCAGTTCATTATTTTTCTTGAAATAAACTGCAAATGGATGAAGAGTTGCCTGGGAGTTATCCCAATGGTGCCTCTGCACCGCATCCTGGATGATACAACTATAGTTCTCTACAAAATCCAGCAGTGTAAAGGCAACATTGTCAGGCATACCCTCTTTGAGCTATGGTAAGCCGCCTAGGACATCATTACAAAATGATGTTGGCGGAGATCATCGAATGCACAAAATATTGTTTCTAAAAAAATCCTGTAAAGGCTGCTCGAGAAATACTAGTGGTGTTCAATCTGTATGGGTCCACTGCTTGTACTTGACAATGTCATCTAGGTCCATGTCATTGTCAGTAAACGCTTCACTGAGGTAGTCCTTCAGACCATCCTTTCCCGGACAGAATTCGCATAGGTGTAGCATACAGTTCCGACTGTCAATGTTGCAAACAGTCTTCCCCAATATTTCCTTTTAGTCAAGTTTTGTTGGCACAGCCGATAAAAGAAGCTTTGCATTCTGATGATGCTGACACACACACCACACATTGAATGCATTCCTTTACTGCTCACTGGCAGGAACGACAGATACTTCAACTCACAGAATTTTGAAAAACTAACTTTGTCTCTAGTCTCTTTTTCATATTCAATGAGTAGCTCCTTTAGGTCTATGAGTAGCAACCTTTTCTGCTTTTGCACACATTTACTATCAATTTTAACAAAAACGTAGTCCTTCTGTCCTGGGCAAATTCGCAAGTGATCATCTTTCTCAAAGAAGGTAAAAATCCTTTCCTTAATATCAGCTGCTAGGGTTTGTCCTTTTGTGTGTTTGGCTCAGCTAGAATCCCTCTTGAGTTTTTAAGTTCCCTTGATTTTTTGACCATTTGATGCGTAACTCCAAACTCGGTAGCTACTTCTCGAATACTCCAGCTTTCTGGTGCAAGTGTTAGAATCTTAATCTTTTCCTGCCTATTCGCACTCTGACACTTTTCCTTTAACAGGCACAATAGTTTATCATAATCCACACACTTTTCACACTTCCCAGCGGAAGAACTCGAAAGTTGGTCTGGATTCACCTCAAGAACCTTAGCTTCCTTGCCTTCTGCCGCCTGACGAATATCACGTAACTTTCGTTTGCAGTATCCTTTTCTGTCGGGATCGCCAACGCACTTGAATGGGGAGCATCCCAAACCCTCGGCACTTGTATCCAACTTTTCAGTTACATCACTGACAGGTTCAAACATATCAAATGTATCCAGCGAGTCGGATGATACGGGTTCCTCTTCTTCCTTCTTCGTCTTTAGCAGACCTGTTTTGACCTATCTTTTGTCCTGGTTTCTTCTTTAAAAAGCGTGCATCTTCTTTATCTATTGTTCTAAGAGATTCTGAAAAACAGGATATTTAGTTATTGGTGAAGCATTGAAAGAACCACTATATAATAATAGTAATAATGCAACTTTGATTTTTTTTTTTGTCTGGCCTGCACTTAACACCATTTTAGTTTTCAACTTACAATCCTTTATTTTACTTTTTTGGGGGGAGTTTTTTTACTAGCAGACTTTATCACATTTCAACTTTCTGAATCATACTTTGGTGGTGATATCAAAATCTTTTGTAAAGTATCGGGTGCTAACTGGTCAGAATGCTTTCCAAGGTGCCAAGTAGAGCGCAAAACATCTTAAATAATCATGACACACTGGCAGCAGAATATGAGAAATAAAAACTGTAAAAATTCAAATATTTCATGTACAGCTGGTACCGAAAATAAAAATATAAATAGTATTTACTGGTGAAAGTTCCTTTTTGTCTTTTAAATGGATCACAGCAGGCAAGTTGCAAACTAATGAAACGGGTTAAGTACACAGATTCGTGGTGAAAACATGCTTTATCATTGGACAGTGATAACTCAGTGCAAAGTTCTAACTAGGTATTTATTCATTCATTTCAAATTTATTTTGGAAATTGGACCAATAAAATAACACAAATGCAATTGAAGAAAACAAAACAAAATCAGGTAAATAAAAGATAAGGAAAGGATTATGCCGTCTCGAAATTCAGTTAACATAAATACAGAGGACAATACTGCTGAATAAGTGTCCAGGCGCCCGAAAAGGTGACAGGGAGAAGGCAAAGCTTATTGAGCCCTTCCCCAACTTTCAATAAATGTATGGTCCTCAAGAGAAAAACTCCTTGCAAGTTTGAAACCAGTTTTCTTACAGAAGGTTGTTTTGTCACAGTCTTCACCTTTGCCTATACCAATTCTGCAATATGCCATTTTCACAGATTTTTGGAGGAGGCCACAAAGTGAACTGGTGCACACAAGTTCCTTAATGTTTCTGAGCCAACTTTAGAGTTGGAAATGTCTTATCACTTATCAAAACGTAATATCACACCTTGCTCTACAAACACATACCTGTATTGTAGAAGAATGACCAGTCTTTGTTTTGTCTTGCGGTAAAAAAAAGTATTGTCGGGGTAACTTATTGTGCTTGGGCAATCTCTAGTGGTAATTAGGTCCAGGTGTTTTCTGACAGGACAGTCCACCCTTGTTATTTTAGAGAATCATGATCCTAGGGTTTGGTTCTGTGAGTTTCCTTATTTGGATAGCAATTAGTGTCAAACTGGATTAGGGATGCTGGAATAGCATGAGTTGTGGGTATCGAGGCTAGATTATGGATTGTTATTCTTTGGATCTGATTAATAGTATGTCCCCTCCAATTCAGCCATGGATGCGCAGCTTACAATAAGGAGTAAAATGGTATTTGTCAGGGTATTCTGATAGACAGGATTATAAAAGACATAAAAAGAACCATATAAGACACTTTAACTCATGTTCAGGTGCAGGGTTGGAGGAGTTCCGCAAATGCAATGAGTAAAAAACATGCACTTTTTGAAAAATCTAGCGAACATAGTAAACCGAGTGCATTAAAGCTGAGTATTCAATATTTGTAAGATAACATATTTTTCAGTGGTGAAATTTGGTGGTGCTAGCTATTTGCCCACATGGTGAATTTTCCCCATAAAATTTTTTCATGTCAACCTGCACAACGATGTTTGTGCCCCCATAGTTCTCTTGTTGATGCCAACAGAGTTTTATAACTTTTTGTATTTATAGATACTTACCCAAATATTCCACAGATGGAAAATGGGGAGCCTTGGTCAAGTATAATAGAAATGGGGGCAACTCAAAAACGCAACCAACATTTTAGTTGCAAATGAAATTTGAGTTTTCATGGACCTGTAACAAGATATCTATAAAAGTTGGAACAGTTCGGATGTCAGATTCTGAAAGCCTGTTTCTTGAAAACTATAAGGAATTGAGACCTAAAACTTGGCAGTTCTTCCTAAAACATGCTAAGGTATTTTTCGTAATTTTTTGAGGGAAATCCAAGACCCCTCACCTGGGAGGGTGTGTGAATTGGCACGAAATGACCCCATAGGCTCAACATTTTTTCTCAACCAATCGAACTGTATAGGCCTACCTCTTTAAAAAAATTATAATGGTTAACTGTCGGAGGGGTGATATCAGCAAAATATAATTTTCTTTCCTTCTGTTTGTCATCAGGTGAATGAAATACAGACACTACAGAAATGGCAGTTGAAAGAACATCAAAGTTTCCATTTCCAAGAACGGTAAACCATTCAGCTTGAACGTTATTAATTTAATAATCTGACAGGGTAGGCGTACGCACACAAACACACGCGTGCATGTGCACTCAAAAGGAATAAAGATACATTAGGCCAGACTTTTTTTGTTCCCTGGTCCTCGGGTCTGCCGCCATGGAAATGACCCAAAACAGAAAAAAAATAAAATTTTTTTTTGCATGTCCTCGAGCCCGCTGCTCAGAAAAATGAAATTAAAAAATGTAAAAATTATTTTCATTCCTCCTGCCATTTCCTGGAATGCTAGTGATCTTTATTTTTTCTCTTTCCTTCAGTCTGATTATATCCCTATTCTGAAAAATAAAGAATCAAGCTGTCCGGAATAACCATCGCATCAACAATTTCCATGTTGCCGTGCCGGTGTTTTGCTACAAATTTTGCTACCTTGTCAAAAAATGCTACCTTCATGCAAAGCGATCGTAAAGTCTTTGTTTTCGCCTTGATATTGCAATATGAATCAGTTTACAGTTACAGTTTACAGTTACTTTGCTGTTTGTTTGCTTTTTATAACATACGCATATTTTGTCACGAGTTGGATAAGTCTGTTTGAAGATATATGCCATTATCGTCTAACTTTTGCATTTTCAGGAAACCCCAGCGTGTACATGCAAATATATGTACAACTACAGGTCGAAATACACCCTGAAAATAAATCTTATTTTATGATTTTTGAAGATACTTAAGATAACACCGAGGGAACAGCCCGAGATTTTAGGTTTGCGCAAGCGCAGAACCGCAAGGTAGCATATTTTGATGGATAGCAAAATTTGTCAGAACACCGGCCATCAGTTGATGACATTAGATGTTGCACGTACACAATATCTTGAAAGCACATTTGAAGCCATTATAGTTGAAAGGAAACTGGGTAGGGGGTACAATTTGAAAAAAAAAACAAGTGGAATAGTAAGCAGAGCTTACTATTACCCGCTACGTCCCCCAATCATGCTTTTTCTGTTGGTTATAATAGAAATTATCGCATTCCGAAAATCAATTTTGACAAAAATAACAGCACATCAATGACACATAGCACTGCACCTCTCCATATGTTAGAAACTATGTGTGGCAGATTCAAAAAGAATCCAATGTATAATATTTGCAATATCAATCTGAGAAATTGACATTGAACCCACTTGAAAATATGTAAGTCCAAAAACAGAAAAACGGCGATATTTTAGTGGAAAATTATCCCAGTTGGCCGACATTTTGCTCTGCACCTCTCCCTGTGGTAGAAGGTGCGCCAAATTTGAAAAGAATCTAATTAATAATATTAAAGATATTGATTGGACAAATAATGTCTTTGGAAGGAACGACAGACGGACGGACGTTCCCAGATGGCCGACACTTTGCACTGCACCTCTCCCCGCCGTAGAGAATGTGTGCGCAAATTTGTAAAGAATCCAGTGTATAATATTTGAGATATCGATTGGACAAATAATGACTTTGGATGGACTGACGGACAAACGGACAGTCCCAGATGGCCGCCACTTTGCGCTGCACCTCTCCCTGTGGTAGAGAATATGTGTGCCAAATTTGAAAAGAATCCAATGAATAATATTTGAGGTATCGATCAGACAAATAATGTCTTCAGACGGAATGATGAACGGTCCCAGATGGCCAACACTTTGCACTGCACCTCTCCCTGTGGTAGAGAATATGTGCGCAAATTTGTAAAGAATCCAGTGTATAATATTTGAGATATCGATCGGACAAATAATGACTTCAGACAGAATGACGGACGGATGGACGGTCCCAGATAGCCGACACTTTGCACTACACCTCTCCCCGTGGTAGATAATGTGTGCGACAAATTTGAAAAGAATCCAATGAATAATATTTGAGATATCAATCGAACAAATAATGACTTTGGACGGAATGATGGACGGACGGTCCCAGATGGCCGACACTTTGCACTGCACCTCTTCCTGTAGTAGAGAATATGTGAGCCAAATTTGAAAAGAATTCAATGAATAATATTCAAGATATTGATCGGACAAATAATGTGACGGAATGACAGATGGACTGACGGTTCCAGATGGCCAATACTTTGCACTGCACCTCTCCCTGTGATAGAGAATATGTGGGCCAAATTTGAAAAGAATCCAACGAAGTAGCTGCCGGATAGCTCACTCGGTTAAGTGAAGTGACTATCACGTCATGGGTTCGAGCCCCGGTCGTACCCACCGGCAGGGGTCGGCAGCTTTTTCAGAGTAGCACACAATTGGCCATCGCGCTACAGGGTTTCAAATTGGGAAGGGACTGCCGGATTTGGGATGCAATACCAGCTTTGTTCGTTGCTCCAGCGCCTCCTGTTGGCCAGACGGGCGCTCGTCAGGAAGACTCTGGGTTTGTTCATGTTCGGGTATCCTCCGCCCTCGTTCTGAACTTGCGAAGATTCAACCAATGAGTGTATAAGAATCAGTGGTTGACAGGCACGTGCTTCGGAGGAGAGCCGTGAACTGTCCTCACTATCCTGTTTTGGCAGCAGGGGGTCGCATACGAGCAAGCTTTGTACATAGTTCACCAATTGGGCATTCCAGATTCGGGTGGGATTGGAGATGCCAAATTTAAAAAAAAAAAAAAAAAAAGAAAAGAATCCAATGAATAATATTTGAGATATTGATCGGACAAAAAATATCTTTGGATGGAATGACGGACGGACGGTCCCAGATGGCCGACACTTTGCATTGCACCTCTCCCTGTGGGAGAGGATATGTATGCCAAATTTGAAAAGAATCCAATGTTCTTCTGGAAGATGTCCATGGCCTGGTTGATGCCAGCTGCGTCGATGTCCCTTTTTTGCAGTGCACTGTATATAATGTCCACCTCTGGCATGAGCTCGGAAAAAAACTCGAAGAAGTGTAGAAATCTTGGTTCCTGCTGGTGCATGGACAGACCATAGGCCTCGCTGATGGTCACCCTGTCCCATTCCTCTTGGGTGCGAATGTTGTTCAAACAGTCTTTTATCTCCTCACGGCATTCCCACACAGCATTGACAGTCCTGCTTTTGAAATTCCATCGCATGGCTGACGGTCTGGGGATGCGCCTTTCCGATGTCTCGGCAAGAGCAGCTGTTCTATTTTGTGAATTGGAGAGAATTGTGGCGAATGCTGACAAATCAGCAAAAAATACCTTCAGCTCGGAAATTCTTGCTGAGTAGAACTGCTGAAGTATGAGGTTTAGTTGATGTGCGAAACAGTGCACAAAATGCGCATTTGGATAGCGCTCATTGACAAGAGTCTGAACCCCGTGCACACCTCCACTCATAACTGCTGCCCCATCATATGTTTGGGCAATCAACCTGTTACCCAGGTTCAGTGGCTCAAGAGATGCAATTATAGGTTTTGATAAACCAGAAGCCGTTTTGTCCTTCACCTCAATAAATTCCCAAAACCTCTCTGTTACAGTTTTGTTCACCATATAGCGCAGCACGATTACCATCTGTGACTTGCAGGATACATCCGTGGTCTCATCAGCCTGCATGGCAACAAAAGGTGCATTTGCCAACTGTTGAGCAATCTCATCTTTGTAGACACTGTACATACAATCCAAAAGTTAATTTTGAATAATTGCTGAAGTGCCCTTGAAATAGGGTTGAGCATTGTAGTGGCTCCTTAGCCTGGAGTCTCCCTTGCACATTGTGTCAAGAATGCACCTGAAAATACTGGGGTTTAACGAGCCAGCAGACTCATCATGTCCACGCAGGGCAATTTCACACTTTCCACAAAGTTTTATACAGGTTATAATTCTCCCAAGAACATACCTGTTTTCTTCCGTCTGTAGGTTGTGTTGTTCAATGGCAAGTCGGCATGCGCTGTCAAGCTGAGATGCAACATTTGTTTTCCCTAAAAGACCTAGTTTGATGGCATTATCCACATGAGATGCACAGCTTTCGTGTTTTACTAGCCTTTCTGAAAGATGCTTCAGATCTTTAAAGCCAGTCGTTGTCCAGACGGTCTCCCCCCAAATGAGCAGACATGGAAAGCAGTGGAGCGCCTTTTTTGACGAGCTCCCGGTTAACCAAGCTTTTTGCTTAAACCACTCCTTGTTGAAGAATCTTGTTTTGTCTTTTCCCTCTTGAGAGATGACCAAATCATCCGGTCGATGTGGTCCTAAACATTTAATTTCTAATTCTGTTCAAGTGGTAAAGTGCTAAATCACACACCAGCTAGGTAGTCAACACAATTCATCGTAATGCAACGCATGAATGAATGAAATGTGAATTAGCTATGTTGCGTTACTATGGTAGCCGATCTAGCGAGACCTGTGCAGTTCCCGCTCTTGTAATCAGCTAATAAGATGCGCTCTAGGGCCCTGAACACACGCATGCACTCGCAGCCGTTCGCCAGTCCACAGAGGGCTGTCTCGACTGCCACCGAGCGGAAACAGAGCCACAATGAACTATTTGCACACAACGGCACTACAGAAAGTAGGGAAATTGCGTTCATCAAATGAAAACTGCAGACATCTCAGTGTGGATAAAGTTTGATTTTTTATTAACTTATGCTCAACGACATTTTTGGACACTAGAAAATTTTTTAAAAAGCTTATAATCCTACCCTGCACAGCAGCGCACTCTGGTGGGGCCAGGCCCCACCGGCCCCTAATGCAAAGACGTCTGTGGTGGCTGATTAAGATGGGTCTCTGTACACCTGCACACACTTTCGAAGACTCGATTCCATTACTATCAAGAATCGTTGCTCTCTTCCTCAGAGGACTTGGAATTCTCGTACTTCCAGAGCTGTCATTACTTTACTACGTTGTACCTGCATGTAGCTTTCCAGAGCGTATGCTGGACATAGATGAGTAAAAGACAATGTTTAATACGCCCTTCGACCTTTAATAATATCTGATAATGCCGTTCAGTCACGCAGATGCTCTCACTGTGTTTCAAAATCTTATTAATGACGTCCTCAGAGACATGGTCTCTGGGTTCGTCAATGTCACTAAGACCATATCCCGATTTTCTCTCCAATCCTGACGGGGCATACCCGCTATGTCCACCTGGTCATTCAAAGATTGTTGGAGAATCATCTTTATCTAAAACTCGAAAAATGTTAGTTCCATTGCACCACTGTTTCATTCCCAGGCTTCACTGTGATGCAGGGCACCTTGGATATAGATTGCCAGAAGGTACAGGCTGTGCAGGATTAGCCGGACCCAAGGGATCGTAAACAACTGCAGAGGTCCCTTTGGTTTTCCTATTTCTAACAGCAGTTCATTCAAGGGCACTCTACAGTGGCAGCTCCCTTGACAGCGCTTATATCCGTCTCAACCCCCTTCAGCTGCCCCCCCCCCCACCCCCCACCTCCGCTGCCTCAACCTTAGTCCAGTTTAAGGAGCTATTCACCACTGGTACTGTCTTCATGCTCCCAGATGTGGGTGGTGAGACCGTCTTCTATCATCAACTAGCCTACAGCAAGCTCAATTCATGGGCCGCCGTCTCAATAGCTGTCTCCTGAAGAAAGAAATTACTCCATCAGTGATCTGGAGCTGTTGGTGATGAAGCTGGTGATTAAGGAGTGGAGACATTGGCTGGAGGGATCCAGTCTTCCTTTGTTCGACTAGATGGACTAACGCAACCTGGATTACCTCTCTGTTGCTAAAAGACTGAAGCCCGGGCAACTCAGTCAGTCCTTTTTATCAGCACCCCAGTGCCCTGTGGTCTTTTCCAGATCTTGAAGGTTCCTAATCGGCTGTGGGCAAGTATCATCATGAATTTCATCACTGGGCTGCCTTCATCTGGCGAGTTCATGGTAATCCTCTCTTTTGTGGACTGGTTTTCAAAGGTGGCACATTTTGGCACAAGCTGCCCAGCAAGGAGACGACCAAGCCCCTATCACACCATACGGTTCATCTCCATTGCTTGCCCCAGGTGGCAGTCTCCAACCGCATTCCTTAGTTCGCCAGTAGCTTATGGAAGACCTTCCACACCCAGGCAGATGCCAACTGAACTTCTCTTTGGGATTCCACCCAGGGACCAATGGCCAGATGGAGAGGCTTAACTCGGAGCAGCACCGTTGTATAGGGGGAAAGGTGATGACAATTCTAAGGGCCCACAGTCCATTAAGGCCCACAAAACCTACAGTATCCGCCATGACAAAATTATTGTGCATAGATTAACCTATATTTATACTAATGCATCAGAGTTTAAACAAAGCCATTAAGGCATGATATATTGATGAAATACATTTCAGTAAACCCCTTCTTAAAAAATGGTTCGGTCTATGCTTTGTGCTTTTGTTGGAAAATTGTGGGCGCGTTTTTGCTGGCGAGGTCGCGAACTAAGGCAGCAAACAGGGAGCACCGCGAATATCATGGCCAGAAAATAAAAAGCACTCACACAAATCTGGACACCAGAAAAGAAGAGAAAGAGAGTAGCAGGAGCAGAGCAGGGGTCCAGAACATTACGAGATTCTTTTCAAAGAAATGTGAGAGTATATAAGTAGCTTGGAATGTTAGCTGTTCAGGCTAGCTATTCAGCTGCTAACATTAAGTTAATGTATCATGCCGTCAACTGTGTAAATAATCGCCTGACAAGAATGATATTACTCCGTTATTAACGGTATCATCCACAGAAAAGATTGGTAAGGGTTCATTCGCCAACCATTATAATACGCTGTCTAAAAATCCGGTAGCAGAAGACGTTCCTCCGTTTATTGCTTTTATTGTTTTTATTTACTGTTTTACTTACTATCTATTGAAAAGCACTTTGGTTCACCTGTGGGTGGTTGTAAAAGGCTGTATAAATAAATGAAGTTTAGGTTTACTGATTTTGTGTAACGGATTTTCGCTTACATTGGATAAAATGTCCAGTTCCGTCATGTAATATATCCGGGTTCTTAATATACACTTATGAATGAGAGACACGGACACTTACGTGGAAGTTACTCCGGCCTTACTTTTCTAATGGAAGGTCACATCTGCGCACATGCGCCAGTAGGTATAATGTAATATCCTGTACCATGAACTCCTCAAAGAAATAATCTGCATTAATATATATCAATATATTACACGTCACGATGCATTTCCATTAAAAGACACTCCTGAATATCGGACAAGCTGGTTTGCTCCATGCGCATGCCCAGTTGCAAAACAGCAATGAAATGAAGTTCGTCTTTCCTATTCGTGGAAACTCAAACTGGCGCGGTTTCCCTCCCAGTTTCAGCAATACACTGTATTATCCTTACTGTTCTAAACTCGCACCTCCTTTTTTGTTCAAATAACAAGGAGACAATTTTTGAATTTAACAGTTAAATTCAGTCAGTTTATAACAGTGGATTGCGTCAGGGCAAAGACGGATTAAATGAAGACCACAATGTGCACTTCAGAATGAGATTGTTCCGATATTAATACACAAAGCATGCATTTAAATTCATACATGTATATCAAGGACATAATCTGTTATAAGCATATTGCGGATATAATGTGTATTATGCGTGTAATGGATTTTGTCCGTTTTATGCATACAGCAGATTTAGCTTATAACGGACGAAATGAGCTGGTCTGATTGAATCCGTTATATGCGAGTTTTAATGTATTGCATTAGGAACTGCAAAGAATACTGAGAAACAGAAAAATAAAGAATAACATCATAATACACAGTCATAAAAAATAAAAAAGTTGGGGTTGGGGGCCCACAATGTTATTCTGTCAGGGGGCCCAGAATTCCTATGAATGCCTGAATGCCTAGAGCAAGGCAAGACTGCACTGCCTGATAGAAGGTAACCCCGCCGGGCGATCCCATCCACTTCCTTAGGTGGGACTGTCTCATAACTCAGTATCAGTGGCCGGTCTTGGCAGTTCACCTTTCCAGTGTTGTTTGGGTTACCAAACTTTATTAGTTTGAAGTTTTGAGGATGTAGAGTGCCCTAATTCCACCCAGGTCAGTTTAAGCCCTTAATTTTGCCCCTCCCTTAAATTACTGCAAAACCAAACATAGATTGGCGGGGGCAACATAATGGAGTAGGGGCACGGGCGAGATACAGCATTTTATGGAAATTGTGAGACAGACTGAAATGCAAATAATGCAGAGTTTGTGAGCATTGTAATATCTCCAAGAGAGTAGCTAATGTAGCGATGATCAGATTGAAATCTGATGATAAACCTGAACTCTGTCATCTTAATAACAAGAGAAACGAAATAAAGAAATAGACATGCATCACTAGAGTCCATACTTGTTTTATGTACTCTGTGGTTAAAATATAGCGATTCATTAATCAAGGACACTGCTCTCCAGGGGAAGTTGAATTTTGAACCCAGCAAACAGTCAAATTCACAAGGTAGCAGACACAATATATAGCAAGCTAACATTGTCCATGAATATACGTTTGAGGAAAACATGAAAACAGTCAATATCAGGTTAGCATATGTTAACTGTAATGTAAAATAATAGCAAGTCAACTATTTACTGATGTAATTTTTGCTATGTAATGTATACTGTAATTATTTCCAAGCTGTATATTGAGCTTTTACTGTGTGCTATGTTTACTCACCATTTACTGCTTGGATTTTGTGTCAATTTCAAGTGACCTTAAGGCTTGGACACCCTACCACTCGAAGAGGCATGGGAAAGCCACAGACGAGGGCCATTGCAAGGTTACCACTGACAGCAGCACATTCATGCAGGAACAAACTACGCATGCATGAGATGAAAGTCCCACAGCCCATGTACGCATGGCTTGTGAAGAAAGGCCCCATGTCCGCATGCTGCGCCATTGAGCAATTTCCATTGAAATGAATGGGCGGCCATACTTGGAAACCAAATCAAGTTCTTAAAATACATCCACAGTCATTTCATTGTTTTAGTCAGCCATTGGGGTTACCTTCTTAAAATATAATGAATGACAGCAGGAGAGTGAATTGATTGAGGATACGAGAATTAAGAGTTGCCGAAACCCTTCGTAAAAGACTCAAAACAAACACAACATAGTCCTTTTTTAAGAAAAGATCCATTATATCTATCATATTTTAAAAGAACCATCATATCATATTGAACATTTTAATATCCAACAGGAAGCAAGCATGTTAATTCAATTTACTTCTATGTGGGGCATTTTGTTATTTGTATTTGGCCTCAATCTCAGCCTTAGATTCCCTAAGTAAAAATGTCTGCCCCGTTATTGACGCCAATTTGAAGAATTTTTTTTGAAAATTGTGTCACAGGGATCATTACCAAATTAAAATTTATAAAACTATGCGTTTCGGACTCTTCAACAATTCTACTTTTCGCTGAAATATACTTTGCTGGGGTGCTGTCGCCTCCTTTAAGCTGAATTTCCCCATTCCTATTCTGGACATCGGGCCTCTCTCCAGTTATTACCATATTCTTATCAATAAATACCCTCCACTGGATTGCACCATGAATCTGTGTATGGGTCCATGTCTGGATCATAACAGTTATATTTCTTGTGCGTGCTTGTTTAGAATACCGCATTGTCATTTCACAAATGTGTTTGCAGAGTGTGTGGCATTGTGTGAATTTTTTTTTTCAGTTGGGTGGGAGATTTGATTTTTATGCTGATGTGTTGAGTTTTGCTCGCACCATGTGTTGGGCCCCTCACCGTGTCCAGCATCTGTAGCACTTTGTCTTGCTCACAGGAATCCAGCCCGTCAATAATTACCACGAGGCGGGTCTGGTTCTGGGTGAAACAATCAATAGTCTTTGCCATCTTGGCCATCAGCTCCACTTCACACTTTAGTACCTGTTGTGGTTATAGGAGAAATTCTGTCAGCAAACCACGTCAATTTCTTAGAGTCATTCTTGCAACTCAGCTGGACTATCACAAACAATATAGAGGTCTATGTTCAAAATAGTCCCTCAATAATTATGACTCTTTCCTTTGAAAATCATAACAGGTGTGCTTTCGGTGGGATATCGATTGTGGCCAGTCGGATGGCAATGATAAGGAAAAAAATAGCATTTAAAAAATCTCAAGGTCAGACTTCGCATGATAGAGGTGGAGGCCTTGCTAAATCCTTGAGCATTCACAAAACCTTCCAGCACGCAAAAACCCATAACAAACAACAATTTGCGCGAAAGTACGACAAATCCATCTCCAAAAAAGTTGGGACAATGCGTATAATGCAAATATAAAATTAAAACAGGGATTTGTGCATCATCTTTTACCCACATTGAACCAAGGAAAATGCAAAGGCAGGATATTTCCAAGGTCTTCCTTGGAAAAAAAACTCTCCAAAAAAAACACTCATTCTCAATTTTATGCTTGCATATGTTCCATTAAAGTTGGGACATGAGTGGTCGCCAAGTCTACACCACAGGTAAACACAATCTTCACAAGGATTTGAGGAAAAAAATAACTGATGTTCATTTTTATAGGTTTTCCAAATTAGTCCAACCCAATCTGCCCTTCAACGGAAGACTGCAGTATCTGCAAAACTGTCAAAATTCAGAGATGCTAACTATTGGCTTCATGCAACACTTGTCTACATTGTGAGAGTGTGCTAGGACCAATGCTCTATGCTGGAATTCAGGGTATGCTTTATGCAGTATCTGTAAATCAGGGGGGTGAAAGGAGGAAAAACTGCAGTACCTGCCATAAACTGCAGTCTTCACCTGTAACTCATGTCCACGCGTGAGGCCACGCCTCCAGTGCTTAAACTCACTGGTCTATTAATATATCAATACCCGGACTGCATTCTTCAGATCTGCAATCACTGCCTGCATCTGTGTCTCATTTCCACTGCAGTAGTGTTGCCTATCTCTGAGCTTCGCACTTAGTCATTGCCATGTCTCGTAAGCCAAACAAGACTTTTCTCCCACATTTGCATGTATATATTATAACTCTTAAAACTTAGTGCTATTTATTGTTAGTTTCAGCACTTTATTATTTTCATCTAGGAACCTTGATTCCTTTTTCTTTTCTATTTGTAATACATTGTACTGCAGCAAAAGTCCAGTGTTTGTATTAATAATAGTAGGAACCAGGAACCTCTTTCATCTACTACTCTTTTGTCTTCTTTCATTTACTGCTCTGAAAGCCTAACTGTCAGTGTGTTCAGCTTCTTTCAAAGAATAAACCTGTAATAATCAAGACATGGCTCCAACTCGTGCAAATTGATACTACAGCCTGCTCTACAAAAGAACCAGAGTAAAGACAATCCAAATGAAGGTAACTTTTTTTTTAAGAATAATGAATATGATGGCCAAATTGCTTAGATCCCATGGTTCAGATCCATATCTTTCAGAAGCCTTGAAGCATGCAAGGATCTCTGCCCTATAATGGAAGACTGCAGCATCTGCAAAAATGTCAAAATGAGATAAATGGCTTTTAGGTGTTTTCACAACACACTCCTTCCATTTTCTTCTGGAGGGAATAACAAGGAAAAACTGCAGTAACTGATTAAGGGGTAAAGCCTAGGTTCACTCAATTTCAGTACTTCTAAACACTAGAAACACATAAAAATTGTGTCAGCTGAAAAAAGCTCAGAATGGAATTTGATTTTAATCAAATTTAATAAGTTTGTTACCGTGAAAACCGTACATTACTGGCAAAAAATGTGAAATCATGTGGAAACAATATCTCAGAAACTATACCATATTTTCTTTTTTTGTTTTTGAAGCTAATATGACCAGCTATACAATGACATACTCATTCTGGGTATTTTCTTGGGAGAATATTTATATCCCCGAAAGCCGAATGGCGTTTCGGGATATTGTGTTTTTGGTCCGACCGCCGCTGCCCTACGTGTTAACTCGATAACTTTGTTAATATTTCAAGTAGATATTTCATGTTTTGCATATAAGTAAGAATCATAGAAAGGAAGAACTGATTCGATTTTGGACGATTTACAATTTCTAGATTGGCCACCAGGGGCCAAAAACGGAAAAATTACTATTTTTATCATATCTGGAAATATTTGTCCGATTCACCTCAAATCAAGTGCAAATAAAAGGTCATGACCTGAGGATGTGTCCCACGATGACATTATACCTGTTTGGTTCAAAATTTTGACACTAGGTGGAGCTTTGTCACATAAAATTCACCATTTTTGCCATATCTTTGGAACCATTTGTCCAATTGACATGAAACTATGTGCAACTGCAAGGTCATGACCTCACAACATGTCATTTTTTTTCTTTCTTCATTAAAATAGGAGTGCAGGGAGGGAGGAGGGGGGGGGTGGCAGAGCAGCACTGCACCTCTGCATTACTGTCTGTCCCCCCATTTACCCCTCCAACACCTTATTTAATCCACCGTCCTAGTCCTATTATTCCCTGCCCTGTCTCCTATTCTTGTGTAATGCAATCAAATGATGACATAATACCTGTATGGTTCTATATTTTGCCACTAGCTGGTGCTTTATGATGGAAAATTACCATTTTGGCCATATCTTCAGAACCATTTGTCCGATTGACCTGAAATTAAGTTCAAATGAAAGTCTATTCAAGGTCTATTCAAGGATTGGGGAATTGGAGGATTGGGGGCGTTTGGGGATATACCCCCAGCCGTCGCCTCCGACGGCATAAGCCTAGTTTGAAAAATTATTTGGTCATAGACTTTTAGAAATGGGTGGCAGAACCTGCCTGGTAGAAGGATCATGTATATACCTACCCAAAAATGGCTGTCATTGTATAGAACATAACAAACCGATGCTATGGTGAAAATTTCAGAGCAATAACTTGAAAAATGTGGATTTTATGCCCGCCACAAGCCTGATAAACTATGTAATTTTGCGATGCGAGAAAATTGCGTTTTTGTCGCGAAACAAATGCACTGGAGGCGTTCACATGATAAAAATCCACTTAAAAGATAGTTTTTTGGTCTTAAAATCACTTTTTATGAATGTTTTGAAAATTTGTAACAAATTCATAAAAAAAATTTTTTTCGAGTCTGAACCTAGTCTTGACCCCTGAATAATCAAAGTAGGATAATGATAAACTTCAATACCATTTGAATTTTTGTAAGAATTAACTTTCAAAATGTATCCAGTAGTTTGGAACAGCATTAAAATGGAAGCAGCGAGTAGTGAAAAAACTTCGAAGCCATTTTTCTCATTTTGATATTTTTGTAGATACTGCAATCTTCCACTGTAGGACAATAATGTGGTTATATCCATTATATAATCATGTGCAATGCAATGATTTAAGATCAGGTTCACTCAGTGACTCTCAGTCACACCCTTTATGCAGAGATTCCTCCAGATTCCCTTAAGCTTTCATTATATTATCCACTGTGGAGGTTGAAATCCCTGCTTCTGTCTCAACTTTTTTGGAATGAACGGAAGGCATCTAATTAAGAATGGGTATGCACTCCCTAAGAAACAAATAAGTTTGATATGGTAAAACATTAAATACTTTGCTGCAAATTGTTTCTAAATTAATAAAGGTCAAAGATGATTTACAAATCACTGTTTTTTTTTGGTTACACTTTACTTGAAGGTACTGTCATAACTGTTACATGAGTCATGTAACAGTTATAACAGTGTCATGTCACTATGATGACGAAGTTGTCATAATCAAGACAAACCAAACAATGTCAACTTGTCATCTCAAAAACTGAATGACACACATAATATTTATGACACGTTCATGACTGTGTCATGTCAGTCTTATGACGATACCTTCAATTAAAGTGTTACCTTTTTTTTAACAAACATCTTCCAAACAGTCCCTGCATTTTCAGAAATGGCCTCGTATAAATGACCAGTGACTGGTTGTGCCATTGTTAGGCATATGACCTTCATAAAGCCTTCGCTCTTGAGTTTGTGCATCTTGTTGGCGGCACCATGGAGACGTTTCCTTTGCGAGTTCAGAACTGAGTCCAACACTTTCCACCACGTGCGAAAGTTCAGCACCAGGGCCAAGCCGACTGCACTCGCCACACTGATAAGGACTGCATTCACGGTCAGGTTCTTGCTGTCCACCTTGAAGACCGCCAGCAGAGCCAGCCCCGTGATCAAGCATCCCAGGATGAAGACGAAGATGACAAAGGAGGGAACACAGCATGTCTTCTTCCATTTCTTCCCTAAGAGCGTGGAATTTTACAAAAAGAGGTTGCTCTCAGATTACTGCATACACTTCAACTTATCAGGCCATATACATGTTCCAGAACTGCTGTTGTCATGTGGTAACCTAGCCAAAAAACACTGCATTTTTCCAACTGGTTTAAAGCCACTGAGCAAAGTAACTTTGAAAATTGATTTCTTCATTTATCTTTAAATCAGGTCCAAAATCATTGAGACCCTTGATAAAACTTATTTTAAAAGGCTGCATATAGAAAACAACACATAATGAAACATGAGGTGTAGCTTGACCAGTCTTGCCAAAACCCAAGTAACCCTTAATACAACTGAAAGTTGTATGAGGATTGATGATGTTCTCAGATTACAGTATACTAAGCATAAGAGGCAAAAATGGCAGCTGCTGGGCTGAGTGCCCTGCTCTTAAAATGAAATGCATTAAGCACACCAGAACATAATATGGGAACACAGGTATCCATTCAACCATCCCCACGTCAGTATATAAACATCTGCTTCGTGAAACCAGTGAAAAGCTACACTCAATCTGCATACATGAGTCAGTTGTGTGGTGCACTAAGAGCAATTAAACACAAAAAAAGAACACAACAAACCCCAAATGTCCCAAGCCACGGCGGTGCGAGCATACCTTGGGTCTCGTCAGTCTTGAAGACCCTGAAAAGCCGAGTGGCCAGGAATCCAAACTCTCTCTCGCAGGCATCCGAGAGTGTGGCAATCATCTCTGCCATGGAGGTCTCCCCACCCACACTGGACAGTCGGTTATAATCCGTGAAAAGAAACCTACAGGGTATAAGAAAAGCAGATGGAGTAAAGGTAAGAAAAGAGCTTCAGTACTAATTATCCCAATAACTTCTAATTCAGCATCTCGTTCTAAACTCCTACCTTCCTAACAACTGCTAACACAACTATGAAACCACCAACGATTGTTGCAATAAGTATTATTGTCGAGTGCCTCTGGTACAACACCTGCCCCTACTACAGTATTACGAATACTATGACACAGGTTCACTCCTTGAATTACTACTCCTGCTGGCATATCACTCACATATCTATGCATGCAAGCATCTGTGTGTGTGTGTGTGTGTGTGTGTGTGTGTGTGTGTGCGCGCGTGCACATTTGTACCAGTACCTCACAGGTAATGCACGGGTTGTCTGCTCTGGGAGCTCTGGGGGGTTGACAAACATCAGTTTGAGAAGCAGCTCCAGATAACCAATGTGTCGAGCCAGATGGGTGCTGAGAACCCAAGCCCAATTCCAGCTCTCTCCCTCCCGGCGCCCGCCAAAGTACACCACCACTGGAGGGAGGCAGAGCAAGGGTATGTATAACAGACGACTTGCGTAAACTAAAGGCACCAACTACCAGTCCTCAAGGGTCACTGAATGAAATTAACCTATTTTTGTTGAAATTCACCAAATACGAGTATTTTTGATGTATTTCAGAGTGATACTCAAATTTGGACAATGTGGTACTCCAGAACAGGCATTTTACCCCATTCTATACTGAGCAACAAAAGAACTTAGTTAAAGACAGACCGCAAAATAAGTTTGCGCGTAATTATAATAGAAAATCAAATTTATTACTAGTGTGTGCACATTTACACTCGTTTCATCAAACATTTCTTTGTTATGCGGTCACTTTGACTGAGTAATCATACAAGTACATTAACTAACTAGCTAACTTGCAATTCTTTTGTTGCTCAGTATATTAAAGAGGTTGAACTTATACCAATAAGTGATAAAACAATAATGTAAAAATGTAAATGATTATGGCAATCAAATAGATTTTAAATAATCATACACATCGAGGGCTGAGAATTAACACATTTAGCAAAAATGGAGATTCATACAAAAAACCCATCCCAGGATTGACAAATTCTATGTTCCCAATCCACAGCTCAATGTTCAGCTGAAGCAAAATTCATTGAATTTTCTCAAGTAAAAATTTATTTGGTACAAGTCTGACCAGACAGTTCATGTTCAGTATTTTGGCCAAGATGCACTCAAGAACAATATAAAATAAGCAGTGAATTGGAAATTTCCCAAGAAGCTACTTCTTGCGGTGACCAAGTCCAGTCTAGAACTTCTGGAAGTACACAAGTCTAGTCAGCCAATCCATGCATCCCTAAAAAAATTGGTTGGCCAATAATAGTCACTGTAGCTTTCTTACCTAACCAAAATGGCTTACTCTACAAGGCAGGATGTGAGTATGTGGACTCAACCAAAAAGAGCTAAATACATAAATAAATAAGTACATTTTAACCCAGACAGCCAGAAACATGGGTAAAAAACGAGCGAAAAAGAAGTCTCGCAAAAGGTCATCTTTTTTAGCTGCTTATTCTTTGGCTGCACTTTTTAATGACCATGCCACATCCCTATCGATGACGAATGAAGTCTTTAAACCTGTTCGGATGGTGGTCCTGCCCATTCACAATTTATGGAGATTTATTCTTATTGTGACCTTTATTCAGTTGCATTTACCTTCCATTTCACTATACAGTGCTGTGAAGAAAGTATTTGCCCCCTTTGATTTCATCTTTTTTTTTTTTTTTTTTTTGCATATTTTTCACACTTACATGTTTCAGATCATAAAACTAATTTTAATACTAGACAAAGATAACCCAAGTAAATACAAAATTCAGTTTTTAAATGATGATTTAATTTATTAAAGGAAAAAAGCTATCCAAACTAGGGACGTGCGGTCACGGTGGGCAGCGACTTCACCTTTTTCAACACTAGATTTTGTCAACCTGTTTCCGCGTACTAAGCCTGATTGTCAATCAATCAATTTGACCTTTTTTTTCTGGTCAGTTAAGCTGGTAGTGATTAAGAGGTGACAGTGACAAAAAGATTAATTTACCTTTATGCTTTATTTAAAATTATCAAGTATGAAAGCCTTTTCCCAAATAAACAAAGTTACAAAGCATTCATGGAGTTGGAAGAAACCGGGCAGCAAAACTTTAAATGCAGGTTTCTCCGTTTAATGATATGTGGATACTGATTAATTGTCAGCCCTTGATATGACCAAACACTTCATAGTAGACAGAATATACAAGATTAATCCCCTCCTTGGCCTACATCGGAGCAACAATAAAATTACCATTCAATCCTGTTTTTTGTTTTTTTAAGTCAAGCTAAGAAAATTAAACGTGGTAACAAAAGCCATTTAGTTTGACAGCAATAAACGTAGCATTTTTGTTGAAAATAGGTAAGCATGATTTGATCATTTATCATTCTGATTTGATCATTTATCTTGATGAAACCGATTATTGAATGAATTTGAAATTGCAAAAAATTAATAAAAACATGCGCCCAATATACAACCCCAATTCTGAAATAGTTGGGACAAAGTGTTAATTATGAATAAAATCAAAACGCAATGACTTTCAAATCATACCAGCCTGTATTTTATTCACAATAGAACAGAGATAACATAGCAAATGTTGAAACAGAAATTTTACAATTTTATCCACAAAATGAGCTCATTTCAAATTTGATGGCTACTTCAGATCTCAAAAAACTTTTGGCCAGGGTCCTGTTTACCATGGTGTAGCATTCCTTCTCCTATTTAACACAGAGTGGAGGCGTCTGGGCGTTTCTTGAGTTTGTTCATTGGAATTTGATCTCTTGTTTAATACAGTCTTCCAGCTGCTGGAGGGTTCTGGGTCTCCCTTTGACGGACTTTACGTTGAATTATGTGCCAAATGTTCTCAATAAGTGAAAGATCAGGACTGCAGGCAGGCCAGTTCAGCACTCAGGCTCTTCTGCTGTGGAGCCATGCTGTTGTAATAGCTGCAGTATGTGGTTTTGTATTTTCCTGCTGAAATACACAAGGCCTGCCTTGGAATAAATGTTGTCTAAAGGGGAGCATATGTTGCTCAAAAACCTTTATCTACCTTTCAGCATTCATGGTGCTTTTTAAAACATGCAAATGTCACACAACATATGCACTAATGCATCCCCATACCATCAGAGATGCTGGCTTTTGAACTGAACGCTGATAACAGGAGGGGTGGTCTTTCTCTTCTTTTGCCCGGAGGACAAAACGCCCATGACTTCCAAAAGAATGTCAGATTTGGACTCGTCTGACCACAGGACACTTTGCTACAGTCCATTTTAAATGAACCTTGGCCCACAGAACACGGCTGCTCATCTGGATCATGCTCAACAATGGCTTTCTTTTTGTATGGTAGAGCTTTAGGTGGCATCTGTTGAAATGTTATCTATGTGCTATTGTAAATAACATACAGGCTCATGTGATCTGAAAGTCATTGCATTTTGATTTTATTCAATTTACACTTCCTCCCAAGTATTTCAGAATTGGGGTTGTAAATAACAAAGAACGTCACTGGAAAAAAAGAACACAAATAAGAGGCAATCAGCATGATTTTACAACACTTCTCACTAGTGGATATGCAGTAAAGCAGCCATTTTCATCAGTGTCAAAACTGAAAATAAAATATTTATTCCAAACCACTTCATTTGTATTAAATTGCAAATATTTACAAATAAACCTTATGAATTAGCAAATAGTGCAGTAGTTCTTAGTCATCCAATTGACATTCATTAAATAATTGAAAATGTCTAAACTCAATAAAAAGCACTGTCAAAGCTGGTTTTGCGTTTTGTCGTTTCAAAATGTATCAGCAAATCCACTTCATATACTTCAATAATGCTGATGTTGAAAAGACAAGTTTAAAACTGAATGCACAGTATACATGACGCAGGCTCTTTACCAAAGAAAATGTAGAGCAGTGCTAGGAGGCTGAGAGACGCAGCAATGGCCAGACGGGGATCAACGGTGAACCCCAGAATCAGCGCCACTGATCCGCACATTAACAATGTCAGGAACACAACCAGCCAAGAGAACTGGAAAAGCGGTTGCACCTGCTGCCCTGCAAATGTCTTCATCTCATCTGAGTAGGGCGAGAAGAGGGGTCACACAGGGTAACAGAAAGCGTTAATACATACAGCACTTAATTATCTCAGGCATGATTTCCAAACCTTCATCCAGAGCCCCCTTGTGTACGGCGCTGATTTTTGCTGCAGCCACAACTAGATATACCAGCCTTGGAAACCATCGGTCAAGGGTCACAAAGACAAGATAATAAGACAATGTACATATAATTCTATGTTTTCAGAGCGCATGAAGTGGGGTTGCAATTATGAATCGATTTATTTCTAATCATGTATTTGATTTCTTCTAGAACATTGTGATTGAGAGAGCTATTTTTTGCCATGTTAATTTTGTATCACAATCAAAATGACCATCAGAAAGGATCCTTGCCCTATTAGAAAGGATACTAAACAGAATTTACTTGAAAATAGCATGAGCGCTAGCTGCAGTAGCAGACTCCAAAAAAAGAGATTTATCAAAGCCTTCAGCACATTCAAAATCATTGCACATGCAAAAACAGTGGCAAGTGGAGCAAATGAACTCTCTAAACCAATCATAGGCTTTCTTAGACTTTCTGATCGATAAAAACTGTTTTTTATGTACTGAATGGTTCAGTAAATCAGGTCCTGAGTGTTTTCAACAGATTTTGGTTTATAGAGCATTCACAAAAATAAAAATGAAGAAATTGGTTTGAACAAAAACCAGCACTTGAATTTTGAATCCCTGGTCTCGAGATCAGACATCAGTTTTCGTGTCCTCAGGGATCCGTAAGGTGGGACTGTGAATGGAGGCTTTGCCTTACCTTCCAGTTTCTTGAGCAGAAAGGACTTGCCACTGCCCCACTGCGCATACAGGCCTACGCAGATGGGCGGCTGCATGGTGGGCTCGCTCAATATGTCAGCCAGCGCGCTGCTGTACAAGTCATAACCCAGCATGTCCCCATCCGATTCTGTGGGGGACAGATGCTCTGGAGAGAGACAGACCAGGATGTGCAGTGTTGGATTCATAGTTTTGGTGCCTTAAGCATGTTTTGTACAAATACAAAGCCCACTGCAATACAAAAGTAATCGTGACAGTGATAGCGCAAAAATGTTGCTATTCTGACACACTGTTAACCCAAATTTTCAAAGCAATTAAATATGTTTAGTGCTGCAAACTTAAAAGATATTAAAAAAAAGTTCTATAAACTTTTTAAGTTCCTGTAACATTTTTAAAAAAATCTTTCTGAGTAGCTTAAACCGAATCATTTTTGATTACTCAACCCATATAATAGTTCAAGTTAAACAAAACTTAAAATGTTTTTCTTCACAGTTATTTATTTCCATTGTTTTAACTTAAGTGTGTAAGTCAGCACATGTGGTGTGCATGAATTGGAACTCTATTTTACTGACGTTTTATATTCAAATCTTTATTTTATTCTATTACTTATTTTAATCCAGTGTCTTGTGTTGAGACAAATAATAGCTACAGCAGTCAAAGTTCAGAATATTCTTAATGCAATGCTTACTGCAGGAAGAAAAATTGAGCCATATCACCATATCCACAATTCAGATCTACTCTCATTAGAATACTTAGTCTTGATATACAAAACACTCAGTGACCACTTTTTCAGGTCCATTTGTACAATCTCATGCAGTTCAATGCAACAGCTCTGCCATAAATTCTACCTTTTAAAAAAGTCTATAATGTTCAGTTTTTGTTGACATTTTGGAGAATGTGTCAATTTAATTCAATGTTTATTATTCAGATCGTAGTTTGCAGAGGTCTTGCACTGGACTACATTATATGAAGAGATCTTTATTTTTTTGTGCTTCCTATTTATTTATGTAAGTGGGAGAGAATATTAGAAACAGCTCTCAATAAAACTAACAATAAACCAATAAAGCCATTAAGTGTGACCTCAATGCCAAACACAGAATTGAAAACAAACCTCTATTACTGTGACAAAGAGAGAACCTGAACATTATAGGCATCGTAAACTTAATGGCAGAACAGTTGTGTTGGATTGTATTAGATTGTGTAGATCAGGGATACTCACTCTTTTCCAGAATGAGCCGCAGTGGGTGCCAGCTTTCATTCATACCGTGCAGTTACATGCCTGATTCCTACTTATCAAGGGTCTATGGCAAAAGCTTTCAGCGTTGATTAGTGGAATCAGGTGTGCGACAGGTTGGATAGAATGAAAACTGCACCCACTGTGGCTCATTCTGGAAAAGAGTTAGCATCCCAGGTGTAGATGGACCTAGTATAGTGGCCACTGAGTACATTTCCCAGTGAAATGCAGTGTCTTACAAAAAGATTTGTGAATTACTAAGGTTTCAAAAACTATATTACGAAACTAAGGTTTTGTTCGACAGGTTGGTGCAGTTATATTCATCCAGATGAACAATGTGCACACTGACTGTGCATTTGATCCTTGTTAATGTAATAGGCTAATATTTTAAAGTTGAAGCCTTCATAATCTATTTGTGGCATTACTGCTATTGAATATTAGTTGCTGCCCTGCTGCGCTACTCATGTTTTAGCCAGATAAGCAAGAGCATACATTGCTTTGCATTTTTTTAAATTATTGAATATTTCCTTTTCTGTATTAAAATAAAATACTCTGTGTTAAATAGAAGAGGGCAAGAAAATACTGTTTATGAGAAGGCATTTTCTCAAACTTTAAGTTGGTAGTACTTAATGTAATTGAGGCAATCATTTGCCACAAAACTTAAGATGAGTCACTCGTTTTTGAGTTTTATAACTTAATATGTTTGACTTTTGAATAATAAGAAAAAATGGCAAACAAGAGTAATAAATATTGAGTTTTGTTAACTCAAGAGCGTGTTTGTGTACTTATGTTTTTAAAGTCACATTAACTGAACATTCTTGAGCTGACTAAACAGAGACTTTAACTTTAATCAAAAGGTGCATGTAGTATGTAATCCAAATATTTAAGCACTGAAAAACAAATCCATTTAAGTTCATCAACTTAAAAGATTTAAGGCAATCAGTTGCCTCAATTTTTTTTTTTTTTAAATGCATAATTGAAACTATGCATATATCCATGGTAGGGAATCACGCGATTTTGACATGTCATGACACTAACTGATAATAGAATGAGAGAGTATTCATACCATGTTGAATTTTCGCTTCAGAAAACTGATTTTTGGGATACCATAAGCTCAGTATAGCTGAAGTGGTTGCCACAAGGGACAACAATTTTTTCAGTTTTTTTTTTTCAAGGTTAAAGGCAGCAGGCAGGTGGGGTGATGATAATGAGTACTGGTGTGTTGGAGTTCATACCAGTGAATGAGAGAGTCTCCACAATGCACTCGCAGACTGCTCTGACTTTTGTTTATGCTTATGCACCTAACAGCTGTTGGGAGTGTCCAGCCCTCTTGGAGTCCCTCCCTGGCGGGGGGGAGGGTCCAACTGGGGATTCCATAGTTTTGCTGGGGATTTCCATACTCATGTAGGCAGTGACAGAGACCCTACCAGGTGAGTGATTGGGAGGAACAGCCTCCCTGAGATGAACCCGAGCAGAGGGTTGTTTCTGGATTTCTGCGCTAGTCATGGGTTAGTCATTAAAAGCATCATGTTCGGGGGTATTCATAAGTGTTCTTGGTACCAGAACACCATTGGTCAAAGGTCCATGATTGCTTTTGTAATCATGTCATCAGACCTGCGGCCGTATGTCTTGGACGTTCGAGTGAAAACAGGGTCAGAGCTGTTAACTGATCACAACCTGGTAGTGAGCTAGATCAGTTGGTAGGACAGACTGCCAGAGACATCTAGATCCTAACTGTGACACAGTCCAAATGTTTATGGAGAGCACCATACATTGATCGTAAGTGTGACACAGTAAAAATGCTTATAGACTGAACTGTATGTAGATCCTAGCAGTGACACAGTCCATGAGCTTACTGACTATGCATTATGTTGATACTAACTGTGACAGTCCAAAAGCATACTGACAGCATGGTATGTTGATTCTGAGACACAATCCAAATGCTTGCAGACTGCAGTTTATGCTGATCCTAACTGCTACAGGGTTCAAATGCTTACAAATTGCACCATTGTTTAATTAGTGACAAAGTCCAAATGCTCGCAGACTGCGCTCTATGGTGATCCTACCTGTGAAAAAGTCCAAATGCATGCATACTACTCCAGATGTTGACCCTAACTGTCACACAGTCCAGCTTCTTAGAGACAGCACCATATCTTAATCCTCACTGGGAAACAGTCTGAAAGCTTACAAGACTGCACCAAAGGTGACCTTGTCACTCAGTCCAAATGCTTATAGACTGTGCCATATTATGATCCTTACAGTGACACAGCCTGCAATTTACGTTGATCCAAAGCACAGTGGTACGTGCATCTTGGATATGCTAAGGTGAGACTTGTGTCTTGCCAGGCCCTTTGACATTAGTGAAACTCAGATAGAAAACAAGCTCAAGGAAGACTGCTGCAGTATTAGCATGTGGTGCCTTTTCACCATATTCCAACTCTCAAACTCATGACCAGTACAATTTCAATAAGTGCAGAGTATCCTAGATTGGCGCAGTTGGTCAACCAAAAAAGTAAGTGAAAAACGATGATATTTTAATTTTTTTTAACTATGATTGGTGAACTCCCATTATTGATTGGCCCATACATCGAGTTCTCTTTGAAGAGAGAATATTTCTTTCAGTTTCTGCATTAAATTTCATCAGTTTTTTTTTTTTTAAGTTTACACCTAGCAGGAAGCCCAACCACAGCAGTTGTGCTATTCTGAGTTGAACATTCTGGCAGTATTCTGATCATTGTAATTAATAACTACCTCTGTATTGTGCCAATTAACCATTTCTCCCGCACTGGTATTTCATCACATTACAAGGTCATCAGGTATGATTTGGTAAAATCGTTAGTGCATTTCATTCTGTGAGGCATTCACTATGAACAATCTTCTTAATTAGAGGTTTTGAGAGACAGAGTTATTATATACTCAGTGCTATTAAAAATGCACAAGTGAGGTATGTACTCTATTTGCAGCAAATTGAAGAATCGATTGATTTTTATTGCTTTTCCTGTGAGGCACAATAGGAAATAAAGAAAAGCGCGTGGTATTGTAATCCTGACGAACACCACGTACACGCGCCACACTGTAAAAATGATGATGATAAGTTGAGGTAATATTCAGCTTATAATTCAGCTTAAATTCAGTTAACTTGAAATTTTAAGGCAGCCTGGACACTAACTTTTTCCAGTTGAGACAACATTATTTTTTTTTTTTACAGTGCAAGCACTTCAGTAATAACAAACATTGAAACATCATTTGTTTGTGATGTGTACAGTGACACTTGACATGTTCTTTTGGTGTGGTCAATAGCCTACATAAAGCCAACGAAAAATACAACTGCATGAAGAAAATGGAACGGCTTGTGACGCAGGAGAGAGAAAAAGAGCCTTTGGCATGTTATGGGCAGGTCTCAGCCGCCAAGAGGTGGTGCGTCATTTGCACTGTTACCGTACAACAATCAATCGGCTGTCTATCCGAGAATGGAACACAGGCACTGTCACTGACTGACCCGCTTAGGGTGGCCACAAGTGATGATGGCAGCTCAAGAGTGCCACATTTGGTTATAGCCTGTACGAGACAGATGGGTGTGACTGTACACATCACGAACAGCTCACTGTTTGTTATTACTGAAGTGCTTGGCGCGTACAAGTGGTGCACGTGAGTATTACAATACCACTCACTTTTCTTTATTTCCTCTCGTGCCTCACTGGAAAAGCAATAAAAATCAATCGATTCTTCAATTTGCCGCAAATACAGTACATACATCACAATGCGTTTTTAATGGCGCTGAGAATATATAAGAATGGCAAGATTCCATTACACAACATCAGTAGACACTGACTGGCTCCAAAGATCTGGGTGAGGATGCTCTTCTGGTGTGTGCAGTCAATGTTGTAGGGTGTCTCCCCTGCCTTGTTGGGGCGGTACAGCAGGCGGCCATCTTTGGGGTTCCTCAGGAGCAGCTCGGCCAGCTTTCGGCTCCGGCCACGGATGGCTATGTGAAGGGCAGTGTCTCCTTTCTACCGAGCAGGAAAACAGGGAAATTCATTAGATAACCAGCACTGTGTGTATAGTGACCTTTTGACTGAATGCTGCCTCCTTCAATGCTTGACTTTCGATTTTAACAGATAGATAGTGGGCAGTAGCCCAATAATATTCTGCCAAATCGTCCATACCCTGTAATTACAATATGCAATTCTTATAACCTCAGTGGGTTTCCAAATTCATTTAAAAAATTTTTACAGAATCTCAAATCCAACCCGAGTCTAGAATGTCCAATCAGCAAACAAAGCACAAGCATACTGACACACAACCCATGCTGTCATACAGGCCCAGTTCCAGGCATAGGTGCAAGTGGAGGGGTAATGCCCTCCTAAATTGCTCAGACTGCCCCTCTAAAGCGACTCGGCTTTATGCCATGGCAGAAATACCATTGCCACTGTCAAAAGTCTCCATGCAGGGAAAATATTTCTGGCATTGTAGCCATCATAATGCGTTGCATTGTATTTACTTTGACTGAGTATATGAACATACCACACTATGTAAACAGTATCAAAGTCAAATAAGTCTCCTTCACTCTGACTGATATAGTGATGTTTTTCACCAGTCTGTGCTTAAGAATCATGCGAGTATGTAGGGCACTACGTCAGACCAATATAATTACTTTTGAAGGTGGTTAGGCAGCATATTTTCTATAAAAATTATAGATAATTTCCTTCCTCTTGCCTTCCCTTGGGGGAGATCTAAGAGAAGTATGAAGACCAATCACTGACAATCAATTCTCCACTAAGAATAAATTCAATCAAAGAACAAACAGGAGAATGGAGCAAAAAAAAGAAAAGCTAGAAGGAAAGAGGCGATGAGGATTAAATTGCGTAAAGTAAATTCTTGTCTTCCCGTGTGATTTGCAACTGTGGAACAGCTGAAGAACAACAAATGGCGAGCGGCTGTTTATAAGCAGACACTTACAGTTAATGTTACCTTAGCTAGCCACTGTGCTGAAGGAAAGAGGCGATGAGGATTAAATTGTGTAAAGTAAATTCTTGTCTTCCCGTGTGATTTGCGACTGTGGAACAGCTGAAGAACAACAGATGGCGAGCGGCTGTTTATAAGCAGACGCTTACAGTTAATGTTACCTTAGCTAGCCACTGTGCTGAAGGAAAGAGGCGATGAGGATTAAATTGCGTAAAGTAAATTCTTGTCTTCCCGTGTGATTTGCGACTGTGGAACAGCTGAAGAACAACAGATGGTGAGCAGCTGTTTATAAGCAGACGCTTACAGTTAATGTTACCTTAGCTAGCCACTGTGCTATCTTGCTAGCTATCAAATTAACTGGCTGCAGAGACCAACCGTGTTTTCCTTCTCAAACTGGAATGGGTTTAAAACTGCCAAATCTGGGTTCTTCCTTGAAAAATTCTTGGTGCAAAAACAGCTGTTGATGTGGGAACTATCTAGGACGTTAGCTAGCTAGCGACAAGCTAATGTTAGCAAATAATTACGTATGCTGTCTTGTAACTAATTAATAAATTGAGAAATGTTTTATCAGTTGTTCATTATTGTTCAGGTTTATAATAAATGATACTTAAATCAGCAACAGACATTAACATGAATTCATTTTTTTTAGAACGCTGGTCTGCTAATCTGCTGTGTAAGATTTAGGAAGCTGCTTTACATGCAACTACTTATTTTACTTAAGACAGACAGTATCAAACACGTAATGCACTGTGCCTTTCCTGATTCACAAACTGATGTGGTACCTTTATATTCTGCCTGTACATTGCTATTAGTGGGAGCATTAGTAAGCACAAACCAACTGGATGCGACCAGGTGCGTATTTTGAAAATGTGTGGACGGGGGCACAAAACAATTCTTGCACTTGGGCCCCTCATCTCATGCTTGTGCCACTGTCATCCCCAAGTTCAAAAAATAACTGAAAATATCATATTTTGTTCGTGTTTGCAATCATACACGTGCATTACTTTGCTATCATTTTATTGCAATTCCACTGCTTGTACTGGGAAACCTGCTGCTTAGAATTTTACTGACAAGTGCTGGGATGGCCAGCTGGTGGTGCTTCAGCAAAGAAAAATGCAAATCCAAACCAACTGTATCCTTCTCACATCCCTGAGCAGCGCTTATCCAATTATGAGCTGTTCTTAAATGTCTTCTGCCCACAGCCAGCACTAGGACAGCTTAGATTTGATCTGTGGCCTTCATGGTCACTCTTGCACCGCAGTGTGGCACCGATACTGAGTGAGCCTAACCAATAGCAATTTTTCCCAAATATTTGAGTGGTCAGCCATGGTAGAAAAGCAGCACGTCATGACATTTTGCCTCTGGGGGACAATTTAGTCTCATAAAAATTTTAATTTATATCTTTATTGTTATTATATCTAGAATGAACTGGTTACACAGATCACACCTATTCCCGCACTAAATTCAAATGTGAGTCAATGGTGTCCACACTAAACTCAATTTAGTACAGGGATAATCATAGTCTGCATCTGTGAATTTGCCTGATTAGCCAATGTTTGTCCATGAGCCAGCACTTGGGGAAATCCTTGTGAGCCGTTTGGTTCTCTATTCTAAACTGACTTTTCTTTTACAATGGCACTTTGACCACTTCTCAATCAAGGTTTTTTGGTCAGACTGCAGAATATGGACTGAATTCCCATTTTCAACCTATTATTGCCTTGTGCCTTTACTGTGGAGTATTTTGTTACTCTGAGGTCATATAATTAGCCTCCAGGAGGCTGAATCTGTGGCATGGTCATACATTGACAGTTCTGAGGAACTGTACCTTGTCCACAGCGGACACCTTGGCTGCTTTGTCCAGCAGGAGCTCGACAATCTCAATATTCCTCATCTTTGTGGCTTTAATCAGTGGGGTCTCTTCATCCTGAAACAAATTAAAAATAAGAATTTTTTGCCAATTAAAGGGGACATGAAACACTCTTTCCAAAAGTCATGGAGGGTTTTTGACATAAAAGTACTACCAGCAAGCAGCAAGAAAAGAAATTTACTGTCAAAGTTTACTTTGGCTCAGCAATATCCCAGTAATCTGCAACACTAATATAAATGTCAAATAAAGAGGAGGTAAGGGGGGGGGGGGGGGGGGGTCATTCTTATATCACTTCTGGATGTAGAAATGAATTCAACTGAGTGAAAACCCAGGGTAAGAGGGTACTTCTTCATGTTATATCACTAAAGCTAAAATTGTTTCTTTTAATTTACCCGCTCTGAAATGCCTGAATTCCTGCCAGCCCGTAGCAAAGGCAGACAAGACCTTACTGTTACATTGAGGACAAGGCCTTTACATGAATTGTGCTGGTGACTCTTCAAACTTTTTAAGCCTGAAGCTGCTCCATCTGTATTTCATTTTTCCACATGTAAGATCCACAGACCAATTTAGTTTTATGATTTATAGAATTTCCACAGCCGGTGGCATCGAAGTGATATTCAAAAACAATGAGGTGAAGCTACAGTATCTTCAGGTGATAATTTGCTCTTTACTCATGGCGATGTAGGATCCTGAGCATAATACAAGCACTTGCAGAGGCAAAGTGCTGTGCTGGTATACAGTACATAATTAAGTTTCTAGCTGTGTCACATACTGCAGTTATCTCATTGGTTGAGATCTGAAATGTCAGCAGCAGACAAGGTCAAAGTTTAAACAATTTAAACATTGAGAATTGCACCTGGTGGCAATTTTGAGAAGTGGCTTCTGCCTGGATGGGCACCACCGCTCTCCCCTTAGAAAAAAAAGAATGGCATGACCAGTGCAGAGTGGTTTTTCCACTGATCATGTGTAAGCATCTATACAAGTGAATATGCTCTCAAAACCAGAGGTCACATCCTTATGATGATGCACTTTATTGAGATTGTTTTGCATTGAATTCAGTTGAAAAGATCAAAGACCATCAGCAAATGAACAATCAAGCTGATGTAGCTGCAGTATGATGACTGAAGGTGCTATCATTTATGTCATCACATTTTCATTTTTCTTCCTTGATTTCCTAAGTTATACAACTGGTTTAATATAACTTAATGCTTTTTGCCTTAGCAGGTGGATACTATATGCAAGAAAATTTATCGGAACAAGCTCTCTACCCATTACATTGATCTCCATGATTGGCACCGCATTCTTGATAATCCATTGTTCCTATCCATTCCTCTGTGTCAGTTTATCAGGAACATCTCCTGAGCCTTTATTGATCTCCATGATTGGGACTCTGTTCCGGCTGAACCCTTTGATTCTACAGTAGAGCAGTCCTGCTTCCATGAGGGGTATTCACCACCTGCCTTCTGCCCGGGATGGCCATTGGCCTGGGTGTGGACATGCTCCTACCCTCTCCAAACACTGCCAACTAAGCTTGATTCACCCTCAACAGATCTGATCAACGACCTGTCTTTACACTATTACCGTATTCCTGTTAATAAATATTCCCTTCAGGAGTGAATCATGAATCTGCATTTGGTTCCTTGTCTGGATCATAACAGCTAAGTTCAAGTAAGTAATTTCTGATTTTACATCCATAAATATTATAAGTAACTTTTTATTCACAGTCTTTTTCAAAGGGTGTTCACACATGTGAATTTTGTGAAATTTGGCAATCCAAAAATGTATTTTTTTGCGCACATTCAGACACAGTGAAAATTCTCTCTTCACAGTAACCACAACGCTATCAAAGTCAGTCCTGCCATGCCTGAAACCTGACCTAAGATTGACCCCAACGTCGATGTTTGCGCGTGCCCAAATAAGCAAATTTACGGTTCTGAGTGCGCATGTCAGGGGAGAACATGTCAGAGATCAAGGCACATCAAAAAATAAATGTACGAGGTGGTGTTTACACCAGGGCAGCAAATCAGTCTTACAGCAATATTTCTCTGCAAAGAGATGAACTGCAGCAATACTCGCTTGACCTTGGGCTTGCCTGTCACTGGCAGGTTAAAGGAGCTTGGAGCGCTTGTATGCAGGGCACAAGTGTTCAGTTTGGCAAAGAATATCACTGCAAAAGAGGCTAACAGTCATCAACCACAATGTCATCTAAGCACAGTCATGTGCAAAAAAGTAACATCGTTCATGCAAAGATTTTGGCCTGAAACATAGCTAAAACAATGGAACAGAAAGACGACGATCGAGTTTGCGAAATTGACAAAGACGTGAATAACCATTTTAAATGGGCCTGAAAAGAGGTCACAGTGAAGTACTGGGTCATCATTAGACGAGTTTTTACGGAAGGTTGAGGTTCAGGAAAAAGCCCTGCGCGCGTAGTGCTCGGACCCGATAACGTATGCCTCTCGTGGAGCGAGAACATTGGAGGAGAACTGCAAAATAAAGAAGCACGTGGACAATGTTAGAACAAGAGTCATCAGAAGATGACATATCCCCCCAAGCCGCCGCAATCTAAAGTCAGAAATCCCAAATTTTAAAAGGCACCTGACGTCTAGGACCTGATTAATACGCATGTCAAGTTTCATTGGGAAATACTGAACGGTATTCGAGTTCTGCTCTGGAAACTAAACGATTACAGATGGAGAGAGAAACGGAAGAACATAATGATAACAACTATATTCCCCCGCATTATATGCCAGGGGGATAAAAATTAAAATCTCAGAAATTCCAAAATATGAAAAGATATCAATTTAGGACCATACTAATATGCACAGCAAGTTTTGTTAGATACAGGTACTTCTTAGATAAGGACATCAGATTCCAGTTGATTTTCATCATCGTCGTGGGAAAATTGCAAGTACGGACAGTCCGGGCTAGTGAATAGTATTTCAATCTTTAATTTAGTAATTTCATAGTTTATCCATTCCAGCATTATTGTAATTGCTATGTTCATTCGCTCAGTTATTTAATACATTTTTAAATTTAATCCTTCTTCTAAATTTGAATCTTCCTGAATATTCTGGAACATACACCTGTCCATCACAAAAGGAAAAAGTAAAATCTCAGAAATTCCAAAATATGAAAGGCACTAGTTTAAGACCTGACTACTATGCACCGCAAGTTTCGTTCAGAAATATTCAACGGTTTTTTCGAGTTCTGCTTAGGAAGCGAATCGATTATGGACGGATGCACGGACATACTGACGATAAATAAAACAGACAAATTTTGTGCTTTATGTGGTCAGCAAAGAGCCTTCAACGTACGGATTACACGCAATGCTGAAGAAACTGGGAGCCCCAACGGTGCAGATAACAACACAAGCCACACTTACATCAGTCAACGACAGACACATACCATTTTAACTTGCTCTAAATACAGATCCCCCTCGCCACCTGCATCTGGATTAAACATTTCCTCACACGCCACCCACAATCTGTTACTCCGGGGGGACTCCGCCCCCACCTCTCCTCCACACTCAGACTCAGCACTGGTTTCCCTCTGGGCTGCCTGCTTAGTCCCATACTGTACGCCCGGTGAACTACAACAGCACCCCAACACACCCAACCAACGGCATCATTAAATATGGAGACAATACCACCGTGGATGGGCTCGTCTCAGACTGGGATGAGACGGCATACAGGGCTAAGGTAGAGAAACTGATCCTTTGGCGCTAAGCAAACAACCTGACACTGAATGTCCAAAAAACACAATAACTCAGTATGGATTTCAGGAAGCACAGACAAGACCAAAGACGAAAACCTCCTCCACATAATTGGAGAAAGCGTGGAAACAGTCACCACCTTCAGGTTCCTGGGCACTTCTCGGCCAATCTCTTCTGGTCCCACAACATCAAGGCCCTAGTGAAAAAGGCCCAGCAGCGGCTCTACTTCCTGCATGTCCTCAAGAGATACATCCTGGGCAAGAAGCTGTTGCTGGCCTTCCTTCACTCCACTGTGGAGAGTGTCCTAACATACTGTCTGGGTGTGTGGTACACAAGCTCCACAGCTGAGGACAGGAGGCCAGTGCAGAGGGTCATCAATCATCGGCTGCCCTCTGCCCTCCCTGGATGACCTTAGCCACATCCTGCTGCCTCAGGAAAATCAGGGAAATCACAGAAGACCCCTCACATCCCAACCATCACTTGTTTGATCTGGTGCTCTCTGGTAGGTGCTTCAGGTCAATCAAGTCTCACACCACCAGACTCAACAACAGTTTCTTTCCCTGGGCCATACAAACTGCAAACAACCGTTGAACACCCCCCCCACACACACACAAAAAAGTCACACACATGGCCAAGAACCTATTTCTCCTCTATTTCCCCTTTAACTGTGCAACTTAATAATTTTTGTGTTTTTATTCTGCTATTTTGTACGTTTTGCACATTTTTGTAAATTCTTTTCATTGTCACTTTATGTTAATTTCTGTACTTTTTTTGCCCTTTTTACCTCTTTTATACAGTGCAACGATAGTTGCGTGGAGCCCCCACAATTTTGTTGTAACCGACAACGACAATGAAAAGCCTATTCTATTCCTATTCTTTTGAACTGTGCGCTGATAACAAGCTGGATGGTCGCTCTCCTCTTCAGACCACATGACACGGCGTCTGTGGTTTCTAAAAAGAATTTCAAATTTTGATTCATCTGACCACACAGTTTCTGCTCTGCCTCAGTCCATGTTAACTGAACTTTGGCCCACAGAAGACAGCGACCTTTCTGGATCATGTTCACATATGGCTTCTTCTTTGCATTACAGCTTTAGCTTGCATTTTTAGATTACACTGCAAACTGTGTTCACAGACAATGATTTCAGGAAGTGTTCCTGAGCCCATGCAGTGTATTCCAGTGCAGAATCATGCAGTGCTGCCTGAGGGCCTGAAGACCACAAGCATCCAATTTTTTTTTTTAAATATAAATATGAAAAATTTGGCATCTCCAATCCCACCCAAATCTAAAATACCCAATTGGAGGACTATGTACAAGCTTGCCCGTATGCGACCCAATGTTGCCAATTCAGGAGAGAGGGATAGTTCACGGCTTGCTTCCGAAGCAGGCAATCAATTACTGCTTCTTAACACTCATAGGTCCAAACTTCACACATTTAGAACGAGGGTAGAGGATACCCAAACACGAGCAAGCTTAGAATCTTACTGACAAACACCCAGTTGGCCAACAGGAGGCGCTGCAGCAATGAATAAAGCCATGTTTCTAATGTCACAACCCGGCTGTCCCTTCTCAATTTATTTCCCTGCAGAGCGAAGCCAATTGTGCGCTGCTCTGAAAAAACTACAGACCACTGCCGGCTGTTACAACTGGGGAACCCGCTTCGTGATAGTGACGACTGCTCCGCACGACCCATATTGACCCTCAGACTTGTCGCTAGTGCAGAGATTTCTCCCGACTCTCTCAATGTTTTATGATATCATGTACTGCAGATTCAATGTCTTCTCAATTTTACATTGAGGAACATTTCACTGAAATTTTAGATGAAGGCTTTTGCGGATTGGTGAATCTCTGTCCATCTTTGCTTCTGAGACTTTGCCACTCTAAAATGCTTGTCATGTTATTGATCTGTTGCCAATTAACCTGGGCCCGTATTCACAAAGCATCTTAGCACTAAAAGTAGGTCCTAATTGCCAGCGTGTCAGTCGTAAATTTAGGACTCCTAATTATTTTTACTAAGTGTTATTCACAAAGCATTTTAGGCCTAAAGTAGCTCCTAAGTCTGGGACAGCTAAAAAGTAGTCAAGAGGACTCCTAACTCACTGAAACCTATTCACAAAGTATTGGAGAGTGGCTGCTGCTGTTGAAAAACTGAATGACTTGGAAATTCTGAATGATGCGCAGTTGTTGAAAAGATATCAACATGTTATTATTTTATGGGACAAACCAGCCGCTTGGACAATTTCCTCATTTTTTCCTCCATGGGTTGTATGTGGGATGTTTTTTCAATGGGCCACCCTGTCACCAAACAACCAATCAACGTGCTCATTGTCCCAAGACTCGTGAATGAGAATTGACGTCACCCATAGCAATGGAGATTTACTCCCACCAATCTCAAGGTACTCCTATTCCAGGAGTTACCAGTTTTCTTAACTAAAAGTTGCTCTCAGCAGCTTTGTGAATAACTTTTAAGATTTTTCTCCTACATAAAATGTTTTAGTGCGAATTAGGAGTACTACTAGCGGTAAGATAAGATGCTTTGTGAATATGGCCCTGATTAGCTGCAAAATGGTCCTGCCATCGTTTCTATTAGTACCACTTACTTTATCGGCCTTTTGCTGCGCATCTACCAACTTTTTTGAGATATGTTGCAGCCACTAAATCAAAAGTAAGCTATTATTTTTCATGATATGGTAAAATGTCTCACTTTCAACATCTGATATGCTGTCTGTGTTCTATTGTGAATAAAATGTGGGTTAATGGGACTTGCCATTGCATTCGGTTTTATTTTAAATTTACACAACATGTAAGGTCAGGTAAAGGTCATGGTCAATGTCACCAGGTCAAAATTTGGGCATCAGTACGTAGGTCTCGCACTAAGGAGTATACATGCAAAGTATGAAAGTCCTATCTCTCACAATTTAAAAGTTATAGACAAGGTAAAAGTTTTTGTTATGGGCAAGGTTACAGTTTTTTAAAGGTCGGGTGAAGGTCAAGGTCAAAGTCATCAGGTCAAACTTCGGCATCAGTAGGTTGGTCTTGCACCAAGGAACCAAGGAGTACACATGCAAAGTATGAAAGCCCTGTCTCTCACGGTTCAAAAGTTATGGGCAAGGTTAAAGTTTTCTAAAGGTCGGTCAAAGGTCAAGATCAAGGTCACGAGGTCAGATATTTTGGCATCGATAGGTAGGTCTGGCATCAAGGAGTACACATGCAAAGTATGAAAGCCCTATCTCTCACGGTTCAAAAGTTATAGGCAAGGTTAAAGTTTTCTAAAGGTCGGTCAAAGGTCAAGGTCACGAGGTCAAAAATTTTGGCATGGGTAGGTAGGTCTGGCATCAAGGAGAACACATGCAAAGTATGAAAGCCCTATGTCTCCCGGTGAGCTAAAAAGCATTGGTTCATTATAGGGTAGGTGTGGTATCTCAATAGTCAGTCCTGTGTCAGCACTCACAAGAAACATAGAGATACAAAGTATCACAAAGCATTATCATAAAGCACCGTTACAAAGTCGTCATTCATAAAATTACAGATGACATACAATGTTGCACAATGTTACAGAAAACCTGATAGGCAAAATACTTCATTAAGTCCATTTGGTTCAACAGAGTCAAGCATATAAATCCAAAATGCTTCTTGTCTGAGAATTTGTTTAAATATATCCCCACCTCGTTGATCGGGTGGGATTTTTTCAATGCCCCAAAATTTAAGTGAGGCACTGGAGCCATGGCTGACTTAAATATAATGCCTCGCAATGGCATAATAATGATGAGCGCAAATCCAACCTTTAATTCAAGTGGATTTAATCAGTGGGAAACAAAAACCCCCAATAAGAAATAATTCTTTTACATCAAATCATGTGTGCTACATTTATTAGCACCCCTGATGTTAATACTTTGTACAACCCTCTTTTGCTAACAAAACAGCACCTAATCTTCTCCTATAATGTTTCACAAGATGGGAGAATACAGAAAGGGGGATCTTCGACCATTCCTCTATGCACAATCTCTCTAAATCATCCAGCGACCTGGGTCCTCTCCTGCACTCTCCTCTTCAGCCCACTCTACAGGTTTTCAATGGGGTTGAGGTCTGGGGACTGAGATGGCCAAGGGCGGAGCTTGATTCTGTGTCTGGTGAATCATTTCTGTGAAGATTTGGCCACATGTTTAGTGTCATTATCTTGCTGAAAGACCCAGGGTCAACCCTTCTTCAGCTTTCAGGCAAAGGCCACCAGATTTTAATTCAAAATATCCTGGTATTTCAAAACATTCATGATGCCATGCACCCTAACAAGGTTCCCAGGTTTTCTGGAAGAGAAACAGGCCCACAGCATCAACGATCCTCCCCCATACTTCACAGTGGGCATGAGGTACTTTTTTGCATACTCATCTTTTGTGTTCCGCCAGACACATTTAGAGTGTTCGTTGCCAAAAAGTTCTATCTTGATCTGAACAAAGCACATGGTCCCAGTTGGAGTCCCAGTACTGTTTAGCGAACTCCAGACGTTTGCGTTTATGATTGTGAGTGAGAAAAGGTTTTTTTCGTGCATGCCTCCCAAACAGCTTGTTGGCATGTAGATAGCGCCTGATGGTTGTTTTGGAGACTTTGTGACCCCCGTTTGTTGCAATTCTTTAACAGTGAGCTTTGGAGAACTTTTTATTTCTCTTACCATCCTCTTCACTGTGCGTGGTGGCAAAATATCCTCGCGTCCTTGTCCAGGCCTGTTTACCACTGTTCCAGTTGTTTTAAACTTCTTAATAATTCCTCTGACAGTAGATATGGGCAGGTGCAGGCGAGTGGCTATTTTCTTGTAGCCATTGCCTAACTTGTGAAGGTCGACACACATCTGCCTTACTTGAGTGGTGTGTTCCTTTTTCTTTCCCATGTTGAAGAGTGGATAAGAGAAATAGCCTCTGTGTCACATCATATTTATACCCCAGGGAAACAGGAAGTGATGATATACTTATTAAATGCTCCTAGATATTCTGATTAACGTTGTAAACTACTGTAGAGATTACAGAAATACTTCAATTACACTTAATTCCGAGGAATTGTTAGGGGTGCCAATAATTGTGGAACAGGTGATTTTATGAAAAATAATTCTTTCTTAGTCAAGGATTTTTTTTTCCCCGCTTAAAATTCAATTGAGTTGTGAAGTTTACATTTTTCTATAATTTTCAAAGTAAGAGTATGCTTCTGCAATAAAAATGGAATTTTTCAAAGACTTTTAACGCATCTTGGCTACACTGGTTTCTCTCTCCAGCTTTAAAAGGATCATCAAGGACACTCTCTCTAGTCACTGCTCCTGTGATTTGATTATATAATCTCCCCAACATTTTTATTATTATTTTAGGTCTTTGGGCTCACTTGTTAGGATTACTTGTTATTTCTATGTTTAATTTTTTTTTTTTTTTAATTCTCAACTTTGTTCTCTTTACAGGTAGTTATTGTGCTGGTCGTGTTGTATGTTGTTCAGAGGTGTGTGTATTATTTCTTCAATGTTTTGTCCTTTGTATGTTTCAATGTAAACTTTATGCCTCTTGGCCAGTTTGCACTTGTAAAAGAGACTTTTCTCATGTGATTTTACTGGTTAAATAAAGTTCAATAATAATCTTAACTAGGGGTGCCAATAATTATGGAGGGCGCTGTATAATGTAGTTCAGCCCGAACTGGACAGCTCAGCTGTAGATAAGTAACAACTGGCTTTATTAGTGGAATTGGTGGACGGTTTAGACTTGGTATTAAATGTCGACAGACTTCGTAGTTTACATAGCTATTCAGACTGCAAAGAACATTCAAAACGTTCAAACTCTTTGATACTCAAATGTGAGATATATTGGTAAAAATATTACTCCTAGTGATCCAAAAAAGTCTTTGGCAGAAAATGGCCAAAATGTTCACGGGCATTGAAGATTTCTGAAACTGAAGGCAGATGAAAGTTGCCATGAAATGGTCACAGGTCGCAAATAACCCCTGGTAACTGAAAATGATTGTATTTTGGCCTCAAATATCTAAACTGCTTTTGAAAAAAAAAAATATTGAAAGTGGGACTGGATGGAAGTTGAACTGAAATGAGCCCTGGTGATGCAAATGGGGCGTAGTTTGACCTAAAACACCCAAAATGTTGATCAAAATTGAAACTTCGTGAAAGCAGACCCGGTTTAAAGTTGGCTGGAAATGCTCCCACATCATCCCTGGTGACCCATTTTGGCACGAAACACCCTAGAAAGTTGACTAAAATTAAAAAGATTTGTGAATGTTGAGCTGGATTGAAGTCAGCCCAAAATGGTACTAGATGGTAACCCCAAAGGTCAAATTTTGGCCCAAAACACCCATAAAGTTGAGCAATATTTTTTTTTAAAAATGTATGACAGTTGAGTCTGGACAAAGTTGGCCTGAAATGGTGCCAAATGACCACTGGCAACCCAAAATGGTGATATTTTGGTCAAGACTACCCTAAAATTTGACCAATATGGAAAAATCATAAAAGTGGAGTCCAATCTAAGTTGGCCCAAAATAGTCCCAAATGAAGCCTGGTGAGCCAAAAGGGTCTATTTTACACCACAACATTGCAAAAGTTAATCAAAATCAAAATCTGTCCAGTAGTTTTGGAGATATAGGCAAATGAAATTCCATAACTTTGAATTTGACCTTTTTAAAATCATCTGAGCTCAAAAGTCAGGATGCCAAATTAAAGCCCATATATAACGTCCTATTTAAGGTTAATAGCATGACCTTATCTCTAACCGTATCAAAGATTTAACCCATCAAAAATTTCACTCCCATAGGGCTCCATTGTAACAACAATTTTTAAAAAGTTCTCAAAAGTTCAATTAAAAAATTCAATTCAATTAAAACAATCCCTCCAGCAGGATCGGAGAAAAAGACCAGGTTACAGACGACAGACTACGCCGGAAGCAAACCCATTACAATAGCTTATCTGGCCTTCAGCCATGTAAGCTAAAAATGAAAAGTTTAATCTGTAGTGCTCGCTATCGTTTCATAAAATTTGCTATTTTGCCAGCAGTTATCCAGATTGCCCCAGGTTTTGAAGTGCATGCAGATTTTGTTTTTGCTGAGAGCTAAAACTTATGAGGCAAATCTAATTTTTTTTGGGAAGCTCTTATCAATTACATAATTTACCACTCCAAAATGATTCCGTAAAAAATGGAACAGGTGGCAACCTGAATGACGTGCATGTACAGGGTGCGATCAGTGCATTAAGAGGTGTTTGCTATGTTGTTGAGCATGTCAAGTGTCTCACCTTTGTGCAGGTCTCAGTATCTGGGTTACACTGCAGAATGTCTCTCACCATGGTCGCATTCCCTTTCTCCACAGCCCAGTACAGAGCAGTCTTACTGTCCTACAGAAGGAGGTCAGAGTCAGGCTGGCAAAATACTGCAGACCAGGCAGCAGCACTCTAGGCCCATGTCGGAAACAGTCTGAGCCAATCAGTCGAAGCCATTCATTTCATCTGGACAGCAATGCAAGTACTCAAGACCCAGTGACGTGCTGTCGGAGGTCAGTTAGGGTAGGCAGAATCCTCACCGTTAAACAAACGATAACTCCATTACTTTGCTTGATTGACAATCTGAGGATTGATTAACTAATTTACAAGACTAAACGGCAGAATGTCGTGCCAGTTCCATTCACGACATTATTGCTCAGTGCATTGAACTTAAAATGCTCATGAGACAGCAAGTTTGTTCATATTTGCTTAGCGGAAGCTAACGCTATGTCATTCACAAATATTAAAACCTTTCTTATGCAGCGTTCAATGTGTGGTCAATATGTTTAAGATAATATTTCCCCTCTTAACCACATAATTTTTAATGCCATTTTTAAAAAAAATAGTGAGTTTATTTTTAGTCTTTTTCCATTATCCGATTAACAAAAGATCAAAACAATAAACAGAATTACCGAGAGAGTGGAAATTTTTTTCCTAATTGATTATTAAGATTGACTACCTTGCAATCTCAAATGAAAGTATACTGGTAAATTAATCTTTTTGCCACTATCATCCCTTAATTATTACAGGCATAATTGACCAGAAAAAAGGTCAGATTGATTGATTGACAATCAGGCATAGTACATGGAAACAGGTTGACAAAATCCAGCGATAAAAAAGGAGGTCACTGCCTACCCTGACCGCACGTCCCTGTCCAGACCTTGGGGACTCTGATTTGAGCCTGCATGCAAATTTTACTGTCTTTGATTGTTTTCATCCAAATGTTTATGCCTTTTGCTTCATTTATTTATCATTGCTGAAAGCAATTGGGCTGAATTCTTGGTTGCATCCTTGAAAGGTTCCATTCCATGTTTCATGACATCACTGTTGAAATTATTTTTGTACGGGAAGTCCAGGCAAATGAGTGTGTGGACAATCTTATTACTTCATCACATCAATAACAGTAAATTTGCAGGTGAAAATAGTCGATTTAGCCCTTAAATTAGTCTAAATCCAAGCAAGAATTATAATGGTACAAATAAGTAAAACAAACTTAAATTGGAAGAAATGTCGAAAAGTTAATTCAAAATTATTCCTCTGATAACAATTCAACAAAATAATTTGATGATCTTGCTATGTATTTCAGAGAAGCATCCAGATGCGGAAAAAGATTCATGGTTGGTTTTTTTTTACCAATTTGAAAAGCCGTTATTGGCACTATAATGAGCAGACTTGAAAAGTTGAACAGATATGGCCTTTGGAAATGTTGATCTGGTGGTGGCACTACAGGAAAGGTCCTAAGGTCACATAAAAATGATAAGGTTTGTGCTCTATGCACAGTCAATGAACACAAGAAGTTTCATGCCCTTAAAGATTGCTCAAGTTATCGTGCCAACACTACCAGCAGCGTCCAAGGTGAATCCATATTATCCCTCAAAACTCCATTTCAGAGATATGATGATCTGCAAAACACATCTTTACATCTGGAAGCAAACTGTATCTTGCCAATGAAGAACGTTAGTGCAAAAAGAAGCGGCTTGCAACACGCCCTTTGGGAGACACAGGCGCTTTTTCACCCTCAGAATTCTGCTGAGGTGGTAACTGTTTGGGTGATTTCTGCTTAACAGCCGCGCTGAATTGAATGTAATGATACAGCTGGGAGACTTAACTGGCAGCCCTTACCTGACCTCTTATGTCAATGTCGGCGTATTTGTTCAGCAGGGCTCTCACAATGTCCACGTGACCTCCCCGCACAGCTCCAATCAGCACCGTGTCCCCACTCTGTAAGATAAACACAAGAACCGAATAAGGCATGAGCTCACTCTTTATAACACAGAAAAAAAACACACACACAAATACACACGCGCGCGCATACAGAGCAAATGAACAGTCACACATACAAACAGATAAATGCACATGCAAGCGCATACAAACCCTAAAACCATCACAACATGTGGAGGCACGCATATGCCCAAGCGCAAAGACACTGGTACGCAAAGGCACTGTTTTTCTGTTAGGTTTCAACTGCCTTCTCAATTTGTCCACTGAAAAACACAAAAACAGTGAATTAACTCAAGTTTCTTTTTGCAATAATACCTTTCTCAGACTATACTTGAACAGAAAGTTCTGCCGATTTTTGAACAGAAGTTTTGCAGATGGAGCCATTGGCATGTTAGTCAATTAGAACTCAGTCACTAAGAACTCATCTACAAGATTCTTTGAGGTCAGAGCAAGGGCGTAGGTTTGATCTGTGAGGTGGCAGGGACATATGTAATGTCAGCGCACGTGAGTTGGAAAAATTTTGGCAGTGATTTGAATGCAAATATTGCCGTCTCTGTCAACAGAGATTACTGTGTATTTCTTTGATGTTTTTCATGGTGCATAGCAAGATGCCTCTGTAATTTTTATAGACAAATGTCATATTCATAAACTTCATTTTCTATTTTGTATCCAAATACTTTTGATTCTGTGTCTGAATACGACTTAACAACTGTCATTTATGTTCCAACCATTTCTTATGAAGCTTAACAAAACTGAACAATTGATAAAACTTTTGACAATTTATAAGTAATCAAATTACATGATATTATGTTGTATTATAAACGACTATTACAGGGGTCCCGAAACTTTCCCAGAAATGGCCGGTGTGGGTGCAGGCTTTCATTGCAACCAAGCAGCTACACACCTGATGCTACTAGTCAAGCTTATTAGCGAAGAGTCCAGGGGTTGATGAGTCCAGGTGAGGAATTGCTTGGTTGCAATGAAAGCCTGCACCCACACTGACCCTTTCTGGGAAATATTGGGGACCCCTGACGATTACGATCATTATATGGTCTGATGCCAGTCAGACAATTAATGGCTGGTCAAATGGACTTGGAAATGCCTCTCTCCATTTCTATGTAGCCCAACATCCCGCCAAGTTCTCCACAAGTTAAAGAACAGTTAACGCAAGGAATTTGTGAATAACTGCTTTTCTGACCTCTTCCCAAATATACCACAGCAAAACTCAAATTTTTTCCATTATTAAACACTTTCTTGTAAATGTGAAATCTCCAAGTCAGCGTCCACTGTATCGTCAGACAAACATCTGGGTGCAAGCCAGGTACTCACATCCAGTTATCGACTGTCTTGTGTCAGGGAAATGGTCGAGCTGGAAACAATAAATCAGCGGCATGTTGCCCAAAAGAAAAGTCATTGTGCAGCACATTGCGCGACGAGTCAAAAATAGTCCTTAGGTGTAGGCAATTTTACTTTCATCTAATCTTTCTCTCCGCCTTAGTGTCTTGTGTCATTAGTGTGTCTTTTCCTTGACTGCATTTTCAGTGATGTTAAGATGCAGAGAAAGGCTGCTTAAGTGAATCAAAATAGCTTCCTTTACGACTGAGTACTCCTTAAATGCTTGATTGATTATAATTTTTCCATAAAAAAGCAAGATATTTCCCATCACGTCAAGGGAAAGTAGGCAGCCTAACCACCTATTACAATAAAAAAAAATGCAATTATCTCATGGAGGCCCAACATATTTACACGATTATTAAACACTTAAAGATTAACATGTAAAGAATGTTTTTGTTCTTGACTGAGATTCATTTAGGTTCAGTGTTGTTTAACGCATTCCCTACGGAATGCTTTAATCTAAAATTTTTGCATTTGTACGGAATACTTTTCCTGAAAATTACACAATATAAAGTATTGAAGTACAGGTGGCCCATCACCACGAATGTCAACTGATTTCGTGTTTTCATCGAACTGCGAGTGGTCATCCATGCCGCTGGCACCGGTTTACCGTCGGGAATTGTAGAATTTGCCGTGCCGTTGGCAGCGGCTTGCCGTTGGGAATGAGTTCAATAACAAGAAAACTTTCCTCTCAACCATATGAAGTACAGTGTCAGAGAAATCAATTACCCCATCCCGATAATAATGGTCTTTCTGTCAATAAATTGAGACAACTGCACTGATCATTTCGCCTCAACCTCGAAAGAAATTGGTCCATGAATACCCAGTACATGCAGGGTCAGATGCAACTGCACCCTCTGAGTTCACCAGTGGGCTGGTTTTTCAATATCAGCAAATGTTTGAAATTTATTAATTTTCCACAGCCTTTACAGACTGCATCAAATAAACTCCGCGCACTCAAAAAACCCACTCAGTTCTTGTGGACACCGGCACTAATTGCGTGGATATAGCTACGTTAGCTAGCGAGCCAGTTCGCACTGCTGCCTCTTGGCAAGACGGTTGTGGGTTTGAATCCGGCCTTGGGCCTCTCTGTGTCGAGTTTGCATGCTCTCATAGTGTTTGCATGGGTTTCATCGGGATACTCCGGTTTCCCCCACCTGTATAAAACGTGCATTAAATAAGCACTCCTACCGGTACCCCTGTCCACGGAACTGGCTTTAGAACTGAGGTTGACCCCCGGGCGCTGCTCTGTGGCTGCCCACTGGCCCTAACTATAGGATGGGTTAAATGCAGAGGGGAAATTACCCCATGGGGTTCAATAAAGTTTCTCTATTCTGTGCTCCGTTCTGTTTACTTGAAATAACAGTTACATGACTATAGCCGAGATAAGTACAATTCTCCCCATGGCTGAGTAAGTGTCTGTTTCATTATTCACACCAACCATTCTCAGCCAATGAAATGCATGGAATATTTTGTAAGCGACATCTTTTTCGGAAACTTTTTGGCGCCTCAAAAAGATGGTTGGGGGAATAAGAGCAACCTTCCCCCCATTCCACCAACGGTCAGAGGAATAAGAGCAACCTTCCCCCGTTTCACCAATGGTTGGGGGAATAAGAGCAACTTTCCTTCCTTTACCACCAACTGTTGGGGGAATAGCCACTTTGTTAAACTAGAAAAGCACTCAGAGAACGCAGACCTCCGCCAGGTGGCAGGAAAACCCTGAAGCACGGCGATTGGAAATCCGGCCCATTGCACAACAATTGAAATAGAATTTCTGAGTTGTCTATAGCTATGTTTCCATCCACTTGTCAATCGAACTATCCGGAGTTCGCCAAAAATATTCATGCAAATAAGCTGGCGAAAATTTCGATCTAACGTCATTAAAGCGAATAAAAAGTTGAGCGTAATGACGTCACATGCTGTTGTGTGGTCAAATCGGTGTATCGAATGGATTTCTGACATTTCAAGCTGTTTCCATTCATTTTCACACTGAATCGCAGAATCTTCAAGTGAACAAAAGTAGTGTGTTAGCCGACTAATTTAGCTAGGAGGCCAAAATGAATTGCATCTACCATTCAAATGATGATAATTTTCCAAAGTTGCACGTGCTTATGTGCCAACTATTAGCAACATAGCAAACCATTATCAGAAGGCAATGACGGCACCGTCACGATGCAGTTGCAGATTTATTCGGCAAATAACGTTTCCATCAGCATTTATCGAATAAGCCTTTTACTGATCAAAAGAAAATCCAATCAGATCAACCGTATAAACTTTGTGTCGATATTCTTTAAATCAAGTCGAATGTCACCGTTTCCATCAGGCATTTTTAATTCGATATACTTCATTCGCATAAGAACGTGTGGATGGAAAAAGCTGGTGGTGAGCAATCATACATCTGGTGAATTCTATCCAATGTGCTATTCTAATTGGCTATGTGCACAAAATGGGGCAAAGTAAATTCTGAAATACACTGGCTCGCTTTACTATTTTTTTTTGTTTGCTTCTGTCATTTATCAGTCTACATCAGATGCTGAGCAGGTGACAGGAATATAATCCCGGAGATGTGATTTTAATTATTGCCGCTGTTCCCAAGATTTGGCTTAATTAACCGTGAATGATGTCAGCATGATTTGTCTTGATTAGCTGCTACTGTTTGTTCATTGGCACTGTTAATGAGACATTAGCTGCCCCACTGATGAAGAGGGTTTCCGACGCTTCTCCCTAGCATTATTTCCGGCTGTTTGCTCTGCTGACTGTCATGAACTGGCTTTAAACGACAAACATCCAGTGTTGTACGACCCAAATTTCCTCATTAAATTAATATCTGGAGCTAGCTTTCATTTTTTCATCGAGCAGTAGCAAAGTTGAGTAGCTAGGAAGGCTTGCTAGAGAGCTAGGAAGATTTTCTGTTTAGGTTTTATATTGAATGTACTTTTACATCTTCTGATGCCACTGGCTTGCTAGTACTGCGATATTCTTATGGTTTTCTTCGATGTGCTCAGCTAACCATAGCTCCAGATGTGATGGTCTTGAGAGTGCAACTGACGCCGGGTAGGAAGGGAAACGGAGTATCGACAATATTAAAATATTCGTGGAATGTTATATTTATGAAACAGAATTTCGAAGTTATGGATTATTTATACATTAATTATCAGATATTTTCACATATTTTATCTGTCACTTAAAGCCAGGTCATCACTCACCAATGACAACGGCTGGAAATGTGTTGCTAGTTAGAAATCCTCTCGTTTCTCCTTGGAGTGGCGAATGACTCATTAAGAGTGCCAATGAACAAACATCAGTAACAGGTAATCAAGACAAATCATGCGAATATCAATCGTGGTTAATTAAGCCAAATCCTGGGAATATGGCTATAGCTAAAATCACATTTTCGGGATGACATACCTGTCATCTGCTCATCAACAGTAGCAGAAGCAAACCAGAAATAGTTGAGCTTACCAACGCATTTCAGAATGTACTCAGCGCCATCTTGTTCAACTAGCCAATCGGAAAGACTTGAAATCTTGAACTTACAGGCGTATATCTCACCTGTACTTTGGCCTAGATATGCCAAAATTTAATCACCTGTTCCCTGACTTTATACCCACCTTCTCTGAAAATTTCATCAAAATCCGTGCATTATTTTTGAGTTATCTTGCAAACAAACAAACAAACAGACAAACACTGCCGAAAACATAACCTCCTGGCGGAGGTAATTAAACCATTGACTGTCTATGAGTTGGACAAAGCCACCAACCGCCAATGCACTAACATTGCATTGGACCAGGGCATGTTACATTAACAATGTTGCCTTTCTTCCATTTTCCCCATTGATTGAAAGTTGGTTGGGCCATCCCTACCTAGATCTACACCAGGAGTGGCCAACCCTGGTCCTGGAGAGCCACAGTGTCTGCTGGTCTTTGACGTTACTCAGCACTTAATTGATAAATTAAAGCAGTAGATTACGCTCTTTACTAATCTCACCTGGTGTCTTAGGTTTAAATCAGGTGGAGAAAACCAAACTCAGCTCACCCTCTGTCTCTGCAGGACCAGCGTTATCCATCCCTGCTCTATAAACATCTGTACTCTGTACTTCTACTTTGTGTGCATTACAACTAGGCTAAATATCCAACCACATTGACAAATCTTGGTTAACACGTAGATTGCTGTTACAACCTGCAAGTCTGCTTAATTGGCTGTAGGAGTCTTGTGGGTTGTTCCTGCTAATTGTTTGATTGACCAGGTGACATCAGTTAAGTGAGTAATCAACTAATTTAATCCATCACTCGAGTGCTGAGTAACACCAAAAATGAGCAGACACTGCGGCTCTCAAGGAGCAGGGTTGGCCACCCCTAATCTACGCATATGGGTCTGAGCAAAGTTCTCTTCCCGGTACAGTAGACTTATCGTTTTGGAAGAAGCCAGACTAATAACTATGGGAGGCCTATCAGCCAATTACTCATAGGACTGCATAAGTGAAGTACATAAGTGATATACACAACTGCTTGAGTCTCTGCAGGTTTAAGCAATGTTTTCGAGCACTGACTGGGCCAAAATCATGGACTAGAGTCTATACTAGAGTATAAGATTATCATCAAGTGTAAAGTAACTTACCCAACTAGACCTGGCAAAAACACATAAACTAGCTTTACCAGCTGACAGTGCTGCAGGGACTTTATACATTTATTCAACACATTTTGTTTCCCTCAACCAAGGACCTAGTATTAAATTCATGAGTATTTCCATTAATTGAGAGCCATTAAGCCACAGCACTCAGTACACATAGTGCCTCAGCTATAGGGTATACCTACCCTATCTGGAATGTTGACATAGGTTCCGGCATCCAGTAGATCCTGAACGATCTGAGTGTGGCCTTCTTTCGCGGCAAACATAAGTGCTGTATTGCCGTCCTTGTCCGTCATGTTGACATTGGGGTTCCTTTGCAGGAGCTCTTTGACTACTTCACCATAGCCACCCCTCACAGCCACAATCAAAGCAGTCATGGAGTTCTGCAGCAGCAAGAGGTGGTTGGGGTCACTAAGTGGCACAGACTGCATATGCATGAAATTACATCTCCAACCTGGAAAGTTTGTGCAGTATAACAATATTCCACTAAGAAAAATGACCACATCCTATTTCACAATGTGACATTGCTCAACTGTGAAAACAGCCTCCGCAGGCATGCAAAATGGCACATCAGTGGCTGCATATGCAAAGTTACCAGTTTAAATCCCAAATCGTGCTTCCATTGCACCCCACCCCAATGAGAGATTGTATACGCAACAGCAAAAGAATTCCAAATCCTCATACATGGATATTTTTATGGAATTTTCAGTCTTGCCTTTAGAGTGTGAATAAGCTTCAATGCCACAGTTATGCAACAAAACATTTTTCAACCTATTGAAGGGTTGAGCATGAGACTGAAAACTGAAAACATGAGGAGACAATTCAGTCCCCTCATCGAAAACTTCAGTGCTGTGCATGGCCCCCAATTGCACTAACAACAGCAGTGCACCTTTAGTACATGTAATGGATCAGATGGTTGATGAAGGCCATTGGAAGGTAAAGAAATGCCTGAACAATAGCTGCCTGAAGCTATAGTTGTCGGCCATGGATGCACATGGTCTAGCCTTCTCCAGAGCCCATAGTGGGTTCAGATCAAAGACCCATGGACGGCCACAGCAAAACTGTAATGTTGTGTTGCTGCAAAAACTGAAGTGTAGCTCCAGCTGAGTGTTGTCTTGCATTATTCTGCTGGAAAGTGTGCTGTCAATGTCAAGCACATAAGGTCGGAGGACTTAGTCAATGTACCATCAGTATTAGAGGATGCACAAGACGATAGCAGCGGAGTCGCCGTGTTACAGTGTCACCACTAAAGGGCTGGCCGTAAACCCCAATGGTCCCCATGCATTAAGATTTCATTTCTCTTAGAAAATCTTTTTTCATGGTCCCATGGAGCCTTTGGGCAATGTGTTTTAGACAAGTGCCTTGACTGGAAATGCTCACACTTGAATGTGTAAACTTCAAAATGAAGAATTTGCAGGCAAAGTTACGCAACTGATAAAATCCCTCAATTATACAAACACATATTTTTGAATTTGGACATCATTTCAGACCTTGTGTTTCTTTTGCGGTTCAGTATATATCAAATTTGGTGCACCAAAAAAAAAAAAAACAATGAGGCTGGCCTGAGTTGCATACATACCGCGCCCTCCTGGTCCACATCTGCCCCATGGTCCAGCAGGTGCATCACACAGTCATAGTGGCCCTTCCTGGATGCCCAGATCAGGGGTGTGGTGCCATACTGAATGCGGGGGGAGGACAGTGGTCAAAGTTGTCCTTTAAACTAACACAAACACAACTCGTGCTATGGTATAAAATATGTAGTACAGTAACCTTACTTTACAGTAACTCAGCTGTCTGTGCTGAAGTAATAATTTTTTATTGCTATTTATGGAGTAATAGGACATTACGTAGGGGTCAAAATCTGGCCAAAACTATGTGACAGTTGCAGGATGATCGCACAGCTGTAAAGGGATTTTCAAGTGAGTTCATCCACCACTGGTGCCAGCTGATTGAGCATGTGGACAGTAAGGTCCTTGGTCTTGAGAGCCAGTTAGCAGCACTGCATAGTTCACAATTGATGGAGTTCCAAGAGGAACTGAGTACTTTGTAGCAGGGCGATTCCATGCCTGTCGTACGGGACATTCAGACAGTATTTTACATTCAGAAAATGAAATGATGGCTTTACAGTAGGCTGTGACCTTTAAATTCTGTTCCCATACTTTAACATTATTTAATGATCAAAATTTTTGGGGGGATAAATAAGCAAAAATGCAATGTCCTATGGGACGAAGAGAAATCACAATTTTTTTTCCAACAAAGTCTTTTCAAGAACTCTGTGAATAGGCTCTTGCAAACTTCTGGAAAATAATCCAGAAATATTGAGGGGAGTCTGCCGTATTGTGTTAAAGCAGTTTTATACAAAAAATCAACAAGACATGAATTCAACAGGGTTAAAAAATTCTAGGGGCTACCTGTCGTACAGGACAGAAAAAAATCAGTCGTATGGGACGCTCTGAATTGAGCTCAGGTTTTTACTGAAGCACTGCCTCCACCTGTTATTGCACTTGAAACTTGAACAGCTAAAGCTACATAAATAATAACTGTTAAATTTGTAATAATTCATGTCCCCTCAGTTAGCTCTGGTCCTGTGATAATTCCGTAGCTGTCGTACCGGTCAAAATATCTGTTGTACGGGACAACTATTGTCTGTAAAAACCTGTCAACCTTTCCTGCCTCATTATTTACCAACTTCTTTTCTTCAGAACGGTTTGAAATTCTACCATAACAAACAGTACACAGGTCACTGGATAAAGCTCAGAATGATTGAGAAACGACAAGATATGAACCATGAAACACACTTACTAGTAACATAAATTGCTATCGGTTCATCATTCCATTGCCAACTTGGGTGCTGCGTGTAACCTCAGGGTGCTTTCACACTAGGGTCTCGGGCACGGATCTGAGTACACTTGACCCTTAAGTCCGGTTTATTAACCATATTATTAATTATTTATTAACTATATACAAAGGTAATAATAACCTATTTTAGTAAAAAAGCTGACAAGCCATAAGAATAATCACGTCTTTTTTTAATTATTTATTAATTTTTTTTTTTTTTAATTTGGCATCTCCAATCCCACCCGAATCTGGAATGCCCGATTAGTGAACTATGTACAAAGCTTGCTCGTATGCGACCCCTTGCTGCCAACTCAGGATATTGAAGACAGCTCACGGCTCTCCTCCGAAGCACGTGTCCGTCAGCCACTGATTCTTATACACTCATTGGTCGAATCCTCGTAAGTTCCGAACGAGGGCGGAGGATACCCGGACGTGAACAAACCCAGAGTCTTCCTGACGAGCGCCCGTCTGGCCAACAGGTGGCGCTGGAACAACGAACAAAGCTGTTATTCTTAACCCAAATCCGACAGTCCCTTCCCAATTTGAAACCCTGTAGCGCGATCACCATTGTGCGCTACTCTGAAAAAGCTGCCGACCCCTGCCGGTGGGTACGCCGGGGCTCGAACCCGCGACGTGATAGACACTTCTGCATTGCAGCGCAGTGCCTTAACCGAGTGAGCTATCCGGCAGCTCATAATCACATGTTTACAATACAATCATGAGAGGGAAAACATGATGGTATCAGAATGAAAAAAATCCCGCCTCCTCATCGTCCCAACCCCTGAAAACGGGAGAGGAGACCAGACTAGAAAGGCTTTGTCATAAGTAAAAACTGTAAATATAAACAGTGTACAAAATAAAGAAATACATTCAATAAAAGACAAGTCTTCTTTGATGGAAGAGATCCACCAAAATTGGGAAACAAAACTCCCAACATAACATTGAGGGGAAGTTCATCATTCAGTCCATTAGGTGTTAAAGTCTGTAGAGTAAATTTCCGATACACCTCGCAACGTTTTGGCAGCAAATCAAGATCACCACCTCTCCGTGGAAGCCTGACTTTTTCAAAACCACAGAAACGTTAGGTAGAAATGTCATTTTTTTTAATCATTAGAATGGACAGCCACAGGATAATTTCTGTCATTTCTGCGTATAGAGCTTTTATGTTCACTAATTCGCTGTTTCAGTTGCCTGGATGTCTGACCCACATATGCCAAACCGCAGGGACAACGTAGCATATACTGTATATCACATGTACAAGGTATTACCACTTTTATAGAAAATTTCATATTAGAATGGAGATGATAAAAAAGTTAGTTTTCAAGGTATTATTGCACAGTGCACAATTTCCACAGTGATAATTTCATGCAGGTAAAGGGGATAAAAGCCGCTGAGTAGGCAGCTTTGGCTTGTAAGTGGTAAAGTCAGCATGAGCAAGGAGGTCTCTCAGATTTCTCCCTCGCTTGTTTACAAAAAGAGGCTGAAATTTAAAATGGGAGGCCAATTCAGGGTCTGAGGTCAAAATATGCCAGTATTTCTTTAAAGTCAATTTAATAGTGAAAGAGAGAGGAGAATAAGAGGTGAAACAAGTAACAGAGATTTTTTTTCCTTTTCTCTTACTTGCAACAATTCTGAGCGTGGTTTCCTCAGTGCTGCATCATAAGCCTTCTATTGCCAATCATTAGGGTATCCCCGTTGGACAAATCTGGACCTTATCTCAGATACCGTCTCAATTAAATCTGTGGTACTGCAAATTCGTCTAAGTCTAAAGAATTGACTTTTGGGAAAACCTACAGAGGGGTGAGCTGAAAACTACTTGCGAGAAGAAGTGTGTTCTTATTGGTTTCTTTTCGGTAGAGAGTGGTGGATAAAGTGCCTTTATTTTTAATAACCCACTTATCCAAAATTTGAACTTTTTCACTACTGTAACTCATGGTAAATTGCAAGTTACTATTAAAGCTGTTCAGTATAGTAAAAAAAATCTTGTTGCTCGTTGGCATCAGCTTGGACAAGGCAGAACACATCGTCAATAAACCTGTACCACTTCAAAAATTTTAGGCGGACAAAAATTGCACTCTGGATTGAAAACAAATTGTTTTTCAAAGTAACCAACATATAAATTGGCATAATTAGGTGCAGACTTTAACATCTGATGGACAAATTGTAATCATTTCATGCTGAAACATTTCCTTTGCGCTCAAGTTTGCGCCCCTACTTACGCACAATAAATGTTCACAGTATAATAAAGTAGTCTTGCGTGTTTCTTTCTATAACATTGCATTTGTTAAGATACCAGTTCAATATTCACTCAATAATGCTATATGCGAACACAAATGTAAAAGTACATATACAAATATGTGTGTGTCCGCGGGCTTCTCTGTGCGGTCGCTTCATGACCGTCAGACTGCAACAGGTCTCAAAAAAGTTGGGACACAGGCAAAAAAGGGCTGAAAAAGCAATCAATATATAAGAGAATCAGCTGAAAGAACATTTAGCAAGTAATTAAGTTAACTGGCATCAGGAGTGAAACATGATTGGCTATAAAAGGGATGTCTTAGAGAGGCTGAGTCTCTCTGAAGTAAAGATGGCCAGGGGCTGTCCAACCTGTGAAGGCTTGTGTAAAAAAAAAGTGAAATACTTTAAAAACAGTGTTCTTCAACGTCAAATTGCAAAGGCTTTGAAGGTCTCATCATCGACAGTGCATAACATTATCAAAAGATTAAGAGAAACTGGAAAAATCTCTGTGCGTAAGGGATAAGGCCGAAGACCTTTACTGGATGCTCGTGACCTTCGTGCCCTCAGACACCACTGCATCACGGCATGATTCTGTCATTGACATGACTAAATGGGCCCAGGAATACTTCAAGAAACCACTGTCTGTAAACACAGTCCGCCGTGCCATCCACAGATGCCACCTAAAACTCTATCATGCAAACAGGAAGCCATTGTTGAGCATGATCCAGAAGCACCGCCGTGTTCTGTGGACTAAGGCTCATTTAAAATGGACTGTAGCAATGTGGCAGTGTCCTATGGTCAGACGAGTCCAAATTTGACATTCTTGTTGGAAATCATGGGTGTCGTGTCCCCCGTACTAGAAAGGAGAAAGATCACCCCTCCTGTTGTCGGCGTTCAGTTCAAAAACCAGCATCTCTGATGGTATGGGGATGCATTAGTGCATATGGTGTGGGACACTTGCATGTTTTAAAAAGCACCATGAATGCTGAAAGGTATACAAAGGTTTTAGAGCAACATCTGCTCCCATACCAGATGACATCTCTTCCAGGGAAGGCCTTGTGTATTTCACCAGGACAAAACCACATACTGCAGCTATTACAACAGCTTGGCTTCATAGTAGAAGAGTCCGTGTGCTGAACTGTTCTGCCTGCAGTCCTGATCTTTCACCAATTGAGAACATTTGGCATAAAATTAAAAAAAAAAGTCTGTCAAAGCAGACCCAAAAATCTCCAGCAGCTGGAGGCCTGTATTAAACTAGAGTTGGATCAAATTCCAATGGCTAAACTCAAGAAACTTGCCTCCTAAATGCCCACACACCGCCACTCTGTGTTGAAAAGAAGGGGGGATGCTTCACCATGGTAAACAGGCCCCTGTCCCATTTTTGAGACCTGTAGCAGCCATCAAATTTGAAATTAACTCATTTTGTGGATGAAATTGTAAAATTTCTGTTTCAACATTTGCTATGTTATCTCTGTTCTATTGTGAATAAAATACTGGCTGGTGCGATTTGAAAGTCTTTTTTTTTTTATTTTATTCACAATTTACTCTTTGTCCCAACTATTTCAGAATTGGGGTTGTACTTTGCCTAACTTGTAATCAAGCCATTCATTCAGCCAACTGACCTATCAAAACCAAAATCAAGCCAATAATGATTTAGAAGAGATAATGAGCGCAGACAAACCAAACCAGGCTACCGTGTCAGACTGAAATAATGTCAGTAATGGGTCATTCCATGAAAAAGAGAGCCAAAGTGAGACATGACTGCTCAAATTTAAGACAAAGATTTTGTGAGACGTTGTTCAGTGTTGCCTATTTAACAAGGACACAGAACTAACACAAAAGTATGCAATAAAAATTTTATTTCAAAACATAACAAAGTCTCAACTTGTTCAATTAGTATAACAGAGAACAAACTTAAAACAAACCAGCGGTTTGGCAATGCCCAGTTGTGCTCTAATAAGGTCTGAACATGTATGACATATATGGATTAGAGCTTTGATAAGTCACTCATTGGTCATGTTCATATGAGGATGGAACAAATGCAATATTCTGGACGAAATGTAAATGAGAAGGCAGCCATGTACAGTGCCCTCTAAATTTATTGGAACCCTTGGCATCTTATTGGTTAAGATGTGTTCTTTAGCTTCTAATTGTTGTGTTCTGGGTCCTGGCCTTTGGCCAGGACAGCATTTATGGTTTTAACAGTCATGTTTCAAGATTTCATAGTTTCATAGTTCTTAGTTCATAGTCACAGTTTTAACAGTTTCTTGTATCAGGTTTTTGCATTTCATGTTTCATGATGTCCATGTTTTTACTTTTCCATGTTTTTGTTTTTGCCAGGTCTGCCATGCCACTCCACCGCTTGTCTGCGTTCCGCCTCGTGCCTTCGTTGTTGCACATTTCAGAGCTCTGGTTGGCTTTGGTATTTCCCTCTTCCTTCTGTGCTGTGCTGATTCGGGGCTCTCTAAGCTTAATTGACAATTAACTGTTTTTAAGTTACTAACATTTACTAACACTCACTGGGTTGGTGTAATTCTTAGACAGGCACATTACTAATATTACTAATTTAGACAGAGAGTTTATTGTCATGATTCCTGCTTTGCTATTTCAAGATCTTGCTGTGCTTTTCTGTTCTTAACATTCATGCTTGCTTCCAAACTGCATACTTAATTGGTACTTAAGCTGAGCACGCTCATTCTCTTAATGAGCAAGTCTTGTCAACCAATCTTGTCCATGTCATGATCTTGCCCTGCCTCTTGTTTCTCTTTCTCCAGGTGTTGCCCTAAATGTGTCATGATTTCTAAGCCTTTATATGGATGTGGTGGAAGTTGGCTGGCAGACAGTGTCTCAAGTTCCCTTGCATGTCAAGTTTCAAGTCTTGTTCTAGCCTCTTGTCAAGTCTCGTGATATTAGCTCTTGTCTTGTGTATATATATATATATATATATATATATATATATAGCCTTGTTATTTTTCTTGCTTATCTCCCTGGAGTTTCCAGTGGTTTTTTGTTTTTACCATTTTTGCTATTTAGTTTCCCCACTCTGTGTAGCGTACTTTAGTTTGTCTTTTGCAACCCTTTGGGCCAAGTTTTTCGTTGGCCCTCGTGCCTGTTTTGTTTTTTGTTTAATAAATCCTCATTCCCATCTCCCCGCATCTGGTGTCTACCTGATTCCATATCACTAATAAATTTTTTTTTTCTAAATAACATTGGACCACACTGAAAAAAAGAGGAAGATCTAACCTTTAATTCAAGTGCATTTATTCAGTGGGAAAAATTCCACATTAAGAGATAATTCTTTTCCATCAAATCATGTGTGCCACAATTATTTGCACCCCTGATGTTAATACTTTGTACAACCCCCTTTTGCCAAGAAAACAGCACCTAATCTTCTCCTATAATGTTTCACAAGATGGGAGAATACACAAAGAGGGATCTTCAACCATTCCTCTTTGCACAATCTCTCTAAATCCAGCGACCTGTGTTTAGGGTCATTATCTTGCTGAAAGACCCAGTGACGACCCATCTTCAGCTTTCGGGCAGAGGCCACCAGATTTTGATTTAAAATGTCCTGGTATTACAAAGCGTTCATGATACCATGCACCCAAACAAAGTTCCCAGGGCCTCTGGAAGTGAAACAGGCCCACAGCATCACCGATCCTCCCCCATACCTCACAGTGGGCATGAGGTGCTTTTCTGCATATTCATCTTTTGTGTTCCGCCAGACCCACTTAGAGTGTTTGCTGCCAAAAAGCTCCATCTTAGTCTCAACTGACCAAACGGTTCTAGTAGAAGTCCCAGTACCACATAGGGATCTCCAGACTTTTGTGTTTATGATTGTGAGTGAGAAAAGGTTTTTCCGTGCATGCCTGCCAAACAGTTTGTTGGCATGTAGATAGAGCCTGATGGTTGTTTTGGAAACTTTGTGACCCCAAGATGCTACCATTTGTTAAAATTCTTTAACAGTGAGCTTTGAAGAACTTGTTATTTCTCTTACCATCCTCCTCACTGTGCGTGCTGGCAAAATAACCTTGCGTCCTCATCCAGGCTTGTTTACCACTGTTCGGGTTGTTTTAAACTTCTAAATGATTCTTCTGACAGTAGATATGGGCAGGTGCAGGCAAGTGGCTATTTTCTTGTAGCCATTGCCTGACTTGTTAAGGTCGAAACACATCTACCTTACTTGAATGGTGCGTTCCTTTGTCTTTCCCATGTTGAAGAGTACATAAGAGAAATGGCCTCTGTGTCACATCATATTTATACCCCAGGGAAACAAGAAGTGACGAATTACTAATTAAATGTTCCTACATACTCTGATCAACTTTGTAAACTACTGTAGAAATGACAGAAATACTTCAATTACATTTATTTCCTAGGAATTGTTAGGGGTGCCAATAATTGTTGAACAAGTGAAACCACTAATTATTCAATTTACAATGGTACAACTAATGGTCAACAGGATGAATTTGTTGATTTCAATTCCTCAGCAGGGGCATGCAGTTAAACATTCAACACAATTCTGGGCTGAAATACAGGAACTTCAAGAAAAGCAACCCTATATTTGCTGTGCAACATTTATAAAAAAACTAGTAAATGTGAAACAGGCAATTTAGCCAAACAACTTCCATCAAAATTCTTTTTATTTTGAAATATGTATCCTTTCTTTTGCCAAAGTGTGTCGAACGCAACATGGACACAATAACAGCAGTGACTGGCCATGTCCCAGTTAAGTTTGCCACAACCCCCACAAAAATAAACCTATCTGCTGAGTGGCGGTCTCAATGACAAACTATATGGATTAGAGGTGCCGGAAGACATGTAAACCATAGTGGGGGGGTGCGATTAAAAAAATTTATCTAATTAGAGGCTTTGTAATTAATAAATCTTTATTAATCACATTTTTATCAAATACCAATTTTTGACACAATAAGCAAGGTTTTTCAATGCAAATAAATTTTGATTTTTGACTGAATTAATGAATAGAAATATATGTGATCTTTAAGAACAAAACTATTTATTTTTTATCTATATTTATCTGCATTTTTCATCTGTGTACTACATTCACTGATTAGTGCAAACTTCCTAGTGCAATTATAGCCTTTTTATGAACATTTTAAGACTTTAGCCATCTAGCAGGCTAAAGTGTGGGCATCAGTGTTACCGGTGTGTCAGAAATGAGGGAACCGAGAAAGGTGTGATTAAATGCGTTATTTTTTTAGCATGTTATTTTTCCTGTGATTAATTAATCCAAATTAATGCGTTAAAGTCTCAGCCCTAGTAAACAATCAACAATAAGTTGGTAAAAACCACTGACAGCTGTTGTTTCAGCAATTGTTGAACTTTGTCGAACTTAACGAAGGCTTTGTCGAACATAACAAAGACACAAGACCACTTGCGTGTCCAAATTGTAAACAAATCGTGAAGGCTGAAGCTTCCGCCGACCAAAAACGATGCACCACTCCTTCAAACACGTGAAACGGCAGGCCAAATTATGATACCCAATAGAAAAAATACCTGCGTTGAAATCGGTAATTTACCAAAAGATTTTAGTGATTGAGCGTCACTCTATTTGAACATAACTTTCTAGGACACAAAAATACTAAACTGCTCAGCTTCCCTCATGAAGAAGATAGACTGGTTTCTGGATGTGGAGTATGAAGTATGGAAGGTAATCCATATCTGTGACCACTGTGAGACCCCAAGGGGATGGCTTGTGCTGAACTTGGAAAAATCTGACACGAAAAATTTTGCTCCACAAAAAGAAGAATTTTGTAAAAACCTGTGTGTTTTCTGAGATAATATTTTGGACGGTTATTAAACAGATTAACCTTGATAATATATTCTGTTTCCTGGGTTCTCTCAGCACTGTTACAACGTGACTTTTCAGGACACCATGAGTTATGTTCACAACAGAATTTTAAGCGCTAATTGAAGTGTTATACATCTGGATTTCCGAGTTAATTGCGATTGTGGGTTAATCATTTGGAATTGCTGTTTAGAACAAAAGCCATTTCAGTCATTTTGAATGTAAATGAATTTTACATTCAAAGTCTGAAGGCAATGAATGCCCCAAATTTGGACACTTTTAATCCACAAGTTTTTCAAAGACGTGCAGTTTTTTTAATTTTTCTTTTTCAAAAGACCAATTATACTGCCTGTGTTAGCGTTTTTATATACTCTGGCCTTCATGCATTGGATTTTCTATAGGTGGCATCCAATTTTGTGAATCATATAGTTCTGTAAAAAATGCAGGGTCTCTGGCTCTGTATTTCATGGAATGACCCAGATCTGAATAAATAGCAGACCTCTGAATTCCACCTCTCATTGGAAAACTTTAACATACTATCAATAAAGATTTCTTGAAAATAAAATCATGTTAAAGGATCAGTGTGTAAGATTAAGAGCCATCTAGTGGTCAGATTATAGACTGCAATCAACTGACCATTGCTTTTCTCAGAATACCTAAGGTGGCCGCAACGTGAAAGGCGCTCTCTTGTGCCAGTGCTTTTTGTGCATTTACTTTTTTCCCGTTCTGGGCTTCTGTAGAAAAAATGGCAGCGCAACATAGTAGCCTCCATGGAGGTGCACCCGCTCCCATGTAAGTTTAAAGGGCTTTTTCTCAGCTAAATGAAACTCAAAGATTATTATTTTCACATGATTATACACTACTAAAAAAGTAGTTATCTAAAATATATTTGAGGTCGATGTCTGTCTGTCTGTGTGTATGTACACATTTTTCTCCAACCTTTCTCAACCGATTATCACCAAATTTGGTGTGAATATCCACTTGGACACCAGGAAGCACTTGACGTCGCCCGATTTTCAAAAAATGGTCATGCACGCAAAAAAAATGGCAATTTCACTCCGGGTAGCGGGTAGCAGCTAGTGAATCTATATATAGATCTATATCTATGAATCTACGTTATATTCCATATCTGCCAAAATATCAATCTAAATTCTACACACTGCTCCTTTAAGATGGCCCTGGTTTTTAAGCTTCTAAAAATATACGCGAAGTAGAAAACATTGTGTGAAGCGCATCAAACGTGAATGTTAGAGAGAAATTATTTTTGCATTGCAAGCAATGGACAATACACCGAAGACTGGGCAAGCACGTTCAGGCAAAATCTGTGCCGCAAATTTTTAATATTTATTTAATAACTGAACAAGATTTGCACAGAATGGCCAAATGTAATAATCAAGCAAACACATTCAGGCAAATTCCAGGCTGAAGTTAAGGTTTTCAAAATCATCCTCCTCAACTCGACAATTGCTTTCACCCCCTTCCCATTTACTTTGCTCAATTTGGAATCAAACAGTTGATCTGCTCAATGAACAATTTTAAATTGGTTGGTAGTCTAATTTATTTAGATATCTAATTTATTTTGGCATCTCATGCATCATGCACATGACGTTAGTAGTGACGTTATGATCTCGCAACTTCTCATGCCAAGCATGGCATTAATCGCGGCCTCCTAGAAAAGCAATTCCGGCTCATTAATGGTCATTTAAAAGAACAGAGGGTATGTATGGACAAAAAAAAATCAACCGTGGATATTATGTTGGTGTTAATTCCTATAATACTAAGTCAAAATGCATATAGTCCTCCTTTAATGTCAGCTGGAACACTAAAAGAGAGGCTTGGAGTAGCCAGGCAGCTGGGGAGCAGGAGGGGAGGAGTTGAAGTAATAGTCCGAAATGTTTTTATTTAAATGCTAGAAGCATAACAATACCATATATTCTCAGAACTCCAGGCTTTTATAATTAGCGAAGGCTGTGGCATAGTTGGGATTACAGGGATGACGCTTGGTGAACAGGACGGGGACGAATATAACAGAGAACGTTAAAAGCACTAAAGGAAGGATGGCTCCAATAAGAGCGGAGGGGCTGAAGCACTCTTTTTGAATCAGTGGTGTAACATAATTGTGATTGGCCTTGGTGTAAAAATTTTTGTTGGGCCCCCCTGCCCCAAACATAAGGGCATGCTCATGTGCGCACACAAGCAGACAATAGCACAGTCATCATGAACTCTCATTCTGCAAACCTGCCTTTAATTAGCACCACGGACAGCAGAGGAAGTGCCAAAATAATCAGTGCTAATCTAACATTCTGCATTGGACTCAAAAGAAAAGGCCGCAGCCTGATTTATCCAACTACCCCACATCCAAAATAGCTTTAGACATAGTATGTCGATAAGCATAGAACAAATAGCCATCGAGAAAAGCACTGTGGCTCATTATATGCCGATAATACTTTATTAATGAGAAAAATATTAATTAAATATTCTACAATATGAACATATTTTAAGCTTAAATACTTGCAGCGATCCCCCAGCAGGTTTCATGGGGAGACACCGATCGGTGCATAATTATGCGTGAGGCACAGTAGTGTAACTTCACTGATGATTTTAATCTCCTGACACACCAACAGGATCGATCGGGATCTACTGTCAATCAATGTTCTGCGTTCATATGAGAGTTTACAATTACATGACCATACAACTAAGTGATGGCGAGCTTAAGATAGCCTCCCGGAACATATTAACACTGCAAGCATTCGATGAAATTGAAGCATGCGTTAACAAAAAAAAGATCTAATTTTAGTTTAGCACTATTCTCATCCATTTCCCATTTTTGCTTTCTCTTTTAGATGCCGCTTTTTTGTTTGGGCTTACTGAACATTATGCTGCTATACTTAGTTTATCATTTACTCAATATAGCACAGTTGCGTCTTGCCAAAAGGTTGAGGAGAAATTGATGCGACGTCAATGCAAGTTATTACAAATGACAGGGAACAAGGTCATTGGACAAATTAGCATTTCCCAGTGAGCCTGCTTCCTTCAGAATTTCAGAAGACGGCAAGCAAAGCAATCTAGTGGTGGATACAAATAATATTTATTTATGCTAAAACATACATTTTTGGCATCTCCAATCCCACCCGAATCTGGAATGCCTAATTGGGGAACTATGTACAAAGCTTGCTCGTATGCGACCCCTTGCTGCCAACTCAGGATAGTGAAGACAGCTCACGACTCTCCTCCGAAGCACGTGCCCGTCAGCCACTGATTCTTATACACTCATTGGTTGAATCCTCGTAAGTTCAGAACGAGGGCGGAGGATATCCGGACATGAACAAACCCAGAGTCTTCCTGACGAGTGCCCGTCTGGCCAGCAGAAGGCGCTGGAGCAACAAACAAAGCTACTATTTTATCCCCAAATCCGGCAGTCCCTTCCCAATTTGGAGCCCTGTAGCGCGATGGCCAATTGTGCGCTACTCTGAAAAAGTTGCCGACCCCTGCCGGTGGGTACGCCGGGGCTCGAACCCGCGACGTGATAGTCACCTCTGCACTGCAGTGCCTTAACCGAGTGAGCTCTAAAACATACATTTTTATAAAATTTCAGTAAGGCAAAAGAAAAAATAACCCACACTCAAGTCAAAACCGTGATAGAGGCTTGCGTTAAGTCAAAGTGGTATATATATATTGAAAGTACAAGGAAAAGTGTCTTGCCGATGACATATTTTTCTCTAAAGTATTCAGTTTGATGATCATAAAGAGTTAAATGATTTCGTGGCGTGTAACAGAACATTTTTTGGCCCCTTACTCCGGCTGGGCCCAAGTACATTGTACCACTTGTACTGTCGACAGTTACGCGACTGATATGAATGAAAATGTTAAAGCAATTCTTACTTTTCTGGCATGCGGCACAACACTTAGCAAAAATTAGCCTCCAAAGTCCCACGTTTACCCCCTGCCTGACCTCTAAGGCTTCCCTCCTCCCTTGACACGTGCGGTGAGAAAGTGAGCAGCGTGAAGCAACAGGCGTGATAAACACATCGCTTCTGCCGGCGAATCCCGACTACAGTCGTGGTATTTACCCGTTGTGAAACGATGCATGACTGGCCGAGATGTGACATTCCAGAGGAAAACCTCGAATACCAGCTAGTCAGAGAGGGTCTAATAAAGCTTTATACAACTTCTGAAAAAGATATACAGTTCTTTCATTGGTCATTTTACAATATAAAGGTCAAAGTCTCACGCAATTTATGAATGAGATTTTCTACAAAACAAACATGGATTCTAGCGATGGTAGTGGGTCAGAATTTGATGGTTTTACTGCAAACGATTTAGAGTTAGCTCAGGATAGACGAGATAGGTTACGAGAGAGGAAGAGAGAAAGCTTCAGACATCGATCTGAGTGATTTCGAAGACAATCTAGACGACAGTGACGATGATGTACCCCAAGCGAGACTGTACAGAGTTCAACAAAACAATGCCAATTAAGGCGGCGTTGATGAAGCTCGGGAACCAGAAGCAGATATGTGGACACATCAGCTCACTGCTAAAGATATTGATGATTTTGTTCGGAATCCCGGACCAGTAAAAATTCTTGACGAAACTAAGACGGAAATGGACTTTTTCCATTTGATCGTTGACGATTCATGATACCAAACATTTGCCAATGAAAGGAACAGATAGCACAATGTTATGTAAAACACTGAATAGAAATAAACTTGAAAATAGTTTATGTAATGAACTGGACAAAAGACAATTTCATTTCATTGAATTAAATTTTAATTAATTTTTGGTGTGATTAAGGATTAAACTATTTGAAACAAGTTCTGAAAATTTGGTAAATAATCATTAAGTATTTAGAAAGTTACACCAGCCATATTGTCTTGGGGCACGAGGGGTCAGTGGCTGCTAGGGCAAGATAAGATAGCTACGAGGGGGTAAAGAGTTAAAAGCAAATTAATTAAATTTGTGAAAGAAACTAAAGTGGGAGGCTTGGCAAGAGGTTTAGAGTCTACTAATGTGAGGGCAGAAATGTGGTAAATGAAATTTAATGTAGTTAAATGTAAAGTTGATGATGCAAGTAAAAAAAAAAAATCAAACAAGATTACTTTATGGGATGTTTAAAACCGCTCTACTTGGAAAAAGATCTGGGAGTGATTACAGGTTCTAGCCAGTGTGTTGTAGCAGTTCATGTGGCCAATCGGATGCTGGGATATATGGATAAAAGTATTGAGTATAAATGCAAGGAGGTTATACTTCTCTTTCACGATACATTCAGAGTATTGAGTGCAGTTCTGGGGACCACGCTTTAAGAAAGACACACTGGGACCACACTTCAAGAGACTTGAGAAAGTTCAAAGAGGAGCCATGAAGTTAATTAATGGTTTAAAAATGATTAAGCTAAGAGAAGAGGCTGAAGACTATTAAACTCCTCAGTTTTATTAAAAATAGATTTTGGGGCAATCTAAATGAAGTATTTAAATATGCAAAAGAGATTAACAAAGTTAACTATGTAGGATTACTTAAGTTCTGTTAGCAGAATTTTGGGTCGCAAATGGAAGTTGGCCAAATGTAAATTTAGCACAAATATAAGGAAATTTTTTTTTCACACAGAGATTGATCTTAGTGTGGTGTAGCTTATCTGGCCACATCATAGAGGCAGAGTTTTCAAGACCAGCCTTAATACAGTGTAAGAATCTAATCAGTCCTTAAATATCTAAGTGTTAAGTTCACTTTAGTGGTTGGAAAATGGCAAGCCTAGTTAGGCTCAATGGCCTGTTCTCGCCACTATGTTGCTATGTTATTCTAAGTTATTTTATGTCAAAAGAATGTCAGATCAAGTTCCTGCCAGCTTAAATCAACTTTTTGACCACAAAAAGAAGGAAGGCAGAAAATTCCATTTCTATATTTACAATCTATGCTCACACCTATTCTGCGAATGTTCACAAGAACTATTCCAAACTACAGTGAGGCAACTCCTCATGTTTGGACCAAAAAACAATATCTACAAAAATTAAGAATGTTTACCTTGTCAGAGCAGTTGACTTTGGCACCGTACTGAAGCAGAAGGCGGACAATCTCTGCATGACCTCGTCCCGCTGCCCAAATAATGGGGTAGACGCTGAACTGCATTGAGCAAAAAGACACCAAATTATGCACTGTACAAATGGGTTCATTTACCACACATCAAAAGCAATGCCACCTCACACACTTGGTGGAGCCCATCATCTGCAAAGCTGTGAAAAAGCATTTGCTCACTTCACATTTAAAGGAGAAAAAAGCACTGTGAAATTGACTTGGGATGTATTGAAACATGATAACGAGTACTAACTTTTGTCGAATACCCCACCTCTGCACGCACGCAACATTTCGAAATACATGGCTTTTTAGCCGAAGCTCCCAACAGGCTTACAATGGTAGAGAATAGCGTTGCCATGCAAATAAATCGCTATTTTTTCATCATTAGCAAGGGTCAAAGTAGCTCCACAATTCATTGGTTTTCTTCTCTTTATCCAAATCATGCATGATGTGTACTGCCATGAACAACAGACCCCTGTGAGCCGTAACAACTGATAACGTGTAAAAGAGACCGGTGCTGATGGATTTGAGCCAGGCTATGTAGGTCATTCTTGTTGGCAACACTAAAAGAAGGGTTGGGAATAGCCTATTTTAAAAATGACTCGATTCTTGAGAAAGGAAGTGTGAAACAGGATGTGGGCCAAAATATACAGCTTAAAAGCCTTATAAGGCAGATGCCCTGATGTGTGCAAAGATCTGTACTGAAATGTACATGAATACACCTACATAATGTACACAATTTGTGTGCACAGATACTGATTAAATACTCAAATATGACAAATGAAAGGGTTAATATTTGTATGGAATGAAATGGTCCCAAGGTTTTTATGGGCAAAATTGAGAGTTCATACGGGGATGAAGCAGATACTGGTGAAGGTCCACCTGGGGCCATGTAGGTTTTAGTGGGCGAGGTTCAAAGGGGTGACCACGCCCATCTACCCTACTTTTGGTCCTTTATTCTCTTTCCTGCACAAAGGTCCCAAAACTTTAATTGCTGAATATTGATTTTTGGGAAGCAAAGATCGGAAAACAGTTGTAGTTTGTTTGGGACCTTTATGTAGGATGGAACTAGGACCCAATTTCCATGTGTCGGAAATGGCATCGCTTATGAGTTCAGGTGGCACAAGCGTCAACCTGCATGGAGGTCCCAGGATTTATTTCACTTCAAGTTGCAGTCCACTGACTCTAGTTTCAAGAATAATTGATAAAAACTTGGGACCTCCATGTAGGTTGAAATATGGAGCAGTTAGATTTGTTGCCACTCAATATGACACAGAAAAGTAGATGTGGCCTGCTACTAAGGTCATGACTGATTTCCCTATTCCCAGCCCCAAACTCAAAAATTATGAAGTATGAAGAGATTTGATGAGTTGGCACCTTTGGGCTGATCTTTGAAAAAGGCACTCTGAAGTGTTTCAGATTATCCATCTAAATTCCAAAATAAGACTAATGTCAGTAAAACAAAATACAGCCTTTAAATGATCATTTCGTTTATTGAAGGGATTTATTCAAAACTGACATCACGCGCATGAAAAAAATAGTCCTCCCTTGAAACTTAACTGGTCATCCCACCCATCATGGCAAAAACAGGAATCAAACAGTTGCGATAACTGGCAACGAGTCTTTTTCATCTTTCTGAAGGACTTTGGCCCACTCTTCTTTGCAGAATTGATGAATTCAGCCACATTGGAGGGTTTTCAAGCATTAGTTGCCAGTTTCGGGTCATGCCACAGCATCTCAATCAAATTCAATTCAGGACTTTGACTAAATCTCTTCAAAATCCTAATTTGTGTCTTTGAACCCTCTGAACTGATGGCTGGACATTTTCCATCAGGATTTTCTGGAAGAGAGTATAATTCATGGTTCTATCAACCATCATCATGGTTCTATGGAAACTTGCCCAGGTCTTGAAGCAGCATAGCAGCCCAAGAGCATCACATAAGCACCATTATTTTACTGTTGCCATGATATAATTATCATGGAATGCTTTGTTAGCTTTATGTCAGATGTACAGTGGGGGAAATAAGTATTTGACCCCACGCTGATTTTGCAGGTTTGCCCACTTACAAAGAATGCAACGATCTATAATTTTAATCGTATATACATTCTAACAGTGAGAGACAGAATCACAAAGAAAATTCCAGAAAATCACATCGTATGAATTTATAAAAATTGATAACCATCTGATGGGGAAAAATAAGTATTTGACCCCCAACCAAACAGCAAGTATTCTGGGTCCCACAAGCCAGTTAGTCTTTCTTTAAGACGCACCCCCAATCCCAACTAATTATTTAATACTAATTATCAAATACACCTACCTCACCTCATTACCTGTATAAAAACACCTGTCCACTCCCAAACAACCAGATTCCAACATCTCCACCATTGGCAAGACCAAATAGCTGTCTAAGGACATCAGGGACAAGAGAATCTGCCCTACAAGAGAATCGGAAAGCAACTTTGAGAGAAAAGATCAACTGTTGGTGCAGTTATCAGGAAATGGAAGAAGTACCACAACCGCCAACCTCCCTCAGTCTCGGCCTCCATGCAAGGTCTCGCCTCATGAGATGTCCCTGATCATACAAACGGTGAGGAATCACAAGGGGGGAACTGGTCAATGAAATGAAGGCAGCTGGGACCACAGTTACAAAAGAAACAGTTGGTAACACACTACGCAGTCATGGATTGAAATCCTGCAGCGCAAGCAAGGTCCCCCTGCTCAAGAAGGCACATGTACAGGCCCGCCTCAAGTTCGCCATTGACCACCTGGATGACTCCGAAGAAGCCTGGAAGAAGGTGATGTGGTCAGATGAGACCAAAATAGAACTTTTTGGGCTCAACTCAACTCGCCGTGTTTGGAGGGCAAAGAACACAGAGTACAACCCAAAGAACACCATCCCCACCGTCAAGCACAGTGGTGCTTTTTAGCCAAGGGGACGGCACAACTCCATTGCATTGAGGGGAGGATGGACGGGGCCATATACCGTGGAATTCTGGACCAACAGCTCCTTCCCCCAGTGAGAGAGCTGATCATGGGTCGAGGATGGGTGTTTCAGCACGACAACTACCCTAAGCACACCGCCAAAGCAACAAAAGAGTGACTGAAGAAGAGGTACATCAAGGGTCTCGAGTGGCTTAGCCAGTCTCCAGACCTGAATCCAATTGAAAATCTTTGGAGGGAGCTTAAAATTTGGGTTGCAAGGCGACAGCCTTGGGACCTGAATGATTTGGAGGCTGTCTGCAGGGAGGAGTGGGCCAAAATCCCTGCCAAAATGTGCACAAACCTTGTCAACAACTATAAAAATTGTTTGACATCTGTGCTGGCCAGTAATGGCTTTTCTACAAAAATATGAACATGCTGTTTGTCCAGGGGGTCAAATACATATTTTTGACCAAAAATATGCAAATAAATTCCTAAAATGCATACAATGTCTTATTCTACTTTTTTGGTGATATTCTGTCACTCACTGTTAAAATAAACCTATCATTAAAATTATAGACCGTTGCACACTTTGTTAGTGGGCAAACCTGCAAAATCAGAAAGGGGTCAAATACTTATTTCCCCAACTGTAACAGAACCCAGGTCTTCCAAAAGGTTCCACTTTTGACTCATCAGTCAAAAGATATTATCCCAAATGTTTTTCGGGATCATCATGATATTTATTTGGTAAATATGAGATGAGCCTTTGTGCTCTTTTTGGTTGGCAGTGGTTTTCACCTCACAGCTCTTGCCATTTTTGACCAGTTTCTTTCTTATTGCTGAATTATAAACACTGACCTTAACTGCAATAAGCGAAGTCAGCAGTTCTTTAGATATTAGTCTGGTTACTTTCATGACCTCCTGGGTGAGTCGTTAAAGTGCTCTAAGAAGAATTGGGCTGACCAGTTACTCCTAGGAAGGTTGACCACGGCTTTCTGTATTTGTAGTGAATGACTCTCACCGTGGTTTGCTGGGGTCCAAGAAGCTTTTGTATGGCTTTGTAACCCTTTCCTGACTATTAGATATCAACAGCTTTGTTTCTCGTCGGTTCTTAAATTAATTTAGATTGTAGCATGAATAAGTGCTTTTTGCCAATTTGACATTGCAGGTTCTATTTTAGTAATATTTAGATTCAACAGGGCTGACAGTCATCCCACCTGGGTATTTCAAGCGAAATTCAACCCCATTTTCAAATCATTGGTTTAGTTAGTTGATTGGGTAACTAAAGGCGAAGTTTCACCTCTGTTGCAGACTTCTTACGTGGTTCACTTCCCTCACACACCAATGTCTGCAAACCCCAGCTAGGATTTGAGGTCTGTGATGTAAAACATTGTTTGATATAATCAGAATGCGACAATGCATGCTAAATAATAGTCCTTTTGGGTTTCCTCAGTCAAATATTAATAAACAAAAACTGCGGGCACAGAAACTCCTGAAAATTTTATTAATAATGACATTTGTTTAGAATTTATAATAAGAGTCATATCGAAGAAGAAGAAGAAAAATATGTGTATATGGAAAAAGCTAACTCTACAATCCTTCATAATAAGTCGTGTTTTTTCCATAAATACTGCTCTATACTCCTCAAGTGAACTGTTTGCATGCTGTATGGGATGCTATCATTTATTTGAAACTAGTGAATTATCCGTGGCGAGAATAATTTCTTGTGACGACCTACGTCCACATACCAACTTTCGTGAATACGGTGACCTTTGACCCTCGTGACCTTGACCTTTGACGGAACGGACCTCTCGCGGTCATTTCTTGTGACGACCTACTTCCACGTTTCCAACTTTCATGAAAATCTGTCCAGGGAGATGGGAGATGCGAAAAATTGACATTTGACCCCAGTGACCTTGACCTTTCAAAAAACTAACCCCTCAATGACAATTCCAGGGACAACCTACATAGACCCATCAAGTTTGGTGAAGATCCTTCAGAGGACCTTGAAGGAGTAGGGGAACAAACAGACAGACAGACAAACGTTCCTCAAATTATAGGATGATGTTATCAAGAATAAAAAGCCGACAGGATGAGAATATAAAGGAAATCAAGCGACTTCATTATAATAGCGACCGGCCCTGCTTCAAATGTCCAACTACTGAGGCGCCGACCAAACTACTGCAGTGCGCTGCTCTGTAGCTATGGAAATTGTGTTCTGGAACTCTTAAACACTGAAAAAACATGGAGAAGTTCCACCTTTTGAACATTTAATATGTTTGTTTTGGTTAGCTTCCTTTACAGATGCCTTTCATGTTTCGCATACCTCCGACAACAGAATGGGCCTATACCTTCAGAATTTAAAGCTCCTCTGATTTGTTGAACACAAAACCCTGTTTGAATTCCAGATGTTAGCGTGTGAGGGAAGTGGACCATATAAGATATCTGCAGGGAAGAATAGGTCCAGGTAAGGTAAAAAGGCTATTTTCCTTAAAGTCTGGGTTTTTGCTTTTTAACATAGTTTGTATGCTAGAGAGTATCTGCTGAAAACGTGGAAACCCTGCAAACTAAACTAGACTGTCTGGTTGGCTGCGACCGCATGGGAGTAGCCCTCGAAAGCCCGCTTCTCCCCTGTTTTTTGTACATTATTTGGCCAACACTGTTGCAATGACAACCAAAATCGATAGAGGTTACAAGTGAAGTATATCACATGTCCATACCAAATATGAAAGTAATCGGTCCAAAACTGAAGCCGGTACTGCGTCCACAAGGAAATCTCTATGTTTTTCCAGTAATGTGCATATTATGCGGCCAATACTGTCGCCATGGCAATCAGAATCGATAGGTGTCATAAGTAAAGTGTGACACATGACATGTACATACCAAATACGAAAGTAATCGGTCAAAAATTACAGCCTGATCAGCGTCCAAAATGAAGAGTGTATGTTTCAGCACAAATTTGCACATATTCAGCAAATACTGTCGCCATGGCAACAAAAATTCATAGGTGTCATAAGTGAAGGGTAAGACATGTCCATACCAAATAATCGACAGGTGTCATGAGTGAAGTGTAACACATGTCCATACCAAATATGAAAGTAATTGGTCAAAAATTGCAGACTATACTGCATCCACAAGGAAATGTCTAAGGACGCAGAAGCGGCGGCGATGACGAGCATGAATCCATAGTAGCCGCCAAACTTCATATAGGAGCTACAATGATTATATGTGTCCCTCAACAGACATTACCCAAATTGATGCATTTTCAACATTCCACTTTCTTCCTCTTCAGCACCCAGCAGAGATTTTATTTTGTTTCCTCAGTGATCTGAAAAACTACATCAAGTTATTTGTAACAGCTTACAGTGAATAAGTAATAGTGCTGATTCAGAGAGTTACATTAAACAGTGGTTGCTGTTCACTTTATTGAAATGTGCCTGACATTCTGGAAACCTGCCTGTGAGGTTTCGGTGACGTGTACCCACTGTGAGCCGGTCAGCCAAATTACTACTGCACAGTAAGTAAACCAGGTTGGAGCTGGCGAGCTTTCTGCGCAACTGCAGTGAAGACTTTTTCTACGAAATTGATCGCGTTTTAGAAACAAACTCTTCATATGTAATTGGCAATTACATCCTGACTGTCTACTGGCGATACTGGGCTGTTCTGATTTCTTGTTGACACTTCCAGTAGAATTACAGCATTACCTCCCATTTGGCATGGTTATAGCAAAAAGGGTCATTCTGAGGGACTGGAAATCTGTTCCTCCTCCTTGCTTCAAATGGTTGAATGACATGGTTTCCTGTATCTACCTTGAAGAAATACGGTACACTATGTCCAAAGCACATCCAACGATTCTTAAGGTCTGGGGACCACTTATTGATTATATTAGGATTGATAGAAGTAAAATTGTAATTAGGAAGAATAGGCCTATATTTTATTTTCCTTCTCAATGTTTTTAAGCAGCAGACTATTGATTTTTGTATTGAGTTGTTGTATGTGGAATCAATCATGACGTCTTTGACCTCATCTGGTGCCGGCCCTTAGGACTCATATCCCGGACTCCTAAAAATCTCTGTGCGTAAGGGACAAGGCCGAAGACCTTTACTAGATGCCCGTGATCTTTGGGCCCTCAGATGCTACTGCATCACTCACCAGCGAGATTTCATCATTGACATTGTTAAATGGGCCCAGGAATACTTCAATAAAACACTGTCTGTAAACACAGTCCACCGTACCATCCACAGATGCCACCTAAAACTCTATCATGCAAAAAGGAAGCCATTGTTGAGCATGACCAGAAGCGCTGCCATGTTCTGTGGGCCAAGGCTCATTTAAAATGGACTTTAGCAAAGTGTTCTGTGATCAGACGAGTCCAAATTTGACATTCTTGTTGGAAATCATGGGCATCGTGTCCTCTGGGCTAAAGAGGAGAAAGACCACCCTCCTGTAATCAGCATTCAGTTCAAAAGCCAGCATCTCTCATGGTATGGGGATGCATTAGTGCATATGGTGTGGGACTCTCGCATGTTTTAAAAAGCACCATGAATGCTGAAAGGTATATAAAGGTTTTAGGGCAACATATGCTCCCCTCCAGAAGACATCTTTTCCAGGGAATTTCAGCAGGACAATGCAAAACCACATACTGCAGCCATTACTACAGCAAGGCTTCATAGTAGAAGAGTCCGTGTGCTGAACTGGCCTGCCTGCAGTCCTGATCTTTCACCGATTGAGAACATTTGGCGCATAATTAAACAAAATGTCCATCAAAGGAGACCCAAAACTCTTCAGCAGCTGGAAGCCTGAATTAAACAAGAGTGGGAACAAATTCCAATGGATAAACTCAATAAATGTGCTCCTTCAATGCCTAGATGCCTTCACTCTGTTAAAACGAAGAGGGGATGGGGCACCCCGGTGGCACATCGGTCTAAGCGCACGCACCGTAAAGGCTGTGTCCTTCTTGCGGCGACCTGGGTTAGATTCCGGCTCAGGTCACTTGCTGCATGTCATCCCCATTCCTCTCCCCAGGTTTCCTGTCTCTCCCTGCCCTGTAACTGTCAAATAAAGGGGAAAAAATCCCCCAAATAAAAAAAGAAAAGAGGGGATGCTACACCGTGGTAAACAAGCCCCTGTCCCAACTTTTATGAGACCTGTAGCAATCATTAAACTTGAAATGAGCACATTTAGTGAATAAAATTGAAAAATTTCTTAGTTTCAAAATTTGTTATGTTATCTCTGGTCTATTGTGAATAAAATACTGGCCGGTGTGATTTGAAAGCCATTGCGTTTTGATTTTATTCACAATTTACACTTTGTCCGAACTGTTTTGGAATTGGGGTTGTACAATGGCTCTGATGAGCAAAGCTAACAGTAACTCTTACAAACCAAAGAGACAAACAAGCCCTGTGATCATCATGGCTATGGCAAACCGAGAATAAAAAAATAGTGGCAAAGCCACTGCACCCACTTGGCCAAACGTGGCCAAAATGGAATGCCCCCTATTGGCAAAATAATTGGTCCGATTGGGTTCAAAATGACCTTAAGACCTTTGACCTATTCAACCTTTAAAATTTGGTAAAATCAAAAACTCATTAAACATATGATGAACCTTTGGCAGAACAACCCACAGTAAAATTTTGAGCATCACAGCTCAAACAACAAGGGAGCTAGAGCCGTTTGACGGTTTCCAGAAAAAGCCCCCTGGTGGCCAAACCAAGAGTTGCAGCACGACCAAAATCGACCTTGAGCTAGATCTTGGGCCCATATGCATGCATATAAAATATAAAAAGGATCTGTGGAAAACTGAAAGCTGTATTACGCCGAGACGTCACTTTTGCACGCTTGCACGGGTGCAGGGACGCACGACAGACCACCACTAATGACCCTAAACACAGCATAAGCCCAACGACTGGCCTGTCGGCCAAGCGGGCTAAAAAACAGCTTGACGGCTAGCCAGCTACTCATGGTTTAAAAAATATATAAAATTGCACTTACCCAAAGTGAACAAAAACATTTTTCATTGAATCCCTCCTCCAGAGACACAACTGTATCGGGTAGAAGGAACCCTCAAGACTCAAGACCTGTTTCACTCAAAATAATTGCCATTGACCATATCCATATCTCATTTAAATCCTATGGATATAACTGAACACTTCAGGCCAGTTTTGGAACTCTTTTTCCTTTGAAACTGTGTCATATTCAGCAGCGCAATTGTGAGCAACATAAAGAAAACACAACCTTCTTTGCTGCTACGCAGAGGTTTGTATAGTCTTCTTTTTGTCCAATCAATGTCTCTTATTTACTGTGGAAAGTTTAAACTCTCTGGTATTGGATAAGAAACAAGTGAATCAATACATCATCAATGAGGAAGATTTACATGGGTGTGAACTATAAGTGTGCAGATGAGCCATATAAAATAATTAAGTGATTAGCTATCGATATGAGTACATAGGAGGATGTGAGGGAGCGCTGAATTCGTCAATGGAGAAATCTATGCGTAAATTCACGGTAGGGAACTCTGCGTTTTTGATATGTGATGACTATAATTGATAGTTGTATCAACACAGTATCAACACCATGTCGAATTTTTTGCTTCAGAAAACTTATTTTTCTTATTCTTAACTACTAATTGGGATAACATTGGCTCACGATAGCTGAAGTGGTTTCTGCAGGGGACAACGATTCTTTCTGGAGTTAAAGATAAGTTTTTTTGAACTGCTTGATAGACACTATAGGCTAGTATAATCTGCCATAGTTTAGTCTTGGTAAGAGCAGTGGGGAGACTGCGAGAGAGACGCGCTACAGGTCAGTTTAAACGATTTTCGCCTCTTTTTCAACTTAAAGCTGCAGTCCGTAACTATGAGGAGAGAGGGGACTTTGCACAAAAATTTGAAAAAAAGCAACTTTCAGATCCCTCCCCCTCCCTCTCCACTGCACTCCTCAGACCCTGCCGTAGAAAGCTACCGTGCACGCGAAGGCGCGCGAACTGTTATCCATGCAACTGCGGAGAGATTTTGCACGTTCACATTAACAAAGCGGCCAAGTTGCCGAGGCGAAACATTACTGTTGCGAACAGTCAACACTGCTGGCCAACACATGGCGCGTTGTTAGACCTGAAAATTCCGGGGCTAATATCACTCCTTTTATTGAAAACAAGTGTTTGCCACCAACATGGCAATATCCCCCGCCGCCTCAATTTTGTGTCTGTACAGACGGAGCCCGATGCTATATCCCCCGCTTCGCGCTAATCGCGCAGCAAGGGATGATAATTAGTCCTGGCAGATTCTAGATGGTTTTCCTTCATTCACACGTTTTCCAATTCAAGAATAATCAAGTGGCAGTTGAAGACACGGCTTCTCTCCCCCATGCGATCTAAAAGCGAGAAAATATTGGGCTATATTCAGTACCGAAAAATTATTAGATTATAATTAGGTCTATGCACCATCACTCGGCGATGGCATTTCATAACTCTTCAGCGAATGAAGGTAATTACGGCGACAAGTACATACTCCTGTTTTTGCAGCACGGTCGCTCAATTCGTAGTTAAAAAAAAAAAATAGACAGCTGTCCGATTGGAAAATGTAAACGGACGAAACCACTTACTAGTCTGAAATGCCGTCGCCCAGTGCAGGTGCATAGAACTAATAATAATTAAATTATTTTTCTGTCCCGAATGCAGCACATTATTTTGTCGCTTTTACATTGCATGGGGGAGAGAAGCCGTCTCTTCGATTGCCACTTGATTATTCGTGAATTAAAAAACTTGTTAATAACGGAAACCCATCTAGAATTAGCCAGGATTAATTATTTTAATTAATTATAAAAGGAGGAATATTAGCCCCGGATTTTTCAGGTCTAACGACACGCCTGCCAACAAAGGAGCAGAAATAAATCATGTCGACATGAAAATTAATCTACAGCAGCATGTATTCATTTAAAACCCAGCAAACACTTATTTCGGGAAATTATCCGTTTTTTGAGTTCAGAAACTGTCGTGAATCCAGCTGAATGGCCAGTAAATCATGTATGTCAGCATTTAGCTGTGAGAGAACAGAAACGTTGCACATATTTATAAGGACAACAACACAACAGATCACTTCATAAAAAGATTTTCTGCTGCTTTCTAAAGAAACAACGTCAGTGACGTTTGCCCTAGCATCTGAAACAGGCTAACGTTAGTTCGACTGCAACATCACAGTAACATCACATGCACTGCGGAGTACTGTAACAATTACAAGACTGGCTATTCGAACAGCGACTGTGCTTGCAAGCGACGTTCACTCGCTTATTTGCAGAGCGAAAATGAATTGATACTGGTAGGGCTGGGGGTTAGTTTGGTGATCATGTCAGCGACGCCAACTCGCTTATTTGCAAAGCAAAAATGAACCAACAAATAGGCTATAGCAGGGGTTTACCTGTCAAGGAGAAAAGTTGCAAACTCCGCGTCAGTTTTTAATCCTTCCAGATCACGGAGTTCCTTCCACTTCTAAAAATCCACTCCGATGTTCACTCTGGTTTTATCCTGGGTTTTGTTAAATTCTTTCTTTTGCACTTTTTTTTCTTCTGGCTTCCTTTTTTACTAGTCTTAGCCATGTGTGCCGTTTCTGGTAACTGAGGTATCGGTATTTTTTTCCTCGCTGATGGCTCTAAGCTCCTGAACCCGCTCTCGGAGATTTGAACTTGACTGAGCACTGGCGTGAACTGAGGAGGAAGGGGGAGGGGGCTGTCTGCAGCGCGTGCATGTGCACTGTTTGACGGCTGTCAGACACCATCCTGGCTCTAATTGGTTCTTTTAGTCGGTCCGAACGATTCTTTTAAATTGCAGTAGGAGCATTAGGTGGGTTCAAATTAGCCTTTTTTTAATTACAGAGTACTAGTTTTATGTAATACTGTCTGTACACAGTGACAGTTTTAGCAAAAATGACAAAAAGTTATTTTTCTAAAACTTACATACTGCAGCTTTAAATTATGATCGACGTTAAACGATGCATATGTATTAACTTTTAGGAGCCCTTTGCAGTGCCCAGAATGTGACGGAACGAGTGTTTATAGCGTACACGTGAACTGGTGAGTAATTGTTTGTAGCTGTTAGCGCTAGCTTAGTGACGCCATTCATTCTAATGGATGTGGTTAGCGCTTGTATTTGCCTCTCTAAAATGAAAAGCAAAGTGTCCTTCTGTGAATGAGTTGAATGAATTAATCTTGTGAAAGATCTTATGTTATTGGTGTAATGGTTTTTAAAGCATTTTTGCTGAGAGCTTAAGCACTTAAGTCAAATGACTTTGATGGTATTTATTTATATTGATCATGCTAGTTGAATAATATTGAGAATGTTATTTGTGATTTATGATCAATGCGATAATGCTAAATTATGAACATTTTGAAAGTTACTATAGTGCAACTAGTGTTATGTGTCAATATTGTGCGCAATGGATTTTTTTTAGTGATGTACATTGTGATTTCTCGGAACTGTGGGCCTGTTCTCCAGGTCAGGTTTTCTTGATGACGATGATGGTGAGCTAACGGAGCAGGCCTAGAGTCTACAGACTGGCAAGATTGCCGAAGAGTCGCACCCCTCCTGCCGGGCCGATAGGGGGCTCTCTGTTGCCTATAACGAACACTCTCTTCCCACTTGCTTTGTCCATTGCCCGCTGCTATACATATACATTTCCTTTAATAAGCTCTTTCACGAAATGGACTTTATCTCAAACCCAGACGTGGGATTTTAATGAACTGCTGGTGGGTCGCTGGGGTTGTGATTCGTGGTTCTACTGAAACCCAGAGTTTGCAGAACTCGAACTGGTTGACTCTAGATGTACTTGTCCTTTTGGGATTCATGTACTGTGCATTTTTAATACATTGTGCATATTGATTACTAGATGCGCATATGTAATATATTGTGCATTTTGATTACTAGAAGTGCATATGTAAACAATTGAATGGACGTCCTTTAAATGGCCATTCTTATTTCCCTGTACATGAATTGATCTCTTCACTGTACAAACTTGCACTTTCTTGTATAGCAATAGCATTAATTATTTTCCTAATACGTGGTACCATCTAAAGCAAAACTCAGTCTCTTGTCCACTCCCTCCTAGAGCGTATCCTAGATCTTCTGACCAACCATTACAATGCTTTAACTGTGTTACACGACACAGACATCATTAGACATTACTACAGTGTTTTCTAGTCTTTGTATTACAAAAGTAAATTAATTTGACACATTTGCTACACAGCGGTGCAGTAACAGCAAGAAAATAAGGTCTCGAGGAAAGAGAATTCCAAAGCACCTTAACTGGAACAGACCTTACGAGAACAAGGGAAGGAATCAAATCGAAATCTCCAAACTAATAATTTTTCCAAAATATCACCGCAAAGAGGTTCGGAAAATATTCCTAACTAGAAATATCTTCAGGCTGAAGTGTTAACTAGAATCAGACACTCTAGCGGACTTCCGGCTTATATAGAGTCCGGGGAAGACGCCGCCCAAGTACAATCAGCCAGTTGGGTAAAGAATTCTATTGTAAAGGAATTCAATGTCGACCCAGGTTGAGAGCCACAGAGAAAGTCCTTAACACACACACAACCTAAACCATGACAGGACTCCCCCTCCAAGGAACGACTCCAAACGTTCCCATAGAACCTTGTGCATGGAACTCTGAGATAAGGGTGGGATCCAGGATATCCTGAGAGGGGACCCAGCACCTCAGGTCCATATCCCTCCTAATCCACCAAGAACTGGATCCCGCATCTGACATGCCTCTCGGCTAGGATGCAACGTACAGTGTAAAACGGCCCCCCCCCAAACCATCCTTGGCGGCGGCGGTGGTTTGTCGACCAGTGCCAGGACGATTGTGCTAACCGGTTTAAGCCGAGAAACGTGAAAAGTGGGATGAATGCGCAAGGATCTAGGTAGCTGCAACCGACAGGGTTGATCTTCCACACGATTTTGAAAGGGCCAATGAAACAGGGAGCCAACTTCCATGACTCCACCCTCAATGGAAGGTCCCGAGTGAAAAGCCAAAGCCTCTGGCCCACCCGATAAGATGGCGCCAAAGGCGCCTCCTATCAGTGGCAGTCTTCTGTTTCCGCACGAAGCATAACAGAGATGACCGAAGACTGACAACGTCGAATGAAACTATTAACGGAGGGAACCTCCAAATCTTTCTCAGCATGAGGAAAAAGAGGCGGCTGATAACCCAGCTGTGCCTCAAACGGGGAAAGCCTGGAGGAGTTGCATAATGAATTGTGGGAGTATTCGGATGACGCCAAAAACAACTCCACGATGTAGGGTTATCGGCCACTAGGCACCGAAGTGTATTTTCCAGTGATTGGTTAATTCTTCGTGTCTGCCCATTAGATACCGAGTGAAAACCAGACGAAAGGCTCACAGAGGCCCCCAGCTGGTTACAAAATGCAAGCCGGAATTTAGCCGTAAACTGCGTGCCATGGTCAGAGAACACATCCTGAGGCAGGCAATGTAGTCGAACACATGGTCCACAAAAAGGAGGGCCGTTCACCAAGCCGGGGGCAGCTTAGGAAGGGCGATAAAGTGAGTAGCCTTAGAAAAGCGATCGACCACAACCAAAATACCCGTGCTGCCTTCTGAAGCCGGCAGACCTGATACAAATTCTAACGCAAAGTGGCTCCAAGGACGCTTGGGGACTGGTAACGGCTGCAACAGACCAAAGGGGGGGAGATGAGAGCTGTTCCGTGCACACATGCCGCAGGCCGCCACAAACTCCCGCATGTCCTTTTCCATACCGGGCCAACAAAAGCATCGGGGCAAAAACTGCTTGGTCTGGTGAACCCTCGGATGACCAGCCAAGCGGGAAGAGTGACCCCTCTGGAGAACTTGAGAACGAGCCACCACCGGGACAAACAAACAACCAGACGACCCTCCCACCCATACCAGGATCAGACCGTAAGGGCTCCCGTACCACAGACTCAACATTCCATACTACGGGAGCCACAATCTGAGCTGACGGAATTATAGGCTCAGGAATAGGATCGCGGCCCAAATAGTCTTAAATTTGCGACAAAGCGTCAGGCTTGATCTTTTTATAACCAGGGCGATAAGTCAACGCAAATTTAAAGCAATTGAAAAATAACGCCCACCCAGCCTGCTTAGTCTGCTGGATATACTGGAGATTTTTGTGATCGATCCAGACCACAAATGGGTGTTCAGCCCCCTCCAACCAGTGGCACCACTCTTCCAACGTCAGCTTAACCGCCAAGAACTCCCGGTCACCAATGCTGTGATTCCGCATAGCTGCAGACAACAACCAGGAGAAGTAGGCGTAGGGATGCAATTTATTGTCCCAAAGAGAGCGCTGAGACAAAATGGCACCCACCCCAACCTACGAAGCATCCACCTCCACCAGAAACGGGAGGGAGGGGTCGGGCAAGCCCATCTAAGGATAGGCTTAGAGCTAAATCATCTCTTCAACTCCTGAAAACCAGCCTCCGCTGCTGGGGTCCAAGAGAACGACAAGGAGGCATTCTTCCTGGTAAGCATAATGATTCGGGGCAGCCACAGCACTAAAATTACGGATGAACCTCATAAAAATTAGCAAAGCATACAAAAAGCTGCACCTCCTTTACATTCTGAGAAACAAGCTACTTCCTGACCACTGCCACTTTGTCCAGGTCCATACGGACCGACCCTGCCAACACAATGAAACCAAGGAACGACACTGTCTTGGCGTGAAAAATGCATTTCTCAGCCTTGACAAAAAGTTTGGCTTCAAGTAGGGCCGCAAGCACATGTTGGACGTGTTATTTATGCTCCGAGAGAGCTAAAGAAAATATTTGAATATCGTCAAGATAAACAAAGACGGATTTCTCCAACATCTCTCAGACGACGTCGCTAACAAGTGCCTGGAACACAGAGGGGGCATTAACCAAACCGAACAGAATAACTAAATCCTCTTTGTACCCGTCATGGGTATTAAATACCATTTTCCGCTCGTCTCCCTCCCGAATCTGGACAAGTTATATGCGTTACGGAGGTCTGGTTTTGTGAAAAAACAACACCTCCTGCAGGCTTTCAAACACAGAGTTCATCAAGGGAAGAGGATATTGGTTCTTAATAGTGAAATTATTTAGGCCCCTGTAATCAATACACGGCCTCAAACTACCATCCTTTTTCCCGATAAAAAAGAACCTTACTCCAGCAGGAGACGTGGAAGGCAGAATAAATCCATTAGCCAGAGCCTCCTGAATATACTCACGCATACCCTTGCACTCTGGCCCTGACAGTGACACCCCTTACCAGTAGACAACAACACAAGATACAGTACACATTTCCTGTTTACAGCTTATTTTGCTGCTCAATTTAATCCACCAGTTTAATACATGATGTCAACCCAGAAGAAGATATTAGCAATATAATTATATTCCTTTTCCCCTCAAAAAACAATTAAACCTCAATAAGGATGACAGTATTACTGAGCAAAGATTGATTGATTTGGCACAGTTTAACAATTGTTTCAGCAATTTTCCAGCTATCTAATGTCAGTACAAAATTCATTCAAACCAACGAGCAATTTAGAGTCTCTAATTGGCCGAGCATGCATGTCTTCAGACTGTAGGAGGAAACTGAAGTACTCAGAGGAAACCCGTGCAAACTGGGGTAGAACATGCTAACGCCACACAGAAAGGCCCCAGGGCATATTCAAACCCACACCCTTCTTACTGTGAGGTGGCAGTGCAACCCATTGCACCACTGTGCCACCAGCTGTGAAGGACATAGGTCTCAAAAAAAAAGTGAATTTTTGTGTTCAAAAGATATGTGGCTTGTATGAAGTCTCATATTTACTTTAGTGACGATAGGGTAAAATAATTGGTTAAAAACCTGTGCTCATGTTCACTTCTCCCATAGAAATGAATACACTCAGGACTAGCTGCTAGTCTCCTAAAGAGTCGGGGCACTCCCATAGCTGATACAGGCTATCACTCCTTTGTGCGGTGTCTTGCTCTGTATTTTGGTCTTTGGTAACTAATACCATGATACAGTTGCTGAGAATAAGGGGGTTACCTTACCTAGTGTTTTAAAGCTATAGCATCCAATGTGTGGGGCGCTCTCCCTAGTGGCAGAAGTATATGTGTGAAACCATTTTGCTGAAATTAATATGGGCAAAAAAATATCTTTTATAATTTCATAGAAAAGAAAACTATGAAGAATATCGAGTATTATTTATAAGCAGTGTAATCCAGAACATGCAGAACATTTTAAACTTTGAATAGATTTTTTTCCGAAAATGGTTTGGAAGGCGTTCACAAGCAAAATTGAGGTGGAACTAGTTCAATATTAATGATTAAAGAAGGGAGTAAAAAGTGCTGCTTCAAGCACATAATAGTAATAAAGAAAGAGAGGTGTACAGAGTGCTGCTCTGTCAATGCAAGCGAACAATAATAATAATGATATAATAAAGAAAAGTGTAAAGTGTGCTGCTTTGCTGAAGCAAGCACACAATAATAAAGAGTGTAGAGTGCGCTGCTTTGCTGAAGCAAAGCAGCACACTTTACACTTTTCTTTGTTATATCATTATTATTATTATTATTGTTCGATGACAATGACAAAGAAGTATGTAAGAGTGCAAAGTGGGCAGCAGGCACTCAATGAAATGAAAAGTTTTGTTTGGTACCTTCACTAGGATCGCTGTTTGTGATTTTGCATGTGTGGGTGAGTGTGCATGCTTGTGTATTTGTGTACGTGGTGTATGTGTGTGTGTGCGCGTGCGTTTGTGCGTGTGTGTGTGTGAGTGAATGTTCCTTTACATTTGCAGCAAGTATTATCAACTGAACACAATTCTCTCCCCCATTTTATGGTCATTTTTGCCAAGTATCCCAAGTGAAGTCACTACTCCCCACAGCCACCCATTCTCCACCAGACCAGCAAACATTCAGCAGGTAAAATAAGATAATAATAATAATAATAATAATAATAATAATTTAAAAAAAAAAAACTGCACCTGTCCAGTGATGTTGGGGTTGGCTCCCTTCTCCAGCAGTAGTTTTGCCACTTCAGTGCGCCCCTTGTAAGCTGCCCACATTAGAGCGCTCCATCCACCCTGCGTCAGACATGAGTTGGGTAAATAAGGATGCAATGTATACCAATATTTTTCTTGTATTCAACTTTTTCTTTTCAGGTGTGAGGTCTCCTTCATGGTGAAAGCTGCTCGCGAGCCATGGACCAAGATGGATCCACACGCGCTTCTAGAGCTCCACATTGAATTTTGTAGGATAATGACATTAGTCAGTCCATTAGTAGGATAAATCAGTTCTGTTACTTCTGAGGCCAGCGTCAGCCCTTTGGTAAAATGCCAAATTATAGCTGTTGAACAAGATACCAGTCAACACCATAATCATAGTTTGTGACACTTTTCAATGCTGTACATTTGAAAATATGAATTACATCATCAAATGTTATTTGAGCCTTCATTAAAATTCTACATGAGGGCTAAAGCCCTCCAAACATTGGCCCAGTGAAACCCTTGTTATCAAGATTTTCTCAAATAAATTCTGGGGTATGACCTGAAGACGGCTGATTGCAGATGCGCTCCATCTAACTTGGCAGAGGACACAAAATTATAAATAACCAATCATATGAGAGTCAGATCCAACCTTTATTTAGCTGCCAAAGCCCTATCTATAGCACTGTTTTTGGGAAGAGTACTACTGTAATTAGAAATGAAGTACTTTTTTTTGTAAAAGCACAGTTAAATGAATGTAAAATATTGCATCAATCATGTGTTAAATTTACTTTTGTGAAGAGGAAACATTTTTCTATGTATAAAAATTTGACAGCATAAAAAGTTCACATATTGGACTATTTTAATGCCACAGGTTGGTTTGGTCTGACTACTTCAAAGGACCCATGTAATTTATATTATTTAGCTTCCATGCTGTGCTTACAGTGCAGTGAAAAAGTATTCACCCTCTTCTCAATTTCTCCTATTTTTTGCTTATTTGTCAAATTTTAAGATCATCCTACTACATTTAATGCGACAAAGACATGTAAACACAAAAAGCACATATTAAACAATCATTTAATTTACAGAGGCGAAAGAGTTATTCAAAACAAAATGAAATGAATTGCCCCCGTAAACCTCATGACTAGTTGTGCCACCCTTGGGGTCAACAACTGAAATGAAACCTCTGCGATAACTGATAATGAGTCTTTGCGGAGGAATTTAGCTGGCTGTGTCTGCAGAATTGTTTCAATTCAGCCACATTGGAGGGTTTTAGAGCATGAACTGCCTAGGATCATGCAATAGGGTCGAAATTGGATTCAAGTCAGGACTTTGATTAGTCCACTCAAGAATCTTAATTTTTCAAAAAAATCTAAATACCGCCCCTCCCCAACCCCACTCCCATTTTTGGGGGTCTACTGAATTAATTCAATTACAATAAATTTCTCAAAAGACCCCACACCCACCCTTTGACTCCCATGACAGCACCCTACATCCATATATACGGATGATATAGTGAAAAGACAATGACACAAATTAGAATGTAAATATGTACAAAAATGAGTAAATTGAAATGAGAAATTACAGCATACCTGCACCAAAACATACACTGATCATAAATATATATACATATATACTCATGCTTTAGCAAATATACATTCATAGAAACACAAACATATCATATATTAATACACTCATATATTAATAGACACATTTACTTATGTTATTTTCATTCCCATCCTTTTGCTACTCTCAGCGCCCTCCATCTATCCTTAAACACACTGAACCTACTGTTTTCGTGTCATCATACATTGAATTTTACTGATGTTTTACGAAGAATTTGAATACCTCTATCCTCAAAGCGTCCACAGATTTTGATTCAAAAATGAAAATTTATGTAAGTATTATAATATTGATTATTTTTCAAAGCTGTTAAATTTAACAATTTTAGGACACCCGATTCATATTCATTGTAAAGGTACACACGTTTATCTGTTTTACCATTCCATATAAATTTGATGATTTTTTTGTCATATTGTTTGAAAAATGATTCATTTGGTGAAGATAATGTTAGAAACAAGTATGGAAATTGAGACAAAACTAAGGAACAAGATAATTGCAATTTGTGAAGAAATTGCGAGTGTGAATGCTGAAAGCTGAAGCCACACTGCAATGCTGTCTTGAATACAGTAAAGTTTGAATGACTTGAATGTTTGCTGATGCCACACTGAATAGCTGCCATGAAAATAATAATAATAATAATATTTGAATTATAATTAAATGTTTAATAATATTTGAATTATACTCGAATGTTTATTAAAAAACTGAAATCTGAACAAAGAAAGAATGAAAGAACAATGCTATCCATGTACTCAGCTAATTTAGCTAATTTAGTTAGCCATGCTAACCACGTGACCATGCTTACCACGTTCCTCAGCTAACTTAGCTAATCTTGTTAGCAATTACACTAACTATGCTAACCATGTGACCATGCTAACCACATTACTCAGCTAACTTAGCGAATGTGAGAAGTCCAATATAGTGTCTAGCAGAAAGTATGCTGAAGTTATAGAGGTTCAATGTAGCACAAGAGTTGGAAGAGTTTAAAGACTGCTTCAATGCATTTCTATGAGACAAAGACATCAGAAAAAGTGAAATATTTTAAAAAGTATAAATAGTACGGAAGAGAAAAACAAAAGAACAAAAAATAATGTCCAGAAAAGCTGCACGTTTTAATATATGACTTGTTGAAATAGCACAAAGTATGTAGGACTAGTTTCATCTCGTGGAACAGCGGACAAAGTAAGAAAAATAATAATAACTAAGCTTATGCCGTCGGAAGTGACGGCTTGGGGTATATCCCCGAACGCTCCCAATCCTCCAATTCCCCAATCCTTGAATAGACCTAGAATAGACTTTCATTTGAATTTAATTTCACGTCAATCGGACAAATGGTTCTGAAGATATGGCCAAAATGTTAATTTTTCATCACAAAGCGCCACCTGGTGGCAAAATATTGAACCGTACAGGTATGATGTCATCATGTGACACGCTGTGAGGTAATGACCTTGCAGTTGCACAAACGGTTCCAAAGATATGGCAAAAATGGTGAATTTTATGTGACCAAGCTCCACTTTGTGTCAAAATTTTGAACCAAATGGGAAGAATGTCATCATGGGACACATCCTCAGGTCATGACCTTTCATTTGCTCTTGATTTGAGGTCAATCGGACAAATATTTCCAGAGATATGATAAAAACAGTGATTTTTCCGTTTTTGGCCCCTGGTGGCCAATCTAGAAATTGTAAATTGTCCAAAATCCAATGAGTTCTTCCTCATTATGATACTTGCCTATATGCAAAACATGAAATTTCTAATTGAAATATTACTGAAGTTATCGCATTAACACATAGGGCGGCGTGGCGGCAGGACCAAAAACATAATATCCCCGGAATGCCGTTTGGTGCTCGGGGATATAAAAATAAGTATAAAGAAAATGGCCAAATGAAAAACAATAGTGTGAATGCTGTCAGTATTCACACAAATTAATCAAGGTGATTTTACCAAAAATTGTTAAATATTTCCCTCTCCATGGCTGCAAAATTTTGTCTATTTTATCAAGTTTTTTTATTGAAATTAACTTCTGAGAGATTATCCATGTTTTAAGGAATATGAATGCCGAGCATATCAACTGATCCATTCCACCACTTTATGGGTAAATTACACCGTATGGTAAATGTAGCGTTATTCAGAGAGCTGATCCTAAGTATTGTGCATTTGTCATAATTCGGCTTCAAGCCTGACAAGCAGGAAAAACAATACAGGTCATATGTTAGGCTTTGCATGGATAAGGACTGAGGTGTCAACAGAAAGGTAGTATCATCTGCATACATAGAAACCTTTTAATGCTGCCCATGGATTTCTAAGCCTTTGATATTTTTATTCAATCTAATCTTCGTAGCAAGTATTTCAATTGCCATTATAAACAAATAGGTGATAAAGGACAACCCTGTTTTACTCTCCTTGACAGTGAAATATCACCTGAATTATGACCAGAATTTATAATTTTACGTTAGGTTGTTGTACATAACTTGTACATAACCCATTTCATGAGAGAGTCACCAAAGTTAAAATATTCAAGGCATTAATAAATAAAATCCAGATGAACCTTATCAAAGGCTTTTACGAAGTCTGCAACAAAAATTAAACCGGCTTTTGTTGACAATTCATAGTTCTCTATAATTTGTAGTAGCTGCCTAATATTGTCCCCAATATTTCGACCTTGAATAAATCCAGACTGGTCATTGTGAACAATATCAGACAAAACATTCTTAATGCGCTAGGCAAGACATTTTGCTAGTATTTTGGCATTGCAACAATTCAAATGAAGTGTAAGAGGTCTAAACTAAAATCTTAATAAACTAAAATCTTAATTTTGTTTTTTTTTTTGTGCCACTCAGTGCTGGACTTCCTTGTATGCTTCAGATAATTGTCCTGCTGCATAAGGCAACTGCACTTGAGCTTGAAGTCACAAACTGATGGTTGGACGCCGTCTTTCAAGATTTTCAGCTTGAGAGCAGAATTAATGGTACTGTCAATTACGGCAAGTTACCCAGGTTCTGTAGCAGCCCCATCACATTACCACCATCGAATTTGACTGCTGAGATGATGGTCTTACCATGGGAAGCAGTGGAACGCTAGATAGAACATGACCGATGTCCTCAACTTGTTATGACTTTCGACTAGTCAGTCCACAGAGTACTATTTCAAAACTCTTGGGGGTCATCAAAATGTTTTTTTGTAAAAAGTTAGATGAGACTTAATATTCTTTTTGTTCAGTGGCGATTTTTGCCATGCAGCTCTCCCATGAATGCAATTTGCCAAGTCTCCTTCTTACAGTGCAATTGTGAACACTGAGGGGCCTGAAATTCTTTTGATGTTATTCTGGGTTCTTTTGTAACCTCCTTGATGAGATCAATGCACTTTTAGAGGAATTTGGTATGCTGGCCCCTCCAGGAAAGGTTCATTAACGTTCTAAGTTTTTTCCATTTGTAGATAATGGTTCTCTCTTTGCTCTTTTAGACTCCCAGAGCATTAGAAATGACTTTGTAACCTTTTCCCTACTGATAGATGTCAACAACTTTGATGATCTTTTGATCTGGAAGTTTGTTAGATCGCAGCATCTTGTGCTGCTTTTTACTACCTCACTCTGACAGCCAGGTTCTATTTAAGTTATGTTTAGATTCAACAGGGCTGAGAGTAATGATGCCTGGGTAAGTCAAATAAAATTGAATCTAATTTTCAACGAGCATGAAATACTTGTTCTCCTGCCATGAGGTGGCTGATGCTCCAAACCAAAAACACTTTGTGGCAGGGGACAGTTAAAGGACGTTTTGCAGCATATAGGCAAATTTGCCCACAGCCCAATTTGAACCATCTTCTGGTTATATGTACCTACTTGTGGGACTGTCCAGAAAATAGATGTGAATGTGACATTTGCATACAGGAAGTGAACTGTGACCAATTTAGTAATTTCAAGATTTTTGTGGGGCAAGGCTTCGTAAAGTCTATATTTAAACCCATAAATGATTGTTCTCTAATACCAGATGATTTTTATTGGCCACACTGCAACATGATGGACATTTTGATTAAGTATAATTTCTCAGTTCAGCTTGCAAAACAACCAGGGGCCGCATTTATCATTGTGGATACACTTTTTTTACACCCTTTTCCCCCGTTTTGTGCGTATGCACTTCTCTCCGCCAAATTTGGGATCCATCAAACCCAAAACTGACGAGAAAAAGTGCAGTCATTTACACCCTATTTGAGCATGGCATACTGTGATTTACACCCTTTTTGAAGAACAGGAGGAATTGGCGACGCAGCTGTTGAGTCAGAGAATTGCAGTGTGCGAGGGAGAGAGGAGCGCGGATTATGGCCTATTTAAAAGAACAATCAAAGCCACAGCAATGACCGGTTTTCCTCACGTAATTGGAGCCATTGACAGCACTCACATCATGATTAAGGCACCATCGGCAAATGAATTCGTACATGTGCATTGCAAAATACCCAAATAATATGTGACGCCGACATGCTCATAACGAACGTAGTGGCATGGTGGCCTGGCTCTACATATGATTCTTTCACCCTGACGCACCGCATTGTGGGTGCGAGACTGGGGGCAGGTGCTGCGCATGACAGCTGGCTTTTTGGTGAGTGCATGTAGGCTACACAGTATTCTCATTCATTGAAAGCTGCTGCTTATAATCATCAATTCAAGGCTGATACTCCCCCCATCGTTGCAACTTACAGGTGATACTTCCTGAGGGAGTGGCTGTTAGTTCCCATCCCGTACCAACAGGGTGGCCAGGAAGCCCGGTGCAATGAGGTCCATGCCGTGCTCGTTGCGTTGTAGAGCGCGCCAATGGGCTCCTAAAAGGCCGTTGGCGCTGTCTGGATGAGTCGTGTGGTAGGCTCCTCTACCACCCTAAAAAGGCCTGCAGGATCATCAGGGCCTGTGCCATCCCGCACAATGTGGCAGTGAGGTGTGGGGTTGCGCTGCCGCCCGGCCTCCCTCCACCCCAGCATGTGGACCTGGACCCACAGCCCCCTCCCCATCATGAGAGTTTTCAACGGGGACCAAGGGCACGAACTGCGGTGATGCAGCGGTTGTGAAGCCGCCACCCCCCACCCCTCATGTTGAGCTAAAGAATGTGTGTATATAGCCTACAAGTTTCTCAGTTTCAGTCTTGCAAAGTTGTGTTTAGTTTTCAGTATTACAAGAACCTCATATTTCATTTCTCGTACAATTGATTTCCACAAGTTGAGACAGAAATAAATTCATGTATATCAAACACAACATTGTAATTTTTGTCCCTCTATGCAACTGAAACAAAACACAAACCTCCTGCATTTGACAAAAGATTCGACAAGAAGGTTCTTTTTTTTTTTTTTTTTTTTAAATTGCTTCTGTAAGACTTGTGACTGCAGCACTCGGCAGGGTTACGCTTGTTGGTGAGGCCGGGGCTGTGGTTGATTAGATTGTTTTAATTTCCAGAGGAGAAATTGTTTGGTCCAACATTATGTTTCATTTCTGTTGTGATTCTCTACGTGTTCTTAGTTATATGTTCTTGTTCCTAAATAAACCACAAGACGACGTGATCATACAGAATAAGTGCAAATACTTGCTAAAGAGGACATTTTTCCTCGCCTGCACCTCACTAACCAGCACGTGTATCTCACTCTCTGAGAAGTTTCGCTTCCCATCCATGCTTCACCGTCTTCCACTGACATAACCCCACAAAACCCCAGAGCTCACATGGCTACTTAATATGCAGATACTCATTTGCATTGACCATATATGGTTGCGTCCGGGCGTGTAGAGGGCGGGATATGAGGCATGTTCGCGTCCGTACTTTTCTTGGGTCCGGTATGATTGATCAATTGAAATTGCGGAGAGCTGTGCGTATGCTGTTTGATAGATCTGTAAAGGGTTTAAATATTTTGGGTGTACGCCATTTTTTGGCTTTTCACCATACGTGAAAATTTAGTAGAACTTTTACACCCTTTTTGATAAAGGAGGCCCCAGGTTCATATGCAAACACACCTAAGACATTTCCACAAAAGTTGCCTCATATCGTTGGCTAAATAATGTGCGAGTGTCGTTAAATTGCGAGACTGATAACATGGATCCGGATCGCAAAAATTGGAACCATCCCTGTATTTAGAAATTATTACTATCTCCTTAGGGTATCAAAATAGATCACTTAATACTGGCCCATAGGCAAGGGGGATCGGAGGGTTCGTTCGACCCCCCCGTCAAGGTTTTTTCCATGTTATATTGAAGCAATATAATGACATCTAAAGTCAACTGGTTATGTATTATCCTAATTGTGATGGTGCGTTCAGGAACCACATGCAAGAGAGGGAAATCCAAAAAACATATGGCCTTAATGAAGTCTGAGTCAAAACCAAAAAACACAAGAATTGCCAAGCCAAAATACCAAATCCAAAAACAGTGTCGATAGGACAGGCAGGGGTCAGAACCAGGAAGACAGATGAGCAAAGGTACATAAACGGTGGGCAAAAAGTCGTAGTCAATGAACAAAGCCAAGGGTCATACACAGGGCATCGAAACACAGAAATTGTGGTCATACAAAAATAGGTTGAAATCTAGAAAGACAAAAACAATACAAAAAGGGCAATGGCAAGAACCAAAGTCGGACAATCCAGTAGAAGAAAAACAATACTCAATGGCATACAAGGAGCTCTGCACAATGAAATATTGATCAACCTTCTGACAAGAGTTGTGAGTGAAATGACTGCTTAAACACACATAGGGGAAGTCACATGCTACGCAATAAATAGATGAACTGTATCAGACTAATTACAATGGGGGAATCACATGAGGGAAACCCTAACCACGAAAATTGGCGAAAGCCAAGACATGGACGGGAATCACACAGAAAGCCTATGACATTTAAACAGCTCCAGTCAAGGAGTTCAAAGTGCACTGATAACCAGCGCAGCAAAGTAATTAAGCACATGCAAGAGATCTCGCTGAAACTCAGGAGAGGACAGGAACAACTGAGCGAGAAGCGGAGATTAGAACCGGGCGATTGCTGAGAGGGAATCAGTCTAAATTCGTAGCGGTGCAACTTTACAGATTTAACTAGAGAGCACGTTAGTAAGTTAGTAATATAAATACATGGATTAGTTGTGTTAGTAGACTATGATACAAAATACAAATGTTAGTCTTGTTAGTAATCAGAACAGAAAGACGAAGGAAGTAAACGAGAATCAAAGGAATGTTTTAAACACTGGAATTCATTTAAATCACCCGAAGTCAGTGGGCACGCAGACAGGGAAGACGGACTGAACCAAGTAGATCACAAGACAGGGGAGACAAGTGCAATGGAACAGAGAAATGGAATTAACTAAAAACCTAAGCATGACAATGACCAAAAAGAATAAATAAAAGACAAAATCATGGACACTGAACATGAACATAAACAGGACCAAAAACCATAACCATGACACTAACTGCACAGAAATATGTAATCTTACAAGATTTACCTTAATAGCCATCTATTTACGCTTGATTCCCGCAAAATTTGGTCAGCAAACAATTTCCCCGCGATTGCTCTTGAAACAAGAGTTGTCAGAAAGACAACAAAGCTCACCGGGGCAAGGTTAAAGTTTTTCTGCACGCGGACGGACGCGGACGCTGGGGGTACGACAATAGCTCTCCGGACATTATTCGTCCCGGCGAGCTAAAAAGCAAGCCGCGTTTTACTCTGTATTGTTTATTAAAAAATGCCTCATCACTGAAAATGTTACTCTGCCTAAGTTTGTTGTAGATAAAAGCCGGTACAACTTGCAATTTCAGAACAGGAAGCGCGTTCTTCCGACCGTTCCAGTTGACCAGAGTTGACCGTTTCTCCTCCCAGAAGCGCTTCTGCCTTTCCCCATTGGTCCGTGCCCCTTCCAGAAGAGGCTTCACTCTTTGGAAGTGTGTAAATCGCACCGGTGTCACGGTCTCAGGGCTACCCCAGTCTGAGAGATCCTCTACACTAATCTGCGCATGTGTGAAAATTGGGGGAGCCCTCAGACCACAGTAAGCCACGGTCACAGAAGTCCCCCGTGCATGAAGATCCCCTGTGGATGATCGCCAGCAGTAGCAGCAAGGCAAGGATCTCATAAACTTATGGGTGATCCTAAACTTAGCAGAATCTTGTGTTTCAGCATTCCCTGTGACACCGGTACCAATCAGAGAACGCAAATTACCCATCCAAACAAAACATCGGAAAAACTACGGAAAAACGCAGCTGTCACAGCCTTGCCGCTGGAAATGAACACCTCTCCAATCCAAAATCTACTCAGCACCACGTTACCAACTAAAATTTATTTCAAGGACAAAAAACTTAAAATAAGGGTCTCGGCGCTCCCCCAATATTCGCGCATGCGCAGATTACTGTAGAGGATCTCTCAGACTGGGGGAGCACTGAAACCGTGACATCAGGCCATTGATCAGCTGTGCTGTCATATTCACAGCACCTGTTCGCTTAAAAATGAATGCGAAGTTGGCAGTAGTATAACTATTAGTCCATGAAATTTTTTTTTTCCAGCTGATATCCTAGTTACAACTTGATTGAGCTAGCAAAGCAGTTTTGTGTTGCTATATGCGGTATTTATTCAGTTTTGGGAACGACGTCTCCAAAACATGATAATCCAAACTTGGCTGCCAGACAAGGACTAGTTAACGTCAGATCTCATGTATTTCCACTGAAATGGAGAGAATACTCGCAAAAAAATTTATATTTTGAGAGCGAAATGCCCACAGTATGAATACATTTTGATTATACATTCTATTTTGTTGGTAATAGTTATAGAATCACATTATTACACTTGAGGGTGTGCTTGACCGTCATTGTCACTTCAGTGATGCTAACGGAACTCGGCGCAAGCTCCTCGTTCCTGGCCACGTCACTGTCCCCAGCAAAGGTAAACATGCCACGCGTTTTTGATTTCGGTTGTACTGCAGGTAACACACAAATTTTGTCCCTTTCGGGTTTTGCATATGTTTGTATTTTGGAACATGTTCAAAGTGATGCAAGAAATTCTTAAAAATGTCCAAAATTCTATGTCATTATATTGCTTAAAATAAATATAAATGACTGTCACATTGGCAAAAACAGACGTCCATTTCTCCTGTGCTCCTGTTCACGCCCCAGAGGTGAGCAACAGAGAGACAGACTAGGAGAAAGACACAGAAACACTGGTACTGAGAGGGTTAAAAAGTGGGAAAATATTACATTTGAAAAGTGGCCGTAATCAGAATTTTTTAAGAAAATGAATTACATGGTGAAAAATTGTTGCAATAGGCTGAATTTGGAATTTGAAAATTAATTTTAAAATAATCACCTGTACCAAATGTGATGAGTACCAGCTCATCCACTGCCACGTTAGAAGAGAAAGGATGCCTATAGTGGCCAAAAATGGTCACATCACAACAGTTGAAGGAAAATTTGAATGACAGACAGACAGTACACTTAAATTCAATTAAATTAATTAATTCATGTTAAAAGAAAGTTTGGGTGGTTGTACACTTCAATCTAATTCATTCATACTCATTAATTTCAACAGAGGAGAGCAACAGAGACGGATAGTGGAAAATAACAGAGAGACAACTGAGGAGAGAAATGTCATGTTAAAGTGAAGGTTTAATGAATTAAAAATATAAATTAAAATGTATGAAGTGTGCTCGTGTAATTGGAGGGGGCGGGGGGTGAAGTCCACCTTTTGGGAGAAAGATCCACAAGGCTGGCTACGGGCCTAAAATAATAAACATGGAATGCTTGTTATAGATACTTATCCAAATTAAGAGTCTTTGAGTATACCGGTATGTATATGATTGATGAGACATTGGCAATCTGGATCATTCTGGATCAGAACTACAATACATCTGAAATACATTTGTCCTTTTAAGATTATACAAATATAGATTGTTATTATATCTACACTGAACAAAATTGTAAATGCCCCATGTGAAATATTAATGCCACATGGAGTTAACATCTCTAATTGAGCATATGCTGACTTTCACTTGTACAATAAGGATATTTCTCTTGATTTGTGTACCATTTTTTAATCCATCTCTTTGTCAGTGAGCATTTGCTCAGTGATTTCACTCAGTACATGGGTGTGGCATTTCAAGACGGTGATCGGACAGAATGAGCAGTACCCCAGACACTCCTTATGCTGGGGACAATAAAAGGCCACCCCAAAATGTCAAATTTTGTCATAAGTCATCATGCTTCAGATGACTCAGGTCATGCAGGAATGTGCCATTGGCATGCTGGATCCAGGGATGTCCACCAGAGCAGTCGGTGTGCAGCTGAATGTTAACTATCGGACAATGGGCCGTTTGAGAGTCTGTTTCCGACAGACGGGCAGTACTGCAAATCAACCTCATCCACGTCAGCCACCTGTGACCACGCCAGCACAAGATCGCTACATCCGGCTTGTTCACCTGCGGGATCGGCTCAGATCAGCGACACGCACAACGAATAAGACCGTTGGTCTGCACAACAGACGCATCACACCACAGACAGTGCATAACCGCCTGCGAGCAGAAAACTGATTTTTCCTTACTACTTTAACGTTCAAACTGATAAGCTTTGTTGTTGTTTTTTTTTTAATATTCACTCATTTTGAATTTGATGTTCCATGTTCCAAAAAAGCTGGGACAGGAGTACGCTTACCAAAGTGTTACATCACCTTACATCACCAGTTTTGACAAAGGGCTTGAAACTGAGAGCAATGTGGCAAAGGTGACTGAAATGCTGACAGATCGGTAGTACGTAACCACTGTCAGCTAATTAAACCCTTCCGGGTCAACCACAGAAATAATTTCGCAGAATGATGAAAGGGTTAAACTATTGCTTTTATTTTTTGTTCAGTATATTAAAATTAGTCCCATCATCTGAAATATTTAAGGATGACAAATACACAAAAGTAGAAGAGATTGCAAAGGGGGCGAGTACTTTTTCACTTCACTGTATATTGACGAAATGTCTTTAATTACTAAACGGTGATTTTCATCTGGAAAGATCTTTGAATGTGTTGAAAAAGTAAAGTCTGCCAATTGAACAGGAACAGTGGCAGACTTACCCTGAAACATAGTACTGAAAAGCTCAGTGATTCCCTTTTCCATTTTAAACTTCTAGAACAGAAAAGTTACAACTGCTTAATTTCATCAAACAACATTTCTGGTGCCCTCGCTTAAGCTTTATTTTCTGTGAAAGAAGGTGATTCCGCCCACTACAGTAATGACTTTATTGTCAAGTGGAAAAATAACTCAGAGCTGGGGACTGCGTGGCAGTGCACAAAGACCTGAAACTAAGGTGTATACTGAAGTGGACTGCGGGCCATAAAGGGACTAAATATGAGATAATCAGCTTTTAATCGCACGTCAACATTTTTAAAGCCAAACAACAATTCAATCCATGTCACAGCTATTTCTTCTTCCCGCTGACAGAGCGTCATCATGTGGGCAATGCAGCTGCTGTTTTTAGGTGTTGACACAGCAGTCTGCCAATGGTGACTAATGCATTTTTCATGTGTCAGAAAAAACTTTTATTTAAAGTTGCAGCCCAGCTGTAGGCTGCCAGTCCTTGAGTCAGTGTTATTATTATCTGGGCCCTGCAGACTGGCTGGCACCCCGACAGCTTAAACAAGTCAAGACTGCTTCAAGTCCCTTTAAGAGGGCTTGAGTCACCTTGAGCAGACTTTAACAAAGAGCTCTGAAAGGGTTAGAGCTGCATATCAGAGCACTTTATTCAGAATATTTCATAAACTGCCAGGACAAAAAAAGAGAACATTTTAGAGGCCATGTGTTGGCAACAGCAGTTTAACAGTCACATTAAATTAATTCTTCTTCTACTATTGAATTATGTCCATAGTAATGTAGCCTCTTCTGATTAAGTTACATCATTTAGTTTTTTATTATTTACTTGTTTGTACAATTGTGCAGCCTAGTCCTCTGAGGTGATTATGTTCACCCATATCTAATGTCTGTAGGAAGTTTTGATGAGACGAAATGCTGTTAAACATGCCACTTTCAGAATAAGACATTAAAATCAAGATCCTGACTCCCTTTCATCAGCCAAATCTCTGTTACCCCACCACTCCACATACATTTGGCAGTAATCAACCCCTATATTTCATTGTCAACAAAATTCCTGGTCTCACTACCTAATTTTGATTTGCCAGGTTATGGTTCATATGAGAACAGAGTTCCAGTAGCTCTATCAGCCCTATAATAAAAAACAAAAAATAACTGCCATCAATATCTACCGCCAGCATGTAATCCCATTTTTGAACTTGATTGTGGTCTTTACAAGTACCAAAAACACACAAAATTTCATTTATCTTGGTCAAAGGAAAAAAGGAGTCCCTACATACCAAGACGGATGGAACAGCTCCATTGTAATATCCCCCATTTGACCTTGTGGCAAGGGATTAATAACATTTACACCAGAGCAAAAGTTAAATGCCACCCAATTCATAACACAAGCTCCATTTGAACAAAGGACTGATTAACATCGACAAACACTGTCCAATTCTTGAAAACGTAGCTTGGACATACCTTTCCTGATATAGAAAATCAGGGTGAAAAGAATATGATCTTTACTTCACTCTTTATCAGCTTTTTTAAATAAAACGGTACATTTTCAACACATCTAATGCTGTTAAAATTACAGGACAACTGTACTTTAAAGAAGGGAGGGAGACCTGTATTTGCCAAAAAACTGTCCTCTAAAGTCTGAACCTTACTTTAAGGAAACAAGATCAATATCGGATGAATCTGATGTAACCTAAGTTTTAAGAGGTGCCACCCAACGATTAACAATTTGCACATGCAATTAAGAACAATCCATGACAAAGCCTTCTGAATGCGAAATGAGGCATGATAAATCTTTCATGAAAATGTATGGCGTTCAAGACTTTCCAGTCTTCAGAAAATTTTATTTTGAATTTGGTGGTGCCTAACTTTTGCCCAGGTGTACATTTGTGGTGCAAAACAAAATGACAGCGCTCAAATTAAAACTTCCACCAAGAGGAATTGCAATAAGAGCAGTAAAAAAAAAAAAAAAAAAACTAAAATACCGCAATAGTTGAGCTTTAGAGAACAAAAATGTAGTTTAACTACATGTATATACAACCATAATTAATTAATTGAATTCAGATTGGAATTGTAAAGCTGCAGTAGAACAATGGAAAGTAAAACAATGAAAATCTTCTATGTACATTGAGGCCAGGGATTGCAATTTTCGAGTACAACAACAAAAAGCAGAAACTGAAGTAACATTTTAGGGCTTTTAATAAACAGGAGATCAAATTTGTCATTTGAAAACCACAAAACCTGAATGATAACCCAGTTAGTGCCTGCCCATTCTTAGCCCTTCTCACCATATCCCGATGCTCCAGGCTGGCATTGTTGGCAAGCAGTTCCATCACAATCTCAACATGTCCCTCCCTGGCTGCTGAGATCAGGGCAGTCCAGCAGTCCTGTGGGAGAGCAAAGCAGAGGGTGGAGCAGGTCAGCAAGGGAACGCACACTGAAACACTGCCAAGCCCAAACTAATATGTCCCATGGCATGGTGATTTACCTACCAGCTGGTCATACCAAGTGCTCATGGATACAGCTGATAGACAGGACGGGCAGACAGAGGAGTGCAGTTGATTAGAGACAAGCGTATGTGCCTTCGTCTGCCCTTACCTATCGACTTTAGTCAAGTGGGAGGGTTTGTGTGCATGTGTGTCCGCAGAGATCCAGGTTAGGGATATATACACCCACTGATTTACTCAACTACAGGCAGGTATTGTTCCCCGAGTGGTAATTATAGAGCTCTGCCTTTATTGTTGAGAGTGAAGAATTCTGCAAGCTAGCACTGCAAGGCTTTCAGACAAACTAAGCTAGCTGCTCTCAGTGGCAAATTCAGGCTAATTGCTAAAACTCACTCATTGTTGACTTGAAATTCATTTAAACCTTGCTGTAAAGACGTCAGCCAAAATGAACCCCTGACAAAGCTGGATTTTCACAGCACTCACTTATTTCATGGCCTTAATGGAAGATGTCCACAGAAGGCTCAGTGTAATTGTAATTTGTTAAAGTCCAACCGACTCTCTCATGAAGGGTAAACATTCAAACGAAAATAGTACATCTATTCTGCATTCTACTTTTTCTTAAAGGTACAATATGTAAGATTTTCCTAAAAGAATAAATTAACACAAACAAAAATAATCACTCTCAATAATCACCCTCAAGAACGTGTCTTCTGATCAGTGGAAAAATACTGGATGGTAAAAATTAAGTGTTACAATATATGTAGGTGTTGTTTGTTTACAAAAAAGAAAGAAAGAAACATCTGGGACATTGACTGCAGAATGAATGCCCAGAACGACTGCCTTTATCTCTGAGATAAAGAGACCTGGCATCAGCAGTTAAACAGATAATAAGGAACTGGGCAATGAGTGCATGACACTCAACATCCCCCCACCTGTGCAGAAATGTATTTTAGTGAACTTGGAAATTGCTGTGAGAAGAGCATCTCGCTGAACTCTAAGCGATTCAGGTGATGCTCTCCATTCTATGTTATACAGTATTTCTGCAATACTTAGAAGTCTGAAAAGGATGCCCATTGTGTTTTCACGCCCTGTGAAAGTGTCCTAATTATTCTCCAACAGGTGTCTGCATCCACAATCCCATTTCCACAAAATGTTGGGAGGCTACTAAGAATGTAAATATATTCAGAAAACAATGATTTGCAAATTTCTTAAACGTTATATTTCATTGAAACTAGTACAAAGAGAACATGTCAGATTTTGAAACAGACAATTTTATTGTTTTTTGAAAACAACATACTAATTCTGAATTTGATGCCAGCACCAATTTCCAAAAAAGTTGGGACAGGGGCTTGTTTACCACAGTTTTGCATCACTTCTTTCAACAATATGCAAGCGTTTGAAAACTAAGGAGACCTACTGCTGTCATTTTCAAAGCAAGATGTTTTCCTATTCTCGCTTGATGTTGGATCTCAGCTGCTCAGCACCTTGTGGCCTCCCGTGTCAAATTTTTCATCTCACAATTCGCCAAATATTTTCAGTGAGAGACAGGTTTGGACCACAGGCTGGCCAGTTCAGCACCCACACTATTTTGCTATGGTGCAATATTATTGCAATACATGCAGAATGTGGTGGCCACCACTTTCTTCATGAAATAAGCTTGGCCTTCCATGAAATGATGTCAGGACGGCAGTGTATGTTGCTGTAGCTACAAAGCCTGTATATATCTTTCAGTATTAATGATGTCCTCACAGATGTTCAATTCACCTATGCACCTATGTGCAGTAATGCATCCCAACTCTTATGATCCAGAGCAGGAATCCAGTGAAGAGGCAGAGTACAATCCAACAGGAGGGTTTATTGATAGTAACACGGTAGTCAGTGGGATGGCCAAAGCCCATCCAGTGGCTTTATGGGATGACTGCCAGACGGAGTGCTCACTTTGCCTGAGTCGAACTGTCGAATGGCAGAATGGAGAAGCTTAGGATGAACGTGATCCCAATCCTGATGACCGTAGGAGGCTTGGGAGCTTGTTCTGATTAAACTGGACAGAGGAACAGACTGGGAGGGAATTTATAGGAATGCAGTCCCAATCCTGGAGAACATGAGGAAGGCTCAGGAGTTTGCTTGTATTTATTAAATAAGGCCGAGTATTTCTGTATATTTCCCTCATTTAAGTTTCATTTCCAAAAGATGAAGAGTTTTACCGGCAAATACTGACTGTTAAAGCGACAAGTCACAATCTAACAACTTGAAAACTCAGAGGAGAGGGTATAAATACTTATACCATGGTCTGGGTGAATACTTTTTTCTGATTGGCTGGCAGGTACGCATTAAAACCGTGGAACCGCACAGGTAGTTCGGCTACGGTCGTTTCACCATTCGAAATTCATCCACTAGCCAACTTGTAACCCTAGCAACGTTAGACCTGGTATTGGGCTGGGTACAACGGAAACCTAGCTGCTCATTTATCTCCAGTCAATTTAGCGGCGTCATATAAGTTGCGTCCTGCGGGGCAGTTAACAATAGGTACTCAAGCAATAATGACCGTAAATATTGTAGCAGCGAAGTAATCCATTAAACGATTATAACTGTGTACGGTTACAAATGAAGCTAACGTGTCCACTTCATGTATCAGTGACTGCTGACAGTTCGCCAGCTACGTGCTATGCCAGCAGACTGATTTCAGCTCGCTGACTCGTACTCAAGCTATAATGGCCGGAAATATTACAGCAGCGAAGTAATCAAACTTTATTCATTAAACGATTGTAATTGTGTACGGTTACAAATGAAGGTAATGTGTCCACCTCATGTATCAGCAACTGCTGACAGTTCGCTAGCTGCGTGCTATGCCAGCAGATTGATTTCAGCTCTCTGACTGCGGAAACCATCATTACTTCATTGTAATTGTGGGTAGCAAGCTAGCTACAGTCTGCATTATCGCGCATAAAGTTTTTTTTTGTTTTTTTTTAGTGCAAAACTTTCACCAAGGATTTCTGAATGCTGCGATTTGATATTGCAGGCAAATGACCATGGTATAAGCGGGATAATCAACTCCAACGTGAGCATTCCACGGTTATAATGCACGACACGGAGGCAACCACCCTCCACTTCCCGTCGGGTGGTTATTTGCCTCCGTGTCGTGCATTAAAACCGTGGAATGCACACCTTCTCATTAATTATCCCTAACTTATACCATGGTCTGGGTGAATCTGATTGCCTGCAGGGTGTAGGTTAAAAAGTGTAGGAGGACATAAAAAACACATAAAAAAGTTCCGGTCAAATAGCCTGATTGTTCTAAATTATTGCGCTGGCTCAAACGCTAGTTGGTAATCGTGGCAACAGAAACTCAGAACATACGTTAACATACGTTATTTATACGTTATTCTTGATACACGTTTACGGGTCTATTCTCCCATTAGCGCTTAAGTCCTTTTTCACGCGATTTATGTTAAGCGCTTTTGAGTTACGTGTATTCTTCCCTACGCGCTTTGATCACGCCCACAGCGCTTAACTTCAGAATGTAGGTGGCCCTATGAAAGAGGTGTGACTAATCCTGTGACTAAGAGAGGCAGACTCTGTACAAAGCTCATTGATTATGGCTATCAGGAAAACATGGAACAAGGATTTTCTGATTAACCATGAAAATGCATTTGTGGTCCATGGAAAAAGCAAACCAGACTTTAAATTTGAATATCGTCGGCCTGCTGATAAAACCTCGTATCTCCAAACTGATAAGAAACAAAAACTCGGATATCCACTATTCTTACATGCAAAATGAAACTTTTTTTATTTTAAACTATATTTATCCATTTATATAATGTTATTATTTAATTTCATACTTTTTTTTCATCTTTTTTATTTTCCTGTGAAGTTTGTCATTTTGAAGATACAAGGTTTTATCAGCAGGCCGACGATATGCCTCTGTAATAGTAGGCCTATGCATGTCTGTGCCAAAAACTCATGCAGACATCTTTTTTTATTTCTCACTCTAGCCACCATGGCATTAAAGCTATATAAACAAAGAAATTGCCACGATACTGAAATAAAAAATAAAGAATTTAGCGCTTCTCAACCAGAGCATTGAAAATGTGCCCCTCCTACACCAGCCTGTTTGTTCCGTGGAAGACAAGGAAGAAGACAAATGAAGGGGACATTCTAGTCACTCAAAAATGACAATGAAAGACAGTTTAAATGATCTCATTTAGAAATTCCGCACTTGAAATCTCAAACCACTCCGATGTCAGGTTTGCAACTAAAGGACATGGAAACGCTTTAACTAGGATTCTTACCCCGCATGTGGTCATCCGCCCGCCCTGAAACCGCCTCAGCAATGATGGAATTCCATATCCATAGCCTATCATATCCTATTTAATTTGAGCAACACATTCACTTGAACTTGTGCCGAATACTTTATTATAATCAATTATCCCATTTACTGATAATGATTCTTCCCATGTTGGCTATTCTTTATTGGCTAAAATTGATAGATTGCGGCATGATGTGTCGCTTTTTGAGATCTTCAGCATACTTCACTTTGTCAGAGAGGTTCTATTGAAGGGATTTATTGATTCGTAGGTCTGGCAGAAATCAGGCCTCAGTGTGGCTAATGAAATTTAACTCAAAAATGTGGTTAATCACAGTTAATTCATGTTTTAACAAGGGGTGGCAATGACTTTTTCGCATCGGGCCAGGTTGGTTTGGATAGTTTTTTCCCCATTAATAAAAGAAATCATCATTTAAAAACTGCATTTTGTATTTACTCAGGTTATCTTGGTCTAATATTAAAATTTATTTGTTGATCTATAACATTTAAGTGTGAAAAATATGCAAAAACATAAGAAATCAGGAAGGGGCAAACACTTTTTCACAGCACTGTAGTTGGCATCAAATTCAAAATGAGCAGATATTTTTCAGTTATTTGAGTTGAGTTTTTTAATTAAATATACGATTGAAATGATAGCAAATCATTGCAGTTTTTAGTAATATTTACACAACATCCAAACCTTTTTGGAAATTGTGTTGTACTGAAACCCTCTGACTGTCTGCATTTTCTTATTTTTCTTCTTAAGGGATGATGCTGTACCTCCATCTTTGAGATGGGGAGTGTTGCCCCCAGCGAATAACTGCTCACAAGGTTTCGGACATAGTAGAGAGCAGGAGTGGAGTTTGATATTTGTTTTTGGAGGTGCACTGGATGGAGGGGTGACGATGTGAGGAATTTTCGCAATATTCAACTAAAAATGATACCATTCTGAATCTCTTAGATCAGTGGTTCCTTAACTCCGTCCCCATTCATATGCTCCGTTTTGTTTCACCCCAACTGCAATTGATGAATTTTAATAAGCTACTAATTTGTACTTATTAGTTGCATACTATGTTTTAATGGTTTTTATTTACCACCGTCAGTAATATTTTAACAGACATTTCCATGAAGAATAAAATTACCTCGGACATATTTCGTTAAATTTTATATATTGCAACTAATTGCAAATGACAAGATTTTTTAACAGATTACTTTTGACCAGAGATGGGACCAAGTCACACATGTACAAGTCCCAAGTAAGTCTCAAGTCTTAATCTTCAAGTCTCAAGTAAATCTCAAGTAAAGTCATTTTTTCTTGGGCAAGTCAAGTCAACTCACAGGTTATGGCAAGTCAAATCCAGTCAAGTCAAGTCCTGTAATAGGTCAAGTCAAGTCACCTTATTATTGCAATTTTACCTGCAGAATCTGATCTCAATAAAGTGAAAAGACAAGGTAGGCTAAAAATAACTGTCAGAATCTGAACATCATTGGCCAATATGTCCAACCTGTTTAAAAAAATATAACAGTAATTTGGATTTGCATTCCATTTACTGATATTCATAGAATTCATAAAATAATTTATTAATGGCTTTCAATCTAAACAAGATCACTTCTGCCAACAGTATTTTAGTTGCCTTGCAAATAAGAAAAAACGCAAACATATAAAAATATGAAAGAATAAACATATTATAGAGCATCAGAAACATCTGTATGTGTTTAATCTGTATCATCTTGAGATACCAAGAGCTCTAAACGCTTCATTTTTTAACATTCAGTCCAGAGAAAAAAAAATTCCCAATGAGGATTCAACCATTTTAACCCTATAATGCCCAGTCACAGACATCATTATAGGAAAAATATGACCCAGTAATATTTTTAAAGTATTGAAGGGTAGTATTCAGACCCACTGTTCATCATTAGGTTTTGTGACAGCAAAATATACATTGCTGAACAGAACTTCTTCTAATTCCAGGAGTATCATATCTGATACAGCCAAAAATCAGCACCCCTCCAGAACTCGACACTCGAAATTTCTAATTATTTATATGCTCTCTACTATCTGTAGCTATCCCTTAACATGTATAGGAATAAGTTTTTGTGTAATATTTACCCTGTAATGCCGAACTTCACTGCCAAAGTCCAAGAAAATTAATGAATTCCCATTCACATGGCAGCTACTACCTTGAAGTGAGTGACTAGGGAAAAGACTACTGTAATCTCACTTCTTCCTTCCAGGTGGCAGCACTGTGTTTCAGGTATGATACAGTGAGCAGTCGTGGTTGTGTTGCATCTTACCGGGTGGACATGGTCCTTCAAATTTGGTGTATCATATCTGATACAGGGGGCATTATAGGGTTAAACTCTGTTCAGAGCCTTCTACTCGTGCTCCGCTTACCGACTCTCTTGTTTCACTTGTGCTAAATTGAGCTAAAAATGCCAAACATGCCCAGTGAATGACCCGCAATTTTAAGTTTAACTGCCTTCTATGTAATACCATACCGCTAATAAACGAGATGAGTAAAAATGACGTTTTATTGGCTGTATATATATATATATATATATATATATATATATATACAAAACCCAAAACCAGTGTAGTTGGCACGTTATGTAAATCGTAGATAAAAACAGAATACAATGATTTGCAAATTCTTTTCAACTTATATTCAATTGAATACACTGCAAAGACAAGATGTTTAATGCTCAAACTGAGAAACATTTTTTTTTTTTTTTGAAATAATCATTAACTTAGAATTTAAAGGCAGCAAAACATTGCAAAAAGTTGGCTCAGGGGCCTTTTTGCCACTGTGTTACCTCGTCTTTCCTTTTAACAACACTCAGTAAACGTTTGGGAACTGTGGAGACCAATTTTTGAAGCTTTTCAGGTAAAACTCAATTCCCATTCTTGCTTGATGTACAGCTTACAGTAAGTTGTTCAACAGTCCGGGGTCTCTGTTGTCGTATTTTACGCTTCATAAAGCGCCACACATTTTCAATGGGAGACAGGTCTAGACCAGGGCCGGATTAACACATTCTAAGGCCCGGGGCTAATTTCCAGGATGAGGCCCTTCATATCGTGTCCTGACGCATTACCTCACACAAACCCACTGACACATCAGCGCACACAGAAGCCTACCATACTATGACACACTGCCCTTTAAAGTGAACTGGCAATATGAATTCAATTCAATTCAATTAATTTCAATTCAATTATAGCTTTATTACCATGGCTCATTGCAGTATAGTGTTGACAAAGCTGACAGAATAATGATGGAAAACAAAACATAGGCTATCTGAATATACATATAGGCCTGCTTGAAAATGTAGGAAAAAAGAAAGCGAGAAATTGGTGATTTGGTGACTTGGGCAAATCATCCCAGAAAAGGTAATAAATGCATTTGCTATCAAGTACAGCAAGTTAAGCCCAAACAACATTGAAATGAACTGATTTTTGAAAGTTGCTTAATGTATAGAAATGTTCTGTTTTGTAAACCCGTAAAAACTACAGAAACACGCTAAAAACTATTTTACAATTTATGGAGCAGGGAGCTCGTCAGAAAAAAACGTGACTCACCAAGTGACTTCAAAATGCCTGTTTTCTGCTCTTCTTCCATGCGAAATCATTAATGAGCTCCTCAAAGTCCATTTGGCCAAGCATGTCATGCTCAATTGACATTAAAGTCAGATTGTTAAGTCTCTCCTCCAACATTGATGTTCTCAGTTTATGTTTAATAATGCCCAGTTTGGAAAATGACCTCTCCCTGCTGGCATTGCTGACAGGCAATGTGAGGTAAATCCGTAGCGCTATGTCGACATTTGGGAAAACATTTTGTAAATGCCTCTCACGAATGAATGATAGTAAGTTCATCGGCTGTCTGTTTTCAGTGGAACCTTTAGCGAAGTGGATAAACTGCCCGAGTTCATCGGGGAAATCATCAGCCAGGTCTTCGTGGTATTTTGCCTGCAGGTTGACGCTTTTCTCGCGTAAATCACTGAGGGACAATTTATCAAGTTGCGTTAAAAAGCCGAAGTATGTGCAAGTGTCTTTGTATACTGTGTGTCTTTGTAGTGCACTAATTAGTTTGTCTATTATGACAAAGAATGTCTCCCGAAAGCGGTCAAGGGCAGGTTGGTCAGTCTCATCGGCTCGGGTGGTGCGCTTCTCCTGTCGAGTCAGGGCGTACTGCTGTGACAATGACAGCGATTTGGCCTGGGATTCCAGGTGTTCGAACTGGGAGCGTAAATCCCTCACAAAATCGATGAGGGACTGGAGTAGCTCCACAGCAGTCACCAGGTCCAAATTCACTGTCTGCAGGGCCCTGCTTGTGATTTCAAATCTTTGCAGCACAGTATCCCAAATGACGGCGAGGAAGGCTGTCTCGAATTTATTCATTTTTTTTACAAGGGATTTCGCCTCCTCCCGTGCAACTGATTTCTGATTGTCATCTTCTGCTATCTCATTTAAAGTGTCGTGGATATTTCTTTAATTTAAACGGAGAGCTTTTGTGGCCCGTGCATGCGCCGCCCATCGCGTGGATGAAAGTCCCTTGACCTTCTCCATGCGCTTGTTCTCGTTGGATTCCAGGCCATCCATTATTATATTCCAGCGGCTAGGTGAAGCTGAGAAAAAAGTAAAAATGGATTGGATGAACCTAAAAAAGAACTGGCGTCACGGCAACAATCCACGCTACAGACCCCAACAAGGTTCAGGGAGTGGGCCGCGCATGGGATCCAGTCAGCGAGGGGGTTGATTTCCTGAATTCGAGCGCGTAATCCCTTGTACGCGCCTGACATGTTGGACGCATTGTCAAAACACTGTCCCCTGCAATTTTTGATGTCGATATCCATTTCCTGCAGCACACTTGTGACTGAGTCAAAAAGGGACTCGCCTGTATGGCTAAAAATTGGCAGAAATTTCAAAAATCTCTCAAAGATTTTACCCTCCTCAGACACATAAAGTACCACAAATGTTAACTGGTCAATGTGACTCAAATCCGGTGTAGAATCCACTACAAGTGGAAAATACTTAGCGTTTTGCAGCTGCATAATGATCTCTGCTTGAACTCGCTGGCCCATGAGACCAATAAATTCCTCACATACAGTAGATGACAAATATGAGGGTGTCTTTCTCCCCTTATTTCCATATTTTTTCAAGTGTTCATCAAGAAAGGGGTCAAACTTGCCCAGCAACTCTAAAATTCCCAAATAGTTGCCGTTGTGCACTGAGCCCAGTGTTTCGTTGTCTCCGCGGAATGCGAGCCCACGCTCTGACAAAAATTTAATTACTGCGACAATTCTCCGCAGTACTTCTCTCCAGTAATTAGCCTAATCTTTGAGTTGATCCTGCAGTCCCGCGTCTATCCCACGTACCTGCATGCGCGCAAGCCAAGTGAGCACTGCATTTCGGTGAGGCTGGCCCGCTTCATGCATCTCCACCCAGTCAACGGAATGCTTCCAATCTGAAAATCCATGTGTGAAAGCTGATGATTCGTGGACGAATAGTTTGCAAAAAAAGCAAAACACGTTTCCAGTGGATGGGGAGTAAGACAGCCATTCTCCTTCTACATTTTCTCCGTTTCTGAGCGAGCGCCTGAACAATAATTTGCTCAGACATCGTTTCTGACTTTTATATGTTCTTTCAGAAACCAAAAAATGGTCATTTTTAAGTTGACAAAGTGTGGGTGCCTTAATTCCCTCACCGACCCAGTAGCTTCGCATCCTCATTAACTTCTCCCTAAAATGCAATATCTGACGATATATACTCAGCAACAAAAGTTTCTGTGACACCAATATTGTTAATTATTTTTCATAACGCAATTATGAAATTGTCATACATGGTGATATCAGACTGAAACAGTACACGTAAACACAACATTGAAATGGAAATCATGAAAATGCGAGAAAATGACTTTGCACGTGAAAATGTGCGTAAATCATGCTTGTGGATGGCAATAAAAGAGGAGAATTTTTGGAATGTTCACATTGTGCCTGATGAACGACGGAAGCATCACTTATCGAAAACACAGCCATTTCGGATCAGGAACTCTACCCTCTAAATGCCAAGACTGTCTGAAAATGATCGGTGGAGAGCCATTGGGATGATTGAATCCGGAACCTCGCAGAGGGAAGTTGCTCATCGCCTGAATGTCCACCGAAACACCATTTGGAACTTATGGCAGCGTCATCAGCAGACAAGACATGTCAGAGACCGTCCTCGCAGCGGCCGTCCACGAGTAACCACTCCCAGACAGGACAACTGGATTCGAACAACTCATCTCCGAAATCGATTCCAACCTGCAACCATAACTGCAAGAACGATACCTGGTTTGAGGCGACTGTCTGCACAGACAATCCGTCGCCGTCTCCGTCATTTTGGCATTGTCCCACGTCGGCCAGCAAGACGTCCAATACTCACAGTACAACACCGACGACTGCGTCTACAGTGGGCACAACAACATCGACGATGGATCCAACGTCAGTGGGATCTTGTACTCTTCACTGATGAATCAAGATTCATGCTTAACCGATGTGATGGTCGTTTACGTGTATACCGTCGACGTGGAGAACGTTATGCCAACAACTGTGTTCAGGAATTTGATCGTTTTGGAGGTGGTAGTGTCATGATTTGGGGAGGGATCACGGCTAGAAACAGAACAGATTTGCTTGTTATTGATGGAAATCTGACAGGTCAAAGATATCGCGATGAAGTGCTACGACCATTGGTGGTACCGTTTTTGATGCAACATGGTCCCGGAATAACGCTGCAACATGATAACGCCAGACCACACGTTGCAAGGATTGTACAGCAGTATCTGATGCAACAACATGTCAATGTCCTGCCATAGCCAGCCAGATCCCCAGACATGTCCCCAATCGAGCATCTTTGGGACGAGATGGATCGACGTTTGCGGCGGTTGGATAACCCGCCAGCTACACTCCAGGAATTGCGACAACGTCTACGTCAGATTTGGAATGACATCCCACAGCAATTTCTGGCACATCTGATTCGTTCCATGCGCCGGAGATGCGTTGCTTGCATCATGGCACGAGGAAGTCACACCCGGTATTGAAGTGTGAAGGTCACAATTGGTTAGACGTCAGACAAGTGCTTCATGACGCATGAAAATGACATTTTTCGTTTTGAGTGACGTTGGCACTGAAAAGTCAGTGTTTCTCCTGTTAAATAAACATATTGATTGTATTGAGATCTTTGCGTGTCATTTATAACATACACATAAATGGTGTCACAGAAACTTTTGTTGCTGAGTATATCTATTTTTGCCCCTGTCTCAGAATCAACTGGCTCCTCCACTACATTTCCCGCGGGTTCTTCTCCATCGCTTGTTTCCTCAGATATTATATGGCTAGCAGACTGGCTAGCTGTGCTTGCTTGGCCAGTGGCCCGTTGCTGTTCGTCGCAGATAGTTACGTCTTTGCTGATGGTAGCCGTAGCAGGCTGACTACTCCATATATTGGTTAGTTTTGGTGTTTTCTGAATTAATTCTGTCACTCTCTCCTTTTTTAATGCTTGTAATTTTCTCTTTTTTGCCCCGCTCTCGTGTTTCCTTTGACCCGACATTTTCACTCGATTTTTTTTTCTATTTGACATCAGCAAACGGAGGCCCCCCCTGGTGGCGAGGCCCGGGGCTGCAGCCCTTTCAGCCCATTCTTTTAATTCGGCCCAGGTCTAGACTACAGGCAGGCCAGTCTAGTACCCGCACTCTTTTACTACAAAGCCCTGCTGTTCTAACACGTGCAGAATGTGGCTTGGCATTGTCTTGCTGAAATAAGCAGGGGCGTCCATGAAAAAGACGTTGCTTGGATGGCAACATACGTGCTCCAAAACCTGCATGTACCTTTCAGCATTAACGGTGCTTTCACATATGTGTAAGTTGCCCATGCCTTGGGCACTAATACACCCCCATACCATCACAGATGCTGGCTTTTGAACTTTGCGCCTATAACAGTCCGGATGGTTCTTTTCCTCTTTGGTCCTGAGGACACGCCGTCCGCAGTTTCCAAAAATAACGTGAAATGTGGACTCGTCAGACCACAGAACACTTTTCCACTTTGCATTAGTCCATCTTAGATGAGCTTGGGCCCAGCGAAGTCGGCGGCGTTTCTGGGTGCTGTTGATAAATGGCTTTCGCTTTGCATTGTAGAGTTTTAACTTGCACTTGCAGATGTAGCAACGAACTGTAGTTACTGACAGTGGTTTTCTGAAGTGTTCCTGAGCCCAAGCGGTGATGTTACACACTGATGTTGGTTTTTGATGCAGTACCGCCTGAGGGATCGAAGGTCACGGGCATTCAATGTTGGTTTTCGGCCTTGTCGCTTACGTGCAGAGATTTTTCCAGATTCTCTGAACCTTTTGACGATGTTACGGACCGTAGATGATGAAATCCCTAAATTTCTTGCAATAGCTCGTTGAATTTGTTGTTTTTAAACTGTTTGACAATCAGCTCACGCATTTGTTCACTAAGTGGTGACCCTCGCCCCATCCTTGTTTGTGAATGACTGAGCATTTCAGGAAAGCTGCTTTTATACCCAATCATGGCACCCACTTGTTCCCAATTAGCCCGTTCACCTGTGGGATGTTCCAAATAAGTGTTTGATGAGCATTCCTCAACTCTCGCAGTCTTTTTTGCCACTTGTGCCAGCTCTTTTGAAACATGTTGTAGGCATCAAATTCCAAATGAGCTAATATTTGCAAAAAATTACAAAGTTTACCTGTTCGAACATTAAGTAACTTGTCTTTGCAGTGTATTCAATTGAATATAGGTTGAAAAAGATCTGCAAATCATTGTATTCTGTTTTTATTTACAATTTACACAACGTGCCAACTTCACAGGTTTTGGGTTTTGTATTATTAAAAGTATTAAAGTAACACTAGGCGCCCATGGGTTTGAGGGCGAAACTTTCCAATCCTGCAGTTCAATGCGACTACGCTCACCACCAATCACAGCGCACAATGATGCTTCCAAAGCCAAGCACGAAAACCTGTGCGCGTGGGGTTTGATTGACAGCTGTATCATTCCAATCATTTGAGTTGGTCGTACGTTTGATTGGCTGTTGTTTTTTAGCTCTTGCCCCTTACAAGATAGACATATCTTTTCCATTCATCTTTTGTTTCATCGCTCTATCGATCACTGTAGAGGTAGAATAAGAATTTTTAAAAATGGTAACAAATCTGCGGGAGCCTAGTGTACCTTTTAGTACAACTTATGAGCGGTGGCGGATGGTGGACAGAGAACAAGGAGGGCGATAAACAGGTCTTTAAACTGCTTAATAGTCTTGATCTGTTTTGATCTGTTTTCAGTCAATTTCCCTGGTAAAAGACACTTTAACCCTTCCCTCTCAGGTGTTGCCAATTGTCTTCATAAAGTTGAACGCAAAAAAAAGATAGCATTTTAATCTTTTTCAATTAAACAATCATTACGCACAGGTTTGATGACTTGCTTAGGATGTGAAAAAATTTAACGTGGAAAATCCGCAGTGGTTTTTTTGTGAAGAGCTGCCTATTTAAGCAGGTGAATTAACATTTTTAAAGAATTTATTATTCACTCGCATAAACATTTCATCATAAGGGAAACTAACATGTTGACCAAGAACAATGATTGAAATCGGGTCACTAATCTCCTCCGTTTCAAGGGATGTTTTCCGCCCCCTCGGTTTCCACCACCCGCTACTGCTTATGAATAACTTATTTTTCTGAACCATATTATGTCTATTGATTAGTCACCCTTAGATCGCATCACGAGAGAAGCCATGTCTTCAATTGCCAATTGATTATTCATATAAATGGAAATCGCTTTCCTAAAGGAAAATGGCAGAGAACAAGTTAGGTATAATAAGTGTAGTAAAGCCATGTTGTGTGGCCGCTCCATTTTACTGCGGTCAAGCGTATACTATACTATACTATACTATACTATACATATACTCAGGTGTAGTAACCCCACTGATTTGAAATGCACAAAATTGCGCAACCAACTGAATGCTTTCGGATGAAATGTTCCCACCCAATTTTAAGTTCTGGCAACGCCACTGCGATGGACCACTCCAAATTCTCGCCCCTTTCTTTTTTTGTATGTCCTCGCTCTTTTTTAAGAGCAGAAATGCAACTGTTGCAACTGGATCAAAGGCCTGAAAAGCTGGTAGTTAGAATGTTAGCACAGAGTCGTTGCTTTAGAAACGATAAGCCGTCTCATCTCATCGCATCAGTGTGAACTGGCAGGTTTCAGAACGTCGCAGACCGGTGCATTGCAAGTAGTTGCAAGTCTCAGCCCGTCTCGTCACAAATCTTTGGTCAGAACTGGGCTTTACACTTTGAAGTAGAGCATGTTTTTTTATTCAGTGTGAAATAAATCCAATAAAAGTAATTTCATCAGAACACTGTGCTTATGACTGAATGCATGATTGGAGCTCCATCAATTAAAAAAGGTGTGCCGACTGTGCTGTAGATTATTGAAATCAATTAGAAACACCTGTCACAAATTAATATGCCCACACACACACTAGATTGAATTAAACTGATTAAGAACTTGGTAATGATTTGCTATTGGCCAAAGTATAGTCCGATTCAAGAATAAAAGCACTCAAATTTATCAAATGAATATGAAAGTAATGATGTCTATAAGGAAGCTGAATTTCAAGGATGAAGAGATGGAGTTGCTGGTGCAGTGTGTCAAAAGGCACCATGCAGTTTTGTTTGGTCAGGGAGCACTAAAGGCTGACTCTCGCCAAAAGGCCACTATCAGGGCCAAAATTGCCCGGGATGTCGCTGCAGTGGGGTGGTGTACACGTAACACCACTGAGCTGAAGCACAAGTGGAGAGACTGGCGCACCTCCGTGAAAAACAAAAAAAATCGAAGCGTGCCACAGGCACGCACAAGGGACTGGAGGTGGCCTACCAGCACCTCTGCTTCATTTAACTGCGATGGAGGAAGAAGTGGCATCCACGCTCTCTCCAGTGGCCATGCTCAGAGAGGAGCGTGGAGTAGATACAGATGAAGGTAAGTAACAACGGTGAATAATAAAAAAAATAATAAAAAATAATAAAAACTAAAAACGGTAATTAATAAAAACTTGAAACAACAATCTTTTTCGGAAATGTTTATTGTGCATTCTCCATTTTAAACAGTGGCAGGACCAAGCCATGCGGTGCCATCGACTTCTCAGCAGGCCCAAGGTAAGTGAACCATATGTTCTTCAATCTGTGGAGAAAAAAAGAATGATAACTCTTATTAAATTGTCTTGCAGATTAGGAACCTGTAGACCTGTCTTGGGAGACTGGGATGACCGGGGAGTGGAGGCCGCCTGCTGAGGAGTCCAAACCGCAGCCAGAGCCCGTGCCGCTCCCAGGAAGACCACACACCGACAACTCCAGTGTGCAGTACTGGCACCTGGTCCAAATGGAGGAAGGGAGAATGGCAGAGAAGCGAGCAGAGAGGGAGCAACAGCAACAGTTCTGCCGGTTTGTCAGTGACATTGACCAGCACGGACAACAGTCTGAGGTCCATCCATGTTTCACTGAACGAGCTGGTGGAGCTCATGCGCTCAACTCAGGGTGTGCACTCCTGCTCACCTCCCCAACGCGGCCCTCGCTGCCCTCCCGCAGAAAATATATACAGTGCTGTGAAAAAGTATTTGCCCCCTTCCTGATGTCGTATTTTTTTTCCATATTTGTCACACTTAAATGTTTCAGATCATCAAACAAATTTTTGCATTTGACGAAGATTGCCCGAGTAAATACAAAATGCAGTTTTTAAATGATGATTTCATTTATTCAGGGGAAAAAGCAATCCAAACCTACCTGGCCTGGTGTGAAAAAGTAATTGCCCCCTAAACCTAATAACTGGTTGTGCCACCCTCGGCAGTAACAACTGCAATCAAGTGTTTGTGATAACTAGCAATGAGTCTTTCACATCCCTGTGGAAGAATGTTGGCCTGCTCTTCTTTGCAGAATTGTTTTATATCCGCCACATTTTCATGCTCGAAAACCCTCCAATGTGTTTAAGGTCATGCCACTGCATCTCTATCGATTTAAGTCTAGACTTTGACTTGACCACTCCAAAATCTTCATTTTTTTTTTTTTTTTTTACCATTTCCGATCTTTGTCTTGCTCCATTACCCAAGTGCACTTGAGCTTGAGGTCACAAACTGATGATTGGACATTCTCTTTCAGGATTTTCTGGTAGAGAGTAGAATTCATAGTTCCATCAATTACGGCAAGTCATCCTGGTACTGTAGCTGCAAAGCCGCCCTAAACCATTACACAGCCACCACCATGTTTGACTTTTGGTATGATGTTCTTTTTATGAAATGCTGTGCTAGTTTAACGGCAGATGTAACAGGTCCCATACCTTCGAAAAAGTTCAACTTTTGTCTCGTCAGTCCATAGAATATTTTCCCAAAAGTCTTGGGGACCATCAAGATGTATTTTGGCAAATGTGAGACGAGCCTTTGTTTTCTTTTTGGTCAGCAGTGGTTTTGGCCTTGGAACTCTTCCATGGATGCCAGTTTTGCTCAGTCTCTTTCTTATTGTTGAATCATGAACACTGACTTTAACTGAGGCAATTGATGCCTGCAGTTCTTTAGGTGTAGTTCTGGGTTCTTTTGTGACCTCCTGGATGAGTAATTTGGATATGCCAGCCTCTCTTGGGAAGGTTCAGCACTGTTTCAAGTTTTCACCCTTTGTGGATAATGGCTCTCACCATGGTTCTCCGGAATTCCAAAGCCTTAGAAATGGCTTTGTATCCCAGGCCGATAGATTTCAATTACTTTGTTTCTCACGTGTTCTTGAATTTTTTTAGTTCATGATGGATGATGTGTTGCTTTTTGAGATCTTTAACCTTCTTTACTTTATCAGACAGGTTCTTTTTATTAAGTGATTTCTAGATTTAACAGGTCTGGGAATAATCAGGCCTGGGTGTGGCTCGTGAATTGAACAAAAAAATGTGGTTAATCACAGTTAATTCATGATTAATGAAGCGGGGGCCAGGTATTACTTCACATTGGGCCAGGTAGGTTTGGAAAGCTTTTTCCCCTTAATAAATGAAATCATCATTTACAAACTGCATTTTGTATTTACTCGGGTTATCTTTGTCTAATATAAATATTTCATGATCAGAAACATGTAAGTGTGACAAATACAGTGCCTTGCATAATTATTGGTACCCCTGGTTAAGATGTGTTCTTTAGCTGCTAATAAATTCAGTTTTTTTCTAAATAATATAGGACCACAATGAAAAAAAGAGGAAAATCCAACCTTTAATTCAAGTGCATTTATTCAATGGGAAAAAAATCCCACATTGAGAAATAATTGTTATACATCAAATCATGTGTGCCACAATTATTTGCACCCCTGATGTTAATACTTTGTACAACCCCCTTCTGCCAACAAAACAGCACCTAATCTTCCCCTATAATGTTACAGAAAGCAGGATCTTCAGCCAATCCTCTTTGCATAATCTCTATAAATCATCCAGCGACCTGGGTTCTCTCCACTCTCCTCTTCAGCTCACTCCACAGGTTTTCAATGGGGTTGAGGTCTGGGGACTGAGATGGCCATGGGAGGAGCTTTACTCTGTGTATGGTGAACCATTTCTGTGTAGATTTGGCCACATGTTTAGGGTCATTATCTTGTTGAAAGACCCAGTGACGACCCATCTTCAGCTTTTGGGCAGAGGCCACCAGATTTTGATTTAACATGTCCTGGTATTTCAAAGCGTTCATGATACCATGCACCCAAACAAGGTTCCCAGGGCCTCTGGAAGAGAAACAGGCCCACAGCATGACCGATCCTCCCCCATACTTCACAGTGGGCATGAGGTGCTTTTCTGCATACTCATCTTTTGTGTTCCGCCACACCCACTTAGAGTGTTTGTTGCCAAAAAGATCTATCTTGGTCTCATCTGACTACAGCACACGGTCCCAGTTGAAGTCCCAGTACCGCTAAGCGAACTCCAGACCTTTGCGTTTATGATTGTGACTGAGAAAAGGCTTTTTCCACGCATGCCTCCCAAACAGCTCGTTGACATGTAGATAGTGCCTGTTGGTTGTTTTAGAGACTTTGTGACCCGAAGATAATACCATTTGTTGCAATTCTTTAACAGTGAGCTTTAGTGAACTTCTTATTTCTCTTACCATCCACCTCACTGTGCGTGGTGGCAAAATAACCTTGTGTCCTCGTCCAGGCTTGTTTACCACTGTTCCAGTTGTTTTAAACTTCTTAATGATTCCTCTGACAGAAGATATGGGCAGGTGCAGGTGAGTGGCTATTTTCTTGTAGCCATTGCCTGACTTGTGAAGGTCGACACACATCTGCCTTACTTGAATAGTATGTTCCTTTGTTCCCATGTTGAAGTGTGGATAAGAGAAATGGCCACTGTGTCACGTCATATTTATAACCCAGGGAAACAGGAAGTGATGAGTTACTAATTAAATGTTCCTAAATACTCTGATCAACTATGTAAACTACAGTAGAAATGACAGAAATACTTCAATTACATTTATTTCCTAGGAATTGTTAGGGGTGCCAATAATTGTGGACTAGATGATTTTATGAAAAATAATTATTTCTTAGTCAGGGATTTTTTTTCCCCTTAAAATTCAATTGAGTTGAAGGTTACATTTTTCTACTATTTTCAGTTGGAGAGTGTGCTTCTGCAATAAAAATTGAATTTATTTTACGGCTTTTAACGCATCTTAACCAGGGGTGCCAATAATTATGGAGTTACGCTGTATATGAAAAAATAACAAAATCCAGAAGGGGGCAAATACTTTTCCAAGGCACTGTATGTAATAAAACATAATACATTCTGTTGTGTCCTGTCTTTAACTGGTGTAAATGTGAGTATTTGACATACCTAGAAATTCCGATTGACAATCCTTTGGTGCACTTGTGCTGCCCTCCCCAAAGGTATTTGGTCTTCAAACTTTGGCGGGTCATCTTGTTGTTGGCCATTTTCCTCCAAAGTGTGGCATTGGGAGACGCCTCTCTGTGGCCATGTTATAGAGCGTGCAGCACACAACTGTGACCCAACAAACCTTTTCTGGTCTTAAAAGCAGGCAGGCCCCAGATTCAACAAGGCATTTAAAGCGACTCTTTACAATGGCAAATATTTGCTTAATGATGCTCTCGGTGACTGGGTGTGCCTGATTGTACTGTTCCTGGCTCTCGGTGTTAGGGTTGTGGAGCACGGTCATCAACCAAGATAGCAAGATAGTCTCCTCTGTAGAAACAACTTTAATGTTAGTATCAGGTTGCATGGGGAAGTGGCATGAAAATAGAAAGAGGTTCTCTTTACTTACCTACCAACAAGGCATCCCCATCAGCCAACTCAGTCATTTTCTTCCACAATGAGGAGTCATGCAAAATGAAGGCATCATGGGCCGAGCCAGGGTATTTGGCACAGACACTCAGTATGTGAGCATTATGGTCACATGTGACTTGGATGTTAATGCTGTGCCGCCGTCTTCGGTCCCTGTAGAGGTTTTCATTTCTGAATGGGGCTCTGATTACGATGTGAGTGCAATCGATGTCCCCCACACAATTAGGGAACCCGGTAATCCTGTGAAACTCCACTTTAATAATTCACCATTCAGCGCCTGTTGCTGGCAATTGAATGAATCTGTTGAAGTGGTGCAACATTGCTTCAACGAATTGCGTTAAGCACCTTGACACAGAAGCTTGGGATACATGCACCACATCACCATCCACCCTCTGAAATGAGCAGGACGCAAGTACTATCAGGGCACTTGTTACTTTATTAAGCACCGGTAAGGCATGGGGGTGATTGGTCTGGCTGGAGAGCTGCTCCTCCAAAAGCTGGCACAGTTGAATGATGGCCTCACGGTCCAGACGAAATCATTGAATACATTCAACGTCCGTGAGCCCCAGCTGTCCAAACGCGGCCAATATATGCACTGCACCATTTTCCTGGTGTCCTTCTCTCCCATTCATGCAGAACTACAGCCAGGTAGAAGATGGGCATTTTGGTTTCTGGTTGGTAATTCATAATAGAATGATGGTCCTTTTATACTCATCTCAATGAATGTTTCCAGGTGTCTCCAATTGAAGTGACCAGATAACTGGCTGGTTGATAATCATCATTAAAGCATTTGTGTTAATTTCAGATGAATGAAGGGTACAGTGGAAAGAAAAGAAAAATGTTGTAGGTTTATTGTCCAACAAATAAGGCCCCCCTCTCAAATTGATATCTCTGACATTCACTAAAAATGAAACAAGCTAATTACCAGGCAAGATCACTTTTAGTTCTCTAATAAACAGCCTTCAAGTCAATGTAGGTGTATGCCTACTGCATGAGAGTGCAGTAAAAAAGAAAGAAAGAATAGGACCGAGGGTCCTGTAGCTCACTGGCAAGTAGTCTTAGAGTGATGATACAAGTTATGAAAATTTCATGTGAAGTTTGACATTTGAATCAATGAAAATCAATGTCAAGATCACTAAATAAAAGTTTACTTACATCTATAGGACATCCTGTAATACAAATGCAATCTTAAACTTTTTGGTTTTGGTTTTGGTGTCAATTGAGAAATTAAAGGACACAGAAATGTCAAGTTGTGGTCAGCAAATGGACTTCAAATATGACTTTCTAAATGACCATACAAACCTTGGCTCAATTGGTGACCATTTTGGTGATACAAGCATTGTAATTTCACTGTCAAGTTTAACCATCAAAGGTCACTGATAATCAAGTTGAATGTCACCAAATTAAAGTTCATACGTCACTTCCTAGATGTCAGTAACACCAACCTAGGCTCCATCTGTGACCATTTCAGGGATACAAGTTACTGTATTTTCTCTACGTCACATTTGACCTTTGAAGGTCAATACGAAGCTCACCAAATGAAAGTTCATATATGACTTCCTATATGTCTCGAATACAAACCTAGACTCCATCTGTGACGATTTTGGCAATACAAGTCATTGTAATTGTATTATGTCAAGTTTGACCTTTAAAGGCTACTAACAGTCAAGTTGAATATCACTAAATGAAAGTTCATATCGTCGGCCTGCTGATAAAACCTTAGATCTTAAATTTATAAACTTTACAGGAGAGCATGAAAAAATATTTAATTTTGCAAGTAAGAATGCAGTTGAGCTGTGTTTGGGTAGGATAACTATTTTTCTTCCAAGAATGTATTTTTTATTTTGCAATGTTTATGCTATTACCGTGGACATAGAAGTTTTTGTTTCTTATCAAATTTGGAGATACGAGAGAGGGTTCAGGAGCTTAGAGAAATGCATGCATAACAGCTCGCGTGCCTTCGCGTGCATGGCAGCCTTCTGGGGTAGGGTCTTAGGGCAGGAGTGCAGTGGAGAGAAAGGGATCTGAAAGTTGCATTTTTTCATTTTTCAAGCATTTTTCAAGTCCAAAATGCTGAATTTCTCAAAAGCCAGGCAGTAGAATTTTCTCATTTTCACAGGGGATCATCAAAACATCATGAGGAAGGCTCAAAACAAATTAAACAAAAAGTTATCATTCAGTTTTTGCAATATTAATGAAAGACTGAAAAAATGAGCACAAACACTGATTTTGCACAAAATGCTGAATTTCTCAAAAAACGGGATGTGGAATTTTCTCATTTTCACGGGGGATCATTAAAACATCATTAGGAAGGATCTCAACAAATTAGACAAAAAGTTATCGGACAATTTTTGAGATATTTCTGAAAGACTGAAAGAATTTGCACAAACACTGATTTTCTAAGTCTTAAATGCTGAATTTCTCAAAAACCGGGATGTAGAATTTTCTCATTTTCACAGGGGATCATCAAAACATCATAAGGAAGGCTCACAACAAATTAGACAAAAAGTTGTCGGACAATTTTTGAACTGCTAATGAAAGACTGAAAAAAATGAGCACAACCACTCAGCACAAACACTGGTGAAAACAATTTACCGAGTTAATACAACAACGGCGACACAACAGCAACAACATGAGGAATGACTGAAGAGAACAGCAACAGTTTTAATCATGTCAAAACTATTGCCAAACATGGGTGAACTATGGCGAACTTTGGAAAACTCCAGCAAATCATTGGAGAAGTCCTACCTCACTTCAAACTCAGAAACACCGCATAAGACTGATATCATGACGAACTTAGTGAAAAGCATGGCTAAGTCCTATCACCAAACTTTGCAACACGTTCTTCAATGTGACAGCAGCTTAAGAAGCAGAAACTACTGGGCAAATATGTTTAGTGTGATTTTGAGGTTATTTTTTCCTTACGTACAACATCATCTAAGTTTATGTTAGCTCCCCTCTTGATAAGCTCCTGGACGATCTCCAAGCTCCCCTGCTCCGCAGCCAACATCAGCACCGTCTGTCCACTCTGTAGGGACAATAAATGACATGAACATTTCCCAATTATGTATTTAGAGACATTATTCAATCACCCCTAAAATTCATGACTCAAGATCATACAGAACAAAAGATATCAGGAAAAATCTACAATAAATTTTGTGCTAGTGTTTTTTTCCAAAATCTCCAGAAATAATATCAGGCCAAGTGCATGCCACTAATGTCCAATCAGTATGCTAAACTGTTGATCCAAACAACAATGCATGGTCATGCAGCCACAGAAGAAAGCAGACCCTTGGCGTAGAGATAGGCCATAAGTGTTTCTACAGATGAGGTTTTATTCACCTATAAAACATTCTATTCTGAGATTTCTTACCATGCAATCTGTGGAAATAGTGTCCCTGAAACTGGAGATCTGCACTTCTATTCATGTTCACCCAGACTTGGCACACCACATTCAACCAGTTAGCAGCTCAATAAGATCCTCAGCATTATGCATTTTCAAAGCTCAAATGAAAATCTTACACCTTCATGAAGCAATTTCTGACCAAGAGAAGGTTCCACAAGTACCATCCTTATTTGTAAAAAAAGCCATTTCTCCCTTTGCCTCTCTCCTTGGGACTCCAGGGGCAGTGGCATCACGTCCTGTGTCACACAGGCCGAGCTTGTTGGCTTGCATTGGTCTGGGATTATAAGGGGTGATTAGTGCAACGGATAAGATAACTCAGATTAGCGAATGGATGACTTAGCTCCCTAATGTTCACCCCCTTTGTGTTGAAAAATCCATTCAAATCTCATTGATCATCAATCTCAACGCATCTGCTTATTTTGTTATTTTTCAGTAAGAGGGTGGATTACCTAAGCATGGAAATACGTGTGGATACGTACATGGATAACCTACATGAGGGCGAACGTTCACCACCACACGTAATTTAAATCTAATTATGTTGCTGTCAGCTAACGTCACAATAACCAACTGTTTTTGGGCTTCAGCATGGCCTATTAGGTAACTATGAGCTATAATCCAAACTTTTCACCCCCAACATAATTTTCAGGGGTGTGCAGAATCAGTTTGTTTTTAAAAGTATGTATCATGAATCAATACGATGTCACTCAATCTAGCTAGTTTATGCTATTAGCAGACAGCCAACATCCGCTAGCTTTGGTTATTTGGTAAGTTTGTTCGCCTCTAGTAAAGGCCCTCTGTTATGTCACCAGGTGCACAGCCAATTAGTGATTACAAGCCAGTCAAAAATCTTTCCCCTCTTGACATCATAAGGGGGAATAACCAACCAAAGGCAAGAAGAACTGATCAACTTCAGCCAAGCAGTCAATCAGATTTCATTATACTGGGTGGTCACTCACTCTCTCTCTGGATGTCAGGAGGGGGAGACTTTGAACTGGCTCATAATAACTAATTACCTGTACACCTAGTGGCATAATAGGGGACCTTTATTTAAGATTTAATAAGCATAGTTCCATATCAAATAACTACTGTATTGATGTCCTGTTAACAACCTTAGGTTAGTGTATGTACATTAGCTAGGCCATGAGACAACCCAATGGTGCCGACTAAGTTCAGAAAAGGAATTGCATGCATACATTCTACTATGCCATCTCATACTTGGATTGCTTTGAATGGAGAGTGGATTAGTCAGTGAAAACGAGGCAGTTTAACCTGAAGTTAAAATGGGGATGACGGTGAGTCCAGGGCCAAATTAATTCCGTCATCATACCTAGACAATACCTATTAAGTCACAGCATGAGCGGTGTTCTTCATTTCATATTTCATCTATGGAATACTTTTACAAACCATCAAATGTCATTGCTTAGATACACACTGTCTTATGTCATAACATTAAATTATGGCCACATGTACTGAAGTCTACAGATTTAATAGGTAAAGTTATATTACAGATAATTTTTATATTCCACCCATGCATTAAAAATAATTATTTTACTGATCTCTTGCATAAATTTCACTCGTTGAATTACAGAATGGCGGGGGGGGGGGGGGGGGGGGGGGATCGCCTGATTTTGCCCCCACCACCCCCAATAATGTTCTGTGATAAACATAAAGCCAACAAAAGCAAAAAATTGATTCTCACAGTGGCCAAGAGTTTCAGTTGTTCTGTCCCCCTAATTATACGATGTTCCTCCCTTGCTATGCTCTCCGGAATCACTGGCACCAATTGGTAAAACTCCAGCAGTAAAAGATGGTAAGACAAGTCTTGGTTGTTTATTCTTATGATTTTTCTTCCAAAATATTCACGAAATTCTAACTGTTAATTGCAGCAACATAATTGAAAGAAACATAGAATTTTTGACATGCCCTTCAGTTAACATTTTGTGTGCCCTCTCTTCGCCAAGATAACTGCTCTGAGTTTTCTCCAGTGATGTGTGATGAGGTTGGTGAAGATATCGCTCAGGATCTTCGATCATTTTTCCATACAAAATCTCTCCACGTCTTTCAGATTCTGAGGTTAATGCTTGTGGACTCTCCGCTACAGCTCATCACACAGATTTTAAACGCGGTTAAGGTCATGGGACTGTGATTGCAATGGAAAAACCTTAATTCTGCAGTCAGTGAACCATTTTTGCGCAGTTTTTAAGGTGTGCTTTGGATCAAAGTCCTGCTGGAAGGTCCATTTATAGCCCTTTGAAAGCTTCCCGACTGAGGCCATTAGGTTTTCATTTAATGCCTGCTAGTATTGATTGAGCCCATGATACCATATATCATAACTAGAGTCGTTCACCCGCTGGTTGACGTGTATCCCGACCCCCAGAAGCAATCACTCCCAAAATCGATAAGCTTCCTGCCCTTACCACACAAAAGGATTACAAGCCAGTCAAAAATCTTTCCCCTCTTGACATCATAAGGGGGAATAACCAACCAAAGGCAAGAAGAACTGATCAACTTCAGCCAAGCAGTCAATCAGATTTCATTATACTGGGTGGTCACTCACTCTCTCTCTGGATGTCAGGAGGGGGAGACTTTGAACTGGCTCATAATAACTAATTACCTGTACACCTAGTGGCATAATAGGGGACCTTTATTTAAGATTTAATAAGCATAGTTCCATATCAAATAACTACTGTATTGATGTCCTGTTAACAACCTTAGGTTAGTGTATGTACATTAGCTAGGCCATGAGACAACCCAATGGTGCCGACTAAGTTCAGAAAAGGAATTGCATGCATACATTCTACTATGCCATCTCATACTTGGATTGCTTTGAATGGAGAGTGGATTAGTCAGTGAAAACGAGGCAGTTTAACCTGAAGTTAAAATGGGGATGACGGTGAGTCCAGGGCCAAATTAATTCCGTCATCATACCTAGACAATACCTATTAAGTCACAGCATGAGCTGTGTTCTTCATTTCATATTTCATCTATGGAATACTTTTACAAACCATCAAATGTCATTGCTTAGATACACACTGTCTTATGTCATAACATTAAATTATGGCCACATGTACTGAAGTCTACAGATTTAATAGGTAAAGTTATATTACAGATAATTTTTATATTCCACCCATGCATTAAAAATAATTATTTTACTGATCTCTTGCATAAATTTCACTCGTTGAATTACAGAATGGCGGGGGGGGGGCGGGGGCGGGGGGGGCGGGGGGGTGATCGCCTGATTTTGCCCCCACCACCCCCAATAATGTTCTGTGATAAACATAAAGCCAACAAAAGCAAAAAATTGATTCTCACAGTGGCCAAGAGTTTCAGTTGTTCTGTCCCCCTAATTATACGATGTTCCTCCCTTGCTATGCTCTCCGGAATCACTGGCACCAATTGGTAAAACTCCAGCAAGAAAAGATGGTAAGACAAGTCTTGGTTGTTTATTCTTATGATTTTTCTTCCAAAATATTCACGAAATTCTAACTGTTAATTGCAGCAACATAATTGAAAGAAACATAGAATTTTTGACATGCCCTTCAGTTAACATTTTGTGTGCCCTCTCTTCGCCAAGATAACTGCTCTGAGTTTTCTCCAGTGATGTGTGATGAGGTTGGTGAAGATATCGCTCAGGATCTTCGATCATTTTTCCATACAAAATCTCTCCACGTCTTTCAGATTCTGAGGTTAATGCTTGTGGACTCTCCGCTACAGCTCATCACACAGATTTTAAACGCGGTTAAGGTCATGGGACTGTGATTGCAATGGAAAAACCTTAATTCTGCAGTCAGTGAACCATTTTTGCGCAGTTTTTAAGGTGTGCTTTGGATCAAAGTCCTGCTGGAAGGTCCATTTATAGCCCTTTGAAAGCTTCCCGACTGAGGCCATTAGGTTTTCATTTAATGCCTGCTAGTATTGATTGAGCCCATGATACCATATATCATAACTAGAGTCGTTCACCCGCTGGTTGACGTGTATCCCGACCCCCAGAAGCAATCACTCCCAAAATCGATAAGCTTCCTGCCCTTACCACACAAAAGGCCCATGCCCAAGATGAAACAAGTTGGTTGAAATTTGTGGTGTGCAGAGTGCTCACAAGAAAATCTTTATGATGGCTGATCCATAGTATCCTGACTCATTGTCCAGGGATACAATAAGATATCCAACATTAAAAACAGTCCAACATTAAAAATCGTCTACCCTACTTCACAGTAGGCGAGAGGAGCTTTTGTCTATGGTTATCTTTCTAAGCCAAACCAAACTAATGTTTGTTGCCAAAATGTTCCATTTTGATCTCATCTTATCAAATGATGGGGGCATGTTGGGATTCCCAGGTAATGTGCAGCATACTGTGGTGCTTTCATTTGTTGGTGATTGACAGCAGAGGCTTTTTCTCCTGACCACCCCCGCCCTCAAAAAACTTGCGTAGCTGGCGTTTGATAGCATTACCCCTTTTTCCAAAAAAGTCCGGACACTGCACAAATATAAATAAAAAGATAATGCCATTATTTGCAAATTTTTTACTGTATATTTTATCAAAAATAATACAAAGACAACATATCAGATGTTGAAAACAGGGAAATTTTTACAAATATTTGCTCATTTTGTCAACAACACTTTTCAAAAAAAGTTGGGACGGAGGCATGTTCACATCGCTGCTTCATCACATCTTCTTTCAACAACACACTACAAGCACTTGGGTGAACTTGAAAACATAATATTTTCCCATTCTTGCATGATGTTGGATTTCAACTGCTTATCATTTACTAGACTACTTTGTCACATATTTGTTTCATAATTCACCAAATGTTTTAAGGGAGTGAAAAATCTGGACACAGTCCAGTACAGTGCCCAAACTCTTATTAAAGGGGACCTAACATGCTGATCCTTCTTTTAATACATGTTAGTAATATTATAATGCTGGTTGTCCATGCTTAACCTCTGAAAAGTTAAACATAAGATACAGGGATTTTGCTGTAATCCAAGAACGTGATTTTGTGATTTTGTGTTTCCTCTCTGAACAGCTCCTCCCGAGATCTTCACGAGATCTGGACAAAACCTGATGTCAGGTTGTGCTGTTACAGACCTAGCCAGAGCCAACCACTGCGCTGGACCTGCCCACACCGGAAACTATTCTAGCAGGCATTAACAACGGCAGATCATACTATGCCTTAGTAGCGTCTACACTTTTGGAAATACAAAAGAAGAACCGCAGAACATTTTAGGTGCAATTTTGTCAGTATCTCTCCCAAAGCTACTTGTCCGTTTACTTTGGACGCAAAATATTTCTCTTCCAAAAGACAATGCCACCAGAAATCAGTGGGTAGCTTTTTTTGTTTGCTGGCAGCAAACAGCCACGGCCAAAGGGAACATTAGCTGTTTGTGCTCAGCATTTCAGCAAAGACAGCTTTGTCAATAAAGAATAATTTGACACAGGATAAGCGTTTCAGCTGCTTCTCCAACCTGAAGCAGTTGCATCAATCAAGCGCTCAGAGCCACAAGCTGTAAGTGACTATATGACAGTAAATAATGTAACTGAAGCTAACGTGTTACAGGTGGCTAGTAGGACCGCTAGCGATAGTTAGAACTAACAACTGGCCTCAAAGGCAGGCTTTGTAAAATATCTGAACATAAAGCCTGTATCGGTCGCGGCTGTCTGTGACTCACAGACACAGAAGCTGTGAGTTGCTTTTACTGCATAAGCCAACCTGCTATGATAGCCAGTTGATTGTGGCTGTAGCACAGCGGCTAAAGTAGCTAAGTTACGGTTGCTAATGTTTGTGTCCTAAATATGCAAGAGCGATATCAGGGGAAATTCTACAGAAGGTGTGTGAACATAAGCCTCATTTGAGGCTAACTTTCAATATTTGTTTGTAATTTGGATGTTTGGTACAACTGTTCACAGTAACAGAACTTGCTGTTTGTAAAACCTGTATTGCAAGGGTTTGTCTCTGTGGTTATGACCGCTCGGTTACCAGCTACTGCATGTTAGTTTGCTTGCTGTGCTAATTAAAACTGCTCCTGGTTAACTTATATGCAGTAATTCTGATCGGTATGCTTGTGTTACTTCGGTAAGCATCAGTGTGGCAGTTTGATCATAACGTTGTCCGATTGTAGCCACTACAGTTAGTGATCGCTTCACTTATCCATGACCAGGATCAGCCAGATACTTCACAAATGTCTGAGCAAGCTCTCTGGTGCTACTTTGAAAGCAATACGAAATGCAGAAGCTCCACCGGTTTACAAATGATTTCTCTCTACTACCTTGACATAATTTCATCCCCCTTTAGAAATTGTTGTGGCTAATAAAATGCTGAAAAAGGCAGAGATTAAATAGGTAATTCTGTCCTGTAGAAGTGATCAATTCGCTTGCTCCACATAAGCAACTTGTCCGTGCTAACAGAAGTTACGGTCTGCAAAACCTGTGTGTTATGTTCATAACATAACCGAGCTCTTTCTAGCTCTCGAGTACTATCCATAAAGCTGCTTTCACATCAGACACGAAACAAATTTTTCGCAGGACAGATTAGCCTACATTCACAGTCAATGCAAAGACACGAATACAAGTCATGGACGCGTTAAGCAGCTTTCACACCGGACGCGACAGTTTAGCTACATTCAAAGTCAATGCAAAGACGCAAATACAGGCGTTATGGGTGCGTTAAGCAGCTTTCACACCGGACGCGAAACAAATTTTTTGCGCGACATGACCGCTTATCAGCTACTGCATTATGTTCGCGTGCTCTGCAAATTAAAAATGCTTCTGGTTAATTTCTCAGTCATGGTGCTGTCAAGTTGATGTCATCATGGTACATTATTCATCATTTTAGTTAAGTCATTATAACATGAAATAATTTAGATTTCTTTTTGGAAAATGCTCAAACAAATAATGATAATTATATCCCTGAATGGCGAAGGGCATTTCAGGGATATTATGTTTTTGGTCCGGCCGCCGCCGCCGCGCCGCCCTATGTGTTAACGCGATAAAATTTCTAATTGGAATACTACTGAAGTTAAGTTTTGCATATAAGTAAATATAATAAAGAGGAAGAACTGATTCGATTTTTGATTATTTACAATTTCTAGATAGGCCACCAGGGGCCAAAAACTAAAAAATCACTTTTTTTTATCATATCTCAGGAAATATTTGTCCAATTGACCTCAAATCAAGTGCAAATGAAAGGTCATGACCTGAGGATGTGTCTTACGGTGACATCATACCTGTTTGGTATAAAATTTTGACATAAGGTGGAGCTTTGTCACATAAAATTCACCATTTTTGCCATGTCTTTGGAATTATTTGTCCAACTGACATGAAACTATGTGCAACTGCAAGGTCATGACCTCACAACGTGTCACATGATGACATCATACCTGTAAGGTTCAATATTTTGCCACCAGGTGGAGCTTTGTGATGGAAAATTACCATTTTGGCCATATCTTCAGAACCATTTGTCCGATTGACCTGAAATTAAGTTCAAATAAAAGGTCATGACCTGAGGGGCTTTATATTGTATTGGGTCTATTCAAGGATTGGGGGCGTTCGGGGATATACCCCAAGCCGTCGCCTCCGACGGCATAAGCCTAGTTTTGTTCTGCTGTTGATATTGTCATTAAGACAGCAAGAGTGTAACGTTCCATAGACCACCCAAGTGACGATGTCCCAGTCTGACTGTTTAAAGCTATTGTGCGTAACTTCTACATGTCCGTAAATGTCCGTTTCACCCAAGCCACTACTAAAGGAGATGACACAATGCTGATTAAGCTGATGGGCTCCTCAAACATCTCACAGTATTTTTCAGTATTTTTTGTTTTTTATTGTGTGTCTACCGGCGACATTCCCGCACTGGCACACAGGAAATGACGCATTTTATCTCACAACAAGAAGGGAGGGGGAGGAAGAGCGCCGCTAGAAAGAGAAAGCAATATGGTGGAGAACCCAAAGAGGTGGTAGAGACACAGTTCAGAAGTGGATTCTGCCACAAAGAATAAGCCTGGTCGTTTGGCTGAAGGACTATTAGAGTGATCGAGGGAGAACACAAAGGCGGATTCGTATTGGTGTCGCTTTTACTCGGTGTAGAGCTCTAAAGGAAGAAAGGGCAGAGGGCAGAGACGGATGTTAAAAAAGCCAATCGGAGGCTGGGATACATTGCCAAGAGTATGGAGCACAAATCCAAGGAGGTGATGCCTCTTTTGTGCAACACATTCGTCAGACCACATCAAGAGTATTGTGTACAGTTTTGGGGACTATTCTTTAAAAAAGACATAGAGGCTCTAGAGAAAGTTCAGAGAAGAGCCACTAAGCTAATTCCAGGAATAAAAGATGAAAGCTATGAGTAGAGGCTGAAGATCCTTAATCTCCTTAGTCTTAGCAAAAGGAGGCTTAGGGGTGATCTGATTGAGGTCTTTAGATATGTTAAAGGGATTAACAAAGTGAATTATGTAGGATTCCTTCAACCAAGTGTTGTTGGTAGAACTCGGGGTCACAAATGGAGGCTGACCAAAGGTAAATTTAGCCCTGATATTCAGAAATATTTCTTCACCCAAAGAGTAATTTCGATGCGGAATAGCTTGCCTGACCATATTGTAGAGGCAGAGACCTTGGGGTTTTCAAGAGCAGACTTAACTTAAAGCTAATACCATTGAGTCATTGAGTATCTGAAGTGATATATTCACAATAGTATAAAGAAACTGGCGAGCCTAGTTGGGCTGAATGGCCTGTTCTTGCCATTCATGTTATGTTATGTTGCCTTGCTGCTGTTGTAGAAGTATCAGACTTGGAGACATTATGAGTAGGATGTGTTGCCGGTACCTCAACTGGACCTAGTACTTTTTATTATTTTATTGGAAATGGTGCTATGAATGTAATAGCGTGAGCGTGAAGAGCTTCAATCTAAAGCTGCTTTCACATCAGATGTGAATTTTTTGCACGACAGATTACATTCAAAGTCAATGCAAAGACGCTTGAATGTAATTTGGTCATGCGAAAATGAAACACGAATATTGGCATCTTTGCATTGACTTTGAATGTAATCTGTCGTGCGAAAATGAAATGTGCGTATGAATTTGCGTCTTTGCATTGACTTTGAATGTAAGATGTCGTGCAAAAAATTTTCTCGCGTCTGGTGTGAAAGCAGAGTAGAGTTTAGTTTGGTGTTGCGTTTTACCGTAAACCTGCTGTCAAATGGGCAGTGTGTCACGCATTAGCCTGCCGCTTGGTTTCTATCACATGTTGGCTAGTAATCAGGTTTCTAGCCGTAGTAGACATAGCACGGGTGGATATATCAAATTATGAGGTAAATTTCAGTCTAGAAATCCAGCGAAAGTGCTATTATTAATGTATTATTTTGTCAGCAGAAACCACAGCAGAAAACTGTTGAGGATACAGGTGTATACATGTGTGAGCTTCAGGTGCAGTCCTATTTATGAATTAAAGTATGGAATTATAGGGAAAGAATGAAAGTTAGTCTCATGATGTTCAACAAACATAACCTTTGAAAGTCAGATTGTCCCTAAACAACTTTGGCTCAGTGGGGAAAAGGAAAGAAACCAGTAATCATAAATCTAACATGATCTAGTCCAATAAAACACTCGGTTTGTGGCCAGTCCAATTCACAGATAGTGGTTCATTTTGAAGTGTTTACCTCAGCTGCAGTCGTGTTACCGCACAAGGAGACGCTTATTAGACATAAATGACCTTATAATGACTTAAACATTCTCTAATGATACAACACTCCTGTGATCTGGAAAAACCAAGTATGAAAGTCACTTTTGGTAGAAACTGAGTTTAACCTTCATTTGCAATAATTAAAAGAGGAAAAAATCTTAAAACACTAGCTATAAATGTAATTTGAACTTTCAAAATCAAATTTCTCTTTTTTTTCTGTTAAGAAAAGTCCAGTACTTAAATATTTTTGTTCAATTACTAGATCTTTGCCACTGATAAACTCACTAGGTTTTTCCAGATCACAGGAGAACATTCCATTATGTTATTCAGTAACTTATGAATTCGTAAGAGTATTTCAATTGTTCGATATAGAAAAAAAAGTTTGTGTGTGTGGCATCTATCCATGAAGATTATGGAGGCACCTTGCTTAGCATCATGAAAAAACAAAGAAATACTCATTCGGATAATCTCTATATACGGAAAAGGCAATTTTTACTCTCAGATTTGAAAAGATTTTCTAGCTTGCCCGCTATGCATGCTCACATTACACGTGTCCCTCCCAATTCTCACATTTAACCTACGCCCTTGCTGTGTTACATCACCTTTCCTTTTAACCACACTCTATAAGCTTTTGGGAACTGAGGACACTAATTGTAGAAGCTTTTTAGGTGGAATTCTTTCTCATTTTTGCTTGATGTATGACTTCACTTGCTCAAAAGTCTGGGGTCTCTGTTGTCATATTTTGCGCTTCATAATGCGCCAAACATTTTCAATGGTGACCTGCGTGCAGTCCAGACCTATATCAGCACTCTTTTACTACGAAGCCACGCTGCTGTAATAAGTGCAGAATGTGGCTTGACATTGTCTTCCGGAAATAAGCTGGGACGTCCATGAAAAAGACGTCGCTTGGATGGCAGCATATTTTGCTCCAAAACCTGTATGTACCTTTCAGCATTGATGGCGCCTCCACAGATGTGCAAGTTGCCCATGCCATGGGCACTAACACATCCCCATACCATTACAGATGCTGGCTTTTGAGTTTTGCGCTGATAACAATCTGGATGGTCCTTTTCCTCTTTAGCCCACAGGACATGACGTCCATGATTTCCAAAAATAATTTGACATGTGGACTCATCAGATCACAACGCACTTTTCCACTCTGCATCAGTCCATCTCAGATGATCTCGGGCCCAGACAAGCTGTTGGCATTTCTGGGTGCTGCTGATATATGGCTTTTGCTTTGCATGGCAGAGTTTTAAATTGCACTTACAGATGTAGTAAGGGACGTGTCTAGACATTTGAAACACCAGGGGCTGAGCCCCAAAGACAAGATATGATTCGGTAGAGAATGGGATGAATTAATTTGTCAATGGTATAATGAAGTCTCACACCTGGACAGACATGGGCACGATTACAGATCTACGATTACGATTATGAAGCAGGATGATTACGATTACAATTACGATTACACATGTACATGTGTAATCGTAATTGTAATCGTTATTATCCTGCTTCATAATCGTAATCGTAGATCTGTAATTGTGCCAATGTCTGCACCTGGATTAAATCAAATCCAGTGTATTGGCCTAAAATTTGAAATTTCAAAGACGTGACAAATGCAAAATCCGTATGTGATAGTGGATACAGTAATCCATGTAAACATTAAATGAAAAATGCCATGATGCTTCCTGCGTCTTTTCAATGTAATCTCTAATGACCCTGCAATAGTGCCAGTATTAAAGCCCTCCCAAATCATTTAAAGCCAAAAAAATGTTTATTTACATCACTTTTTTACATTTACATCATTTTTTCAGAGACATAGCTCACACAAACTGACAATTGTTCTAAATTATTGTCCCTGGCCTCATCAGCCACTAAAGCATACATGCCGGATCCTTTCAGTTCATCTGCAGCGTTGCCAACTTTCACGCACTCGGCGTGAGTTTAAGTGGCATATGCACGTTCTTGTGCTGTAGTCAGAAATTATTCCAGCAGCGCATTTGTATGAGATTCTCAGGTAGAACTGAAGTCCTTGTGCAAGGAGTTTCACATGCATTACGATGAATTTCGCCACTAGTAACATGGAAATAAATTATGACTCCAGACTTCTCACGGTTTTCTTCACTCTGGAGTTGGAAGCAATGGAATTGCATAAAAACGTTTCAAATGGTCTTATTTCATTTAAACAATTTGAACGATCGTGAAACACAGGCCTTGCATTGCATTGATTAAATACTTGCTGACTACGGCAGGGGAACGTGAATGTGGCACTAAATCTCACACTGAAATGCATAAGAGATGGCAGCCTGGCACCGATTTTGAATGTTTTAATCCCACACATGAACAATTCGTAGAAAGCCACGCACTTAATGTTTTAATACTTCCTAAAGAGGTGTATTAGCAGAATTGACTGATATGTGTGTGCAAATATTGAAAATCTGTTACAGTTGTCGCAATATCTCAAGTTTTTAAAATCAGCTCGTCAGCGTTTAGCTATGAAAACCCTCTAGTGTTAGACTACTACACCAATGTGGTTAGTCAAGCTTGGTCATGCAGTGGTAGCTAGCTACAACAAGAAAAAGTGGAATTCCCTGTTCACTTTGCCAGATGCAAATAACATGACGTATTAATATTTTTTGAAAAAATGGAAGGCTTATATCTAATAAGTAAATGCCACCTTTATCGTTTTATGTTTTTATCAGATCCTTTTTTTTTTTGGCTGCACTACTAGCTAGCTCGTCAATGGCACATTTCAGGCGTCATGAACTTAGTGGGTACAAAGACCTTAAATTGGCTAAATTCCAGGCTTCAGGGAGAAGGCTTTAATCAGAAATATTCAGGCACATAAGCGTCTCCGTGGCTCCGGTAACTTACCAACGCACACCGCAAATAAGGGGGTCTCCCCCAGATGATCACGAAAAACGTGAATAATCATCTAGTGATGTGGATGTCTGGCAAGCATTGGGCATCTGCCATAGAGAACCACTGAAAAAGAGACGCACTAATCTGCTTGTTATTCACTTTTTCTCCATGGAATGAAGCAGAAATGTGTGCTTTAAAGGTAGTTTAAAAATAGAATTACTCCTCCCGAGGCATATACCGATGAATATTAACTGATTACACTAAATGAATGGGCGAGTGACAAGCGGCAAATTTAGTCACACTGCTCCCTTTCTCCCCCGTCTCCCGGGCTGTACCTACACCCAGGTAACCTGGTTAAAGTGCTGCCTTCTGATACTTATGTAGAGCGACAAGCAGCGATAGGTGTACAAAACTCCTTTAGTAGTCTTCAGTTTTGTTCCCTTACCTGTCATTATTCTTGAACATCAACATATTTTAAGCGGTATCACATCACATTTGCTCTCTAAAAATGCTTTCAAACGATAATGAATAATACCAGACAAATGAATCGAAGTTGCTGCGAAAAAAAATCCTCACAGCATAGGTGGAATAACTTCAAATTCTAGCATAGAATCATACAACTAGTGTATTCTCAAGTAGATTAACAAACTGTTACCAAGCTAGCTTGTCGTTACAAACCTGTCACAGGGGTCACAAATTAAAATATGAATACGAAGTCTCCCTCGTTATCCTGCCATGATTCGAGCATTGAACACGTTGCTTTTGCATTTTTGTAGCTGGCTACATGCAAACGAAAAAAGGATTGTTATTGTCGCGGTTAGTGTTATCTGGACTGCCCCTTATCTATGTTTCCCCATTAGCTGTCAATGCCGAAGTGAATATTTTCAGAGCCATTGTTGAGCCAGGAATGCGTTTCTCGAAAGAACAGGTGTGAACTTACATAGTTGGAGCCATTGACAGTGAATGGACAAACTAAGTAAGTTGCTACCATAGTTACTATGCTTTTGGGAAACACACCCCAGTTCCCCATTGTCAACACAAGTTAGATCTAAAATAAAAGTTGATAAAAATCGCCTAAAAAAACCTACTTTTTCTAACTCGGCACATTGCCTCCTGTTGTTCGCTAGCCACACTTCCAGGTTCAGAGAGTGAGGTTCACCTTACAAACAGGCTATTTGAAAATATCGCACGGATCCCTTCAGTGGTCGCAAGAGCTCAAAGTAAATACTCGTCTTATTTTTTAGCTGTAAGTAAAAAACCCAGGCTAAAGAAAAAATACCCCGGGCTGCAGCCCAGTTGCCAGGCCCAAATCACGCCCCTGGATGAAGTGATGAACTGCACTGACTGACGAGGGTTTTCCGAAGTGTTCTTAACTCTACATGGAAATATCCTTGACAAAATAATGTTGGTTTTTAATGTAGTGCCGCCTGAGGGGAATTCAATTCAATGCATTCTGATGACACAGCACTGTTATCACTTCATAATGACTCTGAGTACAACCATGGTGGCGCCCTCACTGACTTTATTAACCGGTGTAATGGTAACCTTCTTGACTTAAATGTTGCCAAAACTAAAGAAATTATCATTCACTTTGAAAACTTTGAACTGAAAATTAAGCCAGAACCCAAAGCCAGCATTATACACAGCCAGGATTGAAATTGTGGGTCAATACAAATACCTGGGAACTGTATTTGATTCACAACTGAAGTTTGATGCAAACACAGACGCAACTGTCAAGCGCGGACAGCAAAATCTTCCTTCTGCGGAACTCTTTTAATGTCTGTAAGTCAGTGCTGTGTGTCTTTCACCATTCATTCATTGAAAGTCTACCAACTTCCTCATTTATCTGCTGGTATAATGGCCTATCAGTGAACGATAGGAACAGCTTATGTCAGACTGGAGAAACTGAATTGCCTCTTTTAGGACAAATAAATTCGTCTGAATCTGAACCTGAATGTTGGTTCTCGGCCTTGCCGTTTACTTGTTGAGATTTCTCCGGATTCTCTGAATCTTTTGATGATATTATGGACTGTAGATGATGAAATCCCTAAATTTCTTGCAATTGCTTGTTGAGAAATGTTGTTCTTAAACTGTTGCTCACACAGTTGTTGACAAAGTGGTGTACCTCACCCCATCCTTGCTTGTGAATGACTGAACATTTTGAGGATGCTCCTTTTATACCTGATCATGAGACTCACCTGTTTCCAATTAACCTGTTCACCTGTGGTATGTTTCAAACAGGTGTTTTTTGAGCATTCCTCAAGTTTCCCAGTCTTTTGTTGCCCCCTGTCCCAGCTTTTTTGGAATGTATTCCAGGCATCAAATTAAAAATGAGTGAATATTTCCAAAATTAAAAAAAAAAAAACAATAAAGATTATCAGTTTGATCATTAAATATCTTGTCTTTGTAGTGTACTCAACTGAATATTGGTATAAAAGGATTTGCAAATCATTGTATTCTGTTTTTATACACATTTTACACAACGTCTCAACTTCATTGGAATTGGAGTTTGTAGATTCAACCTTAAGACATTGCATGTCAAAAGCTAGGAAAAGAAGAAACTTTGAGGTCGAAGATGGGTACGATTGATGCCATAGATCATGTGGATTATGGTGATACATGTTTGAATCGAGCCCTTCTTTAGACAATCTCCCTACTGTTATCGCAACTGATTTGATTCTAGATGGTCTCTGGACTGCAAAAAACTTTGACCAAAATATCAATTATCGGAAGCTATTCATTTTGACAACGATGAAAGAGCTGATAAACTCCAGATTTGCTCCAGCTTAGTCCAAAAATAATTTATGGTACCAAACAAAAGAATTTTGAATTTCATGTCGATATCAGTTTTCGTGTGGCGCCCTCTTGAAATTTGGGTGCCATGCCCCTTTTTGACTCATGTGAATTAGTCATTTCGTTTTGTAGCACTTTGGAAGGACCATAACCTCTCACGTTATGGAGATACAAAGCTGAAATTTGATGTGCTGGCTCATATCAGGATTCTGCCGCCAGAATCACCATGATTCATCAGAGTGGTGAGAAGAGGGCCCCCAAAATCAATTTTTTTTTTTCAGGGGGAAAGTGATTTTTCACTTTTTGGGGGTCCATAAGATTCAGTTCAGTGAATATTACAGTTGGAAACGTGATTCTCTCTCATATTTTGGAACTTTCCCACCAGCAAACTAAGTTTTAGGTTAAAAGTACTATTGGCGGCGGACTTGAGGGGGTCTGAAAACCACTTTGGGCCAAATTGACCCTTTCAGACCCCCTGCTGACCCTGTAGGCCCTGGATGATGGTAATGCCATTTAGACCAGACAAGCATACATACATACAATATCACACACAAGCTAGTACACCCCTAAATCCATAAAATGCGCAGGTCCCCTGCTGATCCGGACAGAGCTAAAATATGGGCTATTTAAATTTGTTGTGAAGAATGTAAACCAACCTTGTCAGGTAAGTCCCACCTCTTGTCATTATTTTGATCGGCGTTAGTGACATATTTTCCCTTTGTTACTTATGAAACTGAATTAAGTTAAAGGAAAAGTCTACCCTTGATTAAATGCTTCTGTAATCAACTATTATATTAATTGGCTACATAATCATTCCATAAATAAGTACAAACTGTTCCCCACTTGCGATTAATTAGTGATTTTAGTCAAATTATCCTATTTAATGTTCCGCTCAATTCGACCACGTTATCACCGTGACAATGCGTGAACCAGCGAGAGTGTGACATCAAGGCCATCCTTTACAATAGAACACATGGGAGCGCACACAAAGAAAGTGGCCATGTGCAATTTGTTGTTCGACGATTACCATCAGATTCTAGCACTTGAACTTCTGTATTGTCATTTTAAATAGTGGATTCTGATTTATTGTGTTAGAAAAGCCATCTTTCATTGCGTTGGGTGCATCAACCATACTGATCGAGAGAAGGGGAAAGGATTTTTCCGAGTCCCAGATCCCAAGTCGGCACCCAAGAATAGGAACCGAGCCAAGAAATGGCTGCACAATATTAGTCGCAGCCAGACGATAGAGACTTTTAAATTCTCCAAAGCACTGGTGCTTTGTGAAGACCATTTTGAACAGAGTTGCTTTCAGTCCAATCTGCGGGCAGAAATCCTCCAGTTCCAACCATATTTGTCCACGTCAGCCAGCCGTATCAAGGGAAGAGTGGATGCAAAAAAGAGCTCAGAAAAAGGCAGGCCCCGGGTCTATAGGCCTAGGCTAGTTATAAGAAGGAAAACCTGTTACAAAAGTAGCCTAAAGCCATGGCTGCAACAAAACATTGCTGCCTTAGCCTGTGTAGCCACTACTGCAGTAGGTAGGCCTGCCGCTGTGTGTAGCGCTACGTGATCATGATGGTAGCTAGACCATGGCTGCATCCGAATAGTTAAAAAATTACATCCTATCGTCTAATTCCTAACCACTTCTCTTTAACCTCTGAGTAAAACGTCATGAGGTAAAAGAAAGGTGTAAAGGGGACTCTTTTACAGCTTAGGAAGAGAACTGTGCTAATAAGAGAATCCAAATGCGCTTACACTAGGCACAGTGATCACCCTCCTCCTGCCCTCCATGTTTGTTTGTTTTTCGTGATTGGCCGGATGGATGGTCATCGCGGAATTGCAGGATAGCACTTCCTCATTTCTTTTCAAAAAGGATGGTTCAGTGTACCCTATGCTAAAGATGATAAATTAGGAAGCATTGCAGCAGCTTTCCTTTACATTTAAAGAATCCGAACACACTTATCATGGCTGCCATGTAAATACTTCCGGATAATTGTCTAGGAGTTAGGAACTTTCCTAGGCAAAAAAGACAATTCAGACGCAGCCCATGACTTGACTATGTAGTCGACCAAGTCCATGACCATGGAAGACCGGATGACATTCACCACAGGAGTTGGCCCACACTTTAACTGCATTTTATTTATTTATCAGATGATTTCTCACTTTATACCCCGGACATGCCTGGATCCACAGACATGGCAGAGCAGCGAGATAGGCTGAACACTAGGCCTAAGCCATGGACAGCACGAGTGGCAAGACAAGCCCAACACAGAAACGTGGACAACACTTCAGTAAGTACCAGTGGAAAGCATCTCAGGAAACAGACAAGACGGAATGATGCCAGTATCTCTGCCAGAGGGTACGCAGAGTAAAATTGGACAGAAACTGTGGTAAATTCATGCTGGGCAGTGAAGCACGTGGATGCAAAAATGAAAACAAATTTTATTTTTTAACTTGGTTTTTTTTTCTGAAATTTTACTTCGGCGGTTCTGCTTTGGGCAAGATGTGGCTAAACTTTAGAATCCCCAATCGGAAGTGACACATTCACTCCACAATCAATGGTCAATCCATTGTACAATGCCGTTTAATCAGTCAATCGTCAAGCTTTTCTTGGGCATTGATCGGGAATTCCAAATTTGTTCCTAAAAAACAATCTTTTTTTTCTTTAAATTTGCATTTTCAGCCAGCGGCAGATCTGCAAGCACAGCAATAAAAGAGTGTGGCCTCAGGGGCTGACATTTTAATCATAACGTAATTTATAGTATCAATGCATTTTATATTTTTTCAGGGAAGGTGTGATGCAGAGGTCCAGACCAATCTAGCTTCAATCCTACCACTGTCGTGTATGGCAGATTTTGGCTGTCATCCGGCTTCTTGCAAAGTATGCGGTGGCCCAGTTGATGAAATCTATAAATGCAAAGTTGGATCTTGTTTGTTAGTGCAGGCATTTTGTATAACTGGGCATATTCTGTTCAAGTGGGCATCTCAGCCATTTATTAACAGAACCAAAGAGGCAGGAATTTGATCATAAGGAAATGTTCGCTCGCTCACAACTGGCTGCCTTAGATTACAACAAGAATGTTGAAAGAGAGCAAGCTGTGGTACTCCACCAGACCAAGAAAACTGCTCCAAAAGGAACCCCAAGATTCAGGGACTTCTTCAGTAAAGCAACCAAACAGTGCGTAGTCAAGCCTGTCAATGTCCCCAAAACGTTTGAGTAGAGGAAAGAAATGTTGTCTGAAGCATCGAAGCTAAAGGAGTCTGGCAAAAGTGGCAATTCTACCCTTAGTTATAGTCTGTGAAGATAAAAACATTGCTCCTGTTGCATAACCACCCAAGGCAGAATTGATAGAAAGACACAAACGCAGATTTGTTAGGTGAAGCAGCACAATCGTAACGGAATAAAATAAACTTTATGGCTTTTCCGTTGCTGAGTCAGCTGACACTCAACTCAACTTAATAAAAAACTTAAAACATGTACAACACGTACATCCATTTCCCAGTGTCTTTGTACATGCACAGTATCATCAACGAAAAAACCAAAATCGTGCCGTACTTCTCTACATGATGTTAAGTTTGCAAATAAAGTTTATTTTATTCCATTACAATTATCCATTTGTTCACTGTGTGTCATAATCCATGTAAATTATTAAAGAACCGGACTCGTTATTTTGGTTTCAATTCAGAATAAACCCCAAGTGTGAACAGGGCTTTATTCACACAGACTCCAGTATATTTTTGTTAATTTTTAAAGACTCGCTGTCATTGAGAATTGTCCAGGCTGTGGTGTAACTCATAGATTGATCAGTGCAGTATTACATGTAAGCTATATTCTATAGGTATATTCATTGACCTGAAGAAGGCATTTGACACTATAAATCACGATATATTGATTGAAAAACTGTATAAATATGGAATAAGAGGGACCGCATTAAACTGGTTTAAAAATTATTTAACAAATAGAACGCAATTTGTACAGATGGGCAATAATAAATCAAATTGCCTGGATATTACCTGTGAAATTCCTCAGGGCTCGGTCATAGGTCCTAAGCTGTTCATAATCAAAATAAATGACATTGTTAAGGTATCTGATATACTAAGATTAATTTTATTTGCTGACGACATGACTATTTTTTGCTCTGGTGCTGATCTCAACCTATTAGTCAAATTGGCTAATAATGAAATGTCTAAACTTCACACGTGGTTTAATGTAAACAAACTATCATTAAATCTTACAAAGACCAAATTTATGATATTTGGGAAAAAAGGTCTAAAGGACGACATAGACTTAAAAGTTAATGGTATCAGCATTGAAAGAGTAAACGTATATAAAGTTTTGGGTGTTATGATAGATAATCTCTTAAGCTGGAAACCGCATGTAAATTTAGTTCAAAGAAAGTTAGCTAAAAGTGTATGTATTCTTTGGAAACTGCAGAAATTATTAAACCACAAGTCTCTTAAAATAATATATTCAGCCCTCATAGCACCCCATCTACATTACTGCGCTGAAGTATGGGGTCACACTTACAAAAATACAATGGAACCTTTATTTAAACTTCAAAAAAAGGCCCTTAGAATTATTTATTGCGTTCCGTATGGAACTCATACAAATGATTTGTTTATTAAGGCAAAGCTTCTTAAATTACAGGATATAGTAAAATTCAACTCCTTGCAACTTGTCTACTTGGGATATAAAAATTGCTTGCCCAAAAATGTAAAAAACCTATTTCTTCAGCGTGACTGCATGCAGCACACCAGAAGTAGGATGTTATTACAATCAAGCAAGGTCAGAACAACACGTAGGGAGCATTCCCTATCTGTGGCTGGAGTCAGGGCATGGAATGTACTTGATGATAATATAAGGATGGCTGGAGAGCTGAAGGTCTTCAAATATTTGTTGAAATGTGCATAATCTGAGTAACTATAAACATGTTCAATCTTGTTATGTTGTATCCTGTCACTGGACACTTCAGACTAACTGTCCGAAAGGCAACTCACAGCACATTATTACAGACAGCTGAACCAAAATGGATCTTATAAGCTGGTCGTTAAATGCAATCGACAAAATTATTTCCGGGAGGTGGGCAGGTTCTGGAGAACCGACATGCCCGGATGGGACATTCCCGGCCAGTTATGTCATGGATTCATGGGGAAAGTGGCGTTTGCTGTGTTTGACAGTCCTGGACATCGAGGATGTAGAGGATGTCTATATAACTGGATTCATGATAGTGGGTCTGCTATCATTGGGGTTTGGACTGCATTTGATTGATGAAAGGATAAAGAAAATCTGGAATGGCATGGCCACCTTGGTCAGAAAGCTCAATAAAATTGGGCTTGACGTTAAGGAGGGCAACGATGGACTGGACAAACTGCAAGAAGTCATTACATCCGATAAGGGAAGGGTGAACCCAGGTGATGAAAATGAGGACTGTGGTAATTGATGAGCTGACCAACCTTCTTCAGGCCTCATTAAACACAATATTGAAGGGTCAGAAAATGATAGGGAAAACATAACTTCCTACCCTGATTAAAAAGTACAGTTATATGAAAGCACATCCACACACCTTATAATGGTTGTAACCTTAACATACACGACACAAGAAAACACACAGAAGCCACGAACTGAATTCATTTTAACTGTTTAATTAGTCCAAGTTAACACCAAAAGTACACTGAAAACAGGAAATAAATACATTGTAACAAAAGTCATACCTCAAAACCAAATTTGCAAGCCTTCATTTCAACTGCCCCCAGACATTTTAGTTTTTTAAACTTGCTTTAAATTCCTCTAGATATTTTCCAAAGGCTGAAGAGTTAATTTGAGATTATGTGCGAAAACATCCAGTTTAAAAGGAAAGAAGATTAATCTCCCCCAATCGCGAATGAATGTCTGCCTTATAAACTGTATCAGGGCATAATGGTTGAACACTGACATACATTTTCTCAGTTTGGTCTTCCTACTCCCCGTAAGTCAATCTAAAGAACATTATAACTTTTAAATACAGACTATGGTTAATTTGACTGTTTTAACAATTTAAAAAAAAAACTTAAAATCAATTTATTTGATAAATCCTTGTGACAATAAATTACTACTTAAAAAAAAAACATTCTAAACATTTAAAAAAAGTAAAAATATATTAAATGATGTAAAAACACACAACGTTTCAACGCAACTTTGCATCATTCTCAAGTGAGTCAAGAATAAAATGATGGATTACTGAAGTCTAGAAACACTTGAACATTTTTTTTCAGTTCTGAAGAACTATAAATCAAAATTTGAATGTTTAATTTTTGAAATGTTCTTCATAAACCCAAGTGAAACATTTAATCAGACTCTGATTAAACATTTAATCAAAGCTATTTACATAAATATGCACATGACAGTTATTTCCTTTGACCTTTTTTTTCTGCTTTCCTTTTCTTCCTTTATATTTATACTCCTGGGCCCATTTTCACAAAGCATCTAAGCGCTAAAAGTAGGTCCTAACTGCTGGATTTAAGAGAAACTCCTTAAAAAATAGGCATGTCAATTGTAAATTTAGGACTCAATAATTTTTACTAAGTATTATTCACAAAACATTTTAGGCCTAAAAGTAGCTCCCAAGTCTGAGAGAGCTTAAAAGTAGTCAAGAGGACTCCTAACTCGCTAAAGCCTATTCACAAAAAATCATAAAATAGCTGCTGCTGTTGAAAGACGGAATGACTTAGCAATTTTGAATGATGTGCCGTTGTTGAAAAGAAATTGGACCGAAGGGATTTTGTTGACTTGGTGAGGGAGAGAATGACGTCTCCAACCATGAGAAACAACCCCGTAACCCCCGTAATGAAATGTTTGACAACACTTTGTTACTTAGCCACTGGAAAAAAGCAACTTTGCAACACGGACAATTTACGGATTTCAAAATCATCTGTCAGTTGCTCAATTCAACTTACAATCAATGCGCTCTGTGAACCCCATAACATCCGAAAGTTTATCCGGTTTCGAATGGACGTTCACTAGCAACACAGAATCAAACTTGAATTCATGCACATCTCAGGTAGGCCTACGCCCGGTATCATCGGTACTATTGACGGGACCCATATTTGAATTATTTCTCCGACCCAAGCTGAAGAGGTATTTGTAAACAGAAAAAAGTTAATTCCATCAACACCCAGATAGTATTTACTGCCGAATACAATATTTTGGACATTGTTGCTAAATAGCCTGGACCCATGCGCAATTCACATTTTAATGGAAAGTGGCTTATGCCAATTAGGCTATTTAGGCACCATGTGCCTGCAGGATGCCACTTGCTAGGGGACAGCGACTAACCCTGCAAACATTGGCTCTTGACCCCTTACCTTAATCCACAACCAGGACCACAACAAAATTATAACCGGAATGTCATTGTTGCAATAGCCTACATTGGCAAAGCCTATTACATGTGAAGATGGCATAATACTGTAAATTACAAATATACTGAACAACAAAAGAAACGCAAGTTAATTCAAGACAGGCCGGAAAATAAGTAGACGCGCAATTATTATAGAAACTCAAATTTGCTACCAGCGTGTGCACATTTACACTTATTTCACTTTTATTTGTTTTGCGGCTACTTTGACCGAGTAACCATAAGAGTACATTAACTAACTAGCAAACCTGCGTTTCTTTTGTTGCTCAGTATATTTAGTCTGCTGTTTTAATTTTTTTATTTTATTTTATTATTATTTTTTTTAATTTGGCATTTCCAATCCCACCCAAATCCGGAATGCCCAATTGGTAAACTATATACAAGTCTTGCATGTATTCGACCCCTTGCTGCCAACTCAGGAGAGTGAAGACAGTTTGCGGCTCTCCTCCGAAGCACGCGCCTGTCAACCACCGCTTCTTATACACTCATTGGTTGAATCTTCGCAAGTTCAGAACGAGGGTGGAGGATACCCGAACATGAACAGACTTAGAATCTTCCTGACGAGTGCCCGTCTGGCCAACAGGAGGCGCTTGAGCAACGAACAAGGGAACTATTATATTCCCTTCCCGGCAGTCCCTTCCCAATTTGCAACCCTGTAGTGCTATAGCCAATTGTGCACTACTCTGAAAAAGCTGCCTACCACTGCCGGCTGGTACAAAGCGGGGCTCGAACCCGCAACATGATAATCCCTTCTGCATCGCAACGCAATGCTTTACCGAGTGAGCTATCCAGCAGCCCAGCGGTTTTCTTTTTCATGGTGCAAGTTAGCGCGCACAAGACGACATGCAGTGTGGTGGAGCGCGTGTGGCATTGGGCAACTGAAGAGCCGGTTTAATGTGCTACATGGGGAGGTGCTTCTCAGCCCAGAGAGAGCCAGCAAAGTAATCACAATCTTGTGCTATCTTTTACAATTTATGCCAACAAAGAAACATACCTCAACCGGATGATAATGGTGCTGCCAACTGCGGTGATGATGATGTCAAGGAGAATGACAATATTTGCAATGTTGCTGAACAAAGTGGACGAACAGTTTAGGGCAAACAAACATGAACGACCTGACATTTCAATAATAACAACATATTCACATTGGGTAATAAGTTGCCAATTATTGGGGCAAACTTTTTTCATCATTGGCTTGTTTTATGCTATTAGCGTTTTTACAACTCTCTCTTTCCTATGTATGTTTATTGCCTCGAGCGTGATAAGTGGGTATTGCGCATTGTGCAGTTTCAGGAGTACTCAAATTGTTATTATTTCATGGGACAGACCAGTTGCTCAGACTATTTCCTTATATGCGTTATATTTTTTTCAATGGGCCGCCCTGCCACCAAAAACCAATCACCATGCTCATTGTCCCAAGGCTCGCACACGAAAATTGATGTCATCGATTGCAACGGAGATTTACTCCCACCCATGTCAGAGCTATTCCCAATCTAGGAGTTGCCAGTTTTCTGAATTAAAAGTTGCTCTCAGTGACTTTGTGAATAACTTTTAAGATTTTACTCCTTCATAAAATGTTTTAGCGCGACTTTGGAGTACTCCTGGCGGTAAGATAAGATGCTTTGTGAATACAGGCCCTGGTCAGTTTATTCTTCACTCATGAGAGAATGACGCGAATTTGCGTTGAAACGTTCTGTTTTTACAAAAAAGCTTTCACAATAAAATATTTAGTCTTTATTTTTTAACTTTAAAAACATCTTAAAAAATTGAGAACCTTTTTTTATTTTTAAATAGTTTTAAAATGTTGTCAGGCAGGAACCATTTGCAGTCAATATACGGTTTTGTTCACCCCATGTTTTGCACAGCGTTGTCTCGAGTCATTAAAGCCAATTTGGGATGAACAGTTACATAGTTGGCCTGGCACAGAAATTGCCTTCATTGTGGAATAGAACATCGCGAACGAGGAGTCCAATGACATGATTGCATGTATCCACCGATCAAATTCCTAAATCTTATTTAAATTATATGCTTGGTGCGCCAATACGTGAGCGTTCATGTGGCAACAGAAATCAGGTCAAAGACCGACGGAACAGACAGAAAGGATAGATGTACTAATTAAGTGCGATTGTTAAACTTTAGTTTGCATTCATCGGCATTTTTATGCCCCCGAATCTGCATACAGTTTTTCACTTGTCCGTCCGTCCGTCCGTCCGTCTAGCTGTCTGTTTGTCTGAAGTGGGGGGGGAAAAACCTTTAACCTGCAATAATTTAACCTGCTGCCGGGGGCATCAGAGTTCCATGAACACAGCTTGTTTTTTTTCTTGAGATGAGAAATAGCATGAATGACATGACCACGCAGAATTCATTGAGCTGTTTAGTTAACAATTCGGACAGGCTGCCCGAGCTTGCAGTAGTCACGGTACCAAAAAACCATAGTCTACCAATCAATATGACTCTTCGGCTTTCAACCACCGCTTATATACTGGAAAAGTGAAGGACAACTAGCCGAAGCCATAGCAACTGGTTCACGCCGAACGAAACAAACCATAAGCACAGAACGAGTACAGTGTTTATCGCCATGGTCCTCGTGTCTATGTTTGGAATTAAGCTTTATTTTCAGCGATCTTAAACCCAAGATATGCTCATTATTAACCAATTTACACTCAGAGCCGTGTTTACTCGCAAACAATCGCCGGATTGAGTCCCAGATCTATCTAAGGACAAAAGCTCAGAGTCGTGTTTATCAGGGCAGCAGTGAGTGCTGCCGTGCGCATTGGCCTGAATTATTTTCACTGATGGTCGTTGGCGTAATGGGAGATAAGAACTGTGCTGTTTAGTATCTTAACCATCCAAACACTGACTTGAGTTCATGCGATATATGATAAGGATGCAATCAATTATGCAATACACAAATTTCACTAACAAAGAAACCGATTGCAAGGTGACAGAATGACTGCGACAGGAAAAAAAACTTGCATAAAATATTCTTGACAGTACGGTAAATTTGGAAGCACACTCTGACGCATAATGGAATCTCATAACTCACGCACATGAAGCATGACTCTTTCCTCACCCCGTTCTTGGCGCAAACTACACAAGATTTGCACAGTCTCAACTTTTTTGCAGTCAGCGGGTGCAAACTACCCAGTTAATCACTGTGATCAACACCGCCCATACCGTAGTTGTTATCAACAATACACCTTAGTTTCACCATTTGATTACCCTGATGATTCCTCTTCACTGATTTGCACATGGCCCGCGAGTAGACAACATCTTCATAAGCTTTTTGCCTGCCACACCAGGACCATCATCAGTTCAATCGGCTGTCACCATGTGATCGTGGTGAAAATTAACTAAACAAAATGTACAAACTGAAAGTAATTGAATGTATGCATGTTGCTTCTTTTATCACCCAAGACCAATCATAATGTCACATGAACTCAAACCATTGTCTGTGTTTAGATGCAAAGCAAAAAGCATTCATGATAACAGTTCTGCGTGTTTAGATGCAAAGCGAGCAATGTGATTACTCACGGCTCCGGGACTTGAGCCGGTTGGCAGTAATACGAGTACACACGTTTCCGGGCAAGTTCGATAAGCTAACTGATTAGAGTTTGGGCAGGCATGAGTTGCGGTACTGCAAATATACGGGAGTTAAAGTTAAAGTAGTTAAAGAATAGGAAGCATTTCTCACTATATTATTGATCGTAAAATACACTGCTCAAAAAATAAAGGGAAAACTTGGAGTTATATTGTGTTGTTTAAGTGTTCCCTTTATTTTTTTGAGCAGTATATTTAGGTATGTCGTGCCATGCATTAAGTGTACAAGTGAATGTGTTGCTATGCTGTGAGCGTGAACTATTGTCAAGGAAGTGAGTGTTGACCCAAGCGAAAGTGACGTCACACTTTTTCAGCATTTTGGGTGCCAGCTGCATTTTTGTAAACATGGACTTGTCTGAGGGGCTGGGAAGGAGATTTGCAGTTTGCTTGTTGGTGACAAGAATAGCGAGACAGGGAAAGTTTCGCACTTGTATTTCACTTTGTCGCTAAAATGTACTGGTGTCAACACAAACATGCTCTCATAGATCAGAAAAAATTGCCACTTTTGTCGCTGGTCGCTTTTTATGGATTAAGTTGCTAAGCGAGTCTGGAAAATCACCAGATCTTGCGACAAAGTCACCAAGTTAGCAACAGTGCTTGTAGTCGGAAGCTGTGTTCATGTGCTTATGTGTGGAGCAGTAGACCAAACCACTGTGAGGCATAGTAGAGGGGAAGCGATCTTTTAAAATTTAAAAACGCTTTATTTTGTGTCTTTAATTAGTACAAGTGCTTTGAATGCATATTAAGAAAAAATGTATAGCTATGTTTTACAATATATTGGGGGGGAAATATCGGTTTTTCAAAAGATGGGAAACCGTAGTGAACACGCTTACTGAAATGCCTCCTGAATGGAGAAACTAGTTGCACGCATTGCTCAGGTGCGATTTTGGCCCGTTCTTCCACACAAACAGTCTTAAAATCTTGAAGGTTCCGGAGGCCTCTTCCATAAACTCTAATCTTCAGTTCTTTCCAAATATTTTCAATTTGATTTAAGTCGGGTGATTGACAGGGCCATTTGAGCAGGTTTATTTTCTTTCTCTGACAGCAATTGAGAGTTTCCTTGGCTATATGTTTGGGATCATTGTCTTGCTGAACTGTCCATCCTCGTTTCATCTTCAGCATCCTGGTAGATGGCAGCAGATTCTTATAGAGAATATTTCGGTACATTTTTCTATTCATCCTTCCTACAATAATATGAAGTCTGCCAGTACCATATGCTGAAAAACAGCCACACACCATGATCTTCCCACCTCTAAACTTCACTGTTGGTATGGTGTATTTGCGGTGATGTGCAGTGCTGTTTTTCCTTCAAACATAGTGTGTGCCATGACATCCAAAGAGTTTAATTTTGGCCTCATCAGACCAGAATATATTCTCCCAGTATTTCATAGTGTAATGTGGGGACTTTATTGACTTTTTTTTGTTCAGCCCAGTCTGCAGCTAGGTTTGGGCATGTCCTGGGCTTGTCTGAAAGGGAAAGTCCCAGAGAATTAAAAAAAAAAGTCTATAAAGGTGGGAGGGGGCTGCAAAAGAGCTAATAAGGAGAAAAATTGAGAGACTAAAGTAGTAGGAAAAAATTGCAACAAGAAGGATACATTTGACCAGACCTGTCACTCTTTTCAAGACCTGTGAAGTTTTTTGTGGATTTTTGCCTGTGCCCAGGACATCACCAAGCAACCCCATCTCAAGGGACTGTGAATATTTTTTTCTTGTAAATGTCAATCTTGGTCAGTAGTGTAAATTGTAGGTTAGCTGTTAGTTTGTTTAAATAAATCTGTTGAAGTTTTAAAATTTTGGCTGTCATCCCTTGCTGTCTTATATGTCATAACAAATTGGGGCCATAACAAATTTGGGGCTCGTCCGGGATAGACCATTGTGTGAGTCATTTTTTAAAAACCTAAAAATTCTAATTGATTTTTTGAATTTTCATATATATATATATATATATACATATACATATATATATATAAATATATATATATATATATATATATATATATATATATATATATATATATATATATGTATATGTATGTATATGTATATATATAGACAGATCAACAGCAATGGATGAATTTTTGGTATCACCAACCGTAGAGGTTTTAAAGTCTTTTAAAAAGACCGAACTGCTAGAAATATGCAGACAGTTACAGCTCACAGAGGTAAAACCAGCCATGTGAAAGCAAGACTGACTAGAGAGATTATTGAATATAACATTGATGAAAATGTGTTTGCACCAGGAGATCTGGAACAGTTTCCAGTGGAAAATCCAAATGTAGAAATGGAACTTAAATTAAAAATGCTAGAAATTAAGAGAAGAACAAAGGCAGTTTGAGTTAGAAAAATTGGCAAGAAAAGAGAAAAAAGAAAGGGTGGAGAGAGTAGAAAGAGAAAAAGAAAGGGAGGAAAGAGAATTTGAACAGAGAATTTGAAGATAGCCTGGAGAGGACGCTGGCGTTGTTTGTTCGCCGCTTCTTCGCCTCGATCTTTTAACTGCGATTCTTAAAACCGCCTTTTTCAACAAACTTTCTCCTTTTCACCACCGTTCTATATTTACTGGATAGTTATCAGGTGAATGCTAACGTGTCTAGCAGTTGCCTACCTGTTGCTGCTACACAACATCTCCGGAGACTCCCTGGTCTTGGTCCTCGTCGTTGCTAACGCGGCCGAAAAATCTCCCCCTGGACAGCCTGGTTTCAGTTCGCCCTTGCCATTACGAAGTGGCCCTGGAAGCCTGAATCCAGCCATCGACGCCGCAGCAGCAAAGCTGGAAGTTCCTATACTATCTTGGCCATGCGACTAAAAACATCCTGCACTTCTTCCCACGTTGCAGCCGGTTCCACTATGTTGAGTAACTCTGTCAACCAGCTGATGAATCTCAGTTTCCTCACTCCACCGTGTACTGCAATGATTAAGCGGCTGGGACTACTTCGCCGTCCGCGCTATATCCACAGAAGTTCCCGCAGAAAGTTTGTCTACTCTCGGATAAGTCCTGCCATCCCGGCTCTCTGGTCTGTCATGCGAACTGTCGCTCCTCGCATACGTCATCAGAGCGCTATCTCCAACAGGAGGATAAACAGCTTAGGCGTTCTCATGGCAACACCTCTTAGAGAGCTGCACGGAAAACGTGGAGTGGATTCCAGTGTGCTGCGGCCAGTGCAAAGATTTGCTGCTCCATCAAGTAGCAAAATTGAACTGTTAAATGCTCAATCAATTGCAAACAAATCGTCCCCCATACACGGCCATATCCTGGATAAATGTCTGGATTTCATGTGCATTACAGAGACCTGGCACCAACCAGATGTTTTCTTTTCATTAAATGAGAGCTGTCCCCCAGGATATAGCTACCTCCAGAAAGCCCGCAGTACAGGCCGTGGTGGCGGCCTGGCAGTTATCTATCGCAGCGATCAAGAGTTATCTCTGCAGCTACTACCTGAACTGTCTTCCTTTGAATGCCTTGCATTTAAATGTAAGTCCCCCTCCCCTGTGCTGTTCCTCCTCATTTACCGACCACCAAAACCAAACTCATCATTCATCCCCGAGATGTCAAATCTTCTCAACTTTTTGCACGTCCTCTGCTGATGTCATAATTTTAGGTGACATGAACGTTCATGTTGACACCCCCTCCTGCCGCTTTGCAACTGAATTTCTCCAATTGCTGGACTGTTTTAATTTAAAGCAACTTGTTGATGTCCCCACACACACCAGGGGGCACACCTTGGATTTAGTTATTACAAACTCCGCCCCTCTCGTCAAATTGCAGGTGTATGACCTAGGTGTGTCAGATCACATGGCCATTTCTATGGAGTTGCCATCCTCTTTCAGGCTTTCAAAGCCCAAACGAACCATCTGTTTCAGGAACCTGAAAACCATTAACCCAGAACTCTTGGCAGCAGATTTTCAACATCTTTCCACACATTTTGCATCAGCCGATGAAGCAGTGGACTATTACAACAGCCATCTCAGTAACCTCCTGGACCTCCACGCCCCTGTTAAAACTAGATCAGTCACCTTCTCCCACTCAGCACCGTGGTTTACAGATGGGCTTCGGAAGATGAAGGCAGCAGGGCGGGTCCTTGAGCGGCGCTACAAAGCCTCTGGCCTAACTGTCCACAAACAAATTTACCGGGAGCACCAACACAATTATGCAAAGTCCCTTAAAGGAGCAAGGTCACGGTTCTACTCCAATGCCATCTGTAATAGTCCAGGAAACTCCAAGAAGCTCTTCTCCACTGTCAGCCATCTTCTCAAACCACAATCCCCCCCACTCACAGCCGCTACAGAAGAGCAGTGCAATCATTTCATGGACTTTTTCACATCTAAAATTGCACATATTCGCTCTGCCCTTTGTGGCTCTTCCACCCAAACTGTTTTTCCAGTATCTACCATTTCCCAACCCCTAAAGTGTTTTCCCAAGGTTTCGTCAGAGGAGGTGCAGGACATTATCATGAAGATGAAATCCTCCACCTGTGCCCTGGACCCTCTCCCAACCTCCCTAGTTAAGACTCATATTACCATCTTAAGCCCCCTGATCACCTCCGTTATAAATCACTCTCTACAATCTGGTCACGTTCCATCTGTTTTAAAAAATGCTATAATCAGACCACTGCTCAAAAAACACACCCTTGACCCAGAAGTCCTATCCAACTACAGGCCCATCTCCAATCTCCCATTCATATCCAAAGTACTTGAGAAAGCAGTCGCCATCCACCTTCAGGACCACCTCAAACTTAACAACCTGTACAAAAAATTCCAGTCTGGTTTCCGTTCCGCCCACAGTACAGAAACTGCTCTCGTTAGAGTCATAAACAATCTCCTCATGTCATCTGATGCTGGCTCTCCCTCCCTCCTCATCCTTCTGGGCTTATCTGCCGCTTTTGACACAGTCGACCATGAGATCCTGTTAAATCGGCTCCACCTCACCACTGGACTCACTGATACTGCCCTCAGCTGGTTTCAGTCATACCTCACAAACCGGACAGAATACATCTCTCTTGGTCACTCCCATTCATATTCACATGCAGTCACCTGTGGGGTCCCCCAGGGGTCAGTCCTTGGCCCCCTACTGTTTATCCTTTACATCATCCCCCTTGGACAGGTCATTAGCCGTCATGGACTTTCATTTCACTGTTACGCCGATGATACACAGCTTTATGTCAATGCTGCAGCTGCAACCCCTCCCTCATCATCATCGTCATCCCCGTCAGAACTCACCACCTGCCTGGAGGAGATAAAGGCATGGATGGTACACAACTTCCTCCAACTTAACAGTTCAAAAACCAAAGCCCTCCTGGTCAGAACCCCTCATCAGACCCAATCATCATCTGTAACCAGCATCACTTTCTCTGGTTCTAATATCCCTCTCTCATCAGCAGACCCTAATCTTGCTGTTATAATGGACCCTCATCTCACTTTTGAATCCCACATCAACCACATCTGCAAGACCTCCTTCTATCACCTCCGCAATATTTCCAAAATCCGACCCCTTCTCTCCCTCTCAGATGCTGAAAAGCTGGTTCATGCCTTTATCTCCTCCAGGATGGACTACTGTAATGCACTTCTCATCGGGATCCCAAGCAAGAGCCTGCAGAGGCTGCAATACATCCAGAACTCTGCCGCTAGGATCCTGGTGGGAGTACGCGAACATGATCATATCACCCCCATCCTCCGTTCACTCCACTGGCTTCCCGTTCCCACCAGGATTAAGTACAAGGTTTCCCTCCTCACACACCAATGCATCCATGGACATGCCCCCACTTATCTCAAAGAACTTCTAAACCCCCAAAAAACTACACGCTCCCTCCGCTCCACTCAGTCAAACCTCCTCTTCACCCCCAGAACCAGACTCAGGACCATGGGAGATAGGGCCTTCTGTGCTGCTGCCCCACGCCTATGGAACGCCCTCCCTGACAACCTGAGGGCACCACAATCCACTGACTGTTTTAAAAAAGGACTGAAGACATTTCTTTTCAGCAAAACCTTTGGTTCCCCCTCTTAGATTCTTCTTTTAAACTTTTTATCTGCTCTTAAAACCGCTGATCTTTTTTTGTTTTATATCCCTTTATTTTAATTTTATTGTGACGTTTCTTGTTTTTAACATGTAGCCCTTTGAGATCCTAGGATGTAAAGGGCACTACAAATAAAATGATTATTATTATAATTAGAGAGAGAGACAGAGAGATTTTGGCCCGTATTCAGAAACGACACTCACACTTATTGAGTTTGAGCGCGTACTAAAACTTAGTTAGTGTCAGGTTATACTAAATGAGTCAGTGGTTGCCCCAACACTCATTTGCAGAGACCTCAATCACACTGAAAATAGCGTCTCTTTCTGAGTGAAGGTTGAGTGCAGGGAACACCTCCCTTGGGCCGCACTAACTTGCGCCGGTATTTCGTTGTCATGGCTTTCAGGTGATTACAAACATTGGAAACTCTGATTCATTTACAGCCAAGAGCTCGTCGCAGTCGCAACTACGCAAATTTTAACTATAATGATGATAATGATGCCGTTAACTTACTAACGGAACACCGGGTTTCAGTTTTTACGAACAGCACTGTGGTGAACTCAAGGTTAGCATTTGTGTACCAACCAGTGGCTTCTGGTGAACTGGCAATAGGGGAAGCTCAAAACTATCCCTTAAAAATAATGACTGGACATGAACTGTTTTCATTCATTTAAATTGCCATTGCAAAAACTCTCAACATTATCAGGTGTGGCCAGTTTTCATTAATGACGCATACCTGTCAACTCTCACGCATTCGGATTTCTCGCGCTTTTCTTTACTCATGGGTTGGAAAATGCTGTGCTCATCTGGCTCGTGGGGCGCGTGTGGATTGGTCTGCGAGGCTTGCATAGCTGTAAGTCACGAGAATCCATTCTTTTCCACATTCTTAATTGCTGAATGTAAAAGGAGATGTCTGGCACGTTTCACTGCTTGTTGCTTAGGGAGCCTCGAAGGCTGTCCTGCGCCTTTCGCGAGCCTCTCGACCACAGAATTTATGAAGACATGCTGATATTTACGTCGTCATTTATGCACGAAAGAAACGCCTCAGTTTTGTGAAGCAATGTATAACAACGTTATTAAAAATAAATTTGATTGTCAATTTACCAATTTGTCTGAGAAACTTTCTAATCAAGAAAAGTAAACTGCGTCAGGTTTAGGTCATTCAGCACTGAAGGGTGAAGCTTGAGCGTCCCTTTGCAGCAGCCGACACACCACCTGTTTTACCCAGTGCCCACTACTGTCAGTTATGCTCGAGTGGCATTTACGAATAGCAATTGGCGAGGAGTGGGACCGACCCCTCGGTTAGTGGTCGGTCGATCTCTTTCTCCTGTTATGGCCCCAATTTGTTATTACATTTACAACACAAACGCAACGGCAACAGCAAGGGATGACAGACACAGTTTTAACAACTTAAACACATTTAATTAACAAACAAGGACTATTAACTAAACTAATCTACTGACCAAGATTGAATATATAACAACAAAAATATTAACAGTCCCTTGGTGATGTCCTGGGTGAGGAAAATTCTCTAACACGGGCAAAAATCCAGAAAAGAAACTTCACAGGTCTTGAACAGAATGACAGGTCTGGTCACATGTATCCTTCTTCTTGCAATTTCTCCTACTACTTTACTGTCTCAATTCTTTTCTTTATATACTCTTTTGCAGACCCCACCCACATTTAGACCTCTTTTTTTTAATTTTCGGGGACTTGCCCCAGACATGTCCAGAACATGTCTAAACATAGCTCCAGTCTGAGCTGAATAAAAAAAAAAGGTAAAGGTAAATAGGCCATCCAGTGGCCTATATTCACATTACACTCCAGTTACATTCCAGTTACATTTCAATCCTACTCACTATATGGTGAGTGTGAGTGTCGTTTCTGAATACGGGCCTTTGATTTAGAGAAGTTAGTTAGAGAAGAAAGGCTCCAAATGGAGCAACTAAAAATTAAAATAGCGGAGAACAAGCTAGCCATGAGGTAAAGCTGGTGCCTCCATTCTCCGAGAAGGACGTTGAGAAGTATTTCCTGTGTTTTGAGAAGGTAACTAAGAGTTTCCAGTGGCCAAAGGAACATTGGCCTCTGATGCTGCAAACTGTACTCAAGGGTAAAGCTCAACAAGCCTATTCGGCTTTGTCTGCAGATGATTCCTCTGATTATGAGGTTGTCAAAAAGGATATTTTGAGAGCTTATGAGTTGGTTCCAGAGGCTTACCGACAGAAATTCAGAGGTCTGAAGAAATCTGACAATCAGACTTATATGGAATTTGCTAATGAGACGAAGGTTTGCTTTGAGTGTGCTTCTATGGAGGTCAAGGATGATTTCAACTCACTAAAAGAGATGGTGTTAGTTGAAGAATTCAAGAACTGTGTTAAGGATGATATTAAGACCTACCTTAATGAGAAGTTGCAATCAGCTGCCAAATTTGCAGATAAATATGTTCTCACACATAAGTCCAAATTTCAGTCTAGCAGTAACAATAGATGGTTCCAATTTCAGAAAAAAGGTAATACCCAAGATTCCTCACCCAATGACAAATCTGGTGATGGTGCTCAGAAATCCAGTCACAGATCTGATCAAAGTCTGAAACCTGACAGTGACAAAAGTGGTCTAGTTTGCAATTATTGCAAGAAATCTGGTCATGTTACAACTAACGGTTGGTTCCTTAAAGCTAAGAAAGAAAAAGAAAAGGATACCAAACCAAATGCCTTTGTGAAGACAAGGTTAGAAACCCCTGTAGTAGATGATCAATCTGCGAAATTGCCTGCTTCATGTGGGGCTAAGAAGCCTGATACTGCTGACTTTGTGAGAGAGGAATTTCTTCCATTTGTGTCAGAGGGATTTGTGGCTCTGAATGAGCATTCTCCTCCTGTCCCCATATATATCCTAAGGGATACCGGAGCTTCTCAGTCACTTTTGTTGATGGACTCCTTTGAGTTACAGTGATGAGACTGCTTCTTGGGATTTCATACTTGTACAAGGTATTGAAGGGAGGACTGTATCTGTACCCCTGCGCTCTGTATTCTTGAAGTCAGATTTAGTTACAGGACAGGTAAAGGTGGGAGTTATGTCAAGTCTACCTATCAAGGGTGTTTCTCTGTTGCTAGGCAATGACCTGGCTGGAGCAATGTAATTCCCCCTGTTCATCTTACTTCAAAGCCGAGCGCTGAAGATGGCGAAGACCCATCTCTGTATCCTTCCTGTGCAGCGACCCGTGCTATGGCTAAGAAGGCTCAAGAAGAAAATTATGTGGTGCCGTCCAGCACATTGTATAGTCATGACTCAGGTAGTTCGCCTCATGACTCTGTTCAGCCTACTATGATTTCTCCATTTGAGGACTTATCAAACACGTTTATCAGTTATTTGTTCAGCCAGCTAGAGGGGTCTGGTGATTCTGATGTGTCTGGATACGTATCTCTGTCCAGAAAGCGGTTGATTCAGGAGCAAACTAATGATCCTTATATTTGTGTACTAAAGAGGAGAGCCCTTCCTGATAAAGAAATAGACACAGTTCCAGTTGGGTATTATCACAAGGATGAAGTGTTGATGCGGAAGTGGCGCCCTCCTGATATCCCTGCCAATGCAGATTGGGCAGTGGTCAAGCAAATTGTTGTTCCAAAGGGCTACAGGAATGAGATCTTAACAATGGCTCATAGTGTACCTTTAGGGGGTCATCTTGGTGTTAACAAGACTGTTGACAAGATTATGAAACACTTTTTCTGGCCTGGGCTTCGGAAAGATGTTTCCAACTTTTGCAAAACCTGTCACACTTGTCAGGTAGTTGGAAAACACCAGTTAGACCCACCTGTAGCTCCATTGCAGCCTATCCCAGCATTTGGGGAGCCCTTCTCTAAGATCATTGTTGATTGTGTTGGTCCATTACCCAAGACTAGATCTGGAAATCAGTACTTGTTGACAGTCATGTTTGCATCTACCAGATTCTCTGAAGCCATACCTCTACGCAACATCAAGGTAACTGCAATCTCGAAGGCTTTGATAAAGTTCTTCACGTTGTTTGGCCTTCCCAGGGAAATTCAGTCAGACTAAGTTAGCAATTTCACTTCCGGGTTGTTTCAGCAGGTAGTGTATGAACGAGGTGCAAAGCAGATTCTTTCTAGTGCCCATCATCCAGAGAGTCAGGGTACATTTGAGCGGTATCATTCCACTCTCAAGATGAAGATGAGGACTCATTGTTATGACCATGAGAAAGACTGGGATGAAGGTGTTCCTTTGCTGTTGTTTGCAGCTAGAGAAGCATTGCAGGAGTCTACTGGATTCAGTCCGTTTGAGCTAGTGTTTGGCCATGAAGTGAGAGGACCTTTGCTATTGTTGAGTGAACAATGGCCAGAGAAAGTCTAACGGATTAATATGGGGCTCTATGTCAGCAAGTTCAAGGAAAGACTGCGTGCAGCTTGTGACCTAGCCAAAGAGAACTTGAAATCAAGTCAGGAAAAAATGAAAACTTGGTATGATCATAAGGCTAGAAGCCGTGAGTTTAAACCAGGAGACAAGGTTCTTGTGTTGTTTCCCTTGCAGTCCAATCCATTGGAGGCTAGATTTCATGGTCTGTATGAAATTCTGACAAAATTCAATGATCTCAATTACATTGTTCAGACACCAGATAGGAGAAAGCCAGAACTGTTGTGTCACATTAACATGCTGAAGCCTTATCATGATAGAAATGCTAGGGTTGCAGCTGTCACTTCAGATCCTCCTATGGCCGAGACTTGTGAAGATGAGGGGTAGTTTCAAGATGTTGAACCTAGAATTAAAGGTGAAGTTCTTTCATGTAAATTGTCAAATTCTGAAGTGTTGCAAAATCTTGATGTAAAACTCCATTTTTACGGATTGCCACACACGGGTGCATACGTCGACGACCTGATCACATGGAGTGACTCCTGGGAAGAACATCTTAAAGATGTAGAGACATTGTTTCAGCGCTTGACCCAGGCTAACCTGACTGTTAACCTGAACAAGAGTGACTCTAGTTGTCCTATTGTCACGTACTTGGCTACGTCATAGGCCAGGGTAAGGTAGCACCCATAAATGCTGAAGTCCAAGCCATCATGGACTTTCCAGTTCCTGACAACAAAAAAGCTTTGCGCTGCTTCCTTTGAATGATCAGGTACTACCACAAGTTCTGCAAGAACTTTGCTGAGATTGCTCTCAATCTCACCAACCCACTGAAGAAAGGCATTAAGTTCACTTGGGATGAAGCATGCCAAAGAGCCTTCGATCGCCTGAAGTCTCTGGTGTGTCACTTCCCCGTGCTCAAATCTCCTGACTTCAACAAACCGTTCTCCATCGCGGTTGATGCTAGCCACCAAGCTTGTGGATCTGTGCTCCTCCAGAGAAGTGACTCTGATGACATTGAGCATCCCGTGGCATACTTCTCCAGGAAGTTCAATCGCCACCAAAAGAACTATTTCACAATTGAGAAGGAGTTGTTGGTTCTGGTTCTATCCTTACAACACCTTGAGGTTTATGTTTGTACACGGCAAAAGCCAATGATTGTGTACTGACTGACCACAATTCGTTAATGTTTTTGAGTAAGATGAAAAACAAGAATCGGAGATTGTTGAATTGGAGTTTGATTTTACAGGAGTTTGACTTGGAAATTAAGCATGTAAAGGGTACTGACAATGTGATTGCTGATTGCTTATCCAATGTTTGAGTATGTATATATATCACGTGTTTATTAGCATATTGTATTATATGTATATAAATACAAGTGTCTACTTAACCAATTTTATCATTGAAAAGAAAAATTTTTCCTTTATCAGTCAAAAATTTTCCCTTATGGAATGGAGGTGTAATATGGGAAAAAGCCACTAGATGGCAGTATTGACTTTTTTTTTGTTAAGCCCAGTTTGGAGCTTGGTTTGGGCATGTCCTGGGCATGTCTGAAAGGGAAAGTCCCGGAGAATTAAATAAAGTCTAAAAGGTGGGAGGGGGCTGAAAAAGGAGAAAAATTGAGAGAGTAAAGTAGTAGGAGAAATTGCAAGGAGAAGGTTACATTTGACCAGACCTGTCACTCTTTTCAAGACCAGTGAAGTTTTTTTTGTGGATTTTTGCCTGTGTTGGAACATTTTCCTGTCCCAGGACATCACCAAGCAACCCCCATCACAAGGGACTGTAAATGTTTTTTTTCTTGTCAATCTTGGTCAGTAGTATAAATTGTAGGTTAGTTGTTAGTTTGTTTAATTGAATCTTTTTAAGTTTCTAAATTTTTTCTGTCATCTCTTGCTGTCTTATATGTCATAACAAATTGGGGCCATAACAATAGGCTTGTCCAAATGTTATGCAGCAAACTTTTAATGAGCCTCAACTTACTTTTTCTTCAGCAATGGAGTCTTGTGCGGTGAGCACGAAAGAGGCCATGGTGTGTATTACTTATTGTTTTCTTTGAAACAACTGTAGCTGCTAATACCAGGTCTTCCTGAAGCTCTTGGCTCTTGGACAACTCTTTTGATTATTCTTTTTGACTCTGACAGAAATCTTGCAAGGAGCACCTGGACATGGCCAGTTTATGCTGAAATGATGTTCTTTCCATTTCTGGATTATGGCCCCAACAGAGCTCACTGGAACCTTCAGACGTTTATAAATACATCTGTAACCAATGTCATCAGTATGTTTTGCCACAATAAGGTTGCAAAGGTCTTGAGAGAGCTCTTTCCTTTTACCAATCATGAGATGCTTCTTGTGTGACACTTCTGTTATGAGAAACCTTTTCATTGGCCATCAATTGGGACTAAACCAGCTGATATTAATTTGCATTGAGAGGGGGCAGGATTTTTTTCTAAATACCAACAGATCTGAACTGGTTTCTGAGCTTTCCATGCCTATTTGTACCTCCTTTTCTTCTTGTGTTCAATACTTATTCCCTCTATCATTTCACTTTATTAAATATAACTTAATTTATAGACTTATTTGTTTTGATTTCTTTGTCTGTGTGGATAACTTGAGTAGTTACTGACATCTGGTGAAAATGCCAATAGTTCCATTAGAAATATATTTCCTGAGAAAAATATTGACAGGTTCAATATCTGCTCTGTATATGAATAGAAATAAAAAGGTGTATGCAGAGGAAATAAGAGAGGCTTTCACAATGAGAGATTTCAAAGTTTGAAACTTGAAAGATTCCTCACAAGAAATGAAAATAAAAACTCAACAACATACTTCATGTTGAAAATGTTGTCTTAATTATCAATACACATCAGTACAAATGTAAATCAGCAAAATTGGAATTCATATGAGATAATTTTTCCTAAAACTACATGTGGAAGGATTGCCCACTACATTGGGATGGTTTTTTGTGTTTTCACCCATGTTTGTCTGTCAGTGGCCATATTACTCAACCTGAAATCAGTATTTTGTGCCTAAAAATGTCTATAAAATCATTAATACATGTGAAAATCAGCTAAAAATGTAATAAATAGTTCTCACCTGGCTCAGAGGAAGAAGAAAATCACGTCTTTGTGGCAGTTTTGCAGGTGATTAAGGCATGATACAAGACTTCTTTGCCTTACCAGTGGATGTCAAAAGCAACAATGCTATGAAATGCACATCATATATTGTGAGAAAATGTGACGTGCTCCATTTTTGGAATCAGTACCCCAAAAATTTGAAAAAAACATGTCTTGGATTTTATTCAACAAGAATGGTGTAGGTCACCATTGTATAAGAATTGAACAGCACTTGAGTACAGATACTATCAGGCACGATTCCATGTCTCACAACTTCACAAGATTTATGCCTTTAAAGGAAAAGTTTACACAAAAATAAAAACTTACTCACCATCTACTCACCCCAATGCTAATCGAAGGGTCCATGAATTTCTTCAACACACTTTTGGAGTTACAAAGAAATCCAGCATTGAAGAAAAATCCAAATAAATTGAAGTCAACGGAGACCACTTTTTCAAGCGTAAAAAAAACATCATGTAAAAACCAAAAATGCCTCTATACTGCTTGTGCAGCCTAATCCAAGCGTCCGTATGCCTCGAAATTCAAATTTGACTCGTAAAGACGTCTTTTTACAATATTTTTAGCCTGAATATCCAATGTAGCCTCTTCGCTAAGACCCCTGTTTATTTCTGCTGAAGAAGTTGACCTCCCCAAGTTGGCCGTCCATAAAAATGCGCTGTTCAGTCAGTGAATATCAACTTTCAAAACTGCAACGTGTTTCTCCAGTTGGAGATGTCTAGGGCTGTTGCAGCATTTTTTGCCCTCGTTGGCCACCATAGCTAGAGGTATTGAATGATAAACTTCTTCCATGAAAATGAACAAGGCTATTAGCTAAGTGGCTACACTGGACATTAAGGCTAAAAATATCGTGAAAAGATGTCTTTTCGAGTCAAATTTGAATGTCGGGGCTTATGGACACTTGGATTACGCCGCACGAGCAGTATGGAGGCATTTTATGGTTTTTTTTTATGTTGTTGTTATGCTTGAAAAAGTTGCCTATAAAGACTTCAATCAATTTGGATTTGTCTTCACTGCTGCTCTTCATTGTAACTCCAGAAGTATTTAAAGGAATAAAGAAATTCATGGACGCTTCGATAAGCATTGGGCTGAGTAGATGATGAGTAAATTTTCAATTTTGGGGGAACTTTTCCCTTAAGCTGCCTTAAAAAAATACAAAGTAAGGTTTTTCCATGTTTTAGCCAGCAAGTAAGAGTTGTGCTTGGAAGTAGGAGCAAGCAAGCTATGTCAGTAGCTCACAGGCGATCTTAGCCATCTGTCATTAGCCAAGATAGTGTTCAAACAAATGGTAATCTTCCTATACTGAGTAAAAATGAAAACGCACCACTCACGAAATCTGGAATAGCTCCACGGATTGATATGTGAAGTATATACGTATGATGCATTTGAGATAATGAATGATTTAAGAAGACATGTAAACATCATTCAATTTCATTCACAATAATGTTAATGCGCGAGAGAGGTTTAACTGGTGTAGGGGTCAAACAGGAAAGTCAATAATGGGTGTGACCGCCATTTGCATTGACACATGCGGTGCATCGTCGTCGCATAGAGTTGATCAGTCTCTGGATAGTGTTCTGAGGGATAGCATTCCACTCCTGAACAAGGGCAACCTCAAGTTCTCGGATGTTGTCCATCTGGCGTCGACGTGAAAGACGTCGTCCAATTTCATCCCATAAGTGCTCGATAGGGGAGAGGTCGGGTGACAGAGCTGGCCACTGAAGCAAGGGGATGTTCTGTTGTGCAAGGTACTGCATGGACACCCTCACAGTGTGTGCCCTAGCGTTGTCCTGTTGGAACGTGTGGACATCGTGGTGTTGGTTGAAGAACGGCACAACATGGTTCTGCAGCACCTGGTCCCGGTAGTAGACGCCGTTCACCCTTCCTCTGCAGATATGGAGAGGGGTTCTGTGACGGTAGCTTAATCCACCCCACACCATAACCCTGCCACCACCCCAACGGTCCGTTTGAACGACACAATTGCCGTTATAACGTTCACCACGTCTCCGCCAAACACGTATACGGCCATCTGCGTTCTTTAAGTGAAATCGTGACTCGTCAGAAAAGATGACACCGTGCCATTGTCGTAGTCGCCAATTCTGGTGCCTGTTTGCCCACTGTAGACGCTGGTTTCGGTGACGATCCGTCAATATGGGGCCGAAATAAGGACGTCGTGCACGCAGGCCTGCAGCTCGCAGACGGTTCTGTACGGTGTTGGGGTGAATGAATCCACGTCGTCCTTGGACTTGAGCAGCAGTTCTCGTCGCTGGTAGTGTTCGGTCTCGGACATGATCCCGTACGATCTGACAGTCCTGACGTGCCGTTGTCACACGTTGTTGACCCGGTCGAGGACAGTCCCGAGTGCTCCCCGTTTGCAGAAACCTTTGATGGAGTCTTGCGATCGTTGTGTGTGCGCAGTGTAGTCTTCTGGCAATTTCCCTGGTGCTGGCGCCAATTTAAAGCATGCCTATGGCACGTTCCCGTTCAGGGGCTGTAAGTCGCGGCATAGTATCGACATTTCACAAGTGTCAGTGAAGAAGTGAAATTTTATTCGGATTCACATGCTTTTAAAAGGCAATGTGTGCACAAATTCAGAGTGAAATTCATTTTTCCCGTGGTAAGCGTGCAAGATGTTGCGTTTTTGCAAAAGATTGCCTAGCGTGACAGTTAACTTGAAATTCTCGCATTTCTTGCACCTGGCATGTCGGGTGACGTCACTGTAGTGTTGTTGTTGTATAAAAATTATATTGAAGTTCATTTGAACTTAAATATTGACTTTTTTCAAGTGGTGCGTTTTCATTTGTACTCAGTATATAATGTTTCAGTTAGTTAAGTTTTAATTGCGTTATAATAAAATAAAAACTTATTTTACACACAAAGTTGAATATATGCAAATGTAATGCTATAAACAGTGCTTCAATGAACATTTTTCTGAGATTTAGTTTCCGTGCTGGCTCGTGTAATAAATACTTTCCTGTTTTTTTATATGAACATCAGGTCTGCTTCTTTTGGACAATGGTCATAATATTTGTTCCTGGCAAAACTTGGATTAACTAACAAATGGAAACGCTTCCAGACATGAATAAATCCATGCGTGGGTTCCCTTGTTGTGCACTCAGAACATGGGCTGAGATGTATACCGTTACTTCCTACAAAAGCATGCCCATCTTGGGGAAGCAAGTTTCTTGTGAGTCCCCGGCAACAGAGGGGAGAGTATTGACCCGAGGGGCAGAGGGAGAGCTTATTGTCGGACAGGCAAAAAAATTTTGCAAAAAAAAAATAGGACCAAGGGTCCTGTAGCTTACCCGCAAGCAGTCTTACAGCGATGATACAAGTTATGAAAATTTCATGTGAAGTTTGACATTTGAATCAATGAAAATCAATGTCAAGGTCAATACATAAAAGTTCATATACATTTAAAAGACCCTCTGTAATACAATCCCAAGCTCTGAAGCAGTTTTGGTCATTGAAATATGTCAATACGTATTTAATACGTCAATTGTGAACTTTTAAAGTCACAGAATGTCAAGTTGTGGTCAGCAAATGGACTTCACACATGACTTCCTATATGTCTATATACAAACGTACACAATCTGTGACCATTTTGTTGATACAAGTCATTGTAATTTCACTGTCGAGTTTGACCCTGACAGTCAAGTTGAATGAAAGTTCGTCTGTGACTTCCTAGATGTCAGTAACACAAACCTAGGCTCCATCTGTGACTGTTTTAGTGATACAAGTGAGTGAATTTTCACTCGGTCACATTTGACCTTTGAAGGTCAATACGAAGATCACTAAATGAAAGTTCATATATGACTTCCTATATGTCTCCAATACAAACCTAGACGCCATCTGTGACCGTTTTGACAATAATTGTATTATGTCAAGTTTGACCTTCAAATGTCACCAAATAACAGTTCACATGTGACTTCCCATGTCAGTAACACAAACTAGGGTCCATCTGAGACCTTTTCAGTGACAGAAGTCATTGAATTTTCTCTAGGTCAAGTTAGACCTTCAAAAGTCAAAGTTTATTTCTTTCTGCAACCATTTTGCTTCCACAGGCCATCTTGCATAGACCACTTCCATCAATTCAATCAAAATCGCGCTCGCACTGTACATTAACGGTACCAAGGTAAGATGATTGCCTGATTTAGAAAAAAATGTGTCGCGCAGTTTTTGAGAAGCAATTTTTTTTTAATTTACTCAGTCCTATCTTAACATTGGAGCCAAGATTTCAAGGGTCCATAAAAAAGACCAAAATGATTCAATCAAAAGTCCGAGAAAAACATCTGGAGAGCTATATGTCCACGACAGCATTTTGGAGGTGCTGTTTTGCGTGTTTGATGAGTTTTGAAGGAGCGAAGGACCTGTACCATTCACTTTTGTTATGTTCACTGAGCAACTCACATCTCTCTCCCCCCCCAAAATCTCAAAACCACGAGCATGGATAACTAAAGGTAATGTACCTACTCATATGACTATAGGGATTATGGCAATTGCCCAATTTGCCAAAATGTTGAAATATCCCTTTAAGTACTTGAACTTTCCCGTGAATCAGTCGCCGAGCGGTCACTCGGGGACTTGTGTGGCAGGGGCTCAAAGTTTAGGGAAAACAAAAATGAAAATCATTTCCACCACCAGTGCTATTCTCTGAGACAATGGCTCTTAATTACAGGTACCTTGGAAAAATATCAATCAGCCATTCATAAAAATGGATACATCATCATAAAAATATAAAATCTGTAACAGTGCCCTTTATTGTTAGTTTTTTGGTATCGAAATGACAAAGCTCCAATACCGCAAAGTTACCTGTACAAGTAAGCCCAGGGTAAACATCGAGCAATTCATGGTTTTTTTTTACCCCTTTATACCCCATTTTTACCCCTTTTCCACCAAAAAGAACCTGGTGCTAGTGTTGTGCTGCTTAGTGCTAGTGCTTGGTTGCTTCAACCCATGCCCCTTCTAAGAACCTGTTTGCTTTTCCAGCGCCCGGGAGCCAAATCGGCGCCACACGATTACGTTGCCGTATAGCATCAGTACATCTGGCAATACAGTATGGACTGAGGGAAACCATGAATTACTATTTAAAACTGAAATAATGCTTGTGTTTCTATGCTTAGTAATACTATTATTGTAACTGAGGTTTGATCGTTTTTAGAGGGGGAAAGGAATATAACCTACTAGATTGCTATGATCTTGTACTGCGTTAATTTCGGATATTTAAAGAGCGGCAAATTATGGCACAAATATTGAATGTGTACCGTATCTTGCATTATTGTCCATGCATTTTAGAAATACCAAAAGCTTGCGCAGCAATAGGGTGCAATAATAGGAACACACTATCCCTATTTTCTTTTCCCAAGGATGCAGACAGGTAAGAAAAAAATGAGCAACTGTCATATTTCATTCCAGCTTCATAAGTTTGAATGATCTAATGTTTCATTTTGAAATGGCATTCAAGCTCGCTAATGGAAATTAACAGTAATTTGCGAATGTGTGAGATAGCTAGCTAACTCATATTCATACTGCTTCATATAGACGTTAGCGACAGAAAAAATGCCTGAAGAAGCTAAAAAGAAGCATCACCTCCTTAGATGAGTACTCAATACTTTTGGCAATGTATCCCAGCATCCGATTAGCTTTTTTAACTGCTACGGCACAAGAGTTAGAAGCTGTGAGGGTTTGGTCAACAATCACTCCCAGATCTTTCTCGTGTGCTGCACATTCCGGTTTTAAACCTCCCATGAGGTCATCCCGTCTAATGTTTTTACTTCCTACATGTACAACTTCACATTTTGCTTGATTAAATTTAATTTGCCACATTTCTGCCCAATTCTGGATTCTATCCAAATCATCCTGAATCACTTTAGTGGACCCTAAACTATTTGCCAAAACCCCCAATTTAGTATCATCTGCAAATTTAACCAATCTGCTCTCAATGTTCCTATCAAGGTCATTAATGTAGATAAGGAACAGCAGGGGTCCCAACACCGATCCCTGAGGGACGCCACTCTCCACCACACTTAGCTCAGATGAGATACCACTGACCACCACTCTTTGTGTTCTGTCCTGTAACCAGTTTTGAATCCACTTCAGAATACCTCCTGTAACTCCAATGGAGCTCATTTTAAAAATTAGCCTCTTATGCAGTACTATATCGAATGCTTTCTGAAAATCCAAGTATATAATGTCATAAGCCCTGCTCTGGTCATAAGTCCGGGTGGCCTCTTCAAAAAATTCCAGAAGGTTTGTTAGGCATGACCTTCCCGTCCGAAAACCATGTTGGCTATCCCTCAAGATACTGTTACGTTCAAGAAATAAGTCCAGCTCATCTTTTATGATAGATTCCAATATTTTGCATGCAATGCAAGTTAAACTGACTGGCCTGTAGTTTCCTGGCTCGGTACTGTCCCCTTTCTTATATATTGGTATTACATTGCCCTGTTTCCAATCATTTGGTATTTCTCCAGTTTCTAAAGACCGTCTGAAGATGGCGGATAGCGGCTTAAAGATGATCTCACCAACTTCCCTGAGCAATCTAGGATATAAGCCACCAGGACCCGCCGCCTTATCTGCCTTTAGTTTATGCAACTTGTCTAATACTTCATTATCCCGAACTTATATTTCCACTAAATAATCTTGAGCATTTGACATCTGGCCAAATAAAGACCCCCTCTGAGGTAAATTTCTCAACAAAGTAACTGTTTAAGGCATCCGCAATATGCTTGTTATCATATAGCAGCGATCCGTTTTTATTCTTTATGCACTGCTCTTCAACTTTCCTTTTTCTGCTACAGTACTGAAAGAAGGGCTTAGGGTTAGTTTTTGTCCCCTCTGCAATTCGTCTTTCATACAGTCTTCTAGCATTCCTCAGCTCTTTTTTGACCACAGCCCGCATTTTACAGTATTCAGCCTTAGTGTTTTCATTGTTATCCTTTATGTACATCTCATAAAGATTCCTCTTTTCCCTCAAAATCCTACGAATACTTTTGGTCATCCACTGAGGATTCTGCTTTTTCAGCTTACTTCTGGACACCTTCGGAATGAATCTGCATTGTGATTCAAGTAAAACCCCCTTAAATGCTTCCCACGTCTCATTTACGGACTCACCGTCCAGGAGTGTCTCCCATTTTATTTCACCCAGATATGAGCGCATCCTGTCAAAGTTTACTTGCCTAAAATTGAACATTTTTGTTTTAGAATACACCTTTTTAACTTCCCATGAAACATCAAAATTAACAGCAGAGTGATCGCTTGTTCCAAGTGGCTCCAGTACCTCAATATTGCTAATTCTATCAGGGTCATTACAGAGCAATAAGTCTGAAATTGCCTTCTCTCTGGTAGTTTTATTAACATACTGCACCAAGAAATTGTCATTTATAACATCCAGAAATTCTTTCCCCCACCTACCCTGTCCTTTCACCATTTCCCAATTGATACCAGGATAATTGAAGTCTCCCATAATAATAGTCCCACCACCTCTACAAGCTTGCGTAATCCTCCTAAAAAGCATTTCATTGATTGTACTGTCCAAAGCTGGTGGTCGATAGCATACTCCTATGTATAAACCTGTCTCGTGTTTGCCAATAAGCCTGACCCAGATATCTTCACAGGACAACAAATGTTCAATTTCGGGAATTTCCAGTGCAGTAATGTAAGTAAAATGAAGCTAAGTAAAATAAGGCTTAAAGGCATCATGCAGATGCTTGTATATTCCAACACTTACAGTGATCAGAACGTCAAAATATTTCTGCGATTGTGCCTACCTAGGAGACAAGAAGTGTGACCAATTTCGTTCAATGGGGGTGTATTGGGGATGTCTTTGGTTTAGCCTTCTCCATTTTTGTTTGTTTGAAAACGAAAGCAGACTACACTTGCTCGGCTATTTTAAAAACTCTACAGCGTTTGCGCTGGTCTTGTTGGTCACTTAAACTCTGCCCCCACTCCCTGACTTAATCAGTTCTTGGCTCTAGACCAGCAAGGGGTTACTGCTTGCTCTGGTACTAGTTTTGAGAGCCAAGAGCTGGTGTTTTGGCTGTGGAATTGTAAAGAACCGGTGCCAACTCAGGCTCTGGCTCAAAACTAGCACTGGAACCAGCATGGTGGAAAAGGGGTATTTGAGACAATCAGTGTGTTTACATGATGTTAGAGAAAATCAAATTATTGAGTTAGTCCGACCATAACTAGACTTCTAAAATGCATGTAAACATGTTAGTCCGACTGGAATCGCACCAAATTGAATTTCTCATAGTCCGACTAACACGCCAAGATAATGTGGTTAATAGTGGCATTATGCCTGCATGTGTACGCTTGAATCGAACCAAACTGGACTATGTACACTGAGCATGCTCCACTTTCTTCATACAGGGATTTGACGCAGAAGTCTTGCGGACATGTAAACATCAAACTGCTTAGCGACGACTCTGAGCTTTAACTAACAAGCAAGTTTGCACAGAATAGTAACAGTCCTCTTCTACAAGGGTACTGCTGCTTGAACAGTAACGCCTTGAGGTCTCTTAACTTCTATCATTGATCCACATGATTTATCAAATGACTTGCAAATGACTTGGAAATTTTCCTTTCCTCGCCATCAAAAAAATCACACTCTCCCACTTGTCAATACTCCTGACCCGCATCCAACATGCACGGGACGCCCAGGAGTGCATTTCCCGGTAGCACAGATTCTAACGCACATAGCTGGAACTACAGACTGTCAATGGACGAACTATGTCAGTTGCTAGCAACTACACTTCTGGGAAACTCACTTCAGGGTAGTAAAAAGGGCACTATAGATCATTGCGGCTTTTCAGCCAAGCTTCAGCTAACGCAATAACCAGCGGTGATGGCGTGCATCTCAATTATATGAATAGCGAACAGCCCAAATTAAATGTACAGAGCTGTAAGGTTGTCCATATTTTCGTCACTTGATTTTATACAGTCAATGCACTCGACATGCCACTAGTTTGCCACCAGCTAACATGTTTGTCAAATGTTTGGCCTGTGAAGTAATAGGTCAATCAAATGTTTCATTTCGAAATGGCATTCAAGCTCGCTAATGGAAATTAACAGTAATTTGCGAATGTGTGAGATAGCTAGCTAACTCAAATTCATACTGCTTAATAAAGACATTAGCGACATAGAAAAAATGCCTGAAGAAGCTAAGAAGAAGCATCACCTCCTTAGATTAGTACTCAATACTTTTGGCAATGTATCCCAGCATCCGATTAGCTTTTTTTAACTGCTACGGCACAATAGCTAGAGGCTGTGAGGGTTTGGTCAACAATCACTCCCAGATCTTTCTCGTGTGCAGCACATTCCAGTTTTAAACCTCCCATGAGGTAATCCCGTCTAATGTTTTTATTTCCTACATGTACAACTTCACATTTTGCTACATTAAATTTCATTTGCCACATTTCTGCCCAATTCTGGATTCTATGAATAGCAAACAGCCCATATTAAATGTACAGAGCTGTAAGGTTGTCCATATTTTCATCACTTGATTTTATACAGTCAATGCACTCGACATGCCACTAGTTTGCCACCAGCTAACATGTTTGTCAAATGTTTGGTCTGTGAAGTAATAGGTCAATCAAAGAAAGATGCGACATGAACAACCTGAAAGGCATATTGCCAGCTATTGTAGCGGAGACGGGCATGCTTCGGTCAATAAACTGAATTACATCCAGCGCACGTATACTGGGACAAGGACAGAAGTCCGACTGCATGGCCAAATCAAACTATTATCAACTTAGCTGTGCATTCCACTGCAGATACTGCATCATCCATTCTCTCTGCGAAGTTATAAAATAGCTCATACCTCAGGTGAGGAGGAGCAAACCGAATGAGCCTCTCATCTTCATTGAAATTTTAGATTACAACAGTTGAAAAGTATCTTGGTGAGAGTCACCCAAGTCACAGTGCGTCACAGCACTCACCAAAAATTTGAACATGAACTCCGCCTCCCTACAAAGTCCCACCCTCGTCCCCCTGCCTGACCTCTGAGGCTCCCCTCTACCCCAGACGTGTGCGGTGAGAAAGTGAGCAGCGTGAATGAAGCTGATTTCACACCGGACGCAAAACAAATTTTTCGCACAACAAATTACATTCAAAGTCAATGCAAAGACGCGAATCGTGCGCGTATTTGCCACTTTGCATTGACTTTGAATGTAATCTGTAGTGCGAAAAATTTGTTTCGCATCCGGTGAGAAAGCATCTTGAAACAGGGCAATGGAGTCAGATTCAGAGGCACCAGTTAGTAAAAACTAACCAACAGTAATTACATAATATTGAGTTCTATATGTAGTATTAAATAAAATGCCCTCGTAACGTCTGACGAACTGTCATTAACGTTATTATAGTAATTACAGCATTTCAGCACCTGTTTGTTTACAGTCAGATGCGTCGTTTTTCGGCAGAATTCATAAATACTTTCTTGCAAAACTGCTGTCATAACGTCTTACCTCACCAGAATTGTCCCGGTGACGTTACTCATTAAATTAGGATTTTATTTTTATACATTTTATTTACAGGCTAACTTTGTTAAGTACCTGTTTTGTCTATACTGCTCTGCTGCTCTGTCAGAGAGGCACGCGACTCGCAAGCCGCGGCAGCGGTAGGCAACTGGAAGGGACACGGCGATGGATGACAGACAGGAAGCTCAGCAAATCATTTTATTCGGACTGAAGAAAATGATTGGTCAGACTTTTATCAGAAATATAATAAGAATTGAATATTGATGAGTTTCAACATCTGGTGGATATCTTTTACATTTTAGCGTGCCATATGCTTGTTAGGAGCATTTTAAGATTACAAAAGAAAAGTGTAAAGAATTGTTTTAAAGACCCATTGGACATATTTAAACAATTAAATACAGAATAATAGGGGGTCTTTAAGTGTGAAGATGTTGGCTGAGCGATTTGCAAGAAAGCAGCAGTCAGCCGATCTTGAACAGTCACGTATTAATTAGACATTGCTCTAATTTCAGTGATTAGTTTGAGCCAGCTCAGATTTTATAAAATGGAAAGTATAGGAAGGAACAATGACAAGAGCTGCCAATTGCATTACACTGGTCTGAAAAGCAGCTATTTCAACTGATTTAACTATGTACTTTATTGATCAGTTTCTCTACATGCAAAGTAAGAGCCCACGGTATCTCCTAGATCAGGGTTTGGAACCTCTGATGCAAGCAATGAAAAACATAACCATTTTGTCTGTTGGAGACTCACTTCGCTACGTCCATCTACTTCCTTAAACTTGTCCAAATGAGCCCTGATGGCTGCCATGTCCTCTTCTTCTACAGCACTGAAAAGGCTCTGCGTTGCCAGAGTGGACATCTTCAGGGATGTTGTAGTATCCATGGCTGTTGGACAAGCAGCACAACACAGCTCATTAAACACCTCTGGGCAGCTTGACTTCTCAACCTTATTTACTGTAATTCTGACCAGCGATAAACAGATTATAAAAAGCAATCCAACACATATTTCTCTGTTCAAGAATAGGAACTTTCAGGCATCTCAGGACATCATTTATTCTTTGAGAGAGCAGAGAGCCCATAGCTCATTTGAGCATCCTAAGAAGGCATGGAAGTGCGTCCAAAATTTTTATAAGCATAGTGTCAAATGTCTATGCCTCTTACATCAAAACAGCTATGGGTCAGCCCATGCCAACTGTCCAAATGGCTCCCACTTGGTCATCTCAGATTTGGCTGAAAAAATTCCAGCAGGTACATTCACCTCCTAATCGGATAAATCCAAAATTTTAGCTCTCAACTTGTCATAAAAAATATTTTTAAAAAGTCTACTCTGCGCTCTGCGGTAGCATATTTTAAAGACTGTAAAAAGCATAATTTCAAAGACAGGGATTTGGTATTGCGCTTAGAGCTTCTCAAATAAGTTGTGCATTTTGTATTCCAATCTGCCACTCTATTACGAATAATCTAGAAAATATTAAAGCTTGAAAATAAAAAATAGAACATTTTGTGCCATTTTTAACATTTTATACCAAAAAAAGATACCATCCACCAACATCAAATTGACTGTTTTCAAAAGATTAGATGCCTGTTATTAACATATCCAAAATTTGTGATGGTATTCTGCTTTATTTTCTCAATTTTTGAAATTATGGTATTTTAATGGCATCGAAGGCATATTCCAACTTTATTTTATAAAATGGACATAATAATAGAAAGCTCAAACTCAATAAAATGCTTTATTTTATAAATGTTAACTTAAACTTGAATTATAACCCATATACAGTTTCCATATATATTTTGAAATACTGTAGTCCCAACAATAGTGGAAGATCAAACGTGTTACAAATAATTACTTAAAATTATTGTATCAATGTACATTTGGTTACACTTTATAGATCAGTAATTAGTGGGTAAAATTATGGTAATATATACGTAATTTCACAGTAATATTATTTTTAAACTATATGTTCCAAGTAATTATTGTGCAGTTTCCAGACAATAACAATGTAAATAAATCAGGAGGACTGGTAGGAGGGCGAAATTCCTTCATTGTGATTGATCAAAGCAAATTCTGCCACAAGAGAAAAGTAAGAGTACGACTGACTATGTTTTTGTCATTTTTTATTAATTTTTATTGTGGTTATCATTCTATGGAGTTTCAAGGATTCAAAAAAAAAAAAAAAAACATTGGATTGGGACAAACTGTGTTCATATGAACTGTATAAATTCAAATAGAATTCAATTGTCTGGAAACTGAACGGTAATCACTTGTAATATGGTTTAAAAATAATATTACCATGAAATTACGTATATATTACCATAACATTACCCACTTATTACCGATCTATAATGTAAAGTGTAACCGAACATTTACATCCAAGAAGAAAAAAAATAACCTGTCTCCTTCAATTAGTAATAACCGGTTTTAAAAAGAGTTTTTGACAGTCTTGCAGAATTGGGAATAATGAAATATTTAAAATGACCAGTTGATAGCAGTAAGTATAGATAACACACAAAGTATTTGAACTCTTTCATGAAGTGTTCAGCTATTTTAGAGTCCTGCTCCTTGAGTACATATCTTCGTCCAGTTGTAGTGCTTGGAACTTAGATCGTGGCAATGATATGCTGCACAGGTAACCAGCAAAGGTCTTTTTGCTGGGCTGTGCAGATGCATGAACTGTATCAGAAGGTCTTGCTGGGATTCAGATACCTCCCTGATGCTTCCAGCCCTCTAATGATGATAGTTAACACAGGTTACATATTGGCCAGATGCCATGTCACTGGTCTGGAAGCCCTGTGAAACCTCTTCATCTCACTCATAGCTGACTAAAAATCAGGCAATGCCTGACACTCTACTGACCTCAAGCATTCTTGCATTGACTGGCTTAAGTGATTATCTCTGGTACCTGGCACTGTTACTGACTTTGCAAATCTGCTGTCCAGATTGTCAGCCATGGACTTCACACTCTCTCGACTAATTTTACCCTTGGGATGCTTTTTTTCTGCCCAGCTGAAGAGATCTTCAGGGGTGGGGATGTGGCTTGTCACATTTTTGTCAGTCAAAATCAGAGATGGTCAAGATTTGAACATTTGACATGGAATGACCCCTATGGCTTGAGTACAATTATAAGAAAACAAGGCAACTTTGTATGAAATTCTAACAGATATTCATATTACAGCCCTTATAATGATAAACAGACATATTCAGTATTTTCAGAGACTTCACAAAAAATGAAAGCAATAACTATGACATCAAGCAGAAGAAATTACTGTTAATAATAATAATAATAATAATAAATAAACCAGCAGAAAAACAATAGGGTTTCAGTAGTAATGTGAATAGTAGCCACTAGATACTAGGCAGTATTGACCTTTTCTTTTGTTCAGCCTAGATTGGAGCAAGGTTTAGACATGTCCTGGGCATGTCTGAGACGGAAAGTCCCAGAGGAAAAAAAAAAAAAAGTCTAAAAGGTGGGAGGGATCTGCAAAAGAGTATTTAAGGAGAGAAACTGAGAGAGTAAAGTAGTCAGAGAAATTGCAAGGAGAAGGATACATTTGACCAGACTTGTCACTCTTTTTAAAGACCTGTGAAGCTTTTTGTGGATTTTTGCCTCTGTTGGAGCATTTTCCTCACCCGGAACATCACCAAGCAACCCAACCAAAAGGACTGTAAATGTTTTTTTTTTTCTTGTATATATCAATCTTGGTCAGTAGAGTAGATAGTAGATTAGTTAGGTAATGCGAATAGAAGCCACTAGATGGCAGTATTGACGTTTTCTTTTGTTAAGCCCAGACTGGAGCTAGGTTTGGACATGTCCTGCGCATGTCTGAGACGGAAAGTCCCAGAGGAAAAAAAAAAAAAAGTCTAATAGGTGGGAGGGGTCTGCAAAAGAGTATATTGTTATGGCCCCAATTTGTTATTGCATAAATGACAGCAAGGGATGACAAGCACAATTTTAAAACTTAAACACATTTAATAAAACCAAACACTTTTAACTAAACTACTATCTATGGGTAATCTGGAGGATGCAATACCTGGGAGATCCTAGGGAAGGAATGCAACATCATGTCAGATGTCAGAAAATCTTTGAAATGATGTAACTTGTTCATGAGTAGACACTATCCGGGGTTTTTCCTGGTTCAAAAAAATGCAAAATAAGAAAAAAATAAAACAAAATTTAAAGGTCTACTAAGTTAGAAAAAATAAACGCTGCAGACGTGTATTATTGCCAGTAATTCACAAATCCAGCATTTGACTTTCGTAATTGTATGTCTGATTGGCAAAAAAATGAAGAAACTCAACACTTTGAGACCTCTCCTAAACACTCGCGAGCGATTAGCTAATCGGCTGCCACGTATGAGAAGTAAGCTGCACCGGAGCTAGTGCAGAAAATGACTTGTTTCACTCCTTATTTCAACAGCCAATTTGTGAAGGAAAGACAAGTTATAGATATCGTATTTGGGACGAATGTTCTTACCGATACATTTTCTACAAACCCAATGAAATGATTTGACACAAACTGTCCAGATTTTGTGAGTTTTTAACTTTTCCGCGAACAAAGCTCTGATCTCATCTGGGATTGCAAAACGAAAAGTTTGCATTGGTCGTAAACACATGTTCAATCGTTTTACTCGTTCTTGCATTGTATACTACACAAAATTAGTGCTAATTTTGGACTTCGAACATTGTAAGCGACCTTACGGCAACTTCATACTCGCATGGACCCATCGCTTGCGTTTATGTTTGGGTTTCGCCTTCAGATATGTGCCGTACCAAAGTCCTAGTAGTCCCCGGCAGGTGTGTCGTTAGACCTGAAAATTCTGGGGCTAATATCCCTCCCTTTATTGAAAATAATTAGTCCTGGCTAATTCTAGATGGTTTTCCTTTATTAACACGTTTTCCAATTCAAGAATAATCAAGTGGCAAATGAAGACACAGCTTCTTTCCCCCATGCAATCTAAAAACAACGAAATAATGGGCTACATTCTGTACAAAAAAATAATTCAATTAGGTCTATGAACCGGCACTCGGCGACGGCATTTCAGAACTCTTCAGCGAATGAATGAATGGTAATTTCGGCGACAAGTACACACACCTGTTTATGCAGCATGGTCACTCAACTCGCTGTAAAAAATAGACAGCTGTCCGATTGGAAAATGTAAACGGACGAAACCACGTACTAGTCAAGAAAATTACCTTAATTCGCTGAAGAGTTCTGAAATGCCATCGCTAAGTGACGGTGGATAGAGAAGCCGGGGGGAGAGAAGCCGTGTCTTCAATTGCCACTTGACAATTAAAACGTTTTACAATTCAAGAATAAAGGAAACCCATCTAGAATTAGCCAGGACTAATTATTTTCAATAAAGGGAGGGATATTAGCCCTGGAATTTTCAGGTCTAATGACGCACCTAGGAGATCACGATATGGCCAGTGTTTCAGAAACTAACACAAATGCAAAATTTGAATGTCATCATCAACAACAATGATCAACGATACCAAGTTACTAACAAAGCAACGTAATAACATAACTGTAAACACAAGCTCACTTATCAGCTCCTCTTCTCAGCACTCTTACATAGACATTAACACCAAAGCCGTACAGCGGGGCAGGACCGTGGGCTACCCGCGCCAGGCCCGGCGGGGGAGCAGCTGATCAAGTGGGGAGTAAGCACGAGAACGGATCTCAGAGATGCAAAGTCTCATGCATTCGTAGTAGGGCCTAGGAATTTTTTAGGCTTATTCAACGTAGTCCGTAATTATTCAATGAAAGCTTATTAATGAGATTCTCACGCGGAATGAAAATCCTCATGCATTGAAGTTCAGTTTCAGTTTCACTTGCGTAAAGGCGGACCTCACCACCACATGGAAAGCGATTATGACTCCGGAATTCTCGTGCTTCTCTTTACTCGGGGAGAAGAAACAATGCATGTGTTTCATGATGTTTCAATTGTTTTAATGAAAAAGGACCATCTGGACGTCTTGATGAAATTCCATTGCTTTCAATCTCTCAATAAAGACAAGCGTGAGAATTCCTGAGTCATAATCGATTTCCATGTCACTAGTGGGGAAATCCACCGTAATGCACGTGAAACTGATTAACTTAATGCACAATGACTTCAATTCAGCGAGTGAGTGCGCGCCGATTGGAAAATTGCTAACAATGGCATAGGAAGATGAATGCCACTAAGAGGCGAGAGACTCTACCGAATGCATGAGACTTGGCATCTCTTTTTTGGGAAGTGATGTGAACTCATACCATCGTTTGGAGTCTTGTTACAGCCTATCACTACACACCTATTTGGCATGTTGTTGAATGTTATCTCAAAATTGATGAAATCAAGGATTGATCAAGGTGAAATCAATTATCAGTATAGAACAAAGATCAGCTGGGAACGTTTCCAACTTACTTTTCACACGTCACAGGTCATATGACTACGAGGTCCGTGCGCAATAACTTTTTCGAGGGGTGGGGCTTAGGACTGTACAAACCAGCCAAATCTTAGTTTTCAAATAATGATGAAATGTTATAGAAAGCATTTACAAATGTGTGATACATATTAATTTGTTACATATGATCCATTTCTTTGAAAAATAACCAAAAAATTCTGTGAGTGAACCTTTAAAGAAGTATTTTTCTGACAAATTTCACCACCACTTAAGCACCTCCTCCAAAGATTTATTCTGAAGTAGAGCAAAGTGAGTACAAAGATATAATAATTCTTCAAAACCAATAGACAGAGGGAGTAATAGTGGTGCAGTTAATTTACTGGATATACACTGATCACTCAACATTAACATTCCCTCAACCCCCCATACATAATATACACTTGAATGGAAGGAAGGTGAGCATTATAGGCGATACATAGCCTACAAAGGTCCCTGAATGAAAGGGTTTGGGGGAAGGATTTCTGTGAACTGAATATTTTTGCAAATTTGCCTTAGTGCACAATTATTGAAATGAACTGAAAAACTGGCACATGAAGACAGGTTTGTGAGTTAGTTTTATTTAAAATGCAAAGTTGATGTTTCCTTGCAGGTTATCCATGGCCAACTCATTCCAACCAAATAATTATCCTGTATCACAACTATGTGTAGTCAATGTAGCCTATAGTCTACTCTTAAGGCCTATGACAGATTGTGAATACGCAATTCTTCGAGTCTTATGGGTGCTTTAGAGTCAGGGCAACCACAGAGGAACAAATATATATATATATATATATATATATATATATATACAGTGGCGCTTGAAAGTTTGTGAACCCTTTAGAATTTTCTAGATTTCTGCATAATTATGACCTAAAACATCATCAGATTTTTACACAAGGCCTATAAGTAGATAAAGAAAACCCAGTTAAACAAATGAGACAAAAATATTATACTTGGTCATTTATTTATTGAGGAAAATGATCCAATATTACATATCTGTGAGGGGCAAAAGTATGTGAACCTTTGCTTTCAGTATCTGGTGTGACCCCCTTGTGCAGGAATAACTGCAACTAAACGTTTCCGGTAACTGTTGATCAGTCCTGCACATCGGCTTGGAGGAATTTTAGCCCATTCCTCAGTACAGAACAACTTCAACTCTGGGATGTTAGTGGGTTTCCTCACATGAACTGCTCGCTTCAGGTCCTTCCACAACATTTCAATTGGATTAAGGTCAGGACTTTGACTTGGCCATTCCAAAACATTAACTTTATTCTTCTTTAATCATTCTTTGGTAGAACGATTTGTGTGCTTAGGGTTGCTGTCTTGCTGCATGACCCACCTTCTCTTGAGATTCAGTTCCTGGACAGATGTCCTGACATTTTCCTTTAGAATTTTCAGGTATAATTCAGAATTCATTGTTCTTTCAATGATGGCAAGCTGTCCTAGCCCAGATGCAGCAAAACAGGCCCAAACCATGATACTACCACCACTATGTTTCACAGATGGGATAATGTTCCTATGCTGGAATGCAGTGTTATCCTTTCTCCAAACATAACACTTCTCATTTAAACCAAAAAGTTCTATTTTGGTCACATCTGTCAACAAAACATTTTTCCAATAGCCTTCTGGCTTGTCCATGTGATCTTTAGCAAACTGCAGATGAGCAGCAATCTTCTTATAGGATGGCAGTGGCTTTCTCCTTGCAACCCTGCCATGCATACCATTGTTGTTCAGTGTTCTGTTGATGGTGGACTCATGAACATTAACGTTAGCCAGTGTGAGCGAGGCCTTCAGTTGCTTAGAAGTTACCCTGGGGTCCTTTGTGACCTCGCCGACTATTACACGAATTGCTCGTGGAGTGATCTTTGTTGGTCGACCACTCCTGGGGAGGGTAATAATGGTCTTGAATTTCCTCCATTTGTATACAATCAGTCTGACTGTGGATTGGTGGAGTCCAAACTCTTTAGAGATGGTTTTGTAACGTTTTCCAGCCTGATGAGCATCAACAACGCTTTTTCTGAGGTCCACAGAAATCTCCTTCGTTCGTGCCATGATACACTTCCACAAACATGTGTTGTGAAGATCAGACTTTGATAAATCCCTGATCTTTAAATAAAACAGGGTGCCCACTCACACCTGATGGTCATCCCATTGATTGAAAACGCCGGACTCTAATTTCACCTTCAAATGAATCACTAATCCTAGAGGTTCACATACTTTTGCCCCTCACAGATATGTAATATTGGATCATTTTCCTCAATAAATAAATGACCAAGTATAATATTTTTGTCTCATTTGTTTAACTAGGTTTTCTTTATCTACTTTCAGAACTTGTGTGAAAATCTGATGATGTTTTAGGCCATATTTATGCAGAAATATAGAAAATTTTAAAGGGTTCACAAACTTTCAAGCGCCACTGTATATATATATATATATATATATATATATATATATATATATATATATATATATATTAGTACTGCAACTAATGATTATTTTGATTGTCAATTTGTCAATGACTATTGAAACGATTAATCGACTAATCAGGTTGACTTGCACAGTACAATGGTTATTTAGCAATTAGCTTTTCAATTTAGCTTGGAGATCGTTTTAGCCATGTGCTAACTAACAATAAAGACAATAAAGATTAATACTTCTTCCAAAAATATTTTATTAAGCTTTGCTGCTCATTAGGCTACTTCTGGACAAAAGATAAACAAAAATTCAAGTCAGAATTCAAGTTTTTGAATTGTCAGGTAAAGTGCGAATATATATATGGTACAGGCCAAAAGTTTGGACACACCTTCTCATTCAATGCGTTTCCTATATTTTCATGACTATTTACATTGTAGATTCTCACTGAAGGCATCAAAACTATGAATGAACACATGTGGAATTATGTACTTAACAACTAAGTGTGAAGTACTTGTAACTCAAAACATGTATTATCTTCTAGTTTCTTCAAAGAAGCCACCCTTTGCTCTGATTTCTGCTTTGCACACTCTTGGCATTCTCTTGATGAGCTTCAAGAGGTCGTCACCTGAAAAGGTTTTCACTTCACAGCTGTGCCTTGTCAGGGTTAATTAGTGGAATTTCTTGCCTTATCAATGTGTTGTGCAGAAGTCAGGTTGATACACAGCCGACAGCCCTATTGGACAACTGTTAGATACATACATAATTCCACATGTGTTCATTCATAGTTTTGATGCCTTCAGTGTCCAAACTTTTGGCCTATGCTGTGTATATATATATATATATATATATATATATATATATATACACACATTATTAATTTAAAAAAATCTGAATTTTGTGAGCAACATTCTTTGGTCTAGGTAAGAGTCTTTGATATTAAACCAGGTATATCCAGAGGTGTATAAAGTACTGAAAAAAAAAAAAAAACTTAGGAAAAGTAGAAGTGCCATTACTGAAAGTTACTTTGGTAAAAGTTGAAGTCACCCATAAGAAAACTAGGCTTATGCCGTCGAAGGCGACGGCTGGGGGTATATCTCCGAACGTTCCCAATCCTCTAATCCTTGAATAGACCTTGAATAGACCTTCATTTGAACTTAATTTCAGGTCAATCGGACAAATGGTTCTGAAGATATGGCCAAAATGGTAATTTTCCATCACAAAGCGCCACCTGGTGGCAAAATATTGAACCATATAGGTATGATGTCATCATGTGATACGTTGTGAAGTCATGACCTTGCAGTTGCACATACTTTAAAGTAAATTGGAGAAATCGTTCAAAAGACATAGCAAAAATGGTGAATTTTATGTGACAAAGCTCCACCTTGTGTCCAAATGTTGAACCAAACAGGTATACTGCTATACATCGTGGGACACATCCTCAGGTCATGACCTTTCATTTGCACTTGATTTGAGGTCAATCGGACAAATATTTCCAGAGATATGATAAAAACAGTGATTTTTTTCAGTTTTTGGTCCCTGGTGGCCAATCTAGAGATCGTAAATTGTCCAAAATTGAATCAGTTCTTCCTCTTTATGATACTTACTTATGTGCAAAACTTGAAATTTGTAATTGAAATATTACTGAAGTTATCACGGAACAGTGATTTTTTTCAGTTTTTGGCCCCTAGTGGCCAATCTAGAAATTGTAAATTTCCAAAATCGAATCAGTTCTTCCTCTTTATGATACTTACTTATATGCAAAACTTGGAATTCGTAATTGACATATTACTGTAGTTATCTTGTTAACACCTAAATCAGTTTTTGGCCCCTGGTGGCCAATCTAGACATTGTAAATTGTCCAAAATCGACTCATTTCTTCCTCTTTATGATACTTACTTATGTGCAAAATTTGAAATTTGTAATTGAAATATTACTGAAGTTATCGCGTTAACACCTAGTGCGCGGCGGCGGTCGGACCAAAAACATAATATCCCCGGGGATATAATGACTTGAGCAAAAGTCTTAAAGTAGCTCACATTAAATGTACTTACGTGCCAAAAATATTATTAAGTATCAAAAGTACACTTTTTTTTCCATTGTGCGCATGGAATGTAGAAAATCAACCATTCTTTGTTCTTTCCTTGTTCTCTTTAATCACAACTTTTCGGGTGAATGAAAAATACGGTATTCAGTATTCGGCTTGCTTGTGAATATTCAATAAATGATCCTGGTGTGCCATCTAGTAATAGAACGTTGTAACTGCATGCATAAATTTGCAGCTCCATGGCCGCATTATCCTGTCCAGAGCATTGATTGTATCAGTACCGTAACGCAAACACGTGGGGCCCCCCTGCAGCTTACCCTTAGTCGGGACCCCCTGCTGCAGCACGGGGTAAACGAATTTTAATGCTTCAAATGCATAGAAAGACCACTGTAGAACACTGGGCTTGTAATGTTGATTGTTTTATGTCGCTTAAATTTTAAATGGTTGGGGCTTTTTAGGATAAACAAAGTGTCATATTGTCAAAGTGCTGATCCTACAACCCCCATAATTGCAGGAGTTGCCCAACGTAGCCCAACTCCTCCTCAAATTACCCATTATCACAGTGCCAGATTTCATTGTCAAAGTTATTATATAAAGCTCACCTGCCCACTCAACTCATACTGTTTCACAATTGTACCTAAGGACAGACAGAACAAGCAGTTCCTGAAGGCACAGTTATTAACTTTCTTTTCCTCATACAGAGCAACAAAACTCATAAACATGACACACATCGTGCACATTGTTTGTATACACAAATGCACATCTTTTTGCGCATCAATGAGAAAAGGAAGTAGCTATTCGCTCAGCAGCCTGGTACCCCCAGATAGATATTCGCCCAGCAGGGAAGGCAAGGGAGCCTGCCGCAAGAGGATGAGGCATATTTTACACACGCATGACATTTTGATGGATAAATAATTTAAATGGTGGTAATTAGAAGTGGACAAGCTTTTGGCGACTACGGCAATTTATTTAAAGTTACTAATCAATGAGACTACGAGAAACGATCGCAGAACCATACAGACCGCGAATAAGAAGATCGCTGACAGCAACAAACACTTCGAAGAGAAGTTTGTTTACAAATGAAATGCGTGAAGTTTGGCTGCCGGGCGAATAATCAAACAGTTTTTGTTGCCTGCTGCCAGGCGAATAGATTCAGCCAAGAGAAAAATCTCACACCACTCTCTAGAAGTCCTGACTGCAAGCTTGTTTAATTTCAATGCTGAGGACGGTCACGGCCAGATCTGAGAGTCTCTCCTGTGCCATGATACCTGACCACCTGACACCACGTTGCATGCATTACCTTTGGTTATTGATGAAATACGCTGACGGCAAAGCATTTACAAAGCAACAATGAACATAAATTTGGTATATATTAATTCGGGCCCACTTCCAGTGCAGGGTGACTTGGTGAAAACAAACCCCACATGGCCCATGAAACCAAATTGAAAGTGATGCGAACAAAGTAATAATCCATCAAAAAAACATGCCCAAGTTGTGTGTAGGAAAGTAAGCGCATGAAGCATGGACACAAGCTGTCAAAAGACAGAACCCTGATGCATACATGCCAACGCTACCACTTTTGGCAGTAGACTACCACTTTCGGGGCGTTTCATTCTGAAAAAAAAAATGCCCCAAAAGCGGTAGAGTTGGCATGTATGCGACAGCAAGTGGGAACAGTCAGCAGTGCTGTGTGGGAAGCATTTTATTGGAGGTAAAACAGTAAATTGCTAAATATTTCGTAGGCTGGGAGTTAACTGGGAATTACTTTTGCCATTTGCTCTCATGCTTTTAATTTGCAACTCTAAGTACCTGCAACATTTAGTGTCTGTGACACAATGATGATCAAAATAGTCAAATGGCATCTCTAGTATCAGATTAAAACTCCTACTCGCTGCATTTACTCGCAGAAAAGTAAAATCACAGATTTTATATATTTCTAATGTTATGGCCCCAATTTGTTATTACAATTTACAACACAACAGCAACAGCAAGGGATGACAGACACAATTTAAAAACTTAAACAAATTTAATTTTCAACAAAGACAAACTAACTACTAACTAATCTACTGACCACGATTGAATAAAAAAAAAAAACAGAAATATTTACAGTCTCTTTGGTGGGTTTCCTGGTGATGTGCTGGGTGAGGAAAAAGGCTCAAACACAGGCAAAAATCCACAAAAGAAACTTCACAGGTCTTGAACAGAAATGACAGGTCTGGTCACATGTATACTTCTCCTTGCAATTTCTCCTACCACTACTGTCTCAATTCTTTTCCTTATATACTCTTTTGCAGACCCCACCCACATTTAGACCTCTTTTTTTTTTAATCTTCGGGGACTTTCCCCAGACATGCCCAGGACATGTCTAAACATAACTCCAGTCTGGGCTTAAGAAAAAAAAGGTAAATGCTGCCATCTAGTGGCCTCTATTCACATCACACCTCCATTCCAAAAGGGAAAAATTTTGACTCATAAAGGCAAAATTTTTCTTTTCAATACAAAATGGCGAAGTGGACACTTGTCTATATATACATATCATACAATATTCAAATAAACAAGTGATATATACATACATATTCAAACACGGGATAAGCAATCAGCAATTACATTGTCAGTACCCTTCACATGCTTAATTTCCAAGTCAAACTCCTGTAAAATCAAACTCCAATTCAACAATCTCCGATTCTTGTTTTTCATCTTACTCAAAAACATTAACGGATTGTGGTCTGTGTACACAACCATTGGCTTTTGCCCTGTACAAACATAAACCTCAAAGTGCTGTAAAGAAAGAACCAGAGCCAAAAGCTCCTTCTCAATTGTGGAATAGTTCCTTTGGTGGCGATTGAACTTCCTGGAGAAGTATGCCACGGGATGCTCAATGTCATCAGAGTCACTTCTCTGTAGGAGCACAGATCCACAAGCTTGGTCGCTAGCATCGACCGCGATGGAAAACGGTTTGTTGAAGTCAGGAGATTTGAGCACGGGGCAGTGACACAGCAGAGACTTCAGGCGATCGAAGGCTGTCTGGCATGCATCATCCCAAGTGAACTTTACGCCTTTCTTCAGTTGGTTAGTTAGACTGAGAGCAATCTCAGCAAAGTTCTTGCAGAACTTGCGGTAGTACCCGATCATTCCAAGGATGCGGCGCAAAGCTTTTTTGTTGTCAGGAACTGGAAAGTCCATGATGGCTTGGACTTTAGCATTTATGGGTGCCACCTTACCCTGGCCTATGACGTAGCCAAGATTGGTGACAGTAGCACAACCAAAGTCACTCTTGCTCAGGTTAACAGTCAGGTTAGCCTGGGTCAGGTGCTGGAACAACGTCTCTACATCTTTTAGATGTTCTTCCCAGGAGTCACTCCATGTGATCAGGTCATCGATGTATGCACCTGTGTGTGGCAATCCGGCGATTGTAGACTGTATCATCCTTTGGAATGTGGCTGGGGCATTTTTCATCCCAAAGGGTAGGACTTCATACTGGTACAACCCAGATGGTGTGGCAAAAGCAGAGATGCTCTTGGCCCTCTCAGTTAAAGGCACACACCAATAACCCTTCAATAAATCAATCTTGGTCAGAAACTTTGCTTGCCCTACACTATCAATACAATCATCAATCCTAGGTATTGGAAACACATCAGTTCTAGTTACAGCATTGACTTTGCGATAATCTGTACAGAATCTAGAACTTCCATCAGGTTTTGGAACTAGCACACAGGGTGAACTCCAATCTGAGTTGGAGGGTCTGATAATATCATGTTCTAACATGTACTCAACCTCTTTCTCAGCAATCTCTCTCTTTTCAGGATTCATTCGGTACGGATGCTGTTTTATTGGTTTGGCATCACCAACATCCACATCATGAGAGGCTATAGAAACTCTTTTTGGAACATCAGGAAACAGATCCTCATATTTCTTGATCAACCTCTCAAACTGATCTCTCTGTGAGGGTTCTAAGTGCTGGAGTTTTATATCAAGATTTTGCAACACTTCAGAATTTGACAATTTACGTGAAAGAACTTCAGCTTTAATTCTAGGTTCATCATCTTGAAACTCCCCCTCATCTTCACAAATCTCGACCATAGGAGAATCTGAAGTGACAGCTGCAACCCTAGCATTTCTGTCATGAAAAGGCTTCAGCATGTTAATGTGACACAATTGTTTTGGTTTTCTCCTATCTGGAGTCTTCACAATGTAATTGAGATCATTGAGTTTTGTCAGAATTTCATAAGGACCATGAAATCTAGCCTCCAATGGATTGGACTGCAAGGGAAACAACACAAGAACCTTGTCTCCTGGTTTAAACTCACGGCTTCTAGCCTTATGATCATACCAAGTTTTCATTTTTCCCTGACTTGATTTCAAGTTCTCTTTGGCTAGGTCACAAGCTGCACGCAATCTTTCCTTGAACTTGCTAACATAGTCTAACAGACTGATGCGCGGCTCTTCCTCTTGCCATTGTTCACCCAATAATAGCAAAGGTCCTCTCACTTCATGACCAAACACTTGCTCAAATGGACTGAATCCAGTAGACTCCTGCACTGCTTCTCTAGCTGCAAACAACAGCAAATGAACACCTTCATCCCAGTCTTTCTCATGGTCATAACAATAAGTCCTCATCATTGTCTTGAGAGTGGAATGAAACCGCTCTAAGGCACCCTGACTTTCTGGATGATAGCCACTAGAAAGAATCTGCTTTGCACCTAGTTCATACACAACCTGCTGAAACAAACCAGAAGTGAAATTGCTACCTTAGTCTGACTGAATTTCCCTGGGAAGGCCAAACAACGTGAAGAACTTTATCAAAGCCTTCGAGATTATAATTGCCTTGATGTTACGTAGAGGTATGGCTTCAGGAAATCTGGTAGATGCACACATGATTGTCAACAAGTACTGATTTCCAGATCTAGTCTTGGGTAATGGACCAACACAATCAACAATGACCGAAGAGAATGGCTCCCCAAATGCTGGGATAGGCTGCAATGGAGCTACAGGTGGGTCTAACTGGTGTTTTCCAACTACCTGACAAGTGTGACAGGTTCTGCAAAAGTTGGAAACTTTTTTCCGAAGCCCAGGCCAAAAGAAGTGTTTCATGATCTTATCAACAGTCTTTTTAACACCAAGATGACCACCTAAAGGTAAACTATGAGCCATTGTTAAGATCTCATTCCTGTAGACCTTCGGAACAACAATTTGCCTGACCACTGCCCAATCTGCATTGGCAGGGATATCAGGAGGGCGCCACTTCCGCATCAGCACACCATCCTTGAGATAATACCCAACTGGAACTGCATCTATTTCTTTATCAGGAAGGGCTCTCCTCTTTAGTACACAAATTTCAGGATCATTAGTTTGCTCCTCAATCAACCGCTTTCTGGTCTCCAGAGTCTCCAAGTCTCCAGACACATCAGAATCACCAGACCCATCCGGCTGGCTGAATAGAGAACTGATAAAAGTGTCTGATAAGTTCTCAAACGGATAAACCATAGTAGGCCAATCAGAGTCATGAAGCGAACCACCTGAGTCCTGACTATTCAATGTGCTGGACGGCACCACAACATCTTCTTCTTTAGCCTTCTTGGCCATAGCACGAGTCACTGCGCAAGAAGGATACAGAGATGGGTGCTCATCCCCATCTTCAGTGCTCGGCTGTGAAGTAAGATGTACAGGGGGAACTACTTTGCCCCCAGCCAGGTCATTGCCTAGCAACAGAGAAACACCCTTCATAGGTAGACTTGACATAAGTCCCACCTTTACCTGTCCTGTAACTAAATCTGATTTCAAGAATATAGAGCGCAGGGGTACAGATACAGTCCTCCCTTCAATACCTTGTACAAGTATGAAATCCCCTGAAGCGGTCTCATCACGTAACTCCAAAGAGTCCATCAACCAAAGTGACTGAGAAGCTCCGGTATCCCTTAGGATATATATGGGGACAGGAGTAGGATGCTCATTCAGAGCCACAAATCCCTCTGACACAAATGGAAGAAATTCCTCCCTCACGAAGTCAGCTGTATCAGGCTTTTTAGCCCCACAAGAAGCAGGCAACTTAGCAGATCGGTTATCTACTACAGGAGTTTCTAACCTTGTTTTCACAAAGGCATTTGGTTTGGTATCCTTTTCTTTTTCTTTCTTAGCTTTAAGGAACCAGCAGTTAGTTTTAACATGACCAGATTTCTTGCAATAACTGCAAACTAGACCACTTTTGTCACTGTCAGCTTTCACACTTTGATCAGACCTGTTACTGGATTTCTGAGCACCATCACCAGATTTGTCTTTGTCTTTGGGTGAGGAATCTTGGGTATCACCGTAACCCTTTTTCTGAAATTGGGACCATCTATTGTTACTGCTAGACTGAAATTTGTGTGAGAACATATTCATCTGCAAATTTGGCAGCTGATTGCAAATTCAGTGCTTGCTTCTCTTTAAGGTAGGTCTTAACATCATCCTTAACACAGTTCTTGAATTCTTCAACTAACACCATCTCTTTTAGTGAGTTGAAATCATCCTTGACCTCCATAGAAGTACACCAGCGCTCAAAGCAAACCTTCTTCTCATTAGCAAATTCCACATAAGCCTGATTTTCAGATTTCTTCAGACCTCTGAATTTCTGTCAGTAAGCCTCTGTAACCAACTCATAAGCTCTCAAAATAACCTTTTTGACAACCTCATAATCAGAGGAATCATCTGCAGTCAAAGCCGAATAGGCTTCATGAGCTTTACTCTTGAGGGCAGTTTGCAACATCAGAGGCCAGTGTTCCTTTAGCCACTGGCAACTCTTTGCTACCTTTTCAAAACACTGGAAATAGTTGTCAAAATCCTTTTCCGAAAATGGAGGCACCAGTTTTACCTCCTGGCTATCCCGAAATTTATTTTCTGTTGCCATTTTTATTTTTACTTGCTCCCTTTGGAGTCTTTCTTCTCTATCGAATTTCTCTAATTCAAAATCTGTCTGCCTCTGTCTCTCTTTTTCTGCTCTTTCCTCCTTCTCTCTCTCAAATTCTCTTTCTTTCTCTTTTTCCTCCCTTTCTTTTTCTCTTTCCTCTCTTTCTTTCTCTTTTTCCTCCCTCTCAAATTCTCTTTGTTTTTCTCTTTCCTCCCTTTCAATCACTAGCATTTTTAATTTAAGTTCCATTTCCATATTTGGATTTTCCACTGGAAACTGTTCCAGATCTCCTGGTGCAAACAAATTTTCATCAATGTAATATTCAACTATCTCTCTAGCCAGTCTTGCTTTTCACATGGCTGGTTTTACCTTTGTCAGCTCTAAATGTCTGCAAATTTCTCGCAGTTCTGTCTTTTTAAAAGACTTCAAACCCTCAATGGTTGGTGATGCCAAGAAATCATCCATTGCTGTTGATCTGTCAATATATTTATATAGGAAAATAAAAAAAAAAACCAATTTTACAATTTGAAATGTTAGATTTTCAATAAATTACTCACACAATGGTCTATCCCGGACGAGCCCCCAATTTGTTATGGCCCCAATTTATTATTACAATTTACAACACAACAGCAACAGCAAGGGATGACAGACACAATTTAAAAACTTAAACACATTTAATTTTTAACAAAGACAAACTAACTACTAACTAATACTAACAGGTCTTGAACAGAAATGACAGGTCTGGTCACATGTATCCTTCTCCTTGCAATTTCTCCTACCACTACTGTCTCAATTCTTTTCCTTATATACTCTTTTGCAGACCCCACCCACATTTAGACCCCTTTTTTTTTTAATCTTCGGGGACTTTCCCCAGACATGCCCAGGACATGTCTAAACATAACTCCAGTCTGGGGTTAACAAAAAAAAAGGTAAATGCTGCCATCTAGTGGCCTCTATTCACATCACACTAATAAGGTGGATTAGAAATTTACATTTGTTGATGAGATAACGCAAAGACGAACACACCAGGTTAATTGTTTTCACCGAGTGCCTAATGGCCTGCCGGAAGTGACGACACCACAACTTTGAGAATTCTGTTCAGTCTTCGATTTATGCAGCTGTGTGCGATCGCATATTAATTACGTTACTCATTTGATAATGTAGCCATCCAGCAAGCAAATGTTTACAGCAGACGTTCTTTGTAAGCGATATGATTTGGTTTTGCCCTAACTTAGCCAACTTAGCTCTCTGCATGAATGCATTTGATATATTTTGTGGCGCTTTCACTCGTCCGAACAGTGTTTTCACATTTTCTTACTCTAGTTTAAGCTAATTTGCTAGCTGGTTAGAGCTGAAGAGCTTTCACTGTTATAGTAAGCTAGCTTGTGAACGTAGGGCAAAAACCAAATAACATCGCTTAAATATGATGATTATTAACACAGACTTCCCTTAAATATCATTAGGTAGCTGGCAGGATGGCCATATAATCTGAAGAGTAATGTAACACATGACCGCTACACATCGGCGTTGCGCTTCTCAGATAAAACTGTCTGCAGCTCTTCACTTAATATTAAAAGAGGTCGTGTAGGTGTGATCGCATTGAAAGTGACCAATCAGAGTTGTCAAAATGGTTTAGAAATCACAGGACCAATGTAATTGGCTGAATACGAGTTGTCAAAATGGTTTAGGGATTGCAGGAGCAATGTAATTGGCAGTATGCTAATGAGGAACGTATCTGTGTGGAACTCTGTTACAAAAATAACAAGAAGAGCACCGCCAATGGTGCATAATACGCCCCTCATGAATATGGATCAGGAAGTGGACAGACAACATCTGGGCCCCATGTGACCTTTGACCTTCGCCAGTGACCTTGACCTTGGAGGGAAGGCCGTAAACATGGTACGCGACACTCCACTCAGTGATGGTACACGTGTGTATGAGATATCATGGATGTATCGGTTGAGAAGTTATGCTCCGGACAAGCCCCATCTGGGCCCCATGTGACCTTTGACCTTTAACCTTTGCCAGTGACCTTGACCTTGACCGGGTGAATGAAATCATGGTGCGCGACACAGCGCCTAGTGATGGTGTACGTGTATGTCAAGTATAACGAATGTCGCTGAAGCGGCTCAGGAGTTATGCCCCGGACAAGAAATTGCTAACAGACAACGGACGGACGGACAGACGGACGGACGGGGGTGATGACATAATACGTCCCGTCTTGAGACGGGCGTATAATAATAATAATAATAATAAAAATTTTACGGACGGGGCCCATTGAACCGGTTCGGATGGCGGGCCCCCCCCGCCTTGCGGGGGCTTCGGGGGTATACTTTACGGCCCAGGACTGTATGGTCCAGAGCCAGCTCTGATCCTGTCGCTTTCCTCTCTCCTCCCACCGGCCGCATTTGCGCAGGCATGACTGAGAGTTGCGAAGGAAGTCAGATAGCTCACTCCGCAGCTGCCTTCATCTCCAGCTCCTGTGAAACGACGTTTCGTCCAGTTTCAATGCGTGAAATACTTTAGCAATGACGTAACAACAAATTATCGATGAATAAATTAGTCAACAACGAGCTTTGTTATCGAATTTTGTCGACAATGTCGATAAATCGTTGCTTCCATAATATATATATATATATATATATATACACACACAGACATATACACACACACATACATACACTAGCTGCTACCCGCTACCTGGAGTGAAATAGCCATTTTTTTTGCGTGCATGACCGTTTTTGAAAAATCGGGCAACATCAAGTCCTTCCTGGTGTCCAAATGGATATTCACACCAAATTTGGTGATATCCGGTTGAGAAATTTAGGAGAAACGTGCACATACACACACTGACAGACAGACACCTACCTCAAGTATATAATAGATATACACACACAAATAGTTCTAGCCAGGCCAGGCGTTATACAATCGCAAAAGTCACATGTTGGTACGCTGGAAAAATCCGCCAGTACGCAAAAAATTGCTACCGGTACGTTACAGATAGGTCACCAGTAACCAGTATCAGCAACAACACGGATGGCTTCAGACTGTACCGATCAACCTAGTTTTATCGATTATCTGAAGATAGGCTCGCATAGCCGTATAGTCTACCTGTAAAGGCTTAGCACATTAGGCTCAGCACCAGTTAGCGCACAAACAGCCGATCATGGACCCTTAGCTGGTTCATCCACCTCCTGGGACTAGTTCCCAAAATGAAATCATTGCCGCGAATGTCTCGACATCACATAGTTCGGAAGACGATGATGCAATCATCAGAGTAGAGCTTAGTAGCAAGCTAAAGCCATCAACGACGGCGGACCTTGCTTGAGCGAGTGAATATTGCCAGCTAGCATTAGAATTATCCCTAGGAAATGTCTATTTAACTGTCCGATGGATCCTGATCTTTTCTGCCACTTTAAAGTCTCTTCCGTTTAACATGTACAATTGGCACAGTTTAAAATAATCACGAAAACTAGGTAGCTTTATACTTCAGAGATACTGAAATTGCAAATTTATCATTTCGCAGGCATCAAATTAGCCACAAGTAATTTGACTAAGATATCTTCACGAGAAGCGTCGTACTGCATTGTCTTTGACTATAAAGTTAGATTGGCTACTCGAATTGACATTCATACTGCGACTTAACTGTTCGGTAGCTTGATTACTGGCAGCAGACTATACACTATAAATTCATGCAAATTGCCTTACTTATATTGACTAGCTACAAGCATGTCGCACACAGATGAAAAAATAACATATTGTTGCTAGCTCGTCATTTTAGCCATGGATATCTTTCCAATATCAATACCATTTCCCATTTAAACTTGCTGGCGAATCAGTATGTGCAGACCTTTGGAATGTGTGTTTAGCGACCTTGCCATGACATAGCTAGCGAACTTGAAATGTAGGTATACCCAGAGCCATGCCGTACGCCAATAGTTCTTGCTCGTCTTTATGCATGGTCAAAGTAAGTCGTGTCTCTTACGCCTAAATACTTTGAATGGTCTCCCTCTGCTGCTGGGAAGGAAATGCAGCAGTCCACTGTGCACTGACAGAGAGCTTGGCTCAGAGCGATAGTAATTTGAAATGACAGTGAAATTGTCCAATCATATTTCCCTTATGAATGGGAGGGCTTTGTTATCGCTAATATTATGAAAGGTTCTGCCCGCTGTCCCCAAGGTGAATCACAATTTCGCGGAAAAAAATTAATAAATAAAAAACCGTCAGTAATAACAACCTAGCGAGTTAACCTGAGTTGTTGGTTCGTGATAGCTGTGAATATCTTTCCGAGTTTACGAGGTAAGCTATTTCCAGGGCTCTGTGCCAAGTGATTTTTGCCGTCGCTGCCAGTGTTTTTTTTATGCATGTGACTAAATTTATTTGGGAAAAAAAGATGCGGCATTGCGGAGACGGTAGATTAATCGGTAATACAGCACGCTGCTTTTACCCAAATTAACTTCTTCAGGGAAAACGGAATGAAACTTTTAGCCTCTATATTTTTGGTGACCTCACGGATGCATAAGAATACAGCGTTAATTATTCATTAATTAGATCCTCCTGACTCCTTCGACGTGCGATACTTCTTGTTTACAAACATTGACGTCATATTCAGCCATACGCATTAGCGTAGTTGGCAAGAACAAGTGTGAATCAATACAAGAAAACAGGAGAAGTATGGCATCTTGCAGTTGTGGAACGGATTTGGCAGTCTCTGAATATGTACAAAACCTTGACAGTACCGCTAAGGCAAGATATTTCTCAGCTTAAGTACAACGGCGGTCTGTGTAGGCTTCCGGATCCTTACGAGCTGAAAGGTTGGAGGAACGAGCCTTTGGGTCTGGGTCGGCTAGATTATCACTTGATTTTCCTACATCGAGCAGAAATTCAGCATTTGTTGATCATCATTGATCAGTGAAAGTAATTCACAGTCGTGCGTTTACCAGAACGATTTAAAAAGGGGGGCCAATATATTTTGGGGGATTTTATCCATGATAAGGCAGTTTAAGGTTTATGATTAATATTTAATATCGCCAATGCATGTACTGCGCATTCCCAAGCCACCTAGTGCGTTATCAGTAACCAGGCTGCCGCCGTTACAGCTGCAGTAGACATTTAACTCTTAAATTTTTATCCCCTGCCGCCCGATTAGCGCGAAGCGGGGGATATAGCATTGGGCTCTGTCCGTCCATCCGTACGTACGTCCATACGGACACATTAAATTGAGGCGGCGGAAAATATTGCCATGTTAGTGGCAAACACGTGTCTTGACTGGATGTACAATGGACGTTTTTAGACGCTCGAATGTTTCTCTGGGTACCCAAAATTCAAGCCGAAAAAGTAAAGATCTTAGTCGATACTGATGAAGGATGAAAACAGAATTCTTTCCAATACTAATATCCAAACTGTCTCTTAAATACTCGCTATCGGAAAGTAAGGAACCTATCGAATTAACCAACACAAAAAAGATCATTTCCTTGCCATGACCGATTAATAAAATGCGAAAAATTTGCAAAACTTCACTGTAGAAATGATGGAAAATAACTTGCGACTGACACGACAGAACGTGAATAGAACAAATACCAGAGTGGGTCGACGGCATCCAGTTCTTACATCGAATTGCATCAATCGAAGTAGATTTTTTCGGTTCTCAATCTGGAATACATAGGAAACGTATTCCTGAACCCTTCACGGAATGGTTTGTGCAGTTAATAACGCTGCAACTGACTGGCAGTATGACAAAAAGTGGAAGAAAATTTGACTTCACCTATAAAATCAATTGCCATGTTGTGGCTTTTTGCCAACCACGGTAGTCAACAAACCCACATGACCAGGCGACATCATAAGAAGTATCGCTCCTGTATGTTCAATAAAATTTCTGGCTAGAACCCAGATATGTTTATGCATATATATGCATATATATGCATATATATACGCATATATATATATATATATGCATATATATACGCATATATATATATATATGCATATATATACGCATATATATATATATATATATATATATATATATATATATATATATATACACATATATATATATATATATATATATAAGGGGGGGCAAATGGATTTCCAGTCATATGGCCCAAAATTGCCTGCAGCACCCCTGGCTATATGTGGCAATAGTAAATAGCAGCAGTAGCCCAATAACTGATGATGATTACACACCGGGTTGCTTGGGCAGGCGCAGCATATGCATTCATAATATAAATATAAAATTCAAACCCACCTTCTCACCAATGAAACCCCCCAAAATATACCAGTGCCTCTTTTTAAAATCTTTCTGGTGAACAAAAAAGTGGAGGTTGGAAATGGAACTCCGTGGTACAGCAAAGCAACCTCACTGCATATATGCGTTCCCGCAAGCAAACGTTTAATTTTATTAACATTAAACTTTGGTGGTAACGGTATCATTTCAATGATGGATAACTGATAAATTTAGCTTTAGGTCGAGTTTTGCTTCATTCATTCATTTACTGGATCTCTATTAGCGGCATTTCACATTAACTTACAAAACCCAAAACCAGTGAAGTTGGCACGTTGTGTAAATCGTAAATAAAAACAGAATACAATGATTTACAAATCCTTTTCAACCTATACTCAATTGAATACACTGCAAAGACAAGTTACTTAATGTTCAAACAGGTAAACTTCGTAATTTTTTGCAAAGATTAGCTCATTTAGAATTTGATGCCTGCAACATTTCAAAAAAGCTGGCAAAAGTGGCAAAAAAGACAGAGTTGAGGAATGCTCATCAAACACCTATTTAGAGCATCCCACAGGTGAACGAGCTAATTGGGAACAGATGGGTGCCATGATTGGGTATAAAAGCAGCTTCCCTGAAATGCTCAGTCATTCACAAACAAGGATGGGGCGAGGGTCACAACTTAGTGAACAAATGCGTGAGCTGATTGTCGAACACTTTATAAACAACGTTCCTCAACAAGCTATTGCAAGAAATTTAGGGATTTCATCATCTACGGTCCGTAATCTCGTCAAAAGGTTCAGAAAATCTGGAGAAATCACTGCACATAAGCGACAAGGCCAAAAACCAAATTGAATGCCCGTGACCTTCGATCCCTCTGGCGGTACTGCATCAAAAACCGACATCAGTGTGTAAAGGACATCACCACATGGGCTCAGGAACACTTCAGAAAACCACTGTCAGTAACTACAGTTCGTCGCTACATCTGCAAGTGCAAGATAAAACTCTACAATGCAAAGCGAAAGCCATTTATCAACAGCACCCAGAAACGCCGCCGGCTTCGCTGGGCCCAAGCTCATCTAAGATGGACTGATGCAAAGTGGAAAAGTGTTCTGTGGTCTGACGAGTCCACATTTCAAATTGTTTTTGGAAACTGTGGACGTCGTGTCCTCCGGACCAAAGAGGAAAAGAACCATCCAGACTGTTATAGGCGCAAAGTTCTAAAGCCAGCATCTGTGATGGTATGGGAGTGTATTAGTGCCCAAGGCATGGGCAACTTACACATATGTGAAGGCACCATTAATGCTGAAAGGTACATACAGGTTTTGGAGCAACATATGTTGCCATCCAAGCAACGTCTTTTTCATGGACACCCCTGCTTATTTCAGCAAGACAATGCCAAGCCACATTCTGCACGTGTTACAACAGCATGGCTCCGTAGTAAAAGAGTGCAGATACTAGACTGGCCTGACTGTAGTCCAGACCTGTCTCCCATTGAAAATGTGTGGCGCATTATGAAGCGTAAAATACGACAACGGAGACCCCGGACTGTTGAACAACTTAAGCTGTACATCAAGCAAGAATGGGAAAGAGTTCCACCTGAAAAGCTTCAAAAATGGGTCTCCTCAGTTCCCAAACGTTTACTGAGTGTCGTTAAAAGGAAAGGCGATGTAACACAGTGGTAAAAAGGCCCTTGTGCCAACTTATTTGCAATGTGTTGCTGCCTATAAATTCTAAGTTAATGATTATTTGCAAAAAAAATAAAAGTTTCTCAGTTTGAACATTAAACATCTTGTCTTTGCAGTGTATTCAATTGAATACAAGTTGAAAAGGATTTGCAAATCATTGTATTCTGTTTTTATCTACAATTTACATAACATGCCAACTTCACTGGTTTTGGGTTTTATACTTCCAGGAGCTGCAACAGCCGGGAACTGAGTTGCTCTCCACATCTGTGTGGAAAATCACGGTGAAAGACTCTCGTGTCGGCTCTTTTTACAGCATCATAATGGTGCTGATTTCGATTCAACGCCACTACCTGTAGTTGCGTGCTGCAATTGCAATTATAATTCACAGAAATGACAGGTCCTGACAGTGATTGCGTTTACATGGACTTGAGTATGGGTCATTCCATACTAAACTGTGTTGCATAAGAATGATCAATAAAATTTTTTCGAAGAGAATTAAATGATTTGCATTGTTCTTATTTATTCAATCCTGGATTGAAGATATACATAAGAAAAAAAAACAGTCATCGATCCAACAACACAGCAGAAAAAGTGGTGTCCTGATGTCAGCCAAGGCATTGTGAAAGCCATAATTTGTTACAAAATTTGGCAGCCAACTTCATGAAATGCTCATGACATGTCTGTTGATACTGCGAAACAAAGTAAAATGAAATATTGCAGAGAAATACCCACAATAACGGTTTCAATGGTCTGAACCAAATTACCTGGACTCGTCTAATCAGAAATGCAATTTGAAATGACCGTTGTGGGCCTAACCATTCGCGTCCTCACGTGTTACGTCCAGACCTGTGGGTTAATTTGCATAATGTATCTAAACAGCGTAAAGATGACCGTGGCAAACTTAGGTTCTCACTGCCTGTATCAAAATTTCACAAGGCATCAGACAGTCATATATAGCATGCTTTTAAAAATAATGATCGAAAAATGAAAAATTTTCCGTGTCCTAATATCGTGTTACGTCCATAACATCAAGAAATACGCGTAGATCGTGTCCTACGCAAAGACTGAAGAAAAAGATGGACACAGCACCCAGATCTAAAAAGTGAGGGCAAAGCAGACATCTTTAAAAATGTGCATTATATTTAATGGCCAGCAGATGGCAATGGTGGTTGCAGAAAGAAGTTCAATGCTACTGAAGTCTATGAGAAAATGACCCAACTTTCCCACCTGATTTATTATTTCATTCTTATTTTTTAAAATGCCTCCTAGTGAATAAAGTAATATATTCCTTTGGTGATTTAGAGCAACAGGTAACCAGTTATGAAATGTTAACAATGCTTTGCACTGACACCAGGTGAACGATATACAAACATTGACAACAAAAGACATTGACTGGCCGTAATTATCCATACGTAAATTTTGGCCATAGACTGAGGCCATTTATCATACAATAGAATTGACTTTGAAATGCATCTGATTTTCAGGAATTCAATATCTGTTTTGTGTCTTTGTTACACCCACAACACCTGCCACCTTAGCACATTATGGGGTCACTGAAATGAAGTGATCACTCAGTTTATTTTCTTGCTTGCTTATTTGTGATGCCCATCCATGGGGTTTCACCACTGCGATGAAAAACTTTGGAAAAGGTGTCTTTGAATTTTCATCACTGTTATAACACATTTCTACAGTTTAGTATGGAATGACCCGTATCCCAGTTATGAGGCTTGTCCCGGTTGAGTTTCCCATAAAAACACTGAGCATTATGCCGTGAGCTGGTGGCAGTAAGAAATTTGGCGGTGGTGGCCGCCACCAAATTCAGTGTGCAGGAAAAAACCCTGCCTGTCTATTTAAAACTTCTAGTTGCAGAACAAAGGGGATAATAATGGGAGTTTTACCCCCAAAAGGCCTATATAAGTGACTTTTTCAGCTAGGACCCTTTTCAGGGTCTCTTAACTATACTATTATGCCTTGGATGCAGTCAGTATTCCTCGTACAGACAGACCATTGGTTACAAACATATTTCTAAACTTCTGAATGTTCCAGTTAGCAGAGTTGGGGCCATAATGCGGAAGTGGAAAGAACATCATTTCACCATAAACTGGCCAAGACCAGGTGCTCCTTGCAAGATTTCTGACAGAGGAGTCAAAAGAATAATTAGAAGATTAGTCCAAGATTCACCCACGGAGAGCTTCAGAAAGACCTGGAATTGCAGGTACACTTGTTTCAAAGAAAACAATAAGTCACGCACACAACCTCTTTGGCCTCCATGCACGCTCTCCGCGCCAGACTCCATTACTGGAGAAAAAGCATGTGGTAGCTCATTTAAGGGGATTTATAGTTAAGCAAATATTTTTCCAAGATATTCACTTTTTAAACTAAGAATTATTATCAAAATAATTCTAATAGAAATGCCAACTTAAAACACTGAGTTTTTGTAGCATCACATTAGTGGTTGCCATGGCAACGTCTGCTTTGATGAATATATTGCTACTTAGAGAAACAGTTATTGAGATAACTAAACAGTGTTTGGTTATAATTTCAGCTGTATGGAAGGAAAAAACATTCCTTATGTCACTACAGTGTTTTTTTCTACAGGTTTCTGTGTTCTAGTATTGATTTTGACCCCCCAAATCAATTTCAGCAGGAAACTGCTAACTAAATATGCATATTTTGATTTACTCATATTCAGAGGTATATATTGCAAAAAGAGCTCGATACAGACATAGATAATGACAAAATGAAGAAAATTGCCAAATATGAAGTTAATTGGATGTACTGTTGCTGAAAAATGTGTATTTTCAGAAAAACTTGATTTTAGTTTGGCCTTAATAATGTTATCAAAGTTTGACTGTGATGTTCTCAGGAGGAATACATTTAGTATTTTGTTTTTAGGATTTTTTTTACCTTCTTAAAAGGCACCAGCCTCATAAGCAAACTCCCTCTTCTTCAATCTGTGTTTCTTCCCTAGTTCTACGTGCTTGTCCAGCACCTATTCGTTTCTTTTTTCCAAGTTCTAGTGCGCATTTTTCACTCTATTTCATGTTTTCTGTCCATTTCCTGATAGCCTTTCATTGAGTGTGCCCCTGCCTTTATGCCAAGTTTCATAAGAATGGAGGCAATTCCTCGCTGGCCATCATTGAAAGTCACCACACTCATAGCTGTTCCAGCCTTGAACACAGAGTTTGGGACAAGTTTTTACTTCGGAATACGCACTCCATATTATGGACTATTTGAAGGACCACTTCATGTTCTTACCTCAAAACTAAAATTTTTAACCAAAATTGGCATTTTGCTTAGCTATAGGTCTCCTTAAAGTTTGCTGCTCAATATTAGGACAAGCCTATGAAATACTGGGAGAATATAGTCTGGTCAGATGAGACCAAAATTAGCTCTTTAAATGTCATTGTACACACCATGTTTGGAGGACAAACGACACTGAACATCACCCCCAAACACTGTTATTCAGCATAAGGTACTAGCAGACTTCATATAATTGATGGAAGGATGACTGGAGAAATGTACCGAGACATTCTTGATAAGAATCTGCTGCTACCTACCAGGATGCTGAAGTTATCATTTCAGCATTCAGACATTTCAGCAAGACAATGATCTCAAACACACAGCCAAGGAAATTCTCAATTGGTTTCAGAGAAAGAAAATAAAGCAGCTAGAATGGACCAGTCAATCACCCAACTTGAATCGAACTGAAAGTCCATGGAAAGACCAGAAGATCAGAGTTCATAGAGGAGGCCCATGGAACCTTCAAAATTTGAAGGCAGCTTGGGTGGAAGAACAGGTCAAAATCACACCTGAGCACTTAATGCGACTAATTTATCCATACAAGAAGCGTCTTGAAGCTGCCATTACCACCAAAGGCTTTTATACTAAGCATTTAATAAATTTCATTAAGCGTGTCCAATACTCTTTCCCTGTGTCATTCCAGTTTATTACACTTAATTTATGGAATCATTTATTTTGATTTCTATGTGTGTGGATGACTTGGGTTGTAACCGACCTCTGGTGAAAATTCCATGTCAATAGCCCCATTAGAAATATATTTACAGAGAAAAATGTTGCCACGTTCAATACTTATTTTCCTCGCAGTATACAGAACCAAGTGCACGCTTTAATTAAATCCGTTCTGGCGCAGTATATCAGGAAAGAGCACACTGGATATTGGCTAGTGCCCGTATTCTTAGGAAGACATTTTGATGAACAAGTTCATTTGCATTTGCGCAAAGTTAAGCTGAAAAAACAATATTTGCTTTGTTAGCCAGTTAAATAGGGGGCAAGTTGGTTCGCCAATTCATTTTTGATTGGATATTCTTCCCCTTGAGGGTGTGTCATTATTTAGATGAGTCACTTATGATATTTTGAACCATTAGGCTATATACGGCCAATGTTCTGAACAGCTCTTGATAATTGTTTTGCTTTCGACAGGCTGATGTTGTTCACGCTTGTGTCCTCACTCTCCCTCTCTATATGGATTTGTGCTTGTGTGAGTACATATAGCTTACGATGATATAGGCCTGAGTTTTAGCTCAGCCTTTTCATGGGCGTGAGGGGGTATTGTTAACTTCCCCAAAGAAACACAAGGAATTATTACATGCATTTATTTAGCTGATATGAGCTTACGGGTAACTGTTTCAGGTTAATATGATGTGCTTGATACATAGCATTTAAGTTTTAATAGTGCTATTATGGGCATTTTTCTTATACAGTTGAGCAGAAGTTGAATCTGTTTTGTGCTGGAAACCAAACAACCAATCTGGCAACACTAGTTGTGACAAAATTATTTTACACAGTGGTGAACATGCATCTGCCCCAGCTGCATTGGAAAGTTTTACAGAAATCAAACTTCTAAATGGCTATTATTTTTGAACAAAAAACAAACTTGAAAAGTTAAAGCATTGCTTATCATGTTATTTCAATTTTTAAATTAAATACATTTTAAAGGGATTTGTAAATTACTGTTTGCAGTTTTTATTTACATTTTACACATTTTCCCAGGTCTTCAGGAACTGAGATTGCAACAAATTGTAAAATAATCATTTTAAAATTTGGTCACATACATAGACTGTATAAAACTGTGGACGCAGCACCCTGGTCTGAAAAATGAAGCCCATGCGGAAGTACCGTAAAATGGCATTCTATTTAATGGCCAGTAGATAGCAAAGTCGATGGTTTCAGAAAGAACTTAAATTCTATAAAAGTATATGAGAAAATGACCCAACTTTCCCTCCAGATTTTTCACATTATTTTATCGTAACTATAGCAAATTTCAAGACTCCTTCAATATATCAAGATAATTTTTGTAAATTATGGTCCCAAGTAGACTAGAATAAAGGATAAAGCCAGAATATGCTTTAGGGGCGTGGCTATCCTCTGGTCCTCCTTCGATACGGTCAGATCCACCCCTCTCGTCCCTACCCAGATCTTGATCTTTCTCTCGTCCGATAGAAATCACATCCAGTTTCAAAATGACAAAATGGCACAATTCAATTTGCCAAAATCCAGGCTTCCTTTATAGTATGCTGAAACTAATGGGTGACATCACGGTAGCTTCGTCCATCTTTTTATACAGTCTATGGTCACATATCCTTTGGATCCAATGACTGCTTGAAGTCTAAGATACACAGACACACCAAATATTTGATATCTATCCTGGTTATGCGCTGCAAAGCCATTACTGCAGCTGCCTTTAGTTCCTGCTTGTTTCAAGACAAGCAAACGAGATAACAAAAATCTATCCAATGAATTATGGTGCTCCCTGTAGCTGCTGGAAAATTTATTTCCTTCAATGGATGAAATGCTCACAATTTTGTGTTTCCTCATGTTCAAATTACCATGTTATATTTTATTTTGGATTGAGATCTGAAGCCATTGTGTGACTGATATAGGAAACCAGAGGACTGCATGAAAGAGTGTGTACAAACCACATGATCTCTCATAAAATCGAGCCAAAAATGGCACTTAGTTCAAATAAAACACAATTTAGGAAGTCAGATGAAAATTAATTCACAACTATCATACTTAATTCCATAAAAATTCTTATTGGAACCTTGGGACCACATTCACTCATAAAGGGAGCTGCTCTGAAAGTCAGGTCTCTAAATTAAAATCCACAGCCTTCGGTTCACTTAGATCAGAATTCCAGATGAGACTTCATTACAGACACAAGCAGCACTGCTATTAATTTCCGGGGGTAAAATAATCGGTTGTTGTCCGCTATGGGTCTGATCAATCCTCCCTCCCTCCCTCCTTCCCTCCCTCTCTCACTCACACACACAAAGACAATCGTGCGATTCAAGACAATTATTTCACTAACTGAAACTGATTGCACAAATTAAAAATATCCAAATACCATTTGTTTTCGATGAGTCAGCAAAAAAGCGCGTCCAAATTGGTAGAGTTTCCGAATATCTTACATTTGAATTAACGAAAGGCTTTAAGGTCTCGTTCCAATTCACGGCAAAAATAGGCTGTATCATTAACCCTGAAAAGCGAACGCAGAGGCCACTTACTTTCAAAGCAGTTAGTATATCGCCTCTGATTGTAGTTTACTGGTCTACCAGCACGCAGCGTCAACAAGTAATCCGTGCTCACAGCAGCACGTCTCCGACAAATATCTATTATGTATGAGATGCTAGCCCAACGCCCAACCTCTCAAAAGAAAAACATATCAAGATGAAAGGGCACGCCCTTTGGCTTGCCCTGAAATATACTGATCTAGTGGTCTGATCAGCAGTCATGTAGCCAACTTCATCTCACAATGAATTTAGCCCATTATTATTATTATTATTATTATTATTATTATTATTACGACGCTTTAAAGCGCGGCAAACAACTTCAATATTATGTTAGATTTCCTAATGCTCACCAAGTCAGGAACTACGAAAGTACTAAGTAGGCTACATATTTATTTTTCTTCATACATGGTCATACTGATGTGAAACATAAAAACACGCCATTTCCAATGCGCAAGTTGGTAAGTCAGAAATCATTACTCATGCGCTATCCGTAGAACAAACACAGTCCCGTATAATTTATGACTCTCCGAATATAAACGTCAGCTACTTTCCTGGACGGTCATGCGGGTGTGAATCTGATGTGGACTAATTTCCATGGAGTGCGAGTCTGTCACAACAACTTAGGTCGTGTCCTGAGCGCGGTGAAAAATGTCGCTGACTCGTAGTTTTTGTCATGTGTAAAAGCGGACAGCTCATTCTTTTAGAATCATTATTCTGCAGAAATTATTTACACATTGGCCATCGTTAAATAGCCAAGCTGGTTTAAGCTCACAAGCCAAATACAATTTTCAATATTTGAATTACTGCACACCTCGTCTCAACCCAGTGGAAACGTTTGATTTAGCTCAATCATAAATTTTTAATATATATATATATATATATATATATATATATATATATTTTTTTTTTTTTTTTTTTTTAAATCGCGTAGATCGTTCAAGATGGATCATGAGATAGGCTACAGCGCACATAATGATAATTGCTGCGCTCAGTAACCCAGGCAACTGCTTCAACTGCTATCCCCAATTCACTTCATTTTGCAACTGTTTTAAGACGCGACCGCATTTCACAACAATTAATAGGCCTATTGGCTTAATTTTACTGTTACACAACCCAATAAAAATAATTAATGCAAGCGATAAAATGCACATTGCGGAAATACTCCATTGCATTTCAAATGTTTGCAAAGATAAGTCAATATTTCTACCAATCTGTCCAGAACACTAGCTGAACAATATAACAGATATATAAACTGGGTTGCGTTATTTAGAAAGTATAGATAATTGCCGTATTAGACGTAGATTGAGCGCAAATCCGAATACTCAACTAATCCGCACAGGGGGCGTCAAGTGACAAATAAACAGCTAACTTCATTCAATACGAGGCGTACACAGGGGAATGTTGCCACACAGCACAACAGAAAACGGAAATGGAGTCTGTTTTCCAACTTGCCATTGAGCCAATTGTTGAACGAGGAAGTTCATATGGGCTTATATTCATCTCCCCAAACCCTAAAAAGACAAACACCTCTTACCTTCCATAACGAGCAGCATATAGGCCTACTTATCGCAAAGCAATTCACCTCGTCAGTTTCTTTATTTCGACTACAGCCTATTTCTTTCGCATACGTAGCACAGTACACTAAAGACAACTTCTAGGTAGCATGGTAAGAACAAATATAGCGCGCTTCGTTTTCCATGAAACTTGCAGCCTTCACGTCTTGCTGTGCACAGTGGAAATAGGTATAAACGCCAAGTTATTCGCCTCGAGGCGAGGAAAAACCAAAAATATCTTTTTTAAAAATGCATCCTACCTTGTAGACTGCCACACGTCTTTCAAGTTGGGTATTAGGGTATAAATAAACTCAAGATCCCCGGAACTTGTTTCCAGATATTATGTCAGTGTGTTTTGATTCCGCTACCTTCTGACTACTGTGCGATTTAGACAATAAGCATTTCGAACTCAAACGGGGGTATGCCCAGTCTCACCGCCACTCCACCTACTTCAACTTTCCAAATATGTTACGTAGAAAAACTAATACACGTTATTCGAGCGAGCGAGCGATCGCCACAATGACGTTGAGAAAAAAATTAGACCGCACAAATCCCTCTTTCTCATGATAAGTTGTCTTTCACATCCGGTCATGGCAAAACAAAGCATGTCGTGCTTTAATTAGTTTGGATGCGTATGATTTATGTACCAAAATGGTTAGTTCCTGTTGCGGTGTTGGCTGTGAAAACCGTAGAGACCCAACAGAAATATGTTTTTTTACTCTAAAACCGTTGTTTTACTGTTATACATGGAAAATATTCTAGTTTTTTTTATTATTGTTGTCATTTTACCTGATTTTGATCGTTTTGGTTATATCCTGAAAGCTTTCACTTATAAGTATGTCCTTATTTGAAAAAGGAAGTGGCTTTTCCGAAGGCAGCCTTGTGGATAATTTCCTATCCGCTCTTCGCAAGGCAGCCTTGTAGATAATTTCGTATCCGCTATTCGCATGGCAGTCTTGTGGATAATTTCTTATCCGCTATTCGCAAGGCAAGACCCCAGTGGCCAAGATCATGAATTAACTTTATATTACTTTAATTAACCTGTCTTATTGAAATTACATGTAGCCTACAAAATTGCCACCCCTGTTGCGTCTTTTTCAGCCATGATGACAAAATCAGTCTGTTTCTTAAATAAAGACAGAGATCACGGTCATGTAAAATTATTTTGTTAAACATTACTTTGATGCTGTCAGACTACCACATATTGACACACTCTAATGCAATGCGTAGGCAATAATAGTCACAAGTTTATTTCCACACCACAGATTGTGGTCTCGAAGAAAATAAAAGAAAGAACCTGCACTGCAGTTTTGCTGAATTGAGATGATTGAACTGCCCAATAGCGCCCATTGGTGTTTAGTCAGTGATTTAGTTCCCCAAACACTTATGTTCTGCCTGCTCTGTTCATGTTTTTGCATCATGGTCATGTTTGTCTTGTCATGTTCCTGGTGTTCTCTTGTTTAGCTCCTTGGTTCCTTGTTCTTTGTGTTTCCAAGCCGTGCCATGTTTCCTGGCCATGTGTGATTTCCCTTGCATCATTGCCCTCTTTGCAGCCCCTTGGGTGATGTTTTTTGTTGGCCTTCTTGCCCGTTTTTCCCAGCCTGTTTTCTTTTCTTCCTTGTAAATTAACCCCTGCCTTGTTTCCTATCCTGCATCCGGTGTCTCCCCTTGTCGCACTTAACTAACACTCAGTGTGGGGAGATACGAAATGGATAACGAGCCTCTCAGATAACCTGAGCTGAAGAGGGCTTTTCAGACTAAATTCTGTCTGTTCATGTATACCTGTCCTTCCATAAGCCTGTCACACTTGTGTTAAACCTGTCTTTTCTTCTGAAGAACTGCTTACCCATTATCTGTCTGAGCAGCTCCAAGCATACTTAGGTAAAGGAATTCTAGTTTTTGAAAGAAGATATCCCTAGGGCTTTATGTATGTTGTAATTAGTGTCAAGTTTTTTTTTTCAGTTTTAAAAATGTAGATATGCAAAAATGTTAAGGTAGGCCCTGGTAAGTCAGTCCCTGTTTTATTGCAATAGATGTAACATAGTACATATTAAAATTTGGAGTGTGAATATTGTTGCTTACTATTTATAGAAAAACTAAAAGACATTGTGAATCTCTTGCCCATTTTTATGGGACTGTCTTCTTCATTTCCATCATTATGTTGTCATGTTTGTCTCAAAATTGAGTTTAACACATAATGACACATAAAACATTCAGTTCCATGAACTGGTTGAAAGTATCTAGTCAATCAAAGACATGATTGATGTGATGTAATAAATCATTCAGCACTGTATTGGCTTTTCTCTGATACCTCAGGTTGCCATTGTATTTATTATGTTTATATGTTTATACTTTTTCAGTACTTTACACTTTTACATTGTCATGAACTCTTCTCATGAGGAAATATGAAAACAGTTTACATTCTGTGAAAATATCATATTAATACAACTGTAATATGAGCATTCTTTAAAGTGATAGTTTTTGACTCAATATCATGATTCATTAGTATGTTTGCCAAATTGTGTATTTGTGTTGTTTAGGAATTACAAAACCCAAAACCAGTGAAGTTGGCACGTTATGTAAATCGTAGATAAAAACATAATACAATGATTTGCAAATCCTTTTCAACTTATTTTCAATTGAATACACTGCAAAGACAAGATGTTTAATGTTCAAACTGAGAAACTTTTTTTTTTTTTTTGCAAATAATCATTAACTTAGAATTTAAAGGCAGCAACACATTGCAAAAAAGTTGGCACAGGGGCCTTTTTACATCTGTGTTTCATCGCATTTCCTTTTAACAACACTCAGTAAACATTTGGGAACTAAGGAGACCCATTTTTGAAGCTTTTCAGGTGGAACTCATTCCCATTCTTGCTTGATGTATAGCTTAAGTTGTTCAACAGTCCGGGGTCTCAGTTGTCGTATTTTACGCTTCATAATGCACCACACATTTTCAATGGGAGACAGGTCTGGACTACAGGCAGGCCAGTCTAGTACCCGCACTCTTTTACTACGGAGCCATGCTGTTGTAACACGTGCAGAATGTGGCTTGGCATTGCCTTGCTGAAATAAGCAGGGGCGTCCATGAAAAAGACGTTGCTTGGATGGCAACATATGTTGCTCCAAAACTTGTATGTACCTTTCAGCATTAATAGTGCCTTCACATATGTGTAAGTTGCCTGTGCCTTGGGCACTAATACACCCCCATACCATCACAGATGCTGGCTTTTGAACTTTGCGCCTATAACAGTCCGGATGGTTCTTTTCCTCTTTGGTCCGGAGGACACAACGTCCACAGTTTCCAAAAACAATTTGAAACGTGGACTCGTCAGACCACAGAACACTTTTCCACTTTGCATCGGTCCATCTTAGATGGGCTTGGGCCCAGTGAAGCCAGCGGCGTTTCTGGATGCTGTTGATAAATGGCTTTCGTTTTGCATTGTAGAGTTTTAACTTGCACTTGCAGATGTAGCGACGAACTGTAGTTACTGACAGTGGTTTTCTGAAGTGTTCCTGAGCCCATGTGTTGATGTCCTTTACACACTGATGTCGGTTTTTGATGTAGTACCGCCTGAGGGATCGAAAGTCACGGGCATTCAATTTGGTTTTTGGCCTTGTCGCTTATGTGCAGTGATTTCTCCAGATTTTCTGAACCTTTTGACGATATTACGGACCGTAGATGATGAAATCCCTAAATTTCTTGCAATAGCTCATTGAGGAATGTTGCTTTTTAACTGTTCGACAATCAGCTCACGCATTTGTTCACTAAGTGGTGACCCTTGCCCCATCCTTGTTTGTGAATGACTGAGCATTTCAGGGAAGCTGCTTCTATACCCAATCATGGCACCCACCTGTTCCCAATTAGCCCGTTCACCTGTTGGATGTTCCAAATAAGTGATTGATGAGCATTCCTCAACTCTCTCAGTCTTTTTTGCCACTTGTGCCAGCTTTTTTGAAACATGTTGCAGGCATCAAATTCCAAATGAGCTAATATTTGCAAAAAATTACAAAGTTTACCTGTTCGAACATTAAGTAACTTGTCTGTGCAGTGTATTCAATTGAATATAGGTTGAAAAGGATTTACAAATCATTGTATTCTGTTTTTATTCACGATTTACACAACGTGCCAACTTCACTGGTTTTGGGTTTTGTAGTTTGGGGAGCTATGTCATCTACTGGTGTTAACCTCTGTGTTTTCTCAGGTCCAAGGTCAGCGGAGCTGTCTACCAGGAAGTGTTATGGGCGGTGGTAGGATGCCAGGTGCCGAGACCAATAACTCAGAGCAGCCCAGATAAGAGACAAACACAAAAGAGCAGTGGCGAAGCTACAGGAGGGGGCGAAGACACGTCCCTTTTAGTCCTGGCTAGATCTCAATCATTTTCCTTTATTGACGTCTTTTCCAATTATTGTAATTGGCAACTGAAGACATGGTTTCTCTCCACATGTGATCTAACAGCGATTAAATTGCGGGATAATTCAGCACAGTGGCGGAACAGAGAATTGGGTTGCACAAAACAGCCGTTTAAAACAATTATAAATCCTGACCTGTTCTCAGTCATCTTCATGATTAACAAAAGGTTCGCCCCGAGAGCACTCCGCACTGAACAAGTGCTGCCTGTTCTCCCCGATTAGGTAAGATGACAATCGTTCATCTGGACGCGTATTTGCTGTATTTAAATCTACGTTATTCAAAATTGCATAGCCTACTTGTCGACTCTCACGCAAATGGCTTGAACCGCACGCTTTTTATAATCTATTTAACTGAGAGGTGCCACTGTGTTTTTTTTTAAATCAACCCAAAAAATACCAAGAGAGAAAGTCTGCATGTCATTGGAATATGGACCAGTTCAATCACGCAAAGCATTAGCCAATGAATAAGTAAATAATTTTTCTGCCCTGAATTTAGCCAATGATTTAATCGCTGTTAGATCGCATATGGTGAGAAACCGTGTCTTCAGTTGCCAATAACGATAATTGGAAAAGACGTCAATAAAGGAAAATGATTGAGATCGAGGACTAAAAGGGACGTGTCTTTGCCCCTCCTGTAGCTCTGCTACTGCAAAAGTGTGACGGTGCGTTCATTCATTCTTGCCACCGACTTCAGCAGGGTGACGCGAGTAGTTTTCCAAGTGCGTCTGTATCGGCAGATGAAGGCCTGTGCGGACGGGATGGCCACCTCCTCCTCCTGACTGGGGAACAGTGGTGGTTGGTATCCCATGCAGCACTCGAAAGGAGACAGCTTAGAGGAGTAGGAGGTGTGGCTATTGATGGCGTAATCGGCCCATGGCAATTGATGACTCCAGGAGGCTGGGTTTTTAGCACAAAGACATCTGAGGACAGTTTCAATGCATTGATTAGCCCGCTCGGTCTGGCCATTAGATTGGGGTGAATACCTGAGGTGAGACTGACTGAAGAGCCTAGTGAGGTGCAAAAAGCTTTCCAAAACCTGGAAGTGATCTGTGGACTTCGATCAGAGACAATGTCAGTGGGGATGCCGTGGAGTCATCCCGAGGTTGGCGGTTTCTTGTGGAGTGGGGAGTTTGGTGAGGGGAACAAAGTGAACTGCTTTGGAGAATCTGTCGACAATAGTGAGGATAGTGTTATGATGATTGGAGGGAGGTAAACCCGTGATGAAATCTGGGGAGATGTGTGACCAAGGACGATGGGGTCTGTGTAGGGATTGGAGTAGGCCGTGATGGGGTTGGTGAGATACCTTAGACTGAGCACAGACCAAGCAGGCAGAGACAGAGTCCCGGACATCTTTCCTCATATCCGGCCACCAGAAGCGACGCGTGATGAAATCCAAAGTCTGGTTAACTCCTGGGTGGCAAGACAAGTTAGATGCATGGCCCCATTCCAAAACTTGGGGGTGCACAGTGATAGGGACAAACAGACAATTGGTGGGGCAACCACTGAGAGCAGCAGAATCTTCTTGAGCATCTCTTACTTTTCTTTCGATATCCAAAATAGGAACGGGAATCACACAGACAGCCTATGACATTTAAACAGCTCTGGTCCAAGAGTTCTACGTGCACAGATAACAAGAGCAGGAAAGTGATTAAACACGTGCGAAAGATTCTCGCTGAAACTCAGGGAGAGAAAAGCGATAGACAAGGGGCGGAGAATAGAACAGGCCGATTGCGGAGAGGTAATTAGTCTATTAGTAGCAGTGCAGCTTTACAACTTAAACAAGAGTGCTCATTAGTAATTTAGTAATCGAATATATATATATATATATATACATGGTTAGTTGTGTTAGTTGACTGTAATACAAAATACAAATGTTAGTCATGCAAGCAATCAGAACAGAAGGGTGAAGGGAGAAAATGAGATACAAAGGAATATTTTAAACACCGGACTTCATTTAAATCACCCGAAGTCAGTGAGCACGCAGACAGGGGAGGCGGACTGAACCAACTAGATCACAAGACAGGGGAGACGAGTGCAATGGAACTGAAACGTGGAATGAACCAAAAACCTGAAGATTAAAAAACCAAAAAGAATAAATTTTGTAAAAGACAATAATCATGAACACAAAACCAGAACATAATCATGTCCGAAAACCAGAACCATGACAAAAAGAGGTACACACCTGCGGTAAAAGCTCCCACTTCCAAGGACGAATAAAAGTCCGCAACATGGAAGCAGTGCAAGAGCCAATAAACAACAAGACAGAAGAGAGTACATTTCTAAAAGAAGCAATTCCTCACAATAAATGGAATATAACAAATTACTAGGAAATCTGATTTGAGATTTTCTCTGGCTGAAGTGCTAGACACAAACAGATAGGCGTGGCGAACCGCCAGCCATATACTTTTGTATATAGAGACCGGAAAACTTCGCCCCAGCTCAATCAGCCAGCTGGGCCAGGAATTCGATGGAAAAGAAACCCAATATCTTCCTAGACAGTAGAACAAAGAAAGGTCCAACACACGCACGCCTAAACCATGATAGAAAGTTTGAGAGAACTTCATGCTTCCCTCTGCTGATAAGCTTTATGGAAATGCTGATTTCATTTTCCAACAGGACTTGCCACCTGCCCACACTGCCAAAGGAACCAATACCTGGTTGAAGGACCATGGTATCCCTCTGCTTGATTGGCCAGCAAACTCGCCTGACCTCTATGGGGTATTGTGAAGACGAGCATGCAAGACACGAGACCCAAAACTGCAGAAGAGCTGACGACTATCAGAGCAACCAGGGCTTCCATAATACTTCAGCAGTGCCACAGGCTGATCGCCTCCATGCCATGCCACATTGCTGCAGTAATTCATGCAAACGGAGCCCCGACCAAGTATTGAGCACTGTACATGTTCATACTTATCAGCAGTCCAGTATTTCAGCGTTAATTTTTTTAAAATTTTTTATTGGTCTTAATTTACATTCTAATTTTCTGAGATGCTGAATTTTAGGTTTTCATTAGCTGTCAGTTATAATCATTAAAAGAAATAAACACTTCAAATATATCAGTCTGTGTGCAATGAATCTATATATGAGTTACACGTTTTCTATCCAATTACTGAAATAAATCAACTTTTGATGATATTCCAACTTATTAAGATGCACCTACTTGTTGTGAGAGCAAAAAAAATTGCGTACATCTGTTAGCAATATTCTTTAAATTGTACACACTACAGTTTTAAAGAGAGAATAAACCATGAAAGACTGAGTGAAAAAAGGGAACAAAAGTATTGTCAAACCAACCTAGTCGTAATTCTGTACATACACTACTGGTCAAACGTTTTAGGACACGCCAAATTTTTTCCAGTTTTTTATTGAAAGTGATGTAGTTTAATGTGTCATTGTACTCTCAAATGAAAGCATAGAAGAAATAATCAATGAAGTTAAAAAAATCATGTAGTCAATTTTAAACCAAAATGTATTCTAAACTTTTGACTCATCAAAGTAGCCACCTTTAGTCGATATAACAGCTGGTGTCACACTAGTGGCATTCTCTCTACAATGAAAATCAAATATTCTCCAGAAAGTCCTTCCAAACTCTGTTGCAGAAGTTCCCATAAATGTGTGCCATTTGTAGGTTGTTTTGCTTTCACTCTTCTCTCCAATTCATCCCGAATCATCTCGCTGGGGTCTGGAGACTGTGCAATGGAACTGAACAGAATGAACCAAAACACCTGAATGTGACAAAAACCAAAAAGAATTAATAAAAGACAATAATCATAAACACAAAACCAGCACATAAACATGACCAAAAACCAAAACCATGACAACTGCATGGTGCTGCAGATTTCTGTGGTAGCCATTTTGGTTCAGACAGAGAGAGTTGAAGTAATCAAGTAAAGTTGGGACACCAGTTGGTATTGGTAGCACCAACTTTCAGGGCTTGATCAACCTCCATTGCAACAGAAATGTTTTGTGATAGCTGCTGAAGGTGGACGTCAAGGGCAGCGGCTAAATATTAAAAAGCCAAACTTCACAGCGTGAAGAGAGACAAAAAAAGATAAAAATAACGAGGCTCGCGCTACCAACGGACCAGACGCTGTCCGTGGTAGAAAAGAAGCGAGCTTGAGGAAAACAAAAGAAAAGGGAAATAAATCAAAGATTCCTTTACTCACTCACACTGATCCTGTGATGCAGCTAAGTCCCTAACAATAATCTCTCAAGACACCTTACCGGCTAAAGCGCCAAAGATGCACTGACACTCTAGCAAGGAACGCAAGGTGAAAATGGAGCTTAAATAGAGTCCCGGCAACACCCCCAATTACTGCCTGCTGGCTCAGAAATCCGATAGGGAGCAAAACGATATCGTCCCGGACGAGGGTAACAAACATAGCTCTCAAAGCTCCCAAACCATGACAGGACCCCCCCTCTAAGGGACAGCTCCAGAAGTCCCCAAGGAACCCCACGCATGAAACTCCGAAATTATTGAGGGATCCAGAATATCCCGCAAAGGGACCCAGCACCGCTCCTCAGGACCATATCCCTCCCAGTCAACGAGGAACTGGACCCAATGACCTACATGCCTCTCGGCAAGAATGCGGCGTACGGTATAAACCGCCCCCCCCTCAACCATTTGCGGCGGTGGCGGGGGTGTGTCGGCGGGTACCAGGACGCTAGTGCTAACCGGCTTGACATGGAATGACGGATGTATGCGATCTCGGGAGCTTCAACTGGACCGTGACCGGATTGATCTTCCGCACTATTTTGAATGGGCCAATATAGCGGGGCGCCAATTTTCAGGATTCTACCTTCAAAGGGAGGTCCTGGGTAGACAGCCAAACTCCCTGCCCAACCCGATAAGACGGGGCCAAACAATGCCTTCAATTAGCGAAGAATTTTCGTTTGCGCTCCTGAACGCAACAGCGGAGAACGGACCTTATTCCAAACCGACCGACAGCGCCGAATGAACTGGTTGACCGAGAGAATCTCAGAATCGTTCTCAGTCTCCGGGAATAGTGGGGGTTGGTGACCCACTTGGGCCTCAAACGGGGAAAGCAACGTGGAGGAATTACACAGCGAGTTATGGGAATACTTGGCCCAAGCTAAAAATCGACTCCATGATGAGGGATTATCCGCCGCCAAACATCGGAGAGTGTTTTCTAGAGACTGATTAGTCCGTTCCATCTGCATGTTGGTCTCTGGATGAAACCCAGAAGAGAGACTGACTGTGGCCCTCAACTGCTTGCAAAACGCCTGCCAGAATCTGGCCATAAACTGAAGGCCTTGGCCAGACACGACATCCTGCGGAAGCCCATGCAACCGGAACACATTGTTGACCACAAGATGCGCTATCTCCCGCGCCGAAGGCAGCTTAGGTAGCACGACAAAATGAGCCGCTTTAGAAAAACGGTCAACCACAACCAAAATGACCATGTTGCCGTCAGATACAGGCAGCCCCGTAACAAAATCTAAAGCAATATGCGACCAAGGGCGCCTGGGAACGGGCAAAGGTTGAAGCAAACCAGCGGGAGGGAGATGGGAAGTCTTATTCCTGAAACAGACGCCACAGGCAGCAACAAACTCCAGAATGTCCCGTATCATATCTGGCAACCAAAAACGTTGGGCCAAGAACTGCGTGTTCCGATGGGCCCCCGGGTGCCCCGTCAGGCGGGAAGAGTGTCTCCACTGGAGGACCTGTGGCCTAACTCTATGCGGGACAAATAAACAGCCTGGAGGCTCCCCCCGAGGACCATGATCAGACCACAAGGCCTCTTGAACCACCGCCTCAACCACCGCCTCAGCCTCCCCCTGAATGTGTGCCATGATCTGCATAGTAGGAATAACGGGTAGGATCGCGATCAGTGCGATCATACATTCATGACAGGGCGTCAGGCTTAATATTTTTAGAGCTCGGGCGTTAGGTGAGCATGAAATCAAAGCGGTTAAAAAATAATGACCATCGCGCCTGCCGGGAATTACGCCGCTTGGTTTGCTGAATATATTGGAGGTTTTTATGGTCGGTCCATACCACAAAAGTGTGCTCAGCTCCCTCCAACCAGTGGCTCCACTCTTCGAGGGCCAACTTGACCGCCAATAACTCCCGGTTACCAATACTATAATTACGTTCCGCTGCGGACAAAGACCGCAAGAAGTACGTGCATGGGTGAAGCTTATAATCCCAACGAGGGCGCTGGGACGAAATAGCACCCACGCCCACCTCCGAAGCATCTACCTCCACAACAAATGGAAGGGATCTGGCAAAACGAGCTCTGAGCTAAAACATTTTTTTAATTACTGAAAGACAGCATCAGCTGCAGGAGACCAAAAAAACGCTGAGGAGGTGTTCTTTTTACTGAGCGCACACTCTTTCACACTCTGCAGTGCAGGCCAATTCCGGAACGCAGCCACCTTGTCCGGGTCCATCCGCACCGACCCGTTAGAAACGATAAAGCCCAAGAAGGAGACAGTTTGGGCGTGGAAAACACATTTTTCGGCTTTAACAAAAAGTTTGAGATTGAGCAGGGCTTCCAGTACACATCTGACGTGTTGTTTGTGCTCCGACAGTGTTGAAGAAAAATAATCTCTCGGAGCATGTCATTGACGAATGCCTGAAACACAGAGGAGGCGTTAACAAGCCCGAACGGTAAGACCTAATATTTGTAGCACCCGTCATGAGTGTTAAAAGCCGTTTTCCATTCGCCCCCTCCCGAATGCGAATCAAATTATACGCATTACGAAGATCTAGCTTCGTAAAAAATGACGCCTCGTGCAGACGTTCAAACGTGGAATTCATTAACGGAAGGGGGTTTTTTAATGGTGATTTTATTCAAACCCCTGGAATCAATACAGGGTCTCAGACTGCCATCCTTTTTCCCTACGAAAAAGAATCCCGCTCCAGCAGGGGAAGTGGACGGCCGAATAAAACCATTGGCGAGAGCCTCCTGAATATACTCTCACATAGCCCTACGCTCAGGTCCTGACAGCGAATATAGCAAACCCCTTGGCGGAGTTGTCCCAGGATAAAGATTAATTTCGCAGTCATACAGACGATGCGGTGGTAACATACAGGCTCGTTGTTGACTAAACACCTCAGCAAGATCAGCGTAATCCCTGGGAACATTCGGAGGCAAGTCAAAGTTCAGGGTGGTCCAAAATTCTTTACCCTGCTCAGAATTTAATAACTCCGTGACTGATTCCGAATTGCTAAAGTCTTCCAAAAAGTAATCGTCCTCTGGCTGTCACCAGTCGAATTGAGGATCCCATTCCAACCCCTCCTCTGCCCCTTTTTCTAGTCTAGGAGGGTACGGAGCAATAACTTCCTCACCCTCGCTCTCGGCGTCAGCCTGCACCATCACTTGACGTCCGAAAGAACCGTTCTCATTAGTTCTACAATGAGTGCTACACTTGGGACGCCAGCGGACAATAGGATTAATCTGTTCCCCCCAGCTGATACAAGGTTCATGTTCCCGTAACTATGAATGACACAAACCTATAGGAAAAGTGGGAGACCTGATAATAAAAAACAGAACCTCTTCAGAGTGGCAACCAAAGGAAATGAACATTTTTAGTGGTTCTGAAACTTTGGTTATAACAGGTGCAGCTCTCTGATTAGCCGATAAACAAAAACAATGGGAATGGACTTTAGATGCCCTTGAATTCCCATGCTTGCTGGTTCTGTGGTTGCGTTACCAACCCCACATTGGAGGAGCTAATGTTAGCGAGAGCGCTAGCATTAATGTAGTTTGCATGACATTACCCTAACCTACTGGACAAGATAGAACAGTGTAGACCATTGTCACCTTTATCGCCTTGTCTCTTGTTCCTCTGAGTGGCGTCAAATACAAATTAATATGAAATATTTGCATATAGCCTGCCAGGAGAAACAATGCTTTGGGGTCCTTATTGCCATAGCAACGGTGTTCTTGCATGGTTATCACTTCAACGTTGAGCCATTTCTGCTCACGACTTCACAAGCATATGGCAGCATATGTTTACTATGCATTTTGCCCACGAGTTTTGCTATGACTTGAAGCTTGCGCATATATGACCACGGCAGAATGCACCAAGAATAGAGAGCGCACAGTCTAGTTTTTTCTCTACATCATTGGATCGGGGAACCCTGTGTATGCAGGTTTTCTGTCCAACCACAACCGCGAATCCAGAATTTTAACAAGTTAATATTTCTTAATTAGGTGTTTTTGATGTTCAGAGAGGTAATTTACCATCTTAAGCCACAGAATGCCAAACAAAGTCTTGCAATACCCCAAAGACTTTTAATTTCAAATCATGCTTATTGCACTACCTGTTTATACTGTTTTATACTGTATATATACTGTTTATACTGTATTATACTGGTTACTTCATTTAACGCATAACAGGTGGGCATCATTATCATTTGCATTGTTATTGAATTCTCAATAATCTTCCGAATGGTAAGGATTTCTGGCCATATGTACTTACCAATAAAGGGCTTGCTGAATGACCTCAATCTTTAATTTAATTGGTTAAAGATAATTGACCTCTCTTCAGGCTAATTGAAATTAGCAGTTTGAAATTTCATTTAGAAAGTACAGCATGCCCACGGAAGATACATTTTTCAACACAAGTTGCCATTTCTAGCAGAATGTGATTGAAGAACATAACAGTATCAGCTCGTAGTTTGGAAAATTATTAGCTTGTTAAATTTCTGGGATTGCCAATGCAAAAACAGCATACCCTTGGACTGAGTTTGAGAACCACTACCCTATGGGATAGTTTGGTTGCCAAGTCGCTTCTGGTCTTGCGCAGCTGTGGGGGATAAGTTGTGTTAGCAGGCAAAGCTACATATACTTGGCCATATAACACCAAGCTTAGAGGCGGTATTAATTCTTCATGCATCCAGTACTTTTTCTTGGCTTGATTTTACCATTTATATTGTCTGTAGTTTCTCAATTGTAGCTGAATTGTTGTTGTCATGCCGCTATTCAAGCTGCATGCTGGAAGTATAGCAGGAGGGTGAAAATTTCTGGGGAAAAAGCCAAATTTGGGTATTTTTTTTGTAACTCGAATTGTTGCGCCATATTGTTGTCTTAACCAGGGTTCAAAATTACATTATGGCTTTTGGAGGATCCCTATTTTCTTGTGCGTGCCACTAATAAAACACGTCGCATGCATTTGCATTAGTATCAGTGTGTGGCAGCGTGGTCAATAACAGGGTTACTGCAAAAAGCATTGTACTAATATCACTGTATAACCAGTAATATTTCATAAAGGCACAAGCAATTGTCAAATCTTTGGGAAGAAAATTAGAACAAAATTGTTAATTAGCTTTATGAATATAGCCTAAAAATACCCGAAGACACATAGATCAATGAGCACATAATTTGCATATGACGTGCTAACCATCCTCATTTATTGCCTGCTCTTTCTCCACTACCATGATAATTGGGTCAATAATAACATCTGAAAACTTGGTCAACATAGTTATTTCAGTAGCTTCGGCGCAGATCTTGACTAAAAGAAAAGTCACTCATAGTTTTTTGTAGAGCCAAATCCTCGACTTGTCATCACATTTATACAATAGCCGAATATTATCATAATTTAGGTCAAATGTTAGTTTAGCCTATATCTAGCTTCATTTGTAACCTGCCAGCTTCATTCCTGCTTGAGGGGTGGGGGTTGTCCGTTGGCTGGCAACTGCTTGTAAGGAAGCCAAATAAACTTAGCTCAGTCAGGAAAACTCACTTTTCAAAATAGAACAATTAATTCATGAGTACAAGCGTTACATTTTATTTTGGCAGTGGTTCTGCTCTGGAGGACTGTCCTACCTAGGCACAGCAAACATAGTTATGAACAGAAATCAAAATCCCCCCGATGTGAGCAGAACCAAAAAGGTGGAAGCTAGGGTGGAGGCGGCAAGCAAAAAACCAAAGAGCATGTTGCATAGCATGAAAAGTCATTGCAAACAGCAGCAGAAGTGAGCGAGCTTGACGTCTGTGAAATAGACAACTGTATGACCTGTGTATCCTCCAATTCTGTGCCTGCAAATGCTGACATGCTGGTAGCTTACCAGGCTGTGGTCAGCTGATGTAGCTCTTCTTGAGTTACCTGCCTGAACTAGTTACACTCATTTCAGTCTGGAAAACTCACATTTCAAAATTGAACAATTTATTCATGGGTATAAGCATTACATTTTATTTTGGCGGCAGTTCTGCTCTGGAGGAATGTCCTACCTAGACACAGCAAACATACAAACATAGTCATGGATAGAAATCAAAATCCCCCAAAACAGCAACCACCGCCAAGTGAGGCTAAACTATATGTACAGTGGAGCACCCACTGCCTCTTGAATGACAAGGAAGTCCATGGAGACATCCAGGGTCACAACATTAGCTGCTAAAGGCTGCCCAGCCTTTCGCACACCTCTGCTGCCACTAATGCAGATTACCGGGATCAAGTATGACATTCTACCATTAAGTATGCCCCAGCCAACCACCTGCACAAGCAATTTATTATTTTTTAATTCAATTCAATTTTTCAATTCAATTTATTTGTATCGCGCTTTTCACAGATAGGCTGTCACAAAGGTGCTTTACACTGAGAGATTAAATAAATGAAAGGGCAGTGCCCAGCCTAATCCCCACTAGAGTAAAAGAGGCAAATACTCCCAGTAGGGAGAAAAATCCTCAAAGAGCAGTGAGAAAAAACTCCCTAGTTAATAAAATAAAGTAATAATAGAATAAAATGGCATATAACCAGTGGTGTCTGTTGCTCCAGGAAGTGGCATGTCGAGGAAGGAGCTGAACTGGATCAGGACAGCAGGACAGCTGCAGCCAGCGCTTAAGTTGAAGGACAGGGCTCAGATGGTCCAGGACTCTGGGTAGTGGGTGGAAAGATCCTCAGAAAGAGACACAGAAAAAAGGGGGGTGAGGCACTGGATAAAACTACTGAATATAATAGAAATATATTCCTGTCTCATGTACCAAGTAAGAATTTAGGAGCAATAGGTCAGAAAACAATCAATGCCCCTCCATCTGCTTGTTGCATTGTAATTCTACTAGAAAGAAACCATGAAGTACCTTTAATCCTAGGTTAAGAGCGATAATGATTTATCATACTTCAAAACCCCCAAAACCACAAAAGTTTCTCATGAGGACAATTTTGGTCCTGAAAGGCCGCAGTATAAGGAAGTTTGTATTCCCATTTCGATGACTAATTGAATAGAAGAGTTATATACAAAAACAAAATTTGCTCATGCAGTAGAGAAAGTGTTGCACATAGGGAGCCAAGTCTTTTTTTTTGGGGGGGGGGGGTCCTTCGTGTGAATTTAGAGATGCCGCAAAAACTTCAGATTTCAAAGAGCGCTTTTGCCAATTAATGCAACTAACTAACTAGGCTTATGTTGTCGGAGGCTTTGGCTTAGGATATATCCCCGAACGCCCACAATCCTTGAATAGGCCCAATACAATATAAAGCCCCTCATGTCATGACCATTCATTTGAACTTAATTTTAGGTCAATCCGACAAATGGTTCTAAAGATATGGCCAAAATGGTAATTTTCCATCAAAAAGCTCCATCTGATGGCAAAATATTGAACCACGCAGGTATGATTTCATCATGTTGCGAGGTCATGACCTTGCAGTTGCACATAGTTTCATGTCAATTGGACAAATGGTTCCAAAGATATGGCAAAAATTGTGAATTTTATGTGACAAAGCTCCACCTTGTGTCAAAATTTTGAACCAAACAGGTATAATGTCATTGGGGGCTACATCCTCAGGTTATGACCTTTCATTTGCTCTTGATTTGAGGTCGATCAGACAAATATTTCCAGAAATATGATAAAAACAGCGATTTTTCAGTTTTTGGCCCCTGGTGGCCAATCTAGAATTTGTAAATGGTCCAAAATCGAATGAGTTCTTTAATGAATGATAGCCTTAGAACATCTCACAATATCACCCAAGAAATTTCATCAAGTTCTGATGTAGCGTTTCAAAATAAAGGCCCTCTAAATTCCTTACTTTTTGAATATATTCCCGCTACATTCAGATTAGCATTACGTGGATACCCCTTGTTTCCGTTCACATATTCCACTTCAGCGTGGCAGTAGAATATCTCACAATGTCGCCTTATCAATGTCATCAAGTTCTGATATAGCATTTGAAAATAATGTCCACTTAAAATCATAGCTATATAATTTTACTCTACATTTCTATTGATAGCACAAGATAACTTCCTGTTGCCACATTAAAGCACTCTAAAATCTCTTATTTCATGGTCTTTTGCACGCTATTACTGCCCGTGTTGAATTTATTCTTATAATACTCTCTGTTATATTCAAATTCTCAGTACCTTACATATGAACTATTTGAGAAGTACGAACCATCACAAATCAATGTTTGATTTTCATAAAAATTTTCAACAAAGATGATACACAATAAATAATAAAAATGATCTTATAATTTTAAGTAAAGTAGACCTGACGTCCGCCGAATCGTGATCCGGATTCGGATCAACACCAAAATTTAATGGGGTCTTCCGAGTCATAAGATCTTCATATGTGAATTTTCATGGAAATCGGTTCATCAGTTTTTACGTTATCCTGTTCACAGACAGAAAAACCAAAGCGATTTTATTACATCCTTGGTGGACGTAATAACAGGAAAAATATTAATGCACAAGCAAAAATGAGCAGGCCACAAATATTCTAGAACAGGGCTTCCCAAACTCGGTCCTGGAGCTTCCCTGTGTACGCTGGTTTTTGCTCCATTTGCTTTTGCTGGTTTGCAATCATAGGATTTTAACAAGCCATTAATTTGTCTTAATTAGCTTCATTTTTGTTCAGAGCAGTAATTTATCCTCTCTTGACAAACAGTATTATGACAGATTTACATACAAACAGTGAGGAATAAATTGCGCATCTACATTGCAATATGTGAGTTACAACTGCCTAAAAAGAGGGAAAAACTGTACTCAAAGGAAAAAAAAATCAATGAGTTCCAAATCGATGGAACTGTGGGCACAAGGTTGCAAAAACTAACAATTTACTCAAAAAACCAAATGACCGAGTCAAACCTGTTTCGTGACATGTTTTTGTGATTAAGTGCAAGCAAATTATTTTGAAAGAGTTCTAATCACCTGTGTTCAGCAACCTAGTTCACTGATTTTCTCAATACCTGATTTGATCTGTTTAAAAATGTTATTACCTGAAATTGCTTGCCATGCAGAAAAAGAAAACAAAACTTTATATGCAAGGGCCGTTTATTCGGTCTTTTATTCTTCATAGCTTAAAATTTGTAGCTTAAAACAGCAAATTACATATTTAAACACAAAATTGCACAGCTTGACAGCTTGATCAAGTCCTATGAGATGCGAGATCAGAGAGACACCAAAAGCGAGATGCCAGGAAACAGGGAGTTTATTAAAACAAAAGAAAACAGGCACGAGGGCCAGCAAAAAACTTGGCCCAAAGGTTGCAAAAATCCAAACTTAAGAGAGCTTCACAGAGCGAAAAAATCAAGAGCCCAAACGACAAAAATAAAAGCCACTGGAATCTCCAGGGAGAAAAATCACAAACAGAAAAAAATAATCAGGCTTAGATAGTAAAACAACGAGAACTTGACTGGATAGAATGAAGCTGTAAATACTGCACTAAAGACACAAGGGAATGAAATACGAGACTGTCTGCCAGCCAACTTGCACCGACTACAAATAAAGGGAAGAAAATCAGGACACATGAGGGGCAATACCTGGAGAAGAAACAATGGGCAAGGCAAGATCATGAGACAAGGACAATGATAGGCTGACATGACTTGCTCATTAAGAAAATGAGTGTGCTCAGCTTAAGTACCAATAAAGCAAGCGGATTGGAAGGAAGCATGAATGTTGAAACAGAAAAGCACAGCAAGGTCTTCAAATATCAAAGCAGGAATCATGACAATAAACTCCCTACCTAAATTAGTAGTGATTAGTAATGTGCCTGTCTAAGAATTACACCTCCCGTGACTGTTAGTAAACATCAGTAACTTAAAAACAGTTAATTGCCAATTAAGCTTAGGCAGCCCTGAATCCAGCACAGCACAGAAGGATAGGGGAAATACCAGCCAAAACGAAGACACATATGTGCGAACCCAAAATACTGTCCTGGCCAAAGGCCCAGGACCCTGGAAAACAACACTATGAATGCAATTATGGTTGGGACAAAAACCAGCATACACAGGGAGGCCCCAGGACCGAGTTTGGGAACCCCTGTTCCATAACAACATTGAATAAAGCTGCAAGCAGTGAAGAACGGGTCCTCGCACCCTTGTGCTCATGGGGGTGGTGGCGAGATCCTGACGGGTGCTGCTGTGCATTGAAAACAATTGGATAGTGGCAATCTGGAAAAAGAAGCTGCGAGGGCTGCTATGTTGAAATTTTCTATGGGGCGCTAAGGAGCCATTTTGCCACCCCATTTGGCAACACCTCTATCATATGTAAGTGCTCACCATTCTTGACATGTGTATCAATTTTCATGAGGTTATGACATTGTTAAAGCCATGAAAAAGCCAAACAGTAGCACTAGAAATTAAACTCTAAATTTTCTTCACTGGATGTAGTCCACACACCCAAATGCTTCTCTTGGGTGACATTGTGAGATGTTCTACGGCCATTTGTGAAATGGAATGAGTGAGTGGAAACAGGGGGTTCGCACCTAATCCCAATCTGAATGTAGTGGGAATTTATTTAAAAAGTTAGGATTTAGAGGGCCTTTATTCTGAAATGCTACATCAGAACTTGATGAAATTGATTGGGTGACAACATGAGATGTTCTACTGCTACATCAGAACTTGATGAAATTGATTGGGTGACACCGTGAGATGTTCTACTGCCAAGCTGATGTGGAATAAGTGAGTGAAAACAGGGGGTCCCCAAATAATCCCAATCTGAATGTATTGGGAATTTATTTAAAATGTAAGGATTTTAGAGGCCTTTTATTTTGAAATGCTACATCAGAAATGGATGAAATGGTAAAACTTTAGAATAAAGGTACAACAATTCACATCAAATGACATTAGTTCATTAACTATCAGTTAATTAGCGGGTAACTAATGCGTTACCTAGCCGAATAAGCATTACCCAACCAAAACTGAACATTTATTAATTATCCTTGTTTCCCACATTGTGTAGTTGAAAACATCCCTGAAGTATCCCCTATGTAGCACTTCAAACTATTGAACCATAATGTATAAAGTAATACCTCAGTTCATGTGAACATCATTTGTAAATGATTGCCAGGTGCATTAGTTAAATGTTTATTACCTGTTAGTAAATGCTTATTACTGCATTAAGTAATGTTAATTATTGCACCCTTATTCCAAAGTGTAACTGATGAAATTGATTGGGTGTCATTGTGAGGTGGTCTACTATCATGCTGAAATGGAATGAGTGAGTGGAAACAGGGGGTTTCCAAGTAATTCCAATCTGAATGTAAGGGGACTGTATAAAAAATGAAAAGATTGTAAAGGGCCTTTATTTTGAAACGCTGCATCAGAGCTTGATGTAATTTCTTGGGTCACATTGTGAGACTTTCTTCTGCCACAGTTAAGTGGAATGAGTGAGTCGAAACGGGGTTTTCTCGTAATCCTAATCTGAATATAGTGGGAATTGATTTATTATTCTGAATTGCTTCAACAGAACTTCATGAAATTCCTTGGGTGCCATCGTGAGGTGGTCTACTACCAGGCTGAAGTGGAATGAGTGAGTGGAAACCGAGGGTACCCACATAATCCCACTCTGAAATAAGGGGGACTGTATTTTTAAAGTTAGGATTTTAGAGGGTCATTATTTTTTAAATGCTACATCAGAACTTGATGAAATTGATACAGTGACATCATGAGATGGTCACCTACCAGGCTGAAGTGATATTAGTAAGTGGAAACATGCCATTTCCTCTTAATATCGATATGAATTGCAGTGGAAATAATGTAATTAAATGACATTTTAGGTGACTTTAATTTTTGAAATCAACATTACGTTTTCCTGACATTGATTGAATGACACACTGAGGTGAAGCACTGTCAGAATGAAATGAAATTCTGAAATAAATTATTTACTAATTGATTATTTTATGTATTAACTCCAAGACTTTCTGACTGATTAAATCTGAAGTCCTGTCCCCATGATTGTTATTTTTATTTTGAAATCAGGTCTTATACTGCATTACCGTCAAACCCCATGTAAACACGAACCACAAAATTACAGGGCTGGCTTGTAGCCGATTTCCAAACGTGGGATAGCTTGACAGCAGTGTTAAATTTACGTTAATTGCGGGAGGGTTACTGAAGGCCTAGGAGTAAAATGCACGGCCCGCCACTGCTTCTGAAGAATGCCAAGTGTATTCTGAGCGTATTCCTGATTTATAAAAAAGGCGGCTGCTTCCTGCTGTTTTAATTACCAGTGCAGATTTCACTGCGTGAATGTCAACCTTTCAGGAGGTCTGTTCACCCTGGAGTCTAGAGGACCCATCCATCCATCCATCTTCTTCCGCTTATCCGGGGCTGGGTCACGGGGGCAGCAGTCTAAGCAAGGATGCCCAGACTTCCCTCTCCCTGGACACTTCCTCCAGTTCTTCCGGGGGTATCCCGAGGCGTTCCCAGGCCAGCCGAGTGACATAGTCCCTCCAGCGTCCCTTCCCCGGGGCCTCCTCCTGGTGGGGCATGCCGGGAACACCTTCCCAGGAAGGCGTCCAGGGGGCATCCCGTATAGATGCCCGAGCCAGCTGGCTCCTCTTGACCCTATCTCTAAGGGAGCGCCCTGCCACTCTGCGGAGGAATCCCAATTCAGCCGCTTGTACCCGAGACCTTATTCTTTCGGTCATGACCCAAAGCTCATGACCATAGGTAAGGGTAGGAACGTAGATTGACTGGTAAATCGAGAGCTTCACCTTTCGGCTCAGCTCCTTCTTCACCACAACAGATCAGTACAATGACCGCATTACTGCTGCCGCTGCACCGATCCGTCTGTCTATCTCACGCTCCATCCTTCCCTCACTCCACTTGAGGCAAGAGCACTCCTCCAACTGGAAGGGGGTTTGCCACCTTTTTCCAGTCGAGAACCAAAGCCTCAGAATTGGAGGAGCTGATTCTCATCCCAGCCGCTTCGCACTCGGCTGCAAACCACCCCTGTGCATGCTGAAGGTCCTGGTTCGAAGGAGCTAACAGGACAACATCATCTGCAAAAAGCAGAGATGAGATCCTGTGGTCCCCAAACCGGAATCCCTCCGACCCCTTGCTTCGCCTAGAAATTCTGTCCATAAAGATAATGAACAGAACTGGTGACAGAGGGCAGCCCTGCCAGAGTCCAACATGCACCGGGAACAGGTCTGATTTACTGCTGGCAATGCGAATCAAGCTCCTGCTCCGGTCATACAGAGACCGCACTGCCCTAAGTAGAGGGCCCCGGACTTCATACTCCCGAACCACCTCCCACAGAATGCCACGAGGGACTCGGTCGAATGCATTCTCCAAGTCCACAAAACACATATGAACCGGTTGAGCAAACTTCCATGCACCCTCAAGCACCCTGCAGAGGGTATAGAGCTGGTCCAGTATTCCACAACTAGGACGAAAACCGCATTGTTCCTCCTGGATCCGAGGTTCGACAATCGATCGAATTCTCCTCTCCAGCACCCTGGAATAGACTTTACACGGGAGGGTGAGGAGTGTGATCCCCCTATGGTTGGAGTACACCCTCCGATCCCCCTTCTTAAATAGAGGGACCACCACCCCGGTTTGCCAGTCCAGAGGCACTGTCAATGACTGCCTCGCAATGCTGCAGAGTCGTGTCAACCAAGACAGCCCTACAACATCCAGGGACTTGAGGTACTCAGGGCGGATCTCATCCACCCCAGGTGCCTTGTCACCAAGGAGCTTCCGAACTACCTCAGTGACTTCAGCCCATGTGATGGATGAAACAGCCTCTGGGTCCCCAGCCTCTGCTTCCTCTATGGAAGGCGTATCAGTGGGATTGAGGAGATCCTCAAAGTATTCCTTCCACCGGCCGACAATATCCCCAGTCGAAGTCAATAGCTCTCCACCTCCACTGTAAACAGTGTTGGCAGGGTAACACTGAGGCGTCGGACGGTTTGCCAGAATCCCTTCGGGGCCGACCGATAGCCCTCCTCCATAGCCTCCTCGAACTTTTCCCATACCCAAATTTTAACTTCCGCTACCACCCGGGCCGCAGCACGCTAAGCCTGCCGGTACTGGTCAGCTGCCTCAGAAGTCCCACGAGCTAACCAAGCTTGGTAGAATTCCTTCCTCAGGTTGACGACATCCCTTACTTCCAGTGTCCACCTCCGAGTTTGGGGATTGCAGCTATGACAGGCACCGGAAACCTTACGGCCAAAGCTCCGAACAGCCGCGTCAACAATGGAGGTGGAGAACATGGTCCATTCAGACTCAATGTCTCCATCCTTGGGATCTGGTTAAAGCTTTCTCGGTGGTGAGAGTTGAAGACCCCTCAGACAGAGGGTTCCGCCAGACTTTCCCAACAGACCCTCACAACACGTTTGGGCCTGCCAAGTCTGTCCAGCCTCCTCCTCTGCCAGCGAATCCAACTCACCACCAGTTGGTGATCAGTGGACAGCTCAGCCCCTCTCTTCACCTGAGTGTCCAAGGCATACGGCCAAAGGTCAGATGACATGACCACAAAGTCAATCATTGACCTCCGACCTCGGGCGTCCTCGAGCCACGTGCACTGATGGACGCTCTTATGCTTGAACATGGTGTTTGTTATGGACAAACCGTGACTAGCACAGAAGTCCGATAACAGAACACTACTCGGGTTCAGATCGGGGACGTTGTTCCTCCCAATCACGCCCCCCCAGGTAACACAGTCGCTGCCCACGAGGGCGTTGAAGTCCCCCAGCAGAACGATGGAGTCCCCAGTCGGAGCACCTTCCAGTACCCTTCCTACGGACTTCATGAAGGTCGGGTACTCTGCACTGCCATTTGGCCCATAAGCCGAAATGACAGTGAGACACCACCTCCCGACTCGAAGGCGCAGCGACCCTCTCGTTTACCGGGGAAAACTCCAACACATGACGGCTAAGCTGGGGAGCTATAAGCAAACCCACACCAGCCCGCCGCCTCTCACTGCAGGCAACTCCAGAGTAGAAGAGAGTCCAGCCTCTCACAAGGAGTTGGATTCCAGAGCCCAGACTGCGCATGGAGATGAGCTCGAATATCTCTAGCCGGTACCGCTCAACCTCCCGCACAAGCTCAGGCTCCTTCCCCCCTAACGAGGTGACATTCCATATCCCAAGAACCAGATTCCATCTCCTGGGATTGGGTCGTCGGGGCCCCCGCTCACGACTGCCACCCAAAACGCAATGCATCGGCCCCTTCTGAACCCTCCCGCGGGTGATGGGCCTATGGGAAGGCGGGCCCATGTCGCTCGTTCGGGCTGTGCCCGGCCGGGTCCTGTGGGTTGAGACCCGGCCACCAGGCGCTCACCTGCCAACCTCAACCCCAGCCCCGGCTCCAGGGTGGGGTCCCGGTGAAGCTAATCCGGGCAACGTAAATGTTCTTGTTGTGTTTGTGCTCATTAGGGGCAATGTCACCTAGGACCTGTTTGCCCTGGGAGACCCTACCAGGGGCAATACGCCCCAGACAACATAGCTCCTAGTATCATCTAGGTACTCAAACCCCTCCACCACGATAAGGTGGCGATTCAAGGAGACCCATCATATTCTAGAGGACCCATCATATTTATGCAAAATTGAGTGTACCCTGGATGTTCGGCAAGTTTGCTATCTGTACGCTATCTGTGCGTTTGTCATAAGTACAAATAAGTACAATGCACTGCCCGATCGCAGGACCAACGTAACTCATTTGTGCAATACATCGACATTCGCTATGAGTTCATTCAGCGTGCATTGTATACGCGCTGCAAGTACGCAATGTATACGCCCAATATACGAGGCTCATAGCTCGTGCCGGGAGATCAGCGTATTACTGCGTATGAGTCGCTTATCCCCCATGAGCACATAGCATACTCGTACCGCGTTCGACCGATGCGGGACCGATGCACTCCATATTTATAACTTGTGATCTGTGTAACAGCTTATGCAGAGGTAGTTTTGTGCATGCCGAAAACATGCCCAAAACTATCAGGCGTACTGGGCTGTACTGTGCGCATACTGGCGTACATAGAACTTACACAAAACGATTGAGATGCATATGAGGAGCATATTGTGCGTATGACTGCGTATGAAATAAATGTCAATGCGGAACTCATAAGGAATTAGGATACGCAGAAGTGTGACTGGGCCTTAAGCTAAAGTCCTCTTCAATGACTGGAGTATACAGTAGTCACCCAACATTGTAGCATGAAACCTGGCTAGGATAATTACACCTGCAGATTTCAGCTATTCACACTGAGACAAAGAGGCTGGACTGGTGATGACTGGTGTCAGGCAAGTGAACAATGTATTAAATATTTAAGAATATATCCATGGGACCATCAGGCAGACGTATTACATGCCATCTCAAATTTCAACGAAACTTTGCCAGTTTGAATGGTCTATTCCAATACTTAAAAGGCTAAATTGGTTTCAGATTTGGGTGTTTCGGGGGGGGAGATAGACCACCCCCCTGGTTTTTCCTGGAATTTTACCAAGAGAAGTGCCTCAATATCAGGCAGAAGTAGAAGGCTCTCAGAACAACTGTATTAAATCTACCCCTATGAGGGCTTGTATATATTTGTACATCTCAAGTGAGTGAGAGGAAGAAGTGTCAGTCCATTTGATTGACAGCTTGTCAATCAGTGGACGTGAAAATACAACCATGTTTTTTGACCATTAAAATATATTCCGACTTTGAAGCCAAATACCTCCCCTTGCCGGAAAGGTATTTCAATAATTTCAATGTCCCGTTTTCATCGACCCTTTAGTCTCTAACAATCATGAAAAATATTTTCGGGAAGTTCCATTTTTTTCGCAGCGGTTGCTATTTGAAGACTGCACTAAGGGCAAAGTTATTTCAGTGACATGCAATACAATTCGTAGTAGTAGCAGTCATTAAATCAATTTTTCACCTAAGAATGGCAACGGATTCTAAATCTTTGGAAATTTAGAGAAAAATGGATAATTTCATTGCCATTATTGACCGTGGTCCCCAAAATATCGATAGAAAATTGCTGTTTCTGACTTGGCACTTGTTCATGTACAAAACCCAAAACCAGTGAAGTTGGCACGTTATGTAAATCGTAGATAAAAACAGACTACAATGATTTGCAAATCCTTTTCAACTTATATTCAATTGAATACACTGCAAAGACAAGATGTTTAATGTTCAAACTGAGAAACTTCATTTCTTTTTGCAAAAAATCATTAACTTAGAATTTAAAGGCAGCAACACATTGCAAAAAAGTTGGCACAGGGGCCTTTTTACCACTGTGTTACATCACCTTTCCTTTTAACGACACTCTGTAAACATTTGGGAACTGAGGAGACCAATTTTTGAAGCTTTTCAGGTGGAACTCTTTACCAATCTTGCTTGATGTACAGCTTAAGTTGTTCAACAGTCCGGGGTCTCTATTGTCGTATTTTACGCTTCATAATGCGCCACACATTTTCAATGGGAGACAGGTCTGGACAACAGGCAGGCCAGTCTAGTACCTGTACTCTTTTACTACGGAGCCATGCTGTTGTAACACGTGTAGAATGTGGCTTGGCATTGTCATGCTGAAATAATATTTTCAACTTTGATCTCATTAATCTGTGGAACATCCAGGTGCTCTTTTGCAAACTTCAAACGTGCAGCAATGTTTTTTTGGACAGCAGTGGCTTCCTCTGTAGTGTCCTCCCATGAACTCCATTCTTGTTTAATGCTTTACTTATGGTAGATTTGTCAACAGAGATATAAGCATGTGCCTGAGATTCCTAAAAGTCTTTAGCAGACACTCAAGAATTCTTCTTCACCTCAATGAGCATTAGTGCTGTGCTCTTGCAGTCATCTTTACAGGACGGCCAGTCCTTGGGAGAGTAGCAACTGTTGTGTTCCGTGGTCTGGTTGAGTGTCTGGTTAGTCAATTTTAGGTTTCTATTATTTTGGGTATGTCTGTTTTTAGTCCATGTCTTAGTGTTCACATTTCATTCCTCTCCCCTGTATATAATACTAATCTACTAACGAGCACCGGGATTGTATAGCTGCACTTACTAATTGACTAATTATCTCTCTGCGGTCGCCCTGTTCTTGTCTCCGCCCCTTGCTTTTCTATTCACTAGCTTTGCTAAAATTTCTGCAGACCCTCTGCATTCTTATTATCTATTCTGGCTCTTATTCTGTACACTTCGGAGTCTTTTTATCCAGTTTATTTATCCCGTCTTTGGGATTGTCTTGTGATCCTTGTCTGCGTGTTAATGTTTATCTGTTTCCATGTAATTGGTTTCCCTCATGTTCCACCCTTTGTTAATTATATTAAATTTCAGCACCTGTGTCTGTGTGTGCCCCTGCCCTATATCAGTTCCCCTCTCCAGCAAGTCCTTCAGATCTGACTTCGCTTGCTTCACACCACTCCCTGCCCTGTGCACCTTCCCTCTGGTCCCCTCATCTTCTCTGTGTTTCTCGTCAGCCGCATTACCCAGCCCAGGCTACCCTTCAAGCCCCTGGTGCCCCCTGTCATCTTCTGAGCCCTGTGTGCCGCCTGTCTTCTGAGCCCTAGTGTGCCTGGCGCCTTCAAGCACCTGGCGCCCTGCCTGCCCTGAGCACCAGCGTTCCTGCCTGCCCTGAGCCCCAGCGTTCCTGCCTGCCCTGAGCCCCAGCGTTCCTGCCTGCCCTGAGCCCCAGCGTTCCTGCCTGTCCTGAGCCCCTGCATTCCTGCCTGCCCTGAGCCCTGTGTCCTGTCTGTGCCCCTCCTGATGTTCTCCCTGACCCTTCTCCTGGCCAGCTGTGCTACCCGAGTTAGCCATCTGCCAGCTGTGCTAACTGTCTTGTCTTGTAAGTATTCCCAAGCTTCCCGAGTCCCTGTTCCAAGTCTGTCCCTCGTTCCCGAGTCTGCCCCTCCCCACCCCCCGGTGTGTTGTTCCGAGTCTGCCCCCTGGTATTCGTTAGAGTTTTTGGATTCCTGAGTTCTCCCGTTTCAGTGCGAGGCACGGTGTTTTTGTTGGCCGGAGTGCCCCCTTTTTCCCCCTGGTTTATTCTGTGTTTATTTTAATAAATATTATTTTGGATCCCCGCTTCTGGCGTCTCACTCCTCTTTTGTGTCTCCCTCCTGTTTCGAGGTTTTCCGAGTTTCCCAGTGTGTCTCCTCCTCGTATCCTTGATAGCAACGGTGCTGAACTGTCTCCATTTATAGACAATCTGTCTTACCATGGACTGATGAATGTCCAGGCTTTTAGAGAGACTTTTGTCACTGGTGTGTTGGGATTTTTTTTTTTTTTTTTTAGGACAGGGCATCTTTAACCAACACTTCCAATCACCTCTGCCTCCTCACTTCTCCAGTTTCTCCTGGGCGTTGTAGCCAGTCTGTTTTATCTGGGTTCTCAGCTAAGCCCTGTGACTTTTTTTTTTTTTTTTAGGTCAGTATATTAATCGTTCTGGGACCAGAAACTCAAGTCGGCTTATTACATATAGTTTGCCTCAATTTGGTAATTCATTTCTGTTAACTGAAACAAAGCCCCAGTTAACCCCTTTCTGCAGATGTAGACGCCTGCGTCTATAGACCTGCAAATTTAAGCACGCTGTTACTGTACTCGATCACTAGATGGCACCCCCAGATCAGTTATTGAATATTCACAAGTAAGCAGACCTCGAACGCGGTTTTGAATATGGGGTAGTTCACTCCACTTCCTGTTTTTCGAGAGTTGCATGAATTAAACTCCTCAACTAAGCCTGATGTGTAAACTGGTCAATATCCTTGCCCATAGCATCGATCCAGCAGTTTTAAAAAATGATCTTTTGCGACAGAAATCGTTTTCCTATGTAGCAACAGTGAGCCAACGGCATTCCAATTAATGGTTCAGAAAAATCAGTTTTCTGAAGCAAAAAATTCGACATGGTATTGATTCTCTCACATTCTACTGTCAATTTCAGTTATCAAAATGCAAAAAATGCGTAGTTCCCTACCGTGGATTTTCGTGTAGATTCCTTCATTGACAAATCCAGCGCTTCCTTATATCCACCCGAGTACTGACGTTGATAGCCAATCACTCAATAATACATTCAAGCTCTTCTGCCTAACTGCGCAGTTAGACTTCATGGCCTCGTGAAACTTCCGCGGTAAAAACGTATTGATTGGCTCGTGTCTTATTCAATTCCCGAGTGTTTAAACGTTCTACAGTAAGTGAAACATATTGATTGGACAAACACAGAGCATACAAGCCTATGCGTATCAGCATGCTCGGTTGTATCCTGTTTACGTTGCGCGCATTACGCAGCTGAAACAGACACGATATATCTATATATATATTTTTTTAAAAAGACGCGCAAAACGGGCCTTGAAGTGTTCATTTATATTTGGAGGATTTAAATAAGATAAGGCCATGGTCAATGGGAATTATTTTGAATGAAACAGGACCGGAGGGTTTCTTCTACTCGAAAAATCTGTCTCTGGAGGAGGGATTCGTGAAAAACGGTAGGCTGCTAGTTTTGCTTTCTGTTTTGGAATGTATACCCGTACTCAAAGTCGAATGCCGACGTTTTTTCCTATTTAAAAGTGAACTGCCCATGCATTTAGGTGGACCCCCTGGGACGATCATTGCACCGTTCTGTTGAATCTAGGGAGGAATATATTTTGCGTGATGTTCCCTGAAAGTGGAATGTCTGTTCTGTTAAAATAAGGTATATTTCAGAATTCAGATATTACTGAGTTAGTGAGTTGTACTTGTTCCTTTATAAGGGTTGAAATGAGGTCATTAGTTTGGGAACTGGTAACTTCCATTACAGGGTGAATGTTCTGACTGTTTAATCAGCAGTTTATAAAATGCAATGCGTGTTTGTGCTGGCTTGGGAGACTTAGAAGAAAAATGGACAAAACTCTAAACTTTATTATGGAGAAAAGGCATGTTTTGTGTTTGGAGAGGTTACTGGTGACCACTGATACTCAACTGCACTGATATTGATAAATTCATACTAAACCAGAAACTAGAAAATCATTTGTTCATATTAAATTTCATGCCTTAAAACTTTATTTGTGTTATATACGTGATTTTACTATGATATGACAGGAAATAATTTTGAGACTTTGGGGAGACACTTGGATAGCTCTATAATTTGGCTAATAGCATGTAGGTAATCTAGAATGTAATGTGAAGATGCATTCTACTTGTGGTCAAGGAGTTTATGATACCAGAAATGTATAGTTTTAAGCCCCAGCAGTTTTTCAATCCTCAGAATTATTTTTTTTGCAATTTCAATGGTGAATTCTCATGAAGATTTTTCATGTTTGCAGCTCATTTTCTCGACCAAAATCATGAAAATAAACTGAAATACAATGTAATTCTAAATGCTGTAAGTGTCTTTTCTGAATTGAGCCACATTTTTCCTCTTTATGAACCTTATACAGCATTAAAGTGGGTAACCCATCAATAGCCAAATTTGGCTTCTGCACAAAGGGGTTAAAAGAGGCTTATAATCCATTGACATAGTTTCCCCAGGGTTTCTATTGTGACTGCTGCTTAGGGCTTCCTAGGTTAATAAATAAATTAATAAATTGTGGTTCCTCGGCTTCTATCTCGGCATTAGAAAATTTCTTTTATCTAGGTTGAGCAAGGTCATTAGGTAGGGGGTTCAAAATGTGGCCAAAACTATGTGACGGTTATAGGATGATCGCAGTTTTGCAAAGAGATTTCCAGAGTGGGTTAGTCTGCCACCGGTGCCAGCTAATTGAGCATCTGGAGAGCAAGATCCTTGATCTTCAGGGCCAATTGGCGGCACAACATAGTTCGCAATCAGTAGCTTTCCTAGAGGAACTAAGTAGTATGTCGTTTAGAGAAATGGTGCAGGGTAGTACAGGGATCCCAGAGCAGGCAGGGAGAGACAGTTGGGTGACTGTAGGTCAACAGCACAGGAAAGGGCGTGCACGCCGTACAGCGACAGCTCCTCCAGTGGTTGAGGTTTCCAACCAATTCCGGCCCTTGCAGGAACTCGAATTGACCCCTGACCCTGAGAGTGAGGGGACTGATGAGCAGCAGGGCGCCCTGTTGGCCTCTATCCCTCAGAAAAGAGAGTTAGAGATAGTGGGGGACTCAATACTTAGTCTGTTCGCGCGACAAGGAGTCTCATACGGTGTGTTGCCTGCCTGGTGCCCAGGTAGGAGACCTCCTGGAGCATGCGGACAAGCTCCTGGCCAGAGCGGGGGAGGATCCAGTTGTCATGGTCCATGTTGGGACAAATGACATAGGTAAGGGTAGGTTTGTGGTTCTGCAAGGCAAATTTGTGGCTGAGAAGCTTAGGAACAGATCCTCAACGGTAGTGTTCTCTGGGATTCTACCGGTACCACGTGCAAGCAGAGGAAAGAAGAATTTTATCTGGAGGTTTAACACGTGGCTACGAACCTTGTGTAGGAAAGAGGGGTAGAGGTTTATGGGGCACTGGAACTATTTCTGGGACAGGGGTGACCTGTTCAAGCTTGACGGGCTACACCTGAACCGGAGGGGTACCTTTGCACTGGGCCAGCGTATGTTGAGAGTAGCACAGGATTATTTAAACTAGGGATTTGATGGGCGGAGAGGTTAGTGAGTGTTACACATTGGGAAATGCAGACTGCCCTGATGGAAGCTGACGGCCTTACATGCAAGAGTGTAGGTTTAGTGTGAGAATTGGTTGGGACAGGTTTGCGATGCGAGTGCGCGTAGCACGCGAGTGTACATGCCCTGAAAAGGGTGATTGATTAATAAAAGATGCACAGACACCAACTTTCTTCTCAATCCAAGAATGTTAATGATTGAGAGGAAGAATGAAATGCACCATTAGTCAGCTCAATAGCTTTACGCCCCCCTGCTCCAGTACCTAAAATTACTTTCGTACTGCTGACGTGAAAATGAATGGAATTCTGAACATTAAGTACAGTAAAAATAAAATAAAAAAATACCATACTCAAGTTTCTCTAAGACAGTAGGAATATTGGACTATGATATAAAATGAACATATTTATTAGGGATTAAGCAAAATTATTCCATATGAGATAATCAAATTTAGTGTTAAACCTTGTTGCAAGAACATGCATTATTCACACCATCACACGAGCTTGAAAACTTTTGTAAATCTGAGTGCAGATACTGCCTTTACTGTCCACAGAGATTAACTGAATGTGTGTTTCTGCATTTTTTAAATTATGCTTAGCAAGGTGCCTCCAAAATTTTCATACAAAGATGCCACATACATAAACTTGCCACAACCTTAACTGTCAGCAGAAACCATCTTCGCGCACTCATGAAACCCGCTCAGATCTAATAGCCTGGGCATTGATACCAAGTATATATATATGTACGTTCGCAAGCCAGCTCGCAATCTTCTCTATTAAGCATCTTAATATGTGGTAATTGCAGCCGCGATGAACACCTCAAAATATCGACTATGAATTGGACCGAACTTTAATCGGACTGGATCATGTCAGATTTACGATTTTGTGTTTCTTTCATTTCCCCCACTGAGTCAAAGTTAGTTCAGACATGTGACTTTCAAAGGGTTATATTTGCTGAACATCATGAGACTAACTTCAATGCTTTCCCTATAATTCCACAGAACAAGTCATAATAATGACCTCACCTGAAGCCCTGATAGACCTGTATCCCCAACAGCTTGTTCTGTTTCTCTAGCTTGCTGCTGTGGTTCCTGCATATAAAAAAATTAATTAATAATGGCACCTTCACAGGATTTCCCCACTGAAATTCACCTCATGATTTGACATATCAAACTGGCTAATATTTACTACTGCTAGCAACCCAATTACCAACCAACATGTGACTGAAACCAGGTTTAGTTCACTAATTGAAACTAGTGAATATGTTTCATTAACATTCGTTGACATTATTTTCCGGTAAAAACTTATTTAAGGTAGCTAGCAAGTTTTGACTTTAAGTTACTATCTGTTTCTGACTAGTTAGATCACTTATTCAACCAACATTACACTTGGCATTCAGTTTGACGAAATATTAGCAGCATGACTTACCATGGAGTGACTTTTTTTACCTCACGCTCTCAGACAATGAAATTTCCTCAAAAGTGATACATACCAAAGGTAATATCAATGTGTGTTATGAGTGGGGCCATGGGAAAAGTGCTATGGTTACACAATGAAGAAAAATCTGGAACAAATGCCAAATTATGGTTCTCTTCTACGGGTAAGCCATTGCACACACGGGTAATCAAAGCCGGCGATCCCCTTGCGAGTCTCAAGCCCCGCTTTGGACAAAAATTAATATTCATAACCTGAATAGCGTGGTCCGTTTACTCTTGACTTTAAGCCTTCAGATAGCCCCGCCCTTTCAACCAATCAAATGCTAGAATGCATAAATAGATTGTCTTGGAGACGTAGCCTCCACAATTTTATGGTCTTATATGGCTTATCTGGAAAGATGAGAAGAACAAGTTCGCTGAAACATTGGTAGGGACAATCTGGCTTCCCAAAATATTGGTAGGGACATGTCACAACCTTCTATATACAAACCTATGCCCTTGGTTACATGCACTGTTGATGATATACTTTTAAAGCAACAAAGCGTAGCGGGGGGCTTGAAGCAGTGGCCGCATGGGAAATCAAGGGGGAAGAGTATTAGTAATAACCTGAAATGTTTTTATTTAATTGCAAGAAGCATAAAAAATAAATTTCCGAGCTGCTGGATAGCTCACTCGGTTAAGGCACTGTGTTTCAGTGCAGAAGTGACTATAACGTCGCGGGTTCGAGCCGCGGTTGTACCAGCCGGCAGTGGTCGGCAGCTTTTTCAGCGTAGCGCACAATTGGCCATCGCACTACAGGGATTCAAATTGGGAAGGGACTGCCGGGTAAGGGAAAATAAATAACAGCTTTGTTCGTAGCTCAAGCGCCTCCTGTTGGCCAGACAGGCGCTCGTCAGGAAGATTCAAAGTCTGTTCATGTCCGGGTATCCTCCGCCCTCGTTCTGAATTTGCGAAGATTCAACCAATGAGTGTATAAGAAGCAGTGGTTGATGGGCACGTGCTTCGGGGGAGAGCTGTGAACTGTCTTCAATATCCTGAGTTGGCAGCAAGGAGTCACATATGAGCAAGCTTTGTACATAGTTCACCAATTGGGCATTCCAGATTCGGGTGGGATTGGAGATGCTGAATTTAATAAATTAATTAATTAATTAATTAATTAATATCCAGAGCTTGAGGCCGTTATGATTAGTGAGGGCTATGACATAGTTGGGATTACAGTGACATGGCTTAGTGAAGAGGATAGAGATGAACATAATATAGAAGGTTATAAGCTCTTTAGAAAGGACAGATGTAATAGGCGAGGAGGGGGCGTAGCAATCTATGCAAGGAAAACATAAATGTACAGTGTTATAGCCCCAATTTGCTACGACATTTACGACAGCAAGGGATGACAGATTTTAAAACTCAAACAGATTTAATTAAACAAAGACCAACACTAACCGACAATTTATACTACTGACTAGGATTGATAATATACAGGAAAAAAAAATATTTACAGTCCCTTGAGATGGGGTTGCTTGGTGATGTTCCGGGTGAGGAAAATGCTCCAACACAGGCAAAAATCCACAAAAAGCTTCTCAGGTCTTGTAAAGAGAGACAGGTCTGGTCTAATGTATCCTTCTCCATGCAATTTCTCCTACTACTTTACGCTCTCAATTTTCCTCCTTATATACTCTTTTGCAGACCCCTCCCACCTTTTAGACTTTTTTAAATTCCCTTGAACTTTCCGTCTCAGACATGCCCAGGACGTGCCTAAACCTAACTCCAGTCTGGGCTTAACAAAAAAGATCAATACTGCCATCTAGTGACATGATTTCACATTACAACAGGAAATTCCCAAAATTGAACATTCCTTGCCCTATGAAGATATCTGGGTCAGGCTCATTGGCAAACACGAGACTGGTTTAAACATGGGAGTATGCTACCGACCACCAGCTTTGGGCAGTACAGTCAATGAAATGCTTTTTAAGAGGATTACGCAAGCTTGTAGAGGTGGAGGGACTATTATTATGGGAGACTTAAATTATCCTGGTTTTGATTGGGAAATGGTGAAAGGACAGGGTAGGGGGGAGGAAGAATTTCTAGATGTTATAAAGGATAATTTTTTCGTGCAGTATATTAATAAACCTAAAAGAGGGAAGGCATTTTTAGACTTAGTGCTCTGTAATGACCCTGATAGAATTAGCAATGTTGAGGTACTGGAGCCACTTGAGACAAGTGATCACTCTGCTGTTAATTTTCATGTTTCATGGGAAGTTAAAAAGGTGTACTCAAAAACAAAAATTTTAAATTTCAGGCAAGCAAACTTTGACAGGATGCGCTCATATCTAAGTAAAATAAAATGAGAGACACTCCTGGACTGCGAGTCTGTAAATGAGATGTGGGAAAGATTTAAGGGGGTTTTACTTGAATCACAATGCAAATTCATTCCAAAGGTGTCCAAAAGTAAGCTGAAAAAGCAGAATCCTCGGTGGATGACCAAAAGTATTCGTAGGATTTTGAGGGAAAAAAGGAATCTTTATAAGATGTACATAAAGGATAACAATGAGAACACTCAGGCTGAATACAGTAAAATGTGGGCTGTGGTCAAAAAAGAGCCGAGGAATGCTAGAAGACTTTATGAAAGAGAAATTGCAGAGAGGGGAAAAAACTAACCCTCAGCGCTTCTTTCAGTGCCTTAGCAGGAAAAGGAAAGTCAAAGAGCAGGTTAAGTGCATAATGAATAATAATGGATCGCTGCTATATTTTAACAAGGATATTGCGGATGCCTTAAATAGTTACTTTGTTGAGAATTTTACCTCAAAGTGGGTCTTTATTCGGCCAGAGGGCATGTTAAATGCGTAGGATTATTTAGCGGATATTGAGGTTAGGGATAACAAAGTAGTAGACAAGTTGCATAAACTAAAGGCAGATGATGACGGGCACTTGGGAGAAGAGCCGTTTACGCCAACAGAGTTAATCTGCCATTGAGAAGATACAACGCCACATTGCAGCCAAAAGCAGCACACTTTCCAGTCTAAAGGCAACAAGTCTAAAGACGTAGGTCTCCACAGCTTTCCAACTGATAAGAGGAGGAGGTTGTAGTGGAAAGATGCTTATGGACGTACACAACTTCCGAAAGACCCGTGGCTCTGTTCTCGCCACTTCTCACCTGATTTATTTGAGGACTTTATCTGACCATAGCTGCTATAGGAGTCTGAACGGCCTCGGGAAGCGACTGTAATACGCTCTAAAAAACATCTTGAAAAATGATTAAAGCCGTAAACAGGTTGTCCATACCTTAGTGTAAATCTGTAGGGTTTTACGAAATGAACCAATAGCGAAAACCAGTAGAATACAAAAAAGAGGCTTTATTTCTGAAGGTGGAAATCCCCCAACAGAGCTGGCAACAGTACTATGTCCGCAATCCAAAATCAGAGTCCAAAGGGTGAAATCCAGAGTCATACACAGGGCACCAATCACAAAATCGTAGTCAGACAAAAAGAGGTCAAAAAACAAGAAGGCGGCAAAAGTACAGGGAATTGGCAAAACTCGGTGTCTAGGGCAGTGATGCGACATTTAAAGCGAGGCGTCGGAGCCTGTGTCGAGCAAAAAGGGGCGTGCCAGATGAAGCCCCGATTCGAGGCGTGCGTCGTTACCGTAAAAATCACGTGACTGATGACAAACGAGGCCTCGGTTTGTGGACAGTACGTCATTGGTTCGTTCAACGCATCGCTTCCTAATAAATACGCTTCAAATCTGGCGGCACACTGTGGGTGTTGTCAGCGTTTGAAGGAATTTGAAGCGAGGTGTAGTGAGTCGCATATTATTATTTTCCCCATTGTTGGGCATTGATGTGAGTGTGTCAGTTATTTTGTTTTTTAAATAATGTCACTCATGTATTTGGTGTGTGCACCTTCCTCTGCAGTCACATAATAAGCTTAGACACCACTTTGACACATGTTTGTAAAGAGGTCACTGGGAGCCACAGGTTTACAACGGGGCCTGCAAAGATCACACATTGTTTTAAATTAAGTATGTCCAGCGATTTTAAGCATCATGACTCAAATGTGTTGTATTTTTTTCAAAGGGCTTGTGATAGGTAATGATGAATTCATATGAAATGGTGCATATTTATATTATGTAGATTTTCTTTGCAACAATGCACTCAGTGCATTTACATTCCCATCGGTTCCATTTTTGTATGTTGTGCCACAAATCCCCTTTCTTACAGATGGAGCCAGCAAGAAAAAGGAAGTCCTCACCTGTATGAAAGTATTTTGAGTTGACCGCTCATAATAAGGTTTGTATGTATAAAACATTCTCATAATACAGTGAATATTGTATACTTGCCTCACAGTGAACTATCTGTCATAATATGCATGATTTTATTAAAGGTGAGGTGCTTGCTGTGTGATAAAGAGCTGACGTATAGCAACAATACTTCCTCCATGCTTTGCCACTATAGAGCTCTGCATGAGCATGCCCAGCCTGCCAACAGGCCAGACACCAGCCTAAGTAAGATTATACATTTATTGCATGTTGAAAAAAATCATGTGTTCAGTTCCTACAATACAACAGCATAAAATGTTACAGATCCCAGTAAAGCAGTGGTGGATGAGGCCCTGGTGAACATGATTATAAAGGACTCCCAGCCATTCTTCATTGTGGAAGATGTGGGGTTCAGGGAGCTCATGCATGTGCTGGATCCCAACTATATTCTCCCTAGTAGAAAGGTGTGAGAGCAGAGCCAAGTTGCTCATTTTTATGTTGGATAATCATAACAACTCCCTAAAGAGCAGGCCCAAAGCCTGCTAAAGAGCAGGTCCAGAAGGCGGTGGCTGTCAGTCTCACGTCTAACATGTCGACGTCCATCAATATGAACGCCTACTTGGCGGTGACATGCCACTTTGTTGATGACAAAGACCAGCTCTGCACTACTCTGCTTGGGGTGCAACATTTCCCGCAGGCCCACACAGCAGAAAACCTGGCTGCGGGGCATGTCCAGTTAATGGAGGTGTGGGGCATCAGAGACAAAATGAGGTGCGTTATCACTGACGGAGCAGCAAACATGAATGCATGTGTCCGACAGCTGAATGACAGGCATGCAGTTTGCATTGCTCATACAATGAACTTGATAGTTCATAAGTCCTTTGATGATGTCGAAGGACTTAATGAATTAAGGCAGAAATGCAGGAGGTTGGTGACCCTCTTCAGGACAAGCAGCACAGCTTAGGAGCGACTGGGGCAAGAACAGGAAGCAGATGGGGAGGCAGGCATACAAAATGATTATTGAGGTGGATACACGGTGGAACAGCACATTCCATATGTTGGAACTATTGTATGACCTCAGAGAGCCAGTGGGGGCAGCCCTGGCCTCACTCAAAACTGACATCACTCCTCTTACTGCGTCTGAATATGAATCTGTGAAGGATGTTCTTGTTGTTCTTGCCCCATTCCATCAAGCAACTGTTGAGGTTTCAGCTAAGAGGAGGGTATCGGCCTCAAAAGTGATTCCTCTCATGAAGACGTTGCATCACACAATAGCAACCAAAGTGCAGACCTCATTCATGTCCACCATTGCGAAGCAGCTGGGTGACAACCTAGTTCGAGGCCTGAGAGAGCACATAACATGTCTGGAATCAGTGGGTGCCCTGACTATACCAACGTTACTAGATCAAAGATACAAAAAAACTCGGATTTCAAAGTCCTACAAAAACTCAGGAAGCAGTAAACCGCCTGAAAAATGAATGTGTCATCCTAATAAGGAATGAACCTTCATGTGCCGCCCCAGATCAGCCTCAAGACGTCCCTCTGGATTCATCTGCAAGCAATAGTAAGTAACCCTACCAATGTATTCTTTTGATTATGATGTTGGTATTCTGAATTACTTCTTCCCCTCCCCCCAAATACTGTTACAAGGTGGACTTTGGCAGCTGCTGGATGAGTCCATCAGTAGCAGCAGGAGCAGCTCAAGTGCGGTGGCGGATGCAACAGTGGAAGTGGATCAATACCTGGCAGAGTTTAACATTGGAAGAGCAGAGGATCCACTGCTGTATTGGAACAGATGCAAAACCCAGTATCCACACCTGTACAAGTTAGCCATAACATGGTTATGCTCCCCAGCATCTTCAGTTCTATGTGAAAGGGTATTTTCAAAGGCTGGAGAAATATTGTGCAGAAGGAGAAACCGTCTCAACCCAAGCACACTTGAAAAACTTGTGTTTTTGAATAAAAATGATTAAAAAAAAGCAAAGTCTTGTGATGGTTTCATTGCTATTTTAATTATGAACAAATATAGGCCTACTTACACAGTTATGTCGATATACTTACACCTTGTTTTTTGTAACTGCACACTTAAGTTTTTCATACATTTCCACTCAGGTCATGGTACTGTTCATTGACTGTCATATGTTGTTTTGCCCAGTAGATGGCAGCATTCAATGTTTCTTTGAGGCCTCGAGTATAGAACCTTTTGGTGAAGCAATGGGCTGGAAAGGCTTCATTTGCCCATCACTAGTCTAGGGCGGTCCCGTCAGAAAGACAAATCACTATAACTCAAGGCGAGAGAAGCGTGGCACAGGAAACAAGGAAGAACGATCTGACAAGGAAGTTAATCAAACAGACATCTTATATACATATCCGGGTGAACACATGATCATGGAAAACAGGTGCAATCAATGGTACAATAATCAAGGAGTGACACATTAAAAATAAACTAATCACATGAATTTGGCCGAAGCCAAACGCAGACAAGGATAACAAGACAAACCTAAGGACAGACTAACAGCTCCAGTCACGAAGTACTAAAAGTGCATAGTTTAGAGAAAGGAAAGCACAAAGCATTTGTGGAGACCCACAGCAGAGATAATTAGGGAAAGGCAAGGAGGCGGAGACTAGCATAGGGCGACTGCTGAGAGATCGTTAGTCAATTAGTAAGTGCAGCTATACAATCCCGAGTGCTTGGTAGTAAGTTAGTCAAAATATACAGGGTTAGTGTGGGTTAGTAATTAGCGAAAACAGCAAACCGTTACTATGTGTTAGTAAGATAGTAAAAGAGAGAGGAAGGAAGAACACGAGATAATGAAAGAAGATTGAAACCCAGAAACCAATAAATCACCCGAATGAGTGGAACACAAGACAAGGGACCGTGAGCAAAGATACACACATGACAAGACGGGGGAGACAAAGACCAAAGCATGGAAAATAAACATGGAATGAAACATGGCTATGAAAACAAAACATGGCATTGAGACTATGATAACTAAAATATGAAAATAATAAAAGAAGAAATCCTAAATATCAAATACACAATTCATAATCTAAGAATGGTCAGACAAAAGTCAGTGGTCACTAAACACAAGAATACATCCATCATGGCACTAGGCCAGGCACAGCACATGAACTAGACATGAGCAAAACATGGAGCATGGCTTGGCAAAGACAGAAAATGCAGGATTACAACTAAATCCCCATCGCAAACAAGTTCAAATAAGTTCAGTGTTTAAATTTTTTTGTCGGACAACATGACGTCCATTATATTTGTAGTAGAGTTTAAACGCCTGAAGTAATTTTTGCTACAAATTTTCTTTCGCGCAGTTGGCGATATACATTTCCAGGAAAGTTAATGTCTGCAAATTCATGTATTCTTGCCATAATATTTGCCGATAAGAATTAAGAAATTAAACCTTAAGTTCTAAAGCGCCGTTATCGGAGAAAGCTGAACAACAACAAGTTTTGCCACCACTTTAATTTGATCTAAATTATGAACAAAACCCGCACTTCTGAAAACATAAATAAAATACGCAAGTTTCTATGTAGTTGCAACTTAAAATAACGGTGTCACTTTTTCCTGAGTCCGCAAGAAGTGTTTCAGCCCTTGGAAATCCAGAGTTTTAAGTCCTTGGTGTGTAGAAGCTGAACAACTCTCAGTCAAGAAAGCGGTGACTTGTTCAGTCGGATCAAACGGTTGAACGTTAAGTGCGCTAACTTTTGTTGTCTTTTACTCATAATTTGAGAGCTAATCCCGAGAATAAACTTTGGCTGTTACCGACAAATTAACGCGATAAAGCCTTTCTCAGTTGCAAGTGTCATGGGGTGGCCCGGATTAAAAACTGTTGTCACAGTGGGACTGATTATGTTTTCACATTTGAGAGAAATGATCACTTATCCACCTTAGGTAGACTGTGTAAAACATTTATATTCTGATTTAATGTTATATTTATCAATTTGCAAACTGTGCGCTAGCCAATGTCATACATTATTAAGATCAATATTTTGCCACGGAAAATTATCAACATTTACAATCACACGAGTCAAAATTTACATTTTGGAATCCAATGAGAAAAGTAAATGTAGTAATAAATATTTTGTGACAGTAAATGCTTAAGTTGTCATCCATAGGAAAAGCGTTTCTACTTGATGATGACTACTTCTAACTGCCTGTAATAGAATTATATATTTTAAAACTCTAACAACAAAACATCGATTGACTTGTAAATAAGTTGTATCCGAAACAGTTGTGGTTTATTCTTTAAGTTTATTCTTGCTGAAAATCAAGGTCTGCAATAACATCTGGCACACACCGGTCATACGAAAAACCCGCTCACCCCTTTCAACAGTTCCCCCAAGTTCTGTAGGCTATAAAGCACACGACAGTGGTGGATGCTAATACCTGAAATTATTGATATTGGGGTGCAACGGATCAGAAAACTCACGGTATGCTTATGCTGACTTTGAACAGCTGCTGACAAAAATTGGAGCTCGACAACAAACACTCTCCCTCTCGTTTCTCATGGCGACGCAGTTGTAGCACTGACACCAGTGGGTTTGCCCCTCTCTCGCCTCATCACGTCTCTTCTGGTCTTCAGCTCATTTAGGTTATTTTCTGTGTTTTCCTCCTCGCTAACGCTCGGGTTCAAATCAAAGTGGCTGAATCGATGTCATTTTTCTCGCGGAGAGTCACAACTACAGTACCGGCGAACTGACAGAACTGAGTTGAGCAACCAATTCGACGTCACTACCCAGACTGCATTTGCGACGTAAACAACAATGGCGACCTACGAGTAAAATTATGTTTTCAAATTTTACAAAAACAAAGACGTCTAGGATATTATTTGATTCACATCAATATGACTGATACCGACATTAATCTTAAGAAGCCTACAAGTCATTATAGTCGGGTTCCCTTTAATGACCTTGCAAGGAATATTGAGAGCAGATTAGCTAAATTTGCAGATGATACTAAATTAGGGGGGTTGGCAAATAGTTTAGAGTCCACTAAAGTGATTCAGGATGATTCGGATAGAATCCAGAATTGGGCAGAAATGGGGCAAATGAAATTTAATGTAGCAAAATGAAAAGTTGTACCTGTAGGTAATAAACACATTAGACGGGATTACTTCATGGGAGGTTTAAAACTGGAATGTGCTCCACACGAGAAAGATCTGGGAGGGATTGTTGACCAAACCCTCACAGGCTCTAGCCATTGTGCTGTAGCAGTTAAAAAAGCCAATCCGGTGCTGGGATTCATCGCCAAAAGTATTGAGTACAAATCTAAGGAGGCGATGCTTCTTTTGTACAACACATTTGTCACACCACATCTGGAGTATTGCGTACAGTTCTGGGGACCATACTTTAAGAAAGATATAGAGGCTCTAGAGCCTTCATCTCTTTAGTCTTAGGAAAAGGAGACTAAGGGGTCATTTGATTGAGGTCTTTAAATATGTTAAAGGGATTAACAAAGTGAATTATATAGGATTCTTTTGACCAAGTGTTGTGACTAGAACTCTGGGTCACAAATGGAAGTTGACCAAAAGTAAATTTAGCACTGATATTCGAAAATATTTCTTCATCCAAAGAGTAATTTTAATGTGGAATAGCTTGCTTGACCATATTGTTGAGGCAGTGACCTTGGGAGGATTTTCAAGAGCAGGCTTGACTTAAAGCTAGATACCACTGAGTCATTGAGTACCTGAAGGGATAAGAAACTGGCAAGTGTAGTTGGGCTGAACAGCCTGTTCTCGCCATTCAGTTTATGTTATGTAATAAACTTTCATCTGTACTCTGTACTTATATTTTGTCTGAATTACCACTACGCTAAATGTCCAACCACATTGACAAATCTTGGTTAACACGTAGATTGCTGTCACAACCTCCAAGTCTGCTTAATTGGCTCTAGGAGTTTTGTGGGTTGTTCCTGCTAATTGCTTGATTGGCTCATTATCAACAAATTAAACCTTAGACACCAGGTGAGATCAGTTAATTGAGTATTCATCTACTTTATTCATCAATTGAGTGCTGAGTAACAACAAAAATCAGCAGACGCTACGGCTCTCCAGGACAAGGGTTGGCCATCCCTGACCTGTTCAGTACATGATAACAGGCATTAAGCTACCACTGCGCAATGGTTATCATACCAAACAGTGAACTAGAGATGTCTAGGAAGTCAAAAATTGCCACTATAATTTGCCACCAAGATGATAGCCATTGGTCAATTTTTGGCTCTTTGCTCATGGACTAATATGAGAATCCCTGCGTTGATGTTGATCCAGGATCTCAGGATCCAACTTATGTGCAATAGGCCCTTGGAAGCTGTGCGTGTGATCCTCTGTGTTTGTAAATACAAAAATCATCTATGGCGTTTTGCGTTTCTTACCGAGCAGCAATTCCATAAGTGCACAATTTCATCAGTTCGAAGCTTCATGATCCTTATATTCCATCAGTTAAAATTTCCCACTTTTTATCCAACTAAAGCATTTTACAAAATGAATATAAAGCTCTAATTTAGACAGCTAATTTTGACATTGAGTGGCATATAAGGAGTACTTTATGATTAAAAATATGAAGAATTCAATTAAGAAAAACAAAAGTTTTTTTCATTATTATTCTGCGATTGTGACTGGAACAGCTTGTACTGGGGCTCCCTAAGACAGATAGAGGACCACAGCAGTAAGTCACAGTCTCAAAGGTCTTTAATGAAAAACTAATTTTGGCCACAGAGAAGACTTGGGCCTTTTTTTTTTTTCAGCAAATTAGTCACGTCAAAAAAAAAAACACTGTTGTTTAAACCACACCCAAAACAATCTTACCTCATGTAATTTTGATTTGATCACTGTTCTCAACTAACATAGACTGCACAATTATCACTTAATTTAAAAAGGATATTTTTTTCACCCAGAGATTTAGAGACTACAGACTCATAGTCTCATTTAGAGACTTGTATGAACCTTAAGTGACAGCAACGCCTAAGCAATAATGAAGGCCAGAGAGAGATTTGTCTAACAAGGAATAGGGAGGGGTTTGCAACAAGCACCAAGTATAAAATGAGCTGTTCAAGGTGGGCAGTGTATACTTGGGTTTACTGACACAAAATTTATTTCAGCATGGAGAAACAAATAATGCCTTTAGGATGTGTTATATTAATGTGGTGTGGATATTTTTATATAGGGAAAAATTCAGTAGCTGCCAAATCTGTGGCTATTTCCTCGTCAAATAATGGAACTGCTTTTAGCTTGTACCCTGACAATCTGTGGTCAACATCTATTGATCAACCACATTTTTTGGGCCCTGCTGGTGGTCATCCACTGCAAATTCTGCAAGCTAGACCAGCACCACTGGCAAGACAACCATACGAGCCTTCACCTCATCTACAGCCAGTAGCTGAAGGATCATACCACATACTTGCCACTACTGTTGTAGAAGGACCATCCCATGATGTGCCAGCAGCAACCCCAGTGGCAGTGTTGGCACCAGTGTACCAGGCCCTGGCAGCAGCCCCAGTGGCAGTATTGGCACCCGTGTACCAGGCCCCGGCAGCAGCCCCTGTGGCCGTGTCTGTACCCGTGTACCAGGCCCCGGCAGCAGCCCCTGTGGCCGTGTCTGTACCCGTGTACCAGGCCCCGGCAGCAGCCCCTGTGGCCGTGTCTGTACCCATGTACCAGGCCCCGGCAGCAGCCCCTGTGGCCGTGTCTGTACCCATGTACCAGGCCCCGGCAGCAGCCCCTGTGGCCGTGTCTGTACCCATGTACCAGGCCCCGGCAGCAGCCCCAGTGGCAGTGTCTGCACCCGTGTACCAAGCCCCGGCTCCAGCCCCAGTGGGAGTGTCTGCGCACCAGATCCCAATGATCGCAGTAGTGCACAACATGTCCTACCAGGCCCCGGCTCCAGCCCCAGTGGCAGTGTCTGCACCTGTGTACCAAGCCCCGGCTCCAGCCCCAGTGGGAGTGTCTGCGCACCAGATCCCAATGATCGCAGTAGTGCACAACATGTCCTACCAGGCCCCGGCTCCAGCCCCAGTGGCAGTGTCCGCACCTGTGTACCAGGCCCCGGCTCCAGCCCCAGTGGCAGTGTCCGCACCTGTGTACCAAGCCCTGGCTCCAGCCCCAGTGGCAGTGTCCGCACCCATGTACCAGGCCCTGGCTCCAGCTCCAGCCCCAGTGGCAGTGTCTGTGCACCAGATGCCAATGATCACAGTAGTGCGCAACATGTCCTACCAAGCCCCGGCTCCAGCCCCAGTGGCAGTGTCCGCACCCGTGTACCAGGCCCCGGCTCCAGCCCCAGTGGCAGTGTCTGCGCACCAGATGCCAATGATCACAGTAGTGCGCAACATGTCCTACCAAGCCCCGGCTCCAGCCCCAGTGGCAGTGTCCGCACCCGTGTACCAGGCCCTGGCTCCAGCTCCAGCCCCAGTGGCAGTGTCTGCACCCGTGTACCAAGCCCTGGCTCCAGCCCCAGTGGCAGTGTCCGCACCCGTGTACCAAGCCCTGGCTCCAGCCCCAGCCCCAGTGGCAGTGTCTGCGCACCAGATGCCAATGATTGCAGTAGTGCACATGTCCTACCAAGCCCTGGCTCCAGCCCCAGTGGCAGTGTCCGCACCCGTGTACCAAGCCCTGGCTCCAGCCCCAGTGGCAGTGTCCGCACCCGTGTACCAAGCCCTGGCTCCAGCCCCAGCCCCAGTGGCATTGTCTGCACCCATGTACCAAGCCCTGGCTCCAGCCCCAGCCCCAGTGGCAGTGTCCGCACCCGTGTACCAAGCCCTGGCTCCAGCCCCAGCCCCAGTGGCAGTGTCCGCACCCATGTACCAAGCCCTGGCTCCAGCCCCAGCCCCAGTGGCAGTGTCTGTACCCATGTACCAGATCCCGGCTGCAGCCCCAGTGGGAGTGTCGGCACCTGTGTACCAGATCCCGGCTGCCAACAAATGGCAGTAGGCCAAGTACTGCTGTGAGTTTGAATTTGCTCTTTCAAATAAAGGGTTCAAAACCTATTTACAATGTGTTTGGTTTTCTTTCTGAATGATTTCTCAGCCATGTGCACACTGTCTGGAAGAAAAATGCTTCATGGCTTCCCCCCCTTATATGAAACTAATGTGCCACTGGCAGAAGGGAATGGTCAATGGAGTAGGACATGGTCCTGAGTGGTAACAACTTAATGGCTTGTTTAATGTAACTATGGGTTCTGGTCCTTCAGACATCTAGTTTGATTTGTGGTCCCCTTGAAATAATTGGAGACCAAATCTTCAGAATTTCTCCATTCCAGCCTTGAACCATGCAATAATTCAAGCCTGGTGTGCACTCCTTGTGCAAGAAGTACTATTCCTGTGTTCTCCCATGGGTTTATAGGGGGGGTGGGGTAACTATCAAATGTTGCTTTCCCCTGCCCCCATGGAATGAAGTGGGGAATGTGTGCACAAAGGTAGTTTAAAAATGGAATGCCTCCTCCTGAGGCATATCAATATTGCACTAAATGAATGGACAAATGATGAGCCTTTCTTAGCCCGTCCCGGGCTGTGACTTGTGCCCTGGTTAACCTGCATTCTGATACTTGTGTATACCCACCTGCAGCAATAAGTGAAACTCAGTCTTCACTAGCTTTGTTTCTTACCTAGCATTACTCTTGACTCCATGTTATACATTGGGGAGTATAAGTTGAGCCACCCCTTGTTGCTAGGCAATGGTAAAACATTGCTTGTGACATACTTGGGCATTTGAGTCTGAAGGTAGGAACCACATGGGTAAAACGGATTTTTTAATTTCAAACTTTTTCACTCTTGAAAGCAAGTTTATCAATTGTTTAGACCAATGGATTTTAAACTTTATGTATCTATGAGCTGCATAAGGCTATATGAGGCTATAAACCGAGTGTAAAAGTGCACCATTTTAGCTGTGGGGACTAATAGTCAAAATGGTACCTCTGGGGTGAAGTGTATTTTGGCTATAGCCTATGTCTCATTAAATCAAGATTCTACTTTTGTATGATTCTGGACTCTTTGGTTAAAGTTTAAGGGCAAATCAAGAAATTACCGCTGGGTCATTCCATGTCAAATCGACAAAACGTCCCCCTGGTACCCACCCTGATTTTCATTAAAAGACTGTTAGAGGTCAATGTGCAAATTTCATTACCCAGCTCCTAAGCGATCGTAAGATATCAAACTCTCAAATTTCCATGTATATTTCACTTTACCCTCACCTGATGGGAAACCTGAGTTTTAGGGCTCTGTATATCCAAAACCATAAATGAAACTGCAAACGATGTTAGTGTCTAGTCATAACACCCATCCAGGGTAACACAACATGCTATTTTGTCAACTCTGGGGATTTTCGTTTTCGAATAGATTTCATTTGAAATTCCAGTTAAATGGTAATTTGCATTTTCTGCTCCGATTTAAAAGGTCTGTTTCTCGCAATTGGAGCAAAACCTACAAATACTAGGATAATTATAATGAAGTACATGTCAATGCTTAAATTAAGACTGAAGACCAGAGCAGCTGGCACCTTCAGGGAAATGTATTAATATTGTCACGTGATCAGAAATTCTACACTTAAAAAACAAAATAAAAGAACCAAGCGTTCAAAATCATCACAGGAAAAGAAAACATCATTGCTCTGTCTTTAGCTGTTATGAAACTTGCCAAACGATAACAGGAATACGGAAACTCATTATTTCATGCTCTTGTCTGAAAAGAAAGTATCAAGCGATTATCGGTTGACACCATACAGCACACTGTAGGCATCTGACTGTTTAGGACTGTAAGTACCCCACTTCTGCCGTCCAATATTTTAGGGAAGGAGTTTCATCTAGTCCATAATACTTTATGAACATATTAATCATGTATAATTGTTCAATGTGGTGAAGATTATATATTACAATTTGACTGTCAACCATGTCATTTTCAGGCTTCAAAAGTGTGGAAGTGTAGAATTTCTGATCACGTGACAATATTAATCAATTAATAAATCCCTGAAGGTGCGAGCTGCCCTGGTCTTCAGTCTTAATTTGATTAAGCATTGACATGTACTTCATCATAATTATCCTAGTATTTGTAAGTTTTGCTCCAATTGCGAGAAATAGGCCTTTTAATCGGAGCAGAAAATGCAAATTACCATTTAACTGGAATTTCAAATGAAATCTATTCGAAAACGAAAATCCCCAGAGTTGACAAAATAGCATGTTGTGTTACCCTGGATGGGTGTTATGACTAGACACTAACATCGTTTGTAGTTTCATTTATGGTTTTGGATATACAGAGCCCTAAAACTCAGGTTTCCCATCAGGTGAGGGTAAAGTGAAATATACATGGAAATTTGAGAGTTTGATATCTTACGATCGCTTAGGCGCTGGGTAATGAAATTTGCACATGTTGTTATTGACCTCTAACAGAGTCTTCAAAATTATTTTCATGAAAATCGGGGGGGGGTACTAGGGGGACGTTTTGTCGATCTGACATGGAATGATCCCGCTACATTGGCTTGCAGGAGAAGATTTAAGTCAATAATCTAGAATGTAAGTTCTTGAGAAGAGGCAAAGCTGGTTATAGTAAACCCACCTTTACTTTCAAAGAGAAGGATGATGGACTCTTCCCAAGATGCGATGCAATCGCGAAACCCCCAAAACCTCACAGAGTTAGTGGCACAGCAAGGAGGTGCCAGCAATTTGTATTCCCCTGCAACCTCGACAGGTGGAATATTGAGTAAAAGCAGAGGTGGGAGATGGATGGATGGGGGTAGATGGAAAGAGAGGAAGATGGAGGGAGTTTAACAAAGATGGAGAAGAGAGGATAGAGGAAGGAAGGAGGATGACAGTTTAAGTTCAGATCGTTCAGTTCTAGTGTTTTCTTCCCTTCCCAAGTGCACTTTAAGGCATTCTCATGTTAAAATGCTTTTTTTTTTACACAACAGCTGTTTAGCAGTAATATGCTATCATATAAGTTACTGTACCTGTTAAATTGTGTATTATAAATAAAAATACACATGTATGTGAAGAAGTGACTGTTATTTAGGGAGGGAGAAGGTGAAGGAGGGGTGTGATGGAGAAGGGTGGGAGAGCGTAGGGATATGGCTCAACTTACCCTGCTCCTATGCTCAACTTGTTGTGCCACAAGATCACTTTTTTTGGACATGCTATATTGTCGAAAGTTATGTTTACACTCATTCTGTTTGTTTGAAGGGATGCAAAACATCCTGAAATATATGCAGATATAATAGTTAGTGACAAAACTATGATTGCCCTGATGTAGTGATCCTAAATATGAAAAATGGCTCATTTTACCCCAGTCTCCCCTACACTCCGAGGTTTGAAATAAGTGGTATCACATCACATTTGCAATCTAAAAATGCCTACTTGCCAACCAAAGTTAACAATACCGGACAAATGAATCACAGCCGCTGCAAATGAAAATCCTAACAACACAGGTGGAATGACTTCAATTTTGCATAGAATAAGCATAGAATAATGGGAAAAGGAGCTGGGATGGGAAATCCTTGAACCAGGAAGTGTGTTCGTGAGACTGGTATGTGATTCAAACATGGCGATGCACGGTACCGACGACTAAATCAAAGATAATTCTTGTAATCACTATAATCTTACTGAACAAAGGAATAGCTCCGTGATATATCTTGTAAAAGAACAAAAAAAAAAAAAAAAAAAACCCGCTAACCCTGGAACAGCTGGAGGAATTCATTGACCGATATTACTACAGGCACTCTAAAATGGGTAGAAAGGGGAAAGGCGCTTGCTCCAAGCCAGCCGCTAAACGGCATCGTTCCCCCGAGTCACCACCTGACTTATCTTTCACCTCGCAAACGGATTCTCCGACTCATACGGACACTCCATTGAATCAACCCGAGGTAAGTGAGACGCTGTTAACGATTAACAACCATCTTGCCTCGATGGATTCTCGCATAGCTCTTGTTGAGATATTACATAAAGAATTCCAAGAGCTTAGGGCTAGTTTAGAGTTCTGTCACGAACAAATTAAATTGTTGAGCGCCGAAAACAAACAATTGAAAATTGCCGTACAAACACTCACAACCGAAATAACCGATACCCGTAAATTAAACAAAGAATTAAAAGAGACCATGTTAGAATTGCAGGGACGCTCCATGCGCGACAACTTAATTTTTTCAGGCATTCCCGAAAATCAAAGCAGCAATCCCGACGACACCGAAGACTTACTAAAAAGCTTTATGAGAACTAAACTAAAGATTTCTGATGATAAGGTAAAACAAATCACCTTCCATCGCGTGCACCGTCTAGGAACACTTAGGAAGGATAGTACACTCCCACGCCCGATAATCGCTAAATTCGAACATTATAAACACAAAGAGTTTGTAAGAAGGCAAGGCGTACAACTCAAAGGCACAAACTACGGCATGAATGATCAGTACCCCAAAGAAATACTGGCTCGACGTAAAATTCTCTTTCCTATTCGTAAAGAAAATATAGCAAAACAACGAAGAGCAGTAATATCTGTAGACAAATTGTATATCGACGGCCAGCTATTCCGTGACCACAAAATTACCCCGTGGTTATTCTGAAGTCAACATTCCTGCTAGGACCGAAATATATTTATACGCGATCATGCCGGTCTCACTCACACATCGAAAATGTGTTCGACTGCTTTCCTCTGTTTTCTCCCTTCACACTATCACTATTTGTTCGTTCAGAAATTAATGTTTCACTTTTTCTGTTTTGTCTTGTTATATGACTCCTCTTTCTCTCCCCTTCTTCTATTTCTCTATTTCGCAAGCAGTGGTTATACTCACACAAATTATATCGAAAATATACACGCACATTCTTTCACAGACACATACCCTCGTTCACGCACACATCCAATTACGTGCCTACTCAAACACATACATGCACACCATTTCACACACATTATCCCTCTCATGCTTTCCCTTTATTCTATGCGCACACATAAATACATCCCCCCATTTAACACACATACACATATGCCGACATACAAACACATTATCATTAAGCATTTGGGAACTTAATAATAATGGTTACATTTCTAAGTTGGAATATTTGTGGTATCGGAAATCAGACAAAAGCACTTAAAATAAAAGAACAACTGAATAAATATCAGGCAGATATCTGCCTACTACAGGAAACACACCTTACTGATTCAAGACATGCAGTTATTAGATCCCCAAATTTCCCACAAGCATTTTATGCAAATTATAATTCAAGACAAAGAGGTGTTGCAATTTTAATCAACAGTAAATTACAATATACACACAATACAACCATTTCGGATCCAGAAGGACGATATGTCATTATTAACATCTCTCTTCACAACTACCAACTAACCATAGCAAGCATATATGGACCAAACCAGGATGACCCAGACTTCTTTCATACACTCTTCTTTTTACTGAACAATTTACCAAGTGCAGAAATTATCATTGGTGGTGATTTTAACACTGTGCTTGACTCTTCTTTAGACCGATCAAGCAAGGGAGAAAAACCAAGACCTTCTCAGTCAGCAAGGATCTTAAAACAGTATATGGAGGATTACGGTCTTGGAGATAGTTGGAGGATAAACCATCAGGAAAGAAGAGAATACACTTTCTTCTCACAGGTACATCATACGTTTTCAAGAATTGACTACTTCTTAACGAGTAATTCACTCCAAAGTATCATCACAGAAACACAAATCCACCCAAGGATTACTACTGATCACGCCGCAGTATCATTAAAACTAAACATTAATGCACAACAAAAACCCTCCTTCAGATGGAGATTCAATACATCACTGTTAAAAGATGAAGACTTCAATCAGTACTTTAGACAAGAGTGGGCATTTTTTTTGGAAACATATGACACTCCAAACATTTCTCCAGTAATACTATGGGAAACCGCCAAAGCAGTACTACGAGGTAAAATAATATCCTTCTCATCCTACAAGAAAAAGAAGGAAGTACAAAGAGAAAACAACTTGCAAACAAAAATAGTGGAAAAGGAAAACATATACACCAAAGAGCCAACAGAAACTCTTTTTTGTGAGATCAGAAAACTCAAAACCGAACTAAATGATATTATTAATAAAAAAACCCAATTTCAACTTGAAAGACTTAGGCTCAATGCATTTCAAAACAAAAACTCAACTAAATACCTTGCTAATCAACTTAAACAAAATAAAGAAAAAACAATCATCTCATGTATCAAGGACTCAACTGGTAAATCTCTTCACAACAATAACGACATTAATGGTGTGTTTAGAGACTTCTATAGTAAACTATATGCATCAAACTTAAACCCAAACGAGGATGAAATCAGCCAATTCCTCAACTCAGTTACACTACCACATCTCTGTAAGGAAGAACAAAACAATTTAGATAGGCCTATATCCCCAGAAGAAATTTACTCGGCCATCAGTAAAATTCAGAATAATAAATCACCGGGTCCTGATGGTTTCCCCCATCGAATTCTATAAACATTTTTGGGTAACCATATCCCCGCTCTTCATTCGAATGATATCCAAACTTACATCATCAGCCATAATTCCCTCAACTATGAATACAGCAATGATAAATGTACTTTTAAAACCAGATAAAGACCCAACTAATCCAGCAAACTATCGCCCCCTATCACTGATCAATACCGACATAAAAATATTTAGCAAAGTGCTAGCGTCTAGAATTGAGCACGTCATTCCAACCCTCATTCACTTTGACCAAACGGGTTTTATCAAAGGACGGCAATCATCAGACAACACCAGAAAACTCTTTAATTTAATGCAACTATCGCAACAAAAAGAAACAGATAGTATAATATTATCATTAGATGCAGAAAAAGCCTTTGACAAAGTAAACTGGAAATTCCTATTCCTAACTCTAAAAAAATTTGGTATCAGCGATAAATTTACTGGATGGATTAAAGCACTTTACAATTCACCAATGGCCACTGTCTTCACTAATGGTATAATTCCAAATAATTTTACCCTAAATAATGGAACAAGACAGGGATGCCCACTCTCTCCGTCCCTCTTCGCACTATTCATTGAACCACTCGCAGCAGCAATCAGAGAAAACATAAACATAAATGGAATCCAAATCGCTACAACAGAATATAAACTAATTTTATATGCAGACGATGTATTGATCTTGCTTGAAAAACCCCAATCCTCCCTCCCAAATTGCTTTAACATAATCTCATCATTTTCAAAAGTATCTGGATACGCCATTAACTGGTCAAAATCCACAATATTACCTAACAACATGGAAGAATTAAAAGCAGTAGCACTAGCGCATAATCACCAGCTAATAGTAGGGAATATCAAATACCTGGGCATTAATATCTCTCCCAAACTGTCTGATTTGTTTGATCTAAACTTCTCACCTCTTCAACAAAAAGTGGAACAGGACTTGTGCCGGTGGACTAACCTACCCTTATCACTACTAGACAGAATATCCTCAATAAAAATGACCATCCTCCCAAAAATTAACTACTTATTCACAATGATACCAATTACTCCAAAGAGCTCCTGGTTCAAATCAATTAACTCAGCAATAAACAAATTTTACTGGAAAAAGAAAACACCAAGAATAAAACTCGTTACTCTACAAAAACCCAAATCCCAAGGCGGACTCGAATCTCCTAACTTAGAGCTTTACCACACAGCAAGTCAACTAAAATATCTGGTACAATGGCACAACAAATCTAACTCTTCCTGGCTTGAGACAGAACAAGCACTATGCGGTGAACTTCAACTGGCCGACCTTCCATTTATCACACAAAAAATTAAACAACATCCGTGCTTCCAAAATATGACAATAGCAACCACATTGAAGGCCTGGTGGAAAGCTGTTCAAATCACAAACTCTCATCAAATAGCCCCGTCTCTTCGCTCCCCTATTTGGAAAAACCCAGATTTTTCTTTTAAAAAGAAAACGCTGCACTTTCCCAACTGGAAGAATAAAGGCATCACACACCTTCAGCATATTACCGAAGAAAAGACTCTCATCAGTCTCACCAAATTGGGCCAAATATATGGCATAACCCAAAACGTCCTAGAATATACACAGTTAAAGTTTATCATCAACCCAATCCTTCAGAAAAGTATTAACTGGCTTGGAAAACCTATTCCAATCGACAAAATTTTAGATATAACAAGTAAAAATAAGAGTATGTCAAAAATAAATGCAATCCTTAACCAGGCCGACAGCTCTGTTTCAATACCTATATTAAAATGGGAAAATGATCTATCAATAGAAACAAATCCTGAATATTGGAATCAAATCTGTAACTATAATTTCAACAACAGCATCAGTACAAACCTACAACTAATACAGTATAAAATCATCCATAGGACACATTACACTGTTGCAAAATTACATAAAATGGGATTATCTGATACAGACAAATGCACTACTTGTACGCAAGTCACAGCCGACACATATTTTCATGCATTCTGGACCTGCACGCCGGTCCACCAATTCTGGCGCAAAGTCATCAGCAGATTGTCAAATATATTAGAATACAACATCCAGCTAAGCCCAGTAACATGCCTCCTTGGTGATATATCGCAAATCGCACATCATAATAAACACTTAACGGTTCTCTTAACAGCCTTAAACATTGCAAAGAAAGCTATCCTATTAAATTGGAAAACAAAAAATAACCTTAATATTAAGATATGGGAAAATCTACTAATAGACCAAATATCAATAGAAAAAAGAGTTGCAGTAAGTAATAATACTGTAGAATCCTTTGAAATTAACTGGACACAAGTCCTCACAAAATTAACAACCCCAATTAACTGATTTCCAAACAACCACAGGAAATTGTGAATTTTCACACACAATCGCACCGACACGTAATATAGACAGACAAAAGCCACACATGTAAACAGACATACCCAGACGACTACATACACACACACACACACACACACACACTAGTCTAGAGAAGGGGGACCTGCATTATCTTTCTGATAACCCTTGGGTATGATTTGGTGTGGGTGGCGGGCCTCATTCCTGAGTTGGCTGGGGCGTTGGTTCGAGGGGGCCCTTTGCGGTGGGGGTGGCTGGCGGCTTCGGTCGGGGGGTGGGGCCCTCGGACGGTGGGGCTCGCGGTGCTGACCAGTGGCTCGTCTGGTCTTGGGTTCGCCTGGGGTTGGGGGGGTGTGGCCCTGGCTTCCCCCTTGTATGCCGCTGTGTTCTCCGCTGCTTCTGCCTGGTGTGGGGTCCGTGGGGTCGCCTGGTTCCGTGGAGTTTGGTGCGGGGGACGGGTCGGACGGGTGGGTGGGGCGCGGGGCGGCCGATGGCGTGCAGGTGTGGTGGGGGGAGGGGGGGGAAGGTGGTGGGCTTGTTCATAGACCTGCCCTTTCTCTCCTGTCCACCCAGTACAGAATGACACTCCTCTGCCGGCTGGGCCCGGTGTGCCCTTGGTCGTGGGTCTGGCAATGGGGGCTGGATTGGTTCATCCGGGCGGGGTCTTATTCTTCCTCCGTGGGTGTCGGTTCATTGCCTCCAGGAGTTGCACCGCACGGGGCCTCGGAACTTGCTCTCTGCCCCTTCATGGTGGTTGGGGGTCGTGTCTGACGTGGGGTGTGCTGGGGGGGGCTTGGGTGGGGGGGTTGAGAGTCGGGGGCTTCTGGGGCGCCGATGCCCCGTGGGGCCCCTCGGGCGGAATTGGCGAAGACAGGCCCTGCCCCAGTCAATACATTCCACAGGAAAAACACATAGAACAGGGACAGCAACAGGGTTAGGGGTGCGGGTTGGGATAGGTGTTGGAGGGGTACGGGGGGGGGCAGACAGCAGGGCAGTGGTGCGCTGCAGCTCTCTCCCCCCCTTTCCCCGGCACCTCCCGCCCTGCACTCCTATTTTAAATGCATTACACAAGAATAGGAGACAGAGCAGGGAATAATAGGATTAGGAGGGTGGGTTAAGTAAGGTGTTGGAGTGGTTAATGGGGGGACAGACAGTAATGCAGTGTTGCAGTGCTGCTCTGCCACCCCCCCCTCCTCCCTCCCTGCACTCCTATTTTAATGCACTTCACAACAATAGGATACATAGCTACTGATACACAAAACAGATAACACAAGTCTGGGGGGGCGGGATGGGCTAGGTGCTGGGGAGGCGCATGAGGGGACAGACTGTAATGCAGAGGTGCGGTGCAGCCACCCCCCCTCTCCTACTCCGATGAGCGGGTGGGCGCGCCCTGGCCCCGGCCCCGGCCCTGGCCTGGTCTACCTGCTCCTGGGCTCCGCGGGCTTGGGCGGCTTCTCGGGCTCCGCTGTGGGTGGGGGGGGTGGTGGGGCGGGGCGGGTGTCCGTGGGGTGGGCGGGGGTCTTGTACCCTTGCCCCCCTCCCCTCCTGGTGGCCCGATGATCGGCCAGGGTGCACTGGCGGTACCCGACCTCACCCCTTATGGGTCCTCCTCTGGATCGGGGTCCTTGGTCTCCTCCGCTGGTTCGGGTCCTGCGGCCTGACTGCCCTGGTGATTCGGGTGTCGGGCTGTGCCACCTGGCTAATCTGACCCAAGTGGGATTGCATGCACCAGTGGTGATCACATTAGCTAAATCGAATCAAATATGGCGACAGCCTTCTATGACCCAAGCTTCACAAATGATTGTGGACCAAAGGGCTGCATCGCCAGGAGCATCACCTGCGGTGTTTTAGAAACTTTGGGAAATGGTCCCGCTCTGTCTGGCTCCCTCTGATCTCACTCCTGTTTTCTCCTCTTCTGTGTCCCTGTCCTTGTTGTCTTTGTCTTTTTGTGTTTTATTAGTGTATAAATAAAATGTTCTTCTATATCTCACTGTGGTGTCTTTGCCCTCTTAGACAGATCAGGTTATTAGTTGCCAATAAAAGATAGGACAATGCGCTAAGAGGGACGGTGGTGGTTACCTAGTCACAAGCACATACACACAAAAATGCTGCTAGAGAAAAACTGCATTAATATTTTACGGTTTGTGACAAATATGACACAAACTAGAAATATATATGCACAAAAAAAAAACAAAGAAAAAAAAAAAAAACAAAAAGAATAAGCATAGAATAAGACAACTAGTGTATCAAGTAGGTTAACAAACTTTTACCAAGCTAGCTTGCCGTTACAAACCTGTCACAGAGGTCACAAATTAAAGTATGTAAACAAAGTCTCCCCCATTATCCTGCCATGATTCGAGCATTGAACACGTTGCTTTTGCATTTCTGTAGCTGGCCAAGTGCAAATGAAAAAAATTTTATTGTCATGGTTTTGTGTTAACTGGACTGCCCCTTATCTGTGTTTCCCCATTAGCTGTCGATGGTGAAGTGAGTTTTGTTCAGAGCCATTGTTGCTACTGCTGGGTCTGCTCTGCCTAGCCAGGAATGCATTTTCTCAAAAGATCAATTGTTAACTTATGCTGACCAAAAATATAAACACAACAGTTCTTATTGTGAGAAATATGACCATGTTCAGAAGCTCATTGTACTTTCATTGAGTGTTGACAGATTGTTTGACCATACTGCAATACATTTCCATCAATGATTTAAAAAGACAAACAAGAATATCGCGATGGCGTGATGATAAAGGGGATCGGGTCTATTGTCCAAATTTCACAAAACAATATGGGGTATGTCCACCTTTGGCCTGCTGAATTGCTACACATCTCTGCTGTGTGGACTGTAACAAATGGTCAATGATGACTTGGTGGACACGTTCCCACTTCTCTTCAAGAGTTGGTGGCAATTGGCTGAAAATGGGAACCAATGACGAACTCGTTGCTTGTGGACATCCCAAAGATGCTGGAAGGGGGACAAATCCGAGGAATAAGCCAGCCATTCAAGCCCACAAATGTTTTCAGGCTCAAGGAATTCTGTGCATACACAGGTGACTTGGGTCTTGCATGGTTATGCTGGATGGTTATTGTTTTGATGGATAAATGGTAGGACAATAGGCAGCAGCATCTCATCGTGAAATCACACTGCATTCAAGGTGCTGTTGATGAACTGCACTTGGGTGCAATGTCCTTGGAATATTCCCACCCAAACCAGCACGCCACCTCCATGTGCCACCATACCAGTGGCGGTTCTAGAACCGGGAACTGATGCGTTTTCCAATTATCGTAATTGGCAACTGAAGACAGTTTCTCCCCATATGATCTAACAGCGATGAAATCCTGGGGTAAATTCAGTATAACTGAGAGTTGGGGTGTACGAAAAATCCATTATAAACAATTATTGGTCCTGACCTGTTCTCAGTCATTTTCATGATTAACTAAAGATTCACACTGAGAGCGCTAATCAACTTCCTAATCTCAACATCGTCATGCAGCTTATCCGCTTTACGCAAATAAACTCGGCAAAAAGCTCATGTTGGCCATTTTTACCTCAACCGAACACAATTCAAGCACCAAGCTTGCAAGCACCAAGATGGTAAATAACCATCTTGCAAAACATAGGATAAAATCATACCAGCGCTGTGTCGCTAGCATTTGTACTAAATTTGTGTTATGCATACTGTAAAGTGGGGAAAAAAAGCCACCAGATGGCAGTATTCACATTTTTTTGTTAAGCCCAGTTTGGAGCCAGGTTTTGGGCATGTCCTGGGCATGCCTCAGAGGGGAAAGTCCCGGAGAATTGAAAAAAAGTCTGCAAGATGGGAGGGGGCAGGAAAAGAGTATATAAGGAGAAAAATTAAAAGATTATAGTAGTAGGAGAAATTGCAGGGAGAAATTGTGGAAAGATACATTTGACCAGACCTGTCACTCTTTTCAAGACCTGTAAAGCTCATTTTGTGGATTTTTGCCTGTGTTGGAGCATTTTCCTGTCCCAAGACATCACAAAAAAGCAACTTCATCTCAAGGGACTGTAACTATCTCATTTTTTTTTTATTACAGTCTTGGTCAGACTTTGTTTTATTAAAGCTGTTTAAGTTCTACAGGTTTGTCTGTATTCCCTTGCTGTCCGATATGTCATAACAAATTGGGGCCATAACAATACGAATGATACCTCAAATGAAAGAGGAAAGTCTACAGAATCCAACAATATAAGCCTTGTCATTTTAAACCGACACCACCCTCAAAGAACTCTGAGTGAATGCGTTCTTTGATAGGATATTGCTAACCCCTACTAACCAGCACTTATTTAAGGGTGATTGTAAATATTTCGCAACGTAGTTTTAACCTTATTAACTCATCAGCCAGTGCTTGCGTTTCCTAGCTTTCGTGCATTCTGCCTGAGTTGTCTCTGATTAACTGCTTTCCCTCTTTAACTACGTTTACACTATTCTTTCCTTTGCTTCTCTCATGGTGTTTTTATACTTGTCACGATTAGATTACCTTGATCTATTTGTTACAAATATTATGGACTCTTTTAATAGACATTTCATTTCTTCTGGTTCAACAAATGACCCCAGTGTTACGGAGGTCCTGAGTTATGAAGGAAACCCAGAGTCTGTCTTCTGTACCCCTGCACGGAAATTCACTTTTACTCCTATCTCTGTCCTTCATGTTCAGAAAGCCCTATTGAGCTTAAATTGTAAGAAATCTTCTGGCCCTGATAAGATAGAGCCTTATTTTCTAAAAATTGCTGCAGATATTATTGCAGAACCAATTGCTTCTATTTTCAATCTGAGCTTAACCTCTAATATCATACCTGGTACATGGAAATCTGTTATGGTTTTCCCTATATGACAGAGTGGAGACCCCTCCGATTGAAATAACTCCTGTCCCAATTCCAGGTTGTCTGTTATAGCCAAAGTCTTTGAATCTTTTGTGAATGACCAATTGAAACAATTTTTATCTGATAATAATATTCTCAGTGAATGTCAATCAGGTTTCAGATCAGGCCACAGTACTTTAACAGCAACAATGCGAGTTACAAATGATATTATCAAAGCTCTAGACGGCAAACAGCACTGCGCAGCTCTGTTTGTTGATTTGTCAAAAGCATTTGACTCGGTAGACCACTAACTCATATTACAGAGACTTGCCTGTATAGGTCTTAGTGACATGGCTTTAAATTGGTTTCCCTTAACACTCCGACAGCCCGTATACGGGCCCATCAGGGAAGTTAAAAACAAGATAAGATTTCAATTTGCCTTGAGTACGTCCTTCATAGGCATTTTAAGAAAATGTTACCAGAGTGGTAAGGGGTTAAGAACTATTTAACTAAAAGAACACAGTGCATCACTGTAGAAAATGATACTTCAACCTTTCTCATAGTAAACAAAGGTGTCCCGCAAGGATCTATTTTAGCTCCATCTTATTCTCTATTTTAATAAATGACCAAGGTCATGGAATAAATCCCGTTAAGCTACATTTGTATGTTGATGACGTGATTATTTATTCGGTAACACCCTCTTTGAATCAAGCCATAGAGCATTTGCAGGATGCTTTGCAGTCCCTGCAGCATTCATTATTAAAACTGAAGTTGGTCCTCAATGCAAAAAAGACCAAATATATGACCTTCACTCGCGCTCGCTCAAAGATAATTTATTTCACATTATCAACATTAGAAGGTACATGTATAGTGAGAGTTACCTCGTACAAATATTTGGGCATTTGGCTTGATGATAAGATGACATTTAACATGCATATTGATAATCTATTGAAAAAACTCTGGCCAAAGCTTGGCTTTCTTTTCCGCTTAAAGAAATTGTTTTCATTTGAGGCCAGAAAGAAAATTGCACAAAGCTCATTTTTATCAGTTTTAGATTATGGTGATGTAATTTATATGCATGCAGCTTCATCCCTCCTGAAAAAACTAGATTCTGCATATCATGCTGCATTACGCTTTCTAACGAATGCTGGTTCTCACACTCACCATTGTACTTTATATGAACTACTTGGGTGGTCTTCTCTATATCAGAAGAGAAAAACACATGTGTAGATATTTATTGCCAAGTCATTACAAGGTAAAATGCCCACTTATATCTCCAACCTTTTGTCTTATCATACAGGCAACTACTGCACAAGATTTACTAATCGTATTCTTTGACATGTCCCTAGGGAGCACTCAGATCTTGGCAAAACTGCTTTTTCCTTTTATGCACCCTGGGCCTGGAATGAGCTGCAAAAAAGCACTAACCTTGGAGCATTCCCTTCATAATATCTTTTTAACCCTCTCAAGCCCAATTTATTATTTTGAGATATGAAAAATCTTTCATTCATGGAGGCTAGTTCTCATACACTAGTGGCTGCAGGTGGAAGTAACGGTGTATTTTTGCAATACTGAGCTGGAAGGGTAACTTTATCAAACCACTTCCCATCTGGCCTTTATATTTTATAATCAGTCATCAATTGATTTATTGTTGCAAATTTGCAACATGAGCCTGGAGAGGGTTAAAAGACTTTTACAAACCACTCTGACAGAAACATGTTGCTGTTTTACTTAATCTGAGATTTTAATGTGGAGTGTGTAACAGATATATTGGACTGACCTGTACAACTCTCCTCCTGCTGTTTCCTCTGTGCTGCTTTGATGTACATGTCAAATTGCTTTTTTTATGTTTTTAAATGCTTTAAATGTATTGTATGTATACATGTGAAACTGCTCATGCTGCTGTCTTGACCAGGACTCCCAGGAAGAAGAGATCTTGTATCTCAATGGGACCTTTCTGGCTAATGAAAGGATAAATAAAATAAATATAAAAATCTAAACTGTCAAGTTTGATCTTAGCGTCTTGTCTCGAGTCATTATTGTTGACCCAGTTCTCGTGTATTTGTTTATTAATTTGTTTATTAAGTCTTTCTGTTTCCTTCTGAGATTGTCTTCCAAGTCCCCGCCTCCTTCTGTGTGTATTTCTGTGGGTGAAAGTGAATAGATCTTCAGACAGAACTTTGTCTGCATTGTGCTACATTGTGAAATCTCAGCTCCTGTGCTTTCCCGAGTATTTCCTTTGAGCCATTCCCGAGTCCTGTTTTGGCTGCGTCCACATCTTGTTCTTCCCTATTTTAGTCTCCTAGTGTTTCTTGTTCCATCAGTTTGTTAGGTTAAGTTTTCGTTTTCTAGTTTGGATCTGTTTTGCCACTCTTTGAAAGAGTAATTCTGTTTCTCCCTGTCTTAGGCAGTGTAGCTTGGTTTTCTCCTGTTGTTCAGTGCATTGGCACGGTTTTTTATTTCTGGCCTGCTTGCCTACCTTTCTCCCTTTGTGTTTGGTGTTCATTAATATCTCATTGTTCCTGCATCTGGTGTCCCATCGACCACTTCATGACAGAAGTTCTGTCTCATGGACACCAGCAGGATGGATCCCTGTGATGCTGAGCTCCAGCGGCCTCCTGATCAGTCCCGCTCTCCACTGGGGAACTGCCGCCTGGACAGCCCGCCTACCCTGTGTTGCCTCCTTCTCTGCCGTATCCTCCGAGATGGAGTGACTATTCGACCGCACCAGGTGCAGTATGGCCGCCGGAAGGGAGCTGACCCAGATACGGCAGGGAAGCTGCTCGGTGACAGAATACACCATCCGAGTTCCAGACCCTCGCTGCCAGTTCCCAGTGGAATCCTGAAGCACATTGTTACGTATATGTGGAGGGGCTGGAAGACTGCATCAAAGACTATTCCATTTTCCATGAGCTACCTAAGACTCCTGAGGCTGTGGCGAATCTTGTCATCCGGATTGCAAACCGCCTGGAGAAGACTGCAACTCGCCTGGGGCGACATCACCCAGCGCCCTCCAACCCCTCCAATGCTCCTGTCATTGACCTCCATCACCAGTTCCCCTCAGTCAGATGTCTGCCCGAGTCCACCCATCTGAGCCAGAGCCCATCCTGGTGGGGCGCAGCCGCCTCACTAAGCAGGAGAGGGATCACCGCATGCAATCCAGGGCTTGCCTCTACTGCGGTCAGCAGGGGCACTTCATTGCCAACTGCCCGGAGAAAGGCCAACCCCTCCTCGTGACCAGAGGAACACTAGTGGGCGCTTCCAGTACCGAAGCCTCCTCCAGCTGCTGGACCTGCATTCCGGTGACCATCTCCTGAGCCAAACAGAGCCACCGCACCTCCACCTTAGTGGATACAGCAGCGGAGGGGAACTTTTTGGATGCCAAAGCCGCTGCCTCCTGGGGCGTTCCTCTCTCCCCGCTGGCATGACCTTTTACCATCTTTGGTCTCAGGGGCCAAAGATTGGCCCAAATCCAACAGTAAACGTCTCCTGTCCAGCTTCTGGTCTTAGGCAACTCTAGGAGACTCTCTTTTTCCTTATAATCCAGTCCCCCAGATCACCAGCAGTTCCGGGACATCCCTGGCTCCGTGAGCACAGTCCGGTCCTTGACTGGTCTACCCACGAGGTTCGGGAGTGGAAGCCCTCCTGTGCTACCCGCTGCCTTATGCAGCCTCACCTGTGCCCAGATCTCAGGTCCATTCTGAGCCAGCACCTGATCTCTCCCGAGTTCCTGCTGAATACCACGACCTGGGTGTGGTATTCAGTATGTCTAGGGCGGTGTCTCTGCCACCTCACCGGCCCTATGATTGCGAGATTGACCTCCTGCCACGAGCAGGGCCACCGCGGGGGTGGGTCTTCTCCCTATCGCAGCCTTAGAGGGTCACTATGGAGAAATACCTCCACCAGTCTCTCGCGGCTGGAATAATTTGACCCTCCACATCGCCAGCAGGAGCCGGGTTCCTTTTTGTTGCTAAGAAGGATGGGTCGCTCCAACCCTGCATCGGCTACTGAGGACTGAATAAGATAACGGTCAGGAACCGTTATCCCCTGCTGCTCATGTCCTCTGCCTTTGACATCATCCAAGGGGCCCAGGTATTTACCAAGCTGGACTTGCGGAACGCTTACCACCAGCTGAGGATATGTGAGGGGGATGAATGGAAGGCCGCATTTAACACCCCCAGCGGCCATTGGGAATACCTGGTGGTTTCCTTTAGCCTTACCAACGCGCCCGCAGTGTTCCGGCGAGTGGTGAACAACTAGGACATGATTAGCAGGTCTGTCTATGTCTACCTAGACGATATCTTCATCTTTTTTCGCACCCGGGAGGAGAGCACATGGCATGCGCGCTAAGTCCTCAAACGCCTGTTGGAGAACTGCCTTTTTGTGAAGGCCCGAGAAGTGCGAGTTTAACACCTGCTCCATGACATTTCTTAGCTTCATCATCTCTCCTGGGTCCCTGAGGATGGATCCTGCCAAGTTCCGGTCTGTCCTGGAATGGCCCCACCCCAAGGACCACAAGGCCTTCCAAGGATTCCTGGGTTTCGCCAATTTCTATCAGCGCTTTATTCGAGGGTACAGCTCAGTGGCAGCTCCCCTGACCACGCTCACCTACATCAAGCAGCCGTTCCTCTGGAATTCCCAGGCGGACTAGGCTTTCCAGCAGCTCAAGCGGCAATTTACATCAGCGACCATCCTGACGACCCCGGACCCGGCATCACAGTTCATCGTGGAGGTGGACGCCTTCAAAGTAGGCGTGGGGCTTTCCCAAAGAACTGCCAAGGACTGAAAGGTCCACTCCTGTGCCTTCTTTTTGCACTGCCTCAGACCCACTGAGGCCAACTATGACGTCGGTAACCGGGAGTTGCTGGCAGTCAAGTTGGCGCTGGAGGGGTGGCACCACTGCCTGGAGGGAGCTACAATACTCCTGCATCTGATGTACCCCCGACCACTTCTTGACATCGGGAGATACTATGGTTTAGTTCCAGGGCTGCCGCTGCCGCAGAGATTTTCTGTTCCAGGCTCTGGAGGCTTCAAAGTTTATAGGATTTTTTTCTAAATTTGCATCGTCAGAGATGTTTATTTTTCAATGCTCAAGATAGATTCTTGGCAATTTCCCACATTCAATGTGGCCACCGGCAGCCACTTTGTCAAACCAATTTTTTTTCTGGATTTTCTGTTTTCTGCTCATTTTGAGCCCCATTTCCATATATATACATGTTCAGGGATGCGTATTAATGTCATAGCTAGTATAAAAACAATAACATTGCAGCTTTATTTGCACATTTGCAAATGATCTCTCATGGGGAACGGGGAGATGCACGACTCGGTCCCTGTGGCGACCGAGTTATCTAGTTCAATGTGCGAAATGAGGCAAGCAGTTTGTTTCAGCAAAATATTTTCATCCATTCAGATTTTATGGGGGTATTGAAACAGTCCACACAAATTGCATACATTTTGTTTTCAGAATTTTGTGTACAATAGACATTGTAATTGTTGAAGGAGTTCATTTTTCTTTTTTTTTTTGAATTATCCAAGACACTCTTACTTTCAGACTGTGTGAGAAGCCTTTGGGGGCCAAGCTATGGAATGCCAAAATTTTTAAAAGTCACCTGATGCTCCCTTCTTTGACTTTTCTTTCAGATCCAATGTGTTTTAGTTAATGAGTGTCACCAAACTGATAGCCCACCCAGATATTTCCAAATTTTACCAACCAGCTATTGGACATGGAAAGATTAAATTAAGGAGATTGCTAAATGAAAGTGCATGAGAGACAGATTAAAACATTCTTTAACAATATATTCACATCAACCCGTATGAACACTCCCATCAACATAGTAATCTTTTTAGTTCAGAAATACTATTTTTAATAAAACTGAGCTTGTACCTTTTTCAAAATTTAATTCACAAATGTGAAACCATACCTGTTGTCATAACCCTTATTTTAAGTTCTTTCGCATTTCTTCCAATTTAGCCACTCGTGTGTCTATTTGGTATAAGTCTGGTCTGATTGATTTATGTCCTGTGCGTTTCCACTCCAAGCGGCAAAACATTTTTCATTCAGGCTATTTTTGTGTTTTTGTTGTGTTCTACTTGGGTAAGAATATTTTTTTCATATTGTAAAAATATTCTTCATGAGGAAAGGTGCAAAGCAGACGTCTGGGGTAAGATGTGCTAATTGATTGTGCACCTCCCTCTGGTAGGATTTTGGTCAGTGCATGTTAAACCTGCATTAGGCTCCCTACCCCCCTCAGTGGGAACGGTTGCAAGTGAGCAACTATGATAAATATAGCACTATGTTGTTCAACCCGTGCTCACATTGACAGCTCTAGGAATAAGACAAGCGCCTGAGAGCAATCAGAACTCCCTGTCAGGGAAAGCCAAACCCTCTACCACCTTGCCGTAGACTTTTCTGAGGAAGACCCAATCAAGAGAGTGCTTTAGAGGGAAGAGGGCTGTTTGAGCTTCTTCTTGTCCCAGTCGGTCTATTCCTAAGATTCCTAAGAATTGAGGTTCTAGTTCATCTTTGTTGGTTTGCTGGGAGGAAAAAGGAAATGGTTGTCGAATTTCGCTGTTCTGCATTCCTGCTGTAACGTTGGGGGCCAGAAGATCAGTAAACAATTAAGAACAGGAACAGAAGTCCATCTCTACCCCATTTAGCTATGGCACTTTTTGGGTGCAGGCAGCTGAGGTAAGGCAACCCCTACCCCCCACTTCCCTGCTGAAGATTGTAGGGCTGCCTGCCCTACTGACTTGGCATCAGTTAGAGCTGGTAAGTTGGGAACTGCTCCTTGACTCATTCTCTTTGCTAGGTACACACACAACTCGTCTGCCATTACATTCTAACATTATAAACAAGTGTGCAGTCTTTTCACTCATGAAACAGGAGGAATTTGAAAGTGCTATCTGTTACGTAGAAGAAGGACAGACAATGTAGTTGAGAGGCCAGGATTATGTGAATAGCAAGAACGGTCTCTTGGTTGCACAGGGAAACAAAGATTTGTCACTTGTATTTCTTTCCATGTTGATGCCTTTTCCTGGGAGAAGTGACTGCAATTTTGTAAACAAACCCTTCACCCTAGGCAGCTTGACAGAAATCAAATACTTGGGTGCAGTTCACTCACATCCTGTCCACTCACTCTAACATTTTGGTGGCACTTCATGAAAACACTGAGATGATCTTGCTTGGCTGAAAATGTGCTTTTTTTGCTCAACTTCTTTGTTCTTTTAAAACCCAGAGAACGGGGGAAAAGAGAGGTCAAGGACTGAACAGTGACAATTTAATCCGGAAAAATCATATTGAATGAAGGGCTTAAGACATGGACTAGTTCAGGCAGATTCCTTGGTTAAGATATTGGAAGGACTCTTCCTCAAGGCTATTTCAGAAGAGGTCTTACTTAGAGGTATAGGCAGAAAGTAGCCAAAGGATGGGCCTGGAAAATTGTGGGTGAATTTGATTAGTGGGGAGTAATGTGCAATTTTTTCAAGTTAAGCCAGTTATACGTTGAGATTGAATTAAGGATGTTCTGAAGATGAGCACTATTTTCTAACGAATGTCCATTTATTATGTTTTTCCAAATGTTATCCTTTTGACACTTTGCATCAATTTGGCATGTTAGAATTCCATGTTAAATTTAACTGACACAGTGTGAAGCAAAGTTGCAAACATCAGATATGAAGGCTAAAATAGATACAGAAAACATGTTTGGCTTTTGAAATATTATGTAAAACTACTCATGTCTTTGACAAGTGTGGTGATAATGACAACTGGGAGAACGCACAATGTGACAACAACTGAACAGCTGCAATGTTATGGAACGAGTGACTGTGGCTCTTCATGAGCAACAAAACAAAATAGAATCACCACACTTCAAGACATAGCAACAGTAGCTTTGGGTGGACCCAGGCAGCATGTTTATATTTACGGAAGCAGATAGTCCAGATTTAAAAACAATTTTTGGACAAGAATAAGAAAATGATGTCTTTAGGTAAGATTATAACTCTGCTTACCGTAGAAATAATGCAATTGTACAATTCATTGCCGGGATACAAAAATAATTGCACACCTGAGTATGGCTGTAGGTTCGATGGCCCATTATTCTGTGGGTCCAATAGCATAAAAAATGTTCCATCAGACTGAAAGCTGGTCTGATAGCCTGTTCGCCTGAGAACGAAGAACAGTGTATCTAATATTAGTCCAATGGGAAATTTTTCAGACAATTGGACCATCTGAATAATTGGGCTATCAGACCAATGGCATGGCACTGATATAAGTAGCTGTATATCCATTCTCGACAATATGGGACATTTCAACAAATATTTTCTAACAATAGGCAAAATCACGGAGAAATGATTTCAGTTTGGATGCTTTGCTTGATCAGGTGTCAAAAGAGAAATACCTGGCTTGTTACAGCTGGCAAAGAACCAACAATGACTTCATTTCTTTGGATGGGATGCCTTCATTAACATCACGACGACTTATGAGACAACTATGGACCACACTTTTCTTCACTTTTTACAAGAGTTGTAATCATTACCTCGGTTTTCTGACTATTATTTTGGCTAACATTCCGTGCACTAACTGCTAAATATAGCTGCGCAAAAACACAATTGGTAAGATAAAATTCTCATTCACTTAAAATTAGTCATTAGTTACTCTATATGATTGATGGGACAAAACAATAGGACATAATGAACTGAGAAATTAAAGGTCACATTGGTGCATGTACTCATAATAGCATCAATTTATTGAATGCTGCATGTTGAAAAGTGGTGCCAAAGGACATGAGACCATTGAAATCAAGGACATGAACTTATTCTAATAGAAAGGAGTAGAAAAGTAAAATGCACGAAAATTAAGGCGAAAAAAAAAAACCCTGAGTCATTCCATGTCAAATCAACAGATTTTCTTGCAAGTTTCCACGACAAAATGTCAGAATTGGCAAAAAAAATATATGTATATTTCAAAATATGCATTAAACCTAGTGTATCCTGAAAATTTCAGCTTAATAAGTCAATTATTTTTTTGACAGAGGTTGAAAGTTTCAGAATTTTCACCCAATTTCTGGCATTTTTGAGCCACGATATATTCATATATTCATATATATATATACACACACAACCCCAATTCCGAAATAGTTGGGACAAAGTGTAAATTGTGATTAAAATCAAAATGCAATTACTTTCAAATCACACCAGCCAGTCTTTTTTTCACGACAGAACAGAGATAACATAGCAAATGTTGAAACTGAGAAATTTAAAAATTTTATCCACAAAATGAGCTCATTGCAAATTTGATGGCTGCTACACTGTTAAAGGAATTTTGATTTTACATTCCAAGTATTACCTTCACAAGAGAAAACTCAAGACGACTCAGGAAAAAAAATCAGTCGGAGGCAGAGAAGTTAATATCCAAGCCAAAGTCCGTTTACTTATTTGCAAAAAATGATCCCCATACAAAGTCAAGTCAGAATGGAGGATACACAATTGGAAAGTTCTCTGGTATTTGTTGGAATACTCCATGGCGTTCTCCTCCCCCCGTGCTGATTTACACATCGCGCGAGCCTTGCGTCACACGCAACTGAGTCAAGTTGGTACGTAACCACGTCAAGTTGTCTAGGGATACACACACATCTTGCCAGGGAGGAGAGCACCTGTCTTCTCTCTCAGCTCTGGCTCCAGCTTATCTTGTTATGGGTTCCGGAGCTTTCTATAAACACATAAACTTAGAGAAAGAGAAAAACATCTTGTCCTTGGTACAGACATTCAAGACTTAGGGCCTATGAACTAAAACAGAATATGAGCAAGCAAGGATAATCAATTAATAATTATTCATAAATCAATAAGCAATCAAATGGAATCAAATAAGCATTTAATAATGATTAAATGAATCAAATAAAAAAATGTTTCCACATTTCCCCCGTTTATAATTGATTTTCCGCCAGCATGCCACTTCTCTCAATTTTCAGCATGTGATTCATTCACGGGGAAGATGTTTCAAAGTCAAAATCAAAGTCAAAGTCAAGTTTATTACATCCATATCAATGGAAATTACATTGCATACACCCACCGTTATGCCCACATAATAAAATAAAATAAAACATAGCCTACCTAGGGTACACACACACACACACACACACACACGCATCTGCACCTGTAGTTGCAGGCACTGATATCGTACAAATAACATTAAGTAACACTACAATATAATAAGTTAACATTTAGACACACAGACATCCAGCTAAAATAATTCTACAAATGTCCGCTTAAAGTGCTCATTGTGCCGCCGAGCCGCTTGTGGAATGAAGGAGAGAGCATATCGCTGAGTGCGTGTCACAGGTGGTCTGAGCCGGCCACTACGCTTCATAACTCTGTTACCCAGACAAGTATGAAGAGGATGACCGGAGTCCTGCATAATCTTAATGGTCATTTTTTCCAGGCGGTCATAGTATACACCATCCAATGTAATCGTCAACCCCACCATTTTTCCTGCCCTTTTGTTCAGTTTATCAATCCTATTCTTCTCAGTCACCCCCACATTCCCTCCCCATCCCACTACACAGTAGCTCCACACACTGCATATCACAGACATAGCAAACATTTTCATTACCTCGGAGTTAACATTAAAAGACTGCAGCTTTCTCATGCAGTACAGGCGTGGACTCAGTTTAGCCAGCAGTGATGATACATGGTCAGTCCATGTCAGTTTGTCATTAAAAACAACACCCAGGTATTTATATGTGTTTGTTCTTTCTACCATTACCCCTTTAATTTCCACAGCCTCAGATGCTCTCTTGTTTTTTCTGAAGTCAATCACTAGTTCTTTTGTTTTCTTGACATTGAGCTCTAGAAAATGACTATCACAGTACTCAACAAAAGAGTTTATCTCTTTTCTGTATTGACTATCGTCATCCTGTTCGATTAGACCTAGTAAAGCAGTGTCATCTGCAAATTTTACTACTTGGCACCTTGGGTGCTGTGGGCGGTAATCTGCTGTGTAAATAGTAAATAAAAAAGGAGATAAAACTGTGCCTTGGGGAGAACCTGTATTTGCGGTGATCTTTCCTGACTTAGTATTTGAGTTCAACTTGACAAATTGGGTTCTATTCTCTAGAAAGTTTAAAATAAATAAACTGAACACCTTTGGTACATTCATAGCAATAAGCTTTTCAATCATGATATGTGGTTGAATAGTATTGAAAGCAGAGCTAAAATCATAATATAAAATCTTAACACAACGTCCACTGGTGTCCAGGTGTTTATAAATATGGTCAAGTTTAAAAACAATAGCATCTTCTGCCCCCCTGCCTTTCTGGTATGCAAACTGGCAGGGATCAAGATATTTCTCTACATGTGGCTTTAAGTTATTTAACACTATTCTCTCACATACTTTCATAACGACTGAGGTGAGGGCCACTGGTCTTAGGTCATTCAAGCACTCCACTACTTTCTTTTTAGGTACCGGTATAATACAGGATTCCTTCCATAAATCGGGCAAAACATTGAAAGAAAAACAGTAGTTAAACACTGTTGTGAAGATGCTGGCTAACTGAAAAGCACAGCTCTTCAGCACCTTAGGTGTAAGCCCATCCGGACCTGCCGCTTTGGTGGCTTTTAGCTTTCTAAACATATTGTAGACCTCCTGTTCGTTAGTTTGTAGACTATAATCCCCTTCTATGGCGCTGCTTAACTGCTCTCTCAGACTGGTTCTTTCATTTAAAAAATCTATTTTATCAAATCTATTATAAAAGTTATTTAAAATATCTGCATATTCCTTGGTGCCATTTAGTTGGTGCTTTTCAGGCTTTCCCTTGCCTACATACCCACTCATTAACTTCATACCTTCCCACACCTTCTTCATGTCATTCTCTTTAAAATGATTTTCTACTTCACATTTATACCTGTATTTTTCCTTATTAATTTCTTTTCTAAGTTGTTTGTGGACCATTTTCAGTATCTCTTTATCCCCTTTGGTAAAGGCTTTTTTCTTTTCCCTTATTAACCTTCTAATCTCATCATTCATCCAGGGTTTGCAATTTGCATAGACCTTGACCCGTTTCTCTGGGACAACCACATCCGTACAGAAATTAATGTATCCACAAACAGACTCAGTGAATTCATTAATGTCCTTTGCAGTGTTCTCAAAAACCGCCCAGTCTGTTTCTTCAAATACATCCTGCAGTCTCTCAATCGCGTCGTTGGTCATCTTTTTCACTGCGATTTTCCTCGTTTTCTGTCTCTGTACCAACGGGATGTATTTGGGGCATAGCAACACCAGATTATGGTCAGCTTTCCCTAGATTTGGCAATTTACGGGACACATACGCCTCCTTGACTTTGGTGTAACAGTGGTCAAGGATCGCACGACCCCTAGTGTCGCATTTAACATGTTGATAGTAGCGTGACTCGCTCGATTTAACTACACAGTGGTTAAAGTCCCCGGTTATCATAACAAACGCATCCGGCGACGCCGATTCGATCCTGTGCACGGCCTCCTGTATTTCCTCGGCCGCTTCCTTAGCTACATTTTTATGCGGCACATACACGGTCACCAGGATCACATGTGAGAATTCGCGAGGGATGTAGTATGGACGTATGTTGACAATTAATATTTCCGCGTTTCGGGTACATGTATGTGACTTGATAGACATGTTGTTTGGATGACAGTAATCCTCATTGACGTAAACCACAAGTCCACCCCCTCCTTGCTTCCCCGAATCCACTGTTCTGTCACCTCGGAAAACTTTAAATCCATCGATCTCAACTAGTTCATCAGCATGATGTCTTATAAGCCATGTCTCTGTAAATGCCATCAAACTTATAGATCTGAATTCATGCAAAAACAGGACATTTGCTCTCAGTTCATCCATTTTATTTCCGATCGACTGCACGTTACCCATGATCAAAGACGGAATATACGGTCTGCATTTTCGTGATTTGAGTCTCTTTAAAATTCCCCCAGATTTACCTCTTCTGCGCCTTCTTATCTCTTTCGGGATCTTTCCGAACTTAGCCAAATCACCCGTCGTTGAACTCTTTCCTTGTTGCTCCAGGGAAGCTCCAAACTCTCTTAGCTCCGCAATTGAGTAACAAACTCTCGAAGCCAAGCAATCGCCTTTATCCAAAAACTGCAATATGAATATGCAAAGCAGCAACAATAAGCACTTATCGATGTCCATTGTAGCGTCTAAAAATGCTACATCATATTACCATTACACTCCATCCTTTTGTTCAAACAAACCCTCCAACTCAATTACATCGTTGTATGATTCCTTAAGCTCCTCGGGCAGAGTATACATCTCATTGTTGTCCTGTAATAGAAACATCTGATACTCCGGATTAGTACTCAATACTCTTGATATCATTCCTTTAATTATGGGAATTCCTCAGCAACTGCAAAAGAGCAGTACTGCAAATTCCCCAACTACAAGACTCATTACAGATGTAATTCCCGTTTTCCAACCCCCTGACAGAAGCCAGTCCCACCAAGACATTGCCACTGCTGGTGCGAGATCTCGCTGTTGTGCATCAGATATGTCTTCCAAATGTTGCAAGGCTTGATCAATCACCCCTCCTGCCTCATCATTGGCGGGTATATAGGTACACACACTGGCCCAAAAAGCTGACAGATCCCCCCTGTGCTGCTGTCAACAGATACAATAAGCAGAAGTAGCATCCTGCAATTCCAACTTGGACACACATTTTTGCAATTAGATCCTTTGAAAACACCCATTCAGGGCGCAGTCCCCGACTTGATCCCTTTCCACAAAGATCTCCACCCAGGCTGAGAACTCTGCTTTTTGCTTCTTCTTTTCAGAGCCCACCGATCACAGAAGCACCACTCGCTGACTGGCGCATTCGCTTTTACAGTTTCACCAGCCTCACCTGTCCACAGAGGTCGTCTCCATCGCCCCTCTGCTAGGTGTGGGCTGTCACCCACGTACCACGTGTTTCCCTCAACTTACATGCGACAAACACGCCGATTAGATAGTACCATGGAAATATGTCAATTCATACTTCACCAGACAATACTTCCCCAGACACGGGGGTCTTAAGTCCTCTCCCCAGCACTATTTGCAACATTTCTGTAATCGGCTTGCGAGGGGGCGAATCTGCAAATTGCAACGCTTAGTAGATTGCTGGGGGTCCGGTTCCCAGAACCACCATCTGATCCCCGCAATCTCATCCTGTTTGCTTCCTTTGAACACGCGCATTGCCTCACACATAGTAGGCTCAGTAGGAACCACCCCGAGCCCCAGTTTAGACATTACGTCCCTCCCCAGGAGGTTTACTGGGCGCTGTGTGGACACCATTACAGAGCAGAGTGTAGCAATCCCGTCAGGATCCTCAAATTTGAGTGCCTCTGTTGCTACGCTGTCCCATTGCCCCATTTGCAGCACAAGTTTGTGTCATATTAGTGCTGAGCCGATGTGGAAAAATTGCACTTACTTTTCTGATAACAGTTCAACATGCCCCCGTGTCACATAGAAAAGAAATTGGTGTATCATTTACAATTAGGGTTCTCCAAGCACTCGTCGGTGCAGCCTTTAATGCAAACAATTTAATTTCATCATAGAGAAATGGCTCCCCAGATGCTAACCCTTCCCCCAGGGTGGTTAGTCATTCTGAATTGTTCCCGTCGCTTATTAATGAATACCCACACAAAATCAATAGCTTCCCCTGGCACCCCTGGGTTACTCCCACAAACCCTGTGCCATTTCCTTCGACACATCGACTATATTAAGTGGGGGTAAACTGGGGTCTGTTGAAACTAATCCATTACGTGCAGTAGACACTGCCATGGCGCATTTAACTATACTGTTCACATTCATTGTAGGAGCAACATATGTTTAAGAATGAACAGACACAGGGAGAGATAAGTCATTTTATTAAACCTCTTTTTTTTTGTAACATGAATAAGTCTGGAGTCTCTACTGACTTGGAGCGTAAATAAACTCTTCACCAGGTTTGAGACGGACGGGCTCTATATGCCACGCCCTCCTTTGTAGCCGGACTCCCTCCAAGTCTATCCTGACTCACACAGATGTACCTACACACACGCTGGAGGAGGAGATACCACCTTACAATGTGACTGATGTATCCACGCCTCCCTCTCCTGGATTTTTACTGCAGTCGGTGTGCACTTGATATGGACCCTTCCACGCCGGTTCACTCCACTTCCACTTTACCCGACACTCCGCACCAGGATCCAATCTCCAGGCTTTATCTCATGAGGTGGCAATTCCGCTACTGATCTGGGAGGAAGCACATTTCGAATCTCACGTTTGTTAGTCAGCATTCTATCCATATACTCTGCCAGAGTCGCTTCTTCTACTCGTGTTCTCTGCAGTAAATGTACTAACTCAAAAGGTTTCCCATGTACTACTCCATAAGGTGACAACCCCAGCCCCCGCTTGCGGGGTTATCTTCATGCTAGTTAATACTTATGGCAGACATGCTACCTAATTCCATTTAGTTTCTGCCACGGCTTTGCACAGTGGATGTGGATGATATGCATAATGTTTTTTTTCAATTCAATTCCCAATTTTACTCCCAAACAAGCCAGTTCTTCATTTCTAAATTCTGGCCCATTATGACTATAGAATGCTTTTGGAATCCCCCACCTAGGAACAATTTCCCTACTCAGGATTTTTGCTACTGTGATTGCATCTATAGCTTCTTCCTACCTTCCGGAGCTTTCTATAAACACATAAACTTAGAGAAAGAGAAAAACATCTTGTCCTTGGTACAGACATTCAAGACATTCCGGACAGACTTCATGACTTTAGATTGGCTGTATGTCATGACACACTAGTACAGTTATGCAGGCCCCTGCTAAATCAGTAATATGTAAGCACTCACACACTGGGCCTATGAACTAAAAAAGAATATGAGCAAGCAAGGATAATCAATTAATAATTATTAATAAATCAATAAGCAATCAAATGGAATCAAATAAGCATTAAATAATGATTAAATGAATCAAATAAAAAAATGTTTCCACAACACGTCTTAAAAAAAGTTGTGACGGGGCCTGTTTACCATAGTATAGCATCCTCTCTTCTTTTTAACACAGAGTCGAGGCATCTGGCCATTGAGGAGATAAGTTTCTTGAGCTTAACCATTGGAATTTGATCCCACTCTTGTTTAATACGGGCAAGCCAGTTCAGCACATGGACTCTTCTACTACGAAGTCATGCGGCTGTAATAGCTGCAGTGTGTGGTTTTGCATTGTCCTGCTGAAATACACAAGGCCCTCCCTGGAATAGATGTCTTCTGGAGGGGAGCATATGTTGCTCTAAAACCTTTATATACCTTTCAGAATTCATGACACTTTTTATAACATGCAAGGGTCCCAGACCATATGTACAAATGCATCCCCATATCATCAGAGCTGCTGGCTTTTGAACTGAACGCTGATAACAGGAAGGGTGGTCTTTCTCCTCTTTAGCCTGGAGGACACAACGCCCATGATTTCCAACAAGAATATCAAATTTGGACTTGTCTGACCACAGAACACCTTGCCACTTTGCTACAGTTGATTTTAAATTAGCATTGGCCCACAGAACATGGTGGCGCTTCTGGATCCTGCTCAACAATGGCTTCCTTTTTGCATGATAGAGTTTTAGGTGGCATCTGTGGATGGCACGGTGGACTGTGTTTAAAGACAATGGTTTCTTGAAGTATTCCTGTGCCCATTTAGTAATGTCAATGATAGAATCATGCTGGTGAGTGATACAGTGGCGTCTGAGGGTCCGAAGATCATTGGCATCCAGTAATGGTCTTCGGCCTTATCCCTTACTCACAGAGATTTTCCAATTTCTCGGAATCTTTTGATGATGTTATGCACTGTCGATGATGAGACATTCGAAGCCTTTGCAAATTGACGTTGAGGAACATTGTTTTCAAAGTATTCCACAATTTTTTTTTAAGCAAGCCGTCACAGGTTGGAGAGCCTCTAGCCAGCTTTACTTCTGAAAGACTCAGCCTCTTTAAGACATACCTTTTATAGCCAATCATGTGACCCATCTGATGCCAGTAAACTTAATTACTAGATAAATGTTCTTTCAGCTGATTCTCTTATATATCAATTGTTTTTTCAGCTCTTTTTTGCCTGTGTCCCCACTTTTTCGAGAACTGTTGCAGCTAGAAAATTTGAAATAAGCTCATTTTGTGGATAAAATGTAAAATCTCTCAGTTTCAACATTTGAAATGTTATCTATGTTCTATTGTAAATAACGCATTGGCTCATATGATCTGAAAGTCATTGCAATCTGATTTTATTCACAATTTATATTTCGTCCCCACTATTTCCGAATTGGCGTTATTTGTTTGTGCGTGTGTGTATGCTATGATCCTGTTCTGTCTGACCATGTTTTTGTTTCTGCCTGACTTCCATGTTTGATTTTGAATTCTGTTTTGTCTGACTATGCTCTGTATTTGTGATTAGGATTCCATGCCATGTTTTGGTTTTGCGTTGTTTCTGTATTTTCTGTCATATTCCACTCCTGCAGTTTTATTTCGGTCCATGTTTTGTGTCATACCATGCATTGCACTTTGTCTCCCCCTGTCTGGTCTTTTGCCATGTGATCGCTCGCTGCCCCAGTATTGTGTGCCACAATTTCGGGTGATTTCATGGTTTCTGGGATTTCAACCATTCCGTCCAATCTTGTTTACTTCCTTCACCTTACTTTTCTGTATTACTAATAATACTAACAGTTTGTTGTTATAGTTAAACTTACTAACCAAGATGTTTATATAGTACTAACTAACTAACAATCACTAGGGATTGTATAGCAGTACATTATGAATTGACTGACCAGCTCTCAGCACTCTCTCTGCTCTAGTCTCCGCCCCTTGCCTTCACTCAATTTACTTTGCTGTGCTTCAGCAGATTTTCTGCACCTGTCTAATCACTGTTCTGACTCTCACTCTGTGCACGGTAGAACTCCCTAAACGGAGCCGTATGTTTGTCAATAGGCTGTCTCTGTGATCCCGGTCCGCGTTTTGGTTTTTGCCAATTTCTTGTAATCAGGAACTTCCTCGTGTTCATTCCTTTGTAATTAGTCTGACCCTACTCACCTGTTCCCTATCATAGCATGTGACTTCCCCTACGTGTATTTAAGCAGTAATTTCACACACAGCTCTTGTCAGAACATTTTTACTGTGCTGCGATTGTTACACTTTTGTTACCTTGTACACTTTGTGTTATACTTCTGACTGGAATGTCCCCGATTCAGATTTTGGCTTTTTCTTTGATACTTATCTGCCCATGTACTGTACTTGTTATGCCCGACTCTGAGTTTTGTGTTTGCTGCCCTGTTAATGGTTCAGATTACGCCCACTGGATTTTGGCTTTGGACTCTGACAAACCTCTGCCCGTGTACCAAACCTGTTTTGCCTGACTCTGAGTTCAGTGTTTGCTGCCCTGTGTACAGTTTGGATTACGTCCCTGGGATTTTGATTTCGGATTGTGGACTTTGTACCGTTGTCTTCTGCCCTGTGGGGGTTTACCCCCTAACTTCAATAAAACCCACTTTTGCTGAAACTTCCTGGTCTCGCATTTGGTTCCAGAACGGTACCTCGCTGTGATTGTGTACACAGTAAAGATGATTCATACCCCTACCAATTTTTTTTTCGAGATTTTTTTTGACAAATCAAATTTATTCTTGCACAAATTACATGTTATGTTGACATAAGGCTGTAAGAATTACAGTAAACAATTTTTAGAGAAATAAAATACTTTTTGGTATTTTATGTGACAGATCTGCAAAAAATCCATGTCCAGAATTATTCATACCCTTTTCTCAGTAATTGATGTCAAAGCCTTTATTCAAGATTACAGCCTCCAAACGCTTCCTACGGTTGATCACAAGGTTTCTACACATTTCCACAGGGATTTTGGCCCGCTCCTCTTTGGCAAGCTTCTCCAGGTCCTTAAGTTTTGAGGGTTTCCTTGACATGACCTTGGTCTTCAGTTTCCTCCACAGATACTCGATAGGATTGAGGTCGGAGCTCTGGTTTGGCCACTCCAAAACGTTCACTTTGACCACTAACAATTTCTTGATGGATTTAGCCAAGTATTTCGGATCTTTATCCTGTTGGAAGATCCATTCCTGACCAAGTTTTTCAGTGGATTGCTTGATGTTTTCACTGAGGATCTGGATATACTGGTCCTGGTTCATAATGCCATTCACTTTAACAAGGTTTCCGGACCCATTTGCTGAAAAGCAACCCCAGAGAATGATACTCCCGCCATCGTGTTTGACCTTTAAAGAACGCCTTGTCCAATTGATGCCATTTCTTGGTGTATTGGAGGTGGCTAAAGGAAAGTTCCTTTCGAAAACTGTCACTGCACGCTATATCAATGCTTTCTATTCAGTTTGCTCAACTTCAACTATAATTACCTGCACCTGCGTTTATTTGTTTGTCTGTTAGCAGGATTACTCAAAATCTACTGAGCGTATCATCATGAAATTTGGTACACAGGTGTATCCAAGGAAGAATCCATAAAATTTTGTTGGTGATCTTTTTGTCTGTCTGTCTGTCTGTCTGTTAGCCGGATATCTCAAAAACGACCTCATGGATTTTAACCAAACTTTGCAGGATGTTAGAGTAGCACAAGAGGAACAAGTGATTAAACCTTGGCATATCTAGGCCAAAGTACAGCTGAGATATAAACCAAAGTTCAAATCCATCTATGCTGGCAAAGATTTCAAGTCTTTCCAATTGGCCGGATTTCCAATCAGCGTGCTTTTGGGTTTTGCTGACACCTGGCGGTGGAATGCAACAATACCCTATATCAGCCAACGATAACTAATGCACAGAGTTGCCGTGGCGTGGTGGAGGTGCTGCACTCTCTGAGTGCTCTTGTTTCATGTGCCGGGGCTGAGGGGTACTGCCCTCACCCCCGCGAAGCACATTTTTTTTTAAATGCGCCAATCTATGACTGGCTTTTGAAATCTGCATCGCATATTTTGTGATATGGCCTTTGGATCTTGTGAATAAAAGTTTTCGTCCAGTTTTGAACAAAAACTGGCTCCTACAGTCTCTTTATATCTTCCCGATTAGCCTACGCCACCTCACTGTGGATAACCTAACAGCGCGAGTCTGAAACCATGGTACCGAGTGGAATGATCCCTTTATTTTCCTACCTCTGTGCCTGTTTCGCCTACAGAGTAAAAGAAAACTATACAGCGGGCAACTTCATTGGCTGAACCAACGCAAAACATGAGAAGCGTCAGCTATCTTGTGTAAGGAATCGGCGGGGGAATTGCGCAGTCAAACACTGTAAGCATGTATATGCGACTAGATGAAATGAAACACTGGACTAGTGTCACACATCAGACTACAAGCATGATCATTATTAAATAAATTATAATTTTGTTTATGGATGTTTGTTGTCAGGAAATTCTAATTAGTTCTTAATTCAAAATATTTTAATTTTAATTTAAATTTTTTTTTTTTAACTATTAATATAGCCTATATAAAAGTGTTGTGTATTTATGTTGTAGGAATGCTGTTATCATATTTTTAAAACGTACAATTTTATTTGCATTTTGAATTCCAAAAGTGCTCTTTATTCTAGATTATGACCATTTTTATTTTAATAATTAAGTGTTCATCTTGGTTCATAATTATTACCAGTGTTAATCTGTCACGGTAAAAATATTATGTACTTTTGTATGATTAAAACTCAGTCCTGAATATTCACTCATTCACAGCCTGAGCCAGGTGAGTGGCTTAGTACCAACTAAAACATATTAATTCCTATTCAGTTAGGGGTCTATTCTCCCATGCGCTTAAGTCGAAAAAAGCGCGTAGCTACGCGCTTTTCAGCCTACGCGTATTCTCCCCTCGACTTAAGTCTGTGCATTACGCGTCTTGAAGGCACTTACGCGCTTGGGGCGGAACAAGGCCAAAATCGGGGCGTTTCCGGGCGTTTCTCATGCAAATAACACTTACGCGTATTCTCCCCCTGGCTTACGCGCTTTTTCAGTTAAGCGCTTTTGAGGGCTGTATTAAGGTCAAGCGCCAACATTAGGCGAAATTGAATATTGCGTTTGATGTCGGTTATAGGCCGAATTTTAACATTACTTTTATTTTATTTAACATGGTAAAGGTTGAGACATTTAATATTCGATTGTTCTTCCTTATTTCTAAACTACATTTCTCAAAGCCATGATAATTTATCAAACGAAATCATCACATGATATTACGCATCAGCCTCTTCTCCAATCAGTTAAATTACAAACGCAAAACAATTAATTAATATGAGTATACATAAGACCATCATTCTACCATGCCCTCAAAATCTAAAGCCAAAATGCCATCCTGCATTTGCTTGCACTCTTGCGTGATTGGGAAAGAGTAAGAGGAGCGCGCCGAGCTCGAAGACGAACACTCGTATATCGGCTTCGTTTGGACATCCTGGGACAAACAAAAATCGAGTGCATCCAACGCTTTCGCCTGGACCGTGCATGAGGCAATCATCTATCTTTGCCGACTTCTGGATGAACAACTATCCAGCCGCAGCAATTATCAACAAAACATACCCGTGGTCATCAACGTCAGAACTGCGCTGTCGCTCCTGGCATCTGGTCGTTCCAGAGAGTGGCTGGTCATGTCATTCACATCACAGGCGTCTGTGTCAAGGTGTCTGACGCAGTTCGTTGGCGCTTCAAGTTCTTCTCCATGCACTTCCACTGCAGAAAGAGTAGATGCCATCCCTTCCTCCTGTGCAGTGAAATGCACAGGGGATGATGGTTGCCCACCACCTGTTGCGTGTACAGTTCTCCGGTGTGCAGAGAACCTGGCTTTTACAGCGCCCCGCAGATCTCTCCATTTATGCTTTAAATCGGGGATACTGATACTCCCCACCGAAGCCACATCCAGAACTATTCGCAGCTTAATTCCTCGGATCAGCCTTCATTGCTTGCTTACCATACACCAACATCTGTGAAATTTGGTTTTCGGCTTTGGCTCGACATCGCCATCATTGTCTTCCATGTTCTATAAACAAATGCGACTGCCCTATATGTTCGTGATAATCTAAAAAGTTGTGATACTCTCACGAGTGAGGGGATTGATTTTCTCACTGAGGATATCTGTATTAACTAACTCGAGTCCTAGTAATGTTTTACCATTGGTAATACTGTGTAATTTAATGTGTGAATAAAGATATTATTAAATAGGCTACTCTAGATTGAGCCCTACCCTGGCAAATACCAAAGCACTATCCATTTGTTAATCAATTTTAGCCTTTAAAGAATAGCCGACATGGGAAGAATCATTATCAGTAAATGGGATAATTGATTATAATAAAGTATTAGGCACAAGTTCAAGTGAATGTGTCACTCAAATCAAATCGGATGATAGGCTATGGATATGGAATTCCGTCATTACTGAGGCGGTTTCGGGGCGGGGAGATGACCGCGTGCAGAGTAGGAATCCTTGTTAAAGCGTTTCCATGTCCTTTAGTTGCAAACATGACATCGGAGTAGTTTTCAAGTGCGCAATTTCTAAATGAGATCATATAAACTGTCTTTGATTGTCTTTGTGTGACTAGAATGTTCCCTTTGTCTTCTTCCCTGTCTTCCACGGAACAAACAGGCTGGTGTAGGAGGGGCACATTTTCAACGATCTGATTGAGAAGCGCTAAATTCTTTATTTATTATTTCATTATCGCGGCAATTTGTTTGTATGCATAGCTTTAATGCCATGGTGGCTAGAGCAAGAAATAACAAGTGTTTGTTACTAACATATCCCCCGCCGCCGCAATTTTATGTGTCCGTACGGACGGAGCCCAATGCTATATCCCCCGTTATCCCCGGCGGGGGATAAATAAAGAGATGTCTGAATTACGTCTTGTAATTGGTACGGCCTACTATTACAGCGGCATATAAAACCTCGTATCTTCACAATGACAAACTTCACAGGAAAATAAAATTAAATTAAATTAAATAATTATAATAATTATAATAATATAAATGGATAAATATAGTTTAAAATAAAAATGTTTAATTTTGCATGTTATAATAGTGGACATACGAGTTTTCGTTTCTTATCAGTTTGGAGATACGAGGTTTTGTCAGCAGGCCGACAATATTCAAATTTAAAGTCTGGATTGCGTTTTCCATGGACCACAAATGCGTTTTTATTGTTAATCAGAAAATCCTTTTTCCAAGTTTTCTTGATAGCCATAATCAATGAGCTTTGTACAGAGTCTGCCTCTCTTTTGGATCAGTCACACCTCTTTCATAAGGCCGCCTACATTCTGAAGTTAAGCGCTGTGGGCGTGATCGAAGCGAGTAGGGGAGAATACGCGTAACTCAAAGGCGCTTAAGTCGAAGCGCGTAAAAAAAGACTTACGCGCTAATGGGAGAATAGACCCCTTACTGCGTAACAAGTTAACTGAAAGTGGGACCCAATTGATAAGTCCAAGTAGTTTTAATATGCAATGCTACTGTAACTCAACTGCCTTGGGTCTTAATTTGGCTAAGTTGATTCATGTTAGTACTGTTAGCTCAGTGTTCTAAGAGTTGAAAATAAAAAGTTAAAATGCATCCACAGATGTTTTTGTTCAGTTCTATTTTTGCTACACAGTTCTGAAAAATGGTACAGACTTCTAGAGACTGTCTCGCATTTTTGCGACGCAGTTATTTTTGCTTAATGCCAGCCCTGATACATTTAAACTTGTTTTAGAAACAAGTAGGAATAAATAGAAAGCTTATACAGTATATTTAAAGAGAAAGTAAAAATGGGTTCGACATTTCAATAATTTTGTGTTTCAAAAAAATATGTTCAGAACATGGGGACTTACCAGTGGCCTCTCTTTGTGCTCTCAAGAAATATGATGTCTGAACGGATTTAATTATAACATGCACGTAGTTCTTTACATGGTCAACTCTCCGGTTTTTAAGGCAGCTTGTCATATTCAATAAACCCTCCGCAGCATTGACTCATGGATGCATAGCTGGGATATTTCGCACGGAACATACGCACTTGTATGTCCATATCGAATCCAGAGCTGCAATGAGTCTTAGATTGACGTCACATGCATAAATTAATATGTAATTAGCAAAAATCGGGATATCACATTGCAGCTGCACTGGATTTTTCAACACAAATAGGACGATTGAGCTCCGTTACAAATGTGTTCTGGGAAAGAGTAATATAAAGTACCTAAAACTGCCAAAGCCGAGGAAGAGTCAGGGATGGTCCTCTTTTTTTTTGCACTCCTTTTTTTACCGAGAGGTATAGTCATCCCCTTCACTGTCCGTCTGTCTGTCTAACAATGACATTCCCACTCTAGTGCCTTCAGGTTTGCTTCTAGCTTTATCATTTTTAGACGGGTGGTACATCTATGGATGCTCCATGAACCTATCGAATTCCGGCCAATCTCGAGTCTTAGTTTGGCCACGAGGGGGCTTATTGTGAAAAAGGAATAATTGCCATAACTTCCTTATTATTTGAGCTAGGATGCTCACATTTTAAGTGAAGGTACATGGGATCACCCTCTATCACATATCAAACGGATTTATCATTTCATCTACTTTTAACTGCTTTCTAGGTTATATAGCGTAAATGCTGCCGATCTTTAAATTCAATGACGTTACTGCTCTAGCGCCTTAAGGTTTGCCTCTAGGTTTCTCATTTTTGGGTGATTGGTATGTCTATGGATCCTTCACTTACCCATCGAATTCCAGCCAATTTCGACTCTTAGTTTTGCCACCAGGGGGCGTATTGTGAAAAATTAAAAATGCCCACGCCATGGATATTTATATTAGCACTTGGCTTCATTACATATATTAGTTTTAATCAGAATCAAACCAACACCCAATTTAACTTACAAACACAGCCGAGGGGTGCGACTAGCATGGTATTTTTTTTATAAGTGCAAATTTTTAAAACTGCAGAAAATGCTATTTTTCTATTGATTTGAATAAATGCCCTTATTTTTTTGCTTGCAAGAGCAAGTCTGTCAGTTTTCCAGTCCCTCACAAGCCTCTATCCCCTCCTTCCCATGATTGAGTTATGGATTAATCATTGTGTCTAATTACTTGAGGCTACAACCTCAAATGTTTTCTGGTGTCTGATTCTGCTTCTCCCTTTGTACCACATTCTGACTGAATAATTTTTGGATTACTGCCTGATTAACAACTTTGATCCTGCATTTGGATTTGGAGTACAATCTTCTGCTTGTTGCCAGCCTGGACTGTCAAACCCTGATTTGTGCAGTGTTGTGCAGTGATTAGCACATCTGCCTCACAGCAGGAAGGTTGTGGGATTGAATCTGGCCTTTGGCCTTTCTGTGTGGAGTGTGCATGTTCTCCTCATGTTCGTGTGGGTTAGGCTCCAACTCCCCTTGCGACAATACTGAGGAACAAGTGGGTATAGAGAATGGATGGATGGATAAATTGTGAGAAAATGAATGTCTATCTGCCCCAGTATCCTGAGTCTCCTCCAAAAAAGAAAACTCTGTGTCCTCTTGCCTTGGCTTTTTAAAGAAACTGGTCAAAGGTACTTGTATAGCCATTATGCCAAAATAGCATAGCCTACAACAAACAAAAACTTGGGAGTTGAAGAGATTGCAAGCAAACAAGTGTGAAGTGAATGTGAACCTCATTTGCATACTTAATATGCAATGCCACTTGCATATTATTGTTGGGCATTGCTCAAAGGATAATTATGGAACAATAACTGGAAAATTGTTCAGATGACAAAACCAAACTTTTATTTTTTGTGCATCTGATTGGATGGGCAAGCTGTCACTCTGGATGGACCGACACCAACCCAGTCTCTCCCATAAATCTGACTCCAGTCCATTGCAAACATTAGCACGAGGAAGTCATGCATTTTCTTTGGGGATGGGGGGAGGGAGGAGGGTGTTGGAAGTAGTGGTGCCCCTTGTGAAGTGCATAAACTGGATTTGTCCCTTTCCTCATTACCTAATTATCCATTGCTCCATCAGAATGATGAAATCATCCTTTGGCCAAGCTTAATTTTTATGCATTAGTGTGGAGTCATACTAGCTGCCAGCAGCCAACAACTGCCAATTTAGGATTTAATGTGTAAGCAAAAATACAATGGAGAAAATTAGTGTTTAACATGTCAACAATTTTCTCAGTAAAAATAATTCTAATATGGCTATTGACATGAAATTTTCACGAGATGTCAGAAACAACCCAAGTAATCCAAACATACAAAGAAATCAAAACAATAGTCCATAAATTAAGTTGTGCCATAAAGTGGATTGACACAGGGAAAATGTATTTTTTTTAATACATTTTTTTATTGGAAAACCTCACTTTCATACAGTCAAAAAAGGATCTAGTCCATTTTTTGTATTTTCCCCTCCCCCAATGAACACTGAATGAGATAGTAAAAAGAAATAAAAGTGAGTAACCAAAAAGATAAATAAAAAAGAATTTAAAAAACCCAACCTCAAGTGAACAAGAGTCAGAGTATGACTTTTCACTGCCACAGTTGCGTGACACCTATCACTCATAGCTTCCACAATACGATATAGTACACAAACAAGCTTATCAGACAGAGTTAAGGGAGGCGAGAGCAGATTGCAATAAATTATAAATATACAAAAACAGGCCCGTCATTCACAGTGTGTCCAGGGAGGTGAGAGAGTCAATAAAAGAAAGCATAGTGTTCCAGGTTTTGAAAAACTTGTCTGTAGAACCTCTGATTGTTATTGGGTCCCTCCAGGAAAGCAATATGCTTCTTGGGGCTATGAGTGAGGAAAGGGCTATTAAATCACTTTCCCTTTTGGTCAAGTTAATCAGTTCATTAGACACACAAAAGACAGCAATCAGAGGACAGGGTTTCAATGTGATATTAAGAGCTTCGGACATAGTGCTGAAAAACCTAGACCCAGACAAATTCGGACTGGAGTAAAACATGTGAGTATTATCAGCAGTTGACAACAAGCACCTATCACACAAATCACTAGAGCCTGGAAATAGTTTAGAGAGTTTGACCTTGGTGAAATGAATTCTATGCAGACCTTTGAACTGAATTTACGTCAACCAAACACATGAAGAATTGGAGTTCACCCTGTCGAGAGCCGCCTCCCTCTGACTATCTAAAAGGATAAAGCCAAGCTCCTCCACCCAGCTATCCCTAGTCCTAGGAAGGGGAGTCGTCTCAGCAGAAATCATGAAATCTTACAGGATAATAATCATACTGGACTTTGGAAGAGAGAAGATGTCGTCTATCAATGAAAAGTTAGTACGAGCATAGTCTCATGCTTGAAAATAACAAAATAGACTAGACCGGGGCAGGTCAAACTTTGGCTTAAATCATCAATACTAGGAAATGTTCCGTCAATGAATAAATCTGAGAAACGAATTGTACCATTATTTTTCCACAATGCAAAGGCTCTATCAAGTTTGGAAGGGGCAAATAAGTGGTTATTACAAATGGGGCTACGGGGAGAGGGGGATGTGAGTCTGAATTGGTTCAAAATTCGTAATGATGATAGTACAATAGGATTTGAAATGTATTTAGAAGGGCATGAGGCAGCAGGGGCACAAAGCAGGGCAGGCAGAGAAGTAGCATTACAGCTGTGAGCTTCCATCAGGCACGAATCTATGTCAGAGGAGATATAGCAAAGGTGTAAGTTCTGGATGTCAGCTGCTCAGTAATAGAACAAGAGGTTGGGCATAGAAAAACCTCCATCTTTGTTGCGTCTCTGAAGAATTTCTTGGCAGCCCTTGAGGATTTGCCCGCCCAAATAAAACCTGAAATTGACCTATCAAGTTTATTGAAAAACAATTTGGGTAAAAAAAATGGTAAACAATGAAAAATAAACAGGAGTCTTAGTAGAATGTTCATCTTCATTGTCTGGATCCTGCAAAGTAGAGAAAGGGGGAGAGGGTCCCATCGTTGCAGGTCTACCTTGATATCGTCGATTAGATTAGAGAAATTTTTTTCATGGAGGCAAGTGGAGCTATGGGAGATGTTAACACCCAAATAGCAGAAACTCGTAGAAGCCAAATGAAAAGGGATTCCATTGGCAGGGATATGATTGGCTGCTTCATTTAGGGGAAAGCTTTTACTTTTGCCGAAGTTTAACTTGTACCAAAAGGATGACCCAAAGGTATTAAGGAGTTGCAGCGCATCACAGACGCAACCGACTCGGTCTGTAACATTAAGCAGCACGTCGTCAGCATATAATGAGACTCTGTGTTCAAGCCCCGCATACGGATACCTGTGAAGAGGGAAGAGGACCTAAGAGCGATAGAGAGGGGTTCTATTGCAAGGGGGAATAGAAAGGGGCACATCGGGAAACCGTGACGGGTCCCTCTCGATAAGGAGAAAAACCTAGACTACTGGGAATTTGTTTTAACACTGGCAGTACGCTTAGTATAAAGGAGTCTAATCTATGAAATAAACCAAGGCCCAAAACCAAATTTTTCAAGAACAAAAAAAAATAACCTCACTCCACCCGGTAGAAAGCTGTTTCTGCATCTAGGGAAATAACCATTTCAGCGTCTGGCAAGGCAGAAGGAGAAAGCACAATATTAAGTAAGCAACGAATATTAGAAGACAGCTGACAACCACTAATGAATCCAGTTGTGAGATAATGTCTGGTAGACACGGGTACAAACTGCATGCTATGACTTTGGCCTGCAGTTTTACATCAGCATTCAGAAGGCGTATGAGTCTCCAGCTACTGCAATCCTCTGCTTTTTTGCCTTTCTTGAGGATAAGGGAAATAGAGGCCTGAGTAAGAGTTGGAGGGAGAGTTCTACTTATAAATGAGTCATTATACATGTATACATAATAAAAGGAGAACTAACTGGACTGAAAACTTCTTGAAAAAATCAATGGGAAAGCCATCTGGACCTGGCGCTTTGTAAAACTGCATTCTTCTAAGACTGTTGGTTATCTCCTCTAGGCAAAGAGGGCTGTCCAATCTTTCTTGTGAGGTAGGATCGATATTAGGGATGTACAAATTATCAAAAAAATGTCCAAAGTTTGTGCTACCTACAGGGGATTCAGATGTATAAAGGTCAGAATAAAATGTAGCAAAAATATTTTTATTTTCAATTTGGTTTGGAGAAAGGGAGTGAGAGGAGTCGACCACCGGGGTGATGAACCGTGAGGCTGATTGGCGCTTAAGCTGTGAAGCTAAAAAGCGGCTGGCCTTGTCCCCGTACTCAATTTGTTCCCCTCTTATGTCTGAGAAGATACTCTGCCCTATCTGTAGTGAGCAAATCAAATTTAGTTTGTAACTTTTGTCTCTCAGCATACTGTTAAGGGGTGGGAGAACTTGAGTACTCTCAGTCTAATTCATTAATTACATTGATCAGGTCCCGCTGCTCTTGCATTTTTTGTTTTTTACATTGAGCAGTATATAAAATAATATCTCCTCTGATCAGTGCTTTAAATGTTTCCTCTAAAAGGGAGGGGGAGACTGAGTTTGATTTATTATTTTTAATAAAAACATCTATACATTTCTGAGATATACTGACAGAAATTGTCGATAGCTAATAGGCCTGTTGTTAAGGGGGCGGAGGAAACACTAGGGAAACACGGAACTCGGAAACACTGGACTCGAAACGCTGAAACAAGGGGGAGAGAGACGCCATGTGCAGGGATAACCAAAATATTAGATAAAACTAGAACCCTCGGAAGGGAAAAAATAATGTGGCGCACAGGCCAAAACAACCACTGTGCAAACGCACTGAAAAGGGGAAAAACTCAGGAAGCAAATAACTCGGGAACACTGGAGGGAACACGGGGCACTCGGGAACACTAGGGGGCAGACTAGGGCACTCGGGAACACTAGGGGGCAGACTAAGGCACTCGGGAACAGAACTCGGGAACAGAACTGGGGAACACCAGGAGACAGACTACGGCACTCGGGAACACTAGGGGGCAGACTAAAGCACTCGGGAACAAAACTCGAGAACAGAACGCAGGAACACCAGGAGGCTCGGGAAGACAGCAGGCGGGGGCAGACTCGGGACTCGGGCGACGGGCACAGCTGGCAGATGGCAAACTTGGGTGGGACAGCTGGCAGAGGGCAGACTCGGAAGAGAGGCTCGGGAACACAGCAGGCAGGGGGCAGACTTGAAAGGCAGGCTCGGGAACACAGCAGGCAGAGGGCAGACTCAGCAGGCAGGCTCGGGAACACAGCAGGCAGAGGGCAGACTCAGAAGGCAGCCTCGGGAAAACAGCAGGCAGGGGGCAGACTCCGGCGATGGGCACAGCTGGCAGTTGGCAAACTCGGGTGGCACAGCTGCCAAAGAGCAGGCTCGGGAAACACAGCAGGCGGAGGGCAGACTCAGGAATGGCGGGAATGAGGAGAAAAGCAGAGAACTGAGATGTGGGATGATGGGGAATGGGGAAATGAACAGAAGGGGAGCGTAAGCAGGAGCGAAGTCAGATCTGACTTGCACTGCTGTGCCGGGAACATATATAGGGAGGGAGGCACGGACAAACACAGGTGCTGAAAATTAATATAATTTTCAAGGGGTGGAACACAAGGGAAACCTAATTACATGAAACAGAAAAACATTAACACACGGACGAGGATCATGAGACTCTCCCAGAGACAAGATAAATAAACTGAAAAGACTCCTAAGTGCATAAAATGAGAAGCAGGACAAATGAGATAAATGCAGAGAGTCTGCAGAAAACACAGTGAAGCTAGTTAAACGAAAGCAAGAGGCGGAGACTAGAACATGGCGAATGCAAAGAGGTCGTTAGTCAATTAGTAAGTGGAGCTGTACAATCCCGAGTGCTCGTTAGCACATAAGTCTAATATACAATGTTAGTTTTGGTTAGAAAATTATTGGAAAACAACAAACTGTTAGAATGGGATAGTAATATAGAAAAGCAAGGGGAAATTAGCGAACAAGAACGGAAGGAAGACTGAAACCCAGAATCCATTAAATCACCCAAAATAGTGCCACAATCTATATAGAAAAAAACGGCAACGAAATAATGACGCGACCGGGGAGAAAGCAAAGACCGTACATGGGTAAGACGTGGACTGGAATAACACAGAAAAGATACGAAATGTGAAACACTAAGACATCAGACATCACAAAAATAATAAAAAAATAAAATTGACTAACCAAAATCACAGAAACCCACAGAACATAACACCTGTATTGAAGGCCAAGGCCCCTGTTTTGAACTAGGAGAAAGGGCTAATTCCAGAAGAAGAGGGCCATGATCAGAGATATCGATAGCAGAGTACTCAGCCAAATTAATAGAAGGGGGAAGGACCTGGTCCATAAAAAAAAATCAATGGGGAATAGACTTGGTGAACTTGTGAGAAAAAGGAATATTTTTTTATCGGCCAGGTGGAGAAACTGCCAAGGGTGAATACTGCTAATCTGATCCATGAATGTGGACAGTACTCAAGCCATACTGGATGGGATAGATCTTCTGAAAGGGGATCTATCAAACTTTGGGTCAACAGCTAAGTTCAGATTCCCCACAAAGATTAGGTGGTGAGTATCTATGGACGGTAGAGCAAAAAAAAGTGAGGACTATCCCAATTTGGGGCAGAAACATTGACTAAATGCACAGCGGTCTGAAATGAAACACCCTTAACTATAATATAACGCCCCCCCGGGATCAGAAATGGTCTGGTCAGCAGAGAATTGAATCCGTTTATGTATTATGATAGCAGCACCCCTAGCCTTAGAATTAAAATTGGAATGAAAAACTTGCCCCACCCTCTGTTTACGGAGTCTTTTATTCTCATGAACACCAAGGTGTGTTTCCTGGAGAAAAGCGATGTCTGTCTTCAAACTCTTTCGGTGTGAAAATACTCTACTGTGTTTAATTGGACCCCCATTCCCCTAACATTCCAACTAATAAGCCTAACAGAGCCCACTGACTGTCCCCGACCTATATTCCGATCAGCAATAAGTTAAGGTTGGTAAGCCCCATGAATAGTAATGTAAGAAGAGGTCAGAGGAACACCAGGTGCAGGATGCAGGAGTGTTTATTAAACACAAAACACTCAGGGGAAAATGGCAGACGCGCCAGAAACAAAACACCGTGCACAAGCACTGAACAAATGGGAGAACTAAGGTACACTGCCAAAGGCAGGGGGACACAGAAATACACTCTCCAAGACAGGATAAACTAAGAAAACAAAAACTGAACCTAACTAAACCGACGGACACTCTGGGAGACTTATACACGGGGCAGACATGACTAGAGCGCAGCAAACAGAAAGACTTGGGAACCATACACGGGAGACACTCTGAATGCACGAGGAGCTGATACTTCACCATGTAGCATGGAGGATCCGTCTGACAATCGCGTCCAATGCTTCCACATTTATAATCACGAGAGGAGGCGGGGAATCGGAATGCAATCACGGACCGAAACAGAAACACATGGGATTTATAAACAATTACACGAGGACTGGGTTAAACAATAAAGACTCGAGACAAGACGCGGAGACCATCAATAAAACTTAGACAGTTTAGACTAAGGTAATCTAAACGTGACAAGTAAAAAGCACCACTAGAAAAGAAAAGGGAAGCATAGTTTTAAATGTAGTTAATCAGATACAGCTCAGACTGAAATACAAAAGCAAGAAACACACACGCTCGCTAAATGAGTTAATCAAGGTTAATACTACGTGACAAATTATTTACAATGACCCTTAAATAAGTGCTGGTTAGTACGGGTTAGTAATATCCTATCAGAGAGCGCATTCACTCAGTTTCGCGAGACCCAGAATTAAGCATAGCTGGAAGCAATGAATGAAATACCCAAGCCAAAACCGAAAGAGGAAACATGATTGGACGACGAGACGCAGGCATGCTGAAGGCAGTCACGGGACATCACTGGAGACAGATTGAGAGCGGATTGTCAGACGGCTGAACAGAGATCTGGAAATAAAGAAACGAAAGTAAGCACAAGCACAAATAAGCTCGGGACAACACACAAAAGGGCAGAATCATAACAAGTAATAAGCGTAGTAGACAGGCACCGCTCAACTGTGCAGCACCAAAATTAAATGTGAAACATACTCTCCCCTTCTAACGCAACCCCCTGACAAAGCTAACAAAATAAAAGATGTGTACAGACATGAGCGAACGCCAAAAAAACCCTTAATACATCCTTAGCTCAACATCGTGTTTAGCAAAGTGAGTACCAGGATACACATTAGTAAGCGACTAATTGACCACCCGGAGGCATTATGCTCCCACACAGTTAACGTATGTTATACACCGCTGCATGAAGCAGGTTTATAAAAATATAACTGCATTATAACCCAGAACACACCAAAAATAAACATAGCTGGATAATCTAAAAGATTGAACAGCAGACACCAGCTAAAGGCAGTGATAGACAGTTTAAGGAGACCATCCCCTGACAAATGGAAAACAAACATTACCTTACGGTCCCTTCTGTTATGCGCACCTCAAACCCAAGTGTGCGGTGTAGTTGCAATTTGTCGCAATGTCCGGAACAGTGTCAAGCAAGCCGAAATTCACACTTAGACAGTTTCTTCTGTAGTCCACCAACTCCAAGCAAAGAACACAAATGGCGAAATACGAAGGTACAGTCCAAAATAAAAGAAAAGAATAATACAAGGGCCAAGATAAATTAGGCTGATGTGTTGAATTCGCACTGCGGTATATAGTCACAGGGTGGGCAAGTTAGCGGACAGAAAATGAACTATATCCAAAAAGAGAGGGAAGTCACTTGACTGAGAAGCTTGAACGAAACACAAGGCAATATCTAAACCATAACAAAAAGCAGGCACCTCAGTAGGCCCTACAACTTCTGAATGCAATCGTGATAGTAGCGCTCAGACAGCTCGGGGGTGTCGAACAGGCGCTCCACTTTATTATAGGTGACTCTGAGCCGGGCGGGGTAAATCATGTCAAACCGCACTCCCTTCTTGAAAAGCTGTTGAAGCTGATACTGTTGAAGGCGGCTCTTTTTCTTCGCAAGAGAAGCGCTGAAATCCTCGTAAAACTTGATTTTATGCCCCTGGAAGGACATAACCTGGCGATCCTTGGCTTATCTTAAAACCTATTCCTTCTCAGTGTAGCGGTGGAAGCGAACAATCATGGGCTGGGGAGGGGAGCCCCAGCTTGGCTTGGATCTCAGGCTGCGGTGTGCGCGGTCAAGTTCTGGTGCGGAGTCCTCTAAGACCTCTCTAGCCACATCCTGAAACAGCTCAGCCATGAACTGTCTGGGGTTTCAGCTTTCCACATCTTCAGGAAGGCCCACAACTCTGAGATTTTGGCGCTTGGAGCAAGAGATCAGAATCTCCACTGTATTTTGCAGGGGTGCATTTTCCTCTGTCACGGTAGCTAGCTGGGACGTCAGCGAGGCAACGTCTTGCTGCAGCCTGGTGATATCCCCAGAGTGAGAGGTAAGAGTCTCTTCAATCCCCGTTATAGTCGTCATGTGAGCAGCCACAGAATTAGTAAAAACTCCAAGTGAAGTGTTAATTGAGGCCAGAGCTGCAGACAGCGAAGCATTCAATTCCTCCGACGGGCTTTACTGGGATTTCTCGAGCTCCGCAATCAACATATCCAACGACAGCTGTGTAGACCCAGCCGACGCCATCTTGTCAACCTCATGCCCGGGTTGCTGGAGGGACATTCGGGTGTGTAAAAACATAAAGCGTACATGCAGTCAAAGCGATTTAGATTTAAAGCCGAAAAAAGTGCAGGTCTGATACAGAATTATTTACATTAAGGAAAAAACCAAATCACAACGCTTTAATATAACAACGATTCCCCTTAACTAGTGTCAGCTAGATAGGAAGACAGCTAGCTTTATAATCTGAAGAGTAACATAATACGCGATAGCATACATCACAAGATAATGCAGCTAAAACTAGCTATGAACTGACACATCTCGGGCCCGAACTGTCTGTATGCTCTTTTGGTATAATAAGCTGGTAATCAATGCTGGAAGAGATCATCTGCGCGCGATGGCATTGAAAGTCACGGATCAGACTATAAAAACTTCTCCAATAGGCATCATAACTAACATAGGTTCACGAGCCAGTTATCTGTACCTAAGCAACTGCTTTTGAACTCGCGAGCAAACTAGCTAACATCCCATAAATGTGAAAGTTAAGTTGGGTCGCACAAAACTGCTGCAAAATAGAAGATAAATTCATGCCTATGACAGCTGGCAAAGTTCATAAGGTTGGGACAAGAAACAAATGTTATTGCCTTGATATGATGATAATTTACAAAGATTGTCGTTAGTTAGTTTACTAGCCAACTTGGTGGCTATATCCAAAGAGCAACGTAATTTAATACGCGATGGCTCGGGATGGCTCATTGCAAGTCCAGCCGACCAAAGATCAAAGATGATAGACTTTATGATGAATGACTATACCAGCCTCCCGAGTCCCAAGTGGATGCATGCGCTCCCCAGAAGCTGATTGACTGGAATACAAATAAGGCACATTTTACAGCCAAAGTCGTGAAAACTTCTTGCTATGTGGCTCGGGAATTCGGAAGTTCGCAGGCCAGTGAGTCAGGATCCATGAAATATTACTAACATTTTTTAAATCACATTTTCTGAGAAGGGACTGTTATGCTGATTAGCATTTTGTCATCCCTGCTGAAATTTGATTTGCATTTTGCGATGCGAATCCGCCTAACCTGATCACTGTTATCTGAAAGCACACAGTTGTCTATTATCCGCACCAAAAAAGCAAATTCCTCAAAAATTGAACAAATTGAACATGCAGACGTAATTGAATATTCTGTTCTGGGGCATTTTCCGATTAAGGTGTATACATGACCCAATATTCAGATTAAAACAGGCATAATGCCAGGGGTCTCATTCGGAATATTTTGATTCAGAAAATGACCTTAATCGGGTTATTGCACGTGTTTACATGACAGGTGCGTAATCGGAATATACTCATATTTCAATTAATACAGGAATAATGGTGTGAATGTAAGCATAGTCATTGTCTTTGCTGAAGTGTCCACCCTTGTTTTATCTACAGCGTCCTGGTAGATGGCAGCAGATTCTTATAAAGAATGTTTCGGTACATTTCTCCATTTATCCTTCCTTCAATTATATGCAGTCTGTCAATACCATATGCTGAAAAACAGCCCCACACCATGATGTTCCCTCTTAACTTCACTGTTGGTATGATGTCTTGGGTTTGATGTGCAGTGCCGTTTGTCCCCCAAACCTGGTGTGCTATGACATCCAAAGAGTTCAATTTTGGTCTCATCTGACCAGACTATATTCTCCCAGTATTTCATCGGCTTGTCCAAATGTTGTGCTGCAAACTTTATACGAGCTTCAACATGCTTTCTCTTCAATAATAGACTCTTGCACGGTGACCAGGCATAGAGACCATGGCCATATTGTTTTCTTTGAATCTACTGTATCTGCTGATTCCAGGTCTTTCTGAAGCTGTCTGCGAATGGTCATTGGCTCTTGGACAGCTTCTGATGATCGTTTTGACTCCTCTGCAAGAAATATTGCAAGGAGCACCTGGTCGTGGCCGGTTTATGGTGAAATTATGTTCTTTCCATTTCCGAATTATGGCCCCAACAGTGCCCACTGGAGCATTCAGAACTTTGGAAATACGTTTGTAACCAATGCCATCAGTATGTTTTACAACAGTAAGGTTGCCAAGATCTTGAGAGAGCTCATTACTTTAACCCATCATGAGATGCTTCTTGTGCGACACCTTGGTAATGAAAAACCTATTGACCATCAATTCGGACTAAACCAGTTGATATTCATTTGCACTAATAGGGAGCAGGGTTGCTTTCTAAATGCTGGCAGATTTCAGCTGGTCTCTTGGCTTTCCATGCCTTTTTGCACCTCCTATTCTTCTTGTGTTCAATACCTATTATTCCTTTTGTCATTCCTCTTTATTACACATAAATTTATGTACTTTTTAAATTTCTTTGTATGTGTGGATTCCTTGGGTTGTTCCTGCCATCTGGGGGAAATTTCAGGTCAAAAGTCCCATTAGAAATATATTTACTGAGAAAAATGTTGATGTGATCAATACTTTTTTCCCCTTCCCCCTATAGAGACTATTCAATAGCAATCACCCAGTTTAATCAAGATTGTTACTTCTGAATACATTTAAATAATATTTTAAGTCCTATTATTTTTTGTATAACATTTATGCTGGTGCCACCATAAATGAGTGTGATTCCAATGTGATAGTCTCTTGCTAATGTTGTTGTTTGTCCCTTTAACTTCGGTTGTCAGCAATTGCTTCACTTACGGGTAAATGAGAAGAGGTGAGATCACTCCACTATTTCAGCGCAGTAATCTCACTGCACATGAAATATCAACCTTGGGCCCAAATGACCAGGCATGTGAACCCATCTGTCTTTAATGAGAACAAAATGTAAACATTTATATTAGCTCATTTGGTTTTCATTTCAATAATTAGCTTGCTCAGGGAAGAATGAATTATTCACTTTTTTCTGACTACCTGCCTTTTTGAATCACTACAAATACAGTGGCAGTATACTAAACAGCTTGTCTCACCCTGCAATTGTTACTGCTCCTTCAACAGGAATTTTGATAGTTTGTGCGAAAGGCATTAAGCTGTAGATGCATTAATTTAATTGCTTTGAAGATTGAAAGCTGGACAATATGTGTCTATGTTCTGTGTAAATCTTGTGCGAAAGTGTGTGAGTATAAGTGTTTCTAATGTACTAGATTCTGTCTGCATACCAGTTGGCGGCAACTGTTCTAATGCAATATAGTTGAGCAGAAACATGGAGCTTTAGGCATTAGATCAGTCAGGCACTGTAGTCAGGCTGGTCGCAAGCCTGTTTCTGTCAAATCATTCTAAACTCTAGCCCTTCCCACCTAATTGGTGAGCTTTTATAACCAAGGCAGTGCTCCTTCATTTCTCTGACGCCGTGCTCTCTACACCGCTTTTTGACCTCCTGAATGAGTCGTGGATGCACTCTTGGAGTAATTTTGGTAGGCCGGCCACTCCTGAGAAGGTTCATCGTTGTTTCAATTTTTCTCCATTAGTGGATAATGGCTCTCAGCGTGGTTCGTTAGAGTCCCAAATCATTAGAAATGGCTTCGTAACCCTTTGCAGAATGATAGATGTCAAAGACTTTGTTTTTCATCTGTTCTTGAATTTCTTTAGACTGTGGCTTGATGTGTTGCTTTTTGAGATCTTTCAGCCTATTTCAATTTGTCAGACAGGTTCTGTGTAAGTGATTTGTTGATTTAACAGGTCTGGCAGTAATCAGGACTGGGCGTGGCAGGTGAATTTGAACCAAAAAAAAAATATGGTCAATCACAGTCAATTTGTGATTTAACAAGGGGGGATTTCTTTTTCACACAAGGTAGGTTTGGATAGCTTTTTGCCCTAAATAAATGAAATCATCATTTGAAAACCGCATATTGTATTTACTCAGGTTATCTTAGTCTAATATTGAAATCCGTTTGATGGTCTGAACCATTTAAGTGTGAAAAATATCCAAAAAAAAAAAAAAGAAAGGAGGAAGGGGAAATACTTTTTCACAGCACTGTATATACACATTGTATATGAAGTCCCAGTGTGTGTGTGTGGAGGTGGGGGGGGGGGGGGGGCTGGACAATTTTTCTCTGAGGAGGCAGCCTCAGTGTATACATTTTATTAACAGTTTAATTTCTTTAGGCTTCAAGGTCAAATTTGACCTGAGATCATTTTTTTCAATACTTTGTTGGCAGGTCTAGGCATATGATGGTTACCATTTGTCCAACAGGTCTGAAAGGCCCTGTATATTGAGTAGGATTTGTCAATACCATTTGTAAACACAACATTCACAATTGGCAATCCTTCCTGACTCATGCCCCCTGACTATAAAACCCTCTGCCAGGAGGAATTGTGATCACTTGTGTGCGTGCCACGTGTGTCTCTGTACGTTTGTCAGCAGGATAACTGAAAAGCTATTTAATGGAGTACCAAAAACTTTTAAGTTGAACTGTATAAATGGGAAGAGGTGATTCAATTTCCAGACCAATCTGGATACAGATACAGATTCTGCAGTTGTTCATCGAAACCCCAATTCCAATGAAGTTGGTACGTTGTGTAAAGTGTGAATAAAAACAGAATAAAATGATTTTGCAAATCCTTTTTGACCTATAGTCAATTGAGCACAATACAAAAACAAGATATTTAATGTTCAAACTGATATAATTTGTTTTTTTTTTTTTGTAAAAATTCAGTCATTTTGATTTGATGCCTGCAACATGTTCCAAAAAAGCTGGGATAGGGGCATGTTCACCACTGTTTTACATCACCTTTCCTCTTAACAGTACTCATTAAGCGTTTGGGAATTGACGTCACTAATTGTAGAATATTTGTAGGTGGAATTCAATCCCATTCTTGCTTGATGTAAGACTTCAGTTGCTCAATAGTCTGTTGTCTCCATAGTAGTTTGCGCTTCATAATGCTCCACACATTTTCAATGGGTGATAGGTCTGGACTGCAGGCAGGCCAGTCAATCACCCGCACTTCTTGTACTTCAAAGCCACGCTGTTGTAACACGTGCAGAGTGTCGTTTGGCTGTGTCTTGCTGAAATAAGCAGGGACGTCCCTGAAAAAGTTGCTTGGATGGCAGCATATATTGCTCCAAAACCTGTATGTACCTTTCAGCATTAATGGTACCTTCACAGATGTGCAATTTACCCATGCCATGGGCACTAACACATCCCTATACTATCATAGATGCTGGCTTTTGAACTTGGCACTGATAACAAACTGGATGGTCCTTTTCCTCTTTAGCCACGAGAACACAACGTCCATGATTGAAATGGGGACTCGTCAGACCACAGAACACTTTTACACTTTGCATCAGTCCATCTGATGAGGTCGGGCCCAGAGAAGCCGGCAGCATTTCTGGGTGTTGTTGATATATGGCTTTCGCTTTGCATGGTAGTTTTAACTTGCACTTGTAATGTAGCGACAAACTGTGTTAACTGACAATGGTGTTCCAAAGTGTTCCTGAGCCCACATGGTAATATCCCTAACAGAATGATTTCAGTTTTTAATGCAGTGCTGCCTGAGGTACTGGCAGCCACAGGCATTCAATGTTGGTTTTCAGCCTTGAAGCTTACGTGTAGAGATTTCTCTGGATTCTCTGAATGTTATGAAGATATTACAGACTGTAGATGATGAAATCCCTGAATTCCTTGCAATTGCATATTGAGAAACATTGTTAATAAACTGTTGGACTATTTGCTCAGGCAATTGTTCACAAAGTGGTGAACCCTGCCCCATCCTTGCTGCTGAATGACATAATTAACTCATTAGTTAATCTAAACGTGACAAGTAAAAAGCACCACAAGAGAAGCAAAGGAAAACATAGCTTTTAATTCAGTTAATCAGAGATAGCTCAGGCAGAATTTACTGATGTCAGGAACGCACGCACTCGCTAATGAGTTAATTAAGGTTAATACCACGTGACAAAATATTTACAATAACCCTTAAATAAGTGCTGGTTAGTACGGGTTAGTAATATCCTATCAGAGAACGCATTCTCTCAGAGTTTTGCGAGACCCAGAATCAAACACTGCTGGAATCAATGAATGAAATACCAGAGCCGAAACCAAAAGAGGACACGTGTTTGGACCACGAGACGCAGGCATGCTGAAGGCTGTCACGCGACATCACTGGAGAATGCAGATCGTGGAGTGGATCGTCAGATGGCCGAAAATAAAGCTGAAATATAAAACAAAAGTAAAGCACAAGCACAAAGACAGCACACACGAGGCAGAATCATAACAGAAAACAATGTGTATAAAATTTGGTTCGCCAGTTACATGTGATGACAAAATATATTTAGATGGAATTTTACTAAGGTGGGTCGACCATGTCAAACACTTTGGTAATATCATAAATATTCATCGTACCGACACAGCAGATTCTGATAATAAGCGTCTTGCCTTTAAAGGCTCTGTAAACAAATTATTTGGTAACTATGGTTCTTTATCCCCTGATATTTTGTGAAGACTTTTTACAAGTTACTGTTGTTCTTTTTATGGGTCTCAGCTGTGGGATCTTAACTCTGCTGGTTTTCAGTCTTGCTTTGTCCAATGGAATAAAGCTGTACGTAGGATACTTAGCCTTCCATACCACATCACAGCTGGCTGCGAGGATTTTTGGTTAGCCAACCGCATATCAGTGTTCAATTTCCTATTAAAACTTTACGTTGTATTTATAGTTTGTTCACCAGTTGCAATAATATTGTATCTTATTTTGGTATTTGTTCTAAACACTGTGCTACTTCTCATTTAGGCAGAAACGTGTCCTACCTCAAATATAAATATGACATTGACTTCAATGACAAATTAACTGTGAATATAAAATGTATTTTAAATGCCCACAAGTGCACTCCATATCAACAGGCAGTAATTTCCAATGTGCAAAATTTACTTGACTTCAAACATGGAGACTGTGATATCGATGGTTTTAGTGATGATATGGTCAATTGTATGTTAGATTCTGTAGCTTGTGTATAATCTATATCTTATATATTGTAAATATTGTAAATAGGCTACTGTAGGTTTTCCGTGTATCATATTGTTGTGATTCTTCTTTCTGCATGTCATGTTTAAGTTCTGTGCCTGGCTTAGCCATGTTTATGGATTTCTGTGTTTAGTGACCATTGCTCTGGCTGACCATTCTTAGGATTATGTATTGTATTTTTGTAGTTCGGATTTCCTTGTTTTATTATTTTTCATGTTTAGATCATTAGTTATCTGGCCATGTTTTCCTTTCCATGGATTGCACTTCGTCTACCCTGTCTTGTCTTACGTAGGTCTTTGCCCACGGTCCCTAGTCTTGCGTGCCATTCATTTGGGTGATTTATTGGTTTCTGGGTTTTCAATCTTCTCTCATTATCTCGTGTGTTTCCTTCCTCTCTCTTTTACTATCTACTAATCCATACTAACAGTTTATTGTTTTCGATAATTACTAACCCTTATTAACATTGTATATTTTTACTAACTTACTAACATGCACTCGGGATTGTATAGCTGCACATACTAATTGACTAACGATCCCTCAGCAGTCGCACAATTCTAGTCTCCGCCCTCCTAGCCTATCCCTAATTATCTCTGCTGCAGTTTTCCACTTATCTCTTGCTCTCCTTTTCTTTAGACTATACACTTTAGTACTCCTTAATCGGAGCTGTTGTTTGTTCATAGGATTGTCTTGTGATCCCTGTCTGCGTCTTGGCATTTGCCAAATTCATGTAATTAGATTATTCCTCATGTGTCAGTCCTGATTATTGTTTCATTGATCGCACCTGTTCTCCATTGTCATGTGCTCACCCCGGATGTGTATTTAAGATGTCTGTTCAAGCACTTCCAGTGTCAGATCATTCTTCCTAGTTTTCTTGCGCTACGTTTCTCGCCTCGATTTCTCAGTCTTTATCTTTCTGACTGGATTGCCCGACTTTTGATTTTGGCCTTTGTGATTTTGGATTACTGTTGCATCTGAGTGTTTTGACCATTTTTCTGCCCGACTACGAGATCTCTGTTTGCTGCCCTGGTAACGATTCGGATTACGCCCTTTGTATTCTGGCTTGTCTCTCTGATAGTACTATTCCTGTGTACCAGACCCATTTCTGTCCGACTACGATTACTGTGATTGCTGCCCTGGTTTTTGATACCATTTTTGCCCAACTGGATTTCGACTTTTGGATTGTGGACTTTGTACTGTTGCCTTTTGCTCTGCGGGGGTCACCCCCCTCTACCAATAAAACAAGCTCTACTGCATTTCCTGGTTCTCGCATCTGGTTCCTGATCGCAACACAACACATGTTGTCTTTTTGTTGATATTTGTTGACTGTTTCTTAACATTTATGTACTTCGTGTATGAAATAAATAAACATCTATTACCTTCATTTTACATTTGAGTGCAGCTTCTTAAGAGCTTTTTTTTAGCTCCTTCTCCTCGGCCTTGTTCATTGACTCAACATGCCGCGTGAGGTTGCTGGTGTTGCCATACTGTGCTGAAATTTTCCTTTGGCCCATCCTTAGAGATTGCTTATTTTTCGCTTTTTCCCGGTTTTTCAAAATATAGCCACACTGGGCTTTAAGGTTTTTCGTCTGCATGAGTGACGCTATGTTGTGATTGTTGACAAAATGTGAACTGAAATCGAAAGTACGGGTGTTTGAGCGCACGCTCAGTTGTGACTTCCAGTTTTCTCAGACAACCGAGACCGAGTTGGTTTTTTGGTTAACTGTACAGCTCTAATCCCCCTACTGCGCCGCCACATCAATCTTGGTGCAAGTCAGTCCACCAAATGCCAAAGTGGCTGCGCACGGTGTTGCACCGGACGAAATTACCACTGCGCGGGCTGCACCGGACGAAATTACCATCGCGCAGGTTGGGCCACCCTCTGCTGCACCAAGAAATTAGAGCCCTTCGTTTGAATTCACGTTGTACCCAAACTTAAAAGCATTGGCTATTGTTGTTTGTAAGTGGAAATCTGAAGCATACTTGTACTCATAAAAGTCATGCATATTGCTTCTTTATGGTTACTGTTGAATAAATTATGTAAAAATTCAAATCATTTTGCATTCTGAGTATCAAATCTTGTATTATTTCAACAACAAAAGCTGTAGGGAATATGGTGATTTGAAACAGATCAAATAAGTGGCGGTTATGACACATTATGTTGATATACTTAAATTTTGAAAATAGAATTTTCTGGGTGACAGTCATAGAACAGTCTTGAAATTTCAGTCTGAAAGCCTGTAACATGGAGAGATGAAATCTAATCAAAGTTAATTATTTTTCAGTTTTGTGTTAAAATAATTCCAACCAAAATGCAATATAGATACCTCTTATTATTTTTTCAAAGACAGTTGAAACACCTCTGTAGGGAAACATAGCTATTTGCCAAAAATTTTGTTTGGATTTTGTGTCATGGGGCACCCAGTGTGGGGGTTTGAAAAAGTCCCCAATTATTTTCCAGATTTCACAAGAGTATAAACACATGCATCTTACCAATATACATATAGAATCTATAGATAGGAATCTCACTTTACTGAAAGTTTGAAGTCTCTAGCTTGAAAACATTTTGAGATAATGAAGTCTAAACATTGCTGCATATTTAGACAACTGTGTAAATGTACCAGAAATCGTGAGGGGGTTACCATGTTAAAAATGATTTTTTTCTGGATGTATTGTGTATATCAGGCTAAAATTTTGGCTGTGTTAGCTTAAATGGCTACTCTTTATGTGGTAAAATTTTGATGCAAATCTGACATGGTCGAGCAAAAGGCTTTTGTTGAATTGAGGTGGAATGACCCAATAATGTGTTATGAATCAATGAAATTAAATGTGAATTCCACCACCCAGTGAATAAAATGGTAAGGAAGTCAATCATTTTCTATCCCCACCCCCCCATGGATGCTATGGACCAGCATTTCGGTCCTTCAAACTCGGGAGGAATTACAGAGTCTCACATTACCCAACACCAATTTTACGTCAGTCGGCTGTTGCTAAATGTTTTTTGTTTGCTCTCCTGTAGTAATTGGATAGTCAGCCTCTAAAAAAAAAAAAACAGGATCTCATTCTTTATTTTTATTTATTGTATTCATCTATTTCACTTGTGTCAGTGACCAGGCCATAACATAATGAAGTCTTGGAACAACAAGTGTGAGATCCCAGCCAGTCAGCTTGATGCTCCCCCACCAACCTATGACAAAGAAGATAGCAAGAGCCTTCAGGAATTGAGGAAGAAGAACGCTCAACCCCTGCAGCAAAAAGATAGAGACATGGAGATCTCTGAAATGGCGGAAACGCCCCAGAAAACCTGTGGGATCACTGCAGAGATGAGGGGATTCATGGAACTTTCAAGAAATGATCTGCTATTATTTCTGGGGATAATGGAGGGTGAGGTTCAGGTAAGAATCTGGTGTATTCTGGGGTTTTGGGATTACACAGGTGTGGCGTATCAGTGGTGCAGACAGTGCCCCCATGCACCTTTCAGGCTTATAGAATTTGCACATTGGAGTTTTTTCTTCACTGTAGCTTTTTGCAATGCGGGGTGTGAGACTGAGAATAAAAAGCAGAAATGGATGGATTATTTCCATGTCTTCAGAAAGGTCACAAGTCAATGTGTAATTGCTGATTAACTTATTTCAACCCCCACTAGATGCGATCCATTTCAAAGCCTTAAGTCTTCATAAGGTGGAAAAAACTGTTCTGCAGTGACGTGGAAAAGTATTTGCCCCCTCTCTATTTATTCTATTTCTGCATATTTGTCACACTTAAACGTTTCAGATCAAACAAAATATTTATTATAAGTTAATGCAATAATATGCAAAAGGCATTTTTTTAACTGAGGACCTTATTTATTAAAGGAAAGAAAGAAAAAAAACAACCCTATTTGGTTTTGCTTGAAAATTTAAATGGCCCTTTAGTTAGTAATTCAAACAATTAAATAAATTTAATTGATAACTGGGATCAATTTCACTAGATACACTCAGGCATGATTTCTGGCTATTTGAAATCAATACATTTGGGCCTTTTTAACAATCTCAGATTAAGGTCACTACAGTGTTTCAATTATCAATTATCAACAGATGAAGTCCGGAGCCAATCACCCTCTGAGGCGCAACCTGAAATCACAGTCTAACTCAGTGCGTCCCCACAGCAGTACCTCCGGTCTCCCAGCTCCCGCTGTAAGGTCCCAGTGGCAAAAAAACCCAAGGTGGAGAATACCTTCTCATTGCGGTGGCACAGGGTTAGAGTGTCTTGTATGGCTCCAAAGTGCTAGCTCTAAATGATCACAAAGGCCCAAGAGGACAGCTCTGGGTAGCCTAAAGATTCCCAGTAACTCCCACTAAAAATACATCTACATGGTCGTGGAAAATTTGTTCCCTCAATAGGGCACCACCTGCAATATCTTGCAGCAGCAGTAAATATGCCATTGTGTGAGCAGGATGCAGAAGTCCTTCTTTTTGGCCAATAAACGGGGTGACAGTCAGTCTAATGGATGGAATATGGTTCCCAATTAGCATGATTGATATAAGTTGAAGTGCAGTATAATGTTCATGTTTATTTTGAAAGACCTTAATTCTTTGAAAAACAGCAACAGTTATTGAAAAAATATAATCAATTCCAAAAATATTATCACAATTCAATAAAATAATATCACACAACTGTTGAACAGAAAGCAATGCTTTAACCACTAATTTTGCTCAAATATGTCAGCACTTGAATGTGCGTAAGAGTGCACTTCAGCGTGCATAAATTCTGTTCTTACCTAAGAGCAAATTCCAAAGAAGAAAACATTGGTTAACATCAGAATCTTCGTAAGAAGTGCTTAAGTGGGTTTTAAGAAGAAATTTCCTCTTGAGAATGCTTTGTGCATGAGGCCCAGTGATCTGAAGCACGCAAGCAAGTCCACCTCTGACTGCCCTTAACAAAACAAAATCAAGATTTTGAAGTGACCAAGTCCAAGTCCGGTTACACTTTATTTTACAGGGTCACTGATAAAGTGTAAAGTCCTGACTTAATTCTGAGTGATGTGGTGTGGCATGACCTTGAAAAGGCAGTTCATGCTCATTCTCAAACCCTCCAGTGTGGCTGAATTAAAACAATTCGGCAAAGAAGGGCCAATTCCATCACAATGTGAAGACTCATTGCCAGTTATTGCAAATGCTTGATAGCATTTGTTGCTTCCAAGGGCAGGATGACCAGTTATTGCATTTAGGAGGGGCAATTAGTTTTTCACATGGGCGATCAGTTCTGAATAACTCTTGACTATCAATAAATGAAATGATCATTTAGGTTAGCACTGCAGACTCACAGCAAGAAGTTTGTGGGTTCAAATCTGGCCCGGGGCTTTCTGTGTGAAGTTTTCATGTTCTCCCTGTGTGCACGTGGGTTTTCTCTGGGTACTCTGCAATGTTATAAACTTGCTCCTTTTTTGCCAGTGATTTTAACTGGCACCTTTTTTGGCAGTTATTTTACAATCTGTTTATGGCAGAGGTTCTGTATATGTTAACTGTAAACCACATTTAAATGTGCACAGGACTCTATTTACAGTTAAAATACCAAGGACACAATGCGTTAAGAAAAAAAATGGTACTCAATGAGTACATATCTCTACTGCGGATTGATAGTTCACAGCAGGCTAAGAAGTTTTACCAATGACTTTCGGACTTATGGACTTACAACTCGATAGCATAGTGCGCACTTGCACGCATTAGACACAAAACTAGAAGAAATCAGCAAGTGGGCAAAGACTTTTTCCACATCACTACAGTGTCTTTGTGGTACTGCTACTCTGTGTCCTGTGGCTCAGTGCCTCTGAGGTACTTTAACTTAGTGATTCTTATCTGTCACTTAGAAGATCTTCATTCCATCCCACAGGCTCATGAGAAGATTATTCAGATGCTGAAGTCAGAGCACATCCGTCCTGCGGCCCTAGAAGCCCACTATGGCTCAGCTGTCCCAGAAAAGGTTCTGAGGGCCCTGCATCGTGATAGCCAGCTGGTCCATCCCAAATCTTTTGGGGAAGATGTCTACGAGATGCCCATGGCAGAAGTAAGATATAAAAAAATCCTCTTATACTCTATTTTATCCTCCTACATTTGTGTGCTCAAACCCGAGTCAGCACTGCACCTCCTGCACCGGAAGTCAACATCCAAGCGACTTGCCTTTGAAATAGGTGATGGCATCCGCGCAGTGATACCGAGCCAAGTGATTGTATTATTCACAGTGGTATTCACTGACTATGGTTTTGTGACGGTAATATATTGCTTATTTAAATACATGTTGTTTTGGGAAAGAAAACTTTATTTTTGTGACCCCAGCATGCTAGCTGGAACTACTTACTAGAAAACTTGCTTGCTGGACACATTGACGAAAAAAAAATTGTAATTTTCATTTTCTATTCTGCGGAAGACTATTTCATACAACTTCATGTCAAAAAATATGAACTATCCTTTTAAATGAGCTCAGGCCCAGATAAGGCAAGAGTATTTCTGGATGTTATTTGTGTTTGGTTTAATCTAGTGTTCCCCAACCCTCTCCTGGAGGCCCACCTGTCCAGCTTGTTTTAGATCTCTCCCTGCTCCAGCACAGGTGATTCAGATGATCAGGCTGTCATCAATCAGCTTTAGGGGGTGATTAGCGAGCTGATCATTTGAATCACTATGGCCAGAATGATCTTGGAATTATATATTTGAGAGTGAAAAAACTGCATAGATCAGCAATCAAACAATTTATTCACTGAATAATCAAGACCAAGAAATAAGCCTATAATACAATCTTCAAAAAAAGTAGGGGATATTGGAATTTCAAGGTCAATAACAAAAATCAAAATCATGTCATATCCAGTTGCCTGTCAGCCATTTGGTTTTGCTGCTGCCTAGCTCTTTTATGTAGTTTATTTTTATTATTTTATTGTTATTTTAAAATTTTATTGTTTTGACATTTCATTATTTTAACATTTTATTATTCTACTTGTTTTATCGTTCTATTTGTTTTATATTCTTTATTTTTTTAAATTACTTAATATATTATGTATTATTCATCGCATCGGCTGGCTGGTTGCTGTAAGGCCCAGCGGGTTAAAATAAAAAAATATGGCTCCACTCACCTTCTCGCCAGCCTGTGGAAGTTGCGTTCGCCTCTCGCAAAAAATAGCTGAGCTGGAGGGAAAAATTACAATCCTTTACCAGATTAAGGATGATGAGCAGCTCATCGACTCCCTGGTTGGTCCAGCTCTTGCTACTGTGAGTGCCACCACCACGGCTTTCTCCACTGAAGCCGCACCGATCCGAGCTGAGGACCCCTGGATCGCGAGACCCAGGGCTATTGTCAGCTCCACACCCAACTCGGCTGAGCCCTGGGTCGGATCACGCGGCGGGAGGCGTGTCCCACCAGTCTGGGATCTGCAGCTGGAGAACAGGTTTTCCATTTTGGCTGAGGAGGAAGCAACACCCCCCTCCTCCCCTAGAAGTCCAGCTGCTCCGCGGCCGCCGTCACGAAGGAGAAGAGAGGCAATCCGGCCCCGCAAGTCCAGCCCTGTTGGCGTGGTGCTGAGGAGTTCTTCGCCCAGTCCTGAAGTTGAGGTCTTGTGGCAGTGTTCCCTCAGCCCTCATGCTGTTGCCCTGCCGACGCGTACGGCTGCACAGTCACTCACCCCAGGCTTGCCACCGCCTCGTCCTCTCTTCTCCCTGAAAACCTTACTGGTGGGTGACTACATAATCCGAAACATTCGCTTTGTTAATGTGGCGACCCGCTGCTTCCCTGGTGCTATTGTTCCGGTAATCCTGGGTAAGCTACCTGGGCTACTCTCCTCGCTCCCGCCTTCTGTTAAGAGGATTGTTGGTCATGTGGGGTCTAATGATACCACTCGTCGGGAGTCAGAGTGTACAAAAAACAATTTTAACCTCCTTTTTAACTCTTAAAAAACTGTGGAAAGTCCGTTTTTATTTCGGGTCCCATCCACACTATCGGTCGAGGCACTGACCATTTTAGCTGACTACTTAGTCCGCACACTTGGCTTTAATTCACCGCTAGATCTCACAATATGGGATTTATCAACAATTTTAACTTATTTTGGAACCGTTCACCTTTTTGTAAATCGGACGGGATACATCCCAACAAATGGGGCAGCCAAATGCTCTCAGCCAACATACAGCATGCAGTGTTGTCCTTCCCTCGGGACTGACTGTTAACTTCCTGTTCACACATGCCGGACCTTCCTTCACTCTCTTCCTCACCGCTGTGTCCCCGACCTACTGTCTTTCTTAAAAGCTCCCCTTGGCGTCTGGCTGTCGTTGTATGGAGTTACATTATGTGTCAAAAGTTTTGTACTTGAAAAAATAAAATTTGAAACTGAAAATTCATGTGTTGATCTAGAATTTAGAAAAATATAACAATGTACTCAAAATAAAAATAAGTGTATGAAACATTTTTTTTCAGGTTGAATATAATTTTGATTCACTTTGGTAATTCTTTTGAATAAATAATTTCCACTTTTCACTTCCATATATATTTTGACATTTGAGGTCTTATTTTTTTCAGTTGCATGTTTTATCTTTTCAGATTCAGATCTTATTTTTTCAGTTTCAAGGCTTTTTTTTCAGTCTCAAATCTGTTTTTTGAGTTTCAGACTTTTGACCCAGATGCGGCGAGGGGGGGGGGGGCGTGGTCAAGGGCGGATTATGGGGGGTCTGGGTCCCAGGGCCAGGAGTTTGCAAAGGGCCCACCCCCCACCCCCGCGCCAACCTACCGTACCTAAGGATTCTACAAAGGTTTCTTTCTGCTCTTCCGTCTTGCAAAGTCGTCCACTAACTCATCAAAGTTGAGCTGTCGAACAAACTCTGATTCTATTGCTAGAAGGGAGAGTGAATTCAACCGATTTTGGCACATTTTCATCCTGAGCTCATTTTTAATTTGAGCCAGTCTGGAGAATGACTGTTCCCCTTCACAGTTTGTAATTGGCAGGGTCAAAAACAGTCTGAGTGCTATGTAAACATTTGGGAAAGTGGACTGTAAATCCAAATTTACCATGGTCTTTAGCATTGTATTTGGGCATTTTTGTTCTTCTGAAATGAATGATTTGTACTGAACAAGTTCATCTGCCAAGCTCATGGTCAGATCAGTGGGATATGCTGCAGCAAGAGTCGGCCCTTAAAGTGAGCTCACTGTTGGACATATTATCAGGCATGAAAAGAACATGAAAAGATTGGTCAAGTGTGTGTATGCAGTTAACCGATGGTTAAGACAGGACATAAGTTTGTCAATTAGAACATTGAACGTTTCAATCGGAAACTTTTCTTTTCCACTAAATTCAACACCAGACTCTGCACTTTCATCAACCTTACATTTGCGCTTCTTTGTGCGCTGGAGGTCATGTCTGTAGTCTTGGGAGACTGAATCAGTAACATTTAATGCTGACCCTTCAAAAAAGGCAAAATTGTCTCTCTGTGCTGCCACAAAGTCACGAAGTGAAAGGAGAAGCTGTGTAGCTGTGTGTATGTCAATGTCATGTTTCTGCAACTGCAGGCCCGTGGCTTGGAACTGCTGCAGTATTGTATCCCAAAAGTGTGCCATGAAAGCTATCTCTAGGGTGTCCAGCTTGCCACAGAGTGCAGAGGCCTCACTTCTAGTTTCACGTTTCTCCAGTGAATCTTTGGAAATATTGTTAAATGCCTCTCTCAATTGTGCATATTTCCAAAGAGCCTTTGTTGATTCAGCTCTTGAACTCCAGCGAGTACCTGACAAAGATTTCAGTGTGAGTTTCACATCTGTATCACTGAACACCTTTCCCCACCTGTGTGTTGACAAGGCACAAAATGTGTACATTGATTGCAGAAAGTCAAAAGAAACGGCCAGCTTCTGGGCTACTGTCAACAGCATTGACACCGACTAAATTCAATGAATGTGCTGCACAGGGGGCATAACAAATCAATGGGTTTATTCGTTTCAGATGAGCTTGGACTCCATTGTACTTTCCTGACATATTACTTGCATTGTCATAAGACTGGCCTTGACAGTTAGTTAAGTCTAGGCCCAGGTTCTTCACCATTGCAACAACACACTCAGCCAAACTGTTCCCACTATGATTTTCAATAGGCTCAAAAGCCAGAAAACGCTCAACTACTTCTCCACCATTATTTACAAACCTGAAAATAAAAGTGAGTTGGTCCACATGAGCAAGGTCGGGAGTGGAGTCAACAATAACAGAGAAGTATTTGGCCTCTATAATCTCGCTGATAATTGCTTCCTTTGTTCTTTATCCCAATTAGTGGATAAATTCCTGACAGATTGTGGATGAGAGGTAGGACACAGAGCCTTTGCCCTTACCTCCAAACCTTTGGAGATGGTCAGCGAGAAAAGGGTCAAATTTGGCCAATAGTTTGACAATGCCCAAGAAATTGTGAGGTGATCCCAACCGCTCATCATCTCCCCTGAAAGCAAGGCCCCTCTCCCCCAAAAACTTAATTACAGCAAGAACTCTTTTCAAAACTTCCCGCCAGTATTACCTCTCTGCATCAATTTTTTGACAAGGTCAGAATCAACTCTTCCTGTGTTTCTGGAGCGACTGTGTACTGCTAACATGCAAGCGCTATGCTCCTCACTCCTCTCATGCTCACGATATGCTCAGAATGTTTCCAATCTGAAAACCCGTGGACAAACGCATTGTGCTTACTTGAAAACAGTTTGCAAGCCAAACAAAAGATGCAACCAGATGAAGAGGAGTAAAGTAGCCACTGCCTAGTCACAGACTGGCCATTAGGTAGAGAGCATTTGATTAAGGAATTTGAGAAACTGCTAGTGATGCCCCGCCATGGTCCTATCTCTACTTGAGGCAGGGTACTTATAACTTTGATTTTGAAAAGCAGCTGCTCCTCTACTAACCAGAATCGACTTGACCTGTTCAGTAATGGCACTTGGCCATAAAGCAGGGTCATTAACCGTTTCACACCAGTAGCTCCTAATGTGATACTGGTCTCAGTTTACTCATCCTGATTTGACGAGACTTTCTCAGGTGATGCCTGGTCTGACAGTGAGTCTCCTGTCCCAAGAGTGCACAAGTCTTTGATGGTTGAGGTATTTGGCCATAAAGAAGGGTCAATAAGAGGTTCATGACCGGAGTTGGTGTCCCCAGCTTCTTGTGTGAAACTGGGCTCCGTGCAATCCTCCTCACTTGGAAAGATTTTCTCAGGTGATGCCTGGTCTGAGTGTGGGCCTGAGCCTGACAGGCCGGGTCTACGCTTGATTGGGTCTGTGAGTGCTCCAGTATGATCAAACCAGTGGTGATCTCTTCAATGCTGCAACTCGGGCTAATGATGACATTATCAATATTTGAATCTTGAGGCTGGTCAAAAAAGTTAGAAATCAAAGGCACATTTTTTCGTTTTGAAGCCCAACTTTTTTGTTTGCAATCCATACTACTGATGCCAAGTGTAATGTTAGAGTGTTATATCTATTGGATTCTCACAGGGACTTTCACACCGATTGCAATAATATAACAATAATATAATACAGTATAAACCGATACCCATAATACAATACAAGGCAACAAGCCTTAAAAGAGGGCATTGGAAATGCTTAAGCCTTTTACAAAGGCTTTGAGCCTTTGAAGGTGCAGTGTCTTTTCTAACAATATACAAACCCAAAACCAGTGAAGTTAGCACGTTATGTAAATCGTAGATAAAAACAGAATACAATGATTTGCAAATCCTTTTCAACTTATTCAATTGAATACACTGCAAAGACAAGATTTTTAATGTTCAAACTGAGAAACTTTTTTTTTTTTTTTGCAAATAATCATTAACTTAGAATTTAAAGGCAGCAACACATTGCAAAAAAGTTGGCACAGGGGCCTTTTTACCACTGTGTTACATCGCCTTTCCTTTTAAAGACACTCAATAAACGTTTGGGAACTGAGGAGACCAATTTTTGAAGCTTTTCAGGTGGAACCCTTTCCCATTCTTGCTTGATGTACACCTTAAGTTGTTCAAGAGTCCGGGGTCGCCGTTGTCGTATTTTACGCTTCATAATGCGCCACACATTTTCAATGGGAGACAGGTCTGGACTACAGGCAGGCCAGTCTAGTACCTGCACTCTTTTACTACAGAGCCATGCTGTTGTAACACGTGCAGAATGTGGCTTTGCATTGTCTTGCTGAAATAAGTAGGGGCGTCCATGAAAAAGACGTTGCTTGGATGGCAACATTCGTTGCTCCAAAACCTGTATGTACCTTTCAGCATTAATGGTGCCTTCACATATCTGTAAGTTGCCCATGCCTTGGGCACTAATACACCCCCATACCATCACAGATGCTGGCTTTTGAACTTTGCGTCTATAACAGTCCAGATGGTTCTTTTCCTCTTTGGTCCGGAGGACACGACGTCCACAGTTTCCAAGAACAATTTGAAATGTGGACTCGCCAGACCACAGAACACTTTTCCACTTTGCATCAGTCCATCTTAGATGAGCTTGGGCCCAGTGAAGCTGGCGGCATTTCTGGGTGCTGTTGATAAATGGCTTTCGCTTTGCATTGTAGAGTTTTAACTTGCACTTGCAGATGTAGCGACAAACAGTAGTTACTGACAGTGGTTTTCTGAAGTGTTCCTGAGCCCATGTGGTGATGTCCTTTACACACTGATGTCGGTTTTTGATGCAGTACCGCCTGAGGGATCGAAGGTCACGGGCATTCAATGTTGGTTTTCAGCCTTGTTGCTTACGTGCAGTGATTTCTCCAGATTCTCTGAACCTTTTGATGATATTACGGACCGTAGATGATGAAATCCCTAAATTTCTTGCAATAGCTCGTTGACGAATGTTGTTTTTAAACTGTTCGACAATCAGCTCACGCATTTGTTCACTAGGTGGTGACCCTCGCCCCATCCTTGTTTGTGCATGACTGAGCATTTGAGGGAAGCTGCTTTTATACCCAATCATGGCACCCACCTGTTCCCAATTAGCTCGTTCACCAGTGGGATGTTCCAAATAAGTGTTTAATGAGCATTCCTCAACTCTCTCAGTCTTTTTAGCCACTTGTGCCAGCTTTTTTGAAACATGTTGCTGGCATCAAATTCCAAATGAGCTAATATTTGTAAAAAATTACAAAGTTTACCTGTTCGAACATTAAGTAACTTGTCTTTGCAGTGTATTCGATTGAATATAGGTTGAAAAGGATTTGCAAATCATTGTATTCTGTTTTTATTTACAATTTACACAACGTGCCAACTTCACTGGTTTTGGGTTTTGTAATATAATATAATATAAATGGATATAAATCGATATAAGCCTTTGAAAAGGCTGTTGAATGTTAAACTGCGGAACAAGTCAGGTTGCACAGGTTGAATACAAAGCAAGTTGTCAAGCTATAAGGTCAGGTTGTGAGGAGTAGTGAAGCAGGGGGCTATATATAGAGAGTCCAAGTCTCCGCCCCTTCATTCAGTCCATTGGAAAATCGATATTGGAATTCCACTCTTCCAAATTTGTTCACTGAAAATACAGTAGCCCTTACAATGGCTTTAACTCTTATGGTACACTATTATTACAATACAATACAATACAATACAATATAATATAATATAATGTATATGTCAATGAGCTTTTTAATAGGGTGTTGGATGCTAAATCTGATAGTCTAGGAAAGGTTTTAATGTAAGAATGTTGTTAGAAGTTTCGATAAATGGATTTAACAATATTGGATTTTCACTTAAACTTTTAAAAATTTCTGCCATGTGAGGAGTTTTGATAAAAGCAATGCCAAGTGTAATGTGGTAGTGTTATATCGATATTGGATTTTCACTTGGACTTCACTTTGTTGGCATTGGTGTGTATAGTACACCCCTTTACGGTGGGGACATATGGAAGCGAAATCTGCTCAGTGAAGCGGGGCGAAACTCAGTGTTCTGAAGGTGAATATCTACCAGTCTACTACTCTCCTCGAAGATAACTATAGGTTATAATGACACGTGAATCGGACCACTGTACAGCCCGCCCCTGAGTCTAGCTCGGCTATTGGACATTTGCTTCACGATGTGGTCACAACGTGCAATATATCTGCATGGAGTTAGAGATTTCTGAACTTTTGGACATGTCGCAATGACAGTTTTGATGCACTCCAAGGACCATGTCATATTGTGTACACACAATACTGTGCGGGAGCGAAATCACCTCTCATAGAAAATAGGTCCAGCTTCTACTAGCTGTCTACTGGGGCCAGCGTTAGGCCCAGGATATGCTTGCTGTGTGCACATTTTATGCCCGAATGCGTTGCCATGCGTATTTTATGTCGATGTTACGCGTGGTAGCACACCTGAACACAAGGTAGGCAGACATGTGCGCATGTTGCAATATTGACACAACCGCGAGGGGCGATCTTCTGAACTTCCATGTTGAGCTCGTGGTAGAGTCAAACAATGGTGGAAAATATTAATGAGAGCCCGGTTGGCTATCTGCTCCCTACATGATACCGCCAGTATCCAATGTTGCCAATTTAGCGACTTTTGGCCTTCTCTGGCGACTAAAACCTCATCTAGCGATGTAGTGGCTTTTTAGGTGAATCTGGCAACTTAAAAAAAAACACATCTCTCGAGTGTCAAAATCATTGTTTTTCAATTTAACTTCAGCTCTGCACCGCCACCAGAAGCTTATTTCATTGTTAAGCAGCACTGCACATTAGCCCCAATCTCAAAACTATACCCGTTGGGATTGTCAACATAGTCATGCAGACACATTTTCTTGAGATCAGTGAGTCGTGCGTGACGTTATGACATCATAGTAACATCATAGTTACGTCATGACGTAATCTAGCGACTTTTCAGATAGCCAATAGGGACTTTTGGCGATTTGTTTTTGGCAACACTACCAGTATCGTGCATAGTGCTCTGATCTGACTGAGTTCCTCTCCTATGTTCCCTATCACCCAAGCTGGACCGGCTGGAGGGCAAGCACCGGGAGACATATCGTCGCATGCTGGAGCAGCTCCTGCTAGCCGAGAAGTGCCACCGCCGCACTGTCTATGAGCTGGAAAATGAAAAGCGAAAGCACACTGACTATATGAACAAAAGCGATGACTTCACTAACTTGCTGGAGAAGGAGCGGGAGAGGTGAGTGGAACATGCACCCTCAGATACTACCCTGTCTGAACAGAGATGCCAAAATACATGCATTATGTGGCCAGACTGCTCACTTCATCGTCTAGGGCAGGCATTTTATCCAGAAAATGGTGTTGTTGTAGGCTTTCATTCCAACCATGCAGTTGCACGCCTGATTCTACTAATCAAGGATTATGGCAAAGACTCAAGGGGCTGATCAGAAGAATCAGGTTTGTAACTGCTTATTATATTCATAAGAATTGTCCACAAACAGAATCACAGACATATATGTAAACACCTGGGGCCGTATGCATGGAGGAGGGAAAACTTTACCCCAGATAACGCCTATCCTCCAGATTACTTTCCGAGGGATAACTGCCGCGTGCTCTCCGTATGCATGAGTCAAGGATAGTGTAGGGAATAGCTATACCAGGTTAACACGCAAGCTCTATTTTTAGAAAGGGGGACTCGCTGTGTTTTTATAGCATTCTGTGCATGTTGGTGCAGGATTCCTCGTGACACACTTATAGTTGTACAACAAATAGCTATTTTCTCCAACGTACAATGCAGCAGGTGTCAGTTGTTTCACAACCGAAGCGGCAGCGGATTAGTAACTTTTCTGACACCAAAATCCGTGTTCTTTTGGTGGAAATCTCGGTGGAACGTACAGTGCTGTTTACAGTTAATACATGTGCTTTAGCGAACAAAATTAAAACTGAAATTTGGACCCGAATTGCTGCAAAGGTGAATTCGTGCAGCCGCGCAGAACACACCATTTCAGAATTGAAAGATAAGTGGAAGTCTCTGAAAGCAGCTGTACTAAACAGACAGCAAGACCAGCGGAATCCGTATAATAAAGCCGCTATCCCCAGTTGAAACTGGGTATAACTTTATCCCCAGATAAGGAAGGATATTGCTTTCCTCTCTACAAGCATACCACTTTCACCTCGCAATCCGGAGGATAGTCTCTATCCTCTAGATAAGTCACTTATCGTGGCGTCATGCATACGGCCCCTAAATAATAGTTCAAATAACTTTCAATGCTGTTATATTGTTGTTTCACGCTAGTCTTATTGAAGTTTGCCCTAATGCATGCACTGGCGAACCTAGCATTGTTTTTTGTGGCTGGTAAATATGTTAGTGTGTTTTGAGTTTGTTAAGTCTTTCTTTGTGCAGAAGTGCAATGTGGCTATTTTCATTGGTATATGAGAAATGGTGAATGATACAGCCTAAAACATATGTGCATTCACTTGCCCGAAAACAGCAATATTACAATTGGATAGAGACTGTTGAAATAGCCTAGAGTTGCCTTTTTGTATGTCATTCAGTAGTGTGCAGTGATGATTATACACTTAATAAAATGACTCTTGAATCTTGAATCTTGTTGAAAATAAGATCCCCGACCAATCACTCCCTTGCAGGTGGCAAACCGTGTCTCAAAAGGATGCCGTGATGCCTCTTTTGATCCATGATTTTGTCAATTTTTGAGATCACTGGCTCTTTTTGAGCAGCCTGAACCTCAAACCACAATATTACCAACTCCATGTTTTATTGAGGGGGTTAAACACTCATTTTTGAAACTTTTTCCAACTCTGTGGCACACCTAAGTTCTGCATTTGGTCTAGAAAATTTTTAATTTTGATTCATCGATCCAAAGGGTTTTTTCCCAGTCCATTGGCGTGCAATCCTTTAATTTCTTGGCAAAATCAAGTCTTCTTTTACTGTCCCAGCTTTTTGGATCGTGTTGTAGGCAACAAATTCAAAATGAGTGAATGTTTCCAATTACAATAAAGTTTATCAGTGTGAACATTAAATACCTTGTCTTTGTAGTGTACAGAATTGAATATAGGTCTCCAAACATTGGCAAATCATTGTATTCTATTTTTATTCACATTTTACGCGACGTCCCAACCACATTGGAATTGAGGCTTGTAGACTCTTAAACATGTATAAATTACTCCCACTTGTGCTTCATTCTGATTGAAAATTACGAGGGCATTTAAAAAGGTTGGAAAGTGGGTCTGGTCATGTGTGTCCCACTCAGGAAATGTTAAATAAGGATGCTATCCTGGACATCCCTCTTGTGGTTAGCCTAGGTCAGAGTTACAAGAGGCCCGCTACCGAACTTCATCAAAGCGTTCATCATAAGTAATTTTTTTATTCAGATTGTGGTGTACCTGAATATAGTATATGAAGGGTAAATTCTTTACGCAGGCTACGTTAGTTGTTGTCACGTGATGTAGGGGAACATACGGATCAAGGGGCAGAAAAAAATAAAGTGCTTGCTATATCTAAACACAAATTGATCCGCGCTCTCATTTATCTTCATAAATAGAAGATACGACACAGATGATGACAGATATGAGTTCCCACATTGCTCATAGGATTGTCCACCCTAGTGCTGCAATAGACCTAGACAAACGTTGGCTTTTGGAAGCACTGGAGATCTTGTGGCAACAGTCGCATATCCTGCTTTGTTTTTTCAGGTATGATGCCCCACAGTCACGTGATGGCATTGCTCATTACTTTCGGAACTGGCACCAGCTAGTTTTGCACAGTTTATTTTAAACGCTCAAACACAGGGCTCTCAAGTCTCACGCATTGAGCGTGACACTCACGCATTTCAATAAGTTCACGCCACACATGACATTTCTCACGCTGAGAAGTGATAAAACTCGCCGAACATTAGTAACATAAACTGTAAAAGAGATTAGTAATCTATGAATGGATGAGGCAAACGGTTCAGCTTGAATCAGCAACCCTTCAGCCAATCAGAAAATAGTATTTCTTGTTGCCAGGTGAGATAGCAGCGCCGTAATCAAGTCTTCCACACGCGTGCGAATGCTGCTGTGTGCACAGCGCACACGTCAAAGAAGAGCTGGAAGTGGAAGCCCGTAATCTGGTAATCACTTGATCACTTTTTTCCCCCAAATAACTGCTTATTAAAGTCGAGGAACTATGTAGGATATTTGCTTTGTGGATCATTTCTTACCTCAATTTAACAGCTTCGGACGGTTATAACAGTGGGAACACGCATGGTAATTTAGTTACTAGCAGTCTCGGTCAGGATATCGGGCTGGCGAAGGCCTGTGGAAATCCTGTCTCGCTAACCCATCCACCAACTCGTACAGCACGCCCTCTCATCTTCAACGGTAGTTACCACGACAGCACAGAATACGGTGCAGAATGCGTTTAATTGTTATTTTCGCAAGGTCATTTAGCAACAGTTCTAAACATTTTGCCTAGCCTGGACTTCTCTACCCCGCCCCAAGTGCACATTCGTTGCCCGGGAGGCTCCATTCGTCTTGGCTGTTGCCGGTGACTTGTTGCTCGGTGGTCGTAATGTTCTGGCCGCCGGAGAACCACACTCGACAGCCGAAGTTCCGCGACGCAGTTGGTCCGGCAGTATGCCTCGTCTTCTCGTTTTCATAGTATTTCTCCCTTTTTTTTTTTTTTTTACCATGAGTTACAATGCAGATCGCATCATAACTCATGCTACTCTCTCTGCTCTTTTTTACACAAGCCCCCCCTCCTTATTTCAGGTTCCTTCTCTTTTTAAACTCCCCGTCGACAACCTTTCTATTTTTTTTTTTTTTTACAAAATCACTCCCCCGCCGTTACACGGTTATGGTTAGATGAATTGACTTGTAACTTGTTACGGCGAGATTGGGGGCTCTCTGCCCTCCATGTAGTGTATTTTGGCTGAAAACAAACCCTGCTCCGATCCGGTGTCAGAAGTGGTGCCGCAACATTTCTTGTTTGTGACTGACAAAACGATACAAATGCACAAAAGAATTATTTAATTTAGCCTTTGTTATACTGGGGAGTCCCAATGAAATTAAAAAGCACAGATATTGGGGGGGATGAAGAGTCACAGTTTACTGGCAGTTGTGAATATTCAATAAGTGATCCTGGTGTGCTATCTAGAGATAGAATTTTGTAACTGCGTGCATAAATTTGCAGCTCCACGTCCACTGGCGGTCCACTGCATGTGAGGTTTTACGAAATGAACCAAGAGCAAACACCAGTAAAATGCAAAAAGGAGGCTTTATTTCTGAAGGGGGAAACCCCCCAACAGAGCTGGCAACAGTACAATGTCCGCAATCCAAAATCAGAATCCAAAGGGCGAAATCCAGAGTCATACACAGGGCACCAATCACAAAAAATCGTAGTCAGACAAAAGAGGTCAAAAAACAAGAAAGCGGCAAAAGTACAGGGAGTAGGCAAAGCTCGATATCAAAGACGGTCCAGTCAGAAAGATAAACACTGAGAGATCAAGGCGAGAAACGTGGCACGAGAAAACTAGGGAGAACGATCTGACAAGAGTGTGAATCAAACAGATATCTTATATACACATCCAGGATAACACATGACCAGGGAGAACAGGTGCAATCAATGGTAACAATGATCAGGGAGAGACACATGAGGGATAAACTAATTACATGAATTAGGCTGTAGCCAAAACGCAGACAGGGATCACAAGACAAACCTAAGTACAAAACAACAGCTCCGGTTAAGGAGTACTAAAGTGCCAAGATAAAAGAAAAGGAAAGCACAAAGTATAAGTGGAAATCCACAGAAACTTGCAGCAGAGATAATTAGGGATAGGCAAGGAGGCGGAGACTAGAATAGGGCGACAGCTGAGAGATTAGTCAATTAGTAAGTGCAGCTATACAATCCCAAGTGCTTGTTAGTAAGTTAGTCCAAATATACAAGGTTAGTGTGGATTAGTATTGAGCAAAAACAATAAACTGTTAGTATGTGTTAGTAAGACAGAAAAAGAGAGTGGAAGGAAGAACACGAGATAATGAAAGAAGATTGAAACCCAGAAACCAATAAATCACCCGAATGAGTGTCACACAAGACAAGGGACCGTGAGCAAAGATACACACCTGACAAGACAGGGGAGACAAAGTGCAAAGCATGAAAATGAAAACATGGCTTGGAAACTAAATGATCTAAACATGAAAAATAATAAACAGGAAATCTAAATTACCAACACACAAAACACAATCCTAAGAATAGTCAGACAGAGCAGTGGTCACTAAACACAGAAATACTAAACATGGCTAGGCCAGGCACAGAACTTAACATGACAGCAGAAATCAGAATCACAACAGTACCCCCCCTCTTAAAAAACGCCTCCAGGCGTTTCACCTTGGTCTGGGGTGGTTGGCATGAAAGTCTCTGATTAAGTCCTTATCCAAGATGTGGCGTGACGGTACCCAACTGCGGTGTTCCGGACCGTAACCCTCCCAGTCGACGAGGTACTGCAGTCCCCGGCCTCGCCGACGACAGTCCAGGAGGGCACGGACCGTATAGGCTTCGCCTCCGTCGATGATCCGGGCGGGTGGTGGGGGATCAGGTCCAGAGGACAGGGGGTGGGTTACAGCAGGTTTGACTTGGGACACGTGAAACGTGGGGTGAATGCGTCTCATAGACAGTGGAAGACGGAGGCGAACCGCAGTGGGACTCAAAACTTTTTCAATAGTGAATGGGCCCAAAAACTTAGGGAAAGGTTTGCCCCCATTACCTCTGAGAGGAATGTCCCTTGAAGATAGCCAGACACGCTGCCCAGGTCGGTATGAAGGAGCTGTCGTGCGCCTCTTGTCTGCTTGCTCCTTCATCCGGGCGACCGACCTGAGCAGGGCCTGGCGGGTGGTTATCCATGTGCGTCTGCACCGACGCACAAACTCACGGGCTGAGGGGACAGCTACCTCCTCCTCCTGGGAAGGGAACAAAGGGGGCTGGTAGCCTAGGCAGGCCTTGAAGGGGGAAATGCCAGAGGCAGCAGAGGTGTGGCTGTTCATGGCGTATTCAGCCCATGGCAACTGATGACTCCAGGAGGAGGGGTTCCTAATGCAAAGGCATCTCAAAACATTTTCAACACATTGGTTAGCCCGCTCGGTCTGGCCATTAGTCTGGGGATGGAAACCTGATGATAAACTAACTGTGGTGCCAAGTGATTTGCAGAATGATTTCCAAAATAGGGCAGTGAACTGGGGGCCGCGATCAGATGTGATGTCAATAGGAATACCATGAAGTCTGATGACATGTTGAACAACAAGGTTAGCGGTTTCTTGGGCGGAGGGGAGCTTGATGAGGGGAACTAGGTGAACGGCTTTGGAGAATCTGTCTACAATGGTGAGAATGGTAGTGTGATGATTGGAAGGGGGAAGGCCAGTGATGAAATCGAGTGCTATGTGGGACCAGGGGCGGTGTGGAGTGTGAAGGGGCTGAAGCAAACCGTGAGGTGGTTGATGTGAGGCTTTTGCTTGGGCGCAGACCGAGCAGGCAGCTACAAAACTTTGGATATCTTGGGACATTTCTGGCCACCAAAATCTTTGTAAAATAAAGTCCTTAGTACGGCGTACTCCAGGGTGGCAGGACAGCATGGAAGAATGCCCCCATTCTAGGACTTTGGGGCGTAACGCAGCTGGAACATAAAGACAGTTAGTGGGGCAAGCGCTAGGGGCAGCAGTACTGGCTTGGGCATCTCTGACTTCCTTTTCAATATTGACATAGATGGCATTAACAAAGGCTTCTTTGGGCAGAATCGTATCATGACATGGTTCTTCTTCCTTTATCTCAAAACAACGGGACAAGGCGTCGGGTTTAACATTTTTGCTTCCAGGTCTATAAGCGATGTGAAAATTGAAACGGGAGAAGAATAGTGCCCACCTGGCTTGTCTTGGGTTAAGTCTCTTGGCTGTCTGTAGGTATTCCAGGTTTCTATGGTCTGTCCACACTATGAAGGGTACCTTGGATCCTTCTAGCCACTGCCTCCATTCTTCCAAGGCCAACTTTACTGCCAGCAGCTCACGGTTTCCGATGTCGTAGTTTCTTTCAGCAGAGCTTAGACGACGAGAGAAGAAGGCACACGGGTGAATCTTCCCATCCTCAGGGGACCTCTGGGACAGAATGGCGCCGGCTCCAATATTCGAGGCGTCCACTTCTACAATGAACTGAAGTTCTGGGTTAGGGATAATGAGGATGGGTGCAGACGTGAATCGAGACTTTAGTTCTACAAAGGCACTCTCTGCTCTCTCGGACCAAAGGAACTTGGACTTGGAGGAAGTGAGGGCAGTGAGAGGAGCAGCAACAGAACTATAGTTTCTGATAAACCGTCGATAGAAATTAGCAAAACCTAAAAAACGCTGGAGAGACTTACGGTCCTCAGGTCGGGGCCAGTTGGTGACTGCCTCCACTTTGACTGGGTCCATACGTATGGTGCCTGGGGAGATAATGTAACCCAGAAAGGTTGTAGTCTCAACAAAAAACTCACATTTTTCGGCCTTTACAAAGAGACGGTTCTCCAGGAGACGACGAAGCACTTGGCGAACATGTTTCACGTGTTCCTCTTGGGAATCTGAAAAAATCGAAATATCGTCAAGGTATACAAAAACGAACTCGTTAATCATGTCTCTCAGTACATCGTTTACTAGACTCTGGAACACAGCTGGAGCATTAGTGAGCCCGAAAGGAAGAACCAGGTACTCCCAGTGCCCCGTGGGAGTATTAAAAGCCGTCTTCCACTCATCTCCCTCCCGGATTCGCACCAAGTGATAGGCGTTGCGGAGGTCAAGCTTGGAGAAAACCTTAGCTCCTTGTAGGAGGTCGAACGCTGTGTTCATGAGGGGGAGAGGGTATCGGTTCTTGACGGTTATCTCATTTAGTCCCGGTAGTCAATACAGGGCCTCAACGTCCCATCCTTTTTGGCCACAAAGAAGAAACCAGCGCCCGCAGGGGAGGATGATGGTCGAATAATACCTGCAGCCAGAGACTCTGACAGGTACTTTTCCATGGCTTGGGTCTCTGGTCGGGACAGGGAATATAATCGGCCTCTAGGGGGCATTGTACCTGGCTTTAGGTTGATGGCGCAATCGTATGGACGGTGAGGAGGTAAGCTGGTGGCCCTGGACTTTGAGAACACCTCCTTGAGATCATGGAACTCGAGGGGAACCTTTTCTAGGTCGGGGATCTCCTCTGGAGTAGAGTAAGGCTGTAGTTCCGAAGCATTTTGGAGGCATGTCTGAGAACAGTTGGGGCTCCAGCCCTTGATTTCATGCGTTCGCCAGTCAATGTGAGGTAGGTGTTTAGCCATCCATGGGTGACCCAGAATGATCGGAGCATGGGGAGAGTGAAGGAGGAATAATTGAATTGTCTCATGGTGGTTGCCTGATATCTTGAGTTTGATGGGGCTGGTAACATGAGTTATCTGGGCAATTTGCTGGCCACTAAGGGAATTGGCCACTCGATCCGGGAAGATCTTTTCCACCGGAACCCCCCATTCACGAGCCAGCTCCACATCAATGAGGTTTTCCTCTGCTCCAGAATCAATGAGAGCCGTAGTGGATCTGCTCTCCCCTCCCCATTCCAGGATCAACGGAAGGCAGGTGCGGTTTCTTGAATCTTGGACTGGCGTAACGCCCACCACTGTTCCATTCCTGGTGCCAGGACGAGGCTTCTTGCTGGGGCACTGAGCTATCTGATGTCCCCCTTTGCCACAGTAGAAACAGGCCCCCTCTCTGCGACGACGGTTCCTTTCCACAGTGGGAATGCGCGTTCGTCCGAGTTGCATGGGTTCCGTCTCAGGAGAGGGGCTGCCGTCAGGAGGTGGTGGTAAAAGTGGAGTGGTCCGGTAGGGGTTATTTGGACGACTGAAGAACGGACCGTCTACGTTCTTCACGGCGAGCATCCACTCGTATGGCTAGGTCGACCAACTCGTCCAGCTCCTCTGGTAAATCCTGGGACACCAGTTCGTCTTTTATGGCCTCGGCTAGACCATTAAAAAAGGTGTCATATAAGGCTCTTTGGCCCCACCTGCTGTTGGTTGCCAGGGTCTGGAAGTCGATTGCAAAATCAGCCACAGAACGACCACCCTGGCGTATCCGAAGAATCTCCCGTCCCGCCTCATGACCCAACTTTGTGCGGTCGAAAACCCGCTTCATCTCCTCACCCAGTAGACCAGATGTCTGTACACATGGTAGATCTGCCTCCCAAGCTGCAGTAGCCCACTGCTTGGCTCTTCCCGTGAGTTGCGTGATGATAAATGCAACACGAGCCCGTTCAGTGGGGAATGATGAGGGCTGTAGGCTGAATATGAGGTTGCACTGGGTGAGGAATGCTCGACACGCACCGGGGTTGCCGTCGTACCTTTCAGGGGGAGGCAGGCGTGGCTCGCAGACAGGCAGCAGCGGAGTGGAGGAGGGCACAGGCGTGGCGTGGACCACAGGCTGGGGGGTACGCAGCAGCTGAGAGTCTTGAACTGTTCGAATGAGGTCCGCAACCTGGAGACTCATGGTTTGCATATGCTGCATGAGGGCGCGAAGCTGACGATCCTGAAATTCGAGCTGGGCTCCCTGTTCCTTGACTGCCTCCTGCAGAGGCTGGATGTTCGCTGGTTCCATCTTGGTCAGATCGTAATGTGAGGTTTTACGAAATGAACCAAGAGCAAACACCAGTAAAATGCAAAAAGGAGGCTTTATTTCTGAAGGGGGAAACCCCCCAACAGAGCTGGCAACAGTACAATGTCCGCAATCCAAAATCAGAATCCAAAGGGCGAAATCCAGAGTCATACACAGGGCACCAATCACAAAAAATCGTAGTCAGACAAAAGAGGTCAAAAAACAAGAATGCGGCAAAAGTACAGGGAGTAGGCAAAGCTCGATATCAAAGACGGTCCAGTCAGAAAGATAAACACTGAGAGATCAAGGCGAGAAACGTGGCACGAGAAAACTAGGGAGAACGATCTGACAAGAGTGTGAAGCAAACAGACATCTTATATACACATCCAGGATAACACATGACCAGGGAGAACAGGTGCAATCAATGGTAACAATGATCAGGGAGAGACACATGAGGGATAAACTAATTACATGAATTAGGCTGTAGCCAAAACGCAGACAGGGATCACAAGACAAACCTAAGTACAAAACAACAGCTCCGGTTAAGGAGTACTAAAGTGCCAAGATAAAAGAAAAGGAAAGCACAAAGTATAAGTGGAAATCCACAGAAACTTGCAGCAGAGATAATTAGGGATAGGCAAGGAGGCGGAGACTAGAATAGGGCGACAGCTGAGAGATTAGTCAATTAGTAAGTGCAGCTATACAATCCCAAGTGCTTGTTAGTAAGTTAGTCCAAATATACAAGGTTAGTGTGGATTAGTATTGAGCAAAAACAATAAACTGTTAGTATGTGTTAGTAAGACAGAAAAAGAGAGTGGAAGGAAGAACACGAGATAATGAAAGAAGATTGAAACCCAGAAACCAATAAATCACCCGAATGAGTGTCACACAAGACAAGGGAGCGTGAGCAAAGATACACACCTGACAAGACAGGGGAGACAAAGTGCAAAGCATGAAAATGAAAACATGGCTTGGAAACTAAATGATCTAAACATGAAAAATAATAAACAGGAAATCTAAATTACCAACACACAAAACACAATCCTAAGAATAGTCAGACAGAGCAGTGGTCACTAAACACAGAAATACTAAACATGGCTAGGCCAGGCACAGAACTTAACATGACAGCAGAAATCAGAATCACAACACTGCACAGATACACCGTTGTTGTTCTCGAACATGCCGAATCCGCCCCCCCTAAGAAAATCTCACTCTAGCTTGCATTAAAAACATGAGAGCCCTGCAAACAATATTCTTTTTTTTTTTTTTTGCTTTGCTGAGTTAACTTTGTTTTTATGTCATCAGTGTCATATCAATGCTCAGTAAGCACCAGGAGCATTTATTTACATTTTATTTGTTGAACGCTTCAAGTGAATCTCAGGGACATGCCACGCATGATCGTGGACTGACGGCATAACTTCAAAAGATTGTTTATAAGCACAAAGTCTCTGTTGGTAACAAATCTAATGTTTGTTACAATGCACTAGCTAGCTGCACTAGCTACATCGCTCTGATTTTTGAGAATAGACAATGTTGCTGTTAGTGAACTGAGATAATGGATCAAACTTATCAGTAAAAATTTCAGTAAAATTTGGTCACCAAGCTAGCTAAATCGCTAATTAGTTAATGATATTGAGATCATCGTGGACTTCAGTGGGAGCATCAAAAACCTTTTGCGACACATGAATTTACCAATATTCACAAAAATTTGTAAACGTTAGAATATGTGACCTGCTGACTAGGGTGGTGTTGCTATGTAGTTAGCTAGCTATTCTTTCCAAAAGCTTGAAATAATGGAAACAATGCAACAACCTTAGCTTCACCGCTACAAGTAGGAAAGTGGCACATTAATTCGAACATCACTTTATAAGGTGTGAATAAAATTACTAGCTTGTGTCCAACAATGGCAATGTCTTCACTTGTCTTGAAATGCAGAAAGCACTGACATTAGCAAGCTGGCATTAATATGATCTTGTTTCTCTCTTCAAAGAGAGAAACCCGTGTCTGATTTTTTTTTTTTTTTAAACCAAACATTAGTACACATATTAATTGTAGGTATACTGAAATCTTGACGATCAGCGGCTGCAATTTTGTAGTGCCTCTCTGCCTGGGACTTCTTGGCTGCATCAGGTATTCCCCAAATAAAACCCAAGATAATCTCATTCTGAATTTTTTCTATTCTGTGCTGTGGCTTGGCTTTCCAATGGTGTTGAAAACGGTTTTTCACAACGGTTTTTAACCTCCTGCAATTCTGGACTATGGCTATGGACAACTAATTTAGTTTAATAGACATTAAGGGCTGTATTCAGAAACGACACTCACGCTCACCCTCCACTCACCATATAGTGAGTACGATAGAAACTGGAGTGTGAGAAAGAGATCGACCGACCACTAACCGAGGGATCGGTCCCACTCCTCGCCAATTGCCATTCATAAATGCCACTCGAGCATAACTGACAGTAGTGGGCACTGGGTACCACAGGCAGTGCGTCGGCTGCTGCAAAGGGACACTCAATCCGCACCCTTCAGTGCTGAATGACCTAAACCTGACACAGTTTACTTTTCTTGATGAGAAAGTTTCTCAGACAGATTGGTAAAACGACAATCAAATTTATTTTTAATTAACGCTGTTATACATTGCTTCACAAAATTGAGGCGTTTCTTTCGCACATAAATGACGATGTAAATATCCGCATGTCTTCATAAATTCTGTGGTCGAGTGGCTCGCGAAAGGCACAGGACAGCCCGCGAGGTTCACTAAGCAACAAGCTGTGAAACGTGCTAGACATTTCCCTCTACATTCAGCAATTAATGTAGAAAAGAATGGATTCTCGTGACTTACAGCTACATGAGCCTCGCAGACCAATCCACACGCGCCCCACGAGCCAACTGAGCGCAGCATTTTCCAACCCATCAGTAAAGAAAAGCACAAGAAATCCGAATCCCTGAGAGTTCACAGGTATGCGTTATTAATGAAAACTGGCCACGCCTGATAATGTTGAGAGTTTTTGCAATGGTAATTTAAATGAACTGAAAACAGTTCATGTCCAATCATTATTTTTAAGGGATAGTTTTGAGCTGCCCCTATTGCCAGTTCACGAGTAGCTACGGGTGGGTACACAAATGCTAACCTTGAGTTCACCACAGTGTAGTTCGTAAACACTGAAAACCAGTGGTCAGGTAGTAAGTTACCGGCATTGTTATCATCATTCTAGTTAAAATTTGCGTAGTTGCGACTGCGTCGAGCTCGTGGTTGTAAATGACTCAGAGTTTCCAATGTTCGTAACCACCTGAAAGCCATGACAACGAAATACCGGCGCAAGTTAGTGCGGGTCAAGGGAGGTGTTCCCTGCACTCAACCTTCACTCAGAAAGAGACGCTATTTTTAGTGTGAGTGAGGTCTCTGAAAGCAAATGAGTGTTGGGGCAACCTCTGACTCATTTAGTATAACCAGACACTAAGTAAGTTTTAGTACTCAATTAGTGTGAATGTCGTTTCTGAATACGGGCCTTAGTATCATGTTTCATGAAAAAACTGATTAAGTGTCTTTGCATTTACCTTGGTTAAGGTTACTTTAAATTTTCTGGAACCTGCTGGGTCTAGAGGTCGGAGGGACCAGATGTCATGGTGGACTGAAAAGTCGCGAATGACACCTTTTTGCACTGGAAATGCACACCCTCTTCCACTTTGACTGGCAAAGATGTGGTGCCTTTATTCATGTTTCAAGTCACTCGAACACAGCTTTCTATTTTATAAGGGGCCATGTCCACAGGACGCGTTTTTTGTGCTGAGAGCTCCTATGACCTTATATTCTGAGCGCTTCTCTCCAGCACTCACTGTTGCTAAATTACAAAAACCGTCTTCTTCATACATCCAGAGATTAATTCACCCCACGGAGTGGGCATGAAGTACTGTTTCTTGCTGGTCTGTGTTGTCTGACTGTTTCTGCACTGCCAATGGGTGAAGTCTGCCATCTAGTGACTCTGCGTGTTTGTATCGATATACAAATACATGTATCTATATGTATATGTATCTATCATACATATCTGCATGTTGCATGTGTATTTCCTTTAACTTTGCTACATCAGGCATTTTACAACACAACTGACGGCTGTACTCAGCATTATGAATATGAGTTAGCTGGCCAGCAACGGCATTTGTGAATGTCAATTGACATGAATTTAAAAATTAGATTGTGGCTTGCTTGCGTTTATTCTTGGAGTGGTTGTCATGTTTTGAACAGGATCATGTTTAGCGATTTCTGCATTTTGTTTATTTCAGTGGGATTCCCTGGGACAATAAAAGCTAAATTAAATAATACTCAAATTACGTAACATATTTCATTGTAATTGGCATTAGCTATAGCTTGAAGGGCATGATTGCATCAGCTAGGTTAAGCCGATGAAGCTGGGATGTAATACGACAGTTGCTAATTTATTCCTTGCCTGTTTACTTTATTTGGAAAAGAGAAGATGGATAACTTGTTCCTATTATTGCGACCTATTGCTGCACATCGTTTTGGCATTTTGGACATGGATGGCCAACGCTTACTTTGCTGCTCTTCCCTGCTTGTTTAATATCTGATATCAATCCAGTACTAGATCATGGCAATGAAATATATTCCTTTTCCCTTTAAAAACGATTCAACTTTGATGGCAATAACAGCATCACTGAACGTATAAACACTAGCATTATTTCAGTTTGAAAGTTTAATTCGTAGTTTGCCGCAGTCCATCCTGTATTTCTGTATTGCCAGATGTTACGTGACCGCTGCTGAGAGAGACAGGTCTCAAACAAAGTTCATTTTCTCCTGATCTGTTGGTCTTAAAAATGCCATTGCAGCACCAGAATGTTTGGAAGATATGTGGCCTGTGAGAAATATGTCCAGTATTTAATTCTGTGGCAATGGGGCATAATCGGTGATAATTTGTGCTCACGTTCACTTCTCCCCATTGGAATAAATTGATTTAGGACTCGCCGCAAGTCTGTGTAAAGGGGTGGGGACACCCTTGCGACTCTGAACCAATCACAGATATGTAATATTGAATCATTTTTCTCAGTAAATGAATGACCAAATATAATATCTTTGTCCCATTTGTTTATTCTCTTTATCTACTTTGAGGACTTGTGGGAAAATCTGATGTTTTAGGTCATATTTACGCAGAAATATGGAAAATTCTAAAGGGTTCACAAACTTTCAAGCACCACTGTACTGTATATCAGGCCCTTGTCTCAGTAATTTGCGAAGTCTCTGTAATGCCTCGTTGGGTAGACTTAGCATCTACCTTTTCTTGTATATTTATCTTTTCCTTTTGTATATTTGCGAATTTTTGTTTCCAGCAGTGGTTTACATAGCATTTTTTGTCATTGTTTGTACCTGCTACAAATGTAATTAAACAACTCATCAATTCTTTGCATATGGATCCTCTCACTATTCATTTTATTCAGTGCATGTCAATCAGTGCACTGAAAATATTACAGTTTTGGCTTCAATGAAAGAAAAAAGGGAAAGTCGAAAAACAACTCTTTAGTCCAAGATCCTGTCGATTTGGGAACAAACAGAAAAAGTTTCCCAACAACAAATGACTTCCAAAACCAACCTTGAAGTGCTTCGGTTACATTTACGTGATTGCAGTTTCGATCTGACATGGATAATGAGAGTTTCTGTGAATGGAACAGTACTGGAAGGTTCCTCGTGTCAGAAATCTCAGTTGCTCTGTATATCTGGAGGAGAGTTTTGCCTCATTTTCAGCAAGTAGAATGGAATAATAATTGTTAGCTGGCTAGCTGTTTCTTTTTTTTTTTTTTGGTTTACCAAAGCTGTGATGACCACAGAGCTTGTTTGCCACTTTGGAAAGTATGAGTAACCGTTAGCCTTTGCTAATAATACTGTACATGGCAGTACTGTACATGGTATAGCAAGAAGGTTGTGGGTTTGAATCCGGCCTGGGGCCTTTCTGTGCGGAGTTTGCCTCCTCTGGGTACTCTGGTTTGCCCCATCCACAAAAACATGCATCATAGGAATGTTCCTGGCTGTACCCCTGACCATGGTGCTGGCTTTACAACTGGAGTTGGTCCTTGGGCGCTGCTCTATGGCTGTCCACTGCTCCTGACAATAGGATGGGTCAAATGCAGAGGACAAATTACCCCACGGGGATCAATAAAGTGTATCTTATCTTATTTTGCCCAATGTAGTGATGCTTTAGGATTTATCACATTCAATGGAATTGAATGCCTGGCTTTTCATTTGTTTAAAATGAGAACAGCTCCAGGACCCCTGCTATACTCAATACACAAATTCTGTTCAATCTAGAGGATCATATTGCCTGCTTTTGGCTGCTAGTGGAATGTTTGTTTTTTTCAAATTAGGCATGTTTCAGATATTTTGTGCGTTATACTTGCTCCTCATAAGGTGTGAAAAGTGTTAATCCAAGCTTGCAGTTTGCTTAGATGATTGAAATTGTAGAACCCTAATTCCGAAATAGTTGGGATGAAGTGTGAATTGTGAATAAAATCAAAATGCACTTTACTGATGACTTTCAGATCACATGAGCCAGTATGTTATTTACAATCGAACATAAGATAACATTTCAAATGTTAAAACTGAGACATTTTACCTTTCCATCCACAAAATGAGCTATTTCAAATTTTCTGGCTGCAACAGGTCTCAACAAAGTTGGGACACAGGCAAAAAATTCCAGTGGCTAAACTCAAGAAACTTGTCTCCTCAATGGCCAGACGCCTCCACTCTGCGTTAAAAAGAAGAGGGGATGGAACACCATGGTAAACAGGCCCTGCCCCAACTTTTTTGAGACCTGTGGGAGCCATCCAATTTGAAATTAACTCATTTTGTGAATGAAATTGTAAAATTTCTCAGTTTCAACATTTGTTATGCAATCTCTGCACTGTAGTCAAAATACTCGCTGGTGTGATTTGCATTTTGATTTTAGTTTGTCCCAACTATTTCGGAATTGGGGTAGTAAATGGCAAGCTTTTCGTCGCAAGGTAAACGTTCTGACTGAAAAATAAGCGTTCCTTCAATGAGTATGTGCGCTTGCTGATGCGGCTTTGTAGAAAAATGGACAAAACTCTGGATGAAAAGGCATGTTTTTGGTTTGGACAGGTTACTGGTGACTACTGATGTCCACCTATATTGATAAAGTCATGCTAAATTCCACTGAGATTCTGGATTGATTTTTTTTTTTGTAAGTTGGAGCAGCTGTTGTAGGATGATATCTGCAAAAACCTTGCCTTCAACACTAAGGAGAGAAATTCCTCTATAGTAGTTACAAAGGCTGCGGTCTCCTTTCTTGTAGAGCAGTGGTTCCCAAACTGTGTGCCGCGGCACACTGGTGTGCCGTGAGGCAAGTCCAAGTGTGCCGTGGGATTTTGTGACAACCATAGCCTACTGTAATATAGTATGCAACTAGACAAAAATAATTATTTTAATTTACTATATACTACTTTGAATGCACTCATTCCATAATACAGAGGCAAACTCTTTATCTAAAAACTATTTAAAAAATCCTCAAAGAGGATCCCACATTTCGCTGTTCACGCAGTTGCGCAGGTGGGAATTTTAGACTGTGACACAGCAAAGGCAGTAGGTCAACACAACATTAAAACATAAACAAGAGGGAAAATGGAGCGCTTTCTCGTGCGGAGCAAACCACCGACCACCAGTGCAGAGACTGCCGAGCCCGACAACCCACCGAAAGAAAAGAGGAAAAAAACTGTCAGCCGACAGTATCATGAAAGTTACCTGTCTTATGGCTTCAGTTGGACCGGGGATGTCAACATTCCTCAGCCGTAGTGCGTCCTCTGTCGGGAGAAGTTAGCTAATGCTAATATGGTTCCAAGCAAGCTGAAGAGGCACTTGGAAACCAAACATCCCTTCCACGCTGAGAGAAACCTGGCCTATTTCAAAAGAGCGCGGGATCTGAACCAGAGGCAGCAAGACCGTTTGTTGGATTGTGTGAAAGTGTCAGAAAAGGCAATGGAGGCTAGTTACATGCTCGCGGAGTTTATTGCAAAGCAAAAGAAGCCTCACACAATAGCGGAGACACTCATCCTCCCTGCTTGCAAAAAAATTGCAGGTGTCATGCTGGGTCCAGATGCCGCAAATGAGCTATCCAAGGTGCCGGCATCTGATAACACAATCAAAAGAAGAATCGATGACATGTCAGAAGACATTGAACAACATTTAACTGAGAAACTGCAGGCGAGCGGCAGATTTTCTCTTCAAATAGATGAATCGACCGACATCAGTGGGGCTGCCCAGCTCCTGGCAAACGTCAGGTATGTTGACGGCGACTCTATTAAAGAGACTTTTTTCTTCTGTAAAGAAATGGCAAGCCATACAACGGGAGAAGAAATATTCAAGGTAACTGATAACTACTTAAAAGAAAACAATCTGTGCTGGAGAATGTGCGTCAGTCTGTGCACGGATGGTGCGGCATGCATGACGGGGAGAGTGAGAGGCTTTATTGCAAAGGTAAAAGCACAAAATCCACAGATAGTGACCAACCACTGCATTTTGCACCGAGAGGCATTAGTTGCCAAAACCATGCCCCCGGAGTTGACTGAGGTGCTGAATCAGGCTGTGCAGATGGTGAATTACATCAAATCAAGGCCCCTGAAATCTCGCCTTTTCTCCCAGCTGTGCGCTGAGATGGGAGCCGACCACCAAAGCCTGATCCTCCACACAGAGGTACGGTGGTTGTCTCGGGGGAAAGTCCTATCCCGTTTTTTTGAGCTCCAGGAAGAGCTTTTGGAATTTTCACGTGAACACGCTGTCCCACATAAGGACAGGCTCGCGGATGAGAGGTGGTGCGCCAGGCTGGCTTACCTTGCAGACATATTTGGGCATCTCAACGAGTTAAACGCCAAGCTTCAGGGCAGGAATGAAAACATTTTATCATCCACAGACAAGATTCGGGGGTTTATGGGCAAACTGACTCTGTGGCGCGAGGCTTTGGAACAGGGCTCCATGAACATGTTCCCGCTGGCATCAGCTGCGCCACAGGCAGCCAGTGAGAGCGCTGTATATGCCGAACACCTTCAGACCTTAAAAGAGAGGTTTGAGCGCTATTTTCCACGTGTGGCCGACATCGAGGACAATGACTGGATCCGAGACCCATTCAACCAGGAGTCCGAGTCCTCAACCGAGAAGGTCACTATGAAGGAGAGAGAGGAGAGCGCAGAGCTCCGTGCGGACCGCACGCTGAAACTGAAATTTAGTGAGCTCACACTCGATCAGTTTTGGTTGGTTTGTGCATCAGAATATCCAACCATCTCCCACCACGCTATCGACCAACTTCTTCATTTCCCCACCACCTACCTGTGTGAGTTGGCGTTCTCCACTCTTGTTTACATGAAGAACAAGACCAGGTCACGGCTCTCTGTTGAGCAGGACTTGCGAGTGGCCCTCTCCTCAGTGCCACCAAGGATTAAAAAAATCTGTGCGCCTCGACAGGCACATGTGTCCCACTGATTTGTTAGTAGGCAGAATATTTACAAAAAAAGCCTGATTCTAAATGTTACAGTTATAATTTGTGGGTCAGATTCAGGACCATGGACAGCGCAGCTTTCTCATGGACAGTTCTCTGCTGAATTTCTGTTTCCTTTGCCTCACCTGTCTGGTTGAAATGGGTGTGTTTGATGAAGCCCAATTTGATAAAGTTGAAATATTTTTGTGAAGTATTTTGTTAATAAATATTTCATGAGTAGAATAGTTGTCTTTGTCACATCTTATTTGGCATTAGTAAATAATTATAAACCTAACAGATAAACAGATGATATTAGTGATAACACGTGTTATAAGGCTATTTTGCACAATAGGTGTGCCTTGAAATTTTTATTTGTCCTTTGGTGTGCCTTGGGCACAAAAAGTTTGGGAACCACTGTTGTAGAGGACGGTAATATTAGCATCAATAAGCTGTGATGGAAAGTCTTCAGTTGTCCACAAAAGGTTAAAAACGGCGGCAAGGATGATCTCAAAGAAGCGCCACCATAGACAAGCACTTCTGAAAGCATTCAATCAGGACTAGGGCTTTTTCCTAGCTTTCTTTTAAGAGCACTGTTCAGCTCAGCCATAGTGACTTAGTTGTCCAATTCTTCAATGACTAGTTGTTATTTTCGAGGTTGTTTGTGTGTGTCTACGTTAACAACACTAGGTTGATTGAGAAGCGCACTAAAATACTCTCTCCATATTTCCTTAATGTCCCTGGGAGATGTCAGTAGTTCATCACTTAGGGATTTTACTTGATGTGAACTTTTAGACCTTGGGCCATGAACACCAATGAATGTGAGCTGGTGGAGAAGTTAGGAGTTACAAGGAAAAAAGCCTTAAGGGGATTGCCCAAAATCTGTTGCAAAATCTGCCTGGAGTAATGATATGGGTGATACTGGCAGGTGTTGAGCCAGAGATGTTGTGGGCCTGGATCAGCCTCTCCAATGGCTGACGCGAGAGCTGAAGCTGATCAGCAAATTGCACATCCATAAAGTTGCCATCTGGACCAGAATCGATGAGGATGCTGATGTCAAGGGGGCCATTGTTGAAGAGATCAAGCACTGGGGAAGTTGCTGTGTTGAGTTCCGCTTATCAGATATCCCTCATCTACTGGAGAGCAGTGGGATTTACTGAGCACGAGGCAATGCAATGTCCAGATTTGGGGCAGTAAAGGTAGAAAGGAGTTGACATTCGTCACTGACGTTCAGCTGGTAACAGGCGGGTGCAGTTGACTTGCATTTGATTGCCTGGTTCAGGAACTGTGGCAGTGATCATAACAGGAATGACTGGAGGTGTGGACGAGTAAACCAGAGTGACGATTGGAGGAGCAGGCCCTGGAAGTAACTCATCTTTGATCTCATTTGACAAGCCGTTTTATGAAAGCATCATATTGGGTTGGAGGATTTAACTGGAAGTCACAGCCATGTAATGAACGTACGGAGACTCCAATCGCTGTTCAAGCTCAGAAGAGCGTCTTTTATTCACATTACCGTTGCTCATGGCCAGACAGAAACAGAGGTCAATAGCCAGAAATCAGGAATATCACAGAAAAGCTCAATCGTAGTCAGGGACAGGCAAAATGTAAAAAAAAACAGGAACTCAGTCAGCACAGAATACAGAAACGAAGGGAAACAAATCTAAGGAAATGGGGAAAGGGAAAGGGTAATAGGAAGGGAAAAGAGGGAGACACAGAAATAAACAAAACAGTCGAAGTATAAAGGGAGCTGGTGTAACAGAGTTAAAAATGTATTATTGTGTTCATGTGTGATTTTCGCCATTAATTGAGCAGCTTAATGCTGTTTTGGGGATTTAGAGCCTTCCTTGGAGGTAAGGTGTACTGCAGGTCTGCTGGTTTGTCCTTGAGCGCTTGCCATACCCGATCAGAAAATCATTGCATTGCATCGGGTAGGTTAACTGTGTAAAGCACTCCAGATTATATTTTAATTTCTTTATAGTAAAACATTATTTAAGTTTGTAACTTTGACATATTACATGTGTAATGTTATTTACATGCATCGTGAGGGTTTCAGTTAAATTCATATGACAGAGAGAAAGTTTCTTAATGTTTCCATTCTCCCGCGAATTTATACAGACAGATTAGCGTGGCTAGTTCTAAACTCCGCCAGCAAGTTCACATGCATTCCGTGGATAGTCGAGTTTCGTGTGCATGGAAGATACCGCTTAGTTTAACATGTATTGAATGTATAGTTAGTCTGACATGCATTGTATGTGTGCATTGCCTTTGTTTATTTCGGTCTGTATGCGATAAGATCGCGAATGTAAGCAGAGTGTTCTCGAACGGTAATGAGCAGACACTCGATGCCTCTGAACATTCTACTCCTGTCTCTCTAGCCTGCTAGCGCTGTGGGAACGATGCGTGCATGTAATTAGCCCATGTAACGCGGTGCAACTTTTTTTTTTTATTTTGCTTGCGCAGATGCTGTACGTTTAATGTACACCGGAGCCTGAAAGCTTATACGTGTTCTATTTTTCTGAAGGTATGCTGCTCCACCCCAAATGTAAATGTTATATGTGAATTGTGAGTGAGCAAGTTTCGATATTGACGTTACAATGTACTCCTCATGGAAAAAAAGATTTTTACTGTTTTATATTAATGAAATTTTGTTATTATGACAAAGGAAGAGCAGAAAATCATTGCATTGCATCGGATGCTGTACGTTTAATGTACACCGGAGCCTGAAAGCTTATACGTGCTCTATTTTTCTGAAGCTTTGCATCCGGAAATAAACGTGGAAAGGAAAAAAACACCACAGTCTGTTTCATGTCCCCTGACTGCCGTTACACTGGGGAAACGGGAGACTCAAACTCACCACACTCACTCGACGAATACAATCAATCACTTGAATACAGAAAATCACAAAAGACAAAAACTCTCAATAATCGCAGAAACACACGGAGAAAAAGCGCAGAAACGGAACAACCGGGCAGAGCAAGGAACGGTCACAAATCGACAAAGCCAAGCGGAAAAGTGGGGTCTTTATAAACAAACTAATTAGAGTGTTTAGCCCAAGAAATGAAGGACAGCTAAGAGGAGGCAGAATCTAGAACAGCAAAGGAAAGTGATAGGACAGATTGAGCAAGTAGGTGTGCCCTGCTTCTTCAAACTAACTAATCACCGTGCCTAACTACTCTACTCTAATGTGTCGTCCTACCCTTTTCTAATCACCAGTGCCTCAGCTAAACTATTCTCAGGTGCAGACAGTTAACAAGCACAGAAAGAAGGGAGCAGGAAGTACCCAACCAGAAAAAACAGGGGAAAAGACTGTGAATGGAAACAAGACACCACACTTAGACACACAAGGGAGCGAGAGACAAAAGACAAGCATTCATGAAACATGAACAATCACACTCGAAATAAATCTAACACAAAGAAACAAATAATTTGAAACATCATGAAACTAAAAACATACAAAAACAGAGCATAAGTTACTTAATTCACAACAGAAGCATGGGAGTGGGACCTGTCTAACGGGAACGGGATCCTGGTCTCATGGGATGGGATTGGGATCCCCATCATTCAAACAGTTTTGGGATGGGATGGGAAAACATGCTGATGGGATGGGATGGGATTTGATTTCTAAATTACTGAACGGGATGGGATGGGATGGGATTGAAAACAAATGGAACGAGATGGGATGGGATGGATTTTCTGTCTCGTCGCAGGGCTATGCAGCCTGACATGAAAAAATCGCGTGCATGTGAGTAGGTCCTCACGCATCAAGTCGGCACAGGGCCTCGCACCCCCCCCCTGCAACGGCCCTGAGGGTACTTGTCAGATCATAGTGATGTTTACAGTCACTTTGTGCATCAATCAGTGCCAAGCAATGATGCGTACAATGCTGACAATGAGCCCCTTGATATGGAAGATGCTTGCACTGAGTCCATCACAGACCCAGAAGTGCAACGAGAGTTGCAGTGGCAGAGGTACTTGAGGCGATTGAGACGAGGTGCCTGGGGGGACAACATTACAATAGCAGCTATGTGCCACTTGTTTAATGTGAGCATAAGTGTGTTTTGTGCAAATGCAGCAGGTACGAGCATGGCTAGAAATACTCCCATTACTGGTTCTGGTACGCATGAGCTAAACATAGGTTTGATTATGCAATTCCATTTTTTTGGTTTTGATAAGCTGTCTGTTGATAATGTTAATAGTGGAAATGCTAGTGTTCGTTCTGCTGTAGATACCAGTGCCCCATCAGTAGACAAAACTAACACTGATAACGGTGAGCTTGATGATGAAACAGTAGCAGCAGGTGATCAGCACAGATTGGAAATCAGTGGTGGTACTCGTGCTAGTATGATGTCACTTGAGAACCCTGAGCAGATAGTCAGCATAGCCCCCAACCGAAGGTCAGAAACCATTGTTTATCATGTCAGATCCCAAGTTTGAGCTTATGAGTATGCCTGACAAGTTTAGTTTAGGTAGAGGTGGTTTTGCTGAACAGAGGCCACAAAAGATAACATACAGAAAGTATTTCAATGCAAGATTACAAGATGTTGATGGCAGATTTGTCAGAGATTTGGATTACTTGTTTGTAGCCCCGTACATTGAAGAGTGTAAGCAAGTGCTATATGATGGCAATAACTTTGCATGGAGACAAAAGCCTACTCAGGAAGTTACAGCCTCCCAAGTAAAGGACAGAGCATTCTTAACTGAGAATGTGTGAAATGACAAAGCATACCGCTTTCTGAAGAATATGAGAGGGTCACCTCCATATTACCAACATACTTTTTATGAACTGTTGGCAATGATAAGGCAACTTGGCACACCCACATGGTTCCTTACACTGTCAGCAGCTGATATGAAGTGGCCTGATGTGATTCAGATTATTGCTAGACAGTATGGTGTTAGTTATATGAGGAAGTGAAAGCAATGTCATTTGAAGAAAAGAGTTGCTGGTAAAGACGTAACCCTGTGACAGCAGCTAGACACTTTCAGTACAGGTTGAATACTTTTTTTCGAGACGCGTTAAAGTCGAAAGCTGAGCCTTTAGGAGAAATAGTTTACCTATGCTATAAAAGTTGGATTTCAAGCTAGAGGGTCACCACATGTTCATTGTGTACTTTGGGTTAAAGATGCTCCTAAGTATGGTGTGGACACTGATGAAGGCATTTGTGCTTTTATTGATCAATACGTGTCATGTGCAATTCCAGCTGAAGATTGTTGGTGTTGCTACTTCAGCAGCATAAGCATTCTAGTTATTGAAAAAAAACACAAACAATGCAGGTTCAATTTTCCACACCCGCCAGCCCAAATACAATCATTGCTGAACCATGTCCTCATGCTGAAATGTATGAAAAAGCACATCAGGTATTGAGTAAAGTACATAAAGCGTTGCCTGATTGTGATAATGCAACTCTTGATGTACTTAGCAAAGCTGATGTAAATAGAAATCAAACGTAAGCCTAATGAACAGGATATCAACAATTATAATGCCTCTGTTATGCTAGTATGGCAAGCCAACATGGATGTTCAATTTGTTGTAAATGCTTATGCTTGTGTGATGTATGTTGCTTCGTACATCATGAAAACAGAGAAAGTAATGGGTGTGTTTATAAAGGTTGCTGCTGAAGTTAGAACAGAAGAGCTTAGGGCACGGTTGAAAAAGATTGGTTCATCATTTTTAGATCACAGAGAAGTTAGTGCACAGGAAGCAGTATACCGAATACTGTCATTGCCAATGAAACAGTTCAGCAGAGTATTTGTAGACACTAATGCCAAAAAAGATAGAATTGCTGTCCTTTAGACCCATGATGTAATTGATCAGCTTGATTGTGATTACACTAATGTGTTTGAAAAAAGCTTGATAGACAGGTACAAGCATAGAACTGAGCAACTCAAAAATGTGTTTAGCAGAGTTTGCTGCCACCTGTTGCACTATTTACTATGCCAAAGATGATGAAGTTGACAACGATGCTTTACCTGATACAGAGAAGCATACTATTACCATAGAGATTACACTTACAGGCGGATTTGGTGAAATGAAGAAGCGTAGAAAGCAAGCTGTGATCAAATTCAGAAAGTATAACAAAGATGCTGATGCTAGCAATTGGTACAGAGAAAATGTTGTATTACCCATGGTGTGATGAGGATAATGATTTGCTGGGTGGATACTCTACCTATGCTGAGCACTATGAGAATGTTCAGGCAGTTGTATGTGAGAATCAGCAAGAGTACACAACTTGAGGAGGAAGACAGTATAAGAGTTGATGAGGACAACAGACCTGAACATGCCTGGTGTCAGATTTCCCCTTCCACTGAAGATAGTAATGCATGTGCAGCAGAGCAAGGTGTTGAAACATTGACTGAGCTAGCTGAGCAAGATTTGGCAGACAATGCTAACCTATTACTATCAAGTGGACAAAATCCAAGTGGTTTAAGTGTTAGATTTGATGGAGCTGCAAATCCACAAGTAATTGCACCAGATGAGTATCGAAAGCTAATGAGAACTCTCAATAGTAAGCAAAAAGCAATGATCATGCACCATCATAACTGCCCTTACAAAAAAGTTTATTCAAGCGTGCTATTAGTTTGCTTTTTCTAAACTAAAAATAAGAGAGTATACTGTCAGTTTACTTTTGATGTACTAATCAGAGATATACTGAGCTAAGTAATACTCAAGTATGCTTAGCTTATACTGAAAAGTACACTGAAAAGTCTAAGTATATTTGGCTAATACTTGTACCCAAACTTTTGATTATCATACTTTTCTTGAGTTTATCTAAGTATTAAAATATTCATGCCTAATGTTCAAGTATACTGGCTTGCAGTTAGGCTGCCATCAAAAGCATAAGCACATTAAAATATTTTTACCATACATATTGGCTTCTTTGAAGTATGCTGCACTATATTTTTACTCAGTTTTTACTATCTCATGGGCTTATATATTCCACATGTACCTTTGCAGTAACAAGTCAGCTTTGGGGCAACATAGAGTAAATTGTAAGAAGAGGCCAGAGGAACACCAGGTGCAGGCTCCAGAAGTGTTTATTAAAACACAAAAAAACACTAAGGGAAAAATGGCAGACACGCCAGAAACAAAACACCGTGCACAAGCACTGAACAAATGGGAGAACTGAGGTACACTGCCAAAGGCAGGGGGAAACAGTAGTACACTCTCCAAGAGAGGATAAACTAAGAAAACAAAAACTGAACCTAACTACACTGACGGACAGACTGGGAGACTTTAACACGGGGCAGACAAGACTAGAGCGCAGCAAACGGGACTCGGGAACCATACACGGGAGACACTCAAAACGCACAAGGAGCTGAGCCTTCACCATGTAGCACAGAGACAATACGGAGGATCCGTCTGACAATCGCGTGGAAAACTGGAGCTTATAAAATCACGAGAGGAGGCGGGGACTCGGAATGCAATCACTCTGAAACAGAAACACATGGGATTAATAAACATTCACAGGAGGACCGGGTTAACACTAATGACTCGAGACAAGATGCTGAGACGAGCAATCAAGCTAGACGGTTTGGATAAAGGCAATCTAAACGTGACGAGGAAAAAGCACCACAAGAAAAGCGAAAGGAAAAGCACAGTTTTAAAAGTAGTTAATCAGGGAGCTCAGATTGAAATCACAAAAGCCAGAAACACATACGTTCACTAAATGAGTTAATCAAGGTTAATACTACGTGACAAAATATTTACAATCACCCTTAATAAGTGCTGGTTAGTACGTGTTAGTATTATCCTATCAGAGAACGCATTCACTCAGTTTTGCGAGACCCGGAATTAAGTGCAGCTGGAATAGAGCTGTAAGAAGATCCGGGATCTGGCCCAATTAACCGGCCCTCTAATATCACTCACGAACCACGGATCTAGACGTCTATTTAACCGGCTCAGTTGAGTCCTACAGTTGGCAGAGAAATGACACATATGCGACTTGAGCACAACTAGTGGATACAAGCAGTAGCGCAAGCATAGGCACTCAGCCACTCACTCGCTCAGTTAGCACTCGGCAGAAAAACGAAACTTAACTTCTCTGTGTCTCTGACTCAACAGCAAGGATCCAACCGACTTAACTTAACCGAGATCCGTCACAAGGATCCAACCGACTTGACTTAACTTAACCGAGATTCATCACTCGTGGTGGATCCTGAGTTTCGTTTCACTCGCGGCTCGCTGCTTTCGGTTAGCTCATGGCTTCACTCGCGGCTCGCTGCTCTCGGTTGGCTCATGGCTTCACTCGCGGCTCGCTGCTCTCAGTTGGCTCATGGCTTCACTCGCGGCTCGCTGCTCTTGGTTGGCTCATGGCCTCACTCGTGGCTCGCTGCTCTCGGTTAGCTCATGGCTTCACTCGGCTCCCTGCTTTCGGTTAGCTTGAGAATGAATCCCTGCTTGCTCGCGGTCCTGCACAAACTGTAGCAAGGGAATACCCTGCCCACAGACACGAGTTCGCCATGTTGTTGACTTCTATGACTGTCGTATAAGCTTGTTGCCTTTGTTGTGTCAATGAATACTGTGATCCACCCCATATCCATTTTCACCATAAGAGAATAAAATAATAATAATAAAAATAAAATAAAATATTCTTTCGTAGTGGTTACTGGTTACCCTGGGAGCGTCACTATTTAGAACATCGGTGTTTTTTTTGGAGACGTAATACGACTGACGACCTGTCTTTTTGCTTAAGCTATTCATTTATTGACAAACAATGAAAACGTATTCCAGCGTGAAGGAAAAACAAAACACATTTCATTTTCAAGTAATGCGTTCTGCATTCTGAATTGCAGACTGTATTCTGCATTTGGGCCTGTTATAATGTCGAATTCCTCACAAACATTAAATCATGTAATACAGTGGTTCCTCGTTAATCGCGGGAGTTCCATTCCAAAAATAATAAGCCGCAATAGGCGAAATCCGCGAAGTATGATTACTTCTTTGTTTTTATCTTTATTATTTTTACAATTATTATATAGATGATTTGAGGCTGTAACTCCCCCCGCCCACAAATACAGCTTCAGAGTCACACAGCTAGCGAACAAAGATTTATGAAAATTTTACATGCTGAACGCATTCTGTACAGGAGACACGACACAGAGGATATTGATTGACAATGTTATACAGTCCCGTAGCCAATTAGGGGGCATAGCACAATGCGCTGTCCCATTATAGCAAGGGACCACTGTATAATGTAAAATAATATGATGTAATTTAATGTAATATAATAATGTTTTATTTCTAGATTTCTTTTTTTGGAGGTGGGGGTTTCTGCATGTTGTGATGACTGTAATATTATTAATAATAATGATAATAATAATAACAACAACAATAATAACAGCCCTTTTGTAGAAATGGTAGCCAGGGCAGCTACAGGCTGGATATTCTATTGGTAGGCAGTAACACATAAAGGTAAGTGTGCATGCTTTTTTATGGCTCGAGTCAATGTACCATGGTTTTTGCAAACATTTAATCGGGCCATTTTGTGTCAAGAGACTCAAGTGACTCGCACAACCCAGCTCATATTACCGAGTGACTCAGAATACTCCGAATCCCTAAAATGATCCGAGTCAAATATAGCTAAGCTGGAAGCGATGAATGAAATGCCAAAGCCAAACCGAAAGGAGAACTGTGATTGGACGACGAGACACAGGCACGCTGAAAGCAGTCACGCGACATCACTGAAGAGATTGGAGTGATTGTCAGACGGCTGAACTGAAAGCTGGAAAATAAACGAGACGAAAGTAAATCACAAGCACAAAAACGCACAGGACAACACACGAAAGGGCAGAATCATAACAGTAAATAGCACATGGGTGGAGCTGAACTTGATTTTTATGCAGTGTTATTAACCCACAAAGAAATAGATAAACATTTGTCTAATTTTATTTGAGAACAGATTTGACAATTATTGCAGTATTGACAGACTTGATACATACTCTTACAAAAAAGTAGACTTCAAGTTTAAGCAATATAAACTTAAAGTACCCATCTAGTTTACATCTAAGTTTTATTTTTTGCTGCAAGTACACTACAAGTGAACTTTTAAGTATACTGTGACTTAACTAGTTGTATACCTCAAGAATACTTTTCAATTTATGAAAGTTTACATTTAAGTATACTGCAAGTAAACTTACAGATATACTGCTAGTTTATTAGTTGTATACTTTCAATCCCTCAGTAAAGACAAGCATGAGTCAAACGATTTCTGTGTCTTCAGTAAGGAAATCCACCATAATGCACGTGAAACTGATTAACATAATGCAAAATGACAAATTCCGCGAGTGACTTTCGTCAGTGCGCGTTTATAGAATAATTGCTGACTAAGACACAGGAATGTGAATGCCACTAAGAGGGGAGACACTCGCGCTTAATCTCTGCATATGATAGTAGACGTTGTGGTGTTTTTTTCCGCCACAAACTCACTCTCAGCCTGGGTTTGCTCGCGCTCCTGCTCATAATTTTATTTGGCGTCAATGTTGGTTCTGAGAACTGTAGCGAGTAGTCTGGTGACCATACCTGCTGCACAGACCACGGCTGCATCTCAATAGTTTTTTACGCTGAGGAAAGTTCCTAACTCCTAAAAACTGATTTTTAACTGATAAAAATAATTTCGTGCATAGGCAACTATGATGAGAGCCTTCGGATTCTTTAAATGTTAAGGAACAATGTCCCACTGCTTCCTAATTTACCTCCTTTAGCATAGGGTACACAGACGCATCCTTTTCGAAAAGAAAGGAGATGACGCCATTCCACAATTCTGCACGGCAGCAGTATTTAAAGCGGCAACTATTCATCTGACCAATCACGTAAAGAAACGTATGGGACCCCATCATGTTCACGTTGCCTGCTTTAAGTGCATTCGGATTTTCTTATTAGCGCAGTTGTATTCCTAAGCGGTAGGAATTCCATGTTACACCCTTCCTATATCTTCAGACGTTTTCCACATGGATCTAAGAAAAGTGGTGTGGAATTATTCTATAGGACGTAATTTTTCACTACTCAGACACAGCCTAGGATAGCTCGTGGGCATAACGTCAACAGACTCCATACAATTAAAGGACACATAGTTAAGTTCACTGGCTGCACTCGCTTATTGAGATTGAATCGCAAATTGCCGCCTTTTTTGCAGGTACGTAATCCCACTGCTTAACATCGCGATTGCAAATGCGATTCGATTAATCGTGCAGCACTAATTGCAAGTAAAGTTATAGGTAGACTACAAATCCACTAGTTCTATACTTCAAGCCCTCTATTAATTAAATTTAGTTTAAACTTTCGGGGAGCTAAAACTTCTCCTTTTTTTTTAACTGCAAGAATACATACTCACAGCTTATGATTATTGCACTCTAAAAGATATTACTGTTGCAATTCAGATATTATTTAACGTAAGTAGACGAGAGGTTACCTCATGTACTCTACGAGTAGACAATGCTTTAGTGCATTCTGCTTTAATTAACAGATGAAGGTACTTATAAGGATTTACAATGAAGATGGCGGATAGCTGCTTAAAGATGATCTCACCAACTTCCCTGATCACTCTAGAATATAAGCCATCAGGACCCGCCGCCTTATCTGCCTTAAGTTTATGCAACTTGTCTAATACTTCGTTTTCCTGAACCTCAATTTCCGCTAAATAATCTTGAGCATTTAACATGCCCTCTGGCCAAATAAAGACCCCCTCTGAGTTAAAATTCTCAACAAAGTAACTGTTTAAGGCATCCGCAATATCCTTGTTATCATATAGCAGCGATCCGTTTTTATTCTTTATGCACTTAACCTGCTCTTCAACTTTCCTTTTTCTGCTACAGTACTGAAAGAAGCGCTTAGGGTTAGTTTTTGCCCCCTCTGCAATTTGTCTTTCATACAGTCTTCTAGCATTCCTCAGCTCTTTTTTGACCACAGCCCGCATTTTACAGTATTCAGCCTTAGTGTTCTCATTGTTATCCTTCATGTACATCTTATAAAGATTCCTCTTTTCCCCTCAAAATCCTACAAATACTTTTGGTCATCCACTAAGGATTCTGCTTTTTCAGCTTACCTTTGGACACCTTCGGAATGAATCTGCATTGTGATTCAAGTAAAACCCTCTTAAATCTTTCCCACATCTCATTTACGGACTCACAGTCCAGGAGTGTCTCCCATTTTATTTCACTTAGATATGAACGCATCCTGTCAAAGTTTGCTCGCCTAAAATTGAAGATTTTTGTAATTGAATATACCTTTTTAACTTCCCATGAAACATCAAAATTAACAGCAGAGTGATCACTTGTCCCAAGTGGCTCCAGTACCTCAACATTGCTAATTCTATTTGGGTTATTACAGAGCACTAAGTCTAAAATTGCCTTCTCTCTTGTAGGTTTATTAACATCCTGCACCAAGAAATTATCATTTACAACATTTAGAAATTCTTCCTCCCCCCTACCCTGTCCTTTCACCATTTCCCAATTGATAACAGGATAATTTAAGTCTCCCATAATATTAGTCCCTCCACCTCTACAAGCTTGCGTAATCCTCCTAAAAAGCATTTCATTGACTGTTCTGTCCAAAGCTTGTGGTCGATAGCATACTCGTATGTTTAAACCTGTCTCGTGTTTGCCAATGAGCCTGACCCTGTGAGGTTTTTACGAAATGAACCAAGAGCAAACTCCAGTAAAAAGCAAAAGGAGGCTTTATTTCTGAAGGGGAAAACCCCCCAACAGAGCTGGCAACAGTACAAAGTCCGCAATCCAAAATCAGAATCCAAGGGGTGAAATCCAGAGTCATACACAGGGCACCAATCACAAAAATCGTAGTTAGACAAAAAGAGGTCAAAAAAAAAAACCAAGAATTCAAGGCGAGAGAAGCGTGGCACAGGAAACAAGGACGAACGATCTGACAAGGAAGTGAATCAAACAGACATCTTAAATACACATCCGGGGTGAACACATGACCAGGGAGAACAGGTGCAATCAATGGTAACAATAATCAGGGAGAGACACATTAGGAATAAACTAATTACATGAATTTGGCTGTAGCCAAAACGCAGACAGGGATCACAAGACAAACCTATGAACAGAACAACAGCTCCGGTCAAGGAGTACTAAAGTGTATAGATTAGAGAAAGGAAAGCACAAAGTGTTTGTGGAGATCCACAGAAAATCGCTGCAGAGATAATTAGGGAAAGGCAAGGAGGCGGAGACTAGAATACGGCGAGTGCTGAGAGATCGTTAGTCAATTAGTAAGTGCAGCTATACAATCCCGAGTGCTTGTTAGTAAGTTAGTCAAAATATACAAGTTTAGTGTGGGCTAGTAATTAGTGAAAACAACAAACCGTTAATATGTGATAGTAAGATAGTAAAAGAGAGAGGATGGAAGAACACGAGATAATGAAAGAAGATTGAAACTCAGAAACCAATAAATCACCCGAATGAGTGGAACGCAAGACAAGGAACCGTGAGGAAAGATACACACATGACAAGACAGGGGAGACAAAGTGCAAAGCATAGAAAATAAACATGGCACGGGAAACTGATACATGGCAATGAAATGAAAACATGGCAAGGGGACTATGGAAACTGAAACAGCCTCAAGCTCTGGAAATTTATTACCTCCGCCAAGGAGGTTATGTTTTTGCCTGGGTTTGTTTGTCTGTTGGTTACCAAAATAACTCAAAAAGTTATGGACAGATTTTGATAAAATTTTCAGGAATGGTACAGATTGGTATAAGGAAGAAATGATTAGATTTTGGAAGTGATCCGGATCTCCGTCTGGATCCAGGAAATTTTTTAAGGATTCTTTAACATTGGGGGCCATTTTCGACATTTATGCATGTAACTCCACCAGAAATGGTCAGGGCACTTTGAAAAAAAATAACGGACAAGTTTTGAACATGTTCTACAATATATCAAAGATTGATCCTGATAATGGAATAATTCCGGATACTACGATACTATGATCCAGAATCCGAAAGTAGGGCACCTTCGGGACTTTCATTATAGGAAGAGAACAAATGAAGCTACAAACATGCGACAAACACCATTATATAGCCAAGATATTGCAGAATTAGGAAGGTGGACCGGATTTACTGTATCTTCAAAAGCCAGGGAACTTGATCCAGAAAAAAACCACCATTACGGAAAATTTGATTTTTGTGAATAACTACTGATCTAATATTGATATCATTGTGAATTCAGTTGCTAATGGTATGTTTTCTTGGTCAGGGAATCTGAAGATAGATTAAATAAATGTAGGATAAATATTTATGTGTAAATCACAACATGAGGGGAAATGTTGCATCATAAGAAAAAAAAAAAAAACAAATGAAGCTAGAAACATGCAACAGACATCTTTAAACAGCCAAGACGCTGTGGAACTAATATTGAAATAGCATTATGAATCAAAGTGCCATGTTTTCATGGTCAAGAAATCTAAAAATGAAGATAAAATAAATATAAGACTAATATCTATGGTGGAAGTCGCAATATGGAGGGAAATGTTGTGCTTGGCGGAGGTCTGCGCTCTCCGAGTGCTTTTCTAGTTTTTTATGCTGCTTGCATTTAAATAAAAACATTTCAGGTTATTACTAATGCTCTTCCCCCTTGATTTCTCATGTGGCCGCTGCTTCGAGCCCCCCACTACGCTTTGTTGCTTTAAAAGTATATCATCAATAGTGTATGTAACTCCGTCAACTTCCATCGGGGCAGTCTGCATTTCCCTATGTGTAACACTCACTAACATCCCTACCCCTCAAGTCCCTAGTTTCAGTAATCCTGTGCTACCCTCAACATACGCTGGCCCAGTGCAAAGGTACCTCTCCGGTTCAGGTGCAGCCCGTCAGGCTTGAACAGGTCACCCCTGTCCCAGAAAAAGTTCTAGTGCCCCATGAATCTATACCCCTCTTTCCTACACCAGGTTTGTCGCCACGTGTTAAACCTCCAGATAAAATTCTGCTTTCCTCTGCTTGCACGTGGTACCGGTAGAATCCCGGAGAACACTACCATTGAGGATCTGCTTCTAAGCTTCTCAGCTAATTCCACAAATTTGCCTTGCAGAACCTCAAACCTACCCTAACCTATGTCATTTGTCCCAACGTGGACCATGACAACTGGATCCCTCCCTGCTCTGGCCAGGAGCTTGTCCGCACACTCCAGGAGGTCTCCTACCTAGGCACCAGGCAGGCAACACACCGTACGAGACTCCTTGTCATGCAAACAGACTAAGCTCTTAGTACTTCCTCTAAGTACTGAGTCCCCCACTATCACTTACTCTCTTTTCTGAGGGGTAGAGGCCAACAGGGTACCCTGCTGCTCATCAGTCCCCTCACTCTCAGGGTCAGGGGCTAAGTTGAGTTCCTGCAAGGGCCAGAATCGGTCATACACCTCAACCACTGAAGGAGCTGTCGCTGTATGGCGTGCACGCCCTTTCCTGCGCTGTCGACCTACAGTCACCCAACTTTCTCTCCCTGCCTGCTCTGGGATCCCAGTACCACCCTGCTTCGGCGTACACACCATTTCTCTAAACGACATACTACTTAGTTCCTCTAGGAACTCTACTGACTGCGAACTATGTTGTGCCGCCAACTGGCCCTGAAGATCTGGATCTTGCTCTCCAGATGCTCAATTAGCTGGCACCAGTGGCAGACAAACCCACCGTAATTGTATTAATTTATTAACCAAAGAAGCCCTAAGCAGCAGTCACAATAGAAATTGTGGGGAAACTATGTTAATGGATTATAAGCCTCTTTTAACAGAGGCTTAGTTTCAGTTTACAGAAATGAAATGCCAAATTGCGCCAAACTCTATATGTAATAAGCACTCCTAATAAGCCGGCTTGAGTTTATCTAGTCCCAGTACTATTAAAATACTAAAAATATCACAGGGCTTAGCTGAGAACCCAGATAGAACAGACTGGCTCCAACGCCCAGGAGAAACTGGAGGAGGCGGAGCACTCTGGTAAAAACTTACCTTTTAAATTCCAACCTAACCGAATGGACGAGTAAAGTGACTGCTGCCCTACTAACTAAATACTAAATCTCAGATCCCCAGCCAAAAATGCAAACAGTACTTATCTAGCTAGCTAGCCGCAAATGCAACCAAGGGTAACCGAGAAAAGAGTAAAGCCCCGGTTCCCTTTATTTAAATCGGACCGAATAAACAAGTTGTTTACTATGTGAGCGAACTAAACACGGTACCTCCCCCAACAAGCTGTCCTAAGCACTCGAACTAGCAGTTAAACTTTAATCAGCTGATCAAGGCAAAGCAACCGGAGGAAAATACAAAGATAGGGTATTTACAATGTGTATAATCAGAAGAGCCCTTTCAGTAATAATTGTTATGACCCCAATTTGTTATTACATTTACAACATCCACAACAGCAAGGGATGACAGACACAATTTTAAAACTTAAACACATTTAATTAACAAAGACAACTAACAACTAACTAATCTACTGACTAATCTAATGATCAAGATTGATTAACAAGAAAAACAGAAATATTTACAGTCCCTTTTGGTTGGGTTCCTTGGTGATGTCCTAGGTGAGGAAAATGCTCTAACACATGCAAAAATCCACTTTAAGCTTCACAGGTCTTAAACAGAATGACAGGTCTGGTCACATGTATCCTTCTCCTTGCAATTTCTCCTACTACTTTACTGTCTCGATTTTACTCCTTATATACTCTTTTGCAGACCCCACCCACATTTAGACCTCTTTTTTTATTTTCTGGGACTTGCCCCAGACATGCCCAGAACATTTCAAAACCTAGCTCCAGTCTGGGCTCAACAGAAAAAGGTAAATACTGCCATCTAGTGGCCTATATTCACATCACACCTCCATTCCAAAAGGGAAAAATTTTTACTCATAAAGGCAAAATTTTTCTTTTCAATACAAAATGGTTTAGTGGACACTTGTCTATATATACATGTAATACAATATTCGAAACAATGCGTGATATATATACACACTCAACCACGGGATAAGCAATCAGCAATTACATTGTCAGTACCCTTTACATGCTTAATTTCCAAGTCAAACTCCTGTGAAATCAAACTCCAATTCAACAATCTCTGATTCTTGTTTTTCATATTACTCAAAAACATTAACGGATTGTGGTCAGTGTACACAATCATTGGCTTTTGCCCTGTACGAACTTAAACCTCAAAGTGTTGTAAGGATAGAACCAGAGCCAGCAGCTCCTTCTCTATTGCGGAATAGTTCTTTTGGTGGCGATTGAACTTCCTGGAGAAGTATGCCACGGGATGCTCAATGTCATCAAAGTCACTTCTCTGCAGGAGCACAGATCCACAAGCTTGGTCTCTGGCATCGACCGCGATGGAGAACAGTTTGCTGAAGTCAGGAGATTTGAGCACGGGGAAGTGACACAGCAGAGACTTCAGGCGATCGAAAGCTCTTTGGCATGCTTCATTCAAGTGAACTTTTCGCCTTTCTTCAGTTGGTTGGTGAGACAATGAAGCCTTACTACCTACCAAACTACAGTATGTTAAGCTGCTTTTTCACTGAACGCAAAGTGAATTTTAGGCGCGACAGATTGTATTCAAAGTCAATGCAAAGACGCAAATACACACAAACTCGCAATTATCTATTTCTTGAATTTATCGAGTGTAACTGTTATTACTCAATACTTAATTTGAATTGAATGAAAGAGAGAATCTCAGGCAATAGATATAACGGAAAATCGGGTAGGAATATCACCATATTGGCTTTTATTTGACAAGGTTTGACATTATGAAACACAAATAACACTATCAGTACCTTAAATGTCCCCCATTAGCGTCGCGCTCGGCAGTACATGTGCGTCTCAGACATCTTCAGAAGTCTTTTTGTTGCTTGTGGAATTCTGTTCCACTCTTCGGTCAGTCTTGTCTAAGCTGACGTACTGTGGCTGGCAGTGGTTGATGTCTCCGGATCGCTGTATCCAGAATGTTCCACAAGTGTTCTATAGGTGTAAGATCTAGAGCAAAAATGCTGGCCAGGGAAGGATTTGTTTTCGGCCCGAAGGAATTGCATACAGATACATGCCACGTGCAGATGTGCATTGTCTTGTTGTAATGTCAGTCGGTGACGGTGGACAAACAAAAGGATGACTGGATGGAGAATTTCATCGCGGCAACGGACGGCGTTGAGATTTCCTTCAACAAAATGAAGGTTGGTTTGGTGTGTAGCAGACGGTCTGTTGTGATACGACGATCAGATGCTGGAGTCGTAACATGTGGTCTACCGGATCTGGGGCGATCAGCCACGTGTCCAATGGCATTAAACCTGGTTCTAAGATGACTAATTGTCGCAGAATGCACGCCGAATTGACAGGGAACTCTATCTACTCGACTTCTGTTTAATGCAGCTGTTTATTATTGTCCAAATCGGGCCATTAACACATTTAATTTATGTTGACCCACCCAACATATTTGTTAAAATAAGAAAATACATTTGAGTCACAAAATTATTTGAATCCAAACTGATGTTGCGTTTTCATTTCCTCTGAGTATATTATTCAAGCCTCTGTAATCAGTACAGGGTCTCAGGCCGCCATCTTTTTTACCCATAAAAAGAACCCCGCTCCAGCAGGAGAAGTGGAGGGCCGAATAAATCCAATAGCCAGAGCCTCCTGAATATATTCTCCCATAGCCTTTCGCTCAGGCCCTGACAGCGAGTATAATGAACCCCTGGGGGGAGTGGTACTCGGGTGGATATTGATCTCGCAATCCAACGTGCGATGAGGAGGTAAAGTCGAGGCCCGTTGCCTGCTAAAAACCCCCACGAGATGAGCATAATCATCAGGGAGGCAGACAAAAGTTCAGAGCAGCCCCCAAATTCTCACCCTGATCGGAACCTGCCCTCTCTATATCAGGTTCGGAGAGAAATCCTCTGAATAGCAATCCTCCTCTGGCTGCTGCCAGTCAAATTGAGGATCCCAGTCCAACCCCTCCCCCGCCCCTTTCTTTAGATTAGGAGGGTTGGGTGAAGCAAACTCCTCTGAATCACTCCAGGCGTCAGCCTCCCCCATAAGTCGAAGCCCGGGATGACATGCCAAACTCTCCCTACAGTGGGACCTACAATCAGTGCCCCACTAGACGAGCGGGTTATCTTGACCTCCCCATATGATATGAGGCCTATGTTCCCGTAGCCAAGAGTGTCCTAAAACGATAGGGAAAACAGGAGAACTGATTATAATAAGCCAAACCTCCTCAGAATAGCCATCAAAAGAGATGAACATAGTCAATGATTCAGAAACTTTTGTTATAAATCCAGTTCCCAGCGGGGGACGGTCCAAAGATCTAAGAGGGCGAAGGAACAGAATTTCTCCAAGCCCTGTCTGCATCCACAAAACAATCCATGGTGCCAGAGTCCACAAAAGCTTTGATACATATTCCCTGTCTCCCCACAGTCAATTCTACAGGGATTATAGTTCGGAAGGGAAATTGTGTCTGTCCCTCTAGCGTCCCCCATACCGCAAGAGGGAATTCTTGTTTCCCTGAAGCTCAGGGCAGCATGGACGGATATGTCCCGGTTTGTTACAATTATAGCAGATTATACGTCTCCGAATGGGCTTACGAGCTCGGCTCTCATATCACGCATCAACCTGCATAGGCTCACCAGGAGTGGAATTTTCAGTGGGCGGAATGGGAGCTGTATGTATGCTGCTAGTAGCATTATCTCCATTGCAAGCAAGAGTCAATTCAGTACATTTCTCCCTGTTACATTCGCAGATGTGATAATCAATTCGCTCCGCAGTGCAAACTAACAAATCTTGAGACAAACAAGGCTCTAATGTAGCCAGAGTGTCCTTAACCTCCTCTGCCCAAGCGTGAATGAACACTGTCATGAGAAGCGCTTCTGGCCAGCCTGTTTCTGTTGCCAAGGAGCGAAATGAGATTGAAAATGCAGCGACATTCTCAGAGCCCTGCCTTAGATGCATTAAACGCTTAGCCGCATCCTGACCACAAACATCCTGATCAAATACCGATACCATTTCTCTAACAAGAGTCTCCACAGTATTCACTACCGGTGAATTAGATCGAATTAGTGGGCCGACCCAAGTGAGTGCTGTGTCGGTTAACAGGGATAAAGTAAATGAAACCCGAGACTCTTCATTCATGAATCGTGCAGGCTGCGCTTTAAGAAATACTTCACATTGGGCAATGAAATCTTTACATCTTCCTGCCTCGGCTCCATATCTTGGGGGTAACTGAAGCTTTGGCTCTCGGGGAAGATGTATGGACTGTGCTTGTGCAACATTTTGTGTGATTTGCGTGGACAAGGCTCCAATACTCTCAGTGAGAGTTAACAGAACGTTCTCATGTCTCTCCATGGCATTAGCCTGAAGCCTGAATTAGCCTGAACTCTTTCCGCTAGATCTGCCTGTTGATTGTTCAGGCTAACAAGACACTTGCCATAACCAGACAGAGCAGATTGTTGGTTAGTCACAACTTTCTCTAACGCAGCCGTTGCTGACGACTCCATGTAGGCCAGAGTGTTCTGAAATGGCCGGTAGTATATGGATGCGAAGCGCAACGACAGAGAGAAAGAGAGTAGCACGAACACAGTACGAACACAGAGAATAATATAGACCAAAACGCAAGTACTTGCGCTTCCAATGGACGTATAATAGTCCAAACCACGGAAGCAAAGCGAGATAGAATAAAGCCATGTACACACGTAGCCGGGTATTTTTAAAAACGAATATTTCCCCCCCCTCCGTTTATAAAAAAAAAAATTTATCCACACATAACCGAACATCTGCGTTTTCAATAAGCCTCCAAATCTGTAGATGGCATTATTTCCCCAAATCCTACCCAGTGATAATGATTGGGTAAATCACCGACCGCAATGTTGTCCGTCGCCTGTGCTCTTGGAGCAGTAGTTGGGCTTCTAAAATTAAACATGTATAAAGCGCCTGCACAATATACTCTGCAACAAAAGTTTCTGTGACACCATTTATGAGTATGTTATAAATGACACGCAAAGATCTCAATGCAATCAATATGTTTATTTAACAGGAGAAACACTGACTTTTCAGTGCCAACGTCACTCAAAACGAAAAATGTCATTTTCATGCGTCATGAAGCACTTGTCTGACGTCTAACCAATTGTGACCTTCACACTTCAATACCGGGTGTGACTTCCTCGTGCCATGATGCAAGCAACGCATCTCCGGCGCATGGACCGAATCAGATGTGCCAGAAATTGCTGTGGGATGTCATTCCAAATCTGACGTAGACGTTGTCGCAATTCCTGGAGTGTAGCTGGCGGGTTATCCAACCGCCGCAAACGTCGATCCATCTCGTCCCAAAGATGCTCGATTGGGGACATGTCTGGGGATCTGGCTGGCCATGGCAGGACATTGACATGTTGTTGCATCAGATACTGCTGTACAATCCTTGCAACGTGTGTTCTGGCGTTATCATGTTGCAGCGTTATTCCGGGACCATGTTGCATCAAAAACGGTACCACCAATGGCCGTAGCACTTCATCGCGATATCTTTGACCTGTCTGATTTCCATCAATAACAAGCAAATCTGTTCTGTTTCTAGCCGTGATCCCTCCCCAAATCATGACACTACCACCTCCAAAACGATCAAATTCCTGAACACAGTTGTTGGCATAACGTTCTCCACGTCGACGGTATACACGTAAACGACCATCACATCGGTTAAGCATGAATCTTGATTCATCAGTGAAGAGTACAAGATCCCACTGACATTGGATCCACCATCGATGTTGTTGTGCCCACTGTAGACGCAGTCGTCGGTGTTGTACTGTGAGTATTGGACGTCTTGCTGGCCGACGTGGGACAATGCCAAAATGACGGAGACGGCGACGGATTGTCTGTGCAGACAGTCGCCTCAAACCAGGTATCGTTCTTGCAGTTATGGTTGCAAGTTGGAATCGATTTCGGAGATGGGTTGTTCGAATCCAGTTGTCCTGTCTGGGAGTGGTTACTCGAGGACGGCCGCTGCGAGGACGGTCTCTGACATGTCATGTCTGCTGATGACGCTGCCATAAGTTCCAAATGGTGTTTCGGTGGACATTCAGGCGATGAGCAACTTCCCACTGCGAGGTTCCGGATTCAATCATCCCAATGGCCCTCCACCGATCATTTTCAGACAGTCTTGGCATTTAGAGGGTAGAGTTCCTGATCCGAAATGGCTGTGTTTTCGATAAGTGATGCTTCCGTCGTTCATCAGGCACAATGTGAACAAAATTCGAAAAATTCTCCTCTTTTAGGGCCATCCACATGCATGATTTACGCACATTTTCACGTGCAAAGTCATTTTCTCGCATTTTCATGATTTCCATTTCAATGTTGTGTTTACGTGTACTGTTTCAGTCTGATATCACCATGTATGACAGTTTCATAATTGCGTTATGAATTATAATTAACAATATTGGTGTCACAGAAACTTTTGTTGCTGAGTATAATTAACGCTATCACAGCTTTCAAGGCACTACTCCGATCCATTACTCTTCGTCCATGCTTCTGCTCTGGCTTCTGCAGTAAACAAAGGTCGCACGTTTGTCATCAGAGCAGATTTGTTGTCATTTTGGCACTGGTTGTGACGTTTGAAAACCCAAAACTCCGGTTATCTCTGTCTACACGCAAATGCATAAACGGAGTTTTCAAAAATCTTCACTTTGCCCGGAGTTTTTTTAAACATTTGTTTTTGATGCGTTGTCATGTGGATGACAGGCAGGGGCGTAGGTATTGCCGGTGCAGCCGGTGCGCTGAACCGGGGCCCCGTTGAACTCTGAGGGCCCACGGCGATTAACTATGCCATTCTTCCACTTATCCCAACACATGGAAAAATTACATCTGTCAGTATTGTCATTCCAAGTCTCCTGTTAAACCGGTATTATCTTTTGCAAAGAGTGGAGTTGATGAGTATATATATTGCTCCACTGTTTCATACAACACAGTCATGGTAACAACCCCCCCCCCTCCCCACACACACACACACATTGGCCATTTTTCCTCTTTTCTTTGATATATGTCTTTTGTATTGCAGTAATGATACTTTTTCAGTTATAATCACAATTACTAATCATATATTTGATTGTTTTATTCACAACATTTTCAAATGAACATGGCCTGCTGGGAAATGTGTTTGTCCAATTAGTTGACATTCACTTATTCCTTTCTGATCGTAGCTTCGTAGGCTACGCGCTTGCTCGTGAATTGTTCTTTTTTGAGAGATCAGCTCACCCATTAGCTTAGTATTACAGGTGAAAAGTCTTGAGCACCATGTTGAGCAGCACAAAAGCGGTGCTCAAAAAAGAAAAGAAAAAAAGAGCTCGATGTACGGAACTCCAAATTGGCGAAATTGAATGCATTTTTTAAATAGTCATCTTGTCCAGATGCAGTTCCTGCTAGCGTTGTGAATGATAGCGGCGACACGCAGCAGTCAGACTTGGAGGCTAATGCTACCACCTCATTGCCCTCTTGCCCAACGACTTTGCAGAGCAGAAGGCACCCACAGTTAACTTCTGAATGGGTGAGTGCAGTTTTTTATTAGGCTACTGCAAGTGATCAGCTTGCCGGTTGTGGTTAAATGGCTGCTGTGCCAGGATGTGTGTCCATCTATCTGTTTACTTATTGATTTGGCCACTGTTGTGCTGTTAGGGAAATACGGTTGACTGTTCAGCCATATGGATCTTTTTCGCATTTTCATTGGCAATGTATTGTCACTGTTGTTCATGGTTCAAACAGCCTAACATGTTGTGTGATGTTGAGATGCTGTGCAAATATTCATTGTCCATGGTTCTAATAGCCCTAATAATTATGGGTGTCTGCGTTTTTCAGAAAACTGATTTTTTCTTAATTACTGATTTGGATACCTACTGGCTCACTGTAGCTGAAGTGGTTGGCTACAGAGGACGATTGTTTCCGTGAATATCCAATAACTGATGCGGGTGTGCCATCTAGTGATAGAATATTGTAACTACGTGCATAAATTTGCAGCTCCCTGTCCCCGCACTAACATACCCTGCTGCCGAGCACTGTTCTTCTCGAAGACGCTAAATCCAGATAAATCTTAAACGATGAATTGCGTTCATAGTTTAATTTGTAACGAAGTGGCTAGTGTCAAAGTAACGAAGTAAAATGATAATTTTTAAGTTTTAAATGTTGTCGAGTAAAAGTCCAGGTTTAAAAAAGAACTCAGGTAAAGTACAAATCCTCAAAAAACTAAAGCTCTGTTACAATTACACCTCTGCTTCGCGGATAGGCCTGGGGGGGGGGGGGCTAGCGCCATTCTCGCACCGGGGCCCAGCGCCTCCACGCTACGCCACTGATGACAGGTCAAAATGTAGGAAAATATCTTCATTGAGTAGATACCCGGCTACGTGTGGTCAAGGTATAAGAGAGAAAAAACTCCAATAAATTAAAGATAGAATGTCATACAAAACCTGACTACAGATATCTTCGGCTATAGTGCGAAGCTAAACACAGACACTCTTGCGAAGGAGATGTGCCGGACTTCCTGCTTATATAGATTCTGGGAAAGCCCCAGCTCAATCAACCAGCTGGGTAAAGAATTCGATGGCCCAAGAGTTCGATATCGTCCCGGGACGAGAGCCGCAAAGAAAAGTCCAAACAACACTCAGAGGGCTTCTCCAGCGACGTCCGCGTTGGTTTGGTTTGGTTTGGTTTATTTTATTTGTAAAAGGACAATACACATTAATTAACATTACTGTAAATGTGCCAGTTTTAGCCAGTTGGCTAATTCGCAACTGCAGTCCTTCGGCAAGATGTTAAAAAAACCACAAACCTAAAACAGTAATAACAGAAGTTAAAATCAATCATTACAATATTTACAGGACATCATAACAATACATGATAGCCAGTACAAAAAGCACAGAACAGCAACATGCAGACGGATAGCAATCTAATCATATAGTCAGCCATGAAAAGCAGCAGTATACATGCATATAATCAGCCATGCAGCGCAGCAGTTCACATACACATAGTCAGCCACATAAAGCAGCAGTACACATACATAAATATCATCCATGCAGAGCAGCAGAATAGAAACAGGGCAGCAGAACTTGAGCAAAGTAAAATAAATGCAGACAAGGCATTAATCAAACTATTAGGTGTTCCTACATACCAAGCCAAGCAAAGCTGGGAGCCTGACAATAAAAAGAGACATTTAGTAGGTTAGCAACTGGTTGTTAAACAAGTAAGGTACACAAATTAAGAGTGATCACATTTTTGGTTTTTTAAAAGCCAGGTCATAATTTTTTTGTAAAAGTGTGGTAAGTGGCACAGCATCTTAGTTCAGTTGGTAAGGTGTTCCAAAAGTGTGCAGCTCTAACTGCAAAGCAAGATCGACTAAAGGAGCTGGACCTGAAAGGAACAATACAGTCCCCTCTCTGGGAAGATCTAGTAGTCCTGTTATCAGATGTTTTTACCTTAACAAAGGCACTGAGAGGTGGAGGGGCCATTCCATTTATAATCTTAAACAAAACAATAGGCAGGCGTCAGTGTGTTTTGTTAGGTTTTCCCAGCTAAGAATTTTATATTTGCCGAGAATATAACAATGATGATGAGCATTCAATTTTCTGTCAAGGACTTTGAGAGCCTGCTTGTACAGAGAGAGGATGGGTTTCAGAGTCGTGCTTTTGGCGTGGGTCCAGCTTGTCATACAATATGTTAAATGGGAGATAATCATTGCGTTCATATAGAGAAGTGCAGCAGTGGACGTAAGACAGTTCCTAATGTATCTAAAATTAGCCAGGTTATATTTGGCAGTCTGCACTACTCTTTTTATTTGCTTTTTGAAGGATAAGGTAGGGTCGAGGATAATGCCAAGATATTTACACTCAGTGACTACTTGGATTGGCTCTCCACCGAAAAATACTCCAGGATTGACATTGGATGTCTAGCTTGTTTTTGTAAAATACATACAAACAGTTTTCTTAACATTAAGAAACAGTAGAGACTTGCTGAGCCAGTTGTTAACCTTCACCATTTCAGCATTCAGTTTAGCAGCCGCCAGATCTTTAGTTCTTGCATGGACATAAATCACGGTGTCATCTGCGTACATCTGAACCTCGCACCCAGTGCAGATGGACGGAAGATCATTTATAAATAAACTGAATAAGAGAGGCCCCAAGATAGATCCCTGGGGCACACCCATTTCGTTGCGCAGAAACGGTGATGTCCTACCTCCAACCCTAACACATTGAACTCTATCAACAAGATAGGACTTCATCCAGTTCAGCGCACCAGTGGAAAAATTACAATTTGCAAGTTTGCAAAGGAGTATTTGATGACTGACAGTGTCAAATGCCTTCTTAAAATCCAAGAATATGGCACCGACAACACCTCCTTTGTCCATTTTTTGTTTAATATTCTCTAGGAAACAGCAGTTTGCTGTCTCAGTGGAGTGATTGGTCCGAAAACCAAACTGCATTGGATTCAGAGTGTAGGGGCTACTATTAATATGGAAAATTAGCTGTTCAGCAACACATTTTTCAACAACTTTGGAGATTACAGGCAAAATACTAATCGGCCTATAATTACTCACTGCAGTTGAATCTCCAGATTTAAAAACCGGCACGACAATGGCTGACTTCCAGTCATCAGGATATTTTTCTTCTTTGATAGAAGCATTCACTAATTTTGTTAATGGTTCTGTGAATGCATCTGCATTACTTTTTAGAAAAAGTGTGTCCAGGCCAAATACATCTTTAGATTTAGAGCTTTTGAGGGAAACCAGAATTTTATTAACTTGGACTTCAGTAACCTCCATCAGTGAGAAGACTGGCTGGGATTCATCAATTGGACGAGGAAGAAGCAGCCCTAATTGATAGGTGGGCACTGCCATCTTAACTGAGTTCACAAAATATGAGTTGAAGAGAGTTGCAGTTTGTACTGGTTCTTTAATCAGGGAGCCGTCATCTTTAATCTCAAGAGGTTTTGTTGGGCTTTGCCTGCTGCCCGATAACTTTCAGATTGTCCCAGATTTGTTTTGGGTTTCCCTTAACTTCACTCAATAGGTTAACAAAGAAGGTTGCTTTATTAACTCGAACAGCCTGTATAACCCTGTTTCTTAAAGAGGCAAAGATTTGTCTATCTGTTGGTAACTTAGTCGTAAGACATGTTCGCAGGGCCATGTCTCTAGCCTTCATAAGTTTCCTTGTAGTAACATCAATCCAGGGGAGAGTATGTTTAATGTAATTTTTTAATTTGCATTTCTTAAGAAATGGTTTTATTGTATTTTGAACTGTAGTTAAAAACATACGTGAATCCACATCCACATTACTACCAGGTAGTAAGTCCTTCCAGCTGATGTTCTTAATTGCACTTTCAAATTTATTCACATCACTCTTAGGTATTCTGAATTGATAGGATTTTGTGCTAGAGGACAAAGGTGCCCGATTTTTGGGAAGTTTTCTAAATACAAGGGTTAGATTGTGATCAGACAGGCCTGTAATCAGGTTGAATGTCTTCGTCACTCTCTCAGGTTTGTTAGAGAATATTAAATCAATTTGTGTCCTTGAGTTGGAAGTTATCCTAGTGGGCCCCTTAACTAGTAGTGTGAGATAAAATTTATTTGTAATTCGATTCAGTGCTTTTTTACCCAACTTGTCTTCGAAATTTAGGTTCAGGTCGCCAAGGATTAGTATTTCCTTCTCTGTGCTACATTTCTTCAGTACTTCATAGAATTTATCCAGAAACAGACTTTGCAGAGGGTGGCCTGTGAGGTTTTACGAAATGAGCCAAGAGCGAAAACCAGATAAATGCAAAATGGAGGCTTTATTTCTGAAGGGGGAAACCCCCCAACAGAGCTGGCAACAGTACAATGTCCACAATCCACAAACAGAATCCAAAGGGCAAAGTCCAAAACTGTAACCAGGGCACCAATAACAAAACTCAAGGTCAGGCAAAAATGGTTCGGTACACAGGCGTGGGTTTGGTGGAGAGACAAACTCATAAGCCGTAAACAGTCCGAATCCAAATACCAGGGCAGCAAAGACAATAGACGTGGTCGGGCAAAAATAGGTCAAAACTCACGAAGGCAATCAGATCCAAAAGGGCAAACCAAAAAACAAGTGTCGGGCAATCCAGTCAGAAAGAAAATATCACAGTGAGCAAGGCGAGGAACGTAGCACAAGACAAAGGAGTAAAGACGATCTGACAAGGAACTAAAAGTGCAGACACCTTATATACACATCCGGGTTAAGCACATGACTAGGGTAAACAGGTGTAATCAATGACATGGGAGTGACACATGAGGAAAACTAATTACATGAATTTGGCGAATGCCGAAACGCAGACAGGGATAACGAGACATTCCTATGAACGAATAACAGCTCCGGTTTAAGGAGTACTAAAGTGTATAGTCTAAAGAAAAGAGAAAGCCTGAGATATAAATGGAAACTGCAGTAGAGATAATTAGTGATAGGCAAGGAGGGCGGAGATACAGATTGGGCGAATGCTGAGAGATCGTTAGTCTATTAGTATGTGCAGCTATACAATCCCGAGTGCAAGTTAGTCAGTTAGTATGAATATACAATGTTAATCGGGGTTAGTAATTATCGAAAACAATAAACTGTTAGTAGGGTTAGTAGATAGCATAAAGAGAGAGGAAGGAAGAAAACGAGATATGAAGAAAGATTGAAATCCCAGAAACCAGGAAATCACCCGAATGAGTGGCACGTCAGACAAGGGACCGTGGGCAAAGACCTACACCAGACAAGACAGGGGAAAACGAAGTGCAGGACAAGAACCAAAAACAAGACTATGAAACATGGCAAGGCTATGAAACATGGCAAAGACGTAAATAATAACAAAACAAGAAAAATAATAAAACATGAAATCAAACAACCAAAACACAATACATAATCCTAGGGATGGTCAGAGGCAGGCAGTGGTCACTAAAACACAAAAGGCATACATGGCAAGCCAGGCACAGAACTTAAACATGGAGCTAGACAAAAGACATGGCTGAAATGCAGAATCACAACAGAACCCCCCCCCCAACGAACGCCTCCTGGCGTTCAATTCGAAGAGCGTGATGCAGCATGATAGTCTCTTATTAAAGTCTTATCCAGAATGTGTCGGGCAGGAACCCAACTGCGGTGTTCTGGTCCGTAACCCTCCCAGTCGACGAGGTACTGTAGACCTCTGCCTCGTCGACGAGAGTCCAGGAGGGCACGGACCGTGTAGGCTTCGCCTCCGTCGATGATCCGGGCGGGTGGAGGGGGATCAGGTCCAGAGGACAGGTGGTGGGTTACCGCAGGTTTTACTTGTGACACATGGAAAGTTGGGTGTATACGTCGCATGGATAGGGGGAGACGGAGGCGAATGGCAGTGGGACTAAGGACCCTCTCGATAGTGAAAGGGCCCAGGTATTTGGGGAAAAGCTTACCCCCGTTACCTCTGAGGGGGATGTCCCTAGAAGACAGCCAGACCCGTTGCCCAGGTCGGTACGCCGGAGCCGCTGTGCGTTTCTTGTCGGCCAGTTCCTTCATCCGGGCGACCGATCTGAGCAGGACCTGGCGGGTGGTGACCCAGGTGCGTCTGCACCTACGAACGAACTCGCTGGCAGATGGAACAGCTACCTCCTCCTCCTGGGACGGGAACAACGGAGGCTGGTAGCCCAGGCAGGCCTTGAAGGGGGAGACGCCGGAGGCAGCAGAGGTGTGGCTGTTCAAGGCGTACTCTACCCATGGCAACTGATAGCTCCAGGAGGAGGGGTTCCTAATGCAGAGACAACGCAGAACACTTTCCACACATTGGTTAGCTCGCTCGGTCTGGCCATTGGTCTGGGGATGGAAACCTGAGGATAAACTGACTGACGTGCCTAGGGCTTTAAAAAACGCTTTCCAAAAAAGTGCTGTGAACTGGGGACCACGATCAGAAGTGATGTCGGTGGGTATGCCATGAAGCCTAATGACATGTTGAATGACCAGATTGGTGGTGTCTTGAGCGGAGGGAAGTTTAGTGAGGGGAACTAAGTGAACGGCTTTGGAAAATCTGTCAACAATAGTGAGAATGGTGGTGTGGTGGTTGGATGGGGGAAGACCTGTGATGAAGTCTAGTGCAATGTGGGACCAGGGACGATGTGGTGTCGGAAGGGGCTGGAGTAAACCTTGTGGTGGTTGGTGAGAGGACTTAGCCTGGGCACAGACCGAGCAAGCTGTAACGAAACCCTGGACATCTTGGCTAAGTTCTGGCCACCAAAACCTCTGGAGGATGAAGCTCTTAGTGCGGCGAATCCCAGGGTGGCAGGACAGTCTAGATGCGTGTCCCCATTCCAGGACCTTGGGGCGCAGGGCAGCTGGAACAAATAAGCAGTTAGTGGGACACGCACTAGGGGTAGCAGCATTGGTCTGGGCATTCTTAACCTCTCTCTCTATGTCAAAACATATGGCATTGAAAAACGCTTCCTTAGGGAGGATAGTATCCTTGTTAAGTTCCTCCTCCTGGATCTCAAAACATCGGGATAGGGCATCAGGCTTCACATTCTTACTTCCAGGCCGGTAGGCAATGTGGAAGTTAAAGCGGGAGAAGAATAACGCCCACCTGGCTTGCCGCGGATTGAGTCTTTTGGCTGTCTGCAGGTACTCCAAATTCTTGTGGTCAGTCCAGACAAAAAAGGGAACCTTGGATCCTTCCAGCCATTGCCTCCATTCTTCCAAGGCCAACTTCACCGCCAACAGCTCCCGGTTGCCGATGTCGTAATTTCTCTCCGCTGAGCTGAGGCGGCGAGAGAAGAAGGCACATGGATGGATTTTCCCATCCTCCGTGGACCTCTGAGACAGAATGGCTCCAGCTCCAATATTGGAGGCGTCCACCTCGACGATGAACTGGAGCTCTGGGTTGGGAATAGTGAGGATGGGTGCAGATGTGAATCTGGTCTTTAATTCTTTAAAGGCGTCCTCTGCTTTCTCCGACCAACGAAACTTGAATTTGGAGGAGGTGAGAGCAGTAAGAGGAGCCGCAACAGAACTATAGTTCCTGATGAACCGCCGGTAGAAGTTGGCAAATCCTAGGAAACGTTGGAGTGACTTACGGTCCTCTGGTCGGGGCCACTTGGTAACTGCCTCCACCTTTACTGGGTCCATGCGAATGGTGCCAGGAGAAATAATGTAACCCAAAAAGGTGGTGGTTTCAACAAAAAACTCACACTTCTCGGCCTTTACGAAAAGGCGGTTCTCCAAGAGGCGACGGAGCACTTGACGAACATGCTGAACATGGTCCTCCTGGGATTCAGAAAAAATCAGAATATCGTCAAGATAGACAAAAACAAACTTGTTTAACATGTCTCTTAAGACGTCATTGACGAGGTTTTGAAACACTGCTGGAGCGTTGGTAAGCCCGAAAGGAAGAACCAAATATTCCCAGTGCCCCGTGGGAGTGTTAAAGGCGGTCTTCCATTCGTCCCCCTCTCTGATTCGCACTAAGTGGTATGCATTCCGGAGGTCGAGCTTAGTGAAGATCTTGGCTCCTTGCAGGAGATCAAAAGCGGTGTTCATGAGGAGAAGTGGGTAGCGGTTCTTAATAGTTATCTCGTTGAGGCCCCGGTAATCAATACAGGGTCTTAATGATCCATCCTTCTTGGCTACGAAGAAAAAACCCGCACCAGCAGGGGATGATGACGGGCGTATAAGGCCAGCAGCGAGAGACTCTGAGAGATACTTCTCCATAGCTTGGTTTTCTGGTCTGGAGAGTGAGTAGAGTCGGCCTCTAGGGGGCATAGTACCTGGCTTCAGGTTTATGGTGCAGTCATAGGGTCGGTGAGGTGGTAAGCTGGTGGCCCGAGACTTTGAGAAAACCTCCTTGAGGTCATGGAATTCAAGAGGAACCTTTTCCAGGTCTGGAATCTCCGGAGGAGATGGGTTGTGTAGAGGGTCGAGGGCGTTGCGGAGGCATGTCAGGGAGCAGTTGGGGCTCCATCCCTTAATTTCATTCTTGCGCCAGTCGATCTCTGGTAGGTGTTTGGCCATCCATGGATGGCCCAGGACGATAGGAGCATGGGGAGAGTGTAACAGGAGGAACTGAATGGTTTCGTGGTGGTTTCCTGACACCTTGAGTTTGACGGGGCTGGTCGTATGGGTTATTTGGCCGATCCTCTGGCCGCTGAGCGAATTGGCCACTCGATCAGGGAAGATCTTCTCTGTGGGAACGCCCCATTTCCGGGCCAGCTCCACATCAATTAAGTTTTCCTCCGCTCCGGTGTCCACGAGAGCCTCGGTGGATCTGCTCTCGCCCCCCCATTCCAAAGTTACAGGAACACATGTGCGATTGTTAGTTTCCTGTCCCGGCGTCACCCCTATTACTGTCGCTATGCGGGCACCAGGAGGACCTCTTCTCTTCTTTTTTTTTTCCCTGTTAGGGCACTGAGCGATAAGGTGTCCTCCCTTGCCACAGTAAAAGCAGGCCCCATCACGGCGGCGGCGATCCCTCTCCTCCACAGGAATGCGCGTACGTCCCAATTGCATGGGTTCAGGCTCAGGGGAGCGGCTGCCAGTAGGGGGTGATCGAGGCGGAGTACTCTGGGGAGCTGGATATGGTCGTCTGCGGGAAGCGAGGCGTCGGCGCTCCTCCAATCGCGAATCCACGCGAATAGCCAGGTCGACAAGGTCGTCCAAGTTCTCCGGTAAATCCCGCGACACTAGCTCATCCTTAAGTGCTTCCGATAATCCGTCGAAGAAGGCATCGTACAGAGCTCTCTGTCCCCATCTGCTGTTGGTGGCCAACGTCTGAAAATCAATGGCGTAGTCGGCTACGGGACGCCCACCTTGTCGCATGTGCAGGATCTCTCGTCCTGCCTCGTGACCCAACTTGGTGCGATCAAAGATCCGCCTCATCTCTTCACCCAGTAGACGAAAAGTCTGTACACAGGGGAGATCAGCTTCCCAAGCCGCTGTAGCCCACTGCTTAGCTCTTCCCGTCAGTTGCGTGATAATGAAAGCAACTCGCGCTCTTTCGGTGGGGAAGGACGAAGGCTGCAGGCTGAAGATGAGCTCGCACTGGGTGAGAAACGCCCGACATGCTCCCGGGTTCCCGTCGTACCTCTCCGGCGGTGGTAGACGTGGCTCGCAGCTGGGTAGGGGCGGAGCGGAAGCGGGAGCAGGAGGAGTATAGGCGGTAGGCTGGGGTGACTGTAGTTGCTGCGCCTCCTGTACTGAGCGAGTGAGGTCCGCCATCTGGAGGCTCATGGTTTGCATGTGCTGCATCAGAGCACGGAGCTGACGTTCCTGAAGCTCCAACTGAGTGCCCTGCTGGTGCACTGCCTCCTGCAGAGACTGGTCTGACGCTGGCTCCGTCATGGTCAGATCGTAATGTGAGGTTTTACGAAATGAGCCAAGAGCGAAAACCAGATAAATGCAAAATGGAGGCTTTATTTCTGAAGGGGGAAACCCCCCAACAGAGCTGGCAACAGTACAATGTCCACAATCCACAAACAGAATCCAAAGGGCAAAGTCCAAAACTGTAACCAGGGCACCAATAACAAAACTCAAGGTCAGGCAAAAATGGTTCGGTACACAGGCGTGGGTTTGGTGGAGAGACAAACTCATAAGCCGTAAACAGTCCGAATCCAAATACCAGGGCAGCAAAGACAATAGACGTGGTCGGGCAAAAATAGGTCAAAACTCACGAAGGCAATCAGATCCAAAAGGGCAAACCAAAAAACAAGTGTCGGGCAATCCAGTCAGAAAGAAAATATCACAGTGAGCAAGGCGAGGAACGTAGCACAAGACAAAGGAGTAAAGACGATCTGACAAGGAACTAAAAGTGCAGACACCTTATATACACATCCGGGGTGAACACATGACTAGGGTAAACAGGTGTAATCAATGACATGGGAGTGACACATGAGGAAAACTAATTACATGAATTTGGCGAATGCCGAAACGCAGACAGGGATAACGAGACATTCCTATGAACGAATAACAGCTCCGGTTTAAGGAGTACTAAAGTGTATAGTCTAAAGAAAAGAGAAAGCCTGAGATATAAATGGAAACTGCAGTAGAGATAATTAGTGATAGGCAAGGAGGGCGGAGATACAGATTGGGCGAATGCTGAGAGATCGTTAGTCTATTAGTATGTGCAGCTATACAATCCCGAGTGCAAGTTAGTCAGTTAGTATGAATATACAATGTTAATCGGGGTTAGTAATTATCGAAAACAATAAACTGTTAGTAGGGTTAGTAGATAGCATAAAGAGAGAGGAAGGAAGAAAACGAGATATGAAGAAAGATTGAAATCCCAGAAACCAGGAAATCACCCGAATGAGTGGCACGTCAGACAAGGGACCGTGGGCAAAGACCTACACCAGACAAGACAGGGGAAAACGAAGTGCAGGACAAGAACCAAAAACAAGACTATGAAACATGGCAAGGCTATGAAACATGGCAAAGACGTAAATAATAACAAAACAAGAAAAATAATAAAACATGAAATCAAACAACCAAAACACAATACATAATCCTAGGGATGGTCAGAGGCAGGCAGTGGTCACTAAAACACAAAAGGCATACATGGCAAGCCAGGCACAGAACTTAAACATGGAGCTAGACAAAAGACATGGCTGAAATGCAGAATCACAACATGGCCTATACACTCCAATTAGGATGAATGACATTCGTGGAGATAATGTGACATTCAGACAGATGCATTCTAAGTCGTTCTCCGAGCACTGGATCTCTTCGCATAGTATATGTTCTCGGACAAAGAAAATAAGCCCCCCTCCTCTTCCTTTAGATCTATCCCTCCTGTAAATATTATAACCAGGGATAGATAGGGCAGAAGATGGGAAGTTTTTGTGGAGCCCCGTCTCTGAGAGACACAGAAAATCTTGGTTAGAGTCAGCAAAGAGATGTTTAATTTGATCACTTTTTAGAATAATACTACAAATATTAAGGTGTCCCCCTAGCAGTCCATTCGGCTTAGAGCGAGGATTCCATAGAACGTTGGCATGATTATCAGTTTGAAAAAAGTTCATTTTGCGCAGTTTTTTAAATGCCGGATTTAATCCCAAACATTTCCGTATTCGTGGAAAATTAGGTTCTGCGTTGACATTAGAGCCATTGGTGTTATTATTTACAACAATTGAGTTTGTTTAGTCATATTGAACTCCGGAAAAATTGCTGCTTGTCCAACGCTTACCTGACCAAACTCGGCAGTTGTGTTGTTCAGGGGGGAGAGTTTGAAAATTTGACAGTCCCGGGGAAGTTTTGTTTGGTACTGGACAGTCGCGATGCATGGATGAAGTCGTGGCGACTATCGGGAACACACCGACATCCAGCAGGCATCCCTCCGGCACACCGCCGCCGTCGTCATCCAGGTTGGTCTCCAGTCCCGGCGGTTCCCACACGGCGTGCCGCAGCACCTTCGTCCCGCACTGTGAAGCTCCCGGCTCATCCGTCACCACCGACACGCCGGCGTCGACACACCGCACAGACAGCCCAACCCCAAGGCCACCCGAAGAGCACAGGTTGGATTGTTGTTCATAATCAAACAGCAGCTTGTCCAAACACAGAGCACGTAGCTGAGAAACAGATGTAGTGCCCGGTGTCTCTTCAGTGATGGTGTTATTGTTGGTTAACTCGGTGAGAGACGGGCCAGGGCACGGGTGGAGATCTCCGGACAGCAGTAGACCGATAGTAATGATTAGTGCATTGCCTTGTAATTTAGTTGATGTTTTAAACCGTTTCTTATTCCGGTTGTACAGGGAGGGAAAAATGAAAGTAACCGCTAAAACATATTTGCTGTAGCCAAGGTTTTTTCGGCGCAGATTGTTTGACCCAGCACGTAAACGTTGTTCGTAACTTGAACAGGGCTTTGTTCATCAAAGCAAAGGAATGGGTTGATATCAACCAGTTTCATTCTAAACACGTTGTCATTGACATTAGGCGATCTAAAAAAGTTGAAGAGCAACCCATAGAGTAAAAGAGCTGTCGCTACTCTTGTTCTACCCGCCGCCATGATAAAAATGATGTCCGAGTTGCCGAACGTTGCTGCCTAGTCTATCCGTGTAGACTCTGTACTTCAGCGTTAGTACCCAGTTCGGAATATATACACACCGGCACTGCGACAAAATCGCAGTGTTGCACGCCAGAATATCACGGATTAAGATCCGCGTTGATCCATGTTGTGATCCGTGAATGTGTGAAAGCCGCTTTAGGTTTTTTGACAGCACATTGAAGTTGGATCACCAAACTAAACCAGCATAACTGGTTGTAACACGAGGGGATGCACTTTTATTCTTTTTTTATTCATTTTTCCTCAAAATTCCACATGAAACTGCTCAATTTGCATTTTAATGTATTAACCACAATTCCAATGAAGTTGACACATTTGAGTAAAACGTGAATAAAAACAACACGATTTGCAAATCCTTTTTGACCTATATTCAATTGAGTTCACTTCAAAGACAAAATACTTAGTGTTCAAACTGATAACCTATTGTTTTTTGAAAATATTCACTCATTTTGAATTTGATGCCTGCAACACATTCCAAAAAAGATGGGACAGGGGCTGTGTTACATCACCTTTCCTTTTATCCACACTCGATAAGCATTTGGGAACTGAGGAGACTAATTGTAGAAGCTTTGTAGGTGGAATTCTCTCCCATTCCGGGGTCTCCATTGTCATATTTTGCACTTCGTGTCAGAGGTTCAGTGGGTTGTTTAATTGTTCAATTGTGATTTACTAGATAATTGTTTTATAGGTTTGATATTGCCTGTTGTTTCTTTTGCGGTATTCTTTTTTCCTAGGAATGACTTTTTTCCTAATTGACTCACCTGTATCTCCTCAACACTATTGTGGTCTGATATCATTGATTCCATGTCATGATTCTGGTTTTGCTATGCCTTTTATTTTTTGATTTTGCCTATTATACATCCTTGTTTTTCTGTTTATTCCATTTCTGTATTGATTGCACCCCTGCCTTGTGATCAGTATGATACAGTCCGTCTTCCCAGTCTGCGTGCCTTCCGTAGACTGTATAAAAAGATTGACGAAGCGACCGTGACATCACCCATTGGTTTCAGCATACCAAATAGGAAGCCTTGATTTTGGCTATTTTAATTGCCATGTTGTCATTTTGAAACCGGATGTGATTTCTTTTGGACGAGAGCGTGAATTGAAGATCCGGGGAGGAACGTGGCTCTGGATCTGACCGTATCCGACAAGGACCAGAGGAGAGCCACGCCCCAAAAGCATATTCTGGCTTTATCCTTTATTCTAGTGACTAGTCTATATGGGACCATGATTTACAAAAATGAATATCATGATATATCGAAGGAGACTTGAAACTTGCTATAGTAACTATAAAATAATGTGAAAAATCATTATTTAAATGAAAAATCAAGTGAGAAAGTAGGGTCATTTTCTCATAGACTTCTATAGCATTGAACTTCTCTCTGCAACCACTGACGTTGCCATCTGCTGGCCATTAAATAGAATGCCATTCTATGGTACTTCCGCATGGGCTTCGTTTTTCAGAACAGGGTGCTCCGTCCATCTTTCTGTACAGTCTATGGTGCTTACATGCTTACTTTCGCTTACTTAGCATTGCTTTCTCTTGCGGCCTGGCATCTGCTTTTTGGGATTCGGGACTCCTGTGGATGAATTGGCTTGGGTTCAAAAGGGGAATCCCCAGGAGAGGACATACAGGGAGAATCCCCAGGAGAGGACAAAGGGGGAATCCCCCCTGCATGTCTATATTATAATAGCATCGCTCAAGTTATGCTGCAGATACACGCCTGGTGAAATCTAGCATTGAGTGGCCGGACACACGCACCCACACACACACTGAAGCCACTCGGCTATTCTTATACTATAATTTTACTTTTCATGCCTCAATTTCGCCCCTTTCCCAAATGTGAAAACACTTCTTTCTTTCCAAATTCATCTGGCCGGATCCGAATAGCGCCCCCTACAAATTTCCTAATTACCCTCCGCATTGGGGATACTTTGTCGTAGGTGGACGATATTTGGTACAGACATGTATCCTACCCAGACGCACAAAAAAATCTCTTGACGTCACGGTCCAACCCCAACAGGAAGTCGGCCATTTTGATTTGAATTTTTGATTACTGTCGATTTCCTCACCTCGTATTTAAACGAACTCCTAGGGATTTTGCCCAAACGACTTCACATTTGGTACAGATGATCAGGACCTCATGCTGATTTAGTGTTGTGTTCTGCATGTCTGTAGGTCAAAGGGTGTGGCTGCAAGGGTGTGACAAACTTTGGTGACTTTTCATGATTTTGCCATCCATTTTCCAACAGCTCTCACGCCAACATACTTGTTCGTAACAGCTTCAAACTTTATGGACATGATAATGGCTCCGCCCTGAACGTCACAATTTATTAACTTCCGTCTTCCCGTCTTTAATAGTGTCCCCCGGTGGTAACAGTTTTTAATTTTACTTATACTGATGACACATAGTTGAATCCATCAACTTCATTCCACTTCTCGAACATGCAGAACAAGTTGGTGAAGCTACGTAATGAATGCTCTGAAGCTACGAGTAATAGCGTCCGTGTGGCGACGCGGAGACTATCGATCCCTCGCCATGAAAATACGTTTGGGTATTTGATGTCTTTTATTAACTTCTGTCATTATGAAAATTGATAGAAAGGTCATTGGTGGCGAGCTCTTACATCTGATAGGGGCGTTGCCCATTAGGGGAGCAAACTGCCTCTATAGCGCCCCCACAGGGGTTTTTTGGAGTAGGACGCAGTGACCGTCCGGCAGCAGAAACACAGGGCCAGCAGTAACCTCACCTTTCACTTCTTAATGAGAGACACTTCTCGCAGTTTACCTCCCTGATTAGAAACAGTTCCTTAGACTGATTTGTGGAACCGACGAGAATCTAATTTATTTTTGAAAGCCTTATTATACATTGCACTGTGAATATATGCGGCGTTTACTTCCGCACATCAAAGACGATGGAAAATATCAATCGCCTACGTCTTTATAATTTCTGGATTTGCGTAAATTAGTTTGCGAGGTTCATTGAGCAACAAGCCAAGAGAATCCGTTCTCTCGTCTGAATGTAGTGACAGCTCAAGTGCGTTGTTAGACGCACAGCTGAGTGATAACAATGAAAGTAATTGCCGCGAAGTCAGCGAAAGTTCCGGATTTTTTGCGGATTGTCATCCTTGCAGAGTCACATAAATTATATCAACATAGCCAATAGCTAATCGCTTTGTCATTCGTAAATTATTACGTGTCATGCATTGGCGGTGGCTGTTCAGTTAATAAACTGATTGTTAATCAGGCAAACCTGATCGCAAACCGTTTAAGAGAAATTATACAGGAAAGGGCGATGTTACTGAAGGCCTTCCCGACATCTGATGGCACGCCACTGGTAGGAAGATGAAAATTGGTACACGTGTATGGTGCCAAGATGCACAAAAAAGTCCCTCCAAAGTCTAGTCCAAACAGGAAGTCGGCCATTTTGATTTTAACATGTCATTTTGGCCTGATTTCCACACGTTGTATTTTAACAAACTCCGAGAGATTTCGTCCAATCAACCTCAGATTTATTAGAGATCATCAAGAGACCACGCTGATCAAAAATTGTGCTCTGCATGTCTGTATGTCAGTGGGCGTGGCCGGAAACAAGAAGTGACCAGTTTTTACTTTCACTTGTACTGATGACACATAATTGAACCTATCAACTTCATTCTACATCTAAAACATGCAGAACAATTTGATGAAGCTACATTATGAATGCTGCGAAGCTATGCCTAATGTCGTCCGTGTGGCAATGCGGCAACTATGGATTCCTCGCCATGAAAATACGTTTGGGTTTTTGATGGCTTTAATGAACTCATATCCTCATGAAAATTGATGCACAGGTCAAGGATGGCAACCTCTTGCGTTTGACAGGGTGTCGCACATTTGTTGTAATTGCCATCACCGATTCGGTGTTTGACGAACGATTTCTTGCCATTTTTCACGGTTTCTTGCACTGTCCCAGAGCTTTCGGACGGGTCCGAGCTGGAAGTTGTAGAGGAACTGCTTCCTCTGCCCGCCACGGGCTCGTTTGCTCTCCAATTTTTCCGAGAGGCTCAGATTTTCTAGTGCCTCTGTACGGATTGAATGTCCAAGGAACCTCAGTTGCCACTCTTCGATTGTATGTAAGAGCTGTCGCCTCATTCCGACCTGTCGGAGTACCTCCTCGTTGGTGACCCGATCTACATAAAAGACGCGTAGCATGCGGCGGTAAAACCACATCTCGGCGGGTGCTAAGTTGCGACGGGTTTCGGCTGTGAAAGTCCATGATTCACAACCACAGAGGAGAGTTGAGCAGACAAAGGTTTTCAGTCATTGGATCTTAATTTTCATGGATAGCTTTCTGTCCTTGAGGATGTGCTTCATCTTGTTGTAGGCATCTTTGGCTAGACTGATCCTTCTGCGGATTTCCTTCCTGCAGCGACAGTCGGATGTTATCAGTGCCCCAAGGTAATTTAACGAGGAGACTTGTTTGATGACAACAGTGCCATGTAGTAGACGGCACGTAGGCGCGGTCTCCGACTTCGAAATCACCATGACTTTGGTCTTCTTACTGTTGACCGAGAGGCTAAGTCGTTCGCTCTTGGCGACCACGGCATAAAAGAGTCGTTGGAGCTACTCTTTAGACTTAGCAAGTAGAACTGTGTCATCTGTGTATCGAAGATTGTTACTCTTGACACCGTAGACGACAATTCCTTTGCACATTGGGAGGGTGGCAAATTTCTCTCTAGCACCCCCCTGAAGTGTTTAAAAATCCCTCTCCATAGGGGTTTTTTATCGGAGTAGGAAGATGAAAATTGGTACACATGTGCAAGTTGCCAAGACGAACAAAAAAGTCACTGACAGCATTGGTCTACTCCAAACAAGAAGTTGGCCATTTTGATTTCAACATGTCATTTTGGCCTGATTTCCACACATTGGCCCTCATTTATCAAACTTGCGTCGGATCTGGTGTAGATTCTGGTGTAAATATCATCGTTTGCCAGGTGTCGCGTCTGATTTACTAAAAGTGTGTACGTCGCAGATTTCGGTGTAGAACTGCCGTGGTGTTCATAAATCTGGCGGCAGAAACCATCGTAATTTACATGACACGCCCCTAAAAATTCATGCTCTGGGAGGCATAGTCCTGCCCACTTTACGACATGGACTCTCGAAAGACGGCAAATAAGAAAGAACTTAACTGAGGAGGAAATATCGTCGGCCTGCTGATAAACCTCGTATCTACAATTTGATGAGAAACAAAAACTCGTATGTCCACGATAATAGCAAAAACATTGCAAAATACAAAATTTCATTGATTGGATACATTATTGGAGGAAAAATAGTCATCCTACCTGAACACAGCTCGACTGCATTCTTACATACAAAATTAAAATTTTTTTTTTTTTTGCTTTCCTGTAAAGTTTATCATCTTGAAGATACAAGGTTTTATCAGCAGGCCGACGATAGACGGAGAAAAATAAAATTATTTTATTTGGAATTCTTAAGAGTGGCATAAAGGGAGCCCAGAAGGCTGCAGTTTAGAAAACTATTGCTGCTGCAGTAGTAAACACTGTTGGGGTGGAAAACCGGAGTGCAGCAGAGGTTTTATTTAATTCATTAATAAATCAAAGTGACTGAATTTGCACTTAATTTTTGTGCTTGGACGCACTTAAATGACCAAAATTCTTGTTAGACGCACTTAGTATTGTGGCCAAGACATTTCTCCATTGCCCACACTTATTCCAAAGCTAAAATTTTTTCTTGGCCAAACTTATTTTCAGCGATACTTTCTAAGCAAAACTGGAATGGTCATCAACTTGCGCACGAACAAGTCAAACAAGTCTAACAAGTGTGGTCAAGAAAAAAAATTAGCATTGGCCACACGTAAAAGTGCGAATAACATCGGCCTTAATAAATTCAATTTATAGATCCACGATATTTCATGTTATATTGCCTACATAATTGACAATCCAAATGCGTTACATGTAGGTTAAAAAAAGTGGTCCGATTTTAAGATCGCCTCCCAAAAACGGTTTACAACAGGGCACGGACCGTGGAGGCCATTCAGACTCGAACCTCCAGCTGTCACAGCGCTGATCGGCTCCCCCTCCATCGTGGGAATACGAGCCGGTGGGGACATGGATGAGTCCACCCCCACCTCGATCGGAGCACTATGAGGGTAATTGGAAATACAGTCTACAGAGATCACTCTTCATTGTACTTTTATCAGTGTTACTCCATGACATGTTATTGGGTGCCACACAAAACGAGCAGCCACTCATCACTTTCCCGGATGAGATCTATGTGCCGAAAGTTCCTCTCACTTCGGACAGAAGCTTATTCCTCTATCAATGGAAGATCTGCCATTGTCAAAATGTGATCACTGTCGAAGTGTCCGCAGGCATCTATATACTGAGCAACAAAAGAAACGCAAGCTAGCTAGTTAGTTAATGTAGGCTACTCTTATGGTTACTCAGTCGAAGGGACCGCAAAATAAAAATAAGTTTGATGAAACGAATATAAATGTGCACGTGCTAGTAATAAATTTGATTTTCTAAAATAATAACGCGCAAACTTATTTTATTTTCTGCCTTTAATTAGGCAAACTTTTGTTTCTTTTGTTGTTCAGAATATATCTGACTGGATGAGCATCTGACATACACTGCATATCTGCCAAGCTGCGAAGCGCTCAATCAAATGGATTGTAATCGTCAGCCGTCTGGCCTGACAAGCAAGTTGTTTCCAAATAAGAGTAACTAATTTCTCAACACAGGTGCAATTTATTTATTTAATAGATAAATTTATTAAATAAATAATGACATCTATGTAGAGAAATTAATTACACTTATATTTGGAAATAACCTGCTATTATTCATTTATTTATGAATTCATTTATTCATAACAGCATAACAGCAACAGCATGACGTCCGCATCGCTGCATATGGTTTATGACTCATTTTGACAGCTGCACTCGTTCCTGCATGTTGTTCGCTGTTTTCAGATTTGCATACACCTGGTCAGAGCTGGCGTGAGATTTTTGCGGACTGCTTGCTCACGTTCAGATTAATAAATGCCGATTCTTGCGAGAAATTTGGTGTACACCCATTTTTTTGGTGTATGCAAGTTTGATAAATGAGGGCCATTGTATTTTTACAAACTCCTCCTTGCCATGTTGTCCAATCAACAGATTTATTATGGATCTCCAAGAGACTATGCTGATCAAAAGTTGAGCTCTGCATGTCTGTAGGTCAGTGGGCGTGGCTGCTGTTGTGTCCCCATTTCCGATGCCTCGCCATGCATATTTGAGCGGCTCTCTCCCTCATACTTCATCCAAACGCCTTCAAAATTCCTGCACAAGATGAGAGCCCCGCCCTGAATGCCCCCATATGCTTGTAGGCAATCTCGCTCATGGTGCCCCTTGTGAAAACAGGGAATGCAATATTTTACATTGACATTGGCCGATTTGCTTGAAACTTCACATTTGTGCTGAGGGTCTGCCCCTGAATGCACCTGCCCACATTTGGCTGCGCCCCGAGCACCCCTTGGTGGATGAACCTGTCATAACTCCTTCGTGCTTTGCCCGATTCACTTGAAACTTCACGTGTGTGATGAGGGTTCGTCCCTGAACGCACCTACCCACATCTGGTTACGCTCGTAGCACCACTTAGTGCAGTGGTTCCCAAACTTTTTCTGCTGGGCCCCCCTTTGGTACATAAAAAAATTTTTGCGCCCCCCCTGTTGTGTTCCAGGGTTTTGGCCTTTGGCCAGAACAGTATTGCTTATGGTTTTAACAGTTTCATAGTTCATAGTTCATAGTTCCATAGTCATGTTCATAGTCATAGTTTTAACAGTTTCTTGTATTAGGATTTTACATTTCATAATTCATGTTTCACATTCCATGTTTTTACTTGTCCATGTTTTTGTTCATGCCAGGTCTGCCATGCCACTCCACCGCTTGTCTGCGTTCCGCCCCGTGCCTTCGTTGTTGCACATTTCAGAGCTATGGTTGGCCTTGGTATTTCCCCTTCCTTCCATGCTGTGCTGGATTCGGGCCTTTCTAAGCTTAATTGACAATTAACTGTTTTTAAGTTACTAACATTTACTAACACTCACTGGGTGGTGTAATTCTTAGATAGGCACATTACTAATACTACTAATTTAGACAGGGAGTTTATTGTCATGATTCCTGCTTTGCTATTTCAAGATCTTGCTGTGCTTTTCTGTTCTTAACATTCATGCTTGCTTCCAAACTGCATACTTAATTGGTACTTAAGCTGAGCACGCTCCTTCTCTTAATGAGCAGGTCATGTCATCCAATCTCTGTCCATGTCTTGATCTTGCCATGCCTCTTGTTTCTGCTTCTCCAGGTGTTGCCCCTCATGTGTCCTTGATTTCCAAGCTTTATCTGGATGCGGTGGAAGTTGGCTGGCAGACAGTGTCTCGCGTCTCATTGCATGTGCAAGTGTAGCCAAGTTCTTGTTGTCAAGTCCCCTAGCATTTTTAGTTTCAAGTCTCGTCCTAGCCTCTTGTTTTGTGTATATATATTTAGTCTTGTTATTTATTTTTCTTGATCTTCTCGCCTGGAGTTTCCAGTGCCTTTTTGTTTTTTGCCTTTTTGCATTTATTGTTTATAGCTCTGTGTAGCTTACCTCAGTTTGTTTTTGCAACCCTTTGGGCCAAGTTTTTTGTTGGCCCTCGTGCCTGTTTTGTTTTGTTAATAATAAAATCCTCATTCCCTTTTCCCGCATCTGGTGTCAACTGATTCCATATCACCCCCCCCAAAAAAAAATAGGTAATACATACGCACATTTTGTTTTCAGAGACCATTGCAGTTTATTTCACTCATTGTAATTTATATAAACCTCAACCTTTTTGGAAAAAAATGTAAGTAAACGGTCATAAACTTTAGATTGTCATAAACTAAAACTAGGCTACTTTTAGAATTGGAAATAGCAAAATAACAAACAACCACGGTGTAATTATTTTAAGTGTAACTGTTTTCAAGCACCTTAACTGTGTAATTATGTTCAGTGTAACAGGTTTATTTTTTTTAATATACAACAACATTGCTATTTATGCATTTTCCGGACACCAACAGAAACTTACTTGCATACAGCCAATCAGCAACCTTGTGCGGACCGCTGAAGGAGTGTCTCGAGACAGTTACATTTGCCTCTCTTCACTGGCCTCGCACTTTTAAGTTAAAATACGTTAACCGAGATCGCGTCAGCTTATTCTAGAAAATATGAATGCTCTGCACAGATGATTTTTGTCCAGCCTAGCTGGGAACATTAAAAATGATTGGCACGTTTGGAAACGGCCACAGTTATTTTCCAATTAAGGACACGAAAATTTAATAATGCAAAATCTCTTTTAAAGTATAAAATCATTAGGCTGTATCACACTCCTCTGCCTGAGTATACCCGTCTACTTAAAATTATGTTTCTATGATGCAGAAAGACAGCGAAGTACGAAAAAAAATTCATGAACACCACTTGCCGAACCTGCCGATATGTTTGTAACGTTCAGTTGGTGGGCTAGATAAAAATAATCTGTCGGCATACAGAGCATTCATATTATCGAGAATAAGATGACGCAATCTCGGTTATTTCTGCTTTGTATTCATCGGATTTTGTTCGGTGTCACTTACCATTTTATTATCAATATGCCAGATCAGTGCAGGATAAAAAGCGGCGAGTTAGGTATCGCGAGACTACATTACCGGCTTCAAATATTTGAACAACTACATTCATAAATTATTTATGAAAATGGCAGGCTAGATGAATGATTTGGCGAACAGTTATGTTGAGAGTAAGGCAGGCATTTACGATGTAATCGCAGAATTCTGGGCAGCGAATGGACTGAATGCAAATGATTTTCTGTTGGTGTCCGGAACTCCCGCGCCCCCCCTGCAATTGCTCTGCGCCCCCCACTTTGGGAACCACTGACTTAGTGGATGATTGAGGCATTGCGTTTCTTTACTACTTTCTGTTTTTTTCTCTCCTTTCGCACTTGCCTGCCGCAGGCCCCCCACGATTGCATGCGACTGCGAAGGCCCAATCACAGCTGCTTGCAGCTTTAATTATTATTATTATCATTATTATTCTGCACCAAATTCACAAATGCATCTTCTCCTACAGCATTCAAGCTAAAAGTTCAGAATTTATGGGCCAGCTTCAGGATATTCGAACTTGAGTTAATCATGCTTTTTAAATAGACGGCTCACTTCTTATTTTTCATCCCCTTACTCTGTGGACTTATAATGGCACATTTATTTTAACAGCTTTCGCATATACCGTTTCACAGTGAGAAACATCATACTTTCTCATTTTGTTGCCAAAATGTTGCTGTTTTTTAATTCCATTTGCATCAGGTAAGTAATGTATGTCTTTAGTAAACCTGCTGTCGGTAACATTATGTTTTTACTTTTTTTTTGTTTGTGCGAATTAAAATTTTGTGTATTCCACTTTCAGATTAAAAAGACTGCTTGAACAGGAAAAAGCATACCAGGATCGAAAAGACAAGGAGCAGAGCAAGCATCTGGAGAAAGTACAGGATGAGCTGCTGAAGCTGAAGTCCTTCACCCTGATGCTGGTGGATGAAAGGCAGCTGCATCTTGAGCAGATTGACCAGCAGAACCAGAAGGTCAACGATCTTGCTCAGCAGCTGCAGCAGAGGAAGGAACAGCTCAGTGCTGTTTCTATGAAAGCAAAGGAAGATAGCCAGAGGATCCTAAAGCTGGAGGTGGACATGGAGCGAAAGTCAACTAAGTTTACCCAAGACCAAGAGGAGATGACCATTAAGCTAAGTCGCCTGGAATCCCAGAACCTGCAGTTGGGACACAAGCTTGCTAGCATGACGCGAAGGAATGAAGAGCTAGAAGAGACCAACTTAGTCTTTAAAAAGTCTGAGGAGGAGCTCCAGGAGCTGAGAGAGAAGATAAGCAAAGGGGAGTGTGGCAACTCCAGCCTTATGGCAGAGCTGGAAAGCCTACGTAAGAGAGTTCTCGAGATGGAGGGTAAGGATGAGGAGATCATTAAAACTGAGTCTCAGTGCAGAGATTTGAGAAATAAGCTCCAAGATGAGGAGAGCTTTAGCAAGGAGCTAAAGCTAGAGGTGGAAAAGCTCCAGAAGAGGATGTCGGAGCTGGAGAAGCTTGAGGGAGCCTTTAGCAGCAGCAAATCTGAATGCACCCAACTGCACACCAGCCTAGAGAAGGAAAGAGGTCTTGTCAAAGAACTGGTCTCGGAACTTGATGGGGTGAAGAATCGTGTGAAGGAACTTCAGATCTCAGAATCAAGGCTGGTGAAAGCAGAGATGGGCCTGAAAGATGATCTGGCTAAAGTGAAGTCTTTCACACTGATAATAATGGATGAGAGAAAAAAGATGGCTGAGAGGATCAGGCAGGAGGAAATAAAGGCAGAGGACTTAAACAAAATGTTCATGACAGAGCAGTGCAAGGTTATAGATGTGACAGAGAGGCTTATTGAGGAGAGCAAAAGGCTTCTAAAGCAGAAATCAGAAATGGAGACTAAGGTGACAGGCCTTGTTAAAGAGAAGGAAGAGCTGATGAGCAAGCTTTTGTGCGAAGAAGAGAAATGCAAAGATTTGAGCTCAAGAGTCAGCTTTATGAAGGCAAGAATTGATCATCTAGAGGACACAGATAAAGAATCTGCCAAAAAGAGAGTAAAGGGAGAACTGCAGAAACTCACAGACTCTTCAGAGCAAGAGGTTATCCGAGTCAAGGAACTTACACTAGAAATTGAAAGGCTGAGGAATCAACTGAAGCAAATGGAGGTGGTGGAGGGGGACCTGCTGAAGACAGAGGGCGACTATGAACTTTTGGAGAAGAAGTTCAGGACAGAGCAGGATAGGGCAAACATCCTCTCCCAACAGCTGGAAGAGATAAGGACCCAGGTTGCTAGGAATAAGGAAATAGAGAGTGGGGATGCAGTGTGTCAAGAGGCAGAGCTCCACCAGAGGTGCAAAATGGAGGAGGCAAAGACAAGGGATCTACAAGCTGATGTCCAGGCACTCAAAGAGAAGATACATGAGCTAATGTATAAAGAAGACCAATTTTTCCAACTGCAGGTAGATTACTCAATCCTCCAGCAACGGTTTATGGAGGAGGAGAAAAAGAAAATACATCTGAGCCATGAGGTTCTGAACCTCACAAAAGAGCTGGAGGTCACTAAACGGTACAGTCGTGCCCTTCGGTCCAGCACCAATGGTCGGAGAATGGTGGACATTCCCTTGGCATCCACAGGGGTACAAACAGACTTAGTGGTTAGTGATGTTTCTGAGAATAACCCTGCATTGTTTATTAAGGAATCTTTCCAGGAGGAGAAAAATATTATGAGCAACTTTCGACAGAGGAGATTTAAGAAGCCATCAGAGCGACCATCTGTGCTGGACCGCTATCCTCCGGCTGCTTGTGAGCTTAATATGCGTAAGTCATGGATCCCTTGGATGAGGAAAAAAGGTGGAAGTTTGGAAAAGTCATCACACCTCAATGAGGAATCCCCACAAATTGGAATAATGGCCACTTCTCAGAGGCAAGGGCAGCCCCTGCATATTAGAGTGACCCCAGATCATAGGTCCAGCTCAGCCACCTTGGAGATTACAAGCCCCAACTCCGATGAATTCTTTTCCAGTGCTACCATCATCCCCACATTGGGGCTACAGAAACCATGTATAACTATTATTCCAAGCCCCACCAAAGCCGGTGAGGGTGCCGGTAATCTGGGGAGAGCCAAGTCACCTGTCACCATAACAACAATATCCAGAGCCAAGTCCTCAGAGACTCACAGCTCTGATAGACCTTTGTCACCAATCTCCATTGTGACAGTTACTACCTCTGCCAAGGCAGATGATTCTGGCTTCCAAGAGAAGCAGGAAATGACCATGGGACAGGCAGCATTCAAAGTGACCCCTGGGAAACAGGCGGCGCCCACACCCAGGAAGCACAACTCCAAAAACAATATGATCACCACAGAAGACAACAAGATCCGCATCCACCTAGGGTCCCAGTTCAAAAGGCCCCAGGAGAGTGACAGTAGGCCCCCCGTCATCACTGTCAAACCTCTTGCTGTGACATCAAGGATTGAGGAGGTCAGCACAGATACTATTCTATGCTCACCTCACCATGGCGTAGCTTCCAGAATTACACCAGGGAAGGTGATGAGCAGCATTACCATCACCCCCATAACCTCTGCGCCCTCTTGGTCAACTTTGTCACAGGTAAGAGTTCCTACCTGAAACAAATAAAATACATTAGAGAAGTAATGATTTGTAGACCTGGCTGGGGGAACATACAAGATATTTAAGTTTAGGCTGCTCAGTAATTTTAATACAAAATGTATATCAAGCTAATGTTTCAGCCTCACTGTCTCTATGGTAATCATGGTTTCAGTTTGCCCACCATTTCCTGCTGCAGACAGATTGTTGTTATGCAAGACTTGATGCATGTGATCCAATACTAAGGGTCATTTAGTGTGAGATAGTCAGCAAACCAGTCAGAGCTCTTACGTTTTCTCACTGACCAAACAAGATTTCTTTGACCGAGTTTATGCATGTACATTTGTATGGGATGTACAATAACAGAACTTGTAATCCATGCTTGTCTACTGTCAATTATCCAAGCTCTCTTTTGCTCCATTCCATACCACATGCAGGAAGCAAAGGCAATGAATAAAACAGCAACAGCTTAAAATTACGTTGTTCATGTTGCATGGGTAAGGGACGTAGGGCCCTTTCACAATGATTTGCCATTTTGGAGTCAGGCTTCTCAGCCCAAATTAGAACATATTTAACAAGGGGTGAATTAAAAAAAATATGTAGATACCCTGTGATATCAGAAAGTGTGAGAGTCCATTATATATATAGAGTTGCAATCAAAAGTACTCAACCCCCATTGCAAATTAGGTTTACTGGCAAAATTTACAAACTTTCAGCCGTTTGAAATGGAAAAAATCAATCAATAACAATTTAAATGGCTCAATACAACAAAAATTACAAATGGATTTTCCAAATTCAACACAAAATTCCACTTTTAATGACTACTGCAGGCTCAAAATTATTCAACCCCTTCATGACAAGCATCTATAATACTTAGTATAAAACCGTTTTGCCACTATGACCTGCTGGAAATGTGATGCAAAGGCAGATGTCAGCTCTTGGCAGCATTCCCAAGGAATCTTAGCCCAGTCTACATGGACAATGGCCTCCAGTTCACTAATATTCTAGGGTTTGAATGCAACTGTGTTCTTCAAGTCCTACCATTGATTTTTTTATGGGGTTCAAGAGAGGCGACTGTGATGGGCACTCTAGAATCTTCCCAGACTTCTTTCGAAACCAAGCCTTAGTGGATATTGAGGTATGCTTAGGATCATTGTCCTTTTGGAAGGTCCAGTGATGCCAAAGCGTCAACTTCCTGCTATGATTCTGCCTTGCGTGCTTGTTTGTGGTTGTGCGTTTTCCCCCGTGTCTCTCTTGATTTGTGCTTCAGCTCCATTCCCGCGGCCTGACCACCTACAGTATTCCCCCTCGCTTGGTTCCTGTGATGTCTTCTGACAGCCTGCATGCCTGAGTGTCGATGTCCAATCACATTTCCTCTTTCGGTTTCAGCTTTGGTATTTCATTCATTGTTTCCACCTGTGCTTAATTCTGGGTCTCGCAAAACTCTGAGTGAATGTGTTCTCTGAAAACTTTGAGTGAATGCTTTCTCTGATAGGGCCATTACTAACTGTACTAACCAGCACTGAAGGGAGTGTAAAAATTTCATCACGTAGTTACTAACCTAATTAACTCATTAGCAAGTGTGTGCGTTTCTGGCTTTAAGTAAATTCTGCCTGAATTTTTCCCTGATTAACTGTGTTTAAGGCTATGCTTTTCTTTGCTGTTCTCGAGGTTCTTTTTGACTTGTCACGTTTAGATTACCTTAATCTAAACAGTCTAGTTTGATTGATCATCTTGCCATTTGTCTTGAGTAATTATTGTTACCCGGTCCTCGTGAATTTTTTTATTAATTCCATGTGTTTCTGTTTCCGCTTGAGGATGCCCGCCTCCTCCCTAGTGCATTTATTCTGGGAAGAGGGTAGAAATGTCAGACCGGACTTCGCACGCGTTTACCTGAATCTGAGCGGCATTGAGAATCTCTGTTCCCGAGCACCCCAAGCATTTCCGTTGTTCTTCAAGTTCCGTGTTCTCCTTTGTCTTAGTCCGTGATTTTCGCCAGCTTGTTTTTGTTATTCATTTCGAGCCACTTGTTGAGTGTGTGTTTTTAATTTTTTTCCTTGCCCTTGGCAGAGTACCTAGGTTCTCCTGGTTCAGTGCATGTGCACGGTGTTTCTTTTCAGCCTGCGTGCCGCGTTTTCCCGTGTCTGGGTTCCCAAATAAACCTCCTGGATCCTGCACCTGGTGTCCACCTGACCCATTCCTTAACACTTCTTTACAGACGGCATGACATTTTCTCCTTGGATATTCTAGTACTTAACTGAATCCACCTTGAACTCCACACTTTGGAGATTTCCAGTGCCAGAGGAAGCTAGGCAGCCGCAGAGCATCAAAAAGCCCCCACAATTCTTCATTGTAGGCAGGATGTACTTTTCCTCCAGCGGACATTTCACCGATTCATAAGCCTGAAAAATTTGTTTTGTTTCATCACTCCACAGAACAAACTTCTGTGACTTATTCATATGGTTTTGAGCATATTGGAGCTTGTGCTTTTGGATCAGTTGTGGTGTATGTCTTGTAGACCTTCAACATTTGGTATGCGCCCTTCTGTGCAAACTGAAACGTCAGTACCTCCTGCCTTCAAGTCTTGCTGCGGCTCTCCTGCAGTCACTCAAGGGTTTTTGACCACCCGTCTTCTCAGGAATCTGGTGACAGCCATTGATAGCTTCCACTTTCTGCCACATCCTGGTACTGAAGCCACTCTTATTTTAACTCTGAACTTGTGAAGTATGCTTCCAACTGTATCTCTACGAAAATTCAATGCCTGTGCAACCTTTTTCTATCCTTTTCCTTGTTTGTGCCAGGCAATGATCTTCTCTTTTAGCTTTTTGGACAAAATATTTTGACAGCCATATTTCTAATACACAATCAAATGTCACTGTCAACCAGTGTTTCCAGATGAAAATAACAGCAATATCGTACAGGAGCTTTGAAATAATCATATTTTACAAAAAACTATCGTGCATGTACAGAAACGTAAGCAATTCCCTAAATACCACAAAGCTTTGCCTTGCACAGAGCACTGATGCGACAAGGCGTGTGCAAGACGGCAACTGCGTTCCTCACACAACATAGTCAAGTGCGTCCATAACGCGAAGCAGTACTTACGTTTTTTGCCCTTCAAAACAAAAGTTGCAATCTACATACAGCGTCAGTATTTTGCCACAGGAAAATAAGGTAACTCAAAACATTTAGCAAGAAAGCAGCTAAAAAGACACGATAAACAAAGCTTCCAATATATGGCTTATCACAGTAATTAAAGCGACAGCCAATTAACACAAAATGAAGAGGTTATGATAATGCAACCCACACTACATGAAATTATATTGTTTGACTCACCTAACAGTTGAATTCGACCTCTGGCTGTGACGGGTGGTGGAAGTGGACGCCAACAGCTGCAGCCAGAAATAAAAGGCAAAACCCACAGCGTGCTGAGAGACTAAAAACAGATAGAAATAACAAGACTCGCGCTACCAACGGACCTGACGCCGTCCGTAGTAGAAAACAGGCGAGCTCCAGGAAATCAAAAGAAAAAGGGAAATAAACCAAAGATTCCCTTGCTTACTAACACTAAACCTGTTATGCAGGTAAGTCCCTGACAATACTCTCTCAAGAGATCTTACCGGCTAAAGCACAAAAGAAACACTGACACTCTAGCAACGGGAGTGAGGCGAAATAGGGGCTTAAATAGAGTCCGGGCAATGCCCCCGATCAATGCCAGCTGGCTCAGGAATCCAATAGGGAGCAAAAAATATCGTCCCGGACGAGAGCAACAAAGAAAGCTCTCAATACCTCCAAACCATGACAGGACCCCCCACTCTAAAGGACAGCTCCAGAGGTCCCCAAGGAACCTCTTGCATGGAACTCAGTAATTAGCGAGGGGTCCAGAATATCCCACGAAGGGACCCAACAGCGCTCTTCGGGACCATATCCCTCCCAGTCCACGAGGAACTGGACCCCACGACCTACATGCCTCTCAGTCAGAATGCGGCGCACAGTGTAAACCGGCCCCCCCTCAACCATTCGTGGTTGTGGTGGGGGTGTGTCAGCAGGTGCCAGGACGCAAGCGCTAACCGGCTTAATCCGAGAGACGTGGAATGACGGATGTATGCATAAAGATCTCGGGAGCTTCAACTGGACCGTGACTGGGTTGATCTTCCGCACTATTTTGAACGGACTAGTATAGCGGGGCGCCAGTTTCCGGGATTACTTTCAAGGGGAGGTCTGGGGTAGACAGCCAAACTCTCTGCCCAACCCGATAAGATGGGGCCAAACGACGCCTTCTATCAGCGATAGATTTTTGTTTGCGCCCTGATCGCAACAGAACGGACCCTATTCCAAACCGATCGACAGTGACGAATAAAATGGTTGACTGAGGGAACATAGGAATCATTCTCAGTCTCAGGAAATAGCGGGGGTTGGTAACCCAATTGAGCCTGAAACAGGGAAAGACCCGTGGTGGAATTACTCAGCGAGTTATGGGAATATTCGGCCCAAGCTAAAAATCGACTCCACGATGAGGGATTATCCGCCGCCAAATATCGAAGAGTGTTTTCTAGAGATGGATTAGTCCATTCCATCTGCCCGTTGGTCTCTGGGTGAAACCCAGAGGAGAGACTCACTGTGGCCCCCAACTGCCTGCAAAATGCCTGCCAGAGTCTGGCCGTAAACTGAGGGCCTCGGTCAGAGACCACATCCTGCAGAAGCCCATGCAACCGGAACACATTGTTCACCACCAGATGCGCTGTCTCCCGTGCCGAAGGCAGCATGGGCAGCGTGACAAAATGAGCCGCTTTAGAAAAACGGTCAACTACGTCCAAAATGACCGTGTTGCCGTCAGATACAGGCAGCCCAGTAACAAAATCTAATGTGTTATGCGTCCAAGGGCGCCTGGGAACGGGCAAAGGTCGCAGCAGACCAGAGGGAGGGAGGTGGGAAGTCTTATTTCTGGAACATGTGCCACAAGCTGCAACAAAATCCCGAATGTCTCGGATCATACCAGGCCACCAAAACGTTGGGCCAGGAACTGCTTGGTCCGATGGGCCCGCGGGTGCCCAGCCAAGTGGGAAGAATTTCCCCACTGCAGGACCTGTGGCCTAACTGCGGACGGCACAAACAAACAGCCAGGAGGCTGGGGAACTGATTATAAAAAATTTAACCTGCTCAGAGTGGCCACCAAATGAAATGAACATATTTAGCGGTTCAGACACTTTGGTAATAACTCCCGATCCAAGCGGGCGACCATCCAAAGTTCGAACAGAGCGTGACTGTGAAAGCGTTACAGTGGGAACAGAGTGCTTCCAAGCCCACCCATTATCCATGAAACAATTTACTGTGCCCGAATCTACGAACGCTTCAATAATAAATCTCTTGCACCCCACAGTCAGTTCGACAGGGATTAGTGTTCAGAAAGGAAATTGGGTTTCGCCCTCTATCGCCCCCCACATAGCTAGAGGGATTCTCCATTTTCCCTGACCCTTTGGACAACGTGGACGGGTATGACCCGGCTTATGACAATTAAAACAGATTTTTCTTCTGCTAGTAGGTGTATTAGTTCGACTGTCAAACGAACTATCAATTTCCATGGGCTCAACCGGGGTACAACTTTCTGTTAAGATTGTGGTGTAGGAAAACACTGGGAAGTAAGGAAAATATGGAACTGGACTCAGAACGACTCGGGAACAGGGATTAAGACAAAAAGGGGAGAGACGCCAGATGTGGGGATCCAACATAATTTATTAAATAAACAGAGAACCAGACAGGGGGGAAAAACGGGGCACTCCGGCCAACGGAAACACCGTGCATAGCACTGAACGAGGGAGAACTCAGGAATACAAAAACCAGCACACAAGGGGCAGACTTGGGACAACTCAGGACAGGACTAGGGGACACGAGGAAGAGGGAGCCAGGGGACACTCGGAAACTAAAGCTAGGGGAAACTCGGAAGGGGAGCTAGGGGACACTCGGAAAGGGAGCTCGGAGACACTCGGAAAGGGAGCTAGGGGACACTCGGAAACTGAAGCTAGGGGACACTTGGAAGGGGAGCCAGGGGACACTCGGAAAGGGAGCAAGGGGATACTCGGAAAGGGAGCTAGGGGACACTCAGAAAGGCAGAGGGCAGGCACAAGACGAGACAGTGGGCACAGCTGGCATATGGCTAACTCGGGAAGCACAGCTGGCCGGGGGAAGGGTCAGGGAGAACATCAGGAGGGGGGCAGACAGGACGGCAGGGATGCTGGGCTCGTAAGCTGGCGAAGGCAGCCGGCACACTGGGCCCTGGAGACGGCGAAGGTGACTGACACACTGGGGGCACTGGGGACGGCGAAGGCGACTGGCACACTGGGGGCACTGGAGACGGCGACTGACACACTGGGGCACTGGAGACGGCGAAGGCGACTGGCACACTGGGCACTGGAGACGGCGAGGCGACTGACACACAGGGGGCACTGGAGACGACGAAAGCGACTGGCACACTGGGCACTGGAGACGGCAAAGGGGACTGGCACACTGGGAAGGGAAGGCTGGGCTGGGAATGCGGCTGATGAAAACACACAGAAGAGATGAGGGGACCAGAGGAAGGTGCACCAGGCAGGGAATGGTGTGAACAGGAGCGGGAGCGAAGTCAGATCTGATCTTAAGTGCTGGAGGCTGGAACTGATAAAGGCAGGGGGCACGGGCAGACAGGTGCACGAACTGAATATAATTAACAAGGGGTGGAACATAAGGGAAACCTATTTACATGAAACAGATAAACATTAACACACAGACGAGGACCACAAGACAATCCCAAAGACGGGATAAATAAACTGGATAAATATTTCACAGTGAAATAGAAAGAGACAAGACAGATAAGAAATGCAGAGGTTCTGCAGGAAAACTTAGCAAAGCCAGTTAAAAAAAAGCAAGAGGCGTAGACTAGAACAGGGCGACTGCTGAGAGATCATTAGTCAATTAGTAAGTGCAGCTATACAATCCCGGGTGCTCGTTAGTATGTTAGTCTAATATACAATGTTAGTTTGGTTAGTAAATTCTAGAAAATAACAAACTGTTAGTAGGGGTTAGTAATATAGAACAGCAAGGGGAAATTAGTAAATGAGAAAGGAAGGAAGGCTGAAACCCAGAATCCATTAAATCACCCGAAATAGTGTCACAATCAATTAAGATAGAAACAGCAACAAACTAGTGACGTGACTGGGGAGAAAGCAATGACAGTACATGGGTAAGACGTGGACTGGAATAACATGGGAGAGGAATGAAATGTGAAACACTAAGACATGGACTAAAAACCAACATAAAAATAATAAAAACCTAAAACTGACTAACCAAACACACGGATCACGGAACAGAACACTTTCAGTGTGTGAAATAGGAGCCGTATACTCTCCACTGGCAACTTTAGCCCCATTGTCAGCTAGCGGCAAGCTGTTGAGCTTCTCCCTGTTGCGTTCGTGTATGCAGTTGTCAATTCGCACAGCTGTACGAACTAAAGAGTCTAAAGTCGAACAGGGTTCTTAAGTAGCCAACGCGTCCTTTATCTCCTCATTAAGGGCATGGCTGAATACCGTCATAAGAGGAGCCTCCTGCCAGCCTGTCCCTGTGGCCAGAGAGCGAAAAGCAATAGAAAACTCAGCTGCACTGTTTTATTGGTTTGGCATCTCCAACATCTACATCATGAGAGGCTATAGAAACTCTCTTTGGAACATCAGGAAATTGATCTTTATATTTCTTGATCAACCTCTCAAACTGATCTTTCTGTGAGGGTTCTAAGTGCTAGAGTTTTACATTAAGATTTTGCAACACTTCAGAATTTGACAATTTACATGAAAGAACTTCAGCTTTAATTCTAGGTTCATCATCTTGAAACTCCCCCTCATCTTCACAAGTCTCAGCCATGGGAGGATCTGAAGTGACAGCTGCAACCCTAGCATTTCTATCATTATAAGGCTTTAGCATGTTAATGTGACACAACTGTTTCGGCTTTCTCCTATCTCGAGTCTTCACAATGTAAGTGAGATCATTGAGCTTTGTCAGAATTTCATAAGGACCATGAAATGTTGCCTGCAATGGATTGGACTGCAAGGGAAACAACACAAGGACCTTGTCTCCTGGTTTAAAATAATGGCTTCAAGGCTTATGATCATACCAAGTTTTCATTTTTCCCTGACTTGATTTCAAGTTCTCTTTGGCTAGGTCACAAGCTGCACGCAGTCTTTCTATGAACTTGCTAACATAGTCTAACAGACTGATATGCGACTCTTTCTCTTGCCATTGTTCACTCAACAATAGCAAAGGTCCTCTCACTTCATGGCCACACACTAGCTCAAACAGCCTGAATCCAGTAGACTCCTGCACTGCCTTTCTAGCCGCAAACAACAGCAAATGAACACCTTCATCCCAGTCTTTCTCATGGTCAAAACAATAAGTCCTCATCATTGTCTTGAGAGTGGAATGAAACCGCACCCTGGCACCCTGATTCTCTGGATGAAAGGCATTAGAAAGAATCTGCTTCGCACCTAGTTCATACATGACCGGCTGAAACAATCAGGAAGTGAAATTGCTACCTTAGTCTGACTGAATTTCCCTGGGAAGGCCAAACAATGTGATGAACTTTATCAAAGCCTTCAAGGTTGCAGTTGCCTTGATGTTGCATAGAGGTAAGGCTTCAGGGAATCTGGTAGGTGCACACATGATTGTCAACAAGTACTGATTTCCAGATCTAGTCTGTGGTAATGGACTAACACAATCAACAATGACCTTAGAGAAGGGCTCCCCAAACGCTGGGACAGGCTGCAATGGAGCTGCAGGGGTCTAACTGGTGTTTTCCAACTACCTGACAAGTGTGACAGGTTTTGCAAAAGTTGAAAAGTCTTTCCGAAACCCTGGCCAGAAGCAGTGTTTCATGATCTTATCAATAGTCTTGTTAACACCAAGATGACCTCCTAAAGGTAAATTATGAGCCATTGTTAAGATCTCAGTCCTGAAGACCTTCGGAACAACAATTTGCTTGATGACCACTGCCTAATCTGCATCGGCAGGGATATCAGGAGAGCGCCACTTCCGCATCAACACACCATCCTTAAGATAATACCCAATTGGAACTGCATCTATTTCTTTATCAGGAAGGGCTCTCCTCTTTAGTACAGAAATTTCAGGATCATTAGTTTGGTCCTGAATCAACCGCTTTCTGGACAGAGACAAGTCTCCAGACACATCAGAATCACCAGATCTATCTGGCTGGCTGAACAAAGAACTAATAAAAGTGTCTGATAAGTCCTCAAAAGGATAAACCATAGTAGGCCGAGCAGAGTCATGAGGCGAACCACCTGAGTCATGACTATTTAATGTGCTGGACGGCACCACATCATTTTCCTCTTGAGCCTTCTTAGCCATAGCACGGGTCACTGCACAGGAAGGATACGGAGATGGGTCTTCATCGCCATCTTCAGTGCTTGACTGTGAAGTAAGATGAACAGGGGGAACTACATTGCCCCCAGCCAGGTCATTGCTTAGCAACAGAGAAACACCCTTGATAGGTAGACTTGACATAAGTCCCACCTTTACCTGTCCTGTATCTAAATCTGACCTCAAGAATACAGAACGCAGAGGTACAGATACAGTCCTCCCTTCAATCCCTTGTACAAGTATGAAATCCCCAGAAGCGGTCTCATCACATAACTCCAAGGAGTCCATCAACAAAAGTGACTGAGAAGCTCCGGTATCCCTTAGGATATATATATGTACAAGATCATTCAGAGCTACAAATCCCTCTGACACAAATGGAAGAAATTCCTCCCTCACAATGTCAGCAGTATCAGACTGAAATTTGGACTTGCGTGTCAGAACATATTCGTCTGCAAATTTGGCAGCTAATTGCAATTTCAGTGCTTGCTTCTCATTAAGGTAGGTCTTAATATCATCCTTAACACAGTTCTTGAATTCTTCAACTAACACCATCTCTTTTAGTGAGTTGAAATCACCCTTGACCTCCATAGAAGTACACCAGCGCTCAAAGCAAACCTTCTTCTCGTTAGCAAATTCCACATAAGTCTGATTGTCAGATTTCTTCAGACCTCTGAATTTCTGTCAGTAAGCCTCTGGAACCAACTCATAAGCTCTCAAAATAACCTTTTTGACAACCTCATATTCAGAGGAATCATCTGCAGACAAAGCCGAATAGGCTTGTTGAGCTTTACCCTTGAGGGCAGTTTGCAACATCAGAGGCCAGTGTTCCTTTGGCCACAGGCAACTCTTTGCTGCCTTTTCAAAGCACTGTTAATACTAATCAACCTCCTCCTCTGAGAATGGAGGCACCAGCTTTACCTCCTGGCTAGCATGAAATTTGTTTTCAGTTGCAATTTTGATTTTTATTAACTCCATTTGTAACCTTTCTTCCCTATCTAACTTCTGTACATCAAATTCTCTCTGTCTCTCTCTTTCCTCTTTCTCTCTCTCTCAAATTCTCGTTGTTTTTCTTCTCTTGCTAATTTTTCTCACTCAAACTGCTTTTCTTTCTCTCTTTCTGCCTCAAATTCTCTTTGTTTTTCTTCTCTTTCAATCTCTGGCATTTATTATTTAAGTTCCATTTCTACATTTGGATTTTCCACTGGAAACTGTTCCAGATCTCCTGGTGCAAACACATTTTCATCAATGTAATATTCAACAATCTCTCTAGCCAGTCTTGCTTTTCGCATGGCTGGTTTTACCTCTGTCAGCTCTAACTGTCTGCATATTTCTAGCAGTTCTGTCTTTTTAAAAGACTTCATAACCTCTACGGTTGGTGATGCCAAGAAATCATCCATTGCTGTTGATCTGTCAATATATTTAGGAAAATTCACAAAAACAATGTCACAATATGAAATGTTAGATTTTCAATAAATGACTCACACAATAGTCTATCCCGGACGAGCCTCCAATTTGTTATGGCCCCAATTTGCTACGACATATAAGACAGCAAGGGATGACAGACAAAATTTTAAAAATAAAACAGATTTAATTCAACAAAGAACAACACTAACCAAAAATTTATACTACTGACCAAGATTGATTTATACAAAAATATATATATTCACAGTCCCTTGAGATGGGGTTGCTTGGTGATGTCCTGGGGCAGGAAAATGCTCCAACACAGGCAAAAATCCACAAAAAGCTTCACAGGTCTTGAAAAGAGTGACAGGTCTGCTCAAATTTACCCTTCTCCTGGCAATTTCTCCTCCTACTTTACTCTCTAAATTTCTCTCCTTATATACTCTTTTGCAGCCCCCTCCCACATTTAGACTTTTTTTTGGGACTTTCCCCTCTCAGAAATGCCCAGGACATGCCCAAACCTAGCTCCTGACTGGTGTAATGATCGCCGTCTGAGTACTGTGCCTTTAAATTACTATTTTTTTGTGTTTGGTTTCCTTGGTAAAGCGAGGTCAGAGTTGAGACTGATCATTTTATTTTTCATGGCTGGACATAACGCATGGACTACGTCAAGAGTTGTATTTCTTTTGTCTTTAAAGTGTGAACGGCATATACCTAATGTTTGAGCTTCCCCTGCATACAATAAACGTGCATTGTGATGGTAACGAGTTGTTTTCAGTCCTGTTTGCAACTTGATCGAGCCGTGGAGAGCCCCAGATCTTTACACTGGGCTTAACAAAAAAAGGTAATACTGCCATCTAGTGGCTCCTTTCCACATTACACTACAAATTTAAATGGAACAGCACTTACTCCCTTACACGTTACCAAACTACACACAGTTGTGACAATCAACGTTAATACTTACACATAAACAACTTCTTTCTTACTACTTCCATTCCCTCGATCGGACCGCTGTTTGGTTGATTTACCTTTTTTGTTTTTGTTTACATTTCCGGTATTCCGACGACATCCCCGTAATTGACTTCACAATGCTATGAACTGTGGGTAATTTCCTTACTCATAGTCAGCATCGGTGCGGACTTACGGTAAGGGGGCAGTAAGGGCTCATTCACGGACTCACTGACTTGATGATCTGACAATGGAACAGGGCTCACACACTCACAGACTTCCCATGAATGGGCCTCTAAGTCAGTGAGTCCGTAAGGGGTCAGATTGGAATTGGGCCTATGAGTCCACGTGCAACAGGACACAGGAGGTGCCGGAAATCTAGCCTATGAGGGAATCATTACGGCGTTGTGAAAATAGCCTCAGCCTTTTTTTTTTTAAGTTTCGTGAGTTTATGTGTGACACACACGAGCCGCAAGCCGCATGCGTAAGCAGAGTGAGAGGTGATGATTTGATTGGCAGGTGTAGCCTGACTCGAAAGCAGACGGTGTGTCAGTCAGGTGCTGTGTGGTGCTGATGTGATCCCATCTCGGTGAAGCTGACATGAATAGTTGCTCTTAAATCTCGAACAGTGTTTGGTCGTGGGTACATTTGAAATGGCAAAACTATTGTATATTGTACTATTGTTTTTTGAAACTATTGATCATACATCGTACAGCGGTCAAAATTATCATACAAATACGATAGTTATCGTACATCTGGCAACACTGCCCACAACCTAGTCCACTTCTTTTTCAACATATTCATCGTTAGAGGATGCAGTTTTAATGTCAGTGAAACTAATGTCATCCATTAGGCGAATCGCTCTTATTTCATATTTCCTCCCTTCAATCTTTTCTTTCGTGGTTTGGACAAACTAATACTGACGCGTATACGTCATGATAATCGGCACATTCTGGTCTTTCTGCTGGTATTAATGTTCAATAGTTGGACGGAGAAGCAAGCTTGTAATATAACCGGCGTCCGGTTAAATTGTCTCAGATGTCCAGTTATTGAGCCAGACAAAGTGGGGGCGCTTGTCCTAAATTAGAAGTTAGGTCCTGGTCAATAACAGGTAAAGCTTAATTAATTGAGCTGGTGTCCGGAGCAATAGCCACTAAGATTTATAATTCCTGCAGCCGTTTCAAGAAAACTTTGACCAGTTTGAGAAGAGGGAAAACGGAGTCTCCAGTCAGATCATCTCCGAAAATGGCTACAGATAACTTTTTTCAGTGCGTACATACCTAGCATAAATCCACGGAGTGCTCTTGTGCCATTTGAATATCATCTCAAATGTTGCCACATTTATCACTAACAAAAGTATCTGAAAGCCAGAGCTCCTCCAGCTTGTGGGTTGTCTGTGCAGCTCAGCAACGGTCCTGCATGAAATGAGCAGCGTAGCTACATAACCACCAAGTTACAAAGACATGTCAACCGATTATGCCCAGGGTAAAGTGCGGTTTAGAAATATGGGGACTCACCAATATCTTCTCTTTGCACTCTCCTGAAATACAGCGCCAAAGCAAATTTTTTTAATATCCTGCACTTGGCACTGTAGCCTGTATCTTTAGCGCTGCTGTTTCATAGCCAGCCATGTCCAATAAATTATTACAGCATTTATTGACTCAAGAAATGCAACATAAGTAACAAGGCTTTTCGGAGTTCGCGACTTTTCAGATAGTCGTCGGTGATGTCTCTGAACCGGTCACTGGCACAGTAACATTTTTCAGTTGGAAAGGGGCTTAGCTAAATTGGCTAACTTGGTGCTCCAAATTTTGCAGTGGGCTTCGCTTTGACTGACAGCATCAGTTGCTATAAACCAACTACTCTTTCTAATACATTTCACTCTTTTCCCGACACTTGTATGATTACAATAATACGGTAATGGTCGTGATCTTGGCAGGGTAATGAAAATTCAGTACCGCAAATTTGGTGACAATTGAGAAAAAATTGTGGGGCAAGAAACAGTTTTACAGTTTTTGGGAAAAAAAACGCGATAGACTTCATAAGTTAAGTTTAAGTGGACAAAAGTTTCTTAAGTATTGGGACTAAATTTTGGTGAAAGTTGCAAATCTGTGGCACATATGGTTGATTTGTTGTGAATTTTCAAAAATGTGAAATTTAGAGGCTTGCTGTAGCGCCGCCATCAGGACTATTGGCCTGTTTTTGCAGCTGAGGCAATCTGGCAAGGGACTGGATCTTTGTGCAAAGTTAGGTGATTTTACATGTTTGGGATGTAGGATTTCCATGGAAGAAGAAAAAGAAGAATACAGTACTGGCAAAAACAATAGGTTCACAGCAGCTTTCGCTGCCTGGCCCCGAATGAAAAGCCCTTCTGACCACGTAGTTAGCTAGGTGTATTTCAAAGTCGCATGTCTTAACAATTATGTTGTATTTTTCTAAAAATATGAGTAACATAATTTAATTAATGCAGTAGAACATAAGCATCATAACCCCGTGGACCGGTAAAGCATTCTATTCTGGCAAAGTTGGCGATGCCACCTGCCTCAGGTGGGCTCAGTATATTTGAATGAATATAGTTTAATTTTTATCTTCATGTTAAGCCAAAATGGTCTCAGCCATTTCACTTTCTCCACATAGGCCTAGAGCATGTACAAATACTAAGGGAATATCTGGAAATTGATGCTGATTGTGACATCAGCATAATACTTTTCACTTGGGAATTTCGTAAACAGACTCAAAGTTGGAGTCCCATCAACCCTTCGAGTGCCTGGCTCATTTTAGTAATTACATAACCACAGGCCAGCCAATTTTTAGAAATTTTGAATATTTTCATTACTGTTTAAACAAAACCTGATTAACACCTACTTAAGAACCTACTATGGTCAGGACGTACCAAACTGCCAGCAGCCTGTGGATGAGGAATTCTTTGGATGTCATCCATACACCGGTGGCACTCGAAGGGTTAAGGGGGTCTTCTGGCCCAAACCACCAATTTCAAAATAATTTTCAGCATTGATAAACCACCCCATGGGGTTCATAAATCCACCAGAGAAACCTATGATATGAATTTGGGGCCACCCAAAATTTAAATTTATGAATTAAAAAAGAATTTGTTGAAATTGATGTCATACTGTCGGAAAATATTTGTTCAAAAAATATGTTCTGAAATGGAGCTTTCCAACGGCCACATGTGTAAACGGCAGTACATTTTACAAAGTTCCGGGCCATGCCACACTAAGGGAATCTGCTGAAATTTGCCCAAGAGTATGGCCAACATCCAATGAAAAACCAGGATGTGTCGACACCGACACATGGATCAACCAACTGTTGCAAACCCTAAAATGCGGTGTGTTAATACGAAATGGATTGTGTGAGTATGGCTCTTGCTCAATTCTTCTAGCTTAGGTTTTTTCATTAAAGTTATTAAATATGACCGTTATGATGTTTATGCTAAAAATTATTGCCTTAAGGAGCCTCAAGACCATGACAAGGTGACAGGTCCCCTTGAGGAATAACTACCGTGCTATCATCATGTATATGACACATTTGATACAAATTTGACTTTGATTTGTCCTCGCTGGGAAACACTGAGGTCTGAATTTGAGGGCACCTTCTGTAATCACATGAATAATTTAAAATAATCATCAGAAAAAGCAGATATTGTGCAGTGGTTAACAACATTGACTGTATAAGAAGAGACACAAAATTCCAGAATAACTACCTTTAATTTTCTGAAATAATAAAGCTGATCATGTTAAACATTTTGTCTTTGTACAATGTCCTATCCCAGCTCTCTCTAAATTCAGACAAGGCATGCATCACCTTCACAAATACAGTATGTTTAAGAGGCTGACAAGTGCCTTGTGCAAGTTATTCGGCTTGTCAGCAGATACTGAAGTCAGCTAGCAAACAACCTCTCAAACCAATTCTTACCTAGTGGCATTTTTACACTATTCTTTTGGAATCTTAAAATGCTCCTAATAAGCGTATGGCACACTAAAATGTAAAAGAAATCCACCAGATGTTGAAATTCTTCAATATTCAATTCTCATATATTTCTGATAAAAGTGTGACCAATTATTTTCTTCAGTCCGAAAAAAATGATTTGCCGAGCATTCTGCCTGTCATCCGTCGCAGCGCCCCTTCCAGTTGCCTACCGCTGTCACCGCTTGTGAGTCACGCGCCTCTCTGGCAGCAGAAAAAGACGCATTTGACTGTAAACAAACGGGTCCTGAAATGCTATAATTATGTTAATAACGTTTATGGTAGTTCATCAGACTACCAAGGTAACTAAACATTACGAGGGCATTTTATTTTATACCACATATACCTGTAGAGTGGAATATTATGTCATTACTGTTGGTTAGTTTTCACTTACCGGTGCATCTGAATCTAACTCCATTGACCCGTTTCACTCTCGTACAAAAAAAAATACTGCATGCGGCGCGAGGAAGTGAGCAGCGCGAGTGAAACGGGTCAATAGAGTTAAATTCAGAGGCACCGGCAAGTGAAAACTAACCAACAGTAATTAAATAATATTCAATTCTATATGTGGTAGAAAATAAAATGCCCTCATAACGTTTAGTTACCTTTGTAGTCTGTCTTAGTTTATTTTTTTTTCGTAGGAGACGTCTGGCAATTGGGGGAAGAGGGTGGGACTTTGGAGGGAGGCGGAGTCGTTCATGTTCAAATTTTTACTAAGTGCTGTGCAAGGCCCCAGAAATGTAAAAATTGCTTTAAGCCCTGAGCCTCTAGCTCCAAAATGACATACCCAAAATGCAATGACTATATGTCTGCAACAACTTGATCAATTTGAATAATCTTGGTATCATAATAAAATTAACACCTAGGGGATTTTTGTCATAGTGTAAAAATCACTGAGTCAGAGTAAATGAGGATGGAACACTGAATAAATGAAAGATCTATTTTGCGCCAAACAAAATTTTATTTTTTCTGTCTTGAAATTATTCAGTTGCAGTCTGAGACCACAAAAAAAAAATCACTGCACAGAATCTCACCAATATCTGTGCCAAAGTTTATTCTACACGATTAAATCAGAGAAAAATTAGATAGCTTTAATTTTGGGAATGTCTAGGTGGCCTCTCCAAATTAGCATTGTGTGCAATTTCAGATTTCTCAGTTACCAAACTGTAAAGGTCATTTAATTTCATTTATACATCACTTCAGGCATACATTCCCTCTAATCAGAATAATTTCATTTTTGTGTTTATTTATTTATTTTTTATTTCTGCCAGTCCTGTATGCATTTCCCCATTCAATGAAAATACATACAAAGGAAATGAAGTTTCACTTCACTGGAGCAGATTCATTTCATATAAAACATTTTATATAAAATATCCTTTGCAGAGCCGGGATTTGAACCCAAGAGCTTCCGCATTGCATTGCAATTACATTGAATTACAAAACCTTCATCACAGAATACATCAAGCAACCTGATTTTGCATTTGGTTTTTTTGTACTGTATTTTGTAATGAAAAAAACTGTGCAGGAGGGTAAATCTGCGCTTGCTATCGTTAGCCCAATGTGTCCGTGTTGTGCATGCATGTTTTTTCCATGGCATTGCATCAAATTGCTCAGGTCCTGAGCAGGCCACTTGAATTCAATATATTTTCCCTCTGTGATTGGCTTGTGATGCTGTCATTAGGATTTTGCAGGTAGACATTTGATCCTATGGGCTCTGAAGTTTTCAATGATTCCTAAACCACGTTAATCGCACAAACCTGAGGTAGGGCCTTGCATTCCCAGTGCTTTGTGCTGAGAGTCCATGCGCCATTGGCATAATGTGCCACAATATTAACGCTTTGGTTTATCTGCGGTATTTTCAGCATGATTATCTGCTAAATAGTCAATAGTGGTTTTCAAAGTAGTCTTTCAAAAGAATGCAAGCTGTTACATGCAAATATACTATATATACACACATATACGATGTATATATACAGGTGTATATATATATATATATATATATATATATATATATATATATATATATATATTTATTTCAATATTTTTTTCTTTTTTTCTCATATATTCATTTTCTCTTTTATTTATTGTTGTCAATGAGGACACGAGTGAATATCCATTTTGATGTATTTCATGCTGGTGGCCGATCCGGAGACACTAGGTAGAATAATTTGAGCAGAACAAACTATTTGTGGCTGAGTTGGGTTAAGGTGAGGGTTAGGGAGAGGGATAGCATTCCCTGTGGGTTAGGGATAGCATTCCCTCTGAGTTCGATAGGGATAGAGATGGTTTAGTTTGTTTGGTGATGAGTGTGCCCTGCGGCACGCGGCGAGTACGGTTGGAAGAGGAGGAGGGGGATTCGGCACGATATATATATATATATATATACATACACACACACACACACACTAAACTTTGTGCGCATTCGCCTGCTTACGACAGAACAATAGATCAGTGTCATGACAAATTAAAAACAAAGTGCGCGGTGCCAAAGTCTTGCAGGTCAAGTTATGAGGCAGACAGATTGATTTCTCGCAGTGTGAGGCACGGATAACATAATCAGCGAAATTGTAGATAATGTCCTTTTCCTTCTTAATGATCTATTATTGTCGTTAACGTCATATAAATGGGCAGCCTTAAATGCACTCGCGTGTTTCCTATTTCGAATGGAAATAAAGGGAGCGATGAAATTGGACAAACATGCACAAAGTTTATTTCGAGACTATAAAGGGTCGTATAGTCCTCACCGACAAACAAGAACCAAAATGAGTGATTGCACGGTGCAAGATGAGTGGAACTTGTGGCGGTTGTCTCGGCAGCTGCGGACTCCAGAGGCCACGATTGAATTCTGCAAAGAAAGGGGTCTGATTGCTCGCTCTCCACTTTGTCGGGGGTGTCGCAGAGCCCTCTCGTGGTTTGCGAAGGCAGACTCTCGAGTGGGCTTCGTATGGCGCTGCCAAAATCGGAGATGCAACACTCGGACTTCCGACCGCAGCTTTGTCGTGGCAGCTGGTTCGCTGGCAGCAGGATGTCATTGGAAAAAGTCCCGGTGCTCACCTACTGCTGGGCGGCGCAGATGTCTAACAAAGCGGCAATAAAGGAATCCAGCCTCGACGGCGAGCTCACAAGCAAGGAGACCGTCATCGACTGGTTCACTTATTGCCGCAAAGTTTGCCTCCACGTCGTCCGGCAGTGTAGCACCCCCGCTATAGGGGGCCCAGGACGTATCTTGGAAATTGACGAGTCCAAATTTGGCCGCCAAAAATACAACCGTGGTCGTTTGCGCGATGGCAAGTGGGTTTGGGGGGATATTTGTCATGAGACTAAGGAGGTTTTTTTCTTCGAGGTTGAGAACCGGAATTCGGCGACGTTAATACCGTTAATAATACGTTAATAATAGTATGTTGCCGCCGGTACGCATATCGTAACCGACTGCTGGCGGGCATACGATTGCCTCAGCGAGGAAAACTTCCAGCATCTCACGGTGAACCACTCCATGAACTTCGTTGATCCTACCTCCCCTGGGCACGCACACTCAAAATATTGAGTGCCAGTGGTGGCAGATCAAGTGGTCCTTGCCATCCACGCACACGAGCAGCAGCGACGGCTTAGGGTTCTCTTTGGCAGAGTACATGTAGCGACGTAAACACAGCGGCATCGACCACTTTGCTCAAATTTTAGCCGACATCCTGTTGCTGTACGCGCCACCAAAGAGCATGTAACATCATGTCGCCACCACTCTCCAGACTTCTGCTTCGGCAGAGGTCTCCTATAAGGTCCAAAGAAAGAACAATGAAACTTTGCGCCAGGAACTGCATTATTTACGGTTCCGGGCACCACCACACAGCATCATTTGCACACCGAGACGACGTCCATTGAATAATATCATAAAGCCAACTTCGCGTAAATTCCAAATTTACTGTCGTCAAGCGCAAAGCAAACTTAAGAACGCGAATTATTACTCAAACAGAGGTCCAGGTGCGAATGAATGAAGCCCCACAATGACACAAGCGGCTGGGTGTGGAACACACTAGCGCGGGGAAACTGAGTGCTCGCCCTTGTGGCACGCGCGTGCTTACGCTGCGCAAAGTGCGCATGCCCTAGTATTGTCAACAGTGTCATGACTGCCACCTTTATAAGCTAATAGCACGTATAGCTGCTGTGGAAATTAAAGTGTAAATTATCTTTACTGGATGTACGGTCGACGTTTTTCCACACCCGAATACTTTACTTGGTATCTAAACATTAAGGTAAGCTGAAAAATTTGTGATTTTTTTCGATTTTGCTGGAGGTTGTGTATGGTACTCTTATCCTAACCTAACATTAATCCTGTGTCAAGATTGGAAATGCTGTGTTTGAGAGTTAGTAGGCTAGGTATGCAAAATAAGTAAACCCCTTTGAGATGGTTGCCTAGCTAAGCTAAATGTTAACGTCACAAAATACTTGTTTGACATTACATTGCTGCATTCTAATGTAAACATTACCGTGTACGCTTCATAAATCTTTATCTTCCAGATTGATGAGTTGAGTCGCTTGTCCACTTCGACTTAATGGCTATTTTAATTTAGATTTAGTGATTGTAATACCTTCCTTACAAGTGGCCAACTTTTCTATGGGGTTTTTGTCTTGCGTTACCATCAAACCCAATGTATGTTAACATTTGCTGGCTTACAAGCTCTTTTTGTGGAGTACATTAGCTAATTCGCTGCAGCTGATAATTTGTGCATGCAAGTTAGCTTTCGTCAATATGATTAACTTGGTTGTGCATTTAATTTAGCGAACGTGTATTACACCATATTGGCGTGGTAGCTAGCTTTCAAATTCTGATGCACTTTTAGATGCATCATTCCTGTTACGGAAATGCCAGACCTCAACAAAACTCCGAACCTGGCAACAGAGAAATGTTTATCAAATGTTAAATGTCGTATAGCTGCATCTCAAGAAATTAGAAAATCATCAAAAAGTTGATTTATTTCAGTAATTCGATTCAAAAAGTTAAACTCATATATTGATTCATTACAAGCGTTTCAAGCGTTTATTTCTTTTAATTTTGATGATTATACCTGACAGCTAATGAAAACCCAAAAATTCAGTATCTCAGAGAAGTAGAATATTGTGTATAAGTTCAATATTGAAGACTCATGGTGTCACACTCTAATCAGCTAATTAACTCAAATGAACACCTGCAAAGGTTTTCTGAGCCTTTAAATGGTCTCTCAGTCTGGTTCAGTAGATTACACAAGGGAACATAGGGAAGACTGCTGATTTAACAGTTGACATCATTGATATACTGCACAAGGAGGGTAAGATAGGAAAGTTCATTACTGAAGAAGCTGGCTGTTCACAGAGTGCTGTATGCAAGCACATTAATGCAAAGTTGAATGGAAGGAAAAAATGTGATAGAAAAAGGTGCACAAGCAACTGGGATAACTGCAGCCTTGAGAGGATTGTGTAAGGAAGCCCATTAAAAAATTTAGGGGGAACGAGCTGCCGGATAGCTCACTTGGTCAAGCATCATGTTGCAAAGCAGAAGTGATGATCATGGCATGGGTTCGATCCCCACGTTGTACCAGCTGGCAGAGGTCAGCAGCTCTTTCCAGAGTAGCGTGCAATTGGCCAATGCGCTACAGGGATGAAAATTGGGAAGGGACTGCCGGGATAGGGTATGGTAAATAATAAGTTCTCATGCGTCTCCTGTTGGCCAGATGGGCGCTCATTAGGAAGATTCTAAGCTCGTTCATGTTCGGGTATCCTCAGCCCTCATTTTGAGCTTGCAAAGTTTCAACCAATATGTATATACGAAGCGGTGGCGACGGGCGCATGCTACGGAGAAGAGCCACGAGCTGTCTCACTCTCCTGAGTTGGCAATAGGGGGCCGCATATGCAAAGAGCCTTGTAAATAGTTCCCTAATTGGACATTCCAGATTCGGGTGGGGTTGGAGATGCCAAATTTAAAAAAAAAATTTGGGGGAGATTCACAAGAAGTGGACTGCAGCTGAAGTCAGTGCTTCTACAGCCACGATGCACAGACGTATCCAGAACATGGGCCTCTGTCGCATTCCTTCTGTCAAGCCACTCTTGAACCAGAGACCACGTCAGAGGCGTCTTTCCTGGGCTGAGGACAAAAAGAACTGGACTAATGCTCAGTGGTTCATTTCATTTGGAAATCAAGGTCCCACACTCTGGAAGAAGAGAGAAAAGGCACAAAGTCCTAGTTGCTTGAGGTCCAGTGTACAACAACAATTCCAAAATAGTTGGAACAAAGTGTAGATTGTGAATAAAATCAAAACGCAATATCTTTCAAATCACACCAGCCAGTATTTTATTCACAACAGAATAGAGATAACATAGAAAATGTTGAAACTGAGAAATCTTACAATGAGCTCATTTCAAATTTTATGGCTGCTACAGGTCTCAAAAAAGTTGGGACAGGGGCCTGTTTACTATGGTGTAGCATCCCCGTTTCTTTTTAACACTGAGTGGAGGCGTCTGGGCATTGAGGAGACAAGTTTCTTAGCAATTACACTTTGATCCCATTCCCATGAGCCTTGGTCCACAGAACACGGCGGCGTTTCTGGATCATGCTTATTAATGGCATCCTTTTCCCATGACAGAGTTTTAGGTGGCATCTGTAGATGGCACGGCAGACTGTGTTTACAGACAGTGGTGTCTTGAAGAATTCCTGGGCCCATTTAGTAATGTCAATGACAGAATCGTGCCGACGAGTGATGCAGTGGCCTCTGAAAGCCCGAAGATCATGGGCATCCAGTAAAGGTCTTCAGCCTTCTCTCTTTCGCACAGAGATTTTTACAGTTTCTGTGAATCTTTTCATGATGTTACGCACTGTCAATGATGAGACCTTCAAAGCCTTTGCAATTTTACATTGAGGAGCATTGTTTTTCCCAGTATCTTCCTCACCAACGCCAGATCCCTCGCAAACAAGATGGATGATCTGAGGCTCCAGGTTACGATCAACAGTGCCATAAAAGACAGCTGCATTCCGTTGATCACAGAAACCTGGCTACATTCTCTCATCACAGACTCGGTCGTACAGCTAACTGGCTACACAATACATCGTCAGGACAGGACAAGTGACTCCGGTAAGAGCAGAGGAGGGGGACTGTGTGCGTATGTCAGCAACACCTGGTGCACTAACACGGTGATCGTAGACTGTCACTACTCCCCGGATATGTGATTATCAAGTGTCGTCCCTTATACCTCCCCAGAGAGTTCACTGCCGTCTTGATTACTGGTGTTTACATCCCACCAGATGCTAACGCTAGCGTAGCTCTCGGACTCTTACATGACAGCATTAACAGGCAGCAGAGCAGGTATCCTGATGCTGTATGTGCTATTGCGGGGGACTTCAATCACGCGGACCTTAAAGCAGTGCTCCCAAAATTACATCAGCACGTCAAATGTGCGACTAGAGGAGCTAACACTCTTGACAAGGTCTACTCTAACATTAGGAAAGGCTACAGGGCCAAGCTACTACCACACTTAGCCCAGTCAGACCACCTGTCACTGCTTTTGGTTCCAGCATACACCCCCCTCAGGAGAATTGCCCCTACCACCATAAGGACTGTAAAAACATGGGCCGACGGCGCCTCCCAGCAGTTGCAGGACTGATTGCCCTCTCTGATTGCCTTGTAGGTTTAGAGTTTCTGAGGTACCAAATCTAGCTTGCCTAGGGTACATTTGAATCTGATTCCAGAGAAGTACACAGACATTCCTGTCCGTAGTATTGTCTAAGCACCTCTTGAGTGTAAAACTCTGAACTGATAGAAGTCAGGATAGTAAAGGTCAAGCCTGATAGGGGATATAAATGCAAAAAAAGAAAAAAAAATTGCAGCGAGGACCTCTTATTATAAATTCACATTGTTTGCCAAATTAAAATATATCTACTCTAATAAGTTAAAAACATCCCCCTAATCACAAAGCACAGCTCTGCACTGTTTTACAGTGACTCTTCCACCTTTAAGGGGAGGTGTGGACCCAGACCAGGCCAGGAAAATAAATGCAAGCATCTGCATTTTCTATGTTTGAACATGCATTTCCTATGGGCTTGTCCCCTTTGTTACCCATTTGTATATAGAGTATACTGACACAATACATATTGCTCCTCATTTCAGATAAGATGCACTTTATTAAATCCCCTGGGGTAAATTTGTCCTCTGCATTTGACCCATCCTATTGTTAGGAGCAGTGTGCAGCCACAGAGCAGCGCCCAGGGACCAACTCATGCATACTCCATACAGAAAGGCCCCAGGCCAGATTGCTTTTAACCAAATACCAATGTGGCCTACAAACTGTAGTCAAGTTTTTCCTACCCCACATGGAGGCCAACACATTAAACTGTGGCTTTTAATTCAATTTGAGCCGTGCAAATTTTGTGTCCACTCGTAAAAAGTGGCAGGACAAATTCAGTAAAAACAACGCGTGTTAGCCAACAAGCGAATATGTACTGGTGCATCACAATAAATTTGAATATCAGCAAAAAGTTGATTTCAGAAACTTGGTTCAAAAAGTGAAATTCATTACATAGATTCATTACACTGATATAATAAATCATAATAATAAATAAATAAAATAAAATCAAATAAAAAAAATAATATAACTGAAAGCTAATGAAAACCCAAAATTCAGTAGCTGAGAAAATAATAATATTATTGAAGACCAATTTTTTTTTTAAAAAGGATTTAATACAAATATTGGACGACTGAAAACATGTAAAGCCCTTAATACATGGTCAGGGCTCCTTTTGCATGAATTACTGCAGCAATGTGGCGTGGCATGGACGTGATGAGCTTGGCACTGCTGAGGTGTTCTGAAAGCCTAGGTTGTTCCGATAGTGGCCTTCAGCTCTTCTATGTTGTTTGGTCTGGTGTCTGGTGTCTGGCATCTTCCACTCCTCAATACCCCATCAGGCGAGTTTGCTGGCCAATCAAACACAGGGATACCATGGTTCTTATACGAGGTATTGGTACCTTTGGCAGTGTGGGCAGGTGCCAAGTCCAGATGGAAAATGAAATCAGCAGCTCCATAAAGCTTATCAGCAGAGGGAAGCATGAAGTTCTCCACAACTTTCTGGTAGACGGCTGTGTTGACCTTGGACCTGAGAAAACACAGAGGACCAGCACCCGCAGATGACATGGCTCCCCAAGCCACCACTGACTGTGGAAAATTTACAACCCCAATTCTGAAATAGTTAGGACGAAGTGTAAATTGTGAATAAAATCAAAATGTCTTTCGGATCACATGAGCCAATGTTATTTACAAAACTATAACTATAACTGTAACTATAAAACTGAGACATTTTACATTTTTTATCCATAAAATGAGCTTATTTCAAATTTTCTGGCTGCAGCGGGTCTCAAAAAAGTTGGAACACAGGCAAAAAAGGGCTGCAAAAGCAATTCATATATAAGAGAATCAGCTGAAAGATCATTTAGCAAGTAATTAGGTTAACTGGTCTCAGTTGTGTAACATGATTGGCTATAAAAGGGATGTCTTAGAGAGGCTGAGTCTCTCAGAAGTAAAGTTGGCCTGAGGCTCTCCAGCCTGTAAAGTTCTTGAGTAAAGAAATTTTGGAATACTTTAAATATAGAATAGAATAGAATACTTTATTGTCATTGTAACTTCAATACAATGAAACTGAGTGCAATCCTCATACAGCAACAACTACAACATCCATAATAATAAATAATAAAAGTGCATTAGGCCTCACACATCCCACTAACACACAATCACATTCATAAAGAATGAGCTGAGCTCTGGTAGCAGCAATCCAGTGTTTTGATGGCTGTTGGGTAAAAACTGGTTTTCAGTCTGTTTGTTCTAGTTTTCGTGGACCTGTATCTCTTGCCTGATGGCAGCAGTTCAAACAGTTTGTGACCAGGGTGTGATGAGTCTTTTAAGATGGCATGGGACTTTTTGAGGCAGCAGGCGCTGTGCACTTCCTCCAGGGAAGGAAGAGGGCAGCCGATGATCTTTTGTGCTGCCTTTATTACCTGGAGCCTTTTCCTCAGTGCCACAGTGCAACTGGGGTACCACACGCACAGGCAGTATGTTAAAATGCTCTCAATTGAGCAGTTATAGAAGGACACCAACAGCTTCTGAGGGATGTTGTTCTTCCTTAGAAGCCTCAGGAAGTAAAGTCTCTGCTGGGCCTTCTTCACTAGCCCAGTGGTGTTGACACCCCAGGTCAGGTCCTCCGTTATGTCCACTCTCCACACAGACCCCCCCAATCAACAGTGGCCGGATGGCTGTCTTCTTTCTCTTGTAGTCCACTACGAGCTCCTTAGTCTTGGTGGTGATGAGGAGCAAGTTGTTGCCTGAACACCACCTCACTAGCCGTTCCACCTCGTCTCTGTAGGCAGACTCATCACCCCTGGAGATGAGTCCAACTACTGTGGTGTAGCCCGCAAATTTGACTATGGTGTTACTGTGGTGGGTGGGAGTGCTGTCGTGGGTGTAGAGGGTATAGAGCAGGGGACTCAGCACACAGCCCTGCAGGGAGCCGGTGCTGAGGCTGAGGGCTGTGGAGGTATGGTGGCCCACTCGGACTCTCTGTATACGGACTGTTAAAAAGTCCTTAATCCAAAAGCAGGTGGGGTGTGGTATTACAATTTCTGACAGCTTTGTCACCAGTCTGTATGGGAGGATGGTATTAAACGCAGAGCTGAAATCTACGAAGAGCAGCCGAGCATATCTCCCCTGCTGCTCAAGGTGAGTCAACGCAGCATGAAGGGCTGTGGCTACAGCTTCTTCGGTGGATCTATTTACTCTGTAAGCAAACTGGTGTGTGTCGAATGTGGGGGGGATGACTAACATAATGTGGCTCCGAACCAGTTTTTCGAAGCATTTCATCAGCACTGGAGTAAGTGCTACTGGCCGGTAGTTATTGAGGGTGGAAATAAGTGGTTTTTTGGGCAGGGGAATTATGGTGGAGGACTTCAAACAGGATGGGACGATGAACTGGGTGAGTGACTGGTTGAAGATCTTGGTGAAGACCCTCATCAGCTGGTCTGCACAGTCCTTTAGGACCCGTCCACAGATGCCGTCGGGACCAGCTGCCTTCCGAGGGTTGACAGCCTGCAGTGTGCGCCTCACGTCATGCTCCTCCACCGTGAAGATGATGCCACCGTTGGCTGTGGGATGTAGCACTACCGCCTCAGGTAGATTAGCCTCGAAACGGGTGAAGAAGTGGTTCAGCTCCTCCGCCAGCAGGGCATCCCCATCAGCAGCCCCGGAGTTGGACCTGTAGTTGGAGATGTGCTGTATTGAAATATTGGCAAGTGCGGAAACACAAACAGACAAACACACAGAGCCGCTAAAATCGGTACTTCACGCCCACTCCGTGGGGTGAAGTAATAAACTGTCAAATATACTTTGCTCAGGAAAGAAACTGAATCTAGACCATATCCTGGTGCTTCCTTCCATTATCTACCAGCAAATGCTGCAAGAAATTCACAAGCGGTCTGATGCTGTGTGGACTATACTGAGGCTACAACACTGAATGGGATTCAGCATGCATTTCTTTTACTTAACGGTCAAAGAGCTTTCTGCATGAAGACAACAAATTTTCTGTTATTGGCATTAAGAGCCATTGTCTGACAATAGCACTTTTTGAACACTTTGGAAATGACCCCCCTAGATTTGAACGAAACTTTGCTTGTAGGTACATACATATGTGTCATGGAAAATCCAATTTTTTCCACCCCCTTGGTCATTTTGTTTGGTTGCAGCGCCACCTGGAAGCCAAAAGGCCAGGGCCAAAATAAGGGAAAAAGTTTAAAAACTAGTCTTGAGATGCACTATAATGGGAAATCATTTCACTCTGCCAAAGTATTTGATGGATATGTATACTTAAGTACTTGAACTTTCCCGTGAATCAGTCGCTACCTCGTGGTCACTTGGAGAATCGTGCGGCATGGGCGCCAAGTTTAGGGGAAACAAAAATAAAAATCCACTTTTTGGACTTAATCTTTAATTACTCCAGGAACGTGCCTTGAGAAACTATGCTTTATGGTGAAGACCAATGAACGTATAACAATATGAGAATTCCTCCAGCATCTTGTAAAGATCTGGTTCAGGAACCAATTGCGGATTAAGACGTGATTTAAAAAAATGTTATTTCAATCCAAGTTCAAAGCCAGGAAGACAGTTTGCAACGGTACAGATACGTCAGCCAAAAATCAAAATCCAAAAATGAAAGCAGGGGTCGATGTCGAGTCAATCACAGCACAGTACAGAATCACTATCCAGGAATCGGTAGTCAGAGTACGAAAGCAAATGGTTATACACAGGGCGGCAGGCGGGTAGAATGGTCGTACAGAAAATGGGTCGAATACAAAAACAGGCAAACAAATCCAAAAGGGCTCAGGCAAACTCAAAGTCAGGCAAAGGGATGTAGCAGTATAATCAATCAGACAGGCGTACTAGGAACTCGGCACTGAAAGAAAGGATCAACGTTCTGACAAGAATGCACTGCAGTGAAAGACCTTAAGTAGACAAGAGGGAGGTCACATACTATCAAGGAATAGGTGAATGGGATGAGAGCTAATTACACAGGAGAGAATACATGGGGAAGTCATTTATACAATGATTGGCAAATGCCAAGACACGGACAGGAATCACTTTGACAATCTATGACAAATAAATGCCTCCGGTCAGGGAGTTCTAAGTGCACAGAACAAGGAGTGCAGGACAGCAATTAAGCATGTGCGGAAGATTCCACAGAATCACAGGGAGATACAGAGACAGTAAAGCACGGGGCGGAGACTAGAACAGGACGAGTGCTGAGATCGTGTTAGTAGTAATTAGCAGCAGTGCAGCTTTACAATTGCCTGTGCTTGTTAGTCAGTTAGTAGTATCTACAATATTAGTTTGGTTAGTAAGCATAACACAAAATATAAATGTTAGTATTACTAGTAATCAAGAATAGCAGAGTGAAGGAAGTAAACGACAACTGAAGTAATTATGTGAAAAACCAGAAACCAATTAAATCACCCGAAGCAAGTAGGCACGCAGACTGGAGAGACAGAACGTACCATACTGATCACAAGACAAGGGGGACAAAAGTGCAATGAATACAGAAATGCCAAGAAAAGAAAAACTTGGATGTATAATAAGCAAAATGAATAAAGAAAAGACATGGCAAAAACACAGAAAACAAGACAAGACCAAAATCACAACAGTACCTCCCCCCTTACGAAAGGCCACCCGGCGTTTCAAGGCCCAGACGCAGGGTGTGTGGCATGCAATGGTGAAAGTAGGCCGGAACGCACAGGAACGCCGTGGTGGTAAGAAATATCTAGACCTCTTCAACAGGAACGCACCGGAACGCAACCGGAAAAGCAACATTCACCCCTGCTATGATGCGAGCCCTTTCTATTTCCAAGCGAATTGTTACAAAATTAGTGTAGATTTGATGAATATACAAAAAACATCTTCAGAATATGCCTTCTATGGTAGTAAATTGTGAAGTTGAACGCGATGTGAATGTGAATGTTGTGAATCTGCATTTCAGCCATGCTTCCCTAGTTCCATGTTTAAGTTTTGTGCCTGGCCTTGCCATGTATGCTTTTTGTGTTTTAGTGACCACTGCCTGCCCCTGACCATCCCCATGATTATGTATTGTGTTTTGTTGTTTGATTTCTTGTTTTATTATGTTTCATGTTTTGTATTGTTTATGTCTTTGCCATGTTTTATAGTCTTGCCATGTTTCACAGTCTTGCCATGTTTCATAGCCTTGCCATTCTTTCATAGTCTTGTTGTGATTTCTAGTCCTGCACTTCGTTTACCCTGTCTTGTCTTGTGTAGGTCTTTGCCCACGGTCCCTTGTCTGACGTGCCACTCATTCGGGTGATTTCCTGGTTTCTGGGATTTCAATCTTTCTTCATTTCTCATTTTCTTCCTTCCTCTCTCTTTATGCTATCTACTAACCCTACTAACAGTTTATTGTTTTCGATAATTACTAACCCCGATTAACATTGTACATTTATACTAACTGACTAACTTGCACTCGGGATTGTATAGCTGCACATACTAATAGACTAACGATCTCTCAGCATTCGCCCAATCTGTATCTCCGCCCTCCTTGTCTATCACTAATTATCTCCACTGCGGTTTCCTCTTATATCTCTTGCTTTCCCTTTGCTTTAGACTGTACACTTTAGTACTCCTTAACCGGAGCCGTTTGTTCGTTCATAGGAATGTCTCGTTATCCCTGTCTGCGTTTCGGCATTCGCCAAATTCATGTAATTAGTTTTCCTCATGTGTCACTCCCATGTCATTGACTACACCTGTTTACCCTAGTCATGTGTTCACCCCGGATGTGTATATAAGGTGTCTGCACTTTTAGTTCCTTGTCAGATCGTCTTTACTCCTTTGTCTTGTGCTACGTTCCTCGCCTTGCTCACTGTGATATTTTCTTTCTGACTGGATTGCCCGACACTTGTTTTTTGGTTTGCCCTTTTGGATCTGATTGCCTTCGTGAGTTTTGACCTATTTTTGCCCGACCACGTCTATTGTCTTTGCTGCCCTGGTATTTGGATTCGGACTGTTTACGGCTTATGAGTTTGTCTCTCCACCAAACCCTCGCCTGTGTACCGAACCATTTTTGCCTGACCTTGAGTTTTGTTATTGGTGCCCTGGTTACAGTTTTGGACTTTGCCCTTTGGATTCTGTTTGTGGATTGTGGACATTGTACTGTTGCCAGCTCTGTTGGGGGGTTTCCCCCTTCAGAAATAAAGCCTCCATTTTGCATTTATCTGGTTTTCGCTCTTGGCTCATTTCGTAAAACCTCACATTACGATCTGACCATGACGGAGCCAGCGTCAGACCAGTCTCTGCAGGAGGCAGTGCACCAGCAGGGCACTCAGTTGGAGTTTCAGGAACGTCAGCTCCGTGCTCTGATGCAGCACATGCAAACCATGAGCCTCCAGATGGCGGACCTCACTCGCTCAGTACAGGAGGCGCAGCAACTACAGCCTACCGCCTATACTCCTCCTGCTCCCGCTTCCGCCCCGCCCCTACCCAGCTGCGAGCCACGTCTACCACCACCGGAGAGGTACGACGGGAACCCGGGAGCATGTCGGGCGTTTCTCACCCAGTGCGAGCTCATCTTCAGCCTGCAGCCTTCGTCCTTCCCCACCGAAAGAGCGCGAGTTGCTTTTATCATCACGCAACTGACGGGAAGAGCTAAGCAGTGGGCTACAGCGGCTTGGGAAGCTGATCTCCCATGTGTACAGACTTTTCGTCTACTGAGTGAAGAGATGAGGCGGGTCTTTGATCGCACCAAGTTGGGTCACGAGGCAGGACGAGAGATCCTGCGCATGCGACAAGGTGGGCGTCCCGTAGCCGACTACGCCATTGATTTTCAGACGTTGGCCACCAACAGCAGATGGGGACAGAGAGCTCTGTATGATGCCTTCTTTGACGGATTATCTGAAGCGCTTAAAGATGAGCTAGTGTCGCGGGAATTACCGGAGAACTTGGACGACCTCGTCGACCTGGCTATTCGCGTGGATTCGCGATTGGAGGAGCGCCGACGCCTCGCTTCCCGCAGACGACCATATCCAGCTCCCCAGAGTACTCCGCCTCGATCACCCCCTACTGGCAGCCGCCCCCCTGAGCCCGAACCCATGCAATTGGGACGTACGCGCATTCCTGTGGAGGAGAGGGATCGCCGCCGCCGTGATGGGGCCTGCTTTTACTGTGGCAAGGGAGGACACCTTATCGCTCAGTGCCCTAACAGGGAAAGAAAAAAGAAGAGAAGAGGTCCTCCTGGTGCCCGCATAGCGACAGTAATAGGGGTGACGCCGGGACAGGAAACTAACAATCGCACATGCGTTCCTGTAACTTTGGAATGGGGGGGCGAGAGCAGATCCACCGAGGCTCTCGTGGACACCGGAGCGGAGGAAAATTTAATTGATGTGGAGCTGGCCCGGAAATGGGGCGTTCCCACAGAGAAGATCTTCCCTGATCGAGTGGCCAATTCGCTCAGCGGCCAGAGGATCGCTCAAATAACCCATACGACCAGCCCCATCAAACTCAAGGTGTCAGGAAACCACCACGAAACCATTCAGTTCCTCCTGTTACACTCTCCCCATGCTCCTATCGTCCTGGGCCATCCATGGATGGCCAAACACCTACCAGAGATCGACTGGCGCAAGAATGAAATTAAGGGATGGAGCCCCAACTGCTCCCTGACATGCCTCCGCAACGCCCTCGACCCTCTACGCAACCCATCTCCGGAAGAGATTCCAGACCTGGAAAAGGTTCCCCTAGAATTCCATGACCTCAAGGAGGTTTTCTCTAAGTCTCGGGCCACCAGCTTACCACCTCACCGACCCTATGACTGCACCATAGACCTGAAGCCAGGTACTATGCCCCCTAGAGGCCGACTCTATTCACTCTCCAGACCAGAAAACCAAGCTATGGAGAAGTATCTCTCAGAGTCTCTCGCTGCAGGCCTTATACGCCCGTCATCATCACCTGCTGGTGCGGGGTTTTTCTTCGTAGCTAAGAAGGATGGATCATTAAGACCCTGTATTGATTACCGTGGCCTCAACGAGATAACTATTAAGAACCGCTACCCACTTCCCCTCATGAACACCGCTTTTGATCTCTTGCAAGGAGCCAAGGTCTTTACTAAGCTCGACCTCCGGAATGCATACCACTTAGTGCGAATCAGAGAGGGGGACGAATGGAAGACCGCCTTTAACACTCCCACGGGGCACTGGGAATATTTGGTTCTTCCTTTCGGGCTTACCAACGCTCCAGCAGTGTTTCAAAACCTCGTCAATGATGTCTTAAGAGACATGATAAACAAGTTTGTTTTTGTCTACCTTGACGATATTCTGATTTTTTCTGAATCCCAGGAGGACCATGTTAAGCATGTTCGCCAAGTGCTCCGTCGCCTCTTGGAGAACCGCCTTTTCGTGAAGGCCGAGAAGTGTGAGTTTTTTGTTGAAACCACCACTTTTTTGGGTTACATTATTTCTCCGGGCACCATTCGCATGGACCCAGTAAAAGTGGAGGCAGTTACCAAGTGGCCCCGACCAGAGGACCGTAAGTCACTCCAACGCTTCCTAGGATTTGCCAACTTCTACCGGCGGTTCATCAGGAACTATAGTTCTGTTGCGGCTCCTCTTACTGCTCTCACCTCCTCCAAGTTCAAGTTTCGTTGGTCGGAGAAAGCAGAGGACGCCTTTAAAGAATTAAAGACCAGATTCACATCGGCACCCATCCTCACCATTCCCAACCCAGAGCTCCAGTTCATCGTCGAGGTGGACGCCTCCAATATTGGAGCTGGAGCCATCCTGTCGCAGAGGTCCACGGAGGATGGGAAAGTCCATCCATGTGCCTTCTTCTCTCGCCGCCTCAGCTCAGCGGAGAGAAATTACGACATCGGCAACCGGGAGCTGTTGGCGGTGAAGTTGGCCTTGGAAGAATGGAGGCAATGGCTGGAAGGATCCAAAGTTCCCTTCATTGTCTGGACTGACCACAAGAATTTGGAGTACCTGCAGACAGCCAAGAGACTCAATCCGCGGCAAGCCAGGTGGGCTTTATTCTTCTCCCGGTTCAACTTCCACATTGCCTACCGGCCTGGAAGTAAGAATGTGAAGCCTGATGCCCTATCCCGATGTTTTGAGATCCAGGAGGAGGAACTTAACAATGACACTATCCTCCCTAAAGAAACGTTTATCAATGCCATATGTTTAGACATAGAGAGAGAGGTTAAGAATGCCCAGACCAATGCTGCTACCCCCAGTGCGTGTCCCACTAACTGCTTATATGTTCCAGCTGCCCTGCGCCCCAAAGTCCTGGAATGGGGACACGCATCTAGACTGTCCTGCCACCCTGGGATTCGCCGTACCAAGAGCTTCATCCTCCAGAGATTTTGGTGGCCAGAACTTAGCCAAGATGTCCAGGGTTTCGTTACTGCTTGCTCGGTCTGTGCCCAGGCTAAGACTTCTCACCAACCACCACAAGGTTTACTTCAGCCCCTTCCGACACCACATCGTCCCTGGTCCCACATTGCACTAGACTTCATCACAGGTCTTCCCCCATCCAATCACCACACCACCATTCTCACTATTGTTGACAGATTTTCCAAAGCAGTTCACTTAGTTCCCCTCACTAAACTTCCCTCCGCTCAAGACACCACCAATCTGGTCATACAACATGTCATTAGGCTTCATGGCATACCCACCGACATCACTTCTGATCGTGGTCCCCAGTTCACAGCACTTTTTTGGAAAGCATTATTTAAAGCCCTAGGCACGACAGTCAGTTTATCTTCAGGTTTCCATCCCCAGACCAATGGCCAGACCGAGCGAGCTAACCAATGTGTGGAAAGTGTGTTGCGTTGTCTCTGCATTAGGAACCCCTCCTCCTGGAGTTATCAGTTGCCATGGGTGGAGTACGCCTTGAACAGCCACACCTCTGCTGCATCCGGCGTCTCCCCCTTCAAGGCCTGCCTGGGCTACCAGCCTCCGTTGTTCCCGTCCCAGGAGGAGGAGGTAGCTGTTCCCTCTGCCAGAGAGTTCGTCCGTAGGTGCAGACGCACCTGGATCGCCACCCGCCAGGTCCTGCTCAGGTCGGTCGCCCGGATGAAGGAACAGGCCGACAAGAAACGCACAGCGGCCCCTACGTACCGACCTGGGCAGCGGGTCTGGCTGTCTTCTAGGGACATCCCCCTCAGAGGTAACGGGGGTAAGCTTTTCCCCAAATACCTGGGCCCTTTCACTATCGAGAGGGTCCTAAGTCCCACTGCCATTCGCCTCCGTCTCCCCCTATCCATGCGACGTATACACCCAACTTTCCATGTGTCACAAATAAAACCTGCTGTAACCCACCACCTGTCCTCTGGACCTGATCCCCCTCCACCCGCCCGGATCATCGACGGAGGCGAAGTCTACACGGTCCGTGCCCTCCTGGACTCTCGTCGACGAGGCAGAGGTCTACAGTACCTCGTCGACTGGGAGGGTTTCGGACCGGAACACCGCAGTTGGGTTCCTGCCCGACACATTCTGGATAAGACTTTAATAAGAGACTATCATGCTGCATCACGTTCTTCGAATTGAACGCCAGGAGGCGTTCGTTGGGGGGGGGGGTTCTGTTGTGAATCTGCATTTCAGCCATGCTTCCCTAGTTCCATGTTTAAGTTTTGTGCCTGGCCTTGCCATGTATGCTTTTTGTGTTTTAGTGACCACTGCCTGCCCCTGACCATCCCCATGATTATGTATTGTGTTTTGTTGTTTGATTTCTTGTTTTATTATGTTTCATGTTTTGTATTGTTTATGTCTTTGCCATGTTTTATAGTCTTGCCATGTTTCACAGTCTTGCCATGTTTCATAGCCTTGCCATTCTTTCATAGTCTTGTTGTGATTTCTAGTCCTGCACTTCGTTTACCCTGTCTTGTCTTGTGTAGGTCTTTGCCCACGGTCCCTTGTCTGACGTGCCACTCATTCGGGTGATTTCCTGGTTTCTGGGATTTCAATCTTTCTTCATTTCTCATTTTCTTCCTTCCTCTCTCTTTATGCTATCTACTAACCCTACTAACAGTTTATTGTTTTCGATAATTACTAACCCCGATTAACATTGTACATTTATACTAACTGACTAACTTGCACTCGGGATTGTATAGCTGCACATACTAATAGACTAACGATCTCTCAGCATTCGCCCAATCTGTATCTCCGCCCTCCTTGTCTATCACTAATTATCTCCACTGCGGTTTCCTCTTATATCTCTTGCTTTCCCTTTGCTTTAGACTGTACACTTTAGTACTCCTTAACCGGAGCCGTTTGTTCGTTCATAGGAATGTCTCGTTATCCCTGTCTGCGTTTCGGCATTCGCCAAATTCATGTAATTAGTTTTCCTCATGTGTCACTCCCATGTCATTGACTACACCTGTTTACCCTAGTCATGTGTTCACCCCGGATGTGTATATAAGGTGTCTGCACTTTTAGTTCCTTGTCAGATCGTCTTTACTCCTTTGTCTTGTGCTACGTTCCTCGCCTTGCTCACTGTGATATTTTCTTTCTGACTGGATTGCCCGACACTTGTTTTTTGGTTTGCCCTTTTGGATCTGATTGCCTTCGTGAGTTTTGACCTATTTTTGCCCGACCACGTCTATTGTCTTTGCTGCCCTGGTATTTGGATTCGGACTGTTTACGGCTTATGAGTTTGTCTCTCCACCAAACCCTCGCCTGTGTACCGAACCATTTTTGCCTGACCTTGAGTTTTGTTATTGGTGCCCTGGTTACAGTTTTGGACTTTGCCCTTTGGATTCTGTTTGTGGATTGTGGACATTGTACTGTTGCCAGCTCTGTTGGGGGGTTTCCCCCTTCAGAAATAAAGCCTCCATTTTGCATTTATCTGGTTTTCGCTCTTGGCTCATTTCGTAAAACCTCACAGTGAATATGCTTTCTCTCAGTCTCCACCCTCTCTCAGAGGCGCGCAGCCATCACACTCTTTCCCAAACAAATGCACGCGTGTGTAACTCAATGCGCTATTGGTCAGCTTATGGTTGCCTAGGTGATGACAGGAGGCCAGGCTCTGTCAAGTCATATCGCTAATTTGTGAAACCGATAACGTTACGTTTGCCAAACGCTTGTTTCTTCACGTTACACTTGACTTGAATGAAAAAGTTTTAAAAATGCAAAGAACAATTACATTCATGTTCAATGAGAGAAAGAGGGAGCAAGCCGAGGAAGAGGAAGAACAGAGAGAGGGAAATGTGGATGTGGGCACGGCACATAATGTAGCAGGTAGGCTTTGCTACTACAATGGATACAATCTGCTACAATGCCCATTTTTATGACTGTGTGTCAGATACACACGCTGTGTCCGAAACCACACACTCAGTCCCTACCCCCATCCACAATTTAGTGAGCAGCATATTGTGGACCCACCCTGTAAACACAAGTCGGTGTCGAGCCCGTCGCTCAACTTGACTTATACCATGGTCCGGGTGAATACTTTTTTCTGATTGGCTGGCAGGTATGTATTAAAACCGAGGAACCGCACAGGTAGATCGGCTACGGTCGTTTCACCATTCGAAATTCATCCACTAGCCAACTTGTAACCCTAGCAACGTTAGACCTAGTATTGGACAGGGTACAACGGAAACCTAGCTGCTCATTTATCTCCAGTAAATTTAGCGGCGTCATATATGTTGCGTCCTGCGGGGCGGTTAACTATAGGTACTCAAGCGATAATGACCGGAAATATTACATCAGCGAAGTCATCAGGCTTTATTCATTAAACGATTGTAATTGTGTGGGCCTACGGTTACAAAGGAAGCTAACATGTCCACTTCTTGTGTCAGCAACTGCTGACAGTTCGCTTATGCCAGCAGACTGATCTCAGCTCGCTGACTGCGGAAACCGTCCTAAGTTCTTTGTAATTGTGCGTAGCAAGTTAGCTACAGTCTGCATTATCGCACATAATTTTGCATTATGCATGATCTCCATTTCAGCTAGAATCTGTTATCAAATCAGCTGGTAAACAGATGTAACAGTTAAGCGTGTGCAAAAAATTCTTTCTCCATGAACGTAAGATGAACTAAGATAGCTGGTTCAATTCAATTTGGCCTATAGTAGGCTATTGGGTATGAGAAGGCCTGGCGCCTGTTTAATGATTACCAGCTTGTTTTTTTGTTTTTAGTGCAAAACTTTCACCTAAAATTTCAGAATGCTGCGATATGATATTTCTGGCAAATGACCTTGGTATAAGCGAGTATAATCAACTCGAAGGTGAGCATTCCACTGTTTTAATGCACTTTGCGGAGGCAACCTTGCCTCTGCGTCGTGCATTTAAACCGTGGAATGCACACCTTCTCGTAAATTATCCCTTACATAATCTCGTCACGCAGTTAATATCCGACAAAAGACAACAACTTTTAATGGGGGCTTGTTTTCACAAAATTTCATAACAACGGACTCTACACAAATTACATATTGATTAAAAAAAAATTAAAATAGTTGTATAATTTGAAATACTATGTTGTCTGCCTTCTGTTGAATATTTTTCGCGCCACTGCTCACTTTGCTGTCTCGTGCCAGTCAGAATCGTTTAAAAAACTACTTACATCATTTTTAAACGCTTTACGAAGCACGGTTTATTTCACTGAAATAATTCTTTAGTCAAGAAAATACCGCACCGACACCTACCCACATCCTGACAATTGTTCAAATTATGTTAATAAGGAAGGACTCAGTTTGGATGCAATACAGCAAAACATTTTGCTGCTACTTTATTCAAGTGTTTTAAATTTGAGCATGTAACATAGTATATTGAAAGCTATTGTGTAATTTTACTGAAATGTAGTTGCAGTGTAAATATACATGATGAATTCAGTGTTTTCTCATGAAGTGTTAGCTTTAGGAGTGTATGTGTTTGAATTTTGGTTGTTTGTGTTCAGAGTTTAGAGAAGACATGTCGTCATTCAAAGAAAATGGTTTGTGCCATAGCAGGTCAACTACTGAATATTTGTTGCTGGCTGCATGCTTTTACATCTGAATTGAAACAGCCTACTGCAAATATTTTGTTGTTTCTACGTATTCAGTTATTTTCTAAAGTTGATACCAAAATAAAAGGAGTGGTACAGCAGATGCTATTCTGAATCTTTCAATACATACAATATTAAAACTGTAACTGAGACTAGGGAAAAACCGTGGTTAACACTGGCTGAGGGTTGAGCTACTGCAGATTGATTAATGGGGTCCTGATTATTTTTCATGCTGACAACAGAGAAAGCATTTTATTTTTACTTACTGTTGTTACTATTCTGATGTTGTTCTCCCAAAGAAGTTTGCACTTAATCTGAGAATTTGCCATAATATTACATTTTTTGTGTCTGACACGTTATGCACTCAAGGACTATAAAGAAAGTTGTCTGTTAATATATAGAGTATGATGCGAGCGTGCGAGCAAAATTTTTGACTTGCACAGTTCCTGTAAGAATCTAATCCTACTTTCACCCCTGGTGGCATGAAAGTCCCTCAGCAGCTGCTTGTCGAGGACAAAGCGGGCAGGGATCCAGCTCCGGTGCTCAGGGCCGTTCCCCTGACAGTCAATCGAATACTGCACTCCACGGCCCCGATAGCGACAGTGCAAAACCGCAAGCACCGTATACGTGGCACCCCGGTCAATGTACTGTTATGATTCTGCTGTTGTCTGACCACGTTTTTGTAATGAATCTGATTCCTAGCGATGTTTTCTGAAATAGTCCATGCCATGTTTGTATTTTGCCTGTCTTTCTTTGTTATGTCCTTTGCCTGTCATTTCCCACGTTCTCAGTTTAGATTATCATTCTGGTTTTTGTATTTCTCATGACATGCATTGCACGTTGTCTCCCCTGTCTGGTCTTATGTGATGTGACCGTTTTATTCCCCAGTCTTTTGTGCCACGCTTTCAGGTGATTACATGGTTTCTGGGTTTCCAAACATTCCTTCCAATCTCGTTTGCTTCCTTTGCCTTGCAGGTCTATCTTTACTAACAAATACTAACAGTTTATTACTTTAGATAGATTACTAACACTAACATTGTTAATAGTACTAACTTACTAACAAGCACTAGGGATTGTATAGCTGCACATTACTAATTGACTAACAAGCTCTCAGCACTCGCTCTGCTCTAGTCCCCGCCTCTTGCCTTCACTCAATTTACTTTGCTGTGTGATTCTCCGCATCTAGTTAATCACTGTTTTACCTTTCACTCTGTGAGAGGTTAAGAACTCCTTAACCGGAGTCATCTGTTTGTCATAGGTTGTCTGTGTAATCCCTGCCCGCGTTTTGGCTTTCGCCAATTACATGTGGTCAGGAACTTCCTCTTGTTCATTCCTTTTGATTAGTCTGATCCAGCTCATCTGTTCCCTATTATAGCATGTGACTTCCCGTATGTGTATTTAAGCAGTCATTTCACTTCTCGCTCTTGTCAGAACATTTTCCCTGTGCTGCGATCATTTATGCCTTGTACTCTAAGGGCTCTAATTTCGTAGACCAGGCGCAGGCGCGGCGAATGTAGGGTGCGCCGCGCCAACGGGGTGTGTCCAGGCGTATGTGGCAATTTCGTGCCCGGCGTAGCCTGGCGCAAGTACTCCTCTGTCCCGCCTCAGCCCCTCCTTCCAGCGCAAGTTGGCAAAGAAGGCGTGTTTGGATATAACACAGCCGAATCAAATATTGCTCACTGCCAAGAGAATCGATGGATAGCGTGTTCCTATTATTACAAACTGTTGCTGCTGTAAATTTTGGGATTAACATGCATGGACAACAATGCAAGATACGTTGCACATTTATTTTCAATATGTGATCTTAACTCAGTACGAGATCATAGCGATCAGGGTATATTCCTTTCCCCCACTAAAGACGATAAAACCTAAGTGACAATAATAGTAGCCTAGTATTAAGCCGCTTGCACACTGGACGCAAAACGAAATTTTCGCTCGACAGATTGCGTCTTGTGTCCTAAAGTCTGACAGGGTTTTAATAAATCTCCATGTCCGACAGTCAATTATTATTTTTAATTTCTTCAAATCTACTGACTCTTTTAGATATTAAACGTGAATGTTTTGAAAAGAGGGCTCAGTTCTTCGAGATGAGCACCGAGAATTTCAAGTAATGTTTCTGTTTAAGCTCTGCTCAATAAAGCGAGTTGACACTGGCGCGAGACAATGTACAATGCCTCCGTATCTGACAGCCAAAAAAAAAGAGGACGATTAGAACAGATTGATAAAGAAATAAAGAATAAAAAGAAACATTTTAACAACAGAGCATCCAATGAACACTGCGATTTATTTATTGGCGGGTCATCTTTGCTGGATATCCCGTTTGTTGCTGATATATTTTTATTCTTTATTTCGTTATAAATCTGCTCTCATATCAATACTTTTATTTTTTGCTGGTTGGTGGACATGGAGTATTTTTGCATTTCGTGTCGGACAGTCTTGATTGTGCATGCGGTAATTTCTTCACTGTCAATGGTCATGATATTGATTTGCTCACACACTATTTTATCTCTGCTGTGGAAATAAAGCGTGAATCTGTTCGATCCATCTGACTAATTTTCAAAAGAAAGACCGAATAAAGACTGCAGTCTATCTTCAACGGAAGAAAACAGACGAATAGGCTAAAAAGACCAAGAAAAGTTGATAGCTTTCAATTTGCATTTTGTGAAGGTCGAACACAAACATAGCCAAGTTTGAACGTCGAATAATTCCTGGAATACTCTGAAAAATTAGAACTTTTATGACTTTCGGACACGGAGCTATATTAAAACCCTGTCCGACTATCGCGTCTTTGCATTGACTTTGTCTCTAATCAGTCATGCGAAAAATTTGTTTCGCGTCCAGTGTGCAAGCGGCTTTACTGAGCATAGAACGCAAGCAATATATATATATATATATATATATATATATATATGTATATATATATATGTCCAGTTTGTGGTTGGCTGTGAAAGATGTGAAGTCGTTAGTTTGCATCACAGATTCAGCTGCGTTGATTAAGCCAGGTCAAGTTTCCATTACACGTGGCAACCGCCTTTAATCTGACATCAGGACAATTGATATAGATACTATAATTTATGTCCTTATTCAGATAGTTACATTATATAGTGCTTCATGTAATTATTTCTTGCATTGAAATGTACCTGACATTCTGTAAACCTGCCTGTGAGATTTCGGTGACGTGTGCGCACTCTGCGCCGGTCAGCCAAATTACCACTGCACGGAAATTAAACCAGGTTGGAGCTGGCGAGTTTTCTGCGCAACTCCAGCGGAGACTTTTTCTACGAAATTGTCACTGCGTCTTGATGAATATGTGACACCTCCCCCTACTACGCCGCCACACCCATCCCGGCGCACCTTCGTCTACCGAAGGCTGCACACCTCACGAAATTACCAGTACGCGGACTGCGCCGTACGAAATTACCACTGCGCGGGCTGCGCCTCGCTATGCCACCTGCGCTGCGCCAGGAAATTAGAGCCCTAAGTGTTATACTTCTGACTGGAATGTCCCAGATTTTGATTTTGGCTTTACCTGGCTGCCCTATATACGATTTGGATTACGACAACTGGATTCTGATTTTGGATTGTGGACTCTATGCCGTTGTTTGCTGCCCTGCAGGGGTCTCCACCGCAGATCCAATAAAAATCAAGTTTACTGGATACTGTTGGTCTCTCTTCTGGTTCCTGAATGCTACCTCACAGTTACGAAGGGGTGGGGGGGAATCAGGAGCAGAACAAGCCAGATTGTTCACAGCAGGTTTAAGTTGCGACACATGACAACACACCAAACACTTATGGCATTGTGGCTTTAGAACTGGTATGTAACCTGTGTAGACCAGTCCCTAAATCCGAGACGTGGTTTGCGTTACTGTGCAGAGCGCTCTTAAATGTAGGTAGGGCTGTTAACTGATGGCAACTACAGCGTCAACCGTATACTTGGTTAGGCAAGAATGTTAATCCCCCTGACCAATCAAGCTGCACTATTTCTTCCTCCACCTTTTAATTTGGGATCAGTGGGTGGGGTACCAAAAAAATGGGACAGGGCATGATTGTTATTTTGGTAACATCCACAACTTTCAACAATAGAAATGCAAAAATAACCATTCTAATGTGTAACAAACTGGGCTGCTTGGTGGAACTGAGGCTGTATGGTCTTTGACGGTTTCAGATTTATTCAGATTGTCGTAAATTTGCTAAATTGTGGGATTACTATGATCTGTAAATGGTTAATGTGACAGTTTAATTGAAAATCAAAGTCAAATATCTCTCCCTCTCCAGCCTTTTTTCTAGGTACTGTTTGTAAAAACTGATCTTGCAAGGAAGCCACTGGTGGGGAGGTCAAGCAGCCTGAAGTGATTGCTTCAGCTTGGGAATGATCAGGATTGAGGGAGAAAATTGAGGGTAAAAAATGAGAAAATCAGGCATGTTTTGTTTCTTGATGGCCATTTCATTTTAAATAAAATTAGATTAAAAAGTCAGTTTGCTAGTTTTTTCAGGTGTTATGTTATAAATACTGTAAATGAATAAGTTACCTTGAACCTAATTGTATCTCCCCAACAATGATAGCCAGGAGATACTATGGTTTAGTTTCGGGGCCGCCACCGCAGAGATTTTATGTTCCGGGCTCTGGAAGCCACAATTATTACAGGAATGTTTTCAAATTTTACACATGGCTGCCGGTGGCCATTTTGTTTGAAATTTGGGGATCGGGGACCCTGTGGCGACCAAGTTATCTAGTTTAAATACTTAGAGTGTACTTCAAACTCTTTTATCATTACAAGAGCTACTTCAAGTATTTCTCTGACTACTATACACTGGCACAGGGCACTAGGTACAAAAATTAACAAAAAGTCCGCACACTGTTTTGATAGCTCCCCAAGTGAGTTTAATATTCACAACGTTTCGGCCGACGTGGCCTTCGTCAGGTGCACTTCCAAACAGGGCACTAGGGGCACAGAAGGAGTCGATTTCTGTTCACCAAGGTACATTCATCACTTATGTACCCTTTGGGACTAATTCAAGGACCTCAAGGTACCTGTGTGAACCTTTTTGAGGGCCTTAAAGGTACTTTTAAGTTTCAACCCAAATAAGTACCCACTTCTGAGGGTACAACAGCAGTGCCTTTAACACTAGAACCGCCATGACAGCCATTTTTCCCATTTTGAAATTTGTTTGCTTCCTAACTTTTCAAAATAAAAGAATACAACCTTGAGGGTCACTGACTTCTCCTAAAAGTGTCTTTATTTTAACGTGCAATTGATTTAATATAGATTACACCTATGGAGCATAAAATATCACCAAATCTACCCATTTCTGCCATTAGCGGTCTCACTGACCGTACAGTTTTGTGGCTGTTATTTTTTTTCGAAAAATGTATCATTTGGATGCCTAGCAACTAACCAATGCCACTGTCAGACTTGGTAGAGTAGAGTAGAATTTTTTCATTGGGCAGCACTGGCAAAAAGTGCCAGCAGCAGCAGGAGACACTAGCACCAAAACAAAGGCAGTGCCAGGTTCGCAGGAGCTAATCACAAAATAAGACGCTTGTCACCTGCTGCAGATGTTTGAGACCCGTCTGCGGGAATTGCGCCAGGAGAACGGAGATCACCTTCGCAGACTGTTATGAGTAGACTAAATGCTACGCCACGCCAATAAATGAAAAAGTCATCAGAAAAAAGTTCAGCACCTACGTATTGTTTTCTAATTCCGTGTCATTGTTCAGATTAATTATTTCATAATAAATAAGATATTCCATATGGTTATGTTTTCATGAATGTTGAATACAAATATGTATTAATAAAAATAGATGTTTTTAATTGTTGTTTTTGTCGTTCTGAATTGTTTTATTATTTCTTTACCCAAAATATTGTTGTAAATGTTAACAATAAAGCTGCTCTCACACTGGACGCGAACAAATTTTTCGCACGACAAATCGCATTTAAAGTCAATGCAAAGACACGAATCCACGGCAAACGCGTATTTGCGTCTTTGCATTGAATGTGAATGTAATCTGTTTTGCGAAAAAATCATTTCGTGTCCGGTGTGAAAGCAGCTTAATTCATGTTAATTATATATAATTCTATTGCCTAAATATTCATAAATGTGTTATTAAACTTGTTAAAACGTAATGCTGGTGTTGTTTCGTTCTTTTGAGATACATGGTCACATACAAGATGCATTAATTGCTTAATTAGGTGCTCAGAGAGACGGATTAGAATGTTTTGAAAATAGCGGTCCAAACGACCATTCATGGCGGTTCTAGTAGTGAGAAAATTCCGGCGCTTCTAGTGTTAAGGGTACCACACCAGTGACAAGCCTTGGTATCCCTAAAGGTACAAATAGGCACTTTTTTCTGAGTGTGTGCTCAGTCTTGCAGTTTTCAGGATTTTAGCCAGTCAAGAAAAAACTGCCACACACATTCTTCTCACTTCCAATTAATTTATCAGTCGACGTTTCAGTCAACTGACCATCCAGGAAGGTCAGTTGACCGAAATGTCAACTAATAAATTAGTCGCAAGAGAAGACCGTCCTCAGTTGGCCTTACTCATAAGCACCTGTCTGCTTACCGATTTGTGAAAGTTTTTTTCTTGCGACTCAGGATGAAGAACCCTGTAAAAACAAAACCTTATTGTGAATTTTAATCTTGAATATAGACTTAAACTTTTGTTTCAATTATCTTTTTTCTATGAGTTAAAAAGTTTTGCCGCTGAAGCAAGAATTTTCACTCATTTATAGATTTGTCCACGGGATGGGTAAAATCTTACCCCATAGACAAATGTTGAAATGAATTAAAACTTTTTACATAAGTAGCAGCCCTTTTTTTGCTTGAAAACACATAATAGTTTTAAGTTTTAATACAAGATTAAAATACTTGGGATACTTGGGAAGGTCTTTTGCATAGAAGTAATTTAGGGAAACATTTCTGTGTAAACAATGATGTGAGGTACAGTTCAGGAACCACTTGCGAAAGACAAAAAAAACGTATGCCTTCATTGGAGTCCGAGTCAAAGGCAAAAAACACAGGAATTGCCAAGCCGCAATACGAAATCCAAAAACAGTCGACTAGAAAGGCAGGGGTCAGAACCATGGCCGGATTATTGGGGGTCTGGGCCCCAGGGCCAGGAGTTTGCAAAGGACCCCCCCCCCCACCCCCATCCCCGCACCAACCTACCGTACCTAAGGATTTTACTGTCGAACAAACTCTGATTCTATTGCTAGAAGGCAGAGTGAATTCAACCGATTTTGGCACATTTTATCCTGAGCTCATTTTTAATTCGAGCCAGTCTGGAGAATGACCGTTCCCCTTCACAGTTCGTTATTGCCAGGGTCAAAAACAGTCTGAGTGCTATGTAAACATTTGGGAAAGTGGACTGTAAATCCAAATTTACTATGATCTTTAGCATTGTATTGGGCATTTTTGTTCTTCTGAAATGAATGATTTGTACTGAGCAAGTTCATCTGCCAAGCTCATGGTCAGATCAGTGGGATGTGCTGCAGCAAGAGATTTGGCCCTTAAAGTGAGCTCACTGTTAGACATGAAAATGATTGGTCAAGTGTGTGTATGCAGTTAACCGATGGTTAAGACAGGACACAAGTTTGTCAATTAGAACATTTAACGTTTCAATCCTAAACTTTTATTTTCCACCAAATTCAACACCTGGCTCTGCACTTTCATCAGCCATACATTTGCGCTTCTTTGTGCGCTGGAGGTCATGTCTGTAGTCTTGGGAGACTGAAAACATTTAAAGCTGACCCTTCAAAAAAGGCAAAATTGTCTCTCTGTGCTGCCACAAAATCACGACGTGAAAGGAGAAGCTGTGTAGCTGTGTGTATGTCAATGTCATGTTTCTGCAACTGCAGGCTCGTGGCTTGGAACCGCTGCAGTATTGTATCCCAAAAGTGTGCCATGAAAGCTATCTCTAGGGTGTCCAGCTTGCCACAGAGTGCAGAGGCCTCACTTCTAGTTTCACTTTTCTCCTGTGAATCTTTGGAAATATTGTTCAATGCCTCTCTCAATTGTGCTTAATATTTCCAAAGAGCCTTTGTTGATTCAGCTCTTGAACTCCAGAGAGTACCTGACAAAGATTTCAGTGTGAGTTTCACATCTGTATCACGGAACACCTTTCCCCACCTGTGTGTTGACGAGGCACAAAATGTTTACATTGATTGCAGAAAGTCAAAGAAACGGCCAGCTTCTGGGCTACTGTCAACAGCATCGACATGGACTAAATTCAATGAATGTGCTGCACAGGGGACATAACAAATCAATGGGTTTATTAGTTTCAGATGAGCTTGGACTCCATTGTGCTTTCCTGACATATTACTTGTATTGTCATAAGACTGGCCTCGACAGTTACTTAAGTCTAGGCCCAGGTTCTCCACCATTGCAGCCAAACTGTTCCCACTATGATTTTCAATAGGCTCTAAAGCCAATAAAAGTCAGTTGGTCCACATGAGCAAGGTCTGGAGTGGAGTCAACGATAACAGAGAAGTATTTGGCCTCTTTAATCTAGCTGATAATTGCTTCCTTTGTTCCTTCTCCCATTAAGTGGATAAATTCCTCATAGATTGTGGATGAGAGGTAGGACACAGAGCCTTTGCCCTTGCCTCCAAACCTTTGGAGATGGTCAGCTAGAAAAGGGTCAAATTTGGCCAACAGTTCGACAATGCCCAAGAAATTACCATTGTGAGGTGATCCCAACCGCTCATCATCTCCCCTGAAAGCAAGGCCCCTCTCCTCCAGAAACTGAATTACAGCAACAACTCTTTTCAAAACTTCCTGCCAGCATTGCCTCTCTGCATCAATTTGTTTGACAAGATCAGAATCAACACTTCCTGTGTTTTTGGAGCAACTGTGTAATGCTAACATGCAAGCCCTATGCTCCTCACTCCTCTCATGCTCACCGATACGCTCAGAATGTTTCCAATCAGAAAACCCATGGATTGGCTTACTTGTGCTTACTTGAAAACAGTTTGCAAGCAGTTGGCTAGTCACAGACTGGCCATTAGGTAGAGAGCATTTGATTAAGGAATTTGAGAAACTCCTAGTGATGCCCCCCATGGTCCTATCTCTACTTGAGGCAGGGTACTTTTCACTTTGATTTTGAAAAGCAGCTGCTCCTCTACTAACCAGAATCGACTTGACCTGTTCAGTAATGGCACTTGGCCATAAAGCAGGGTCATTAACCGTTTCACACCAGGAGTTTGAGCCCCTAGCTTCGAATGTGATACTGGTCTCAGTGTACCCCTCCTGATTTGATGAGAATTTCTCAGGCCATGCCTGGTCTGACAGTGAGTCTCCTGTCCTAAGAGTGCACAAGTCTTTAATGGTTGTAGTATTTGGCCATAAAGCAGGGTCAATACGAGGTTCATGACCGGAGTTGGTGTCCCCAGCTTCTGGTGTGAAACTGGGCTCCGTGCAATCCTCCTCACTTGGAAAGATTTTCTCAGGTGATGCCTGGTCTGAGTGGGCCCGAGGCCTGAGCCTGACAGGCCGGGTCTACGCTTGATTGGGTCTGTGAGGGCTCCGGTATGATCAAACCAGTGGTGATCTCTTCATTGCTGCAACTCGGGCTGCTGATGACATGATCAATATTTGAATCTTGAGGCTTGTCAAAAAAGTTAGAAATCAAGGGCACATTATTTAAAAAATTGGCCTGCTTTGCCTCCCTATTATTTTTGGCTTTTCGTTTTGAAGCCCCACTTTTTTGTTTGAAATCCATACTACTGATGCCAAGTGTAATGTTAGAGTGTTATATCTATTGGATTCTCACGGGGACTTTCACAATTGATTGTAATAATATAACAATTATATAATACAGTATTAACAAGTACCCACAATACAATACAAGGCAACAAGCATTAAAAAAGGGTGTTGGAAATGCTTTAGCCTTTTACATAGGCTTTGAGCCTTTGAAGGTGCAGTGTTGTTTCTAATAATATAATATAATATAATATAATATAAATGGATATAATTCTTTAAAAAGGCTGTTGAATGTTAAACTGCTGAACAAGTCAGGTTGCACAGGTTAAATACAAAGCAAGTTGTCAAGCTGAAAGGTCAGGTTGTGAGGAGCAGTGAAGCAGGGGGCTGTATATAGAGAGAGCCCAAGTCTCCGCCCCTTCATTCAGTCCATTGGAAAATCGATATTGGAATTCCACTCTTCCATATTTGTTCGCTGAAAAGTAGCCCAGTAGCCCTTAAAATAGCTTTAAGTCTTAAGGTACACTATTATTACAATACAATACAATACAATATAATATAATGTATATGTCAATGAGCTTTTTAATAGGGTGTTGGATGCTAAATCTGATTGTCTAGGAAAGGCTTTAATGTAAGAATGTTGTTAGGAGTTTCGATAAATGGATTTAACAATATTGGATTTTCATTTAAACTTCCAAAATTTCTGCCGGGTGAGGAGTTTCGATAAAAGCAATGGCAAGTGTAATGTGGGAGTGTTGTATCGATATTGGATTTTCACTTGGACTTCACTTTGTTGGCATTGGTGTGTACAGTACACCCCTTTACGGTGGGGACATATGGAAGCGAAAACTGCAAAGTGAAGCGGGGCGAAACTCAGTGTCCTGAAGGTGAATATCTACCAGTCTACTACTCTCATCGAGGATAACTATAGGTTAAAATGACACGTGAATCTGCTGTGTATTGTGACTGGACCACTGTACAGCCCGCCCCGGAGTCTAGCTCGGCTATTGGACACTTGCTTCACGATATGGCCGCGACGCGCTATAAATTTGCATGGAGTTAGAGATTTCTGAACTTTTGGACGTGTCGCAATGACAGTTTCAGTGCACTCCAAGGACCATGTCGTATTGTGTACACACAATACTGTGCGGGAGCGAAATCACTTCTCATAGAAAATAGATCCAGCTTCTACTAGTTGTCTACTGGGGCCAGCGTTAGGCCCAGGATATGCTTGCCGTGTGCACATTTTATGCCCGAATGCGTTGCCATGCGTATTTTATGTCGATGTTACGTGTGGTTACACACCTGAACACAAGGTACGCAGACATGTGCGGATGTTGCAATATTGACACAACCGCGAGGGGCGATCTTCTGAACTTCCATGTTGAGCTCGTGGTAGAGTCAAACAATGGTGGAAAATATTAATGAGAGCCCGGTTGGCTATCTGCTCCCTACATGATACCACCAGTATCCAATGTTGCCAATTTAGCGACTTTGTTGCCAGATTTAGCGACTTTTGGCCTTCTCTGGCGACTAAAACCTCATCTAGCGACTTAGCGGCTTTTTAGGTGAATCTGGCGACTTTAAAAAAACACATCTCTCGAGTGTCAAAATCATTGTTTTTCAATGTAACTTCAGCTCTGCACCACCACCATAAGCTTACTTCATGGTTAAGCAGCACTGCACATTAGCCCCGATCTCGAGACTGTACCGTTTGGGTTGTCAACATAGCCATGTAGACACATTTTCTTGAGACCAGTGAGTCGTGCGTGACGTTATGACATCATAGTAACGTCATGATGTAATCTCGCGACTTTTCAGATAGCCAATAGCGACTTTTGGTGATTTGTTTTTGGCAACACTACTAGTATCGTGCATAGTGCTCTGATCATTCGGCTGCATGTATGTGCGGTTGCGCACGTAAATTAAGTCACACAACTAGCATATCCTGGGCCTTAGGGCTCACTGAAAAGACTTTCATTCAAAACCCTTGGTTAATCAGAGGCCCTTTGTAAGAACATCTGTAATCAGAGGGCTCTATTAACAGTATGCTGTCCCATTAGGGCTCTCCCTAGGGCCCCCACATAGCCAGAAGTCGCGACCCTTAGCAGGGGGTTTCATAATCATAGGGCCCTCTGAAACCATTCCCCCCTACTTCCTTGAACCCCTGGTTGGTAAACATTAGGGCTCCCTTAGGAGTATTCATGAAAGGCACTACAGCAGGGCCAGCCCAGGGGCCCGCTGACAGCCGTCCCCCATAGCCCAAGGGCCCTCTGGCTGCCGTACCCCATAGCCCAGGGGCCCTCTGACTGCCGTACCCCATAGCCCAGGGTCCCTCTGGTTGCTGTCTCCCGTGGCCCAGGGGCCCTCTGATTGCTGTACCCCATAGCCCAGGGGCCCTCTGACTGCCGTCCCCCATAGCCCAGGGGCCCTCAGACTGCCATCCCCCATAGCCCAGGGGCCCTCTGATTGCCGTACCCCATAGCCCAGGGGCCCTCTGATTTCCGTCCCCAGTGGCCCAGGGGCCCTCTGATTAACGTACCCCATAGCCCAGGGGCCCACTGATTACCGTCCCTGTCCGCCCAATTCATATCACTCTCTCTCTCGTTTCTCTGCAGATGTGCCCTATAACAGTGTGAGTAGTCATAAGATCCTACAGAGTAGAGCCCCTCTGACATCGCAATTGGCATCGGCATCGGCAACTGCATTGCTTTGGGCCCACCCCGGGCGTCGGCCCCACTGGCCCGGTCCGTAATATGGCCCTACTTCAAAAATGTTCTGATTTCCAATGTAAAATTATGGCTTGATGTATCAAGCTGGATCTCTAATAATTTTATGCTCTAATCCAGTTAGGGACTATGCTTTTGGGAAATGCGTCCCTGAATAGTACAGGAAGCTGCGATGCTGCCAGCATAATATCGCTTGCTTGCCAGCCACATAAAAAACGTGCCGCTCAGTGCAATGATTTTCAAGTAGCCCTGCCGCTAACTAGCTGGTGACTGTAGATGACAAAGAAAGATATGCACAGGTAGGAATACTGCTGAGCCAGAAACACAAACCAACATTGCTCGCATAACTATTGGAGCAACTGAGCCTTTGTCAGACTTTGACTGAATCACTAATTATTTTATTAATGCACTAGCTGGTTAGCAGCCTGATTAGCATTTTGGACATAGCCTAAAGCAGCTAACGTGAACCCTTTTTAAATTTAAATTCTTTTCGTTGGCCGGTTTGAATTGTTGAATATTACAAGAGTTCACCATCGACTTAAACTTAAGTTAATCAGAGATGCCAAATCTCACGCATTAGGCGTGAGTCTGTCCTGTTAGTGGCATTCACGTTCCTGTGCCATCGTCAGCAATTATTCAATCAACGTGCACTGAAGAAATTCACTCGCAAAATTTATATGATTGTGCATCAATTTAATCATTTTCACATGCATTACAGTGGATTTCCTCACTAATGACACGGAAATCGATTATGGGAATAACCTTGGGAATTCTCGGGGTTGTCTTTACTGAGGGATCAAAAGTTACGGAATTGCATAAAAACGTTTCAAATGGTCTTATTTCATTAAAAACAATTTAAATGATCGTGAAACACATGCATTGTTTCCAATCCCTGAGTAAAGAGAAGCATGGGAAATCCGGAGTCATAATCGCTTTCCATGTTACTTGTGATGAGATGCACCTTTACGCAAGTGAAACGGAAACTTCAGAGCAAAAGGATTTTAATTCCGCATGAGAATCTCATTAAGCATTCAATGACTAATTACGGACTACGGTGAATAAGCCTAAAAAATGCGTAAGACCTACACCGAATGCGTGCTGTATACTGCATCTTACATACAAGCAGATGTGTTGTGATTCTGCATTCTGCATGTCATGTTTAAGTTCTGTGCCTGGCTATGCCATGTTGTTTGATTCTGTGCTTAGTGACCACTGCATATGTCTGACTATTCTTAGGATTGTGTTTTGGTAATTTAGATTTCTTGTTTTATTATTTTTCATGTTCAGATCATTTAGTTTTCAATGCCTTGTTTTCATTTCCATGCTTTGCACTTTGTCTCCCCTGTCTTGTCATGTGTGTATCTTTGCTCACGGTCCCTTGTCTTGCGTGCCACTCATTCGGGTGATTTATCTTCTTTCATTATCTCGTGTTCTTCCTTCCTCTCTCTTTTACTGTCTTACTAACACATACTAACAGTATATTGTTTTTTGCTAATTACGGACCACACTAATCTTGTATATTTTTACTAACTTTCTAACATGCACTCGGGATTGTATAGCTGCACATACTAATTGACTAAAGATCTCTCAGCAGTCGCTCAATTCTAATCTCCGCCTCCTTGCCTATCCCTAATTATCTCTGCTGCAAGTTTCTGTGGATTTCCACTTATACTTTGTGCTATCCTTTTCTTTTATCTTGGCACTTTAGTACTCCTTAACCGGAGCTGTTGTTTTGTACTTAGGTTTGTCTTGTGATCCCTGTCTGCGTTTTGGCTACAGCCAAATTCATGTAATTAGTTTATTCCTCATGTGTCTCTCCCTGATCATTGTTAACCATTGATTGCACCTGTTCTCCCTGGTCATGTGTTTACCCCAGATGTGTATATAAGATGTCTGTTTGGTTCACTCTCTTGTCAGATCGTTCTCCCTAGTTTTCTTGTGCCACGTTTCTTGCCTCGATTTCTCAGTGTTTATCTCTCTGACTGGATTGCCCGACTTTTGATTTTTGCCTTTGTGATTTTGGATTATTGTTGCATATGTGTGTTTTGACCATTTTTCTGCCCGACTACGAGATCTGTTTGCTGCCCTGGTAACGATTCGGATTACGCCCTTTGTATTCTGGCTTGTCTCTCTGATAGAACTATTCCTGTGTACCAGACCCATTTCTGTCTGACTACGATTACTGTGATTCCTGCCCTGGTTTTTTGATTCTATTTTTGCCCAACTGGATTTCGACTTTTGGATTGTGGACTTTGTACTGTTTTTCGCCCTGCGGGGGTCACCCCCCCCTTTACCAATAAAACAAGCTCTACTGCATTTCCTGGTTCTCGCATCTGGTTCCTGATCGAAACTCAGTAGATAAGATGTGACTTTTCTGTATGTGTTTCCACCCACGAGGTTGTTGTATGCAGATTGGAGACGCATTTGCACTTGAGTTCATTGTGGCCTTAACCGTCCCTGACCACCTTCAGAAGTGATTTGAAAGATCAGATCACAATCCATCAATGCGTTTTGAGTGCATTTATACCTGTACTTTTATATGGTCAAGCACTATCCGATTGCAGTCCGATCACAAACGCATTTTAATACCAGATGCAAATGGAGTCTATGAATAATTCATGAACTGTTCCTGAACATTATGGCCGTTCATGAACTTTGTGTGTAAAACATTCACTAACTGTTTACAAAGTTATTCCTGAAAAAGCATGTAATTCACGTTACATTACACTTGTAAGTTTCACTAATTTTTTGAGGTGGCTAGAAGCTCATAACCGTCTTCTCGTCATCACACAGGACATCCACCAATCAATGTACTTTTTTCAAGGATACTGTGGAAGTAATTATTTCAACATTAGATTATCTCAACAAGAAGTTCATCCTCAGGAGGGCTTGAACCAGCAACTTTGATCACTAGGCAAGGTTCATACCTCTAGGCTACCTTGCCGCTCCAATGTGTCCATAGGTCAATTGCAAACTTTTTTTTTTTTCACAGCGTGTGGACATAAAAATAGTTACAGACTTATTTGAAAAAATACTTAAATTCATTTTATTCATTTTCACAGCAATGAAAGAGCAGATGAAAACGCTACAACAAACGGCAGGATGCTTCTTTTCCGTGCACGATTCAATTTGCCATCAGCCATAGTGGAAAATCACTTTACAGAGCTACTGCTGAACATGCATACGTAGGATAGACCGTATAAAACTAGGAACGGTCTGCACAATTGCCAGTAGCATCAGTTGCCAAGGCACAAAAATAACACATTATCAAGATGAGCTTGGTTTTTGAGGCTGCACAACAATGGCTGTTATTGTCGCCCTTCTTCCTCATGATTGACGATTGGAATGATTAGAACATTCAAGAAAAAAAGAAATTGGTCAGGATTTTGATTAAATGGCGCAAAATCGAGGATCCTTTGGATGCCCTTGTGTAACATCAGGATGAGTGCTGCAATTTTCTCTGTCCTGCATGAGGCTCAGGTTTGTTATTTACATATTTGAATCATAGGCTTTTTTCAAGCTTTTAAAAATATTTTCACTCCATTTATAGCTTCATAATTGCAGAAATACAACCCCAAAAAGTTAAAGCCGTGTAATGCGTTAATAAAAACAGAATGCAAACAGAATGACGTGCAAATCGAAAAAAAAATCCATATTTTATTCACAATAGAACATATACAACATATCAGATGTTGAAAGTGAGACATTTTAGCATTTCGTGAAAAATATTAGCCCATTTCAAATTTGATGGCCGCAACACATCTCAAACGTTGGGACAGGGCCATATATACCATTGTGTAGCATCTCCTCTTCTTTCAACCACAGTCTGTAAATGTCTGGGAAGTGTGACAAGTTGCGGGAGCTTATGAAGAGGAATGTTTTCCCTCTTGTCTGATGTAGGATTCTAGCTACTGAACAGTCCTGGGTCTTCTTTGCCGGATTTTTTGTTTGATATTGTGAAAAATGTTCTCGATTAATGAATGGTCTGAACTGCAGGTAGGCCGGTTCAGCACTCAGACTCTTCTACTGCAATGCCATGCTGTTGTGATGGATGTGGTTTGGCATTGTTTTGCTGAAATATGCAAGACCTTCCCTTAAAGGAACAGTGTCTGGATGGAACAGTTTGTCCTTGAAAAACCTCTATATACATTTCAGCATTGATAGTACCTTTCCAGATCTATGAGCTGCCCACGCTATAGGCACTAATGCAACGCCATACTATCAGAGATGCAGGCTTTTGAAATGAGCACTGATTACAAGCTGGATGCTACCTCGCCTCTTTTGTCCGCACGACCTGATGTCCGTGGTTTCCTATAAGAATTTCAAATTTTGATTAATCTGACCACAGTACAGTTTTCTATTTTGCCTCAGTCCACTTTAAATGAGCTTTGGCCCAGAGAAGACGGTGGCGTTTCTGGATCGTTTTCACACATGGCTTCTTTGCATGATCCAGCTTTCACTTGCATTTGTGAATTGCACGGCAAACTGTGTTCACAGACAATGATTTCTGGAAGTGTTCCTGAGGCCTGTTCCTGTCGTGAATTCCAGAGCAGAATCATGGCTGAATTTAATGCAGCGCCGCCTGAGGGCCCGAAGATCACGAGCATCCAATATTGACCTTCGGCCTTGTCCCAAGTGCACAGAGATTTCTCCAGATTTTCTGAATATTTTGATGATATTATGTACTGTAGATGGAGGGACATTCAAAGTCTTTGCAATTTTACATTGAGAAACATTTTTCTGGAATTGTTCCACAATTTTTGACCCTCTTAATTCTAACTTTCCATAAATCGGTTTAAAGTCAGAGAAGGAATTATTTTCTTATTGTAGGAAAATGTCACATAAGTATTCTGTATCCTCTGATGGCAGCGCTTCAGTGAGGCCACATCACACTAAGATTGAGAGAAATATTCATACCCAGGATGACGTGATTATAAGGCCACAGCATTACATCAAATGGAAAATATCTTGCATATGAATTGCCCCCTTCCTGATTTGTTTTGCATACGTCACTCTGAAAAGTTTCAGATCAAGCAAATTTTATTAGACATGCAATTCAAGTAAATAAAAAATGCAGTATTTTAATAATTTCTTTGAGAGAAAAGGCTAGTGATAGAATAGTGTATCTGCGTGCATAAATAGAGCAGCTGCATGTTCGCTAGCGTCTAAATCTGCACAGAGGGGTTAAATAAATGGTTTGGTAGTGTTATTTTAAAAACTTTAACAGATTTAATTAAACAAACAAAAACTGACCCAGATTGGTAGGCAAAAATCCACAAAAAGCTTCACAGGTCTTGAAAAGAGTGACAGGTTTGGTCAAATGTATCCTTCTCCTAGCAATTTCTCCTACTACTTTACTCTCTCAATTTTTTCTCCTTATATACTCTTTTGCAGCCCCCTCCCACCTTCCAGACTTTTTTCAGTTCTCTGGGACTTCCCCTCTCCGACATGCCCAGGACATACCCAAAACCTAGCTCCAGAGCTTAACAAAAAAAAAAAAAGTCATTACTGCCATCTAATGCCACCCTAACCCCCCCCCCCCACTAGAGTAGTATATTCCGTCTTTGCCCATCAAGACCAAATGTGTGAAGGGAATTAAGGACATGTCCCATATAAACGCCTGTCCGAAAATAGAGGTTGGTTGAGTTCAGTGATTGATGCAAATAAAAGCCCAAGCTATTAATTGAAGTTTCAAATAATGGCATAGAAACCCAAAGGTGTGAGGTATTGTTCTGGAACCAAATGCAAGACCAGAAACTTTCAGCAAAAATGAGTTTATTGAAGCTTGGGGGTTAACCCCCACAAGGCAGAAGGCAACGGTACAGAGTCCACAATCCAAAATCAGAATCCCAGGGACGTAATCCAAACTGTACACAGGGCAGCAAACACAAAACTCAGAGTTGGGCAAAACAGGTTCGGTACACAAGCACGGGTTTGTCAGAGAGTCCGAAGCTAAAATCCAGTGGGCGTAATCCGAACCGTTTACAGGGCAGCAAAAGCAAAACTCAGTCAGGCAAAACAGGTACGGTACACGGGGCAGATAAGTATCAAAGAAAAATCCAAAATCAGAATCCAGGACCTTCCAGTCAGAAGTATGACACAAAAAGTACAAGGCATCAACAATCGCAGCACAAAGAAAACATTCTGACAACAGCTGTGAGTAAAATGACTGCTTAAATACACGTAGGGGAAGTCACATGCTATGATAGGGAACAGGTGAGTTGGATCAGACTAATTACAAAGGAATGAACATGAGGAAGATCCTGATTACAAGAAATTGGCAAAAGCCAAAACGCGGACAGGGATCACAGAGACAGCCTACTGACAAACATACAGCTCTGGTTAGGGAGTTCTACCATGCACAGAGTGAGAGGCAGAACTCTGATTAGCCAGGTGCAGAAAATCTGCTGAAGCACAGCAAAGTAAATTGAGTGAAGGCAAGGGGCGGAGACTAGAGCAGAGCGAGTGCTGAGAGCTTGTTAGTCAATTAGTAAAGTGCAGCTGTACAATCCCTCGTGTTTGTTAGTACTATAAACAAGTTAGTACTATAAACAATGTTAGTTTTGGTTAGTAAGTTTAACTAAAACAACAAACTGTTAGTATTGTTAGTAAAATAGAAAAGCAAGGTGAGGGAAGTAAACGAGATTGGAAGGAATGGTTGAAATCCCAGAAACCATGAAATCACCCTAAAGTGTGGCACACGATACTGGGGCAGTAACCAATCACTTGGCAAAAGACGAGACAGGGGGAGACAAAGTGCAATGCATGGAAAGACACAAAACATGGACTGGAGTAAAACTGTAAAGATGGAATATGGCAAACAGACAGAGACAAGGCAAAAACAAAACATGGCATGGAATCCCAAAACCATACAAATCATAGTCAGGCAAAGCAGAATAATAAACAGACTTGGTAAACAAGGCAGAATCACAACAAAAACATGGTCAGGCAGATGAGGATCATAACAAATAGCAATGCTCTAAAAGATGCCGAAATGTATAGTTTATTGTCAGATCATGTTAAAATTGGGGGAGAATCCCCAAACCATCCGCTCTGTGCCAAGGAAGGTCCCCTGGAATCTCCATCTCTTTCCCACCCCCCTGCACCCTCCTGGTGCTTCCCAAACAATGTCAAACTCCACCTATGGTATTGGCAAACAGCTACATAATAGGGCATAGTATTACCCTGTGAACAAAGGAAAATATAGATGACAGCGTTGTCCTTGAATCAAACCCAGGCCTCCCTCATACAGATTGTTTCACAGCGGAAAAAACTTTATTGCTCTCACTATGCTAAACTGCATCCTATTTATCATAATTTATTACATTTCGTGACTAGCCTTTCATATTTGGACAAAACAAAATTGTTATAGGCTTAAGCTGCTAAGATTTATCCCTTGCTTTTCATAGGTGAAATATTTGAACAAGGCAACATTGTCACCAATATTCCCCCACCAGGGTAAGAATGGTCACGGGGGATTCCACATTCCCATTGCAACACCCATACACCAAGTTCAGAGCCGAGGGCCATAAGTCCGTAAAAATAAATGTCTCAGAATCAATTGTCGAACTCATTCAATAGGGTTATTACTACTGGCAACACAAATTTTCTCCCATGAAGGTGCAAGAGTTTCCGAAAAAACTTGTCCCCATCGAACCCGAACGGATAACAGACGGACGGATGGACAAGCTCCATTCCAATATCCCCTGATCCACTTTGTGGCAGGGATAATAATCAACTTCAAAAGGCGAAACAGTGGAAAGTTAGTAAATGTACTGAGGAGAGAGAATGTTGGGTGTGCAGAAGTATTCCATATATCCCTTCAAATGAAGGAAAAAAACACCTCGACGTAAAAGGTGAAGAACATGATTTGCAGTGAAACAATTGATGAGAATTTTAGAACAAAATCCATTACACAGGAAATACTTTTAGGTTCATAATTAGATACTTAAGGAAACGTAGTATACTAAATCAAGTCAATGGAACCCTCCATACACCCATGCAGAGAAAACCTGTGCCCATTGCAAATCGCATACACCTAAGTCAACGAACAGAGTCAAGGGCCATAACTCCATGAAAATAAACTTCTCTGAATCAGTTTTCAAACTCATTTAATAGGGTCATTACACTACTGGCCACACGCACAAAATTTCATCCACGTAGATGCAATAGTTGCAGAAAAAACTTGTCCCCATTGCAACATCCATACACCTAGTTCAGAGTCAAGGGTCATAACTCAGTAACAATACATTTCTTGGAATCAATTGTCAAACTCATTCAATAGGGTCATTAGTACTGGCCACAGACAAAATTTCACCAATGAATGTGCAACAGTTGCCGAGAAAACTTGTCCCCATTGCAAATCCCATACACTACGTTGACGAACAGAAACAAGACCATAACTCCATAAAAATAAATTTCTGGGAATCAACTGTCGAACTCATTCAGTAGGATCATTAGTACTGGCCAACCACAAGATTTTATCCACGTAGGTGCAATAGTTGCCAAGAGAACTTATCCCCATTGCAACACCCATACACTTAAGTCCATGAACAGAGTTAAGGGCCATAACTCTGTAAAAAAATAAATAAATTCTCGGAATCAATTGTCGAACTCTTTCAGTAGGGGAATCAGTAATAGCCACATACAAAATTTCATTTGTGTAGGTCAAAAGTTTCCGGGAGAACTTGTCCCCATTGAACCCGGACGGACGGATGGACGAGCATCATTCCAATATCCCCTGATCCACTTTGTGGTGGGGGACTATAATATTTACTTCCAGAAATGTGTGGGCATTTGTCCCGGAGGCAATGACATTCTGATTAGAGCATCAGTAGGGGAGACTGGGGACAGATGAGCCATGGGGACCAAAGAGCTGTATCACTATCTTGCGATCAATCAATGCCAAAGGTGTTTAAAATAGGCAAAATAGTGATATGGCTCATTTATCCTCATGACTCATCAATCAATGGTCAAATATTTTGCCAATTTTACGCAGCTCTGTCATCGATCGATCGCAAAATAGTGATATGGCTCATTGGTCCCCATAGCTCATCAGACCCCAGTCTCCCCTACTAACAGTATGGCCTTGTAAAGCTCTGCCAGAATTCTAGGAAGTAGGTTGAGCTGCTTTAGGTTGTATTTTCAACAGTTTTTCAAAGGGGATTCCTACTGAAACACATCACAAGGTCTTTGTGTATTGTCATGTGTTGCCTGACTGTGAAAACTTTCAAAATACCTTTATACATAAAGACTTGAAACAAGCAAATGAACAACAATGATGGACTGAACATTCCTGCCTCAGCTGATCTTTATGGGGATCACTAAATATTGAGGAAAAAGACAGTTCTTAACTGCTGGCAGGTGTTCAGTTGGTTTGTGGAGATTGTAGATGCTGTTAAAAGCATCACTTTTTGATCCTGAATTTCACTGCACTTCTTTTTCTCTTCTTTCAACTCATTAGCCTGGACAAGATGCACCAACCTCACAGACTTCTGTCGCTCGAATCCCCATGTCAAAAGGTATGAAAACAGGGAAATTTGTGGGGTGTCTCTATGGTGACAAGGCTAGAGTTGCGGCCTGAGGGCCAGTCCATGAAAATTGAATCAAAGAAATCCCCATTTTGCAGTGCCACTGTTCCTCTGACAGGAAGAAAGGGTTGAGCTGCTGCCAGCATATCGATGCCCTCATGCAAAAAGGGCATTAGTCACATTTTGGGAAACAATTATGTTTTTCACTATTTAGATACATCCATGTAGGACCAATCATCTGGCAAAATTTTAGGCCTGAATTCTTATCCATAAGGAGTCAAAACTGTTTCCCAAAAAGGCTTATCTGCAAGTAAAGTTTTCCCACCAATATTTTTTTATTTGCTTGAAGGGTGCATGTAAAATTCTCATGCTAAATGGAGGTAAGTGGTAGTTAATGACCTTTTTGCAAACAATATGCATTTTCAGTCTAGGCGTATCTGCCTCTTGCACCTCCTTTGCATATTGCTAGTCCTAGTTGGTAATATCATAAACTGTACATGCACACACGATTTTCCTTTGTTTTTTCTGTTGCCAGTGCCAGCAGAGAGATGACATAATGACCTTAATGCAGAAATACCTTGCATTGTTTTTAGCCACTGGGGTGTATTGTGTGTCTTTAGATCTGATGATTCACTTTTACATGCTCAAATCTGCAATTACATGCAGTATAGATAGAGCAGCTGTTTTACAAAACACTTCAAAATTTTGACAATATATCCTGCCACATCATATTCATGTATTAAAATGTTTCTAACATTGAAAATATTTCCTTAGGAAACAGGAAACTATTATGCGTATTTAGGAATGAGAAATTATGAACATTGAACAGACTCTGAGCATTCTCACGAGGTTAACTTAATTTCTGTTTGCAGAGTGTTGCAGATACGCCCTTTTAAAATCCGTTTTTTCATACATTGAACTCTACATCCCAACTCATGCTAAAAGGGCTCAAGTGACATAATCTGGATTATCTTTGGCTAATGATTGGGAATCAATCTTTTTCAGGCTTCAATATCATCTAATGACTCACTCATTCACCAAAGAAATTTAGTACATATGGTAGAGATTTATCTGGAACAGTTTTTGCCTCTCCTGTAAAATTTGTAAAATGTGCTCACGCCCTTCTTGCACGAGGGTATCGATATGTCTCTGAATCACCAGCAAGGGTTACCGAGCCTTAGCACACTGAACCACTGGTTACCATTTGAATGATGAACACTTCAATGGTAGCCAGTGTTAAACTTTTGTGTGGCACCTTGAATGGTACAGCTCTATGGTATACTGTACAAGTTACCATTCACCTTCAATGTTATGATCTGTATGGTAATGTAGTGCACTGCTTTCCTGAATGGTATTCCCAATGGTAAACCTGAATGGTATTTCAATGATATTCCTGATGAGTATTCTGAATGATACATCTGAAAAGTCTTCCCAATGGTAAAATTGAATGGTACTTCAATGGTGTACCCGAAAGGTATTCTCAGTGGTAAAACTGAATGGGAATACCATAGGCAAACCTGAATGCTACCACTGTGGTGTACCTGAATGTTAAACCATAAGCATGCATGTACCTGAATGGGATGTCACTGAGTGATATGAATGGTATGTGATTTGGAATGACATAGTATAAATGTCTGAACACATGACATCAAACATCAAATTTTAATTAGTCTGCACATCAAAATATGTACAAGGCCATTTGACCTATTGACAGCAATGAAATTTAAATGAAAGTTTGAAATTCAAAGACTTATAAACCATACCAAGTTTTTCCAAACTAAAACATGGCGGGCAGAGTTGGGTAAGGTGCTGTCAGGCGAGCTCTCGCTTTGTGCAATGATATTCCTTCAGAGCGCACTTCTACTCGGCAGACTCTCACCATGAGCCATGGTCACGAGCGAGAAAATAAGGAATATAACTTAATCCCTTTGCGCGGAAGCCTGGCTATTTAGGTGTTACCTGATTTAAGGCTTTGTAATTCAAGATTGCAGCTTCGCAGAAAAACTTTGGCTCATTTGAGTCTAGACACTTGAAGCATTTAGACTCCCATCATATTTCAGTTTATTTTAATGATTTTGGTGGAGAAAAGGGGCTGTAAACACAAAAAAATCTTCATGAAAATTCAACTTTGAAATTGCAATAAAAATAATACTGATAATTGAAAAACTGCTGGGGCCTAAAACTATACATTTCTGGGATCATAAACTTCTTTACCACAAGTACAATTCATCTTGAACACTACATTCTAGATTACCCGCTTGCTATGAGCCAAATTACACAGCTATCCAGGTGTCTCCCCAAATGGTTCACTGTCAAATCATACATTAATCATATAGTTAACACAAATTAACTTTTAGGGCATGAAATTCAGCATGAACTAATGATTTTCTGGTTGAGTTTAGCATAAATTTATCAATATCAGTGCAGTTGAACATCATTGGTCACCAGTAACCTCTCCAAACACAAAACATGCCTTTTCTCCATAATAAAGTTTACAATTTTGTCCCCCAAGCATTAAATAAAGTGCTGATTAAACAGCCATAACATTCACCCTGCAATGAAAAGCTAACCGCTCTCACATCCGAGCTCATAACCTGACACCTTATAAGGGTAAAACTCACTCACTCAGTAATATCTGAATTCTGAAATATACCTTATTTTAACAAAACAGAAATTTCACTATCAGGAAAAATCAAATGACATATGCCACCATATTCATCAGAATGTTGCAATAAACGTACCGAGGGATCTACCGACGTGCGTGGGCTGCATGCATTCGGAGAAACGAAAACCTTGGCATTCGATGTCTTTCAACACGGTAAAAATTCTACAGTAAAAAGCCATATTAAGCAACATGCAAACAGAGTAGAAATATAACCTTTTTCTTTATTGATGCCCTCCTCCAGAGACTGATGTATCGGGTAGAAGGAACCCTCCAGTTCTGTTTCATTCGGAATAATTCCCATTGACCATGTCCTTATCTTATTTAAATCCTCGAAATATAACTGAACACTTCATGGCCAGTTTTGAGAGTCTTTTTTTCTATAAATCGCATCTTTTTCAGCCGCGTAATGTGCGCAACGTAAACAGGATACAACCGAGCCTGCTGATACGCATAGGCTTGTATGCTCTGTGTTTGTCCAATCAATGTGTTTCGCTTACTGTAGAACGTTTAAACACTCGGTAATTGGATAAGAAACGAGCCAATCAATACATTGTTACCGCGGAAGTTTCCCGAGGGCGTGAGGTCTAACTGTGCAGTTAGGCAGAAGAGCCTGAATGTATGATTGAGTGACTGGCTATCAACACCAGTACTTAGGTGGATATAAGGAAGCGCTGAATTTGTCAATTAAGAAATCTCCATGAAAATCCACGATAGGGAACTACGCATTTTTTGCATGCGATGACTGTAATTGACAGTCGAATTTGAGAGAATCAATACCATGTCGAATTTTTTGCTTCAGATATCAGATTATTCTGAGCCACTAACTGGAATACCATTGGCTCACTGTAGCTAAAGTGGTTGCTACATAGGACAACGATTTTTTCTGTCACATAAGATCATAGGGCAAGGATATTTACCAGTTTGCAAATCAGGCTTAGCTGAGGAGTTTAATTCATGCCACTCTTGAAAAACAGGGAGTGGAGCGAGCTTCCCCATCTCCAAAACTGCGTTCGAGGTCTGCTTGCTTGTGAATATTCAATAACTGATCCGGGGGTGCCATCTAGTGATCAAGTACAGTAACAGCATGCTTAAATCTGCAATTCTATAGACGCAAGCGTCTACATCTGCAGAAGGGTTAAGAAAGGGAATAGCCTCCAAAAACCAGCATTTTGCTAGGAATTTATCCATCGCTATACTTCTAAACATGGCGAGGCAGGACTTCTTGATGACGGCCTTACTTCGCGTCAGCCAAACCCACCATCCAAACTTCTGACTGAAATGCGTAAGCTGTTTTTTGGAGTTCTAAATTAGACCGCGTATCTTGGAGCTAGCCGATGTAAAGAATGACTTGGCTTCAATGAAACAAATCGTCACGGAAATGGAACATTCATTGGAATATACCTCATCCAGGCTAGATACCGTGGAAACTGATGGATGCGGTACCCCAAATGGAAGGTCATTTCGCGCAAAGGATTGCTGATCTCGAAAACAAACTTGTCTTCTAGGAAATTCCCTTGAGAAAGCAGAATCTTTTGTTTTACAGAGTCCCTTTGCAAACCAACGAAAATGTGTTTGAAACAACTGCGAGGATCTTTGCGAAGCTGTTAGGAATGTCGCAGGAGGATGCGGCAAAATCCCCCTCATTAACGCTCATCGCCTTCTGACCAAGCAGATTATCGACAACCAGCCGGCAGCAACGCGGAGCTGACTCCAACTGACCATCCGACGAACCGCGCATTACAGTGCGTACCGATCTCCCCCCCGCTTTGAAGAGGGAAAGAGGTTGTGTAGCCTCCATTGCTTACAACCCTCGGAAAAAGCAGCATTTAGCAACATGATTAAAGACCAGCGGCTCAAAAATTTTGCTCCAAACGAGGAAATACGGTGACCCCCTCAGCAAACTGGGCTACCTGGACGGAGTAGCTTTTAATTTTTCTCTAGAGGATTCACTTATGATTCACAGTTTTCTACAAGAAAATAAACCGAAACCAATGTGGACTAATGTAAGGTAAACTTATTACTGAGATTTTGTTGTCATACCTAATCCTTTGGATGATCCTTTTTCTTTCCTTTTTTTCTGTTTGGGTTACTTAATTTAGACCCCGTCTACTGTGTCTTATTAAGGAATACCTGAAAACAACTGGGAAAGTGTTCTCTCAGATTCTCTGTTGCATTTTTGGTGTATGTATGATTGGACCAACAAAAATAATCTCAAAAGAAAATCTATGTGTGTGCAGGCGCGAGGCAGCTGTTTGGTTAATGTTCTCTTGTGGTTGCTTGGTCGGAGTGGCCGCGGAGCAGGGAGAAGTTTGGTGAAAGAGTGTGAATGTGCTGGTAGGGATGTTACGCTCGAAGCAGACGGCTCGACACAGGATCGATCTTTCAAATCAGAAGTATCTCGGCAATATGTTCCGATGCCTCGCTTCACCATGCAAAAAACCATGTGACTCCCCAAATGAAGTGTCATTACGTCACACACGTATCGGCTACGCGGGTTTTGAATCCAGGGCGGGATTTTTGGAGAAGACCCATTAAAATACTGGTACTCAAGGGCAGCAGTCTATCCCTATCTTTACAAGCTTGCCCACTGATGTCTTTATATGCCAGAAACTTCTGTGCCATGTGAAAGGGTCTTCTCCAGTGCTGGAGAGGTAGTAACAAACAAGACAAAACAGACAAAAGCCCAACTCAGTTGAAATGATCTTGTTTTTAAATAAAAATCTTTGAACCCTGTAAATCCCCTTTCCAACTTTATTCAGTATTTTACTCAAGTATTGAAATAACAGTCCCTAGTTGCAAAAACATTTGCCATTTTTTGTAAAAATATTTTTGTATTTCTATCAATCTTGCAAAAGAATATCTCTATTACATACAGTATTTTATGATGGCAAAAATCACATTATAACACAAGTATGTAATTATCTTGGAAAAAAAAGTCAAAAATTTCAAGATGCTCATAGAACCTTTATTGTTAAACGTACATTACAGTGCCTGTTTCATGACACGTTGTCCTTTATTGTTCCACGCAAATGCTATGTTGAAGATTGGCCAGCAGATGTCGCCATATTTAATTGTATCAAATGCTTCGCAACCCAGAACCGTTCAACACAATTGCTTCATAATTGATTTAGTAGTTCAGAAAGCTTTGGTTTCTCCATCACTTTGTGCACGTGCTGGTGGTAGATTTGGTTTTCTAAAACGATTTCATGCATGCTTGTTTTCCGTCTGTCTTTTTTTGTTTGTCTTTGGTTGGCTTGTGTTTCTTTTGTTGCCCAGTATAGGCTAGTATATATGCTTGTCGATGAAGTTGAAATTAATTTGAACAAATATAATGTATGCCTGTGACACTTTTGTTTTTATGCTGTTTCAAATTGAAAGTATGAGCAAAAAGTTTGAAAAACTCCCCCGATATTATGTAATGGAATGAACCGGCCAATGTTTATTGGCTTGGAAAGTTTATATATTTCCTTAATTAATTTTCTTTGCAATAAACTAGCCACATGGTTCAAAAATGGTTTTGTAGAGCTCAAATATTCCTTGGTTAACACAGTGATGCATTAATAGCGATGTTCTTATTTGGGGGGGAAAGGAGGGGAAAATGGTCTGAAGGAATCACTAAATATTGTCATCTAGTACATGTGTATGCATTTGCTGTCAATGTTTAGGTTCTCTGAGCACCAGCTAACACGGGTTGCGCTTTAAAAAAGCGACATAAGAAAAAACGTGTTATGATATTATTGTGTCTTTATATTCTATGTGAAATAAGAAGTCAATATGACAAATACTGAGTGAAAATTTATGAAGCCTTCAGATAGAATTTCCAGTACCTATCAGGGGACATTTTTAGGCTTATAGAAGGAGTAGAGGGACAAAACAGGGAGAAAGGGGAGAATCAAAACTGTTAGGCCCGGGCCACACTGCCTGCTGCTGTGTTGCGTCTTCCGCAAGCGTAGCACTGCAGCCGCTGGTCGCATGCGTCTCGGTCACACTGCCTGCGTGTCTGCTGCGTCTGGTCTGCCGCGGGCTCCTCCTTCCAACTCTTGTTCTGCACGACTTTACCCAAGAAATCACTATAAAATAAAATATTATTTTGTCTTGCGTCGTTATAGCCTACTACACGTGATTTATATTTTGTATTGACAGTGGGGGAAGCATGCTTGAGCGTATACAAACAATCTAATTACACGATCATATTACAATACACACCAAACCCTTTGAATTGGTCTTGCTCTCTCCAAAGGTAATTTCGGGGTAGTGGGAGGGTGTTGGGATGTGGAGTGTGCTTTCAAAGGCTATCTAATATACATTAATCAAGGATGAAACAATTCGTAAAGGCTAGGCGCTGAACGACCGTGAAAGGAACAGTTCAGACAATTCAAAAACTGGCTGGTGTTCTGTACATTCGTCTGGCCATTATATCCAAAGGATGTTTTGTAGGTCCATGCTGTATCCAGCTTCGTTTTTTTTCTCTCTTTGCAAGTGGAAACAATCACCTGAACTTCCTGATACAAGTGGGGAGTTCTATGTAGGTTCATCGATCGCGGGGGTGTCACGGCCAGTGAGAGATAAGGAAAAGTACTGCTCTGATACTTTCTTCATCAACATAATAAGCTATGTTCATTGGCTTGGCACCGCAATTCATGGCATATTCCCGCAAAGTCCAAAAATCCGAAATAAAACGAGCAACGTCGTATTAAAGTTTTTAAAAATAATATGAGTGTGACGAAATATTTTTCCATAGGCTATATACCCTTTAATGACAGCAGCCCACGATGAAAGTCGCGAATTTCCCACTACATATTTCACGAAGCATTGCTGAATCGAGCGGAAGGGATTATGGTCGTACTAACGGGCTTTTAATATGATAAACATGCCGGAAGTGTTGTTATATGGGTCCATCCATGCAAAAGGGTACAGAGGTGTGACACAGACATGGTATTTTAGAACATGCCCCATGATAACCATTTTTTGGGTTCAGGTAGTTCAATTAACATACTATTCACTGAAATAGAAGACAAGATAATGCTACTGTTTGGAAAGTCGTTATTTCGCTTGATGTGTGACCTTATGAAAATCGTTACTTGCGTGACATTGACAAGGAAGTCCTCCCAAAAATCCACAAAATTATGAAAAGAAAGAGATTCTGTTGTTTTTCAGTAAGTAAATGCTTTTTTCTAAAGGATAGGGTTCAAACATTTGCAAAATACAACTTGAAGGTCTCAAAAATATAGTTGACACTTGCTGCCCTGAGCTGGCCTTGGGTCACACTCGGTTAAGATTTTTTTTTTTACAAAACAGACCCTCATTGTAGTACCAATACATTTTTTTCTGCTATTGGTGGCAAGGAGCATCTATTTTTAATGATAAATACAAGCCAACTTTGGTTTTATAATAATATACTAGGTGAATGTCACATGCGTGATGAAAATGTTGGACGGAAAAACGTCACTTACGTGATAAATGTCACTTCCATGATGCAACTCTTGACGATATGTTCCTGGTTTTATTTGAACTTTCCATACATCAGAAGTGTCCTTTAAATGGTTGTAATCTCCTAAACCCTTTAATTTGTATTGCATTTTGTACCTCTTGTTATGATATGCAAGGATTGTTGACACAAAATAATCAGTGTTTATTTCTAAACATGCAACAAAAAAATGGTTGTTATTCTGCTGTCCTTCATTTGTAATTGGTTATTATTAGTTGAACTCATGAACGGACTGCAATAGAACCGGACAATGATGGCCTTATAAGTGAGCTTACAGTAAGTCAGGCGATGAAGAGAACCCAGTACCAAGTGAGACGGTGGAGGTCGAGCTACGTGAGGTGGAGGAAGTGGCCAGAAAAAAAAAGTCAAAAGTATCAGTACTTCTCTTTTAAAAAATATATTCTGGAATGTAATAGAACATCTCCACAAAAGTGAAAATTGGAACAGAACAAAACAACTGGCATGGAATTTTGATCATTCTCAACCTTAGTTGCAACAATTTTCTTTCTTTCTATATTAGTTCATGACTTGCATCATTTCAAAAAGGATTGAGCATTAACAACACATATTTCTGCAGAGAAGGTAAAGGTATAATTGACTATACTGCAATTTTGTCATGGAAGATTCTGATGAAGGGTCTATTGAACAGAATAGTTTGTTTTGTGAAGTCTTTTGTGAAGTGCAGGGGTCACCAACCTTGAATACCAATAGTATTCAGGCCTGACGTTTAGACACTATTTTTGTCACAAACGTAACAATGACATGATTATGAGAAGTCCGCAATCACTCTTGTGCACTGCGTGGAAAATTTGAGTGAATCGCGCAATATGCTAACTACCCTGAACCAGGATATAGTGTTAGCGATACAACCACCAAAAAAAAGTACTGAAAACGCAATCAACCTGTCACAGGCCGGAGGAACGCAGAAAATGAGAATACTTGGAACGATCATGACCCTTGACAGCCGTGAAGTGATGTCCATCGTCATGTTTTAAAATCGGTCAAAACATACACAACCTAGTGCACCCACTTTTAGGATGCAAAACAACGAGGGTAACGCGCTAAAGTTTGCTTTATATTCCCACTAATTTTACGTCAGAAGATTACATCGTGCCTCTATATGATAATCCATAAAAGACTGCTTGTTTGCACGAACGTGATTCTAAGAACGAACGTGATTTGTGGAAATGAGTTGACGGAAAAACTTACCGGAGTTGGCGGAACGCCATCCTGCTGTTTCCTGCTTTATCCATAGATCCAAAGACTGGGTAGCATCGAAAACAAGAACTGACGACCTCGGCACTGACGTAGATGTTGAAATGTGGAAATTATGGTCGGTGAAAGCCGTTCATGAAAGTTACGTGACAGTTGACGGAATTTCGGCATTGGAATTATAATGAGCTCCTCTAAATCGCCAGTTGTATTGACAAGTGGGGGATGAACAGAATTTATAACATTGACAACTGAACATCACAACCGGGGTCTAAGTTTGTTTATTCAAACATTGTTTGAGCACAAAAACTATGTCAAAGTTCAGGCACTTGTTTGACGGAATACATCACGAAAGTGACATTGGAAAATTTGTTTTTAAATATAAAAAATAAGCTTTTTTATTTTAGAAAACAAGTTTGAGAGTGGTTAATCAGATGCTGAAGATATGATTAGTTGCTGCATGCAAATACTACAGCCTTTTGAATATTCTCAGGAAAGCTTCAAAAATGCAATGCAGAAAATGACACAAAATGGTGTTTGAAAATCCACCATTTTTTCACACATTTTTAAGTGCTGTAAAAATACTAAGGAACAGAGCTTATTGAAACTATAAAAGTTATCTCCCCCAGTGATGTACTTTTTGGCAAAATATAAATATTCCACATATCTCATACTGTTATTGCACACAATTGAGCTTGTTTCACAAGGCAATCAAACACACATTTGCATGGATGGACCCATATCTTTTGATTGTCTGCTTCATGCTTGCAACAAACACGCAGCCTCGGCAGTTAATCGAAATTCATGTATTTATGGCGATATGACGGTTTCTGACAGTCGTTTTCAGCTCTGGTTTGCCTTTTTCCGCATGCGTCTTGCGGAAAAATTCGGCAAGAGTCCGAATCTATATTTACTGCATGCGAGCAGTACGTCTTCTGCATGCTTATGACGCGCAGCTTCGGCATGCAGTGTGGCCGCTGTCATTGAATAACATGGGAACCGAAACAAAAAGACGCATGCGACCTGCGGAAGACGCAACGCAGCAGCAGGCAGTGTGGCCCGGGCCTTAACGCAGCTGTAGTGCACAACTTCCTATAGTGCCTGAAAGAATATAAGTTGTGTGTCCAATCCGTGTTCACCATGCACTGTAAAAAAGTGATGTCTTATGATGTTTATAAAATGACAGTCCTCTTGTTTTTGAACTTCCCTTTCCCTGACTGTATAATGTGTTGTCTTTTTGATCTCCAAACTCACAAAATTACTCGCTCGTTTTTGCTCAGCAGTATTCCCAGAGCTCAATTCAGATACTTTCTTGCTTCAGAAATAAGATCTACCACGTGTTTCGTTTTGTATGTCGGAACATGTGTCCTGTTTTTTTTTATGTATTATGTTATTCGTTTCCCCCTCACCTTATGTCACTCTATCCTTTTCCTTAGAGAGCCAGTTATTTGAAAATGTATCGTTTTTGCACTTGCAAATGTCGATTCTGTTCTAGAACCCCGTTTATTAATGGTATGAAGCAATGTGAGTCCACTTAATTCAGTTTATTTATTTTTTAAATCAGGATGATAGAAATGAGTCAATTTCCCTTCTATGATTTATCTGACGATGATTTTATAAGTTCCGTTCCTACTGTATATTTTCACTCAAATCATACTATGCCAGGAGAAATTTTTGATAAGTTTGAAGATGATATTGAGAGTAAACTCATTGCCCAAACTTCTGAATTTATAACTCATTATGACGACAATGATTGGGTCAATCATTCTGTTACCTCTAAATATTTCACTGAAAATCACATAATCAACATTAGAATTCTCAATCGACATTTTGAACAACTAAAGTGTTTAAGTGAAAATCTCAGACACAAGTGTTCAGTAATTGGTCTATGAGAAACATGGTTAACTCATTATCCAACTTCAAATCTCTCGCTAGCTAGCTATGACTTAGTTGTAAATAACAGAATCAACAAGACAGGTGGAGGAGTATCTCTATAAATTCATGTTAATAAAGGGAAGAAATAAAGACCAGAAATGAATTATATTTTAAACTCTATTGAAAGCATTTTTGTTGAAACTGTTTTCTCTGGAAGGAAAAACACAATAGTTGGCGTTATTTACCGACCACCTCAATCTTCCCATGAAGACTTCATTACTGCATGCCAAATCTTATTATCAGAAAAGTCTGTATAAAATACACTTTGTTTTATAATGGGTGATTTATTAAAGGTCGAACAGGGTTAATTTTGTCAAGACTTCTTGGACATAATGTTATCTCATTCCTATTCCTCTCATTAATAAACCGACTCGAATTACGGATTATACAACTTCTGTCATTGATAATATATTTTTCATTTTCCATCATAATATATTTTCATCTTTTCCATCTGTGACTTCTGAAATACTTATATCAGATATAAGCAACCATTTCGCAATATTTTCTTGTGTACCCATTCAGAAGTCCATTAAACTATCGCAGAATCAGTATTAAGGTTACTGTAAGTTGACAGAAAAAACATTCTTAGTAAGCATGTGCCGATATGAAAAAATTAAACCGGTTCGATATTGAATTAACCCCTTTCTGCAGATGTAGACGCTCGCCTCTATAGATATGCAAATTTAAGCACTTAGTTACAGTACTGGACCACGAGATGGCACCCCCAGATCAGCTATTGAATATTTACAAGCAGGCAGAGCTGAAACGCGATTTAGAGTATGGAGAAGTTCGCTCCAATCCCTGTTTTTCAGGAGTTCCATTAATTAAACTCCTCAGCTAAGCTCGATATGCAAACTGGTCAATATCCTTGCCCATAGTATCGATCCAGTAGTTTTAAAAAATTATCACTTGCGACAGAAAAAAACTTTTTTAACCATTTTAGCTACAGTGAGCCAACAGTATTCCAATTAGGGGTTAAAAAAATTACGTTTTGTGAAGCGAAAAATTCGACATAGTATTGATTCTCTCACATTCTACTGTCAATTACAGTCATCACACACAAAATATGCGTAGTTCCCTCCCATGGATTAACGCGTATATTCCTCTATTGACAAATTCAGCGCTCCCCTCTATCCACCTAAGTTCTGGTGTCGATAGCCAGTCACTCAATTATATACTCAGATTCATCTGCGTAACTCTACAGTTGTAGTTCACGCCCTCGTGAAGCTTCTCCAGTACTCTCCTCAATATCTGAAATACATTGAGCGGACAATAAGAATAGGATACAAAGCTAAGCATAAAAGTAAGGTTGGTTGTGTTCTTCGAATGTTGGCCACGGTTGCGCAGCTGAAAATGATGCGATATCAAAGAAACAAAGACACCCGAAACCGGCCTGAAGTGTTCAGTTTCATTTACGAGATAAATGTTGTATGGACGCGGTCAATGGGAATTATTCCGAATGAAACAGTACTGGAGGTTTCCTTCTACCCGATACATCTGTCTCTGGAGGAGGGCATCAATGAAGAAAACAGGTTATACTTCGACTCTGTTTGCTTTTTGCTCAAAATGGCTTTTTGCTGTAGAATTAATACCGCGTTTAAATGTTAATTGAACTACCTGAACCCAAAAAATGGTTATCATGGGGCATGTTCTAAATCTTAATACCTCGAATGCCGAGGTTTTCGTTTCTCCAAATGCATGCAGCCCAGGCACGTCAGTAGATTCCTTGGTACGTTCATTACACCATTCTGTTGAATATGGAGGCATGGGTCGTTTCATTTTTCCTGAAAGTGAAATTTCTGTTCTGTTAAAATAAGGTATATTTCAGGATTCAGATATTACTGAGTTAGTGAGTATTTACCCTTATAAGGTGTAAGGTTATGAGTTCGGATGTGAGAGCGGTTAGCTTTTCATTGCAGCGTGAATGTTATAGCTGTTTAATCAGCACTTAATTTAATGCTCGGGGGACTTCGAAGAAAAATGGACTAAATTGTAAACTTTATTATGGAGAAAAGGCATGTTTTGTGTTTGGAGAGGTTACTGGTGACCAATGATGTTCAACTGCACTGATATTGATAAATTCATGCTAAACCCAACCAGAAAATCATTAGTTCATGCTGAATTTCATGCCCCAAAAGTTAATTTGTGTTAACTATATGATTAATGTATGATTTGACAGTGAACCATTTTGATGGATCTCAGACTTTGGGGAGACACCTGGATAGCTGTCTGATTTGGCTCATAGCTAGCGGGTAATCTAGAATGTAATATTCAAGATGAACTGTACTTGTGGTCAAGAAGTTTATGATCCCAGAAATGTATAGATTTAAGCCCTAGCAGTTTTCCATTTGTCAGTATTATTTTTTTTTTTTGCCATTTCAATGGTGAATTCTCATGAAGATTTTTTATGTTTGCAGCCCCTTTTCTCCACCAAAATCATAAAAATAAACTGAAATACGTTGGGAGTCTAAATGCTTCAAGTGTCTAGACTCAATTGAGCCAAAGTTTTTCTGTCTGTGAAGCTGCAATCTTGAACTATAAAGCCTTAAATCAGGTAACACCTAAAAAGCCAGATTTGGCTTCTGCGCAAAGGGGTTAAAAACCGAATCAAACTGTAATTCCGGTTTTTGCCACTTGGGGTCACTCTTGCATGATTTTTCCACTTTATTTTTCCCATGTCGCTTTTGTTGACCAGCATGTTACATAAGTTGAAGACATCATTTGGACAGCAGAGTGACAGTCACACATTTGTCTTTATCAATCCTCACTCAAATTAAATAATCCTTTAAAAAATCAAATGTAAAAATAGATTGGCAGGCTTAGCCTTCTCGTTCTCAGTGAGTCCAAATGAACATGAAAACAAACTGTAAACATCCTCAAATAATAACTATACAATATGATAAAATGCAAAGATGTCTCAATAATAATAAACTGTCGCATAATTCGGAAGACTGTATTCAGCACTTTCTACTGGTCATCGACAATGTCACTAGTTCAGTCTCTGGCAGCTAGATAATCTTTTTCTAGCCCCGTTCACAAAACCCTGAAGGAATATGCTGAAGTAATAATCACAGACCTCGGACATAGCTCACTCACTGTAAAGACGCTGCCAGAGAACTAACTAGTGACTTTGCCGATGACCAGAAGAAAGTACTGAATCCGAGGAGCCACCAAATTTACATTGCATTTCATGTGTCTGTGAATGCTGCAGATAATTTTTTTGGATATTGCTAGCCAGCTATAAATGAACCTAGAGCGTTTAATATTAATAATTTTCTTTGCGGGTATGTCATCATTTTGTGACTCCCGGTATTCTGAACCATAAAGCCATATGAAGTTGAAGTTTAAGTTCTGAGCTGCTCTATCTAATTATTTTGATTTTACTGAATATAACGTAACACTTGAAGCCCACAAGCTTAAACGTATAGGCTTGCCAGCTAAATACATTCACACATACTGATTGGGAGAAAAAGTGACTCAATCATAACTAACGTTAGCATTATTGAGTACGCCGAAGAAACGCTAGAAATTAGCAAGTGCATTTACTGATGATCTTGGGCTAACTCAGGGTTAACTGCTGAAGATTAATATGATGAGCTAAAACAAATAAACTGATAAAGAGCCGACGGTTTCGTTTTTCAGTGTATAGTTGGGTGGGTTTAGAATTCGTTCGGAGGTGCGCTTCAAAGCATGAAAGCATGCAATTGCGAGTCGGCAAGACACGTGGCAATATTTTGATATTATTCAAGAACTCACTAGAGTGGGCATGCGCGAATGCAAATAAGGACAATAAGTTTGTAGGAAAAAAACTTTTGTCCCCGGCCCCACCCCCCCGACCCCACATTCTCTTGAAACCTGATCTCCTGCTATTTGTTGTTGTGCTCGGCTCAGGCACATTCAGTTTATACACAAGACAAACTTAGTAAATATAATACAGATGGATTTAATGCCGTCGGCAAATACACGTGATGCCGTTAGCAGCAAGTTTTTGAGAGCTATATTTTAACATTTTGGACACTTCTCAAAAAATTTTTATTTTTTATAATGACGGACCAGTTTCGACAGTCCATGTAAAATGAACCAGTTCAATCAAGTAAACTGGATCAAACTGGTTAAACCGGAAATCGGCCCAAGCTTAATTCTTTAGGCTAAAAAGTAGTCTCAGTCTTATTGACTAAGTAGGTATTTGAACAATATGATGATGAAGATCAGGCATTTGACCTATTTATGCAAAAATGTAGCTTCTGCTATGATAGAGAAATACTATGTGAAAGTAGTTTTTGTAGATTAAACTTCAAGAAAACTCCACGGTCACCATGGATAACCATGTCATTGTTAAGATCCATCAATAGGAAAAATCATCTTTTTTATCAGTACAAGGTGAAAGCAACCGAACAGTCTAAGAAAAAGTATACAAAATATAGAAATGTTTTGACCACTTTATTATGTCGGGCTAAAAAAGATTATTATTATAATGGCGTTTCGGGGATATTATGTTTTTGGTCCGACCGCCGCCTCCCCACCCTACGTGTTAATGCGATAACTTCTGTAATATTTCAATTAAAAATTTCATGTTTTGCACATAAGTAAGTATCATAAAGAAGAAGAACTTATTTGATTTTGGAGAATTTTCAATTTCTAGATTGGCCACCAAGGGCCAAAAACTGAAAAATCCCTGTTTTTATCATATGTCATGACCTTCAGATGTGTCCCACAATGACATTATACCTGTTTGGTTCAAAATTTTGACACAAGGTGGAGCTTTGTCTCTTAAATTCACCATTATTGCCATATCTTTGGAACCATTTGTCCAATTGACATGAAACTATATGCAACTGCAAGGTCATGACCTCACCACGTGTCACATGATGACATCATACCTGTATGGTTCAATATTTTGCCACTAGGTGGCACTTTGTGATGGAAAATTACCATTTTGGCCATGTCTTCAGAACCATTTGTCCGAATGACCTGAAATGAAGTTCAAATGAAAGTCTATTCAAGGTCTATTCAAGGATTAGGGAATTGGAGGATTGGGGGCGTTCGGGGATATACCCCAAGCCGTCGCATCCGATGGCATAAGCCTAGTTTTAGACAGTTTGAAACCCATAAAAAATGATATTATTCCTACTTGGAAAGTAATAAATAATATACTTAACAAAACAAGTAAACAACCCATTGTACATGAGATTAGAAATGGAAATATACTTGTCACTGATCCTGCTGAAATTGCTGAGTGCTTTAATAAATCCTTTGTAAACAGTGGCCCAAATCTGGCTCATAATATCCCAGAGTCACAGATGCCATTTTATGCTTATCTTCAAAATCCTAACCCGATATCATTGTTTTTTGCTCCTGTTTTAGAAGCTGAAGTAATTGAGATAGTTAAAAATTTAAAGACAAAGAGAAGTGGAGGATATGACGGCATCACAAATAGCCTCTTGAAACAAATTATTATGGAAATTGTCACTCCTCTTATACACATCTTAAATTTGTCCTTGCTACATGGCACTGTACCATTAAAAATTAAAGTGGCCAAAGTTATTCCGCTATTCAAGAAAGGGGACCCACATCAATTAGGAAAGTATGGGCCAATGTCATTACTTACTTCATTTTCTAAAATACTAGAGAAAGTTATTCATGACTCAATGTAATTTACTCTGTAATTCCCAATTTGGTTTTCGTGACAATCATACAACTACACATGCCTCACTCATACTTGCCAATACAGCCGCCCAGGCAATTGATAACCACTTGCACACAATTGGAATCTTCCAAGACTTTTCCAAGCCTTTGACACAATTAATCACGATATATTGTTGTATAAACTTTCGTATTATGGAATGCGAGGGAAACCCTTAAGGTGGTTCAGAAGTTATTTGACTGTTGGAGGACAATTTTTTTTCAGTTAATGGCTGTGAATCAAGTATTAGACCAGTTACCTGTAGAGTACCCCAGGGCTTTTTGCCCCCTCTTGTTTCTTTTATACATGAATGATTTTCCGCACTCATTATAATTCCTGTCATATATACTCTTTGCAGATGATTTTAACATATTTTTTCTCACTGAAACCTACAGTATTTCTGAATTTAAAAAAGTCCATGATTGGATACAAGGGAACAAGCTCTCACTTAACATATAACACCCTTTCAACCCTTCCAGAAAATATTTTGATTGATATTGTGAGCTTAGCCCACACAGAAGCTGTCAGGTTTCTTGGATTATATTTATTGATCAGAAATTTTCATGGAGAACTCGTATAGATTATATTTGTAGGGTCATATCAAGTAATATTGGAGTTAAAAATAAACTAAAGTCACACTTTCCTCCCTATATTCTTACCACACTATATTCAACCCTAGTTTTACCTTACATTACCTATGCAATTTGTTCTTGGGGTAACTCATCAAAGCGCCATACTGATATAATTCTATTGTTACAAAAACAAGTAGTTTGAATAATAAATAATGCACATTATTTGTCCCACACAAACCCACTTTTTATAAAACAAAACTCCTCAAAATAAGTGACTTGTTTGAGTTGAATGTAGCTTACTTTATGTATTGTTTATCAAAAAATGAGCTTCCACAAGCAATTACCTCCATGTTCACCAGAACCAGTGAAAGACATCAATATCCTACAAGACAAGTACTCCATGGACCCTTTTCTCTCCCCTGTACAAGAACAGTTTTTGCACAAAAAGCTATCACTTCTGTAGGGCCAAAGTATTGGAACAATTTGGATAAAACAATCTGTCAGTTCATTTAGTTTCAAAAGAAAAATGAGGAGGTGTTTACTAGACAGCTATCTAATTTGATACTTATGGGCTCAAGTTTTTTTTCTTCTCTCTCCTTTTTTCGGCATACTCTGTTTTCTTTCTCGCAAGGGAAGGGGAAAAGAGGGGGAAAAAAACTTCTGTGCTCTCATTCTCTCCTTACACTTTGCACTTCCCCATCCTTCTTTTTTTAATATTTACTCCATTCATGTTCGGATCCTCTCTGTCCTATTTGTGTCTGTCTTGTTGCGTGTCTGTGTGTATGGATTAAATAGATGTGTTGGTTGATCCTCCCTATCCACTCGCTATGCGTATATACTTCATCGAAGATTTAGTATACTATGACCTTCTTTTTTTCTTAACTGTTTGTGTGCGTATATGTGTGTGTATGTATGCATATATGTATGTGTACGTACATATGTTTATGCATATATTACATAATATTATTGTTTTTTTCCTTTTTAGAGGAACCTTGTTTCGACAAGCTTTGCTTATTTAAGGTTTACTGGTTTTTTTTTCTTCACTTTGTTAATGCATGCGTGGTCAATATATTTTAATCAACTTTGTCATTGAGTTATAATATGTTTGCAATGTAATTTACTTCAAGTCTGTCAATAACATGATTTGTTGTGAAAGTGAAAGCAAATATAAATATAAATATCCACAGTACAAAGGAAAGGGCATTCAGATTGGTAACTTTAGAACTAAGACGCTAATTTTTATTTGTAGGATTACATACAGCGCTGCAAAAAAGTATTTGCCCCCTTCCTGATTTCTTTTTTAGGTTGCCAGCCGTGGGACAGTAACCTATTGTTGTAACTGTTATGATCTGTATCTTTCTGGTTCTGTATTTATTATTTTTCATGTTTATTCATCCAGTCCATTATTGCATTGCACATTGTCTCCCCTGTAATGCCTGATGTAATTTGCCTTGTCATGCCAGTGCACTCCTGTCTGCATGCAGACACGCTTCGGGTGATTTCGGAAGTTTTCCAGTATTTCACGAACTTCCTTCAAGTCTCGTTGTACCTTCCTTCCCGCTTTTCTGAAATTACCATATTAAATAACTGCTAGGCTGCTTAGTTTGTACTGGTAATTTTACTGTAGACTAATCCCTTTATCTGTTCATAAACTAACCAACTAACAGTCATGTATTTTGAATTGGCGTGTAGATATCACTGTTTACTAATATAACTAACTCTGCCCTGCTCCGGTTTGCTCTGTAATTCCGCCCCTTTTGCTTTCCCCGTACTCTGCTTTGATTACAGCTCATGCACCTCAGGTGCGCTTCTCTCTCTGTCCTGGAATCTTAACTGTGCACTTAGAACTCCTTGACCGGAGCTGTTTATCTGTCATAGGTTGTCTGCGTGGATCCTGTCTGTGCTTTGGTTTTTGCCCATTGTTTGTGGTTTCGGACTTCCCCATGTGTGCTTACCTCTGTAATCAGTCTTATCCAATTCACCTGTTCCCTGCATTGCATGTGACTTCCCTATTGTCTATTTATAGTCTTCACTGAAGTTCATTCCATGTCAGAACATTGATCAATTTTCATCTGTGCAGAGCTCCTCGCATGCCTTTTGCTAATTGCTTCTTCATGACTGTTTTTGTCCGACCTCGAGTTTGCTATGCCCTTCTGTTCTTGTTTTGCCTGTTTTGATTTTGTCCCATTTTCTGTCTGACCACGTTTTCCGTTTTTGGATGCCCTGTGTATGACCTTCTGCTCTGGATTACGACTACGATTTTGGCCTGCTGTCTATGTACCGTCACACTTCTGATTTACTGGTTTTGACCCCGGCCTGTCTAGTCAACTTTGCTTTTTGGATTTCGTTTTTGGCTAGGCAATCCTTGTGTCTTCTGGTCCTGACCCATTTTGTAAAGGCTTATGATTTTTGGATTATCCCTGAGTTGCGATTGGTTCCTCTGAGCTTATCATTACAGTCACTTTGCGTCCGGCGGCGTCGTCGGTGTCGTCCGTTCAAAGCCGTATTGATGAATTTTTGTATTTTTTATTTTTTTTTAATTTGGGGATGTGATCAAATCGGTAATTAAGTTAATGCCGGGATAAAAAAATTTATTTATTTTTTTTTTGATTGAATCGTTAGACTTGGCGGCCATTTGTATGTCAGATGGCCATTTTTGGCACTTCGGTGCAATTTTCTCAAAAACTGTCCCGATTAATTATTTATTTTGAAATCACAGCAATGGAATCGGTATCATGACCTGCTTCAACGGTGTAAACGGCATTTTGATGGAATCATAGCGCCACATAGGCAACGTGTCTTGTCGGGGTTTTTTGTGCTATAACTCTCTTAATATATAATTTATGCTCAGGTATGTATGAGGTATTAGACATGACTGTCTAGTAGAATAGCTGAGTAAATGCTAAATATTGAACAACAGGAAAGGCCATAACCAAAGTATTTCTTCAAATGCAAGGGAGGTCAATTAGGCATGTCTTGTCTTGTGACATTCATTGAAAAGAAAGGATAGTGTCGGGGAACTGGTGATAGGGGAGGCTCAAATCAATCCCTTGAAAATAATTATTGGTCATTGATTTAAATCAGCATTACAAAAACTCCAGAAACTCTCAACATTATCAGGTGTGATCAGTTTTCATTAATATTGCATACCTGTCAACTCTCACAAATTCAGTCTGAGTTTTAGTGGCATATTTATGTTCCCCTGCTGTAGTCAGCAATTATTCAATCAATGCATAAGAGATTCTCACATGGAATTGAAGTCCCTTTATTTTTGAAATTTTTTATCAGTTTCACGTGCGTTACAGTGGATTTCACCACTAGTAATCGGAAACCGAATATGACTCCAGACTTGTCACACTTTTCTTTATTCAGGGGTTGGAAGCAGTGCATGTGTTTCATGATCATTGAAAATTTTTAAATGAAATAAGATCATTTGAAATGTCTTTATGCAATTCTGTTGCTTCTTACCCCTGAATAAGAGAAAGAACATGCATTACGGACACAACACAACCACAGAGAATTATATAGACCACCAGAAAGTACTCGCACTTCCAAAGGACGTATAATAGTCCAAAAAAATGGAAGCAATGTGAGAGAGAACAAAAGTAGAAAAGGGAAAATTCCAAAAGCGGAGGGAACTCCAGTAATAACTGGAAGATATAAAGTCACACAAATCCTGACTAGAGATATCTTCAGCTATAGTGCTTAGCTACAAACAGACAGTCTAGCAAAGGGGGTCTGGTGGACGTCCGGCTTATATAGAGTCCGGGGAAGTGCCGCCCCAGTTCAGTCAGCCAGCTGGGAAAAGAATCAGATGAACAGGAACTCCATCTCGTCCCGGGAAGAGAGCCACAAAGAAAAGTCCAGAACACACGCACTCCTCACAAACCATGACATGTTCCATATTAAATTTTCAATTTTTTAATAATAAATCCTGGTCAGTTAATTGGCCAGTTCTGAAGCAGTATACCTATATTTTATGATCTGTGAGGTAAGTCCCCATGCAGAGCAAAATTCGTAATTCACGCAATTCCCCTGCTAATAATGACTGAAAAATGTCTTGAAGAGGGAAGCAGATGGTGGAGTTAACACTGAAAAACTGTCAAATGCCACTGCAGCTGCATAATAGTTTGGTTCTTGTCCATCATTGAGATTTGACATTTTATATTTTCAGATGGAAAAATGTAATATTTCCAGGGATACTAATGAAAAAGAAAAAAATTCCTCCATAATTATCTCATTTGTATGTAATGAACAAATAACTACCATGTCAGTTTCATTGTTGGACAAGAGCTTAACCCTTAATTGCCAAACTATAGCAACAGTTGAAAGAAAAATCGATGTATTTTGTTATTATGTCCTAATAACAACCCAATAGCAATTTTTAATTTTTGGTGACCTTTGACCTCATTTTAGTTTTGTGACACGTATGTCACAATGGACACTTCGGGGACCTTATTGCTTAATTGACTTGAATGATAAAACAGTTTACATATAGCTGAAGTATGAGGCATAGCTTATTTTTCATTAGCTTACCTGTTAGTCTACTTTATCCAGTGATGAATGGGTGCTGATCTATCGTGTGGATTCCACCATGGGGGCAGCCATATTGGAAAAGTTAGCTGGTGCAGACAGTGTAGTGTCAGTTCCACTTTTATTCATCAGATGGTAGCACTGATGGTCTAAATATGTCCCTATGGGCATTAGGTTGCAAAATTTATGTGGGGTCAGTGGTTTTGACAACCCCCAAAATCATGTGACAAATTAGTCACAGGGGGCATTTAAGGGTTAACCCCAGAGGGATACAGTTTTCTGTCTTTTTCTCAGAATCAGCATTTTGTTACTTACTAGGTTACTTACTAGGTTTTTTCAAAACACTCAAGATAAGCGTTGATTGAATAATTGCTGACTACAGCAGGGGAACGTAAATATGCCACTAAAACTCACGCGGAATGCATGAGAGCTGACAGGTATGCGTTATTAATTAAAACTGACCCGACCACACCTGATAATTTTGAGAGTTTTCGGAGTTTCCGTAATGGAAATTTAAATGAATGATTGAAAACAGGGCATCACCAATCATTATTTTTCAGGGATGGTTTGAGCTTCCCCTATTGCCAGTTTACCAGCCACCACTGGTGTCAGGATATTATGATTTGGATGATATTATCATTCACTTCACTTTTTTTCTCCCTCCTAGAACATGTTGTTCATCAAGCGAAAGTTCAGCCAAGATGAAGCAATTGTTCATATAAACTTCAACACACTCCTACTTCCATACTCCATGGCAGTCCGCTCATAGCCACTGCATCATCAACAAAGTGATGTCCACTGTTGCGAAGGAGATAAACTGGAAGAAAAACAAGTCAATATACAATCTATGCAATTGCATTCCCCCACTTCATTGTGATAAAATTCTTCATAAAGTCCGCAAGCTGCCAGTCTTCAGTTTTCCACTCTGAAAACCGTGGCAACATTTTTTCAAGAAGAACTGTCTTCATCAACAGTTGGTTGCACTGAATGCAAAAAACAGTGGTTACCGAAGTTATCATACAATGGTAATCAGCTCACATGCAGTCAATCACAAATATCTTGTTGCTTTTGAATCACTATCAATTCACAAATAATTATGATTTAAATTTCATTGTGAAGTCATTTGTGGTTAGTGCATTATAACGTGTTATTTTTGGAGAAATTTGCCATTAACAAGGATAGGTTTCCACAATATCACTGCCTCCATGAACAAATTAATCCATTTTAAGGAAGAATGAAAACAACTGAAAGGTACAATCAGCACTAACTGGTAAAATGCTTGAAATCACTTATACCAAAATGAATTCCCATTTTGGCTTTCCACTGAAAATAAAGCCAAACTAGAGGGCACTCAGCGCATACCTCCGCCAGCAGGTTTTGATCCACCAGCACTTATAATCAGCTTCAGAATCTGGATCTGTACCTTGACTGGTCTGGTAATCACCTTTTCCCATTAATATGGTCCAACATCCTGTAAATTTTGCGATAAATTCGTGCAAAATTTTTCAGTAATCCAGCTGACCAACACACACACACACACACACAAGTGCTCACAATGCCTCCTGGTGGGGGTAATTAGTTGAGTATGTGTTTCACTTTGAATTTCAACATTTTAGCTGATGATAGTTTGGCCAAGATCAGTGTGGTGCCAAAATTTACACAATTTTGTTTTTTCTGACTATTGATTTGCTTTTATTACACGCTAGTCTGCAGTGAAAACAAATTCTGCGTCCTCCTTAGAACCATATTCACATGTTCAGGACGAATCTTACAGTGTGCAGCCAAAAATATCATTGGCTGTATCTTATGACGCTAATTTTAATTAATTTTGGGTGAACAGAAAGAAAAGCTATTTTTGCAATGTTTTCACGTGTGTAGAGGCAGATTAGCCTTGGATTTCTGAAATGAAATTCAATGGTTACAAAAAGGCAAAAAAATAAATCTGTGATTTCAACAAATGTAGTTGGATTATTATTGACTTCTACTTAAACCAAAAAGTCTAGTTTATCCTTGGAAAAAAAACTGGTATTGTACTCTGTGAGCATGATAGAAAGGAAGCGCTGAAATGTCTTAAGATATAAACATCGTCCAGTTTAATGTAATCAAAAGTAACCTAGCCAGTTAAGCATGGTTTATTTTGAATTTAAATCCGTATGGTGAGATCCCAACTGTAGAAATTTTTTCTTTCTTTAAGTTATTGCTGTATTGTGGGGATCATTAATTCATGGTCCTAGAGGTGGGAGAACAGCAGGTTTTTCACCCTGCCTTTTCCTGGCTGTCAGCTGTAAAGATATTCTGGACAATAAGAAGCACAAATTTGTCTAATTAATTAGCTATTTGCATTGGGGAAAAGAAAATCTGGGCTGGATTTGGATTTGAGGATCACATCTGGTAATCCCAGCTGCATTGGATTTATCAAAGAATTAGATGTGAGTGAATGAGACTTTTAATAAGGAAATTTAAATTTGCATGAATTAAATCATCTGGATCATTGTATTTTGGGCATGTCCACGCACAAGAATGCCAGTGTTTACTTGAGAATATGTAAGTATATTTTCCAGAATTTGTAATAAAACCTTTTAGAGTGGTTTGGTGGCACTGTAAACAAAAAATAAAATGAAAATATCTCCTGGATTGCACGAGTTTTTCATTATTTTCTTTAGCTTGGTATCCTGTAAAAGGATATTTGGATATGAGACTAATGCGGTGACAGTTTTCAATTTACAATTTACAAATAGGCATATGATATAAAATGCAGCCATACTGATTGAGAAGCACAGTGGTGGTTGCATTATGCTATGGGGTTCTTACTCTTCAGCTCCAAATATCAGGGTATTTTTCCTTAAAGTCTGCCCGTCTCAGAAACCTGAAGATGAACAGGATTGCTCATCTCCAGCATGACATTAACGCTGACATTTATGTTTTTTTCACTTCTGGCTTTACATCACGAAAACCAGAAATTATAATAAAGTTTTCTGTTGACTTTTTAGGTCCGCAGGAGGCTGTCACAGTTTTTTCCGCTATTCCCTGTTTGCTCCGTAGATCCACTAGTCAGCTCCCCACCATTCTAAAACATAACTTCATGTTAGGAGTGGACTGGTTGTGGGGGATTGGAGGTGACTGGGGAGCACCATAGGTGTGTTGTAAGGTGTCAGCCCTTGTATAACCCCAATTCTGAAATAATTGGGACAAAGTGTAAATTGTGAATAAATTCAAAAGGCAATGACTTTCAAATCACACCAGCCAGTATTTTATTCACAATAGAAATGAGATAACATAGCAAATGTTGAAACAGAAATTTTAAAATTTTATCCACAAAATGAGCTAATTTAAAATTTGATGGCTGCTACAGGTCTCAAAAAAAGTAAGGACTGGAGCCTGCTTACCATGGTGTAGCATCCTCTCTTCTTTTTAACACAGAGTGGAGGCGTCTGGGCATTGAGGAGACAAGTTTCTTGAGTTTTGCTATTGGAATTTGATCCCACTCTTGTTTAGCGCAGGCTTCCAGCTGCTGGAGAGTTTTTCATCTCTTTTGACTGTAATGCAAAAAGAAGCCACTAAATGGTAGTATTGACCTTTCTTTTATTAAGCCCAGACTGGAGCCAGGTTTAGACATGTCCTGGGCATGTCTGGGACAAGTCCCAGAGAAAAATTTTTTAGAAGCCTAAAAGGTGGGAGGGGTCTGCAAAAGAGTATATATGGATTAAAATTGAGACAGTAAAGTAGTAGGAGAAATTGCAAGGAGAAGGACACATGTGATCAGACATGTCATTCTGTTTAAGACCTGTGAAGCTTATAGTGGATTTTTGCCTGTGTTAGAGCATTTTCCTCACCCAGGACATCACCAAGGAACCCAACCAAAAGGGACTGTAAATATTTCTGCTTTTCTTGTTAATCGATCTTGGTTATTTAGTCAGTTGATTAGTTAGTTGTTAGTTGTCTTTGTTAATTAAATGTGTTTAAGTTTTAAAATTGTGTCTGTCATCCCTTGCTGTTGTGGATGTTGTAAATGTGATAACAAAGTGGGGCCATAACATGACGGACTTTTCGTTTGATTATGCTGCAAATGTTCTCAATTCGTGAAAGATCAGGACTGCAAGCAGGTCAGTTCAGCACACGGACTCTTTTACTATGAAGCCATGCCATTGTAATAGCTGCAGTAGGTGGTTTTGCATTGTCCTGCTGAAATACACAAGGCCTTCCCTGGAATAGAAGTCGCCTGGAGGGGAGCACATGTTGCTCTAAAACCTTTATATACCTTTCAGCATTCATGGTGCTTTTTAAAACATGCAAGTGTCCCACACCATACGCACAGATGCAGCCGCATACCATCAGAGAGAATGGCTTTTGAACTGAACCCTGTTAACAGGAGGGGTGGCCTTTCTCCTCTTTAGCTCGGAGGACAGAATGCCCATGATGATCCAACAAGAATGTCTAATTTGGACTTGTCTGACCACAAGACACTTTGCCATTTTGCTACAGTTCATTTTAAATGAGCCTTGGCCCAGAGAACACGGCGGCACTTCTTGATCATGCTCAACAATAGCTTCCTGTTTGCATGATGGAGTTTTAGGTGGCATCGGTAGATGGCACGGTGGACTGTGTTTACAGACAGTGGTTTCTTGAAGTAATTCTTGGCCCATTTAGTAATGTCAATGACAGAATCATGGCAGTGAATGATTCAGTGTTGTCTGAGAGCCCAAAAATCATGGGCTTCCAATAAACGTCTTCTGCCTTGTCCCTTACGCACAGAGATTTTTCCCGTTTCTCTGAATCTTTTGATGATGTTATGCATTGTAGATTATGAGACCTACAAGGCCTTTGCAATTCGACTTTGAGAAACATTGTTTTTAAAGTATTCCAGAATTTTTTTTTATGCAAGCCTTCACAGGTCGGAGAGTCTCTGGCCATCTTCACTTCTGAGAGACTCAGTCTCTCTAAGACATCCCTTTTATAGCCAATCATGTGACATACCTGATGCCAGTTAACTTAATTACTTGCTAAATGTTCTTTCAGCTGATTCTCCTAAATATTAACAGCTTTTTCAGCCCTTTTTTTGCCTGTGTCCCAACTTTTTTGAGACCTGTTACATCCAGAAAATTTGAAATAAGCTCACTTTGTGGATAAAAATGCAAACTGTCCTATTGTAAATAACACATTGGCTCGTAATGTGAAAGTCATTGCATTTTGATTTTATTCACAATTTACACTTCATCCCAACTATTTCGGAATTGGGGCTGTAATTACAGTTCCGAAATACAGAGAGTTGTGACATGTAACGAGCTTTTTGGGAACCCTCGTGACATATTGAGTCATTAAGTTTCACATTATTGGGTGCTGTCTCACTGAATCAGTTCATTCGTGAATGAGCTCAAAATTTTAGAGATGAGTTTTCAAAATTTGTTAATATGATGGGTTGCTGCTCCCATGGGCACAGCAATAAGTCAGAGGAAGGCCACGCACAGGTTCCCCGGTGATCCAGAAACAACAAAAATATGTGCGATTAAAGTCCACCATGAAGGATGGAAACTAACTTCATCATCTTTAATTTGAGAGGTAAGCCCCTCTTCTTCTCATGTCTTTTTATCGGTGCTGAGGATAAGTTTTGTCCCTGTTGCTGACAAAAATGAATGAAATAGATTAAATTAAGGCATTTCCAATACTTGACAGTGTAGGATAGCCATGATGTAGCTCACAAAGATTACCTAAATCAGAATAATGACAGTGACACAAATGTACAGTTAGCAAAATGATACAATTAAGTCACTACCATGGTTTGTCTTGATTACTGTAGACTGCCTGTCAAAAAAACAAAGTCGCACTCTCAAATATTTAGTTGGAACTCTTGCAGCTTTGATGACACTGCAAATTCATTGAGCCATTGTTTCGACAACCAGCCTGCGAGGCACTAGTATCTACAATCAGCCTTGAAGGCATCTGAATGAATATTATCAAAGATTATGCAATATGAAATCAACATTAGCCTTCTAACTAGCCTGTAAGCCAATAGTCTCTGCAATAGTCTCTAGTCTCTAAAAAAAAATGGACGGGCGCAACAGAAGACATCCATTGCTACAGCCTTGGGTGGGCATGCTGCCAATGTTATCCCTGGACGTGGTAGAAAACCTAGACCTGCTCCCAGCATCGACACTGGAGCTGTGAGTACTATTAAAACTGTGAGGACTAAATGAGTGTGTGTGTTTGCAACGAAATTTGGCCCAGACCTTAATACAGAAAAGCTTGCTGGATATCTTAAAAGTAAACTTGACAGTGGTCACCTGTTAAAATTGACAAGGCACGTAGCAGGGTTGGCTCTTTTAAAGTGACTGTGGAATGTAATGACATAGGTGAAATGTATGATCCTGAGCTCTGGCCAGAAGGGGCTCTGGTCAGGCGCCATTATGAACCACGAAAGAACAAAGTTAAATTTCGCGCCGCCCGAAAAGGAGATAAATGTGTCCTCTGGTGACTCGGCATGAAAATGTCACTTTGGGTACTCTCCTACAACTGTCGTGGTCTGCGTTTGGGCCAGGGTGCAGGTAAGAAAGCTCTACGTTATGTTGTGGACAGTTTACTTGAAGAATGTGACATATTATTTTTACAAGAGACTTTCATGGCAAAACAAGATCGAGAAAACTGAACACTCTTCACCAACGCTTTCTTGGAGCTGGGGAGTCAACGACGGATCTTAGCAAGACTATAATCAGAGGCAGAATACTTGGAGAGGTGGCTGTGCTCTGGAATAAAAAGCTTGATTCTGTGATAAAACCGATGAGACTCAATGTGGACTGGCGTATTGGTATTGAATATACTCATGAGGGTAATAATTTTGTCATCTTAAATATCTATACTCCATATGAGTCCAGTGGGAATGAGGATGAATATCTCAATAGGCTGGCTTTTTTTTATGCTTTTATCCAAGTCAGTAACATATACAGTGTACATGCTGTGGGGGATATGAATGCTGATATTGCGGACAATGGCTCTGTATTTGCTTATCATTTGACTCGCTTCTGTGAAGATAATAACCTCACTCTGTCAAGTAGAGTGCTTCTGCCTGAAGACAGTTATACATATATAAGTGAAGCTTGGCCGACGTCATGATGGCTTGACCATTGTTTTAGTACACCTGATGGTTATGCAGCCATAGGGAATATGTGTATTAAGTATGGGTTAGCTCTAACAGACCATATACCCTTGGCCTTCACAAAAATGTTAAAGATTTTCCATCAATAGTCAGCAACAATGCTTCCAGTGATGTTGACACTGCAAGATTAGACTGGAGAACTCTCTCTAAAGAGGACATTCTGGAATATTATACTAGCACTGATCAAAATCTAAGTAATATCTGTCTACCTAGAGAAGCTGTCCTGTATAAAGATGTTCATTGTCAGAGTGAGGAGCACAAGAGAAACCTCTACTCTATGTATGATGAAGTAGTGGCTGCTCTGTTAAAGGGTGGTAAACCTCTGATGAAGCAACGCAGGAGTAACAGGAGATATAATATTCCACCTGGATGGAATGAGCATGTAGCTGCATATCATGCTGAAACTCATGAAGCTTACAGGCTCTGGGTCCTGGCTGGGAGACCCAGGCAGGGTCCAGAGCTTGAAAATTAATAGCTTGCCAATGCCAGATACAAGTTTGCTGTTTGTTTTATATCTAGAAATGAGTAAGCCACGAGAGCTGATTCTATGGCTAGTAAAATGATGTCTAATAATATAACTGACTTTTGGAGAGAGGTTAGGTCCCTCAATAATTGTAAACCCTCCCTTCCTTGTACTGTTGAAGGGGTCTCTGGAGTAGATAATGTTGCTGAATTATGGAAGCAGCATTATAGCTCCCTTTTTAACTGTCTAAAAAATGACCTATATGTGGAAGACTGTGTTATTAATGATGAATAAATAAGTATAGTGACACATGAGGTGTATGATGCTATGCAGACACTACCTAACAACAAAGCATGTGGTATGGATTTAATTACTGCAGAGGATCTGAAATATACTGGTCTTAGGCTTGCTCCACTTCTAGCACTCAACTTCACTGGTTTTATGATCCATGGCATATTACCTGAGTCTATGTTAACTATCTTATTGGTTCCAGTTATTAAGGACAAAGCTGGAAAAGTTGGTTGTCTGGATAATTACAGACCCATAGCGTTGACCAGCATCTTGTCCAAAGTTATGGAAAGACTCCTCCTAGATAGAATGAGTAGGTACATCTCATCCTCTGATAATCAGTTTGGTTTTAAGCCAAAGCTTGGCACAAACATGTGTATTTAAGATCTTAAGGAGATTGTGGACTTGTATAGGGCACAAAATTCAACTGTTCTTATGTGGTTTATCGATGCCTCTAAAGCATTTGATCGAGTGACTTATAAACAGCTTTTTATTTAATTAAAGGAAGGGGGAGTGCCTGGGTATATTGTGAGGGTCCTTGCTTATTGGTATGCCCACCAGAAAATGGACATTAAATGGGGGGGTAGCATATCTGCCACCTTTAGAGTATCTCATGGTGTCAGGAAGGGAGGGATTCTGTCTGTTTTATTTTATTTATCTGTTGATGAATTATCCAGGCGGCTGAGCAATTGTAATACTGGTTGTATGATTGGTGGCATGCTGGTGAACCACCTTATGCATGCAGATGATCTTGTTACCTTCAGTCCAAGTACTGCTGAGCGACAGCAGTTGCTTAATGTATGTACAGAATATGGTGTGAAATTTGATATAAAATATAATTCCAGCAAAAGTGCTGTTTTAATATGTAGAACTAAACAGGAACAGGGCAAAAAGCTTAATTTCCCTGTGTTCAAACTGTCCAATAATAGCCTTGAGGTATGTAAAAAGATTAAATACCTTGGTCATATTGTCACAGATGGTATGAATGATGATGATGATGATATGTACAGGCAGTGTTGTAAGTTATATGCTCAGGCAAACACCATTGCATGTAAGTTTTGCTGCTGTTCTACTCAAGTCAAAGTTGCTCTGTTCAAAGCATATTGTACACCAGTATACACTGCCCATCTGTGGTCAGTTTATAGAAAATCCAGCATGCAGAGGTTACATGTTGCTTACAATGATGCAATGAGAATTCTTCTCAAGACTCCCAGAGGAGGGAGTGCTAGCCAGATGTTTGTTTCAGTTGGAGTGAACACGGTTAAGGCGCTGCTCAGAGACAGTTGATGTTTAAGTTTATGCGTTGCCTGGGTGAATCCACCAACAGCATCATGGGTGCATTATCAAATCCTATAGTGAGCTGCTCTCGGTATACATCCAGACTGAGGGTGCACTGGCTGAAATGTCTGTATGTTTGTATGTGATATAATTGTGGTGTTTTTATAGTCCTTTTTGATCTGTTTTGTTCTGTATGGACGCTCGGGTGAAGAGAGGGGATGAGCTGTCCACTGATCACCAACTGGTGGTGAGTTGGATCCAAACGTGTTGTGAGGGTCTGTTGGGAATGTCTGGCGGAACCCTATCTCCTTCAACTCTCACGTTCGGGAGAGCTTGGACCTAATCCCAAGGGAGGCTGGAGACACTGAGTCTGTATGGACCGTGTTCTCAACCTCCATTGTAGATGCAGCCGTTGGGAGCTGTGGCCGTAAGGTTTCCGGCGTCTGTCGTGGCGGCAACCCGCGAACCCGGTGGTGGACACCGGAAGTATGGGATGCCATCAAGCTGAAGAAGGAGTCTTATTGAGCTTGGTTAGCTCATGGGACTCCTGAGGCAGCTGACAGGTACCGGCAGGCTAAGCCTGCTGCAATTCTGGCAGTGTATGGAGCAAAAACTTGGGTATGGGAAAAGTTCGGGGAGGCCATGGAGGAGGATTACCGGTCAGCCCTGAAGAGATTCTGGCAAACCGTCTTCCGCCTCAGAAGGAAGAAGCAGTGCCCTGCCAACACTTTACAGTGGAGGTAGGGAGCTGATGACTTCGACTGGGGATATTGTCGGCCAGTGGAAGGAATACTTAGAGGATCTCCTCAATCCCACTGACACGCCTTCCGTAGAGGAAGCAGAGGCTGGGAACCTAGAGGCCGATTCATCCACTACTCAGGCTGAAGTCACTGAGGTAGTTCGGAAGCTCTTCACTGGCAAGGCACAGGGGTGGATGAGTACCTCATGTCCCTGGATGTTGAAGGGCTGTCTTGATTGACATGCCTCTGCAAAATCGCGTGGCAGTCAGGGACAATGCCTCTGGACTGGCAGACCGGGGTGGTGGTCCCTCTATTTAAGAATGGGGACCGGAGGGCATGCTCCAACTATTAGGGGGGATCACACTCCTCAGCCTCCCTGGTAAAGTCTATTCCAGGGTGCTGGAGAGGAGGATTCGGTCCATAGTCGAACCTCGGATTCAGGAGGAACACTGCAGTTTTCGTCTTAGTTGTGGAACACTGGACCAGCTCTATACCCTCCGCTGGGTGCTTGAGGGTTTATGGGAGTTTGCCCAACCAGTTCACATTTACTTTGTGGACTTGGAGAAGGCGTTCAACCGTGTCCCTCATGGCAATCTGTGGGAGGTGCTTTGGGAGTATGGAGTCCTGGACCCTCTACTAAGGGCTGTGCGGTGTCTGTATGACCAGAGCAAGAGATTGGTTCGTATTGCTGTCAGACCTGTTCCCGGTGCATGTTGGACTCAGGCAGGGCTACCATTTGTCACCAGTTCTGATCATTATTTTTATGGACAGAATTTCTTGGCACAGCCAGGGGCCGGAGGGAGTCCGGTTTGGGGACTACAGGATCTAATCTCTGCTTTTTGCGGATGATTTTGTCCCGTTGGCTCCTTCAAACCCGGACCTTCAGCATGTACTGGGGCGGTTTGCAGCCGAGTGCAAAGCGGCTGGGATGAGAATCAGCACCTCCAAGTCCGAGGCTATGGTTCTTGACCAGAAAAAGGTGGCTAGCCTCCTCCGGGTTGGAGGAGAGCTCCTGCCTCAAGTTTAAGTATCTTGGGGTCTTCTTCACGAGTGAGGGAAGGATGGAGGGTGAGATTTACAGATGGATCGGTGCATCGGCAGCAGTAATGCGGTCATTGTACCGATTTGTCGTGGTGAAGAAGGAGCTGAGCCAAAAGGCGAAGCTCTCAATTTACCAGTCAATCTACGTTCCTACCCTCACCTATGGTCATGAACTTTGGGTCATGACCGAAAGAACGAGATCTCGGATAAAGCGGCAGAATTGGGTTTCCTCCGCAGGGTGGTGGGTCCTCCCTTGGAGATAGGGTGAGGAGATCTGTAACCAGTAGGAGCTCAGAGTGGAGCCGCTGCTCCTGTTATGATTCTGCCATTGTTCATGTTCTGTTCTGCCTTGATCATGTTCATGCCTTGTTAATTCTGACTGCCTTTTGTGTTTTCTGATATTTGCTATGTCTGACTATTCTTTGTATGTGTATTGGGATTTGTTTACTTTGATTAGTTTATGTATTGTCTTAGTTTTTACTTTTCCATGTTTTACATTTTGCCATAGTCACATTACGGTTCATGTTTTTCATCATGCATTGCACTTTGTCTCCCCCGTCTGGTCTCGTCTTGTCATTGCACACAGCCCCAGTCCTGCGTGTTATCCTTCGGGTGATTTATTGGATTCTGGATTTCAACCTTCCTTCCGATCTCATTTACTTACTTCGCCTTAATTTTCTATCTTATTAACCATACTAACAGTTTGTTATTTTCGCTAGATGTTACTAAAACCAACTAACATTGTATATAATACTAACTTATAATACTAACTTACTTAGATCCAACACTTAGTTTTAAAGGGCATGTCAAAAAGCTGAGTAACACGTTGAAATATAATTTAGCTAATTTTAGACATATAAGAAACTCTCTCACCCTTGAGGCATCAAGTACATATTTAAATGCAATGATCAAGCCTCATTTTTTGTACTGTATTACATCCTGGTCTCATTACATCCTTGTACATTATTGTACAAAAGTAGTCTTAAGATCCATGCCAAAAAACCACGGCATTACCATCATTGCTATGTGCTCGCCAAATATGGTATTTTGAGCTTTGAAAACATGATCATACACTCAAATGTTTGTTTACTTAAAAAAATCATTCATAATGCTTATGCCCCCCCTCTGAAAAAGTTTGTGAGGCTCAGCACTGAAAACACAGCACGTCTAACTAGATCTGTTACGAGGGGTGAGTGCAGTATTCCTCAACGTAGAACTCAGTTTGGCAGCTCTTCAGTGTGGCCATGAGCCAGTGGAATGTCCTTCCCACAGAACTTATTCTATGCACAAATCCCCACATATTCTCATGCTTGTCAAAGCGCTGGTTATTGAGTAAGCAAGTTTGTACACATTATTGAATTACTGAGTTACATGTGAGAGTGTGTACATGTCTGGTTATGAGTGTGGTTGTTGTCTGGATGTGTGATAAAAGTGGGAGAGAATGTATGTGTTGACTTTGTTGCATACTTCATAGCCTTGCACTCTTGTTCCTTGAAAGCTTTTATTAGTGTATCCTGTTAATTCTTAAAACATTATGGTCATTATGTTTTTCATATCCTATTTTAATTATTTTAATATTGTATCTGCTCCCTCTTTACCTGCCCAGGGACTACAGGCGGAAATTAGCAGTTGTGCTATAACCTGGCTCAGAGCATCTCTTCTTGTTTTACAAGATTAATATTTTTCTTTTCTGTGCATTGTCCCTGTTTAAAATAAATAAATTCATTCATTCACACTAAAAAGCACCAAGGGATTGTATAGTTTCACTTACTAATTGATTAACAAGCTCTCAGCACTGGCCCTGTTCTAGTCTCCACCTGGGGTCTCTCCCTGATTATCTTTGCTGCATTTTCTGTGGAAGCTCCACATCTTATCACGCTGTCCTTCTTTAAGTATCTATGCACGTTAGAACTCCCTAACTGGAACTGTATGTCTTTGTATAGGTTTGTCCCGTGATCCCTGTCCGCATTTTGGCTTCTGCAAAATTGCATGTGATTAGGTTCTCCCTCATGTGCTGCTCCCTTGTAATCAGTCTGACTGTTTGCACCTGTGTCTCTCTCCATGTGATTTCCCTGGAAATGCATATTAGGTGTCTTTTCACAGCTACTCTCCGTCAGATCATTTTCCTCAGTCTTCTTGTGCCACGTTTCATTTCACCCTGATTACTCAGTGTTTATCTTTCTGACTGGACCGCCAGACCTTTCGATTTTTGCCTTTGTGATTTTGGATTATTGTTGCATCTGTGAGTTTTGACCTTTTTCTGCCTGACCACGAGATCTTTGTTTGCTGTCCTGGTTACGATTCGGATTACGCTCTTTGGATTCTGGTTTTGCTTCTTTGACATTCCTGTACCTGTGAACCAGACTCATTTTTGTCCGACTACGATTGTGATTGCTGCCCTGGTTTTTGATTCTATTTTTTGCCCATCTGGATTTTGATTTTTGGAGTGTGGACTTTGTACTTTTTTCTTCTGCCCTGCGGGGGTCCTCCCCCTTTATTAATAAAGCAAGTTCTACTGCATTGCCTGGTTCTCACGACTGGTTCCTGATCGCACCATTACAGTACGATCTGACTAGCTTGGAGCCAGCGAGTTCCCAGCATCTTCAGGTGGCAGTAGCAGAGCAGGGCTCCCAGCTGGAACAGCAGCAATGGCAGCTACGGGCTTTAATGCAACACATGCAGGCCATGAGTAATCAGATGGCGGACCTTACTCGCTCCCTGCAAACTAAGCATCTCTGGCAACCACCACGAGCAGGTTAAGCTCTTTTTAATTCGGTCACCCCACGCCCCAGTCGTTCTCGACCACCCTTGGATGGCCAAACACCTACCTGTCATTGAGGCCTTTTGCATGCTCAAGAATCGTTTCACTTCTGCCCCTATACTAACCATTCCTGACCCCAAGCTCCAGTTCGTGGTGGAGGTGGATGCCTCCAATGTGGGAGTCAGAGCAGTACTCTCCCAGAGGTTACCCGAGGACGGCAAGATCCATCCCTGTGCCTACTTTTCCCGGCAATTTAACCCTGCTGAACGGAATTATGACACAGGAAACTGGGAACTGTTAGCTGTCAAGTTGGCCCTGGAAGAGTGGAGACAATGGTTAGAGGGTGCTGAACTACCATTTCTGGTCTGGACGGACCATAAAAACTTGGAGTATCTCCAAACGGCCAAGCGCTTAAACCCCAGACAAGCCAGGTGGGCATTGTTTTTCTCCCGTTTTAACTTCCATCTTGCTTATAACCCAGGTAGCAAAAATGTGAAACTAGATGCACTCTCCCGCTGCTTTGAGACCGAGAGAGACCTGCTCGACCCATAATAAATGAGAGAGTTTTTTGCACTGGATCATAATTTGAGTGTGCGCAGTATCGCTGACGAACGCTAATGACACTGGTCTTGTGGCAGTGCAATAATCTGCTAGGTAATAAGCAGCCAGGATTGGTGAGACGGTATTAGTTGACGTGACATGAGGGAGAGAGTGGAGGGGGAGGGGCGTATTTGGGAAAATACTGGTCCGGTGATCGCCGGGTCTGCCGGGCCGGTTGCAATTTTTTTTCTACCCGGTATATCCATTAGGCCTGATTTCGCACCTCTGATTGGTTGCTTGAAACGCACCTCAACGAATTCTAAACCCACCCAACTAGCCTATATATGCTACACTGATAAACGCTTACCAAAACTACTTAATTAGTGTAGCCGGCTCTAGTGCAAAGCTCTGTCGTGCGCCGTTGCTACTGCTCTGTGTTGTGTTGAGTTATGGACGAGGACACAGGAGTGATCGTTCAGCCGAACCCGTGGCGTATTTATTCTGCACAAGCCCGGAGCTCCACACCACAAGCTGTACAAGCTGCACAAAATGGAGTGTAAAAATACGGCAGCATGTAATATTCGCACTGAACTTCAGCACACGTGTCTTCCTCACGGCTAGTAAAAAGCAGACTGAGTAGTATACAATTACAATGTATCCGTAACAAAAATACATTTCATTTCTCTCTAATACCTGCATTTCTGTTCTCACAGAATAAAGTTCTCTACGCCAACATCACTGGCTGAACCATACATTTTTGAAACAGTTTTAAAGTTAATGGCCGTTCAATAATAAAGTGCAAAAGCCAATGCTGATAAAACACAATTGAATGCTAATAAGAAACATGAGCAATAACATACCTGCACAAAATGGAGTGTAAAAATACGGCAGCATTTAATATTCACTGTGAACTTCAGCACACGTGTCTGCGACGAGAAAACCCATGAAAAAAACCAGCCCCAGAACCGCGATGCACATGAAATGTTCGCGGTTAGAATACAAGTCAAACAGCTATAACCCATTGATCATGAGTATCAAAGAGAGCTTTAACAACTGAGTGGCTTGGAAGGGAGGGATGGCGAGACTGAGTTACAGTGTACTGTGTTGACCTCTTAGCCCGCTGACACTGGACTTTTAGACGGAAAACATCCTGAATTCCACCTTCACCAACCCCACCAGGTTCAGCAAGTAGATTGTCGTAACACTCTGTGATCAGCCTATGACCAACTGTTTTGGTGAATGGGTCCCTACTATGAGTGTCAGCCGCAATATTCTTGTTCCCGGCTATGTGCTTCAAATCAAATGAGTAAGGAGCGAGTTTGGCAACCCAGCGTCGTTTGCAGGCATCAAGTTTGGGTTTTGTCATGATATATGTGAGCAAATTGTTATCAGTCCATACTGTGAAGGAATTACCCTTCAACTAATGGCTGAATTTCTCACACACGCTCCATTTCAACGCCAAAAACTCAAGTCAATGAGATGGGTACCTTTTCTGGGACTTACTCAAAGTCTTAATTGCAAAAGCTATGGGCCGCACTTTGCTCTCACCAGCTGGTATTTGGGATAACATGGCCCCAAGCCCCTCCAAGGAAGCGTCAATGGACGGGATCAGAAGACGCAAGAAATCAGGATGGGCAAGATTCACGCAGTCCAATAAGTTCTCTTTCAATCTGTCCAAGGCCATGTCACATTCCTGAGTCCAGTCATCAGGTTTAAGCTTCCGAAAGGTCCCCGCAGTCGCCATTGTTTTCATCTTCCGTCTTTTCTGCCCAGCAGTATGGCCAAAAAGTGGTTTAGCAATGGAAGAACAATTAGGGAGAAAATGCTGGTAATAAAATACCATCCCCAAAAAAGGATTTGATTCTCCGCGCTGAAGGCGTACATCCATCGTCCTCCATGAGATCAGACTTTGACATTTTGGAAATTACCTCGACCTTTTCCGGATCCACTGCCACTCCATTACAGTCTATGACATGACCCAGGAACTTGACAGACGCTCGCATCAGGTGGCACTTCTTCGGGCTCAACTTGAGATTATGGTCCCGCAGTCATCGAAAAACGACCTCCAATCTCTGCTAGGCCTCCTCCTCAGTCGGTGCAAAATCAAGCAGGACATCGAAGTAACATAATAGTTTAAGTTTAAGTCCCCAAATATACTCAGCATCATTCACATAAATGAGGCAGGACTGTTGCACAATCCTTGTGGCATCCTATTGTATTCGTGTCACCCTAGCGGCGTGGTGAAAGCTGTGTATTTCTTGTCTACTTCCGCTATGGGAATATTGCAAAAGCCGGACGTCAAGTGCATAGTGCTAAAGTATGTGTTCCCTCCCAGTGCGGCAGAGCAGTCGGATTGGTGTGGAAGCGGGTGGGCGTCCTTGAGGGTTCTCGCGTTCAGCCAGCGGAAATTGGTGCAAATCCTCAGACCACTATCTTTTTTCCACACCATGACTAATGGTGAAGCATACTCGCTTACGGATCTTCGTATTATTCCCTGTTCCTCCATTTCAGTCAAGACTTGTCGTAATTTCTGGTAATGAGCAGGCGGTACTCTTCGGTAAGAGAGACGGAACGGATGATCATCGGTAAGTCGGATGTGCTGGACACAACCTCTTGCCTCAGCACAGTCTAATGCATGTTTCGAGAAGACATCATTGTAACGTTCAAGCAGTTGGACCAGTTTTTCCTTTACCGCAAGATCAGCATGACAGGAGCTTAAGTCTAGGTCACTAAGGCCAACATCACGCAGTCTGTGCTCAAGATTGAAAAGACTGGTTGGTATGGATTGTTTCCCTGAGACAACCGACTCAACCTGGCTGGAGTTTTAAAAAATCTCAAAGTCTTCTACAGCCAGACAGGGTGAAACATCGGCCAGTTTGCAGTTTCTCCTCAACGTGACTGGTTTTTCAGAGAGGTTGGTGACCTTCATGGGAACCCACCAGTCGCCCCATAGAGGAGTGACGATGCGACCAACCATGATATTCCGTGGAATAGATTTGGATGAGATAGGCTCAACTATCACCGTGCTACCGGGTGACATGGGAGAACTACTGGGTAATTTTCCCCAAACAAGGTGTTCTTGTCTCGCTAAAAGAGTGACCGACCAGTTAAGTTTGACGGTTCCAACTTTATTTGGTAGCTTCTCACCCCTCCAACGCGATGTGCTTGCCATCAAGTCCAAGAACTCCTCACATTGAGGGGACAACAACAAACTGCCACTGGAGAGGAGCCGCCAATAATCGTCACAGGTTTTCAACTGCTGTATTAGAAATTTAATCACATTTGTGCCAAGGATAAGGTCATCTCGTTGGCCTGGAACGACAAGGACTGGGACAATGCAGCTTTGTCCATAAACTTTCAGTTCAACCTCATATGTGCATTTTGGCTTAGTGAGTTTTCCCCCACATCCTACTAAAACCACCTCCTGTGTCATTGGTTTTGATTCTGACAACACATTTTCTTTGAGCATCCTCTCCTCGGTTTCTTCACTAAAAGCACACGCCACTAAGCCGGAGTCAAGCATTCCTCGTACATGATAACTATTATTCACGCTAACTGGGGCGTAAAATAGTTTGTCATATGGCTCGTCTCTCTGCGTGTTTTGCAATACTACCTTAGCACAAGCTGGTGCCACTCTGCATGCATTCACATTACACTGTTGTGGTTCACTATCACTTTTGAGGGTTTGCATATCATCACCCACATGTCCCCTCACCAAATGTGGGTCAGTTAGTTTAAAAGCTGTTGCTCCCGAGCTGAATGTGTGGCTTGTTGACTTTGTCCGGAATTACCATTTTGACAGTTCTTTTTGATGTGTCCAGATTTGAAACAAGATAAGCACAGGCGTTGCTGTCTGCAGTGTGCATGAGTTGAATGTTCCACAGACTGGCAAATCTTACAGGATCTCCTCTGTAACTGGTCGGATGAATTCTGCCTAAAAGCTGCTTGGTTGCTTGGGGTGAGTGTACGGTCAAGCAGATTAATAAGGGTCTTCAGACAATTGTTGTCTTGCTGAAAGGTGGGGTTAACACTCACCTCAGCCTGGACAGAATGCGACACTGGGCCATTGGGTGGAGTTGGCTCCTCAAATACTGATGTCTGCACATGAGCTGTCACCTGACTCACAGAACTTGGGCGAATTGGTTTTGTTAGTACCTGTTCCCTCATTCTGACCTGGTAACGGTTAACATGTTCCTGTATTTCACTTGCAGTCCACTTATCTGGCGCCTTGAACTGCAACACAGTAGCAAGGGAGGGATCCGGACAATATTTGACAAACATCATTGTTACCTCCTGGCAAGGATCATCAATGCCCTGTCCTTGTCTACTCAAGGCCTCCTCCGCTGCATCAACAGCTTTGTTGAGATGGAGCCAATATTCCACAGGGTTCTTTCCTGCTACAGGCTCTGTGCTATAAAAATCAGCAAGAGGCATACTTGAACATGTCACATCACTGAAATGTTGTTTCAGTATGTCTGTGATAACCTTTGGATTCCCATGGGGCTTGAGTGAAGGGTTGCTGCAGAGTGTTATCCTTACTATGTCTCTATCTTTACCCATTAACTTTGGGATAAGATTCCCGATACTGTTCTCCAGGTTGCACACCCCTTTTTCTAAGATATGTGACCATAAGCTCTTCCCATTCATGCACTGAGAACTTGTCTGACCCATCTCCCCAGAAAACTGGAGGCTCTCTCGCGTTGGCGTGCATGACTAATTTTACACCAGTCAAGTTATGTGTGGAGTCAGTGAATGGCTGGCCTGTGCCTGCGTTCTGAGTCTGCGCGCCTTGGTTCTCATCTGCTTTATTCTCCTCTCTTAACTGGGCTGATATAGTCTGTCCCACTTGCTGGGGTATGTGTGTGATGAGATGGCCTAAAGCTGGGTCATTTAAGTCTGAGATAAATGAAAGTGAATTGGCAGATCCATGGGTAGGTAGACGGGTAGAGCTAAGAGCAGGTGAGTCAATACTGCCTGCACGACTGACTGAGGTGTTACACAGCTCCCTTAAAAATCCTCCCCTTCCAAGACCAAGACCAGAATCAATTGTAGAAATATCATCTTCTTTTTCCAAAGTGAATGCCATATTTCTCTTGTCAGTTAAAATTCTGACATAAGTTTTTTTTTTCCCAAAAAAAAAAAGTCCAAACTAAAATCTGAAAACGTCTTCTCACAGATAGTAATGGAAAAAAAGAAAAATCCAAGAAACAATCAACTGAAATGAGTCTGCTTCAACACACAGCTCCAATGTCCTTTTAACCTAACAAAGTCACTTCAACATAACCTTCTAAAGGAAACCAGTTGACATCCAGCGACCCCCGGTGACCAAACTGATGTCGATCCACGATGAATCTGGGTCACGGCACCAATGTAGCCGGCTCTAGCGCAAAGCTCTGCCGTGCGCCATTGCTCTGCATAAGCCCAGAGCTCCACAGCACAAGCTGTACAAACTGCACAAAATGGAGTGTAAAAATACCCCAGCATGTAATATTCACAGCAAACTTCAGCAGGCGTGTCTTCCTCACGGTCAGTAAAAAGCAGAATGAGTAGTATACAATTACTATGTATCCGTAACCAAAACACATTCCATTTCTCTCTAATACCTGCATTTCTGTTCTCACAGAATAAAGTTCTCTACGCCAACATCACTGGCTGAACCATACATTTTTGAAACAGTTTTAAAGTGAGCGGCCGTTCAATAATAAAGTGCAAAAGCCAATGCTGATAAAACACAATTGAATGCAAATAAGAAACATGAACGATAACACACCTGCACAAAATGGAGTGTATAAATACCGCAGCATGTAATATTCACAGCAAATTTCAGCACACGTGTCTACGACGAGAAAACCCATGAAAAAAACCAGCCCCAGAATCGCGTTGCAAATGAAATGTTTGCTGTTAGAATACATGCGGCTAAAAGTAAAATTAAAATGGCCAAAACACTCCATTCTCGGTAATGTTTAACTGAAAATGATTGGATAGATATACTTCAACCTCATTCCACAATTTTTATAACATTTGTGCGGCCACAACAACTTAAAATGGCAGGAGCACGAAACACACTCACCTTCCTCACGGCTAGTAAAAAGCAGACTGATAGTGTTGTTACCTCCGACCCTCCTGCTTCAAAGCTTGTGTCAAAGTATGAACCAGTTGAAGGCGAAGCAAATGTATCGGTGCTTGGTTCGTTTGCTGCTGATCACGTGATCAGCGACGTTCGAAGCTTCGTTCTCGCTCACATTCACGTGACCGCTTTGACTTGATTCAAAGATGTGCAAAACAGGGCGCGCGCTTGTGGGTGTGAAGTAATCGAAAGCAGTGTTGCGAGTCAGTCGTAGCAAACAGCAGATTATAATGGAACCTGTAGCAAAGAGAGGTCGCTCTGAGATGTGGGAGCACTTTAATTTGATTTCCCATAACAAGGTTGGCAATAGACAGGCTATAATTTTTATTACGCAAATATGGACACAATTAAAACTGGAAAAACAACAGTTTTATTCATATAGGAATCCGTGTATTTATTAGATAATTTATTGGTTCAAGTTTTCATAACCATGTTCAGCCCACAGAGACTGGGCCAAAATATACCGGTAGGCTATTTCAAACATACTGCACTACAAGTTTTGAACAGCAGAGGTCATCATAGAGTTTGAGGCATTGAATAAATGAACCTTTTTCCAATACAATTGGCTGGAAAGCTTCACTGGTTCAGAAAGCTTCACTCTGCCATCACTACAGACTGAGGAAGAGAAGTGCGTCTCGTTACTGACGTCATGGAAAGGTCAGAGGTAACCGTAATCTAAAATTGAATTAAAACATCAAAAAGACTCCCAAAACTATTTACTATTTGAGGAAAATAAGACAAAGGCATAATAAAAGTAGATAAAATATGCGTGAGGGATTTTTGGTGGAATGCATCAAGTATAGTTTTTTTCCACATATGCTACATTAGCATGCAAAATACACACACAAATAGACTGTAATGACAAACCCCAGATACAAATACAACCTATTTGTGTGTGTTTTATGCATGCTAATTAAGTAGTATTTGAGACACCTGTTCGAAGCCCATAGTGATGAGATTACATGTGCCTATAAAACACACCTGTGCCAATTGAACTTGTTAGCAATACATGCTGAGGAACGTCCTATAGTGTGGCAGTAAATATATTTTTATGCATTTGGAGTGCGGCCTATGTCTTCTTGATTAGTATGTTCCAGTTTTTATAGGTTTTAGCACTCATTGCTTAATTGTTTTATAACTTTTTGTGAGTTGAGCGCGTCTGTGCCCTTTTCTTTTATTAAATAAAAAATATTCAAAATTTGCGGCACAGATTTGCCTGGACATGCTTGCCCAGTCTTCTGTGCATTTGTCCATTGCTTGCAATGTGAAAATGTCTCTTTCGCATTCATGTTTGATGCACTTCACACGTTTTCTACTTTGCATATTTTTTAGACGCTTGAAAACCAGAGCCATCTTAACATGATTTTATTATTAAGAAATCTATTTTAATAATACCTGAAAGTTTTCCGACAAGAGGTGAAATTCAGAGGTCTGCTATTTATTCAGATTAGACATTATTTCAATCTAACACGGTAGCCTGGTTCGGTTTGTCTGCTTCTCATTATCTCTTCTAAATCATTATTGGCTGGATTCTGGTTTTGATTGGTCAGTTGGCTGAATAAAAGGCTTGATTACAACTTAGGCACGGGAATTGAACACGGGAATTGATTTAAGGTGAGCTAATTATGCCAAGGTGATGGCCGCTGTCCAGCCTCCCTGGTAATTAGCAGACTTCAAATCGCACTCTTCTTTCCGGAAGCATTTCAAATGGCCTCTGGTATTAGTTCACTTCTAAATTAAAGTTGTGTCAGATAGAAAAAGGTAATAATCCCAGATAGCAAGCTCCTCCGCTCCAGATCTTCACTGGCTCTGAGCCGGATCAGCTGGAGCCAGGGCAGATCTGGGGCAGATCCGGAGCAGGGGTGCTTGCCATCTGGAATCAAGCTTGTCTGTCTGCCCCATAGAGGAAGCGGGTTAGCTCTGTCATTCAACAATCTCAATGCAGGACCACAGGACAATGGAAATTCATGGCACTGACAGCCGCACTGACGTCACGATTAGGGGCGCCCCAAGCGGATCGAGGGTGAATTTTCGTCTGCTGTGGTGAAAATGGCGTGGTCCACAAGTTTTGTAAAATAGCTCAAAAATTAAAGAAATCGCAAAATAAAGAAAACAAAGTCGTAGGAGCTTTTTTATGATATATTGAAATAAAAACACCCAACTTTCTCAGCCATGATAGTCCTCCTTTAAGACGCAAAAATGTAATGTCTTGACGCGGACGTCGAAATAAACATTTTGAACCTGATAGCGTTCCATAGGGCGACGCCCCCTGTCATGACGTCATGAAATGGACACCGGTGGTGTTGGTTAGGATGCGTGCTGAACATCAGTGAACGTTGCAAACATTCAGCTGTATTTACCTGTGGTCAGTCGCGGGCAGGCAAGACCGTTAGTGAAGAAATATAGTTGTTGCACGTAAAATCACGTATTTGGCGAATTATTTTGTACCAAGCGAAGAAATCGAGTGGACTTTCAAACTCGTTACTTATTTAAGTTAGAGTGCTAATAACCTAGGCAACAATTGTATCAATTAGGGATTGTTTTGCTCTGAGACGTTAGACCCGCAGCCATGATGGCGTCCAGCTTCAATGCAAAGGAGGAAGACGGCCATCATTCTGGAACCTCTGGACTTGGTGGCGGAGCGGCCGTGAAAAGCAAGAAGCCTGACAACACTGCCTTCAAACAGCAAAGACTGCCCGCTTGGCAGCCCATCCTTACCGCCGGAACTGTATTACCTGCTTTTTTCGTCATCGGTCTCATCTTCATACCGATTGGCATTGGCCTTTTCGTAACTTCAAATAACATTAAGGAGTACGAGGTAACGTAAGTTATTTCCCTAGCTAGCTTGTGAATGCACAGGATAAGTGCCTAGTTAATTAGCTGGCTGTTTTCCGTTATAATATCGATTTTTTAAGATTGCTTTACAGTTGTCGCACATTGTTAACAACATGTAGCTAGTTTGATAGCTAATGTTGTCGCGGGATTCGCTTCCCCTTCGATGACCACATTCATGTCTGTACCTCTAGCTAGCTTACGTCAGCTTGTTTAATGTTTGGCGTTGCGAACATATCACCGAGCGGAAGTTAACCCAAATATATGCACTCATTTCTAGCAATGAATTCTATGCCGAGTTGGGTGGCCTTTTCTGTGCCATTGTTTATTTAGTTAGCGTTACATCCCCTACAATGAACGCAAGTTAACTGTTATGGCGAGCTGGTTACCTTTTTGTGCCAGTATTTTACGTTATGTTCCCCGATAGGACATTCTCCCGTGATTTACTTGTCTAGTAACGTTATCGCGGAATGTATTGATGTTAATCGGTTACATTTTGCCATAATAATGACTGTACATTAACCGCTGGTTGTTTTGTACAATAATGTTACTCGTTAGTCAGCTGATAAATACGCGTAAACAATACCCACGGTCTGATGCCCACGGTTGTCTTATCCGAAATAATGATCAAAATAATTGAAATTACGATTACCCATAATGAAGAGTCATGAAATGAATTAAATGTTGGCTTCATGAAGCTACTAGCAGGTTCAGTTCTGGCATGGCGCAAACATCTGGCTTCCACAGCTTTCATAAATTATGATTACGTTAGGCCTGTTAGTTTGTGATAGTGTTATTTCCCTGTTCACTTTAACGTTAGTTGTTCATGTGTTAACTGCATGGTCCCTCTCATTACAGATCGATTATACAGGGACTGACATGTTGAGCCCCTGTTTTAACTGTTCAAATAATTTCAGCTGGAATAGCACAGTGCCTTGCAAATGTTCTGTGCCCTTCTCCCTCGACCAGCCATTTGAGGTAAGACCTCCATGCATGGCAGTAATTCTTAATGAATGGATGATGAAATCTTTTCAGTGAACTATAGTGACTTGTCTTGGTTATTAGTAAAAAATCATGTCCGTAATGGTGCCATTTCAATAAATGACAATACAGAGACTAGAATTGATCATTTAATAATGCAAGTGTAATCAGTAGCTATGTTACTGAAAACTGTCCAGAGTGAGTCTGGTCAGATATCCAAATTCTCTTGTTAAAACATTTATTCATCGTTTGCGTTAAGCTTGCCAGTAATCATTTGAGATCACATTTTTTGTGGTGTGAAAAATTCAGTTGGTTGATATTTATTTTTGGTGCCGTTTCCAATAAATGGTTAACGTTTGTTTCCGATAATTTCTGTTGTTCTTGGTTGCTGTAAAGGTACCATCTTTGTCTTTATAGTGATTACTGTGTTTTTTTCCCCTTTACTAGCCTTGTAAGGAGAACACTAATTGGCCAGACCTAGTAGAGAAATGTTGTCCTGAACTTTTTATTCATTTTTTACCTCAAATGCTTATTGAATGATCAGGTCGACTGCCATTACTATGAAACATCTGCTTCCAGAGCAGGTATGAGGTATTTATTCAATCCACCTTATTCCCACGTCCCATGGCCCCTTGTGCGATTTATGGGCGCAACCTCCGCAGCATCCTGTCACTAAACAGTTAACCATGGTAACGGCCAACACTAATAATCTTTTTTTAAGCAATCTTAAATAATATATGAGGGAACATCACCTTTTACTCCTCAGACAAGATAACGTTACAGTACCGCTGCCTTCTACTATCGAGGAATGGGAGAACATCCTGAAGCAGAGGCCACAGATAACGAACACTAGTGCATTTGCCTACATTAGCGACTCCATTGCCACAGACTGCGAAGCTATGAACTGTCTGAAAAAAAAGCTCTGAATCGTATGCAGTACTCAGGGCTCGAATTAGGATTTTATGACGAGGTGCACATGGTGCACCCAGATTTTGTAAATGGGTGCACTCGTGCATGTTTAGGTGCACAGTCTAAAACTAGCTTAATTCAATAAAAACCACTTTGCACCAATACAAAATAAATAAACAAATGTTCTGAAACTCAGATTCTTTGATATGCCGTAGGACCACTGTCAATTTGCAGTGGTGCAACAGGTTAGGATTATTGGTGGGATAAGATTTTATTAAAATCATGCTGTGAATTAGAAAAATAATGGAAAAAATCAGTACAACTGAGTGTATTATTGTTAGATCACAGTCAGATAATAATGTGTAATGTATTATTGTTAGATCACAGTCAGATAATAATGTGTAATTTTAATTTCACTTTGTTTGACTTGGCCGAGAAACTAAAGTAATTTTCCACAACTCCATCATAGGACCTCTCTGGCCTCAATAGCAACAACAGTGCAGCTTTTTGCTGTTTTTATATTTTTACATTCTTCATGACTCCATAATTAAGACCATCTCTTCCTAGATTATTTTTAACCTAGAAGTTTTTTTTTTTTTTGTAAGATTTTATCAATCACCCAGCAGCCACTTGCATAACATCGAATGAGTAAGTACATATATCAACCAACGAGAATGGATCTTCAAACATAAATCTCAATCTCCCCCTGGTGCCGAGGAAGGCAGATGTCCCACAAACCCTAGATCCTTGATCATGGAAGGTCTTGGATGAGAAATGTATATTACACGATCAGCCAATGTCAATACATAGGCAGCCTCAGACCAGATGTGTTAAACAGTATTGTTGTCCCATCGATTTTGTCATTAATTCTCGTCCCTTACCAATAAAATGGATCATTCCATGTAAGGATACGAGCATTTGTAGAAAGAGGATTTATTTCGGGGGCAGATTTTTACCAGGTGCATGCGGTGCATCCGACTTTAAATATTGGGTGCACCTGCCGAAAACCGGGTGCGTACGTGCACCTATGCACCCGCTACTTCGAGCCCTGGTACTTCTACAGCAACAAGGTTGGTCGCCTTTTGTATAAGGAGGTAGGACACAATCTTATGTACCTTAAAGCATATATACTTTCTGACAATATTTATGAAGGATTCACTATATTTCAGAGGTAAATGTTGCTCTACATATGAAATGTAATGGATTGTTATGTAGAGTAAATTAAGCCATCCGACCGTACATGAGGCAAATTGGCGCTACTCCAGCAAAGTACATTATACAGTATGAAGCTGCTTGCTAATCCAAAACTGTAACATGTAAAACGCAGAGTCCATTTTGCCCAAACGTTTAATTATATCCCCAAACGCCAAATGGCCAAATTCATTTTTTGCCAAAAATGAGTTTTTGGCCTTAATCACCTCTTAATAATGCTTTGATCATGTTTTTTTGTGTTTTCTCAAAAACTTGAATTTTAATAGGGTGATGATATGAAGTCCATTTGCTGACCACAACTTGACACAACTGGGGGGGTAGGGATATGCCCAGGGGCCTCTTACTCCGTGCCTGGTCAGTAGCATCAATATTGACAGACGATAACAGGACCGAGAAGCAAGCCATGGGTGTCACTCTCAAAATATTAAACAAGACTAAGTTTAATTTTGAAAACCCCTACCGATAAAGCTTATTTTAAGAGATGACAAAGTGCAACGTTCAGGCTGCTGTGCACTATGCGTTATATACAAGCATAATTTTCCTCCTAAATTTAGCCGTCTAGTAAATTAAGATAATTATTCACTTTACTTCACCCAGCGGCGAATTGGCTAGCTAGCTAACTTTGCAGTGTTAAGTTCTTACCTGTGTACCTTGAGTTAGGGACTGTCTCGCTGTAGATTGCTTGATGACTTTAAAATGCCCACAAAATAACTTATTTCCTTCCAAAACTGCAACTTGGTTAAAAAGCAGGTATATCTGTTTCGACAACTGGATGTGAGGTTGCCGCTAAATATGTGCCACCAACCATGACAAGGCGAAATAGTTAAATAACCTAAAAGACAAATGTGTTTTTGTGCTGACGCTTAAGAAATACAGCAGTGGCAAAAAAGTAAAATTCTGACGCACGTCAACGCGAGTCACACACCGCCAGTGGCCGTTACTCCATTGAAATGAATGGAACCTATTTTTTGACTCCGGTGGGCGTTGGGCTTAAGATTCAAGATCTACCTTTGATGGCTGAAGTGCGCGTACGTGCTGTAGCGGCCCAAAACATCTTCAGTAGGAGTAACATGCTGCAGTTTTTAATTTTTGTTTTCACCGACTGAACTGTGCTTTTGAATTGATTTCAAGTGTGGCATTTGGAATTGGCCAGTTCAGCACTTTTGCACATTCCTTTGAAGGAAAGCCGCACTGGTAAGCGCAGTAACTCAAAAAGGCCTAAAAGAGCATTTATCTCTACTATGGTGGAGAATGATCGCTTCACAGCCATTGACACATCAAGAATACTCTGCAAGGAGTGGGCTTATCTTTGTCAGTGTCAGTAACCAAGAGAACCCTATCCCCTTGTAAATGTAAAGGGTTTTTTACAGGATGAAAAGCATTGGTGGTCCTCCAAGAAAGAAGTTTCAAGGAAAAAACATCTATAAAAGCCTATGCAGTTATGCAACAACATCTTGTGGACAGAGGAGACTTAGATGAACTTAAAGCAGAATAACAAGAAGTGAAGAATTTTGAAGCGGGAAGGCACTGGTCATGATCTGAAGCATACCACTATGTATTAAGTAGATTTAAGGTTTTGGGCACGTATGGCTGCCAATGCACCTAGTTTGCTGCATATATTGATGGTGATTGCTGGCAAAAGCAGAAGGATGGATTTCAAACTGTATAATGTTGTTTTATCTGCTGTGATTGTGCCAAAGGCCTTAACTCAGGGGACGGCGCTTTGCAGTGCAGATGCTTAATAATGACCTGTAAGACACCGAGAAAACGGCCAAAGACTTGAAGGCAAAGAAGTGGAATGTTTGATGGGAAAAGTCAATTACATTATTGTCCCTCGCCATCCCGGTTGCATTCGGGGGACATAGTATTCAGCTCCGTCCGTCCGTCACGTCACTTCCTGTTAGTTGTGAATGCGATATCTCAAGAACGGTTTGACCAACTTGACCAACTTTTGGCTTCAATGTGTATTAGGGTGATATGGCAACCCCAGTCGATTTCCATGACCCGGCAGGGGACATGGCCACATTTAGTGGCAACACTTGTCTTAATTCAATTTGGCTTGCATTTTACAGTATTTCTCACATTATTTAGGGTTTCTCTATTAATATTTTTGTTGAAGTATTGCTTGTGCTTTGCCAGAGGTGCCAGTAATTTTGGAGACCAATGTAGATCTTTTTTGCCCCCCCCCCCCCCCCCTCCTTTTCACCAACTAAAGATTTGACACAAGTGAGAAGGGATTAATTTCATTAATGGTACCTAGTATGATGCCACTAGACAGTCAGAATACAGTAATTTTTATGCCTTTTTTATGACCACTTTATAGAGGGATTATTTGTTGATCAACACGGCGGATGCGTGCGCAACTTGACTGCAGAAAGAGTGACCCCTTAAAACTGTTTGACAGATTGTCATGGTTATCTTGCAGTTGCTGTGTTGGCTAGCTAACGATGTTGTCAGCGGAGGCCGACTACAGCAGTTTATCACTGAGTGATAAAACAAGTTATGATGCTAAATTAACATTAGTGAATGGGATACCCTTTAACACGTTGACTGCCCACTATGAGAGAGAACTTGTCATGGCGAGTCAGGGCCAGCGCTAGACCTGAAAATTTGGGGGCAATTATCCATCCCTTTATTGACAACAACTAGTCCTGGCTAATTCTAGATGGTTTTCCTCTATTAACACATTTTCCAATTGAAGAATAATCAAGTGGCAATTGAAGACACAGCTTCTCTCCCCCATGCGATCTAACAGCAAATAACGGGCTCCATTCAGAACAGAAAAATAATTTAATTATAATTAGGTCTATGCACTGGCACTCAGTGACGGTAATTTTTTTTTTTTTTCCAGCAAAAGCTGCATTTTAGAACTCTTCAGGGAATGAAGGTAATTCTGGTGACAAGTAAGTGGTTTCGTCCGTTTACATTTTGCAATCGGACAGCTGTCTGTTTTTTACAGCAAGTTGCGTGACCGTGCTGCCAGAACAGGTGTTGATACTTGTTGCCGAAATTGCCTTCATTTGCAAATTAGTTCTGTATGTATTAAGCCTGGGTCATTGTGAACAAGAAAAACAACTGCATCCTGACCATAAACTGCACCTGCATGGCTGGGAATGTAATTTAGAATAATTTAACGTTACAAATTATTCTTTGCTTCCATTGTACTTGTTGAACACATTTGCTTTTTTCCCCCCTCTCATATCACTATCTGTTTGAGCTGCTGTAACGATGACATTTCCCCGCTGTGGGATCAATAAAAGTTTATCTTATCTTTCCATTGCTATACAACCTCATCTTCAGTCACTGTCGTTATTGTAGTGAACACTTCACAACTCATTTGCTGCAATTATACAGCTGTGCCTGCGGGCATATGTAGCTTTATCACCATTCAAACCAATGAGTCTTAAATATTATATTGCTCGAAATTAATAAGTGCTCTTTTTTCCTCTCATCTTGGGGTCATGCTGTAGGCAGGCTGCAGCACTGATGCTCAACGTCTGTAAAACCTGTTCGTTTAAGACATGGTCGCGGCTCTTCCTGCTCTTTCTGCAGTCGACATGCGCAGTAGAGCAGGGTGACTTGTGTTGTGACGTAGACTGATAATCCCTCTATTCTTCCAAAATAATTGGTGTTCCCACTAATTATGGTTACCTGGTCTGTTTACCCCTATAAGATAAATGGGATTAAGATGATTTTAGTAAAGTGTGAGAGCAAGTATTCAGGGCAGAAAGGAATCATTTATGGACAAAAAACTCAAACATTCCGTTATCATGAAGCATCAATTTTTTTTATTTATTTTTTTTTTTAAATAGAAGTATTATGGAAACCTTGCCCATATTTGGTTATTATATAGTCAAATAACCCTAAAACAGTGGAACATTCACCATAAAAGCATTTCTGTAAAAGAACAGCATGTTATGGGACATTTACTACAAACCTGTAAAAAATGATGTTAACTTTTTGAAACTTTGTTACAGAATAGTTTTAAGCTCAGAGATGAAAGGGAAAAAAAAGATTTTCAATATCATTAGATGGTGTCATTCAATTGTTCAGAGATTGTTACATGCACATATATTACAGTAGCATGTTGAGTCTTCTGTAGCGGAGTTGCGGCCGTATTAGTTGAAATTCCGTTACTGCGTGACCGAGCCCACATAAGTATTATTTTGTCTTAAAATGACTTTCTAGACCTTTAAAGTATTTTTCAGGTTTATTTATTCATCCAGAGAAATCAGAATTATTAACTTCGATTCCTCTTGTTAGATCAGATGTAGCTTTTGTTTGAGTGGTGCAGATTTATTCCCTTTCATTTTTGTGAAAACTTGTATCAGATAACTTTAATTTTTCAATTTTTCATTTAATACAGTGTTGCACCAAGAAACTGCCTTCTGCGTTTTTCTGAAAGTCTCTCATATATATTTTCCTTGGAAATGTTCTAATAACCTTGAGCCTTTGTTTGGCCTTATTTTACATTTGAAGGGTTCATTTGCAAAAGCAGTTTAATGCATTATGATTTATTTTGATTTATATCAATCAAATTAGAGTTTGGTTATTTGGTTATTTGGTTATTAAGATATCTCAAAAATCTTTACTTTTTCAAAATGATTTTTTTATGTGTTGTCAAAGGAATATTCCTCAAACTGCTGTTGGTTTATTCATTTTAAGAATGGCCTTTACCCGTTTTTGTGAATTAATTCTTAATTTATATCCCTTCAGAGCAATGTTTTCATGTATTATGGGCTGTCCAACTTCTACCAGAACCACAGACGTTATGTGAAGTCGAGGGACGACAGCCAGTTGAATGGTGACAAGACGTCACTCACGGTACGTGGAAAAATTACAAGGAATTTATCTATGTGATCCTTTTTTATGGGAATTAAAAATGGCTGTCAGTGAGTGATTTAAGGGGGCCATCTACACTGAGACAAAAAAAATCAACAAAAGGTTACTTTTCCTGCCATTATATGTTGGATAATACTCATGAATGACCAAAATGATAATTCATCATATTTTTAATGAAAATAAACATCCGGTTACCATGGCAATGGTGGCCATCTTGGATTATTTGGCGGTATTTGCTTGGAAAGCTGGTCTCAGTTGCTGTTGCAGATATTTGCTTGCAACTTTTTATAGAAGACTTTTAAAGACCTGTGAAATATCAGTTATTTTTCATATTTTCCTTTTTCCTAATGTGAAAAATTTGATATTCTTGTTACCATGGATACAGCGGGCACCTACATTTTTTATCCCTCCTCCATCTCAAAATTTTTAGGCCCAATGGATGAAAAACTCCTTAGAGACGCTCAGCCAAGATTAAGCTGTCACTATTGCGATTTTGAAAGAAATCCATTGAGGAATAACCAAAAAAAAGTATGGTTTTCCATAAGTATGGTTTTCCATAAGTATGGGAGGCACGCGGAATTCTGTTCATTCCTAAAAACCCATTAGAAAGTCCATGAAATATTTCAAAAGCTATTTATTCTCACATTTCAAGGCGGAAGGCAGACTGAAAAGCTCCAGCACCATAGGTTTTGTGCTTTTTGTCTTTTTGTTCGTTCTTTCAGCGATGCGCCCTTGCCTTATTAGTGCGTGTATAAAAAAAAAAAAAAAAAAAAAAAAAAGGCAACCCACAATAAATGTGCAGCCCCTTGGCCGCCGAGAGCAAGAAAAGAAAATAAGCGGCGACGGAAATGTATAATGTGCATGCGCCCTTACTAAAAATCTTTGGAACAATAATAGAATGGTGAACCCTGCGTGACTTGCCATGGTGCATGTCATGTGATTGCTGAAGCAGCACGCAGTGTGGATATTTTACGTCTTTGCAATGAACTGCAAGACTCTACCTTAGATTCCCCTCAAGTCTCGTGCAGAGACTTCTCTGAAGGCGGTCTTTGCATCGACCGTAGTTACTGTCAACGTCTTGATGGAGGATTGCTATAAATTGGCTCCTTTCATTAAGTGTGGAGCATGTTCACAATGCTGGTCATCATGTGTGTAACAAGAGGCAGAAAAATGTACGCACATCCACACAAAAAATTTTAACAGGTGCTCGACTCAATAGGACAATGTACAAAAATTAACAAAAAGTCCGCACACTGTTTTGATAGCTCCCCAAGTGAGTTTAATATTCACAACGTTTCGGCCGACGTGGCCTTCGTCAGGTGCACTTCCAAACAAAGTTTTGTTTGGAACTTTGTTTGGAAGTGCACCTGACGAAGGCCACGTCGGCCGAAACGTGAATATTAAACTCACTTGGGGAGCTATCAAAACAGTGTGCGGACTTTTTGTTAATTTTTGTACATCATGTGTGTAACACCAGGAGAGAAAAATAAACCTTTCCATATTCCAAAAATTTCTGATTTTTTTTAAAAGTACATAACCTATCCAACTGAGAACAAGAGGTGTGGAAACAATCATGTCACTGGAACTATCAATTTACCCTTCATGTTTTTTTGAAAATAGGCTTAAATTTGATATTCCTACTACATTAGTCATCGCTGAACCACAAAGCCAAATGATCACACTGAGGAACTGTGACCAATCTTTTTAGGTTAGTTTAGGGTATGAGCAATTCTATCAGAGGTAATCAAATGAAGGGTTCTTTCTCAATATTGGGTTGTCGTCATTGTACAACTAGTACAGCTCAAATTCAGGTGATGTTCATATCAGTTTTGAGGAATGCGACAAACATGCATACTGATGCAATACCCATGGAAGATAATGCAGCACTTGGGAGATCCTGGGTAGGGAATTCATGTCAGATATCAGATCATCAAAGGAAGTGATGTAACTTGAGCTTATGAGGAGGCACTGTCTATTTAAAACTTCCAAGTTAAACCTGACTTGGCTACTTCGCTTTGCTTCGTATACTGTCTGAGTCTGGGCAGTCGTCAAGTGTTTTCTTCCTAGTGGGTGGGCACCTGTCTGAAGTTTAAAATCATTGGTGTACCCGTAAACTAATCACTAACGTTTGGCGATGACGTATGTTATGCGCCAGCTCAGCTGCTTCTGCTGTAAACAAAGTGCATCATACCAGGAATGTCGCGAATACAAACTGATCAGTACATTAAAGTTGTACCCATACAACATGCCCATCTACCAAATTTTAGCCTTTACTCATTCACTTAAAAGAACTAAAGGTGCTTTTCTGTTCTCCTTACAATAAACAAACTGTTGAGCTATCATTTTTTTCCAGCTGATACTGCAGCTGTTGTTAAAAAAAAAAAAAAAACGTAAGAGACCCAAAACCAATGCCAGAATCCAGAATGCCAGGCTGTCTCAGACAGCCATTTCAATCTTTCTTAATGACAGCATAAGACTGAGACAGCAAATAGGTCTTGTGACATGAACAAAAACATGGCTTTTAAAAAGTTCGCTGCTAACTTTAAATAGTGTGAAATTCGCGGGCAATGTAACACTAGAAGCTGTAAGCTAGCTGAGGTGGTTCGGCTGTCTCTCACAGAGATGAACAGGGTGCCCATTTCATATGTTTCATGATGGCTATAAAGTAGATATGACAATCTGTAGGGAGTAGCGCTACAACTTCATTTCCATTAAAAAAAAAAAAAAAAAAAAACTAATGTTGTGGCTATTAGTCGCTGATGCCCGGGCTATTCTTTATGACAGAGCGAAAGGCCTCCTGTGCACCTATGTCTGTAGCCATTGTTGATTTTGAAGACTAAAATTTCAAACTCTGCGCAGCAGCTACATCATGGCTCTCGGCCATGCCTTCTGTTCGTTGGTTGGCTCCGAATGACCAGGCTGAATACTGAAGTGAAATGAAATTAAGCGGAAGTACGAAGGCTGGCGGGGTCAGGCTATAATGATGGGCGTTTTTACCCCAAAATACATATATTTGATAACATAATTAAATAGTGAAGGAGATGATAAAACAAGTTGTAATTTTCAACTAATAACGTAAGATGCATACTTATATGATGAACACGTTTCATTACCATGGGTAACTGCCCTCATGGTGAACTTGCCAATCAAAAATTGGCACCAAAAAAAAGTGATTCCCCCCCCCCCCCATCTTTGTCGCTTTTCAGGGTTTCCTAACTCCACTGTTATGCCTTGGGTGCAGTCTATTTTCCTTGTTGAGATAGACTTATCCTTAAGTAGAAGCAATCCAGCATAATTTAGCCTCTGTAAGGAATAATGGCTTCATGGGGGGCCCTTGAAAACTGAATTTTTGATTTCTACGCATAAAACATTTCATATTTCAGAGGATAGTATCTTGAAATTGAAAAGAGTGAGAGATTTTGACAAGAGATTCTGAAAGCGTGTACCCAAATTACCCTGGGTAGCAATTTTCAGCCCATACCTATGATTTGTTAAAAAAATATTGGCCTCCAAAATCCCTATAAATTAACGTTTACAATTCGCCCGGGGATGGCCCTCAATCTTTGGGGAGCCATATCATTGAAACCCCATGGAGCTGGACCCAAAAATTTTGCATGTGTTCTTTAACCCCTTTGCGCAGAAGCCAAATCTGGCTTTTTAGGTGTTACCTGTTTCAAGGCTTTATAATTCAAGATTGCCGCTTCACAGACAGACATTTTGGCTCAATTGAGTCTAGACACTTTTATTTAGACTCCCATCGTATTTCAGTTTATTTTTATGATTTTGGTGGAGAAAAGGGGCGGCAAACATAAAAAATCTAAATGAGAATTCACCATTGAAATGGCAAAAAAAAAATAATGCTGACAAATGAAAAACTGCTGGGGCTTAAATCTATACATTTCTGGAATCATAAACTTGATCACAAGTGCAATTCATCTTGAACATTACATTCTAGATTACCCGCTTACTGTGAGCTAAATTAGATGGCTATCCAGGTGTCTCCCCAAAGTCTGAGATCCATCAAAATGGTTCACTGTCAAATCATACATTAATCATATATTTAACACAAATTGACTTTTGGAGCATGAAATTCAGCATGAACTAACGATGATCTGGTTGGGTTTAACATGAATTTATCAATATCAGTGGAGTTGAACATCATTGGTCACCAGTGACCTCTCCAAACACAAAACATGTCTTTTCTCCATAATAAAGTTAACAATATTGTCCATTTTTCTTCGAATTCCCCCAAGTATTAAATAAAGTGCTAATTACAGCTATAACATTCACGCTGCAATGAGAAGCTAAGCGCTCTCACATCTGAGCTCTTACACCTTATAAGGGTAAAAACTCACTAACTCGGTAATATCTGAATTCTGAAATACACCTTATTTTAACAGAACACAAATGTCACTTTCAGGAAAAATCAAACGACATATGCCTCCATATTCAACAGAATGGTTTAATGAACGTACCGAGGCATCTACCGACGTGCTTGGGCTGTATGCATTTGGAGAAACGAAAACCTCGGCATTCAATGTCTTTAAACGTGGCATAAATTCTACAGCAAAAAGCCATATTGAGCAAAATTCAAACAGAGTAGAAGTATAACCTGTTTTCTTCATTGATGCCCTCCTCCAGAGACAGATGTATCGAGTAGAAGGAACCCTCCAGTACTGTTTCATTAAGAATAATTCCCATTGACCGCGTCCATACAACATGTATCTCGTAAATGAAACTGAACACTTCAGGCCGGTTTCGGGTGTCTTTGTTTCTTTGATATCGCATCTTTTTCAGCTGCGCAACCGTGGCCAACATTCGAGGAACACAACCGGCCTTACTTTTATGCTTAGCTTTGTATCCTGTTCTTATTGTCCGATCAATGTATTTCAGTTATTGAGGAAAGTTTAAACACTTGGGAATTGGATAAGAAACGAGTCTATCAATACATTGTTACCGGGGAAGCTTCACGAGGGCGTGAACTATAACTGTTGAGTTACGCAGATTAATCTGAGTATATAATTGAGTGACTGGGTATCGACACCAGTATTTGGGTGGATAGAAGGGAGCGCTGAATTTGTCAATGGAGGAGTATACGCGTTAATCCATGGGAGGGAACTATGCATATTTAGTGTGTGATGACTGTAATTGACGGTAGAATGTGAGAGAATCAATACTGTGTCGGATTTTTTGCTTCACAAAACGTATTTTTTTAACCACTAATTGGAATGCTGTTGGCTCACTGTAGCTAAAATGGTTGCTACAGAGTACCAAGTTTTTTTCTGTTGCAAGTGATAATTTTTAAAACTACTGGATCGATACTACTGGCAAGGATATTGACCAGTTTGCACATTAGGCTTAGCTGAGGAGTTTAATTCATGCTACTCCCGAAAAACAGGGATTGGAGGGAACTTCTCCATACTCTAAATCGCGTTTCAGCTCTGCCTGCTTGTGAATATTCAATAGCTGATCCGGGGGTGCCATCTTGTGGTCGAGTACTGTAACTAAAGTGCTTAAATTTGCATATCTATAGACGCGAGCGTATAGATCTGCAGAAAGGGGTTAAGAGTATAAAAGTACTCCCAAAATAAATTGGAGCCAAATCTGAGTTGGTGACCCAGGGGCCTCTGGTTGACTTCATATGGAATGACCCTTTGCCAGACCACTGAGAGTCAATTTTGTGCAGGAGGCTGGCTGTATTTGAAAGCTGCACTCTGATTGGTTCACTTCTCTTCACTAAATGTCCCTTGAAGGGCAATTTGATTTGCAGCAGACACAGCCAGGCCCATTCAGCACATGCTGTCGATTGAGGAGCCAGAGTTGATGTTACATATGGTTCATTTCATGCAATTAGATTTAGTTCTAGAGAGAAGCTACATGGAATTTGGAGTTCAGTGGTGAAAACCAGATATAAATCGGTTGAGGAACAACAGAGCTTCGCTGGTTTGAAGTTTTGCAAACAAACATTGTTTAGATTCATTTTTTTATCATGACAACCCAATATAAAACTGCATTTCATTAGAAATTTTTTTGCAAATCTATCGAGCTGCTTTCCTATGGATAAAATGCTAAATAAGGATGTTTGATCAGCAAAAAAGTAGAAAATCTTTTTATCCCCCCCCCCCCCCCAAGGTAGATGGCCCCCTCAACCTGACTTGCTCATGACCTAGGAATGAGCCCTGATGCTATTTTAGAAAGGCAATCTTGTTTGTCTTAAACAAAATGAAAATTCTGGGAGTCAATGTTGATGCGGTCCATTTTTGTGTACTTTGAACATCTTTCCTGCATGATTCCTTTTCTGATGGACTAAAATTTATTTTTGTATCATTCTTGCTGATTCTTGGTCACACAGAATCCCAGCAAGGAATGTGAGCCATATCGTACTAGTGAACGAAAGGCTATAGCACCATGTGGTGCCATTGCCAACAGCCTTTTCAATGGTAAGACTTCTGTTGCCGATAAGCTTGTGAAAACATAAGACCATGCTGATCAACACAGGTTGTCATAACCAGATTGCAGGCGGTTTTGTGGTTGCAATATAAGGTGGTAATGTCTCCTATTCCTCTCCTCTTTGAGACACCTTGGAACTGTTTTACGTTGATCCAAACGGCACCAGAACCAGGATTGAACTGGTTAAGAAGGGCATTGCTTGGTGGACAGACAAGAACGTGAAATTCAGGAATCCGGGTGGAAACAACCTCAACCTCACTGTGGTTTTCCAAGGTAATGATTTGTAAATTCAATCTAGAATGGCAACCATAATGACATGAAGCGCTCGAAGTCATCAAAGATAAGCACATGAAAAGAAGACTTTTCAATCACATTTTAGTAATAATTGACCATTCCTTTGGTATGGGAACTTGACCAGTATTGTGGCATTCAGCGATGTTGCTAGGTCCTGCATCCCTGACCCATTAAAATCTGAAAGGACGCAATAAACCAACTATCCATGCGTCCCAGGGACGCACCTCATTTTTCCCATGAAAAATTATGCATTGGGCCAATTTCACAAAAGCCTTTTAAGGTTTACATGTGGATAGCTTTCTTAATTGCGCATTAAGCATGAGTTTAATTTTAATCCCCGTTTCAGAAAGAGCAACTGTCCACGTGCGTCTAAATTTTTTAAACGCCTACAGTCAAAATAACAAAAAATTTAAACAAACCTTCACAAGCATTTAAGTTAACTCGCAAAAACTACTACCACAGATTGATTTGCACCTAAATAAGTGATGCCGACCTGCCTTCATCTTGTTGCCTGGTAGATTTTGAGCACGATTTGCGCCTTTTCTGGAAACGAAATGCATAAATAAAATGCATGAAATGAATGCATAAATTAGTTGCTTTCTTCAGTTTCTTATTCACTTAATAGAGGGGTTTTGCAAGGCCACGTTTTTCGTTTACATCTATGTTTAAATTTTCTAAAAAGGCTACCTTTATTGAAGTCCATACTGCATTTTTACGCTTCGCCGATAATGAAAGCACAAATGAGCGTGTGAAATCACCACGAATGCCGAGGATGAAATAGTTTTGGTGAGGAATGCGTCCGACGTCAGCATCTTGCTCACATTCACAGGACACGCAAAGAAAGTTTGACATTCTTTGAAGCGAAGTTAAATTCTCGCCATGCTTTCTTTGCCGACATCTCTGTACGAAATGCGTGTCCAACGCAACTACCCTTACATACTGGGTTATTAAACGGTAACAACAATTGAAAATGGCCATTATGCAATGGCAGGTTGTCATAATTTGACCGCACCTGTTAAGTATGAGGGCTAAATGCAAGGTTATCCGCATGCAGTTAAACACGCGATAATCCCATCTTGTAAAATGGTGTTTAAATGTTCGCTTAGCTCTCCGCGTAGAGACAGATTGCCATGAGATTTGGTTTAAGCAGTTCTGTGAAGGACCGTCCCAATCATCTGTCTTACGGGACAATACTTTTTTGGCCAATTATTAGAGATGCACCGAATTTTCGGCCAAAAATGCCAAAAAAAATGCATTTTTGGTTTTCGGCCGAAAGACTTTTCACACCGAAACAATATTGCCGAAACAGGATGTTGTGATGACGCAAGCAAAAATTGCGGCCAGCATGTGCCTGTGCGGACTTTTAGTCTGTCGATTTTGTTAAATATTTGCGTTGTGTCTGATTCGGTTGCGCATTAAATAATGTACCACCTAAAAACGCAAAACAACGATATCCGTAAAGGGCATTGAATATTCATAGAAAAAGGCAATATATTCTCAAGGCACTTGAACATGCCAAGTCTCATGCATTCAGCGGAGGTCTCACGCATTTTTTTATGCTTATTCACCATCGCCCACAATTCATTGAACGCGTAATGAGATTCTCGCATGATATTAAAATATTTGTGCATTGAAGTTTCACTTGCGTAAAGGTGGACCTCGCTCACCACAAGTAACATGGAAAGCAATTATGACTCGTGCTTCTCTTTACTCTGGGATTGGAAACAATTCATGTGTTTCATGATCGTTTAAATTGTTTTAATGAAGTGAGACCATTTGAAACGTCTTTATGCAATTCTATTGCTTTCAATCCCTCAGTAAAGAAAAGCGTGAGAATTCCAGAGTCATAATCGATTTCTGTCTCACTCGTGGGGAAATCCACTGTAATGCATGTAAAACTGATTAACTTAATGCACAATGACTTAAATTCCGCAAGTGAATTTCTTCAGTGCGCGTAGATGGAATAATTGCCGACTATGGCACGTGTACTTAAATGCCTTTAAGAGGCGAGAGACTCACGCCTATAATGCATGAGGCTTGACATCTCTACATTTGTGTACCATCAGTATTCCATAATGTAACTACAACCCCTGGAAAATTTAATTTACCTTTTTTCCTTCATAAGAAAGAAGCAAATGACAAATTCTTGTTTATCAGCTTGATATTCAGGCTTTATCAACACTTTGCTTTGAAATTGAAGGCAAAAGACATTGCAAATGCGCAAATCGCAGTAGATGGCGGAGTATTAGAATTTGTCGCTCATCTGTGATACCTTTCCTAAGAACAAACTGCTCCATCAGCACCCGTGAAGTTATTTTCCACAGAATTTTCGCAAAATGGGGGCAGCATAATATGTTTCTTAAGGGGAATTAGGGGATCACCGTTGCGTCTCATTTCACTACTAACAGGGTCACAGGCGAAGAAAGGCATTTGATAAATGGAGTAGCTTCTGTGAAAAAAAGCAATCTCGTTTGAAAGGTAAGGCAACGCACAGCATATTTGTCAAGCTGCCTAAAATGCCGCACGTTTCAAAAGCACTATTTGAAGACCTGTTTAAATGATGGCAAGTGAAGCCAGTTTCCCACTGTTAATGCGGAAGCGATTTGTCCTCCGCAGAGATGATTCTCTCTGACCTGTTGCTGCTGTGTTGTCATGTAACGTATTTAATTTTACAATTTTTCAGCAGCCAGTAATAGGTCAGTCAGTTAAAGGCCCTGTTGGTTATTCATGAGTGGTGCCAAGTAAAACATTTTATTTATAATTTTATTTTATATTGTACTTTGTTGGAATGTCATTGCTAAATAAATATTTTCTTAATTTTGTGATTCATTTAATCTTCGAAGCATGAATATTAATTTATGCAATTGCACTGTCTTGACTTTAGTTGAGTAAGTACACAGTCACAGCTATAAATGCAATGGTAGTAAAAATTGGCATAATAATTGAGCCCCTTAGAACAAGAGTGGTTTCTCCATTATTCTAATTCAATAAAACAATAGTGTCACAGTTAAATGGCTTAAATGGGCCTTTTGGAAAGCTCAGCTGAGCAAATTTTTTACAGGTAGCGAGTTCTGTGATTACACTAACAAGTAGGACAGGCGTGGTGAACACCTGATTTGCTTTCTGCACAAAAAATGCATTTATAAATTTTACGATTGCACCATTTCAAATTATTCTAATTCGTTGACCAGCACCTGTAGATCTGCCTTTTGCTACTTTGGAAATTTCGGGATTCCTATTTTTGTCGTTTCCATGGAAACAAATCTGAACTTAGTGCTCATCAGGCCTAGTTCGTTTCTGGAGCAGAACTCAAAAACCGCTTAATATATCTTACTGAAACATTGCATGCATATTACTCACATACTGAAGGTGGTGCCTTTTGATATTTTCAGATTTCTGAAAATCGTATTTTTTCTGTTCCCATGGAAACAAGTTGGATTTGGACTCTGTACAGAGAGAGGTTTTTTTTGGAGCAGAACTCAAAAACCGTTCTTTTTATCTTTCTGGAACTTTGTATGTGCATTACCCAAGTACTGGGTATTTTCTTATTTTCAAATTTATGAAATTATTATTTTTTTCCTCTTTCCATGGAAGCGACATGGATTTGGACTCAGTCGCAGGGCTGGGTTTGTTTCCGGAGCAGAAGTAAAACGCTGTTAATTAATGACCCTTGCTTTTTTTTTTTTATTGCCTTTGCCAACGTGTGCTTCATAGTCTTTGCTAGTTGTTGCCAGTACATACTTCCTGATTACCTCAACATTCTTGTTTGAATTTCTTTGAAGGTGTAGGATTGACATGACTTTTGCAAATATCAGGAGCTGGGGGGATATGCCATCTTCTGATGAGTCTTGTTTTTTAAGTCGTTGGGGGCAATTTAAAAAAAAAAAAAAAACGTTTCCTGTTACATGCTCTGAACAATTTGGGATGGAAGGAAGGAAAAAAAAATTTATTTTATGAAAAAAATTTTGGAAAGCATTCCGTATTCAGTCTCCGCCAATGTTGATTGATTCTGCATACCTTGACGTTTGGGTGCCCAGACAAACATTCGGGTGCGTAAAAATGTCAAGCATACATCTATTCAAGAGAATTTAGTTTAATTTCTGGTGCTGTCATGCGTAGTAATGGCATAAACCGGCGACAGCCATATTACTGATGACAAGCCGGTTTGCTAGAGCATGCACAGCATTTGCAATTGCGATATTAAATATTAAATTGGACCTATTATGCTGATCCTTTTAATGCATATATGTAATGTTATAATGTCGGAGGTCCATGCTCAACCCTTGTGAAGTTTCTAAACATAACATACAGGGGTTTTGCTGTAATCCAAGAACGTGATTTCCTCTCTGAACAGCTCATCTTGAGATCTTCACGAGATCTGGGCAAAACCTGATGTCAGGTTTTGGTGTCCAATTAGCACAGACCTAGCCAGAGCCAATCACAGCGCTGGACCTGCCCATTCCCGGAAATAAGTGGCTCGCTTTTTTGTTTGCTGGTGGCAAACATCCACACTCAAAGGGAATGTTAGCAGTTTGTGCGCTACATTTCACTGAAGACAGCTTTGTCAAGCTATAAGTAATGATATAGCACCAAATAATGTAAATGAAGCTAACGTGTTACGGGTGGCTAGCAGGACTGCTAATGATGGCACTAACTACTGGCCACAAATGCAGGCTTTGTAAAATATCTGAAGATGAAGCCTGAATGGGTACCAACTGTCCGTGACTTAGATGTGGAAGCAATAAGTTGTACCATTTTGTGTTGCTTTACTGCATAAGCCTACCTAATGTGATAGCCTGTTGAATGTGGCTGTAGCACTGCAGCTATCGTAGCTAAGTTACTGTTGCTAATGTTCATGTCCTAAATATGCGAGAGTAAATAATATCAAGGAGACATTCAACAGAAGGTGTCTGAAAATAAACCTTCTTTGAAGCTATCTTTTTATACTTTTACAAAGCATCCAAATTACAAACAACTGTTCACGGTAGCGGAACTGTCTGTAAAACCTCTATTGCAGGGTAACGTTTGTCTCTGTCGTTGTTATGACTGCTCATGTTAGTTTGCATTCCGTGCTACTTAAAAATGCTCCTGATTAACTTGCATACCAATCTGAATTATTGAATATATGTTACTTTGATTAGCATCAAGGATCACAGCATTTCATCATAACATTACATGATCGTAGCTGCTACATTTGAAGCTAACCGGAGAGATGTTGTGCATTTTTGCTAAGTTGGGCTTAGGGTATGTGTTTGGGTATCTTTACTGCTACTGTGAAACGATCGCTTTACTTATCCATGACCGGGGTCAGCCGGGTACTTTGCTGTTGTGTGGGCTAGCTCTCTGATCTTACCGCAGTGAAAGTAATCAAGAAACGCACTATAACGTGTCTGGTATAACAAAAGATTTCTCTGCATTGCCGTGGTGGAATTTCATCCACCTTTGAAAATTGTTCTGGCGAATAAAAAGCAATTAAAAAAGGGGAGGTTGGACACGGATTTCCGGTAGAAGTTATCGATCAGCTAGCTAGTGTGTTTTTGCTACGAACTCATTTGGTGTCGGAATTGTTTTTCGTTTTGGTAGAAATGGGTAACAGGAGCTTTTTAGCAAAGTTTCCTCCGGATAGCTAAGTGGGTATATAGCATGACTATACACCAGTACAGCTACAATCACATGCATGCAAAAGCGAGACAGTACTAACAAAACACAAATTTCAACTTGCTGCTCATTGACATCCTGCTGTAAACGTTGCTGCAATACTTCACTTGCTTCTTCCTCCCCTTCGGGGTCGGATTCGGGATCAAACAAGTACGGTCTTACAGCAGTAGATGCCGCGGAGAGCTGTCCTGAAATACTTGCCATCTTGGTTTCCTGGTTTTTCTGGTCTGCACCCTCTCCTGAAATCAAAGCGGCCAGGCAGCCAATGAGAGCAGCGCCTCATTAGCATAGTCTCCCCAACCACTCAAAACTGCTCATGTTTCAGGCCTGCACAGACTGGGTGAGAGAAGAGGTCTCACTATGCCTGGATGCGTGTGATTTTTATTTATTTATTTATTTATTTTTTGTAAGTGAATTCTTAACATTATTTTAAAGACTCATTGGACATACTTGAAACCACTAAATACAGAATAATATGGGACCTTTAAATTGAAGAAAAGTTTGTAGCTACGAAATCATTATGCCCGATACTTTGATCCATGTCATTAACAGGCATATAAATGATTAAATCAGTTTATTTTCGGTAATCTTCGTTTTGGTAGGCTACATCAGAATGAGCTGCACTATGAATTGGGTTGTCATTATAGAAATTTTTGCAAGGAGTTTTGTCACATGTTTCAGCAAGAGTCGCTGTAATGTGTGAAAAATTAAGCAAGTCACATTGGATAGCGTCATTGATCCATTAATGGAAAGCCAAACTACAAACCCAAATTCCAGTGAAGTTGGGATGTTGTGTAAATCGTGAATAAGAACAGAATACAATGGTTTCATTCATTCATTAATTCAGTCATGATTTGCAAATCCTTTTTGACTTATATTCAATTGAGTTTACTGCAAAGATGAGATATTAAATGTTTAAACTGATAGTTTTTTTGGGGGGGGAGGGGTATTCACTCATTTTGAATTTGATGCCTGCAACACGTTCCAAAAAAGCTGGGGCAGGGGTATGTTATGAAAGTGTTTTGGCTTCCTTCTTGAATTTTGTTGCAAAAAAACAGGGTGAGGAAAGAAACAAAGGAGTGGGAAGAACATGAGTGTGCAAGCTTCCAACTTACCCACTTATGAAATGCAAGTGCTGTGGCAATAAAATTTCCAATGGCACACAAATATTCTCTGTTCAGATTAAAGTTTCTTTTCTTTCACTCATACAGACACAGCCAAGCCAGTAAACTGGCACAAGCCGGTATACGAGCTCGACACAGACCCAGACAACAATGGCTTTATCAACGAGGACTTTATTGTGTGGATGCGCACGGCAGCCCTTCCAACCTTCCGCAAACTGTACCGCATCATCCAGAGGAAGAACAGCATGACTCCTACCCTGCCTAGGGGAAACTACACCCTGGACATCACCTACAGTATCCTTTTGTACAGTTCCTCTTTTTTTGTCATCGTAGAACAAAGGTAACCACATGCCCTTTACCCAGAGTTACACTGTCCTACTGGTTTTCACTCCAGCAAAAAAAATCCATATTTAACAGCTTCAGATCTCACTGTGCTGCTAATTTGTGTTGTCGTTTACGCCTGTATGGGGTGAGATGAGAATCGACGACAGGACTGTCAATAAGTTGTGAATTCAATGGCCCAGAAATGAGAAAAGGAAAAAAAAAAAAAACATTTCAGAGGATCAAAATTTCAAAATTTTCCTGGGGGGGGGGATTCCTATTTGACGTTGCCTGCCCTAATTTCCTTCACTTACCTTAGCTCCTAAGTGGTTACCGTCCGCCTCTCTCTTTAACCAGTTTAAGAGACTCATCTGATAAGCACATTAGTGTTTATTATCCTACTATCAAGATATGACTTGGAATCTTTTTATCTGAAAAATGTTCATCTACAAGGTAGCTGGTGGAATACCAACATTGTTAATGTTGTAGGCCTAATATATATTAACCTTACATTCAAGAACAGCTTAACCTATTAACAAAAGCTTAGGCTTAGTCACAGCTAGATTGACCATATTAATTCTAACGTCAACTCATTCAGTGACATTCACGACTGAAGTGGTCAACAGTGCGCCACAGCGAGCGAATTAGGCAGCTAGACAAATTGCCGAGTGTCTGCTAGCTAGCGAACCGCGGAGGTAAACACAGAAATACACTTTGTTTATGATCAGGCTTCCTGTTACAATAGATAGGGAGGCTTTAACCTTCAGTAATTTCCAAACAAGCCTGTCAGTCACTTTGTTACGAACTGAAGAGATTTAGCAAGGCTTATAGCTAATGTCAGCCCCATTTAAAAAAAAAAAAAAAAAAAAAAAAGAAAAAAAAAAATGTGCTTAACATTATACCGCAAACCTCTCCACAACACAATTAACAATGTACGTCTTTATAAAACATAATTACGTACACATACAGTAAATCTCGCATACAACTGATTCAATTGGACCAGCTGATTTTGTCCGTTATAAGCGAAATCTGCTATATGCATAAAACGGACAAAATCATCCGCTATATGCAAATAACAGATTATATCCGCTGCATACAAGTTTAAATTTATACGTTTGCTTTGTGTATAAAGATCGGAACAATTTCATTCTGAAGTGCATATGCCTACTTCATTTAGTCTCTTTGCCCTGACACAGAGGATAACAGGATGATGCTGTGTATTGCTCCAACTGGGATCAATGATGAAGACAAAAAACTAGTATGTAAATGAAACCAGACCAGCTTTAGTTTCCATAAATACACAGTTATAAACTTGCAACTTTTTTTTTTCTTTTTTTAAAAAAAATAAATTTGGCATCTCCAATCCCACCCGAATCTGGAATGCCTAATTGGTGAACTATGTACAAAGCTTGCTTGTATGCGACCCCTTGCTGCCAACTCAGGATAGTGATGACAGTTCACGGCTCTCCTCCGAAGCACGTGCCCGTCAGCCACTGCTTCTTATACACTCATTGGTTGAATCTTCGCAAGTTCAGAACAAGGGTGGAGGATACCCAGATATTTACTAACTTTGAATCTTCCTTACGAGTGCCTGTCTGGCCAACAGGAGGCACTTGAGCAATGAACAAAGCTGTTTATTTATATCCCCTTACCCGGCAGTCCCTTCCCAATTTGAATCCCTTTAGCGCGATGGCCAATTGTGCACTACGCTGAAAAAGCTGCCGACCACTGCCAGCTGGTACGACCGTGGCTCGAACCCGCAACGTAATAGTCACTTCTGCACTGCACCGCAGTGCCTTAACCGAGTCAGCTATCCGGCAGCTCGTTAAACTTGCAACTTTTTATCTCCCACAGTATGGTCCGTCCAAGCGTCCGTCCAACACATTTTGCTTAATCTCATCAACAATTTCAGTTACAGGCTCCTAATTTTTACTGGACATGCATCTCATAAAGGCCTACTAATGGCGTGCCCAAAGGTGACCTTGGCCTAATTTTATTATTATACGCCCGTCTCAAGACGGGACGTATTATGTCATCACCCCCGTCCGTCTGTCTGTCCGTCCGTCCGTCTGTCTGTTGTCTGTTAGCAATTTCTTGTCCTGAGCCGCTTGAGCTACATTCGTGATACTTCACATACACGTGCACCATCACTAGGCGCTGTCGCGCACTATGATTTCGTTCACCCGGTCAAGGTCACTGGCAAAGGTCAAAGGTCACATGGGGCCCAGATGGGGCTTGTCCGGAGCATAACTTCTCAGCCGCTTGACATACATCCATGATATTTCATACACACGTGTACCATCACTGAGCGGAGTGTCGCGTACCATGTTTACGGCCCTTCCTCCAAGGTCAAGGTCACTGGCAAAGGTCAAAGGTCACATGAGGCCCAGATGTTGTCTGTCCACTTCCTGATCCACGTTCATGACAGGCGTATTACGCACCGTTGGCAGTGCTCTTGTTTTTTTTTTTCGGTCACTGACCTGAAAATATCGCCAAAAATGTCAATTTTGCTTTATCAACAATTTCAGTTACATGCTCCTAATTTTTACTGGACATGCATCTCATAAAGGCCTAATAATGGCCTGCTTAAAGGTGACCTTGGCCTTTTTTTTTTTTTTTTTTTTCCAAGGTCACTGACCTCAAAATATCGCCAAAAACGTCGACATTTTGCTTTATCTCATCAACAATTTCAGTTACAGTCTCCTAATTTTTACTGGACTTGCAACTCAAAGTCCTACAAATGACTTGCCTAAAGGTGACCTTGGCGTATTTTTTCAAGGTCACTGGCCTAAAAATATCACCAAAAACCATTTGCTTTATCTTATGAACATTTTCAGTTACAGGTTCCTAATTGGCTCCCGCTGCCAGAGTGGCGCGGTAGCTATGGTATCGAGCTCCAACCGTGCGTGCGTCCATCCATGCATGCGTCCGTCAACAACTTTGACATTTTGTTTATCTCGGCGGCAGGAGCTTCTGGGGCCGCCAGTGCCCCATGTTCACCAGTTATTTTAACTATAATTTAACAATAAGCTTACAACTGCGTTAAGTCTATTTTAAGTGTGAAGCACGGTAAATTGTATGGAGTTAAATTACTGCCAAAACCTAATATACAAACCAAATATGTTTTACATATGCACAATGATTCACAAACAAATACGATGTGATTTGCAAATATAAAAATGATTCGCGTGCAAACAAAGTGTGGTTTGCAAATATAAAAACGATTTGCAAACCAATACAGTGTGGGTTGCAAATACAAAACACCATTAACAAACAAATGTATTCAGTTTTACAAATACAAAACATACCGATTACAAGTATACGACGCGAACCATTTCCTACAAGTGCAAATCACTTGGCAGTTTTCTACCGGTGACATGGCGCCAATTTTCTCACTTGTATTTGTCCGAATGATTTTCTCACTAATGTCCTCACTAAGTTATTGGCCCTGCTAAACAGCAGGTGGGGCTATGACTCAATTTCCTAGATCTCTATACCGTGAAGTTGAACAGAATAGAGAACAGCTGCCAGCGACAACGGTGGACATGAGGATGATGGCTGAGGCTAAATAAAAATGCAGTGTCTGGCTCCCAGTGGTGAAAATGTGTAAATTTTTCTAAAATGCCAAGTAATGGAGGGCTTTTTTCTTTGTAGAGCTGTCATGGGCTTTTTCCTTGATACAATCCAAAGATTACCCTGTGCGGAGCTTTGAAGGCCGCAAGCGCATGATCCTGAGCACCATCTCCTGGATGGGAGGGAAGAACCCCTTCCTTGGCATTGCCTATATCACTGTGGGCTCTGTTTGCTTCTTGCTGGGTGTGGTTCTCCTGATCATACATCACAAATATGGGAACCGCAGCAACAGTGCTGACATCCCAAACTAAACGCACCTTCAAGAGGGGATGGAAGGGATCAACAGTGCATGCGTGTTGCTATGTTGTTAGGGGGCCTAGCCAATGGGCCTCCCCTACCCCAGGTATCCTAGCTGATTCAACATAAAAGCAGTGGTCTTTTTGTCTGTTCTCTGCGTGTTTGAAAAGTTTTTTTTCCTTCTTTAATGCTCAGAATGGATGTTCATGCAGTGTAGGGATCTGGCCACATAACAGTAGTGTGGGAGCAGCCGCCAACCGAAATCTGATGAGGTTTTGTGTCAAAATCACAGATTAGTTCTGTGCACTCCATAATTATGTGATGATTCCACCTAAAAGCTGGCTCAAAGCATGAAATGTGCATTTTATGCCACAGGAGGCTTGAATTACTTGATATTCAAGGAAGGAGCCAATGATGTGTGAAAGTGGTTGTCTCTGAGGGTAAAATGAGCAGAATGCAATTTATCTTGCTGGTTTATGTATGGTTTTATTTTGCTTCAGTGTGGAATGCATTGTGCTGGCTCTGTGCATGTATTTAATGTTGTACTAGTTGCATGCATCTATGATTATGGCTCATTGCTTGAACCTTTCAAGGCAACAACCCCGTTGAAATTTTAAGCAAAATTAAACCAATGATAAAGTATCTGTTCTTATTTATGTAAGTTATGCTAGGGTTTGGAAAATTTAGTGCAGTTAAATATTTAAATGTTTTTATATATTCAGGGGGTGCACAAATTATCAGCACACCTGAAAGATATCTTTCCTTTTTAAGTCTCTAAACTAGAATTACTAAAGTATCTACACTGAGCATTCCTTGCTATTTTACTCCATATGTCTGCTTAAATGAGGTCAGACCACCAGCACTCTGCAACGGAAGTCTTTGAAGCAAGATAAGGATACTAACGGAGTTCTGAAGGGGCCAGAGAGCTGGTCTCCAAATTGCAGGTGAAGCGTCTGAAAAAATTAAGTGGCAAGAAGTCCAGTGTCAAATTACATTGTACACCAAACTCTTAAACTGGCTACTGCAAAATAGAGAAAAAAAAAAGACAAGGTTGCAAGTTAAGGCTTGCCCTTGGTGAGATGCTTGCAAGTAACCATGGTATTACTGCTCTAAAAATGACCAAATGCTTGAATCAATCATTTTCTGAACCAATCTCGGCTAAAACTGCTGGTTTTCAACTTCCCTTAGCTGGTTTATTCTCGCATTTCGGATTAATTGGTAGCTTTTGTATATTTACATGCATTCAAATGTCAGAGAAAGATTGTGTGCGCACATGTATGCAAATTAAAATAAAAGAAAAAGAAAAGAAAAATGCTTGTGAATGCATAACTTGAAGGAAATTTTTTTTTTTTATTGGTAAGTGGATTTTAAAGCCGAACGGAGCAGAGAGATCAGTGGGGACTTGTTTTGGAACAAGTGTAGTGGAATTTAAAATATATATATAATTATATATATATATATATAGATTGTGAATTTGCTTGATATTTGACCTGCGCCGTTTTTTTTTAAAGCATTTAAGTTCCTTATGTATTGTAAAAATGAGCTGCTGGTTTTTTTATTTATTTATGTTCACATTGTGTGATTAATAAAATGTAAAAAAAAAAAAAGAAAAAAAGAGGACTTTGCTTGTTGCCTTAGCAAATTACATTCATCTGCAGATACAGGGATATTATTGTGTAAACAATAAAAATGTCTTTATCTTTGTAGCCATCTTGCAGCCACAACTGGAGGTGATTTTTGACAGTATGGAAAATGCACTTAAGAACAAAGCAGGAATTTCTTTTGCTATGACTTCCACAACCCCTTGCAAAAATGATGGAATCACCACACTTGTTCATCCAGCCTTTTTCCTTCAGAGAAAAAGAACAAATCGCATATATGACTCGAAGCTGTTTTTATTAGCTTAACATTCACGAAAGTATCCTCAAATTAGTTTGATCATTTCCATTGCATGGCCGCCTTTGTGATCATGTAGAGGAAAAATATGGAATCACTCAATGTTGAGGAAAAAATAATGGAATCACCTTGTAGTCAGCATTCCTATAGGAAATGCTTGCACAAGTCTGTTAAGAGTTGCAGAACTTTGGAAGGTGTTGAACTTGGCTAATTGAGAGGACGCATGGCACCAACGAGAGCTTGGAATTGAAACTATTTAAAGAGGTATAGAACTGCTCCAAGATGGAAATTGAACATTGAAAGTGGCAAATTGTGTTGGTTCTTCCCAGTCAGCTGTCTCAAAAATTTGGTGCGGGTATGAACAAAATGCGAGTGAAGGTAAAACCTACAGGTGGACCCACGGAAGATGTCAAAGCGTCAGGACAGAAGACTCAAAGCAGTATGCTATGAAAATGGAAAATGCACGATAAAACAAATTAACAAATGGGCAGGAACAGGAGGCAGTGCGAGACAACCGTAAGAAAATTCTAGAATGAAATGGCTCGGAAAAGCCAAATGAACACCAGCACTACCACCTAAATGAAAGAAAGTAAGGTTACAGTGGGCTAAAGAGAAGCAATGTGCGGATAATTTGATGAAAGTTTTATTCACTGATGAATTACTAATCTGCTTTGGCCAAGGCTGGAACTTCTGTTTGGTGATGTTCCAACAAAAAAGATTGCTTGAAGATGTTGGTCACTTTGTAAAAAACCAAGAACGTTGTCCTGATGAAGAAGCAGACACCGATGTACTTAGCAAAAGCAGGAAAAGTTAATTGCACTGTCCGCTGTGGGAACAGCAGCGTGATATGGAGTTCAAAATTTATTAATTTCGTAAGAAACTTTATACAGGTAAAAGTACAGATATTTGTATATGACTTTCATGCTATCAGAAGTTGTTGCTGATTGGTCCTTGGGTTTATACGTTGATAAAAGGGATGCTCTACAATTGGGCCTCACCTTAACCTCTCAACTTAATTGGTTCAATAGACTCCCTACCCTCGGAAGTGAGCTCAATATATGGGCAAACGGAACTTCAGAGTAGAAGGCACTAGTGGGTATTGTGTCCTGTCCCCAAGCTCGAATTGGCGAATAGGTCTTGTTGGACTCAGCAGCCTATCTGTGTCTCCTAATACACATTCAGATCCTTTTAATAAAACAGTCTGGCTCTCTCCATATTGCCAATACCCAAAAAAACCTGTCTCCCAACAAGGAAAACGAGCACATTTCCCCATTCGTTCATGATCTTGGGTTTTGGATCTGGTAAAGTACCTGGTGAGATTGCAATCATTACCTCAACAGTCAATGCACAGGTGTACTTTGAAATTTGGGAACATTTTCCCAATCCATCAGTAGAAAGTACATTTGCTGAATTATTATTATTTTTTATTATTTATAATTTTTTTTTACATTTGTAGCTTCGCTGTGACGACAGTCACAGTCAGCGGACCATTTCTAATGCAGAGTCGTCCGGCATCAACTTTTCACTTCAAATTTGAAAATCTCAAAAACATAACTTTTGTTCTAATCTGGTGTGAGCCTTCTTTCATTCATATCTCAAAAACTCATAACTTTTTTGCTGAGCTTTTCTAATACTGTGTCGTCCGGTGTCCGTCTGTCAGTCCGTCCACCATCAACTTTTCACTTCAAATTAGAATATCTAAAAAACTGTCTGATAACTTCTGTTTTAATTTGGTGTGAACCTATCATATTCTGAATATTCACTGTTAAAATTAGAAAATTCAAAGTCCCGATTTTTGAGAAATTCAGCATTTGGAGTTAGAAAATCAGTGTTAGTGCTCATTTTTTAAGTCTTTCATTAATATCTTATAAACTAACTTTTTGTCAAATTTGTTGGGAGCCTTTCTTATGATGATCTGAATATCCCTTGCAAAAATTAGAAAAATCTACGTTGTGGTTTTTGAGAAATCCAGTATTTTGGACTTGGAAAATCAGCGTTTATGCTCATTTTCTGAAGTCTTTCATTAATGTGTCATATGTGCAATAGTTTTCAAGGATTTCTGAAATTAAGTTATGACATGGACATTTCAGTCATCCTCAGCGGAGCTCTCTAGGCTGATGGGCCTCTTGTTATTTTCAGAACACAAGGCTCACAGTATTGCAAAACAAATCAGTCATACACGAAAGTCGAGAAGTATAATCAGTCAGACACCCCCCCACACATACAGATAACATTAAAAAGACGCGATGCAAGACAATATACAGAGGCAAAATTTTAATGTAATAATGATATTAATTAAAAAGGGTTACGTCAACAGTACTATTAACCAAAATAAACACACAGGGAAGAATATTGAAAATAACTATCCTAAAAAGTTGAATGCATTGTCTTCTCATCAACACCCTGTGGCAAAATATGGTCTCCCAAATCTCATGTAGTCCTAGGTATAATTTGCTTCCATTCTGAAGGATATAGACCTTGTAGTACAGTTTCTATGAGTTCAGATGGTAAATAATTAAGCAAAAGGCTCCTGATCTTGAGAAATGAATCCTCATTTTGTGCAGGGACAGCACTTATTCTTTCATGAGGTAGAACTCTGAAAATCTCCCTGTTCCAGGCTGTGACTGTGGGTGGAGTATCTTTTTTCCATGATAGCAATATGCATTTGTGTGCAAGCAGTAGAAGTTTGTCTGGTAGTATATCATAGTTATGGGAGAGTGCCACTTCATTGGAGGGCAAACCAAGTAAAAATAACTGGATCCTTTCTTATTGTAGTCGTAAAAATGCCGCACAACTCATGAGCTATGTGACTCCAGTATCTAGCAATCAGTTGGCAGTCCCAAGGTCTGTTTTGCACTTTTGGCAAATGGAGACCAATTGAGGTATCGTATAAAGGGTAACAGGAGCTATATGGAACATACTGCCTCCTGCCAGTCCTCTTCATTGTATTCATTACCTAGGTCAGCCTCCCAGTTTTGTAATATTTTGGTTTGATCGTATTTATCATGGGCGTATTGAATAGAAAAGGGACATTATGTAAATTAAGTCCTTCTGCTTAAGGATGAACTTTTCTGTCTCAATGTAGATCAGGGGTCTCCCGCCCTGCGAGCCACTTCCAGCCCATGGTTCCCGGACCTCCGGCCCGCGATTTGACATAACAATTTAAATGCAATTTGGCCCTTCAAGTATATTTTTATATTTAAAGACTGTGTCAGCGATTCAGAGCCGAAAAATAATTTGTCACATATAGGAGAGTTTTCCTCATGAACTGTTAGCAGCTCCTCTCATGAGTGGGCGGTGAAAAACTCTGGTCTCTGTAGGCCACCTACAGCCAGGTAGACTCTGATAGAGATACACAAACTCGTCGGGACCTGCCTGCTCCCCCAAACATCAACAAAAGTGTTCCAACAAATTGGAGGGCAGGGGTGGGTCTTCTGTGCCAGTTCCATGCTCATGCACGACAAGTGGGTGGGACTGAGCAATGAAACAAACTGGCAGCAGTGGCACTACGGATCCGTCAGAGTGAAGCACAGTGCAAGCTAAACTGAAAAAGGGACGCTCGAACGAGCGCATGTAGTGGAAAAGGGAACGCCAACGCAGCTATGCAAAGTCCCTAATAAACATAGTGAAAGCATACCAACATGGGAGTTGAATGCTTTTGATTCTGACGCCCAGGTCGCTTTGCTTCTACATTGAGGTGAGTAGAGCTGGTGCTAACTAGGCTGGATGTGAATTATAAATTCTCATCCCAAACAAAAATGAGGGAAGCTTGTGTATTGTTTTTCTCAGGCAATCTTGTATTGATTCATTCTGACCAGCATGATCTAACAGTTGAGAGGTCAATATTTCCTCTTTGAAGTGAGTTGGCAACCTTTGCTAACTCTCGGATGGCAAGCTAGTGAGTTTGCTAATTCTGTCTGATCAAACCAGAGTTTGTGTTCCTGTAATCACATTTTTTCAGCGGTTAGTACTCAGTTTCACGTATATTCGCGTCTTTGCATTGACTTGAATGTAATCTGTTGCACGAAAAATTTGTTTCCCGTCCGGTGTGAAAGCAGCTCTACTCAGAAATTTCACTTTAAGAAAAGCGTGTTCATGTTCCAAGCTTCTGAAGTGGAGAAGAGAGCGGCTCTTGTGTTTTGAGAATTTTTCAACTTTCAACAATAGAGGTCATATCGCTGATACAGCCTTTTCATTATTAAATTATAAAAACAACTAGCTGCTACCCGCTACCCAGAGTGAAATTGCCATTTTTTTGCGTGCATGACCGTTTTTCAAAAATTGGGCGACGTCAAGTCCTTCTTGGTGTCCAAGTGGATATTCACACCAAATTTGGTGATAATTGGTTGAGAAATGTAGGAGAAAAATGTGTGCATACACACAGACAGACAGACATCGACCTCAAATATATTATAATATATTGTTATATTATAAAATTATAAATCCAAAATGATTTCAAGGGAAGTGCTGACGGCGAGAAGTAGAAGCGTAGAAGAAGAAACCGATAAGACGGAAATAGAAGAACCGATGATGTCGCTCTCAAAACGTAAAAGAAAAGTGGATGACGAACACACAATTCCAGGAAAGATGTACTTTGAATTTTTTTTTTGTTGAGTTCCATGGGAATGTGATCTGTCTCATATGTAAAGAGAAAGTTTCAGTTCTGAAGGAATATCTCAAGTGCCATTACGCGAGTAAACACGGAGAGCATTATCATAACTTCCAGGGAGATGACAGGAAAAAGCGAGCCGAGCAGCTACAAACAGGCCTGGTACCCCAGCAAAAACTTTTCCACAAAGCAGGCAAAGACGCAGATGCTGCAGTTCAGGCAAGTTACGAGGTCAGCGAATTAATCGCCAGGGTGGGAAAGCCATTCATCGAGGGGCCGTTTCTGAAAGATTGCATGCTACGAGTTCCTGATATTCTGTGTCCCGAAAAGAAAATCTTGTTTAACAACGTTGCGAACTGTTTGAGCAGAGATTCGTCTATTGTTCAGACCGACTGTCTCATCGGTCTTGCGTGTCGCCGGTCTGAAACGTTCACGCAAGTGCACCAGCCGGATGTGACGATCCTGAGCAGGGGTGGTCACACGTGGACAATGCCGATGAGGCCTGTTTGCAGTACTTCCAGTCTGTCAGAAGCGCTGTCGTAGACGAACTATGGTACTGTAGTGAACATTCAGCTGTGCCGCGACCCCTCAGATGGACATTCCAGCCTTCAGCATGCCAATGGCACGCACATTTCACCGGTGAAAAAAATACTCAATGTCTGAGCTGAACTCAAATTTTAGACATCAATTAATGGAAACATTCCTTTTGCAAATGAAGACAAATATATTTGGTATCTCATAACGACATACTTAAAATGGTGCCAACATTTCAAGAGGTGCGTTTATATTTTTGTTCAGTGTATTTACAAATCTAAACAAAACTTGAAGTTTGTTGTACATTGTTACAAATCTATACAAAACTTTGAACTTAGTTGTTGTTCATTGTTACAAATCTATACAAAAGTTGAACTTGGTCATTCTTTAACTTTCACAAATCTATACAAAACTTGGAACTTTGATCATTTTTACTCATCCATCTACCGACAAATCTGACCCCCCACACACATACACAGTCACAGCCCTGTCCTTTTTCCCCATTCAGCAATTACCCCCTCCCCCACTCCACTTTATCCCCACTAGCCCACCAGCATTCTATTCACTTTACTCACTACTTTCCTGCCCAACACCACCCCCCACACCCCTGAGCGAATGCAAAGTATAGACTGACATCTACAATTAATTTCACTGCATGTTTTACACCAGGATCTATGTACGTGACAATAAAATTTCCTTGAATCTATACAAAACTTAGTTTTTATTTTTACAAATTCATACAAAACTTGAACTTCATAGTTCATTTTCACAGATCTATAAAAATGATAGGGGGAAAAAACAATCTTTAGTATTTTCAAATAATAATATTAAAGAAACTAACATTTGTCTCTGTATACTCTCACTACAGGGGCAACTCAACTTTCAATTCGTACAATTCAAGCACATGCAAAATTATGATCAGGCAATTCAGAATGATAATGAGCTATTAAATACATACATTAGTGTTGGTTTGGAGTGCACAATGCACTGCAAGTCCAGGCCAACCAGCTGTTGATGGTTATGTTGTGCTTTGCTGCACAAAGCGGGCTGAAAGTAAGAGGAAAAAAAGCATGTCCAGCTTGGCTTTCATGCTCTTCCATTCTTCGGGGTTGAAGTGGATGCACTCCAAGTAATATTCCTGTCTGCACTTCCCGAAGAAATCACACCATGCCATGCCTGTGATGCCCATCTGCCCAACCATCTGGAAATAATACTCAGGGGTGGTCTTCAGAGTAAATTTACCATCAGCTTGGCAGAGCTAGTCACACTTTCTGATGCTTTTCTTGTCTGGACACTTGATTTCAAGGAGCCCATGGGTCGGTGCTGCACTCATGGCACACACTTTCCTGTCAGGTGATGCATCCAGGTAAGGGGCGTGGGGGTTAATCACCAAACCCCAGGGGTAGATGTCATTACCAGTGTGGGCTCTGTACTCAGCAGCAGCAAATGGCTCCATTTCAGGCCCTATCTTCATTACTTTTGTTTGCACATTTTTCCTCTCTATGAGGTTGGCGGCCAAACTCTCGAAATCCCTCACCCTGGAACAAATTCTTTTAAAAGATGTTGATGTGAGTTGTTTAACATGCACTTGATGCCAGGCCTTGCTAAGGCTCCGTCTTCTTGTTTCTCTCTCCAACTGCTCTGCATCGAAACGTGTGACAGCCAGACCACCGTAGTAGCACGGCTCCGTTTCATCCAGCACAGTGGAGAATGAACATGTCTGTGGTAAAAAGGAAGTGGAGGGTCATCATCAATATTGGTGGCAGACAGTGAGGTGTGACTTTGGTAGCTCAACACAGATCCCCTCGGAAGGTCACCAAAGGGTGTTGACACAGAAGGAATGGCAGCTTGCACATCTAGCTCTTGCTGCTAATTGTAGCCAAGTTTCTGGGAAGTGTCTCTGCCAGTTCCTCTGCAGGTAATGGAAGCGGCACAGGGCAATAGAAATTAGACATGAGCCCCTCTGCAGAGCGTTGATTTTTCTGCGGTGGTGCGTTGATCACGGGTGGTTTGTGCTTGGACACACTTAGAGTGCGCCCTGCTCTTGGAGTGACACCTAATGCTCTTGATGGAAAATGGCAGTCTTAACATGACATAACATAACATGACATGAATGGCAAGAACAGGCCTTTCAGCCCAACTAAGCTCGCCAGTTTCTTTATACTATTGTGAATATATCCCTTCAGATACTCAATGACTCAATGGTGTCTAGCTTTAAGTCAAGCCTGCTCTTGAAAACCCCCAAGGTCTCTGCCTCAACAATATGGTCAGGCAAGCTATTCCACATTGAAATTACTCTTTGGGTGAAGAAATATTTCCGAATATCAGTGCTGAATTTACCTTTGGTCAACTTCCATTTGTGACCCCAAGTTCTACTCACAACACTTGGTCGAAGGAATCCTACATAATTCACTTTGTTAATCCCTTTAACATATTTAAAGACCTCAATCAAATCATCCCTGAGCAGTGGCGTGCACAAAAAGACGCTATGCGGTGCTACAGCACTTGCCCCTTTGCCCTTTATCAATGAAAGTGCCCTTTTGAAATTTCGTTTTTTTTTTTTAATGATTATATTTATTATTATTATTATTATTAACACTTTAGTGGGGCCAATGTTGAAATGATCTTTTATAAAAGCTGTGTGATTAAAAACTACTGAAAAAAAGGAGGCCACCTCCTCACGCACTTCCGACCTCTCTTCCTTTGTCACGAGAACATGCGCACAGTGCATATCAGCTGAGCGACTGGTAGCCACAGTCTTGTGCCCCACCAGCCAGGTAACACACAGATCAAGTGAAATCGTACAGTTTGCCCTCCAAGCCCAACCTGTAATCATTTTGTTGTGCAGTAGCATGTCTCATACACAGTGACGGTCTGTCGGCAGAAACACAGGGCCAGCAATAACCTCACGTTTTACTTCTTAATGACAGACACCTCTCGCAGTTTACCTCCCCGATTAGCAACCGTTGCTCAGACTGATTGGAGGAACCGACGAGAATCTAACTTGTTTTTGAAAGCCGTGTTATACATTGCACTACGAAATTATACGGTGTTAAACTTACTTCCGCACACCAATGGCTACGGAAAAAATATCCTAAGTCTTTATAATTTCTGAATTTGCGTAAATTAATTCGCGACGTTCATTGAGCAATTAGCCATGAGAATCTGTTCTATATACTCTGAATGTGACAGCCAAAGTGCGTAGTAGCACAGCTGAGTGAAGACGAAAATAATTGCTGTGAAGTCTGCGAAAGTTTCGGATTTTTTGCAGATTGTCATCCTTGCGGATTCACATTAATTATATCAACATAGCCAACAGGCAATCGCTTTGTAATTAGCATTTCTTAATCATTACGTGTCACGCATTGGTGGTGGCCATTCTGTTAATTAACTGTTGTGGTGGGAAAAATGTCCCAAACGGTTCTAAATTCAGAATAGTACTATAATCACATTTAAACAGAGAACTCAGCCAGCTTTTTGTGGCCCCTCAAAACTGTGGAGCTGAGAAAAAGTATAAACTCATAAATCTGCCAAACGCAAGATAACAGGACTGCAAGCCGGCCGACCAAGGCTGGCTAGATGAGCTAATCTTCCAGAATGACCATATTGGTCAGCCTGGACCCACTACCGGAGCATGCGCAGCTTAGTGTTCTGGAACCATCCATGACCTAGATAAGTTACTGAACTTTTGCTGAACCCAAGGTTTGGGAGGCTCAAATGTGGTCTTCGTGCGTCCCTGGAGGCTTAAAATGAATTTACACTATGATGTAATGGTTACCTTGTTACTAAGGGCGGAGGGTTGCTATATGACAATGAACCAATCAGAATTAACAATTTTGAATAAAGTGGGACGAGCCGTATTTAATCCCACCTAGAAGGACGTGCCAAAAGGGTAATAAATACGAGGGTTCGGACAGTCAGTGGTCAGTGTCGGGTGATTGAAGAAGAATGAATGCTATGTGGTTTGCGCAGACCAGCCTGGGTTTTGTACTTCACTTTGAGCGACTTGCAATAAACCTGATCACATCAGACTCTGGAGAATGTGTCCATTCCTTGAAGGTAGATTTATAGGGGTTGGGAGAACACTTGGTTCACAATTGTTTTCACCCACACTGTTTGATTGCTAATCAATCAAACCTGATCGCAAACAGTTTAAGAGCAATTATCCGGGAAAGGGTGATGTTACTGAAGGCCTTCCTGGCATCTGACGGTACGCCACTGCTCATACAGCACCAAACAACTGAGCATTTTTTAGCCGACTGTTCACCTGATTAGCTAGTTTAATGCTATAGCCCAAACAATGATAGATCACGTGAGGACGGCCACCATAAACAATGTCGGTCGACTTTGCAAATCTATCTATTAAGCTGAACATTTATTTTTGTGTAGGTTTTGTTAGGCAACATAAATGAACACATAAAGAAGAATCAGGCAGTTTCCCGTTGCCTGAGAGAAAATTATCCCCATAAAGGCTACCCATGTGCCTTCTTTTGATGAATGACGGTAGTCATGAATTGCATTGAACATGCGCGTGTAATGTTTATTTTATTTTTTTTATCTCACACTATAATAGCATGTTCCACGTGTGCATAAAAATGCCCTCCCCCTCCACCCTGAGCGGTTGCCCCCCATAATGTCTGTGCACGCCACTGCCCCTGAGTCTCCTTTTCCGAAGACTAAAGAGATTAAGGATCTTCAGCCTCTTCTCGTAGCTTTCATCTTTTATACCTGGAATAAGCTTGGTGGCTCTTCTCTGAACTTTCTCTAGAGCCTCTATATCTTTCTTCAAGTATGGTCCCCATGGCTTGAGGTAGCGATGTCCTGCTTGTAGTTGGAGGGACAGATGTAAAACCCATTTTCACATAATGTATAGAGAAGACCTATCAAGTTATTGCACAGTCCCAAGCCAGCTTTGCAGCTGCACTTAGTCTTGCCGATGAAAGGCAGCTGAAGGGAAAGCTCCACCTATTAAGATAATAAAATATTGAAAAATTGTGTCGTGACAGCATACAGCATATACAACTTATATAACCGCTGATCTTCTATAAAGAGTAACACTGAGGACACCATTAGTTGGGTACACAGTACATATTCATGGGTACTCAGTGTACTGAAACTGAGGGCTGAGAAATAAACTTGTAACACTACATGAAAATAAACAGTGGCCGTTTCTGAAATAGTAAAATATTACTGCAGTGCAACTTAGAACAACAGTGCATTATGCAATTTTGGAAACAAACAGTATTTATTTTGCCATCTATACTTTAGTTTTTACTTCAACATATACAGTATATTAGATTGTCTAATTTTAGACAAATATTTTTTTTTTTTAATGTTGTGTTTGTATTTTACATGGCTTTTGGAAACATAAACCTAAACATAACGAAGCAACAGGTTGTTTTACCCCCAAATAGAAGCATTAAAAAATCAAATAATAATAAAATAATCAGTATCCCACAGAATGCCTGAAATTTCAAGCGACCTGATACCTTTTGGAACTTAATTGCCTTTCGAACATACCTTTCCTCAACCCTGCAGTCACTACCCTTTGAACTGAGCAACTCTGATGATAAGAACAGCAATATTCTGGCCCTGTCTGGCTTTCAGTGTACTTTTGATTTAGTGAGCGAGCCATCACAGTAGTTATCGTGTTAAACACTTGGCGTTAATGTCCTTAAAGTCCGACAGGGAAAAGTGCATCAGTGCATTGCAGTCCTTATTGGCCCAATTTTCTATAATTTCAACAGTTAGCTCCGGCATGGATGATAAATTGGTGGTCCAAACAGGGGCTGCCATCATGGCCGTTATCGACCGTAATCAATCGCTCTGTAGTATGTACTAGGTTTCAACTTCCTGTATAGTTCCGGGTTACTGTACCCTCAGCCTCGTTCTGATTTTCAAAATGGCCAACAGGTGGCCAAGCCAATGGCCAAGAAAGTGTTTCGTCTGTGTGGATTGGCAAATGTTTTAGAGTGGAAATGACGAGCAACACTTTTAATCCGGAACGCGCATGCACTTTTCATTGTTTTCATTTAACGCGGAGCAAGAAGGCATTTTAATCACGTAGGATAAAAAGTACAACTCTAATCCTCGACTCAACAGCAGTCTTGCTGAGAGCTAATTCAGGGCTACGTCAATTTATGACCTACAAGACACACGGCTGTTCAGTGTTTGAAATGACCTTGTTTTACCTCCACGTAGCCCAGGTAGAGGTCTGCTACGTCATCATTTTCGTGCATGAGTGAATTTGCATGTGCGTGAAGTACCGCTCCAAAAACTGAATATTTCTTGGACCAGTTTCAGCTGCAACCCCTACTGGATTAATTGCAGTCTCTTCTCCTCGCGGGTATGTCATCATTTTGTGACTCAAGGTATTCTGACCCATTAAGCCAGATGAAGTTGAAGTTCAGATGAAGTTCTGAACAGCTCTATCTAATTATTTTGATTTTGACTGAATATAACATTACACTTGAAACCCACGAGCTTAAACGTGTAGGCTCGCCAGCTAAATACACTCACACATGCCGATTGGGAGAAAAATTGACTCAATCGTAGCCCACCAAATCCGCCAAAGAAACTCTAGAAATTAGCCAGTGCATTTTACTGATGATCTTGGGCTAACTCAGGGTTAATTGCTGAAGATTAATATGATGAGCTAAAAAAATAAACTGATAAAGAGCAAAGTTTTGGTAAACCTTTTTCGGTATATAGTTGGGTGGGTTTAGAATTCGTTCTGAGGTGCGCTTCCCTGACACCTCATAGGTCACCTTATTCCGAATAAGGCAGGCCACGCCCACTTTTTTGATATACGCTTAACTAACGTAGGAAAATAAATACGCTCCCCCGGTCTACCTTATTCCGGGTCTACTGCACTGTGTAGACTTCCTCCTTGGTTCATTCGGTGTCAATTCACCGAATGGCTCCTGCATGACCCCCTGAGATTTTCTTGAAAAAAATCAAGTTGGTGCATTTACTACGTAATCGAATAATCCCAAAATTGTGGGTCTCAACTGCCAATAGTTTAGCCACAAAAAATTACTAAAAGGAAAAAAGTTTGGGCAATTTTTAGCCTTTTTTTAGCTTTGCCTTCTGAAGTTCTAATATTGAGCTGGAATATCTTAAAGGAACAGTCCACCGTAATTTCACAATGAAACATGTTTTTCTATGAAATGAGTCGAGATGATACGTACCTCTCCGAGCTTTGAGCGACCACCCAGTCAGCCAGACGGGCTGCCACTCCTGTTAGCATTTGTAGCGAGACTCATTGTGGTCAACGGTATTTTTCGGGGCTGTAGTTAGATGCGACCAATGTCTTCCACGTTTTTCCTGTTTACAAAGGTTTATATGACCAGTGACATGAGTTCGGGTTCGGGTACGCAAATCCAAAAGTGGCTTTTTCTATGCTGTGTGAAGTGCGTACTATAATGACAGGCGTAGTAACGCCTTCTGCGCGCTTCGACAGCGCATTGATACCTTCACTTCTGATTTCTTTTCTCTCCCACGACCCCCCCCCTACTTCCGTAAGTACAACCAACGTGACTGCACTGCACTACTTGGTACACAGTTAGGAAGCCAGAGCTTGCAGAAAATTATCAGTAAGGGATAATTAACGAGAAGGTGTGCATTCCACGGTTTTAATGCACGACGCGGAGTTCGCGTCACGTGGTTGCCTCCGTGAAGAGCATTAAAACCATGGAATGCTCACCTTCAAGTTGATTATCCCGCTTATACCATGGTCATTTGCCAGCAATATCAAATCGCAGCATTAATCTGAAACGGAGATTATGCATAACCCAACATTATGCGCGATTATGCGGACTGTAGCTTACTTGCTACCCACAATTACAATGAACTTATGACGGTTTCCGCAGTCAGCGAGCTGAAATCAGTCTGCTGGCATAGCACGTAGCTAGCGAACTGTCAGCAGTTGCTGATACATGAAGTGGACACGTTAGCTTCATTTGTAACCGCACAGAGTTACAATCGTTTAATGGATAAAGCCTGATTACTTCGCTGCTACAAAATTCGATGATGAAGTTCGTTGTTGACTAATTTATTCATCGATAATTTGTCGTTAAGTCATTGCAAAAGTATTTCACGCTTTGGAACTGGACTAAGCGTAGTTTCACAGGAGCAGGAGATGAAGGCAGCTTCAGAATGAGCCATTTGACTTCCTCGCAACTCTCAGGCACGCCTGTGCAAATGCGACCGGTGGAAGGAGAGAGGAAAGCGACAGGGTAAGCGGACATGGAGCTGCAAATTTATGCACGCAGTTACAATAATCTATCACTAGATGGCACACCAGAATCATTTATTGAATATTCACAAGCAAGCCGAATACTGAATACCGTTTTTTTCTTTCACCTAAAAATTGATTAAAAGTCACCAGGAGAGAACAAAGAGTGGTTGTTCCTCTTCTTTCTATGTGTACTTTGAAAATTACTTGTACTTGCTTTTGATACTTTAGTATATTTTTCACAAAATACTTTTGGTACTTAAAGTAGCTCACATTAAATGTACTTAAGACTTTTATGGAAGTAATTTTCTTATGCGTGACTTCAACCTTTTCTTTGGTAAAAGTTGAAGTCACCCATAAGAAAATTACTTGCATAAAAGTCTTAAATTTGACGTGTTTGTATTTTTCTATGATGAGGAAGATTGTTACATTGGGTTGTGACTAGCAGTAAATATATGGAGTGTGTACCCAGTGTGCAAGATTCTACTTTCTTCCTGTATTTTTCTATAACATATATGGCTGCTGTATAGTTTATTGTAGTACAATTACTACATTATGCATATTGCTCTGCAACTGCGGTTTTAAAATTCGAGAGAAGTGAAGATACCCTGTGCCCTGTGTGAGTTTATGATGAATATTTTGTGGTCAGTCTAATAAGTTGCGGGGGGGGCACTACCAGAAATCCGGCCTAGGGTGCCAAGTTGCTTAGGAACGCCATTGGTGAGTACAATCCTAACTTGAAATGTCAAAGCATGAGAAATAATATTGTTGTCATGGGTGTGAAGCAAGAGGGAAACGAAAATTATTCCGCGACTGAAAACTTACTGAAACAATATATGAAAAACAATCTGAAGATGTCTGATAAACAAATAGCAGAAACTGAAATCAAGAGAGCGCATTAAATAGGTCGCAAAAAGGATCCCAAGATACCCAGACCAATAGTCGCGCGTGTTTTACATTTTAAATCAAAAATATCAGTACTTGAACGGGGGAGGATATTAGAAAGAAGACGCGCATTACTTCCTATTATGAAATTCAACAAAGCGCAAAACAATAAAGTGCGACTATCAGTAGATAAACTGTACATCAACAACCAACTTTTTAGAGACTCCAAAATAACAACATGGCTCTAAAGTGGATGGAGGTTTTCATAAACTTATTTGGAGTTGTAGAATACCAGCAGTAAAACCCTTGTGAGAAGCCAGGGTCTACGGCTGGAAACTCCAATCCTGGATCTCACCAAACTCTAAATCGAGAATGCATTGACGTAAAATGACAATGCATGGACGGAAAGCAATGTTGGAAAGACAATAGTGAGGATATGACTGCTGACAATGTTCGCATTATTATTTATTTATTTATTTAGGTATTTTCTCTTTCCTTCTCTTGTTGTCATTGCTGTTCTGTTGTGGTTGTTGTCATTTTTAGAATTCTCATGTTTTCACCGTTGTGTTCCTTCAGATCTTATTATTTCACTCACCATTATGTGTATACGCAAACATGTATATGGCACTGCGTGTGCTGACGTATACATGGACAGGTATATTAGTATGCATGCAGATGTATGTGTGTATGTATATATAAATGTATATACATGTGTGTATGAGTATGTTCAAGGTATCTGTATATCTATGTAGGTATGCATATCTGTATGTGTTTATAGATATTGGAGTAAGTAGATTGTTCTATGTGTCTATTTGTTTATGTATCAATATCTGTATGCATGTCTATATGTATGTATCTGTGTGTATGTAGGTTTGTATACATAGGGGTATGTATGTATGTATGTATGTATGTGTAGGTATGTGTGTACATGTATGTATGTGTATGTTTGTATATATGTGTATGTAGGTATGCATCTGTGTGTGTGCGCGTGTATGTCTGTGGGCGTGCATGTGGTGTGCATGCATATAGACGTGAGGTATATTTGTGTATCTATTTATTTGTACATGCTTATGTGTGTATGCTGATAAATTTATCTATGGAGGTATATGACGACCTCAATGCATCATAACTGTTTGAATGGTATGTGACAGAAGATGTAGTATGTGAAAACTGTGTTCTAAAAGAATGTTTATGTCATTGAAGAACGTGAATCTGGATTATCAATGAAAACAATGCTTAACTTAGCAGCAGGATACAAGTTTGTGGGATGGTGTTGAGAGATGTCTCAGGTTGAATGAAGTGTTTGTTGAAATGGGGGAAGTGTAGAGAAGGAAGGCAGGGTGGGGGGGCAGAGGTAGATTGTATATCACTGCACAGTGGGGAAGGGAAGACACTGGGAAGGGGGAGGGAGGCGGAGGGACAATGCATAATTTGTGTCAAACTCAACTTTTGTCATATTATGCTTTATATGATTATATTGCCCTGGTTGACCCTTTGGATCAAAGAAGATGTTAAATGCAAATCTTTAAACCAAATATGGTTGTTGGAGAACTGAGGATAGCCAGCTATAACTGTAATGGTCTTGCAGACCATAAAAAACGACAAACGATTTTCACCTGGCTCAAAGATAAAGGCTATGATATTCTTTGTTTGCAAGAGACGCATTCAATATTTACAGATGAAGCAGTCTGGGAGCAAGAATGGGGGGACCAATATATTTTTTTCCCACGGTACAAAAAGCTCAAAAGTAATGACACTCCAAAACAACCAGGACATTAAAATAACACTTTCTCTCACTGAATCACAGGGAAGATGGACCATCTTAACTGTATTAATTGATGGCGAGTATTTTACCATTATTAACATATATGGTCCAAATAATGATGACACTAACTTGTTTGAGATTATCCTTAATAATCTATTAGGTTTACAAGAGACAAGTGACGTCTTTATCATGGTAGGAGACTACAATACCGTATTAAACCCTGCTTTAGATCGAAAAGGTAATCATAACACAAATTATCACCCGCATGCTTTTAAAGGAATTTCAGGTATTATGGGTTCCATGGACCTTGTAGATATCTGGAGACTCAGAAATCCAGATCTACGCAGGTATACCTGGAGGAGACAGAATCAAGCTAGTCACATTGACTATTTTCTGATCTGTTTCTCTTTGGTGCGAAAGTTAAAACAGCATTAATGGAAGACAAAAAAAGATCCGATCACCAACTTATAGGGCTGCACCTATCACTCACCGATTTCCCAAGAGGCCGAGGATACTGGAAATTTAATCAGAGTCTTTTAATGGATAATACTTTTATAACCAAAACAAAAGTTTTCATTACAGACTTCTTCTCAAATAATATAGGTTCAGCAGATCCTCTGTGTGGGAAACATTGAAATGTGCCTTTTGAGGGCATGCGATACAATACTCTTCCTTCAAACAAAAGCAATTTAGGGCAAAAGAGAAAAATCTAGCAAAAGAAATTGAAAAACTTACACGAGATAATAAAAACAGAGTGAACTTGAAGAACTTTATCAAGAAAGATCAATTAATATACAGTGCCCTCCATAATTATTGGCGCCCCTGGTTAAGATGTGTTAAAAGCCTTAAAATAAATTGAATTTTTTATTGCAGAAGCATACTCTCATACTGAAAACTTTAGAAAAATGTAACCTTATACTCAAGTGAATTTTAAGGGGGAAAAAAATCCCTGACTAAGAAATAATTATTTTTCATGAAATCACCTGTTCCACAATTATTGGCACCCCTGACAATTCCTAGGAAATGAATTTAATTGAAGTATTTCTGTCATTCCTACAGTAGTTTACAAAGTTGAACAGAGTATCTAGGAACATTTAATTAGTAAGTTTATCACTTCCTGTTTCCCTGGGGTATAACTATGACGTGACACTGAGGCCATTTCTCTAATCCACTCTTCAACATGGGAAAGACAAAGGAACACACCATTCAAGTAAGGCTGATGTGTGTCGACCTTCACAAGTCAGGAAATGGCTACAAAAAAATAGCTACTCGCCTGCATCTGCCCATATCTACTGTCAGAGGAATCATTAAGAAGTTAAAAACAACTGGAACAGTGTAAACAAGCCTGGACAGTGAGGAGGATGCCAAGAGAAATAAAAAGTTCTCTGATAAAGAATTGCAACAAATGGTAGCATCTTGGGGTCACAAAGTCCCCGAAACAACCATCAGGCGCTATCTACATGCCAACAAGCTGTTTGGGAGGCATGCACGGAAAAAACCTTTTCTCAGTCACAATCATAAACGCAAACGTCTGGAATTCGCGAAGCGGTACTGGGACTTCAACTGGGACCGTGTGCTTTGGTCAGATGAGACCAAGATAGAGCTTTTTGGCAACAAACACTAAGTGGGTCTGGTGGAGCACAAACAATGAGTATGCGGAAAAACACCTCATGCCCACTGTGAAGTATGGGGAGGATCGGTGATGCTGCGGGCCTGTTTCTCTTCCAGAGGCCCTGGGAAGCTTGTTAGGGTGCATGGCATCATGAACGCTTTGAAATACTAGGACATTTTAAATCAAAATCTGGTGGCCTCTGCCCGAAAGCTGAAGATGCGTCGTCACTGGATCTTTCAGCAGGATAATGACCCTAAACATGTGGCCAATTCTACACATAAATGGTTCACCAGACACAGAATCAAGCTCCTCCTATGGCCATCTCAGTCCCCAGACCTCAACTCCATTGAAAAACTGTGGAGTGAGCTGAAGAGGAGAGTGCAGAGGAGGGGACCCAGGTCGCTGGATGATTTAGAGAGATTGTGCTTAGAGGAATTTTCGAAGATCCCTCTTAGTGTATTCTCCCATCTTGTGAAACATTATAGGAGAAGATTAGGTGCTGTTTTGTTGGCAAAAGGGGGTTGTACAAAGTATTAACATCAGGAGTGCAAAAAATTGTGGCACACATGATTTGATGTAAAAGAATTATTTCTTAATGTGAAATTTTTTTTCCCCACTGAATAAATGCACTTGAATTAAAGGTTGGATTTGCCTCTATAGGCTCCAGCTCGCCCTGCGACCCTAGTGAGGAATAAGCGGGTATAGAAAATATATGGATGGATGGATTTTCCTTTTTTTTGAAAAAAAAAAAAAAAAAACAGGATTTATTAGAAGCTAAAGAACACATCTTAACCCGGGGTGCCAATAATTATGGAGGGCGCTGTAGGTTCCTTACACTGAAGGCCAAAAGTAGTGTGCCTTAAAAGTTCATAAAGTAAGGTAGAACTACATATGCATAGATCCAGATTACCCTAATTTGCCTTTATAATATTTTTCAAAATTAAATTGGAAATTCCTACAAAACTGCTTCTGACCAGCCTATTATGTGTGTCAACCCCACTCTCTGTTAATCTCCATATCCTATCATGTGACATGAATTGCTGAATGTCTTGACATATGAATATCACAGTTCCCCATATTTCACCATATCACTTCATAATTTTCTGTATGTAAATAATCCCATTGTTGTTATTTTCATCTGTAACTGTGTATTTTTTTAGTTTCACTATAAATCAAACCCCTAAATAATATGATATTGTAGCCTCCATTGGATTTTTTCCCTCTGGGGTTTTTTCCAATTGGTTGGTTACTTAGTTTGTAGCACATACAATCTTTTTGCTTTCCCTAGACAAGTGTGGGAAAGTTTTTGGTTTATGTGTTGATTTGTTCTATTATTCATGATTTTAGGAAAGTTTGAAAAGTAATTTATCATTTCATTTGACACAATAAAATTGGTTCAACTAATACACCAACTAACTTCAGATAATAGACTCATAGAACAAACCTAGGTAGCATACTTCTAATTTAGTTCTATTTTTCTCACTTTTATTTAATTTTTTCATATTATTATGCCATTTTCTGTGTGTAAAAAAAAAGAAAAAAGTGAGGAATTGTGGTAGAAGAAGGCACTCTTCTCCTCCCCCTTAACCATCATCCTGTCTGTACCTGGCTATTCAACCAATCCAGTCCCATTGTTATCTTCTGAATGTCCCTCCACCCCCCCCCCACCCCCCCTCTGTTGATCATTCATTGGTTCTCTCTGCCATTTGTCCTTTTGTATCCAATCAGTTCAATCCTTACTGTAAAGAACAGCCCACCTTTTTTCAGCATAAATCTCTGGGCCTCCATCTTTAGCTCCTCTTGCTTTCTGGTACCAGACAGAGCAACAGACATCAGCAGTTGGTCTTCATTGCTGTGATTCACAATTTGTTCACAATTGTAGCAGTACAATAAACTTGTTGAAAGTCTATTTGTTGTAATCTCTCGGTTCTACGACAGACATATTCTGATTATTAGCAGAATATAACTCTACAGTCATCCAAATGCAACCATTTACATCTTGTAATCAGTAGTGGTGCGTTCGCAGTAACCAAATCCTTCGGAAACCTCACCTTTTGGTGCCAAATAATCTACAACTCTCGCAGTTTAATTTTCCAGATTAGCAACAGTTGCTTTGAATAATTGGTAGAGCCAACGACAGTCCAATTCACTTTCAACAGCATTGTTATACATTGCACCACTGAAGTATTGAAGTGTTTTCTTCCCCACATAAAGGCTATGGTAAAATATCAATGTCTTTGTAAGTTCTGTGCCCATGTAGCTTGTGAAACAGTACAGATTTGCATAAATTAGCTTGTGGGACTCATCAAGCAATAAGCCATGAGAGTTTGTTCTATATTCTAAATGTAGTCACTGCTAAAAAGTGTTGTTTAGGCACGATGCATAGCTTCGTGCCAATTGAAAGGATGGCAAAAGTGAATGCCCCGAAGTCAGAAGAGGTTTTGGACTTTTGATGTTCCCATCCGTATAATGCCAAATCAATCATCTCAATGTAGACAATTCGAGTATGTCAGGCAAGACGCCATCTTGAAATTTTCCAAAGCAAAAACGAGGCTGAGGTGGGAGACGAAATGTCAAATGCCCGTATCAAGTATAGAAAACAACAGAGGAGATTCCTTAAACTAATAAATGGTCAAGAACCATAGCCATTGAAGCTCTCAACCCTGCCAAGACAACGGCCATTAGTGTAATCATACCAGTGGGCAAGAAGGACGAAGGTAACATTACTGGAAGAGTAGGAAAGCGTCCTTGATCGAAAGGTATGGGCACTCTGACAAAGCGAAGGTGTTCAAAACCCACTGCAAAATCGGATATCGGATCTTGCTCACTCACTGGGAAGACAATGGCAGGGACTGAACAATTGACATTGTTGATGACCAGCAGAAAGTACTTAACTCCGAGGAGTCACCGAACTTGCCATTGCATTTCACGTGTCTGTAAATCTTGTAGATGATTTATCTGATATAGCCAGCTAGCTAGCAATGAAACTGGAGCGTTTAATATGCGGCTACAGAACCGCGTGCACACAGTAATTAAATTCGTTCTGGTATCGTAATTTAGCAAAGCACACTGGAGTCCCCGTACTCCAAGTTGTATATTTTCGCGCACATTAATTTGCATGTGCGTTAGGTACCGCTCCAAAAACACAGTAATATTTCTTTATTTACGAGTTGTTTTGGTAGTTCACTTTTAACCTACTTCGACGAAGAAATGCAAAAATATTAATTTACTGATGAGGGCTAGTGAGCAACCTCATGGTTAACTGTTGAAGGTTAATGTGATGTGCTTAAACAAATAAACTGATAGATAGCCCAAACTTAGGCAAATGTTTTTGGGTGTTTTTTTAATTACAGTTGAGTGGATTTAGAATTTGTTCTGGGTTGTGTTTCCCAAAAGTGTAGTAGCTATCCAAGTTAACAATTGACATAGTTCGTCCATTCACAGTCAATGGGTCCAACTATAAGTTAGCACCTGTGATTTTGGGAAATGCACCCTTGGGCAAGATACCATATGACCAATCAAGCAACACTGCTTAAAAAATTAGGATAAAAGGACAGAATTTGTTTGAACTTCTGACTTGTGTATAAAGATCAATTATGTGGTTGGATTGTGCGAATGTTCAATGATGATCATGCAGAATGTTCACTTGCCTGCCGGGCGAGCAGTCTGAGCTTATTCGGTTTCCTGAAAGAATTTCCAGTCACCACGGATCTCGGGCGAGTGCGAAGATCAAGCCCTGCAATGGTTAACGATAACATCAAATGCTGTTTACACAAACTCACATAATATACTCAGCAACAAAAGTTTCTGTGACACCATTTATGTGTATGTTATAAATGACACGCAAAGATCTCAATGCAATCAATATGTTTATTTAACAGGAGAAACACTGACTTTTCAGTGCCAACGTCACTCAAAACGAAAAATGTCATTTTCATGCGTCATGAAGCACTTGTCTGACGTCTAACCAATTGTGACCTTCACACTTCAATACCGGGTGTGACTTCCTCGTGCCATGATGCAAGCAACGCATCTCCGGCGCATGGACCGAATCAGATGTGCCAGAAATTGCTGTGGGATGTCATTCCAAATCTGACGTAGACGTTGTCGCAATACCTGGAGTGTAGCTGGCGGGTTATCCAACCGCCGCAAACGTCGATCCATCTCGTCCCAAAGATGCTCGATTGGGGACATGTCTGGGGATCTGGCTAGCCATGGCAGGACATTGACATGTTGTTGCATCAGATACTACTGTACAATCCTTGCAACGTGTGGTCTGGCGTTATCATGTTGCAGCGTTATTCCGGGACCATGTTGCATCAAAAACGGTACCACCAATGGCCGTAGCACTTCATCGCGATATCTTTGACCTGTCAGATTTCCATCAATAACAAGCAAATCTGTTCTGTTTCTAGCCGTGATCCCTCCCCAAATCATGACACTACCACCTCCAAAACGATCAAATTCCTGAACACAGTTGTTGGCATAACGTTCTCCACGTCGACGGTATACACGTAAACGACCATCACATCGGTTAAGCATGAATCTTGATTCATCAGTGAAGAGTACAAGATCCCACTGACGTTGGATCCACCGTCGATGTTGTTGTGCCCACTGTAGACGCAGTCGTCGGTGTTGTACTGTGAGTATTGGACGTCTTGCTGGCCGACGTGGGACAATGCCAAAATGACGGAGACGACGACGGATTGTCTGTGCAGACAGTCGCCTCAAACCAGGTATCGTTCTTGCAGTTATGGTTGCAGGTTGGAATCGATTTCGGAGATGGGTTGTTCGAATCCAGTTGTCCTGTCTGGGAGTGGTTACTCGTGGACGGCCGCTGCGAGGACGGTCTCTGACATGTCTTGTCTGCTGATGACGCTGCCATAAGTTCCAAATGGTGTTTCGGTGGACATTCAGGCGATGAGCATCTTCCCTCTGCGAGGTTCCGGATTCAATCATCCCAATGGCCCTCCACCGATCATTTTCAGACAGTCTTGGCATTTAGAGGGTAGAGTTCCTGATCCGAAATGGCTGTGTTTTCGATAAGTGATGCTTCCGTCGTTCATCAGGCACAATGTGAACATTCCAAAAATTCTCCTCTTTTATTGCCATCCACAAGCATGATTTACGCACATTTTCACGTGCAAAGTCATTTTCTCGCATTTTCATGATTTCCATTTCAATGTTGTGTTTACGTGTACTGTTTCAGTCTGATATGTATTCCATGTATGACAATTTCATAATTGCGTTATGAAAAATAATTAACAATATTGGTGTCACAGAAACTTTTGTTGCTGAGTATAATTTGGCATGTAACCACACTTCATTACCATCTCAAACACGTAACGGATCTTAGTTAAGACCAATCGCATTCAAAGTACTAGTTAGCATTATCAGCTGAGCTCCCAGAGGGGAACTTACCTTGCATATTTGTAATGTAGCTTTCAAGACAATTGCTGTAGCCATTTTAGTAAGTCTGCTCTGGGTATCCGACATCCCTCCTCGGCCCATTTTTCTATGTTAGTAATTGTTAATTTAGGTTACAGCTCTTACTGTCCCATAGCAAAAGTCTAGTGGTGCTCTAGTGTGGTGGTGCAAGTCACTTATAACTCGTATGTTTTCATAGTTCTGCTTCAGTCAGTGATTAAAATCCCCAAGGATGAATTCAGGTGATTCAGGGCCAATTTCATCCAAGTTGTGCATAGTGTCAGCAATCAGCTGAGCAGCAGCAGATGCATTTGCCCATGGATGAATGTAAACAAGTGTTTAAAACAGTTATTGGAACTCGCAAGGCAGATGAAGGGGACAGCGTAAGATCGACAACAGTTCCAAGTCAGCAGTATATGTTCTTTCTCTGATTATAACGATACTACAGTACCTCTCGTTGACGGAAAAACACACGCCTCCTCGGCAGCTTTCTCCAGTTGTCACCGGAGACCAGTCTAGATGAATTGGTTTTCTGAACCCACTTAAGATCAAGTCCTTGTCACTGTCTGACACCGTGAGCCATGATTCTGTGAAAGCAAGGAGACATGATTCCCTTATTTCCTGTTGGAACCTAGCCCATGCTTCAAGCTCATCTATCTTGTTTTGGATAGACTGCACATTTGACAGCAGTATGGTAGGAAGTGATGGCAGCCTACGGTGGTGGTCTAACTTGAGATTCTTGAGTCTCCGGCGTAGGCCACCTCTTCTCTCTCTTTTCTAAGTCTTTGTGAATGATTTCCACAGCTCCCTCAGGAATTGTCTGGTATCATGCCGGCTGTTGAGGTCCGGATCAAAAGAAGAAACTCCTGGCTGGGAATGGCTCTTCCCAGCTCACCTTATCTTTCTGCTCCGTGGGAGGTAGAACAGAGGACCGAGCGTCGCCGCAACAAACGGTACGAAAAACTCAAAAAGTATTCCCATAGTTCTTGTGGCTGTATCACTGACTGTATTCTCGCTCACACAAAAAACAGTAAAAGTTGGTTAGTAGGAGCAAGTCAGAAGAACCTTACAAACAGATTAAAACGACCATTTCATAAAATGAGGACCATTTCACGGTATTTAATTTGTTGCGGACAGGACATTCGCAGGTTTTTTTCGTTGATAAAAATTTGTCCTAGTAACAATTGAAAAGTTTTAACTGGTGGAGGCAAGTACTACCCAAGTACCTTATTTGATAAAAACAAAAAATATTTTGAATTTCATTTTCATTTTCAAAATGAGACTGGAAGTTGCGTTGCGGACAGAACAAAAAGTGAAGTGGGGGTTTTTTTCCTGGCTCTACATCTTAGGTAGGTTTCAGAAGAAATTATGAATTTCTCACTCAAAGAGTGAGTCGAGAGGGGGAACTTATTCCAATGGGATGAGCGTTGCGGACAGGATGTGCCGGACAGGACACTTTTTCACTTGGATTAAAAATGAGCAAAAACACACATTTACTTCATATAAAATGTAGTATATTGCATTATTTGCATATTTAGAACATAAAGCTGCATTACATAAAATAGTTCACATGTTTGAGAGGATATCAAAGATTTCAGCGGAGGCGTCGCAGAGTCGCAGCTCCTCGTGCCTTCTGAGTGTACTTGGAGTGTACTGAGTGTCTCCCATGTATGGTTCCCGAGTCTTTCTGTTTGCTGCGCTCTAGTCTTGTCTGCCCCGTGTATAAGTCTCCCAGTGTATCCATCAGTTTTGTTAGGTTCAGTTTTTGTTTTCTTAGTTTATCCTCTCTTGGAGAGTACTTCTGTTTCCTCCTGCCTTTGGCAGTGTACCTCAGTTCTCCCATTTGTTCAGTGCTTGAGCACGGTGTTTTATTACTGGGAAGTCTGCCAATTTATCCTTCGTGTTTTGTGTTTAATAAACACTTTCTGGATCCTGCACCTGGTGTTCCTCTGACCTCTTCTTACAGTTTCCACTAGAAGTGCCTCAATATTAGTTAAATAAGAAACAACCTTCTAGTTTTTAAAAGCCTTATTTACGTTAAAAGCCTTTTTTCTCAGTAGAAGGGGAATATCCATACCAACTAAAAGCCAAATCTATTATCACTACATTACCTTGTCCTGACCGCAACATTTTTGTTCTGTTCGACACGCAAAACAGGACAAAAAAGAGTTGTGGTTTTCTGATGAGCTGTGTTGAGATTTTTCAAAAATCTTTTTGCTATATTGTTTTATACTACCTAGTAGTGATGCGCGGGTCGAGGTTTTTTAGCACCCGCACCAACCTGACCCGACGTGACAGCAAACCCGCCCCGCCCGCCGCGCTACAACTCGCACTGATTTTCAACCCGAACCCAACCCGACCCGACAAAAAAAGGAGGCAAGAGAAAAAGAATACAGTGGGTCTGTGACATGATTTGCGATGGAAAAAAATGATTCCTGATACGCTATGGATTTGAATGGAGCACAACATGCCATTGGCTTTTGGCTGTAATTCTTAATACAAAGTTTAGGCGCTGTCGATTAATTGAACTTTACCGTGATTTCTGATCTTTGCAACCAAACGAAATGCCATCAGGCAAAATATTGCAAACAGGCTGTTTTATTGGAACAAAATTAACATGACAGTGACGCACTGGCGCTATCGCATACAGTGTTGCCATATCCTGTCTACGAGGAAATTCTTTTTTCCTCATATATTTATTTCAAGATTGTTTTGGGGGGGGGGGGGCTTTAGGCGATTTTTTCAGCGTCGCTTATAATGTTGGCCTAGGCGTATTTTTTCCCAAACTAGACAAAAACAAAATCGCGTCAACAGTGCCAGGCTTTAAGCGATTACGGCGCGCTTCCAAGACACGGCCAGCCGAACTGAAGGGACGCAGAGAACTGCTTTGGCCACCATGGAGTTTTACACGATTATTCTTTGTCTCATGGTATGGTAATTAATGAGAGCAAGGCTAAGTTTATGACCATACAAGCTTCAGTAATAAGTTCCCTATTCGTTTCGGTGATATGTGTTGCCTATAGAATGGTGTTATAGAAATGTACATCCAAGAAGTGTCTTCACTGCTGATGGCAGCACACGCTCTGCTGTCAGAGAACACGTAGCTGATAAACGGAAGCACCTCAACAAGTCAGGGCTGTAGCCAGGGGGGGTGCGAATACCCGTCCCTTTTTGACTGCAATTAGTAGATCTCAATCATTTTCCTTTTATGACGCGTTTACCGACTATCGTAATTGGCAAAGCATGGGTTTCTCTCTCCTGCTGGCATTTGGCAGTTAAATAAGCTATAAAAAGCCTGCATCTCAAGCTATTTGCTTGAGAGTGGACAGGTATGCAATTTTAAACAACTTGCATTCTTGTATTCTTGCCATTACCCACTTTTCTGTTTTCATTCCAGTCCATGTTTTTGCTTTTGCCCATGCATTGCACTTTATCATTATCAGACCCCTGTCTGGTCTCAAGTCTTGTGATTGCTCACAGCCCCAGTATTGCGTGCCACTCTTTCGGGTGATTTAATGGTTTCTGGATTTCAACCATTCCTTCCTATCTCGTTTACTTCCTTCCACTTGCTTTTCTATATTACTTACCAGTACTAACAGTTTGTGATTTTTGCTAAAGTTACTAATTTAAACTAACTTTGTATATAATACTAACGAATGGGCACTGTATAGTGCTTTTCACAGGCAGGCTGTCACAAAGACGCTTTACAGAGAGAAAAGGGCAAAGCCCAGACAAATCCCTAATCCCCAAATAGCAGGCAAAAAAAAAAAGCCTCGAACTGCGGTGAGAAAAAACTCCTCAGTGAGAGGAAATCTCAGGAGGAACCTGGCTATTGTGGGGAAGCCCATCCTCTGCTGGCTAATTAATTAATTAAATGATGAGTCAATTAAAATCCAAAGTTCTTTAAATAATAAGGCGTCCAAGCAGTGACATCTGTAGCTCCAGGAAGTGGAGAGGCGGGGATGAGGGGATCAAGACAGCAGGAAGACAGCAGTCTGTAACCATAAGGTAAGTGACAGGGCTTAGGTGGTCCAAGGACTGAGTTACGGGGGACGGCGTTCCTCGAAGTAAACTCAAAAACAGAAGTGGGTTAGGAGCTGGATAGACTAACACAAAATGTTGTCCTGATTCCTAAGATTTACTTAATCTTCTTTGCTGCGTTTCAGTGGATCCTCCACACCTGCTCACTCTTTCCTTTCTCTCATTATCTGCGCACGTGAGAACTCCCTAACCGGAGCCGTATGTCTGTCCATAGGCTGTCTTGTGATCCCTGTCTGCGTTTTGGCTTTTGCCAATTTCATGTGATTAGGTTCTTCCTCATGTTTGCTCCTTTGTAATCAGTCTGATTTCCTACACTTGTCTTTCCTACACATGTGACCTCCCGTATGTGTATATTAGCAGTCTCCTCACAGCAGTTCCGTGTCAGAACGTTTCCCTAGTTTACCTGTACTGCTCTTGTTTTCGCCTTGTACTTAGTGTTGCTCTTCTGACTGGACCGTCCTCGACTTTTGATTTTTGGCTCTGTTTTGGTACCTTTACCTGCATCTGTTAACAAACCCTTTTTCTGCCCCAATACTGTTTTTGCTGCCCTGGTTTTTCGACTCGGATTCTGCCCTGTGGATTGTGATTTTTGGATTGTGGACTTTGTACTGTTTGCCAACTGTTTCTGGCTGCCAACTTTCTATGCAATCTCATGCATATGATATTGATATAATATTGTTATAATATTGATTAATATTAATGAGATACTTGCGTGTAATTAAAGTCCTTGAGAGTGGAAGTTTCACTTTCATTTGCGTTACGGTGGATTTTAACACGAGTAACATGGAAACGATTTTGACTCCAAATATTGTGCGCTTTTCCTCACTCAGGGGTTGGAAGCAATGTGTGTTTTTCATGACCGTTTAAATAGTTTAAATGAAATAAGACCATTTGAAACGTCTATATGCAATTCCATTGCTTCCATCTGTCATGGTTATGGTTTTTGTTCATGTTTATGTTCAAGTTCATAGTTTGTGATTTTGTCTATTTATTCCTTTTGGTTATTGTTGTTCTCAGGTTTTTAGTTCATTCCACTCTTCAGTTCCATTGCACTTGTCTCCCCTGTCTTGTGATCTAGTTGGTTTAGTCCGTTTTCCCGGTTTGCGTGCTCACATGCTTTGGGTGATTTCAATTGTTTCTGGTGTTTAATTATATTCCTTCAATCCTCGTTTACGTCCTTCGCCTTAATGTACTGACTACTAACAAGACTAACATTTGTATTTTGTATTATAGTCTACTAACCCAACAAATCCATGTATATATATTACTAACTTACTAACGAGCACTCTAGTTAAATCTGTAAAGTTGCACCGCTAGTAATTAATGCTAATTCCCTCTCAGAAATCGCCCTGTTCTAGTCTCCGCCTCTTGCTCAGATTTACCTGTCTCCCCCTGCGTTTCTGCGAGATCTCTCGCACGTACTTAATTACTTTCCTGCACTCATTATTTGTGCATTTAGAACACCTTGACTGGAGCTGTTTAAATGTCATAGGCTGTTTGTGTGATTCCCCTCCGTGTCTTGGCTTTCGCCAATGTTCGTGGTAAGGGTTTCCCTTATGTATTCCTCTCATTGTAATTAGTCTGATCCAGCTCACCTGCTCCCCGTATAGCATGTGACTTCCCTCTTATCTATTTAAGAGTCCTCACTGCTGTTTTGACTTTGTCAGGACGTTGATCAATATTTCTTTGTGCAGAGCCTCTTGTATGTACGGTGGCTGGGAAGTGCAAAACAAAATTACAAAGCAAGGAACACTTACACAAACTTGAAACAAATCAACATTTTAGAAAACAATTACATTAGCCAAACACTTTTACCAAGGACAAAACAAATTAACATTTTAGAAAACAAATGTACAAGATGCGAAACACTTCAACAACTTTACAAAGAGCGTAACCCTTTAATTAGTCCTGGAACAAATTAAGAAATGACTGTATTCTAACAGAAAGGGAATGTACCAAATGCCTGAAGTAATTACATGAAGTGTCAATCACTTTGTTGCAGCGGGAGCACTTGTTTTTACGAAGTTTCAATTGATTGCAGTGAAAGACTGAAGGATGTTTTGTCGGTTTTGTGTAACCCACATCGGCCAAATAACGCGATTTTGCTCTTCGTGTGGACGGTCTTTGGAATTGTTCAACGACTTGGACGTGATTGAAGGGCCAGATTTGATGGATATTTGTATATATATGTGTGTATATATATGCATATGCTGGCAACATCTGTGCCACGCGAGCGGGTCTTCTCCAAAGCCGGAGAGGTAGTGAACCAGAGGAGGAGCAGGCTGAAGACAAAACAGTGGAAATGATACTTTAAAAAAAAAAAAAAAAAATCTTTAAACGTTGCACAAAGCCTTGTCTCAGACTAATCACTATCCTGGTTGCATAAGCACATCCTTTATTTCTCCCATTATACCCATATTAAAATATTTCTTCAGCTGACAAGAGACGTTAGACTCCAACGAAACAGGCACTCGCAGTCAGACTTTATATTAAACCTATATGTATATTATAACATTGCCCTTTAAATATTTATATTAACTACAATAACACTATGGGCTCTAATTTCCTGGCGCAGCGCAGGTGGCGTAGCGTGGCGCAGCCTGCGCAGTGGTAATTTCGTCCGGCGCAGCCCGCGCAGTGGTAATTTCGTGAGGTGCGCAGCCTTTGGTAGACGAATGTCCGCCGAGATGGGTGTGGCGGCGTAGTAGGGGGAGGTGTCACATATTCATCAAGACACAGAGACAATTTCGTAGAAAAGGTCTCCGCTGGAGTTGCGCAGAAAGCTCGCCAGCTCCATCCTGGTTTACTTTCTGTGCAGTGGTAATTTGGCTGACCAGTACACAGTGCGCACACATCACCAAAACCTCACGGGCAGGTTTCCAGAATGTAAGGCACATTTCAATGCAATAAAAAATTACAGGAAGCACTATTTCATGTACTATCTGAATAAGGACATAAATTATAGTATCTATATCCATTGTCCTGATGTCAGATTAAAAGCGGTTGGCATGTGTAATGGAAACTTGACCTGGCTTAATCAACACAGCTGAATCTGTGATGCAAACTAACGACTTCACATCTTTCTCAGCCAACCACAAACTGCCTATATATATATATTTAGAATGCTTGCTTTCTATGCTCAGTAAAGCCGCTTGCACACTGGACGCGAAACAAATTTTTCACACGACTGATTACAGTCAAAGACAATGCAACGATGTGATAGTCAGACAGGGTTTAATTATAGCTCCATGTCCGAAAGTCATAAAAGTTCAAATTTTTCGAGTATTCCAGGAATTATTTGATGTGCAAACTTGGCCATGTTTGTATTCGACCTTCACAAAATGCAAATTGATAGCTATCGACTTTTCTTGGTTTTTTTAGCCCATTTGTCTATTTTCTTCCGTTGAAAATAGACGACAGTCTTGATTCGATCTTTCTTTTGAAAATTAGTCAGATGGATCGAAAAGATTCATGCTTTATTTCCACAGCAGAGATAAAATAGCGCGTGAGCAAATCAATTCTATGACTGTTAAGACTGTCCAACGCGAAATGCAAAATACTCCATGTCCGGCAGCCAGCAAAAAGTAAAAGTATTGATAAGAGAACAGATTTATCACCAAATAAAGAATTAAAATATATCACCCAAAAAAGATGACCCGAAAATAAATAAATCGCAGTGTTCATTGGATCTTCTGGTGTAAAATGTTTCTTTTTATTCTTTATTTCGTTATCAATCTGTTCTAATCGTCCTCTTTTTTTTTTTTTTTTTTGGCTGTCAGACACAGAGGCATTGTACATTGTCCCGCGCCAATGTGGACTCACTTTTTTGAGCAGAGCAGAGCAGAAACATTGATTGAAATTCTCGGTACTCATCTTGAAGAACTGAGCCCTCTTATCAAAACATTCTCGTTTAATATCTAAAAGAGTCAGTAGATTCTAAGAAATTAAAAACAATAATCAACTGTCGGACACGGAGATATATTGAAACTATCCGACTCTCGGACATGGAGATAGGCCAACATTAAAACCCTGTCAGACTTTCAGACACGTAGACATTGCGTTCAACGCAATCTGTCGAGCTAAAAATTCGTTTCGCGTCTAGTGTGCAAGCAGCTTAATACTAGGCTACTATTATTGCTACTTAGGTTTTATTGTTTTTAGTGGGGGAAAGGAATATGGCCAGATTTCTATGATGTCGCACTGAGTTAAGATCACATATTGAAAATAAATGTGTAACGCATCTTGCATTTTTGTCCATGCATGTTAATCCCAAAATTTTAAGAAGCAACAGGGTGTAATAATAGGAACATGCTGTCCATCGTTTTCCTTCCCAATGATGCAGGCAGTAGAAATAAATGAGCAACCGTCGTATTTCATTCCAACTTCATAAGTTTGAATGATCTGACGTAGTTTCGTTTTAAAATTCAATTCAAGTTCGCTATGGTAATAATTTGCAAATGCCCTAGCTAACCAGCTAACTCATATTCCTAATGCTTAATATAGACGTAAGCGGTGCAGAAAACATGCCTGAAGCAGCAAAGTAAAACGCAACATCAACGGATCATGCAGATATAGGACAGAGGCTTCTATATTCCAACACATTAAAGGTGAGGAGGGGAGCTCATTTGATTGGTGAAGATTTGACTCTGCTGTGTTACACCCAAACACGTCTTCTTTGCCACTTGCGCCGGTAGGAGGAACAGAGGCGGGACAGAGGAGTACTTGCACCAGGCTACGCCGGGCACGAAATTGCAACATACACCTGGACACACCCCCCATTCACTGTGCCTGTGCCACGCCTGGGCCTGGTCTACGAATTTAGAGCCCATTGTTATTGAACGACAGTTAAGTCATAAGAGAGCAGGATTACAGAATGTTAAAAATAGATGGGATTAGGTGGGGAGGAAGAGGATTGTTAAGCCTATGTGCTGCGGAGCTGCTTCTCAGAATGAGAGCTTAAGTAAACTAGCATATTATTAATCAAGTAATCATGAGACAGCAAATTAAATGACATTCATGAGCACTCAGGTGATTCTTCAGCACGAGAAGTGGCTCCTATAGGTTAACAAGCTTGACTCCGTGCCTATCAGAATTTACGTCAAGCTCCATATCCACGCACGGTCTAAAGCTAGCTAATATAATGGCAATTTATGGCGTTTTGTTCCGAAACGTGAACTCTGGCTTTGACTCGTTTGTAGCGTTTATTTGAATTTTGCTGTATTTTCATGGTCATATCTGCGTGCCCACGATGGTATTCGACTGCGAAGCTGCGCAATGCTCATCCCATTTCCTCATGCATGCATTTGCTTGGCGAAGCTTGTCTTATTACAGGAAGTGTGGATGTTGACAAAAAATCCCCTTCCTTCCTCATCTCCCAATTTATGACAGTTTTGCGCTACATCAGATCGCTCCTATTGAATAATTACTGACTGCGGCATGGGAACGTGAATGAAAGAGGCGTGAGACTCACGGCGAATGCGTGAGAGTTGGCAGCCCTGTGATTATCTGAAGCATTAAAGTGTGGCACATAAAACAAAAAAAAGAAATCAGGAAGGGGCAAATACTTTTATATATATATATATATATATATATATATATATATATATATATATGTAAAAAAATTTTATCTGTTTAAGATGAGCCTATCATTCCTATGCCATGGACCCTGTTTATCTGGCCTGAAATGTTCATATCCTGTTTGGAGGATCACCAAAAACAGCTACAATTCAAATTCAGGATTGCCCTGATATTGACATCCGAACCACTATCCAGTTGTTAAGAATTTAGGCTGTTTTATTAGTTCAAATAATAGTTGGATGTTTCATTTGTATACAAAGTCATGAGACAAAATACATGCTCTTTCAGTTCTGTGGTTTTACAAATCAGGAAATAAAGAAAAGCAGCTGGCCTTTATCAGGTTCAAAAATTATGTAAATCTAACCTCAGGTGTAAAAAAAGACACAATGGATTCCACCGTGCCATTATTTACTTAACAAAAATTCTGCCAAGATGCAAAAGCCATGTGTGAAAAGCTAAGTACAGCCTCACTTCCATATGAATTAAGTTGGTTAGCAGCCAGGTGTTGCACTCAAATTTACTTGACTCATCGATCATCAGCAAGTGTTTCCACTTCTACTAAAGCAAAGGTTTTGGGACTTTGCTGGTCTGTAGCATTTAGGTGAGCGTTAACACAATGCCACGAGGAGAAGACATCAGCAATCATCTGAGAGAAGCAATAGTTGCTGCCCATCAATCTGGTGAGGGTTATGAGGCCATTTCCGAACAATTAGAAGTCCATCATTCTACAGTGAGGAGGATTATTCACAAGTGGAAAACGTTACTGATAGTTGCCAATCCTCCCAGGTGTGGACATCCCAGCAAATTCACCCCAAGGTCAGGCCGTGCAATGCTCAGAGAAATCGCAAAAGCCCTAGAACTACATCTAGGACTCTACAGGCCTCAGTTAGCAAAATAAATGTTAACGTTCAGGACTGTTTTATTCAAAAAAGAGAAGTATTTCTTTCGGAAGCATTGCTAGGAGAAACCCTTTTCTCTCCCAAAAGAAGACAGCAGCACGGCTTAGGTTTGCAAAGTTAAAAAATAAAACATAAGCTTTCTGGACCAATGTTGTTTGGATAGACAAGACCAAAGTGGAGTTGTTTAGCCATTATGCACAGCACTATGTTTAGCAAAAACCAGAGCGTATCAACATGAACACCTCACACCAACTGTCAAGCATGGTGGTGGAGGGGTGATGAGATGGGGTTGTTTTGCAGCCACAAGACCAGGGCTCCTTGCAGTTAGTGTGTCGACCATGAGCTCCTTTGTGTACTAATGTATTTAAGAGTCAAATGTGAAACCGTCTCTATGACCGCTAAATCTCGGGTCACGCAACAGGACAACGATCCCAAGCACATCAGCAAATCTATGACAGAGTGAATGAATAATGTATCCATTATGAACCGTCTTTGAGTGCCCAGAAAAGCGCTATATAAGATTGATGCATTATTATTATTATTATTATTAGAATGGCTGGAAAAGAAAAAAATCAAGGTGCCGCAATGGCCATGTAAAGGTCCAGACCTAAACCCGATGCTGTCGCGGGACCTTAATAGAGCTTTACATAAACAAATTACCTCAAACATCAATGAACTGAATTAATGTTGCAAAGAAGAGTGGGCCAAAATTCCTCCACCACAATGTGAGAGACCGATAAAATCAAATTGAAAAGGATCAGTTCAAGTAGCTGCTGCTAAATATGGTTGTACAAGCTATTGAATCATTGGGTCTGCTTAGTTTTTCACAGATGACGTCTGCATTTTGGCGGAGTTTTGGTTTAATAAATAATGGCACAATGGAATCTGTTGTGTGTTTTACACCTGAGGTTAGATTTACCTAATTTTAGGACTTGAAAAGGACCAGCTGATAATTTTATTATGTCCTGACATGTAAAATTGAGGAATTGAAAGAGGGTGTACTTTCTTTTTTCATGACTGTATATACACACCAATGAGGTCTGCAGACAGACCTTTGATGGTTAGAAAATGGGTTCTCGTTGAGACGTAGAAGATGGGAGAAATGGAACCTGACCAACTTTGTCAAGGACCAAATTTTCATGGACACGAGTGGGCCAGAGTAGCTCTTGACATGGCATGACTTCTGGGGTGCTCCCAGTCAGCAATGGCGAGAACCTACCCAAAAGAAGGAGGGAAAAGTAACCGGTGGTGAAGTATTGGGCACCCAAAGCTCACTGATGCACAATGGTAACACCGGCTATTCAGTCTGATCCTAACGAAGAGTAGGGCCCCCTCGAGCTGCCAGAACGGCTCGGACACACTGTCCACTTGTATTCCCAGACTCAGGGTTTCCTAGCAGAATCTACCAGAACATCATGCTTCCTCTGCCAGGTTGTCCTCTTCCCACAGTGCAATCTGATACTATCTCTTCCCCAGATGAATAATATACCTGTATCCAGCTGATGTTCATGATGCTTAAAAAAAATTTTAAAAAGGGGAACTTGGTGGACCAGACCTCCTTAAACAAAACAGCCAGTTCTGACACTTCTGTGCCATTGAAGGCACTTACACCAGAAGAACAGGGTTAAAATGGGCACTCTGACTGGTCTAAAGATACAAAGCGATATTTCAAACAGGTGCAAAAGACTACATTTTATGTCTCATTTCTCATGGAAGTATTGTAAAAATTCTCTGCGACTTGTGCCACAGCAGCCCTTCTCAAAGTAAGGCTGGTGGTTTGATGTTGCGGCTCGTCAGAGTATACATGATGTGAAAGATGTCAGGACTTCAGCACCAGATTACATTCTCCCATTGCTCCAAGGTCAGGTTCTTAGGACCGGTTCATACTCTACGCAAGGTATGTGAGCCAACGCGAGCACAGGTCCGTTCCATTCCATTCACAGAGAAGCCTGAATGTGCGTCCCTTGCTGCGCTGTGCCTCGTTAAAAAGCAGTACACTGCTTATGCAATAGGGGGCAGCAAAGTCTTCTCCTTCTCCTTTTTTCTTTTTGGTGCATTGAACATAGCGTATGGCGCATTATTTGCTTTATCTCCCCAATTGGAATCTCACGGAAATATACGCGTCGATGCGTTGCGTTACAAAAATTTGGACGACACACTGCAATGCAAGGACGCAAGATGGCTACCTTGCGTTGCTCGATGCGTTGCCTTGCGTTGGTGCTTGTGTACCTTGCGTTGAGTATGAAGCGGCCTATACACTCACGTGTGTAGGTGCTTTTGGCACTGGTCCAGGCTTAGAATGAGCTCTCTTTTAGGTGTGCAACAACAAAGTGCTGCATGCAGCAAGGGTGTGATGCACTTTTCATGTAAGAATCATTCAAATTCTCTGCAACTTGTTCCCCACTTACCTTTTTGTCATTTAGGACTAGACAGAATTGCTTTTTTTGCCCTAGTGCACTGATGAGCCTTGGCTGCCTAAAACCCTGTTGCCGGTTCATGACATGTCACTCCTAGGACCGCAGTCAGTAGGTTCTCACCTGTGCTGACTGGGAGGATCCCAAAGCCCTGCTACTTTGAAGATGCCCTGACCCACTGATGTGGCCATACTGATTTGGCCCTTGTCAAAGTCTCTTCAAGGAGAATTCCGGTGTGAAATTAACTTGGGGTGTATTGAAACATGATAATGAGGACTAACTTTTGTTGAATACCCCACCTCCGTACGCACGCAACTTTTCAAAATAAATGGATTTTTAGCCAAAGCTCCCAACAGGCTTACAATGGTTGTGAATCGGGCATCGCGTTTACACGCAAAGAAATTGCAATTTTTTTCATCATTAACAAGGCTCAAAGTAGCTCCACACTTCATCAGTAGAATTCCGAGGGCCCTGACATTTAAAACGAGGCACTGAGAACTTTAAAAATGCACCGGTAGTTTATTAAAAAATACTATATATGCAAACATTACCTTGATGTAGTTTCCAGTCGCCTCCATCTTGAAAGTGACCATAAGTCGATTGACGGGCACGAACAAATAGATTGCAATCTGTTCCCCTATCTTTCCTATTCGTTCGTGCTCGTCAATCGACTTATCGTCACTTTCAAGAGGGAGGCAATTAATATATAGGATTAATAACGACAATTGTATCATGTATCATGAATAATCTACAAAAAATTAAGGCTTGAAAATGGAAAAAAAAAAGTGCTATCTTTAACATTTTATACCAAAAAATGACACCATCCGCCAACATCAAATTGACTGTTTTTCAAAATATTATGCCTGTTATTAACATATCCAAAATTAGTGATGGTGTTCTGCTTTATTTTCTCAAAATAAATTTTTGAAAATATGGTATTTTTTATGGACACAGCATTTAATGGCATTGAAGACATATTCAAACATTATTTTATAAAATGCATGTAGTTAGCTCAATCTCAAGAAAATGCTTTATTTCATAAATGTTAACTTACACTTGAAGAATAACCCATCTGCAGTGTTTAGATTTTGAAATATTACAACTTTAGCAGGGCCAAAAAGTTTGTTATGAATTCAGAAGTATTGCAATAATTAATTACTTAATATATTATAGCTATCTTACAGAGGATGTGTTAAGAATGCCATTTTATTTGATCCAGATTATATAATTTATCATATACAGTATATACACTTTGTATTCATTTATTTATTAGTAAATCATCCTATAAAATAAAACAAAAATTAATTATAACATTTTTTAAGCCTTAAGTTTAGAAACACTCTTGGTTATGTAGAAGCTATAACTTGTCTGAACAGTTCATGCATTCGCACAGCCCTGCAAAAAGTTTGTTCTGGCCCAGAAGGGAAGACCAATGCTTGGTACCTGTACAGCATATCATTGCCAAGATTGAAGTTCCAAGCACTAAAACTGGATGTAGATATGCATTTTAAGAAGCAGTACTCCAAATTAGTTGAAAATTTTATGAAAGAGTTACCTGTGCTAACTGCTATCAACTGGTCATTTAAAGGTCCCCTATTATGCAGCATTTAGTTGTTTAAAAGAAGTGCAATGGGTCTTAAAAATAATATAAAGAATTCACTGACAAAAAAACCCAGCAAACATCCAGGCCTAGTGAGACCTCTTCTCTCACCCCGTCTGTGCCGGCCAAAAACACAAGCCGAATTGAGCGGGTGGGGAGGCTATGCTCTGAGAAACCTACATCTGGTGTTACTGCAGCCTTTTCAGCCCAGTTTGCAGATACATACAACAATTCAGTAGTTAGCTTCAACTGTAGTGGCTACAATCAGGCAATGTTAGGATGAAACTGCCACATTGATGCTAACCAAAGTAACAGAAGCATACCGATCAGAATTACTGCATAAAAGTTAACCAGGAGCATTTTTTTAAGAAGCACGGTATGCAAACTAACATGCAGATGCTAGTAATTGAGTGTTCATAAGAATGACAGAGACAAACGTTACCCTGCAATTCCGGTTTTACAGACAGTATGTTCTGTCACCGTGAGCAGTTGCACCAAGCATCCAAATTACAAACAAGTATAAAACGTTCAAATGAGGTTTATGTTCACACACCTTCTGTTGAATGTCCCCTGATATTACTCTTGGATATTTAGGACACAAACATTAGCAATAGTAACTTAGCCACATTAGCCACAGTGCTTGAGCCGCATTCAACAGACTATCATGTTAGGTAGGCTTATGCGGTAAAACAATACAAAATGGTAAAACTTACTGCTTCTGCTCCGAGTGCTTGATCGATGCAATTGCTCCAGGTTTGAGAAGTAGCTGAGAGGCATATCCAGCATTGAATTACATCGCCCTCCATAATTATTGGCACCCCGAGTTAAGATGTGTTAAAAGCCTTAAAATAAATTCGATTTTTATTGCAGAAGCATACTCTCACACTGAAAATTGTAAAAAAAAAAAAAAAAAATGTCTAAGAAATAACAAAGAAATAATTATTTTTCAAAAAAATCACCTGTTCAACAATTATTGGCACCCCTAACAATTCCTAGGAAATGAATGTAATTGAAGTGTTTCTGTCATTTCTACAGTACTTTACAAAGTTGATCAGAGCATCTAGGAACATTTAATTAGAAATTCATCATTTCCTGTTTCCCTGGGGTATAAATATGATGTGACATGGAGGCCATTTCTCTTATTCACTCTTCAACATGGGAAAGACAAATGAACACACCATTCAAGTAAGGCAGATGTGTGTCGACCTTCACAAGTCATGCAATAGCTACAAGAAAATAGCCACTCGCCTGCACCTGCCCATATCTACTGTCAGAGAAATCATTAAGAAGTTTAAAACAACTGGAACAGTGGTAAACAAGCCTGGATGAGGACACAAGTTTATTTTGCCACCACTGTGGCAGGATGACCGACGGCGGAGCAGACGGACAGGAAAAATTCTCCAACAAAAATGATTTTTTTTCCCTTTTTTTATTTTTCTTAAAAAGGTGCAAATATTTTCAGTGCGTAAGTACAAAAAATGTCAAAAGAGTAGTAAAAAGAAAGACTAAACAAAACACAAAATCAACAAGCAATGAAGTTGCCAGGCTATATCCTTGGACCCTGCGCAAACTTATAGTACCAGCAGTACATTTACCCTCAGCAGTCCTACTACAACTGTGACCATGGGGCCTAATACAGCCTAATCCCAGCTGTAGCCCCTCCCCCAGGCAAACATCATTTTATACAAACACAGTTGAAAGTAAATGATGAATAAATTAACCCCAACACAGAATAAACAAACATACAAAATAATTTTGACATACCCTAAAACATATGTGCAGATAAAATCCCCATATGAACAAAAACCCATGAAACACCCCTTCTAAAGTGGTCTGTGCCCACGACCGCCCGCAAAATCCCCCTATTTACAAAGTGTAGTACAGACCACTCGGTTTTTCCGGAAGTATACTGCAGAATGTATCGCTAGTCATTGCGGTGAGGTAATTACGAAATATTTAACCAATGTATGAATATAAAGTAAGCAGTCAGTGTGAATAATTGCATTTGCGGATACCAAAGATGATACAGATGATGGGGGAACGTGACAATGGATACGGAACATTTCTGTGTAAGGAATAATGAATACACATCGTGAAAATGCAGGTAGGCCTTTCCCTGTAAATTCAACAATGGAATTTGCTGACTGATTTATTGCAGAAGGTGGTTCGTGGAAACCATGACCAATAAACCCAAAATATTAAATGTAGGAAATGGTGATAAGGTTAAATGAAAAATGCCTCCTTACTGTTTTGTTCTAAAGGCACCTGGCAATATCCTTTGCACAAGTCAAGTGTTCTTAGAAATTTAGCTTTCCCTAGTCGCTCAAATAAGTCATCGACCCTTGGCATAGGGTAAGGGTCAAACTTCGCCTGGGTGTTGACTTTCCTGAAGTCCAGGCAGAACCTCAGACTGCTGTCCCTCTTCGGGACCAGGATGACGGGGCTACTCCACTCACTGTACGAGGGCTCAATTACCCTTATCTCCTGCATCACATCCAGCTCCTCTTTCAGGACAGGCAGCAGGCGCTCTGGCACCCTGTAGCATGGTTGTCGTATTAGCTGCCCTTCCTTCAACACGACCTGATGCTCCACCAGGGCTGTCCTCCCAGGCCACTCTGTGAACAGGTCATCTGGCAGGATGCTGAAAAGCTCTTCTTGTCGTTCCTCTGGCAGATGGGACAGGTCTTGCTTACCCTCATTCTGACGCCCCGGCAGGTACAGCACACTGTAGTCCTTCTCCTCATCAACTGCCTGAATCAACATGGCTGATGCAGGCATAGATGGCTCAGGCCTGGCGATCCACTGTTTAAGCATGTTGACATGGAAGACTTGGTTCTTCTTCTGGCGGCCGGGCATGCTGATTTCATAGGTCACTGGACCCATTTTCCTGACCACGGTGTAGGGTCCTTGCCATCTTGCCAGGAGTTTGTTTTCAGTGCTAGGCAACAACAGCAACACCCGATCACCAGGCTGGAACGTTCGGGGACGAGCTGAGCGATCGTACCAGGTCTTTTTTCTCACCTGGGCCTCATGAAGGTTCTCTTGCGGCTGTTCAGCTGCAGCACATAGCTTCTCCCTCATCTTCATGACGTAGGAGACTATATTCATTCTGTCCGAGGTCTTTCCCTCCCAGCTCTCTTTCAGGATATCCAGTGGCCCTCGAACCGGATGTGCGTAGAGTAGCTCAAAAGGTGAGAAGCCAGTGGAAGCCTATGGAACTTCCCTGTATGCAAACAGTAGATAAGGCAACCACTGGTCCCAGTCCTTGGCATTGTCAGACACAAATTTCTTTAACATGTGCACAAGGGTCTGGTTAAACCTTTACACGAGGCCGTCAATCTGGGGGTGGTAAGGAGTGGATCTGATTCTTTTTATACCTAGCAGATCATAAAGCTGCCTCAGGGTTCGACTCATAAAATTTGGGCCTTGATCAGTGAGCACCTCACGGGAGATACCCACCCTAGAAAAGAGCAGGAGCAAGACAGTGGCAGTGTTTGGCTGTAATGTCTCTTAAAGGGAAGGCTTCAGGGTATCTTGTTGCATAATCACATATGACCAAGATATATCTATTCCCTGACTGGCTTCTCTCCAACGGACCAACTATATCCATTGCAACCCTCTCAAATGGGGTGTCTGGAACAGGTAAAGGAATCAAAGGGACTCGAGCAAGATGCTTTCCGCCTGACTTCTGACACTGAGGACAAGACTTGCAAAAATCCTTAACATCATCATACAGACCTGGCCAGTAGAAACGTTTACTGATCCTTTGTAGCATTTTCATACATGCCAAATGACCTGACCATGGTATGGAATGACCCAGCTCCAATACCTCCCGCCTATACTTCTGTGGGACCACAAGCTACTAACCCTCATCACTTTGCCTGTAGAGAAGGCTATTCTGCAGTGTGTACACTTCTTTGCAAAGAACCCGACTAAAGTTTGCACCCTCCTTAGCTTTTCTAAAACAGGGGGCTAGAGTGATGTCTGAGCACTGTTCCTCAGCAAGATTACCATTCAAAACAAAATCAGAATCAGTCATGCTAGGGGAATCATCAAACTCTGACCGAATGGCTGAATGTTCCAAAACCTCCCCAACAGTCCTTCTGCGCCTCTCACAGCGCTCATCTCTAGTCTGAGTGGGTTCCACTGGAATGTTGTCCCCAAAATATGGAAGCTCGGCCAGGCCTGATTGCTGTTGTTGCTCTCTAGCCCTAACTCTGGTGACTACCCCACACCAAGCAGTCTTTCCTACCAGCTCCGGTAACAGAGGGAAGTCCTGACCCAACAAAACAGAATATGGCAGCTTAGGCACCAACCCAACTCTCAACAGGAATGTTTGGTCATTCACACGCACATATACATCTGCTGTGCCATGCTCGGTCTCATCACCATGCATGCCACGAACAGTCAACTTGTCACCAATGTTACGGCAATCAAGGGGGACCAAGTCTTGCTGGACCAGGGTCTGTGAACTACCAGTATCTATTAGTGCTGTGGCTGGCTTACCATTAATTTCTATTGTCAAAATTGGGTCTCGGGCTGACTGGCTTCCACGAAAGTGGTGGGATTGGGGACATAACAGAGGTAGGCATCTTTGGACTTCCTAAGGGGACATGCTGGGCTCTTATGGCCGTCCCTGCCACAATTAAAACAAATTATGCCTTTGGGTCTATCTAGAGGATTGGGTGAGGCATTACTAATAAGGTTAATAATTCCTAACTAACAAATAATAACTAACTAATAATTCCTCAGGCCCATGTGTGCTGCCACAAAATTATCCACCAACTTCGCAGCCTCCACTGCTGTTGTTGGGTTATGCTCCTTGACCCACATCTTCACTTCAGGAAAGAGGACACGCAGGCTGTTCCAGCACTATAGTTTCCATGACGTTCTCCTTGGTACTTGTCTCAAACTTGGTCCATTTGCAGAACAAGTCCTTTAGCCGCACATATAGCTCCTGAGGAGTCTCATCTGGGCTAGTTTCCATTGCTCGGAACAGCCGGCGGTAAGTCTCTGAACTGATTTCGTACTTTTTGAGCACTGCTTCTTTTAAAAGTTCATAGTTCAGTGTGCTCTCAGGATCCATAGCCACAAATGCACTGCGGGCCTTACCAGTGAGCAGTTGTATTAAATAGATGGCCCAGTCCTCCTCTGGCCACTCGTAAACCCTCGCCAGCCGTTCAAAGGTTGTTAAGTAATGTCCTCCAGTTTGGCCATCTTTGATTCAAGAACTCGCCCCCTGGTGGTGACTGTGGCCGATGGTGACTGTGGTGTAATTGCTTGGGAAGCTGGAGGCAGTGGTGCACCCCCTCGCTCTCGCACAGACTCCACATCCAACTGTAGTTGGGTCACCTGGTGGTTGAGAACCTGGAACTGGTGGGTTTGTCTGGCAGACTCCCTCTCTAGCCGCTCATCTCTGGCCCGTTACACCTCCATTAAGGACTCAAACATTTTGGCAAGATTAGTGAGCGCTTCCCCTGGAGTGATTTGGGTGGCTGGGTCCAAAGTCTCTGCAGCTCCCCCCGCTGCCCCCTCCTCTTCTGGTCCTTTCCTCCTTCTGGTAGCCATGACCATTCTGCAATGTTCACCTCCTTTCCATCAGGCTCCTCATCCCACTTCTGACACCAAATGTGGCAGGACGACCGACGGCGGAGCAGACGGACAGGAAAAATTCTCCAACAAAAATGATTTTTTTTCCCTTTTTTTTATTTTTCTTAAAAAGGTGCAAATATTTACAGCGCGTAAGTACAAAAAATGTCAAAAGAATAGTCAAAAGAAAGACTAAACAAAACACAAAATCAACAAGCAATGAAGTTGCCAGGCTATATCCTTAGATCCTGCGCAAACTTATAGTACCAGCAGTACATTTACCCTCAGCAGTCCTACTACAACTGAGACCATGGGGCCTAATACAGCCTAATCCCAGCTGTAGCCCCTCCCCCAGGCAAACACCATTTCTAATAATAGTCAATTCAGTTTATACAAACACAGTTGAAACTAAATGATGAATAAATTAACCCCAACACAAAATAAACAAACATACAAAATAATTTTGACATACCCTAAAACATATGTGCAGATAAAATCCCCATATGAACAAAAACCCATGAAACACCCCTTCTAAAGTTGTCTGTGCCCACGGCCGCCCGCAAAATCCCACTATTTACAAAGTGTAGTACAGGCCACTCAGTTTTTCCGGAAGTATACTGCAGAATGTATCGCTAGTCATTGCGGTGAGGTAATTCCGAAATATTTAACCAATGTATGAATATAAAGTAAGCAGCCAGCGTGAATAATTGCATTTGCGGATACCAAAGATGATACAGATGATGGGGGAACGTGACAATGGATACGGAACATTTCTGTGTAAGGAATAATGAATACACATTGTGAAAATGCAGGTAGGCCTTTCCCTGTAAATTCAACAGTGTAATTAACTGACTGATTTATTGCAGAAGGTGGTTCGTGGAAACAATAACCAATAAACCCAAAATATTAAATGTAGGAAACGGTGATAAGGATATATGAAAAATGCCTACGTCAGTAGCGCCCGGTCAGCTCTCCTGTAATAATGCCAGCAAGCCGTCTCCGCACGAACTATGCGCAGACCACGTCATCGCTCACTGCGTGACAACCACGCACGGTGAGGAGGATGGTAAGAAAAAATAAAAAGTTCTCCAAAGCTCACTGTTAAAGAATTGCAACAAATGGTAGCATCTTGGGGTCATAAAGTCTCCAAAACAACCATCAGGCGCTATCTACATGCCAACAAGCTGTTTGGGAGGCATGCACAGAAAAAACCATTTCTCACTCACAATCCAAACACAAATGTCTGAAGTTTGCCAAGCGGTACTGGGACTTCAACTGGGACCGTGTACTTTGGTCAGATGAAACCAAGATAGAGGTTTTTGGCAACAAACACTCTCATTGGGTCTGGCAGAACACAAAAGATGAGTATGCAGAAAAGCACCTCATGCCCACTGTGAAGTATGGGGGAGGATTGGTGATGCTGTGGGCCTGTTTCTCTTCCAGAGGCCCTGGGAACCTTGTTAGGGTGCATGGCATCATGAATGCTTTGAAATACCAGGACATTTTAAATCAAAATCTGGTGGCCTCTGCCCAAAACCTGAAGATGGGTCATCACTGGGTCTTTCAGCAAAATAATGACCCTAAACATGTGGCCAAATCTACACAGAAATGGTTCACCAGACACAGAATCAAGCTCCTCCCATGGACATCTCAGTCCCCAGACCTCAACCCCATTGAAAACCTGTGGAATGAGCTGAAGAGGAGAGTGCAGAGGAGAGGACCCAGGTCACTGGATGATTTAGAGAGATTGTGCAAAGAGGAATGGTCGAAGATCCCTCTTTCTCTATTCTCCCATCTTGTGAAACATTATAGGAGAAGATTAGGTGCTGTTTTGTTGGCAAATGGGGGTTGTACAAAGTATTAACATCAGGGGTGGTAATTATTGTGGCACACGTGATTTGATGTAAAAGAATTCCTCTTAATGTGGGATTTTTCCCACTGAATAAATGCACTTTAATTAAAGGTTGGATTTTCCTCTGTTTTTCATTGTGGTCCTATATTATTTAGAAGAAATTGAATTTATTAGAAGCTAAAGAACACATCTTAACCAGGGGTGCCAATAATTATTGAGGGCCCTGTATCCTTTATTGACAAAACTGTCTTCTGTTAAATGCTGAGCACAAACCGCTAATATTCCCTTGTGTGGCTATTTGCCACCAGCAAATAAAAAAGCTACCCACTGATTTCTGGCGGCATTGTCTTTTGGATGAGAAAATTGTGCCTTTTTTTCGCATCCAAAAAAAACATGTATGAACAGCTTTGGGCGACATACTGATAACTACGATCTACACGTTAAATGATTTGGGCTCGATTGTGTCTGATATAATAAATTCTGGGGTGGGCAGGTCCAGTGCAGTGATTGGCTCTGGCAAGGTTTATCCTGATTGGACGCAACAACCTGACGTAAGGTTTTGTCCAGAGCTCGTGAAGATCTCGGGACGAGCTTTTCAGAGAGGAAATCACGATCAGGAGATCACATTCTCAGATTACGGCAAAACCCCTATATCTTATGTTTAGAAACTTTGCAGAGGTTGTTTTAACATTGGACATCCAACTTTATAACATTACTTGTATGTCTTAAAAGAAGGATCAGCATAATAGGGGACCTTTACAATATTTTATCATTTCCAATTCTGCAGGACTGTAAAAAACTTTTTATTAGTTTATTACTCATTAAAGCATACAGGTTAATTTTTTCTACTTGGATGTAAATGTTCATTGATACAATAACTTAAAGTAATGATTTGTAACAAGTTTGAACTTCCACTGATGTTGGGACTTCAGTATTTCAATGTATATCTGAAAACTTATATTATAATTCAAGTGTAAGTTAACATTTACGAAAAAGCATTTAGTTTAGTTTTCATTTGTTAAGGGAAAAAAAAGCAATCCTGTGAGGTGTCGCTCTGGAACCAAATGCAAGACCAGAGAGTTTCAGCAAAAATGAGTTTTATTGAAGCTGGGGGTTGAACCCCCACAAGGCAGAAGGCAACAGTACAGAGTCCACAATCCAAAATCAGAATCTCAGGGATGTTGGGAAAAATAGGTTCAGAGGCACAGGGATGTCGGAGAATCCAAAGCCATAGTCCAGTAGACGTAATCCAATTCGTTGTTAGGGCAGCAGAGACTAAACTCAGGGTCAGGCAAAACAGGTACGGTACACGGGTAGAGAAGTATCAAAGAAAAAGCCAAAATCAGAATCGGGGACATTCCTGTCAGATTTATAATACTATGAGGACAAGGCATCAACAATCGCAGCACAGGGAAAATGTTCTGACGAGAGCTGCGAGTGAAATAGACTGCTTAAATACACATAGGGGAAGTCACATGCTACGATAGGGAGCAGGTCAGCTGGATCAGACTAATTACAAAGGAATGAACACGAGGAATTTCCTAATTACAAGAAATTTGGCAAAAGCCAAAACGCGGACAGGGATCACAAGACAGCCTATAGACAGACATACGGCTCCAGATAGGGGGTTCTAACGTGCACAGATAAGGAGGGAGAACAGAGTCTAACAAATGCGGAAGTTCCGCTGAAACTGCAGCAAAGTAGATTGAGTAAAGCCAAAGGGGCAGAGACTAGAATAGGGCGACTGCTGAGAGCTTGATAGTCAATTAGTAAGTGCAGCTAAATAGAACCTGCCTGACAAAGTGAAGTCAGCTAAAAGCAACTCATCATGGCGCAAGCTTAAGGATTTCAAATACAGATGAGAAACAAAGTCAGTGACATCTATCAGTCAGGAAAGGGTTACAAAGCCATTTATAAGGCTTTGGGACTCCAACGTACTCCAATTATTATCCACAGCCATTATCCACAAATGGAGAAAATTTGGAGCAGTGGTGAACTTTCCCAAGTGAACGGCCTACCAAAATGACCCCAAGAGCGCACCCACTACTCATCCATTAGGTTACAAAAGAACCCAGAACAACATCTAAAGAACTGCAGGCCACACTGGTCTCAGTCAGTGTTCATGATTCAACAAAAAGAAAGACACCAGGAAAAAATGACATCCACGGGAGAGTTCTAGGGTGGACACCACTGCTGACAAAAAAGAACACAAAGGCTCGCCTCACATTTCCCAAAAAAATATCTTGATGATCCCCAGGACTTAAGAAAGTATTCTGTGGCAAGACAAAAGTTGAAGTTTTTAGTTGGTGTGTGTCCTGTTACATTTGGGGTAAAACTAATACAGCATTTCATAAAAAGAATATGAAACCAAAAGTCAAACTTGTTGGTGGTAGCGTGATGGTCTGGGGCTGCTTTGCTGCTTCAGGACCTGGACAACTTGCCGTAATTGATGGAATCATGAATTCTGCTCTCTACCAGAAAATGCTGAAGGAGAATGTCCGACCATCAGTTTGTGACCTCAAGCTCAAGCCCACTTGGGTTATGCAGCAGGATAATGATCCAAAACACACCAGCAAGTTCACCGCTAAATGGCTTTTAAAAAAGAAAAATGAAGGTTTTGGAGAGGTCTAGTCAAACTGCGGACTTACATCCGATTGAGATGCTGTGGCATGAACTTAAACGAGCCGTTCATGTTCGAAAACCCTCCAATGTGACTGAATTAAAACAATTCTGCAGAGAAGAATGGGTCAAAATTCCTCCACAGGGATGTGAAAAACTCATTGCCGGTTTTCGCAAACCATTGATTGCAGCTGTTTTCGCCCAAGGGTGGCACAACCAGTTATTAGGTCTTGGGGGCAATTACTTTTTCACATAGGGCTAGGTAGGTTTGGATACATTTTTGTCTCAATAAATGAAATAATCATTTAAAACTCAATGATGCGTTTATGCGGGTTATCTTTGTCTAATATTAAAATTTGTTTGATGATCTGAGACATTTAAGTGTGACAAATATGCAAAAAAATAAGAAATCGGGAAGGGGCCAAATACTTTTTCACGGCACACAAGCATGCATGGATAAGACTGAGCGGCCAGTTGCAAAAGCACCCAGAGGTGGAACAGAAAACAGATCCAGAACCAGCACTGGTGCAAATTCTTTATTTTTATTTATACACAATTTTCATATGTCTTGTTTGTGGAAGGAAGTTAGAATGCCAGGAAAAAAAATACAGGGAACACATGCAAACTGACTTTCATAGTGTGCTATAACAGTGTTATCCACAACACCAACTTGGTTCTCATCAGAACAGGTTTAGACCGGAAGTGTGCAGCAGTTTGCATCTTGATAGGAGCTGACAATTGTGGAGAGGGAGGCAAATTAAAAAAAAAAAAAAAAAAACGACTTATTTTGGAGTGCGCTGTTTAACCAAATATCACTTAGCTGAGCATCAGCTGACACAGCCAGAACTACTGATTTACAAGGCTTGTCAGAACACTTAGCTTAGTTTTACTTAGGACCTATGGTTCTGGACTTTTTTGTCAGCCCAGAATCATCCCTATTGAGAACTGCTCCTGATAACTCAATTTTATTGAGATTTTAGGGAAAAATCACAGAAGAAACTCCATCATCCAAAACGAAGACATTAAGTTTCCAGAATTCACTAGATGCATTAGTTGCAAAAGCACCATTTGCTGCCATAATCGGGCTACAATCAAATTGCGCAAGTTGACAGTTGTACTATTTGGTAGCCATCATGTATTATTCTGTTCCATGACATGATGTTCACAGACCACAAGCTACACCACATCCTGGAGCATACTCTGAAATTTTACAAAATCTGCTGATGCAGTCATGCAGGAACCCTTGAAACTGGCACACAGACCCGCAGCATATATTTATTAGCCATAACAAATGGCCCTCCCATTTTTTCTAGGTCTTGTTTCAAACTTGAACATTTAGTATTTGTGGAAAAAACTTAATACATGATATCTGTGGCGTGCCATCAGGGATTTAGAAGGTCCTCACCTTTTCTTGCATGATTCTCATTCAAGCTGTCCCCATTAAAGTTTGGATGATTAACAATCAAACAATTCATTCATTTAATAATAATGATGAGAAATATGTGGCACATAATGACTAAGAAATCATAATGAGAAAGTTAGTGCCTTTTGGCTACATTTGTGTTTCATGCATGTGACCTTAAGACAGCAATAATCTGAACAAATGAAAAAAAGTTTTGCCAACTTGCATCTCACATTTTGCATCTCTCTCTCATTTTTTGGCAGTGTGATTAATCATGACTGGATTTGATATGTTCAGAATACTTTATGCATTTAACAAATGACATCTGAAGAGGAGGAAATCTTAAGTGTATGGAACCATACCGAACTCTCGGGAGACAATTAAATCTCACAAATTAATTTACGCAAATCTGTGTTGTTTTATAAACTGCATGAGTTTAGAATTTTCAAATGTCATATCATAGTCTAATGCGAATAGAAGCCACTAGATGGTAGTATTGACCTTTCTTGTGTTAAGCCCAGGCTGGAGCTAGGTTTGGGCATGTCTTGGGCATGTCTGGGACAAGTCCCAGAGAATTAAAAAAAAGAGGTCTAAATGTGGGAGGGGTCTGCAAACGAGTATATAAGGAGGAAAATTGAGGGACTGGAGTAGTAGGAGAAATTGCAAGGAGAAGGATACATTTGACCAGACCTGTCATTCTTTTCATGACCTGTGAAGCTTTTTGTGGATTTTTGCGTGTGTTGGAGTATTTTCCTCACCCAGGACATCACCAAGCAACCACACCAAAGGGACTGTAAATATGTTTTTTATTGTTTATATCAATTTTGGTCAGTAGAGTAGATAGTAGATTTTGGGCACCATGATTTCAAAATACCCAAAAGGCACAATGGGATCAAAAACTGCACATTTCAGGGTGGCCTTTTATTGTGGGCAGTATAAGGTACACCTGTGCACTAATCATGGTGTCTGATGAGCATCTTGATGTGGCACAGCTGTGAGGTGGGATGGATTGTCTCAGCAAAGCAAAAGTGCTCACTATCACACATTTAGACAGATTTGTGAACAATGTTTGAGAGAAATGGTAATATTGTGTATCTGGAATGAATTTTAGATCTTTGAGTCCATCTCATGACAAATGGGAGCAGAAACAAAAGTGTTACGTTTATATTTTTGTTGAGTGTACATATGTAATAGAAAGGAAGTCACACGCTGCTGGGAAACAGGTGAGGAGAGTAACAGACAATGAGCAATGCAGGTGAGCACATGAGGAAGCCCTAATGCAATAAATGGCAACAGATTATTATACACAGATAAAAGAGTGCAGGATAGCAATTTAGCATGTGCGAAAGATTTTGCGGAAATACAGGGAGATACAGGGAAAGCAAAGCAAGGGGCGGGCAGTGCTTTATGTGGGCCGGTACGCATCGGTACAGAGTACCGGCACTTCTACATTTTAGCCCCTGGCGTACCGGGACTTTTTACGATGTACCGGGACTTCTCACGAGCTCGTTGTACTCTGCCCTGTTCTATTTCTCTCTCGGCAATTCATGATCGGCTGGCTATACTGCATTACCCGCAGTGCACTAGTACGCGCCGCATGTTCACTTGCAAGGAGATGTCACGAAATCTAGTTGTGGTGCAAAAGGACGTGAAGAAGAAGAATTCTCGCAGAAGTGGAACGTTTTCTAGAGGCGGTGCGTCAGCTACTGCGAAGGAACGCTCGATCCTCACACTTCAGTGCTGAATGAATTAAACTTGTCGCAGTTTACTTTTCTTATTTAGAAAGTTTGTCAGACTCATTGGTAGATCGACAATCAAGTTATTTTTGATGGCGTTGTTATACATTACTTCACAAGAATATGCGGCGTTTCGCACATATGTAAATGACGACGTGAAAAACAGCAGCATGTCTTCAGAAATTCTGCAACTCTCATTGAGAGTGAGGGAGCCATGGTCACGGTGAGCTACGCTCCCTCCCTCTCCTCTGGACACCATAACATTAGTGCAAAATGTTACCCCAGAAGTTGCCTTTGGCCTGCTAAGCCTCTTACCCCTGCTGAGATAACGGCCATTACTGTATTATTGTAATCATACAAGTTAGGACTGTGCGAAATCACAATATATATCGTGCCACGATAAAAAAATGTCTATTAATGGCTCTATCGTTTATATCTTTGTGTTACAAATCAAGTCGTTTTTGGTAATTTATTATGAGAATTTATGAGCAAAGGCCACATTAACGGACTGCCTAACATATATAATAACACAGTAGTCCACCCAAAAACTATAATTTGTATATCAATTACTCAGCATTAGATGTCTCAAATGGACAAAGTTGTTTTTCACCTGGCGCAACTTTATGGCCAATGTTTTGAAAATTTATCCTAATTCCTTTTCTCTGGAAGCAAATGGGGTCACCCAGTAGCAACGCCACAACTCCATAAAACATCTGTTGACAAAATAATGCTACACACTTCAAGCAATCTAGTGCATTCACGGAAGTCCCAAGCCTCCTGGCTTGTTCTCAGAGACAATTTTTTTGAGAGAAGGGAGAAGACGTGTTTCAAAAACTTTATTCGTCTCTGGGAACGAGCCAAGAGGCGGGACTTCCGTGAATGCGCTAGATTGCTTGACGCGCAAGTGTAGCGTTTTATTTTTTTAGTGAAAATTAACCGTGTGTCGAGTTCTGAGGATGGAAAAACGAGTGGACATCGCAGACTTTGGACGATATGTTCGACTATGGTTCGAAAGTTTGTCAGACGTTTTGTGGAGTTTTGCCGGGTGACCCCATTTGCTTCCAGAGAAAAGGAATTAGGATAATTTTTCAGAACTCTCCGGTGGCCATAAAGTTGTGCCAGGTGAAAAACAACTTTGTTCGTTCAAGACATCTAATGGTGAGTAATTGATATACAAATTACAGTTTTTGGGTGGACTATCACTAAGTTCAATCCTGTGAGGAAGTGCTGCAGCTATGCCGTAGTGGTCGACATGGTTTGTTCTGAGAGTCGCACTTCACCGATCACTACAACAAGATGGCAACAACATTTTATTAACTGTGCTAATGAAGCTCAGATAATAGAAGTCACGACTGCATTCTCTAAAACAAAACGCTCCCTCCAAAGAAATGTTCTGATTTACTTCTCACTTTAAATTTAGTGACTGCTTGCAGTGTGCAGAATTTGGGGATGGGCGAGCAACATCACAAAAGATACGCAGAACAGCTTTGTGTTGTCTTCATCAATTGGCACAATACACGGAGGTCGCACAGCAAAGTCTAGCAGACCTAAACGGCCCTGCATCTTCCTACATGCAGCTCTGGTTTTGGAGAGGTGCAGAGAGTCTCTTCAGGAGCTACACACAACTGCAGTGTAGCTGTGGCCAAGTTTTGACAGAAAAGTGTCGCTCCATATGGTGTATTCAGGGCACCATTGTTGCCTGGGAAGAAATGTGCCAGCATCAGGAGGCATATACAGATTGAATTGAAAATTTGCATGAAGGTTACAAATGAAAGGAGAAAATGATAAAATATGATTAAGTACCTTTAATTTGTCAAGTACATAATTCTAAATGCAATAAGAAATAGCCCTTTCCATATGGTGATTTTATAGAAACAATTTATTCATGAAAATTACAGAAATTTTGCTATATCGTGATATATCATTATCTGGATATCAGGTAACCTATATCGAGATATGAGATTTAGGTCATATCGCACAGCCCTAATACAAGTGTGGGGAAAAGAGTTAAATGTATAGGAAAGAGTGGCTGGTTTATAACAACTGATCCTGTCTGTCAATGCGAAGCCCACTGCAAAATTTGGAGCACCAAGCTAGCCAATTTAGCTAAGCCCTTTCCAACTGTAAAAACGTTACTGTGCCAGTGACCGGATTAGGGACATCACTGAAGACCATCTGAAACGTCGTGAACTCTGAAAAGCCTCGTCACTTATGTTGCATTTCTTGAGTGAATAAATGCTGCAATTATTTATCGGACATGTCTGGCTATGAATCAGCAGCGCTAAAGATACAGGCTACAGTCCCAAGTGCAGGATATTTTTTAAAAAATCTGCTTCTGCGCCGTATTTCAGGAGAGCGCACAGAAAGAATATTTGTGAGTCCCCGTATTTCTAAACCGCAGATTCTCTTGGGCATAATCGGTTGACACGTCTTTGTAACTCGGTGGTTATGTAGCTATGCTGCTCATTTCACGCAGGAGCCTGGCTGCGTTACACTGACAGCCCACAAGTTAGAGTTCTGGCTTTCAGATACTTTTGCTAGTGGTAAATGCGGCAAAATTTGAGATAAAATTCATACGGCACAAGAGCACTCCATGGATTTATGCTAAGTATGTATGTAGCCTACAGAAATCACGTTATCTGTAGCCTATGTCAGAGATGACATGACAGGAGACTCGGTTTTCCCTGTCGAAAATGTTGACTTTTTTTTTAAACAGCTACTGGAATTATAAATACCAGCTTGCTTCTCTGTCCAACCATTGAAGATTAATACCAGCAGAAAGACCAGAATGTGCCGATTATCATGACGTATACGCGTCAGTATTAGTTCGTCCAAACCTCGGAAAAAAGTATTGAGGGGAGGAAGAGCAATTAGCCTTATGGAGGACATTAGATTCTGTGACATTAAAATTACATCCTACAACGATAAATATGTTGAAAAAGAAGTGGACTAGGTCATGGGTCTTATCGTGGGATGATTGACAGTTTAACCCTATAAGATGTGTGGCTACTGTATTCAAACCTGTGGAACTCCAGGGCTATTTTTACATTTTAGCTGTTTGAGATCCCAAGGTTTCCAATGATTCTATTTTATTTTTGTAGACTTAGAGGGAAATGTGAATAAAATGATCAGCTAGAAATTCCATTTGATGCAATGCCGTGGCCGTAAAATCATGGCGTCCTAGATATGAATATTTCCCTCCATGTGACCTCACTGAAGCGCTGCCATCAGCGGATACAGAATAGGTATGTGACATTTTCCTTTCTCACAGGACAATTTTTCTTAAAATCAGCATCATGTTCTAGTATTTGAATGTATCACTTAATAATCTGCTGGTACCGACCGCCCACCGCCTAATTTACCAGCCAACAGTTGAAAAGTGGGAGTACTGGCACTTCTTTTTTTCCACTTAAAGCACTGGGGCCAGGGATTGGAACAGAGCGAGTGCTGAGATTTCATTAGTAGTAATTAGTAGCGGTGCAACTTTAAAAATTAACCCAAGTGCTCATTAGTTAGTTAATATGTACACGGGTTAGTTAGGTTAGTGACTATAATACAAAACATAAATTTCTGTATTATAAGTAATCAGAGAAAGCAGAGCGAAGGAAGTAACCAAGAATTGAAGTAATTAAGTGAAATGTGGGCACGCAGACTGGGGAGAACTTACCAGACTGATCACAAGTCAGGGGTAGACACTGGTCCACAAAATAGAAAATAAACGGTAACACTTTACTTGAAGGTATTGTCATAAGAGTGACATGACACAGTCACGAACGTGTCATAAACATTATGTGAATGTCATGCGGTTTTTGAGATGACAAGTTGACATGGTAACACTTTACTTGAAGGTATCGTCATAAGAGTGACGGCAAAGCCGAAACTGAAGCAGGCTAATAAATAAAAGATGCATAACAATGAAAAATAACAAAAACAGACAACTGGCAGAGCAGAATCATAACATTTAGTATCTAAAAAATTAAGAAAAAATTCAAAAATCTGTTCGGAGGGCTGCCAGATAGCTCACTCAGTGAAGCATGGCGTTGCGAAGCAGAATTGACTGTCACATCGCGGGTTTGATCCCCGCCTCGTACCAACCGGCAGTGGTCAGTGGCTTTTTCAGAGTAACGCACCATTGGCTATTGCACTACTGAGTTGCAAATTGAGAAGGGACAGCCAGGGAGGGAAAACAATAGTTGTCTTGTTCGTTGCTCAAGCACCTCCTGTTGGCCAGACGGGCGCTCGTCAGGAAGATTCTAACCCCTAATTTACACCAGGCGCGGTTGCGCCGCAGCACTTGGAGAAATACGCAGCCATTGTACAAAACCCAAAACCAGTAAAGTTGGCACGTTATGTAAATCGTTGATAAAAACATAATACAATGATTTGCAAATCCTTTTCAACTTATATTCAATTCAATACACTGCAAGAACAAGATGTTTAATGTTCAAACAGAGAAACTTTTTTTTTTGCAAATAATCATCAACTTAGAATTTAAAGGCAGCAACACATTGCAAAAAAGTTGGCACAGGGGCCTTTTTACCACTGTGTTACATCGCCTTTCCTTTTAACGACACTCAGTAAACGTTTGGGAACTGAGGAGACCAATTTTTGAAGCTTTTCAGGTGGAACTCTTTCCCATTCTTGCTTGATGTACAGCTTAAGTTGTTCAACAGTCCAGGGTCTCCGTTGTCTTATTTTACGCTTCATAATGCACCATACACTTTCAATGGGAGACAGGTCTGGACCCCAGGCAGGCCAGTCTAGTACCCGCACTCTTTTACTACGGAGCCATGCTGTTGTAACACGTGCAGAATGTGGCTTGGCTGTTACAAAAAACACGGGTGGAACACACTAGGGGAACATGAACGTGGAAACGTGAGCGTGAACTTGGAAACATGAGCTAGAACGGAAGGGAGACACAAGAGGGGAGTGAGACGCCATAAGCGGGAATCCAGAATAAAATTTATTAACATAAACACAGAAATAAACCAGGGGGAAAAAGGGGCACTCAGGCCAACAAAAACACCGTACCTAGCACTGACGCAGGAGAACTCAAGAATCCAAAACACAACATACCAGGGGAACAGACTCCGAACAAGACATGGAACGAGACTTGACACATGGAACGAGACTAGAGACAAACAGAACTCTGGAAGCTAGGCATACTCACAAGACAAGACAGTTGGCACAGCTGGCAGATGGCTAACTCGGGTGGCACAGCTGGCCAGGAGAAGGGTAAGGGAGAACATCAGGAGGGGGACAGACAGGACACAGGGCTCAGGGCAGGCAGGAACGCTGGGGCTATGGCTTGGGCTATGACAATGGCTATGGCATGGCTTGGCTTGGGCTTGGGACTGTGGCTATGGCTTGGCTTGGGCTTGGGACTGTGGCTATGGCTTGGCTTGGGCTTGGGACTGTGGCTGTGGCTATGGCTTGGCTTGGCTGGTGCTCAGGACAGGCAGGGCCTGGCTGGTGCTCAGGACAGGCAGGGCTTGGCTGGTGCGCAGGACAGGCAGGGCTTGGCTGGTGCGCAGGACAGGCAGGGCTTGGCTGGTGCTCAGGACAACTCGAGACAGGAGGAAGACTGGCACAAGGACACAGAAGACGCTGGAGGAGACAGGGGGCACCAGGGGCTTGAATGCAGAAGGGCAGGCTGGACAGGGAAGGAGGCTGAACTTGAGACACAGAAAAACCTGAGGGGACCAGAGGAGAAGTGCACGAGGCAGGGGGAGGGGGAATGCGTGCGAGCGTGATGCGTGGGTGATGCGAAGTCAGATCTGCTGACGTGCAGAAACTGCTCAAACATATAGGGCAGGGGCACACACAGACACAGGTGTTGAAACTTAATCCAATTAACAAGGGGTGGAACATGAGGGAAACCAATTACAAGAAAACAGATAAACATTTACACTCAGACAAGGATCACAAGACAATCCCAAAGATGGGATAAATAAACTGGATAAAAGACTCCTAAGTGTACAGAAAAAGAGCCAGAACAGATTATAAGAATGCAGAGATCCTGCGGGAAAACTTTAGCAAAGCCAGTGAACAGTAAAGCGAGGGGCGGAGCTAGAACAGAGCGACTGCTGAGAGATAATTAGTCAATTAGTAAGTGCAGCTATACAATCCCGGGTGCTCGTTAGTAGATTATTATTATATACAAGGTTAGTTTGGTTAGTAATTTTAGAAAACAACAAACTGTTAGTAATGTTAGTATGAATAGAAAAGCAAGGGGAAACTAGCAAACGAGAACAGAAGGAAGGATGAAACCCAGAATCCATTAAATCACCCGAAATAGTGTCACAATCAATTAACACAGAAACTGATACAAACAATGACGTGACCGGGGAGAAAGCAAAGACAGTACATGGGTAAAACGTGGACTGGACTACACAGGAGAGGAATGAAATGTGAACACTAAGACATGGACTAAAAACTGACATACCAAAATGATAGAAACCTAAAATTGACTAACCAGACACTCAGACCACGGAACACAACACTTGGCATTGTCTTGCTGAAATAAGCAGGGGCGTCCATGAAAAAGACGTTGATTGGGTGGCAACATATGTTGCTCCAAAACCTGAATGTACCTTTCAGCATTAATGGTGCCTTCACATATGTGTAAGTTGCCCATGCCTTGGGCACTAATACACCCCCATACCATCACAGATGCTGGCTTTTGAACTTTACGCCTATAACAGTCTGGATGGTTCTTTTCCTCTTTGGTCCTGAGGACACAACGTCCACAGTTTCCAAAAACAATTTGAAATGTGGACTCGTCAGACCACAGAACACTTTTCCACTTTGCATCAGTCCATCTTAGATGAGCTTGAGCCCAGTGAAGCCGGCGGCGTTTCTGGGTGCTGTTGATAAATGGCTTTCGCTTTGCATTGTAGAGTTTTAACTTGCACTTGCAGATGTAGCGACGAACTGTAGTTACTGACAGTGGTTTCCTGAAGTGTTCCTGAGCCCATGTGGTGATGTCCTTTACACACTGATGTCGGTTTTTGATGCAGTACCGCCTGAGGGATCGAAGGTCACGGGCATTCAATGTTGGTTTTCGACCTTGTCGCTTACGTGCAGTGATTTCTCCAGATTCTCTGAACCTTTTGAAGATATTACGGACCGTATATGATGAAATCCCTAAATTTCTTGCAATAGCTTGTTGAGGAATGTTGTTTTTAAACTGTTCGACAATCAGCTCACGCATTTGTTCACTAAGTGGTGACCCTCGCCCCATCCTTGTTTGTGAATGACTGAGCATTTCAGGGAAGCTGCTTTTATACCCAATCATGGTACCCATCTGTTCCCAATTTGCCCGTTCACCTGTGGGATGTTCCAAATAAGTGTTTGATGAGCATTCCTCAACTCTCTCGGTCTTTTTTGCCACTTGTGCCAGCTTTTTTGAAACATGTTGCAGGCATCAAATTCCAAATGAGCTAATACTTGCAAAAAATTACAAAGTTTACCGGTTTGAACATTAAGTAACTTGTCTTTGCAGTGTATTCAATTGAATATAGGTTGAAAAGGATTTACAAATCATTGTATTCTGTTTTTATTTATGATTTACACAATGTGCCAACTTCACTGATTTTGGGTTTTGTAGTAAATGCTCGTGTTTACACCACATGCACCGCGGCGCGTGTCAGCAGCGTCCCAGAAGTGGCTCGGCACTCTGCTCCACAGAGAATACGCAGCAAGTCTATTTCTGCCGCTGGTGAGCCGCAGTCGCGCTGATCTGAATATTGCTGGGACACGTTTCCCATAGTTCGACCAGTGGATCCAACTACGTTAGTATTTGTGCTAATGGGAATCGCACACCAGATCGTGCCAGGCAGGAAGTAACTATCAAGGGGAATACACTTTTAATACATAGTTCACCAATTGGACATTCCAGATTCAGGTGGGATTGGAGATGCCAAATTTGAAAAAAAAAAAAACCAAAAAAAAAAATCTGTTCAGATTCAACTTATAAGCCCCTTTAGGGCTGCCACGATTAGTCGACTAGACACGATTATGTCGACTATTAAAATCGTCGATGACTAATTTAATAGTCGACGCGTTGTTTTTTTTAAACTTTGTTTCTTTCTCAAAACTGCTGCGGCACCTTTCACTGCTGCATCTGCCTTTCTGTCCATGACACACATGCGCAATAGTGGTAATTGAGGTCAGCCGTGATGTCACCTGAAGTTATTCCAGACGGGCTCTGGTATCATGGCTACCCGCCGGCAACGGAGCTCAAAGGTGTGGGAGCATTTTAAGACAAAAAAAAGAGAAAAGTGTCCAATGCAATAACTGCAAGGCAGAACTTTCCTTCCACGGCAGTACAACTGCGATGCACGAGCACCTGAAAAGGAAGCATGTTGTGGCTGATTGTGACAACGATGAAGGGTCGTCGTCTCTGTAAGCTCACTGGCTAGTTAGCTGCTAACATTAACGTAAACTAGTGCTGAAACAGTGATTTTTAGTATTCGAATTAACTGTTTGCTATATTGGAATAGTATTCGGTTAACCGGCAAAATTTCCGAGTCACTTGATTTGAAGTTTACACTGCGCTTTCTTACCGTCATTGACCAGGCTGAACTGTTTTTACACGTCGGATTGCCGCTTGACCAAATTTTTTTCCCCTCTCTAATGAGCTGACGCGAACCTCTAACTAGATGTCAGTTCGGTAAAAGATGGTCTGTATTCAAGAAGTAGGCCTATGCAAAAAGCAGTCATGACAGGAAACTGGCGAGTTTAAAAAAATGATAATACTTCCAGTACAGGAGAAGAAAAAATAATTATTTTATGATCCATTGGAATCAGCCTGGGAAGAATTTTTTAACTCTTAAAAGACTCCGTTATTTGGTTCCTGAAGAATAAATCCCTCTGCCTTGGGGAAACAGGAGCGGTACATCCTTCACGGTTTGAAGAGTAGCCTATACTCTTCAGCGGACTGAGGACTGCGATAAGGTCTGTAGATGCCCAAGATTTCAAAACAAGCTTTTTGCACTCGCTTTCCCTGCCCCATTCCGAGCTACCCGATCAGCAAAATGAAATCCAAAATGAAATATTATTAACTGCCTTAACCCGCCTTAATTTGTTGTATTTCGTTTCATTGCTTTATTCTCGCTTTTTATTTTTATTCTGGAATATGAATATTAAAGCATCGGGGTTGATTTTATTTATTTTTTTTTTTGTTAATCTTCAGCTGCGTTAGTGTCTTGCCGACATTGTCGCGTCTTATTTTCTGTTTGAATTGTATAACCGAAAGTTATAAAGGTGACTTGAATTTCTACTTGCATAAAGCTTTGTTTTTTTTTAGAGCTTCGTGCTCATTGTTATCCGTTCTCGCATACCACTGTTTGGGGAAAAGACGCGCAGTTTAAATGCTTACGGTTTTTTCAGTTTTTCTATTTTTATTTTATAAAGCATGATAAAACCTTGCTGATTCCGAATTGATGCTTGATCCTTCAAATATATATTGCGTTTATGCACATGAAAGAAAAAAACATCAGCTGATTGCTTGTTAATGCTTATTCCCGCTGTGGTGTGGATAAAGAAATTCTTAAGTTGGCAGTTGAAGGCTGCCTGGCGCACGAACAAACCTTTCCTCGAGTTTCCCCGCTACACCGCGCTGCTCATCACGTGCTTAAAATAGGGTAGGGGCCTTATCGAATGTTCGAATAGTAATTTACAATCCAAATACCCAGAATCAAATGTATACGGATACGGTTAACCCATTAACAGTTTCAGCACTGGCGTAAGCAGAGAGCTTACTTTACTCATATTGATAGCCGTAAACATTAACATTAGCGATGCAAATATAATGACATGGGTGGAAGAGGTTTTAACAAAGTTTGACATCTTCCCCAATAAAATAAAAGCAGTAGTTCATGACAGTGGTTCTAATATGGTGGCAGCAATGCGACTGCTTGAAGAAAAATATGGATGGGCCTCTATCCGCTGTGCTGGACACACACTCCAGCTCATATTGAACACTGCTCTCAAAGAAACCACCATCAGCAGAGCGCTAAGTGCTGCTAGGCAGCTAGTGGAGCACTTTAAGAGAAGCAAGCTGCCTAGTACAAAGCTAAAGATGAAGCAGACAGCAGACAATCTCAGCAGACAAAGAAAATCCAGTTATTCTGGCAGCTGCCTTGGACCCTAGATACAGAAAGCTGAAAGTTTTTGACTCCTGAAGATGGCATCAGACTGCAGGGAGTGTTGAAGTCCTCACTGTCAAAGAAGCAAAAACGACTGGGATGCAGGATGCAAAACTGCTGAGGGCCAATGGTTCAGGTTGAAAGAGTGCTCTGGAAACCCTCCTCCAGTCTGACACAGACAGTCAGAGTGAAAATGAGGATGGAGAATCTGAGGAGGACCGAAAGATCCAAGTTGTGATAAGTGAAGTTCGGCTGTAATTTGGAGAGGTCGCACTCTCTAAAAAGTATGATCCTCTCAAATGGTGGAGTGAACATGAGGGGCATTTCCCCACGCTGTCAAAGCTAGCTAAATCTTTTCTGTGCATCCCTGCAACCTCCACCCCATCCGAGCAGATTTTCTCTGCAGCAAGCCTCTCTCCAAGACATGTAGAAATGCTAACATTCCTGGCTATGAACAAGAGCCTTGCGCAGTTTGGGATTATATAGAGTCAGAGTGTAGGAAAGTTGAATACAGTTGGGAGCACTGATCACTAAATGCACTTCTGTTATATTTTGAGTCAGTGAGACCAAAACTTTAATATTGTGAATAATTCCTTAGTTTCAGGTGCCTACCTCATTTGATTTAAATGTAGCCATGTTTGATGCCAGAGACAAATCAAGAAAAGAGAGAACTAAAAAACCATATTCATTTCTGTGCTGTGTTGGCCAGTGCCTTATCCTTATTTTACTCAGCTTTTTGCACTTTATGCTACACAGTTAAAGAATTGTTTGTTGCTAAAAGCTGCATATTTCATCAAAGGTATCATCTTCATTGTCTTTATTTTTAGTTAGCATATACCTTAAAAACTTCAAGTTGAAAGCTAATGATGGTTATACAAGAGCTGCTGCATGCTGGTGCGAAAAGCTTTGTTTTACATTCAATTTACGAATGATCTGATTAATCGACTGATCGGAAAAATAATCGGTGAATAGTCGACTATCAAAATAATCGTTTGTGGCAGCCCTAAGCCCCTTCATAATTACACTCTGTGCACGCTCGATTTCCCTGTGTTGAATTTTCACGAAAGGTCATTTGTACATAAATGCGAATTTCAGCTATTGGTTGTGACAATGAGCTCACATTGAATAATATCGTGGTTGAAAATTATGCTGCACATGAGCTTAGCTCCTTCCTAGATTATCATTAGCGAGAATTTGTTTGGAACTGTATTGGTAAAGTATAATGAATGGTTTTCAAGAGTTAAAGGAGAATTCTGGCGTGAAATTGACTTGGGGTGTATTGAAACATGATAACGAGTACTAACCTTTGTTGAATACCCCTCCTCCGTACACACGCAACATTTCGAAATAAATGGATTTTTAGCAGAAGCTCCCAACAGGCTTACAATGGTAAGTGAATCGGGCATAACTTTGCGATGCAAAGAAATCGCTATAATTTTTCCATCATTAACATGGCTCAAAGCAGGTCCACACTTGATCGCTAGAATTGCGAGGGCCCTGAGATTTAAAACGAGGCATTGAGAACGTTGAAAATCCACAGGTAGTTTATTAACCCCTTTGCGCAGAAGCCAAATCTGGCTTTTTAGGTGTTACCTGATTCAAGGCTTTATAATTCAAGATTGCAGCTTCACAGACGGAAAAACTTTGGCTCAATTGAGTCTAGACACTTGAAGCATTTAGACTCCCACTGTATTTCAGTTTATTTTTATGATTTTGGTGGAGAAAAGGGGCTGCAAACATAAAACATCTTCATGAAAATTCACCATTGAAATAGCAAAAAAAAATAATACTGACAAATGAAAAACTGTTGGGGCTTAAATCTAAAGATTTCTGGGATCATAAACTTCTTGACCAGAAGTACAATTCATCTTGAACATTACATTCTAGATTACCCGCTCGCTATGAGCTAAATTAGATAGCTATCCAGGTGTCTCCCCAAAGTCTGAGATCCATCAAAATGGTTCATTGTCAAATCATACATTAATCATAAATTTAACGCAAATTAACTTTTGGGGCATGAAATTCGGCATGAACTAATGATTTTCTGGTTGAGTTTAGCATGAATTTATCAATATCAGTACAGTTGAACATCATTGGTCATCAGTAACCTCTCCAAACACAAAACATGCCTTTTCTCCATAATAAAGTTAACAATATTGTCCATTTTTCTTCGAAGTCCCCCCAGTATTAAATAAAGTGCTGATTAAACAGCTATAACATTCACGCTGCAATGAAAAGCTGACCGCTCTCACATCCAACCTCATAACCTTACACCTTATAAGGGTAAAAACTCAATCAGTAATATCTGAATTCTGAAATACACCTTATTTTAACAGAACACAAATTTCACTTTCAGGAAAAATCAAACGACATACGCCACCATATTCAACAGAATGGTGCAATGAACGTACCGAGGGATCTACCGATGTGCTTGGGTTGTATGCATTTGGAGAAACGAAAACCTCGGCATTCAATGTCTTTAAACGCAACAAAAATTCTACAGCAAAAAGCCATATTGAGCAAAATGCAAACAGAGTAGAAGTATAACCTGTCTTCTTCACTGATGCCCTCCTCCAGAGACAGATGTATCGGGTGGAAGGAACCCTTCAGTACTGTTTCATTCAGAATAATTCCCATTGACCGCGTCCATACAACAATTATCTCGTAAATGAAACTGATCACTTCAGGCCGGTTTCGAGTGTCTTTGTTTCTTTGACATCGCATTATTTTCAGCTGCGCAACCGTGGCCAAAAACCCAAGAACACAACCGACCTTACTTTTACGCTTAGCTTTGTATCCTATTCTTATTGTCCAATCAATGTATTTCAGTTATTGAGGAAAGTTTAAACACTCAGGAATTGGATAAGAAACGAGTCTATCAATACATCGTTATCGGGGAAGCTTCACAAGGGCGTGAACTATAACTTTAGAGTTGCGCAGATGAATCTGAGTATATAATTGAGTGACTATCTATCGACACCAGTACTTGGGTGGATCGATGGGAGCGCTGAATTTGTCAATGGAGAAATCCACGTGTTAATCCATGGGAGGGAACTATGCATATTTTATGTGTGATGACTGTAATTGACAGTAGAATGTGAGAGAATTAATTCTATGTCGGATTTTTTGCTTGACAAAACGTTTTTTTTTAACCACTAATTGGAATACTGCTGGCTCACTTTAGCTAAAATGGTTGCAACAGAATTGCTACAAAAAGTTTTTTTCTGTCCCAAGTGATAATTTTTTAAAACTACTGGATCGATACTTTGGGCAAGGACATTGACCAGTTTGCACATCAGGCTTAGCTGAGGAGTTTAATTCATGCAACTCCTGAAAAACCGGGATTGGAGGGAACTTCTCCATACTCTAAATCGCGTTTCAGCTCAGCCTGCTTGTGAATATTCAATAGCTGATCTAGGGGTGCCATCTCGTGGTTGACAACTGTAACTAAGTGCTTAAATTTGCATATCTATAGACACGAGCGTCTACATCGGCAGAAATGGGTTAAAAAAGACTGTGTATGCAAACCTAACCTTGAGGTAGTTTCCAGTCGCCTCCATCTTGAAAGTCACGATAAGGCGATTGACGAGCACAAACGAATAGGAAGGATAGGGGAACAGATTGCAGTCTATTCGTTCGTGCTCGTCAATTGACTTATTGAGAGTGACTGTAACTGTCCTTAATGTGGGTAATTCAATGAATGAGGGCCATCTAATATTTTTTATTACACCTTTTGCTATTCATTACTCGATGCATGAAGGTTTAGCAATTTAAGCGAGGAGACAATGAAGTTTGGAGCATTTTCATTAAGTCAGTTTGCATTATGACATATTCCTTAACACCAAAAGCATTGATTTGTGACGGTGCCCTCAGGAACCACTCAGGAGAACAGGAATTCCAAAAATCGTAAGCCTTTATTGTAAAAAGGGACGGGACCAGAAAGACACAAGAATTGCCAAGCCAAAAACAATATCCAAAAAGCGAAGTTGACTAGACAGGCAGGGGTCAAAACCAGTAAGGCATATGTGCGACAGTACATAGACAGTAAGCCAAAACTCATGGTCGAAATCCAGAAAGGTAGGTCATACACAGGGCATCCAACACAGAAATTGTGGTCGTACAAAAATAGGTCAGAATCCAAAAAGACAAAACAGGAATAGAAGGGCAAGGCAATCAAGGTTGGGCGAAACAGTCATAAAGAAGCAGTAGACAAATGGCATACGAGGAGCTTTGCACAAATGAATACTAATCAACATTCTGACAAAGAATGAACTGCAGTGAAGACTTTAAACAGAAAAGAGAGAAGTCACATGCTATGCAGGGAACAGGTGAATTGGATAAGACTAATTGCAGAGGTAAGCACACATGGGGAAGTCCTAAACCAACAACAATTGTCAAAAGCCAGAACGTGGACAAGATCAATGCAGACAACCTATTGGCCTGTCGCGATAACCAATAAGTCAATTAATCTAACGATAACAAAAAATGAGGTCGATAAGTTTTCTGGGGTCGATAATTTTCATTTATCAAAGACATTGGATGTCAAGAGAGTTTACTCCAGTGCATTGATCTTGACTGATTAATCGCGGTTCCTTACTCCTCCGTGGAGTGAACCGTCTTGTCAATCACTCACTCTTTGTCTCAGGGATGTGATTTTTCTGCTAATGCAAGGAATTCCGCTTTTTTATCTTCAAAATTACAAAAAAAAAAATTAAACTCTGATTTTTCAGTCATGAAAATCCGATTTAACATCTACAGCATTCCGACTTTTAGTATTTCCGTAACTGAATTGATCTTATGCAGGATGCATTCTACAGAACTTCCGTTTTCAAATTAGCCAGGTAAGGCACACCGGTCAAATGTCATGCTGTGTGGGCAGGGGCCGCGGCGGCAAATTTCAACACTGCGGAAAAGAATATTGCGGACATTCGAGACGACAGATAGCTTGTAGTATAGTAATAATAATTAATAGTCCGTATACCTGTATTTTGTGCAGCCCATTCGGCTAGTGGAGCGAGGATGAAGCAGTCTTGTAGCCTAAGTTTCAGCGGCGTGAGCGGTTGACGGCTGAACACTGCTGCGTCCCTTTGTGTAACTCGTTGAAAACAAATGCTGTACACCGCTGGTAGGTTCCGTGGTTGGTTCAGTGTGAATCAGTATTCCCCGGGAGTGCGAGCGGGTGCTCATCTTAGCTCTTTGACGCACCTTCACCAGCTCCCATTAATGGTGGCATAGCCTGTCAAACCATAACTTTGCATTACGTAAGCTTACCAACAAACCTGCTGGACCTTTATTTGCCTGCCTCACTTTCGCGCACTTTAATATGAAGCATTATCACCCTACATTTTCAGTGAATGCTGAATTAATTGGTTACTGTGGCCAGCACACGCACGGGTTATCAGTGCTAACACAGCTGGGCGTCTCGCTCCAAAGCTAAATCATGGTTATTTCATCAGCTGCCCAGCTAATCCATGACCTTTAGCAATATTAGCGAACGATACCACTAACTTTTCTATCGCGTCGTAAAGGTAAAAATTAGTGGTATCGTTCGCTAATAGTAAAGGTGATTCAGCCCTTCCTCATAATTTCACTTTTGTTTTTTCATGTAAATGAAGCGTCTCTGGACACCGAATATAGCCGAATGTGGCCAGTTAGTGACAGTTTCCCGTTGTCGTTTGGCTTATTCACTAGGTTAATTTGTAATGCGTAATATGTAATGCATATTTCCAGGAGTTCCATCAGGACTGTTTTTAGTCAATAACTGGAAGTTGAAAATACTCACAGAACTCATAGATGGTTTCTACATATGATTGGATAAAGAATAAAGATTTATTAGTGATGTGTATCTATAGTGATTATGTTCTTATTTTTCATTTTTGCTATTACACAGTACATTCAGGGTAGTCTAAATTCATAAAATCCCATGAGCATCTGACTTTGTGATATGATTTTGGAGTTGAATGTGAAGTCAATGATTTTATTGATATATTGGCTATATTCAATTAATGTTATTTGACTTTTATCTGAGTGCAATAGAGGCAGATTTAATTCTTTACAAGCTTGGAGTTTGTGACTAATTTTGACTTGACTTAGAAATGAAAGATTACATGTGCTTGTTGGCTTGAATATACATTGGATAATAATTCTGTTTTTTTATTTTATTTTACTGAATTCTAAGTACACTTAAGGCACTAAAAATCATTAAAACCAAGGAGCTCAAGGGGGAATTTGCATTTTTATAGAATATCATTATATTTGAAAAATGGTACCGAAATGACAATATTATCGTTTATCGCAATAAATTTTGGGACTATTTATCGTCCAGCAAAATTTGTTATTGTGACAGGCCTGATGACAGATAAACAGCTCCGGTCAAGGAGTGCTAAGTGCACTGACAATGAGTGCAGGATAGCAATTAAGCACTTGCGAGAGATCTCGCAGAAACGCAGAGAGAGGCAGAGAAAGCAAAGCAAGAGGCGGAGACTAGAACAGGGCGACAGCTGAGATTGAATTAGTAATAATTAGTACATGTGCAGCTTTACAAATTAACCCAAGTGTTCATTAGTAAGTTAGTAATATATACATGGATTAGTTAAGTTAGTAGACCATGATGCACACTATAAACATTATTATTATTAGTAATCTAGGAAAGCAAGGTGAACGAAGTAAATGAGAATTGAAGTAATAATATGAAACGCCAGAAACCATTGAAATCACTCGAAGCAAGTAGGGAAGACTGGGAAGATGGACTGAAACAACTGAAAATAAGACAGGGGTGACAAGTGCAATGAAACCTGGAATGGCATAAACAGAAACCCGGAATGTATAATAAACAAAAAGAATAAAGAAAAGACATAACCATGAACACAAGGCATGACATCTAAAACACAGAACCATAACATGATTTGTAGGCAAACATTAAGATCATGTTGTATTTGTGCGCTACTGATAAAGCGTATGGAGTTATTTAAGCTGGTTAATTTGAAACAGTATTGACAAGTGCACTTCCATTACATCAGGAGCAGTCCTACCGCAGCTTGCAGGTTTAACGCAAACTTTGCCTGGCGGTGTCTCCCTAAACGACAAGAACCATAGCTGATGCTCTTGCTACTGAAGCCAGCCTGACTAGCCTAATCCATAAGAAAGAAATATATACACCACGACCTCCATAATTATTGGCTTAGAAAAATGTAACCTTCAACTCAATGAATTTTTAGGGAAAAAAATCCCTGACTAAGAAATAATTATTTTTCATAAAATCACCTGTTCCACAATTATTGGCACCCCTAACAATTCCTAGGAATGAAATGTAATTGAAGTATTTCTGTCATTTCTACAGTAGTTTACAAAGTTGGTCAGAGTATCTAGGAACATTTAATTCGTAAATCATCACTTCCTGTTTCCCTGGGATATAAATATGACATGACACAGAGGCCATTTCTCTTATCCACTCCTCAACATGGGAAAGACAAAGGAACACATCATTCAAGTAAGGCAGATGTGTGTCGACTTTCACAAGTCAGGCAATGGCTACAAGAAAATAGCCACTCGCCTGCACCTGCCCATATCTACTGTCAGAGGAATCATTAAGAAGTTTAAAACAACTGGAACAGTCGTTAACAAGCCTGGATGAGGACGCAAGGTTATTTTGCCACCACGCACAGTGAGGAGGATGGTAAGGGAAATAAAAAGTTCTTCAGAGCTCACTGTTAAAGAATTGCAACAAATGGTAGCATCTTGGGGTCACAAAGTCTCCAAAACAACCATCAGGTGCTATCTACATGCCAGCAAGCTGTTTGGGAGGCATGCACGGAAAAAACCTTTTCTCACTCATAATCATAAACGCAAACGTAGAGTTCGCTAAGCGGTACTGGGACTTCAACTGGGACCGTGTGCTTTGGTCAGATGAGACCAAGATAGAGCTTTTTGGCAACAAACACTCGAAGAAGGTCTGGCAGAACACAAAAGATGAGTATGCAGAAAAGCACCTCATGTCCACTGTGAAGTATGGGGGAGGACTGGTGATGCTGTGGGCCTGTTTCTCTTCCAGAGGCCCTGGGAACCTTGTTAGCATCATGAACGCTTTGAAATACCAGGACATTTTAAATCAAAATCTGGTGGCCTCTGCCCAGAAGCTGAAGATGGGTTGTCACTGGGTCTTTCAGCAAGATAATGACCCTTAACATGTGGCCATATCTACACAGAAATGGTTCACCAGACACAGAATCAAGCTCCTCCCACGGCAATCTCAGTCCCCAGACCTGAACCCCATTGCAAACCTGTGGAGTGAGCTGAAGAGGAGAGTGCAGAGGAGAGGACCCAGGTCGCTGGATGATTTAGAGAGATTGTGCAAAGAGGAATGGTCAAAGATCCCTCTTTCTGTTTTCTCCCATCTTGTGAAACACTATAGGAGAAGATTAGGTGCTGTTTTGTTGGCAAAAGGGGGTTGTACAAAGTATTAACATCAGGGGTACTAATAATTGTGGCACACATGATTTGATGTAAAAGAATTATTTCTTAATATGGGATTTTTTTCCCTCTGAATAAATGCACTTGAATTAAAGGTTGGATTTTCCTCTTTTTTCCATTAGGGTCCTATATTATTTAGAAAAAAAAAACTGAATTTATCTGAAGCTACAGAACACATCTTAGCCAATAATTATGGAGGGTGCTGTAGCTACAGCCAACAAACCCAATAAAACGTGTCATTTTGCTCATTTTGTTGATTAGCGGAATGGGATTACACCATAGGCTATTACCCTTCACACTGTTTATCATTCACTGGGCATGTTTGGCATTTTTAGCACAATTTAAAAAAAAAATGCCGAGGCATTAAAACTGAAAGCTGAATGGCCGAGTGGAGTGAATGGCGTTTATGTTCACACAGCTTAGAAATTTGTAAATTGCCATGTGAGACATCATATGTGAATTCGCTTACTCCAGTTTATTTCTTCAGTAATTTCTTTGATTAGTTATTTTGTTATTTAGAATAGGCTAGATACTTAACATTGTTTGAATCAAGTGAACTTCTGCTGGTTTACTCTGTATTGCCGTTTCAAAGGCAAAATAAAGCATCCCTGACAGTAATTTCTGGAATGGACTGTAACGTCAGCTGTTTTCATTAAACAAGGATTAAAAGCCCAACTGAGTAAATCAATTAATAGCAACAATGAAAACAAAAGTAATTCAGATTGCACCCGATTCTTTATTGAATGTTAATTCCACTTTGTGTCTATTTGACACTATCAGAGTCCATAAGAATTTTCAATTTTTTAAAGAATTTACTCCAATAGAATTTCAATGATAAAAATTATTACTTTGCCTTGGTTTGCTGCAAGCTGCATGCTAGAAATGTCTAAGCTGCATGCTAGAAATGCTTCTATATCTGTATCATTAATCTCCTCTGTCAGAATGGTACTTAAAAATGTTTTTCCATGTTTCGTCTTTACTTGTTAACCCAGGCAGAAGAAATTATCCAGCGACTGGAAAAAATCCTGTCAGTCCCTGGGCCCGAAGTAGAAAAGCAGCAGCTCCTTTCACAGGTCATTTTGCCAGAGAAGAGCTAAAACATATTATTGTTGTTATTTTTGTTGTTGATTATCATGTTTGTGTTGAAGATTTTGATTAAGTGGTTGCAAAACAACAGCATCAAGTGCCAAAACCAAGCAGAATCTTTGCTTATGAAGAGCACATCTTCCCAGGACAAGACAAGGTAAAGGACATGGCTTGTGTTGTGGCTGTGCATGCATAACATTACTTTATCTTTTCTGTCTGTCTTGGCATTAATTTGTTTGGCAGATCAAGTTAACGTAATTACAGTATGTAGCATGGATTCATTTTCAGATCCTTATCTTTTACTATTTTTCCAGAGCTGCAGAGATCGCGACAGGGGACACAAAAAGCTCTGAAGAGGTAAAACATTTCCAAACACAATCAATCACTCACTAACACACTCTCTCTCTCTCAGACACACACACACACACACACACACACACACACTCTCACTTTCTCTCCAGAGATTAATCATGTGAAACTTTAATATGTCAAAGCAGTGTCACTGTCTTGAAGACAAAAATTCAGGCAGATGTGATTTGGTACATAGTTTGACTGACAGTACCTTAAGTTCTGTGCTCAGCAACAAAAACTAACAACATGTGAAGTTGCTCTGATCCACCAGAAAACTGTGTTGCTTAAAGTACAATTGGTTCTGACGATTAAATGCAATACGCAGCAACAACAAAGTTGATCTGGTTTTTCGGCTTTGCGATCACAGCTGTGAAGTGGCCAGAGCCCACTCCACTTGGTCAAAGGTGACATCTAATGGCGGAAGTTGTACATAACGTTCACAATCACCAGAACATTAGTTTGACATTATGAACATTGAAGCTCAGACACCTGTATACATTGGAAGATTAAGTATTTCATATGCAAGCTGAATCTGGGAGGTGAATTTAGTAGATGTTTTTAGTACAGAATTTAAAAATGAGAAATAATTTTGGGTTCCCCAATAAAGTACACTAAGCACTTAACAGCAGGAAGTGCGCATTGCTCATTTCTATAAATAGAGAAGCAACTGTAAGGTCTTGAATTTTACAAAGGTTGCTGAAAAAAGAATTCCATCTAAAATTATGTACTGCAAATGCTCAACAAGTTTGAGGCATTATTTGAGAACAACACAAATATATAGCCTACTATATACTTTGACCACACTTAATTTCTCTTTTCTGCAGGAAAATAATTTTTGGAGAGACTGCATGACTGTAAGCTGACTGGGGCAGCAACGAAATTTTACGGAAAACTTCAACTTCCTGCTGTCGTTTCAATGGACAATGGACATCAAACTGATGCCCTCAGTGAACTACAAAGATGGGAAAAGGACTTGGGTGATGACGATTCTCCAGCTGAACTTCTCACCTTTGTCTTCGAAAAAAGACAGGACGATGAGAAATCTTGGGCCAAATTCAAAGATGAAAAAAATCACAAGGTTTTAGCCAGGTTTGAGGAAACCGAGGAAGAAGCTTAACACCGTTAATAAAAACAGTGAACAAAAAAGCTAAATAGTGTCTTCATTACTGTGAGCTTATATATCCCACAAACAACTGTGCTGATGAGACTGACAGGACAAACAGGTAAAAAAGTTAACATTTACGCACACACACACGCGCATGCACACGTATGCCACGGGATGCTTAATGGGATGCTTAATGTCATCAGAGTCACTTCTCTGTAGGAGCTTAGATCCACAAGCTTGGTCGCTAGCGTCGACTGCGATGGAGAACGGTTGGTTGAAGTCAGGAGATTTGAGCACGGGGAAGTGACACAGCAGAGACTTCAGGCGATTGAAGGCTCTCCGGCATGCATCATCCCAAGTGAACTTTACGCCTTTCTTCAGTGGGTTTGTGAGACTGAGAGCAATCTCAGCAAATTCTTGCAGAACTTGCGAAAGTGCCCGATCATTCCAAGGAAGCGGCGCAAAGCTTTTTTATTGTCAGGAACTGGAAAGTCCATGATGCTTGGACTTAAGCATTTGTGGGTGCCACCTTACGCTGGCCTATGACGTAGCCAAGATAGGTGACAGTAGCACAACCGAAGTCACTCTAATTCAGGTAAAATGTCAGGTTAGCCTGGGTCAAGCGCTGGAACAACGTCTCTACATCTTTCAGATGTTCTTCCCAGGAGTCACTCCATGTGATCAGGTCGTCGATGTACGCACCCGTGTGTGGCAATCCAGTGATTGTAGACTGTATCATCCTTTGGAATGTGGCTGGGGCATTTTTTGTGCCAAAAGGTAGGACTTCATACCGGTACAACCCAGATGGTGTGGCAAAAGCAGAGATGCTCTTGGCCCTCTCAATTAAAGGCACACACCAATAGCCCTTCAATAAATCAATCTTGGTCTGAAACTTTGCTTGCCCTACTCTATCAATACAATCATTAATCCTAGGTATTGGAAACACATCAGTTCTAGTTACAGCATTGACTTTGCGATAATCTGTTCAGAATCTAGTACTTCCATCAGGTTTTGGAACTAGCACACAGGGTGAACTCCAATCTGAGTTGGAGGGTCTTATAATATCATGTTCTAACATGTACTCAACCTATTTCTCAGCAATCTTTCTCTTTTCAGGATTCATCCGGTACGGATGCTGTTTTATTGGTTTGGCATCACCAATATCTACATCATGAGAGGCTATAGAAACTCTTTTTGGAACATCAGGAAATAGATCTTTATATTTCTTGATCACCCTCTCAAACTGTTCTTTCTGTGAGGGTTCTAAGTGCTGGAGGTTTACATCAAGATTTTGCAACACTTCAGAATTTGACAATTTACATGAAAGAACTTCAGCTTTAATTCTAGGTTCATCGTCTTGAAACTCCCCCTCATCTCCACAAATCTCGGCCATAGGAAAATCTGAAGTGACAGCTGCAACCCTAGCAGTTCTGTCATGATAAGGCTTCAGCAGGTTAATGTGACACAACTATTTTGGCTTTCTCCTATCTGGAGTCTTAACAATGTAATTGAGATCATTGAGTTTTGTTAGAATTTCATACGGACTATGAAATCTAGCCTGCAATGGATTGGACTGCAAGGGAAACAACACAAGAACCTTGTCTCCTGGTTTAAACTCACGGCTTCTAGCCTTATGATCATACCAAGTTTTCATTTTTCCCTGACTTGATTTCAAGTTCTCTTTGGCAAGGTCACAAGCTGCACGCAATCTTTCTATGAACTTGCTAGCATAGTCTAACAGACTGATATGCAGTTCTTTCTCTTGCCATTGTTCACTCAACAATAGCAAAGGTCCTCTCACTTCATGGTCAAACACTAGCTCAAACGGACTGAATCCAGTGGACTCCTGCACTGCTTCTCTAGCTGCAAACAACAGCAAAGGAACACCTTCATCCCAGTCTTTCTCATGGTCATAACAATAAGTCCTCATCATTGTCTTGAGAGTGGAATGAAACCGCTTTAAGGCACCCTGACTCTCTGGATTATAGGCGCTAGAAAGAATCTGCTTCGCAACTAGTTCTTACACAACCTGCTGAAACAAACCAGAAGTGAAATTGCTACCTTGGTCGGACTGAATTTCCCTGGGAAGGCCAAACAACTTGAAGAACTTTATCAAAGCCTTTGAGATTGCAGTTGCTTTGATGTTACGTAGAGGTATGGCTTCAGGGAATCTGGTAGATGCACACATGATTGTCAACAAGTACTGATTTCCAGATCTAGTCTTGGGTGATGGACTAACACAATCAACAATGACCTTAGAGAAGGGCTTCCCAAATGCTGGGATAGGCTGCAATGGAGCTACAGGTGGGTCAAACTGGTGTTTTCCAACTACCTGACAAGTGTGACAGGTTTTGTTAAAGTTGGAAACGTCTTTCCGAAGTCCGGGCCAGAAGAAGTGTTTCATGATCTTATCAACAGTCTTGTTAACACCAAGATGACCTCCTCAGGTAAACTATGAGCCATTGTTAAGATCTTAATCCTGTAGACCTTCAGAACAACCATTTGCTTGACCACTACCCAATCTGCATTGGCAGGGATATCAGGAGGGTGCCACTTCCGCATCAACACACCATCCTTGAGATAATACTCAACTGGAACTGCGTCTATTTCTTTATCAGGAAGTGCTCTCCTCTTTAGTACACAAATTTCAGGATCATTAGTTTGCTCCTCAATCAAGTGCTTTCTGGACAGAGACAAGTCTCCAGACACATCAGAATCACCAGACCCATCTGGCTGGCTGAACAGAGAACTGATAAAAGTATCTGATAAGTCCTCAAACGGAGAAACCATAATAGGCCGAACAGAGTCATGAGGCGAACCACCTTAGTCCTGACTATTCAATGTGCTGGACTGCACCACATCATTTTCTTCTTTAGCCTTCTTGGCCATAGCACGAGTCACTGCACAGGAATGATACAGAGATGGGTCTTCATCGCCATCTTCAGTGCTCAGCTGTGAAGTTAGATGCACAGGGGGAACTACATTGCCCCCAGCAAGGTCATTGCCTAGCAACAGAGAAACACCCTTGATAGGTAGACTTGACATAAGTCCCACATTAACCTGTCCTGTAACTAAATCTGACTTCAAGAATATAGAGCGCAGGGGTACAGATACAGCCCTCCCTTCAATACCCTGTACAAGTATTAAATCCCCAGAAGCGGTCTCATCACGTAACTCCAAGAAGCCCATCAACAAAAGTGACTGAGAAGCTCCGGTATCCCTTAGGATATATATGGGGACAGGAGTAGTATGCTCATTCAGAGCCACAAATCCCTCTGACACAAATGGAAGAAATTCCTCTCTCACAAAGTCAGCTGTATCAGGCTTCTTTGCCACAAAAGGAGCAGGCAGTTCAGCAGATTGGTCATCTACTACAGGGCTTTCTAACCTTGTTTTCACACAGGCATTTGGTTTGGTATCCTTTTCTTTTTCTTTCTTAGCTTTAAGGAACCAACAGTTAGTGGTAACATGACCAGATTTCTTGCAATAATTGCAAACTAGACCACTTTTGTCACTGTCAGCTTTCACACTTTGATCAGACCTGTGACTGGATTTCTGAGCACCCTCACTATATTTGTCTTTGGTTTTGGGTGAGGAATCTTGGGTATCACCGTTACCTTTCTTCTGAAATTGGAACCATCTATTGTTACTGCCTGACTGAAATTTAGACTTATGTGTGAGAACATATTCATCTGCAAATTTGGCAGCTGATTGCAAATTCAGTGCTTGCTTCTCATTAAGGTAGGTCTTCATATCATCCTTAACACAGGTTTTGACTTGAATTCTTCAACTAACACCATCTCTTTCAGTGAGTTGAAATCATCCTTGACCTCCATAGAAGTACACCAGTGCTCAAAACAAACCTTCTTCTCATTAGCAAATTCTGCGTAAGTCTGATTGTCAGAAAGCCTCTGGAACTAACTCATAAGCTCTCAAAATAACCTTTTGGACAACCTCATAATCAGAGGAATCATCTGCAGACGAAGCCGAATAGGCTTTTTGAGCTTTACCCCTGAGGACAGTTTGCAACATCAGAGACCAGTGTTCCTTTGGCCACTGACAACTTTTAGCTACCTTTTCAAAGCACTGGAAATAGTTATCAACGTCCCCATCCAGGAATGGAGGCACCAGTTTTACCTCCTGGCTGGCACAAAATTTATTTTTAGTTTCAATTTTGATTTTTAGTTGCTCCATTTGGAGTCTTTCTTCTTCGTCTAACTTCTCTAATTCAAAATCTCTCTGTCTCTGTCTCTCTCTTTCTGCTCTTTCCACTTTCTCTCTCTCTCTTGCTAATTTTTATAACTCAAATTCTCTTTGTTTTTCTTCTCTTGCTAATTTTTCTAACTCAAACTGCCTTTGTTTTTCTTTTTCTGCCCTCTCAAATTCTCTTTTTTTTCTTTTTTCTCCCTTTCTATTTCGAGCATATTTAATTTAAGTTCCATTTCTGCATTTGGATTTTCCACTGGAAACTGTTCCAGATCTCCTGGTGCAAACATATTTTCATCAATGTAATAATCAACGATCTATCTAGCCAGTCTTGCTATTCGCATGGCTGGTTTTACCTCTGTCAGCTGTAAATGTCTGCATATTTCTCGCAGTTCTGTCTTTTTAAAAGACTTCAAAACCTCTATGGTTGGTGATGCCAAAAAATCATCCATTGCTGTTGATCTGTCAATATATATATATAAAAGAAAATTCATAAAACAATTTCACAATTTGAAATGTTAGATTTTCAATAAATGACTCACACAATGGTTTATCCCGGACTTGAGCCCCCAATTTGTTATGGCCCTAATTTGTTATTAGATTTACGACAGCAAAGGATGACAAACAAAATTTAAAAACTTAAAAACATTAAATTAAACAAATACTTTTAACGAATCTACTATCTACTCTACTGACCAAGATTCATTATATACAGAAAAAAAAAATATATTTACAGTCCCTTTGGTTGGGTTGCTTGGTGATGTTCCGGGTGAGGAAAATGCTCCAACACAGGCAAAAATCCACTAAAAACGTCACAAGTCTTGAAAAGAGTGACAGGTCTGGTCAAATGTATCCCTCTCCTTGCAATTTCTCCTACTACTTTACTGTCTCAATTTTCCCCCTTATATACTCTTTTTGCAGACTCTTTTGCCCCTCCCACTTTTTCGACTTTTTTTATTTTTTATTTTCTGGGACTTGTCTCAGACATGCCCAAGACATCATAATTCGGAAGACATCGGAATCATAATAGTCCTCATATTTTGTACTACTGGCGAAATCCACTGTAACACACGTGAAACTGATAAACTTTCTATGCACAAGGACTTCAATTCCACCTGAGTATCTCTACAAACAGTCTGATATAATAATTTCCAACTACAACATGGGAACGTGAATATGTCATTTATGTGTGAAAGTTGAGAGCCCTGTGTAAATAATGAAAAAGGTAGTTGGTTAAAGGGGACCTAATATGCTATTTTTCCAAATTTATATTTTGGTCTTTCACTCCCCTAGAGTACTCCTGATCGCACTAAGTAAAAAAAGGGTACTTACTTTGCTCGTACTGCCATCCTCAAAAAACCCCATTTGTAATCCATAGTAGTCTTTGCCTGAAACGCCTCATTGGGGTGGCTCTTCCGCTATGGCCCCCACTCCCCGTATGCCCACTTTCTTCTGACTGGCCAGCTCTGTGGATCGAGCAGAACACAGTTTTCCGGGTCTCAGAGTGAAACTTGAAACACGTCTGCCATCTGAGCTAAGGAATCAGCGGAGAAATTCTGCAATCAGACGCAGTACATGTGTTTAGATCTAATGAAATTAACGGCGAAAGTGAAGGACGCAGTGCTAAAGTCTGGTAGCTCAAGCACAATTTTGCTATCAGCTACGGTTTGCTACAACAGCTATTGAGTAGGCTGCAGCAGTTTTTCTGCTCCTAGCTAGGATGCAGGGGAGGCTAGAATCCACCTCATATAGACACATTTGTGGAACAGGTCGACATGCCCAAGAGTAGACCGAAGACTGTAGAAATCCGGTGGGTCTGAGTTTAGAGGGAACAATTGACAGTGAGGGGCAGCTAAAGTAGACCAACAGCTTATGGACTGCTTTGTTGTGTATTAGGACCTGCTGGTTCGTGTGCATAGCTGTGGTAGGTACTGCAAATAAAAATTTCATATTCACCCAACAGCTTTGAAATTAGGATAGCTGAATAGCTGGATGAACTCAGAACTCAGAACAGTTTGAATTATCTCAATATCTCATCTTGAACCAGAGTAATAGCAATTTTAAGATTCGTTTTCAGGGCTCTGAAAGTAAACGAAGATGTGAAGTAATTAAGACACGATTTACTCCTGGAATTTATGAAAAATCGCCATAACTGTTTTATTCTAGGAGATATTAAGATGAAATTTGGAATAAAGGGGTATTTTTGGGTGCTCTTTAAAATTCTGCAATCAAAATCACTCTAAGACAAATAGTTTTCAAGCTATCCTGACCATGTAGACTTCCTTAGTTGCCTGAAAAATATTCAAGGTGCCAGTGTCGCTGAAAGAAAAGGACGAAAAATATTTTCAAACTCATTTGTTATTTTTTTGCCATTTTTCAAAAAGGATTTTTAATGATAAGTTGATAATAAAATGAAAAGGAATTCACAACAGCCCGCTGCTATTTTTGATATGATAAAGACATAATGTAGTAGACTCCTTGTTCTTTATTCCAAACTAAATTGTACCAAGCATCCAACAGTAAATGAAAAAAGTCAAGGATGCCACCCCCGACATTACCCACAAACTCCATCCACACGTGTGGCCCAGCCTGGCTCGACAACCTTTTTTTGGAAGTCAATTCGAAATTCCCGCGAGGAGCCAGCTGGAAGACGTCATCATTCTTACATGAATAGAGGCCTAAAAAGTTGATTTATTGCTTCAAAAAGTGAATTTAAGGACTCCTTACCTGCTTATCCCTCGTTTGAAATGTTCATTTGGTGTGTAATGAGGATTAAATCCGTAAAATTTCAAAAGTGCGTCTCACAAGTTTTCAAACCTGAAACTTGTGTAAGGGAAAATTTTACGATGCATCCGCAATGCGCAATCAGGTAAAACCCTGCCTGGGTTGAGGGTACTTCAGAAACACTGCCGAAAACGCCAGTGGTATGCCGGGGGCGCCCCTATCGACTATTGCCATACCTAGCTGTGCGGTGTGCTGTTTGAGTGGAGAAACGAACAGCTGCCACGCTGGTATATGACGGAGGGGCGAAAGCTCCAAGCTAAATGGCCTTTTTGGAAATTGCCCGTGGTAATGGTTTACTTATTGCTTCGGAATGACCAGCTTTTCCTCGCTGAAAATGGGCGCATTATGGATAGCTTGCGAGAGCTAGACAGAGCTCAGGTTATGTCATGAACATAAAAAATGTTTTACAGACCATAAGTTCAGTCTGCGTGAACCGTTGCTTATGTGGAGCTAGTAAAACCAATCACTTTTACAGGAAAGAAGTTAATATTCAATCGATGGCAACGCAGCGTTTGTTATACTGAACACGATAAAGCCTGTGCGCCTCCCTATTGCTTTCACCAAATGTTATAATGAAATTGCCACATTGATGCTTACCGAAGTAACAAAAGCATACCGATCATAAATGCTGCATATAAGTTAACCTGGAGCATTTTTAATTAGCAGAGCACGCGAATTAACAGGCAGTAGCTGATAAGCAGTCATGACTTTGAATGCAATCTGTCTCGCGAAAAATTTGTCTCGCGTCCGGTATGAAAGCTGCTCAACGAAACCCTGTATTCGCTTCTTTACATTGACTTTGAATGTAGCTAATCTGTCGCGCAAAAAATTTGTTTTGCGTCCATTGTGAAAGCAGCTTTAGGAATAGTACGCGACAGCTAGAGAGAGCTCGGTTATGTTATGAACATAATACAGGTTTTGCAGACCGTAAGTTCCATTTGCAAAGAATTGATCACTTCTACAGGAAAGAATTATCTATTTCATCTCAGTCTTTCTCGGCTTTTTATGAGCCACAACAATTTCTGAAGGGGGATGAAATTATGTCAAGGTAGTGCAGAGAAATCATTTGTAAACCGGTAGAGCTTCTGCGTTTTGCATTGCTTTCACAGTAGCACCAGAGAGCTTGCTCAGACATTTGTGAAGTTTCTGGCTGATCCCAGTGATGGATAAGTGAAGTGATCACTAACTGTAGTGGCTACAATCAGGCAACATTAAGATGAAACTGCCACATTGATCTTACCGAAGTAACACAAGCATACCGATCAGAATTACTGCATATAAGTTAACCAGGAGCATTTTTAACCCCTTCGCGCAGAAGCCAAATCTGGCTTTTTAGGTGTTACCTGATTTAAAGCTTTATAATTCAAGATTGCAGCTTTACAGACAGAAAAGCTTGGGCTCAATTGAGTCTAGACACTTGAAGAATTTAGACTCACATCGTATTTGTTTATTTTCATGATTTTGGCGGAGAAAAGGGGCTGCAAACACAAAAAATCTTGATTAAAATTTAACTTTAAAATAGCAAAAAATAATAATAATGACAATTGAAAAACTGCTGGGGCTTAAAACTATACATTTCTGGAATCATAAACTTCTTAACCACAAGTACAATTCATCTTAAACTTTACATTCTAGATTACTCGCTTGCGATGAGCCAAATTAGACAGCTATCCAGGTGTCTCCCCAAAGTCTGAGATCCATCAAAATGGTTCACTGTCAAATCATACATTAATCATATATTTAACACAAATTAACTTTTGGGACATGAAATTCAGCATGAACTAATGATTTTCTGGTTGAGTTTAGCATGAATTTATCAATATCAGTGCAGTTGAACATCATTGGTCACCAGTAACCTCTCCAAACACAAAACATGCCTTTTCTCCATAATAAAGTTAACAATATTGTCCATTTTTCTTCGAAGTTCCCCAAGCATGAAATAAAGTGCTGATTAAACAGCTATAACATTCACGCTGCAATGAAAAGCTAACCGCTCTCACATCCGAGCTCATAACCTTACACTTTATAAGGGTAAAAACTCACTAACTCCGTAATATCTCAATTCTGAAATATACCTTAACAGAACAGAAATGTCACTTTCAGGAAAAAGCAAACGATATATGGGTCATTCCACCTCAAATCAGCAAATTAGAAAAAAAATTCCCGCTTGACCATCTCTGATTTGCTTGATTTTTTTTTCTTTTGAACTTTGACTATAATGTAGTAACTTTGAGCAATATTAGCCTGGTACTAGCAATAATTTTGGATTTATAAATTTCTGAAAAAGTGTCCGTACGGCCATTTTCGCGACATTCCGAACGTTTTTAAAATTATTACCATTTTTGAGGGGCTGTATCTTCGAAACCGCACAAGCCAGAGAGCTGATTTTTTACGCTGTTAGTCCTGTATGTGGACTCTGTATAAGATCAGTTTCAGGTGTCTATTCATTGCTGTTTGTTTTAAAATAAATTTCAAACATCCAAAATAAATTTCACTCGCTTTGTGCGGTTCACATTTCAAGTCTATATTTGGACCACTTGTAATAGTAGCTGAGACTTACTTTTTTTGTTGAACAATCTCCTTCTCTTAAAGAATAAAAATGCATAAAGAATTTGGAGAAACAATTGTATTTCAGTTCCCAGCAAAAAAACAAATTTCGCATTTTATTGTCGATATTCAATTGGCAATTGACAAAATATGACAAGATGTACCAAAAAACTAAATATACTACCAGAAAGGTAATGACAATATCTGTTTATATACAAAGTTTCAAGTTGGTACTAAGTCTCTAAGTTACCTAGAAACAATTCTTAAATCGAGCATTTTTGCCGTTTTTCGAATTATTGAGAACTTGTAGAAAATCACCAGAGAAAGTTTTCAATGTACATTTCAGTATACAGGCTGTACTTCTGCATTGTATTGTCTTGTCTGGACATGTTTGGTGATCTCAAATGGACAAGGCCTTTCAAACAAAATAGTTTGCTGCATGTTTTATTCCTCCCTGTCTGTGCTGTGTGAAAGTTTGGTGCATGACTCAAGCAAAAGTGCTTTGTGATTAATACTAGATAAACATGATCAATTGTGCAGCAAAATTACCAGTACTGGTAGTGCTATGCTGAATGGCCACAGCTGAGGTTTTTTTTTTTTTTTTTTTTTTTTAATTTTAATTTATTTATTTTTCTATTACAAAAAAAACAAGCAGAAAACATACGAAACAGCCAGCCTTAAAAAGTTAACAGAATAACATACAAACAACCAATTACACAGTAAGTGGACATAACAGATACTTAATTAAGCACAAACTGGACACAAAAGGGATGCGGCATCAGGGTAACTAATGAACATGATGCTGAAATGAAATAGAAAAAAAAAGAGGAAGAAAAAAAGAGAGAAAAAAAGAGTAGGTCTGTATGTGTGTGTGTGCCGTGCATACACATATAGATGTGAAGGCAGTGATGAGGGAGAGAGAGAAAAAAAAAACATAAATAAAAAAGACATTTTAACAGCATTAAGTCAAGAACAACATATAAACAGGCATTGATATAGTGAAAGGTGAAGATAATTGCAGATAGTAATGGAATGATACGATGAAAAATGGAGATGATCATGAAAGACAAAGGGTAAAATGAATTAAAAAAAGGAAAAAAAAGCGAGAAAGAAACAAGAATTCCCTTCTGCTCTCCTTATTCTTATTCTTAAAGGTTCCTTTGGTAGATGGGTAAATAAGGAGGTGAATGAATAGGGCTGGGGGGGGAGGGGAGAAAATAAATTTACAAATAAACAAAGAAAAGTGATAATGATTCAAAAACAACAAAAAACAAAAAATAACAAAAAAAAACTGAAAGATTATTTTTAGTGAAGAGAGAGAAGAAAAAAAGACAGTCATTGTATTAGAGGTGTGTGTGTGTGTGTGTGTGTGTACGAATGAGTGTGTGTGTGTGTGTGTGTGTGTGAGCTTGTGTGTGTGTGTGTGAGCGTGTGTGCGTGTGTGAGTGTGAGCGTGTGCGTGTTTGTGTGTGAGTGTGTGTGCGCGTGTGAGCGCGTGTGTGCGAAAGAGTGAGTGTATCAAAGGGAAAGGGAGGCTGAAGGTGGGTGGGAGGGGGGGGGGGTTGTTGCAGTGAGTGGGTGGTTGAGTGTGTGTGCGCGTGTGAGCGCGTGTGTGCGAAAGAGTGAGTGTATCAAAGGGAAAGGGAGGCTGAAGGTGGGTGGGGGGGTTGTTGCAGTGAGTGGGTGGTTCTCTCTACCACCACAGCGCGGCCAGAATCTCGCCTCTCGCCCTCTCTGGGTGTTTCTTCCCTGTCAGGGTTTAGGTTCACCACTCGGGCTCAACCATTATGCCAGACTGTTATGGGCAGCAGCACCACCCTCAGGAGGGGCCTTATTCCCATATTCCGCAGTACTTCAGCTGCTCTGTGGTGAGCAGGACTGATATCCAGCCATTGATGCCACCAGCTGACTCCAGGGAAGTGGCTGATATACTGTAGCCCAGCACTGCTGCCTGACACTGCTGTGGGGGATCAGGGGTTAGGCAGAGGGTGGGGGTCCATGGGAGGGGTTAAAGCATGGTGTGTGTGTGCGTGTGAGTGTGCGCGTGTGTGTGTGGTAAATGTGCTCTTGTTGTGTACTTATATAAACAAATAAATAAATAGATGGCAAATACAATAAATAAGGTAAAAGAAACAAAATGAGAATAAAAGGCATGTAATATAGAAGAGTTGTGAGGATAATGGCGATGAATGGAGAGATGGAGGCGGAGGGGAAAAGAGCCGAAGATAACTGGTGAGGTTTATTGTTTATTGAATGGATCCCCATTAGCTGCCGCCTAGGCGACCACTAATCTTCCTGGGGTCCATAAGATACATAAAATATTACATGAATGATAACATCCAAGACATAAAATAAATACATGGTCATAAATTCCTAGCATAACTACACTTATAATAATAACGACAACAACAATATACACACACCAATTATATATGTATAATATCATCATATATTAATAACCCTATAAATATACTAATACACAATAATAGCAATAAATATATCTTCAGTCGCTCTGATAATAGTAATTCTACTAATTTTAAGATCAATCATAAATTTACAGTCATATGGTCTGCTGCCTTGGGTGAGCCTTAAGTCGTTTTGTAAAAGTTAGTTTGTTTTGTAAACGAGATATATAAGGAGGTAAAGAATTCCAGGACATAATTGAGCGGTATATAACTGAGTGTTTGAGTAAATTAGTTCTCGGAGTTGGAGGTATCAGGTAACCAGAGCTGGCATTTCTGGTGTAATGGTTATGTCTGTCTCTAGTATATAGTTATTGGTTGAAAAAATATTTGGGTGTCTGATTGAATATGATGTTTCTAAAGAACATCAGGATGTTGTAACTGAGTTTAATTTCAACTGAGAACCAAGAAAGTCGAGAGTGCATATCAGCTATATTTGAACGTGTTGAGCAGTTAAGTGCCAGTCTAGCTGCTCTGTTTTGAATCAATTGCAATTTGTGTATTTCTTTCTTAGCTGCTGCAGACCATATAATAGAACAGTAGTGCAGATGACAGAAAACCAAGGACTGTATTACCTGACTGATCACAGAGGATGACAAATAAGGAGAGCACTTTCTAATCAATGCTAAGCCTCTTCCCATTTTGGACACAGTACTATCAATGTGATCAGACCATGACAACTGTTCATCCAACATTACACCAAGTAATTTCGTTTTCTTGACTTGCTCTATTGCTGTTCCTGACATTGATAGATGCAGCTGTGGGTCACCAATAAGCATACTTCTTGAGCCAAAAATAATGCATTTTGTTTTCAAGATATTCAAGACCAGTTTGTTATTTTTCACCCAGCTAGACACCCACTCTAGATCCTGATTCACGATGGTTTCTAGCTCATTTATAGTTGAGGCAGTGCTATACAGTGTTGTGTCATCCGCGTACATTACCATAGTGGAATTTTGTATTGTGAGAGGTAAATCATTTGTGTAAATAGAAAAAAGTAAAGGGCCAAGGCAGCTCCCTTGTGGAACTCCACAGCTGATCTGCTTGCAGTCGGAAAGGCTACCATTGAAGAAAACTCTCTGCGATCTCTCAGATAGATAACTGATCATCCAAGAGAGTGCTGAGCAGCTAAATCCATATTTATCTAATTTGGTGATCAATATGTTGTGATCTATAACATCAAAAGCAGCACTGAAATCAAGTAGAACTGTGCCTACTATTTCCCTATTATCCATATGTTTCAACCAGTCATCCGTTAGCTGGGCTTGAGCTGTGGTGGTTGAATGACACTCTCTGTATGCATGCTGTGAACTTGTGATCAAATTATTTATGATAAAATAATTTTGGATTTGATTAAAAACTATCTTATCTAATAATTTACTTAAGACAGGAAGTATGCTTATTGGACGGCTGTTTGCACCAGTAAGATTTGATTTATTGTCCTTTGGTATTGGAATTATCTTAGCCTCTTTCCATATCCTTGGGCAAACCCCGTTAGATAAACATCTTTTAAAGATGTGACAAATGGGAGTTGATATGTGAGCTGCAGCAAATCGTAGCAATTTACCATCTAGGCTGTCTGTTCCAGCGGGTTTTTCAATTGGCAGGGATAGTAACAATTTATTTATGTCAGGGACAGCAATCTGCACAAAGCCAAAATTACAGTTCTTATTCTTCATCGTACACTTCTCAATTAGTGTGCATGAGGAGGAGCCATCACCTGGCATTAAGCCCTTTCTGAGACCGTCAATCTTGCTCACGAAGTAATTATTAAAATAATTTGCAATATCAACAGGTTTTGTTAAGAAAGTACCATTATTTTCTATAAATGAATTTGTCTGGTGTGAAGACCTTCCCATTATTTCATTCAATATTTTCCATAGTTTTTTACTGTCATTTGATCACTGAAACCAAAGGCAACTGACACTGCTTTAGAGCAGTGTTTAGGAATATTAGTGAAAAAGCGATCTATACATTTAGATGATGATTGTCCATTTCTATTTGTGTTTATTCTCGTTGGTAGTGTAATAGTTTGAGTTAAATTACAAGCACTAGCTACAGCAAGAAGCCTTTTCTTTAGAGGGCATTGAGATAACCATTCAACATTTAAATCACCTACAAAGTACAATTCACGGTTTTCATCGCAAGCCTTATCCAGCATTCCACACATACTGTCAAAATACTTCATATCTGCACTCGGCGAACTATAGCAGCATCCTACAAGTAATAGCTTAGTTTGTGGCAGATAAATCTGAACCCACAATGCCTCTATATCATGCAACATTAAATCTTTACGAATTTTTACAGGAATGTAATTTTGAATATAAATAACTACGCCTCCTCCAAATTTATTTCGGTCTTTCCTAAAAATTGTGAATCCATCAACCGCTAATTCTGTATTGTTAAATGATTGGTCAAAATGGGTTTCAGATATTGCCATTACATGAATATTGTTTGACAGCATCACAGAACTTAATTCATGAATCTTATTTCTCAAGCTACAAATGTTTAAATGAGCAATCAACAAGCCTTTTCCACGGATACTTAGAATGTTATAATGTTATAAAAATTAATATCATAAAAACAAATAGTTCACATACCTGAGAGAACTGAGCTATCTACTCATCACATTTACTCCCATTTTTCACAGTCACAGATTTTGGGTTTGAGGTGGAGACAGTGGGTTGATGGTTGAGTGGAGGGCTTATGTTATTACCTGTGAGATTACGGTTGATTCTCTCTCTTCGTTCCCTTGGAGGATGAACAATGAGTTTATCATACCTAAAATAGGCAATGTTTCCTTTTTGCCTCTCCTCCTTCAACTGGGGTAGTTGCTCCCTCCTCCTCTGTCTCACCAAATCTGAAAAGTCCTCATTGATATAAATACCTGTGCCACTCATTTTCATACTCCTTTTCTCTCTCGCGGTCGCAAGGATCCCCTCTCTGTCTCTAAAATTCCTGAATTTCACCACAATTGGTCGACTTCTCCCCTCCCTGTCATCCCTCCTTCCTGTCCGATGTGCTCTCTTGATGGCAATGGAATTTGCATGCTCAGAGTTTAACTTAAGCCAGGGGTGTCCAATCTTATCCAGAAAGGGCCGGTGTGGGTGCTGGTTTTTGTTTGAGCCCAACACTAACACACCTGATTCTACCCACCAAGGTCCTGATTGAAACCCCAGATTAGTTAATTAGTGGAATCAGGTGCAGTGGCACTGCTGGCTAGGACAAAAACCTGCACCCACACCGGCCCTTTACGGATAAGATTGGACACCCCTGACTTAAGCACTTTGATGAACACCTCACAGACTTTTGCCTCAGAGACAGCCCAGGTCTCATCAGCTGCCTCCTCGATACCTTCGAAAAACAAGGTTATTCCACCTAAATTGGTTTTCGAGGTAGTCAGTCTTCTTTTCAAGACAGACTAGTCCATCACAAACCACCTTCAAGTCTTTCTCCAGATCAAAGTTGTAGTTGATGTTTTTGGTGACCTTGGTTTTAATGTCATCTACTTCTTTTTGTGTGAACTGGATACTGTCCTTCAATTCCTGGATATTCCTTGTCATGGTGTCAAGACGCTCATTAGTGGCTTTTATCATCATTTGCATGAGATTATTACTGTGATCAGTCATATTTTTCATTAATTCTGTGTAAGGTGATTTCTGCTGGTCCAACAACTGTGTCACCAGCTTTGTAACTTCATCCATATCAAGCAGCACTGACACATCTTCTCCAGCTACCTGTGACACACTGTTTTCAGGGCCTAGGCCTGGCCTGATGGGTGAATCAGCTGCAGCAGGGCCTGGGCTGGCCTGATGGGTGAATCAGCTGCAGCAGGGCCTGGGCTGGCCTGATGAGTGAATCAGCTGCAGTGGGGCCTGGGCTGGCCTGATGAGTGAATCAGCTGCAGCGGGGCCTGGGCCTGGCCTGATGGGTGAATCAGCTGCAGCAGAGCCTGGGCCTGGCCTGATGGGTGAATCAGCAGCAGCAGGGCCTGGGCCTGGCCTGAAGGGTGAATCAGCTGCAGCAAGGCCTGGGCCTGGCCTGATGGATAAGTCAGCTGCAGCAGAGCCAGGGCCTAGACTGGTGGATGGATGGGTTGCAAGAAGGCCTGGGCCTGGTCTTGTGAATGGGCTGCAGCAGAACCTGGGCCTGGCCTGGCTCTGCTGCTATAGCCAAGCCTAGTCCAATCCACCAAATATCACTTTTCCAATTGTCAATCCACTACCACAAGTAAAGCCTTTACGTTCTTTTAATGTTAAAAGACTAAGTTTTTGAATTTGTTTTGCCTTTACAGAAATAAAGCTGTGTATCACCTGGCATCGGGCTCCTGGGGTCTGGAAGGCTGAGTATGAACTTCTAATTGGTCAAATCTAGCAGCCTGGGTAGCAGTGGCTGATACTCGTGAAATCTCAATGAGAGAGGCCTGAGAGGTGAGATGGAGGGAGAGCAGAGTCCCTATAGGGGAGGTCAGCTTTACTTATTTATAAATAAAAAAAAAAGAAGCAGGTCAAATAAAAAAGAAAAGGGAAACAAAGAGGTGGGAAAAATATCAATACAATGAAATAACAGCAGCAATAACAACAATAATAATGATCATCATCATCAATACAATTCAAACAGTCACATGAAAAATATTGAAAGAAACTGTAGATTCAATGAAAGAAAAGAAGGGAAAAACAAAGAAGAACTTGATATGGTGTGTTTATTTATTGTGGAGTATGTAAAGTGTGTGTGTGTGTGTGTGTGTGTGTGTATGTGTGTGTGTGCGCGCGCGTGTGTGCGTAAGAGTGAGTAATGGTTTATGTGTGTGGGCATCTTGATTGGTACACAGGCAGAAAGAGCCAATGGGCGTGAATGTTCAAGACCTCAAGAATTAATATTATGTAAAATTGAATTCCAAATGTCAGGTTCAGTAGGTTGTTTTCTAAGGGCGGCAGATAATTTTTCCATTGATATGTATTCTGTCAGCAGGTTATTCCAAAGTGCGATGTTGATTTTTTTTCTTGATTTCCAGTTCATGAGGATAGTTTTCTTGGCGATGGTTAGGGCAACGGAGAGTATTCCGCTGGATGTGGTGTTCAGGTTGATGTCCGATATGTCTCCAAGTAGACAGAGCGTGGGTGATAGTGGGATATGGCAGCTCAAAAGAAGTGAGAGGTGATCTGTGATATCTTTCCAGAAATGTTTTATTGGTGTGCAGTCCCATGTGGCATATCTACGGTGTTCTGTGTGCAATGCAAACATATTTCAGTGTCAGTGAACTCCATTCTGAACATCCTCTCACCCGTGTAGTGGGCTCTATGAATGATCTTGTATTATATGAGCTGTATGTTTGTGTTGGTGGACATAGAGAAGGTGTTATTGCATACTTTGGTCCAGAAGTCGGCACTGGGGGTGATCTGGAGGTCTTGTTCCCATTTTGTAAATGGAACTGCAGCTGTTTGGTCAGATTTGGAAATTATTTTATATATTTTTGATAGCAATTTCTTCCTAGTGGTGATATTGATCAAGTCTGAGGTCAATGGAGCAAGTTCCAAGTTGGAGGATTTAATGTTGATTTTTGACTTTATAGCAGTTTGCATTTGATGAAACTCTAAAAACTGGTTGTTCTCGATGCCGAACTTTTGGACCAAATGAGAAAATGTGGCCCAAGTATTGTTATGGAGAATGTGCTCGAGGTGCGTGATACCTCTGGAGATCTATGAGGAGAAGTTGAGTGGTTTCTAGTTCATTAAGAAGTCAGGATTGCTCCATATGGGAGTGCGTATGGAGGGAGAAGTTGTGATGTTAGTCATTTGGTGAAATTTCCACCAAGCAGTCAGAGCCGTAGCTATGGTAGGATTTTTAAAACAGGGATGGCGTTTGATGATGGGGCTCAGGAATGGAAGGTCTGAGATGCTGATTTCTTTGCAGAATGTTTGTTCGATGTCTGTCCAAGAGGTGTCAGATTCTTTTGGGTTAATCCATTTATAAATATACTGAAGTTGGTGGGCAGTGAAATAATGGAAAAAGTTTGGAGCCTGCAGTCCTCCAAAGTTCTTGGGTTTCTGTAGAGTACACAATCTAATTCTAGGTGGCTAATTTTTCCAGTAAAATTTTGAAATGAGAGAGTCGAGAGATTTGAACCAAGAAGGAGGAGGTTTGATAGTTTATTTTAGGAAGGATAGTCATTTTTATTACTGCAATTCTACCTATAAGTGGTAAATTCATCCAGCGTTTAAGGTCGTCTTCTATTGTTTTAAGGAGAGGGTTGAAGTTAAGATTTACCAACTCTGACAGCCTGGGGGAAATGTTGATTCCTAAGTATGTGATGTTAGCAGTGCGCAGGGAGAAAGGTGGAGATTGGGCTGCCACATCCCAACTGTTAGGAGAGAGAGGGAGAATCGTGGATTTGGACCAGTTAATGGAATAGTCTGAAAGTGTTGAAAAAGTGTTAATGAGTTGAATGGTTTCAGACAGGGATGTTAATGGGTTCCTTAAATATAAGAGTATGTCGTCGGCATAAAGGCTAATCTTATGGTGAATATTTTGCGTTTCGATACCAGTAATGTTTGATTTCTGACGTATAGCTGCTGCTAGTGGTTCGATAAAGATGGCAAATAATGAAGGCGAGAGCGGGTATCCTTGCCGAGTGCCCCTGTGCAAAGTGAAACGCTGTGAAATGATTCCATTCGTAGTGATTGTGGCCATTGGCGTTGTGTAAAAAATCCTCACCCAGTGAATAAAAGATTCCCCGAAGCCAAATTTTTTAAGTGCCGCAAATAAAAATTCCCAGTTTACCCTGTCAAATGCTTTTTCAGCATCAAGTGAAAGTATGATTGTTGGAGCTTCTGTATGAGAAGTATACTGGATTAAATTGAATAATCGGCGTAGATTGTTACATGAATGTCTTCCTTTGATAAAACCGGTCTGGTCCGAGTGAATGATAGATTGAATAACTGTTTCTATTCGTGATGCCAATGCTTTGCTTATAATTTTTGTGTCTGTGTTGATGAGAGATAGAGGACGATAGCTTGCAGGAGAGGTAGGGTCTTTATTAGGTTTCAGTAGAAGTGAAATAGAGGCAGTGTTCTTGTCGGAGGGAAGTTTGGATTGCTTTTTGATTTCTGCTGTTAATCTGTTGAAAATTGGTGCAAAGATGTTCCAGAAGTGTTTATAGAACTCAACAGGGAAGCCGTCAGGACCCGGGGCTTTATTGTTGGGCATGAGTTTAAGAGCATTATAGAATTCTGTTATTGTGAATGGTTTGTCCAGAGCATTTGCTTGGTCTTTATTGAGCTGAGGCAAGTTAATATTGCTTAAAAAAGTGTTGATGTCTCTTAGGCTAGGTTGATGTGAGGAGGAGTAGAGGTTCATGTAAAAATCTTTTATTTATTTCTTCAGGTGTGTGTACCAGCTTCCCCGCCGAGTTCATGAGTGATGGGATAGTTGATTTTTCTTTGTTTCGGTTTATTTGGTTAGCCAGATATTTACCAGATTTATTACTGAATTCAAAGTGTTCATGTCTGAGTCTTTGTAAGAGGAATAGAGCTTTTCTATTGGTGTGTTCATTTAATTGTAATTTATATTTCTGCCATTCAGATTGGGTTTGTGTTGTGGGATGTAGTGCGTTGATGTTTTCTAGCTCTTTAATCTTTTTTTCCAAAAGTTTTTCCTCTTCATTGTCTTTTTTCTTTTTGTGTGAGGAGTATGAAATGATTTTCCCTCTCAAAACTGCTTTCCCCGTTTCCCAAAGAAGTGATGGTGCCGTTTCTGGTGAGTCATTTAACTCAAGAAAGGATGCCCACTCTCTTTCAACATACGTATTAAAGTCGGGATCTTTTAGAAGTGATAAATTAAAGCGCCATCTGCTTGACGGTTTGCGAGCGTGGCTATTGCACATGGCAAATGAGACAGGAGCATGGTCACTGATGCTAATGGAATGTATTAGTGCTTCTGATATTTTGGACATGAGTGAGTTACTAGTTATAAAGAAGTCAATACGAGAATAGGAGTTGTGTACCGGTGAGAAAAATGAAAATTCTTTATCGTTTGGATGTTTTAGCCGCCAAACATCGCCAAGACCAAAATCCCCCATGAACTGCTTTATTGTTTCGGTGGACTGGGAGGTACGTGTACTATTTGGGTTGTTAGATCTATCTAATGATGGGTACATGACTGTGTTGAAGTCTCCACCAATTATTATAGGTGAATCGGAAATATTGTAGAGGGAGGTAAAAAATGAATTGAAGAATGAGGAGTCGTCATTGTTTGGGCCATAGACAGATGCAATAGTGATTGGGTAGTTGTGTATCGAAATATTGATGATGATAAATCGACCATCTGGATCCGATATTGTGCTATTATGAGTAAATGTGACTTCTTTGTGTATTAAAATGGCTACTCCTCTTTGTCTTGAGTTAAAATGGGAAGAAAAGATTTGGCTAAACTGTGGGGTTAATAATTTCTTATTATCAGATTCTGAAGTATGAGTTTCTTGTAGGAGGCATATATCTGGTTGTAGACTATTTAAGTGGTTGAATACCTTGACTCTCTTTGCCTGTGCACCAATTCCACGGATATTCCATGATACTAACTTAATTGTGTTCATTGTGATAATATAGGGGAGTTTATAACTTCTGTGTGTGGTGAGTGAGTTGTTTTGTGAGTTATTGTGAATTTCTGTTCATGTTTAGTGTTGTGCATGTATGTATTTTAATTTGATTGTGTCTGAATGTAAATGTAATGGCTAGATAGCATATGTGGAATATTTGGGTTTGTGGATGAGTGTGTCTGCACATGTTCGCGTGTATCAGAAAAGAATAGTTATAGGTCCTCACAGCGAAACACTGCAAGGAATTCAGTTGGGTCAGAGAGTTATGACTAATGAGGACAGGAAGAAGGAAGAGCACAGAGAGTAGACAAAAAACAAAAAAGCTAAACAAACAAAATAAGGCCATAGGCTGTAAAACTTTACCAGGAAAACAGAGAAAAGGCATTGAGGTGAAGTGCACTGCGAGACTGGAGAGAGACTGGGTGAATGTACATATTCATCAATATGCGCCAGCAAACGTTATGGTGAAAAAAAAAAAAGGAAAAGAAATCAAGTGGAAAAAAAAAAAACGGCAAGTGCTGGATTGGAGGTCGATGTAGGATTAGAATAGCCAGGGGGTTATTGTTTTGTCGCGGGAGAGTATGCCATCGATGTACAGTTTTTCAACGGAGATTATCGCCTTCTTTTTTTCCTGTATGGCATTTTTACGGACGAAGCTGAGGTTTTAACATATTAATAAATGTGTAAATATAGAACTTATAGTAACACAAGTAATTTTTATGCCTTGGCCTTCAGTGCATGACATCATGCTTATGTCATCAGAAAATTCAGTGAGCTGTTCAGTTGATCAATAGCCATTGTAGACCAAACTTTGTCTGCAACAAACCACAACCCTTAAAGTTGCTTTGGAATGGTCTCTGCAGCACTTCATGGAGGCTTGCAGGTGAGCTTATGCTTGTACTTGGGCCCACAGAAGTGCTGTCAAGACTCTCCTTTTGTGAACTTGTCGCAATCGGTAATTTGGATGTCATTCTTGTAATACTACATATGTTTGTGGAACATCACTTCTTGTAGATATTTTTTTCACTAGTCATCATGAGAAATTAAGAAACCTTCACATCAGAGTGATGTTTGATCTGTATCATGATATGATTGTGCCACCAAATAAATATTCTTGAAGTTCCGACCAAAAAAAATGCTAATTTTTTTCAATCGTGTTGAAAAAATGCCCAGTTTTTGCACTTATTGTATTATTAACCAAATTTTTTTTCTGCAATTCAATTTGCAACCCTTAAAGTTGATTTGGAATGGTCTCTACAGCACTTCATGGAGACTTGCAGGTGAGCCAATGCTTGTACTTGGGTCTACAAAAAGAAGTGCTGCCGAGACTCTCCTTTTGTGAACTTGTCACTCTCGATTATTATCAACCATCACTTTCTGCAGCTAAATGTTTTTCTTCGCTGATCCTCATTAAAATTTTCACATCAGACTGATGGGTTGTTCCATATCAAGATTCCATATCAAGATATTTGCCATTTGTGAAATTTAAAGTTCTGCGCACAAAACAAGCATATTCCTGAAATTTCCGAAAAATGGCAAAAATGCTCGATTTCAGAATTTTTTCTAGGTAACTTAGAGACTTAGTACCAACTTGAAACTTTGTATGTAAACAGATATTGTCATTACCTTTCTAGTAGTATATTTAGTTTTTTGGTACATCTTGTCACATTTTGTCAATTGCCAATTGAGTATCGACAATAAAATGTGAAATTCGTTTTTTGCTGGGTCATATGAGAAATAAAATACAATTGTTTCTGCAAATTCTTTATGTATTTTTATTCTTTAAGCGAAGGCGATTGTTCAACAAAAAAGTAAGTCTCAGCTACTATTACAAGTGGTCCAAATATGGACTTGAAATGTGAATTGCACAAAGCGAGTGAAATTTATTTTGGATGTTTGAAATTTATTTTAAAACAAACAGCAATGAATAGACACCTGAAACTGACCCCATACAGAGTGCACATACAGGACTAACAGCATTAAAAAAATCAGCTCTCTAGCTTGTGCGGTTTCGAAGATACAGCCCCTCAAAAATGGTAATATTTTTTAAAACGTTCGGAATGTCGCGAAAATGACCGTACGGATACTTTTTCAAAAATTTATAAATCCGAAATTATTGCTAGTACCAGGCTAATATTGCACAAAGTTACTACATTATAGTCAAAGTTCATAAGAAAAAATATCAAGCAAATCAGAGATGGTCAAGTGGGAAGGTCCTGTTGAATTGAGGTGGAATGACCCATATGCCTCCATATTCAACAGAATGGTTTGATGAACGTACCGAGGGATCTACCGACGTGCGTGGGCTGCATGCATTTGGAGAAACGAAAACCTCGGCATTCAATGTCTTTAAACGCGGTATAAATTCTACAGCAAATATTCTACAGCCATATTGAGCAAAATGCAAACGGAGTAGAAGTATAACCTGTTTTCTTCATTGATGCCCTTCTCCGGAGTCAGATGTATCGGGTAGAAGGAACCCTCCAGTGCGGTTTCATTCGGAATAATTCCCATTGACCGCGTCCATACAACATTTATCTTGTCAATGAAACTGAACACTTCAGGCCAGTTTCGGGTGTCTTTGTTTCTTTGATATTGCATCATTTTCAGCTGCGCAACCGTGGCCAAAATTCAAAGAACACAACCGACCTTACTTTTACGCTTAGCTTTGTATCCTATTCTTATTGTCCGATCAATGTATTTCAGTTATTGAGGAAAGTTTAAACACTCGGGAATTGGATAAGAAACGATTCTATCAATGCATCGTTACTGGGAAGCTTCACGAGGGCATGAACGATAACTGCAGAGTTACGCAGATGAATGTGAGAATATAATTGAGTGACTGGCTATCGACACCAGTACTTGGGTGGATAGAAGGGAGCGCTGAATTTGTCAATGGAGGAATCTACGCGTTAATCCATGGGAGGGAACTGTAACAATTGTAACCTATGATTATTAAAAGGGAAGAATGCTACTAAAATCAGAGAGAAGAATTCAGACACCAGTAGTTGCGTTTTTATGTAGGATTGTTAGTTTACTGACATTGGTTAGACATTTTATTTTCCCTGCAGCGATGCTTTTTGTAGCACCAGCGAAAACCAAAGATCAATAAAAAAATCCCCTTTTCTCAACCTAAAAAAAAAAAGTCAACGCCCATTAAAAAAAAAAACCAAAGTTCCATTCCGCGCTGCTAGATGGCAAAGTCCTGCAACGTCAAAAATCAGGAAAAACCCAGCAGTCCAAAAAAAAAAACTAATCCACGAAATACGCACCACAGCAAAAAGAGAAAGAGAAAAAAACACCGCGGTCTCACCGCACCGAAAGCCGGATATCAGGAAATATCCCGCTGCTTCTTCAGTTCCTCCCCAGCAACTCCATTCAGTGGGAGAAACGTTACTCCACTTTACGCCCTAGGGTCCACGCAAAGGAGAAAGATCCAGAAAATTGCAGCTATTGTTTCCCCATCAAACAATCGTAACTTCAGTCACACAGCTTGTCTCTCTCCTGGCCTTACCACTACTCCCTCAAATAACCTCCTCCTCTCAGGTACAGGCCAGGTGAGCTCACATGATTCTTACCCCTCCCCACACACACCCACACAGGAAACAAAAAGAAAATACCTCCAACAGCAGTTTCACATAATTCTCAGTAATGGGGCAATTACCTTCATGCTTTAAAAGGAAAAAAATAGCACATACCTACATCATCCAATACATATATTCATCATTTTCTTTTATAGGACATCAATCATTATGTAAGCACATGTGAGGGTTATAGAACTACGCATATTTTGTGTGTGATGGCTGTAATTGACAGTAGAATGAGGGAGAATCAATCCTATGGCGGATTTTTTTGCTTCACAAAACGTATTTTTTTAACCAGTAATTGGAATACTGTTAACATAACATAACATAATATGAATGGCAAGAACAGGCATTTCAGCCCAACTAAGCTTGCCAGTTTCTTTATACTATTGTGAATATATCCCTTCAGATACTAAATGACTCAATGGCATCTAGCTTTAGGTCAAGCCTGCTCTTGAAAACCCCCAAGGTCTCTGCCTCAACAATATGGTCGGGTAAGCTATTCCACATTGAAATTACTCTTTGGGTGAAGAAATATTTCCAAATATCAGTGCTGAATTTACCTTTGGTCAATTTCCATTTGTGACCCCGAATTCTACTCACAACACTTAGTCGAAGGAATCCTACATGATTCACTTAATCCCTTTAACATATTTAAAGTGTCACAGTTAAATGGCCTAAATGGGCCTTTTGGAAAGCTCAGCTGAGCAAATTTTTCACAGGTAGCGAGTTCTTTGATTACTCTAACAAGTAGGACAGGCGCGGTGAACACCTGATTTGCTTTCTGCACAATAAATGCAATAAAAAATTTTACGATTGCACTATTTCAAATTATTCTAATTCGTTGACCAGCAACTGTACAACTTTACATTTTGCAAGATTAAATTTCATTTGCCACATTTCTGCCCAATTCTGGATTCTATCCAAATCGTCCTGAATCACTTTAGTGGACTACTTTACCTAGACTATTTGCCAAACCCCCCAATTTAGTATCATCTGCAAATTTAACCAATCTGCTCTCAATATTCCTATCAAGGTCATTAATGTAAATGAGGAACAGCAGGGGTCCCAACACCGATCCCTGGGGGACGCCACTCCCCACCATACCCAGCTCAGATGAGATATCACTGACCACACTGACCTCTGTGTTCTGTCCTGTAACCAGTTTTGAATCCACTTCAGAATACCTCCTGTAACTCCAATGGAGTTCATTTTAAAATTTAGTCTCTTATGCGGTAATGTATCGAATGGTTTCTGAAAATCCAAGTATATGATGTCATAAGCCCTGCTCTGGTCGTAAGTCCTGGTGGCCTCTTCAAAAAATTCTAGAAGGTTTGTTAGGCATGACCTTCCCTTCCGAAAACCATGTTGGCTATCCCTCAAGATACTGTTACTTTCAAGAAATAAGTCCAGCTCATCTTTTACGATAGATTCCAATATTTTGCACGAAATGCAAGTTAAACTCACTGGCCTGTAGTTTCCTGGCCAGTATTTCTCCAGTTTCTAAAGACCGTCTGAAGATGGCGGATAGCGGCTTTAAGATGAACTCACCAGCTTCCCTGAGCACTCAAGGATATAAGCCATCAGGACCCGCCGCCTTATCCGCTTTTAGTTTATACTTCGTTATCCCGAACCTCAATTTGCGCTAAATAATCTTGAGCATTTGATGTGCCCTCTGGCCAAATAAAGACCCCCTCTGAGGTAAAATTCTCAACAAAGTAACTGTTTAAGGCATCCGCAATATGCTTGTTATCATATAGAAGCAATCCATTTTTATTCTTTATGCACTTAACCTGCTCTATAACTTTCCGTTTTCTGCTACAGTACTGAAAGAAGCGCTTAGGGCTAGTTTTTGCCCCCTCTGCAATTTGTCTTTCATACAGTCTTCTAGCATTCCTCAGCTCTTTTTTGACCACAGCACGCATTTTACAGTATTCAGCCCTAGTATTCTCATTGTTATCCTTTATGTACATCTTATAAAGATTCCTCTTTTCCCTCAATATCCTACAAATACTTTTGGTCATCCACTGAGGATTCTGCTTTTTCAGTTTACTTTTGGACACCTTCGGAATGAATCTGCACTATGATCCAAGTTAAACCCCCTTAAATCTTTCCCACATCTCATTTACGGACTTACAGTCCAGGAGTGCATCCCATTTTATTTCAGCCAGATATGAGCGCATCCTGTCAAAGTTTGCTCACCTAAAATTGAACATTTTTGTTTTAGAATACACCTTCTTAACTTCCCATGAAACATCAAAATTAACAGCAGAGTGATCACTTGTCCCAAGGGGCTCCAGTACCTCAACATTGCTAATTCTATCAGGGTCATTATAGAGCACTAAGTCTAAAATTGCCTTCTCTCTGGTAGGTTTATTAACATACTGCACCAAGAAATTATCATTTATAACATCTAGAAATTCTTCCTCCCCCTACCCTGTCCTTTCATCATTTCCCAATTGATACCAGGATAATTTAAGTCTCCCATGATAATAGTCCCACCACCACTACAAGCATGCGTAATCCTCGTAAAAAGCATTTGATTGATTGTTCTGTCCAAAGCTGGTGGTCGATAGCATACTCCTACGTTTAAACCTGTCTCGTGTTTGCCAATGAGCCTGACCCAGATATCTTCACAGGACAAGGAATGTTCAATTTCGGGAATTTCCTGTACATTAATGTTTTCGTTCACATAGAGTGCTACGCCTCCTCCTCGCCTAGTACATCTATCCTTCCTAAAGAGCTTATAACCTTCTATATTATATTCATCCATCCTCTTCACATAGTTGGGATTACAGAGACATGGCTATGTCATAGCCATCACTGATCACTACAGCCTCAAGTTTTGGAAATTTATTTTTTATGCTTCTTGCATTTAAATAAAAACATTTCAGGTTATTACTAATGCTCTTCCCCCTTGATTTCCCATGTGGCAGCCGCCTCGAGCCCCCCACTACGCTTTGTTGCTTTAGAAGTAAATCATCGTTAGTGCATGTTACGCCGTCAGCTTCCATCGGGAGAGTCTGCATTTCCCTATGTGTAACACTCATTACCCTCCCTGCCCCCCAAGTCCCTAGTTTAAATAATCCTGTGCTACCCTCAACATACGCTGGCCCAGTGCAAAGGTACCCCTCCGGTTCAGGTGCAGCCCATCAGGCTTGAACAGGTCACCCCTGTCCCAGAAAAAGTTCCAGTGCCCCATAAACCTATACCCCTCTTTCCTACACCAGGTTCGTAGCCACGTGTTGAACCTCTGATAAAATTCTGCTTACCTATGCTTGCACGTGGTACCGGTAGAATCCCGGAGAACACTACTGTTGAGGATCTGCTCCTAAGCTTCTCGGCTAATTCCACAAATTTGCCTTGCAGAACCTCAAACCTACCCTTACCTATGTCATTTGTCCCAACATGGACTATGACAACTGGATCCCTTCCTGCTCTGGCTAGGAGCTTGTCCGCACGCTCCAGGAGGTCTCCTACCTGGGCACCAGGCAGGCAACACACCATATGAGACTCCTTGTCGCGCGAACAGACTAAGCTATCTATTCCTCTAAGTATTGAGTCCCCCACTATCAATAACTCTCTTTTCTGAGGGGTAAAGGCTATCAGGGTGCCCTGCTGCTCATCAGTCCCCTCACTCTCAGGGTCAGGGGCTAAGTCGAGTTCCTGCAAGGGCTGGAATCGGTTGGACACCTCAACCACTGGAGAAGCTGTCGCTGTACGGCGTGCACGCCCTTTCCTGCGCTGCCGACCTACAGTCACCCAACTTTCTCTCCCTGCCTGTTCTGGGATCCCAGTACCACCCTGCTTTGGCGTACACACCATTTCTCTAAAGGACATACTACTTAGTTCGCAATCAGTAGAGTTCCTAGAGGAACTATGTCGTGCCACCAACTGGCCCTGAAGATCAAGGATCTTGCTCTCCAGATGTTCAATTAGCTGGCACCGGTGGCAGACAAACCCACCCTGGAAATCTCTTTCCAAAAGTGCGACCATCCTGCAACCGTCACATAGTTTTGGCCACATTTTGAACCCCCTACCTAATGACTTAGCTCAACCTAGATAAAAGAAATTTTCTAATGCCGAGATAGAAGCCGAGGAACCACAATTTATTAATTTATTTATTAACCTAGGATGCCCTAAGCAGCAGTCACAATAGAAACCCTGGGGAAACAATGTAAATTGATTATAAGCCTCTTTTAACTGGGGCTTAGTTTCAGTTAACAGAAATGAAATACCAAACTGAGCCAAACTCTATATGTAATAAGCACTCCTAATAGCCGGCTTAGCAGTCCTATATCAATAGTCCCAATACTATTGATATACTAAACTAAAAATATCACAGGGCTTAGCTGACAGCCCAGATAAAACAGACTGGCTTCAGCGCCCAGGAAAAACTGGAGCAGACGGAGCACTCCGATAAAAACTTACCTTTTAAATTCCAACCCAACCTATCGAACGAGTCAAGTGACTGCTGCACCACTAACTAAATACTAGATCTCAGATCCCCAGCCAAGAATGCAAACAGTACTTATCTAGCTAGCTAGCCGCAAATACAACCAAGGGTAACCGAGAAAAGAGTAAAGCCGCGGTTCCCTTTAATTAAAACGGACCGAATAAACAAGTCGTTTACTATGTGAGCAAAATAAACACGGTACCTCCCCCAACAAGCTGTCCTAAGCACTCGACGAGCAGTTAAACTTTAATCAGCTGATCAAGGCACAGCAACCGAAAGGAAAATACAAAGATAGGGTATTTACCATGCGTTTAATCAGAGGAGCCCTTCGGTAATAATAAAATGCGAGAAAGACAAAACCCCGGTTCGCGTTAATGTTCAGCTTGGCAATGCGTTTATGCGGTAATGCAGTCAGGATAGGGAACGAAAGGGACTAAAAACCCCGGCGAACGTCAATATTTATTGGCTAGAAGACTGTATGAAAGGCAAGCAACCAAGTATGAACTAAGCCGGGCTATACTTAGATATCGAGGTAATTCGATTATATTCTTGGCGCTGAGAGCTTGCAAGGGTTCGTTTGCTAAATCAGCTACAGAAAAAAAAAACAGGCGAGTACCACAGTCCGATGGAAAATTTCATGGATTACCACTTTAACGCAAGTGAAAATGAAACTTCTATGCAGAAGGATTTTAATATCGTGTGAGAACCTCAAAGTGCTCAATGAATAATTGCTGACTACGGTGAATAAGCCTAAAAATGCATGAGACCTACGCCGATTGCGTGAGACTTGGCATCTCTGCTGTAGTTACTGTGGCGGGTCAGTAAATGCCATGCTAGGTGTGTGGCGTCTGCCTCAAACAGCCTCAGCTGCCACAGCAAGTCAGAGGCAGCTGAGAGTGCCACCGGAAGTGCCACAGCAAACAACGACGGCTGCCAAAGGAAGTGCTACGAGTACCTGCCTCTGCCACGATTTGCGCTTGCTGTCTCTCGGATTGAGAGAAAGCTAGAATCCACCCCTTATAAACACAATTGTAGAACAGGTCGACATACCCAAGTGTAGACAGGAGACCATAGAAATCCAATGGGTGTAAGTTAAGGGGGAACCATGGACAGTGAGGAACAGAAAAAAGTGGACCAACAACTAATGGGCGCTTCGGTGTGTAATATAAGGACCTGCTGGTCTGTGTGCATGACTGTGGTGTGTCGTAAGCGTGGAGAAACGAACGGCCTCTGCGGTGGTATATGACGGAGGGGTGAAAGCTCCAGGCTAAACGGCCTTTTCGGAAACTGCCCATATGGTTTACTTATCGTGTTGGAATGACCAGCGTTTGCTCGCGTAAAATGGGTGCGTTAAACCGCTTTCATACGGGATGCAAAACAAAGTTTTCGCGTGAGAGATTACATTCAAAGTCAATGCATTGCCTTTGCATTGACTTTGAATGTAATCTGTCACGCGAAAAATTTGTTTAGCGTCCGGTGTGAAAGCGGCTTAATGTGTCCATAACGCGTCCATTCGAATCTTTGCATTGACTTTGAATGTAATCTGTTGTGCTTTCGCGTCCGGTGTGAAAGCAGCTTAAAGTGCCCATAACGCGTGCATTCACATCTTTGCGTTGACTTTGAATGTAATATGTCGCGTGAAAAATTTGTTTTGTGTCAGGTGTGAAAGCAGCTTTATGGATAGTACGCGACAGCTCTGGTTATGTTATGAACATGATACAGGTTTCACAGACCGAAAGTTCTGTCAGTGTGGACAGTTGCTTATGTGGAGAATCAAATCGATATGTGGAGAATAGCGAATCAATAACTTCTACAAGATAGAATTTCCTTTTCAATCTTCACCTTTTTCGGCTTTTTATTAGCCAGAACAATTTCTAAAGTGGGATGAAATTACCACAACAGTGCAGAGAGGCTTGTGCGTTACTCAATTTCCTTCACCGGTAGCATCAGAGAGCTAGCCCAGATATTGGTGAAGTATCCGGCTGACCCTGGTCATGGATAAGTGAAACGACCGTTTCACAAGCACTCAAGCACGTACCCCAAGCTCTGCAAAACCTATGTCTGGTCTAAGAACAGCCTTTAACAGCACCTCTCCGGTAAGCTTCAACTGTAATGGCTACAATCATGTAACGTAATTATGAAACTGCCACATTGATGCTTATTGAAGTAACACAAGCATATCGATCAGAATTACTGCATATAAGTTTACTAAGAGCATTTTCAGTAGCATGGCACGCAAACTAACATGCGTAGCTCGGAACCGAGCGGTCATAACAACCACCGAGAAAAACCCTTGCAATACAGGTTTTACAGGTTTCAGCTCTGGGAGAGATACTGACAGAACTGCACCTCAAATGATCTGCAGTTCTTCTTTGTATTTCCAAAAGTGTAGACACTACTAAGGCATAGTATGATCTGCGGTTGTTTGTGCCTGCAAGAATAGTTTCCGGCGTGGGCAGGTCCAGCGCCGTACTTGGCTGTGGCTAGCTCTGTATGAATTGGACGGCACAACCTGACATCAGGTTTTGGCTAGATCTGATGAAGATCTCGGGACGATCAGTTCTGAGAGGAAATCATGTACTAGGATTACAGCAAAACCTCTGTATCTTATGTTTAGAAACTTTTCAGATGTAGCACTCTTTTCTGCCATTATGGAGAATGTACCGTAAACTTATTGATGACCCCAAATTTTCTGAATATCTGAATACTCAAATTAAAATATTTTTTGTTGCCAAAGTCAACCCAGAGACATCCCCTTGTTTACTGGGGTAGACTCTAGAACAGTGTTTCTCAAACCTCTCCTGGAGGACCACCTGCCCTGCCTGTTTTAGATCTTTCCCTGCCCCAGCACAGGTGATTCAAATAATCAGGATGTTCTTAATCAGCTTTAGAGGGTCAATAACAAGCTGATCATTTTTATCACCTGTGCTAAAACAGGGAAAGATCTAAAACATGCAGGACAGGTGGTCCTCCAGGAGAGGTTTGAGAAGCACTGCTCTAGAAGCATATTTAAGAGGCAGTATAATCTCTTAGGGGGTATGAATAAGTAAAACAAAGCTATGCTTTCAAAATTGGAAGAAAAAAATTCACCAGTTAGATTAAGAAAACGCACGCCACCCCTCATTGAATAAATAAACAAATTTGAGCTAAAAATACAATTTTTTCAGCAAAAATCTCAAAGTTATTCCATTTCTTCAAAGAAAAGCATACCGGGTTTGGGGAGAAACCACAGAAATTGCTCGCCAGACAACTTCGCAAACTGGTAAATGATCGCATGATCCACAAAGTCAAATCAAAACAAGGATCAATCTTATCTTATTTAAATACAAGTGTTAAGGAATGGTCTGGTAGACACCAGATGCAGGATCCAGAAGGTTTTGTTTGGATCCCTGACACAGGTAAAAGTGGCACACAGGCCAAAAACAAACACTGCGCACATGCACTAAACCAGAAGAACCAAGGTACTCTGCCAAAGGCAGGGGGTGGGGAACTGAAATACATACTCCTCGAGTGGCTAGAATAAAACAACTGAAACAAGCTGACGGGAACAGGGAGATTTCGACAAGGGGCAAACACTGGACTTAAAAATACAAAAGAAATGCTTGGAGGGCACAGGAACAGAGATTCTCAATGTCGCGCAGATTCAGGTAAAAAACAAAATCCAATGACGTCTCTTCAATCTTCCCTGCTTAAATACACATGGGAGGAGGCGGGGATACAGAAGGCAATCTCAGAAGGAAACACAAACACATGGGATTAATAAAAATTCACGAGGACAGAGTAGACAATGATTCGAGACAAGACGCTAGGACGATCAATCAAACTAGACAGTTTAGATTGAAGTAATCTAAACATGACAAGTAAATAGCACCACGAGAACAGCAAAGGAAAGCATAGCTTTAAACACAGTTAATCAGGAAAACCTTAGGAAGGAATTTAAAAAAGATAGAAACACTCAAATTCGCTAATGAGTTAATAGTACGTGATGAAATATTTACACACCCTTAAATAAGTGCCGGTTTGTGTGGTTAGTAATGGCCCTATCAGAGAAAAAAAAATCCCTGGCTAAGAAATCATCATTTTCATAAAATCACCTTTTACACAATTATTGGCACCCCTAACCATTCCAAGGAAATAAATGTAATTGAAGTATTTGTCATTTCTACAGTAGTTTACAAAGTTGATCAGAGTATCTAGGAACATTTAATTAGTAATTCATCACTTCCTGTCTCCCCGGAGTATAAATATGACGTGACACAGAGGCCCTCTCTTATCCACTCTTCAACATGGGAAAGACAAAGGAACATACCATTCAAGTAAGGCAGAGGTGTGTCGACCTTCACAAGTCAGGCAATGGCTACAAGAAATTGCCACTCACCTGCACCTGCCCATATCTACTGTCAGAGGAATCATTAAGAAGTTTAAAACAACTGGAACAGTGGTAAACAAGCCTGGACAAGGACACAAGGTTATTTTGCCACCACGCACAGTGAATTGGATGGTAAGAGAAATAAAAAGTCCTCCAAAGCTCACTGTTAAAGAATTGCAACAAATGGTAGCATCTTGGGGTCACAAAGTCTCCAAAACAACCATCAGGCGCTATCTACATGCCAACAAGCTGTTTGAGAGGCATGCACGGAAAAACTCTCTCACTCACAATCATAAACGCAAACGTCTGGAGTTCGCTAAGCGGTACTGGGACTTCAACTGGGACCGTGTGCTTTGGTCAGATGAGACGAAGATAGAGCTTTTTGGCAACAAACACTCTAAGTGGGTCTGGCGGAACACAAAAGATGAGTTTGCAGAAAAGCACCTCATGCCCACTGTGAAGAATGGGGGAGGATCGGTGATGCTGTGGGCCTGTTTCTCTTCTAGAGGCCCTGGGAACCTTGTTAGGGTGCATGGCATCATGAACGCTTTGAAATACCAGGACATTTTAAATCAAAATCTGGTGGCCTCTGCTCGAAAGCTGAAGATGGGTCGTCACTGGGTCTTTCAGAAAGATAATGACCCCCAAACATGGCCAAATCTACACAGAAATGGTTCACCAGACAGAATCAAGCTCCTCCCATGGCAATCTCAGTCCCCAGACCTCAACCCCATTGAAAACCTGTGGAGTGAGCTGAAGAGGAGAGTGCAGAGGAGAGGACCCAGGTCGCTGGATGATTTAGAGAGATTGTGCAAAGAGGAATGGATGAAGATCCCTCTTTCTGTATTCTCCCATGTTGTGAAACATTGTCGAAGATTAGGTGCGGTTTTGTTGGCAAAAGGGGGTTGTACAAAGTATTAACATCAGGGGTGCTAATAATTGTGGCACGCACGATTTGATGTAAAATAATTATTTCTTAATGTGGGATTTTTTTTCCCACTGAATAAATGCACTTGAATTAAAGGTTGGATTTTCCTCTTAGTTTCATTGTGGTCCTATATTATTTAGAAAAAAAACTGAATTTATTAGAAGCTAAAGAACACATCTTTACCAGGGCTGCCAATCATTATGGAGGATGCTGTATATATTTATTTGATTAGATTTTTTTAAGTAAAGTAAGTAAGATTTAGTCCCAGTCCTCAGACAACAATGTGGGGCTTCTGTTTCCCTCCCTCTGGACAGTTGACAGACTTGTGTTCTCAGTCAGAGAGGGTCCACCTGCATTATACCAAATACAGTACTTAAAACCTGAGTTGTCTCAGATTTTTTAGAAACCCTTTTGGTAACCCTTTAAATTACAGGCCATTAATTAGGTTGTAATCACTGGAAAAAACCAAGGAATATCCAAGTAAAATAGATGTAATAGCAAAAAAATTAGTAAATAATATTCAAGTAAACAAGACAATCAAATGTGACCTCCCCCTGCAGGCTCACTTTGTGCACATACTACACACCTAGGGATTTGCAATATCCATAGCTAAAGCCGAGAGGCCATGTCATTATTTGATTCTGTCTTGATTACTTCAGTTAAAACTAGTAACTCCATTCTTGTCCCAGGCAAGCTTTTGCTGTAAATTTTGATGAAAATGGAGTAGTTTCATTGGAAATTATGTGCAAATGAAGCGGCAATGACACCACAAAACTTCCCTCCAAACAAATAAATCGACAGCACCATTGCATACATTCTTATTTGTTGCTCATCAATATGCTCAAATATCTAATTTTAACTAGAATTCATACAAGTCCAGACATAAGCCTAATGACAGAAAGACATCCCAATGTGCATCATAACGCACACATACCACCTCTAGTAGGGCAGGATATTGATTCAGTTTTCCCAAATTGATTCGATTAGGGATATTTCAATTGCAATACTATATATGAATAAGTATTTTACACACACCTCATAGAAATAGTGCCGTAAATTGTGCAAGGGACCCTCTAACCTTGTGCATTATTAAAAATATCAAATGTTTGTTAATTATTTACCTCAAAGCAGTTGCATTAACCGTGTACTTTTTCAGCATTTTCCCCTACCATTGGTTTTAAGGGGGATGCTTAATTTACACTTATTGGTGTGCGCATACATGATCCCAACTTTTTCCTCACCTGTAATGGATAGTCTATCTACATACCAACGTGGTGTTGTTGTAAAAGTTCTGGGGCACAAATAGCGCACGGAGAATAAGGGGTGCAAACTAGTGACGAAAATGGATTGCGGCCATATTGGAGCGCCCCCTATATATTCCGCAAAGATCCCTGGCAAAAAAAAAAAAAAAAAAAAACCACACACACCACACCCACTTTCAACTGACCATCCCCCCTATAATTCAATTTTTACTTTGGGATAAAGTTTGCGCAGTGAATAAGAGCAACCCAAAAATCAAATTTTGGTAATTTGGCACTTTAGGCCCCATTTCGGCTTGCACTTGATTGACCCCCAAAACCAAAACTGGTGCAGGTAGGATCAAAGAATTTGGGGAATTTTCTAGTTAGGATCGGGACATGAAACCAAAGTCTCAGCAAAATTGAAGGTGACTATCCCCACCTGCCTGAACCTTACAGACAATGGCTCTTAAACCTAACACATATTCACAAGCATTATTTTAGTGGTTAAACGGCACAAAAATGGCCAGGTAATATATCGGAAATGATGAACAACGTGCATCAAACGTTCTCTCATAAATTTTAATTTCAAAGAACAGTAAAATTACTGAGCAGCGTTTAAAACACAACTTACCCTCCACAGTGCTTAACAGCGCAGTGAGGGAAAGGCTATGGAAGCCCAACAGAACTACGGGAGCTCAGGAGGTACAAAAGAGGTTTTACAAAATAAAGGTAAATAAAGTTAGTACCTTGGCCCTGGCGATATGTGAACAAGTTTAAGCATTGACCCTGTTGTGGCAAGAAATCCAGACAAGAAATACAAGCAGATGAAGATATGTTTTGGTGTTAATGGTAAACAAAATTAATGTAAATAATAGCCTCAAAAAGATTTAAATGCAATCAATACTGCAAAACTATTGGCATCTATTATATTATCATTATTGTTGCATGTACAGTCCTAAGAACACATACTAATCCAGGATCAAACAGACTGAGTTTATAGCCTATCAATATATACAGCCACCAACTGGTCATTTTACCTCAGGTGGGATAAAATTCAGGTAATCAGGATCCCCCCCAATTTCCAGCAAACTCCTGTACAAAAACATGCAATCACTACTAAAGCAATCTGCCATTCCAGACAGTCAATCCGCGAATCCAAACAGCCAATGCGTGCTTCTGTGAAGGAGGAAAAAAAAAAAAAAAGGGGTAGAAGGCATTGACAGCAAAACAAACATGTCTCTTTTTACAATCAGTCCTGACTAGTTCTCAATTGTTTTCCTTTCACGTGTTTTCTAATTATCGTAACAGGCAATTGAAGACAGGGTTTCTCTCCATATCCGATCTAACTGTAATGGTGCGATCAGGAACCAGTCGCGACAACCAGGCGATCCAGTAGAACTTGCTTTATTTATAAAGGGGGAGGACCCCCGCAGGGCAGAAGGCAATAGTACAAAGTCCACACTCCAAAAATCAGAATCCAGCTGGGCAAAAATAGAATTTAAAACCAGGGCAGCAATGACAGTAATCGTAGTCAGACAGAAATGGGTCTGGTACACAGGTACAGGAATGTCAAAGAAACAAAACCAAAATCCATTGGGCGTAATCCGAATAGTAGCCAGGGCAGCACACAAAGATCTTGTGGTCGGGCAGAAAAAGGTCAAAACTCAGATACAACAATAGTCCAAACTCACAAAGGCAAAAATCGAAAAGTCAGGCGGTCCAGTCAGAAAGATAAACACTGAGTAATCAAGGCAAAAAGAAACATGGCACAAGAAGACTAGGAAAACGATCTGACAGAGACTGGCGGTGAGAAGACACCTAATATACACTTCTGGGGAGATCACATGGTAAGGGACACAGGTGCAAACAGTCAGACTGATTAAAAAGGAGCAGCACATGAGGGAGTCCAAAACGTGGACAGGGATCGCGGGACAAACCTATACAAAGATAAACAGCTCCAGTTACGGAGTTTCTAATGTGCATAGATAATTAAAGAAGGACAGCGTGATAAGAAAATGCAGCAAAGGTAATCAGGGAGAGACAAGAGGCAAGACTAGAACAGGGCGAGTGCTGGGGGCTTGTTAATCAATTAGTAAGTGAAACTATATAATCCCTTGGTGCTTGTTAGTAAGTTAGGTTAATATACAATGCGAGTTGGTGTTAGTAACTTCTAGCAAAAATAACAAACTGTTAGTATGGTTACTAAGACAGAAAATTAAGGCGAAGTAAGTAAACGAGATTGGAAGGAAGGTTGAAACTAAGACAATACATAAACTAATCAAAGTTACCAAATCCCAAATATACATACAAAGAATAGTCAGGCATATCAGATATCAAAAAACACGAAAGGCAGTCAGAATAACAAGGCATGAATATGGTCAAAGCTGAATCACAACACTAACAGCGATGAAATAATGGGCTAAATTCAGTACAGTGGCGTTGAAAACAATTATTAGTCCTGACCTGTTCTCAGTCATTTTCATTATTAAAGATTCTCTCAGAGAGCAGGTGCTGCTCGTTCTCCGGGATTGGAGAGATGACACCCATTCATCTGGACGCTTATTTGCTGCATTAAATCAGCGTTATTCAAAATTGCTTTCCTGTCAACTTTGACGGATATGGCTTGAGTCTCACACTTTTTATATTCAAATGCCAATTAAGTGCCACTCTTTTATCAACCCCATCTGTAGCGAGAGTGAGAGGCGATATGTCATTGGAACGTCGATCAGTTATTATTCGATCAACGCAAATTTAAGAAATTATCAGGCGGAATTGAACACTTTATGTATGTGTTGTGATTCTGCCTGTCTGCCATGTTTGATTATGTATTCTGCTTTGCCTGACAATGATTTGTGTTGTGATTTGGATTCCATGCCATGTTTTGTTTTTGCCTTGTCTCTGTCTGTTTGCCATATTCCACTATTGCAGTTATATTCTGGTCTATGTTTTGTCTCATTCCATGCATAGCACTTTGTCTCCCCGTCTGATCTTATGTCATGTGATCGCTCACTGCCCCAGTATGGCGTGCCACACTTTTGTGTGATTTCATGGTTTGTGGGATTTAAATCACTCCTTCAAATCTCGTTTACTTCCTTCACCTTGCTTTTCGATAATTACTAACCAGACTAACAGTTTATTATTTTTGTTAAAGATACTAACCCAAATTAACACTGTTTATAGTACTAACTTAATAACAAGCACTAGGGATTGTACAGCTGCACTTACTAATTGACTAACGAGCTCTCAGCATTCCCCCTATTCTAGTCTCCACCCCTTTGGCTTTACTGAATCTACTTTGTTGTTTCAACGGAACCTCCGCACTTGTTAAACTCTATTCTCCCTCCTTATCTGTGCACTTTAGAACCCCCAAACCGGAGCCGTATGTCTGTCAATAGGTTGTCTTTGTCACCTCTGTCCGCGTTTTGGCTTTTGCAAATTTCTTGTAATCAGGAACTTCCTCTTGTTCATTCCTTTGTAATTAGTCTGATCCAGCTCACCTGTTCCCTATCAAAGCATGTGAATTCCCCTATATGTATTTAAGCAGTCATTTCACTCACAGCTCTTGTCAGAATGTTTTCCCTGTGCTGTGATTGTTTATGCTTTGTGTTCATAGTGTTATACTTCTGACTGGAACATCCCCAATTCTGATTTTGGTTTTTTCTTTAATACTTCTCTGCCCGTGTACCATACCTCTTTTGCCAGACCCTAAGTTTAGTCTCTGCTGCCCTGTTAACGGATCGGAGTACGTCTACTGGGCTTTGGCTTTGGATTCTGACATACCTATGCCTGTGTACTGAACCCATTTTGCCTGACCGTTGTTTGCTGCCCTGTGTACAGTTTGGATTACATCCCTGGGATTCTGATTTTGTATTGTGGACTCTGTACCGTTGCCTTCTGCCCCGTGGGGGTTAACCCCCCAACTTCAACAAAACAAATTTTTGCTGAAACTTCCTGGTATTGTATTTGGTTCCAGAATGATATCTCACAGTATGTAAGTTTGTCTGATTTTTAATTTACAAATTTAAACTATCATGAGGCGTGAGTTAAATCAGCTGATGTGTGAAAAAGGTAGCGCGGAAGTTTCAGAGCAGTTTCTTTCATAAAGCATTGGCCAATTAATAGGTAAATTACTTTTCTGGACTGAATTTAGCCAATTATTTCATCACTGTTGGATCACATATGGAGAGAGACCCTGTCTTCAATTGCCTGTTACGACAATTAGAAAATGCATCAATAAAGGAAAATGATTGAGAACCAGCCAGGACTGTCATAAAGGTACGTGTCTGTTTCTCTCTCCCCCCCGCCCCCCCATTACCAGTTCCACACTGTTACACTGTGTATATACACACTAAATTAAACAGCAAAACATCTCTTGACCGCCTCTCATCCTTAACTTTCCAGCTATGCTTCTGTCTCAAACTTCCGCCGTCCATCATGGCACGGTCTCGTGAAGTTGGCACGTTATGTAAATCGTAGATAAAAACAGAATACAATGATTTGCAAATCCTTTTCAACTTGTATTCAATTGAATACACTGCAAAGACAAGATGATTAATGTTAAAACAAACTTTTTATTTATTTTTGCAAATAATCATTAACTTAGAATTTAAAGGCAGCTACACTTTGAAAAAGTTGGCACAGGGGCCTTTTTACCACTGTTACATCGCCTTTCCTTTTAACGACACTCAGTAACCGTTTGGGAACTGAGACCAATTTTTGAAGCTTTTCAGGTGGAACTCTTTCCCATTCTTGCTTGCTGAACAACTTAAGCTGTACAACAGTCCGACGTCTCTGTCGTATTTTATGCTTCATAATGCGCCACACATTTTCAATGGGAGACAGGTCTGGACTACAGGCAGGCCAGTCTAGTACCCGCACTCTTTTACTACGGAGCCTTGCTGTTGTAACACGTGCAGAATGTGGCTTGTCATTGCCTTGCTGAAATAAGCAGGGGCGTCCATGAAAAAGAGACGTTGCTTGGATGGCAACATATGTTGCTCCAAAACCTGTATGTACCTTTCAGCATTAATGGTGCCTTCACATATGTGTAACTTGCCCATGCCTTGGGCACTAATACACCCCCATACCATCACAGATGCTGGCTTTTGAACTTTGCGCCTATAACAGTCCAGATGGTTCTTTTCCTCTTTGGTCCGGAGGACACGACGTCCACAGTTTCCAAAAACAATTTGAAATGTGGACTCGTCAGACCACAGAACACTTTTCCACTTTGCATCAGTCCATCTTAGATGAGCTTGAGCCCAGCGAAGCCGGCGGCGTTTCTGGGTGCTGTTGATAAATGGCTTTCCCTTTGCATTGTAGAGTTTTAACTTGCAATTGCAGATGTAGCGACAAACAGTGTAGTTGCTGACAGTGGTTTTCTGAGCCCATGTGGTGATGTCCTTTACACACTGATGTCGGTTTTTGATGCAGTACCGCCTTAGGGATTGAAGGTCACGGGCATTCAATGTTGGTTTTCGGCCTTATCGCTTACGTGCAGTGATTTCTCCAGATTCTCTGAACCTTTTGACGATATTACGGACCGTAGATGATGATAATCCCTAAATTTCTTTCAATAGCTCGTTGAGGAATGTTGTTTTTAAACTGTTCGACAATCAGCTCACGTATTTGTTCACTAAGTGGTGACCCTCGCCCCATCCTTGTTTGTGAATGACTGAGCATTTCAGGGAAGCTGTTTTTATACCCAATCATGGCACCCACCTGTTCCCAATTAGCCCGTTCACCTGTGGGATGTTCCAAATAAGTGTTTGATGAGCATTCCTCAACTCTCTCAGTCTTTTGCCACTTGTGCCAGCTTTTTTGAATCATGTTGCAGGCATGAAATTCCAAATGAGTTAATATTTGCAAAAAATTACAAAGTTTACCTGTTCGAACATTAATTTGTCTTTGCAGTGTATTAAATTGAATATAGGTTGAATAGGATTTGCAAATCATTGTATTCTGTTTTTATTTACGATTTACACAACGTGCCAACTTCACTGGTTTTGGGTTTTGTAGATTCAGGTAAGTGAAAACTAACCAACAATAATGACATAATATTCCATTTTATATGTGGTATAAAATAAAATTCCCTCATAGCATTTAGTTACCTTTGTAGTCTGACGAACTATCATTAATTTTATTATCTTAATTATAGAATTTCACCACCCGTTTGCTTACAGTCAAATGCGTGGTTTTATTTTTTTTCTGGCAGAGAGGCGTGTGACTCGCAAGCGGTGACAGCTATAGGAAACTGGAAGGGGCACAGAAAACACACAGAAAGCTCGGTAAATAATTTCATTCGGACCGAAGAAAATGATTGGTCGGACATTTATCAGAAATATGTGAGAATTGGATTTTGAAGAGTTTCAACACTTGGTGGATTTCTTTTACATTTAAGTGTGCCATATGCTTATTGGGAGCATTTTAAGATTGTGACGCTTTTTCTCCCAATCGTTATGAGCTTGTGTGAATGCATGTGGCTAGTGAGGCTACATGTAAGCTCGTGGGCTTCAAGTGTAGCGTTATATTCAGTCAAAATTGAAATTATTAGATAGAGGTGTTCGGAACTTCAATTTTAAATTCAGATGGCTTAATGGTTCAGAATACCAGAGGTCACAAAATGATGACACCCCCAAGGGGAAGAAACAGCAATGGACCTTTCCGACTTGCTCCAACCCACTCCATTCCCTTAGTTACTGTTGCTATGGGCCCCATACAATGCAGCTACATTCCGCATTGAGAACAGGGCAGCAGAAGTTTGAGCATCACTCTCTCGCATGTATTCCGAAAATATTACAGATTATATCTTACCGAATTCATCCAGCTTGTGGAACAGACCGAGAAAGCTAACGTGGTTGACTGTGATGATGCCAGCAACAGCACTGACTCGAGCATTGTATGCACAATGGACAGACTGTCTGATAACATCACTAAAGTCGTTGATGCTAAAATCAAAAATGTGCTGGATGCCATAAGAGACCAAACAACGCAAATACAGGCGCTTGGAACTCGAGGCGGAGAGCAGAATCGCTGCCGTCGAGACCACAGCAGAGTCACTGGAGGCAAAAGTGGCAAGTTTGGAGCAAAAGGTGAGCGGCATGTTGGAGCACATGGATGACCTGGATAATCGAAGGTGTAGATGCAATATACGTGTCGTTGGGCTGGCTGAAGGCGTGGAAGGGACAGATCCAGTGAGTTTTAAGGAAAAGTGGATACCCGACAATCTTAATCAACCAAAACAGATCGGGTTAAGCTCGGCCATGTACACCACTCCCTGGGCCCGAAACCCGGCTGCAACGAACGCCCCAGACTGATCATCATGAAGTTTCACAATTTCATCGACAAGCAGCGCGTCATGAATGCAGCCTAGTGGTGAGGCATGAAACCGGAGCAGCCTGCACACTCCGGTCAGAGGGTTTCTGTCACCAGGTAGAGGCGTCTCTCACCCCAAAGCCCAATACCCCGAGGAGCCACTTTACCTTGCAATTATGCCAGGACACAAGGTACGAACAAATAGCAATGTTTTTGAAATACAATGTAAAAACATCTGCAAAAAGTTAGGGGCAAATCTAAAGCCAGGCAACCAATAGTCCAACGTCACTGTCCCACTCTACCAGGCACTAAGACAACAAGTCCCAGTCCTGGGCTGGACTAGCTGATGGCCACAGGGGGAGGGCAGGGAACCGGTCTGGTCAGGAGGTATGGTCTACTCAGCTCGACTCCAAAATCCAGCTGGGGGAGAACAAAGAGCCTCCAAACAACTTTCAGTCAGTCAATACAGGTCTTACCAACAAGGAGAAGGGGTGGCCTCCAACCGGCATCCAATCCGACGATATAGGTGTCGCGAACAGGAGGAGCAGGAGAAGTGGCCTCCAACTAATCATCCAATCCGATAGTACAGGTGTTGCCAGCAAGGGGAGCAGGGAAGGTGACCTCCAACCAAACATTCAACCCAATCGTCCAGATATCGCCAACAGAGGGAGCAAGAGAGGTAGCCTCGGTCACAGTACAGCTATCACCAAAAGGGGGAGCAGGAGAGGTGGCCTTGGTCGTTCAGCCCACAATACAGGTATCACCAACAGGGGGAGCAGGATACAGCCTCAATCATTCAGCCCAGCAGTACAGGTATCGCCAAAAGGGGGAGCTGGAGAGGTAGCCTCGGTCATTCCTTCTCTATTGTGGAATAGTTCCTTTGGTGGCAATTGAACTTTCTGGAGAAGTATGCCATGGGATGCGCAATGTCATCAGAGTCACTTCTCTGTAGGAGCACAGATCCAGCATCGACCGCGATGGAGAACGGTTTGTTGAAGTCAGGAGATTTGAGCACGGGGAAGTGACACAGCAGAGACTTCAGGCGATCAAAGGCTCTCTGGCATGCATCATCCCAAGTGAACTTTGCGCCTTTCTTCAGTTGGTTAGTGAGACTGAGAGCAATCTCAGCAAAGTTCTTGCAGAACTTGGGGTAGTACTCGATCATTCCAAGGAAGCGGCGCAAAGCTTTTTTGTTGTCAGGTTCTGGATAGGTGACAGTAGCACAACCAAAGTCACTCTTGTTGAGGTTAACAGTAAGGTTAGCCTGGGTCAAGTGCTGGAACAACGTCTCTACATCTTTTAGATGTTCTTCCCAGGAGTCACTCCATGTGATCAGGTCATCGTTGTATGCACCCGTGTGTGGCAATCCGGCGATTGTAGACTGTATCATCCTTTGAAACGTGGCTGGGGCATTTTTCATGCCAAAGCGTAGGACTTCCTACTGGTACTACCCAGATGGTGTGGCAAAAGCAGAGATGCTCTTGGCCCTCTCAGTTAAAGCCACGCACCAATAAACCTTCAATAAATCAATCTTGGTCAGAAACTTTGCTTGCCCTACTCTATCAATACAGTCATCAATCCTAGGTATTGGAAACACATCAGTTCTAGTTACAGCATTGACTTTGCGATAATCTGTACAGAATCTAGTACTTCCATCAGGTTTTGGAACTAGCACACAGGGTGAACTCCAATCTGAGTTGGAGGGTCTGATAATATCATGTTCTAAGATGTACTCAGCCTCTTTCTCAGCAATCTTTCTCTTTTCAGGATTCATCCGGTACGGATGCTGTTTAATTGGTTTGGCATCACTAACATCTACATCATGAGAGGCTATAGAAACTTTCTTTGGAACATCAGGAAACAGATCCTCATATTTCATGATCAACCTCTCAAACTGATCTCTCTGTGAGGATTGTAAGTGCTGGAGTTTTACATCAAGATTTTGCAACACTTCATAGTTTGACAATTTACATGAAAGAACTTCCGCTTTAATTCTAGGTTCACCATCTTGAAACTCCCCCTCATCTTCACAAATCTCGGCCATTGTAGGATCTGAAGTGACAGCTGCAACCCAAGCATTTCTATCATGATGAGGCTTCAGCATGTTAATGTGACACAACTGTTTTGGCTTTCTCTTATCTGAAGTCTTTTCAATGTAATTGAGATCATTGAGTTTTGTCAGAATTTCATAAAGACCATGAAATTTAGCCTGCAATGGACTGGACTGCAAGGGAAACAACACAAGGACCTTGTCTCCTGGTTTAAACTCACGGCTTCTAGCCTTATGATCATACCAAGTTTTCATTTTTCCCTGACTTGATTTCAAGTTCTCTTTGGCTAGGTCACATGCTGCACGCAATCTGTCCGTGAACTTGCTAACATAGTCTAACAGACTGATGTGCGGCTCTTCCTCTTGCCATTGTTCACTAAATAATTGCAAAGGTCCTCTCACTTAATGGCCAAACACTAGCTCAAATGGACTGAATCCAGTAGACTCCTGCACTGCTTCTCTAGCTGCAAACAACAGCAAATGAACACCTTCATCCCAGTCTTTCTCATGGTCATAACAATAAGTCCTCATCATTGTCTTGAGAGTGGAATGAAACCGCTCTAAGGCACCCTGACCTTCTGGATGATAGGCACTAGAAAGAATCTGCTTTGCACCTAGTTCATACACAACCTGCTGAAACAATCAGGAAGTGAAATTGCTACCTTGGTCGGACTGAATTTCCCTGGGAAGGCCAAACAACGTGAAGAACTTTATCAAAGCCTTTGAGATTGCAGTTACCTTGATGTTGCGTAGAGGTATGGCTTCAGGGAATGTGGTAGATGTACACATGATTGTCAACAAGTACTGATTTCCAGATCTGTCTTTGGTAATGGACTAACACAATCAACAATGACCTTTGAGAAGGGCTCCCCAAATGCTGTGATAGGCTGCAATGGAGCTTCAGGTGGGTCTCACTGGTGTTTTCCAACTACCTGACATGTGTGACAGGTTTTGCAAAAGTTGGAAACATCTTTCCGAAGCCCAGGTCAGAAAAAGTGTTTATGATCTTATCAACAGTCTTATTAACACCAAGATGACCTCCTAAAGGTAAACTATGAGCCATTGTTAAGATCTCATTCCTGTAGACCTTCGGAACAACAATTTGCCTAACCACTGCCCAATCTGCATTGGCAGGGATATCAGGAGGGCGCCACTTCCGCATCAACACACCATCCTTGAGATAATACCCAACTGGAACTGCGTCTATTTCTTTATCAGGAAGGGCTCTCCTCTTTAGTGCACAAATTTCAGGATCATTAGTTTGCTCCTCAATCAACCGCTTTCTCGACAGAGACAAGTCTCCAGACGCATCAGAATCACCAAAGCCATCTGGCTGGCTGAACAAAGAACTGATTCAATTATCTGATAAGTCCTCAGACGGAGAAACCATAGTAGGCCGTACAGAGTCATGAGGCGAACCACCTGAGTCCTGACTATTCAATGTGCTGGACGGCACCACATCATCTTCTTCTTGTGCCTTCTTAGCCATAGCACGAGTCACTGCACAGGAAGGATACAGAGATGGGTCATCAACGCCATCTTCAGTGCTCGGCTGTGAAGTAAGATGTACAGGGGGAACTACATTGCCCCCAGCAAGGTCATTGCCTAGCAACAGAGAAACACCCTTGATAGGTAGACTTGACATAAGTCCCACCTTTACCTGTCCTGTAACTAAATCTGACTTCAAGAATACAGAGCGCAGGAATACAGATACAGTCCTCCCTTCAATACCTTGTACAAGTATGAAATCCCCAGAAGCGGTCTCATCACGTAACTCCAAGGAGTCCATCAACAAAAGTGACTGAGAAGCTCCGGTATCCCTTAGGATATATATGGGGACAGGAGTAGAATGCTCATTTAGAGCCACAAATCCCTCTGACACAAATGGAAGAAATTCCTCCCTCACAAAGTCAGCAGTATCACGCTTCTTAGCCCCACATGAAGCAGGCAATTTAGCAGATTGATTATCTACTACAGAGGTTTCTAACCTTGTCTTCACAAAGGCATTAGGTTTGGTATCCTTTTCTTTTTCTTTCTTAGCTTGAAGGAACCAACATTTAGTTGTAACATGACCAGATTTCTTGCAATTACTGCAAACCAGACCACTTTTTTCACTGTCAGCTTTCACACTTTGATCAGACCTGTTACTGGATTTCTGAGCACCATCACCAGATTTGTCTTTGTCTTTGGGTGAGGGTTCTTGGGTATCACCGTTCCCTTTTTTCTGAAATTGGAACCATCTATTGTTACTGCTAGACTGACCTGCAAATTTGGCAGCTCATTGCAAATTCAGTGCTTGCTTCTCATTAAGGTAGGTCTTAATATCATCCTTAACACAGTTCTTGAATTCTTCAACTAACACCATCTCTTTTAGTGAGTTGTAATCATCCTTGACCTCCATAGAAGTACACCAGCGCTCAAAGCAAACCTTCTCATTAGCAAATTCCACATAAGTCTGATTGTCAGATTTCTTCAGACCTTTGAATTTCTGTCGGTAAGCCTCTGGAACCAACTCATAAGCTCTCAAAATAACCTTTTTGACAACCTCATAATCAGAGGAATCATCTGCAGACAAAGCTGAATAGGCTTGTTGAGCTTTACCCTTGAGGACAGTTTGCAACATCAGAGGCCAGTGTTCCTTTGGCCACTGGCAACTCTTTGATACCTATTCAAAACACTGGAATTAGTTGTCAACATCCTTTTCCAAAAATGGAGGCACCAGTTTTACCTCCTGGCTAGCACAAAATTTATTTTCAGATTCAATTTTAATTTTTAGTTGCTCCATTTGGAGTCTTTCTTCTCTATCTAACTTCTCTAATTCAAAATCTCTCTGTCTCTGTCGCTCTCTTTCTGCTCTTTCTCTCTCTCAAATTCTCTTTGTTTTTCTTTTTCCTCCCTCTCAAATTCTCTTTGTTTCTCTTCTCTTGCTAATTTTTCTAACTCAAATTCTCTTTGTTTTTCATTTTCCTTCAATCTCTAGCATTTTTAATTTGAGTTCCATTTCTATATTTGGATTTTCCACTGGAAACTGTTCCAGATCTCCGGGCGCGAACACATTTTCGTCAATGTAATATTCAACAATCTCTCTAGCCAGTCTTGCTTTTCGCATGGCTGGTTTTACCTCTGTCAGCTCTAAATTTCTGCATATTTCGAGTAGTTCTGTCTTTTTAAAAGACTTCAAAACCTCTACGGTTGGTGATGCCAAGAAATCATCCATTGCTATCTGTCTGTCAATATATATATATATATATATATATATATATATATGGGAAAATTCACAAAAACAATTTCACAATTTGAAATGTTAGATTTTCAATAAATGACTCACACAATGGTCTATCCCGGACTTGAGCCCCCAATTTGTTATGGCCCCAATTTGTTATGACATTAACGACAGCAAAGGATGACAGACAAAAATTTTAAAACTAAAACACATTTAATTAAGCAAAGGCAACTAACAACAAACTACTCTACTCTACAGATCAAGATTGATTATATACAAAAACAGTAATATTTACAGTCCCTTTGGTGGGTTGCTTGGTGATGTCCAGGGTGAGGAAAATGCTCTAACTCAGGCAAAAATCCACTAAATGCTTCCCAGGTCTAGAACAGAATGACAGGTCTGGTCACATGTATCCTTCTCCTTGCAATTTCTCCTACTACTTTCCTGTCTCAATTTACTCCTTATATACTCTTTTGCAGACCCCTCCCACCTTTTAGGCTTTTTAAAATTTTTCTCTGGGACTTGTCCCAGACATGCCTAAAATATACCCAAACCTATCTCCAGTCTGGGCTTAACAAAAAAAGGTAAATACTGCCATCTAGTGGCCTCTATTCACATTACAATGTGTATCGATTAAGTTCTGCTGTTTGTATGCAGCTCAGTTTTCTTTTTTTTGTATTTTGTTGGGAGTGTGCCAGGATATTGCTACAATAGAAGTTTAAGATAATGTAGCCTGCGTTGCCAGCGGTCAGCAGCTGGCGGGAGAAAGGAGAGGAAAGACCGCCTGCATGATAACGTAGGGATTTGGATTAGCCGCCACTTCCTTGCGCAATGAGCCGCGACGGACCACCCCTTTTTTAAACCAATGAAACTCGAGTGTAATCTTTACCATCTAGTAAATGATTGATTGCCTGTAGTTGTTTGTTCTTTAGAGTAATCTTTCGGTCGTGAATTTCAAGATATTCAATTTTTGATTTCTTTATCAAAGCGTCGTTCTCTATATTCGCCATCTTTGTTTTGGTAGTTTACGGCGTAACCATGCGTTGCATTACATTCGATGACAGTTCAATTTTGATTGACACCTCTTAAGCCATTCAGTAATTCCCGTTCACTGGTGAACAGACAACTCAAAATCCCTACGTTATCGTGCAGGCGGTCTTTCCTCTCCTTTCTCCCGCCAGCCACTGACCGCTGGCAACATAGGCTAAAGATAATGGCAAACAAATTACGGATATGCACCTGGAATATAAGAGGGATCCATAATCCCATAAGATGTAGCAAAATACTTAGAGTCTTGAAAAGAGAAAATATAGACAATGTATTATTACAAAAAACTCATCTTAATGACGCAGAGCATTCAAAGCTACAACAGGGAATATATGGAAAAGTATTTTTTTCGTCATTTACAACCAGAGGCAGGGGTGTTGCTATAAATATCAGACGAAACTTGCCCCTGACAGAGGCTAATTGTGGTTAAGATAAAAATGGTCACTATGTTATGATTTAAGGTAATTTACAAGGACAAAAAATGTTAAAAATGAATGTATATTACCCACCAACTCACCCATCAGATTTTATTCCTGAAGTGTTTCTGGTCCTTGCCGAAATAAGAGCTGATGCAGTGATTGTAGCCGGTGACTTTAATTGTATGCTGAATCCACTGATAGACAGATTCCCGCACAGTACCGTAGCTTCTCCTCAAGCAAAGGCTCTTTGGGCCGTCTGTGAAGATCTTGGACTCTAATTTCTTGGCACAGCGCATGGTGGCGCAGCGTGGCATAGCGTGGCGCAGCCCGCACAGTTTTAATTTTTGTTTGGTGCAACACCGTGCGCAGCCACTTTGGCAATTTGGTAGACAGACGTGCGCTGAGATGGGTGTGGCGGCGTAGCAGGGGGAGGTGTCACATATTCATCAAGATGCAGTGAAAATTTCATAGAAAAAGACTCCGCTGAAGTTGCGCAGAAAACTCGCCATCTCCAACCTGGTTTACTTTCTGTGCAGTGGTAATTTGGCTGACCGGCGCACAGTGCACACATGTCACCGAAACCTCACAGGCAGGTTTCCAGAATGTCAGGCACATTTCCATGCAATAAATAATTACAGCAAGCACGATTTAATGTAACTATCTGAATCAGGACATAAATTATAGTATCTATTTTGATTGCCCTGGTGTCAGATTGAAGGCGGTTGGCACATGTAATAGAAACTCGACCTGGCTTAATCAATGCAGCTGAATCTTTCATGCAAACTAACGACTTCACATCTTTCTCAGCCAACCACATATATAATGCTTGCGTCTATGCTCAGTAAACCCACTTGCATACTGGAAGCGAAACAAATTTTTCGCACAACTGATTACAGTTAACGTCAATGCAAAGACGCGAATACAAGCGTCTGTTTATTCTTCTGTTTTCTTCCGTTGAAGATTGACAACAGTCTTTTATTCAGTCTTTCTTTTGCAAATTAGTCTGATGGATCGAACAGATTCACGCTTTATTTCCACACCAGAGATAAAATATTGCTTATTGACCAAATCAATTCCATGACCATTGACATTGTGAATTAAATATCACATGCATGATCAAGACTGTCCAGCGCGTAACCCTTCATGTCCGGCAGCCAGAAAAGAGTAAAAGCATTGATATGAGAACTAATATATAACGAAATAAAGAATAAAATAATTCCACTAACAAACAGAACATCCAAAAACATCCATTTCGCCCGCAAATAAATAAATCGCAGTGTTCATTGGATGTTCTGTTTGTTGTTAAAATGTGTCTCTTTTTATTCTTTATTTCATTATCAATCTGTTCTAATCGTCCTCTTTTTTTGGCTGTCAGACATGGAGTATTTTGCATTTAATGTTCGACAGGCATTTTACATTGTCCCGCGCCAATGTCGACTCACTTTATTGAGCAGAGCTCAAACAGAAACATTGAAATTCTCGGTACTCATCTTGAAGAACTGAGCCCTCTAATCAAAACTTTCGCGCTTAATTTCTAAAAGATTCAGTAGATTTGAAGAAATTAAAAACAACAATCGACTGTCGGTTAAGGAGATATATTAAAACCCTCTCCGACTGTCGGACAAGAAGTTTTATTGAAACCATCTAACTGTCAGACACAGATGTATTAAAACCCTGTGCTACTTTCAGACACTTAGACACTGCGCTCAACGCAGCAACACAATCTGTCGTGCGAAAAATTTGTTTCGCGTCCAGTGTGCGAGCGGATTAATACTACTATTATTGTCACTTAGGTTTTATCGTTTTTAAAGGGGAAAGGAATACAGCCTAATTGCTATGGTCTCGTACTAAGTTAAGATCACATATTGAAAATAAATGTGTAACATATCTTGCATTGTTGTCCATGCATGTTAATGACAAAATTTTTAACCAACAACAGGGTGTTATAATAGGAACTGGATTCGCTAATGGTAATAATTTGAGAATGCCTCATATTCGTAATGCCTAATATAAACGTAAGCAGTGCAGAAAACAAGCCTGAAGCAGCAAAGTAAAATGCAACATTAATGTATCATGCAGATATAGGACAGAGGCTTCTTTATTTCAACACTTTAAAGGTAAGAAGAGGAGCTCATTTTATTGGCGAAGAGTTGACTCAGCTGTGTTAAACCCACTTAAGCCTTTTTTCCTCCCTCTTTGCCACTTGCCCGGAAGGAGGGACTGAGGCCGGACAGAGGAGTACTTGCACCAGGCTACTCCGGGCACGAAATTGCAACATATGCATGGACACATCCCGTTGGCGCGGCGCTCCCCCTATTCGCAGTGCCTGCGCCTGGTCTACAAATTTGGAGCCCCTTAGGTTTGATGATGTGTGGAGAAGTCTTAAGCCCTCTGGCAAAGAGTACCCCTTTTTTTCTGCATGTCATGGGTGTCAGGCCAAAATTGACTATTTTTTTGTACCCAGAGCTCAACTGCATTCAGTTTTGTCTTGTTCCATTGGCAATAAAATTATATCTGACTATGCTAATGTGATTATGAACATGAATCTAAACATTTTACTGAATCAGTCTGGTCAGTGGAGACTTAACACTGTTATTCTTGAAGATAATACCTGTAAACCTAACCTCTCCACTGAAGTTAAGGCTTTTCTGTTGATTAACTCACAATCAACAGATAATCCTTCGCTTTTATGGAAGACTTTCAAAGCATACACAAGAGGCTTGGTCGTATCATATTCTGCTGCTAAGAGGTGCTAGAGCTTAGAAAAACAAAAATCCCTGGAGGGTAAATTGTCAGTTAAGGGGTGATCTGGGGTTAAATGTGCAAAATTTGATTATTTTTCTAAAAAAAAAATTTTTAAATAAAAATATTCTATAACAACCCACCTTTAATCATCAATAATTGCTACAAGAATTAAAAACTGAACTCAACTTTTCAATGTAGTCTAATGCATTTTCCATTGATTTCCTAAGGTGTTACTTTTTCCACGTTTCTCATGTTTGTGGCAGCCATAACTCTTTTATTTATCATTGAAAATCAATTAAATTTGGGCTGCAGGTACTTTACTACATTAGAAATGCTATGCCATAGGAAAATCTGGCCTAATATTTTGAGTATTCATAAGATTCTGCACAAAATAATTTAAAATTTTTAGTAAAATGCCCCAAAATCACTAAACATAAATTGGGCAAAGATTAACTACGTCGTTGCATTTGGATAACCAATGGCTTTTAAATGAAGAAAGAAAAAATTAATTCTATGATAGAGTAAATGAGGAATTGGTTCCAGAAATTTTCTGCATATTTAATGAGCTTGCTTGGTTACCAGGGCAACCACATAAACAGAAAAATGCCTATTTGTATCTTTTTTGGTGGTCATTACATATACCTCTTTAGATTAATTCTGAGTTGTTTCCTGGTGTCATTTTTCATTTAATCCCAGATCACCCCTTAAAGAAAGAGCTTATATCAATTCTCCATCACTAATTATTGAAAGAAATTTCTGCTCTCAGATCTGCTTTAAAATGTCACCTTACTAAAGAGGCAGAGAAAAGAATTAGATATAGCAAACAGAGGTTTTATGAACATGGTGACATACCAGGGAAATGTCTTGAATACCTTGCTAGGAAAATAGTTATGTCTCAGTCTATAGCAGCTATTACTAATAAAGACAGTAATAGGGTGTATGAAAATAAACCATTGAATGACTGCTTTAAGAAATATCACACAAATTTTTACTCCTCGGAACAGACAAATGGAGTGCCTCAATGGTTGTTTTTTTTTTTGCACAGATTAATTTACCAACAATATCGGGGGAACAAAAACATCTTTTTAATTAACGAATTACAAAAGATGAAGTAATTAATGCTGTAAAAAATCTCCAGAATGGGAAGTCACCGGGTCCTGATGGGTTCTGTGGCGAATTCTATAAAGAGTTTGCGGACTTGTAGAACCATTTTTTCCAAGGTTTAATCATTCATTCTTAACTGCAGAGCTGCCAAGGACTCTGAAAGAGGCTAGTATATCAATTTTGCTAAAAAAAGGGAAGTGTCCAGAAGGCCAATAGCTCTTCCAAATTTGGACCAAAAGGTACTTTCTAAAATTTTAGCCACTCGTTTAGAGGATCTTTTGCCCATTTTAATTAAAGATCAAACAGATTTTATAAAGGGCCGTTACTCAACCAATAATGTTAGACATCTTCTCAGTGTTATCCAGTTCTTTGAACAAAAATCTTTAAGTGGTCTTGTCCTTTCTCTGAATGCAGAGAAAGCATCTGACTGAGTTGAATGGTCATTTTTGTTTTATAGTTTGAAAAAATTTGGCCTTGGTGATAATTTTGTAAAATGGATTGAAATTTTGTATAACGACCCTCAGACTGCAGTTATAACTAATGGGCTAAGATCAGACTAATTTTCCACTCATAGAGGGACAAGACAGGGCTGTCCTTTGTCGCCTCTTCTATTTGCACTGGCAGTGGCCATCGAGCCATTGGCTGAGGCCATCAGAATGGACCCCTTTATAAAAGGCTTACAGGTTGGAGAAAGATGTCATAAAATAACTTAGTATGCTGATTATGTACTTATATTTTTATGTAACCAGACTTGTGACAAATTCCTTTTCCTAAATTCCAATTACTTTTTACAAATATTCTTCAATTCCAATTCCTTTTGGTCAATTCCAAGTCCAATTCCCCAATTCCTTTACCAATTCCTTTTACCCCGAAAAGTTAAATTCCAATTCTAATTCTTTTTAAAAAATATTCTTCAATTCCAATTCCTTGGAACTGAAGAATTGGAATTGAATATTTTTAAAAAGGAATTGGAATTGACGAAAAGGAATTTGTCACAAGTCTGTATGTAACCCTGGGATTTCTGTTCCAGCTCTTAATAGGAAGATTGACACGTTTACTACATTTTCTGGGTATTGGATTAATTTAAACAAATCAGAGGCTATGCCTCTGGACAGTCTTACTACAAGACCCAATACTACCCCACCCTTTCCTTTCAAGTGGTCACCCTCTGGTTTTGTCTACTTGGGTGTATTTGTCACTCCATTATTAAGTCAACTATACAAGTCCAATTTTGGACCCATTATTTGGAAAAAAATTTTTCTGGCAGATATTGCGATTTCGATTTCATCCACAATTTTTTTTTCCAAATCAAGTTTCAGTGCAAATTAACATTTGCGAACATCACAGAAACCTACGTCATACCATTCAATCAGTAAATTCCATGAAGCTAATGCGAGAATGAAAACTGAAGGCATCAATAGATTTCAAATGCAGGCCTATTTATTAACAAGAAACATGGGCCACATTGAGTGCCTGAGCTGAGTTATATTACCTGAAAAAAACGAGAGCCATATATCTTTCGTAAACATAAACTTTCCCCCCGTACACAATATCAGTCATTAAATTGGTTGATCATCAAAGGCTCAGTAGCACCAAAATATTGCACTTTTGTAAAAAAAAAAAGTGCTATTAGCATTATACATTATAACAAAAACAGTGAATAACTAAAGAATCTACGTTTTAACTTAAATACACCAAAGTAGAGCAAAAATTCTTACCTTAAAAGTAGTGCAAGGTCAGTCTATGGCTCAAGGAAGCTAGCTTAAGAACATCAACAGAATCAACAACAGTTACAGTCAAATTCTTAATACAGGGGTTGAAGTCTGTACTTCTTTTTCACAGAAAATGGCAAGTGCAAGTGAAATGTAATGGTAATAAAATAAATTTTAAAAATCGTATAAATCTTCTTATAAAATGACCCTACCTTTTCCCATCTACAAAAGATATCAAACATTAAAATAAGTGGGTCAATCATGGTTCAGCAGCAAGATAATATTTTACCACACATCTTTTCTGTAAACAAATAATAAATAGTGAACACTTTTTTTAAACAAAGACACCAAATGTCAGACCCTGAACAAAAAAAAAAAAAAAAAAAAAGCATGTCAACCATAGATGGTTTGAGACTTACATGCTGACATGTGACAATATTGCCACTGGCACTGAACAATCGCCCCGAGCAAGAACTCGTAGCTGGTATGCAAAGGTACTTCCGAGCCAATTTGCTCATCCATGGAAAGTTAACATGGTGCCAGTGGCCAGTGGATCTTGCTCTCCGTCAATAGCAGGAGTTATGAGGTAGTTGTCCAGTTCTGCTTTAATGGTATCCTCCAACTGCACAGTCAAAGAGGAAGCAGGGACAGCCTTGCTCTTGAAAAAGCTGCCCAGTAACCGCTTTCGCTTTCCTGTGGAGGTGGATGATTCTTCTTCTGCTGCACTCTGGAGCATGGGATCTGTCGTGGCAAAAGCACTCTCCTCCAGCAAAGCACAGAGATAAGAGCTGTCAATGTTTTGCTGTCAGGTGTGATTAAGACTAACTGAGCATTGTGTGTGTAAACATTTAAAAATCCCAGTATAGTAAAAAATATCATTTGTATTGGTGTGACATTTTATATTACTAAACACCAAAGAAACAGGACAGCTTACCTTTCGTGCCACCCGTTCCATTTCCATCTTCATTCTGTCTTTCATGTATGGGACATTCTCTTCACTGATGTAGTCTGTTTTTGAACCATCAAAGAATAATGTAATATCCATGAGCTCCTGTGTCACTGGGTCGTTGTATTTCTCTTCAATGTAGTGGAGAGCTCTTGATTTTATCTCCTTGGTGAGATCAGTGTCCCGATCACTTTCAGCAAGCACTGATGTTCTTAGGAGAGGGAGCACTGGCTTCAGGTATGACACGCTTACATAGTCCTCACCTGACAGGACGTCTGTGACCTCCTGAAGAGGACCAAGGGCATGGTTTATGGCCTGACAGGACGTCTGTGAACTCCTGAAGAGGACCAAGGGCACGGTTTATGGCTTCAAGAACATCTGTGTCTTGCCAAGTGGGGACCAGGTGTCGCTTCTTTCTGTCTTGACACAGTGCCTTGCTCTGCCCCAACACCCTCCCAATCATTTTTTGCCGCGAGCCCCATCTTGTCGGACATTCAGTTATCGGTGAGTGCTCAGGTAAGTGCAATTCCTTCTGTGCCTGTTTCCGTGCCACCTTCTTCTTCCAGCTATGAGAGAAGACCCCAACCAGCTGCTTGCAGAGACTCGTGGCCCGTTTGACTCTATGGTCATCTTTAACAGCATTATCTGGACAAAAAACCAACAAACATTAAATGAGCATTAGTCTGAAATGCCATAAGGATATAAACAAATCTCATTACACCGTATTCATAATATGCTATTAATGACAATCTGTTGTCATCCTGTATTTGTAAGGGCTTCAAAGAAAAAAAATCCAGAGGAAAAAAACCTATACTGAACTGCTCTGCCTCTGCGCTGCTAATGGCGATAGCCTTTCTATGGCCTTTGTTATGTTGAAATAGCCTTATGCTAACAGTTTGTCAGCTATCAACAGCTTGGCAGCAAACTTGTTTGCGTTTCCTTTTTTTTTTCCAACTGTGTTTCAGTTTCACGAAACAAAGTAGAGACCCACTTCAGGCAAACCAATTCTGATTGTTGACCGACTTTATAGGACAGAGAGGACAATACGGCAGAGATTAGGGACTCTGCGAGCCTATTAAAAACAATACGCACACACACACACTGTCATATTAAATCCATATGAATGGATTAATTATCAAACGCAGTGTCTATATTGCCGTCCAACGGTTCCCGTTTTTTTCTGCTATTTTGCCGTCGCTTCCGCTTGACATGCACAGTTGTCACAGATGTGGACTTAAAAGTTTGTAGGCATACACGGTGTCGGCAATTCACGCTAAAGGGTTATTATGTCGTCTGCCCAGATGGCCTTTCATGCTGGAAGGCTATTTTGCCATGTGCTCAGAGGCATACTACTCCACTAGGCTATACTTTCACTACAGCCGCAGAGGGCACTACTACTGTTCTCCATGTTATTCGACCATCGAATCGGGTATAAGTTAACCAAAAGCATTTTTAATTTGCAGAGCACGCAAACTAACATGCAATAGCTGATAAGCGGTCATGAATGTAATCTGTCGTGCAAAAAATTTGTTTCGTGTCCGGTGTGAAAGCTGCTTAACGCATTATTACGCCAGTATACGTGTCTTTGCATTGACTTTGAATGTAGCAAATCTGTCGAACGAAAAATTCGTTTCGCGTCCGGTGTGAAAGTGGCTTGTGTATTCACATTGACTTTGAATGTAGGCTAATCTGTCCTGCGAAAAATTTGTTTCGTGTCTGATGTGAAAGCAGCTTTATGGACAGTACGCGACAGCTAGAGAGAGCTCTGTTATGTTATTAACATAATACAGGTTTTGCATACTGTAAGTTCTGTTAGCGCAGACAAGTTGCTTATCTGGAGCTAGCGAATGGATCACTTCTACAGGAAAGAATAACCTATTTAATCTCTGCCTTTTTTGGCTTATTATTGGCCACAACTATTTCTAAAGGGGGGATGACATGTCAAGGTAGTGCTGAGAAATCATTTGATATACCGAAAGAGCTTCTGCATTTTGCATTGCTTTAACGGTAGCACGAGAGAGCTTGCTCTGGCATTTATGAAGTATCAGGCTGATCCCGGTCATGGATAAGTGAAGCGATCACTAACTGTACTGGCTACAATCGGGCAACTTTATGATGAAACTGTCACATTGATGCTTAATGTGGTAACACAAGCATACTGATCAGAATTACAGCATATAAGTTAACCAGGAGCATTTTTAATTAGCACATCACGAAACTAACATGCAGTAGCTGGTAACTGAGCGGTCATAACCACAGAGACAAATCCTTGCAATACAGGTTTTACAGACTGCAAGTTCTGTTTCTGTGAACTGTTGTACTAAGCATCCAAATTACAAACAAGTATTAAAAGTTAGCTTCAAATGAGGTTTATGTTCACATACTTTCTGTAGAATTTTCCCTGATATCACTCTAGCATATTTAGGACACAAACATGAGCAACAGTAACTTGGCTACGTTAGCCGCTGTGCTACAGCCACAATCAACTGGCTATCACGTCAGGTTGGCTTATGCAGTAAAAGCAACTTACAGCATCTGTGTCTGTGAGTCACGGACAGTCGCAACCGATACTGGCTTTATCTTCAGATATTTTACAAAGCCTGCGTTTGAGGCCAGTTGTTAGTGCTAACTATCGCTAGCGGTCCTGCTAGCCACCCGTAACACGTTAGCTTCACTTACATTATTTGCTGTTATATCGTTACTTACAGCTTGTGGCTCCGAGCGCTTGATCGATGCAGCTGCTTCAGGTTTGAGAAGCAGCTGACATGCTTATCCTGTATCGAATTATCCTTTATTTATAAAGCTGTCTTTGGTGAAATGCTGAGCACAAGCAGAGAATGTTCCCTTTGGCCGTGGTTGTTTGCTGCCAGCAAACAAAAAAAAGCCACCCACTGATTTCTGGTGGCATCCTCTTTTGGAAGAGAAATAAGTGTTTTTCTTCACGTCCAAAAGTAAATGGACAAGCAGCTTTAGGAGAGATACTGACAAAACTGCACCTCAAATGATCTGCAGTTCTTCTTTTGTATTTCCAAAAGGCATAGTATGATCTGCCGTTGTTAGTGCCTGCTAGAATAGTTTCCGGTGTGGGCACGTCCAGCGCCGTGATTGGCTCTGGCTAGGTCTGGACTAATTGGATGGCACAACCTGACTTCAGGTTTTGCCCAGATCTCGCGAAGATCTTGGTAGGAGCTGTTCAGAGAGGAAATCACGTCCATGAAATCACATTTATGGATTACGGCAAAACCCCTGTATCTTATGCTCAGAAACCGAGTATGGACAACTAACATTGTAACATTATTAATATGTATTAAAAGAAGGATCAGCATAATAGGTCCCCTTTTAAATGCAACAGTTAAACAGGAACTTTGACTCACTGTCTGTGGTTATGTTATAAATTACAGAAATATTGGTCTGACATACTATGGGGTCTATTCTCCCGTGCGCGTAAGTCGAAAAAAGCGCTAGCTACGCGCTTTTCAGCCTACGCGTATTCTCTAGGGGTGGGATGATTCTGAATTGCGATTTTTTTAAGGCGTAGTACCACCACCTGTTGCCGTGGGGCGAACATCCGAGCTTTCCCTCTTCCTTAATTAAACCAGACGCAGCCTTGAACGAAACTGCCAAACATCAAAGGGCGTGAGAAATGCTTCTGGAAAAAACTTCACTGACATCAGTATTTTTCGGCTAAGTGCTTAAAGGAGCCAAGCAAATGAAAACAGAATCATCTCCTATTAACCAATTAGGCAACTCGAAGAAAAGTAAACCTGTTCCCGTTTACTTTGCTTGATTAGCGATCAAATGTGGATTCGTTTACTCTGTAAGTTGAATGAGTAGAGCTGTTTATTAAGACATGTTTGATTGCTGCATTTAGAAATTTAAATGGCACAGATTTGCATAAACAATTGCCATGGCCACACCATTTCGTGCGAGTGTGATAATTCATAGCGATCTCACGTTCATGTTTCATCTGCCTTTCAGAATTTTTTCCAGCCTGTGTATTTTTTAGAATCCAGGGCGATCTTTACAAATCTGTTTTAAATTCATCTTGAATAATGTCCTAAAATGCGACAATGAGAGATGTAATTCAGAGGAAGATTTTTTTTTCTAATTATTCAAATTATTGGCATTCTTTTGATCTAACAAGCCCAGTTAGGTTTTTCTGCTTTTTGCCATCACATCTTAATCGTTATAGGCTACTGAAATTGCTTGATTGTTATTTAAGCCAAGTACACGGGAGCAGATTTAGGGAAGGGCGGAGCGCCTGCAAGTAGCGAAATCGAAACTCAGGCTTCTTCCCAACGGCATTTTAAATCGTTTAAGCCGCTTCAGGTGTGTTTCAAGAAATTACGTGTGACTGCCTACACACCCCATGACTGCAAGTGGTCTCATGACACTTTAAAAAACATCCTCGTCTTTTTAGAAGATCTATAATGATAAAATAAGAATAAAGAAATTTATTTTCAGATCGCCCTGGATTTCAAGCATCAAAAAATACACAAGGTGGAGAACATTCTGCAATGCGGATGAAACGTGAATGGGAGCAATAAATTATGAAAATCATACCAAAAAATGGTATGGCAATGGCAATCGTGTTCATGCTGTGCTGTTCTTTGGCCATTTAAATTTCATAATGTGGCAATCAAACATGCTGCCTTAATAAAGAGTTCTACTCATCCAGCAAAGTAAAAAAGTGAATCCCATGTTTGATTGCTAATTGAGCAAAGTAAACAGGGACATGATTAAAGTAGCCTAATTAGTGAAAAGGAGACGGTTCTGTTGTCCTTTACTTGCTCCATGCAGCAATTTTTTTTTTTTTCCCGGAAGCATTTCTCACGCCCTTGATGTTTGGCACCTTCGTTCAAGGCTGCGTCTGGTTTAATAAAGGAAGAGGGAAAGCTCGGATGTTCGCCCCACGGCAACAGTTGGTGGTACTACGCCTTAAAAAAATCGCGATTCAGAATCGTCCCACCCCTAGTATTCTCCCGTCGACTTAAGTCTGTGCATTACGCGCCCGGAAGGCAGTTACGCGCTTGGGGCGGAGCAAGGCCAAAATCGGGGCATTTCTCATGCAAATAACACTTACACGTATTCTCCCCCTGGCTTACGCGCTTTTTCTGTTAAGCGCTTTTGAGGGCTGTATTAAGATCAAGCGCCACTATAAGGCGAAATGGAATATTGCGTTTGATGTCGGTTAAAGGCCGAATTTTAACATTAAATTTATTTTATTTAACATGGTAAAGGTTGAGACATTCAATATTCGATTGTTCATCTTTATTTCTAAACTGCATTTCTCATAACCATAATAAATTATCAAAGGAAATCATCAAATGATATTACGCAACAGCCTGTTCTCCAATTAGTTCAATTACAAATGCATTACAAACAATTACAAACATACCGGTGGTCATCAAGGTCACAACTGTGCTGTCGGTCCTGGCATCTGGTTCGTTCCAGTGAGTGGCTGGTGATGTCATGCACACATCACAGGCGTCTGTGTCAAGGTGTCTGACACAGTTGGTTGACGCTAAGCTGCACCACATCAGCCACTTTAAAACACTTGGTGTTTCCCCGTAACACCAGCTGAAAGACGGAGAGTTGGGGGGGGTTCTAACGGGTCGCCAGGTTCTCCGGTGTTGTGAGAGCCATTGATTGTACTCACGTTGCAATCAGAACCCCTTCCACTAATAAGAATATGTACAGAGACTGCAGACGTTGGCACAACATTAATATTCAGGTTTTGTGCGATCCTGATACGTGCATATTAAGCATCTGCGCCAAATTCCCTGGCTCGGCCCATGACGCCCATGTACTGCGCAACTGCTTGAAATGCAAAAAAAAAAAAAAAACTATAAATATTTGAAACCATATTAAGCTTGTTTCCAGTATCAATCACAGTGATACTTTGAGCATAAGCAAATAAAAATGACCATTTTACGTAACCCTCCTTCATCCGTATCCACTCCAAGTTCTTCTCTATGCACTCCCGCTGCAGAAAGAGTGGATGCCCCCTCTTCCTCCAGTGCAGTGAAATGCACCGGGGATGATGTTTGCCCACCACCTGTTGCGTGCACACTTCTCATTGTCCTGTAGTTGCCAACCTGACATCGGAGTATTTTAAAATTTCAAGCGCGCAATTTCTAAATGAGATCAAATATAAACTTTGTTCGTTATTTTTGTGTGACTAGAATGTTCTACTTGAAGAATGTTTTACTTCTTAGCTGTCTTCCACGGAACAAACAGGCTGGTGTAGGAGGGGCACATTTTTAATGCTCTGATTACGCTGGTTGAGAAGCGCTAAATTCTTTATATATATATTATTTCATTATCGCGGCAATTTGTTTGTTTGCATAGCTTTAATGCCATGGTGGCTAGAGTAAGAAATAGCGAGTATTTACCACTAACATGGCAATATCCCCCGCTGCTTCAATTTTATGTGTCCGTACGGACGTACGGAGCCCAATTCTATATCCCCCGCTTCGCGCTAATCGCGCGGCGGGGGGATAAAAAAAGAGATGTCTGAATTACTTCTTGTGATTGGTACAGACATACATAGGCCTACAATTACAGCGGCATATAAAACCTTGAATCTTCAAAATGACAAACTTCACAGGAAAATAAAAAATAAATATAAAATTAAATAATAATAATATAAATGGATAAATATAGTTTAAAATAAATAATGTTTAATTTTGCATGTAAGAATAGTGAACATACAAGTTTTTGTTTCTTATCAGTTTGGAGATACAAGGTTTTATCAGCAGGCCCATGATATTCAAATTTAAAGTCTGATTTGCGTTTTCCATGGACCACAACTGCATTTTCATGGTTAAGCAGAAAATCCTTGTTCCATGTTTTCCTGATAGCCTTAATCAATGAGCTTTGTACAGAGTCTGCCTCTCTTTTGGATCAGTCACACCTCTTTCATAAGGCCGCCTACATTCTAAGCGCTGTGGGCCTGATCGAAGCGAGTAGGGGAGAATACGCGTAACTCAAAAGCGCTTTACTCGGATCGCGTAAAAAACGACTTGCGCGCTAATGGGAGAATAGACCCCTATGTGAATTGGAAAAAAAATATTTGGCAGAGATTTAGAACTGGATCCAACATGTTTAACCCTCAAATGCCCCCTGTGACAAATTTGTCACTCGATTTTGGGGGTTGTCAAAACCACTGACCACATAAAATTTGCAACCTAATGCCCATAGTGACATATTTAGACCATCAATGCTGCCATCTGATGCATAAAAGTGGAACTGACACTAAACTGGCTGCACCAGCTAACCTTTCCAATATGGCCACCACCATGGTGGAATCCACACGATAGATCAGCACCCATTCACCACTGGATAAAGTAACTGGTAAGCTAATGAAAAATAAGCTATGCCTAATACTTCAGCTATAGGTCAACTACCAAAACAATGATGAACAAAAGTTCTCTTTATATCCTAGAAACTTAGAGTAACATATATATGTCATAAAACTAAAATGAAGTCAAAGGATTGGGTTGGTATTAGCCATTCCGCAGGACATTTTAGCAGAATACATAGATTTTTCTTTCAACTTTTACTATAGTTGGGCATTTAAGGGTTAATTCTGGGCCTCCCAAGTGAACCTATCACCACTTTGCCAGGCAAAAGGTTTTACAACATCCTTACATTTGCTGCTTGAAAAAAATATTTTGCTACAATGCAGTGATAAGAGCCCCTCAGTTTATGGTTGGCAGAAGGTTGTATTTGATCTGATACCTCTGAAATGTCCAATGAATATTGTTCATAGCAAACGGTGTTGTGATTCTGCCCTATTTGCCATGTTTTTTTCTTTAAATTCTGCCTTGTCTGACCATGCTCTGTATTTTGTATTGTGATTTAGATGCCTTGTAGTGATGCGCGGGTCGGCCCGGAACCCGTGGGTCCCGCGGGTCGGGTCAATATTTTGATAACATTTAGCGGGTGCGGGCGGGTTGGGCCATACAGTGGCGACACCTAATTCCCACGAAATTGCGAATAAAAAGTATAATAGGCTATTGGCCACTTGAGGGCTCTAGACATACAGCCTAGATAATATGCTCTTGTCAAACGATGTGACGCTACCTTAAGCAGAAAAGGATGCCAATTGTACCTCTCCCTCTTCCTACTCTCTACTCTCGATGTCCACGAACTCACTGGTGCGCGGCTTAATCCTCCACGGTTAGACTGAGGACCTAAAGGTTGAATGATAGCTCATCTTATAAATCGTTCTGCAGTCAACACCAAAATATTATATAGTAGTAGTAATTTTATTGACCTGTAAGTCCAAACAACACATAGTCAAAACATTTTTTCGCCACTTCACAGTGAAAGGGATATGACGATTCGTATTCAAAAGTAAAATCAACTTGTTGAGGTGCTTCCTTTTATCAGCAACGTGTTCTCTAACAGCAGAGCGTGTGCTGCCATCGGCAGTAAAGACACTTCTTGGATGTACATTTCGATAACACCATTCTATAGGCTACACATATCACCCAAACCAATAGGTAACTTATTACTGAAGCTTGTATGGTCATAAACTTAGCCTTGCCCTCATTAATTACCATACCATGAGACAAAGAATAATCGTGTAAAACTCCATGGTGGCCAAAGCAGTTCTCTGCGTCCCAACAACTAGCGCAACAAGCAAGCGAACCTTCAGCTCGGCTGGCTGAGTCTTGGAAGCGTGCTGTAATCGCTTAAACCCTGGCACTGTTGACGCGATTTTGTTTTTGCCTAGTTTGGGAAAAAATACGCTTAGGCCGACATTATAAGCTGTGTTGAAAAAATTCCCTAAAGCCCCCCCCAAAACAATCTTGAAATAAATATATAAGGAAAAAATTTCCTCGTAGACAGGATATCGCAACACTGTATGGGACAGTAGGCGATAGCGCCAGTGAGTCACTGTCATGTTAATTTTGTTCCAATAAAACAGCCTGTTTGCAATATTTTGCCTGATGGAATTTCGTTTGGTTGCAAAGATCAGAAATCACGGTAAGGTTCAATTACTAGACAGCGCCTAAACTTTGTATTAAGAATTACAGCCTAAAGCCAACGGTATGTTGTGCTCCATTCAAATACATACCGTAAAAGAGGAATCGTTTTTTTTTTCCATTGCAAATCATGTCACACAGACCCACTATATTCTTTTTCTCCTGCCTCCTTTTTGTGTCGGGTCGGGTTGGGTTCGGGCTGAAAATCAATGCGAGTTGTAGCGGGGCGGGTTTGCCGTCACGTCGGGTCTGGTTGGTGCGGGTGTTAAAAAACCTCGACCCGCGCATCACTAATGCCTTGCCATGTTTTGTTTTTGCTTTGTCTATGTATATCTTCCATATTCCATCATAGCAGTTTTACTCCGGTCCATGTTTTGATTTCACCATGCATTGCACTTTGTCTCCCCCTGTCTGGTCTCATGTCTTGTGATTGCTCACAGCCCCAGTTTTGCGTGCCACTCTTTCGCGTGATTTAATGGCTTCTGGGATTTCAATCGTTTCTTCCAATCTCGTTTACTTCCTTCACCTTGCTTTTCTATATTACTAACAAATACTAACAGTGTATTATTTTAATTAAACTTACTAACCAAAATTAACATTGTTTATAGTACTAACGTACTAATGAGCACTAGGGATTGTAAAGTTGCACTTTACTAATTGACTAACGATCTCTTAGCATTCGACCTATTCTAATCTCCCCGCCTTTTTTCTTTAATACTTTGCTGCAGTTTCAGCAGAACCTCCACACTTGTTAAAATATGTTCTTCCTCATCTGTGCACGTTAAAACTCCCTAACTGGAGCCATATGTTTGTCTATAGGTTGTCTTTGACATCCTTTTCCGCGTTTTGGCTTTTGCCAATTTCTTGTAATCAGGAACTTCCTCGTGTTCATTCCTTTGTAATTAGTCTGATCCAGCTCAACTGTTTCCCATTGCAGTATGTGACTTCCCATTTGTATATTTAAAGGAGCAATATGTAAGAAATGTATATTGATTAATCATGAAATAGCCCAGATATATCACCAGACATTAAGGAATTTTGTTAATTTCAAATACTTATATCTCTGACAACAGTAGTCCAGCCAAAATATTCTCATTACAAAACTGAAGTTGCAGCCCACAACTAATGTTAATATTTTCATTTTGTGTTTTGGCCGGTTGCGCCACCCTCCAACTATTTCCCAATCACGAAGTTTCATTTCGGCATCCAGGTTGCCAGTTACCACTGAGCTGCAGCAACCAGCGTTTTGGAGCGCAAATGTCTGACGTTACTAAACCTTAAAGGCCTCGTTATGATTCCGAAACACGTCGTGACAAAGTCAGAAACAAAACAAGGATCTGTATAGGACATGAATTTGAAAGATGGAGACGGCTGAAAGAATTGGAAGACCGACGCCGAAGTTACTAATTTTCTCCTGGGCAGGTAAGATTCAGCTCAGTTTGGCTTACGTAATTATCCCCTGCTGCGCGATTAGTGCGAAACGGGGATATAGCGCTGGGCTCCGCCCGTACGTACGGACACATAAAATTGAGGTGGCGGGGGATATTGCCGTGTTTGTGGCCAACACTTGTTCTATTTAATGTAGGCCCGGATATTTCAAATATTCTCTACAGTCGAATAACGTTTTGTTTGTTTGTTCATGATACGTTGGTGCGTCTGGTGCAAATGAAAGTGGGACAATTGGCCGAAAATTTAAGTTCCTGGTAGTTTCCAAATATTCCCCTATTTTGAAGAGTATGAAGCTATGGTTTTAGAAAAATAAAATTTTGAAGCTAAGACTGTAATAGTTTTTTGTAAATTTACACTTATGGTGAAGGAAGCTAAAAAAAGATCACCCATTCCATTTCTGTTTGAGTGGAAATATAGATGTAATAAAGATCCATACATCTTTTATTTCATTACCACAAGATATCTGCGGTCCTTGTGTTTTACCATGTGCATTTTCATTACACTATAGCAAATATTAATGAAAATATCTTGGCTTTTCAGTTTCTGGAAAGAAAAAAGATGGTATTTCTTGAGAAATGCTTTCTTTTTATAAATTATAGGGAATAGGTGATTTGACACATCTGGAAAAAATGAGCAACATGGTCAAAACAGTTTAATGGTAAGTGTAGTGGGTACAAAGCGTTGGCATGATACAAACAACAGTTGTTTTCACCAGATAGGCTTTATGGTCGGGACACCAGTCTTCCTCATTGTTATTCTTCATGTAGGTCACAGTAAGTTCCTCTCTGTTGGTATACAATGTCCATCAGAATAATTAAGTATAACAGACACATTGAACTTAGGTTTCTGTCCATAGCAAATTTGAAAAGTTTGCTAATTTGCAAAAAAAAATTAAAGAAATGGCTGTTTTAAATTGAGTTTGTGGAGTGTATGATGATCAATGCACTTTGCTGGATATAGTGATTAAACAAAATTCCACGGCTCCTAACTTGTTTTTCTATAGGTATGGAGTTTATTTTCTGAATATTGACAGATGCAGTTGAAGGTTATTTCCCTGTTATGGTTGGGACAATATTGAAATATCAAAAAATTCATGAATTATTATAGGAATATCTGAGAAGATTGTCTGGCAATCACATTAAACAGTGATTATAAGCACTTCTAATGTATGTACATGTAGGAAGTACCCCTCTTTCAATGAAATATCTACTAGGCTTCTGCACGTTTGTTTTTGCAATAGGCTGCTTTACGTTCTGCTTTCACGGTAAGTTTACCCATGTTGTTCAGGCACTCGTCATCTTATCTGAAAAAAAATCTAAGTTACCTGCTGACAGGTAAATCTATATCAAGTTAAGTTAGGAGTCTAAATCAAGTTAGTGTGTCTAAACCGTAAGTGTCCCGACCACACCGGCTGGTATTTAAAACATTTTTTGTAGATATCAAATTATAGAGAAGCATTACCACCAAACTGGTTTGGGAATTTTTCAAGCTTGTACCTGAAGACAATCAGGCAGATAGTTGACTTAATTGGTGTGATTACTGAATAATAATTACATATCCCTATAAAGAGTGTTATTCAATACATATCTTCTAATTTATCACTGCCTCACAAAAATAGATATTTTTGTGCATTGAAAGTGCTTTACATACTTATTAAACCTATATTCTTAATCAAAGAAAAGTTTATTCAGATATTCCAAACAGTAGAATAAACATATAATGGTTGTTATGGTTGGGACATTCCGTTATGGTTGGGACACATCATCATTTCTGATCTCTCCCTCAAAAACTTCAGCATCCAGCCAATAGGCATTTCATCATGGAGATAGTCTAGGGTTAAGGAAAATTTGAAGCAAGGTTAGAAAAATGCTTTTTCATTAGTTAGCAAGATACTGACTCAAAAAGAAGGCGTTATGGTTGGGACATTATACTATACATGCAAAAGGATGCGTGCAGCAGAGAGAGACATGCAGAGGTAAAAGAAATCTACATGCTACATGAAAGTCCGTCAGGTAAGCTAAGTTAGACACCACTAGCTATAGAGAAACTACTCAGACAGAACCACTTCCACCTATGAGAGCTTGAGATATTCCAAAGCAAAATTTTGGCTTCAAATGTACATTTTGTGCAAACAGCTCCTGTGTCTACACCGATTAACGAAGCTCCGTAAATGTGGTATCGTTTGAAACATCAGGGTTGCTTCAACAAAACAGCACATTAAATGGCATGTTTGTATAAGATTATTTAAGTGCAGAGACGAGCAAACGTCCCAAAATATGCATGTCCAACAAAAATGCTGCTAAAACAGGGTTTTTCCTTGACTTTGATGACAGTTTTATCACCACCAGTAGTCCGATTCATCTGAAACTTTCAGTGTGTACACATTAACACTGTAGCTTGCTTATAAAGTTTCTTACGTTATGTGTGAACAGTTATCTTCTGTTTAACCAACTAAAATCTATTGGCCTCACCCCAAATGCACCCAATTTTGCACCTGGCCGTGGGTCATCAAATTGACTAGATAACAAATTGTGTGAGAAATAAAAACCGTGACTCATAATTGGTGACATTAGCAATGTATTATTAGTCCGATTCTCTGGCATTATGCTGAGACACTGTGGAAACCGTCCATTGTGGTGGGAAATATATTGCCACCCGACTGGGCGCAAACACCGATCATACCTCAGTGTATGACAAGGGCACTCATGCAACACAAGACTATATGTGTAGCTGGTTTGTTTGTGTTTCTTTTCTTCTTGCTTTTCCATTGCACCCATTATCAGTGTTGCCTGCATCAAAGCGGGTGAAGCTGATCTACAACCACTTGGGCCACCTAAATCAATGGATTGAGTTTCTAACGTTTAACTGACTTTAAGTCATGAGTGTTCCCTCAATCTTGAGCCATATAAATGTGCCACACTTCTATATAGCGAGGTGGGTAAACATTCTCACAGTCTCACAAAGTCAAAGAATAACATGATTGCCACTCTTCAAAGAGAACTGAGCCAGGCTCCCATGGCCTGCAAACTGCTGTAGAAAAGTAGTGGGAATGAAACATAAACTCATAAATCTGTAAAAAGAACCAGATAGCAACCTATAGCTGGCTGACCAGATGAGCTAATCTTCCGGAATGACCATATTGATAATCAACGAATGAAAAGTCCCTTCACAAAAACCGGCGCACTCCAGTTTATGCTGAATGAATCAAGAGATCCAGTCTTCTTGGGTACCCAAAGATAACCCTCGGGTAACCCCTAGGTTTGGGAGGCTCAATCATGGTCTTCGAGCATCCCTGGCGGCAAAAAATGAATTTACACCATGATGTAATGGCATACTTGTTACTAAGGGTGGAGTGTTACTATGTGACAATTACCAATCAGAAAATGATAATTGTATGACGAGGAAGAAAGTATCATGTTTTACCCCACCTTATGGGAAGGTCCAAAGGCCCTATAAATTAAGTGGTCAGACTATCAGTGGTCAATCGGCGTGGGGCGATTGATGGGATACGAATGCTTTGTGGTATGCGCATACTAGCCCGGGTTGTTGTACTTCACTTTGAGTAAGATACAATAAACCCACTTGCATCAGACTCTGGAGATTGCGTCTATTCTTTGGAAGAAAACTGCAGGTGTGGAAACCCCTCAGTCTAAGGGCCCAGATTGAGGTTGTTCACCCATATTATTTTTGGCGAGCCAGCCAGGAGGAAGAGAAGAAAGAAGCCAGAGGTCAATACGGAGGCAACCATTTCTGAATTCAACAAATGAAAGAGTGGTGTGCCGCTGACTGGACCAAGGCAACTTAAAGTTTCTCTTCCTAAATCCTAGAAGTAAGATTTTAAATAGAATACAGTAATTGGGAAAGAAAAAGAGCCTGATGCAATGTGTGCTTGAAATATATGTTATATGTTGTGATGTCTTTGTGTTTTAATAATTTTAAGTATTGGTAGGGGTTGGTCTGTCGCATGTGCTACTTCCATCACAGATCTAGTTGGGTGATGGTATTGGTGTAGCACAGGCTACAAATCATCAACCGCTTCTTCTGTGTCTGTGCTGCACCAGGGAACGGATAACGTCTGGGGGTACTCAATTTGGCTAGAATCATTTGGGGTGAACATTGTGGATTGTCTGCCTCAGGTGTATTTTACCTAATTTGTGAGCTCACTAGATAAGGGGGGAAGAGAGTAAAGAGTTAAACTGTTGCTAGTTTACGCAACCCAGCACGCAAAAGTTGTTAGAGGCCTGTCTGTGCCGGCAACTTCATAAATCGCTCAGGTTGATAGTGATTTTGGCCAAAAAGCATAAGGTTACGCTCTAAATATGAGATAAAGAATATAAGAAAAAATATGAGATTTGTTGATATTGCAGGGAGCAATATATAAATATATAGATAAATATTATAGTGAAAATAGTCTCTTGAGAGTATGAACAGTGGGCTAAGTAATTCAACCTAGGTTAAAGGTGTAATCCTGATTACTGATCAGTAATTATTGGAATTACTATAGGATTATTACTGAAAGAATATATTGGATTAACAAAGTATATGAAATTCTATGAACTTTTTTGATTTAATGCTGTTTAAGTGTTCACAGCTAGTATAAAATTGGGAAGTATATGAGGTAAATGAAATTTATTATAAAAGGATCCTATTCATTTGGTCAAAATTGATCTGACCTTGTGTAAATAATTCAGCGCTGTGTATATAATTAATCTCGCCACATTCTGTTATAGACGGTGCGGGTGCAGTTACCGCTTTTAGAGTAGAGAGAGATATATTGCTTGCTTATTTTAACTTGCAACTAACTGACGAAAGGTATTTTAAAAAAATTGATAGAAAGTCTGTGGACGATTATAGGTGTCAAGAGAATTTAATGGGGTTAAGTAGACGGGAATAAATTTTGAAAAATGTATTCAAGCTAATCCCCGCAATGGACATTTAAATTGACAACGAAGTGGCCACCATGAAAGAAAAAAGGGGTATATAAGACACAAAATTCTAATATAGTCATTTCATCAAATTAGGTAAAGAATAGCAGAGAGGTACATGAAGACAAATCACGAAGAATTTAATAAATGATGAAATTCGATAGAGTTTAAATTAAATAATAAAACCATGTTGATCCATTTGTTATCATTACGCCCCAATGGACAGATATTTGAAAAACACTTTGTGACTGTAAGTTTGGGTGCCATATTCAGGACCGATTTACACAGTATTGTCTCAGAAGAAAGGTGGATAGTAGAAATAAAAAATTTCTTGGGCATGCATTGTTTATTGGGCATGAACAGAATAATGTGGGAAGCTATGCGTAGTGCGAATTTAGACAGAATAGTAGTGCAGGAATAGTTACTGCATACGTGAATGTAAATATCATCATCAAAATCTCACACTGCGTTGAGTGTGTGACTGATATTTGCAAATATTTAGTTAGTAAAATTGTTGTAATTAATTTGTATTTCTAATTAATTCAGTGGAAGATAGAGAAATGCTGTGTAGAACACATTCTTAGCAGAGTGGATCTACTCTGAGGGAGTGGGGGAATATTGAGATACGCATTGATCAGGCCGAAACTTAATTACTCGTCAAGTAGGATAAATTAGGGCAGGCTAAGTAATTTTCCCTGATATACTGCAGTCATATAGCGCCAGTTGCCGTCAGTCGGGAATTTAGATCTGATACCAGTCTCACTCCAGTTGATTTAGAGAGTGTTGCAGCTGGCCGCACGGGCTAGACCTTGATACCTCCCAGGAATTCCCCTTTGAGTGAAGAAAAGCAGTCGATAACCCCGTATTTATATAAAGTGTATCAAAAAATCGGGAATTACTGAAATACGTATTAAAACAAACATGCACTTACAAATGAACTGAGCAAATAATTGTGTTCGTTTAAATTAAAGATTTAGGAACAAAGTAAATGTCATAGGTCCCCATATAATAACACCAAACAAAGGCAGATGGGGGCCAAAATAGGAAAAATGAAAACAAATCGGAGGGTTGCCGGGGAAAATGTAACGGCGCCAATGGAAATCATGATTAAGCGTCACCCAGAGCACCAAAAGAAGATACAGAAATGTATGAAAAAATGGAATTGGCGAACTACTGGGGGCCAGCAGTGGCTCAGAGAAGGCACCTTTGACCCCGTTGTTTGTGATGAAGTGGAAACTATCATAAGTCACCACAAACCAGGAGACATGAGTAGTAAACGGGGAAAAAAAAGAGCAGAAGAAAAAGAAGTACTAGGATGGTTCAAACAAGAAGGAAAACAATATAGCGACTCAATCAAATTGATTAGAAGCATATTGAATGAAAAAGAAAAAGAACAAAATTTAGAAAAGAAAGAAAAACAAGAACAAGTATTGTACCCTGGTTTGAATCCACTTGAAATCCAATTAAAATCCAGGACAATATGTTGTAGCCGAGCCGGGGGAGGATGCAGTGGAAGTGCACGGAGACGTGGAATTTGCAGGAAAGAGTCAAACTGAGATTACAAGCTGAAGAAGTGGGGGATATACAGGGAGTAAAGGATATGCAGTTTCGGCCAAGTGATGAGCCAACCCCTGCATTATACCCACAATTAAAGAGGGAATTGAGTAGAAAACACAAGGGGGAAGATTCACTGGCTAGAAAGGATAGGGAGGACTATGCCAGAATGGTGGCTCAGGGAAAAAAGAAACAAAAGTTAACAGAGGACACACTAAAACATAAAACGTGCCGCACCTCTACCCCAAAACGAGAGCAATACAGACATGGGTATAGATCAACCAAAAAACATATTCTCACATCAGGGAATGAGGCATCCAGTGATAGCAGTGATGAAGAGAAAAGTTTATCAGGCCACACAAAACGGGTGATGCATGGGGCACTATACATAGAATCTAACAGACATGCTGAAGAAAGGGAGAGGAAGGTCTGAGAAAAAACAAATGCCTTACTTGAGGAACCCCTCCGACACAGCAGAATTAGTATATCTGAACCCAAATGGTTAGTTGAGAAACAACCAGATGACCCACCCAGCCTATTTGGGAAAAATGGGGAAGAAATTGTGATTGGCACTGAACAAGACAAGGAGCATCTGAGTGATGAAAGAGAGGAACAGGAGAGGATTGGGACTCGAGTGAGGAAGGCCCCTGATAGATATGGGGAATGCATGATGCAGCCTGTGAAAAAGAAGGCTAAACATGAAGAGAGGGAAATCAATGTGACGGCCTCCCAATTCCCCCTAGTGACCAAAGGAAATCAAGAACATTATGTGCCATGGTCCTTCCTGGATATAGTGGGATTAGTAGATCGTCAGCTGAATCTTACAGCAGGAGCAGGAAAATGGATCACAGTTTTGGACGAACATACAGGGGGGCACAGGCTCGCAATAGGGGATATAAAAGCCTTACTGATGCACATTGTGGGAAAACACACAACGGACGAGATACTTGTTGCAGTGGGAATGCAACAAGTAACACTGGGACATGCAGCTGACTCCATAGGTTTTGACGGTTTCAGATATACTATATGGGGAGAACTCCGGCGACGATACCCAGATGAGAGGGATCCTTCAAAACTCGAGGGAATAGAGCTGAAGGAGGGGGAGAATGTGCAGAATTTTCTGCATGCATTTCAGCGCAGATGGAGAGAGGAGACAGGATCCCATTGGAATGAAAATGCCACCACTCAGAATTTATTCAAGTTAATGGTCAAAAGAAGTCTGCCTCAGACAGTTCAAAAAAGATTGGATGGAGTGGTAGGACTGATGAAATTGGATTGGATATTATTTGTGGAACACATAGTCCACCATGTGGAACAATACCGGAAAGAAAAACAGGAGGCTGAAGAGCAAAGTAAGCAGCTAGCAAACAAACTAACTCAACTTCAGGTGGGGGAATTTACTGAAGGAAAAAAAGAGAGAACTAAAACACAAGCATCAGTGATGGTAAGTGATGAAAACAATTGTGGCCCCAGTAATCACTACAGCTATGACATCAGAACAAAATAGCCTAACATCAACAATGAAGGCAATTGAATCCTCCACAGGGACTCACAGGAACGCGACACAACCCGCCGTACAAGCCCCACCAGTACAGGTATATATCAACCAGACAGGGGGAGGTTATTAACCCCAACGAGGAAGAGGACAAATAAGACATAGAGGGGGAGCACCTCAGCTAGGAGGAGGAAGAGGTTTATCCCACCAATTACCGTATGGCAGTAATCAAAGAATGCAACCGCCAGGAGACCTGTCAAGGGAACAAAGATGTTGGGGATGCAATAAAGCTGGACATATTATGAACAATTGTCCAAGTAATCCATGGCCAGGCACAACGCCCACCAATTCTTGGCCACCGCAACCGCCCCACAATCCATGCCCAGAGAAGCCAGAGGGGGAAACAATGCTACCCGTAGTTTCATCGCAACCTCATGATGAACCCACCATACCTGTGATAATAAATCAACAAGAACATCAGTTTATGATTGACACTGGAGCTACGTATTCTTGCATTGGAAAAACCGGCTCCAATCTCCCCCTCTCTGGTACATCTATCAAAACCATAGGCTTCTCTGGGAGACCCCAAATAATCCCACTTACACAACCGGTCCCAATGCGAATAGCAAATAGAACCATAGTTGCACCAATTCAAAATTCAGCCCAAACCCCTGTCAACTTATTAGGTAGAGATGTATTGTGCTCACTAAAGGCTAACATCATGGGTTCCCAAGATGGTGTCTACATAGATATTCCGGAAGACAAGCAGGATAAAATGATGTCCCTATTATCATCAGAAACAAAGGTGCTGCAGCCCATGGTATATTGGCTGCGTTTGATTTCTCAGGATTCAGTGTACCCTTCATTGCATCAGCACTGGAAGGAGTGGGAACCGTGGGTACGAGGCCACTTTCAAAACCCCACAGAGACAAGATTGCCATTGCACTGCACCCTCATGTTTGATGAACAACAGATTTTTGAGGATTATGAAGCATGCTGGGATAATGCAATTAATGACAATAATTTTCTCATTGAAAGTTATGACATCTTCATTGGCCCACAAGGGGCAGCATCTGCTGTGGTGTTACCGCCACCATTACAGGAATGGTTTCAAGTTCAAAAATCCACTCCACATGTAACTCTGTTAGTGGCAGATGGCTGGGAGTCACATGACTTGGGACCAATGGTTAAGACAGCGCTACAAGTGCAGGAGTGGACCCCCACAACCAACAAGTACATTCATATTTCTCCTGATGAACAATTCTCTAGAATATCTTTCAAAGCACAAGATGATGGACGAGCTGAAAAAGTGTTGCTGGAAAAAAGGCCACCAACACAAATGGCCCTCACACCGGAACGGGAAGTTCTACTACAGAAGGTGCCTAATGAAGTGTGGTCTAAACTGCAATAAATCTGCACACCCTGAGCGAATTTCTGTAAAAGAAGGAATCAGTTTACCATATCAGAAGCAATACCCCCTAAGACAACAAGCAATAAATGGAATTAAGCCAACAATTGAGGGTTTGCTAAAGGCAGGAGTATTAATAAAAACTAAAAGCAATTGCAACACTCCAATATTTCCAATTAAAAAACCACACTCAGACGATTATCGCTTGGTGCATGACTTGCGAGCAATAAATGCCTTTGTAAAAGCAGAGATACCAGTAGTTCCCGATCCACACACATTACTCTCTAACATTCCCCCAGAGGCACGATGGCATACTGTAATTGACTTATGTTCTGCTTTCTTTAGTGTACCACTACATCCCGAGTCACAACACCTTTTTGCCTTTACATATCAAGGACAACAGTATACATATACAAGCTTGCCACAAGGGAAAGCCCCTCAATATTCAACAGAATATTAGCACAAGACCTGCAACATATAAATCTGGAAAGCACCCTAATCCAATACATGGATGATTTACTAATCTGTAGCAGTACTAAAGAACAATGTGAAAAAGACTCCATTGCAGTACTATCAGCATTAGCAACAGGAGGACATAAAGTAAGTCGTGACAAACTGCAGTTTTGCCAACAGACAGTTGAATATATGGGAAGGCAACTAACCGGCGATAAAAGATCAATTGCTCCATCACATGTTGAGGCTATCACCAAAAAACCCAAACCCGAAACGGTAAAACACATGCTATCATTTCTAGGAATATGCAGGCTATAGTAGACCATGGATCTGTGATTATGCCATTATTACAGCACCATTACGTGCACTAGTTAAAGCAACAGGACAAAATAACAGTGCAGCTTTACTAACTTGGACTAAAGAAGCAAATGAGGCTTTCCGAGCCCTAAAATGGCAGATACAAAGTGCTCCAGCGCTAGGAAATCCAGATTATAGTAAACCATTCCAGTTATATGTTGCCGAACGATCGGGATTTGCGTGTGCAGTGTCGATGCAAAATACACCCACAGGTAAACAACCTTTAGCTTACTACAGAACAAAATTAGACCCTGTAGAACGAGGACTGCCACCATGCTACCAAGGGTTAGCGGCAGCCGTTTTTGCTTGCCAAAAAGCTTCCACATTGACTATGGGACATCCAGTTACATTATATACCAAACCCAAAACCAGTGAAGTTGGCACGTTGTGTAAATCGTAAATAAAAACAGAATAGAATGATTTGCAAATCCTTTTCAACCTATATTCAATTGAATACACTGCAATGACAAGTTACTTAATGTTCGAACAGGTAAACTTTGTAATTTTTTTGCAAATATTAGCTCATTTGGAATTTGATGCCTGCAACATGTTTCAAAAAAGCTTGCACAAGTGGCAAAAAAGACTGAGAGAGTTGAGGAATGCTCATCAAACACTTATTTGGAACATCCCACAGGTGAACGGGCTAATTGGGAACAGGTGGGTGCCATGATTGGGTATTGAAAGCAGCTTCCCTGAAATGCTCAGTCATTCACAAACAAGGATGGGGCGAGGGTCACCACTTAGTGAACAAATGCGTGAGCTGATTGTAGAACAGTTTAAAAACAACATTCCTCAACGAGCTATTGCAAGAAATTTATGGTCCGTAATATCGTCAAAAGGTTCAGAGAATCTGGAGAAATCACTGCACGTAAGCGACAAGGTCGAAAACCAACATTGAATGCCTGTGACCTTCGATCCCTCAGGCGGTACTGCATCAAAAACCGACATCTGTGTGTAAAGGACATCACCACATGGGTTCAGGAACACTTCAGAAAACCACTGTCAGTTTGTCCCTACATCTGCAAGTGCAAGTTAAAACTCTACAATGCAAAGCGAAAGCCATTTATCAACAGCACCCAGAAAAGCCGCCGGCTTCGCTGGGCCCAAGGTCATCTAAGATGGACTGATGCAAAGTGGAAAAGTGTTCTGTGGTCTGACGAGTCCACATTTCAAATTGTTTTTGGAAACTGTGGACGTTGTGTCCTCCGGACCAAAGAGGAAAAGAACCATTCGGACTGTTATAGGCGCAAAGTTCAAAAGCCAGCATCTGTGATGGTATGGGGGTGTATTAGTACCCAAGGCATGGGCAACTTACACATATGTGAAGGCACCATTAATGCTGAAAGGTACATACAGGTTTTGGAGCAACATATGTTGCCATCCAAGCAACGTCTTTTCCATGGACGCCCCTGCTTATTTCAGCAAGACAACGCCAAGCCACATTCTGCATGTGTTACAACAGCATGGCTCCGTAGTAAAAGAGTACGGGTACTAGACTGGCCTGCCTGGAGTCCAGACCTGTCTCCCATTGAAAATGTGTGGCGCATTATGAAGCGCAAAATACGACAACGGAGACCCCGGACTGTTGAACAACTTAAGCTGTACATCAAGCAAGAATGGGAAAGAGTTCCACCTGATAAGCTTCAGAAATTGGTCTCCTCAGTTCCCAAACATTTACGGAGTGTCGTTAAAAGGAAAGGCGATGTAACACAGTGGTAAAAAGGCCCCTGTGCCAACTTTTTTGCAACGTGTTGCTGCCTTTAAATTCTAAGTTAATGATTACTTGCAAAAAAAAAAAAAGTTTCTCAGTTTGAACATTAAACATCTTGTCTTTGCAGTGTATTCAATTGAATATAAGTTGAAAAGGATTTGCAAATCATTGTATTCTGTTTTTATTTACTATTTACACAACGTGCCAACTTCACTGGTTTTGGGTTTTGTACATCTCATTAATTATAGGCATTATTGACGAGCCCACGATTTGTCTTGAATCAAGCCAGAAAAACTGGCTATGAAGTAATTTTATCTGCTCCTGACATCAACATTCAACGCTGTACAACTACCAATCCCGCGACTAAAATGATCCTACCTGTAGATGGAACGCCCCATGACTGCGAGCGAGAGACAGACTGCTTCCTTAAAGCGCGGGAAGATTTACATAACCAACTTATCACAGCTGACCTAACACTGTTTGTGGACGGATCATGTCATAGGGATGAAAAAGGGAATCATGCTGGCTTTAGTGTGATACAACCAGAAACTACTGATGCCTCGTTCTCAGAGGTGCAGGCTGAAAAGATGCTCTGCACAGCTAGCAGAAATAAAACCCCTGACAGCGGCATGCCTTCATGCAGCAGGGAAACGGGCCAACATTTATACGGATTCTGCGTATGCATATGGGGTTTGCCATATTTATGGAACTATTTGGAAGCAAAGGTGCTTTCACAGAGCAGATGGAACTCCCATCACGCACGGAGAGGCAATATCTGACTTGTTGGAAGCTATGAAACTACCTGCAGCAATAGCCATCATAAAATGCCCAGGACACCAAAAAACACATTCTTTAGTTGCAAAAGGTAATAATTTAGCAGATGAGGCAGCACGTCGAGCTGCAATGGCCACGACAGGTCCAAGCCTGTTAGGACCTTTATTGTCATAAGAGCCTGGTCCACCTGATGTAAATCTATCTTCCCTCATTGAAGCTCAAAATAAAGCCAGCATATATGAAATCAGTGAGTGGACAAGAAAGGGTGCATTGAAAAATGAGAATGAACCACACAAGGGGTTATGGAGAGGGCCTGAAGGGCAATTTGTAGCTCCAGTATCTCTGATCCGTACAATGATTAAAGATGCGCATGGTCAAGACCATTGCGCAAGGGGGGAAGCAATTAAACGAATTAAGCAAGCATGGTGGTCACCATATTTAACAGCAATGGTGAATCAGGTATTGCAGGAGTGTGAAATTTGTGCAATATACAACAGCAGGAAAGCACCTTTAGCGCCTAACGGGCACATCCCACCACCCGAAGGGCCTTTTAGACACCTCATAATAGATTTTGTGGATATGATTGTAACTGTTCAAAGGAAAAGGTACATGCTTGTGGTGGTAGACAGGTTTAGTAGGTGGGTCGAGGCCACGCCTACGGCCAGTCCAGATGCGCGATCCGTAGCTAAATTCCTGTGCAGAGAAGTGTTTCCACGATTTGGGATTCCGGATCAAATTAGTTCAGACAATGGAGTACATTTTGTGAATAAGGTAATGAGAATTGTAACCGAAAACTTGGGAATTAAGCAAAGGTTTGGCTGTGTGTACCACCCCCAATCACAAGGAATAGTAGAAAGAGCTAATGGCAGTCTCAAGGCCAAAATTGCCAAAATTTGTGCAGATGGCAAAATTAATTGGGTGGACGCACTACCGCTAGCACTAATGAGCATGAGAATGCAAACTAACAGAACCACGCATTTAACCCCGCATGAAAGGCTTACAAGAAGGCCAATGCCAGTACCTTATTTAAGGGGCCCATACAATGGACCCCCGCTTGAGCAGCTTGAAAAGGAATTGTCAAATTATGTGCAACACCTAACTATGATACACAAGGCTATTTTTCAACAGGTACAAGGGGCTACCAGAGAGAGAACAGCAGACATCCCTGAAGATTTGCTCAAAATACGCCCAGGAGACTGGGTGTATGTTAAAGTGTTCAAAAGAATTTGGAAACAGCTACGGCGTGAAGGGCCCTATAAGGTAGTCCTAGCAACTCCCACAGCGGTCAAAGTCCAAGGTAAAGGTACTTGGTTCCACTTAAATCACTGCATCCGCGCAGAAGAACCAACGCGCACTCTAGGTGAAGTGAGAGGCAATTTACAAAAACTAGTTGATCTGCAAGAGCAACAGAATGAAGAACCTGCACCTTCAGTGCTTAGGCCCCCATGAAATAAGTAAACAAATGGGGCAAACAAGTAATAGAGTCATAATAATATTACTATTAACCAGATTTTGGCTGGCAGTAACGTAATTTCCGATACCTATAGGCAATGTAAAACTAGTAGAAGAGGGGCTAATGGGGCAGGAGCCAATACGTAACAAGGAAACGTTAAATATACAATTTACCCCTCAGACTAAAAACAGTATGTTTTACTGATGATTAGAGTATTCGGCAAAACAAGTAACTACCGAAACATGTTACATTACATGTTACAATGCGGGTAAAAGAAAAACACCGCAAGTACGACCGTTACCTTTTACACAAACAGGGTGTGATGGGAACCGACTATGTTATTTAGAGTGTATGTTATACTATATGGTAAAAAGAGGGAGACACTTACATCACCCAGGCTATGTTAAGCTAGACCTCCCATTGGACCCAATCAATGGGAGAGATGGATATGTATATACAGTAAAAGGGGCACGATATATAAGAATAAGTTAGTGCCAAGATTTACTTATTCCTGCGTATGAAGAAGCTTTTGAAGTGCCAATAGCAGTGAAACCTTACAATAATGAGTTTCCGTTTTGTGTAGCTCGAGATAAGAGGATAGAAAAGGCAATTGATGGATATTTACAAAATTACGGAAATTTCTCGAGTCCAGAGATCAATTGTCGACCGTGGGACAAGGCAGGCAATCAAGTATGTTCTACCACCAATATAGCACCACTTAAGTGCCAAGAAATAGTTGGAAATTTTGGATTCACTGGCACTCGAAGACAATTAATGAGACTGTACTGCAAACTACTTTTACTATACCAGACTTTGCTCAAGGAACTCCTCCATTAGCAGACATTTATTGGTACTGTGGAAAAGACACTGAAATTAAGGACACGTTGCAGGTAAACTGGACTGGAATATGTGCATCGATTGTTTTAACAGGACGAGCATCGGTTATAAAATTGAAAGCAGAAACTAAAGTGCGACGGAGTAGAGACATACAAGATGAAAGTAAAAAGCTATGGTCATGGAATCCTGAGGAAGTGACGCTAAACTTTGCAGGATATCCTATGCATCTCCCTGAAGAACATAAAGCAATAAGCACAGTAACATCAACTGAGTGGTTGATATATGCCCCCTGGGTTCAAACAAAAGGGAATGCCGAATGGATCAACCTTTTATGGTATAATCAGCAAAGGTTCATTAATCATACTTTAACGGCAATACATGGAATACAGGAACAACTACGTGCCACGTCGATCATGGTGATACAAAACAGACTTGTGCTCGACACTATGTTTGCGGAAACTCATGGAGTATGCGCGCAGATTGGCGAGGACTGTTGCTCTATAATCCCAATGCACACGGACGAGGGGGGAAACATAACAGAGGCCTTACAAGCTTTGGAAACCCTGAGGGCTGAACATGTTAGAATGACACCAGGGGAAGCAAAAGGATGGGCATGGGAGAGCTGGCTGGGCCCATGGAAGGGACTATTAGTGAAACTCGGAGTTATGATAGGAATCGTTGTACTGTTATTGTTGTTTGCTACCTGCTGTTTAATCCCAATGATCCAATCTACGGTTAAAAAGATGATGTCAACAGTAACAGGACAATTTCCCGTAGCGATGGATTCAAAGGGGGATATTACAAAGGTAAACAGGGGTAAGAATTTGATTATGGGACAGCAAACACTCCCCTCCGCTCCCGAGCTTGTGGACGCAGTGCCGGTAAAGGGACCTGGACGCAATACCTCATGGAACGATACTAGCACTGCAGGAAAAGAGGGAGAATGTTTTATTGCGACAGCTTTTCAAACGGGATCCAACGAGTACCGGAATGAGTATGGAGATTTGGTGAATCCAAAAGGCGGCCCACTTGACTGTCCATTTGGAAATCCTCTTTGTGAATGGGGAGTGCGCGCTGGAGCTGGTTGGGAGTGCTGGAAATTTAACCCGCAGACTGCTCGGCTAGTTCAGGACCCTCAATTCTGGTAGGATTTTGCTGAGCACATTTACCGGGTTGGAGACATCAGGAACGCTGATTGGATTGGACACCAGGAAAATTAACCTGGAAAAATTATCCATGTCACTGTGCTGCGTATGTGCTAGTAGCCTCTCCACAGTGACGGCCCTCTACGGTGTGTTAAACACCTGGGTTGAAGAAATACACCTTGCATCAGAAAAAAAAAAAAACGACGCGCGCACACACACACACACACACGCCCCCCCCAACACCTTCACACTCACACACACACACATGCACACACACAGACGCAAATAGGGAAGTACTTAAAAGCCCCACATAGTTATCTCAAACACATATAGTTAAAAGGTAACACATACTTATATTATTCCATTGAACATCTCTCAGCTGGATTATATTCCAGCCAGCCGCAGCTGAGGGAAAAGGCCAACGACCTCCCTTCTGTCTGCTGATCTGACATTTCGGACGTCAAGCTCCAGACAAGAGAAGACATTATCTTGCTTCAGAAAAATTGAATATGTATATATATATACACTCAACAAAAATATAAACGCAACACTTTTGTTTTTGCTCCCATTTGTCATGAGATGGACTCAAAGATCTAAAATTCATTCCAGATAAACAATATTACCATTTCGCTCAAACATTGTTCACAAATCTGTCTAAATGTGTGATAGTAAGCACTTTTGCTTTGCTGAGACAATCCATCCCACCTTACAGGTGTGCCACATCAAGATGCTCATCAGACACCATGATTAGTGCACAGGTGTACCTTATACTGCCCACAATAAAAGGCCACTCTGAAATGTGCAGTTTTGTCTCAGCAAAATGCCACAGATGGCGCAAGCATTGAGGGAGCGTGCAATTGGCATGCTGACAGCAGGAATGTCAACCAGATCTGTTGCTCGGGCATTGAATGTTCATTTCTCCACCATAAGCCGTCTCCAAAGGCGTTTCAGAGAATATGGCAGTACATCCAACCGGCCTCACAACCGCTGACCACGTGTAACCACACCAGCCCAGGATCTCCACATCCAGCAGGTTCACCTCCAAGATCGTCTGAGACCAGCTACTCAGACAGCTGCTGAAACAATTGGTTTGCATAACCAAAGAATTTCTGCACAAACTGTCAGAAACCGTCTCAGGGAAGCTAAACTGCATGCTCGTCATCCTCATCGGGGTCTTACCCTGACTCCAGATCGTCGCCGTAACAGACTTGAGTGGGCAAATGCTCACATTCGATGGCGTCTGGACGTTGGAGAGGTGTTCTCTTCACGGATGAATCTCGGTTTACATTTTTCAGGGCAGATGGCAGACAGCGTGTGTGGCGTCGTGTGGGTGAGCGCTTTGCTGATGTCAATGTTGTGGATCGAGTGGCCCATGGTGGTGGTGGGGATATGGTATGGGCAGGCATCTGTTATGGACGAAGAACACAGGTGCATTTTATTGATGGCATTTTGAATGCACAGAGATACCGTGATGAGATCCTGAGGCCCATTGTTGTGCCATACATCCATGAACATCACCTCGTTTCAGCAAGATAATGCACGGCCCCATGTTGCAAGGATCTGTACACAATTCTTGGAAGCTGAAAATGTCCCAGTTCTTGCATGGCCAGCATACTCACCGGACATGTCACCCATTGAGCATGTTTGGGAAGTGCTTGACCGGCGTATACGACAGCGCGTACCAGTTCCCAGTAATACACAGCAACTTCGCACAGCCATTGAAGAAGAGTGGACCAACATTCCACAGGCCACAATTGACAATCTGATAAACTCTATGCGAAGAAGATGTGTTGCACTGCATGAGGCAAATGGTGGTCACACCAGATACTGACTTGTTCTGAGTCCCCAGACCCCCAATAAAACAAAAACTGCACATTTCAGGGTGGCCTTTTATTGTGGACAGTCTAAGGTACACCTGTGCACTAATCATGGTGTCCGATGAGCATCTTGATGTGGCACACCTGTGAGGTGGGATGGATTGTCTCAGCAAAGCAAAAGTGCTCACTATCACACATTTAGACTGATTTGTGAACAATGTTTGAGAGAAATGGTAATATTGTGTATCTGGAATGAATTTTAGATCTTTGAGTCCATCTCATGACAAATGGGAGCAAAAACAAAAGTGTTGCATTTATATTTTTTTGAGTGTATAAATGTATAAGCATTTACTACATTACTGCATGAGTTTATTGGTTACTTAGTATATCTCGGGCTGGTCTTCGTATGTTCACGTCTGTACCATATTAATCTCTGTTGCTAAGGTTCAAAATAACGAATTGGTGTCGGGTTGAGCTAAGGGAAAGTCGGCTCACGCTGAGGTCGCTGTGAACTATTACAACCACAATCAATGTAAATCTAAATTCCCGAAGGAAGAGAAGGAAATTTCAATCCACTCGACAATTAAAAATTCAATAATTGAAACCTTGGGTGAGTTGCGATTCGCTCCACAGACGGGTAAGATCTCCAAAGGGGGACAACCTAAAGCAGGGGCGAGTCGACTACACAAAGGGCAAGTTGTGATTCACCCCAGAGATGGGTAAGATCTCTGAAGGGGGACCGCTTAAGGCGGGAATGAAACGGCTGCTCTAATGAGGTATGAACAAAGCATACCTTGGGAAAGACTGAATGAAAATACAGAATGGACATCAAAAAACTATGGACAATTGAAAAGACTATGAGGTGGTTTAATTTTTCTCAGCGGCTCGGCGTGATCTGACTCTATTGGCTCCATATAAAAAATAGCAATGTCATCGACTAAAATTACCTATGATTGTCAGAGACTGATTATTTCCTCATAACTCAAGATCACTAGGGTAACAACATGGTGGTTTACTGCCCAACCAGATAGAACTTAGTAACAAATGGGGATAGCCCGCAGAAGCTGTGACGATTAGAAAAGTCACAGAAGGGGGAAAATGGGGTGGGAAATATATTGCCACCCGACTGGGCGTAAACGCCTATCATACCTCAGTGTGTGACAAGGGCACTCATGCAACACAAGACTATATGTGTAGCTGGTTTGTTTGTGTTTCTTTTCTTCTTGCTTTTCCATTGCACCCATTATCAGTGTTGCCTGCATCAAAGCGGGTGAAGCTGATCTACAACCACTTGGGCTTCCTAAATCAATGGATTGAGTTTCTAACGTTTAACTGACTTTAAGTCATGAGTGTTCCCTCAATCTTGAGCCATATAAATGTGCCACACTTCTATATAGCGAGGTGGGTAAACATTCTCACAGTCTCACAAAGTCAAAAAATAACATGATTGCCACTCTTCAAAGAGAACTGAGCCAGGCTCCCATGGCCTGCAAACTGCTGTAGAAAAGTAGTGGGAATGAAACATAAACTCATAAATCTGTTAAAAGAACCAGATAGCAACCTATAGCTGGCTGACCAGATGAGCTAATCTTCCGGAATGACCATATTGATAATCAACCAATGAAAAGTCCCTTCACAAAAACCGGCGCACTCCAGTTTATGCTGGATGAATCCAGAGATCCAGTCTACTTGGGTACCCAAAGATGACCCTCGGGTAACCCCTAGGTTTGGGAGGCTCAATCATGGTCTTCGAGCATCCCTGGCGGCAAAAAATGAATTTACACCATGATGTAATGGCATACTTGTTACTAAGGGTGGAGTGTTACTATGTGACAATTACCAATCAGAAAATGATAATTGTATGACGAGGAAGAAAGTATCATGTTTTACCCCACCTTATGGGAAGGTCCAAAGGCCCTATAAATTAAGTGGTCAGACTATCAGTGGTCAGTCGGCGTGGGGCGATTGATGGGATACGAATGCTTTGTGGTATGCGCATACCAGCCCGGGTTGTTGTACTTCACTTTGAGCAAAATACAATAAACCCACTTGCATTGGACTCTGGAGATTGCGTCTATTCTTTGGAAGAAAACTGCAGGTGTGGAAACCCCTCAGTCTAAGGGCCCAGATTGAGGTTGTTCACCCACACCATCCATCCATCTTCTACCGCTTATCCGAGGTCAGGTCGCGGGGGCAGCAGTCTAAGCAGGGATGCCCAGACTTCCCTCTCCCTGGACACTTCCTCCAGTTCTTCCGGTGGTATCCCGAGGCTTTCCCAGGCTAGTCGAGAGACATAGTCCCTACAGCGTGTCCTGGGTCTCCCCCGAGGCCTCCTACCGGTGGGGCATGTCCGGAACACCTTCACAGGAAGGCATCCAGGGGGCATCCGATAGAGATGCCCGAGCAACCCCAGTTGGCCCCTCTCGACGTGGAGGAGCAGCGGCTCTACTCTGAGCTCCTCCCGGGTGACGGAGCTCCTCACCCTATCTCTAAGGGAGCGGCCCGCCACCCTGCGGAGGAAACCCATTTCAGCCGCTTGTACCCGAGATCTCGTTCTTTCGGTCATGACCCAGAGTTCATGGCCATAGGTGAGGGTAGGAACGTAGATTGACTAATAAATCGAGAGCTTTGCCTTTCGACTCAGCTCCTTCTTCACCACAACAGATCGGTACAATGATCGCATTACTGCTGCCGCTGCACCAATCCGTCTGTCAATCTCAGGCTCCATCCTTCCCTCACTCGTGAACAAGACCTCAAGATACTTGAACTCCTCCACTTGAGGTAAGAGCTCTCCTCCAACCCAGAGGGGGCAAGCCACCTTTTTCCGGTGGAGAACCATGGCCTTGAACTTGGAGGTGCTGATTCTCATCCCAGCCGCTTCGCACTCGGCTGCAAACCGCCCCAGTGCATGCTGAAGGTCCTGGTTCGAAGGAGTCAACAAGACAACATCATCCGCAAAAAGCAGAGATGAGATCCTGTGGTCCCCAAACCGAACTCCCTGCGGCCCCTGGCTGCGCCTAGAAATTTTGTCCATAAAAATAATGAACAGAACCGGTGACAGAGGGCAGCCCTGCCAGAGTCCAACATGCACCGGGAACAGGTCTGACTTACTGCCAGCAATGCAAACTAAGCTCCTGCTCCGGTCATACAGAGACTGCACGGGGCTTAGTAGAGGGCCCCGGACTCCATACTCCCGAAGCACCTCCCACAGACTGCCACGAGGGACACAGTCGAATGCCTTCTCCAAGTCCACAAAACACATGTGAACTGGTTGGGCAAACTCCCATGCACCCTCAAGCACCCTGCGGAGGGTATAGAGCTGGTCCAGTGTTCCACGACCAGGACGAAAACCGCATTGTTCCTCCTGGATCCGAGGTTCGACTATCGGCCGGATTCTCCTCTCCAGCACCCTGGAATAGACTTTACCCGGGAGGCTGAGAATTGTGATCCCCCTATAGTTGGAGCACACCCTCCGGTCCCCCTTCTTAAATAGAGGGACCACCACGACGGTCTGCCAATCCAGAGGCACTGTCCCCGACTGCCACGCGATGCTGGAGAGGCGTGTCGACCAAGACAGCCCTACAACATCCAGGGGCTTGAGGTACTCAGGGCGGATCTCATCCACCCCCGGTGCCTTGCCACCGAGGAGCTTCCGAAGTACCTCAGTGACTTCAGCTCGAGTGATGTATGAGTCAGCCACTGGATCCCCAGCCTCTGCTTCCTCTACGGAAGACGTATCAGTGGGATTGAGGAGGTCCTCGAAGTATTCCTTCCACCGGCCAACAATATCCCCAGTCGAAGTCAACAGCTCCCCACCTCCACTGTAAACAGTGTTGGCAGAGTACTGCTTTCCCCTCCTGAGGCGCTGAACGGTTTGCCAGAATCTCTTCGGGGCCGACCGATAGTCCTCCTCCATGGCCTCCCCGAACTTTTCCCATACCCAAGTTTTTGCTTCCGCCACTGCCCGGGCTGCAGCACGCTTAGCCTGCCGGTAACGGTCAGCTGCCTCAGGGGTCCCACGAGCCAACCAAGCTCGGTAAGATTCCTTCTTCAGCTTGACGGCATCCCTTACTTCCGGTGTCCACCACCGGGTTCGGGGATTGCCGCCACCACAGGCACCGGAAACCTTACGGTCGCAGCTCCAAACAGCCGCGTCAACAGTGGAGGTGGAGAAAATGGTCCATTCAGACTCAATGTCTCCAGCCTCCCTTGGGATCCAGTCAAAGCTTTCCCGGAGTTGAGAGTTGAAAATCCCTCTGACAGAGGGTTCCGCCAGACGTTCCCAACAGACCCTCACAACATGTTTGGGCCTGCCAAGTCTGTCCAGCTTCCTCCTCCGCCAGCGGATCCAACTCACCACCAGGTGGTGTTCAGTTGACAGCTCAGCCCCTCTCTTCACCAGAGTGTCCAAGACATACGGCCGAAGGTCAGATGACACGACCACAAAGTCGATCATTGATCTCCGGCCTCGGGCATCCTCGTGCCACGTGCACTGATGGACGCCCTTATGCTTGAACATGGTGATCGTTATGGACAAACCATGACTAGCACAGAAGTCCAATAACAGAGCACCGCTCGGGTTCAGATCGGGGAGGCCGTTCCTCCCAATCACACCCCTCCAGGTAACACTGTCGCTACCCACGTGGGCATTGAAGTCCCCCAGTAGAACGATGGAGTCCCCAGTCGGAGCACTTTCCAGTACCCTTCCTACGGACTCCAAGAAGGTTGGGTATTCTGCACTGCCATTCGGCCCATAGGCCGAGATGACAGTGAGGCACCTGTCCCCGACCAGAAGGCGCAGGGCAGCGACCCTCTTGTTCGCTGGGAAAAACTCCAACACATGATAGCTAAGCAGGGGGGCTATAAGCAAACCCACACCAACCCGCCGCCTCTCACCGCGGGCAACTCCAGAGTAGAAGAGAGTCCAGCCGCTCTCAAGGAGTTGGGTTCCAGAGCCCAGACTGAGCTTAGAGGTGAGCCCGACTATCTCTAGCCAGTACCGCTCGACCTCTCGCACAAGCTCAGGCTCCTTCCCCCCCTAGTACCAGATTCCGTGTCCAGGGATTGGGTCGTCGGGGCCCCCGCCCACGACCGCCACCCAAAGCACAATGCATCGGCCCCTTCTGAACCCTCTCGCTGGGGATGGGCCTACGGGAAGGCGGGCCCACATCGCTCGTTCGGGCTGTGCTTGCCCGGGTCCCGTAAGCGGAGACTCGACCACCAGGCGCTCGCCTACTAACCCCAACCCCAGGCCTGGCTCCAGGGTGGGGTCCCGATGACGCCAATCCAGGCGACGTAAACGTCCTTGATGTATTCATCTACATTAGGGGCTTTGGAACCGCTCTTAGTCTGACCTGTCACCTAGGACCTGTTTGCCCTGGGAGACCCTACCAGGGGTAATAAGCCCCAGACAACATAGCTCCTAGGATCATCCAGGTACTCAAACCCCTCGACCACGATAAGGTGGCGATTCAAGGAGGGAAACTGTGGAAACCGTTCCAACATTAGCACAGCCATTATGGCAATATGAAATGTAATTGAGACAGTACATCAGTCAAATGAGTCCTCATTCATTCTTTACGCATTTTACAGTATGAACTTTAGGGGGCTATCAACACAGAAGAGTGACGAGCAAGTTGACCAATATGACCATTGTTAAAGTTAGTAAGTCATTTGCCTCGATCTTTTCTGAACTGAACTGAACACAACCCTGTCAGAGCAAATCATTGATGATATTGAAATGAGCTATGGTAGCTCCGTGTAGTAGACATTCTTGCTGGATCCGGCAACCAAGCTGGCAACCTCTCGTCTGGGGGAGAGGAGGAGGAGACACTGCGCTCTGCACTACTTTGAATGTGACTGCACTACCAGTTTTGGCCTCAAACTTACATAAAGCTCTTTAAAGCAGTCTTTTCACAGCCAGCTCTTTGTCAGAACGTTTCTCCTAACTTGTGCTGCGATTGTTTATGCCTTGTACTCTCTGTGATTCACTTCTGACTGGACCGTCCTTCATTACGATTTTGGCTTTGTCTTGGATTTGTTTGCATCGGTGTATCGAACCTTTATTGTTCGACCACGAGTTTTGAGTTTGCTGCCCTGGTTACAACTTGGATTACGTCCCTGGGATTAAGATTTTTGGATTGTGGGCTTTGAACTGTTGCCTCTTACTCTGCGGGGGCTCGCCCCCTTTCCTAATAAAGCACCAGCTTTTTGGATTACTTGGTTCTCGGGTCTGGTTCCTGAGCGTAACCTCACAAACGGACCAATTCTATTAAGTTCGGCAACCCTATTTGGACTATCTAGGTACTGATCTTTCCATTATTAGACCGGGAAATGTATGATTATACATTCTTGTATCACTAATTTGCTGCTATTATGAACATGTCCTTTGGCCCCCCTTTATGCCTCTTTTTTTGCGCTGCTTTTTGCGTTGTTTTTGTTTTTTGAAATTATATGTATATGTGCGCTTTGATTTGTCAGTAAAGTATTTGCTTTCATTGTTTAAAATGAGAAACCCCCCCCCCAAAACAAGCCAAACACCCCATAAATGGCACATTGAGATTAAACCAGACAAAATAGTGGAATCATACTGCATATGGGTAAGTAGTTCTCTTTTTTGTTGCCATCACTGTGCTAGAAATAACACTGGATTCCAGTATGCTGTCTAACCTCGGTGGGCCATGAGTGAGACAGTACGCTGGCTAGACTTTTTAATAAATCATACTACACAATGCAGGAAACCCTTAAACTATCTACATTACACATAATCGAGTCATTAATCTAATGTTTGTTATATTGGCGTTTTCCTCCAAACCAATTTCGATGACATGCTAACTTTACTCATTTCGGCTAAGTGACTGACGTTCTGTATCCGATTGTGGCTAGTTAGCTGGCTAGCTGCCAAGCCAACTAAAGTTTCTAAGCAGATTATATCGTGCATTGCAAAATCCTTCACCATCTGGCTAAATGTTTTATGGTATCTAGTGTGGCAAATGCCTGTGTTGGGTGGCATGGAGGAATCATTTTCTTTGCAGAATAGCAACTGGTTTGTAGCTACATCTGGTATTGCATGCAGAAGTCCACGGGGGAAAAAAAACAATACCAGTACTATGTTAACATATGCATCAATGATCCTGTAGGGGTAATTCTGTCTTCTCAGCAAAATATATGCATAGATTGTTGGCAGCTAACTAGTGACAAAAAAAATTTATCTTCTTTTTACCTTACATTTTACCTTACTTAACTTCAAGGTAACACACCTTAATCCATTGCACTTTTCAAACTGCTTGTTTGGCCTTGGAAAAAAGATTAATAGAGCTCCCTGTGTAATTACCGGTAGAATTGAGAGGCCAAGTACAGCGGCAAGAGGGAAATAGAACAGCATGGACACAATACAAATACAGAGAATAATGCAGACCATTCGACAGGGAAAATCATTGCACTTCTAAAAGGACGTCCAAACATCCGACAAAACGGAAGCAAAGCAAGAGAGAAAAAGGAGAAGTATCTCGGGAGCCCAGAAAAACAAGGCACATAAAATAGTGTGGCACAAAGAATGGAGAAGAAAAGGGGAATATCCCAAGAGGGATAGAAACTCCTATAACAATGAGAAGATACAAATTCACATCAATGCTTATTGCAGATATCTTTAGCAAAAGTGCTAAACTACAAACAGACTCTCTAGCGAAGTAGGCATGGCGGACTTCTGGCTTATGAGGAGGTGCTGCCCAAGTTCAATCAGCCAGCTCGGGAAAGAATCCGATTGAAAGGGAATTCGATATCGTCCCGGGATGAGAGCCTAAAAGAAAAGTCCTAAACACACGCACACCTCCCAAACCATGACAGGACCCCTCCTCTAAGGAACGGCTATGGATGTTACCAGGGAACCCCGTGCACGGAACTTTGGGATAAGTGTGGGATCCAGAATATCCCGAGAAGGGACCCTGCACTGCTCCTCAGGACCATATCCCTCTCAATCAACTAAAAACTGGGCCCTATGACCAACACGCCTCTCGGACAGAACACAACGCAAAAAACTGGCCCCCCCACCATCATCCGCGGCGGCAGCGGGGGTTTTTTGACCAGTGCCAGGACACTGGTGCTGTAGACCGTTTTTAGCTGCAAGACATGAAAAGAGGCGTGGATGCGCAAGGATCTAGGGAGTTTTAATTGGGCGGTGACAGGATTCATCTTGAAAGGACCAATGAAGTGGGGAGCTAATTTCCGCGACTCCACATTTAAAGGAAGGTCCCGAGTGGAAAGCCAAACTCTTTGGCCTACCTGATAAGATGGGGACAAACAGCGCCTTCTATCAGCAGCGGTCCTCTGTTTCTGCTCTGACCACAACAGAGAGGACCGGACCCAAGCCCAGACCGACTGACAACGCCGAATCAAGTGATTAACTGCGGGAACCTCTGAATCCCTCTCAGTCTCCGGAAACAGGGGAGGTTAATAACCCAACTGAGCCTCAAACAGAGAAAAGCCTGTGGAGGAGTTACAGAGTGAATTATGGGAGTATTCGGCCCATGCCAAAAAATGACTCCACGAAGAGGGGTTGTCAGCCCAGAAACACCGAAGTGTATTCTCCAGCGACTAGTTGATTTCACTCTGTCTGCCCGTTAGTCTCAGGGTGGAAACCAGACAAAAGGCTCACGGCCGCCCCCAATAGAAAGCACGCCAGAATTTGGCCATGGATTTTGGGCCGCGGTCAGAGACTACATCCTGAGGGAGACTATGCAGCCGGAACACATGGTCCACAACAAGAAGGTCCATCTCTCGCGCTGAAGGGAACTTGGGCAGAGCAATAAAGTGGGCGGCCTTAGAAAAGCAGTCGACAAGGACTAAGATGACAGTGTTGCCTTCAGAAATAGGAAGCCCCATAACAACCGATACGGCTCCACAGGCGCTTGGGGACAGGCAACGGCCGGAACAGACTAGAGGGGGGAAGATGGGAAATCTTGTTCCTAGCACAGATACTGCATGCCACCACTAATTCCAGGATGTCCTCAATCATGCTGGGCCACCAAAATCGTCAGGCCAAGAACCGCTTGGTCTGATGAACCCCTGGGTGACTCATGAGGCAAGGAGGGTGCCCCCACTGGAGAACTTGGGACTACACCGCTACTGGAACAAACAAACAGCCAGGCGGCTCTCCACCAGAACCAAGATCAGAACTCAAGGCATCCCTCACAACAGACTGTGTCCCACTGAATGGGAGCCAAAATCTGAGCTGCCGGAATAACCAGCTCAGGAATCGGATCGTGACCAGAGCAGTCGTAAATCCATGACAAGGCGTCAGGCTTTGGAGCCAGGGCAGTAGGTTAACAAAGTTAAAGCGATTGAAAAACAATGACCACCGCATGTTCCGGGAATTATGCCGTTTAGTCTGCTGGATATATTGGAGATTTTTATGGTCTGTCCAAACCACAAACAGATGTCCAGCCCCCTCTAACTAATGACACTACTCTTCTAATGCCAACTTGACAGCAAACAATTCCCAGTCACCAATGCTGAAATTCCATTTGGCCGGCGACAACAACCAGGAGAAGTAGGCGCATGGGTGCAACTTTTTGTCCAGAAGGGGGCACCCACCCCGACCTCCGACGCATCCACCTCCACCACAATTGGGAGGGAGGGGTCGGGCAAAACAAGAATGGGCTCTGAGATTAATTGTTTCTTTAACTCCTGAAAAGCAGCCTCAGCTGCTTCAGACCAAGCAAACGACGAGGAGGTATTCTTCTTAGTGAGCGCGATAATGGGACAGCTACCATGCTAAAATTGTGGATAAACCTCCTATAAAAATTAGCAAAGCCCAGAAACTGTGGAACCTCCTTGACATTTTGAGAGGCAGGCTATTTCCTGACCGCTGCCAACTTCAGATACAATGAAGCTAAGGAACGAGACTGTCTTGGCATGAAAAATGCATTTTTCAGCCTTGACAAAAAGCTTGGCTTTAAGGAGGGCCTCATGCACTTGTCTGATGTGTTTTTTATGCTCCGTGATAGTTGAAGAAAAAATCAGAATATCATCAAGGGAGATAAAGACGAATTTCTCCAACGTCTCTCAGCAGATTTCATTAACGAGTGCTTGGAACACCGAGGGGAAGATAACCAATCCGAACGGCAAGACCAAATACTCGTATTGCCCATAATGTATATTAAATGCCGTTTTCCACTCGTCCCCTTCCCGGATCCGAACGAAGTTATGAGAATTCCGGAGGTCTAGCTTGGTTAAAAATGATGCCTCCAGTAGACGTGTAAACGCAGAGTTCATCATTGGAAGGGGGTATTGGTTTTTAATGGTGATATTATTCAAGCCCCAGTAATCAATACAGGGTCTCAAACTGCCATCTTTTTTGGCCCACAATAAAGAACCCTGTTCCAGCAGGAGGCGTGGAAGGCATAATAAATCCTTTAGCCAGAGGCTCCTGAATATATTCTCACATGACCTTACGCTCAAGCTCTGACAGCAAGTATAATGAACCCCTGGGGGGAGAGGTACTAGGGTAGTGATTTATCTTGCAATTGTATGTGCAATGAGGAGGTGAAGTCGAGGCCCATTGCTTGCTAAAAACCTCCGAGAGATCAGCATAATCATTAGGAACATTGGGAGGCAGAGAAAAGTTCAGAGCAGCCCCTAAATTCTCACCCTGTTCAGAACCTGCCATCTCTATGACTGATTCAGAGTCAGAGAAATCCTCTGAATCACAATCTTCCTCTGGCTGCCGCCAGTCAAATTGAGGATCCCACTCCAACCCCTCCCCTGCCCATTTTACTAGATTAGGAAGGTTGGGTGAGACAACCTCCTCAGAATCACTCTAGGCGTCAGCCTCCCCATAGGTTGATGTCCGGGATGACACGCCAAACTCTCCCTACAGTGGGACCTACAATCAGTGCCCCACTGGACGACTGGGTTATTCTGACTGCCCCAAAAGATGTGTGGCCAGTGTTTCAGTAGCCAAGAGAGTCGTAAGACCAAAGGGAAAACAGGGGAACTGATCATAAAAAACGAATTCAGAAGCCTCGGTTATAAGTCCAGTTTCCAGCGGGCACCAGTCTAAGGACCTAACAGTGCGTGAATGTAAAAGAGGATGGATGGGAATGGAATGTTTCCTAGCCCACTCTATATCCATTAAACAACCCATGGCACCTGAGTCCAAAAAAGCCTCAACAAATATTTTCTGTCTGCCTACAATCAATTCTACTTAAATAAATGTTCCAAAGGGAAATTGGGTGTGTTCCTCTTACGACCCCCCCCCCCCCCCCCCCCCCCCCACCAGTACCGCCAGAGGGCCTTCCCCTTTCCCTTTAAGCTCTGGGCAACGTGAATGGATATGTCCTGGTTTGCTAGAATGATGTCAAATTATTCGTCTGCGATCAGGCTTACAAACCTAGCTCTCATATGAACAGTCAATCTGCATAGGCTTACTAACAGTGGGAAATTCAATGGGTGGAGCGGGGGCTGTGTGTACTTTGGGAGAATTGGCCCATTTGCGAGTATGAGCTAGAGCAGTTTGTTTCTCCTTGTTTCGTTCAGGGATAGAATGATCAACTTGCACCGCAGTACGAACTAACAAATCTAAAAAAAACGCATGGCTCTAATGTCGCCAGAGCATCCTTAACCTCCTTTGCCAAAGTGTGAAGAAAAACTGTCATGAGAGGTGCCTCTGGCCACCCTGCCTCTGTAGCAAGAGAACGGAAAGCAATGGAGAAATCTGCGACGCTCTCAGAGCCCTGCTCAAATGCATAAGATGTCTAGTTGCGTCCTGACCACAAACGCTGAAATCATTTCCCCCACCAGTGTATCGAATTTACCATCGACAATCTAGCACGAATGACCGGTCCCACCCAAGTGAGAGCTATACCAGCTGACAGAGATAAACGCAATGCGTGACTCTTCATTCGAGAATTGTGAGGATTGCATTTTTTTTTTTTTTTTTAAGATTTTTTCTTGGGAATTTTTCCTTTTTATTTGACAGTTATACAGTGTACAGAGACAGGAAGGTTGGGGAGAAGAATGGGGGAAGACATGCAGCAAATGACCTGAGCCGGAATCGAACCCAGGTCGCTGTGGGAAGGACACAGCCTTCGATGATATGCGCGCTTAGACCAATAGGATTGTGTTTTAAAAAATATTTCACATTGAGCAATGAAATCTTTGCATTGCCTCGGCTTCATATCTTGGGGGTAACTGAAGTTTAGGCTCTCGGAGAAAGTGTGTGGTTTCTGCTTGTTAAACATCTTGGGGGAGCTGAGTGGTCAACGCTCTACGGCACTCGGTGAGGCTTAATAAGATATTTTCCTGTCTCTTAATAGCAGGCTCCTGTAGGCAAATCCTATCCGTCTGATTATTTAAGCAAGTGAGGCCCTTACCATAGCAAACAAGGACCGATTGTTGACTAGCAACAATTCCCTCCAGCATAGCCATTGCTGGCGACTTCATAGCTGGCTAGAGTGTTCTGTAATGGCTGGTAGAATTAAGAGGCCTAGTGCAGTAGCAAGAGGGAAATAGAGCAGCATGGGCACAGTATAAATACAGAGAATTAATAAAGACCATTCGACAGGGAAAATTCTCGCGCTTCCAAAAGGAAGTCCAAACATACGACAAAACAGAAGCAAAGCAAGAGAGAAAAAAAGTATCTCTGGAGCTGAGCAAAACAAAGCACCTAAAATAGTGCGACACAAAAGATAGAGAAGAAAAGGGGAGTATCCCAAGAGGGACAGAAACTCCTATAATAATGAGAAGATACAAAGTAACATAAATGCTTACTTCAGATTTCTTCGGCTAAAGAGCTTAACTACAAACAGACACTCTGGCAAAGGAGGCGTGGCAGAGTTCTGGCTTATATAGAGTCCGAAGAGGCGCCGCCCAAGTTCAATCAGCCAGCTGGTTAAAGAATCCGATTGAAAGGGAATTCGATATCATCCCAGGATGAGAGCCTCAAATAAAAGTCCTAAACACACGAACACCTCCAAAACCATGACACCCTGTTGCCGGGCAGGGTATCTTTCGCCGGTATTACATGTTCCCTAAGTGCATCTCAGAAACATTTTCGATCAAGTCAAGCACCTCTCCTATTAAACACAGCTCATGACTGCACTGAATGTGGGACAATATGGCAGTGCTGTTGGGGTAGGCAGGACCTTATTAAGAGAAGGCAATCTGAATAGTAGTTTTTCAAACTTGATTGACTGGTCAGAAAGGTCCATTAAAAGCGAACTCGCAAAACAACTTGCAAACAAAGAAATATAAAGTTATTGGAGCAGTATGCATATACAAATTAATACCTGCAGAAAAATATGCAGTTAAGAGTATGGGGATATGCTCAATGCTGAAATATGGTACCAGAACGGATTTAATTGCTGCGTGTACTTGGTTCTGTAGCTGCATATTACAACCTCAATTCCGAAATAGTTGGGACAAAGTGTAAATCGGGAATAAAATGAAAAGGCAATAACTTTCAAATCACACCAGCCAGTATTTTTTTTCAAAATAGAACAGAGATAATATGGCAAATGTTGAAACTAAGAAATTTTACCATTTTATCCACAAAATGAGCTCATTTCAAATTTGATGGGTGTTATATGTCTCAAAAAAGTTGGGACAGGGGCTTGTTTACTGTGGTGTAGCATCCCCTCTTCTTTTTTACAGAGTGTCTGGGCATTGAGGATTTTCTTGAGTTTAGCCATTGAAATTTTATCCCTCTTTTGTTTAAATCAGGCTTCCAGCTGCTGGAGAGTTTTGGGTCTCCTTTGACGGACTTTTAATTTAATTATGCGCTAAATGTTTTCAATTGGTGAAAGATCAGGACTGCAGGCAGGCCAGTTCAGCACACAAACTCTTCTACTATGAAGCCATGATGTTGTAATAGCTGCAGTATGTGGTTTTGCATTGTCTTGGCCTTCCCTGGAATAGATGTCCTCAGGAGGGGAGCATATGTTGCTCTAAAACCTTTATATACTTTTCAGCATACATGGTGCTTTTTAAAAAATGCAAGTGTCCCACGCCATATGCACTAATGCATCCCCATACCATCAGAGATGCTGGCTTTTGAACTGAACGCTGATAACAGGAGGGGTGGTCTTTCTCCACTTTAGCCCGGAGGACACGACGCCCATGATTTTCAACAAGAATGTCAAATTTGGACTTGTGTGACCACAGGATACTTTGCCACTTTGCTACAGTCCATTTTAAATGAGCCTTGGCTCACAGAACATGGCAGCGCTTCTGGATCGTCCTCAACAATGGCTTCCTTTTTGCATGATAGAGTTTTAGGTGGCATCTGTGGATGGCATGGCGCACTTTGTTTACGGACAGTGGTTTCCTGAGTACAGTATTCCTGGGCCCATTTAGGAATTTCAATGACAGAGTCATGTCGTAGAGTGATGCAGTGGCATCTGAGGGCCCGAAGATCACGGGCATCCAGCAAAGGTCTTTGGCCTTGTCCCTTACGCACAGAGATTTTTCCAGTTTCTCCGAATCTTTTGATGATGTTATGCACTATCAATGATAAGACTTAAAAGCCTTTGCAATTTGAGTTCAGTACTTTCTACTGGTCATCACATGTAGCTTGTTCGGCCTCTGGCAGTGTCTATACAGTGAGCGAGCAAGATCCGAGATCTGTGGTTTTTCACTTGTACCACATTCCTTCAGGGTTTGTAAAGGGGGCTAGATAATATCGGTACCACAGCATTTGCAATGGGTTTTTTTCACATATCTGCTTTGTCAGAGTGCCCTTTATTTTGGATCAACAACATCACTTTTTCCACTCTTTACAGCAACATGAGGTTTGTCTTTTTTGCCCACTTGTATGATTACACTTGTGGAATATGCTAATGGCCCTTGTCTCGGAAGCTTTGAGAAGTTCGATGACTATTGTTCTTAAGAAAATTTAAATTTATAGACCATAACCTCAGTCCTTCACTGAATTTTAGTAGTTCCAGAAATCTTAGTTGTTTTCTTTGCTTGATGCAGGCCAATAGTTTGACCCTTCTGAAACAGAACTTTTTTCCGCGACCACAGGATATGTATGATCTGAACTGATTGTTTAAGAAATGAGAAGCTACTTACTGCATCAACTGGGGTTAAATAACTTTTTTCCAGCAGGAAATATTAATCACCGCAATAATTGTCCAATGGAAGGCTCTTACCTTTTTTCCAGTTAAATCCAGGTGCTGACTTTTTTTTTAATTTATTTTTTTGGCTGGGCAGTGTATGAAAACAAGATATAAGAAATAATCTTGTTTTATTTAAAGTGTTAGTATTTTTCATCTATCAACATTTTTTAAAATCTATATAAAGTGTTTCACTAAAGTTGAGACTGATGCCATTTAACTTCTCGCAATATTCTAGTCTTTTTCAGTTGGGCTTGTAGAATCTTCTGCGGGCCAGTGACCTTTTTTTTGGTCACTACCCTGACTGCCTAGTGGCAAAAAAAAGGGAAGATCGATCCTTGCTGTTGTCTTCCATCCTCAGTGTTCAAACTCAAGCTGCTAAGTATTTATGTATGTGTGAAGTAAGCCTGTACAAGCCTAGTGGCCCATTGGGCCGGTGCTTAAACCCGGTTTCCATGGCATATAGCGACTAGGAGTATTACAACTCCCCCTGGATGGGATGCCAGTCCATCGCAGGTACTCCCCCAGCTCTAAGACAAGTTTCCCTGCCTATTTACTGGTACCCATTTATACACCTGGGTGGAGTGAGGCGTGGAGTGTGGGAGTAAAATGTTTTGCCCAAGAACACACCGCGAAGGCCGTGGCCTGGGCTTGAACTCGGGACCTTATGATCTCAAGTCAAGCCTACTTGATTCTATTCCCAGTACTTACAATCCTGATGAGTGGTCCTCCCCCCAATTTCTTCTTCATCTGTGTTCCAGAGTGTCCATCTGTCTTGAATGTCCTGATTCATTCAGTTTGACACCCCTGCTACTGACCTCAGATCAGTCCCTTCTGCTATGCCTCTTCTAGTCCTCAGTATTCCGGTTAGCAACTGTGGGTCTTCAGACCATATGACAATTTGCTTTGCTCATGATTAATTGAAACTCCAGTATTCTGTCTCTTGAGGATGCCCTTGAAGCTTTAACTGTGATCTCAGTGTGGATCCCGTGTTCTGAATTTGTGACAATCAAGTTAAATCAATAATTGGGCTCAATTTCACTGGATACACCCAGACATAATTTACTGCCAACCTGTTGAATCTAAACATCACTTGAATTGAACCTGTTTGGCAATGTGAAGATGGCAAACAGCAGCATATGATGCCACAATCTTAATAAATTCAAGCACAGATGACAAACAAAGTTATTGACATCTATCAGACTATAAAGGTTAACAACTCCATTTCTAAGGCTCTGGAACTCCAGCAAATCTCAGTGATAGCCACTGTTGCCTACCATTACTCCTTGATGCGCGTACCAAGTATTTATCCATGAGATAACAAAAGAACCAAGACTAACATCTAAAGACCTGCAGGCCTGACTTGCCGTTGTTTTGTGCTCACAATTCTGCAGTAAGAGAGAGACAAGGCAAAAATAGCATTCATGGGAGAGCTGTCGGTTGAATACGCTGGCCAGAAAGTACACAAAGGCCCATCTCACATTTGTGGGGAAAAAAAAATCTTGATGACCCCCAAGACATTTGGGATGACATTCTGCAGACTGATGAGTGAAAAGTGGAACTTTTTGGATGACATGGGTCTCCTTACATCTGGCATCACAAACACAGGTTTCCACAAAAAGAACTTCAACCAACAGTCAAACACGGTGATAGCAGTGTATATCCTGGGGCTGCTTTGCTGCTTGAGGACCTGGGCAACTAGACATAATCCATGAATTCAACTCTCTACCAGAAAATCCCTGATTTGAACATTTCTAGCCATCAGTTTGTAACCAAAAGCTCAAGTGCAGTTGGTTTATGAAGCAGGACAATGATCTTCGGCTCACAAGTACATCCACGTCTGAATGGCTCAAAAAAAAACCATTCAGTTTATGTGTAAAAGCCTTCTAATATCTATTCTGCAAAGAGTGGGCTCCACAGTGACATGACTCCTTGTCAGTTATTACAAGTGTTTGTTTAAGGGGGCCATTTATATTTTTTACTTGGCCGAAATAGTTTTTTTTTTTTTTACCTTAAATAAATAAAAGATCATTTAAAAGCTGCATTCTGTGTTTACTCACATTGTCCTTGGCTGTTAAAAATTGTCTTGAGCAAAAATTAAAGAATTGAGAAAGGTGCAAATTTTTCACAGAGCTGTATGTTGGAGTACTTCAGTGTAGATACTGGTTTTCCCCTTATTTGAAAAATACACCCCACATACTTTTTTTTCCCTGAGTCTACTTCTTGTAAAATGAGAACAATTTGCCCCATCATCACTTTTGCAGAATGTATTAAATGTGCCCTACTTTTCTCATACCTTTTTCAGACTTGAGAGTTTTTCTGTCTGCGTCTGCAGATAGGACAGTGAACAGTGAAACGCTTCTACCCACTGAAACAGAGTTTTTGTCTTAGAAATTCTTAAGCTCTAATAATGATGCGTTAAGAGGCACCCCAGCATTAATTTAAGCACGGTTTAATTTAGGAATTCTACAGACCCCGAAAATCCAAGAAGATTCACTTCGGATGGACTCAAAGTTATATTACTTATATTTATATCCTTTGAACAAATCGTTGCTTTTGTTGCATTCTTTATTAATATCACTACAATTTTAATTTCATGCGAGGTCACAGTAAAGTATCCACTTGATTTCAAATAATAACATGGTTTACAGGGCAGCACAATGATGCAGTGGGTAGCACTGGGGCCTCACAGCAAGAAGGTTGTTTCTGTGGGAAGTTTGCTATTTGGTTTGGTTTCTTCTTGGTACTTTGTTGACATATCCCAAGTAACTTTAAGACATGGTTAGAATATCCCAACCAACTTTGCATCAATGGGGAAAACAACAGAAACGTGACCCTAACAGTCTCCAATCCAATGTAGCGTAAGCATCTCTCCGGCCTGTGCAATCTGAAGTGTATACCTTGGCTTTAGTTTCATAACTAACACTGTTTCATGAAGACAATACTGCATATAAAGATGCTTAATAAGAAATATTGCAAACTGCCCAGCTAACATACAGTGCTGTGAAAAAGCATTTTCCCCCTTTCTGATTTCTTATTTTTTTGCATATTTTTCACATTTAAATGTTTCAAATCATCAATCAATTTTTAATATTAGACAAAGATAACCCAAGTAGAAACAAAATGCAGTTTTTAAATGATAATTTCATTTATTGAGGGAAAGAAGCTATCGAAATGTGCCTGGCCCTATGTGAAAATGTAATTGCCTCCTAAACTTAATAACTGGTTGTGCCATCCTCGGCGACAACAATGGCAATCAAGCGTTTGCGATAACTGGCAATGAGTCTTTCACATTGCTGTGGAGGAATTTTGGCACACTCTTCTTAGCAGAATTGTTTTAATTCAGCCACATTTTCACATTGTTTTTCGAGCATGAACGTCCTGTTTAAGCAGTGCCAATAAGAATGGGCCGTAACATTATTTGCTCAATGGGTGCGCAAATAGCCCTTCCATTTTTAAAAGACAGACCAAATAAAGACTGTTGTCTATCTTTAATGGAAGAGTTAAAATAGGCGAATAAATAGGCCAAGAAAAGTCAAGCTATCAAGTTGCATTTTATAAAGACCAAATACAAACATGGCTAAGCTTGTGTTCGTTTAATAATTGCTGAAATAGCTTACTCAAAAAATTAGAACTTTTATGACTATAAGAGACTCTGTCCGACAGTCGCTAAATTTGTCATAAATGCACTAAGTCCAATGTTGACTAATCTATATTGAGCAGAGCTTAAACAGAAACATTGGTTGAAATTCTCAGTACTCATTTTGAAGAACTGAGCGGTCTTATCGGAACATTCACATTTTATTTCTAAAAGATCAAGAAGACCGCCCACTTTATTGTCCTGCCTGAGCTCCCTTTGACGCGGGAGATGGCCATTCTTGGTGTGGACCATGTGTTCCGGCTGCATGGTCTCCCTCAGGATGTGGTCTCTGATCGGGGCCGACATTTTACAGCAAAATTCTGGCGTGCTTTCTGCAACCAGTTAGGGGCCGCCGTGAGCCTTTTGTCTGGTTTCCATCCTGACAGATGGAATCTGACGGGCAGACAGAGCGAATTCACTCAAGACCTTCCTTTAAAAGTGGTCACGGAAATTGGCTCCCGCTTCATTGATCCTTTTAAGATAGTGCAGAGGATCAACCCTGTCACTGTCCGTTTAAAGTTTGTTTAGACTTTAACCATTAACTTCAGGCCATCTTTGAACAGAGATGGGGGATACCGTCTACCCTGTATAAAACAAGCTGTTATCACAAGACAAATTGAGCCCCTCTGAACAAAAGTGGTCTAACTCCATTTTTTATCATTTTGAGAAAACGGCTTCCAAAGTTTTGACGTCGTAAATTCAGCATGCCAGTAAGAATTTAGATTTGTCTTGAAGTGACATCCTTTGAATCTTCGCTTTCATGGTCAGGAAGTATTTTCTGTCAACGTTGACATTTTTTGTTATTTTTGCATGTCTCGCTTAAAAACTAAGAATTTTGGAGTTAGACCACTCTTGCACTACTATTTATATTTCAGAGGTGGATCTAACAATCTTCTGGCCCATTATTGCATGAATAGATTTTACTTTTAGCATGAAAAATATGGGTCTAACTCGGAAAATGAAAAAATTGGAGTTAGACCGCTATTATTCTGAGGGGCTCAATTGATCTCATGATAACATGAGATCTGCTTAAGAACTGAGCTTCTCCATGCACTAAGGAATACCGCAAGAAGTGGCTGAAATTTTCATAAGCAGTTTACACCCTGTGTATAGATTTTTTTGTTTGTACAGACTCATTTGCTTCATATTCAATGTTGTGGTTCTTTATGATGTTGAATTCCCTTCCTTGCTTCCTTGGCCTAAAAGACCACAGCCAATGCTCTCAAGTATTTCATTTCAGAAGGTTGGCACTTAAGCAAACCCACTCTCCTTGATACTGTGGACTCACTGTGTGAAGTTTTTTAATGTACTAGACATTCTTTCCACAAACAGTTCCGTGTGATCTTAAGGCTGTTCTTTTGTCTTAGCCGAGTTTTAACCACATGTGATTCTATGTGGTTGTCTTGACCTAAATTTTACATGAACTGCCACTTGCACTGTTTACAAAATTAACTTTGTAAGGTTTTAAGAGCAGCTGACTGAAAAAATCGGCCATGGGGCCCCAAAACATGGAAAGTGACATCTCACCGATTTTGATGAAACTTGTTGTATGAACAGTACTTGGCTAGCCAACAACTTTCCCCAAGAATTTCAGCGTAGCATTTAGTGCTTGCCATGGAAACCAGTCTTGTATTTTTTAGATCAAATGTGTCTGTCAGCCAGCAATAAATAAGAGCAAATTTGGCATTTTTGAGGGTAGAAAAAATGTCATAAAAGTGCAGTTCAAAAAACTTTTTTCTACTTAAGCATGAAGCAGCACAACTCCCCTTCCCGGCAAAGTTCAAATTTTGGTGTTCACGTCAATATTTTTTTAGTTCAGAATTTTTTTGAAAGATCTGAAATGGCTTCACGAAAATGATCAAAATACAAGCTCCACTAACATGTAAATTGTCAGTGAGCAGACAGGATCTGTGAGCTAATATTTACACAACGTACCAAGACACATTGTATCTTGCTATATCTGACTTAAAATTTCCTCACATCGCATGTATAATGTGCCTGGAGGAGCTCAAACTTTCAGAATTTTGTCCATTTCCAGCTAGCTCAGCAGGCGATTGTCCCGAGCAAATGGTTTGAACATCGTTTTACTGGTACGTGTTTTGTAACTCTTGTCAAGTCTTGGCGGTAAACAAACTGGAGAGAGACGTCACCACACAGCTGCCAAACCAATTTAAAGTTAAAAACAATACAGAATGAGTTGTTTTTATGTTTATGACTGATAGTATTGCTTTACTACATAACCTGGTAACAGTGTATCACGTACTTTAGTCTTGTAAACAACAACATAGATGACAGATTATCGTTTTCTTGCTGGACCCTACTACCCTAGCAAAGCTGAATGAACTTTGCTGACAAGATCGATTGAGATGAAAAGAGTGCTCCTGTGAAATTGTAATTTGCTGTGGCGGGCGGTGGACAGAGAACAAGGAGGGTGATAAACATGTCTTTAAACTGCTTATTAGTCTTGATCTGTTTTCAGTCAATTCCCCTGGTAAAAGACACTTTAATTCTCCCTTCTCAGATGTCACTAATTGTCTTCGTTAAGATGAGAAACCAAACGCACCAGTTGAATGCAAAAAAGAGCGCATTTCAATCTTTTTCAATTAAACAATCATGACGCACAGGTTTGACACCTTGCTTAGGATGTGACAAAATTTAACACGGTAAATTCGCCGTGGTTTTTTTCGTGAAGAGTTGCCTATTAAGACATGTGAATTAAACATTTTATAGAATTTATTATTCATTCACCGAAACATTTCATTATAAGGGAAACCAACATGTTGACCAAGAACAATGATCGAACTCGGGTCACTAATCACATCTTTTTCAAGGGATGTTTTGGCCCCCCCCACTCGGGTCACTAATCACATCTGTTTCAAGGGATGTTTCCCCCCCCCCAAAGTTTTCCGTCCACCGCCCGCCACTGGTAATTTGTCAAAAAAATTCATAGCGAAGTAATTAATTCCGCTATGTTAGGATGATTTTCTGTTCCTCATTGTCTTTGTGTTGCGTACACATCAGAGGCCAGTCACTACCAATGTGATGCAGAAGATGCCCCCTGACAGTTCTGTTGTGTAATTTAAGTGGAACATATCATGGTAGAAACGTCATTGCTGTTTCATGAAAGTAGAGCCATATTGGTGGGAAAAGTATTGGCACTTCATCTGAAAAGTAACAACATTATAAGAAATTAATGTGGTCCACACAGGTCAGTCTTTGCTAGTCAGATGATGACAGGATCTATGGATGACTTGATTTTCCATTTTTTCAAAATAGGGCCACATTCGAGTGGAACATACTGGCACATAGAATATAAGACAACACTTATTAGTTATATTTACTTGATCTACAGGGGTCACTCTTTGAATGTCATATGATGACAGGGTCTATGGATGATCTGCAAAAGTGTTCAAATGTTGAAACTGAGACATTTTACATTTTTATCCCGGAAATGAGCTTATGTCAAATATTCTGGCTGCAACAGGTCTCAAAAAATTTGGGACACAGGCAAAAAAGGGCTAAAAAAGCAATTAATATATAAGTGAATCAGCTGAAAGAACATTTAGGAAGTTATTCAGTTAACTGGCATCATGCATATAACATCATTGGCTCTTAAAGGGATGTCTTAGAGAGGTTGAGGTTCTCAGAATAAAGATGGCCAAAGGCCTTCCAACCTGTGAAGGCTTGTGTAAAAAAATTGTGGGATACTTCAACGACAATATTCCTCAATGTCAAATTGCAAAGGCATTGAAGGTCTCATCATTGACAGTGCATAACATCATCAAAAGATTAAGAGAAACTGGAAAAATCGCTGTGCGTAAGGGACAAGGCCAAAGACCTTTACTGGATGCCTGTGATCTTTGTGCTCTCAGACACCGCTGCATCACTCACTGGCATGATTCTGTCATTGACATTACTAAATGGGCCGAGGAATACTTCAAGAAACCACTGTCTGTAAACACAGTCCGCCATGCCAGCCACAAATGCCTCCTAAAACTCTATCATGCATAAAGGAAGCCATTGTTGAGCATGACCAAGAAGCGCCACCGTGTTCTGTGGGCCAAGGCTCATTTAAAATGGGCTGTAGCAAAGTGGCAAAGACGAGTCCAAATTTGACATTGTTGTTGGAAATCATGGGCATTGTGTCCTCCGGGCTAAAGAGGAGAAAGACCACTCCTCCTGTTATCAGCGTTCAGTTCAAAAGCTGACCATGGTGGTATGGGGATGTATTATTGTTAATTGTGTGGGACACTTGCATGTTTTAAAAAGCACCATGAATGCTGAAAGGTATATAAAGGTTTTTGAGCAACATATGCTCCCCTCCAGATGACATCTATTCCAGGGAAGGCCTTGTGTATTTCAGCAGATCAATGCAAAACCACATACTGCAGCTATTGCAACAGGATGGCTTTGTAGTGCAAGAGTCCATGAGCTAAACTGGCCTGCCTGCAGTCCTGATCTTTCACCGATTGAGAACATTTGGCGCATAATTAAACATAAAGTCCATCAAAGGAGACCCAAAACTCTCCAGCGGCTAGAAGCCTGTATTAACAAGAGTGGGATCAAATTCCAATGGCTAAACTCAAGAAACTCGTCTCCTCAATGTCCAGACGCCTCCACTCTGTGTTGAAAAGAAGAGGGGATGTTACACCATAGTAAAAAGGCCCCTGTCCCAACTTGATTTGATTTGATACATGATTTTCAGTTTCTTCAAAATAGGGCCACTTGCGTGAAACTCTAACACCAAAATTGTAGCGCAACACTTATTTTTAGCTATATTAACTTGGTCTACAGGGGTCAGTCTTTAAATGTCAAATGATGACTGGGTCTATGGATGATCTGTAGATGTGCAGGGATCTGATGAAATTCTCTGTTTTTGCTCGATTTCCCATTTCTTCAAAATAGGCCCACATTCCTGTGGAACATACTGGCACATGAAATAAAAAGCAACACATTTTTTTAGATATTCAGATGGTCTAAAGGAGTGTCTCATTACATGTAATGTATTGACTGGGTCTGTGGATTGTCTGCAGATACAAATGGAGCATGTCAATTTCGCTGTTATCACTCAATCTTGCTATATCTAAAAATCTGCTCAAACTGTATTGTCCACAGATTTACCCAGCATAAGATGCAAGCAGATTTTATTCAATGAATCTGATGCTGAGATGTCCCCCTTTAATATCTATGTAATGAAAACAGCCAATCACGGTCTGCTCACTGACAGGACACAGAGTAATATTGGCAATATTTTGTATTTTTCCCATTTCTGAAAAGTGTAAAAACTTCATGACACAAAAGACACAACCGTGCATTACAGTTGTAACGTACCTATAGATGTTACATACACTCAACAAAAATATAAACGGAACACTTTTGTTTTTGCTCCCATTTGTCATGAGATGGACTCAAAGATCTAAAATTCATTCCAGATACACAATATTACCATTTCTCTCAAAAATTGTTCACAAATCTGTCTAAATGTGTGTCAGTGAGCACTTTTGCTTTGCTGAGACAATCCATCCCACCTCACAGGTGTGCCACATCAAGATGCTCATCAGACACCATGATTAGTGCACAGGTGTACCTTTTATTGTGGGCAGTATAAGGCCACCCTGAAATGTGCAGTTTTGTCTCACAGCAAAATGCCACAGATGGCGCAAGCATTGAGGGAGCGTGCAATTGGCATGCTGACAGCAGGAATGTCAACCAGATCTGTTGCTCGGGCATTGAATGTTCATTTCTCCACCATAAGCCGTCTCCAAAGGCGTTTCAGAGAATATGGCAGTACATCCAACCGGCCTCACAACCGCAGACCACGTGTAACCACACCAGCCCAGGACCTCCACATCCAGCAGGTTCACCTCCAAGATCGTCTGAGACCAGCTACTCAGACAGCTGCTGAAACAATTGGTTTGCATAACCAACAACCAGCAACCATAACCATATCCAGCAACTTCGCACAGCCATTGAAGAGGAGTGGACCAACATTCCACAGGCCACAATTGACAATCTGATAAACTCTATGCGAAGAAGATGTGTTGCACTGCATGAGGCAAATGGTGGTCACACCAGATACTGACTGGTTCTGAGTCCCCAGACCCCCAATAAAGCATTTCTGGGTGGCCTTTTATTGTGGACAGTCTAAGGTACACCTGTGCACTAATCATGGTGTCTGATGAGCATCTTGATGTGGCACACCTGTGAGGTGGGATGGATTGTCTCTGCAAAGCAAAAGTGCTCACTATCACACATTTAGACAGATTTGTAAACAATGTTTGAGAGAAATGGTAATATTGTGTATCTGGAATGAATTTTAGATCATTAAGTCCATCTCATGACAAATGGGAGCAAAAACAAGTGTGTTGCGTTTATATTTTTGTTGAGTGTATGTATGAAAACAGTGGAATTTGGCCATTTTATTGATATATATTTTTCATATGTGGCTTAATACTATCATTTTCTATCCTAATGTGAAAATGATGCAAATTCGATCACATTGACAGGCCACACAGGCTGAATTTAGCCCTTTGTTCACAAAGCCAGTTTCCATGTCAACCAAAATTAATATTGTTGAAACAACTGCCGTATTTGCCATTTTTCATCATAATAAGCATGTGTGAAAAGTTTCATTAAGATCTGCCGACCTCGACTTTCCACCCCATTGCTGATGCTCTCAGTCTGCTGCTCTTAAGACTTCTGATCAGGAAATTGAATGGAGATTGCTTACATTGATAGTGCTGTACTGTTTTCATTGAAAAAGAAAATACACTGGTCATCTGAAAAGAGGCTACAACCTGTCTGCTTTAATGATTGCGTTTAGCTCAAGTATTTTTAGAAATTTTGTAAGTTCACTTTTATCCTGCATAAATGGTAAGCAATTGTGGCCTATGAAGGAGAAGAAAAGGTCAGTATATACAACATACTGTGTTGCTTGGTCAGTAGTAATGTATATGATTTGTAATTAGGGAGGAAAAATTCAGAAACACCAGTATAGTATTTTAAAACATGAAACATAAAATATGGGTTATCTTAACCCAGTGTAGAGTTATAACTTCCCATAAGTTGGTTTGTACAGTCAACCCATTTAGTTGGGTTGATTGTACAACCCATTATGCTGGGTCAAAGTAACCAAGCACTGGGTTTGTTAATATATGACCCAGTGCTGGGTAGCAGAAACAACCCAATTTGGGTTATATTCAACCCAAAGTTTTTAGTGTGCAACCAAAAGAAAAGTAAGCTGAAAGAGGCTGAACAAAGGTAAAGGAAAAATTGCAGTTTAAGTACACTTTAATCATGTGCACATGGAAGAGTGCAATGTAAACAGTACTTTAGTATATTCAAATGTAACTTAAAGGGAAAGTTCACCCAAAAACGAAAATTGGCACATCATATACTCACCCCAAGGCTAATTGAAGGGTCGGTTAATTTCTTTTCTCCTCAAAACAGTTTTGGAGTTTTAAGGAAAAACAGCATTAAAGAGGAATCCAAATGAATGGAGTTCAATGGCGGCCACTTTTTCAAGCTTTAAAAAAAGCAACGTTAAAAAACATTAAATGCCTCCATTCTGCTCGTGTGACATTTTCGAAGTGTCTATAAGCCCTGACATTATGATTTGTCTCAAAAGCCATCATTTTCTCTATGTTTTTCGCCTAAATGTCCAATGTAGCCACTTAGCCAGGGGTCATGTTTTTTTTTCCTCGGGAAGAGTGAACTTCTGTTACTCAGTGGACTCAAAATACAAAGAAGAAGACCTAGAAAACTTGGGGTAGCCTCGAGCTAATGTTTACATGCGAGCAGCGAACTATCGCCACAGGCATAGAGAAGTCTGCTGCAGGTACAGCGATCAACAAGTGCCTCTGTTGCACTGATAATAACACTTTCAGGTTTAGCTTCTTTCAATTAGGTCTTTCATCTGTCTCCAAACTGTTGAAGCTTCAATCAATCAAGCCAATTCATGAAACAATGGTTCAAGTTTGTGCTTTTTCTTGGATGCTTCAACCAAGAGAAGTGTGTGAGATCGGCTACTTTCCACAGAATACCGGAACATAACCAATACAGACTACGACTGTGGCTAATCGTTCTTCGGCTAGATCTCAAAGTCTCCATTAAATCCCTCGGATTTCTTTGGGTGTGTAGTGAACATTTTTTACCGGAGCATTACAGTCCAAATGTCCCAGGAAGAAAAACAGGAAACTTCTATTAAAGTGTACTGCTGTGCCGACCGCTTCACTACCAGGGACAGAAGTATGTATTTTATCGACGTCTTATATTTTTATGCGTATGTTTAAAGACATTTTTGACAATCGTGAAAATTACAATATAGACTAATTCAAGCAGAAATATACTGTGTCACAAAAGGAATTCACACTCATAAATTTGTAAATATTTTCTTGAAACTTTTAATAAAAGAGTTTTTATTATCACTAGGGGTAAATGCGTTGTCAAAGACATCATGACACACATCAACTCCGACGTGCACAGGTATGTAGCACGCGTGAGCGAACAAGCTAAAACCAAGTTTTCTCATGGTCCTAGTCACATGACCATATGAGAGATGTGCAACTGAGCTCACGTTAGCACGTTAGAGTGACATCTCGGAAAAGCAAGTTTTTACCTTTAATTATTCATTAATTTTCAATGCCATAGCTGTCAAACATTCAGCGTGAACGTGCCATTGGCATGCTGAATACGGAAACGTCTGTCACTGACGTTGCAAGTGTTATGCGATGCAGTCGACGGACTATCCATGATCTTCGGACACGTCTCCAAAAAACTGGCACCACAGCTGACCAACCTCTTTCTGGTAGCCCACGTGTGACGTCAAAAGCAGAAGACAAACAAATTGTCTTACGTCATTTGCATAATCAATTAGTCACTGCAACGTCCACTAGGGATGAATTGTTTAGAGGTCATGTGACTGCCCAAACCATATGTAATCGCCTGTGCACTGCTCCTATTCAAGTTGTAACTTACCATTTTTACTCTTGGACATTTCCGTAACATTTCTGGTGGAACTGGTTACATTTTGGACATTATTTTTATGATACACCATCTGAAATGAGTACAGAATTAAATAAAATCATTATTTAAAACCTCATTTCTTGTATGTTTAACTTATCGACCCCCAAATGAGGGTGAAGTTTTTATTTTGGCTGAGTATACATAAGCAAACGTTCTGCACTTAGATTTAACTAACCAGAGCGGTATTTCCCCAAATCATAGATGCTAACTTGCATAGTTGGAACCATTGACTGTGAATGGACAAACAATGTAAGTTATCAACTTCGCTGTTGGGAGACGCATCCCTGGAGGATTTGATTAAAATAAAGTCGCAATCGCTACTTCATCACATTTGTGGTGTGCTTGGCGGGAAGTAAGATGGTGAAGAGATAAAATGTCAGCATGATGACCTCAGTCCAGAGGAACAGTAGTGAAAGAGGTGGCTTCAGAAAGACTCTCCTGCCTTCAAAACCCTGTCAGCTATTGCCCTGGACGAAGGCCTCATGAAGGACCTGAAACACATGGCCCTTTTCAAGCACACAGGTTTGCAGTACATAAGCATTATGTTTTTACAGCCTCATTTGAACTGCAAATGTTATCAGTATGACAAATACCTGTTTGCTAGTTTTAAAGGAGTTAATCAATATTCTGTACAGGCAACCTTGAAGCGTTCCATTCATCACTGGTGAAGTACACAGGGAAGAAACTACACCTTGTCTGCTCTTCTATGAGAGAACCCACGCAGCTTGCCATTATTGACCACAATGAAAATTTTCCGTGTGAGCATTTCTCCACCTCCACTGGTAAGATACTAAAAAAAAAACCACAGCACATTTTGTTGATAAAAGCCTAAAAATTGAAATTTCTTGTTTAGTGGATGATTCATGTTTTGTTTTTGCACATCTTTAAAAGAGTGATAGATCTGTACTCCCAATAGTCATATGATATAAATATTTTCTGACGTACAACATATTTACTGGGAACATTACTGTGCTTAGTGCCCTTATCTTTCATAGCATTTGCACTTGGGCAAGGACTTTCCATTGGACGTGGAAATTGATATTACTTCATGAAAATAATGAAATGCAGTGGCGTGCACAGACATTATGGGGGGCAAGTGCTCAGGGGGAGAGGGAGGGCACTTTTTTGCGCACGTGGAACATGTTATTATAGTGTGAGATTAAAAAAAATAAAATAAACATTACACGCACATGTTCAATGCAATTCATGACTGCTGTCATTCATCACAAGAAGGCACATGGGTAGCCTTTATGGGGATATTTTTCTCAGGCCAATGGGGAACTGTCTGATTCTTCTTTATGTGTTCATTTATGTTGCCTAACAAAACCTACACAAAAGAAAACGATCAGCTTAACAGATAGATTTGCAAAGTTGACCGACATTGTTTGTGGTGGTCGTCCTCACATTATCTATCATTGTTTGGGCTATAGCATTAAACTAGCTAATCAGGTGACCAGTCGGCTAAAAAATGCTCAGTTGTTTGGTGCTGCATGAGCAATGACGTACCGTCAGATGCCAGGAAGGCCTTCAGTAACATCATCCTTTCCCGGATAATTGCTCTTAAACTGTTTGCGATCAGGTTTGATTGATTAACAATCAAACAGTTAATTATCAGAATAGCCACCACCAATGCGTGACACGTAATGATTAAGAAATGCTAATTACAAAGCGATTGCCTGTTGGCTTTGTTGATATAATTGATGTGAATCTGCAAGGATGACAATCTGCAAAAAATCAGAAACTTTCGCGGACTTCACAGCAATTATTTTCGTCTTCACTCAGCTGTGCTTCTTACCTAACAACGCACTTTAGCTGTCACATTCAGAGTATATAGAACGGATTCTCATGGCTAATTGCTCAATGAACGTCGCAAATTAATTTACGCAAATTCAGAAATTATAAAGACGTAGGCTATTGATATTTTTCCGTAGCCATTGGTGTGCAGAAGTAAGTTAAACGCCGTATAATTTCGTAGTGCAATGTATAACACGGCTTTCAAAAACAAGTTAGATTCTCGTCGGTTCCTCCAATCAGTCTGAGCAACGGTTGCTAATCGGGGAGGTAAACAGTGAGAGGTGTCTGTCATTAAGAAGTGAAAGGTGAGGTTATTGCTGGCCCTGTGTTTCTGCCGAAGGACCGTCACTGTGCATGAGACATGCTACTGCACAACAAAATGATTACAGGTTGGGCTTGGAGGGCAAACTGTACGATTTCACTTGATCTGTGTGTTACCTGGCTGGTGGGGCACAAGACTGTGGCTTCCAGTCGCTCAGCTGATATGCTCCTGCAGCGTATCTATATGCACTGCGTGCGTGTTCACGTGGCAAAGGAAGAGAGGTCGGAAGTGCATGAGGAGGTGGCCCATTTCGGGGCATTTTTTTCAGTAGTTTTTAATCACACAGCTTTTCTAAAAGATCATTTCAACATTGGCCCCACTAAAGTGTGAATAATAATTATAATAATAATAATAATCATTAAAAAAAAAAAACGAAATTTCAAAAGGGCACTTTCATTGATAAAGGGCAAAGGGGCAAGTGCTGTAGCACCACCTAGCGTCTATTTGTGCACACCACTGATGAAATGCATAATGGAATTTCTTGATCTTCTGTTTCTGAAAATATGAAATTGGGTTAAAAAAAACAAAAATTGATTTGTCACATACCTGTGCTTATCTGGTGAAAGTATCTGAATAATTGAGAGTATGACTAGGGGAAATGAAAATGCTCCACTTGTTCTACAAATTTGTACACGGCTCATAATACGGGAATGAATGGTTGATGTGAAATTGAGAATTATTAAACATTAGTGGTTGAAAATGTTCGTATTGCCTCATTTCTAATTTGTCCATGAGCAATTATTGTTTTTTTTTCCAGGGAATCCTAGATACAGTTTGGTGTATCCCGAATAGACCAAAGAGTGGGTAGCCAGAAAGATCTATGTACCAACAACCCATACGTTCCGTCAGAATCTGGTGGTACAAGTTCTGCAGTGACGCCTAGACCACACCATCAAGTTCAAGGACAAATTGTCACATGCATCTATTCCCTCACAACCTGCATATACAGCATAGAAGCCAAAGCCTGACAAACAATAGGCCGTAGAAAAGCATTCATCTCGATTTCGCAAAGAGTGTGTGTACAGCTTCTTTCCTCAGATTGTCATGAGCAAGATGTAAGTTCAAAATATGTATAACAATACTAATACAACTCTTTGTGAAGGCAGTTGAATCATAGGTATTCAAATAATCTAAAATGTATTACACCTCATTGCACTTTTAGTTAATTTTCTTTGATAACTATCATAACTCTATCTAGTGTTTTCAATTCACTAAAGGCTTGATTCTGTAACCCCTACGATATGGTGTCCCTTGGAGTAAAGATTGAATATGACTTCATTTTGATGGTGGTAGTTATTTACTGCACAAAGCAACAAACAAATAGATTTTTTCAAATCAAAGTGACTCATATGCAGCATTCCATGACACTCCTTGTCATTTGTCAAAATGAGGCAATTCCTTGTAGTTCACTAGATCTGCACCAGTCCCAGATGTAGTACAATGAGATAATACGAAAGAGTATGTAGCAAAATAGAACTCAATTAAAATGTCTTTAAATAATTTCAAAAGCTTGTTCTGACTATTTAAATCCCATGTACAGTCCAGTTGGAGAAGGGCAGTTGTGACAAATACCTGCGACAACACAGGACGGTAAAACTTTCCTGTTGTCTTTGCCAAGTCTTTGACCTTTCAAGACCCACTCCAACACCACCCAGTATGCCACCAACCGACACTGACTGTACAAAAAAGTTATTACATAATTAATACTTTAATTTGACACTGGGCACAGCACATGATCCTATAGCAATATAATGCAAGTAGCCACCAGACAAATTGCGTTATGTACAGTGCTGTGAAAAAGTATTTGCCCCCTTCCTGATTTTCTTTTTTTTTTTTTTTTTTGCATATTTGCCACATTTAACTGTTTCAGATCATCAAACAAATTTCACTATTGGACAAAGATAACTGGAATAAATACAAAATGCACTTTATAAATGATGATTTCATTTTTTAAGGGAAAAAAGCCATCCAAAACAACCTGGGCCTATGTGATAATGTTTCCCCCCCCTTGTCAAATCATGAATTAACTGTGATTAACCACATTTTTTGAGTTCAATTTCGCTAACCACACCCACGCCTGATTACTGCCTGTCTGACAAAGTGAAGCAGGCCAAAACATCTCAAAAAGTAACTCAACATGCAGTGATTCAAAGAAATTCAAGAAAAGATGAGAAACAAAGTCATTGACATCTATCAGTCTGGAAGGGGTTACAAAGCAATTTCTGAGGCTTTGGGACTCCGGCGAACCATGGTGAGAGCCATTATCCACAATTGGAGAAAACATGGAATAGCGGTGAACCTTCCCAGGAGTGGCTGGCCTACCAAAATTACTCCAAGAGCACAGCGACAACTCATCCAGAAAGTCACAAAAGAATCCGGAACAACATCTAAAGAACTGCAGGCCTCACTTGCCTCAGTTAAAGTCAGTGTTCCTGATTCAACAATAAGAAAGAGACTGGGCAAAAATGTCATCCATGGGAGAGTTCCAAGGCGAAAACCACTGCTGACCAAAAAGAACACAAAGGCTCATCTCATATTTGCCAAAAAACATCTTGATGATCCCAAGGACTTTTGGAAAAATATTCAGTGGACTGACGTGACAAAAGTTGAACTTTATGGAAAGGTGCGTCCCGTTACATCTGCCGTAAAACTTTTCATAAAAACAGCATCATACCAAACGTCAAATGTGGTGGTAGTGTCATGGATTGGGTCTGCTTTGCTGCTTCAGGACCTGGAAGACTTGTAGTACTTGATGGAACTATGAATTCTGCTCTTCACCGGAAAATCCTGAAGGAGAATGTCCAACCATCAGTTCATGAGCTCAAGCTCAAGCTCAAGCGCACTTGGGTTATGCAGCAGGACAATGATCCGAAACACACTAGCAAGTCCACTACTGAATGGCTCAAAAAAAAGAAAAAAAAAGATTTTGAAGTGGCCTAGACATAAATCCGCTTGAGATGCGGTAGCATGGCCTTAACAGGCCGTTCATGCTTAAAAACCCTCCAATGAGGCCAAATTTAAATGCGTGAAAGAGTCCTAGCCAGTTATTGCGAATGTTTGATTGCAGTTGTTGTCGCCGAGGGTGGCAAAACCAGTTATTAGGCTTTAGGGGGCAATTACTTTTTCACATAGGGCCAGGAAGGTTTGGATAGCTTTTACCCTTTAAGAAAAAAAAATCATCATTTAAAAACTGCATTTTTTGTATTTACTTGGGTTATCTTCGTCTTATATGAATTTTTTTTTTTTTGATGATGGGAAACATTTAAGTTTAAAAAATATGGAAAAAAGTAGGAAATCAGGAAGGGGGCAAATACTTTTTCACAGCACTGTACATTGCAAATGGTCTACTCCCCCTCTCCGCTGTTGAAAATAAGGATTTTATGAATGTGTTTCAACTGGCCCAAACACCCTTCACAATGCCATCCCGAAGAGCTCTCAGCCATAATCTTGTGTAAAAACACATCTGGCTAGTCTGATGGGAAAAGCTCACCACATTTTCCTGACAAGAGACCTTTAGTCAAATCAATCAATGAGGTCATTCTATGGGATGACGGGCCATTTTATTGTTGATTTCGATTTGCAGTGCATTGTGCTGAGCTGTCAGCGTTTAAAAGGCAGGCACACAGCTGAGAATATTCGTTAAGTTTATGAGGATATTCTTGAGAATTTCAAAATTCAGAACAAGGTCTCTTTCATTGTAACTGACAATGCTTCAAATATGGTAAAGGCATTGTAACTGTTTCCACCAATTCATGTTGAGAATGAAGAGGACGAGGAGGATGACACCTCTGATCTAGAAGTGGTGAATGTAGAGGAGGAAATTGCATATTTACCTCTGGAAAGAACATCCTGCTTTTCCCATAGTCTACAACTAGTGGTCTGTGATGCTGTTGAGCAGGGATTCCCAACCTGTGGTGCACGCACCTCTTGTGGTGCGCAAGATGCCACTAGGTGGTGCGCGACATGAGAAGGGTAATGGCGGCCTATCGTGTTTTATTTTACTAAAAATTAAATAAATCATGCATTATTTCAAATGGAGTTTCACTTGTAACAAACAGCTCAAACAGACTAATTCAGATGGCTAAAAGCATTGTTTCAGTCCCACAAAACGCACACTTTCAGACAGTTCTAGCGCGCATATGCGTTTTCCACAGTAAATGTGGCAACGCCGGTGCTCTGTCAAATTTTGCTCCCTTGTCAAAAACTGTTACCTTAATGCAAAGCGATCGTATAGTCTTTGTTTTCAACTTGATATTGCAATATTACTCAGTTTACAGTAGTAACTTTGTTATTTGTTAGCTTATCATAACAAAAGCAGATTTTATAACAAGTTTGATACATTTCTTCAAAGATATAGCTATGCCCATATACGCCATTATCATCTAATTTCTGCATTTTCAGGAAAACTCAGCATGTACATGCAAATATATGTACGCTTACAGGTCGAAATGCGCACTGAAAATGCATCTATTTTTATGATTTTTGAAGATAAATAAGATATGAGTGAGGAAACAGCCCAAGATTTTAGGGTTGCGCAAGCGCAGAACCGCGAGGTAGCAGTAGCAAGTGAAGCAAGGGGAAAAATCCAAGGAGGAGCTCCTTGGAAAAATACGCCCGTGATCTATAAAGTGACTGTCCACCAAGTGAGTCCCAAATAAGCCACAAAAAGTACCCTGCAATGATGAAGCAATAATGAAGATAAAAGACGTCATTAGAGAGCAATAGAGCTTCATACATTAGTTCGAGTAAGGGAAAAACTCGTAAAATGCAATTACAATCATATTTCGTTAACTTAAATAGAATTCAAAGAATAAGAGAACACTTAAATTTACGTGGCAGTGTCACACATTAGAAAAATTCAAGAAAATCATCGATAGGCTTTTAATTCAAAACTCTTATTTAAATTAAAATTCACTCTTTTATTTCTCTTTTATTATTTTTTGTATTAAACTTGATGCACTCAATGAGGCTATAAAAAGACTGTGCCTTTTTTTGATCGGTAGTCTGTTAGCCGGTTAAATGTGGGCTCGCTCAGCGATCATACTTTTTATTTTCATATTATTCTCCTCACCTTTCAAATGTGAGAGCACAATTGGCCTATTATTGCACATTCATTAATGAAAAGGTGAAAGATGAAACTTTATGCCCTCAATTAGACTAGAAATAGACGGTGCCTTTTTATGTGTTGGGCGTGGGTGGTGCGTCAGCTAGGTCAGGAAGTAGAGGGTGGTGCACGGCCTAGAAAGTTTGGGAACCGCTGCTGTAGAGGATGCCGGCTCAATAAAAACCCTTCTAGCTCCAAGTTCAAAAACTTGCATCTTTTTGCTATAAGTCCACGCATGCTACTGATGTTCTGGAGGGAATGCATAAACTTCAGCCTGCTAATGTCACCCCCTGGAATAGCCAGCTAAAGATGTTGAGGTCAGTCCTTTCAGGACCCAGCGATGTCCTTGCGAGCTCAATTGCCCTATCCAGCTGTCTGCATATGAATTCAAAATCATCCAGGAGTTTTGTGAGGTGTCAGAACCTTTTGAGGAAGCTACAGACCGCTTTCAGCCAGAGAAATCAGTGACATCAAGCTTTGTGATCCCCTGTATCAGAGGCTTACGACATACAATTAAAGATGTGAGGATGACTGGGAACAAAAAATTTGTGTCCACTTTACAAACTTCACTTGATAAACGTCTTCAAAAATTTGAGGACATGGAGTTCTTCCAGTTGGCTGCCACGCTTGATCCCAGATTCAAACTGGACTGGTGTATTGGTGAAGAGCACAAACTATCCTCTCCACAAAAATCAAATCCACCTTCCCAAAAGTCAATGCCAGCTCTGATATCAGTATCGCAAACAAGGAAACACCCCAGACTCTTTTCCTACATGGAAAGCCAATCAGCTACTGTGCTAGTTTTCACAGCTTTGCATGAACACCCTGTCTCCCTGAGTAAACCATGCCGGACAGAGGATGCTGATTCTTTGGTGTTTTGGAAAGAAAACCAGAGAAGTTTTCCAAACCTACCAATACCTGCATCCTCTGCACCTGTTGAGAAGATCTTTAGTGTTGCTGGAAAGATATTACAACCAGAAAGATGTCGCCTCAATGAAAAAACCTTTGAGGACAATTAGATGCAACAATGTTGCTGTAACTGTATTAAATAATTATTGCATTTATCACAATTTTGTGTCATCTGTTCATTTTCAAATAAAAATAATATTACAAATTATTCAAAATGGAGGGAATTTGTGTTTAATTTTAGTTTTTGTAAAGTATTTTTAGTATTTAAGCCAAAACCTTTGTTAAACTTGACAAATTCTTCCTGTTACTTGGCTATAAGGAATTTCTCTGAATTGCAATGAATTTAATACCACTTCCTGCAATACCAATTCAATATCCTGTGGGGTGGAGCCAATTCAATTCAAATTCTAATTCTTTAAATGAATTGAATTGAAATTCCAATTTCAGAATTTTCTGACATGGTAAGACAATGATGGACTGGGTGCCTTTCATGGACTGTCCGCCCCTCTGCAAAGAGAGGAAGCCTCTCTGACTAAAAGTTTTGACCCAGGGATACAGAGGGCATGGTTAATAGGAGTCCAGAAGAAGCAAGATGACAGAATTCCTTCTGTCACCTTTCAGGTCTGCTAATCCCTGTTCTTCCTCCACTGCCATTGGACCGTCAGTTACAAAGCTGGTGTTTTTGGAGGTAAAACAGGCAGCTTCCTCCCTATATCTTCCCTCATCCACGTATTAAACATGTACCCATGCACCATCATGTCCTTGTTCTTCAGCACCGGTGCCCTCCATGCCTGCAAACACCGATGAACAAGTCTACTCTGTACCTGTATGTGACTGGACTGGCAATCCTATAGACTGACAACTCACTTCAGAGAATTCCCTTTGATGGATTTTTAACACTTACATGGGTGGTGCTACCTCTTCCCTTCTCACTTGCTGCTGTGAGTGAAAAAGCCTAAAGCCCTCCAGTTCCTGCCTCATCTCCAAAATTGCCTCTCTGGATGTGCTTGTGGATCCATGTGCTGCCATTGGGAGCTAGTCTGAGTGGTGACGAAAGGATGAAGGGACAATAGAATAGACAGGGCCGTACATATAGAAGAGATGGACAGCCTAAAGTGGCCAAACAGCTTGGCATTAGGCCAGCCAACACGTATTGTCGCAACAGCAATAGGCTGGTGGAGTCACCTGGCCATGGCTAATCTCATTAGCTCAGTGCAGGTTATCGAAGTTTAAAACTGACGTAAAAAATTGCTTTTAAAACTAGACTTTTTCCCCGGTGTTTGCCTATTGGTCTATATCTGTTTCCGCGCTGCTCAGCACTTTCAGTTTATCCTGCCAGCGCACTCAGTCGTTATCAGAGGCCATTTTATGCTGATGTACTCAAATAATACTTTTGTTACCATATAACTCAGTGACTAATGCTGTAAATACTAGGAGAATGCTGTCAATGGCAGGCAATATTCTGTCTGACCCAACGCATATTTTATTTGAAGAGTACCAGCTGTTGCCATCCAGCAGGAGATAGAGTCCCCAGAACTGGATTAAACCTTGATGTATCGTTCAGGAACCAGTCGTGAGAACCAAGCAGTGCAGTAAATCTGGATTTTATTAAGGAAGAGGGAGAACCCGCGCAGAGCAGGAGGCAACAGTACAGAGTCCACAATCCAAAGTCAAAATCCAGAGGGCGAAATCCGAGTAGTAACCAGGGCACCAATCACAGTACTCGCAATCGGGCAAAGCAGGTTCGGTAGACAGGCACGGGTTTGTCAGAGAATCAAAAGCCAAAATCCAGTGGGCGTAATCTGAACCGTTAACAGGGCAGCAGACACAAAACTCGGAGTCGGGCAAAACAGGTATGGTACACGGGCACCAGAATGTCAAAGGTAAAGCCAAAATCAGAATCCAGGATGTTCTACTCAGAAATATAACATAAAGAGTACGAGGCATAAACAATCGCAGCACAACCAAACCAGGGAAAACGTTCTGACAAGAGCTGTGAATGAAATGACTGCTTAAATACACATAGGGGAAGTTACATGCAACAAAGGGGAGGCAGGTGATATGGATCAGACTAATTACAAAGGAATGAAAATGAGGAGGTTCCTGATTACAAGAAATTGGCAAAAGCCAAAACGCGGACAGGGATCACAGACTGACAAACATACGGCTCCGGTTAGGGAGTTCTACCGTGCACAGAGTGAGAGGCAGAACAGTGATTAGCAAGGTGCAGAAAATCTGCTTGAAGCACAGCAAAGTAAATTGAATGAAGGCAAGAGGCGGAGACTAGAGCAGAGTGAGTGCTGAGAGTTTGTTAGTCAATTAGTAATGTGCAGCTATACAATCCCTAGTGCTTGTTTGTAAGTTAATACTATAAACAATGTTAGTCTTGATTAGTAAGTTTACTTAAAACTAGTGTTCAGGTGAACACGTGTCGCCTGGGAAGCTTATGTGAAAGTGTGACTACCTACTGAAAGTGTGACTACTGGACAGACAGACAGACGCCGGACAAAGTGATCCCTATGTGCCGCTATGCTTCGCAGGTGACACAACAACAAACTGTTGGTATTGTTAGTAATATAGAAAAGCAAGGTGAAGGAAGTAAACGAGATTGGAAGGAATGGATGAAATCCCTGAAACAATGAAAACAATGACAAAAGACCAGACAGGGGGAGACAAAGTGCAATGCATGGTATGACACAAAACAAGGACCGGAATATAACTGCAATGTTGGAAAGTGGCAAACAGACAAAAACAAGGCAAAAAAAAAACATAGCGTGGAATCCCAAAACACAATACAAAATACAGAGCATAGTCAGACAAGGCAAAATTCATAATCAAAACATAGTCAGGCAGGACAGGATGAAAAGGGTCAGGCAGATCAGGATCATAACATAAACAGGCTGACGAACTCTTTTATCCCTCAGTCCATTAAAATGTTGAATCAGTCAGGGTCTTAAGAGTACTGTGAGACCAGGGTATTGAACAATTGTCAGGGCGGGACATGGAGGTACTGCAGTCACTCTGATGTTGTTAGCACATTATGGGCCGGATCTACAAAAGCTTTGCGTGTATAAAAATGTGTGCAAACTCATTGCACACGCAAAAAAATGTACAAACTGATTTACTAACAGTGCACAGTAAGGGTTGCCTCTTTCAAAGGTGCAAAATAGCACGTCTGCATCCAGTTAGTACGTCTGCTGCAATGGATATGCAATATGGGGCGTTTACACGCAATTGTGCGTGTGTTGGGAGGAGAAAATGTAAATATATTAATTTAGCACGCGCAAATTGATTTATCAAACCTGAAAGAAATTTTGCTAATAAAATCTGCGTCTATATTTTAACACGTGTCAAAAGGAGGTGCAAACGGTTTGTATGCGTAATTGCGCACACATGGCTACAGTTATTGTCGCAAGGAGGAGACATCGAAGTCATGTAAAGAGACGCAGAGAACGCATTTTTCACCCTGGTGTGAACGTTTTTGGAATGAACGAGGAAAAAATCATTAAAACATATCGCCTATCCAGCACTGCCATTTTGGAGCTGTTGTAGGAACTCAGAGAGGATTTGGAGCCAGCCACGAGAAGGAGTCACGCAATACCTGCAATGACAAAACTCCTTGCAAGTTTGCTTTTTTTTGCATCTGGGTCATTCCAGCGTACGGTAGCTATTACAGCTGGGATCTCCCAATCCCATTTTTCAGATGCGCTGTCTGAAGTCCTAAATACCATGTCGCGCCGGATGGCCAAGTTCATTAGGTTTCCACGCACTCGGCACTATTGAATGAGACCAAACAAGGTTTTTTTGCAGTAGCTGGATTTCCTATTGTTATACGGGCGATTGACTGCACCCATGTGCAGCTTGTGCCCCCCGCAGACACTGAGCTTGTGTACAGAACACACGCATTCATTGAATGTGCAGTGCGTTTGTGATGCCAAAGGCATCATTTCCAACGTTGTGGCAAAATATCCCGGGTCAGTACATGATTCTTTTATTCTGAGAAACAGTTCTCTGTTTTCCAAGTTGCGAGATGGCGAGTTTGGAGATGTCTGGCTTGTAGGGGCGTCAATTTGTAAAATCCTTAGTGAAATTTATTTCATTAAAAACAAGAGCATGTTTCACATTGATTCATATGTTTAAGGTGACAGTGCATACCCCCTACACCCCTTCCTCCTGACACCTGTTCTCAACCCGACCACTGCCGGAGAAATAAGATACGAGGCCCATATCCGTACACGGAATATTGTGGAGCGCACCTTCGGAATCCTGAAGAGCAGGTTCCGTTGTTTGGATCGCACTGGTGGAGCACTGCTGTACAGGCCAGAAAAAGTGGCCCAGATTGTAGTGACCTGCTGCATGCTACATGACTTCGCCAAGCAACATGGGCTGGAGCATGAGACCATGCCGGAGGAGAACGCCGACCTGCCCCCCTGTATGGAGTAACAACCCAATGCTGCAGGGATGCAGACACGCAGCAATCTCATTCGAAGTCACTTCTTGTGAGCTGTTTGGTATGTGCATTTTTCTATTTTCATTGAATAATGCGTTGTAGATTGCAATATAATGCCGTTCCCTCTGGCTAGTGTGACCCAACAAACTGCAGAACATTGCAAAGTTAAGCAAATCAACATTTATTGAAAAAAAAGACTGAAATCACTTTCTGAATTCCAAACATTATCAAACGAAATACTAATTCACGTCTAATTATGTTAAGTCCCGCAAAATCATATTAAAGACACATTGTTTCAGTCAGAAAATGTATTAGGCTATAGTCTTAACATTTATGGTGGAAAAAAGAAAAAAGCAGTTCATTATATAGCCCATTTTATACAAAAATAAATAAATAAATAAAATTTCACAGCCAATAGAAGACAACTTAAACATGACAGTTGAATGTATCGCTTGTGTTTACTTTTACGCAGGTGGAACCTGCCCGTCATGCGCACCTCTCCTCCCTCTCCGGTGCCCGGCTGCCTAGCTGTCGCAGTGGGACTCGGTCGGCCCGCTTCTCCACCTGGATTGAGGGCAGTCATTGCCTGCATCCCTTCCCGTAGCCCTCTTGCCACAGAATTGACGGCCATCGTCAGGGCAGATACTGCGCTGACCATCTGTCTGCTGTGCGTGGCAATGGCCGGAGTATCACGCCTTGCCGCCCGTGCCAACGATGATGCCGCTCGCATCTCCCGTGCAATTGTCTGAATGGCTGCAGACTGTTTCTTTTGTTCCTCCAGCAACTCCAGATCAATGTCCTCGGGACCCTTTCGAGGCTCTGCAGGGGTGGCGGCTGCTCTGGGGGGATTTGAGGTGGATGGCTGGACTTCTGCTGAAGATTCTACATGTAAAAAAGAAATGTTTTTTGTTTGGGACCTACCTTGTTCTGCTGTTTGGTCCAGTGTGTCATACCCGGCAATTCCAGTGACTTGCGTCTCGCAGAACGTTAACTGCACCTGTTCCTCAATGCTGGTCAGAGGCATCTCATCCACTGTGCCCCCACCTGTTTTCTTTGCAGATGTTTTATTATACGCCAATTTTTCTTTTGTTTGTCTTCGGATATCTTGATATCGTCTTTTCACTTCATTCACTGTTCGCATCGTTTTACCCACAGCATTTACTTTTTCAAAGATTTCCGCCCATATGGCGTTCCTTTGTGCGACAGTCAGATTTCTTTGCAGTATCTCATTCACGTGTTTATTGGCTTCATCTAGCAACACCTCTAATTCCATAGGGTCGAACTTCATTTTGCGCTTTCTTCTCTCCAAACTCTCCATGCTGCAAACCATGAGACACGCAAAGCCCACATTTAAATAGGGTGTGTCCAACTCGTTTGCACTTGTTGCCATTTGCGCAATCACTCTTAGTAAATCACCTGCAAACCGCGGTTCAGCCCCACACGCAAAATTCTAGATTGCACGCGCAAATTAGTACACGCAAATTGGGATCTTAGTAGATCCGGCCCTATATGTTTAAGGGTATAATTGTCCATAGTCTATGTTTATGGTGTTTATTTTGCATGATGTTCGTCTGATGTTATTTTGGAATTATGAGATACAAGTGTCTTGGATGCATGACAAATTTCAGGAGGAATTCTGATCAATAAAGTAATCAATAAATCAATGATTCTAGGATGCGTAATTTGCGGGATCCCGCAAGTGTGACAGACTTGGCACTAAACGAAGATTTCAGTGCGCCAGCAACTACGCATTACATAATGATTTGGCGCAAATCCTTTGTTCTAGTGCGTAGATTGATATGAAAACATTGTGTATAACAAACTTCCGTGCACTTATTCAACAAATTTATAAACCTACTGCAAGGATTGTGGTCAAAATGTTGGCAGCAAGAGACTTCTATATATGCCTGTATATGATTGTGGCTGGATGCAGGTTTCTGTTATCCCCTGTCACGCTTGAGTGCCACGCGAGGTAAAAACGGCATCCCTCTCACCGGCAGTAGCATATTTCCTGCAGGGAAAGCAAAAACATGCATCCCGCTGAACTGAATACTCCAGCCACGGTCGTGTACGATACCAGACTAGAATGAATGATTGCCATAAAGCACCGAATGCACACTCTGGGTAGCTAGCTAATATTGGCTGGGATGGAGCATCACCATTCAAGCCGCTAACCGCGTGAGGTAGGGCTGAGGCAGCAGAGAGAGGGAACTGGTTTGGGGCAATGCTTGTGGAGGGCACTGGAGCCAAAGCTATAGTCAAAGCTTCTGGTGTGCAAGTTACGGCATCGCCAGAGATGCCAGGTCTCATGCATTCGGTGTAGGTCTCACGCATTTTTTTTGGCTTATTCACTGTAGTCCACAATTATTCAATGAACGCTTATCAAAGAGATTCTCACACGGAATTAAAGTCCTGGTGCTTTGAAGTTTCAGTTATACTTGCGTAAAGGTGGACCTCACCACAAATAACATGGAAAGTGACTCCAGACTTCTCGTGCTTCTCTTTACTCAGGGATTGGAAACAATGCATGTGTTTCATGATCGTTTAAATTATTTAAATGAAATATGACCATTTGAAACGTCTTTATGCCATTCCATTGCTTTCAATCCCTCAGTTAAGACGAGCGTGATAATTCCCGAGTCATTATCGATTTCCGTGTCACTAGTGGGGTAATCCACCGTAATACACGTGAAACTGTTTAACTTGATGCACAATAACTTAAATTCCGCAACTGAATTTCTTGAGTGCACGTTGATTGAATAATTACTGACTATGGCACAGGTACATGAATGCCTTTAAGAGGTGAGAGGCTCTTGGCATCTCTTCATCGCTTGAGGTTGAAGCAGCACAAGGCTTGCTAATAGGTTTTAAAAAAGAATACATGGCTCAGACCTCATTTGAATGAATAAAACAAAATTTAGGAAAAACTGTGAATCTCTGCGCACTGCTCAACGTACACCTATGATGAGATTGGCTTCACTGCCTGGTGAAGTATCCGTACTTAAAACATTAGCAGTAGGACTTCGGTTAGGAGGCGGGCTCTAAGCTATGCACCAAATCAGGCATTAGGAACTATTATTTTATGCACTATTTTGTCATTTACTTCCTAATTGTTAGGATTGGCAGAGACTGTGAAGGTTTTCTATTGAAACTCAAACTGTCATTCATGTCATAGTTTTGTCAATTAAGTGTAAACAAAGTTGCTGAATACCCATCAGCCCAGACAAGATTTCCTGCCTCAAGGTCATAGCGCTAAGGTCAAATCCAGCAAAAAATGTGATGTTGCACATCTATGTGTCACAGTGAGTTACCATACCAAATTTGGTGAAACTGCGATCAGTAGTTCCTGAGTAATGACCCCTAGAAGATTTCCTGCCTCAACGTCACAGCGCAAAGGTCAAAGGTGAAATCCAGCAATAAACCTGACGTTGCACATCTGTGTCACAGTGACTTACCATCGCAAATTTGGTGAAACTGCGATGATTAGTTGCCGAGTACTGACCCGTCAAAATTTCCAGGGTCAAGGTCACAAAGCTAAGGTCAAAGGTGAAATCCAACAAAAAAAAACTGACTTTGCACATCCATGGTTCATAATGAGTTACCATACCAAATTTGGTGAAGCCGCAATGATTTGTTGCGGAGTACTGACCCGGACAAAATTTCCAGGTTCAAAGTCACAGCAGTAAAGTCAAAGATGAAATCCAGCAAAAAACCTGACGTTGCGCATCTATTGGTCATACTGAGTTACTATACCATATTTGGTGAAGCTGTGATCATTATTTGCTGAGTACTGGCCCAGACAAAGTCACCTGGACAATATTTCCAGGTTCAAGGTCGCAGCGCTGAGGTCAAAGGTCAAATCCAGCAGAAAACCTGACATTGCACATCTGTGGATCATAGTGAGTTACAACACAAAATTTGGCGAGGTTGCAATAATTATTTGCCGAGTACTGACCCAGACAAGATTTTCAGGGTCAAGGTCACAGCGCTAAGGTCAAAGGTGAAATCCAGCAAAAAACCTGGCTTTGCACATATATGGGTCATAGTGAGTTACCATACCAAATTTGGTGAAGCTGTGATCATTAGTTGCTGAGTACTGGCCTGGACAAAGTCATGGACGGACGACAGGGATGTTCGAAGTCCCTTAATACATTGTATCGCCTATTTTATCTCCACCGGCAACTTGAAAGTGAATCAGTAAGAGAATATTCACACGTGTTAATGGAGCTAATGGAACAGATCAATGATGGAAATGGGAATTTTGATCATGCTGACCGTGCTTTACGTGACCAGTTTGTTGAAGGCCTTCATGATGACAAGCTCCAAGGTGACTTGTTAGATAAAATCTCCTCCAGTACTGCTTCTACATTGCGAGATACATGTAGTGAAGCTTTGGAGTGGCTTAGTAAGTGCACCCAACCGCCACGAGCCCGTGCTTACTCTTGTAACTCTTATGAGGCAGAAACCTACACGGTCACTACTGGTCCTGTTTCTGAGTTGGTAGAACTGAAGGAGTGTCTTCGCAAGCAACAGGCCCAGCTTGATGCTATTTTAAGTCAGCTAGGGCAATTACGTGATGCTACTAGTTCTACCAATCAGCCCCCAGTATTTCGGCCTAGGCAATACAGATATCAGGCTGATGGTAAACCTATCTTTATGCGCTGTAATAAGGCGGACCACATAGCAAGCTATTACGGGGCTTCACTTCCTGTAGAGCCCGGCCCAGTACCGCAGACTGGCTTGATTAGAGAAGCACAGGTGGTGGTTGCAGCTAGTAGTGTAGTGCCACAGGAAAACTAGTGCCCTCCGGTGTTGGGAGCCAGGCACTAGGAGGGGTTTTGCTGAGCTCAGTGAAGCATATAGCTCCATTTCCATCTATTTCCCGTCTCATTGGGGATTGATGTTCGTCTTGGAGGTGTGATGACGCGCTGCCTCCTTGACACCGGTTCTATGGTGACTACTGTGACTGAAAGTTTCTTTTACCAGTGTATTCAGCCTCAGTTTAGGGAAGAAATGCAGGCATGTGATTGGCTCCGACTTAACGCAGCTAATGGATTCCATACTTGAGCTACCTTGAGCTTGACTTGGAAGTCTTGGGCAAAGTGCTACCAAAGATTGGGGTGTTAATAATTAAAGATGCCCTCAATTCATTACAAAGAAACAGAAAGAATCTGTGCCAGGCCTGCTTGGGATGAATGCTATTCATTGCTGCTACCTGGAACTGTTCCGTGAACATGGCCAGGATATGTTTCAAAATCCCCCTGTACAAGCTGCCGGTAGAGGGTGGAGGCGGGCGCTTTTCGAGTGTCAAAGCTTGGAATGCATTGATAGTTCTGGTCGCATTGGTCAAGCCACAGTTCAGCCGGGCCCTCCACTCTGTATACCAGCTGGATGTTTGTAGTTTGTTCCAGCCATTTGTTCTCCTAGTACAGGCCCCCTCTTGTCTTACTTTCTGGAGCCCTTGCCCTATGCTCGGGGTCGGTTGCCAGCAAACCTCTTCATCTCTTCGGCCCTTTTGCCCATCATGCAGGGGAGGATTAATATCCCAGTAGTTAACGTGGGGAGCGAGGACCGGTGGCTCCACCCCTGCACTGTACTGGGAAACCTCCATATAGTGGATTACCCAGCGGCGTTATGCATGGTTGATGACCAAGTGGAAGTTATCCAGTCAGCAGAAGCAGGCAGCATGGTTCCATCTGAATTCACTTGCCTACAGTGGCCAAATCTCTCAGCTGCAGAACAATGGGAAGCAAGGGCCCCTTTGAAAAAATATCATGTAGTGTTTAGTCAACATGAGGGTGACTTGGGTTGCACTTCTCTTGTCCAGCATGAGATTCCATTGCTGGATGATGCCCCTGTGCGACAACGGTATCGTCACCTGCCCCCATCACAGTTTGCTGTTGTCAAAGCCCACGTTCAAGAATTGGTAGATAAGGGCGTAGCTTGACCCAGTTGAAGCCCATATGGCTCACCGATCGTCGTGGTCCAAGAAAAGGATGGAACGATTGGTCTTTGCGTGGATTATAGGCAACTCAATTCAAAGACACGGAAGGATGCCTATCCGCTTCCACGAATTGGAGAATCATTGGACGCCCTAACTGGCGCAACACTGTTCTCAACTCTTGACTTGGCCTCAGGTTACAACTAAGTACCTATAGCAGAGAAGGACGAAGAGAAGTCTGCGTTCTTCTGCACCCCGTTTGGGTTCATCAAGTTTAATGGTATGCCATTCGGGCTCTGCAATGCTCCCAGTACGTTTCAGCGACTAATGGAGCGTATTTTTGGTGATCAAAGTTTAAATTCCTTGCTTTTGTACTTGGGTGATATCATTATTTTTTCATATTCTTTCCAACAACATTTGCAACGGTGAGAACTTATCTTTAAGAGACTTCATGATCGCAATCTGAAGCTGAAACTGGATAAATGTCACTTCTTTAAAGCTGAAGTGAAATATTTGGGTCGCATCATATCTGCCAATGGTGTTGCGACCGATCCAAACAAGATACTGACTGTGCTGGAATGGAAACGTCCAGACACCCTTACCGAGCTTTGATTGTTTCTTAGCTTTGCTTCCTATAATCGACACTTTGTGAGTGGGCTTGCGAGGCAAGCTGGCCCACTGCACCAACTGGTGGCTGAAGTTCAGGGGAAAAGCAAGCGAATGGTGGGTGGTTCCAATGCCAAGTTTGGGGGGCGCTGGGATGATCGCTGTGAGAATGCCTTCCAGACATTAAAAAAAGAGCTAGCCACTGCCCCTGTGTTGAAGTATGCTGACTCCACCCAACCTTTTGTAGTTGAAATTGATGCTAGTCAACAGGGCTTGGGTGCTTGTGCTATTAGGGGGAAGAAGGAGTCCAGCTGCATTTGCTAGTAGGGCTCTTAGGCCAACAGAGAAGAATATGATAAATTACAGTTCAATGAAACTTGAATTTTTGGCCTTAAAATGGGCAGTTAATGAGCGTTTTCGAGAATATTTGCTCGGTTTGTAGTATATACTGACAACAACCCACTCAGCCACTTGCAGACAGCAAAGCTGCCTGCTTTGGAGCAGCGATGGGCTTCCCAGCTTGCAGCCTTTGACTTTGAGCTTAAATATCACCCTGGAACCACTAATCGAAATGCCAATGCTCTTCTCTGTCAGACCCCTGATGCATCATCACTGTCTGTTATGGCACTATCCTGCCATACCAGTAGTCGTGGCCTCAACAATAGATGCTGTCCCCACTCGCCACCCAGCTGATTTGCAAAGTTTGCAGGCAAAGGATCCAGTGATTGGGACCTTTTTCGCCTATTGGACCTGTGGGCAACTACCAACCCAACAAGAAAAAGTCATGGAGTCTGATAGTGTGCTGGAGTTAGTGCGACTATGGCGCCGGATAGGTGAAAAAGATGGCATCAAGTATCGGGAAGTTCTAATGCCACCGGCACGGGAAGCGAAATTGCAGTTGTTACTGCTGACAACATTGCGTACAGAGGTCTTGACTAGCCTGCAGGATGATCACGGCCAGCAGGGGACAGAGAGAACAACTGAATTGGTGCGACAGCGGTGTTACTGGCCAAAGATGCATCATGACATTGAGCACTGGCGGAAGCAGTCTGACCGCTGAGTTTTGGCTAAGGGTGCAATTCCCACTGTTCGCACCTTCTCTGGCCATTTCTTGGCCTCTAGGCCCCTGGAAGTCATTGCAATTGCGATTTTACTTTGATGGACCAAGCAAGTGATGGTTTAGAGAATGTACGTATTGTAACTGATTTTGCAGCTTCTAGCTCTTTTAACAGGTCACCTAACTCCCTAAGCATGTGTGTGTCCTTTTTAGAAATATGTGGGAAAGTATCTAGTTTTTTCAACAGTGCACTTTCGGTCACCTCTGGGCTTCTGAATGTTTCCTCCAAGCGCTCCCATACCATAAAAACACCTGCTCGAGGATTATTTATTTATCTGCTTGGGTTTAGATGATGACTCGGACCCCAGCCATTTGAGCAGTAGGTTGAGCTCTTCCTGATCAGATAGGTTTAGCTCCTTTGTGGCTCCTAAGAAAGACTTTTTCCATGTCCAGTAACTTTCTGGGCTATCATCGAAAGCAAGGTGTCCAGAGCTCACCATCTCTCTTCTCATGAGATAATGGGCTAGGTCAGGGGTTTGAAGTGTTGGAGGTGAGTAGTTGTTACACTGGGCAGGATGAGAGGCTGGAGGAGTAGCTGCTGTATGTTTCTTTTGACTGTCTGGAGTAACAGGTGAATATTTCTACTTTGCAAAAATACCTTTGGGGCAGGGGGATGTGCATAGCCTTTTCCAACAATGGGTTTGTGCTCCTACTTAAGAGACCCATGCAGTGAATCTTGTGCCTTGTGGCTTGGGGCTCAGGTTTTCACAGTGTTATGATAAACAATTGGTGGCAGCGGCATAGCATCTTCAAGCTCTTGTGGAGCACGTGTATCAAATGGCTGCGTTTCTATATAATCTTTGGTGCCTTCTATTGGATCTTCAAGAGCTAAATCCTGTAACTCACCAAGAAAGCATTCTTTCTCATATTCGGCTGCCGCTGCTGCTTCTTCGGCTATTGCTGCCTCTTTTGAAGCAGCAGTTGCTTCTTTTTCTTGTTTTAACACGTGAAGACTTGCCTCTATTGAAGCCTTTTCCTTCATCATGGCTGCCTCCTTTTCTGCAAAGGATACTTTGATTTTTGGTGCTTCGGCCTTAGCTCTGGCCCTTGTCGCAGCAGCGCTGACTGATGTCCGGGATGACGTTCTGGAGGATCTGTGTGAAGCTGAGACTCGAGACCTCGTCTCCAGCTGAGAGAGACGTTCCTCGTGGTCGCTCATCTTGCAATGTTTCTACGTGCTGTTCACAGTATTTCAATTGCCTTTTCCCGCCGAGTGGGCAACATTTTACTATTCTGACCTGTCGGTCAGATAGCGAACAAATTTGAGAGACCCAGTAGGTTTGACTGAAGTTGCTTTACTGAATCTTCTCAGTTATTTTTTGTAAAACTGCAACACAATGGAGTATACGTAATGTTACAGTTGAAATTAAATATATGCAACAACACTGTTGCAACACTTTTCTTCTTCCTTTTCAGGTTATAAATCAGGTAAGAACATAGCACTATTAACAAAGGCAAACACATTTTTTTTACAGTATGCGTTCCCAGGTAAGTAACAGTGTAAACACAATAAACAGCAATATTGGTTCACACATAAACATAGCATATAACACCAATGAGGCTTGACAATGGACTGAATTTGCCATAGCAGCTAAACTAGCCTCTTGCAAACGGTTAGCTTTGCGATTACCATTACAGCGTTTCCGTGGGGTCTTAAAAAGTCTTAAAATGTCTAAAATTCGGAACTTTATATTTAAGGCCTTAAAGAGTCTTAAAAATGCCCAGATCTTCATCCAAGGTCTTAAATTTAATGCAGTCAAGTCTTAAATTTGTAGTCGCGTTCATTCCCGAGAAGCGTTGGCCGCAGAAAATACTTTGAGTAAAACGCTGTAATCTGAAGTCGCTCTGTGTTCACTACCTTTATGGGGGCTCGTCTCAGATAGCTCGGATAGCGGTGTTGGTATGTGGTCATTAAACCACCAATCCCATGATAACTGCAGGAAGCGGCCCTGTTTGCCCAATACCTGCCCGCGAAATATGTCCGTGTATCTACTGCCTCGGCTGCTTGTCATGGAGAACATTGGAAAGTGTGTATTCAACAAGACTTAGTTTGATAGCTGCGATTTTCGCCGTTGGCTGCAAGCGGTCCCCTGCAATCGATACAAAGCTCGCTGCAAACTATGCAGAAAGACCATCCAGTGTGAAGGCGCTTGAGTCTAACGCTAAGGCAGAGAAACACCAGCTTACCAGGAAAAGCCGTCAGCGGGCTCAAGCCATTACCCAGTTTTGTTCCCCATCCCCGCCGTCTTCGTTGTCATCAATGCCCGGTCCCTCCGGACTCCAGCGCAGTATCGCTGCCGCTTCGGCTAACGACCTTCGGAGTACATTAGGATCCTGAAAAACATCAAAATCTGAGGTGCTTTGGATTTTTCACTCAATTACAAAACATCTGTACTATAACAATAGTAGTGATATTAGCAGCCTCTTCCAGGCAATGTTCCTTGACTCGAATATCGCGAAAACTTTTGCGTGTGGACCGAACAACATTGCTTATATAAGCGAGATTTGGCTTGGTAGACTTCACCAAGAGAGTTGATATGCACCCCTACCTTAACCCTGACCCCTAATTTAACCCTTTCCCTGAACCAGAATCCCTAATCCGTATCCGAATCCCTTCAAATCGACTGCCGTACCAATAAAATTGCCTTATCAGACACTGCGATATATATAAGCTTACAAGTCGAAAGGCGCACTGGAAAAATATATATTTTCGCGATTTTTGAAGATACAAGATGTGAGCGAAGAAACGGAGCTCAAGATTTTGGTCTGCGCAAGCGCAAAAACGCGTGGTAGCATATTGTGACAGGTAGCAAAAATTGACTGAACACCTGGCTGTATGTGTTAATGTTCGATGAAAGCCTCAATTTAACCACCAAATGCAAACAGCAAGACTTCCATGTTCGGTTCTGGAGCAATGGAGAGGTACATGGGCTCTCAGTTCATGGGCCATGGAACAGCGCAGGACCTACTGAAACATATCGAAGTTCGGTGAAAGTTACATTATTTAGCAGCCGCGGTCTTTTACTTATCAATTTGAAGACCATTCTGTATCAGTAGGCTACAATACAAATACATTTCAAAATCATGTACTGTCCATGGCATTGAGGAATCTGGGAAGATTTAATGCATGCCATATCCAATCTAGAGGAAAGGGGATTTTCTGTCAACAAGGAGCAGAAGCCTGATGTACAAACTGCTCAATGTACTTGCCCATAGTATCTATCCAGCAGTCCAAAAAAAAAGATCTCCTCTAACAGAAACAATCGTTGTCCCCTGTGGTGCAGCCCAGTCAAAATACAGACTCTTTCTGGATTAGGAGCACACCAGGAAAGAGAAGGAATCCCAGAGCCAGAAAAGAAAGCTGGCTGAGCAGTCTCTGGAGGACTATATGAGGTGGAAGATGAGCTTGGAAGAGGTGTCCGCCTGTCTTGCCAGGGAGGCAGATGCACGTATAGAAGAAGCCAAGGGCAAGGTTGGCTCCAAGTTGGCTCAGCTCCTCTCCCAGTCAAAGGCCCTGAGAAGGGTGTACAAAGAAAAACTTGCCCACCTCAAAACCTTTGAACTGACATTTGTGCTAAAGTGGACAAACCCAGACATATGTAGGCTTAGGTTGCATGTTGACATATAGTGTTGTGTTGGGTAGGTTACTTTGGTTGAGAAGGTAACAATAAAAATAGTTATCTGTTTTGATACTGAATTAATTCAATCTTTTTCTATAACTGAATAAAAATAAAATGTTCTTTTGAGAGTTTCTGGGATCATTCGAATGTTTCTGGTATTGCGTTGTGTTGGTCTTAAATTTCACTCATAATGGTCTTAAAAGCTCTTAAAAAGGTCTTAAATTTAACTTACTGAAACCTGCAGAAACCCTGCATTAGCATAGTTAGCATGGTTTTCGTGACTTAAAATAAATGTCTCAAACACCACCCTCAAGATCACAGTGCCGTTGAACAACTAAAATAATCATTTTCACTCATACTCACTGTTGGTTCCACTCCAAGGCTCAGACAACCAACTCACTGCGGTGGAGCACTTGTAGCTTATGCACGAACACTCAAAGTGCTTGGTTATTAAAGCCGCAGTAACTCAATATTACAACCAGGAGGAACTTAACCTTTTCAGTCACTGACAGGAATCAGAACATAAGTAAGGGATCTAATGTTAACTGGTGAATTATTCCAATCAGATGGAGCTCTAAACATATATGCATGTTTACCAATTGCCTTTTCAACATGAGGGACAGAAAAATACACCTGAACAGAATGTCTGATTTGATAAGTTGAAGTGTGAAGGTCTAGATATTGTTTAAGATAAAGAGGGTAACTGAAATAAAAGTATTTAAATATATGTTGAAGCCAGTGTATGTGTCTTCTAACTGTCAGAGGTGGCCATTGAAGAATGTCATACATTTTACAATGATGGGAAAAGGAAATCCAAGGACAAATCTGCAAAGTCTGTTATATGCTGTGTGAATTGGAGCCAGGATCAATTTGAAAGCTTTTTGATAAACCACATCGCAGCAGTCAAACACTGCAAGTATAAATTGTAAAGCAAGTCTCTTACACTGAGGGTAAAATAATTTCTGGATCTATCCAAGACATTTATTCCAAAATTTTATTTCTGTAAGACATGATTTATATAATATTAGAAAGATAGTTCTGGGTCAAGCCATACACCAAGATATTTTATTTTATCAACTCTATGCTGATGAGTGCCGTCATTACTGGTTATTGTGCAAGAACCGGATATGCACTTCAGTTTCGGTCTGGTAGCAAAAATCATAATATAAGACTTTGATTTGTTGAGGAGTAATTTGTGGTGTAAAACCAATTTTGCACGATATTAAAATATGACTGAAGAGAGAATTGAATTTGTGATAAGACTGGTTTGACGGTGTAGATGACATGTAATAAGCACAAAACTGGGTAGAACAATGTTTAAAACAGGACGGTAAATCAAGATAGAAAAATGAAGGGGTCCCAATGTTGAGCCTTGGGGCCAGACACGGCGCTCGGCATACGCTTATCACGCACTGCGCGTAGGGCACCAACTGCCTGGGGGGCACCAAAAAATCAAGCCCATAAAAAAAATTATAATGATTACAGTATTTAAAATTTAAAATAAAAGTTTGTAAAGCATGTTAATAAATATAAGTAATACAAAAATAACGTAGGCTTATTTACGCGAAAAAAGACTAATCTCCTGTGCGGCCCTCTCATCGGTCTACCTTTGGTGCCCCCTCCCCCCCTCCCCCATTCCAAGTAGTTTGCTCCATTATGCTTCAATCGCAAATTTGGCAGAAGTTTATTCCGGAGATCTGGACATGTCATCGAAAAGGCATCAAGAGTCGGCGGTGGAAAAGAAAAAAATAGCGAGATGATGCTCGCTCGTCACTTGCAGGTAAGACAATGTTTTAATTAGCAATTATTTATTTTGTAACAGCTACGTTTACATGACCGCAATAATCTGATAACTGGGAATAATCGGGTAATGGCAATAATCTGATTTGACGCGTTTACATGTACTTCAGTAATGTGATAATCGGAAAAACCTGGTTTACATGGTTCAGTCAATAGTTCAATTTCTTTCCAAGTACATGACGTAAAACTCTTGGTCTCAGCATAGGCCTTCCTCCACTTCTACCAAAAACCCGTGTGTGCGTTAGGAGGGATGGGAGAGAGTGGTGCTGAATGAATTTTCAGATGCAAAATGGAGAGAGAATTTCAGGATGTCTCGGGGAGCATTCGTGAAACTGTGATCAGATTAAGGATGTCACGAGCCCAGAAGAGATGACCGCTGTATCTCTAGAAATGCGAGTGGCGATTTCGTTATACAAGCTCGCTTAGCTGCGGAGAGTATAGGCTGATAGCGAATCAGTTTGGTGTCCATAAAGCGTCTCGTTAGCTACATCCGTTTTTCCGTTTGTTTGAAATTTGAAAATCAGGTTCAAGAGGTATATCCCAATCTGTGGATTGCTCTTCGGATTGCACTGACTATCCCTGTCACAGTTTCCTCTGCTGACCGAAGCTTCTCCAAACTTAAACTCATTAAAACATACCTGCAATACCTCATTGATACCTCATCAATGGGCCAGGAGCGTTTAAGTGGTCTGGCTGTCATCAGCATCAATGGGGAAATTGCTCAGAAACTGTCAAATGATGACCTGATAGCTGATTTCGCAGCCCGGAAATGCAGACATGTGCCTCTGTAGGGCGTCTATCAACTGGTGCTTGCATTTTAAAATGTGTATTTAAAGTTCCTTACTCAGAACTGTGCTTACAGTTTAAAAACAGATGTTTATTTGCTAATAGTCGTGGCATTTATTATTTTTTTATTTAGATTATTTTTTTTAATTTATTTGAGTATTTGGTGCCATTGTTAGTGTTTTATAAAGACTTAATTATTATTATTTATGTCTTTATTATTATTATTATTATTATTTATCTCTATCTCAGTTTTTGAACCATTAATATTGACAACTTATTTTGTAAAATAAAGCAAACTGTCAAATACTCAGATATTGTAAATTTCTGAGAGGGTGGGGTTGGGTGGGTGGGTATGTGTGTGTGTGTGTGTGTGTGGGGGGGGGGGGGGGGGGGCATCACAACAAAGCATTTATGCTTAGGGCACCAAAATGGCTAGCGCCGGCCCTGCTTGGGGCATGCCTCTTAGCTGAATCACCATATCTGATTTTTACCATGTAACACAACACACTTTTTTCTATTATGAAGGTATGAGTTGAACCGCCTGGTCATATTTTGAGAAAGGCCAATAGCATGAAGTTTATCTAAGAGAAGATATCTGTCAACAAGATCGAATGCTTTAGTTAAATCAATAAATATTGCACCAGTGCGTTAACCATTACCTGCAGCAGAATACACATTATTTGTGAATTTAAGTAAAGCTGTTGTCGTGGAATGGTTGGGCCTAAAACCTGATTGAAACTGATTATATGTTAGTACTATTAAGATAGTTGATTGTAAATGAGTTTTTCAAAGACCTTGGCAACAGAGCAAATAAGAGATATAGATTTATCATTTTTAAGATCAAGCACGTCACTTTCTTTTTGAAGTGGAGTGACACAAGCATATTTAAAAACAGCAGGAAGCTCACAGGTGGACAGAGAAAGGTTAAGTAAGTCAGCAAGTGGATGCATGATAATGTGGGCAGCTAGTTTAATATACCTTTTCTCAACTCCATCCAGTACAGCACCACCATCATTTTTTTTTTTTAATTCATTGATGGCAGTCTGGATTCCGGATGGTGATATATTCCTCAAGGAGGAAGAGCTAGAACAATGTTGAACATGACTGAAACCAGGAGGAAATGAGACAGTTAATAGGTTAGAGCAGAAAGATGAAAAATTTTGATTTAAAGCCTGGGCTATAGACAATGAGCCATGTAGTATTATATTGTCATTTCAATCAGGAGAGGCCCGAGTGAAATCAAGAAAATATTTTTTATGCTTTTGAGCAAAAGGGAGTAACATGCTTAGAATGAAACAAGTCTTTGGCGTTTTGACTCTTCGGGAAGACTCAGAGCTTGGAGCAGCAGCAGGAAATCCCCCGTAGAGTCCAGACACTGGTGGCGGTGGTGGCTGAAGGCTGGTGGAGCTGGAGTGGCAGTACGGGAGGTCCGATGAGCTGGGTGGCGTTGGGGAGGAGGAGGGTCAGCGAACAGCAGCATGGGTGATTTAGGGTAGAGAGAATGACATTTTTTAAAAAGACAGCAGCAGCCGCTGCCGGATAGCTCACTCGGTTAAGGCACTGCATTGCAGTACAGAAGTGACTATTACGTCGTGGGTTCGAGCCACGGTCGTACCAGCCGGCAGTGGTCGGCAGATTTTTCAGTGTAGCGCACAATTGGCCATCGCGCTACAGGGATTCAAATTGGGAAGGGACTGCCGGGTAAGGCAAAATAATAAACAGCTTTGTTCGTTGCTCAAGCGCCTCCTGTTGGCCAGACAGGCGCTCATCAAAGCCTGTTCATGTCCGGGTATCCTCCACCCTAGTTCTGAACAAAGATTCAACCAATGAGTGTATAAGAAGCAGTGGCTGACGGGCACGTGCTTCGGAGGAGAGCCGTGAACTGTCTTCACTATCCTGAGTTGGCAGCAAGGGGTCGCATGCGCGCAAGCTTTGTACATAGTTCACCAATTGGGCATTCCAGATTCGGGTGGGATTGGAGATGCCAAATTTAAAAAAAAAAAAAAAGGCAGCTGCAGAACGATTGGCTACCGACACGACTGAGGTGTGCCCCGGTTGGATAGAAGAGATCAGCTGCTGCATCAGCTGACAGCTCAATTGACAGCCCTGGACATTGACTGCGGAGATTTATGAGTGAACGTGCATGAATAAAATAAACAACAAGTTGACGTGCGCGAGAGAGAGAGGCTTCCTGATTGTACTTTCGCCAAGCTTCATTTCTTATTTGATTAATATTATGTAAATGTGAAGTATTCATAATGTATTTTATTTTGTTCCAGAAATGCTTAGCATTGTTGAAATCAGCGGTGAGACTATCTTTATAATAATTTGCTTTGGCATCTCTGGTTTTTGTCATATTTGCTCATATTCCTTAACTGTCTATATATTTCCCAGTCAGCAGCATCCTTTGTCCTATGAAATGTTACCCAAGCTTTGTCCCTCTGCCTAAAAAGATGTATAAGATCTGGGATAATCCAAGGAAGGTGATTGCTTTAACTTTTACCATTTTCCATTGAGTGCGTTTGTACACAGCATCAACAAATTCGGTGTAGAAAAAATCTGAGGCATCTTGAACATTGGGTATAAGGTGATATCGATCCCAATTAATAGCAAGTAAATCATCAATAAATGAGTTTTCATTCAATTTCTCATTTTGTCTCACGCCTGATCTTAATATTCTATTTGAATGCGACACAAGAATCCAATCTAGCAATGTTTGAGATGTAGGGGTGATGTAGGTAGGTTCATTAATTAATTGGGTAAGATTTAGGTTATTAAAGATATCTCTGTTTTGAAGATGATTTATCTGACCAGTTTTTGTTGTAATCACCCAATAAAATAATTTCATTTCTGCAGAGGAGATGATAGTAGAGATCATACAATTAAAAGATTCAACAGATGAAGAGGTGGGCCTATATATGCTACCAATAGTTAAATATTTATTTCCATGGAAGGTTATCTCAACAAAGAAGCCTTCAAAATAAAGAGGCTCAACTATGGGTATTATGAACTCAGATATGAGATCAGAGGAAACATATAACTACATCTCCAGCCTTACAGTCCCTATCAGATCTATATAAAACATAGTTAGCAAGACTTATTTCATTATCTGAGATATTGCTAGAAAGCCATGTCTCAGAAACTGTAATTATATGTGGCTTATGCAAGGCAACCCATGGCCTAAGTACAATCATTTTTGGACATAGACTCCTAATATTCACATGAATAATTTTTCATCCCTTAAGATCGTCCAGTCTGTTTGCAGAGGAACAGTTATCATGCTGTCATTAATTAAATATAGGTTTGATAGTAGGTGAATCCAATAATATAGTTCAAAGTTTACTTTGGAACAGATAAATAGGAACACAAGGGTCATTCCATGCCAATTCAACAAATGCCTCCCACCTGACCATCTCAGATTTGTCTAAAAAAAATTATCACAGAAAGGTAATATACTTAATAGGATGTGTGCCAAATTTCAGTTAAATATGTCTTTTAGTTTTGGCAGAAAAAAAATAATAAAAATGGTAGTGTCGTGCGAATTTTCACACTCATTTTTGCGAAATCAAATAAAAGGGAGTTTTTAGGAGGCAGCATCTTCTGTTATACATATGCGATTGCCTCAAAATCATCCACATTGTAGCATCTAAGCCCAGTTAACTAGGCAAGCACATTTCAAATTGCTTTTCTCTTTTTCTAAGCAAGCTATGGCAGTTTGAAAATGCTAATTTATTTGACGAAGTTGCCAAAAAAATGCCATCCCTCTCCGCTCACCGAGATCCGCTTACGCACAAACCCGGGGGGGGGGGGGGGGGGGGGAGCGAGGATGAATGTGGTTCTCCCCAACTCACCTTACGCACATCAGATCTTGAAAAAGAAGAGAGAAGAGAAGAGATCCTCCGGGTTAGAATCTCTTGCCTTTAAGCACCCAAAACCGCGCCTCCGATCAAGGCGAAGGAAGGGATGGCCGAATCTGGATTTTACTCACTGAGTTAATAAGATTATTTTGCATAGAGAGGTGAGCGGAATCTGACCAATTTTCAAGAGTGTCCAAACAGGATCCATAATTTCAAGGGAAATGAAACGTGCCCCATTCAACTCCTTGGATTCCCCTGAGAATAAAGAGACCAAACATGATAGGAATATGTGCTAATATGATTCAGTTGTCGTGGAAAAGCCTTATAATGGAGATTTATAGTCTATTGTGTTATAAATATATAAGTGATTTCTTCACAGGATATTGAACATAAACATATTATGAATTTCCCAGAGATTTAGATTGGTTTAAACAGATTAATGTACCTGGACTTTAACTTTAGTGTGTTCCATTAATAATATTTTTGACATTTGACATACCTATTATGGGCAAAATCAACCAAACATTCAGGTTCTACACTATCTTTGGTTCAAAGGTGGTTGTGGTGCAAGTCTTCATTAAATAGTTATACATTTTTTAGTAACACCTGATGAACACTCATTTTTCTGTGATGGGCTGGTAGGTTTGAGACGCCAAACGCAGCGGCCAGAATAAAAGGAGGAACCGCAGATGAGAGAGAGACGCAAATAAGACAGCAAGACTCGCGTTTCCAACAGACCTAGATGTCGTCTAAGGCAAGGAAGCAAGGCGAGCTTGACAGGACAAAAAGAAAGGGAAAAAAACAGAAAGATTCCCTTGCTATCTAGAAATTTTCCTCAAATATGCAGCTAAACCCTCAACAACTCTCTAACTAGAGACCTTACCGGCTAAAGTGCAAACATAACACTGACACTCTAGCAAGGAAGGTGAGGCAGAACTAGGGCTTAAATAGAATCTGGGCGACGCCCCCAATTGATGCCAGCTGGCCCAGGAATCCGATTGAGAGCAAAACGATATAGTTCCAGATGAGAGCAACAAAGAAAGCGCCCAAAGCCTCCAAACCATGACAGGACCCCCCTCTCTCTAAGGGACAGCTCCAGAAGTCGCCAAAGAACCCCGTGCGCAGAACTCAGAAATTAGCGTGGGAGCCAGAATATCCTGCGAAGGGACCCAGCAGCGCTCCTCGGGGCCATATCCCTCCGAGTCCACAAGGAGCTAGCCCCCACGACCAACACGCCTCTCAGCAAGAATGCGACAAATGCGGTGCACGGTGTAAACCGGCCCCCCCTCAACCATTCGCGGTGGCGGCGGGGGTGTGTGCCGCAGGTGCGAAGACGCTAGTGCTAACTGGCTTAATCCGAGAGACATGGAAGGATGGATGGATGCGTAAAGATCTTGGGAGCTTTTACTGAACCGTGACCGGATTGATCTTCCGCACTATCTTGAACAGGCTAATATAGCGAGGCGCCAGTTTTTGAGATTCAACCTTCAAGAGGAGGTCCCAGGTAGACAGCCAAACTCTCTGACCGACCTGATAAGATGGGGCCAAACGACGGCTTCTATCAGCGGTGGATTTTTGTTTGAGCCCTGAGCGCAACAGAGAAGAACGGACCCTGGTCCAAACCGACCGACAGCGACGAATGAAATGGTTGACTGAGGGAACCTCAGAATCATTCTCAGTCTCAGGAAACAGCAGGGGTTGGTAACCCACCTGAGCCTCAAACAGCGAAAGACCCATGGAGAAATTACTAAGTGAATTATGGGCATACTCGCCCCATGCTAAAAATTGACTCCATGAGGATAGATTATCCACTGCGAAACATCAAAGAGTGTTTTCTAAAGACTGATTAGTGCATTCAGTCTGCCCGTTAGTCTCTGGGTGAAACCCAGAGGAGAGACTCACGGTGGCCCCTAACTGCTTGCAAAATGCCCGCCAGAATCTGGCCGAAAACTGAGGGCCTCGGTCAGAGACCACATCTTGCAGAAGCCTATGCAGCCAGAACACATGGTTAACCACAAGAAGGGCCGTCTCCAGCGCTCAAGGCAACTTGGGTAGCCCGACAAAATGAGCAGTCTTAGAAAAACGATCAACCACAATCAGGATGACCGTGTTGCCATCAAATACAGGCAGCCCCGTTGCAAAGTCCAACGCAATATGCCTCCAAGGGTGCCTGGGAACGGGAAAAGGTCGCAGCAGACCAGGGGGAGGGAGGTGGGAAGTCTGGAACATGTGCCACAAGCTGCAACAAATTGCCGAATGTCTCTCACCATACCAGGCCACCAAAAAGGTTGGGTCAGGAACTGCTTGGTCCGATGGGCCCAGGGTGCCCAGCCAAGAGAGAAGAATGTCCCCTGCTGGAGAACCTGTGGCCCAACTGTAGACCGAACAAACAGCCAGGCTCCCCCCAGGACCAGGGTCAGTCTTTAAAGCCTCCTCAACCACTGCAACAACCTGAGCAGCCAGAATAACTGGCTCCGAGGTAAGATCGCGGTCAGAGTGGACGTAAATCCATGACAGGGCGTCAGGCTTGATGTTCTTCGAGCCTGAGCGATAGGTCAGTGTAAAATCAAAGTGGTTAAAGAATAATGACCACTGCACCTGCTGGGAATTACGTCGCTGAATATACTGGAGGTTTTTATGGTCGGTCTACCTCCACAACAAATGGGAGGGAGGGATCGGGCAAAACCAGAATGGGCTCTGAGCTAAAACGTTCCTTTAATTCCTGAAAGAGGCATCACCAGCTGGAGACTAAAAAAACGCTGAGGAAGTATTCTTCTTTGTGAGCGCAATAAAGGAGGCTGCAACTGTGCTAAAATTGCTGATAAACCTCCTATAAAAATTAGCAAAGCCCAGGAACTGTTGAACCTCCTTAACACTCTGAGGCACAGGCTAATTCCTGACCGCAGCCACCTTGTCCTGGTCCATACGAACCAACCCCTAAGAAACAATAAAACCCAGAAACTAGACAGTTTGGGGATGAAAAACACATTTCTTGGCTTTAACAAAAAGCTTGGCATTGAGGAGGGCTTCAAGCACACGTCTGACGTGTTGTTTATGCTCCGAGAGTGTTGAAACATCACCATTGCTTGATGTCTGGGAAAACCAGTTTCATTATCTCTACAATGAGAGTTGCAATTGGTGCCCCAGCGGACGGTAGGATTGTTTTGTTCCTCCCAGCTGATGCAAGGTCTGTGTTCCCGTAATCAAGAATGCCCTAAAACAATGGGAAAAGCAGGGGAACTGATAAAAAAACCAAACCTCCTCAGAGTGGCCACCAAAGGAAATTAACATATTTAGCGGTTCAGAAACTTCAGTTATAACTCCCGTTCCAAGCGGGCGACTGTCCAAAGTTCTGACAGAGCATGACTGTGAAAGCGTAATGGTGGGAGGGAAGTTCTTTCTAGCCCACTCAATATCCATGAAACAATTTACTGTGCCCGAATCCACGAACGCTTCAATAGTAACTCTCTTGCATCCCACAGTCAGTTCAACAGGGATTAATGTTCGGGAGGGAAATTGGGTCCGCCCCTCTAGCGCCCCCAAAATCGCTAGAGGGGTTTTCCGCCTCCCTGAAGCTTCGGACAACATGGATGGGTATGACCCGGCTTATTACAATTAAAGCAGATTGTTCTTCTGCGATTAGGTTTATTAGTCCAACTGTCAAACGAACTATCAACTTGCATGGGCTCAACCGGAGTAGAATTTTCAGTGGGTGGAATAGGAGCCGCACACTCGCCACTAGCAACTTTAGCCCCATTGTCAGCAATCTGTTTAGCTTCTCCCTGTTGCGTTTGCGTATGCGATTGTCAGTTCGCACAGCCGTACAGACGAAAGAGTCTAAAGTCGAACAGGGTTCTAATGTAGCCAACGCATCCTTTATCTCCTCAATGAGAGCATGACTGAACACAGTCATAAGAGGAGCCTCCAGCCAGCCTACCTCAGTAGCCAGAGAGCGAAATGCGATGGAGAATTCAGCCGCACTTTCTTTGCCCTGTTTAAGGTGCATCAAACGCGTAGCCACGTCCTGACCACAAATATCTTGATCAAATACTGACACCATCTCCCTAACAAGAGTCTCCACAGATTTTATGACCGGTGAATTAGATCTGATTAGTGTGCCGACCCAAGTGAGCGCTGTGCCAGCCAGCAGGGATAATATAAATGCCACCCAAGAATCCTCATTAACAAATCGTAACGGCTGAGCCATTAAAAATACTTCATATTGGGCAATGAAATCCTTACATATTCCGGCCTCGCCACTATATCTTTGAGGCAATTGTAACTGAGGTTCTCGGGAAAGGTGTATAGGTGATGCTTGTGCTACGTTTTGTGAAACTTGTGTAGACAGCGACCGAACACTCTCAGTCAAGCTGAACAGAACGCTCTCCTGATTCTGAAGGGAATTCTCTTGAAGGCGGAGTCTCTCAGCTAACTCAGACTGCTGATTACTCAAATCTGAAAGCCCTTTAGCGAAACCAGACAGCATATCTTGCTGGCTGGTAACAGCCCTTTTAATCTCGGCCACCACTGATGTCTTGCGCTTCCAACAGACCTAGATGTCGTCCGAGGCATGGAAGCAAGGCGAGCTCGACAAGACGAAAAGAAAGGGAAAAAACAGAAAGAGTCCCTTGCTATCTAGAACTTGACAAATATGCAGCTAATCCCTCAACAACTCTCTTACTAGAGACCTTACCAGCTAAAATGCAAACATAACACTGACACTATAGCAAGGGAAGTGAGGTGGAACTAGGGCTTAAATAGAATCCCGGCGACGCCCCCAATTAATGCCAGCTGGCCTAAGGAATCCGATTGAGAGCAAAATAATATAGTCCCGGACGAGAGCAACAAAGAAAGCAATCAAAGCCTCTAAACCATGACATTTTTCAACTGCTCTTTAATGTTAATACAAATTTGAGATCTGATCCTAACAACCATTGGTGTCTGAAAGTCCACACCAAGGTGTTCCCTGTTCCTTTGGGGTTTTCTGTCTTTTTCAAGTGTAGAACACTGAATACAATGTGCCTCAATTTCATGTCCCATGGGATAACAAAAACTGCAGAGGGGATTCCAACCTGCATATTTATTTCTCTGTCAAAAGATATATTGAGCACAAACATTAATTTTCCTATATTATGTGAATATGGCAGTGAAATGGGTACTAACAAGAATCAACCTTTTTACATCCTGAGCTATTTATATTATATAGCAGGTCATTTATCAAAATTAGGAACACTTTAATTAAACTGCTATTGCATGCACAATTATAAATGTCAATTTGGGGAAAGAAACTATTTGTAAGTCCTCCAATGGTTGAGATTATGTCATCATTCATCAGTTTTGTTAACATGTTTCAACATGTCTCAGTGAGAGGCAAGTCCTAATCTGAGCACTGTTGCCACCAATGACATCAGATTAATTTTCATGCACCCACGTGGACCAGCAAGAAGTTTTTACTGGCCACAGAGGGAGGATGTTTGCTGGGTACGTCCGTGTACAACATGTCATCACTAAGATGCCAGCACCCACAACTGCCACGGAACACAGATATAACCTAAATGAGGAATCTGTTAATTCAGCAAAACTGTTTAAGATGAACTTGAAATGAGTAATCTAATGTACATTGTATTGACCATGATACATTTGAATGTTTGGACAAAGTAATGATGTGGCTATAATGTATTTTGCTAAATAAATTTCATATATACAAGTTTGATATGGCATTTCCTGACCTATATATGGTACTATAACCAATGTATCTAAATATTGCAGATCTTTAAGTGACTTTCTGTTATCTGATGTTATGATTACAGCCTTAGAAACTCCTGCAATATGCAAGGAATCACATAAAAACAATGAGAAACGAGTGTTTACAATAATAATAATACATTTGATTTATATAGCGCTTTCTTGGACACTCAGACGCTTTACAAAATAAAGGACTAAACAATGACACAAAAGCAAAAAGAGACAACAATAACATGAATAAAGACAACAGAATATAGAATTAAAGAAAGAAAAGCCAGGCGGTACAAAAAAATTTGTAACTATTTAATGAAGAGTTGCACCACAACCACCTTTGAAATAAAGGTGGCCAAGAATGTAAGCTTTAGGAGGGTGAAAATTTCAAGAATTTACATGTTGTCACACCTTGGCAATTTGATGTCAAATTTCAGGAAATTTTGGCTTTTTTAGCAATTTGCTGTGTATTTTCTGGACAACCATAAAATTGACATGCTTGTTGCTTATTGTGCCAATAGCATAATGTGAAGAGAGCTTGCCCAGAAAAAAATCAGCTCTCTACCTGCATAACTTTGGCCATAATTAGCCTTCAAAGTTGGTGTCACTGACAACTTCGTCAAATAAATTAGCAATTTCAAACAGCCACAGCTCCCTAATAAAAACATTTGCCCCTGAAAATGTGTTTCATAAGGGTACTGGACATAGATGCTACACTGTGGAAATTTTTGAGCCCACGGCATTGATATAACTTGAGATATTGCCACCTAAACATCCACTTTTATTTGACTTTGCAAAAAGGAGTGCGAAAATCAGCAAAACTTTTCCATCTTTATACATTTTTTTGGTCAAAACTAAAGAAGATATTTAACTGAAATGTTGCACATATTCTATTAAGTACATGGCCTTGGTGTGAGAAATTTTTTTTTATAAATCTGAGTTGGTCAGGTGGGGAAATTTTCAGAAATTTGTTGAGTTGACATGGAATGACCCTGCTGCTATCCTAGTACACAGTCTCGTCACTTCACGACTTGACTACCGTAATTCCCTGTTATTTGGCCTTCCCCACAAATCTCTCCGTATATTACAGCAAGTTAAAAACTCTGCAGCACGCATCATCAAAAGGACCCCATTCACTCCCCACATCACATCCGTATTGCAGCAACTCCACTGGCTTCCCATCACACACCCCATACACTCCTCCTGACATTCAAAGTCATTCACAAGCATGCCCCTCCTTATCTGTCTGTCCTAATTCACCTTGCTACCACAGCCCGATCACTCCGATCCTCCTCCTCCACCTATCTCACTGTTCCATCTGTCTGCCTCGTCACCAATGGGAGCAGAGCATTCAGCTGCTCTGCTTCCCAGCTTTGAAACTCCCTCCTGACCTCCGCAACACCAAGTCACACCCTTGTTTAAATCTGGTCACAAAATACATCTCTTTCGTAATGCATACTCCCTCTGATTGTACAGTCCCATGCATTTTGTTTATTTCTGTAATGTTTTTTGATTTTATTGCTTCTATTTTAATGTTTGTTTACATTATGTGTTGTAAGGTGACCATGAGTCTCTTGAAAGGCGCCCTTAAATAAAGTGTATTATTATTATTTATTATTATTCCATTTACGCACTTAGAAACTACTTTCAGAAAGGAGAATTGTATGAAATTGGAAAAAGTCAACAAATTGTATTTCTCAATGATTTTGCAGTGGTGCCATTTTTGTGGCTTCTGGTCTAAAATTTTCAAAGCTTTAAAAAATGTGATTAGAGGTCCAGTAGCTGAGTCAGTGGCCTATGAAAGAAGGCACGCAGATATAAATGAGCTGCCTTAAAAGAGAGACATGACCTGATAAGTCTAAAGCAGTACAGACTGGTTTTTACAGTTTTAGATAGCTTCTTTATATGTGCATCAAACTTAAGTTGAGAATCTAGAATTATACCCAAATATTTAAACTCATTTACCACCTCAATTTTTTTACTATCAATAGTGATGTGAAATTTCTCAGGGACCTTCTTTCTTATTGAAAAACAGATTGATACTGGAATTTTTTTTTGTGATTTAGTGTTAAATGATTCCTTTGTAGACATTCTGAAACAGTAACCATCTGTCTGCTTAAGATCTCAGAAGCCAATAGGGATTCTTTGCTGAAACATAAAACACTGTGCCATCAGCATACATCTGGCATTTAGTGTCTCTACAAATGGTAGGTAAATCATTTATGTATAAGCGAAAAAGAATAGGACCTAAAACTGATCCCTGTGGCAGACCAGTCTTTCTGTTCAGAGGAGATGTTTTCACATTCTGTAAGCGAACACACAGTCATCGATATTCTAAATATCAAGCCAACTAAGCCAACTAACAGCAAGAGCAGAAAAATCAAATTCATGTCTTAATTTACTGACAAGTATAAATAAATAAAATAAATAATAGGCATGGGAAATCAATCCTTTATGCACATCAGACAGAGAATACTACTACTACTACTAATCAATCATCGTCATCATCATCATAAATCGTGATAAATATCATCAAAAATTAGCTCAGCGAAAATAAACCGAAAATGGACTTTGACATACTGTAAGTTTAGATGGTGGCAAATATTGCCCAATAATAATTTGCCAAACTGAAAACAGCAAAGGCTTTGGCAGGTATTGACAGACCTGCCCAGTGACAATGAAAAGAGCCATTTTTGGGCTTGGCTGAGCAGCGGCTTGGCCCTTATAAATGCGAATGTTGCTGTCTGAGTTACTGCGTGAGTGACTGACTGAGTAATCAAGTTCAAAGATTGGCTGGCCCAGGGGGAAGTTCAGCGATTGGTCGGCTGGCGGGGAAGAAGCAACCCAGCCATATACTGGGTGCACCTAGTCTTGTTATGTTACCGCAAAGCACATTTCCTGCTTACTGGGGCTCTGCGGGACTGCATGAGTAACAGCTTGGAACTCAGGACAAAGCATTTCCACTCACACAGGTATTACGGACCGAACTACCCGTTCAGAAAACTTTTGTTCACAGAAAAGCTTTAAGTAAGTGTACTGATATCAAGTGATCTATTTCTGAGCATGTATTTACTTGGAAGTAATGTGATAATCAACCACTCTGTGTGTGCTTTTTTAATTTTTTTAATCCATTCCTAAAACTCAAGGCATCATTTAAATTTCAGCATTGATCTTATGGAGTTCATCTCAGTTTATTAACTTAATTTGAGTAGTGATTTTTATTGATTCTTATTTCAATTGTATGCTGTTAGTCCCATTGGCTGATCATGAGAACTTTTTGCGTGGATCAGATATGAACTCCCTGCCTTGTAACAGCTATAATATACTTGTAAAGATACAGCTAATATTCAAGCTGCAACACATAGTCTCTCTTGCGCCAATGGATTTTTTTATTGGTTTGAGTATATAGTCACCTTTCAAATAAAATAAATGGGCTCATTGGAAATCTGTAGAAAAGGAAAACATTTTGGGGCAAAATTATTGCATATGCCAACACCATTAATTTGTTCACTTTCAACTGCAAATACATTGCACCTATTGTTGAAAATGTTAACCTTTATTTAAGCAGGGAAACTCACTGAGACCTTAGTTTTGTATTATGTAAATACAAAATTGTAAACAATAAAATCACCAGAAAGCAAATACATTTAAAATGCATTCAACTGAAATATAACTTAAAACATACACAAACCACAACCTCCAAATCTCAGATTTGAATTTTGCCAAAGAGATAAAAGCATTAAATTTAGAGGTCTCTTGAAACCTATATGGAGCACGATAACAAAAAGCAGTTTTTCCAGCTTTGATATTAGCTCGATAAGCCAAAAATAACCAAGCTGTTGCCGATCCTTTGGCTGTGCTGTGGCACTGTTGCTCGGTGATCATTCAGGTTGGGTTGAGACAGAGAGAGGTGAAGGGAATTGTAGCTGAAGAGGGTCATTCCATCCCAACTTACCTAATGTCACCCTGACACTTGCATGATTTTTGTCCCCGCAATGTGTTGTGGCAAGGCGTGCCATTTCGGTGAAACACAGCGGAGCCTTGTTTGTGCCCTGTTCGCGCACTGTACACACATAAGTTCCGCACTGTCTACGCAATGCATGGCCAAAAACTATGGGCAAACAATGCGTGAACACTTCATGAGAAGTTCCTGCCAGTGCGAATGGTTCATGACGTGCGCGAACTATGCGTGAGCTGGGTGTGCCATGATCATGTGAACAACTCGTGACAACACCCTAACACGGCACGGAACGTTTCAAAATTCTCTCTCTGACATGGCACGCACCCCTGCACCCTTCACACACTCAGGCTCAAGCTCGTTCCTGAAGACTTTAATCATTGCCACGAAATCGAGCAAGTGTCAGGGTGGCATAAGGCCTTCCAGTTAACGTCATGGATTTCCTTGAAAAAATTCATGTTGATGCATCTACTTGAGAAGTAAAATTTAGTACTGTACTCCCAATAGTTTTTATGCCCTCGCCCTCCAAAGAGGAAAGGGGGCATTATGTCGACACCATGTCTGTCCGTCTTCCGTCCGTCCGTTGTCCGTTAACTTTTCGTTTCCGTGGGATAACTATAGAAATCCCATCGAATTGATGCCATTTCTTAATGGCGTAGTGGGAGTGGCTAGAGGAAGGTTCCTTTCGAAAACCAGCGTTGTGCGATATCTAATATGGCCGCTACAGCAGCCATCTCAATATGCCCTTGATCAACATACAGGCGGGGGCATGTGCCACGCTCTGCATTGCTCTTGTTGAGTGATGAATTTTTGAAATGGAAAAAAAAAATTTTCACTGGAAACTGCCTCTCTTTTGAGCCTCCTCAGAATCCGGTATTTGACTGGATTGAGTAGAAATTTTTCCTGAACATAAAAATCACTCCCATAATGTGCTTTGATTCGTGTTTTGCTATTTGAAAGCAAAATTACTGTATTTTATGTGGCCTTTCATTGACAAAAGCTGCATTTAGTGCTTGAGTGTCTGAACTTAAATTTTTACAATTAAATATTTCAACAAGTTTTGAGAATTCATGTCATGGTTTTTGGAGGCTTTGAGAGCTTTCTTGGTTGCTTTCATCCAGGACGATATCGGTTTGTCCACTATTGGATTCTTGGGCCAGCTGGCATTAATTGGGGGCGTAGCCCGGATTTTATTTAAGCCCTAGTTCCACCTCACGGCTGCAGTGTCAGTGGTATGTTAGCACTTTAGCCGGTAAGGTCTCTAGTAAGACAGTTGTTGAGGTATTAGCTGTAAAAGAGTTCTAGATAGCAAAGGAATCTTTCTGTTTTTCCTCTTTCTGGGCACCGTCTGGTGCTATTTCCTTTTATCTTGGTTTCCGAGATTTTTCCTTTGCTATTCGTTCGGTCGAGCTGGCTTTGCTTCCTTGCACTCGGACGAGATCTAGGTCCGTTGGACGCGGGAGTCTCTCTCTCTTATTTTATTTGTTTGTCTCTCTCTCAATCTGCGTGACTTCCTTTTATTTCGGCCGCTGCGTTTGGCGTCTCAACACACCAGCCATCACAATTCATGCCCCAAATATTATAATTACAAAGTTCTAGCATAGGTCTTAAAGTTTGTGGAACTATTTTGATATGCATGTAATATAAAGGGCTATACAGTGATTTAAATTTGTCCACAGAACTAAAAATGCTGTATTTTGATGAAAAAATTTGGGCCTCCTATGGCCCCCACTCCCCGGGTGCCCACTTTCTTCTGACTGGCCAGCTCTGTGGAAGGCGGATCTAGGTGGGACGAGGCAGCAGAACACCGTTTTCTGGGTCCGCCTCCTCAGAGTGAAACTGTGACACCTTTCCCGAAGGAATCGGTAGGCATATTTCACAATCAAACGCAGTACATGTGTATAGGTCAAATGAAATTAACTTGTTCTAATAAATGCAACGGCAAAAGTGGAGGACGGAGTGCGAATGATTGGCAGCTCAAGCTCCAATTTGCTGTCTACCTATGGCTACTGTGGTGAGTTCACTGGTGTTTCTACTTTATTGCTAGGATTGAGGGAAAGCTAGAATCCACCCCATACAGACACATTTGTAGAACGGGTCGACAAACCCAACTGTAGACCGAAGACCATAGAAATCCAGTGGATCTGAGTTTAGAGGGAAACATGGACCGTGAGGAGCAGCAAAAAGTGGACCAACAACTTATGGACTGCCTCAGTGTTTATAATGAAGACCTGCTGGTTTGTGTGCATAACTGTGGTGTGTCGTTAGTGTGGAGTAACGAACAGCTTCTGTACTGGTATATGACAAAGGGGCGAAAGCTCCAGGCTAAACGGCCTTTTCAGTAATTGCCTGTGGTAATGATTACTTATCGCGTCGGAATGACCAGCGTTTGCCCGCAGAAAATAGGCACGATAAGCCGCTTTCACACTGGACGTGAAACAAATTTTTCTTGTGACAGATTACATTCAAAGTCAATTCATTGTCTTTGCATTGACTTTGAATATAATATCTCACCCGAAAAATTTGTTTCACGTCCGGTGTGAAAGCTGCTTAACACGCAAATAACGCGTGTATTCGCATCTTTGCATTGACTTTGAATGTAGCTAATCTTTCCTGCGAAAAATTTGTTTAGCTTCCGATGTTAAAGTAGCTTTATGGATAGTACATGACAGCTAGAGAGAGCTCGGTTATGTTATGAACATAATACAGGTTTTGCAGACCGTAATTTCTGTTTGCGTGGACAAGTTGCTTATGTGGAGCAAGCGAATCAATCATTTCAACAGGAAAGAATTTCCAATTTAATCTCAGCCTTTTTCTGCTTTTTATTACCCAAAACACTTTCTAAAGGGGGATGAAATTATGTCACGGTAGTGCAGAGAAATTCCTTGTTATACCAGACACATTAGAGCTTCTGCATTTCGCATTTGCTTTCACGGTAGAATCAGAGAGCTAGGGATAGGGATCCGGCTGATCCCGGTCATGGATAAGTGAAGCGATCACAAGCAGCCGCTTCAACTGTAGTGGCTACAATCAGGCAACATTATGATGAAACTCTCACATTGATACTTACCGAAGTAACTAGCATACCGATCAGAATTACTGCATATAATGAGCATTTTTAATTAGCACGGCAGCACGCAAACTAACATGCAGCAGCTGGTAACCGAGCAGTCATAACCACAGAAGCAAACCCTTGCAATACAGGTTTTATAGACAGCAAGTTCCGTTGCCGTGGAAAGTTGTACCAAGCATCCAAATTACAAACAAGTATTAAAAGTTAGCTTCAAATGAGCTTTTCACGCACCTTCTGCAGAATTTCCCCAATATTACTCTTGCATATTCAGGACACAAACATTAGCAACAGTAACTTGGCTACCTTAGCCGCTGAGCTACAGTCCGGATGGTTCTTTTCCTCTTTGGTCTAGAGGACACGACGTCCACGGTTTCCAAAAACAATTTGAAATGTGGACTCATCAGACCACAGAACACTTTTCCACTTTTCATCAGTCCATCTTAGATGAGCTTGGGCCCAGTGAAGCCGGCGGTGTTTCGAGGTGCTGTTGATAAATGGCTTTCGCTTTGCCTTGTTAAGTTTTAACTTGCACTAGCAGATGTAGCAATGAACTGTAGTTACTGACAGTGGTTTTCTGAAGAGTTCCTGAGCCCATGTGGTGATGTCCTTTACATACTGATGTCGGTTTTTGATGCAGTACCGCCTGAGGGATCGAAGGCCACGGGCATTCAATGTTGGTTTTCGGCCTTGTCGCTTATGTGCAGTGATTTCTCCAGATTCTCTGAACCTTTTGACGATATTACGAACCGTAGATGATGAAATCCCTAAATTTCTTGCAATAGCTCGTTGAGGAATGTTGTTTTTAAACTGTTCGACAATCAGCTCACGCATTTGTTCACTAAGTGGTGACCCTCGCCCCATCCTTGTTTGTGAATGACTGAGCATTTCAGGAAAGCTGCTTTTATACCCAATCATGGCACCCACCTGTTCCCAATTAGCCTGTTCACCTGTGGGATGTTCCAAATAAGTGTTTGATGAGCATTCCTCAACTCTCTCAGTCTTTTTTGCCACTTGTGCCAGCTTTTTTGAAACATGTTGCAGGCATCAAATTCCAAATGAGCTAATATTTGCAAAAAATTACAAAGTTTACCTGTTCGAACATTAAGTAACTTGTGTTTGCAATGTATTCAATCGAATATAGGTTGAAAAGGATTTGGAAATCATTGTATTCTGTTTTTATTTACACAATGAGCCAACTTCACTGGTTTTGGGTTTTGTATTATCAAAAAACAATAGATGGGTTTTGATGGGGTCAAGAGGTCATATGAATGAATTAAAAATAAGATTATTACAGTTCATTCTGTATCAGCCTCCAGTTCTCCTCCTTCTCCTCCTCCTCCTCCTCCCCCTTCTCACCTTCTCTCCCCTGGCTGCGTGGGGTAGTTCAGCACCGTTCCCAAGCTCCCTCCCCCCTTCCTTACTCTGGTGTTCGGCAGGATTTAATTTTATACATTTTAGCGTGTTATACGTTTTTTGGGATAACCCTTTTAAAGCATTTATTTAATTGTATTATTATTATTATTATTATTATTATGATTGCTGAGTGCTTTATAAATGTGAATTATTTGAGTGGTGGGGAAGTGAAAGTGAGAGGCCAAAGTGGTAAAACTTTATTTCAAGCGTTTTGGTGGTTGTGATATTATGAAAGAGAGTTAAAATTTGGAGAGTATTTTAAAGTTGCTGGCGACATGTTAGTAAAAAAGTAAAGCGAAAAAGTGAAAGCAAGAAGTGCTAAAACTGGAAAATAATGTGATGGTGAAAGCATGCTGAAAATAGCAGTGCCTGCGGTGAATAAGTGTGCAGAATAAGGAAAGAAAGGAAAGATGATTTTGGTAAAATGATTTACCAGTAAAGTCTTTCGGCGAGATGTGCGTGGGAAAAAAGGCGTCTTTAACCCCTTTGCTCAGAAGCCAAATCTGGCTTTTTAGGTGTTACCTGATTTAAGGCTTTAAGTTTATTTTTATGATTTTGGTGGAGAAAAGGGGCTGCAAACATAAAAAATCTTCATGAGAAAAAACTGCTGGGGCTTAAATCTATACATTTCTGGGATCATAAACTTCTTGACCACAAGTACAATTCATCTTGAACATTACATTCTGGATTTCCCGCTTTCTATGAGCTAAATTAGACAGCTGTCCAGGTGTCTCCCCAAAGTCTGAGATCCATCATAATGGTTCACTGTCAAATTGTACATTAATCATATATTTAACACAAATTAACTTTTGGGGCATGAAATTCAGCATGAACAAATGGTTTTCTGGTTGAGTTTAGCATCAGTGCAGTTGAACATCATTGGAAACCAGTGACCTCTCCAAACACAAAACATGCCTTTTCTCCATAATAAAGTTAACAATATTGTCCATTTTTCTTCGAAGTCCCCCGAGCATTAAATAAAGTGCTGATTAAACAGCTATAACATTTATGCTGCAATGAAAAGCTAACCGCTCTCACATCTGAGCTCATAACCTTACACCTTATAAGAGTAAAAATTGACTAACTCAGTAATATCTGAATTCTGAAATACACCTTATTTTAACAAAACAGAAGTGTCACTTTCAGGAAAAATCAAACGACATATACCTCCATATTCAACAGAATGGTGTTATGAACGTACCGAGGGATCTACCGACGTGCGAGGGCTGCATGCATTTGGAGAAACGAAAACCTTGGCATTCGATGTCTTTAAACGCGGTATGCCCTCTTCCAGAGACAGATGTATCGGGTAGAAGGAACCCTCCAGTACTGTTTCATTCAGAATAATTCCCATTGACCGCGTCCATACAACATGTATCTCGTAAATGAAACTGAACACTTCAGGCCGGTTTCGGGTGTCTTTGTTTCTTTGATATCGCATCATTTTCAGCTGCGCAACCGTGGCCAACATTCGAAGAATTTAACGCTTTACGCTTAGCTTGGTATCCTATTCTGATTGTCCGATCAATGTATTTCAGTTATTGAGGAAAGTTTAAACACTCTGGAATTGGATAAGAAACAAGTTTATCAATACATTGTTACCGGGAAGCTTCACGAGGGTGTGAACTATAATTGTAGAGTTACGCAGATGAATCTGAGTATATAATTGAGTGACTGGCTATCGACACCAGTACTTGGGTGGATAGAAGGGAGCGCTGAATTTGTCAATGGAGGAGTATACGCGTTAATCCATGGGAGGGAACTACGCATATTTTGTGTGTGATGACTGTAATTGACAGTAGAATGTGCTTACATATTTTTTTTATTTTTTTAACCACTAATTGGAATACTATTGGCTCACTGTAGCTAAAATGGTTGCTACAGAGTACTAAGCTTTTTTTTCTGTCACAAGTGATAATTTTGAAACGTGGCACAAGAAAACTAGGGAGAACGATCTGACAAGAAAGTGAACCAAACAGACATCTTAAATACACATCTGGGAGAACACATGATCAGGGAGAACAGGGGCAATCAATGGTAACAATAATCAGGGAGGACTCATGAGGAATAAACGAATTACATTAATTTGGGTGTAGCCAAAACGCAGACAGGGATCACAAGACAAACCTATGAACAGAACAGCTCCGGTCAAGGAGTACCAAAGTGCATAGTAAATAGAAAGGAAAGCGCAAAGTAAATGTGGAGATCCACAGAAGATAGCAGCAGAGATAATTAGGGATAGGCAAGGAGGCGGAGACTAGAATTGGGCGACTGCTGAGAGATCATTAGTCAATTAGTAAGTGCAGCTATACAATCCCGAGTGCTTGGTAGTAAGTTATGCCTTTTATGATTAGTATGTTTTAAATCATAAAAAATACTTTTTAAACCACTTATTGTCTATTCCATTTCATTTCAAGGCTGTTCAACGTCAAGCGTTTACTTACCGGTACCACACGGCACACAAAAGGCTGTAGCTTCCTTAACGGCATTGAATGTATCTATTCACAACATTTCTCTTGTTTTGTTACGATACAGCATTCGTCAGTAATTGTGAACTACAAAATGCCAATTTCCCTGTTTTTTACATGCCCAAATCAGGGAAAATGCCCCCAAAACTTGTTCAGAAAAACTGAACAAAACCGTATGCCCCAAAAAAATTTACAGCACATGTGCTAGGAACTTAGTAACATTAATTTATACACAAATAAAGCAATTCACACCCAATCAGTACATTCAAAATAATAATTGTGAATAAATAAGAAGACATTAAATAGACAATGCCAGAGGGTGTTGCCAAATATTAGAGAAGCGCCCCTTAATTTGCAGTGAAATACAATAAATAAGTCTCTGCCACCAAATGCACCTGTTAACTCATTTCTGCAGATGTGTCCGCCAGCGAACATTGAGCTGCAAATTTATGCAGGCAGTTACAATATTCTATCACTCGATGGCCAACCCGGATCAGTACACGTCCAAATGATAGTTGTTATAATTTAATGGGGAGAACTAGCAACGCCTGATGGTGTGTTTGGGGGGGTTCGGAGTGAATGTATTGTTGATTTACAAAATGATTGACAACAAGTCAGGGCAAAAAAGTGTTTTAAAGGTAACCAATTCATTCCTTATCCCCCTTTTTTTTCACATAATTTGCCAGGCTGTTCCAGTAAAAGGATTTGTGTGTAACTTTTAATGTCATTTTCAACCTCTAACAAGGATAAATTCTGAAGGAAAGCAATGCTGGGTCAGCATTTTAATGTCATGAAAGAATAAATGGTTATGCCAGTATTATTGGTTACTAAAAAAAAAGACAATAATAACAATAATTGTTCAATAATAACAAAACATGCCACGATTGTTGACAGACGGATGGACGACGGACGGGTCATCATGATAAAAGGGTTAGGGTTATAATGTGTGAAGAAGGCAAAGCTTTTTTTTTTTTAATTTGGCATCTCCAATCCCACCCGAATCTGGAGTCCCCGATAGGGGAACTATGTACAAGGCTTGCACGTATGCGACCCCTTGTTGCCTGTTCAGGAGAGAGGGACGGTTCACGGCTCTCCTCAAAAAAGCACGTGCCCGTCAATACTGCTTCTTTACACTCATTGGTTGAATCCTTGCAAGTTCAGAACGAGGGCGGCAGATACCCGAACATGAACAAGCTTAGAATCTTCCTGACGAGTGCCCGGCTGGCCAACTGGAGGCGCTTGAGCAATGAACAAAGCAACTATTTTTATATTACCCTTCCCGGCAGTCCATTCCCAATTTACATCCTTGCAGTGCAATGGCCTATTAGGAATGAGGACTTACGTGTTACATGTACCTGTTCGGGGGTGGTGGCGCCATTGTTAACTGACACGCTATTGGTTGCCATAGGCAACGGGAGCTGTAGATACATTCTTCCAAAGAAGTAAAAGTCAAAGAAAGATGAAAAATGAACAAGGCGGTGGCGAAAGAAATTGGTCCCTATAGGGAAAAACTAAATGAAGACGCTAAGAAAAGGTATTTGGAGAAGAATAAGGAAATAAACAATGGAGACCCATACGAGTCAAAAACGGCAACTACAATTCCACTCAGTGACAGTGTATATTGGCATTAAAAAAGTAAGCACACATTGTAGTGGTAGGACACACATCTCAATTCGGTCCTAGAGCCGTTTACTAGCGCCAAATGTAATGCATTTTGCATTAAAGCGTTTCAGAACTATTTAAATGCATTTGAGTTAAAAGATCTATGAAAAGCTAGTAAATTTGCGCTGCTGCAAAAAACGTGTTATTTAACAAAGGTTTGTGTCAAGTGCTAGTTAATTAACTCTTAATTGGCTGTTTGCGATGCAAATAATTATATGCAGTGGGAGTCTGCCAAGCAGCGCTCACAAAACTTCACCACAACCCTACATCTGTAACTGTTTGAAGAACATCTTTTTTTTTTGCATGAATCCAAATGTCAAGAGCACCGAAAGTAAGTAATCGCCGTTTCTTTAAAATCAAGGGTCATCATTCCTTTTCATTATAAAATATAAATAAATCGGTTTACATGACCAACATTAAGCTCATACTCCTTTTTATCCAACTACCCCCTACCCCATAAACCCTATCAGAATGCCATAATCCCTGGGTTAACAATTTTTTGAGTAATGCAAGTTGCAGAGTATTAGCCCAAATAAAAATTGGGCAAGTGGAAGTTTTATATGAATGTGTCTGCACATGAAAATATACAAGTGCACACACACACCCATATATATTTTTTATATACACACAATCGTAATTCAGAAATAGTTGAGACGAAATGTGAATTGTGAATAAAACCAAAATGCAATGACTTTCAAATCACATGAACCAATTGTTATGATTCTGATCTGTCTTGCCATGTTCATGTTCTGGTTTGCCATATTTTTATATTCTGCCTTATTGTCATGTTTAGGTTCATGTTCTTTGTTCATGATTTTGTCTTTTATTTATTCTTTTTGGTTCATTCCATGTCTCAGTTCATTGCTGTCTGCCTGCTCACTGACTATGGGTGAATTAAATGAAGTCCGGTGTTTAAAATATTCCTTCGTATCTCGTTTTCACCCTTCTGTTCTGATTACAAACAAGACTAACATTTGTATTTTGTATTATAGTCTACTAACACAACTAACCATGTATATACATTTGATTAATAAATTACTAATGAGCACTCTAATTTAAGTTGTAAAGCTGCACCGCTACTAATAGACTAATTACCTCTCCGCAATCGCCCTGTTCTATTCTCCGCCCCTTGTCTATCGCTTTCCTCTGAGCTTCAACGAGAATCTCTCGCATGTGCTTAATCACTCTCCTGCTCTTGTTATCTGTGCATGTAGAACTCCTGGACCGGAGCTGTTTAAATGCCATAGGCTGTTTGAGTGATTCCCGTTCGTATTTTGTCTCTCACCAATTTTCGTGGTTAGGGTTTCCCTCATGTGATTCTCCCGATGTAATTAGCGTCATTCCTCACAGCTGATCCCTGTATAGCATGTGACCTTTTCCTATGTGTATATTAGGAGTCTTTTCACTCACAGCTCTTGTCAGAACGTTGATCAATATTTCTTTGTGCAGAGCGCCTCGTATGCCATTGATTATTGTTTCGCTTCTACTGGATAGTCCGACCCTGATTCTTGCCCTAGCCCTTTTTGTACTGTTTTTGTCTCTCTGGATTTTGACACATTTTTGTATGACCACGAGTTCTGTGTTTGGATGCCCTGTGTATGACCATTGGCTGTGCCCATCGACGACTTTTTGCCTATCGTTTATGTACCTCTGCCCATCTCTCTTACTGGTTCTCACCCCTGCCTGTCTAGTCGATACTGTTTTTGGATTTTGTATTGTGGCTTGGAAATTCCTGTGTTTTTTGGATTTCTGTCTCTCGCGAGTGGTTCCTGAACGGTACCTCACACCAATATGTTATTTACAATAGAACATAGATAACATTTCAAATGTTGAAACTGAGACATTTTACATTTCTGTCTGCAAAATGAGCTTATTTAAAATTTTATGGCTGCGACAGGTCTCAAAAAAGTTGGGAGACTGGCAAAAAAAGGGCTGAAAAAAGAAATGAACCCTATAATGCCCAGACACAGACATTATTATTGGAAAAACATAACCCAGTAAAGTTTTTGAAATATTGAAGAGTAGTATTCAGATGCACTGTTCATCATTAGGTTTTGTGACAGCACAATATACATTGCTGAACAGAACTTCTAATTCAAGGAGTATCATATCTGATACAGCCAAAAATCAGCACCCCTCCAGAACTCAACACTCGAAATTTCAAGTTATTTATATGCTCTCTACTATCTATAGCTATCTTAACATATAAGAATAAGTTTTTGTGTAATATTTACCTTGGAATGCCGAACTTCACTGCCGAAGTCGAAGGAAATTCATGAATTCCCATTCACATGGGCGCTACTACCTTGAAGTGAGTGACTAGGGGAGAGACTACTCCTGTAATCTCACTTCTTCCTTTCAGGTGGCAGCACTGCGTATCAGATATGATACATTGAGCAGTCATGGTTGTGTTGCAGCTTACCAGGTGGGCATGGTCCTTCAAATTTGGTGTATCGTATATGATATAGGGGGTATTATAGGATTAATATATAAGAGAATTAGCTGAAAGAACATTTAGCAAGTAATTAAGTTAACTGGCATCAGGTGTGTAACATGATTGGCTAGAAAAGGGATGTCTTAGAGAGGCTGAGTCTCTCAGAAGTAAAGATGGCCAGAGAGTCTCCAACCTGTGAAGGCTTGCATAAAGAAAATTATAGAAAACTTTAAAAACAATGTTCCTCAATTTCAAATTGCGAAAGCTTTGAAGGTCTCATCATCGACAACGCATAACATCATCAAAAGATTTATAGAAACTGGAAAAATCTCTGTGCGTCAGGGACAAGGCTGAAGACCTTTACTGGATGCCTGTGATCTTTGGGCCCTCAGATGCCACTGCATCACTCACCGGCATGATTTTGTCATTGACATTACTAAATGGGCCCAGGAAAACTTCAAGAAACCATTGTCTGTAAACACAGTCTGCCGTGCCATCCACAGATGCTACCTAAAACTCGATCTTGCAAAAAGGAAGCTATTGTTACCTCCCAAATCCAAAGCGCGAAAGTAGGAGGAGGGACATCTTTCCATCTAAGTAGAATCAGATTCTTGGCCAGTAACGTGAAGTAAGTCACCAAATTTGTTAAAATGTGCTTTAGCTGAAACAACCCTGAAAATGGCACATTGGGGTGAGGGTTAGAGTGGGTGATGCTAGTTAGTGGACGGGGTGTCAAAAATGGATTGTCAAAACGGATTCAGTTATGGGCAGGACCAGAATGTATGGAAGAGGTTAGCACAATACTGTTTACATGTGTTACATGTTGGGTCCAGCTCTGAAAAAAATTTCACTTATGACTTTTGAAAAAGGAAGACGATGGACTACTCAATGCTTTGCACATATCGAAGAAGAGTGTCGCCCTCTAATTACTTGTTCCCAGATTTAATGTAAGATCCGAGGTAATCCCATGTCATTTTCCCATCAATTTCTAAGAGGATCAAGTGGGTCTTTACCAGCAATATTGATAGCATCATAGAATTTACTAATGTACGCCTTCTCGGTAGAATTAAGTCCAAAAATAAAGTTTGTTTTTGGAGGAGCGGCTGTGAAACAATTAAATTTGGAGCGGACAAAATCCCGAACATGCAAGTACTAAAAAAAGTGAGTTTGAGGTAGACGGAATTTTTTGTTTTATTAAAAAAAAAAAAAAAAAAAAAAAAATATATATATATATAGATATATAGATATATAGGCACACACAGTGGTGCTTGAAAGTTTGTTATTCCTTTAGAATTTTCTATATTTCTGCATAAATATGACCTGAAACATCAGATTTTCAGTCCTAAAAGTAGATAAAGAGAACCCAGTTAAACAAATGAGACAAAAATATTATACTTGGTCATTTATTTATTGAGAAAAATGATCCAATATTACATATCTGTGAGTGGCAAAAGTATGTGAATGTCTAGGATTAACAGTTAATTTGAAGGTGAAACTAGAGTCAGGCGTTTTCAATGAATGGGATGACAATCAGGTGTGAGTGGGCACCCTGTTTTATTTAAAGAACAGGGGTCTATCAAAGTCTGATCTTCGCAACACATGCTTGTGGAAGTGTATCTTGGCACGAACGATGGAGATTTCCGAGGACCTCAGAAAAAGGGTTGTTAATGCTCATCAGGCTGGAAAAGGTTACAAAACCATCTCTAAAGATTGGGCTCCACCAGTCCACAGTCAGACAGATTGTGTACAAATGGAGGGAATTCAGGACCATTGTTACCCTCCCCAGGAGTGGTCGACCAACAAAGATCACTCCAAGAGCAAGGCGTGTGATAGTCAGCAAGGTCATAAAGGACCCCAGGGTAACTTCTAAGCAACTGAAGGCCTCTCACGCAGGCTAATGTTAATGTTCATGAGTCCACCATCAGGAGAACACTGAACAACAATGGTATGCATGGCAGGATTGCAAGAAGAAAGTCACTGCTCTCCTAAAAGAACATTGCTGCTTGTCTGCAGTTTGCTAAAGATCAAATGTACAAGTTAGAAAGCTATTGGAAAAATGATTTGTGGACAGAGGAGACAAAAATAGAACTTTTTGGTTTAAATGAGAAGCGTTATGTTTGGAGAAAGGAAAACGCTGCTTTCCAGCATAAGAACCTTATCCCATCTGTGAGACATGATGGTGTTTTATCATGGTTTGGGCCTGTTTTGCTGCATCTGGGCCAGGGTGGCTCGCCATCATTGATGGAACAATGAATTCTGAATTGTACCAGTGAATTCTAAAGGAAAATGTCAGGACATCTGTTCATGAACTGAAGCTCAAGAGAAGGTGGGTCATGCAGCAAGACATGACCCTAAGCACACAAGTCGTTCTGCCAAAGAATGGTTAAAGAAGAATAAAGTTAATGTTTTGGAATGGCCAAGTCAAAGTCGTGACCTTAATCCAATCAAAATGTTGTGGAAGTACCTGAAGCAAGCAGGTCATGTGAGGAAACCCATCAACACTCTTGAGTTGAAGCTGTTCTGTATGGAGGAATGGGCTAAAATTCCTCCAAGCTGATGTGCAGGACTGATCAACAGTTACAGGAAATGTTGAGTTACAGTTATAGCTGCACAAGGGGGTCACACCAGATACTGAAAGCAAAGGTTCACATAATTTTTTATTTTTTTTTATTTTTACATTTTATAAACTTGGCATCTCCAGTCCCACCAGAATCTGGAATGCCCAATACGAGAACTAAAGTGCCACGAAAAAGTATTTGCCCCCCTCCTGATCATTATTTTTTTGCATATTTGTCACACACGTTCCAGATCATCAAACAAATTTTAATATTAGACAAAGACAACGCAAGTAAATACAAAATGCAATTTTTAAATGATGATTTCACTTATTAAGGGGAAAAAGCTATCTAAACCTACCTGGCCCTATTAACACTGATTTTCTAAGTCCAAAATGCTAAATTTCTCAAAAACCGGGATGTAGAATTTTCTCATTTTTGCAAGGGATATTCAGAACATCAAAAAAAAGGCTTGCAGCAAAATAGACAAAAAAATTATCGGACAGTTTTTTTAGATTATTGAAAGACTGAAAAAATGAGCACAAACACTGATTTTTTAAAGTAGAAAAATGTTGAATTTCTAAAAATCCGGGATGTAGAATTTTCTGATTTTTACTGTGAATATGCAGAATATCATAAAGAAGGCTCACACGAAATTAAAACAAAAGTTATCAGATGGTTTTTGAGATATTCAACTTTGAAGTGAAAAGTTGACACTAGACGCACAGATAGACGGACGCCGGACAACTCGGCATGAGAAAACCGCCGCTGACTCTGCGGGGCAAAAAAGTAATCCCATAGTTTTTGAGATTGTTTATGAGCACAAACTCTGATGTTCTAAGTCCAAAATGATGAATTTCTCAAAATCCGTGACGTAAAATTTTCTAATTTTCACAGGGGATCATCAGAACATCACAAGGAAGGCTCACAACAAATTAGAATAAAAGTTATCCGATAGTTTTTGAGATATTAATGAAAGACTGAAAAAATAGAACCAAGGGTCCTGTAGCTTACCGGCAAGCAGTCTGATAGCGATGATACTAGTTATGAAAATTTTAATGTGAAGTTTGACATTTGAATCAATGAAAATCAATGTCAAGATCACTAAATAAGAGTTCACATACATTTATAAGACTTTCTGTAATACATCCTAAGCTCTGAAGCAGTTTTGCTGATACATGTCTTTATATGTCAACAATATGTATTCAATGTCAAATGTGAACTTTAAAGGTCACAGAATATCAAGTTGTGGTCAGCAAATGGACTTCATACATGACTAAATGTCTAAACAAACCTTGGCTCAGTCTGTGACTGTTTTGGTGATACAAATCATTGTAATTTCACTGTCGAGTTTGACCCTCAAAGGTCACTGACAGTCAAGTTGAATGTCACCAAATGGAAGTTCATATGTGACTTACTAGAAGTCAGTAACACAAACCTAGGCTCCATCTGTGACCATTTTAGTCATACAAGTCATTGAATTTTCACTAGGTCACATTTGACCTTTGAAGGTCAATACAAAAGTCACCAAATTAAAGTTTGAGACTTCTTATATGTCTCTTAACCCTTTAAACCCTGAGCCTATTTTTTAGGTTTCTGCTCGAATAACAAGACCAAATTCTTAAATCCCCACCCCCCCTCCCTCTTTTTTTACCAAAATTGCAGTGATCCAGGTCTAAAACTTCCTGTAAACATTTGTTTATATGTTATCAATGAAATAAACCACCTATACTGAACAACAAAAGAAACGCAAGTTAATTAAAGGCAGACTGGAAAATAAGTTTGCGCGTAATTATTTTAGAAAAGCAAGCTTATTACCAGTGGCGGTTTTTCACAGAGGCCAAGGGAAGCCGGCTTCCCCAAAAATTATTGCAAGAAAGAAAAAATGTAAATGAGCTTCACCACAATGTATTTTATATTGTTGTCATTTCCTTGTCAAAACACTACATCAGCGCACTTCTGCTTTGGCTGAGCGTGAGGAGCAAAACAGCGCCCCTCCTGTCAAGCTCTCATTGTGTCTTACACTTCGTGTCTCATACCCTCCGCCCTGTCTGTCCGTTCGGAGGCCAGCTTCACTTTGCCTCCCTTAGGAAAAAAAACAGCCCATATTAGCCAATCAGATTGAAGCAAGGCTCATCGCTTAATGGTCAATGCATCATTAAAAAAATTATGAGGGAGGCCAGATCAAATCTGGCTTCCAACCAATCACAAACTGTTACGGAAAATACACACACTGATTCAACTGTCCCGCCAGGCGCCAGCCAGCCCACACAGAAAGTATAGCCATTAAGTCAGAGAATGGATGGTGACAGGGACCTTGAGTTTCTTGTAAAAAATTACTTAACCTTTTGAGGTTCAACTAAAAGTCAAGCGGGACGGTAGGCCGACTCCAAAGCTCAGTTTAACTAAGGGAAGAGATGATGGAAAAGTTCGCTCTTTTTGTGAAGCTAACTATGCTAGAAACGAGTGGCTAACAGGAATTGCTAAGCTTAACCGGCTTTTCTGCTGGCCACGTCTCCTATGGCCCTCCGTGGCCTTTTAGATGACCGGGTTGTTGTCACATTTTTCTTATGTGATGCATAAAATGTGGTGTTTTATTCTTTATTATTCTTGTCGTGTCAAGTGGATTTCAGAGCATGATGGCTAAGCTGTTCTGTTTTTTTTATACTCTCAGTCCTTACCGAGACTGCATTTAGGTCCGCCGACATCAGCTGCACTATCAGCTGACAGCTGTAAGGTTTACAGTTGATAGCGCTGCAGCACGGTTGATATCAATTTTTATATAAACCTTTGTAACTATGTGTTCTATATTTAGTTTATGTAATTCAGACGTTGCACGAGGGTTGTGCATTCTTTTTGAGTGTGTTTTTGGATGTATGAATATTGGGCATCCTTGTGATTTGTTCATTTCAGTTGCGAGGCTGCCACATATGACATTGTTACTTCTAATGTTGGTGGAAGGGGTTTGCATGTGTTTCTGCACAATAGTCCACGGCTATCTTGCAAATGCTTTTGTTGCCAATTAATTAAATATGAGGAGTCAGAGATAAGCATTGTCCACAAAACGGAACTCCATTAATACTGTCTGTGAAAGCAATGGCTAAAATGTTTTTGTTATATCTAGATCTTGTCATAATTGCCGTCTGATCGCTATGTGTTTAGCTTTCTGCTGTAATAAAGCTACAAGACGTTTACCAGCTTTGCATGGGCTTTCTCAAACTGATCACATACTACTGTGTGCCAGAGCCACGAACAGGCGCACTGCCCCTAGCGCGCATCCACAGCTCTCCCTCGCGCTTTCACTCTCTCTCACACACGCAGTCCTCTTTTTTTAACCTCTTTTTTTTTCACTAAAATGAATGAGTGATCAGTAGAATAAGGGTACTGTGACAGTTGGCTAATTTGTTTGCATGAAAATAACACGTAAACACTGAATTAAATTCGTTGTTCATTCTGGCTTCCTCTGTAATTTTTGTTACGGGCCGCCACTGCTTATTACTAGCGCGTGCACATTTACACTGGTTCCATGAAACTTTTCTTTATTTTGCATTCACTTTGACGGAGTAACCATAAGAGTACATTGACAAACTAGCTAACTTGCGTTTCTTTTGTTGCTCAGAATATATACCATTAATTTATAATTTCATCCTGTTAAGTACAGTGGGACCTGTTGGTCACATTTTCTGTGGAATCTGTCATTTATTTATATAAATATGTAATTTACCACAGCTGTAAGGTGCTGGAAAAGCATGAAAATACACCTTGAAAATCATGAAAGTGCTTAAATTTCACTTTTTACAAAGGTGTGCGAAGCCTGTAGACAGCATTACAGTGGTGTGTTGTTAGATTTGTTTTTGTATTTCTGTTTAACTATGTTCCATTTATTGTTTGCATCTTTACAAAACATCAAAATCTAGTTGGTGGAATGTGGAACATGACCGCTTTTACAATCAATCTGTAAGTAATGTAAGGACAGATACAGTGATCTTTGGACATAGGGGATACATATGCGTACCTGCAACCTATCCAGAAAATTTCATTCAAATTGACTGATAGAGGGCGCTATAACTGCTAAACAAAGCAGAATGGTATAACTCAAATCAGACTATAAATCAGCAATTGTTTGTCCCATAGCCATTAAACTCACAGGATATATAAGCACCTTACACATACTCTGAAATTTTCTTTCAAATTGACTGATAGGTGGCGTTATAAATGCAAAACAAAGCAGCGTAGTATGACACAAATCAGACTATAAATCACATATTGTTTTTCCTATAGCCATAAAACTCACAGGATATATTCATATAAGTACTTGAAACATACTCTGAAAATTTCATTGAAATCGTCCGATAGGGGGTGCTATAAATGCAAAACAGAACAACGTGGTGTAACACAAATCAGACTATAAATCATAAATAGTTTTTCCACTCTTTGCAAAACTCACAGGATATGTCCACATAAGAACCTGAAACATGGCCTGAAATTTTTAATCAAATTGACCAGTAGGGGGGCGCCATAAATGCACAAAATAGACTAACATAACAAAAATCAGACTATACATCATACATTGTTGGTCCTATCATTACACTGGAAAAATAGCTCCACATAAATTCCTAAAACACACTTGTAATGTGAATACAAGCCACTAGATGGCAGTATTGACCTTTCTTTTGTTAAGGCTAGACTGGAGCTAGATTTGGACATGTCCTGAGCATGTCTGAAACAGAAAGTCCCAGAGAATTTAAAAAAAAAGTCTAAAAGGTGGGAGGGGTCTGCAAAGGAGTATATAAGAAGGAAAATTGAGAGAGTAAAGGAGTAGGAGAAATTGCAAGGAGAAGGATACATTTGACCAGACCTGTCACTCTTTTCAAGACTGGTGAAGCTTTTTGTGGATTTTGTGTTGGAGCATTTTCCTCACCCGGAACATCACCAAGCAACCCAACCAAAGGGACTGTAAAAATGTTTTTCCTGTATATATAAAATTGTGTCTGTCATCCCTGGCTGTCGTAAATGTAATAACAAATTGGGGCCATAACACACTCTTAAAGTGGTTTTTGTCCCCCCCTGCCATGAAAGCAAGCAAAGCGGGGGATGTAGTATTCAGCTCCGTCCGGCTGTCCATTCTGTCCTGTTTGTTCTGAACGCGATATCTCAAGAACGGTTTGACCGATTCCATTTATCTTTGGTGTTGAGGTATATTGGTGTGACATGCCGACCCCAGTAGCTTTCTGTGACCTTGGCATTATTCTCAAGGTCATTACGATCATCTGATCACTTACAAATTCCTTGTCAACATATCTCAAGAACGGTTCAACTGATTCCATTCATCTTAGGTGTCAAGGTGTATTAGGGGCGGGGACATGGTATTCAGCTCAGTCTGTCTGTCCGTCATGTCCCGTTTGTTGTGAACACGATATCTCAAGAATGGTTTGACCGATTCCATTCATCTTTGGTGTCAAGGTGTTTCACGGGAGTGCTCACAGCCCACTCGATTGACGTGACCTTGCCATTATTCTCAAGGTCAATACGACCATTTGAGCACTTACAAATACTTTGTCCAACATCATATTTCAAGACTGTTTGACCGATTCCATTCGTCTTTGGTTTCAAGGTGTATTAGGGGCGGGGGACATAGTATTCAGCTCTGTCCGTCCGTCCGTCTGTCCGTCATGTCCTGTTCATTGTGATCGCGATATCTCAAGAATGGTTTGACTGATTCCATTCATCTTTGGTGTCAAGGTGTAAAAGGGGCTGGGGACATAGTCTTCAGCTCTGTCCATCCGTCCATCTGTCCGTCATGTCCCATTTGTTGTGAACGCGATATCTTAAGAACGGTTTGACCGATTCCATTCATCTTTGGTGTCAAGGTGTATTACGGGAGTGCTCACAGCCCCCCTTGATTGATGTGATCTTACCATTATTCTCAAGGTCATTACGGCCACTTACAAATACTTTGTCAACATTATATCTCAAGAACGGTTTGACCGATTCCATTCATCCTTGGTGTCCAGGTGTATTAGGGGTGGGGGACATAGAATTCAGCTCCATCCGTCCAGCCCTCTGTCCATCCCATTCTGTTTGTTGTGAACGCAATATCTCAAGAACGGTTTGACTGATTCCATTCATCTTTGGTGTCAAGGTTTATTAGGGCCGGTGGACATCATCTTCAGCTGCATCAGTCCATCTGTTCGGCTCTCCGTCCGTCACGTCCCGTTTGTTGTGAACGCGAAATCTCAAGTACTCTTTGCCTGATTATATTCATCTTTGGCTTCAATGTCTAATTTTGTGATATAACCACCCCAGTCGATTTCCTTCACCTTGCGGGGGACATGGCCATGTTTAGTGGCAACACTTGTTATTTAAGCTGTTAAAGCTTTCAACAACTGATGGTCATTCTTGGCTTGAACCCCTGAATTGCCACTTGCGGTTATATTTATTATTATTTTTATTTTTCTTCTTCTTCAGAAATGTTTTTGCAAATTCCCAAGAGACGGTAAATGGCAGAGTCCTGATATTTTGCACACTGGTTGGAAGTTGTGTGTAAATGCTGACCAAGGCATTTTTAACTCAATCCGCCTAATAATGGCATTATAATTCAAGAAAAACAGGTTTTAACTTTAATGGTCACAACTCCTACTGTATAAGTCCAATTTACATGAAACTTGGTTGAGACATTCCTTGGTACATTCCCTGCAACTTTCCCATAAGTACCTTGAAGGTACACCATACTTGATTTTCTGGAATTTAAAATTTTTTGAAAAACACATTTCAAACATCTCCTCCTAGGCCGTAGGTCTGATTCCTTTGACATTTGCTGTGGATCATCGGTGGACAAAGCTTATCAAAGATTGCTTAAAGCTGGTCGAAATCACATTTCGTTTCCAAGATATAAGTACTTGAAACATACAGTACAGCCGCCGTTAAAACCAAAGAAAAAGTCGTTAATCCGCCAGTACAGGAGTGTTAAACTCTCAGTAGGACTGGGAAATCTCGTCGTCAGCCGTGCAGTAGGACCGGCGTATTGACGCGCATGAAGACGAAAGAAGACCTCCCGCCGCCTACCGTGCACGGGGAAGCTGGGCGATTATAAATGAGCCACCAGGGCTGTTGGGACGGTCGTTTTGACAGTAGTCCGTACATGTGGATAATGGCACAGCTTGTTGGCGATTTATTTCCATATAGGCCTATGATTGCAAAAGTAACGTAAGCCTACATAAAATATAAATTTGCTTTGGCGGGGGTGATGTTGCCGATAATTATTTCTGCAAACCTTTTTATATTTGACGATACAGTTTGCTCAACCTGTGCTACTATTTAAAACTTTAGTACTGTATAATACGCAATTGGATTATTAAATATCATGCTATTTTTGGTGAGGATTTTATTTGTCAGGTATCATTTCTGCAATATTTTATGTTCGGAGATGATGCATGCTTTTATGTAGGCCTACTATTAGGCCTATTTTACACTGAAGTGCCGAAATAGATTATTTTTCCTGTTACAAACCTGAAATTTAGTACAGCCTATTCATTCCTACAGCACGTGGACCGGTGTCCCAATTTCAGATTACCCCCCCATGACCATACCCCCCGGTAATCTGAAGTTGACTTCAAATTACCCCCTCCAATTTCAGGTTACCCCCCTAATAAATACTTTTAATTGAGTTTAGAACTCAATGAAAATGTATTTTTAATAAGGAACTACAGATTACAGGGGGGGTAACTGGAATTGGGGGGGGGGGTGTAAATCTGAAATTGTTACACCGGTTCCGCAAATGGAATTTGTTTGAAGTGTCTGGTATCGATACAGAACTCGCTGGCGGAAAGTTATCTGTTCACGAATTTGCGGAAATTACTCACTCTTTTTGTGGATCAGTTAGTTTTTTTCAGTCATTAGGACTAAAGCCTTGCATAGTCATTTTTCAGTGGCAAGTCCTTTGATTGGTTCCGCAGATAATTTCCAGTTTCGCAAACAGCGCCCTTTGTCAGGCCGAATTTATGATATTCTTTGTTTATTGGCATTATTGCGTGCCCCTGGCCACAACGAAACAGACACATGTATTTTCCACCAATTTTAGCCAGCATTACTCTATATGGATATCTCAATAATTGGTCAAATTTATGGCTAACTGTTCCGTGTGTCTACATTGTGTCAGCTGGAATCCACGTGCGCAGGCCTCAGTTCACGATGATTTGTGCATCCATCGATATTCAACTGCCATCAGCGACTATGGATGATTCTTTCTACTCTTTCCTATTCAAGTAGGCCTAGTAAATGCCAAGTATACGTTAAAATTATCAGGATGAGACTACAAGTTCAGAATAACACAGGACATGAGTCATGATCAGCCCGTTGAGCCACAGAAAAACAGTAGTTATGGTGGGAGGGAAAATGTTTTACTTCACAATAAACTGACTACAATAAACTTTCATAAAATTATTTCAGAAAAAATAAACAAGAATAAACAAGTTTGAATACCTACAAAATGGCGTTTGCGGAACTAGTCAAATGGCAAGCAGTCACTCCCAATGGGTGTTGATGAAAAAGTATCACTAGTACGACATTGGGATTTATAAGGTCAATTATACGATAATTTCCGATCATAATGACACTAATAACGTGATGAATCCCAGGAATACACGTGTTTAACGGCCACACACTGCACAGTGCGCCTTATCACAAGCGTTGATTTGGTAGCCTACTGCTGCAACGGCAAGCAACAGTTATCGGGCATTTATTTCTCTATGAAGCCGAATATCTCGAAACGATAGTTAAGAGTTAAATCCACAATAATTTACCGTTCTAGCGGTGTCAAACTCAAGGCTGACAGCGAAGTCGTTTTCCCGCAAAAAAAAGTTTGATTTCTGCAAATTGCGGAACCGGTCAACCCACTGTGTATCGAAGATTACTCGCACCCCGTCTCAGTAAAATTCATTTAGGGAAAGAACTTGAATGTTTTTAGATTTATCTACTGTTTCGTTTCAAAATGCTAATAATTTTTTACCAGTTTTTCAAAACATTTTGCATCGTCTGTATTTGTTTTAATGACTTCTCATAACCATTCAGATGTTCAAACATAATGTTTGCAAAGCTTGCAACTGTAAAATAATTGCGTAGGCTACAATATGAATTTAGTTCGACCATAACGACTCTTGAATGCACTAAAAAAGCAAAATAAACTATTTGCGGAACCTTACACAGGATGTTTAGTAAGCTTATTCTATATCTATCAATAAGGAAAATGAATTTTAAAAAAGATGTTAATGTAAGATGTTAAAATACATAACGGCAAATGCACGTAATTCTAACGGTCAAAATGCCCTCTATTCTATAACTTACCCGCTGTACTACATTCAGTTCCGCGGAGCCACATGTGGTTATTACTGGCGGTAAATTGTCCTGTGATACGGCTCATTGGTTAGATCGGGGTTAGAAATGGGTAAGAGGGGTGAAATGTTCGAGATAACGGGGCGTGAACTAACGCCGTCTCTTTGGTTATAACGGCGGCTGTACTGTACTCTGAATATTTCATTGAAATTGTCCCATAGGGGCCGCTATAAATGCAAAACTCATAGGATATGTCCACATAAGAACCTGAAACATAGCCTGAAATTTTCAATCAAATCGACCAGTAGGGGGCGCCATAAATGCACAAAATAGTCAAACAAAACACAAATGAATGTAAAACAATGAATCAATATGCATCAAATAGTAGGCTAATAACTTGTCCATCAGTGGGGTAGTTATGTAAGCTGAAGCAAATTTTAACCAAACGCATGGGTCAATGACATGACATTGTCCGAGTGCACTACTTTGGTTTCAAATAATTTTAAATGGCTTCTGGGCAGGAGCAGATGAGATGGTTGTGTAAGAAACGAGCTCCCGGCGATTTGGAAAATGAATTAAAAAAAGATCTGCTCAATATCTTTTCTCTAAAAGACATTGTCACTTAAAACTGAGCAAGAACGCGGGCTAGAGAGCCCACGCTATGAAACAGGAGCACAGACCTACAAGGACAGACTCCGGGTATTTCAGCGCGACAAATGATGGACGGCCAAAACCTAATTCTCGCAGTGAGTCGAGATAAAAGAGAGTGAATGGAACCTACTCGCCCATAGAAATGGGTCGGAGTTTTGCAGACACTGAATATGGCGATAATAACTCATTTGGGCATTCAGATTGTCATTGTTTTCTTTTTTTTTGGTCGGGGACGCTCTTACTACAACCTACACTGGACTTGAGTCTGCATGAGAGCTGCATTAGGCAAAGGCCCTCTCCTGTAGTTTGCAAGGAGTGGTTTTTCCCCGTGCCGCTAGCCCATCGGGGCTGGAATAGGAATTTTCAATTTTATTTTTCTGTTCATTTATGTTCGTTGTGCTGCCGTTCATTGCAGCATTTTTGGTGTTGCCTGCATTGTATTTTAGCCTGCATGGTGTTTATTCTGTGTTCGATCCTCGAGTTAGTCTATAAGTATGCTTGGGTATGGAGATAGTTAAGGTGGTCTCGTATAATGTTAATGGTCGACTCAATCCAATCAAACGGAAAAAAATTTAGCAAAGCTGAAAAGGGAGAGGGTGGATGTTGCATCGCTGCAGGAAATACACCTCACAGATAAAGAACACGCCAGTCTACAAAGAATGGGATTCAAATATCAGTTTTCGTCATCTTGTTCGGAGGGTCACAGAAGGGGCGTGTCAATACTTGTTTCAGCCAATATTCCGTTCGAGTTTCTATCTGAAAGAAAAGATGCGGAGTGGAGGTTCATATTGGTAAGGGGTAATATGGGTGGTGTGTTGGTAACCCTGCTGAGTGTTTATGCCCCTCCAAATTCAGAGTGAAAGTTTTTTAGGCAGTTGTTTGATGTAATTATTACAGAATTAGGGAATCAAGGGAATCTTGATTTGCGGGGGGGATTTTAATATTAGACTAAACCCTAACCTCGATTCATCAAGTCCTACAATAATCTGGCCTAATTTGACAAACAAGAAATTTAATTCTGCTATGAATGAGTTTAGGCTGATTGATGTTTGGAGGGAACTAAACCCAGTACTGAGGGACTACACTTATTTTTCCAATCCTCATTCTGTGTATTCTAGAGTTGACTATTTTTTTGTATTTGATAAGGACTTTTGCAGGGTAGGGGAATGCGAAATAGGCATCATGGATTTGTCAGATCACAGCCCTATATACATGAGGTTGAACTTAGAAATGGAGTGGAGAAATACTCTGTGGAGACTGAATGTCCAGGTTTTAAACCATATGAAGGAGACAATTAAATTAGATATTGATGAGTATGTACAACAGAATGATAATGGTGAGGTATCTCCCCCAATTCTTTGGGATGCTTTAAAATCTGTTCTTAGGGGCAAGCTGATCGGCTATAGTTCCCTTCTAAAGAAAGAGAGGCAAAAGAGGTTGGTTGCTCTTCAATCGGAAATAAAAGAGCTGAAACGAAAGCATAAGGATAAGGCTGACATTGAAATCAAAGAAGAATTGTTAAAGAAAAGAAATTCATGAGATTTATACTGAAGAAGAACAAAAAAGCTTATTGTTCACTAAACAAAAGTACTTTGAAGGTGGAGCGAAAGCTAGTAAATTCTTGGCACACAGGCTAAGGAAGCAACAAGCTGAGAACTCTATTCACAAGATCAGGTGCCCAGAGACAAACTACATTTACCATAAATTGAAAGACATTTAAGGTTGCTTTGAATCATTTTACCAGAGACTATATACGCAACCTCAATTTGACAAAATAAAATTAGAATTTTTTAAATCAATCGAAATGTCTACTTTAAACACGGAACAGAGGGAGCAATTGGAAAAGGAAGTTTCAGATGAGGAAATAAATGCGGCTATATCTCACCTAAAATCAAACAAATTGGCTGGTCCGGATGGGTTACCCTCTGAATGGTATAAGGTACTGTGGGAGACTTTGGTCCCTATCATGCAATCCACATTTAACTAATTTCTTAAAGAACACAAAACACCCCCCTCATGGAAGGAAGCGGTGATAACAGTGATCCCGAAGGAGGGGAAAGATAAATTCGATTGTGGTAATTTCAGGCCAATCGGCGTTCTAAATCAGGATTATAAAATATTTACCCACATACCAGCAAAAAGAGTTGAAAGTTTTTTGCCACAAATCATCAACTTAGATCAGACTGGCTTTATTCGCGAAAGACAGACCCAGGATAACATAATGAGGTCCTTGCATATAATCAGACATGTTACTGAACAAAATTTGGAAGCAGTGTTGGTCGGGTTCGACGCAGAAAAAGCCTTCGATTGTGTAAATTGGTGCTTCCTGCATCCTGCATTTGGCTTTCAAAAGTCCTTTGTCAAAATAACACAGGCTCTCTATGACAAACCTAGAGCCAGAATAAAAATAAAAGGGGCTATTTCTAATCCCTGGACACTAGAACGAGGCAGTCGCCAGGGCTGTCTGATCAGTCCTCTCCTATTCGCTCTTTTTATTGAACCCCTGAGCCTCTGGATAAGTCAGGACAGGGATATTATGGTAATAGATATGATGGGCAGAGAACATACAATATCTTTGTTCGCGGATGATGTATTGCTGACATTATCAAGCCCAGAACAGTCACTAAAAAAATGTATTCTTGTTTCTTAAAACATATGGTTCCTTCTCAGGGTATAAGTTAAATGTTTTGAAAATGCAGGTTCTCTGTTTCAATTATGAACCCTCTCAGGAGGTAAAGAAACAATATCCAATACGATGGGAAGCAGATTGCATGAGATATCTCGGGGTAAATATTCCAAAAGATCTGGCAGACCTATTCTCCATTAATTATAACCCACTCAATCAAAGAATAAAGTAAGACAAAGGCAGATGGAATTTAATCCCTATACTAAATTTTTGGCATCGAATTTAATCAGTTAAAATGAATGTTTTGCCCCGACTGCTGTATCTCTTTCAGTCTCTCCCATTTGAAGTTCCTGATTCCCAATTTCAAGAATGGGATAAAATCATATTAAGGTTTATATGGCAAGGAAAAAGACCAAGAAAAAAGACCAGTTGGCAAAGGGTAAGGGAGGGGTTGCATTTCCATGCTTAAAAGATTATTATATAGTAGCACAATTACGACCAATGATTTGCTGATGCAATCCACAGTACACTGCTAGGTGGAAGGATATAGAAGAGGCTATGTGCAGGGACTTTCCGTTACAAGCAGTGATTGGAGACAAGGATATGATGAATACTCTAATTGGTCTGGGTAACCCATGGATTTCTTTGCCTCTCAAACTGTGGAAAACGGTTATTGTCCAAAAACATTTGAAAGAGTCTGTCAAGATCTTGGGATGGTGTGGGTATGACCCAGGCTTTGTCCCAGGTACACTGGATGTAGGATTTAAGATTTGGGCGACAAGAGGTCTAACTGCATATTGCACATTTGTCCATCAGGGGGCAGTAATGAGTTTTAAACTACTAAAAACACAATTTGACTTAAAAAATAATGATTTTAATAGATTCCTACAAGTTCGTCATCACATTGTGCAATCAATAAGGTGAAGCAGAATAGACTATTTGGATAACACACTAATAAATATCTTTGTCAATTTGTATGTTATGGGGTCCTGCCGGTAAATCATCTCAAGGCTCTATAAAGGCCTTCAACAGAATAAGTGTGATACATTCTGTATAAAGGCGAGATGGGAGAAGGAGGGAATCTAGACCTAACGGTAGAGGATTGGGAGAATCTGTGCAACTTGCAATGGAAAACTACCAAACCCAAAACCAGTGAAGTTGGCACATTATGTAAATCGTGGATAAAAACAGAAAACAATGATTTGCAAATCCTTTTCAACTTATATTCAATTGAATACACTGCAAAGACAAGATGTTTAATGTTCAAACTGAGAAACTTTTTTTTTATTTTTTTGCAAAAAATCATTAACTTAGAATTTAAAGGCAGCAACTCAGTAAACGTTTGGGAACTGAGGAGACCAATTTTTTTTTTTTTTGATTATTTTATTTTCAGTTTTGTATAATGTATAAACAGTACACACATAGGAACAACAAGAGCAGAAAAACAAAAGATACACCCCCCGCCCCCCCAGGAGAGAAAAAAAAAAAAAAGGGTCAAAAGGTCAGTGTGCAAGTTAGTTCAGACAACTACATTAAGTATTTGGTGCATGAGATGGAACAGTATGGTCCAGGTATGGCTGCCAAATTTTTAGAAAGGTGTCATAACACTTTCTGAGACAATATGTGATTTTTTCAAGAGGGATGCAGTTATTCATTTCCAAAGACCACCCGTCAATAAGAACACAGGAATCAGATTTCCAAGACACCGCAATGCACTTCTTCGCCACACAAAGGGCGACATCCATAAATTTGATTTGAGCCTTGTTAAGAGAGTTTTTAGTACATGTAAAATTTCCCAATAGACACAGTTCGGGGTCCATTGGCACATCGACTCCTGTGATCTTGGTTAAAGTGGAGCAGATATCATTCCAGAAAGGCCTCACTTTAGTACACTGCCAGGTACAGTGCAGAAAGGAACCCACTTCGATCTTACATCTGAAGCACTTATCTGATACGTCACTTTTAAATGAGTGTAACTTCTCTGGAGTAAGATAGAGCTGATGTAAAATATTATAGTTAATCAGTCTATACCGAGCATTGATAGTAACTGATAAGCTGTCTTGACATAAATCTGCCCATAACTGCTCATCAATTGAAACATTGAGATCTGACTCCCATTTCAATCTAGACTTATGCAAGCCTGGTTTCTGACCCTTACTCATCAACAGGTGATACATTTTAGAAATGAATTTACATGTGCTCCCTTCATAGAGGAATTTCTCAAGATCATTCATGACAGGCAATATCAATTCAGGGCCTAAGTTAGCTCTCAGGAAGGATCTTATCTGAAGATAACAAAAGAAAGTCTGATTGGGCAAGCTATACTTCCACTTCAGATGTTCAAATGACATTAAAAGTCCCTTGTCAAAGCAGTCTTCCAGGTGTTGGATTCCTTTCGTATGCCATATATCCAGAATCTTGTTGTCCAGAGTCATAGGTATGAGTCCATTTTGCGTTAAAGGTGTTTTAGGTGACAGACCCACCTTCAATGTCATATTTTTATGGACCTCATTACAGACATTGATGAGGTGCCTCAGTATGGGGTTACGTGTCCTATTGATAATGGTTCTGGGATTGTACTTATAAATGAAATGTTTATAGGTGTCCTCTTTTAGGGGGTGTAGGCTGATTTGTACCCAGGAGGGGGTGTCACTGTCCTGACAAAGGGAGGAAATAAACCTCATCTGCGCTGCCAAGTAGTAGTTTTTAAAACTGGGGAGCCGAAGTCCTCCTGAGCCATAGTCCCATGTTAACTTTGCCATGGATATCCGGGGCACTTTACAATTCCATATAAATTGCCGAACAAATCCATTGAGAGTCCTGAAAAATGATTGTGGTAATGGAATGGGCAGGGATTGGAACAAATATTGCAATCTTGGTTGTATGTTCATTTTTATACAATTAACTCTGCCAATTAAGGTAAGCGGCAAACACATCCACCTAGACAAATCGTCTTCAATCTTACCAAGCAGTGGGAGATAGTTCAATTTATATAAGTGCTTTAGGTTATTGTCTACTATTATCCCCAGGTATTTTATGCCCTCTACAGGCCATTTGAATGGACTTGTGCACTGGAGGTTGGAATGATCAAAGTTTGTCAATGGAATTATATCACTTTTTTCCAGATTTACCTTATAGCCCGAGATATTGCCATAAGTATTTAATATCATTTGTAGTTTTGAGAGAGAGTTACAAGGGTCTTTTAAGTATAAAATAATATCATCTGCCATGAGGTTAATTTTATGAACCCTCTGACCCACCTGAAAGCCCCTAATATCAGGATCTTGTCTTATTGCCTCAGCTAAGGGCTCTATTGCTAGGACAAAAAGTGCTGGAGATAAAGGACACCCCTGTCGACTCGACCTGCTTATATGAAATGTAGTTGATGCCTGCCCGTTGGTGCTGATCCTTGCCTTGGGTTTATGGTAGAGAGTCTGAACCCAATTAATAAATGACTGGCCGAACCCAAACCTGGCCAACACCTTAAATAAGGGCCACTCTAACCTATCAAAGGCCTTCTCAGCATCCAAAGTCACAGCTATACTGGGTTCCATTTCAGATTTTGCTAAGTGGATGATATTAAACAGTCGACACAGAGGAGGCTGGGGAGCGCTCTGAAATAAAGCCACATTGATCTGCATTTATTAGTTGTGGCAAGTAATGACTAAGTCTGTTTGCCATGGCTTTTGAAATCAGTTTGTAGTCGGTATTTTGCAAGGAGACCAATTTTTTAAGCTTTTTAGGTGGAACTCTTTCCCATTCTTGCTTACTGTACAGCTTAAGTTGTTCAACAGTCTGGGGTCTCCGTTGTCGTATTTTACGCTTTATAATGCGCCACACATTTTCAATGGGAGACAGGTCTGGACTACAGGCAGGCCAGTCTAGTACGCGCACTCTTTTACTATTGAGCCATGCTGTTGTAACACGTGCAGAATGTGGCTTGGCATTGTCTTGCTGAAATAAGCAGGGGCGTCCATGAAAAAGACATTGCTTGGATGGCAACATATGTTGCTCCAAAACCTGTATGTACCTTTCAGCATTAATGGTGCCTTCACTTATGTGTAAGTTGCCCATGCCTTGGGCACTAATACACCCCCATACCATCACGGATGCTGGCTTTTGAACTTTGCGCCTATAACAATCCGGATGGTTCTTTTCCTCTTTGGTCGGAGGACACGACGTCCACAGTTTCCAAAAACAATTTGAAATGTGGACTTGTCAGACCACAGAACACGTTTCCACTTTGCATCAGTCCATCTTAGATGAGCTTGGGCCCAGCAAAGCTGGAGGCATTTCTGGGTGCTGTTGATAAATGGCTTTCGCTTTGCATTGTAGAGTTTTAACTTGCACTTGCAGATGTAGCAACGAACTGTCGTTACTGACAGTGGTTTTCTGAAGTGTTCCTGAGCCCTGTGGTGATGTCCTTTACACACTGATGTCGGTTTTTGATGCAGTACAGCCTGAGGGATCGAAGGTCACGGGCATTCAATGTTGGTTTTCGGCCTTGTCGCTTACGTGCAGTGATTTCTCCAGATTCTCTGAACCTTTTGACGATATTACGGACCGTAGATGATGAAATCGCTAAATTTCTTGCAATAGCTCGTTGAGGAATGTTGTTTTTAAACTTTTCGACAATCAGCTCACGCATTTGTTCACTAAGTGGTGACCCTCGCGCCATCCTTGTTTGTGAATGACTGAGCATTTCAGGGAAGCTGCTTTTATACCCAATCATGGCACCCACCTGTTCCCAATTAGCTCGTTCACCTGTGCGATGTTCCAAATAAGTGTTTGATGAGAATTCCTCAACTCTCTCAGTCTTTTTTGCCACTTGTGCCAGCTTTTTTGAAACACTTTGCAGGCATCAAATTCCAAATAAGCTAATATTTGCAAAAAATTACGAAGTTTACCTGTTCGAACATTAAGTAACTTGTCTTTGCCGTGTATTCAATTGAATATAGGTTGAAAAGGATTTGCAAATCATTCTATTCTGTTTTTATTTACGATTTACACAATGTGCCAACTTCACTGGTTTTGGGTTTTGTACAAGTTCAATTATATGGAGGGAGTTCTGCAGGAAGAACCTTATTAGATTTTTTATTACTCCTGTTCAAAAAAAACACCAAACCAATTCACCCAACTGCTGGCGTAGATGCAGGATTTCTCTGGCCATTTCCATATCTTCTGGTCTTGTCCTTCTCTTACCCCCTTTTGGAATGAGGTACACACAGCTATACAGGATATTTTGGGAGTGGATATGGAGTTTGAATTCAAGGTCCTCTACTGGGGGGCTCTGCCCCTGGTGGGAGTTAGTTCACACGAAGCTCAATTGTTTTCGACCTTGTGTGCGGCTGCTAAAAAAGCTACTACGAGGAGATGGTTAAAACCAGAGTTGCCATCAATTGATGACTGGAAAAATATTGTGTACGATATATATATGATGGAGAGGATCACATTGTCTATACAACTGCAGCAATCTGTGTTTCGGAGAAGATGGGAAAGGTGTGTTAAATATATATTGCACCAATCAGTCCATCTTTTGTTTAAGGATTTGTTGGACGTGTTTCAACTCTACATATTGTACAGGGGTGAGTAGATTCTAGATGTACTTATTATCAGCAGTCGAGCTGAGGGGGGATGAGGGGGGATGGCATCCCTCCTGAAATAAATATGATCAAAATCATCCCCCCTGTAAAACTGCCATCCCCCCTCTCCATCCCTCCCCTCTTTACAATAAATTTTGGACATATAACTTATATTTATATTATTTCATCATTAGAGAGAACTGTTGAGTAAAATAGATAATAATCTGAGATCACAACTGGGCGCGCAAACATTCAATGACGCAACATGATTGTTACTTTAAGTTCGCTGCAACAAGAGCAACATCGAAAGGATTAATTGCACTGCGATGTCAGCAAGGCCAAATGACGAGCAGCTGGACTACGCGATGTCAGGGATTATTTTTAAAAAAAGAGAATTACAGGTGAGCTAGACTCGCTACAGGTTGTATGCACAATAATGGCTAGTTTTCCAAACTAGCTGTGTAGCATCCAAGTGAGCTGAGATTAGCTCATGTTACGTTCTTCTCTCTCTGTATCTTGCTAAAACAGAGGACTTGTCATTCAGTCACGTTACATTCGGATTTATGAGAGTGGAAAACGTGGAACAGAGTTACTGTTAACGTTAGATGAGAGTTTGTCTGTAATATTTTATGATGAAATACTCCTCACTCAGCTAAGTTATATTACCATTATTTTTACCAATCTGACTTATCAGGCAACAAAAACGAGTGAAGATGTGTTCTGCCCTCTCTCCCCTGGGGCCTGTTCCGGGGCCTGGCCTGTAATTTAATATTGCAGACAGTGAATATGATAAATGTGATTAATCTATATACTGTACATTCTGTCTCTTGTCCCACAGGAAATTTATGTGCTTTTAATCAGGTGTGTTGGCCCTCCACTGAAAATGTTCAAACCAGATGTATATGTCAAGTCTTGGCTTCAAAGTCATTGCTTAGTTAACAATCAGAAAGCAAGAACCTGAAAAATCATCGAAAAAAACATGATTACAACAGTCTTTGGAAGTTGTTATAAGAGACTTGAAACTGAGAAACTAAAAACTGTTCACCCCAGGGAAAATTATTAAAAATGTTGAAAAGTGTTGTAAAATGTAAATGTAAAAAGAATCTAAAATCTGTACTGTCTTTAAGAACACAAAAAATAATCTTGGTATGATCTGATTTGAGAGGATTAAGTCGTCTTATATTCAGTGTTTTATTTCGATAACAAATTTACATGAATTACAGAGGCCCCCTCCCTTTTTTTTTCCCAATGGACCATCCCCCCTGATTTTTTTTTACAACTCAACTACTGCTTATTATGGTCTTTTTCTATTCTTCGTATGCTTTTCCACAGCGGGCACTCCCTATAAGAATGTCACACAGGCACATTTCATTATGGTTCTTTGTTTTTGTCTTTTCTGTTCATGTATCTGGATTTGTTTGGATGTCGAAGATGAAATTTAAAAAAAAAAAAAAATTTTAAATGAATCATAGTAAGCATTACTTTATTCTAAAAAAAACCTGTTTAATTTGAACATATTTCCAGTTTATCATAAAAATGATTTATGATTAATGTTTCGCCATCTCGAACTCTCAAAATGTCAGGTGCCGCAACCGTCTGAGCAAGTTGACACTGTGAAATGTATTAAATATGTAATTTAAAGTATCAGTTGATATAATATTAACATGGAGCATACATTTATTTTGAAAACCTTTCAAATAAACAAAATTTAATAGTTTAATTGTTCTTAAATTGTTTGGAAAATCAAAATACCTGCCCTCTACAATAAAGAATCCATAAGTTATTTTTAATACCCAGCTAAATTACAAAATACTAATGTTTTAGGCAGAGTAGACACTCTCCGGTATACTTACTTAATAAAAATCACGTAGAAAAATAAGAGGGAAGTGTGGTTTTTTTTTTTTTTTTTGGTCAAAAACTTTTGGTTGTGCCACCTGACATATTTCAGCTGGTGAAATTGCAAGTACAGTCTAAAACTGGACTAAAACCCTGTAAATGTTGTGCAACCATTAAGACTTGTTTAAACGCACTTCTCAACTTCAACTAAATGTATTCTGTACATTTTTGAATATTTAGTAAAAAAAAACATTTGTCTTTGTTTGCATTTGAAAACCTGAGGCTCCATTGTCTGTTCCTTTATTCTCTCGGCTTTCCTGCCTCTCCATTGCTTTCTGACATTTTCGTGATCACGTAGTCGTTGAAATGCATTTTTAGACTTTTAACGCAACAGGGGACAAGCAAGGCCATTAGTCAAACAAATTTTCCAGCAAGCCTGCCTTCATAAACCTTTAGGAGAAAAACAACAAAATTAAATAAATTGTGAATAGCCTAAGGCCATAAATTGTTTTTTATTTGCAAGAAAACAGTTTTTCGGTCATTCCTGTGGCATAAAGCAAATATATAAATACACGGAACAAAATATAAACGCCCCTTATCAAATTTTTGAGTTTTTATTAACAAAAAATTGGAACCCGGATTCTTCGTGAATAGCATTCTTCTCCAGCGTGCCAAGGGCCATGGAACGTGTGCGTTTCCCAATGCGAGTCGGTTCCGACGCCAGACAGCGGTGAGATCCAGACCACAGGGAGGATGCCGAGTGTTCAAGTTGGCTTCTCGCAGGCGGTTACGGACTGTCTGTGGTGTAATGCATCTTTTGTGCAGACCAAGGGTCTCATCTGCTGTGCGTCTCGCTGATCTGAGCCGATCCCGCAGGTGGACGAGCTGGATGTAGCGATCTTGTGTGGTCACTCGCGGCCGACGCAGATGAGGTGGATTTGCAGTACTGCCCGTCTGTCGGAAACAAACTCTCAAATGGCCTACCGTCTGATAGTTAACATTCAGCTGCACACTGACTGCTCTGGTGGACATCCCTGCATCCAGCATGCCAATGGCACGTTCCTGCATGACCTGAGACATCTGAGGCATGATGACTTTTGACAAAATTTGACATTTTGGGGGGCCTTTTATTGTCCCCAGTATAAGGAGTGTCTGGGTACTGCTCATTCTGTCTGATCACTGTCTGGCAATGCCACATCCATGCACTGAGTTAAATCACTGCATCACTGAGCAAATGCTCACTGACAGAGAGATGGATTTAAAAAATGGTACAGAAATCAAGAGAAATATACCTATTGTACAAGTGAAAGTCAGCATATGCTCACTTAGAGATGTTTACTCCATGTGGCATCAATATGGGGGGACATGGGGTGTTTATATTTTTGTTCAGTGTAAGTACGAAAAATAACCATGACATTATACAACCAGATAGTGAGGTAGAACCACTAAAAGTGTTATGCATAGCTATGACACCTCATGAAATCATTCAGTATCGGTAAACCGCCATGCTCACGCTGGTCTTGATAACTGCATGGATATTAAAGATCATTCATCAAGAGCTTTGTCTATCGTCTTTAAAGCATATTAGCAAAGGGCTGATCCCTCCCGCTCATACACACCTCATTATGGGCTGCTGGTCACTACGCTGTGGGCCGTATAGGCACTTATGAGTTTATACTGTAGCTGGATTTTTTGCTGCCCGGAGCGGCCCACCCGAAAAAATCCCGGTATTCCCAATGGCTAGTCCGCCCCTGCCTGAAAGGATTTAGGCCATAACAAAAGCCCAAGGAGGAGCAACTGATTTTTTAAAATTATTCCATTACTTTTTCCTCAACATTGTGTGATTCCAACATTTTTTTTTTCTCAACTTGATATTGAAAAAATGCCATTAATTAAAATAATTAAATGTAATATGTTTGAGGTGTGTACAAGAATCATTAATGTTAAAGGTAACCAATTCGGTCCTTATCCTCAAATTTTTTTTGCATAATTTGCCAGGCTGTTTCAATTAAAAGATTGTGTGTAAGTTTTAATGTTATCCTCGACCCCTAACAAGGATAAATTCGGAAGGAAAGCAATCACTCGACTGTTACGATCAGCCATTGTGGCTGCTAGAGTGCAGCCATTTCGACGTGTCTTCTACTTAACCTTTAGGGTGCTCCCGGCGATCATACTCACCCATATATTCCTTATTCTGTGCAACTGCCAGTGACAGTACTCGCCATGTTTGTTTATATCTATTCCGACTGCCGGCGAGATTGCTCGACAAAAGGTTGTGATGTTGCAATGCTAATTAATATGTTGCTATGTTGTCAAGCACATTATCTCCTAAGCATAGCTGCCACAATCTGCCAATATGCAAATCACAGAATATGACTGTAATAGAGTATAAAGGTAAACTTCTGCAGCTTCTCCAGCCACACTGCTTCAAGTTCACTAACAGCTCATAAGCGCAGCCGGCTCCCAGTTCTCGGAAAACGAGAGACGGAGAGGGAGACTTACGGGGAAATAGAAACTTAAGTGTGGGATTACGACTAATTGGAGGAGAGAAATCATCCGAGATCCAGACGGCGAAGGAGCAGCGAATCACAAGACTTTTGACTTAGAGACTATATAAACTGGGACAACAAGGAAGTCGGCAGAGAGCGACTTTACTATTTTACTATCTAATTACTATTAGAAGGTTGAATACGCACCTGAATATGCCTCATTAAGGATCCTCTCTGAGGATCCCTAACAATCAGTCAGATATTTCTTTGGCCACGGCATTTTGCTGTTGGACAACTTCTCTTGATTTCTGCGTCCATCGCTCACATTTGCTTTCGCATGACATAATTTCTGCATACTCGTGAATACGAATGAGGTAATCTATTAAATTATATACGTTGTAAAAAAAGAAGATTGTTTACCTTTAAGCTAATAAATAAGGTAATATTGCATCATATTTGAGTTTTCTTTACAATCCCAATTCTGATATAGTTGGGACAAAGTGTAAATTGTGAATAAATAAAAATGCAATGACTTTCAAATCACACCAGCCAGTATTTTATTTAAAGTAGAACAGAGATAAGATAGCAAATGTTGAAACTGAGAAATTTTACAATTTCATCCACAAAATTAGCTCATTCCAAATTTTATGGCTGCTACATGTCTCTTGGGACAAGGGCCTGTTTACCATGGTGTAGCATCCCCCCTTCTTTCTAACTCAGAGTGGAGGCGTCTGGGCATTGAGGAGATAAGTTTCTTAAGTTTAGCCTTTGGAATTTGATCCCACTCATGTTTAATGCAGGCTTCCAGCTGCTGGAGAGTTTTGGGTCTCCTTTGACGGACTTTTCGTTTAATTATGTGCCAGAGGTTCTCAATCGGTGAAAGATCAGGACTGCAGGTGGGCCAGTTCAGCACACGGACTCTTCTACTACGAAGCTATGCTGTGGTAATAGCTGCAGTATGTGGTTTTGCATTGTCCTGCTGAAATACACAAGACCTTCCCTGGAATAGATGTTGTCTTGAGGGGAGCATATGTTGCTCTAAAACTTTTATACACACCTTTCAGCATTTATGGTGCTTTTTAAAACATGCAAGTGTCCTACACCATATGCACTACTGCATCCCCATACCATCAAAGATGCTGGCTTTTGAACTGAACGCTAATAACAGGAAGGGTGGTCGTTCTCCTCTTTAGCCTGGAGGACACGACGCCCATGATTTCCAAAAAGAATGTCAAATTTGGACTTGTCTGACCACAGGACACTTTGCAACTTTGGTACAGTCCATTTTAAATGAGCCTTGGCCCACAGAACATAGCGGCGTTTCTGGATCATGCTCAACAATGGCTTCCTTTTTGCATGGTAGAGTTTAAGGTGGCGTCTGTGGATGGCACGGCGGACTGTGTTTACAGACAGTGGTTTCTTGAAGTATTCCTGGGCCCATTTAGTAATGTCAATGACAAAATCACGCCGGTGAGTGATGCAGTGGCGTCTGAGGGCCTGAAAATCACGAGCATCCAGTAAAGGTCTTCGGTCTTATCCCTCACGCACAGAGGATTTTTCTAGTTTCTCTGAATCTTTTGATGATGTTATGCATTGTTGATGATGAGACCTTCAAAGCCTTTGCAATTTGACATTGAGGAGCATTGTTTTTAAAGTATTTCGCAATTTTTTTACGCAAGCCTTCACAGTTTTGAGAGCCTCTGGCCATCTTTACTTCTGACAGACTCAGCCTCTCTAAGACATCCCCTTTATAGCCAATCATGTTACAAACCTGATGCCAGTTAACTTATTTACTTGCTAAATGTTCTTTCAGCTGATTCTCTTATATATTAATTGCTTTTTCAGCCCTTTTTTGCTTCTGTCCCAACCTTTTTAGACCTGTTGCTGCCAGAAAATTTGAAATAAGCTAATTTTTTGAATAAAAATGTAAACGGTCTCACTTTCAACATTTTAAAATGTTGTCTATGTTCTATTGTAAATTATATATTGGCTCAAGCAATCTGAAAGTCATTGCATTTTGATTTAATTCACAATTTACACTTTGCCCCAACTATTTCGGAATTGGGGTTGTATTTGCTATGAAGTAAAAAAGCAGGATAAATATACTCAGTGTGATAATTCCATAATTTTTGCCAGGAGCTGGATTAGGAGACAGGGCATTGCATTGTTCTTCAATAGGAAAATTTGAAATGCTAAGGATGGTGGTACATCAACTTAACTCTGTCCTCCAATAACAAATTCAGATTTTGCTTAACCGCACAACTTTAATCACAGTACGAGTTGGGAATTCAACAATGCTACATCATGTTGCTATGATGACTTATTGTCATATTATGGGAAAACTGATTTTCTCTTGAGTGATCTATACTTATATGACTTATTGTCATATTCTGGGAAAACTGATTTTGAGTGATCTATACTTAGCACCATTAAAAACCCATCCGTGAGGTAAGTACTGTATTTGCTGCAAATTGAAGAATCAATCGATTTTTATTGGTTCCCCCATGAGATACGAGTAGAAGTACAGAAAAGTGCGTGGTATTGTAATGAGATGCACCAAGCATCTCAGCAATAATGGACATGGAGTTGTTTTGGAAGTGTACACTGATGCTTGACTTCTTCTTTTGGGTGTGTTCAGTAGCTTTCATAAGGCCAACCAAAAGAACAATAATGTTTTGGCATCAAGAAAATGTAACGGCTTGTGGCACAGGAGAGAGAAAAAGCCATGGGCATGTTTCGGGCAGGCCTCAGCCGCAGAGAGGTGGTGTGTCATTTGCACTGTCACCGTTTAACTATCAGTCTGCTGTTTCTCTGAGAATGGAAACACAGGCACTGTCATTGACCGACCCTGCTTTGGGCAGCCACAAGTGACTATGGTAGCTCAAGAGCGCCACATCTGGTCACAGCCTGTACGCGACACATTCTGGACAGCAACCCAATCTGATCATGTGACGAGGCGTCCGAGACGAATGTACGTAAGTGCAAGTACCATTCGACGCCATCTACGTGAGCAAAAAATGCATGCACACAACCTTCTAGAAAAGGGAAAAGTAATAGCAATTGAATGACTAAGTCTCATTAACGTTTCACCATAAATGCCAAATTACTACAATCACAATGTTATAAATGTATGATTACAATATTCAACAAAAATGGGAAAACTGAGCTTAATTATCAATGCTAAAATTCAATAGTAATATAATTACCATCAACATCCAGCATCAATAATATAACCACCCACTGAAGGAAAGGGGAGCTCTTGACCTGGCAGAGGTTACGTTCAAGCTGATATTCAGGCAATATTCAGACAACCAGAAGCACACGTTGGAAATATATAAAAAGGTTTATTATGTTTCAGTGGCAATGACCAGGCAATCAATACAATTTAACAACAATTTAAAACTAACAATCTGCAGGTTAACTGAACTAATTCAAAGATTGGATATTTAACGGCTCAGCAACGCAGCAGTATAGAGTAAATATCCGCGATTTCCAGACAAATTCTCTTACATACCTAAGTTTTCAACCAGTACAACATTAAGATCCAGTACATTAAAGCAGCAAGCAAAAAAAAAAACACAGCTCAAAGTATACAGTAATTATTACATTCAAACATGAACAATCAGCATAGACTCACGTGTCTTATATTCTAGCTAAATCTGCCCAGATGCAAATTGCCTTACTTGGGATCACTACTGAGTGAGTGACCCAGTTCTCCAGTGTCAGTGACTGTGTCCGAGTGAAGGCTTCGGGCGTCTGTCCCTTTGTCTCCAGAGCTTGTCAGCGGACAGGAAAGGGTGTCTGCTTTTCCAGACACAGTGATGCACGAGAGACTGCAGAAAGTTCGTCAACTTGTTGATCAGGAAAATAGCAAAAAGGGAAGCTGGTCGCCTTTCGTTTCCTCCAAAAGTTAAAGATGTTGAAACAAAAGAAATTCTACTGTCGTCTCCCAGTGTGAATTCTTTTACCGGTTCTTGAGAAAATGCGCCTTTTGACAAAAAAAGTAATTATGGAACAGAACGTTAAAGTTAACCTTTAACTCCACCGCGGCCAACTGGAGAGGTCTGAAAAACTTTGTTCTATTCCAAGGAAACTTTTCAGTCAGATAGAAGTGCACCCCCCATTCTCCTTTAACCTCGCCATGGCAGAGGTCCAGAGAGAGAGAACAATGGGTTGCTTGACTTGTTAAAGGGGTTTGACGTCATTATTTTTATTGCACGAGAGATAATGCTTTTGGAATTCTGCTAAATGTAGTTAAAATGGCTGTTCTTGTGGTTTGCAGCCATTCTGGTGATCCTTGGCCTTACAGTTGTATGCTATCGACCACCAGCTTTGGACAGTACAGTCAATAAAATGCTCTTTAAGAGGATTAAGCAAGCTTGTAGAGGAGGAGGGGCTATTATTATGGGAGGCTTAAATTATCCTGGTATCGATTGGGTAATGGTGAAAGGACAGGGAAGGGGGGAAGAATTTCTAGATGTTATAAATGATCATTTTTTGGTGTAGTATGTTAATAAACCTACAAGAGAGAATGCAATTTTGCTCTGTAATGACCCAGATAGAATTAGCAAAGTTGAGGTATTGGAGCCACTTGGGACAAGTGATCACTGTTAATTTTGAGGTTTCATGTGAAGTTAAAAAGTTGTCTTCAAAAACAAAAATTTTCAATTTTAGGCGAGCAAACTTTGACAGGATGCGCTCGTATCTGAGTGAAATAAAATGGGAGATACTCCTGGACTGTGAATCTGTAAATGAAATGTGGGAAAGATTTAAGGGGGTTTTACTTGATTCACAATGCAAATTCTTTCCAAAGGTGTCCAAAAGTAAGCTGAAAAAACAGAATCCTCAGTGGATGACCACAGCTATTTGTAGGAGTTTGAGGGAAAAGAGGAATGTTTATAAGATGCACATAATGGATAACAATGAGATTGCAATGGCTGAATACTGTAAAATGCGGGCTGTGGTCAAAAAAGAGCTGAGGAATGCTAGAAGACTGTATGAAAGACAAATTGCAGAGGGGGCAAAAACTAACCCTAAACGCTTCTTTCAGTACTGTAGCAGAAAAAGGAAAGTCAAAGAGCAGGTTAAGTGCATAAAAAATAAAAATGAATTGCTGTTATATGATGACAAAGATATTGCGGATACCTTAAAATTCTCAACAAAGTAACTGTTTACCTCAGAAGGGGTCTTTATTCGGCCAGAGGGCATGTCCAATGCTCAAGATTATTTAGCGGAAATTGAGGTTAGGGATAACAAAGTATTGGACAAGTTGCATAAGGCAGATAAGGTGGCGGGTCCTGATGGCTTATATCCTGGAGTGCTCAGGAAAGTGAGTGAGATCATCTTTAATCTGCTATCTGCCATCTTCAGACGGTCTTTAGAAACTGGAGAAATACCAAATGATTGGAAACAGGGCAATATAATACCAATATATAAGAAAGGGGACCATACTGAGCCAGGAAATTACAGGCCAGTCAGTTTAACTTGCATTGCGTGCAAAATATTGGAATCTATCATAAAAGATGAGCTGGACTTATTTCTTGAACGAAACAATATCTTGAGGGATAGCGAACATGGTTTCCGTAAGGGAAGGTCATGCCTGACAACCCTCTGGTAATTTTTGAAGAGGCCTCCAAGACTTATGACCAGAGCAGGGCTTATGGCATCATATACCTTGATTTTCAGAAAGCATTTGATACAGTACCGCATAAGAGACTATAAAATGAGGTCCATTGGAGTTAAAGGAGGTATTCTAGAGTGGATTCAAAACTGGTTACAGGACAGAACACAAAGAGTGGTTGTCAGTGGAATCTCATCTGAGCTAGGGACAGTGGGGAGTGGCATCCCTCGGGGATTGGTTTTGGGACCCCTGCTGTTCGTCATCTAAATTAATGACCTTGATAGGAATATTGAGAGCAAATTAGTAAAATTTGCAAATGGTACTAAATTGGGAGGTTTGGCAAATAGTTTAGAGTCCACTAACGTGATTCAGGATGATTTAGATAGAATCCAGAATTGGGCAGAAATGTTGCAAATGAAATTAAATGTAGCGAAATGTAAAGTTCTACATGTAGGTAATAAGAACATTACACGGGATTACTTCATGGGGAAGTTTTAATTGGAATGTGCTCCACACAAAAAAGATCTGGGAGTGATTGTTGACCAAACCCTCACAGGCTCAAGCCATTGTGCTGTAGCAGTTAAACAAGCCACTTTGCTGCAGGGATACATTGCCAAAAGTATTGAGTACAAATCCAAATAGGTCATACTTCTCTTGCCCAATACTACAGATGTGGTCTGACGAATGTATTGTGTACAGTTCTGGGAGCCATACCTTAAGAAAGATATTGAGGCTCTAGAAAAAGTTCTGGGAAGAGCCACTAAACTAATCCCAGGTATAAAAGATGAAAACGATGAAAAGAGGCTGAAGATCCTCAATCTCTTTAGTTTAGGAAAAGGAGACTTAGAGGTGATCTGATTGAGGTCTTTAAATATGTTAAAGGGACTAACAAAATTAATTATGAGGGATTCCTTCGGCCAAGTTTTGTTAGTAGAACTCGGGGTCACAAATGGAAATAGACCAAGGGTAAGGGCTAATCCCAATTCTCTTCCCTTAATCTTATCCCTTGGTTTCAAGTGCACTAAATACTAAGATTTTCCTCAATGACAAAGGGGTAGTTTTGAGGGGAAAGGAATTTCACCTAAGAATTGGGACGCTATTTCATGCAAATTAGCGTAACACGCGTGTCCACGTATGTCACGTGTATGGTCGATGTACACTTCTTGCACTTATTTCGAAAATTCCGGCTCCGGTGTTTGTGTTGCCTATGTCGTTGGCCGTCCTCATCCTTCTTCGTTTAATGGCTAATCTGTATTGGTTTTGTACACTGAACAGTAGCCTACATCATACAGTAATTGACTCATTGCATGGCTCGCCAGAGCGATCATTACAACTTTGAAAGTTAACAACTGTCATGGTATGTTCGCATTCATAATCACAAACCAGGTCATGTCACGACCAAAATTTCAAAGAAATTGGAATATAACACAAATAAAACGCAGGCATACTCGTCACGCATATCAATTACAGTAGCCAAATGTGTGCAGCATTACTGCTATACAGAGAACTCTGTGGATACCATGCTGGCTACAACGTGAATTAGCGATTTTTATGCATTCATATTCTAAATCAACACTGACCGATAAAGGGGTATACCCATAAACATCATACATTCCGACATGTTTTGGATTTTTTTGCATGCATACTTACGAGAAATAGCATTAACAATTGTGTGAGGCTTTTTTCATGGCAGCTGCCATCTTCTTGGAAAACTCGTCCAGCTCGCGAGCTTAGTTGGGCTGAACGGCCTGTTCTCGCCACTCATGTTATGTTATGTTATGTTATATGTCACTACAGGCCTACATTCCATCCAAACACAACCACTTTTTAATTTTTAGAATTTAAAATTTTATTTTTATGATTATTTCTGCCAGTCCTGTAGCCCACTGGTACTCAACCCTGGTCCTGTAGAGCCGCAGTGTTTGCTGGATTTTGACATTACTCTGCACTTGATTGATGAATGAAAGCAGCTTATTACCCACTTAACTTATCTCACCTGGTGTCTTAGGTTTAAATAGGGTGGAGAAAACCAAACTCAGCTTAACCTGTGCTGATAAACTTCATTTTCTTTGTATGTATTGACTCCACTGGAGCGGATTTATTTAAAAAAGAAACATAACGGGTTGCTGAATACCCCTCAGCCAAGGTCAAATCCAGCAAAAAAACTTGACGTTACACATCTATGGGTCATAGTGAGTTACCATACCAATTTTGGTGAGGCTGTGATGACTAGTCCCCAAAATACCCAAGGAGGATAAGGTCATTCTTCTGGGAGATTTTAATGCCAGAGTTAGCTGAGACCACCACCTCTGGAAGGGCACCATTGGCAAGGAAGGCATTGGAAACATCAACTCCAACAGAGCTCTGCTTCTTGGCAAATGTGCTCAGTACGACCTAACCATCACTAACACCATCTTTTGCCAGAAGAACAAATTTAAGGCTTCATGGAGACACCCTTGCTCTAAACAGTGGCATCTTATTGATTATGTCATTCTCAGAACCAGGGATCTGCGCGATGTGAACATCACCAAGGCCATGATCAACTCCGACAACTGCTGGACAGACCACCGCCTTATACGATCCATGATGTGCATCAAACTTAAGGGGAAGAGGAGACTTCAGAAGAAGCAGAACCGGCAGAGACTAAACCTTGCAAGCCTTAAAGAAACTGCCACCCAGCAACAGCTTCAGGCTTCTCTTGGAGAAAGCCTCAAACAGGAATGCCCAGAGAACATGAAAGAGCACTGGAACCTGCTTAAGTCCGCTATCCTCAACACCTGCCAAACCACCCTTGGGTACAAATCCAGAAAACATCAGGACTGGTTTGATGAAAATGACGCAGAGATAGAACTGCTCATCTCCAAAAAAAGGGAAGCCTTTCATGCCTGGCAAAGCGACATTGCCTGCAAGGCCAAGAGACTGGCTCACTCTAGGGCTAAGGCCGACATCCAGAGCCGGGTGAGACAGATTAAGAACTCCTGGTGGACAGAAATGGCAATGGAAATCCAGCGTCTGGCAGACTCTGGAGACACCAGAGGTTTTTTCAGGGCCACTAAGGCTGTCTACGGTCCAAGCCATTATGGCTTGAACCCATTGCCCTCAAAGGATGGACAGCAGCTGCAGAAGGACAATGAGTCCATTAACAAGCGATGGAAAGAGCACTTTCAGGAACTCCTCAACCGTGACACTGCAGCCCAGTCAAATCTCATCTGTCACATTCCTCAGCGTCCCATCAGGGAAGACATGGGGGCACCTCCCACCTTATCCGAGGTCCAAGATGCCATCAGGAGCCTGAAGAACAACAAGGCCACCGGTCCAGATCGGATTCCAGCTGAGGTCCTAAAGGAAGGTGGTCCAGAACTCCTGTGCTATCTCCATGCCCTCCTTCTGAAGGTCTGGGAAAAAGAAGAACTCCCCTCAGAGCTCAGGGATGCTCTGATCGTGACTATATTTAAGAAGGGGGACAAAGCTGATTGTGGAAACTACAGAGGCATCTCACTCCTGTCAACAACTGGCAAGGTACTTGCTCGTGTTCTTGCTAACCGTCTACTGCCACTTTCTGAGGAAATACTCCCAGAATCACAGTGCGGTTTTCGCCCATCTAGAGGCACAGCAGATATGATCTTCACAGCCCACCAACTTCAGGAGAAATGCCGTGAGCACAAGCTGCCATTGTACATGGCTTTTATAGACCTGACAAAGGCCTTCAACTCAGTACATCACCAGGCTCTGCGGAGCATACTGCTGAGGTATGGCTGCCCTGAGAAATACATCAGGATTCTGAGGCTACTGCATGATGGAATGACAGCCACGGTGCTAAGCAACAGCGGCTTCATGTCTGAGCCTTTCACCGTGGAGACAGGGGTCAAACAGGGATGCATCATTGCACCCACCTTGTTTTCTGTCTTTATTGCTGCCATACTCCACCTCATTGCCAAAGACCTACCACAGGGAATTCCAATCCGGTACAGAACCGACAGTAGGCTCCTTCACCTTGCCAGGTTCAAAGCCAAAAGCTTTGAAGCCATGGTTAGAAACACCACCATTATGGAGCTTCAGTATGCAGATGACAACGCCATAGCAGCACACTCCGCGGAAGACCTACAGGGTATTCTGAATGCTTTTACCAAGGCATACGGAGCCCTGGGTCAAACCTTAAACATCAAGAAGACCCAGGTGCTCCATCAGCCTCTACCCAATCAGCCATTTATTCCACCCATCATAAAAGTGGACAACACCCCTCTTAAAAATGTTGACCACTTCCCCTACCTCGGCAGTCTTCTCTCGTCCAAAGTTGACATTGACTCTGAGATCAACCAACGTCTGAGCTGTGCCAGTGGAGCATATGCCAGACTCAGGATGAGGATCTTTCAAGACCGAGATCTCAGGACTGATCCCAAGCTCCTGGTCTGCAAGGCTGTGGTTCTCCCCACCTTGCTGTATGGGACAGAATCATGGACCACCTACAGCAGGCACCTGAGAGCTCTGGAGCAGCACCACCAAAGAACTTTGAGAAAGATCCTGAGGATTAAATGGGAGGACCGACGCACAAACATCAGCGTCCTGGAAGAGGCCAAAATGCCTAGTATCACCACCACAATAATAAAACACCAACTGCGATGGACTGGTCATCTCATTCGCATGCCTGACATCTGTCTCCCAAAAAAAATTCTTTATTCTGAACTGGAGAGAGGTCCACAGGTTCCAGGAGGGCAAAAGAAACTCTTCAAAGACAATATTAAAACAAACCTTAAAAAAACTCAATATCTTATCCCCTGACTGGGAGCACATGGCTCTGAACAGGCACCGATGGAAGGAAGGTGCTGCACTTTATGAGGAGGAAATCCACCGTGTCGCAGAAACAAAACGACAGCTCCGCAAGGAAAGACAGAAAAAGGCTTCAGCACAACCACAACTCACCACCACTTTCCCATGCCAACATTGCACCAAAATATGGGGGTCACGGATTGGCCTCTACGCCCACCTGAAGACCCACAAGTAGACTCCCCCATGAGGAAGACTGTCATACTCGCTTCGAGTGACCGCCGATGATGAGTTGCTGAGTACTGATCCCTACAAAGTCATGGATAGATGACAGACAGACACGCAGATGACAATAATACCCCTCCGGCAAAAAGCCCAGGGGTCAAAAAGCAAATAAATAAAATTATAAATACAAAGGCAAGGTAGATTAAAGGTAAAAAAAAAGAACAAAAAATATTTATTCATACAATAATAATATTGATACAAGAAAAATGCTATTGTTGCCGAAATTAATACATGCCAATCCAGGATTTGAACCCTGGCGGCCTAGGATGCAGCGCTGCACCCTAGCCAGAGGGCTATATTGGCTAACAGTGGGTCACAAGTGAAATTGCCGGATTATGGGAGCAATGAGGAGATAAGACGCATCTTGCTGTAGCTCCTACAGATTTGACGATGAAATAACATTTAAACAAAACCTGTGTAACCTCCGACCTACCGGTTACCGCATTTTTCATCTTAAACTCTCTAAGTGCTCACTGCACAGCGAAAAATGCTGACGCGAGCGGGGAAGTCCTGGGAAATGCCGAACGACGATGAAGGCCTGACTGAAGCTCCAGCCCAGAGTGGGGGCGAGAACCCAACGCCAAACACGTGGAGCACGGACATCCAAGCTGGGTTAGCCGCCATCGCATCACTGCAAGCGGAGCTGTCCCAAGCCAAGTCGGACATTTGCGACAAAATTGACGAGAAGATTGCTGTTGTGAGTACAACTTTGAGATCTGAAATTGCCGCTCTGAAAGCAAAAAGTGACGCCGCATTTTTTGTGGTAAATGGCCGACTAGATTCCCAAAGTGAGACGCTGAAAAGTTTAGAAGAGTCAGCTAATGCTACTTCGGAAACTGTTGTGGACCTCGAAGCTACAGTAAAGCAGCTACACAGCCAAGTTGAACAACTGTCGGAGAAGTAATAAATAATAATAATACATTTTATTTAAGGGCGCCTTTCAAGAAACTCAAGGTCACCTTACAACACATAATTAAAACATACATTAAAAGAGTAGCAATAAAATCAATTAAAAAAAAAAAAATACAATAATATACAACAAGCATGGGACTATATAGGCTGAATCCCATTTCACCCCTTGGCCCTACACCTTCCCCCTACCCCTCCGTTTTGCGCGTTCACGTGTAGGGGTAGGGGTGTCCAAATTCTCGTTAGGATGGAGGGGTTGGGGGAAGGGGGAGGCTATATACCCCTCCAAACAGAGATTTTCCAGAGGCACACTCCAAACGGAGGGGTACGATAGATTTCCCAGAATGCACTGCGATTTTTCGGCAAGATGGCTGCTGCCGCGAAAGAAGTTCACAAATGTAAGTATTTTCTCCATTAATAAAGTTTTGAAAATTTACGAAAACTATTGTATTGTGTAGTTTAAAGTTGTTTCAATGTGTTATGGTCATTGTCTTGATAAAATGTGCGCGAAAAAAAAAAAATCGCTATTAGCGGTGCTCTGTGGGCAGCCCTGCTAATTGACACTACAGTGATAACGTTATCAATAAAAACTTCGGCAAACTCGCTGCTAGTATTAACAACGTTATGGGATACGCTGGAATGTCATGCACAAATCGAATTAATCGGATCGTTAACATTAGCCTGTGAAGTGTATGCATAAAGTTGTGAACGAATTGCCAGCACGGATATTATAGGGTAACCCAAGCAATATCACTGGTTTATATGACATCTTAACAATAGTTATTTCTGTCTGCTATCTACGCTATCTACTGTCGGTAGGAACACAGTGATTTGCACACAAACGTTCTCAATTACGTCCTACATACCATAAAATAATCCACCAGTATTCCCAGGCGTTGAATACGTCTTCGTTTTCTTGCATTGCTCTGTTTAGCTGCAGATAACCGGAAAAGGATGCCAATAGCCCACGCAAGAGAGATTACCACAGCAGTAGACGGCATGATTTCACAACATTTCCGAAAACAGCTTGTCGCGTCTGCCTACGTAAGAGCTAGTGGCGACTACTGATGACGTATTTGATTGTTAAAGAGGTGTTCCAATTCGGAGGGGTTGACTTTCTACCCCTACCCCTTATAGCTCCGTTTCAAGGGGCGAGGGGCAAGGGGGAGGGGTAGGGGTAGGGGTAAAAAAAGAGAAATGGGATCAGGCATCAGAGGGAGTATGGACTACGAAAGAGATGAGTTTTAAGACCAGATTTGAACAACGGGAATGACTTGGTGTTGCGGAGGTCAGGAGGGAGTGAATTCCAGAGCTGGGGAGCAGAGCAGCTGAATGCTCTGCTCCCCATAGTGACAAGGCGGACGGAAGGAACAGTGAGATGGATGGAGGAGGATCGAAGTGAGCGGGCTGGTATTACAAGGTGAATTAGGTTGGACAAATAAGGAGGGGCGAGGTTGTGAATGACTTATCAGGAGCAGTATTTTGAAGTGTATGCGGCGTGTCATGGGAAGCCAGTGGAGCTGCTGCACTACTGGTGTGATGTGGTGAGTGAATGGGGTCCTTGTGATGATGCGTGCTGCAGCGTTTTGAACTAGCTGTAGTTTATGGAGTGATTTGTGGGGAAGACCAAATAACAGGGAATTGCAGTAGTCAAGTCGTGAAGTGACGAGACTGTGTACTAGGATAGCAGCAGTGTGAGGCAAGAGAGAGGGACGAAGGCGGTTGATGTTACGGAGGTGAAAGTAAGCGGAGCGGGTTATGTTATTGATGTGAGATGTGAAGGAGAGTGTGCTGTCAAGGATGGCACCCAGACTCTTAACCTGGGGGGAGGGCAGAATGGAAGAGTTATCAAGAAGTGTTTGGATTTGGAGGGACGATCTAAGCGTCAGAAATTGAGAATCGCGGGAGTCAAGGAAGGGGAAGAAAATGACCAGAAAGCCAGGAATTTCGTGGCACAGTTGCTTATGGAGGTTTTACAGCTGGATGAGAAACCAGAGATCGACTGAGCCCACAGAGCCCTGAGACAGCGTCCTGGTGATGACGAGCCGTCTCGGCACCTGATTATAAGGGTGCACTACTGCCACGCGCTAGAGAGCATCCTGCAAAAGGTCATGAAATCCAAAAGTCTCACGTATCGAGAGCAGCGAATCCAAGTTTTCAGAGACTTTCCAACCACTGTAGTTAAATGCAGAGCCGCCTTCACTCCGGCCAGGAAGTTGCTGTGAGACCAACCTGGAGTTAAATTCGGTCTCCTTTACCCAGCCAAGTTGAGAGTGACACATAATGGTAAAGAGACCACATTCACAGATCCTGAGGAGGCCCTCCTGTATGCTGAATGCCACTTTGGACAGGGTCGTACCTGAGATGCACATCTCAGAGCATGGCCCATTCACGTCTGATAAAGATTGGAGCTCTGGATGGAGCCTTTACCAGCTGGAAGCGATCAGGGATCTGTGTTGTTGGTAACCTTTACATAGAAGGGACTTTTGCGTCTTTCCAGCAACTCCAAGAAAGATATAATTTACCCAGGAATCAGTTTTTCAGATATCTCCAGGTTAGGGACTATGTTACGAAACACCTTCCTAATTTTGAGGAGGCGAACCCAGACAAGATAGAGAGTTTATTTAATCTGTTCCCCAACCCACCACACATAATCTCTCAACTATATGAGACACTACAAATCATGTGCCTTCCCAAGCTGGACAAGATGAAAGGGGAGTGGGAAAGAGAGTTCAGAGCCCCAATATCTCCCACTGTGTGGGAGGAGAGTTTGAAGCACATCCATGAATGTTCTATAAATGCCCGACACTGTTTAATTCAATTTAAAATTCTGCACGGACTACATTACTCCCAAACAAAGCTGCATAAAATATTTCCTGAAGTCTCTCCTTTATGTGAGAAATGTGAGTCCATGGAGGCTACCCGATCACATAGTTTTGCTCTCTGCCCCAAACTTCAAAACTATTGGCATGAAATATTTGATTTCTTTTCACTGATCTTGGGGATTCAACAAGACCCAGACTTTATCTTAATAATTCTGGGAACTTCTCAGGGGCTAAGGAAGCTAAATGTTGCACAACAGCGCCTTCTGGCATATGGCCTTCGAATTGCAAAAAAACTGATCCTACTTAATTGGAAAAAGAGAGAGGTGCCCTCTTTCAAACGATGGTTGACAGACACCTTACATCTGGACAGAATTGGATTTATTTTGAAGGACAAATTGAAAGACTTTGATAAAATCTGGCAGCCTCTGGTCTCTCATCATGAAAGAGTGCAATCGAGTCTCTAGTTGGATGCACTCCTAAGGGGGGTTGGGGTTGGGGGAGGAGGGGTGTGTGTGCTGGGAGGGTATACACCTTTGTTATTCCTTTCTTTTTTTTGTACTTTTTGTTTCGTCTACTTTGTTGACGCAGGATCTGCTTGTTTGCTTGCTATCCGTTTTTTGTTATTAGTCATTTTTGTCAGGGATTATTTTTCTTACGTTCTGCATAAAACAAGAAAGGAAACATAACTATCAATTGTTAATTTCTCTGTTGATTAACTGGGTTCCCAATAAACACATTTGGAACAAGTCAAATTGCCAATATAAAGAATGTGTCAAGAAAACACGTCACTCACACCGCTTGTACTGTTGTGCTCTCAGCATTCACGCGGAATGGCGCGAAGAATCTGTCAGAAAACGACTTGGAAACAACTGTTGAATAGTTAGCGGATAATTATACAGAAAATACCACAAATAAACCAGTTAAGCGTTTATATTGTCGGACTATTCAAGTACAAGCGAATGGCCCTTGGATTCAGTTTGACGCACTGGGAACCCAAGGCTCTAGCTCAGGATAGGTTTGTGCGATTAAGGTGGTTTAGAGCTCGTTGGAAACATCAGAACCCATAGAATCAAATGGCTGCCTGCAAAGTTTTACTGTCAGCATCACAAGCCAATCACAAAGAGGAAAATACATTGCAAGCCAGTTGTATGCTGAGGAGCTGAGATCTTTGAAGCAATATCCAGAAAAAACATGCTTGGAGACTGGAAAATCTAGTTTCGTTATAACTCGGACACGTTGGGCTAACACTAGCAAGCGCAGATTTACCCTCGAACAGGAGTATGATGCAAGCCAAATTTTTGGGTCGCCACAGCTTAGCTATCCTGTACTATTTTAATATGTCTCCTTTAAATAAATAATACTCATGCAAATAAGCTTTATTTAATTTAACTTTCTAGTTCATAATGCAACAAATCTTTTCCCACACAGTTTTCTGTTATAGGCTACAAAAATAAAAAATGATATTCAAAAAAGAGTCCCCATGTTCTATACCCAGCAGTCAGTTAATAGTCAAACTGCTTGCACCACATTTCTTCCTCATCCTGATGCATGGTGGGAAAATGTTCACATGCATTGCATGAGTTTTCGCCTCGTGATTGACTGAAATATTGGCATTCAAGAGATATACAAGTGTACCTTATAAAGTGATCACCGAGGTCATCCTGTGCATTTGGTAGGATATCAGTAAAAGGCAGAGTTTAAGGAAATTCCCCCGAACAGTTGAATCCCAGCTAGCCTGAAGTATAAAACCCAACATAATTGTGAGGCATTATCTGAAAATAGCTCTGCGTCTTTTCACCTAGGTTCAGAATATGTTTTGATCATTTACATTTCAAGAAGCAATAACAACAACAACAATAATACTTTGCTATCCCAAAGGAAATTTGCTGCTGAAGTTGCAAAAAATTGCCCGTACCATACATTTTTGTCCACTCCATCGAGTCTTTGCGTGTTTATTTGACATGACATCACAAACTATACAATAAAAGGAAAAGAAAACAATTTAATATCTTTCATATTAAATTGATGGACATGTCATTTAATGTAGTGTTTTGCATTGTCAAAATATATTTACACACGCGTAGCCATCAGCACAAGGGATATCTCTAAAAATGAAATATCAAAAAATACGCACATTTAATCGACTATTGAAAGAACATGCGTTCTATAGCAAAGGAATACATTTCAAAGCCTGAGTAGCTAAGCTTGGTGTTTCGCTAACTGTCCACTTGTCAGCATCACATGTAAGCTTGTCCGTGCAACCCACTGGGGAACGGCAAATCCCAGTTTCATCTGTTATGGGCTTGTCTCCACCTGACGCTATGCTAAGTTCCCGCGATGGGATTCACTAAGGCCCGCCTCTTGGCAAAAGATTAATCAATAGAAGTTCAGCATGAGACTACCTTGAGAGGAGTGGATGCCACATGAGCGGTGGAGCGTTGCACTTATGGACAGGAGATGCTGATTCGTCTTAGCTGAAGATGATTTTGCGACGTGGAAAGGGGAGGAAAAAAAAAAACTTCCACGAACTTCCACTGCCCTCGAACAGTTTTTTATGACAAAATATCAAAGGTAAATACATTTTTTTGCTCATCTCTGCAGAATTTAAAGTGAATGCCTGTTTTTCTTTGAGTGTGGTCGATTTAAAATGACAAGGCTTATATGGCTGGATTCAATGGACTTTCCTCTTTCATTTGAGGAATTGTTTGTATACATAGCATGAATTCAGAAATGAAAGTGACTCACCGCTGATATGATTTTATCCTTTGTTTTACTACATGGTTATTTACTTGCTTAGTGCTTGAATTGTGTTCGGTTGAGGTGAAAATGGTAAACATGAGCCGTTAGCCGAGTTTCTTTACGTAAATGGGATAAGCCACATGACAGTGTTGCCATTAGGAAACATACTGTATTTATTATGCTTAACGACTGCCCCTGGTACTGGGGACATTCGGGTTTAAGAGGTTAAATCCATCAAACTAACCAGCATTTGTTCTCATATTTGCTGAGCACACTCACTTTTTTTTTAAACAAGGGCTGTCATATGGTTGTAATGAGTTTGCAGCTGAGTGGCTCTCTAACTTCCTTTAAGGGGATCTAATATGCTGATCCTTCTTTTAATACATATTAGTAATGTTATAATGTTGGTTGTCCATGCTCAACCTCTGACGTTTCTAAACGTAAGATACAGGGATTTTGCCGTAATTCAAGTACGTGATTTCATGAGCATGATTTCCTCTCTGAACAGCTCCTTCCGAGATCTTCACGAGATCTGGGCAAAACCTGACGTCAGGTTGTGCCATCCAATTAGTTCAGACCTAACAAGAGCCAACCACTGCGCTGGACCTGCCCACACCGGAAACTATTCTAGCAGGCACAAACAACGGCAGATCATACTATGCTTTAGTAGCGTCTACACTTTTGGAAATACAAAAGAAGAACCGCAGATCATTTGAGGTGCAATTTTGTCAGTATCTCTCTCAAAGCTACTTGTCCGTTTACTTTTGGACGAGAAGATAAACAAATATTTCTCTTCCAAAAGATGATGCCACCAGAAATCAGTGGGTAGCTTTTTTTGTTTGCTGGCAGCAAACAGCCACGGCCAAAGGGAACGTTAGCTGCTTGTGCTCAGCATTTCACCAAAGACAGCTTTGTCAATAAAGGATAATTCGACAAAGGATAAGCATTTCAGCTGCTTTTCAAACCTGAAGCAGTTGCATCGATCAAGTGCTTGGAGCCACAAGCTGCAAGTAACAATATATCTGCAAATAATGTAAGTGAAGGTAATGTGTTATGGGTGGCTAGCAATACCGTTATAGTTAGCACTATCAACTGGCCTCAAACGCAGGCTTTGTAAAATATCTGAAGATAAAGCCTGTATCGGTCGCGAGTCTCGTGACTGTCTGTGACTCACAGACACAGAAGCTGTAAGTTGCTTTTACTGCATAAGCCAACCTGACGTGATAGCCAGTTGATTGTGGCTGTAGCACAGCGGTTAACGTAGCCAAGTTACTGTTGCTAATGTTTGTGCCCTAAATATGCAAGAGTGATATGAGGGGAAATTCTGCAGAAGGTTTGTGAACATAAACCTCATTTGAAGCTAACTTTTAATACTTCTTTGTCATTTGGATGCTTGGTACAGCTGTTCACAGAAACAGAACTTGCTGTCTGTAAAACCAAGGGTTTGTCTCTGTGGTTATGACCGCTCTGTAACCAGCTACTGCATATCAGTTTGTGTGTCGCGCAAATTAAAAATGCCCTGGTTAACTTATATGCAGTAATTCTGATCGGTATTCTTGTGTTACTTCGGTAAGCATCAATGTGGCAGTTTCATCATAACGTTGCCCGATTTTAGCCACAAAAGTTAGTGATCGCTTCACTTATCCATGAATGGGATCAGCCGAATTCTTCACAATTGTCTGAGCAAGCTCTCTGGTGCTACCGTGAAAGCAATGCGAAACGCAGAAGGTCTACCGGTTTACAAAAGATTTCCCTGCACTACCTTGACATAAATTCATCCCCCTTAGAAATTGTTGTGGATAATAATAAGCCGAAAAAGGCAGAGATTAAATAGGTAATTCTTTTCTGGAGAAGTGATCAATTCGCTGGCTCCACATAAGCAACTTGTCCGTGCTAACAGAACTTGCGGTCTGCAAAACCCGTATTATGTTCATAAAATAACCAAGCGCTCTCTAGCTGTCGCGTATTATCCATAAAGCTGCTTTCACATCAGACACAAAACAAATTTTTTGCAGGACAGATTAGCCTACATTCAAAGTCAATGCAAAGATGATTATGGGCACGTCAGACTGCTTTCACACCGGACACAAAACAAATTTTTCGCGTGACAGGTTAACTTCATTCAAAGTCAATGCAAAGACGCTAATACAGGCATTATAGGCGAATTAAGCAGCTTTCACACCGGATGCGAAACGAATTTTTCACGTGACAGATTACATTCAAAGCCATGACCGCTTATCAGCCACTGCATGTTGCATGTTGCATGCTCTGCTAATTAAAAATGCTTCTGGTTAACTTATATGCAGAAATTGTGATCAGTATGCTTGTGTTACTTCGGTAAGCATCAATGTGACAGTTTCATCATAACGTTGCCTGATTGTAGCAACTACAGTTGAAGTTAACCGGAGAGGTGCTGTAAGTGTCTGCTGAGTTGGGCTGCAGCTAGACCAGACATTGATTTTGCAGAGCTTGGGGTGCATTCTTGGGTGCTTATGAAACGATTGCTTTACTTATCCATGACTAGGGTCAGCCTTATACATCTCCAATGTTTGGGCAAGCTCTCTGATACTACCGGTGAAAGCAGTAGGGAAGCACACAGGCTATAACATGTCCGGTATAACAAACTATTCCTCTGCATTGCCATCGATTTGAATATTAAATTCTTTCCTGTAAAAGTGATCGATTTGCTAGCTCCACATGAGCAGCAGTTCACGCAGACGGAACTTACAGCCTGTAAAACCTGTATTATGTTCATGACATAACCGGAGCTCTGTCTAGCTCTCGCACGCTATCCATAATGAGCCTATTTTCTGCGAGGAAAAGCTGGTCATTCCGAAGCAATAAGTAAACCATTACCACAGGCAATTTCTGAAAAGGCCATTTAGCTTGGAGCTTTCACCCCTCCGTCATATACTAGCGCGGAAGTTGTTCGTTCCTCCACGCTAACAACACACCACAGCTATGTACATGAACCAGCAGGTCCTAATACACACCAAGGCAGTCCATAAGCTGTTGGTTCACTTTTAGCTGCTCCTCACTGTCCATGTTACCCTCTAAAATCAGACCCACCGGATTTCTACGGTCTGAGATCTACACTTGGGCATGTCGGCCCGTTCTACAAATGTGTCTATATGGGGTGGATTCTAGCTTTCCCTGCATCCTAGCTAAGGAGTAGAAAAACCACTGTACTCACCAACTGTTGCCATAGCAAACTGTAGCCGATAGCAAATTCGTGCTTGAGCTGCCAGACTTTTGCGCTGCATCCTCCACTTTCGGCGTTGCATTTATTAGAACAAGTTAATTTCATTAGATCTGTACACATGTACTGCGTTAGATTGCAGAACATGTCCGTCGATTCCTTCGGGAGAAGCGTCAGTTTCACTCTGGAGCCGGACCAGGAAAACTGCGTTCTGTTGCCTCGTCCCGCCTAGATTCGCTGTCCACAGAGCTGGCCAGTCAGAAGAAAGTGGGCACACGGGGAGTGGGGGCAATAGCGGAAGAGCCAACCCACTGAGGCGTTTCAGGCAGAGACTACTATGGACTACAAATGGGGTTTTATGAGGATGGCAGTGTGAGCGAAATAAGTACCCTTTTTTTTACTTTGCACAATCAGACGTACTCTAGGGGAGGCAAAGACCAAAATATAAACTTGGAAAAATAGAATTTTAGGTCACCTTTAAGATGTGCTGCACTTGTGGTATGCTTTTCATCTACTTTCTTTTTTTTTTTTGCCCAATAAGTCCCAAAACCGCTTGACTTTAATTCCGCTATTGTCTGTTTACTATGGAAAATATGGCTTCTTTTAGAATTCCAAAATTTGAAAACTATTCAAACAAACAAATTATTCTCTTAACATCTGACTGTGTACCTTTTTCAAGCTTAAATTTGAGATTATATAGAGAAGTTAAGCAATTTAAATTTCTCTCTCAAAAAAAATGCTGTTACATTAGCAAAGAGTGTCCACATTTTTGACTGGTACTGTATGTGTGTAAAATGTATTTAACAAGGAAATAACACTTTTTTTTTTCTCCCCAACTCAGAGGGACACTGGCAAAATGAATTACAGTGACTACACCTATGAGTATTCTGGAGACAGAGAGGATTTTTATGATTACAGCGCATCTCCTTGTGAACTAAATGACAACCCAGAGATGAAACTGATGGTGCAGGCCTATGTGCATTCCATCATCTGCATCTTGGGCTTTCTGGGAAACATCCTGGTGGTCATTACCTTTGCCTTTTACAAGAAAGCCAAGTCCATGACGGATGTATACCTCTTGAACGTGGCTCTGGCTGATCTGCTTTTCATTGCTGCCCTCCCATTTATAATATACAATGAGCAAAATGGCTGGGGCATGGGAGCCTGGATGTGCAAACTGCTTCGGGGCTTTTACAGCATAAACCTGTACAGCTGTATGCTTCTGCTGGCCTGTATTAGCACTGACCGCTACATTGCCATTGTTCAAGCTAGACGGTCCTTCAGGTTTCGTTCGCAAACGCTGTTCTACAGCCGTATCATCTGCGCAGTAGTTTGGATTCTGGCAGTTGTGCTTTCCATCCCTACATTCTTATACAACAACAGATACAAGGCCTACGATGGCATAGGCAATGCAACAACAGCAGTGTGCCACCTTTGGTTTGACCAGAAAGCAACTGCAAAGCTGGTGAAGATGCTGCTGCCCAGCACACAGATCTCGGTGGGATTTTTTCTTCCCCTGCTAGTCATGCTATTCTGTTACTCCAGTATCATTGTCACCCTAATGCAGGCACAAAATTTCCAGAGGCACAAGGCCATGCGTGTGGTCATTGCTGTGGTGGTGGTCTTCATCTCCTGCCATCTACCCTACAATATCACCCTCCTGTATCACACCGTGGTCCAATTCAAGGAGAAGCAGTGCGAAAAGGAGAAGGCCACGACACTGGCACTGATGATCACAGAGACCCTGGCATATCTGCACTGTTGTCTCAACCCTGTGCTGTATGCCTTCATTGGAGTGAACTTTCAAAAGCATTTCCAGAGGGTTTTTGTGGACCTGAGGTGCCTGGGGAGGAAGTACATTTATGCCAAACGGTCATCGTCGCTTACTTTAGAAGTCAATATTTCATCTCGAAAGTCCAATGATGGCTCCAACAATGAACATGGGTCCTCTTTAACATTATGAAGCCGGAGGTTTTTACAATCTCAACAAACCCCATTGGACATTGTGCATCTTTTATTTGTTAAGCAAATTTAGAGTGGTTTTAATGTAAAATGAGTAATGGCCTGGTGGGGAAATTACACTTTACGAACAAGCCACCTACTGGGAGACTTTTCTCTACAGTACAGGTCAAATTATGATGGATTTTGGATTGATAGTTGCTGAACGTCACATGAGGAGATGAAAGTTTTGCCACAGTGTCATCTGGGAAGGGTGAGCTTTGGTTTGTCGGATTGTTTTCTGGGTCATTCCAATACAATTCAAACAAAACCCTGCAAACTCTGTCTCAGTTTTGATTATACTCACAACAAAGGATTTAAAACATATTCAGAACAAGAATCTCAAACATACACTAAGCTCCGATCATCGAATGCTTTTTTTAAATATTGCAATTTTAGCAAGTCAAGGATTTGGACAAAGATTGCTGCAAATGGTAATGATTTCTGGGGCCAAGTTAATGCCTTCTTGGCTCACTACATTTTAAAGACAGTCCATTGAAATTTTTGGTGCTTGTTACTTATTAAAATCTCATTACCACTGCTTCTGCCAGTGCCAGTGAAAAATTCATCCTCCGTCTGAAATTTGGCTAAAAATATGCAGCCATGGAAAAACAAGTTGTTTGGGTCATTGAGAAATGGTTGTCTGTTTTAGGTAGAAGACTACTGCATGCAACACTTTCTGAGCAACAGCCTGCCAAATTTGTGACCTTTTCAAAAGCAGTCATTTAATTTGAATCGATCTCAACGTGGGCATGACATATAAATCTACAAACGATAGAGATGCTTTATTATTATGAAATTATTTTAGTGATATTGTTATTAGTTGTTGATTGATGTAGTTCTTTAAATGCTGCCACAGCACTGATATTTTGTGAATCATAGAATGTTGAGTTTTCATGGCATGAGAGAATCGCATTGCTTCCGTTCAACCATTGATTTGCAGTTGTGGGTTAAAGGAGTATCAGCAGGTGATTCCACAATTCAAACAGCTGTTTTTATATGTACAGCAGCATCAAGATAGACCAGCAAAATTTTTGAAGGAATGTGATGTGTTGAGAATACCTCTGATGGGTCTTGGTGGATATGGAATTCTGTGGAAATTTTGATGAAGAGGGTAATATTTATGTTCAAATTAATTCACTCTCATGGAATAGCAAGGTCATTTTCTTCAGTCTCAGACAAACGCTGGGTCCAACTGCAGTGTGCACCTTTTTTCATGAAAGAACAAAACAACTTTTATGGCAGACAGTACCACCTGCATTCAGCAGACATACACTGGTTGGCCAAAAGAAGTCACACATTCTAATACACAGCCCGTTTGGATTTAGATAAGTAAATAATGTTGGATAATGTATCTCAAGGTCATTGAAATGATGTGACTGTGTCTCAACAGAGGCAAAACATTGGCCCGCATCAAGCAAAGAAAACAGCTCGCTGACATCACTAAAATTAGATCATGAACATTCCAACAATTTATTAAAACCTGGAAGGATGGTGGTGAACTGTCAACTTCATGGAAGCAATTGGTTGGGGAAAAATCATGATTGATCCTAATCGTAGACAACCAAAATGCTTGATGAGGTCTCATCATCAAAAAATCAACTGCAGATCAACTGTAATCAACTAAACAAGAAGTTAGAGGACTGGGACTAAACCGCTGCGTGGCCGCAAGATAGTCACTTGTCAGTGAGCCTAATCAGACTGAGGAGCAATTGAAAAAGGTCATGCGGTCTAAAGAGAACAGATTTACACAATTCCAGAGTGATGGGCATGTCAGGGTAAGAAAGGAAGCTCATGAAGCGATGCACCCATCATGCATAGAGCCCACGACACAAGCCTCTGGAGGCATTATTATGATTTGGGGTTGTTTAAATTGGTCTGGTCTAAGGTCAGGACATTCCAAAGCAATAAAATGAATTCAGCAGGCTGCCTGAATAAACTGAATGACCTGTTACCCATTGTAAGACTTGGCTGAGTGGTAAAAGAGTCTGGGAGTCAAGATCTTCACCTGGAGTTTTTTTTTAATTTTCCGTCACCAGTGCAATAAAATGAGTAAGGTAAATTGCAAGAGGAAAAAAAAAAACAAAAATGGGAAAATATAAAACAAGAAAATTAAATCCCAAAGTCTTCACACTATTAAAACTAACTTAGGTAAAGTGAATACATAAACCACAGTCACTAGGCTCCAGGCTATAGAGCTCTAGGATTGTGCCCTTCCAGGTCCAAGCTGGCTCAACCAGCTGACTGAGGAGGCTCAACCCCCTGGCTTTAAGCTGGAAGCCCCTCCTACAAAACCACAATTAATTGGAATCAACTAAACAATACATGCCATATTTCAAAACACAAACATTTCTTTCCACATTAATACAACATATCCCTACAAGCATACTGACACAAAAATATCTTAACTGCAAACCTATTTAAGCTCTAAAGAGTATTTCCATAGTACCACTCCAACATCCCTCGATACTGGCTTATGGTGAGACACTACAGGTGAATAGGGTTTAATTTTTAAATAATAGATATCATCATAAAACTTCCTCAGTTGATTACTTGCAATAGTATGAAAAAAATGAATCACAGGTTTTCGAGATTTTTTTAAAAATATGCAAATTAGGTATTCTCACATGAAATATGCGCTAATTTCCATATATTTTAGGAGGATAAATCTGAACAAATGATGTTGAAAAATTTTTTTTTTCATTTTGTTTACTTAAAAGATGAAAGAACAATTACAGAGGGATTTAAGGTTATCTGGTTTTATTACTATGAAAATCAAAATATGCTGTCCATAGCCTTAAAAAATCGATTTTCGCCATACTTTTGGCAATAAAATGTCTCATAAATCAGGTTAGGGATGATATATTAAGAAATCCCTCTGTAAATATCTTCAGAATATAGCTAAGTGTATAGCTGGAATGGTTGGTATACATAGGTGCTACAGAGGCAGAGAAAGTCAATATGGAGTATGACAAAAAAAATTTTTTTGAGAAAACAGCATTCAAAGATTTACATAGGGGAATTTTATGCATTTCTATTGGAAACAATTGCTCACAAACAGAATAAATGCTCAGGCCCTTATCAATAGTAATGTGGTATATTTACAAGCTCATGAAAATGGATAATTTCATAACATGACAAGGCCGACAACTGTAGTTGTCCAACTAATAAACATATTGGCCTGCATGGTACAAACTTGCAGACAAAACTCACGTCAAACGCAACATCACTTCTACTCTCACTCTGCAATCGCAGAGATGTAAAGATGCTTCATCTGTAACCTGGGATTTACACCAGGCACATCTGCACAGCGCCGCGGTTTTGTTCCGTCATGCTCGCTTCAATTTACACCAGCATCCTCCTGGAACATCAGCGCAGCTTCCTGCCAGCTGATACAATCGACTTGCTCAGATTTAGCATTTTTTTACCAGCATATTTGTGCAATGACCTTAAATGCTTTGATATCTTTTCTGCTTTAATTGCATTTAATGTCATTTCCGTCTTTGTTGTGCTGTAGAACCTACAACACTCTGCTAAAAATTCCAGCTTTGACCAGCCGAGGCTTAAGCTGTGTTTTGGGTAGTTTTACTTGGTCGACCAGCCCTTCACCAGCTGACTCCAGCTGACAATACCAGCTTAACCAGCTTTGACCACCTTCATCAAGCAATAGAGACCAGCTTTAAACATCAAGACCAGCTAATAACAAAGCTCAGACCATCTTAAACCAGCTTAGAATTCTAGCAGCTAGAATTCTACGCTGGTTTAAGATGGTCTGAGCTTTGTTATTAGCTGGTCATAGCTGGTTTTGTCAGCTGGAGTCAGCTGGTGAAGGGCTGGTTGACTAACTAAAACTGTCCAAAACACAGATTAAGCAGGGCAGTCCAGCCATGAACACCATAGATAAAAAAACTGTGCCCATGTTTTAATTATAACAAAGTCACAACTTTGAAAAATAAGTTAAAAACAAATTTTATATCAAAGATTTGAGGCTGGTTTCTTTTAGTTAAAAGCAACTTCCTGCCTGGCACGATCTGGTGTGCGATTCCCATTAGCACAATACTAAAGTAGTTGGATACACTAAATGATTATGGTTGAACTATGGGAAACATTTCCCTGCTATATTCAAATCAGGGTGATTGCCGCTCCCCAGCAGCAGAAAAACACTTGCTGCGTATTCTCTGCCGAGCACCGAGCCGCTTTTGGGACGCTGCTGACATGCGCCGCGGCGCATCTTCTGTAAACATGAGCATTGACTAGAATGGCTGCGTATTTCTCAGAGTGGGGGTAATGCGGCATAGCCGTGCCGGGTGTAAATTGGAGGTAAGTGTCCCCTTTGCAATTACTGTACTCAAGCAATAAAACTGCTGCGGATCCCATGATTTTTTGGATCAATGTTTATTGTCTGACATGGCACAGTCAATGAGAAGTGTGACATGGACTATCAGCCACTGCTGAGTTGCACAGTCGCCGGTGACATCTGGGCTGCAAAATTTCGCCCTGAGTTTCGCCCTGAGTTTAAGTGGCATATTCTCGTTTCTGTGCTGTATGTCAGAAATTATTCAATCACCGCGTTGGTTAGAAATTCTCAGGCGGATCTGAAGTTCTTGCCCATGGAGGTTTATCAGTTTCACATGCGTTACAGTGGATTTCACCACTAGTAACATGGAAATCAAATATAGCTGCAAGCAGCAATGGGGGGCTTAGCAACATAGCAGGCCGGCCCGGGTAACCACAGTAACATGGCTGAACTGTTAGATACATCACTGTTAGCACACTTGAGAAATTTCAGATTAAATCACCTCTAATCAACCGAGTTATGTGCCTGTCTCCTGTTTCACAGATTACACGACAAAGAAAACCAGCAATGACAACTTGAACTAGTTTATTCTTCACTGATTAGGTCCAAAATTTCTACAAATAATTTTCTGTGTAATCTCACAATAACACTCTGATGCTACTATGTAACTCTCATGCCAAAACAAATAAACTCTTAACTGACCAAAATCAGAGCATTTATATAGACATATATAGAGATTATATGGAAAGATCAACAGGATTCCTGAGTAATCCCACCCCCTCCAGACAAGAAGGTGCCAGAAAACTCCAGAAAGCACTTCTCTATTTCATCATAAACAAGTAGTTTTGCATCAGATGATGTTTTGCTACGGACCAACCACCAGAGGGTGCTAAATGATGAACAAAATAAACAAATAGCTGACCAGTAAGGCAGCACAAGTAGTATGTAACAAATCTCCATTTACAAATGATATACAGTGCTTTACATAAAACGCTCATAACACCTCCCCTCTTTAAGAAAAGAAAGGTTTGCTAAAAGCTTTCTTTTGTTAAAATTAACACGGTTTTATAATCAGTATAATCTTGAAACTTCACACATAAAGTATCATTGATCATTATAACAATCATATACATAACAACCAGTGCAATTTTCACAATCAAATAGAAAAGTAAAATTACATTAAAAATTAAAAGTAAAAAAAGCATATCTGGGATAACATTATCTTTTCCCCTAATGTGAAAATATCTAAATCATACTCTTGCAAAAAGTAAACTCCATCTCAGTAATATTTCATTCTTGTTTTTGATCTTATGCAAGAATGTGAGGGGATTGTGATCACTGAAGACCTTGATGGAAGTAGCTGAACAAGTCAAATAGACTTCAAAATGTTGTAAAGCCAAAAGAAGTGCCAAACATTCTTTTCCAATTGTTGAATAGTTTTTCTGATGTTTATCAAACTTTTTGGAAAAAGTGACAAACAGGATGATCAATTCCATCAGTGTCTTCTTGCAGTAAAACTGCGCCTGCACCTATATCACTGGTATCAACAGGCTACTTGAACTCCTTTTTGAAATTAGGAGATAAGAGAACTGGTGCATTTTTGAGGATAGCTTTCAGTTGGTCAAATGAATTTTTACATTTTTTGTCCCAAACAAATTTTGCATTTTTCTACTGTAGATTTGTCAAAGGTTCAGAAATGATAGAGAAATTTTTACAGAATTTTCTGTAGTAGCCAGCCATCCCGAGAAATTTCATTGGTTGTCTTTTAGTTGTAGGCTCAGGAAGTTGAGTGATAACTTTTACTTTTGCATAAATTGGTTTGACTTGACCCTGTCCTACAATATGACCTAAGTAAACAACTGTAGCTTTCCAAAAGTCACTTTTAACAAGGTTGATATAAGGCTTGGCATCTGTAGGATGACAACATGGTCTACCATATCAGTCCTCGATGGAACATCAGGGAATATGTGACTATATTCAAATATGAGTTGCTTTTGCTGTTTTTGTTGAAAAGGGTCCAGGTGGGACAACTTGCTGTTGATATTTTGAAGAATGTCTTAATTTTCAAGTTTAGCTGGACCGGGTTCATTTTTCAAGGGGCAGTCACAATCTTCTTCAGAATTTTCCAGTCAAATTGTTTTTACCACATAGACTGGCTTTTGCTGAGTGTCTCAGTCAATGCACTCTTCAAGCATGTTGATGTGACACATTTGTTTTTGTTTCCTCCTTCCAGGGGTTAAAATTACATAATTTAGATCCCTGACCTTTTTCAGGACAGTGTAAGGGCCGAAATATCGGGCTCTGAGAGCATTTCCTGGCAAAAGTGCAAGGACTTTGTCACCAGCTTTAAAACTTCTATCTTGGAAATGAAGGTCATATCTGGTTTTCATTTTGCCCTGAGCCTCTTTGAGATTAGACTTAGCAAAGTCACAAGCCTTGGAGAGACGATTACGGAAGTCAGAGACATACTGTGGGAAGTTCATTGGGACATAATCTTCGGCCAGCAACTTTTCCTTCAGAAGCTTCAAAGGTCTACAGACTGTATGCCCAAAAACAAGCTCAAAAGGACTGCACCCATCTTGAATAGCCTTTTTGGCCATAGAACGAGTAAGTGCAAATGAAGGATAGAGGTCTGGAATTTCCTCCTCTATAGATTCAGATTCTTGATCAATCAAAGTAGTGTCAGTTACAACAGGGTCGGGCACAACCTTATGCCCACCAAGAAGCAAATGAACACCGTTGAAAGGAAGAGAAGACCTAACGCCAACAGTAACAGGCCCAGAGACCAAGTCATTTCAGATGAACATTATGGAGAGGTATACTTGTAAAACCACATTTTACTCCTTCTCCAACCTTCTCTCTTCCCGTTTCCTCTGCTTCTCCAACCTTATTTATTCCAGTTCTAGTAGTTTCTGGCCTAGTTGTATCTCAAGTCTTTGCAGCTCTGTTGTAGACATTTCCACATGTGATGTGAATATAGGCCACTAGATGGCAGTATTTACCTTTCTTTTATTAAGCTCAGACTGGAGCTAGGTTTAGACATGTCCTGGACATGTCTGGGGCAAGTCCCCGAAAATTAAAAAAAAAAAGGTCTAAATGTGGGTGGGGTCTGCAAAAGAGTATATAAGGAAAAGAATTGAGACAGTAAGGTGGTAGGAGAAATTGCAAGGAGAAGGATACATGTGACCAGACCTGTCATTTCTGTTCAAGACCTGTGAAGTTTCTTTTGTGGATTTTTGCCTGCGTTTGAGAATTTTCCTCACCCAGGACATCACCAAGCCACCCCACCAAAACAAGGGACTGTAAATATTTCTGTTTTTTTTTTATATATTCAATCTTGGTCATTAGTTGTAGGTTATTGTTAGTTGTTGTCTTTGTTAATTAAATGTGTTTAAGTTTTTTAAACTGTGTCTGTCATCCCTTGCTGTTGCTGTTATGTTGTGAATGTAATAACAAATTGGGGCCATAACAAATTGGGGGCTCGTCCGGGATAGAACATTGTGTGAGTCATTTATTGAAAATCTAACATTTCAAATTGTAAAATTGTTTTTTTGAATTTTCCTATATAAATATATTGACAGATCAACAGCAATGGATGATTTCTTGGCATCACCAACCGTTGAGGGTTTGAAGTCTTTTAAAAAGACAGAACTGCTAGAAATGTGCAGACATTTAGAGCTGACAGAGGGAAAACCAGCCATGCGAAAAGCAAGACTGGCCAGAGAGATAGTTGAATATTACATTGATGAAAATGTGTTTCCACCAGGAGATCTGGAACAGTTTCCAGTGGAAAATCCAAATATAGAAATGGAACTTAAATTAAAAATGCTAGAGATTGAAAGGGAGGAAAAAGGAAAACAAAGAGAATTTGAGTTAGAAAAATTTGCAAGAGAAGAAAAACAAAGAGAATTTGAGTTGGAAAAATTAGCAGGAGAAGAAAAACAAAGAGAATTTGAGATGGAAGAAAAAGGAAAACAAAGAGAATTTGAGTTAAAAAAATTTGCAAGACAGAGAGATTTTGAATTAGAGAAGTTCGATAGAAAAAAAAGACTCCAAATGGATCAACAAAAAATTAAAATTGAAAATGAAAATAAATTTTGTGCTAGCCAGGAGGTAAAACTGGTGCCTCCATTTTCGGAAAAGGACGTTGACAACTATTTCCAGTGTTTTGAAAAGGTAGCAAAGAGTTTCCAGTGGCCAAAGGAACACTGGCCTCTGATGTTGCAAACTGTCCTCAAGGGTAAAGCTCAACAAGCCTATTCGGCTTTGTCTGCGGATGATTCCTCTGATTATGAGGTTGTCAAAAAGGTTATTTTGAGAGCTTATGAGTTGGTTCCAGAGGCTTACCGACAGAAATTCAGAGGTCTGAAGAAATCTGAAAATCAGACTTATGTGGAATTTGCTAATGAGAAGAAAGTTTGCTTTGAGCGCTGGTGTACTTCTATGGAGGTCAAGGATGATTTCAACTCACTAAAAGAGATGGTGTTAGTTGAAGAATTCAAGAACTGTGTTAAAGATGATATTACGATCTACCTTAATGAGAAGCAAGCACTGAACTTGCAATCAGCTGCCAAATTTGCAGATGAATATGTTCTCACCCATAAGTCTAAATTTCAGTTTAGCAGTAACAATAGATGGTTACAATTTCTGAAAAAAGGGAACGGTGATACCCAAGATTCCTCACCCAAAGACAAAGACAAATCTGGTGATGGTGCTCAGAAATCCAGTAACAGGTCTGATCAAAGTGTGAAAGCTGACAGTGAGAAAAGTGGTCTAGTTTGCCGTTATTGCAAGAAACCTGGTCATGTTAAAACTAACTGTTGGTTCCTAAAAGCTAAGAAAGAAAAAGAAAAGGATACCAAACCAAATGCCTTTGCGAAAACAAGGTTAGAAACCCCTGTAGTAGATAAGCGATCTGCTAAATTACCTGCTTCTTGTGGGGCTAAAAAGCCTGATACTGCTGACTTTGTGAGGGAGGAATTTCTTCCATTTGTGTCAGAGGGATTTGTGGCTCTGAATGAGCATACTACTCCTGTCCCCATATATATCCTAAGGGATACCGGAGCTTCTCAGTCACTTTTGTTGATGGACTCCTTGGAGTTACGTGATGAGACCGCTTCAGGGGATTTCATACTTGTACAAGGTATTGAAGGGAGGACTGTATCTGTACCCCTGCGCTGTATATTCTTGAAGTCAGATTTAGTTACAGGACAGGTAAAGGTGGGACTTATGTCAAGTCTACCTATAAAGGGTGTTTCTCTGTTGCTAGGCAATGACCTGGCTGGGGGCAAAGTAGTTCCCCCTGTACATCTTACTTCACAGCCGAGCACTGAAGATGGGGATGAGGACCCATCTCTGTATCCTTCTTGCGCAGTGACTCGTGCTATGGCCAAGAAGGCTAAAGAAGAAGATGTTGTGGTGCCGTCCAGCACATTGAATAGTCAGGACTCAGGTGGTTCGCCTCATGACTCTGATTGGCTTACTATGGTTTCTCCGTTTGAGGACTTATCAGATACTTTTATCAGTTCTCTATTCAGCCAGCCGGATCGGTCTGGTGATTCTGATGTGTCTGGAGACTTGTCTCTGTCCAGACAGCAGTTGATTGAGGAGCAAACTAATGATCCTGAAATTTGTGCACTTAGGAGGAGAGCCCTTCCTGATAAAGAAATAGACCCAGTTCCAATTGGGTATTATCTCAAGGATGGTGTGCTGATGCGGAAGTGGCGCCCTCCTGATATCCCTGCCAATGCAGATTGGGCAGTGGTCAGGCAAATTGTTGTTCCGAAGGTCTACAGGAATGAGATCTTAACAATGGCTCATAGTTTACCTTTAGGAGGTCATCTTGGTGGTAACAAGACTGTTGATAAGATCATGAAACACTTCTTTTGGCCTGGGCTTCGGAAAGACGTTTCCAACTTTTGCAAAACCTGTCACACTGGTCAAGTAGTTGGAAAACACCAGTTAGACCCACCTGTAGCTCCATTGCAGCCTATCCCAGCATTTGGGGAGCCATTCTCCAAGGTTATTGTTGATTGTGTTGGTCCATTACCCAAGACTAGATCTGGAAATCAGTACTTGTTGACAATCATGTGTGCATCTACCAGATTCCCCGAAGCCATACCTCTACGTAACATCAAAGCAACTGCAATCTCAAAGGCTTTGATAAAGTTCTTCACGTTGTTTGGCCTTCCCAGAGAAATTCAGTCAGACCAAGGTAGCAATTTCACTTCTGGTTTGTTTCAGCAGGTTGTGTATGAACTAGGTGCAAAGCAGATTATTTCTAGTGCCTATCATCCAGAAAGTCAGGGTGCCTTAGAGCGGTTTCATTCCACTCTCAAGACAATGATGAGGACTTATTGTTATGACCATGAGAAAGACTGGGATGAAGGTGTTCATTTGCTGTTGTTTGCAGCTAGAGAAGCAGTGCAGGAGTCTACTGGATTCAGTCCATTTGAGCTAGTGTTTGGTCATGAAGTGAGAGGACCTTTGCTATTATTGAGTAAACAATGGCAAGAGGAAGAGCCGCACATCAGTCTGTTAGACTGTGTTAGCAAGTTCAAGGAAAGATTGCGTGCAGCTTGTGACTTAGCCGAAGAGAACTTGAAATCAAGTCAGGGAAAAATGAAAACTTGGTATGATCATAAGGCTAGAAGCCGTGAGTTTAAACCAGGAGACAAGGTCCTTGTGTTGTTTCCCTTGCAGTCCAATCCTTTGCAGGCTAGATTTCATGGTCCTTATGAAATTCTGACAAAACTCAATGATCTCAATTACATTGTGAAGACTCCAGATAGGAGAAAACCAAAACAATTGTGTCACATTAACATGCTGAAGCCTTATCATGACAGAAATGCCAGGGTTTCAGTTGTCACTTCAGATTATCCTATGGCCGAGATTTGTGAAGATGAGGGGGAGTTTCAAGATGATGAACCTAGAATTAAAGCTGAAGTTCTTTCATGTAAATTGTCAAATTCTGAAGTGTTGCAAAATCTTGATGTAAAACTCCAGCACTTAGAACCCTCACAGAGAGATCAGTTTGAGAGGTTGATCAAGAAATATAAGGATCTGTCTCCTGATGTTCCAAAAAGAGTTTCTATAGCCTCTCATGATGTAGATGTTGGTGATGCCAAACCAATAAAACAGCATCCGTACTGGATGAATCCTGAAAAGAGAAAGATTGCTGAGAAAGAGGTTGAGTACATGATAGAACATGATATTATCAGACCCTCCAACTCAGATTGGAGTTCACCCTGTGTACTAGTTCCAAAACCTGATGGAAGTACTAGATTCTGTACAGATTATCGCAAAGTCAATGCTGTAACTAGAACTGATGTGTTTCCAATACCTAGGATTGATGATTGTATTGATAGAGTAGGGCAAGCAAAGTTTCTGACCAAGATTGATTTATTGAAGGGCTATTGGTGTGTGCCTTTAACTGAGAGGGCCAAGAGCATCTCCGCTTTTGCCACACCATCTGGGTTGTACCAGTATGAAGTCCTACCCTTTGGCATGAAAAATGCCCCAGCCACGTTCCAAAGGATGATACAGTCTACAATCGCCGGATTGCCACACACGGGTGCGTACATCGATGACCTGATCACATGGAGTGACTCCTGGGAAGAACATCTAAAAGATGTAGAGACGTTGTTCCAGCGCCTGACCCAGGCTAACCTGACTGTTAACCTGAGCAAGAGTGACTTTGATTGTGCTACTGTCACCTATCTTGGCTACGTCATAGACTAGGGTAAGGTGGCACCCATAAATGCTAAAGTCCAAGCCATCATGGACTTTCCAGTTCCTGACAACAAAAAGCTTTGCACCGCTTCCTTGGAATGATCGGGTACTACCGCAAGTTCTGCAAGAACTTTGCTGAGATTGCTCTCAGTCTAACTAACCAACTAAAGAAAGGCGTAAAGTTCACTTGGGATGATGCATGCCAGAGAGAATTCGATCGCCTGAAGTCTCTGCTGTGTCACTTCCCCATGCTCAAATTTCCTGACTTCAACAAACTGTTCTCCATCGCGGTCGATGCTAGCGACCAAGCTTGTGGATCCGTGCTCCTACAGAGAAGCGACTCTGATGATATTGAGCATCCCGTGGCATACTTCTCCAGGAAGTTCAATCGCCACCAAAGGAACTATTCCACAATAGAGAAGGAGCTGTTGGCTCTGGTGCTTTCTTTACAACACTTTGAGGTTTATGTTTGTACAGGACAAAAGCCAATGATTGTGTACACTGACCACAATCCGTTAATGTTTTTGAGTAAGATGAAAAACAAGAATCGGAGATTGTTGAATTGGAGTTTGATTTTACAGGAGTTTGACTTGGAAATTAAGCATGTGAAGGGTACAGACAATGTAATTGCTGATTGCTTATCCCGTGTTTGAATATGTATATATATATCACGTGTTTAATTGAATATTGTATGATATGTATATATAGACAAGTGTCCACTTAACCATTTTGTATTGATAAGAAAAATTTTGCCTTTATGAGTCAAAATTTTTCCCTTTTGGAATGGAGGTGTAATGTGAATAGAGGCCACTAGATGGCAGAATTTACCTGTCTTTTATTAAGCCCAGACTGGAGCTAGGTTTAGACATGTCCTGGACATGTCTGGGGCAAGTCCCCGAAAATTAAAAAAAAAAAGGTCTAAATGTGGGTGGGGTCTGCAAAAGAGTATATAAGGAAAAGAATTGAGACAGTAAGGAGTTGGAGAAATTGCAAGGAGAAGGATACATGTGACCAGACCCGTCATTTCTGTTCAAGACCTGTGAAGTTTCTTTTGTGGATTTTTGCCTGTGTTAGAGCATTTTTTTTCCTTACCCAGGACATCACCAAGCCACCCCAACAAAAAGGGACTGTAAATATTTCTGTTTTTCTTGTAAATCAATCTTGGTTATTAGTTGTAGGTTAGTATTAGTCTTTGTTAATTAAATGTGTTCAAGTTTTTAAAACTGTTACTGTCATCCCTTGCTGTTGCTGTAGCTGTTGTGTTGTAAATTGTAATAACAAATTGGGGCCATAACACATGATCTATTTGAAGGTATTGCATTGTCTGACCTGGCGCTGTTTATCCACCATCTTGTTGAGAAACAGGAGTTCACTTACTTGCATTTAAATCAATTGATAAATCACTTTTGATATCTTGGCAGTGATGCCAACAATAAACCGTGTGACATTAATCCAGGAAGTGAGAAGTTAAGTGGGCATGCTGTCCAGAACTGGACTCTGCCCTGACTCCTGCCAGTCTTGATGGAAGATAAGATTCATTACCCTATGGAAAATGAAGTGTGACAGCTTATATTGCAGATCAGACAAATCGTTAAATTGATATATGCACCTGCCATCACTACAGGCCAGATAGCCCACTTGAAAGTACTGAAAGATGAATATATCGTCAGCAGACATGAGACTTTCCCAAGTCATCCACTAAAGCCAAACCTATTACATTATCCAGACCTCATTGTGTGTTTCGGGCCACTTATTCGCTTGTGGACCCTACGCTTTGAGTCTAAGCGCACATACTTTGAGCAGTGAGCATGGAGGTTGCACAACTTCAAGAACTTGTGCTCCAACCTTAATGAAAGGCATCAACTACTACAAGCTTACTTAAGTGCTGGTATGGTGTCCGCACCACCTGTAGTTGTTGAAAGAAGCACAGATTTCTATGTAAGTGATTACAATGACAAGAAAAAACAATCTGTTGCCCACCTTAGTTTGCATCCAGGTAACACAGTTTCTGCACTCGAAGTTCAAGTCAAAGGTACTCTTTACAAAAATAACATGTGTGTTGTATAGAACAAAATGATGTGGGACTGGTCTTTGCCAAGTTTAAGTTGATTCTCATTACCAAAAATACCCTGGTATATTTTGTGACTAAAAAATGCCAATCTGTCCATCTAGTTGATCATGGGTGCATTGCCTGTCTAACACAGACAACAATGGCACAGTACTTCTTTGCTGAACAGGGAGAGCTGGCAGATTATTACCCTTTGCCAGAGTACTGTATGCTGGGCTTGTCTGTAATTGCATTGCATCATTCCGTTCCATTCCTAGCATAGTGTCTGATGATGCCAGTGCATGGATCCGGGAGATCATCCAGGCCACACTCCCGAGCCTTCCGGATGAAAAAATTAAGTTATTAGTGGAAAAGTTACAGCAGGGAGTAGAAAGCAGAGAAGACCTCAAGTATGTGCGAGAGGAGGACATGGTGGACTTGATCAGGCCGATCCAGTGTAGGAAACTTCTCGATTGTTGGAAATCAAGAAATTGGTAAGAAATTGATGTAATTTATTAATTTATTTAAAGCTGGTTATTTCTTTCAAAAAATGAAGCGCTTGGAGAACGTAAGATTTTGTGCCCTTCTCTTCTTCAGGTCCAGTGAGCAGTACTTGGGACTCCAATTAGGCTGCTATCCACAAGCTCTTCACCTGTTATAAGTCGTACTTATAGTACTCCTAAGTCGCGCTAAAACATTTTATGTTGGAGTAAAATCTTAAAAGTTATTCACAAAGCCGCTGAGAGCAACTTTTAGTTGGGAAAACTGGTAACTCCTAAAATAGGAGTAGCTCTGAGATTGGTGGGAGTAAATCTCCATTGCTATGGGTGACGTCAATTCTCATTCACAAGTCTTGGGACAATGAGCACGGTGATTGGTTCTTTGGTGATAGGGCGGCCCATTGAAAAAAATATCCCTCCAACAACACCATGGAGGAAAAAATTAGGAAATAGGCCAAGCGGCTGGTTTGTCCCATAAAATAATAACATGTTGAACGCTGCTAAAAAAGCACTATGCACAGGGGTCATTCCATATGAACTCAACCAGAGGTCCCATAATGACCGACTCAGATTTGGCTAAAAAAATTTGTACTGGTACCTTAACATGTATGATGAACATGTGCAAAATGTTTTGTCAAAATTCTAAAGGGTTTTTGTGCTGTGGCTCTTCAAAATAGGGTGGTATACCCCATTTTTGACCCTTGCCAATCTTGCATATTTAAGAACAGCCAAATTGGGATGCCAATATCTTGGGAATGAAATGAGTTGTGAGCTTGAAAAGTGGTATAGTACTGTATGTAATTAGCACCAAGGCTTTCAGGATCTGTCATCAGAAAAGTCCTATCTCCTTTTTGGTATTGGCCTCCAAAGTAGTGGTTTTGTTATGTGCGAAAATGAAAATTTCAATTTTCAGGGGGCAACTATCATGCTACAATAAATCACAACTGTTAATTGGGGCTATATTCCTTCTATTTAGGTACATGACTATCTGTAGAAAGTTTTTGGACAGTATTGAAATCATAATTTAGGAGTAAGGGAGCTCCAAAAATGGCTCCGACTGAAAAAATGCAATTTAAGGCCAATTTTTAACAGTCAAAATCATAGCGTAGTCATTTACCCAGGAAAACAATTTTTTTTCTATATAATTGTACATATATGTCAATCATCTGGTCAAAAAATCTGATTGTTTTCTCAACTCCTTCATATGTAAGTAATTATATCAATTATAGACACTTATCGCCCTTAGACGACTTAACTACAACTAACTATTGAGACTTCCTGTTTCTTATTAATAGTACTAGGCTACATAGAAGGTGTGCAAATGAGTGATGACTGACTGCTTTTGCTTGTATTACATCAGCTTATCAGGTATTTCATCAGCTAACCATGTATTGCTTCATCTTTATTTCAGCATTGCATCAGCCAAACATTGAAAACAAAAGAACCTTCATTCAGTTCACTGACATTCAGCATGGCAACTGAGATGTGCAAAATTTGTGTTTCTCTGGGTGAGGAACGTCAGAAGACAATACACTGCAGAAAGACTGGTTTCATTAAAATAAGTGAACTTGAACCTGATGACAGAAGGATTCTATCTTGGCGGTGTGGCATGTCCTTTGATGAAGCTGACTAAATCTGTCTCCATCATGAAAAGGTTTATATGACACGCTTTGAAAGTATGTGGCGTGCATTTATGACAAGGATTGGTTTGTGGGTTGCATTGTTGAGCGGTCAGATGAAAACTGTGATGTCTTTGTCAACTTCATGAAACATTCTAAGACTGGACTTCTCTCATGGCCTCCTTCAGTTTGTCAGAATACCTGTTGGGTTCCATTCCAGAACATCATATGCATTGTGTCTGCACCAGAGCTGGTTTTATAAGCTTGCTGACAAGACACTGCATCAGTTCAGAAGAAGCTGCCTTCATTTGGGCTATGAACTCAATTTACTCACATTTTTGGATAAACTGACTTACTAAATTGTGGATGCCATCAAATCTATGTGTTCAGAGTAGAAATACCTCACATTTTCTGCATTTCTGACAAAAAAGTAGTTAAAATGCAAGCTGGCGTGGGGATAAAAAACGCCTACATTTCATAAAATTATTTTCATATGAAAGAGGTGAGAAAACAATCTGATTTTTTGACCAGATGATTGACATATATGTACAATTACATTAAAAAAAATTGTTGTCCTGGGTAAATGACTACGCTATGATTTTGACTGATAAAAATTGGTCTCAAATTGTATTTTTTCAGTCGGAGCCGTTTTTGGAGCTCCCTTACTCCTAAATTATGATTTCAATACTGTCCAAAAACTTTCTACAGATAGTCATGTGCCTAAATAGAAGGAATATAGCCCCAAATTAACAGTTGTGATTTATTGTAGCATGAGAGTTGCCCCCTGAAAATTGAAATTTTTATTTTCCCACATAACAAAACCACTACTTTGGAGGCCAATACCTCAAAAACTAGAGGGGATAGGACTTTTCTGATGACAGATCCTGAAAGCCTGGGTGCTAGTTACATACATACCACATTTCAAGCTCACAACTCATTTCATTCCCAAGATATTGGCATCCAAATATGGCTGTTCTTAAACATGCAAGATTGGCAAGGGTCAAAAATGGGGTATACCACGCTATTTTGAAGAGCCACAGCACAAAAACCCTTTAGAATTTTGACAAAATATTTCGCACATGTTCATCATATATGTTAAGGTAGCAGTACAAATTTTTTTTGCCAAATCCGAGTCGGTTATTATGGGACCTCTGGTTGAGTTCATATGGAATGACCCCTGTGCATAGTGCTTTTTTAGCAGCGTTCAACGTGTTATTATTTTATGGGACAAACCAGCCACTTGGCCTATTTCCTCATTTTTTCCTCCATGGTGTTGTTGGAGGGATAAAAGGGCAGCTCTGCCAGAGTCCAACATGCACCGGGAGTGGAGGGAGTTCGGTTTGGGGACCACAGGATCTCATCTCTGCTTTTTGCGGATGATGTTGTCTTGTTGGCTTCTTTGAACCAGGACCTTCAGCATGCACTGGCGCGGTTTGCAGCTGAGTGCGAAGTGGCTGGGATGAGAATCAGCACCTCCAAGTCCGAGGTCATGGTTCTCGACCGGGAAAAGGTGGCTAGCCCCCTCCGGGTTGGAGGAGAGCTCTTGCCTCAAGTGGAGGAGTTCAAGTATCTTGGGGTCTTGTTCACGAGAGAGGGAAGGATGGAGCGTGAGATTGACAGACGTATCGGTGCAGGGGCAGGAGTAATGCAGTCATTGTACCGATCTGTTGGGGTGAAGAAGGAGCTGAGTCGAAAGGCAAAGCTCTCGATTTACCAGTCAATCTACGTTCCGACCAGCGGCGGCTCGTCGGCCGTAACAAAGGGAAGCCAGAACCTCGCCCTTCAAAGCTTAATGACTTCAACATTTCGTAGTTCACTTTTCTTTATCAGCAGTTGTTCATACAAATTAGTTGGAGGACAATAAAATCTAATTTCGATAGCAAACGACGACGCAAATTATCAACACGTCTTTATAAATTAGTTTGCGAGGCTTCTTTCACAAGAAGCCACGACAGTCCATTTTCTACAATCTTAATATAGAAGAAAAGAATGTGATGTTGCACAGCTTATTGCTTAATGAGCCTCGCTAATCAATTTGCGCATCTATGCCGTTTCGTGAGCTTCTTGAGCGCGGAATTTATAGCGTAGGCCTATGGTAATTTATGTCGTAATTTATGTCTGAAAGAAAACCCCTCATAATTTCGTGGTGCAATGTATAACAATGCTATCGAAAATAAATTTGACTCAACTGTGTTGGGGTCACACAGAGGAAAGCCTTTCATATGTGAGGAGACAAAATGGTGTCCAGGACTTCCCATGACCACTTGCTGCCTGCAAGCCCCTCCCGCCAGCAGGCCAGGCACATAAAAGCAGTGGTCAACCATTTTATCTCTCTCTTCTCTTGGATCCTCTCTTGGACCTCTGGACTCTCTCTCCCTCCCTTAGAGAGGCTCCTGGACCCCTGGGGACTGCTCAGGCTGGGGAACCCCTCCCCCACCTCCTAGGCCCAGCATAGACTGGCCATGCTGAATAATCTGACAGGCTACCAGTAGTACAGCAAGAGTTGAAGAAACAGCTTGCTTTTGAGGAGCGGCCAGCTTCCCTCCTTTGCCCACAGCAAAGGCACGGACCGCACCAGAACCGCTCTTCTGACAGCACCAGAACCGCTCTTCCAGCCGGATCAACATCACCCGTGATTGGATCCTCCAGGAACCTCTTTCCTCAACTAAGGACTGGTAACAACTGGGCATTCAAACCTTCTTTTAACCCCTTTCTGCAGATGTAGATGCCCGCGTCTATAGACCTGCAAATTGGAAGTACGCTGTTACTGTACTCGATCACTAGATAGCACCCCCGGATCAGTTATTGAATGTTCACAAGCAAGCAGACCTCGAACGCGGTTCTGAATACGGTGAAGTTCACTCCACTCCCTGTTTTTCGAGAGCTGCATGAATTAAACTCCTCAGCTAAGCCTGATGTGCAAACTGGTCAGTATCCTTGCCCATAGTGTCGATTCAGCAGTTTGAAAAAACGATATCTTGACACAGAAAAAATCGTTATCCTTTGTAGCAACCAGTTTAGCCACAGTGAGCTAACAGTATACCATTTAGTAGTTCATAAAAATCAGTTTTCTGAGGCAAAAAAATCGACATGGTATTAATTCTCTCACATTCTATTGCCTATTACAGTTGTCCCATACAAAAAAAATTGTAGTTCCCTACCGTGGATTTACGCGTAGATTCCTTCATTGCCAAATCCAGCGCTTCCTTATATCCACCCGAGTACTGGCGTTGATAGCCAATCACTCAACCATACATTCAAGCTCTTCTGCGTAATTGTAGAGTTACACTTCATCACCTCGTGAAGTTTCCCTGATAACAATGTATTGATTGGCTCGTTTCTTATCCAATTCCCGAGTGTTTAAACATTTTAGAGTAAGTGAAACACATTGATTGGACAAACACAGAGCATACAAACCAATGCGTATCAGCATGCGCTGTTGTATCCTGTCTACGTTATGCACATTACGCGGCTAAAATAGACGGGATTTATAGAAAATCGGTTCGCAAAACTGGCCTTGAAGTGTTCAGTTACATTACAGGATTTAAATGAGAACGATATGCTCTATTGGAATTATTTCGAATGAAACAGGACCGGAGGGTTCTTGTTACTGGATACATCGCTCTCTATTTTATACAGTCAATGTCTCTGGAGGAGGGATTCACGAAAAAGGTCAGGCTGCTATTTTTGTTTGTTTTTTTTTTTCTGTTTCGGCATGTATATGTACTCAACTAAGTCGAATGTCGAGGTTTTTTTCCTGTTTAAAACGCGAACTGCCCGTGCATTTTGGTGTGGACCCCCGGTACGTTCATTGCACGTTTCTTTTGAATCGGGAGACGCAATGGATTTGATATTCCCTGAAAGTGGAGTGTCTGTTCAGTTAAAATAAGGTATATTTCAGAATTCAGATATTACTGTGTTAGTGAGGTGTACTTGCTCCTTATAAGTGTTGAAATGGGTTCGTGAGCTTTGAAGAGGGGACTGGTACCTTTCATTACAGGGTGAATGTTCTGACCGTTTAATTAGCAGTTTATTTAATGCGTGTTTGTGCTGGCTTTGAAGAAAAATGGCCAAAACTCTAAACTTTATTATGGAGAAAAGGCACGTTCATATTTGGAGAGGTTACTGGTGACCATTGGTATTCAGCTGCACTGATATTGATAAATTCATACTAAACTCAACCAGAAAATCATTCGTTCATATTAAATTTCATGCCTTAAAGCTTTAATTGTGTTAAATACATGATTTTTTTAATGATTTGACAGCAAATCATTTTGAGACTTTGGGGAGACACTTGGGTAGCTGTATAATTTGGCTAATAGCATGTAGGTAATCTAGAATGTAATTTTGAAGATGAATTCTACTTGTGCTCAAGGAGTTTATGATACCATAAATGTATAGTTTTAAGCCCCAGCAGTTTTTCAATCGTCAGAATTATTTTTTTTGCAATTTCAATGGTGAATTCTCATGAAGATTTTCTATGTTTGCTGCTCATTTTCTCTACCAAAATCATGAAAATGAACTGAAATACAATGTAATTCTAAATGCTGTAAGTGTCTTTCCTGAATTAAGCCACATTTTTCCTCTTTGTGAAGCTTAAATCTTGAATTATACAGCATTAAAGTGGGTAACCCATAAATAGCCAAATTTGGCTTCTGCACAAAGGGGTTAAGACTAAGACTGACTGTGTGTATTTGTAAAATGATAGTTGCTGTCATTGTTTTTAGGATTGTGTTTTAGTAGGACGGAATTGGTATTAATATATAGCAGACAAGGTTTTGCATGCAAATAACCCCTGTAGACTAACACGGCGCCTTTCCTGTGCAAAATACAAACAGATCTCTTCATTTTAATGTAATACACACACACAAACACAACACTGAGTGTTTTAAGTCATTTAACTGACTTTATAACTCTTTAAACTTTCCATTGCTACAAAGACTTGGTCTCTGTTACAGTAGGGTTGCCTTCCCCCACTCCACATGGTCAGCAAGGCCCCTCCACTCACACCTTAGATCATCTCTTTGTTCTCTCTCACCCACACCCGCACGCGTGCACACACACACACATACCTCCTCCATTGTGCATATAGTGTTTAGTGTAGTCTAGATTGTGTGTTTCATTTGTTTCATTTAAATAAATATCCTTTAAAGACATATGCTGTGGTTATTAATGTTGTACAAGAGTGAACGAAACTGCCAACCTCTTCTATAGAACTCCAAAGCCTTCAATCTAACTATTAATTGGGTAAGTTGGTTACAATTATTAATTTAATTATTAATCAATTTCCAAATGAATAGCTTAGCGGATATTGAGACTGAGGTTTTATTAATTGGCTATCGTTTTCCCTTCACTGAGGAAGGGTGGTGCCCCGAGGTATTTATATTAATATTTAATATTAATATTACAATATCATATTTTTGGATAGTCAAATTAATAATATTGATATCATTAGGCAAATTGCATTTTTCCCAACATTGGTGTTCTGTGCGAGGCCATTACCCCAACATTGGCGCCCCGTGTGAGGATAGTACTGTTGGCATTTTGTTCATAATTGTACAATATTAATATCACATCTAGCATAACCTTGGCCAGTCCAAAATCTTTACGATTTCACTTGCCAAACGTCTTTGTGTTCACCCCTTTTAGTCTGCTACAGGTGTAGACATCTGACTGTACTTTGAAACTAGTACATTGTGGTGAATATTATTTTATTTAAGTGAACAAATAATTGGTGAGAGATTTTGAGTTGTGATCTAGTCTTTTAAGTCCCAATAGTTACACTAAGAAGGATTGCTATTGCTGCTGGTGCATACAGGCCAATCTACTCTGTAGTAACTTGTAACGAGAGTTGGTTCAGCATTTGAATGCCACGCATTCAATGAAATTTTATCCCGCTGTCATTTGTTGTAAAGCAAGTGCTACATTTTGACTTAAGACACAGCGCGCCCACGGCCCTGTGTGATAGAGAGAGTAAATAGGCTGTCACTGCCATGCATTTCAGCCTTATTTGACAATAGAGCCCAAGATTGAGCCACAGCGTGCAAACAGCCCTGTGGAAGTTCTGAACCTAGCTGTGCAACTACGTGCATTAGCTTCAGCAAATTCCTAGAGACAATTCCCTAACTGCAGCTCTGTGTTTCAGTTAGTGCATTTTATTGCAAGTTTGTCAGCAAACTGCATTCTTCTTGTTGTGCCCACTGTTACCACTAGTTGGTGCTGTAGCTATCTGCCCACAGAAGCTGTATTTACAGTGTAGGCCCCAGTGATTGGCTAAATCTAGTGTATTTCTGTTACACATTAAGGTGTCTGCTACCGGAACACCATAGTTAGCCAAATTCCTTGTGTTGTATCAGACAACTTTATATTTACTTTATCTCTTAGATCCAACAATGGACAACCCCTGTGTAGAGCAGCTTATTTCTTCTGTAGCACAGAGCCTGAAGCCTGGCTATCCTGAGTTCATCAGTAAGCTGAATTTCAGTGAGTGTGTCAAAGAAATAGACTCTTTATTCAACAACAGGTACGATGCTCAGAACGCATCAAAAGGCCCATTGTTGAGATGTCTGCTGTTGATCTTTCACAGACAGACCCGTCTTGCTGTCCAAAGCAAAACTGCCCTAGAATTTGAGATAGACACCCTTAGAGCGCAAAATGCTGAGCTTCTCAAAGAAATAAAATCAGCTAATAGCAAAGCCATGCGCTATTTGACAGACCTACATGCAGCAGAGTCAGACCTCTGCTCGCACAAGGAGGAACTTTTGCGGCTTAAAACAGAACGTGTTTCCATTCCACAGTCGTTCAGCCCATGTGACTCTGGCTACTCCAGTTCACTGTCCTCCAGTAGTGAAACATTAGCTCCAGTTTCTCCCAAAAGATTTGAACGATTCCCTACCAGCGCCAAGGATTTGGGAATGAAGTCAGCACCTCAGACTCCACTGAGAGACAGAGCTAACCGCTGCCTGACTTCCCATGTTGTCAACGCAGACTTTGACACATCTAGCTTTTGGTCGAGAACAGATTCTGCCCCATGTCATTCTCAGCCAATAAGATATGACAGGGTTACTGATGTGCATCACTCCGTAAAGGGGGGCGGAGCTTTTCAAGACTGTCCAGCCCCTACCTATTTACCTGACTCTAGCCTTAGCTTAGCCTCGCCTTCACCAGATAGGAACAAACAGTTTCCTCGTTTTGAAGTGCTTGAGAGTTTAGCTCAAGACACTGACCATTTTGATCCAGGAAACTCTGATCATAATGTTGAAAATTACTTGAGGGAGATAGACTACAGTCTTGTCAACTTTCCTCAAGCTAGTGAAAGGGAAAAGGTTAAACTTGTGTGGAAAACCAGCTCAAAAGCGGTTCACAAGTTTATCCAGATACAGCCTCCCAGTGTCAGAGATGACTACAGTGAGCTATGTCATGCACTGAGGGAAGAATTTTCTTCTAGTATTGATGACATTAGTTCAATGGTTGAGGCCTTCCAAGTTAAACATTCCCGCACAGAAAACCCTAGGGAATATTTTAATCGTTTGAGGCACACATATTTCCAAAGTAAGAATACCCCAGGCTTAGAAGAAAACCCAACCTTCAAGTCTTTGTTCTTGCGCAACCTGCACCCGTGTATACGCAATCACGTTACACTCAGGACGTGTCAGGGGAACCCTTCCATGCAGGAGATCAGGAAGGTGACACAGGTGGCTTGGGAAACTGTTGTCACTTCCAAGGCAAGGGTGGTAACCACTGAGCCTGCCAGCTCAAACACGGACCTCTCATGCAGGCGTTCTATCTCCAAACCTCACCCTCGCCACAGAGCTAAGGGGGGTGAGAAACAGCCTCATAGGGACAGTGAGCGTAGCCGCCATGTCCACCATCTGCGTAGAGATGGGCACGCCCTCAGCAGAAGCTGTAGGAAGCCATACGCAGAAATCCTGGCCCAGACACACGGTCAGACTCTGGATGGTTCAGATGATGATCAGAGCATCTCTGAGGACAATTCAGAACATGATCAGCACCTATCTGACAGTGACAGTGCCTCTGAATGCCCATCTGCCTCTGGCTTTATGGGTCATTACAACCCAAAACATACACGCCCCAGAGTTCGCTTTTATAAGTCATAGTTTACACAGCTCACCCTGTACCAATGCTTTGACCATCTTGACAGCGTAACTCTCCTGACCTTTCTTATGGTTACATGCAGGATTTTGATTTGTTCGCCGCAGCAGCAACTGCAGTAATTCTGATTGTAACTATGCACCACGGTCTGATTTTGCAAGTACACTTGGAGTTAACTCCTCAGCAGTACTTTGTAAACAGTATGACTCATGCTAACCTAGAACACAGCTAGTCATACACCTGTCCTTGTTGCACACCATTTTAGGACATTACAGTCACATGATGTACACAAAACCATGATACAGCCATTAGGATGTTGAGATTATGGTAATGTGATGACACCCTTCTGCAGTTACACCTGCCTGAAGGACAAAAATTTGTAAAGTGTGTGAAGAATTCTACATGAATAGTCAATTTTGTCATCAGATCCAAAGGGTGTACCAAAACACACTCTTGGATGCTCCAAAAATGGCTTTATCATTGTAGGTGCCATTCTTCTCTGCATATAACAAATAACAACATTAACATTCCATTTCTCTCTAACCCTGATGAGCAACATCATTGGTTATACATTTTGAATCTGTCATTTCCAAGTGTGTTATCTGGTTTTGTTTGTAACTTTTACTGTGAGTTTAGACAACTAATGCCCAGTTAGTTACACTCTGCCCAGTTTTTACACCTGGAAAGAACTGACAAATGCACTCTTCCCTCCATGGACTAAACCTTTGAGCTCTTGGGATGACACATCGGGTGTCACCCCAAGACCTAAGGGGGGATGTTGGGGTCACACAGAGGAAAGCCTTTCATATGTGAGGAGACAAAATGGAGTCCAGGACTTCCCATGACCACTTGCTGCCTGCAAGCCCCTCCCGCCAGCAGGCCAGGCACATAAAAGCAGTGGTCAACCATTTTATCTCTCTCTTCTCTTGGATCCTCTCTTGGACCTCTGGACTCTCTCTCCCTCCCTTAGAGAGGCTCCTGGACCCCTGGGGACTGCTCAGGCTGGGGAACCCCTCCCCCACCTCCTAGGCCCAGCATAGACTGGCCATGCTGAAGAATCTGACAGGCTACCAGAAGTACAGCAAGAGTTGAAGAAACAGCTTGCTTTTGAGGAGCGGCCAGCTTCCCTCCTCTGCCCACAGCAAAGGCACGGACCGCACCAGAACCGCTCTTCCAGCCAGATCAACATCACCCGTGATTGGATCCTCCAGCAACCTCCAAACCTCTTTCCTCAACTAAGGACTGGTAACAACTGGGCATTCAAACCTTCTGTTAAGACTAAGACTGACTGTGTGTATTTGTAAAATGATAGTTGCTGTGATTGTTTTTAGGATTGTGTTTTAGTAGGACAGGATGGTATTAATATATAGCAGACAAGGTTTTGCATGCAAATAACCCCTGTAGACTAACACGGCGCCTTTCCTGCGCAAAATACAAACAGATCTCTTCATTTTAATGTAATACACACACACAAACACAACACTGAGTGTTTTAAGTCATTTAACTGACTTTATAACTCTTTAAACTTTCCATTGCTACAAAGACTTGGTCTCTGTTACAGTAGGGTTGCCTTCCCCCACTTCACATGGTCAGCAAGGCCCCTCCACTCACACCTTAGATCATCTCTTTGTCCTCTCTCACCCACACCCGCATGCGTGCACACACACACCCACACACACCTCCTCCATTGTGCATATAGTGTTTAGTGTAGTCTAGATTGTGTGTTTCATTTGTTTCATTTAAATAAATATCCTTTAAAGACATATGCTGTGGTTATTAATGTTGTACAAGAGTGAACGAAACTGCCAACCTCTTCTATAGAACTCCAAAGCCTTCAATCTAACTATTAATTTGGTAAGTTGGTTACAATTATTAATTTAATTATTAATCAATTTCCAAATTAATAGCTTAGCAGATATTGAGACTGAGGTTTTATTAATTGGCTATCGTTTTCCCTTCACTGAGGAAGGGTGGTGCCCCGAGGTATTTATATTAATATTTAATATTAATATTACAATATCATATTTTTGGATAGTCAAATTAATAATATTGATATCATTAGGCAAATTGCATTTTTCCCAACATTAGTGTTCTGTGCGAGGCCATTACCCCAACAACTGACTGTTCTAACAATTCGTTTGAGCAACTGCTGATCAAGAAAAGTAAACTGCGAAAGGTTTAAGTCATTAAGCTTTGAAGGGCGAGGTTTTGGCTTAACTTTGTTGCGGCCGACGACCCTCCACTGTTTAAATGAATTATTGAAAACAGGTGATGAACAATCATTAACATTAAGGGATTGTTTGGGCTTCCCCTGTTGCCAATTCACAAGCCGCCACTGGTTCCTACCCTCACCTATGGCCATGAACTCTGGGTCATGACCGAAAGAACGAGATCTCGGATACAAGCGGCTGAAATGGGTTTCCTCCGCAGGGTGGCAGGCCGCTCCGTTAGGGATAGGGTGAGGAGCTCTGTCACCCGGGAGGAGCTCAGAGTAGAGCCGCTGCTCCTCCATGTCGAGAGGGGCCAACTGGGGTGGATCGGGCATCTCTATCGGATGCCCCCTGGACGCCTTCCTGTGAAGGTGTTCCGGGCATGCCCCACCGGGCGGAGGCCTCGGGGGAGACCCAGGACACGCTGGAGGGACTATGTCTCTCGGCTGGCCTGGGAACGCCTCGGGATACCCCTGGAAGAACTGGTGGAAGTGTCCAGGGAGAGGGAAGTCTGGGCATCCCTGCTTAGACTGCTGCCCCCGCGACCCGGCCCCGGATAAACGGTAGAAGATGGATGGATGGATGGATATATAATTATTGCGGCTCAAAAATGTAATTTTAACATTAATCAATATTATAACTGCGCAAGCCGCATGCAGCTTGAGTCTTGACGTTCGCTGCAGATGAGAGGGACAAGACGCCTGTGATCTGTCGCTGTCTGACTGAACAGCCTCATGGTCATGGAAATTATATTTTACAATTCTTCATATTATAAACTACTGAAATTCATTAAGGCAAGTAGTTTGGTGCTTTCATAGTTATGGTTTTGAGCTTAGATAGATTCCATAATCTCCTCGCAATCAGGCGCTGGGGAAGGCCGGCACGGTGTGTGCCGCGGTGTCAGACTGTCGGCTAAATAATGTCAGCAATCACTCAAAGTTAAAAGGCAAAGTTATAAAGCGCATCTACTCACTGAGTGTGAAGATTCAGATAGATTCTTCAGGAGATTTTTCTTTATTCAATGAGAGCCCCATTCCACCAAAGCCAGCTGCATCTTTGTCTGAAGTGTTTTGCATGAAGTATGAATCTAGTGTTCTTGTAGTGTTAAGCTTTCACCTGGATTTCTGTCTGAGATTTTCAGATTTTGATTAATTTTTTGTCATTGTTACAGAATAACAACGAGATCACGTTTGGAGAGAAAGTGCTTTGGGCCGCTGCAACGTGCGTCGCGCCGCCAACTCCACTTTCTTCTTCGAAAATTAAAGGTTGCAGTTAACACAGAAGAGAAACATATTGATGACATCAGACATAACACACATCAGGATTATAACATGACACGCTGGAAACGAGTAGGAATTTTCTCAAGGGAATAGTGATGAGAGGTGGGGGAAGAAGGGGTCAATGTCTTGCGCACTTGATCCGTCCCTCAGACAGAGCAGCACATCCTCATTATTTAATATTTTGAAGTTGGCTGTCATTAAGTATTTCCACTCACAGCTGATGTCAAAAATCGTGTTGTGTTAGTCTAATTCAGATTATAGAATCACAAGTTACTTAACTAAATGCGTTAACGTTCAGAAGTGTTTGAATTCAGGGTGTTTTGTGATGGTTAATCAATTAATTAAGGCCGATGTTATTCGCATTTATACGTGCGGCCAATGCTTAATCTTTTTTCTTGCCCACACTTACTCGCTGCGCCAGTTGATGACCATTCCAGTTTTTAGAACATATCGCTTAAAATAAGTTTGGTCAAGAAAAATTTTTACTTTTGGACACACTTAAAATAAGTGTTGGCATTGGAGCAATGTGCATTTTGGCCACACTTAGAAGTGCGTCTAACGCAAATTTCGATCAATTTTTGTGCTTGGACGAACTTAAATAATTGGGCATAGTCAATGTGATTAATTCTCTTTCCCTGCACGCATACACACAGCTGTTCCGCCTGCACACACACACAGCTGTTGAATAGCCTATGTTTTAAGAAAGTAAAATGGGCTTACATATTTTCTAAATACATTCCATTATCTTATAAATATTTTTAAAATGTTTTTTTCCTGTTTTTCTATTTCCCGGGAAACGGGAAATGGTTTGGAGGTCAAATCCTGGGAATCCCGCTTCCCGGGATTAAACCCTAATGGCAACTATGATGTCACATTACCTTCTTAATCTTATTTCAGAAATTCTCTGATCTGGACTGCTTTTTCCCTGTTCTTTAAACTTTTATATCCTTACAAATACAGCAGTAAGACACTGACTTTCTGACTTTACATTTTTTTTTTTTTTTGCCATCAGTCTGGCGGTAGGCTCCCTAGTAACCGTGGGCCCGGGGCAGCCGCAACTTCTGCCCCACATCCCCCCCGCTCCGCTACTACCCACATTTATATAAGCAGAGTATTTTTGTGGAGTGGGAGTCTCGAAGACACTGCTTTGAAGTACAGCACAGATGATTACGTGTAGAAATGTGTGTGTGCAAGGGGAAAAAATGTCCTAATAAAGATAATATGTATTTTTGTGATGAAAAGTAATTCTAATAATGAAACAATTGGTAGCAGTAATCCAGAAGGAATGAGAAAATACATGAATAAATTGGAATAGTTTGTAAGTTTGTATAGATTGTATGGAGAATCCTCGCAGTATTTCAGGGCTGTCCGTTCCATAGTTGAGGGATAAAGAGCTTTGAGCATCAAAGTCTGCCCAGAAGGCCTTACCCTTTCTGCATTGTGTTTTAGGTCCAATGAGTTCTGACCAGCGTTGGATGGTTAGCATCGAGGGTCAAGTGATGTGCGAAGGAGCATCGTTTGTGTTGGGTCTAACTGTTCTCTTCACATGCTCTTATATCTTCAACCTCCAATATCAGGATCAGGCGTCCAGCACACTTGAATTCATACAGACTGAATCCCTTATCAAATCAGTGGTGTCCAAACTAAGTGGACTCCAAACTAAGGCAGCTGATGGATGTTCATTTCCATTTTAAGGACATAGTTCACTTAAATTAACAATGTAGATGTTTTGGTGTGAGTTGCAAACTGTTAGAGATACTGACTGTATAGATGTTTGCCTTCTCTCCAATTGAAGGATGTCCTGATCTGATAACACAGACTTGGTGTCAGGGTCAATCACAGAATATTTCAACTAACTTGAGTATCAAGTATTGAGCGCGTTCAGATTTATTATTTTACGTGAGCTGTCACACAGGTGTCTTTCCCCCCGAAGCTTTCATGTACAGCAGTGCAACAAGTACAGCTGGGTCATTCCGTATGAACCCAACCAAAGTACAAGAAACTTCCATGGTCACCGACGCAGATTTGGCTCAATTTTATTTTGGGAGTAGCTCTATATTCATAATGAACACGTGCAAAACTTTAGGGTCCTACTCCAAGGGGTTTCCCAGATATGGTCCACCAAAAATCGAGGGGAAAAAAATTTCGCTCATACTGATCATTTGTTCCAAAAATATTGGCCTCAAAAATCCCTAAAAATCAACGTTTGCAACTTGTGCGGGCATCGACCTCAATTTTTGGGGGGCCATATCATGGAAACCCCTTGGATTAGGAGCCTAAAAGTTTGCATGTGTTCATCATGAATATAGAGGCACCCCCAAAATAAAATTGAGCCAAATCTGAGTTGGTGACCTGGGGGCCTCTGGTTGACTTCATATAGAATGACCCAGCTGCCTTCAGCTCTCTGTCTCACCTCTGTCTCTCTTCTCCCCTCCAGTGGACTCATAGCCCACACAATTGCATGTGTTAGAGCAGGTTGAAATGGCGAAAAAGCACATGCCACAAATTACAAAAAAAGAAGACCATTTATTTAGGTCATTAACTTCATAGCGTGTACTTGTTTCAGTTTAGTTTGACAGTTAGTTGCATTTTGCTGTCAACCTCACTGCACGGTGCTCTACCGCTGGTGGGCCGCGGTTCCTCAGGAGACAGCTTGAATACTGAGATTTTTTTTCTTAATGCAATGCAGTTTTAGTCTGTGAAGCAAATCAAACTGGATTGATTTTTTATCTACTTCAGGTGTTCCAGAAATCATGACCCAGTTAAACAGCGAGCAGTTTTAATGCCTGAACTATTTTATTTCTACTGGACTGCACCTGCCAATGATATGATTTTGACTGGACTACTCCTGCCAATGGTATGACATTGACTGGACTACTCCTGGCAATGGTATGACGTTGACTGGGCTACACCTGCCAATGGTATAAGAGGTTCCTGCTTGTGAGAGCATGAGATGTGAACATTATTAGCGCCCTTCTCAGCTGCGCTGCACCACTAGCTAGATGCCTATTGCAGTACAATTTTTGCTTATTATAATCTTGCTTCAAATGCCTGCCTGCTACCCCCAGCATTTGATATAAATAAAGGCATGAGCCAATATTTGGAACTCTGCAGTATGGTACAAAGGGTTGGTGTTGAAAATCTTGATTTCCTAATTGTTTTTGCATTATTTTGTTTCACCTTGCCCTGCCTTGTAGAAGCTCCTTGGGGATCAACCCAGAGAGAAGGACAAAGGCACGAGAGGGGAAGATGACCAGCAAGAAAAGTGGGAAAATGGTGCAGAAGAAAGTGACAACGTGTGCACCCTCTTGAGGAAGCTTATGGAATTCGAGTGGGACTTTCTATGAGCTTGACGATAACTACCCTGACTCTCTCCATAGACGCGTACACGAACAAAGACTTATACACACACACTGACAATCTCAAAGACAATCCCTTCATTTCTGTTCATGCCCAACCTGGCATGAATTCCGGTTAACTATGAAGATATCGGGCCGGCAACACAGAATTTTTCAACAGCATTGAAGTACTCTTGTGTAATAGGGGTGGATATTTCCTTTTTGAAAACGAGAAGTTTGAGCATTTACTGTCTGTAAAGTAAATGTTTTCTTTTAATTGACCCTCTCAGCTGAAGAAGCGGGATAGCTTTGCACTCGCGCAGATGGTGTGTTTGGCAAGAGCTGAAAATGGTGCATTCTTGTTGTGGGTTGTACAAACCAGTTTATAAAGAGAAGTTTAGTTAAGTGATATTTTCTAATCGTGCACCAGGTTTTTGAAGAAGCAAATGGGATCAAACTAAGCTCAGCATTATTCTTACTATGTCTGCAACAGCAAAAACAAAAGTGTTCATTGATATGAGATACAGAAAGAAATTTAATCTATAACTTCACATTAGTTCATCGCTTTTAATGCCGCTTTCTCTTTGTTTGCACTGCTTTACTGGTCTTCAATTTCAACATACACAGTCTTCGCAAGTGCAAAGCTAACACACTTAAGCCAAAGGGGTCAGTTCTCTTCAGAATTCCCAACCCGGCTTTATTTAGGTTTAATATTGAATATATTGGGCCATGACTCCACATTGTTCAACCATATGGTTCTGTCCAGTGATATACCCAAGTGTAATTGTTAGGGCTGTCCTCGACATGCGATTGTTTCCAAAGACTGCTGGAAAAGCACTGCTGTAAATCTTTTGTTTTCCAGAGATTCGCTCATGAGTGTCTCGAAATAAGTCAGTCAGCATGAATGTGGCTTAAAAAAATGACTAGTTGAGTGATCAATTATTTTGGTCTCAGTCGACTTTCTTGGGTCAATTAATCAACAAAGAGTGGGCAGACCTCTTACTGGAGGTGGCAATTTTCTTTTGAAACTCAGAAGTTGTATTAACTTTGTCTGCTAGGTAAAATGTTTTTATTTAATTCTGTTTACATTGTCCATCTTGGCATTATTTCTGTTTAATACTGAATATATTGTACTAGCATACAGTATTGTTCAACTGCATTGTTCAGTCTAGTGAAGTACCCTAGTGCAGTGATTCTCAACCAGGGGTCCGCGGACCCCTAGTGGTCCATGGTGTAATTGCAAGGGGTCCGTGGAAAGGTGTCAGTGAAAATGAAATATATCTTTAAAAACATCCTATGACATAATATTGTTAAAGTTAATGCGTGACGCTGTTAATACAAACTTAACAGGGTCTGCATCCCTTTCAAATTATGAGCCCTTTAGTATTTCACTGGTCATACACCATTTATTTCTTAATAATGCTTTTATTGTCAGATATTTGCAGGAAGCGGATGTGGTAAAACTCATTAGCTTGACGGTTCAGCCAGGTTAGCGCTTGAAATTAATGTTACAAACAAATAAGATGACCCTACATTTACACAAAACAGAAGAAGAAGAAGAGAGACGACTTGAAAAAATGGAGAAATGGCTCAAATTTAAAGAAAGACCGCTTGTTTCGGACAAAACAGACTCTGGGCCGCCGGAAAAAAAATGAAAACAGACAGCAAAAAGAGACTTTATAAAGAAATATACATCATGTTGGGATTTACAGCAACTGATTCGGACCCTCAGCAGCCTCTGTGTTTTTTATGTGGAGAGGTACTTTCAAACCATGCCATGAAACCGGCACACATGCAGCGGCATCTGAGCACCAGGCACCCATCGTCAGTGGGCAAGACTGCTGACTTTTTCACGCGGAAATTGTCCGAGTTCAGGGGGGTGCAAAATCACATGCGTGCCGCAAGTCAGACTTCAGCAATTTCCCTTCAAGCTACTTACCAGGTAACTTTGCTTGTCGCCAAAGCTAAAAAGCCATATACAATAGCGGAGGAGCTAATTGCACCAGCTGCAGCTATCCTAGCTGAGACCATGGTGGATAAAAAAGCCGCAGATGCAGTCCGATCAGGACCGCTGTCTAAAGACACTATATGCCGCAGGGTGGATGATATGGCTGGTGACATTGTTCAACAGGTGACCGACAAACTGAAAAGAGCAGGATCTTTTGCTGCACAGTTAGAAGAGTCTACTGACGTGAATGGAGAGGCCCAGTTGGTCATGTTTGCTCGTTTCAAAGATGACACAGTCAACGATATAGTTGAACACATCGTCTTCTGCAAGCCGCTACCTGAAAAAACTACGGGTGAGGACATTTTTCATTTAATTGACTGTTTTTTCACGGAGCACGAGTTGGACTGGAAGCGCTGCTCGCATGTATGCACGGACGGGGCAGCGTCTATGACTGGTCGGCACCGCGGACTTGTCGCTCGCCTCAGGCAAGTAAACCCCGACATCCAAAGCATGCACTGCATAATTCACAGAGAAACGTTAGCTTCCAAACGAATGAGCCCAGAACTGGACAGTGTTATGACAGACTCTGTGAAAGTGATTAACTTCATTAAATCACGACCTCTCAATTCAAGACTGTTTCACAAGCTGTGCGAGGAAACGGGCAGTGACTATCATCAGTTGCTGCTACATACAGATGTACGGTGGCTATCGAGGGGAAAAGCACTACAGAGACTATTTGAACTGAGAGAGCAGGTGCATGATTCCCTCTCAGAGCATGGACATCCTCTGGCTGCTAAACTTGAAGACCAGGCCTGGTTTGCTCACCTGGCTTACCTCACTGATGTTCTTGGCCATCTCAATGAGCTGAACACAAGCTTACAAGGTCATGACAAAACTGTTCTTCAGATGTATGATAAAGTTTCAGCATTCATGAGGAAAACTGACCTCTGGTTGAGAAGGTGTGAAAAGGGGGATGTCAGTAATTTCCCTCAGCTTAACTCTTGGATAGCTGACATCACACAGAACATGAAGCAGAACATTTTGAAAACTGTAAAAATGCACCTGGCCAAACTCAAAGCCGAGTTTGAATCCTACTTCCCAGACATTGAGGACAAGTCACCTAGTCTTGACTGGATATGCGGGCCGTACATGCACGGAAGCATGGATACAGCACCAGAGCAACTCCATGAGAGCCTCATTGACCTGTCTTCAGACAGTGGCTACAGACTGAAGTTTTCAGAGACATCATTGACGCAGTTTTGGTGCTGTGTGGAGAGGGAGTACCCAGAGCTTGCAACAGAGGCTCTCTACCAGTTGCAGCCATTTGGGTCGACATACTTATGTGAGGTCACTTTCTCAGCTCTAACACACCTAAAGACCAAACAGAGAAACAGTCTTCAACTGGAGAGAAGTATCATTACAGCTGTTGCCACTATTCAACCCAGGTTACAAAAACTCATGAGTGGCAGACAAGTGCTACTGTCTCACTAACAGTTACACAGCACACCTCACCACACCCAAGTGACACAAAAAAAGAAGTGAGAATGCTTTGCTTTGATAGCACTTGAACACACACATACATCATCTGCCTCTACTGATAAAACTAATTGTTAATTGTGATTGAGATTTCATTCTTGTGTGTTTTTGATGAGTGCATAAAAAAATCAGTTTCATGGCATTCATATTTCTGAAAGCTACTGTATAATAATTCTGTTTGTTACATACATACAAGTGCAAGTGTCTCACTAACAGTTACACAGGACACCTCACTACACCCAAGTGACACAAAAAAAAGAAGTGAGGATGCTTTGCTTTGATAGCACTTGAGCACACACACATCATCCGCCTCCTACTGATAAAACTAATTGTTAATTGTGATCGAGATTTCATTTTTGTGTGTTTTTGATGAGTGCATAAAAATCTGTTTTATGACATTCATATTTCTGAGAGCTACTGTATAATAATTCTGTTTGTTACATACATACAAGTGCAAGTGTCTCACTAACAGTTACACAGGACACCTCACCGCACTCAAGTGACACAAAAAAAAGAAGTGAGAATGCTTTGCTTTGATAGCACTTGAACACACACACACACACACACACACACACACACACACATCATCTGCCTTTACTGATAAAACTAAGAGTTAATTGTGATATTCATTGAGATTTCATTCGTGTGTTTTTGATGAGTGCAAAAAAATCTGTTTTTTGACATTCATATTTCTGAAATCTACTGTACAATAATTCTGTTTGTGACAATATCTGAAAGTGTAAGTTCAGAAGATGCTGCATAAATAAATAAATATTTCTGGAAATGGCATAACTATGCTGTTGTTTTACTTTATGCATTAGAATAATAAAAAAGCCGTTTCTGCTGTTTCTATCAAATTTCACCCCAACCCCCCAGATTGGGCGGGTGGTGGGGGGTCCTCAGGGTCAATCTAAATATGCAGGGGGTCCAGATCCCCAAAAAGGTTGAGAACCACTGCCCTAGTGTACTTGGGTTGCTATTTCCTTTTAAAGGTGAAAAGTTCCAAATATTTACTTTGTGAAGTATAAATGTTCAAGCCCATTTCTTTAATTCACTCACTCACTTTCACTCAGAAGTACAGACAGACAGACAGACAGAAAGACACACACACACACGCACACACACACACCTTATCCGATCATTTGAAGGCTACAATGGAAAAATGATGAGTCACATTTTCACGTTGTGGGGAAATGATGAATTAAAAATTCAAAATGATCTGAGAAACAAAGCAGTGAAAAAATATGCCAAAAATGTAATACATAGTATTATTATAAATATTATAATAATAAATAAAATATGATCGTTGTTCCTTTGTGGTCTTCATTCAGAAGGGCTTATCTATTTGGATGACTTGCTTTCTGTCAAACATGTGGTTCATTTTAATAAACAAGAATCATATTAATATGCTCTCTTGTTTATTCTTGTGAATTTTTACTTGTCATTTGTTACTTCTTTCAGATGCTTGCAGTACAGGTCCTTAGATGTTAGTGGGAATTTTGTAAACTGGAGAAACTGCAGCCAGTTAAATTCTGTAATTTTTGAATTTACTCAGCATCTGACTTTAGATTTTGATTATAAGATACTATATTTCTCTGACATAAAAGAAATACTGTTAATGGTAGAGTAACCTGCAGGTGAAACTAGCAGTAAATTGCGGTCAGGTTTTCAATTACAGCAAAATTATGTACATGTTTTTTTCAATAATTAACTGTATTTTTCTGATACAAGAGACACTGTCAATTTTACAGTAGTCTGCTGGTAAAATTTCTGCAAGTAATTTACTGTAATTTCTTAATCACAGCAAAATCCTGTAAACTTTGATCACAATAAATTACTGTATTTCTCGGATACAGCAGAGATGCTGTAAACTTTACAATAGTTTGTTGGCGAAACTGCTCCCAGTGACTTACTGTAACTTCTTAATCGCAGCAAAATCCGGTAAATTTTGATTACAGTAAGTTACTTCATTTCTCTGATACAGTTGAGATACTGTAAATTTTACAGAAGCTTACTGGCGAAACTCCGGCCAGTAATTTTACTCTGAAATTTTTTACAGTGCCTGTATCAATTAAATTGGGCACACAGTCTCTTACTGTTAAACAGTACTTTGGCTAATTTTGAACACACTGTGTTATTCTTGTTTCTACTTTTCCTTCATTTTTTTTTCAGAGATTTCTTCTAGCACACCAATCTCACAAAGTTTAAATATTTACAGAAAACTGCTAAGTTTTCTAGCTCTTTAAAGTTTTACAAATATTGAACAAATTCAAATGGTGTTATTACTACACACTCATAGAGGATATTACTAGTGGTTTTCCCAGCAATGTATTACTACCGCTAAATATTAGAGTGTTTAAATATTGGGCTTTCTCTGGCATCAAATGGTGCATTTTGTTTTATTCTCAATCTTATATTTTAATCTCACTTATGCCCATTCTATGTTCTTTTTATGTGCACCTCTCAATATATGTATTCACTTTGTTTTAAAGGATTCGGCAATGTGTTTCTTTTCGTGCATTAAAAATTTTCCTCGATTTTCACTTTTTACTACATAAGCAATTCAATTAGCCACAACATTAGAAACACTTGTCCATGTTTGTGTAATTTACATTAAATTGTTACTTCCTCTAAATTTCCCTCTGTTTATAGTTACTGATCGTTTCAGAAGGGTAAACATTTATTTTGCCAAGAAATGGGGACTTTTGTTCAGTTTCATAAGGAATAATTATTCTGTTTACTTCTGCAACTTTGTCCTTTTACAACTCCACAGTCATTAAAGAGGCTTAACTCCTGCAAACTTGCACTGCTAGAAATTTCACTTACAATTACAGTAAGAATTCCATAAAATACTGTAAATATAGGCTAATCAATGAGCACCTTAAATTAATCTTGAATTAGTGCTAATTTTATTGTAGACATCTATTTGATCACTTCATGGAATGGTATGACAACTGTATTCAATCTAACAAAGACAGAACTAACAAATATGCCTGCCATGCAGTTGTTTTCAGACACTCACAGAGTTAGGTTCATTCACATTGATTTCCACACACACAATCTGAGCTCAGAATACATACGCACACACACGCACGCACACACACACACACACACACACACACACACACGCACACACACACACACACCTCAGTGCACTTTCCTCTCTCACATTCATTCACACTGGAAAAGATCCAAGGCTCTAATTTTCTTATGACCAGCTTAGAAAACATACACAGGCAACGCTCAGTTTCAATAGCATTCAATCGGTAACTTGCTACAAATGGTTCAAACCATGCACCGAACACCTTGTATCCCTGTTATAGATAAGGACATCCTTCCATTGCTACACACATATCTCCCACTGTCCACGTGCGGTATACCCACTGTGTTTCACCACCACCCGCAGACAGCTCTATTTGCAGCCTACAGTCTCATTGATTCAACTTCATCCTCACCCCACTACCACCCTACATATGAGTGCTCCACAGATGCCTCGCATTATGAACCATTATGCTGACATTCTACATTCTCTTCAGTCACAGTCAAAGTCATGCATCTGTCCCACAATAGTACAACAACACAGTCCCTTTTTACTGTTAGTCTGTCCCATAGTTTTAGTTTTACTCTCTCTGTCTCACAGCAATAAAGCGAATTTGGAAAAATTCCATCACTCACCCCCTCCTCCTCCTCTTTTAGAACCTCCTTCCTGGCCTCACTACCCAAAGAGCCAACACAAATGCTCCTGGTTGAGGACTTTTACGTCTTTCCCCCTTTTACGTTTCTCAAGACGACTGTGCACGGCTTTCAGCCGGTGCCGATTCTCCAGGGAGTGCAGGTGAGATATTGGAATCCCGGACGAGCCCCCAATGTTATGGAAATTTTAAGTTGTATTCCTGTAATAACTCAGAATGACCCAAGATGAGAGTAAATAGGATCCAGTTTACTTGCTATTTGCAAATAGGGTCTTCGTTACAGGCAAGAACTAAGACAAAGGAATCTCTCCTTTGTTTTGGATATATGCAAGTCAAAATCTCCTCCTGTTATAATTCTGTCATGTTCTGCTCATGTTGTGTCTTAGTCTAGTTCCATGCCATGTTTTTGTTATTACCATGTTTTGTATTTCTGCCAGTATCCACATTTCTGTTATTTTTTCGGTCCATGTTTTTGCTCTTGCCCTGCATTGCACTTCGTCTCCCCTGTCTGGTCTTGTGTTAAGCTACAGCTTTTTCCCCAAGTACTGCATGTCACATGTTTAGGTGATTTCATGGTTTCTGGGTTTCCAACTATTCCTCCCATCTTGTTTGCTTCCTTCCCCTTGCTTATCTATATTACTAACCAATACTAACAGTTTGTTGTTTTTGTTAAAGTTACTAACCTAGACTAACATTGTACATAATACTAACTTTCTAACGGGCACTAGGGATTGTATAGCTGCACCTTACTAATTGATTAACAAGCTCTCAGCACTCGCCCTGTTCCAGTCTCCGCCTCTTGCCTTCACTTAATCTTCTTTGCCGCGTTTCAGCGGATCCTCCACACCTGCTCAACTCTGTTCTTCCTCTCATTATCTGAGCACGTGAGTAATCCCTGACTGGAGCTGTATGTTTTGTCAATAGGCTGTCTCGTGATCCCTGTCTGCGTTTTGCCTATTTCATGAGATTAGGTTCTTCCTCTTGTTTGCTCCTTTGTAATTAGTTTGATTCTCTGCACCTGATTCCTGTACAGCATGTGACTTCCCGTGTGTGTATTTTAGCAGTCTTCTCACAGCACTTTCTTGTCAGAACGTTTCTCTTGGTTTGCCTGTGCCACGCTTGTTTTCTCCTCGTATTCTTTGTGATTCTTTTCTGACTGGACCGTCCCTGATTTTTGATTTTTGCCTCTGTTTTGGAATTTTGTCTGCATCTGTTTATCGAACCCTTTTTCTGCCTGACTACGAGTACTGTGATTGCTGCCCTGGTTTATGACTCTGATTCTGCCCTATTGGATTGTGATTTTTGGATTGTGGACTTTGTACTGTTGCCTTCTGCCCTGTGGGGGTTTACCACCTCGCTTAATAAAATCCCATCTACTGCATTGCTTGGTCCTCGCGACTGGTTCCTGAGCGTTACATCACACCTCCCCTTGGGGCTGAAAAACATCATTGATGGTTCCAGCAGTTCCTCGGCCAGGAGTAGGCATCCCATGTATGGCTGACCCTGACAGCCATATCTGGAGTCCAGAGGAGTCTTTCTCTCCCCCAGTTATCTGTTGCTTATCTTGTGGTTCTGCAGGCTTTGCAGGAACTGTCTCCTGGGAACACACATAACTCAAAATACACTCCTTGGTCCGGCTGGACCTCAAGGTTTCAGATAGAACGAATACACAAGAAACACAGTTAATGGTGTTTCTACTTAGGTAATAGCTAGATTATGTAACTTTAGCAATTATGTATGACCGAGGCTACTCTGACCAAGGCTACTCAAAGGACAAGCAATTAATAACAATTTAAGCAATAATAAGGAGTTTATGACTGAATTCCACCAAGAATCTAACAGTATAGATGTGTTCTAGATTGTTCTAACAATCACATCTAACAATCTAGATGTGTTCCAATCTAACTCTAACCCTTAACATAACCACAAATGAAATTCCTACAGGGGCGTCATGAAAGTGGGACTTTCTTTGCTGTCTTAGGGGTCGCACCAGATCACCCTTTGAAAACCATGATGAGTGCAAAGATATTTCCATATGCAACTTTCATGTTTTACTTCTTTTTATTTCCTGGAACAATTTCTAAAAGAGGCAGAAATACACAGACCAAAAATTCCAACGCAACACATACAATTTTGAAATATTTGGTGTACATAAAATGAGATATTGGTTTTGAGCCATGATGCATCAACTACAACTTGAAAGCTCAGAAAATTGTTTTGATTTTGACGTGTGGGCAGCTTGTTCCACTTGATTGCACATTGTTTAGAATTTTGCCTATCCTGTCAGGTTGAGTAGAACTCATTAACCAATCCTTAGAGAATTTGGTCAATAAACAGCCGTAGCAATGGGCAACTTAAATATTCCTTTGCATTATCCTGGGTCAACGTGTGACCATGCCGCGCCTAGGTCAAAATCAGCGAGCTGTTGGTGTGCTCACTGGTGGAATGTCGCAAATACGGGTTGCAAGTGTAATGTGAATATAGGCCACTAGATGGCAGTATTTACCTTTTTTTTGTTAAGCTCAGACTGGAGTCATGTTTAGACATGTCCTGGACATGTCTGGGGCAAGTCTCAGAAAATTAAAAAAAAAGAGGTCTAAATGTGGGTGGGGTCTGCAAAAGAGTATATAAGGAAAAGAATTGAGACAGTGAAGTAGTAGGAGAAATTGCAAGAAGATGACCAGACCTGCCATTCTGTTCAAGACCTGTGACGTTTCTTTTGTGGATTTCTTTGCCTGTGTTTGAGCATTTTCTTCATCCAGGACATCACCAAGCCACCCCACCAAAAAGGGACTGTAATTATTTCTGTTTTTTCTTATTTATCAATCTTGGTCTTTAGTTGTAGGTTGTTATTAGTCTTTGTCTTTGTTAAAAATTAAATGTGTTTTAGTTGTTAAAACTGTGTTTGTCATCCCTTGCTGTTGCTGTTGTTTTAAATGTAATAACAAATTGGGGCCATAACACAAGGAACTTGGGCGTCCACGTGTCGACCATATCACGTCTTTGGAGCCAGTATAATGAAACAGGAAGCACTGGTGATCGACCACGTGCCCCAAGACCACGCGTCACCACCCCTCAGCAGGATCGCAATATTCGCCTCCAGCATCAGCGCAATTGCTTTCTGCCAGCTACAGTCACTGCTGCTCAGACCAGAGGTTGTCACCAGAACTGGATTAGCAACCAAACCGTACGCAACCGCCTGCGTTAAGCCGACTTGCACAACCAATGTCCCCGCCGTGGTTTGGTGTTGACTCCTGCACGTCACCGCGTCCGTCTGCGATGGTCAAGGGCACATTTGGGCTGGAATGCTCTCAGGTGGAACAGGGTGCTCTTCTCCGATGAATCGAGGTTCAAGTTGAGCGTGTCTGACGGAAGACTGCATGTATGGCGTGAGCGATGGGAACGTTATACTGGCGCTACCATCCTGCAGCGTGACTGCTGGGGTGGAACCAGTGTGATGGTTTGGGCTGGAATAAGCAGTAGACACAAAACAGACCTCATTTTCATCAATGGAAACCTCAGTACGGCCCGTTACCGTGATGACATCCTTACCCCTGTCGCAGTTCCACTCGTCCATCGCTATCGCCTAATGCTGCAACAGGATAACGCGAGACCACATGTCGCCAGTCTGTCAGGACTACCTGAGGCAGAATAATGTTCAGTGTCTTGATTGGCCTGCGTATTCCCCAGATTTAAAACTTATAGTACATCTGGATCGCCGGGTGAGAAGGCGTGATCCAGAACCAGCCACAGTCCAACAGTTGCGTTAAGCACTCCAGAAGGAATGGGACCGCATCACACAGGCTGAAATTCGGCATTTGATTGACTCCATGCATCACAGAATCCATGTGTGACACCAGAGGAGGCCATACAAGATACTGACTTCGGTGATCCAAAATTGCGCCTACAACTGATGCAATGAATTGGAAACCAGGAAAAATCTGTTCTTCATTCCTGACTCTAAAACTGTGTTTTTTATTTGAATCTTAATATTTGTTATGCATTGTTAAATTTATCGTAAGAAAATGACATGTGTTGCAATAAACCCGAGTGATCAGTATATATGTCGGGGGTTTTATAAGTCAAAGGGGTTTGAAAGTTAATATTGCGAATGCATATACTGCGCAAGCACGAGCAACGCAGACAACCTAGAGAGTTTTTAGGGTGCCAAAAAGCATTCTAGCTCGTCAGGTTATACGCTGTGAAAAAAAAAAGAAAAGCTTATATGATTGAGCAATCAATGTATTTCAGTTTCTTTGGAAAGTTTATAAGGCTGGAATTGGATAAGAGCGGTTTGCTTCTCAGGCATAGCTGAGGACTTTAATTATAGCAGCTTCTGAAAAACAGGGATAGGATAAAACGTTTCAATATACTAAACCGTGATCCAGCTTGTCTTGCCAGTAAATATTCAAAAACTGATCTGAGTCCCCAAACCATCTGCATGGAAACTCAGCTGAGCAGTTAGATTAAAAAAAATGAGCCTATCACAGAGGGCAATGTCAGGACCAGTGTCCTATTACCTTTGAGAGCCAGGCATGTACAGACAAGTGCGCACACAGGCAATCGCTGTCAATGAGCCTTGTTCGCGCACACCTCAAACTCCTGCTTCTCACGCAAAGTAAGTTTATCCTGTCACTAATGTAATCACACCATTTCCCAGGGCTTCCTTGAAAAAAATGCAATCTCAACGGGACTTCCCTGGTTAAATAATGGTTAATCCGCAATTGGCTATGGGCGGGTTCCGTACCTGGCGCTGTTCGCCGAACTTGGCAAATTCCTGCCCGTGCCGACGCGAACGCCATAAAGTCGCAGAAAGCTAGGTCCCACGGTGCAATTTTCTTCAAACTTACACACTCAGGGTCAGCGTAAAGAGATTTTACCCAGCGAGCAACTGTAGTACGCCTGTTTGTCTGTCGGCTTTGGCGCGCAACAACAGTTTTCCTGCCCTGTTTCTCTTGTCAACCCAGTTGCCTGGGAAAATGGCGCGATTGCGATTTCCACACAGTAAGCCATGTCTCCTGGGCCCAGTGCCCATTTGAGAGCATCTGCATGAGATTATAGATAGTTAAGATGGGCAGGTTTGTCTGTCTGCGTTATTGTGTGCCTCTTTGTGTATGTGTCCATTTGTATGGTGCGGTGACATATCAAATTTAGGGAAGTTAGAGCGATTTAGAAAGTACTTTTTCATTCTGTCTGCTCTCAGCTCCCACTCTAGCTGTGACATCACCTCACTCTTACCTTTCCCATTCATTCCAATGGGAAATTTTTGTCCCTTGTTTGGGAATAATCTGGACACCATAAGACTTTTGGACACGAAAAGACAAAGCACACAAGTTCCCATTATTCTGCACGTATTCTGCACGTTTCTTTGGGATGTGGGACAAACGGTGTAGGAGGAGTTAGTTACTGTTGGAATACGGAAGAATAATAATAATACGAATAATAATAACCCTGCACAATAATAATATTGTAGTGGATTTTCTTCAACATATTGAGATTCCCCCATCCTCAAGCAATTGGAGAGAGACAGATTCTGAAAAAGAAAATTTAGGCTTTATTGTGTCATGTTGATAAATGTAAAGCAGAGTTCCTCTTGCGCAAGAGGAACTCCCCCCTGAAGAACTGGCGTTTACAGGCCGGTTATATATCTCTCATTCTCGCACTACCATTGGACAGGCAACCTGAAACCTGTTACCTACTCCCTCAGGAATGCAGAGACGCATGCGCATTCCAGTGGACAGCCACACCCAGCAAGAGAATACAGCCAGATTAAAAAGAAAAAGATATCAGTGGATGAATTCGATGCATATCAAATTATTACAAATAATTCAATTGAGTATGTTTTCGGTAGCAAATAATGATTTTGCTGAACAAATATTGATCAAAGCTACAGAAATCAAATACATCCTCTGATTTTGTTTTTTTTTTTGGATACTAATCAAAGCTACAGAAGCATGCTGCTTATTAATCAACTTTACAGAAGCCTGCTTATGTGTGTGTGAGCTGCTCATGCAAGTTTGAACTGAATTGCTTGTATATGTGTGTCTATCTGTGTGTGAACTGCTTGTATGTATATTTGTGTTATGTTATGTGTGTGTCTGCACTGCAGTATGTGAACCACCTGTATGTATGTGTGTGTGTTATATGTGTGTGTCTTGTTGCTGCCTACATAATATGGTTATTGATTATGAGTGTGAGCAATGAATGAATAATGATAAAAAAATATATAATCAATATTAGTGAATATAATGAATAATGCTGAAATAAAATCTTCAACAATATGTACAGGTACAAAGTAAGAATAAGAATAATACACCCGTACAATAATAATGTGTGCCCCATGCTTTGCATAGACAGGCACATAATAAGAATTAGAATAAGAATAATAATAAGCCCGCACAATAATAATATGTACGCCCCATGCTTAGCAGAATAATAATAATTATAAAATCTAGAAACACAATGGTTGCCTTTGTAGCTTTGCTGCTAGGCCACCAAATATAGCTGCAAGCAGCAATGGGGTGGCCTGGCAGTGTAGCAGGCCAGCCCAGGTTACCCAGGTAACATGGCTGAGCTGTTAGATACATCACTGTTAGCACATTTGAAAATTTAAGATTAAATCACCTCTAATCAAAAGAGTTATGTGCCTGTTTCCTGTTTTACAGATTGACCATGAGAGCTGATTGGTTCTGAGGATTAATCACCACCAACTTTATCAAGCAACATGAAGATGTGGTCCCGGGTTCAACTGACCAGCTGGGTTTGGTTATTTGAAAGCATTGCTAAAATATGAACTCACTTTCTGTGATGCCAATGTCTGCCAAAGGTCAAAAATCACCAAATTTAAACCATCTTTTGTGTTACATGATACATGAAAGCAGAGATGCTGAGATATGGGCTTATTTAGTATTTGGCCACTTTGCCACTGATTTCGATTTGCTTTGACAACCCTGTCCAAGCATTAATCACCACCAACTGTATTTGGCGATATCCTGTTGGGGTTCTGGGAATATTTGATAAGTTTTGTTTGGTTATTCAAAAGTGTTGCCATGATTTCACTTCCTGTGACCTGAATGTCCGCCACAGGTGAAAGGTCACCATATTAAATCAATTAATTTGTTTAAAAAACACATTCCAAGTTTTGTGTTGCAACACCAAAGCAATGTTGAGATAATGGGCCTACTTTCTGTTTGGCAGCTTTGTCAAATGTGAGAATGATTTGGTTGTTTGGAGGGATTGCAAAGATACCGCCTCACTTCCTGTAATGCCAATGTCCGCAAAAGGTCAAAAGTCGGCAAATTTATTTTTGCCTGCCGAAGTAGAGGTCATGAGTCAATATTCCAAGTTTCATGCTGACACCTCAAAGCATTGCTGAGGTATGGGCTGACTTTTTTGGTGGCTTCACCACCAATTTCGATTGGTTTTCATAACCCTGGCCTGTCCAAGGATCAGTGATAACAAAATTTATTTTGCAAAAGAAGGATGAGGTCCTAAGTGAATTTGATAAGTTTGGTTTGGTTATTTGAAAGCGTTGCTAAGATATGACTTCACTTCCTGTGGGTCAAAGGTCACCAAATTAAATCGGTCTTCTCCAGATTGCATTGTGCGTCCTCATACCAAGTCTCGTAATGATACACCAAAGCATGGCTGAGATAAGGGTCTCCTTCCTGTTTGGCTGCTTCTCTGTTGATTTCAATTGGGTGTTATGGCCAAATAGTTTGGATTTGAGATGCTAAGCTCAACGGACTTCTCAGGCTTGTCTGTAGATCATTTGAGCCAAGTTTCATAATGATCAGACAAAGCTTGTCATTTCTGTAAATTTAAGCACATTTTGGACAAAATTCAAAATGGCCACCAAATGCTGATGTTTACATATTAAGACTTCTAGGATCTGTCTAGGGATGTCCAACAGTATCAGCAGACAGAAAATAAGGCTGAAATTCAAACGGATCAAGAAATATCAGCTAAAACATGTTTTTGCTATTTAGAGCACTTTCCAGAGGTCAAAGGTCACGGTATTTTTTGGACTCTTGAGGCCATGGTCCAAGTTAGGGGTTGATACGTCCAAGCGTTGCTAAGATATGGCCTCACATCCTGTTTAGCGGATTCGCCACCAACTTTCATTGCCTGTTTCGGGCAAACGCTTTTGAATATCAAAACTTGATACCTTTGGGCGGCTCAGTCTGGAAATTCTATTTACCAAGATGCATTCAAATTGGACAAACTTTGTGACCCGTGAAACTTATTAAAGGTTTTTCCTGAAATTCAAAATGGCGAAAAATCCAATAAGGAAGAAAAAACGTCATAGGGTGTGATGAACTCGGCTTGGCGCAAGGATTCCAACGATATCTCAATTGTAAAAATCGGATGAACGGCTCAGTTATGTAGGTGAATGTAGGTCAAAATTTGACCTGTTGGTGGTGCTAGACCTTTTGAGCTAGGGGTATGCAAATTGGTGTGAGTGATCATGTGACAGTCCAAAATAAGAGAGCCAAATTTCAACAATTTCCTATGTACGGTTCAAGGGGCTTCTGTAAATTTAAGCGCATTTTGAACAAAATTCAAAATGGCCGCCAAATTCTTCTGCTTACATACGCAGTCTTCTAGGTTTTGTCTAGGGATGTCCAACTGCATCAGCAGCCACTGGAATTAAGGCATAGATCAAAACAGATTCAGACATATAAGCAAAAACATGTTTTTGCTATTTATAGCGCCCCCCCAGAGGTCAATAGTCACAATATTTTTTGGGCCTCCCCAGGGGCTGGTCTTGATGCCATGTACCAAGTTTGGGGACAATATGTCTAAGCTTTGCTGAGATATGCACTCACATCCTGTTTTGCGGTTTTGCCGCCAACTTTCATTGGCTGTTACAGGCAAACGGTTTTGAATATCAAAAAAGAGGGCTCAACATTCCCTTCGATCTGATGGCCCGGCAAAGTTTTTTAGCCATTCTGGGCCAGTATGGACCACCATACCTCGCATTTCACTGGTCAGGCTGGGCCACTTTCAAATAAAATCATTTGCAAAATATGTATTAATCTTACTGCGGTATTAACACGCAAACGCAGCTCAAACTTGACATTACTTTGTCCATCTGAGCCCAAGAAATTTAAATGGGGTCAGGATACTTCCACATAAGATCTTGCTCGCACGATAGCTTATCTAGTTGCGTATTAAGATCACTGAGTGTTCATTGCGAGGAACTGGACGAACGGTAACGGCTTCTTTTTGGGCGGTGTACGTGATAACTCCTTCGAACATGAAAGCGCATTTGAAACGGTTATCGCTGGAATTCTCATTTAAAAGGAAACTGGGTAGGGGGTACAGTTTGATAAAACCCTGCACACATTTATTCTGGCTACGACACAAAGCAGAACCAGGAACAAGCTAGCATAATACATTAGCTTGCTACAGCTCTACGTTGGGAATCGAGATTGCACCACAAGCTTTTTTTTAACCTGATAGCTAGCCAGCCTAGTAGAGATGTGCAGGTCAAGATTTTCTTAACCTGCACCCACCCGGCCCGATATGAAAACTAGCCCACCCCGACCGCAAACTTGCAGCTGGCATTAATTAATGACCAGTGCCCAACCCGGCCCCCTCTTGAATAACAGCCATTTTCAGCCTCTCGTGGAGCTAGCGCCAAGAGCGCTGCCCCTGCTGTCGTCAGTGCCACTGACAAAGGCGCAGATTTGCTACACTGTTGCAGATGCAGGGGAGTCTTGCGACTTAGCACGCAGAGAAACATTCAAGAGGAATTTTGCACAGAAAGACACATGGTGACTGGTCCAACTGCAGTCTGTGCGCTGCGATCGCGCTGCATCTGCTTATTCAAATTGGATAACTTTCACATGCATTACAAACGAGACATAACAGTGGAAAACACGTTTTACTTTTTTTGTAAATTTTGCAATTTTTTTGCCTAAATAGCAGCAGACGTGAAAAAGTTTCCTCTTACAGCAGGCAAAATGAGAGAATAGCACATATAACCAACATCCAACCATAAAAATTTACCTGCATGCCGTGGCAATGCTTCGATCATAAGAACAAACGGCACTTTAAAGAGACTTCCTTTCCCTTCAGTAGCTCACCTTCACCACAATGTTATAGGAAGAATCAAAGACAGCAATGCAAGTATCATCAGTATACCTCATGGAAGAACAAGGGTGAATTCGGGCAATCTGGGACAGCCTTGTTTAGTTCCCGCTCTGAAAAGATATAGTCTTCAAGACCATTTCTACAGGTTTACTATACGTGTCTTGTGACTGAATTGCTTGATTTCATTGGGGTGATGTCATGGAAGGGGGCATGGCAAACCTCATTCGAGAAGCTCCCCCGGGAATTTTCAAGACAAGGTCAGTGACATAGAAATTTGACATGATTAATGTTAAGGACATAGCATTGTCAATAGTAAAACATTGTACCTTAATGTTATTAATTTATGTGTATGAAATGTTTCAAAAACAAAATATGCACTGATGTTATGAAATTATGTTTTTGGAACTTTATTCTTTGATATTTTCATTACTGTCCCACATTATCAAACATATTTGATAATGTGGGACAGCATGGTTATGGTAATCTGGGAGAATCATTTAACTGTTTCAAATAAGGAAAATGTGCATCAGTGAGGTAGTAGAATTAACTAAAAAAATGTAGAATATAGCCTACAATTTGCAGGGAGTCTGATTGTCAGTATCATGTCAGTCAGTTATCAGGCCAAAGTTTTCTACAGTTAAGCTGTTTGCTAATTTAGCTATATTTAGCAAATGAACTCATTAGCATTGTATTCTGTTAGGAAGTCCTGCCGTGCCTGTGTATGAAAAGATTTCTAGGCCCCAATTAGGCCAACTCTAATATCAGTAGATACCACTGATAGGCTAGCCTTCATGTGCACGCACACTCAAACATACATGCCCTCTCTTTCACACGTGCACGTACAACACACACACACACACACACACACACACACACACACACACACAACCTAGGTGCATGCGCACGTGCATGCATAGCCTCGCTCACCTGCTCTCTGATCAAGCTCACATCACTGCTCCATCTGATCACACTTGTCTCCATCTGTTTCACACACACACGCATACACAATGGCACACACCCACACTCACTCTCTCTGCCCCCCCACTTCCCCCTCACACAAACACTATCACTTGCTCCAAATCACGCAACGCAGACAAAACCGAATGTTTAGGTTGTATTATATGAACATATGAGTTAATAATTAACTAAATAAGAATGCGACCAATAACTTTCTCTATGTGATGTATTACAGAGTACAATGGCACCATGTCAGGATAAGATAGAGCAACAGGGAGAGCCAAAGAGAAGTAAGGGGTTAAAAAAGAGGCTTAATCAGTGGAGTGAGTAGAGGATGAGGGGAGCAATAGCAGAGATCAGGAGGCTGGTTGAGGGAGGTAAAGTCCCAAAGCTACGTTTTTTGGCAAGGGCTTGGGGCATTCTCAAGCCCACCCTGCAGCGGCGAGTCAAGGGAACAGGGGACCATCAACACACCATTGGGAGGAAGGCCTTTATACCAGCAAAAGATGAGGCTGAGCTGACAGAGCTCATACATACACTTGCAAGGAGAGGTTTCCACCTACGCGTGAGTGATGTTCAGAGCCTTGCCTTCCAATTTGCGGAAGAGAGAAGAATTCAAGGTTTCTCATAGGCAAAGCAGAAGGCTGGCTATGCATGGTTTCAGGGCTTTCTAAAACGAAGTTGTCAGCTCAGCATGAGAAAGCCTAAGGCCCTCTCTGCGTTTTTACCTTTTTAACCACACTATTGTCACAAAATGGCTCGATGACTACCGGGCAGTCATCGAATCACTAGGCTTGGAGAACTGACTCAGTGTGTCGCAAGGAATCCCGTACAGATATGCGCAGAATGCAATAAAACACAGCGAGCCCCCCTTTAAAAAATAGTGATTGCGTCAGGGGCGGACTGGCCATCGGGAATACCGGGAGTTTTCCCAGTGGGCTGCTGGGTTAGTGTGCTGGTCCGTTCTGCAAAAAACAAACAAGGAAACAAACAAAAAAAAAAAAACGCAGTTGCGTAGACGGCTCACTGGTGGCCAGTGGCCAACATTTAGGTGAGCAAAAGAGCAATAATGTCTTCCTGATAAATGAGAGGCACTTCAAATATTCGAACACAGTTAATATAATTATTTAATGTGTTTGACACGTTGAAGTTGCGGTGATTTCCAATGATTTAATGGAATTTGCAGAATGAATGTGGTTTATGCTTTATTTACCACTTCTTATGGTTCTACTTCACTATTCCGTTTGTTTTGCGTCATAGCCATTTCATTGTTTTTCTTTATATATTTACTTTATGATATAGGAATGAACGAAAAATGTTATTCCTGTGAATAAAAAAACGATGCATGGGCTAAAACAATGTGCAGTTTATTTATTGTTGTTGCTTTCATCCTAAAAGTTTAAGGAAGCAGGCTTGCTGGGAAATTTGTTTGACCAATGGCTTTGCTTGTCCCCAGTTGCGTTAACAGTCTAAAACGCGTTTGAACGACTACAAGATGAGAAGAAAATGTCAGAAAGCAATGTCGACGCAAAAAAGCTGAAAGAATAAAGTAAACAGAGATTGGAGACCCAGGCTTTCAAACACAAAAAAAATGGACCAGCTGTTCGGCCATGAGATCCTCGCGGATAGGAGTTTTCATTTGGAGGGGGAACGGAAGCAGTAAGACTGACGTTAAATTAATAGGCCGTCGCAAGTATGTGTTCGGTTAAAGGTGACCTAATTTGCTATTTTTCCAAGTTTATATTTTGGTATTTGACTCCCCTTGAGTACTCCTGATCGTGCAAAGTAAAAAAAAGTGTACGTATTTCGCTCATCCGCAAAAAACCCCATTTGTTGTTTATTGTAGTCTCTGCCTGAAACACCTCATTGGGGTGGCTCTTCCGCTATGGCCCCCACTCCCCATGTGTCCACTTTCTTCTGACTGGCCAGCTCTGTGGAGGGCGAGAAGAGGGAGTTGGGCCGGAAGAGGCTGCAGAACGCAGTTTTCCGAGTCTGCTTCCCCGAGAGACACGGCTGTCATCTGAAAATGAAGCGGCGGGAAAATTCCGCAATCTGACGTTATAGGGATAATTAACGAGAAGGTGTGCATTCCACGGTTTTAATGCACGACGCAGAGGCAAATAACCACCCGACTCGAAGCGGAGGGTGGTTGCCTCCGTGAAGTGCATTAAAACCGTGGAATTCTCACCTTCGAGTTGATCATCCCGCTTATACCATGGTCATTTGCCAGCAATATCAAATCGCAGCATTCAGAAATTTTGGTGAAAGTTTTGCACTAAAAAAAAAACCGAGCTGCTAATCATTAAAGAGGCGCCGCGCCTTCTCATACCCAATAGCCTACTATAGGCCAAGTTAAATTGAACCAGCTATCTTAGTTCACATTACGTTCATGGAGAAAGATTTTTTTTGCACACGCTTACATCCGTTTACCAGCTGATTTGACAACGGATTCCAGCTGAAATAGAGATTATGCATAACGCAACATTTTGTGCGATTATGCAGACTGTAGCTAACTTGCTACCCACAATTACAATTACATACAAACTTATGATGGTTTCCGCAGTCAGCGAGCTGAAATCAGTCTGCTGGCATAGCACGTAGCTAGCGAACTGTCAGCAGTTGCTGACACATGAAGTGGCCAAGTTAGCTTCATTTGTAACCGTACACAATTAAATCGTTTAATGAATAAAGCCCGATTACTTCGCTGCTATAATATTTCCGGACATTATCACTCGAGTACCTATAGGCCTAGTTAACCGCCCCGCTGGACGCAACTTGTATGACGCCGCTAAATTTACTGGAGATAAATTAGCAGCTAGGTTTTTGTTGTACCCAGCCGAATACCACGTTTAACTTTGCTAGGGTTACAAGTTGGCTAGTGGATGAATTTTGAATGGTGAAACGACCGTAGCCGAACTACCTGTGCGGTTCCACGGTTTTAATGCATACTTGCCAGCCAATCAGAAAAAAGTATTCACCCAGACCATGGTATAATTGAATATATACTCTTCCAAAAAAGAAACTATACATTGTTTTTAGCATCAATTTATTATACATGAAATGTTTTGACAAATGTGGAAAACATATTGAAAAGAAAGTGTAATCAATAATTCAATAATTGTATAGTTTCTTTTTTGGAAGAGTATAGATCTAGTGGAATGAACTTGTTCTAATAAACGCAGTGGTGCAAGTGGAGGAAGCAGTGCGAAAATCTGGCAGCGCAAGCTATCGGCTACAGTTTGCTTCTGGTGAGTACAGCGGTTCTTCTACTAGCTAGGATGCAGGGAAAACAAGAATCCACCCCACACAGACACATTTGTAGAACGGGTCGACATGCCCAAGTGTAGACCGGAGACCGTTGAAATCTGGTGAGTTTAGAGGGAAACATGGTCAGTAAAGAGCAGCAAAAAGTGGATCAACAACTTATGGACTGCTTACGTGTGTATTATAAGGACCTGCTGGTTCATGTGCATGACTGTGGTGTGTCGTTAACTGGAGCAGGGCCGCTGACAGCCTTGGCCGGGCCCGGGACAAAATACTCTGAATGGGCCCCGCGCCCCCACCTACTCACCCCAACCTCTGGTCCAAATACTGTATATAAAGATGGACGAAGCAATCGTGACGTCACCCATTAGTTTCAGCATACCATAAAGGAAGCCTTGATTTTGGCAATTTGAATTGCGCCATGTTGTCATTTTGAAACCGAATGTGATTTCTATTGGACGAGAGTGAGAATCAAGATCCGTGGAGGGACGTGAGAGGTGGATCTGACCGTATCGGACAAGGACCAGAGGATAGCCACGCCTCTAGAGCATATTCTGACTTTATTCTTTATTCTAGTCTACTTGGGACCATATTTTACAAAAATGAACATTATGATATATCAAAGGAGACTTGAAACTTGCTATAGCTACCATAAGATAATGTGAAAAATTATTATGTAATGTCAATATAGGCCACTATATTACCTTTTTTTTTATTCAGCTCAGACTGGAGCTATGTTTGGACATGTTTCAGACATGTCTGGGGCAAGTGCCCGAAAATAAAAAAAAGAAAGGTCTAAATGTGGGTGGGGTCTGCAATAGAGTATATAAGGAGTAGAATTGAGACAGTAAAGTAGTAGGAGAAATTGCAAGAAGAAGGATACGTGTGACCAGACCTGTCATTCTGTTCAAGACCTGTGAAATTTCTTTTGTGGATTTTTGCCTGCGTTTGAGCTTTTTCCTCACCCAGGACATGACCAAGTCACCCCACCGAAACAAGGGACTGTAAATATTTCTGTTTTTTTTGTATATATTTAATCTTGGTCAGTAGGTCAGTAGATTAGTTAGTTGTCTTTTGTTCATTAAATGGGTTTAAGTTTTAAATTGTGTCTGTCATCCCTTGCTGTTGCTGGTATGTTGTAAATGTAATAACAAATTGGGGCCATAACAATTATTTAAATGAAAAATCAGGTGGGAAAGTAGGGTCATTTTCTCATAGTCTTCTATGGCATTGAACTTCTTTCAGCAACCACCGACGTCGCCATCTGCTGGCCATTAAATAGAATGCCATTTTACCGTACTTCCGTATGGGCTTTTTTCAGACCGGAGTGTTGCGTCAATCTTTTTACACAGTATATGCTCCGGTCCCATCAGCGCGATAAGGAACGGAACATTTTAAACATAAAATAGCTTGTTGTCCCGTGTGGTTGATGCGCTCTTGACTTAAAGGGGGTTCTTGATCCCTATTTCAAGGACAATAAAGGTAAAAACAATTAGAAATCATTTCTTTAATGCTAATAATATACATTTCTTCCACAAATAGGCATATTTTGAAATAAAATAGAATAACTATTCCACAATTTCATGAGGGCCCAGTTCTGGGCCCCCCTGCTCCCTGGGCCCGGGACAAGATACCCGTTTGTCCCCCCCTGTCGGCGGGCCTGAACTGGAGTAAGGAACAGCTTCTGTGCTGATATATGATGGAGGGGCGAAAGCTCCAGGATAAACGGCCTTTTCAGAAATTGCCCGTGGTAATGGTTTACTTATTGTGCCGGAATGACCAGGGTTTGCTCACAGAAAATGGGCACGTTAAAGGAGAATTCCGGTGTAAAATTGACTCGGGGTGTATTGAAACATGATCACGAGTACTAACCTTAGTCGAATACCCCACCTCCATACGCACACAACATTTCGAAGTAAATGGCTTTTTAGCCGAAGCTCCCAACAGGCTTACAATGGTAGTGAATCGGGCGTAACGTTGCCATGCAAAGAAATCGTTTTTTTTTAATCATTAACAAAGCCCAAAGTAGCTCCACACTTGATCGCTAGCATTCCGAGAGCCCTGAGATTTAAAAGGAGCCACTGAGAAGTTTGAAAATGCACAGGTAGTTTATTAAAAAAGACTGTTCATGCAAACGTAACCTTGAGGTAGTTTCCAGTCGCCTCCATCTTGAAACTCACAATAAATCAATTGACGAGCACGAACGAATAGATTGCAATCTGTTCCTCCATCCTTCCTATTCATTCGTGCTCGTCAATCGCCTTATCGTCACTTTCAAGATGGAGGCGACTGGAAACTACCTCAAGGTTAGGTTTGCATGAACAGTCTTTTTTAATAAACAACCTGTGCATTTACAAAGTTCTCAGTGCCTCTTTTTAAATGTCAGGGCCCTCAGAATTCTAGCGATCAAGCGTGGAGCTAATTTGAGCCTGGTTAATGATGACAAAAATAGCTATTTCTTTGGGTGGCAATGTTATGCCCGATTCACTACCATTGTAAGCCTGCTGGGAGCTTCGGCTAAAAAGCCATTTATTTAGAAATGTTGCGTGCGTACGGAGGTGGGGTATTTGACAAAGGTTAGTACTTAGTTATCATGTTTCAATACACCCCAAGTCAATTTCACACCGGAATTTTCCTTTAAGTCGCTTTCACACCAGACCCGAAACAAATTTTTCACTCAAGAGATTACATTCAAAGTCAATGCATTGTCTTTGCATTGACATTGAATGTAATCTGTCACGCGAAAAATTTGTTTCGCGTCCAGTGTGAAAGTGGCTTAACCCGCCCATAAGGTGTGTGTTCGTGTCTTTGCACTGACTTTGATTTTGATTTGACTTATTCAATAAAAAGTACAGACAAGTACAATACATATTTAAAATCAGGATAGCACAAAAAAGTTCAAGCACTTATTTCCATTGTGGTCCCATTTATGACTTGACAAACATAGAAAACAAAACTAGAATTACTAAACATTTACAAGATAACAAAAAGAAAAAATTGACCAACAAAAAAAAATAAAATAAAAAAACAACAGACACTTTAAAAAATATAAGAACAAAGATTACAGACACATAATAAATCACAATAGTCTAGACAGAAAGACTAGACAAGAAATAGAAATTTGTATTATATAAAATTGCTGGATTCCAGAGCATTAAAATAAGAAAACAGATGATTTCTGAGTAAACTTTTAAAATGAGACTTGCTCTGTATGTGTCTGGGTAATTCATTCTACATTCTACTGGTTGCAGTATAAAACAAAGTTGTTTTGCCAATGGATTTAACAGAAGGTTCATGAAGTGAAAAATGGCTGGATCTGGTATTTATACTGAGTACTTGATTAACTTTAGAGAAAGAATGGCAAGATAACTTGGTGAATGATTGCGGATGATTCCATGTACCATATTTAGCGTCAATTGATGGACTCGAAGCTCAACTGGGAGCAACCTGACCAGTTCAAATTCATTAGCGCCAATATGTGTTCTGGCTGGTGCATTTTAAAGGTACCAAATAACTTAGCTTTGGGTACACTGGAGTCGTTTTTTATGCTTCTGTGTGAGTCCAAAGTACCACGATATGCTGGCATAATCAAAATGGCATTGTATGAGTGCAGACACCAGGAGTTTTTTTATTTTCAAGGTCAATATTTTTCGTTTGCCTGTACAGAAACTTGAGTTTAGCATTTGACCAGCCAATAATTTTTGAAACTGTTCCATCTTAAGACAGTGATTGGTCCAGGTCAACTCCTAGGTACTCGACATGAGAGGAACATGTCAGAACAGTGCCAGCACATTGCACCACTATAGAATTGCACTGGTGTAATTTCCTTTTGGAGCCAAACAAAATAGACTCCATTTTCCACAAATGTAGACAGCCTATTTTCTGTCAGCCATTTTTTAACTCATTCCAGCTCAGCAGACAACTTTTGTTCAATTTTAACTGGTGATTTGCCCGGTACAATAAGGGCCGAGTCATCTGTGTACAGAAGCAATGCAGGTGACTGTTGTTGGAATATCATTAACATACATCAAAAACAGAAGTGTGCCTAAGATATTACCTGTGGTGTGCCTCAAGGGTCTATCAGCAAAAGCAGATGCTGTGCCACCAACTTCCACCACCTGTTTTCAATAATGAAGGTATGACTGAAACCAGTTTACGGCTGACTGCTGTAATCCAATGGCTTCAAGTGAATGAATGTAATCTGCTGCGCAAAAAATTTGTTTCGCGTCCAGTGTGAAATCGGTTTACAGTGCCAATAACGAGTGCATGCACGTCTTTGCATTGACTTTGAATGTAATCTGTCGCACGAAAAATTTGTTTCCCGTCTGGTGTGAAAGCAACTTTATGCATAGTATGTATGCACTATAGAGATCTTTGGTTAAGTTATGAACATAATACAAGTTTTAGAGACCGCAAGTTCCGTTAGCGTTGACAGTTGCGTATTTGGAGCTAGCGAATTGATAAATTCCATAGGCAAGAATTTCCTATTCAATCTACGCCTTTTTCGGCTTTTTATTAGTGAGCACAATTTCTGAAGGGGGATGAAATTACGCCACGGCAATGCAGAGAAATCATTTGTTATACCAGACACATTAGAGCTTGTGCATTTCGCGATGGCTTTCACTGCAGTAGCATCAGAGAGCTAGCCCAGACAGTGGCTATTCGCACAGCTGCTGTGCCATTAGTGGGTCAAGTTATTTAATTCGCTCCGCTGCTGGAGTGGCTGTTCACACAGCCACTGTGCCAATAGTGGGTCAAGTTATTTTATTATCGCTGCTGCACCAATGCACAGTGCAGAGCAGCTGTGCCAATAAGGATGGGCTGGAACATTATTCGCACAGCGGTTGTGTGAGTGGCCGCATCCTTGAAGTATCTGGCTGATCCTGGTCATTGATAAGTGAAGCGATCACAAGCAGCTGTAAACAAACCCAAACACGTATCTCAAGCTCTGCAAAACTTAGTCTGTCTCACTGCATCCTTTTCAGCCCAACTTTGCAGACGCATACAGCACCTCTCCGGTTAGCTTCAACTGCAGTGGCTACAATCAGGGAACTTTATGATGAAACTGCCACATTGATGCTTACTGAAGTAACATAAGCATACCGATCAAAATTACTGCATATGAGTTAACCAGGAGCATTTTTAAGTAGCACAGCATGCGAACTACCATGCAGTAGCTGGTAACCGACCACTCATTACAACCACAGAGACAAACCCTTGCGATACAGGTTTTACAGACAGCAAGTTCCGTAACTGTGGACAGTTGTACTCAGCATCCAAATTCCGATCAATTATAAAAAATTTAGCTTCAAATGAAGTTTATGTGCACACACCTTCTGTTGAATTTGCCCTGATCTTACTCTTGCATATTTTGGACACAAACATGAGCAATAGTAACTTGGCTATGTTAGCCGCAGTGCTACAGCCACAATTGACAGGCGATCGCATTAGGTAGGCTTATGCCATAAAAGCAACTTACAGCTTCCACGTCTGTGAGTCGCGGACAGTCGTAACCGGTACAGGCTTTATCTTCAGATATTTTACAAAGCCTGCATTTGAGGCTAGTTGTTAGTGCTAACTATCATTAGCAGTCCTGCTAGCCACCCGTAACACCTTAGCTTCACTTACATTATTTGCTGTTATATCATTACTTGCAGCTTATGGCTTCGAGCGCTTGATGGATGCAACTGCTTCAGGTTTGAGAAGCAGCTGAAATGCTTATCCTGTGTCAAATTATCCTTTATTGACAAAGTTATCTTTGGTGAAATGCTGAGCACAAACAGCTAACGTTCTCTTTGACCGTGGCTTTTTGCTGCCAGCTAACAAAAAAGCTACCCACTGATTTCTGGTGGCATTATCTTTTGGAAGAGAAATAGGTGTTTTTCTTTGTGTCCAAAAATTAAACGGACAAGCAGCTTTGGGAGAGATACTGACAAAAGTGCACCTCAAATGATCTTCAGTTCTTCTTTCGTATTTCTGAAAGTGAAGACGCTACTAAGGCATAGTACGATCCACAGTTGTTTGTGCCTGCCAGAATAGTTTCTGGTGTGGGCAGGTCCAGCGATGTGATTGGCTCTGGCTAGGTCTGTATTAATTGGAGGGCACAACCTGATGTCAGGTTTTGCCCAGACCTCATGAAGATCTCGGGACGAGCTGTTCAGAGGGGAAATTACGTTCACGAAATCACAGTCTTGGATTACGGCAAAACCCCTGTATCTTATGTTTAGAAACTTTACAGAGGTTGAGTATGGACATCCAACATTATAACATTACTTATATGTATTAAAAGAAGGATTAGCATAATAGGTGCCCTTTAACAAGTGAAAAAGTGAGCACAGCTCACTAATACCCTCAATCCTTGTGCACTGAAGAAATTATGGCATATTTTCATATAAATGGACACTACACCTCTCCAGGAAGTATAGAAAGCATGACTGAAATTTGAACACAATTTCATGAGCGGTTTTTGAATCGGTCGGGCAACATTTGTAGTGGTAATTTTTCTAAATTCCAAATATTGAAAACAAAATTCTCCTATTTTCATGAAAATTGGCACTGCATCTCTCCATGAAGTGCAGAATGTATGACTGAAAATTGAAAACAATCTGATGAGTGCGTTTTGAGGAATTGGTCAGACAAACTGGTGCGGAGAGACGGAAGGACGAATAAGGCATATTGTGTCATATGAATCGGCACTGAACCTCTGCATGAAGTATAGAATGCATGACTGAAATTTGAAAGCGTTTTAAAAAAATTGATTGGACAGCCTGATGCGGACAGATGGACGGAAGACAGATATGACATATTTTCAAATAACATTGAACTGTACCTCTGCTTGAAATATAGAATGCAGGACTGAAATTTAAAAATAATCTGATTGAGAAACTGAAATTTGAGAAATTGGTCGGATAATTTGGTGCGGACAGACGAATGGAAGGAGTTCTTGTGTATACTATATAACCCTGTCCCTTATGGGTAGGGGCATAATTAACTCGGATAAACCGTTACGTGAAATATCCCACAAAATGAGGCATCGATATTACAAAATTCAAAACAAGTAAGCCAACAAATTTCATATAAGTTTAAAAGCAAACTTCCCTTGTTAATGTCCATGTAATAATTTGAGTGATAAACCAAATATTGACTCAAATATAGCAATGCATATAGACATATTGTTACTATGTCAATTTTAAACAATTTTGCGCTCATTTGGTTATTTTAATGAAAATATCGCTCCTATACAATTGCAATTGTTAATTTTATTAAATATAGATATAATCTCATTGGCATAACTTAAGGACGTGGAACTTTAATGATTTTATTGAATTTCGGAAAAATATTTGCTAAAAGTGCTGAAGAGGAAATAGGGAGTCCTTAAATCGTAGGTGCAGATGCGATTATATGGTTTAGAAGCATTCAGGGAAAAAAAACACTCAGTTTTTATTGATATGGCTACAGTGCCACCGAGAAGTGGAAAAGTCAGGTACCAAATTGAGCATTTTTGAGGAAAAGTACCCATTTTGGAAGGAAAGTTGTGGAAAACAACTTCATTGTGCCAAAGTTCGTATGATTGTATCTGATACAGGGATACCCAAATTTTGAAATTTTAAAATTTTAAAAGTGCCATCAGGTGATCATGTTGGTTATATGCGCAATGACTAGAAATCTTTGTGCAAAGAGAAAAATATTTTTACAAATTCAGACTGTTCAAAAATATTTCGGTATAGGTGCTGTTACCAATATGTCAGATCTGGCAAAAACTAGACATGTGCCAAGGAGAAATTTCTTGTAGTGGAATATGTGTTTATGTACATTGCAAAAACCATGGACTATACATTGTTATGGCCCCAATTTGTTATGCAATTTACAACACAACAGCAACAGCAAGGGATGACAGACACAGTTTTTAAAACTTAAACACATTTAATTTTTAACAAAGACAATAACGACTAAACTAATATTCTGACCAAGATTGAATACAAAAACAGAAATATTTACAGTTTCCTGGTGATGTGCTGGGTGAGGAAAAAAAAGCTCAAACACAGGCAAAAATCCACAAAAGAAACTTCACAGGTCTTGAACAGAAATGACAGGTCTGGTCACACGTATCCCTCTTCTTGCAATTTCTCCTACTACTACTGTCTCAGTTCTTTTCCTTATATACTCTTTTGCAGACCCCACCCACATTTAGACCTCTTTTTTTTTTATTTTCGGGGACTTGCCCCAGACATGTCTGAAACATGTCCAAACATAACCCCAGTCTGAGCTGAATAAAAAAAAAAGGTAAATACTGCCATCCAGTGGCCTATATTCACATTACAACATAAAGATGGACGACACATCCCCATTCACTCTCATTGATCAAAAATGGAGTCAAACTATCCCAGATAAGGTCGCTGCCATGTTGCACATATGAAGCCAAGTCTGCGCAATAGTGATTTGGGTTGAGCCGCAGCATCGAGTTCCCGCCCATACACCCACCCGACCACCACCTGTGAACTTTTCACCCGACATGACTGCTGTGCTATTCACGTAACATTAAGTGCCTGGAACAGCTGATGCATAGACACCGTACTGTTATGTAAGCGTGGACCTTCCAAGTGCTGGCTGCAGTGCAATTCGTAGGCTTGTTAAATAATGGTGCCTTTCCATTACACGGTAACTGGCTCTACTCTACTAGCCTTTTTTGCTTTTCCATAAGGGAAAAATGACATAGTACCTGGTACCGACCAGGTACCAGTAGGTACTACAATACGACGTGCAACATTGCTGCCCACTGATTGGTCAGAGAGAATCGTCACAGTGAAAGACGACTCGGTAGTCGACTTCGGGACATCTCATTCGAGTTAGATCAAGGAGTCTCAAGATTATTATTATCATCGACATATTATTTTAGGCTACTTGTTCGATATGCTGTGCATTGCATTACCTTTCAAATACGGTTTTGCTTGTTCACCAAAGCTGCTACACTCATGAAATGCGTTTCTCTTTGCCTGTGACTTCGTTTGTGGCGAAATTAAGTGGCGGTATTGTGTCTAGTTATGTTTCCCTTAATAATTCCTTTTGAGAAAGTTCTGTGACACTACCCCCGTTTAAAGAAAATCATGCAGAAAAATAACTTCACGGGTGTTGACGAATCATTTTTGTCTTAACCTTACATCAGATGAGATGACGCATCGCAAAACAATAAATTATAATACTCTGCCATCTCCTGCGATTTGTGCATTTGCTACGTGTTTTTCCTTCAATTTCAAAGTGAAATGTTTCATGAAAGCTGAATGTAAAGATAATAAACAATAATTGTTTTTTCATATGTGTTATTTGCTTCTTCGTTATGAAGGAAAAAAAGGTAAATAAACTTCTCGGTGTATGGTGATACTATGATGTCAGAAATTACAATTAAACACTCACGGACTTTAGTGCCATAACGTGGTGATGGTAGTGCATGTGCCCTGATTTAAACACATAAATATTTAACAAAATTGATGGAATAAAAGTAAACTTGATATAACTGAGGATGCCGTTGTGGCAGTAACATGCTGCGTTGCTAAGGCAAGCAGGTATCACGGAGGCAGTACTATCCTTCTTCTGCCGGCTTCTGAGGAGAGCAGTCGCACCCTATCTCTGCTCCTGCCTGCGTCTTCTTTCTTTGTCCTGTTTTGTCGTGTCACCCCCTCTTTCCTTTGGACCTTCTGTCTGCTTCTGAGGCTCTTCAAGTAAGATGGAATTAATTAGCTGGTCCCTGAATGCAATTGACAAAATATTTTCACCGAAAAGCGGAGCACCTGGTGAACCGCGCTGTTCGGATGGGACTTTTTGCTGCTGGCTACGTTTGGGATGCGTGGTTGAGATGGCAAGTTCTTTGTCTGGCGGCACTATCCCTTGAAGATGTGGAGGATGTTTATGTTTTTGGATTTATGGTGACGGGATTTCTCATAGTTGGCATGGCTCTGATCTACCGCAAAGTACGCGAGCTGGGAGCGAGAAAAATGGCCAATGCGCTGCCTAGCACCAAAATTATTATGGAGCGCTTCAGTGGAGTATCGGAGAATGGTGAGTTGTTCAAAAAGACTCTGGGATCATCTGCAGAAATGCATTGAAAGATGGACGCTGTTTTGAGTCAGTGTGGGGAGTTTGTGCGTTTGACTGTGAATTTGGGCAAGAGACTGGACGAGAGGATGGGAGAACTGATGGGAGAACTGGTGGCCCTGAAGCGTGAAGTAAAAATTTTACAAAATGAATAGCGGATCAATCGAAATTGCTTCTTCCACCCGAAATTGAAATAGAATTCGGGACCCCCCCCCCCCCCCCCCACCCCACCCCCACCACTCCACTCCGCGTCTCCCCTCTGTCTGCTTCAGTCAACAACTTTCTTATCCCTCTGACAAGGACAGAACATTCTGCCCCTGAGAAGGACTCTGCCAACCTGATGTGTATATTATGTCTGATGTCATCAATATGTTTCTTATCTGTAACCTTTAATTTTCAAAGAAGAAAGTGGAGTTGGCAGCGTGACGCACGTTGCAGCAGCCCGGAGCACTTTCTCTCCAAATGTAATTTCGTGGTTATTCTGTAACAATGACAATAAATTCATCTGAATCTGAATCCTCTAATGGAAAAGCAACCCCAAAAAAGTACCCGGTGCCGAGTAGAGTAAAGGCGGTACCATTTTGTGGGAAAGCGCTAAAAAGTAATGCAGTCTGAGGGCAAATAGATCCCTGGTGCCATCTGTTTTGCATTTAGTTATGACTACATCAACCGAATTAGTTTTTCAGGTTGTACACAGATTTCTCTTCATATAACCAACATAACCACCAGGTGGCACTGACATTTTAAAAATTTGGGTATCCCAGTATCGAATCATAACTTGTTTGGCACATTGAAGGAGTTTTCCACAACATTCCTTGAAAAATTGGTATTTTTCCTCAAAAATGCTCATAATGGTTCCTGACTTTTCCACTTCTAGGTGGCGCTGTAGCCATATCGATAAAGATTGTGAGCTCAAACTCCGGCATTTCCTGTTACACATGTACGGGCACCGTTCTGCCAAATTTCATGCAATTCTGAGAATTCAACTCCAGTACCAGTGCCACTCTCTCAGAATATGGCACTTAAATACAGCAATCTACGGTGTCTAAAACTGTATATGGTGCAGTTATTTGGGTATGCAATCAAACAACCAAATAAACGCAGACTTACCCTTTAAAATACAGCTAAGAAATTTCATGATATCATACACACAGAGGCTATCCCCTGTGCACTGAGATTTTTCCAGTTTCTTTGAATCTTTTGATCATGTTATGCACTGTCAATGATGAGACCTTCAAAGCCTTTGCAATTGGATGTTGAGGAACGTGGTTTTAAAGTATGCCACTATTTTTTTACGCAAGCCTTCACAAGTTGGAGAGCCTCTGGCCATCTTTACTTCTGTGAGACTCAGCCTCGCTAAGCCATGCCTTTTATAGCCAATCATGTTACACACCTGATGCCAGTTAACTTACTTACTTGTTAAATGTTTTTTCAGCTGATTCTTTTATATATTCATTGCTTTTTCAGCCCTTTTTTTGCCTGTGTCCAAAATTTTTTCAGACCTGCTGCAGCCAGAAAATGTAATCTGTTGCTTTGTTAAAAAAAAAAACATATTGACTCGTGATTTGAAAGTCATTGCATTTTGCTTTTATTCACAATTTACACTTCGTCCCAACTATTTTGGAATTGGTGTCGTAATATATTATAAAATACATTTAAATTTATGGAGGGGGTAAAATATATTTGACAAAACATGTCAATATTATCTTTTTTTTTTTTTTTTTGCTTCAAGCATATATTGGGAAATACTGTATAACAAATGCACATCATACATAACGGTATCTTAAACATTTAGACGGGAATTTATCAGGTTATAAATGAAGAGAAACGCATTATTCATTCAGCTTTTTATTCAGCATAATGCAGACTTCACACTTGATGCAAAAAAAAAAATCTTTACATTTGTTTTCAAGTTGCAAACTTTACAGGTATTAATTTGAAAATGCAGACTACTTTGCATTGCTCAGCGGAATCAAAATTGTCCATCATTATACACTAACCATCGAACAATTGGACACGTTGCCTTTCAAAATGCCTTCGGTATGTTTTCACACCTTTACTTTGGTTCATTTTTTTGTGGAAAAAGGGGAAAAAATATCAATTGTTCCAACTATTTCTGGTCCGTTTCTTTTTGCTTATAGGTGCTGGGCCGAGCACGAATGTCACTGAGTGAGTGAGTGCCTGAGTGGTCAAGTTCAGCGATTGGCTGTTCGCCAGGGAAGAACTTCAATAATTGGTTGGCCGACGACTGGCTTCAGCGATTCGTCGGCCGGCGGGCAAGAACTTCAGCGATTGATTGGCCGACGTTTGGCTAGCTGGCTGGCCGGGCGTTTGTCACTCGCATGTCCTGGGGGCTATGCACGAAGCAAGTTCAACATAGACAGCCTATATTTGAGTGAGACGGCTCAACAAACCCTGAACTCACAATCACAGATAATCGGTGTACCACAACAGTAACAGTGGTTGTCATGTTTCTCATTTTTGTGCTCTCAACACTGTACACGCTTTCAACTAAAAGGCACTTTGTGCGTCAGTTGACCCTACTTCCAGTCATAATATGACCGATCGTATGCTGTATGTTTCTCAGAGGAAACTATCCCTGATCCAGGATTAGTAACACTGCAGGTTATCTCCCCCCGTGGCACCAGGAGGCACCGCCAGCAGCTTAATCGGAGAGGCACATAGGCTATATTTCAGTGAGTCGGCTCAACAAACCCTGAACTCGCAATCAGAGATAATTGGTACCACAACAGTGGTTGTAATCTTTCTTTGTTAATCTAGTTTTTGTGCTCTCAACATTGTACGCGCTCTCAACTAAAAAGGACTTCATGCGTCCGTTGACCCTCCTTCCGTTCAAAAAATGACCAATCGCGTGCTGTATGTTTCTCCGAGGAAGCTATCCGTGATCACTAACACTGCAGGTTATCTCCCCCTGTGCCACCAGGGGGCGCCGCCAGCGGTTTAATGGGAGAGACACATGAAGTTTTACACTGACTGGTTGGATACTTGAAAGACTGCATGATTATGCATGTGCATACTCAAGTAGACACTTAGATACTTAGGTAGAAATTATAATTGAGATTCATGTTAGTGCATTCACTTTGGATGATGTATGCACTTGTTCGTTGGATGTAAGTGATTGCTGGGTAACTAATAAAATCTTTAAAAAAAAAAATCTAGGAGGAATGGGTCATGATTATGGACAGTTATGAAGAATGTGAATATATAAAAAAAAGCAACACAGTTGCTGCTAATAAGGCCAGAGAGGAATTTTGGTGGAAAATTGCTGAATGTAAGTCCTCTGATGAAGGACTAGTGAAAATCACTTCAGTTTCTCAGCCAAATGAAACAAAATGAAATTTAATGATTGAATTAACTTTATTTCTCTGCCAATTCTCATGATCTTGCTATTAACTACAAGGCCTTTTTGAGAGCTTTCAATCGGTCATAAATTCATTAAAATTAATTGCATTTCAATTTTTTTCTCACATAGTTAACCATATTCATTCATCACCAATATCAAATAATGCTTTATGTAAACACATAGCAACTCCTTCACTCAAACATATTAACCCGTTGCCACTCCGACGGCCCATAATCGGGCCGTCAGGGAAGTTAAAAACATACTATGTCATTTACACAGCTTGTATGCAACTGAGATACTCATGCCGCATATCGTCGGAAAGCTAAGATCCTTGAGATTCGAGTGATGCCAATCATTTCAAAGTATAATCATCACAGCAGCTTTAATCAACGCCTATGTCAGACCACAAACAAACAAACGAACAGTTACAAAACTGATGTAACTCACCAATGATGCCTCCTAGCACTCCTCCAGTCCAACATATCCCCTCAAGCATGGTCTTGTTACATCCACAAAGTTCCAGTTAATGCAACCAAATAAAGTTTTAAGTCCAAAACACACTATTATACAGGTAAATATCCATGAACAGCCGCTGCATCGTTTGAAATGAGTCAGTGGTTATCCACAAAGTTCGCTGCATTAGTAGTCTTTGCTTCGCTGCAGAAATAATCAGTCCAAATGCATTTGCGTCAAAATGGAGTCTGCACTCTAACCTTTCGATTGACACCTCACTCGACCAGTTACGAGCTTCTCTGCCCTGTCTACAGCCTGCTATAGCCAACGAGTGCCTGTGTTGAAACGAAGCTCATGCCTCCTTTTTTTGCGTGTAGCCCGAGCAACCAGCAACCAATCGAGACAATGATTCTTGCATTGTAAAGCCAAGGAAATTCTGCAAACACCAATATATAGCTTATCGGGGTGGCTACAAAGCTGTGGCTGCTTGTTGCTCGCGTAAGAGAAACGACAGAATATGGCTCAGCTGTGCGTAATGCGTGCTTGCGCGTTCCGCAAAACAGAGCGAGGCAGAGAGAGATTTCCAGCGAATGTTTGTTGGTTGTTTACGGAGTTTGAAAGAAAAAATAGCTATAAGGTTGCGAAAAAAATCATTCTCAGTTCAGAAGCTGCAGAGCTGTGCACTCGGCGTGCAAGTGATAGCTCAGGGGAAGAAATATCTGACCAAAACCGTGATGGCTCCGTAGCAGAGGAAATGTTTCTCGAGGGAGATGACATTACTCTTGACAAGTAGGCTACGCATCATATTATAACTTATATTTCATTATATAATAATATTACGTTTATATTTTATTATTATTATTATTATTGTTATAACATTACATTACGTATTATTTGCATCTGTCACGGAAGGTCATGTTTTCACCGGAGTTGGTGATTCTGTTTGTTGTTCTGTAATTCTCGGTAAGGATTACGGGAAAAGGATATCATAATATTATGCTGATATTATGATGTTTATATTATAACCATTTTACGCATTATTACCTCTGTCACCGAAGGTGGAAGGAAGTTATTTTTTCGCCGGCGTTGGTTGTTGTGGAAATTTTAATTTTCATCCCTGTAAGAAATCAGAGTGAGATAAAGTAAGTAAATAGGATCCATTTTACTATGTGCCACATAGGGTCTTCCTTACAGGCAAGAACAAAGAGAAAGGAATCTCTCCTTTGCTTTGGATATATTTAAAAGAGCTAAGTCAGAATCTCCTCCCCTTGGGGTTTGTATGCACAAATTTGAGTTTATGCCTCAGTAACCTTTTCATTTTTTTATTTATCATATATTGTAAATAGTTTGCTATGGAAAGGTTATTTGTTTGTTTACATTTCATATAATAAAACATTTTTTTACACAACAGCACTCGTTTTGACTTTTATATGCACAAATTTGAATTTATGCTTCAGTAACTTAATTTTTTTTATTTATCATATATTGTAAATATTTTGCTGTGAGTTTGCTGCATAAAGGTTATTTGTTTGTTTACATTTCATATAAAAAAAACATTTTTTACATAACGGCACTCGTTTTGACTCTTATGTGCACAAATTTGAGTTTATGCTTCAGTAACTTTTTTCAGCAATATTGATAGTGATTCTGGATATGGGATTGGATTCCTCTAAGTGTCACCTTTCATTAGAACCCAACATTATGACTGTTCGTTGAAGCATTCAAGAGTTATGCCCTTATATCCTAGGTATGTGACCATGGTTATCCAAGGGTCCTTTTGGGGTCTCCAAATGGCCATTTTTGGAAACGCCTAGACATGGCCTTAGAAAAACGTGTAAAATGCTCATTTTCAGTAGGATTGTTTTCAAATTTGAACTGGAACTAAGTAAGGCTTCATGCTGTGGTCCCATTGTGTTTTTCAGCTAATAAGTCCCAGCTGCTCTCATCTACAGGCATCTGTTTGAAAAAAAAAATTTTGGCGAGAGTAAAAACCTTCTACTTCAGTGTGTTCCAGCTTGGATTACTCAATGACAGTAGCACTTAGAGTGTTTCTTTCAGTTGCGGGAAAAACTTCAGAGTGTTTCCTTTCAAATGAGACCATAACCATCCATATAGTCCAAAACGGTTCAAGAACAGCTCTCAATTTACTTTGGGTACGCTTTTGATAGGCATTTTAGGCAAATTTTCCCAGAGTTTTTTAAGCAGTTTTACTTGAAACTGTGGATTTTTTGTCCATGACATGCCCAAAGATGAAACATGGGAAAAAAAGGAATCTTTGAAGTTCATTCTTACACCCCCACTGCCATTTGATCACAAAAGTGAAGTCACGTCCCCGGTTAGCACAACTGTAATGATGACTTTATTGTTTCATTACGATTCAGGAACAAACATACATACTTTAACGGCTATCTACACCTGCTGCTGCTGTCTCTCTCAAATTCACATTCACAAAATCAATAACTGCTACCCTGACTCTAGCTCTTTGTCTATTCAAAACTTGCTTTTGATATGTTTTCCTAACTCAAGACCCCCCCCACCTCCCACCTCCACCATCTCACACTCTTTCACACTCTCCCACTCCCACACACTCTCTCACACACTCTCCCCACCCACTTTGTAAATAAAATATCAGCTCCAGCTCATTACTTAGCTTGCACTTCATGTAATTGTGTGAGCTTTGCCTCATTTAGCACCCTTTCCTTGGGCCCACATTCTCATACAGCAATAGGCAGCCCAGCCATAGGTTGCACCTAGTCTTATTAAACTGATATATATATATATATATATATATATATATTATTTAAAAAAAAAATAAAATTGGCATCTCCAATCCCACCCGAATCTGGAATGCCCAACTGGTGAACTATGTACAAGGCTTGCTCGTTTGCGACCCCTTGTTGCTTATTCAGGAGAGTGAAGACAGCTCACGGCTCTCCTCCGAAGCACATGCCTGTCAGCCACCGCTTCTTATACACTCATTGGTTGAATCTTCGCAACTTCAGAATGAGGGTGGAGGATACCCGGACATGAACAGGCTTAGTGTCTTCCTGACGAGCGCCCGTCTGGCCGACAGGAGGTGTTTGAGCAACAAACAAAGCTATTCATTTTATTTCCCATTCCCGGCTGTCCCTACCCAATTTGAGACCCTGTAGCGCTATAGCCAATTGTGCGCTACTCTAAAAAAGCTGCCAACCACTGCCGGTTGGTACGACCGGGGCCCGAACCCGCGAAGTGATAGACACTTCTGCACAGCAACGCAGTGCCTTAATCGAGTGAGCGATTCTGCAGCTGTTTAAGTGATATTTTAAAAACAAACCAAAATGACAAACATGAAGGTAGATGGATTGGCACGTAACTAGTTGTTTAGACCGTTTCAGCGATAATCATTCCGCACTGTCAACACATTATCAGTATGAACGTTGGGAAAACTGTAGACCGTTTCAGCGATAATCATTCCGCACTGTCAACACATTATCAGTATGAACGTTGGGAAAACTGACTCCAGTGACTGAATGAGGTTTATCCAGCACTTTAATGCTTCTGATGTGTTTATGTTTTTGATGTCTAAAAAGAGCTCATAACAACACGAAAAAGTGAATGAATTTAACAAACAGGTATTTTTAAGAATGAATATGCTACATATGAAAAAAATGTTGGAATATTAAGATCTGAATCCATCATAAAATCGTGCTAATACATCAGCAATGTATCCTGCCATTCTGCCATGCTTTTTAAAATTAAATGTGCATAAATTGCTTTATATGCATGGATATACAATATCTGGCATGTTATATTAAAACAACATAAAGTAAGATATTTGCATAATATATTAAAATTTGAATTGTAATATATGCATGGATATACAGTATAATAAATGTATGGCATAATATATGAAAAGAAGACAAATTGATAGATTTAAACTAGACAGTCCAGTTGACTGCGACCGCATGGGTGTAGCCCCCAAAAGCCTGCTTCTCCCCTTTTTTCGAATTATTCGGCCAATAATGTTGTCACGGCAACTGAAAGTAATACGTGTCATAAGTGAAGTATAACACGTCCATACCAAATATGAAAGTAATCGGTCAAAAATTGCAGCATGTACTGCGTCCACAATTAAATCTCTATATTTAGGCAGTTATTGGCATATTATTTAGCCAATATTGTCGCCATGGCGACCAAAATCGGTAGGTGTCATAAGTGAAGTATAACACATGTCCATACCAAATGCGAAAGTAACTGTTCAGAACTTACAGCCAATACAGTGTCCACAGGGAAGTGTATATGTTTTAGCAGGAATTTGTGCATAATTCAGCCAATACTGTCACCATGGCAACCGAAAGTGTTAGGTGTAATCAGTGAAGTATAACACATATCCAAACCAGATTTGAAAGTAATTGGTGAAAAATTGCAGCCTGTATTGTGTCCACAAGGAAATCTCTATGTTTTGCCACTAATTTGCATACTATCCGGCCAATACTGTCGCCATGGTAGCCGAAATCGCTAGATGTCAGAAGTGAAGCAGAACACATGTCCATACCAAATATGAAGTAATTAATTGGAAAATTACAGCCTGCAGAGCATCCACAAGGTAGTGACTATGGACGCCGCGGCAGCGAAGACATGAGTGAATCCAGAGTAGCCGCCCGACTTTGTCCGGGGGCTACAATAATATATTTTCTCATCATTTATTCAATATATTGGCAATATATACCAATGATCTATACAGAAATATATTTCTGCAAATACATTTCTGCATATATGAGAAGTTATATTTTAGATTATACATTCTAACACATTTTGCAATGTGTTGTAAATGGGTGATTCCTGTTTTGGACCACATATTTGGTTTTCTGTTTTCTCAAAATTCAAGTGATTGTATTTTAATATTTCAACAGTTTGTTAGAACTGTTCCATACTTAGCTATGAGGAATGCATGTTGGCCAAGCTCAGGGACTGAAAATATTGAAATTATGGGATGTTTTTGTACATTTTTCTCCATACGTTTTCCACCCTGTTCGGGACATGTACATGGTAATCCCATTGTTCAAATAATATACAAGTCAAACAATACTGATCTTTTCTTGGAAAGAATATGTCCCTTGTGCTATGATAAAAGTTTTATTCTTTTAGCATTAATAATTTTAATTCCATGAAGAGTACATATCTTGAATATTGGAATCTCTGCGTTTTTGGTCCCCATTTTGTTGTCTAGCATGAATAATTTTATTAATCAGAAATAAATTTATATGTATATACATGACATTAGCCTCGGTTAACAAAAGAACACACCAATATGCCCAATACTTAAAGTTGTGATTAAAATATTTTTAAAAAATCCTTGCCTAACAGGGTGGAACTGAGTAGACCTCCCTCAAGTGAGACTCAGATTCACCTTACCATCCAATGTCATTTTATTATAAAGTACAGTTGCCCATGTATTACACTGTAGTTCAACAATAAAACAACAGCAATATTACTTCTACTACTACCACTACTAATTATAATGCTAATAATAATAATAATAAGGTAACACTTTATTTAAGAGGGTCCCTGAACCAATGAATCTACCTCATTAAGTACAGTGTAAAAACCTATATACTAAAATAATATGTATTTACTCGTTCCTTACCCTGCATAATGCATGCACGATCTAATGCTTGATATTTCATGTGAATACATAGGTTATTACAATATATTTAATGAGGTATAGACACATTGGATCAGGAACCGCATAAAATAAAGTGCAACCAATAATAAAAGTAATAACTAGAACGGGCACTCGGTAGAGCGCATACCTTCGCCGACGCCACTGAATCCCTCGCCACTGGCGTTGGTTTCATGCCGATCGGATAAAAATTGACCGAGATATGGCCGAAAGTCGGTTTTGACCTTTTCGTGGCCTTGACCTTGACCTTTGACCCGATCACTCCCAAAATCTAATCGATTGATCCTCAGGTCATGCCAAATGAACCCACCAAATTTTATGAAATTCCGTTTGGTACTTTTTGAGTTATTCGATACACATACATACACACAGACAGACAGACAGACACACAAACAAATAAATACACGAGGATCAAAACATTATCTTCGTCAGCGAAGTCGCTGGCGAAGGTAATGAAAAAAACAGTAAAATAATATTTTTAATTTTTAAAAGTATTTTTTTTTCATTATTTATGTTATAGTTTTATTATTATTACTTTTATTATTGGTTACACTATATTTCAAGGGGACCCTGATCCAATGTATCTAGACCTCATTAAATACAGTGTAATAACCTATGAATTAATATTTTACTGTAATATCATATTAAGTAGTAATTCTACAAAAATATTGGTTATTTATATCATGAAAAACCAATATTCTTGTAGAATTAATACTCAGTACATTGCATATCCCAAAAAACCCTGTGGGGTTCTACCCTGGTAGGTATACATAGCCTAACAGGGTGTAACCTAACAGGGTGGAAATTTTTAGCCAAGTAAGCCCGAGCTCTTTGAGCTAGCAACATTTAGCTAGCACACACTCTACAGATGAACAGCACTTAAACAACTATTTTTAACATGTTTTTAAAATGATTTTGTCCAAAAAACATTATCCACAATATACACTAACAGGGTGGAACTTTAAGGTTTCGTCAAGCAACCATGTGATGCGAATTTGAGGAAAATAAAGGAGAGAATGACTGTTGGAGTTTACCTCAGTTTTCCACTTGAATTTCCCTCCAAAAATAAATGTTGTATCATCAAGTAAATGACTATAAGGATTTGTAGTCTTTTTTGGGGGGTCAAGAAAATACCGATGAACAGGGTGGAAAAGGACTGCAGGGACATATATATATTATATAACCACAGAAAATAAATGTAGTTTCACCATTTCTACTTCTTTGTTTAATGTGAGTAGTCCCTTATTCTATCAAATAAATGAAGAATAAGTTAAAGTTTTGATCATTTTAAGTTTTATATTAATTGAAGAAGTTGATTACATTGCATTGGGGACATGCTGAAATTAACACGTATACCACAGAGAAGGTGCCTTAAAAAGTTTTTTTTTTTTTTTTTAAATTAAGTTATTCAACTATGTTGAAGCAATAGAACACACCTAAACACATAATAAAATACATTTTTATTAGTATTTGTCTAATTTGAAAGAATGATAAGAGCCAGTAAATCACAGGGACATAAATATGTGGCCCAAAACAGGAATCACCCAAATGGCAATAATTTGTATATTAATTAATATATAGAGAATATATTCCATACTATAGTTAGAAATATATTTAGAAATAAATTTCAATAAATATGACAATAACTTTAATTATATATATATATAGGGTCTACATACAGTACAGTGCAAAACTTTTAGGCACATTTACAGCAATTTTGTCAGGCAAATATGCTTGCAAAAATGAAATTAAAAGTTTTTGAGAAAAGTACTAAACAGAGCTGTAAACTGCTAAAAACTAGATCAAACCAAAATTTGGAGTAACTAACTTCTGCAAGTTTTTTTTTTGTCAAAAAAATCTGACACACTGTCCTATTGCGCAAGAGTTTATAAGATGATTGACTTTTTGCTTGCTGCAAGTGGAGTGGAGAACTTGCCATTGTTCGTCTACAGACTGTCTCACTTACGTCTGTCCCTCCAAGAAATTACAAACAGCCATGATGATGTTGACGAAAAGACTCTCTCAAGACTATCTGTACTGACGGTTTTTAATGGAATACAAACATTTATTTATGAAACTTTTCTTTAAATTAGCATTTGGAATTTCAAATTTACTTTTTATCTAAAGGAACTCTAATATGGAAGCAAAAAGTAAACATCTACTACAGATAAAAATTTTAGTATTGCAAGGTGCCTAAGACTCTTGCACATTAGTGCAAATGAAAAATGTATTTTTATTCCGTAAGGGATTGTAGTTTTATTCTGTAACACGTTTAAAGTTCTCCAGAATGAATATGTGAATCAACCCAATAATGACCAGGGAGCTTGAAGTACAATGAAATGGACTCATTGAAAAGCTTTTTAAGGGGAAACATTCATATATGCAAAAGAACAAAAAGCATAGCAGTTTTTGCATACTTTATTCAGAATGTGGCCAATTTAATTCGGTTGAGAGGCATACATTACAGTGCAAACATATCTTTGGCAAGTTTTGCACAAGTTCGGCAGAGCAGTGCATTTCCGCTGAATTTGGGCAGGTTTTGGGAGTTGAGATGAAGGATTTACTGCACTAACAAATTTATAAAAGTACACAGAAACAAAACAAGAATATAGCAGAAAGAGAGAATGGCCATTCTCCACCCCTCTTCTCCACTGTGCGACTAACAGAGATAAACTCTCATCGAAACTCCATTAAAAAAAATCAGAAGAATTTGATTTGGACTTGAAATGAAATAGAAAATAACATTTGGGTATAATGCGAGTGAGCACAGCCTGTCAAATCAGGAAAGACAAATGAACAACATCTGTCACATTAGGCAAGGGAAAAATGGCATTCAAAACTAAAATAACAAATATATACTTCACTCCCAAAGAAACGCAATGTTGAGATATGCCTTGTATTTGGGGCAAATTGAGGAATCAATTGATTTTTATAGCTTTTCCGGTGAGGCACACATGGGGCCGTGCGCACGCATGTGTTGCTCACATAGACAGCGTTGTACTCACCCTCAGATGTTTCAGACCCCTCGTTTCATGATCAGTTTGGGTTGCTGTCCAGAATCTGTCACGTACAGGCTGTAACCAGATGTGGCGCTCTTGAGCGGGGTCGGTCAGTAACAGTGCCTGTGTTCCATTCTGGGATAGACAGCCGTCTGATTGTTGAACGGTGACAGTGCAAATGACGAACCACCTCTCGGCAGCTGAGACCTGCCCCTAACATGCCAATGACTCTTTTTCTCTCTCCTCCGTCACAAGCCGTTCTATTTTCTTGATGCAGTAACATTTTTAATTTTTTTTTGTTGGCTTTATGTAGGCTATTGACCACACCAAAAAGAACAAGTCAAGTGTCACAGTACACATCACAAACAGCTCAATAGTTCTTATTACTGAAGTGCTTGGTGCGTTCGTGTGCCGCGCGTCAGGATTACAATACCACCCGCTCTTCTTTATTTCCACTCGTCCCTCGCTAAAAAAGCAATAAAAATCAATCAATTTTTCAATTTGCCGCAAACCATCTCACCATTGCGTTTCTTTTGGAGTTAAGTTTACAATGACACTAAACAAGAGAATGATCTGAAACTTGAGCTGACACTAAAAAGCTGTATAAGTGGAAGGATTCTACCACCAGGGGAAAATAAAATCGGAAAGGGATGGGTTTGGTTACCTGCATGTGTCAATGTGAGGCCAACTCAATACACTGTAATCACCAAATGCCAAATGGTATTCCATGAAAAATGTATCTTGGAACTTAACCCGAACCCTTTCTAACCCTAATCTGCAATTTTTGTCCAATATATACTCCAAGTTACATATTCTGACCTCTGGTCTTGCTAGAGGGAAGGCAAATGCAGTAAGAAAAAGTCACAATAACTCTTATACACTAATGAGTGCAGCCACTAGTTTTTTAACAGTACAGCTGAATGTTATCTAAAGAGACATGAGAATAATCAACAGCAGTCAAACAATTAAAATGGAAACTGCAGATCTACAGATGCATTCATACAACACAGTGCATTCCAAAAGTGACTGACTACAAACACAGGAGAGCTGGGAGTACAGTTCCCCAACACAGTAGACGCCTTTTTTCCCCCTGATTGCAGTGATCAGTGTTGGGGCAAAATAATTCAGTATGAACACAAATTTTAGTTTCACAAAAAAGATGTTGCAAATACTGCAACTTAGCCTCATAATCAACAAAATGCAACACTCTAAGCAAAGCATAACTTTTTTTTTTGCACACGATTATTTACGGGGCATTTCGAAAACAAAAACATGCATATAAACAACGAACACAATTGCAAATGAGCAAACAGAAGCAATTCTTTTCATTGTCATCCACAATATGGCTTTCATAACCTTGCAAAAGAACGAATGGTTCAAAACTAAGTGATCACAATGGATAATGTCAGTGGGACATGAATTTTGCGGCTGTGTTGGAAAATGAGAGCCAAAAACCTTATGCTGAAGTAAAGAGTGACAAAGATTTGCTCAGGAAAATAGGAAAAACGCCATGAATGTAAGAATCAAAAGCAGTCATTGGGCCTTCATTACCTGGATTGAAGGACAATTAATTGAACTTAAAACACACAGATAAACACTTGCATTTGATTGGGAGTCAATAAATGTTGACAGAATCCACGTCTCATGACAAAAGTTCACAATATTTCAAAAATTCCAAGGAGCGGGGCGATTAATGAGTTTTCACAGGGAAATGTTCATATCAGAAAGATGGAAGTCCTGAGGATGTGACTAACATACATGGTCATGAGAGCTACTGCTGAGTCACTGTGGGACTGACATTGGAGTACTCTCTGTCCAAAGTCTCTGGGGGCTGAGGCCTGCTCACTAGCAATGTGAGAGCAAGACCTCACCAACCCAAACGGGTGGAGCTATCCCTCACTGACTCAGCAAATCCAGAAAACCAGGGTCCATCATCGAATTAACAGACCGATATCTCACTCAACAGAAATGCATCACTTGGCTGCAGCCGTGAATCCCATGGGATTGCCCAGTCCACTGCAGTTTACAAATGGTTACTGGTTGTTTCATCTCAAAATGATAGTGGAAACTGCACTCATGGGACAAGCAGGAGGGAAGCTAGCCAAAAAAAAAAAAAAAAAAAACCAAAAAGAAAAAAACAATTCAGCAAGGAAACTTATGGCACGAGTTAGAAGCACTCGTTCTACAGTTTGTGAGCCCTCACTCTCCCAGCTGTGATGTCCTGAGGCAGTCTTGTTGCTGAGGTATGGCCAAAAATCCTTCAATGCAAATGTGAAGTCTCACCCCAGACCAGGATAGCCAGAATATTGCTTATGGCTGATATTTGGCATGGAAGAAAAAAAAAAAAAAGCCTTAAGCTAATGGTGGGATAAAGAGTAAAAGTACATCAGTCAAGAATAGCATTCCTTTGTTTTTAAAAATGCAAATGAAAATGACAAAAAAAAAAAAAAAAAAAACAGGCCGGGGGGTTTGGTTACCTGCTTAACAGCCTGACGAGCATAAAAAAAAAATAACAGAGAGCAATAAAAATAAAACCAAAATCAGAATACCTGGTGTTTACCAACAGGTGCCATACAACAAAACTGGTAAAATCAGTAGACTTTTCTGCATTAAAAAGTTATTTTAGTCTTCACATTATGTTCATATGTAAGTAGGTAATACAAAAGGGAAATATATATTTATTATATCATACAAAGCACCATTAACGTTTAGTAAAAAGCAAAAGTAACTTCGGTTTATGTATAAAATATCTTTACAGTTATTTAAAATTCTTTGAAATACGATTTTCGGTTAAAGGCACATAATGAATGTATATATGAATGCATGATATTTGCAAATCGCAAAAAAGAAAACAATACATTGAATGGTTGTATTATGTGGGGGGGGAGGGGGTGGAAAGTAGCACCATTTTCTGTCTCCTCTCTAACCTGAGAATGCTTTGTAATACAACATGACCAAAGGTGGACTACCGACGTCCCATTCATACTTATACTAGTGGCATTCATTTCTCATCAGACCAAGCTTTTGGGGTGTCCTGTAGTGTAAACGATGAGGATGCTTTCTGGATTCCCCAACACACGCAGGTCCCTGGAGGAAGCTGAGGGGGTCCTACGCACCCATTTAGAGGATGAAATCTCACATGCTCCAGTTTTACCCGACTGGAACCCAAGGAAGCCTCAGGCTAGTAGCCATATGGTCAGGTCAAATCAAAACAAGGTCAAATAAAGATGGTAAAAAAAAATAATGAAAATATGAAAGATGAAAGATTATTGAACATTTTGGCTGGAAACCAGAGCACCAGCATGGTGTCTGTGGAACACTGGTTGTGAGAGGAGTGTGGAACCTTGCTATGCTCCTTGGTTGATGGGGTTGGGCTGGGTCGGGCACCTCGGACAGCACTCTCCTTTTAGCTTTACGGGCTTTGGGCATGCCACTGAGGGACAGGTCTCCACGAAGCATGTAATCTGGGCATCCTGGTGGTGAGGGACAGGGATGGAGAAATTCTGGTAACACACAGTTCATAAACCATTCTGAGGACACAGCAAACAATAAATATTAACTAGGGCTATCAGAATAATTAATCGCGATTAATTCAAGCGCAATAAAAGTAACTGCCACTATGAGGCTGACAGACGTGATTGCTTATTACCTTTTCTATGACACATGCCAAATGCGGCCATTTGAAATGCTTCTGGGAAGAAAACTGTGATTTGAAGTCTACAAATTACCAGCCAGGTTGGACAGCCTCCATCGCCTTGGCATAATTAGCTCACCTTAAATCATTTCCCGCGTACTTTGCCAGACTTGCAATCAAGTCATTTATTCAGCCAACTGACTAATCAAAATCAAAATGTGGCGTAGAATGATTAAGAAGTGATAATGTGAAGCAGACGGACCTAACCAGGTTGCCGTGTTAGATTGAAAAAATTTCAATAATCTGAATAAATAGCAGACCTCTGAATTCCACCTTTCTTCAAGGAATTTTGTTTGCATTATTAAAGATATTTCTAAAAAAAATGAAGTTATTCAAATATGGCCCTGGTTTTAAGAGCTTAAAAATATAGGCTACGTGAAGTGGAAAACATTTTGTGAAGCATACCGAACATGAATGTGAGAGAGCATACTTTTGCATTGTAGGCAATAGTCAAATGCACCGAAGATTTGGCAATTAACTTTCAGGCGAATCTTTGCCGCAAATTTGAGGCATTTTTCATTAGACAATTGAACGAGAGTAATTTAAAATAATGTAACTCATAGCACTTGATTTTATTTACTTTTGAGCATCTAAATAACCAACAGTGAAGGTGGAAAACATTTTGTTTAAGCGTATAGAACGTGACATGTTAATTGTTAACGAATTTGAAAATCTTTTAATATAACGCGGCAGCCTGGTTAGGTCTGTCTGCTTCTCATTCTCTCTTCTTAATCATTACAGGCTACATTTTGGTTTTGATTAGTCAGTTGGCTGAATAATTGGCTTGATTGCAAGTCAGGCAAAGTACACGGGAATTGAATTAAGGTGAGCTAATTATGCAAAGGCGATGGAGACTGTCCAACCTGGCTAGTAATTAGTGGACTTCAAACCAAAGTTTTCTGACCGGAAGCATTTCAAATGACAGCATTAGGTATGTGTCATAGAAAAGGTAATAGGCAATCACGTCTGTCTGCCTCATAGTGGCAGTTACTTTTATTGCGCTTAAATTAATCGCGATTAATTATTCCGACAGCCCTAATATTAACCCTTTGCAGAGTGGTTACCACAGTAATCAAATCCATCCACCACCCTAAACAGGCAAAGAGGAAAAGAGTCATTCAACAAAGGGTTAGCCATAAATCAATTCAAACATTAATTTAAAAAAAAAAAAAAAAAAAACTTTTGGGCCATTCTGAGGAGGTTGCAGTACAGTACCTTTAGCTGTATTATTTTTTAAGTCACTCCACGGGTCCACAATGCAAAATCTGCAAAAAATGGCAAGGTGGGGGGTCTGCGGATACGTTCTGTATATTGACCATAGGTTGGCCCTGGGGCATGGAGGTGACTGTTCGAGCCATTCATTAAATGATCATGTAGGGTAGGAGAGGGGGCCATTTTTGTTTTTCGCTTGTTATGAGCAGCTATTTCCCCCCCAAAATATACCGATAATGTTTCAACTTTTTTCACCGCAACTACAAAAAGAACAGACTTATTTTTTTCGTGCTTCAGGTAGTGCTGGCCCAAGTTTGACACTGCAAAATTATATGCCATATTTCGAGCTATTTTTGTATTTTTACCCTAGGCTTTCAAAAGCCTTGTTTTTAGCTTTTTTTTTTTTAGCTTCACAGTTCCACAATAGGGGGCTACCAACTTGGATTGGTGCAGTTGTATGCTACAGAACTGCAGCAACAACAATTAAATGGCAGCCCCCAGTCCAGCTCTAAAATGTGCTTTTCATGGAGTTGTGGATTTCTTGTGGATTTGTGTGAAAATACAGTCTTGAAGAAATTCTGGTCTCACTCGCAAACGGTAAACATGTGAAAAAAATTTTTTTTCTGTCTCCAGTAATTCAAGTAATGATTCTAATCTCGTACGAGTCCCAAAATCCAACTTCCTGCAGAAAGCAAGTTATTGGGCTCGGAACATGGTCATCTCAAAATCAGTGATTTGGGGTAGGGGTAACATTCTCACCTATACCTCCAACATTAGGTAATATTTTCATTGGTTTGAAGGGCAAACATATACCTTCCTATAGGGAATCCACCCACCAAAATGTAGTGTCCCAAGTTGAACCATTTTCTGTCAATCTTGCTCATTGAAATCTGTGAAATAGTGCAAAATTCTATGTCTAGCAATAATTCTGTAATCGCTGGAGATAAACCGCTCATACTGCACATTCTAAGTAAGCAAGGTCAGAGACACATATCCACCAAAAATTTTTCATTTTGGCTGATCCATCCCTTGCCGCAGTTTGCATGGTCCATCCGCGGAGTGACACTCAAGACTTTTATCCTTTCCCTTTTTCTGTTTGCTGTTAGATAATGATGAAATACAAAGTTGATGAAAATCTGAGTTTCATAATCAGTTCATCCATAAAGTTTATTCGATTCTGCAGGTCCATAACATTCAAATGAGCCACAATGGGATGAGAAGTAGGCCATGGGATGCTCAATGTCATCAGCGTCACTTCTCTGTAGGAGCACAAATCCACAAGCTTAGTCGCTAACGTCGACCGCGATGGAAAACAGTTTGTTGAAGTCAGAAGATTTGAGCACGGGGAAGTGACACAGCAGAGCCTTCAGGCGATCGAAGGCTCTTTAGCATGCTTCATCCCAAGTGAACTTTACGCCTTTCTTCAGTTGGTTGGTGAGACTGAGAGCAATCTCAGCAAAGTTCTTGCAGAACTTGCGGTAGTACCCGATCATTCCAAGGGAGCGGCGCAAAGCGTTTTTGTTGTCAGGAACTGGAAAGTCCATGATGGCTTGGACTTTAGCATTTATGGGTGCAACCTTACCCTGGCCTATGACGTAGCCAAGATAGGTGACAGTAGCACAACCAAAGTCACTCTTGTTCAGGTTAACAGTCAGGTTAGCCTGGGTCAAGCGCTGGAACAACGTCTATACGTCTTTCAGATGTTCTTTCCAGGAGTCACTCCATGTGATCAGGTCGTCGAATGACGCACCTGTGTGTGGCAATCCGGCGATTGTAGACTGTATCATCCTTTGGAACGTGGCTGGGGCATTTTTCATTCCAAAGGGTAGGACTTCATACTGGTACAACCCAGATGATGTGGCAAAAGCAGACATGCCCTTGGCCCTCTCAGTTAAAGGCGCACACCAATAACCCTTCAATAAATCAATCTTGGTCAGAGACTTTGCTTGCCCCACTCTATTGATACAATCGTCAATCCTAGGTATTGGAAACACATCAGTTCTAGTTACAGCATTGACTTTGCGATAATCTGTACAGAACCTAGTACTTCCATCAGGTTTTGGAACTAGCAGACATGGTGAACTCCAATCTGAGTTAGAGGGTCTGATAATATCATGTTCTAACATGTACTCAACCTCTTTCTCAGCAATCTTTCTCTTTTCAGGATTAATCCGGTACGGATGCTGTTTTATTGGTTTGGCATCACCAACATCTACATCATAAGAGGCTATAGAAACTCTCTTTGGAACATCAGGAAATAGATCTTTATATTTCTTAATCAACCTCTCAAACTGATCTTTCTGTGAGGGTTCTTCAAAAGTGCTGGAGTTCTACATCAAGATTTTGCAACACTTCAGAATACGAAAATTTACATGAAAGAACTTCAGCTTTAATTTTAGGTTCATCATCTTGAAACTCCTCATCATCTTCACAAGTCTCGGCCATAGGAGGATCTGAAGTGACAGCTGCGCCCCTCGCATTCCTATCATGATGAGGCTTCAGCATGTCAATGTGACACAACTGTTTTGGCTTTCTCCTATCTGGAGTCTTCACAATGTAATTAAGATCATTGAGTTTTGTTAGAATTTCATAAGGACCATGAAATCTAGTCAGCAATGGATCGGACTGCCAGGGAAACAACACCTTGTCAAGGACAAGTTCAAGGACCTTATCTCCTGGTTTAAACTCATGGCTTCTCGCCTTATGATCAGACCAAGTTTTCATTTTTACCTGACTTGATGTCAAGTTCTCTTTGGCTAGGTCACAAGTTGCACGCAATCTTTCCTTGAACTTGCTAACAGACTGATATGTGGCTCTTTCTCTTGCCATTGTTCATTCAACAATAGCAAAGGTCCTCTCACATAATGGCCAAACACTAGCTGAAACGGACTGAATCCAGTAGACTCCTGCACTGCTTCTCTAGCTGCAAACAACAGCAAATGAACACCTTCATCCCAGTCTTTCTCATAGTCATCACAGAATTTCCTCATCATTGTCTCGAGAGTGGAATGAAACCGCTCTAAGGCACTCTGACTCTCTGGATGATAGGCAATGGAAAGAATCTGCTTTGCAATTAGTTCATACACAACCTGCTGAAACAATCCGGAAGTGAAATTGCTACCATAGTCTGACTTAATTTTCCTGGGAAGGCCAAACAACGTGAAGAACTTTATCAAAGCCTTCGAGATTGCAGTTGCCTTGATGTTGCGGAGAGGTATGGCTTCAGGGAATCTGGTAGATGGACATTTGATTGTCAACAAATACTGATTTCCAGATCTAGCTTTGGGTAATGGACTAACACAATCAATGATGACCTTGGAGAAGGGCTCCTCAAATGCTGGGATTGGCTGCAATGGAGCTCCAGGTGGGTCTAACTGGTGTTTTCCAACTACCTGACAAGTGTGACAGGTTTTGCAACAGTTGGAAACATCTTTCCAAAGCCCAGGCCAGAGAAGGTGTTTCATGATCTGATCAACCGTCTTGTTAACACGAAGATGACCTCCTAAAGGTAAACTATGAGCCATTGTTAAGATCTCATTCCTGTAGACCTTCGGAACAACAATATGCTTGACCACTGCCCAGTCTGCATTGGCAGGGATATCAGGAAGGCGCCAGTTCCGCATCAACACTCCATCCCAGAGATAATACCCAACTGGAACTGGTCTATTTCTTCATCAGGAAGGGCTCTCTCGTTTAGTACACAAATATCAGGATCATTGGTTTGCTCCTGAATCAACCACTTTCTGGACAGAGACAAGTCTGCAGACACATCAGAATCACCAGATCTGTCTGGCAGGCTGAACAAAGAACTGATAAACGTGTCTGATAAGTCCTCAAATGGAGAAACCATAGTAGGCCAAACAGAGTCATGAGGCGAACCACTTGAGTCATAACTATTCAATGTGCTGGACGGTACCACATCATTTTTTTCCTGAGCTTTTTTAGCCATAGCACGGGTCACTGCACAGGAAGGATACAGAGATGGGTCTTCATCGCCATCTTCAGTGCTCGGCTGTGAAGTAAGATGAACAGGGGGAACTACATTGCCCCCAGCCAGGTCATCGCCCAGCAACAGAGAAACACCCTTGATAGGTAGACTTGACATAAGTCCCACCTTTACCTGTCCAATAACTAAATCTGACTTCAAGAATACAGAGCGCAGAGGAACAGATACAGTCCTACCTTCAATAACTTGTACAAGTATGAAATCCTCAGAAGCGGTCTCATCACGTAACTCCAAGGAGTCCATCAACAAAAGTGACTGAGAAGCTCTGGTATCCCTTAGGATTTATATGGGTACAGGGGGAGAATGCTCATTCAGAGCCACAAATCCCTCTGACACAAATGGAAGAAATTCCTCCCTCACAAAGTCAGCAGTATCAGGCTTCTTAGCCCCAAAAGGAGCAGGCAATTTAGCAGATCGATCATCTACTACAGGGGTTTATAACTTTGTCTTCACAAAGGCATTGGGTTTGGTATCATTTCCTTTTTCTTTCTTAGCTTTAAGGAACCAACAGTTAGTCATAACATGACCAGATTCCTTGCAATAATTGCAAACCAGACCACTTTTGTCACTGTCAGCTTTCACACTTTGATCCGACCTGTGACTGAATTTCTGAGCACCATCACCAGATTTGTCTTTGTCTTTGGGTGAGGAATCTTGGGTATCACCGTAACCCTTTTTCTGAAATTGGGACCATTTATTGTTACTGCTAGACTGAAATTTGGACTTATGTGTGAGAACATATTCGTCTGCAAATTTGGCAGCTGATTGCAAATTCAGTGCTTGCTTCTCATTAAGGTTGGTTTTAATATCATCCTTAACACAGTTCTTAAATTCTTCAACTAACACCATCTCTTTAGTGAGTTGAAATCATCCTTGACCTCCATAGAAGTACACCAGTGCTCAAAGCAAACCTTCTTCTCTTCAAAGCTTCTTCTCATTAGCAAATTCCACATTAGTCTGATTGTCAGATTTCTTCAGACCTCTGAATTTCTGTCAGTAAGCCTCTGGAACCAGCTCATAAGCTGTCAAAATAACCTTTTTGACAACCTCATAATCAGAGGAATCATCTGCAGACAAAGCTGAATAGGCTTGTTGAGTTTTACCCTTGAGGACTGTTTGCAACATCAGAGGCCAGTGTTCCTTTGGCCACTGGCAACTCTTAGCTACCTTCTCAAAACACTGGAAATACTTATCAACCTCCTTCTCGGAGAATAGAGGCACCAGTTTTACCTCCTGGCTAGCATGAAATTTGTTCTCTGCTTCTATTTTAATTTTTAGTTGCTCAATTTGGAACCTTTCTTCTCTAACTTCTCTAAATCAAAATATCTGTCTCTGTCTCTCTCTTTCCTCTTTCTCTCTCTCAAATTCTTTGTTTTTCTTTTTCCTCCCTTTCTTTTTTCTGTTTCTGCCCTCTCAAATTATCTTCGTTCTTCTTTTTCCTCCCTTTCTCTTTCTACCCTCTCAAATTCTCTTTGTTTTTCTTTTTCCTCCATTTCAATTTCTAGCATTTTTAATTTAAGTTCCATTTCTACATTTGGATTTTCCACTGGAAACTGTTCCAGATCTCCTGGTGCAAACACATTTTCATCAATGTAATATTCGACAATCTCTCTAGCCAGTCTTGCTTTTCACAGGGCTGGGTATACCTCTGTCAGCTCTCACTGTCTGCATATTTCTAGCAGTTCTGTCTTTTTAAAAGACTTCAAAACCTCTACGGTTGGTGATGCCAAGAAATCATCCATTGCTGTTGATCTGTCAATATATATCTTGGAAAATTAAAAAAAAAAAACTATTTTACAATTTGGAATTTTTGATTTTCAATAAATGACTCACACAGTGGTCTATCCCGGACGAGCCCCAAATTTGTGATGGCCCCAATTTGTTATGGCAAATCGGACAGCAAGGGATGACAGACAAAATCGTACAAACTTTAACAGATTTAATAAAACCAAAGCACTGAACTAATTTACAATCTAATCTACTGACCAAGATTGACATTAAAAAAAAGATATTTATAGTCCCTTAGAGATGGGGTTGCTTTGTGCGATGTTCTGGGATAGAAAGATGCTCCAACACAGGCAAAAATCCACAAAAAGCTTCACAGGTCTTGAAAAGAGAGACAGGTCTGGTCAATTCTGGACAATTTTTTCAATTCTCTGGGACTTCCCCTCTCAGACATGCCAAGGTCATACCCAAACCTTGCTCCAGACTGAGCTTACCAAAAAAAAAAAAAAAAGGCCAATTCTGCCATCTATTGGCATTTTTCACATTACAGAACTGTGTGTATCCTATTGAAACAAAAACATATCATAAATCTCACCTGTAATGTACTACAATTGGGTAAGTGACTTGTTTGTGCTAACCAGTCAAGACCATTGTAAGTACGTAATTCAATGCCATCTGTGAGGACTTTCTACGTAAACCTCTTGGGCCCATTGAAAAGGAAAATACTCAGTAGGAACTTAGTCATACGATAGTCTGATTAACTGAACAAGCCTTTTCAGAGAATGTTGCCACCTCATCTTACTCTTGACAGGGGCGTCGCCAACCAATATTACCAGGGCTTCAGCCCGGGGTAATTTGAGCTCAGCCTGGGGTCGCCAAAATAGTTGTTTCTCTTTTTTATTTCATTGTGCTTTCTATCCCTCGCAGCCTGTTAAACTAAGGAATCCCAAACACTACCTCTCGCTCTGATGAGGAGAAGCCGGGCGGGGCTTGGTTGGGCTGGGCTAAGCTGGGGGTGGGTGGAGAGCATTGGTGGAGAGAGGCGGGAAATTTTATTTTTTTTCCCCACTTGAGTTCCGGACACCAACAGAAACTCATTTGCGTACAGCCATATCAGCGATCATGTTCCAGACCACTGAAGGAGTGTCGTGAGACAGTGAAATTTTTCTGTCTTTACGAGCCTTAAGCTAGGTTTCCATTTATACAGCTGAAGTCAGGCGCCGGTGCAGACACGAGTACGTCAAAAATCGCATATCATTGTCTTTATATGAAGTGTTTCCATTCACGAGATTTTCATCCGGCTCCTGGAGCAGAGCCGCATGCATGTTTTTCCGATCGGACCAAGGAGCTATTCCAGCTCCGGCACACACAAATCGCACGAAGAATTCCCTATATTTCAAAGGTGTCTCCCCACTGTATTTCGCTAACAAATGAGTACCTTTGAAGCAATGTGCATTTATTGCCCTATTTAGAGCATCATACATGTATTAACCATTCTCAGTGATTCAAAAGCATACTACCACTTTAAATTATGATCGGAGCTTTGTAATGCCACAATACCTTTGTGATTTCATTATATCAGAAGTGTTCCTGTGTATCACACGCTTAAGTTTGTTTCAAGATGATAACAGAGTAGTGGTTTTCATGTGACATTTGTACGGTGTTTGAGCAATTTCATCCAATTCTTGCAATTCAGAGGATGAAGCAGAATCTTCAGAATATCAGACTTTATTATTCAACAAAACATAATTTCAGCCATCGTTATCTTTCTATCATCTTTAACGGTGCTTTCTTTTTGTTCGTTTCTTCTGCTGTATTAAAATGTAGGCCTAGCTTTTAATCATTATGATATGAGCTCTTCGTCCACCATGAGGTGCTGTTTAAGTAGTGCTGTGTTGGGTCCTGCCATGAGGATGAAAACGGATGAACAGTGTAGTTCAGCCACTCATATGGAAACACTGAGGACGCACCATTGGACTCATGCGATGTCCCGTGTCTGCCACGCAGCCTGTCGCAGCCGGACTTCAGCCGTATTCAAGGAAACATAGCTTTACACCGACGCAAGGTCTCTTAACCCCTGACTGCACAGTCCATATCCAGAATACTACAATTACATCGTAGATGCCTGCCTTGCTCTCTGCAAAACAGTTGGCCAAATTACTCGTCTAGCCTGCCATTTAGATAAATTAATTGTTATGAATGTATTTTTTCAAATATCCGAAGCTGGTAAAATTAGCTAGTTACAATAAACGTAGTCTTGCAATACCCATCTCGCCGCTTTTTTATCCTGCATTGATCATATTAATAATAAACTAGTAAGTGACACCGAACAAAATCCAGTGAATATAAAGCACGAATAACCGAGATTGCATCATCTTATTTTCAAAAATACGAATGCTCTGTAGGCCTATGGATTATTTTTTATCTAACCTCGCTTCTGAACATTATAAACATATCGGCAGGTTTGGCAAGTGGGGTTAATGAATTGTATTCGCACTTTGCTGTCGGCTGTTAATGTAGGTTTTCGCGATTAAGGTGCTTTCGTTCTGCATCATAGAAATAAAATCTTAAGGATACAGCTTTACTCGGGCAGAGGGATGTGATACAGCCTAACGATTTTATACTTTGAAAGAGGTTTTGAATAAATCTTTCCTGATAGCAAGCACCTCCGCTCCGGATCTGCCCCGGCTCAAGCTGATCCAGCTCAGAGCCGGGGCAGATCCGGAGCAGAGGAGCTTGCTATCTGGGTTGTGTCCTTGAAAAAGCAGTGGCCTTTTCCGAGCCTGCCAATCATTTTTATTGTTTCCAGCTCGGAGTAATAAAAATCCTCTGCTCAGAGCATTAATATTTTCTAGAATAAGCTGACGCGAAGTCGCTTATTTTTACATTATTAGAGCAAGGCCAGTGAAGAGAGAAAAAATGTAACTGTCTTGAGACTCTCCTTCCGAGGTCCGGCACAAGGTTTCTGATTGGCTGCATGCAAATGAGTTTCTGTTGGTGTCCGGAACTCAAGCGGGGAAAAAAAATTTGCGAGCGGCGGAGGGTCGCATCGCGGTCTGGTCTGATCAGTGGATTAGTACTGTCAACTGAAGTTACTGCTGTCAACTCACTTTACTGGGCGGGTCAGCGTAATAGGTTGCAGTACGTTGCTAGCAAGCAAGTAGAAAGCAAACGTGAAATGGAGAGTAAAAACCAACTGAAACTCTTCGGATTTTTCAAAAAAAAGGCAAAGGGTAAGAATTAATGTTCGCGAACCGAAATTATAGCCTTGTTTGACCAACTCCATAAAGGCTGGCTATCAGAGTGGCATCATGTTGTTTACCCATACTATTGCTAGCTGGCTAGCTAGCTATCCTTGGTAAACACTCGTAAGCAGGGATCCAAATTTACATTTTGAAATGTGAATATCTACCAGCCACTGACAAATAAACTGGCGAAATTCACCAGCCATTCAACAGGAAATTAGTATTTTCTGTCTGAAACCTACCAGCCAACTTTAAAATTTACCAGCATTTGGCTGGTGCAAATTTTGAGCCCTGCTAGTTGGCTAGCACTGATGCGAGGCATCCAGTAACAAAATCAAGATCCAACAACAACACATATGAGGGTTACACGTTTCAGTGCTCATTTCGAGAGAAAAAACAAACATTTAAAAGAATTACAATTCCTCGTTATTACTCACGCAGCTCTAAATAGCTAAATCTGGCCAGAAGGGCGAAATGCTTTTTTCCCCATTGTTGACCATTTGTGTTCATTGATGTTCTGAGGAGCAGATGAGGGTGTTACACGAACACTGTAGAAAATTAGCAGTTTTCATACACAGTTGGCCTACAATGTAGGATTTTTTTTTAGGGAGATGTTTTAACTGTGACAAACTATAAACCAGTAAATATGACTAGAGGGGGCCGAGAGCTTTCATTCACCCTGTAATGGGCCATTTAACCATCAAAGTGACTTATGGTAAATTAACATAAAGGAGCATTAAAAAATCCATGTGTCATGGGAATGAACATGTTTCATGGGGATGTCCTTAAATTGAAATGTATTAAAATGTCCACTGAAATGTATGCAAATGCAAACCTAGGCATTAGCAAATTATTTGTAATTTCAGCTGAAAAAAGCAATCTGAAAAGTTTGTAAAGCATATTAACAATAAGAAGGCCCAAGGAGACCAGGTTTAAGGTCTTTGTATCCTGCATTGTTGTTGACAGTATTACATTGTGTTTTTATTTCTGATTTGTTTTGTTGCTTTGCCACACACTGATCTGATTTCATAATTCTGTAGAGGGTTGCAGCAAAGATGAGCTACAAACAGAGGAGGAGGCAGCAGCAGGAGCAGATGTGTCAGGATCAGGCATGGACATCGGTAGGCTAACCATTATTTAGAGAAGCCAACTTTAATTTGTGCTTGAGAAAGATAATCAATGAAGCACTTTTATAATACTCAAATGCATTAGGAGTATTAAAATTAGGAGCATTAGGATATTTCCTTTGGTGTAATTTATTTAGAATAGTTATAGGGTCACTCCATGCCAACTCATCCAGTTTTCAGAGATTTTCCCAGTTCATGTCATGGATTAAAAAAAAAAAGAAGAAATCATGTCCATAATCCTGTCTGCGATCTGCTGTCCCACCGAAGCAGTACTCCAAACAGTTTTTCCTTCATGAAATGATGAAATATACCTATAAAGGCAAATTTGCCTCTCTATATTAAACCCCATCAAAGAAAGGAATTTCACTGGGTAAGGCTGTAAATTTCAACATGCTTAAATATGACCCATTTCAAGTTGACTGTTATCGGTTTTGAGAAAGAACATGTCATGGAGATTTATGGAATGGGCTACGTTTTTAAGCTCAAAGGTCAAATCTTTACATTTCAAAATTCAACAATGGAGGCAGTTCTTAGTGTGACCAAAGTGTTTTTTTTTTTTAATTATAATCATAGCATTTGTAAGTAAATTCTGCAGCACTGATATTTGCAGTAAACCTTTTGTAAAGTAATGCAAGACACTACACATTCTTGGTATTTGATTCTCCAACAAATAAATTTGCAAAATTATTATTATTATTATTACTATACTACAAGCTATCTGTCATCTTGAATATCCGCAATATCCAAGTCGTTTCTTTTCTGCAGTGTTGAAACTTGCCGCCACGGCCCCTGCCCACACAGCATGACATTTTACCTGAAGTGCCTTTGCTGGCTAATTTGAAAACGGTTCTGTAGAATGCATCATGCATAAGATCAATTCAGTTTCGGAAATACTACAAGTCAGAATGCTGTAGATATGAAATCAGACTTTCATGACTGAAAAATCTGAGTTTTATTCATGTTTTTAATTTTGAAGATAAAAAAGCGGAATTCTGCGAATTGGCGGAAAAATCACATCCCTGTAATTACACCTTATATGTACTGTATAAAAATGAAAAAACAAATCTTCAACTCATCTTTAAATTCACATTCGGTCCAGCCGGGCTAAGCCCAGGTTGTCCTTAAAGTCTAGAAACGCCCCTGCCAGTTCCAATATCCATCCATCTATCCAACAGCCATAGAACTTAAAACTTGGGATTTAATTTTTATTATAGGCCCAGTCAAGGTTTATGTTTGGGATGAATTTAGATTGATACCAGCTAATTTCTAAACTATCTAACCTTTGCAACTGCTTCATCGATCACTAGTGCAATGTTAAGACAAGCCAACTGGCAACGCCATCAGTCTGATTTGTCACCTAAAATGCGACATGATAATGACATTCAACTTCATGAACTCAGCAAAAAACACTGTGCCAAATTTTTTCGACTGCAGGGAAAACCATGAAGTTATAGCAGCAGTTTTGCTAACTGAGTAACTTAACAGTACCTTCATCAGGCTAGCGACATCAGTGATGTACTGATGTCCACTCTGTTCTTCTTCATGAGGGCAACCGTGGGCAATTAGAGGTGATGGGAAGCTCTCTCTCTACAATGTGATAAGCGATGTGTATTAACTTCTCCCCCCCTGGATTGTGTCTTTGTTATCGCACTGAGTCCAGACATGAAGTGGCCAGGCCCGTCACCAGACAGTACACATTGCAAATGTTGGCAGAACTTGTTGTGAGTGATGGCGTGCCGGTCCGTTTTTTGTGGTTTTTGGTCCCCTTAAAAAAAACCACCCACCTCGGTTGGATTTGGCTGGTGAACTGAGAAGTAGGTTCCATCTTCGCTTCCCTCCACCCAGGTATGCTGGTTTCCTCTCTCATAGTAACCGCATATGTTAATTTCACTCAGCCAAATTTTGATCCTCTAGAATTACGGAAACTTTTCAAGAAATCACAGATTAGCCTCAGCCAGTGAGCATCAGGTAATCTCATTTGTGACCATGATTGGCAAATACACTTTCAATGGCCCAAAGGGTCAGCTACCAGCCAATCAACTTGCCCGACACACTTTTTCACTGGCCCCGGGCCATTGGTAATGCTGAACCCTGCTAAGGGTGGTGGATCTGCAGGAAGCTACAGAATTAGCACTGTAACACCCCAGCTCAAGGGTTGTAAATGTGCCCCTACAGCCCTGGTCCGGCAGAGGGTGGTGAATGCAGCAGTATTAGTACATACCCGGCATTCGCATGCAGTGCAGGCATTCTTCTTCCACCTCTCTGTGTTGCGCCGTTGCTGCCCCACCTCATCCGTGCAGTGTGTCTTGTTCAGACGAGCTTCAAGTCTTTTAATCTGTTGAAGGTTATGAGGAGTAAAAGCAGCCAGTGAGACACAACATTTTAAACTGCATAAGGAGGCCTGACTGGAAACCTGAGCCAATTTGGAGTTCACAAAAAAGGAGCAAAATCACATTTAGTATACATGGCTGTGGTGATCAAGGATGCATTCAGAGTAGCAGTCGCATTTATGCTGGTGGAAACCCTATTTGTCTGTTTGCATTTGCAAATTGTAATCTAAAGTTACATTGAACAACAGCTCTACCTCCTGGTCAGTCCATACGAATGATGATCCTGGCACCATTTTTTCTTCAAAAGAGGGAGGGGAAGTGATTTGTTTCTGTTGTTGCTTTTTTCGGGATTCTGATTGGCTAACGTGGGCTTGATCTTCTTGTTACACTGCTACCTACAGGTTTGGCATGCTCTTGACGGCATATATACATGGATGCGTGTAAACAAAAACTGTTCTAAAAACTGACACGTGTGCATGATGTTATTTTTGAAAACGGAGACAGAATGTTCGCTTAATGAAAATAGCCAGCCACGTGTAAACGGAGTGTAAATAATCATGAAAATGCAAGTAGGTAGAGCAGGATGTACTAACAGCAAACACAGAAGTTAACATCGTAGTTTATCGTTTTGCAAAGTGAACAAAATATTTTTTCTCTAATCGTTGCTCACAAAGCATTAAGAAGAAAGGAGTGTATTTTACTGCCGATGGCTAATTTTTATGCCCCCGTAAACAAAGTTTCGGGGGCATATAGTTTTTCACCTGTCCGTCCGTCTGTCTGTTCGCACTTTAACATGGCTATAACTTTTGATCGGCTCATGACAAGACTTTGATACTTGGCATATGCATTGCTTGTGAGAAGGCATTTCAGATTTCGGGGGCATATAGTTATTCACCTGTCCGTCCGTCTGTCAAAAACTTTTGATCGGCTCGTGGTAGGACATTGATACTTGGCATATGCATTGCTTGTGAAAAGGCATTTCAGATTTCGGGGGCATATAGTTTCTCACCTGTCCGTCTGTCCGTACTTTAACATGGCTATAACTTTTGATCGGCTCCTGATAGGACTTCGATACTTGGCATATGCATTGCTTGTGAGAAGGCATTTCAGATTTCAGGGGCATATGGGCTTTCACCTGTCCATCTTTCCGTCTGTCCGCACCTTAACATGGCTATAACTTTTGATCGGCTCATGACAGGACTTTGATACTTGGCATAAGCATTGCTTGTGAGAAGGCATTTCAGATTTCGAGGGCATATAGCTTTTCACCTGTCCGTCTGTCTGCCTGTCCGCACTTTAACATGGCTATAACTTTTGATCGGCTCATGATAGGACTTCGATACTTGGCATATGCATTGCTTGTGAGAAGGCATTTCAGATGGGGTCATGACTTTTGACCTTGTGACCTTGACCTTGGAGCATGACGCTTGGTGACAAAAACTTTAACATGGGTCCACGAGAGCATCAGTGTTTCACAAACACATCTTGTTGTTCATTGGAAAATGTTTTGATCGAGCAAAATGATTGACAACAGGTCAATAATTATTAGCGCTCATTTTAACTTAACAAGTAGAACTGGTGACACCTGATTGTCCTTAAGATTTTTGGAGTTTATGGGCAGTCATTTTATATAGGTGTGGCGGCTTTTATTTTGCCGTGGCGGTGTGCCACGATCAATTACATGTTGCAGAAACCCTGGGGGAAGGACTGATACCTTAATTTATTATACTTTTTTTTATTATTATTAGACCTGTTAAGAGCGATGACAAAACAGGAAAAGAAGAATTTTAGAATGTATTCTCCCTCTTAACTCGCGCAGGAATGCAAGTTGTTCATGCACTTGCAGCTGCCTATTGTCAGATCTTACTATTGCATATACTGTAACTATCTAACGTTATTACATTTGAGGTTTTGTTTTGTTTTGGCCATCATGGAAGAAGAAAGACCAGAAGTTGAAGAAAGAACAGTGGGAAGAGATACAACAACTAAAAAAAAATAGGACCAATAGTCCTGTGGCTTACCGGCAAGCAGTCTTACAGCGATGATACAAGTTATGAAAATTTCATGTGAAGTTTGACATTTGAATCAATGAAAATCAATGTCACGGTCACTAAAAAAAAAGCTCACATACATTTATAAGACCTTCTGTAATACAATCGTAAGCTCTGAAGCAGTTATGGTGATACTTTTCTGCATACTCATCTTTTGTGTTCCGCCAGACCAACTTAGAGTGTTTGTTGCCAAAAAGCTTTCTCATCTGACCAAAGCACACGGTTCCTGTTGAATTCCCTGTACCGCTTAGTGAAATCCAGACGTTTGCGTTTATGATTGTGAGTGAGAAAAGGTTTTTTCCATGCATGCCTCCCAAACAGCTTGTTGGCATGTAGATAGCACCTGATGGTTGTTTTGGAGACTTTGTGACCCCAAGATGCTACCATTTGTCGCAATTCTTTAACAGTGAGCTTTGGAGAACTTTTTATATCTCTTACCATCCTCCTCACTGTGCGTGGTGGCAAAATAACCTTGCGTCTTTTTCCAGGCTTGTTTACCACTGTTCCAGTTGTTTTAAACTTCTTAATGATTCCTCTGACAGTAGATATGGGCAGGTGCAGGCGAGTAGCTATTTTCTTGTAGCCATTGCCTGACTTGTGAAGGTCGACACACATCTGCCTTACTTGAATGGTGTGTTCCTTTGTCTTTCCCATGTTGAAGAGTGGATAAGAGAAATGGCCTCTGGTGTCATATCATATTTATACCCAAGGGAAACAGGAAGTGATTAATTACTAATTAAATGTTCTTAGATGCACTGATCAACTTTGTAAACTACTGTAGAAATGACAGAAATACTTCAATTACATTTATTTCCTAGGAATTGTTAGGGGCGCCAATAATTGTGGAACAGATGATTTTATGAAAAATAATTATTTCTTGGTCAGGGATTTTTTTCCCTTAAAATTCACTCGAGTTGAAGGTTACATTTTTTGACAATTTTCAGTGTGAGAGTATGCTTCTGCAATAAAAATTTAGTTTATTTTAGGCTTTTAACACATCTTAACCAGGAGTGCCAATAATTATTGAGGGCGCTATATATATATATATATATATATATATATATATATATATATATATATATATATATATATATAAAACACTTGCAGTTATATTGTGTTGTTTAAGTGTTCCCCTTATTTTTTTGAGCAGTTTATATATGTAATTTAATTTACTCATGAATTGAACAAAACCTTTCTTCATTGAATTCCTCCACCAGAGAGACAGATCCGGTCGAAGGAACCCTCCAGTCCTGTTTCATTCAGAACAATTCCCATTGACAAAGTCCTTATCTTATTTAAAATCCTGTAAATGCAGCTGAACACTTCAGGCCGGTTTTGGGAGTCTTTTTTCCTTTGAAGTCGCGTTTTTTTTGGCTGCACAATCGTGCACAACATTAAGAGAATACAATCTTGCTGCTGCGCAAAGTTTTATATACCTTTCTGATTGTCCCATCAGAAACATGTTAATCAACACATCTTTACTGGGGAAGTTTCACGATGGTGTGAACTATAAATAAAAATTGCGCAGATGACCCATTGTGAATAATTGAGTGAGTGGCTGTCAACATGAGTACTTAAGAGGATGTAAGGCGGCGCTGAATTCATTGATGGAAGAATCTATGTGTAAATTCATGGTAGGTAACTACACGTTTTTGGTACTTGATGACTATAATTGATTGTAGAATGACATACTATCAATACCATGTCAAATTTTTACTTCAGAAAACCAATTTTTAGTTAACTAATTGGGACACCATAGGCTCACTATTGCTGAAGTGGTTGCTACAGAGGACAACCATTTTTCTGTCACAACAGATAATTTTTTGAACTGCTGTATAGATACTATAGGCAAGTATATTCAGCAGCTTGCACAACAGGCTTTAGCCGAGGAGTTAAATTCATGCAACTTCTGAAAAACAGGTATGGGACTGAACTCGTCTATACTCTAAACAAGTGGTTCCCAAAGTGGGGGGTGCAGAGCAATTGCAGGGGGAGCACGGGGTGCGGGAAGCAAATTTTTTTCCACCACTAGAGTTTCGGACACCAACAGAAAATTATTTGCATACAGCAAATCAGCTACCTTGTTGCAGACCACTGACGGAGTGTCTTAACACATTTAACTTTTTCTGTCTTTACTGGCCTTGCACCGAGATACGGTCTCGGAACCACTGACTGCACAGTCCATTCATTGCCCAGAATTCTGCGATTACATCGTAAATGCGTCCCTTACTCTCAACATAACTGTTGGCCAAATCATTCATCTAGCCTGCCATTTTCATAAATAATTTATGAATAAAGTTATTCAAATATTTGGAGCTGGTTACAATCAATGTAGGCTAGCGATACCCAACTCGCCGCTTTTTTATCCTGCACTGATCTGGCATATTAATAATAAAATATTAAGTGACACTGAACGTAATCCGATGAATATAAAGCAGAAATAACAGAGACCTCATCTTGTTCTCGATAAAATGAGTGGTCTGTAGGCCTTCAGATTATTTTTATCTAGCCTAGCTACTGAACATTATAAACATATCGGCAGGTTTGCAAGTGGTGTTCATGAATTTTTTTTTCGCACTTCGCTGTCGGCTGTTAATATAGGTTGATTATGGTGCTTTCTGTCTGCATTATAGAAACATAATTTTAAGTAGACTGCTATACTCATGCAGAGGGGTGTGATACAGCCTAATGATTTTATACTTTAAAAGAGGTTTTGAATTATTAAATCTTCGTGTCCTTCATTTGAAAATTACAGTGGCCGTTTCCAAACCTGCCAATCATTTTTAATGTTTCCAGCTAGGCTAGATAAAAATCATCTGTTCAGAGCATTCATATTTTCTAGAATAAGCTGACAAAATCTTGGTTATTTTACATTATTAGTGCGAGGCCAGTGAAGAGAGAAAAATTTCACTGTCTCGAGACACTCCGGTCGCTGATTGGCTGTACACAAATGAGTTTCTCTTAGTGTCCGGAAAATGCATTAATAGCAATGTTGTTGAATATTTAAAAAATGAAACCTGTTACACTGAACATAATTACACAGTTAAGGTGCTTTAAAACAGTTACACTTAAAATAATTACACCATGGTTTGTTATTTTGTTATTTCTCATTCTAAAAGTAGCTTAGCTGTAGTTTATGGCAACCTACAGTTTATGGCAGTTTACTTTTATTTTTCAAAAAAGGTTGAAGTTTATATTAATTACAATGTGTGAAATAAACTGCAATGGCCTCTGAAAACAAAATGTGTGTGTGTATTACCTGTTTTTTTTTGGGGGGTGGGGCGTAAAAATTTTCTTTTGCACCAAAGGGGGGCCCAGCAGAGAAAGTTTGGGAACCACTGCTCTAAACCATGTTTGAGCTCGGCTTGCTAGTGAATATTCAATTACTGATCCTGAAGTGCCATCTAGAGATAAAATAGTGTTTGTTGGTGTCTGCATCTGCACAGAGGGATTAAAATGAAAATCTCACAGGGAGATAAATTTCCATTTACTGTAGCTGAAATGAAAGGTGTACAAAAGCGAACAGTTCTGCAACTTTAAAACCGATTACCTCCTGATAATGTTGCCAACAAGTTATTTTAATCATGTTAATGGTGTTTTGAAATTGCCAAGTAAGCAATGAAACCTAGATTTCAGGGTCTTTCCATATCAAAAATGGGGGGGTACTCACAGAATGATGGTCTCAGAATGGTTCACTACGTGATATTTTGTTGCCTGTAATGTCCAAAGATAACCTCTCCATTCTCATTTTATGGGCATCCAAAAAAGTGGGCCTTGCCCACGTTAACCCTCTGTTAGCAGTTTGCGGCCATTTTCAATGGGTTATAAATCATAAAGTAAGAGAGATAATGACTTGATGCTTACAAGGTATGTTTATTATGTCTCAAAGTCTGTGCTGAACCTTCAAAAACACTGATTCACCCCTTGTGTGCTTTGCTTTTAACCCGTAAACAGCGAACATCTTACGTAGATTTTTACGTGGAACGTACCTCCTGCCTTTTGTTTTGTTTATAGTACACCCAATCAATCTATCACCCGGGTCAGTTATTGAGTATTCACGAGCAAGGCGAGCTGAACACGGTTTAGAATATGGAGGAATTCACTCCCATCCCTTTTTTTCAGGAGTTGCATGAATTGAACTCCTCAGCTAAGCCAACTATGCAAACTGCTCAATATACTTGCCCAAAGTATCTCTCCAGCCGTTCAAAAAAATTCTCTCTTGCAAAAAAAAAAAAAAAATCGCTGTCCTCCGTAGCAACCATTTCAGCTACAGTGAGCCAACGTTATCCCAATGAGCAGTTAGGAAAAATCCGTTTTGTGAAGCAAAAATCCAACATGGGATTGAGGTCATGTCAACATGTCATTTTACTATCAATTATAGTCATTACATATCAAAAAAACGCGTAGTTCCCTACCATGAATTTACGCATGGATTCCTCCATTGACGGATTCAGCCCTCCCTTATAGTGGGGTGCAAAAAATGGAACAAAGTAAAAAATGACACATTTCATCACTTTTAAGATTTTTATTTTTAACTTTTTACAGCTTCAAAATAATAAAACAAAAGGAAAAGGCCTTTTGCAAAAGTTTGGGAACCCTGTTAGCTTGTACTTTGTAACTCCTCCTCGGGCAGCTATAACAACTTGCAAATGCCTCCTGTAGCTGGCTAAGAGTCTTTCAATTCTTGTCTTTGGAATTTTTTCATGATTCTTCATGACAGAACACCTCTAGCTCAGAAATATTCTTCAACCTTCTTGCATGCACGGCATGTTTTAGGTCTCTCCATAGCTTTTTATTAATATTCAAGTCTGGGGACTGTGATGGCAATTCCAAAACCTTCATCGGTCTTTCCTGGAGGTACGTCATGGTGGATTTTGAGGTACACTTTGGGTCATTGTCTTGCTGGAATACCCAACGTCTCTTCAACTTCAATTTCAGGCCTGAGCTTTGAACATTAGCCTCTAGAATGTCTTGATATTTGGTGGAATCCATTTTTCCTTCCACCTGCTGTGAACCCAGCTGCTACACAGCCCCAAAGCATAATGGATCCACCTCCATGCTTAACAGATGCCAACGTGTTCTTCTTTTCAAATACTTCACCCTTTTTTTCTCCAAACATACCTTCTTTGGTTGCGGCCAGAAAGTTCAATTTTGGTTTTCTTAGTCCAAAAAACATTGTTCCCATAGGCTTGAGGTTTCTCAAGTTTCTCTTTTGCATACTTCAGACGCTTAATTTTTTTTTGAGGTCGCAGGAAAGGTTTCTTTCTTACAACTCTGCCATGTAGGTCTTTGTTATTTAAGGTACATTGTATTGTTGTCCTGTGAACAACTAGACCTGTGTCTGCTACACTTTTTTGGAGCTCTTATGCAGTGAAGTGTGGGTTCTTCTGAGCATTTCTCACCAGATCTCGAGCCATTCTATCTTAAAGTGCCAGTAAATACCTTGCATGTCTTCAATGTGACAACATATAAAAATGGTATCAGTAGGTAGGGAAATCATTCATCTTCACATCGATATGTTATACAAATTTTTACGACATCGAAAAATATGGATATTGATGTTAAAAACTCACTCAACCCTCAAACTGTCCCGCGAGCGAAAATCTGATGTCATTAGAGTAAGTTCCCTTTCTTGTGTACCACGTGTCGTGTGACATAGCGCACACAACAGCAATAGCAGAAAGAATCAAGTTGACAGCCTCGGAGAGAAAACGCCGGAAAATTGCCCTTGATGCCAAAAGAAGACGATCCCTCGTATATATTGGGAGTGCTATTGATCGGTGGAAGAGTCTGAGAGAGCGACTGGGCATTGACAATGATGAGTTGGCCCAAACTTTGATGGATTAGTAAGTTGAAATACCGTGTTGGTTTCTCTTAGCAACATTTCTCGCGCTACTCGAGTTCATAAAAGTAAACAACGTAAATGGTAGTGTGCCTCGAATGGGGGAATTATGTTTTGCTTATCGTGTTTTGCTTAACATTTGACAGGTTATTGCAGTCGTGAAATCGTGATGTATTTAGACAGCAATCAGAATTTAATCGACATGGGACCCGATGTTCTCGTTATATGTTATATGGTCTGCGATATAGTAACTAAATGTCAAGGATCTACAGAAATGATAGTCTGAAGTAAATAGCCTCTTGAAACAAATATGGAGCTAAGATAAAAGACCTATAAATATCATTGCCCACTGAACATTACAGAACTCTGTTTGTTGCATGTGATGTGCCACAGTAAATTCAAAAATTCTTTTATTGCATTTTACTGCAGATTACGTGTCAGAATGCTGCCAGATAAAATATAATTTCCGATATTTCGCCACAACCTTTTGTGAATACATCAGTTAGATTGTGTTATTTTTCTTCGATTTAAAAAAAATCCAAGTTAAGAATATCTGGGTTTAAAAAAAAAAAAAAACAAAACAACAATGACATCCGTAAGACAAAAACATTCCTGCTGTAAAAATAGACATTGTAACTCCAAGAGAAGCCAATCTATGACATTCAATGAGTGTCAGAACGTAGGTCTACAGTACCGTTCATTTAGCAAAATCTTCACGGAAAAAATCTAAGAATCGATATACTTCAATTACATGACGCTTATGCATTCATAATATGTTCAAATGGTCTTCCCATATGTCATGAAGTGATTACTCGCCACCAGGGGCGTTACCACGGGGGGGCAGGGGGTGGGCAGTGCCCACCCTGAGAAAAGCACTGCCCCCCCAATGAAAACTCAAGAAAAAAAAAAAACTGATTTACTACTATTTGACAGCAACACGCGATATTGAACTGATTCACAGCCGGAGATAGACAGCCATTTAGAGTGAGCTTTACGTATGTTTCATTTATCTATCAATATGTGTGATTGGTGGATTCCTTCGCCAGTCTATTCTGCTGTGAAACCGATAGGCACTTTCAAATTACTAGAGACCCTCCCATTCTCATCGATTGCCGAAGAAACTCATCAGTCTGAGGTCACGTCTACGGCCCTGCGCTTCTCTCAGGGAATTAAAACTTGGCCCGGATCTCTTTTGTTGCTACTTCTGCCACTGCTTATTTTGTCAGGCTTCTTGTTTGACATGAAGGTAATTTGTGACTTGGTTTGTCATCTGTGTTGACTCGTGTTCTTATAACCTGAGTTGGCTACCGAGTGATCCCAGGCAGCTAATCCGGAGCTTCCGGAAAAAACTAGACTGACATAAGCTTTTTCGGCGACACGCTGGATGGAGTCAAGTAAAGGAGTCAAGTTACTGAAGGTAACTCTTGGAAAAGTAAACGTGTTCTCTTTTACTTTGCTTGATTGGCAATGTAATGGTGGATTCGTTTACTCTCTAAGTTGCTTTTCAGAATGTTTTCCACCTTTTGTATTTTCTGTACGGTTAAAATCAACGGCGGTCTTAAAAAAAAAAAAGAGATTTGTTATATCTTTATATATCTCCTAAAAATACTACAACGAGAGATGAAATGCTGAGTAGGGATGGGGCAATGTTGAACGAGGATTTTTATCTCCCGCCGCGGGATTAGCGCGAAGCGGCGGATATAGCATTGGGCTCCGTCCGTCCAGACACATAAAATTGAAGCGGCGGGGGATATTGCCATGTTAGTGGAAAACACTTTTTCTAAAAGTGTAATGAGACCACTTGCTGTCATGGGGTTTGTAGGCAGTCGCATGTAATTTCTTTAAACACAAACGCCTGAAGCAGCTTAAAATGATTTAAAATGCCGCCGGGAATAAGCCAGAGTTTAGATTTCGCTAATTGCAGGTGCTCCACCCTTCCCTAAATCTCCCGTGTACTTGGTCTAAATAAGAATCAAGCAATTTCAGTGGCGTATAACGATTAAGATGTGATGGTTAAAAGCAGACAAACCTAACTGGGCTACGGTGTTAGATTGAAAGAATGCCAGTTTGAATAATTATTTTTAAAAATCTTCCTCTTCCCCAAAAGCAGATGAGACGTGAATGTGGGATATAAATGATCAGTCGCACGAAGTCGCGTGGCAATGACAATCATGTTCATGCAAATCTGCTGTTCTGTGGCCATTTTAATTCGAAATGCATCAATCAAACATGCTGTCTAAACAGCTCTACTCATTCAACTAGAGTAAATGAAGCCAACATTTGATTGCCAATAAAGCAAAGTAAATGGGAACAGGTTTGCTTTTCTGAGAGTTGCCTAATTGGTTAATAGGAGACGATTCTGTAGTCATTTACTTGGCTCCAAGCAGCGCGTATCCGAAAAATATTGACGTCAGTCAAGTTTTTTTCCGGAAGCATTTCACATGCCCTTTGATGTTTCGCACTTTCGTTCAACCGGCATTGGGTTTAATGATCGTGGAGCGGGTAACTTGAGAATAGCAGGGAAAAAGTGCAAATAGTGATACAAGCATGAAATTTGGCAAAACTATTCTTCTTTGTCTCCTGTCTCATAATCAACCTCCGGCCACACAGAATTTGACAGTTTTTCAAAATGGCTCCCTTTCGATATATGAATATGGACATTTAATTCCTTAATCACTTATACATTTCTTTATCATTGTCAGTTTACGCTAAAATATTGAGAGCAAGCCAACAAGTACTAAGATCATGTAAAATAGTTTCTAGAAACATCCAAGATGGCTGTCATCATATCCAAAATGGCCGCCAAAGAGCAAAATCTTTGCGTATAAGTTCATATGTGCGCTATAAGGCCAGGTTGATCTGGGGTAAATCTAGCTGGATCAGTTTATTTTTGCAAGTAAGAAAATAATTAAGCTCTTTTTAATTAATTTTCATTCTAATTTGAAAATATGAACATAAAGGTAAATATAATTGTAATAGTGCAGTGTCATTGCACTACCAGGGCACACTGGTTGACACTATAGCTGTGAAACTCAGCATGGGGTTCAATGCTAGCTAATGGTAGAAATTTGTCATTAGTTTCCCAAATGCTGTTTCTCTAGCCCCATCTTAAATTTAAACAGCCGCACCTGAATTGACAGGATGTGCCAGCGCAGGAGAGCTGAGCCAAAGAAGACGGGGCTATAGTCTTCTGGAAGGTGTACAGATCACACGGGAATTAAATAGCATTGGATGAATGATCGGGCTAGGGGTAGGATTGTAACATATCTGAGCCTAGTTGTATCCCATATCTGAAAGTTCTTACATGTTGTATAGGTGGTAAAAGGATAAAGATTGGAAGGGTTGGTTTAGTTTATCTCTTTATGACCGTAAGAATGCCAAGATATATGAATTCACAATGATTGTGTAGAAAATATGCAATTTTTGTAGCTTATAGGCTGAAAATATTCAAAATATACAGCAAATTTGCCACCATTTTGAAAACGTGTCGGCCATCTTGGATATAACTATAAATTGAAGTGGCCGGAGGTTGATTTTGATTTATGGGGATATTAAGAGTTCTCATGCAAAGTCTGTTGCTTGTATCACCATTTGCACTTTTTTTCAACTACCCCGCTCCTCTATGAAGGAAAAGGGAAAGCTCAGATGTTCGCCCCATGGCAGCAGGTAGTGGTGCTATGACTTAAAACGCGTTCACAATCGGCACAACCCTAGTGGTCATAATTAATGAAAACTGATCACACCTGTTAATGTCCCTCACCTGTCGCCATTTCACCAGCCGCCACTGAGATATATATATATATTATATAAATTATTTTATTTTATTTTATTTTAATTTTTTTATTTTACGGCGATTTAAAAGTTCTTTTTTTTTTTTTTGCCCCCCCAAAGAGGACAAATGCCCACCCAAGCTTGGCATCCTGGTAACGCCTCTGCTCGCCACCACATTCTCCAGAAACGTTCCTGTCTGTCTTCTTTTTCGTCCGTGCGAGGCCATCTTTGTTTACAGTGCGCGATTTCGACCCACAATGCTTTCCGCGGCGAATAATCTAGCCGATCTATTTTTAGACTGGGAAACCCCTTTTTGAAAAATTGCATTTCCTAAGGTTATTTTTGGTCAAATATTTTTTATTATTTTTTTTGGGCCATATTACAGACAGCTTGATTTTTGGAATTTAAAAAAACAAACACATGCAAGGTACTTACTGGCACTTAAAGTTTTTCTTGGTCTTCCAAATCTTGTCTTGACCTCAATTGTTCCATATATTTTCTATATTTTTACGAAGTCTATGACATTTAAAATGGGTAGCTTGAAATACTGTGAGAGTTTTTTTGTAGCCCTCTCCTTGTTGGTGGAAGTGAATTATCTTGATTTTGACATCCTTGGACAACTGTTTAGAGGAACACATGGTTTTCAACACCAGACACAACAGTCGGTTACAACTTTAGAAGGCATGGAGTGACTTCAAAATATATAGTTCAACCCTAGAATTATATTCACCTGACTCACTGAAGCGCTAACAAGTAAATCACTTTGGTTCGGGGCTAAGTAATCATCTTCTTAAAAGGTAACAAAGAATAATCTTTGGATTCCCAAAGGGTTCCCAAACTTTTGCACAGGGCCCTTTTTCCTTTCTTATCATTAAAAAAAAAAAGAAAAATGAAAGTAAAAAGAAGCTTTGCTTTTAAATTTGCAGAAAGGTGTCATGTTTCACATTGTAGCATTTAGTGTTCAGGTTTGTTTTCAATCACTTGGAGATTAATTGTAACAGACATTTAAATCAGGGGTGCCCAAATTTTTGCATCCCACTGTATATCCTCCTAAGTACTCATGATACTGATACTGAACATTTTACACTGATAAAATGTTGTTGGAAGAAAATCTCTCTCGGATGATTCATGAAAAACTTTCAAGAGAAGGGGTGCGATCTCTGTAGTAAATGTCTCATAAAATTCAGGTGTATACCCATCTGGGCCTGGCGGTTTCGAGCTTTGAATGCTGCGGATTGCTAAGGTAACCTCTTCCAGAGTTATAGGCTCCTCCAGCGAACACCTATCCTCCTGACAAATGGAAGGAATCTTTTCGTTATCAAAAAACTCTTGCATAGATCTAGAATTGGCTGTTGTTTCCGTTGTATATAGTTTAGAATAAAATTGTCTAAATTCTTGATTTATTTCAGATCGGTCTTTTGTTGTACTTCCAGAACGGGTGCAAATTTCAGTGTCATATGTCATATGTCAATCATATGTCTAGATGCCTCAGATATTCTTATCTGATGAGCCAGCTGCCTTCCTATCTTCTCCCCATGTTCATAATATTTATGCCTGGAACGATTTATTAATTTAGTCGTCTCAGCTGTGGAGCGGAGATTGAATTCAGTTTGCAGACCTGTCCTCTTAGCAAGCAGGTCAGGGGTAAGAGACATTGCATACTGTTTATCCAATTCAACTATTTGTTATATTTAATCTCGGTTATATTTTTGCTTCTCTCATTTTTTGTTTTGACCAACTGAGATGAGTAGGAGATAATCCGTCCTCGGATGTATGCTTTAAGGGCTTCCCAAAGTATACTTTTAGAGACATCTGGAGTCTCGTTGATTTGCATATATAAAGCTATTTGGGCTCTAATAAACTCTACATCGGTTTCGCTGAATAGTAAGCCATTACCCATATGCCATGTTTTGGCTGAGTGCTTGCCAGGAAAGTTTAAATGCAGTCTTAGTGGGGCATGATCTGATGAAACGATGGCTTCATAATCTATATATTTTACTGTTGTAAGTAGTTTTGAGTCTACGCAGAAATAGTCAGTCCTGGAGAAGGACTTGTGTGGAGTAAAAAAGAATATTTTTGTTGGTTCTGGTTCATATATCTCCATGCATCTATTACATTAACTGACTTAAAAAAAATTTTGTAACAGTTTCTCTGATTTGGACAAAGAGTATTGTTTGTTTGCTGACCTATCAAGCACTGGATCCATCACAAAGTCAAAATCGCCCGCTAGAATGAGGTTATGAGTGTGAAGATTGGGTAAGGAAGCTAGTACTGAACTTATAAACCTCTCATCATCAAAATTGTGGGCATAAACATTTGCTAAAATAATTGGAATATTATAAATTTCCCCAGTTACTATTACATATCTGCCATTTGAGTCAGAGATTATGATGTAATAAAGGGAATATTTTTGTTAATTATCATAGCAGTGCCACGTGATTTAGAATTAAAGCTAGAATGAAACACTTGTCCCAGCCAATTTTTTAGTAATTGTTTATGTGCATGGTTTTTGAGATGCATTTCTACGCCCGCCCCTAATCTCTGCAGATGTGTTAGTACATTACCACATTTCACAGTTCCACTCAACCTTTTGCAGTTCCAGGTAATAAGCTTCACCACACCTTCCTCATCGTTCATGAAGGATCACTTTGGGTTATTATCAATGATCTACTCTAGATGTGAGTATGATGGCAACATAGCTGGTCCTGCATTCATATAGAGGAAATATAGAATCAGAAAAGGACAAAAACAAACAAATAACCACAAGACGTGTACATGTGATAACTTCTAACAGTCTCTCATCATCTGAACTATCGAACATTACATCTACCCTACCCACCCCCCAACCCTTCCCAAACAAGTGGTGGGGGAAAAAGAGCTTCTTAAAATCCAAAGGCACCTTGCCATTTAACACACCTCAAAAGAGGTGGAGAAAAGTACCAAGAGAAAAAAAGAAAACAATATAGACTTGGTCTCTAAGCTCCTTTCCAATTTTTTTCTGTTTTAAACCTCCAAACTAGTTTGTTGTATTTAACACAAAAGGGGAGCAAATATCAGTAGTAACAAAAATGGATCTGAAAGTAAAGTGACTTATGTTCATTTCTCAAAGATAGTAGCGATAATAAAGACTGTACACATGTAAAGCATGTACACTTGTAAAGCCTAAACATAGAGCAGGCTCACCGGTATGTACAGTGTTGGTGAGAATGAGAAATTAAAGAGAAAAAGTTAAGTACAAAACCCATTACTTTAACTATTTCAATTTAAGTCCAGAGTCATCCACAATAATTATTGATACCACAAGTTTTGGCATAAAGGATATCAAATTCAGATCACTACTATTACTTGCGTTCATGGGGATCAGTCCATTTTGGCAATCTTCTGATGGTAGAAATCCTCAGCAGCTTTCGGGGAATCAAAGGAGTGTTGAAGTCCATCCACAGTGATAGTGAGCCTGGCTGGGTAGAACAAGCTGTACATGAAGTTGGCCTCTTGGAGATTCCTCTTCACTTGATTGAAAGCGGAGTGTTGTTTGCTGACCTCCGGGCTCATGACTGGAAAGATGTACACCTGCTCAGCTCTGTACGATAGTCGCCCTTTAGTTTTGCCCAAATCCAGTATCTTCTGTCTGTCGATATAGTAGTGGAGGCGGACGAGAATGGACCAGGTCTTTCCCCGTTGGTCGGCCACGGGGCAGGTGTGCGGTGTGCCCAGTCTATAACCACTGGTGAGCTGAAGTTGTCGGCTCCGAGCACAGCGGGAAAGAAGTCTGCGAGGAATTTAATCATGTTGCCTCCTTCAGCTCCCTCTGTAACACCGACCAGCCGTAGGTTTTGTCTCCTGCTTCTGTTCTCAAGATCTTGACATTTGTCCTGTATTTTCTTACATTCTTTAATGATTAGTTGTTGTGACTTCTCCAGCGCAGTTACTCTGTCCATCGTTTCACCGAGCGCGGTTCCCATATCTTTATAGTTGTTGGCTGTCTCAGTCTGTGCCGAGCGGAGTCGTGCAAACTCGCCAGCATGCTCGTCTCGTACAGCCCGTATATCGGCTTTTGTATATACTGTATATATATACAGTATATATATACTGTATAGATATAAAGTGAATGTATATACTTTTGTATATACTGACTGCACTTATATTCAGCAGACTCAAATGAATGGAAAAAATGCCAGAGAGCCTACGCTAGGGTTTATATTAGGGGTGCCTAAAAATGGAACTGCCTTTTTTTTTTTTTTTAAATTTGAAAAAAAAAACAAAAAAAAATGGAACTGCCTGAACAAAAGGCACTTTTGGTGTCCTTATAGCCCCAGAAACAAGAAAGATAAAGTAAAAGAGACTGCATTTTCTGATTAAGCAGTATAACATTAGCTTAGATGCAAAGTATTTGATGATCTGACATGGAATGACCCTCTGTCACTGGAGGGTCATTGAATGGAGGAATTCAATGAAGAAAAGTTATACTGTTTCTGTGGTAGCATTTTGTGCTCAATGTGGCTTTTGGTTTTGGAATTTACACCGTATTCAACAAAATTGAATTCAGAGGTTTTGGCTTGATTAAAATGCCAACAGCTCAAGCACTCAGTAGACCTCCTCGTACTTTCATTGCACCATTATGTTTGATCAAGGGTAGAATATTGCCAGAATTTTTCAGATAATGGAATGTCTCTTCTGTTAAAATAAGGTATATTTTCAGATATTACTGAATTAGCGAGTTAAACTAGTTCCTTACAAGGTGTGGAAACTTTTTATATAAGGTCGCAAGCTTGGAAGTGGGAACTGCAAGCTTTTTATTGCAGGGTGAATGTTCTGACCATTAAATAAGTAGTTCCTTTAATGAGTATGTTGTGCTGGTTTGTGGGACACTGAAGAAATATGTACTAAGTTCTAAACCTACAAAACAAAGGGGTTAAATGCTTATTGTAGTAAAGAAGAACTTCTGAAAAAGTTATGCATCTAGCTGAAGTAGTTCAAAAGTTACAGTTTATGGAACTTCACAGGTATTTTTGATAGCACTCCTTTCTGCAGTAAAATCTGAGCCAAGCCCCACTTATTCAAGCCCCTATATCTCAAAAACTAAAAAAAGATACAAGACTGAAATTTTGCCCACTGTTTATTAAGACTAATGGAATTAAGTTTGAATAATGCGTTAGTTCTCAACCCAATTCACCAAAGTGATTTCCGAAGCTGATCGCTAATGATGATCCAGTAATCGGCTTTAAATATTTGCTTATTTAAATCCCAATGGCGACTTGTTTTGGCCAGGCAGGGTATTTTTTAAATCCCATTTTCAACAGAACATGCATGAAATAGACCACGTCAATCAGATGAGATTTAGGTCATTTATCTGATTCGGGGAACAGATAAATCAAACTTGCCTGACACCATCTAAATCCCAGAGATACCACAGGCCAGATGGCATTCCTAAGAGTCCATGCCTCACTGACCAGAATTTTCATTCTCATGTACACTTCAAAATCCAACCTCTGCAAGCATATTTGTTATGAGACATGCATTCATAACGGTATTTCATTTGTGAATATATTGCCCTCACATCTATTTAAAAAAATTGGGGTATATCATTAATATTAACATTGTTTGATACATTGCATTGATCATCGATCAAAAACACCACTAGCACACATATTTCAATCCTCTCCATCTTAATTTACCTGAAAAAAATGTTCCAAGTTGCAAAAGGCTATAAACCTTTTATTCCCCATTGTATCCCCCAGAGTTTTAATTCTCCATCTCAACAATATTTTGGTCCAACTAAAGTGCAATTCAGGACAGCAACCCCTGTCCAAGCACTGATAAATTATGCACGGCAAGTCAGCAACACGCAGACAGCCCTTGAGCATTGCCATGAGTGCTGTTCACAGTTATGAGTAGGCAGCTCACCTGCTTTCGTAAGCCTGTGATAGTCTTCTGCATGTCCACTACAAAGTCCTGGAAGTCATTCAGTGAGGGTTCAGGGCTGGGTCTTGTTTGCAGTGTGATGTTTACAAGGCTTTCGCTGGGGTCTTCTGTGATGCTGTGAAAAAGTCAGGAGTCATGTCATGTAGTGATATTGATCTATGATATTTTTGGACTATTGCCCCCATGTCAACAAACAAAAGGTTACAAGGGATTTCAGACAGTTGGAGCATTTGTTGGCACATTCCTGCGGCTTGAATTGAAGAACCTAGGGCTCAAAGTACTTAAGTCACATTTTCACTAACTGTGAGATAAGGATGGGAAAACGTCTTTTATGGTAACCTCAGTCGCTTTTCTCCGTTTCCTCAAAATAGACATTTTGTGACTCAAGTACTTTTGGCACAGGGGTTTTCAATTTAACTGAGTGATTCAATCCCTGTTCTTACAGACTAAAGAGAGAATAGCCAAAAGGAAAGCCATCATGTGGAGATATTGCAACTTCCTAGGACTGTTAAAGTGCAACAGAGGTATAATAGAAGAGTAGAATAAACCTACAGACCTCTGAAATACTAAATTAACCCCATAAAACCTACAGACCCACATATGGGTCTGTCAAATCTAATTGCTGTATTCAAACTTGGGGAACTTAATGCCTACTTCAAATTCTAGTGGAGATTCCAAGGTTTCCAATGATCCCAACTACATCCTGCTGAATTGCAAGAAAATGTGTATAAAATAACGTACAAGATCAAGATATTTCCAATTTGATGTTAAGCTGGGGCCATAAAATCATGGCATCTCGGTTTGAACACTTTCCCTAATATTAGTGTGATGTGGCTTGAGTGAAGGGCTGCAAACAGTAGATACAGAATATGTATGACATTTTCTGACTCTAAGCCTACTTTATGGAAAGTTTAAGAGAAAAAAAAAGAGTTTAAGGGGTTCAATGTTATTTAGGAAAGGGTCTAATCCTATTATGAGAGATGCCCACCAAAACAAAGCACATCTTATTTAGCATGTAAAGGTCCCATTGAATAGAAAATTAGTCGAGTCACTCGTATTTAATTAAGTGAAAGACAACCTTGATTCAACAATGATTCAAATGGTTAAAAAAAAACAAAAAACGAGATATGTATGTGAAACACTGATGCTCCCAGATATAAGCATAGTATAGATTTTTAATATGGAAAAGGACTAGATGGAATCGCTTGGACTTGCAAAGGGTTAAATCAACAAATAAAATTTTTTCAACTTTTCCAGGAAACTATGGTGAAATGAAAGTTACGCCAAGGTGAAGGTCAAAAGGTGAAAAATGATGACCTTATCCAAAAGGTCTATCACTGACCAATGATTACTTATGGCCAAGGTTAACGTTTTCGAAAAATGCGTTTTATGCCAAGGTCAAGGTCACAGGGTGAAAAATGATGACCTCATTCGTAAGGTCTCGTGACAAGTATCAAAGGCCTATCTCTGACCAATCAAAAGTTATGGCCAAGGTTAAAGTTTTTGAAAAATGCTGCCTACGTCAAGGTCACAAGGTCAAAAACAATGAACTCATCCAAAAGGTCTCGTAACAAGGGATACACATGTGAAGTATCAAAGGCCTGTCTTTGACTAATCAAAATTTACGGCCAAGGTTAAAGTTTTTGGAAAATGCGTCCGACACCAAGGTCAAGGTGACTAGGTCAAAAATGATGACCTCATGCAAAAGGTTTTGTGACAAAGGATACAAATGTCAAGTATCAAAGGCCTATATCTGACCAATCAAAAGTTACGGCCAAGGTTCAAGTTTTTTTGCTGCTGCAGACAAACAAACAGATGGATCAACGGACAGACAGGGGCAAAACAATGTGGAAAGGACACAGCCTTTATGGTTCACGCGCTTAGACCGCCTCCGTACTTGCCTTTAACGTTAGTCAATAAATGTATTAAAGTCGTGACAGGTTTTTGTGTTACTCGTATGTTGTATGGTTGTAAGATGCAACCAAAAATGTAAGAATTCCAGGCACTCAGAGAATAATTAGATTAAAAAGAAGCAAGAAAGGATAAAAAGCCTTTATTATTATAGGCTAAACAGTTAGAAAAGCCGACCTAAGCGATATTTTGACCTAAGCGGTCTTCGTCAGGGCGTTAAAAAATGGCTGTAAGATGCGTTGGATGATCTATGGTATGTATGGTATGGTAGCGGTAGCTATGAGTTTGTTGTCAGTTCTGCTGGTGTATGAATTGTTATGAATATTTCGTTTAACGAAATCCGCATTATTTTACACAACGTCCCAACTTCAGTGGAACTGGGGTTAGTACAATTTCAGACACCCCTACAGTGGGCCATACCATTTCTCAACCTTGACGTTAGTTGAATGTCTTGTCTGTCTGTGTTACTCCCACTCCCATGATTAGCTCATAGGTTTGCGTGTGTTGTGCGAAACGATTAAGGCTAATGTAAGTAGCTATCTAGCGAGTCTAACACACTTTACCTTTTTACCCTCAGAGTTTCTGTCTAGTGTTCATGGATGAATGCTAACGTGTATCAATGGCTTGTGATTTCAATATAAAATGTCATATGCAGTAGCAGTCCGTCGCTGGTGACCTCACCTTTCAGTGTTTAATTGCCTAAACCTCTCGCAGTTAACTTTGTCTAATAATCAACTATTGCGAAGACAAATCAATAGAATGACCGTCAAATTTGTTTTCAATTGCATTGTTTCACATTGCATCATAAAGTTTTCTTCTGCATATAAAAGACGCTGTAAAATGTCAATATGCCTTAATAAATTCTGAAGTCATGAAACGTTAGCTCAAGAAATGGCTCAGACTTGCGTAAATTAGTTTGCGAGGCTCATTAAGCAAAAAGGTAGAAAAGTCCTTTCAATATTCTTAACCCCTTTCTGCAGATGTAGATGCCCGCGTCTATAGACCTGCACATTGGAAGTACGCTGTTACTGTACTCGATCACTAGATAGCACCCCCGGATCAGTTATTGAATGTTCACAAGCAAGCAGACCTCGAACGCGGTTCTGAATACGGTGAAGTTCACTCCACTCCCTGTTTTTCGAGAGCTGCATGAATTAAACTCCTCAGCTAAGCCTGATGTGCAAACTGGTCAGTATCCTTGCCCATAGTGTCGATTCAGCAGTTTGAAAAAACGATATCTTGACACAGAAAAAATCGTTATCCTTTGTAGCAACCAGTTTAGCCACAGTGAGCTAACAGTATTCCAATTAGTAGTTCATAAAAATCAGTTTTCTGAGGCAAAAAAATCGAAATGGTATTAATTCTCTCACATTCTATTGCCTATTACAGTTGTCCCATACAAAAAAAATTGTAGTTCCCTACCGTGGCTTTACGCGTAGATTCCTTCATTGACAAATCCAGCGCTTCCTTATATCCACCCGAGTACTGGCGTTGATAGCCAATCACTCAACCATACACTCAAGCTCTTCTGCGTAATTGTAGAGTTACACTTCATGGCCTCCTGAAGTTTCCCTGATAACAATGTATTGAATGGCTCGTTTCTTATCCAATTCCCGAGTGTTTAAACATTTTAGAGTAAGTGAAACACATTGATTGGACAAACACAGAGCATACAAACCAATGCGTATCAGCATGCGCTGTTGTATCCTGTCTACGTTATGCACATTACGCGGCTAAAATAGACGGGATTTATAGAAAATCGGTTCGCAAAACTGGCCTTGAAGTGTTCAGTTACATTACAGGATTTAAATGAGAACGATATGCTCTATTGGAATTATTTCGAATGAAACAGGACCGGAGGGTTCTTGTTACTGGATACATCGCTCTCTATTTTATACAGTCAATGTCTCTGGAGGAGGGATTCACGAAAAAGGTCAGGCTGCTATTTTTGTTTGTTTTTTTTTTCTGTTTCGGAATGTATATGTACTCAACTAAGTCGAATGTTGAGTTTTTTTTCCTGTTTAAAACGCGAACTGCCCGTGCATTTTGGTGTGGACCCCCGGTACGTTCATTGCACGTTTCTTTTGAATCGGGAGACGCAATGGATTTGATATTCCCTGAAAGTGGAGTGTCTGTTCAGTTAAAATAAGGTATATTTCAGAATTCAGATATTACTGTGTTAGTGAGGTGTACTTGCTCCTTATAAGTGTTGAAATGGGTTCGTGAGCTTTGAAGAGGGGACTGGTAGCTTTCATTACAGGGTGAATGTTCTGACCGTTTAATTAGCAGTTTATTTAATGCGTGTTTGTGCTGGCTTTGAAGAAAAATGGCCAAAACTCTAAACTTTATTATGGAGAAAAGGCACGTTCATATTTGGAGAGGTTACTGGTGACCATTGGTATTCAACTGCACTGATATTGATAAATTCATACTAAACTCAACCAGAAAATCATTCGTTCATATTAAATTTCATGCCTTAGAGCTTTAATTGTGTTAAATACATGATTTTTTTAATGATTTGACAGCAAATCATTTTGAGACTTTGGGGAGACACTTGGGTAGCTGTATAATTTGGCTAATAGCATGTAGGTAATCTAGAATGTAATTTTGAAGATGAATTCTACTTGTGCTCAAGGAGTTTATGATACCATAAATGTATAGTTTTAAGCCCCAGCAGTTTTTCAATCGTCAGAATTATTTTTTTTGCAATTTCAATGGTGAATTCTCATGAAGATTTTTTATGTTTGCTGCTCATTTTCTCTACCAAAATCATGAAAATAAACTGAAATACAATGTAATTCTAAATGCTGTAAGTGTCTTTCCTGAATTGAGCCACATTTTTCCTCTTTGTGAAGCTTAAATCTTGAATTATACAGCATTAAAGTGGGTAACCCATAAATAGCCAAATTTGGCTTCTGCACAAAGGGGTTAATATAGTCATGGCTATAAGCAGGCAGCTGATGAAGAATAAGAGTGGCACCTTTTAAAAGCAACACCTAAAAACGGAGGAAAAGGGACAGAGGCAATAGCAACACCAACAACTGTGAGATAAGACTGACTATTTTGTCATTTGAATTAAGACAGACTTTTTCCTCTGGGATTCAAGAGGAATGTTCAACTGTGAGAACCAGATAAATAAATCTTAGATGTGCATGTTATTTGATGCTTTGAGTAAAGTTCCTGAAAAGTACATCAACCTCTACAAGAGTCTCTTTTTAGATTGGTATATACACTTTCACATGGAATTTGTGCGCTGCTACCAGCTCTGGGGAAGAATTGAACGAAGTAAGAAATGTAATTTAATGCAGGTTAACGGTTAACCCCCCCCCAAATATCCAAATCCCCCCATCTGAAAATGTGGGGGGGGGATTCCCCACCAGTTTGAAAAATGAATTTTAAGCCCCGCTATCCCTCAAGAAGGTTTAGCCAATGTGAGGCCAAGGAATCATTGGCAGTTGCATGATAGTAATGTCAAATGACCATAACATAACCAAACTATGTACAGGCTTACCTCATTCTGAAATAAATTCCCACCCTTTTTGGCCAGTTTTGTTTGATTAAATTGGTTAATGCACAAGCTAGTGCTTCTCCTCCTTTTCTGTGCTTTTTGTCTACCAACGGGGGAGTAATGTCCCTTTTTTTCCTCTCACTGTTTGTTTCTTTTCTAAAAAGTATGCAAGCGTGAAATGCAAGTTGTCTTTTGTATTCATTCTTTGGAGCAGATATTTACATTAGTGGATGTATTACTGTTGTGAGCTGAAGTTGCTGCTCCTTTGCAGTTCAGTTCACAGCAGATTTGATCATTACAAACTAATTACTGATTAAAGTATTAGCTTATGTGGTTAGCCTAGCTGACATCATGGTTCATTGTTAGATTGCAATGCTTATTTTATATATACTGTATATAGATATACATTATAGACACACACACAGACACACACACAGTGCTGTGAAAAAGTATTTGCCCCCTTCCTGACGTCCTATTTCTTTCTTTCTTATTTTTTTTTTGCAGATTTGTCACACATAAATGTTTTAGATGTAAGAAATTTTAATATTAAACAAACATAAACAAAGTTGATACAAAATGCATTTTTTAAATGATGATTTAATTTACTTAGGATAAAAAGCTATCCAAACCTACCTGTCCCAATGTGAAGAAGTAAATAACCCCCCTTGTTAAATCATGAATTAATTGTGATTAACCCCATGTTTTGAGTTTAATTTTACAATCCAAAACCAGGCCTGATTACTGCCACACCTGTTGAATCAAGAAAGAAATAGAACCTGTTTGACAAAGCGATGTAGGCTAAAAGATCACAAAAAGCAATGCATCATGCCACGATCTACAGAAATTCAAGAATAGACTAGAACGGGCACTCGGTAGAGTGCATACCTTCGCCGACGCTACTGAATCCCTCGCCACTGGCGTTGGTTTCATGCCGATTGGATAAAAATTGACCGAGATATGGCCGAAAGTCGGTTTTGACCTTTTCGTGGCCTTGACCTTGACCTTTGACCCGATCACTCCCAAAATCTAATCGATTAATCCTCAGGTCATGCCAAATCAACCCACCAAATTTTATGAAATTCCGTTCGGTGCTTTTTGAGTTATTCGATACACATACAGACAGACACACAAACAAATAAATACACGGGGATCAAAACATGACCTTCGTCAGCGAAGTCGCTGGCGAAGGTAATGAGAAACAAAGTCAGTAACATCTATCAGTCTGGAAAGGGTTACAAAGCCATTTCTAAGGTGAGTGAGAGCCACTATCCACAAATAAAGAAAACTTTAAAATAAAGAAAAATACATTGTAAAATGTCAATTTGCCTTAATAACTACTGAAGTCATGTAACATTCGCTCATGAAATGGCTCAGACTTGAGTAAATTAGTTTTCGAGGCTGATTAAGGGGTGATCTGGGGTTAAATGGGCAAAATTTGATTATTTTCCCCTTTTTTTTTGAATAAATATATTCGATAATTACCCACCTTTAATAATCACTAATTGCAACAAGGATTAAAATCTGAACTCAACTTTTCAATACGGTCTAATGTATTTTCCATTGATTTCCAAAGGTATTACTTTTTTCACGTTTCTCATGTTTTTGGAAGTCATAACTTTTTTATTTATCATTGAAAATCAATAAAATTGATTGGGCTGCAGGTACTTTACTTCATTAAAAATGCAATGACATTGGGATATTTTGCCTATCTGTTACATACTTTGAATATTTTGAGTATTCGTCAGATTCCGTGCAAAATAATTTCGAAATTTGAGTAAAATGCCCCAAAATCACAAAACTAGCAAATTGCACAAAGAACGGTTAGGTCATTGCATTTGAATAAGCAATGGCTTTTAAATAATGAAAGAAAAACTGAATTCTATCACAGTGTTAATGGGAATTGGTGCCAGAAGTTTTCTGCATATTTAATCAGCTTGCTTGGTTACCATGGCAACCGCATAAACAGAAAAATTCCAACTTGTATCTTCTTTGGTGGTTATTACATATACCTCTTTAGATTAATTATATCCCCGAATGCCAAATGGCCTTCCGGGGGTATTATGTTTTTGGTTCGGTCGCTGCCGCCAACGGCTGGGGGTATATCCCCGAATGCCCCCAATCCTCCAATTCCCCAATCCTTGAATAGACCTTGAATAGACTTTCATTTGAACTGATTTTCAGGTCAATCGGACAAATGGTTCTGAAGATATGGCAAAAATGGTAATTTTCCATCACAAACGCCACCTGGTGGCAAAATATTGAACCATACAGGTATGATGTCATCATGTGACACGTTGTGAGGTCATGACCTTGCAGTTGCACATACAAAACCCAAAACCAGTGAAGTTGGCACGTTGTGTAATTTGTAAATAAAAACAGAATACAATGATTTGCAAATCCTTTTCAATCTATACTCAGCAACAAAAGTTTCTGTGACACCATTTATGTGTATGTTATAAATGACACGCAAAGATCTCAATGCAATCAATATGTTTATTTAACAGGAGAAACACTGACTTTTCAGTGCCAACGTCACTCAAAACGAAAAATGTCATTTTCATGCGTCATGAAGCACTTGTCTGACGTCTAACCAATTGTGACCTTCACACTTCAATACCGGGTGTGACTTCCTCGTGCCATGATGCAAGCAACGCATCTCCGGCGCATGGACCGAATCAGATGTGCCAGAAATTGCTGTGGGATGTCATTCCAAATCTGACGTAGACGTTGTCGCAATTCCTGGAGTGTAGCTGGCGGGTTATCCAACCGCCGCAAACGTCGATCCATCTCGTCCCAAAGATGCTCGATTGGGGACATGTCTGGGGATCTGGCTGGCCATGGCAGGACATTGACATGTTGTTGCATCAGATACTGCTGTACAATCCTTGCAACGTGTGGTCTGGCGTTATCATGTTGCAGCGTTATTCTGGGACCATGTTGCATCAAAAACGGTACCACCAATGGCCGTAGCACTTCATCGCGATATCTTTGACCTGTCAGATTTCCATCAATAACAAGCAAATCTGTTCTGTTTCTAGCCGTGATCCCTCCCCAAATCATGACACTACCACCTCCAAAACGATCAAATTCCTGAACACAGTTGTTGGCATAACGTTCTCCACATCGACGGTATACACGTAAACGACCATCACATCGGTTAAGCATGAATCTTGATTCATCAGTGAAGAGTACAAGATCCCACTGACGTTGGATCCACCGTCGATGTTGTTGTGCACACTGTAGACGCAGTCGTCGGTGTTGTACTGTGAGTATTGGACGTCTTGCTGGCCGACGTGGGACAATGCCAAAATGACGGAGACGGCGACGGATTGTCTGTGCAGACAGTCGCCTCAAACCAGGTATCATTCTTGCAGTTATGGTTGCAGGTTGGAATCGATTTCGGAGATGGGTTGTTCGAATCCAGTTGTCCTGTCTGGGAGTGGTTACTCGTGGACGGCCGCTGCGAGGACGGTCTCTGACATGTCTTGTCTGCTGATGACGCTGCCATAAGTTCCAAATGGTGTTTCGGTGGACATTCAGGCGATGAGCAACTTCCCTCTGCGAGGTTCCGGATTCAATCATCCCAATGGCCCTCCACCGATCATTTTCAGACAGTCTTGGCATTTAGAGGGTAGAGTTCCTGATCCGAAATGGCTGTGTTTTCGATAAGTGATGCTTCCGTCGTTCATCAGGCACAATGTGAACATTCCAAAAATTCTCCTCTTTTATTGCCATCCACAAGCATGATTTACGCACATTTTCACGTGCAAAGTCATTTTCTCGCATTTTCATGATTTCCATTTCAATGTTGTGTTTACGTGTACTGTTTCAGTCTGATATCACCATGTATGACAATTTCATAATTGCGTTATGAAAAATAATTAACAATATTGGTGTCACAGAAACTTTTGTTGCTGAGTATATATTCAATTGAATACACTGCAAAGACAAGTTAATTAATGTTCGAACAGGTAAACTTTGTAATTTTTTGCAAATATTAGCTCATTTGGAATTTGATGCCTGCAACATGTTTCAAAAAAGCTGGCACAACTGGCAAAGAAGACTGAGAGAGATGAGGAATGCTCATCAAACACTTCTTTGGAACATCTCACAGGTGAACAGGCTAATTGGGAACGGGTGGGTGCCATGACTGGGTATAAAGGCAGCTTCCCTGAAATGCTCAGTCATTCACAAACAAGGATGGGGCGTGGGTCACCACTAAGTGAAAAAATGCATGAGCTGATTGTCGAACAGTTTAAAAAACATTCCTCAACGAGCTATTGCAAGAAATTTAGGGATTTCATCATCTACGGTCCGTAATATCGGCAAAAGGTTCAGAGAATCTGGAGAAATCGCTGCACGTAAGCGACAAGGCTGAAAACCAACATTGAATGCCCATGACCTTCGATCCCTCAGGCGGTACTGCATCAAAAACTGACATCAGTGTGTAAAGGACATCACCACATGGGCTGAGGAACACTTCAGAAAACCACTGTCAGTAACTAAAGTTCGTCGCTACATCTGCAAGTGCAAGTTAAAACTCTACAATGCAAAGGGAAAGCCATTTATCAACAGCACCCAGAAACGCTGCCGGCTCCGCTGGGCCCAACCTCATCTAAGATGGACTGATGCAAAGTGGAAAAGTTGTCTGTGGTCTGACGAGTCCACATTTCAAATTGTTTTTGGAAACTGTGGATGTCGTGTCCTCCGGACCAAAGAGGAAAAGAACCATCCGGACTGTTTTAGGCGCAAAGTTCAAAAGCCAGCATCTGTGATGGTATGGGGGTTTATTAGTGCCCAAGGCATAGGCAACTTACACATATGTGAATGCACCATTAATCCTGAAAGGTACATACAGGTTTTGGAGCAACATATGTTGCCATCCAAGCAACGTCTTTTTCATGGACGCCCCTGCTAAATTCAGCAAGACAATGCCAAGCCACATTCTGCACGTGTTACAACAGCATGGCTCCGTAGTAAAAGAGTGCGGGTACTAGACTGGCCTGCCTGTAGTCCAGACCTGTCTCCCATTGAAAATGTGTGACGCATTATGAAGCGTAAAATACGACAACGGAGACCCCGGACTGTTGAACAACTTAAGCTGTACATCAAGCAAGAATGGGAAAGAATTCCACCTGAAAAGCTTCAAAAATCGGTCTCCTCAATTCCCAAACTTTTACTGAGTGTCGTTAAAAGGAACGGCGATGTAACACAGTGGTAAAAAGGCCCCTATGCCAACTTTTTTGCAATGTGTTGCTGCCTTTAAATTCTAAGTTCATGATTAATTGCAAAAAAAAAGGTTTCTCAGTTTGAACATTAAACATCTCGTCTTCGCAGTGTATTCATTTGAATATAAGTTGAAAAGGATTTGCAAATCATTGTATTCTGTTTTTATCTACGATTTACATAACGTGCCAACTTCACTGGTTTTGGGTTTTGTAGTTTCATGTCAATTGGACAAATAGTTCCAATAATATGGTAAAAATGGTCTTTCTTGTGACAAAGCTCCACCTTGTGTCAAAATTTTGAACCAAACAGGTATAATATCATTGTTGGACACATCCTCAGGTCATGACCTTTCATTCGCACTTGATTTGAGGTCAATCGGACAAATATATCCAGAGATATGATAATCAGTTTTTGGCCCCTGGTGGCCAATCTAGAAATTGTACATTGTCCAAAATCGCATCAGTTTTTCCTCTTTATGATATGTACTTATATGCATAACTTGGAATTTCTAATTGAAATATTAAGGAAGTTATCGCGTTAACACGTAAATCACTTTTTGGCCCCTGGTGGCCAATCTAGAAATCATAAATTGTCCAAAATCGAATCAGTTCTTCCTCTTTATGATGCTTACTTATATGCAAAACTTGAAATTTCTAATTGAAATATTACTGAAGTTATCGCGTTAACACGTAGGGCGGCACGGCGGCGGTCGGACCAAAAACATAATATCCCCGGAACGCCATCCGGCGTTCGGGGATATAATTACTCAAATAGAACCTGTCTGTCAAAGCGAAGTAGGCTAAATGATCTCAAAAAGCAACAAACAATGCCACGATCTAAAGAAATTCAAGAACAGATGAGAAACAAAGTCAGCAACATCTGTCTGGAAAGGGTTACAAAGCTATTTCTAAGGTTTTGGGACTCCAGCTAACCACAGTGAGAGCCATTATCTGCAAATCAAGAAAACTCAGAACACTGTTGAACCTTCCAAGGAGTGGCTGCCCGACCAAAATTACTCCAAGACTGCATCGACAACTCGTTCAGGGGGTCACAAAAAACCCAGAACAACATCTAAAGAACTACAGACCTCACTTGCCTCAGTGAAAGGCTCATCACACATTTGCCAAATGACATCTTGATAATCCGCAGGACTTTTGTGAAAATATTCCATGGACTGACAAGACTGTTTGGAACTGTTTGGAAGGTGTGCGTCCTGTTACATCTGGCATAAAACTAGCACAGCATTTCATAAAAAGAACATCATACCAATAGTCAAACATGGTGGTGGTAGTGTGATGGTCTGGGGCGGCTTTGCTGCTTCAGGACCTGGACGACTTGCCGTAATTGAGGGAACCTCGAATTCTGCTCTCAACCAGAAAATCCTGAAGGAGAATGTCTGACCATAAGTTTGACACCTCAAGCTCAAGTGCACTTGGGTTATGCAGCAGGGCAATGATCTGAAAAAAACACCAGCAAGTCCACCTCTGAATGGCTTAAAAAAACCAAAAAACAAAATGAAGACTTTGGAGTGGCCTAGTCGAAGGCTGGACTTGAATCCGACAGAGATGCTGTGGCATGACCTTTAACAGGCCCTTCATGCTCGAAAACCTTCCAATGTGGCTGAATTAAAACAATTCTGCGAAAAATAGTTGGCCAAAATTCTTCCACAGCGATGCGAAAGACTCACTGCCAGTTATCGCAAATGTTTGATCGCAGTTTTTGTCGCAGAGGGTGGCAAAACCAGTTATTAGGTTTAGGTGACAATTACTTTTTCACGTAGGGCCAGGTATGTTTAGATGGCTCTTTCCCCTTAATAAATGTTATCACCATTTAAATACTGCATGTTGTATTTACGTTAGCTATCTTTGTCTAGAATTAATTTTTTTTTTGATGATCTGAAACATTTAAGTGTGAGAAATATGCAAAAAATAAGAAACGAGGAAGGGGGAAAATACTTTTTGACAGCACTGTACAACGGACGCCACACCATGACAATATCTTGTCAGTCCATGGAGTCGGTAAGCTAAAAATACGCTAATAAAAACTGGTTTTACTAAATTTGAAATTAAGTCACATCATTGTCAACAAAATATATGTGCCGACAGTGAGTATTGATAAATTCACTGATTTCAGATTTGAACCTCACCCCACCCCATATCTACAACATTAAACAGGGGCGAAATGCGCATTTAGTTTAGCTGGAGTTAACCTGTTCAACCTGAACGCCCCCAGATTTTCTGACGGATCTTCTGCAGCCTACTGTCCGTAAGAGGCATTGAAGCCTCTGACTTTTTTTATGCATTATTGCTTTCAACCTGTTCCTGTTCAAGATTGCCTGAGTAAGAATCAAACAGTTTTTTGCAATTGAATAATGAAAACCGCTACATATGCCTATGATGATTAAGAAATTATACAACCCCAATTCCGAAATAGTTGGATCAAAGTGTAAATTATGAATAAAATCAAAGCGCAATGACTTTCAAATCACACCAGCCAGTATTTTATTCACACAGAACAGAGCTAACATGCCAAATGTTTAAACTGAGAAATTTTATCCACAAAATGGGCTCATGGCAAATTTGATGGCTACTACGGGTCTCAATAAAGTTGGGACAGAGGCCTGTTTACCATGGTGTAGCATCCCCTCTTCTTTTTTAACACAGAGTGGAGGCGTCTGGGCATTAAGGAGACAAGTTTCTGAAATTTATCCATTGGAATTTAATACCACTCTTGTTTAATAGAGGCTTCCAACTGCTGGAGAGTTTTAGGTCTCCTTTGACAAACCTTTTGTTTAATTATGTGCCGAATGTTCTCAATCGGTGAAAGATCAGGACTGCAGGCAGGCCAGTTCAGCACAGGGGCTCTTCTGTTATGAAGCCATGCTGTTGTAATAGCTGCAGTATGTGGTTTTGCCTTGTCCTGCTAAAATACACAAGGCCTTCCCTGGAACAGATGTTGTCTGGAGGGGAGCTTATGTTGCTCTAAAACCTTTATATACCTTTCAGCATTCATGGTGCTTTTTAAAACATGCAAGTGTCCCTCACCATATGCACTACTGCATCCCCATACCATCAGAGATGCTGGCTTTTGAACGGAACGCTGATAACAGGAGGCTTGGTCTTTCTCCTCTTTAGCCTGGAAGACACAATGCCCATGATTTCAAACAAGAATGTCAAATTTGGACTCATCTGACCACACGACACGTTGCTACAGTCCATTTTAAATGAGCCTTGGGTCACAGAACACAGCGGTGCTTCTGGATCATGCTCAATAATGGCTTCCTATTTGCATGATGGAGTTTTAGGTGGCATCTGTGGATAGCATGGCAAACGGTGTTTACAGAAAGTGGTTTCTTGAAGTATTCCCGGGCCCATTTAGTAATGTCAATGACAGAATCATGCCGGTGAGTGATGCAGTAGCGTCTGAGGGCGAGAAGATCACGGGCATCCAGTAAAGGTCTTCGGCCCTGTCCCTTACGGAGAGATTTTTCCAGTTTCTCTGCATCTTTTGATGATGTTATGCACTGTCGATGATGAGACCTCCAAAGCCTTTGCAATTTGAGGTTGAGGAACATTGTTTTTAAAGTACTCCACAAATTTTTTAAGGCAAGCCCTCATAGGTTGGAGAGCCTCTGGCCATCTTTACTTCTAAGAGATTTCGCCTCTCATAGACATCCCTTTTTATAGCCAATCATGTTGCACACCTGATGCCAATTAACTTAATTACTTCCTAAATGTTCTTTCAGCTGATTCTCTTTTATATTAATAGTTTTTTCAGCCCTTTTTTGCCTGTCTCCTAATTTTTTGAGACCAGAAAATTGCAGCCAGAAAATTGTTGCAGCCAGAAAATTTGAAAAAAGCTCATTTTGTGGATAAAAATGTAAAATGTTTTGAAATGTTATCTAAGTTCTATTGTCAATAAAATATTGGTTCATGTGCTCTGAAAGTCATTGCATTTTGATTTAATTCACAATTTACACCTCGCCCCAACTATTTTGGAACTGAGGTTGGAAATGAATGGAAAAAAGATCACTAATAGGTGGCACTAACAATGTACAAAATAGATTACAAGTTATCTTGTAACGTGGAAAAAACTGCTTTCCTCATGGCCATAGACCAAGGGCAACTCACAGAGGGGCTTTTCACGGTTTTCCACCTCTCAGTATTCTCAATCTCTCCTGGCTGGCTCACCAAAAATGAGGAAAATTTTTTTTTTTTTTAATCGTTTTTGCTTGCCTCAGTGCTGACTGGGGGTTTCCCTCCCACCAAATAAGAATTTACCTTAATAACAAAAAACATACCAAAAAAAGAGTGATAAGAGTACATCCTGATAGATGTACTGCCATATTCTCTAAAACGCCTTTGGAGACGGCTTATAGTGGAGAAATGAACATTCAATGCCCGAGCTGGTTGACATTCCTGCTGTCAGCATGCCAATTGCACGCTCCCTCAATGATTGCGCCATCTGTGGCATTTTGCTGTGAGACAAAACTGCACATTTCAGAGTGGCCTTTTATTGTGGGCAGTATAAGGTACACCTGTGCACTAATCATGGTGTCTGATGAGCATCTTGATGTGGAACACCTGTGAGGTGGGATGGATTGTCTCAGGAAAGCAAAAGTGCTCACTATCACACATTTAGACAGATTTGTGAACAATGTTTGTGAGAAATGGTAATATTGTGTATCTGGAATGAATTTTAGATCTTTGAGTCCATCTCATGACAAATGGGAGCAAAAACAAAAGTGTTGCGTTTATATTTTTGTTGAGTGTAGTTCGCAATCAGTAGAGTTCCTAGAGGAACTAAGTAGTATGTCGTTTAGAGAAATGGTGTGTACGCCAAAGCAGGGTGGTACTGGGATCCCAGAACAGGCAGGGAGAGAAAGTTAGGTGACTGTAGGTCGGCAGCGCAGGAAAGGGCGTGCAAGCCGTACAGCGACAGCTTCTCAAATGACATAGGTAAGGGTAGGTTTGAGGTTCTGCAAGGCAAATTTGTGGAATTAGCTGAGAAGCTTAGGAGCAGATCCTCAATGGTAGTGTTCTCCGGGATTCTACCGGTACCACGTGCAAGCAGAGGTAAGCAGAATTTTATTTGGAGGTTTAACACATGGCTACGAACCTGGTGTAGGAAAGAGGGGTATAGGTTTATGGGGCACTGGAACTTTTTCTGGGACAGGGGTGACCTGTTCAAGCCTGACGGGCTGCACCTGAACCTCAGGGGTACCTTTGCACTGGACCAGCGTATGTTGAGGGTAGCACAGGATTATTTAAACTAGGGACTTGGGGGGCAGGGAAGTTAGTGAGTGTTACACATAGGGAAATGCAGACTGCCCCGATGGAAGCTGACGGCGTAACATGCACTAACGATGTTTTACTTTTAAAGCAACAAAGCCTAGTGGGGGGCTCGAGGCGGCGGCCACATGGAAAATCAAGGGGGAAGAGCATTAGTAATAACCTGAAATGTTTTTATTTAAATGCAAGAAGCATAAAAAATAAATTTCCAGAACTTGAGGCTGTAATGATCAGTGAGGGCTATGACATAGTTGGGATTACAGAGACATAGCTATGTGAAGAAGATGGAGATGAATATAATATGGAAGGTTATAAGCTCTTTAGGAAGGATAGATGTAATAGGCGAGGAGGGGGCGTAGCAGTCTATGTGAACGAAAACATTAATGTACGGGAAATCCCGAAATTGAACATTCCTTGTCCTGTGAAGATATCTGGGTCAGGCTCATTGGCAAACACGAGACAGGTTTAAACATAGGAGTATGCTATCAACCACCAGCTTTGGACAGTACAATCAATGAAATGCTTTTTAGGAGGATTACGCAAGCTTGTAGTGGTGGTGGGACTATTATCATGGGAGACTTAAATTATCCTGGTATCAATAGGGAAATGGTGAAAGGACAGGGTAGGGGGGAGGAAGAATTTCTAGATGTTATAAATGATAATCTCTTGGAGCAGTATGTTAATAAACCAACCAGAGAGAAGGAAATTACAGACTTAGTGCTCTGTAATGACCCCGATAGAATTAGCAATGTTGAGGTACTGGAGCCACTTGGGACAAGTGATCACTCTGCTGTTAATTTTGATGTTTCAAGGGAAGTTAAAAAGGTGTTTTCTAAAACAAAAATTTTCAATTTTAGGCAAGCAAACTTTGATAGGATGCGCTGATATCCAGCTGAAATAAAACAGGAGACACTCCTGGACTGTAAGTCCGTAAATGAGATGTGGGAAAGATTTAAGGGGGTTTTACTTGAATCACAGCGCAGATTCATTCCGAAGGTGTTCAAAAGTAAGCTGAAAAAGCAGAATCCTCAGTGGATGACCAAAAGTACTCGTAGGATGTTGAAGGAAAAGAGGAATCTTTATAAGATGTACATAAAGGATAACAATGAGAATATTAGGGCTGAATACTGTAAAATGCGGGCATGTGGTCAAAAAAGAGCTGAGGAATGCTAGAAGAATGTATGAAAGACAAAGTGCAGAGGGGGCAAAAACTAGCCCTAAGCGCTTCTTTCAGTACTGTAGCAAAAAAAGGAAAGTTAAAGAGCAGGTTAAGTGCATAAAGAATAAAAATGGATCGCTGCTATATGATAACAAGCATATTGCGAATGCCTTAAACAGTTACTTTGTTGAGAATTTTACCTCAGAGGGGGTCTTTATTTGGCCAGAGGGCACGTCAAATGCTCAAGATTATTTAGCGGAAATTGAGGTTCGGCGAAGTATTAGAAAAGTTGCATAAACTTAAAGCAGATAAGGCGGCAGGTCCTGATGGCTTATATCCTAGAGTGCTCAGGGAAGCTGGTGAGTTCATCTTTAAGCCGCTATCCGCCATCTTCAGACGGTCTTTAGAAACTGGAGAAATACCAAATGATTTGAAACAGGGCAATATAATACCAATATATAAGAAAGGGGACCGTACCGAGCCAGGAAACTATAGGCCAGTGAGTTTAACTTGCATTTCGTGCAAAATATTGGAATCTATCATAAAAGATGAGCTGGATTTATTTCTTGAACGTGACAGTATCTTGAGGGATAGCCAACATGGTTTTCAGAAGGGAAGATCATGCCTAACAAACCTTCTGGAATTTTTTGAAGAGGCCACCAGGACTTACGACCAGAGCAGGACTTATGACATCATATTCTTGGATTTTCAGAAAGCATTCGATACAGTACCGCATAAGAGACTAATTTTTAAAATGAGCTCCATTGGAGTTACAAGAGGTATTCTGAAGTGGATTCAAAACTGGTTACAGGACAGAACACAAAGAGTAGTGGTCAGTGATATCTCTTCTGAGCTGGGTATGGTGGGGAGTGGTTTCTATTTGGATAGAATCCAGAATTGGGCAGAAATGTGGCAAATGAAATTTCTTCTAGCAAAATGTAAAGTTGTACATGAAGGTAATAAAAACATTAGACAGGATTACTTCATGGGAGGTTTAAAACTGGAATGTACTGCACAAGAGAAAGATTTGGGAGTGATTGTTCACTAAACCCTCACAGGTTCTAGCCATTGTGCCGTAGCAGTTAAAAAAGCTAATCGGATGCTAGGATACATTTCCAGAAGTATTGAGTACAAATCTAAGGAGGTGATGCTTCTTTTGTACAACATGTTCGTTAGACCACACCTGGAGTATTGTGTACAGTTCTGGGGACGATACTTTAAGAGAGATATAGAGGCTCAAGAGAAAGTTCAGAGAAGAGCCCCCAAGCTTATTCCAGGTATAAAAGATGAAAGCTACGAGAAGAGGCTGAAGATCCTTAATCTCTTTAGTCTTAGGAAAAGGAGACTCAGGGGTGATTTGATTGAGGTCTTTAAATATGTTAAAGGGATTAACAAAGTGAATAATGTAGGATTCCTTCGACCAAGTGTTATGAGTAGAACACAGGGTCACAAATGGAAGTTGACCAAAGGTAAATTTTACCACTGATATTCAGAAATATTTCTTCACCCAAAGAGTAATTTCAATGTGGAATAGTTTACCTGACCATATTGTTGAGGCAGATACCTTGGGGGTTTTCAAGAGCAGGCTTGACCGAAAGCTAGATACCATTGAGTCATTTAGTATCTGAAGGGATATATTCACAATAGTATAAAGAAACTGGCGAGCTTAGTTGGGCTGAAAGGCCTGTTCTTGCCATTCATGTTATGTTATGTTATGTTAAAGTTTGCTGCACAATATTTGGACAAGCCTATGAAATACTGGGAGAATATAGTCTGATCAGATGAGAGCAAAAGTGAACTCTTTGGATGTCATAGCATACACCATGTTTGGAGGACAAACGGCACTGCGCATCACCCGCAAAACACCATACCAACAGTGAAGTTAGGAGGTGGGAAAATCATGGTGTGGAGCTGTTTTCTGCATATAAAGGAAGGATGAATGGAGAAATATCCAGAGGCATTCTTGATAAGAATCTGCTGCCATCTACCAGGAAGCTGAAGATGAAACAAGGGTGGACATTTCAGCAAGACAATGATCCCAAACACTCAGCCAAGGAAACTCTCAATTGGTTTCAGAGAAAGAAAATAGAGCTGCTATAGTCCAGTCAATCACCCGACTTAAATCCAATCGAAAATCTATCGAAAGAACTGAAGATCAGAGGTTATGGAAGAGGCCCCTGGATTCTACAAGATTTGAAGACAGTTTGTATGGAAGAATGGGCCAAAATCACACCTGAGCAATGAATGCGACAAGTTTTTCCATTCAGTTTCTCCATTCTTGAAGCTGTCATTACCAACAAAGGCTATTCTCTCAAGTATTAAATAAATTTCACTAAGTGTGTTCAATACTTTTTCCCTGTGTCATTCCACTTTATTACACATAACTTAATTTATGGACTCATTTGTTTTGATTCCTTTAGGAGAACTGTCCTATTTGGTTCATAGAGAGTAGACAAAATTGAAAAGCACTATCAGATAAAAAAGCTCACTTTTTGTCAAGGAGTTTATGATCCCAAAAATGTATTGTTTTTACTTAAATTGGGTAACGCATAAATCGGCATATTTGACTTTGTCTGGGGGCTATGATTAGATCTAATCAATTAATAGCCTTGAATTTACCTCTCTTTATAAAAATGATCAGTAATGTTTGCCCGCTAAGACGCTGCTGCATTCTTTTAGGGCAGCATCTTTCGACTAGCTACTGAATGAAATTCAAATATTTTCGAAATACAATGATGCGAAGAAAACAGAGGTAGAATAATTGGAGTTCATACGACATGCACACTGTTTTTGGATGTTGAAATTGTTTTCGAGTAAACAGCACGGCTAAGAACAATGTTTCAAAACTTTAGCAATCAGGACATATATCAGCCAATTGAAAAGCGTTTATTAACAGAACAGAACATGTCAAAACTTGCCGAAGCACTTTTAAATTCGTCAGGAAAGTAGCCGGTGGAAGAGGACTGAGTAATCCACAAAATCGCTGGGGCTTGTGGATCACCCTGATGGAACCAACCAAAATCATTTCCTGCTTTAATTAAAAGTCAATTCTCTCCAAATTAAAGCTTCACAAATAATGGCACTCAAAGATTATTGAAAATGACTTCTTCCAAAATTAAAACAGAAATTAAATTCCACTTCTTTAAGGGCGTGTTAAGGAACTATATTCAGCCATTACCTCACTTCCTGTTTCACCTGGGTATAAAAATGAGAAAACAAACATGCAATATCCCTTTGTCATCCAGCACAATAAAGAAAATAAGATAAATGTCAGCTCAAGAGAGGAAGATGGTTATAGACCTTCAAGGCAAACACTTTTTTCAGCTCGACCCAAAAAAAATTAATGTCCTTCTCATTCCATTAATATTTTTAGCAAATTCTCACTATTTTTATCTACAGAGTAATCAGGCCTCAAACCTCCAAAATACAACTAATTAGCACAAGTTCATGAATGCAGCTATTCTAAATATACCAGCCAATCAAAAAATACTTTGTGCAGCAATGTCCCAGATGTTGTGATGCACTGGGACGCCAGGAATCTTAATTATCACTCGAGGTGAAGCTTAATTTTACACCAAATGATTTAGGTTCAATATTATCAATCATTAATAGAACCTGAGCGACAAAATCAGTCATAATGCAGCTGGATGTGGCTGTCGATTGCTCAAACGCAACAGTAAACTTGGACCTACCCGTGGTTATAAGCTTGCACAGATTTCCATCGAAGAAGCCTGACTTGTAGTGACAGTGGTTGCACAGCATCAAATTCAACGAAGAGTCACCGATTATGTTCCGCACACTTTTTCCGCAGTTGCATTAAGGAGCAGGTTTACGCAAATTATGGAATTGAATTGCCTAGTAAATATCGGAAGATTTTGAAAGATGATGCCGTGCCAATGGAATTAAGTCATCTGCAGGCCCCCACACCCATGCGCCTGTCAACTTTTGTATGGCTGGAGAACCGACAGCATCACTTCGAGATAGAACAGGTAGGCTTTTCACATCATCTTCAAATTTTTCATTACAACTGTACCGCTTCACAATAATTTGTTGCCTGAACTCTTGCATACAGTTGTCATGTTTTTTCAGATTTTTCAAAATTTACCCAAGTTCTCACCAGGATTTTTTAAGCGAGTGATGGGAGGGGAACGTGAACTTAAAAGCCATGGGTTCAGGGGCGGTGCCCAGGTGAGGGATCCAGGAGGGCAAAGACCCCTGAAGCTTTTGTATCATGGGCTTATAAAGGGCCTTCTTTGTCAGTCTGAATATACTAAATAGCTCTGGAATTTACTCAATTAGACCATGTTATTTTTACCTTTCAGACATCTCCAAAATATTTGTAATTCAGGTACTTAAGCTCACAATAACACTCAAAATCATGGGCTCAAAACAAGATTTATTAAAACTGAAACAGTGACATGTACATAATTCTGTTTATCTTGACATGGTCGAACAGGTGCGAACATCAAGTAATTCTGCTTTAAAGACACGCGCATTGATATTTAGGTAACCCCATGAACTGCGACCCATGTATTGGCTAATGAATCATCGGTGAAAAGTCACAAGGGCACAGTTGTCATGTTTGCGCAATCATAATTGCCAAACATGTCAGCCAGAATTCCTTGTCAGTATGGAATTATTTAACCCATCGATGATGGCGCCACAAATAATTATTGCTGGTGTCTACTACTGATGGCTCAACTGGCACCATCTACCCACATTTTGTGGAGTCACATGAAGGGACACTTCATGGGAGGGATGTATATTTCTATCCTTATTTTTTGAGAGTCTAAAATAATTTTTATATTTATAATCATATTTAAAAGACTTATATTTATAATGCCACCAGGTGTACAGCTAATTAGCCATTATGAGCCAGTTCAAATTCTCCCTTCCTAACATCACTAGAGGGAGTGACCACCCAGAAAAATGAAATCTGATTGACTGCTTGGTTGAAGTTCATCAGTTGTTCTTGCCCGTGGTTGGTTACTTCCCCATGTGATGTCAAGAGGGGAAAGATTTAAAAATGGCTTGTAATAACTAATTGGCTGTAATAATAGGAGACCATTAATGTATCTATAACATTCGGGTTTAGCTTACATTCAAAACAGTGAAAAAGCAATGAAGCGTCCCCGGAATTATTTCTATCTAACATAAATATATTTTAGGGTCTACTACAAGAATACAACTGACAAAAGGATTTAATTTGGCAGTTAGGAAACTGACGTACAAGTGGAATGCGAGTAACAGCTTACCAAGAATTCCCGCTCTCTTTTTGTTTGTTTGACTCAACAATACCATCGGCAAGCTAAGTTGTTTTTGCCCTTACAAAGTGTTGAATTCCAACAGTGAAGAAGCTTTGACATTGTGTTTTATCGTTGTGTTTCTTCTCACTAGTCTTTGGAGCCAGGGTACGTTGAATAGAGAAAACTTTATTGAATGAACAGTTTCAATTAATCTTTTAACAAGGCAATCAGAGATAGCAGACCTGGCCCCAGCCACGGGCTGACAGACAGAGTGACAGAAACACACACACACACACACACACATGATCATTGCTTAACCTGGCTCCCCCTAGAGGGGGGCCAGGTAATAAAATAATATTATATACCAAGTTTTACAATCAAGACATTGTACACAATCCAGAGTGAGGAACAAGCACACCCGTAACACAACTCACCACGCAATACGATTCAAGCAGTAGCGTAACATAATTGTGATTAGCCCCGGTGCAAAAATTTTTTTAGCGCCCCCCACCCCCGCCCAAAACATGCATGTACGTGAGCAGAAAATAGCTATGTCACCATGGAGAGGCTCACCGTACTCTCATTCTGCAAACCTGCCTTTAATTAGCTCCACGGACAGCAGAGGAAACGCCAAAGTAATCAACGCTAATCTAACAGCCTGCATTGGACAAAAGACCACAGCCTGATTTATCCAACTACCACACATCCGAAATGGCTTTTGCTAGCCTAACAAATTAACGCAAAAGTAACAGACTTAGTATGTCGATCAGCATATAGAACAAATAGCCTTCGAGAAAAGTGTTTCATGCCGACACTGCTCATTACATGTCGGCACAGTAGTGATGTGCCCAGTGCAGGTATATTTGCGGACTTTGTGGATAATCTGCAGATCGGGCGGGCTGCGTCATAAAATGTAACATTTTGATTAATAGCAGATGGGTTGCGGTCAGTGAAACAATACATTAAAGAGGAAAATATTAATTGCATACACTTAAATATGAGCATATTTTAACCTTAAATACTCGCAGCAATCCCCCAGCAGGTCTCACAGGGAGACACAGGTCCGTGCATAATTACATACGAGGCACAGCAGTGGAAAGCCCCTGTCACACTGTGGCGACTTAGGAGGGGGCGAATCCCCGCAAATTAGAAAAAGTGAAAAAATCTTGGCAATTCGTATTGGGCTCGTGGTGGATTCTCCCTCATTCGCTTGCATTCTTGGCCAGTCTCAGAGGGGCTACAACTATTTTGAAACATTCACGGTCCAAGTACAATTTCTTTTTCATCGTACTGCATTCCTCTTGCATTCTTGGAGCCAGTCGTGGCGATTCGCATATATTCTTGAACATTCGTAGGGGGTGGTAATGAGGCACGGGAGCAAGAATGACCACGACCAATCACGACAATTTGACGGTTGGATTTTGAATTTGGCGCATGTAGTAGGTATACCTACGAAGAGGGAAGAATAGGCATGTATGTTGAGTTCGTACTGCATTCTCGGTCAACTGTTCAGTGTTCGTTCTGCGATCGTATACATTTGTGGTGATTCTTCATGATTCCTACTCCAGTCTTCTAGCTTCGTACAAAGTTCGTACATGATTCGTACTTACATGCGTAATGATTCTTGTTCATTCTCACTACAATCTTACTCCCGTTGCCGACATACCTACGGCAATCATACAAAATACCTACAGCATGCGTACCACAATCTTAGGGCATTCCTGTATAGGTCCAGAATGATCGCCATAGTGTGACAGGGGCTAAACTTCACTGATGATTTAAATCTCCAGACACGTCAACAGGGTTGATCAAGATTTACTGTGAATTATTGTTCATATGAGAGGTGACAATTACATGACTACACATTTAAGTGATAGTGAGCTTGTGTCAGCCTCCTGGTACATTAACTTTGCAAGCATTCGATTAAGCTGAAGAATGCGTAAAAAACACCCTGTTTCCGTTTTTCCTTTCTCTTTTGGGTGCCCCTTTTTTGTTTGGCCTAATTTAAAATTATGCTGCTGTTGTTGTAGTTTGTGTTGCAGGAAGCAGGGAAATTGATGAGTGGTCTGAGCACAACTGTTTGACATAGATCTCTCCATCTTTCCCTAGGCCAGGCGGAAGGAGGCCAGTGCTAGGGAGATCAATTTGTTTTTCATTTGCATTTACACTTTTCCACACATGCTTACATTACTGACTACTGACTTTTCCATGTTATTTTTATTAGTTTAAATATATATATCTCTCCGTGTGAATAAATTCTATTTTTGCTTACCAGCTTACCGGTCTCCAGTTTGCCGCAGCCTTCAGCTGGGCTGTGACACTGCTATGTTTATTTATCATTTAGTCACTATAGAACATTCGCTTCTTGCAAAAAGGCAGAGGAGAAATCGAAATGACGTCAAGTTATTACAAATGACAGAGAACAAGGTCATTGGACAAATTAGCATTTCTCAGCAAGCCCTCTTTCTTCAGAACGTCAGAAGAAAGCAAGCAATGCAAATAAGTGGTGGATACAAATAATATAAATTTTTAATTAAACATATAGTTTTGTAACATTTCAGTAAGGCAAAAAAAAAAATTTATTTATTAATAAATATAGCAGTACATAAGTAAGTAAATTTGTACTGCTGCTGAACAGTGTCATTCTCACAATCAATGGAAATGGCCGGAACGGACAAAATTGGGTCATATTAGTGACTAAAATGATATCTTTTTGGGCCCCTTACACCTGCTGGGCCCCAGTGCAATGCACCGCTTGCACCATCGACAGGTATGCCACTTGATTCAAGCCAGTCGGTCTCAGAGCACGATACAACAGAACATCAATCTTACCAAAATATTATTGGCAGGTATTATCTCTCAACACAATGTTGCATGAGATTTGAAAAAGAGCCCCTAATGTAAATTTCCAAAGAAATGCTCTAAGATTTGAAATGAGACAATTGAAAAAGTGAACACAGCTCGCTAATATCCTCGACCCTCGTGCACTGAGAAGATGATGGCATATTTTCATATAAATTGGTACTGTTCCTCTCCATGAAGAGTATAATGCATGACTGCTGTTTGAAAACATCTGATGAGCGATTTTTGAGATATTGGTTGGGCAAACTGGTGCAGACGGACGGACAGATGGACAGATGGGAAACTTGGCACTGCACCTATCCACGAAGTGTAAAACGCATGACTGGAATTTGAAAACAATCTGATGAGCAGTTTTTCAGAAATCAGTCGGACAAACTGGCCTCGGACTTTGAGGTGCTGATTCTCATCCCAGCCGCTTCGCACTCGGCTGCAAACCGCCCCAGTGCATGCTGAAGGTCCTGGATCGAAGGAGCCAACAGAACAACATCATCCGCAAAAAGCAGAGATGAGATTCTATGGTCCCCAAACCGAACTCCCTTCGGCCCCTGACTGCGCCTAGAAATTCTGTCCATAAAGATAATGAACAGAACCGGTGACAAAGGGCAGCCCTGCCGGAGTCCAACATGCACTGGGAACAAGTCTGACTTACTGCTGGCGATGCGAACCAAGCTCCAGCTCCGGTCATACAGAGACCGCACGGCCCTCAGTAGAAGGCCCTGGACTCCGTACTCCCGAAGCACCTCCCACAGAATGCCACGAGGGACACAGTCGAATGCCTTTTCCAAGTCCACAAAACACATGTGGACTGGTTGGGCAAACTCCCATGCACCCTCAAGCACCCTGCGGAGGGTATAGAGCTGGTCCAGTGTTCCACCACCAGGGCGAAAACCGCATTGTTCCTCCTGGATCCGAGGTTCGACTATTGGCCGAATTCTCCTCTCCAGCACCCTGGTATAGACCTTACCCGGGAGGCTGAGAAGTGTGATCCCCCTATAATTGGAGCACACCCTCTGGTCCCCCTTCTTAAATAGAGGGACCACCACCCCGGTCTGCCAATCCAGAGGCACTGTCCCCGACTGCCACGCGATGCTGCAGAGGCGTGTCAATCAAGACAGCCCTACAACATCCAGGGACTTGAGGTACTCAGGGCGCATCTCGTCCGCCCCCGGAGCCTTGCCACCGAGGAGTTTCCGGACTACCTTAGTGACTTCAGCTCGAGTGATGGACCAGTCAGCCTCTGAGTCCCCAGCCTCTGCTTCCTCTATGGAAGGCGTATCAGTGGGATTAAAGAGATCCTCGAAGTATTCCTTCCACCGGCCGACAATATCCTCAGTCAAAGTCAACAGCTCCCCACCTCCACTGTAAACGGTGATGGCAGGGTACTTCTTACCCTTCCTGAGGCGCCTAACGGTTTGCCAGAATCTCTTTGGGGCCGACCGATAGTCCTCCTCCATGGCCTCCCCAAACTTTTCCCATACCCAAGTTTTTGATTCCGCCACCACCCGGGCTGCAGCACGCTTAGCCTGCCGGTACCGATCAGCTGCCTCAGGAGTCCCACGAGCCAACTTAACTCGGTAGGATTCCTTCTTCAGCTTGACGGCATCCCTTACTTCCGGTGTCCACCACCGGGTTCGAGGATTGCCGCCACGACAGGAGCCGGAAACCTTACGTCCACAGCTCCAAACAGCCGCGTCAACAATAGAGGTGGAGAACATGTCTTGAGCCTCCCTTGGGATCTGGTCAAAGCTGTCCCGAAGGTGGAAGTTGAAAACCCCTCTGACCGAGAGTTCAGCCAGTTGTTCCCAACAGACCCTCACAACACGTTTGGGCCTGCTAAGTCTGTCCAGCTTCCCAAGCCCCTGAAGACTACGAATATAGCAAGGACGTTTACCTCGCCCGGATTGGCGTCGCCGGGACCCCACCCTGGAGCCAGGCCTGGGGTCGGGGTTGGTAGGCGAGCGCCTGGTGGTCAGGTCTTCGCCCACGGCACCCGGCCGGGCACAGCCCGAAAGAGCGACGTGGGCCGGCTTTCCCGTAGGCCCATCCCCCGTGGGAGGGTTCAGAAGGGGCCGATGCATTGTGCTTTGGGTGGTGGTCGTGAGCCCCGACGACCTAATCCCTGGACATGGAATCTGGTTCTTGGGACATGGAATGTCACCTCGTTGGGGGGGAGAAGCCTGAGCTTGTGCAGGAGGTTGAGCGGTACTGGCTAGAAATAGTCGGGCTCACCTCTACGCACAGTCTGGGCTCTGGAACCCAACTCCTTGAGATGGGCTGGACTCTCTTCTACTCTGGAGTTGCCTGCGTTGAGAGGCGGCGAGCTGGTGTGGGTTTACTTATAGCCCCCCAGCTTAGCTGTCATGTCTTGGAGTTTTCCCCGGTGAACGAGAGGGTCGCTGCCCTGCGCCTTCGGGTCGGGGACAGGTGCCTCACTGTCATATCAGCTTATGGGCCGTACGGCAGTGCAGAGTACCCAACCTTCTTGGAGTCTGTAGGAAGGGTACTGGAAAGTGCCCCAACTGGGGATCCATCGTTCTGCTGGGGGACTTCAACGCACACGTGGGCAGCGACAGTGTTACCTGGAGGGGTGTGATTCGGAGGAACGGCCTCCCCGATCTGAACCCGAGAGGTGCTCTGTTATTGGACTTCTGTGCTAGTCACGGTTTGTCCATAACGAACATCATGTTCAAGCATAAGGGCGTCCATCAGTGCACGTGGCACGAGGACGCTCGAGGTCGGAGGTCAATGATCGACTTTGTGGTCGTGTCATCTAACCTTCGGCCGTATGTCTTGGACACTGAGTTGTCCACTGATCACCACCTGGTGGTGAGTTGGATCCGCTGGCGGAGGAGGAAGCTGGATGTGCATGATTAATAACAAAAAAATCTAAATTTATCTGAATTCCATCCCCTGTATTCACTTTTTGTTTTATCCCCCGCCGTGCGTTTAGCGCGAAGTGGGGGATTTAGTTTTAGGTTCCGTCCGTCTATACGAATTGGAATATCTCAAGAACCATTGACTGGATTCTCTTCATATTTTACATATAGGTTGATCTCAATAAGAGAAAGGTGCCAGTCAGGTTAAGTGACCTTGACCTTCATTTCAAGGTCACAAGGTGACTTTTAATGTTTTTTTGACATTTTACCCATGTTAGCGAGATATCTCAAGAAAGGTTCACTGGATTTTTTTCATATGTGACATCAAACTTCATCTGAGGAAGGCACAGGGTCCAGTCGATTTTGGTGACCTTGGCATAATTTTCAAGGTCACAGCAAGACATTGAATATTTCAGTATGTTTACCTGCATGTTAACCTTGTCAGCTAGATATCTCAAAAACTTTTTAGAGGTTTGACTTCATATTTAACACCAAGCTTCATCTTGTAAAGTCACAGTGCCAAGTCGATTTTGGTGACCTTGACATTATTTTCAAGGTCACAACGACACATTGAATATTTCAGCATGTTTACCAGCCAGTGAGATATCTAAGATCAGTTCACTGGACTTTCTTCATTATCGACAGTGAGCTCCATTTGGAGAAGACGCAGGGCCCAGTCGATTGTGGTGACCTTGGCAAGGTCACGGCGACACATTGAATATTTCACAAGGAGACTAACGGTTTTTTGACATTTTACCCTTGTGAGCGAGATATCTCAAGAAAGTTTCACTGGATGTTCTTCATTTTGTATTTGACACTGAGCTTCATCTGAATTCTGTGAAATGTTTATTGATTAGCAGTTTCTTTAGTACTATTTTTACAATTCATACACTGTGACATTCATGTCAAGGTCATAGTAAGTCTTGAAAATATTTTTGCGTTTCAACAACTGCAGTGCATAATATCAATGGATGTTGACTGGATCAATGTTTCGGTTGACATTTAGCTTCATCTTAACCTATCACCTTCACTTCATTCCTCTTTAATTTTGAATTGATAATTTGCGGCGGAGGATGATGTCACCTTAGTAACAACACTTGTTTTTTCAAATTTCTGTTTCATGCAATACAGGCTATGGGCTACCACTTTTAGAACAGTCAAGCTTGTAAACACAAATCTGTGGTGTTTCATGAGAATCTCACGAACCCAGTAATGCGGACTTAAGATAATGTCCAGCTGTCCTTCTGATGACTCATTTGGTTAACTTTGAGTACATAGACTTTGAGAGGCATAGCCGGAACTGAAAGTTGGTGGTACCCACAACATCCCTTCACAACAATTAATAGTCCTGGCTTGTTCTTGCCCTGGCACACGTTTTCCAATTGTGATAATAATCCATTAGCAATCGAATTCACAGCTTCTCTCTTGGTGCAATCTATCGACGACTAAATAATTGGCTAAATTCAGAACAGAAAAATAATTTGCTCAAAAAGGCTATCCTTTACTAAATACAGAATATATATACAGAAATATCCACGGAAATCAGAAATAAAAGTGAAAAAAGGCTAAAGGAACTAGAATTAGATATGTTGAATAAAAAATGGGACAATATATTAGCAGAAAACAATCCAAATAGAGCGTATGAGGCTTTCCTTTGGACTGTAAATTCTCTGTATGATACCCACTGTTTAGTCAAAACAAACAATAATCTGAAGCAAAACAAAGAGAGAAGACCTTGGGTTTCAAAAACATTGGCTAATGCCTGTAAGAAAAAAAATACTTTGTATAAGCAGTTTCTGAGAGAAAGAACTGAGAAAGCTGAAGAAAGGTATAAAACGTACAGAAACAAAATTACACGCTTGTTGAGGAAGCATAAAAAAGAGTACTATGAAAGGCTTCTATTAGGAAATAAACATTACACCAGAAATCTTTGGAATATAATAAAGAATGTCTCTGGGAGGGCTCCGAAGAGGGAATACCCTGCCTTCTTTAATATTCAGGGAAAACAGCTAGAGAACATGGAATTAGTCGTGGAACATTTTAATAGTTACTTTGTGAATGTTGGGCCAGAACTAGCAAAGGGTATTGAACCCTCACACCTAAGATGGGACTACCTTGATAACGATGAAGAAGTACAAGACACAATGACATTAACTCCTGTAACTGAATCCGAAATTAGATCAATTCTGAAAAATTGTACAGCTAAGACATCTGTTGACGTAAACCAATTGGATATGAAATTACTGAAAACACAAACTAACACAATTGTAACTCCACTTACGCATATATGTAATTTATCCTTTTCCAACGGAGCGTTTCCAGATAAAATGAAGATAGCGAAGGTTATCCCTCTATACAAAAGCGGGGATAAATATGATTTCTCAAACTATCGACCTGTCTCGATTTTACCTCAATGTTCAAAAATCTTAGAAAAAATCTTTAATGATAGATTGGAAAACTACATTGATAAACATAAATTACTAAGTGACAGTCAGTATGGGTTCAGGAAAAAGCATTTGACAGCACTAGCCCTACAGCCCTAACAGAACTTATTGAGATGATTAAAGATTCACTAGATTCAAAGCTATATTCTATAGGTATATTTATTGATCTGAAGAAAGCATTTGACACTATAAATGACACGATATATTGATTGAAAAACTATATGGAACAAGAGGGACCGCATTAAAATGGATCAAAAATTATTTAACAAATAGAACGCAATTTGTGCAGATGGGCAATAATAAATCAAATTGCCTGGACATTACCTGTGGAATTCCTCAGGGCTCGGTCATAGGTCCCAAGCTGTTTATAATCTAAATAAATGACATTGTTAAGGTATCCGATATCCTAAAATTTATTTTATTCGCTGACGACACGACTATTTTTTGCTCTGGTGTTGATCTCAAACAATTTGTTAAATTGGCTAATAATGAAATGTCTAAACTTCACACGTGGTTTAATGTAAACAAATTATCACTAAATCTTACAAAGACCAAATTTATGATATTTGGGAAAAAAGGCCTAAAGGACGACATAGACTTAAAAGTAAATGGTTTCAGCATTGAAAGGGTAAACGAATATAAAGTCTTGGGATTTATGATAGATAATCTCTTAAGCTGGAAACCGCATGTAAATTTAGTTCAAAGAAAGTTAGCTAAAAGTGTGTGTATTCTTTGGAAAATGCAGAAACTATTAAACCTCAAGTCTCTTAAAATAATCTATTTAGCCCTCATAGCACCCCACTTACATTACTGCGCTGAAGTATGGGGTCACACTTACAAAAATACAATAGAACCTTTATTTAAACTTCAAAAAAAGGCCCTTAGAATTATTCATTGCGTTCCGTATGGAACTCATACAAATGATTTGTTTATTAAGGCAAAGCTTCTTAAATGACAGGATATAGTAAAATTCAAGTCCTTGCAACTTGTCTACTTAGGATATCATAAATGCTTGCCCAAAAATATACAAAACCTATTTCCTCAGTGCGATTGCATTCAACACACCAGGAGTAGAATGTTATTACAAACAAGTAAGGTCAGAACGACTCGCAGGGAGCACTCCTTATCTGTGGCTGGAGTCAGGGCATGGAATGTACTTGATGATAATATAAGAATGGCAGAAGAGCTGAAGGTCTTCAAATATTTGTTGAAATGTGCATATTTGAGTAACTATAAACGTGTTCAATATTGTTAATTCTGCACCTTTGTATCCACTGGACACTTCAGACTATCTGTCCGAAAAACAACTCACAGCACATTATTACAGACAGCTGAACCATGAACTGCATTTGATTGACCAAACGATAAAGAAAATCTTGAAAAGCATGGCCACCTTTGACAGAAAGCTCAATAAAATTGGATTCGACGTCAAGAAAGGCAACGATGGATTGCACATACTGCGAGAAGTCATCACATCCGATAAGGGAAGGGTGAACCCAGGCGATGGAAATGAAGACTAATCAAGAGATCCAAGCAAAGATCCGGTATTATTGTACCTCTCATCTACTCCAAATTAGCCGGAACAATCCAAATGATCAAGAAAGGGGTTTCGGGGCAATGTCGCTTTGGATCAAGAGTGGCATTTGAATCTAAAGTTATATGAACACTCACCTAATTGTAATTATAATCTCATGGTATTTAGAAATTTCACGATCTTATTTTCTGACGTTTAAAACGCAGCGTACATGGACACTAGCTCTGCTGTGATTTATAATTCTTATGATATCTCAACCATAATCAAACTGTTTTTCTGGAAACTGGGGGCGGGACTCTGATAAGTGATTTCGCTTCTCCCGCGACCCTTTCAGTCATGATACATGTTGTGTTGTGTTGAAATTGTCTGGAAATGACTTTACAATCATGCCTAAATCAAAAAGAAAAAAAAAAAAAATACAAACTGCTCTGAAACTTCCACGCTACCTTTGCCGCACATCAAGCAATTTAACTCGTGCTTCATGATCGTTTAAATTGTTTAAACAAAATAAAAGACCATTTGAAATGTCTTTATGCAATGTCACAGCTTTCAACCTCTGAGAAAATAAAAGAGTAAGAAGTCTGGAGTCATAATCTGTTTCCATTTAACAGGTGGTAAACGCATGTGAAACTGAATAACTTCCACTCACAAAGACTTCAATTCTGCACAAGAATCCCTGAAACGCGTGTTGATTGAATGATGACTGATCCGCATTCAATGAAATATCGCCTTTCACTCTCAGTGCAGCGTGGGTTGATTATGTTTAATTGCAGAGTCAAATTTTTAAATTTTGTTTTCCCAACTATAATTTTCAATCTTCACTTTTCAAGAGCAAGATTTCTGACTACGTGGTGAGAATGTGATATGCCACTAAAAAGTTTGAGACTCACGCAATATGCTTGGGAGTTGACAGGTATGCAGGTTGAATAATGTTAATTTAAATGCCCCAAATTTTGCATCCAAATGAATGGTTGATGTCTTACCTAGACGGGAAGAACTAGCAGCGCCTGATTGTGAGGAGTGTTCTTGGAGTGAATGAATTATTGATTATGAAAATGGCAGAGAACAATCAGGACTAATAATCGTTTAAAAGGAATATTTAGTACCCCACCAAATTCTCACTACGGCACTGGTTGGCTGGATGACCTGAGATTGAAAGTATTTACCTTTACTGAAATTAAATTACTTAGATAAGCAGGCACAAGGTCATGCAAGGCTTTAAGTACACAGGCAAATTTTCAAATCTACACAATACCTAACAGGCAGCCAAAGGAAGAAAGTAAGTTTTGGAGTAATATGAGTAATACACCAGGTGGATTTATGTACTATAGATACATCCACCTTATGTCGGTTTCTGCATACAATGGATCCACCCTACCGCGAGATAACTGGGCGATTGTATTCTCATGGCATTGGGAGGATTTCTTTTCAGAGGAGCAGGCTTGGCAAGCATCTGACGCGAATGATGTCAGGAGCGTTGCCACCTAGCAGTCGAATGCAGCGAAAACCAAAATCTAGTCATGAACAGAAAAGCCTGCAAATTATTTTATCACTTGTTTTCTTTGGTCAAAATAACAATCAGCAAAAAAACTTTTCAGCAGCTTGAGAGACATGTATGCTTTCATAATCTTGAAAAAGTCGGGAACCTGTCTATTTGACCTTTAAATTATGACTGGAGCAAAATGCTTCGGTCAGATGAGAGCAAAATTGCACATTTCAGTCAGATACAGCATTGGCATCTATGGCATCCAAACAGAGATGAATACAAGGAAAAGCACTTCATGCCCACAGTGCAATATGACGGTGGGTCAGTCATGTTTTGGGGCTGTTTTTATTCAAGAGGTCCAGGGGCATGGATTCATATTAATGGAATAATGAATTCAAAGTATAAGTATATTTCGGATGACATTCTGGTTGCCTCCGCCACGCGACTGGGAAGAGGCCAGAGGTGGACTTTCTAACAAGACAGTGACCCAAAGCAAACCTAAAGATCCAAACAGAAATGGTTCCATGACAACAAAATCAACATTCTGCAATGGCCATCTTTGTCGCCAGACCTCAATCCAATTGAAAAATATGTGGGCTGAGTTGATCAGGGCAGTTGATAAATGCAAAGCCAAGAATGTGAAGAATCTTGAAAGCATCTGTTTAGAGGAATGGTCCAAAATTCCCCATGTGTGTCAACCCAGTGAAAATTTACAGGAAAAGACTCCATGCCGTTATCCTTGCCAGAGGTGGTAACAGTAAGTACTAAATGAAGAATGCAAATCATAATGAAACCTTGATTTTGTGAAAATTTATTTTATATAAAATAATTTTTATGATTTTGTATGTTTCCATCAAAACATAAATAAAGTATGTCACACACGTTGGTGTCTTCCATTTCTCTATGGCTATATTGTTCATATCTTTTTTATGCCCCCGTAAACGAAGTTTCGGGGGCATACAGTTTTTCACCTGTCCGTCCGTCCGCACTTTGCCATGGCTATAACTTTTGATCGGCTCATGATAGGACTTGGCATATGCATTGCTTGTGAGAAGGCATTTCAGATGAGGTCATGACTTTTGACCTTGTGACCTTGACCTTGTAGCATGACGTTTGGTGACAAAAACTTTAACATGGGCCATAACTTTTCATTAGCTAGTAATAGGCATTTGATACTTGGCATATGTATTCCTTAGGATAAGGCCTTTCTGATGAGGTAATGAATGCTGACCTTGTGACCTTAACCTTTAACCTTTGATTGACTCATGATAGGCCTTTAATGGTTAGCATGTGCATGTCATGTACGGGGGCATCAGTGTTTCACAAACACATCTTGTTTGTATTGTTTGTGCATTGCCAGTCAGGGGTGCCAGTAATTTTTGAGCCTGCTCTTCAAGCGTGAACTGGCCACATCCAGACTTCAAATATGGTCAAACTGCGCAAATCGGATGGGTTACCTGCGTTCTTTACGCTTCTTTGCAGAATCGGCTGGATTTTCTTCAGCGTAGCTGTGCTCTGCTGATCTCCGTCCTCTAAAGTGGAATGAAAGGGCGTTGAACTGGCCCTTTGTTCGGCAGTCTGTGGAAACCAGAAACAAAAATGGATCAAGACAGAAGTGCGAAACATCATCAGCTGCCCAGCTGTGTGGTTTTGCTGATGCCAGAAAACCAGTCAGTGGAATTAGGGAAACCTCCCCACCCAAAAGGGAAGGCCACCTGTCATGGTTGAGAACCATGCAATGCGTTTGTCTGCCAAGTAAGTGACTTAATCCACCAAATGATTGAAAAAGGGTGAGAACCTGGCCTAATAATCATACTTCTGCCCCTCACACATCATTACCGTGGCATATCAGCACCAAACAGCCAGCCAAGTCATGCACACGAGCTTCACATTTGAATTTTGCTAATGTTGCTGGGCCAATGAAATTGCAAAGGGCAGGACACCTCCTTGGGAATAGGGGAACAGAGCGACATCTATATCAAGAGACTTTATCCCTTAAAGTTATAAGAAGCAAAAAGCGCAGCCCAAGGGGCAGGATAGACTCTGTCATTATCCCGCAATTTCGACAGACTAAGGCCCGGGCCACACTGCCTACTGCTGTGTTGCGTCTGCCGCAAGCGTAGCACTGCAACTGCTGGTCGCATGCGTCTCGGTCACACTGCCTGCTGCGTCTGGTCTGCCGCGGGCTCCTCCTTCCAACTCTGGCTCTGCATGATTTTGCCCAAGAAATCACTATAAAAAATATATTTATTCGTCTTGCGTCGTTATAGCCTACTACACGTGATTTATATTTTGTATTGACAGTGGGGGAAGCATGCTCATATCATACAATCTAATTACACGATCATATTACAATACACAGCAAACCCTTTGAATTGGTCTTGCTCTCTCAGAAGGTAATTTCGGGGTAGTGGGAGGGTGTCGAGATTTGGAGTGTGCTTTCAAAGGCTATCTAATATACATTAATCAAGGATGAAACGATTCGTAAAGGCTGGGCGCTGAACGACCGTGAAAGGAACAGTTCAGACAATTCAAAAACTGGCTGGTGTTCTGTACGTTCGTCTGGCCATTATATCCAAAGGATGTTTTGTAGGTCCATGCTGTATCCAGCTTAGTTTTTTTCTCTCTTTACAAGTGGAAACAATCACCTGAACTTGCTGATACAAGTGGGGAGTTCTATGTAGGTTCATCGATCGTGGGGGTGTCATGGCCAGTGAGAGATACTGCTCTGATACTTTCTTCATCAACATAATAAGCTATGTTCATTGGCTTGGCACTGCAATTAATGGCATATTCCCGCAAAGTCCAAAAATCCGAAATAAAACGAGCAACGTCTTATTAAAGTTTTTAAAAATAAGTTGAGAATGACGAAATACTTTTCCATAGACTATATACCCTTTAATGACAGCAGCCCATGATGAAAGTTGCAAATTTCCCACTACATGTTTCAATATTTCATGAAGCATTGCTGAATCGAGCGGTAGGGATTATGTCCGTACAAACGGGCTTTTAATATGATAAACATGCCGGAAGTGTTGTTATATCTTTTGATTGTCTGCTTCATGCTTGCAACAAACACGCATCCTCGGCAGTTGATCAAAATTCATGTATTTATGGCGATATGACTGTTTCTGACAGTCGTTTTCAGCTCTGGTTTGCCTTTTTCCGCATGCGTCTTGCGGAAAAATTCGGCAAGAGTCAGAATCTATATTTTCCGCATGCGAGCAGTACGTCTTCTGCATGCGTGAGACACGCAGCTTCGGCATGCAGTGTGGCCGCTCTCATTGAATAACATGGGAACCGAAATGAGAAGACGCATCCGACCTGCGGAGGACGCAACGCAGCAGCAGGCAGTGTGGCCCGGGCCTAACAAAGAAGGGACCACAGGAAAGGCCAGCCTGGCACTAAGTTGGGGGGGGGGGGGTTTCCGAGAGTTAGAATGTGGGTCATATTTTGCAGTGATTTGCAAACAAACTGAGAGAATACATTTGAGTGGAAACACTAAAAATGAATAACAAACATTAAAAGTTGAGATGTGCCATATTACTTCATTCATGATAATACGGGTATGAATGCATACTAAAAAGTTTCATATCATGATATGAATGATATAGCGACATAATGACATGTTGACGCATACCCTAGCATGCAGCCCGCCACCTTCTCTCACCGCAGAATCATGCCTGAAACCCAGAGCAGTCTGACAGCCACTAAGTATGAGTCACCCTGCTTTCACACTGAAAGCAGCCAACTGCTTCAAAGCCTTCAGAAGTCATTCGACTCCAATGAAAGCTGGCTGCACAGCACACCAGAAGCTGCACGAATGCTCAGCAGCAATGAGCAGCAAGTCAGCTCAGCAACAATCCAACAGGAGAGCAGAACCAGATGTCTAATCTTCCTAAAAAACTGAAGGTGCGAACTTTCGTACTACATGCAGTTAAGGAGAATGGAAGATATACAGCTGCCAAGGGAAAGCAGGGCTGTATGTTAACTTTTTCTGTTCATAGCACTGGTGCTACAGAGGTTCATAGTCTTGTAGCACAAGACAAAAACTTGTAGCACAGTAAAAGCATCTGTTACATCTCTAAAACCAACCACAAGTTCTGCAGTTTATTATTTAAAGGAATATAAAATAGTAATAATTTCTTTGTAAATTGAAGTACTTTCAAGGTCACAGAATTTTTAAAATTCATACAATTTTCAGTAATTTGCATTAACATGAAACAGACCTTTGATATCTATACTACTTATTTAAGTATATATGTATTCTGTTCATACTGTTTATATAAACATACTGTAATACAGTTTATACATTCTGTTATTTATTAGTGTATTCCTGAGACATGCGGTGATGTGGGCAGTGGCCTAACCTTTTATCACTGGATTTTGTCAACTTGTTCCCACAAACTATACCTGATTGACGATCAAAACTATTAAATCAAAGCCTATAGGAAGCCTGACACAGGGTTTCTTCCCTGGTGATGCCCTGCCTGGCCTTCACTGCAGCTTAGTTCATTTCCAGGCTTGTTGGGGTGTTTTGCCTTCAGCAAGTGAAATGCATGCTTATTTGGATTTAGGTCATATGATTGACTAGTCTATGGAAGAACATTCCACTTGGGTGCCGCTGTGCTCTGCCGCTGCCCCTGCCTGGGGTGGGGTCCGTGGGGTCGCCTGGTTCTGTGGAGTTTGGTGCGGGAAACAGGTCAGACGGGCGGGTGGGGCGTGGGGCAGCTGATGGCGTGCCGGTGTGGTGGGGGACAGGTGGTGGGCTTGGTCATAGGCCCACCCTTTCTCTCTTGTCCACCCAGTAGTGAGTGACACTCCCCTGCCGGTCGGGCCCGGCGTGCCCTTGGTCGTGGGTCCGGCAGTGGGGGCTGGATTGGTTCATCTGTGGGGTCGTATTCCTCCTCCGTGGGTGTCGGTTCATTGCCTCCTGGAGTTGCACCGCGCGGGGTCTCGGATCTTGCACTCTGCCCCTTCATGGTGGTTGGGGGTCTTGTCTGCCGTGGGGTGTGGAGTATGCTGGGGGGGGCTTGGGTGGAGGGGGTGGGTGGGGGGGGGGTGAGAGTCGGGGGCTTCTGGGGCGCTGATGCCCCGTGGGGCCCCTCGGGCGGAGTTGGCAAAGACAGGCTCTGCCCCAGTCAATACATTACAAGTCAATACAAGGGCTGCATCGCCAGGAGCATCACCTTGCGGTGTTTTAGAAACTTTGGGAAATGGTCCTGCTCTATCTGGCTCCCTCTGATCTCACTTCTGTTTTCTCCTCTTCTATGTCCCTGTCCTTGTTGTCTTTGTCTTTCTATGTTTATTGGTGTATAAATATTGTGTCCTTCTATATCTCACTGTGGTGTCCTTGCCCTCTTAGACAGATCATGTTATTAGTTGCCAATAAAAGATAGGACAATGCGCTAAGAGGGACAGTGGTGGTTACACAGTCACAAGCACATACACACAAAAATGCTGCTAGAGCAAAACTGCATTAATATTTTACGGTTTGAGACAAAAAAAAAAAAAAAGAACATTCCACTTTTTATCCCTTGAAAAAATTTTGGATTGTTTTTGCAGTATGCTCTCAAATCACCGTCCATCAGCACTGCAAAGCGTTTTCCAATTAGTTCTGATGTATTTAGCTGAATATCAGCAAATAATACAGCCCTATACAATTCAAAATTAATCCTCCAGCTCTTGTCGACAGTCTCATCACCAGTAAATACAATACGACCATCCGAATTAGCAGCCATACATGCCCGTGCATAACAGCCCTTCACGGATGAGGTGGTACGCCTCAGATCATGAGCAGTTCCTGCCTGTCACCATATCCTTCTTTTCCCATCTTACTGGTACAAGCTGATCTTTGTCACACTCAAATCAAGGATTTTGTTCCAGAACAAAACAGGCATTTTTAGATTGTAAGTTCCCTTTTTTTAAAGGCTTACCAACCGTTAACATGTTAAAATCAACCCTCTTTATGTCCTCTGAAATCAAATCAAATGTTGATCTTTCATGTGTTCATCTAGAAATCAAATTATTAGGAAATAAAGCATACCTGGCCATCGACCAGCTGAGCATCCAATTGTCAAAATACTTTTGGTCCCTGAAAAAGGAGCTGCAATTCCTGCACCATCTACTAAATTTCTGTTGTGTCAACCCTCAAACTGAAACAGAATGTATACACTTTGAACTAAATTATTATTGAATTTCAACTCCAGTATTCCATGGTTGACAGCTAAAATAATAGGCCTAATAATGTTGTCAATGTCTGGGCCGTAAAGTATCGCCATCCGAAACAGTCCAATGGGCCCCGTCCGTGAAATTTTTATTTCTGCAACCATGTTCCACATAAACAACTTTCCTCATTAGCATCCAGCCAAGTACATTGCTCCTGCGATTCCTAAACCATTTTGACAACTCTGATTGGTCACTTTCAACGCAATCACACCCACACGACCTCCTTCAATGTTTGTTGACTGAAGGGCAAGCAGATAACGTTAATGATTAACGCCCTTGTGTCCGCTAGATGGCTTTGATGATCACTCCCATCAGGGTGTTAAAGGAAAGCTACCTCGCGGCGCTTCGCCTGAAATTTTTTGGCTGGACCAATCAGCAGGCAGCTTTGATGTTGACGTCATTTCCTTCTTCAATAGCCATCTTCCGCTAGTGCAAAAGCCGTTGAATGCTCCTTTTGAACCCTTGAGATTGAGTGATTTACTGGCACTTAACAACTTGTTTTTTGCAGTTCTATATTGTTGCTGCAGTCTGAAACATTCTTTGCACAAGAAGGCTTCCTGCTCGTTAGCTACTAGTGATGCACGGGTCGGCCCAGAACCCGTGGGTCTCTCGGGTTCACCCGCGGGTCGGGTCAATATTTTAATCACATTTAGCGGGTGCGGGCGGGTTGGGCCAAACAGTGGCGACATCTAATTCCCACGAAATTGCGAATAAAAAGTATAATAGGCTATCGGCCACTTGAGGGCTCTAGACATACAGCCTAGATAATATGCTCTAGTCAAACGATGTAACGCTACCTTAAGCAGGATAGAATGCCAATTGTACCTCTCCCTCTTCCTACTCTCGATGTACATGCAGTCACTGGTGCACGGCATAATCCTCCTCGGTTAGACTAAGGATCTAAAGTTTGAATTAAAGCTCATCTTATAAATCATTCTGCAGTCAGCACCAAAATATTATATAGTAGTAGTAATTTTATTGACCTGTGGGTCCAAACAGCACATAGACAAAACATTTTTTCGCCACTTTACAGTGAAAGGCAAATCACGATTCTTATTCAAAAATAAAATCAACTTGTTGAGATGCTTCCGTTTATCAGCTACGTGTTCTCTAACAGCAGAGCGTGTGCTGCCATCGGCAGTAAAGACACTTCTTGGATGTACATTTCTATAACACCATTCTATAGGCCTACACATATCACCCAAACGAAAAGGTAACTTATCATTACTGGAGTATGTATGGTCATAAACTTAGTCTTGCTCTTATTAATTACCATACCATGAGGCAAAGAATAATCGTGTAAAACTCCATGGTGGCCAAAGCAGTCCTCTGCGTCCCAGCAACTAGGGCAACAAGTGAGCGAACCTTCAGTTCGGCTGGCCGTGTCCAGGAAGCGTGCCGTAATCGCTTCAACCCTGGCACTGTTGACGCGATTTTGTTTTTGCATAGTTTGGGGAAAAAAATACGCCTAGGCCTACATTATAAGCTGTGTTGAAAAAATACCCTAAAAGCCCACCCCCCCCCCCCCCCCCCCCCCCAAAAAAAACAACCATGAAATAAATAGGCCTTTATGAGGAAAAAAGAATTTCCTCGTAGACATGATATCGCAACACTGTATGGGAGAGTAGGCGATAGCGCCAGTGCGCCACTGTCATGTTAATTTTGTTCCAAAAAAAACAGCCTGTTTGCAATATTTTGCCAGATGGTATTTCGTTTGGTTGCAAAGATCAGAAATCACGGTAAGGTTCATTTAATAGACAGAGCCCCAACTTTGGATCAAGAATTCCAGCCAAAAGCCAAATGTATATCGTGCTCCATTCAAATCCATAGCGTGATAGAGGAATCGTTTTTTTTCCATTGCAAATCATGTCACACAGACCCACTGTATTCTTTTTCTCTTGCCTCCTTTTTGTGTCGGGTCGGGTTGGGTTCGGGTTGAAAATCAGTGCGTGTTTTAGCGGGGCGGGCGGGTCGGGTTAGCTGTCACGTCGGGTCGGGTTGGTGCGGATGTTAAAAAACCTCGACCCGCGCATCACTATTAGCTACTGATTTGAGTAACACCACGCGATCAGTTCCAAACACACTTGCTAATTCACCGAGAATATCTAAACCATCGCGACATTTCAATGCATTGCGTCTACATTCGGCTCGTAGATTACACGAATCGAAAGTGTAATCACACTGAACACATGCAGAGTGCGAACGCATTGTTAGACACAGTGCACCTTTCACTTTGGCGGGAATTCGATATAAGAGGAATAGGGAAATTTGTGTTGAATGAATCCAGTAGTTGGCGGTAATACACCAACAGGTCTGTAAGCACAATAAACCAAAAAGAAGAAGAAGAAGCCCCCCACTCATAACGAGGCAGCGCGAAGCACCTTGAGAGCTTTCGCGTACAGGCGTTAGTATAGCGGCAATCAGTCAGTGAGGAGCGCAACATAACGACTGTATCATGCAGGTTAGGCAAGCAGACAGTTTGAGCTGAGAAGCGCAACACCGATGTGTAGCGGTCGCGTGTAACATTACTTTTCACATCCTGCTCGCTACCTGATGATATTTAAGGAACGTTTTTGTTGATAATCGTCATATTTAAGCTATGTCATTTGGTTTTTTGCCCTACCTTCACAAGCTAGCTCGCTGTAACAGCGATAGCTCCTCAGCTCTATCCAGCTAGCAAATTATCTTAAACTAGAATTAAAAAATGTGAAAACACCCTTTAGACAAGTGAAAGCGCCACAAAATGTATCAAAGACGTTCATGCCTATTTCAGCAAGCTAAGTTGGCTAAGTTACGGCAGAACCAAATCATATCGCTTAGAAAGAATGCTTGCAGTTAAAATTTGCTAGCTAGATGGCTTTATTATCAAATGAGTTATTAATATGCGATCGCGCACAGTAGCATAATCAAAGACTGGACAGAATAGCCAGTATCTGGCTGGAATCCCAATGAGGAACATCGGTTTTCAGTCATATACCAAATTTAAGTTTACTGTTGCATTGTAAATGCTTTGCCGTCAGCGTACTTCATCAATAACTGAAAGTAAGGCATGCAACGTGGTGTCAAAAGTTAAAACAGGTGTTCAGGGATCGTGGCACAGGAGAGACTCTCAGAGCTGGCCGTGACTGTCCTCAGCATTGAAATTAAAAGAGCTTGCAGTCGGGACTTCAAGAGAGTGGTGAGAGATTTTTCTCCTGGCTGAGGCTATTCGTCTGGCAGCCAGGCACCAAAAAACTGTTTGATTATTCGCCCAGCAGCCAAACTTCATGCATTTCACTTGTAAACCAACTTCTCGTCAAAGTATTTGTTGCTGTCAGCGATCTTCTTATTTGCGGTCTGGATCGTTCTGTGATCGTCTTTAACCCATTGCACTTTGTTCTCGTAGACTTATTGATAAATAACTTTCAATAAATTGCCATAGTCGTCGAAAGCTTGTCCACTTCTGATGACCACCATTTAAGTTATTTCTCCACCAAAATGTCTTGCGTTTGTAAAATATGACTCCTCCTCTTGCGGCAGGCCCCCTTACCTTCCCTGCTGGGCGAAGTTCTATTAACTGTCTTGGGGTACCCGCCTGCTGAGCGAATAGCCACTTCCTTTTCTCATCGATGCGCAAAAAGATGTGCGTTTGGGATACAAACGATGTGCGTCATGTTTCTGAGTTTTGTTGCTCTGTATGAGAAAATAAAAAAGATAATAATTGTGTCTTAAGGAACTGCTTGTTCTGTCTATCCACAACGGTACAATTGTGTAACAATCTGAGTTGAGTGAGCAGGTGAGCTTAATACAATAACTTTGACAATGAAATCCTTATTGGGATACCAGCCAGCTTGTTTGAAGACTTGCTCTGCATGGTTCTTCTGACTGGCCTCACATTAGTCAGCATCTAGTGAAGGAACTTGCATTCAAGTATACAGAGTAGGTTACGGTAGGTCCAAGAGCGATACCAAGAAAATTCATATTGTCGGCCTGCTGATTAAACCTCTTATCTGCAATTTGATTAGAAACAAAAACTCGTATGTCCACGACATTGAAAAAAACAAAATTTTATTGATTGAATACATTCTTGGAAGAGAAATATTCATCCTACCCGAACACTATGGAGGACCAAAACCGCCAAAATTAAAAACAAATAAAAGTGAAAATAAAAACAAAAATAAATAATATATATACATAAATAAACTAGAATCTGTGCTTGTGAAGCTTGTGATGTTCCCCGCCAGCAGTTGGTTTGAATCCCCTTTCTATTTATTGAGTTGAACGTATAATGAGGTAAAAATGGCTATCATACACATTCATATTTGATGAAGGGCCATTAGGTTGGATACAAGAGAAATAATTTTATGCTATGGCATCAATAGTTCATTGATGTAAAGACACTTTTAAAAAATATGGGGAACAGGTTTAAACATTTACTGTTGACAGCAAATGACCTATTGATATCAGTACAAACTATAATATGATGAAGGAAAATGCATTTTCTAATGCTGAACATGAAGTTGGCCAAAAGTAGGTTTGCTTGTCCTTTTCAAGACATTTTAAAGAAATATTTCAAATTTTGAGAAGGATGAATTTCTTATCACCAATAACACAAATAATAACCTTGAGTAGTGTTCATGTGACAGTTGTATTACTTGAGGATAAACCTATCTGTAGTATACATGGCCTAGATTTTCAAAGGTCTCTGAGCTCTACATTAGTCATAAGCCAATGTTCATGTATGCAACTTACTGTGAAGAGAGCTTTAAAAATCTAAGACATGGACAAATCTTAACTACTTTCATGAGCTATATCTCTGAAATATACATCATAGGATCAATACTATATCGATACTATATTGTAGTAAATAAGAAAAGTTCCCTTCTCTCAATCTGCAATGTTCAAGTTGATACCATGGTAACAGAAAAAAAATCTAAGAATGAGCAAAGTACCAAAGACACATAAACATTATAAGACGAAATTATTATACACTTAGTTCTGTAGAGATGTCATAGTATCAGGGTTGTGGCCCTGACAAGGTCCCTACTCTTTCTTGAAGCAAGTTCAACTTGTTACCGTGGAAAGAGAAAGAAATAATATTGAAAAATGACCAAAGTATCAAAAGGCACATCTACAGCATGGGTTCTAACACCATACCAAGGTTGGTATCGAAATCTCTGATTATATCTGAGTTGTGGTCCGGACAAGGTCCCTTCCATCAATTTGCACTAAGTTCAACATCTTACCATGGAGAATGGAAAACATTAAAATTTCAGAATGACCGACCTATCAAAAGGCACATCTACACCATGAGATCTAGTGATTTACCAAATTTGGATAAAAAATATTGAACAGTTTTAGAGTTATGGCTCGGACAAACCTCGGAAGGACGGAAGGACGGACGGACGGAGGGTAAAACATTATGTAACATTTGCGGGGAACATAATAATAAAAGTAAAAATAAATACAAAAATAATAATTAAAAAAAAATATATATATATATACATAAATGAATAAAAGTAAAAATAAATATATATATATATATATACATATATATATATATACATAAAGTAAAAATAAATACAAAAATAAACAAGAGGCCCATGGGCCTTAACGGTCACCTGAGTATAGTATATCCAATGTTAAACCTTGGCCATTAGGCGTGGCCCTAATTTTGACCCCAGGGATCAGATTAATAGAAACCAGTATCATAAGCAACAGAGTATTCTAAATTGTATATATATATATATATATATATATAACTTGTGGCTATTTTCTTTAAGCAAAGAAGATTTCTCAAGCCATTTTGACCCTTTGGCCCTGCCCCTTTGCCCCTGGGTAAGGGAAACTGTCAAAAATATCATAATATCATCTCATTGTTGTAATATCAATCAACTGTGAATGATTTCCAGTACAAATTAAACAGAATATACCCAAAAGTATAATTTTCCTATATAAACTATAGTAAACTTGACCCCCTCCCCAGGGGCAAACATGGAGCCTGGGGGTCATGAAATTCACAATTTTTATAAAGCACCTCAAGACACTTCCATCTATAAAGATAACTGGTTTCCAGCATATCTAGGTATAAAAAAGTAAATGCAAGACAATAGGCTTGCACTAACTGAGTTGGCAATACATAAGTTTGGTCGGTGCGGTCTGTGAATATGCTCATAAAAACTTCATTTTGCGTTTAAACGAAAAACATTTCAGTGAAAGGAAGGAATAATACCTCCATTAACATATGTCAAGTTACTTTTCTACTTCCGAGGTAAAACTGCATCCCGCGGGGAATTTTCCCCTCAAACTGTACAGGCAGTTGCCAAGTACCAACCACAGGTTGTTGGTTTTCTCCAGGTATACTCCAGTTTCCTCCAAAACCTAAACATGACACGTCCTTAATTGACCCTTACTTAAGTTGTTGTGTTCACAATGTGGCTTATGATGATAATATAACAAAGGGCAATAACTCCATCAAATTTGATTAAATCGGTCTGGTTTTCGAACTTCTTTGAGATCTTACAGATATAAGCCAGCATGCAAAGTTCCATGAAAATTGACCAATATTAACTAAAATAATTGTGTTCACAAGGTTGCTTATGATAATAATACAACAAAGGGCAATAACTCCATCAAATATGATCGAATCAATCTGGTTTTCGAACTCGTCCAAGATCTTATGGATATAAGCCTGCATACAAAGTCTCATCAAAATTGGTGTATAAATACTTAAGTTATTTTGTTCACAAGGAAAAGTTTACGGACAACGCACGACAACGGACAAAAGGGGATCGCATTAGGTCACGCCTTCGGTTCAGGTGACCTAAACACACATTTCAAAAATTAAAAATAGAAAAATAAATGTGGAAATAAATACAAAAATAAATGTATAAATAGAATTGAATATCAATAAATAGGTAAAAGCGTTCTGCTCTTATTTATTTATTTTTTGCTGTCAGCATGTAATGCAGAAGGAAATGTTATTCAAATGAGGGGGCAGTCCTAAGTGTGCCTTGGGTTGAACTGTTCGCCTATTGGTTGTGCAGAGGTACACCTGCCAACAGCCACACACTTTTCTCTCACAAACATTGACGGGCTAACAATGGCAGAATCCACGAGGAGGTCGGTTTCCAAACTTCTCTGGGAAGCTGCCAGTCGTTTGGATGATTTGGAACACGGTAAGTATGAAATATGTTATATGTGTTTTGTTTTTACTTGAGTCCAGTTCAGGTGTATTGACTCTTTCTTTACTTTCTGCTTTTACAAGCTTCGACTTCGGACGAATCTCAGGAAGGGGGGAGATGGCGGGGCACATGTAAGTTTACTCATACAATGTTAAGCTTACTTTTACCTATTTATTGATGGGTAATTCTATTTACACATTTATTTTTGTATTTATTTCCACATTTATTTTTGTATTTATTTATAATTTTTGAAATTGTTTTAATTTTTGTATTTATTTTTACTTTTATTTATTTATGTATATATATATATATATTTTTTTTTTTTTTTTTATTTTTTTCCTTTTAGTTTCACTTTTAATTATGTATATATTTTTAATTTTTGTTTTTATTTTCACTTTTATTTATTTATTTATGTTTAATTTTGGCAGTTTTGGTCCTCCATAAACACAGCTCAACTGCATTCTTACATGCAAAATGAAACATTTATAAGCTGTCCTGTAAAGTTCATCTTTTTGAAGATACTTGGTTTTATCAGCAGGGCGATGATATTACATTAGGAGTAAACAAGACTAAATTTCAAATAATAATGATCAAAACTTTAACAGAATGTAGCTGGTGTTCCAAGATGCTACTTATGACATTAACTGCCGGGCGATCAGCTCTGTTAGCCCAATAACCTCCAGTTTTTCTAGTTCATTGCCAGGCAACATCCCAATCTTTAAGAAAATACTTTACCTTAGTTAAACTGGATGAAAACCAGTGATATGCAAATGCATATGCATTTGGGGGTTACAAGTTGTTAATAAATATGGATCTATAGCTGGCTGAAGCCTCCAATATTGTAGACAACATGCAATAGGAAAGTGTGGCTCAGGCTATATTTAGTCAGAGACCAAGGAGGTTTGGCAAAAAATTCAAACTAGTGCCTTAAAAATTCTCATTTTAATGGAACATCACTCTGAAAGGTGGAAACTGACTAGCGAAAATCAGTCAGTTTTTAGCATTATGAGCCCTTGCATGAGAATCATGAGAGAAATATGCCATTCACCTTCACAGCAGTCCTGCCACATGCGCAGGTCCACCTTAGGAATGTCATCACAGCTTTCATAGCCATGGGGAAACTCGGCCACCAGGAAAACATCGGGCTGCGCACGTGTGATGTTATCCCCATTGTCGCAGAGCACCCTGGTCAGTGACGCCTGCTTCAGTTGCGTCAGCTGCGCTGGACTGAACACACCAGGGTTCTCATACCAGAACCTGTTGCCCCGTGGAAAGGGGAAGAGGACAGTCAGCAAGCTTCTTTCTGGCTACGGTGACCACACACTGCTTGCTGAATACGGTGAAGTGCAGGTGAAAACCTAGAATAGGGGGTCCCCCAGTTCAAGATTTGGATCTGCATGTTTTTGTTTACATAACAAAATCAAAAGCCAGTTGCAAAGGTTCTTGCAAGTATGGGTGTGCATGCCCCAAGTGTCACAATCTTCATTTACAAGTATGTGAGGTCAATTTTTGTGTGGTCATACCTATCCCCATCCCGCAGCCGCCGGAACTGAGTGAGCAGCAGGCACATGAGCGTGGGACCCAACCTGCTGCCAGGCACCAAATCCTCAGCCATCAGTGCTGGGAACAGGTCAATGTTTAGGGGACTGCCATACAGCCTGAAACCATAAGACAGCAAAGTGAGCTCAGCATTACACAAAGCCACCTTCAATCCTTCACAATCCCACAGCCTTGTTCATCAACATGCCTGATTGTCAAACAGTCCACTCACTTGACACATGCTCACTACTCCTTTGTGTTCTCCCTGACATAGTACGTACATGCAAGTGTGTACAGATATCCCATTTAGATTTTCAACAAGCAACAAACAAAATACAGAGGAAAATATGGAGAGAAATATTGATAACAAGAATATACTCTCTCTACATTAGTCAAATTGTCACCAGCAGGGTAAAGGATATTACATTAGTGCAAAAGCTCAGTAACGGATTGGTAATACAATAGCAAATGAGAGAAAATATACATTGGCCAAAACAAAGAGTGGACTATTTGGACAAAAATAAGCAAATACTTAAAACCCTATAACTGCATCATTATTGAAGTGATAAATGCATTTCCGCGGGTAAAAATTCTTTTATCCCCTTTGCGCAGAAGCCAAATCTGGTTGCTTATGTTACCTTATTAAAGCCTTTATAATTAGTGGACAAGCTGGAAGCTTGCACACTCATGTTCTTTCCATTCTTTCTTTCTTTCTTTCTTTCTTAATTCTCTGCATTTTTTTGCTGACTAACTAATCCTATATTAATTAGATTTTTTTAAAATTAATTAATTAGAACCTTTATTTATACAAACTTTCACCTCGAAACTTGTTCCGCTTGTTCTGAATTATGTTGCTTGTATTCAACTTCTTGATATCTTTCATACTTTTCAAGTTAATAATTTTTATTTCAATATTTTTGTCCCATAGGAAACAAAGGAACTGATTTTTCAAAATTCTGCCATTTTTTACTCCGTCGTACTTTTAGCTAGAAACGTCATTCAAACTGGAAAATGTTAAGCTAAGCTGGGATCATTTTGTTACCGTTCAGCCTGCATATAACTTCTATAATGTTTTAATAATAATTTTTAAAAAAATTATAATAAATTCTGAGAAGTTAGAGTGTGGTGACATAACTGTTAGAGAGGCAAACAGCTGTAAAACAGCTGTAAAAAAAAAAAAAAAAAAAAGAAGTCTTCGCTTAAACTTGCTCCAACTCCCACAGTTTTCACTGCACATGAATATTTTTATATAGTTGTAGCAGAGTTGTGCTGGTCACAAAAATTAAACTATGGAAGCAATTGGACGAACGGTTTTGGCAATATGAGCCGAAAAGCAACGGGAGCCCGAACCAAGACTCCTTTAACTCCTATATTAAATGAGACAAGAAAATTCCAAAAGCCAAAGCCAAAAGCCAAAATACACAGTTTCCCACAATTTTGGTAACACACAAAGTGTTTTGAAATATTTTGCTCAGCAGACTCTCCCCTGAAGTACAGTACCTCCATTTCGTAGATTGAACTTACTATCTTTGAGACAGAAGTCGGAGTATGTAATAAACGCCTTAGCTAAATTTTCTGTTGGACCAACTGCTTTAGCCACAGTAGCTCAGCATGACTCAGCGATATAGTGGCATTGTGGTACGGTGCATATCGTGGATACAGAATATTAGCGGTTTCATTCTGCCCTCTGCTGGAATTTTTCAAGACCTCAGCATTATTATATTATTATATTACGTTTTTGGTCCGGCCGCTGCACTACGTGTTAACGCGATAACTTCAGTATTTCAATTACAAATTCCAAATTTTGCACAGAAGTAAGTATCATAAAGAGGAAGAAATGATTCGATTTTGGACAATTTACGATGCCTAAACTGGCCATCAGGGGCCAAAAACTGATTTCAGTGTTAACGCGATAACTGCACTAATATTTCAATTAGAAATTCCAACTTTTGCATATAAGTAAGAATCATAAAGAGAAAGAACTGATTTGATTTTGGACAATTTACTATTTCTAGATTGGCCACCAGGGGCCAAAAACGGAAAAATCACTGTTCCGCGATAACTTCAGTAATATTTCAATGACAAATTTCAAGTTTTGCACATAAGTGAGTATCATAAAGAGGAAGAACTGATTCGATTTTGGACAATTTACGATGTCTCGATTGGCCACCAGGGGCCAAAAACTCCTTTACATGTGAACGCGATAACTGCAGTAATATTTCAATTAGAAATTCCAAGTTTTACATATAAGTAAGTATCATAAAGAGGAAGAACTGATTCGCTTTTGGACAATTCTCAATTTCTAGATTGGCCATCAAGGGCCAAAAACGGAAAAAATCACTGTTTTTATCATATCTCTGGAAATATTTGTCCGATTGACCTGAAATCAAGTGCAAATGAAAGGTCATGACCTGAGGATGTGTTCCACGATGACATTATACCTGTTTGGTTCAAAATTTTTACACAAGGTGGAGCTTTGTCTCATAAAATTCACCATTTTTGCTATATCTTTGGAACCATTTCTCCAATTGACATGAAACTATGTGCAACTGCAAGGTCATGACCTCACAACATGTCACATGATGATCCAAACTGCTTTCTCTGTTGGGAAGAGAACGTTCGCACTTTGTTTTCGCATTTTTGTAATTATAAAATCTCACAATAGTAAATCGGTGTTGAAACAGTGAGTGTTAATCGGACATGAGATACCCAGACAGGGTCGTAAACACTACTTTCATCCAGGGACGTGCGGTCAGGGTAGGCAGTGACTTCTTTTATTTCACTAGATTTTGTCAACCTGTTTCCACGTACTATGCTTGATTGTCAATCAATCAATTTGACCTTTTCTTCTGGTCAATAAAGCCTGTAATAATTAAGAGGTGATAGTGACAAAAAGATAAATTTACCTCAATGCCTTGATTCGAGACTCCAAGGAAGTAAATCTTAATAATTAAATAGGAAAAAATATCAACTCTCTCAGCAATTCCATATAATGTTTTGATCTTTTGTTTATTGGATTATGAAAGAAGGCTGAAAATAAACTATTTTTAAAAAATGACATTAAAAAGTACGTGTTTAAGGGGGGAAATATTATCGTAAACATATTGACCACACACCGCACGCCGCCGAAGAAAGGTTTTAATATTTTTTAACGGCACTGCGTTAGCTTTCTCTAAGCAAATATGGACAACCTTGCTGTCTCAAGAGCATTTTAAGTTAATTGCACTGAGCAATAATGTCGTGGATGGAACTGGCATGCCATTCTGCCGTTTGTCTTGTAAATTAGTTCATCAATCCTCAGATTGCTTATCAAGCAAAGTAATAGAGTTATCGTTTGTTTAACAGTGAGGGTTCTGCCGAACCTAACTGACCACTGATGGCATGTCACCAGAGGAGGGAGAGGGCTTTATATGGCAATTTATCTGCTAATTACTCATTATTCTGAAAACTCAACTCGTTTTGTTTACGAACAATAACACCTCTTGATGGCTTTGCACTGGGCAGTAAAAGGGTCAAGAGGCTGCAGGTTTTCATTCAGACAGAGCAGAAACACACCTGATACTATCACTGCAGGCTTCACACAGAGCTCCGTTTCATTCAAAGACTGTCTTGGGCAATAACACCTGGGTGGGCCGGAAAAGGTTTATGATATTCTCACACCATATGTAAATTGAATGCCACGTACCCTGCTTTGCAAGAGCACTGGCCGTGAACAATGCTTCTCTGTTCCTTGTTGATCGTAATTATCGATGAGTGTGGTTTCTGGGACTTCAACATTGAGTGATAGCATTTGCATTTCGCTTCAGCTTCACGGGCGTTTATTACGGAAAATGACAATTTGTGAATATACCCAGATAAAAAATAATTATAACCCTTGTCATTAGTATTTTTTTGCGATGTGATCCTTTTTTAAAAACTTGAGATTAATGTTTTCAGGGAGCGCTTCCAATGAGGTTATAAGGGACGTTGGTGCGATCTTCAGCAAAGCTTGACCAAGGTCTGGCCGTTGCTATGCGTAGTTAGGGGGTGAGTGGAGCTATGGATCGGTCTCTTTCAAATAAGCTTTTGATTTTAAAGTAAGTTCTGGCTTTGTATTGGCTGGAAAATTAATGAACTGGATAGAAAAATCAGAACATATAGCCTTTACTTTAATGTGTTTTTTAGAAAATAAAGTGAGAACAAAGTCATTTTTTCTTGATTAGAGAGCATATTTTTATGGCAATACTTCCGCAGGAAACTGCATGAGGTCTCGAATAAATATGAAATAGGTATGATTTGTGGAAAACTTGCATCTTGGGGAGGTCTTCCTTAATCAGTGCTTTTCCTTTGGAAACGGCCAGGAAATTCATTTCATGCATCCCCACAGATAGGTGTTGATTTTATACCCGGTCCTTGTGAAAATAGAGTTTACTACCATTTACTGCAATAGTCTTGAAGTTATGCCACCATGGTCCCGCACCTTGGCTTAAGATCAGGTGCAAGTCCAGTAGTTACATGCTACTGGCCTCAGCAAATGAGTTAATACCTCAAAATTAATTTTCTAGAGCTAATACTCCAATATGTTAAATTTTTATGGCACATATGAGGTTCTTTGCACCTAGAAAATATTTTGAGTCATTGTAGAACCTTCTAAATATTCATGCAACACAAAATGTTTTTGTTTACCTTTATCATGTGCAGTCAAATAGCTGACAAGTATAAAATAGTCTACTGTTTAAATGGCTGTTATTTGATACGTCAAAATGATCTCAATTAATCTTTCAAAATGTCGATACAGTCCGACTTGAAGAAATTCAACCCCTTGACCTACTTTTATGTATAAAAAACAATTTAACTAGTATTTTCCTTTGGCATTTTCATACCTTTTAAAGTGTGGGGACTTTTTCCCCTCATTTTTTTTTTTTTTTTCCAATTACAATTAAACGAAAAAATATCCAACTGTCATAAATAATTTTAGTAATCAGAAGCTTTAAACTCATTTTCAAAAATTCGAACCTCACATTATTGGCAGCTTCCAGCTTGATTGCGTAGTTTCCCTTGGAATTGCACTTTTCTAGTTCAAGACTGCAGCTTCAAAGAGAGGAAGGAAATTGCCAAATTGGGTTAAGACACTTGCAGCATTTAGAATTTCATTGTATATCAGTTTATTTTCATGATTTCAGGAGAGATAAGAGGCTGCAAACATTGAAAAAATCTTCATGAAAATTCAGCATTGAAATTGTAAAAAAAACTAGAAGACTCGGTCGCCACAGTGACCGAGTCGTGTATCTCTCCGATCCCCAAATTTTGGGCGAAATGGCCATCGGCAGCCAAATTGGACGTCCAAAATTGCTGAAAATCAGTCTTGAGCATTTTCAAATAAATATCTTCAGCTGTGTAAAATTTGAAAAAAATTCTATAATAATTGTCGATTCAAGTCCCCGGAACAGAAAATCTCTGTGGGCACGGTGGCGGCAGCGGCATCGGCCCCGGAACTAAACCATAGTATTTCCCAACTATTGTCGTCGGGGAGATACAAAAAATAATACCGATGATTGAAAACTGGGTTAGGCTGCTACTTTTTCTTTTTTTTTGGAATGTATACCTTATTCAACAAAATCGAATTTGTGTTTGGAGAGGTTACTGGTGACCACTGATGTTTAAATGCACTCATAAATTAATCTTAAACTCAACCAGAAAATTATTAATTCAAATTGAATTTCATGCCTCAAATGTTTATTTCTGTTAAATATATGATTATTTTACAATTTGCAACATTTTAAAGGATCTCAGACTTTGGGGAGCCACCTGGATAGCTGTCTAATTTGGCTCATATTAAGTAGGTAATCGAGAATGTAATTCTCAAGATGAATTATACTTGTGGAGTTTATGATCCCAGAAATGTATAGTTTTCAGCTCCAGCAGTTTTTCAATTCTCGGTATAATTTCTTCTTTGCAATTTCAATGTTGAATTTTCATGAAGATTTCCCTTTTCTCAACCAAAATAATGGATATTAACTGAAATACGATGGGAGTCTAAATACTTCTAGTGTCTAGAGTCAGTTGAGCCACTCCTTTCCTGTCTGTGAAGCCGCAATCTTGAATTATAAAGCCTGAGATAAGGTAACACCTAAATAGCCAGATTTGGCTTCTGCGCAAAGGGGTTAAACAGGCCGTTCATGCTCGAAAACCCTCCAATGTGGCTGAATTAAAACAATTCTATAAAGAAGAATGTGCCAAATTTCCTCCACAGTGATGTGAAAGACGGATTGCCTGTTATCGCAAATGCTTGATTGCAGTTGTTGTCACCGAGGGTGGCACAAAAAGTTGTTTGGTTTAGGGGGCAATTACTTTTTCCCATAGGGCCAGGTGGGTTTGGATAGCTTTTTTCCTTAACCCCTTTGCGCAGAAGCCAAATCTGGCTTTTTAGGTGTTACCTGATTTAAGGCTTTATAATTCAAGATTGCAGCTTCACAGACAGAAAACTTTGGCTCTATTGAGTTTACACACTTGAAGCATTTAGACTCCCATCGTATTTCAGTTTATTTTTATTATTTTGGTGGAGAAAAGGGGCTGCAAACAAAAAATCTTCATGAGAATTCACCATTGCAACAGCAAAAAAAAAATAATACTGACAAATGAAAAACTGCTGGGGGCTTAAATCTATACATTTCTGGGATCATAAACTTCTTGACCACAAGTACAATTCATCTTGAACATTACATTCTAGATTACCCGCTTTCTATGAGCCAAACTAGACAGCTATCCAGGTGTCTCCCTAAAGTCTGAGATCCATCAAAATGGTTCACTGTCAAATTATACATTAATCATATATTTAACACAAATTAACTTTTGGGGCATGAAATTCAGCATGAACTAATGATTTTCTGGTTGAGTTTAGCATGAATTTATCAATATCAGTGCAGTTGAACATCATTGGTCACCAGTGATCTCTCCAAACACAAAACATGCCTTTTCTCCATAATAAAGTTAACAATATTGTCCATTTTTCTTCGAAATCCCCCAAGCATTAAATAAAGTACTGATTAAACAGCTATAACATTCATGCTGCAATGAAAAGCTAACCGCTCTCACACCCGAGCTCATAACCTTACACCTTATAAGGGTAAAAACTCACTAACTCAGTAATATCTGAATTCTGAAATACACCTTATTTTAACAGAACAGAAATTTCACTTTCAGAAAAAATCAAACGACATACGCCACCATATTCAACGGAATGGTGTAATGAACGTACCGAGGGATCTACCGACGTGCGTGTGCTGCATGCATTTGGAGAAACGAAAACCTCGGCGTTCGATGTCTTTAAACGCGGTCTAAATTTTACAGCAAAAAGCTATAACAAGCAAAATGCAAACAGAGTAGAAGTATAACCTGTTTTCTTCATTGATGCCCTCCTCCAGAGACAGATGTATCGTGTAGAAGGAACCCTCCAGTACTGTTTCATTCGGAATAATTCCCATTGACCGCGTCCATACAACATGAATCTCGTAAATGAAACTGAACACTTCAGGCCGGTTTTGGGTGTCTTTGTTTCTTTGATATCGCATCATTTTCACCTGCGCAACCGTGGCCAACATTCGAAGAACACAACCGACCTTACTTTGACGCTTAGCTTTGTATCCTATTCTTATTGTCCGATCAATGTATTTCAGTTATTGAGGAAAGTTTAAACACTCGGGAATTGGATAAGAAACGAGTCTGTCAATACATTGTTACCAGGGAAGCTTCACGAGGGCGTCAGCTATAACTGTAGAGTTATATAATTATTATTTATTATATAATTATATCTGAGTATATAATTGAGACACCAGTACTTGGGTGGATAGAAGGGAGCGCTGAAATTGTCAATTGAAGAATATACGCGTTAATCCATGGGAGGGAACTACGCATATTTTGTGTGTGATGACTGTAATTGACAGTAGAATGTGAGAGTATCAATACTTTGTGGGATTATTTGCTTAAAAAAACTTTTTTGTAACCACTAATTGGAATACTGTTGGCTCACTGTAGCTAAAATGGTTTCTACATTTACATTCTTAGATTTACATTTACATTCTAAGTTTTTTTCTGTCGCAAGTGATAATTTTTTAAAACTACTGGATTGATACTATGGGCTAGGATATTGACCAATTTGCACATCAGGCTTAGCTGAGGAGTTTAATTCATGCAACTCCTGAAAAACAGGGATTGGAGGGAACTTCTCCATACTCTAAATCGCGTTTCAGCGCTGCCTGCTTGTGAATATTCAACAGCTGATCCGGGGGTGCCATCTCGTGGTCGAGTAGTGTAACTAAGTGCTTAAATTTGCATATCTATAGACGCGAGCGTCTACATCTGCAGAAAGGGGTTAAGGGCCCCATATTATGCTGACCCTTCTTTTAATACATACAAGTAATGATCTGAGATGTAAGTAATGATATAACAGCAAATAATGTAAGTGAAGTTAGCATGTTACAGGTGGCCAGCAGGACTGCTAACGATAGTTAGCACAAACAACTGCCCTCAATCGCAGGCTTTGTAAAATATCTAGATAAAGCCTGGATCGGTACCAACTGTCCGTGACTCACAGACGCGGAAGCAGATGTTTTACCATTTTGTGTTGGTTTTCTGCATAAGCCTACTTAACGTGATGGCCTGTTGAATGTAGCTGTAGGACTGCGGCTAACGTAGCTAAGTTACTGTTGCCAATGTTTGTATTCTACATACACAAGAATAAATAATATCAAGGAGACATTCAACAGAAGGTGTGTAAGCATAAACCCCATTTGAAGCTAACTTTTTATACTTGTTTGTAATTTGGATGCTTGGTACAACTGTTCATGGTAACGGAACTTCCTGTCTGTAGAACCTGTATTGCAGGGTAACGTTTGTCTCTGTCATTGTTATGACCGCTTGGTTACAACCACGTTAGTTCGCATTCCGTGCTACTTAGAAAAATGTTCCTGGTTAACTTCTATGCAGTTATTCAGATTGTGTTACTTTGGTTAGCATCAAGGAGGTCATTTCATCACAAAGTTTAATGTATCCGCTACAGCTGAAGCTAACTGGAGAAGTGTTGTGCGTTTCAAGGAGGTCGTTTCATCACAAAGTTTAATGTATCCGCTACAGTTGAAGCTAACTGGAGAAGTGTTGTGCGTGTCTGCAAAGTTGGGCTGATAAGGCTGCAATTAGACCAGACAAAGGCTTTGCGGGGCTTAGGGTATGTGTTTGGGTTTGTTTACTGCTGCTGTGAAACGATCACTTTTTTTATCCATGACCAGGGTCAGCCTGGTACTTTGCCGTGGTGTGCGATCCTACCTCTCTGATCCTACCTCAGCAAAAGCAATCGGGAAACGCACTAGCTATAGCGTGTTTGGTATAACAAAATATTTCTTTGCATTGCCATGGCAGAATTTCATCCACCTCTGAAAATTGTTTTGGCTGAAAAAAGTGGAGGTTGGATACGGATTTCTGGTAGAAGTTATCAATTCGCTAGCTCCACATAAGCAATGCTCACACAGTTCGTGCGTTTTTGCAACAAACTCATTCAGTAGCTTGGTGTCGGAATTGTGATTCGTTTAGGTAAAAATGGTTAACAGGAGCTTTTAGCAAAGGTTCCTCTGGATAGCTATTTGGGTATATAACAGACTATAAAACAGTACAGCTACAATCATGTGTATGCAAATCGAGTCAGTTCAAGCAAAACACTAAAATTTCAACTTGCCACGCATTCACATCCTTCTGTAAATGTTTCTGCAATACTTCAATTGCCTCCTCCTCCCGTTTGAGGTCTGATTCGGGATCAAATGAGTATAGTCTTACAGAAATAGATGCCGCAGAGAGCTGTTCTGAAATACCTGCCATCTGGGTTTCATGGTTTTTTGGGTCTGCACCCTCCCCCGGAATCTAAGTGGACAGGTAGCTAATCAGAGCAGCACCTCATTAGCATAGCCTCCCCACCCACTCAAAACAGCTTGTGTTATACACAAACAACTATGTTACACACTATGTCAAAATGTTGTACAGTAATGATTTAACATGAATAAACTGACACATAGTTGCATCAGCTATTATTTCACCATTGGGGGACGACATTGCGTCATAATTTCAATGCACACAATTCACTAAGTAGACTGTGAAATGAAATAATGTGGGCTATTTAATGATTATTTAAGTTGTTAAGTCAACATAAGCTGACCAATGATAATGTTTAGGATGCTGCGATCCCTGGCATCAGTGATCGTCTACAACAACGAAAACTTCTTCCCACACATCTTCTGTAGCACCGAAGAGATGTGTTGTTCAAACACTCGGGTCAGGAGAATTTGACGAAGGCTTCTCACATTTTTGCGTACATCCGTGTCTTTTCATTGCCTTTGAATGTATTCTGGTCGAGCTAATATTTTGTTTAATGCTCGGTGGAAACCTGGGTTTGCCAACAGCATTTCACTCAAACTAGGCTTATGCACTGGGGGTATATCCCCGAACACCCCCAATCCTCCAATTCCCCAATCCTTGAAAAGACCTTGAATAGACTTTCTTTTGAACTTAATTTCAGGTCAATCAGTCAAATGGTTCATTTAGATATGGCCAAAATGGTCATTTTCCATCAAAAAGCGCCACCTGGTGGCAAAATATTGACTCATACAGGTATGATGTCATCATGTGACATGTTGTGAGGTCATGACCTTGCAGTTGCACATAGTTTCATGGCAATTGGAGAAATAGTTCCAAAGATATAGCAAAAATGGTTAATGTTATGTGACAAAGCTCCACCTTGTGTCAAATTTTGAACCAAACAGGTATAATGTTATCGTGGGAAACATCCTCAGGTCATGACCTTTCATTTGCACTTAATTTCAGGTCAATCGGACAAATATTTCCAGAGATATGATAAAAACTGTGATTTTTTTCAGTTTTTGGCCCCTGGTTGGCCAATCTAGAAATTGTAAATTGTCCAAAATCGAATCAGTTCTTCCTCTTTATGATACTTACTTATATACAAAACTTGGAATTTCTAACTGAAATATTACTGCAGTTATCGCGTTAACATGTAAATGAGTTTATGGCCCCTGGTGGCCAATCTAGAGATCGTAAATTGTCCAAAATCGAATCAGTTCTCCCTCTTTATGATACTTGTGTGCAAAATTTGGAGTTTGTAATTGAAATATGACTGAAATTATCGCGGAACAGTGATTTTTTCAGTTTTTGGCCCCTGGTGGCCAATCTAGAAATAATAAATTGTCCAAAATCAAATCAGTTCTTCCTCTTTATCATACTTGCTTATATGCAAAACTTGGAATTTCTAATTGAAATATTACTGCAGTTATCTTGTTAACACTGAGATCAGTTTTTAGCCCCTGGTGGCCAAGGTAGACATCGTAAATTGTCCAAAATCGAATCAGTTCTTCCTCTTTATGATACTTATGTGCAAAATTTGGAATTTGTAAAAACACACGGACCAAACACATAATATCCCCATTCGGCGTTCGGGGATATAATTACGTTGATTTCCGCGAAATTCTGCATTTAACAACAGATTCCGTTTTTATTGGCCAATTCCGCGATTCCGTCCGCGATTTCGTGATTGCGGAAATCATAGGGCTCTTCATTTGTATTTGAAATCTATAGCTATTTGCTCAAAATGAGGACCAAAGAGCTCTCACTGCCTGAGAAATTAACCATCATTAAGCTGAAAAATTAAAAGAAAACCATTATTAAAACAACAACAACAAAATACACTCACATCCTACCACAGGCATGCACAGGCTACCTCTCACTCTATAAAAAAAAAGGATATTGTGTATTGAATCACAAACAGTCCTACAGACAAGTCTGAATAACCAAGAACTAGTAATTCATTATATTGGTTTTTTGAAGAACACTGGGTTTGCATACACTAACCCAGTATCATGCTAGGAACACAATTATGCTTATTTTTTTACTATATCGATGACCTCTTGCAAGAAGGGCATAAGTGACACTTCGGGCAAAAATTATTTCTTTGTTGTTATGGAGTAACTGAGACTAGCCTCCTGACTAAGTTTGAAGTCTCAATTTCCATCCTAAAGGGGTTAAAATGCCTTTTTAAAAAAGTCGTACATGCCGGAAAATGTTTTATAACAGGTAGCACTGTGGCAGTTTTTTTGGCTCTCCTGTAAAATTCTTAAAATGTCACTTACGCCTTTCTCGCATGAGGTCATCGATATGACTTACCACGCCTCCTCCCTCTGAACATCATAGGAATATTGCAGTTAAGACTGACTGTGAATAGGACACCAATGGCGCACTTACAACAGTATGAAGCTTACCTCTCCAGTTTCTCTCTGACGAGGGGATCCCTGATCTCGTTTCTCAGATCATTGAAGCTATGGGCAGATGAGAGGTTACAGAACACACGGTAGTCATTGTAGGGTGGAATGCCGTGGTCTCGCCCTCTCTGGATGTTCATTGCAGCCAGGTCAAGCGCTACAGTGTGCGCCATGGAAAAGAGGCGCTCCGTCAGCTCTGTGTTGAGCAGTTGTGACGTGACTCGCATCTTTCCTGCCACACCAAAGAGCCCCCGCAGCAGTGGGTCAATGCCACCCTCATTGACAATTCGGAATGGTGAGAAGAAGGCCTTATGTAGTGAGATATGGCCCTGCGGGATGGGCTGGAAGTTCTCGTCCAGCCGGTACAGGATGGGGTTGATGAGCGTGTGGCCGAAGCGGAAGGCGGCGGTAGCAAAGGCGTTGACGATGCCTGAGTTGACCTTGGGATTGTAGCCACGGTACTCCCCAAGCAGCTTGGTGCCCACCTCACCCAGGATCTTGGGCAGCCAGTGACTGAAGGTAATGTGCTGCATCTGAGCGCCCACAATCTTGCGGGCCTCATGGTAGATGGTATCACCGTCCCAGTGTGGATTGAGCCGAAGGAGTTCAGCAGCCACGCGGTTGTGCTCACGGAACCACAATGTATGCATGGCCGTCAGGCCCAGCTGCTCGTTAGCACGGTGGTCACCGGCCAAGAAGCATGGAATGGGGCTCTCATTTTCATCACGCATGCACTCGGTCGGTGGGCCAGTAGCAAAGGGGAGGAGGGGCTTCCCAGAGCGCTGAACAATGCCCTGCCGAAGTAGTCCTCGCTGGCTGGCCAGGTCGCGGATCTCCTCCGACTCATGATCTGAGCTACCGTAGACATTAGAGGCGTCAATGTAGGAGGTGAGTTGGTTGATCTGCTCACGTGGGTAAACAGAGTTCATGAGGAGGGAGGTCATGCCGCTCCCACACACCGGGCTGGAGCGCACAAAGAACATGCATCTTGCTCCACTGCTCTGGGCCTGCCGCAGGTCGCCCGGCGGGAACATGATGGGGAAGCAAGGTGGGTCATTGGAGCAGACAGTGCTGCATAGCTCCCCGTCTGAGAAGCGTGACTGGCTGAGAGCTGCCACAGTCGCATCCAGATCATGGTCCAGGAACTGGCCCCACTGCATCAGCATGTGCGTGTAGCGGTCGTCGGGGGTGATGGTCTCCGTGCCAATCATGGTGGTGGAGACTAGGCGGGGTAAGGGCAGCTGGAAGCCATTTTGCTGCTGCTCAGTGACGCTGCGGGGGAGGTTGAAACCATTGTCATATACTGACTTCAGCAAGCGCTCAAAGGCAGTGAGCGAGGCGCCCCACATTGGATGCTGAAGATTGTTGCAGGTGCCATCATGGCTGCGGTACTTCTGGTGGAAGCAGATGTCAGAGCAGTTGTTGAAGCGCCTGTGCGCTGTGCAACCCGAAAGGTTGGCAATCATATCCAGAAAACGGGGAGAAACCAGGTCATTGTAGCGGAAAGCTGGGTTGGGGGGGTCAGAAAAGAGGACAAACTTACAGAATGTTTTTGAATCCCTATATTATTGGTATTTAACTTGCATTCTACTATTCCTTGCTGCACACTGCTCGAACAGGATGATTTAGGCATTGTTTTAACATTGATACAAGCTGCACGACTTGTTAAAAATCAATTTATTTGCATCTTAATTTCTTATAAGTAAACACCATTGACTGTATATAAAGATAGAAGGGCAGAAAGCACCCCAAAATTGAAGCCAAAACATGTTGTTTGGCCCTTGGTGCCTGGCTGCAGTATTGGCATTAGATATGCATACAGTGATTACGCCAAATACAGCGTAATGTACTATTAATAGCAAAGCTAACATTGGGATGTAAAATCAGTTGGCAAGCAAGTCACTTAAGAAAGATCTGGTTACAGGTCATCTTCCCAATGCACTATTTACCTTGTACTGCTATGCAGGGACTAAAAGTGATTCAAAAATGAGCAAAAAAAAAAAAAAAAAAGCTGTTCTGGAGTGCGAAGTTTTTTCTCAATTTCAGACAACCAGTATATGTTATTTATCGTTTCAAATATCTTTTCTTGAAAGTATTCTCGGCAATAAATTTTCAAAAGAAATTCCATTTTGGAAATTATTAACTTATTGCCCATGCGAGTACTCTCCATAGTAATGACTTTGTAGGCAACCGTCAGATTTTATGAGCCTGCATAGCTATCTCTCTGGACCTGTATTCTACTGCAAGATGCCAAGAAGGATTATCTATCCAACATCAGCCATCCTTACCTCTTCCAAAGTATATAAATTAATGAAAAAGCATGTGAAATAACCTACCAAAGACACTTAGGAAATGTGTTCAGTTTTACAGTTGCGAGCAGTGCATGGATTCTGCTGTTCATAGTTTACCTTTCCATCCAATGACCTTTAACCCCATTGCACAAAATACTAATTCTGCCGATTTTTCCTGCTGTGCATGAGCCTACATAAGGCTTAAAAACTGTGTATTTGCATCACAGAGACTGTGGGAAATTATTCCAGTGAAGCAAGACATTTGGAAATTCAAAAATAAAATTATTTAGTAATTCAATTTCGGAAATTACGGATGCCAGCGTCTGTATCCGCACAAAGGGGTATTTCAGCAACTAATTTCAAGCTTTTTTTTTCCAGAAAAAAACTTTATCATACCACCTATCATAAATAAATGGACAGCAATAAAACACCAATTAGGATTTTCTGATTGCCTGGGGCAAGTAAAATTCCACATTGAGCTAGTAAATCTGCCTGATTGGGCAGGTAGAAAAACTATTATCATTAATAACATGCACTTTATTGTGGAGCTGATGATGGATGGAGCCAAAGAGTGGCTGTGGCTCGAAGGGATTGGCTCCCCTCAAACATGCAGCTTTTTCCTCTTAAGCTCCTCCTGGCTGTGAAGAGAAGTAGCAAGGGAATAAAATCAAATCGCTAAATTGTGTTTATGTTTGCCAACTGATCCGTCATTGCTTGTACGACATTTCAAAATACAACCACCGTGGTAATTTTATTTCAATACTGCACCTAGCTAGGTAGTTATTTATCCTCAGTTATTCCCTGGCTTCAGCTAACTAGCAGACATTTTACCTAGTTTATGATTTTGAAAAAATTAGCTTATCAGAAATTTGAGAGCCTTGTCCACAGGTTTTTCCATTTTTCCCCTGGCAAAATACTCCAATTTCGTAGTTGTACGCAAAGCATCTAGGGCCGATGAGCTGTATTACTGCATGGTATAACAGGCACGAACATTATTCTGAAAATATTACATCTTGATCTTGACTGATTTTTGACGTTGGTTAACCAAAAATGTTTCTATTTGAATCCCCTACAAATTTATACCTGCTTTGGATGGTTTTAGCACCATAGAAGAGGCTATCTGGGCTACTTGCCAGCGTGCAATATACACATCATTAAGCAAAGCAAGGACTTGCAAACCGAGGACTTGTAACATCAACGTCAAAGTGTTGTTTACTCCTGTATTTTTTGGCCATTGTTGTGTTCAAATGGTACAGCCTGATTTAATAAAAATTTTGCCAGCTGTCAAAAAGGAAACTTTGTCAGGAAACAAATGAAATGCCTAACTACATCTGATTTAATGTCATTTTATTTCATCTAAAAGTTGCAGAATAACCCAGTAGGCCTGTTTCCAAAGATGGGAAATGGTTTCTTGCATTTATATCTGCACCCATACCATCAGCGGAACCAGACATATTTTACTGGGGCACGTGCCCCAGTATTGGTTTGCAGTGCCCCAGTATAATTTTGGTCCATGGCACTGGTCCGACCTCCCATTAGTTCTCTTGCACGATGAATAAAGACACATGCCCACTGAAAATTTTTTGCTTGCGCGCGTTGCACGTTCGCGTTGTTTGTGTCCCAGCTGTGCCCCAGTACAGTATTAGGTCAAGTGACGCCCCTGACCCATACACATTCCATCTGTGTTGCTTCATGAAAGCTGAAGCACAAGCATGTTTGAATAGTTTCTTTGCATGCGTTTTTGATTTTTACTCACCTTCTGTAAAATGTAGAGCGGGTTGGGTTTCAGGGGAGGGGCTGTAAGGCTTGCACGGAGTCAAATCCAGCATACTGCTGATTCACCATTCACCCAACGCAGTGAATAGTCTTTGCTTATTTCTTTATGATGCTTATTGGCTTCATGTTTTTGATATAAAAGTCAATATAAAAAGGGAACATAATTTTTATTAGGTGTTATAACTGGTAATTAATCAGAGAAGAGGTCTTGAAACACTGGCACGGGAGCACAAAAACAATTTTTCTGCTGAAAATGAACCAAAATTTAAAAAGTTCGGTTTTTAATCCCTAATGCTATGGAATGAGGCTGGCAGCAAGTGTATTTTAGCCAGCTAAAAAAAATAGTTAACAGTCATTATCAATCAAAAACATTATCATCAGGGCTTCAAATAAAGGGGTGAATATGCAATTACCAATGTGTACAATATATTTTGCACCTGACCCATCAAGATTCCATGCCTCTGTGATAAAGAGAAGCTGAAATTTTCCCCTCCATTAACTAGCTTTGAAAAAGCTAGACAGAAATATAAAAGTGTTTCCAATCAAAGTTTCCCTACATAACTTCATACTTATGCCCTCAATAAGAAAAGGGTCTGTTTCTGTCAGTCATTTCTTTGCTTAGTTTTTGTGTATTTTTCATTTTAAACTGTTAGAAACACAATTAGATTCAGTCTTACAGACAGGAAATCCTACTGAGTGTGGGTCTGTTCTGGAGTCAACAGTACATCATGAAGAAATGAAAATAGGACCAAATTGATCAAACTCTTTGATAAAAATTTAACTGACAATTTTGAGGAAAAAAGTTATATGACAAACACCTAGCATTGGATTGCTTCTTCAAAGTATATGGGCAAAAATTTGATTTGATTTGATTTTAGGGGTAGCCACTTTATCCCCAAAATCATGTTAGACTTCAAAAAATATGTCTAAAGTGAGTATCTCACAGAGTGATGAACGTTTGGCAAAAGCGACGACAGTGGTTTGCCACTTTTTTGATGACTTTTGCTACAATCATGATGGTACAATCATGAACTATTCACCAAGATTCGCCGGTCAGTGAAATACTAATTGGCGATTAGTTGACACCCTCTAGAGACTTTTTAGTGATATCTTGGTGAGCACTTGATGAACAGTTCACAAACAGCTGGCAAATCCCTGTGAAAAGTCAGCGACATTTTGGCGAATGTGGCGTTTGGGGTGACTGTTTGGCGACTGTTTGGAGAACAATTGCTAAAGAATCGAAGAACAGTTAGTGTGTAGTCTGCGAATAGTCTGCGAATCCACCCCAGACCCCTCACCAGTGGACCCCTCACACCAGGGGCGGACTGGGGCAAAAAAAAAGTGGCCCAGGAATTCGTACCTGACCAGCCCACTCTCCAGGGAGGTAGGAGGTAGTAGCCGACCGAAAAAATTTCATGTTATTTGGCAAAAAAAAATGTACAGTATTTAAACATGATATTGGAGCATATTTCCCATAAAACATTGATAATATTAGTTTTTGAGTTTATTTAACACCAATTAGCTAGACAACAAATTAATTGTTGTGTATATCTAACATACAAACCCAGTGGCTATATGCATGTGTGATCTTCGCAGATGTTCACAGACCACCAAGTTCACTGCTCCCCACCCCCTTCCTGTATTCCAGGACAAATTTCATTTGGCACTGTAAAACAATGAACCAAAATGCATAAAATAGTTGGCTAATAACTAATCCATCAGTGGGGTCGTAGTGTAAGCTCAAGCAAGTTTTAACCGAACACATAACTGCGATAGCCTATTAATTTAATATCAGTCTCATCTCTTCCATGTCCCCCTCCAAATGAAAACTGCTTGCTACATGAGGATCATCATGGCCAAACAGCAGGTCCATTTTTTTTGCATTTCAAAGCCTGAGCCTCCATTGTCTGTTTCCTTTATTCTCAAGGCTTTTCCGCCTCTCCATTGCTTTCAAACATTTTCGTCTGATCTCGTAGTCCTTGAAACACATTTTTAGACTTTTAACGCAACAGGGGACAAGTAAGGTCATTAGTCAGACAAATTTCCCAGCAAGCCTGCCTACTTGAACTTTTAGGACGAAAAAAAAAACAACAAAATTAAATACATTTTGAATAGCCTAAGCCCATACATCATTTATATTTGCAAGACCACAATTTTTTCAGTTATTTCTATAGCATACAGCAAATATATCAATAAATACAAAAAATGGCCATGACGCAAGACAACCGGAATCATGAAGTAGAACCATCAAAAGTGTTATATAAAATCATGCATCAATTTAAAATTAAGTAGAGCAGGTAATCAGCTGCAGGGACAGCATTTTGACACACATTTTCATTGACTAAGTTTAAGAGATCAAGTGCCAGTGTGTCTACCTTAACCAGGCAGTATAAAAGAAGCCCAATTCACCCGCAATCATGCGCAACTCATTATGGGCCTCTGGTCACAACCCCTGTGGGCCAAATAGGCAACTGAGGGTTTTTTTTTTTTTTTTGCTGGCCGGACCGGCCTACTGACCCAGCAGCCCACCTGAAAAACTCCCTGTATTCCCAATGGCCAGTCCGCCCCTGCGCCTCACAATAAAAACGATGGTTAGAACCTGCCCAGCAGTCAGCTTGCTCACCACCCTTGAAGAAGACAGTGCTCAGAGGTGCCCGGCTATTTTAAGATTACAAGTTTTGTCAACTATTCTCAGACTATTCTCCAACCATTCGGTCTATTTGCCAACTATTCTGCAAGTATTCTTCAACAAGTCGCTACATTCCTAAGGGAGACAAATGATTAAAGAATAGTTGATGACCACAAAGAGCGTTTGCAGACCTTTTGGAGAACAGTTGGTGACTGAGGCGAGTATTTGCAGACCATTTGGAAAAAAGACATGCTCGCCAAAGATTCTTCAAAATTTTGAACGTTACAAACTCTGCGGCGAATGAAACTGAGATCAGCAAATGGTTGGCAAACATGTTGACTACTCAAAGATTATTTGCAGAATTTTTGCAGAATGAATGACAAATGTGGCTAATGTCAATTCGCCACAGTCGCCAACTGTTTGCAAGCCCAGTGGGATACAACACTTAAAATGTAGCTAATTATGCATGCAAACACCAAAAAACAAGAGTCATCAAAAGATGACATATCCCCCCCAGCCCTTGCAATCTAATCTCAAAGTATCGAAAGGCACCAGTGTCGGACCTTATTAATACGCACAGCAAGTTTAGTTAAAAATACTGAAAGGTAGTTGAGTTCTTCTCTGGAAACGAAATGATTACAGACGGACAGACTGTGGGGGAGGGATTCAGGTATTACCAGGCACACAGCCGTTGTAACATGTTCAAAAGAAATGCATCCTTTTGAATCATAAACAATAACATAATGCTCTGACAGGCATTAAAATTGAAAGAAAAGGAGAGTAAATGAGAAAAAGGCTTTTAGGGTATTTTTGATGAAATCATCCAGTTCTCTTACAGTTGTGCTCAAAAGTTTGCATACCCTAGCTGAATATGTGAAATGTTGCCATTTATTTTGAAAATATAACTCATCCTGCAAAAAACGTCTTTTATTGAATGACAACGGATGATGTGAAGTCATTTATCATCACATACAATGATTTATTAGATTTTTATTTTATTTATTAGATCACCATCCAATGTAAGGTTTGTGCCACAGCTGCCCTAAATTAACAGTATTGGTAATTACCAAAATCAGTTTTGATGTTTCTGTAATGGTTAATCTGCCAGTTTGCTGAAGCTCTTTCATATAAATGATATTTTAATGCTAAAATATAATTATTGTTGTTCTTCATGAATTTACTGTTTTACCAAAAAAAAAAAAAAAAAACAGAAAAAATAGGTAAGCACATTATTATTTTTTTGATAAGGATGCCAAATAACAGTTATTTACTCGCATCCCTGAGCATAAAAAATTGTTTTAGTGGTTGAATGCAAGAATGCAAGCTGTTTTCAAGGCCAAAGTAGACCATACAAAAAGAGATAAAGTTTTTTTGGATTTTATGTGTGAATAAGAACTATTTATTTGTTTCAGTTTGTCTTTCACCAAAGAAATAACAGTATGATTTTTAGTTTCACACTAGTTTATGACAAATTTCTAAAATATTTGTGTTTTCTCATTTTTATGACAGGTGGTCTCATAAATTTGTATAGCACTGTAGGTGTTTGGCTCCTTTTTAAATCATAATGAAAACTGAAATCACCCAAATGGCCCCGATCATAAGTTTACATAACCTTCAAAGTCTGACTTAGTTATATAGACACAAGGTGACACACTCAGGTTTAAATGGCTATTAAGGCCCTGATTCCACCAGACGCGTATTTGCAGCGTGTCGTGAGCGACATTATTTTGCCGCATGCGACTTCTTGTATGTGGCTTCATGTTCCACTGAACGCGGAACGTCAGCGCAGCGTCCTGCCAGCTGATACAATCGACTTGCTCAGATTTTGCATATTTAGTCATTTTTACCAGCGTAGTCCTGCAACTACCTTAAATGCTTTCTGTCATTTTTTCTCCTTTAATTGCATTTAATGTCATTTCTGTCTTTGTTGTGCTGTAGAACCTACTACAGTCCAGCAGTGAACACATAGATTAAAAAAAAACTGGGTCTGTGTTTTAGTTAAAACAAAATCACAACTTTGAAAAATAAATGATAAACGAATTTTATATCGAAGATTTGTGGCTGGTTTCTTTTAGTTAAAAGCGTATTCCCCTTGATAGTTACTTCCTGCCTGGCATGGTCTGGTGTGCGATTCCCATTAGCACAAATACTAATGTAGTTAGCTCCAATGTGGTTTGGGTTTCTGGTTCAGTTTTCAACAAAACAGAAATGATGTCAGTTCTTTGCACTCAACCAATGTACCACACTGCTGCTGGTCAGGATCACATTTCTTTAGCTAAGAACAAGTATTAGCTTGAAATGATGCATAGACATTTCTAATTTCTGATTCCTAATTGAAAATAATCTCTGATTCCAAATCAAGGACACATTCTCAACAACCCAGGGCAAGCATGTTACCACTCACAGAACAACATCAACAGTTGCCCACCTGTCCCATTGGTGTCTACCCTAAGGCCCTGGTTGACATGCCTCTGGATGAGAAGGAGGGTCTGCTCAAAGATTTCGCCTGCTCGGGCCTGCTCCACAGTGTACGGGTCCCTGGGGTAGCGGAACAGTGCCAAGAGTTCTCCAGGGGTGCGTGGTTGACTGAATGCAGGTGGCATATGGAGGATGGGGAAATTGGGGTGCAAAACAAAGAGAAACAATGTGAATGCGGCAGGAGGCAGGAAATCTAACAAGAAATGTGGAAAAACACACATTTTTGACCGTAGAAAAGCTCATGGCTGTAAAGGGTTTTAACGATTTGTTTTCCACCATTCTTATTTCCATCAAATTTATTTTACATTATTTAAAAATCCCCCCATTTTTCATCCCAGGTAATGTATTCTTGGATGTCCAAAAGAGTGTTAAATAAACTTTTAAGAAAAAAAAAAAAAAAAAATCAAACCGAAGGCCCTGTAGCTTACCGGCAAGCGATCTTATGATACAAGTTATGACAATTTCATGCAAAGTTTGATCTTTAAATCATTGAAGTTCAATGTGAAGGTCACGAAATAAAGCTAACATACATTCATAAGACCTCAGTTTGTAATAAAATCCGAAGCTCTGAAGTAGTTTTGGTGATACAAGTAATTGAAAATTCATTATGTCAATTGCAAACTTCAAAGGTCACAGAAGGTGAAGTTGAGGTCAAATGGACAATTTCACAGCCCCCCCCCCATCACTGCCGTGCATACTCTAGTTCGAAATGTGCATGAGTGCGGCGTCCGTTATCCCAACATTCCAATCCCAACAGAATCTAAGATGGCAGCACGCACTTTTACATGTTTGTTTGTCTTGTGAATAGAGTTAATCCTGGGGCTGAGGGGGGTCCTGCGTGCAATCAGATGTCCCCTCATTTTGACTCTTGAACGTAAAAGTCCACCCCTAGGTAAGTAAAGAAAACTTGGGCGGAAGGTCCGGATCAGGGCCGTAGACTTTTATTTCCATGGGTTTTTTTCACCCCACAGGGGCCCCTGATTAGCCTGTCTGTCTGTCAATCAAAATGAATCTTTCTATTAATGTATTAATTAAAATATTGAATCTATACCAACTGAAACATATAGCTAGCAGCACAAGTAAATGTATTTATTTAGGCAAACGTTTTGCCGAAGATAATAGGCCTATATAGAGTGCAGCTGCATGAGGTTAAAATGTTGGAAATAAAGTTTCAGGAATCCGTCTCCAATTTACTGCCTTTTCTTTTTTTTATTTTCAGTAAATTCGTTCAGAGGCAACATGTCATGGTAAAGCATTATAGGCCTAATAATCCAATGTCGGCCACTCAATAAAGGTTTGAACAAATGAAAAACGCATAAAAAAAGTAGGCCTATTGTTTGAATGTGTAGACTATATTAACTTATTTTCTTCATCCTCGCAAACGTAGGTTATCAATCACATTGCTGAAGTCCACTCTCTGTCATTTCTCTCTCGATAAAAAGCATTGCTAGATTTGAGAGACGATTCTCACTTATTGAAGACCGCAGATATGTTTTAATTAAAACGACTGAGAGAACGCTGTGCCTATGCGCTGCTCATGAGAATAGTGAGATAGATCTGATATAAAGTTGAGATGCTAGGAAAAGTTCAGTGCATGTCATTGGCAACAAGGAAATAATTTGGCCTGTTAAAAACTCTCCTCCTTCGGGGAATAGGTCTTTGTAATACTCATCAACAAGACAATCTGTGTCCTGAACCGCCTTATATAACTGAGCCAGTTCATTCATCTTCTTGACTGAATTTGGATTTTTTTTAAGCGCCGTTCATTGAGGACTTGAAAATGACTTGCCATGCTGCGAAGGTCTGTTAAACGTGTCACAAACTGTTGGTCAAATACGTCTAGGTCATAATAGAATGAGCCCACCTTTAAAATGCATTCTACTGTCGTGTTTAGGCTTGTCTGCAATTTTTTTGTCAGGGCAACGCCTTCTCTTTCTCACTCTGCCCTCCTGGAAATCAGAAGATCTGTCGCATTTTATTAAGTTACGGTGGAGTTCACCACTGGTAATATGGAAATCAATTAATATTCTGGGATAACATTAATATTCTCACGCTTTTCTTCACGCAGGGGTTGGAAGCAATGGAACTGCATAAAAATGATTCAAATGGTCTTATTTCATTTAAACAATTTGAACCATTGTGAAACCCACGCATTGCATTGATTGAATAATTGCTGACTACAGCACTGGAACATGAATGATTAGCACTGAACTTCACGCAGAATACGTGAGAGTTAGCAGCCCTGATTTTTGTTGTGCACAAGCCTCGATATTTGCAAAGCCATTTTCTTACCTTAAGCTTTACAGCTCACTTGCGCAGCGGTCAATAAGCTCAAGCGCGGTGTTCAAATTGATGGATTCTTTTTGAGGATAGTTTGATAGAACAAACGTTTCCCTAAAATTGTGTTCCAAAAATTGACTGTATGTTTTCGTTTTTTCTCTCTCGATTAATAGCCCTGCTTTTATTTGCTTCAATCGCTGAAATCAAAAGGACTTTTTTTTTTTTCCCCCTGGCCATCCTCCTGAGGGTGCCCACGCACCCTATGCAAATTTTGCTACTGTCTGGATCATGGGCAAGAGGGGTAAAATTCAAGATGGTGTCCAAAATGGCTGCCATATCATAAAATCATCCATAACTCCTCAAGGAAAGGAGCTAGAGAAATAATTTTGGTGTCTTTATCTAGGTTTTGGGGGTCAAGGAATCCAATGAAGCCATGTTTTTGGTCATCACCATATTCGGTAATGGTGAAATCCAAGATGGCGGCGTAAAGGGGGTCGCGAGTTGTCACTTGCTTCGTACTTGGTCTAGAGTTGTAAATTTGGTGTCCTTTCCTCGATTTTCAAGGAATCAATTGAGATAATTTTCAGACGATATTTTATTACTTAATGGTGAAATCCAATATGGCTGCATGTATGGTCAGTAACAATGCATAATCATTGTATTTTGGCAGCAGATGACAGGATGGTTGCAAGTAAGCATTATCAGCTTACCGGTATGTTGTTTGTGACAAGATAACAAAAGTCTCATCGAATAAATAAGTTAGACATTTTGAAAAATACCCCAAGAAACACCTGGGATAATACTATTTGCACAATTCATCTACTTTTCATAAATGGCTCCATTAAGGTTCTGAAAAGGAAGATGACTTGACTTAACACTAACAAAATGCACAACAGGGTAAGCCCTCCTCTATGCAAGGGCATCTTGAAGTAGCACACTTCATATAATTGCAATTTGTTGCCATTTGATCAGGCTGGGGGCGGTGGAATGATTTAGCCTCAGGATTGCCCTCCTCCATTTGAAAACCCTTCTGCAGAGGATCTAGTGAGACATTTTTCAGACAGTTTATCTGGATATGAGCAGCATAAAATATTCTGAGGATGTGTCTTTTTGCAGCATGACTCGTAGGAGGCAGATCAAGGATGATGGTTTTCTTTTGCTGATGGTACATCTTGTACCTGCGATCGTCCAGTGTTTTGATACTATGATTGCCATTGTTTAACACCTGAACTAAATATTTCTCTGCATTGCACACTGTAGCATCAACCCCAAGCTTTCCAAAGTCCTGCAGACATATGGTTGGATCTGCCTTCAGTCCAGCAGATTTGGTAACTTACTGGTGACATCGCACCCAGTAAGAGCATGAACAGCTGGTAAGACTTAACACATTGATTGTCCCGTTATTTGCCAGCACATGCAACTGGATGTACTTGGTTTTTTTCACCTTTTCCTGCTCTGAACTAAAGCTCAATCGTCCATTTCACTTAAAAAAAAAACCTCGACAAAATACGTAGCAATCACAAAGTGAAACTTCTGTTCTGTTAAAATAAGGTATATTTCAGAAATCGGATATTACTGAGTTGGTGAGTTTTACTTGCTCCATACGAGGTGTAGAAAGTGTTGAACTGCTGGTTTTCATTGCTGGGTGAATGTTCTGATCATTTAATCAGCAGTTTATTTTATGAGTATGTGTGCTGGCATGGGGTATTTTCAAGAAAAATGGACAAACCTCGTAACTTTATAATGGAGAAAAGGCATGTTTTGTGTTTGCAGTGGTTACTGGTGACCACTGATCTTCAACTGCACTGATATTGATAAATCCATGCTAAACTCAACCAGAAAACCATTAGTTCATTTTAAATTTCATGCCTTAAAAGTTTATTAGACAGTGAACCATTTTGAGGGATCTCAGACTTTGGGGAGCCTCCTAGATAGCTGTGTAATTTGGTTTATAGCAAGTAAGTGATCTAGAATGTGATATTCAAGATGAATTATACTTGTGGACAAGGAGTTTATGATCCCAGAAATGTATAGTTTTAAGCCCAATCAGTTTTTCAATTTTCAGTTTTTTTTTTTTTTGCAATTTCAATGTTGAATTTTCACGAAGATTTATTTGCATTTGCAGCCCCTGTCCTCGACCAAAATAATGAAAATAAAGTGAAATACGATGGGAGTCTAAATGCTTCAAGTGTCTAAACTTAGTTCAGCCATTCTTTTCCTGTCTGTGAAGCTGCAATCTTGAATTATAAAGCTTAAATAAGGCAATGCCTAAATAGCCAGATTTGGCTTCTGCGCTAAGGGGTTAAGATCTTGTGGTTAGCTGTAAACAGTTGAAGGCATTCTCAAGGGACATTCATCATATAATTTTAATCAGAAATCTGATGAAGAAATGGCATCAATATCAGACTGTTCATGTACATTTCAACAAGGTTCTTGTGTAACACGACTGATGATGCAATAGTAATTACCTTGCTATTTTACAGATGTCACCACTGTTTTTGGCCTAAGGGGCTTGATTCAAAGTAGGCCCCAGTTTGAAAGGGAGACCCAAACTGGTTTTGATCTGCTTTCCAGTGATAACTCCAACGGCCATAATCTTAGCCCATGCCAAGACAGTCATAGTGATAGCCATATTGGATTTCACCATTACGCAATTAACTATCATTTCTGAAAATGGCCTGAATTGATTCCTTGACCCTGAAAACCCAGGTAAGGACATTGAATTTGTTACTCTAGACTATGTACGAAGCAAGTTACAGCTTGCGGCCCCCTTTACACCGCCATATTGGATTTCACCATTACCAAATATGGTGATGACCAAAAATATGGCTTCATTGGATTCCTTGACCCCCAAAACTTAGGTAATGACACCAAAATTGTTTCTCTAGCAATTTGCTTGAGGAGTTATGGATGATTTTATGACATAGTGGCCATCTTGGATGCCATCTTGAATTTGACCCCTCCTGCCCGTGATCTAGACCTTCCACCCAAGTTTTTTTTCTACATACCTAGGGGTGTACTACCAGGTTCAAGAGTCAAAATGAGGGGACATCGGATTGCACACAAAATTCCCCTCAGCCCCCGGACTAAGTCTTTATATTGTGCTTTGTACTTTGGTTCGTCTAAAGTTGAAAATTATCTCCGCTATCATTTGAAATACTTTAAATCAATATATATGGATTGACAAAAAATCATGGGATCTTTCTCCACACAGTTTTCTCCACAGGCCAACTTTTTTCAGAAAAAAGTGCTAGCCACGAAAATATGGTGGCCATTTTCCAAGGTGGCCGCCAAATAGGTCACTGTTACATGGTTCTGCTCTGATATCACAGAAAAATTTAATTTGGTAAAATAATTTTGATTTATTGCCGCAATTATACTGAATTTGAGGTAGAAAACACAATGATTGCACTGTTAATTGATTTGGTATGATGAACCCCCCCCCATTCCCCACCTCCACGCTGAATAATCACATGTCGAAACTATTCATGAACAATCGTGATTAAAAGTCCAACTCAACATCAAAATTACTTTCTGTGCTGATGTCCAGCATGAAAAACTATTCATATCTTGGAAAAATATATCCACAGGTCAGATCTATCCTGCTACCCCTAACCTCGACACCCCCGCCCCCACTCCACCCCAGCCCAACACACAATCACAGTTTCAGGGATCACGACAAGGATGTCCATTTTAGCAAAGTCTTCATCTATCCCGCGGTCTTTCCGTTTAAGTCCATTTACCAAAGCTGAGGGCAGGCCCTGATCAAAAGTCCAGCATTTGTTCGCAGAATGGTATTACCTTCTCCTCTGTGGAAAACGGTACCCGGTACACCAGGTCTACCCCCCCAGCAAGAAGATCACCTGTTACCCAATTGGTTATAATCTTAAGGTGGCCCATTCGTCCACAGCAAGGAGATCAGTTCAACCCTTGTACAAGTCATTCCCATGAATGAAAAGGCACCATGGTGAATATAGCATCGTGTACCATTGTCCACAGTGAGGCTTGGTAAGCCATTTGAATCTCGATATAACTTTGCTAGAACTGGCTACGAAGGTCCAGCCTGAAGTTTAGCCATTGCTTCTAATTACTAAATCTCACAAGGGCAACTACAGAGCAGAGTGCATTCTATTCCAGCGTTTGAGCACTTGCATGGTCCTCCACCACATTTGATCTTGCATCCACTCTTGGTCAATTCCTGGCAGCTTTTAGCAACAGGTTCCAAGGAAGTCCAGACCACTTTCCATTTGTTGCCTTCTATCGACCATCCCCACTTGGAAGGACTCAGAAACTCTGACTCACGAACGACCGACTGCCCCCAGATATGTCCTGCTTGGAAGGCAGCACGTTTGGCATGTTCTTTCAGCGCTCCTTGTATTGGTGGGATCAACTCGTATGACCTTTGCTTCCTAGCAAAGAGATCTAACCTGGTTTCAGCTATTGTTGTAGTGGCACTTGACCGGTTATACATCAGAACGACAAATCTTTCTAGAACTTGTAGATCAGACTCATCAACTTCAGGAGGCCACTGACTAAGTTTAGCAAATGAAGCTGAGGCATCATTACAAACATTTCCATGTCTGCCATGCGGTTGTCTTCCCTTTGCCATTGAAACCAGATACCACATCACATCCGGAAAACGCGTGGAAGAATAGTATCCCATCAGTTTTTTCCGGTCCCAAAGAAGATGCAAGGTCGTGTATTGGGAACCATCGAGTGTGGCCATAGGTGACCCAAGCCCATTGCAGCGAAGGTAGACACAAGGCTCAATGCTATGACTACAATGTCCGTGTCATTGGCTTCATTATGAGAGACTTGTGTCCATCCTTAGCAGCATTCCAGGCATGCAAGAATATCCGGGTATCTGCCTCTCTATGTGTGCAAGGAAGCAATTCATCTATTGTAACCAATTCGCACCACCGCTATCTGCAAAATCACCCCTGCCTCAGGAAGGCTAGGGCAGACACTTGACTGCCAGAGGCTATGTGGTTCACGAGCCATTGGGGTATTTTGTTGGCAGTGGGAGCTCATCCTCACTGTCACCCCAGCATTAGCAGTCCATCCTAGGGGCAAAAATATTTCAAAGCCAGTATCAGCCAAACGAAATAATACTGGAGGGATTATCAATATTTTTATGGAGCACTGGCGGCCATCTTGAAAAAATGGCCGCCATGAAGAGTTTCCTCATTGCTAGCACGTTTATCTGAAAAACTGACGTACAAGGAACATTCCTGCCAAATTTCATGTCTGTGTCACAATTTGCACCATGGTTTTTGAGCAAAACAGAAGCCCGTTTGGCGGCCATCTTGGAAAATGGCCGCCATATTGGATTTTTTCGTGGCTAGCACTTTTTTCAGAAAAATTGATCTATAAGGAGTCCTCATACCAAATTTCATGTTTTTGTCATGAATTGCATTATCTGCTCTACTAAAATGGCTTACTAACGTAGCTATATATCCTGTGAAACATTGGTTTCAATGTCCAAGCTACTTGATCAGAGCGAATAGCCTGAGCACGCTGACATGGTTTGTATAAAAGTTGTTGCAAGTAAAAGAAATTTAAAACAATAGTTGATATTCAAGTACGTGATGATCTGGGGCAGAAATACCGGAATTTACATTTGCACCCAAATCCATGAGTGATGGGACTTCGTTTAAACTCTGTGGACAATACGCAAATCATGTACAACAAAGAATACACAAACAACAAGAATACACGCAAGCGATTATGACAGAATTTTTTTATTGAAACTGCTCGTTTATCGGCTGCATATTTTCCATTTTTATGACGAAAAATATCCTTCAATGAAACTGACTTCGCTGAAAATGTGGTCATCAAAGAACGAACACAAAAATGAGAGAAAAATGAAAGTTGAGCGGAAGATGAGGCGAGGGCAATACTGACCAAAATAAATTTCCATTTTATGTTATATAGCTTGCCAGCAATACCTAGCAAATGAATGACCATATAATGATTGTAACGTCCTCTAATATTACAACATACAATTACGTAATTTTAACAGTAACTTATGAATTGGGAAGAAAATTTCAACTTTCTACACTGATATATTGTTAACATAAATCACTCTACGTTTTTTGTACCATAACCATTTCTTTTGATTTAAATTAAAGGTGAAATTCTATAGCAGTTCTTATTTTGCGGAGAACCTCCCTGGAAGCCCTTCAAGGACCTTGATCACTCTTCAATTCAGTGATGTAGTCATATTGAATTATTTGTTCGGAAACCAATAAATAGATAGATGAACGATTTTTAAATAGTCATTAATGAGGTTAATTTGGTTTCTGACCTGATGGTGCTTTAATGTGTATTCTAAGCAAGTTCAAGAACCATGCTCAAAAGGTGCCCACCATGATAGGGCCATGTCCCGGGCAGTCACAGACCTCGGAGTTCATGGTCAGCACCTGGTTTTCTCTTCAAACTGTTTACAGAACACTTGTCTGTGTCATACGATGCCACAGTGCCATCAACTGGACTTATTTGATATTACATCAGCAAAATAATTCACATTACTTCCCATTTACGAATTACAATGACTAATTTCCCATTGGTTTACAGTCATAATTTCACACATAATGTTGCAAATGTAATGTGTATTTCTGTTATATGATAAGATCTCATTGAAAAAATTAATACAAATTATCCTTGAAATTCTTTGCTGTACCGGACGTTTTTCATGGCAAACCTTAGTGCTAGCATATCATGTTTGGCATCATTCTACTCCATTAAATCTCCTAAATAGCATGAGGCATATTTCAAAGGGACCAGAATTGTATCAAACCCTAATTGAATAACTATGAAGGAGAATAGACAAGAAAAAACCTCCCCCCTCTGGCAATTTCCCTGCCCAAATTTTCTTCCAGGGAGGGGTCACATTCCTCATCTGGCTACCCAAATAATTTATGGCCCTACCATAAAAGGCCATTATAGAGTTTGGGAATAAAAAATTGGGAAACAAACCATTTGGGGAAGATTGCAAACAACTTCCCACACCTGCTTCTATATGCTGTGTGTAGCCGAACAGTTTGGAAAAATTGCAAACAACTTCCCACACATGCTTCTGTAGCTGAAGCAGTTTAGGAAGTTTGAATTCATCCTTCACACATCATACAGTTAGTGTATATGTGTAGCTGTGACAGGTATGACCAAATTATTTCTTGAAAATTCATGTAACGATCTAATAAGGTTTTTCTGATTTAAGCCTGTGACTGCCTGGTGACATAAATTGTTAATTGCATTCTGTTGTGTGTTTCTAACTTCTTACTTACTTAATCCTTCCTGTCACCCAAGGTGTTGGTGGAATTCAGTCAAAAATTCCTTATTATTGCTTATTGCTTTATTAATTGCTTTTCCTTTGAGTAGCCTAGGTCAGAGTAGCTTAGGTCATGCATGATTGCTAAACTTATACAATCTAGCTTTTACGAAAGTAGAAATACCATCAGCTGTGTTTATTATGTATTCATTCTATCTGAAATCTTGAGGTCCAGCCGGACCAAGGAGTGTATTTTGAGTTATGGGTGTTACCAGGAGACAGTCCCCGCAAAGCCTTCAGAACCACGAGATATGCAACAGATAATTGGGGGAGAGAAAGACTCCTCTGTACTGCAGATATGGCTGTTAGGGTCAACCAAACGTGGGATGCCTACACCTGGCCGAGGAATGGCTGGAACCAACATGATGATGTTTTTCATCCTCAAGAGGAGGAGATTCTCACTTTGTGCTTGCCTGTAACGAAGACCCAATTTGCAAGTAGTAAAGGTTCCTATTTACTCATCTTGTCTCAGTCTGATTTCTTTCAGGAATACAATTTAAAATTCCTGCAACAAAGGGGTAAATTGTGTGGCTTCAAGGTCCGCATGATCACCAGGCCTCCCTTCTGGGCATACGGTGGTTTTCCATGCTGCGACTGCCGTAATTTTGATCGACCCTGAGAGCATATCGTTATACTTAAGGATTCCCTGAACGCCTTTTTTTGCGTAAGACTCACACAGTCCCTGAACGCCTTTTGTGTAATACTCAAACAGTCGCTGAACGTACTTATTCTGGTCCCTGTTGGTCCCGAGTCATACTATATATGTCAAATCACTGGGCTTTACAGGACCACCAGCCTCTGAGTTCTCCACCGAATAGGGCTGTACAGCTATTTTTCATACGATGGACTTAGGATATAGACCAGTTACAAGTCCGATGCACAACGGAACTCTGAATTCATAAATTGGAGTCAGATTGAGTTAATCAAACGCATGGTTTAATTTTAACCGCCCCTGATTAAAACTAAATTTTATATTATAAATTTCATTTGTAGTCAGATAAACTGTAAGCGCTTTGCTGTCTGCCCTGTTCCCATGAACAAAGAAAGTTGATAAATCAACGTTCTTCATCGAGAGTCACACCAATCGAGGAAGAATGCGCTTGGCCTTCCCTTCAGCTATTTCCGTCGTTGGGATAGCTGTGAGGTGTTTATATAACTGCCAGTGGGTTTCCGAATTGTTCCTGAACCCACATGGTAATATCCTCGACAGAGTGCTGTCGGTGTCATTTAATGCAGTGTCAATGCTTCGGTCAATAAACCGATCCCCCAATTGTGAATGTATCCTGGGAGAAGGACAGTACCCCAATTAAATGGCCTAATCATGCTATTTAATTTAACTGTGCATGTAAACACACTGACTACAGCTGGTTGGGATCTTTTGTGTTAAGATAAATAACTTGATCTTGGGGGGGGGGTGTAACAATATATAGCATTGTACCTCACTCAATTGGATGATCAATCTGGCAAAGTTGTTTTTAAAGCCGTGAGGAACAGAGATGTAGAGACACTCATTTCAGACTCCTCTGAGGCACATGCAAGTGGCACAGTGGATTTCAATGGCAGGAAAACGTACCCATCAAAGAGGTGCCTCCGGGTGGAATCTATGGCACTATCGACACTGCGGATGGCCTCTTCAAGGGATGAAGTCACAAACACATCCCCATTTCTGCTCACCTGAGGGACTAAAAGAAATTCTCAAATTAGCATCAATCAGGATGTCATTGCCCTGCAAATTGGTAAAGAGCGATTCCAGCGTTATGGATGTGACATCAAAATCACAACTGAAATGCGAAGACAGAATTCTTTCAATATTTAAATTCGTAATGCACATTTTAAAAGCACCTTATGTGGGGAAATTGATGGCCGAAACATGTTTTGGTAAAGTGCATTTAAGACATCAAAAATTGACAAAGGGATATGCGTTATGGATGTGACGAAAAACAACAGTCCCATTCATGAGACGATACATATTGATTGAACTCTCTGAATTTTTAAGGATAAAATATAAATGTATATATGTACATTATATACTACCACTCAAAAGTTTGGGATCACTTGGAAATTTTCTTGTTTTCCATGGAAACACACATGAGATTAGTCTGAATAGGAAATACAGCAAATGAACAGAACGTGCTGACATTGTCTGAGTTAGAAATACTGATTTTAATGGAAAGTGATGAATATGTACTTCAAACTTTGCCTTCATCAAAAAAAAAAAAAAAAAAAAAAAACACCTTCACTGTTGATACTGAAACTGGTGTTTGATGGGAACTATTTAGCGCAACTGCTAGTTGACAACCTGACATGCTACTTTGTCTTAAATTACACACTGTCAGATATATGTCTTCTTGCACAGTTGTGCATCAGGGCCTCCCACCCCTTTTTTCTGTCCTTGTTAGTGCCAGTTTGTTCTGCTCTCTGACGGGAGTAGTTGACAGCATGGTAAGAGATTTTAAGTTTTCAATTTCTTGCATTGAAGAGCCTTCTAAGCAAAACAATAGACTGATGGGTCTCTAAAGGAAGTTATTTCTTTCTGGCCATTTTGAGCCTGTAAACAAACAACAGCTGATGCTTCAGGTACTAAACCAACCCCAAGAATGCCATGCTCCCTTTTGCCCTCCCTTATTAGTTTAACAGTTTTCACCTGTGCAACACATTTGCAAGGGTTTTCTACTCATCAATTAGCCTTATAAAGCGCTTAACTTGGATTAGCAGCCATACCAGGAGATGGATGCAGAGGACTGACAGTTGCTGATAATAGGCCTCTATGCAAAAATGTAGATCATTCTTTGAAAATAATCTGATTAATTTTATTTGTTTGTGAAATGGATAAAAATGTTTGTGAAATGCATGAAAATCTACTTTTCTTTGGAAAACAAAGAAATTTGCATGTGATCCCAAACTTTTGAGCAGTAGTGTAAAGAGGCCTGAGTTCAACATAGAAACACTTTAGTTTAAAATATCTATTATTTCAGGAAGAGTATTATAAGGAAAAACAACCGTTATGGACATGACATTATTCCGTTATGGATGTGACGTGTCAGAAATGCACATGCACCCTGTTTGGGAAATGATGTATCAAACCATTGAAATCTCTGTACACACTAAATAGTTCTCAGTTTTTAAATTTAACATTGACAAATAAAATTTTGAACATTTTTCTTTAATTTTAATATTCTCAAGATGGCCACAAAACAGAATGGATTGAAATTAAGAGGTGCAATGTAACAAAATCTAACTTAATTTGCAGTAACTACCGAGAATGGATCCTACAATGTTACAAAGAATGACAAAAGGTGAGAGTGAATAAATGTATTTATTTACATTTTTATTATAGAAAAAGAAAATCGCACCGGGCTGTCAAAGTAGACGTTACAGTGACTACGTTTACATGCACACCATTATTCCTGTATCATATTTGAGAATATTCTGATTCCGTACCCGGCATGTAAACGCGTGCAATAAACCCGATTAAGGTCATTTAAAATTAAAATATTCAGAATAAGACCCCTGGCACATGCCTGTTTGAATCTGAACTAGTGAATTACACGTGGCGAGAATAATTTCTTGTGACGACCTACGTCCACATACCAACTTTCATGAATACGGTGACTTTTGACCCACGTGACCTAGACCTTTGACAGAAAGGACCTCTCGCGGTCATTTCTTGTGACGACCTACGTCCACGTACCAACTTTCATGAAAATCTGTCCAGGGAGATGGGAGATGCGAAAAATGGACCTTTGACCCCAGTGACCTTGACCTTTCAAAAAACTAACCCCTCAAGGACAATTCCAGGGATAACCTACATAGACCCACCAAGTTTGGTGAAGATCCGTCTGAGGACCTCGGAGGAGTAGGGGAACAAAAAGACAGACAAACGTTCCTTAAATTATGGTATGATGATGATATTGGGTCATATATACACCTTAATCGGAAAATGAAGACTGGGTTAGAACGCAGCACAAACCCAGCCCCGTTCGGCTTGACCTGGAAGCAGTCTGCATGCACAGACAGCGCATGGAGTTCCCCAATGTGCTTAGCAGACCACATAGCCAGCAGGAAAGCTTCTTTCAGAGAGAACCATTTTATATCTACATCCGCTATAGGGATGGGCATAATTAATTGATTAATCGATAATTGATCATTAAGAATTTCATCGAGGAAGTTCATTTTCATCGACAAACCGAATGTTTTTTTTTTAACAATCCGAATGTAGGTTATTAGGCCTAGTCCACGACTGTCCTCAAACAATGCAATGCATTTCACTTGGCCACTGTATAACATTTGGGCACTAGGGGGCAACATTTCCCATCAAAGTACCCTGGCCTGCCTCAGTCGATACATGCGAGCTCCCATAGGTCAATCGCCTGATCATGAAGAGGTCGCGGCGAAATGTTGCGTGGGACCATTTTCATTTAGAAAATGACCAAGTGTACTGTAATCACTGCAATGCAGCTTATGAATATAATTCATCGACAACACAAATGATGTATCACTTGAACACCGCGCATCCGAGCCTGGTAAAAGACACCGGTGGTGGCGGTTCATCTCTATCCCAGGCTAGCCTGGACTTGGTGCTAGCACGCACCAGAAGAAGCTGCAGCGCACAACGAGCAGAGAAGGTAACCGAACTGATGGCGGGAACTGATGAATGCATGGATAAGTTTTTCAGCGTCACCTTGACAGAGTGATGGTCATAATCTGGAAATGTTACTCAAATTAAAAAATGAGGTCTGACAGATGGATTTGACGTGCATCAAAGGATAGTGATGGGTCCAGTTTGACATCCAGGCTTGTTACCACTGAGGAGAGTGGGAGGGGGTGGACATTTATGGTGATGTGGGTGATACCGGCTTGTTTTGTCTGTTTGGGGGTGCCTATGAGAAGGACTTTGGATTTACTTCCATTCAACTGTAGGGAGTTGTTGCTCATCCAATTGCTGATGTCAGAAGGGCACTTTGTGGTCCGGGATATTGCTAGGTGTGAATCAGGAGAAGTTTGAAAGTAGAGTAGGGTATAATCTGCGTATGAATGAAATTTGATCTTGTAATGATGTAATATTTTTCCCAGGGGCAGCATATAGATGAGGAAAAGCAGTGAACCAAGGACTGACCCCTGGGGGACACCAGAGGTAACGCCCCTGACACTAGACAAAACTTTTCCGAGGGCAGCATAATCCAGTCTATCTGTTAGATATGAATAGAAAATCATCAGTTACGAGGCCCACAAATATGTTTGTGACATTTATTGTTGTTTCTAAGCATTAACTACCATGTTGTGCTTGTAAAAAGTGATGCATCAGCATTGTATATTTGCTCTAAAATGAAACGGAATATGATTTTTATGCAGCCTTTTACGCAAATTTCATTTCACATTCTGCCTTATGATATGTTGCCTAAAACTTTATTATAAACTCCATCAGATCTTTTTATTTAATATGGTACCGATTATATTCTGTATTATTTAAAGTTTTATCGAAAATATTTTGACTCAATACTCAGCAGGCTCACCGTTAGTGGTAAGTGGTTATTACGGTTATGCTATGAACATATCGAACTTAAGAAAATAAGAATTTTGACTGATATCCTTCACATTATTTCACAGTTATTGATTATTGCATTAATATTATTGCACCTGTTGGGAATGTTTAAGAAGAAATACCCGCCACTGTAAGCTGTGATCCGCCATTGGTAGTAACTCCATGTTTGTTACATAACTGGATGTACAGCCTGCCCTTTTAGTGAATGGAAACCAGTGATTTCTGTTAAATGCGTCCATGTCCGGAGCTATTTTTAGTTCAAGATCATGAGATGAGGGGTCCGTGATGATTGACGGTGAGTGCAAGTACCGTTTGACGCTGCCTATGTGAGCAACACACGGGCCCGACAGAAACCCCAGTTTTTGCCCATTTACGCATGGCTGCCCTAACCGTGGTCGGTCAGGGACAGTCCAAGTTTTCCATTCTCAGACAGAAACAGGGAAATAAAGTGCCAAAAAATAACACAGAGGCAGGTGCCCACAAGTCAGAAGTGAAGAGTTCCTACTCCTGTTGATGGACAAAAATTGGGTTTTCCGTACGGGCCGTGTGCACGCATGTTTTGCTCAAGAAGACGGCATCAAACAGTACTTGCAATACCCTCAATCGTCTCGGATCCCTCATCTCATGATCAGTTTTGGCTGCTGTCCGAAATCTGTCACGTACACGCCAGATACGTAACCAGATGTGGCGCTCTTGAGCTGCCATCGTCACTCATGGCTGCCCTAAGCGGGGTCAGTCAGTGACTGTGCCTGTGTTCCATTCTCAGACAGACAGCTGACTGATTGTTGAAGACAGTGTGCGGGAGTTTTTCCATTTTGATTTTGCCGACCTTTGGTCCTCTCCTACGCACCTGTCAACCTACTAGGTGTGCAAAAGCCTTCCTCCCGATTGTTGAACGGTTACAGTGCAAATGAGACACCACCTCTCGGCGGCTGAAATCTGCCCCTAACATGCCAATGGCTCTTTTTCTCTCTCCTGTGTCACAAGCCATTCCAATTTCTTGATGCAGTAGCATTTTTCTTTTTTTTGTTGGCTTTCTGTAGGCTATTGACCACATCAAAAAGAATGAGTCAAGTGTCACTGTACGCGTCACCAACAGCTCAATGTTAGTTATTACTGAAGTGCTTGGCGGATGGACGTGGTGTACGTCAGGATTACAATACCACGCGCTTTTCTTTATTTCCTCTCGTGCCTCACTAAAAAAGCAATAAAAATCAATTGATTCTTCAATTTGCAGCAAATACAGTACATACCTCACCTATTCGTTTTTAATGGCGCTGAGTATATATTCACACTTAGTGCCAATAAAAAACGCACTGTAGTGGTATGTGCTGTTTTTGTGGCAAATTGAAAAATCAATCTATTTCCAGTGATATACGAGTGGAAAACAGCACATGGAATTCTAATCCTGACCATGTCACATGGACGCACCAATGTCTTCAGTAATGGCAAACACTGAGCTGTTTGCGATGTGTACAGTGACTCTTGGCTTGTTTTTTTGAGTGTGGTCAACAGTCTGAAATAAAAGCAAACTAAAAAAGAAAAATGCCATGGCATAAAGAAAACGGAACGGCTTATGACGAAGAAGAGAGAAAAAGCCAATGGCATGTTACGAGCAGGTTTCAGCCGCCGAGAGGTGCCATGTCATCTGCATTGTCGCCGGTCAACAATCAGTCGGCTTTCTGAGAATGGAAAACAGGCACTCTCGCTGACCAACCCCCGCTTAGGGCAGCCACAAGTGACTACGGTACCTCAAGAGTGCCACATCCGATTACAGACTGTACACGACAGATTCCGGACGGCAACTCAAACTGATCATGAGACGAGGGCTTCGAGATCTCTGACGGTGAGCACAAGTACTGTTCGACGCCATCTGCATGAGCAACACATGCATGCACACAGCCCCGACAGAAAACCCATTTTTTGTCCATGCACTGAAATGAGAAATTTTTTTTCTTGTAATGTGAAAAAAAAAATGCCACTAGATGGCAGTAGTGACCTTTTTTTTCTTAAGCCCAGTCTGGAGCTAGGTTTGGGCATGTCCTGGCCATGTCTGAGAGGGGAATGTCCCAGAGAAAAAAAAGGCTAAATGGTGGAAGGGGGCTGGAAAAGAGTATATATGGAGAAAAATTGAGAGAATGGAGTAGTAGGAGAAATGGCTAGGAGAAGGATACATTTGACCAGACCTGTCACTCTTTTCAAGACCTGTGAAGTTTTTTTGGTGGATTTTTGCCTGTGTTGGAGCATTTCCCTGTCCCAGGACACCACCAAGCAACCCCATCTCAAGGGACTGTAAATATTTTTTTTCTGGTAATGTCAGTCTTGGTCAGTAGTATAAATTGAAGGTTAGTTGTCAGTCTTTGTTTAATTAAATCTGTTTACGTTTTAAAATTTTGTCTGTCATCCCTTGCTGTCTTATATGTCAAAACAAATTGGGGCTATGACAAATTGGGGCATTAACAAATTTGGGGGCTCACCCAGGATAGACCATTATGTGAGTCATTTATTGAAAATCTAACATTTCAAATTGAGAAATTGTTTTTTTAAATTTTCCTATAGATATATAGACAGATCAACAGCAATGGATGATTTCTTGGCATCACCAACCGTAGAGGTTTTGAAGTCCTTTAAAAAGACAGAACTGCTAGAAATATGTAGACAGTTAGAGCTGACAGAGGTAAAACCAGCCATACGAAAAGCAAGACTGGCTAGAGAGATTGTTGAATATTACATTGATGAAAATGTGTCAGCACCAGGAGATCTGGAACAGTTTCCAGTGGAAAATCCAAAGGTAGAAATGGAAGTTAAATTAAAAATGTGAGAGATTAATATGGAGGGAAGAGAAAAACAAAGGCAGTTTGAGTTAGAAAAATTAGCAAGAGAAGAGAAAAAAGAAAGGGAGGAAAAAGAAAAACAAAGGCAGTTTGAGTGTGAATGTGAAAAAATGCCACTAGATGACAGTATTGACCTTCTTTTGTTAAGACCAGTCTGGAGCTAGATTTGGGCATGTCCTAGGCATGTCTGAGTGGGGATTGTCCCAGAGAAAAAAAAAGGCTAAATGGTGGGAGGGGGCTGGAAATGAGTATATAAGGAGAAAAATTGAGAGAGTAGAGTAGTAGGAGAAATGGCAAGGAGAAGGATACATTTGTTCAGACCTGTCACTCTTTTCAATACCTGTGAAGTTTTTTTTTGTGGATTTTTGCCTGTGTTGGAGCATTTCCCTGTCCCAGGACATCACCAAGCAACCCCATCTCAAGGGACTGTAAATATTTTTTTTTCTGGTTATGTCAATCTTGGTCAGTAGTATAAATTGTAGGTTGTCAGTCTTAGTTTAATTAAATCTGTTTAAGTTTTAAAATTTTGTCTGTCATCCCTTGCTGTCTTATATGTCATAACAAAATGGGGCCATAACAGTCTGATAAAAGTCTAATTTTCAATTTCCTGCATCCATTGTCATTTCATGAACACAACTTTGAGTCCTTTGGGATACGGGATAACTCTTAAATCTCTGCAACCAGGTTGTAAATGTATAGTAGTTGTAATGATTTGAAATCACACTTGGACAATTGCATGAAACACTAGCTGTATAGTGCCCCCGAATAAAAATTTTTTTTAATGAATATTTAAGGGCCTGAACATGCACAAAAACTAATTAAATTTGTACATGCATCAGGTTTGGGACAAATTGGGAGTTTAAAATAAAAAAGTATACCAACATTAATCCCACTATACTGTACAAAAACGACTGAATTTTATTTTAAGTGAGATATGTCATTAGAAAGAGCTGGTTTTACTCTTTTCAATGATACCCTAACCACGCTTTTATTTTCACTGGTTTTTGTGCAGTATAATCGATCATTAAAGTTGGGTAAACTTTTTTAAAACACCTTGTACTACTGTACAGGTTTTGTGCATGGGCATGGCAAAATCACCACACAGAACCATAGATATACATAAACACTAGATGGCTCAAGCACGCTGCGAGCCAATGTGAAGTAACGTCGTCACAGGGCGGCCATCTTGGGACAGGGCTGCTCGATCACTCATAACATTACAGCCAATGGAGCAAGGACTTTGAAATAACTGTAAATTGCTCAACTCTCCCAAATTCTCGAATGATTTTCAAACAAACGGCTTGGTTTGTCGGGTAAACATCAGAGATGTAGTTATTTAACTGCATACTTAAGAATAATTAAAACCATTGAATTCGATATTAAGAGTACATTAAGGTTTGTCATAACCCAATCTGTTTGTAAATCCGTCAAGAATTCAGAAGTATTTAAGCGAGTAAATCATCCACCTTACCTCCGACTACAGCACAGCGCACCAGAGCAGTCCCCTTCCTAAGATGGCCAACAAGTGACGACACTGCCGACTCTGCCTTGAGCCATCTAGTGTTTATATATATCTATGCACAGAACCCCATGGTAAATTTCAACAAGGCAGCCCACACGGCTCATGCCATCTAAATGACTAAAATTAGGTGGATACACATACCATGCAAAGACTAAAAAAAAGTCTCTAAGTGCCATCACGTATACCCAACAAAAAGTCAGCAAATTCAATTTACGGTGCAATTTTGGCCCAGTTATGGCAAATTCTGGAGGTTTACTTCAACAAAGTCTTCCAAAAGATTTAATCATATTGACATCATATTTGATCAGCACAGTCTTAAGATCTTTGTGATGCTTAATTCTTTTCATTGAACGATGTGCCTGTGCCAGCTCAACAAACTGCAATGTTTTACCATGAAAAAAAAAAAAAAGGGCCTCCCTGAAGCAGGCAATACCCCTCAGCCCCGAAGGTCACTGCTGCAAGGTCAAATGTCAAACTGGGATGAAACCTTGAAAAGGCACACCTACCCCCCATGGGTAGTCCACATATGCAATATGATCGTCCTAACCCAAGTGGTTACAGAGAAATAGCCTGGACAAAATTGGCAGCCGCCCGCCCGCCCGCCGAAGGGACGACAATACCCCTCCTGCCCGTGTCAGGCTGAGGGGTAAAAAGTTAAAACTCAAATGTGCCTTGGCCAATCTACCTCACAAATCACTTTTTTGAAAAGAGTCCCAGTCTGAAGACATTTATATGCCAATATTCAGTTATAATCTTAGTGCCACCTACTGGCAACAGGTAATAACATGTTTTGTGCTTTGATGCCCTCCAACAAGTGAGTTGATCACATCAATCTTAAACCTGATAAAAATTGTTTCTAAAAACAATCATGAGTCTTCACTGTATAAATTAAGAGTTTCCACTGAACTAATTTTGATATTTTGCCATGAAAGAGGAAGCTGTGGTAACACGATTAAACACTGGCCAATATGCTCCAAACTTGTGATGTGTTCTGGCCTGAAGGCATCTACAGGCTGATATTTTGTCAGTCACAGTCCTGCCACTGGAAGTAGGATTAAGGACTTGTGTGACAAACTGATTTATTTAAATTTTCATTCTCTGATATACAGCGACATTAGGCATGTTTAGTGTTTTATTCTGTAGCACCATATTGTGGACACAGGAAGCGCAACAAATTGCGTACTTTGTCAGGCAATGACATCTGAGGTGGTCTTGCAGTGCCCAGCTGTGTCAATCAGCATCCCGCTTACACCCCTAACATGCACAAAAGTGCAAGGGCCCAATCATTGTCACTTACAGCAATATTGACTATTGTTTATAGTAAAGGTGAAGGTGAGAGGAACCTATTGTTGTTGCAGGGATTATTATCACCAAGGCCTGAGCACAGAGTGGTGCCATCTCTAGTTTTTGTTGGGAATAATATTAGGGTCTGGTGTGAGGACCCTATAAAAACTGAAGTTTATTAAGTCCCAAGCACTGATGGGTCCTGGCTCCAAAAGTGCAAAGAACTGATTATTATCATGACCTGAACACCTAGCAGTACTAGGGACCAGAACAGGCTCTGGCAGCGAAGAGGCAAGGAACCCATTGCTTTTGTAGGGATTACAGATCTGGTAACAGATCTCAAGTATTTACAGTTGGCTCCAAAATTACAGGCAGCCCTGATTGGCAATGCACAAACAAACAAATTACGGAGTCAAAATATACCCACATGTGTGAAATACTTAATTAATATTTTGATAGAAACAAACAAAATCATAACAATAATTTCATACAAAACAAATTTCAACGAAATAAAGTTTTCATAATTATTGGCACCCTTCATTTAGTGCAGGGGTGTGAAACTGACCCGTAAAAGGGCCAAGAGGCTGCAGGTTTTCAATCCTACCAAGCAGAAGTACACCTGAAACCACTGATTTAATCAACTGATCTAGACCTGCACAGCTGATTAGTTGTATCAGGTGTGCTTCTGCATTGTTGGAGTGACAACCTGCAGCCTCTAGGCCCTTTTACGGGTCAGGTTGACACCCCTGATTTAGTGCCTAGTGCAACCACTCCTGGTAAGGATAACAACATGGAGTCATTTTTTGAAATTTTGGACAAGGTGAAGGCACATATATGGTGGTATTTTGAACCATTCCTCCAAGCAGGTCCTTTCAAGATTCTTGGGCTTGCGCTTATCAGCAGCCCTTTTCAACTCTGCCAACAGGTTTTCAAGTGGATTGAGGTCTGAGGACTGAGATGGCCATTGCAGAATGTTGATTTTGTTATCACAGACCCATTTCTGTGCGGATTTTAAGGTATACTTTGGATCATTGTCTTGTCGGAGAGTCCACTATGTCCACTATGTCTCAGCCTTGCTGCAACCAGATTATCAGCAAAAATATCCTGATACTTGCTGGAATTCATTATGCCTTTAGTCTCAACAAGTGTCCCTGGATCTCTAGAAGTAAAACAGCTCCAAAACATGACCCACCATCATATTTTATCGTGGGTATGAGGTGCTTCTCCTCACGCATCTCTGTTTCAATGCCAAACATGCCGATGGGATACCTGACTGTAACATGTAATTTATATTTTCTGGTCAGAAAAGGCTTTCTTCTGGCACCCCTTCCTGAAAGCCTGTGGTTGTGGAGGGGGCGCCTGATGGCGCTTTTTGAAACCTGGTGACCCCAAGATGCCAGCAATTCATTCACAATGATTTTTGAAGATTTTGACACTTCTCTCACCATCCTCCTAAGTATCCTGGGGGGGGGGGGGGGGGGGGGGCAAAAAGCAGTTGGATCCTCGACCCTTAAGGTTTTAAACAGTTCCATATGGTTTGAATTTTTTTTATAATTTCCCAGACAGTGCTCGGTGGCATATCCAATCATTTGTGCATCTTCTTTTTGCCATTACAAGATTTATGAAGGTTTACGACCATCTGTTTCTCTGAACTGACAGTTACTTTGTTTTCTTCGTGGTGTTGGATGACAAAAGAATATTCCATGTGTGTTCACTCATTTTTACGCTCTAGTGAAACAGGTGGGGATGTAATGGATCAATATAGTTCCTTAACACTTGGATAAAACTAAAATAAGTGGAATTTAATGCCTGGTTTAATTTTGGGAAATGAAATTTACAGTAATATTAAAGGGTGAAATTAATTATGAACCTTGATTTGGAGGAAATGGATTTTTAAGCAAATCAGTCAAAATTTAAATCTAATTTTCCACTGGAAAATGAATATTGTGCAGTACTTCTTACATATTATTCAGAGTTTCTCTAAAAGTAGATTTGGTTTTTTAGAATTATTGGAAGTTTTGAGTGTGCATTGCCAGTCGGGTGCCTGACATTTTGGAGCCCACAGCATATTGTTGATCTTATTATTAGTTTGGATCTGGAAGGAGATCCAAAGTATTGATATTGTACACCCATTTGAGGGCAACCTGGAAGCTTGCACATTCAGGTTATGCCATTTCTTTCTTCTCTACGTTTTGTGTCACTCAACTTCTCCGCCATTGACCACTCTTAAATTTTATGCATACCACTTATTTCTATGCCAAAACGAGGCTCAACTTGCAAAACTAAGAATGACCATGTTCTGATCAGTGTTTTACTAATGTGTCCCACAGTGTACTGGGGATACTAGATTGCACACTGATCTTATTGTTCATCGTTTTCCGAAGGATTATCTTTGTAAGGAGAGATGAAGGGCCAGAAGTATAGGGAGTTTTATGATTGCACTAAACGTTTCCAGTGGTTCCATTTATCCAGGCATTAACAGTGGGCTTATTAGGTCACGACTGAGAGTAGAAGGTGCTGTTTATCACATAACTCAGTGTTTCTCAAACCTCTCCTGGTGTACCCCTTGTCCTGCATGCTTTCGATCTCTCCCTGCTCCAGCACAGGTGATTCAAATGATTTGGTTATAATCAAGCAGCCTCTGGGGTTATTTATGACCTGATCATTTGAATCACCAGTGCTGGAGCAGGAAGAGATCTAAAGCATGCAGGACAAGGGGTACGCCAGGAGAGGTTTGAGAAACACTGACATAACTGAATTGCACAATTTAATAGAAAACCAATGTAATTTCCGTTAGCACCAGAATAGTAATGCCATCATTCTGCTCACATACACTGCCGTCAAGCTATCACTTTCGTGTTTGAACAAGCAAAAGTTTGTATTGCTCAATTTCATGCCATGATATTGGACTATAGAAAACGTACGACAGTTAAGTGACAGAGAAAAAAATGGAACAAATGCCAAATCACAGTTTTCTCCCACTGTCAACTGGCCAACATTAGCTTGCTAGCAAACAAACTGATGTTACATGATGGTTATGACGGCGAGCACACTAGCTAAGTAACGTTCACTTACTTCTGAGAGTGGCACGTAGCTAGCCTGCTGCAGCGCTCAGCCATACCGATTTAAGCAACATTATACTTGGTATTTAGTTTGGCTAAATATTAACAGCAATATTTAACTAACCAACTAATCTTAACGCATTTTCATTAGGTGTAGATATCACTGTTTACTAATATAACTAACTCTGCCCCACTCTGCTCTGTTCTGTAACTCTGCCCCTTTTGCTCTCCCTGTACTCTGCTGTGATTACAGCTCACGCACCTCAGGTGCGCCTCTCTCTCTGTCCTGGAATCTTAACTGTGCACTTAGAATTCCTTGACCAGAGCTGTTTATCTGTCATAGGCTGTCTGCGTGGATCCTGTCCGCGTTTTGGTTTTTGCCCATTGTTTGTGGTTTGTGGACTTTCCCATGTGTGCTTACCTCTGTAATCAGTCTTATCCAATTCACCTGTTCCCTGCATAGCATGACTTCCTTCTTGTCTATTTAAAATCTTCACTATAGTTCATTCCTGGTCAGAATGTTGATCAATTTTCATCTGTGCAGAGCTCCTCTTCTGCACTTTGTTAATTACTTCTTCACGACTGTTTTTGCCCAACCTCGAGCGAGGTCGTTTGCCATTGCCCTTCTGTTCTTGTTTTGCCTTTTTTGGATTTTGACCCATTTTCTGTCTGACCACGTTTTCTGTTTTTGGATGCCCTCTGTACCTTCTGCTCTGGATTACGACCATGTTTTTGGCCTGCTGTCTATGTACCATCGCACTTCTGATTTACTGGTTTTGACCCCGGCCTGTCTCTGTCGACTTTGCTTTTTGGATTTCGTTTTTGGCTAGGCAATCCTTGTGTCTTCTGGTCCTGACCCATTTTGCAATAAAGGCTTACAATTTTTGTATTATCCCAGAGTTGCGACTGGTTCCTCTGAGCGCATCATCACACCTATGGTAAGTTATGTTGTAATTTATGTGTGAAAGAAAATCCCTCATAATTTCATGGGGACAATGTATAACAATGCTATCAAAAATACATTTGACTGTCCTTCCCCCTTTGGCCTCCCTTTGTTACAGCCGACGAACTGCTGCTGGTTTTTTACAACTGTCTTTTTCACCCTTTTCTTGCGATCATGGGCAGAAAATTATTCTTGAATAATTTATGTAGCTCCTCTATTTTTAACTTCGATCACGATGCCAACAGGTGAAAGGAAGAAAAAAATGCAGAATTACAGTCGGCAGCCGCAAAGTGTGGCAAATTTACGAAGTTATGGAGCTACTGAAATTCTCTAAGGTTGCATGTTGTGTATTGATAAAGCTTGGGAAGTGGTCTTTGTGGCCAGTATCTAGCACTATCTATATTCAGTATCTGCAATTCAGTATCTAGTTGTCAGTGTGAGTGTTGGAATTACAGGAGAAAGTCAGAATTTTGCGGGAGTCAGAAGATGGACAAAATGGCTAAATATGATTATTTTTTCAATGACCCGGCGTTTGATTGGAATGTCCTTTGCTTGAACTAGCATTACAGCAATGCCCAAACGATGTCCAAATGCAATACTGAGCCAATTTCCAAGACGGCAAGCTGGGAAAAATACGGGAAATGTTTTCTTTCGAGAATGGTTTTGATTTGCATGGCGCACGCTGATTGGTCACTATGTGAGGATCATCTGAGACTACAGACCTTTATTTTTTATTTGGAAAAGTGATGACCTAAAGCTCCATTGTGGATTTGCTGCTGTCCCCCCAAGGTAGCGGCAGACTTTGCTGTGGTGCCCCTTATATGAAGGCACACTTGCCTTTGTGCCCTTATATTTTCAGCATGGACCACAGAAACTTTTGTCGTGCCCCTTATCACCTGTAGTTCGAGGCCTGTATATATATCTTCCTTTTATTTTTTTCCTTTTAAAATTTATTCATTTTTTTATTTTAACTGCAAAACACACTGGCACACATACCACACACAAAAACACATTCAACTCCAAAAAATAAAGATAAATGTTCTGAATGACTGACAACAGTTGACGGATGACAGATGATGGGCAACGGACGCCACACCATGACTATAGCTAAAAAATAAGCTAAAAATACAGGAACTCAAAGCTCTTGATTTTGGTTACTTTTCAACATCTAAATGGCCCGCAGTGAAGGTGGAATATATTTTGTTTAAGGGAATAAAACGTGTCATATGTATCTGTAAGTGGCCATATGTTTAAAAAAAAAAAAAAAAGAAATGATCTAGCAAGTGCAATCATGCAAATCTGCCATGTTTCATGGTCATTTCAATTTCAAAATGCGACAAAAAAAAATGTTATTGACATATATTATACTGTCTCCCAATTTAAATTGTAAATTGAGCAAATCAACAGTTTGATTTGAAATTAGGCTAAGTAAATGGAAGCAGGGTGAGAGCAATTGTCAGCTAGAACGTGATTATTCTGTAGACTTCTACGTTGCTCAGTTCAGGATGTAGCAGATAAATGCTGAAGTTAGTGAAGTTGTTTTCCGGGAGCATATTCTATAACCTCTGATTTTTGGCAGTCATTTGTTCAACACGCATCAGGTATGCGTCATAGAAAAGATAAAAGGCAAGCTCGTCTGTCTGCCCCATGGCGTCATTTGCTTTTATTGCGCTTAAAATTATCATTATAAATGTAACGCCCAGCCCTACTTGCTGCCCTTTCAGTATGTCACCAGAAGAGGGCAACTATGACTCAGAAGAAGCCATAGTTACAGTGGAATCACATCTTGCAAACAAAAGAGGAGGATTATGAGGAGGCTACACAACACTCCAGAAGAACAAGGAGGCAGGGTCACTCTCAGCAGTAGATGTTTTCAGAGGCTGCTGCTTACCTTGGATGGTCAGAACCATGCTGGCCGAAGAGTAGCCAATGCTGTTGCGGGCGACACACTCATAGCGTCCGGCGTCCGCAAGCCCCGTGTCCCGCACCTCCAAGAAGCCATTTGGGTTGATGTGGAATTTCCCACTCTCTGTTACCTGCACTCCATCCTGGGGTATAGTCATAAAGTGCAGCAGGGTTGGGGGTGAGTGATACACGAAAGTGAGGGAGAATTATGATGATCCAATTCCAATTCCAATTAGCACTTGATACTCACCCTCCCCCAAAAACATTTTTATTTTTTATCATTTTTCAGCTGGCCAAAATACTATCTGTCACAGGGCGACTTTGACTGAATATACATTTGACTATAAATCTCGCTAAATATATTTTTCACAATTTACAGGATTTAATCAAACTGAGTTGACAGTGCATACTAATGAAGCAGAGAAATGCTAAATCAGTACATAAACTAGAAAATGTTTTTACTCGTGAAAACGGATGTCTCCCTTCCCCGGCCCCCTTCTCTGCCTAACCCGCCATACAGACGGATAGATGGATGGACAGAGACGGGCACAAACCAAAAGGCACCACGGCAGGACCTGAGTAGTAAGTATGCAAAGTTTCATTAAGATTATGCAAACACGTTTGGAGTTATGCTCCAGACGAAAGTTGATTACATCCGGACGGACAGACAGGCACATACCGAAAGGCCCCACGTCAGGACCGGAGTAGTAAGTTGGCTAAGCTTCATAAAGATCATGCAAACCGTTTTGGAGTTACGCTCTGGAAACGAAGTGGGAACGCTGACGCCGATGCGAACGTGAACCTGAACCGAGCCTAAAACAATGTCTCCCCTCTCCCTCTGGGGAGGGGGGGGGGGGGGGAGACATAATGAAAGACATTGCTTTCCACTCCACACTGGCATAAACCAGTCTGGCCACATTGAGCTTAACCAAAAGGCACAACAAAAGGAAGGCATAACAGCAGCAAAATGAAGAACCTTTCTGGAGGTAAAGTACACAAAAGAAGGTGAAGATTGTCCCACATCACGCAATTAGCTCTGCTGAAACAAACGTCAGCATACGCAAAAACCACTTGTGGAGGAAAGTTACAAGTCTGAGTAGAAAGTCCAGGCCACCTGTCTCAGGGGCTGACAGGAGGCTGTCACAACAACTGAATGACAGGTGTCTAACCTTGTTCCACGTGATGACGGGCTCGGGTTCTCCCTGAGCGCTGCATGGAATCTGTGCATCCGTGCCAGACTCCACAGTCATGTCCCTTGGAGCATTTGTGAAAACAGGCGTTACTGATGATTTAAAAACATGTGTTAATGATTACATTATGGCACATCGTGAGTCATTTGCAAACTTTTATTGTAGTGTTTTTTTTCTCAGACTTTCACCACAGACAAATCAGCATGACCCGAGGTTCTGCTATGTGATCTCACTGTGTAGGTCCAGTTCAAACAACTGACCCCTCCACAAATACCATGCACTTCCTGGTTTTAATGGATTTTCCATTTTAAAACATCACTCCCATCAACACCCAAATAAACATACCTTCACTTCAAGAGTGAGGTATAAACGAGAATGGTGGATAGTGCAGATGTAACAGTGTTAGGGGAACTGTAAGCCGATGATTTCAGAAATATATTGCAACAGAAAAGAGTACTATGGCTATTGCTGATAGGAATAATCACTATCACCCCAAACTGTTGAAAATTCACGGTCATCAAACACATGGCGTATGGAATTTTTTGATAGCTATTAAGGTGTGCCACTTAGGAGTTCTAAGCCCACTCAGGCCCGTGATCTTGGGACTGTCCCCATGTTCATACCTTAACGTAGGAAGACACTCCCAAAATAGGCTTTGAAAATAGGTTTTTGAAATTTTCGTAAAATAACCTTCACTAAGTTCAAAGTGTGTGTACTTGATAGGACTATCAATTATGGACATCTGTTTTTTTTTTTGTCAATTTCTCAAAAAGTTGATTTTGGCCTGCCAAGCATTGCTTCAAACACCATGTCTCCTCTTTCTCTCATACATACAATACATGATTGTGAAACTTGGAAGATAAATTCACCAGATGCATGTCTATGGACTGATCAGGCATTTTGAAGAAATCATTTGGGTAACTCTAGATTTTGTGGCAATTAGGTACCCAATAAAAAAAAAAAAAAAAAAAAAAAAAACACTAAAATACCCATATTTTTTCATATAAATATTATTTCTGAAAAACCTCCGATAAGAACATGCACTATAAAGTTATAAATGATCTGTGAAAATTTGGGATTATTTTTATTACTTAATAATAAAGAAGTTTTAGAGATATCCTGCCTGAGGTACTTGATCAAGTTCCACACAGCGGTAGCCATCTTTGGACCTAATTAGCATAATTTATGTAGATGAGCCATCACTTTCATTCTGTATTTAGTAGTTGCTCATGTGATTGGTACTAAATTGTTCTGAATGAAAGAGAAATAAATGTATTTGGGAGTGTCTACCAATCTTAAATATCTTACAAGATCATAAAAAGACATTTTTCACACATTTTTCCACATGTAAGTAGAAAAAATTGTATGTGCACACTTGCTTTGCTGGGAAACGTAATCATTGGATGATGATGGCATGCAGCATGTTACCTTAAAACAAACATAGCTTGCTTGTTATGTGTGGATAAAAAGCAAGCAAATATCAAAGTCACAAAGCTGATACAAAGTACTTTTGTAGTTTAATTTTAAGGTGAATATCAGCCAGCACAGGGTGTAAAAAAAAAATCTGTCCCTGCATGCATTGGGAAAACAACAGTATCATCACCAAGCATGAATGAGTGCAGTATTTGTGGATGGGTCCAGTGAAGTAGCTTTTTAATCTTTTGGTCTCAAGCTGTATTTTACCTCAGTGTACTTCCCTAAATTCACAAATTTACCAAAATATCACAGCAGGAGCTCAAGTCTTTATGCAAATAGCTAAAAATTGTACCACTTGCAAAGAGCGTGTTCACAATGCTGGTCATCATATGCGTAACGCCAGGAGAGAAAAATAAATTTCTATATTCCGAAAACTTCAGATTTTTTTTAGGAGTACATAACCTATGCAACTGAGAACAAGACGTGTGGAAACAATCTTTTCAGAGGAACTATCAATTTACACTTCATGTTTATTGAAAATAGGCTTAAAATTGATATTCCTGCCACATTAGTCATCACAGTACCACAAAGCCGAATGTTCACGCGGAGTAAATTAAGTAAAATCCACAACAAGCAAAAACTATTATTTTATGCAGTGGATATTTTATTCAGAAGAACAACAACTTGAACACTCTGCATCTGGCACCCTTCAACATCACTATCTAAGGTTCAAAGACAGTTATGAGATCACATTATTTTGAATAAACACTGAGATACAAATGAAATAACTAATACTCTGCTAACTTGAATGACCACATTAACAGCAAACAGATGAAATGGCTCAGGTGGAACTACATCTATTAATATGTCATACACATTTATCCAGTATTGCTCATACCACTGTGATGGAAACACACTGCGGAACATTCCCACATTGGGAATTTGTCATTTCTGGTCTTAAAGGGGACCTATTATGCTGATCCTTATTTTAATACGTACAAGTAATGTTATAATGTTCGATGTCCTTACTCAACCTCTGGATAGTTTCTAAACATAAGATACAGGGGTTTTGCCAGAATCCGAGAACATGACTTCCTGAACGTGTTTTCCTCTCTGAACAGCTCATCCTGAGATCCTCACGAGATCTGGGCAAAACCTGATGTCAGGTTTTGCCGTCCAATTAGCGCAGACCTAGCCAGGGCCAATTACGGCACTGGACCTGCCCACCCCAGAAACTATTATAGCAGGCACAAACAACAGCGGATCATATTATGCCTTAATTGCGTCTACACTTCTGGAAATACAAAAGAAGAACCATGGATCATTTGAGGTGCGGTTTCGTCAGTATGTCCCCAACAGCTGCTCATCTGCTTTTTTGTATGCAAAAAAACGCACAACTATTTTCTAGAGATATATTTATTTGAAGATAAAGCCTGGATTGGTAGCAACTGTCCGTAACTCTCAGACACGAAAGCAGCAAGTTTTATCATTTTGTCTTGCTTTACTGCATAAGTGTACCAAACATGATAGCCAATGTGGCTATCATGAAGGTGGCTGTAGCACTTTCAGGTAGGGGTGGGTGATACATGTATCGCGAAAATTTTAAGCGCAATAAAACTATCTTCCACTATGGGGCAGACAGGTTAGCCTGCTCATTACCTTTTCTTTACCTAATGCCGCGTAGAGCAAACATCCGAGGTCTTTTGAAATGTTTCCGGGAAGAAAAGTGCGATTTGAAGTCTGCTAATTTCCAGCGAAGTTAGACAGCTTCCTTCACCTTGGCGTAATTAGCTTACCTTAAATCAATTCCCGTGTACTTTGCCTAACTTCCAATCAAGCCATTTATTCAGCCAACTGACGAATCAAAAACAAGATGTGGCCTATAATGATAAAAAAAGAGATGCAGACAGACCTAACCAGACCACGGTGTTAGACAGCCTTCATTATTGCATTTTTACGTATGATTTAAAATATTTCTGAAAAATAAAATCATTTTAAGATGGCCCTGGTTTTAAAGCGTTAAAAAATATATGCAAAGTGGAAAATGCTTCATGAACACTTTTGTGAAGCATATCAAACTTGAATGTGAGAAATTATTTTCGCATTGCACACAATAGACAAAAGCTCCCAGTTAATAATTGAACAGGACTAATTTAAAATAAAGCAATTCATAGCACTTGATTTTGGTTACTTTTGAGCGTCTAAATAGCCTATAGTGAAGATAGAAAACATTTTGTTTTTAAGCGTATCGAACGCGACATGTAAATTGTCAACGCATTCGAACACAGAGGCCAACTGTGAAACTAGAAATAATGTACAAAACACATTCAGACAACTCTGTCATGTTTCATGGCCATTTGAATTTCAAAATGCGACAAACAAAAATTATATCAAAATAAATTAGACTGTTAACCAATTTCAATGTTCATTGAGCGAATCAACTGTTTGATTGCAAATTGAGCCAAGTAAATCGCAAGGGGGTGAAAGCTATTGTCGAGTGGGGAATGAAGATTTTGAAGACCTTAAAGTTGCTTGGTGTCACAGCACGCAATTTGCCTGAATGTGTTCCCTGGATTATAAATTTGGCCGTTGTGTACGAATGCGATTACAATTTACGTTCAATACGCTTAAACAAAATGTTTTCCACTTTCACCGTAGGCTATTTAGATGCTCAAAAGTAACTAAAATCAATAGCTATACAATAACTTTACTTCAAATTAAATCTTGTTCAATTATTAAATGAAAATGCCAAAATTTGCGGCGCAGATTTTCCTGAACGTGCTTGTCAAGTCTTCGGTGCATTTGTCCATTGTTTGCATTGTTCATGTTCGATATGCTTCACAGAATGTTTTCTACTTCCCATATATTTTTAAACGCTTAAAAACCAGGGCCATCTTAACATGATCTTATTTTTAAGAAATCCTTTTGAATAATAGCCTACGTTAAAGTTTCACAATGAGAGGCGAAATTCAGAGGTCTACTATTTATTCAGATTACTGACATTCTTTTCAATCTAACACGGCAGCCTTGTTAGATCGGTCTGCTTCTCATTATCTCTACAATCATCATTGGCCAGATTTTAGTTGTGATTGGTCAGTTGGCTGAATAAATGGCTTGACTGCAAGTTAAGCAAAGTACACAGGAATTGATTTAAGGTAAGTTAATAATGCCAAAGTGATGGAGGCTGTCCAACCTCGCTGGTAATTACCAGACTTCAAATCACAGTTCTCTTCTCGGAAGAATTTCAAATGGCCTCTGCTGTTAGTTCAACTCTAAATTAAAGGTATGTGGCATAGAAAAGGTAATAATCAAGCTTGTCTGTCTGCCCAATAGAGGCAGTTACTTTCATTGCGCCTAAAAATTATCGCGATACATTTATCGCCCAACTCTAACTGCAGGTAATGTAGCTAAGCTACTGTTGCTAATGTTTGTCCTAAATATGCATGAGTAATACCAGGGGACATTCAACAGAAAGTGTGTGAACATAAACCTCCTTTGAAGCTAACTTTTTATACTTGTTGGTAATTTGGATGCTTGGTATAACTGTTCACAGTAACAGTACTTACTGTCTGGAAAACCTGTATTGCAGGGTAACGTTTGTCTCTGTCAGTGTCATGAATGCTCGGTTATTAGCTACTGCATGTTAGTTTGCATGCCTTGCTACTTAAAAAATGCTCCTGGTTAACTGATATGCAGTAATTCTGATTAATATGCTTGTGTTACTTTGGTTAGCATCGATGTCACAGTTTCATCGTAAAGTTGCCTGATTATAGCCACAATAGTTTAACTGGAGATGCGTTGTTTGTCTCTGCAAAGTTGGGCTGAAATGGCTGAAGTTAGACCAGACAAAGGTTTTTGTTTGGGTTTGGGTTTGTTTACTGCTACTGTGAAATGATCGTTATACTTACCCGGGGTCAGCCGGGTACTTTGCCATTGTGTGGGCTAGATTTGTGAGGCTACCTTGGTGAAAGCAATCACGAAGCACTCTATAGCATATCTGGTATAACAAATGTAATGCTAATAGAAGCCACTAGATGGTAGTATTGACCTTTCTTATGTTAAACCCAGACTGGAGCTAGGTTTGGGCATGTCTTGGGCATGTCTGGGACAAGTTATTCCCAGAGAATAAAAAAAAAGAGGTCTAAATGTGGGAGGGGTCTGCAAAAGAGTATATAAGGAGTGCAGTAGGAGAAATTGTAAGGAGAAGGATACATGTGACCAGACCTTTCAATCTGTTCAAGACCTGTGAAATTTCTTGTGGATTTTTGCCTGTTGGAGCATTTTCCTCACCCAGGACATCACCCAGCAACCCAACCAAAGGGACTGTAAATATTTTTTATCTTGTATATATCAATCTTGGTCAGTAGAGTAGTTAGTTGTTAGTTGTCTTTGTTCAATTAAATCTGTTGAAGTTTTAAGATTTTGTCTGTCATCCCTTGCTGTCGTAAATGTCATAGCAAATTGGGGCTATAACAAATTGGGGCCATAACACAAGCAATTTCTCTGCATTGCCGTGGTGGAATTTCAATGAGCTTTGAAAATTGTTCTTGTGAATAAAAAGCCGAAAAAAAGTAGAGATCAGATACAGATTTTTTTTTCCCGTAGAAGTTATCGATTCACTTGTCCACATAAGCAACGCTTACAATGTTTGTGTGTTTTTGCGACGAACTCATTTAGTAGAAATGGTAAACAGGAGCTTTTACCAAAGTTTCCTCCGGATAGCTAAGTGGGTATATAACATGACTATATAACAGTACAGCTTCAATCACATGCATGCAAGCCAAAATAATACAAGCAAAACACTAAAATTTCTGCTTGCTGCATTGAAATCCTACTGTAAACATTACTGCAATACTTCAATTGCTTCCTCCTCCCGTTCAGCGTCAGATTCGGGATCAAGCAAGAAGGGTCTCGCAGCAATACATGCCGCAAAGAGCTGTCCCGTAATATCTGCCATCTTGGTTTCCTGGTTTTTAGGGTCTGTACCCTCCCCCGAAATCGAAGCGGCCAGGCAACCAATCAGAGCAGTGCCTAATTAGCATAGCCTCCCCGCCCACTCAAAACAGCTCATGTTTCAGGCCAACACAGACGGGGTGAGAAAAGAGGTGTCATTCGGCCTGGATATCTGTGGGGTTTTTTTTTGTAACCGAATTCTTAACATAATTTTAAAGACCCAATGGACATATAGGGGACTTTTAAAATCAAAACGACAACTCTGCTAACTTCAATGACCACATTAACACCACAAAGGTGAAAGGGCTCAGGTAGATCAAAGTACATCTTAACACATTACAAAGCATTGTTCATAAAAATTGTTGAAATAATTGTTTTTGGCTTCAAAATTTTATCAATCCAAGCTGTTTTATGGACATCAACACATTTTAAGAAATTTTAAAACGTGCTGCCGGGGTGCTGCCCTGCCCCAGCCAATTTACCATGTATATAAAGAAATAAGTAAAAGTGTTCACCTATACTAATTTTCGCAATGATTGTACTTGTAGATGGATTTTTGATGGATGGACATTATGGAACCCTTGCATTCCCTGGATCCATCAATTCAATTGGCATCTAATGGATTATAATTGCATGGCATTTAAAAGTGAAGAATATCTGATTCTGGTACTTTGACACACTTGAGTTGATCAGTAGGGTATAAGTTGGATTAATTAGGACATGAATCATTGCTGATCATCTGATGCAATCGGAGGTGAATGTGACTGTGTGCGCAATTCTCATTTTACTCCAACCATTAATGAATTTATCCAAAAACCTCTTTTAACCATTAGGAAATCATATCAGTATCAAGAGATATTGCATAAAAATAAGGTATGTGAGCACAAGTTCAAGTGTCCCACAGCATGTCTGTCCGTCGCACATGTGATGGACGCACATTTTGTGAGACAGAAAGAGTAAAACTTCTGTGGTTCAGGGGCCAGTCAGTTTCGGGGGCAAACCTAATGTACACATTCCTTATTGGTAGATATTTCTCCCTATAATTACGATGGTACTCTTCAATAAGGAGACATTTGCTGTGTTATGGAGAGACACGGGACTGTAGGACTGAACAAGAGTTGTCAGAAAGACAACAAAGCTCGCCGGGGGGCAAGGTTAAAGTTTTTCTGCACGCGGACGGTCGCGGACGCGGATGCCGGGGGTACGACAATAGCTCTCCGGACATTCGTCCCGGCGAGCTAAAAATTAAGCCATTATCTTCAGGCTGGTTACAAAGAAAAAAGGACGTGATAATAAGAAAATGTACAATTCTACAAAAACTTTGACAAACAATGTGGTATTCTAAGCAAGTAATTTGGTTAATTTTATTGAATTGAATGCTCCGGAATGGAAGGAGGTGGGAACCAAGGAGGCTCAAATTTTGCAATTTTTTTCAGATTGGTTAAATTTCATTCAAACATCCTGAGTACTTGAAATCTCAACATAGATGTAACAAATACGGAGAGGCATGAAAAAAGGAAAGTGGTTTTTATTGTTTAATTTGCAAACTGATAGTTTTTCTCTTTGCTGATTGACATGATTACCATCAGGTAGGGTAAGCAGTGAAGAATGTCAAGTGTCTGGGTTTGAATCCTTTCTTGGTTTAACACCTCATTATGATAATCTAAATGCAGCACAGTTCCCTGGATCATGGTCATGAATGACGCTGGGAGAAATCATTTTTCACATGAAGGGCTCTAATTTCTTGGCACAGTGCAGGTGGCGTAGCGTGGCGCAGCCCACGCAGTGGTAATTTCGTCCGGCGCAGCTCGCACATTGGTAATTTTGTGGGGTGCAACACCGTGCACCGTCCTTTGGTAGACAAACACGCGCCGAGATGGGTGTGGCGGCGTAGTAGGGGGAGGTGTCACATATTCACCAAGACGCATTGACAATTTCATAGAAAAAGTCTCCGCTGGAGTTGCGCCTGGTTGAATTTCAGTGCAGTGGTAATTTGGCTGACCGACGCACAGTGCGCACACGTCATCGAAATCTCACAGGCAGGTTTCCAGAATGTCAGGCACATTTCAATGCAATAAATAATTACAGTAAGCACTATTTAATGTAACTATCTGAATAAGGACATAAATTATAGTATCTACATTGATTGTCCTGATGTCAGATTAAAGGCGGTTGGCACGCGTAATGGAAAGTTGACCTGGCTTAATCAATGCAGCTGAATCTGTGATGCAAACTAACGACTTCACATCTTTCTCAGCCAACCACAAACTGGATATATATATATATATGTATAGCATGCTTGCGTTCTATGCTCAGTAAAGCCGCTTGCACTCTAGAGAGGAAACAAATTTTTCGCACGACTGATTACAGACAAAGTCAACGCAAAGACGCAATAGTCGGACAGGGTTTTAATCAAGCTCCGTGCCCGAAAGTCATAGAGGTTCTAATTTTTACGAGTATTCCAGGAATTATTAGACGTGCAAACTTGGCCATGTTTGTGTTCGACCTTCACAAAATGCAAATTGATAGCTATCGATTTTTCTTGGTCTTTTTAGCCTATTCATCTGTTTTCTTCCGTTGAAGATAGACAACAGTCTTTATTCGGTCTTTCTTTTGAAAATTAGTCTGATGGATTGAACAGATTCACGCTTAATTTCCACACCAGAGATAAAATAGTACTTGTAGTCAGTGAGCGAATCAATTCCATGACCATTGACAGTGTGAATAAATTATCGCATGCACGATCAAGACTGTCTGACGCGAAATGCAAAATACTCCATGTCCAGCAGCCAGCAAAAAGTAAAAGTATTGATATGAGAGCACATTTATAACGAAATAAAGAATAAAATATATCACCAACAAATGGAACGTCCAAAAAAGACGACCTGCAAATAAATAAATTGCAGTGTTTTTTCATTGGATGTTCTGTTGTTAAAATGATTCTTTTTATTCTTTATTACATTATCAATCTGTTCTAATCGTCTTCTTTTTTTTTTTGTCAGACACGGTGGCATTGTACATTGTCCCGTGCCAATGTCGACTCACTTTATTGAGCAGAGCTTAAACAGAAACATTGATTGAAATTCTCTGTACTCATCTTGAAGAACTGAGCCCTCTTATCAAAAAATTCACGTTTAATATCTAAAAGAGTCAGTAGATTTGAAGAAATTAAAAACAATAATCGGCTGTCAGACACGGAGATATATTAAAACCCTGTCAGACTTTCAGACACGAGACACTGCGTTCAACGCAATCTGTCATGCGAAAAATTAGTTTCGTGTCCAGTGTGCAAGCAGTTCAATACTCCACTATTATTGTCACTTAGGTCGTTTTTAGTGGGGGAAAGGAATACAGCTTGATTGCTATGATGTCGTACTGAGTTAAGATCACATGACTCTTGACTCACATGACTCTTGACAAATGTGTAACGTATCTTGCATTGTTGTCCATGCAAGTCAATCCCAAAATTTTAAGCAGCTACAGGGTGTAATAATAGGAACACGATATCCATTGTTTCTCTTCCCAATGACCAACCGTCGTATTTCATTCCAACTTCATAAGTTTGAATAATCGGACGTAGTTTTGAAATTCCATTCAAGTTTGCTAATGGTAATAATTCGCAAATGCCCTCGCTAGCCAGCTAACTCATATTCTTAATGCTTAATATAGACGTAAGCAGAAAACATGCCTGAAGCAGCAAAGTAAAATGCAACATTAATGCATCATGCAGATATAGGACAGAGGCTTCTATATTCCAACACATGAAAGGTGAGGAGAGGAGCTCATTTGACTGATGAAGATTTGACTCGGCTGTGTTATACCCAAACACGCCTTCTTTGCCACTTGCGCAGGAAGGCGGGACAGAGGTGGGACAGAGGAGTACTTTTGCGCCAGGCTAAGCCGGGCACGAAATTGCAACATACGCCTGGACACACCCCGTTGGTGCGGAGCACCCCCCATTCACTGGGCCTTCACCTGGTCTACGAATTTAGAGCCCGAAAAGTTGAAGATCAGGGCCAATTAAAAAAAAAAAAAAAAAAAAAAAAGACATAAACAAAGTCACATCATTCCCACTTCAAATTCAAATTCATTCTAATTTTGAATGTTGAATGAAAAAAAAAATATTCTGAACGCATTAATGTCCATAAAATGACTGTGTACAGACTGCAGGGATGACACAGAATGACCAGATGTTTCAGCTGTCGTCCCTGACAAAGTGCGTCACCTGTAATGCCACAAAAAGACATTCCATAAAAAGCCTTCTGCCATGTCAGATAATGCATATGAATCGCTGAATTGACTGCCAGTGTAACGATAACAGTGAGGGCAAGTCTCACTACCAAAAGCAGTTTCCAGAGACTGTGTTTTGCAACTACGAAAGAAATCATTTTCCACTACTTAAAACAGTATATTTTATTGCATGTTTTTATTGCCTCTCACTATATTATATATCTGGTAGAGTTCATGATGGATCGACTGGTATCAAAATTATCACTATTCCTCACTTGTAAATAAGGTTTTCACACAGATAAACTGATGCTCTTTTTCAAATGTTACCTTTTTTTTTTGCCAGAAAATGGTCATATTTTGGACAATAAAAGGTTGCGGTAGGTAGACGGAACATGGACTATACCTAGGACTGTCTTTGATGCTTGATGGCATTGGGTGCGAAATAAATTGACCCATATCTGGGAAAAAAGTGGATTTTAACTTTTCTAAACCATCAAAAAGTTGTTAACTGGAATTGACGCCCAGAATTGTGAACATGCTCCAAAAACACCCCCCCCCCGCCGCCATTGACACACCCATTGTCAACCCCGCCCTCCACCATTAAATTAATTTTTGCTGCAATCACTCATCCGCTCTTTCTTTCCTGCCAGATCGAAAGAGATGGGAACTAAGAGTAGATGATGCATATTCATTTTATTATTCATTTAACCTTTATTTAACCAGGGAAGTCCTGTTGAGATTGAAATCTCTTTTTCAAGGGAGCCCTGGGGGTTGAGGTTGGGGGAGGCAAGTTGCGTAGCCAATTAGATCAGGGGATGATTAGGTAGCAGGTCCAAAGAGCCAGGTTGGAAATTTAGCCATGACACCGGGGAACCCCCAACTCTTATCGGAGAGTGTCGTGGGACCTTAATGACCAGAGTCAGGACCTCGGTTTAACGTCTCATCCAAAAGACGTCTCCTTAAGTACAGTGTCCCCATCACTGCACTGGGGCATTGGGGATTATTCCACTAGAGGGAAGAATGCAATCTATTGGCCGGCAAACAACTCTTCCAGCAGCAACTAGGTTTTCCCAGGTGGTTTCGCATCCATTACTAACCATGTCCACACCTGCTTAGCTTCAGCCGCGTGGATCGAAGATCGAATAGTGGTATGGCTGCTGTTTAAGGGGAATGCAATTTGCTGCCAATTTGGTTCGCCTTTATCATTACAGCCAGTTTCAAAAAATAAAAATAAAAAAATCACCTCAGGACATTCTGCTCTGAAGGCCGCCATTACTCAGCCAGTGTTTATGCACTGATGTAACTGTTAATAATCACTGCCATGTGGGAATCAGGGATTTATAGAGTGACTGGCTTCACTGAGCTTGATCCACAAACTAGTTTCAAGAAGTGGGGTCTGTAATTTGATTGGCGAAATCAGTCGACAAACTTGGCCAGATCTGCACAATTAGTGTGCTACATTGACACTTGCCAAAACTGACAACGATCATGGTTGCCAATGGCAAATCAGATTAAGAATTTTACTGTCAGCTCCCCCCCTCGCCATTTCCTCTTTATTGCCCCTTCTCCTTTAAAAAGAGAAACGTTCTATGAAAAATAGTGTTCTCTAAATCCTGCAGTCTAATAGATGACACATGAAAAAGGTCTAATTACAGGAAATGGAGAGTCATTCCACAATCATTTCAATAAAACTCCAAAATAAATTTGTAAGACCAAATATAAAGAGTTTGAACACAAAACAAGAAACATCATGTCAACATTTTATATGAGCCTTTTTCATTTGATTAAAGGGACATTATCATGGTACAGCAAGTCTCACTCAATAGCTGCATAAAGACACAAAATCAATCATGGGTATGAAATTGAAGCACCTATTACTAAAACCCCATAAGTCACACTTGACTTGACTTGACTTGTGGGGTTTTAGTAATCAGTGCTTCAATTTTTCATGTGATGTAATCCTTTCGAATTGTTAAGATGTTTTTGATAAGTTTATGGAATGTGCCAAGACACTTCTAGCAGATGGTATTTTTGAGGAAATACTGCTACAGGCGCTGTGAAAAGTGATATCATCTCAGCTCCCTGCCTTTGCTTTGGCTGTCATTTTCATCATTGAATAGCATTCATGCATTATGCATTGTGATGATAATACTTGAACATTATGCCTCTTTCGTGTGATATCCACCTATTAATACAAATCACCTGCCTTGAAAGAAAGCGGGTTCGATTTCCTGCGTCCAGACCTTGACTATGTCTGCATGGCTGGCGTACATATATACATGATAAATGACAAACTCACTGTGCAGTGCAGTTGCCTACCCCATGGATGCACATCATATAGAATATCTTGCAAGTAAGCCTGTCAAATGAAAGTTGGAACGAGTTGAGTAAATTTTGCATTTGTTGCAAGCTTTATGCTTGTACTGAGAACATCACTCTTATATTCCGCAATGAATCACAGACATTCACGGCTAAAGTTGTCATGGTTTTTAAATTAGGTCATGACGTTACCTAAAATCGAATTATTGTGTTAGTCCGACCATAACTGGACTTCTTAAATGCATGTAAACATGTTAGTCCGACTGGAATGAAGCTAAATCAAATTTCTCATAGTCCGACTAACACACCCAGATAATGCGGTTAATAGTCGCATTATGCCTACATGTATACACTTGAATCGAACAGAACTGGACTATGCGCTCTGAGCATTCTCCACTTCCTTTGCGCAGGGATTTAACCCAGAAGTCTTGTGGATACGTAAACACCAAACTGCTTAGTGACAACTCTGAGCTTTAACGAACTAGCAAGTTTGCAGTGAACAGTAATAGTCCTCGTCTGCAAGGGTATTGGTGCTTGAACAGTAATGCCTTGGGGTCTCTGAACTTCGACCACTAATCCACATGATTTATCGAATGAATTGCGCAAAAAATTTCCTTCCACTCGCCATCGGAAAAACAACACTCTCTCACCAGTCATTACCCCTCTAACGTGCACGGGAAGCCCAAGAGTCAGTTTCCCGGTAGCACAGACGTACATAACGTACACAGTTGGAACCACAGGCTGTCAGTGGACGAATGATGTTAGTTGCTAGCAACTGCACTTCTGGGAAACGCACTTTGGGGGTAGTAGAAAGGGCATGAAGTACAACCTCAATTCCGAAATATTAGGGACAAAGTGTAAATTGTAAATAAAATCAGAACACAATGGCCCTCATTTATTAAACATGCGTACACCAAAAAAAAAATGGGTGTACACCAAATCTCCCGCAAGGTCTCACGCCAGGTCTGACCAGGTGTATGCAGATTGAAACCAGAGAACAACATGCAGGAACGAGTGCAGCTGTCAAAATGAGTACTAAAACCATATGCAGCGATGCGGACGTCATGCTGTTGTTGCTCCTAATAGTAAAATTAATCAATAAGCTAAATAGATTAAATTAATAAATGAATGAATGAATAAATAAATAAAGAAATAAATAAATGAGACACCTGTGTTGAGACAACCTGCTTGTCAGGCCAGGCAGATGGCTGACAATAACAATCAATTTGATTAAGCGCAATGCGTGGCTTGGCAGATATGCAGTGTGGTATGTCAGATGCTCTTCCAGTCAGATATATGCTGAACAACAGTAGAAACGCGAGTTAATTAAAGGCAGACTGGAAAATAAGTTTGCGCGTATTTAGACAATCAAATTTATCACAAGAGCGTGCATATTTACACTTATTTAATCAAACTTTTCTTAATTTTGCAGTCACTCTGACTGAGTAACCATAAGAGTAAATCAACTCACTAGCTAACTTGCGTAAATTTTGTTGCTCAGTATATATAGGCCTACAGACACTTTGACCATGATAACATTTTCACAAAGGAAGATCTGCTGTTGTAAGAGGGACAAGCTTCTGTTCAACGTGAGAAGAACTTTCGACACAGAGAAAATCTCCTCCAGGAAAGTGACGAGTGGCTGCTCGTTTTGCGTGGCACCCAATAAAATCTCATGGAGTAATTGCCTACTAATAAAAGTACAATTAAGAGTGATCTCTCCAGACTGTAACAATTACCCTCATGTAGCTCCGATCGAGGCGGTGGGGACTCTCCCCACCGTCTCGTATTCCCACAATGGAGGGGAAGCCCTGCTCCTCGAACGGTGACAGCTGGAGGTTTGAGTCTGGTTGGCCTCCACCGGTCCGTGCGCTGCTGCGCCTGAGCACCGCAACCACTGATCCATATATAATTCTACAAAACCCAAAACCAGTGAAGTTGACACGTTATGTAAATCGTAGATAAAGACAGAATACAAGGATTTGCGAATCCTTTTCAACTTATATTCAATTGAATTCACTGCAAAAACAAGATGTTTAATGTTCAAACTGAGAAACTTTATTTCTTTTTTGCAACTAATCATTAACTTAGAATTTAAAGGCAGCAACACATTGCAAAAAAGTTGGCACAGGGGCCTTTTTACCACTGCGTTACATCGCCTTTCCTTTTAACGACACTCAGTAAACGTTTGGGAACTGAGGAGACCAATTTTTGAAGCTTTTCAGGTGGAACTCTTTCCCATTCTTGCTTGATGTACAGCTTCAGTTGTTCAACAGTCTGGGGTCTCCGTGGTCGTATTTTACTCTTCATAATGCGCCACACATTTTCAATGGGAGACAGGTCTGGACTACAGGCAGGCCAGTCTAGTATCCTCACTCTTTTACTACGGAGCCATGCTGTTGTAACACGTGCAGAATGTGACTTGGCATTGTCTTGCTGAAATAAGCAGGGGCGTCCATGAAAAAGACGTTGCTTGGATGGCAACATGTGTTGCTCCAAAACCTGTATGTACCTTTCAGCATTAATGGCGCCTTCACATATGTGTAAGTTGCCCATGCCTTGGGCACCAATACAACCCCATACCATCACAGCTGCTGGCTTTTGAACTTTGCGCCTATAACAGTCCGGATGGTTCATTTCCTCTTTGGTCCGGAGGACACGACGTCCACAGTTTCCGAAAACAATTTGAAATGTGGACTCGTCAGACCACAGAACACTTTTCCACTTTGCATCAGTCCATCTTAAATGAGCTTGGGCCCAGCGAAGCCGGCGGTGTTTCTGGGTGCTGTTGAGTTTTAACTTGCACTTGCAGATGTAGCAACGAACTGTAGTTACTGACAGTGGTTTTCTGAAGTGTTCCTGAGCCCATGTCGTGATGTCCTTTACACACTGATGTCGGTTTTTGATGCAGTACCGCCTGAGGGATCGAAGGTCACGGGCATTCAATGTTGGTTTTCGGCCTTGTCGCTTACGTGCAGTGATTTCTCCAGATTCTCTGAACCTTTTGACGATATTACGGACCCTAGATGATGAAATCCCTAAATTTCTTGCAATAGCTCATTGAGGAATGTTGTTTTTAAACTGTTCCACAATCAGCTCAAGCATTTGTTCACTAAGTGGTGACCCTCGCCCCATCCTTGTTTGTCAATGACTGAGCATTTCAGGGAGCTGCTTTTATACCCAATCATGGCACCCACCTGTTTTCAATTAGCCCGTTCACCTGTGGGATGTTCCAAATAAGTGTTTGATGAGCATTCCTCAACTCTCTCAGTCTTTTTTGCCACTTGTGCCAGCTTTTTTGAAACATATTGCAGGCATCAAATTCCAAATGAGCTTATATTTGCAAAAAATTACAAAGTTATCCGTTCGAACATTAAGTAACTTGTCTTTGCAGTGTATTCAATTGAATATAGGTGGCCTAGGGGGCCAGGTTAAGCAATGATCATGTGTGTGTGTGTGTGTGTGTGTGTGTGTGTGTGTGTGTGTGTGTGTGTGTTTCTGTCAGTCTGTCTGTCAGCCCGTGGCTGGGGCCAGGTGTGCTATCTATGATTGCCTTGTTGTATTTTGTTTTTATTTACGATTTACACAACGTGCCAACCTCACTGGTTTTGTACTTTTTCAGCTCTTTTTTTTTAATTTTAATTTTTATTTTATTTCGGCATGATTGTAAATCATTTCATGTCAATTTCAACATGACACAACATGTAACATGACCGAAAGGGTCGCGGGGGAAGCGAAATCGCTTATCAGAGTCCCGCCCCCAGCTTCCAGAAAAAACAGTTTGGTTATGGTTAAAATATCATAAGGATTATAAATCACAGCAGAGTTAATGTGCATGTACGCTACGTTTTAACGTCAAAAAGTAAGATCATGAAATTTCTGAATATCATAAGAATTGCAGATTAAGTGAGTGTTCATAGAACTTAGATTCAAGTGCCACTCTTGATCCAAAGCGACATCTTCCCGAAACCCCATTCTTGATCATTTGAATTGTTCCAGCTAATTTGGAGTAGATGAGAGGAAGCAATGATACCAGATCAATGCTTGGATCTCTTGATCAGTCCTCATTTTCATCACCTGGGTTCACCCTTCCTTTATCGGATGTAATGACTTCTCGCAGTTTGTCCAGTCCATCGTTGCCTTCCTTAACGTCAAGCCCAATTTTATTGAGCTTTCTGAAAAAGGTGGCTATGCCATTCCAGATTTTCTTTATCCTTAGGTCTATCAAATGCAGTCCAGATCCCAATGGTAGCAGACCCACTATCATGAATCCAGTTATATAGACATCTTCGATGTCCAGGACTGTCAATTCGGACAGTTATTCTGAAGCGTCCAGTGACAAGATACAATTAACAAGATTGAACATGTTTATAGTTACTCAGATATGCACATTTCAAAAAATATTTTTGCTTGTGTCCCAACTTTTTTGAGACCTGTTGCAGCCATAAAATTTGCAATAAGCTCATTTTATGGATAAAAATGTTACATTTCTCAGTTTCAACAGTTGAAATGTGTGTTCTGCGTGTGATCTGTGTTCTGTTGTAAATAACATATTGGCGAGCTGCCGGATAGCTCACTCGGTTAAGGCACAGTGGTGCAGTGCAGAGGTAACTATCACGGTGCGGGTTCGAACCCCGGCGTACCCACCGGCAGGGGTCGGCAGCTTTTTCAGAGTAGCGCACAATTGGCCATCGCGCTACAGGGTTCCAAATTGGGAAGGGACTGCTGGATTTGGGGATACAATAGCAACTTTTTTCGTTGCTCCAGCGCCTCCTGCTGGCCAGACGGGCGCTCGTCAGGAAGACTCTGGGTTTGTTCATGTCCGGGTATCCTCCGCCCTCGTTCTGAACTTACGAGGATTCAACCAATGAGTGTGTAAGAATCAGTGGCTGACGGGCACGTGCTTCGGAGGAGAGTCGTGAACTGTCTTCACTATCCTGAGTTGGCAGCAAGGGGTCGCATACGAGCAAGCTTTGTACATAGTTCACCAATTGGGCATTCCAGATTCGGGTGGGATTGGAGATGCCAAATTTATAAAAAAAAAGAAGAAGAAAAAAAAAAAAGTAAATGACATATTGGCTCATGTGATCTGAAAGTGATTGCATTTTGATTTTATTCACAGTTTACACTGAACGTAACGTAACGTAACATGAATGGCAAGAACAGGCCTTTCAGCCCAACTAAGCCCAAACTAAGTTTCTTTATACTACTGTGAATATATCCCATCAGATACTGAATGACTCAATGGTATCTAGCTTTAGGTCAAGCCTGCTCTTGAAAACCCCCAAGGTCTCTGCCTCAACAATATGGTCAGGCAAGCTATTCCACATCGAAATTACTCTTGAAGAAATATTTCCGAATATCAGAGCAAAATTTACCTTTGGTCAACTTCCATTTGTGACCCCGAGTTCTACTCACAACACTTGGTCGAAGGAATCCTACATAGTTCACTTTGTTAATCCCTTTAACATATTTAAATACTTCATTCAAATCACCCCTGAGTCTCCCTTTCCTAAGACTAAAGAGATTAAGGATCTTCAGCCTCTTCTCGTAGCTTTCATCTTTTATGCCTGGTACAAGCTTAGTGGCTCTTCTTTGAACTTTCTCTAGAGCCTCTATATCTCTCTTAAAGTATGGTCCCCAGAACTGTACACAATACTCCAGGTGTGGTCTAACAAACGTATTGTACAAAAGAAGCGTCGCCTCCTTAGATTTGTACTCAATACTTTTGGCAGATCTTTCTCGTGTGCAGCACATTCCAGTTTCAAACCACCCATTAAGTTATCCCGTCTAATGTTTTAATTACCTACATGTACAACTTTACATTTTGCTAGATGAAATTTCATTTGCCACATTTCTGCCCAATTCTGGATTCTATCCAAATCATCCTGAATCACTTTAGTGGACCCTAAAATATATGCCAAACCCCCCAATTTAGTATCATCTGCAAATTTAACCAATCTGCTCTCAATATTCCTATCAAGGTCATTATTGTAGATGAGGAACAGCAGGGGTCCCAACACCGAACCCTGGGGGACGCCACTCCCCACCATACCCAGCTCAGATGAGATATCACTGACCACCACTCTTTGTGTTCTGTCCTGTAACCAGTTTTGAATCCACTTCAGAATACCTCCTCTATCTCCAATGGAGCTCATTTTAAAAATTAGTCTCTTAAGCAGTACTGTATCGAATGCTTTCTGAAAATCAAAGTATATGATGTCATAAGCCCTGCTCTGGTCATAAGTCCTGGTGGCCTCTTCAAAAAATTCCAGAGGGTTTGTTAGGCATGACCTTCCCTTCCGAAAACCATGTTGGCTATCCTTCAAGATACTGTTACGTTCAAGAAATAAGTCCAGCTCATCTTCTATGATGGATTCCAATATTTTGCACGCAATGCAAGTTAAACTGACTGGCCTGTAGTTTCCTGGCTCGGTACGATCCCCTTTCTTATACACTGCCCGGCCAAAAAAAAAGTCGTAGACTCAAATATTTAGTTGGAACCCCTGTAGCTTTGATTACAGTGCATATTCGTCTTGCCATTGTTTTGACAACTATATGCAATGCCAGAACATTTATTTTCGATCAGAAATGCCATAATTTTTACCTGAGATCTTGTCTTCTGGACATAGTGGTTGAACCACTCGGTAGTCTTTCTTGTGCTTATACCAGTAACTTTTAATGCGTTTAAGGTCAGGAATTTGTGGTGGCAAATTTGTTTGTGAAAATGATTCCTCATACTTTTTTTGTCTTTCATGGTTTTCTTTGCTAAATACAGGCCAATAACTTGCCCGTTCTGAAATTATGTAACATCTTTTCCACCATCAAAGGATGTGTCTTCCGACATGATTTTTTAAGAAATAACTAGCGACATGCTTCATCATTCAGGTTTAAAATGATTATTGCCAGCTGAAACATATTAATAACCGCAATAATTATCCAATTATATAATTTTTTCAATAATTTCCAAACGGTGGCTTTTTTTTTGGCCGGGCAGTGTATATTGGAATTATATTGCCCTGTTTCCAATCATTTGGTATTTCTCCAGTTTCTAAAGACTGTCTGAAGATGGCAGATAGCAGCTTAAAGATGATCTCACCAACTTCCCTGAGCACTCTAGGATATAAGCCATCAGGACCCGCCGCCTTATCTGCCTTTAGTTTATGCAACTTGTCTAATACTTCGTTATCCCGAACCTCATTTACTGCTAAATAATCTTGAGCATTTGACATGCCCTCTGGCCAAATAAAGACCCCCTCTGAGGTAAAATTCTCAACAAAGTAACCGTTTAAGGCATCCACAATATGCTTGTTATCATATAGCAGCGATCTATTTTTATTCTTTATGCACTTAACCTGCCCTTTAACTTTCCCTTTTCTGCTACAGTACTGAAAGAAATGCTTAGAGTTAGTTTTTGCCCCCTCTGCAATTTGTCTTTCATACAGTCTTCTAGCATTCCTCAGCTCTTTTTTGACCACAGCCCGCATTTACAGTATTCAGCCTTAGTGTTCTCATTGTTATCCTTTATGTACATCTTATAAAGATTCCTCTTCTCCCTCAAAATCCTACAAATACTTTTGGTCATCCACTGAGGATTCTGCTTTTTCAGCTTACTTTTGGACACCTTCGGAATGAATCTGCATTGTGATTCAAGTTAAACCCCCTTAAATCTTTCCTACATCTCATTTACGGACTCACAGTCCAGGATTGTCTCACATTTTATTTCACCTTGATATGAGCGCATCCTGTCAAAGTTTGCTCGCATAGATTGAACATTTTTGTTTTAGAATACACCTTTTTAACTTCCCATGAAACATCAAAATTAACAGCAGAGTGATCACTTGTCTCAAGTGGCTCCAGTACCTCAACATTGCTAATTCTATCAGGGTCATTACAGAGCACTAAGTCTAAAATTGCCTTCTCTCTGGTAGGTTTATTTACATACTGCACCAAGAAATTATCATTTATAACATCTAGAAATTCTTCCTCTCCCCTACCCTGTCCTTTCACCATTTCCCAATTGATACCAGGATAATTTAAGTCTCCCGTAATAATAGTCCCACCACCTCTACAAGCTTGCATAATCCTCCTAAAAAGCATTTCATTGATTGTACTGTCCAAAACTTGTGGTCGATAGCATACTCCTATGTTTAAACCTGTCTCGTGTTTGCCAATGAGCCTGACCCAGATATCTTCACAGGACAAGGAATGTTCAATTTCGGGAATTTCCTGTACATTAATTTTTTCGTTCACAGAGTGCTACGCCCCCCCCCCCCCCCCTTCGCCTATTACATATATCCTTCCTAAAGAGCTTATCACCTTCTATGTTATATTCATCTCCATCCTCTTCACATAGCCACGTATCTGTAATCCCAACTATGTCATAGCCCTCACTAATCATTACAGCCTCAAGTTCTGGAAATTTATTTTTTATGCATCTTGCAATTAAATAAAAACATTTCAGGTTATTACTAATGCTCTTTCCTCTTGATTTCCCACGTGGCCGCTGCTTCGAGCCCCCCACTACGCTTTGTTGCTTTAAAAGTATATCATCAATAGTGTATGTAACTCTGTCAACTTCCATCGGGGCAGTCTGCATTTCCCTATGTGTAACACTCACTAACATCCCTGCCCCTCAAGTCCCTAGTTTCAGTAATCCTGTGCTACCCTCAACATATGCTAGCCCAGTGCAAAGGTACCCCTCCGATTCAGGTGCAGCCCTTCAGGCTTGAACAGGTCACCCCTGTCCTAGCAAAAGTTCCAGTGCCCCATAAACCTATACCCTTCTTTCCAACACCAGGTTCGTAGCCACGTGTTAAACCTCCAGATAAAATTCTGCTTTCCTCTGCTTGCACGTGGTACTGGTGGAATCCCGGAGAACACTACCGTTGAGGATCTGCTCCTAAGCTTCTCAGCTAATTCCACAAATTTGCCTTGCAGAACCTCAAACGTATCCTTACCTATGTCATTTGTCCTAACATGGACCATGACAACTGGATCCCTCCCTGCTCTGGCCAGGAGCTTGTCCGCACGCTCCAGGAGGTCTCTTACCTGGGCACCAGGGCAGGCAGCACACCGTACGAGGCTCCTTGTCGCGCGAACAGACTAAACTATCTATTCCTTTAAGTATTGAGTCGCCCACTATCAATAACCCTCTTTTCTGAGGGGTAGAGGCCAACAGGGAGCCCTGCTGCTCATCAGTCCCCTCACTCTCAGGGTCAAGGGCTAAGTCGAGTTCCTGCAAGGGCTGGAATCGGTTGGACACCTCAACCACTGGAGAAGCTGTTGCTGTACGGCGTGCATGCCCTTCTCTGCGCTGCCGACCTAACAATCACCCAACTTTCTCTCCCTGCCTGCTCTGGGATCCCGGTACCACCCTGCTTCGGCGTACACACCATTTCTCTAAACAACATATTACTTAGTTCCTCTAGGAACTCTACTGATTGCGAACTATGTTGCGCCGCCAACTGGCCCTGAAGATCAAGGATCTTGCTCTCGAGATGCTCAATTAGCTGGCACCGGTGGCAGACAAACCCACCCTGGAAATCTCTTTCCAAAAGTGCGATCATCCTGCAACCGTCACATAGTTTTGGCCGCATTTTGAACCCCCTACCTAATGACTTTGCTCACCTTAGATTAAAGAAAATTACTAAAGCCGAGATAGAAGCTGAGGAACCACAATTTATTAATTTATTTATTAACCTAGGAAGCCCAAAGCAGCAGTCACAATAAGCACTCCTAATAAGCCGGCTTGATTTGATCTAGTCCCAGTACTATTAATATACTAAACTAAAAAATATCACAGGGCTAAGCTGCGAACCCTGATAAAACTGACTGGCTCCAACGCCCTGGAGAAAGTGGAGGAGGTGGAGCACTGCGGTAGAAAATTTACCATATAAATTCCAACCTAACCTGACGGACGGGTCAAGTGACTGCTGCACTACTAACTAAATACTTAATCTCAGATCCCCAGCCAAGAATCCAAGCAGTACTCATCTAGCTAGCTAGCCGCAAATACAACCAAGGGTAAGCGAGAAAAGAGTAAAGCCCCGGTTCTCTTTAATTAAAACGGACCGAATAAACAAGTCGTTTACTATGTGAGCGAATTAAACACGGTACCTGCCCCAACAAGCTGTCCTAAGCACTCGAATAAGCAGTTAAACTTTAATCAGCAGATCAAGGCACAGCAACCAGAGGAAAATACAAAGATAGGGTATTTACAATGTGTTTAATCAGAACGGCCCTTTCGTGATAATAAAATGCAAGCAAGACAAAAAACCCGGTTCGCATTCATATTCAGCTTGGCAATGCATTTATGCGGTAATGCAGTCAGGATAGAGAACGAAGGGGACTAACAACCCCGGTGAACGTCAATATTTATCGGCTAGAAGACTGTATGAAAAGCAAGCAACCAAGTGTTAACCAAGCCGTGCTATAGTTAGATATCCAGGTATTTCGATTAACTTATATTCTTGGCGTTGGGAGCTTGCAAGGGTTCATTTGCTAAATCAGCTACAGGGGAAGAAAAAAAAAAAAACAGGCGAGTACCACAGTCCCTGAAAACTGTTTTACTTTGATTATCGCACAATTCACTTAGTTCGACAATTATCTAGCATTTAATTCATTCTCTTAATTTAGCGTTTAAATTTATTTTACTTTACTTTACTTTGCTTCCGGGAGACTGAAACCCCCAAAAAAACCAATACTGGGAGAATGCAGTTTGGTCAGAAGAGATAAAATTGAACTCACAGCCCATACAATGTTTGGAGGACAAACGGCACTGCACATCACCCCCAAAACACCATACCAACAGCGAAGTTTGGAGGAGGAAACATGATCGTGTGAGGCTGTTTTTCAGCATATGGTGCTGGTAGACTTCATAAAATTGAGGGACAGATGAATGGAGAATTGCACCGAAACATTCTTGATAAGAATCTGCTTCCATCTACCAGGATGCTGAAGATGAAACAAGGCTGGACATTTCAGCAAGACAATGATCCCAAACATACAGCCAAGGAAACTCTCAATTGGTTTCAGAGAAAGAATATATAGCTGCTAGAATGGCCCAGTCAATAACCTGACTTGAATCCAATTGAAAATCTATGGAAAGAACTGAAAATCAGAGTACATAGGAGAGGCCCACAGAACCCTCAAGATTTTGAGACAGTTTGTGCGGAAGAACGGGCCAATATCACACCAGAGGAATTCATGCGACTAGTTTTTCCATACAGAAGGCGTCTTGAAGCTGTCATTACAAGCTTGCATAATCCTCCTAAAAAGCATTTCATTGATTGTACTGTCCAAAACTTGTGGTCGATAGCATACTCCTATGTTTAAACCTGTCTCGTGTTTGCCAATGAGCCTGACCCAGATATCTTCACAGGACAAGGAATGTTCAATTTCGGGAATTTCCTGTACATTAATTTTTTCGTTCACAGAGTGCTCCCCCCCCCCCCCCCCCCCCCTTCGCCTATTACATATATCCTTCCTAAAGAGCTTATCACCTTCTATGTTATATTCATCTCCATCCTCTTCACATAGCCACGTATCTGTAATCCCAACTATGTCATAGCCCTCACTAATCATTACAGCCTCAAGTTCTGGAAATTTATTTTTTATGCATCTTGCAATTAAATAAAAACATTTCAGGTTATTACTAATGCTCTTTCCTCTTGATTTCCCACGTGGCCGCTGCTTCGAGCCCCCCACTACGCTTTGTTGCTTTAAAAGTATATCATCAATAGTGTATGTAACTCTGTCAACTTCCATCGGGGCAGTCTGCATTTCCCTATGTGTAACACTCACTAACATCCCTGCCCCTCAAGTCCCTAGTTTCAGTAATCCTGTGCTACCCTCAACATATGCTAGCCCAGTGCAAAGGTACCCCTCCGATTCAGGTGCAGCCCTTCAGGCTTGAACAGGTCACCCCTGTCCTAGCAAAAGTTCCAGTGCCCCATAAACCTATACCCTTCTTTCCAACACCAGGTTCGTAGCCACGTGTTAAACCTCCAGATAAAATTCTGCTTTCCTCTGCTTGCACGTGGTACTGGTGGAATCCCGGAGAACACTACCGTTGAGGATCTGCTCCTAAGCTTCTCAGCTAATTCCACAAATTTGCCTTGCAGAACCTCAAACGTATCCTTACCTATGTCATTTGTCCTAACATGGACCATGACAACTGGATCCCTCCCTGCTCTGGCCAGGAGCTTGTCCGCACGCTCCAGGAGGTCTCTTACCTGGGCACCAGGGCAGGCAGCACACCGTACGAGGCTCCTTGTCGCGCGAACAGACTAAACTATCTATTCCTTTAAGTATTGAGTCGCCCACTATCAATAACCCTCTTTTCTGAGGGGTAGAGGCCAACAGGGAGCCCTGCTGCTCATCAGTCCCCTCACTCTCAGGGTCAAGGGCTAAGTCGAGTTCCTGCAAGGGCTGGAATCGGTTGGACACCTCAACCACTGGAGAAGCTGTTGCTGTACGGCGTGCATGCCCTTCTCTGCGCTGCCGACCTAACAATCACCCAACTTTCTCTCCCTGCCTGCTCTGGGATCCCGGTACCACCCTGCTTCGGCGTACACACCATTTCTCTAAACAACATATTACTTAGTTCCTCTAGGAACTCTACTGATTGCGAACTATGTTGCGCCGCCAACTGGCCCTGAAGATCAAGGATCTTGCTCTCGAGATGCTCAATTAGCTGGCACCGGTGGCAGACAAACCCACCCTGGAAATCTCTTTCCAAAAGTGCGATCATCCTGCAACCGTCACATAGTTTTGGCCGCATTTTGAACCCCCTACCTAATGACTTTGCTCACCTTAGATTAAAGAAAATTACTAAAGCCGAGATAGAAGCTGAGGAACCACAATTTATTAATTTATTTATTAACCTAGGAAGCCCTAAGCAGCAGTCACAATAAGCACTCCTAATAAGCCGGCTTGATTTGATCTAGTCCCAGTACTATTAATATACTAAACTAAAAAATATCACAGGGCTAAGCTGCGAACCCTGATAAAACTGACTGGCTCCAACGCCCTGGAGAAAGTGGAGGAGGTGGAGCACTGCGGTAGAAAATTTACCATATAAATTCCAACCTAACCTGACGGACGGGTCAAGTGACTGCTGCACTACTAACTAAATACTTAATCTCAGATCCCCAGCCAAGAATCCAAGCAGTACTCATCTAGCTAGCTAGCCGCAAATACAACCAAGGGTAAGCGAGAAAAGAGTAAAGCCCCGGTTCTCTTTAATTAAAACGGACCGAATAAACAAGTCGTTTACTATGTGAGCGAATTAAACACGGTACCTGCCCCAACAAGCTGTCCTAAGCACTCGAATAAGCAGTTAAACTTTAATCAGCAGATCAAGGCACAGCAACCAGAGGAAAATACAAAGATAGGGTATTTACAATGTGTTTAATCAGAACGGCCCTTTCGTGATAATAAAATGCAAGCAAGACAAAAAACCCGGTTCGCATTCATATTCAGCTTGGCAATGCATTTATGCGGTAATGCAGTCAGGATAGAGAACGAAGGGGACTAACAACCCCGGTGAACGTCAATATTTATCGGCTAGAAGACTGTATGAAAAGCAAGCAACCAAGTGTTAACCAAGCCGTGCTATAGTTAGATATCCAGGTATTTCGATTAACTTATATTCTTGGCGTTGGGAGCTTGCAAGGGTTCATTTGCTAAATCAGCTACAGGGGAAGAAAAAAAAAAAAACAGGCGAGTACCACAGTCCCTGAAAACTGTTTTACTTTGATTATCGCACAATTCACTTAGTTCGACAATTATCTAGCATTTAATTCATTCTCTTAATTTAGCGTTTAAATTTATTTTACTTTACTTTACTTTGCTTCCGGGAGACTGAAACCCCCAAAAAAACCCCCGTCACCTTTATTTGACCAGATTAGCAACTTATAATTTGGCTGTTTGCTCACCGAGTTGTTACAGGGGGAAAAAGGGGAAAAATACGGGGGGAAGATTTCCCTGTCCCTACTGCAACAAAGGTTATACCTCGGGAGCAAACCGTCTAATCTCTATTATTGTTTGAGTCTTAACGCACAAATTATTTTCAGAAAACTTTGTTTACAAAAAAAACAAAAATTCTCAGCTTCAATCCCACACGACTTCCTCATCCTCTCTCAACTCAAGCAGAATGGTCATCAAGGAACAGCGCTACAGCACAGCCAAGAGGTCAGCGTTAGAATTGGCCACTCTACAGATGTTTAGTCACTTCGACCCAACTATTTTGGAATTTGGGTTGAGGAGCATTGTGGCCTTTCAGCCAAGCTTCAGCTAACGCGACAACCACCGGTGATAGCCTGCATCTCAATTATATTAAAAGAATGGCGAACAGCCCGTATTAAACGTACAGAGCGGTCAGGTTGTCAATTTTCCTATCACTCGATTTTTATACAGTCAATGCACTAGTTTGTCATCAGCTAACTTGTTTGTCAAATCTTTGGTCTGTGAAGTAATAGGTCAATCAGAGAAAGTTGCGACACAAACAAGCTGAAAGGCATATCGCCACCTATTGTAGCGGAGACGGGCATGCTTCGGTCAATAAATCGAATTAAGTCCTGCACATGTAAACTGGGATAAGAACAGTAGTCCAATTGCATGGCCCAATCGAGCCATTACCGGAGCACTACTTAGCGTTGTATGTAAACTTACTGACTGACTAGCTAACAAACTAATGTTTCATAGTCATGGAAAGGTACTCCATGCACGCTGGCTAGCTGGCTTATTTCGCAAAAATTGCAGTGGAAGGACAGCAAATGTACTGCGTCAATTCTGTATGTAGTGTATTTGCAGAGCAGCCGGCATAACCTCACAGCTAAGGGCCAAATAAGAGACTGTTCTAATGAAATGGCGCTCCCCATTCAATAGCCTGTTTGTTCACACCCTTTGTGCAATATGTGCATTTCATGGGGGTTGAATCACCCAGAAAAGATTAGAAGTTGAATGCAAATTGTATTGGATGATAATGTCCCTTTAAGACTGCTACCACTACTGAGAGTACATTGGCATTGTGAGGCTGCATTTGCCACTAATAGCCAGCTAGTGGTATGATTACTCGATGTCACAAACTGAAACATTGTGGGGCTGGAAGTGGGGGGATAGAAACAGGAAACCGTACCTCTCTGCTGGATGGTGAGCTGCACAGCAGTCCTTATGGTGCCCATGGGACTGACAGCCTGGCACTCATACTGACCCTGGTCGTGGGGTGCGACATGAGCAATGCGTAGGGTACCTGTAGAGAGGACCACATGGCGCCGATCCAAGGGAAGAGGACTCCCTGTGACATGACAAAAGGCTGTTAATATTCAGCTAAATAAGAAATTCTGTATTTGCCTTAAACTGGAATTCTTTTCCTTCTTTCCTTTCTGCAAAACCCTTTTACTACATAGTACTAACCAGTTTATATCCATTAATAATGAAGCCCATCTAAGTAAATATCGAGTTTATACACAGACGGCATTTTCAAAGAAACTACACTATGTACATATCAGCAGAAAATTTCCTTAATGAGGAAAAAAATTTTATTGATCGGCAAAGGCACCCCATGCTTCACACACGATTCTAAAAATTTTTTAGAATCAATTAGATTATTTTACTGCATTCTTATGCAGAAGCTAGCACTTTTTCCACTCTCTTGATCGGGGGTTTTGGAAGACAATGTGGTTAAAAGGTGGAGTCCCATTAAGGGCATTTTCTGGCACAAACCACGCAATTCAAAATAATTTTCAGCATTGATAAGCCACCCTATGGGGTTCATGAATCCGCCAGAGAACACCTGTGATATCAATTTTCTTAATGACAAAAAATGACACAGTTAACATTTTTTAGTTTTTTTGGGGGGGGGGGGGGGGGGGGTACCTATTCTGGGGCCCCAAGAGTGTCACCAATGATTATAATCATGTGCTTATCAATGCATATTGTAGCTGATACATTTACTCGTTAGACCACCGCACACTATTCCATTTTGCTTCAGTCCATCACAGGTGAGCCCAGCCCAGAGAAGCCGGTGGTGTTTCTGGGAGTCATTGTAATTTAGCTTGGTAGAGTTTTGTTTCTGGGTGTTGTTGATTTATGACTTTCTCTTTGCATGGTAGATTTTTAACTTAGACTTGCAGATGTAGTAATGAACCCCGTTAACCAACAATGATTTCCCGAAGTGTTCCTGAACCCACATGGAAATATTCTTTACAGAATAATGTTGGTTTTTAATGCAGTGCCGCCTGAGGGACTGATGTTCAGGGGCATTCAATGTTGGTTTTCGGGCTTGCCGCTTAAGTGTAGAGATTTCTCTGGATCTTTTGATAATATTTCTTCACCCAAAGAGTAATTTCAATGTAGAAGAGCTTGCCTGACCATATTGTTGAGGCAGAGACCTTGGGGGTTTTCAAGAGCAGGCTTGACTTAAAGCTAGATACCACTGAGTCATTGAGTATCTGAAGGGATATATTCACAATATAAGAAACTGGGGAGCGTAGTTGGGCTGAAAGGCCTGTTCTTGCCATTCATGTTATGTTATGTTATTATGGACTGTAGATGATGAAATCCCTAAATTCCTTTCAATTGCATGTTGAGAAACAATGTTCTTAAACTGGTGGACTTTTGCTCACGCAGTTATTCACAAAGTGGTGAGCCTCGCCCCAGCCTTGGTTGTGAATGACTGAGCCTTTCAGGGATGCTCCTTTTATACCAAATCATGACACTCAACTGTTTCCAATTAACCGGCTCACCAGTGAATTGTTCCACACAGGTATTTTTTGAGCATTCCTCAACTTTCCCAGTCTTTTGTTTCCCCTTCCCCAGCTTTTATGGTACGTGTTGCAGGCATCAAATTCAAGCATCAAATGAGTTATTATTTCCAAAAAACAATAAAGTTTATCAGTGAACATTAAATATCTTGACTTTGCAGTGTACTCAACTGACTATAGGTCAAAAAGGATTAGCAAATCATTGTATTCTATTTTTATTCCTGTTGTTGCACAAAGTCCCAACTTCATTGGAATTGAGGTTTGTAATTCGCTCAAAGTTTGTCAGCATGTACACTGGGGACAATAAGTATTGAACGCGTCAATATTTTTGTCAGTAAATATATTTCCAATCGGGCCATTGACATAAAATTTTCACCAGATGTTGGTAACAACCAAAGTAATTCACACATATAAAGAGAACAAGACAAATAAGTCCATGAATTAATTAATATGTGATAAAGTGGAATGACACAAGGAATAAGTATTGAACATATGAAGAAAAGGAGGTGCAAAAAAGCATGGAAAGCAAAGAAACCATCCAAAATCTGTCAGTATTTAGAAAGCAATCCTGCCCCTATCATTACAAATTAGATTAAGATTAAGATACACTTTACTGAACCCCCCCCAGGGTAATTCGTCCTCTGCATTTGACCCATCCTACGGTTAGGAGCAGTGGGCAGCCACACAGAGCAACGCCCGGGGACCAACTCCAGTTCTAAAGCCAGTACCTAGGTCAGGGATACTGGTAGGAGCATTCCTATAATGCATGTTTTTGTGGGTGGGGGAAACCGGAGCACCCGGCAGAAACCCACGCGAACATGGGCAGAACATGCAGACACCACACAGGTCGGATTTGAGCCAAATTAATATCAGCTGATTTAGTCCTAATTGATGGCCTATTAAACGGATTTTTATTGCTAAGGTGTCACACAAGAAACATCTCATGATGGGCAAAAGCAAAGGGCTCTCTCAAGACCTTCGCAACCTTATTGTTGCAAAACATTCTAATGACATTGGAAACAGATGTATTGCTAAATGGAAACAGATGTATTTCTAAACTTCTGAATGTCCCAGTGAGCATGGTTGGGGCCTTAATCCGCAGGAGAAAAGTAAATCATTTCACCTTAAACTGGCCATGACCAGGTGCTTCTTGCAAGATTCCTAACAGAGGAGTCAAAAGAATGATCAAAAGAGTTGTCCAAGAGCTAAGGACCAGTGTTCTCCACTGTTTCTCCAATTTTTAGTTGATATTGTGCACTCAATCGCGCATCTTCCAGTGCTCTTTAAATTATTGGTTTTTTTTTTTTCTTTGGCCGGGCAGCCGAGGATTCTCAACGGGCGCATTTATTAGGAACCGGCGGCGATTGCACAATCACTCAGAATGAACGGGCGGCCCGCCCTGAAGGACCACTCACAGAAACTTTCAGAAAGACCTGGAATAAGCAGGTACAGTTGTTTAAAAGAAAACAATAAATAATGCACTCAACCGCCATAGCCTCTATGCATGCTCATCGAGCAAGACTCCATTGCTGAAGAAAAAGAAAGTTGGAGCTCGTTTAAAATTTGCTGCACAACATTTGGACAAGCCAATGAAATACTGGGAGAATGCAGTTTGGTCAGAAGAGATAAAATTGAACTCACAGCCCATACAATGTTTGGAGGACAAACGGCACTGCACATCACCCCCAAAACACCATACCAACAGCGAAGTTTGGAGGAGGAAACATGATCGTGTGAGGCTGTTTTTCAGCATATGGTGCTGGTAGACTTCATAAAATTGAGGGACAGATGAATGGAGAATTGCACCGAAACATTCTTGATAAGAATCTGCTTCCATCTACCAGGATGCTGAAGATGAAACAAGGCTGGACATTTCAGCAAGACAATGATCCCAAACATACAGCCAAGGAAACTCTCAATTGGTTTCAGAGAAAGAATATATAGCTGCTAGAATGGCCCAGTCAATAACCTGACTTGAATCCAATTGAAAATCAATGGAAAGAACTGAAAATCAGAGTACATAGGAGAGGCCCACAGAACCCTCAAGATTTTGAGACAGTTTGTGCGGAAGAACGGGCCAATATCACACCAGAGGAATTCATGCGACTAGTTTTTCCATACAGAAGGCGTCTTGAAGCTGTCATTACTAACAAAGGCTTTTCTGCCAAGTTCTACATAAATTTCAGTAAGCTTGTTCAATACTTTTTCTCTATGTCATTCCACTTTATGACACATAATTAAATTTATGGCCTTATTTGTTTTGATTGCTTTGTATATGTAGATTACTTGGGTTGTCACATGACATCTGGTGAAAATTTCATGTCTATAGCCCCATTAAAATATATATTTACCGAGCAAAATGTTAAGGCATTCAATACTTATTACCCCCACTGCATCTCCCTAATTAAGAGGCTTAGAGCAAAAAATTCTCCAGTTCCAACTGCTACACGAGGATCTAAATCAATTCCCTATCTGAGGGAGAAAAATCTGAGAGGTCAAGGGAAATTCTTGGTTGATTTGACATGGAATGACCCTCATGTCACTTCCAACATGACAGCCAAAAAAAGCTATATATTTTAGAAAATCTGGCCTTTATTCCAGTACAGAGTTGGCACCTTTGGCACTATAATAAACAACTACTCACCCCCTCGAGTCCAGGCTATGACAGGTTGAGGATACCCACTAGCTTCACAGGGAAAGTCCACAGTATGACCCTCAAGTACTGACTGATCATGAGGAGTGATTGTGAATTGTGGTACTGCTGCAGAGTAGAAAAAAAACAGAGCTTCATTATTCCTTAGGTGATACAGTTTATCACCAATGTGCATTATATACAAGTGCACAAATGACGGCATCAGAAGGTATATCTGCAAGACATGAAAATCTGATTAATAACACTATAATTTGCAATGACAAAAAAACCAGTAAATTAAATGTGTGAACACACTGTTCAAGGTTTTTTCAGAGAAAACAGCACTGCACAGCTGGTCTTAGATTTGTCATAACAAGACAAAAAACCTGCTTGGTGTTTTTTCCTCACCTTGAACAATGATGTATGCTGTGGCTTGGATGGTGTCCACATTGTTGCTGGCAAAACAGGTATACTGGCCCCCGTCAGCCTGGTTAACATTCTGGATGTACAGCCCCCCTGATGGTGTGATGTTGATCCGGTTGTCGGTGAGAAGAGGGGTCTGGTCACCTTTAGTCCAGGAGATCCGAGGGTGGGGCTGGCCAGTTGCACTGCACTCCAAGGTGACGCTCTCCCCCACCAGTACCTCGGTGTTCTGGGGCTGGATCACAAAACTGGGCCGCGCTGAGGAACAAATTCCCCAAAAGATAGATGAGAAAATAAAGAGAGACAGGGACGAGCTGCTGCTTGAGCATTTAATTAACTGGAGGCAAAGATTAAGCCTGGTACACAAAAAACTAAAATGATCACAGTGGGAGTAGATATGGCAGTAAAAATAAGTGTTGAAGGTGCAAAAAAGGAATGCACAACCCTATTTAGTTTATCTAGATAATTATTCGAGTCCTTGTTCTTGCTTAAGAAAAGTCAAAATAGGGTCCAGAAGCGTACCGGCACACAATCTGAGATTTACATTATTAACTAGAAGTCAAGGCAGAAGTAATTATACATTTTCGCTGAAGTCTTAGTCCAGATATAGTCCAGATATGGTCATGCGTAAAGCACATACAAGTAGTGCATATATTATACTAGTATGCATTTTTCAATAGTTTTAAGACCAATATGTTATTGATATTGTACTTCTGTAAATTTGCTTTTCAAAAGTTGCTATCCAAGGCAAAATTATGGTTACAAAGCAATATACAATATATGAAATAGTTATGCTGTTCATACAGAGTTTTTGAACCACCAAATGACACCATGTACAACTTTTTTTTAGGTCTCTAATACAAACCTGGGCTCCAATTGTGACTGTTGTGGTAATGCAAGTCATTGTAATTTCACTACGTCTAGTTCGAAATTTGAAGGTCACCAAAGTTCAAGACCAAGGTCACCAAATGAAACTTCACCTCCTATATATGTCTATTTCAATCCTAAGCTCTATCTGTATGGTTTTGAAATTTTATTATATGAAGTCTGACCTTCATATGTCATCAAAGGTCAAGCTCAAGGTCACCAAATGAAAGTTCATATACGACTGTCTGTAAAGGTTCAATACATTTATGTGCCATATCTTAAAGCCTGTAAGTATTTGAAAATTTTGGCATTGATGTCCTTTCTTTTAACTTAGGGATCAAAATGTCAAAACCCATAAAAAGGATGGAAACTATTAGATCAACAATCCAGGGTTTTGTAATGCATACAACAGAATTCACATGAGAGAATCAAAAGTTGTGGATACACATAATTTATTGCACACTTTAAAATCTTTACAATTATTTCCAGGGACTGTCAAATCATTTCAGAGACAGAAACATTGGAGAAACTATATGAAACATTGATATGCCCTCTCATATGACAAACAGCAAAGGTAAGACGATTTCGTTCATGGCTAAACAAAGTTTATTTTCGGCATCTAATTCACTGAGTTTTGTTCGTAGAGGGGTAAGACTCAGGGCTTGCAAAATTGCTGTTCTGAGTGCCCGGGAGGCGCTTGCCCGACGGGCTGGCTGAAAATTTCACGTCACATAGTAATTTATTTCCGATCTTAACATTTTATTCACTGTGCCAATGTGGCCAATAAATTCATATGAAACAAAATCCGATTTGTTTCTGAAAACCTATGGCCCCTTTCACAATATTTTAGGCATGACTGTCACAACTTTCCAATTACCGGTTGCCAAGTGCCATAGCCGAATAGCGGGTTTTTGATCCGACGCGGTCTAGTTTGGTAGGTGCAGGCATAAGCAATGACTTGACTTCCAACCATCAAACAGGGGGGTAAAGGCATATATGCATGCAGCTGGCACTATGAATCACGTTGGACAGCCATTCCATTGAACGGTCACTCACATAATCACTTTCTCGGAACATGGTTATAATATAATGTTTGAGTGACAGAAGTGAAACTTTTATTGGCATTTATTGTTGCCTTTGTGTATCATTGTTGTTATTTAAAAAGGCCCACCGCAAAGTGAATAGATTTATTTAATATTAAAGTTATTTATCTAAAGCCGTGTTGGCTCGCATCTGTCCTACATTGCGTTTCGTTTCAATCACCTAAGAACCAAACGACAGACTTGTAGATGCACATGAGGGGAAGAGAGGGATAATTAACACAACTTTCCACAATTTTCTTTTTTCAGTTTTGTAGTGGCGGCTACAGGGACAGGGGGTGGCCAGGCAGTGTCTGCGGACTTCGAGTGGGTGTGGGACTATGAATGCGAACATTTAGGCCTGGACTACACGTATCTGGATATTTTTTTAAGCGAATATTTTCCTCCTCGTTTAAAAAAAAAAAACTCTATCCACACCACAGAAATATCTCTGTCCAGATGAAGAGGCAAAACTGAAAACGTTCGCCACTGAAGCCTGCAATGCCATTCCCCGGCTGATAGGAGGCAATTTCAAAATGTAATAAGTACTAAAGAAGAAGAAGTTTTAAGCACGTGCGAACGGCTTGTCGCTAGGTGCTTGACGTCATCGCGTCAACACTAGATCCGTTTATCCTCGCTACACGGATCCACTGAATCGGACATATTTTTATTTCTCCACTTTTTTATCCGTTTAAAAATATATCCGTTTATGTGGGTGAAATCGCCGTGTTCGTGTGGTTGAGAGGCCCAATCGGACAGAAAAATGTGCGTTTAGAAATATATCGTATTCGTTTAGTCCAGGCCTTAAACTCTCTACCCATCAATCTTACAGCTATACAAGGGCGAGTTCTCCCTAAAAACCAGCATCACTATATCACAAGTAGGAATATGTTGTGATGTTGAACTTGAGGAAGCTAATCGGCCACTGTCAGAGCAAAGCACAATTTTCAAAATGAGACATTGGAGCCAGAGACAGAATTAATGCAGAATTGTGAAACACTTCGATAAACATTTAGATGACTGATTACTTCATAAATTTGTTCATGTTCCTGAGAGAACGTGCACCATGTCAAAATATCTAGAAAAACAAGACAACCTGTAAGATAAAATGCTTTGTTGTCATTTTGCTGCACGACATGAGTCCGAGGACTGACGGTTGCTGGTTTAAACCACTCACTGCGAACCCCCGATTGCGCGCCTGGTGCTCATTCATTCATTCGTGAAGAGTAAAATGTAGCTTTCATAAATATATCACCTAAATCGCTATAATCCGGGCACTAAAATATATCTGATTTTGTTTTTAGAGTTGTATACATGTCGCTTTACACGCCACTTATTGTCAGTCAAAAGGGATTATTAACATAGACTGTATAAAAAGATGGACGAACAACCGTGACGTGACCCAATGGTTTCAGCGTATCATTGAGGAAGCTTCGATTTTGGCTATTTGAATTGTGCCATTTTGTAATTTTGAAACCGCATGTGATTCCTATTGGAAGAGAGCGTGAACTGAATATCCGGGGAGAAGCGAGGGGTGGATTTTACCGTATCAGACAAGGACCAGAGGATAGCCACGCCCCAAAGCATTGACTGGCTTTATCCTTTATTCTAGTCTATTTAGGGCCATAATTTACAAAAATGAACATAATGATGTATCAAAAGAGACAATACAATACAACACATACACTAATGTAGAAAATCATTATTTAAATTATAAATCTGGTGGGAAAGTAGGGTCATTTTCTCATAGACTTCAATAGGATTGAACTTCTTTCTGCAACCATCAATGTTGCCATCTGCTGGCCATTAAATAGAATGCAAATTTTGGAAATTTCTGCATTGGCCTCAGTTTTCAGACCAGAGTGCTGCGTCCATCTTTTTATACAGTCTATGATTATGAAGCATCCATAATTGTTTTTTTTCTTCTTTCATCTAGAGTCAAAAGACCATAACGTATGTCCGTGTCTCCAACGACCGATTTATTTTAAAACGCCATTCCAAAACAGAAACAAAATGGAAAGCCAAACGATTGTAAATGATTTTTTCAAAAAGAACACGACCAGTTTCAAGCACTTACAAGATTTAATTACATAGCCCTCCAACAATTGTTTAATAGTTCGATTTTGTGCTATTGTAAAATGTTGATTTGGCCATCAGACGTTTGCAACGGGACGTCAAGGCTATGGGCCTGTGTTTTGCCGATATTCTGATGAGTGTGCTCACACATCAATGATCAGGATATCATGTAGAACACACTGACCTCTATTAAATGGACAAAACGTAAAAGTAACTTATGCCCCATTTCTACAACAATTCACGTTTCTACAACTATTCACGTCCATGTTTTTACATTCTAAATAGCAAAACACAGACAGCGCTCTAATTTTTCCTGCTGCTCTGCGAAGGTGACCCGCATCTATACGTGACAGAAGGACAAATGTAGAAAGTTGCAGGTTAGTGTTTCAGAAAAATGCTCGAATAAGAAACTGTCTCAGTGTTTGGGAGATTTTGATTCACATCAAGCGTAACTGATACATACCCGAGATTTTCTGGATTATGAGAGAGGAAGACATTAGCCACTGCGTCATGACACACTCATGTAAATATTGTACTGGAACATTTCAAAATGTTGGGACAATGGCGAGGGATTGCTGATGCCCCACAACCTGCAACAAACTACTCCTCCTGTAACAAACGTCCCCATATATGGGGTAGTATGTTACAGGTGACAGGGGTCTATTTTTTCCTCGCCAGCATTTCGCATGCGCAGAATATAGGGGTTGCTGCAAATCAGATCAAAAACCTGATAATGTCAATATACAGCCGTTAAAAGAAAAAGTGTTACAACTAGACCTGGTCTCCCTGACGGACTTCGTTGTATTTATAAAAATGGCCCAAATAAATTGATTGCAGTACCCACTGGATGTTTTGATTGTTGGTGATACATTTTTATTCTCCATGTCGTAACAACTCTGCTCTCATATCAATACTTCTACTTTCTGCTGGCTGCCGGATATTGAGTATTTAGCATTTTGCGCCCGACAGTCTTGATTGTGTAAGCAATATTTACTTCACAATGTCAATGGTCATGGAATTGATTTGCTTACTGACTACAAGCACTATTTTACCTCTGGTGTGGAAATAAAGTGTGAATCTGTTTGATCCATCTGACTAATTTTCATAAGAGAGACCGAATAAAGACTGATGTCCATCTTCAACAGAAGAAAATAGACCAATAAAAAGAAGAAGACCAAGAAAAGTCGATAGCTATCAATTAACATTTTGTGAAGGTCGAACACAAACATGTCCAAGTTTATACGTCCAATATTTGCTGGAATACTCGAAAATTAGAGCTTGTATGACTTTCGGACTCAGAGTATTTTAGGATCTCTGTCCAACAGTCGCTAAATTCATCATAAATGCACAAAGTCCTGAGCCAATGTCGACTCACCTTCTTGAGCAGAGCTTAAACAGAAACAATTGACAATTCTCGGAACTCATCTTGAAGAACTGAGCCCTCTTATCAAAACATTCACGTTTAATATCGAAAAGATTCAGTAGATTTGAAGAAATTAAAAACAATTATCGACTGTCGGACACGGAGTTATATTGAAACCATCTGAATGTCAGACACAGAGATATATTAAAACCCTGTCCGACTTTTAGACACGTAGATACAGCATTTCGTTTAAGCAGGGCCAGCATTTGCCTTGAAAATTCGGAGGCAAAGATCCATTCCTTTATTGACAACAATTAGTCCTGGCTAGTTCTCAATGGTTTTCGTTTATTTACACGTTTTCCAATTTAAGAATAGTCAAGTGACAACTGAAGACATGGCTTCTCTCCCCCATGCAAACTAACAGCGACAAAACAATGGGCTACATTCAGTACAGAATAATAATTTAATTATAAATAGGTCTATGCACTGGCACTCAGCAACCTTAATTTTTTTCCAGCGAGAGCGGCATTTCAGAACTCTTTTGCGAATGAAGGCAATTTTGACAACAAGTAGGTACACCTGTTTTTGCAGCAAAGTCACACAACTCGCTTTAAAAAAATAGACAGCCATCCGATTGGAAAATGTAAACGGATGAAACCACGTAATTGTCACCAGAATTAGCCTACCTTCATTCGCTGAAGAGTTCTGCAATGCAGCTCTTGCTGGAAAAAAGTTACCATCGCTGAGTGCCAGTGCATAGACCCAATTATAACTATTTTTCTGTACAGAATATAGCCCATTATTTTTTTGCTGTGAGATCGCATGGGGGAGAGAAGCCGTGTCTTCAAATGCCACTTAATTATTCTTAAATTGGAAAACGTGTTAATAAAGGAAAGCCATCTAGAACAAGCCAGGACTAATTGTTGTCAATAAAGGGATGGATATTTGCCCCCGATTTTTCAAGTCTAGGATTGCCCCTGTGTTTAAGTGATTTTCGGGTACCCGGGTACTCTCCGAAAAATCGTCGGGTTCCTGTTGTGAAAAAATTCCCGAAATTCCCAGACCAAGTGGTACCGGCTCTACCTGCCTTTTTCATTGTTTAAGTTGCATAAAAGGGAGTAGGGAAAAGTCATTAAACGCTACATTTTATTTTGTGCATTAAATGTCGGCCTATATATTATTACTGAAATTCTATTGAAATAAACAAATGTTCCGCGGTGTAAAAGAATGCATGGTAATAATGAACATTTGTTGGCGTTGATAAATATACATCATAATGCAAATTTCCTTAATGAAAATGCCATCTACAAAACTTATTTTCTCCTCGCTAATAATACACTTTTTGGCGCTGATGATTTTTTTGTCTGTTTGTAATGAACGGCAAAAGTTGTAAAACCTTTTCAAACGGCAACTGCTTTGTTGGTTACATGGTTGGTGAAGCTCATAGCACACACAAATGCATGATGATTACCATTAACACAATGTGTGAAAACACCACTTCAAAAAAATGACTGCCATGGCATGGCATGTTTGAGAGGTAAAGAGTCAACTGCATCCAAAAAGGGGATACAGAAATTTCAATAGCTTTGTGCTGCGTCGCCATGATGACCAGCGACACTGAGGCAGCACAATACAGGGCTATTCAACCTTTTCCAGAATGGGTCACTGTGGGAGCAGGCTTTCATTCCAACCAAGCACTTGCACACCTGATACTGCTAATCAAGCTCTTTAGCAAAGACTCTTGGGGTTGATTAGTGGAGTCAGGTGTGCTTGGTTGGAATGAAAGCCTGCACCCACAGTAGCCCATTCTGGATAAGGGACGTGGCTAAAGAACGCAGTTTTCCGGGTCCGCCTCCCCAGAGTGAAACGTGCGACTCGTCCGCCATCTGATAAGGAAGCGGTGGGAAAATTCCGCTATCTAATGTTCTACTGGAATATAGATCTAATGAAATGAACTTGTTCTAATAAACACAGCAACAAAAGCGGAGGACACAGTGCGAAAATCTGGCAGGTCAAGCTCAAATTTGCTATCGGTTACAGTTCGCTATGGCAACAGTGGTGAGTACAGCAGTTTTTCTACTCTATAGCGAGGATGCAGGGAAAGCTAGAATCCACTACAGAGACACATTTGTAGAACGGGTCGACATACCCACGTGTATATCAGAGAACGTGGAAATCCGGTGGGTCTGAGCTTAGAGGGAAACATATGCCTCGTTTCCAACAAGTAGTACAGTACAGTTCAGTTCGCAATTATTTCTGTTTCCATGGTAAGAAGTTCTGAAGCGTACCTACATAAGCGTGCTGAACCGTACTGTTTTGGGGCACCATTGCGTTGGAGTATCAATATGTGGTTCGGTTTAGAGACGCGCCCATTGCTGTTCGATGATTGGATGAGAGATGTCGTCACCGTGCACGTGCAATAAGGTCTACAAAACAAGTACAAGGGCACCATTTTTAAACATCCAGAACAGATAAGCAAGTTAAGAGAATAATGTCAAAAACAAGCTCCGCTGTATGGTCAACCCAGGAGGTCCAGATCTTCCTGGGAATCATCGGGGCGGAGGAATTCCAGAGGGAGCTAGATGGTTCCAAGAGAAACGTGAAGATGTTTCAGGTTGTTTCTCAGAGGATGGCGAGCGAAGAATTTCAGCGAACATCAGAACAGTGCCGCATTAAAAGTAAAAGCTTTGAGGGGAATATCGCAAGATAAAAGACTGCAACGGCCGGAGGGGCGCAAACAGAAAGACATGGAAATGTTTTGATATTATGGACACGATATATGGACACAGGCCAGCGAGTATGAGGAGAGAAGCAGGAATTGATTCAGCTACCCCTCTGCTGGAGGCTATGATGGAGTCTGAAGGTAAGTTGTGGTCTTGTAGCTGAGGTGTTGCCGTCAGCTTTTTGCTCGACTTGTACAGTAAACTACTGTCTCTTTTCTGACTTTGTCACTTGTAATATAAATATGTACAAAGTCAGACTAAGCCAATCCTAGCCAACCACAGTTTGCAACACTGAAAACTGACGCAAGCAAAACATTAGCGTAACTAATGTCTTTGGATGGGACACCCACTTACTTTGTGCGATTGATTATGTTTGTATTAATTTTGTTTTGCTAGTCAAGATGCAGTCTCATTTTTGTAATGTTTCCACCTGTAAAATAAGTATACAAGACCCAAGGGAAAGCCCACGATCACTGTACACGGACCAGCCTATGTTGCTAGCCATTATCAACAACATGAGACATTGCTACAACTCTGTAGACGCTAGCAAAACAATAGCTCAACTAGCTACTTACTCCGTGCCACGTTACGTATTTATTACATTATGTATTTATTTAGAATGGTGATTGGTGTAATTAATTCGTGCTTTATGTAACTTTCCCAGTAGAAGTTCCTAACCTCTCCGAAGGGAATGGCAAGGGAGAGGTCAGCCCTAACCCTTTTGAAACCCCTATCTCCCCGAGCACTTCCCCTGTGAGATCCTCTACACCAGCACCAGCACTGACAGAATCAGCATCCTATGTGGTCCGGCGTGTACCCATCGGTAAGCCAAATAGCAGAGTGAAAAGCTGTTTCATTACTAGTACTGTTCCTTGATCATTTTGCCTTTGGCAGATTCCACAGAAAGTGTGACCAGACAACTTTTATTTTTGAACCAATATAAAATGAACCATCTCTCTGTATTTTCAATAAAACATGTCAACAGAATAAAGAATTAATTTTTTTACCAACAAAATGTTTACTTCCTGGCCTTCTAGAATTTTCACCAACTCGCATTTGTTTCCCTCATAAAAAAGGTAAAAATTTCCATCCACAATTATAACACTGGCAACAAGTGATATTAGCATTATTCAGCGAAGTGTGGAGACAGCTTCTGACAAAAATTTCTTTTTTTTTTTTTTTTTTTTTTATTGGTGAAAGAAAACAATACATCAAGAGACATTCAGAACATGAAGAAAGAACAATCAGGGATTGTGGGTGCATGAATGCGTGGGTGTGTGTGTGCATGGGTGGGTGCGTGCAACAAATATTAATGGCAGGGACAAACATAAGAATAATAATAATAGTGATAGTAATTAATAATTATAATAATGATAAAAATACTAATAATAGTAATGGTCATAATAATAATAATAATAGTGAACAATTGGAAGAATTGAAACAAAGATCTGCCTCAGATCCCCACACAGCCACAGAGCAGGCCGGCCCCCACCCACGTCTGCTATGGGATGTAAGGGGAGCAGCTACATAATGCGGTACTGGCCCCAAGTCACACACCAATCTTCCCCTCATGGCCAACTCCTCCACCTCAGGCACCCCAGGCCCCCGCCGCACGCCCCACCTGCCCTATATATGTATGGTTCTGACAAAAATTTCTGCCGAAAGCATTCCCGAAACCTTGGGTATTGAAACCCTTTTGTGCAGATGTGTCCGTCAGTGGACACGGAGCTGCAGATTTCTGCATGCAGTTACAATATTCTGTCATTAGATAGAACACTCGGATCAGTTACTGAATATTCACAAGCAATCCGAGCTGGAACGCGGTTTAGAATATGGACGAGTTCACTGCAATTCCTGTTTTTCAGGAGTTGCCTGGATTTAACTCCTAGGCTAAGCCTGATGTGCAAACTGCTCAATATACTTGCTCATAGTATCCATCCAGCAGTTAAAATTCTCTCTTGCAACAGAAATTATCCTTGTTCTCTGTCATCTTAAAAAGACGCAGTTATCTTGATATAAATGCACAAAAGTCATGGTGGCATTTAAATATCCTGTGTACAGAAGGACTGTAGGCAACAGACGTTTGAGTTATGTCCTGTGAAAACCAATTTTCCGTCCATGTAACATTAGCAACAAGACCAAATTTTTAAATTCACTTTTTACCAAAATCGCAGTGATCCAGGACTAAAACTTCCTGTAAACATTTGTTTTTATGTTATCAATGAAATAAACCACATGTATACTATCGATTTATTGTTTCATCCTGTTAAGTACAGAGGGACCTGTTGGTCACACTCTCCATGAAATCTTCCCATTTCAGATTTTGTATCAAAAACAGTATAATCAAGAAATTTCATTTAATTACTCTAGTCTTCTTCACAGCTTATCTTTTTCGCAGTACTCGTCCTACAGAAATGCTTCATACAATATTCCTGCCTGTTGTGCACTCTAGGCAAAAGAAAAAGAGGGCAGCAGGATCTTGACACGGTGCATCTGGAAATACAGGCAGCTGGAGAGGGTGGAAGAGCATCGCCAGCAGCACCTTCAGGTTCTCCTTGAGGATGCCCGTGATGCAAGGAGGCAGCAGGATGAAATCACTTGTCAGAACCAAATGGAAACTGCAGCCTTCCATCAGGGCTTCCTTAGCACTCTCAGCCAGCTGGGACAGGTGTTGGGTAGTCGCTGTGACCAAGTGCCACCATTCTCCCAGTAAAGCTTCATACAAGTGTACACTTGTGTCTCTGTTTGAACTGTTTTTTTTTTTTGCTTTAGCTGTAGTTTACTGTTTTGCACTTTTAGGCCAGGGCTATTTGTTTCTTTGTTGCTGCGTATACATAGCATGTTCTGTAATTTATGAAATGTAATTATTTATTAATTTACTAAAGTATTTTCCAAGACCACATGCTTATTATTCCATATTCATTTTTTAATGTACTTTCAAGTGAATGTTGGCTGTGATATGAAAGTTGCAGATGTAGTTACAGCTTTTCAGTTTCCAGTGGAGGAAAGACAGACAAGTGAAATTCTACTACACACTACTACAAAGATGCTCACATATAGTTGAAGTGAAGTGTAAGTATCAGTGTTTTTTTATAGTTGCTTCTATGATTACTTTGGAGTTTATACATTATTATTTTATCGTGTACGGCACTTTTGTGACGCATGCTAATTTACCCATCGTAAGTCCAGGCTAATGGAGCATTCAGTGGTTTCACGTGCGGTTCACCGTTTCTTCCACCTCTAATTTAAAGGTGTGTTTGTTAACAGAAATGCTTTCTTATTTTCAAGATATAGCAGCATTTTTTGACTCATAAATAAAATGAATAATAAATAATCCAAACTGCATTTTCATTTTCTTCTTCAAGACTGCTGATTCTGCGGCTTAAAATGAAAAAGAAATGGACATTTAAGATTTAATTTTCAAAAGATGCCCCAGCTAATAGTTACCAAATTTCAATTTGAAATTTCAAATTTGAAAATGAAAATGCATTAGCAGAAAGGCTTTTTCATTTCCAGGATATGGCTGCATTATTTGACTCATAAATAAAATGAATTAAAAAAATCATCCAAACTGCATTTTCATTTCTTCCTTTAGGTTGCACATTTCATGACAAAACTAAAAAGAAAACAAAGAGGACATTGCTTTTTTGTTTTCATGTCCGCCTCGCTAAAAGTGGTCCATAATTTAGTTTGAATTGGCAATCCCAAATGGCGCAGGAGAGTGACGTCATACGATGGTAGCTGTCTAACACGTTGAGCTCTCGATATGCAAGTCTGTGGATGAATCGCAGAGAAAGACTGAGCTAAGAAAGAGACAGATTGATACTGTTCGATTGCAGTCTGCTGCTGCAGAAGAACAACTTAAGAAATTCATTGATCTATTATTTCTTTTATTATTTAGTAAAGATGCTTGTAATAATGTCGACACAGTGATATGTTTCGGCCAATCGATGTGTTGTTCATGAACAGTCAGATCTTTAGACTAACGCGGTGTTAAATACTTTCCTGCAAGATGACGAACATTACAAAGAACTGCATAACATGTGCTTTCAGTCCATTATTAACCATATTGCGATCAGTTTGGCACGTCTGTTTTGTGTGGCAACACAATGCTTGCTGCAGGATGCGTCTCTCTCCTGCAGCTCAGTGCACCCCTGTGATTCATCCACAAAATTGCAGTGAGGCACACCAACTGGAAAAGCCGATGTGTTTCTTACCCTGCAACTATTATATGGAGCAGCTATTAAAGTAGAAGAAAAGTATGGGCACTGTCGTGTAAGGATCGACCGATACATCAGCCGGCCGATATATTAGGCCGATATTTGCATTTTTTACTTGAATCGGCATTGGCCGATTCGAGCTTGGGTTCGCCGATATATTTTTTCGCTGCATGATTTACAGACAGGGATCCAGGGGCAGATTTGTGTTGCCGGAAGACCCTGCAGCACATGCAGTCGCATTACCCCTCCCCCACTATGGAATTATATTTGTGCTACAATCCTGAGCGAGCAATTGGACATTTTGAGCGCGGAAATTTTTTTCGCAAGCACACAAATCTTGTTTAGAGAAAAAAGAAATTTTGAGAGCAAACAAAACCTTCTGATTGGGCGAACAAAACTATTCTGTGCTCAACAAATATTTTTGCATGTTTGCTATGATCAATATAAACGTGCAATATTAATCCCCTTCCCTCAGTTTCACTCTATACCCTCTCGCAAACTCATGTTCTGCGCGCTGGCAGACCGCAGCATGCTCGCTCAAAGCATGTCTCTCCCTCTCTCTCAGTCTGACCTCTCTGTGGGCGCTCAACTTCACCTGCGCGCTCGCTCGAGCTGTGCTGAGTGTTACAAATGTGCCACGATTCTGATTGGCTGCTTCGGTCTCCAATTAGATGCATTATGCCCAACCACCAAAGAAAAGGGGGAAAGGTAATGACGAAATTCGTCTGTGACTGGATAACAGTACTGCCCTTGTTTAGGACAGGTTAAGTTTAATGTTAAATCTCTAATATCTTGAGACATCCACTGTTGTGTGACACTTGACTCATATACCTCTTAAGCAACACTGGCTGCTGCTAACTATAGCATTGCACAATGTCTTCTGAAAATCAAAACCAAAATGCCACACCGCAGCCACGAGCGCCATGTTTTATGGACCTTTATGAAATTTTGTTGGTTAGTCTGTACACCTTCGGCTTGTGAACCAAGTTAGCTATCTAGTTAGGTTGCTAGCGTCAGGTCAGCCAACTAATGTCCGGAGAAAAGCAGAAGATTACTGACGTTAATGTTATTTCCATGATAGCTGGCAAACTTGACAGTCTTAAAAAATAGCTTTGGCACCATTCTCCGGCTGATTCATTTCAACATATAACGCCTGAAGAAGGCACTTTACAGATAAGTCTATCGACATAAAAGTTTGCCTTGACGTTCATTCACAAATGAACCAACCGAAATAATGACCTCTACCGTGGAGAGTGCTTCGAACTACGGGACCGTTGGTGCCAGCGTCAGCTCAGCTCACCAGTATCACCTGGCGCTAATATTCGTGAAAGCGTGCGTTCGGTGGCGCAACGCGGGGCTTTGATGCGCGTGTCCCCGCTGGCAGCTATGAAGGCCGGCATTGCACCACCGGGCGCCGGCTCCCTGGCTCCGGACTGATGGGCCTCTTCAGCCGCGCATCGTGTGTTATTACCGTGATCTGTTTCTGCATATTTCACGAACATTAGTGCCAGATGATACTGGTGAGCTGAGCCGACGCTGGCACCGGCGTTCCCGTGGTTCGAAGCACTCGCCGCGTTAGAGGTTATTTTTCCGGTTGGTTCATTTGAGAATAAACTTCCAGGTTTTTCCAAATGTATTCCACATAGGTTTAGATTATGCTTTCAGGTTATTTGTCTAAAGCAGTACCCCAAATATCACTAAACAACCACAACTGCTGTAATTTGACACCACATTATCTTTCGTTCTGTATATACATCCATGCTGCAGTATTAAGCCAGCACAGCAACACCAACACCGGGAACGGCAGCAGCACCCTGGTTTAGTTAGCTACACCAAAATGCAATATTACCCCTAATTAATATCGTTAATCACACCTGCACTTGCTCTGTTATTTCAAGTAAAACTGATTGCTAATAGTGTTTAAGCATTAGAATGAGATGTCAATCACTGCATAAAACACGTGTCTTTGCTTTCACAAAATTAATCAAGGATGATCGTGTACTTCACTTGTGGATGTGTAACATTAGATGATCAGACTTGATATGCAGGTTATAAGTGTAGCCTATTTCAGTTTATGGCGACAGACATATCGGCAAAGTTCCTTCTTCAGGGGTGTTGAAATAAATCAGCTGGGATAAAGGTGCCAAAACTATTCTTTTTTTAAGATTGTCAAGTTCGCCAGCTATCATGGAAGTAACGTTTAATGTCTGTAAGCTTCTGCTTTTCTCCGGACATTAGTTGGCTGACCTGACGCTAGCAACCTAACTAGATAGCTAACTTGGTTCGCAAGCCGAATGTGTACAGACTAACCAACAAAATTTCATAAAGGCCCATAAAACGCGGTGCTCGTGGCTGCGGTGCGGCATTTTGGTTTTGATGTTCAGAAGACATTGTGCAATGCTATAGTTAGCAGCAGCCAGTGTTGCTAAAGAGGGACACGAGTCACACAACAGTCGATGTCTCAAGATACATAGAGATATAACATTAACCTTAACCCGTCCCAAACAAGGGCAGCACTATTATCCAGTCGCAGACGAATTTCGTCATTACCTTTTCCCCTATTCTTTGGTGGTTGGGCATAATGCATCTAATTGGAGACCGAGGCAGCCAATCAGAATTGTGGCACATTTGTAACACTCTGCACAGCTCGAGCGAGCGCGCAGGTGAAGCTGAGCGCACACAGAGAGGTCAGACTGAGAGAGAGGGAGAGACATGCTTTGAGCGAGCATGCTGCGGTCTGTCAGCATGCAGAACATGAGTTTTCGAGAGGGTATAGAGTGAAACTGAGGGAAGGGGGTTAATATTGCACGTTTATATTGATCATAGCAAACATGCAAAAATATTTGTTGAGCACAGAATTATTTTGTTCGCTCAATCGGAAGGTTTTGTTTGCTCACAAAATTTCTTTTTTCTCTAAACAAGATTTTTGTGCTTGCAAAATATATTTTTCCGCGCTCAAAATGTCCAATTGCTCGCTCAGGATTGTGGCACAAATATAATTCCATACCCCACTGGAAGAGTAGTGAACACAGTGGCTGCTTCAGAACGAGGTGTTTGAAATTTTCAATTAGCCTGTCACTGTTAAACTTAGTTGAAATATTGCCACCCACTTTGAAATAGGAAACATGAATGCCAAGTAATTGGCATGTAGTACACGTGCTTGGAAACATAGTTAAGTTTGTAGGTCAGAAAAACGGGAATGCTGCTGAATGCTTCGTCTTTTAAAGTGCTTACCATTGTATTTAGGGAGCTGTTGACGTTGTTATAGGCTAATATGTACAGATGTAACGAACACAGGTTTAAGGATTAAGTAATGTCAACATTGTCAATTCAGTTCCATGGTGAGGTTAAACGCGTTTCGTGTCGTGTGTGTATGAGCAGGGCTCGACATTGCGAACAAAATTAACACTGTGCGACGACCTTCGAATTAAAACAGTCGCACCTGTGCAACCGCTTTTCCACCTATTAATCACCTCTATTCGGGTACATTTGGTAGTCAGAAGGCATGCCAGCCGCCGCTGCAGCTTAAATAAAGATGGACATATATCTCGGAGCAGTGCATGAATCTACTGGACATACCGCAGCCGAGCGCACCCAGTGTGTTCCCTCGAGCTGACAGGGACCATTCTGACCAATCAAAGGGGAGGTTGACGTCCTAAACGTCAGTACTGATTCTAGAACTACAAGTATAATGGTTAATATTAGCCATCAAACAATCCATTTTGCGGGAATGAGAGTTACTATTGTACCTATGCACAAGATTTGGACAGAAAATGAAACCGTTAACGTTAAAAAAAGTTGAGTCGGTATCAAAAGTTAAACTGAAAATCATGACGGTGATTCGGATGAAGCGGCGGCGAAATCAGTTGATCATTTTCGCAAAGAGTTGCATCAAAATTTTGAATGGCTGAGGTTATAAGAAGGAGAAGTGCACCATGTTCATTGTCAAGATAATGGCCCGAATCTCGCTGGTAACAGCACGTTATCTACTGAGTCCAAATAGGCTACTTTAAACGTGAACGTAATTCCAAACATGGAGAAAGTACCAAACACAGAAAATACTGTGACCAATGTGCGTAAACGAGTAGATCCGTATTTCTGTTAATAGTTGCAACTTATCAAAATATGCTGCCTCGCGGCTCGGCGTTTGCGCAGCCCTAAAATCCCCGTCTCGATTTCTTCGCTCATATCTTCAGTATCCTATATCTGCAAAAATCATTAACATTTTTTACAGCGCGTCTTTAGACCAGTAAACGGTTATATATTTGCAAATACACGCAACGTTTTCCTGAAAATGCAGAAATTACAAGACAATTCCGTGTGCAGTCAGTGGCGTCTCTGGAAGTGATAATTGGTGGAGCCCGGACCATGCCTTTGCATCAAGGATTGTTCCTGGCTTGTACTCAGTTGTTTTCCGTTATTAACTCGTTTTACAATTCTGGCAATCGAAGTTACGGTTTTTCTCTCCGTGAGATCTATTGACGACCAAATAATGGGATAAATTCAGATCAGAGAATTTTTTTTTGGCCACTCAAAAATTGTTCAACGCTTTATGAATGATAACCTGCTCTCAAACGTCTGCGCAACCTTTTCCACACATCAAGTGATTTAACTGGCGCTTCATGATCGTTTAGTTTAAATAAAATATAAGACCATTTGAAACGTCTGTGTGCAATTCTGAATAACGCTGATTTAAATGCACGAAATTACGCTTCCAGATTAATGATTTTCACCGTATCTAAATGTACCATACCGCACCGGCATGTTCTCGGAGTGAATTTATTCCTCAGTCCCTCAAGGAAGTTGCATGTTGCGATTGCAACTATTAAAGCAAATTCAACCAATCCACGCTAATTTCTCGCGGACAAAAAAATAAATTGCCAAGACATTGCAACTTTCATTGTCACTTTTTGAAAAAGTTTCCGCAAAATAATAATAATAAAAAAAAAAAACAATAAAATAGCCAGGAAAATTCTGGAAGGATTGTTTGTCAATTATGCGAATGATTCCGTGCAAGTCAGGGTTAGTAATTAAGGGGAGCTCTGGGCTGTGCCAATCTTTAGTCCTAGAGACGCGCCTGAGCGTGTGGCATAGGCAATCTTAAAACAAACATATCCAACTCATTATAAAGTCTGCTTATGTTATAATAAGCCAACAAATAGCAAAGTTACCGCTGTGGACTGATTCATATTGCAATATTGAGGCAATAAAGGACTTTACGACAGATCAGCATTTAACCTTAACACAATTGAAGATTTGATTCGCATCAGTGTGGAGGGTCCTCTTGACTTATTTGATGCCTCACTCGCAGTGAGGAGATGTATAGAAGGGCAGAGCAAGGAGACCCAATTTTAAATCCTGGCCTCCAGATATGGAATGAAGCCAATGTAGTGGAAACCAAAAAGGTTTGTTAATCAAACCTTTGTTAATCAAACTCAAGACTCATATTTTTTAATAATTGTCATGTGTTGGAGACAGTTGTATTGCTAATGTGGAGTGTTATATTGTAGTTTCTTTAAACATTAAAAAATATATATATTGGTGCTTCTTTGATTTCGGTGTGAGGTAAATTTTTGCTCGCGCTCCTAACTTTTTGAACTTACGAGCGCAGCGCTACCAAGCAAAAAAGTTAATTTCGAGCCCTGCTGTGTGTGTGTGCGTGCTCTCTCCCTCAGAGCAGAGTGGCGCAGCCATGTCTGCTATAAGAGAGGTCTTTAGCGTGGACTAGAAGAACTTAAATGATGAGAGAAATGTTTTATATGTAGTCCTAATTTTTGTCAGTGTTTTGTGAAAACGTATTTAGAGCCATTTGCTGCCGTTATCAATCCAGCGGTAGTGGAGTTTTTCAGTCAACGTCTGCTCAGCTGGTGTGTGTGTGTGTGTGTGTGGGGGGGGAGTGCGTCTCACTGGGGAGGAGCAGCCATCACATCGATGGCTGGTTGAATCTTTTCAATAAATGTTTGTCTAACTTGAGACCTGTGATATTATTTATCATTTTGTCATTTTTTTGATGTAAATTGAGGGAGCAAAAGCAGTATCGGCCAAAGAAAATCGGCAGTCCATAATCGGTCATCGGCTAAGGGTGATGGAAAAAAAATCGGTATCGGCATCGGCCCTGAAAAATCCATATCGGTCGATCCCTACTGATGTGTAGGAACTCTGAGCACCACAAATTGATTCCACCCCAACGGGATTTTCTATTTCGCAGTGTCATCTCCGTGCGTGCAAAAAAAAAAAAAAAAAAAAAAAGGTAGAATTAAAAGTACTGGAAGATGCGGAATTTGCAAATTTTGGGGTCACACAGAGAAAACTTTCAAATCTGAGGAAAACAAAATGGAGCCCAGGATTTCCCATGACCATTTTCTGCCTGTAAGCCCCTACCACCAGCAAGCCAGGCAGAAAAAAGCAGTAGTCAACCAGTTTGTCACTCTCTTGCCTCTTTGGACTCTTTCTTTTGGCTCTGCTCACCCCCCCCCCCCCCCCCCTCCTCCCCCCCTTGGTGAGGCTCCTGGACACCTGGGGACTGCTCAGGCTGGGGTACTCCTTATCCCCTCTGGGGCTCTCTCTCCCCCGGGGCCCAGCACAGGGGGCCATGCTGAAGCATCAGCCATGCTGCCAGGAGTAGAGCAAGCCTTGAAAGCAACAGCTTGCTTTTGAGGAGTGGCCAGCCTCCCTCCTTTTCCACAACGAAGACACAGACCTTCTACAGCACCAGAACCACTCTTTCCAGCCGGATCAGCATCGCCCAGGATCGGAACCTCCACCAAGCAGCAACTACGAAATCTCCGTCCTCTACTAAGGACTGGTAACGACTGGGCAATCAAACCTTTCAAGACTAAGATTTACTGTTTGTATTTGTAAAATGATTGTTGCTGTGATTGTTTTTAGGATTGTGTTTTAGTTGTTCAGGATGGTATTAATGTGTAGCAGACAGGGTCTTGCATGCAAAAAACCCTCTGTATACTAACATGGCACCTTTCCTGTGCAAAACACACATATCTGTTCATTTCAACTTAAAGAGTAACCTATTATGCTGATCCTTCTTTTAATACATGTTAGTAATGTTATAATTTTGGTTGTCCATACTCAACTTCTGAAAAGTTTCTCAACATAAGATACAGAGGTTTTGCCGCCATCCAAGAACATGGTTTTGTGAATGCGATTTCCTCTCTGAACAGCTTCTTCTAAGATCTTCGCAAGATCTGGGTAAAACTTGACGCCAGGTTGTGCCGTCCAATTAGTACAGACCTAGCCAGAGCCAATCACGGCGCTGGACCTGCCCGCACCGGAAACTATTCCAGCAGGCACTAACAACGGCAGATCATACCATGCCTTAGTAGCGTCTACACGTTTGGAAATAAAAAAGAGGAACCGCAGATCATTCGAGGTGCAGTTTTGTCAGTATCTCTCCCAATGCTGCTTGTCCGTTTACTTTTGGACACAAAGAAAAACACCTATTTCTCTTCCAAAAGAGGATGCCACCAGAAATCAGTGGGTAGCTTTTCACAGCCACGGCCAAAGGGAACGTTAGCCTTTTGTGCTCAGTATTTCACCAAAGACACAGGATAAGCGTTTCAGCTGCTTCTCAAACCTGAAGCAGTTGCATCGATCAAGCGCTTGGAGCCACAAGCTGTAAGTAACGATATAACAGGAAATAATGTAAGTCAAGCTAACGTGTTACAGGTGGCTAGCAGGACCGCTAACAGTAGTTAGCACTAACAACTGGCCTCAAATGCAGACTTTGTAAAATATCTGAAGATAAAGCCTGTATTGGTCGCGACTGTCTTGAGTCACAGACACAGAAGCTGTAAGTTGCTTTTACTGCATAAGCCAACCTGACATGATAGCCAGGTGATTGTGGCTGTAGCACAGCGGCTAACATAGCCAATTTACTGTTGCTAATGTTTGTGTCCTAAATATGCAAGAGTAAAATCATGGGAAATTCTGCAGAAGGTGTGTAAACATAAACCTCATTTGAAGCTAACTTTTAAAACTTGTTTGTAATTTGGATATGTATAATCTTATGTGTCATCAATACATAATAAACTCAAAAGCATAAATGACACTGTCCATGGCCATATTTTAAATGCGCGTGAGACAGAAAACCCCAAAACTGGATGTGAGACATTTGGAATCTCGATCACTAACAATGCTGTTTACCGACACCAGTTTCATGCAAGACTTATTGCGATACATGTCACTGGCTATTTCCGATAATCTCGCATAGAAATGGCACTGTCTGCTGGCTTGTACGGTAAAGCAAAATGTTGAAGTTTTTGGTGATTTTTTTAGGCCAGTGACCTTGAAAAAATAGGTCAATGTCACCTTTAGGCATGTCATTTGAAGGGCTTGAAGAGATGCATGTCCAGTGAAAATATGAAGCCTGTAACTGAAATCGCTGACGAGATAAAGCGAATTGTGTTGACAGACGGATGCACGTACGCACGCAGGCACGGAAGGAGCCCGATACCATTGCTCCCGCACTGCGAGCTGCGGGAGCTAATAATAATTATTGAAATGAACAACAAGTCGACATGGTCTACAACATCCCCCGCCAATCGTGCGCTTCTTATTTTCGAACTCGATCAAGGCCTTTATGGTCTGATGCTACACACCAAATATGGTTACTGTATCTGTAGTAGTTTCTGAGTAAAGCTGTCCCCTTTATCTCGGACGGACGGACAGACGGACGGAGGTCAAACCTATATCCCCCTCCCACTTCGTGCTGGCGGGGGATAATAATGCAAGCTGGGGGAAAATGCTCATTAGGAAACGTAAATGGGAACAGGTTTGGAGAAGTAATACACTTTAAGACGAGGTGAGAGCAGGGCTATAAAGCCTCTTGTGGCAAGTCCCTGGTGCAAGAGTTATGTACCTGTGGATTCATCGGCCATTGACGTGTAGAGGCTAATCCAATGCTTGAAGCCCCTGAGGTGCTTCTCCGCTATTTATCTAATTGACGCGCTGACAAACTTTACCGCATCTGCGGAAGAGAGTCCAGGACAATAGCTTGGGTTGCAATAATCTGTGCATTTATTGCTTCAAAAAATATGCTTATATAATTGCAATATAAGCAATCATTAACCAATATTTATCTAACGCGCACAAACATTTCCTTTACCGGCTTCTTTAGCGTGGCTTTCTTCAACGGACAAAAACTGTTTTACTTCCGGGCGGAACACCTGCCCGGACAAAGATTGTTTCCTCTTTATTAGTTTTGCTCATTGGCTCCTACACTCCGGTTGACTCAAACCCCGCTGCTTGCCATAATATTATGTTGCGTTTTTTGACTTGGTTGGCCAGGATATGTGGAAAAACTAATTTATTCCCTTTTGAAACATTGGAAATATGTTCTGCTATATTATGTAATAATTGTTTTTAAACTAGATAACTCAGTCGCCACACGGACAGAGTCGTGCATCTCCCCGATCCCCATATTTTGGACAAAATGGCCGCCGGCAGCCATATTGGACGTCAAAAATTGCCGAAAATCGGTCAAGCATTGTCAAACAAATATCTTTGCCTGTGCAAAACTAAAAAAAAATTCCTAGAGTAATTGTCACTTCCAGAGCCCGGAACAGAAAATCCCTGTGGGAGCAGCGGTGGAAGCCCTGGAACTAAACCATAGTATCTCCCGACAATCGTCGTCGGGGAGATACAATAATAAAAATTACGTAATAAATTAATTTTTCTGAAATAACCAAGATAATTATATCTTTGGGACATACAGTACTCAGTTTTTGCAGGAAATATGACCTGTAGGAAGGGTTCATTTCTACTCACATGGCGTCCCAAAATATCGAAGGGTAACCTCACTGGTCTTCACTTCCCCAGCCACGTTCCTGGCCATGCACTGGTACACACCCTGGTCCGTCTCGCGTGTGTCCTGGATCATCAACGTCCCATCTTCAAGTAAGTTCAGGCGAGAGTCATCACGCATGTTCAGAGCATTACTGGAGGGATAAAGGCGTAGAGGTGGGACAGTTAAATCAGAATTACACAGCTCATACTTCATCATAGAACTGGGCTTAAACTGAGATTTGGGACAGGAATATGAGGAACTGGCTTTCAGGTACTGCATTTGGAGAAAAACAGCCAAAACGTCATGTTTGAAGTGTCTATCCCACGAGAAATGCAAATAAACAAAGTGAACGGAAATTTGTACACCATTCCTGAATTTAATTGAAAACAGTGCAAAGACAAGACACGTTTTCCCTCAGAGGACAACAATTGTTCCAGAATAGAAAGATCCCCCATCTTACTCGTTCTTGCTCGATTGACTTATACGGTTTTAGTAGCTCAGGGGTCTTAATTTTTGTATTTTGAGTAAACTTGTGTTGCAGCCACACTCCATGATCAGGGAGGTTAACAGCATGTTGCATCCATTTACACTAAAATGCGTTAAAATACATAATAAAAAGCGACAATTGCCTTGATAATGCAGATAAGAAAAACATGTATGACTAATATGGTGTGGCAGATAATTCATTTAAGTCGGACATTGTCAATTGACAAGCCATCTGTTGTCTATAAGCTCGCTAACTTTTCATACAAGTATGACGCCCTGTCTCTTGCCGCAAGTACTTTGAGTTATTAGGTAAAATAAAATGCAACTAGAGAGGCACTCGTTAAGTGCAAACCTCCGCCTAGGCACCACAATCTAAATGTGCATGAGTGGGAGCAAAGTTGAGTTATCGCGTGTGATAGGATTTCAAGATGGCTGCTGTCAGCAAATAATGTAAGTGAAGCCATATTGTTTCACTGATCGCGGTCAAAATTAATTGGCTCCATCCTTGATGTGATAGCAATCCAACCACAAAATTTCAGACAAATCCTGCATTACTTTTTGTGTTATGTTGTTCACAATCAGACAAATGAAAGGTCATTCATAGAATGACGACTTGCAGGAATTATGCACAGATCTCTGAAACAGAATGAACGGAATGGAGTTGGTTTCAAGTCTCTAGCTGTAATAGTTGCAAAGTGATGAACCAAAATGTGTTTTCAACCTTGCTGGTGAGCTGAACCTTGACCTTTGACCGGTCTCTAGTCACAAGGCTAGTCGATGTTGTCACCAAGTTTGGTTAAGATAATGTGAAAATTGTGGCCTGTAGAGTGCAAACAGACAGACAGACAGAGAGACAAAAAAATAAACCAAAATAGAGCGCTGCTTTGGAGACTTAAACCTTTTACCTAGATTCGCCAAAATAGTGCAGTACCTAGACCTTTCATTCATCAAAAATATGCACTTGATTTGAAGTCTCAACAACGATGAGAGCCGAAGATATGGCTTCTTATGCATTTTTGAACTTTTGTGTGACCTTGACCTTTAACTTAGACTCTAAGTCAAGTAAGATAGACCTTTCGTTTCTGAGCGATATGCTCTTGGTTTGAAGTCTCTATATACTATTAGAACCAAAGACATGGCTTCTTTTGTGTATTTGACCTTTTGTGTGACCTTGATCTTTGATCTAGATTCATCAAAATACTGCAGTACCTAGTTCAAGTAAGACAAACCTTACGTTTATCAATAATAAGCATTTAGTTTGAAGTCTCTACGACGATTAGAACCGAAGATATGGCTTCGTTTGCCTTTGTGACCTTTTGTGTGACCTTGACCTTGGACCTAGATTCTTAGGTCTCATTGGATATACCTTTCGTTTTTCAACAATATGCACTTGGTCTGAAGTGACGACGATTAGAACCGAAGATATGGCTTCTGATGTGTTTTTGACCTTTTGTGTGACCTTGACCTCAAATCACCAAAATAGTGCAGTGCCAACCAAGTGCCTGTCCTATGTTGATGGGCTGAAACTGTGGGCGCCACAGTGCAAACAAACAAACAAACAAATGAAAAGTCATTCATAGAATGACGACTTGCCAGAATCATGCACAGATCTGAGAAACTGAATGAATGGAGTTGATTTGAAGTCTCTAGCTGTAATAGTAGAAAAGTTATGAACCAAAATGTGTTTTTGATCTTTCTGGTGACCTTGACCTTTCTGTAGCCACAAGGCTAGTCAATGTTATTACCAAGTTTGGTCAAGAAAATGTGAAAATTATGGCCTGTGGAGTGCACAGTCAGTCAGACAGACAAACAAACAAACAAATAAACGAAAATCGAGTGCTGCTTAGGTGACCTTGACCTTTGACCTAGATTTACAAAAATAATGCAGTGCTTAGGTCAAATAATGCCAGCCTTGAGTTGATCAACAAGTTATGCACTTGGTTGAAGTCTCTACACCGATTAGAACCAAAGCTATGGCCACTTATATGTTTTTGACCTTATGAGTGACCTTGATCTTTGACCTAGATTCACCAAAATAGTACAGTGCCTGTTCTATGTTGAGTATGCACTTGGTTAGAAGTGTCTTCAACAATTAGAACCGAAGATATGGCTTCTTATGCGTTTTTGACCTTTTGTGTGACCTTGACCTTTGACCTAGATTCACCAAAATAGTGCAGTGCCTGGCCAGTGCCTGTCCTATGTTGATCATATGAGCGAAATTGAGCTGAAACTGTGGACGCCACAGTGCAAGCAAACAAACAAACAAACACACACACAAACGTACAGAGTAATATACTTGCCAATCCGAGATTCCTCGGATTCCGGCAAGTAACAAACACACACACATAATCAGAGTAATATACTTGCCAATCTGAGATTCCTCGGATTCCGGCAAGGAAAAATCAACAGAGTAATATACTTGCGGAATCCGAGATTCCGTCAAGTAACAAACAAACAAACGGGGGCAAAAAAATAACCTCCGCCCCAGCTGAGGTAAAAATAATGTACCGTGGTGTGTAGTGATGATTATACACCACCACTTTCATCTAAAAGGGGTCCTAATATATTACTTCCCTAAAAGTTTTTGGTGAAAATGTATTGAAAAATACTATTGTATTAAAAAAAATACATGTATGTAAAAAAAAAAAAAAAAAACCAAGAATTTGTTTTTACTCGTAAAAACGCATGTGTCACCTCCCCCCTCCTACCCGCCTAACCCACCGGACAGATGGACAATAAGACAGACGGATAGGCACATTCCAAAAGACTCCACTGCAGGACCTGAGTAGTAAGTATGCAGAGTTTTGTTCAGATCATGCAAACGGTTGTGGAGTTATGCACCGGACAAGAATAGATTACATCCAGACGGACAGGCAGGCACATACCGAAAGGGACCACTTCAAGACCTGAGTAGTAAGTATACAAAGTTTCATTAAGATAATGCAAATGATCTTTGTTTTGGGCTTACGCTCCAGAAATAAAGTGGGATCGCGAACACAAACGCAAACCGAGCCTAAAACAACACGTCGGGGGGAGGCATAATTATTCCCACAAGTATACTGAGGTAAAAATATGGGTGAAAACTGTTCTCAGATGCGGATGGTCGAACTGCTCAAAAAATTATGTTATTTTGGTCTCAAACTGATGTATGAAGTTTCAGAAAAAACATCCCTCGAGCAATTTAAGTTTTTGTTTCGACAAGGAAATCCTAAGTCCAGACCGAGAAAAAATAGGTCAAGGTCACTGGTCTTCAATGGACTTCTGGTCCAGATGGAGGTCCATCATTGACAGATATTTGGCTTCCCCGCCTGCCTGCATTAAGATATTGTGAGTACATCATTATGAACGGACAGATGGCGAAATGATGACAACGTCCGTTGGCCTCCATTTTCCTTTCCTTAACTAAATAGCGGCGCTGTAGTTGAGTCCAGTCTTTTCGAGTCCGAGTCAGAGTCCTCTCATCCGAGTCCAGGCCAAATCATTTCAATTTGCCAAACAACTAAGCAAAATGAACATAATGTAGAAATTTTAAATCCCTCACTGATGATCTAAAACAAACAAACGCTGCAATGGAGACAGATTTTCTTTCGGCCATGACTTATGATTCTCGTGGCCCATGACATGATTTCCAAACCACGCTGCATCTTGATAAGTGCTACTGGCTATTTCACCAGACCAGCATAAATGATGTCAAAACGGTCATGGGTGATTGCCCATCACGAGACAGGGCTGTAATCACACCTGCTATGAAACAAATCCGTTTAGGCGATGAATTAGAATTTTCGCAGTAGCACCCATGTGATATAGTTCCACTTGAATATGAGTCAAACCTTTGCTGCATGGTATCATGCGCTTCTGCATGCCTTTTCGAACGTGCAGTGAATCACTGATTGTAGTAGTAGTTAGTAGTAGTGTTTTTATAGTGAAATTAAAGGATAAGAAAACCTATGGTGAACTTGCATCACCAAATAAAGTACATAATCTCTGCTATCCAAAAGGTTAAGCAATTTTTGACATTTTTTGTATTGTGCAAACTACATTTAAATGATGAATGTATAAGACAGCACAAGAGAGTCGCCATGTTACTTTGGCTGGAAGATGCTTAAGTCATCTGGGCTGGTATCCCTTTTGCTTTAAAGGTAAAATGGTGAAAGATCACATCAGTCTGGTTTGGATTGCCCGTTTTGTTAGAATACCCAACAACCGCGCTTTGCAGCATTGTCGAGGATTAAATATAGATATCCAGCAAAAAGGCTGTAACTCAAACAACTGGTATCTTTCAAAACACTCTTAATTAGCAACACAACTTTCAATACTGTGACCACGCCCACTTGAAAGACATATCCAGCCCACATGACGTCAGGCACTGGTCTGGGCAGAATATTTCCCATTGTTTGATTGGTCGATTATTTTATGGCTGCGATAGCAGATTCTGAAATTTATAGGATTCTGCAACGTTTGAATGCGGATAACACAGTATGCAAAATAAAATTATTTATCCTTTTGGACAGCAGATATTATATGTACCTTATTTGACGATGCAAGTTCACCATTGGTTTTCTTATCCTTTAAAAATCATGCCCTCGGCCACAGCTAAATTGAAGACCTGCGTGCAAGAAGTACCCAAGTCACATTTTTAAAAAAAATTGAGCTGGCATCAGTTCTGAAATCTGTACTGAGAAAAGAATCATTTGAGAACAAAATAAGGAAAAAAGAAGTACTTCACCCCAGAAACTTGTCACATGGTGTTTTCCGAAATCTGCTAAAATTTTCGGCAAGTAGTGATCAAGTCCATAAAATTTGTGCAATAAGTGCCCAAGACTATGACTGGCCAAACAAAATGCTGGAATTGAGGGGTTACCATGGTTACCAAGGTAACATTCATACTCCCAGAAGTAGATTTTGCTGTTATGAACATTACATAAGTTAGGATTTTGAAGCAAACAATCAAGTAGAAATAAGGTGTTGTTTTTAAGACGACTGGCTCTCCAAAATGAGGTTTTCCTGCATTTTGAATGTTTGTTTCTGATTTGTCGAAGTGACTGGATTTTATGAAGTTATACTAGGGTTAAACAAGTAGTTCTGCCTACCATAAAGGCACAAAAGCAAGGAAGCTTAGCTAAAATAACATTTGTATTGAAAACTAAGCAATAAAGGGTTTACGGTGTTCAAAGTACTCAAGTCCGTGATTTTTCCACAAAAAGTACCTAAGCCCAGCCATTTTGTTATAAAAAGTACCTCAGTCCAAAACCACTTTTCTCGATTTCTCGGTAATGAAGGAGAATCATTCCACAAAAACATGGTGACTAACCATGTTAAGCCCCAAGAACAGGTGCAAATGTCCATAAAAAGCTACCTTGAAAAAAAGTATCTGCAGCACGCTTTGAAAACTGACAATCAATGTCTCAAAACTGACATTTTGTGACTTAAGTACTTTTTGCATGCAGGTCTTCAATTACAACTTGTCTTTCAGTTTTTCGTTGGCGTGCTTAACCTTGGAGCTCAAGAAGAAAAAAAAACATAACAATTGTCTCATGACCTCGAGTGGAGTAAAAACAAGTTTTACCCCTTATCTTCGTCTTGACTAGACCATCCGTAGCACAGAGCAAGACATCAGCAACAACCAAAGAACTATCATGTAGGCAAAGATGCGATCCACTTCACCTTCAATGATAGCGGCAATGTAGCTAATCTTGCAAACTAGCCAGCTTCATAGCACTTGGAACTTCTCAGCAGATTCCGCAACTCTTCATCAAGCCTCGGATGTGTGACAGAAATTTGATATGCTGCTTCGCCTGACATTTTCTTTGCCGGAAGATCTATTTACACAGTTGTCCAAATCCGCGTGCTACATCGCCACCTAAAAATGGAGGCAAAACTGACCTTCGCAAAATCTATGTGAAGTGACGCTCCTTTGTGTCGTGACAACAAGTGGCAACACGATGTGTTCACCAATTTGACTTCAAACCCAGTGCTCCTGCCGCTGGATACCGCCATGTTTCTCCAAAAAAAAAAAAGTTTTGGCTAATGGCTTTCACGCAAACGAGGTTTGATGAGGAAGAAATTGGCTGAGGTTTGCCGGGTGGCTTCAAGGTAAAAGACATGCTTAATTGGCAGCATAGTACTGAGTAAAGCCTCTTGTATACAGTAGTGCAAAACTGGCGGTCTTCACTTGAAAACTGCTATTTGAGCCCTTCAGACAATTCAATGCCGTTCCTGTTTTGTTTGTTTATTTTATTGGTGAATTTTAGTTTATTGTTGAAGTTTAATTTAACATTCATTGATCTTTTCATAGCACCATCTAACGTTAATGATTAACGCCCTGTGTCCGCTAGGTGGCTTTGACGATCGCTCCAATCAGGGCGTTAAAGGAAAGCTACCTCGCGGCGCTTCGCCTGAAATTTTTTGGCTGGACCAATCAGCAGGCTGCTTTGGTGTTGACGTCATTTCCTTCTTCAAAAGCCAATGCATTGCGTTTACATTCGGCTCGTAGATTACACGAATCGAAAGTGTAATCACACTGAACACATGCAGAGTGCAAACGCATTGTTAGACATAGTGCACCTTTCACTTTGGCGGGAATTCGATATAAGAGGAATAGGGAAATTTATGTTGAATGAATCCAGTAGTTGGCGGTAATACACCAACAGGTCTGTAAACACCATAAAACCAAAAATAAGAAGAAGAAGCCTGCAACTCATAACGAGGCCGCGTGAAGCACTTTTAGAGCTTTCCCGTACAGGTGTTAGTATAGCGACAGTCAGTCAATGAGGAGCGCAACATAACGACTGTATCATAGAGGTTAAGCACCATCAGACTTTCTGCAAGTTCATTGCCCTCATTCATACAAGATTACTTAGTCTTAGGTCTTGGGTCTGCCTTACAGCTTGTTGCAGTCGTGCCCTAACGTAAATCTAAGCTAATGCCATGGTGCTGCAACTAACTTAATAAAACTAGGCTTATGCTGTCGGAGGCGGCGGGGGGTATATATCCCCGAATACCCCCAATCAGCCAATTCCCCAATCCTTGAATAGACCTTGAATAGACTTTCATTTGAACTCAATTTCAGGTCAATCGGACAAATGGTTCTGAAGATATGGTCAAAATGATAATTTTCCATCACAAAGCGATGTCATCATGTGACACGTTGTGAGGTCATGACCATGCAGTTGAACATAGTTTCATGTCAATTGGACAAATAGTTCCAAAGATATGGCAAAAATGGTGAATTTTATGCGACAAAGCTCCACCTTGTGTCAAAATTTTGAACCGAACAGGTATAATGTCATCGTGGGACACATCCTCAGGTCATGACCTTTCATTTGCACTTGATTTGAGGTCAATCAGACAAATATTTCCAGAGATATGATAAAAAGTGATTTTTTCAGTTTTTGGCCCCTGGTGGCCAATCTAGAAATTGTAAATTGTCCAAAATCAAATCAGTTCTTCCACTTTATGATATTTACTTATATGCAGAACTTGAAATTTCTAACTGAAATAGTTCTGAAGTTATCGCGTTAACACGTAGTGCAGAGGCGGCGGTCGGACCAAAAACATAATAATCCCGGAACGCCATTCGACCTTTGGGTATATAATTACATTGGTGCCCTTGTGATTTTTGAGAAAACCATGGCAATTTTTTGCTGTGCCCTATTTATACACTGTCAAATTGCCGTGCAGCAAAGTAAGTGCTAATGAGTCGTTCACCAGACCAGTGTAAATGCTGCTAAAACAGTCATGGGTGATTGACCCGAATAAAAGATACAGGGCTGTACAATATGTCAAAAGTGCCTCGTAATAAAAATCAGTTTGTTCGATGAATTAATTTACCATAGTGGCACCTGTGCTATTCAGTTTTCCATGCGGGTATGTGAGCCAAACCCTCACTCCAGAGAAACCAGCGGCTCTGCCTGCCTTGAGTGAAGTGAATCTTTGGTTGTATACGCAGTTAGTGTTTTTATTGTGCGATTCAATATCATGTCCCCAGGTGAATTATCACTTGTCTGAAGGAACAATCCCATGACATAATACAACACACACTACTGCTCAAAAGTTTGGGATCACTTGGAAATTTTCTTGTTTTCCATGGAAACACACATGAAATTAGTCTGAATAGGAAATACAGCAAATGAACAGAACATGCTGACATTGTCTGAGTTAGAAATAAAGATTTTAATGGAAAATGATGAATATGTACTTCAAATTTTGCCTTCATAAAAAAAAAAAAACACCTTCACTGTTGATACTGAAACTGGTGTTTGATGGGAACTATTTAGCGCAGCTGCTAGTTGACAACCTGTGAGGCATCTTTGTCTTAAACTACACACTCTCAGATATTTGTCTTCTTGCACAGTGGTGTATTGGGGCCTCCCACTCCTTTTTTCTGGCCTTGTTAATGCCAGTTTGTGCTGCTCTCTGAAGGGAGTAGTTGACAGCATGGTAAGAGATTTTAAGTTTTCAATTTCTCGCATTCAATAGCCTTCTTTTCTAAGCACAACAATAGACTGATGGGTCTCAAAAGGAAGTTCTTTCTTTCTGGCCATTTTGAGCCTGGAAACAAACAAACAACTGCTGATGCTTCAGGTACTAAACCAACCACAAGAATGCCATGCGTCCTGTTGCGCTCCCTTATTAGTTCAATGGTTTTCAGCTGTGCAACACATTTGCAGAAGGGTTTTCTAATAATCAATTAGCCTTATAAAATGCTTAACTTGGATTAGCAGCCATACCGGTACATTGATGCAGAGGACTGAGTTGCTGATAATAGGCCTCTATGCAAAAATGTAGATCATTCTTTGAAAATCATCTGATTAATTTTAATCATTTGTGAAATGGTTAAAAATATTTGTGAAATGCATGAAAATGTATTTTTCTTTGGAAAACAAAGAAATTTGCAAGTGTTCCTAAACTTTTGAGCAGTAGTGCACATGTGCAATTGCTTCAACAGACAGCAAGTCGAACGAGTTATATGACATAAAATGACGCAACGTTTTCAAGTGCTCAGTCAGAACCCCAAACAAGCCCATTAGAAAGAAACGCTGCCAAATGAAATTCATTTTTTTTTTTTTAATTTGGCTTCTCCAATCCCACTCGAATCTGGAATGCCTAATTGGTGAACTATGCTTGCTCGTTTGCGACCCCTTGTTGCCAAATTCAGGAGAGTGAAGACAGTTCACGGCTCTCCTTCGAAGCACGTGCCTGTCAGCCCCTACTTCTTCTACACTCATTGGTTGAATCTTTGCAAGTTCAGAACGAGAGCGCAGGATACCCGGACATGAACAGGCTTAGAATCTTCCTGACGAGCGCCCGTCTAGCCAACAGGAGGTGCTTGAGCAATGACCACAGCTATTTATTTATTTCCCTTTCCTGGCAGTCCCTTCCCAATTTGAAAACCCTGTAGCGCAATATCCAATTGTGCGCTACTCTAAAAAAGCTGCTGACCACTGCCGGTTGGTACGACTGGGGCTGCCTAATTAGTCCCCCCAGGAATCCGCGATTCCGCGATCACGGAATTTACCGCAGATTTCAAAGCCCTCCGCGGAAATCAAAGCAGTCCGCGGAATATAGGGCGAGGTGCAGAATATTAGATTTTACATGCATTTTTCATCCCGGCCGCTAGATTTTGCGGTCAGATAAACGGGATGTAAGACTCCCAGCTGGTGCTGCCGGTTACGGAAACTGATTTTTTTTCTGCTGTATGCAGCATAAACGATATAAAAAGATGGACGCAGCACCCTGGTCTGAAAAAAGAAGCCCATGTGGAAGTACCGTAGAATGGCATTCTATTTAATGGCCAGCAGATGGCGACGTCAGTAGTTGCAGAAAGAAGTTCAATGCAATAGAAGTCTATGAGAAAACGATCCTACTTTCCCACCTGATTTTTCATTTAAATAATGATTTTTCACATCATTTTATGTTAGCTATAGCAAGTTTCAGGTCTCCTTCGATATATCATGACATTCAATTTCGTGAATTATGTTCCCATATAAACAAGAATAAAGTATAAAGCTAGAATATGCTTCTGGGGCGTGGCTATCCTTTGGTTCTCGTCCGATACGGTCAGATCCAGAGCCACGTTCCTCCCCGTATCTTCGATTCACTTCTTCATCTTCGAAACAATGGGTGTCATCACGGTAGCTTCATCCATCTCTTTATACAGTCTATGGTATGCAGAAACGTTTACAATATCCAGAGGATACAGTGAATAGTTTACACTTTGTTTAAATCTTTTCTTTAATCTTTGGCACTTGTTCTGTTACTAAGCCTCGTTCACCCATAGTTTGGTGAAATGTTTTGCACTTTATAAGTTATGCAAATAAATCTGCTCAAGAGGGACAAAATGAATATTGATGTTGATTATTTTATAATCACAGTGTTTCGCAGTGTTTTGGTATTGCAAATCATTTCATAAGAGAATTCTTGCTTCATTATTACATAAATTTGCTTTATAACTGGTCATTTTAAGTTTTTTTTTTTTTAATGCCTGCGGAAAATCAACTTTCAAGCCGCGGAATCAAGAATCGCTCTCCGCAGAATCAGGAATGTTCTCCGCGGAATCAAAACATTTTCTCCGTAGATTCCTGGGGGGACTACCAAATGAAATTCTAAATGAAAATTGAGATGCACTGGGTCTGTTCTAAAAAATTGATTTTAAAAGGATTTTATTGGTTTGCTGATCACTGAAATTATGTGATCACAGTGATACATTTGCAACAAACAACTTACGTTGGCCACTGTAAAATGATTATGTCAATTACAGCTGTGATTCTGAACTTAGCAATCTAGCTGTAGGAAATTTCATGAACGTATGGCAGTTCTTTAAAAATTCAGGGTTAGTGGCGAGCTATCGGGATGTAGTAGTTTGCTGAATTACATTGATGTCAACCCAATGCCTGAGCGAACCCTCCTATCGCAGGACTGGCGGCATCTATGCACATCTATCTAAAGAGGAAACAGTCTGCACACTGCAAGCTCCCAAAAGTACTAATTTATTTATTAAATTAATATAAATTTTACTTTTTTAATAAATAAATTAGTACTTTTGGGAGCTTGCAGTGTGCAGACTGTTTCCTCTTTTTTTTCTTGATTTTGTAAGCTTTTTGTCTTGCACCTGTAATTTTAATTGGATGTGCGCACACTACCTCCACTTTCTAAGAATTTTAAGACAAGAGGCCTGTCGGCCTAGTGAGCTCTGCTGAGGATGACTGAAATGTCCATGTCATAACCTAATTTCAAAATCCTTGAATATTAACACATGACACAATAATGAAAGACTGAAAAAAATGAGCATAAACACTGATTTTCTAAGTTCAAAATGCTGGATTTCTCAAAAACTGGGACGTAGAATTTTCTTATTTTCGCAAGGGATTTTTCACAAAAAATTACTTTCATTATGGGTGTAGTGTTTTGGGTCTGTTGGATTGATAAATGTGGGTGAAAATGTGAAGTTTGTTGTGTTAGTGGTATGTGGGTGTGGGGTGGGTGTGAGTGTGGGTGTATGTCACTCATGAGTTTATAACATTTATAACGAGTCGACATGGTCTACAACATCCCACGCCAATCATGTGCTTCCTATTTTCGAACTCCATCAAGGCCTTTATAGTCTGAAGCTACACACCAAATTTGGTTGTCCTATCTGTAATAGTTTCTGAGAAAAGTTGTCCCCTTTCTCTCGGACGGATGGATGGACGCACACGCGCATGCACGGACGGACGGAGGTCAAACCTATATCCCCCTCCCACTTCGTGTTGGCGGGGGATAACAATACTTAAGTATTAATCGTAGTATCAGTAGTTCTAGAGGTTACAGAAAGTTACTTATTTTCAGCAAAAACTAATAAAAATATCAAAAACATGGATTTTTGTCGTTTTGATGTTTTTTCCTCATGGTGTTAGTTATGACATCACTATGAAGTCATAATGTTTAACTGTGTTTTGTTTGTACTTGATTTGAAGAGAGGGCATCTGTAGCTGTACACTGATTGCAAACAAGGCAATGTTTATGGCTTAATTTTGAAATAATCAGGGGGGTAACTCCCCCTTGGTCGGGGTTGTAGTAGAAAAACCCTTGGTTGGACAGGGGTTAAGTTTGTAAAAAGGTAAATAATGCCATCCAAATGGAGTTATGATCATTATTATTAACAGAGGTGTTTTCCATAGAGTGGTAACCTAAAATTAAGTTTTTCCTGTGTGTAATATGTGCAGAGATCCTTGATTTCCAGTTAATGAGGATACTAGTTTTCTTGGCGATGGTTAGGGCTATGCGAAGTAAACGACTATATGTTTTGTCTAGCTTTAAAGTTGAAATATCTCCTAGTAAGCAGAGGAAGGGGGTCAATGGAATGTGGCAGCCCAGGAAATGGGACAGTGACTCTGTGATGTTCTTCCAAAATTGTTGAACAGGTGTGCAATGCCACATGGCCTGAATGTAGTCGTCTGTGCAGTTTTGAGTGCAATGTGAACATATTGGTGAAGAAAATCCCATCGGAAACATTTTCTTTCCCAGTGAGGTGAAGTACTTTGTGATGTATGAGTCTTAAGCTGGCGTTTTTCTGTCACGGAGTAGATGTTTTTGTCGATTTGGGTCCAAAAGTTGGCATCAGGAGCAATCGAATCCCATTTGTTTGATGGTATGGAAATAGTTTCGTCTGCTTGGGATAATATTCTATATAAGTTTGATAAAAGCTTTTTTGGGGAGACAATATTAATTAAATTTGAGATTGATAGAGAAAGATCTGAGGCGATGTCAGTGTTTTTGAGTTGTGATTGGAAAGATGATTTTAGCTGAAGGTATTGTAGGAATTGATTGCTCCCAATGCCGAACCTCTGGACTAAAAGGAGAAATGAAACTAACGTACCGTTGTGGACAATTTGTTTGAGATACCCTTCTCCCTCCAAATGCAGAAATTGAGTGGATTTTTATTACAACGAAACGCAGGATTGTGCCAAATGTGGGTAAAATTTGAAGGTGCAAGAGTGGAGTTAGTGATTTTGTCGAATTTCCACCAGGCTGTGAGAGTACCTGCTATTGTTACATTTTTGAAACAAGAATTGTGCCACCTAGCATTTTAGTTTTTTGTTGTGTGGCCAGTTTAATTCTTGGGTCTTTAAGTCTTATTTTTCCAGTAGAATTTGTGAATGAGTGAGTCCAGTGATTTAAACCAAGAGAGAGATGGGTGGGTTGGGATCATTGTAAGTAGGTAGTTAATTTTTGGAAGAATTGGCATTTTAACAGTTGCTATTCTGCCAATTTAAGAAAATGGAAGGTTAATCCAGCGATGAAGATTGTCAGTTATTGTCCTGAGTAATGGGGTGAAGTTAAGATTAGTCAGCTCTGACAGGTTGGCAGATACTTGTATGCCTAAATATGTGATATGACCCGTGCATATGGAGATGTGTAGTGTAAGGGCTGACACATCCAAGCTGTTGCTATGTAATGAGAGTATGGAGGATTTGGTCCAGTTAACAGAGTAGCCAGAAATAACAGAATATGATTCAATAACTTTCTTTGCTTCTTGCAGTGATTAATGAGGGTTTTGTAACAAGATTAATGCATCATCAGTCAGAGACTGATCTTGTGCTGCATGTTTGGAGTCTTGATTCTTTTTATAAGTATTCTGTCAAATGGCTGCTGCTAAGGGTTCAATAAAAATGGTGAACAGAGAGGGAGAGAGCGGGCATCCTTGCCTAGTCCCCTGTGTAGTGTGAAAGGTTGTGAAATTAGTCCATTAGTGATGACAGTGGCTGAAAAATAGGTATACAGAGTTTGGACCCAGCTAATAAATGATTCCCCAAAGCCAAATCTGTGCATTGTGTTAATGAGAAATGAACAATTGACTCTATCAAAGGCTTTTTCTGCATCTAAATTGGCTATGATGGATTTTTTGTGATGATATGAGGAGTAATGCATGAGATTGATTAAGCTGTGTGTGTTGTTAGATGAGTTTCCGCCTTAAATAAAACCTGTTTAGTCTGGGTGTGTCATGGATGGGAGGATTTTTTCTAATCTGTGACTAAGGGCTTTGCTAATGAGTTTCATGTCAACATTAAGAAGTGAGACAGGACAGTGGCTTGATGATCGGGATGGATCTTAAGGCTATAAGGCTGTATTCATGGTGGATGGAAACCAGGCGTTCTGTTTTATTTCTATTATCATTCTTTAAAGAGTGGAGCTAAGGTGGACCGGAAGTGTTTATAAAACTCCTGGTGCTTTGTTGTTGGGCATACAGTTGAGAGCAGTAGAAAGTTCTTCTTGAGTTAATGTTAAGTCCAGTATGGGGTATGTTATTGCTGCTTGTTTTGCATTGACTTGAATCTGTCACATTCTGTCAAAGAACAAATAATTCCTTTGGATTCTAACGTTTAATGGTACACCGCTTCCCATGTTTGCCTGCTTTCATTTTTGTTCTTTATTAGTGATTTACACACACTCTCCTAAAAGTGCAATTTCATCAAATTTTCTCAAATAAAAACTCATCGGGTCTATGCCTGACCAAACAGTTCATGAACAGTACTGTGCTAATTAAATTCTGCAAATTTGCCACTCTTTCTTAAAAATGATCCATTTATTTGAGATCCGAGCTGAGATTTTCAAAAAAAAAATGAGGATTGTCCCAAAATTCCAATTAGTGGATGTACCATACAGGGATGTGTTCCTAAGGTGGAAGTCAAGCAGAAAACAATAGGAAAATACCCATGTCAAGTATCAAAGGTCTATAACTGACCAATGATAAGTTATAGCCAAGGTTAACGTTTTCAGAAAATGCATCCTACACCAAAGTCAAAGTCAAAAATGATGACCTCATCGGCAAGGTCTTGTGACAAGGGATACACATGTCAAGCATCAAAGGCCTCTCTCAGACCAATCAAAAGTTAAAGCAGAGGTTATGGTTATGGCCAAGGTTAACGTTTCCGGAAAAATGCGTCCTACACCACGGTCAAGGTCAAAAATTATAACCTCATCCGTAAGATCCCATGACAAGGGATACACATGTCAAGCATCAAAGGCCTCTCTCTGACCAATCAAAAGTTACGGCCAAGATTAAAGTTTTTGGAAAATGCTTCGTACGCCAAGGTCAAGGTCAAAAGGTCAAAAATGATGACCTCATAAGAAAGGATTCGTGACAAGGAATACACATGTCAAGTATCAAAGGCCCATCTCTGACAATTCAAAAGTTACGGCCAAAGTTGAAGTTTTTGGAAAATGCGTTGTACGCCAAGGTCAAGGTCAAAAATGATGATCTCACCCGAAAGGTCTCGTGACAAGGGATACACATGTCAAGTACCAAAGGCCTATCTCTGACCAATCAAAAGTTACGGCCAAGGGTAAAGTTTTTTGCTGCTGCAGACAGACAAACAGACATCCTGACAGGTGCAAAACAATATGCCCTCATAAGAATAGATTTTCCAGTCCCAATCCAATTATGATGCTGCATCATGTGGAAATAGATGACTATATCCATATATGCAGTTGTTAAATTGGGCCAGGGCTGTTTGTGAATTACCTTAGCTCATTGGTCAGCATTATTCTGTGTCCGAGGCTCCGCCTATGCTGATGGGTGTACACAACGTGTCATCATATTAGATCAGTTACTCCTAAACAGACTATGAGACCGCTCAGGTGGCTTGTCATTGGGAGATAGCAAGGCAGGGAGAAATAGGTTAGAAACCGACATATTTGGACACAGGACATAAAATGCACAGATGTTCAGTTTAAACGATGTTTCGATTACAAATTGAAGTTTACCATTATTGTAACTAGTAAATGAAGCAAGCTAGCTGGTGCGGCAAATTGTCAAGCATCGATGACATTGCCAGGACATTCGTGGTTTGAGCGCAAGCAGCTCAAATTACCCTATGGCTACAGGTAATGCAGGCTAGCTTAACCATTTCCTAGCTATGAAATTAATTAATGCAAAGGAACTAGATTGTAGCTTTTGTCTGGCCTCTCAGGAACAACACTTCATTAAATGTGTACATATTGCAGGGTTGCCAATTCTTGTGCATTTCACGTGAGACACGTTTAGTATGTCCCATGTCACATCGGCGTGAAAAATAAATTCGGCTTAATGTATCTCTCGCCTGAAAGTACGCTGGCTTTGGCCAATGATAGATGTTGCATAAATGCATGTCCTTACCATTTCGAAGTTTCAGAGGTAGGCTAAATGAATGAAATGAGTGAAGCTAAGAGGAGGAAGCTGATATTTTTTCAGAAAGAAGGCGCAATCAGACAGCTCCGCCAAGAATTAAGCGCATTGATGCACTGGTATTCTCTTTAAATCTTTTTTTTTTTTTAATATTACCTTGCATCTTTTGGTAGCTATGTACACGAGTTAATCCAATCTTGATTTCAGTAATTTATAAGTGTCAAGCTGAATGGCTAGGGTAGTTCAAGTTCATTTGTTGGCACATTTTCAATTAATTGGGGTTATCATGCCTCTACGAGGTTAATTAGATGCAGGGGCATCAGATGTTCAGAGGGCCTTCAGTGCCCTCATCCTTTACCACTCGATTGCCCTCAAGCTGTTCTCCTTTTAATTTGCCAGATTAGCAATCAAACAATTTCTTGACTGAACAACCAAGACCAATACATGACTCATAATAAGAAATGATAATGAGTAAGTGAATGCCTATTGTCTACATTTATATAATTGATACGGCATTGTAAGGACGCCAATTTAAATGCAAAAATCCAAAACTTTTCGCTGACTTTGCAGCATTTATTTTCACCATCCTTATAATTGTCACTTGGTTGTGAATCGTGGCTAACCATGCTCTTTAGCCATGACGACGATTCAGAATATTGAACAGATTCTTATGGTATATTGCTTAATGAGCCTCGCAAACAACATTACACAAATCTGTGCTGTTTCACAAGCTACAAGAACGCAGAAATGATAAAGACACATTGATATTTAACGTTGTCATTGTATGGAAGAACACGCCTCATAATTTTGTGGTGCAATGTCTCACAATGCTGTTGAAAATAAATTAGACTGTCTTTGGTTCTACCAAGTAGTCTGAGCAACAGTTGCTAATCGGGAAAAATAAACTGCAGAAGGTTTAGGTTTAGGTGCATATGGTGTGGGACACTTGCATGTTTTAAAAAGCACCATGAATGCTGAAAGGTGCTGAAAGGTAAAGAAAGGTTTTAGAGCAACATATGCTACCCTCCAGATGACATCTATTCTAGGAAGGGCCTTGTGTATTTCAGCAGGACAATGCAAAAACCACATATTGTATTACGACAACATGACTTCGTAGTAGAAGAGTCCGTGTGCTGAACTGGCCTGCCTGCAGTCCTGATCTTTCACCGATTGATTGAGAACTTTTTTTGCATAATTAAACGAAAAGTTCGTCAAAGTAGACCAAAAACTCTCACACAGCTGGAAGCCTGTATTGAATAAGAGTGGGATCAAATTCCAAAGGCTAAACTCAAGAAACTTGTCTCCTCAATGCCCAGACGCATCCAATGTAACAGCCATCAAATTTGAAAGGTAAAATTTCTCAGTTTCAACATTTGTTATGTCATCTCTGTTCAACTGTGACTAAAATACTGGCTGGTGTGATTTGAAAGTCATTGCGTTTTGGGTTGTAGAAAAATGGACAAAACTCTGAATTTTATCATGGAGAAAAGGCAGGTATTTAGTTTGGAGAGGTCATTGGTGGCTATTGATGTCCATCCACAACTATATTGATAAATTCATGCTAAATTTAGATAGAAAATCATTGATTGACATTGAACCTCATGAGTGAAAAAGATTTGTTCTGTGATTATTTTATGATTTGACGTTCTGCTACACTGCCTGGCCAAAAAAAAAGTTGCACACTCAAATATTTAGTTGGAACCCCTGTAGCTTTGATTACAATGCATATTCGTCTTGTCATTGTTTTGACAACTATATGCAATGCCAGAACATTTCTTTTCGATCAGAAATGCCATGATTTTTGTCCCAGATCTTGTCTTCTCGACATAATGGTTGAACCACTCGGTGGTCTTGAGTACATCCTAATAACTTTTGTGTTTAAGGTCAGGACTTTGTGGTGGAAAATTTTTTTGTGAAAATGATTCCTCCTGCTTGGTCTTGTCATTGATGGTTTTCTTTGCTCAATACAGGCCAATAACTTGCTCGTTCTGAAATACTGTAACATCATTTCCACCATCAGGGAATGTGTTTTCCAACATGATTTTGTAAGAAATGAATAGCGACGCACTTCATCAGTCAGGGTTAAAATGATTATTGCCATCTGAAACATATTAATAACCGCAATAATGATCCAATTTTAGAATTTGTTTATTAACTTCCAAACGGTGACTTTTTTCTTGGCTGGGCAGTGTATTTTGCTGGCTCAGACACCATGGGGAGAGAATCTAAATTTCTTCATATCGAGTTTTGAAAAGTACTGTCAGAAGACGTTCAATTGTGGTCAAGGAGTTTATGATCCCAGAAATATATTGTTTTTAATACCAGCCATTTTTCAATTCTCAGTATTATTTTTTTTATTTCATTGCTGAATTTTCATGAAGATTTTTTTTTTGTGGCCCTTACTCTGAACTAAAATTATATAAAGAAATTGAAATATGATGGCATTGAAAATTCCAAGTATCTTGTTGCATTTCAGCCACCCCCCCTCCCTCCCTCCCTTTTGAAGCTCAGCTGTTGAATTATTAAGCCTTAAAATGGGTAATTAATATATAGTGAAATTTGGCTTAGGCGCAAAGGGGTCAAGAAAAATACTTTTTGTGAAGTACCTACATGTTTGGTCTCATAATAGCAGACCAAACAGGTAATAAATAAACTGCAAACACAGAATATGGACTGGCCATCCTCTTATTTGTTGACTGCTTCTTCGTTTAGCTTATTTTGAAGTTATTTCATTTGATGGGCTTGGAATGCTAGGAGACATAAAGATGGGACAGATTCAGCATGGAAATGATGTTCTATGTTTGAGGTCCCCGTTTTGCGGCTATCAAGTACACATAGCACTTTGCATCTGTTGCATATTACATAGCCTGCACTTGGCGTGTCAGCATGGTTAATCACTTCACTGATGCGTTCCTTTGCGGACCTTTTCTGCCCTACTATTATCCTGGTCTTTCATCTTTATTTTCACTCTCATCTTCCTTGCCTCCATTGGTGTTGGAAAATAGACAACACAATTTGTGCACAGGCCCAGTATGGAAAATAGACCACGCAATTTGTGCACCGGTGGGGTCAGATACTAGTCGAGTAATTTGCGCCTGATGAAAGATAAAGCTAAAAATATGTTCACATTTTAGACCATGTAATGACTGTTTTCACTTGACTGATGTATATTTCATCCGCTATTCATCAGAATCTTAAATTTTATGACCGACCCACCCAATCTGCAGATTAGCCGCGGCTATAGAAGATATAACCGCAATCTGTGCATCTCTATTCTATAGCTACCGCAGAAAAACTGAACTGCGAACGAGCTTCAAAAAAGCGAATTCCGGAGGCAGAAAAAGAGCAGATAGGGAAGAGTGATAGCATTTTATGACCAAGATCTCTCTCTTTTCTCCAAAGTTGCTAACCACAGCTTCAAGCCACCATTTAAGACATATTTAATCTCATGTAATTCCCATCATGGATATTGATTTCACTTGGCTCTACAGTCCATTGTTTTCCTTCTGACAAAAAATAAACTGCTCCAGAGTTCCTTTTGAAGCATACCAAGACCAACCAGTTCTCGTGGACTCAGCGTGCCTATTTTGGACCTCACTAATGTTTGACTTCCACATTACCACCAGCCCAAGCAAACAGAATTTATGTGGGAAACACTTCAGACTCCAAAAGGCTAGGGTGTGAAAACTCTCTTAAACTACGTTTCCAATCATACCAGAACCAAAAAGAACCAGTTTTCCATTGAACCCCCATCCCTTAACCGAAGAAGAATGTCTTACTTGTTTCTTAACCAGATGATCTGTGGTTTGGGGTTTCCCTCTGCCCTGCACGTGAAGTAAACTGTGTTCCCTGAGGTAACATCCACGTCCTGCGGCTCAGAGGTGATCCTGGGAACCTCTATGGTGTGGGACAGGGGAAGGGGGTTGAGAGGTGGAGAAAATGAGGGGACAAGTTTAACAGAGCTATAGTCAACTGACCTGCTCCTATTCACTGGCCAAAAACATGCAGCATTTTAAGGCGTATTCAAGTAACGAGCTGGGGGAACAGCAGATAAAATGCTTTCAAAAAATTTTTTTCACAAAATTTGCATTCATTTGCCATGAGGACAATGCATATAATTTCAGTTGTTCGAACCAAGCCAATTCTTGGTCGATTTGATGGGAACAATGAGGAGTGCCCATATTTCCACAAGCAAAGAACATATCTGTGGCTGTCTCAGAACAAAATCAATAACAAACAGAATTTTGATTGAACTTTATTCATTGTAACCCATGCTTTTTAATTTCACACGAAAATGATATTGGTTTCAAAAATGGAAATAGTTTCACCACAAAAAATACAGGAAAAGTGAAATTGTGTTTTGTAAAGTGAAGCTCACAAAAAAACATAGTAATTTGCAAACATGTATAATTTACTTTGTAAATACACTTTTTAATTTCGCACGAAAATGATATTGGTTTCAAAAATGGAAATAGTTTCACCACAAAAAATACAGGAAAAGTGAGATTTACACATTTAGTTCCATCTGTACATGTGAAACCGGTTTTGCACATTTGTGACACGCTTCCTGCCACTTTGTGGGCCACGTGACATTTGTGATTCCTTCCTATTTATCTGTGCATTTTTGTCCAGTCACACCAGAGCAAACCTCTGAAACGATATGCAAATGCAAAGAGCAAACAACTGAGTTCCTGCACATTTGCCTTTTCAAAATTCCAGATTCCATACTCAAATTTCTAGACATCAAGGTAGATTTTTAGACCATATTTAACACCAGAGAGCAAACAGCTATATGCCTCTTCTTAAATAAGTTATTTTAAATCTGTTGTCATGTATGTTTGCATTATGACTAGGCCATTATGTTGCCAAATAATTGTGTTAGAACATTGTATCTAGCTAGGTTAATGCTGGACATACTGTACATCAATTACAACCCCAATTACAAAAAAGTTAGAATGCTGAGTAAAATGTAAATAAAAAAGAAAGCAATGAATTGCAGATCTCATAAACCACATTTTATTCACAATAGAACCATGGGCCAGAAATCATAGCTTCACTGGAATCTGAGGTCTGTTCCGCTCCTGGATGGCAACATGAAATCATGTGTTCCAAGTCGATATGAGGGTGCTGAATTCATATCTGCCTGTTGCCACGGCGTCAGACTGCTCTGGAGGCCACCACAAGAGGGCGATCATCCAATTGTTGCTCATTTTTGGTCCAAAATCGTATTTTGATTTTTTTTTTCTACGTTGGTCCCTCAAAGGGATATAAATTTGGCAAATACTTTTAAAAATCATTCCCCACAAAAATATATAACTGATCATAGAAGTTATGAAAATTTCATGTGAAGTTTGACCTTTAAATCATTAAAGGTCAATGTCAAGATCACAAAATAAAGGTTCACATACATTTATAAGGCCTCATGTAATACCAATCAAGCTCTGAAGCAATTTTGGTGATACAAGTCATTAAAAATTCAATAAGTCAATTGCAAACTTAAAAGGTCACAGGACGTCAAGTTGAGGTCAGAAAATGGAATTTATAAATGACTTTCTAAATGTCTCTATGCAAACCTTGGCTCCATCTGTGATCACTTTCGTGATACAAGTCATTGAATTTTCACTTGGTCGCATTTTACCTTCGAAGGTCAATATGAAGGTCACCAAATGAAAGTTCAAATATGACTTCCTATATGTCTCTGACATACACTCCTAGGCTCCATCTGTGACCATTTTGGCAATACAAGTCATTTTCATTGTATTAGGTCAAGTTTGACCTTCGAAGGTCACCAACAGTCAAGTTGAATGTCACTAAATGAAGGTTCAGGTGTAGGGCCCACAGAACTATGTCTCCCATGCAGTCAACAGGAAACAGAAACATCCTATACAGCACCACCCACTTCCTTTACGTTACCCAATAGAATGAGCCCAAGAGTGATAAAACGGGCAACAGAACTTTTAGAACTAGGGACCCCATCCAATTCATTCTCTCTTCTCAGTCACTTCCAACTGAGGAGGTCACGCTCTCTCTTGGCGTATCTTCCCCCAGGGGAAGAGACACTCACTCTTGGGCCATCTCCCCCACAGGGAAGGCCTGACTCTTTTCAAGCGAAAAGACAGCACTTGTATTGGAATTCACGCATCCTGCGCAATTCCATTTGGCCTATCTGCAGAGTGCTCATATGGCTGCGAATCTCCATTTAAGTTCAGGACTGCACATCTCATTAAACTATCTTATGCCCGGTGCTACAGCTAGTTGAAAATGGAACAACTCCGAAAAAGAACTTTTCCGAATCAGCAAGGACATTCCTCACGGCGACCGACACAGCAGGGCAGCACGCAACTCCAAGTGGAAACAGGACTTTGGATCCACGCACCCCGCAGGACATCCACGCAAGGACTGCGTTGTTCAATTGACCCGGGGAGGATTTCCAAGCTATGAACTTCAGTAAGACTAACTGAACATTCCAGGCAATAATGCAGTTTAGCAGTTTTCAACTTAAACTGTACCGTTGTCTATTACTGATCTAATTGTATAATCGCATTGTGTCCGTTTTTATTTTTTATGAAGTTAAATAGCCATTGATTGTTTGTCTTTATATGCATCATCTTTTTCCTGGCTAACTTTCTAATTAACTAACATGCATGGCGTAGTATGGATGATAACTCAATTAGTCATACAAATTGCGTATGAGCTGGAGCAAACTCTTCTCGCAATTCATTGAAGCTAAATGGAGTTATCTAGCCACGCATCGCCTGCCTACAGCTACATTTAGAAATTCTAAGCAGCCCCCAAGCTGAAAGACTTTGACCCAAGACAAAGAAACTCGTGCCCACGAGCACACACGTGCGTCTGCCACGCGCGCGGACACACGCCTGCCCACTCCCAAATTCGCGCACACGCGTGCTTCCTGCACGTGCGCCAACACACATGCACACTAGCACATACACACGCACGCCATAGTTACTCTCTTTAGTTCATATATTGTCCTTCCGTAGATTCAAACCTACACTCTATCTGTAACGATTTTGTTGATATAAGTCATTGAAATTTCACTATATGAAGTTGGACCTTTGAAGTTCACCAAAGGATGAGTTCCAGGCCACCAAATGAAAGTTCATATATGACCTTCCTATAAGTGTTCAATGCACATACAGTTGCAATCAAAATTATTCAACCCCAATTGCAAATTGGGTTTACTGAGACAATTTACAAACTTTCAGCCGTTTGTGATAAATAGATTAAACAAGAACATTTTAAATAGCTCAATACAACTAATATTACTAATATTTCTCCAATTTTAGCACAAAATGTCACTTTTAATGACTAATGGAGGCTCAAAATTTTTTAACCCCCCGAATAAAATCCGTCATTCGACCATATTTGCAAATCAGGTGTTGCCTCAAGCACACCTAATCAAAAGCCTAATTAGTTGCATCAGGTTTGCTTGAGATAGAACACTTGCATTCGCTAGGGCTTTGTTGAGAGTGACATTTAATTGCATATTAGACATATGGCTGTCAAGAGAATTGTTTAAAAAGCTAATAGAAGAGATCATTGCCTGGCACAAACAAGGAAAAGGATACTAAACGGTAGCACAAGCACTGAATGTTCGTAGAGATACAGTTGGAAGCATAGTTTGCAATTTCGGAGTTAAAGGAAAAGTGGCTACAGTACCAGGACGCGGCAGAAAGAGGAAGCTATCAATGGCTGCCACCAGATTCCTGTGGAGACAGGTGGTCAAAAACCATCAAGTGACTGCAGGAGACCCATAGCAATACTTGGAGGCAGGAGGCACTGAGGTTTCCATTTGCCTAGAATGGCGCATACTAAACGTTGAAGGTCTCCAAGGCATACACCACTACTGATCTGAAAGCAAAAGCTCCAATATGCTCAAAACTATTTAAATTAGCTACAGACGTTTTGGGAAACTGTTTTGTGGAGTGATGAAACAAAACTGGAATATTTTGGGTTTATGAATCAGTGGTATGTCTGCAGAAAGGAATGAAGAAGCATATGCTGAAAAGTACACCCTGCATACAATGAAGAATTGTGGGGGCTTTTTGATGCTCTGCGGCTGCCTTGCTCCCTCTGGCACTGGAAACCTGCAAAGTGTGGAGGGAAAATGGATTCAGTCAAGTACCAGGATTTCCCAGGAGAGAATGTCATTCCGTCTGCAGAGAAGCTGATGCTTGGGCATCATTGGACCTTCCAACAGGACTATGATCCTTAGCATAACGCAACATCCAGCAAGGCTTAGTTTCAGAAGAAGTCTGAGAAGATTCTAGAGTGCCCATCACAGTCACTTCACTTGAACCCCATAAAAAATCTCAGGTAAAATTTGAAGAGGACTGTTGCAGCATCCAAACCCTAGAATATTAGTGAACCGGAGGCCATTGTCCATGAGGACTGGGCTAAGATTCCTTGTGAATGCAGCCAAAAGCCGGCATCTGCCTAAGCATCACATTTCCAGTAGGTCATAGCGAAGGGTGCTCTACTAATTATTGAAGATGCTTGTCATGAAGGGGTTAAATAATTTTAAGCCTGCAGTAGTCATTAAAAGTGGCATTTGTGTTGAATGTGGAGAAGGCACTTTTAATGTTTGTTGTGTTAAGCTATTTAAATTGTTCTTGTTTGATTTTTTTCATTGCAAATAGCTGAAAGTTTGTAAATTTTACCAGTGAACCTAATTTGCAATGGGGGTTGAATCATTTTGATTGCAATTGCATGTTCCCAATCTTCCATATTTTCAAGCCAAGAAGTCTTTGAAAATTGTAACATTTTGCTTGACCTCAAGTCTGGCCTTTCAAGGTCATCAAAGGTCAACTTTAACACAGCCAAAATATAGGTCATATATGACTTCCTCTGTCAATAATAGAAACCTAATCTCTATCTGCAACCATTTAACTTCAGCAGGCCATCTTGCATATTCTCCATGAGACCCAATGTTGAACTACAGCAACCCCACTCGACCGACTTCCATAGATTCCATCAAAATGGTGCTCACACTGTTCATTGAGGGTACCAAGGTAAGTTGATTGCCTGACTTAGAGAAAAAAAAAAGTCATCAGCCAGTTTTTGAGAAATAATTTCTGAGTCCTGTCTCCAGCATTAGGGGCAAAGGTTCAAGGGCTCATAAAATGGACAAAAATGATTCAATCAAAAATCCAAAAAATAGAGATATTGTCAAGTTACAGGACACAGGGGTTTTGCCATTGTCCGAGAACATGATTTCCTGAACGTGATTTCCTCTCTGAACTGCTCGTCCTGAGATCTTCACGAGATCTGGGCAAACCCTGACCTCATGTTGCGCCGTCCAATTTCTGCAGACCTAGCCAGAGCCAAGCACGGCGCTGGACCTGCCCACCCCGGAAACTATTCTAGCAGGCACAAACAACAGCGGATCATATTACGCCTTAGTCGCATTGACACTTCCAGAAATACAAAAGAAGAAGAACCGTGGATCATTTGAGGTGCAATTCCATCAGTATGTCTCCCAAAGCTGCTATTCCGTGTTTTTTTTTGGATGCAAAAAAAAGCATGACTTTTTTCTCTTCCAAAAGACGATAACCCAAAATGTGGGTACTTTATTTTTTTGCTGGCGGAAAACCGTAACACTCAAAGGGAACGTGAGTCATTTGTGCTCTGCATTTCACCAAAGACAGCTTTGTCAATAAAGGATAATTTGGCGCTAGATGTGCGTCTCAGCTGCCTCTCAAACCTGGAGCAGTCACATCGATCAAGCGCTCGGAGCCACAAGATTTAAGTAATGATATAACAGCAAATAATGTAAGCCAAAACATGTTTCGGGTGGCTAGCAGGACCGCTAACAATAGTTAGCACAAACAACTGGCCTTAAACGCAGACTTGTAAAATATCTGAAGATAAAGTCTGGACCAGTAGCAACTGTCCGTGACTCACAGACGCAGAAGCAGTAAGTTTTACTATTTTGTGTTGCGTTGCAGCATAAGCCTACCTAACGTGATATCTAAATTACCATTGTTAATGGTTGTGTGTATGCAAGTGTATTATCAGGGGACAATTAACAGAAGGTGTGTGAACATAAACCTCATTTGAAGTTAACTTTTTATACTTGTAGTAATTTGGCTGCTTGGTATAACTGTTCACGCAATGGAACTTACGGTCTGTAAAACCTGCATAGCATGGTAACGCTCGTCTGTCATTATGATGACAGCTTGGTTACTACCGTATGTTAGTTTGCGTTTCATGCTACTTAAAAACTACAAGGAGTGTATAAAGAGGTTCTTGAAAATGAAACCTTGGAAGCTGAAATGTTCTGTCGCTGGTTGTGAACTGTGTAACTGAATGGCTGTTGTATTAAACTACCTTGTCTGTGTGTATATACACCTTTTTCTCCAACATTTCTCAACCAATTGTCACCAAATTTGGTGTGAATATCCACTTGGACACCAGGAAGGACTTGACGTCTCCCGATTTTTGAAAAACGGTCATGCACGCAAAAAAAAAAAAGGCAATTTCACTCCGGGTAGTGAGTAGCAGCTAGTCCCCAATAAAACACAACAACAATACCATGAAATACAAAAATTTGTTTGACTTATTTTCCCAGAGTGGTCACTCACCTCCTATTCTGGACAAATTCATGCACTTCTTAGGCATTCTTTGGCGTTCAAACTACCAGGAAAAAGGGCTCGTTATGCATTTTGCAAATGTCCCGGAGCGGTATTTCATAACGCAGGAAATCTCAAAAACCATCATCAGACACAGACGATCCACTGCTATTTTCATAGAACCAATGGAATCTCTGGAACTCCTGAAAGTGCTCCGCAATGAGTCTCGAAATGAGCCTCCATTTGAACTGAACGGTCAAGGTCAACTGAGTGGTGGGCTGTCAAATAAGCCTTTCAATTTTCATCTCTTGCGTGACACGTAGTGCACAATCGTTTCCTCTGCTAGAAATGGTGCACGCTTAAAAGTCAGCCTGTGAAAATTAACACTTATTATTTCTTTGATTTTCTAAAAAGGGAATTCCGTGTACTGCTAAATTGCAATACAGCTGTTGCTTTAATGATGTAAATTTATTATGTTATGCAAATATAACCTCCGTAGTGAAATTCACGCATCCATGGAATGAAGCTTATTTCACGTAAGGTATCGCTTTTGAATATTAAACGGAACAAACCAAATAAATTGACATGTTCGAATGATGGAAACTCGACATTACAAAGGGGAAAAACCCAACGCTGTTGTAAACTGATTGAATTTAACAGTTAAATCAATCATTGTTTCCAGGTTATTTTAACTGGAGGTGGAGTCCTGTGTGCATTTAACTGTAGTTTACCTTTCACATACACAGAACTTTGGTGTAAAACTTATAAAATGACAGTTAAAGTAACTGGAAAAAAAGGTGCAAGTTTACAACAGTAGATGCACCAAATTTTATTCCAACAACAATAAAAGGAAATCGTCAGCCAATAAACAGTGGTGAGCAAAATGCCAGATAGAATCAATATTAACCCTCGTCCGACAATTTTTTTTTCCTGTCCCACAAAAACGTTAACAGATATGATCTAATGCTTCTAGGTAATTGTTTATTCATCCTTTGCACTCATTTTCATGAAAAAACGATGAGGGGGAGGGTAGGCCGTCAAAGTCAAAGGGTAGGGGGGGGGGTGGTTTCCACCAGCGTCAATTTTTGCCTGATTTTGATACAAAATATGCTAACAAATTAGTTGCAAATAGTATGCTATCATTATGTTTCATGCTCAACGAACTTCGTAGACCACACTGTTTGTGATCCTTATTGATTTATTGATGTAGCTTGTCCTTGTATTAGTATATCTTGGAATTACAATGGCCAGCAACGACCAGTAACCTTGAAGTGATCTTCACCTAATAATATCAGTATGCATGACCAACATACTTTTACTGTGTTTGAGTGGTTACTGTACTGTATACTATTTTTACACTGTACATTAGCCCTACTATTATGCAAGTTCATAGAATTGTTCATAAAGTTGTTCTTATAATTCATAGATAAACCTTTTATGCAAGTGTGTAACATTTTGAAGATATTTTGGCACGTTATTTAAATCATAGATAAAAACAGAATACAATGATTTGCAATGATGATGAATGATTTTCAACTTATATTCAATTGAATACACTGCAAAGACAAGATGTTTAAAGTTCAAACTGAGAAACTTTTTTTTTTTTTTTGTAAATAATCATTAACTTAGAATTTAAAGGCAGCAACACATTGCAAAAAAGTTGGCACAGGGGCCTTTTTACCACTGTGTTACATCGCCTTTCCTTTTAACGACACTCAGTAAACGTTTGGGAACTGAGAAGACCAAATTTTGAAGCTTTTCAGGTGGAACTCTTTCCCATTCTTGCTTGATGTACAGCTTAAGTTGTTCAACAGTCCGGGGTCTCCATTGTCGTATTTTATGCTTCATAAAGCGCCACACATTTTCAATGGGAAACAGGCCTGGACTACAGGCAGGCCAGTCTAGTACCCGCACTCTTTTACTACGGAGCAATGCTGTTGTAACACGTGCAGTATGTGGCTTGGCATTGTCTTGCTGAAATAAGCAGGGGCGTCCATGAAAAAGACGTTGCTTGGATGGCAACATATGTTGCTCCAAAACCTGTATGTACCTTTCAGCATTAATGGTGCCTTCACATATGTGTAAGTTGCCCATGCCTTGGGCACTAATACACCCCCATACCATCACAGATGCTGGCTTTTGAACTTATATAACGCCCATAACGCCTATAACAGTCCGGATGGTTCTTTTCCTCTTTGGTCCGGAGGACACGACGTACACAGTTTCCTAAAACAATTTGAAATGTGGACTCATCAGACCGCAGAACACTTTTCCACTTTGCATCAGTCCATCTTAGATGAGCTTGAGCCCAGCGAAGCCGGCGGCGTGGGTGCTGTTGATAAATGGCTTTCGCTTCGCATTGTAGAGTTTTAACTTGCACTTGCAGATGTAGCGATGAACTGAAGTTACTGACAGTGGTTTTCTGAAGTGTTCCTGAGCCCATGTGGTGATGTCCTTTACACACTGATGTCGGTTTTTGATGCAGTATCGCCTGAGGGATCGAAGGTCATGGGCATTCAATGTTGGTTTTCGGCCTTGTCGCTTACGTGCAATGATTTTTCCAGATTCTCTGAACCTTTTGACGATATTTCGGACAGTAGATGATGAAATCCCTAAATTTCTTGCAATAGCTCGTTGAGGAATGTTGTTTTTAAACTGTTCGACAATCAGCTCACAAATTTGTTCACTAAGTGGTGACCCTCGCCCCACTGAGCATTTCGGGGAAGCTGCTTTTATACCCAATCATGGCACCCACCTGTTCCCAATTAGCCCGTTCACCTGTGGAATGTTCCAAATAAGTGTTTGATGAGCATTCCTCAACTCTCTCAGTCTTTTTTGCCACTTGTGCCAGCTTTTTTGAAACATGTAGCAGGCATCAAATTCCAAATGAGCTAATATTTGCAAAAAATTACAAAGTTTACCTGTTCGAACATTAAGTAACTTGTCTTCGCAGTGTATTCAATTGAATATAGGTTGAAAAGGATTTGCAAATCATTGTATTCTGTTTGTATTTATGATTTACACAACGTGCCAACTTCACTGGTTTTGGGTTTTGTATATAAAAACAAGTATTTTGGTCATTTTGATGTTAACAATTTAAAACAAATATCAAGCACAAAGTAACATTGAGAAAGGTGCTAAACGAATGTGTTGAAAAATAGCTGCAGCTTAACTGTAAGTAATCAAGTAAAATTTTATTTACAAAGCACATAGAATGAAGTACTGAGCAAAAAAGAAAAGGAGAATCAACAGAATGGTATCCAATTCCGAACAATCGGTTGCCGACTCAACTTATAGCTGTAATCATCATTTAATTTCCAATGGTCACGGTTACAAGAGAAGTTAAATTACACTTATCTGAGAAGATAAATATAAAGTTTCACTAAAATATATTTTTCCTTCGGTTAAAAAATCAATAACTTAGGAGTTCAAGCATGAAAAAGCTGTCTTTTAAGCTTATGTACACTTAACAATTGCCAGGTGCAGCCTATGTCCAAAACGTTTCTCTCTTGCCCAAGTGGGCTGCTTTGAGACATATAGCAGCCCAGGTTGTATGTGTGATGAAAATGGTTTGGTGTCAAAAACGTCTGCAAAATCAAACAAATCTCTCCTCTTTTATTAGCCAAAATGTTTTTCTGCTGATTAGCTGTTGTTACGGACAGGTTTGTGAATTCAGGATTAAATTTGAAAAGATTTTTGAAATAACTGAGAGAATGAACGTAGCAATTACAATAACACAGAAATGGATAATGAAATTACTACATTAAAGATAGAAATGCTATTTACTAGCCCGAACTGTCCGTCCTTGGGATGTTCCCACTACAATGGTGAAGATCCACTGGAATCTGATGTCTTCGATGCGGTGATCCTGATATTCGCAGAGTCCGTATCCAAGAAGTGTCTATATAATCCAAAGTCCGATTGCACCCAGGAAAGCCGGTCTAGCATTCACGTGTAGCAGACTGGAAATAATTTTCATTTTTTATTGGCTGCAAGTTCCTTTTATAAAGGCCTTGTACTCCTGTATGATGTCATAAAGAATAATCTTGAAGGTGACGGCTCTTGAAGAATCCTGCAGACAATAGAATCCTCTAGATGGCTCCTGAAGTTTCTATGGTGTTCCCAGGCTAGTCACAATGTCCACAAGCACTCATGAATATTCATTATCCCTATTGGCAGAGCAACATAATACAATCAGGTCAGAACGTCACACCTCCCTCCGTAAAAGAAAAAGTTGAAATGTATGACAACTTGTATGACAAAAGTGATATGCATTGTTGGTAAATACAATAACAAAAGAACACTAAATCTCGAAAGGAATTCACTTAACTATTTACAAATTAATACCAATCTTAAGATACAAATTGAGACTTAACGAGAAAGTGCATCTGCACAAACATTGTCAACACCATGAATATGCTAAACAATCATGTTGTACTCTTGCAGCATCAAGCTCCAATTTAATATTCTACTGTTTTAGTTTTTCCATCTTGTTCAGAAACGTCAACGGATTATGATCTGTATACACCAGTATAGGTTGAATTGAAGAGGAAAGATAGACCTCAAAGTGCTGCACAGAGCTAAGGTTTCCGTCTCAACAGTTGAAGAATTTCTTTGGTGAACATCAAACTTCTTAGAGAAATAACAAACTGGATGTTCGATACGATTGTTGTCCACCTGCACCGACATCACTGGAGTATACTGCCAAGGTGAAAGGTTTGCAGAAATCAGGAGCCTGAAGAACTGGTTGTGCACGTAACAGGGACTTAGCATTGTAAAACGACTTTTGACAAGACTCCGACCTGACAAATTTTCTATTCAGAAGATCAGTCAAAGGGGCAGTGACATCACCAAAGTTTTTGCAGAACTTCCAGTAATAACCTGCCATGCCTGAGAACCTCATCAAGCCACGCTTGTTTTCAGGGGCAGGAAAATCAACAATGCTCTGAACCTTGCTGCAATAGGAGCTACCTGACTATGACTAGCGACATAGCCCAGATAAATGACACTGGCCTGACTAAACTCGTTTTTAGCCAAGTTGACAGTCAGATTGGCCTCGAACGACCGAAGGAAAACTGCCCTCAATTAGTAGAGATGATCATTCCAGGTGTCTCTATGCACAACAGTGTCATCTATATAAACTCAAACACCCTCAAGACCTGCAAGGCACTGATTCATCATACTCCCCGCTCCCCCGCTGGGGGAGACGAATGCTGATACTTCCTTGCCTCTCCCAGTCAGTGGGACACACCAGTATCCTTTCAGTAGACCATACTTTGTGATGTACTTGGACATGCTAATCTGACTGATGCAATCATTAATCCGGGAGACTGGGAAGGAGTCCGTCTTGGTCACGGCATTCACTTTTCGATAATCTGTACAAAATCTGATGGAACCGTCAGGCTTCGGAACAAGGGCACAAGGTGAAGCCTAGTCACTCTGACTCTGTTCAGCATGTGGGACACTTCCTTCTCCATCGTTCGGGCCTTCTGCCGGTTGATGCGGTAGGGATGCTGCTTTATAGGCGGCGCCTTCCCAACGTCCACATCACGTTTAGCAATGTGTGTCTTGCGGGGCACATCTGGAAATATGGCCTTATATTCTAGAAGGAAGTCCGTAAGCTGCCGTCGATCCTTACAAGGTAGGTGACTCAGCTTCTGGTTTTCCAAGACCTCGGAGTTACTTAATCGGACAGGACGATTGTCTACCAGCTTCACTGCCTGAGGTTCTTTGGTCCTTCCAGTCTGGGAACCAAGGCTGACAGTCATGACCTCACCAGATCTCTGATGGTGCTCCTGGAGCATGTTGATGTGGCACAGCTGCGAGGCCTTCCTACGATCAGGAGTCCTGATGATGTAATCTACAACCTTAACCTCACAGATGATCTCATACGGGCTATGATACCTTGCCTGCAGACGGCTTCCAGGAATGATCATTAATACCAACACCTAATCTCCCAGGTTGAAGCTTCGCTACTTGGCATCTCGGTCATGCAGCCGTTTCATCTTTTTCTACGCAGACTTGAGGTTTTCTTGTGCCTGTTCAAAAGCCTGACGTAGTCTCTTGTTGAACCAGGACACATAATCCAACAGACTCACATCCTCACTCGGCTCCTGCAGCCATTTCTCTTTCGACAGCTTCGGTGGACCTCGGACTGTGTGGCCGAACACCACCTCAAATGGGCTAAATCCCAAGGATTCCTGCACCGATTCTCGAGTGGCAAACATGAGCAGTAGGATGCCCTCATCCTAGTCCTTCTCATTCTGGAAGCAACAAGTCCTCATTATGATCTTTAGAGTGGAATGAAACCTCTCTAGCACCCCCTGGGACTCTACATAGTAGGCACTTGATGTTATCTGCTTGGCTACAAGTTAACACACCACACTTTGGAACAGGCCAGACATGAAGTTGAATCCCTGATCTGACTGGATTTCCTTTGGCACACTACACAAAGTGAAGTTTTTGCGATCTTCCCTCTGGTGGAATAATCCCCAATGCCCCAGTGCAGTGACGGGGACACTGTACTGAAGGAGACGCTGTTTTTCGGATGAGACGTCAAACGGAGGTCCTGACTCACTACAGTCATTCCTGTGACCCTCTTCGATAAGAGTAGGGGATTCCCCGATGTCATGGCTAAAATCCCAACCTGGCTCTTTCGACCTGCCACCTAATCATCCCCTGATCTAATTGGCTGTGTAAATTGCCCTCTCCCTCCCCACCTCTACCCCCAGGGCTCCCTTGAAAAAGATTTCAATCTCAGCGGGACTTCCCTGGTTAAATAAGGGTTAAATAAATGAATAAAAAAGCTGATTCCCATCCAAATAGATTTGGAGGGGTCAAAAGCAATACTAGAACATCGAAACCTGGGGGAAAAAAAAGCTCTTTAGTGACATTAGGAATGTTTTTCCTTCACATTACAGCTGGAATTATAACCAAACACTGTTTAGTTATCTCAATAGCTGTGTTTCTCCAAGTATTTATATATTCATTGAAACAGCCATTGCCATGGCAAGCACTGATGTGATGCTGCAGAAACTCAGTGTTTTAAATTGCAATTTCTAATAGAATTATTTCAATTATAATTCTTAGTTTAAAAAGTGAATATCTTGGAAAAATTTTTGCTTAAAGGGGAACTCAGGGCTAAATCATAATGTTGTTTTATGCAAACATAATTGGTAAATATTGTAAAATACCAAAATATGGAATTCTTGTTTAATAAATGAGGTTTTAGTCCGCCTGATTAGTTGTTGTCTGCTTCAACGGTTGTGTGATAATGATGTAACGTCACCCGAGAATGACGAACTGTAGCCCTTCGCCTAGAGGTATGCGCTGTTGTTGTGTAGGATAGTGTGATTGTCCCCTTCCATTATTTTATGAAAAAAGCTTGTTCAATATGGCCCATTGGATAGTGGCACGAGATGATGTTAAGTACTTTGTGAAATATGCAGGGTTGCTTCAAGATTAACGGTTTGCTTCTGTCACTTATCAGTCTATATCAGATGCTGAGCAGAAGACAGGTATATCATTCCAGATTTGGGATTTTAGCCATCGCCGATATTCCTCGGATTTGGATTAATTCATCAAGAACGATGTTTGCAAGATTTGTCTCGATTACGCGTGACTGATTTGTTCGCTGGCAGTCTTAATGAGACATCAGCTGTGCCACAGAGAAACTAGAGGGTTTTTAACTAGCATCACATTTCAAGCCGTTCTCACTGATGAGTGATGAACTGGCTTTAAGCGACAGACAACAAATATGAAAATATCTGTTAATGTGCAAATATTCCAATATATTCAAATATATTATTTTAATATTGTCAATACTTCATCTACCTTCCCACTCGGCGTCAGTTGCATTCTCAGGACCATCACTTCTGTAGCTATGGTTAGCTGAGTACATCTAAGAAAGCCATAACGATGTAGCAAAACTCGCGAGGTAGTTGCATTTGACAATGTTGAAGTAAATCCACAATAAAACCAAAACAATTTAGCCAAATCCTGGGAATATCAGCAATCGCTAAAATCGTATATCCAGCAGGATACTGATGAGGATTGTGAAAGAAGCAACAAAATCCCTAAGAATCACTGAAGGAATTGCAGGTCTCGGTGGCATCATGAGGTCACCAGGTTTCAAAAAGCACCACGAGGTGTCACCACCACAACCACAGGCTCTTTGGAAGGGTTGTCAAAAGAAAGCCTTTACTGACCAGAAGACACTGAAGCAAGCATTTGGAGTTTGCAAAACGTTGTTTAAATAATGACTGGAACAAGGTGCTTTAGTCAGATTAAACATAAATTGCACATTTCGGTTAGATGCAGCATCAGCATGTTTGGCGTCAAAATGAAAATGCGTACAAGGAGAAGCACCTCATACCCATATTGAAATATGATGATGGCTCAGTCATGTTTTGAGGCTGTTTTAATTCAAGAGGTCCAGGGGCACTGGTTCTGATTAATGGCATAATGAATTCAAAGTATCAGGATATTTCGGATGACAATTAGGTTGCCTCCGCCAGAAGGCTGGGACTTGGCCGTCGGCGGACTTTCCAGCAAGATAATGACCCAAATAATACCTTGAGATCCACACAGAATTGATTCAGTGACAACAAAATCAAGGTTCTACCATGGCCATCTCAGTCGCCAGACCTCAATCCAATTGAAAACCTGAGTTGAACAGGACAGTTGATAATCGCAAACCAAAAATGTGAAGGATCTGCCTGCAGGAATGCTCCAAAATCCCTCCAAATGTGTGTCTTAACCTTGTCAAAAATTACAGGAAAAGACTCCATGCTTTTATCCTCAGCAGAGGTGGTTGCAGTAAGGACTAAATGAAGAGTGCCGATTCAGGGCCAAAAACTGGGCGCAGGATCGCAGGTTTCGCGCATACTTTAGTCAATTTGCGCAAACCTGAAATTTTTCTGCGTTACAATCTCACAGCGCCGATATGTAATAGCAAGGGCCCTATTTTAACGTTCTTTGTGCATGGTCTGAAACATGTGGCGCGAGTGCATTTAGGGTATATCCAAATCCATTTTCGTGGAACGGCAAGATATCTGAGTGCACAGTATGGGGCTTCGAGCAAAGGGGTTGGATTTAAACCCTTAATTAATCATTAGCTTGTTTCGGGCAAAACATGGAATAAACCCATCAGAGCATCATCTCCCATCCCCTTCAAAAGCCAAGAGGACTTGTACCTTGGCGAATAGCTGCTTGTTATCAGGGTGGATTTTCTGTGTAGCAGTAAAAAAAGAAAAAAAACTTCACGGAATGAGGGCAAAGTGAAAGCGCGTGAGCAAACCATTGTCATAACAATGGAAACCTGATCAAAGTGATCTCCTGAAATTAAATAAAAATATTTTTGAAATATTGCTCAGAACTATTTTAATCCTATCCAAATATTAAAAATCATAACCGTGGATCCCCAGGGCCGCAGGTGTACTTTACATTACAACTTGTGCTTAAAACAAGCAAACAAAAAAAGAATAATTACGCCTGGTGGGGAACGACCAAGATAAATTAAAATAAAATTTTGCTTTTGCTCGGTGTTCTGTATTATGTTTGTGTTCCGTGTACATCTGTAAAATAATTTGAAATTGAAAAACAGAAATCAAGGTTTAAAAAAAATGCTGGAGAATTAAAAAAAATTAAAATAAAAAAAAGCTAGCAAGAAAGAAACAAAACTAATGCTATTATGACTATGTAAAGAAAGCCCTTTCCTTTCCAACTGGAGTGAAGAACTGTAGTTTCCACTTGTTTTATGATTGAAGTCGGATATATGGAGGAAATTCAAATTACAGACGGTGATGACAATACATCCACTGCTTTTTCTGTTGCTTAAAAGTGCCCGTTTTTAGGGCTACTTTGTTTGTCACACAAACAGTAAATAATAAATCTACCTCCAAATTAAATTCAGGATTTTGCATTTGGTAATGGAAACGGGACAGCAGGCACTGTATTAATAGATCTGGTCGAATTCAAAATGAGTTTTTCAGATAATTGCAGGTGATGGGTCTTCCCATGCAGGACTTATCCAAACTTTTGAAGCACATTTTCAGCACTTCAAAAATTTGTTCAGTTACAGTTCGTGTTTTGTGTGACGGAATGGAAATCCATGCGCTATTCAGACATTATAAGCCATGTATTTGATATTTTGGCCAACCATTGTCGCCGAACAGCCATTCTTCCAGGGTGGATCCTATGGAAGACAGCATGAATTGCAAAGTTCACCAGCATAAAAGAGTTGTGGCTTTATCCAGTATAATCTGAATACCTATGTGCATAACCTCACGTGATGAATTGCAAATTATCGGAAAGAATAGATTCCCTGACAATTAAAATGGCCCGAATCGAAGCATGCAACAAAATGGGTATTTAGAGCGATCACACTCATCATTCTGGCACAAATTTTTTTTGCCTGGTATCCATACATATCAAGTGCTGGTCGCCCCCAACGGTCACTCACTGATATGTCAGGGCCGGCTGAAGCCTGCTTCGACTGGTGTTGCAATGAAAACTGCTGGGGGGTAGAGACGTTTTGTTGACCAGGGGAGGAAGATCACGTTTAAATTTTGTTGACCAGGGGGGGGGTGGCAATCGCGATTCATTTCAGGGGCGGATCCAGGAATTGCTGAAAGGGGGGGGGGGCGGAGGCCACTATTCGCACCAAAGGCATGTGCAAGGAGGTGGGTCTGGGGATAGCTCCCAGGGTTTGACATTCCCTCAAATTTAGTACTGGTCACAAGGACCAGTATAATTTGAAGATCCAATAGTCCTGACCAGATTTCAATGGTCCCAAACTGCAAGTCACAACCGAGCCCTCTAGGGAGGTCCGGAAAATTTTAAGATATTAACCCCCCTAAAACAGCATTTTCCTGCATTTTTGCAGTATTTATGTCACTTAATAATTGAGTGAAAATCACAAGTTTTATGCATAAAAAGGGAAGATATTGTTTCGTACCAAATGTAGTTATCAGAGACATAAATGAAACATATATTGCAATATAAACATTTTACATTACTCAAAGGTTCACAATCACTGTAAATGGCAAGTAACAGTCCCATTACCAGATCATGCCTACTTATTTCAGATATTAACAATGGACAATTAAGAACGTAAATTATAAACATAGCAGTAAGTTTTATTCAGATATTGCCAAACAAACATGGCAACAGAATGCAATCACAATCACAGAACAGTGACCAACTCAAACAGCGATTACACACTTTATTTATATATCTTGGTGATTCTTTATTCATTACACCTCGGAGATGGTCTCTTCTCCTTCAGATGACAGACTAAAGAGTAATGAGTAAATGCCCAAGAAGATGAATCTATAAAGGGTGTAAATTAATGGGTGTAAATTAATACAACCTCTTTTAAAATGCCCTTGAAATATCTTAAACAGGATTTTCATTCATGTGAACTTAGTTTTTCAAAACAATTCTTATATAGAGAATCTCACCCAAGTGGCTTCAGATGCAAAATATATCGTCACATCCCCAAAGCTCAATTTTTATCAACTTGTGGTGATATACAAATATGTTTCACAAAGATCGAAACATCAATTCCAGAATAAAGAGGTTGAAAACCATGAAATTACATGATCAGCTGATGATGGTAGGCCTATGTACTATAAATTATAATGTAGTTTGGTTCACAGACAATTTGAGCTAATGTTTCCATGCAAGAAATAAAAGATAATCTTTATTTACAAGATTTAAACAGTAAAACAAAAGTAATGTGTTGTGTTTTGTGTTGTATTAAAACACAAAAATACGTCGTATTTATGAAGTGAAATTTGGAAGTGACATACAGACAAAAAGCTATGACCGAAAACCGGATAACACGGACTTTTGACCTACATTTGGAGTTCACGTTATCAGCTGTTACGAGAACTAATTTTACAAGTTATGCAATTGAAATAATTTTATTTTATTTTAAAAAATTTTTTTGTGCTTACCTGTAAGGTCGTCCGTTCTTTGCAATAGCATGAGCAGTGCGAAATGGATGAGTAAGACTATTCCAAACTTGTTGGTTCATAGCAATCAACGTTTTCTCTGCTTGAGTCGTTCCGGGTTTGGCTAGTTTCGCTTTTGCTTTATCTGCGAGTTTACGATGGTCATTTGAACTTTGATGAGACTTAATTGCATCAATTTTCATGTTACTACACCCAGTAACAAACGAACCTGCCATTTCAGAAACTCTGCACAACTTGCAAAACATTTTGCCAGTACCGTTGGTTTCGTGGTATTCTAACCAACTGAATTCAGTTAGCCATTTTTCTTGAAACAAACGTATACGTTTTGAAGCATCGTAGCTTCGCTGTTGCTCTATAGTTGATCAGATTTGGTTTTTTTACGTGGCGGTGGAGCCAATTGAGGGAAAAAACGATGCATGATTTTGACATTTGAAATGTAGACGGAAACTTCCCGTTTACAAAGACTCGTAACATTGACGAAAGACTCACAGCAATGTTAAGAGCTTTGAACCCGGAAGTTTTTGAAAAGACGATGTATTTGAAGACTTATTTATTGAGTTTATATTTATTTTCTAAAGTAGGCCTATCACGTTTATGAAATGAGAACACATAAAAGTTGATGAGCAAGAGATGACCAGCTGATAACAATGGAAAATCTACTGGTCCGTCGGGATAGTGAGATTTTTTGTTTCACTGGTCCTGACAAAATTTTACGAGACCCGGGCCAAAGGACCAGCGTGAATGTCGACCCCTGGCTCCCCCAGAAAAATTTTAATAATTAATGTGCTGAAAACACATTTCTCTTGGTATCTTGGGAGAAAAATCTGGCCTATCTTTTCAATGATTTTCCTCTTAAAGTTCCAAAAATTAAGCTAAAAAAACTTTCAAAGGGCTGGTATAAAACAGTTTTATATTAATTGACAACTTTTACCTTTACCAAAGACTTTCTCTTTACTGTCAATGTTTGTGACCTAAACCCTTTTGCTTTTGTTGGTGACTTGGTCAAAATTTCAAAGAGGAGAAAATCTTTCAAAATCATCCAAACCCTACTGTGTTGGTATTCAATGGAAAGTGCTTGATGTGCGCCTTTCCATTGAATAGCAATGTGCTATGGTTTGAGCGATTTTCATTGGTTTTGATGTTTCAGAAATGTTGACAAAATCACCACCAGCAGTGAAAGGGTTTGACCATATTTCCCATAAAACATTGATATAATTAGTTGTTCAATTTATATAACACCAAATAGCCTCCAACAAAATGATTGTAGTGTATATCTAACATGCAAACCCAGTGGCTATATGCATCTGTGATTTTAGCAGATGTTAACAAATCACCAAATCCCTCTCCTACAGAGAAACATGGATTTAAACTCTCGGTACCCATCTTGAAGAAGTGAGCCGTCTGTTCAAAACATTCGCGTTTAATATCTAAAAGATCCAGTAGATTTCAAGAGATTAAAAACAATAATCAACTGTTGGACACGGAGTTATATTGAAACCATCCCACTGTCGGACACGGAGTTATTTCGAACACTGTGTTTTTATTTAAACTCAGCCATCATCCTCATGTCCACGATTGCCGCTGGCGGCCGTTCTCTATTGTGTTCAACTTCACGGTGTAGAGATCTAGGAAACTGAGTCATAGCCCCACCTGCTGTTTAGCAGGGCCAATAACTTAGTGAGGACATTAGTGAGAAAATCCTTCGGACAAATACAAGTGAGAAAATCAGCACCATGTCACCGGTAGAAAACTGCCAAAAGTCATTTGTACTTGTGGGAAGAGGTTCACGTTGCATACTTGTAATCGGTACGTTTTGTTTTTGTAAAACTGAATACATTCGTTTGTTAATGGTGTTTAGTATTTGCAAACCACACTATTTGTTTGCAAATCGTTTTTATATTTGCAAACCACATCTTGTTTGTAGGCGAATAATTTTTATATTTGCAAACCGCACTGTATTTGTTTGCAAATCGTTTTTATATTTGCAAACCACACTTTGCACGTGAATCATTTTTATATTTGCAAATCACATTGTACTTGTTTGTGAACCGTTGTGCATTTGTAAAAGATGTTCAGTTTGTATATTAGGTTTTGGCAGTAATTTAACTCCATACTAGGACTCGTTCCTCCATTCTTATTATGAGTGATTACTGCCTACTTGGCTCTCCTGTACAGGCTAGGTTTGGATAGCGAACTACATGCAGTCAGTGTGGTAACCTTAGGTGTAATTGAAACAATCGCTTGACAAGGCTGACATTTTACTTTCTTACAAAAGTGTTCACTAAAACTAAACTGCTACTTTATTCTGTTGACTAACTTGCGAATATGGCGGGTAATTTTACAGAGCTTGCCCTCATTCAATATCAAAGTGAAGCTGTGTGCTTAGAGCTATGGTACTGAGAGAGAAGCCCATCTAATTCCAAGACTGGGTATGTTAGTTCTTCATTAGTTGGTCCATAAAATATAATTTTAAATGTTTACAAAAGCAATATAAAATGGAATAATTAAACCTTTATGTACTGCCACTTCAGAATCAGCTGTGGCCACTTCATCTGAACCTGACCCAGCAGTAGATCCTCACCACCAGCAGTCTGTTGTACCAATGGCAATTACTTACATATAAGATCAGTCTCTCAGCCATTTGAAATATATAATTAAATGGCAAAATTGGCTGGATTTATTTGTAGGTCTACTTAAGTCACTATCAATCCTGTTGACAGAGCCAGGCCCATTTCCCCAAAGCAAGGCTACTTCAGATAGTTAAGGGAATAGTGAATCAGATCATGGCTGTAGGCTACAGCAACAACAACCCAAGAGAGGTTTAATAGACTTGCCAGACTTTCAATTGAAAGTCATTTAAGCAGACAGTTGGACTTCAAAGCCCTTCTGTGAACAAACAAAATAACTTCAGCTCAAGTTGACTTAAGGAAAGACTTAAAATTATAGTTTATGATATTTATTTTACCAGAAAGTATTCATTGTGTTGTCAATACTACAAGTACTTGCAAGAAATTCAAATAGTTAAGTTACATAGCTACCTTTGTGATTTCACTATAACAGCTGCACCTTGTGTTGTATCTTTAGCCTGTATACTTTGAGTTATTGCCTGTTGCACATCAGTGCTCGATGTTTTGCAATAGAATACCCAGTACCCATTTTCTGAGTGGTTAATTGAACATTTATTTCTAATCAGAGTAAGTGTAATAATGTGGTTTCAAGGAGCCTCTTTTGTGAATACGTGCCACATCTAATAATTCAGAATTTGCATATTAATACTCTTGTCTCAGTGTTGAGTGTTAAATTGTAAAAAAGAAAAAAAAGGAAAAATTGGGTGTATTGCATCTAGCACTGTCAAGAAACAGAAAAATGAATAAAAGCCATTGGCGTAAAAAAATGGCAATGAAATTTCAGGGGCGGGGGCCCACAATGATAATCTTTCATGGGGCCCAGAATTCCTAGCAACTGCCCTGCTCGCTGGTTACAAGTTTATTGATGGGTGATTCTAATTTCTGAACATCAAGACGGGGTTCTGGAATGGAAAATTTGCAGTCTTCCAGTATTCCAGGACAAATTTTATTTAGCACCGTAAAACAATGAATCAATACAGATCAAATCGTTGGCTATCAACGACTGGTCCATCAGTGGAGTCCTTGTGTAAGCTCAAGCAAATGTTGACCGGGGTGGGGTGGGGGGTAATCGCGATTCATTCTCATAGAATTTGCATTACACACTCCTTTTAATTGCAATAAAATACACGTTAGCAAGTCAGGAGGTACTGGGGGGGCACAGTAAAAATCTGGGGGGCGTAGCCCACCCCTGCACCCCCTAGATCCGGCCAAGGTCGGTAGGCTCGCGTTTGACTTTCAAATATTTGCACAAAATCCATGTGAAATCTGTGATTGACACTCACTCCCAAGGGTGCCCCCCCACTTCAGACAGACTGGTGGCGGGTCCTGAATGAATTGTTTCCAATGGGGAGAAGTGAACATGAGCACAGATTATCAACTAGGACTTATTATTCACAGGCCACAAATCTTCCAAATATTATGGCGCTGCAATGGCATTTTTAAGACCAACAGATCAGGAGAAAATGAACATTGTACGAGACCTGTTTCTCTCTCAGCAGCGCTCACGTAACATCTGGCAATATACAGAAATACGGAATGGACTGCAGCAAACCATGAATTAAACTTTCAAACTGAAATAATGCTTGTGTTTATTTGTTCAGTGATACTGTTATTGCCAGCGATGTTTAATCATTTTTGAAGGGAAAAGAAATATACGACCCCAATTCCAAAATAGTTGGGACGTGTAAATTGTGAATAAAATCAAAATGCAATGACTTTCAGATCACCTGAGCCAATATGTTATTTACAATAGAACATAGATAACATTTCAAATGTTTAAATGGTGACATTTTACATTTTTATCCCCAAATGAGCGCATTTCAAATTTGCTTTCTGCAACAAGTCTCAAAAAAGTTGGGACTCCGGCAAAAAAAGGGCTGAAAAAGCAATTAATATATAAGAGAATCAGCTGAAAGAACATTTAGCAAGTAATTAAGTTAACTGGAATCAGATGTGTAACATGATTGGCTATAGAAGGGATGTCCGAGAGAGGCTGAGTCTCTCAGAAGTAAAGATGGACAGAGGCTCTCCAACCTGTGAAGGCTGGGGTAAAAAAAATTCGGAAATACTTTGAAACAATGTTCCTCAACGTCAAATTGCAAAGGCTTTGAAGGTCTCGTCATCGACAGTGCAAGACATCATCAAAAGATACAGAGAAACTAAAAAAAAATCTCTGTGCGTAAGGGACAAGGCCGAAGACCTTAACTGGATGCGTGTGATCTTCGACCCTCAGACGCCGCTACATCACTCACCAGCATCATTGACATTACTAAATGCATTATGCAAAATGTGTCAGCTGAGTAGCATCAAATGCAATGTCCATATGAGTGCCTCGATAGCACTACATAAATTCAGTTTGAACGCTGCTAAGCAAACCGTTTATTCACCAGTCTTCATCCTTAAATTAGTTACAGACCTTCATACTTAATGACGAAACTTTTCAGCAGCTTGACTGATGACATCCAAAATAACTTTTTTGTGCATGATCCAAACTTCCCTGAAAGCACTGAACATACATTCACATTTTTTGTGGTCCAGCCTTCATTAGTTTGAAGTTTTCAGTAGGTGGAAATGTCAGAGTACATGAAATCTGAACATCTAATTCCGTGAGCAGCATCTGAGATCAACTGGAGCAATGTAGGTAGATTCGATGGTGTGGCTGATTTTCATCTGAACAGAGATGATACGAGTCCTAAAAGAAAGCAACAGTTGGTATGCACATTCATACAAAATAGAGCCCTGCGATGGGACAGAAATGCGATCCCATTGTCTCCTCCCGTTCACAAATTATGATTTCAGATTGATTGAAAATCTACATAACTTCAAAAAAAACCAATTAAAGACCACTGGATAAAAGTAAATGGTATTACACTGCTCTAATACACTCACAAACCCTTGCACACGCACTAACACACATATGTATACAGACGGGTGAGAAATTATTCATTGCTGCTAAGCTGGCATATCAGCTTGAACTCTCTTTGGACAGACTTTATTGGAAAGGGAATTGTGGAGGGGGGGAATAGAATGGCACGGCCTGCGGTTCGCTGAAATGCAGAACATCATGGATGAACTGTTTAATGCACTTCAAGAGGCTTGGATATCTCTGGAAAAATACAGAAAAAAGGAGCACTAAAACAAAGGTAAAAATAATGCAGTACAATGTGCGTAACATTTCAGCAGACCCACACTTTACTGTACTGCACGGAATGGTTATGAATCTAGCACAAAGCTAAGTTACGTTAGCTAAAAGTAAATTAGCTCGCCAGAATTGGCAAAAGTCTAAAGGCTCTTGACTTTAAAACATATCGGTTTGTAAGGCAAATGCAGCGCATTGTGTTTTCGGGGGAATCGTCTTGAATCCGGAGAAGATAATGAAGTTTGCACGCAAACAAGCAAGAATTGTTTGACTCTATTAATGTGGTTATTTATCGCTGAACTAGAGGACACGAGCCGAGGGCATGTTTCCCAAAAGCGTAGTTGCTAATCCATTCTCAGTCAATGCTTACGACTTAGTAAGTTAGCATCTGTGATTTCGGGAAACGCACCCCTGAGCAAAGTCATGTTACACAACACCAAGTCAACTATTTTGCTGACATTTTTGAATTGGAATCAATAGTCTTACTTCGCTGGAAAATAACAATCGTTTTAAACATTTGATATTGAATTTGGGTTTTAGAATTGTATCTCCAACTATAATTAAGCCTTTACCGGCGGCTAAGTTTTTTCCATTCCGCTCATAGTTACATCAGGGGTTTCTTATGGAAGGCTCTGCAGTGGTCAGAGTTCCATTTACGGAGAAAAGCGATCGTGAACACACACCATGGGTAGGAGTTCCATGAGCGCAAGCTGTTGTCATGGACACCTCGGATACCAGGGTGTTCATGAGCCCCACACTACGCATGTGTGAGCAGAAAGTCTCACTGCACATGTCTGCGTTGTTCCGGAAGTTGGCCCCCATGTCGGCGTATAGCGCCGTTGAGCAATTTACATTGAAATGAATGGATGGCCGTTTTCCAATTGTATATCCAGAGAAATATAAGACATCCTTGGTTCCTACGACAAGTTTAGATGACTCACAGGATTTTGATGACCCGCCTGCCCCTTGTAAATCCTCTGCGTGGGAAAAATTTGCAACAGCAGTGCGGTCCACAAGGGGTTTTAACACATGAAGGCGAGGGGTTTGAATTTTGAAGCGCCATGTTCAAAAACTGGCTACAGGTTAAAATTTCACGTATGTAATGACACAAATCAATAATTTAGTTATTGACAAAAGAAAGAAACAACAAAATTTAAGAATTTAAGTATTGACACACAGAATACTGGAAACCGGGAACATAAATCTTGCTTTAAACATGTACGTGTCTTTTTATAAAAGGAGGAATAGGATTGCGAGCTGCATACCGTCTGCACAGTTACTGCCATTGAGAAATCTATCTGCGGTGACGATACTAGACTTGCGCAAGGTTAACCTTCGCAACCTTTGTTGTCAAACTAGACGATCATTGGATATTTGCCTCAATTTTGTCCCTCCCATGGACGCTCAGCATCTCTCGGAGTTAATAGAGAAGTGGGCGGGCCTGGACGCTGGGCTTCTGCATGATGATTGGAGGATCTGAATCCCTTTTTTGAATAACAGCGATTATGAACTATACACCGCCACCAGAGCATTTTCCAGTTCAGTCTCATTGCGGAGCTTGCAAGAGAAGTTGAGCTCATTTCTTTGTCTTTGCTTGGCAATACAGCCCATTTCCATAGTACACATCACACACTGTAAATAAAACACAATATGGGAGTTGCATGCCGCATTGCGCAGAGCTGGAAGAAGCTCCCGCACAATGCATATCGGAATTCACAGTGGTCCAAACAAATAGAGTGCAACGTGGAGACTGCAGAACTTAGGTGTTTTCTGGAGCCTGATTGCACCCCGGACAAACTGCCAAGAGATGTAATTCTGTCATTTGAGGCAGCAACTGTTTCGGAACTGCAGCGGTGGACAAATATCAATATGTCTTTATAATTTCTGCACTCCTGTAGCACAGATTTGGATAAATTAGTTTTCGAGGCTCATTGAGCAATAAGTCATGAGAATCTGGTCTATAGTCTGAATGTAGTGACTGCTAAAGGGAGTTGTTAGATACGATGCACACCTAAGTGATGGTGAAAATAACTGCTGTTAAGTCCGCAAATGTTTCTGATTTTTTGCAGATGGTCATCCTTGCAGAGTCAAATCAATAATATCAACATAGCCAAGAGACAATTGCTTTGTCTTTAGCATTTCTTTATCTTACGTGTCATGCATTTTTGGTAGTTTTTCAGTTAATAAATTGTTTGATTGTTAATCAGGCAAACTTGATCACAAACCGTTAAAGAGCAATTATGCGGGAAAGGATGTTACCGAAGGCCATCCTAACATCTGACGGCACGCCAGTGCACTCCATGAATTCATCCTCGAACCTTGCCGTGGAGCGACTGATTTGCCTGCATCACAAATCTAAGGTTACATTACCCCGCTGGCTAACTTACAGTGTCATGATAAGAATGAATAGGAAGGATAGGGGAACAGATAGCAATATATTTGTTCGTGCCCGTCAATCGACTTATTGTGACTTTCAAGATGGAGGTGACTGGAACCAACCTCAGGGTACTGTTTGCATAGATTGTTTTTTTTTTTAATAAACTACCTGTGCATTTTCAAAGTTCTCAGTGCCTCGTTTTAAATGTCCGGGTCCTCGAAATTCTACCGATGAAGTGTGGAGCTTCTTTGAGCCTTGTTAAGGATGAAAAAAATAGCGATTTCTTTGCATGGCAACGCTATGCCCGATTCGCTACCATTGTAAGCCTTTTGGGAGCTTCGGCTAAAAAGCCATTTATTTCGAAATGTTGCGTGCGTACGGAGGTGGGGTATTCGACAAAAATTAGTACTCATTATCATGTTTCAATACACCCCAAGTCAATTTCACACCGGAATTCTCCTTTAAATCATAGCGAACATATGTAATGAATCAGAGTGCAGGCCTGACAGCTTATGCTGACCAAGTTTTTCTTTCGCCTTTTCCCAGTCGCTCAATCATCCCGTAACAAACTGTCACCGTAGTTGTGCAGATAAATCAAAGAATACCGTCAGTTTCCTTAACACAATGCACCTTTTGCCCGTTTTTAAAACAAACCTAATTGAAAGGATCTGTCAAATCACACAGTGCCAAATTTTCTTCCAGGAAATTCAATGCTTGGTTGGAAGGATCCCGGGTGCACAGCAGCGCTAAAGTTATTGTTCCACTGCTGATGCTCTTCACCGGAGCGACAAGCTACAGTAAGTGGTGCTCGGTGCAAGCTATTGCGGTGACAGTATTTTTGCTTAATTCTATCATCTGTAATGTTATTTTCATCACTGTCCTTGCGTCCACAAGTAACGCAAGTGTTTGCATCAGTTACTTTAGTTTTCTTTTAAGTATTGTTTGGAGGGGAAAAATATATCCCTCTCTGCTTGCTGTCGTTCACCGTTTATACTTCCCTCTGCGTTTGTGCCAGCGCCTTCCGCAGAAGCGCTCCCTCAATACATAATTAAAGATGTGAAAAAAATTCAACCCAGATTTTTTAAACAAAGGTTTAGACGTAAATTGTGCAAAACAGTTTTAACCCAATTCATGTTTTTATTTTTCTGTCTTCATTTTTCTGTTTAAAGTTACTGTTACATTGAGAATGCTGTAAGTCTGCTGCCGCCACCTAACCTGACATGCCAGACGGACCGTTCCATGTATTCGCCATGGAAATATTTCACAAGCTCATCTGGGAATGAGCCGTTCAGAAAAGAGAAACCTTCAAAAAAAATCTGCGGCTGCTGATTGGACGATGGTTCTTCTCCTCACACTCATCACCGACCAATCCAAATAAGTGATCTTAGGAGATAAGAGGGCATAACATCTAAAGGGGTGCCCAAATCCTCCTTTTCAATGGTGGGTATTGAGCCATTCACAGACTCAACAGGTTTCAGTCTTTACAAACAGTACAAATGGAGTCAAATCAAAACATTTGTTTACCAATACACATGGCGTACTTTTTGGTGTTAAAGACTGTCGAGCAATACTATCCTTGATACATGGGCAGATGTGGGATGTTGTGACGCAATTGGAAGCAAACTGTACACAATAAAAGCAGCTAGACCCTGTTGTTAGCCGTTAGCTTCAACTATGTATCAGTCCTTAGACTATCATGTTACATTAAATTATACCACACAGATGTATCCCTTACCACTTCTATGTGACATAGTCGACAACAATTCCCACCACGTTCTCCTTGAAACGATTTCTCCAGGTATCGTTGAGTAACCATGACTCCGGGCTACCATAGGCCAACTGGCATTGTCCATGGAGGATTTCCGCGTTCTCTCCCAGTTTCCCAGCAGTGACTCTCAGCTTCTCTGATTTGATCGTCCATGAGGGGAACCAGCGAAGATACGATTATCACAATATGGTTTAGAGTCCTTCCCATCTTTTTCACGACCCTAGGAGCCAGCTGGTAGATCAAACTCTGACCGAAACCAGTCAGGAGAAGAACAAAAACATCATTTCCCGTCAGAAAAGCCTTTAGTGACGTTCTTTGCTCCTCTTTTAATGAAGAAATTGAGTGTATTTTTGATAAAACTGCTGATATTGACCCATCCACAGGAACAGCTTTGCACGCTGCCATTGTATTCAAACAAAGTCGCTTTCTGGTGATCTGCAGCTCCCGCCTCCCTTTCCCCTGATTGGGCCGTGAAAAATTTAGCCCTGAAATTGTTGGACGACGGTAGTTGGCGGACCTGCAGGATTTCAGACATTGAATCAGACTGCTCTGCAAGGCTAGCCGCCACCGGGAAGTGCTGCAAAGGGAGGGGCGCCCCAGTACACGTAAATATATTGAATAGGAATGACGTCAATGGCCGGCCAGCCAGCCAGCCGTCGGCAAACCAATCGTTGAAGTTCTTCCTCGCCGGCCGACCAATCGCTGAACAGCCAGCCAGCCAATCGTCAGCCAACCAATCGCTGAAGTTCTTCCCCGCCAGCTGACCAATCGCTGAACTTCTTCCCCGCCGGCCAGCTAATCATTGAATTTGATCACTCAGGCAGTCAGTTACTCACTCACTCAGCGACATTCGCGTTTATAGGGGCCTGGCCGCTATTCACGGCCCAGCCCAAAAACCGCATGCAAAAAAAAGACATTCGGTACGGCCCTAAATATTACATACACAGTGTATTTGCAATGAAGGAAACTAACCTAGAAAACATTGTAACACACCCGGGGTAACATGCCACACTGGAGTTGGCCCCCTGAATGTACAGATGAGTGTACAGTTTGATAACTGTTGTGGTGCTGGCCCTCGCACATGCTTCTGAATCATAGCATTGATAAATGCCATTTCACGTGAGCTACATATTGTTCCAGGTTCAGCAAATCAGAAAAGTGAAGTATGTCATCCCCTTCATTTTGCAGCAGTTGTGTTGAGGATTATTTTATAATATTTTTCAACATATTCATAAGCAAATCAAAAATCGCAATTAATAACCATAATCAATAATCATAATCGGTAATCCCTTTAAACAATGAAATAGCTGAGAAGTGAGTTGGCAAAGGATGCCAACGAATGATAAAAGAGAAAAACAAGTAACATGCAGACACCACATTATTGTACCACAGAAAAACAAGTAAGAATCAGACATTACGTTACTGAACCATTATAATGTGAGGGGGCGGAAAAACCATATTTGGAAGACATTTCCTGTGATGAAAATATAAAAATTAGGTGTGAAAAGCAGACTGTCAGTTCTTCTTGCGCAAAACTATATATATGGTATATATATATGATATAAACTCATCTTTATATTCATTATATTCATCAATTTTCTGGAGAATCTCTCTCCAATTGTTAGAGGATGGGGGAACCTTGTAATATGAAAATATCTCTGAATGAAAACCACGACAGTAGCATTCATCTTGGGTCTTTTGTTTGGAACAGCGACCACATATGCACCATGTGTTTGGCGACATCTTAGCCCGACTTTCCCGAAAATGGGCCACCAAATCACTCTCACCATCAGCGGATTCATCACTCAGGTAGCCCCAAAGAAAAAAGCATGGGTTTTCACAGTTTCCTTTTTTTGGGACACACACACACACACACACACACACACACACATTATATATATATATATATATATATATATATATAAATGGATATTTGGTTACGTATGTTATTGCCCGCAGCCAGTAAAAACGGGCGCCAATATATCTTGTTTTGGCCAACCTGTAATAGCAGAGTTCAGCGCGTGCACAAGTAACCATTAGCAACTGTGGCATTCGCTCTCTTCAGAGAAGCAGACGATAGTCACGGACCAAGCATTTAGCTGTTTAATGAGTCTCGAAGTCTCGTACTTCAGAAGTCATTGTCATAATATTCTCATGATAGCACAACATACTAAACCTATTAAGAAAAACAGTGGCAAAGCCACTGCTCCCGCTTGGCCAAACGTGGCCAAAATGGAACGCCCCTTGAGCCAAAGTATTGGTTCGATTGGACTGAAAATGGAAGTTGGTCTACACCTTATGACGCTATATATGAAATATGAAAAGGATCGTTGAAAAAGTGAAGACGCTAGAGCGCAGACAAGCCAAAAGTTTACGCACGCACGCCCGCTCACATGCACAATAGACCAACGCTAAGGACCCAGAGCATAGCATAAGACCCTTGGGCCTTTTGGCCATGCGGGCAAAAAAGTTGAGCATCTTAGCTCGTAGAATGAGGGAGCTAGAGCTGTTTGAAGTTTTGCAAAAAAAAGCCCCCTGGTAGCCAAACCGAGAATCACAACAAGCCCAAAATCAAGCTGGGGCTTGATCTTGGGCCCATGTACATGCGTATAAAATATGAAAGGGGTCCGTTGAAAACAAAAGGCACTATTGCAGTGAAACTAAATCTGTGCATTTTACGACCTTTGACTTACATAACCTTGAAATTTATGTCAAATCAAAAACCCATGACATATATGATGGACCCTTGGCAGAACATCCTAGAGTAAAAATTTGAGCATCTTAGCTCGTAGAATATAGGAGCAAGAGCTGTTTGAACTTTTGCAGAAAAATCCACTTGGTGGCCAATCCAAGTATCGCAAGCATGACCAAAATCGAAGTGAGGCTAGATCTTGGCCCCATATACAGCGATATAAAATAGGAAAAAGGATCAATTGAGAACTAAGGGCACTATGGCGCTGAAACAAAATTTGCACATTTCATGACCTTTGACCTACTTAACCTTTTAAATTAGGTCAAATCAAAAACCCATTATATATAGGATGAATCCTTGGGAGAACACGCTACAGTAAAAATTTGAGCATTTTAGCTCAAAGAATAAGGGAGCTAGAGCAGTTTGAAGTTTTGCAGAAAAAGCCACCTGGTGGCCAAACCAAGAATCGCAGCATGACCAAAATCGAAGTGGAGCTAGATGTTGGGCCCATATACAGCCATGTGAGACGTTGTGACCTGATTGTATTATGTTGCTCAGCCAATAGGGGTAAAGAATATTCATGAGTGCTTGTGGACATTGTAACTAGCCTGTGAACACCATAGAATCTTCAGGAGCAATCTAGAGGGTTCGATTGTCTGCAGGATTCTTCAAGAGCCATCACCTTCAAGATTCTAATTTATGAAATCATACAGGAGTATAAGGCTTATATAAAAGGAACTTGCAGCTAATGGGGAAAATAAATCAATCATCTCCGGTCTGCAACACCTGAAAGCTAGACCGGCTTTGCTGAGTGCAATTGGACTTTGGATTATATAAACACCTCCTGGATACGGACTTTACGGTTACCAGGCTCACCGCATGGAAGACTTCAGATTCCAGTGGATCTTCACCACTGTCATGGGAACATCGCAAGGACGGACAGTTCGGGTATTACTATCTTTGATGTAGTAATTTAATTATCCATTCCTGTATTATTGTAATTGTTACGATCATTTGCTCGATTTTTTAAACCCTTTCTGCAGATGTAGACGCTCGCGTCTATAGATATGCAAATTTAAGCACTTAGTTACAGTACTCGACCACGAGATGGCACCCCCCCCCCCCCGGATTAGCTATTGAATATCCACAAGCAGGCAGAACTGAAACGCGATTTAGAGTATGGAGAAGTTCCCTCCAATCCCTGTTTTTCAGGAGTAGCATGAATTAAACTCCTCAGATAAGCCATGTGCAAACTGGTCAATATCCTTGCCCATAGTATCGATCCAGTAGTTTTAAAAAATTATCACTTGCGACAGAAAACAACTTAGTACTCTGTAGCAACCATTTTAGCTACAGTGAGCCGAATAGTATTCAAATTAGTGGTTAAAAAAATACGTTTTGTGAAGCAAAAAATCCGACGTAGTATTGATTCTCTCACATTCTACTGTCAATTACAGTCATCACACACAAAATATGCGTAGTCCCCTCCCATGGATTAAGGCATATACTCCTCCACTGACAAATTCAGCGCTCCCTTCTATCCACCCAAGTACTGGTGTCGATAGCCAGTCACTCAATTATATACTCAGATTCATCTGCGTAACTCTACAGTTATAGTTCACGCTCTCTTGAAGCTTCACTGGTAAATATGTATTGATACTCATTTCTTATCCAATTCCCGAGTGTTTAAATTTTCCTCAATAACTGAAATACATTGATCGGACAATAAGAATAGGATACAAAGGTAAGCGTAAAAGTAAGGTCGGTTGGGTTCTTCGAATGTTGGCCACAGTTGCGCAGCTGAAAATGATGCGATATCAAAGAAACAAAGACACTCGAAACCGGCCTGAAGTGTTCGGTTTCATTTACGAGATAAATGTTGTATGGACGCGGTCAATGGGAATTATTCCGAATGAAACAGCACTGGAGGGTTCCTTCTACCTGATACATCGGTCTCTGGAGGAGGACATCAATGAAGAAAACAGGTTATACCTCTACTCTGTTTGCATTTTGCTCAATGTGGCTTTTTGCTGAAGAATTTATACGCGTTTAAAGACATCGAATGCCAAGATTTTCGTTTCTCCAAATGCATACAGCCCACGCACGTCGGTAGATCCCTCGGTACGTTCAGTACACCATTCTGTTGAATATGGTGGCAAATGTCATTTCATTTTTCCTGAAAGTGACATTTCTGTTCTGTTAAAATAAGGTGTATTTCAGAATTCAGATATTACTGAGTTAGTGAGTTTTTACCCTTACAAGGTGTAAGGTTATGAGCTCGAATGTGAGAGCGGTTAGCTTTTCATTGCAGCGTGAATGTTATAGCTGTTTAATCAGCACTTTATTTAATGCTTGGGGGACTTTGAAGAAAAAATGACATTTTTAACTTTATTATGGAGAAAAGGCATGTTTTGTGTTTGGGGAGGTTACTGGTGACCAATGATGTTCAACTGCACTGATATTCATGCTAAACTCAACCAGAAAAATCATAAGTTCATGCTGAATTTCATGCCCCAAAAGTTAATTTGTGTTAAATATATGATTAATGTGTGATTTGACAGTGAACCATTTTGATGGATCTCAGACTTTGGGGAGACACCTGGATAGCTATCTAATTTAGCTCATAGCAAGCTAGTAATCTACAATGCAATGTTCAAGATGAATTGTACTTGTGGTCAAGAAGTTTATGATCCCAGAAATGTATAGATTTAAGCCCCAGCAGTTTTTCATTTGTCAGTATTATTATTTTTGCTATTTCAATGGTGCATTCTCATGAAGATTTTTTATGTTTGCAGCCCTTTTTCTCCACCGAAATCATGAAAATAAACTGAAATACGATGGGAGTCAAAATGCTTCAAGTGTCTACACTCAATTGAGCCAATGTTTTTCTGTCTGTGAAGCTGCAATCTTGAATTATAAAGCCTTGAATCAGGTAACACCTAAAAAGCCAGATTTGGCTTCTGCTCAAAGGGGTTAATAAATTGTTTAAATTTAATCCTTCTTCTAAATTTGAATCTTCCAGAATATTCTGGAACATACACCTGTCTGTCACATAAGTTGGGGGCTCCCCGGGATAGGACATTTTTGTGCATGGAGCCACTGAACGTAGCACAATGGCTGAGCCTGCTGAATTTGTCAAAATCCCTCCCTTGACATTTTGAAAAGTTTTAAGAAGGACCAGATATTGGAGATTACTAAAATCCTTGAGATTGATGTGAAAAGATCTTGGTGGGATTTAACATAAAAAAATTGATTGTGGAAATTTTGGTTGATCAAGACCTGTTGGTAAAAAAAAGCCTTGCAGGATTACAGTGATCCCCAGGACCCCTTTGTGGTGGCTGATAGAGAGCTTCGGTTCAAGGAATTACAACTTGCCGAATAGAGGCGGAAACTGAAAGGCGCTGAATAGACGCTGAGGTTGAAATGAAAAGAGTGGAAAAAGAAGCTCATCTTCAACATCAAGCCACCATGGAGGAAGCCCAATGCAAATTTGATTTTGGCAAACATGTGAAACTGGTAACACAGTTTAATGAAAATGCAGTGGACTAATATTTTGTCAATTTTGAGAGGATTGCCACGAGTCACGAATGGCCTGTGGAGACATGGCCACTTCTGTTTCAGAGCGTGTCAAAGGGCAAAAGCCAGGAGGTGTTCCCTGCACTTTCGTTACATCAGAGTCAGGATTATGAGGTTGCCAAGGCCGCTATCCTGAAGGCCTATGAATTGGTACCAGAGGATTACCGCCAAAAGTTTAGAGGTTACCTGAAACAAGATCATCAAACTTAAGTGGAGTTTGCCCATGAGAAAGAGGTACTGTTTGACCACTGGTGTACCTCCAGTAAAGTCAACAAAGATTTTGATAAATCGAGGCAAACTATCATGCTTGAAGAATTCAAGAGATGTGTTTGCGATGACTTCAAAACTGACTTGAATGAACAAGGTTGGCACACTTGAAGAGGCAGACATTCTGGCTGATGATTTTGTTCTTGCTCAAAAGTCAGTGTTTTCCAAGAAAGGTGATAATAGTAGATCATTACGAAATCCAGGTGAAAGGTCTGATTCCACTGGGAATCGTGATAAGTCCAATGTAAAGGATGGTCAGGAAAATAAGTCGGAGAAGGGTCAGTCTAAGTCCGGTCCAGTTTGTTTCTATTGTTAGAAAATAAGTCATGCGATTATTTCCCCTTGAAGAAAAAGACGCAACCTGATGTTAACCCTAATGCATTTGTTTCCTCCACCACGCCTCATTCTCACGAGACACCAGTTGTTCCTGAACATCATGTTGAGAAGTCTGACGTCAGAAGGGAATTTATTCCTTTTGTGCCTGAGGGGTCTACTTCACTTGTTGGTCAAACCGATTCAGTGCCAGTCAAGATTTTGCATGATACTGGGGCAACTCAATCTTTGTTTTTGGAAGGTACATTGACTTTTGATTTGAATTCTGCCACTGGTGAATTTGTTATCTTGCAAGGTGTTGAATGTGGTTTTGTGACAGCTCCCTTACACCATGTTGTGCTGAAGTCAGATTTGGTGTCAGGTTCTGTTGCGGTTGTTCCGGAGTTACCGGTGAAAGGTGTTTCTTTGTTGTTGGGAAATTAATTGGCTGGAGGTAGAGTGGTTGCTGAGCCCAGAGTGGTTTGTGAGCCAGTCCCATTGTCCAATAGTGACATTGTTGTGGAAGAAAATCCTGGAGTGTTTCCTTGTTGTGCGGTGACCTGAGCTCTGGCCAAGAAAATGACCAAATTGGTGTAATAATAAATAGAGCTGCACGCAACAATGAATGGGGCGAAGCCATGTAGACAAACCATCAGAACAATCTCTGAACAAGACAAAAATTCGTCATTAGTGTTAGTATGTCAGTTAGTATGCTAACTCATGGTCAGAATTAACTTAAGTTCATTTTCATGGTCTAACCAGCTTAAGGTGCAACAGCAACTGCATATTATCTATGTTGGCTCAGGTCATGCCACCAAACACTCAATGAAATCCAAAATGGCCCACATGCGTCTTTCACCCCAAACCTTTTGTTGACTTATCTGTTTTCATACTGGAGTAATGGGTATTATAATACCTATTTTTTGTGTTTTTCTGGTGTAGCGCGCCCTTGTGGCCAAATGTCATGAAACTTAGTTGGCATCCAATATTTCCACCGCCAATGAAATTTACCAAGTTTGGCATAAATCCAATGAAGCATTGCTGAGATATGGCTCACTTCCTGTTTGGTGTCTTCGCCATCCAATTTCATTGAACATCTGCAGCCATACACTTTCCCCTAGCAAAATTCTTTTAGTAACTTTTTATCCGGCTCCTCTTTAGATGATACTTGCCAAATTTGTTGGCGATAAGTTCAACGGTCTAGGACTAGTTCGCAAAAGTAGGTTTTTTTTTTTTTTTTTTAAAATTCAAAATGGCGGAAAATATAATATAATAATTTTTCTTCAAATGGGTCCATTTCATTCATTATGACCCAAGGATTCAGCGGAAGAAAAGCTCCCAGCTCTGGGGCAAACGTTTCAAAATGAAAAATAAAAATGTACTCTGAACAGGTGGCGCTACATGGAATGATGGATTGACCCCAAATTTGGTGCCTAAATACGTTGCATTGTGCTCTATGAGGGTGCCAAATTTCACCATGATGAATGGGCTTCTATGGTCTGCCACAGAAAACCATTGAAAAAATGATAATAACAAGATGGCCGACAAGCAAAATGGCTGACACCTAGGGTTCATAATAACCAGTTAGGGTTCTTTGATGATGCACAGTTTGGTTGACATGTCTGTTAAAGTCCTGGAGTAATGAGTATTTTAATGCAGTTTGCGTGTTTTTCTGGTGTAGTGCCCCCATGCGGTCAAATCTCATGCAACTTGTTGGTTACCCAGTGCTCTTCCTGGCAATGAATTATACTAAGTTTGGCATCAATCCGATGAAATGCTGTTGAGATATGGCTCACTTCCAGTTTGGTGGCTTCACCATCTAAATTCATTGGATAACTGCAGCCCAAAACTTTTTCCTTGCAAAATTCTTGAAGCGACTTTCTGTCAGACTTTCTGGTGGCTTAGGTTCAACGTTTGAGGACGAGTTTGCAAAAGAAAGTTTTTTTAAAATTCAATATGGCGGAAAATCCCATATGGTGATTGTTCCTCACATGGGTCCATTTCACTCGGAATGACTCAAGGATTCACAAAAAGAAAAGATCACAACTCTAGTGCAAAAGGTTCAAAACGTATAAATAAAAATGTACTATGAAATTTGGCCTGTAGGTGGCGCTAAAGGGAATGATAGATTTACCTCAAATTAGGTGTTTAGGTACCTTGCATTGTGCTCTAGGAGGGTGCCAAATTTCACCATGATGCACAAAGGGCTTCTATGGTATGCCATAGAAAACCATTGAAAATATGATAACACCAAGATGGCGGAAAAGCAAAATGGCTGACACCTAGGGTTGATAATAACCCAGTTATCCCAACACTGCACACAAACCGAAAAGCCCTGAAAAAGCTGCGTGCCGTCAAAGGAGTTTGAAAACAGGCACTAGACATTTATTAGCGTCAGGCGCAAAAATGTTTTGTTTTTTGTTGTTTTTTTTTTGGAAACCAAGCAGCGCAGCAGACCTGTTTTTTACAGAGGATAAAAACAGACATTTAGGAACTATGAAAACAAATAATGATGAGTTTGAAGACAAAAAATAGATTATGATATTAAAAACGTTTTGCAAATTATATTTTGTAAACGATGGAAAACACAAAGACAGTGGGAAATATACTCCGTTCGGTTATTACAGAAATACGCCTAAATCCTTCATTTGAAGTTGAATAGGTACGATTTAATTTTGTGACAGCAATGAAGCTATTAACAGCTGCGACAAAACGAGCAAGGTAGTGGCCGAAAGCGTTTCTTCCCTCTGTCAATGAGCTCATTATATTGTCACCTATATTGTGAGTCCCTATATAGTGAGTAGGGAATAGTGAATGAGTGAGTGACTTCGGACACACCCACAGTGCTTTTGCTGGAGGCAAAATGTGTTTTTCCCCCCACTAGAGTTCCAGACACCAACAGAAACTCATTTGCCTACAGCCAATCGGCACCCTTGTGCCGGACTTGCGTCAGCTTATTCTATAAGATTTGAATGCTCTGTACAGATGATTTTAACCAAGCCTAGCTGGAAAAATTAAAAATGATAGGCAGGATTGGAAACGGCCACCGCATTTTTAAGTGAAGTACACAGAGATTTTGTGTCCTGGAGCTGGTTTCAGTGACTGTACCAAGTACTATTCCGGAAATTCTTACACTGAGTTTGACGCAGAATCAATCTTTTAGAGTCGTCTCTATCTTTGTTTCTTATAAACAACAGTGTTGAGGTGTGGAAGAAGGCCAGGAGAGGGCAGAATCAAATTGCAAATGATCCAAATCTAAGATATTTTAGTTTGGCTGAGGCATTTCGTGCAATGGAGATTTTATCGCAGGCATTTCTTACAGATTGCGACTTCTAACTGAAAAATGGTCAGTTCAAACTAGGAAATGGATGTACTTTACGAAAGAGGAGAGTCCGCTGAGTAATATGTCAAAATTGTAATTTTGTAATTGTTACCTGTTACCTGTCTTCTTCGTGCCATGTGGCACATAAGGCCTCGACTAACAAATGTCACTTTACTCTGTCTTCTGCCATCTTCTGCACTGACATCCAGGTCTTCCATCCTGCTCGATTACATTCTTTCTCAACAGTCCGTCGCCAAGTTGTCTTTGGTCGGCCCCTCTTTCTCCTTCCTTTTGGAGTCCAAGTCAATGATGTTCCACATATATTTTCTTTACCCTTCCTCAGTACGTGACCAATAAACTTCCACCTTCTTTTCCTAACCTCCCAACTGAAAGGTTCTACATCTGCTATCTTAAGTATCTTGACATTTGGTACTCGCTCTTTCCAACTTATTTTAAGGATTTGCCTCAAACATTTGCTCTGGAATACATCAATCTTCTTCTCGTCGCTCCGATTCATTTTCCACGTCTCACTTCCATACATGAGAACTGGCTTGACAAGGGTCTTGTATAGCCAAATTTTGGTTCTCTTACTGATTATCTTGCTTGAACAGATCTTTCTGAGTTTCCAAAACACTCCTTTTGCTTTCAGCACCCTGTTATTTATGTCTTCAGTTCCACCACCAACATTGGAAACAGTGGCGCCTAAATACAGAAACCTCTCTACGTCTTCAATCTCCTGACCTAGTTACGGGCGTTCAGGCGCAGTAGTTTACATTTCATTATGTTAACCTTCAGCCCAACCCTCTCTCCTTCTTCAGTAACTCGTTTATTTTTGGTCTGTTCATGCTCTTTACTTGATGATAATAAAGCAACATCGTCAGCAAAGTCAAGATCTTCAAGTTTGCTGGTAAATTTCCATCTTAGACCGGTACTGTCCTGCCTTCGAGCTTGTGTCATCACAAAATCAATAACCAACAAGAAAAGGAAGCCAGACATGTTGCACCCTTGCTTTACACCAGTTCTAATTTTAAACTATTCTGTTATGTCTCCATCGTCATCCAAAATAGTACACTCAAACTCATCATAGAAAGCTTTTACAATGCTTATGATCTTGGAGGGTATTCCGTAACTCTTCATTATAGTCCACAAACTTTCTCTATGAATGGAATCAAAAGCTTTTTCAAAGTCTACAAAATGAACATATCACAAGGCTTGCCATTCCAATGATTGTTCAATGATGTTTCTCAGTTCCCCGCCCACGAACGTAAGCAGCCTGTTCTTCTCTAAGCTTGGCCTCTACACCGTTACGTATCCTGTTGATGGTAATGCTACTCAGAACCTTGCTGACAATATGTAGCAGTGTGATCCCCCACCAATTTTCGCAATGATGTAAGTTTCCCCTCTTTGGGATCCTGAAGATCAGTCCTTTCTTCCATGTATTTGGTACTTTCTCTTCATTCCAGATAACATCAATTATATCCTGTACTTCACTAGTTTAGTTGCAAACTCGATGTCGGCTTTAAGGAACTCTGCAGGTATCCTGTCTACTCCAGATGCTTTACCGTTCTTTAGATTTTTGATAACTTCCTTTATCTCACTTTCCGATGGTGTAGATACATCTATTTCTTCAATTACTACCGCGGTACTATACAGGGTTTCCTGCAGAGCTTTTTTGGCCAGGCGCCCCACCCGGCCTGAAATCTGTAGCACCCGGGCTAGAATGTCGGGCGAAAAAAAAATGATGCCATTCATGCAAGCGACACTGCAGCGCTTGTGAACTAATCTACCAGCGCAACTCAGGGCCGACGCTCGCCTGGACATAAATCGGCAAAAATTAGTCCTGGCTTGTTCTTAATGGTTTTTTTTTTATTAATACATTTTCCAATTTAAGAATAATCAAGTGGAAATTGAAGACACGTCTTCTCTTCCCCATGCAATCTAAAAGCGACAAAATAATGGGCTACATTCAGCACAGAAAAATAATTTGATTATTATTGGGTAGGCTATATGCAGTGTCACTCAGCGACGGCATTTCGGAGCTGTTCAGCGTATGAAGGCAATTTTGGTGACTAGTAAGTGGTTTCGTCCGTTTACATTTTCCACTCGGACAGCTGTCAAATTTTTACAGCGAGCTGAGTGACCGTGCTGCAAAAACAGGTGTAGGCTGCGTACTTGCCGGCGAAATTACCTTCATTCAATGAAGATGCCGTCGCCGAGTGACGGTGCAAAGACATTATTATAATCAAATAATTTTTCGGTACTGAATGTTGCTCATTATTTTGTCGCTTTTAGATCGCATGGGGGAGAGAAGCCGTGTCTTCAATTGCCACTTGATTACTCTTGAATTGGAAAACGTGTTAATAAAGGACAAGTGGACAACCGTCTAGAATGAGATTAATTAATTTCAATAAAGGGAGGGATATTAGCCCCGTTATTTTCAGGTCAAACGACGCGCCTGAGGTCCTACGTGCATTAATGGACACCCCCTCCCAAAAAAACGCAGTGTCTACGTGTCTCCTAAAGTCGGACAGGGTTTTAATAGGCTATATCTTCGTGTCTTCACAGCTACTGAATCTTTTAGATATTAAACGTGAATATTTTGATAAGAGGGCTCAGTTCTTCGATATGAGTATTCAATCAATGTTTCTGTTAGAGCTCTGCTCAATAAAGTGAGTCGACATGGCGCGGGACTTCGTGCATTTATGACGAATTTAGTGACTGTCGGACAGAGATCATAAAATACTCCATTTCCGAAAGTCGTAGTAAAAGTTCTCTTTTTTTTTGCCGAGAATGGTTGCCGAGGAATTACCCCCCTCGCTCCCTCTCTCACCTCCCCCCCGGCCAAAGTTTTTTCCTGCAGGAAACCCTGCTATATCGTCTTCGCTGATCAGGTTGATTGGACTTTCTCTGTTCAAGACCTCCTTAAAATGCTCTAGCTATCTTCTGTTTTTGCTCACTTTATCTAGCAATGTCTTTCCTCGTTTATCACAAATTGCTAATATTCTCTTGGGTTTTTCATTGCTAAGCCAAATCCATTAGTCCAATTGCTTCCAAAGTTACATGTTAAGGATCAGCACAACTTTTGCTACAACTTGAATGTAAAAATATTTATGCGGAGTGAAAACTGTGGGAGTTAGAGCAAGTTTAAGAGAAAACTATTGGACCGTATTGCCGATGTTCGTCGCTGTAGCCGTGAGGTCTCCACACTCTAACTTCACAGAATTGTTAAAAAAATAAATAAAAAATTATAATTAGGAAATTATGGAAGTTACAAAAAAGTTGAACGATCAAGAAATTATCCAAGCGTAGCTTAACATTTTACAGTTTGAATGATGTTTCTAGCAAAAGGTATGGCGGAGTAAAAAATTTTAAGAAATCTGTGTCATTGTTTCCTATGGGACAAAAAAATCAGAAAAAGTTAAATTTTTAAAAAAAGTATAAATAGTATGAAAAATAAAAATAATAGCCATAATGTCCAGAAAAAGCTGCACGTTTTGACATATGAATTGTTGAAATGGCACAAAGTATGTAGAAGTAGTTGAATCGGGTAGAAATAGGGTAGAAAGGCGGAAGATGTAAGAAAAATAATAAATATAAAGAAATGACCGACTATAAAACAATAGTGTGAATCCCTTCAAAAACAATAGGTTCCTCGCATTTTCAGTGCCAGGACCTGTTCTTGGCCCCGGCACCGGTCTAATAATCTTTGCAGATACAAGAGGGCCTTCGCACTGAGTTTTTGGACCCTAATAACCTTTGCAAATACAAGAGGGCCTTCCCCTCGGGCCCTCATAGTAAGAATAATAATGAAAATACCTTCAATTTCAATAGGGTCCTCGCCCCCTAGGTGCTAGGGCCCTAATTAAGAATGAAGATAACGTGTCTAATTCATCATATTTACATTGAGTTCTATCCTGTCATATATTTCTGAGCAGATTTTCAACGCTGTATTCTGATATAGGATGCCACCCTCCCCCCGTTACCCACCTGACTGATTATTGGTCCCCCCGTGCCACCCCAATTTAAAAATCCTGGAATCGGCCCCTGCCCATTGTAGGTTAGCACTGCGCTAACTACATCACTCTGCTCAGTCAGTTTCAAAGTCAAAGACATTCATGGCTGAATGAACAGCAGTTTGTAAATCCAATCAACTGAGTAGCTAGCTAGCTAGCATTATATCGCTAGCTAACAAATTAATGTCACATAATGTATTGCGTCCACACTACCTAGCTAAGTAATGTGAACTTAGTAATGCGCATAGCACTTCACTGGCCTGCAACAGTGCTGAGCCATACCGATTTTAACAGTCGGTTTTCAGTTTGGCTAAGTATAACCAGAGTGACGTAACGAAAAGCGATTTATCACCCCACATTCTCAACCAATGAGATTTTCGCATAAGTGATATTACTGTACGCTAATATCATAATGCTAATATTGTGACTGTTGACACTCATCCGCGCCAACTGAGAAATACATACAATACATCTAAGCCCCGAACCGTGACAAGTGAACCAAACGGTTTGGATTTTTTACTTGAACTGTTCCATCCCTTATATATCAAAGCTTCAACACAGGTATCATAGTTATGAAACTATTCACATCTTAGTGAAGGCTGAGTCTCTCAGAAGCAAAGATGACCAAAGGCTCTCCAACCTGTGAAGGCTTACGTAAAAAAATTGTGGAATACTTTAAAAATAATGTTCCTCAACGTCAAATGGTAAAGGCTTTGAAGGTCTCATCATCGACAGTGCACAACATCATCAAAAGATTCAGAGAAACACGAAAAATCTCTGTGCGTAAAGGACAAGGCTAAAGACCTTTACTGGATGCCCGTGGTCTCCGTGCCCTCAGACGCCACTGCATCACTCACCGGCATGATTCGGTCATTGACATTACTAAATGGGCCCAAGAGTACTTCAAGAAACCACTGTCTGTAAACACAGTCTGACATGCCATCCACAGATGCTACCGATAACTACCTAAAATGGGCAAAGCCTCATCTAAAATGGACTATAGCAAAGTGTCCTGTGGTCAGAAGAGTCCAAATTTGACATTCTTGTTGGAAATCATGGGCATCATGTCCTGCAGGCTAAAGAGGAGAAAGACCACCCTTCCTGTTATCAGCATTCAGTTCAAAAGTCAGCATCTCTGATGGTATGGGGATGCATTATTGCATAAGGTGTGGGACACCTGCATGTTTTAAAAAGCACCATTAATGCTGAAAGGTATATAAAGGTTTTACAGCAGGGGTAGGAAATTACATTTATCGGAGGGCCACATTTTTTCTCAACAGACACTTCGGGGGCCGGACATTCAAATAGGCCCCTTGATTGAAATTAAATTAATCTTTTTGCCTAATAATTTATTATTAATATCATATATTATTTTTGTTTATTAAAGGAATAAGTCCCAAGAAGCAGTGGGTTACAGTGATTTTATAATGGCAGAGTGGTGTTCTCAGGCATGACGCGCAGCGGAGTGCCTTAGTGCCCCTCCGCCGTTATAAAATCACTGTAACCCAGTGCTTCAAGGGGCTTATTCCTTTTATAAAATGGTTACCCAACATATAGCCCATTAAATAAACACATAAGGAAAAAAAAAAATCAACAATTTATTGGTAATAATGCAACAACAAAATTGAGAACTTCTTCCACCAAGCAAGAAAGAGTGGACAGAATGGTTGGCTAGCAACACAGATGCTAAGATTGCTTTTTCACCTAGCACCATTATCATGTCACATCAGGCTATCTGGGCTCGCTAATGCAGATATATTATGAAAGCAGACTATTTTGAATGTCTCCTTCGGTCTCCCGAAGACCCCGTTAAAATTTTTGCGTTCATTTCGGTTTTCGAGTTTCCTTGTTCTCAACTTGCGCCGATCGGCCAAATAATTACAACCAGCAGCGAGAGTAGGAAACGATTGACTTTTGTCCTCCACACTTGCCGGTACCCAGTAAAATATGTTGAATTGTGCATTAGTTTGCTAGCCAGCTTGTTATCTAGCAAGCATTCACTACAATGGATGTGGTTACCCTACACACAGCCCATAAAATAAACACACAGGAAAAAGTCAACAATTTATCGCTGATAGGCTACTGAAATAACGAGCAAGTTAGCAACAAAGCTTGCAACACAAAAGTGAAATCGAACGTTGTAATGCAATAGCTAGCTAGGTAGATAGCCAACTGGTTATCTGGTTTAAAGGCTAAACTTCGCGGAGACTGAAATAGCGAGCTTAAAGTCTTGAAACAAACGTAACCTAACAAGTCAGCTGAGCGCAGAGCAGTTAGTTGCGCGCAGGGATATTTTGTACTGCGGCCTGCTCAAGGATGTTTTATATTTCACCGGATATACAATTGGAAAATGGCCGCCCTTTCATTTCAATGGAAATTGCTCAGTGGCGCAGCACGCCGACATGGGGGCCAAGCTTCCGGACCCACACTGACATGCGCTGTCTGATTTTTGCTCACACATGCGTAGAGTGGGGCTCATGAACGCGCTGGTATCCGAGGTGTCCATGACACGGCTCGGGCTTGTGGAACTCCGACCTAGGGTGCATGTTCACGATCACTTTTCACCGGAAATGGAAGTCTGACCACTGCAGACTGCAACCTAATGTACAAATGAGCGGAACGGAAAACGAAACATAGCCGCCGGTAAAGGTTTAATTAAGGTTTGAGTTACAATTTTTTAAGCTCCTTTTTTCTGTCCTTCCCCAGATATCTGAGCCTCTTGGAGTGCACTGAACAGTTTATCCATGAATTTCTGCATGTCAGCGAACCAGAGGCCATGCCATTCTATCCACCCCCAAAGCCCTTTCCAATAAAGTCTGTCTCGATTATAATTTTAATACCGTCTCTACGTTTCATTTCTAAGTGCGAGTTAACATCGATTGTATTTGTTGTACTTAATTTTATGATAATGGCTGGCTCTGTGAAAGTCAAGCATTAAACCCCTTTTGATTTTGAGTACTTGAGTTCATCTTCAAATGATAAGCAGAGCTGGCAAAAAAAAAACCTGACAAAACACAAATAATTCTATTTGAAAACATAATGCCTCAGCGGTGACAATATTGACAGGTGGAGGGGTTGAGCAGATGGATGAAGACAGCTGCATCCGACATGGGGTACAGCAAACAGACATACTGTGGGGTTGTCAGCAGCTGAGCGAACAGAGGTTTGGCGGGGCAGGGGAAGGGGTTTTTTTTTCTGGGGGGGGGGGGTGGTTTGAGGAGATGGAAGATAACAGCAGAAGATGAGTGAATGTATAAAGATAAATGGATCGCTAAGCAGTGTTCGAATTGAATTTATGTAGTGGTATAAACGTACATTACGTTACGTTAGATGTTACTCAGCAGACACATTATGCATAACGCATCAAAATAGTGATGCGAATTGGTGCCATTCAAAGTAATGGAAATACACAATGCAGTTCATGGATTTAACCATTTCATTTTAAAATGAAAAAGTAAGGTGAGTGTTGGCTACGTACATGGTTCTAGGATGTCACAACAGCGGCCTTAGCTTACTGTACATTTAGTCGCGTTACATGAAGTGCAGCAAACGAGGTGCTACATATTACGTCCATTCATCAATCAAAATGGCAAAAATATACTGAGCAACAAAAACAACGCAAGTTAGCTAGTTAGATAATGTGCTCTTATGGTTATCCAAATAGCAAGCACCTCCGCTCCGGATCTGCCCTGGCTCCAGCTGATCCGGCTCAGAGCCGGACGAGATCCGGAGCGTCGAAGCTTGCTATCTGGGTACTCATTGTGACCGCAAAACAAAGAAAAGTTTGATGAAATGAGTCTAAATGTGCACACGCTAGAAATAAATTTGATTTTCAATAATTACGCGCAAACTTATTTTCCAGTCTGCCTTTAATTAACTTGTGTTTCTTTTGTCGCTCAATACATTTGCTCCGTAACTTTCCAGCTCACTTTACCGACTTGGCTACGTCTTTAATGTTGAACACAAACAGATGGCATAGAATGCCCATTGCTCCACCCACTCACATCCGCTGCAGCGCTAAATACGGAAAAGTTGAGAACGCGCTAACATATGAGGGCCCGTTGGTGTTCGCATAGCCTGAATATAAATAAAAGATTTTGTTTTTGACAAGAAACGAGGCATTAATGATTAAAAAGAAAAAAAAAAACCGTTTTAGTATCGATAATTTGTGGCTGTCAAAAAAAATTATTCGCGGATTTATCAGCGTGTCTTTTTAAATTATTCCCTATGGAGAATTTCCTTTTTGGCCACCATGGCATCACGTGACGTGCAATATCAGACTGGCCGCTAGGACCACGTCGGCGTGTGTTACAGACCCTAGTTGTGTGTCCAGTTCTCCTTACACAGGGATGCAAACAGAGGTATGGTCAAAAAGGAGTGAGATTATCAAAGCCTACGCCCCCGTGGGATCTCGGACTGATGGAAATCCTTGCAGTGCAGTGAAGTGCAGCCAGCAGCAAATAATTCATTTAAAAGATAAAAAGTATACTTTCACTCCGTTATTTTGACACTGGCAACTTAGTTAGTCGTTTCAAATTAAAATATTACTTGAATACACCTTTTACGAATTATCCGGATTTGGCGCGTTCGCGAAGAACAAAGGTGTATTTTTGTGCAGATGTGTCCGCCAGTGGACGTGGAGCTGCAAACTTAGGCACGCAGTTACAATATTCTACCACTAGATGGCACACCAGGATCGGTCGCGGAAGTTTTGTGCGCGTTGTAGGCTATTTGCAGAATGAATGCTGACCGCGTTATCCGTTGCTTCTTGTTGTCTGAAGTGGTAATGTTAGCCCAAGTAGGCGAGCAATTCAACTTTGCGATATACCAGTATCTCTCTTATATCTGCATATTGCGTGTATATTTCCTTTTTCTTTGCACCATCAAGCATTTTACATTACATTACATTACAGGTACTTAGCAGACGCTCTTATCCAGAGCGACGTACAAAAGTGCATAAGAACAGTACAAAAGTGCAGACCTCCTAGGAGACAAGTAAAAGTGCTAACAGTAAGTGACAGAACACGTTCCATTGTTACAGATCTAGACTATTAACAAAAAGGCAAGGTCAAAGGCAAGTTGACAGCGTCAGCGTCACGTTAACAGCGTCACGAATATGAGTTAGTTGGACAGCTACGGCATTCTAGAACGCAATTTGACATGAGCTAAAACATTTTATTTCAACGTGCAAGCGGTTACCCTTGGAATAATTGTTAGATTTTGAACAAGATAAAAAGTACAGCTATGGCTAAACATTATTTCAGTGGAACTCCCCAGTATAATAAAGGCTAAATTAAATCATAGTTTTTTTTGTATTTGTATCGTTTTGTCTGTCACAAACAAGAGATGCTGCGATACCACCTCTGACACCGGATCGGAGAAGGGTTTGTTTTCAGCCTAAATACACTACATGGAGGGCAGAGAGCCGCCTCTCTCCCCGTAATAAGTTACAAGTCAATTCATCTAACCATAACCGTCCAAAGCAGTTAAATTGAGGCAAAAAAATGATCCATAAAGCAAGTATCCTACATAGTTCCTCGACTTTAATAAGCAGCCGTTGTAAAGAAAAATTTAAGTGATGAAGCGATTACCTGATTTCGGGCTTCCACTTCCAGCTCTTCTTCCACGTGTGCACACAATAGCATTCGCGTGCGTGCGTGCGTGTGGAAGACGTGATTACGGCGCTGCTATTTCACCTAGCAACAAGAAATACTATTTTCTGATTGGCTGATTGGTTGCTGGTTCATGCAGGGCAGTCTGCCTTCCTCATCCATTCATAGATTACTAATCTCTTATATGCAGTCTATGTTACTAATGTGCGGCGGTTTAATCACTTCTCAGCGTGACAAATGTCATGTGTGGCACTCAAAACTCATCGGATCTGCACGATTCATACAAGTCCCCCAGACAGCCGTGAAAAAGGCGGCATCCGCCAAAAGGCGCGCCGTTCGCATCCCTGCTTATAGGTCCATGGGCCTGCCACAGTGGGTTGCAGTAATTTTATACCGTCATGGAACGCGGCTCAGCCAATCACATTTAAGGATGGGAAGCACCCGTTTTATAGATTTTTATTTTACTTGTAAGCACATCATTTTCATTTATACACATCTTTGGTGTTTTGTATGATATAAAATGAAAAATCTTGACCAATCATATCATCATTTACATAAGCTGGAGCTTACACTGCTGATTTTCAGCTTAATATGAAAGGAGCTGACAATCAAGGACATGTCTGTTCTGAGGATACAAGTCAGTGGTCCTGAAATATGTGTTTCTCTTCTATAACACTCATTCTACATCTCAGAGGCGACGTTTTTCCTTACATGGGCTTTCTTCACATTTCAGACGAGGCAAAGCTCAGTGAGGAAACATTAGGAGAGACACAGGCCGAAGGAACCGGGACACAACACCGGGAGAGAAGCAGGTTCGTGCAGCTGTGCGCCGCGGATGTGCACGAAAAAACAACCATCGCATCAAATGCGCACCGCCACAGTTTTTGAGAATGGGTTTGAGCACACACAAAAAATGCTTCCTCTAAATGCGTCGGTTGAACTGAGGCGGCGGCCAAAATCATCCCTTTGCAGACAGGCAGGGAAAACCCGCTCCCCAAACTGTCGCACTTGGTGATTTGGGGAGGTGGGTGTTTCCTTATGCCAGTGCAGAGGCACGCAGGCACACACAAACACTTCACGTGTTTCCATGTCCCAGCACATTGACGCACGAAAAGATACAGTACATACACTAGTAGAACTCAGTCGCGGGCCGGATTGGAAGGCCGCCTATTGCCGACCACTGTTTTACAGCAACATGTGCTCCCTGCCAGGTGACATCTATTCCAGGAAAGTTCTTGTGTATTTCAGCAGGACAATGCAAAACCACATACTGCAGCTATTACCACAGCATAGCTTCGTAGTAGAAGAGTCCGTGTGCTGATCTGTCCTGCCTGCAGACCTGATATTTCACTGATTGAGAACATTTGGTGCATAATTCAACAAAAAGTTCATCAAGGAGATCCAAAACTCTCCAGCTGCTGGAAGCCTGTATAAAATAAACAAAGGTGGGATCAAAGTCCAATGGCTAAACTCAAGAAACTTGTCTCCCCAATGCCCAGACGCCTCCACTCTGTGATAAAACGAAGAGGAAATGCTACACAATGGTAAACACGCTCCTGTCATAACTTTTTTGAGACCTGTAACAGCCATCGAATTTGAAACAAGCTCATTTTGTGGATAAAATTATAAAATTTTGATTTAATTCACAATTTACACGTTGTCCCAACTATTTCGGAAGTGAGGTTGTAGAATATTAACCCCTTTGTGCAGATGTGTCTGCCAGCGGACATGGAGCTGCAAATTTATACGCGCAGTTACAATATTCTGTCACTAGATGGCTCACCCAGATTAGTTACTGAATATTCACAAGCAAGCCAAGCTCAAGAAAGGGTTTAGAATATAGCCGAGTTCAGTTCCATCCCAGTTTTTCAGGAGTCACATGAATTTAACTCTTCAGCTAAGCCTGATGTGTAAACTGCTCAATATACTTACTTGCCCATAGTTTCTATCCTGCAGTTCAAAAAATGATCTCTTGCAAGATAAAAAATTGTTGTCCTCTGTAGCAAGCACTTCATCTACAGGGAGCCAATGGTATCCCAATTAGTAGTTAAAAAAAACACGTTTCCTGAAGCAAAATTTTGACATGGTATATGTCATTCTTCTATCAATTATAGTCATCACATATCAAAAACGCGTAGTTCCCTCTCAAGTATGGACCCGTAGCTTCTTCTATCGACAAATTCAGCGCTCATTTATATACTGAGTACAAATGAAAACGCACCACTTGAAAAAAGTCAATATTGAAGTTCAAATGAACTTCAATATAATTTTTATACAACAACAACACTACAGTGACGTCACACAACATGCCAGGTGCAAAAAAATGCGAGAATTTCAAGTTAACTGTAAAGCTAGACAACTTTTTTCAAAAACGCAACATCTTGCACGCACACCACGGGAAAAATGAATTTCACTCTGAATTTGGGCACACATTGCCTTCAAAAGCATGTGAATCCAAATAAAATTTCACTTCTTCACTGACACTTGTGAAACGTCAACACTATGCCGCGATTTACAGCCTTTGAACCGAAACGTGCCATAGGCATGCTTCAAATTGGCGCCAGCACCAGGGAAATTGCCAGACGACTACACTGCGCACACACAACGATAGCAAGACTCCATCAAAGGTTTCTGCAAACAGGGAGCACTCGAGACCGTCCTCGACCGGGTCAACGTGTGACAACGGCACGTCAGATCGTACGGGATCATGTCCGAGACCGAACACTACCAGCGACAAGAACGGCTGCTCAAGTCCAAGGACGACGTGGATTCATTCACCCCAACACCGTACGGAACCGTCTGCGAGCTGCAGGCCTGTGTGCACGACGTCCTTATTTCGGCCCCATATTGACGGATCGTCACCGAAACCAGTGTCTACAGTGGGCAAACAGGCACCAGAATTGGCGACTACGACAATGGCACGGTGTCATCTTTTCTGACGAGTCACGATTTCACTTAAGGAACGCAGATGGCCGTATACGAGTTTGGCGGAGACGTGGTGAACGTTATAACGCCGATTGTGTCATTCAGTTTTATGGTGTGGGGTGGAAAAAGCTACCGTCACAGAACCCCTCTCCATATCTGCAGAGGAAGGGTGAACGGCGTCTACTACCAGGACCAGGTGCTGCAGAACCATATTGTGCCGTTCTTCAACCAACACCACGATGTTCACACGTTCCAACAGGACAACGCGTGGGCACACACTGCAAGGGTGTCCATGCAGTACCTTGCACAGCAGAACATCCCCGTGCTTCAGTGGCCAGCTCTGTCACCCCACCTCTCCCCTATCGAGCACTTATGGGATGAAATTGGACGGCGTCTTTCACATCGACGCCAGATGGACAACATCCGAGAACTTGAGGTTGCCCTTGTTCAGGAGTGGAATGCTATCCCTCAGAACACTATCCAGAGACTGATCAACTTCATGCGACGACGATGCACCGCATGTGTCAATGCAAATGGCGGTCACACCCGTTACTGACTTTCCTGTTTGACCCCTACACCAGTTAAACCTCTCTCGCGTATTAACATTATCGTGAATGAAATTGAATTATGTTTACATGTCTTCTTAAATCATTCATTATCTCAAATGCATCATACGTATATACTTCACATATCAATCCGTGGAGCTATTCCAGATTTCCTGAGTGGTGTGTTTTCATTTGTACTCATTTCTCATGTTGATAACCAATCGCTCAATTATTTACTTAGGCTCATCTGCGTAACTGCAGACTTCCCGGTAATGATGTATTGATAGACTTATTTCTTATCCAATGGCAGAGTGGAATCACTCTCCACAGTCACTGAAAGACACTGACACTGACAACCAAAAGAGTATATAAGCCTTTGCGCAAGACCTTAACATTGGGCACAGTTGAGCAGTTGAAAATGATGCAATTTAAAGCAAAAAAGACTTCCATAACTGGCCTGAAGTGTTCAGTTACATTTCCAGGATTCATATGAGGTAAAGACATGGTCAATGGGAATGATTCCCAATGAAACAGGACTACAGGGTTCCTTCTACAGATACATCTGTCTGGAGGAGGGTTGAAATGAAGAAATCCTGCCACTGCTTCAGTGGTTGCATTTTGCTCAATTTATGCTTTTTGTTTTGGAATTTATAATGTATTCAACAAAATCAAATGCCGATCTTTTGGCTTGTTTATTATGCCAACCGCTCGAGGATTCGATAGATGTACCACATTCATTGCACCATTCAGTTCCATCCAGGGTAGAATATTGCCTTTTTTTCCCCGATAGTGGAATGTCTGTTCTGTTATAATAAGGTATATTTTAGATATTACTGAAGGTGTGGAAAGTGTTTATAGAAGATTGCGAGCTCAGGAGTAGGAATTGAAGGGTGAATGTTCTGACCGTCAAATAAGCAGTTCCTTTAATGATTGTGTGTGCTGGTTTATGGGACTCTGAAGAAAAATTGACAAAATTCAAAACTTTATCATGGGAAAAAGGCATGTTTTGCATTTGGAGAAATTACTGGTGACCACTGATGTCCAACTGCACCTATATTGGTAAACTCATACTAAATACAACCAGAAAAATTATTAATTCATTTTGAATTTGTTGTGTCAAAAGATGATGAGTGTTAATTATATGAATATTTTATGATTTGACAGTGCACCATTTGAAAGGATCTTAAAGTTTGGGGAGCCACCTGGATGGCTGTCTTATTTGGCTCTAATCCCCCGTTCACACATAGACGCCGCTTCTACTACGATCAAAGCGTGGCAGAAAACGTGGCCGATCGCAGGAGAAACGTAGTGGAGTCTTCATGAGCGCAGTATGATCGCGGTAGGGTCTTCATGATCAGGAAGCTCTACGCTCTCGCCACGCTTATTTTGAACATTCTCAAAACAAGCGTAGCGGGATCGTGGCCAACAAGAATCGGGGTAAAGTCGTAAAAAGAGCGTAGTAGAAGCGCCGTAATCATACAAGCAGCGCGGAAGCATCGTGGAGAGATCTTCACGATCGTATTAAAAGCGCAGTAAAAGCATAGTACAGTCGGGAACATAGTACGCTCCTACAACACTCCCACTACGTTCTTACTACGTTCCCACTACGATCTCTCTACGTTCCTGACGATCCTACGAAGACCTACCATGACCTTACGCCGATCATACCACGTCCTATCAGGCAGCAGTTTGTACATGTACATGTACTTTGTTACAGTATTTAAGTAGTTTTTTTTTTTTTTTGAGGATTTGTACTTACGTTTTTTTAACTGGGACTTTTACTCTCCTACATTAAAAAGATAAGTATAAGTTACTTTCACTTTGTTACTTTGACACTGGCAACTTAATTACTCGTTTCAAACTAGAATATTAATTTAATTCATCATTTACGGATCATCTAGATTTGGCGTGTTCGAGAAGAACAACGGTGTATCTTTGTGCAGATGTGTCCGCCAGTGGACGTGGAGCTGCAAATTTATACACGCAATTACAATATTCTATCACTAGATGGCACATCAGGATCAGTTATTAAATAGTACAACTGCCACTAAACTCAAAGAAGTGATTTCATTCCAACAATACTTTTTAATTTCAGTGGGACTCCTCAGTATAATGAAGGCTAAATTAAATAATTCTTTTGTGTATTTGTACCGTTTCGTCTGTCACAAACGAGATGTTGCGGCACTACCTCTTACACCGGATCGGATCAGGGTTTGTTTTCAGCCAAAATACGTGCGTGTGTGTATGTGTATTTATATACATGTACATGTATGTAAATATATATATATATATATATATATATATATATATATATATATATATATATATATATATATATATATACACACACACACAAACACACACACCATCGCCAAAATCTTAGTAGAAGCGTACTACAAGCGTGATATGAGCGGCACCACCGTAGTGATATCGTCGTACAGTCTTCTAGGTCTGCGTAGCCTCGTAGCATGATCTTCAATGTCGTAGCGGCAGCGTATTATAAATGCAGTAAACGCGGCCGCTGGTCGGCAACGGTCTGAGTAACATCGTAGTAGAAGTGTGTCAGCAGCGTGTTGGACGTGAGAGCATCGTAGTACGGTTGAAATGAAGACCATTATTTGCCAAATTGCTTGATTTAGACACCGATCTGCCCCGATCCAATACCTTTTCTGATCGTGGCTTGATCGGGATGATCGTCCTAAAATCGCAGCTCTGTGTGAACGGGGGGATAGAGATTAGGTAATTTTAAATGTAATGGTCAGATGAATTATACTAGCGATGAAGGAGTTTATGATCCCAGAAATGTATAGTTTTAACCCCTTGCCATTTTCAATTCTCAGTTTTTTTTACAACTTCAATGCTGAATTTTCATGAAGATTTTTTGTGTTTGCAGCCCTTTTCTCTGCCAAAATCATGGCAATTAACTGAAATACAATAGAATTCAAAATGCATCAAGTGTCTTGACTGAGTTGAGCCATTCCTTTCCTCTCTGTGAAGCTGCAGTCCTGAATTATGAAGCCTTAAATACGGTAACACATAAATAGCCAGATTTGGCTTCAGCACAAAGGAGTTAAAAATCCAGTAAAGTAACTCATTTCCATAGCGAATATTTGTGAAAGCAAATATTTTTACTGCAAGTATTTCCTGAATGTGCCTGGACAGCTATAGAGCAGGCTAGGCTGCAAGAATTACGTGGTAAACAAAATGCCACATAACATTGTGATCAATGAACAAAAATGCTATCTAAAATAAATGTTGACGACAACTATTGAAGTCCAGTAATTACTTCTACTGTATGTGACAAAGCAGGCTACGATGGCCGTCATGGCTGTTCCTTTGAGGCACACAAGCTCTCACATCATGGCATAGTAACACAAACACACACACACACACATGCACACTGTTGTACATTAGATTGCTCAGCATTTCCCATTTCACTTAAAAAAACTCTGTTTGCGAGGTGAAAATTGCTAAGCTCTCGCCTAGTGGGTGTACACACTAGGGCTGAGTTCTATTACAAAAATACAATGGTTAGCGATTTTCTTGAACTCCTCATATGAGCTCTATTCCTCCACCAACAATCAGTACAATATACTCACACACAGGATTCATGGCAACAGCAAACATTTATTCAACAATTCAGAGCAATATTGTGACTCAGGAACAAATCACAAACCAACACAGTACCAAGCCATTGCGAATCCACTTCCGGGTCTGGGAGACATGCGCAATATTCCCACATGAGGGGAGACCATTATTTTACGGGGAAGGGGGACAATGTAATCTGGGAATAAGTTTTGAGAATAGTAACAATGCACTGTATGTAGTTAGGGGGCAAAATGTATTGTTTACTGTTGTTTGAATTCCAATTGCAGGGATGGCAGTAAAATAGCCCAAAGAATCGTATTTCAATTTTTTAAGGAAAAAAACCTGTCTCCCTGTTGGAAGCAGTGGAAGCATCCTGGGCGGGGCCAACCCAGATATGAGGAGTGCAGATCGGAGTTTGAGGAGATAGCCAGAGAGAGCATTTACGGTCATGTATATAGCCGCAAAAGTGGTGCAACTGGAGCAGTGGGCTCTACTGCCTGTAAATATATGTATATAGTTTTCTTGTCCACATTTTCCTTTCTTTTTGAAAATAGTTTTGTGGTTGTTGGGAAGAGCACTGTTTATATAAACACCCATGCACTGGACTTGATTCTGGTCTGACCATCATTTTTATAAGGAAGAGAAGGTTTGCCCAGTTTTCCCCAGTGGCTCGTGAGCCATTTCTGTCCTTACCTGGAACAGGGTGTGACACTGTACAACGGATCATAATCCAGGGACAGCAACGTCCATCATACTCCAACGCAAGCAAGGTGTTCAAATGAACCCATTTTCTCAAAGAATTTGTTGACAATGAAGTATCCATTCTCCAAGGCTTCCAACATAGGGTAATCTTAGTTAACCCAAGGGGTAAATGATCAGGTCATCCATCATCATAAATCTGAGCAAAAAAAAAAAGAAACCCAGATAATCCTTCCAAATCTGCACACATTGGATAACTTGCGAAGCTCACACTTAGAGATTTTTTTTTTTTTTGCAACAGTTGTCTCCCCGAATGCCCTGTCCCCAATGTGGCAAACAGATTTACTGTACTGGTGCTTGAGTCAGTGCAGCATTTCCCATAAGCCTCCTCTCTTTACAGGCTTGCTTGCACATTCCATGCATACCTAAACTTTTCCCCCCTTCGAGACAAGCTTCACCACTGAAATGTTGAAAAAAATCTCTAAAAAGATTGTAGAATGGCACTTTGAGAAAATTAGCCAGAAATAGGCCAAAACTTCCGTCAATGAAAAAAGAATCATAACTAAAAGTAAAAACACAACATACCCTGAAAAAAGATAAGCCAAATTTGTGAATGAAATTAACAATTAAAAGAAATCCAGTATGACTTCAGAGCACATTTGGGAAAGAACTGTTTAACTTGCTAACCTCTTAAGCCCTGAGCCTCTGGCTTGAAAATGACATGCCCAAAATGAAATGAGTTTCTCTCTGCAACTACTCGGTCCATTTGAATTATCATCATAATGAAAGTAACACCTATCATAATAAAAGGTAACACCCTTGGGATTTAAATTTTTTTTTTTTTTTGTTTTACAGCAGAAAATCAGCATATGGGTCACTGAGTCAGAGTAAATGAAGATGAAACACAACATGAATGAAAGATTTCATTTCCGCCTAACAAAATATTACTTTTATCCCTTTTGAAATTATTTAGTTGCGGTCTAAAACCTCAAAAAAATTACAACACAGAATCTCACCATTATCTGTGCCAAAGTTTATTCTGATCAAGTAAATCAGAGCAAAATTAGCGAGACTTTAGTTCAGGATTGTCTAGGTGGCATCTCCAAATTAGCAATTTGGGCATCTTTTTGGGCACTGTGTGCCATTTGAGATTTTTCAAGTACTACACTGCAAAACTAATTCAATTTCACTTCTGTCACTTCAGGGCTACTTTCAATCTAAATTTTAATTAAAAAAAAAATTTTTTTTTTGCCAGATATTTTTTTTAATTTCAGCTAGTCCTGTATATACACGGAACAAAAATATAAACGCACGAACCAAAAATGCTGAGTTAAGTTTACCTATAATGAAATATGCCCACACATAGTGTTTATTGGTGTACTGAATGATTTGTTTTTCTCAATTCTGGTGACCCACTTCTCATTGACCACTCCCTGTGAGATTACTCACTCATTGAGTTATTCCGCCCCTGAGCTGCATTGAGCATAACGTTGAGTTGGTGAGTCAGCGTGACCAATACACAGGCAACCCTTGCACCAGCGTCAATAAAAGGCCAGCCCAAAATGTGCACTTTTGTCACAAGTCACAAAGCTATATTTTTGTTCAGTGTATTTGTCCATTCAAAGAAAAAACATCCAAAGGAAATAAAGCTTGACTCCACTGGAGCAGAATTATTTCAATAAAACAAGCAAATAAACAGAGTTATATATATAAAGATAAAGAAAATTGTAAAAAGAACAAACACCCCAGAAATTATTTATAGAGGAACTATGTGTCCACTGCTCAAAAAGAAAACGGTCTTAAACTAGGCTTATGCCATCGGAGGCGACGGCTTGGGGTATATCCCCGAACGCCCCCAATCCTCCAATTCCCCAATCCTTGAATAGACCCAATATAATATAAAGCCAAACAGGTATAACGTCATCGTGGGACACATCCTCATGTCATTTCCTTTCATTTGCACTTGATTTGAGGTCAATTGGACAAATGTTTCCAGAGATATGATAAAAACAGTGATTTTTCAGTTTTTGGGTTCTGGTGGCCAATCTAGAAATTATAAATTGTCAAAAATCGAGTTAGTTCTTCCTCTTTATGATACTTACTTATATGCAAAACATGAAATTTCTAATTGAAATATTACTGAAGTTATCGCGTTAACACGTAGGATATCCGGCGGCGGTCGGACCAAAAACATAATACCCCCGAAACGCCGTTCGGGGATATAATGAGATTTAAACCCAGGTCACCCACATTAGTCTTAGCCACTACCCCAATTGAATGGACTAATGAACGAATGAACGGTATCATTGAAAATATGAAGAGTGGGTCAACAAAACATACCATGCACCCTGATTTGGCGCATGCATTAATGCGCTCTCTCAGTACTTGCATGTGTAAGACCAGTTCGGTTTAAAGTGAGATTTGGGTTGTGCTCATGCTCTTTGCAGAATACGTATGGTAGAAGAAGCACGAATTGCATGGAAAAAAGGGAAATATTAAGCTTTTGCTTTCCCTATGGTAAAAGGCGGTGAACAGCGTGGATTTGGGCCACAAACAGGAAGAATTTATGTTCCTAAAGGAACATTCTTGGGTGTACAGTGTGTCTAGATGGCCGATTTTGAGGACCCTGTCCTGTGTGCAAAAAATGTCAAGCATACAGTGCCATGAAAACGGATTTGCCTCCTTCCTGATTTCATATTTTTCTGCATATTTGTCACACTTAAATGTTTCAAATCATTATACAAATATTAATATTAGACAAAGATAACCTGAGTAAATACAAAATGCAGTTTTTAAATGATGATTTCATTTGTTGAAGGAAAAAGCTATCTAAACCTACCTGGCCTGATGTGAAAAAGTTCTTGCCCCCTAAACTTAAAAACTGGTTGTGCCACCCTTGGCGACAACAACTGCAATCAAGCGTTTATGATAACTGGCAATGAGTCTTTCACATCGCTGTGCAGCAATTTTGGACCACTCTTCTTTGCAGAATTGTTTTCATTCAGCCACATTAGAGGGTTTTCATGCATGAACGGCCTGTTTAAGGCCATGCCACAACATCTCAATTGGATTTAAGTCCAGACTATGACTAGACCACTCCAAAACCTTCATTTTGTTTAAGCCATTCAGAGGTGGACTTGCTAGTGCGTTTCGGATCATTGTCCTGCTGCATAACCGAAGTACGCTTGAGCTTGAGGTCACAAACTGATGGTCGGACATTCTCCTTAAGGATTTTCTGGTAGAGACCATTATTCATGGTTCTATCAACTATGGCAATTCGTCCAGGGCCTGAAGCAGCAAAGCAGCCCCAGACCATCACGTTACCACCACCTTGTTTGACTGTTGGTATGATCTTCTTTTCATGAAATTCCGTTTTAGTTTTACGCCAAATGTATAGGGGCGCACACCTTCCAAAAAATTCAACTTTTGTCTTGTCAGTCCACAGAATATTTTCCCAAATGTCTAGGGGATCATCAAGATGTTTTTTGGCAAATGTGAGACAGGTCTTCTTGTTCTTTTTGGTCAGCAGTGGCTTTCGCCTTGCATCTCTCCCATGGATGCCATTTTTGCCCAGTCTCTTTCTTATTGTTGAATCATGAACACTCACTTTAACTGAAGCAAGTGGGGCCTGCAGTTCTTTAGATGTTGTTCTGGGTTCTTTTGCGATGAGTCATAGATGCGCTTTTAGATTAATTTTGGTAAGCTGGCCACTCCTGAGATGGTTCACCACTGTTTTCCAGCAGCTCTGAACATCCAGTCAAGAAAATTTGTTTAAATTCTAGTGCTGCCATTTCTAGTGCTGCTGTTTAATTTCTGGTGGTAACACCTAACGTCGGCAGCCATATTATTTGCTGGGGCATGCACAGCATATGCATTCGTGATACATCAGTATCGGCCCATCAGCGGTAACGAAGGCCTTCAGTAACCTCTCCTTTCACTGTTTAATTGCCTAATCCTCTCACAGTTTACTTTGCCTGCTTAGCAACAGTTGCTAAGATGAATCGGTAGGATGACCATCAAATTTATTTTGATAGCATTACTGCACATTCCATCACCAAGTTTTCTTCTGCGCATAAATGACGACTAAAAAAAATGTCCACATGCCTTAACCCCTTTGCGCAGCGCACCTCTGGCTTTTTAGGTGTTACCTGATTTAAGGCTTTATAATTCAAGATTGCAGCTTCACAGACAGAAAAACTTTGGCTCAATTGAGTCTAGACACTTGAAGCATTTTGACTCCCATCGTATTTCAGTTTATTTTCATGATTTTGATGGAGAAAAGGGGCTGCAAACATAAAAAAATCTTCATGAGAATTCACAATTGCAATAGCAAAAAAAATAATACTGACCAATGAAAAACTGCTGGGGCTTAAATTTATAAATTTCTGGGATCATAAACTTCTTGACCACAAGTACAATTCATCTTGAACATTACATTCTAGATTACCCTCTTGCTATAAGCCAAATTAGACAGCTATCCAGGGGTCTCCCCAAAGTCTTAGATCCATCAAAAATGGTTCTCTGTCAAATTATACATTAATCATATATTTAACACAAATTAACTTTTGGGGCATAAAATTCAGCATGAACTAATGATTTTCTGGTCAAGTTTAGCATTTTGAATTTATCAATATCAGTGCAGTTGAACATCATTGGTCACCAGTGACCTCTCCAAACACAAAACATCCCTTTTCTCCACTATAAAGTTAACACTATTGCCCATTTTTCTTTGAAGTCCCCCAAGCATTAAATAAACTGCTGATTAAACAGCCATAACATTTAGGCTGCAATGAAAAGCTAACCACTCTCACATCCAAGCTCATAACCTTACACCTTATAAGGATAAAAAGTCACTAATTCAGTAGTATCTGAATTCTGAAATACACCTTATTTTAACAGAACAGAAATGTCACTTTCAGGAAAAATCAAACGACATATACCTCCATATTCAACAGAATGGTGTAATGAACGTACCGAGGGATCTGCCGACATGCGTGGGATGCATGCATTTGGAGAAACGAAAACCTCGGCATTCGATGTCTTTAAATGCGGTATAAATTCTTCAGCAAAAAGCTATAATGAGCAAAATGCAAACAGAGAAGAAGTATAACCTGTTTTCTTCATTGATGCCCTCCTCCAGAGACAGATGTATTGGGGAGAAGGAACCCTCCAGGGCTGTTTCATTCGGAATAATTCCCATTGACTGCGTCCATACAAAATTTATCTCGTAAATGAAACTGAACGCTTCAGGCCGGTTTCGAGTGTCTTTGTTTCTTTGATATCGCATCACTTTCAGCTGCGCAACCGTGGCCAACATTCGAAGAACACAACCGACCTTACTTTTACGCTTAGCTTTGTATCCTATTCTTATTGTCCGATCAATGTATTTCAGTTATTGAGGGAAGTTTAAACACTCAGGAATTGTATAAGAAACGAGTCTACCAATACATCGTTACCGGGGAAGCTTCACGAGGGCGTAAACTATAACTGTAGAGTTACGCAGATGCATCTGAGTAAATAATTGAGTGACTGGCTATCGACACCAGTACTTGGGTGGATAGAAGGGAGCGCTGAATTTGTCAATGGAGGAATATACGCTTTAATCCATGGGAGGGAACTACGCATATTTTGTGTGTAATGACTGTAATTGACAGTAGAATGTGAGAGAATCAATACTATGTCGGATTTTTTGCTTCACAAAACGTATTTTTTTAACCACTAATTCGAATACTGTTCGGCTCACTGTAGCTAAAATGGATGCTACAGAGTACCAAGTTTTTTTCTGTCGCAAGTGATAATTTTTTAAAACTACTGGATCGATACTATGGGCAAGGACATTGACCAGTTTGCACATCAGGCTTAGCTGAGGAGTTTAATTCAAAACAGGGATTGGAGGGAACTTCTCCATGCTCTAAATCGCGTTTCAGCTCTGCCTGCTTGTGAATATTCAAAAGCTGATCCGGGGGTGTCATCTTTTGACTGAGAACTGTAACAAAGTGCTTAAATTTGCATATTTATAGACGCGAGCGTCTACATCTGCAGAAAGGGGTTAATAAATTCTGGAGTCATGTAAAATTAGCTCACAAAATGGCTCAGATTTGCGTAAATTAGTTTGTGAAGCTCATTTAGCAATAAGGAAGAAGAATCCGTGCAATATTCTGAATATGGTCGCGGCTGAAGGGCACTGTGAGGCACGACGAACAGCAAGTGACAGTGTTATTATCCGAAAAAATGGAAAAATCCAAGAGAGATGGAAGTTGGTTAAACTTTCAAATTTTTTGTAGTCATTGTCATCCTTGCAGTGTCACATCAATTATATCAACAGCCAATAGGCAATCGCTGTGTCATAAGAGTTTCTTAATGATTACAGGTCATTCATTGGTCTTGGTTGATCAGTCAATGCATTGTTTGTTTGTTAATCAGGCACACTTGATCACAAACCACTTAAGAGCAATTATGCGACAAAAGGTGATGCTCATAAAGGCTCTCTAATCATCTGACAGCATGCCACTGATTGATATTAAATTCAAAACCCCCATCTCACGTTTAAAATCCCCAAAATATATTGCTGACCACTTGAAAAATCGTTCTGGCTAATAAAAGTGGAGGTTGAATATGGCATCCTTTCCCCCTGACGATGTAGACCAAGCACCATTAGTCTTGTCCTACAAACTAAAACCATTGACTCATTTGGCGCAACATGGACTTGAAAGGCCATATCGTCAAGATATTTTGAAGGTAAGTCCTCGACGTTGTTGTTTTCAGCACAGATGAGAATCCAAAATCAAATCTGTTGCATTCACTCAAGCAGTAATGATGTTGTTTCAGCATATCTAGGCTTTTTGGTATGAGTGTGTTGTTTCGGTTTGTGTACTTGCGCACTTATCCATGTTGAGAAGGGGTTAGGATCGTGTGTGCTTGCCTGTTGTTTTTAACAGCTCGAATTTGTCTAAGGAACACTGGAGCTATAAGCTGACTCATGGCATGGGACCCAATCATCATGGTGTTTATGTCATTAATTCACGTCCGCAAAACTAACAACCAAGAAAATTCAACTTTGTTGGTTATATATAAGCATGTAATTGTGTTGTCAAAATCACAAAGAAACTAGGCTTATGCCGTCGGAGGCGATGGCTTGGGGTATATCCCCGAACGCCCCCAATCCTCCAATTCCCCAATCCTCGAAAAGACCCAATACAATATAAAGCCCCTCAGGTCATGACCTTTCATTTGAACTTAATTTCAGGTCAATCGGAGAAATGATTCTGAAGATATGGTCAAAATGGTAATTTTACATCACAAAACTCCACCTAGTGGCTAAATATTGAACCATACAGGTATGAAGTGATCGTGTGACACATTGTGGGGTCATGACCTTGCAGTTGCACATAGTTTCATGTCAATTGGACAAATGGTTCCAAAGATATGGCAAAAATGGTGAATTTTTTGTGACAATGCTCCACCTTCTGTCAAAATTTTGAACCAAACAGGTATAATGTCATCGTGGGACACATCCTCAGGTCATGACCTTTCATTTGCACTTGATTTGAGGTCAATCGGACAAATATTTCCAGAAATATGATAAAAACAGTGACCGTTTTTGGCCCCTGGTGGCCAATCTAGAAATTGTAAATTGTCCAAAATCGAATCAGTTCTTCCTCTTTATGATACATACTTATTTGCAAAACATGAAATTTCTAATTGAAATATCACTGAAGTTATCGCGTTAACACGTAGGATATCCGGCGGCGGCGACGGTCGTACCAAAAACATAATATCCCCGAAACGTCGTTCAGGGATATAACTAAATGATTATTTCAAGAAATCTGCACTGAAACTGAATGAAACGAAAACCATGTCAACCTAGTTTTCTGATGTTTTAAGTGAACCAACCATTGTGGTAGTTCAGAAAGAGAAGGCTGTAAATGGGGATGGTTAGCCTGCTGCGTGCAAATGTTTGTTTTGACAGCAAATGTTTTTCAATGATTGCTTCAACTAATTCCCCCTTTTTGAGCTTTGAGTGTAGTACGTATATCCAAATCTTTGCTTGCGTGTTTCAATTCACACTTCCCGAGTTCAGAGATTTCTCTCCTCTCGCTGAGTGCAGGCTTTTTAGTGGTCTCCAGTTCCTCTTCTGCTTTTCCTCTGCCGAATACAATGTCCAGTGCTCATACTCTCTCCAAATCTTGCTTCTCCATGCCCTTAAACCGAAAGGGTCGATAGCGTAAGGATTCTCAGTCAGAAAATGACTTTGAAAACGAGTGTGGAATACTTAGTTGATAACCATTGCGAAAATATTAAAACTAACCAGTCAAGTGTTTATATTGTTGCGCTCTTTGAGTTCATGGGTATATTGGCGCATGGACTCTCATTTAGACACACCAATGCAAGGCTCTATCTCACCCGAGGTTTGTGCAATTCTGGTGGTTGGGGGCTCACTGGAAATGTCAGAGCCCAAACAATCATATGGCCACCTGGCTCATTCCTTGTCAACTCAGAGAGATTCAGAGAGGTCAGTTGCTTGACCTCCTCAGAATCTCTTGAAATTTTGTGGGAATGATCTTTAGCATCTGAAACGGATATCAGCTCATTTTTTTGCTGAAATTTCAACATTTTCATAATTTTTTCATAATTTTCAATAAATAACTCGGGAGTTGAAATTGACTAAGATGTCGCTTTCAGATGTCCATATCTCTTGAAGCATTTGTCCTAGAGTCTTCAGATTTACAAGAGAGAGATGTTCAGAAGTTTCAGGTGAATGGAGAGAAAATGGCAAATTCAGACTATCAAGCCACAATTTTTTGCTTGAAGTGCCCCATTATGCGACTTTTCATTGATCATTCCTATGTTCTTCTAGTCGACTAAAAAAGGTTGAAATGAGTCATTATTTAAAAAAAAAAAAAAAAAAAACCACCAAAGTTTTCTGATGCTGGCCATTTCTGCAATACCTCTCCGTGAAACTTTCCGTTGAGGTCCTGCTCCCGCCTTACAAAAAACCCGTGTGTTGAGATTATTCAATTGATTACCAAGTTGTGATTGGTCCACCGTTTGCGTGTTTTTCAGGAAATGTCATGCCTTTCACCATAAATGTATTTCCACTCCTGAGCTTAATGGAGCTTAAGAAACAAATATCGGTGTAGCCTTGAGAGCGTAACCCACTTAATTCAATGGAGTGCCAAACTATCTGCTCGGCATGAAAATTCAAATGATGACATCAATCAAATTATGAAAAAAATGGCCAGAAGCTATTGGGGTATTTCAGTCAGCTCTGGAGCAGTGTGTTTTGCGGCAGAGAGCTCTTTTTTTGGAGGTGATTGAAAGTGGCTTTCCCACACAGACCTTTTAAATGCGCATAAAAATGATATGATTCACACTACCACATTAAAATAATGAGAAACCATAATAGATGCTCTTAAAGAAGGATCAAATTTTAGGATTTGTTCAAAATCGCAAATTAAGTGACTTTTCAAAAAAAAAAAATTAGGAAAATTATATCCCTAAAACATTGGATCTATTTGATCATTTTTTTTTGTGAGAATAATATCTGAAGGCCAATGCTTAGAAAGCCTTAATATGTTCGTAGAAATGGGAGTAATGGACAATCAAAATTTACACAGGTACAAAAGTCATGAATTTCCAAACGACCAGATGGACCATCATGAACCATGGGTAGGTTTATGAAATTAAGAATTGTAAGGGAAGGAAGTAACATCTAGTTGTGTGCTAAGTTTCAATATCTTTGCATCATGCCTTAATGCTAAAATCATTCCGCTCCTTACCCTACATATGCGTCCATTCATAGTTGAAGGATGAACAAGTGGACTCTCAAAAAATGTTGATACTCACATATTGTATTTGAAATATACAGTATCACATCTTTTTAAAATACACTTTATTTATGATTTACCAAATCCAGAATTTGAGAGGTCTTAAGCATAAAACTGAGGCTTGTTTGCCAGAATTTGCTGCATTCTCTCCATTTACACAACTGAAAATCTCCTTAAAATTTGAGGACTCTCGGACATATACTTCAAGAGATATGGACATATCCCCTCGGGCAAGTGACTTGAATTTGGGCAACCATTTTTTCTGACTCACTATCCCAAAGGAACAAGCAGGAAAAATTATTTTTGTAGCATCCTGCAGGTACCAGTGTGCCTAAGCTGAATCTGTTCATGCTGTGATTAATGTGATAATCACTTGGCCACAAACAGGGATTACAAAAAGACCATCTTTGGCATGGTAAGCCGGCCCCATCAAGTTACTTATTCAACAATTTGTTATCAAAGTGATGTTGGACTTCTATCGATCATTTTACCAAGAGACTGTGCAGTTTGTTGTGAAGTTCTAGTGAATATTAGTTACACAAGTTCTATAGTTATTTTTCAGTCAAAAAAAAAAATAGGCATGCAATGCATGGAATACCCCTCAGCCCGATGTCGAAGTTTTTGGAGACGCCCGCCTGCCCGCCGCCCGCCCACCCGTCCAACCGCATGAAGGATAGCAATACCCTGTCAGCCTTGAGGGCTGAGGGGTAATAAACCATAAGTCTACAAAACCCAAAACCTGTGAAGTTGGCATGTTGTGTAAATCGTAAATACAAACAGAATTCAACGATTTGCAAATCCTTTTCAACCTAATATTCAATTGAATACACTGCAAAGACAAGTTAATTAATGTTCGAACAGGTAAACTTTGTAATTTTTTGCAAATATTAGCTCATTTGGAACTTGATGCCTGCAACATGTTTCAAAAAAGCTGGCACAAGTGGCAAAAAAGACAGAGAGTTGAGGAATGCTCATCAAACACTTATTTGGAACATCCCACAGGTGAACGGGCTAATTGGGAACAGGTGGGTACCATGATTGGGTAGAAAAGCAGCTTCCCTGAAATGCTCAGTCATTCACAAACAAGGATGGGGCGAGGGTCACCACTTAGTGAACAAATGCGTGAGCTGATTGTCGAACAGTTTAAAAACAACATTCCTCAACGAGCTATTGCAAAAAATTTGGGGATTTCATCATCTACGGTCCGTAATATCGTCAAAAGGTTCAGAGAATCAGGAGAAATCACTGCACGTAAGCGACAAGGCCGAAAACCAACATTGAATGCCCGTGACCTTCAATCCCTCAGGCGGTACTGCATCAAAAACCGACATCAGTGTGTAAAGGACATCACCACATGGGCTCAGGAACACTTCAGAAAAGCACTGTCAGTAACTACAGTTCGTTGCTACATCTGCAAGTGCAAGTTAAAACTCTACAATGCAAAGCGAAAGCTATTTATCAACAGCACCCAGAAACGCTGCCAGCTTCGCTGGGCCCAAGCTCATCTAAGATGGACTGATGCAAAGTGGAAAAGTGTTCTGTGGTCTTACGAGTCCACATTTCAAATTGTTTTTGGAAACTGTGGACGTCGTGCCCTCCGGACCAAAGAGGAAAAGAACCATCGGGACTGTTATAGGCACAAAGTTCAAAAGCCAGCATCTGTGATGGTCTGGGGGCGTACTAGTGCCCAAGGCATGGGCAACTTACACATATGTGAAGGCACCATTAATGCTGAAAGGTACATACAGGTTTTGGAGCAACATATGTTGCCATCCAAGCAACGTCTTTTTCATGGACGCCCCTGCTTATTTCAGCAAGACAATGCCAAGCCACATTCTGCACGTGTTACCACAGCATGGCTCCGTAGTAAAAGAGTGTGGGTACTAGACTGGCCTGCCTGTAGTCCAGACCTGTCTCCCATTGAAAATGTGTGGCGCATGATGAAGCGTAAAATATGACAAAGGAGACCACGGACTGTTGAATAACTTAAGCTGTACATCAAGCAAGAATGGGAAAGAGTTCCACCTGAAAATCTTCAAAATGGGTCTCCTCAGTTCCCAAACGTTTACGGAGTGTCGTTAAACGGAAAGGTGATGTAACACAGTGGTAAAAAGGCCCCTGTGCCAACTTTTTTGCAATGTGTTGCTGCCTTTAAATTTGAAGTTAATGATTATTTGCAAAAAAAAAATAAAGTTTCTCAGTTTGAACATTAAACATCTTGTCTTTGCAGTGTATTCAATTGAATATAAGTTGAAAAGGATTTGCAAATCATTATATTCTGTTTTTATCTACGATTTACATAACGTGCCAACTTCACTGGTTTTGGGTCTTGTATTTGCTGAAAAAACTTTGTTTGATTCTTTTCAGCTCTAGTAGCATGCAACCACATTACAGCTGCTGGAAAGCCAATAACGACAAGGCAGTTTGTTCTTGCCAGGCAGTTTGAACAGAGTGGTCCCTACCGGTTCAGAAATGTTAAATGGATTTCCCACCCTCGTTGAATTTTAGCCAAACTGCTCAAAATGTGATTTTAATACATTTTCCAACCTATTCAAATTTCATAGCCACCCTATTAAAAAAATCACTTATAACTGCCAATAGCCACCCCAATGGGAAAAAAAACCTGGCTAGAACACTATAGTACAGGTAGTCACTGACAAGATACTACATACCTACTGGCTGTCTGTACACTTACTCTGTGATTGTGTACGCACACTATATGACTGAATTCAGGTTTCTAATACCTGTTTCATACTGCACTGAGAAATTTTGGCCGCTTCTGAAGCACTCTAAGTGGGTCCGGCCCAAGTCGTTTCATACTGCCCTTCGCGACCACCCAGGATGCGTGTGGCACCTATGTAGTTGCATGGTAACCTATCGCCTCCTTTATGCATGCAGCGCGTGCAAACTTTCAACAGGCTACGCATACATGAATGTGTGGCAACGATATATGGTATTTATCCCATAAATGATTAAAATCGGCATGATACAACCCATTTGATACAGGTTTGGTACCACATACGTGTAAAACTGCTTTCTCGCATTGTGAGTGCTCAGATTCCATTCATTGGTAAACGTGAATATTTTTGCAAAGACTATTGTGCTGGAAACGTTCACCATTACTGGCGTTTGCCTCTAATTGACAATCTATTCAAGTCAATAGGATGAATGATTCGTTTGCTAGCATTCTAATGCTTTTGGCCAGTAAAGAAATACGTCACACGTTTAATTGTCTTCATGAACACTTGAATTTATTAATTTAATGGAGAAAAGCGTTAGCATGCGAGCTAGCCAATTATTCATTCCATTGACTTGAATAGACTACCAAACAGAAGCCCATGCTATTTCTCCATTTTCAAAATAATACGACACTGACAGTTATGGGATAACAAGGATCTCAAACTCCTTAGCACTAGATTTCTGCGGAAAATTAGAACTTTCTTCCAACGTTAAATGAAAATATACGTGACGGCACTTATTTTCTCCTGAAAATTCAACATCGCCTGACCCTGGAGATCACCTGCAAATTGATATTTGCAGAGCTGGCAGCTCACCTTGGACATTCTACAAGTAGTTAACGGGCCATGGCATTTAGAGTGGTCTAAACACTCGGCAACATTTCATACTTCATCTGAAGTGGCCCTGAACCGCCTTAGAGAATGCTGCAAATTTAGAGCACCCAAAAATTTTAGGCCGGGCTCATGACCCTTTCATAATGGGATTTGGAGCCCATTTGGGCCGCCTCTGAAGCACTTTAACTCCCGGTATGAAAGGGGTATGACTTAAATTTACAGGAAAATGTGTGGATAAATGGTTTTCTATGTGACTAACTGAATTTCAGGGGGATTAGCCACTGTGGCTCAGTTGAATTTTTGGTCAGCACACACCTTGGGTTCCTAGAGTGTACAAGGCGTGTTTTGGAGTGGTAGCTAAGGTTTTTCGGGGGCTTGCTAGTGTCTTTCTGATTAGTTGCTAGGGTGTTTTTTAACAGTTTCTTGGGAGTTTCTTGGTGGTAACTGGGTTGTAGAGGCTGGCTGCTTGGGTAGTTTCAGGTGGTTGATAGGGTCTTTATGTGGTTGCTAGGCTGTTTCTTAACTGCTGCTATGGTGTACAGGGTGGTTGCAACGGTTATTCTGGTGAATGCTGGGTTTTTTCTGACTATTCGCGACAGTGTACCGGATGGTTACTATGATGTTTCTAGACAGTTGTTAGGGTTATTTCAAAATGGTAACTAGGGAGTTGGGCATGCTTGGTGGTTGCAAGGGTGTTTGAGTGTGCTTGCTAGGATGTTTATACATGATTACCAGATTATACAGAGACGTTTCATGATCTGTTTCTGGGTGGTTGCAAGGGTCTTTATAAATGGTTACTTGGGTATGCAGGGTGGGCGCTATGGTGTTTTTCATGGAGTTGCTAGGGTGTACAGGGTGCTTGTAAGTTTATTTATGGTTAGTACCTTGGATGTATCTACAGAGTTTCTAGGGTGCTTCTAATCTGGCTTGGGTGTACAAGGAGGTTACGACTGTGTTACTGAGCAGTTGTAAGGGTCTTTTGAAATGGCTGTGAGGGTGTACAGGGTGGTTGCAAGTTTGTTTCTGGGTGTTTGCAGGTTTGTTAATGAATGGTAGCAACAGCGCCCTCAATAATTATTGGCACCCCTGGTTAAGATGTGTTAAAAGTGTTAAAATAAATTCATTTTTTATTGCAGAAACATACTCACACAGGACATTGTAGAAAAATGTAACCTTCAACTCAACTGAATTTTAAGGGGGAAAAAAAATCCCTGACTAAGAAATAATTATTTTTCATAAAATCACCTGTTCCACAATTATTGGCACTCCTAACAATTTCTAGGAAATAAATGTAATTGAAGTATTTCTACAGTAGTTTAGAAAGTTGATCAGAGTATCCAGGAAAATTTAATTAGTAATTCATCACTTCCTGTTTCCCTGGGGTATAAATATGACGTGACACAGTGGCCATTTCTCTTATCCACTCTTCAACATCGGAAAGACAAAGGAATACACCATTCAAGTAAGGCAGATCTGTGTCAACATTCACAAGTCAGGCAATGGCTACAAGAGAATAGCAACTCGCCTGCACCTGCCCATATCTACTGTCAGAGGAATCATTAAGAAGTTTAAAACAACTGGAACCAGTGGTAAACAAGCCTGGACGAGGGCGCAAGGTTATTTTGCCACCACGCGCAGTGAGGAGGATGGTAAGAGAAATAAAAAGTTCTGCAAAGCTCACTGTTAAAGAATTGCAACAAATGGTAGCATCTTGGGGTCACAAAGTCCCCAAAACAACCATCAGGCGGTATCTACATGCCAACAAGCTGTTTGGGAGGAATGCACGGAAAAAAACCTTTTCTCACTCACAATCATTCACGCAAACGTCTGGATTTCGCTAAGTGGTCCTTAGACTTCAACTGGGACCGTGTGCTTTGGTCAGATGAGACCAAGATGGAGCTTTTTGGCAACAAACACTCTAAGTGGGTCTGGCGAAACACAAAAGATGAGTATGCAGAAAAGCACCTCATGCCCACTTTGAAGTATGGGGGAGGATCGGTGATGCTGTGGGCCTGTTTCTCTTCCAGAGGCCCTGGGTACCTTGTTAGGGTGCATGGCATCATGAACGCTTTGAAATACCAGGACATTTAAAATCAAAATCTGGTGGCCTCTGCTCGAATGCTGAAGCTGGGTCATCACTGGGTCTTTCAGCAAGATAATGACCCTAAACATCCCAAATGTACACATAAATGATTCACCAGACACAGAATCAAGCTCCCCCCATGGCCATCTCAGTCCCCAGACCTCAACCCCATTGAAAACCTAAGGAGTGAGCTGAAGAGGAGAGGGCAGAGGAGAGGACCCAGGTCGCTGGATGATTTAGAGAGATTGTGCAAAGAGGAAAGGTCGAAGATCCCTCTTTCTGTATTCTCCCATCTTATGAAACATTATTGGAGAAGATTAGGTGCTGTTTTGTTGGCAAAAGGGGGTTGTACAAAGTATTAACATCAGGGGTGCTAATAATTTCGGCACACATGATTAGATGTAAAATAATTATTTCTTAATGTGGGATTTTTTTCCCACTGAATAAATGCACTTGAATTAAAGGTTGGATTTTCCTCTTTTTTTCATTGTGGTCCTATACTATTTAGAAAAAAAACGAATTTATTAGAAGCTAAAGAACACATCTTAACCAGGAGTGCCAATAATTATGGAGGGCAGTGTATAATGTAAAGGATGGTTCTGAGGGAGTTCTTTAGTTGCTGCTAAGGTGTTTAGGGTGGTTGATAGTAGGGCTGTCCATGACTAGCCTTTCAACAGTCAGCCTTTCTTGATTGGTCGAAATTTCCAAACTCCGTTGCTAGCCTCCTCTTCATTCCGCCCTCGCAGACTCCGCAGCTGCACTTGTGAAGTTGCAGTAATATCATATTATAGGCTGATACTTTTATTTGACCCACAAAAAACACATTACAGTTACCTTAACTGTTTAATAAACATTTACATTAATATTACCTTGGTTAAAAGTGAAGGACTGTCACAGCCATACCCACAGCATCCAGAAATAACTAGATTTAGTCAGTAAGCATGCCTTACAGGATACCCCCCGCAACAAGTAGTCGGGCAGTACCGCAGTCAATAGACCTTCCAGCAAGAAAAAGAATTTTCAAAATCGGACGAGTAGGTTATGAGATCTAGGTCCGGACGCACAGACGCACGCACACACACACACACACACACACACACACACACACACACACGCACGCACGCACACACACACGGACGGACAAAGAAAATCCAGTATACCCCCCTAAACTTCCTTGCGGGGGGTATAATAAACTTCGTTGCGGGGGGTATATTAATTATTCTGTAGATACAGATTTACATTTGCTCAACAAAAACAAATCTTGGTCGACCAACAAGGCATCAAAATTATTAACCAGCCGACTGAATAAGGTCACCCCTCGTTGATAAAGTGTTTCTGGGTGGTTGTTGCAGTGTTTCTAAATGGCTCCGAATGTGAACAGGGGTGTTTGATAGGGTATAGTAGGTGGTTACTACAGTGTGCAGGATGATATCTATGGTGTTTCTGGGTGGTTGCAGGGTGTTTCTAAATGGACATCAGGATCGCACATAGTTGTACTTGTAGCTGCGTAGGAATTCATGCAGAAGTATTCGTAGCAGCAGTAGCAGAAAAAAAAGTCTTTAGGCCGTCTCACATTCAGGACCAAAGGAAAAAAACAAAACAGAATTGCGGAGTCCTCGTTGATAGTGCAAGAGGAAAGTTTCGGATTCGGTGCGCACAGGCTCATAACGATAATTGTGTTCTAAATTTTTTATTGACACACTATTGTTTCCTTTTTAGTCAGTGTGAAAAGGCCCAAATACAAAATAAAATAAGAGCTTTTGAAGAGTATTCTAACATCACCAGAAAATGTTGAGTATTTTGGAGACAATTGCAATCACCTGTTCTACATTCCAAATCTGAATCTCCATACAAGATGGCAGGCCTGATGGCCATTTTGAATGGTACAATGGCACAATTAAGTTCAGGGGGGCAATCATTTTTTACACATCGCTGAAACAGGTTTTGAATAAATATTGATCTTCAATAAATGATCATTGAAAAGCTACTTACTTTGTCTTTTATTAAAATTAATTGGATGATATAAAACATTTCAATATAACATTGAAACATTATAACAGAACAATATAACATTGCAAAAATAAAAGAAATTGGGACGTGGGTAAATACTTCATGACAACTGTAATCAAAGGAATTCTGTGGTTTTCAGGGTAAAGCCTTCAGCGCCATAAAGGTGCCAGAAGGGTGCTGTGGCATAAATGCAAAATTTCATCAGGATTGTGACATGTCACTTGAACTAATAATGAAGGTCAAAGACATACCTGAGAAGTTTGTGGAATTCAACAGAAATTTCTCATCTACGGCTCACTGTGTCAAGGCATCAAGTCATTGATACAGTTTCTAAATGTCAGACAACCCAGGTATAATGGTGAGGATTTGAAGCCCACTACCACAATTACATCAGAAGGCCAATCCCACAGCCCTGGATTTTTTGCACAGGGCTTTCCATGTGTCCAGTTTTGGTGAATACTGGCACAAATGCCTAAGGTGAACACTGTAATACCTATACATCACCCAGTTCATTTTGGTGGCCACCATATCTGAAAAATAAATAAGTCCTCTGTCCAGTGTTTTTGCAGATGTCTGAAAGTGTGCATACATGTGGAAATGCATGATTGAGAGGAATGTCCCATTTTTCTTATGCATCAGTATTTCATTTTGAAATGAGCAGATTTTGCGGACTAATTATTTTTACTTTTGACATCTTGACAGGCTTTTCATAAGTCTGAACCAATAAAATCTTTATGCCATTGGGAGGAAAAGTATCATGAGTGAATGTCACTTTGTAATAATCACATTGGTTTACTGAGACAGTGAGAAAACCCCTTGAGGAGCGGCATACTCACCACAGTTGAGTTCCTCAGCAGTCAGAGTGGCCACAGACCGACCCTGCAAGCGGGTGGGGTACTCGCAGGTAGCGGCAGCCTGAGCATTCCCGGACTCGGCGTATTGTTTCAGCAGGTCTGCCAGCCACAACAGCTCGCAGTCGCAGTTCAGTGTGTTAGAGTCTAGGCGTCTGCAGGGAGAGCAGGGACTGGCTAACTGGTGACACACAAGTCTAGCGGCTCTAAAACTTTGTCAGTTTGTTATTCATGTTGTTTTCAGTTTGGGATCTCTAAATACAGCCAAAAAGTTACGGTGCTAAAGTGACTGGCTCAAGTCCCACCAAAACCACTATAACTTCAGTGCAGCTATTGGGGTCTTGGAGCAAGGCATATTGCACATTCCTCCTGGGAGATTGGCCTCTGCTTAGACTAATCACCTGAAAGCAGCTTTCACTTAAAGCATCAGCTATCAAAAGCCATGCAGAAACAAGTTTGTTGCAAAACAGAATAAAACCTAAGAAATACAAGATAAAATATCAGGACTTAAGAATGATCTGAGGGAAACATTTATTTCACACATATTTCCATCATTTCTCATTGAACTAAAACATATTTTACGAAGGAAGTTCACAAGTTGTCTTCACTCCCAGAAATCAATATGGTTGACTTTCCAGTAACTCACAGCACTGAGCTTGCCACTCTGCCTCTTTGAATGATTAGGGGAGAACTGGGAAGTCACCGCTTCACTTAGACAGGATGCTACAGAGCAACCATATTTCGCAAAGTGCCAAATTCTGACTAAAATGTGCTACTGGAACATACTTTAAGCCCTGTGAGTGCCACCTCAACCAGTATTTACCCTTCATTGTGATTTAAATCTAAAGAATATCAAGCCAAGTGGATGTACACCTCCAGTTATTAGTGGGCAAGCTGGAAGCTTGCACACTCATGTTCTTCACACTCTTTCTTTATTCTCCACATTTTTGCTGACTAAATACGCAGACATACTTTGATCTAGAAACTTCCTTCAAACTTTAAAAAATTCAGATTGTTCTCACTTATGTTGCTTCTATTCAACTATTCAATATCTTTCATACTTGAGTTATTAAATTTCATATCAACTTTTTTCTCCCAGAGGACACAATGGGAGAGATTATTCAAACTTCAGCTATTTTTCACTCTGTCATACCTTTAGCTAGAAATGTCATTCAAACTGGGAAATGCTCAGCTGACTTTTTAGAATTTCTTCACAGTAAAGTATTTTTGTAACTTTTATAATTCTTTTATTAAATTTTCTTAATATATTCTGGGAATTTAGAGTGTGTTGATGTCACTGTTAGAGTGGAGAACAGCCACAAAATCGTCAAGACGTCTCCTCTGAAAAAAACTCTTAGAGTTTTCACTCCATTTACAGTCAATATTTTTATATCCAAAATACAGAAAAAGATGTGCTGGTCATGAAAATGTAACTATGGAAGCAATGGGACTAACGGTTTGGACAGTATAAACCAAAAAGCAATGAGAGCAACTCAAAACTCCATTTACTCCTATTTAAATTGAAACAAGAAAATTCAGGGAAGCCCAAACACAGTTCTCTTACTTGCTTGTGTTCCCACATTTTTGGCACAACACATTAAATTTTAACATATTTTGCTCTGCAGGCTCTACTCTTTAGTACGGTACCCTCATTTTGTAGATTGGACTTAATGTATTGGAGATAGAAGTTAAGAGTATGTAATGCCTAAGCTAAAATCTGCTGCTTTAGCCATTAACTAAAATGGCTCAACATGACTCAGCAAAATTGTGGCATTGCCGTAGGGTGCAATCTCAGATAGAGAACATTAGAGGCTCAATTGTGCCCTCTGCTGGACTTTTTCCAGGCTTCAGCATTCTCGTTGTTTGGAGTAAGATTGAGACGACAGTAAGACAAATCTTATTATTTGTTAAGCGTCAAACTCAGTGAAAGATTTTTTTCTTGCTATCATAGTTTGGAAGAGTTGCTCAAACTGGCTCTAAGAGAGCAAATCGAGTGCAGCAAAGACTAGTCTTTTTTTCAGGGCGTGTCCATGAGAACAGATTTCAGTGAAAATTACAAAGGAGCAAAAAATTGCTCAAGCTCCTATTCTGGTATATACCAGCAACTGTTCGCATGAGCTAAATATATTAACAATCGTATCTAAAATAATATTTTGCCATCAAAATACAGCAAGTTTTACAAACCCCGATTCCAATGAAGTTGGGACGTTGCGTAAAACGTGAATAAAAACAGAATACAATGATTTGCAAATCCTTTTCGACCTATATTCAATTGAGTACACTACAAAGACAAGATATTTAATGTTCAAACTGATCAACTTTATTTTTTTTTTAAATATTGACTGTAATGGCCCCAATTTGTTATGACATAAGACAGCAAGGGATGACAGACAAAATTCCAAAACTTAAACAGATTTAATTTAACAAACTAAGAACTAACCTACAATTTATACTACTGACCAAGATTGACATAACAAAAAAAAAAAAAATTTTTACAGTCCCTTTGGTTGGGTTACTTGTCCCAGTGATGTCCCAGGACAGGGAAATGCTCCAACACAGGCAAAAATCCACAAAAAGCTTCACAGGTCTAGTCAAATGTATCCTTCTCCTTGCAATTTCTCCTACTACTTTACTCTCTCAATTTTTCTCCTTATATACTCTTTTGCAGCCCCCTCCCACCTTTTAGACTTTTTTTATTCTCTGGCACTTTCCCTCTCAGACATGCCCAGGACATGCCGAAACCTAGCTCCAGACTGGGCTTAACAAAAAAAAAAAGGGTCAATACTGCCATCTAGTGGCATTTTTTTCACATTACATCACTCATTTTGAATTTGATGCCTGCGACATGTTCCAAAAAAGCTGGGACAAAGGCAACAAAAGAATGGGAAATCGGAGAAATCTCTACACATATGCGGCAAGGCTGAAAACCAAAATTGAATGCCAATGATTGTCGGTCCCTTAGGCGGCACTGCATTAAAAACCGACTTTATTCTGAGAAGGATATTATCATGTGGGCTCAGGAACACTTCAGAAAACCACAGTCAGTTAACACAGTTTATCGCTACATCTACAAGTGCAAGTTAAATCTCTACCATGCAAAGCAAAAGCCATATATCAACGACACTCAGAAACGCCGCCGGCTGCTCTGGGCCCGAACTCTGAGATGGACTGACGTAAAGTGGAAAACTGTGCTGTGGTCTGAGGAGTCCACATGTCAAATTATTTTTGGAAATCATGGAAGTCATATCTTTGATGGTATGGGTGTTAGTGGCCATGGCATGGGTAACTTGCACATCTGTGAAGACACCATTAATGCTGAAAAGTATGTACAGGTTTTGGAGCAACATATGCTGCCATCCAAGCAACCTCTTAACGTGGCTACGTAGAAAAGTGCAGGTAATAGACTGGTCTACCTGCAGCCCAGACCTGCCTCCCATTGAAAATGGGTCACGTATTATGAAGCGCAAAATATGACAACAGAGAACCCGGACTGTTGAGCAACTGAAGTCGTACATCAAGCAAAAATGGGAGGGAATTCCACTCACAAAGCTTCTACAATTCATGTCCTCAGTTCCCAAACACTTATTAAGTGTTCTTTAAAGGAAAGATGATGTAACACAGTGGTAAACATGTCCCTGTCCCAGATTTTTGGAACATATTGCAGGCATCAAATTCAAAATGAGTAAATATTTCCAAAAAACCAATGAAGTTTATCAGTTTGAACATTAAATATCTTGTCTTTGAAGTGTACTCAGTTGAAAATAGGTCCAAAAGCATTTACAAATAATTATATTCTGGGGTTTGTATACAAAGAAATGAAATTTATTTACCCAGTCACAGCACTTTACTTGACTTTTTTCTGAGTTTCAAAATATCTGGGTTCAAGGCAAGAGTAAGCAGTAGCACTTAGTAGTGTTGCTTTCCATGAATGGATCAATGCCGCCATCCAACGTTACTTGCAAAATTATTGTGTGCTTGCTTCAGCGAAGCAGCTCAATTCTCTTACTTCCTCTTCTGCCCTTATTTGGCCCACTAACTCCTCCTACACCGTTTAAGCTATTTATACCTTTCAAACTTTAAAAAATTTGGCTTGTTCTGAAAAACAGAATCTTAACAGATTTTTTCATTTATTTTTAAAAGTTTTTGAAATATTTAGAAGTCATTTTTTGGGGTCCTATTATAAATCAAGCCTTTTCTGGGTTGGTCAATCATGGGACTTCTGGTGAAGAATGGAATGGAAAAGATGTATTTATCGCGCTGTGCCGTGACCTTACAAATTAAAACCTTTCACAACCTAAACTTTGACTGCGGCTTTTTAGTTGAGACAGACGCCATCTTTGTCTTGCAACATGGCAAAAAAAATTAAACTGGCCAAGAAAGAAGAGAACAAAAAACACGTCCTAACTAGCTTGCAAGAAGAGCACCATGAGTCCATTTCTGCATCCCCTTCGAACGAAAACCCGACTAAATGCGGTGAGGTCGACTGACTGATTTTGGCGAATGAATTGCAAGTCTGAAGACAGATGCCAACTCAACAGATGAGCTCATCCTAACTCTCAAAGCAGCATGCTCCTCCCTTACTGAGGCTCATGCTAAAGGGGCGAAGCCGATAAAATAACATTAGAATTGTTGGTTTACCAAAGTCTATCGAGGGCCTCTGGCCCACTGCATTTTTTGCTGATGTCCTGGTTAAGATATACGGCGACCAAGTTCTACAGGTTCCCTCAGAGCTAGACCATGCTCATCGCACTCTATCTGCTAAGCCAGGACAAGGGGAGAAGCCCAGATTGGTGATTGTTTGCTTTCACCGACATCAAAGGAGCTGGTTGTCCGAGACGTCCGCAGACAGAGGAATGACCTGAAATGCCTAGATACACTGGTCCGCATCAACAGGGATTACTGTCCCGAGGTTGTGGAGCAATGCGCTGCTTACCACGACGTTAAGGCTAAGCTACCTCAGTCTGCGACCAGCTCCCCTTTACCTAGCAAGGCTTCAAATCACCGACAAATAGGGCAAGAAACGGCGATTCTCCTCGGGCGAAGAAACCACCGCTTTGGTGAGATCGTGGACTGACTCGTGGTACCAGTAACCTGGGCCCTGTGTTTGCTAAAGGGCTAAAATTTGCAGTTACCTGATTAAAATGAGCTATCTAAGTACTGCAGCCTGAAACTTTATCGAGGCCTGTCTAGCCGGTATACGTGTTGTTATTGTGTTTAGCTCGTTGGGACCTAACACTGCGAGTACAATTCAGTTCTGTTATTTTCTGGTCACTTTGGCCTCCTTCACTACCATGTTCAGATTCAGAGCGATTTCTGTGCTGGCTAGTTATGTTCAAACATGGACCCAGATTAATTAAGACAATCGGGGCTCTCAACTGGACTCACTTTGGTTTTATGTCCAATGTATTAGCATATCAAGCTGAGGGCTGTTGGTTTGTCTCATGGAACACTGGGGGAGTCAATGTAGTCATCAAAAGGGGAAAAGTATTTGCACATCTAAAACAGCTTGAGGGGGACATTTTCTTCCTCCAGGAAACCCATCTTAAATCCTCTGATGTTCCACAAATTAGAAGATCCTGTATGGGTCATATATTTCACTCAAAGTTTTCCAAAAGGGCAAGAGGTGCAGCCACCATAATAGGCAAAAATGTAACATTTAAACTTTCAAAATTTCTTGAAGATCCCAGTGGTCACTTTGTCGCCGTTTCTGGTAAACTGTATAACAGTCCTATGATATTAGCATATATCTATGCCCCAGCATGGGATGATGAAAGATTCATGATTTATTTTTTCTCCTCTCTTCCAGACATAGACAGTCACTATCTGATTTTGAGTGGTGATTTTAATCTTACTCTAGATCCTAATCTATAGATCCTCCTTTGGACCCTTCACTGAATCGAAGTCTGCGACAGCAATGAAAGCATTTATGGACAGACTTGGCTTAAGTGACACTTGGAGATTCAGATATCCGTCTCAGACAGTTTTTTCCTTTTTCTCCCACGTCCACCATTCTTATTCAAGAATTGACTTTTTCCTTACTGACAGCAAACTTTTGCATTTGATTCATTCAAGTACATACCACTGCATAGTGATTTCTGATCATGCCCCCACAACAATTGACAAATGTTTCCCCAATCATAGGTCATTATTCAGACAGTGGAGGCTTTCCCTTCAGCAATTAGCTATTGAAAAATAAAATGTCTTTTCCAATGAAATCTCCCACTTTACTGAGTTTACCGACACTCCTGACATTTCAAGAGGCACCTTGTGATAATCGGAAGACAAATACGGCAAATTTTGCTCATATAACTCACATTATTCACACACGCCAGTGCACGCTACAGCTAAAAAGAAGACCACTGCGCATGCGCTTACTCACTTCAGGAGGGCACATCTGATAAGATGCCAACACTGTTCATAAACTGGGTACATTCAAATGACCAACATTGACATTCATACCTTTTTTTTTTCCCCACAAAATTGAATAAGTGCAACGTATGATACAGTGAAGCAATATTCAATCACCGCAATGAAGCAGTTAAAAAAAAAAAAACATTACCACCTCTGCTTTTCTGAAAATATTATTATTATTATGATAATCATCCAATGAATAACATTCAAATCTGTTTGGTTTGGAGTCTAAAATTTGAGGTGCCCTTCTGACAGCACATTCACAAGCTTGAAACCTGGGACCCCTCTTTTCGTCATGCAATCTGCAATTTGAAGCTCCCCTGGCACCCATTTGACTTCTGCTACTTCCATTATCTCTATTAACTGTTTCACAGAAGCTACGTCTAGCCTCAACCTTTTGTCTTTCACCATTCTTGTGGAGTGCAAAGCCTGCACCACACTCCTGTTGTCCACAAATGCTTCAACAAGTATATTCAATTTCTCATTTGAAATTTCTCAAATTATCTGTTTCAAGCACAGAGCATCATCAATCCCTTGCTGCAAGCTCAGCACTTTAGCTGATGGAGTGGACCTCACAACTCTCTAGACCTTTTTTGCACTCTAGCTCAGGGCACACGCTTTTCCTGTAGAATTCACCAAAAATACAATATGTGCCCCAACACTTCCTGTATTCTCCAAATTTCCCAGAGCTGCATCTGTGCACGCTATCAATTTCCACCCCTCTGGAGAACTCAGGGCTGGTAAACACACCTTTGCCATTTCAGTCTGCAACCTGCTGATGATTTTGATCACTCTCAGCAGGTCCCCAACAGTTGCCTGTTTTAATTTTGTGCTCAAATCTATCAACCCAAATGCAAGGTCTGGTTGCGACCCTTGTACAGCCCAAGTGAGTCGCCCGACCAATTTCCTGAACAGTGTCTGTTCCTTACCATTTAACAAATCTTGCTTGTATGCAGCTCTTTTAGGGTCAACTTCACCATTGCTCAATGACTTCATGTAATTAGAATGGTCAAGAGTGATGCCTAGTGCATTTTGATATCCATCAAACCCAACATGTGTGAAGCAAGCCCCCTCTATCTTTCCTGCCAGGAACCATTCTTTTAGGTGGGCCATTACCACTAAGTCAAATCTCTCTGTGCCAGAATGAAGAAAATCATCAACATGACACGCAACAATACCAATGAGTTCCCAATCCTCATGTTTGAAGAAAAGTGCTGGATCAAGGGAACTTTGAGCACATCCAATTTCTTTTTGGCACTCCACCACACATTTATAGAACTGCCTAGCTGCATCATTTAAACCATATAAGCAATGTCTTAGCTTCCAAATCATCCCCTCAGGGAGCCTGGCTTCCTTGGAAGGTGTCAGATATACTTCCCTGTCCATTTCCTTCCCTTGGAGGAATGCAGATTTTATTTCTGTAGTACAAATCTGCCATCCCTTGCTGGACGTGATTGCCATGACCCCTTTCATTGAACTTTTCCCGATAGTGGGGGAGTCTTTAGCAAAGCTCTGCTCATCCTCGTACCCTCTAGCGACTAGTCTTACCTCATCCCCCTTGTGCCACAAAACCCAGGTGGTTGAGATCTGAAATTGCCCTACATCTGCAAGTTCTTAATACACCCCAAATTCTTTGAGTTTGTCAAGCTCCACTTTCTTGGCATCCAAGCATTCCTGTTCACAGTGCCTGCTTTTGGGAATGAGGACTACATTTACTTCTTCTGGGTTCACTTTACGCCATTCCACCTGGTCCACATTAACTCCACCAACACTCCCAACGCAACCTTTGTATTTGAACCAGTTTTGATGCCCTCCTGTAAGCTTACCACCCCTGCTTGTGATTGTCGCTGTCTTCCAGTTTTCATCTCCGTCTGCTTTATACTCAATCTGGTCATTCTTTTTCAAATCTATTCTATCCTTTCCGCTAGTTTTTGGACATGTCCATCCATTCAAGTTAAGTCTCTGGCTAACTGGCCCCTGTGAGGAGTCTGTCTCTCTCACTTCTGCTTGAGCCTCTTCTGTGCAGCCCTAGACATTTCCATCCTTTTCCACCCCATCACTAGTGGCATCTATTTTCTCTATTAGAGGGTCTGGATCACTTTCCCCCAATTCAAATTCCTTCCCCCTCGTAGACACTACCGTTTTTAGGGGCTGGATTCTTGCATTCTATTTTATCTGCCTGTGTTAAACGGTTAGGTGACACCCGGACAAACATGGAACCATGTCGAACAAAAATCACTTTCCCATCTTGAAACACTACCTTGGCAGGACCCAGCCAGCGGTTCTGGGCTTCCCTTTTGTAGTACACAATATCTCCAGGATGGTAGCGCTGTTCAGATGCTCTGACCTTATTCCGCAGAGCCCCTCTCAGTCTTACATCACTCTCAGACTCAATAAATGCTCTTCGAGCACCATGCAGACCATATAAGTGCTTGGCCAGGACTTCTAGTTGTTGTGCCCTCAAGGGCAGGAGCCTGTTCTGTCATTATATTTGGCAAATTTGGATTTTTGCCAAACACTAACTAATAACTGCTGAACCCATGCCACATTTGAAGGCAATTTTTGGCCATGTTTGCCCAACAGAGCAGAATTTCAATAGGGGTATTGGGGCACTGCTCCTTTAATTTCACTAACATGCAGTAAACAACTCCATGATTCCGCTCACATAACCCATTCTAAAAGGGGCTCTCTGCAGCAGTTGTGTTGTGCACTACATTAAGAATGCTGCACACCTCAAGCATCTCATCTGATGAAAATTCCCCACCATTGTCAGATACTATTCCCTCCATTACTCCAAACGCAGCCCCAACCCAACACAACATGATTTTGTCAATTATATCACTTGGCTTCTTCCTGTTCACAAACACAAACACAAAAAAACAAGACCACATATCAATCAAAGACCCTCCCACTGCTTTTGATCCATGCACTCTTTTTGGTTAAAGCGAGATGCCATTGGCATAGCAACAACTGGCCTTGATGGTCTTTTGATGCACTTTGCATATTTCACATTTCTCATACATAGTGTCTAATATATTCTGATATTCATCCTGCCAGACATTAGCATCTTACAACAACTTTTTGGACCCGTTACCTGGTGGGTGCGCAAACTGCCTGTGCAACTTCACTAGTGTTTTGCGTCTGTCATGCTCATTCAGGGCACCCAGGTCAACTGCACATACACTTTCAACAGTGGGATCATTTCCCTTATCTATTGGCACACAATAGGGCCCTGATGAGGTCTCATTTAGTGCCATTTCTACTCCAAAAATGTGAGCCTTGTCATTAAGCAGGTCGAGGTCATAGCCTCTTTTGACAACAACAAAGGAATATCCGAATCAACAACATCAGTTTCTATGAAAATTTCTTTTCCAATCATTCAGGCTGGGATCCTAAATAATCCCTCTGATGTTAACTTTTCCTCACCACCAAACTTGAACACTTCATTGCTTTGTTCTTTTGTCACCTTTTCTCAGTCACTGGGCTCCTAAGTCGTCAAATAATCTTCTAGCCCGTTCGCACCACACACTGTGCTTGAACATGCGCTGTCAAGCACGGCACACTTCCAAACCTCTTCACAAAACTGTTTTGCACCATTTTTGTTTACATCGGCGAGCAAGAACACACACTCTGCATTGTCATTGATTGCATATGTGGGCTTAAGCATGGTGAAGAGCACATTTTCATCAGTCCCATTCTGTATGTCACCTGGTCCAGCCATATTCACAGTCTCATATTTTTCCTCCCAACTGTCAGGGCAGTCAGCCAGCAGATGAGGGTATGATCCGCATCCATTACACAGCAAAGGCCGCCCATTTGACCCCCTGGGATTTACGCTCCGACCCCTTCCTATGTCTACGCCACCTTGAAATTTCCCTCTCTTCACCGGGAATGCTGCCTGCCCACTGCCTCGATACGCTCCTCTCTGATTACTGCCACTATATCTACCGCTTCCACCAAAGTCACTGCCCTGCTGCCAGGGCCTGCCACGACCTCGCTGGGTGTACGACCCTTCCTGTGTGTTGCCGGAGTTCCAAAACGCCTCCTCAGCATTAGCCATATACGCTGGCTCGAGCTTGAACTTCAGGAGAGATTTCTTGGCCTGCTCACTCAGGGTATCTTTCCGGCAATAATCCATCCCTGTCAGCACCAGCATCTTTTCTTCTTTGGTGATATTGGCTTTCTTCAGCAGCATGAAAGCCAGAATTGCAGATAGGAGAGACATTTGCAGTGTCATTATCTTGTACTTCCGATCAAATTTAGAAATAAACTCTGCCATAGTCTGTTGAGGATCTCGTTGGAAATCCTCAAAATCTTCATTTTTCTCTAAGCAGTCAGCCAAGTCATCTTTGCGAAGGTGTTTGTCTAAATATTCAATCAATTTAGCAAGTCTGTCTTCTTGCTTGAGCTCATCCAGGCTCAATTCATCAAAAACTCTCTAATTCCTTGTTCATCATTTCCGGGCAAGGATAACGCCACAACGCCTTGCTTAGCTTTCGCCACTTCAGTCACTGATTGCCACGCCAGTAATTCCACTTTATATCGCTCATATCCTTTATCTTTGTTGTATTGAGGAGGCTGAATTTTCGCCGCCATAATCGATTGCCAACACTTTTATTATTACACTCACAGTTCGTATGAAAAGCATTTAGCAAAACACTCACGGCCAGTCTTTTATAATAATCCGTTTTCTCCAACCAAAACGCTTTGCTGGCATCCACGCAAACTGAGAACAAAGGGCAGATGCAGAGATAGCGTAGCCAGGGTTAGCCGGTTGGCTTCACTTTTAAAACATCTCAATTTGCAACAGCGCCACTCGATTTTAACTTTTTTATATCACGCTGATATTCCTGTAAACACGCTTCGTCACCTTCTCTTCAATGTCCAGATAACTGTTGGTAACTCTGTTACCATTGATAATCGGAAGAGAAATACACCACAATTCACTCATATAACTCACTTTATTAAAAAGAAGAACACTGCGCATGCGCTGGCTCACTTCGGGAAGGCACATCTGATAAGACCCCAACACTGTTCATAAACTGGGTACATTCAAATGACCAACATGGACACCTTGTGGGAGGCAAGTACTTTGTCTTATCTGCGGGACAAGCCATCTCTTCTGCCTCTCAGTTGAAAAGAACAGGATGGGCCAGAATGGTGGGGATAGCGTGCAAGCTTCAGGGGATTGATATGCAGTATGCCACCCTACACTTTACAGGCAACGTCTTAAATTTCAAGCGGAGTTTGAATTCCTGTCAACTGCCAAGATCGAAAGACTGTAATTACAATCAAAGCAACAATACTTGGAAATGGGAGAAGGAGCAGGTAGACTTTTTGCCCATCAGGCTAGGGCAACGGCTCTTTCAAGACTGATCCCCAGGATAAAAACTCCATTGGCCACCACGGTTTATGACCCAAAAACTGGTGAATGATATTTTCCTAAATTTTTATTCTGAGCTTTATTCCTCAGAGTATGAATCTATGAGGCAATTCTAGCCTCATACGTAAAAACAAGGGGCAGTAAAATTGTTACAGAATTGAAAATTCCCTGGCCTGGACGGGTATATTGCAGAATTTTACAAGGCATATTCTAATCTGATTTGGCTACTTTTAGCAAAGGTTTACAATGAATCCTTCATTAAGGGCCAGCTTCCCACAACTTTACATGATGCCACTATTTGTCTCCTATTAAAAAAAGACAAAGATCCTATTGAATGTAACAAAAGTAACAATACCACAAGTGTATGAACCCATGACAAAAAATGATTAATGGGGAAATCTTCATTCATTCCCTTTAGACACATAGTATCCAGACTATAAATCCAAAGAGACTCTCGCTGCAATAGCAATTTATTTTTATCGCCTCCGCGTCTAGGACATTTGACATATTCGATACCCAAATATTTTACAGACGCCACATTATGTCTTGCCAACATGAAATGCTTGGCCACCGGGCTTGTGGGATCCTGGTTCCAAATACTGGAGTGATGCTCAGAGATGCATCTTTTTAATGGTCGGTTGGTTTTGCCTACATATCCTAAGCCACATGGGCATTTTAGCAAATACACAACATTAGTTGTAGTATAGGTAATGATGCCCCTGATATCAAAGCGTTTCCCTGAAATGGGGTGTGTGAATGTTTGGCTTTTAGACGTACAACTGCACCGTGCGCAGCGCCCACATGTATAATTGCCCTCAGGGACGCGATCGAGAAAAGTTTCAGGTTTCTGGGGCAGGAGATCCGATTTGATCACTATTTGTCCAATGTTGGGAGGACGTTTGTAAACAATTTTTGGCGTGTCCTTGAAAGTAGTAGACAGCTTTGGGTCACTGCTCAAGAGGTACCAGTGTTGTTTAATTATTTTTTCAAACTCTCGTCCCATAGGTGAATACCGCTTTATGCACAATGAGTTATTATCAGAGGTCCTATTTCACGTGAATTGTAAACACTCATCTTGTGTTTTGTGCTCAAATTTATCCCATGCCCTTTTAAGCCATTCATTTGGATAGCCTCTATCTTTGAAACGTGTGTCTAGAATGTCACTTTATTTTTTATAATCAGTTTCGTCGCTGCAAAGTCTTCAAATGCGGCCTTATTGACTGATGAGTAGACTGCATTTCAGTGGTTGCAGGTGGAAACTATCCGCTCTCAATAGCGTATTCCTGTCTGTTGGTTTTTTGTCCACGCTAGTTTTAAAGCCTTGGTCGCACCTAGTAATCAGGATGTCAAGAAAACAAATTTCTTTTTTGATTGAATGACATTGTAAAAACAAATTTCTTTTTTATTGAATGACATTGTAAATGAAAGGGACTGATTGTTGGTATGAATCCACTGGAAAAACCTCTTCAAGTCGGATTCGCTGCCTTGGCAGAATAAAAATATGTTGTCTACATATCGTTGCCATAATTTAATGTTTGTCATAAAAGGGTTGTTCGGACCAAAGACTAACTTCTCTCCAAACAAACCCATGAATAGCCCAGCATAGTTGGGGGCCATACGGCTTCCCATCGCAGTGCGCTGTATTTGGAGGTAGTAGTCGTTTTCAAACATAAAATAGCTTTTTGTGAGAACTAATTCAGCGAGCTCTCTGATACATTACGTGCTGGGTGTGCATGCCGAGTCTCGCTTATTCATAAAATGGGTAAGCGCTTGAAGGCCACCTTCATGTGGGATACACATATAGAGGCTTTCAACGTCTAAATTGACCATGCATAAATTTCCATCAATCATACCCATATTTTTTTTTAGTGGTTATCATGTCCACGGAGTCTCTAACATACGACGGGAGGGAAATGACATGAGGCTTGAGTAGGGAATCTAGGTACGTAGAGATGTTCTGTATTCTTTGAAAACGTGGAATTTGACAAAGGCACCTTTGACTTCATGAAAATTGACCATCCTGCTACCCCAGTGATCTATACTTTGCCTAAAATACATTAATCCCTGAACTCTCCCCCAGGTAGACCCATAGTGGCGTCAATAGGGTCTCTTACCGAGAACATCTCTACGTACGTAGATTCCCTACAGTTATTACAGTTAATGATCTTCACGCAAAGAACTTTCACCCTTTTATTGACAAATGTTAACAAGATATGATTTGCTGGTCTTCTCTCCCTTTGTCCCTAATTGGTCAGGTTTACCTCATAAAGATGATATTTCTCCAATAATTTTCCGACCTGTTCCACCATGTTCCTACCTTCAAAAGGAAATATTTTTTTCGTCCGCTGGATCAGATGGTATTAACATTTTTTTGGGCTAATGGATCTCCACGCATGAAGAAAACCATTTTACAACTGCTCAAAAAGTCTAGTGGTCTGGTGCTACCAGATTTTATTCAGTATTATTGGGCATGTTACATTAACGGATTATGTTGCTGGATAGACAACAAAGCTAACGTGTTCTTTATGGGCCCAAATGGAATTACTATGGAACTACTTTGTATTGTGACACTTTTGTGATTCGGGAGAGGATTTGTACACCGGACATTGAACTTTTGATAGTCTCACTTTGGCCTTTTTACTTGCCTTGACAGTTTCAGCAAATTTTTTATTTTATTTTTTTTTTTTACCACTTTTTACATCCATCCCCATGCAAACGCATCAGCTGCTGCTCAGCCAATTGCTGAGGTAACAGCCCGTCTTGACGCTACGTTCTCTGATGTGCCGAAATTCATCCTCGATGATTTTGATCACTGTCGTTTGAACATTACTCTGAAGACATATTAACGATATGTGACCCGTGCCAGCACACATAGGAAATTCACCATAGATCTGTGTCTAGTTGTTGCGTTTGACTGTTTGACACAGAAAGCAACTGTTTAAAATCGTGGTACAGTAGCTGAGACCTGCAAATAGAAAAAAAGCAGCGTGGAGAATGAGCTGCAATTATTTCCCTAACTGCAAAATAGCTGGCTCGATTCACTTTGTTCTTATGAAGACTTCTCTGTTCTAACGAAAGCAACTGCATGGAAACTCAGCTTAGCTCACTTAGATTTAAAATGAGAAAATCACGACACGGAAGGCAATGGCAGGAGCGGAGTCCTATTTCCAGTGAGAGGCAGGCATGTACAGACAAGCACACACAGGCAATCGCTGAGTCACTCAGCCTTGTTCGCGTACACCTCAAACTCCTGCTTCTCACGCAAAAACCGTTTATCAAGTCAGCAATGTAACCACACCATTCAAGGCACGAGACTTTGCTGAGTGCGCAGATGTCTTTTTTATTTCTCTGAGTGATATATTTTTGGAATAAGAGCGATCTTTCATAAATTTTTGTGAAATTTCATGAAGAGGGATTGATGTGGGTGAACGACCTCAATCTGTGCCCTTAGACTGAGGGGCCTCCACACCTGCAGTTTTCCGCCAAAGAAAAGACGCAATCTCCAGAGTCTGATGCAAGTGGGTTTACTGTATCTTGCTCAAAGTGAAGTACAACAACCTGGGCTGGTGTGCACATACCACAAAGCATTCATATCCCATCAATCGCCCCACACCGACTGACCACTGATTGTCTGACCACTTAATTTATAGGGCCTTTGGACCTCCCCATAAGGTGGGGTAACACATGATAATTGTATGACGAGGTAGAAAGTAATATTTTCTGATTGGTAATTGTCACATAGTAACACTCCACCCTTAGCAACAAGTTTGCCGTTACATCATGGTGTAAATTCATTTTTTGCCCCCAGGGATGCTCGAAGACCAAGTTTGAGACTCCCAAACCTGGGGGTTTCCTGAGGGTCACCTTTGGGTACCCAAGAAGACTGGATCTCTGGATTCATCCAGCATAAACTGGAGTGCGCCGGTTCCTATGAAAGGACTTCTCATTGGTTGATAACCAATATGGTCATTCCGGAAGATTAGCTCATCTAGCCGGCCAGCTATAGGTTGCTTTCTGATTCTTTTAACAGATTTATGAGTTTTTGTTTCATTCCCACTACTTTTTCTACAGCAGTTGGCAGGCCATATGAGCCTGGCTCAGTTCTCTTTGGAGAGTGGTAATCATGTTTATTCTTTGACTTTAGAACGTTTACCCACCACACTATACAGAAGTATTGTGGCACATTTATACGGCTCAAGGTCAAGGGAACATACATGACCTCATGTCATTTAAACCTTAGGAGCTTAATCTATTGATTTAGAAGCCCAAGTGGTTGTGGATCAGTTTCACTTGTTTTGATGCAGGCAACACTTGACAATGGGTGCAATGGATAAGCAAGAAGAAGAGAAACACAAACAAACCAGTTACACATATAGTCTTGCGTTGCACTAGTGCCCTTGTCACACCTTCAGGCATGAGACAGTATTTGTGGCCCACACAGGTTGCAATATATTTCCCACCACAGGAATAAAATTTATTGAAGTTAGAGCGATACAGAAAGAGCTTTTTCATTCTGTCTGCTCTCAGCTCCCACTCTAGCTGTGACAGAAGAGTTTGAAGACTGTTTCAATGCATTTCTATGGCCCAAAAAAATTTAGAAACATTTTTATATTTTAAAATGTAAATATTAAATATTTAAAAAGTATAAATAGTATGAAAGAGAAAAATGGTATCGATGAATGGAATCGGTCAAACCGTTCCTGAGATATCATGTTCACAAGGAATTTGTAAGAGGTCAAATGATCGTAATGACCTTGAGAATAATACCAAGGTCACGGAAATCTACTGGGGTCTGCGTATCACACCAATATACCATATGACCAAAGATGAATGGAATCGATCAAACCGTTCTTGAGATATCGCGTTCAGAACAAACAAGACGTGACTGACGGCCGGACGGAGCTGAATACTATATTCCCTGCTCCGCTCGCTATCATGGCGGCATGGGACAAAAACCACTTTAAGAATGTGTTGCAGGCATTTATGTGGACCTGTTTTGCCAGTGTAATGGTTGGACCAACATGATGTATAGTCTGATTTGTATTATGTTAGGCTATTTTGTGCATTTATGGCACCCCCTAAATGTCAATTTGATTGAAACTTTCAGGCTATGTTTCAAGTACTTATATGAATATATCCTGAGAGTTTTATGGCTATAGGACAAACAGTTGCGGATTTATAATCTGATTTCTGTTGTAGCACCCCCTATGGGCCGATTTGCATGAAATTGTCAGGGTTTGTTACTTGTAATTATATGGACATATTCTGCAAGTTCTGTGATGGCTGGCCAAATGGTTGTTGAATTTTGTCCATTTATGTGCCAAGCCACGCCCCTGCTGAAGTTCATTGGTCAATATCTTGGAAACAAAATGAGATTTCAACAAGCTTTATGCAATCTTTGAAAAACTTAGTCCACTGATGATCCACAGCAAATTTCGAAGGAATCGGACCTACGGCCAAGGAGGAGATGTCAAAAATATGTTTTTCAATAAATTCAAAATTCTGGAAAATCAAATATGGCGTACCTTCAAGGTCTTTTAAATAAGTTGTAGAAAATGAACCAAGGAATATCTCTAACAAGTTTCATGTAAATTGGACTTACACAATAGGAGTTATGACCTTTAAAGTGAAAACCTGTTTTTCTTGAATTATAACGCCACCATTAGGCTGATTGAGTAAAAAATGCCTTGGTCAGCATTTACACACAACTTCCAACCAGTGTGCAAATTTCAGGTCTCTGCCATATACCATCTCACGGGAATTTGCAAAAACATATCTGAAGAAGAAATAATAATCATAAAAAGCAAAAACAATAGGGTTTCAGCCCCACGGGCTTGAACCCTAGCCTCCGTAGCAGACATCTTGGCGTTCGGTTAAATTCCCTCAACCTACAACGTCTGCGCACTCGAGCGAGGTTTTGTGTTCCGTGACGTAATGTGATTGTGCTTGATGAGCCAATCAGAATGCTCATTATATGTTATGATCTCTGTCATTACTATGGCTTTTCCCTGCGGCTTGTCAAAAATAGTGAAATGGCGGAAAAGAAACTCCTAAAAAAACTTGTAGAAAACAACATTTGTTTTGTGTGTGAAACAAAAAACCTCTCAAATAAAGACAAGATACGAGTGCAAGGAAAAAGCAAGCTTGATATCACTGCAGTAATAGGCTCTGTCATCTCTGTTAACACAGCGGTATACACGAACGAGTTATTCGTCTGCCGAACGGGCTGCTATCGCTTACTTGAAAAAATTTGAAAATAGAGAAAGAACTTGATGATTTATTATGTGAGCTTCATCGACAGAGTTATGGCCCCAATTTGTTATTACGTTTACAACATAACAGCAACAGCAACAGCAAGGGATGACAGACACAGTTTAAAAAACTTAAACACATTTAATGAAAAAAACAAAGACTAAACTACTATCTGCAACTAAGACCAAGATTGAACACAACAAAAACAGAAATATTTACAGTCCCTCTTTGTTGGGGTGGCTTGGTGATGTCCTGGGTAAGGAAAAATGCTCTAACACAGGCAAAAATCCACAAAAGAAACTTCACAGGTCTTGAACAGAAATGATAGGTCTGGTCACACGAATCCTTCTCCTTGCAATTTCTCCTACTACTTTCCTGTCTCAATTCTTTTCTTTATATACTCTTTTGCAGACCCCACCCACATTTAGACCTTTTTTTTTTTTTTAATTTTCGGGGACTTGCCCCAGACATGTCCAGGACATGTCTAAACCTAGCTCCAGTCTGGGCTTAATAAAAGAAAGGTAAATTCTGCCATCTAGTGGCCTCTATTCACATCACAACAGCAACAGCATAAATATTCTTTGAATACGCGGCATTCAGCAGCATCTTCCTCCACCATTCACTTAGCCATAACTCTGGAGAACCGTATACTGTTGAAAACAATCCTCTTTCCACACTTCTCTTCTCCATTTCGGTATCGACCAGACTTAAGCTCGTTGCTTTCACTCCTATGTTATTCAAATAATTGACTTGATCCTTCATAAGGTTAACAAGAGGAGAAACAACAATAACAATAGGCTATTCTTTATTAGAAAACGCTTCCCCGAGGATTGGAAGAGCTTGATATATGAGCGATTAGCCAAATCCTGTAGGCGAATTTACGTAGACATCTTTCCTCTGGATAACTAAGTTGCTCATTGCTTGTTCTTGTAAGCTATTCATACTTTTAATATCAAAGGCTTTGCAGATTTTCTCCGAAGCTCAAGAGAAAACATGTTCGCCACCGTCCGCCAATTTGGCTTTATCTGTTTCTGCATATACAATTAGCTCCTGGATTTCAGAAGCTAGTTTCTGATTGGTGGAACACAAAACCTTGCTCGAGTGCACAGACGTTGTAGGTTGAGGGAAATTAACCGAACACCAAGACGTCTGCAACGGAGGCTACTTGAACCCCTAATAATAACAATAATTAAAGCTGCAAGCAGCGTTGAAAGGGCCCTCGCACCCCTCGTGCACGTTGGGGTGGTGGCGAGATGTTGATGGGTGCAGGTGTCCATCAAGAGCCACTGGACACTGCTAGACTGTTTACAATGTGTTTTCCTGAAGGGAGTGCAAAAATTTTCTGGATGGCACCATGATACCATTTTGGCATGCCTGTGTGCAAAACCTATACCATAGGAATTGTACTACTGGGCTTCATGAGTGTGTTGATTTTTTATCAATTTTCAAGCATGTTGAGACCTTCAAAAGGGCAATTCTTATAAACAAATGTTAAGGGGCGTTACAGAGGCATTGTGCCATATTAAATGCCAATTGGGATATCAAGTCGAAGATCATAAGACAGTGAGAATTTGTGCAGTGTTTTGCAAGCTTTGGAATATCAGAAGGCCTTTAAACGAGTGTTCGTAAAATTAGTAGCAAAAAAAAAAAAACCCCAGAAAATGGCTCGTAGCTCAATTCCTGTTTGGCCACAAAAATTACTAATAAATGACCATATTCTTGCATGAGAAATTCAACGATAACACTTTCATGAACATTAAAGCATTTTATCTTAACATGGCTGTGGCTAGAGGGCGCTGTGAAGTCACCTGGCCACACCTGATCTAATATGAACATATATTGATACTTGGAAGGAGACTTATCAAGCCCGTAAAGTTTCGGGCAAATCTCATGCAGTATGTGGGAGTCAAACCAACTTCCTGTTTCATGGCGGAACATCGAAATTTGCCGCAACGCCACGGATACATCGTCTGATATATCCAAAAAACATCTGCAAGTTAACATCGGAAAGGTCTTAAGATGTCATATGCCAAATTTTAATTTGATCCGATAAAATCTCAAGAAGGAGTTTGTTAAAGTATGACGCCTGTTCATGGCGAAAAATTTTTAAAAACTGCGGACTTGTTGCGTCTAGGTCATCGCACCAGGAGGCTTTTTCTTAGGACTCAACATAAATCACATCTCCACCGAATTTCGTACATGTAGGTTTACCGGGCTGCGAGGACTGCTTATTTGAAATTTTCCAGGGGGTGCTAAAATGCCATTTTGCCATGCCTATCTGTAAGCTTTTTATCACAGTAATACGAATGATGGGCTTTATAGTTGTTCAAAATTTTGCAAGTTTATGAGCATGCTGAGACCCTCAAAAGGGTAATTCTTTTAAAAATCTGATTGGGGGCGCTATAGAGCCATTATGCCACATTTAGTGCTAATTAATGCATCACAATGAAGACGATAAGGCAATTATAGTTTGTGCAACGTTTTGCAAGTTAAGTGTTCTAAGGCCTTCAAACGTGTGTCCGCAAAATTTGGGAAAATGCAGGAAATGGCTCATAGCTCAATTCCTGTTTGGCCAAAAAATTTCAAAAAAATTACCTTAACCCGGCATGACAATTGCAATGATCAGGCCAAATTTAATGAATATTCAAACACATTTACCTCAACATGGCCGTGTCTAAAGGCACTGTAACCACAACCAATCTAATATCAACTTATGCCTGTAAAGTTTCGGGCAAATCTCACAAAGTATGTGAGAGTAAAGCCAACTTCCTGTTTAATGGCAGAACATCGAAATTCGCAGCGACACCACGGATGCATAGTTCGATGAATCCAATAAAGCTTCGCAATTTTACATCTGCAAGGTCTTTAGATGTCATAGGCCAAATTTTAAGTTGATCGGGTAAAATCTCTTGGAGGAGTTTGTTAAAGTACGATACATGTTAATGGCAAAAAATTAAAAAAATGCAAATTCAATTAAAAATGGCGGACTTCCTGTCAAGATGATGGCACCAAGAGACTTTAAGGTCTCGGTTCAGTCCACATGGACACCGAATTTCGGACATGTAAGTTAAACGGGCTGTGAGGGCTGCTTCATTAAAATATTATAGGGGGTGCGATAATGGCATTTTGCCATGCCCATCTGTAAATCCTATTACATAGTACAAGTTCCAACCAGGTTAATACGTGTGCATAATTTCATGAGTTTTCGAGCATGCGGAGGCCCTCAAAAATGCAATTATGCATTCGGTGGTGCTATAGAGCCAGACTGTCACTTCCAGTGCCAAATGGGATATCAATTCAAAGAGCTTCATATTTTTAACCTCTATGCAAAGTTTGGTGAGTTTGCATGTATGCCAAGGCCCTCAAAAATGTGTTCGAAAAATCTGGCAAAACGCAGGAGATGGCTCACAGCTCACTTCCTATGAGGAGAAAAAAATTTCAGAAAAATGATCAAGAACCTTCATTGTGACTACTATTGCCCCACCTAATTTTGTGAGAATCCGAGCAAGGGCATTCTAAAATTGCCGCTATTTGGTGGCGCTATTGAGCCACCTGGGCATGCCCAAACACTTTGCCTGCAAACAGTAACATTTTCACTAGGCCTGAGGTGCCTGCCAATTTTCATGAGTTCTCGCCCATGTTAAGGCCCTCAAAAATGCAATTAATTTTGCTTTAAAAAAAAAAAATTTAATTAAAAAAAAAAAAAATAAATAATAAACATTACAATTACAAGAGGGTCCTCACACCATTTGGTGCTCTGGGCCTAACTAAGAAGAAGAAGAAGAATAAAAATCCCTTCAAAAACGATGCTCGGTGCTCGGGCCCTAATAACGGAACCATGCGGTTTTAATAGGCCCTCTCCGGCTTCGGCTAGGCTCAAGGCTAATAATAATAATAACGGGACCATGCGGTTTTAATAGCCCCTTGCCGGCTTCGGCCAGGCTCGGGCCTAATAATAACGGAACCATGCGGTTTTAACAGGCCCTCGTCTGCTTCAGCCAGGCTCAGGCCTCATAATAATTACTTCAGTTACAATACGGTCCTCGCACTGGAGTGCTCGGGCCCGTAATCATCTTCCCGGAAGCACTTAAAATGATTGTCGTTTCTTTCAGACTGCTTGTTAGTTTAAAGAATGTTATGGCCCCAATTTGTTATGACATTTACAACACAACAGCAACAGCAAGGGATGACAGACACAGTTTTAAAAACTTAAACACATTTAATTTACAGACAAAGACTAACACTAACCTACAACTAATGACCAAGATTGATGAGTAAAAAAAGCAGAAATATTTACAGTCCCCTTTGGTTGGGTTCCTTGGTGATGTCCTGGTTGAGGAAAATGCTCTAACGCAGGCAAAAATCCACTATAAGCTTCACAGGTCTTGAACAGAATGACAGGTCTGGTCACATGTATTCTTCTTCTTGCAGAAGGCAAGACTCAAAAAGGCAAAATTTTTCTTTTCAATACAAAATGGTTAAGTGGACACTTGTCTATATATACATATCATACAATATTCAAATAAACACGTGATATATATTTACATATTCAAACACGGGATAAGCAATCAGCAATTACATTGTCCGTACCCTTCACATGCTTAATTTCCAAGTCAAACTCCTGTAAAATCAAACTCCAATTCAACAATCTCCTATTCTTGTTTTTCATCTTACTCAAAAACATTAACGGATTGTGGTCTGTGTACACAACCATTGGCTTTTGCCCTGTACAAACATAAACATCAAAGTCTTGTAAAGATAGAACCAGAGCCAACACCTCCTTCTCTATTGCGGAATAGTTTCTTTGGTGGCAATTGAACTTCCTGGAGAAGTATGCCACGGGATGCTCAATGTCATCAGAGTCACTTCTCTGTAGGAGCACAGATCCATAAGCTTGGTCGCTAGCATCGACCGCGATGGAGAACGGTTTGTTGAAGTCAGGAGATTTGAGCACGGGGAAGTGACACAGCAGAGACTTCAGGCGATCGAAAGCTCTTTGGCACGATTCATCCCAAGTGAACTTTACGCCTTTCTTCAGTTGGCTAGTTAGACTGAGAGCAATCTCAGCAAAGTTCTTGCAGAACTTGCGGTAGTACCCGATCATTCCAAGGAAGCGGCGCAAAGCTTTTTTGCTGTCAGGAACTGGAAAGTCCATGATGGCTTGGACTTTAGCATTTATGGGTGCCACCTTACCCTGGCCTATGACGTAGCCAAGATAGGTGACAGTAGCACAACCAAAGTCACTCTTGTTCAGGTTAACAGTCACGTTAGCCTGGGTCAGGCGCTGGAACAACGTCTCTACATCTTTTTGATGTTCTTCCCAAGAGTCACTCCATGTGATCAGGTCATCGATGTATGCACCCGTGTGTGGCAATCCGGCGATTGTAGACTGAATCATCCTTTGGAACGTGGCAGGGGCATTTTTCATTCCAGAGGGTAGGACTTCATACTGGTACAACCCAGATGGTGTGGCAAAAGCAGAGATGCTCTTGGCCCTCTCATTTAAAGGCACACCCCAATAAACCTTCAATAAATCAATCTTGGTCAGAAACATTGCTTGCCCTACTCTATCAATACAATCATCAATCCTACGTATTGGAAACACATCAGTTCTGGTTACAGCATTGACTTTGCGATAATCTGTACAGAATCTAGTACTTCCATCAGGTTTTGGAACTAGCATACAGGGTGAACTCCAATCTGAGTTGGAGGGTCTGATAATATCATGTTCTAACATGTATTCAACCTCTTTCTCAGCAATCTTTCTCTTTTCAGGATTCATCCGGTACGGATGCTGCTTTATGGGTTCGGCATCACCAACATCTACATCATGAGAGGCTATCGAAACTCTTTTTGGAACATCAGGAAACAGATCCTCATATTTCTTGATCAACCGCTCAAACTGATCTCTCTGTGAGGGTTCTAAGTGCTGGAGTTTTACATCAAGATTTTGCAACACTTCAGAATTTGACAATTTACATGAAAGAACTTCAGATTTAATTTTAGGTTCATCATCTTGAAACTCCCCTTCATCTTCACAAATCTCGGCCATAGGAGAATCTGAAGTGACAGCTGCAACCCTAGCATTTCTGTCATGATAAGGCTTCAGCATGTTAATGTGACACAATTGTTTTGGCTTTCTCCTATCTGGAGTCTTCACAATGTAATTGAGATCATTGAGTTTTGTCAGAATTTCATAAGGACCATGAAATCTAGCCTGCAATGGATTGGACTGCAAGGGAAACAACACAAGGACCTTGTCTCCTGGTTTAAACTCACGGCTTCTAGCCTAATGATCATACCAAGTTTTCATTTTTCCCTGACTTGATTTCAAGTTCTCTTAGGCTAGGTCACAAGCTGCACGCAATCTTTCCTTGAACTTGCTAACATAGTCTAACAGACTGATGTGCGGCTCTTCCTCTTGCCATTGCTCACTCAATAATAGCACAGGTCCTCTCACTTCATGGCCAAACACTAGCTCAAACAGGCTGAATCCAGTAGACTCCTGCACTGCTTCTCGAGCTGCAAACAACAGCAAATGAACACCTTCATCCCAGTCTTTCTCATGGTCATAACAATAAGTCCTCATCATTGTCTTGAGAGTGGAATGAAACCGCTCTAAGGCACCCTGACTTTCTGGATGATAGGCACTAGAAAGAATCTGCTTTGCACCTAGTTCATACACAACCTGCTGAAACAAGCCAGAAGTGAAATTGCTACCTTAGTCTGACTGAATTTCCCTGGGAAGGCCAAACAACGTGAAGAACTTTATCAAAGCCTTTGAGATTGCAGTTGCCTTGATGTTACATAGAGGTATGGCTTCAGGGAATCTGGTAGATGCACACATGATTGTCAACAAGTACTGATTTCCAGATCTAGTCTTGGGTAATGGACCAACACAATCAACAATTACCTTCGAGAAGGGCTCTCCAAATGCTGGGATAGGCTGCAATGGAGCTACAGGTGGGTCTAACTGGTGTTTTCCAACTACTTGACAAGTGCGACAGGTTTTGCAAAAGTTGGAAACGTCTTTCCGAAGCCCAGGCCAAAAGAAGTGTTTCATGATCTTATCAACAGTCTTATTAACACCAAGATGACCTCCTAAAGGTAAACTATGAGCCATTGTTAAGATCTCATTCCTGTAGGCCTTCGGAACAACAATTTGCCTGACCACTGCCCAATCTGCATTGGCAGGGATATCAGAAGGGCGCCACTTCCGCATCAACACACCATCCTTGAGATAATACCCGACTGGAACTGCGTCTATTTCTTTATCAGGAAGGGCTCTCCTCTTTAGTACACAAATCTCAGGATCATTAGTTTGCTCCTCAATCAACCGCTTACTGGACAGAGACAAGTCTCCAGACACATCAGAATCACCAAACCCATCTGGCTGGCTGAAAAATGAACTGATAAAAGTGTCTGATAAGTTCTCAAACGGAGAAACCATAGTAGGCCAATCAGAGTCATGAGGCGAACCACCTGAGTCCTGACTATTCAATCTGCTGGACGGCACGAAAACATCTTCTTCTTTAGCCTTCTTGGCCATAGCACGAGTCACTGCGCAAGAAGGATCCCTCATCCCCATCTTCAGTGCTCGGCTGTGAAGTAAGATGTACAGGGGGAACTACTTTGCCCCCAGCCAGGTCATTGCCTAGCAACAGAGAAACACCCTTTATAGGTAGACTTGACATAAGTCCCACCTTTACCTGTCCTGTAACTAAATCTGACTTCAAGAATATAGAGTGCAGGGGTACAGATACAGTCCTCCCTTCAATACCTAGTACAAGTATGAAATCCCCTGAAGCGGTCTCATCACGTAACTCCAAGGAGTCCATCAACAAAAGTGACTGTGAAGCTCCGGTATCCCTTAGGATATATATGAGGACAGGAGTGGTATGCTCATTCAGAGCCACAAATCCCTCTGACACAAATGGAAGAAATTCCTCCCTCACAAAGTCAGCTGTATCAGGCTTTTTAGCCCCACGAGAAGCAGGCAATTTAGCAGATCTGTCATCTACTTCAGGGGTTTCTGACCTTGTTTTCACAAAGGCATTTGGTTTGGTATCCTTTTCTTTTTCTTTCTTAGCTTTAAGGAACCAACAGTTAGTTGTAACATGACCAGATTTCTTGCAATAACTGCAAACTAGACCACTTCTGTCACTGTCAGCTTTCACACTTTGATCAGACCTGTTACTGGATTTCTGAGCACCATCACCAGATTTGTCTTTGTCTCTGGGTGAGGAATCTTGGGTATCACCGTAACCCTTTTTCTGAAATTGAGACCATTTATTGTTACTGCTAGACTGAAATTTGGACTATGTGTGAGAACATATTCATCTGCAAATTTGGCAGCTGACTGCAAATTCAGTGCTTGCTTCTCATTAAGGTAGGTCTTAACATCATCCTTAACACAGTTCTTGAATTCTTCAACTAACACCATCTCTTTTAGAGAGTTGAAATCATCCTTGACCTCCATAGAAGTACACCAGCACTCAAAGCAAACCTTCTTCTCATTAGCAAATTCCACATAAGTCTGATTTTCAGATTTCTTCAGACCTCTGAATTACTGTCGGTAAGCCTCTGGAACCAACTCATAAGCTCTCAAAATAACCTTTTTGACAACCACATAATCAGAGGAATCATCTGCAGACAAAGCCAAATAGGCTTGTTGAGCTTTACCCTTGAGGACAGTTTGCAACAGCAGAGGCCAGTGTTCTTTTGGCCACTGACAACTTTTCGCTACTTTTTCAAAACACTGGAAATAGTTGTCTACGTCCTTTTCCGAAAATGGAGACACCAGTTTTACCTCATGGCTTGCCTGAAATTTATTTTCAGTTTCAATTTTAATTTTTAGTTGCTCCATTTGGAGTCTTTCTTCTCTATCGAATTTCTCTAATTCAAAATCTCTCTGTCTTGCAAATTTTTCTAACTCAAATTCTCTTTGTTTTTCTTTTTCCTCACTTTCTTTTTTCTCTTCTCTTGCTAATTTTTCCAACTCAAACTGCCTTTGTTTTTCTTTTTCTTCCCTTTCAAATTCTCTTTGTTTTTCTTTTTCCTCCCTTTCAATCTCTAGCTTTTTTAATTTAAGTTCCATTTCTATATTTGGATTTTCCACTGGAAACTGTTCCAGATCTCCTGGTGCAAACACATTTTCATCAATGTAATATTCAACTATCTCTCTAGCCAGTCTTGCTTTTCGCATGGCTGGTTTTACCTCTGTCAGCTCTAAATGTCTGCAGATTTCTAGCAGTTCTGTCTTTTTAAAAGACTTCAAAACCTCAACGGTTGGTAATGCCAAGAAATCATCCATTGCTGTTGATCTGTCAATATATATATATATATATATATATATATATATATATATATAGGAAAATAAAAAAAAACTATTTTTCAGTTTGAAATGTTAGATTTTCAATAAATGACTCTCACAATGTTCTATCCCGGACTTGAGCCCCCAATTTGTTATGGCCCCAATTTGTTATTACATTTACAACACAACAGCAACAGCAATAGCAAGGGATGACAGACACAGTTTTAAAAACTTAAACACATTTAAATAAAAGACAAAGACTAACACTAACCTACAACTAATGACCAAGATTGATTAGTTAAAAAAAAAAACAGAAATATTTACAGTCCCCTTTGGTTATATTCCTTGGTGATGTCCTGGTTGAGGAAAATGCTCTAACACAGGCAAAAATCCACTATAAGCTTCACAGGTCTTGAACAGAATGACAGGTCTGGTCATATGTATCCTTCTTGCAATTTCTCCTCCTACTTTACTGTCTCAATTCTACTCCTTATATACTCTTTTGCAGACCCCACCCACATTTAGACCTTTTTTTTAATTTTCAGGGACTTGCCCCAGACATGTCTGAAACATGTCCAAACATAGCTCCAGTCTGAGCTAAACAAAAAAAGGTAAATGCTGCCATCTAGTGGCCTCTATTCACATTACAAGAAAAAATGGGACGCAACTGTGTACACGCACCCCACTACGGCAAGTTGTCTCATTTCGCTTTAAGATCTTTGCGATTCAATAACGTCACACCCTTAGCACAACCATTGTTTTTTCATCGACCAATCTGCGGATCATGTGTGTACCGAACCGTGAAGACTGATCCGGATCAACGATGATCCATTGGACCACTAAGTATAATTAGTCCTCTATCCAAATGGCAATTGTTTGCTCTGTCACGTTGACCTCAATTACAGAGTAGTATTTGGACTTTAATCTTTCAAAATGTCGATACAGCACTGCTTGAAGCATTTCAACCCCTGTACCTACTTTTACGTACAAAACGATTTTAACTGGTATTTTCCTTCACCATTTTCATACCTTTTAAAGTATGGAGATTTTTTTCTCATATTTTTTTTGTTTTGATTTTTTTCCGATCACAATTAAATGATAAAATTTACCGTCATAAATAATAGCAATTTTAAGAAGCTTCAAACTCATTTTCAGCAGCTTTGACCTTTCGTTTTGAGCAACTTAATCTCAAATTTTCAACAGCTTCCAGCTTGCCCATGCAGTTTCCCCAGGAACTACACTTTTCTAGTTTATAATATTGCCGGGCACATACTATGGAACTCACAGACAGTGAGACCAAACCTTTTCCATGATACCACAGCTGCCAATGGTTTATATAAAAGAGTGGCAGCAAGGGTGCCAGGAGATTGAGACACAGAGTGAGGGGGGGGAAGCAGAGAAGAAAAGGAAGTAAGAAAGAAAAAGATCTTCACTACACAGTGGAAAAAAATGCTCTAAATGTCGTGGTTGAAGCACAAAAAAGGAAATGGGTGTCCACATTATCACTGTTGACTGTATTTTAAACCATTTTCTGTGAATTTTTAATATCCTTCGATTTGCAATCAAACTGTCTCAGTCCTGAAAAAAAAAACCCTTCCTGAAGACGGAGATAAACAAGCCTGTTCTACTTACAACCGCTTCATTGACTGCAGATGGGAGAAGGTTCCAAGCGCGAGATGCGTTATCCTGTTATTATGCAAAAACCTATGGATAGAAAGAAGAATTTAATTCCTATCAATAGGTTAATTTCACAAAATAAACACAGCAAGGGTAAAAATATAAACATCAAATGCATTTCCCAACTATGGTTCCCCTCAATGTCACATCATCTCAACCTCTCCAAGCACCTTGCTTATATATATGTATGTATAAAGTTGGGTACTTCTTGCTTGATCAGTTATATGATTTACTTCTTTCATGATTCAACTGAAATTAATAGGTGAATCACAAAATTTTTTGACATCAAATACTTTATAGATACAAACAACAAACTAAAGTAGAAAGTGAAAAAAGTCAATTTGTCATGAATTGTGAATTTCTACTTCATGCGTTCAGAGACGAAAATAAACAGATTCATTGAGGTATGCACAAATACAATCTGTTACCCATCTATGAAAACAAACATGCAGCCATTTACTGCGGCATACATGAACTGATATTCGCATAACATAGCTTGCGGGGAAGGGAGAAATTAACTTGCATATCAGCAAAATAGATTAATCTGACATGATTTTTGGAGATTTTTTCTTGATCCGTTCTCCTATTTTTACAGGGAATGAAAGCATCCATCAGAGGTTCCCTAGTTCCCTTGGTGGGTTCTGTGGCTGTATACAGCAAAAGGAAATGACCTTTGAGGGTATGGGGGTGTGCGCTAGAGATGAGAAGCCCATGGGGGAGCCCGCAGCGCGGGCGGGGCGAGCATGCTTAATTGAAAATATTGCGGGTTGTGGGGCTAAGTGGGCCGTAATTTTATAATTTTTTCCCCCCTGCCAGAACGTGACAGTGAGTAGGCTTCCTATCAGCCATTCAGGCTTTCTGCCTTTTTCCATGACAGCCTACTGTATTTTTGCAAATTTAATACAGTTTTATATCGGCCTTGTGCGCAAATGAAACGAATCATAATTGAAGATAAGTTAAAGACAAGACATGTATGCTCTACACAATTTTTGAGACTTAACCTGAAAGATATTTCCCCCTAAATGGTATCCGTACTTTTACTGCAGCACAGCTGCCAACAAAGCACTCTTTTGTTACTTTTTGGAGGGCTAAAGAAGAGGCAAGACTACTGACAATATGGCCGCTGAAATCAGAGAAAAATTTTAAAACGGGCGATGCAAAGATTGTGTGCAAGGACAATGCGAAGAGGAAAGAGTGGGACAGATTCCAGCAGGTTGTTCTGTCTGTTAAGTCCATCACAGAATTCACGATGTGCTTGAGCTGTGAATGGTGCAAATTCAATTGCCATTTTTTAAATTTGTGCTTTTATTTAAATAAAGAGAAGAAATGTATCTGCACCTTAATTCCTGCTTACAACCATAATGGCAATAGCAGTCCATCGGCAGTAACAAAGGCCTTCGTAAACATCACTTTCAATGCTTAATAACTTAAACCTCTCGCAGTTCACTTTTCCTGATTGGCAACAGTTGCTCAGACTAACTGGAAGAGCACTCAGAGAGCGCAGAACCTCCGCCGCCAAGGGGCAGCAAAGCCAAAAGCACGGCAATTGGAACTCTGGCCCATTGGAAAGACTTGAAATCTTGAACTTTGGAGTATATCTCAGCAGTACTTTGGCCTAGATATGCCAAAGTTTAATCACCTCTTCCTTGACTTAATACCCACCTACCCTGAAAATTTCATAAAAATCCGGCCATTAGTTTTTGAGTTATCTTGTACACAAACAAACAAACCAACAAACAAACGGCACCGAAAACATAAACCTCCTCGACGGAGGTTAATTTGTAGAACCGACAACAGTCTAATTTATTTTCGATAACATTGTTTTGCCTACCATCACAAAATTATGAGGAGTTCTCTTCCCAACATATATGACGACGGACAATATCAATATGGCCTAATAACTTCCACGTTCTGTAGCTTGTGAAACAGCTCAGATTTGTGTAAATTAGTTTGCGAGGCTCATAAAGCAACAAGCCACAAGAATCCAAAAAAAATATTGAACTTGGGCGCAGCACCCACCTCGGCGCGTCCAATAGGAGAGAATATTGGAATCGGAAACAAGTAGATCAGACGGATCGAACAGCTGCGACCTGGCCTAGCATCCGTCACGTGGCCTAGTGTCCATGACAAGTGGTTTCTTGTTCAAGTGTGACCTCGAAATTGGCAAATGACCTTGAAAATGAATAGGGAACCCTTCCTCTGTACCAAGAAGCTTGTTCTAAGATTTAATAGCCATCCATCAAGTTAAACTCCAGTTACGGTGCGAAAACTGTGAAATCGGGGCAAAATCGACAATTTTTTGACCGGTGTGACCTTGGGATTTGACAGATGATTAAAAATAAATAGGGAACCCCTCCTCTATACCAAGAAGCTTCTAAAATTTCATAGCCATTCATTGAATTAAACTGGAGTTACAGTGCGAAAACCGTCAAATCGGGCAAAATTGACACTTTTTTTACCTGTGTGACCTTGGGATTTGACGGATGACCTTGAAAAACAATAGGGAACACCTCCTCTATGCCAAGAAGCTATTTCCAAAATTTCATAGCGATCCATGAATTCTAACTGGAATTACAGCGCGAAAACCCGCAAACAAGGTTGTGACCTCTGTGAACTTGACCTTTGACCTCGACCTTGTGCATGGACATCACTTTGGTGAAGGTCAAAAACTCCTGAAAATTTCATGATGATACGACGACAGGAACATGGTCAAAAAGGTGTCACAGACGGACAGACAGAAGCGTTCATAGAGCTGCTAGGTCGCAGCTAAAAAAATTGGCAGATTTTGATAGAAAGGCAGAGCAAAAATGGAGGAGTGCATCACTGTGGTGGTCACTCTGCATGCAGAGCTGTGGGACACGAGACTCGGCGTCTACCGTGATCTCGTTAAAAAAAGCCTGGGCATGGAGAGAGATATCCCACAATTTGGGAATACCAGGTGTGTTTAAAAACCAGCAGAGATATCATTAGCCTCATAGCATAATTGGCTCCTAGGGCCGTCCGCACCGAGAAATATAACTCACACAACTCACCTCACTTCTTATGTAAATGCTGATTTAGCTACTTTGATTAGTTCACATTGGCTGTACTTTCTCTTCAGCGAACCCATTTTTGCTTCGTTGGAAAATTGATGTTGGCATAGCTTCATGGCTACTATTCAGCGAATACATCTGACGAGTTAACATAATACAAGGTATCCTTTTGGACTTAGATTAACGTTATGTAATGAGATTCTCTGCGATGTTATCTGCCATGTTGAATGAACATGACATGTTGAAGTGAAGCCCAATAAATTCCGACGGATTTGATGGGCGGTCAATTTTTCCATCGTTCATAAAATTGCTCTGAAAGTGATCACAGCGATATCGTTTGCCATTATCGTTGCCGTTATAGTTGTAGCGTGGACTTCGCCATCTACGTGAGTTGGAACGATTTTTAAAACTATATCTTTATTGTTATCGTTGTAGTTATCTTTCTTGATCGGCCGCATTGCAAACAGCGCCACATGCGTGCGCCCTACTCGGTGCCATCTCTGAAAGCCACTCAACAGTCTGCTCCGTCCAAACCGCATGCTATGTGAAATTGTCTGCACCGTACCCAGCGCAGAGCGCCGTCCAAACCGCATGCTGTGTGAAAACGGCTTAATGCTTCATGCAGTAACACAGGACGGGACATTGTATGAGGAACAAAACCTGCATCTATACACAAAACTGCTGCCATTAGGAGCACGTCTTGAAACTATTCATTTGGCCCGCTCAAACGGAATGTAAGACTTTTTCCACCACTTACTGAAATCTAATTGAATTCACCACTCTAAAGATAGGAGAGAGCATTCTGAGTGTGCTAGATCTGCTGGAGCACAAAATACACTGATTTTTCAGTTAAAAAGAGACTCATTCCCCAGTAATGGTAAAAGAAGCATAAACAGAGGTAAAGTTGTGAGATCTCAGGCAATCTAGAGTGAACATTTGGTGTAAGTGACAGTACTCACAGTCTCTCCAGCCTTGGTAAGTGAGTGAAGGATTCGGCCTCCAAGCTTTCAATATTGTTGAAATGCAGGTACCTGCAAGAAAAATAATGATACTGATAAAATATTTACTGAATATTTTCTCATTCTCTTGCATCTCTGAGCTCAGAACTGGTCCAGAGAGCAAAGTTCCAGCACCAAGGACTGAAAATATGAGAAAATGTTCACAATATAATGTAATGTAATCCATTCAGACATTCTGGCAATACATCGCCTCAAACTGACAAAACATTCAGATTAGAGGCAGAAGTGCAGAGTATTAGAGAAGGTATAGGGAAAAGACAAACTGCTTAAGGCATTTTCAAAACAAAAATCCATGACGTTAAAAGATGGCAGTTGTATGATATATCCCACCGCTTCCCCGCAAAAGCCAATCGTCTACTTTATACAGCTGAACCTGTCAATATATTTAGACTTTCAACTGATATGGTTTCAACCAATTTGGTGGTTTCTCATTCAAGAGCTCAGATTGGATGAGCGCATTGAGTGTATATCACTCAGTTCAAAGAGATCGTCAAAGCACGCAATTTAGGAAGCTGATGTAATGGGACCTTGCAAACACCTAGAAGTTTAACTCGTGATGGAAAAAACTGTATGTTTGGCCAAAGTCTCCAAACTTAACCCCTTTGTGCAGAAGCCAAATTTGGCTATTTATGGGTTACCCACTTTAATGCTGTATAATTCAAGATTTAAGCTTCACAAAGAGGAAAAATGTGGCTCAATTCAGGAAAGACACTTACAGCATTTAGAATTACATTGTATTTCAGTTTATTTTCATGATTTTGGGAGAGAAAATGAGCAGCAAACATAAAAAATCTTCATGAGAATTCACCATTGAAATTGCAAAAAAAATAATTCTGACGATTGAAAAACTGCTGGGGCTTAAAACTATACATTTCTGGTATCAAACTCCTTGAGCACAAGTAGAATTCATCTTCAACATTACATTCTAGATTACCTACATGCTATTAGCCAAATTATACAGCTACCCAAGTGTCTCCCCAAAGTCTCAAAATGATTTGCTGTCAAATCATTAAAAAATCATGTATTTAACACAATTAAAGCTTTAAGGCATGAAATTTAATATGAACAAATGATTTTCTGGTTGAGTTTAGTATGAATTTATCAATATCAGTGCAGTTGAATATCAGTGGTCAGCAGTAACCTCTCCAAATATGAAACATGCCTTTTCTCCATAATAAAGTTTAGAGTTTTGGCCATTTTTCTTCAAAGCCAGCACAAACACGCATTAAATAAACTGCCAATTAAACGGTCAGAAGATTCACCCTGTAATGAAAGCTACCAGTCCCCTCTTCAAAGCTCATGAACCCATTTCAACACTTATAAGGAGCAAGTACACCTCACTAACACAGTAATATCTGAATTCTGAAATATACCTTATTTTAACTGAACAGACACTCCACTTTCAGGGAATATCAAATCCATTGCGTCTCCCGATTCAAAAGAAACGTGCAATGAACGTACCGGGGGTCCACACCAAAATGCACGGGCAGTTCGCGTTTTAAACAGGAAAAAAACCTCGACATTCGACTTTGTTGAGTACATACACTTTCCGAAACAGAAAAAAAAAAACAAACAAAAATAGCAGCCTGACCTTTTTCGTGAATCCCTCCTCCAGAGACATTGACTGTATAAAATAGAGACCGATGTATCCAGTAGCAAGAACCCTCCGGTCCTGTTTCATTCGAAATAATTCCAATAGAGCATATCGTTCTCATTTAAATCCTGTAATGTAACTGAACACTTCAAGGCCAGTTTTGCGAACCGATTTTCTATAAATCCCGTCTATTTTAGCCGCGTAATGTGCATAACGTAGACAGGATACAACCGAGACTGCTGATACGCAAAGGTTTGTATGCTCTGTGTTTGTCCAATCAATGAGTTTCACTTACTCTAAAATTTTTAAACACTCGGGAATTGGATAAGAAATGAGCCAATCAATACATTGTTATCAGGGAAACTTCACGAGGCCATGAAGTGTAACTCTACAATTACGCAGAAGAGCTTGAGTGTATGGTTGAGTGATTGGCTATCAACGCCAGTACTCGGGTGGATATAAGGAAGCGCTGGATTTGTCAATGAAGGAATCGACGCGTAAATCCACGGTAGGGAACAACAATTTTTTTTGTATGGGACAACTGTAATAGGCAATAGAATGTGAGAGAATCAATACCATGTTGATTTTTTTGCCTCAGAAAACTGATTTTTATGAACTACTAATTGGAATACTGTTAGCTCACTGTGGCTAAACTGGTTGCTACAATAGATGAAGATTTTTTCTGTGTCAAGATATCGTTTTTTTAAACTGCTGAATCGACACTATGGGCAAGGATACTGACCAGTTTGCACATCAGGCTTGGCTGAGGAGTTTAATTAATGCAGCTCTCAAAAAACAGGGAGTGAAGTGAACTTCACCGTATTCAGAACCGCGTTCGAGGTCTGCTTGCTTGTGAACATTCAATAACTGATCCGGGGGTGCCATCTAGTGATCGAGTACAGTAACAGCCTGCTTCCAATTTGCAGGTCTATAGACGCGGGCATCTACATCTGCAGAAAGGGGTAAAGCAGTTTTCATCAGATTTGAATGGTTATTCTACATGCAGTTTTTATTTCCCAGGGACTCCTGAAAGTGAAATTACTGCTCTCTCAACATTCATTCTGATAGAAGCCAGGTCTTGTTAACCCAAAATAGCTGCCCGAGGATGTTGTCAAGCTGACCGCTGAGTGGCAAGACTTTCCTTTAAGGAGTTTGGTAACATGCATCTCTGTCCCAGTAGAATGCAACCTGATGGATTTGATAACAAGTAATTGCCACAAATGTGACTGTGGCCCTCGCTGCATGGACATGCTGGTGCTAAATATGAGCAAAATTGACCAACTGGTTCTTCAGATATTGTGTAAACAAGGTTTACAAAGACAAAATCTATGTAATTGCCCCGTGACCTTGAAAATGACCTCAAGGTCACCAAAATCGACTGGTGTCGCAGGATCCCCCAAGTACATGCTGGTTGTAAATATGAGCAAAATCGGTCCACTGGTTCTTCAGATATTGCGCAAACACTAACAGGAGGGACTAGCGGACAGACAAAGCTGAATACTTTGTCCCTGGCTCGACCCTTTGCAGTGTGGGGGACAAAAAAACAACATACATCGTGCAGTAATGGGGGGGAAAAAAAAACAGAAAAAAAGCACAGGAAATGCACTAGCCGCTCGCCACGTTTGCCAATGCAATAAAAAAAAATTGGATGACGATAATATTTTTGTTTGTCCTCGCCACAGTGGCGAAGGCCATTTTTTCTCCTTGTGGTGATTAAATATCATTCTGTAACAAGTTTGATGATTGAAGATCACATTAATCGAACGTGGCGTAGTGCAATAGTCGGGAAATCATTACCATTACCGTTGACTCGAGGCTCTGATGGACTGCTGGCGAATTTCGAATTGGGGAACTTGGGAATGGCCAGTATTGTAAGCCTGTGCTTCATCCAGACCGTATCTAGGACCTGGCTTAATTAAACTGCACCTCATTGAAAAGGCAGTACTGATAATTTGCATAATCTGGACAGCAGTACTGGAGGGAGGTCTTTAATGAGGCATGTGTTTTGATCGTCTTCACACCACCCCTTTGCTCTGGTGTGAGCACTGGCCGAGCAGACAAACTTCAGTCAACCTCTGTAAAACTTTTTCAAGGTTAACAGAGTTGGCCTCAAATCATAAGTAAACCTCGGTGTATTCTAAGTTTTTATAGGAATTTCTCAGAAAAAGGTGCACTTTCTCGGTTTTTGGGCGCTACTCGTGATTCATAATCATCAGTGAGAGTACAATGAGTATTTCATTGATATTTCTTCTGAATTCTGACAGGCTGCTCATGTTATGGCCCCAATTTGTTATGACATTAACAACAGCAAAGGATGACAGGCAAAAATTTTAAAACTTAAAACACATTCAATAAAGAAACACTTTAACGAATCTACTATCTACTCTAATGACCAAGATTGATTATATACAAAAACAGAAATATTTACAGTCCCTTTGGTGGGTTGCTTGTTGATGTCCTGGGTGAGGAAAATGCTCTAACACAGGCAAAAATCCACTAAAAGCTTCACAGGTCTTGAACAGAATGTCAGGTCTGGTCACATGTATCCTTCTCCTTGAAATTTCTCCTACTACTTCACTGTCTCGATTCTCCTACTTATATACTCTTTTGCAGAATCCACCCACATTTAGACCTCTTTTTTTATTTTCTGGGACTTGCCCCAGACATGCCAAGAACATGTCCAAACCTAGCTCCAGTCTGGGCTCAACAAAAAAAGGTAAATACTGCCATCTAGTGGCCTCCATTCACATTACACCTCCATTCCAAAAGGGAAAAATTTTGACTCATAAAGGCAAAATTTTTTCTTTTCAATATAAAATGGTTAAGTGGACACTTGTCTATATATACATGTAAGACAATATTCGAATAAACGCGTGATATATATACATACTCAACCACGGGATAACCAATCAGCAATTACATTGTCAGTACCCTTTACATGCTTAATTTCCAAGTCAAACTCCTGTAAAATCAAACTCCAATTCAACAATCTCCGATTCTTGTTTTTCATCTAACTCAAAAACATTAACGGATTGTGGTCAGTGTACACAATCATTGGCTTTTGCCCAATACAAACATAAACATCAAAGTGTTGTAAAGATAGAACCAGAGCCAACACCTCCTTCTCTATTGTGGAGTATTTCCTTTGGTGGCGATTGAACTTCCTGGAGAAGTATGCCACGGGATGCTCAATGTCATCAGAGTCACTTCTCTGTAGGAGCACAGAGCCACAAGCTTGGTCGCTAACATCGACCGCGATGGAGCACGGTTTGTTGAAGTCAGGAGATTTGAGCACGGGGAAGTGACACAGCAGAGACTTCAGGCGATCAAAGGCTCTCTGGCATGCATCATCCCAAGTGAACTTTACGCCTTTCTTCAGTTGGTTAGTTAGACTGAGAGCAATCTCAGCAAAGTTCTTGCAGAACTTGCGGTAGTACCCGATCATTCCAAGGAAGCGGCGCAAAGCTTTTTTGCTGTCAGGAACTGGAAAGTCCATGATGGCTTGGACTTTAGCATTTATGGGTGCCACCTTACCCTGGCCTATGACGTAGCCAAGATAGGTGACAGTAGCACAACCAAAGTCACTCTTGTTCAGGTTAACAGTCACGTTAGCCTGGGTCAGGCGCTGGAACAACGTCTCTACATCTTTTAGATGTTCTTCCCAGGAGTCACTCCATGTGATCAGGTCATCGATGATGTCATCGCACCCGTGTGTGGCAATCCGGCGATTGTAGACCGTATCATCCTTTGGAACGTGGCTGGGGCATTTTTCATGCCAAAGGGTAGGACTTTATACTGGTACAATCCAGATGGTGTGGCAAAAGCAGAGATGCTCTTGGCCCTCTCAGTTAAAGGCACACCCCAATAACCCTTCAATAAATCAATCTTGGTCAGAAACATTGCTTGCCCTACTCTATTGATACAATCATCAATCCTAGGTATTGGAAACATCAGTTCTAATTACAGCATTGACTTTGCAATAATCTGTACAGAATCTAGTACTTCCATCAGGTTTTGGAACGAGCACGCAGGGTGAACTCCAATCTGAGTTGGAGGGTCTGATAATATCGTGTCCTAACATGTACAGGTGCTGGTCAACGAATTAGAATAATTTGAAATAGTGCAATCGTAAAATTTTTTAATGCATTTTTTGTGCAGAAAGCAAATCAGGTGTTCACCGTGCCTGTCCTACTTGTTAGAGTAATCACAGAATTCGCTACCTGTAAAAAATTTGCTCAACTGAGCTTTCCAAAAGGTCCATTCAGGCCATTTAACTGTGACACTGTTTTTTTATTGAATTAGAATAATGGAGAAACCGTTTCACTGAATTAGAATAAGTTTTATTATAATTAGAATCATCACTTTCTCAATATTTTGTGGCTGCCTCCTTGGCTTGTATGACTGCCTGAAGTCTCCGCGGCATCGATTTGACCAGCTTGTCACAAGTTTCTGCACTCACTGCTTCCCAGGCTGTGGCGATGTTCTGCTTCAGTTGGTCCAGCGTAGTCGGCCTTCTGTCGCAAATTTTCCGCTTGACAATGGACCAAAAAGTTTTCAATGACATTGAGGTCAGGCTAGTTGGCCGGCCATGCCAAAACTTCAAGCTGTTTTTCGCCAAACCAATCTTCGGTCGACTTTGCCGCATGAGCAGGTGCAAGATCCTGTTGAAATATGAGGTCTTCTTCGCCGAACTGTTCCTCAACAGTCGGAATCAGGAACGTTTCTAGAACATGTTGGTAAACGGCAGCATTGACAGTCTTCTTGAGGAAGCAGAGTTTCCCAACGCCCCGAGCGGACATGCATACCCAGACCATAACGCTCTGGGGAAACTTGACCGATCTTTTCACGACCTCGTGGTGGTAGGTTTTGCCACCACGACGCCAGACACGAGGACCTTGGTCACCGAAGGAGATGCAAAAGCGTAATTCGTCACTGAAGACCACTTTCTGTCAGTCTTCAGCAGTCCACTCGCCGTGTTCTTTGGCCCACTACAGCCGTTTCTCCATTTGTTTCTTGTTCAGCATTGGTTTAACTGCTGGAACAGGAGATTTGAAGCTGAGTTCACGCAGACGACGGTAAGTGGTTGATCTCGAGACGTTAGTGCTAGTCTGCTCGTTCCACAAGCCGCTGAGCTCGGAAGTGGTCTTGAACCAGTTGCTGACTGCGATCTTTCTCAGCTGCTTGTTGTCGCAAGCAGAAGTTTTTTGGACACCGGAACAGTTGGTGCGCTTGCTCCAGTCTTTTTTGAGAGCTTTGCAGACGGAAGACTGGCTGATGCCGAGCTGCTCAGCGATTTTAGTTTGGGTCAAGCCTTGTTGGCGAAGGGCTTGAATTTGAGCCACTATTCCGGTTGAGAGGTCGCACTGCTTACCCATGATTGATTTTACTACTTCAGGGATGCAAACAGAGGTATGGTCAAAAAGGAGTGAGATTATCAAAGCCCACGCCCCTGCAGCAAATATCATATAATTACATTGCCACCAACCTCTGCCATCCAGGGCTCACCCTGTGCACACACAAAGTTTTTTTATATGAAAATACACTTTCCCTGTTCCTTAGAAATTCTTAGAAGTAAAGAACACAGAGACAACGCTGGAAAATTGAACGTAAATTTTATTCCAAATTAGAACTTAAGACTTTTGTGCCAGGCCCTTCAGTACAGTACACTTCTTCCAGCTTTCCAGCTCTCTACTGTTTCTTCTTCTTCCTTGCTATCTCCAGTGTCTCCAGGGCTTTGCGTCTAGCTGCATTTTCCTGCTTTGCCACATGTCTCAGCCGTGCCTGCCTTTCTTCTGCTTGAGCAGTGGGCTTGGTTTGATACTCTCGTTTTCAAAGGTGCATGGTGACTTAAGTATATGTACTTCGTTACAGCTCTTCAGTTGTTTTTTTGAGGATTTGTGCATTACTGTGCATTCATTTTTTTTGAACAGGGACTTTTACTTCTAATTCTACTTCATTTAAAACATAAAAAGTATATTTTCACTTCATTATTTTGATACTGGCAACTTAGTTACTCGTTTCAAATTACAATATGAATTGAATTCATCATTTACGGATTATCCGGATTTGGCGCGTTCGCGAAGAACAAAGGTGTATCTTCGTACAGATGTGTCCGCCAGTAGACGTGGAGCTGCAATTTATACACGCAGTTACAATATTCTATCACTAGATGACGCACCATGATCGGTCGCGGAAGATTGTGCACGTTGTAGGCCATTTGCAGAATGAATGCTGACCGGGTTATCCGTCGCATCTTGTTGTCAGAAGTGGTAGCTCAAGTAGGCGAGCAATTAAACTTTGCGATATACAACTATTTATCTTGTATCTGCATGTTTCTTGTATATTTCCTTTTTCTTTGCACCATCAAGCATTTTACAACAGCGTCACGAATATGAGTTAGTTGGACAGCTACGGCATTCTCCAACGCTATTTGACGAGCTTAAAAATTTTATTTCAACTTGCTAGCGTTTACCCTTGGAATAATTGTTACATTTTGAACAAGATAATGTTTAGCCATACCTGCACTTTTTTATTTCAGTGGGACTCCCCAATAAAATAAAGGCTAAATTAAATAATTCTTTTGTGTATTTGTATCGTTTTGTCTGTCACAAACAAGAGATGCTGCGATACCTGCATGGAGGGCAGAGAGCCCCCACTCTCCCCGTAACAAGTTACAAGTCAATTCATCAAACCATAACCGTCCAAAGCTGTTAAATTGAGGCAAATAATGATCCATAAAGCAAATATCCTGTATAGTTCCTCGACTTTAATAAGCAGCCATTGTAAAAAAATTTAAGCGAAGAGATTACCTGATTTTGTGCTTCCACTTCCAGCTCTTCTCTGTCGCGTGCACTGAATAGCATTCACGTGCGTGTGGAACACGTGACTACTGCGCTGCTATTTCACCTAGCAACAAGGAATACTATTTTCTGATTGGCTGATAGGTTGCTGGTTCATGCAGAGCAGTCTGCCGTCGCCTCATCCATTCTAAAATACTAATCTCTTTTATATACAGTCTATCTTACCAATGTGCGGCGATTTTATCACTTCTCGGCGTGAGAAATGTCATGTGTGGCGTGAGAGCGTGCGAACTTATTGAAATGCGTGAGACTTGAAAGCCCTGATAATTATAATCAGACACTCCAACGGACCCCCCCCTAAAAAAAACTCATCGGATCTGCACGATTCACACAAGTCCCCCAGACAGCCGTAAAAAAGGCGGCATCCGCCAAAAGGCGCGCTGTTTGCATCCCTGTACTTAGAAATTCTACTCAACCCTGACTTTATACTGCACAGTGAACACTCTTCACAGAAAACAAAAATTCAGGCACTTATTCTAATTCAATGAAATGACTTATGAATTATTCTAATTCAATGAAACAATAGTGTCACAGTTAAATGGCGTAAATGGGCCTTTTGGAAAGCTAAGCTGAGCAAATTTTTTGAAAGGTAGCGAGTTCTGTGATAACTCTAACAATTAGGACAGGCGCGGTGAACACCTGTTTTGCTCTCTCCACAAAAAATGCATAAAAAAAATTACGATTGCACTATTTCAAATTATTCTAATTCGTTGACCAGCACCTGTACTCAACCTCTTTCTCAGCAATCTTTCCCTTTTCAGGATTCATCCGGTACGGATGCTGTTTTATTGGTTTGGCATCACCAACATCTACATCATGAGAAGCTATAGAAACTCTCTTTGGAACATCAGGAAATAGATCTTTATATTTTTTGATCAACCTCTCAAACTGATCTTTCTGTGAGGGTTCTAAGTGCTGGAGTTTTACATCAAGATTTTGCAACACTTCAGAATTTGACAATTTGCATGAAAGATCTTCAGCTTTAATTCTAGGCTCACCATCTTGAAACTCCCCCTCATCTTCACAAATCTCGACCATTGGAGGATCTGAAGTGACAGCTGCAACCCTAGCATTTCTATCATGATAAGGCTTCAGCATGTTAATGTGACACAATTGTTTTGGTTTTCTCCTATCTGGAGTCTTCACAATGTAATTGAGATCATTTGAGTTTTGTCAGGATTTCATAAGGACAATGAAATCTAGCCTGCAATGGATTGGACAGCAAGGGAAACAACACAAGAACCTTGTCTCCTGGTTTAAACTCACGGCTTCTAGCCTCTAGCCATACCAAGTTTTCATTTTTCCCTGACTTGATTTCAAGTTCTCTTAGGCTAGGTCACAAACTGCACACAATCTTATACTGATATGTGGCTCTTTTTCTTGCCATTGTTCACTCAACAATAGCAAAGGTCCTCTCACTTCATGGCCAAACACTGGCTCAAATGGACTGAATCCAGTACACTCCTGCCCTGCTTCTCTAGCTACAAACAACAGCAAATGAACACCTTCATCCCAGTCTTTCTCATGGTCATAACAATAAGTCCTCATCATCGTCTTGAGTGGAATGAAACCGCTCTAAGGCACCCTGACTCTCTGGATGATAGGCACTAGAAAGAATCTGCTTTGCACCTAGTTCATACACAACCTGCTGAAACAATCCGGAAGTGAAACTGCTACCTTGGTCAGACTGAATTTCCCTGGGAAGGCCAAACAACGTGAAGAACTTTATCAAAGCCTTCGAGATTGCAGTTGCCTTGATGTTACGTAGAGGTATGGCTTCAGGGAATCTGGTAGAAGCACACATGATTGTCAACAAGTACTGATTTCCAGATCTAGTCTTGGGTAATGGACCAACACAATCAACAATTACCTTGGAGAAGGGCTCCCCAAATGCTGGGATAGGCTGCAATGGAGCTACAGGTGGGTCTAATTGGTGCTTTCCAACTACCTGACATGTGAGACAGGTTTTGCAAAAGTTGGAAACGTCTTTCCAAAGCCCAGGCCAGAAAAACTGTTTCATGATCTTATCAACAGTTTCATTAACACAGATATGACCTCCTAAAGTTAAACTATGAGCCCTTGTTAAGATCTCAATCCCGTGGACCTTCAGAACAACAATTTGCCAAACCACTGCCCAATCTGCACTGGCAGGGATATCAGGAGGGCGCCACTTCTGCATCAACACACCATCATTGAGATAATACCCAACTGGAACTGCGTCTATTTCTTGATCAGGAAGGGCTCTCCTCTTTAGTACACAAATCTCAGGATCATTAGTTTGCTCCTCAATCAACCGCTTTCTGGACAGAGACAAGTCTCCAGACACATCAGAATCACCAGACCCATCCGGCTGACTGAATAGAGAACTGATAAAAGTATTTGATAAGTCCTCAAACGGAGAAACCATAGTAGGCCGAACAGAGTCATAAGGCGAACCACCTGAGTCATGACTATTCAATGTGCTTGACGGCACCACATCATCTACTTCTTGAGCCTTCTTGGCCATAGCACGAGTCACTGCGCAAGAAGGATACAGAGATGGGTCCTCATCGCCATCCTCAGTGCTCGGCTGTGAAGTAAAATGTACAGGGGGAACTACTTTGCCCCTAGCCAGGTCATTGCCTAGCAACAGAGAAACACCTTTGATAGGTAGACTTGACGTAAGTCCCACCTTTACCTGTCCTGTAACTAAATCTGACTTCAAGAATATAGAGCGCAGGGGTACAGATACAGTCCTCCCTTCAATACCTTGTACAAGTATGAAATCCCCAGAAGCGGTCTCATCATGTAACTCCAAGGAGTCCATCAACAAAAGTGACTGAGAAGCTCCGGTATTCCAGAGGATATATATGGGGACAGGAGTAGTATGCTCATTCAGAGCCACAAATCCCTCTGACACAAATGGAAGAAATTCCCCCCTCACAAAGTCAGCAGTATCAGGCTTTTTAGCCCCACAAGAAGCAGGCAATTTAGCAGATCGGTTATCTGCTACAGGGGTTTCTAACCTTGTTTTCACAAAGGCATTTGGTTTGGTATCCTTTTCTTTTTCTTCCTTAGCTTTAACCCCTTTCGGCAGATGAAGACGCCTGCGTCTATAGACCTGCAAATTTAAGCACGCTGTTGCTGTACTCGATCACTAGATGGCACCCCCGGATCAGTTATTGAATGTTCACAAGCAAGCAGACCTCGAACGCGGTTCTGAATATGGGGAAGTTCACTCCGCTCCCTGTTTTTCGAGAGCTGCATCAATTAAACTCCTCAGCTAAGCCTGATGTGCAAACTGGTCAGTATCCTTGCCCATAGTATCGATCCAGCCGTTTAAAAAAACAGTGTCTTGACACAGAAAAAATCGTTATCCTTTGTAGCAACCAGTTTAGCCACAGTGAGCCAACAGTATTCCAATTAATGTTTCAGAAAAATTCTGAGGCAAAAAAATCGACATGGTATTGATTCTCTCACATTCTACTGTCAATTACAGTTGTCACATACAAAAAAAATTTTTTGTTCCCTCCCGTGGATTTACGCGTAGATTCCTTCATTGACAAATCCAGCGCTTCCTTACATCCTCCCAAGTACTGGCGTTGATAGCCAATCACTCAACCATACACTCAGGCTCTTCTGCGTAATTGTAGAGTTACACCTCATGCCCTCGTGAAGTTTCCCTGATAACAATGTATTGATTGGCTCGTTTCTTATCCAATTCCCGAGTGTTTAAACATTTTAGAGTAAGTGAAACACATTGATTGGACAAACACAGAGCATACAAACCTTTGCGTATCAGCAGTCTCGGTTGTATCCTGTCTACGTTATGCACATTACGCGGCTAAAATAGACGGGATTTATAGAAAATCGGTTCGCAAAACTGGCCTTGAAGTGTTCAGTTACATTACAGGATTTAAATGAGAATGATATGCTCTATTGGAATTATTTCGAATGAAACAGGACCGGAGGGTTCTTGCTACTGGATACATCGGTCTCTATTTTATACAGTCAATGTCTCTGGAGGAGGGATTCACGAAAAAGGTCAGGCTGCTATTTTTGTTTGTTTTTTTTTTCTGTTTCGGAATGTATATGTACTCAACAAAGTCGAATGTCGAGGTTTTTTTCCTGTTTAAAACGCGAACTGCCCGTGCATTTTGGTGTGGACCCCCGGTACGTTCATTGCACGTTTCTTTTGAATCGGGAGACGCAATGGATTTGATATTCCCTGAAAGTGGAGTGTCTGTTCAGTTAAAATAAGGTATATTTCAGAATTCAGATATTACTGTGTTAGTAAGGTGTACTTGCTCCTTATAAGTGTTGAAATGGGTTCGTGAGCTTTGAAGAGGGGACTGGTAGCTTTCATTACAGGGTGAATGTTCTGACCGTTTAATTGGCAGTTTCTTTAATGCGTGTTTGTGCTGGCTTTGAAGAAAAATGGCCAAAACTCTAAAATTTATTATGGAGAAAAGGCATGTTTCGTATTTGGAGAGGTTTCTGGTGACCACTGATATTCAACTGCACTGATATTGATAAATTCATACTGAACTCAACCAGAAAATCATTCGTTCATATTAAATTTCATGCCTTAAAGCTTTAATTGTGTTAAATACATGATTTTTTTAATGATTTGACAGCAAATCATTTTGAGACTTTGGGGAGACACTTGGGTAGCTGTATAATTTGGCTAATAGCATGTAGGTAATCTAGTATGTAATGTTGAAGATGAATTCTACTTGTGCTCAAGGAGTTTATGATACCAGAAATGTATAGTTTTAAGCCCCAGCAGTTTTTCAATCGTCAGAATAATTTTTTTTGCAATTTCAATGGTGAATTCTCATGAAGATTTTTTATGTTTGCTGCTCATTTTCTCTACCAAAATCATGAAAATAAACTGAAATACAATGTAATTCTAAATGCTGTAAGTGTCTTTCCTGAATTGAGCCTCATTTTTCCTCTTTGTGAAGCTTAAATCTTGAATTTTACAGCATTAAAGTGGGTAACCCATAAATAGCCAAATTTGGCTTCTGCACAAAGGGGTTAAAGAAAATAGCCACAAGTTATATACATACAATTTAGAATACTCTATTGCTTATGATACTGGTTTCCATTAATCTGATCCCTGGGGTCATAATTAGGGCCACGCCTAATGGCCAAGGTTTAACGTTGGATATACTATACTCAGGTGACCGTTAAGGCCCATGGGCCTCTTGTATCAGAAACTTTTTTGACTGACTTGGTTCCGGAGGCTACCGAACCGTGACCGAAGCCCCAAACCATTATTTTCGTGGGTAATTTAATGCGGCAAAAATTGAATGAGCTAGCTAGACAATACTTTGATAAGGACACCTAGCGCACCGTTGGCATCTATTAAATATTGAAAATCCCTGGGATGCTGCATACTAATTGCTTACTTTTTGGCAAAGAAGCAAGTGTTGCTCCGTTTCAACGATGGCACCAAAGCGTTCATATCCCTTTCAGAAACTTCGTAATCCAAACGTAAACTCAGGTGACTTAATGGAAATTTCTCATGATAAATCTGCAATGTTATATCTAATATCGTTATACCATCGTAAGTTACGTATAACAGTATATCTAATTTCCCATGCTGTAAAAAGCTATTTTGTGTTCACATCAAACTGTCAAATGTAAACCAATAGAAATAATCTGGAAAACGCACACAGGTGAATCTGTGCAGTTTCCTGGTCATTTGAATCTCAAGATGCGACTGCAAGGACAGTTTAAAAATAAATTGGACCGTCTCCCGACTCAGATTTGCAATTGCGCGAATCAAGTGCTTGATTGCCAATCGAGCAAGCAAAATAGCACCAAGGTGAGAGCTAATGCCGGTGAGACAGTGATAATTCTGCAAACCTTGATGTTGCTTCGTTACGCACGTCGCCTCCGGAAGCACTTCATATGGCGCTGATTTTTGCCTGCGGTTTGGTCAAGGGTCAAGACCGCATCCGTTATCATTCGGAAAGCAAAAAGAGCAAGCTCATTCACTCGCCCCGCTGCGGGAATTATCATTATTGCGCTTAAAATGATCACGGTCAATTTAGTCGCCTAGCTCTACGAATGAACATGGATGTACTTGCTCTAAAAGTTACGAAAACGTTACTGAAACCTCACCTTGCATGATCAGATAGTAAAGTCAGTCTCAGCCCACATGCACATGTTGTGCCGCCAATCTGGTCTGGAATTAGAATTATTTTCAAGATACACTTTTTCAAGAAAGTTTGGCTTGTCAGTGTTCCGAGTGTGATGTGACGTTGACATAAAAGCAATGGAGCATACATTGATGCAGCTTGATGATAGTCTATTCTTCTATGGTTGACATAAGTGTCGTTCAGGTGGATTAGATTTAATCTCTGTTCAGTTAACTGTTCAGTTTTCACATCCACACAGATTTTGTGGTCATGTAAATAATGTGTTATTCTCGCCAATTCTGGCGTTGGTTACATTGTTTTCATTAGCAACAGTGTTTTTCTGGCATTTGTGAAGATATACAATGTGAAAATGAAGTAAAAGTCAATAAAAAATGCAAGACTTTATGAAATGTGAAATCCTGCTTTTGTCGTTGTTAATGTGTGTTGTTTGCAAGGCTGTATTAGATACGAAAAATGACTTCTGAACAACACCAAATCTCTTCCATTTGATCAAAATGTCCTGGAGGGGCATTCCCCTGTATACACCACACCCCCCAATACCATCCCCCCTGCTTACACGTGGTACCGGTAGAAAACCGGTGAACATCACCATGGTGGATCTGCCCCTAAGCTTTTCAGCGAATTCCACTAATTTGTCTTGCAGTACCTCAAACTTACCCTTAACCATGTCATTTGTCCCAACACGGACCATAACAACTGGATCCCTCCCTGCTCTGGCCAGGAGCTACTCCGCACGCTCCAGGTTGTCTCCTACCTGGGCACCAGGCAGGCACTACATTGTATGAGACTCCTTGTCCCTCCACTCTCAGGGTCAGGAGTTATGTCCAGTTCCTGCAAGGGCCTGAATCGGTTGGACAACTCAACCTCAAGAGAAGCTGTCGCTGCACAGCGTGCACGCCTTTTCCTGCACTGACGTCCTACAGTCACCCAACTTCGTCTCCCTGCCTGCTCTGGGGTCTTCCTGCTGTGGCATACACACCATTTCTGTGACACGACATGCTATTCAGTTCCTCGAGGAACTCGACCGATTGTGAACTATGTTGTACCAACTGTCCCTGAAGATCAAGAATCTTACTCTCCAGCTGCTCAATTAGCTGGCACCGGTGGCGGACAAACCCACCCTTGAAATCTCTATCCAGAAGTGATTAAAATGAAGGGATAAAAATGAAATGCCATATAGATACAAACTCAATATGCAATAAGCACTCAGATGGCTGACTTGATGATGTTGTCCCAGAACTATGAATATACAAGTCTCACAATATCACAGAGTTTGGCTCAGAATCCAGATAATCACAGATCTAGATACTGTTCTCAGATGAGAGCCTCCAATACCCAGCTGTGTGACGAACAGAAAATTCCAACTATCAATTCAATATTATCAGCAGTAGTCAACTAGCTAGAAGAAACTGGAGGGGGAGAGCACTCCAGCAAACCTTACACCTTACTAATTACAACCTAACTGAATTGACAACTCACGGCGGCGCGCGTAGTTGCAGCGGCTCGGAGCTCTCTCTCTAGTTGCCGGTTTTTAGTATGTTTAGTGTATTTAGTGTTTTCTGTGACGGTTTTCTTCTCTTCGGAGAGCCTTTCCCTTGAACCGGGAACAGCCAACATAACTTATCACCGACTGCACATGATAAATATAAGGGATACAAGGTACATTCCACCACCATCATCTGCCATACCGGAGGAGTTACTCCGCACATCGATGCCTGCTTGGATTACAAGCCGGAGCGACGCAGACGGAGATGGGAGAGGAAGCAAAAGCGGGGTAAGCGAGCCGGCATCCACGCCAGGCTGAAGAGCTCGCCGGATCGACCAGCTTTGCCCAGCCTGTTCATAGTGAACGCCCAGTCCATCATCAATAAGATGGACAAACTCAGACTGAGGCTTCACTCAAACAGGATTACCAGCTGTGCTTTTTTCTTCACTGAAACCTGGCTGAACCCGAACATCCCTGACGTGGCTATTGAGCTAGCGGGCCGGACTGTTTACCGAGCGGACCGAACAGCTGACTACGGTAAGGACAAAGGAGGGGGTGTGTGCATCTACGTGTGTAACCCACGGTGCACTGCCACTGATGTTGTTGAGACTTTTTGCTCACCGAACTAGGAGTTCATTACAGTAAAATGCAGACCGTTTTATCTGCCAAGGGAGTTTACAGTGGTGTTTCTCACTGCTGTTTATATACCACCGCAAGCTAACACTAAGCAAGCCCTGGCTAGTCTGCATGATGCTACTCATTGGCTGAAAAATAACCACCCAGATGGCGTGTTTATCATAGCAGGGGACTTTAATCACGCCAATCTAAAAACTGTAATGCCAACATTTCACCAGTTTATTGATTTCCCAACGAGAGGAAATAACACCTTGGACCATGCCTACTGTAATATTTCAAAAGGCTATAAAGCATCCCCCTCCCCCCACCTTGGCTGGTCTGACCACATCAGTCTGCTCATTAAAACCCCTGCATACAGACCTCTCATTGCAAGGACTAAGCCAACAGCTCGCACCATCACTATTTGGCCAGACGGAGCCATGGACAGGCTACAGAACTGCTTTGGGAGCACTGATTGGGATATTTTCAAACAGGCTGCCACTTACAATAACCACATTAACCTCAACACCTACACTACATCTGTACTGGATTACATCACTTTTTGCATGAACAATGTCACCACACAAAGGACAATATTAACACTCCGCAACCATAAGCCATAGATGAACAGTGCTGTGATTCCTCTGCGAATGGCCCAGGAAGTAGCTTTCCGCTCAGGTGAAGCAGAGGCCTACAGAACAGCAAGGTCCACACTGCGGAAAGGTATCAGGTAAGCTAAGCACTGCTACAAACAACGCATCGAGAAGCACTTCAATGGCTCAGATTCTCGACGAGTGTGGCAGGGCGTCAAAACTATCACCGGCTACAACAGCAACAGCTCCACGCATGCAGAAAGTTCATTACACCCTGATGACCTGAACCGCTTCTTTGTCAGGTTTGACTGCCCTGACAGTATTCACAACATGCGGGCACAGCAGGGACCCTCTCCACCGGTGCTGACTGAGCCCCCATGATGTGAGATGGACCCTGCAGCACATCAACCCCAACAAAGCCACTGGACCTGACGGAGTACCAGGGCGGGTACTGTGCAGGGGAACTAACAGCAGTGCTCGCAGACCTGTTCAACATCTCACTGCTGCAGGCCTCTGTCCCCACTTGCCTCAAGTCAGCCATAATCATTCCTGTGCCAAAACGATCAGCCATCAGGTCCCTCAATGACTATCGACCAGTGGCTCTGACTCCAGTGGTGATGAAATGTTTTGAGCGTCTTGTAATGGGACACTGAAAGAACAGCATCCCCCCCTCCTTAGACCAAGACCAATTTGTCTATAGAGCAAACAGGTCGACGGACGATGCAGTGTCACTGGCCCTTCACACCGCCCTGACACATCTGGACCAGTGGGACAGTTATGTGCGGATGCTATTCATAGATTATATCTCCGCCTTCAACACCATCCCCCCCATAAACTGGTCACCAAGTTGGACGACCTAGGCCTCAACACACACTTGAGCAGCTGGGTTTTTGACTTCCTCACTGGCCGACCACAGACCGTGGGCATGGGGAGACAGGCCTCCGCTAGCATCACCCTGAACATCGGTGCACCACAGGGCTGTGTGTTGAGCCCCCTCCTCCTCTTTTCCATCTACACTCTGGACTGCAAACCTACTCATATGACTAATAACATATTTAAGTTTGCAGATGACACCATCATGGTAGGCAGGATCACAGCAAATGACGAGACCGCCTACAGGACAGAGGTAGAGAATCTGGTAAGCTGGAGCTGAGGAAACCAGATCCTCAACGCAGCAAAGACAAAGGAGATGATCCTCGACTTCAGAAGGAGACAGAAGCCCATCGTCCACCACCCCATCACCATCAATGGTGAGACAGTGGAGGGTATGCAGAGTATCAAGTACCTTGGTGTCAACATCAGCCACGACCTGACCTGGTCCGTGAACAACACAGCGACAGCCAAGAAGGGACTTCGGAGGCTTCACTTCCTGAGGTGCTTGAAGAAAGCATGCCTCCCAAAACAGCTGCTGGTGAGCTTCTATAGGTCAGCCATTGAATCAGTGCTCACATACTGCATTACAGTATGGTACTCTGGCTGCACGGCTGAGGACAGGAAAGCTCTCCAGCGTATCATCAAGTCTGCAGAGAGGATCATCGGCATCCAGCTCCCCAGAATGGAGGACATCTACCGTACCCGCTGTATCCGGAGGGCTAAGGGCATCATTAAAGACACCACACACCCTAGGCACTACGTTTTCAACCCCTCCCCTCAGGTAGGCGCTACAGAGCACTGAGCGCCTGCACAACAAGACTAAAAAACAGCTTCTACAATAGAGCTGTGGTTCTATTAAACTCTACCCCCCTTCCACACTGATGCCCCCCTCCCTCTCTCCCTCTCTCCACAGCAACACATGCACACACGCGCACACACACACACACACACACAGTACTAATGACACTTTTGCACAAGTTTTTCGTATGTATATTTCATATCTTTGCTATTGAGCTCCACTGTAAATTTGTCTCTTATTATTTATTTATTTATTTATTTTATCTTTATATTTAAAAGTCTGGCAACTGGTGAACTGCTCTAACAGATTTTCACTGTTTTGTGCGATGACAATAAAGATTATCTACCTATCTACGTAACGGTTTCCCTGCTAACTAAATACTAAATCCCAAAACCCAACTTAAAAATGCAAAGATTAACTATCTAGTTAGCTAGTCACAAACACATACTACAAACGAAAGACACCAAAAAAAAAAAGAGTAAAACCCCGGTAAACTTTAATTCAAACAGGCCAAATTAACAACTTGTTTACTATGAGAGCCAACTCAGTACGTGATCTCCCAATTGGATGCAACTAAGCACTGGAACACACAAGTAAAGTTTGACAAGCTGATAAAGGCACAGTGACCAGAGGAAAATACAATGAAAACAATGAAATTACCAATATGTTTATGCATAAAAAGGCCATACCAAAAAAAAAAAAAAAAAAAGAGTAAAACCCCAGTTAACGTTAATATTTAATTCCAGTGGGCCAGGTGAACATCCCGCATACAATGCCAGCTAACTTAAAACGTCCTGACTTTGATAAGCTGGTCCAGGAACAGCGACAAGTAAGGAACACTAAATGTCGAACTAGGCAAGATGTTTATCCGAGATAAAAGAAAGAACGAAAAGAAATAAAAACCCCAGTAAATGTCAATATATATTGGCTTGAAGAGAGTATGAAAGGCAAGCACCCATGCATGAGAGCAACCCATGTTGTAACTAGATATCCAGGTAATTCGATAATGTTACTTAGCGTTGAGAAGCTTGCTAAAGTTCATGAGATAAATAAGCTACAGAAACCAAGCAAGAGTAGCACAGTCCTTGAAAAAGAAAAAAAATATTTTGTATAATACAATTTATTTAGTTAGCTAGTTATTTAGCATTTCACTTTGCTCCCAGGAGACCCCGGGAAACCCCACCCAAAAAAAACCCCTGTCGCTTTTATTTAGCCAGATTAGCAACTTAATTCGGCCATTTGCTACCCGAATAGTTACAAGGGGAAAAAAATGGTGGGGAAGAAAGGTTATACCTCAGGAGAAAATAGTCCTACCTCTTTTAATATTTGAGCTGTTTCACACAAATTATCACCAGCAAAACCCCTTGACACAAGAGTAAATCTGCTACAACTCCCTTTTGCCTCTCTCATTCTCAACCCAAGCAGAATGATCACTGAGGAAAAGTGCCACAGCAAAGCCCAGAGTTCGGCAACACCAATAGCAATAGCTATCCCAGCTATAATTTGCCTCAAGCATTTTTTTTGTCATTTAACTTGTCAAACCGAGTCAGACCATCCGTCAAGTGAAAATTCGTACCTTTGACAGACCATGTCCATGAGGTGTTTTGATAAAACAAAAGTAGGATGATCAACCTTGGTCCAACACTGACGGACTGTTCATCACTGTCCGCTCAAAGTAGCGTGATAATTTACACTTCAGCGATGCGCAGATTTGCCATTTGGCTTTCAAATATTCAAAATAAATTAATGCTTATTTAAAAAAACACCTCAGGGGCGTGTTTCCCAAAAGGGTAGTTGCTCAAGGTATCCTAATATCCCATTCAATATCAGTATTAAACCATTACAAGCTAGCTTGCTAATCAAAAGCAGCCTTTACCAACACTGCATTCTGTACTAAAAGCTACAAGTAGCGAAGGCTTTGCAACACAACAAAGCTATTCATCATACGAAAGACATTAAAACATTCATTATCATCATGATTGCTCATTTTACAGACTTGAGTTAACTTAATGACAGGCAGTAAACCAAGCTCCACTCTCAGTGTCGCGAAAGCACCACAAATTCAATCATTTATAACAGCCACTGAGAACCATGCTGAGACCCCACTTCAGGCAATGTCCCATTAGTCTCATTCACATAGCCTGAATAAAAATACTAATTTTTGTCACTACTGGGCAAAATAGCACTAATGATTAAAAAAAGAAATTTTCATATACTGAATATAAAATAAGTGTGGTTGTTAAAATTATGGATTTAACAGAGCCTTATTTCTGGGTGTATATGGGTTTTGCAGGGATTGATTGTTCCGTCTTTCCATTCTCAAAATATTTTGGGCTATCTTGGCCTCCAGGGAACATCAAACAAAAACGCAATATATTTTTTGTCCTGCCAGGTTTATCCCCTTAAGCCCTGAGCCTCTTTTTAGAAAATGGCAAGCCAAAAATGAAATGAGTATATCTCTGCGACTGCTTAGTCCATTTGAATAATCTCAGTATCATAATAAAGGTAAAACCATTTGGGATTTCTGGCCCAATGTAAAAATCACTATGTTTGTCACTGAGTCAGAGTAAATGGAGATGGAACACAGTATAATGAAAGATCTAATTTTGCAGCTCACAAAGTTTTACTTTTATTCCTTGTAAATTTATTGAGTTGCAGTCTGAAACCTCGAAAAAATTAGAGCACAGAATCTCATTATCTGTGCTAAAGTTTATTCTGATCAGGTAAATCAGAGCAAAATTAGAGAGGAATGTCTAGGTGGTTTCTCTACTTTGGCAATTCAGGTACCTTGTGTTCAGATTTCAGATTTCTCAGGTACCAAACTATAAAACTTATTTAATTTCACTTCCTTGTCACAACAGGCATACATTCCATCCAAATAGAACACTTTTAAATTGTTAGAATGAAAAAAATATATATATTTCTGCCAGTTTTGTTGCAAATACAATTTCCCATTCAAGGATACTAAATGCAATGAAAATGAAGTTTGACTCCACTGGCGCAGATTTATTAAAACAAAACAAATAAAACAAGGCCATCTGAGATAGCAGACCTGGCCCCAGCCACGGGCTGACAGACAGACTGACAGAAACACACACACACACACACACACACACACACACACACACACATGATCATTGCTTAACCTGGCCCCCTAGGGGAGGGGCCAGGTAATTATTAATACAAAGGCAATGTGAAAAAATGTATGAATAAGTAGGAATAACAAAAACCCCAGTGATTATTTGTAGAAGGAAACTGCAATTATTTCCTAAAATAAATGTGCCCAGACCGGGAATCGAACCCGTAGAGTCTACTTTACAGTGCAGCATTTTAACCATGTGGTCGAATTGCCAATTTAAGGAATGGGAAAAGAAAATACGTACTGCACTGTTGTAGTCTCAGTATTTGTGTGGAATAGCGCAAAGATTCAGTCAGAAAACGACTTTGAAAATGGATGTTGAATATTTAGCGGATAATTACTTGGACAATACATCAAACAAACTAGTAAAGTTTATATTGTCTCCCTATTCAAGTACATGCAAATGACCCATGGACTCAGTTTGACGCACTGGGAACGCACGGCTGTAGCTCAGGCTAGGTTTCTGCGATTAAGGTGGTTTAGAGTTCGTTGGAATGATCAGAACCCATAGAATCAAATGGCGACTGGTATAGTCTTACTGACGGCATCAAAAGCCAATCGCAGAGAGGAAAATACATTACAAGCAAGCTGAATGCTGAGGAGATGAGATCTTTGAAGCAACGCCCTGGGAAAGAACATGCTAGGATACTGACAGATCTAGTTTCGTAATAACACGAACACACTGGGCTAACAAAAGCAAGTTCAGATTTACCCTCAAGCAGTTTTTTATTACAAAATATGAAAGGTAAGAATTTTTTTTGCGCATCTCTGTGGACTGTAAAGTGTATGCCTGCTGTTTTTTGAGTGTGGTGTCGGTTTAAAATGACAGAGCTCATATCGTTAGATTCTGTGGACTTTCCTCTTTCATTTGAGGTATCGTTTTTATGCATAGCACAAATTCAAGAGAAATTCAAGCAATTCAGTGCGGATATCATTTTATCTAATATTTTGCTACATGCTTATTTACTTGCTTGGTGCTGGAATTGTGTTTGGTTGAGGTAAAAATGATCTACATGAGCTTTTGGCTGAGTTTCTTCATGAAATGTGGATATGCCGCATGACAATGTTGCGATTTGGAAACGTGCTGTATTTATTATGCGTAACCACCGCCCGGTACCGGGGCGTAGAGCTTAAGGGGTAAAACGAGAGGGATCAAATTCCAATGGCTAAACTCAAGAAACTTGTCTCCTCAATGCCCAGACGCCTCCACTCTGTGTCAAAAAGAAGAGGAGATGCTATACCATGGTAAACAGACTCCATCCCAACTTTTTTGAGACCAGTAGCAGCCATCAAATTTGAAATGAGCTCATTTTGTGGATAATTTTGTAAAATTTCTCAGTTTCAACATTTGCCAAGTTATCTCTGTTCTACTGTGAATAAAATACTGGCCGGTGTGATTTGAAGGTCATTGTCTCTTGATTTTATTCACAATTTACACTTTATCCAAACTATTTCGGAATAGGGGTTGGACATTACTGACTGCATTCCTTGTCAACATGATATCTCGAGAACTGTTCGATCGATTCCATTCGTCTTTGGTGTCAAGGTGTATAAGGGGCGGGGGACATAGTATTCAGCTCCATCTGTCCGCCCGGCTGGCTGGCCGTCCGTCTGTCCGGCTGGCCGTCCGTCCGTCCGTCCCATCTGTTGTGAACGTGATATCTCAAGAATAGTTTGACCGATTCCATTTAACTTTCGTGTCAAGGTGTATTAGGGGAGTGCTCACAGCCCACTCGATTTACGTGACCTTGCCACTATTCTCAAGGTCATTACGACCATTTGACCACCTACAAATTTCTTGTCAACATGATATCTCAAGAACAGTTTGACCAATTACATTCATCTTTGGTGTCAAGGTGTATTAGGGGTGGGGGATATAGAATTCAGCTCCATCAGTCCGGCCGTCCGTCCCATCCCGTTTGTTGTGAATGCAATATCTCAAGAATGCTTTGACCGATTCCATTCATTTTGGGGTCAAGGTGTATTAGGGCCGGGGGGCATAGGATTCAGCTCCATCAGTCCATCCGTCCGGCCGTTACGTCCCATTTGTTGTGAACGCGAAATCTCCAGAACGCTTTGACCGATTTTATTCATCTTTGGCTTCAATGTGTAATTTTGTGATACGACAACTCCAATCGAGTTCCTTCACCTGTCGGGGGACATGGCCATGTTTAGTGGCAACACATGTTAATTAAGCTGTAAAAGCTTTCAACTACTAATGGTCTTTCTTAGCTTGAACCCTGGGATTGCTGCTTGCGGCTATATTATTCTAATATATATTGTTTAAGGTAAACAACTTGTGGAGGAAAAAAATTATTTTTTTTCAACAGTACAATTCCCTTTCCATTTACAACCCCAATTCTGAAATAGTTGGGACGAAATGTAAATTGTGAATAAATTCAAAATGCAATGACTTTCAGATCACATGAGCCAGTATATTATTCACAAAAGAGCAAAGATAACATGGCAAATGTGATTTACAATAGAACATAACATTTCAAATGTCGAAACTGAGACATTTTACATTTTTATCTTATTTCAAATTTTCTGGCTGCAACAGGTCTCAAAAAAGTTGGGACACAGACAAAAAAAAAAAAAAAAAAAAAAAAAAAAGGGGCCGAAAAAGCAATAAATATATAAGAGAATCAGCTAAAAGAACATTTAGCAAGTAATTAAGTTAACTGGCATCAGGCGTGTAGCATGATTGGCAATAAAAGGGATAACAGAGAGGCTTTGTCTCTCAAAAGTAAAGATGGCTAGAGGCTTTCCGACCTGTGAAGGCTTGCGCGAAAAAAAAAAAATTGTGGAATACTATAAATTGCAAAGGCTTTGAAGGTCTCATCATTGACAGTGCATAACATCATCAAACAATTCAGAGAAACTGGAATAATCTGTGTGTAAGAGACAAGGCCGAATACCTTTACTGGATGCCTGTGATCATCAGGCCCTCAGACGCAACTGCATCAACTCACCGGCATGATTCTGTCATTGACATTACTAAATGGGCCCAGGAATACCTCAAGAAACCACTGTTTGTAAACGCAGTCTGCCAAGGCCTCCACAGATGCCACCTAAAACTCTATCACACAAAAAAGAAGCCATTGTAGAGCATGATCCAGAAGCGCCACAGTTTTCTGTGGGCAAAGGCTCATTAAAAATGGACTGTAGCAAAGTGTCCTGTGGTTAGATGAGTTAGAATTTGACATCCTTGTTGGAAATCATGAGTGTCGTGTCCTCGGACTAAAGAGGAGAAAGACCACCTCTCCTGTTATCAGCTTTCAGTTCAAAAGCCAGCATCTCTGATGGTATGGGGATGCATTAGTGCATATGGTGTGGGACACTTGCATGTTTTAAAAAGCACCATGAATGCTGAAAGGTATATAAAGGCTTCAAAGCAATATATGCTCCACACCAGAGGACATCTATTCCAGCTAAGGCCTTGTGTATTTCAGCAGGACGATGCAAAAGCACATACTGCAGCTATAACAACAGCATGGCTTTGTAATAGATGAGTCCGTGTGCTGAGCTGGCTTGCAAGCGGTCCTGATCTTTCACCGATTGACAACATTTGGCGCATAATTAAATGAAAAGTCTGTAAAAGGAGACCCAAAACTCTCCAGCAGCCGGAAGCCTGTATTAAACAGAGTGGAATCAAATTACAATGGCTAAACTCAAGAAACTTGTCTCCTCAATGCCCAGACGCCTCCACTCTGTGTTAAAAAGAAGGAGGGATGCAAAACTATGGAAAACAGGCCCCTGTCCCTGAAGCAGCTATCAAATTTGAAATGAGCTCATTTTGCGGAAAAAATTGTAAAATTTCTCAGTTTCAACATTGGCTATGTTATCTTTGCTCTTTTGTGAATAATATACTGGCTGGTGTGATTTGAAAGTCATTGCATTTTGATTTTATTCACAATTTACACTTTGTCCCAACTATTTCAGAATTGGGGTTGTATATCGAAAGAGTCTGACAAAGACAGAGGGAAAAAGACATCAAGCCCTCAATGTCTGCTATGATGCCCCTGAAAAACACTCCTGTGGAACGGCAAAAGTTGCCATCATGCCCCTTTCATTTTGCCGTCGGTGCCTCGCCTGGCAGTACTGCACACTTCAAGAACTTTTGTACTATGAAAGGCAAATTTACACCACAAAGTAATCCTAAACTTTTTGTTTGAATCATCCTTAATGGTGTGGTTTCAGGATTTGGCAATTAGTCATTTCTCAAACATGAGCACACAAGTTAACATACTAGCCAGCCAGCCTGGGGTGTGTTTCCTAAAAGCTTTGTCACTAACCATATCAGCTACTTTGCTGCATAGTTTGATCCATAAACTGCACATTTCCAGCTATGCAAGTTAACAATTATGCTTTTGGGAAATATACCCCTGGTTACTTTTCTTAGTTCCTACGTTACGACTGCTCGTAATTGAAGAAGTCAGTTTCTCTCTGTTTCTTTCACTTGTTCAGAGCTCGCATGAGAGCAAAGCTAGCTAGCAACTGAACGTAGCTATCGTTTGCTGTCACGTTTACGAAGGATAATAGCTCGCAAGCAAACAGACAAGTTAACGTAAGCATTTGCCGAAGTCCAATGCCACGACGTTGGTCAGTTTCAACGCACCTCACAGATTTGAGCATGTAATATTTCAGACTTCCATAAAAAATGTAAACCCAACAGTGACTTCTGCATTAATGCAAAATGAACAAAGCGAGAAACATGCTTTGAGATGGAAAGGTAGCTAGCTAGCTTTTGGGGTATTGTCCACTATGAGGAAGCTATAGATCTCTGGAGTAAACATTATTTTTATTTTGGTCAACACATAGCACCATCATGAGGGATTACAAGGCTAGCTACCCTACAGGCCAGCAGATACTGTCTAATTCCCAAGAGACGTCTCGTGTAGCTCTCGTGGACTTCTCACAATAATCTCCTTTTTATGTCAGGTGCTATTATCAACCTGTGCACCTCTCATTGTGTCATAATTAAAGCAACAAATCTATCGATTCACATGTCAAATTATATTTAAAGCGACGCCTCGTTGAATTACCCTGAAAATGACAGATCACATTACATGTCTTTTTCTGTTAAATTGGAATTGGTTGAGTGTACAGTAATTATTAGTTTAATATTTGTTTGGCGTATAGATTTTGCCTCTGTATGTAATGTTTGATGGATTTAGTTTGAATGGTTATTCCTTCTTCGGCGATCACAGTCTCTTGTGTAACGGTGTTTCTTGATTTTCATACAGACATTATAAGCGCTCCTAAATAAGGGGAAATATGACGAATCTTCTCAACTGACATCTTGCTTACTGAATGATAATTTTGCTCATTTCGTATGAATTTAAAGGACAGATGAAGGGGCCTCAAGCTGCGGATTAAAAAAAACGACTCCTTTTCGATTTTGACATCTGGAACTCACGGCCTTTGTATTATCAAAGCCGTGGCGTCTTTCACAGGTGGCATGAAACACTTGAGTGCAAAGGAACATCTATTCATTAATCAAGTATAGGATTTTAAAAATAATGTCACGTAGGGCTGCATTTTAAACAAAAGAATTTGGTTTTTCTGTATTTGTGATAATCTAGCTATCCCTAAACACACCCCACGTCCCAAATGATCGGTCCAAAACTCTAAACTTAACAGAGCCGGTAAACCTCTCAATCCGATAAATACAATAATCACGGGCTAATAAATCTTTTTTTGACCAGTTTAATAATAATCCAATGACGGTACACTCAAAATATGAATTTGTACCATGAGAGATGACAAATTAATTAGTTCAAAATCAATCCAACAAAATGAATTTGTTCAGGAAGTAACAAATAAGTTATTTTATTAACAAAGCAACATTGTTGCTGTATTAACAAAATATTGTGTTAGAATAACAATTAAGTAGCAAATGTGTTTTGCTAACACGATTGGACCATAAATTATTTTGTTATGATTTTTGTTAAAATAAATCTGCACAAACCGATTATGCGGCCGATGTGCATGTGATTGAAATTATTTAAGTGCGTACTTTTATTACTTCACAGTGAAGCGGTAATGCAAGAAGTGAACAGTAAGGCAAGTTTTTAACCAATGCCAATAAGTTGTTGACAAATCAATCACCTGTTCAAGGAACAAAAACAGGCATCAGAGGCAGTCTCCTCTTGTTTAATGGCCTGGTTTGCGGAAGATAAAATATGGTGGGATAGGAATATCATCTGCACACACATATCTAGATTGCGACACTAAAATAAAGATAGAATAAAGTTGTCAGTGCATGTCGCTGAATATTAAAACTTAAAGAACGACGACTTATAGTATACAGAGAAAAGATTGCATAGGTTAAAACTCGCCTACCCATTGAGTTCCTGCTCATTTCAAGATCCTTCACAGTCAGACGACACTGAAATTGGTGCACGTGATCGATTCTCGCCAATGAAAAGTGACAGCAGAAAATTTGCTGGGGCCGTGTGGAAAAGTAACAAATCTATTTTGTTAAGATTTCTGTTAGAATACCAAATCAGATTCTGTTGCATCAACAAATTAATTTGTTACAAAGGCGTAACAAATTTGTTTTTCTTAAATTTTAACAAAATAATATTGAGTGCATCATCAATACATAAGATAATCAAAAACACAAATGACACTGTCCAGGAGCCATGTTTTAACCACGTGTGAGACAGTAAACCTCAAAACTGTATGTTAGACATTCGGAGTTTTGTTCACTAACAATGCTATTTACCGACACCAGTTTCATGAGACTTATCGCGATACATATGAATAATTGTCACTAGCACTAGGCCTGTTACTTTTCCTACGCACGATAAATGTGACTCGTCCGTTTACGTTGCGTCGCGATATTTTCGTGCATGTCTTGTGTATTTCTCGCGTAGAAATGACAGTGTCTTCTGGCCTGTACGGTATACACTTAGCTAAAAATTAGCTACTTTAAATAACCAAGCAAAGGCGTTCGTGTTGTGATACTCATTCCAGGCAGTTGAAATGTCGTACCAGGATTTCCCTGTCTGTCACCTATTTAGCGAGCTAGGATAACCTTCTGACAGAACCAAGTATATAACCATAGGCAATCAAACTGCTTTATGGCCATGTTTCCTTCTTGGCTCTTCATCATTACAACATGTTTGACCATTCAGTCAGATTCAAGGTATACATTGACCAACCAATGCTAATCATGACCTACACCAATGTTAATCATTGGCTTATGATGACTAAAACAAACCCACTATTTCCAGTTATATTTTTATTCTCACTCTGACAGCCACTCCAGTTCTCATATACACTCACTGATACAGACCCAGCCTGGATCTCCAATTATTGTTACCCTGGGCCTGTGTGATCAGCGAAAGAATGTGGTTTCCCACCAGGTTGCCCACCAAAGAAAATTCACTCTCCACACACAAAATTTATTGCTGCCCCGGGTGCCAGCTTATTTTTCCCTAACCAAATTGTGGTACCGCTTCTGCTCTGAGCCATACTTCAGCCAATCAGGTTGTACCCAACAGGAATTTTTCCCTAACTTGGTTATGAAAAATAATATGGCCACCGGGACCTCCGACAGGCGATTTTGGGAGCCTTGGATTATGAGAATATTAAAGACAGGCAGGCATTTCCTGTACTGTCATGTGTATGTGGGCCTATTCTCACTATTATTATTATTACTACTACCCACATGGGCTAAGTACACACAGGATGATGATTTCAACAATTACCATAAATATGATGAACAGTGTACATTAGGGATATTGTGTTGAATATCAAATGATGCGCATGGAAGGATATTACATGGGGAAGGGGGAGGGCAGGGCTGAAACACTGCATGAAATTTCTTGTTTGATAGTTATATTTTTACGGTTTCCATAATGACATGAATCTTCGTAGACACTTCTCGTCCGCAAAAGATGCATCACTTTGAAAATGCAAAATGACGTCATAGCTTTCCCTCATTTTTATTTTTGCCGTGATGCCCTTCCTATTTGCCATGATGCCCTTCTCTACAAGAACCAACCAATGGCATTTTTGTTGCACCTTTGTTGAATATATATACTCAGCAACAAAAGTTTCTGTGACACCATTTATGTGTATGTTATAAATGACACGCAAAGATCTCAATGCAATCAATATGTTTATTTAACAGGAGAAACACTGACTTTTCAGTGCCAACGTCACTCAAAACGAAAAATGTCATTTTCATGCGTCATGAAGCACTTGTCTGACGTCTAACCAATTGTGACCTTCACACTTCAATACCGGGTGTGACTTCCTCGTGCCATGATGCAAGCAACGCATCTCCGGCGCATGGACCGAATCAGATGTGCCAGAAATTGCTGTGGGATGTCATTCCAAATCTGACGTAGACGTTGTCGCAATTCCTGGAGTGTAGCTGGCGGGTTATCCAACCGCCGCTAACGTCGATCCATCTCGTCCCAAAGATGCTCAATTGGGGACATGTCTGGGAATCTGGCTGGCCATGGCAGGACATTGACATGTTGTTGCATCAGATACTGCTGTACAATCCTTGCAACGTGTGGTCTGGCGTAATCATGTTGCAGCGTTATTCCGGGACCATGTTGCATCAAAAACGGTACCACCAATGGCCGTAGCACTTCATCGCGATATCTTTGACCTGTCAGATTTCCATCAATAACAAGCAAATCTGTTCTGTTTCTAGCCGTGATCCCTCCCCAAATCATGACACTACCACCACCAAAACGATCAAATTCCTGAACACAGTTGTTGGCATAACGTTCTCCACGTCGACGGTATACACGTAAACGACCATCACATCGGTTAAGCATGAATCTTGATTCATCAGTGAAGAGTACAAGATCCCACTGACGTTGGATCCACCGTCGATGTTGTTGTGCCCACTGTAGACGCAGTCGTCGGTGTTGTACTGTGAGTATTGGACGTCTTGCTGGCCGACGTGGGACAATGCCAAAATGACGGAGACGGCGACGGATTGTCTGTGCAGACAGTCGCCTCAAACCAGGTATCGTTCTTGCAGTTATGGTTGCAGGTTGGAATCGATTTTGGAGATGGGTTGTTCGAATCCAGTTGTCCTGTCTGGGAGTGGTTACTCGTGGACGGCCGCTGCGAGGACGGTCTCTGACATGTCTTGTCTGCTGATGACGCTGCCATAAGTTCCAAATGGTGTTTCGGTGGACATTCAGGCGATGAGCAACTTCCCTCTGCGAGGTTCCGGATTCAATCATCCCAATGGCCCTCCACCGATCATTTTCAGACAGTCTTGGCATTTAGAGGGTAGAGTTCCTGATCCGAAATGGCTGTGTTTTCGATAAGTGATGCTTCCGTCGTTCATCAGGCACAATGTGAACATTCCAAAAATTCTCCTCTTTTATTGCCATCCACAAGCATGATTTACGCACATTTTCACGTGCAAAGTCATTTTCTCGCATTTTCATGATTTCCATTTCAATGTTGTGTTTACGTGTACTGTTTCAGTCTGATATCACCATATATGACAATTTCATAATTGCGTTATGAAAAATAATTAACGATATTGGTGTCACAGAAACTTTTGTTGCTGAGTATATTATGCACGTAAAGTACTGTGCAAGTGTGTTGTATGTAAAACAATTCCATGAAGCAAAGATGCTTTCATAAAATTTTATTTAATTTGATTAAAATCAAAGTATCTAAAGGTTTACTACAAAAGGCTGCACACTATTAAAAACTAAATCTATTGTTAATGCAACTACTCTTCACTTAAATATTTTGTCTCACTTTCATGTTGTTTTATACTTTTACAAGAAAATTGTGTGGTTGGTTGTTTGTTGGTTGGTCTGAGTCTTTTTGGAGAACTTGCCGCTTTTCTGCTTAATAATTGTCCTACTTGCTGGTGTCTCCAGATAATCATGGAGAGCTTTGATGTCCAGACCTGGGTTTGTGGAGGCAATAACACCTGTTACTGGCTTTAACAAAATATTAAAGAATCATGTTTCACTTTTTTGTAACCATTATTTGAAGATTTCAAATATGACTATTTGTATTTTTTTGACACTAGTTAAGAAAATGAAGGACAAAACTTTAAAGACCAAATTTATTTTTCAAAAATCCCTAAATGCCTAAGACTTCTGCTCAGCACCTTGTAAGGGTAGCAAGGCTGCTTCACAGCAAATATGTCATGGGTGACAATCCAGCTGTGGGCCTTTGTGTGGACTTGGCATCTTTCTTCATCTTCATGTGGGTTTACTCCTGGCATCCCAGTTTCCTCCCATAGTCCAAAGACAAAGGTATCAGATTGATTGGAGACACTGAATTGTTGTTGGTCATGAGTTTCGTTGACGGTATGTGATTGGATTCTTATGCTTGTTTAGAAGAGTATGATTGATGACATTGTACAGCAAAATGAGCATGCAGTTCTGTATATTGGATTGGGAATATGTATCGGGATACGTATTGCATGGCGGCTGGCGTATCACCATGCGTAACGGATCATACTTTTATACTGCGATTTGAGTTACCTGAAAATACCCAGCCCTAGTTCCTGCATTTCTGATCTAGACCAGTGTGATGTTTATGTTGCAAGGGTGTTTGACAGTGGTTGCCGTGTTTCCTTCTGACAGGCATGATCGCACTCGCACCCAATAGTGACCGTAAATTCCAGCTGAGGGGAGCAAGTATTTGGGTTCCGGCATTTCTGAGGTCATCATGCATGTTAATCCAGTTTTATGAGCGCAACTGATTACCTCCAAACTCGTTCGCCATTTATGACATTCAAGCCTTCTCCCATTGCACAAAATCATGACCAATGTCAAAATCTTTTCTTCAAAGAATGGACAGAGTATAGAACAGACGGCCATATTGTTGAGTTTGTCTGCTGTAAAATGTGTGTGAAGCATGTAAGCAAAATCTAAATCCCATCTGAAAAATCTAAAAATCTAAAGCCCGTCTGAAAGGCCGTGCCAAATAGGAGAGTTGAAAGGCTAGGCTGACAGCAATGAAAGGTCTTCCGAGCTCTGTGATGTGGAAAACATGGACAGAATTGCAGATTTTGATAATAAAAATATGGACTATTATGGAATTCCCCAAAAAGTGGATGGAATTATTACTAATTTATTTAAATCAGGGTTTTCCTCTCAGCGCCTAAAGGTTTATAGTCCAACAAGGAAGTGTCGCTGAAATCACGGAACATTCATAAAAATTCTGGTGTGGCTGGACACTGACAGTGGTCCTTGTAGTTTTAAGAGAGTATCACCTCACTTCCAACACACTACATATGAAACAGGCTAAACTCAGCAGCAATGTTCCCACAACCCAGTGGCGTGTACAATGGAGGAAGGAGGAGCCAAATTTAATTTTTATTGGTGCTTTACTTCCCAAAAGGTAAAAATAAATGAGCTCAAATGTTAGGTGAATTCAAGGCGGCACTTTTTTGGGGACATACACTGAACAAAAATATAAACGCACCACTTGAAATATTGGCACCATTTCAAGTATGCCTTTATGAAATACCAAATATATTTGTTTTCATTTTCAAAAGGAATGTTTCCATTGATTGATGTCTAAAATTTGAGTTCAGCTCAGACATTGAGTATTTTTTTCACCGGTGTAATGATTGGTATGAGTAAACGAGTGCAGTGTACCAAGACACTGCTCAGACAGAATGAGCAGTACTCAGACAAACCTTGGGCCGGGGACTATAAAAGGCCACACCAAAATGTTGGATTTTGTCAGACGCAGCCATGCCTCAGATGTCTCAAATTATGCGGGAGCGTGCCATTGGCATGCTGAATGCCGGAATGTCCATCAGAGGGGTCGCGGCACAGCTGAATGTTCACAACAATACCATAGTTCGTCTATGACAGCGCTTCCGACAGACTGGAAGCACTGCGAACAGGCCTCATTGGCGTCGTCCACGTGTAACCACCCCTGCTCAGGATCGTCATATCCGGCTGGTGCACTTGTGTGAACTTTCAGACCAGCGACATGCACGGCCGACGAGACAGTCGGTCTGAACAATAGACGAATCTCTGCTCAAACAGTTCGCAACCCCCTCCGAGAAGCAGAATTGCATGCTCGACGCCCTCACCGTGGGCTGGACCTCACAGACGTACGCCGCCGGAATCGTCTCGCATGGGCTAACGCACACTTTCGGTGGCCCTTGGCACGATGGAGAAATGTGCTGTTCACAGATGGATCAAGATTCAACTTGTATCACGCGGATGGGAGACGTCGTGTGTGGCGCCGTGTAGGTGAACGGTTTGCTGACACAAATGTCGCCCAGAGAGTCGCCCATTGCGGAGGCGGTGTCTTGGTGTGGGCAGGGATTGCACACAGATACAGACATTGCATTTCATCGATGGCAACTCTAACGCCCAAAGGTACCGTATGAGATCCTCGCACCAACTAAAGTACCGTTTGTCCAACAGCATAATGTCACGTTCCAGCATGATAACGCCCATCCTCATGTCGCTAGGGTCTGCACCCAGTTCCTCACAGCTCAGAAGGTTCAGGTGCTGGACTGGCCCGCATATTCGCCCGACATGTCGCCCATAGAACACGTTTGGGATGCTCTGGATCGGCGTATCCGGGGCCCTGTTCCAGTCCCAGGTAATGTCCGGCAACTCCGGATAGCGCTCCAGGAGGAGTGGAATAACATTCTACAGGCCACCATAGACACTCTGGTAAACTCCATGCATCGGAGATGTGTCGCGTTGAGAGACGCGCGTGGCCAAAATACGCGATACTAAACTGTGAAATTTATGGTATCCACCCCTGCCCTGTTGAAACTGTTGCCAAACTTTTGATTGTGCGTGTATCAAGGTGTAACGGACATCAATATGATCAGCATAGATGTCTTTATCATGTCGTAAAATTTGCTGAGGTTCACATTATCCCACATGTAATAAAATTCACAAAACAACAAAGAAATGGGATAGAGTAGCCTATTAGTGTAATATTTTTCTAATAATGTTATAAGAATGGCACCCCCCCCAATCTTCAGTCATTGCAACAAGTGTACATTGCAGACCATCACATCATGAACCAATTTATCACTAAGTGAAAAAATAACCTGAACCTTTGGATAATGTATTTACTGTCAGGAGGGATTCAACTATCAACTATTTGGATGCACACTCGAATTTTAACTCAAATGGTTAACTTGTAACGGCCTGAGCCAACTGCAGTTCGCAAACTCAGCTTTTAATAAAAGTTTCCAATGATTATCACAAAAGTTAATGATACTCAGAACGAAGACATGTGTAACCTTTGGTTGCACATAAGTCTCTCCACAAAATAATTAACACAGTCCATTGAAGCCTACTGTGAAACATCCATAGTTGTTATCATTACTAACTATTTATTCGTGCAGTGTAGCTTGTAGAACAAAATACTTTATGATACAGATTATATTATATTATAATGGATTAACTATTTTGTGTTATTGGCTAAGATTATTTAAAGCACTTTCTTTGAGTTAGAAAGTGACAAGTTGTGTCAAATTTGTCTAAATTCATTACATGAATAGAAGCAGGAATAATGAATTGTAAAAGAAGCAATTTTTTCATCAACTATTCGTTGCTGCATTATACTTAAGTCATACTCACATAATGGTGAACATAACGTGTTGCTGAATACCCCTCGGCCTGGACAAGATTTCCTGCCTCAAGATCACAGCATTAAGGTCAAAGGTCAAATCCAGCAAAAAACCTGACGGTGCACTTCAATGAGTCATAGTGAGTTACCATACCAAATTTGGTGAAGCTGCGATTATTAGTTGCAGAGTATTGACCCGGACAAGATTTCCAGGGTCAAGGTCACAGCGCTAAGGTCAAAGGTCAAATCCAGCAAAAATCATGATTTTGCACATCTATGGGTCATAGAGTGTCACCATACCAAATTTGGTGAAGCTGTGAATATTAGTTGCAGAGTACTGACCCGGACAAGATTTCCAGGGTCAAGGTCACAGCGCTAAGGTCAAAGGTCAAATCCAGCAAAAATCATGATTTTGCACATCTATGGGTCATACAGTGTCACCATACCAAATTTGGTGAAGCTGTGAATATTAGTTGCTGAGTTCTGACCCGGACAAGATTTCCAGGCTCAAGGTCATAGCACTAAGGTCAAAGGTCAAATCCAGAGAAAAAACCTGACGGTGCACTCCCATGAGTCATAGTGAGCTACCACACCAAATTTGGTGAAGCTACAATCATTAGTTGCCGAGTACTGGCCCAGACCAAGTCACTCAGACAAGATTTCCAGGTTGAAGGTCACAGCAATAAGGTCAAAGGTCAAATCCAGCAAAAAACCTTACGTTGCACATCTATGGGTCATAGTTAATTACCGCACCAAATTTGGTGAAGCTGTGATAATTAGTCATCGAGTACTGACCCGGACAAGATTTCCAGGGTCAAGGTCACAGCGCTAAGGTCAAAGGCAAATCCAGCAATCGTTGCACATCTCTGGATCATAGTGAGTTGCCTTACCAAATTTGGTGAAGCTGCGATCATTAGTTGCTGAGTGCGGGACCGGACGAAGTCATGGACGGACGACAGACAGACGCAGGTGACGACAATACCTCTCCGGCCGAAGTCAGCCGAGGGGTATAAAACCATTCAATATAATTGTGTGAAATCCGGATTTACAATTTTGTTTCATTTAAAAAAATGTGAAATTCCTGTTGTCGCTTGGAGAAGAGTAGCAGTAACCATAGATGCCAGCGTATAAATGATGCAGTAATTACTCGGGCCGGAAGGCCACAAGCAAGTTTCGGCTCTGGTTTCACGACTAGCCCATAGGAATACATATAGAACACTACATTGCTGATAGGGTACGCTCAAGTCCCAGGAGCGTATACACCGGGAACTTAAATTTGCATGTACGCTCCCATTCATTTTCGCCGACAGTAAAATTATATTTTCAAAAACACTTGCGTGCGAGTCGGGGTGATTTTGGAATCCCTATGCAGAGCAAGATTTTCTCTCCCTAAATGTGTGCTTTTTTGGAGGATGGAAAGCAGCAAACTTACCAAAGGTAAGATCAAAATGTTACTCGGTGTCAACGTTAAAGTGTGAGCAGAAAAGTTCAGTTAAGGTGACAGAGGCTTTTAATGACCGTCTGAAAAGATAATTGCTTGGCAGTTTTCGCTGTTATAAGCAACGTCGATTAATGTCCGTATAAGTTATCAAATTAATCTCCTGTTTCCTCCCTTCACTCTACCCTGATTGGGCATGTATGCCGTTGACCGAATTGTTCACACTGAATCATATCGCTAATGCCAAAGTTGTTAAACGGAAGCACAAGTTAACTCTGGCTCCTCCTTTACTAAGTGTCATCTTTGCCCCTGTCCCATTATAACCCTGCTCTCAAAAAATAATCACTGCACAGCACGGATCGAGGGGATAAAGAAAGGTTTTTTTTCCTCCTGATTTCAAACAACCAAGCCTTTCTCCCCTCCTTGTCTTTTGGAACAAAGTGACTTGTCCATTGTTTTAAATATTATGCAGGTAAGAAATATTGTCCATGAATGTCAATTACAAGTAGCTAAATTGTACATGCTGGCAGTACATAGGCTATACAAATTCACAGCAGTAAAGCTCATCTTTTCTCTCTTAATTAGATGCCCACTACATGGTATGCTGCCAAGGGCTGCAAACGTCACATACTATCTCCGTAAGTGGAAAAGGAAGATCTGCAAAAAACATGCTGGCTTGTTCGGTCAAGTCGCAGGCGATTTCCCTCCTGCATTCCGATTGTTACGCTTCCTTGCTGACAACAAGCTAAGACGAGACTGGGTGAAGGCAGTCAACAGGGTTGATGTCAGAACTCGTATGTGTTCGGATTTTTAGCTCGATCCGAGCTTGATTCATAGAGATAGTGGTTTCTGTTGGGCTGTTTAAATTAACTCTTCTTTGCTTTTCAAAGTGGTTATTTTCCATTTTCCTGCCTACAGTTGTGACAATTTATTTTTAACATAAACCCCACTGGTTGCAAACACTACAATTTTCATTCCCATCCCACTGAATGGTTCTCAGCCCAAGAGTCGTATGACAAAATGAGAGTGAATGTATGTAGTCTCTTCATTCATCACATAATTCAACCTTTTAAACTCGTAAAATCTTTACAAAACAAACACCATCGAATCGCGTACTTTCCATGTTGTTGTTGATCTGCAACTTCTGATAAAAGTGTGTTAATATCCCGTATAACTGGTAGGAATGAACGTTGTGTTACTGGCTGTCAATGGAAATCTATAAGATACAGTAGATTTTATACCCCCAGCTGAAAATGCGTGACGTCACACGCAATGGACAATGGGTATGAAAGCTAACTCCGATGTGGTCCACTGGACAGAAACAGCAAAACGCATGCTTTGTGTTTAGCAAAGCGTTGAGAAGTGTGTAGCAACTGTTCAGTTATCTGCGTGTGGTTTTGTCCGGAAGCTGTGTATAACAATGAATAATTCTCATTAATCAAGAGCATCAATGGCAATGACCCCGATCTCTTTAACAGTTGTACGCATTGATGCAAAATTTTTCGTTGACACGATTGCGGAAGGTGAAAAACTGGCTCCTCCAAACCTATGTATTGACTACTAATGGTTAGGAAAAGGTCCGAGAAAAAAAACTATAGGAGTAAAAATTTTACAAGTGATCAGCAGATGAGCCTCGTTGAGCTCATATGAAGACATAACAAAATCATTGAATACTAGATGCAGAGAGTTAAATTTAGAAAAAACCACGCACTCACGCAGGCACGCACGCACACACACACACACACACACACACACGTCATCGAGTGAAATAACCAGTATATAATTTTGTCCTGTCCGGGAAAACTTTGTTAGCTATGGGATGTACCATTGTATCCTCTTTGCATTCGTCCTGAGCAAGTTTGAGTATTTTTATTGCATCCATGATGAAACCTGTACTGTGTAAATCGGGGGAAAACAGGCCCTAAACGATCCCGAGGCATGTCTTAAGTTTTTTTTTGCTGCATACATGCTGGTGACTTTCAGATAAACAGTGTCTACACAGTCAGCCATCGAGATTCGGTGATCAACTAAACGCATTGTATGATCACCTCTGTATGACTGCGTGTAACACAGAAACACCTAGGTCCGGTTCTAGACTGCTCTGATTGGGGCGGAAGCAATCAGAAATTTGGGGTGGGCAACTTTTTATCCAATTTACAGTACGCTATACTACAATCTACACGCTGTTTTCCTGGTTGTTAAAATGTAAGACCGCAATAGATGTACATACATTAAATATAAGGGCTTGGTCACGCAGGAACAGAATTTCAGCTTCACAACTAATATTGCTGCTACTCAGCTATAAAAGACCCAACATGCCATTGTAATACATATGCCTGTAGGTCTGTATAAGCACCTTTAATACCTAATACCTTTAACACCTTTAATGACACTGTTTAATGATATTGAGAATTTTTTTTGCTTTTATCGCTGAGCTAAAAAAATTCTCGGTAACGGACTTTCAAAAAGTTAACATAATTTTACAGGTTAATAGTAAATGTTCCAAATATGCTATTCTTTTATGGAAATGCTTTTATGGTGAATATCATTGTTTCAGGGTTACTTGACTAATCACCAAATATGGGCAAGGTTTCCATAATGTCTCTATATAATTTTTCTAAATAAAAAAGTTTGATGCTTCATGGTAATGGAATTTCAAATGTTTATTTCAGTTTTATTTCCATACATGCTTCCTTTCTGGCCTGATTACTTGCTTTATCACACTTTATTGCAATCATATTAATCCTTTTCATCTTTTAGAAGTCAATATTCCTGGTAACAGTTTCTCAGTGGGAACATTTTTTATTATGTTGCGAGAATAAAGTGGTCATTAAAAAGTGGCATGAAAACTACTGCATTTTGACTGCTTAGTGGCATTATGCTTGGTGCCATAAATTAATTCTTGTCAACTAGTAGATTTTAGTTAAGTCTTTATATGGTGAAAGAAAAATAAAACACAATATATCCATATAGATTTATTTTTTATTTCACGCTTTGTAAAACTGGTAGTCTTTTTATTCAGAAACTACCAATACTTTAGTTTGTCATTGTCGCTGAATGTCTCTGGTATGAAACAATTCTAAAAATATAAGTATAAATTGTTGCAAGATTATTGGTCATTCAATTTGTTTAAAAATGCTCCAAAATAAAGCTTATGGGCTCCCACGGACCCCAGCCACACTTTTCTTCACGTCACACTTTCCAGGTTCCAGTTTAATAAGTTTGAATTTTAAGTTGTGGACCACCCTGCAGCTGTGTGCACTTGTAGGAGTGGCTTCCCTCGGCAAGCTAACATCGGCTGTTGACAAAGCTTAAAGAACTTCAACAAGTGGCTCCCCATGTCAGGCTAGCTGTGGCTGGTGACACAACTGTGAACACTTGTCTGTCAGCACCTGCTTGACAGAGCTCAGATTCTTGAATTTTTTTCAAGGTAGAAATACAGAAGTTTATATTTAGACTCTTGTTTTAAACGTTTGGCCAGCTCAGTGCGTCTCGACTCTTGACCAATCTATAGATTGAATTATAACGACAAATTGACATTTTTTGCAGTAATAATTGCAGTAATAATTACTTCCCCAGTCAAGAACCCTTATTGTAGGTGAACCACTACATGCCAGATGCAACTCAAAGAGGGGCCATCCAAGTTGCTCGCCAAATTGATTGAACTGGGCCCGGTGGGGAAATTAAAAATTGTAGGAAGGGACACTTCCAACATATGCTTCTTGGCCACATTTCTTCAGCAAAACTCACATCTGAAATAAACGCAAAAGGGCATCAACAAGAAGCTAAAAAGATGGCAAGGTGAAAGGGAAGTATAGGGGGGAGGGCAATGTACTAAGCACATTTACATGAACAAAGGACTGAGGCCTCTTCTGCCCTGTGATGGTGCCAGGCTGCAACGACTGCCCCCCCAAACAACATCTTGATGACATGGCATCACTTGTGAACCCATGACAATGGACCATTGTAACATCCTGGGCATGCGGGGTGTTGGCAGTGCTATACACATGGAAATGAGAAGCAAGGAGTAGCATGGAATGTACAGACAACATGCATGGAGGCAATGAGGCAGAAGGCACTCAAGGTTTGAGAGGTTGGAGACAGGTATTAGGACTATGAGGTGGGGTGGTGGGAAGGTAAGAGGAGTAGATCACTTACAGTTGCTCAAGAGACACAAGTCCCTTAAATGCTTGTCTGTCAATTGATTGGATTTCATTCTTGTACAAATAGCTGAAAGAAGAAATAATCAGTAATATTAGTGAGCACACAGGGCAGGACTTTGGAGGGGTGAGCTGCATAAACAGCTCCATTCACATATTGTGCTAACAAACAATATATTTATTTTGGCCAGGACATATGACCTGCGGTGCAAACATGTATTATTCTAATTGTCCGGCTGTTTCATTGCCTCTCAGTTCAGTTTAGACAGGTATTTAAACCATCTGATCAGAAGCTAGTGACTCAAGTAAAATTTCAATTTCAAAGCAATCATGTAATGAACACATTTTATACAGTTTTTTTGATGATTAAAAGGTTGAAGACAAAAAAAAAAAAATACTAATAATAATAAATAAGCAGTGTTCAATAAGAAATGTTACCAAATAGGTGGTCACAGCTCAATTTTGGTTCATTATAAGCTAATTTAGCAGTTTGCAAACAAAATATAAAAATCTCACAATTCGCACTCAACGTATGAACAAAAATCAAAATGAATGTACCAATATAAAATAATAGATTGCATTTCAATTTCTGGGATGGATCATAACTTCTGTCCCTAATCTTTAAAATAAAGTTGAAAATGCTGCTGCATGAGGGCAAATTAATTCAATTTTCATTTACATTACATACACAATACATTTCTTTTTCTCCAAGTTTTCATTTTTGTCGCGTCACTGCAAATAGTGCCACTGTGGACTCCTGAAAAATGAATCCCTTTCTCCACTAGGCAAGCACACTGTACCACAAACAAACAGACCACGTTCTGTGAAACTTGCCCTTAAAAGCAAAATTGCTCACCAGCAAATGACAAATGTGCCTATATGTTACACTGGATTCACTGATCTGTAGAAGATCAGTATCCACACTGCAATGTCATAAGATCTGCTCTGAAGAAAATTACTTAACCGTCCAGCTTCATTGTAAAATTTGCTCAGTAAAGCAACGCAATAATTCCGAATGAGCTTGTTTTACTGAAAAAATAGAACAAACTGATCGCACCTGTCCTGTGCCTTGAAAATGTAATAGACCCCTCCCAGATTTCCTCTATTGTGGCATATTTTGTCACTCTAAATTGTTTTACATCTTCAATCAAACTGTAACATAAGACAAAGATGATCAGAGTGAACACAATTTGTACAATGATCATTTCATTTCAGGAAAGTATGTTACCAAACATGAACTGGCCCCACGTAAAAGGTAATTGGGTGAAAACACAAAAAACCATCTGATTACTAAACATGATTATCAAAAAATTACATTTTGATCAATTTCATGGGAAATATGAATTTTATTAGAGACAATATTATAGTTTCAGAAAATGATAGGGAAAAGATAACTTTCTACCCTGATTAAAAAGTACAGGTATATGAAAGCACGACCACACACCTTATAACGGATGCAACATTGACTCACACATGACACAAGAAAACACATGGAAGCCACATACACAATTCATTTTAACTCTTAAATAAGCCAAAGTTAACACCAAAAGTACACTAAAAACAGGAAATGACTACATTGTCACAAAAAATTTAAAACAAAAAAAAAAACTTGTTAATACAAGTTAAAACAAAAAAAGTTCAACAATCTGAAGACATTTTAGATTTTTTAACTTGCTTTGAATTCTAGAAATTTTCAAAAGGCTGCAGAGCTAATTTAATTAAGATTAAGTGTGAAAACATCCAGTTTAAAGGAATTCAAAGAATTCTCACTTTAATCTACCCAATTTGGGAACGAGACTGTCCGGTCGACTGTGACCGCATGGGCGAAGCCCCCGAAAGCCCCCTTTTTTGCACATGATTCGGGCAATATCGTCGCCATGGCAACCAAAATCGAGGGTTATAAGTGTTATAAGTACAGCGCCGTGAAAAAGTATTTACCCCCTTCCTGTTTTCTTCTTTTTTTTTGCATATTTGTCACGCTTAAATGTTTCAGATCAAACAAATTTTAGTATTAGACAAAGACAACCGGAGTAAATACAAAATGCAATTTTTAAATGAGTTCATTTATTAAAGGAAAAAGCTATCCAAACATACCTGGCCCGATGTAAAAAAGTAATTGCCCCCTAAATCCTAGTAACTGGTTGTGCCGCCCTTGGCGACAACAACTGCAATCAAACGTTTGCAATAACTGGCAATGAGTCCAAAAAATCACTGTGGAAGAATTTTACCCCAGTCTTCTTTGCAGATTTATTTAAATTCAGCCACAATGGACGTGTTTAGAGCATGAACGACCTGTTCATGCTCTGCATCGCAATAGGATTTAAGCCCGGACTTTGAAAAGGCTACTCCAAAATCTTAATTTTGTTATTTTTAAGCCATTCAGAGGTGGACTTGCTGGTGTGTTTCAGATCATTGTCCTGCTGCATAACCTAAGTGTGCTTGAGCTCGAGATCACAATCTGAGGGTTGGACATTCTCCTTCAGGATTTTCCGGTAGAGAGCAGAATTCAAAGTTCCATCAATTATGACAAGTCGTCCAGGTACTGAAACAGCAAAGCAGCCCCAAACCACCACACTACCACCACCATGTTTGACTTTTGGTATGATGTTCTTTTATGAAATGCAGTGTTAGTTTTACGCCTGATGTAATGGGACGCACACCTTCCGAAAAGTTCAACTTATGTCTCATCATTCCACAGAATATTTTCCCAAAAGTCTTGAGACAAGCCTTCGTGTTCTTTTTGGTCAGCAGAGGTTTTCGCGTTGGAACTCTCCCATGGATGCCATTTTTTTGCCCAGTCTCCATCTTATTGTTGAATCATGAACACTGACTTTAACTGAGGCAAATGAAGCCTGCAGTTCTTCAGATGTTGTTATGGGTTTTTTGTGATGTTGATGCGCTCTTGGAGTAATTTTGGTCGGCCAGCCACTCCTGGGTAGGCTCACCACTGTTCCAAGTTTTCTCCATTTCTGGATAATGGCTTTCACCATGATTCGCCAGAGTCCCAAAGCCTTAGAAATGCCTTTGCAACCCTTTCCAGACTGATAGATGTCAATTTCTTTGTTTCTCATCTGTTTCTGAATTTCTTTAGTTCGCGGGATGACATGTTGCTCTTTGAGATCTTTTAGCCTACTTTACTTTGTCAAACAGGTTCGACTGAAGTGATTTCTTGATTCATCAGTTCTGTTAGTAATCCGCTCTGGGTGTGGCTAGTGAAACTGGACTCAAAAAATGTGGTTAATCACAGTTAATTCATGATTTAACAAGCGGGGTAATTACTTTTTCACATAAGGCCCAGGCAGGTTTGGATAGCCTTATAAATGAAATCATCATTTAAAAACTGCATTTCGTATTTACTTGGGTTATCTTTTTCCTATATTAAAATTTGTTTGATGATCTGAAACATTTAAGTGTGAAAAATATGCAAAAAAAAAAAAAAAAGTAAAAAATACTTTTTAACGGCACTGTATATCACGTCTATACCAAACATAAAAGTAATCGGTCCAAACTTGCAGCCTGTACTGCATCCGCAAGGAAATCTCTTTGTTTTGCCACTAATGTGCTTATTATTCAGCCAATATTGTCACTATGGTGACCAAAATCGATAGGTATTATAAGTGAAGTATAACATATGTACAAACCCAATTCCAATATAGTTGGAACAAAGTGTATATTGTGAATAAAGTCAAAAACGCAATGACTTTCAAATTGCACCGGCCAGTATTTTATTCATAACAGAGCAGAGATAAAATAGCAAATGTTGACGCTGAGAAATTTTACAATTTTATCCACAAAACGAGCTCAGTTCAAATTTGCTGGCTGCTACAGGTCTCAAAAAAGTTGGGACAGGGGCCTGTTTCCAAGGTGAAGCATGCCCTCTTCTTTTTAAACACAGAGTGGAGACATCTGGGCATTGAGGAGACAAGTTTCTGAAATTTATCCATTGGATTTTGATCCCACTCTTGTTTAATAAGGTTTCCAGCAGCTGAAGAGTTTTGGGTGTCCTTTGACAGACTTTTCCTTTAAATATGCGCCAAATATTCTCAAACAGTGAAAGATCAGGACTGCAGGCAGGCCAGTTCAACACATGGACTCTTGTACTACAAAGCCATGCAGTTGAAATAGCTGCAGTATCTGGTTTTGCATTGTCCTGCTGAAATACAAAGGCATTCCTTGAATTAGATGTCGTCTGGAGGGGAGCATATGTTGCTGTAAAACCTTTATAAACCTTTCAGCATTCATGGTGCTTTTGAAAACATGCAAGTGTCTCACACCATATGCGCTAATGCATCCCCATACCTCAGAGATGCTGGCTTTTGAACTGAACACTGATAACAGGAGGGGTGGTCTTCTCTCCTCTTTAGCCCAGAGGGCACAACGCCCATGATTTCCAATAAGAATGTCAAATTTGGACTCGTTTGACCACAGGACACTTTGCTACAGTCCATTTCAAATGAGGCTTTGCCCACAAAACACGGCAGTGTTTCTGGATCATGCTCAACAATGGCTTCCTTTTTGCATGATAGAGTTTTAGGTGGCATCTGTGGATGGCACGGTGGACTGTCTTTACAGACAGTGGTTTCTTGAAGTATCTCTGGGCCCATTTAGTAAAGTCAATGATAGAATCATGCTGGTGAGTGATGCAGTGGCGTCTGAGGGCCGGCAGATCACAGGCATCCAGTAAAGGCCTTCAGCTTTGTCCCTTCCGCACAGAGATTTTACCTGTTTCTCTGAATCTTTTGATGATGTTATGCACTGTCAATGATGAGACCTTCAAAGCCTTTGCAATTTGACATTGGACATGAGGAACATTGATTTTAAAGAATTCAGCCATGTTTTTTTACACAAGCCTTCACAGGTGGAAGAGCCTCTCACAATCTTTACTTCTGAGAGACTCAGCCTCTCTAAGACATCGCTTTAGTAGCCAATCATGTTACATACCTGATGCCAGTTCATCTCATGACTTGCTCCATATTCTTTCAGCTGACTCTCTTACATATTAATTGCTTTTTCTGCCCTTTTTTGCTTGTGTCCCAACTTTTTTGAGACCTGTTGCAGCCAGAAAATTTGAAATGAGCTCATTTTATGGATAAAAATGTAAAATGCCTCAGTTTCAACATTTGAAATGTTATCTATGTTCTATTGAAAATAACATATTGGCTCATGTGATCTGAAAGTCATTGCATTTTATTCGCTATTTACACTTCGTCCCAACTTTTTCGGAATTGGGGTTGTACATACCAAATATGAAAGTAATCGGTCAAAAACTAAAGCCTTTAGTGTCCAAAACAAAGAGTTTTTGTTTCAGCACAAATTTGCACATTATTCGTCCAATACTGTCGCCAAGGCAACAAAAATTGATTCGAGTCATAACTGAAGTGTAATACGTCCATACCAAATATGAAAATATTCTGTCAAAAAATGCAGCCTGTGTTGCGTCAACAAGAAAATCTATGTTTCTTCACCAATTTCTATAATATTCGGCCAATACTGTTGCCATGGCAACCAGAATCGATAGGTGTCATAAGTGAAGTGTAACACATGCCCATAGTAAACATGAAAGTAATCAGTCAGACACTACAGCCTGTAGAGTGTCCACAAGAAAGTGTCTACGGAAGCGGAGGTGGCAGAGACTAAACACGTGAATCCACAGTAGCCGCCCAACTTCATCAGGGGCCAACAATGAATGCCTGCCTTATAAACTGTATCAGGGGCATAACGGTTGAACAAACACTTTCTCAGTTTGGTCTTCCTACTCACCAACAGCAATCAAAAGAGCATTCTAACTTTCAAATACAGAGTATACAGTTACTCTGACTGTGTTAACAAAAAAAAAAATCTTAAAATCAGAAAATATTTTGATTGACAATTTATGCTTGTGTAAATATTTGCAGACAATGTGCCAGTTGTTGTCGCCGAGGATGGCACAACCAGTGATTAGGTTTAGGGGGCAATTACTTTTTAACATGGGGCCAGGTAGGATTGCTTTTCTCCTCAATAAATAAAATCATCATTTAAAAACTGCATTTTGTATTTATTTGGGTTATCTTTGCCGAATATTAAAATTTGTTTGATGATCTGAAACATTTAAGTTTAACAAATATGCAAAGAAAAAAGAAATCAGGAAGGGGGCAAATGCATTTTCACAGCAGTGTATATTGGTTGCTTATGGCATGACACTAGAGAAATCTACTTTTGAAAAACTGTGGTGGTCAAAGTACAATAACAAAATAACTTTGCCAGCTTGCTTCCTATCTAATGCATCACGTTAGTCAGTCTTTTCTGTGAGCAACAGAATGCTCAGTTCACTTAAAGCCTTAGAGTAGCCAAAAAATATGGTCTTCTAACACAGCTAAAGTGGGTCTGGGTTGTCAACTTAAACCTAGGCTACTTCAGCAGTCATCTGGGGAACATTGTGATCTATACTAGGCCGAGCAGAAGGCGAGAAAAAGGAACTCATAGAAGAGCTGTCTTGACATTGTGTCTGCAATGAGCAAATGCACTGCAGATCTGTCAAAGTGAGTCCCTAAGTACAAGCTTAACATAGCAATCTCTCATACCATTGCACCGACAGACAGGGGAGGGGATACAGACCTCCTGAACTACAAGCGACATCATCGATGGCCGAGGTTCAATGGGCTGTTCTGCATTGTCTAAAGCAACACTGTCCATAGCAAGATTTGGTGGCAGCGACACAAGTAAAACAGCGCGTTTGGCAGATTCCGTCTGCCAGGATCGGAGCTCGAGTTGGCACTGTCTGAAACATAGTTTTTTGAAATTGGACTTAGCAAATTTTTGCTGTTGTGAAGTGTTTTTTTAGTCGCGAAATTGTGCCCCGGCGATTGCGTTCATTCGCCAAGTCTTTGCCTCTGATCGCAAAATGCGAAAAAACGAGCTACTTTTCGAGTACTGCTGTCATCCTGAAAAATGATTTCATGAGCTGCCGGGTGGCTCACACGGTTAAGGCACTGCTCTGCAGTGCAGAGATGATCACCACGTCGCGAGTTCGAGCCCCGGCGTACCCACCGGCAGGGGTCAGCAGCTTTTTCAGAGTAGCGCACAATTGGCCATTGCGCTACAGGGTTTCAAATTGGAAAGGGACTGCCGGATTTGGGTATACAATATATCAGCTTTGTTCGTTGCTCCAGCGCCTCCTGTTGGCCAGACGGGCGCTCGTCAGGAAGACTCCGGGTTGGTTCATGTCCAGGTATCCTCCGCCCTAGTTCTGAACTTGCAAAGATTCAACCAATGAGTGTATAAGAATCAGTGGCAGACAGGCACGTGCTTCGGAGGAGAGCCGTGAACTGTCTCACTATCCTGAGTTGGCAGCAAGGGGTCGCATACGAGCAAGCTTTGTACATAGTTCCCCAATTGGGCATTCCAGATTCGGGTGGGATTGGAGATGCCAAATTTTAAAAGAAGAAAAAAAAAAAGAAAAAGATTTCATCATCACCAAACTTATTTTCTACTGATGGAATGAGAAAGTTGTCCAAAATTTCTAAGTACGCCTGCATACTGACGGTCCAGGTAACAATGTTCCTGCAGTTTCAAGCAGATCAGATTCAAGACTTTTAAAGGGCCAATTTTTTCAGAATCGGGCCGTCGGAATTGTTGACCCCCAGAGATTTTGCCATTTTATTTTTGAGATCGGTATGGTACACAAACTTCAAAACCCACACCGTTCCTCTGCTGACCCAATCTGTCCCGAGCTACAGAGACCCCTTTTTTTGGCCAATTTAACAAAATTGCAAGTTCCCACCTCTCAAATTCTGAACTTCAATGGTAAACCAGCTCAAGGTCCATTGAAAGTGGGTCGATAGGGGCAGCAGATTACCAGAATGTGTTATTCACCTGGGGCACCCTTGAAGTTTGTTATTAGGGGGCACTCAAAACCTTTTTTTTTCCTTGAGTTTGTCATGGATTTTCTCTAAACTTCAAAATTATCCCAGTTGCCTTTTTGCAGGAATCTTTTAGTTGGAAGGACCTTATTTCAAATCTACTGCTACTTTTGTGGGCCAACGTTGAAGTTTGGAGAAGAAAGGACGAAAAAAGGGGTCATTTTAGGACCGTTTTTCTCAAAACTTCAAAGAGGTAGCCGAATGCTGATAATTACACGTGGAAGTCAAAAGACCTGTTTAGTACAAATAAACAACAAAAACAGCTGAGAAACAATGATTGCATTGCATTGCATTGACAGAACCAAAATTCTAAAACTAGCATCTAGGTAGCAGCACTAATCCTTAAAAAACATGAACTTTGTACTTGTGACAAGATGCATGCATGCAAACATGCAGTCAGGAATATGTTCTTGATACAATTGTACTTGCTGCCTTTTCTTGGCCAGGCTCATAAAGCACAGATTTGAAAGATGAGAGTACAATATCGGTAAGCTTACATCACAACAGTGACAAATGATTGATTAGAAAATGTTCTGCCTGATATCAGAAGTCCTCTTGTCCATCACTGCTCGAGAGAATGTATGCTTCTCCTGACTAACTTCATACACCTCCTTGTGCCTCCCTTCGATTTTGTTTGAGAGCTTCAAATCCGGAGCAGTCCCAACAACAGAGGCAGTGGCAAATGAGTCAAATAAGACAAGATCCCAGCTGATTTCTTCTTTTATTGTAATGTATACAGTTGCAATCAAAATTATTCAACCCCTATTGCAAATTAGGTTTACTGGAAAAATTTACAAACTTCAGCTGTTTGCAATGAACAAATCAAACAAGAACGATTTAAAAAGCTCAACAAAACAAATATTACAAGTGGTTTCTCCGTATTCGTCACAAAATGCCACTTTTAATGACTACATCAGGCTCAAAATTATTCAACCCCTTCATGACAACCATCTTTCATACTTAGTAGAGCACCCTTTTACCACTATGACCTGCTGGAAATGGATGCATAGGCAGACGCCAGCTTTAGGCAGCTTTCCCAGTCCTCAAAGGACAAAGGACAAAGGCCTCCCGTTCACTAATATTCTGGGGTTTGCATGCTGCAACTGTCTTCTTCAAATATTAGCAGAGATTTTTTTTTAGGGAATTCATGTGAGGTGACTGTGATGGGCAATCTAGAGTCTTCACAGACTTCTTCTGAAATGAAGCCTTGGTGGATGTTGAGGTATGCCTAAGGATCATTGTCCTGTTGGAAGGTCCAGTGATGCCCAAGCATCAGCTTCCCTGCAAACGGAATGACATTCTCTCCCGTGAAATCCTGGTACTAGACTGAATCCATTTTCCCTCCACACTTAGCAGGTCTCCAGTGCCAGAGGAAGCGAGGTAGCCGCAGAGCATCAAAAAGCCCCCACAATTCTTCCCTGTAGGCAGGGTGTACTTTTCAGCATAGGCTACTTTATTCCTCCTGCGGACATACCACTGATTCATCCGTTTATCACAAACAGCTGAAAGTTTGTAAATTTTGCCAGTCAGCCTAATTTGCAATGGGGGTTGAATAATATGATTGCAACTGTTGGTCTATGGCATTCATGTGTAATAAGTAGCTTTTGGCTACCTCTTTGAAGCTTTGAGAAATAGTGTCCCATAATGACAGGTTTTTAGGTCCGAGACCCTTTTTTGGCCCTTTTTTCTCCAAACTCCAAGGTTGTCCCACAAAAGTAATAGTACAACCCCAATTCTGAAATAGTTGGGACGAAGTGTAAATAGTGAATAAAATGCAATGACTTTCAGATCACATGAGCCAATATGTTATTTACAATAGAACATAGATAACATTTCAAATGTTGAAACTAATATTTTACATTTTTATCCACAAAATGAGCTCATTTCAAATTTTATGGCTGCAGCGGGTCTTAAAAAAGTTGGGACACAAGCAAAAAAGAGCTGAAAAAGCAATTACTATATTCGATTATATTCTATTATATAGAATCAGCTGAATGAACATTTAGGAAGTAATTAAGTTAACTGACATCAGGTGTGTAACATGATGAGCTATAAAAGGGATGTCTTAGAGATTGAGTCTCTCAAAAGTAAAGATAGCCAGCAGCTCTCCAACTTGTGAAGGCTTGCATAAAAAAAAAAAATTGTGGAATATTTTAAAAACAATGTTCCTCAACATCAAATTGCAAAGGCTTTGAAGGTCTCTACATCGACAGTGCATATCATCATCAAAACGTTCAGAGAAACAGGAAAAATCTCTGTGCGTGAGGGACAATGCCAAAGACCTTTACTGGATGCCCGTGATCTTCGGGCCCTCAGACGCCACTGCCTCACTCAGCGGCATGATTCTGTTATTGCCATTACTAAATGGGCCCAGGAAAACTTGAAGAAGCAACTGTTGGTAAACCCAGGTTACTGTGCCATCCACAGATGCCACCAAAAACTCTCATGCAAAAAGGAAGCCACCGATGGGAATGATCGAGAAGCGCTACCGTGTTCTGTGGGCAAAGACTCATTTAAAATGGACTGTAGCAAAGTGGCAAAGTGTCTTGTGATCATACGAGTCCAACTTTGACATTCTTGTTGGAAATCATGGGCGTTCTGTCCTCCGAGCTAAAAAGGAGAAAGACCACGCCTCCTGTTACCAGTGTTCAGTTCAAAAGCCAGCATCTCTGATGGCATCAGTGCATTTGGTGTGGGACACTTGCATGTTTTAAAAAGCACCATGAATACTGAAAGATAGATAAAGGTTTTAGAGCAACATATGCTCCCCTCCAGACGACATCTACTCCAGGGAAGGTCTTGTGCATTTCAGCAGGACAATGCAAAACCACATACTGCAGCTATTACAACAGCATGGCTTTGTAGTAGAAGAGTCCATGTGCTGAACTGCGATGCGTTTCCCGAAATCACAGATGCTAACTTACATAGTTGGACCCATGGACTATAAATGGATGAACTTTGTAAGTTGCTAACTTGTTTAGCAACTACGCTTTTGGGAAACGCACCCCTGGCCTGCCTGCAGTCCTGATCTTGCACCGATTGAGAACATTTGGCGCATAATTAAACAAAAAGTCTGTCAAAGGAGACCCGAAATTCTCCAGCAGCTGGAAGCCTGTATTAAACAAGAGTGGCATCAAATCCCAATAGCTAAACTCAAGAAACTTATCTCCTCAATGCCAAGATGCCTCCACTCTGTGTTAAAAAGAAGAGGGTATGCTACACCATGGTAAACACACCCATGATCCATTTTTATTCAACCTGTAGCAGCCATCAAATTTTAAATGAGCTCATTTTGTCGATAAAATTCCAAAATTTCTCACTTTCAAAATTTGCTTTGTTATCCCTGTTCTATTGTGAATAAAATACTGGCTGGTGTGATTTGAAAGTCATTGCGTTTTGATGCTATTCACAATTTACACTTTGTCGAAACTATTTCGGAATTGGGGTTGAAGATTTGAATTAAGGTCCTTCCAACTAAGATTCCAGCAAAAAGGCAACTAGAATACTGTTATGTGCCAGGGAATTTCAGGCACTTGTCGATCATCCTGCTTCTGCATTTACACCTGTAATCTGGCCCTCCAGCTTAACAAGCAGCTGATTTCCTCTGCTGGGAAACAGGATTTTTTGGGTGTTGGCAATATGAGGTAAGCCAGACGGTTTGATAAATGGGTAATGAATGGGTATTAGGAGATAAAGAGAAGCCATCAGGTCTGGCAGGAAATATCGCCTATTTGCGACTTCCAGCTGGGATCTTCGTTTGTCTTCAGTTCAGACAGGATAATATGCACTCGCACCTTTTAGTTGGAGGTTCCCTATGCCCACATATGGAGCTCACTTCCAGGGGTTGGGAATCTATTGAACCAATTAAGTTGAGTGGTCCAGGAGAGGCCCAATTGTAGAGTATTGCTTTTTATCAATGTGTAAACCCTGGAACCAATCAGCAACAACTTCTGATAACATTAAAGCAATCATATGCAAATGTCTGTACTTTAACATGTATAAAGTTTCTTTTGGAACTTTGCATCACGCTGTTGTTCCCACGGCCGGCTGTGTAATAAACTTTTTCCTGCTTTAGCTACGAACATCGGAGTCCGCTTCTTCATCGGGACAACGTTCTTGGTTTTTTATTAATTTACCAGCACACCTCCTTGACTCCACCTGGCTGCACCTACAAAAAGTGTGGAGGTGGCTGGAAGAGACTGTGGCTTTGGGTTTATTTGATACTTTCTTAGATTCCTGTATTTCTTAATGTTGAGTTTCCTCATCTTCCATAAATAAGTCCTATTCTTCATCAGAATGAAATTTCAATTGAAAATTCTGCGGAACTTTTGGAATCTGATACCATCGTTGCTGAACGCACAATCGCCCACCGTGTACAACTCATGACGTGACCACTAAGGGGAGTGCTAGAATCGCTTTCTGTATTGCTCAGAATGTTTGCTAATGAGGGGGACGGGGAAAGTAACAAAAAATAGCGATTTTTGTTGAATTATTTTCTACATTTTTTTTTAGGCAGACGATGGGAATTCTTTTAATTTTACCCTTTTATATTCATAAACTTGCTCAGTGCATGTCCTAAGCTCTTTAAAGATTACAGTCTGCTCCATAATTACTCTCATTGCCTCTAGGCTTATCTATTCAAAAACTGGTTAAAAAGAATTCCCACTGCGAGACGACGCTGGAATTTCTTTCGTTTCAACTTCTTTAACTTTTGGAAGAAACAGAAAGGTGACCAGCTTCCCCTATTCCCCAATCAACAAGTCGACAAACTTTCTGCATCTTCCCGCGCATCATTGTGCCGGGAGAGTCAGGCACAGTTTCCTGTCCGCTGACGAGTGCTCAGGAAAGCAAGAATCACCGCCCAAGACTTCACTCGGACACAGTCACTGACACAGGAGAACTGAGTCACTCACTCGGTAGTGCTCCCAACTAAGGCAATTTGCATCTGGGCAGATTTAGCTAGAATATAAAACGTGCAATTCTATGCTAATTGTTGATGTTTGAATGTAATAATTACTGTATACTTTGAGCTGTGTTTTTCTTTGCTTGCTGGTTTTCAGTCCTGGATCTTACGGTTGTACTCATCGTAAAGATTCAGTATGCAAAAGAGAATTTGTCTGGAAAATCGCAGATATTTACTCTACATTGCTGCATTGCTGACCTGTTAAATATATGATCTCTTAGAGTGTTCATTTAAAACCGCAGATTGTTTGTTTTACATTGTTGCTTTGCACTTTGTAAATCAATTTGTTGAAAGAGTTTGAACTGAATTGGGACGTTTTGGCTTGTTTGACTGATTGTACAGCCCACTTCGGCTAGCTACTCTGTCCTATTAGACTTTGCCTGCACCTTTTTTCTGCTCTCTTTCTCTCTCATTAATTAGTGGCATTAGAGTGTTATTAGAGGTTTAAACAGTGGGTTTTTGTTTTGTACAATTTTTTCTGTGAATAAATTTGTTTAAGTTTTCATTGCTGGTTTTCTTTGTTGTGATTTTTTTCAAGTCATAACACTCAGCACACGTGGCTCTCAGACTGAGATCATTAGTCGCCATTTTAGATCTGAGTCCGCCCTCTTAGAGCTGAGTGCAAGTCTGCAATCTTAACCCCTCTCTTTGGCACTCAGACTTACACACACACACACACACACACACACACACACACACACACACACACACACACACACACACACACACACACACACACACACACACACACCTTAATATACCTTTAGTCTATTTGTATTTGCTGTTTCATGATATATCCGCTATTTAATCCTTCCAGTGTGCTTTATTGTTTTATTCAAGTGGTAGTGATTGCATGTTCATTGCTACTTAGACATAATAAACCTTTTTATATATTTTCAACAAGTGCTTCTGGTTGTCTTTGCCTGAATATTAGCTTGAATCTAACCTCTGCCAGGTCAAGAGCTCCCCTTTCCTTCAGCGTGTGGTTATTTTATTGGTGCGGGATATTAATAGTAATAATATTGCTATTGATTTTTAGCACTGATAATTAAGCCTAGTTTGTTGAATATTGTAACCATTCATAACATAACTTTTGATAGTAGTAATTAGGCATTTATGGCAAAACATTAATTAGAGTTAGTCATTTAATTGCTATTAATTTTCCCTTTACAAGTAACACAAACTTAGGCTCCATCTCTGACCGTTTTAGTGATAAAAGTCATTGAATTTTCACTAGGTCACATTTGACCTTTGAAGGTCAATACGAAGGTCACCAAATGATAGTTCATATATGACTTCCTGTATGTCTGTAATCCAAACCTAGACTCCATCTGTCACTGTTTAGGCAAGACAAGTCATTGTAATTATTATTTCAAGTTTGACTTTTAAATGTCATCAACAGTCAAGCTAAATGTCAACAAATGAAAGTTCATATGTGACTTCACATGAACTTCATATGTCAGTAACACAAACCTGGGCTCCATCTGTGACCTTTTCAGTGATAGAAGTCATTTAATTTTCTCGTGGTCAAGTTAGACCTTCGAAGGTCAATATGAAGGTCACCAAATGAAAGCTCATTCATGACTTTCCATATACTTCTCCAATACAAACCTACACTCAATCTCTAACAATTTTGCTGATATGTCATTGAAATTTCACTGTATAGTTTGGCTGTTCAAGGTCACCCAATGAAACTTCATACATGACTTCCTATATGCTCTATATATAAGCTCTATCTGTAGTAGTTTTGGTGATAGAAGTCATTGAATTTCATTATGTGAAGTTTGACCTTCAAAGGTCACCGAAGGTCAAGTTCTAGGCCACCAAATGAAAGTTCATGTATGACTTCCCACACATTTCCAATACAAATCGAAATTATCTGTAACCATTTTCCTGATATAAGCCATTGAAATTTCATTGTGAAGTTTTGGCATTCAAGGTCACTGAAGGTCAACTTCAATGTCACAAAATGAATCATCAAGCATTACTTCCCATATGCCCACAATACAAACCCAAGCTCTATCTGTTATAGTTTTGGAGATAGAAGTCATTGAAATTTCACTATGTGAAGTTTGACCTGACCCGAATATCGCCAAAGGTCAAGTTCAAGGACACCAAATGAAAGTTCATACATGACTTCATATAAGTGTTCAATGCACATATGTTCCCAATCTTCAATATTTTCAAGCCTAAAAACCTTTGAAAATTAACATTTTGCTTGACCTCAAGTTTGACCTTTCAAGGTCATCTGAGGTCAACTTTAACACAGGCAAAATATAGGTCATATATTTTCCGATATGTCAGTAACACAAACTTAATCTCCATTTGCAACCCATTTAGCTTCCAAAGCGATTTGGCCCATTCTCCATAAGACCCAATGTTAAAGTACAGTGCGCCCACAAGTCCGAATTCTGTCAATTCAATCAAAATGGCACTCGCACTGTTCATAGTGTATCAAGGGGAGTTGACTGCAAGATTTTTCTGTTGATTTCCAGAAAAAAAAGTTATCAGACAGTTCTAGAAAAATAATTTTTTGAAATTTCAAGTCATATCTTTTGACATTGTTAATATATTCCCTGACCACGAGTTTGACCTTTCAAAGTCATCTGAGGTCAACTTGCCAATCTCTTACAGGGAAAACATAGCCAAAGTATACGTCATACATGACTTCCTACATGTCGAAAATACAAACTTAATCTCCATCTGCAACCATTTGGCCTCCACAGGCCATCTTGCATATTCATAAAGTAGAATAGACCCCAATAGACCCACTTCTGTTGATTCAATCATAATGGCGCTCGCACTGTACATCAGGTGGCATGGGAGCCAACAGGCAAAAAGATCTCCGAATTATCAGTAGGGCTTCCCTGGTTTCATGCAAAGTGCTCCTCCCACTCATCATAGGCTGCATCTGCAACAAGAAGGGGAGGCACACACACACACACACACACACACACTGCCAAGCGGCCAAATATACAAAAAGGAGAGCACCACCATCCAGGCACTGGGACGTAATGGAACGTAATGGACGTAATATGGGAAGCCAATGCAATTTTTAGAGGATGGGCATAATGTGAGTAGAGCAACTGGCGTGTGTTAGAATTCTGGCAGCTGAATTTTGAACATACGGTAACTTTGTGAGAATTTTACAAGGGAAACCAATAAAAAGACTACTACAATAATCAATGGGGGAGCTGATGAAGGAAAGGGCAAGCGTTTCTACATCTTTTGAGGAGAGGATGCAACAAAGTTGCACAATGCTGCGGAGGCAATAAAAGGTTGATTTGACCAGGGCAATAATAGGATTCTTAAATGATAATGAGGGATCAAAAATGACACCTAAGTTCCAGGCAGTTTTCACTGATTGGGACTCCATCAATGACAAAGCAGAAATCAGTGTTTATTGACAGTGTTCTTTGAACAACCAACAGCAGCTCAGTTTTATCCATGTTAAGTTTGAGGAAGTTGGAGCACATCCAGCATTTAAGATCACAAATACAGACTGTTAACGAGGGGGGCGGTAAAGGTAAAGTAGAAGTGGAATTGACGTAAATCTGAATGTCATCTGCGAAACAATGAAATCTGAACCCATGCTTACAGATGATGTCACCTAGAGGATGCACATATGTTCTAAATGAAAGAGGCCCAAGAACAGACCCCTATGGAATACCCTGACTAATTTGAACTGCAGAGGATTTTCTATTTTAGATTGATATGTAGTAAAATCAGTCAGACTGATAGGAGGTAAACCAGGAGACCACAGAATCAGTAATACCAAGTGCAGCAAGACGAGTGAGAAGAATTCCATTTCAAATCCAGTGCTAATATCAAGGAGAAGAAGAATGGCGAGGGAACCCCAATCTGTGGTCAGATTGAGGTCATAAACAACCCTGAGCAGGGCTGTCTTAGTACTGTGGAGTGGACAGAAGCTTGATTGAAAGGACTCGTGAAAGGGATTCATTTGTAGATGGTCTCGTAACTGAAAGGCCACCACTTTTTCAAAAATTTTGGCCAAAAATGGGAGATTTGACACAGGTCTATAGTTAGCCAGTATATTGGGATCAGCACCTGATTTTTTTAAGAATGGAAGTAACAGCTGCAGTTTTTAAATCTATGGGAAAAAATCCAGAAATAAGGCTTCTGTTTATCAAGTGGGATATAGGGGGAGAGATTTCCCTCAGAAAGGCCTTTAGAAGAAATGTGGGGGCTGGGTCAAGCTGACAAGAAGAGGAATTAGACTTCAGAATTAAGTCTGTAACTGTGGCTGGGGTGGTGAGTGAAAAAGTGGAGAAAGAACAAAGAGAACAGCAGGTAGAAAATTCTGTCAGGGGTGATGAAAGAGGGGAGGAGGACAGAAACTGTCGAATGGAGTCAATTTTTTGTTGAAAAAACTTCAAAAAAGATTTAAACAAATCATCAGTGTCTGACAGTGAAGCTAGAAGTGGATAGAGGAGTATATTTACGGTGGCAAAGAGTGCATTTGGTCTGCAACTTGCATAATTAATTACAGAGGAATAATAGGGGGAGCGGGCAGTATTGATAGCAGCACTGTAATTTAGCAGGTGATCAGCTTAAGCCATAGAGTGAACTGCAAGACCAGTTTTCCTATACAGCTGCTCAAGACGGCATCCCACTGTTTTTAAGGCCCGCAGTTCAGGAGTAAACCATGGTGAGCAGCAAGAGACAGGAACAGACCTGGTCTGAACAGGGGTGTGTTCATTGAAGCTTTGTGAAATGGTGGGATTATAATGACTCAGTATCTCAGCTGGACAGGAAAGAATAACAGTGTCACATACAGAAGCCTGAATGGATTCAGAAAAGGACTGGGGATGAACAGATTAAATATGACAAAAGGATACTGTGGTTTTGCTCTTAATCCTTTGTAGGGGAAAACTGAAACTAAATTCAATTTTATAGTGATCCGAAATGCTCATCTTTGATCCAAGAATGGAAAAATTATTTACACCAGCAGTACAAATCAGGTCAAGTGTATGACCATATTGATGCGTGGGGAAGGTAATATGTGTGTAAGATCAAAATGTTCAACTGTGTGCAAGAGATCATTTGTAGATGAACAATCGGTATCAACAAGTATATTTAAATCACCAAGTAAAATAACAGAGGAGGATACAGAACATGCAAGGGTCAACAATTTATGCAGCTCAGTGAAAAAACCTGTTCATGGTTTAGTAGGTATACGATGTCACTTCATGAAAATCCAGTAGCTTCGTTGACAGGGCATCATAAACCAGAGCAGCAAGTCCCCATCCCTGCCAGTCCCATGGGATTTGAAGAGATAATTAAATCCACGAGAAGTAAATAAATTTAATTCAATGAAATCTCCAGGGTTTTGCAATGTTCCAGTGAGAAGCAACATGTCCCATTGCGTAATGAGGTAATTTAAAAGTGTACTTTCTCCCTGTAAGAGACCGGCAATTTAAAAGAGCACAGGTTCAGTTGAAACGGTGCAAGGAGACCGTATGACTTGTCTCTGAGAACCAGTCGCAGGAGAGGTAGATTAATGCCGCGTTCTGAGGATGCAGTCTGATCACGAGTGCTCGAAGACCAGATAGAAAGGATAGCTGAGGATGATGCGCGGTGCTCAGAATGTGTCGCCTGCTTGAGCAATAACAGTCACCCGGTCAACGGGTAATTCCAAGATCCAAGTGTCCGTAGATCAACATGTCAAGGCGCAGAGTGCAGTTTAGGGCTCTGCTCGGGTAATGCCTCGCACTGAACACCAATGTTGGGGAAATGCCTCAAATGGTGCCACCTTTGTGGTGATAATGCCCAAGCAGTAGCGACGTTGTTGTGCGTGCAAGGGCGCCGGCTGTTGGGGTTACACCTCTCAAGTGGACACCATGTGTTGAGGCAATTTGCCCAATTGTATTATTAATTTGACTATCAAAAAAGTATCTGATATTGTGATATTAATATTAAATATTCATATTCATACCTTGGGGCACCACCCTTCCTCTGTGAAAAGAAAAAGATTTGTTATAAATTGGCTATCAGTCGGAGTATTCACTAAACTATTAATATCAAAATTGATAAATAATTAAATTAATAATTATAACCAAATTACCCTATAAATAGTAAAGTGGAAGGATTTGGAGTTCTACATAGAGGAGGTTGGCAATTTCATTCACTCTTGTACAACATTAATAACCACAGCATATGTCTTTTTAGAATATTTATTTAAATGAAGTTTAAGTTTCCACTTTTCTGCACTTTTCTAGTTTAAAGAAAATCTTCCTCTGAATTTTATCTCTCATTGTGGCATTTTTAGGAGATTATCAAAGTTAAATTAGAAATTAGAAAGATTCATTTTAAGATCACCCCGGATTTTAAGCGTCAAAAATAGGACCAAGGGTCCTGTTGCTTACCGGCAAGCAATCTTATCATCATGACAAAAGTAATGAAAATTTCATGTGAAATTTGACTTTGGAAATATTGAAGGTCAAGGTCACTAATTAAAAGTTCAAATATATTTATAAGACTTCCTGTAATACAATCCTAAGCTCTGAAGCAGTTTTAATGATATAAGCAATTGAAAATTCAATGTGTCACTTGTGAGCTTTTAAGGTCACAGGTCAGGTAAAAGTCCGCAAATGGACTTTATATATGACTTTCTAAATGTCTCTATACAAATCTTGGCTTCATCTGTGACCATTTTGGTGAAACAACTAACTCTAATTTCACATTAGACTCAAGGTCACCAAATGAAGGTTCAAAGATGACTTCCTATATGTCTCTAATACAAACCTAGGCTCCATCTGAGGCCGTTTAGGCAATACAGGCCATTGTCATTGTTTTATGTCAAGTCTAACCTTCAAGGGTCATCAACAGTCAAGTTGAAAGTCACCAAATGAAAGTTCATGTGTGAACTTGAAAGTCTGTACTTCCTTTAAGTCTGTGATACAAACATAGGCTCCCATCTGTGACCGTTTTAGTAATAGAAGTCATTGAATTTTCACTAGGTCTAGTTTTACCTTTGAAAGTCAATATGAAGGTCACCAAATGAAAGTTCATATATGACTTCCTATACAGTGAGGTGCAGAAATTTGGGCACCCCTGGTTTAAATGTCTGTTACGATTAATCTCCAAGTGATCGAATGCAAACCTGAAAACTAAATACAACAAAGTTAAACATGACATTTCTGCAGATTCAAAAGCAATGTTTCTTTTTATTTTAATTTTTCTGAGTTTTTAAAATGAAAAAGGAAAATTGGCTCAGTGCAAAAGTTTGTAAATCCTTTTGGATTACCTTTTAAGAAGATGATTAGTAAGGGGCCAGGTCACGCGGTAACGGAGTTACAAAATTGGTCCATTTTCTATCAGAGCTCTGAAACTAAGATCGAGTAACAATTTAAATTGTGTTGGTCTTCCCTAGAACTTCAAAAACAAATTAGCCAATTTTGTTCAGTTGATTTATTTTGGGTGAAAATGGCAAAAAACTGGTCGACGGATGACGGAAGCCACACCTTGACAATGGCATATTGGCCCATAGGGCCGGTAAGCTTAAACAAATACATTCGGTGGAAAACATTTTGTAAAACAGATCAAACATGAGATATAAATTATCACAATCGCATGAAACGGCCAAATGTATGTTCACAAGTCACTAAGCAATCCAGTTCATACCAATCTGTGCAGTTCCACGGAAATATAAATTTCAAAATGTGACAAACAATCATGCCATCTTAATGAACTGGACTGTGTACAAATTCAAATTAGTAAATACAGTACGCAAATCAACAGTTGGATTGCTAAATGAGCAAATTAAACGGGAATATGATTAGAGTTATTGGTTAAAAAAAAGACAATTCTTCAGCCCTCCATGAAGTTCTGTGCAGTATGTTGCTGTCGAATATTGATGTCAGTTAAATTTTTTTTTTCTGGAAGCATTTCACATGGCCTCTGATGTTACTCCTGAGGCTGGGACAGAGTTTTATGCATTTATGTGTATAGGGGAAAACACATTTTTATATGGTAGTATATGTCTGAGACTTAAAAAAAAAAATTGGGCTCTCGCTTGAAATCCCAATAGATTTTGCCCAGCTTGCCCCAAAAGTTGCCTGTCGGACGAGAAACCATACCGGTCAGATCTTGGCCATTTCTTGAGCGATTTTGACAAGCTTTTTTTTTTTTTTTTTATAAATAGAGGGTTTTTTGGGCTGGGGAACATGTTTAAACAATAAGAATTCAATATGGAATCTCTATCGAGTGATTCCAATGGCAATCGAAGGAATCAAACCTTGTTTATAGGACTACAGGGGGGAGTCTTACTTACGACTGTCGTAAATTACCACCTTCCAAAACTTCACAACCACGAACCGAATTAAGGACACCCGTCTTAGTAATGGGTCATAGACTAAAACAACCATTGCAGAGTTTCACTACGTAACTTATGACAGGGGAGAACATCGCGCCTGACGTATGCATTTCCGGTTTAATTTACTTCACGCTACACTACGTCACGCTAGCTGTATCTGCTCTAGAGAACACATCTTAATCCAACTTTGTTCAAAGACATAAGAATGGACTACCTCGCGACCATGTTTCACTCGGATTTGAAGCAATTTTGCGGGAAGTGGCAGAGTTCAATCTATTCAATGTCAATGTCAATGGGGTCAATGCCATGGCAATCAATCAATCTGAAATGTATAATTATAGTTAGGCTCCAAGTTAACGTAAGAGTTGATCTAGACTAGATTTGAAGGTAACGTGTTACACTAAATTTTGTAGCATATGCGTGGTCCTACTCTAGATCTATAGACAATTATTAGGCTATTTTATAGAACAGACTTGGCCTGTAGGTGTAGGCCCTATTGTAATTTGTTAACTACTAAACTAGTGGTAATTACTAGTACTAGCTATGCTCTTAGTTTTAGTTAGCGAGCCGTGCAGCCGTGATTGATACGGCTAAATTTCGAAAAACACAGCCTAAAAAATTGTGCACGGCTTGACCAAAGCCGTGCTAAATATGTATTATAAAACGGGTGGTTCCCATCCTTAAATGTGATTGGCTGAGCCACGTTCCATGCCGGTATAATGCTGCTGGTATAAAACTCGGAGGTCGGATCTTAACGAGTTGAAAACTCTGACTTCCGACTTCAGAGCGTTCCAGACGAATTATGTTGGACGTAAAAAAAAAAAAAAAAAGGCAGTCAATGACAAGCGAATGTTCTCGTGGCAAGCGGCAAGAAAATTATACGCGGATAACTTCAGCCTTCTGGCATATTCTAATTAAAAAGATGGGATGAAACGACATGTAAGGTAAAACGCCTTTGTACATTTAATTTTACGTTGTATTTATATTCTCAAACATAAATCGCCTTGCCAAATGTCACAGAAGCTGAACGCTTCAGTAGCATTGACGGATGACGAACCAATCTCGGTGAAGTTGAGATAGATTTTCCAGAGTCAGAGTTTCCAAGTCAGGACCCCGACTTCAGTGGCCGTTCCAGTGTACTTTTTCAAGTCAGAAAAATCTGACCTTGGAGTTGTTAAAATTACTGTAATCCACTGGCAGGCCGCTGCACAAAATATCCCTGCACACAAAGAACTACTCTGCGCTCAACTGACTCGTAAGGTTACGTTTGTTTCAAGACTTGTATCTCGTTATTTCAGTGTCAGCGAAGTTTAGCCTTTTAACCCGATAACCAGCTGGCTATCAACCTAGCTAGCTATCGCATTACAGAGTTAGATATCACTTTTGCGTTGCAAGCTACACTGTTAACTAGCTCGCTATTTCAGTAGCCCATTAGCGATAAATTGTTGACTTTTTCTCTTGTGTGTTTATTTTATGGGCTTTGTGTAGGGTAACCACACACAGTGTCGTGAACGCTAGCTAGTTGACAAGCTGGCTAGCAGTCTAATGCACAATTCAACATATTTTCCTGGACAGCGGCAAGTGTGGAGGACAAAAGTCACTCGTTCCCTACTCTCGCTGCTGGTTGTAATGATTCGTCCGATCGGTGCAAGTTGAGAACAAAGAAACTCGAAAACCGAAACGAATGTAAAATGATTTAACGGGGGCAAGCTAGTTGACAAGCTGGCTAGCAAACTACTGCACAATTCAACATATTTTCCTGGGCGCCGGCAAGTGTGGAGGACAAAAGTCAATCGTTCCCTACTCTCGCTGCTGGTTGTAATAATTTGGCCGATCGGCGCAAGTGTGGAACAAGGAAACTCGAAAACCGTAACGAACGTAAAATTTAACGGGGTCTTCGGGAAACTGAAGAAGACATTCAAAATATCCTGCTTTCATAGTATACAGTATCTACATTAGCGAGCCCAAATAGCCTGATGACATGATAATGGCGTAAGATGAAAAAGCAAGCTTAGCGTCTGTGTTGCTGGCCAAACCATCCTGTCCACTCTATCTTGCTTGGTGGAAGAAGTTCTCAATTTTATTGTTGCATTATTACCAATAAATTGTCGATTTTTTTCTTGTGTGTTTATTTAATGGGCTACATGTAGGGTAACAGTCTTATCAAAGGAATGAGCCCTTGAAGCAGTGGATTACAGTGATTTTATAACGGCGGAGGGGCACTAAGGCACTCCGCTCCCCCGGACCCCCCACGTTTTCAATTAACACAAAATTATCAGCACACCCAAAATTTTTTATTTCTACCTAAAACTGTGGTCATGCTAGTAGTCCGTACAATTAATAACGTTACGTTAGCCTAGATCAGTGGTTCCCAAACTCGGTCCTGGGACCCACTGTGTATGCTGTTTTTTTGTTTCAACCACAGCTCCAATCTTAGACTGTTAATGAGTTGGTAATTGTTCTTCATTACACTATTCTTGTTCACACTCATTATTTATCCTTTTAAACCACATGTCAAAAATGGTCATGATTAAAAACATTTCATAGTGCGCCAAGTTGGAAATTCTCTAACATAGAAAAATGTGAAAATTTGATGAATCTATGAATTGGCTTCTAATCGATAAAATTGTGGACACAAAGTCATTTAAGTAAACAATTATTAGGCAATTAAGAATTCAAAGACAAAGCTAATGTGTCAAAATAATAATGAATCAAACCTGTTAAATATAACTTGATTGGTTTCAGGAAAGAACCTGAACACCTTCATTCAGAACCCTAATCACCAGAATACTGATTGATTGCAGTCTTGCCTTTGCTCACATAAAACATATTGCCACCTTGGCTTGCCGTGTTTACGTGGAATACATCAAAATATACAATATGAAGTTTGGATTTTGTAACATCATAGAATGCATAGCCATTTCTGTCATAATGTGGTTTCAGGGGATCAAATGTCCCTCTAATCAGATGAGCAACTAATTAAACAAGAGTCATCAGAAGATTACATATCCCACCGGTTCCACATAATTCATGATTTGTGGCAGAGTTTTTGAATTCTGCAGTAGAAAAGGGACAGAGTCCAATTTTTGGGCTGTTTTTGGTGTAGAAATGAAAGATTTTGGGCAAAACGGAACTGAAAACCCCAAAAGGCACAGCTACACCATAAGGGCAAGTTCCATACCAAATGTGAAGTTTGTAAGTGGCATAGTTTTTGAGTTCTGTCCCAGAAAGGAGAGAAAGTCAAATTTTGGGGCTGTTTTTGGTGAAAATTTCCGAAATTATGGGCAGCATGGAACTGAAACCCCCAGAAGGCACAACTACATCATGAGGGTAAGTTCCATACCAAATGTGAAGTTTGTAAGTGGCATAGTTTTTGAGTTCTGTCCCCGAAAGGAGACAAAGTCCAATTGTAGGGTCGTTTTTGGTGAAAATTTCTGAAATTATGGGCAGCATGGAACTGAAACCCCCAAAAGGCACAACTACACCATAAGGGTAAGTTCCATACCAAATTTGAAGTTTGTAAGGGGTATAGTTTGAGTTCTGCTCCGGAAATGAGAATGATTACGGATGGACGAACAGACGGACAGGGCGATGACTATACCCCACGGTATTCCATAGCAGTGGGATAAAAACAAACCGCTTGTTAAAGCTGAGGGATCATAATTGTGGAAGGAGCAAAAACCAGCATACACAGTGAGTCCCCAGGGCCGACTTTGGGAACCACTGGCCTAGATAGTAGCCTACTAGTGTTGGTACAGTAGTAGCTTACTGGTAGATGGTACTAAGGCAGGCCACAAAACCTGTGTAAGTTTTGTCCTTTGACACTGACGTTGCTGTGGGCCTACTCTACCACTTTCCTACCCTGAAAGAAGCAGGACTAAGCGAGCTCTGGATGCAAGGTGGACGCGGCAATACTGTGCGATATATCCCACTGCATATTCTGAATGAACGTCACGGTCAAGACATTTGCAATGTCCTTCCTGCCTTGCACTGCTTGACTGCTTGATGCAACGAGCAAAGTAGGCACCAAGAAAGCTACTCTCAAAGCCCAGCCCACCTAACTGCTTAGGAACTTTGGGAGGGAAATGACAATTACAACCCAGACCAAGGCTTACGTTGAAAAATTCCTCGTGCTGTTAAGTGAAACAAGTATTTGCCACTAACGTGTCTTAGTCTCCCGCCAGGAAATGGCAAATCGTGTCAAAATGAACAGTGCCTTGGTGTAACCTTGAGAGTGATGCGAAGGTCACCAAAATCGACTGGCGCCGGGGCACCACCCTAATACATGTTGACATGACATTTGAAGGTAATCCGTCAATTCGTTCTTGAGATATCTCGCTGACAAGGATTCGGGACGTACGTATGTTCGTTAATACTATGTCCCGCCGCTTCGCGCATTCGCGCGGCAGGGGACAACAAGCCAATGTTCTTCCTTCACACAGCTTAGTGCCCAAATATATCATCAGACCACGGCCTCATCACATCAATATTTGCCTACAATGTCAGAGGGTTTGTTTCCACAGAATCCACACATAATGCAAGCCTTGTTCGGTATATACTCGATTATCCACCTCTTCCAACCCAGCATCAGCTAGAGAATGACTGCCTAGTTCCAGTCACAGGGTGCAAGACACTGAATAAGCGGTGGACAGTGACCTGTAACTGTGGCAAGTGTGCTCGAGCCACATGTCCATGCCGCATGGAGGAGGTGGGCTGCATCCCTTTCTGGAAGAGCATGAAGTTGCAAGATTACAAATCTCTGCCCTGATTTGGTTTCTCCGGAAGAGCTTCAGAGCCGCTATCATGTAATCCAGTTCTCAAATCAATTAAATATTGCTTTTAGCATCCGTCCCAGCCCCCCCCAAAAAAAAAAGCTTGTCAAACTCGCTCAAGATATGGCCGAGATATACCCGGTATGGTTTCTCGCCAGACAGGCAAGTTTTGGGGTAAGCTGGCCGAAATCTATAGGGATTATACATATAAAAATGTGCTTTCCCCAATACATATAAATGCGTACAACTCTGTCCAAGCCCCTAGAGTATGTTAGGCACTTTTGGCAGCCATTCCTTTAAGAATGCATTGGGTTGATTAAAGGAAAACGGCAAGCTCAGATGTTTGCCCCACGGCAGCCGGTGGTCTTACCACGCTTCATAAAAATTATGGAACAAGATTGCCACATCCGTTCTTAGTATAGACCTGTATTGCCATTTGCCACTGTAATTCCTGAAGTACTGAGTGGAGAATGTCCTCGGTGAACTGTCAAAGGTCCTGTAGCTTACTGGCAAGCAATTTAATAGCAGGGCTTGATCTTCCCATTTTTTTGCTTCTAGACAGTCAGGCTAGAGACAGAAAAAAAGTCACTAGCCCTTAAAAGATTTTACTGGCCCGACTAAGAAAAACTAGAATATCACGTGAAATTTAATGGCACAGAAATAAATTTTATTGAAATAATTTATAGAAATCAAAAAGAAATTTCAATAAATGTAAAACATTAACAGTTTAAATACAACAAGATTATTTCATAAATCTTATGTTCAAGCACTGTTCAGCAAAAAAAAAAAAAAAAAAACAAGTCATCACTGGGATTTAGCTAAGCAAAAAGGGAAAAGCCTTCCATTGGATGATTATCACAGTGATTAAAATAGGGCCATTTCATGGTATTTGTTTAGTGTCGGACAGGACATTTGCATGTTTTTTTCCACCATAGTCATTACTCTGGGGAATGATAAATAAGTTTGAACTGGTGAAAAGCAAGAGCCACAGGACCACTTTATATGGTAAAAAATAGGGCCACTGGCCCTGTAAGCTCCCCTGAATCAACTGTAGTTACAACAAAATTACGTTATTCGGGAAAGTTTAAAGCTGAAGGTCAAAGGTCAAAATTCGGAATACGGAAAAACCTTTTATAGGCATGTGAAGCATCTTGCTACATACTACCTACATGACAAATTTCAGCTGAATACATGCATAAATAGCTTTCAGATGGCCAGTTATGTGATTTTCAATATGGCCGATATGGCGGCCATATTTAAAATTGAATCAGAGCGCCTTGAACAAATTTAGTGTCCTAATGGGTGGGAAGATACTTGTCAAGTTTCAGCTTCATTGGTCAAGTAGTTTTGGAGAAGAAGAGTTTTAAAGGTTTCAGTGTAACTTAGAGGGATCGTACAAAGTTGAAGGTCGAAGCTAGGTCAAAATTCAAAATACGGAAAAACACGTATTATATGTGATGCATCTTGCCACGTATGAACTACATAGCAAATTTCAGCTGAATATGTGCATAAGTAGCTTTCAGATGGCCAATTATATGATTATTAATTTGGCCGCCGTGGCAGCCATGTTTGAAATCGGATCGGAACGCCTTGAACAAACTTTGGTGTCCTCATGGGTAGGAAGGTACCGGTCAAGTTTCAGCTTCATAGGCCCAGTGGTTTTGGAGGAGAAGATGTTTACGGACGACGAACGACGGACAAACAGGCCATGACATAAGCTCATCTGACTTGTCGTCAGGTGAGCTGATAAAAACTGAAGTCTTGATTTCATTTTTCCAGTTCAAAATGAAGCCAGAAAGTTTGTGTCGGACAGGACAAAAAGTGAAGTGGTATTTTTGCCATGTTGGAAAACTGCAAAGTTCTGTCCAACCACATGGTATTCATAGAATTTAGCCAATCAGTTGTGTTCCCTGACACAGCGCCCTCCATAATTATTGGCACCCCTGGTTAAGATGTGTTCTTTAGCTTCTAATAAATTTAGTTTTTTTTTTTAATAATATAGGACCACAATGAAAAAAAGAGGAAAATCCAACCTTTAATTCAAGTGCATTTATTCAGTGGGAAAAAAATCCCACATTAAGAAATTATTCTTTTACATCAAATCATGAGTGCCACAATTATTAGCACCTCTGATTTTACTACTTTTTACAACCCCCATTTGCCAACAAAACAGCACCTAATCTTCTCCTATAATGTTTCACAAGATGAGAGAATACAGAAAGAGGGATCTTTGACCATTCCTCTTTGCACAATCTCTCTAAATCATCCAGCGACCTGGGTTCTCTCCTCTGCACTCTCCTCTTCAGCTCACTCCACAGGCTTTCAATGAGGTTGAGGTCTGGGGACTGAGATGGCCATGGGAGGAGCTTGATTCTCTGTCTGGTGAACCGTTTCTGTGTAGATTTGTCCACATGTTTAGGGTCATTATCTTGCTGAAAGTGACCCAGTGACGACCCATCTTCAGCTTTCAGGCAGAGGCCACCAGATTTTGATTTAAAATGTCCTGGTATTTCAAAGCGTTCATGATGCCATGCACCCTAACAAAGTTTCCAGGGCCTCTGGAAGAGAAACAGGCCCACAGCATCACCGATGCTCTCTCATACTTCACAGTGGGCATGAGGTGCTTTTCTGCATACTCATCTTTTGTGTTCCACCAGACCCACTTAGAGTGTTTGTTGCCAAAGAGCTCCATCTTGGTCTAATCTGACCAAAGCACACGGTCGCAGTTGAAGTCCCAGTACCGCTTAGCTAACTCCAGACGCTTGAATTTATGATTGTGAGTGAGAAAAGGTTTTTTCCATGCATGCCTCCCAAATAGCTTGTTGGCATGTAGATAGCGCCTGATGGTTGTTTTGGGGACTTTGTGACCTCAAAATGCTACCATTTGTTGTAATTCTTCAACAATGAGCTTTGGAGAACTTGTTATTTCTCTCATCGTCCTCCTCACGGTGCATGGTGGCAAAATAATCTTGCGTCCTCCTCCAGGCTTGTTTACAACTGTTCCAGTTGTTTTCAACTTCTTAATGATTCCTCTGACAGTAGATATGAGCAGGTGCAGGCGAGTGGCTATTTTCTTGTAGCCTTTGCCTGACTTGTGAAGGTCAACACACACCTGCCTTACTTGAATGGTGTGCTCCTTTGTGTTTCCGATGTTGAAGAGTGGATAAGAGAAATGGCCTCTTTGTCACGTCATATTTATACCCCAGGGAAGTGATGAATTACGAATGAAATATTCCTAGATACTCTGATCAACTTTGTAAACTACTGTAGAAATGACAGAAATACTTTGTACTTCAATTACATTTATTTCCTAGGAATTGTTAGGGGTAACAATAATTGTGAAACAGGTGATTTTATGAAAAATAATTATTTCTTCGTCAGGGATGTTTTTTCTCCCCATAAAATTCACTGGAGTTGAAGGTTACATTTTTCAGTGTGAGAGTATGCTTCTGCAATGAAAATTGAATTTATTTTAAGGCTTTTAACACATCTTAACCAATAATTATGGAGGGCGCTGTATCTTAGTTAGGTTTCAGAGGAAATTTTGGTGTCTTAACTCAAAAGTATAGCTGAGCGGGGGTCAAAAGTTCTCGCTTGGTCAGCGTGTCGGACAGGACGTGTCGGACAAGACACTTTTTCACTTGTGACGAAAATGACAGAAGATAAACACGATAATTATAAAATGCCTTTTTCTTTCCCTGTCCATCTTTTTGGCTGCCTTGTACGTCTCCCAGTCACTATTGATTTTTTCCCTTTTGGCACGGCTCCTCTCAGCATCTGTTTTAGGTGGCAGGGCTGTTACTTCTCTCTGTATTTGCAGAGTGAGAGACCCAACAAATCTGGGCTGCAGTTTAAAGTTCCAAGGAAGCGGATATGGTTTGAGTAACGCAAACTTGTCAAAACACAAATACACAAGAAGAAACCACTTCAATTTAAAGCACTTAGTTCTTCCAGAGAGGTTCCTCAATTTTGCTCAATATCTTCTAATTTGAAAGTTTAGTACCAATTACATGTACTTAAAGGATCCATTACTGTGAAAACACTTAATTAACCCATCACCAATTACTCCAACATATTTTATGACAGGTGCTAATTGGGAAGTCATCTCTCTAATTACTGGCAATTAAATCAGCCAGGGGTTTCTGAACTCAAAACAGAATAGACTTTTAAAAGCCTTAGTAGCAGTGGAAGTTGCAATAGCAACTCCTGAATTAGCCATTAGTCCTTCACTTGAATACTGGAGTCCTGTGCGACACGGTTTTTTGTCCCGTCCGACACGCAATTGCAGACAAGACAAAAAAGAATTTTTATTTCCCATGAGGTGTATTCTCTTTCTTTGAAAAAACCTAACTCACATTGTTTTATACCACATCAAAAAAGAGAAAAATGATTCTTGCCTTCATAAATCATTTACTTTGTAAATAAAATAAACTATTTGCTTGTGAATGGTGTCAGACAGGACATCCAACTCCTGTGAAGTGAAATTAACAGGCTTTACACTTGAGAAAAAAAACATTACATAGTGGGTTATTAGCTTTGACTCGAAATGTGTCCTGTCAGCAAGAAAAAATGGTCAAAAATTAAATACACGGGAAAGAGATAAGAAAAATGTGTCCTGTACGACACACTGATTTTCATCATTTCCGAGTTAAATCCTAATTTACATAATCAAGGGGTAAATATTTTGGCCCAGAATTTTGTTTTCTAATCAGTTCAGATGTACATCTAACATATCAAATTGGTATTTTGCTCAGATTCAAACATTTATATTTCTGATACTACTTCACAAATACCATGAAATGGCCCTATACTTAGCACCATTAACAAGAACAACACAGAGCGTGGCATATGCCCCCGCCTGTATGTTGATCAAGGGCAAATTGAGATGGCGGCTGTGGCGGCCATATTAGATATCGCACGACACTGATTTTCGAAAGGAACCTTCCGCTAGCCACTCCCAATACGCCATTAAGAAATGGCATCAATCCGACGAGGGATTCTATATTTATCCCACGGAAACAAAAAGTTAACAGACGACGGACGGACATGGAATCAACAAAATGCCCCCTTTCCTTTCCATGACCTGAAATTCAGTTCAAATGAAAGACTATTCAAGGTCTATTTTAGGATTGGGGAGTTGGAGGATTGGGGGCGTTCGGGGATATACCCCCAGCCGTCACCTCCGACGGCATAAGCCTACTTGTAATTGCTACATTCATTCACTCAGTTATTTAATAAGTTGTTAAAATTTAATCCTTCTTCTAATTTCAAATCTTACAGAATATTCTGGAACACACTCCTGTCCGTAACATAAATTGGGGGCTTGTCCGGGCTCAAACAACATTTTCGTGTATTGAGCCACTGAACTGAGCAAAATGGCTGAGCCTGCTGAATTTGTTAAAAATTTCTCCCTTGATATTTTGGGGACTTTCAAGAAAGACCGGTTATTGGAGATTGCCAAAATCCTCGAGATTGACGTGAAAAGATCTATGCGGAAACATGACATCAAGAAATTGATTGTGGAAGTTTTGGTTGATGAAGACCTGTTGGTAAAGGAAGCTTTGCAGGATTATAGCAATCCCCAAGACCCCTGTGGGTGGCTGATAGAGAGCCAGGAATTGGAACTTGAAAAGTATCAAATAGACGCAGAGGTAGAAATGAAAAGAATGGAAATAGAAGCTTGTCTTAAACATCAAGCCAGCATAGCGGAAACCCAATGCAAATTTGATTTTGGCAAGCATGTGAAATTGGTACCACTGCTTAATGAAAATGCAGTGGACAAACATTTTGCCCATGTTGAGAGAATAACCACCAGTCTTGAATGGCCTGTTGAGGCATGGCCATTTCTGTTACAAAGCATGTTCAAGGGCAAAAGCCAGGAGGTACTCACTGCACTTTCGTTACATCAGTCAGGATAATGAGGTTGTCAAGGCCACTATCCTGAAGGCCTATGAATTGGAACAAGAGGTTTACCGCCAAAAGTTTAGAGGTTATCGGAAACAAGATCACCAAACTTATGCAGAGTTTACCCATGAAAAAGAGGTACCGTTTGACCGCTGGTGTACCTCCAGTAAAGTCAACAATGATTTTGATAAATTGTGGCAAACTATCATGCTTGAAGAATCAAGAGATGTGTTCGATGACCTCAAAACTTACCTGAAAGAACACAAGGTTGGCACACTTGAAGAAGCAGCCATTCTGGCTGATGATTTTGTTCTCACTCACAAGTCATTGTTTTCCAAGAAGGGTGATAATAGTAGACCAAAACAAAATCCAGGTGAAAGGTCTGATTCCACTGGTAATCGTGATAAGTCCAATGTCAAGGATGGTCAGGAAGAGAAGTCGGTGAAGGGTCAGTCTAAGTCCGGTCCAGTTTGTTTCAATTGTAAGAAACTATGTTCTGTGATGTCTGACTGTTTCACTTTAAAGAAAAAGACGCAACCTGATGTTAACCCTAATGCTCGTTTCCTCCAAGAAGCCTCGTTCTCATGAGACACCTGTTGTTCCTGAGCATTATGTTGAGAAGTCTGATGTCAGAAGGGAATTCATTCCTTTTGTGTCTGAGGGTTCTGTGTCACTAGTTAGTCAAACCAATTCAGTGTCGAGCAAGTTTTTGCATGATACTGGGCCAACTCAATCTTTGCTGTTGGAAGGTACATTGCCTTTTGATTCGAGTTCTGCCAATGGTGGATTTGTTATCTTGCAAGGAGTTAAATGTGGTTTTGTGACAGCTCCCTTACACTATGTTGTGCTGAAGTCAGATTTGTTGTCAGGTTCTCTTGTGGTTGTTCTGGAGTTACAGGTGAAAGGTGTTTCTTTCTTGTTGGGAAATGAATTGGCTGGAGGTGGGGTGGTTACTGAGCCCAGAGTGGTTTGTGAGCCAGTCCCGTTGTCCAATAGTGACATTGTTGTGGAAGAGAATCCTGGAGTGTTTCCTTCTTGTGTGGTGACAAGAGCTCTGGCAAAGAAAATGGCAGAACTGCAGGATGTTGATGCTGAAGATGACATTGTGGATTTGTCAGGGACATTTCTTGATTCCAAGAAGGATCATCGTCAATCTTCGGATCCCTGTAAGGATCTTGCTCAACATTCTGATGTGAAGTTAGAGTCGCCAGTACCGTCTACGACAGACGTCCTTGTCCAGAGAGAAATTAATCAATGAACAAGAGATCGATCCTGACTTGAGCTGTCCGTTTGATGCTGCTCACCCTGAAGAAGAGTTGAAGAATGGAGTTTTGATGAGGAAGTGGAGACCACCTGATGTCCCGGCCTCGGAGAACTGGGCAGTCATACAGATTCTGGTTCCCAAGATGCATCTTCCAGAGGTTCTGAGGTTGGCACAAGAGGTTCCCTTTGGAGGTCATTTAGTTGTGAACAAGACCTGCCACAAGATCATGAGGCACTTCTACTGGCCGAAGATAAGACAGGATGTGGCTTCCTTCGGTCGGACATGTCACACATGCCAGATGGTGGGAAAACCAAATCAGAAGATCCCTGTTGCACCACTGAAGCTCATTCCAGCCTTTGAGGAACCATTCAGCAGAGTCATCATTGACTATGTCGACCTCTTGCCTAAGATGCGATCCAGCAACCACTACCTGCTAACGATTATGTGTGCACCTACACGTTTTCCCAAGGCAATTCCACTGAGAAGCATTAAAGCTCCCAAGGTCTGGAAGGCTTTGATCAACTTCTACACTTTGTTTAGTCTGCCGAAGGAAATCCAGTCAGATCAGGGATTCAACTTCATGTCTGGCCTATTCTAAAGTGTGGTGTGTCAATAACATCAAGCGCCTACCATCCGGAGTCCCAGGAGCCACTAGAGAGGTTCCACTCCACTCTAAAGAACATAATGAGGACCCACTGCTTCCAGAATGAGAAGGACTGGGACGAGGGCATCCCACTGTTCATGTTTGCCGCTTAAGAGTCTGTGCAGGAATCTTTGGGATTCAGCCCATTTGAGCTGGTGTTTGGCCACACAGTCCGAGGTCCACTGAAGCTGTTGAAAGAGAGATGGCTACAGGAGCCCAGTCAGGATGTGAGTCTGTTGGATTATGTGTCCAGGTTCAAAGAGAGACTAAATCAGGCCTGTGAACTGGCACAAGAAGACCTCAAATCTGCACAGCGAAAAATGAAACGGCTGTATGACTGAGATGCCAAGGAGCAGAGCTTCAACCCCGGAGGCAAGGTGTTGGCATTATTGCCCATTCCTGTAAGCTTTCAGCAGGCAAGGTACCATGGACCGATCATCTGGAAGGTTAACAATGTGGACTACATCATCAGGACTCCTGATCGGAGGAAGGCCCCGCAGCTGTGCCATATCAACTTGCTGAAGGAGTATCATCAGAGATCTGGTGAGGTCGCGACTGTCAGCATTTGTTCGCAGACTGGAAGGACCGAAGAACCTCAGGCAGTGAAGCTGGTAGACGATTGTCCTGTCCGATTAAGTAACTCCGAGGTCTTGGAAAACCTTCCACCGAAGCTGAGTCACCTACCTTGTGAGAACTGATAGGAGCTTACAGACCTCCTCCGGGAATTTAAGGCCATATTTCCAGATGTGCCCAGCAAGACACACATCGCTAAACATGATGTGGACGTGGGGAAGACATCATGCAGGATTCTTCTATGGCATCATAAAGGAGTACAAGGCTTATATAAAAGGAACTTGCAGCCAACGGATGGGGGTGGGGGAGTCTGCCTCACCTGAAAGCTAGACTGGCTTTGCTGGGTGCAATCAGACTTTGAATTACACAGGCACCTCTTGGATACGGACTTTGCGGTGATCAGGATCACCACACCGAAGACATCAGATTCCAGTGGATTTTCACCATCGTCGTGGGAACATCGCAAGGACGCACGGTTTGGGCTAGTGAACAGTATTTCTATCTTCAATGCAGTAATTTCATTATCCATTCCTGTATTATTACGTTCATTCGCTCAGTTATTTAATAAATTGTTTAAATTTAAATCCTTCTTCTAAATTCGAATCTTCCAAAATATTCTGGAACACACTCCTGTCCATAAGAATATCCTGTGGTCATGGGAAAAAGCGTTCTCTTTTAGAGGGGTCAGATTATTGGCCTGCATCAAGCAAAGAACACAACTGAGAAGTTTGCTGGAAATACTATAATTCAGATGAGGACTGAGGTTATGGCCTATAAATTAAAATTTGGTCAAGAACTATAGCCATCGACGTTCACAACATTGCCAAGAGAAGGGCCATTAGCATATTCCTTTAGTGTAAGGCATTTTTTTTATCATAAGCATTCTCAGATGCAAGTTATGCAAGGCTGACACTTTGCACGAATTTTGGCCACGATTTTGTTGTGGCAAGTCGTGCCATTTTGGGGCATGAACTGAGAGGCTCCCGCACTGTTCACGACTAGTTCACGCGAGTTCAGGAATAGTTCACAAATGCGTGCGGATCAGTGTCCACATTGACACGAACTGGCACGACGAGTTCATGCATAGTTTGCGCATAGTTTACGCACTTCCCGCATTGGCACGAAGAGTTTGTGCAATTCGGACGGTGTCGTGCCGACTTGGGCACGCCATATAAAAAGGGGGCCTCCCCAACCCCTGGTCATTTTTGGATTGGCTGTGGAAGAGACAACATGCTAAACTCCAGAGACACAATCACTGCAGAGAAGAGAAGATGCCTATACCTGGCGGCTGCTCAAGCCATTGTTGAAGAGCAGCAGAAAAGGCTGGAAGAGGCAGAAGAGCAAGAAAAGGCAACCCCACCTCGCTGGCGATCTCTGGAATGGCGAGCAGTGTGCAGGAAGCCCTATATATACCCCCGCACCGACGCGAGCGCCACTGCCACACACTGGCACGCATCCTCCCATATCGTCCCGACGAGTTCACGACAAGTTCACGAACAGTTTGCGCATAGTTCACGACCCGGTCGCAAAATTTTGTCGTGATTTTGAACATTTCAAAATTCTCGGCCCGACATGGTACGCAGTCACGACGGGTTTACGCACACTGCACGCCAGTTTACGACTAGTTAGCGCACTGGCACGACTCGAGTCGTGCCAATGCGTGCCACAGAATCGTGCAAGTGTCAGCCTTGCTTTAGTCCTAAACTAGAGACAGAAGATTGGATTGGATTTAAGGGGCCAGAGTGCTGTTGCTGCTGAAGATGAGGCTACAATATGAACCCCTGATTCTGCCTACTATGGTCAAGGAGACCAACTAAATATCAAATAAAATTTTGGTTCTGTGAAAATGGTCATTTTTAACAGCCTGTTTCACGAAAATCAAATGAGATATGCCAAATCTGACAGCAGATTCATACATTTCAGGTGATTTTACCCACATGCACCCATTAATATCAATTTAGCAGCACTGAAAAGTGTATTTGTATCCCTTCAAAAATGCTTATAAGTCATCATTACATTCGCAAGTGACTATACACCCCCTCCCTTAAATTGGCAATTACTCCATAAAAAATTGGAGCTGAAACTTAAGATTTGGGATTTGACCATTTGCAGTGATGGCAAACACCCATGATTTTTTTCAAAATTTTCCAAGACTGTGTGGCGCAATCTTTCCGAAAACAGGTCCACTTGGAATGGAATGACCCATATATAAGTAATTGACATGTAACCATGTGAAGTTTGACCTTTGAAGGTGTCCGAAGGTCAAGTCAGACACCGGCCCAGCACTAGAACGGGGAATGGGGGGGGGGGGGAGGGGGCACAGACACGTCCCTTTTGGACAATTAGGATAGTCCTGGCTAGTTGGCTAGTTCTCAATTATTTTCCTTTATTGACACATTTTCCAGTTATTCTAATTAGAAACTGAAGACACAGTTTCTCTCCTTTTGCGATCTTACAGCGATGAAATCATGGGGTAAATTCAGTAGAACTGAGAATTGGGGTGGACAAAACATCCGATTTAAACAATTAGTAGTCCTGACCTGTTCTCAGTCATTTTCATGATTAACAAAAGGTTCACTCCACTCTTAAAAGGCGTTGCTTGTTCTCCCCGATTAGGTAAGATGACAATAATTCATCTGGACGCAAATTTGCTTGATTTAAATCAGCTTTATTCAAAATTACTCTCAGTATTGAGTGAAAAAAGTGGCACCAAGCAGTGAAATAGGCTATAACAACAGTCATCAGAAGATGACATATCCCACCGGTTCCACATAATTCGCGATTTACTCATTGCCAGAGAATTGTATCCTTTTTCATCAGTTTAGTAATTTTACGTTCATAAAACAGATGGATTGATTAGTTTGAAATCAAGGCATGCATTTAATGATGCAAGTATAGATTCAGAACTAGCAACATGATCAATGAATCGTGGGTCAAAAAAAAAACTTTTTCTACTTCTGATGCCATAATATTCCACTTTTTTTTCTGCACAAGTAGAAAATTATTTGAGAATTTTCAGTGAACCGGAAGTAGTTGTTTTGAAGGTTGAAATGTGCAGAGTTGACATAAGGGCGCTCACCCTGAAAAAAATTTTCCATTTTTTTCCAGGTTTTGGTCCTGAATTGTTCTTTTAATCATAAATAGTGAAGAAAGAAATAAAAATACTGAAAAAAAAATTTTTTTTGAAAAGATATGAATAACTAAAAACTTATTTTAAATGTAAAATTTGGTGGGGGGTATGGTGACTTAGTAACCAATTAAGCACATATGGCATTGACTAAAAAATCTGGAAAAAATCCACAACACTCACAAAAGAGTGCTCTTTCAGATGGCATAAAGTTTAGAAGAGGCAACTTTTGAGCCCACATCTGATTATGTACCTTTAAACAATGACATCACAATGCGGTGACATTATAAATGAATGAGTGAAAATGACATGACATCATATTTTAAGAGGCTCAGAGGCAGTTTTGGGCAGATGGATTGGCATTTACCAATAGAAAATGGATATTGGTAAATGCTGTGTAGTGATATCAAATGATAAATAGAATCTCACCCTCGTACTGTTGGATATCAAACATATTAACATTTGTTGATAAAGTAAAAATATCCTCAGCAAGCCAAGGATACTTGTATCCTTTATCAACTCGTGTTGATATATTTGATATCAAAAGACGCTTGATTGAGATTTTCTATATCTCACTTGTTTTTCATTTTGAAAATTGAACATTACATGAATTTTAAATACCGATTAACGCTTAGAATGAATATTTACCTTCTCAGACAAAACATCACTTATTTTTGCATTAGAATAGGCGGATGTATTGTAATGGAGTGTAGAATATATGTGAGTATTGGGTGGATGCAACTGGAATTTTATTTGAATGTAGTGAAGTGGGATAGTGGGATAAAACCCATGTAAACGCAAGATGAATTTGCCCTTTGCCCCTAGGGGATAAATTTACCCACATGGGTAAACAGGTGCCATGTAAACGGGGCTTAAGAGGTATAGTTTTTTTAGTTCTGCTCCAGAAAAGAAACAAAGTCCAATATTGGGGTTCTTTTCGGTAAAAAATTAAACATTTTTAGGCACCATGGAATTGAAACCCCCAAAAGGCACAATCCCACCCTAGGGGTAGGTTGCATACCAAATTTGAAGTTTGTAAGTGATATAGTTTTAGAGTTATGGTCCGGAAACGAGACAAAGTCCAATTTTTGGGCTGTTTTTGGAGAAAATTTCCAAAATTATGGGCAGCATGGAGCTGAAACCCCCAAAAGCCACAACTACGCCATAAGAGTAAGTTCTATAGCAAATGTGAAGTTTGTAAGTGGCATAATTTTGGAGTTCTGTCCGAAAACGAGACAAAGTACAATTTTAGAGCTGTTTTTGGTGGAAATTTCCAAAGTTACGGGCAGCATGGAAGTGAAACCCCCAAAAGGCACAACTACACCATAAGAGTAAGTTCCATAGCAAATTTGAAGTTTCTAAGTGGCATAGTTTTTGAGTTCTGCTCCGGAAATGAGAATGATTACGGCAGACGGACGGACGGACAGACTATATCCCACGGTATTCCATACCGGTGGGATAAAAAAAGACCTGGTGAAATTGGACAACCTTGATGAATTCCACATTTCAAATCAAATCAAGGGGTCATGCCATGTTTCATTTCAACTGACCAATTGCCAGGAGGATACACAGTTTTCATAGCCTTTCAGAAAAACTCAATGAAAATAATTCCTCCTGGGAATGAAAGATGAATTGATCTTCAATTGTATCAAGGGCTTTATATAAATCTAGAAATGGGATAAAACCATCTTCATATTCAAAATCAGAATAATCAAGCATGTACAAGATAATTCTTCAATTATTAGAGATCTCCATCTCTCATAAAGCCAGAATGTCTCATCAATGATCGTGTCCATGACTACTTCTTTTCCACTGACAAAAATCAGAGCAATAATTTTACACTCATGACTGAGCAGACAGATTGGTCTCCAACAATCAAACAGAAGAGAGAGCCTGCTCTGGGCTTCAATGTTATCAGGTCTTGAATGAAGCCAGGATGAAGCATATTTTTTCGATGGCTTCTGAAAAACCTGAAGCAGAAATGGGGCTCACTCAATAATCTTATATAACTTCTATCCCTTAAAATGTAATATCACTCCTAAAATATAATTTATTTTCCTAAACTTATCTGCACTCCTATTTTAATAATGGCAATCAACTAGTACGTTGTACTTTAAATCTGAACACAAAGTTATTTAAGATTTAAATCAATACAAAAATATAAAACATAAGCAGTTTAGCAAAATCACCACACAACTTTTCCACTCTACTTGGAACAAGCAAAAAGCCAATCTTATAAAACTATAGCGCAACAGAACAGTGTCCAATTTTTTCAGCAAAGTGTTGCCACTCCAAATATTGATTAGATTTTAGATTTTAACAGTTGACAGCTCTTTATAGTTAATCTCTTAGTATTAGAAACATTTAATTTCATTATTTTTGCAAGCATATTTGCCTGGCGAAATTGCTTTAAATGTGCCTAAGACTTTTGCACAGTACTGTAACTCCGACTTGGTAACATGGCATTCAACAAATTTGTTCCATTTAATCGAATCTGAACAGCATGCACTGCAATTCTCGCCCTGAGACTTTTTTTTTTTCCCCCCTCTCATATCTTCCTGCCACATGTCAACTTTCCACTCACATTTTTTAACTGAAACAACCAAAATTTTTACATAAAATTAGCAAAACAATACAAGACATGAAATTATCAAAATTAATGATTCAAACTTAAAGGGGAACACCGGTGTGAAATGGACTTGGGATGTACTGAAACATGATAACGAGAACTAACTTTGGTAGAATACCCCACCTCCATATGCACCCGACATTTTGAAATACAGGGCTTTTTAGCCGAAGCTCCCAACAGGCTTACGAGCACGAAGGAATAGGTTGCAATCTGTTCCCCAATCCTCCTATTCGTTTGTGCTCGTCTACTGACTTTTCGTTTCTTTCAAGATGGCAGCAACAGGAAACTACCTCAAGGTACTGTCTGCATAAACAGTCATTTTTAATAAACTACCTGTGCATTTTCAAAGTTCTCAGTGCCTGGTTTTAAATGTCAGGGCCCTCGGAATTCTATCAATCAAGTGTGGAGCTACTTTGAGCCTTGTTAATGATGGAAAAAATAGCGATTTCTTTGCATGGAAACCCAATGCATCCATTCACTGCCATTGTAAGCCTATTGGGAGCTTCGGCGAAAAAGCCCTGCATTTCGAAATGTTGGGTGCTTTCGAAGGAGGGGTATTCGACAAAAGTTATACTTATCATGTTTCAATACACCCCAAGTCAATTTCACACCGGATTTCCCCTTTTAATGAAATATAGGTATATGAACTTCAACTCCCAGAATTCCCTGGTTTAACCCCAAATAGCGCCAGAGATCAACTGTCAACTAAAACTTGGCTTATGCCAACGGAGGCGACGGCTGGGGGTATATCCCCGAACGCCCCCAATCCTCCAATTCCCCAATCCTTGAATAGAGCTTGAATAGACTTTCATTTGAACTTAATTTCAGGTCAATCGGTCAAATGGTTCTGAAGATATGGCCAAAATGGTAATTCTCCATCAGAAAGCGCCACCTGGTGGCAAAATAATGAACCATACATGTATGATGTCATCATGTGACACGTTGTGAGGTCATGACCTTGCAGTTGCACATTGTTTCATGTCAATTGGAGAAATAGTTCCAAAGATATAGCAAAATTGCTACATTTTATGTGACAAAGCTCCACCTTGTGTCAAAACTATACCAATGGTATAGTACGCACATATTACCAACTCTCTCGGTATAAATATACTACTATATTTACAAATGTGTGCCCACGAATGAAACACACACATACCCACTCTTGCTCAACCCAATCCTAAGCAGGTAATTGAACTTGCAACCTATTGCAGGTCCAAGTTGCTGGGTTCCGGCGTGGTTCAAATAAACTGGCCGCCTCACTCGCGGTGAAGCAGAAAAGATAAAAAAGATATGACGTTACCTTATCCAAATAGTCATGGGTGATTTACCACAATGACAAAGTTGACCATTGATGCAGCAGTCATCGTCCAAGCCACATTATCCGCCGGATAAATGTGGATTGTTCATATGCAAATGAGTTGTCCCTGGCATTCACAAATTCAAGCTTACACTTACAAAGGTAACATCGTAATCATGGAAATCACACTAAGGTGTGACACTTTCGAAAAACATCTCAGAGCCAATTTGATCCGGATAATCACCAAAATCTAATCACCTCTTATGAGGTGAGATATCTTTGTGTTGTGAAAATTTCAGGACGATATAACGAACTGTGGCCTGTAGCGTGTAAGCAAACCAACAAACAGACAGACAACCTTCACGACCAACATACTTTCGAAGTTTTCGAAAGTAATATCACGGAAGACATTCAGTAACAACTATATTGCCTTGAAATGACAAACGGAAGCAAGTCCATACTTTGTCAAAATTGAGTTGCATATAATTAGGGAAGTAAGTCCTATTTACTCATGTTTTCATCTCTGCAAAACATGTTTAAGTTAGGCCATACTTGCCAGTGCAGAAGGAAGCAAGTCCAACACTTAGGCTACATTGTCTCGACAGAAGGAAGCATGTCCATATCCAATGAGGCGGGGCGATGCAAAACTTTCAGCCAATAAAATTCTTGTTTACAAAGTGGACGAAGCCTGTAGTCAGTGTATGAGGCATGTGAAGAACTTTATTTTCATAAAACAACTTCTCAAATCCCTTGAAAATGCTCAAGTTTGCAGATGTTTTTAACACTTTGATTGAAAGGCAAGTATTTCTGTACATTATAGGAGTACATTAATTGAATTAATTGACTCTGCATGACTTACTTTGGTGCCTTTGATGGACTCGCTGATCCAGGCCTAGTGCAGCCTGTGTGGGTGAGCACATGCATGTCCTTATACAATGTACAGGGCCCAGTCTGGAGAGGTGAGACCTGGTGACCTGCATAATACTGTGTGTGTTTTATCTAATGGTAACGGTGTGTATTGTAGCTGCATGTAGGTACAATGCAAGTTAATGCTAATACTGATATGATGACCAGTCACAGGAAGGAGATTTGAAACCCGCTCAAAATTAGGGCGTGCATATGCTCGTTCCTGAATTTCAAAATGACCCCCTCATGGAAAGAGTGACACTCTTTTCACCCCCCAATGTAGTGGGCAGAAGTTCATTCGGACCCTCCTTTTCACAGGCTATCATTTGAATTCAGTCCCCTTTCGTAAGGCATGGGAGGATGTTTTTCACTTGTCCCAGTGAAGGAGACACCAAGGAGAATTTCTTCCAAAAAGAAATAAGACATTGTTGATGCTCTTTGCCCACTGATGCCTGCAAACAGATCCCTATTCTGGAAGAATCTGCCCACCAGTGAAAATGCAGTGGAAAGATATTCAGTAGCAATATTTACTTGACCAACTAGCACTACATATGAACTGTGATTAGAAAGGGGTAAGAAATTTCAGATGCTCAATGACTCTCCTCGCAAAAGGTTATGCTACCCACCCCCCGGATTGTCTTCTGTCATCCTCAGACCATCCAAATTGTTAAATGATGATTGGCAAAGCCTCAATGTCATTTACATTTCTAATAAAAGCACAAATTAGTTGAAGTATGGACTTGCTTCCTGACCACATCCCTGGCATCGGTTTTGAAATATCTTGACAAAAGGAAGCAAGTCACCTTAACCACACCTAGGATTAGATGAACGATTTCTTTATGTCATGACAAGATAGGGCCAAGCATAAAGTACATCAGGGCCCCAGTGCAAAACATCTACTTCTAACCATGTTGGAGGGACAGAATGAAAACTTTACTTTGATTTTTATCAAAACTTTGCATTATGGACTTGCTTCCTTTTGTCATTTCACAGCAGTACAGTACTGTGCAAAAGTGCAAGGCACCCTAGATTTAATTTTTTATTCTGGCTTTTGATGTTAACTTTTTCTCTTCCACATTTACTTTTTACCTTCAGTAAGACCAATTTGAAATTCAAATGCTAATTGGAAAAAAAGGTTTATGAAGAAATGTTATAAATTCTGTTAAATATAGTTGATACCACAGAGCTAAAGAAAACACTAGAGTGGACAATGTTATTGGCTGAACCAACCAGAAAACATGAGACGCATTCACCATCTTGTGTAAGGAATTGGCAGGGAATTTCGCAATCAAACACGACTAGAAAAATGAAATGAAAAACACCAAATTTAATATACCCCAAGAATCTTACTTCATGTAAAAATCAATCACTATCTCTGTATTCCACCTCTAAACTACCTTGGTCAAAGGTTTCTCATAGTTCCATAGAAGATGCTATACTTCGGTTTGATGGTGGACGCGAATCCAAAACTGGGCTTGTGTCCACTCTGGTGTTTTCTTGAGCTCTGTGATCGATACAGATAATAAAGTCTTGAGAGAGCCCTGATGTCAACATCATCATGGCTGTCTGCAATTATTTGGAGGAATAAACACAATTGAGACAGTCTGCAGAAGTACAGTGACAAGTTTTCCACTCTACTTGGAACAAGCAAAAAGCCAATCTTATAAAACTATAGCGCAACAGAACAGTGTCCAATTTTTTCAGCAAAGTGTTGCCACTCCAAATATTGATTAGATTTTAGATTTTAACAGTTGACAGCTCTTTATAGTTAATCTCTTAGTATTAGAAACATTTAATTTCATTATTTTTGCAAGCATATTTGCCTGGCGAAATTGCTTTAAATGTGCCTAAGACTTTTGCACAGTACTGTAACTCCGACTTGGTCACATGGCATTCAACAAATTTGTTCCATTTAATCGAATCTGAACAGCATGCACTGCAATTCTCGCCCTGAGACTGTTTTTTTTTCCCCCCTCTCATATCTTCCTGCCACATGTCAACTTTCCACTCACATTTTTTAACTGAAACAACCAAAATTTTTCATAAAATTAGCAAAACAATACAAGACATGAAATTATCAAAATTAATGATTCAAACTTAAAGGGGAACACCGGTGTGAAATGGACTTGGGATGTACTGAAACATGATAACGAGAACTAACTTTGGTAGAATACCCCACCTCCATATGCACCCGACATTTTGAAATACAGGGCTTTTTAGCCGAAGCTCCCAACAGGCTTACGAGCACGAAGGAATAGGTTGCAATCTGTTCCCCAATCCTCCTATTCGTTTGTGCTCGTCTACTGACTTTTCGTTTCTTTCAAGATGGCAGCAACAGGAAACTACCTCAAGGTACTGTCTGCATAAACAGTCATTTTTAATAAACTACCTGTGCATTTTCAAAGTTCTCAGTGCCTGGTTTTAAATGTCAGGGCCCTCGGAATTCTATCAATCAAGTGTGGAGCTACTTTGAGCCTTGTTAATGATGGAAAAAATAGCGATTTCTTTGCATGGAAACCCAATGCATCCATTCACTGCCATTGTAAGCCTATTGGGAGCTTCGGCGAAAAAGCCCTGCATTTCGAAATGTTGGGTGCTTTCGGAGGAGGGGTATTCGACAAAAGTTATACTTATCATGTTTCAATACACCCCAAGTCAATTTCACACCGGATTTCCCCTTTTAATGAAATATAGGTATATGAACTTCAACTCCCAGAATTCCCTGGTTTAACCCCAAATAGCGCCAGAGATCAACTGTCAACTAAAACTTGGCTTATGCCAACGGAGGCGACGGCTGGGGGTATATCCCCGAACGCCCCCAATCCTCCAATTCCCCAATCCTTGAATAGAGCTTGAATAGACTTTCATTTGAACTTAATTTCAGGTCAATCGGTCAAATGGTTCTGAAGATATGGCCAAAATGGTAATTCTCCATCAGAAAGCGCCACCTGGTGGCAAAATAATGAACCATACATGTATGATGTCATCATGTGACACGTTGTGAGGTCATGACCTTGCAGTTGCACATTGTTTCATGTCAATTGGAGAAATAGTTCCAAAGATATAGCAAAAATGCTACATTTTATGTGACAAAGCTCCACCTTGTGTCAAAATTTTGAACCAAACAGGTATAATGTCATCGTGGGACACATCCTCAGGTCATGACCTTTCATTTGCACTTGATTTGCGGTCAATCGGACAAATATTTCCAGAGATATTATCAAATCAGTGATTTTTTCAGTTTTTGGCCCCTGGTGGCCAATCGAGACATCGTAAATTGTCCGAAATCGAATCAGTTCTTCCTCTTTATGTTACATACTTATGTGCAAAATTTGGAATTTGTAATCGAAATATTACTGAAGTAATCGCGTTAACACGTAGTGCGGCGGCGGTGGCCGGACCAAAAACATAATCACTATATATATATATATATATATATATATATATATATATATATATATATATATATATATAAAATCTATATATAATCTATTATATATATAATTATAATATAAAAGTATATATAATTACTACACGCCCAATATATTAAACGGAACTACAAACTTATTCTGAAGATCTAATAGATTTAGCTTATTGTCCTGAGATCTTATCAGGGGCTTCTCGGTTAAATGTTACACAATCTGCTGACAAACAAACGAACAAAATTATCCAGTTCATCATATCATCCATTTGACATATTTTATTAGTTTTATAAAAGTGGGTTTAGTAGTGCAAATGTTCTAACTACGGTGCACACTTTAGCTAATTTTGAGTTTCTTTTTTGGTTGATTTAGGAGACAAAATACATTTCGCTGCCAGCCCCAGCAGCACATTGCTGGGCTTCTGATGCATCTTTCCAGCCTGCTTCCCCGAACTGGGAACGTTCCTATAGCTGATTAAAACTAGATAATTCGGTCGCCACAGAAACCAAGTTGTGTAACTCCTCGATCTCCAAATTTCAGACAAAATGGCCACCGGCAGCCATACAGGACGTCCAAAATTGCAGAAAATCAGTCTTGAGCATTGTCAAACAAATATCTTCACCTGTGTGAAATTAGAAAAAATTCCTGTAATAATTGTCGCTTCAAGAGTCTGGAACAGAAAATCTCTGCAGGCATGGTGGCGGCCCAGGAACAAAACCATGGTATCTCCCGACTATCGGTGCCGGGGAGATACAATTAATGACAGGAGGGCCATGCCTCACAAAAAGAAACGAGGATGAGCTTGGTTTCTGTCCTTCACGGTTGAGTTTTACTGCCCATACTGTATTTTATTTCTTTCTTAATCAGCATGGAACCTGTACATTTTGTGTCCTTTCTCTGATTGTGCCTAGGAGTGCTGAAATGTTAGTCATATTTGTGAATTTTGAATAGCCAATATATCTTCAAAATTGTGACCCTTGTGACTGTGTACAACCCCAAATTTTGAAATAGTTGGGACAAAGCGTGAATTCTGAATATAAACTAAATGCAAAAGACTTTCAAATCACACCAGCCAGTATTTAAATCATAATAGAACGGAGATAACATAGCAAATGTTGAAACTGAGAAATTTTACAATTTTATCCACAAAATGAGCAATTTCGAATTTGATTGCTGCCACAGGTCTCAAAAAAGTTGGAACAGGGGACTATTTACCATGGTGTAGCATCCCCTCTTTGTTTTAACAAAGAGTGGAGGTGTCTGGGCATTGAGTAAACAAGTTTCCTCAGTTTAGCCATTGGAATTTTATCCCACTCGTGTTTAATACAGGCTTCCAGCTGCTGGAGAATTTTGGGTCTCCTTTGACAGACTTTTCGTTTAATTACGAGCCGAATGTTCTCAATTGATGAAAGATCAGGATTGCAGACAGGCCAGTTCAGCACATGGACTCCTCTACTACAAAGCCATGCTGTTGTTATCAGTATGCGGTTTTGCATTGTCCTGCTGAAATACACAAGGCCTTCCCTGGAATAGATGTCGCCAGGAGGGGAGCAATTGTTGCCTTAAAACCTTAATATACCTTTCAGCATTTATGTTGTTTTTTAAAGCATGCAAGTGTCCCACGCCGTGCAATTATGCATCCCCATACTATCAGAGATATTGGCTTTTGAACTGAAGGCTGATAACAGGAGGGTGGTCTTTTCCTTTAGCCTGGAGGACACAACGCCCATGATTTCCAACAGGAATGTCAAATTTGGACTCGTCTGACCACTGGACGCTTTGCCACTTTGCTACAGTCCATTTTAAATGAGCCTTGGCCCACAGAGCAGGGCAGCACTTCTGGATAATGCTCAAAAATTGCTTCCTTTTTGCATGATAGAGTTTTGGTTGGTATCTGTGGATTGCACGGTGGACTGCAGAGCCGGCCCAAGGCATAAGCCAACTAAGCAACTGCTTAGGGCCCCACGACCACTAGGGGGCCCCCCACAAGGAATTGACAAATATATTTTTTAATTAATTTATTTATTTATTGCATGTGTGAGTGATGATTCATTTATGATCAAAGGTATATTATCTTGCAAAAACTGGTAATTTGCGCTGGTAATTTGTGCATCCTGCCGTGCAGTGCGCATTGCGCATCCAAGGAACAGCTGGTTGAAAGCTAAACAATGTCACCAAAAAGGACATATCCCTCAGGAGCAGAGAGAAGAAAGAGTAAGACAGAGGAAGAGGAGCAAAAATGCCATGATAAAGTTAAGTTGAATGTCTTGGTAATATAAGTTTCCTCAAGTTTGGAAAGTGCCCAAATATCCTTAAGACTTTGATGCAACTGGTTGCGTGTAGCCATTAATAGCAAATTAGCTTGCTAGTTCAAGCCTGGAGAGCTTTTTCTTTTAACTGGCAGGCAGAGGTGTACTTCGTCACAGTACTTAAGTAGTTTTGAGGACTAGTACTTTACCTGAGGTTTTTTTTTTTTTCCGTGACTTACTTTACTACATTTAAAAGATAAAAAGTATAGTTTTACTTCGTTACTTTGCCACTGACCACTTCATTTCTGTTACAAATTACATTGGCCCTCATTTATCAAACTTGCGTAGGATCTGGAGTACATTCTAGTGAAAATATCAGCGTTCGTCAGGTGTCACGTCTGATTTACTAAAAGTGGGTACGTCGCTGATTTCGGTGTTGATAAATCTGGCAGCAGAAACCATTGTAATTTACATGACACGCCCCTATAAATTCATGTTCCGGGAGGCATAGTCCTGCCCACTTTACGACATGGACTCTCGAAAGAAGAGAAGAACTTAACTGAGGAGGAAATATCGTCGGCCTGTTGATAAAACCTTGTATCTATAATTTGATAAGAAACAAAAACTTGTATATCCATGATAATAACAAACATTGCAAAATACAAAATTTCATTGATTGGATACATTCTTGGAGGAAAAATAGTCATCCTACCTGAACACAGCTCAACTGCATTCTTACATGCAAAATTAAACTTTTTTTTTCCCTTTTTTTTGCTCTGTAAAGTGTAAAGTTTATCATTTTGAAGATAAAATGCTTTATCAGCAGGCCGACGATAGATGGAGAAAAACAAAATAATTTTATTTGGAAGTCTTAAAAGTGGCATAAAGGGAGCCCAGAAGGCTGCAGTTTGGAGAACTATTACTGCTGCAGTAAACACCGTTGGGGTGGAAAACCGGAGTGCAGCAGAGGTTTGATTTAATTCATTCATAAATCGAAGTGACTATTCACACTTAATTTTTGTGGTTGGACGCACTTAAAATGACCAAAATTCTTGTTAGACGCACTTATTATTGTGGCCAAGATGCCCATTTCTCCATTGCCCACATTTATTTTAAATGTGTCCAAAGCTAAAAATTTTTTCTTGGCCAAACTTACATGAAGCAATACTTTCCAAGCGGCCCTGGAATGGTCATCAACTGGCGCATTTACAAGTGTAATCAAGAAAAAAATTCAGCATTGGCCACACGTATAAGTGCGAATAATGTATATTGCCTACATTATTGACGATGCAAATGTTTTACATGTAGGTTAAAAAAGTGGTTCAATTTTAAGATCGCTTCCAAAAAACAGGTTGCTGCGCTCGGGCCAACCAGACACTGTCACTGTTCGAGGAGCGCATAGCACTGGGCTCACCCTCCATCGTGGGAATGCGAGGCGGTGGTGACATGGATGAGTCCCTACCGCCTCGATCGGAGCATCATGGGGGTCATTGGTAAAATACAGTCTGCAGAGATAACTTTTAATTGTAATTTTATCAGTGTGACTCCATGATATTTTATTGGGTGCCACACAAAACGAGCAGCCACTCATCACTTTCCCGGAGGAGATCTGTGCCGAAAGTTCCTCTCACTTCGGACAGAAGCTTATTCCTCCAACAATAGAAGATCTGCCATTGTCAAAATGTGATCACGGTCGAAGTGTCCGTAGACATCTATATACTGAGCAACAAAAGAATTGCAAGCACGCTAGTTAGTTAATGTACTCTGAAGGTTAACTCAGTCGAAGCGACTGCAAAATAAAGAAAAAATTGATGAAACGAGTGTAAATGTGCATGCGCTAGTAATAAATTTGATTTTCTAAAATAATTACGCGCAAACTTATTTTCCAGTCTGCCTTTAATTAGGCAAACTCTTTTGTTGTTCGGTATATATCTGACCGGATGAGCATCTGACATAGGCCTACCACACTGCATATCTGCCAAGCTGCGGACACCCTTGCCCAATAATGGACACCCTTGCAGTGTGTGCCCATGCGTTATCCTGTTGGAACGTGTGGACATCGTGGTGTTGGTTGAAGAACGGCACAACATGGTTCTGCAGCACCTGGTCCCAGTAGTAGACGCCGTTTACCCTTCCTCTGCAGATATGGAGAGGGGTTCTGTGACGGTAGCTTATTCCACCCCACACCATAACGCTGCGACCACCCCAACGGTTTGTTTGAACGACACAATCGGAGTTATAACGTTCAACCACGTCTCCGCCAAACACGTATACGACTATCTGCGTTCCTTGAGTGAAATCGTGACTCGTCAGAAAAGATGACACCGTGCCATTGTCGTAGTCGCCAATTCTGGTGCCTGTTTGCCCACTGTAGACGCTGGTTTCGGTGATGATCCGTCAATATGGGGCCGAAATAAGGACGTCGTGCACGCAGGCCTGCAGCTCGCAGACGGTTCCGTACCGTGTTGGGGTGAATGAATCCGCGTCGTCCTTGGACTTGAGCAGCCGTTCTTGTCGCTGGTAGTGTTCGGTCTCGGACATCATCCCGTACGATCTGACAGTCCTGACGCGCCGTTGTCACACGTCGTTGACCTGGTCGAGGACGGTCCCGAGTGCTCCCCGTTTGCAGAAACCTTTGATGGAGTCTTGCGATCGTTGTGTGTGCGCAGTGTAGTCGTCTGGCAATTTCCCTGGTGCTGGCGCCAATTTGAAGCATGCCTATGGCCCGTTCCTGTTCAGGGGCTGTAAGTCGCGGCATAGTGTCGACGTTTCACAAGTGTCAGTGAAGGAGTGAAATTTTATTTGGATTCACATGCTTTTAAAGGCAATGTGTGCACAAATTCAGAGTGAAATTCATTTTTCCCGTGGTGTGCGTGCAAGATGTTGCGTTTTCGCAAAAAATTGCCTAGCGTTACAGTTAACTTGAAATTCTCGCATTTCTTGCACCTGGCATGTCAGGTGACGTCGCTGTAGTGTTGTTGTTGTATAAAAATTATATTGAAGTTCATTTGAACTTAAATATTAACTTTTTTTCCGAGTGGTGCGTTTTCATTTGTACTCTATATGTGATTAATGATCAATAATCAATATCATTGGCTGAAATATAGGACCCCAAAATCGAATTTTGCTTAGGGCCCTATGGAGGATTGGGCCAGCTCTGGTGGACTGTGTGTACAGACAGAGGTTTCTTGAAGTATTCCTGGGCCCATTTAGTAATGTAAATGACAGAATCATGCAGGTGAGTGATGCAGTGGCGTCTGAGGGCCCGAAGATCACGGGCATCCAGTAGAGGTCTTCTGACTTGTCCCTTACGCACAGAGATTTTTCCAGTTTCTCAATCTTTTGATGATGTCTTGCACTGTCGATGATGAGACTTTCAAAGCCTTTTTAATTTGACGTTGAGGAACATTGTTTTCAAAGTATTCCACAATTTTTTAACGCAAGCCTTCACAGGTTGGAAAGCCTCTGGCCATCTTTACTTCTTAGAGACTCAGCCTCTCAAAGACATCCCTTTTATAGCCAATCATGTTACACACCTAAATTATTTGCTACATATTCTTTCAGCTGATTCTCTTATATATTAATTGCTTTTCCTGCCCTTTTTTGCTTGTGTCCCAACTTTTTTGAGACCTGTCACAGCCAGAAAATTTGAAATAAGCATTTTGAGGATAAAAATGTAAAATGTCTCAGTTTCAACATTTGAAATGTTATCTGTGTTGTAAATAACATTGGCTCGTGATCTGAAAGTCATTGCATTTTGATTTTATTAGCAATTTACACTTTGTCCCAACTATTTTGGAATTGGGGTTGTAAAAGAAAAAATACATTACATAAACAAAAATATTTTCATGAATCTATCCCCCAATTAGTAGGAATGGACTGGTGTTTACAACATTTGTAAAACAATGATGTCTGCACACCCTTCTCCCCCCCACCACCATTGTTCCAATACTGACAAGTATTTCCACTCAATAATACAGGGGAATGCCCATGGATTCATCTTGTTTGTGGAATTAAACCACTTTGATGAGAATGTCCACCCTTCTCCACAGGACGAAACAAAAGACAGGAGAGTGACTGAGCAAGGAGAGAAAGAAAAATAATTCCTGCTTTTTGTAAACTCACAGATATTTCAGGTTTTCGAGATCTTCAAAGGCACTTCTTGGGATTCTTCTTATTTGATTATTATTCAGGAGCCTTGAAACACAAAAGAAGGATAGTTATGCAGCGGAAATCAAATGAAGCATTTCAGAAGTACAGAAATAATCCAAAGCACTGGAGAAATGATACCAGTTAGCTTACTGCAAAAACAAAGAAAAAGGAGAAAAGCCAACAATTTGATGATTGCAATTTACCAACCAAGATGGAGGATGGAAGACTTCCGGTAGCCAGAGCAGCATTGCGAAACTGGAGTACCACAACCTTGGTTGCATAAAAATGCCATTTGTTTCTCACTGGAAAGGAATCAAGCTGAAATTTTTAACCTGCAGGTAGGGGAAAAACCAGGGAACGAGACTACTCGGCTATTAATTATGCCACAACTGTTCTATTTCAATTACACTATCTGGCAGCACACTGGAAGCCACTGGTCATCGACAACAGTCCAAGCAAGCATTGCTTATTACACCTGTGTTGAACTGTCTCTCCTCCTATCCACTATTTTGTCCCCACTGTTCCTTATTGTCAGCTGAGAAGCAGTGTATCTGGCAAGTAATTGACATCAGCTATTACGAAGCAACTGAAAAATAATTTCGGCTGAAATTCCAATTCCTACCATCTGTTCTGGTATCCACGTTCGATTATTAGCTAGTTTGCTAACAAACAACCCACCAAGTGAGTTCACACATAATGACACATTAGTTCGCAATCCGTGAAACAAGATAGGATCGCAAATATTCACAATTTATTTTGCTTGCAAATCCCATTGTTTAACCCTTTCCAACTGGACAATGCTTGAAGTATCTCAGCTAGCATTATGTCAAGCAATGTCAGTAAAGCAAAAATAGCAAATATTTAAAATTAGCCAGCAGGCTAAGGTTAAGGTAAAAAATAAATAAATAAGTAACATAAGCGCATATGGTTGCTTTGTGTTAGCTGACGTTAATGGCTTGCTAGATAGCTGCTTACCAGCTAACAACTAAGAATAGCAGAGATAACAGGAGACCGTTCAACACAGGTGTAATAGGCAATGCATGCTTGGGCTGCTGTCACCTGCCAGTGGCAGTCAGCGTGCTGCGAGATGGCATAATTAAAATTTAACAGTAGTGGCATAATTAATAGTCTACCTGCATGTGAAATATTTCAGCTTTATTCCTTTCTAGTGAGAAGTAAATGGTGTTTTTATGCAACCAAGATTGAGGTACTCCAGCTTTGCAATACTACCTTGGCTACAGGAAGTCAGCCGTCCTCCATCTTGGCTGGGAAGTGGCAATCAACCAATGCAGGCCTGTATAGAATTGCACATTTCTGTGACCATCTAAAACAATTCAGATGCTTAGAGGAACAAGAGCCAATTCTCAAACTCTGATGCAATCTGCTTGCTTCAGTTAATGACGAGAAAAACAAACTGATATACCATTATAAAACAGTACAAGTTTAACTTTTTTTTGGAAAACCAATCTCATTCACAATCATCATCATTTTCAGAAAAACAGTAATTAAAGTAAGACTTCTGGAAAGTCTGAACACAAAACACATTTTTGTAGTGTGGTGTTCAGAAAATTTGACAATAATCAGATCCAAGCAGTTTTCATCAGATGGTAAAATCATTCTTGCCTTGAGCGCTCGACAAGTCAAATAAAACGAAGCTGCTGAGCAGGGTTTTTTCACAAATGAGATCCTCACAGTCAAACTGTGACCTACTGACATCCATTTCAATTTTAATTAAAGCTGCAAGCAGCATTGATCAGGCCCTCGCACCCTTGTGCCCATTGGGGGTGGTAACGGGATCCCAATGGTTGCAGTCGTGCACTTTGCAGCCTTAAGATGCTACAAGACTCAACAACATGTTATTTCCTGCATGAAGAGCGAGTCCCACTTATGTCCACTATGGGGGATACAGAACCATGAAACAAGCCTTTTGTTGCTGTGTTTCAAGTGTGGACCAAAGCATGAGAACTTCAAGGAAATAAACTGTTGTTTGCACAGGAGTCTCACTTCCTATATCCAGCTGGTGGCACGATGACAAAGATTCAAAACTGACTTGTAGATACTTTCAGGCCAGGACTCAATCAAGCATGTAATATTAGGACAGATAGGGCAATGCTTGTTCAAGTTTCAACAAGTTCCTTTTTCATGGCAAAATATCAAAAGACATTGCGCCACTACAGACACAGCATTCAACAAGACCAGTTAAAGCTGTGTCATACAACATTCTCAAGGTCATTCATTGTTACACACCAAATTTCATTTCAAAGAGGACTTTGTTAAAAGACAATACCTGGAAATGAGAAAAATATCACAAAATTTCACAGTTAAATCAAAATGGCGGAATTTCCTGTTGGATTTTAAGTCATAGCACTAAGAGACGTAAGTCTTGGCATGACAACAAAAAAAATTTCATGAGGACACAGGCAATTTTCAGCCAAGTGTGCAAGTAACATCAAAGACACTTTTGAAAAATCAAACCCATTTTTCCCCCATAATTTGGCCTGATTTTGTTTCCTCAGGGCATTTCTAAGGATTCTACAAGGCTGCAATGCAAGAACTATCTTTAAATATAGCTGCAAGCAGTAATAGGGGGGCCCAGCAGTGTAGCAGGCCAGCCTGGGTAACCTCGGTAACAAGGCTACACTGTCAGATTGTTACACACCAAATTTGAAGTCGCTGAGCTTTCATCTCAAAGAGGACTTTGTTAAAAGACAATACCTGGAAATGAGAAAAATTTCACAAAAATTTCACAGTAAAATCAAAATGGCGGAATTTCCTGTTGGATTTTAGGTCATAGCACAAAGAGACGCAAGTCTTGGCATGACAACAAAAAAATTTCATGAGGACACAGGCAATTTTCAGCCAAGTGTGCAAGTAACATCAAAGACACTTTTGAAAAATCAAACCCATTTTCCCCCCATAATTTGGCCTGATTTTGTTTCCTCCGGGCATTTCTAAGGATTCTACAAGGCTGCAATGCAAGAACTATCTTTTAATATAGCTGCAAGCAGTAATAGGGGGGTCCAGCAGAGTATCAGGCCAGCCTAGGTAACCACGGTAACAAGGCTTAACTGTCAGATACATCACTGTTAGCACACTTAAGGATTTTAAGATTAAATTACAACTAATCAACAGAGTTGTGCGCCTGTTTCCTGTTTTACAGATTCACCATCAAATTTGATTGGTTTTGATGATTAATGACCAACAACTTTAAAAGGCAACATGAAGATGGGGTCCTAAGTTCAACTGATAAATTTGGTTTGGTTATTTAAAAGCATTGCTAAGATATTAATTCAAATTTCTTTATTAGGAATAACCCCACATATCATCTGGTCAAATATAATCTCGTTTACGAGGGGGTCCCACACAATGAACAGATGAATAGACAACAAAACAGTTTACTGTATCACTAACACAATAAAACTAAAAGAGTAAAATCTCTCTTTCTCCAACACACACACACAAAAACATTAGTTGCATCAATCAGCACCATACTTTGAAAAATAAATAACTAATAATAATAAATAAAATATATATGAAAATAAATATGAATATTTGCCCAGCAAAACAGAATATATGACGCATACAATACACAGGTATACACACAATGATGTAATAAAGGATAATATTAACTGTAACATGTACAATTAAGCTCAAAATATGAACACAAATATTTCTTAAACAAATTAGTTGATGTTATGGACCGAATATTTGGTGGTAGTTTGTTCCAGTCAGATGGGGCTTTAAATATAAATTATTTTTTTCAAATTATTTGCTGACTGATGGAATGAAGATAAATTTTTGTTTTGAGTGTTTTAAGGTATAGACTGATGAATAATTTACTGAGAATTGCTGTAGGTAAGAAGAATAATTGAAGTGAAAGCTGAAAATAAGCCTGTGAATGTGTCTCCTTGTACTAAGTGTGGTCCATTTAAGTGAGCTATACATGCAGCAATGATGAGTATTGTAGGACCAGCCAAGCACGAATCTTCAAAGATTGTTGTACGCAGTATTGAGTGGTTGAAGGTTTGCTTTAGAGGCATTCTGAAAGACAACATCTGCATCATCAAATAAAAGTAGGATGAGCTGTGAGGCAATTCTCTTTCTGACAGGAAAAGAAAAGTAATTTCTTGAATGAAATAAAACAGTGGTAAATATAATTAATGCGATCTAATGTTAAAGTGTAGAATCGAGCCATAATCGAGCTGTCCGCAGTGGTGTACCATCATTACCTGTTATATTTAGGTTTATAGATTTATTTTTTAATGCATGTTTTGTGTCGAAAATCATGGTATAGGATTTGGTTCGGATAAGCAGTAATTTAATTGCGAAAAGCCAGTTTTGGAGATTATCAAAGTCTGCTTGAAGTGCAGTTTGGATGTGTGATATATCTGGTTTGGAGGTTTCGGAATGATCGGACAAACTTGGTGATTTCTGTAAATTTAAACGCATTTTGGACAAAATTCAAAATGGCAGCCAAATTCTGATGTTTACATACATAGTCTTCTACGATCTGTCTAGGGATGTGCAACAGCATCAGCAGAGACAGGAAATAAGTCTTATGTCCAAACAAATCAAGAGATATCGGCTAAAACATGTTTTTGCTATTTATAGCGCCCCCCAGAGGTCAAAGGTCACAATATTTTTTGGGCCTCCCCAGGGGCAGGTCTTGAGGCCATGTACCAAGATTGGGGTCGATATGTCAAAGCGTTGCTGAGATATGGCCTCACATCCTGTTTGGTAGCTTTGCTGCCAACTTTCATTGGCTTTTACAGGCACAGGGTTTTGAATATCAAAACACCTCATAATAGCGATAGTGCAGCTCGGTCTGGAGATTCCAGTAATTCAGGTTTGCTCAAATTGGACAAAATCTGTGACCTGTGAAACAAAAACTTAAAGGTTTTTGTTAAATTCAAAATGCCGGAAAATAAAATATGGTGGAAAATGACGTCATAAGGTGCGTTGAACTCTGCTTGGCCCAAGGATTCCATCGGTACCGCAATTGCGTAAATCGGAGGAGCAGGTTAGAATTCATGAAGGTGAATGTAGATCAAACCGGTTGGTGGCGCAAGAGCTTCTAAGCAAGGGGTATGAAAATTAGTGGGAGTGATCAAGGGACTGTCCCGAACCAGTTTGCCAAATTTTTTACATTTTCCTTTGTATGGTTCTAGGGACTGCCATAGACTTCAATGGTGGAAGAAAGCGGAAACAATAATAAATATAGCGGCAAGCAGCAATTCCGGGGCTCAAGCCAAGCTAAATACCATCTCCCCCAGCCCAAATACACCTTGACACCAATGATGAATGGTATCGGTCAAACCGTTCTTGAGACATCATGTTGACAAGGTATTTGGAAGTGGGCAAATAGTTGTGACCTTGTCCCCTATTATGCCACCAGGTGCACAGCTAATTAGCCAGCCAGTTCAAAGTCTCCCCTACCTGACATCGCAAGGGGGACTGACCACCCAGAATAATGAAATCTGATAGACTGCTTGGCTGAAGGTGATCAGTTCTTCTTGCATCTGGTTGGTTACTTCCCCATGTGATGTAAAGAGGGAAAAGATTCAAAAATGGCATGCAATAATTAATTAGCTGTGCACCTGGTAACATAATAGGGGACCTTTAAGGCTTTTTTTCAGAAAGATCAAGAAATATCCTGTAAAACATTTTTTTTGCCATTTATAGCGCGCCCCAGAGGACAAAGGTCACGGTCTTTTTTGGCCCTCACCAGGGGGGCTGTTTGTGCGGCTTAGTCTGCAGATACTATGAACCTGGTTTCACTCAAATTGGACAAAATTTGTGACCCGTGAAACTTTTGAAAGGTTTTTGCTAAAAATTCAAAAAGGCGGAAAATCCAATTGGGCACAAAAGAGGTCATAGGATGTGTTGAACTCGGCGTAACCCAAGGATTCCAACGATACCTCATTTCTGGAAATCGGATGAACGGGTCAGAAGCTATGAAGGTGAATGTAGGTCAAACTTTGACCTGTTGGTGGCACTACAGCTTTTGAGCTAGAGGCATGGAATTTGGTATGCTTAATCATGGTACTTTTCTGAATGAGTGTGTCAAATTTCATCATTTACCTATGTACGTTTTTGTAATTTCTGTAAATTTAAGCAAATTTTGGACAAAATTCAAAATGGCAGAAAATCCATTATGGTGGAAAATGACATCATAGGGTGCGTTGAACTCGGCTTGGCCCAAGGATTCAAATTTTGACCTGGTGGTGGCGCTAGAGCTTCCGAGCAAGGGGCATGAAAATTGGTGAGTGTGATCAGGGGACTATCCTGAATAAGTCTGCCAAATTGTTCACATTTTCCCGGGTACGGTTCTAAGGGCTGCCATCAACTTCAATGGCGGAAGAAAGCGGAAGCATAATAATATTAATATTATTATAGAAAAGCTGCAAACACAATGGTTGCCTTCGCAGCTTCGCTGCTGGGCCACCAAATATAGGCGCAAGCAGCAATGGGGTGGCCAAGCAGCGGAGCAGGCCAGCCCGGGTAACCACAGTAACATGGCCGAACATGTCAGATACATCACTGTCTGCACACTTGAGAAATTTAAGATTAAATCACCAATAATTGACAGAGTTATGTGCCCGTTTCCTGTTTTACAGCTTAACCATCAAACATGATTGGTTGAGCGGATCAATGGCCACCAACGTTATTAAGCAACATGAAAATGAGGTCCTTAGTTCAACTGATAATTTTGGTGTGGTTATTTGTAAACGTTGCTAAGATATGAATTCACTTCCTGTGACTAGAATATTTGCCAGTGGTCAAAGGCCACCAAATTAAACAACTCTTCTCCAGAATGTCATAAGCTGCTGCATGCCCTTTTCTATGGCCCATTTCAGATATTGGCAATTATTTAGTGCCTCCTGTTTGTGTTTTTCCTCCTGCCTATTGTCTTCTTCCTCTGTGACTATGTTGGCGCGTTCGTATAGGGTTCTAACCACTGACAATTTGTGTGTTTTAGGGTGTTCTGATATCCATCATAGATATTGATCTGTATGCGTAGGTTTCCTGTGGACTTTTATCTTTATGGCCCCATCGTCTGTGTGATGTATTTTCATGTCTAGGAAAGCTATGGATTTCTCTGATTCTTCCTCGTTTGTGAATTTTATCTTTCCGGTATTGTCTATGATGTTTAAGTGATCCGTGAGCTCCTGTGTGTCCCACCTTTACCTTTTCCAGCAGCAACAGATGGAGATAGCAGATAAAGTATGTATGTTCCTGAATTGTAATGAAACAATAAAGTTATTGGAACAGTTATGCCAACCGGAAACGTCACTTTTGTGAACACTTGGCAGTTCCTCTTCCGCTCAACTACCCCTCAACTCTCCAGAACCTCAACACAACACTAAAAGTGAACAGCAATCAAATGATGATTCCCATCGCTCCAGGGTCAGACGCGCATTAAACATTATTCACCTAATTATTATTTATTGCCAAGGAGGTGTATGTTTTGGCCGGCGTTGGTTGGTTTGTTTGCTTGTCTGTGAGCAGGATCTCTCAAAAACAGCCGAATAGATTTTAACCAAACTTTGCAGGATGTTAGAGAAGCACAAGAGGAACAATTGATTAAATAGCATATCTAGGCCAAAGTACGACTGAGATAAACGCCACAGTTCAAGATTTCAAGTCTTTTCAATGGGCTGGATTTCCAATTGCCGTGCTTTTGGGTTTTGCTGCCACCTGGTGGTTAAATGCAGCAATACCCTACATCAGCCAGAAATAACAACTCATGCACAGAGTTGCCTTGGCGTAGCGGAGGTGCTGCGCTCTCTGAGTGCTCTTGTTAATTGATTTTTTAACCAGCTGTCCGTGACCCACTTTTGAGTCACGACCCACCAGTTGAGAACCACTGGTTTAAAGGGATAGTTCGGATTTTTTGACATGAAGTTCTTTGAAAGCACTTATTTACAAAGACCTCCGCAAGATTCAACGTTATGACACATCAAGCCTACTTCATATATTCATTCGACATAATTTGATGAAGATGCCTACTTAAACATTGCCATAAAAATACACGAGTGCCATAAGAAAAATGTATGAGAGTTAAGTAGTTTATTTATTGAAAAATTGCATCAAGATATTTACACATATTGCTGAAGATTATGGGAATTATTTGAGCGCGATGTGAAAAAGGGAAGTGGCTACTGGGAAAGACATCAGATATCTGATAAGAGAAGCAGTTCTGCTATTCGCCCAGCAGCTGGACTAAGAGATTTAATTTTGTGTCATCCGCCTACTCTTTGAAGTTTCGCGTGGAATGCTGCACGGCGAATAGCCTCTCCCTAAAAAAAAAAATAATAAACATTTTTTAAAAAAGCTGAATAAAAGGCTAAACACGTTGTTCAGCTTTTCCAACGACTTCATTAATTTTCCATTCAATAAGAAGAACTCCTCTAAAATCAAAAGCACATTTTAATATGAAGAAAGGTTTATAGCTACAGAATCATCACGCCAAGTAAATATTTTGACCAATGTCATTAAGTGGCATAAATATTTATAGATAATGTTATAGCTTAGGTAGGCAAGATGACCAGAGCAACGAGCAGCAAGCTGTTACGCATGCTACCAAGTAGCCAAGGCTAGACTTTACTGTTGTGAACTATGGGGTGTGATTAGTGCCACGGCCTAGCTAAAGGGGGATTTACATTTGAACGTACGGGCGTCTACGTGCAACTTACGTGCGAAATTTGGGAAAAATGACTGCGTGCTTGACGTGGCGAGTACGTGACACGTGCGTGTTTTGCTGGCCGCAGGGCACGTAGTACCGCCCGTAGCAAAGAATTGGTCTGCAAATTAATTCCACGGTGCACGCAGCGATCAGTCGAAAATAGTCCACGCTAAGTACATGGCAAGTATGTCACAAGTGCGTGTGCTGTAGATATATATAGGGTTTTATGGGGAAAATTCCATTAAAATTAATTCAAAATGAATCATATATCAAGAATTTTAAAATATTTTTAATATTGTAAGCATATGAATATACACCCACGCAAGTGCCACGCACGTGGTAAGCACTTCTGTCGTCCGGGTACCGCAAAACTGACTTACTTTCCACGCACGACACTGGCGGAGCAAGCAGGTCGGACGTACATCTCACGCAGCGCACGCACGTGGCAAGTACTTGCACCTGCGGGTTATTTAAACCCGGTCATTTGCCAGTTCTTGAACAGTTGTGAAAATGCCACCCAGGAGATCCAAGAAATCACCAGCTTCCAGTCAGCTTTCTGCTTCCACTGCCTCCACTTCCAAGAATACCAGCACGGATGAAGATGACAAATGATGCTGAGTCCTGTTACATCAGCATTTTTAAATAGTACCCCAACCCGCACTGGCCTAGAACACGTACTCCACACTCACTTGCGCCTTGTCGGCGACGTGCATGCCACTCAAGTGGCAATCACGTTACACGTGCGTGAACCCCTCCCGTACGTCTGCATTACTTGCCACTTGAATAGCGCGTGCATGTTAAGTACTCTCCACTTGCGAGCATCACGTCCCACGTGCGTGTGAAAAGGTCCCTGATCGTCACGGATTTTGCAGATCACGCCAGCTTCATGTAAGTGGCACGTATTGAACAAGTACTTACCCTGTACGACCAGAAAAATTGGCTGTGTGCGCCACGATCGGTCTGCGGGTCAGTTTTGGCCGTAGAACTCGGGTCGCCCGTGGAACACGCAGTTCACGTAAACATGCACGATCAATTGTAAATAGCCCCTAAATGAGCTCACTGAGTGGATAGCTGACCTGTCTGATGCATGCCTCCTGTGTGTTGAAAAAGCAGTTTGATTATCATGGGAGTAAATGTAGACTATAGGGAGTGGCGGCGTCAAGTAGGCAATCATGCGGCCTAGCTCATCACTGTATACGTGACGGTGTATCGGCTTGACGTTAGAAATAGGTTTTTTTTCCCCCCAAAGCATCTGGATAAGCAACGTGTGGACCAACGTGTGGATATGCGCCTGGATAACCTCCACTTGGATAAGCGTGTAGATAACCTACGCCTGGACGAACCTTCGTCACTACAGGTAGAGTAAATCTATATTGTTGCCATCAGCCAACGTAATGATAATCTAATTTTGCGAGGCCAATAAGTTTACTTTGAACTGCAATGCTAACTCACTGTCTTGCAATCTAACTTTCACAAAAGTGCAGAATCAGGGTGTTTTCAATAAACCAACATTAGCCCATGTTTTAGGGATCTAGATAATGCTACTCAAAGGAGCTAGTTTATTCCGTTCTCACTGGTTAGCTTTGTTTAATGTCAGCTTTTAGCCTGTGTTAGCTCAAAATGAGTAACAAAGTTGGGCAGGTGTATGCGCAATAGCTGCATAGGTCACCATGTATCACAGTAGTGCACATTAAATTGCATGTATTTTACTGAGCTATTTCATACTTGGAAGTACTCAGAATGGAGATCAGGCTACAGACCATGAGAAGGAAGAAAGCAGTTTATTCTTAAGTTACAATGGGAAAGACGGAGAGTCAGAGAACAGTCTTGACAATACCCAATATTAAGCTATACTGAGCGGTCTTGTTCATTTTCAGTTTCATGTGTGGCAGTCCATATGCAAAAATGGATTGCTCCATATTATGCTGAATAACGTGATTAAACTATTCTGAAATTAAACCATATCAGAGGCTTACAAAGACCCTTTTACTCTCAGGAAATGGTATGTTTATTCCTCCTTTTCATGGTGATCCAATTTTCTTTTTATTAACTACCACATCTAAAATTGCCTTTCTAAAGGCTGAAACAGTTGGTCCAAATTTAATCGTCCCCAGCGTCCAGCTTTTTCCCCCCCACTGATTTGCTTTGGGTTCAGTGAGTCTTGGATCTTAATATATTATTATAAGTAATAATGCTCTCCTCACCAGTATAGTACATTTGTAAAAAGGACATGAAGCCTATCACATTTACTGATTAAGTCACTTCATAATGCTGGAAGCAATCTGCCAATTGACCAATAAGGTTGAGAAAATTTGATTTCTCATTTCTATGCCACTGCCTACCAGCCAAATGGTGCCTGATTTATAGAAGTGCTCCTGCTTGAGAAAGGTAAGGTTATTTACTGCAGATGATATGTCGAAGCATGAGTTTGGTGAAGACATTTTTAGGGTTGTGATGACGTGAGTCCTTCCTCCAATCACCCCGATTTTTTTTTTAATATAATGCTCGTGAGACCTCATTCTCACAACAATTGGTCATTGATGGAGCTAGTAGTAGCTAGGTCTTCTTGCATGGAGATTATACTGAAATGTATATTATTTTCTTTTGGAGGAGTGTCACCTGCAGCAAACTATTGTTTGATTTAAGAAGTTTCACTTTTCCATAATTGGACCTTTGTGTTGACATCAGATTGCAGTATAGAGTCAAAACTTACGGGTTTACGGGTGACAATTATATGACACCAAACAATATAAAGACATACACATCTTTTTGTCCAGTAGGCTGGGTGCTTGGTCAAAAAAGGTGCACAGCCAAGCATAAGATAAAGTAGTTCAGATTCACACACCAGGTAGCTCCTGTTTGAAAAAAATGTATTTTCCAGGAAGTGATGTTTTGTGCTCTACTTAATTGGACACAGTATTTTACTTTGCTCCAAATGTGTTCTGTACAGCCGTGGCCAGGGCGGACAGGCAGCGGCTCCTTGCCCAAAATGGCAAAATCCTGCAGTAATCGCCAGGACCCAGACTGCAAGGACCTCAGTCATCTTTTGTTTGGCCTCTCCCTCTTGAGCCACAGAGGACTGTCCCCCCATGGCTGCTCCCACCACCAACCTCATTTCATAAACTGTCTCTCAGCTCCCTCCTCACAGATACCTGCTGTGTGCCCGCATTACCCTGTAAAATTATTTTCATGATGATTCACTATTGTTTAAGCAGTGCCCCAAATACTTATTTCTTCTCTGTGGTGGTCACAAGACCCCGGAGACTAGACACTTATGGAGGAAGATGTAGCTGGTGTAACCAAGCCAGGCTTCAGGACACCAATTGCTTGGCATCTTTGGATCGCTGTGACAAGTGTCATGAGTGATTTCAGTCACGTGAAGAGTAGGAGGAGGCAGAAGGGGACAACCTATTGGCAAATTTCAAAGTATTGAAATTTTATTTTATTTTAATTTATTTTTACAAATAATTAATTGTCATTGCTTAGATACAGTGTACTTATGTAATAACTTAATTGTGGACATGTACTGGAGTTTTATGATTTTATGCGTAAAGTTATAGAACTGAACATTTTTACACTACACTCTCGTATTAAAAGGAATTGTAATACTGATGACTTGCATTTATTTCACTCTTGTTTAATTTAACAATGGGATTTCACTTTAAATTCTTTTGAAATTATGCAGAGCATGGATTCTACCTGGAATTGTCTAATTTATGTTGGCTTATATAGTGTCCCCAGGGTCTGATCTTTAGTGGTGGTGGTGGGGGGGGACAATATCCTTTGTTAAACATAATATCAATGAAAACAAAATGAACGGCCTCAGACACAAGTATTTCATTAGTTCTGTCCCTGTAATCGTACACAAAGTCCATTATTGTGCTCATTGGAATAATGGGCACCCTTCAGTAAAAATGCGCAATGCAAGATGGAGGGAAAAAAGTATTTTCTTTATCATGATCTTTCATTACAACTATTCACAGAAATCTAACTTTTAATTGCAGTAACATAATTTAAAGAAACCTTGAAATTTTGGCAAGAAACAATTATGTTTCTCAAAAATGCGTGTCCCACAATTACTGTCAACTCTGCACTTAATTTGTGTGACCTCCCTTTGCCAGGATAACAGCTTTTAATTTAATTCTTTAATGTATGAGGAGGTTGGTGAACACATGGATTGGGATCTCAGACAGTTCCTCAGTGCAGAATTTCTCCACGTCCTTCAGATTCAGAGGTTAATGCTTGTGGACTCTGTCAGTTCATCTGATTTTTTTATGGGGTTTATGTCATGAGTCTGTGATCGTCATGGCAAAACTTAAATGTTCTGCAGTTAGTGAACCATTTTTGACTACAGTTTCAGGAGTGCTGTCGTGGTTCTCATTCAGAAATATTTTCATATTATGAGGTTCCCCCATCCTCAAGCAATTTGAGAGAGAAGATTCTTGAGAAATTCAGGCTTTATTGAGACATATTGATGAATATGAAGGAAGAACTGCCATTCTGCTTTTCACACAGTTTTTATACCTTTATCACAGGAAATATCTTCCAAATATGGTTTTTCTGCCCTCGTGCTACAGTGGTTCAATAACGTAATGTCTGCTTCTTACTTGTTTTTCAATGGTACAGTCACATGGTGTATAAATGTTACTTGTTTTTCTCCTTTTATCAGTTGGCATCCTTTGCAAAATGACTTCAAGCCTACTTGTTTCTGAGGACTTTTAGTTGGGTCACAGGTCGTCCGAGACAGGCAAACCAAAACACTGCCAACTTGCCTTAAAAACTGCAAACAAACGATAACAGCCCTGTTCCAGTGTAATACTGGAGCAAGAATAACTATATGATTTCTGATGAATGATGGTGAATAATACTGATGATTGAACAGATATTGCCTGAATCACCTGAAAAGATGTCAATCAAAGCTACAGAAGCCAACTGCTTATGTGGATGTGTGTGGGTGTGGGCGCATGTGCGCGCCTGTGCCTGTGCTTGTGTGTGTGTGTTGCTGTTGCTTACATACTACAGTTTCTGATTATGATCATTAATTATGGTTATTGATTTACTGATGAATATGATGATAAATATTGAAATATAAATCTCAACAGTGCATTGGCTCCAAGTCCTGCAGCAAGCATCTAACCACAGCCTCTTTAAAGCTTCCTGACTGAGGCTGTTCCTTTTTAATTGAATATCAGCTCGTATTAGATGGTGTCCATGATACAATGCATCTGAATAAGATGTCCAGGGCTTTTGGAACAAGAACAGTGCGCCAAGTACAAAATGAATGAATACAAATGTAACAATAAAACATTAAGAATACAAGAAAACACAAGTACAAGAAGAAAACACAAACAATACTCATTCCCTACTGGATTGTAAACAAAGAAATGTACTGTTTAATCTTTTTCTGGATTCCACTGAATTTATAAGGGCCCGAGCCGACTGAAAGTCGTCCGAGGACTCTATTGAAATCGTACTGTTTTTTTCCTATTATTATTAGGGCCCGAGCCGACTGAAAGTCGTCCAAGACCCTATTGAAATCGTACTGTTAATTTTATTATTATTACTATTATTATTATCATAAGGGCCCGAGCAACGACTGCAAGTTGTCTGCGGAGGACCCTATTGAAATCATGCTGTTTATTAGGGCCTGAGCTGACTGCAAGTCGTCTGCGTTGGGCCCTATTGAAATCGCGCTGTTTATTAGGGCACGAGCTGACTGAAAGTCGGCCGAGGACCCTATTGTAATCGTACTGTTTATTTTTATTATTATTATTATTATTATTATTATTATTATCATCATCATTATTATTACAAAAGTATTTTTCTTGCGAAAATTCAAACTGCAATTTCGCCCCTTTCCCAATGGTGAAAACGCGTCTAACTTTCCACATATGTCCCGCTACATGTGAAATTTGATATTTTTGTACCGTCGCACAGCTCCGACCCCAAATGCTGAAATAGCGGCCCCTAAACATGTTGCAAAATTCCCATAGGGAATTTTGGTTACTTTGTCGTAGGCTGGTGAAATTCGGTATTTATATGCATCGTACCAAGGCATACAAAAAACTTCATTGGAGCCACGCCCTAAACCGAACAAAAGTCGGCCATTTCGATTAGAATTTTTAAATTTTAAAACGAACTGGGGATTTTGCCGGATCGACTTCAAATTTGGTACACATCATCGTGAGACCAAGCTGATCAAAAGTTGTGCTTTGCAGATCTGTAGTTCAAAAGGCGTGGCTGCTAGGGCGTGATAAATTTTAGTGATTTGACTAAAGTGTAAGTGTTACTTACACTTGTACTGATGACACACTGTTGAACCCATCAACTTCATTCTACTTCTAAAAAATGCAGAACAAGTTGATGAAGCTACATTATGAACACTGTGTAGCTACAAGTTATGGCATCCGTGTGGTGACGGGGTGACTTTGGATCCCTCGCCATGAAAATACGTTTGGGATTCCCAATGCTCTCACGCCCACATACTTGACTATAGTAGCTTAAAACTTGCTGGTCATGATGATTGCTCCGCCCTGAACGTCCAGATGCCTTAACTTCCCACTTTGCTACTAGCGCCCCCATGTGGTAACGGGAAGTAACCAGTTATTGCTTTCACTTATACTGATGACACATAGTTGAACACATCGACCTCATTCCACTTCTATTACATGCAGAACAAATTGGTGAAGCTACCTTATAAATGCTGTGAAGCTACGCGTAATGGCGTCCGTGTAGCGACGCTGACACTATCCATCCCTCGCCATGAAAATACGTCTGGGTTTTTGATGTCTTTAATAAACTTGTATCATCATAAAATTTCATAGACGGGTCAAGGGTGTCGAGCTCTCACATCTGATTGGGGCATTGTCCATAAGGGCAGCAAAAAGCCTCGATAGCGCCCCCTTGAAATTTTCAAAAACCCCTCCCCATAGGGGTTTTTATGGAGTAGGAAGATGAAAATTGGTACACGTGTATTTAGCCAAGACACCCAAAAAAGTCACAGGCATCATTTGTCTACTCTGAACAGGAAGTCGGCCATTTCGATTTTAACGTGTCATTTTTGCCTGATTTTCACACATTGTACTTTAATGCACTCCTCCGAGAGATTTCATCCAAACAATACCAGATTCACGAGTAAACATCAAGAGACCGTGCTGATCTAAAGTTGTGCTCTGCATGTCTGTAGGCCAGTGGGCATGGCCGCTAACAGGAAGTGACCAGTTTTTACTTTCACTTGTACTGATGACACATCAACTTTATTCCTCCTCTACAACATGTAGAACAAGTTGTTGAAACTACCTTATGAATGCTGTGAACCTTTGAGTAATGGTGTCCGTGTGGCGATGCGGTGACTATGGATCCCTCGCCAAGGAAGTACGTTTGGGTATTCAATGTTCTAAATGAATTTGTGTCATCATGCAAATTGATATGCCGGTCAAGGGTGGCAAGCTCTCACATCTGATTGGGCCGTTGCCCATGAGGGCAGCAAAATGCCTCGATAGCACCCCCTTGAGATTTTCAGAAACCCCTCCCCAAAAGTTTTATTTTTGGGATAGGAAAATGAAAATTGGTACACTTGTATGTTGCCAATACAAACAAAACAAGAGCACCGGCAACGGTGCATAATACGCCTGTCATGAACATGGATCAGGAAGTGGACAGACAACATGATACCAATATCCAACAGACAACAGCCCCATGTGACCTTTGACCTATGTCCGTGACCTTCACCTTGGAGGGAGGGCCGTAAACATGGTACGCGACACTCCGCTCAGTGATGGTATATGTGTGTATGAAATGTCATGGATGTATCTCAAGCGGTTGAGAAGTTATGCTGTGACGCCAGTGACCTTGACCTTGACCGGGTGAACGAAATCATGGTGCGCGACACAGCGCCTGGTGATGGTGCAAGTGTATGTGAAGTATCACGAATGTAGCTCAAGCGGCTCAGGAGTTATGCCCCGGACAAGAAATTGCTAACAGACAACAGACAGACGGACGGACGGGGGTGATGACATAATACGTCCCGTCTTAAGATGGGCGTATAATAAAAAGTCTCTGGCACCATCGGTAAACTCCAAACAGGAAGTCAGCTGTTTTGATTTTAACGTGTCATTTTGGCCCAATTTCCACACGTTGTATTTTAACAAACTCCTCCAAGCGATTGCGTCCAATCAACCCAATATTTATTTCAGATCAAGAGACCATGCTGATCAAAAGTTGTACTCTGCATGTCTGTAGCTCAATGGGCGTGGCCGCCATGGCGTCCCCATTTCAGATGCCTCGCCAAACACGTTCGAGCAGTTCTCTCTCTCACACTTCATCCGAATGGATTCAAAATTCCTGTACATGGTAAAAGCCCCACCCTGAACGCCTTGATGAGCTCCTAAGCAATCCTGTTCATGGCACCCCCTTGTGGAAACAGGAAATACCACATTTTACGTTGAAATTGGCCAATTTGCTCAAAACTTCATATTTGTGCCTAGCGTCTGCCACTGAATGTGCCTGCCAACATTTGGTTACGCTCTGAGTGCCCCCTAGTGGATGAAGTATCAACTTGTCATAACTTTCAGCTTTGTCCGATTAGCTCGACACTTTCTCTCAGGTTGGGGCCTGCACTTGACCGATCCAATGGTCGTGAGTGCACAGCTGCACCCATCAGGATCTCACAACAACCCCAACGTGCGCAAGGTTGCGAGGGCCCGTTCAACGCTGCTTGCAGCTTTAAATATTATTATTATTATTCCTCCGACATTTCAAGGGCCAATTACGCCCCTTTCTCAAACTTGAAAACGCTTGTAACCTTCCACATTCATCCGGTCACATCCGAAATTCTATATTTTTGGGCGCTCGTTCACGGTCGACGCAAAATGCCAAATTAATTCAGTAAACAATTTGGTCGTGAGTGCACACCTGCACCCATCAGGATCTCACCACTACTCAAAACGTGCACAAGTGTGCGAGGGCCCATTCATCGCTGCTTTCAGCTTTAACCCCTTTCAGCAGATGTAGATGTCTGCGTCTATAGACCTGCAAATTTAAGCACGCTGTTACAGTACTCGATCACTAGATGGCACCCCCGGATCAGTTATTGAATGTCCACAAGCAAGCAGACCTCGAACGTGGTTCTGAATATGGGGAAGTTAACTCCACGCCCTGTTTTTCAAGAGCTGCATGAATTAAACTCCTCAGCTAAGCCTGATGTGCAAACTGGTCAGTATCCTTGCCCATAGTATCGATCCAGCAGTTTAAAAAAACGATATCTTGACACAGAAAAAATCGTTATCCTCTGTAGCAACCAGTTTAGCCACAGTGAGCCAACAGTATTCCAATTAGTGGTTCAGAAAAATCAGTTTTCTGAGGCAAAAAAATCGACATGGTTTTGATTCTCTCACATTTACTGTTAATTACAGTCGTCACATACAAAAAAATTCGTAGTTCCCTGCCGTGGATTTACGCATAGATTACTTCATTGACAAATTCAGCGCTTCCTTATATCCACCCGAGTACTGGCGTTGATAGCCAATCACTCAATCATACACTCAGGCTGTTCTATGTAATTGTAGAGTTACACTTCATGCCCTCGTGAAGCTACCCTGGTAACAATGTTTTGATTGGCTCGTTTCTTATCTAATTCCTGAGTGTTTAAACATTTTAGAGTAAGTGAAACACATTGATTGGAAAAACACAGAGCATGCAAGCCTATGTGTATCAGCAGGCTCGGTTGTATCCTGTCTACGTTGTGCACATGACGCGGCTCAAATAGACGCGATTTATAGAAAACACGTTCGCATAACAGGCCTTGAAGTGTTCAGTTACATTTACAGGATTTAAATGACATTAGGATATGGTCAACTGATATTATTTCGAATGAAACGGGACCGGAGGGTTCCTGCTTCTGGATACATCGGTCTCTGGAGGAGGGATTCATGAAAAAGGTGAGGCTGCTACTTTGTTTTTTTTTTTGGAATGGACCTCCCATTTGGGTGGACCTCCTGGTACATTTATTGCACGTTTCTTTTGAATCCAGGGAGGCAATGGATTGTTCCCTGAAAGTGGAGTGTCTGTTCTGTTAAAATCAGGTATATTTCAGAATTCTGATATTACTGAGTTAGTGAGTTGCACTTGTTCCTTATGAGTGTTGAAATGGGTTTGTGAGCTTAGAAGAGGAGACTGGTGGTATCTTTCATTACAGGGTGAATGTTCTGACCGAATGTAATGTTGAAGATGAATTCTACTTGTGCTCAAGGAGTTTATGATACCAGAAATGTATAGTTTTAAGCCCCAGCAGTTTTTCAATCCTCAGAAGTATTTTTTTTTTTGCAATATCAATGGTGAATTCTCATGAAGATTTTTTATGTTTGCAGCTCATTTTCTCTACCAAAATCATGAAAATAAACTGAAATGCTATGTAATTCTAAATGCTGTAAGTGTCTTTTCTGAATTGAGCCACATTTTCCCTCTTTATGAAGCTTAAATCTTGAATTATACAGCATTAAAGTGGGTAACCCATATATAGCCAAATTTGGCTTCTGGACAAAGGGGTTAATTAAATCAATATTATTCAAAACTGCATACCTGCACAAGTAGCTTGAGCCGCATGCTTTTTATAGCCTATTTAACCGCCAAGTGCCACCTTTTTTTAAAAAAAATTTTTTTTATATCAACTCACGCAATACCGAGAGTGAAAGGCGATATTTTATTGGAACACAGACCAGTTCAATCAATGCGAAGCATTGCCCTATTAGTAGGCTACGTAAATCATTTATCTGTACTGAATTTAGCCCATGATTTCATCGTTGTTTGATCCAACACATTCTCATCCAGACTAGTCATATATTGACGCAACCTGACCAAGCATCGATATGAGGCAGAAGGGAGCTTTTGGTTTGAGGGTTATTTGTATTATTTGAGGGTTTGGGTTAAGGGTTAAAGGTTAGGGGGTTGGGTTCATTTTAAACTGGCGTCAATAAAGGACGCTTAAAGCAACATTTTGCCTCGTATATCGACACTTGGTCAGGTAGCGTCAATTTATGACGCATTGGGATGAGACTGGGCTCTTAGATCGCATATGGAGAGAAAGTGTCTCTTTCTCAAGGAGAATTAGGGGAACACCGTTGCTTCTAATTTTGCTATGAACAGGGTCAAAGGCAAAGAAAAGTATTTCATAAATGCAGCAGCTTTGGTGAACAGACGCAACCTTGTTTGAAAGGTAAGGCAACGCACGGTGTATTTATCAAGCTGCCTAAACAACGCACGTTTCAAAAACACAATTTGAAGACCTGTTTCCATCAAGGACAGTAAGATATTTTATACAGTCCTTGGTTTCACTAGCCATGTTTCCATCCACTTTTTATTTTGCGAATTAGGTCATATCGAATTCAAAACGCCTTATGGAAATGGTGCAATTCGACTTGATTTCAAGAATATTGACACAAAGTTCATACGGTTGATCTGATAGGATTTTCTCTTGATCGGTAAAAGGTTTATGCGATAAATGCTGATGGAAACGTTATTTGCCGAATAAATCTGCTACTGCATGGTGACTGTGTTTTGATGCCGTCGTTGCATTCTGATAATGGTTTGCTATGTTGCCAATAGCTGGCACATAAGCATGTATAACTTGTGCAATAATCATCATTTGTCGGTAGACGCCATCCATTTCGGCTAACTAGCTAAATTAGACTGCGAACACACTTCTTTTATTCTCTTGAAGGTTCTGCAATTCAGTGTGAAAATGAATGGAAACGGCTTAATATGTCAGAAATCTATTCGATACACCAATTCGATTGCATAACAGCATGTGACCTCATTACGCACAACTTTTTATTCGCTTTAATGCCGTTAGATGCAAACGCATTTTCACCTGCTTTTTTCGCATGAATATTTTTGCCGAACTTCAGATAGTTCGATTGAATAGTGGATGGAAACATAGCTAATGATGGCAAGTTAAGACAGTTTTCCTAGCGGTAATGTCGAAGTGAGTTGTCCTTAGCAGAGAGGATTCTCTCAGACCAATCAGTGGGCTGCCTACATAACATATTTAATTTTGCAATTTTTCAGCAGCCAGTAATAGGCCAGTCAGTTATAGGCCTGTGGGTTATTCATGAGTGGGGTCCAGAAAAACAATTTTATTTATAATTTTTTTTTTAATTGCGCTTTGTTGGAATGTTAGTGATAAATAAATATACTCCTAATTTTGTAATTGATTTATTCTTTGAAGCATGAATATTAATTTATGCAACTGCAATGCCTTGACTTCAGTTAGGTAAGTACACAGTCATAGCCATAAATGTACGAAGAATTTGCGGAATAATTTCTTTCAGGGTTTCGGTTTTCGGCCAAGCGTTTCTCATTTTCGGTTTTGGCCAAAAATTTTCATTTCGGTGCACTTATAATTTGTATTACTTCGTCTCATTTTCCAATCTCTGCACTCAGTTGGCTAGTTCGCATTTTTCAAAGTAATAGGCTACAAGAAACTTAAAGTAAAACTTTCTTCAGAAGTAGCGACAGCGTCTGGTCACTGAGTCACGTGATAGACACGGACGTTCATCAGGTCAGTGAGCTCTTTAGCTAGGCCGTGGCACCAATCACACCAGAGTGTGTTCACAATGCTGGTCATCAATTCCAGTTTACAACTTTTTGAAGCTTTTGCGAAGTTAAAATCCACTTCTTGTGACAGATATGGGTCAATTTATTTCGCACCCAATGCCATCAAGCAGCAAAGACAATTCTAGGTATAGTGCATGTTCTGTGTACCTACAGCAACCATTTATTGTCCAAAATATGACCATTTTCTGGAAAAAAAAATGTGTTATTTGAAAAAGAGCATCAGTTTACCTGTGTAAAATCCTCATCTGCAAGTGAGGAATATTGTTAATTTGGATACCAGTGGATCCATAATGAACTCTACTTTCCAGTGATATATAATAAGTTACATTTCTGTTGAGATTTCAAGTACTCAGGATGCTTAAATGACATTTCACTAATTTGAAAGAATTGCTCAATTTGACCCTACCTTGGGAACTGAGCATACAATTCAATTAACCAAATTACCTGTTTAAAATCGCTTAGAATACCACTTTGTTCATCATAGATTTTGTAGAATCTTACATTTTCTCATCCTCACATTTTTTTCTTTGTAATCAGCCTGAAGATAACGGCTTAATATTCCCATCCCACAGTGTCCATCCATAACAGTGCAAATTTTTCCGAATTGGAGTGCGCAATTGTAATTATACCATAATGGGAGAAATATCTACTAATAAGGAATGTGTACACAAGGTTTGCCCCCGAAACTCTGACTGGGCCCTGAGCCACAGAAGTTTTACTCTTAAGCAATATCTCTTGGAACTAATATGATTTTCTAATGGTTAAAAGAGGTTTTAGGATAAATTCATTAACGCCTGGAGTAAGATGAGCATTGCCCAGACAGTCACGTTCACCTTCGACTGCATCATGATCAGCAGTGATTCATGCCCAAATAAATCCAACCTATACCCTACTGATCAACTCAAGTGTGTCAAAGAATCAGAATCAGATATTCTCCACTTTTAAATGCCATGTAATTGTGATCGATTAGCTGCCAATTGAATTGATGGATCCAGGGAATGCAAGGGTTCCATAATGTCAGTCCATCACAAATCCATCTACATGTGCAATCATTGCAAAACTGAATAAATTTCAACACTAACTTATTTCATTATATATAAGATAAATAGATACTTAGCTACATTAGCCACAGTGCCACAGCCACAATCCATCAGCCTATCACATTAGGTAGGCTTATGATTACCCAATAATGAGACTGCCTGACTACCTAATATTGAGAAAAAACCCCTAAAATTTGATTATCTCCTATAGAATTGCCCATACCCTAAACTAACTTAAAAAGTTGGTCTTCTTCCTCTATGTGAATACTCTGCTTTGTGATTCAGTGATGTCTAATGTGGCAGAAATATCAATTTTAAGCCTATTTTCAATAAACATAAAGCGTAAATTGATAGTTCCAGTGAAAAGATTGTTTCCACACCTCTCGTTCCCAGTTGCATAGGTGATGTACTTCGAAAAAAAATCAGAAGTCTTTGGAATATACGAAACCCAAAACCAGTGAAGTTGGCACGTTATGTAAATGGTAGATAAAAACAGAATACAATGATTTGCAAATCCTTTTCAACTTATATCCAATTGAATACAATGCAAAGACAAGATGTTTAATGTTCAAACTGAGAAACTTTTATCATTAACTTAGACTTTAAAGGCAGCAACACATTGCAAAAAAGTTGGCACAGGGGCCTTTTTACCACTGTGTTACATTGCCTTTCCTTTTAACGACATTCAGTAAACGTTTGGGAACTGAGGAGACCAATTTTAGAAGCTTTTCAGGTGGAACTCTTTCCCATTCTTGCTTGATAGACAGCTTAATTTGTTCAACAGTCCGGGGTCTCCGTTGTCGTATTTTACGCTTCATAAGGCGCCCCACAGTTTCAATGGAGACAGGTCTGGACTACAGGCAGGTCAGTCTAGTACCCGCACTCTTTTACTACGGAACCATGCTGTTGTAACACGTGCAGAATGTGGCTTGGCATTGTCTTGCTGAAATAAGCAGGGGCGTCCATGAAAAAGACGTTGCTTGGATGGCAACATATGTTGCTCCAAAACCTGTATGTACCTTTCAGCATTAATGGTGCCTTCAAATATGTGTAAGTAGCCCATGCCTTGGGCACTAATACACCCCCATACCACCACAGATGCTGGCTTTTGAACTTTGCGCCTATAACAGTCCGGATGGTTCTTTTCCTCTTTGGTCCGGAGGACATGACGTCCACAGTTTCCAAAAACAATTTGAAATGTGGACTCGTCAGAACACTTTTCCACTTTGCATCAGTCCATCTTAGATGAGCTTGGGCCCAGCGAAGCCGGCGGCATTTCTGGGTGCTGTTGATAAATGGCTTTCGCTTTGCATTGTAGAGTTTTAACTTGCACTTGCAGATATAGCGACAAACTGTAGTTACTGACAGTGGTTTTCTGAAGTGTTCCTGAGCCCATGTGGTGATGTCCTTTACACACTGATGTCGGTTTTTGATGCAGTACCGCCTGAGGGATCGAAGGTCACGGGCATTCAATGTTGGTTTTTTCGGCCTTTTCGCTTACAGGCAGTGATTTCTCCAGATTCTCTGAACCTTTTGACGATATTACGGACCGTAGATAATGAAATCCCTGAATTTCTTGCAATAGCTCGTTGAGAAATGTTGTTTTTAAACTGTTCGACAATCAGCTCATGCATTTGTTCACTCAGTGGTGACCCTCGCCCCATCCTTGTTTGTGAATGACTGAGCATTTCAGAGAAGCTGCTTTTATACCCAATCATGGCACCCACCTGTTCCCAATTAGCCCTTCACCTGTGGGATGTTCCAAATAAGTGTTTGATGAGCATTCCTCAACTCTCTCAGTCTTTTTTGCCACTTGTGCCAGCTTTTTTTGAAACATGTTGCAGGCATCAAATTCCAAATGAGCTAATATTTGGAAAAAATTATAAAGTTTACCTGTTCGAACATTAAGTAACTTGTCTATGCAGTGTATTCAATTGAATATGGGTTGAAAAGGATTTGCAAATCATTGTATTCTGTTTTTATTTACGATTTACACAACGTGCCAATTTCACTGGGTTTGAGTTTTGTATTTGGTACCAAATGCAAACCCAGAAACCCCACAACAAAAAAGTTACAATGATTTACTTATAAATTTGTCAATTCTATCACAAAATTTTATAAAAATCTTATTTTTCTTTTGCTTATTTCAGTAGGTTCCCATTCTTGCCCACATAAAATTTTTTGTAGAAAGTTGCGCAATATAGTTCTATAAATCCTGTAAAATTTTTTTTAACTTTCGAGACCGGTAATATTGATCCAGAGATCAATATATCAAAGGAACTCTCATTTGTAAGAATGAACAGTTTGTTTCAAATAGGATATGATTATCAACCTTTACCCAAAGTAGTTGATATGTACTCAAAATCATAAGCAATAACTAAAAAAGAATGGTATTATGGCTTCAAAATGGTATGAATTCATTCTGGATCATTCCGGATCATGTCAACTAGCAAGCTGTAATGGAGTCCTTACATCTAATAGTGTGTCTATCCTGGATAAAGACAAGAAAAATATTATCTATATCAATTTACAGCTTCAATTCTTGCATCCAGTGAGTTCTGTATCTAGGTAGCTATTGCATGACAGAGTTCAACATCATTTTAGCTTGCTGTTTCGATATTAGCGATAAAGTGATGATTTTTTTTGTTGTGCATTTATTTTATGGGCGATGTGTAGGGTAACTACATCCATTGTAGTGAACGCTAGCTAGTTGACAAGCTGGTTAACTAACTAATGCTCAAATCAACATATTTTCCTGGACACCGGCAAGTGTGGAGGAAAAAAGTCAATCTTGTTCGCTGGTGGTTGAAATGATATGGCCGATCGACTCTGCAAGAAGCAAACTACAACTGAATGCACTGTCACAGGAGATACAGAGATCCATTGCCAAAGACATGTGCAAGAGAAAAACAGAAAAACTCTTGGAATTCTTGGAATTAGCCCAGAGGTGTGAACTGTCTATCAGGCTAATTCCTAGTTCTTCATCTTGATCGCACCAAAATAGTGGGCTGTTTTTTCAGCTATCAGCATTATAATACTGTACATGTATGTAATTGAGCGGCTGTGGTGAAGGCCCATAAATCATGTTCATGGTGTTTTCCGTAGTGAAACCATCAGCCGCCCTCTCAGGGGCCGATCACACTGAATGCGCTTTATCGGCGTGGGGAGTCCTTTCTGTTAATATTCTCAATGATAAGATGAGTTCTGGAGTCTGGTTTTGCGCCCAAGCACCTCATATTTAAGCGCGCCAGGCGCCTCGCTGTTTTTTGATGCACTTCGTCTGAAACACAGTCCTATTTTGAGGCGGCTCAGTAAAAGCCTACGTCTTCCCTGCTGTCCAATCATGTGGTGATGGTTTTCCCCCTGCTCAGAGTTTCGTGGACCCAGACAGATCTCCTTTTTTTTTTTGACTTGTCTTCCACTCTCAAAAAGGGCAAAAGCAAGTGCCCTATGAGAATTCATTGTTTATGAAAAAAACAATTCACACAAAAAAATTGGATTTAGCAATGAGGACACAAAGTGTATGTTGCACAACTAGAACCCAAAGGGAACCTGAGCATCAAGTTTGGGGAAGATTGGACAGGAAGTTCCTCAGAAATAGCAGAAACAAAATATCCAACATGGCTGTCCAGTCGCCATCTTGGACTCACGCATTTGACTTTAAAAGCCATTTTAAAGGGGAAACCTGGAGGCATGATAAAAAAAAATTGCCCCCACAGGTCTTGAGAAATAGCAGTAACAAACTTTTGTGTTGAAATCCAAGATGGTCACTGGGCAGCCATATTGGATTTATCCAAGAGATTAAAAAAAAAAAACCAATGATGCATAATTATGACCAAAAGGGAAGGTGGTACTAAGTTCGAGAAAGATTGGACCAGTAGTTCCTGAAAAATAGCGGTGACAAAATATCCAATATGGCTTCCCTATCGCCATCTAGGATTCATCCATTTGACTTCAAAAGGCGATGGTCCTTAACCCTGTAAGACCCAACGTTGCAGAATTACATTTTTATTTTTTCCAAAAAAAGGTATTAATGTTTTTTTTTTTTTGTTGTTTTTTCACATTAGCATAGTCATTGGGTCCTATTGTTCAGTCTCACAATGCTATTGGATAGGACATTTGTATATAAGTCCGGCCCACAGGTCCAGAACTTTCACAAGCTGCAAAACTTTGGCTGAGGAACAACACTTTGTTTCATTGGACTGGATTTATCTGATTTAAGTAAGTAAAATGCCTTTAATATTTTTTTTGGTGATCATTACACTGTCTAGAACATGTGCATATGTAGTTATTGTGAAATACATTCCTCAAATGTAAATTAGAGCATGTTGTTTATACGTTGTAATTATACAACACTGGGAGAGTGTGGTAGTCAAAATAGCCATGTTGTAAGTTTACAACATACCTGGCTAAGTGTAGTCTAAATAGACATTTTGAAGGGGACCTTCTAGTTTTCACAATATATATACACATTCCAGACCTTATTATATATTATGTAGGCTGTATATTTATTTTTACTTTAATTTCCAATCCAATACTATTTGGAACCCATTGCACTAGAAGCTGAATTACAAAATAAATTGCAATAGCATATCACTTTCTACTGCTTATAATGTTATAGTAATGACCTTCAACAGTTCAGTTTCCCATTCTGTTTGTACATATGTGCCCATTATTTTGGCTCAATTCTTAATCAAAGCAGTTAGTTCTGGGGGGATACTGGGGGATGCCTGTTGCATTGGACGCTGTGGCTCAGCTGGTGGAACAGGTGAGAATGTTCAGGAATGTGGAATTATCATCCTAAAAGGAATGCTGCATGCATTTCTTTTAGGATGATAATTCCACATTCCTGAACATTCTCACCTGATAATCAGAGAACAATAGGTTGGCCAGACAGTATTGTGTGACTAGTGAAATGTGTAAATAGGATACTTTAGTGAAAAGTGTAAACACTTTGCCCCACCACCCATGTACTAAAGGTATTTCCATTTTATTTTTTTAATTTCAGAATGTCTTCAGCAAGGAGAAAGCCTTACTACACTGTGCAGGATGTCATTGATGCTGTCCAGAATGGAGAGAGTGATGTGGACATAGTCTTTGATGAAACCGATGAAGACTCAGATGATGAAGCCCATGTAGAAGTGGACAAAGAAAACTATCCACCCATTGACTGCCCAGCTGATGTGGACACTGAGCCCCAACCGGCCAAACATGCCAAGACCCGTGATAGATATCGCTGGCAGAAAAAACATTACATCAGCCCTAATACGGATTTTTCTGGTCCACCTCTCACCGAAGAAGTGCCTTCCCTCCACACACCACTCGAATACTTCAGACAATTTGTGTCTGAAGACATGATTGAGTCACTCACAAGGAACACAAATGAGTACAGCTTTCAAGCAACCGGAAGATCCGTAAACACCAACAAAAAGGAAATGGAAAAAATGATGGGCATGTACCTGAAGATGGGCCTAGTACAAATGGCTGGAATGCGAATGTACTGGGAGACAGACACACGGCACACCCCTGTTGCTGATGTGATGCCACGCAACAGATTCCAGTCTCTGTTGACATTCTTGCATTTAGTCAACAACTTGACAGTGTCAGACACAGACAAAAGGGAAAAACTCTGGAAAATCAGACCATGGCTTAATTCATTCAGAGAGATGTGCCTGCAGGTGGTACCAGAAGAGCACAACTCTGTGGATGAAATGATGATTCGAGGCAAGCCACACCCATGGGGCTTCAAAGTATGGGTGAGAGCTGGAACGTCTGGCATGATGTGTGACTTTGATGTGTACCAAGGAAGCAACAACGGAATACGAGCCAAGTCTGAATTTGGTTTGTCAGGTGATGTCGTGATGAAACTTGCTTCAACACTGCCAGAAGGTCAGAACTACAAAATCTATGCAGACAACTACTTCACCTCTGTTCCACTGATAGAGAAGCTCCTTGATCGTGGAATCCATTATGTGGGAACAGCCAGGCAGGTGCGCCTACCCAACTGTAACCTAGAAGACGACAAGAGCTTGAAAAAGAAGGGGAGAGGAACCTTTGACCACAGAGTGGAGGTGAAACACAACATCTGTGCTGTCAAATGGTATGACAACAGAGCGGTCACACTTGTGTCATCCTTTGCTGGAACAGAACCAGTGCAGAAGATTCAACGCTGGGACAAAGCCAGCAAGACCTACGTTGAAGTTGAAAGGCCGTACATTGTGGGTACCTACAACACGTACATGGGAGGTGTGGATTTGTTGGACTCGTTTACAGCCAAATATAAGTTCCCCCTGAAATCTCGCCGCTGGTACATGTACATCTTCTGGCACACCATCACCCTCGCTGTGGTCAACGCCTGGCTCCTCTACAAGCGGGACTGCCAAGCTCTCAAGATCTCCAAGAAAGAGACACTGAACCTGAGACATTTCCAGGCAGAGCTAGCATCCTCTCTCATTCTGGTGGACACAGTCAAAACTCCAAAGAGGGGACGACCATCTTCAGACAGCCCAGAAAGACGGATGGTGACAACAGGCAGCCCTTCGAATGGACAGAAGAGACCATCCTCGGGTGATGGGAGTCCAAACAGCGTCCCACAGAAGAGGCCATGTGCACACCCGCCACTGGATGCACGCAAGGACCTCATTGGACAATTCCCAATGAAGACAAAGAGAGGGCGCTGCAGACATTGCTCTAAAGGGTATACCAACACACAATGCCGCAAGTGTGATGTTCGTCTGTGCTTTTCAGAGGACAGGGACTGTTTCTGGAACTATCACTGTAATTGATTACTGCACTACTCCCCAACCTTCTACTCCTTATACCCCTTGTACATATTTCTATAGTGTACATATTTGCCTACATGCATGCGCGTGTTCCTGTTTTTATTTATTTGTTTTTCAATAAAATATTTCATTCATAAAAATATGACTAATGTTATTATTATTATTATTCATATTATATACTGTTCTGTGGCTAAGTAATAAGCAATCAAACATGCAAATGAACCCTTTGTGTTTTTTACTGAGGTACAAACATTTGTACCTTTCTGTTCAGACAATGAGTACAGATAGCCTACAGGAAATTCTGCTACCCATTTCACCCAGCGTTGTAATATTACAACGTTCCCATAAAACCTTACAAAAACAAAAATTTTTTTACAAACACTTCATTTTCATCATCAAAGGCCTCCTACAACACCATCTAAGAGGCTGAATATTTTTTTTTTAATGTTTTACTATGTCTGGGTCTTACAGGGTTAACAAGGACTCAAGGGTAACTTGTAAGCAACATAAGAAAAAACATCACCCCCACCGGATCTTGAGAAATGGTTGGAACTTTTGATGAAATGCAAGATGGCTACTGGGCAGCCATATTGGATTTAGCCATGAAGACACAAAGTGTATGTTGCACAACTAGGACCCAAAGGGAACCTTTGCATCAAGTTTGGGGAAGATTGGACAGGTAATTCCTGAGAAATAGCAGTAACAAAATATCTAACATGGCTATCCAGTCGCCATCTTTGATTCATCCACTTGACTTCAAAAGGCAATGGCGCACAACTAGGACCCAGGGGGAACCTGTATGCATGATAAGAAAAAAATTCCCTCCACAGATCTTAAGAAATAGCAGTAACAAACTTTTGTGTTGAAATCCAACATGGCTGCCTGGTAGCCATATTGTATTTACAAACCAGGACAAAAAACACATGGTGCACAACTAGGACCTAAGGACAACCCGTGTACCAAGTTTGAGAAAGATCGGACCGTTAGCTCCTGTGAAATAGTGGTAACAAGTAAAGTTTACAGATGATGGATGACAGACGGATGGGCGGACGGTCGGTCGGATGACGGACCACGGACGAAAAGTGATTTGATGACTGTCGCCATGGCAACCAAAATAGAAAGGTGATCCTAACTGAAGTACAACACATGTCCAAACCAAAAGTGAAAGAAATCGGTCAAAAATTACAGCTTGTAGAACTTCCACAAGAAAGTGTCTACGCACGCGGACGCGGCGGCAGAGACGACACACGTGAATACAAAGTACCCAACCGACTTTGTCCGGGGCCTCCAATTAATTTTTAATTTTCAATAGCAAGAAGCAAGAAGTAGGATTCTGACAACAATTGGCTGGCAAAACTGAATTTTGTATGCATTCCTTAACCCCTTTGCGCAGAAGCCAAATTTGGCTATTTATGGGTTACCCAATTTAATGCTGTATAATTCAAGATTAAAGCTTCATAAAGAGGACAAATGTGGCTTTACTCAGAAAAGACACTTACAGCATTTAGAATTACATCATATTTCAGTTTATTTTCATGATTTTGGTCGAGAAAATGGACTGCAAACAAAAAATCTTCATCAGAATTCACCATTAAAATTGTAAAATATTAATACTGAGAATGTAAAAACTGCTGGGGCTTAAATCTATACATTTCTCAGATCATAAACTGCTTTACCACAAGTGGAATTCATCTTCAACATTACATTCTAGATTACCTACATGCTATTAGCCAAATTACACAGCTATCCAAGTGTCTCCCTGAAGTCTGAGATGCTGCACTGTCAAATCATCAAATCATCATGTATTTAACACAAATAAAGTTTTGAGGCATGAAATTTTATATGAACTCAGGGCTCCAGATTGCCCGTAAATGGTGGCATTTTGCTCCTAAAATTTGAGACAGTGCGAGCAAATTTTTCATCTGCTCGCGCAATGTGCGACCAGTAAATTTGCCGATTGTTTTATTGTTGTTAAATATTTTTTGTTGTTGACAAAAGTCTGCTCCTCATTTCAGCCCAGTTGTTGGCGATAATGCACAAATGAGTTGGTAATAGCCAACGAACACCAAAGAAAAGGAATGTGGGCCAATGTGTGTGAGATTGGGGGGTGTGTGAGTGGGGGGCGAATGACCACTGTTATTGGCTAATATGTGAAAAGCGGCGGGTCTTGGGGTTATCTACAGGTATAAAATACCCTTGGTTTCTCATAACTCCTATGAACAATGGGGAAGAGGACTATCTGTGCTTACTTTCTCCCCAGTTAACCTAGTGTGCCTTTTCGAAGACAGCCTTTTTCGCACATTACACACTGGGCTTAAAGCTCGAAAAATTGCCATGCTGGAAAAATGAAATTATCGAATGAATGAAATCCAAATAAATAAATAAATTAGTTGCGTCCTCACGCACTTTGTGATGGTCAGAAGTGTATAGTAACGAACAGTAGCCTACTTAGGTAGTTTTTTTTTTTTTGAGGATTTGGACTTTACTTGAGTTTTGACTTTTACTTTTACTCTCCTGCATTTAGAAGATAAAAAGTATATTTTCACTTCGTTACGTTGACATTGGCCACTTCGTTACTCTTTACAAATTAAAATATGAGTGTAACTCATCATAAGGATTGTCTGGATTTGGCGCGTTCAAGAACAGGGTCGGCCTATCTTAGAACAGATGTTGATGCCAGCGGACATGAAGCTGCAAATTTATGCACGCAGTTTCAAAATTCTATCACCTCAGGATCAGTTATTGAACATTCACAAGCAAGCCAAGCTGAAACACGGTTTTATGGATGAGTTCACTCCTAATCTAAATGCAGGATTTCTACTTTTAAAGCATTTATATTGTCGTATTGACACTTTTAGTTAAGTTAATCCTTAAAACATTGAAGTTTCTGCATTTATTGCCAAAATATTTATCAGTAATACTGTGAAAATGAGAGGAAATGTCAATATTTGTTTTTCAAGTCAATTTACACTGTGCGCCCCTAAATTTTCTGCTTGTTGCCCCTAAAATTTAAAGTTAGGGGCCACTGTGATCCTAGCAAAAAAATTTAGTCTGAAGCCCTGGAACTAATGATTTTCTAGTTCAGTTTAGCATGAATTTATCAATATAAGAGCAGCTGAACATCAGTGGTCATCAGTAACCTCTCCAAACACAAAACATGCCCTTTCTCCATAATAAAGTTTAGTTTTTTGTCCATTTTGTCCCCCAAGCCAGCACACACAGTGAATAAATGAACTGCTGATTAAACGGTCTGGACATTCAATCTGCAATGAAACTGGCAGTTCTGACATCCGAGCTCACAACTCATTTCAACACATACAAGGAACAAGTACAACTCACTAACTCAGTGATATCTGAATTCTGAAATATACCTTATTTTAGCAGAATAGGCATTCCACTTTCAGGGAAGATAAACTATACATTTCCTCCCTGGATTCAACAGAAACGTGCAACGAACGTACCAGGGGGTCCATCCAAATGCAAGAGAAGTTCACGTTTTAAACAGGAATAAAACCTCGGCATTCGACTTTGTAGAATACGGTATTCATTCCAAACGAAAAGCAAAAGTAAAAAGCAAAAGAAGGCTAAGCTTTTTCATGAATCCCTACTCAGGAGACCGATGTACCCAGTAGAAGGAACCCTCCAGTCCTGTTCCATTCAAAATAATTACCATTGACCATGTCCTTATCTCATTTAAATTCAGTAAATGTAACAGAACACTTCAAGGCCAGTTTTGCGAGCCTTTTTTTTGTCTCAATCGCATCTAATTCAGCCACGTAATGTGCGCAACGTAGGCAGGATGCAACAAAGCTTGCTGATATGCAAAGGCTTGTCTGCTCTATGTTTGTCCTATCAATGTGTTTCGCTTACTGTAGAATGTTTCAACACTCGGGAATTGGATAAGAAACGAGCCAATCAATACATTGTTACAGGGAAATTTCACGTGGGCATGAAGTGTAATTGTGCAGTTACGAAGAAGAGCCTGAGTGTATATTCGAGTGATTGGCTATCAACACCAGTACGCGGGAGTATATAAAGAAGTGCTGAATTTGTCGATGAAGTAATCTACGCATTTTTCGAAATGATGACTGTAATTGACAGTAGAATGTGAGAGAATCAATACCATGTAGAATTTTTTTGTTTCAGAAAACTGATTTTTCTGAACCATTAATTGGAATACTGTTGGCTCACTGTAGCTAAAGTGGTTGCTACACAGGACAACGTTTTTTTCTGTCGCAACAGATAATTTTTTTAGACTGCTGGATCAATACAATGGGCAAGGATATTGTCCAATTTGCACATCAGGCTTAGCTGAGGAGTTTAATTCATGCAACTACTGAAAAACAGGGATTGGAGGGAACTTATCCATACTCTAAATCGTGTTTCAGCTCTGCCTGCCTGTGAATGTTCAATAACCGATCCCGGGTGCCATCTCGTGGTCGAGTACTGTAACTAAAATTTGTCCTTAAATTTGCAGTTCTATAGATGCGAGCATCTACATCTGCAGAAAGGGGTTAAAGTATATTTCATTCCACTCTATTAATATACAGATTTTCATTGAAATTTGTGAGAAAATTTTTAGTCTTTGTCCCTGTTTTCATGGAATTACCCTGTGTGCTGGGCGTCAAACAAACAGGTAAAAATTGGATGGCACAGACCATATTTCAGCAGTAGCATGAAAATTGAGATTATACATGATGAAAAAAAATAATAAATAAAATAGGACCAGGGGTGCTGTAACTTATCAGCAAGTAATCTTACAGCGATGATACCTTGGGAGTTTTCAAGAGCAGGCTTGAAGTAAAGCTAGAAACCATCGAGTAACTGAGTATCTGAAGTGATATATTCGCAATAGTATAAAGAAACTGGCGAGCCGAGTTGGGCAGAACGGCCTGTTCTCGTCATTCATGTTATATTATGTTATGATACAAGTTATGCAAATTTCATGTGAAGTTTGACATTAGAATCAATGAAAATCAATGTCAAGGTCACTAAATAAAAGTTCACATACATTTAATGACCTTCTGTAATACAATCCTCAACTCTGAAGCAGTTTTGCTGATACAAGTCATTAAAATATGTCAATATGTATTCAATATGTCAGTTGTGAACAAGTTCAAGGCCACCAAATGAAAGTCCATGACTTCCTAGAAGTGTTCAATGCAAATATGTTCCCAATCTGCAATATTTTCAAGCCTAGAAACCTCTGAAAATTCTAACATTTTGCTTGACCTCAAGTCTGACCATTCAAGGTCATCTGAGGTCAACTTTAACACAGCCAAAATATAGGTCATATATTACCTCCTATATGTCAGTAATACAAACTTAATCTCAATCTGCAACAATTTAGCTTCCACCGGCAATTTGGCCCATTCTTCACAACACCCAATGTTAAAGTACAGTGCCCCCACAAGGCCCACTTCTGTCAGTTCAATTAAAATGACACTCACACTGTACATAAAGTGCATCAAGGTGAGTTGATTGCCAAATTAAGAAAAAAAAAATTATCAGAATATTTTTGAGAAATTATTTTTTGAAATTTCAAGTCATATCTTTTAACATTGTTAAAGAGGACCTATGATGCTAATCCTTCTTTTAATACATATTAGTTGTCCATACTCAACCTCTGAAAAGTTTCTAAACATAAGATAAAGGGGTTTTGCCGTGATCCAAGAATGTGATTTTATGAACGTGATTTCCTCTCTGAACAGCTCCTCCCGAGATCTTCGAGAGATCTGGGCAAAACCTGACGTCAGGTTGTGCCGTCCAATAAGTACAGACCTAGCCAGAGCCAATCACGGCGCTGGACCTGCCCACACTGGAAACTGTTCTAGCAGGCACTAACAATGGCAGATCATGCTATGCCTTAGTCGCATCAACACTTTTTGAAGTACTAAAGAAGAACCGCAGATCATTTGAGGTGCAGTTTTGTCAGTATCTCTCCCAAAGCTGCTTGGCCGTTTACTTTTGGACGCAAAGAAAAACGCTTCTCTTCCAAAAGAGGATGTCAGCAGAAATCAATGGGTAGCTTTTTTTTGTCTGCTGGCAGCAAACAGCCACGGCCAAAGGGAACGTTAGCTGCTTGTGCTCAGCATTTCACCAAAGACAGCTTTATCAATGAAGGATAATTCGACACAGGATAAGCGTTTCAGCGGCTTCTCAAACCTGAAGCAGTTGCATCGATCAAGCGCTCGGAGCCACAAGCTGTAAGTAATCATATAACAGCAAATAATTTAAGTGAAGCTAACGTGTTACGGGCGGCTAGCAGGACTGCTAGCGATAGTTAGCACTAACAACTGGCCTCAAACTCAGGCTTTGTAAAATATCTGAAGATAAAGCCTGTATCAGTAGCGACTGTCCGTGACTCACAGACACAGAAGCTGCAAGTTGCTTTAATTGCATAAGCCAACCTGATGTAATAGCCAGTTGATTGTGGCTGTAGCACAGCGGCTAACGTAGCCAAGTTACTGTTGCTAATGTTTGCGTCCTAAATATGCAAGAGTGATATCAGGGGAAATTCTACAGGTGTGTGAACATAAACCTCATTTGAAGCTAACTTTTAATACTTGTTTGTAATTTGGATGCTTGGTACAACTGTTCACAGCATTAGAACTTGCAGTCGGTAAAATAGTCCAAGAGCATTAGGCCAAATAGGCTCAAACCTGGACATTTCTGGTAACAAGCTGATTTTTTCAGGATAGGTCCGGGAACATGCCTGGAATAACATACTGAAAGTCCTCATGAATCCACCTAGGGCATTTTTCGCAATCCAAGATGGCGTCCAGCATCTACTATATATTTTGGAACAGTTTGTCTTTCGGAGTGTGTGTGGGGGTCCTTTATGCAAATCCACATTTCTCAACCGATCGGGACAAAACTTGGTATGGGTATGTAGTTTGATATCGGGAAGGTCGTCGTCATATTTTTGTTGACCTCCGATATGACCTAACCTTCATTTTCAAGGTCACATCTTGAAAAATCGCTATTTCAGGGCGGATTTAGACATTATGCGACATATAGGAGTTTCTCGGGTTGCTGATGAACATAACGACGTCTGTGACCTTCCGAACGGGCATTTGTGACCTTGAAACGGGCTCCTAAGGTTAAATTTCCATTTCTTTACCAATTTGAACGAAATGTGGAATGTGGAAACCTATCGGGATGCTGACCAAGATTGTCGCGACCGTGTCTTTGAACGCCGGGCTTCTGTTAGTTTCATAAATTTCTTATAACTATGAAATTAGACAACCGAAATATACATTTTAAATACAGGATATTTCTTTGTCATTACAGGTAATGGACCCACTTTGTAGTATCTGTAAAGAAATATCATCAGATGAAGTTGCAGTCGGAGAGAAGGGACGGAGGACTCTTGTGATGTCCAGTTTAGAACGAGGTGATGGACTTCATGATTTATTCGAAAAGACATCACCACTGCAAGTACATGCTGTTTGTCGCAAGAATTACACGAGAAAATGTTCCATAGAGTCTGCCAAGAGAAAAGCATCATGTCTTGAAGAGGATGAAGACGACGAAGCAACTCACCTCCGTTCAAGTGTTTCAAAGACGTTCAACATAAAAGATGATTGTATATTTTGCTCGGTGCCTATTTTTCAAGACACTAAATACCCTTTCCGCAAAAAAGGTTCAGTAAGCAGTGTTGAGACCTTAGAATTCAAGACAACGTTATTAGATCGTGCAAGAGAGCGAAGTGGCAAGTGGGGTAAAGATGTTTATGATCGTGTTCAACAGGCATATGACCTGGTTGCTGCTGAAGCGAAGTATCATCGAGCATGAGCCCAGTCCTTTCTCATGACAAAAACTGAAGGAACATCAGCTGGCAGCATTCGGCAGAGAGCATTTGAGCATCTCTGTGAATTTCTTGATGAGGGTGATGAGTGTCAATACTCAGTTCAAGAGCTTTCAGACTATATGGCCACATTTTTGGAAGGAGACGAGGGTTACTCACTGAAGCATCTCAAGCGCAAGCTGAAGGATCGGTCCGGCGATGACCTAGTTCTAACCAGCATCAAAGGAAAACCCAGTATCGTAAGTTTCCGTGACTCAGCTCACAAAATCCTTCATGAAAAGTGGAATAGCGATAGTGTTTCAGATGCTGTGAGCCAAAGCGATCGTATAATAGATATGGCTGCTTCCATCATCCTCAATGATATCAGACTGACCGTGTACAATTGTGATGAGTAATCAACATTAAATGGAACCGAAAATGGAGACACATTAGTACTAGGATCACTGAAACGTTTCCTTCATAATATAGTACACAGCAAAGGCAAAAATCACAAAGTTTCAAACAGGAAATGTACCTCAATTGCACATGCCATCATCTCTGCTAGTAGGCCCAGGTCATTTGTATCACCGATATTGTTGGGAATAGCTGTGTATATACACAAGAAGTATGGCTCACGTGAACTTAAAGACATCTTGAGCAGCATGAGCTTTGCAGACGACTATAAAGAAGTACATTGGTTTGAACAAGCCCTCATGTCAACTGACGAACCATCATATCACCTTGGTGGTTTCTATCAATTTGTATTTGACAATGCAGACTTCAACGTCGCTACACTAACTGGTCACAACACTTTCCACAACATGGGCAAAATTGCTTGCATTACTCCGCCAGGGGTTGTGGATACTCCGCCTGTTAAACGTTCAATGAAGTTGCAACCAGCCAAGATAGTTAGAGCACTTGGACATATGCCAATAAAGACATATAGCAATCCAGCTGTTCCTGGCTTGCAGTCTATTGAAGTATGTCCTCTCAAGAAACCTGATGAAGAGCTCAAGTCTCTTCCAACTGCAGTTGCCATGGATTCCCTCTGGGTTGTTGGCTATGTTTTAGAAGTAGATTCATGTTCATCATGGGGTGGTTTCATGAGAGTGGCCACACAGAGTAATGAGTACGAGAATTGAAACTCTACCCTTTATCAATTTGGACCCTTCTAACCCAAGTACCATTTACACGCCACTATGCTTCGCCCAGTCTCAGTGTGATAAGCATAACTTGAGAATATGTGCAGTAACATTCAACCAGCCCTTGTACATAAAGGCAGCAGAAATTGTGGCTGCTTCACGAGATCTAGTCAAAGTCATAGTCCGCCTTGGCGGATTTCATCTTCTTATGTCATATTTAGGCAGCATAGGCCAGATCATGGATGTTAGTGGGCTCACGGAGCTATGGGAGACTGTGTTCGCCAAAGGGTCTGTCATTCATATGCAATCTGGTTCATCAACGAAGGTAGCTGAGCAGAGAAGGCGAAACCAGAAATGTACCTCCAGTGACATCATATTTGATGAAAATATAGCAACTACTACAACCCAAGCAGCTTTCCTAGCCAACAGCAACAATAAGATGAGACTTATACAAACTCTACGCGATAAGATGCTTATGACAGGCATACGTGTCAAGCAAGCAGACGCAGATGCAGACACCCTGATTGTGTCCACCGCATTATCAGTAGCAGAGTCAGAGCAGGTGCCAGTCGTTGTCGTTGGTACAGACACAGACTTACTGGTCATGCTGGTCGCGCGTGCTACCGCTTCTGAAGACATGCACATGCTATGCCGTTGTAACCCTGTCACAGTCTTTAATATTCGTGAAATTCAGGATGCCATTACGGACACTAGGAATCACTTGATGTTTCTTCATGCCATAACAGGATGTGACACTGTCTCTGCAATTTATCGTCAAGGCAAGCGGAAAGCTTTCAACATGGTCCACAAGAAAAGGGACTATGACTTCCTTGATACTTTCACAGATGGTGGAAGCACACATGATGAAGTTCAGAGAGCTGGCGAAACTTTCATTCTCAAGCTCTATGGGGCCAGTAGTTATAAATCTCCTGATGAATACCGTCCCATTGCATACAAGCGGGCAATAGGCCGCAGTTCGCTGAGTTCTACATTTCGGCTGGAAAGTTTGCCTCCAACGAGTGCTGCAGAAAAACAGCATTCATATCGCACCTATCTTGCAGTCCAAGAATGGATGAGTAACTCTTTGCCTCCAGAAAAATGGGGCAGGCGATTTCAGGACGGCATTCTTACACCGATAGAGACAGACATTGCTGTTGCACCCGACACATTGTTGAACATGGTATCATGTAGGTGCAAACCAGATGGTTGCAAAAGTATGGTATGTAGCTGCAAGAAGCTTGGACTGCATTGTACATCGATGTGCAGTAAATGCAGTGGCCTTGATTGCAACAATACAGCACCAACATTGATGGAAGCGGATGACGATGACAATGTGGACAGCAACACAGTTGAGGCAGCATCCGACGACGAGGATGATGATTGATGGGACAGAGAAATGTAGGTTTGCAAGTTTTAAGCTCCATGGATCTCAAAACACGAGTACACAATAAAATTAATTGATGCTTCTGTCGCTAAAATGTCTAAATAAGTAATTCATTGGGTTTCTTGGATTTCAAAAATGAAAAATATACACTTTAAATATGACCTTGGGCTGCCTATTTTCAAATATATGGGAAAATTTGGAAAAGGCGTCCATTTTGAGTGCCATTGTGGATGTTGTGAGTATCCCAACCACTTCAATTGATACTTCTGTGGTTAGAATTATCGAAATAAGTATCTCATTCGGTTACTGGGTCTCAAAACATAGAGATATACACTTTAAATACAAACCCCAAAATCAGTGAAGTTGGCACGTTGTGTAAATCGTAAATAAAAACAGAATACAATGATTTGCAAATCCTTTTCAACCTATATTCAATTGAATACACTGCAAAGACAAGTTACTTAATGTTTGAAAAGGTAAAGTTTGTAATTTTTTTTGCAAATATTAGCTCAATTGGAATTTGATGCCTGCAACATGTTTCAAAAAAGCTGGCACAAGTGGCAAAAAAGACAGAGAGTTGAGGAATGCTCATCAAACACTTATTTGGAACATCCCACAGGTGAACGGGCCAATTGGGAGCCGGTGGGTGCCATGATTGGGTATAAAAGCAGCTTCCCTGAAATGCTCAGTCATTCACAAACAAGGATGGAGCGAGGATCACCACTTTGTGAATAAATGCGTGAGCTGATTGTCAAACAGTTTAAAAACAACATTCCTCAACGAGCTATTGCAAGAAATTTAGGGATTTCATCATCTACGGTCCGTAATATCGTCAAAAGGTTCAGAGAATCCGGAGAAATCACTGCACGTAAGCGACAAGGCTGAAAACCAACAATGAATGCCCGTGACCTTCGATCCCTCAGGCGGCACTGTATCAAAAACCAACATCAGTATGTAAAGGAAATCACCACATGGGGTCAGAAACACTTCAGAAAACCACTGTCAGTAGCTACAGTTCGTCGCTACACCTGCAAGTGCAAGTTAAAACTGTACAATGCAAAGCGAAAGCCATTTATCAACAGCACCCAGAAACTCCGCCGGCTTCGCTGGGCCCAAGCTCATCTAAGATGGACTGATGCAAAGTGGAAAAGTGTTCTGTGGTCTGACGAGTCCACATTTCAAATTTTTTTAGAAACTGTGGACGTTGTGTCCTCCGGACCAAAGAGGAAAAGAACCATCTGGATTGTTATAGGCGCAAAGTTCAAAAGCCAGCATCTGTGATGGTATGGGGGTGTATTAGTGCCCAAGGCATGGGCTACTTACACATATGTGAAGGCACCATTAATGCTGAAAAGTACATACAGGTTTTGGAGCAACATATGTTGCCATCCAAGCAACGTCTTTTTCATGAACGCCCCTGCTTATTTCAGCAAGACAATGCCAAGCCACATTCTGCACGTGTTACAACAGGATGGCTCCGAAGTAAAAGAGTGCGGGTACTAGACTGGCCTGCCTGTAGTCCAGACCTGTCTCCCATTGAAAATGTGTGGTGCATTATGAAGCGTAAAATACGACAACTGTGACCCCGGACTGTTGAACAACTTAAGCTGTACATCAAGCAAGAATGGGAAAGAGTTCCACCTGAAAAGCTTCAAAAATTGGTCTGCTCTGTTCCCAAATGTTTATTGAATGTCGCTAAAAGGAAAGGCAATGTAACACAGTGGTAAAAAGGCCCCTGTGCCAACTTTTTTGCAATGTGTTGCTGCCTTTAAATTCTAAGTCAATGATTATTTGCAAAAAAAAAAAAGTTTCTCAGTTTGAACATTAAACATCTTGTCTTGGCAGTGTATTCAATTGAATATAAGTTGAAAAGGATTTGCAAATCATTGTATTCTGTTTTTGTCTACGATTTACATAACGGGCCAACTTCACTGGTTTTGGGTTTTGTATGTATTGGGGTTACCTGGTTCCGAAGATATGAGAAAAACAAGAAAAGCCATCTTGAATTATGGAAAATGCCCAAGGAGGATTTATGAGGACTTTTAGTATGTTATTGTGGACATATTCAGTGTGCTATTTTGAGAAAATCAGCTTGTTACCAGGAATGTCCATGTTGTAACTAATGTCTTGCAAGGGTTTGTGTCTCAGTGGTTATGACTGTTCGATTACCAGCTACTGCATGTTAGTTTGTGTGCCACCGTGCTAATTAAAAATGCTCCTGGTTAACTTATATGCAGTAATTCTGATCAGTATGCTTGTGTTACTTCGGTAAGCATCAATGGGGCAGTTTCAACATAATGTTGCCCGATTGTAGCCTCTAGTTAGTGATTGCTTCACTTATCCATGACCAGGATCAGCCGGATACTTCACAAGCGTCTGAGCAAGCTCTCTGGTTCTACCGTGAAAGCAATGCGAAACGCAGAAGCTCTACCGGTTTACAAATGATTCCTCTGCCCTACCTTGACATAATTTCATCCCCCTTAAGAAATTGTTGTGGCAAATAAAAAGCCGAAAAAGGCTGAGATTAAATAGGTAATTCTTTCCTGTAGAAGTGATCGATTCGCTAGCTCCACATAAGCAACTTGTCCGCGCTAACAGAACTTACGGTCTGCAAAACCTGTATTATTTTCAAAACATAACTGAGCTCTCTCTAGCTGTCGCGTATTATCTATAAAGCTGCTTTCACATCGGACACGAAACGCGCGACAGATTAGCTACATTCATAGTCAATGCAAAGATGAGAATACAGGCGTTATGGGCGCTAAGCAGCTTTCACACCGGACGTGACGCTAAATTTTCTTGTGACAGGTTACATTCAAAGTCAATGCAAAGACGCGATTATACATGCGTTATGGGTGTGTTAAGCAGCTTTCACACCACACGCGTAACAAATTTTTCATGCGACAGATTACATTTAAAGTCGTGACCACTTATCAGCTGCTGCATGTTAGTTTGCATGTTCTGCGAATTAAAAATGCTCCTGATTAACTTGTATGCAGCAATTATGATCGGTATGCTTGTGTTACTTCGGTAAGCATCAATGTGACTGTTTCATCATAACTTTGCCTGATTGTAGCCATTACCGTTGAAGCTAAACGGAGAGGTGCTGTATGTGTCTGCCGAGTTGGGCAGCAGTTAGACCAGACGTAAGTTTTGGAGAGCTTGGGGTGCGTTTTCGGGTGCTTCTGAAACGATTGCTTAACTTTTCCATAACCGGGGTCAGCCTGATACATCTCCAATGTCTGGGCAAGCTCTCTGATGCTACCGGTGAAAGCAGTAGGGAGGCGCACAGCCTAACGTGTCCGGTACAACAAACGATTTCTCTGCATTGCCATCGATTGAATTTAAAATTCTTTCCTGTAAAAGTGATCGATGCTCTAGCTCCACATAATCAACGGTTCACGCAGACGGAACTTACGGTCTGTAAAACCTGTATTATATTCATGACATAACCAGAGCTCTATCTAGTTCTCTCGCAATATCCATAACTTGCCCATTTTCCACAAGTAAAAGCTGGCAATTTCCGAAAAGGCTGTTTAGCCTGGAGCTTTCGCCCCTCCGTCATATACCAGCACGTAAGCTGTTCGTTTCTCCACACAAACACCACACCACAGCTATGCACACGAAGCCTCAGGTCCTAATTCACATCGAATCAGTCCATAAGCTGTTGGTCCACTTTTAGCTGCTCCTCACTGTCCATGTTTCCCTCTAAACACAGACCCACCGGATTTCTATGGTCTTAGGTCTACACTTGGGCATGTCGACCCAGAGAGACAGAGGAGAAAAACCGCTGTACTCACCAACTGTTGCCGGAGCAAACTGTAGCCTATAGCAAATTTGTGCTCGAGCTGCCTGACATTTGCACTGCGTCCTCCACTTCTGCCGTTGCGTTTATTAGAACAAGTTAATTTAATTAGATCTATACACATGTATTGCGTTAGACTTTGGGGTGTCACGATTCACCTATCCCACGATTCGATTCGAATCTCGATTCAAGGCCTTCGATGCGATTCATTTCGGTTCGATTCACCTTCATTAAAGACAAAGTCAAAATACAGAGCAATATCATTTTACTTTGGCAACTAATGCTCAGCGAGTCTCACTGTCACTCACAGTGGACATAAACAAAATAAGAACATGCAATAAAGATGCATTCAGAAAAAAAATAAGAACATGCAATAAAGATGCATTCAGAAAAACTTTACAAGTCTCTGTTATCACGATATGTCATAATATCATAATATGTCACATGTGACAGTACAAAAACCAGTAGTCTACTTGAGAATAAGAAGTTAAGAACAGTCCTTTTAGTAGGCTTTCACTGGTTTACTTTAGCAACAAGGAACATTGAACAAGAAATACTGTCTTGTAAATTAAGACTATGATTCACTTTACTTCACCCAGCAGCAAATTAGCTAGCTAGGTAACTTAGCAGTGTTAAATTCTTACCACTGTACCTGGTGTTAGGTTCTGTCTAACTGAAGATCGCTAGATAACTTAAAAGCGCACAAAATAATGGAATTCCTCTCAAAACTGCGACTTGGTTAAAAAGTAGGTATATCGGTTTCGACAACTGCATGTGAGGTTTCCGTGTGTGCCACCAACCATGACAAGGCAAAATAGTTAAATAGCTTACCTTAAAGAAAAATGTGTTTCTATTGAGTTGACGCTCAAGAAATTGAGCAATGGCGAAAAAGTAAAAATCTGACGCGTGTCACACGCTGCCAGAGGGCTTTGCTCCATTGAAATTGATGTAACCAATTTTTTGATGCGTGTCTCACGGTTACAGACATTAAATGAAGTATGTGAGAATAATGGTAAACCTAAGCAGATTTCATGTTTGCATGACAACTACGCAGTCAAACTCCCTAGCTAGCAAGCCAACAATACAAAATAATACAGTTAACTGTCAGGATGTAGTTTTCTGTTTGATTATTTATTAATTTTTTACCATAACCTATGCGTCATAAACAGAGATGCCAAGTCTCAAGCATTCGGCGTAGGTCTTATGCATTTTTTTAGGCTTATTCACCGGAGTCCGTAATTATTCATTGAATGCTTAACCCCTTTCTGCAGATGTAGACGCCTGCGTCGATAGACCTGCAAATTTAAGCACGCTGTTACTGTTCTCGATCACTAGATGGCACCCCCGGATCATTTATTGAATGTTCACAAGCAAGCAGACCTCGAATGCGGTTCTGAATATGGGGAAGTTCACTTCGCTCCCTGTTTTTCGAGAGCTGCATGAATTAAACTCCTCAGCTAAGCCGGATGTGCAAACTGGTCAGTATCCTTGCCTATAGTATCGATCCAGCAGTTTAAAAAAACGATATCTTGACACAGAAAAAATTGTTATCCTTTGTAGCAACCAGTTAAGCCACAGTGAGCCAACAGTGTTCCAATTAGTGTTTCAGAAAAATCAGTTTTCTGAGGCAAAAAAATCGACATGGTATTGATTCTCTCACATTCTACTGTCAATTACAGTTGTCACATACAAATAAATTCATTGTTCTCTACCGTGGATTTACGCGTAGATTCCTTCAATGACAAATCCAGCGCTTCCTTCTATCCACCCAAGTACTGGCGTTGATAGCCAATCACTCAACCATATACTCAGGGTCTTCTGCGTAATTGTAGAGTTACACTTCATGCCCTCGTGAAGTTTCCATGGTAACAATGTATTGATTGGCTCGTTTCTTATCCAATTCCCGAGTGTTTAAACATTTTAGAGTAGGTGAAACACATTGATTGGACAAACACAGAGCATACAAACCTATGCGTATCAGCATGTTCGGTTGTATCCTGTCTACGTTATGCACATTACGCGGCTAAAATAGACGCGATTTATATAAAACAGGTTCGCAAAACTGGCCTTGAAGTGTTCAGTTACATTTACAGGATTAAAATGAGATAATTCCAACTCACCATATCCTTATGTCGAATGAAACAGGACCGGAGGATTCTTGCTACTGGATCGGTCTCCGGAGGAGGGGTTCATGAAAAAGATCAGGCTGCTACTTTTTTTTTTTTTTTTTTTTTTGTTTCGTTTTGGAATGTATACATACTCAACAAAGTCGAATGTCGAGGTTTTTTTCCTGGTTAAAACGCGAACTGCCCGTGCATTTGGATGGACCCCCTGGTACGTTCATTGCACGTTTCTTTTGAATCGGGAGAGGCAATGGATTGTTAGATATTCCCTGAAAGTGGAGTCTCTGTTCTGTTAAAATAAGGTATATTTCAGAATTCAGATATTACTGAGTTAGTGAGGTGTACTTGTTCCTTATGTGTTGAAATGGGTTCGTGAGCTTAGAAGAGGGGAGTGGTAGCTTTCATTACAGGGTGAATGTTCTGACCGTTTAATAAGCACTTTATTTCATGCGTGTTTATGCTGGCTTTGAAGAAAAATGGCCAAAACTCTAAACTTTATTATGGAGAAAAGGCATGTTTTGTGTTTGGAGAGGTTACTGGTGACCACTGATATTCATCTGCACTGATATTGATAAATTCATACGAAACTCAACTAGAAAATCATTTGTTCATATTAAATTTCATGCCTTAAGACTTTATTTGTGTTAAATACATGATTTTTTAATGATCTGACAGTACATGATTTTGAGACTTCGGGGAGACACTTGGGTAGCCGTATAATTTGGCTAATAGCATGTAGGTAATCTAGAATGTAATGTTGAAGATGAATTCTACTTGTGCTCAAGGAGTTTATGATACCAGAAATGTCAAGTTTTAAGCCCCAGCAGTTTTTCAATCCTCAGAATGATTTTTTTTTGCATTTTCAATGGTGAATTCTCATGAAGATTTTTTATGTTTGCAGCTCATTTTCTCTACCAAAATCATGAAAAATAAACTGAAATACAATGTAATTCTAAATGCTGTAAGTGTCTTTTCTGATTTGAGCCACATTTTTCCTCTTTATGAAGCTTGAATCTTGAATTATACAGCATTAAAGTGGGTAACCCATAAATAGCCAAATTTGGCTTCTGCAGAAAGGGGTTAATGAGGTTCTCATGCGGAATTAAAATTCTTGTGCATTGAAGTTTCCGTTTCACTTGCATAAAGGTGCGCCTCATCCCAAGTAACATGGAAAGCGATTATGACTCCGGACTTCCCGTGCGTCTCTTTACTCGGGGATTGGAAACAATGCCTGTGTTTCATGATCGTTTAAATGGTTTTAATGAAATAAGTCCATTTGAAATGTTTTTATGCAGTTCCATAGCTTTTAATCCCTCAGTAAAGTCAACCCTGAGAATTCCCGAGTCATAATCGATTTCATTGTCATTAGAAGGGAAATCCACCGTAATGCACGTGAAACTGATTAACTTGATGCACAATGACTTTAATAACTGAATTTCTTCAGTGCGCTTTGATTGAATAATTGCTGACTACGGCACAGAAACGTAAATGCCACTAAGAGGAGAAACGTAATGGCATCTCTGCATACACGGCGGTTTTATGCCCTTGTGTTTAACTAGGAAGGACCTCTGATTTCGAGAGACAAAACTCCAAGTCTGTCGTGGTATTTATCATTCTGCTTATGTCCGCAGATATCGCAGTCATAAGCATCCAGTGACTTGTATGCTTGTAGTTCCTCCCCAGTGTACACGGCAGGTTTCTCGATCAAATGGGTATAAATATCAGGCCACGGAATACTGGGCCACTAACTAACATCATCTACCCACTCACTGATACCATACGGATCTGAAAATTGGTTGCCATTTGTCAATGTAAATTTTTTTTAGGTAGAATTTGAGATCCTTGATGGCTAATGCCCTTGCATTGCTTAACAAGCTATTATGGTTCGCCATACTTCCGTTGCGAGGATACGCGCGCAGCCTGTTTTCTTTGCAAACAGTAAATGGGTCTATTAAGGGAAAATCGTCCAATCAGAGTTAACCTTACTGAGCATGACCCATATCACTATCAACAGTACATGCACTTCCGCGAACGTAATGACAACGTATTTACATCTAGATTTCTTGCGTTTCAAGATGAAATAAAATGACAGGTAAGTAATTTATGAATCGAACCGAAACTAATGCTGGACGAAACGAATCGAACCATGTAAGTTTCGATCCGATTTTCGATGAACCGAACCGAATGGTGACACCCCTAGTTAGACTGCAGAATATGCCCGTCGATTCCTTCGGGAGACACGTCTATTTCACTCTGAAGAGCCGGACTAGGAAAACTACATTCTGCTGCCTCTTCCCGCCTGGATCCGCCCTCCACAGAGCTGGCCAGTCAGAAGAAAGTGGACACATGGGGAGCGGGGGCCATAGCGGGAGAGCCACCCCAATATGGCGTTTCAGGCAGAGACTACAATGAACTACAAATGGAGTTTTTTGAGGATGGCAGTATGAGCGAAATAAGTACATTTTTTTACTTTGCGTAATCAGGAGTACTCTAGGGGAGTCAAAGACCAAAATATAAACTTGGAAAAAGTAGCATAATAGGTCACGTTTAATATATTCTCTGACCTCAAGTTTGACCTTTCGAAGTCATCTGAGGTCAACTTTAACATAGCCAATGTATAGGTCATATCTGGCTTCCTATATGTTGATAATACAAACTTAATCTCTATCTGCAACCATTCGGCCTCCACAGGCCATCTTGCATATTCATAAAGTACAGCGCCCCCAATAGACCCACTTCTGTCAATTCAATCAAAATGGCGCTCACTGTACATTGATGGCACCAATGTAAGTTGATTGCCTGATTTAGAAAAAAATGTGTCACACAGTTCGTGAGAAATCATTTTTTTTAATTTCTCAGTCCTATCTTTAACATTGGAGCCAAAATTTCAAGGGCCCAAAAAACGGACAAAAATGATTCAATCAAAAATCTGAGAGAAGTATCTGGAGATATGGTCTAGTAGTATGTTACTGCAAATTTACACGAAAATTCATTCAGCCAAAAAAAGATAAAAAATGTTCCGGAGGAGGGACGGACGGCGGACGCCACCACCAGCCATAGGGCCGGTAAGCTAAAAACAAATATCCCACATTTTTTCATCATCTCACTGAAAAAATTAATCTTCATCAGCCAATTTGTCACAGAAGTACCATAAATCATCTGATTACGCAAAACTTTGTAATTCAGTTTGCCACTGACATGAAATTTTCAGGTAATGCCAGTGATGTCACATTAGGTTCAAAAAGCAGCACATCAATGCTTATTTCAAACATATCCTTTGGTAACATGTTCTTAGTCAAACAAGCGAGATGTCACCTGAGGTAATGTAAGGATAGGATTAATGCCTGCATTGAAATTTAACAACTATGAAACTAAATAGTTCTTCCAAGCATGAAAATGCCTCAGCAGAAACATCAATGAGGAAATACTTAAGTTATGGTTAAAGCAGAAACCTAAGAGAAAACAGCTCAAAGATTAATGTGAAAACGAGGACAGCAAAAGTAGTCTTCCATGTTGCTGTATCTGAAAAAAAAATATTACATTTCACAGACACCCTTCGCAGGCTACACTAGTAGGAACAGCACTCTCTCCAAACAGATGGGAAAATGAAGCCTGGGCAAAGACTTACGCTGCTGCTACCAAGTGAATGCTTCCCCTTTCCAAAAAGAAATGAGCAAAAATGGTACTGGTGGTTATTTTCAGCCAGCTGAAATTGCAAACAGTTCAGCTTAAATCAGGCCAAACACTGACCCTGAAGCCCTGGTAATTTCAAAGGCCCATGCATAGATATTTTACATTCAAACCCACCTTTGACAATTTCTGCTATCTGCAAGCATTTTTGACAGTGCCACACTGTAACATAAAGGGCAGTAATACTGTCCATGGTTAAGAGGATAAGAATGCATACTCCAAAATTAAAGCAGAAAGAAAGTGTCGACGACTTCAAACTCATTCATTGTTCTCAAGGTGCTTGAGCAAAGAGGCAAAAAGCAATAATTATGCCCCTATCCAAATATCGGCTGTAAACTGTTGAAATTTCTTGCCCTCTCTTTTTTTTTTTTTTTTTTTTTTTTTTTTGAGAAGGACACAGTTCACCTTTTCAATATCCAAATGCTATATTTCTCACTTTAACAATCAGGTAGAAAGCAGAGAGGGTAACTGACAGAAAAATGGCCAAATCTGAGGGAATCCAAAAAGGGACTGAACCCTCCAGCCTGTTCAGGAAGAAAACTGCACACACCCAAAAACCCTCCGCATGCATCCTCAACATTCCAGCTTTGGAAAAAGAGCACAAAGTCCTGGCAGACTTCAGCTCTTCTGGAGAGAAGCCAAGTCAACAATGGTCTGAATGAGAACAACAGCTGAAAACATAAATGCATGAGTAACTGATGCCAGTGGCGAAAGCACAGCTGGCCTCCAAAAGTAGGCCAAGATCAAATCCGCACCCGCAATTTAGAAGAGATGAGCCACATTGACATGACTGAATTCATTAGACAGCAGGGGCACAGGAGATATTTTCAAAGTTGGGGGGACCAAATTATGAGCAAATCCCAGATAGCAAAATCAGATTCCAGATATTGGACCACCACTTCAACCCCACTGTCGGACCACCATGCACCATCATATTTTTTAACCTTGCCAGAATATTAAGAGAACATTAATTTTCCCTTAAAAAGAGCAGTTCCAGGAGAAACTGTGTGGGCAAGTTGGAAGCTGCCGATAAAGTGAGGTTCAAATTGTTCAAAAATGTAAGCTGTTGAAAAAGAGTTTAAAGCTTCTGAAAATTAAAATTATGACAGTAGGATATTTTATTGGTGAATTGCGATAGAAAAAAAAAATCACCATACTTTAGAAGGTATGAAAATGGCAAACGAAAATACTAGATGAAGTGGTTTTACACCTAAAAGTAGGTAAAGGGGTTGAAGTGCTTCAAGGAGCACTGAATCGACATTTTGAAAGATTCAAGAGCAAATGCTTCTCCTGTAATTGAGATCAATATGACAGATCAAACAACTGCCATTTAGATAGTGGACAATTTTATACTTGCAGGGCTTAAAGCAAAAAAAAATCCCAGGACTGAAAATTTCAGATGTGGGATAAGACATTCTGAAAGGGGCTCTAAGCTTGCAACGGTCTAGCCCTGGCCCCTGTCCTAGACAATGGCAATATAAGAGAAATATAAACAACATTGTGCGCCTAGCAAACACCAATTAATTGGGTGATATGCTACTTCACAGTTCTCAAATGCCTTAATTGTGAATGTGTACAATTCGTGCTTCATTTTAACATAAACACCTGCTGAAGTTGTAGTCTGTCTATTGCTAGTCTGGTCTATTTCAAATATTAAAATTACTGTAGGACTTTAAAGGAAAAGTGCGTAGCAGCGGACCTGCCAACCTTGGCAATTTTTTTTTAAGTACACATGCGCGGGCGCAAAGCGCCCGCAGGGCCCACGGCGCAAATTTTGTGGTTTTCCCGCATGAAATGCTCACAGACCGCGTGTATTTAGGGGGGTCCCCAGTCCCCACACGCCTTTTTGGGTGGGAGCAAATTGTATGTTGACTTACACTAAATGGAGGCACGCTGTTACAACCTTTTAAATACAAATGCCAGTCCAGAGGAAAAGTATTATTACCAGGCTGTAATGTTGCATTGGCAATATTGACAAATCTTTAATATACTAACTGCACCTGCTCAGACTTAGTTAACACTAGTCTAGCAAAACAGTCTAATCATGTTATTCTTTTTACACACTGCTGAGCAGTGCATACCATGTGCACTGTATCTCCACTGATATCAAGCAATGCAGGGTTCTCCTTCCTGACCATTGTCTCCACTCCAGCCTTCTTTCCTCTCATGACAGCACAGTTGTCCAGCAGAATGCTGACAGCTTGGTTCCAGTTTAGGCGATAGGATTTTATGACATCTGTCAGCTCGATTGCGAGGGTTGTTGTATCAGCAATATTGGCTTTTCTTGAGGGCAAGTGATGAGTAACAACTTTGCCCAAATCCTCATCATAATAGCGCACCAAAACGTTCAGCACACGGTCCATGTTTGTATTGGTGGCCTCATCAACATTTCGGGAAAAATAAATGTTGTTCAGCTTGTCAGATAACTGCTTTTTTATCTGAGTGGAGATTCCGTGAGTGCACACATATGACGCCTGTGTGTTTGAAACTGTTAATCTAGACAGTGCATTTTTGTCCTGTGCAACAGTTTTAATCAGTTCAGCAAGTGGCTGAGCTACCGTGAACGAAAGATCGTGCTCTGCAATAAATGTGCAGATACGCACTTTATGATTGCACACACGATCTGTCATTGATTGGCGAGCATCCTCACTCGTTTTTGACGCACCTGGTAGCACTGTACAGTGTTGGAGAGCTCTGACAGCAGCCCTGTGACCTGGTTCATTGTTGTGCTTGAAAAGCTTTTTTTTGCCATTTGAACCGTACAACAGCTTTCTGTTGCAAACACAACAGAAACAAGCTCCTGGTTCCTTCAATTTTTGACACCAGGACCTGAATGGCTTTCCTGTGTCACCTATCTCATCCAACCAAGCCCACCTCCATTTGTTTTTGACAGGGCTGTCAATATTAGTCACGTCTGATCCTTCCTTCACAACTAATCGCTCCATGATTTTTCGCAGACTGAACCGGTACCACAGCAGTGACAGCACACGTGGGAAATATTTTGAGTCAAACAATGCAACTCGGTGAATACACTAACGAATCATGATACAGTAGTTGCAGACGCGGTTGATCTAAAACATTACCCAGAATAGTAGATAAGCACACGTAACAATGCTTTTTTAATGCAAGATAACGTAAGAATACATAACAGCAACGAATCAATGACGATCGTGTGTGCAATCATAAAGTGCGTACCTGCACATTTATTGCTGAGCACGACCTTTCGTTCACAGTCGCACAGTCATTGATTGATGACTTTATTAGAAGTTTGCTGTTTCATACAGTTTCATAACGGTGCAGTTCACTAGTACATGGTCTACTAAAACTAAAACACACAGGCGTCATAGGAGTACATCCATGGAATTTCCACTCAGATAAAAAAAAAAACAGTTATCAGACAAGTTGAACATGATTTATTTTTCTCTAAATGCTGACGAGGCCACCAATACAAACATGGACCGTGTGCTGAACGTTTTGGTGCGCTTCTATGATGAGGATTTGGCAGTGGCGTACCGTCAGATGTCAGGAAGGCCTTCAGTAACATTACCTTTCCCGGATAATTGCTCTTAAACTGTTTGCGATCAAGTTTGCCTGATTAACAATCAAACAGTTAACAGAACAGCCACCACCAATGCGTGACAAGTAATGATTAAGAAATGTTAATGACAAAGCGATTGGCTTTGTTGATATAGTTGATGTGATTCCGCAAGGATGACAATCTGAAAAAATCCGAAACTTTCGCGGACTCGGCAGCAATTATTTTCGTTATCACTCAGCTGTGCATTGTACCTAACAACGCTCTTTAGCTGTCACTACATTCATACTATAGAACGGATTCTCATGGCTTATTGCTCAATGAACGTCGCGAACTAATTTACGCAAGTCCAGAAATTATAAGGACGTAGGCTATTGATATTTTCCGTAGCCATTGGTGTGTGGGAGTAAACGACGTATAATTTCGTAACGCAATGTATAACGAGGCTTTCAAAAAAATATTAGATTCTCGTCTTCCAATCAGTCTGAGCAACTGTTTCTAATCGGGGAGGTAAACTGCGAGAGGTGTCTGTCATTAAGAAGTGAAAGGTGAGGTTATTGCTGGCCCTGTGTTTCTGCCAACGGACCGTCACTGGGATTTGGCCACTGCTACCTTCCCAGTAAATATAGGCTAACGTTATATATTTAGATCATACCTGATGTTCACATGGTGTAATCCACTTTCGATGTTTAAGAAAAAATCCACTGACTGCCATTATTCCTTGTGATTTCATCTTAAGGACACTGTCATCCATACTGAGCGAATTTCATAACTTCACCGTTAAAATCCGCAGCACTATGAATCATGAAGTCACATTGCTGATCCGCCATCTAAGTTACTCCAACACGACACAACAAACGCTAGCTGGTTGACGCTAAGATAATGCTTGGTGTCAGGTTACATCAGAGCTCAGCAGCCGGCGGCACCCCACTGAGTGCACTCTGAGCTGCGAATCTTTATAGATGTTTAAATTCACATTATTTCCTTGGGGAGGGATGCATCGCAGTTTGGAAATCACCTCACTAGCAAGTATATGCAGCATTTTAACATTTTTTTCATTGACATCGCGGCCATGGCTAGACCACCCCCCCCAATATAACTTTTTTTTTTTTTTGCAAATCTGCATCGATCTCATAAATAGCCCCTAGGGAATCTCCAGGACGGAAATCCGTCCCCAGGACGGAGAACTTTAAGCCCTGTACTTGTCAGCTATTTGACTGCACATAATAAAGGTAAACATACATAGCAACATTTTATGTTGCTTGAATATTATGAAAATAAAGTGATTCTGAATATTTTGTTGGAGCAAAGAACCCCATATGGGCTATAAGCACTTACCATATTGGAGTGTTTAGAAAATTCATTTGGAGGTATTAACTAAGTTGCTGGGGCCAATGTTCTGTCAATTTTCTCTAGCGATCAAAATATGCTAACCCGCAGTCCTGTGCTTGCGCTGACCGAATTCTTGGGCTCAGTTTCTTCGCTCACATCTTGTGCATCTTCAAAAATCCTAAAAATTATTTTTTTCAGTGCGCCTTTCGACTCGTTAGCATATAATATTCGCATGCACACGCTGGGTCTTCCTGAAAATGCAGAGATTAGTTGCTAATGGCGTGCATCACAGGTTTTTTTGTACAAACTTGTCCAACTCATATGAAAACATCTGCTTGTGTTATAACAAGCTAAGAAATAACAAAGTTACTACTGTAGAGTCATTTATTTTGCAATATCAAGGCAAAAACAAAGACTTAGTTGCTCTTGCTGTCCTCTTGGCTGTGCTGTGGCGCTGTGCGTTGGTGATCATTCTGCTTGGGCTGAAACAGAGAAAGACGTGTGGAGGGATGGAAGCTGAAGATTTATTCTTGTGCAAACGGGGTATTTCTGAAAATAATTTGTGCGTTAAAGCAAAAACATTAATAGAGTTTAGACGATTTTCTCCCGAGGTATAACCTTTGTCGCAGTAGGGGCAGGGAGAATCCCCCCCCCCCAGTCTTCTTTTTCCCCTTTTTCCCCCTGTAACAACTCGATGAGCAAACAGCCAAATTATGTCGCTAATCTGGTCAAACAAAGCGACGGGGGTTCTTTGGGGGATTTCAGTCTCCCAGGAGCAAAGTAAGGTAAAGTAAAATAAACGCTAAAGTTAAAGAATAAACTTGAACGCTAAATAATTGTCCGACTAAGTTAATTGTGTGATATACAAAGTAAAACAGAGTTGTTTTCAAGGACTGAGGTACTGTCGCCTGGTTTTTCTGCAGCTTACTAAGCTAACGAACCTCAGCAAGCTCTCAACACCTCAAGAATATTATCGAATTACCTGGATATCTAACTATAACCTGGCTTGGTTTCATATTTGGTGGCTTGCCTTTGACTTTTAGCCAACAAATATTGACGTTCACCGCGGTTTTTTTTGGACCCCTTCATTCTCTATCCTGACCGCATTACTGCATAAAAGCATTGCCAAGCTTGAATATGAAAGTGAACAGGGGTTTTTGTCTTTTTCGCATTTGATTATTACCGAAGGGCTCTTCTGTTTCAACACATTGCAAATTATGTTATCTTTGTATTTTCCTCCGGTTGCGGTGCCTTGATTAGCTGATAAAAGTTTAATAGCTTGTTAGAGTGCTTAGCGACAGCTTGTTGGGGGAGATACCGTGTTAAGCTCGCTCACATAGTTAACGACTTGTTTTTTTCTGTCCGTTTTAATTAAAGGGAACCGGGGCTTTCCTCTTTTCTCGGTTACCCTTGGTTGTACTTGTGGGTAGCTAGCTAGATAGTAACCGTTTGCATTTTTGGCTGGGGATCTGAGAAGGGCAGCAGTCACTTGAGTTGTCCATTCAGTTAGCTTGGAATTTAAACGGTAAGGTTTACCGGACTGCTCCGCCTCCTCCCTCCTCCAGTTTCTCCTGGGCTTTGTTGCCAGTCTGTTTTACATGGATTCTTAGCTAAGCCCTGTGATATTTTTAGGTTAGTATATTAATAGCGCCGAGACTAGATAAACTCAAGTCGGCTTATTAGGAGTGCTTATTACATATAGAGTTTGTCTCAATTTGGTATTTCATTTCTGTTGACTGAAACTAAACCCCGTTAAAAGAGGCTTATTATCCATTTACATAGTTTGCCCACGGTTTCTCTTGTGACTGCTGCTTAGGGTTTCTCAGATGAATAAATTAATAAATTGTGGTTCCAGAGCTTCTGTCTCGGCATTAGTAATTTTCTTTTATCTAGGGTGAGCAAGGTCATTAGGTGGGGGGTTCAAAATGTGGCCAAAACTATGTGACGGTTGCAAGATAATCACACTTTTGGAAAGCAATCTCCAGGGTTTGTCTGCCACCGGTGCCAGCTAATTGAACATCTGGAGAGCAAGATCCTTGATCTTCAGGGCCAGTTGGTGGCACGACATCGCAATCAGTAGAGTTCCTTGAGGAACCAAGAAATATGTCATTTAAAGAAATGGTATGTACGCCAAAGGAGAGGGGGAGAGAGAGGGCAGGGGGAGGGAGAGAGAGGGCAGGGGGAGAAAGTTGGGTGATGGTAGGACGTCAGCGCAGGAAAGGACGTGCACATCGTACAGCGACAGCTCCTCCAGTGGTTGTGGTGTCCAACTGATTCCGGTCCTAGCAGGAACTCGAATTGGCCCCTGACCCTGAGAGTGAGGGGACTGATGAGCATCAGGGCATGCTGTTGGCCTCTACTCCTCGACCTCTCTGCCGCATTCAACACTGTCAACCACTCCATCCTCCTCTCTTCCCTGTCGGCACTGGGGATCTGTGGCACAGCCCTCATCTGGTTGAAGTCGTACCTCTCCGGTCGCTTATACCAGGTCTCCTCCCGCATCTCCGCCTGCCTACAAGACATCCAAAGCTGGATGGACAACCATCACCTGAAGCTCAACCCAACCAAGACATAGATGATCTACATCCCTGCTCCATCCTCCCCACTCCTGGACCTGACCATCACCCTAGGGAATACCACCATCTCCCCCTCGCGGAGTGTGAAGAACCTTGGGGTCCTGTTTGACGACAGACTCTCCTCTGCTGTGAACATCGCAGCAGTGACTCGGACCTGCAGGTTCTTCCGCTACAACAACCGTAGAATCTGGCCCTTCCTCACCAACTACTCAACACAGCACCTAGTCCAAGCACTGATCCTCTCTCGCCTGGACTACTGCAACTCCCTCCTCGCCAGCCTTCCAGCACCTGCCATCAGACCCCTCAAGCTCATCCAAAACGCTGCAGCTCGCCTGGTCCACAACCTCCCGAGACACTCCCACATCACCCCCCTGCTCACAAGACTCCACTGGCTCCCTTTTGCCGCTCGCATCAAATTCAAGACTTTGGTGCTAGCCTACGAGGGAGTCAAAACAGCTCCAGCATAGATCCAGAGACTGTTCAGACCTTAACCCCCTGCCAGAGCCCTCCGCTCTGCTACTTCTGGTTGCCTGGCTTCTCCTTCTCTCCACTCCTCCCTTTCCCGCTCAAGGCTGCTGTCTGTCCGGGTACCTCATTGGTGGAATGATCTACCTATCGTGGTCAAAACAGCAGAATCCTTGAACATCTACAAGCGCCGCCTGAAAACCCACCTCTTCAGGCTCCACCTTTCCCCGAATCCACTGCCCTGAATCCTGTCCCTACATCCCTTGATTTGCTGCCCTTACACAATCTTGTTGCACTTAAATTTTGTTTACCTTATTTCCTGATCGTTACCGCTTGATTTGGTTGCCCTTCATTTTGTTGCACCCCATTTTGTCAGTTTACTTAATTTTCCTGCCCCTTTGTTATACTTGACCTGTTGCCCTTTTGTTGCACTTATTTTATTTTATTGCCCTTTTCTTGCACTTGACTCTGCCCCTTTGTTGCCATTTTGTTCACTTGACCTTGCCCTTGCCCTTTTGTTATTGGTGCAGATCTGTAACAATGGAACGTGTTCTGTAACTTACTGTTAGCACTTGTACTTGTCTCCTAGGAGCTCTGCACTTTTGTACTGATCTTGTGCGCTTTTGTACGTCGCTCTGGATAAGAGCGCCTGCTAAGAACCTGTAATGTCATGTAATGTACCTCTCAGAAAAGAGAGTTAGTGATAGTGGGGGACTCAATACTTCGAGGAATAGACAGTTTAGTCTGTTCGTGCGACAAAAAGTCTTGTATGGTGTGTTGCCTCCCTGGTGCCCAGGTTAAAGACCTCCTGGAGCATGCAGACAAGCTCCTGGCCAGAGCGGGGAGGGATCCAGTTGTCATGGTCCATGTTGGGACAAATGACATTGGTAAGGGTAGGTTTGAGGTTCTGCAAGGCAAATTTGTGGAATTAGCAGAAAAGCTTAGGAGCAGATCCTCCATAGTAGTTTTCTCTGGGATTCTACCGGTACCACGTGCAAGCAGAGGGAAGCAGAATTTTATCTGGAGGTTTAACACGTGGCTATGAACCTGGTGTAGGAAAGAGGGGTATAGGTTTATGGGGCACTGGAACTTTTTCTGGGACAGGGGTGACCTGTTCAAGCCTGAAGGGCAGCACCTGAACTGGAGGGGTACCTTTCCACTGGGTCAGCGTATGTTGAGGACAGCACAGAGTTATTTAAACTAGGGACTTGGGGGGCAGGGAGGTTACAAAGTGTTACACAGAGGGAAATGCAGATTTCCCTGTTGGAAGTTGACAGCGTAACATGCAGTATTGATGATATATTTTTCAGGCAACCAAGCGTAGTGAGGGGCTTGGAGCAACGGGCACATGGGAAATTGAAGGGGAAGAGCTTTCATGATAACCTGAAATGTTTTTATCTAAATGCAAGAAGCATAAAAAATAAATTTCCAGACCTTGAGGTCGTTATGATTGGTGAGGGCTATGACATAGTTGGGATTACAGAGACATGGCTTCGTGAAGAGGATGGAGATGAATATAACATAGAAGGGTATGAGCTCTTTAAGAAGGATAGATGCAATAGGCGAGGAGGGGGTGTAGCACTATGTGAACGAAAACAAATGTGCAGGAAATTCCTGAAATTGAACATTCCTTGCCCTGTGAAGATATCTGGGTCAGGCTCATTGGAAAACACAAGACAGATTTAAACATAGGTGTATGCTATCGACCACCAGCTTTGGAAAGTACAGTCAATGAAATGCTCTTTAAGAGGATTACGCAAGCTTGTAGAGGTGGAGGGACTATTATTATGGGAGACCTAAATTATCCTGGTATCGATTGGGAAATAGTGAAAGGACAGGGTAGGGGGGCGGAAGAATTTCTAGATGTTATAAATGGTAATTTTTTTGGTGCAGTATGTTAATAAACCTGCAAGAGAGAAGGCAATTTTAGACTTAGTGCTCTGTAATGATCCAAATAGAATTAACAATGTGGAGGTACTGAAGCCACTTAGGACAAGTGATCACTCTACTGTTAATTTTGATGTTTCGTGGTTAAGTTAAAAAAGTGTTTTCAAAAACTAAAATTTTCAATTTTAGGAGAGCAAACTTTCACAGGATGCTCTCATATCTAAGTGAAATAAAATGGGAGACACTCCTGAACTGTGAGTCCGTAAATGAGATGTGGGAAAGATTTAAGGGGGTTTAACTTGAATCACAATACAAATTCATTCCAAAGGTGTCCAAAAGTAAGCTGAAAAATCAGAATCCTCAGTGGATGACCACAGCTATTCGTCGGAGTTTGAGAGAAAAGAGGAATCTTAATAAGATGTACATAAAGGATAACAATGAGGACACCAAGGCTGAATACTATCAAATGCGGACTGTGGTCAAAAAAAAGAGCTGAGGAATGCTAGAAGTCTGTATGAAAGACAAATTGCAGAGGGAGCAAAAAACTAACCTTAAGTGCTTCTTTCAGTACTGTAACAGAAAAAGGGAAAGTCAAACAGCAGGTGAAGTGCAAAAAAATAAAAATGGATCGCTGCTATATGATAACAAGGATATTGCGGATTCCTAAAACAGTTACTTTGCTGAGAATTTTAACCCAAAACGGGTCTTTATTAGGCCAGAGGGCATGTCCAATGCTCAAGATTATTCAGCGGAAATTGAGGTTCGGGATAACGAAGTATTAGACAAGTTGCCTAAACTAAAAGCAGATAAGGCGGCGGGTCCTGATGGCTTATATCCTAGAGTGCTCAGGGAAGTTGGTGAGATCATCTTTAAGCCGCTATCCGCCATCTTTAGACGGTCTTTAGAAACTGGAGAAATACCAAATGATTGGAAACAGGGCAATATAATAACAATATGTAAGAAAGGGGACCGTACTGAGCCAGGAAATTACAGGCCAGTCAGTTTAACTTGCATTGCATGCAAAATATTGGAATCCATCATAAAAGATGAGCTGGACTTATTTCTTGAGCGTAACAATATCTTGAGGGATAGCAAACATGATTTCCGTAAGGGAAGGTCATGCCTGACAAACCTAGAATTTTTTGCTGAGGTCACCGAGACTTATGACCAGAGCAGGGCTTATAACATCATATACTTGGATTTTCAGAGAGCATTTGACACAGTACCACATAAAAGACTAATTTTTAAAATCAACTCCATTGGAGTTAAAGGAGGTATTCTGTAGTGGATTCAAAACTGGTTACAGGAGTGGTCAGTGATGCTTCTTTTGTAGAACACATTCGAGGCTGGTCGCCTCTTATATGTGAGTTAGTCTAGTCCTGTGTCTGGAGTCTAGCATTTGAGCACATCGGGTGAGTGTCACTGGTTTTGCTGCCATTTTGTTCTCTGCTTTTTTGTAAGAGACATTTGACATTCGACAAGTGACAATTTTGGGACTTTCTCTTTCCTTAACATAATAAAAATAACACAAAAAAATGACTGAATTTTAAACACTTTTTGGCTTGAATTTGCCTCAAAGCTTTAAATAATAATAAAAAAATTTTGCTAGGATTTTCTCTCTCCCTCTGATTTTTCTTGGCCTGATCCACATCCGTTCGTCCATCCAGACTCAAGGGTGATTTGATCGAGGTCTTTAGATATGTTAAAGGGATTAACAAAGTGAATTATGTTGGATTCCTTTGACAAAGTGTTGTTAGTAGAAATCGGGGTCACAAATGGAAGCTAACCAAAGGTAAATTCAGCACTGATATTCAGAAATATTTCTTCACCCAAAGAGTAATTTTGATGTGGAATAGCTTGCCTGACCATATTATTGAAGCAGAGACCTTGGGAGTTTTCAAGAGCAGGCTTGACTTAAAGCTAAATACCATTGAGTCATTGAGTATCTGAGTGATATATTCACAACAGTATTAAGAAACTGGCGAGACGAGTTGGGCTGAACGGCCTAGTCTCCCCATTCAGGTAATGTTATGTTACTTTACGATCGCTTTGCATGACAGTTGAAATTTTTGACAAGGCAGCACAAATTGTCAGAACACTGGAAGCACACAGCTACAGAACTTGTGCCTGATCTTAAGCCAACTTGCGCGACCATGAAGGCATAACTTTAAGACTATTGCACTAAATGGTAGTAAACTCTATTTTCACGAGGACCGGGTATAAAATCAAAGCCTATCTGCGGGGACACGTGAAATGAATTTCCTGGCTGTTTCCAAAGGAAAGCAGTGATAAAGGAAGACCTCCCCTTGATACAAGGTTACCACACATCACACCCATTTCATATTTATTCGAGCTATAAAAATATTTCGTCAAAATTTAGAAAAACAACTTTTTTCTCTCACATTATTTTTCGCAAAAGTGCATCAGCATATTTACACATGTAGCAGTGCATGCTAGGATAAAACTGCATGAAGACTATCAATCACTCCCACCAATTCTCCAACAGGCACTGTTTTGATGGTGGTGTTGGGGGGTAGATGCTTTTTGTTTTGTTAAGTTTGGGGGGGGGGGGGGGGGATGCCTTTCTTTTTGCTCAGCAGCTGAGCGTGGAACAAATATTGCGCAAATTTCGCATCTTCTAGTACTTTTAGTTCTTTTTTAAGATTATTTTCTGGGAATTTTTTCTTTATTTGACAGTTAACCCTCTCCAGCCCAGTTTATTATATTGAGATATGAAAAATCTTTCATTCGTGTAGTTCTCATACACTAGTGGCTGCAGGTGGAACTAATGTATTTCTGCAATACTGAGCTGGAAGAGTAACTTAAACAAACCATTTCCCGTGTGGTCTTTATATTTTATCATCAGTCATCAATTGATTTATTGTTGCAAATTCGCAACATGAGCCTGGAGAGGGTTAAACAGTGTAGAGAAACAGGAAGGTTGGGGAGAAGAATGGGGGAATACATGCAGCAAATAACCTGAGAACCCAGGTCACTGCGGGAAGGACACAGCCTTTATGGAACGCGGGCTTAGACCGATGAGCCCCCGGAGCACCCCCAGTGCTTTTAATTTTACCAATTTTTTTTTGTTTCGCATGCACGGTGATGGCAATGCGAAATAGAAAGTCCCATTGGCCGGGAATCAACTTGTGGCGGTCCGAGTCGATTTTGGGGCGGCCTGCCACACAATGGTTTATGTGTTGGAAACACTGGTATCTGCTACCACTTAGCAACCAACTCCATTCTTCACCTGCTCTGGTGTCCTGTCCAGTCCTTAGCTTGTAGACTGCCTTAACAACGCTCCAGTTACGTTTTGCGACTTACATTCTCACATCGGTCGCGCGACCAACACTTTATACAACTGTATGCCTATTCTGGGCAGCGATTCACTCCCTGATTATCAGCCGCCGGCCGCGAATTTGCAAAACACAGGATGGTAGGGGAAGGTTCCGGCTCTCTCGCCTCTGATTGGCTCGACAGGCTCTTCTCCGATTGGCTATCTGGCACAAGACGTAATTTTTACGCTCTTTGGCGTAGATACCAGTGCGCAGAGACGTAGGCTACAACTCAGTTGTTCATACTTCGCATGACGAGAAGCCAATCGCTCGCTGTGCTTCGTATTTTTTTTATTTTAAATTTTTCTGAAAATCTCCTGCCAGTTCGGCTGGATATTTCCTCCCCCCCCCCAACGAATCACCTCTCTTCGCCCTCGCTCCAGGATTCTGGAACTGCCGTGTCTCAACAACTGCTGCGAGAGTTTGGCTGTGGACCCAGCATAACGTGCCTCACACTGGAGTGTGACTCTGGACACCAGGATAACGTGGCTACTAGTGTGGCTGTGGACACCAATATACCACACAAAACACCTACACTGATTTAATGTCTGCAGCTATTTATTTGGTTATTTACTTTATGGCAATTTTATTTATTTAACTACTTCGTTTTATTCCAAGAACTTTAAATCAAGCCCTTTTTCTGAATCTCTCCCCCCCCCCCCCCCTTTTTCTCAATAAATAATATATTAATATTTAAAATGACACCCAAATGCATTCCAACTCTTATTTATTCTTGTTCTCTCCTGTCTGTATAAATTGTAAATTTCACTGCATAGCAGAGGTTACATTTCCAGTCGAATTTCCTTCTTACGTAGTGCTGGAATACATATTAAATAATGAATCGAGGCGCAATTTTGCCCATGGTCATCGTACAAATCCCATCTCCGTAAACTTCCTGAAAACAGGTTTCATCAGGAATGTCACTTGCGACCTTTTGCTATTCATGGGACAATATTACTTATGCCGCATTATTTCACATGCTACTCATGATACAGGTGCATTATTCACATCTCTGGCTGCTGTCATTGCTAAGTTCGAGGGGAAAAATACTGCAGTCTTTTCATTTGTGCATCCAACCGAATTGTACACCCAGTGACTGTGTATCTGAACTCGGGCTTATGTCGATTTATTAAAAATAACATTCATATTAAATATTGAAATCAACAAATTATTGCACAAAGGAATTTTCGCACATTTTATGCTGATAAGGCGGCAGTTGCCACGGCTAAGTTTTTCAGTGCATTTCAATGTGGAGAGGTACCGCAGTCCCCATTTTCAAGTCCTGCCGTGACCCAATCCTAACCCTTACCCATTCCCTAATCATAATCCCTAATCCTTATCCCAATCCCTTGAAATCGACTGCCGTACCAATAAAAACTTCAGTGTCTCTTGACACTTAGTAATAATAAAGGCTTCAGCTCATCGGTGTAGGCAACACAATGGCCCCATTTCCTGCCAGGTTGGGCCACCATGTCAAAATCAGTACAATACATTGAAGAGAAATTTTGCTCAGTTTCTCGACCACTCATTCATTATCTCAGTCTTCCTTCAACCTTAAACAAAAGGCAATGGATTGAAAAAGTTGAGGACAGCAACAATGTTCGCCAAGCACCATGGGCACACTGCGTTAACGCATTTGGCCAGCTCATGTTGGCTACAATCCATTGGTGCTTCAAGCAGAAATCAGACCAAGCTACATGGTCCGTGTCTCTTTTGGTAATTGGATATAATGTATGAAAACGGATATCAAAAATAGAAAAATAACTGGATATTTGATTTTTGTTTTAAAATATAAACATTAAAATTGAAATACAGTTTGAGTTTATTTTTTATTGTCTGAAACGAGTGAGGAAAAGTCAAACAACATTTCGATTTTCAATTTTAATTTCTAACAAGAAAATAGAATATAGCACGAGAAACAAATCGAAAAATGGCCTGTTTAATGGTTTTGGACTATCGGAAGTTGTCATGATTAGAGCACTGCTCATACGGACCAGTAGATGGCGACAGCGTGGCATCTGATGCTGGCCTCGCCTGCTGCTTTCCCATGGAAACCGCACGAGAAGAGACGCCGACTCACGAAAGTACCCTACAACTAGCTAATGAACTGAGATAGCTAGACGCAGCTGTCGCACATAGCTAACACGCCACTGTATTTAGCTCAAGGACAGTCCTTGATTGAGCTACATAGCCAACTGGCTAGCGAGCTAAAAAGACTGACAATGAAAGAGACAATGGAATACTCGCGAACGAACTATTTGGCTAGCTAGCTAGCAAGATAAAGAGACAATGATATCTATAATGTTATAGCTTGCATGCCAATGTATTTAACATCCTAAAGGCGCTTTCACACCGGACGCGAAACGAATTTTTCGCACGGCAGATTACATTCAAAGTCAATGCGAAGACGCGACTACTCGCGAAAACGCGCTTATTCGCGTCTTGGCATTGACTTTGAACGCAATCTGTCGTACGAAAAAATCATTTCGCATCCGGTGTGAAAGCACCTTAATTTTCATCATTTCAGGAGGACATTCACAGTAATGATCACTGGGAATCATTAATCTCTCTTCAACGATGAAAAGCTGTAGTGCCCAGTTTTCTTCACATTAGATAATAGGAACAATGTGGACAATGGAAGTGTTATTTTAGGGGACTTTATTTCTTGGTCTTTGAAATTGCGATCCATCAATGGTACAGAAAAAAAAATTGCAGCCTGCAAAAAGGACTCCATTAACACTTGACAAACAAAAAAGGCTGAAAACTGTTTTCTTCATTATTCTGTCCACAAATTTAGATCTAAATTTTTATTTTTACTGCTGATGTTCAACTCTTCTTTTTTTTGACAACTTTCAGCAATGTTCTTTTGTGGATTGATCTGTAAAGTAGTTCTTCTCAGTCTCGTGCTTGCAGGATTTTCTTATTCTTTTGCATATTTTTAACACTTCACAGTTTCAGATCATCAAACACATTTTAATATTAGACAAAGATGACCAGAGTAAATAAAAATGCAGTTTTAAAAATTATTATTTTATTTTATAACCCCTAAAAAATGACAGCACAGAATCTCACTACAATCTGTGCCAAAGTGTATTCTAACCAAGTAAATCAGAGAAAAATTAGAGGTTTGAGTTCGGGAATGTTTAGGTCGCCTCTCCAAGCTGACAGGATGTTCTCAGATACCAAATAGTAGAACTCTTTTAATTTCACTTATGGGTGATTCCATGCCAAATCGCCAGATTTCAGAGAAAGTTCCCGACTGACCATCTCGGATTTTCTTCATATTTTTTTATTTTAATGTCCTTGTTACTAATAACTGCTGTGCAAAATTTTAGGCCAATATCTCCACTAGTTTTGGCTAAAAAGTTTTTAACTTTTTGCACTAAATAGTTCAAATTTTCACACGATTCTTTAATATAATAAGGCTCTGTACACAGAAGGAGAGCTTCATATGTGACATATTTGCAGATTTATGGAATGCCGAATATGGCTTTCTGGAATGCGCGTTTGTCCATGGTAGCACTTTAGGGTCTCTATATCTCCAGATTTAATGATACCAGATGTCTGATTCTTTTTAGTATATGAGACATGTTTCAGCACTATCAGGTAAACATGTTATATCTGGAACAAAAAATATACTTTCTCATATATTGGCCCCTAAAAATGAAAAAAAAAGCTTGTATTTTGAATGCTTATAGCAAAATTCTGACAAGGTCTACCAGAAAGAAAATTAAATCAGTGAAAAGAACAAGGTCTAATTGATATTTGTTCCAAATATGAAGTTGGTGCTTTCAAGAAAACTATTTTATTCCAGCTATTCAATATACAACCCCAATTCTGAAATAGCTGGGACAAAGTGTAAATTGTGAATAAAATCAAAATTCAAAGACTTTCAGATCACATGAGCCAATATGTTGTTTACAATACAATATGGATAACATCTCAAATGCTGATAATGAGACATTTTATAATTTTATCCACAAAATGAGCTTATTTCAAATTTTCTTGCTGCAACAGGTCTCAAAAAAGTTGGGACACAGGCAGAAAAGGGCTGTAAAAACAATTACTATATAAGAGAATCAGCTGAAAGAACAAGTAGCTAGTAATTAAGTTAACTGGCATCAGGTCTATAACATGATTGGCTATAAAAGGGATGTCTTAGAGAGGCTGAGTCTCTCAGAAGTAAAGATGGTCAAAGGCGCTCCAACCTGTGAAGGCTTGCGTAAAAAAAAATTGTGGAATACTTTAAAAACAATATTCCTCAACGTCCAATTACGAAGGCTTTGAAGGTCTCATAATCAACAGTGTATAACATCATCAAAAGATTCAGAAAAACTGGAAAAATTTCTGTGCGTAAGGGACAAGGCTGAAGAGCTTTCCTGGATGCCTGTGATCTTTGGGCCCTCAGACACCACTGCGTCACACACTAGCATAATTCTGTATTGACATTACTAAATCGCCCCAGGAATACTTCAAGAAACCACTGTCTGTAAACACAGTCCGCTGTGCCATCCACAGATGCCACCTAAAACTCTATCATGCAGAAAGGAAGCCATTGTTAAGCATGACTCAGAAGCACCGCCATATTCTGTGGGCAAAGGCTCATTTGAAATGGACTGTAGTAAAGTGTCAAAGTGTCTTGTGGTCAGACTTTGATATTCTTGTTGGAAATCATGGGTGTTATGTCCTCTGGGCAAAAGAGGAGAAAAACCACCCCTCCTGTTATCAGTATTCAGTTCAAAAGCCAGCATCTCTGATGGTATGGGGATGCATTAGTGCATATGGTGTGGGACCCTTGCATGTTTTAAAAAGCACCATGAATGCTGAAAGGCATATAAAGGTTTTAGAGGAAGATATGCTCCCCTCCAGATGACATCTACTCCAGGGAAGGCCTTGTGAATTTCAGCAGGACAATGCAAATCCACATACTGCAGCTATTACAACAGCATGGCTTCAAAGTAGAAGAGTCCACTTGCTGAACTGGCCTGCCTGCAGTCCTGATCTTTCACTGATTGAGAACATTCGGCGCATAATTACACAAAAAGTCCATCAAAGGAGACCCAAAACTCTCCAGCAGCTGGAAGCCTATATTAAACAAGAGTGGGATGAAATTCCAATGGCTCAACTCAAGAAATTTGTCTCCTCAATGCCCAGACACCTCCGCTCTGTGTTAAAAAGAAGAAGGGATGCTACACCATGGTAAACAGGCCCCTGTCCCAACTTTTTTGAGACCTGTAGCAGTCATCAAATTTGAAGTGAGCTCATTTTGTTGATAAAATTGTAAAATTTTTCATTTTCAACGTTTGCTATGTTTTCTCTGTTCTATTGTGAATACAATACTGGCTGGTGTGATTTGAAAGTCATTCCATTTTGATTTTATTCACAATTTTCACTTTGTCCCAACACTTTTGGAATTGGGGTTGTAGAAGGTTTAATGACATGCAAAAATGCCATTCACAAGGTTACATTGTCATGGATTTGCTCCCACCAGATGTGTGAGTCAAAATACTGACACGACAAGCTTTTTTCCATTCATGAGAAAGTATAATTTTTCTTCCAGATATAACATTTCCCGATAGTACTGTAACATGTCTCATATACTAAAAAGAATCAGACATCTGGTATCATTAAATCTAATATAGAGCCAAAAGTGCTGCCATGGACAAACGCGCATTCCAGAAAGCCATATTTGGCATGCCATAAATCTGCAAATATTTCATATACGAAGCTCTGCTTCTGTGCCTTATTATATTAAAGAATTGTGTGAAAATTTGAACTATTTAGTGCAAAAAGTTCAAAACTTATAGCCATGAAACTATGGATGTTTCATTGTAGTACTCATTTTTATGCTAAATATGGGGCCACGTCCCCTTTTTGAAGGCCAAACTAGTGGAGATATTTGCCAAAAATTTTGCACAGCAGTTATTAGTAACAAGGACATTAAAATAAAAAATATGAAGAAAATCTGAGATGGTCAGTCGGGAACTTTCTCTGAAATCTGGCGATTTGGCATGGAATCACCCATAAGTGAAATTAAATGAGTTCTACTATTTGGTATCTGAGAACACCTTGTCAGCTTGGAGAGGCCACCTAAACATTCCCGAACTCATACCTCTAATTTTTCTTTGATTTACTTGGTTAGAGTACACTTTGGCACAGATCATAGTGAGATTCTGTGCTGTCATTTTTTAGGGGTTATAAAATAAAATCATCATTTTTAAAACTGCAATTTATTTATTCTGGTTATCTTTGTCTAATATTAAAATGTGTTTGATGATCTGAAACAGTGAAGTGTAAAAAATATGCAAAAGAATAAGAAAATCCTGCAAGCACGAGGCTGAGAAGAACTACTTTTCAGATCAATCCACAAAAGAACATTGCTGAAAGTTGTCAAAAAAAAAAAAAGAAGAGTTGAACATCAGCACACCTTTTTTGTTTGTCAAGTGTTTATGGTATCGTTTTCGCGGGCTGCAATTTTTTTCTGTCCCGTTGATGCATCGCAATTTCAAAGACCAAGAAATAAAGTCCCCTAAAATAACACTTCCATAGTCAATATCTAATATGAAGAAAACTGGGTACTCCAGCTTTTCATCGTTGAAGAGAGATTAATGATTCCCAGTGATCATTACTGTGAATGTCCTCCTGAAATGATTAAAATTAAGGTGCTTTCACACCGGATGCGAAACAATTTTTTCGTACGACAAATTGCGTTCAAAGTCAATGCCAAGACGCGAATAAACGCGTTTTCGCGAGTATTCGCGTCTTCGCATTGACTTTGAATGTAATCTGTCGTGCGAAAAATTCATTTTGCGTTCGGTGTGAAAGCGACCTTAGGATGTTAAATACATTGGCATGCAAGCTATAACATTATAGATATCGATGTCTCTTTATTTTGCTAGCTAGCAAGCCAAATAGCTCGCTCGCGAGTATTCCATTGTGAGCGAACTGTAGCCTTTTTAGCTCGATAGCCAGTTGGCTATGTAGCTAAATACAGTGGCGTGCTAGTTATGTGCGACAGCTGCGTCTAGCTCGCTCAGTTCGTTAGCTAGAAGAAGGGCACTTTCGTAAATCGGCATCTCTTCTCGTGCGGTTTCCATGGGAAAGCAGCAGGCGAGGCCAGCGTCAGATGCCACGCTGTCGCCATCTACTGGTCCGTATGAGCAGTGCTCTAGGCATGACAACTTCCGGTAGTCCAAAACCATTAAACAGGCCGTTTTTCAATTTGTTTCTCCTGCTATATTCTATTTTCTTGTTAGAAATGAAAATTGAAAATCAAAATGTTATTTGACTTTTCCTCACTCGTTTCAGACAATAAAAAATAAACTCAAACTGTATTTCAATTTTAATGTTTATATTTTAAAACAAAAATCAAATATCCAGTTGTTTTTCCATTTTTGAAATCCGTTTTCATACATTACATCCAATTACCAAAAGAGACACGGACCCTACATATGCTCAACGCGAAGCGAACATAAACTTTAGCTGGCTGGCTACTCAACCACTCTCGTTCTGCATCTAACTTTAATGCTTGTTTACATTTTTGAGCGATCTATTGAAAATATTTATCAACGTTGTCATTACGTTAGCTAAGTGGCATGAGTGTCTTTCAAGCATAATTTGAGGGAGCAGTGTGATGCATTAACATTCTCATCGCAAACGATCAATTGCGAGTAGCAGGCAATGTTGGCAGCAGATCGGACTCATTCTGAAATGGGTCTTGCTGCGATGAGAGACAGGCTTTAGGTGTCCTGGCTAGCAAGCTAATTTGGTGGTAGTGTTTGTTTACACGCTAGCTAGCTAGCTAGCCAATAGCCAACATGAGGAATTTGATCAATTTTTAAATTATAACCGTTTCAAAGGTTTACTGGCAGGTTCCGCATACGCTGGCAAGCATAGCTGAGTTCAATGATAACTTGCATGTCAGATGATATTTTAAACAAATAACTTGAATGGAATCAATATTTATCCACACAATACCCACAACCAAGCACATTAACCAATGCCAGCTAGCTAGAGAACAGAACAGACAACTTTTCTGTTTGCACATGCACATGATGTGATGTCGTAAATGCAATCCGTGAATGAGTGCTTTCATTTGCCATTCATCGTCATTCCACAATATGACCAACCGGCCACTGAAACGTTGAGTGCGATGAGTAAAACAATATTATTATTATGATTATTATTTACCTCTACTCAGCGACTGATGAATTCACTGGCGCCTGACAGCTTGAGAGTGGCAGCTGAGAGCCTGCCCTGCACGTCAGTCAACAGCCAGATCAAGTAGCCAATCGAACCAATCAGAGCCAAGAAAGGTGGTACCTTCCCCTATCATCCTGCGTTTTGCAAATTCGCTGCCCTTCCCTGCACAAGGGAAGCTGTAAAGTCCGTGTGCATATGGGCTCTCATTCATCAAACGTGCGTACACCAAAAAAATGGGTGTACGCCGAATCTCCCGCAAGGGTAGGCATTTATCAATCTGTACGTGAGCGAACGGTCTGCAAAAATCTCATGCCAGGTCTGATCAGGCGTACGCAGATTTGAAACCAGCGTGCAACATGCAGCAGGTGCAGCTGTCAAAATGAGTAAGAAAACCACATGCAGCAATGCAGACGTCATGCCGTTGTTGCCCTTATTGGTAAAATGAATAAATTGGCTAAATTAATAAATTAATGAATAAATAACACACATTGTGTAGAGAAATTCATTTAACTTAATTTTTGAGACAACCAAATTGTCAGGCCAGATGGCAGACAATTACAATCAATTTGATTAAGCGCAATGCGTGGCTTGACAGAAATGCAGTGTGTACTGTCAGAATCTCATCCAGTCAGATATAGAACCTACTGAACAACAAAAGAAATGCAATTTAATTAAAGGCAGACAGGAAAATAAGTTTGTGGATAATTTTTCCAGAAAATCAAATTTATTACTAGCGCGTGCACATTTACACTCGTTTCATCAAACCTCTTTATATTTTGGAGTCACTTTGAGTTAAGAGTACATTTACTCCCGAGCTAACTTGCATTTCTTTTGTTGCTCAAAGGCCTACAGACACTTTGACCGTGATCACATTTTGACAATGGCAACTCTGTTGTGAGAGGAATAGCTTCTGTCCTACGTGAGTGGAACTTTTGGCACAAAGATCTCCGCCAGGAAAGTGACGAGAGGCTGCTCGTTTTGCCTGGCACCCAATAAAATGTCATGGAGTAATACTAATGAAAGTACAATGAACAGTGATCTCTGTAGACTGTATTTTCACAATTACCCTCATGCAGCTCCAATCGAGGCAGTGGGGACTCAACCGTCTCCCCTCCGCCTCGTATTCCCATGATGCAGGGGGAGCCCATCAGTGCTGCCTTGAACGGTGACAGCTGGAGGTTTGAGTCTGGTTGGCCTCCACCGGTCTGTGCACTGCGCAGCAACCCGTTTTTTGGTGGCGATCTTAGAATCGGACCTTGTTTTTTTTGTTTGTTTTTTTTTTTTTTTCACTAACAAGCAAAGCATTTGGATTGTCAATTATGTCGGCTATATAACATGAAATATCATGGATCTATAAAAGTAATTTATAAAGGCCAATGTTATTTGCACTTATACGTGTGGCCAATGCTAAACTTTTTTCTTGGCCACTTATATGCGCCAGTTGATGACCATTCCAGTGCCGCATATTAAGTACTGCTTAAAGTAAGTTTGGCCTAGAAAAAATTTTTTAGCTTAGCTTAAATTAAATGTGGGCAATGGAGAAATTTGCATCTTGGCCACACTTACAAGTGCGTCTAACGCAAACTTAGATCAATTTTGTGCTTGGACACACTTAAATGCGAATAGTTACTTTGATTTATTAATGAATTAAATCAAACCTCTGCTGTACACCGGTTTCCCACCCCAAAGGTGTTGACCGCAGCAGCAATAATTTTCCAAACTGCAGCCTTCTGGGCTCCCTTTATGCCACTCTTCAGGCTCCCAAAATAAAATTACTTTGTTTTTCTCCATCTCTGACGTGATAATTTATATTTCCTCCTCAGCAAAGTTCTTTTTTCTTTGCTGACTTTCGAGAGTCCATGTAGTAAAGTGGGCAGGACTATGCCTCCCGGACCATGAAGTCAATTTCAATTTCAAAAGTGAGCCAACTGCCCCCCTGACTTAAAAAAAAGTGGGTCAATGGGTAAAAAGTGGGCCAACTGGGTATACCTGGTAAAATGGCATTTATATCAAGTTTTTCAACAGTACCTTGACTGGCTCACTTATTTATATATGTAAACACATTCAGTTTTTACACCTTATTGACAAAACTAAGACATGAATGACAGTTTGAGTACAAAGTACAAAAACCTTCAGTCTCTGCCAATCATAACAATTATAAAGTAGCCTAAATAGCGCATAAAATAATATTTCCTCTCGCCTGATTTGGTGCATAGCTCAAAGCCTGCTTCCAAACAGAGGTCCGACAGCTAAAGTTGTAAATACGGATACTTCACCAGGCAGCGAAGCCATTCTATACATACCGTTGGTATATGTTGAGCAGCGCGCAGAGACTCACAATTTTACTTACATTCAGTGTTATTCATTCAAACGAGTTCTGAGCCATGTTTCATTTTTTAAAACCTATGAGCAAGCCTTGTGCTGCTTCAACCTCAAGCGATGCAGAGCAGCCAAGTCTCCCGTGTTCGGCGCGAGTCTCTTGCCTCAAAGTGGCATTCACTTACCTGTGCCGTAGTGAGAAATTATTCAATCAACCCGCACTGAAGAAATACAGTCGCAGAATTTAAGTCATTGTGCATCAAGTTCATCAGTTTTGCGTGCATTACGGTGGATTTCCCCACTAGTGTATGGAAAGCCGATATTGCCACAATTCGCCACTAATTCCACACGTCTTTTTTTTTTTTTAATAATATTTTTTTTTTTTCTCTTTCACAAGACCAGACATCAAACATAACAAAAACAACACTACAAAAAACAAGAAGGAAGGGGAAGGGGGAAGGGGGAAGGCTAAACAAGCTTCCAAGTGGCAGAATGTATTTCATGCCCATATACATGCACACATTCCTTTTTTTTTTACATTTTCCTTCATGAAACAGCTCCCTACAAACTCCATCCATGAGCCATCATTTTATTTATTTTTATCTATCCATTCATTATCTATCCATTCACCCATTCATTCATAGTTTGGTTAATTACTTAATTCATAGATAAATAATCTTTAAGTTCATTATTTTATTGAACATATTACCAAAATTCAGTGGCGTGCACAGACATTTTGGGGGGCAGGTGCTCAGTGAGAAATAAGGGCACTTCAGTGTTTCTCATAGACGAGGAAGCAATGTGTGGTGGCAGACACTTATTTTTTATTTTTTTGTTGAGCGGGGGCGGGTTGAGCAGGGCGCGCGGGGGGGGGGGGGGGGTGCTGCTTATTGCGCACATTCCGCGTTTTCCAGTGCTTTAAATGTTACCGTTTTTTTTTTTTTTTGTGCACACGCACATAGGCGTCTATTCTCCCATTAGCGCTTAAGTCCTTTTTTACGCGATTCGAGTTAAGCGCTTTTGAGTTATGCGTATTCTCCCCTACGCGCTTCGATCACGCCCACAGCGCTTAACTTCAGAATGTAGGCGGCCATATGGAAGAGGTGCGACTGATCCAAAAGAGAGGCAGACTCTGTACAAAGTTCATTGATGATGGCTATCAGGAAAACATGGAAAAAAGATTTTCTGATTAACCATGAAAATGCAGTAGTGATCCATCGAAAATGCAAACCAGACTTTAAATTTGAATATCGTGGGCCTGCTGATAAAACCTCGTAGCCTATCTCCAAACTGATAAAAAACAAAAACTCGTATGTCCACTATTCTTACATGCAGAATTAAACATGTTTTATTTTATTTATATACTCAGCAACAAAAGTTTCTGTGACACCAATATTGTTAATTATTTTTCATAACGCAATTATGAAATTGTCATACATGGGGATATCAGACTGAAACAGTACACGTAAACACAACATTGAAATGGAAATCATGAAAATGCGAGAAAATGACTTTGCACGTGAAAATGTGCGTAAATCATCCTTGTGGATGGCAATAAAAGAGGAGAATTTTTGGAATGTTCACATTGTGCCTGATGAACGACGGAAGCATCACTTATCGAAAACACAGCCATTTCGGATCAGGAACTCTACCCTCTAAATGCCAAGACTGTCTGAAAATGATCGGTGGAGGGCCATTGGGATGATTGAATCCGGAACCTCGCAGAGGGAAGTTGCTCATCGCCTGAATGTCCACCGAAACACCATTTGGAACTTATGGCAGCGTCATCAGCAGACAAGACATGTCAGAGACCGTCCTCGCAGCGGCCGTCCACGAGTAACCACTCCCAGACAGGACAACTGGATTCGAACAACCCATCTCCAAAATCGATTCCAACCTGCAACCGTAACTGCAAGAACGATACCTGGTTTGAGGCGACTGTCTGCACAGACAATCCGTCGCCGTCTCCGTCATTTTGGCATTGTCCCACGTCGTCCAGCAAGACGTCCAATACTCACAGTACAACACCGACGACTGCGTCTACAGTGGGCACAACAACATCGACGGTGGATCCAACGTCAGTGGGATCTTGTACTCTTCACTGATGAATCAAGATTCATGCTTAACCGATGTGATGGTCGTTTACGTGTATACCGTCGACGTGGAGAACGTTATGCCAACAACTGTGTTCAGGAATTTGATCGTTTTGGAGGTGGTAGTGTCATGATTTGGGGAGGGATCACGGCTAGAAACAGAACAGATTTGCTTGTTATTGATGGAAATCTGACAGGTCAAAGATATCGCGATGAAGTGCTACGGCCATTGGTGGTACCGTTTTTGATGCAACATGGTCCCGGAATAACGCTGCAACATGATAACGCCAGACCACACGTTGCAAGGATTGTACAGCAGTATCTTATGCAACAACATGTCAATGTCCTGCCATGGCCAGCCAGATCCCCAGACATGTCCCCAATCGAGCATCTTTGGGACGAGATGGATCGACGTTTGCGGCGGTTGGATAACCCGCCAGCTACACTCCAGGAATTGCGACAACGTCTACGTCAGATTTGGAATGACATCCCACAGCAATTTCTGGCACATCTGATTCGGTCCATGCGCCGGAGATGCGTTGCTTGCATCATGGCACGAGGAAGTCACACCCGGTATTGAAGTGTGAAGGTCACAATTGGTTAGACGTCAGACAAGTGCTTCATGACGCATGAAAATGACATTTTTCGTTTTGAGTGACATTGGCACTGAAAAGTCAGTGTTTCTCCTGTTAAATAAACATATTGATTGCATTGAGATCTTTGCGTGTCATTTATAACATGCACATAAATGGTGTCACAGAAACTTTTGTTGCTGAGTATATTTAAAATTTATCAATTTATTTATATTCTTTATTTTATGTTTATTTATTTTTCTGTGAAGTTTATCATTTTGAAGATACGAGGTTTTATCAGCAGGCCCACGATATGCGGTCGTAATAGTAGGCCTATGTGTGTCTGTGCCAATTACAAGAAGTAGGCTATTGCAGACATCTCTTTTTTATTTCTTATGCTCTAGCCACCATGGCATTAAAGCCATGCAAACAAAGAAATTGCCGCGATAATGAAATAATAAATAAAGAATTCAGCGCTTCGCAACCAGCATAATCAGAGCATTGAAAATGTGCCCCTCCTACAATAGCCTGTATGTTCCGTGGAAGACAGGAAAGAGGCGGCAGTATGCAATTGATTCACTGACGATGATAAATACATGTATGTCGCTGCAGAAACCTCGGCTTTGCTCTGAACAGGGCAATAAATACTACACATTGCTTCAAAGGTACTCGTTTGTTAACGAAGTAAAGTGGGGAAACCTCTTTGAACTGGAGGAAATTCCTCGCGCGATTCGTGTGCGCTGGAGCTGATATAGATCAGATCAGAAAAATACGCATGCGGCTCCGCTCCAGGAGCCGGGTGAAAATCGCGTAGATGGAAACACTTCATAAAAAGACAATGATATGCGATTTTTGACGTACCCGTGTCTGCACCGGCGCCTGACTTCAGCCGTATAAATGGAAACATAGTTTAATGCTGTGCCGACGTCCACGGTCGAGGGGAGAATACGCGTAGGCTGAAAAGTTCGACTTACGCGCATGGGAGAATAGACCCCATACAGAATGTGACTGAGAAAATCGCGTTCACGCGAAAAAAACAAAAAACTTTCAAAAGGGCACTTGCTTGGTCCACAGGGCAAAGGGCAGGTGCTATAGCACCACCTACAGTCTATCTATGCACGCCACAGCCAAAATTTTACCAGCCTATATATTAAGAGGATGTAGGACAACCGAAGAGTGCAGCCACCAAGTGGTCACTTCAGTCACAAGATCTCCATCAACCATAATATAAGATAACAGGCTGACCGGCAGGGACACCAGCTGCAAAACAAAGCTACTTAACAACTGGACAGAGGTTACATAGAGCTGCTTTGCATTTATACAATCATAACTGCATTAATAATTCCCAGTCATTTAAAAAGTAAATTAAAGTAAACGTCTTATCTTAAAATGCCGTAAAAAACGCGCGTTTCTTGGTAAAAGCGACGGACTTGTATAATATATTGGGACTTCAGACATTTTTAAAATGATTGTTGGCATTATTTGACACAGAGCTAGAAGCAAACCAGGTTTAAAAGTGCTACAAAGGGGGAAAAAATTAAGATTGTGATAGACAGTTATCTACTGAGCAAGCCCATGTCTCTTGAGGGTTCTGGTCAGTAACGTTAGCGGGCAGCGGGCGGAAAACATCCCTTGAAATGGATGAGATTCGTGAACCGATTTCAATCATTGTTCTGGGTCAACATGTTAGTTTCCCTTATAATGAAATGATTGGGCGAGCGAATGATAAATTTTACGAATGTTCAATTAACGTACCTTAATAGGCAACTCATCACGAAACAACCACTGTGGATTTTCCATGTTAAATTTTGTCACATCCTAAGCAAGTCGTCAAACCTGAGCGTAATGATTGTTTAATTGAAAAAGATTGAAATGCGCTCTCTTTTGCGTTCAACACGCGTGTTTTATTTCTCGTCTTAACGAAGACAATTCGCTACACCAGAGAGGGGAGAATTCAATGGTCTTTTACCAGGGAATTTGACTGAAAACGAATCAAGACTAATAAGCAGTTTAAAGACATGTTATCGCCCTCCTTGATCTCAGTCCATCGCCCGCCACTAGTTAAGGAGTGCGTTTCCCAAAATCACAGATGCTAATTTACATGGTTGGGCCCATTGATTGCGAATGGACGAACATCATATGATGCTAACTTAGTTAGCAACTACGCTTTTGGTAAACACGCCTGTGGTTGGCTCACGATTAAGTGTACAATATGATGATCAATATTTTGTTAATTTATTTTATATTCAAATATATTTTGAGCACAGCGTATCCAGCCAGGGCGATTATACTTTCATGCAGATTTATATTTAATCCTCTGAATTTTAGTCATTTCCTCAAGCAATACGGAAGAGCAACACGGCAGGAAAGTCTCATTGATCCATTGTTTAGGTCTCACTGTGCTCTCTGCTAATTGGTTTCAGAAACATTTAATTTACGGGCGGTGTTAAACAGAGGGCAGGGCTCATTATCATCAGGAAAAATGCAGTGAATAGCGGCGTTTTATGGAAGCTTATGTAACGGAGTTGATTCCACTAAGCACCGAGGAGGCAATCGGATTTGTCGTCACATAAAGCAGTCTATGGCTGTGTTCGAAATCGTTCCCTATCACGGATATAGTGCACTATATAGTGTGTCCACCATTTTGTAGTGTTGTTCGAATTCTTTTCATCCACTATATACAGTAGTGGACTACAAAATACCCACAATGCGCAGCGGTATTGAGTGAACAAGCGATGTACACTACATTGAAGAGCCGTATACCACAATGCAATGCGGTCGTGATTGTCCAGAGGAGAATAAGAGAGAGAAGACCGAGATGGCTGCTCCACTGAACGCCGCTTTCGCGTACAAATGTAAGTAACGTTAAAGTATCAACATTTGAAGAATGTAATACTTTAGTGGCGTAGTTTCATGTGCCATTTAAGAGTTGTGAATTGTCAAAATGTGCTAACGTTACTATTTCTTAGCAGAAAAGTATCCCGTTTTAAGTTATCATTTGCATTTGCATCTGCTAGCTAGCGCTAGCTACTCTTCTGTTTCGATTTCTAACGCGACGTCAGCTCACATCTGATCTGTGTTTGTTCTCTTTTCCCAATTGGCGATTAGTTCGAAAAAAGATATGCTTTTCTGTTATTTGTTTGAAGGGACCGACGAGGATGTGGAAACCCTCATCAAGTTGCGCATGAAGGCCAACTCTATGTTTTCTGGGAGGCGAAATGCGGCGCTTCATGGATGGGAGTAAGCAAACAAATTTGAGCGATAGCGTTATTTTATGTTAGTCCTGAACTCTAATTACCTGTGTAAATCTGTGCATTATCATCTGTAAATCTTGACCAGCCTTAGGAAAGTCTTAACTATTATGAGGCTCAATGTATTGTGTCATGTCATGTAATGCTCAATAATATCATGCTTCACAATGTTAATATTTATATATTTAGCAGTATAATTCACTAATGCAAATGTAAGTAATAATAGGCTTGTATTACCTAGGGTTGTCCTGAAACAAATGGGGCTGGAGGGGTTGGTATCCCCAGCCAGGGCGGGGAAGAAGTGGTAGAATTTGAAGAAGACCTACAAGGTATGATTTATCTCAGGTCTTTTTTGAGGAACATCATGTAGTGACAATACTTTTGCTTTACTATATGTATGCCTATAATTTTAAGGAACTCAAGAAGCCACCAACTGGCCAAGGGACAGAGTCAGGGGAAGACACTGCGGCATCATGGAAATGGTACCACCTAATGGATGAGGCACTTGGCGGGAGGCCATCCGTACAGCCTCCTGTTCTTGTTGCCTCAGCCTGGGAGGAAAATTCCAGGGCTGCTGCAGTGTCTTCCCCTGATGCCCAAAGAGCGTCCCATGAGCCCCCAGCAGGGGACAGCAGCCCTGCGCAGACAGAGCCAGGAGAGACAGGGCCAGGAGCAGCACCGCCACAAAAGCGGCTGAGGACAGACCCTGTCCTTGCATTTTTGGAGGCGGAAAGTGCTAGGGCAGAGGAGAGGGCCAGGAGAGCGGAAGAGAGGGAGGAGAGGCTGCTGTTTCTTCTTGAGAAAATTGTAGAAAAAATGTGATTAATAAAATTAATTTTTTTGGAGAGTAGGTAAGATGTTTCTTTGTATATCTGAAGAAAAAGAGTCAAGGTGACCAACAAAAAATAATTATTACCCTCGTCCCGAAGTAGGAGTGAGGGTATTGTTATCAGGTCTGTCGGTCGGTTTGTCTGTCTGTCCGGACACACATCTTAAAAAATATTGGCACAATTTACATAACTTTGAGAGCAGAAAGGTCCGACCCACGGCTCGGCCCCCCTCTAACGTCAGACTGCTAGGTCAGAAATCCAAGTCACAAATTTCAAAGGGCCAGGGTTTGCAATGTGTCTTGTTCGATTTTTATGCATCACAAGAAACAAAACAGTAAATGAGTAAATATACAAGCTTATTTAATTATTATAAAAATAATAATGGGAATTATTAAACTATATAACTTTAAATACTTAGCCACTACGACAATTATATACAATGTATATTTTTATAAATAAATGAGAAATTAATACTCTAACCCTAGCACTAACCTGGAACAACTGTGTACCCTAAGCTATTCTAACACCTTACATATTTACAAATCTATTTTAATCTTTATTTTCACACATAATCATGGTCCTCCAGAGCCACCACTGGACTGTCTGGAGCAGAGACAGCCGCTGCCATCTGTTCGCGAATGCGCTCCCCACTTTGCTGATCCAGGTGGTGATGTGGCTCTCCACCATCAGGCCTGAAGACCTCTGCTGGCTCCACAATGTCACCGTTTGTCAGGCAAATGTTGTGGAGTATGGCACAACAGGCGATGACATCTGGTGAGAAGGTTGGTTTCACCTCCAGAGCCTTAAAGAATATTGCCCTCCATCGAGTCTTCATGCTCCCAAATGATCGCTCAATGATGGACCTTGCCTTGGCGTGGTGGTAATTAAAGCGCCTGGCTGTTGCCAGGCGGACTGGCTCCTTATATGGAGTGATAAGGGCGATGGGAGCAGACAGACAAGGGTATCCGCTGTCCCCAAGGATATAAAAACCTTGGGGTGGATAATGCTGCACATTATAGATTGGGCTGTTTTTCAGGACCCTTGTGTCATGGACAGATCCTGGGTAGCCTGTGAAAATGTCAAGGTACCTGCCTTTGTGGTCACAGACTGCTTGTAGCTGGATGGAAGGAAACAGCTTCCGGCTCACATAACACTGGGCATCAACAGATGGGGGTTTCACTCGAATTTGGCACCCATCAATACTGCCCACTACCCTGGAGAATGCAGGGGACCCGGCAAGACAGGCAAATCCATTGCCTATGTCCTCAAGCTCAGCAGCAGATGGGACATGGATGATCTTCGGTAAAATTTTCAGCAGCTTCCTGGAGACTTAGTGGACCATATCGTGGACAGTTGTACGAGGCATGTCAAAGCTCCGTGACACAACACGATATGAGGTGGCACTGGCAAGCCAAAACACAAACACCAGCACCACAAGATAGTGGCCCCATCCATGGTCTGGCTGGCTACGGGTGACTTCCATCAGGTTCTCCAGAGAAGCCCGGGTCAGACGGTAGTCTGGTCTCAGGTCTGCCTCCCCGTCTATGTAAAGGACTGGTATGGTGGCATTAAGGCTGCAGTAGGTCCGGGGTTCCAACTAAAATTAACATTATTTTGGTAACTTCATTAAATTTGCACATATTCAATATGATGTAACTTCAATCAGGAAGACAAAAACCATTTTGTTCATTCTAAAACACAGCTCTGAAAGGAGAGGCCCTTTGCCCATAGAACAACTGGAGGGAGCTCTAACAGCAAAAAGCTTTGCAGAGTGAGGACCACAAGAGTGATCTGTGGTGTGTTGGCTGATTAAAGGTATTTAATTGCGACCCCACTGTCCAATTTATACATGTGGTTTTGATACTTTTTCATCCTCAAGCTATATTGCACAATTAGTGTAAATTGTAACTGAATCTGATCAAACGCCTACATGATTTTTCTTCAAACACCGACCCTAGATTTCACAAAAAGAAATTGACATTAAAATCAAAATAACCGACTTGCTGTTGAATTTAGGACATGGCACAAAGACACTTTTTATAATATCTGGACATTCATAATCTGCCACATCAAAGTTTCCCTTATACTTGTCTCATAAGTGATATCCAGTTGATGCAAGCCATAAGTGGTAAGCACACACACATGATATTCTGTTTCTGTTCTTCTCACAATGGTGTATTGCATTGTGTTTTACAGTTGCTGTCATCTCCAGTTACTTCGAGAAGGATTCCCTTGGGCGGAGAAGGCGGTTCTCGTGATTCCTGTCTCTCTATGAAGTCTTTGGAGAATTTATAAATAAAAAATTGTACAATTCACATTTGTCTTTCCTGATTGAAATGTTACATTTTATAGATTTTAGTGTCAGTGTTTGAGTATTGAAATTAAGGCTGCTACAGGTAATTTCAGTTGATTAACCAGATTATTAGCTACTCCATCATTTATTTTAAAATGTTGCAACAGAAATAAGGATGACATCCTCAAATGTCTAGTTTTACTCATAACCCAAAGATACTGATTTTCCTGTCAGAGTATAAGAAGCTACAAAACACTCATGTAACAAGCTGAAATCAGAATTTTTTTTTGCTGTTGTTGCAATTACTCAAACTGATAACCTTATGTAGTTGGTGATGAATGTAATAACTGGTTACTTAATAATTGTGCTGTCAGTCATTGAAATGAAAGTTTCTAGAAAACTGTCACATTTTTGCCATGATCGTCTTTCACAGGGGGGTTCTCAGCAAAAGCGGGAATAGCGTTATTTTCTTGTGTTAATTATAAATACAATGGCAATATAAATTTATATCACTGTTATAATTGAGTTAAGGTTACTAGAGTTAAATGAATATCGGGGGCATTTAAATTTCATTTGGTGATCACTAAATCATTCAGAACATTAATTGTGCCAACAGTGTTTGCCCGTTGTCAGGTTGCATGTAAGCTATGGTTTCTTTCGGTTATTTACCAGTTGACGTCGGCGAATCAACAAATAGAACCTTAAACGCCTATGCCTTCGCCTTCGTCTGTGCCTGAGAAGCAGGAGTTGGGCGAGCAACATCCAAACAACATCGGGTAGCATTTTTCAACAAATGAAGACAACTGTTTTCGGTGGAGACTAGCCAGTAGCTTACGAGATAAGCTAATAGCCACTTAGTTAGCACGCGCACAATCGCGAGCCATTTCAGTTCACGATGGGGGGACACAACAGTTGTTGACAAAACCAAACTTCCAGACCACTGATATTTCAACAATTTATTGACCAAGAAGCGCGACCATCCTGCAGAGTTGCATCCTCAAATGATCCCGTAAGTTGTCCGGTTTGTTTGCATGACTTCCGGCGCGTCCGCCAACGTCACTGGAGTAGCTGACGCAACCATGTTAAGAAAACTCCGGTGTAGTGTCCGAAATCTCCTTTGGTCATTCCCTATGTAGTGCACTATATCATAATCATGATGTAGGGAATGAGTGGACGATTTCGTACAAAGCCTATGTATTAGGGACACCTACTGGTTGGCACGACTCTCCTCAGATTATAAATAATGGCTGCAACGTTACGTCAGCACCAGTAGGAGAGGATTGAGCCCATGGTAGGTCACGCAACGCACAGCATTGCAGTAAAAATGTGAAAATAATATAACATAATAACACAGCTAATGTGATGTTATGCGCAAGAAGGTGCTGAATACATAGTACGGAACTGAATGAGTTAAAATAGTTGTGTTTTGTTATTACAGGATAGTTAGCGACTTAGCTCAAATGCTAAGTTAACATGTGCCAACTCCTTTTCCATAAAGCTGTGCCGGGCGACTGATGAATGTGACCGTGACCGACCAGTGCGTGTTTCCTCGCTGTTTTTCCAGGTACATATATTTTTGGTTAGGGTTAAGTTACATTTATGAATAACGCGACCAGTAGGAGAGGATTGAGCCCATGCTGTGCCGGGCGACTGATGAATGTGACCGTGACCGACCAGTGCGCGTTTCCTCGCTGTTTTTACAGAGACAATAAAGTATGTTCAAATACTAAGAAAGTGTCGGCCTTCATCCAAAAGAAATCACAACACAACGCAGACAGCGGTTACACTTATGACATCGTAAAAAGCGGCGTTAGAGTGCCTCTTAAAACGGGCATCTATTACGGCATTTTTGTCGCATAAAAAGCGGCGTTTTATAGCTTCCTGCAAAAGCACCGTGAAAAGCGGCGCTTTACTCAAGTAAAACGCAGTTTTTAATGCCACTTTTACCCAGAAATGCGCGTTTTTTACGGCATTTTCAGATAAGATGCGTGGAATTAGATGCGAATTATGGCACTTTCGGCTTTCCATACTAGTGACACGAAAATAGATTATGACTCTGAAATTCTACCGCTTGTCTTTAGAGGGATTGAAAGCAATGGAATTGCAAAAAGACATTTTACATGGTCCTAATTCATTTAAATAATTTAAACGATCATGAAACACACGCATTGTTTCCAATCCCTGAGTAAAGATAAGCACCAGAAGTCAGGTGTCGCTTTCCATGTTACTTGTGGTGAGGTCCACCTTAACGCGAGTGAAAAAGAAGCTTCAATGCACAAGGATTTCAATTCCGCGTGAGAATCTCGTAAATAAGCATTGATTGAATTGAGGACTATGTTGAATAAGCCTAAAAAATGCCTAAGACCAACGCCGAATGCGTGAGACGAGGCATCTCTGGCGATGCCGTAGCTTGCACACCAGAAGCTATGATGATGGCTCCAATGCCCTACACAAGCATTGCCCCAAACCAGTTCCCTCTCTCTGCTATCTCAGCCCTACCTCACGTGATTAGCGACTTGATTGGCGATGCTCCATCCCAGTCAATATTAGCTAGCAACCCAGAGCGTGCATTCGGTGCTTTATGGCGATTATTCAATCCAGCCTGGTATCTTGCACGACCGTGGCTGAGTACTCAGTTCAACGGGATGCATGCTATTGCTTTCCCTGCGGGAAATATGCTACTGCCAGTGAGAGGGATGCTGTTTTCACCTTGCGTGGTTTTACGAACTGGAAAGGAGCTCTCGAGCGTGACAGGAGGTTGCAGAAACATGCATCCAGCCACAGTCATATACAGGCATACAGGCTATAAAGGTCTGTTGCTGCCGACATTTTGACAACAATCTATGCAGTAGGTTTATAAATTTGTTGAATAAAAACACGGAAGTTTGTTATAGACAATGTTTTCAAATCAATCTACGCACTAGAACAAAGGATTCGCGCCAAATCATAGTGTGATACGGAGTTGCTGGCGCACTGAAATCTTCGTTTCGTGCCAAATCTGTCAAACTTGTGGGATCCCGCAAATTACGCGTCCTAAAATCATCACTGTGAATTTACAGGGGCATGTAATGTAAATTACAATGGTTTCAGCTGCCAGATTAATCAACGCCATGCCAGTTCTACACTGAAATCAGCGACGTACACACTTTTAGTTAACCTGTTCATAACGAGCGCCCCCTTTTATGGGGCCTGCGTCAGATGTGTGCGCTACAGACACGCCAGGAAGCACCAATCCTAAGATGTAGCATACCAAAATGACGGCGAGAAACTCAGCTAAAAGCTCATGTAAACCATTTTTACCTCAACCGAACACAATTCAAGCACCAAGCAAGTAAATAAGCATGCAGAAAAACATAGGATAAAATCAAATCAGCGCTGAATCGCCAGAATTTCTGCTGAATTCGTGCTATGCATAAAAACGATACCTCAAATAAAACAGCAAAGTCCACAGAATGCAACGATATGAGCCCTGTCATTTTAAACCGAAACCACATTCAAAGAACAGCAGGCATACACTTTACAGTCTACAGAGATGAGCAGAAAAAAATTCTTACCTTTGATATTTTGCAATAAAAAAAAAACATGAGGTATTGTCTGAATAATTATCCACTAAATATTCAACATTCATTTTCAAAGTCATTTTCTGACAGAATCTTTGCAGTATTCCGCACAAATACTGAGACTACAACAGTGCAGTACGTATTTTCTTTACCCATTCGTTGAATGAGCAATTTGCAAAAGACTGTTGTCGATTGGCGCAACCTATTGGATAAAATGCAGCGCTGCAAAGGATATTGTGAAGGTTCGACGCCTGATCAGGGTACTTTTTTTTTGTTTGGGAAATAATTGCAGTTTCCTTCTACAAATAATCGCTGGGGTTTTTGTTATTACAAAACCCAAAACCAGTGAAGTTGGCACGTTGTGTAAATCGTAAATAAAAACAGAATACAATGATTTGCAAATCCATTTCAACCTATATTCAATTGAATACGCTGCAAAGACAAGTTACTTAATGTTCTAACAGGTAAACTTTGAAATTTTTTGCAAATATTTGCTCATTTAGAATTTGATGCCTGCAACATGTTTCAAAAAAAGCTGGCACAAGTGGCAAAAAAGACAGAGTTGAGGAATGCTCATCAAACACTTATTTGGAACATCCCACAGGTGAACGGGCTAATTGGGAACAGGTGGGTGCCATGATTGGGTATAAAAGCAGCTTCCCTGAAATGCTCAGTCATTCACAAACAAGGATGGGGCGAGGGCCACCACTTAGTGAACAAATGCGTGAGCTGATTGTCGAACAGTTTAAAAACAACATTCCTCAATGAGCTATTGCAAGAAATTTAGGGATTTCATCATCTACGGTCCGTAATATCGTCAAAAGGTTCAGAGAATCTGGAGAAATCACTGCACGTAAGCGACAAGGCCGAAAACCAACAATGAATGCCCGTGACTTTCGATCCCTCAGGCGGCACAGCATCAAAAACTGACATCAGTGTGTAAAGGACATCACCACATGGGCTCAGGAACACTTCAGAAAACCACTGTCAGTAACTACAGTTCGTCGCTACATCTGCATGTGCAAGTTAAAACTCTACAATGCAAAGCGAAAGCCATTTATCAACAGCACCCAGAAACGCCGCCGGCTTCGCTGGGCCCAAGCTCATCTAAGATGGACTGATGCAAAGTGGAAAAGTGTTCTGTGGTCTGACGAGTCCACATTTCAAATTGTTTTTGGAAACTGGGGACGTCGTGTCCTCCGCACCAAAGAGGAAAAGAATCAACCGGACTGTTATAGGCGCAAAGTTCAAAAGCCAGCATCTGTGATGGTATGGGGGTGTATAAGTGCCCAAGGCATGGGCTACTTACACATATGTGAAGGCACCATTAATGCTGAAAGGTACATACAGGTTGTGGAGCAACATATGTTGCCATCCAAGCAACGTCTTTTTCATGGACGCCCCTGCTTATTTCAGCAAGACAATGGCAAGCCACATTCTGCACGTGTTACAACAGCATGACTCCGTAGTAAAAGAGTGCGGGTACTAGACTGGCCTGCCTGTAGTCCAGACCTGTCTCCCATTGAAAATGTGTGGCGCATTATGAAGCGTAAAATACGACAACGGAGACCCCGGACTGTTGAACAACTTAAGCTGTACATCAAGCAAGAATGGGAAAGAGTTCCACCTGAAAAGCTTCAAAAATTGGTCTCCTCAGTTCCCAAACGTTTACTGAGTGTCGTTAAAAGGAAAGGCGATATAACACAGTGGTAAAAAGGCCCCGTGCCAACTTTTTTGCAATGTGTTGCTGCCTTTAAATTCAAAGTTAATGATTATTTGCAAAAAAAAAAAAGTTTCTCAGTTTGAACATTAAACATCTTGTCTTTGCAGTGTATTCAATTGAATATCAGTTTAAAAGGACGTGCAAATCATTGAATTGTGTTTATCTACGATTTACATAACGAGCCAACTTCACTGGTTTTGGGTTTTGTACTTTTCTTTAATATTTTTTCCCCATTGCGTTTGTATTTATCAGTTTATTCATTTGTGTTGTTTTTGAATAAATATGCTCCAGTGGAGTCAAACTTGATTATCATTGTTTGTATTATCTTTGAATGGGAAATTGTATAGGCAACAAAACTGGCAGAAATAATAAAAAATTTTTTTTTATTCTAGAAATGAAAAAATGCTGTATTTGGATGGAGTGGATGCCTGTAGTGATATATAAAAGTGAAATTTTATTGGTTTTACAGCTTGGTATCTGAAAAATCTGAAATGGAACACAAGGTACCTACAACGCCAAAATGGAGAAGCCACCAAGACATTCCTCTCTAATTTTGCTCTGATTGACCTGATCAGAATAAACTTTGGCACAGATAGTAATGTAATTTTTTAGAGGTCTCAGACTGCAACTCAACAAATTTACAAGGGATCGTAGTGAAACTGTGTTAGGTGCAAAATGAGATCTTTCCACTGATCTATATATCAGAACTGGATAGCTGATGACGTAATAATTTTGAAGTAATCGTGCCGCCATATTGGTATGCCCAAATATAATCTGTCAGAACATTACTCACATTGAACATGTTGCAGCCAAAGATAAAATTAATTGAGAAGATATCTTTTCACTGACACGAAAGAGGCGGTATTATACGTTTCGTCCTCAGATCGACCTGACTGTACGAAAAATGCCTCAAAGACCACAGATTTAACTACAGTAGGCAGCAGTTGTACGGGCCTTTAACATTTTCAATGTACAATATCAGCATTTGACAGCGCGACCAATGAGTGCGTCCATAGGAAATATACATGGATTTTTTTTTACATCTCGCCTGAGTGGGGCAGCGGTACAACGAAATTGAAGTCCAAAGTCATTGAGACTGAAGAAAACAAGACGTCATTCCTGCACGTATTATTATTCTGTGTGAGGGAATTTGTAAACTTCATGAAAAAAATAAAGTAGCCGTAGACTCGCACTTTGTCAACTGCTGTTTTTATTTTAGAAACAATGGGTGTGAGATTCAATCACGCAAACCGCATGTGTAAATCCCGGCGGATGTGTTGTATTGAGTTTTCTCTTGCGCTGTCTTCACTCAGAAGCTGCCATGAAGCTGTAGGCTAATTTTCCTACGAAGAGAAAGTGGGTTCACTGAAGAGACCGCAATGTCAACTTATCAAGGTTGCTAAATCAGCATTCACATGAGAAGTGAAGTGAGTCGTGCGTTATGGAGATATATGTAAAACTGACTGCCATTCATTGTCGAGTGTAAATCACATTATCTGTTTAAGTAGCTCTAACGTTACATCCTCAGTGATGACCTGGCCGAATCAAATTTGTCCGTCAACGGTGATTCAGTGTCAGCGGAACATTAGCCTTTTTTAGTGCTGGTATAAATTTACCTTAATGATTAGACCAGTCAACACCTGGTTTTGTTGTCTAGTTAGACTGGTCGAATATTATAGACAGCGTTACACAGCAGTTTTCCTGGATTATCTCATATATGCCGTGTGACATTGATTGATCTGGTTAACTTCAGTTCGGTAATCTAGGTAGCTTTAGGCTAACCTGATGGATCACGTTAGCGAACATTAATCTGAATAGTTCCAATAATAACCGTTAGCTGGGCTAACACAGACACATTATCTGCCGTTAAGGTTGATGGCCAGTGGCCAATAACAAGCAGTATATTAGTTGAAATTCATTTATGTATATCCATCTTCACTACAGCAAGTGCATTGTCTCGCCACATCTCCCAAAAAATGTCGCTCTGCAATGCAAGGCTGCACATCTGCGCTTCTCTGCCATAGAATACTATATAACGATTGCTTACTACCGGGCAAAGTAAAATGGCCGCCCGACCACTTCCGCTTGCTTCATCCTCCCAACGCAGTTCTGCATCACGTCAGCAATCCAGTTATTCTATAGAGATCAGTGGATCTTTCATTTAAGCTGTGTTCCATCTCCGTTTACTCTGACTCAGTGACATATATGGTGATTTTTACACCAGGGCTAAAATCCCAAATGGTTTTACCTTTATAAGGATACCAAGATTATTCAAATGGACCAAGCAGTCGCCGAGATATACTCACTTCATTTTGGGCTAGCCATTTTCGAAAAACAGGCTCAGGGCTTTAGAGGTTAACACCCTAGCAACAGCCGAGCAACACCATAGCAACCACCTAGAACACCATAACAACCATCTAGTAACCACCCAGAACACCGTAGCAACCACCTAACAACCACCTGGAACACCATAGCAACAGCCCAGCAATGCCCTAGCAACCAGCCAGAACACCATAGCAACCACCTAGCAACCATCCAGATCACCATAGCAACCGCCTAGCAACGCCCTAGCAACCACCCAGACATCCATAGCAACCACTGAGCAACCACTGAGAGCAAAATAGCAACAGCCTAGCAACACCCTTGCAACCACCCAGAACACCATAGCAACCACTTAGCAACCACCCGGAACAGCCTAGCAATGCCCGAGCAACCACCCTGGAAACCATAGCAACCACCAAGCAACCACCCAGAAAACCATAGCAACCACCCAGAAAACCATAACTACCGCCTAGCAACGCCCTAGCAACCACCCAAAACACCATAGCAACCGCCTGGCAACCACCTGGAGACCATCGCAACAGCCTAGCCATGCCCTGGCAACCACCCAGAACACCATAGCAACCACCTAGAAACCACCCAGAACACCATAGCAAACCACCTAGCAACACCCAAGCAACCATCCAGAACACCATAGCAACTGCCTATCGACACCGAAGCAACTGCCCAGAACACCATAGCAACACCCTAGCAACTACCCAGAACACTATAGCAACCGCCTAGCAATGCCCTAGTAACCATCAAAAACACTATAGCATCCACTTTGCAACGCCTGAGCAACCACCCAGAGCACCATAGCAACCACCCAGAACACCCAATCAATCACCTAGCAACCATCCTGAACACAATAAAAACCACCAAGCAACCGCCCAGAACACCATAGCGACACCCTAGCAACCACCTGGAACTCCATAGCAACCGACTAGCAATGCCCTAGCAACCACCCAGAACACCATGGCAACCACCTAGCAACCATGCAGTACACCATACCAACTGCATAACAACGCCCTAGCAACCACCCAAAACACCTAGCAACCACCTAGCAACGACCTGGACCACCATAGCAACAGCCTTGCAAAGCCTTAGCAACCACATCGCAACCACCCAGAACACTAAAGTAACTGCCTAGCAATGCCCAAGCAACCACCCAGAACACCATGGCAACGCCTTATCAACCACCCAGAAGACCATAGCAATGATCTAGCAACCACCTGGAACACTATAGCAACTGCTTATGAGCGCCCAAGCAACCACCCAGGACACCATTGCAATCACCTAGCAATGCTTTAGCAACCACTCAGAACACCATAGCAACCACCTTTTCTACATATAACAAGTAGATCAGAAGGATCTAATAGCTGCGACCTCGCCTAGCATCCGTCACGAGGCCTAGTGTCCATGACTGGTGGTTTCTTGAACAAGTGTGATGTCGAAAGTGGCATATGACCTTGAAAATCAAAAGGGGACCCTTCCTCTGTACCAAGAAGCTTGTTGTAAGATGTAATAGCCATCCATCAAGTTAAAGTGGAGTTATGGTGCGAAAACTGTGAAATCGGGGCAAAATCGACACTTTTTTGACCGGTGTGACCTTGGGATTCAAAAGATGACCTTGAAAATCAATAGGGAACCCCTCCACTATACCAAGAAGCTTGTTGTAAGATTTCATAGCCATTCATAGAATTAAACTTGAGTTACGGTGCGAAAACCGTCAAATCGGGCAAAATTGACACTTTTTTTACCTTTGTGACCCTGGGATTTGACGGATGACCTTGAAAAACAATAGGGAACACCTGCTGTATCCCTAGAAGCTATTTCTAAAATTTCATAGCGATCCATGAATTCTAACTGGAGTTACAGCGCGAAAACCTGCAAACAAGGTTGTGACCTCTGTGAACTTGACCTTTGACCTCGACCTTGTGCATGGAAATCACTTTGGTGAAGGTCAATAACTCTTGAAAATTTCATGATGATACGACGACAGGAACATGGTGAAAAAGGTGTCACGGACGGACGGACGGACGGACAGACAGACAGAAGCATTCATAGAGCTGCTGGGTCGCAGCTAAAAAAAAGCAGAAAAAATAGACGGACACAAAATAGACTATTTGAGTAGTCCCAGCAGCATCTCAGGGCACTCCTGTGTTGCGAACTGCAGAGGCCAGGCCCACTCTTACAATTTCTGCGGGAATTGTTTAGTTAATATTATTAGTGGGCCTGAGCTGAGTGCAGGCCCACTACTCTCCCCAGAAGGGAGTGTAGTGGGGCGGGGCGAAGCCCAGGCCACTTATATTATTCTGTGACTATATTTTTATTATTATTTATTCTTCCATAAAAATTTCCGTTCACAACTAGTCGTACAGCTTTGAGAAAACCCATACAATATATATATTACATTGTGCGGCTCAATCGGGAATGGTGTAGTATGTCTTTTCTAAACAATCTGACTTACGGATTTCCCACAATTACTGGTCTACCCTTATCCAGCGTCTAGTGAAGCGTAAGATATGGCCAAATAGCCACATAACCTCTCACTCGACGAAGACTGCACGTGTGCCTCCACGTGGCACCCCTGGTGTAACAGAACACGGCGGATCTAGGGGAGACAACCCCGAAAAATAACCCAACATGCTGTTGGTATCTGCCTCAGGGAGACCCCGCTGCCTTGTGGGTTAGTCTTTTGAGACAAAGGCTTGGAGAAGGACACTCTGAAGTGAAACCAACCGCTGCCTTGCGGAGTCCTGTAAGACAAAGGCTAGGCCCACCCCTTACAAGTGTGGTTGGCGTCAGGAAGAGCATCCGGCTGTAAAAACCTCGCCTCATACTTAATATGTCTGTGTCCAATGGGAGTATCGTGACGGCTAGGGCGTCCCCCATAAGCGACGCGCGTCTGCATCCCCCGGCAGATCCGAAAAGTTTGGGAGTTGGAATGTCGGTTCTATGACCGGTAAAGGGAGAGAGTTAGTGGAAGTAATGAAGGAGTGAAAGATTGATGTGATGTCTGTGCAAGAGACAAGGTGGAAGGGAAACAGCGCGAGAGAACTAGGAGAAGAGTATAAGATCTACAACAGCGGAGAGAAAAGCGGCAAAAATGGGGAGGGTGTGATCCTGCGTCCATCCCAATAGAACAAAGTTGTCGATGTGAAAAGAGCAGGAGATAGGCTGATGAGTCTGAAGATGCTTGTAGGCAGTAGGGTGATAGTTATAATATCGGCATATGCACCACAGATAGGAAGGAGCACAGTGGAGAAAGAGAGCTTCTTCGAAGCATTTGAAGAAATGGTACTCGATTGTCCCCAGCAGGAGACCCTAGTAGTCGGAGCTGACATGAACGGCCATGTGGGAAGAGAGAGAAATGGCTTCCAGGCGCACTACGGAGGAAAAGGATGGGGCAAAAGAAATGAAGAGGGAGAAAGACTGTTGGAAAGTTGTGATAGCCTTGACCTGGCTGTAATCAATACATTCTTTACCAAGAAAAAGGAGCACCTTATAACAGACAGGAGTGGAGACCACCAAACACAAATTGATTACATCTTGGTGAGGGGAAGGGAGTTGAAAGAGGTAATAAACTGCAAGGTTATCCCAGGGGAAGCTGTAGTAACGCAACATCGATTACTATGTATGAAGATGAGATGCCCGAAAGAACCTCGGAAGAAAATAGTGAACACCAGAAAGAGAGTGAAGACCTGGAAGTTAAAAGATCCTGAAACAAAACAAAATTACCAACAAACAGTGCACGCTAAGTATGAAGGAGGAGCAACAACAGTAGAACAAGCATGGCACAATGTGAAGACTTCTGTACTGGAAGGAGCTAGAGAAGTATGTGAACAAAGCTAAGGAGGTTAGAGAGAAAAGAGAGAGACCTGGTGGTGGAAGGATGAGGTACAGACTGCGTTAAAGGAGAAAAAGGCAGCATTCAAAGCCTGGCAGGACAACAGCAACGTTACAACTAAGATTGAGTATAGGAGAAAGAAAAACCAAGCCAAGAGAGTGGTCAGAAAAGCAAGACATGAAGCTTGGAGAGAGTGGTATGAAGAATTGGATACACCCGAAGGAGCAAATAAGATCTTCAGGATCGCCAAGCAGAGAGCAGAGTCCCAAAGGGATATCGGAGATATGACTGTGATCAAGGGCAGCAATGGGGCCATACTGACGGAGGAGGAGCAGATCAAGACAAGATGGAGAGATAACTTCAAAGAATTGCTGAATGTTGAAAACGAGAGAGAGGAATTGCCGGAAGCGAGACCAACAGAGGGACCAATCGATAACATCAAAGCATCAGAAGTAAAGAAAGCTATGGAGAGTATGAAAAAAGGCAACAGGGGCCTCAGAAGTGTCCATCGATCTGTTGGAGGCCCTGGAAGAAACTGGCCAGGAGATGGCGATGGAACGAATGGAGTTGGTCTGGAAGGAAGAGAAAATACCAGAGGAGCGGGAGATGAGCGACACTGTGCCCACCTACAAAAAAAGGGAGACCCACTAGAGTGTAGAAACTATCGGGGCATTAAGTTATTAGAACACCTGCTCAAATTGTTGGAGAAAGTACTTGATCACTGCCTGAGGTCACTGGTCGAGTTAGACGAGATGCAGTATGGGTTCCGGAAGAGAAGAGGAACAACAGATGCCATCTTTGTTGTTAGACAACTGCAAGAGAAATACTTGGAAAAGCAAAAGGACCTCTACTTAGCTTTTGTCGACCTGGAGAAAGCATACGACAGGATACCTAGAGAAGTAGTCTAATGGTGTTTGAGGAAGAAAGGAGCGCCTGAAGGATTGATCAGGTTGGTCCAAGGTACTTACATAAATTCCTCCACTGTGGTACGAACAGCTCAAGGGCCAACTGAGGCTTTCAACATCAAGGTTAGTCTGCATCAAGGGTCAGCGCTAAGCCCATTTCTGTTCACCCTGGTGATGGACACTGTAACCAGTGATTGCCGAACGGGCCTCCCGTGGGAACTGCTCTTTGCAGATGACTAAGTGATAATCGCAGAGACAGAGGAAGTGCTCCAGAGAAGATGGCTGGAGTGGCAAAGAGACATGACCAGCCAGGGGCTGAAGGTCAATACAGACAAGACGGGGGTGATGGTGAGCAGTAGGGAGGGAAAGCTAGTGAATATCGCGGACAGCAGCGGCACAGTCCTGAAGCAAGCTGAGTCATTCAAGTACTTGGGCCTGGTATTGGATGAGAAAGGAGGATCTGGAGCAGCAGTGAAGGCTAGAGTGTCAGCAGCCTGTAACAAGTGGGGAGAGTTTCAGCGGAGTGGTTGGAGATCGGAGAATGCCCAGAAAGTTGAAAGTTAAGATCTACGAGACAATTGTGAGAGCGGTGCTAACATATGGTGGAGAGCTTTGGACTATGAGAAAGAAAGAAAAGCGTCTGCAGGAGACTACAGAAATGAGGATGTTAAGAAGAATTAGAGGTGTGACACTGAGAGACAGAATGAGAAGCGTGGATATTAGGAGGGAACTTGGAGTCGAAGCAGTGGCGTCGAAACTGAGGACCGCGAGACTGCGGTGGTTTGGCCAGATTGAAAGAAAGGAGAATGGGAACTGGGTGAAGAAGGCCATGAATATGGAGGTGGTGGGACGACGAAGAAGAGGGAGGCCGGCGGCAAGGTGGATGGATACTACCAAGGATGATATGAGGATGAGTGGAGTGGTGGAGGAAAAGGCTCTGGACAGAGTCTTCTGGAAGAGGAAGGCACAGACCCCCGACCCGGTCCCATGACTGGAACGGTGGAAAGATGATGATGATGACCAAAAAACATGGATTTTCATCCCTCCCTAGCAACCAGGAAGAACTCCATGGCAACCGCCTATTAACGCACAAGCAATCACCCGCACCACCATAGCAACTGCTAAGCAATGCCCGAGCAACCATCAGGAATACCATAGCTACCACTTGGCAATGCCCAAGCAACCACGAGGAGCACCATAGCAACAGCCTAGCAACGCACTACAAAAGCCCAGAACAACATGAAATATGTCTTGCAATACCTTGCCAACCACCAGGAACAACATAGCAACCACCTAGCAACCACCCAGAACACCAAAGCAACCGCCTAGCAATGCCCCATCAACAACCCGGAACACCATAGGAACCGCCTAGCAACCACCCAGAACACTATAGCAACCACCTAGAAACCACCCAGAACACCATAGCAACCACCAAGCAACCACCCAGAACACCAAAGCAACAGCCTAGCAGTGCCCTAGCACCCACCCTGAACACCTTAGTAACCGCCTAGCAATGCCCTATCAACCACCCAAAACACCATGGCGACCACCTAGCAACCATCCAGAACACCATAGCAACCCCCGAGCAATGCCCTAGCAACTACCCAGAACACCATATCAACCACCATTAGGAATACCATAGCTACCGCCTGGCAATGCCCTAGCATCCACGAGGAGAACCATAGTAACAGCCTAGCAACGCTCTAGCAAAGTCCCAGAACACCATGAAATTTGTCTTGCAATACCTTGCCAACCACCAAAAACAACATAGCAACGGCCCAGCAACACCTTAGTAACTGCCCAGAACACCATAGCAACTGCCTAGCAACCACCCAGAACACCATAGCAACTGCCTAGCAACCACCCAGAACATCATAGCAACTGCCTCGCAACCACCCAGAACACCAGAGCAACCGCCTAGCAATGCCCTAGCAACCATCCAGAACACTATAGCAACTGCCTAGCAACGCCCTAGCAACCATCCAGAACACCATAACAACCACCTGGAACACCACAGCAATAGCCTAGCAACAACCTAGCAACCACCCAGAACACCATACCAACCACCCAGCAACTCCCCAGAACACTATAGCAACTGCCTAGCAACCACCCAGAACACCATAGCAACTGTCTTGAAACCACCCAGAACATCATAGCAACTGCCTAACAACCACCCAGAACACCATAGCAACCGCCTAGCAACACCCTAGCAACCATCCAGAACACCCTAGCAACCATCAAGCAACCACCTGGAACACCACACCGATAGCCTAGCAACCACCCAGAACACCATACCCACCACCCAGCAACCATCCTAAACACCATAGCAACCGCCTAGCAATGCCCTAGCAACCACCCTGAACACCATAGCAACAGCCTAGCAATGCCCTAGCAATCACCCAAAACACCCTAGCAACCACTTAGCGACCACCTGGAACACTATAGCAACAGCCTGGCAACGCCCTAGCAACCACGGAGGACATCATAGCAACCACCTAGCAACCACCCAGAACACCATTGCAACCACCGAGAAACCACCAAAAACACCATAGCAACCGCTAAGCAACCACCCGGAACACCATAGCAACAGCGTAGCAACCACCCAGAACACCACAGCAACCACCTAGCGACCACCCAGAACACTATAGTGACCACCCACAACACCATAGCAACCCCTTTCCAACCACCCAGAACACCAAAGCAACGACCTAGCAACCACCTGGAACACCATAGCAACTGCCAATCAGTGCCCTAGCAACCACCGAGAACACCATAGCAATTGCCTAGCAATGCCTTAGAAACCACTCAGAACACCATAGCTACCACCTTTTTTACGTCTAAAAAATGCAGACAAAATATAGACAGAGACAAAATAGACTATTGAGTAGTCCAAGAGCATCTCCGGGCACCCCTGTGTGCCGACCTGCAGAGGCCAGGCCCACTCTTACAATTTCTACGGGAATTGTCTCGTTATTATTATTATTCCGTATTCTTCCGTAATCACACAGTTCGCTACTTCTCAGTTTTTACCTGATCCCCACCGTTACATATCAAAATGTGCAGGTCACTTGTGAGGAGTGTGCTATGACTTTTCTAAGCGATCCCACTTACGGATTTCCCACAATTCCCAAAAAACTTGGTCCATTGAAACTAATGGAAGTCAATGAGAAAATCGGTCTCATCTTCACCCTCTCACCTTGAACTCATACATTCACATAGAAACTCTTTTCCAACTCTCAAACATTGACAAGCAATGCCCAAGCAACCATTAGGAACACCACAGCAAACACCCAGAATGCCCGAGCAACCACCAGAACGCCCTAGCAACCACCCAGAACAGCATAGCAACCGCCTAGCAACCACCCAGAACACCATAGCAACCGCCAAGCAATGCCTTAGCTACCACCTAGAACTCCATAGCAACCGCCTAGCAATGCCCTAAAGATCACCCAGAACGCCATATCAACGGCTTTCCAGATCCCTGGCAAGCACCTCAAACACTGTACGTGTAGAAGAGCAGGCACATTTCTACCGGAATTTTCTAGTTACTTTTAGTATTGGGTCTTGTAAAGGCTTAAAATGTATGTAAATATGACAAATAGAGTTAAAATCAGGAGGAACTCCCAGAAATATCAACCAACTCATCCTGACAAAAGAATTTTCAATTGCAAATCAAACTTGCATTGAAAGAAACCAGAATGCATTTTCTATGTACATAATGTACACAATTTGTATGAACACAGATAATGATGAAATCCTCAAATAAGACAAACAGAAGGGTTAGTATCCGCATGGAACGGAAAGGTCCCAAGCTTTTTATTGGCAAAATTGTAAGTTCATATGTGGATATAGCAGATACTAGTGATGGTCCAACTGGGGGGCCATGTAGGTTTTAGTGTTGGGTGTCCACGCCCATCTACCCCACATTTGGTCCCTTATTCTCCCTCCTGCACAAAGGTCCCAAAACTTTTATTGCTGATTATTGAAGTCTGGCATGCAAAGATTGGAAAACGGTTGTAATTTGTTTGGGGACTTCAGATAGGTTGGAACTAGGACCCAATTTCCATGTGTCGGAAATGGCATTGCTTATGACTTCAGGTGGCGCTAGCGTCAACCTACATGGAGGTCCCGGGATTTTTTTCATTTGATGTTGCAGTCCACCAACTCTAGTTTCAAGAATAATTGATAAAAACTTGGGACCTCCAGGTAGGCTGAAAGAAGTAACTTTGTTACTGCTAAATATGGCACAGAAAAGTAGGTGTGGCCTACTCAGTAGGGAAGGGGTAAAATACCAATGTCATGACTGATTTCCTTATTCCCAGCCCCAAACTCAATCATTATGAAGCAGGAATAGATTTGGAGATGGTGAGTTGGCCACTTTTGCCAGTATTGGGCTGATCTTAGAAAAAGGCACACTTAAGTTGACAACCACTACAATTGCCTTTCAAGCTGAAGTTAGTCAGACTGGGAAGAAAGTGATCTTTGCTTGAGAATTTGAAAAGGTGCAACCAACAGATCCCTCTCTCTCCCTCTCCTCTGCGCTTCAGTTCCACCTCTGAACCCTTCCCTGCAGAGGAGGCAGTCATGAAAGCACAGGTTCATATCCATAGCAACTAAAGAGGTCTGGTATACATCATGACAGCTAGACATAAGCTATTGTTGTGAAATCCCAACACTGTTTTTCAACAACCGCAGCCTCTGCATTGACAGATCTAAAATCAGACTGGCAGGAATATATATTTTCATTATAAAAGTCCTCTCCAGCAAATTCAATTTTTGGCATGCGCTCATCGCAGGTCTTTATTGACAAACTGTGGCAGCGAAATAATAGCACTAACTAAACAGTAATACACCTATGATAGCATTTAGCAACAGATACACATACAGTGCCGTGAAAAAGTATTTGCCCCCTTCCTGATTTGTTCTTTTTTTGCATATTTGTCACACTTAAATGTTCCAGATCATCAAACAAATTTTAATATTAGACAGACAACCCAAGTAAATACAATACAAAATGCAGTTTTTAAATGATGAGTTCAATTATTCAGGGAAAAAAAGCTATCCAAACCTCCTTGGTCCTATATGAAAAAGTAATTGCCCCTAAATCCTAATAACTGGTTGTGCCACCCTCGGCGACAACTGCAATCAGACATTCGCAATAACTGGCAATAGGTCTTTCACATCACTGTGGAAGAATTTTAGCCCACTCTTCCTTGCAGAATTATTTTAATTCAGCCACATTGGAGGGGTTTCAAGCATGAACGGCCTGTTTAAGTTCATGCTACTGCATCTCAATAGGATTGAAGCCCGGACTTTGAAAAGGCTACTCCAAAATCTTGATTTTTTTTTTTTAAGCCATTCAGAAGTGGACTTGCTGGTGTTTTTCATATCATTGTCCTGCTGCATAACCCAAGTGCGCGTGAGCTCAAGATCACAATCTGAGGGTTGGACATTCTCCTTCAAAATTCATACTTCCATCAATTATGACAAGTCGTGCAGGTCCTGAAGCAGCAAAGCAGCCCTAAACCATCACACTACCACCACCATGTTTGACTTTTGTTATGATGTTCTTTTTTTGAAATGCTGTGTTAGTTTTACACCTGATGTAATGAGACGCACACCTTCCAAAAAGTTCAACTTATGTCTTATCATTCCACAGAATATTTTCCCAAAAGTCTTGGAGATCATCAAGAGGTATTTTGGCAAATGTTAGACAAGCCTTCATGTTCTTTTTGGTCAGCAGTGGTTTTCGCCTTGGAACTCTCCCATGGATGCCATTTTTTGCCCAGTCTCTATCTCATTGCTGAATCATGAACACTCACTTTAACTGAGGCAATTGATGCCTGCAGTTCTTCAGATGTTGTTATGGGTTTTTTTATGACCTCCTGGATGAGTAGTTGTTGCACTCTTGGAGTAATTTTGGTAGGCCGGCCACTCCTGGGAAGGTTCACCACTGTTCCAAATTTTCTTCATTTGTGGATAATGGCCCTCACCATGATTGGCCGGAGTCCTAAAGCCTTAGAAATGGTTTTACAACCCTTTCCAGACTGATAAATGTCAATTTCTTTGTTTCTCATCTGTTCTTGAATTTCTTCAGTTCACGGCATGACATGTTGCTTTTTGAGATCTTTTAGCCTACTTCACTTTGTCAGACAGGTTCTGTTGAAGTGATTTCTTGATTCAACAGGTCTAGCAGGAATCTGGCCTGGGTGTGGCTAGTCAAACTATCCTCAAAAAATGTGGTTAATCACAGTTAATTCATGAGTTAACAGGGGGGGGGGGGAATTACTTTTTCCACATAGGGCCAGGTAGGTTTGGAAAGCTTTTTTTCCTTAATAATTTATCATTTAAAAACTGCATTTTGCATTTACTTGGGTTATCTTTTTCCGATATTAAAATTTGTTTGATGATCTGAAACAAGTGCGAAAAACGTGCAAAAAAGTAAGAAATCAGGAAGGGGGCAAATATATTTCCGGTGCCGTGAAAAAGGAACACATTACCTCGGCGCTAGACAACAACCTTTTCAGCCCTCTGCAGTTAGCTTATGAAACAACGCTAACCAGTTGCCTTAGCATCAAAAACAATCTGAAGTTACCCCGATTGCAACATCACCAAAACATAAGAAAAGGGCAGTGGAGTATTGCAGTAACTGAAGCAATTTTAGCAAAATGCTTTCTCTTTTCAGCAATCAAATCAAACCATAATCTTGCAAGGGCTATTACCTGTCCAATTGCATATTCGTTTTAAAACATTTGAGGTCATGTAACGTAGATAGCTAACCAACCGTCTCCACCTTGCGAAGGCCACTAACACCAAACTTTGACTTTGGTCTTGTCTGAGTAGCAGTGTAACTCCTTCATTTTAGCCTGCGTTCTTCCTTCATCTGTTTTCTGTTGCATACGCTGTAGCTATCAATGGACATTGGGGAATTTCTTCATTTCAAAAAGTTGTTTCTCTGCCATCCTATCTCAAAGTTCCTCTTGAAACCCGGCGCAGACAATACTGAGCTGGACCGTGGGAGAGAAAATGCGTGGAGGAGGGGGGCATAACAGGAGCTGCACAACCTTGCTCTGGCATGGTGGATTCTAGCGATTGCCATTTGGAACACTGGGAGGCCAAAAAGATCCCCAAATTGAAAGGAAATCTGTTTGTTTTTTTAAACAGATTACCTGTCTCCAGTGATCAGATTAAGGGGGGGGGGGGGGAGAGAGACTGAAAAGAATTTTTTGCTAATCATCATATCAATCGATTAGCAATTGTTCAGCACATCAGAAAAATAATTAGCAAAAACTGGAAAACAGGAAAGCCGATTTTAAATAAAAATGCTTTGCTATGCTTTCCTATTTTGGGAGAATAGTTTTTTAGCTATAAGCAATATGAGGTAAGCCAGATGATTTTAATCAAAAGGAGTTGAATGTGTATTAGGAGATAAAGAGAGGCCATCGGGTCCGACAGAACATATCATCTATTTGCTAATTCCAGCCCAGGGGCTCCATTTGCCTTCAGTTCTGACGATATACAATTCCCACTGGCGCCTTTTAGTCAGAAGTTCCGTATACCCATATATGGAGCTCACTTCCAAAGGTTGGGAGTCCATTGAACCAATTAAGTTGAGAGGTTCAAGTGAAGCTCAATTGTAGAGTAACCCTTTTATTAATGTATAAACCCAAGGATCAATCAGCAACAACTTCTGATAACATCAAAGTCATATGCAAATGTCTGTACTTTCACCTGTGTAAAATTTCTCACGAAATTAATGAATTTTGAACTCTGCATCATGCTGTTGTTCCCACGGCCGGCTGTGTAATAAATTTTTCCTGCTTTTGCTATGAACATCGGTCTGCTTCTTCATCGGGACAATGCTCTTGGTTTTTTATTAATTGACCAACAATTTTGCACTGCGAACCAGGGTGGAAGTCGCTGTTTGGCCCTCTGCTAGGTTTCCCAACCCGTACAAAGAGATATGAGTACATTTAATTAACGACCAGTTAGCTAGTGTTATGGGAAGATAAACCCGCAGAGTGGTCCACCCAGTGGTATGAATCTTTATAATATTTTACGTTGAACTGTCCGTGAGAAATGGATTCCATGATCACATTCATCAGCTGTGTCATTTTGTTGTGAAGTTGCACATTGTATTAAATCTGTCTAGTGTACTGCTTAATTATTAATAGCTGTACTGATGTGCCTATACCAGAGCTGAGGGAAATGTGGCCCCAGGGCGACTAGGACCTGGGAATTGAAATTTATAATAATAAATTTAAAAAAAAAAAGGGGGGGGGCCTGTCTTTCATCGATAATACTGAAATTTTGCGTGAAGTTCGACATTTGAATCAATGAAAATCGATGTCAAGGTCACTAAATAAAAGTTCACAAATTTATAAGAACTTCTGTAATACAATCCTAAGCTCTTTTGCAGTTTTGGTGGTACAAGTCATGAAAATATGTCAATATGTATTCAATATGTCAATTGTGAACTTCAAAAGGTCACAGAATTTCAAGTTGTTGTCAGCAAATGGACTTCATATATGACTTTCCAAATGTCTCTCTACAAACTTTGGCTCAATGACTATTTTGGTGATACAAGTCATTGTAATTTCACTGTGGAGTTTGACCCTGACAGGTCACTGACAGTCAAGTTGAGCGTCACCAAATGAAAATTGATGTGTGACTTCCAAGATGTCAATAACACAAACTTAAGCTCCATCTGTGACCGTTTTAGTGAAACAAGTCATTAAATGTGACGAAGTGACAATTCGACCTTTGAAGGTCAATACGAAGGTCACCAAATCAAAATTCATATATGACTTCCTATATGTCTGTAATACAAACCTAGACTCCATCTGTGACCGTTTTGGCAAGACAAGTCATTGTAATTGTATTAATTTCAAGTTTGACCTTCAAATGTCATCAACAGTCAAGATGAATGTCACCAAATGAAAGTTCATATGTGACCTCCTGTGTCAGAAACACAAACCTAGGCTCCATCTGTGACCTTTTCAGTGATAGAAGTCATTGAATTTTCTCTAGGTCAAGTTAGACCTTCGAAGGTCAATATGAGAAGATGAGATATTCTTAATTGAACCCCATGGGGGTAATTCATCCTCTGCATTGGACCCATCCTATAGTCAGGAGCAGTGGGCAGCCACAGAGCGGCGCCCAGGGACCAACTCCAGTTCTTTAGCCAGTTCCTTGGTCGGGGCACCAGTAGGAGTGTTCCTATCATGCATGTTTTTGTGCATGAAGGTCACAAAATGAAAGTTCATTCATGACTTCCCAAATACTTCTCCAATACAAGCCTAAATTGAAATTGAAATTTCACTGCATAGCAAACCTAAGCTCTATCTGTCATAGTTTTGGTAATAGAAGTCATTGAAATTTCACTATGTGAAGTTTGACCTTCGAAGGTCACCGAAGGTCAAGTTCAAAGCCACCAAATCAAAATTCATGTCTGACTTCCTATACATCTCCTTTACAAACCAAAACCATCTGTAACCATTTTGCTGATATAAGTCATTGAAATTTCACCAATTCAGTTACAAGAGAAATACAACTCCACTTTGAAAGAAAAACAAAATATTTCAAAAAGGCATCAATTTTACCCTGAACAATCTAAATACAGAACACTTCCGTTTCCCTGTGAATTTTCTGTAAACTATTTGTAACCTGCAGGACAACGGTCCTTTCTATACATTACTGCAGCATATCAACTGCTTGCTGCACAATAGTGTTGAATAAATTTATGTTACTTGTCAGTTAAATGCAAATCAAATTTTTTTTACATTGTTTCAAAGTTTTACGTTGCTTCATCTCAAAACTAAAAAAAAAAGCACTTCACCTTTTCGTGCTGCAAGCAGTCAATATGATGTTACTGAACACCTGATCAGAGACTTGAAAGGATCCATTCCGATCAAAATCCAATCAAACAAGGCATTCTGCAACTCCGTCACATTTTGACATCACAACATCATGCATTTGCATGATCAGAGAGCATTGTGCAGGTTTCGGGAGAGGCCAGTGGCAAACGTGCGATTCCCTAAACCACATAACAATGGGAGAAGTGTTGATGAATCTGACTGGCTGAAAACGATGATCCTCATTTGGTAACTTACCCTGCTGTAATTAGCACGATCCGATTTGATATGTTTTGTAGCACTTTCGTTTGTCCCAGCTTTGGGACCTTTCGTGGAAAGAATTCAGTATTCACTAATATCAAATTAAATCAGTACTTTTTCGGCTTACCCTGATGTTTTGGTAGCTTGAGGAACAATCGGGACTGTAAAAACGAAAAGTGTACATCCAGCAAGACGATTCAGAGTTAAAGCCAAAAAAAAAAAATGAAGGTCGGATACGGAATTATTTCCGTTTGGGCAAAAACCAAATCACATCGCCTTCGTATAACAAATGATAACAAAGATTTCCCTTGACTACAGTGAGCTAGGTAGAAAGATACAGCGCCCTCAATAATTATTGGCTCCCTTGGTTAAGATGTGTTCTTTAGCTTCTAATAAATTCAGTTTTTTCTAAATAATATAGGACCACAATGAAAAAAAAGAGGAAAATCCAACCTTTAATTCAAGGGCATTTATTCAGTGGGAAAAAGATCCCACATTAAGAAATAATTCTTTTACATCAAATCATGTGTGCCACAATTATAAGCACCCCTGATGTTAATACTTTGTACAACCCCCTTTTGCCAACAAAACAGCACCTAATCTTCTCCTATAATGTTTCACAAGATGGGAGAATACAGTAAGAGGGATCGTCGACCATTCCTCTTTGCACAATCTCTCTAAATCATCCAGCGACCTGGGTCCTCTCCTCTGCACTCTCATCTTCTGCTCACTCCACAGGTTTTCAATGGGGTTGAGGTCCGGGGACTGAGACGGCTTTTGGTCAGAGGCCACCAGATATTGATTTAAAATGTCCTGGTATTTCAAAGTGTTCATGATGCCATGCACCCTAACAAGGTTCCCAGGGCCGCTGTAAGAGAAACAGGCCCACAGCATCACCAATCCGCCCCCATACTTCACAGTGGGCATCAGGTGCTTTTCTGCATACTCGTCTTTTGTGTTCCGCCAGACCCACTTAGAGCTTTTTGGCAACAAACACTCTATCTTTGTCTCATCTGACCAAAGCACTTGGTCCCAGTTGAAGTCCCAGTACCGCTTAGCAAACTCCAGACGTTTGCGTTTATGATTGTGAGTGAGAAAGGTTTTTTTCTGAGCATGCCTCCCAAACAGCTTGTTGGCATGTAGATAGCGCCTGATGGTTGTTTTGGAGACCTTTGTGACCCCAAGATGCTACCATTTGTTGCAATTCTTTAACAGTGAGCTTTGGAGAACTTTTTATTTCTCTTACCATCATCCACACTGTACATGGTGGCAAAATAACCTTGCGTACTCTTCCAGGCTTGTTTACCACTGTTCCAGTTGTTTTAAACTTCTTAATGATTCCTCTGACAGTAGATATGGGCAGGTGCAGGTGAGTGGCTATTTTCTTTTAGCCATTGCCTGACTTGTGAAGGTCGACACACATCTGCCTGACTTCAATGGTGTGTTCCTTTGTCTTTCCCATGTTGAAGAGTGGATAAGAGAAATGGCCTATGTGTCACGTCATATTTATACCCCAGGGAAAGAGGAAGTGATGAATTACTAATTAAATGTTCCTACATACTCTGATCAACTTTGTAAACTACTGTAGAAATGACAAATAATTCAATTACATTTATTTCCCAGGAATTGTTAGGGGTGCCAATAATTACAGAACAGGTGATTTTATGAAAAATAATTATTTCGTAGTCAGGGATTTTTTTTCCCCTGAAAATTCACTTGAGTTGAAGGTTACATTTTTCTACAATTTTCAGTGTGAGAATATGCTTTTGCAATAAAAATTGAATTTATTTAAAGGCTTTTAACACATCTTAACCTGGGGTGCCAATAATTACAGAGGGTGCTGTAGCTGGCTTGATGATCTGAAGAGTATTGTAAAACACGGCAGCATGCATAACAAGATAATGCAGCTAAAACTCGCTATGCAACAACACGTCTCAGGGTCAAACTGTCCGTTTTCTCTTTAGGTAAAATAAGCTGGTAATCAATGTTGAAAGCCAACAGGCGGCTATTTCCAGACAGCAACGTAATTTAATATGTGATGGTTCACAAAGCAGTCAAGCCATCATGACTATACCAGAAAGCCTCCCTAGTGTTTGCATGCATTCCCCAGAAGCTTATTAGTTGCAAATGAGGAACATCATTTTCCAGCCAGTCAAAGTCATTTAAACTTCTCCTACTGCTATGTGGCTCGGGAATCAGAAGTTCGCAGGTCAGTCAATCGGGATAAATGAAATGTCATTAAGATTTTTTGATTCACTTTTTTTGCGAAGGAATTTCTTCTGACGATTAAGATTTCATCAAAAGTTATGAAATTTGATTTGCATTTTGCGATGTGAATCCACCTAATCTGATCACTGGTAATGTACAACCCCAATTCCGAAATAGTTGGCACAAAGTGTAAATTGTGAATTAAAGCAAAATGCAATGACTTTCAGACCACATGAGCCAAGATGTTTTTTACAGTTAAACATAGATAACATTTCAAATGTTGAAACTGAGTCATTTTACATTTTTATCCACAAAATGAGCTTATTTCAAATTTTCTGGCTGCAACTGGTCTCAAAAAAGTTGGGAAACAGGCAAGAAGGGGCAGAAAAAGCAATTAATATATAAGAGAATCAGCTGAAAGAATATTTAGCAAGTAATTAAGTCAACTGGAATCAGGTGTATAACATGATTGGCTATAAAAGGGATGTCTTAGGAAGGCTGAGTCTCTCAGAAGTAAAGATGGCCAGAGACTCTCCAACCTGTGAGGGTTAACGAAAAAAAATTGTGGAATATTTTAAAAACAATATTCCTCAACATCAAATTGTAAAGGCGTTGAAGGTCTCATCAGTGACAGTGGATAACATCATCAAAAGATTCAGAGAAACTGGAAAAGTCTCAGTGCATAAGGGACAAGGCCGAAGAACTTTACTGGATGCCTGTGATCTTCGGGCCCTGAGACGCCACGACATCACTCACCGACATGATTCTGTCATCGACATTACTAAATGGGCCCAGGAATACTACAATAAACCACTGTGTTTTAACATAGTGCACCGTGCCATCCACAGATGCTACCTAAAACTATCATGAAAAGGAAGCCATTATTGAGCATGATCCAGAAGCACTGCCGTGTTCTGTAGGCCAAAGCTCATTTAAAATGGACTGTAGCAAAGCGTCCTGTGGTCAGACGAGACCAAATTTGACATTCCTCTTGGAAATCATGGGCGTCATGTCCTCCGGGCTAAAGAGGAGAAAGACCACCCCCTCCTGTTATCAGCGTTCAGCTCAAAAGGCAGCATCTCTGATGGTCTGGGGATGCATTAGTGCATATGGTGTGGGACACTTGCATGTTTTAAAAAGCATCATGAATGCTGAAAGGTAAATAAAGGTTTTAGAGCAACATATGCTCTCCTCCAGACGACATCTATTCCAGGGAGGGCTTTGCGTTTTTCAGCAGAGGAATGCAAAAACGCATAACGAAAGGAGAGCCAAAACTCTCCAGCAGCGAGAAGCCTGTTTTAAAGAGTGGGATCAAATTCCAATGGCTAAACTCAAGAAACTTGTCTCCTCAATGCCAGATGCCTCCACTCAGTGTTAAAAAGAAAAGCGGACGTTACACCATGGTAAACAGGCCCCTGTCCCAACTTTTTTGAGACCTGTCCGCCATCAAATTTGAAACGAGCTAATTTTGTGGATAAAATGGTAAACTTTCTCAGTTTCGACTTTTGCCATGTTATCTCTGTACTATTGTGAGTAAAATACTGGCTGGTGTGATTTGAAAGTTATTGCGTTTTGATTTTATTCACAATTTACACTTTGTCACAACTATTTCGGAATTGGCGTTGTACCACTGTAAGTATAGAATGATAGTTACAGCTAATATAGAAGTAAATTTAAAAAAAGTTACCCTCTGTACCTATAAGCTAAAGTTAATTGAAAGTCATCAAATCATTTGAGCAAGGCAATATGGCAGACCATAACTTCCACAACTGATGAATCAATGTCTCATTCCCAAGTGCTATGATAGACGATAGCACAAGTAAAAAGTATTTGAAAAAAATTTCACTCAGCAACACAAATGAAGCCAACTTCCTTAACTATGACAGAAAACAACAAATCCTTTGCCCTATCGACAGGATTGCAACCACATGCCAAAATTGAACAATATACAGTATTCCAAGCTGAGAGGAACATTGGACCAATTCATAAATTGAGGACACTTTGATGCAGCCAGAGTTGGGTCCAGGTACTTTTGAGAATTGTATGCAAGCATTTTTTTGTACTTGAACCCAGCTCTGGATCCTGCACATTAACAGAAAAGTTGATGAAAATGAATTGATGAGGATACTCACAATGTATTGAGATTTTTTAATCTTCTGAAGGAGCCAGGTGGGAGGTCCTTAATCTTGTTGAAACGCAGATCTCTGGGAATTGACAAAAAAGAATCATCATGAACAAATGGCATAATTAGTTTGCCAAGGTCACCACAGACATGCGTCATCTTCAAGACAACTGTCACAAACACATTAGCCACGTGACCAAGCTAACCACGTTACTCAGCTAACTTAGCAAATGTTGTTAGGGGTTATGCTAACAATGCTAGCCACGTAACCCAGCTAACAATGTTGTTTGCGTTATGATAACTATGCTAACCACAGACCATGCTAACCATGTTACTCAGCTGACTTAGCACAACTGCTAACAACATTAGCTAACTATGATAACTACATTACTCAGCTAACTTAGCTAATGTGAAAGGTCGAATAAAGTCTCAAGCAGAAAGTATGCTGAAGTGATAGAGGTTCAAAGTAGCACAAGAGTTTGAAGACTGTTTCAATGCATTTCTATGAGATAAAAACATAAGAAAAAGTGAAGTATTTAAATAAATACACTCAACAAAAATATGAACGCAACACTTTTGTTTTTGCTCCCATTTGTCATGAGATGGACACAAAGATCAAAAATTCATTCCAGATACACAATATTACCATTTCTCTCAAACATTGTTCACAAATCTGTCTAAATGTGTGATAGTGAGCACTTTTGCTTTGCTGAGACAATCCATCCCACCTAACAGGTGTGCCACATCAAGATGCTCATCAGACACCATGATTAGTGCACAGGTGTACCTTAGACTGTCCACAATAAAAGGCCACCCTGAAATGTGCAGTTTTTGCTTTATTGGGGGTCTGGGGACTCAGAACCAGTCAGTATCTGGTGTGACCACCATTTGCCTCATGCAGTGCAACACATCTTCGTCGCAAAGAGTTTGTCAGATTGTCAATTGTGGCCTGTGGAATGTTGGTCCACTCCTCTTCAATGGCTGTGCGAAGTTGCTGGATATTAGTGGGAACTGGTACGCGCTGTCGTATACGCCGCACATCCCAAACATGCTCAATGGGTGACATGTCCGGTGAGTATGCTGGCCATGCAAGAACTGGGACATTTTCAGCTTCCAAGAATTTTGTTCAGATCCTTGCAACATGGGGCCGTGCATTATCTTGCTGAAACATGAGGTGATGTTCATGGATGTATGGCACAACAACGGGCCTCAGGATCTCATTACGGTATCTCTGTGCATTCAAAATGCCATCAATAAAATGCACCTGTGTTCTTCGTCCATAACAGATGCCTGCCCATACCATAACCCCACCACCAACATGGGCCACTCGATCCACAACATTGACATCAGCAAAGCGCTCACCCATACGACACCACACACGCTGTCAGCCATCTGCCCTGAACAATGTAAACCGAGATTCATCCGTGAAGAGAACACCTCTCCAACGTGCCAGACGCCATCGAATGTGAGCATTTGCCCACTCAAGTCTGTTACGGCGACGATCTGGAGTCAGGTTAAGACCCCGATGAGGACGACGAGCATGCAGTTGAGCTTCCCTGAGACGGTTTCTGACAGTTTGTGCAGAAATTCTTTGGTTATGCAAACCAATTGTTTCAGCAGCTGTCTGAGTAGCTGGTCTCAGACGATCTTGGAGGTGAACCTGCTGGATGTGGAGGTCCTGGGCTGGTGTGGTTACACGTGGTCAGCGGTTGTGAGGCCGGTTGGATGTACTGCCATATTCTCTGAAACGCCTTTGGAGATGGCTTATGGTGGAGAAATGAACATTCAATGCCCGAGCAACAGATCTGGTTGACATTTCTGCGGTCAGCTTGCCAATTGCATGCTCCCTCAATGCTTGCGCCATCTGTGGCATTTTGCTGTGAGACAAAACTGCACATTTCAGAGTGGCCTTTTATTGTGAGCAGTATAAGGTACACCTGTGCACTAATCATGGTGTCTGATGAGCATCTTGATGTGGCACACCTGTGAGGTGGGATGGATTGTCTCAGCAAACAAAAGTGCTCACTATCACACATTTAGACAGATTTGTGAACAATGTTTGAGAGAAATGGTATTATAGTGTATCTGGAATGAATTTTAGATCTTGGAGTCCATCTCATGACAAATGGGAGCAAAAACAAAAGTGTTGCGTTTATATTTTTGTTGAGTGTACTTCACATATCAATCTGTGGAGCTATTCCAGATTTCGTGAGTGCTGCTTTTCATTTGTACTCAGTATATTTGAACAACCTCATTCATAAATTATTAATGAAAATAGCAGGCTAGATGAATGATTTGGCGAACAGTTATGTTGAGAGTAAGGCAGGCATTTACGATGTAATCGCAGAATTCTGGGCAGCGAATGGACTGTATGCAAATAATTTTCTGTTGGTGTTCAGAACTCCAGTGGGGGAGAAAAAAATTTGCTTCCCGCACCCCCCCTGCAATTGCTCTGCGCCCCCCACTTTGAGAACCACTGGTTTAAGAGGAGATGTTTAAAATGTGTTTTTCAAAAAATTCAAAATTCCGGAAACTCAAATATGGCGGACCTTCAGGGAAGTTGTAGAGAATGTACTAAGGAATGTCTCTACCAAGTTTCGTGTAATTTGGACTTTGGACTACAGTAGGAGCTATGATCTTTAAAGTGAAAGCCTGTTTTTCTTGAATTATAGCGCCACCAAGAGGCCAATTGAGTTAAAAATGTACACAGCATGTACACACAACTTCCAACCAGTCTGCAAAATTTCAGGACTCTGCCATTTACCATCTCACTGGAATTTGCAAAAACATTTCTGAAGAAGGAAAATAACTAGAACCGCAAGCAGTTATGAAAGGGGGCCAAGCCTCCCCACGCGACTTGGCCCCCAGGTCTCACAGAGCCTACGGAATGCAAATAGCTGTATTTCGTTACCAGGAGGTACATTAACTCTATCTTACTCCCCAAATTTTGTGTGAATCTGATCAACTTTCATGTCACTTGATGTTTCTCTGTTTATAGCGCCCCCTATCGGCCAATTTGGGCCAAATTTCGCACAGAGCCTCTGCTTGAATAGAGCGAGTGAATAGTTTGATTTTGATAGCTTTGACTGACACAAATATGCAATATGTCTTTGTTAGCGAGTCGAAAAAAATAGTTTCTTTATAAGTACCGTATTTTTTCGACTAGCATATTTATTTTGATAACTTTTGATCAAGCATGTCGGAAGATTGTAATAGCAAAGTTTTGTGCAGATATAGTTTAAACACTAGGAGGAGTTCGAAAAAGTAGGTTTTTGATGTCTAGTTACTTAAAAAGAAAAATATATGGTGGAAGTGGGCGGTGCCTATGTCACATGATGTGACTATTTGGGGAACATGTGGATATAAAGTTTATGAAAATGTGATTTAAATATGGAAGTTACAAGCCAAAATGCATTTGCCTCTGTTACAGCGCCACCTAATGGAGGAGACACACATTTTTTGGTATGGGTGGTCTGTGTGCTGTTCTATATATACCCTATAACATTCAGAGCTCTCAGCAAAACACTTGAGCTGTAATAAATTTTTTTTGTTTATCTTGTAATATGCCACGTCCACTTTCACCAGTCATAATGAACTTCAATATATGGCCTCAGGAGTGACCCAGCATCCTACCCACCAAATTTGGTGAAAATCGGTAATGCCATTTAACAGATATAAATTTCCCACCTTTGCAGCACCCCCTAGTGGCCAACATTCACCAAATTTGGCGCCTGCGCTCACAGTCCCATGCCAACCAAAGATCTCAGATTTGGTGTTGTTACCATTTATAATGGCCGAGATACGCTAATGTTAGCGTTTTTATAGCTAGCTAGAAAAATTTATTCTTTAATAATTTGCGCATAATTCGACCGAACAAAATTCTTTTGATAACTTTAGATCAGGTCAATAGGTAGAGTGTACCTGCCAAATTTCACACTGATAGAACAAAACCCCACGGAGGAGTTCGAAAAAATAGGTTTTCCAGTTTTTGCGATTTTACGAAAAAAATTCATAGGCGGAAATGGGCGTGGCCTAGCCCATATGATTCATGGCTATTCAGGTAATCTGTGAATATAGAGTTTTTGAATGTAAGACATACGGCGTGGGAGTTATAGCCCAAAACGCGTTGCCCTCAGCTATAGCGCCCCCTGCTGTCAAACATATGTGAATTTTGGCATCTGAGGTGACTGCAGGGTTCTGGACCAACCTCCAAATTACACCACCCTCCCTTGCACGGTTTAGGCTGCAGCACCACTTTTACCAACGGAAAAATAAAAATAACTATAATATTAATAATAATAAAAATCCGAACAAAAACAATAGGGTTCCCAGCACCGCTGGTCCTGGGAAACGGGGAGGCGTGCATAAGCGTTTCCCAAGCCCCTCGGGCTTGGCCCCCTAATCATAATAATAATAATAAAAATAATAGTAATAATAATAAAAATCCAAACAAAAACAATAGTGTTCCCAGCACAGCTGGTCAAGCATACGCGTTTCCCAAGCCTCTCGTGCTTGGCCCCCTAATAATTAGGGCTGGGACGATTCTGAATCGATTCTTTTTTACGGCGTAGTACCACTAACTGCTGGCATGGGGCGAACATCCGAGCTTTCCCTTTTCCTTTATAAAACCCGGCGCAGGTTAAACAAAAGCGCTAAACATCAGAGAAATGTTTCCCCCCCGCCCCTAATACACCTTGAAACCAAAGACGAATGGAATCGGTCTAACCGTTCTTGAGATATCGCGTTCACAACAAACAGGACACGACGGACAGATGGACGGACGGACGGATGGAGCAGAATAGTATGTCCCCCGTTCCTAGTACACCTTGACACCAAGGATGAATGGAATCGGTCAAACCGTTCTTGAGATATGTTGACAAGGAATTTGTAAGTGGTCAAATGATCATAATGACCTTGAGAATAATGCCAAGGTCACGGAAATCTACTGGGGTCGGCGTATCACACCAATATACCTTAACACCAAAGATGAATGGAATTGGTCAAACTGTTCTTGAGATATCGCGTTCAGAACAAACGTGACATAATGGACGGCCGAACTGAGCTGAATATGTCCCCCGCTCCGCTTGCTATTGTGGCAGCGGAGGACAAAAACCACTTTAAGAGTGTGTTTTAGGTATTTATGTGGAGCTATTGTTCCAGTGTAAAGATTGAACCAACAATTTATGATGTATCGTCTGATTTGTGTTATGTTAGTCTATCTTGTGCATTTATGGCGCCCCCTACAGGTCAATTTGATAGAAAATTTCAGGCTATGTTTCAGGGGTCTTATGTGAACATATCCTGTGAGTTTTGTAAAGAGTGGAAAATCTATTTATGATTTAAAGTCCGATTTGTGTTACACCACTTTGTTTTGTTTTGCATTTATTGCACCCCCTATGGGACAATTTAAATGAAATTTTCAGAGTATGTTTCAAGTACTTATATGAATGTATCCTGTGAGTTTTATGGCTAAAGGACAAACAATATCTGATTTATAGTCTGATGCGCGTCATACCACGCTGCTTTGTTTCGCATTTATAGCGCCCTCTATCAGTCAATTTGAACAAAAATTTCATCGTATCTTTAAGGTACTTATATGAATATATCTTGTGAGTTTTATGGCTATGAAACAAACAATTGCTGATTTATAGTCTGATTTGTGTTATACCATTCTGCTTTGTTTAGCAGTTATAGCACCCCCTATGAGTCAATTTGATTAAAATTTTCTGGAAATGTTTTGGGTACTTACATGAATATATCCTGTGGGTTTTATGGCTATAGGACAAACAGTTGCTGACTTACAGCCTGATTTTTGTTATAGCGCTCCCTATAGGCCGATTTGCATGAACCTGTCAGGGTATGTTCCTGGTCATTATATGGACATATTCTGCAAGTTCTGTGATGATTGGATGAATGGTTGTTGAATATTGTCCATTTATGTGCTAAGCCACGCCCCTGATGCAGTTCATTGGTCAATATCTTGGAAACAAAAAAAGATTGACAAGCTTTACGCAATCTTTGATAAGTTTGATCCACTGATGATCCACAGCAAATGTCGAAGGAATCGGACCGACGGTTTAGGAGAAGATGTTTAAAATGTGTTTTTCAAAAAATTCCAAATTCCGAAAAATCAAATATGGCGGACCTTCAAGGTCCTTATGAGAAAGTTATCGAGAACGTACAAAGGAATGTCTCTACCAAGTTTCGTGTAATTTGGACTTACACAGTAGGAGCTATGATCTTTAACGTGAAAACCTGTTATTCTTGAATTATAGCGCCACCATTAGGCCGACTGAGTTAAAAATGCCTTGGTCAGCATTTACACACAACTTCCAACAGTGTGCAAAATTTCAGGACTCTGCCATTTAACATCTCACGGGAATTTGCAAAAACATTTCTGAAGCAGAAGGAAAATAACAACTAGAAAAGCACTCAGAGCGCAGACCTCCGCCAGTGGGGCAGCAAAACCCAGAAGCACGGCCATTGGAAAGACTTGGAATCTTGAACTTTGGCGTATATCTCAGCAGTACTTTGGCCTAGTTATGCCAAAATTTAATCACCTGTTCCTTGACTTAATACCCACCTTCTCTGAAAATTTCATCAAAATCTGTCCATTACTTTTTGAGTTATGTTGTATACAACAAACCAACAAACAAACGCCACCAAAAACATAACCTCCTTGGCGGAGGTAATAATAATAATAATAATAATAAAAAATAATAATAAAAAGCGGAAACAGTAGAGTTTCAGCCCCACGGGCTTGAACCCCAAATAATAAATATAGCCGCAAGCGGCAATTCCGGGGTTCAAGCCAAGAATGACCATTAGTAGTTGAAAGCTTTAACAGCTTGAATAACAAGTGTTGCCACTAAATGTGGCCATGTCCCCCGCAAGGTGACGGAAATCGACTAGGGTGGGCTGGTGTCAAATTTTGCGCAATTTACCTAGGCGCAGCTCACCGGACAGCTGCTGTGATGTCGACAGTCAGTTATTTAGAAGGAAAATTTAGCCTATAGTTTCATGGTTTGTACCCCTTTTTTAATACGAATTGACAATGTATCCCCTATGTCCACATGTCGACAGATCACCATGTCCTTACATTACTTACAGATTGATTGTAAAAGCAGTCATATTAAAGATATTCCACCAACTAACTGGGATTTTGATGTTCTGTAAAGATGCAAACAAAAAAGGGAACTTAGTTAAACAGAAAAACAAAAATCTAAAAACACACCACTGTAATGTTGTCTACGGGGTTCATACACCTTTTACAAAGTGAAATTCAAGCACTTTACAAGGATTTTCAAGGCGTATTTTCATGCTTTTCCAGCACCCTACAGCTGTGGTAAATTACATATTTATATACATATATGACAGAGTTCACAGAAAGTGTAACCAACAGGTCTCACTGTACTTAACAGGATGAAATTATAAATTAATGGTATGTATGCGGTTTATTTCATTGACGAACAAATGTTTACAGGACGTTTCAGACCTGGATCGCTGCAATTTTGGTTAAAAAAAAAAGGGGGGGGGGGGGGGATTTAAAAATTTGGTCTTGTTGCTTATGTGACATGAACAGAAAATTGGTGTTCACAGGACGGAACTCAAACGGTGCCAAGACTGTCTGAGCCAATGCCAAAGAGTAAAGGGAAGGCACAACAGTGACCAACCCGCTAATCCACAATAAGCAGGGCTTTGTTAAAAGTCTGTAAATCTACTCTTGAGCAGTGACTTGAAATGCACAGTTCTTCCCCGGGATTATTTTGAGGCAATAAAATTCATACACAGGATCATGAGTCAATCCTGCCCTCTCATTTCCATGTTCCTCATCCATCCTGGAGTTCTGAGAGGAAGGAGAGACGCTTTTTTGGGCCACCCTGTCATATGGATGTGCCAACCCCTTTAAGTCAAACCAAGGTTGGCTTGATCCATCCAGGGATTGGAGTGAACTCGTCCATTTCATAAAACAGCGTTCGAACTTGGCTTGCTTGTGAAAATTCTATAACTGATCCGGGTGTGCCATCCGGGTATGCCATTTAGTGATAGAATATTGTAACTGCGTGCATAAATCTGCAGCTCCGTGTCCACTGGCGAGCACATCTCCAGAAAAGTATGTTTCAAGTACTTCTATGAATATATCCTGTGACTTTTATGGCTATAGGACAAACAATATCTGATTTATAGTCTGATTTGTGTCATACCACGCTGCTTTGTTTTGCATGTATAGCGCCCCCTATCAGTCATTTTGAACAAAAATTTCAGAGTATGTTTGAGGTACTTATATGAATATATCCTGTGAGTTTTATGGCTATGGGAAAAACAATTGCTGATCTATTGTCTGATTTGTGTTATGCCATTCTGCTTTGTTTAACAGTTATAGCGCCCCCTACAGTCAATTTGAATGACATTTTCTGGTTAGGTTGCAGGTACTTATCTGAATGTATCCTGTGAGTTTTATGGCTATAGGCCAAACAATTTCTGATTTATAGTCTGATTTGTGTTATACCATTCTGCTTTGTTTAGCAGTTATAGCGCCCCCCATCAGTCAATTTGAAAGAAATTTTCTGGGTATGTTTTGGGTACTCATATGAATATATCCTGTGAGTTTTATGGCTATAGGGCAAGCAGTTGCTGATTTATAGCCTGATTTTTGTTATATTTTTGTTATTAAATGGACGAGATTTTGCAAAAAGCTAAAAAGCTATTAAGCCTTTATTTTCATCCCTCCCTGCTTTTGTACAAGACACAGAGGTGCTTAATTAAACTAGGCTTATGCCGTCGGAGGCAACGGCTGGGGGTATATCCCCGAATGCCCCCAATCCTCCAATTCCCCAATCCTTGAATTGACCTTGAATAGACTTTCATTTGAACTTACTTTCAGGTCAATCGGTCAAATGGTTCTGAAGATATGGACAAAATGGTAATTTTCCATCACAAAGCGCCACCAGGTGGCAAAATATTGAACCATGCAGGTATGATGTTCTCATGTGACACGTTGTGAGGTCATGACCTAGCAGTTGCACAAAGTTTCATGCCTATTGGAGAAATAGTTCCAAAGATATAGCAAAAATGGTGAATTTTATGTGACAAAGCTCCACCTTGTGTCAAAATTTTGAACCAAACAGGTATAATCTCATCGTGGAACACATCATCAGGTCATGACCTTTCATTTGCACTTGATTTGAGGTCAATCAGACAAATATTTCCAGAGATATGATAAAAACAATGATTTTTTCCGTTTTTGGCCCCTGGTGGCCAATCTAGCCATTGTAAATTGCCCAAAATCGAATCAGCTCTTCCTCTTTATGATACTTAGTAAGATGCAAAACTTGGAATTTCTAATTGAAATATTACTGAAGTTATCGCGTTGACACGTAGTGCGGCGGCGGCAGTCGGACCAAAAACATAATATCCCCTATCGGGGATATAATTAAAGAGTTTAGGAATATTGGACCTGATTCTCACTTGGTCACTATGGACGTGAAGCCTGATACACAAAAATTGCCCATGATCAAGGCCTGGCTGCACTGAGGCATTATTTGGACACTCGTTCATACCCGCATGACCCTCCTACTGATTTTCTGGTGAACCTGACTGAGTGAACTTTAAACTAGGCTTATGCCGTCGGAGGTGAAGGCTGGGGGTATGTCCCCAAACGCCCCCAATCCTCGAATAGACCTTGAATAGACTTTTATTTGAACTTAATTTCAGGTCAATTGGTCAAATGGTTCTGAAGATGTGGCCAAAATGGTCATTTTCCATTACAAAGCGCCACCTCGTGGCAAAATATTGAACCATACAGGTATAATGTCATCATGTGACACGTTGTGAGGTCATGACCTTGCAGTTGCACATAGTTTCATGTCAATTGGAGAAATAGTTCCAAAGATATAGCAAAAATGGTGAATTTTATGTGACAAAGCTCCGCCTTGTGTCAAAATTTTGAACCAAACAGGTATAATCTCATCGTGGGACACATCCTCAGGTCATGACCTTTCATTTGCACTTGATTTGAGGTCAATCGGACAAATATTTCTAGAGATATGATAAAAACAGTGATTTTTTCAGTTCTTGGCCCCCGGTGGCCAATCTAGACATCGTAACTTGTCCAAAATTGAATCAATTCTTCCTCTTTATGATACTTACTTATGTGCAAAACTTGAAATTTGTAATTGAAATATTACTGCAGTCATCGCGTTAACACTGAAATCAGTTTTTGGCCCCTCGTGGCCAATCTAGACATCGTAAATTGTCCCAAATCGAATCAGTTCTTCCTCTTTATGATACTTACTCATGTGCAAAATTTGGAATTTGTAATTGAAATATTACTGAAGTTATCGCGTTAACACTTAGTGCGGCGGCGGCAGCTGGACCAAAAACATAATATCCCTAATGCCTTTCTATTTCAAGATCAAGTGTACCAACAGATTAAGGGTTGTGCTATGGGTGCTTTTTTCAGTCCATCGTATGCTGGTTTATTCATGGGGAAATGTGAGGAAGATCATGTTTTTAATGCTCGTAATGTTTTTATTGACAAGATTATTTGGTGGGCAGGATACATCTATGATATTATCATGTGGTGGAATGCCACTGTCGAAGAATTGAGAGGTTCATCATTATTTGAATAATGGCATTGCAAATGTGAATCTGTCGCTGGATTTCAGTAAAGAAAAAATCCAGTTCTTAGATTTGGAAATTTTAAAAAAATGTCTAATGGGGATTTACACACGCCACCATTTTCAGGAAAAATGCGCATAAAAACACATTGCTCCATGCTACGAGTTTTCATCCGGCCTCTTTATTTACAACATACCGTATGGCATACCAATTTCAAAGGTTACGTAGAATTTGTGACTTGGAGTCTGATTTTAAACAGAAACGTGATACCCTTCTGATAAAGAAAGCTCCTAAAAAGAGATCAGACAGGGTGGTGTTGTCTATGTGCAATAGCATCAAGACCCGTACGATTCAAAATCTGATCATGAAAAATTGGAATCTCATTAAATGCGATGTGACGCTAAGTGGTGTTTTTCCTGACCCTCCTTTATTTTCTGTTAGAAGGGCTCCCACCCTTGGTGATAGATTAGTAGGCTACGTAGTTATCTACCTGCCAATGAACAAACGACCTGGTTAGCTAAAGCGCCCGCAGGCACTTGTAGATGTGGACATTGCGAACAATGTGATGTTGTTGTCCGCTCGAAAGGATTTAATTTATGCATCCTGTGAGCAAACGCACATACACTACAGGTCAATTTATTAATTGCAGGACGACGCATGTGGTATACGTAACTGTCCTGCTCTGTGTGTAATGGCTTTTATGTGGGTCAAACAACACTCCGTGTACAGAATTGTTTGGCAGAACACAAATATGCAATCAAAATTGGCAATAGTGATTACGCGGTGACGAAGCATATTAAAGATATTGATGATAATTCTGCTTCATTTACAGCCATCGGTATAGACTGTGTACCTTTGGCCCATCGAAGAGGGGATAGGCAGAGGATTCTAAATAAAAAAGAAAGCAGGTAGATCTATAAGTTGCAGGCAACGACTTTCCCTGGTCTAAATGAGTCATTGGACATGGCGGCTTTTCTATAAAAATAATTAAATGATTGATTTATTGGAAAAGTGATTATTAATAGAATACATGTGTATTTATTGACCTATATATGACTACTTTAAAATTTGATACATTAGCTTTCTCTGTGTGATGCATATTATGAATTTTATTTAAAAAAAAAAAAAAAAAAAAAAAACCTTGGGATGTGTCTGAACTATGTATGCAATTATATCATTGGTTATGTGATGCATTTATTTTAAGATGTGGATATTTTGGGACACTGATTGCTGTAGAATATACAAGTAGGTGATGACGCGAGTTGATTTCATTAATGGAATCTTTCAGCTGACGAGCTGTTGGACTGTGATTTTCAATCTAATTACACAGCTGACAAATCGGAATGGTCTCTCATCTCGAAAATGCACATGTGACCTCTCTACCCTGATGAAGGCCTATTGTAGCCGAAGCATAAGAGTTGCCTTGGGCATTTTGCTTTTTTATGCTTTGAAGTATTTTTCCCCGACTCTGTCCAAAGAGCACCTTCTATTAATTATTGATATTTAACATATATTGAATGCCGTAGCCCTTTTCTTTCACGTTTATATTACGGTAAAAAAAAAAAAAAAAAAAAATCATCGCTGTATCTCTGTTGAAGGGGTAAACATCTGGAACAACTGTCCCGAAAATATTCAATTATGCTGCATTCTAGTCGGCTTTAAAACACTTTATAAAAACCAATATAATTTATGGTGACAGTATAGAAAAATTAAGTTTACTGATTTTGTACTATTACTTTGGACTGTGCGCTATTCTTTATTTTGTTGGGATGAGAAATTTAAGTTTACTGATTAATTTCAATTGTCTGCTTTGCTCTTTTGTATTTGTCGGGACGTGCATAATTTTCAAAGGTAAAAGGGGTAGATGTATTTAAGCTTTTACTTCAACCTACACCCTTTCGGCGATATAGGCCAACTGAGAAATCAGTTTTTTGTACCGAAATAAACTCATTCATTTATTCTATATCGCTTCTTTATGTCCACATATTGGCCCTAGGTACATGCAAGGTATATGTCTCCTATATAGCTCATATAGCTAGTGGCAGGTTCTGTTTGTCATACTTATTGTATAGCTCATGTCTCACTTTTGCAACTGTCATAAATGATGCCTAGCTTATGTTTTTATTCTCAAGGTAATATCTGCTTATTAGTCCAAAGTCCCTTACAGAAATAACAAGAATTTCACACAATAACTTATTGATGGCATGTTAACACGTGAAACTGGCATTACATTTGATCCTAAATACATGTTGACATGTGACAACGGCATGTTGCGTGTAAACCAGTCATTATGAACTTTGGCAAGTGAGAGGACACAAGCTATGATATCAACACAAATATCTAATACTATTTGTTACATTTTTTCCTGAAACATTAACAATAAAAAGGTCATCAATTATTTCTTGACCATACTTATTTCCATTCAATGAAGATTGAGTTGTGTATTGTGGAAGAGAAGGAAATTTATCAAAACAAAATGGTTTTATTATGTTTATTTCATCAATTAAGCATTTTTTCAAGTTTAAGTCACTGCCAGATTCACCACATTAGACAAAATTGGATGAATATCCTTACAGCTCATAGATATCCACTTAAAGGTAATACACTACACTGTTACATCCACCAAATGCAATGTTTTCCATCTTGCCTGTAATGCAGTTTGTAGATGAATATGGCTCAGAGGTCCTTTATCTAAATATAGCAGCACAAAACAAAAATAACAAAATAGTACAAAGAAGAACATAGCCTACATTCAAGTAAACAAGCCCTTCAAAAGTCATTTCCATCCCCACATATATTTGAGCATTTCACTGTGGTTAATGAATTTGAAGACAAAATCTACATTTATGTTCACAGTTTTCATGAATAGACACTTGCCTTTTATCTGAGATGCTTGTATAGCAACTAAAAGGTCCCAGACTTTTTCCTACAGGGATGAAATAACAAGGATTCTTAAATTCACACACGGAAAGAACTTCTCAGCATACAGGTTTTAGTCCCCACCTCGCATCAACCAGCAGTGGTCGGCAGCTCTTTTCAGAAGTAGCGCGTAATTGGCCAATGCGCTACAGGGATGCAAATTGGGAAAGGCCTGCTGGGAAGGGTTGTGTAGATTAGAGTTCCCCTTGGTGTCTCCTGTTGGCCAGATGGGCGGTCATAAAGACGATTCTGAACTCATTCATTTCAGACACCTTCTGCCCTCATTCTGAGCTCATAGAAGTCTCACCCCGCACATTGCTAATGAACAATTATTTACAGGTTGCAGGCTTCAGAATAGGGCCGTGAGTTAGTGATGGAAACGGCAGTTCTTTTGACCGACTGAATCCCTAGAATCAGTTCATTAAAATTATTCGTAAAACATTCGTTCACCGAATCATTCAGTGCTTAGCAGGAGCCCTGACTGCTGAAAGCACTGTTCTCCGACTCCCTGAACTGATAACCAGCCTAACGATCCGTCATTCAGGTCATGATTCAGCCCTTGCCTTTGAGGGACGGTGCGCTCGTTCATGGACCATAGTACACAGTCATTCATGGGAGACGCAGATTTACTTTGAGTGCAGAGACGTGTGATCAGGGAAGGCAGTGACTTCTCTTTTTTTTCGCTGGATTTTATAATCCTGTTTCCACGTACTATGCTTGATTGTCAATCAATCAATTTTAACTTTTTTTTTTAACCAAACAATTAAGATCTAGCATAGGCTATATGCAGCCTATAATGATAAAGAGATGATGGCGACAAAAAGGTTCATTTCCGTTTACGCTTTGATTCTAGCCTGCATTAGAAAAAAACTCAACTACCTCTGTAATTCTGTGTATTGTTTTGACCTTTTGCTTATCGGTTTATGAAAGCAGACTGGAAATAAACTCCCTATTATTAATGACATTCCAAAAAAAAAAAAAAAAAGTACGTATTTAAGGGGGACAACATTATCGACCACACATTGTACGCCGCATAAGAAAGGTTTTAACGAAGGAATATGCCCCGATAAGCAGTGCGTTACAGTGATTTTATAAAGGCAGAGTGGCGTTCTAAAGCACGCCCCTCCGAGACGGTGCCCCTCCGCAGTTAAAAAAATCACTGTAACCCACTGCTTCAAGGGGCTTATTGCTTTTATAAAACGGTTAACCTACATATAGCCCATTAAATAAACACACAAGAAAAAAAAGCCGACAATTTATTGGTGATATTGCAACAATAAAATTGAGAACTATTCATTCTTCCACCAAGCATGATAGAGTGGACAGAATGGTTGGCAAGCAACAGAGGCCAAGATTGCTTTTTCATCTAGCGCCATTATCATGTCACATCAGGCTATTTGAGCTCGCGAATGTAGATATGCCATGAGAACAGGCTATTTTGAATGTCTCCTTCGGTCTTCCGAAAACCCCGTTAAATAATTTTACGTTCGTTTCGGTTTTAGAGTTTCCTTGTTCTCAACTTGCGCCGATCAGCCATATCATTACAACCAGCAGCGAGAGTAGGGAACGATTGACTTTTGTCTTCCACACTTGCCGGTGTCCAGGAAAATATGTTGAATTGAGCATTAGTTTGCAAGCCAGCTTGTCAACTAGCTAGCGTTCACTACAATGATGTGGTTACTCCACACACAGCCCATAAAATAAACACACAAGAAAAAAAGTCAACAATTTATCGCTAATAGGCCACTGAAATAGTGAGCTAGTTAGTAACGTAGCTAGCAACGCAAAAGTGATTTCGAAGTCTGTGATGCAATAGCTTGCTAGGTAGATAGCCAACTGGTTGGCGGGTTAAAAGGCTAAACTTTGCCAACACTGTCACAGCGAGCTAAAAGTCTTGAAACAAACGTAACCTAACGAGTCAGTTCAGCGCAGAGTAGTTTGTTGCGCGCCGGGATAATTTGTGCCGCGGCCTGCGACAGTGGGTTACAGTAATTTTATACTGGCATGGAACGCGGCTCAGCCAATCACATTTGAGGATGGGAAGCACCCATTTTATAATACTTGTTAATGGCATTGCTTAGCTTCCTGTCAGCAAATATGAAAAAATGCCCATGAGACAGCAAATTTACGTTTTATGGACAGAGAAATAATGTCATGAATGAAACTGGCACGCCATTCTGCCTTCTAGTCTTGTAAATTAGTAAATCAATTCTCAGATTGCTAATCAAGCAAATTAACTATGAGCTATCGTTCGTTTCAAGGTGAGGATTCAGCTTCCCCTAACTGACCTCCGATGGCACGTCACTGTTTGAGTGGCAGTTCTCTGTGTGTGCAGTACGCGAGTGAGTGACACAGCGCCACTTTCGGCACAGTACGTGAACGTGAATCAGCGACAGTTCTCTGTGTGCAGCAGGTTCGCGGGTCATGAGTGAACGAGGGACAACGTGAACGTGAATCATGTCCTAAGCAACAGTTCTCTGTGCACAGTAGGTTCGCGATTGATGAGTGAGTGGCAGCGTGAATGTGAATCACGTCCTCAGCGACAGTTCTGAGTGCAGTAGGTTCGCGAGTCACGAGTGAGTGAGTGACAACGCGAACGTGAATCACGTCCTCAGCAACAGTTCTCTGTGTGCAGTAGGTTCGCGAATCATGAGTGAGTGGCAGCGGGACCGTGAATCACGCTGACTGCGGTCTTCGCTGAAGATTCACGAGTGAGTCACAGTGGCAGAACGCGGCAGTTTTACTCCCAGCCGGCACGCTCGAGGCTGAGCTCAACTGAAGTGAAAAAGGAACAAATCAGTTCATGAAGTGATTCTATTCCGTACATTCACTCAGATTTGTGCATTTGAACAAATCATTCGCGAAACGACAACACCACCGCGAGTTGAGTACCTATATTATATGAAAAACGACCAATTTTATGTATGTCACATATATGCGAACAGGCCTCGAACTACAGGTGATAAGGGGCATGGCAAAAGTTGCTCTGGTTCATGCTGAAAATACAAGGGCACTACGGCAAATGTGCCTAAATATAAGGGGTACCACAGCAAAGTCTGCCGCTACCTTGAGGGCACAGCAGCAAATTCACCATGGAGCTTTAGGTCATCACAATCGCGAATAAAAATTAAAGGTCCGTAGTCTCAGATGTTCCTCACATAAAGTGACCCGCCCTTTAGTCGACATCCTCAAATCCCTTGGCCTTATATTAATTCAACCCACTGTAAATCACAGGGAAACTAAAATAATAAGCCCTCCGCATTTCTTTTTCGATAGGGCTTGGCAACCGACGTCACTGCGCAATGCATTCTGGGATGTAAACAATAGCGAGCCGCCATATTGTGAGGCCATGTCGTGCGAGACTAAATTAAAACAGTGCCAAAGAGACACAGTAACTAGGTGTAAACTTGTTGAAAGCGCTGAGATGCCAAGTGTCACGCATTCAGCGTAAGCCTCGCGCATTTTTTAGGCTTATTCAGCGTATTCTGCATTTATTCATTGAACGCTTAATGAGATTCTCACACGGTCGTAAAATCCTTGTGCATTGAAGTTTCCGTTTCACTTGCGTAAAGGTGCACCTCATCAAAGATAACATGGAAAGCGATTAAGACTCCGGACTTCCCGTGCTTCTCTTTACTCAGGGATTGGAAACAATGCATGCGTTTCATGATCATTTAAATTGTTTTCATGAAACAAGACCATTTGAAACGTCCTTCTGCAATTCCATTGCTTTCAATCCCTCAGTAAAGACAAGCCTGAAAATTCCGAAGTCATAATCGATTTCCTTGTCACTGTTGGGGAAATCCACCATAATGAACGTGAAACTGATTAACTTGATGCACAATGATTTAAATTCCGCGAGTGAATTTCTTCAGTGCGCTTTGGTTGAATAATTGCTGACATAGGAACGTGAATGCCACTAAGAGGAGAGACTCTCGCGTAATGCGCGAGACTTGGCATCTCTGATTAAGCGATGCTAAGAAGTCCATTAAACGAAAGAAACATACTATAAAGAGACAAACTTCTACCGCACGCAAGAAAATGGTACATTAAAAAAAATTCCGTTGATCGGAAATTTGGATCTGCATGACGTACCTGTGAGAAACTGTAGTCGAAACTGCCTTTCCCCCTTTGAAGTTTCTCGATATTTTTGTGTACTAAGTCTGTGGTGTCAGTGCATATACAGAGGATGAATTTCGGAATTATAAATCTATGGAAGCCCATGTACAATTCACAAATGGCTGGGTCCATGATTTGGAGGTCTGCAAACCACCAAACTGTGAAAACAGCTTCGTTTGCACAAAGGTGTGTATCATCTTGCTTGCTTACCTACCTGTGATTAGACAGACATACACTATTAGGCTACTCTGTGGCAGCTTGTGAACTGGCAATAGGGGAAGCTCAAACAATCCCTTAAAATGAATAATTGGTCACAACCTGTTTCTAGTCATTCATTTAAATTACCATTACAGAAACCCTGAAAACTCCAAACACTGGTGTGGCCAGTTTTCATTTACAAAACCCAAAACCAGTGAAGTTGGCACGTTGTGTAAATCGTAAATAAAAACAGAATACAATGATTTTCAAATCCTTTTCAACCTATATTCAATTGAATACACTGCAAAGACAAGTTACTTAATGTTCGAACAGGGTTTCCCAGGGTTTGTAATTTTTCGCAAATATTAGCTCATTTGGAATTTGATGCCTGCAACATGTTTCAAAAAAGCTGGCACAAGTGGCAAAAAAGACGGAGAGAGTTGAGGAATTCTCATCAAACACTTATTTGGAACATCCCACAGGTGAACGGTCTAATTGGGAACAGGTGGGTGCCATGATTGGGTATAAAAGCAGCTTCCCTGAAATGCTCAGTCATTCACAAACAAGGATGGGGCGAGGGTCACCACTTAGTGAACAAATGCGTGAGCTGATTGTCAAACAGTTCAAAAACAACATTCCTCAACGAGCTATTACAAGAAATTTAGGGATTTCACCAGCTACGGTCCGTAATATCGTCAAAAGGTTCAGAGAATCTGGAGAAATCACTGCACGTAAGCGACAAGGCCAAAAACCAACATTGAATGTCCGTGACCTTCGATCCCTCAGGCGGTACTGCATCAAAAACCGACATCAGTGTGTAAAGGACATCACCACATGGGCTCAGGAACACTTCAGAAAACCACTGTCAGTAACTACAGTTTGTCGCTACATCTGCAAGTGCAAGTTAAAATTCTACAATGCAAAGCGAAAGCCATTTATCAACAGCACCCAGAAACTCCGCCAGCTTCGCTGGGCCCAAGCTCATCTAAGATGGACTGATGCAAAGTGGAAAAGTGTTCCGTGGTCTGACGAGTCCACATTTCAAATTGTTTTTGGAAACTGTGGACGTTGTGTCCTCCGGACCAAAGAGTAAAAGAACCATCCGGACTGTTATAGGCGCAAAGTTCAAAAGCCAGCATCTGTGATGGTTTGGGGGTGTATTAGTACCCAAGGCATGGGCAACTTACACATATGTGAAGGCACCATTAATGCTGAAAGGTACATACAGGTTTTCGAGCAACATATGTTGCCATCCAAGCCATCCAGCTTATTTCAGCAAGACAATGCCAAGCCACATTTTGCACGTGTTACAACAGCATGGCTCCGTAGGAAAAGAGTGCGGGTACTAGACTGTCTTGCCTGTAGTCCAGACCCGTCTTCCATTGAAAATGTGTGGCACATTATGAAGCGTAAAATACGACAACGGAGACCCCGGACTGTTGAACAACTTAAGCTGTACATCAGCAAGAATGGGAAAGAGTTCCACCTGAAAAGCTTCAAAATTTGGTCTCCTCAGTTCCCAAACGTTTACGGAGTGTCGTTAAAAGGAAAGGCGATGTAACACAGTGGTAAAAGGCCCCTGTGCCAACTTTTTTGCTATGTGTTGCTGCCTTTAAATTCTAAGTTAATGATTATTTGCAAAAAAAAATAATAAAGTTTCTCAGTTTGAACATAAAACATCTCGTCTTTGCAGTGTATTCAATTGAATACAAGTTGAAAAGGATTTGCAAATCATTGTATTCTGTTTTTATCTACGATTTACATATGTGCCAACTTCTCTGGTTTTGGGTTAGTATGATGCAAACCTGTCAACTCCCACTGATTCAATTTTTCGTTTAAGTGGCATATTTACGTTCATCTGCTGTCGTCACCAATTATTCATTCAACATGTATGTAAGAGATTCTCGCGCGGATCTGAAGTCCTTGTGTGTGGAGGGGTTGGAAGCAATGGAATTGCTTAAAGACGTCTCAAATTATCTTATTCCATTTAAACAATCATGAACTGCATGCATTGCTTCCAACCCCTGAGTAAAGAAAAGCGTGAAGTCTGGAGTCGTGATCGGTATGCAGTATAGGCTAAATGAAAACTGGCTACATCTGACCACATGGCAGGTTCTTCCCATGGCTTTGGCTTCTCAGTGCGCAACAACAAGAAGTGGCCTCACAATATGGCGATCTCTCCCATCAACCCCTGTGGCGCTGTAGCCGTGACGTCACGTTCCCATCCCCTTTGCTCAAGTTTCCTCGCATTGCCATTTTAATTCACTACTCAGCTGCATGTGGTTGTGGTTATGATTTACAAGCAATGTGCATGGCCAAAAATAGAACAAGCAACGGCCCCGGCCCGCTCGACCAATCAGCGTGCGGTATGCAAATCAAAACCATTCTTGAAAGAACACGTTTCCCGTATTTATCCCCGCTTGCCGCCTTGGAAATTGGCTCAGTATTGCACTGGGACATCGTTTGGGCAACGCTACAATGCAAGTACAAGCAAAGGACATTCCAATCAAACGCCGGGTCATTGAAAAAATCATCATATTTAGCCATCTTATCCATCAGCTGACTTTCGCGATCTTCGGACTTTCTCCTGTCATTCCAACACTCACGCGGACTGCAGCGCAAGATAGCAACTGGCTATAAAGACCACAACCCAAGCTTCGTCAACACCCGACACGCAACCAAAGAGAATTTCAGAACCTTGAAACTTCGTCTATTTGCCACACTTTGCGGCTGCCGACAGGAATTCAGCATTTTTCTTTTTTTGTTCCTTTCACCGGTCGGCATCGTGACCGGAGTAAAATAAAGGAGATCTAAGTCCTGTGCAAACGATAAACTGCTCGCTTTACAATTCTCCTTTCAACATATGCTTTCAAGTGCGCGAGACTGGCTGCATAAAGCCGCTTTCACACCGGACGCGAAACAAATTTTTCGCACGACAGATTACATTCAAAATCAATGCAAAGACGCCAATACACGAAAAACGCGCGTATTCGTGTCTTTGCATTGACTTTCAATGCAATCTGTCCCGCGAAAAAATCGTTTCGCGTCCGGTGTGAAAGCAGCCGAATGGCAGCGCCCACGATGGAAAGAAAAGATCGAAAGAGAGTTATTTTGGGTAGGTGTTTTGGCACTAGCGGAAATGCGGGGAAAGGGCGCGGCATTCTACTGCCGTGAACTGGGGCTTATACAGGTGGGCAGCTGCCGTCGTGAAATTCGAGCCCTGTGCGAAACGTGTGTGTGGCCCTATATTAATAACTTTTTTTTTCTTCATTTGTAATCTCCAATACCATCCGAAGCCGGGACATAAAATTAGGAAACAATGTACAAGTTTCTTAGGCTTTTTCGCATATGCGGCCCCCTGTTGCCAACTCAGGAGAGTGCACATAGCTCGCGGCTTTCTGCAAATTTAAAAGCAATGTTTCTTTTTATTTTAATTTTTCTTTGTTTTTACAGGATAAACCCTGTGCAAAGGTTTGGGGACCCTTTTGGATTATTCTTTGTTACCTTTAAAGAAGATGATTCCTAAAGCCCAGACCCAGGTGATTGACTCGTTAGGGCTTCAATGAGTCAGGTGAATATAATTCAAGGGTTAAACTATATATTCTGAAGTAACTCCATGCCTTCTAAAGTATCCGACTGTGGTGGCTGTTGTGTCTGGTGTTAAAAATTTTCCCCCGAATTCATAAAGGGTGTTTTTCCTTGATCACGGTTAACTTGGCTAAACAGTGTATAAACAGGTGATGATCGAGCGGACAAATTTAGGCCCGAATTCATGAAGAGAGATCAGATCAGCTGCTGTTTATCCAACGTACATGGTTTGTCACAGCTGTCTAAGTAACAAAAGAAATTCTAATGGTCCCAAGGGGCTTGTTATCTCGTGTACAAGCTACCAATTCTCTGTTGGCTTGCTTGTGTGGCTGGACGTACTTTGTATGACCATGGATCTCTTACGCATAATTGAAATGGCACAGGAAGCGATGGCTGACCAAAGGCAAGGTGCCGAATTGAGGGTTTTCAAAGACAGGACAAATCCTTAGAAGAGTATCGCGACACAAAATTTGTCAAGCGATAGAGAATTTCTTAAGAATCATACCGTTACATTCTAGACGTAATCGAAGCAGACATTGACCATCCCACAAGACAAAACCATGCCCTTCTTCCAGTACACCAACTATGTATTGCCCTGGGCTTTTATGCATGTGGTGCATTCCAAATGGTTGTTGGTGACACGTGTGGTGTATCACAGGCTACCTGCTGTCAAACGAGGTAATATGTGCCAGGAAAAACCACTTCATACCATGCAGTGTGTCACATGACACCACTACACATCGGCTAAGAGGGGGACTTGTACACGGATAGGTAAACACCCGATTATGTTCTCCCTGGATTGTGGTAGTCACAGGAGTTTATCCACATGTGTACTTCTCTGTTTTAGCCACTGTACAGTAGTTGTACGTGACTAAAATAATCGGGTGATCATCACCCTTTATGAATTCAGGCATGTGTGTTCCTCTCGAGTTGTCCAAGGATGTCAAAATCAAGATAATTCACTTCAATCAACAAGGAAAGGGCTACAAAAAAAACTCATGCAACATTTCAATTTACCCATTTTTACAGTCAAAAACATATGAAAATGGAAAATAAATGTGAACAATTGTCAAGTCAATAGCAGACACAGGTCTAGCTGTTTACAGGATAACAATACAGTGTGCCTTAAACAACTAAGACTTACATGGCAGAGTTGCAAGAATGAAGCCTTTCCTGTGACTATCACAAAATTAAGCGTCTGAAGTATGCAACTTGAGAAACCCCAAGCCTACTGGAACAATGTGCTTTGGATTGACGAAAACTAAAATTGAACTTTCTGACCACAACCAAAGGAGGCATGTTTGGCGAAAAAAAGGTGATGCATTTGTAGAGAAGAATATGTTGCCAGCTTTTAAGCGTGGAGGTGGATGCATGATGCTTTGGGGTTGTGTAGCAGCTGGGGGCACAGGTGGAAGTAAGAATGGATTCCACCAAATATCAAGACATTCTAGAGGCTAATGTTCAAAGCTCAGGCCTTATAACGCCCCTTAGAACGCCGTTATAAAAATCACTGTAACCCACTGTTTCTCAGGACTTATTCCTTTATAAGTTTATAAATTGATTCAATGATTTCTTTTTCAACTTCAATCGTTAGTTTGTTCCATTGTGTCTATGCTTTCATTCCAGAATACACTGAGACATTATACTGCATAAATTTCTCTAAAAATGCTGGAAAAATTGAGGTGTCCTAAAACGTTTGACCGGTAGTGTATATTGCCTCCTGACAAGATTACAAAATGCAAACTTAGGCCTTGGGTGTGTTTTGATGCCATTTCAGATGGAAAAATCAAGATTTGTAACCAGGGCAAAATGCAATAAGGCCTTTCTTTTCACAAAATCTGGTCTTTCAAAAGGTGGCAAGAAAAAAGCCACCCTAAGTCAGTTGATAAACATCACCATTAGATGGCAAATGAGGTGAGAACTTGATGAAAAATAGTAGGTACACACACTTAGAATGTTACGAGCGTGCATACGCATCTGAGCTTTTGCTACATGGCAGCATTGTCGTCATTCCATTGCTTGGAGGACTGAGCAGAAGTTTGGGGGTATCTGTCCTGTGCCTGACTGTCCACTGTTTGCCAACCAAGGTATAAAGTAAGGAATCAAGATCATTCAAGTTGTCTGGCTGGGTAACGTGCATGGTCACAGCCGATCAGTGACTCGGACAGCTCACCAAGGTGATGTCAAAGGGGTCGCGTGTCCGAATCCACAGTCACAAGTCGCCAAACAACTGCGAAAGTATGGGGCCATTATTGTAACAAAAGTATTTGCGAATGTGTAATTCAACCAAATTATGCACACACAGATTGAGATATAGTGACAACTCTTTGTCCACATTTACAAATATTTTTGCTACAATCATAGCACCATACAAAATTGGGTTGTTAAACCCCCACTTGAGCCAATTTTCATCTAAGACTCCACTGTTGCACTGTTTAAAAGCAAGGGTTTCTCCAAACTGGATGCAATAGATCTAACCCTGAATCATGTGGTCTGTGTCCAATTTGATCATTGGAAACATCAATTTGAATTTGTTGTCCTCGCAGCTGACGACGATGACAGTGATGTTGAGTGAAAATGGACTGAAATGGGGTTGTTCCATCCCACCTCTGCTGCTTTCAGGTGACTTCTGATTGTGGATTTGGATTCTCAGTTCTCTTTAATATCGCCTTGGCGAGCTGTTTGAGTTATTTGTCGCTTGTGATCGTATACTTGTGCCAGATGGACTCATTTGGACTGACCTTGATTATTTGATTTACCTCGTAGCTTATAAACTGGACAATCAGACTCGGCAGATACCCCTAAAACTTTTGTAACGATCTGCCCAGTGATGGAATAATTACAATGCTGCCACCTAGTGACAGCACGGACGTGCATCTACAATCACAGCTTTCTGACGGTGTGTTCCCACTCCTCTTCATCAAATTCTCACCTTGTCAGCCACCTGATGATAATGTTTAATGACTGATCTAGAATGGTTTTTCACTTGCCACTTGAAATACCAGATTGTGTGAAGAGAACCAAAATGCTGTCATTTGATTTTACCCTGGTGACTAAAATCTTGATTTTAGATTTTTTGGCCTGCAATGGCATAAACACCTGTCAAAAACCTAATTTTGCATTAGGCCCTCCTATCAGGAGGCATCAGGCACTTCTAAAACACTTACACCTCATAAACATACGTAATTAGTACCTTGGAAGTGAGGTAGTGTGTTTTCAATGCTGGTCAGTATACAATCTTTCTGATCTTTTTTATATGGACTTAAGTTATCATAATCTAGAGCCAAAAAAGGTGAAATAGCAAAAATTTAAGATTGTATAAATTAAATTTTTGGTGCTACCGATAGCGGCTTGACCACTACAGTCCATCTGCGTCCGTGAGGGAAGTGGGTGACCAGCTTTTGACCGCAACGAAAAATTTGGCATTGAGACGATATTGCCATTAGATATGGATTGAAACGGGATATTTCCTTCAATAAAAACACGTAGTGGATTTATAAGATGAATGCACCCATCTTTTTTCAGGTTTTTCTTTTCTTTTTTTTTTTTTTTTTGGAATTTGGACTTCCGGCTACTATGCTCTTGTGGGAAAATGTTCGGATACCGAGAGCCTCAAAGAATCCTCCACACCCACCACTGACATCTAATTCTAAAAAGTAGAATCCCAATCATGTTAGCATAACCCAAACTTTGTCAGCTGCTGAGCTGAAATAGTAGGTTTAAGCAGAAATACTAGGTCTGCTTGACTTATTGATCCTTTACCTGACTGTTGTGTGGTTTAGAATCTATGGCCTCGATCATGGTTCCAAAATGTCTGCAGCTGAATCGTTTTGTGTATCCATGGCGCTGTCTGTGGTGAAGTAGCAGACAGATTTGTGAATGATCACTTTTTTCCTCTCATTCCCGTCCTTCTACCATCTTGGATCTATGTTCTCTAAATTATAGGCATGAGTCATTCATGAGTAAGTTCATTAATTGCGAGTTAATGAACAGAATCACATTCCCTGTTAAAAATAAACAAATCACCTTTTGCGCATGTACCATGAAAAGGGTGTACCCTAGTATAAAAAAACGCGTTAACCTTCTTTCCTTAATTCTGTAATTCATACCATTTCGATGTATTCTGATTCAAAGATGCTCGTTTTCCATCGGTGTAGCTGCCAACAAGTGCGTCCACCGGTGAGCAGCACGGCGAGGATGACGAAGAGGAGGAGGAAGAACAAGGAGAGGAGGAAGAGGACCTTTACCTGTGTTTGTGTATGCATGCGTGCGTGTGTGTATAAATAGGTTAGTGCATTCAAGTATTTCATTAACCTGTGTGCCAGGTGTTCAATATAACCCGTGTCACATAAAATAAAAAGTGAAAAGAAACAAGAACTGGAGTCTATTTCTTTTAGCTTTAGGGGGAAAAAAGAATCACATTATAATTACTATTAATACAATAATAACAATAGTCATAATTTAGTCATAATTATTATTATTATTAATAATAATAATGATAATAATAATAATAATAATAATAATAATAATAATAGTAGCAGCAGTAGTATCTGGAAGTCAAGAGGACTTTATTAGGACGTTCAGAGGACTTTATATAAACGTCCCTGTAAGGTCTTCTAGACGTCCTGAGGACGTCTTCCTAACGTCCCCCTGACGTTAAGGGAACCCCACAAATTCCGTTTAAAGGACGTTTGGAGGGCACCTTTAGAGGACGTCCTGGGGACTTTATTTTGTTTGCTGGGTCGCACACTGATGTAATAATAATATAATATTGTTGCTAGCTCGTAGGGGTGCAATAGATCGAAAAAAATAGGCGTGCTGAATACCCCTCAGCCCGATGTCAAAGTTTTTGGAGACGCCCGCCCGCCCGCCCAACCACACGAAGGATAGCAATACCCCGTCAGCCTTGAGGGCTGAGGGGTAAAAACCCATGGTTCGGATCGTATCATGGATTTGAGTCACAGATCGGATCAATTTTTGGAACAACAACAAAAACAAAAAAAAAGACAAGACAAATATACCTTTGTCCTCCATCTATTTTGTAAAACACTTCTGCCCATTGAAAAAAAAAATAAAAACTTTAAATTATATAAAATAATTTACTGGCCTATGTCCACATCATCAAAAAAGAAGAAAAGAAAGAAAGCAAAGCACATGTCTACATTGTCTAGGGAGAGTGTAGACCTCTTGGCAGTCACTATATCCCCCTGCAGTAGAGAATAGCCTCTCGCTAGGCACTGAAGTGCCAGGCACAGTGAAATAGCATCTTTCCATCTTGGCAGTGTGGGGGTATTTACACTCATTGCTTTTCAACCATGTCAGTGGACCACCATCCACTCGGATGCCACATTTATAAACTTGAACAGCCATTGAACTGCACATATTTTGCATGAATGCAATTCAACCTTTTCTTTCCAGCAGTGCAACCTAATTTATTTTAAGATTGAACTTCATCAAAACGTTTCCAAAAGAATAGGCTACTTTTGTAGGGAAGCGCAGCTGCACACTATGCCACAAAGGGATAATAATGTAGGCTTTTAAATTACTAACGCTCTTGCGTCAAAGCGTTGGTGATTGAATAATTTAGTAAATTGGTTATAAGTGCATTGTGAAAGTTCACTTCAACAGCATGCATTTAAAATAAATTCAAATGCAAGCTATGCATAAAACTTTCATGTTGTCAAAATCATTGATGGGGTCTTTATAGTCCGGCTTCTGGGAAAGTTGGATGGAGTTTACAGTAAGAGATTGTATGAATGGCAATCATCCGGTTAATCATAAACAAAATCTAAACCTTATCTAAACATCCTGAGCAGCATTTGCTACTTAATATTCTACTAGAATGTAGAATTTCAAGAAAATTCTGTTAATTGGCGTTAAATGCAATCTCACTGTAGTCCTCCTCTGACGCAAAGCTTTACGTCTTAATCATCAATGGTAGCTAATTGGTCAAGTGTCATATCATTCGCCTTCATGCGCAGCTTTTTAATTCAACTCACTGTCCCATTCTAAATAAGAAACAAGTTGAGGGTTAACCTGCATTACAGTCATGTCACTGGCTGTAGACAAGTTTGCTTTCGTAAAAATTAAACTAACACTTGGACCTCAGTCGGCAAAACTGCATTCAATAGAAATTTTTCTTAGGCGTATCAAGCAGGACACAGAAAAATACATATGCCATTTTGCGAGCGACATGAATTCAGAAGCTTCTAAAGACGTTGCAGTTTTATGTCACAATTAACATGGATGAGGAAATGCTTGATAATTGCAATGAACACAATGCAAGATGAGGGGAGCGGGACAGTAATTCTACCGACTGATAGCCGCATCCAAACGAATTAACACCAAGTTGCTTATTGGGAAGTGTAAATGGGAACCGGTTTGGTGAAGCCATGGTGAAAGCAGGGCTGGGTAATCCTCCGATGGCAAGTCAGGATGCTAGAGTTTAAAAATCAGCTAAAACGCAATGATGAGAGATGGAGTTTGGGCAAGGTTTTATTTCTAATTCTTCAGATTGTCAGCATTCTTTCAATTTAACATTGTAGCACAGTTAAGTCTGTCAGCGCTTCTATCACTTCATAATCATTGGCAACAGGCTATATTGCTTGATTACCATTTGGAGCATACAGGAACAGATTTAGGGTGGCCAGTTGAGCTTTAAAAGGTAATGGAAGCTGCCCAACCTCGACGACAATTAGAGGAGTTCTAATCTGAAACATCTTCCAGGAAGCCCGTCAAATGATTGTCGTTTTTTTCAGAACGCTTGTATGTCTGAGGAAGAAATGGGACGCAACTGACACACACCCCATAGCAGCAAATTGTCTAATTTCGCTTTACAATCATTGTGATTCGATAACGTCACGTCACGTTACCAATCAGCGGATCATGTGCGTACCGAACTGTGAAGTGTGATCCGACAGGATTACGGATCAACAATGATCTGTTACACCACTACTTGGCCATGGGTATCTTTCCAATATCAGCAAGTGCACCGCCTATCGGCAAATGTCGATACTAGTACTATACTATACTGGTCCCCTACCAGTGTATGCATATTATATTTCCTAAAAAGTAGGTCAAATTGACCTGAATAGGGTATATGACACACCCTCTCCCCAAGATGCATCCACACACCAACTTTGATGTTCCTAGGTCATACGGTATTGAAGTTATGGAGTGGAAACACGAATGCAGACGGACGGACTGACTGAGGGCAATCCTATAGTCCCCTCCGTTTCCGGTAGGGGACTATCTAACAGTTCCCAGTTAAACTTGCTGCCGAATCAGTTTGTGCAGACCTCTGTAATGGGTCTTAAGCGACCTTGCCATGACATAGCGAGCGAACTTGGTTCACTAATAGTTCTTGCTCATCTTTATGCATGGTCGAAGTAAGTCGTGTCTCTTATGCCCAAATACTTTGAATTGTCTCCCTCTGCAGCTGCTCAGAAGGAAATGATGCAGGTCCACAGTGCATTTACAGAGGGCTCGGCTCTGAGCAATAGTAATTTCAAATGACAGTAAAATTGTCTAATCACATTGCCCTTATGAATGGGAGGGCTTTGTTATCGCTAATGTTATGACAGGTTCCGCCCGCTGTCCCCCAGGCGAATCACAAGCTAACAAAATAAAAATAAATAATCGGCAGTAAACCATCTAGCGAGTTAACCTGAGTTGTTGGTTCGTGATAGCTGTGAATATCGTTTCGAGTTTATAAAGAACATTTGAGACTGATATTCAAATATAGTGCACTGGCGGCCTCAGAAGCTCCCGTCATTAAGATAAAGAAAATGTCAAAGTTTTTGTTGACGGACGCAGGCATGGACGGACGCACGCACAGATGGAGCCTGATACCATTGCTGCCGTGCCACTCAAGTGGCAGGAGCTAATTAGGAGCCTGTAACTGAAAATGTTGATAAGATAAAGCCAACTGTCGAAGCTTTTGGTGATATTTTTAGGCCAATGACCTTGAAAAAAATAGGCCAAGGTCACCTTTAGGCGCGTCATTTGAAGGACTTTATGAAATGCATGTTGTGTATACAGAGCTCCCAGCTCTAACATAGAAAAATTCAAGGAAGAGGGAAGTGATGGAAGAAATGGTTCCAAATACTGAGCAGGTTACTTTTATCTGTGGTGACTATAATATAGAATTTTTAAATCCTAACAAACCATCACTGAGAGAGGAATTTATTGATGCAATGTTTAGTAGAGGCTTTTATCCCATTAATGATAAACCTAGTAGAATTACATCAAACTCAGCAACACTTATAGACGATATACTAACTAATAATTTACTAGATAGAGAGCGGATTATTAACACCTTTCTGCAGACGTAGACGTCTGCGGACAAACAGCAGCTCTTTTTATGGCGCGTTAACCCGTTTTATTTCATTATTATTTATCGCCCTCCTGGCATAAATAGTGCTTTTCTGTCTGAGTTTAGTAACTTTTTAGCTTACATTGTTCAGTTTGAAAGAATCCTGTTGGTAGGCGATTTTAATATTCCTGTAAACCATATTACGAACTCCTTCGCTGTCAGCTTTTTAAATATGACTGAATCCTTTATTCTGACCCTGCATATATCATGTCCTACTCACATTAAAGGTAACACTCTAGATCTGGTATTTACATTGGTTTTAAATGTCAGGACTGTCTGCACGGAAGACTTACCTGTTACAGATCACAAATGTATTTTATTCAGTGCTTCTTCTGATCCTGACTTTGCACCAGTGAAGCGTGTAAAACAATCGCGCATCTTAAATAGCCTTTCGGCAGAGAAATTTTCCGCTGCTTTTAACAGCGATGCATGTACAGGCCTAATGCAGTTTACTTCTCACGGTGACATCGATAACCTGGTTCAATCTTTTAACTCACAATGCTCAGCGATTCTAGATGATATTGCCCCCATAGTCACCCGTAACATTCCTCCAGTAAACTCCTCTCCATTGATTACTGAGGATATCCGCAGTCTCAGGTGAAAATGCCGTAAAATAGAGCGTTTGTGGAAATCCACAAATCTACAAGTCCACCGCCTCTATTTCAAAGACCTGTGGGGTGATCTCAATGCAATTATAAAGGATGCCACAGCTTCATATTTTTCAGGTTTTGTCACTTCCAGCAAGCGAAATCCCAAGGTCCTGTTTCAGACGATAGATAGTATGGTTAGCCCACCTGTCCCCTCAGTCCCCGTTTCCTCTAATCAGGATTGTAATAAATTCTTGTCGTTATGTGTGGACAAAGTTTCTGACGTGAGAGCCAACATCAAAAACCCCACCATCCCCTCCTCCCTTACCACTCCCATTTGCCCGGCTAGGCGTGCCTCCTTGAGTAGCTTCCGTTGTATTTCCCCTAAACAACTCACTGAGGTGGTTAACTCAATGAAATCCTCCTCCAGTCCCCTGGACATTCTATCAACCCCTCTGCTAAAGGAGGTTATTGACTCTGTCAGCCCTAGTTTAGTTTCTATCGTCAACACCTCACTTGAGCTAGGATATGCTCTGTCATCCTTTAAAATTGCTACTGTCAACCCCTTACTCAATAAAATCTATGCTGGACCCATTCCTACCAAGTAATTACAGGCCTATTTCAAAATTGCCTTTCGTGTCCAAAGTTCTTGAGAAGGTAGTGGCTAACCAACTCACATCTTTCCACATGAACCATAACATTTTAGACCAGTTCCAATCTGGTTTTAGGCAGAAGCACTCCACAGAGCCTGCTCTTCGAGTATCAAATGACATGATGATGGCTTCTGATACAGGTCAGTGCTCCATTATGGTGCTTTTAGATCTGAGTGCAGCATTTGACACTTGATCAGCGTATCATGCTGGACTGGCTGGGGGAGTGGGTAGGTGTATCTGGGAGTGCCCTGAGTTGGTTTGCATCCTATCTCACTGAGAGAAGTTTCTCGGTGGCTGTTGGTCCTTTTACTTCTGACCCTTCTCCTCAGACAAGTGGCCTGCCTCAGGGTTCTGTTCTGGCTCCTATCCTGTTTCCTCTGTATATGCTCCCCCTAGGCCTCCTGATCAGCAATTTTAAGGAAATATCAATATCAAGGAAATTGCTAAGCTGATGATATCCAATTATATCTGTAATTTAAACCAGACAAGATTGAATAAAAATCAACATTTTACATGAATGTCTGTCCACTATCAATAACTGGATGGCCTGTAATTTCCTGCAACTCAATGCAAGAAAAACAGAAGTTGTCGTAGTAGCTGCCGATTCTATCATTTCCAAGGTTGTTAATCACATGAAGTCTTTAAGTGGTAACATTAGATCTAGCCGAAGAAATCTCGTTGTCATTTTCGACCAATCCATGCACTTAGATAAGCACATATTTTCTATGTCCCGTACCCGTTTTTTCCACCTCAGAAACATAGCCAAACTGAGATCTATTGTATCTCATTCAGAACTGGACTTAGTTGTCCATGCCTTCATATCATCCAGCCTGGACTACTGAAACTCACTTTTCACCTGCCTCAGCAAATCATCCCTGGACCGTGTCAAACTTGTTCAAAATGCTGCAGCTAGGCTGTTAACCCGGTCGCAGAAATACTGTCACATCACACCTATACTGTTCTCCCGACACTGGCTCCCCGTAGCTTTCAGAATCTATTACAAGGTTCTGTTGCTTAGTTATAGGCTCTGCATGGCGAGGCGCCCGCTTATATCAGTGACCTCCTCCAGATGTATGTCTGCAGTCGGTCACTAAGGTCATCCAACCAGGGCCTCCTGGTCGTTCCTCGTTCGAAGTTAAAAACCAAAGGAGATCGTGCCTTCCAAACAGTGGCCCCAAAACTGTGGAACGCACTCCCCTTGGACCTGCGAGCCTCTCATTCAGTGGACATTTTTAAGAGTCGGCTAAAGACACATCGTTTTAGACAAGCCTTTGAATGAGCAAATCTCTGTCTGTTGCACAGTGTTTGTTTATTGTTATATTGATAATTGTGTTGTTTTTATTGTTTTATATGTTTTACCTCTTTGTTTTTACCACTGTGAAGCACTTTGTGATTTCAAGCTGTGAAAGGTTTAAGCAGCTGCACTACACTCCATCACGAGATGGCTCCCCCGGATCAGTTATTGAATATTCTCAAGCCAGCAGAGCTGGAACAGTCTAGAATATTGACAGGTTCACTCATATTCCTTTTCTGCAGGAGTTGCATGAATTAAACTCCTCAGCTAAGCCTGATGTGCCAACTGGTCAATATCCTTGCCCATAGTATCGATCCAGCAGTTTACAAAAAATGATCTCTTACGACAGAAAAAATTAATGTCCTGTGTAGAAACCACGTTAGCTACAGTGAACCAACGGTATTCCAATTTGTAGTTTAGAAAAATCAGTTTTCTGGAGCAAAAAATTTGACATGGTATAGATTCTCTCACATTGTACTGTCAATTACAGTCATCACATACAAAAAATGCATAGTTCCTTACCGTGGATTTACATGTAGATTCCTTCATTGACAAATTCAGCGCTTCCTTATATCCACCAAAGTACTGGTGTTGATAGCCAATCACTCAATCATACACTCAGGCTCTTCTGCATAACTGCACAGTTATAGTTCACGATGTCGCGAAACTTCCCCAGTAACAATGTATTAATTGGCTTGTTTCTTTACCAATTCCTGAGTGTTTAAACGTTCCACAGAAAGTGAAACATTTATTCGACAAACACATCTGTGTATCAGCAAGCTCGGTTGTATCTTGTCTACGTTGCACACGTTGCGCGGCTGAAATAGACGTGATTTATCGAGAGAGAGAAAAAAAAAAAAAAAAAGAGTCACTAAACTGGCCTTAAAGTGTTCAGTTACATTTAGCCTACAGGATTTAAATGACATAAGGACATGGTCAATCAGAATTATTTCGAATGAAACAGGACCGGAGGGTTTCTTCTACTGGACACATCGGTCTCTGGAGGAGGGATTCAATGAAATAGGTTAGGCTGCTACTTTTGCTTTTGTTTTAGAATGTATACCGTATTCAACAAAGTCAAAGGCCGAGGTTTTTTCCTGTTAAAAACATGAACTGGGTGGAGGCCCTAGTACTAGGGCTGCACAGTATACGGAATCACTGTTATTCCAAGCGCAATAAAAGTAACTGCCACTATGAGGCAGACAGAGAAGCTTGCTCATTACCCTTTCTATGACACATACCTAATGCGGTCATTTGAAATGCTTCTGGTAAGAAAACTGTGTTTTGAAGTTCGCGAATTCCCAGCGAGGTTGGATAGCCTGCATCGCCTAGGCCTTATTAGCTTACCTTAAATCAATTCCCGTGTACTGCATTTGTCTATTGCATGCAATGTGAAAATAATTTCTCACTTTCACGTTTGATATGCTATACAAATTTTTTCGGCTTCTTGTAGATTTTGAAACGCTTAAAAATCAAGGCCATCTTAAAATGGTTTATTTTTAAGGAATCTTTTGAATGACTGGCTATGTAAAAATTCTACGAGAGGTAGAATTCAGAGGTCTGCTATTTATTCAGATAATTTACATTCTTTCAATCTAACACAGCAGCCTGGTTAGGTCTGTCTGCTTCTAATCATCTCTTCTTCATTAAAAAGATTCATTTAATAACTAATCATTATAGACCACATTTTGGATTTTGATCAGTCAGTTGGCTGAAGAAACAGCTTGATTGTAAGTTAGGCAAAGTACACGGGAATTGATTTAAGGCAAGCTAATTATGCCAAGGCGATGGAGGCTGTCCAACCTCGCTGGTAATTAGCGGACTTCAAATCACAGTTTTCTTCCCGGAAGCATTTCAAATGACCGCATTAGGCATGGGTCATAGAAAATGTAAGCAAGCTCGTCTGTCTGCCTCATAGTGGCAGTTACTTATATTGCGCTCGTGATAACTGCGATTCCGAATATCGTACTTGTACTTGTTTTGAAATGAGTTTGTGAGCTCGGAAGTCGGAACTGCTGGTTTCATTGCAGAGTGAATGTCCTGACCGTTTAATCAGCAGTTTATTTAATGACTGTGTGTGCTGGCTTGGGGGACTTTGAGGAAAAATGGACAAAACTCTAAACTTTATTATGGAGAAAAGGCATGTTTTGTGTTTGGAGAGGTTACTGATGACCACTGATGTTCAACTGCACTGACATTGATAAATCCATGCTAAACTCAACCAGAAAATCATTAGTTCATGTTAAGTTTCATGCCTCAAAATCATGTATTTAACACAAAGTTATTTGATGATTTGACAGTGCACCATTTTGAGGGATCTCAGACTTTGAGGAGCCACTTCGATAGCTGTATAATTTGGCTAATAGCACGTAGGTAATCTAGAACGCAGTGTTGATGATGAATTATACTTGTGGTCAAGGTTTATGATCCCAGAAATGTATAGATTTAAGCCATACTAAGCCAAGTTTTTCAATTCTCAGTATTTTTTTTTTTTTTTTGCACTTTCAATTGTTAATTCTCATGAAGATTTTTTATGTTTGCAGCCCACTTTCTCTACCAAAATCAAACACACTGAAATAAAATGTAATTCTGAATGCTGTGTCTTTTCTGAGTTGAGCCACATTTTTCCGCTTTATGAAGCCTAAATATAGAATTATAAAGCATTAGGTAACCCATAAATAGCCAAATTTGGCTTCTGCGCAAAGGGGTTACGAAACGATATTTGTGACCATCTGCTGGTGTTAATCCATGATGGTGGAAATAAATTGATTGACAGAAATGAAAATAGACAAAGGAGAATAAGAACTGATGACAACATCGATAAGTTCAGTTTATCTCAAGACTGTAGAAATGTCTATGAAGCAGTGGATGTTAATTCTGCTTAGGATTCTTTTTTGCATTTTTTTTAATGCTGCATGACAAAAATTGTCCAATGCAACAAAGCAGGAAAAAAGCAAACTGCAAAGAAAAGCCCTACAAGGGGTTTTATTAAATGCCTGCAAAAAGAGAACACTCAGTACAGAGAATTCATAAAATATAGAACTAAAGATAAAGAAACAAAATTTAAAAAAAGATATAAAAATAAGTAAAGTAATAGTGATAAGTAAATTAATATAAAGGTGCACATGGAATATATTAAATTCAATTATAAGACATAAACTGACTGGTTCCAGCTTCCCAGAGTTTTTAGATAATGGCAAGATTATTAATAACAAAACTGAGGTGGTGGAAGGCTTCAACAAATTCTTTGAGTGTGGGGTCCAAACTGGCAGGGGAGATTTTTCTTCCACCGGGGGGAGATATCTCACAGTTCTATGGAGAAAGAAATCCACATGCTATATTTCTGAGGGATACTGATAAAAATGAAATTATTGATATTGTCAATAAATTTAAGAATAAAACTTCAACCGATTGGAATGATATTGACGTGACATTAATTAAACAAGTAATTAGTGCTATAACAGACCCATTAGCATATATATGCAACTTCTCCATCAAACTGGGTTCCTTTCCTTCTAAAATGGAAAAGGCTAAAGCAATACCAATCTATAAAGCTGGCGAGAAAAGCCTGTACACCAACTACAGACCAGTTTCTCTACAAAATTGTTTGTGCACGGTTGGATAATTTCTTGGACAAATATGAATTGCTAATAAATAGCCAATATGGATTTCAAAAGAACTGCTCAACAGCAATGGCGTTAATAGACTTAGTTGAAGAACTGACAAACACAATTGATAAAAAAAAGTTTGCAATAGGGGTATTCATAGATTTAAAGAAAGCGTTTGACACAATCCATCATGATATTTCATTTCAAAAACTGGAAAGGCATGGCATCAGGGGGGACTCAAGTGGGTAAAAAGCTACATAGAACATAGACTACAGTTTGTGCAGATGAGTGAGTACAGATCTACACCATTAAATATTACCTGTGAGGTGCCGCAAGGGTCAATCCTGGGACCGAAGTTATTTGAATTATATATGAACGACATATGCAATGCTACTTGTATTTTGAAAAATGTCACCTTTGCTGATGACAGAAATGTATTCTGTGAGGGATAGAATCTCCAACAGCTATTGGAGGTTGTCTCAGCTGAATTAGACAAGTTGAAATTGTGGTTTGATGTAAACAAATTATCATTACATATTAAGGGAACAAGATTCATGGTTTTTAGTAAACGCAATATTAATGTAGCCCCAGTTGAATTAATGATGGATGGGACCAAATTAGAAAAGGTATATGAGAACACATTTCTGGGTGTGATAATAGACCACAATCTCAGCTAGAAACCGCAGGTAGGCAAAGGTCACCTTCTGGCATGTCATTTGTAGTGTGTTATGAGATGCATGTACAGTAAGAATTCGGAGCCTGTAACTGAAATAGTTGATGAGATACAGCAAAATGTTGATGAGAGAAAATGTTTTCGGCGATATTTTTTGGCCAGTGACCTTGAAAATATAGGCAAAGGTCACCTTTAGCACATCATTTGTAGGCCTTAATGAGATGCATGTCCAGTAAAAATTATGAGCCTTTAACTGAAATAGTTGATGAGATACAGCAAAATGTCAAAGTTTATGGTGAAATTTTTAGGCCAGAGACCTTGGAAAAAAAAAGTAAAGGTCACCTTATGGCATGTCATTTGTCGGCTTTTATGAGACGCATGTCCAGTAAAAATTAGGAGCCTGTCACTGAATTAGCCCAATACCATAGCTCCCGCACCAAAAGCAGCAGGAGCTAATGAGAAGTGGAGTTGATCAGCATGGGAAAACCTACACCAGACCTTAACCCCTTTCTGCAGATGTAGACGCCCGCATCTATAGACCTGCAAATTTAAGCATGCTGTTACTGTACTCGATGACTAGATGGCACCCCCGGATCAGTTATTGAATGCTCACAAGCAAGCAGACCTCGAACGCGGTTCTGAATATGGGGAAGTTCACTCCACGACCTGTTTTTCAAGAGCTGCATGAATTAAACTCTTCAGCTAAGCCTGATGTGCAAACTGGTCAGTATCCTTGCCCATAGTATCGATCCAGCAGTTTAAAAAAACGGTATCTTGACACAGAAAAAATCGTTATTCTCTGTAGCAACCAGTTAAGCCACAGTGAGCCAACAGTATTCCAAGTAATGGTTCAGAAAAATCAGTTTTCTGAGGCAAAAAAATCGAAATGGTATTGATTCTCTCACATTCTACTGTTAATTACAGTCGTCACATACAAAAAAATTCGTAGTTCCCTACTGTGGATTTACGCGCAGATCCATTCATTGACAAATTCAGCGCTTCCTTATTTCCACCCGAGTACTGGCGTTGATAGCCAATCACTCAATCATACGCTCAGACTCTTCTGCGTAATTGTTGAGTTACACTTCATGCCCTCGTGAAGCTACCCTGGTAAAATGTATTGATTGACTCGTTTCTTATCCAATTCCCGAGTATTTAAACATTTTAGAGTAAGTGAAACACATTGATTGGACAAACAGAGAGCATACAAACCTATGCGTATCAGCAGGCTCGGTTGTATCCTGTCTACGTTATGAACATTACGCGGTTAAAATAGACCCGATTTATAGAAAACACGTTCGCAAAACTGGCCTTGAAGTGTTCAGTTACATTTACAGGATTTAAATGAGATAAGGATATGGTCAATTGGAATTATTTCGAATGAAACAGGACCGGAGGGTTCTTGCTACTGGATCGGTCTCTGGAGGAGGGATTCATGAAAAAGGTGAGGCTGCTACTTTGTTTTTTTTTTTTTTTTTGTTGTTGTTGTTTTGTTTTTGGAATGTATACGTACTTAAAGTCGAATGTCGAGGTTTTTTTCCTGCTTAAAAGGTATTAAAGGGGAGACACTTGGATAGCTGTATAATTTGGCTAAAAGCATGTAGGTAATCTAGAATGTAATGTTGAAGATGAATTGTACTTGTCGTCAAGGAGTTTATGATCCCAGAAATGTATAGTTTTAAGCCCCAGCAGTTTTTCAATCCTCAGAATTATTTTTTTTGCAATTTCAATGGTGAATTCTCATGAAGATTTTTTATGTTTGCAGCTCATTTTCTCTACCATAAACATGAAAATTAACTGAAATACTATGTAATTCTAGATGCTGTAAGTGTCTTTTCAGAATTGAGCCACACTTTTCCTCTTTATGAAGCTTAAATCTTGAATTATACAGCATTAAAGTGGGTAACCCAAAAATAGCCAAATTTGGCTTCTGCACAAAGGGGTTAATCTGATACAAAAAACCAAGGCTTTCGAGAGGCATTTCAACACCAGCAATTATCCACGACACCCATGGATAAAGAAGGAAAATCAGTATTGCTGGGATTGGGTCCTGGGCCAAATCTGGACTCTGAATGGGTTAAAAGGGCAATTAAATGATCATGAAAAACGGTAAGCTACAGTGCAGGGAAAAATTATTTGACACCTTCCTGATTTTTTTTTTTTGCATATGTCACTCTTAAATGTTTCAAATCATCAAACAAATTTTAATATTAGACAAAGATAACCCAAGTAAATACAAAATAAAGTTTTTAAATGATGATTTCATTTATTCAGGGGAAAAGGCTACCCAAACCTACCTGACCCTATGTGAAAAAGTAATTGCCCTCTCTTGGTACATCATGAATTAACTGTGATTAACCTATTTCAATTCAATTTCACTAGCCACACTCAGGCCTGAATAGTAGCAGACCTGTTGAACCAAGAAATCACTCAAATAGAACCTGTCTGACAAAGTGAAGAGGACTAAGAGATCCCAAAAAGCAACACATCATGCCGCGAACTAAACAAATCAAGAGCAGATGTGAAACAAATTTATTGACATCAATCAGTCTGGAAAGGGTTACAAAGCCATTTCTAAGGCTTTGGGACTCCAGCAAATCACGGTGAGAGCAATTATCTACAAACTGAGAAAACTTGCAACAGTGGTGAACCTTCCAAGGAGTGGCCAGCCTACCAGAATCACTCCAAAAGAGCACTGACTACCCATACAGGAGGTCACAAAAGAACCAAGAACAACATCTAAAGAACAGCAGGCATCAATTGGTTTAGTTAAAGTCAATGTTCATGACTCAACAATAAGAAATAAAGTGGGGGGCAAAAATGGCACCTGTGGGAGAGTTTCAAGGTGAGAACCACTGCTGACCAAGAACAACACAAAGGCTCATCTCACATTTTCCGAAATACATCTTCATGATCCCCAAGACTGTTGGAAAAATATTCTGTGGACTGATGAGTTGACCTTTTTGGAAGGTGTGCATCTGGTTACATCTGGCGTAAAACTAACACAGCATTTAATAAAACGAACATTATACCAAAAGTCAAACATGGTGGTGGTAGTGTGATGGTTTGGGGCTGCTTTGCTGCTTCGGGACCTGGACGACCTGTCATAATTGATGGAACTATGAATTTGCTCTCTACCAGAAAATCCTGAAGGAGAATGTCCAACCCTCAGATTGTGATCTCGAGCTCAAGTGCACTTGGGTTATGCAGCAGGACAATGATCTGAAACACACCAGCAAGTCCACCTCTGAATGGCTTAAAAAAAAAAAAAAAAAAAGTAAATGAACATGTGGAGTAGCCTTGTCAAAGTCTGGGCTTAAATCCACTTGAGATGCAGTAGGATAACCTTAAATAGGCCGTTAATGTTCAAAACCCCTCCGATGTGGCTGAATTAAAATAATTCTGCAAAGAAGAGTGGGCTAAAATTCTTCCACAGTGATGTGAAAGACCCATTGCCAGTTATTGCAAATGTCTGATGGTCGTACGTCAGAAATAGGTGTATACAAAAGGGTGGAGTTGTTCCAATCTGATATTTTTTTCAGCATTCACTTTTGATTTTTCTCGGGTTGTGGTAAATACATCTGAATAAATCTAGTACCAATTTGTTCCTTTTTTTTCTTGGCTTTCATTTGATACCCTCCATTCACCATCTGAGGGAAGAGCTGCAGAGCTAGGGCACATGAACGAAACGGAAGTCAGGGGTGGAGCGGAGGCGGTGGAGGAGGCGGTGGAGGGGGTAATAACACAATGTATTGCAGACAGCTTGAAACCTAGGTTTGGTTCATGGATTAGCCCCTAGGCGACTCTGGTGACCGGAAATGATCCAGTAGAAACAAAAGGAAGCCATTTTTAATCAAGGTCAAACCATGTGCTTTGGCCTGGAAGAGCATGCTGGATGATATCAGCCCAATCTAAGTTGTACTTCAGTGTATCATTTGACGAATTAACTCCTCAACATCAGGTAAATGAGATGAAGAGATTGAAAAAGTAAATAAGTCAGAAGTCAAGTCTAAATCAATGGCCAGGTTCATCACAGGAGTGCATTGAGTGGATGGACCATGTAGTTGGCCAAAGTTCTGAGTCTTCAGCCTCTGGTTCTGATGGAAGTAAGCATCCCAGCTGTAACAACTTCACTGAAAGGTCAACTCGCCCAACCAAAAATGTTCTGCATACAAGCTTGGAGTGCTGGTACTGACAATTTTCCTAGTATCCTTTCAGGTTCAAGATGTCTGAGAAAAAATTTAACTGTAACAGGTGTGGAAAGACATTTGATAGGGCAGACCATTTTTGAGTCACTCAGTGACTACTTCTTATTCCACGTGACTTCTGAGGGTGTGGTCACCCTTTCAGAGGATCTTACTTGTGATGGCCATCACTATTCATCTGGGACTCTCATTCCAAGAGGAGTTTACTTTGAACATCTTAAGTCAACCTGGAAGGGATTAGAGTACAAGAGGGGGAAAAGCTCAACTGCAATTCCGGCTGGATGCGTAATGTAAGTAGGTCTTGACTTGACTGAAAAAGACGGTCATTTCCTCCTTTAACATCAGGACCATGAGGATATCATGCGTGTTATTGCTTCCTAATGAACATTTGAATCATCTCAGGGCAGAGCTGTGACCAAGTCATCATGTTCAAGTCAAATCAAGTCACTGTTTATTAGTTCAAACTCAAAGACGAGGGAGAGCAATGAGGAGTGAAAGGGGGTAGGGGAACAAATTAGACAATGAGCTAACTAATGAACAAGCAGAGTGGGGAAAGCTGAGAGCCATGAGCTGCATTTCATGTCGACATTGACCCCTTTCTGATCGTAAATGTATCTCAGCTTTTAACTCTCTCAGCTTTCCCAACTCTGCTTGTTCATCAGTTAGCTCATTGTCTAATTTGTTCCCCTACCCCCTTTCACTCCTCACTGCTCTCCCTCGTCACCTTTGAGTTTGAGCTAATGATCAGTGACTTGATTTGACTTGAACATGCTGACTTGGTCACAACTCTGTCTCAGGGACACTGAACTGACCTGGCAACATACTAAACTGAGGGTTATTGAGTCTACTGAGGGTTATTAGAGATCTTAAATGTCCCATTGATTGATTTAGCAATTTCCACCTGTGAAAAGGGTTTGAAATTTTTGTTGATTTTCAATGCTTGGGGCATGGACCTTCAAGAAATTTGATGGTTTTATGTTGAAGAGGAATCTTTCTTCTTCCTTTTGCAAAAAACCAGACAGAGTTATGTTCAGTATTAAGTGAGCTATGACCTCTTATTATCTTACACCCTATTTTGAGAAAACGGACAAAACGTTTTCAAATTCTAATGCATTTTCCTATTAAGCTGAACTGTTTGGTCCCTCAACTCTGGTTCTAAACTGCTTATTGGTGTTTTGATTGTATTTCCTGAAAGTACTTTTGCATTCTAATAAAATATCTAAAAATCAAAAATTTGTCATTTTTGACCATGTAACGCAAATTAGCACCTATTTGTGACATACGACCTGATTGCAGTTGATGTCGCTGAGGGTGGCACAACCAGTTATTAGAATTTAGGGGGCAATTACTTTTTCACGCAGCGTTAGGAAGGTTTGGATAGATTTTTACCCTTAATAAATGAACTCAACATTTAAAAAGTGCATTTTGTGTTTACTCGGGTTGTCTTCTTCTATTATTAAAATTTGGTTGATGATCTGACACATTTAAGCGTGACAAATACGCAAAAATAACGCATTGCTGAATACCCCTCGGCCCAGACACAATTAACCTCACAGCGTTAAGGTCAAAGGTTAAATCCAGCAAGAAAGGTGACTTTACACATCAATGTGTCACAGTGAGTTACCATACCAAATTTGGTGAAGCTGCAATTAGTAGATGCTGAGTACTGACCCATAAAAGATTTCCAGCCTTAAGGCCACAGTGCAAAGGTCAAAGCTGAAATCCAGCAAAAAACATGACATTGCACGTGTGTGAAGCAGTGAGTTACCATCTCAAATTTGGTGAAGCTGCGATAATTAGTGGCAGGGTACTGACCCGGACAAGATTTCCAGGGTCATGGTGACAGAGCTAAGGTCAAAGGTCAAATCCAGCAAAAAAAAACCTGATGCTGCACATCTATGGATCATATGGAGTTACCATACCAAATTTGGTGAAGCTGCGATCATTAGTTGCTGAGTACTGGCCCAGAAAATGTCACCTGGACAAGATTTCCAGGGTGAAGGTCACGGCACTAAGTTCAACGGTGAAATCCAGCAAAAAACCTAACGTTGCACGTCGATGGGTCATTGTGAGTTACCATACCAAATTTGGTGAAGTTGCGATAATTAGTTGCCCAGTACTGACTCTGACAAAATTTCCAGGCTGAAGATGACAGCGCTAAGGTCAAAGGTCAAATCCAGCAAGAAACCTAACGTTGCACATCTATGAGTCACAGTGAGTTACCGTAACAAATTTAGTGAAGCTGCGATCATTAGTTGCAGAGAACTGGCCCGGACAAAATCATGGACGGACGACAGACAGACACGCAGGTAACGACAATACCCTTCCGGGCCAGAGTCGACCGAGGGGTAAAAAAAGACGAAATCAGGAAGGGGGCAAATATTTTTTTTACTGCTCTGTAACTGAAGTACTTCTCTCATCGCCCAGGTCATGACATATTTTTGACATGATCCTATATTTCACTTTTGCGAAAATTGCATTGACTGAGAGCGTGGGGGGAGAGAAATCGCTTGGCGTTACATCTCGCCATTTCTACCAGGCCAAACTGAATACAGAGTGTCACGTTGGTTGAACAGTGAAGGCTCAGCGCAGCAGGAGCCTAGTTAAGCGCCACTGACATAATGAAGTTCACGTTACTTTGCTAGGTAGCTGGCACGCAGTACTTTTTCAAAACCACTATGTAACATTAGTTTGGTACCCAGCAAGCCAACATTAGCAAGCCACTCAGTTGACTGAATTTACAAAGTGTTGCTCGTTCAGCCATGAATGTCTGTGACTCAGAGACCGAGTAAGCAGAGAGATGTAGTTAGCGCAGTGCAAGATACATTGGGCGCTAAGGGAAATTAGTTACTTTCCATGAAATTACGCAGTTCAATTATGTGATGAACGGAATGAGAAAGTTATGAAAGTCGTTGAGTAAATTTTAGCTTTGTTGCTCATTAAATTCGTTTCATAACTTCCATGACGCGCCCACTCTTGTAAGATCTGTATATCTGCAACATAGGATTTTGCGATGGTTGCTGTGGTGGGCATAGTGTTTCCCGATCGCCATCAAAATTCATCCCTGATAGCGACCCACCCACAAAATTTCAGCGATCTGTTCATTACTTTTTGACTTGTGTTCTCTAACAAACAAATAGCACCAATCATATATCTCCTGCCAACTTCGTTTAGCGGAGGTTAATAATTAACAAGATGCAGCTAACATCAGGCCATTGCTTGTCGTCATCTACCCCCTCCGTGAGAAGTGACGGGTGAGGCACAATAACAGAATTGTCCTCATGATTTTTTTATAACATCCATACTGGGGTCATTCCATATGAAATCACCCAAGCTCCCATCTTGGTGGTCTCAGAAATGCTTCATTTGGTAATTTTTGGTTGCCTGTGATGAGCAAATTAAATTGCAGGTGGTTTCAAGTTGATATCTCGTTCCGTTCTCATTTTATGGGCCCCCGAAAAAGGGGGCGTGGCCCACGTTATCCCTCTGGTCACAGTTTGTGACCATTTTCAAAGGGTTATAACCAATGAACTAATAAGGATACAAATTTCATTCTTTCAGGATATGTTTATTCTGTTGTGCCAATGTGCAAATAGCCCTTAAAGGGGGTCTTACTTTTCCAAGTAGGAGTATTTGTTCCAAGTTTGATTGTGTTGCATTTTGAAGTTGAAAATCAAAACAGGCCCACATGGTCAAAATGAGGGTCAGAAAGTGCACCGTTTCAGTAATTAGCTGAAAAGGGGTTAATGTTTCTCCAAATTGGATGAAGATAGAAAGATGTTTTTACCTTCATTTGAAATTCCATCAGGTATACTATGCAACTATGTACTATGTAAATGGCACGGGGGACATTCTAAGGATACTTGCATAATATTTCCTTTGAAATCGACATGTTTGGCACCAAATTTCAATGTTTAGGGGTTAATTGCAAAGCACTCAAAGGGTTAATCACTATATTAAAAGGTTTGTTGCAGACTATTGAACAGAAAAAACATATCCTGAAAGAATGAAATTTGTATCCTTATTAGTTCATTTGTTATAACCATTTGAAAATGGTCACAAACTGTGACCAGAGGGTTAACGTGGACCACGGCCCCTTTTTCGAGGGCCCATGAAATGAGAACAGAACGAGATATCAACTTGAAACCATCTGCAATTTAATTTGCTCATCACAAGCAACAAAATAATACCAAATGAAGCATTTCTGAGACCATCAAGATGGGAGCTTGGATGATTCCATATGGAATGACCCACTGTGTATCCACCGCCGTTTTGTTTCCATTTGTATAAGCTAGAAACTGGCTTTTACAGCTATGCAACCATAAACAATCAACCGGAAGAGAACAACCGAGAGCCGCTATGATTTATGGGTAACATCATATAGTCATGAAAAAGGTGGATAGAAGACTGTGAGGAAAACGACCCTACTTTCTCACCTAATTGTTTATTTCAATGATGATTTTCAACATTATATTATGGTATCAATCGCAAGTGTCAAGTCTCCTTTGATATATCATGATGTTTTTTTTTGTAAATTATGGTCCCAAATATAATAGAATAAAGGATAAAGCCAGTTATGCTTTATGTGGCGTGGCTATCCTCTGGTCCTCGTCAGATACAATCAGATCCACATGTAGATATACCTCCCTCTCCTCCCTGGATCTTCAATTCACGCTCTTTTCCAACAGAAATCACATCCGGTTTCAAAATGACAGAATGGAGCTGTTCAAATTGCCAAAATCCAGCCTTCCAAAATGGTATGCTGAAACCAACGGGTGACATCACAGTTGCTTCGTCCATCGTTTTTATACAGTCTATGGTCAGAGGCTTACGGTTGCTTGTAAAATGAAATGGGTTACATAGTTACTGTTATGTTACAAATGTGGTCTGGGTTTATAATTCTACCCACTGGCGTTTACTTAGAACGTTAACGGTGCAAAAGAAGTCGATGAGTTTGTGTATAGAGCGATACGTTTTTGAATAAAACACATTTTTAACAGTACTCCTGTGTGCTACAGTTTTTAGTTTTGTGCTACTGAATTTTTTTGCTTGCTAGCACTTGTGCTACCACTTAAAAAAAAAAAGTGTCAAGCCCTGGCAAGTATGCACAAAAATATACAAGTTAAAAACAAGAGCAACGCAGAGCGTGGCACATGCCCCCGCCTGTATGTTGATCAAAGGCATATTGAGATGGCTGCTGTGGCGGCCATATTAGATATCGCACGACGCTGGAACCTTCCTCTAGCCCATAGGTGTCCAATCTTATCCAGAGTGGGCCGTTGTGGGTGCTAATTTTTGTTAGAGCTCAACACCAACACACCTGATTCTACCCACCAAGGTCCTGATTCAACCCCAGATTAGTTCATTAGTGGAATCAGGTGCAGTAGCACTGCTGGCTAGGACAAAAACCTGCACCCACACCGGCCCTTTACGGATAAGATTGGACACCCCTGCTCTAGCCACTCCCAATACGCCATTAAGAAATGGCATCAATCCGACGAGGGATTCTATAGTTACCCCACGGAAAAGAAAAGTTAACAGACGACGGACGGACAGACATGGTGTCGACATAATGCCCCTTTCCTCTTTGGAGGGCGGGGGCATTTAAAAAAATAAAAATAAAAAATCACATCACCAAAGGACAAGAAATGCAGACTCTAAAGGCCACCAGAATGCACCACACAGCTTCAAATTTTCTTGGGCTGAATCTTCCCCGAACCCCCCCATACCCCCTTCATATCAGCAGTCGCATTCACATCACCAGCAATAGCCACCTACTCTATTCTGCCAGGTACCTAATCCAAAAACTTTTGAAACCCCTGACAAATAGCCATAATTTCCAGAATACTCAACCAAATTTAATCCACCTGGTTTCAATATGCACAATAGAGTTTGGTTCTGTTCATAAAGAAAACACATTTCCAATGATGTAACTGCTCTCAACTGTGCTCAAAAAACATATTCAAATTCTCAGTACCACATCAGACCAAAAATGGCATTTTGTCTTCCTTGTCAGCTGAAGTCCCCAATCCACATCACAGTTTTATCTGACTGAAATAAGTATTTCTCATATACCTGAAGAATATGCAACACACCTTAGGGAATGTAGAAAATCAATGATATAGCCAAGGGATGGGGGGGGGTAAGAATCAAACAACTTATTTTTTTTTTTTAAATGACATCCAAAAAGAGCCCATATTGAGAAAAATATGCACATGTCCCGAAGAGTTCAATCAACATTCAGCATCACTTCATTAACCCAGTGGAAGTCTGCAAATGTCATGTGTAACCATGGAATCACCCACAAGCACAAAGGGAAAACAACAAATCACAATGACAGAAAGGAAGAGAGAGAAAGGGGGGCAGGACGTTTGACTCCAATATAAAAAATTACAGGGAGCATGTTCCGTCTTGGAAAATTTGATTTCACCCTGACGATAAGGAATTTCCATGTCAGACTCAAGACTGCTGCCAGGGCAGGACAAAGAATGCAGAGCAGCTCAGAGCCGTCTCTGGCCTGGGGTTAGCAAACGTGAATACCGCCAGCTACAACTGAACATGCTGAATGGTCACTCCAGTTCAGGCAGTGGACAATTAAACCAGCCTAAGGCTCAGAGCTTGAGCAAAGTATTAATTTGCTGCAGATGTCAGCATATTAAGTGGAAGAGGGCATAGCACTGAGGAAAAAAGTTAATTGTTCTGGGGTACAGTTCAAGGTACAAAACCTTTTAGGCCAAGCTCCACAATAAAACGGCCTTTCCAGCACATTTCTCTTTCCCTGTAAAAGCTTTCTTCACAAGACTGAGAGTACCTCCTGTTCACCTGTGGAGTGGCATTACACTCCAAGATGTTGCCACTCCAATAAATTGCCATGCTCTGCAACAGGGTCCTTGCTGCTTTCCTCCTCCTCCTCCTCCCCCCCCCCCCCAAATTAAATTGAATTTGTGACTTCAGAGATAGGAATGTGAGCTGAATGTATGGAATAACTGAGGGCAAATACCCACGACGACTGAGCCAATTCATGTTCCAGCATGTTGTCTCATCATGCAGGGGTAAGGGGCGGAGGACTGTAGCAGGCTACAGCAACTGGTGGTCGCTTTAAACCTGGCATTGTTAAGTCATTGACTGCAGGCACAATTTGCCATCCATTCCCATCTAGCATGATGGATTAAGTACCAGTCAGTATATATATATATATACACACACACACACTGAACAAAAATATAAACGCCCCATGTCAAATTTTTGAGTTTTTATTCACAAAAAAACTGGAACCGGGATTCATCTGTGAATAGCACTCTTCTCCAGCGTGCAAAGGGCCATTGAACGTGTGCGTTTGCCCATACCAGTCGGTTCCGACGCCGGACAGCGTTGAGATCAAGACCACGGTGAGGACACCGAGCATGCAAGTTGGCCTCTCGCAGGCGATTACGGACTGTCTGTGGAGTGATGTGTCTGTTGTGCAAACCAACGGTCTCAGCCGCTGTGCGTGTCGCTGATCTTAGCCGATCCCACAGGTGGACAAGCCAGATGTAGTGCTCTTGTGCTGGTGTGGTCACACGTGGCCGACGTGGATGAGGTCGATTTGCAGTACTGCCAGTCTGTCGGAAACAAACTCTCAAACTGCCCATCGTGCGATAGTTAACATTCAGCTGCACAGCGATCGCTCTGGTGGACATCCCTGCATCCAGCATTCCAATAGCATGTTCCCGCATGACCTGAGACATCTGAGACATGATGACTTTTGACAAAATTTGACATTTTGGGGGGGCCTTTTATTGTCCCCAGTATAAGGAGTGTCTGGGTTCTGCTCATTCTGTCTGATCACCGTCTGGAAATGCCACACCCATGTACTAAGTGAAATCACTGAGCAAATGCTCACCGACAGAGATGGAATAAAAAATGGGACACAAATCAAGAGAAATATCCCTATTGTACCAGTGAAAGTCAGCATATGCTCACTTAGAGTTGTAAACTCCATGTGGCATCAATATTTGACATGGGGCATTTATATTTTTGTAAAGTGTAATTACACAAACTTTAGAATTCAAAACTTCTTTGAGTTCCGTTTCACACGACTGGTTGGCAGTCATGTGTTACTGGACTCCAAAAAGACTGGAGAAGTGCCTTTACAAGGCAGAACTTTACTTCATTTTGGACACAAGGAATCCATCATAAAGAGCTGAGACATTCATTTTTACCCTTCAGTTCAATACGAATGAAGTCCTTTATTTGCATAGATAGCTCCTAAGAATGCTTGCAGCAGTCACATTGGTTTATTATTGGTTTAAGGAACAGAGGGCATTGACTGCTAGCATGTTTTTGCACTAAAGAACAAATTCCAGTTCAATCCACTTGAGACACAAAGTTCAGCTCCCAAGTGCTGGCCATAGTCATCAGGATAACCTCACTGCATGCTTCAGAAGTTTCTGAATGCTTCTGAACTCACAGGTAAAGCAATGGTAATTTTTCAGTCCAAAGAAGCAAATCTAAGGCAGCAAACACCAGTTTGACCTTTTATACTTGCCAGAGACAAATATACCAATTTCACCCTCAATTCCTTTATGTGGACATGAAAAGTGAACAAATTTGCAAAGAAATATCATTTGGCTATTCAATTTGTACACTCTTTAAGCTAAATAATAATAATAATAATAATATTTCTAGCCACAATTTTCAATGCTGACAAACATAGCGGTGACTTGAGTATGTTTGCGTGCTTGTTACTTGTCTCCAGCCTTAAGTTCAATACCGAATCCCAGGAACCTTCACATCGAGGTTGGGCTTAGTCTCGAATTGAAACCTCTTGATTTTTCCAACAGTGAGTCAAAGTTCAGCTTAGACACAGGCCAATAATAAGAATAACATACGTCTGCCACAGCTATTATTACTGTGCACACTCGAAGTCCTCGCTACTGGATCATTGCTTCGTCAAAAGAAGCCCAAAGAAATGAAATATCGAATGCAGAAAAATGGGAGACTATCCGGCAGCGAAATGAAGTCAGCAAAATTCCGGAGGTTTGAAGAAACGCCGGAAGTCAGGAGGCTATTCCACATTTTATTTCCCAGCTACGATTCTTGAGAGAAACCCCCTCCCGCAAACACGGAGTCCCAAAGCGAATGCATCTGGAGAGCTTGGTGTGATTAAAAAAACAACAATAACAACAACAAGATACTAGGAATGGGTGACAGCGTGGAGTCACGGTAATTGAATTCAAATTCTGACGCGAGAGGAACAGCAAAGATTAGTTAACGAGCCGAATAACTGCGAAAAGCTCATGCAGAATTAACTAGCGTTTACCACCAGGCGAATTACTTACACCATATGAAGTGTGCAACAACCAAAACGATCGAGGAGTCCTCAAAATTGGAGGCAATCATGACCACACGATCAACTTCATGCTCAATATGGTCTAACCATTCAATTGAATTATCAGTTCGCACCATTCACTGATGGGGTGTGCGGCGACGCCGATGAGGTTGAGGTCCTTTTAACGTCACTTAGCCAACACAGCCAGATTGCTCAGATTTGCCAAATTTGCATTAAGTTAGCTGCTGGGAAACAAAGACTTGAGAGGAGAAGATCTCCTGAAATGAAGTGTTCGGCACGGACTTCGGATACGGCGTCAGAGTAAAACTAACAATTTGCAGCGCATTATGAAAACTTTCAATTTTGTTAATAATTCAATTTTTGCATTTAAGTTATGCATTTAGTTCGCTGGTCTTCTCACTGTGCCAATTTTCATGTTGTTAAACCAGCGAGCAAGCTTGTTAGCTATAACTAGCTGATTACTTCATGATGCAGTCGGTTAGCGAACGTTCATAATTCTCAAAAGCACGGGTTGGTATCGTGATTGCAAATATAACTAGTTAGAAATAAAGTGAAAAATCATCAAATATGATTAACGCAAGTAGTACTGCATTCCCACCCTCCGCTACACATCACATAGCTAGCTAGCCAACTCACTTTAGCCAACTTTCCAGCCGTTCTGGCTACTTACAGGATGGTCGTCTGTGAAGAAACGGCAGGTACTGTCTCCAGCATTAAATGCATGCATCTGACGGTAGTACGAAAGCACAAACAGCGGCTTGGGCACGCAAGTACGGGTTGCGGGCCGCAGGCAACCAGAAAAAGTCCAGGGATTAATAATAAAGAAGAAATGGTTCGGCCTGTCCACAGCGCCATTGTATTAGTCAACTGCCCTGCGCTCAATACCCGGGGCAATCATGCGCCCACCAACTCGCTAGCATCTAATGCACTGGGTAGCTAATACCCTGAAATTCAGAGCCCACTCCCTCTCCCCCCTTGGACCGAAAACTAGGGCAGTGTTACAGACTCTGATAGACAGAGGTGTGAGCCAATCAAAACACTTATTTCAGCGTCGCAGAATGACTGGTGCTAGTCATTGAATCAACCAAATGCGATTATTTAACTAGTTAACTGTAGCGGTCCGTCGATTGTAACGAAGGTCTTCGGAATCCTCACCTTTCAATACTTTATATAACGTAAACTTCCTGATGTTTATTTTTTCCGATTAGCAACAGTTGCTCAGACTCATTGGAAGAACCGAAGACACTCTAATTTATTTCACACCTGTCAACCCCCCCGTTTTTCCCGGGATTCTCCCGTATTTTACAAGTCTTTCCCGCGGTCTTCCCGTTCGAATATTTTCCCTTCAATCTCCCGCATTTTTCACCTGGAAAAAAAGGCTGGTGACTTGGACGGCGGGAGGCGGAATATCGCCAATTTATTGTTTTTGATACATTCCCCTCCGGTAAAGCAGGTGGCGGTATGTAACTAAACATCTAATTACAAAAGTTCTTTTATCCAATAGACGAAGAAAAAGCGCGGTGGCGTGGGATCTTGGAAGTAATATTCGGTGCATCTCATAGCATAGGCTGCAGCCTTCGAAGGCTGCATTTTTAGGGGTTGTCACTTAATTCCATCCGCAAAACTGACTTAACATCATTTCATCTTCGTTTAACAGCTTTGGTTTCAGGAAATCGTCACTGGTTTCCCTAACCTTTACCTTAACTCTAACCCCAAACCCTAGACCTAGCCCTAAACCTTACCTTAAATTTTACTTTGTGCAACACCTTAAATGTCAGTTTGGCGGATAGACGTAAGTGACGACCCCTAAAAATGCAGCCTTTGAAGGAAGCGGCCTACGCTTTGGAATGCACCCATTATAGAACTGGAGAGCGCGAGGAAGTACCACCTCTATAACTTTCAGTGGGAGATGCTAGGCTAGCTACCTCAGCCTAGGAAGTACAGAATTGACTGACACCATCTATAAATATGTTGTTCCATGGGTGCTTATTAACAGCCATGGACTGAATGAAAAGATGGACACAGCGCCCAGGTCTGAAAAGTGAAGCCCATGCCGAAATCTCTGAAAATTGCGTTCTATTTAATCGCCAGCAGATGCCGACGTCGGTGGTTGCAGAACGAAGTTCAGTGCTATAGAAGTCCATGAGAAACTGACCCTACTTTCCCACCTGATTTATTATTTAAATAATGATTTTCAACATTATTTTATGGTATCTATTGCAAGTTTCAAGTCTTCTTTGATATATCGTGATATTCATTTTCGTAAATTATGGTCCCAAGTGGACTAGACTAAAGGATCAAGCCAGAATACGCTTAAGGGGCATGGCTATCCTCTGGTCCTCGTCCGATACGATCAGATCCAGAGCCACAATCCTCCCTAGATCTTCAATTCACGCTCTCATCTTATAGCTATCACATATGATTTCAAAATGACAAAATGGTGCTGCTCAAATGGCCAAAATCCAGGCTTCATGAATGGTATGCTGAAACCAATGGATGACGTCACCATTGCTTAGTCCATCTGTTTATTCAGTCTATGTTTTTGGCACCAACTCATAAGATTGCCAATCTGATTACACAGCACTAATGGCCAAGAAAGCCTGTCGGCTGCACGGATTAGCGAATATTTTCGATGGGAAATGAAGAGCAACGCTCTTAATCCGGAATGCGCACACAATTTTCACTCTTTTTTTCGTTGAATTGCTGGAGTCAGAGCAACAGCTGGACAACCAAACTTGTGCACAAGCTGTCATCAAGCTCTAAGTATCAATTCTTATTTTACAGGCCCTCTTGAAAACATTGAACAGTTGCATCAGACAAAGAGCAAATTAATGAAGGATTACCAAATACATTTTCTTTTGTTTTTCCTTCATTTGGCAAGAAAAAAATGCACACTTTTCAATTGGTGTCTGTGAACCCGCCGCGAAATGCGGAAGCAGGAAGCTAACATGCTAACTGGCTGAAGCAAAGGTACTTCCTCGTTCTCTCTGGTTCTATTACATATCTTTATGGGAGGCATGGATGGACCATAGACTGTATAATAAGATGGACACAGCACCCGGGTCTGAAAAGTGAAGTCCATGGGGAAATCTCTGAAAATTGTGTTCTTTTTAATCGCCAACAGATGGCGACGTCGGTGGTTGCAGAAAGAAGTTCAATGTCATAGAAGTCTGCGAGAAACTGACCCTACTTTCCCACCTGATTTATTATTTCGAAAATGATTTTCCACGTATTTTATGGTATCTATCGCAAGTGTCAAGTCTCTTTCGAGACATCATGATCTTCATTTTTGTAAATTACGGTCCCAAGTAGACTAGAATAAAGGATCAAGCCAGATATGCTTTATGGGGCGTGGCTATCCTCCGGTCCTCTTCAGATATTATCAGATCCTCTCATAGATCCACTCCTTGCTCCTCCCTTGATCTTCAATTCACACTCTCGTCCAATAGGAATTACATATGATTTTAAAATGACAAATTGGCGCTATTCAGATTGCCAAAATTGAGGCTTCTGAAATGGTATGCTGAAACTCAATGGGTGACGTCACGGTTGCTTTGTCCATCCTTTTTATTCAGTCTATGGTAGGGGTGTCAAACTGGTCCATAAAAGGGCCAAGGGGCTGCAGATTTTCATTCCAACTGAACCGAAGCATACCTGATACAACTAATCAACTGGGCAGGCTGAGATCAATTGATTAAAATATCTGTATCAGGTGTGCTTCTGCTTGGTTCGATCGAAAACCTGCTGCCCCTCGGCCCTTTTACGGACAAGTATGACACCTGTGGTCTATGGGATGGACATAGCACCCAGGTCTGAAAAGTGAAACCAATGTGGAAATCTCTAAAAATTGCATTCTATTTAATGGCCAGCAGATGGCGATGTCAGTGGTTGCAGAAAGAAGTTCAATGCAAAAGAAGTCAATGAGAAATTGACGCTACTTTTCCACCTGATTAATGATTTCAATAATGATTTTTATGGTATCTATCGCAGGTTTCCAGTCTCTTTCAACATATCATGATGTTCATTTTTGTAAATTATGGTAAAAAAGACTAGAATAACAGAAAAGGCCAGGAATGCTTTGGGGGCGTGGCTAGACTCTGGTTTTCATCAGATACGGTCAGATCCACCCGTAGACAAGTTCAAAATGCATTAAATGAATAAACTTAATATTTTCTAATACTTGAGAACCCAGTTTAATTATGATTTTAATAAACCTGATGGGGGGGGGGGGGGTTAGTGGGGTTTGTGGACAGGGGTAGGAGTAGTGGGACAGGCTGGAGCGGGGCGCCGGGAAAGTTCCCTTATTTTCGATTCCCAATTTTCACTTCACTTCACTTGAATTTATTATTAAATGTCCCTTGAAGGGCAATTTGATTTGCAGCAGACACATTCGAACAACCTGAGACATACATAATTAAAACATACAAGAAAAAAAAAAAACATACAAGATGTGAGCAGCAAAAGTACAACAATAAAGTGCATAACGGGTGATAATCAATAGTTCCAAGTGCAAATATAAATATGAAGTAAAAAGACCTCTTGCGTCCCTGCTGCACGCTGTGAGAAGAAATTCAAGATGACTACTTTTGAAGCAATCAATGCAAGTACCAATGCACGTTCAGAGACTCTCTTTTATACTGATGAACAAGGTGCTAACATAATTGTGCCACACTCTCTTTTTAAAGACTGTGGGGTTTTACGAAATGAGCCAAGAGCGAGAACCAGATAAATGTAAAATGGAGGCTTTATTTCTGAAGGGGGAAACCCCCCAACAGAGCTGGCAACAGTACAATGTCCACAATCCTCAAACAGAATCCAAAGGGCAAAGTCCAAAACTGTAACCAGGGCACCAATAACAAAACTCAAGGTCAGGCAAAAATGGTTCGGTACACAGGCGTGGGTTTGGTGGAGAGACAAACTCATAAGCCGTAAACAGTCCGAATCCAAATACCAGGGCAGCAAAAGACAATAGACGTGGTCGGGCAAAAATAGGTCAAAACTCACAGATGCAACAATATCCAAAGAGGGCAAACCAAAAACAAGAGTCGGGCAATCCAGTCAGAAAGAAAATATCACGATGAGCAAGGCGAGGAACGTAGCACAAGACAAAGGAGTAAAGACGATCTGACCAGGAACTAAAAGTGCAGACACCTTATATACACATCCGGGGTGAACACATGACTAGGGTAAACAGGTGTAATCAATGACATGGGAGTGACACATGAGGAAAACTAATTACATGAACTTGGCGAGTGCCGAAACGCAGACAGGGATAACGAGACATTCCTATGAACGAATAACAGCTCCGGTTAAGGAGTACTAAAGTGTATAGTCTAAAGAAAAGAGAAAGCCTGAGATATAAATGGAAACTGCAGTAGAGATAATTAGTGATAGGCAAGGAGGGCGGAGATACAGATTGGGCGAATGCTGAGAGATCGTTAGTCTATTAGTATGTGCAGCTATACAATCCCGAGTGCAAGTTAGTCAGTTAGTATGAATATACAATGTTAATCGGGGTTAGTAATTATCGAAAACAATAAACTGTTAGTAGGGTTAGTAGATAGCATAAAGAGAGAGGAAGGAAGAAAACGAGATATGAAGAAAGATTGAAATCCCAGAAACCAGGAAATCACCCGAATGAGTGGCACGTCAGACAAGGGACCGTGGGCAAAGACCTACACCAGACAAGACAGGGGAAAACGAAGTGCAGGACAAGAACCAAAAACAAGACTATGAAACATGGCAAGGCTATGAAACATGGCAAAGACGTAAATAATAACAAAACAAGAAAAATAATAAAACATGAAATCAAACAACCAAAACACAATACATAATCCTAGGGATGGTCAGAGGCAGGCAGTGGTCACTAAAACACAAAAGGCATACATGGCAAGCCAGGCACAGAACTTAAACATGGGGCTAGACAAAAGACATGGCTGAAATGCAGAATCACAACAGAACCCCCCCCCCAACGAACGCCTCCTGGCGTTCAATTCGAAGAACGTGATGCAGCATGATAGTCTCTTATTAAAGTCTTATCCAGAATGTATCGGGCAGGAACCCAACTGCGGTGTTCCGGTCCGTAACCCTCCCAGTCGACGAGGTACTGTAGACCTCTGCCTCGTCGACGAGAGTCCAGGAGGGCACGGACCGTGTAGACTTCCCCTCCGTCGATGATCCGGGCGGGTGGAGGGGGATCAGGTCCAGAGGACAGGTGGTGGGTTACAGCAGGTTTTAACTGGGACACATGGAAAGTGGGGTGTATGCGTCGCATGGACAGGGGGAGACGGAGGCGAACGGCAGTGGGACTTAGGACCCTTTCAATGGTGAAAGGGCCCAGGTATTTGGGGAAAAGCTTACCCCCGTTACCTCTGAGGGGGATGTCCCTTGAAGACAACCAGACCCGCTGCCCAGGTCGGTACATGGGCGCCGCGGTGCGTCTCTTGTCGGCCTGTTCTTTCATCCGAGCGACCGACCTGAGCAGGGCCTGGCGGGTGGCAGTCCAGGTGCGTCTGCACCTGCGGACGAATTCGCGGACTGAGGGGACAGCTACCTCCTCCTCCTGGGACGGGAACAAAGGGGGCTGGTAGCCCAGGCAGGCTTTGAAGGGGGAGACGCCGGAGGCAGCAGAGGTGTGGCTGTTCAACGCGTATTCCACCCACGGCAACTGATAGCTCCAGGAGGAGGGGTTCCTAATACAAAGACATCGTAACACACCTTCCACACACTGGTTAGCTCGCTCGGTCTGGCCATTAGTCTGGGGGTGGAAACCTGATGACAAACTGACTGAAGTGCCTAAAGCTTTAAAGAATGTTCTCCAAAAAAGTGCAGTGAACTGGGGGCCGCGATCAGAAGTGATATCAGTGGGTATGCCGTGGAGTCTAATGACATGTTGGATTACTAGGTTGGCAGTGTCTTGAGCAGAAGGGAGTTTAGTGAGGGGAACTAAGTGAACTGCTTTGGAGAATCTATCAACAATTGTGAGAATGGTGGTGTGGTGATTGGATGAGGGAAGGCCTGTGATAAAATCAAGAGCAATATGGGACCAGGGGCGGTGTGGTGTAGGAAGGGGCTGCAATAAACCTTGAGGTGGTTGGTGAGAGGTCTTAGCCTGGGCACAGACCGAGCAAGCAGCAACGAAGCCCTGGACATCTTGAGTGAGTTCTGGCCACCAAAACCTCTGAAGAATAAAGTTCTTAGTGCGGCGGATACCAGGGTGACAGGACAGTCTGGATGCGTGTCCCCATTCCAGGACTTTGGAGCGTAGGGTTGCTGGCACGTATAAACAATTGGTGGGACACGCACTGGGAGTAGCAGCATTGTTTTGGGCATTTCTGACTTCTCTCTCAATATCAAGACATAATGCGTTAATGAACGCTTCTTTAGGGAGGATGGTATCCTTGTTAATTTCCTCTTCCTGGATTTCAAAACAACGGGAGAGGGCATCTGGCTTGACATTCTTACTTCCAGGTCGATAGGCAATATGAAAGTTGAAACGTGAAAAGAAAAGTGCCCACCTGGCTTGTCGCGGATTGAGTCTTTTGGCCGTTTGTAGATATTCCAGGTTCTTATGGTCTGTCCAGACGATGAAGGGTACCTTGGAGCCCTCCAGCCATTGTCTCCACTCCTCTAAGGCCAACTTTACCGCCAACAGCTCCCGATTCCCAATGTCGTAGTTTCTTTCTGCAGAGCTGAGGTGGCGAGAAAAGAAGGCACAAGGATGGACCTTACCATCTTCTGTGGACCTCTGTGACAGGATGGCTCCAGCTCCGATATTGGAGGCGTCCACTTCAACAATAAACTGGAGTTCTGGATTGGGAATGGTTAGGATAGGTGCAGAGGTGAAACGAGCTTTTAAGTCATTGAAGGCCTCTTCGGCCTTTTCGGACCACAGAAACTTGGATTTGGAAGAGGTGAGAGCAGTAAGAGGAGCGGCAACAGAACTATAATTCCGGATGAACCGGCGGTAAAAGTTAGCGAAGCCCAAAAATCGCTGGAGAGACTTACGGTCCTCTGGTCTGGGCCAATTAGTGACAGCTTCCACCTTTAGGGGGTCCATCCGGATGGTGTCTGGGGAGATGATGTAACCCAAAAACGTAGTGGTTTCCACATTAAATTCACATTTTTCAGCTTTAACAAAGAGGCGGTTCTCCAGGAGGCGACGGAGCACTTGGCGAACATGTTTGACATGGGCCTCCTGGGACTCTGAAAAAATCAGGATATCATCAAGATACACAAACACAAACTTATTTATCATGTCTCTTAAAACATCGTTGACAAGGTTTTGAAACACTGCTGGAGCGTTAGTAAGCCCGAAAGGAAGAACTAAATACTCCCAGTGTCCCGTGGGAGTGTTAAAGGCAGTCTTCCATTCATCCCCCTCTCTGATGCGTACCAGGTGATAGGCATTACGGAGGTCGAGCTTAGTAAAAATCTTAGCTCCTTGCAGGAGATCGAAAGCAGTGTTCATTAGAGGAAGTGGATAGCGATTCTTGACAGTTATTTCGTTAAGTCCACGGTAATCTATACAGGGTCTTAATGATCCGTCCTTCTTAGACACGAAGAAGAATCCAGCACCAGCAGGTGATGATGACGGGCGTATAATGCCAGCAGCAAGAGACTCTGAGAGATACTTCTCCATAGCTTGGGTTTCTGGTCTGGAGAGTGAATAGAGTCGGCCTCTAGGGGGCATAGTACCTGGCTTCAGGTCTATGGTGCAGTCATAGGGTCGGTGAGGTGGTAAGCTAGTGGCCCGAGACTTAGAGAACACTTCCTTGAGATCATGAAACTCTAGGGGGACCTTCTCCAGATCTGGTATCTCTTCTCGAGATGAGCAGGGCTGAGGTTCAAGAGCGTTGTGGAGGCACGTCAGGGAACAGTTAGGGCTCCAACCCTTAACCTCGTTCTTACCCCAGTCGATGTCGGGGAGGTGCTTGACCACCCATGGATGGCCCAGAACAATGGGTGCATTAGGAGAGTGTAACAGGAAGAGCTGAATGGTTTCATGGTGGTTTCCTGATGCTTTGAGCTTGATGGGACTGGTAACGTGCGTAATTTGGGCTATCCTCTGGCCACTGAGTGAATTAGCCACTCGGTCTGGAAAGATCCTTTCCGTAGGGATGCCCCAATCCTGGGCCAGCTCCACATCAATAAGATTCTCCTCAGCTCCTGTATCAATGAGAGCCAGGGTGGACTTGCTCTCTCCTCCCCATTCCACGGTCACTGGGAGACAGGTTCGGCTCTTAGTCTCCCGCACAGGTGTCACCCCAATTACTGTTTCTTTCTGGGCCCCAGGAGGACGACTTCTCTTCCTTTTGTTGGGACACTGAGCGATGAGGTGTCCCCCCTTGCCACAGTAGAAACAGGCCCCTTCACGGCGGCGGCGCTCCTTCTCCTCCACTGGGACATGAGTACGGTCTAGTTGCATGGGTTCTGGCTCAGGGGAACTGCCGCCAGTAGGGGGTGATAGAGGCGGAGTACTCTGGGGAGCTGGATATGGTCGTCTGCGGGAAGCGAGGCGTCGGCGCTCCTCCAATCGCGAATCCACGCGAATAGCCAGGTCGACAAGGTCGTCCAAGTTCTCCGGTAATTCCCGCGACACTAGCTCATCTTTAAGTGCTTCCGATAATCCATCAAAGAAGGCATCATACAGAGCTCTCTGTCCCCATCTGCTGTTGGTGGCCAACGTCTGAAAATCAATGGCGTAGTCGGCTACGGGACGTCCACCTTGTCGCATGCGTAGGATCTCTCGTCCTGCCTCGTGACCCAACTTGGTGCGATCAAAGATCCGCCTCATCTCTTCACCCAGTAGACGAAAAGTCTGTACACATGGGAGATCAGCTTCCCAAGCCGCTGTAGCCCACTGCTTAGCTCTTCCCGTCAGTTGCGTGATGATAAAAGCAACTCGCGCTCTTTCGGTGGGGAAGGACGAAGGCTGCAGGCTGAAGATGAGCTCACACTGGGTGAGAAACGCCCGACATGCTCCCGGGTTCCCGTCGTACCTCTCCGGCGGTGGTAGACGTGGCTCGCAGCTGGGTAGGGGCGGGGCGGAAGCGGGAGCAGGAGGAGTATAGACGGTAGGCTGGGGTGACTGTAGTTGCTGCGCCTCCTGTACTGAGCGAGTAAGATCCGCCATCTGGAGACTCATGGTTTGCATGTGCTGCATCAAAGCACGGAGCTGACGTTCCTGAAACTCCAACTGAGTGCCCTGCTGGTGCACTGCCTCCTGCAGAGACTGGTCTGACGCTGGCTCCGTCATGGTCAGATCGTAATGTGGGGTTTTACGAAATGAGCCAAGAGCGAGAACCAGATAAATGTAAAATGGAGGCTTTATTTCTGAAGGGGGAAACCCCCCAACAGAGCTGGCAACAGTACAATGTCCACAATCCTCAAACAGAATCCAAAGGGCAAAGTCCAAAACTGTAACCAGGGCATAACAAAACTCAAGGTCAGGCAAAAATGGTTCGGTACACAGGCGTGGGTTTGGTGGAGAGACAAACTCATAAGCCGTAAACAGTCCGAATCCAAATACCAGGGCAGCAAAAGACAATAGACGTGGTCGGGCAAAAATAGGTCAAAACTCACAGATGCAACAATATCCAAAGAGGGCAAACCAAAAACAAGAGTCGGGCAATCCAGTCAGAAAGAAAATATCACGATGAGCAAGGCGAGGAACGTAGCACAAGACAAAGGAGTAAAGACGATCTGACCAGGAACTAAAAGTGCAGACACCTTATATACACATCCGGGGTGAACACATGACTAGGGTAAACAGGTGTAATCAATGACATGGGAGTGACACATGAGGAAAACTAATTACATGAATTTGGCGAGTGCCGAAACGCAGACAGGGATAACGAGACATTCCTATGAACGAATAACAGCTCCGGTTAAGGAGTACTAAAGTGTATAGTCTAAAGAAAAGAGAAAGCCTGAGATATAAATGGAAACTGCAGTAGAGATAATTAGTGATAGGCAAGGAGGGCGGAGATACAGATTGGGCGAATGCTGAGAGATCGTTAGTCTATTAGTATGTGCAGCTATACAATCCCGAGTGCAAGTTAGTCAGTTAGTATGAATATACAATGTTAATCGGGGTTAGTAATTATCGAAAACAATAAACTGTTAGTAGGGTTAGTAGATAGCATAAAGAGAGAGGAAGGAAGAAAACGAGATATGAAGAAAGATTGAAATCCCAGAAACCAGGAAATCACCCGAATGAGTGGCACGTCAGACAAGGGACCGTGGGCAAAGACCTACACCAGACAAGACAGGGGAAAACGAAGTGCAGGACAAGAACCAAAAACAAGACTATGAAACATGGCAAGGCTATGAAACATGGCAAAGACGTAAATAATAACAAAACAAGAAAAATAATAAAACATGAAATCAAACAACCAAAACACAATACATAATCCTAGGGATGGTCAGAGGCAGGCAGTGGTCACTAAAACACAAAAGGCATACATGGCAAGCCAGGCACAGAACTTAAACATGGGGCTAGACAAAAGACATGGCTGAAATGCAGAATCACAACAAAGACACGTTTAAATCTCCGGAACCTGATATGCTGTCCTTGACTAGAGAATTGGAGGACTTAAAGAAACCAGAGTCCAGATTTCTGTGGCACTCCATAACTTTGTCAGAGTATTGGAGAGCCAAGCGTATTCCACGCGGTCTACGTATAAATAAAATCCCGTCATTTGGCTTGGATGATAAATCTTTTATGCAAAAATGGGAAAAAATTTTAAATAAATGCTCATTAGATTTGATGCTTTTGATTGTTGAAAAAACTAAATCTGAGCAAGCTAAATTAAAAACGGATGTGAAACGGGTAGAAGATGAACTCAAGAACAAAGCGACTGCTGATACGTTTCTTGAGATTACAGAGAAAATTTCCATTGCTCTGTCTGGGTTTGTTAAGGATTTGCAGACTTACAAGCTGAAGAAGTATGATTACGGGATACTAGAGACTATGCAGACGGGACAGTGTATGAATGGCAAGGAAATCGAAAGAGGTTCTCTAGGAGTAACCGCCCACCCCTGCCTAAGACGAACAGATACATGCCTCTATCCACAGCAAGTGAGAGGGACTCCTCTGATGACCTGAGTGACATTGGAAGCGGTGGTCCATCCAATTCCATTCCCATGCCTTTTTTGGACCGAGGTTACAAACATCGAAAACAAAGACGCGACGGGGTTCGAGGGGGAAGAAGCGAACCCCCACAACCCACTCGCTGGTCTCCGCGGAACCATCAGAGGAGACTGTAATCAATATCTCGGATTACGATCTGACGGATGCAGAGAAAGCAGTGCTTCACAAAGGACATTCTTTTGCCCCTTCTAACCGCATTGACTCCTTTTCATTAAAAGTGGACTCGTTTAGACAATTTTTTAGACAACTCCATCTTAGACATTTTTTCTTGAAGCCCAATGTCCTGTCAACTAGTAATGTTACAAATAGTGCTTATGATTCCAAAATAAACGCAACTCCCAGAGAAGTGACACCCTTTAAAAAGAAATCAAGGTTTTTGCCCTCATCTAATCTAAATCCTACTATTGTCACATTCAGCCAGTTGGTTGAGCGAGACATGGCTAAACTTGGTGCATTTTGTCCTTCGAAAAACAAAAATATGAAAAAAAGCGAATTGGATGCGTTGCGTGCTTTGGAATCTAGACGGGACATTCTAATTCGCCCTGCCGATAAGGGGGGCGCGGTTGTTGTTATGGGCTTACAGAATTATGATTGTGGTATATTGAAATTGTTAAATGATGAAAAACATTATAAGCCTCTTCCTTGTAATCCTATCTCTAACATAAAATACACGATTGATGAATTTATTGATGCATCTTACAACAAAGGTTGGATTACTGAGAAAGAAAAGGGTTTTCTTTTAAGCCATCACCCCCGTTGTCCAGTATTTTATGGTTTACCCAAAATCCATAAGTGTCTTGATGACCCCCCTTTGCGTCCGATCGTTTCTGGTATAGGGAGTGTTACTGAGCCTCTTTCACAATTTGTTGATTTTTTTCTGAAAAAATATCTCCATAGTTTACAATCATATCTTGGGGATTCCACAGATGTTTTGAATCTGATTAACAACTGGAATTGTGAAAGCAGTGATATCCTTGTGTCTTTGGATGTGCAAAGCCTCTATACTTGCATACCCCATCACATAGGTCTACAAGCCATGTCTTATTACCTTGCCAAACGCCCCACTGATGTTTTGCCTCCTTCAGAGTTCCTTGAAAGCTTAGTTGAGATAATTCTATCAAATAATTTCTTCAGTTACTCTGGAAAATTTTATTTACAACTACAAGGGACTGCAATGGGGAGTGCTTTTGCTCCATCTTATGCCTGTTTGGTAATGGGTCTATGGGAAGAAAAATATATATACAATACTGTGCATAACCCATTTCATTCTAAAATATCTTTGTGGCGTAGATATATAGATGATGTTCTTCTGATATGGAAGGGTACACTTGCTGAATTGAATGATTTCTTGAGTTATGTGAATTCCACCACAAATTACTTGTCCTTTACTATGGAATACAATAATCAATCCATTGACTTTCTAGATCTTACCATTTTTAAGGACATGAATAATACTTTACAATCTACTATATACAGAAAACCCCTTAGCAGGAATACCTTATTGAAAGCGGATAGTAATCACCCTTCTCATTTACTCCGCAACATCCCCGTGGGGCAGTTTTTGCGAATTAGGCGGAATTGTAGTATCACGACTGATTTTATGTCTAAAGCTTCTCATTTAGCTCATCGCTTTGAACAACGCGGTTATCATAAAGCGGACATTACTAAAGCATGGGATAGGGCTTTCAAGACGGAGCGCGCTGACCTGTTAAAGAAAAAATCCAAGTTACCTAGTACTACGTCTAGATTATCCTTCTCCACCTGCTATACACCGGCAGCTGGAAGAATAAAACAAATTATTTATAAACATTGGCATATTTTGAAATCTGATCCGACGCTTAAAGTTTTTAGCGCCGAACCGCCCAGGTTTATATTTAGGCGTGCTCGTAACATCAGAGACCGATTGGTCCATTCTGATATGACCATCCCATCCCCCACCACTTGGCTGCCTAGTCCACCTCAAGGCTTTTTTAAATGTGGAAATTGTGCGCAATGCTCTAATTCGGCCAATGCGAAATATTTTTTACATCCTCGCACTGGTAAAAGATTCCCTATTTCTTCGTTTATCAATTGCAATAGCACACATGTAATATATATTTTAAAGTGTCCTTGTGGGCTGGCTTATATAGGCCAAACAAAACGTCAGTTGAAGATAAGGGTGGCTGAACATAAGACAGCTATTCGGACCCAGAATTTAACTTATGCCATGGCGCGGCATTACAAGATGGCAAATCATGGCTCCCCTGCGTCCTTAAGATTTTTGGGGATTGAGAAAATCTCACCCCCACTTAGGGGTGGTGATATTATTAAAAAACTTCTATGCAGGGAAGCATTTTGGATACACACACTAGGCACTTTAGAACCTCAAGGTCTAAATGAGGAATTAAACCTATCTTGCTTTCTCTAAAATTGAATAATGATGAGGATATGTCTTTGATTATGTATGTATTTTTATCTATGTCTGTTAAAACTGATTTTATCTCTATTGACTTGTGAGTGGGCGTTGTTCTACAATTGATGTAATGAGTGTAGCACCTTGGTTGATATGGGTGAATCTTCAGGTAGCTTACGCCCTCTTTAAGCACACCTGTTGAGGATTTCTTACAATTTATCAAAGGCTTGTTCACTCATTTCCTCCAAGGACTCTGATGAAGATGTAGGGTCTACATCGAAACGTTAGTCACTATTGTTATGTACCTTATTCAATAAAAAGTGAGAACTTAGCAGATATCAGTGCTGCACCGGCATTCTTTTTACTTCATATTATTTTGGTCCTGTCCTGGTTGCACCGGATTATCTGGATTGACTTAATTGGCAGAAGCGCGGAGAACGCTCCTTTTTTTTCTATTGCAAATATAAATAGTAAAAATGATCGTGCAAATGTAAAATAACAGTAAATCATGATAAAAAGCTGAAAAGATAAAAAGCTAAAAGTGCAAATGCAAATAGCAGCAATGGAGGCAATGTAATCACCTCCTTTTCTCTGCGGCATTTAAAGCCTGGATGGAGAGAGGTACAAAGGAGTACTTAAATCTGTTTTTGGTAGCTGGGGGGACGGCTCGACGGACACCAGAGGGAAGCAATTTGTATTCCAGATTGAGAGGATGAGTATTATCCATAAAGATAAACTTTGCTTTTTTAAGCACCTGGATGTTAAAAATCTCATCCAGTGATCTGAATTTCACTCCTGCTACCTTAAACGCCAATCGCACAATACTCCCTAAGGAGTTCTTATTCTTGGCTAGGTTTCTGTACCAACAGATGATGGAAATGACAGATTCGATAAAAGAATGAAAAACATTTTCATCAGGCTCCTATCTACCTGGAATTTGGCCAGCTTCCTCAGACAAAAAAGGCGTTGTTGGCCTTTTTTGCCGAGCATGTCACAATTCGTATCAAATTTTAACATGTTATCAATAATAGTGCCAAGATACTTGTAGTTGGGCAGTATCTCAACTGGCTGATTGAGAACAACATTACATTGATGAAGCAGTGGTTGCCGTCTAAAATCAAAACAAACCTCCTTTGTTTTAGAGACATTGATTTGGAGGAAGGCCTCCTTGCACCAAGATACAGTATAAAATCATCAAGAACCTGGCCATGACCAGTTTCATCATCACTCAGCAGGCTTACAATAACAGAATCATCCGCGTACTTTATGATGGCTCTGTTAATGTGGTGGCTAAAACAGTCATTAGTATATAAAATGTATAAGAAGGCAGACAAAACACAGCCTTGAGGTGAACCAGTGGTGGATGTGCGTAAGCTAGACAGTGCTCCATTCACTCTAACTTGTTGCGTTCTATTTTATCAAAAATCCAGCTGACAAGACACGCATCCAGGCCAAAAGGAATTTATCAGTTTGTCAGCTAAAACATGGGGCTGGATCGTGTTAAAGGCTGACGAAAAGTCAACAGAAAGAAGCCTGGCATGGTTCTTACAATCTTCAAGACAGGGGCGTAGCTAGAACCGGGAATTGGGGTGGCACAGACACGTCCCTTTATGACAATTATTATAGTCCTGGCTAGTTCTCAATTATTTTTCTTTATTGACACGTTTTCCAATTATCGTAATAGGCAACTGAAGACACGGTTTCTCACGCGATCTAACAGCGATGAAGCCATGGGGTAAATTCCATTAAACTGAGAATTGGGGTGGACGTAACATCTGTTTTAAAGAATTATTAGTCCTGACCTGTTCGCAGTCATTTTCATGATTAACAAAATGTTCACTCCGAGAGCGCTCCACACTTAACAGGTGCTGCTTGTTCTCCCCGATTAGGTAAGACGACAATCATTCATCTGGACGCGTTTGCATAATTTAAATCAACGTCAAATAGAGCCGCATGCTTTTTATAGCCTATTTCACTGCCAAGTGCCACTTTTTTTCCCACTCAATACCGAGAGTAATTTTGAATAACGTTGATTTAAAGCTGCAGTCTGTAACTTTGAGGAGAGAGAGGACTTTGCACAAAAATTTGAAAAAAGCAACTTTCAGAACCCTCCCCCTCCCTCTCCACTGCACTCTTCAGACCCTCCCCTAGAAAGCTACCGTGCACGCGAAGGCACGCGAACTGTTGCATGCAACTGCGGCGAGACTTTGCACGTTCACATTATGAAAGCAGCCAAGTTGCCGAGGCGAGACGTTTCTGTTGCGAACAGTCAACACTGCTGGCCAACAAACCGGCGCGTCATTAGACCTGAAAATTCCGGGGCTAATATCCCTCCTTTTATTGAAGACAAGTGTTTGCCACTAACATGCCAATATCCCCCGGCGCCTCAATTTTATGTGCCCGTACGGACGGAGCCCAATGCTATATCCCCGTTTCGCGCTAATCGCGAGGCGAGGGATAATAATTAGCCTAGTCCTGGCAAATTCCTTCATTCATACGTTTTCCAATTCAATAATAATCAAGCGGCAGTTGAAGACATGGCTTATCTCCCCCATGCAATCTAAAAGCGACAAAATAATAGGCTACATTCAGTACCGAAAAATAATTAGATTATAATTAGGTCTATGCACCATCACTCGGTGATGGCATTTCATAACTCTTCAGCTAATGAAGGTAATTTCGGCGACAAGTACATACACCTGTTTTTGCGGCACGGTCGCTCAATTCGTATAAAAAAATAGACATTTGTCCATTGGAAAATGTAAACGGATGAAACCACTTACTAGTCTGAAATGCCGTCGCCGAGTGCAGGTGCATAGACATAATTATAATTAAATTATTTTTCTGTCCTGAATGCAGCCCATTATTTTGTCGCTTTTAGATCGCATGAGGAAAAGAAGCCGTGTCTTCGATTGCCACTTGATTATTCGTGAATTGAAAAACGTGTTAATAACGGAAACCCATCTAGAATTAGCCAGGATTAATTATTTTAAAAAAAAAAATCAGGGTTATTAGCCCCGGATTTTTCAAGTCCAACGACACGCCTGCCAACAAACGAGCAGAAATAAATCACGTCGACATGAAAAGTAATCTACAGCAGTATGTATTCATTAAAAACCAAGCACACACTTATTTCAGGAAGTTACCCGTTTTTTGAGTACAGAAACTGTTGTGAATCCAGCTGAATGGCCAGTTACTCATGTATGTCAGCATTTAGCTGTGAGAGCACAGAAACGTTGCACATATTTATAAGGACAACAACACAACTGATAAGACTGCCAGGTCACTTCATAAAGAGATTTTCTGCTGCTTTCTAATAAAACAACGCCAGTGACGTTAGCCCTATCATCCGAAACAAGCTAACGTTAGTTCGACTGCAACATCACAGTAACATCACATGCACTACAGAGTACTGTAACAATTACAAGACCCTGGCTATTCGAACAGCGACTGTGCTTGTAAGTGACGTTCATTCGCTTATTTGCAGAGCGATAATGAATTGATCCTGGTTAGGGCTGGGGTTAGTTTGGTGATCATGGCAGCGACGCCAACTCGCTTATCTGCAAAGCAAAAATGAACCAACAAATAAAGCAAGGGGTTTACCTGTCAAGGAGAAAAGTCGCAAACTCTGCGTCAGTTTTTAATCTTTCAGATCCTCCTTCCACTTTTAAAAATCCACTCCGATGTTCACTCTGGTTTAATCCTGGGTTTTGTTAAATTCTTTCTTTTGTGCTTTTTTTCTTCTGGCTTCCTTTTTTACTAGTCTAAGCCATGTGTGCGGTTTCTGGAAACTGAGGTAACAGCATTTTTTTCCTCGCTGATGGCTCTAATCTCCTGAACCCGCTCTCGGAGATTTGAACTTGACTGAGCACTGGCGTGAACTGAGGAGGAAGGGGGAGGAGGCTGTCTGCAGCGCGTGCATGTGCACTGTTTGGCGGCTGTCAGACACCATCCTGGCTCTAATTGGTTCTTTTAGTCGGTCCGAACGATTCTTTTAAATTGCAGTCAGAGCATTAGGTGGGTTTAAATGAGCCTTTTTTTTATTACAGAGTACTAGTTATATGTAATACTGTCTGTACACAGTGACAGTTTACTGTTACTTTTCTAAAACTACAGACTGCAGCTTTCAAGCAAACGTGTCCAGATGAATGATTGTCGTCTTACCTAATCGGGGAGAACAAGCAGCACCTTGTCATGTTTAGTCTTAGTTTACTTTTCCATGTTTTGCATTTTGCCATATCATATTCCGATTCATGTTTTCCATTTTGCTTTGCACTTTGTCTCCCCCGTCTGGTCTCATGTCTTGTCATTGCAATCTGCCTCAGTCTTGTGTTTTCACTCTTCGGGTGATTTATTGGATTCTGGTTTCCAATCTTCCTTCCGATCTCGTTTACTGGCTTCTCTCTTCTTTTCTATCTACTAACAATACTAACAGTTTATTATTTTCCTCTGAGATTACGAACAACTAACCTTGTATATAAGACTAACTTACTAATGAGCACCAAGGATTTGTATAGTTGCACTTACTAATTGACTAACGATCTCTCAGCACTCGCCCTGTTCTAGTCTCCGCCTCCTTGCCTATCCCTAATTATCTCTGCTGCAGTTTTCTGTGGAACTCCACTTATACTTTATGCTTTCCTTTTTTTTTAAACTATACACTTTAGTACTCCTTGACCGGAGCTGTTGTTCTGTTCATAAGTTTGTCTTGTGATCCCTGTCTGCGTTTTGCCTACAACTAAATTCATGTAATTAGTTTATTCCTCGTGTGTCTCTCCCTGATCATTGTTACCATTGATTGCACCTGTTCTCCCTGGTCATGTGTTTACCCCGGATGTGTATATAAGATGTCTGTTTGGTTCACTTTCTTGTCAGATTGTTTTCCTCAGTCTTCTCGTGCTACGTTTCTCGTCTTGATTACTCACTGTTTATCTTTCTGACTGGATTCCCCGACTTCCGATTTTTGCCTTTGTGAGTTTTGGATTATTGTCGCATCTGTGTGTTTTGACCATTTTTTGCCCGACTACGAGATCTGTTTGCTGCCCTGGTAACGATTTGGATTACGCCCTTTGGATTCTGGCTTTGCTTCTCTGATATACCTATTCCTGTGAACCAGACCCATTTCTGTCCGACTACGATTACTGTGATTGCTGCCCAGATTTTTGATACTATTTTTGCCCAACTGGATTTTGATTTTTGGATTGTGGACTTTGTACTTTTGCCTTCTGCCCTGCGGGGATGCTCCCCCTTAATAAAGCAAGTTCTACTGCATTGCCTGGTTCTCGCGACTGGTTCCTGATCGCACCATTACATGCGCTGCAGTCCATCTACGCCAAAAGAGGTCTGATGTATTTGTCTCCAACGTCTCCTTCCATAGACGTCATTCCTTTGGAAGACTCCTAGTGGCATTGTAGTTTTCATCAAAAGATGATTTAGGGTGAGTGCTTCCACATCATTGACATCCTCTGTCTTTGTCAAGGGTCGACTGTTAATTATGGACTCCACTTCGCATAGCAAAGCGTGCAATTCGTCATCAAGAACTTGCTCTTTGAGCAGAGAGTGCCAAGCACTTTTCTTGCAGTCCTAATCTGGTGCTCCCAGACGCCTCCTTAGTGGGACACTCCAGGCGGATTAAAAATAGGCTCAATTTCTTGTTTCAACATCTCCTCTTTGATCTTGGATTCATTCATGCCCTGTATAGCTTCACACAATTCCCTTTCAGAACTAATGAAATTTGTTCCATTGTCTGATCTGACAACAAACTTGTCCTCCTCTACTGATGACGGGGATGCATTGATGCAGGCGTCCGTGTCGAGTGCAACTTTTGTGAACTGCTCTCATTGTCAAACAATTACACTAAATCTCTTGACCATGGATCTTCCTCATTTCACTTGAAATGGTCCAAAGTAGTCCACACCAGTTTATTTAAAGGGTGGGTTATCTGGTGTCAACCTATCCACTGGCAACGCTGCCATCTTTTGCTCAGCACTCCTTAGAATGGGGCATGATTTCGGCCTCAATGTCAAAATTGAGTGTGTCGAAGAATGTGGGTGGGAATCCAGAGGTCCTTGTGTAAAATGGCTGGATGTTTAGCCTCCTCTGGCATTGCCAACCTGCACAACCGTCCGCTCACACTCAACACTCCATCTTCCAGATAAGGATCCAACTTTTAAATGTGGCTCTTCCTTTTAATGTGATATTTTCCTTTCAGCAAAGTCTTGATCTCTTCGCCTCCTTCTGGCTTTGACTGTATGGAATCAAATCAAGTTCTGCATCAATCAAATCTTGCTGGTTAATTGAAGCACGTCTTGCACTTTTCTTGTACTTCAGGATCTCTTGATCCACATGTCACTGTCCTTTGTCTTTGGTTGTACTTATGTTCTTTTGCAGCTCCTTTCTCTGACGGATTAATTCCAGCAATATCAGATGGGTAAGCCATGCTACTGCTTTCTTCAATCGGTGCCAGTCAGAATAACAAGCAATGAGCTTGTCAAAACCATCCTCTTGCACACTAAGGACTCAGGAGACAACATTTCTTTTTAATTCTGGATCATCTACTAGTGATCTTCGCTGGCCAGCACTGACTGGCCATTCACTGAATGAACTCACCAGGAATTCCTGTCCATTAATCCAATTCTTGCAAGTCAAAAGTTTCTCTGCTGAGAAGCCTCTGGAGATGTTGTCTGTGGAAATCACAAGTCTCCACTGCCTCGGCTTTGAGGCCTCTTACGAATGAAACTCTGTTGGCTACGAAGGTGTTGTAGCAAGCTGCATCATTTTCAATGTACGTTGTATTTCAATACTGTCTGTGCAAAATATTGACTCTTTCAATTCCACGTTCAGCTCCTGTCTCAACATTCGGTCAATCTTGACAGCCACATTTGCTGCTGTTGGTTCCATTCTGGGTGCGGTTATTTGCTTGAGTGGCGCAACTCGAGACTTGGCCATCACAAACAAACAAGACTTCTGATCCTGCACATTCATCAACACCAAATACGTCACAGTCCCATAACTGTCCACGCTGGCATCCAAAAAATAATGCAACTGTGCTGTTTTGACAGGTCCAAAACTTGTAGGCTTGAAACATCATCTTACTTGAAAACTAGAGTGATTCTGTAGATCAAAGAGCCATCTTTTCCATCGTGCCACTTGCTTTTCTGAGATCTCCGCATCCCAACTGATCCTGTCTCTCAGGGACAGTTTGGTTGGCAACACAAACGGTGCTAGAAATCCAAGCAGATCATATACAGACTGAACAACTGACAAGATTCCTCTTCTTGTGGCGGGTTTGTTCTGTTAATTGATGCTAAAGTACACACTTTTGTTGAACGAGCCTCATTACTTCTTTCCACAAGATGGTTATTTGACAGCAATTACATCACATGAAGTTAACTTCCGTGATTCCTGCCGTGTTTGCACATTCATAATTTTTGCTGTGATAGTGCGACCGTCATTGTCTGAGCTAGTGATGTTCAGAAATGTCGCTACCTCCAAGGCTTCAGGCTCATTCTGTCTTCTGTGCAGCTCCAAGCATTTTAACCCCTTAAGACCTACGTCCCGATACCAGGGGCCGTTATTACGGATTATAAATACAGCATGTTTCCAAATCGCGACATTGTCAAGCAGCATATCCACATTTCGCGAAGAAACTCGGCCAAAAGCTCATGTAAACCATTTTTACCTCAACCGAACACAATTCAAGCACCAAGCAAGTAAATAAGCATGCAGCAAAACACAGGATAAAATCATATCAGCTCTGAATCGCCAGAATTTCTGCTGAATTCGTGCTTTGCATAAAAACAATACCTCAAATAAAACAGCAAAGTCCACAGAATGCAACGATATGAGCCGTCATTTTAAAACGACACCACGTTCAAAGAACAGCAGGCATACACTTTACAGTCTACAGAGATGAGCAGAAGAAAATTCTTACCTTTTGATATTTTGCAATAAAAGTACTGCTTAAGGGTAAATCTGCGCTTGCTATTGTGAGCCCAATGTGTTTGTGTTAAAACGAAACTTCATCTGCCGGGATCCTAGCATGTTCTTTCCCAGGGCGTTGCTTCAAAGATTTCAGCTCCTATAGCATTCAGCTTCCTTGCAATGTATTATCCTTTCTGCGATCGGCTTGTAATGCTGTCAGTAAGACTATGCCTGTAGGAATTTGATTGTATGAGTCCTGATGATTCTAACGAACTCTAAACCACCTTAATCGCAGAAACCTAGCCTGAGCTACAGCCTTGCATTCCCAGTGGGTCAAACTGAGTCCATGGGACATATGCATGTTCTTGAATTGCGAGACAATATAAACGCATAACTAGTTTGTTTGAGGTATTGTACGAATAATTATCCACTAAATATTCAACATTCGTTTTCGAAGTCGTTTTCTGACAGAATCTTTGCACTATTCCGTACAAATACTGAGACTACAACAGTACAGTACGTATTTTCTTTACCCATTCGTTGAATGGGCAATTTGACCACAGACTGTTGTCAATTAGCGTAGTCTACTGGATAAAATGTTGCGCTGCTGAAAGGAAATTGCGAAGGTACGATTCCTGATCAGGGAATTTTTTTTTTTTTTTGGGAAATAATTGCAGTTTTCTTCCACAAATAATCGCTGGGGTTTTTATTATTCTTACTTTTCTTTAACATTTTTTCACATTGCCTTTGTATTTATCATTTTATTTATTTGTTTTGTTTTTTTAATAAATATGGTCCAATAATGGTGTGCGCGCCCTGTGATGGATTGGCAACCTGTCCAGGGTGGGTCCCTGCCTTTGCCCGTAGCCAGATAGGATAGGCTCCAGCTTGCCCCACGACCCGAGTGAGGAATAAGCAGGTATAGAAAATGGATGGATGGATGATGTGCTCCAGTGGAGTCAAACTTAATTTTCATTGTATGTATTATCTTTGAATGGGAAATGGTATAGGCAACGAAACTGGCAGAAATAAAAAAAATTTTTTATACTAAAAATTAAAAAATGTTGTATTTGGATGGTATGGATGCCTGTAGTGATATATAAGTGAAATTCTATGAGTATTACAGTTTGGTATCTGAGAAATTGCTGGGTTTTACGAAATGAACCAATCGCGAAAACCAGTAGAATGCAAAAGGAGGCTTTATTTCTGAAGGGGCAAACCCCCCAACAGAGCTGGCAACAGTACAATGTCCGCAATCCAAAAATCAGAGTCCAATGGGCGAAATCCAGAGTCATACACAGGCAGTGGCGTGCACAGATAGACTCTTAAGTGGTGCTATAGCACCTGCCTTTTGCCCTCTGGACCAAGCAAGTGCCTTGCCTGACTCTGCCAGCCTTCATACTTCCGCTTAATTTCATCTCACTTACAGTACTCAGTCTGATCACTTGGAGCTCTGCCTCGTTTACTATCTGCAGAAAATATGCTGGACTAACCAACGAACAGAAGGTGCGGCCGAGAGCTGCGCCGAGTTTGAAATTGTAGCCTACGAAATCAACAATGGCCACGGACAAAGGTACACTGGAGGCCAATCGCTTGTCGTGGGGAAAATCCCGGGTATCAGCGACTTATAGCCACAACAAGATGAATGTTTGGTTAGTTTTTTGAATGGAAATGATGTTATTGCGCTACACCCTATAGATAGTTATATTTACTTCATAGCCATCATGAAATAGGCACCCTGTTCATCTCTGTGAGAGACAGCCAAACCACCTCAGCTAGCTTGCAGCTTCGAGAGTTTCATTGCCCGCGAATTTCACACTATTTAAGTTAGCAGCGAACTTTTTAAAAGCTGTGTTTTTGTTCATGACACAAGCCCTATTTGCTGTCTCAGTATTATTTTGTCATTATCCATGAATGAAATGGCTGTCTGAGACAGCAAAACGCTTAGAGCCAAACTGTGCTGCTATAAAGTTTGACGGCGAGCTCGGTATGATGTTAGCGTAAGTGTGGTTAACGGTTCAATTTTCGTGTCAACGCTGATTTTGTCCTGATGTAAATAATGGGTTATTATCGCCAATTCTGCCATTGGCTTTGGGTCTCTTTTTTTTAAACAGCAGCAGTATCTCCAGGAAAATCGGTAGCTCAACAGTTTGTTTCTTGTAAGGAGAAGAGAAAGAGCACCTTTGGTTCTTTCAAGTGAATGAGTGAAGGCTAAAATTTGGTAGATGGGCTTATGTATTGGTACAGTATTAACTTTCATGTACTGATCAGTTTGTTTTCGCTGCATTCCTGGTATGAAGGACTGTAGTTTCCCGCGGAAGTACCTGGCGGTTGAACCGGCTCATCGCCAAACGTGAGTGATTAGTTTACGGGAATACCAATGATTTAAAACTCCTGACAAGCGCCCACCCACCAGGAAGTAAACACTTGTCAATGACGACTACCCAGACTCTGTACGAAGCAAAGCGAAGGTTTTACCAGGCTAGCAGGTGCCCTTTTGAAAGTTCTTTTTTTTTTTTTTAACGGTGTGGCCCATGTTGACATGATCAGTAATAAACTCTCGACGATTAAAAACGTGTGGTAATAATCCCCCCCCCCGCGCACACACCTCTGTTCCTTTGTCAACGTGAATGCGCAGCGCAGACACAAACAAGGCGTGTTGCAGCAGTTTTTTTTTTTTTTTTCAATCTCACACAGCTATAATAAGGCAGCCAGCGGTTCCACATGCTGAACAAAGTGCCCTAATTTTTCATTGAGCACCTGCCCCCCAAAATGTCTGTGCACGCCACTATACACAGGGCACCAATCACAAACCCCTGTCAGACAAAAAGAGGTCAAAAAACAAGAATTCAGCAAAAGTACAGGGAATAGGCAAAACTCCGTGTCTAGGGCGGTCCAGTCAGAAAGATAAATCACAATGAATCAAGGCGAAAACAAGCGTGGCACAGGAAACAAGGAAGAACGATCTGACAAGAAAGTGAACCAAACAGACATCTTATATACACATCCGGGAGAACACATGATCAGCGAGAACAGGTGCAATCAATGGTAACAATAATCAGGGAGTGACACATTAGGAATAAACTAATTACATGAATTTGGCTGTAGCCAAAACGCAGACAGGGATCACAAGACAAATCAGAACAGAACAACAGCTTTAGTCAAGGAGTACTAAAGTGTATAGATTAGAGAAAGGAAAGCACAAAGTATTTGTGGAGAACCACAGAAAATCGCAGCAGAGATAATAGGGAGAGGCAAGGAGGCGGAGACTAGAATAGGGCGGATGCTGAGAGATCATTAGTCAATTAGTAAGTGCAGCTATACAATCCCGAGTGCTTGTTCGTAAGTTAGTCCAAACATACAGGGTTAGTGTTGGTTAGTAATTAGCAAAAACAATAAACTGTTAGTATGTGTTAGTAAGATAGTAAAGTAGGAGGAAGGAAGAACACGAGATAATGAAAGAAGATTGAAACCCACAAACCAATAAATCACCCGAATGAGTGGCACACTAGACCAGGGACCGTGAGCAATGATACCCACATGACAAGACAGGGGAGACAAAGTGCAAAACATGGAAACATGGCATGGGAAATGAACATGGCAATGAAAACAAAACATGGCATGGAGACTAAGAAACTAAAACATGAAAAATAATAAAACATGAATCCAATTACCAATACACAATACACATAAGCAATGGTCAAGAATGCGCAGGTCAGTCAAAACATGGCACTAGGCCAGGCACAGAACAAAACATGGGCAAGGCAAAAAACATGGAACATGGCATGGCAGAAACGGAATCACAACAGAAACCTGAAATGGAACACAAGGTACCCAAATTGCCAAATTGGAGAAGCCACCTAGACCAGGGGTGTCAAACTGACCCGTTAACGGGCCAAGAGGCTGCGGGTCTTCAATCCTACCAAGCAGAAGCTCAGCAGAAAACTCTGATTTCATCAACTGATCTCGGCCTGCACAACTGATTAGTTGTATCCAGCAGCTGGAAATCTATATTAAACAAGAGTAGGATCAAATTCCAATTGCCAAACTTGAGAAACTTGTCTCCTCAAGCCCAGGTGCTTCCACTCGGTGTTAAAAAGAAGAGGTGATGCTACATCATGGTAAACAGGCCCCCGTCCCAACTTTTTTGAGACCTGTAGCAGCCATCAAATTTGACACAAGCTCATTTTGTGGATAAAAATTGTAAAATTTCTCAGTTTCAACATTTGCTGTGCTATCTCTGTTCTGTTGTGAATAAAATACTGGCTGGTGTGATTTGAAAGTCATTGTGTTTAGATTTTATTCACAATGATACAACTAATCAGTTGCGCAGGCCTAGACCAGGGGTGTCAAACTGACCCGTAAACAGGCAAGAGGCTGCAGGTCTTCAATCCTACCAAGCAGAAGGTCACCTGAAAGCACTGATTTAATCAACTGATCCAGGCCTGCACAACTGATTAGTTGTATCAGGTGCGCTTCTGCATTGTTGGAGTGCAAACCTGCAGCTTCTTGGACCGTTTACGGGTGAGTTTGACACCCCTGACCTAGACATTCCTCTCTAATTTTGCTCTGATTGACCTGATCAGAAGAAACAGATAATAATGAGATTTTGTGCTGTAATTTTTTAGAGGTTTCAGACTGCAACTCAACTAATTTACACGGGATCAAAGTACAACTCTGTTAGGTGCAAAATGAGATCTTTCATTTACACTGCGTTCCATCTCCATTTAATCTGACTCAGTGACATATATAGTGATTTTTACACCATAGCTGAAATCCCAAATGGTTTTACCTTTATTATGATACCAAGATCATTCAAATGGACTAAACAGTCGCTGAGATATACTCATTTCATTTTGGGCTTGCCATTTTCAAAAAAGAGTCTTCGGGTTTAAGGGGTTAAAATCCATCTCAGTGTACACATACTAATCACAATATTATCCACCGTGCTCAATAATAGCAGAATCTCGCCATGTTTCAAGGGAAGCATGAAGTGAAACTTATTCAAATTATGTCAATGTTTCCAAAAGTTTCTTGTTATAATGTGATGTTTTCACATTGAAATAACATGAAGATATACTCAGCAACAAAAGTTTCTGTGACACCAATATTGTTAATTATTTTTCATAACGCAATTATGAAATTGTCATACATGGTGATATCAGACTGAAACAGTACACGTAAACACAACATTGAAATGGAAATCATGAAAATGCGAGAAAATGACTTTGCACGTGAAAATGTGCGTAAATCATGCTTGTGGATGGCAATAAAAGAGGAGAATTTTTGGAATGTTCACATTGTGCCTGATGAACGACGGAAGCATCACTTATCGAAAACACAGCCATTTCGGATCAGGAACTCTACCCTCTAAATGCCAAGACTGTCTGAAAATGATCGGTGGAGGGCCATTGGGATGATTGAATCCGGAACCTCGCAGAGGGAAGTTGCTCATCGCCTGAATGTCCACCGAAACACCATTTGGAACTTATGGCAGCGTCATCAGCAGACAAGACATGTCAGAGACCGTCCTCGCAGCGGCCGTCCACGAGTAACCACTCCCAGACAGGACAACTGGATTCGAACAACCCATCTCCGAAATCGATTCCAACCTGCAACCATAACTGCAAGAACAATACCTGGTTTGAGGCGACTGTCTGCACAGACAATCCGTCGCCGTCTCCGTCATTTTGGCATTGTCCCACGTCGGCCAGCAAGACGTCCAATACTCACAGTACAACACTGACGACTGCGTCTACAGTGGGCACAACAACATCGACGGTGGATCCAACGTCAGTGGGATCTTGTACTCTTCACTGATGAATCAAGATTCATGCTTAACCGATGTGATGGTCGTTTACGTGTATACCGTCGACGTGGAGAACGTTATGCCAACAACTGTGTTCAGGAATTTGATCGTTTTGGAGGTGGTAGTGTCATGATTTGGGGAGGGATCACGGCTAGAAACAGAACAGATTTGCTTGTTATTGATGGAAATCTGACAGGTCAAAGATATCGCGATGAAGTGCTACGGCCATTGGTGGTACCGTTTTTGATGCAACATGGTCCCGGAATAACGCTGCAACATGATAACGCCAGACCACACGTTGCAAGGATTGTACAGCAGTATCTGATGCAACAACATGTCAATGTCCTGCCATGGCCAGCCAGATCCCCAGACATGTCCCCAATCGAGCATCTTTGGGACGAGATGGATCGACGTTTGCGGCGGTTGGATAACCCGCCAGCTACACTCCAGGAATTGCGACAACGTCTACGTCAGATTTGGAATGACATCCCACAGCAATTTCTGGCACATCTGATTCGGTCCATGCGCCGGAGATGCGTTGCTTGCATCATGGCACGAGGAAGTCACACCCGGTATTGAAGTGTGAAGGTCACAATTGGTTAGACGTCAGACAAGTGCTTCATGACGCATGAAAATGACATTTTTCGTTTTGAGTGACGTTGGCACTGAAAAGTCAGTGTTTCTCCTGTTAAATAAACATATTGATTGCATTGAGATCTTTGCGTGTCATTTATAACATACACATACATGGTGTCACAGAAACTTTTGTTGCTGAGTATATCTTGTGAAAATTTCTTGTGTAAATATGTTGCATTAACATGAGAAACATCTTGTAATAATAAGAAGCTTTCCACGCATAACGTGATACCGACTCTTTTTTTTTTTTTTCAGGAATGGCAGCAATACGCTTCTGCAAGTCAGGGACTCTACCACATGACCGTGCTCATTCAGAAGTTTCAATGTCTCCTTGGAAACGATTGACCAATCAGAGGATGTATAAAAGGTGCAATAGATACAGTACGTCGTTTGGGAAAAAAAACTTGCGGCCTAGACTGGTGAAGGTAGAAGGAAATCTGGGACTTTCCTCCCCTCAAGACGGCATCGTAGGGCTAGAGCAAGTGGCCGCTCCTCTGGCAAATAGCTCTGTGTCGTTCGGCTTCTCTGATTAAATATAATGAGTTATTTTCTAAAAACATGGCAGTCTAATGGATGACGAGTGAAAATATAACAAAATCGCATGGTCAGAAATGAAAGTTATGGGAAGGCGTCCTCCACTTCAGGGCATCGGCATATTGCAAAATCCACCTTTGATTTTTAGCAAATTTAAAAGGGACGCCCCTCCCATGACCAACCAACGCCCAATCAGGACGCAAGATTTCCCAATTTCCCAAACCAGTCACCAATCACAGTGCACAGCCGCCATACCACTAAATGTGTGTTACCGATAGCTACAACCCCAATTCCGAAATAGTTGGGGCAAAGTGTAAATTGTGAACAAAATCAAAATGCAATGACTATCAAATCACACCAGCCAGTATTTTATTCACAATAGAACAGAGATAACATAGCAAATGTTGAAACTGAGAAATTTTACAATTTTATGCACAAAGTGAGCTCATTTCAAATTTGATGGCTGTTACTGGTCTCCAAAAAGTTGGGACAAGGGCCTGTTTACCATGGTGTAGCATCCCTTCTTCTTTTTAATACAAAGTGGAGGCCTCTGGGCATTGAGGGGACAAGTTTCTTGAGTTTAGCCATTGGAATGTGAGGATTTACAAAATGGACCACAGGCGAGAACCAGTAAAATGCAAAAAGGAGGCTTTATTTCTGAAGGGGGAAACCCCCCCAACAGGGCAGGCAACAGTACAGAGTCCACAATCCAAAATCAAAATCCAATGATCGAAATCCAGAATCGTAACCAGGGCACCAATCACAAAAATCAAGGTCTGGCAAAAAAGGTTCAAAACACAAGAAGGCGACGAAGTACAGGGAGTAGGCAAAAATCGAATGTCAAGGACGGTCCAGTCAGAACGGCAATCACGATGGGTACAAGGCGAAATGAACGTGGCACAAGTAAGCATGAGATAACGATCTGACAAAGCAGTGCTGTGGAGAGACATCTAATTTACGTTTCAGGGAGGTCACATGATGACAGAACACAGGTGGAAGCATTGAGACTGATTACAAGGGAGCAACACATTAGGAAGAACCTGATCACATGAAATTAGCAGAAGCCAACACGCGGACAGGGATCACGGGACAAGCCTATAGACAATAGCACAGCTCTGGTCAAAGAGTTCTACTGTGCACAGATACTAAGAGAAAGGAAAGCATAAGGTGTGGAGATTCCACTGAAATGCAGCTGCAAAAATTAGGGAAAGACAAAGAGGCGGAGACTAGAATAGGGCGAGTGCAGAGAGCTTGTTAATCAATTAGTAAGTTCAGCTATACAATCCCGAGTACTCATTAGTGTAAGAAGAGGCCAGAGGAACACCAGGTGCAGGATCCAGAAGTGTTTATTAAAACAGAAAACACAAAGGGAAAAATGGCAGACACGCCAGAAACAAAACACCGTGCACAAGCACTGAACAAATGGGAGAACTAAGGTACACTGCCAAAGGCAGGAGGAAACAGAAATACTCTCTCCAAGAGAGGATAACAAAGAAAACAAAAACTGAACCTAACTAAATTGACGGACACACTGGGAGACTTACACACAGGGCAGAGAAGACTAAAGCGCAGCAAACAGAAAAACCCGGGAACCATACACGGGAGACACTCAGAATGCACGAGGAGCTGAGACTTCACCATGTTGAACAATATGGAGGATCCGTCTGACAATCGCATGGAAAACCGGAACATTTATAATCACGAGAGGAGGCGGGGACTCGGAATGCAATCACGGACTGAAACAGAAACACATGGGATTAATATACAATTACACGAGAACCGGGTTAACACTAATTTATTTTATTTTTATTTTATTTATCCTTTATTTAGCCAGGAAGGTCTCATTGAGATACAAGATCTCTTCTTCCAGGGAGTCTGGTGAAGACAGCAGCATGAGCAGTTTCACATGTATACATACAAGACATTTAAAACATCACAAAAAAAACAAAAACGACAATTTGACACGTACAATACATCAAGGCAGCACAGAGGAAACAGCAGGAGGAGAGTTGTACAGGCCAATCCAATATATCTATTACACACTCCACATCAAAATCTCAGATTAAATAAAACAGCAACATGTTTCCTTCAGGGCGGTTTGTAAAAGTCTTTTAAAAAGATATAATGAAAGGAATGCTCCTAGATGAGTGCTTTTTTGCAGCTCACTCCAGGCCCAGGGTGCATAAAAGGAAAAAGCAGTTTTACCATATATAGTTTTATATAAAGTACAATGGTGAGTGTGAGAACCAGCATTCGTTACAAAGCGTAATGCAGCATGATATGCAGAATCTAGTTTTTTCAGGAAAAGCTGCATGCATATAAATTGCATTATGCATATCATGAAGCTGCATGCATTTAAATTACATCACCATAATCTAAAACTGATAAAAATGAGCTTTGCACAATTTTCTTTCTGGCCTCAAATGAGAAGCATTTCTTTAAGCGGAAAAGAAAGCCAAGCTTTGGCCGAAGTTTTTTCAGTAGATTATCAATATGCATGGTAAATGTCATCTTTTCATCAAGCCAAATGCCCAAATATTTGTACGAGGTAACTCTCTCTATACATGGACCTTCTAATGTTGATAATGTGAAATCAATGATCTTTGAGCGAGCGCGAGTGAAGGTCATATATTTGGTATTTTTTGGATTGAGGACCAACTTCAGTTTTAATAATGAATGCTGCAGGGACTGAAAAGCATCCTGCAAATGCTCTAAGGCTTGATTCAAAGAGGGTGCTACCGTATGAATAATCGCGTCATCAGCATACAAATGTAGCTTAGCAGGATTTATTCCATGACCAAGGTCATTAATAAAAATAGAGAATAAGATGGGGGCTAAAATAAATCCTTGCGGGACACCTTTGTTTACTATAAAAAAGGTTGAGGTATCATTTTCTACAGAGATGCACTGCGTTCTTTCAGTAAAATAGTTCTTAAACCAATTTAAAGCCATGTCATTAAGGCCTATACAGGCAAGTCTCTGTAATAGGAGTTGGTGGTCTACCGAGTCAAATGCTTTTGACAAATCAACAAATAGAGCTGCACAGTGCTGTTTGCCGTCTAGAGCTTTGATAATATCATTTGTAACTTGTATTGTCGCTGTTATAGTACTGTGGCCTGATCTAAAACCTGACTGACATTCACTGAGAATATTATCAGATAAAAATTGTTTCAATTTAAAGACTTTGGCTATAACAGACAACCTGGAAATGGGACGGTAGTTGTTTGGATCAGAGGGGTCTCCACTCTTTAATAAAGGGAAAATCATAGCAGATTTCCATGTACCAGGGATGATATTAGAGGTTAAGCTCAGATTAAAAATAGTAGCAATTGGCTCTGCAATAATATCTGCAGCAATTTTTAGAAAATAAGGCTCTATCAGGGCCAGAAGATTTCTTGCAATCTAAGCTCAATAAGGCTTTATGAACTTGAAGGACAGAGACTGGAGTAAAAGTGAATTTCCGTGCAGGGGTGCAAAAGACAGACTCTGGATTTCCTTTATCACTCAGGACCTCCGTAACACTGGGGTCAATTGTTGAACCAGAAGAAATGAAATGTCTATTAAAAGAGTCTATAATATTTGTTACTCCCTGGATTACACTTTGATTTATTTTAAGAACATTAGGAAGACTAGTTTGTGTAATGAAACCTGAGAGGTTTTTAACCAACTTCCAGAATTTGACAGGATTATTCAGATTTTCATTTATCATGGAAAGGTAGTAATCACTTTTAGAATTCTTGACCAATTTTAACATCTATTTCTTAGAGTTCTGTATAGGGTCCAATCTAAAGGATTCTTGTACTTTTTTGCTTTCGCCCAAGCAGCATTTCTTTGTCTAATACAGGCAGAGATACAATCTGTAAACCAAGGGTTATTTTTACCACTAACTTTATGTCTTCTAAAAGGGGCGTGTTTATCACAAATAGCCAAGAAAGTGGATCTGAAATAATCCCAGGCTAGATCCGCATCAGGCATTTGCGAGACAGTACTGAGGTCACAATTATAAAGATCGTGCAAAAAAGCTTGTTTGTTAAAAAGTTTAAACAGTCATTTATAAATAAACCGCGGTTTATTCTTAGCGATCTTACAGTTTCTCACACAGACAACTGCACAATGATCGCTAACATCATGACAAAAAATCCCAACCGCCGAGAATTTGTGAGGTGCTGTTTGTTAAAATAATGTCTAGTAATGTCGATTTGCTCTGATCTTTTAGGTTAAGCCAGGTCGGCGATTTTACCAATTGCGACAGACAATTTTGCACACAAAAGTCCTTGAACTGATCATAGGTTGACGAGAGCCAGTCCCAGTTTAGATCTCCGAGTAATATCAACTCGGAGTTTGTCCAGTTCTTAAGAATGTTGAGAATACGAGAGGGAGACACACTGGGAAACTCGGAAACTCAGAAAACCTCGAAACAGGAGGGAGGCACAAAAGGGGAGTGAGACGCCAGATGCGGGGATCCAAAATAATTATTTATTAAAATAAACACAGAATAAACAGGGGGAAAAAGGGGGCACTCCGGCTAACAAAAACACCGTGCCTCACACTGAAACGGGGGAACTCAGGAATCAAAAAACTCTAAATACCAGGGGGCAGACTCGGGAACAGATACCAGGGGGCAGACTCGGGAACAGAACACCAGGGGGCAGACTTGGGAACAGAAGCTTGGGACACCTCACAAGACAAGCCAGTTGGCACAGCTGGCAGATGGCTAACTCGGGTAGCACAGCTGGCCAGGAGAAGGGTCAGGGAGAACATCAGGAGGGGAAGAGACAGGACACAGGGCAGGCAGGAACGCTGGGGCTCAGGGCAGACAGGAACGCTGGGGCTCAGGGCAGGCAGGAACGCTGGTGCTCAGGGCAGGCAGGAGCGCTGGTGCTCAGGACAGGCAGGGCGCTGGTGCTCAGGACAGGCAGGGCGCTGGTGCTCAGGACAACTCAGGACAGGCAGGGCGATGGTGCTCAGGACAACTCAGGACAGGCAGGGCGATGGTGCTCAGGACAGGCAGGCACACTAGGGCTCAGAAGACGACAGGGGGCACCAGGGGCTTGAAGGCGGCAGGAAGGGCAGGCTGGGCTGGGTAATGCGGCTGACGAGAAACACAGAGAAGATGAGGGGACCAGAGGGAAGGTGCACAGGGCAGGGAGTGGTGAAAGCGAGCGAAGCGACAGCGAAGTCAGATCTCCCGGACTTGCTGGAGAGGGGAACTAATATAGGGCAGGGGCACACACAGACACAGGTGCTGAAATTTAATATAATTAACAAAGGAAGGAACATGAGGGAAACCAATTACATGGAAACAGATAAACATTAACACACAGACAAGGATCACAAGACAATCCCAAAGACGGGATAAATAAACTGGATAAAAAGACTCCTAAGTGTACAGAATAAGAGCCAGAATAGATAATAAGAATGCAGAGGGTCTGCAGAAATTTTAGCAAAGCCAGTGAATAGAAAAGCAAGGAGCGGAGACAAGAACAGGGCGACCGCTGAGAGATAATTAGTCAATTAGTAAGTGCAGCTATACAATCCCGGTGCTCGTTAGTAGATTAGTATTATATACAGGGTTAGTTTGGTTCGTAATTTAGAAAACAACTGTTAATAACAACTGTTAAACTGTTAGTAATGTTAGTATGTATAGAAAAGCAAGGGGAGACTAGCAAACGAGAACAGAAGGAAGGATGAAACCCAGAATCCATTAAATCACCCGAAATAGTGTCACAATCAATTAACACAGAAACTGCTACAAACCATGACGCGACCGGGGAGAAAGCAAAGACAGTACATGGGTAAAACGTGGACTGGACTAACACAGGAGAGGAATGAAATGTGAACACTGACATGGACTAAAAACAGACATACCCAAAATAATAGAAACCTAAAATTGACTAACCAGACACTCAGACTACGGAACACAACAAAGAATGTGCATACAAGTGAAGTGGGCGCTTCACTTGAAGCTGAAGGCAGACGATAGCATCCGACCACAATAACATTAGTGCCATTAGGAAGGGATACTTGAATTACCGAAAGTTGAAAATAATTTGGTTTGCTAGTAGATTGAAGGCAAGTACAATTCAGGTTAGATTTGGTGTAAATTGCTATCCCTTCCCCTTTTCCAGCGCGATTGGCTCTAAAGACGTCGTATCATTCTATCGAAATCATGGAGTTCGTGATTGATTTCTTCAGCCATGATTCAGAAAAGACCATGACATCCAGATCAGTCGAGTTAGCCCATATCCTTATCAAATCCATTTTATTTACCAGGCTGCGCACATTCAGATGGAAAAAACCAAGTCCATTTCTGGATTTAAATTAATCTGGTGTTTGAAGTTGCAGCAGCTCTGGACCTGGATTAGGTTGGATATTACCTGATAGAAGGAGTAATAGAAAAACAATCCAGTTTCTCCTCGCTTGAGCCTTATTACAGTTGCCGCCGCAGGTGAGCGTCGCGTAGGGAGACAGCCTCCCATTTCCCCTGGAACAAAGACATCGCAGACCTCTCGGTGCGTCCTTCTGGGGAAAACACTGCCAGGAAGAGAAGCCCATCTGGAATAGTTGGGTCATCAAGGCAGGATCTCTAACCGGATCTGAGGATGTCACAGAGTGCACGGAAGGCCGTAGACAAGGCGATGGTGCACTTTTCCTAGCCTCGGCGTCGTAAGACACGTCAGCAACTGGAATCCATAGTGCCAGGTAACTGAGCAGGTAAATTAAAAGGTAAAAAATCCGCATTTTGCGGCGATTTTATAAGACAATAAATAAATAAATAAAATAAACGCCCCAAGAGATCCGCAAAAATGAATTTGAAATGTTCTGGAGAATAGAGCATGAGATCGAAATCAATTTTTTCAGCCTAAGCATATTCTTACCTCGACTTAAGTCTGTGCATTGACTGTGCATTAATGACTCGAGACAAGACGCTGAGTCGAGCAATCAAGCTAGACGGTTTAGATTAAGGCAATCTAAACGTGACAAGTAAAAAGCACCAGAAGAAAAGCGAAAGGAAAAGCACAGTTTTAAATGTAGTTAAACGGGGAGCTCAGATTGAATGCACAGTAGCCAGAAACGCACACGCTCGCTAAATGAGATAATCAGGGTTAATACTACGTGACAAATTATTTACATTCGCCCTTAAATAAGCGCTGGTTAGTACGTGTTAGTAATATCCTATCAGAGAGCGCATTCACTCAGAGTTTCGCGAGACCCAGAATTAAAACAGCTGGAAGCAATGAATGAAATACCAAAGCCAAACCGAAAGTAGAAACGTGATTAGATGACGAGACGCAGGCATGCTGAAGGCAGTCACGTGACACCACTGGAAACAGATTGGGAGCGATTGTCAGACGGCTGAACTGAGAGCTGGAAATAAAACAAAACGAAAGTAAATCACAAGCACAAATAAGCACGGGACAACACACGAAAGGGCAGAATCACTACACATTAGTTAGTTAGTCTTATATCCAATGTTAGTCTTGGTTAGTAAATTAACAAAAACAACAAACTGTTAGTATGTTTGTAATATAGAAAAATCAAGGGGAAGAAAGATTGAAACCAGAAACCATTAAATCACCTGAAGGAGTGGTATGCATTACTGGGGCTTTGAGCAAAGACAAGACCAAAGACAAGACAGGGGGAGACAAAGAGCAATGCATGGATAAATCAAAACATGGACTGGAATAAAAATATGACTATAAGTAAAACATGGAAAATCAAAACTAAGACAATGCATGAACAAATAAGCAACCAGAACACAATACATAATTCTAAAAGAATGGTCAGACATGGCAAGGAATCAAAATACACATATGGCAGTCCAAACACATGGCAAGGCAAGGCAGAATCACAACATGGAATTTGATCCCACAGTTGTGATTCTGCCTTTTTGTCATGTTTATGTTCGTGTTCTGTTATGTTCATGTTCATAATTTTGTCTTTTATTTATTCTTTTTGGTTATTGTAATACTCAGGTTTTTAGTTCATTCCATTTCTCAGTTCCATTGCACTTGTCTCCCCTGTCTTGTGATCTAGTTAGTTCAGTCCATCTTCCCTGTCTGCTTGCCCATTTACTTTGGTTGATTTAAATGAATTCCGGTGTTTAAAATATTCATTCAATTCTCGTTTACTTCCTTCGTCTTTCTGTTCTGATTACTAACAAAACTAACATTTGTATTTGGTATCATAGCCTACTTACACAACTTATCCATGCATATAGATTACTAACTTTCTAACGAGCACTCTAGTTAAATCTGTAAAGTTGCACTGCTCCTAATTTGGACTAATTCCCTCTCAGCAATCGCTGTTTTAATCTCCGAATCTTGCTCAGCTGTTCCTGTCTTCTCCTGAGTTCCAGCGAGATCTCTCGCACGTGCTTAATTACTTTCTTCCACTCGTTATCTGTGCACTTAGAACTCCTTGACCGGAGCTGTTTAAATGTCATAGGCTATTTGTGTGATTCCCGTCCACGTCTTGGCTTTCGCCAGTTTTCATGGTTAGGGTTTCTTCATGTGATTCTCCCATTGTATTTAGTCTGATTCACTACACCTGATTCCTGCATGGCATGTGACTTCCCTCTCATCGATTTAAGCAGTCTTTTCACAGCCAGCTCCTCGTCAGAACGTTGATCAATCTGTCTTTGTGCAGAGCGCCTTGGATGCCATTGAGTATTGTTTCTCTTCTACTGGATTGTCCGACTTCGATTCTAGCCATTGCCCTTTTTGTATTGTTTTTGTCTTTCTGGTTTTCAACCCATTTTTGTATGACCACAATTTCTGTGTTTGGATGCCCTGTGTACGACCCTTGGCTTTGTTCATCAACTACAACTTTTTGCCTATTGTTTTTGTACCTCTGCTCATCTGTCTTTCTGGTTCTGACCCCTGCCTATCTAGTCAACACTGTTTTTGGATTTCGTATTGTGGCTTGGCAATTCCTGTGTTTTTTGGCTTTGACTCGGACTCCATTAAAGTCATACGTTTTTTGGATTTCTGTCTCTCGCGAGTGGTTCCTCACAACCACTCTTGTTTAATACAGGCTTCCAGCTGCTGGAGAGTTTTGGGTCTCCTTTGATGGACATTTCGTTTAATTATGTGCCAAATGTTCTCAATCGGTGAAAGATCAGGATTGCAGGCAGGCCAGTTCATCAACCGGACTCTTCAAATACAAAGCCATGCTGTTGTAATTGCTGCAGTATGTGGTTGTGCATTGTCCTGCTGAAATACACAAGGCCTTCCTGGAATAGATGTCATCTGGAGGGGAGCATATGTTGCTCTAAAACCTTTATGCACCTTTCAGCATTAATGGTGCTTTTTAAAACATGCAGGTGTCCTACACCTTATGCACTAATGTATCCCCATACCATCAAAGATGCAGGCATTTGAACTGAACGCTGACAACAGGAGGGATGGTCTTTCTCCTCTTTAGCCCAGAGAACACAGCCTATGATTTCCAACAAGAATTTCAAATTTCGACTCCCCTGACCACAGGACACTATGCCACTTTGCTACAGTCCGTTTTAAATGAGCCTTGGCCCACAGAACACGGCGGCGCTTCTGGATCATGCTCAACAATGGCTTCCTTTTTGCATGATAGAGATTTAGGTGGAATCTGTGGATGGCACGGCGGACTGCGTTTACAGACAGTGGTTTCTTGAAGCATTCCTGGGCTCATTTAGTAATGTCAATGACAGAATCATGCCAGTGAGTGATGCAGTGGCGTCTGAGGGCCCAAAGATCATGGGCAACCAGTAAAGGTTTTTGGCTTTGTCCCTTACGGGTTTTTCCAGTTTCTCTGAATCTTCTGATGATGTTATGCACTGTTAATGATGAGACCTTCAAAGCCTTTGCAATTTGACATTGAGGAACATTGTCCTTAAAGTATTTCACTGTAAGGAGAGGTCAGGGGAACACCAGGTGCAGGATTCAGAAATGTTCATTGGAGAGCTGCCGGGTGGCTCACACGGTTAAGGCACTGCGCTGCAGTGCAGAGGTGATCACCACGTCGCGGGTTCGAGCCTCGGCGTACCCGCCGGCAGCTTTTTCAGAGTAGCGCACAATTGGCTATCGCGCTACAGGGTTACAAATTGGGAAGGGACTGCCGGATTTGGGTATTCGATAACAGCTTTGTTCGTTGCTCCAGCGCCTCCTGTTGGCCAGACGGGCGCTCGTCAGGAAGACTCCGGCTTGGTTCATGTCCGGGTATCCTCCGCCCTCGCTCTGAACTTCCGAAGATTCAACCAGCGAGTGTATAAGAATCAGTGGCTGACAGGCACTTGCTTCGGAGGAGAGCCGTGAACTGTCTTCACTATCCTGAGTTGGCAGCAGGGGGTCGCATACGAGCAAGCTTTGTACATAGTTCCCCAATTGGGCATTCCAAATTCGGGTGGGATTGGAGATGCCAAATTTAAAAAAAAATAAAAAAAATAAAAAAGAAATGTTCATTCAACACAAAATGCTAGGAGAAACTTGGCAGACACGCCAGAAATAAAACACTGTGCACATCCACTGAACCACTGGGAGAACTGAAGTACACTGCCAAAGGCAGGGGGAAACAGAAATAATCACTCAAAGAGTGGATAAACTAAGACAACAAAAACTGAACCTAACTAAACTGACGGACACACTGGGAGACTTAAACACGGGGCAGACAAGAAAAGGGCGCAGCAAAATACGAGACTCGGGAATCATACAAGGAGAAACTCGGAAGGCACAAAGAACTGAGATTTCACCGAGTAGAACAGAGTCAATACGAGGATCCGTCTGACGACCGCTCCCAATACTGCCACATAAATAGCCACAAGAGGAGGCGGGGACTCGAAATGCAATCTCGACTGAAACAGAAACACATGGGATTAATCAACAATTACACGAAAACTGGGTTAATAATTATGACTCGAGACAAGACGCTGAGACCATCAATCAAGCTAGACAGTTTAGATTAAGGTAATCTAAATGTGACGAGGAAAAAGCAGCACTAGAGAAGCAAAGGAAAGCATAGCTTTTAATGCAGTTATTCAGGGATAGCTTAGGCAGAATTACAAAAGCCAGAAACGCACGCACTCACTAAATAAGTTAAGTTTAATACTACATGACGAAATATTCACAATCACCGTCAAATAAGTGCTGGTTAGTACGAGTTAGTAATATCCTATCAGAGAATGCATTCACTCTGAGTTTCCGGTTGGTTTTCCTGTTTCCTGTCTTCGCGTTGGCATACGATCGACTCACAGCACCTGCCGTGCGAGCATTTTTTCCTCAATTTTTAATATTGAAATACTTAGCCTTTTTAAACTTTCCGGAGACTCTAGTTTCCGATTCCCTGGAATTCAAATTTTTCTCCCGCAAATTTCTCTGATCGTCATTCCATCAAGACGTCCGAGGTCAACCTTCTGACTCGGCCTGACAAACCTCATCGGCACCTAGCTCGCAGGGGCGTTACCAAGGGGGGGGCTGGAGGTGGGCAGTGCCCACCCTGGGGAAAGTTCTGCCCCCCCCAATAAAAACTCAAGATAAAAAACTGATTTACTCCAATTTGACAGCAAACACGCAATATCCAACTGATTCACAGCAGGAGATAGACAGCCATTTAGAGTGAGCTTTACCTTTGCTTAATTTATCTATCACTATGTGTGATAGCAGAATAGTCTGGCAAAGGAATCCACCTGTGAAACCAAAGGGCACCATCGAATTACTAGGACCCTCCCATGCTCTTAGACTGCCGTCTTCATTCATCAGTCTGAGGTCATGTCTCCGGCCCTATGCTTCTCTTGCGGAATTAAAACTTTGCCCACATCTCTTTTGTTGCTACTTCTGCCACCGCTTATTTTGTTAGTCTTGTTGTTTGACATTAAGGTAATGTGTGTACTAGTTTATCATCTGTATTGACTTGTGTGGTTATTACCCGAGTTGGCTACCGAGTGAGCCCATGCATCAACATGTTTGATGCATTTAGAAATTTAAATGGCCGTAGAACAGCAGATTTGCACGAACACGATGCCATTGCCACGCCATTTTTGTGCAACTGATCATAGCCGAAAAATACTGATGTCAGTCAAGTTTTTTTCTGGAACATTTCACATGCCCTTTGATGTTTCGCACTGTCGTACAACCTGCGATGGGTTTAATGAAGGAAAAGGGAAAAGCTCGGATGTTCGCCCCATGGCAGCAGGTGGTGGTGCTACGCTTTAAAAAATCGTGCTTCACGATTGGCACAACCCTTGTGTGCATAATTAATGAAAACTGACCACACCTGTTAATGTCCCTCCCCTCTAACCAGTTCACCAGCCGCCAGTGTGTATATATATATATATATATATATATATGTATATACAGTGGCTTGAAAAAGTATTCATACCCCTTGAACTTTTCCACATTTTGTCACGTTCTGACCACAAACATAAATATATTTTATTGGCATTTTATGTGAAAGACCAACACAAAGCGGCACACAATTGTGAAGTAGAAGGAAAATTATACATGACTTTCAAATTTTTTTACAAATAAAAAACAGAAAAATGTGGCGTGCAAAAGTATTCAGCCCCCTTTTCTCTGAGTGCAACCAGTTGCCTTCAGAAGTTGCCTGATGATTGCTGAATGATCAGCTGTTGACCTAATGATTAAATGGAGTCCACCTGTGTGTAATCTAACCTTAGAATAAATACAGCTATTGTCTGACAGCCTCAGAGGTTTGTTAAGAAGACACTGGTCAGCGAACAGCACCATGAAGTCCAAGGAACACACCAATCAGGTCAGGGATAATATTGTGGAGAAGTTTAAAGCAGGGTTAGGTTATAAAAAGATTTCCCAAGCATTGAACATCTCACGGAGCACTGTTCAATCCATCATCAAGAAATGGAAAGAGTATGGCACAAACTGCAAACCTACCAAGACATGGCCGTCCACCTAAACTTACATGCCGAACAAGGAGAGCACTGATCAGGGATGCAGCCAAGAGGCCCATGGTAACTCTGGAGGAGCTGCAGAGATCCACAACTCAGGTGGGGGAATCTGTCCATAGGACAACAATTAGTCGTGCACTTCACACATCTGGCCTTTATGGAAGAGTGGCGAGAAGAGAGCCATTGTTGAAAGAAAGCCATAAGAAGTCTGGTTTGCAGTTTGTCAGAAGCCATGTGGGGGACACAGCAAACATGTGGAAGAAGGTGCTCTGGTCAGATGAGACCAAAGTGGAACTTTTTGGCCTAAATTCAAAATGTTATGTGTGGCGGAAAACTAACACTGCACATCACTCTGAACACACCATCCCCACTGTCAAACATGGTGGTGGCAGCATCATGTTGTGGGGCTGCTTTTCTTCAGCAGGGATGGGGAAGATGGTCAGAGTTGATGGGAAGATGGATGGAGCCAAATACAGGGCAATCTTGGAAGAAAACCTGTTGGAATCTGCAAAAGTCTTGAGAATGGGGCGGAGGTTCACCTTCCAGCAGGACAACGACCCTAAACATAAAGCCAGAGTTACAATGGAATGGTTTTAAACAAACATATTCATGTGTTAGAATGGCCCAGTCAAAGTCCAGACCTAAATCCAATCGAGAATCTGTGGCAAGATCTGAAAACTGCTGCTCACAAACGCTCTCCATTTAATCTCACTGAGCTTGAGCTGTTCTGCAAAGAAGAATGGGCAAAAATTCCAGTCTCTGGATGTGCAAAGTTGGTAGAGACATACCCCAAAAGACTTGCAGCTGTAATTGCAGCAAGAGGCGGTTCCACCAAGTATTGACACAGGGGGGCTGAATACTTTTTCACGCCACATTTTTCATTTGTTTTTTATTTGTAAAAAAATTTGAAAGTCATGTATAATTTTCCTTCTACTTCACAATTGTGTGCCGCTTTGTGTTGATCTTTCACATAAAATGCCAATAAAATATATTTATGTTTGTGGTCGGAATGAAAAGTTCAAGGGGTATGAATACTTATTCAAGCCACTGTATATAATATATGCCTTATTTATTTATTTTACGGCGATTTAGAGGCTCTTTTTTTGCCCCCCCAAAGAGAACAAATGCCCACCCAAGCTTGGCATCCTCGTAGCGCCTCTGCTAGCTCGTGTAAGTAACCATGGCTGCTTCCCCTAGTTCCCCGACGTCTTTTCCCGTCCTGTGTTCTGAATGCAATATGTTTTGTTAAGACACTTCCACCCTCAGTGGCACTTACACATGTAAGAAATGCATTGCTTATGCCAGTTTAGCCGAAAAGATTCTGGAGTTGGAAGCTCGCATCTTCAGAATATTCGGACCAATGAGGAGTTCATTGACTCTTTTTCTGTCCAGCCTGATAGTTGCGCTAATATTAGTTCTCTTTCGGTTTCCCATCCCATGCCTGCTGTGGTAACGTCTCCGCAGCAGGACACATTCGTAACAGTTAGAGGTAAACGGAGGGGAAAGAAACGCGTACAACCATCTGCTCTCTCCCGTCGAATGATTTAATTCATTCGCTCCCCTCGCAAGATCGACAGTAGTATGAACGAGTTCCAGAAAAGGCATTAATTATCAGTGATTCCATAGTGAGTAACGTTAGGGTGTTTAAACCAGCTACTGCAGTAAACTGTATTCCTGGCGCTCATGTCACGAACATCGAAGCTAATTTGAAATTACTTGAGAAGGGTAAACACAAGTATTCCAAAATTATTATCCACGCCGGTACAAATGAAATTCGTTTAAGACAATCGGAGATAACGAAGAGTGGTTTTAAGTCTGTCTGCGCCCAAGCTAAGAAACTGTCACGTTCGGTAATTGTCTCTGGTCCATACCCGATCCGATGTAGTGTGCAGGAAATAACATTGGCTTCATAGATAATTGGCGAACTTTCTAGCGCAGACCTGGCCTTTTGAGGAGGGACGGTGTCCATCCTTCTAGAGAGGGCACCGTCCTTTTGTCAAAAAATTTTTACCTACAGTTTAAACCAGTGCAATTGACTGCCAAGTGTCGACTCTAGATCGCAGGCATTTAATACAGTTACTCTTGATAAATCATTGTTTAGGTCAGTGGGCGTCAACTCTGGTCCTGGAGAGCCGCAGTGTCTGCTGGATTTTGACGTTGCTCAGCACTTAATTGATGAATGAAAGCAGTTGACTACGCGCTTAACTCATCTTACCTGGTGTCTTCGGTGTATTCGGTTTAAATAGGGTGGAGAAAACCAAACTCAGCACATCCTGTGCCGTTAGCTTTACTCCTGCACTAAGGGAATAATAAGCCAATCAATCAATTACCAGGAACTACCCACAAGACTCCTAGAGCCAATTAAACGGACATGCAGATTATGACAGAAATCTATGTAGAAACCAAGATTTGTCAATGTAGTTGGACATTTAGCATAGTTGTAATCCGGGCAAAGTAGAGGTTCAAAGTAAAGTTAAAAGTGTATAGGGCAGGGGTAGCAAGCCCTGGTTCTGGAGAGCCACAGGGTGAGCTGAGTTTGGTTTTCTCCACCCTATTTAAACCTAGCCTAAGACACCAGGTGAGATGAGTTAAGTGTGTAATGAATTGCTTTCATTCATCAATTAAGTGCTGAGTAACGTCAAAAACCAGCAGACACTGCAGGTCTCCAGGACCAGGGTTGACGACTGCTGGTTTAGGTCAAATTTAATAGAGACTGTTCCCCGAATCGCAATAAAATTAAAAAGGAAGAATCGTGGTGTGGTCCACAATAACTTGACCTTCATTGAAACAAACTATATCAACTCCTATATGAATACAAAACCCTCTCTCAAATTTGGTCTACTTAATATAAGATCACTTGACTCGAAAGCAGCTCTTGTGAACGAATTAATCACTGATTATGGTCTTGATGTTTATGCCTAACAGAAACTTTGCTGAAATCAGATGAAAACACCTCTTTGAATGAAGCTTCTCCACCTGGTTTTATAAATGCTCATAACCCCCGTCTTGACCAGAAAGGAGGGGGTGTTGCTGTTCTATATTTATAATGACTCCTTTCACTCTGTGCCCAAACCGCAACATAAATTTGATTCATTTGCAGTACTATTAATGAATTTTTCATTTCTTGATGCAAGTTTGAACTCCATCCCTGCTCAGTCTATTGCTCTGGTGATAGTCTATAAGCCACCCGGTCATTATTCTGGCTTCATGCATGATTTCTCGGAATTTCTTTCTGAATTAGTTTTAAGCTATGATAGAATTGTGATTTTGGGTGACTTTAACCTGCATTTCGAGAGGGTAGATGATTCTTCAACATCCGTCAACACTAATCTTGTGGAATTGGTTGGCTTCACTCAGTGTCATTGGCCCAACACATATTCATAATCATACTTTAGACCTGATCTTAAGCTTTGGTGTTAAGATTGCCATGGTTGACATCCATTCACACAATCCCAGCTTGTCGGACCATTTTTTTTAACATCCAGTCTTCAATTGGCCCACCCTGTATTATCAGAAACTAGGATGTACTTAAGTCGTACTTTTACTGCCACAATGTCTTCACAATTCATTGAAGCACTACCAACTTATCTTGATTATCCAGCCAGCCCCCTCTGTATTGACTAAATGGCAAATAAGCTTGCTAATGCCCTCTGTAGTACCCTCGATTTAGTTGCCCCATTGAAATTTAAAAAGGCTACTCAGAAGAAGAGACCAGCCCCATGGTACACCGACCAGACGCGGACTCTGAAGCAAAAATTCCATCAACTAGAATGCAAATGGCGCTCCACTAAACTCCAGGTATTCCATTGGGCTTGGAAAGAGAGCCTTGTTGTGTATAAGCATGCTTTGTCTATTGCTAGGTCTTATTTTGCAAATCTTATACAGGAAAATAAAAATGACCCTCGATTCTTGTTCAAAGCAGTGGCCAAATTAACAAACAACCATGCTGCAAGTTCCCCTCAAATTCCAGCCTCCTGCAGCAGTGATGATTTTTTTTATATTCTGTAGTGGCAAAATAATTTAAATTAGAGAAAACATCAGTGCTTCCCTGGCAGTTGGTGAAGGCCTTAACTTAAAACCTCATGCTATGCATATAAACCAATTTGATTCATTCTCTCCCATACCCCTGAGCGAACTTGCCAAACTAGTCCATCCATCCATTTTCTATACCCGCTTGTTCCTCACTCGGGTCACGGGGCGAGCTGGGCCTATCCAAATGACTACGGGCTAAGGCAGGGACCCACCCTGAACAGCTTGCCAATCCGTCGCAGGGCGCACACACCATTCACTCTCACACTCATACCTATGGGCAATTTGGTGTCTCCAATTAGCCTGATATGCATGTCTTTGGACTGTGGGAGGAAACCGAAGTCCCCTGCGAAAACCCACGCAACACGGGGAGAACATGCAAACTCCACACAGAAAGGCCCCAGGCCGGATCAACAACTTGTCTCTTAGATGCCATCCCAAGTAAGTTACTGAAGGAACTCCTGCCCATTCTTGGCAGTCCAATTCTGCACATAATCAATTCTTCCCTGATTTCAGGTTTGGTTCCAACTTCATTTAAGATGGCTGAAATTAAGCTTCTACTCAAAAAACCAAATTTAAATCCAACAGTTTTGGCTAATTATAGGCCGATCCCAAACCTTCCATTTCTATCCAAGATCCTTGAGAAATGTGTTGCCCAACAGCTCACTTGCTTCTTGCAAATGAATAAGGTAAATGAGAAGTTTCAGTCTGGCTTTAGAAAACATCATAGCACTGAAACAGCCCTCACTGTAGTAATGAATGATCTACTGCTCTCCATGGACTGTGGCCGCATCTCTGTCCTTGTTCTACTTGATCTAAGTGCTGCCTTCGACACAATAGACAACCATATTCTTCTTCACAGGCTAGAAAATCTTGGTATTTCTGGACTCGCCTTTTCATGGTTAGTATTCCAAGGCGAACTTTGGAATACCTCAAGGATCTGTTCTGGGCCCTCTGCTGTTTTCCTTATACATGCTTCCCCTTGGAAGCATCATAAGTAGATATGATGTGAAGTACCACTGTTATGCTGATGACACGCAGCTTTATATATCTTTTAGGTCAGGTGAAATTGACCCACTAACTATATTAGAGATGTGTCTTAAAGCTGTTAAAGCATGGATGACACAGAATTTTCTCTCTTTAAATCCAGATAAGACTGAAATATTGGTAATTGGTCCCAAATCGCTCAGAGACACATTACTCAAGTTTTCCCTCAACGTTGACGGACTCCCAGTTTCTGCCAAAGCTGTTGTCAAAAACCTTGGTGTCACCCTTGATTCAGAACTCTCTCTCCACTGTCATATTAATAACATCATATAAGTGGCTTTCTTTCATCTCATAAATATATCTAAGCTGAGAAAAATGTTGTCTCTTCAGGAAGCCGAAAAAATAGTTAATGCATTTGTATCCTCTCGGCTGGATTACTGTAACGTTTTACTGTGAGGCTGCACCAGTTCTATCCTGAATTGCCTTCAATTAGTGCAGAATGCTGCTGCTAGGGTTCTGACCAGGACGAAGAGATTTGACCACATTAGCCCAGTTCTCAAAGATCTTCACTGTCTGTCTGTCTAATTTAGAATTGAATATAAAATTCTACTGCTTACCGGCAAAGCCTTAAATGATTTGGCCCCAGAATATCTTAGTGCACTTCTCATTCCTTACTCCCCTCCAAGATTACTTCATTCACAAGGTGCTGGATATTTGAAAATTCCAAATATATCCATTTGGAGGCAGAGCATTCTCCTACAAAGCCCCAGTCTTGTGGAACAATCTCCCAACAAACATTCGGGCCTCAGACACAGTCACGGTGTTCAAGAGTAGGCTAAATATTTACCTTTTTGGTCAAACCTATGATTAGATCATGATTAGTTATTTATAAACATTTACTTGGCTCTGATGGGACTGACTAAACCCTAGTTTCATGATGGGTTCACAAGATATTGGAAGCCTGAGTTAAGTAAATCCATGTGGAACCGGTGGCACTGAGCATGCATTAACGGTGCCAGTGGGGCTTGCTACAGCCTTAGTCACCGGGGAGGTCCATATGGTACTATTGTTTAGAAAATCAAAAGTGATCTAACAGCCTAGAGTAAGTGTTGGGCCTCTGTGCTGCAGGAAGTGGATGGAGGGGTGTTGACTGTTTCCTGACCAGTCTGCTTCTAACTTCTCACTTGACAGAGGAGGGTACTTTGATTATCATGCAGTAGTTTTATCCAGTGACTCACATCCCTTTCTTCTTTGTCTCTTTCCAAGGATCTTTCCGTCCACTACCCTGAGTCCTGGACCGTATAAGCCCTGTCCCTCACCTTGAGCTCTGGCTGCTGCTGTCCAGCTGTCCTGATCCGGTCCTGGTCCAGTCCTGCACCATTCTCGACTTGCCACTTTCTGAAACTACCGAAGCCACTGTACAGATGGACTTAAATGGAACTCTTCTGCAGTTTCATTCTATTTTACTTTTTCTTATTAATTAGCTAGCCCACGGAGGATGGGCTCCCCCACTATAGCCGAGCTCCTCCTGAGATTTCTTCCCACTGGGGAGTTTTTTCTCACCACTGTTCGAGGATTTTTCTCCCTACTGGTAGTTTTTTGCCTCATTTGCTGTAGTGGGGAATAGGCTGGGCACTTCCTTTTTATTTCCTTAAACTCTCATTGTAAAGCATCTTTGTGACAGTCTCTGTGAAAATTGAATTGAATTAAGAGCTTTGCAAGACCCAGAATTAAACACAGGTGGAAGCAATGAATGAAATACCAGAGCCGAAACCAAAAGAGGGAACGTGATTGGATGACGAGACTCAGGCATGCTGAAGGCTGTCACACGACATCACTGGAGAATGCAGATTGGGAGTGGATTGTCAGACGGCAGAAATGAAAGCTGAAATAAAAAACGAAAGTAAGGCACAAGCACAAGTAAGCACGAGACAACACACAAAAGGCAGAATCATAACAGTACCCCCCCCTAAGTAGCGCCACCTGGCGCTTAAAACGCCAAGAACTAAGAATACAAGAAACACCAAAAACTAAATACAAAACCCCACAAGACAAATACAACACAAGGAACCTCTACAAAGTACTAAATACAAAAACCCGACAGAAAAACATCCAACGAAATACTTAAGACAAAAACCCTAAAGACTAAGACCCACAACACCTAACCAAATACTAAACAGTACAAGAACAAGAAACACTAAACATAAACAAGATTACTTAGATTCTCCAGCATAAGCTGGGGCTATGGCTTAGGATGAGTCTTGTGGAACTCTGTGATCAATTTCTTATCGAGGGTGAATCTCGCAAGTACCCACAAATGTTCCTCGGGACCATAACCTTCCCAGTCCACACGGTAATGTAGCCCCCTACCCCTCCGCCGACAGTTCAGAAGCTTGCGGACGGTGGGGGCTTGGGATCTGGGTGGAGGGGGTGGATGACGAAGGGCCAGACTCGGGAGACGTGGAACACTGGATGGATGCGGCGCATAATGTGGGGTAACTTCAAGCGGATGGCGGTGGGGCTGATGATTTTGTCGATCAGAAAGGGACCAAGGAACCTGGGGGCAAGCTTGCGGGACTCAACACGTAAGAGGATGTCTTGGGCAGAGGGCCAGACCCTCTGGCCGATGCGGTAGGTGAGGGCCGGCTTGTGTCGCTTGTCCACCGAGTCCTTCATCTGTTCCCCAGCACGGACGAGGGCGCGGCAGGCAGTGCGCCAGGTGTTTTGGCACCGCTTGATGAAGGCCTCGGCAGAAGGAACCCCCACCTCCGCCTCCTGTGAGGCGAACAGGGGAGGCTGGTAGCCCAGGCAACACTCGAAAGGATGGAGACCAGAGGCTGCCGATGCGTGCGAGTTGTAAGCTATTCAACCCAAGGCAGATGGGCCGACCATGAGCTTGGGTTCTTGGCGCACACGCACCGCAGCATGGTCTTCAGGGTCTGGTTGGCCCACTCAGTCTGGCCGTTAGACTGTGGGTGATACCCGGAAGTGAGGGAACAGGAGGGACTTAGGAGGGACAGGAAAGCTTTCCAAAAATGAGAAGTGAACTGGGGACTACAGTCGGAAACAATGTCGGCAGGGATACCATGGGGGCGGACTATGTGTTGGCTGTGGATTAGGCTGAGGGAAGCTTGGGGAGTGCTATGAAGTGGGCTGCTTTTGAAAAACGGTCAAAAATAGTGAGGATAGTGGTATTACCTTGGGAGGGAGGAAGGCTGGTGCCAAAGTCTAGGGCTACGTGGGACCAGGGATGACTAGGGATAGGGAGTGGCTGAAGGAGACTAAAGGGGAGTGTATGGGGTGTCTTAGCAGTTGCCCAGACCGAGCAGGCACTTACAAAACCCTTGACATCCTCCGGTAAGTCCGGCCACCAGAAGCGACTTCGAATAAAGGCCGTGGTCCTCTTGACCTCCGGATGGCCTGAGAACTGGGATCCGTAACCCATTGCAGCACCTCTGACCAGAGGCCATGGGGAGGGAACAGGCAGTTATCGGGACAGGTATTAGGCGCGGCCTGCCCGCCCTTGCTGCCCGGTCCCTTTCCTCTATGGGGAGCTAGATGGCATTGAGGAAACGACTCGGGGGAAGGATGGTCTCAGGAGGGTTCTCGGAAGTGGCCCCTGTCTCGAATTGTCCAGAAAGGGCATCAGCCTTGGCATTACGGGACCCAGGCCTGTAAGCCAAGGAGAAATTAAATCTCTCGTGAAATAAGGCCCACTGGGCCTGGTGGAGATTAAGCCTCTTGGCCGTCTTGAGGTACTCGAGATTTTTGTGGTCCGTCCAAATCAGAAATGGCGTAGTGGCTCCCTCTAGCCAGTGACGCCACTCCTCTAGGGCCAACTTGACTGCCAGTAATTTGCTTACCAACGTCATAGTTAGCTTCAGTAGGCTTGAGGTGGTGTGAAAAGAAGCCACAAGGGTGTACCTTCCTGTCCTTGGTGGATCTCTGGGACAGCACTGCTTCCATGCCCATGTTGGAGGCATTCACCTCCATGATGAACTGGGATGCTGGGTCCGGAGTCATCAGGATGGGGGCAGACGTAAACCGCCGCTTAAGCTGCTGGAAGGCCTAGTCCACCTGGGGCTTCCAGCAGGATGGTTGCTTGACGGAAGTCAGCGCGGTCAGGGGGGCTGCCACCGTGCTGTACCCTCGGATGAACCGGCGGTAGAAGTTTGCAAACCCCAGGAATCCCTGGAGAGCTTTGCGGTCCTTAGGCTGGGGCCATTCAAGGACGGACTGCACTTTCGCGGGATCCATTCTCAGGGAGCCGGGAGAAATGATGGAACCCAGAAACGTTGTGGAGCAGGTGTGGAACTCGCACTTTTCCCCCTTCATGAAAAGGCAGTTCTCCAATAGGCATGCCGAATGTGCACCTCCCGAGTGCGTGAGATAATGAGGATGTCATCCAGATAGACATAAAAGGACCGGCCGATCATGTCACCCAGGACATCGTTCACCAGGCTCTGAAACACTGCGGGCGCGTTGGTAAGGCCAAAGGGAACCACCAGGTATTCCCAGTAGCCACTGGGGGTATTAAACGTGGTCTTCCACTCATCCCACTCGCGTATCCGCACCAGGTGGTAGGCGTTCCGCAGATCCAGCTTGATAATCACCTGGGCCCCCTGGATGATGTTAAAGGCGGACGAAATGAGGGGAAGGGGACAACGGTGCAGGACCGTAATCTTGTTAAACCCTTTATAGTCGATGTAGGGCCGAAGCGCACCATCCTTCTTCGCCGAAGAAGAACCCGGCTTCTGCTGGCAACGTGGAGGGCCGTATTATCCCAGCCGCGAGAGACTCCTGGAGGTACTTCTCCATGGCGACTCTCTCAGGCTGAGACAGGGAGAAGACCCGCCCCCAAGGCGGCATTGCTCCCGGCAGGAGGTTGATCTCGCAATTATAGGGCCGCTGCGGTGGCAGAGACACCGCCCTAGGCTTACTGAATACTGCACCCAGATCATGGTATTCAGCAGGGACTCGGGAGAGATCAGGCGCTGGCTCAGAAGACACCTGTGACCCAGGCAGTGGTGAAGCCGCGTGGCGAAGACAGCGGGCGTAACAGGAGGACGTCCACTCACGGACCTCGTGGGTGGACTAGTCCAAAACCGGGCCATCCTCGCGGAGCCAGGGGTGTCCCAGAACCACCGAGGATCCGGGAGACCGGATGATCAGAAAGGAAATGGTCCCACGGTGGTTGCCAGAGATCAGAAGCTGGACTGGAGCCATTTGCTGTTGATTCAGAGCCAGTCTTTAGCCCCTGAGGCCGAAGACGGTCAGAGACCCTGGCAGTGGGGAGAGAGGAATACCCCAGGAGGCTGCGGCTCTGGCGTCCAGAAAATTCCCCTCCGCTCCAGAATCCACCAAGGGGGAAGTGCTACGGCTCTGGTTGTTCCAGGAGAGGGTCACAGGGATGCAGGTTCGATGGTTGGGAAGAGGCCTCGGGTCGAGTATTGCCCACTACTGCTTCACCGGTCACAACAGGGCGTTGGCTCTTCTCAGAGCAGTTGGTAACAAAATGCCCCTGCTGACCACATTAGAGGCAGGCCTTGGACCGCATGCAGCGATACCTCTCCTCCTTCGTCAGACGGCTGCGTCCTATCTGCATGGGCTCAGGCCGGTGGGCTCGGGAGGATGCTTGACTGTGAGGAGCTGGTGACGGGGACCGGATGACAGGAACCTCGGAGGGTTTGGAGGGAACTAGCCGACGTCGCCCCAAGAGAGTGGCAGTCTCATCCTGGCGGCTGTTGGAGAGAGCTGCCCGACGTCGCCCCAAGCGAGTGGCAGTCTCCTCCTGGCGGCTGTTGGAGAGAGCTGGCCGACGTCGCCCCAAATGAGTGGCCGTCTCCTCCTGGCAGCTGTTGGAGAGAGCTGGCCGACGTCGCCTCAAGCGAGTGGCAGGCTCCTCCTGGCGGCTGTTGGAGAGAGCTAGCCAACGTCGCCCCTAGCTAGTGGCAGTCTCCTCCAGGCAGTTGTCAATCTGGATGGCAAGATCCGCCACAACCTCGGGAGTCTCGCGTAAATCCTGGAACAAGAGGTGGTCCTTAATGCCATCAGCTAGCCCTTCCACAAAGAAGTCTCGGAGGGCTTGGAAATTCCACTCGGAACTGGCAGCTAAGGTCTGAAACTCTATGGCGTACTCTGCCACCGAGCGGCTTACCTGCCGGATCCGGGTCAGCTCTCTTCCGGCAGCGGTACCGTGCCTGGTGCGGTCGAACAGCCACTCCATCTCAGATGACAGGGCCGAGAAGGTGGAAACACAAGGGAGGCAGGCTGACCAGGCGGCGGTGCCCCATGGAGAGCTGGACCCGTCAGGTGAAAAATGACGAAGGCTACCTTGGCAGGCTCCGTGGCGTAGGTTCTGGGTTGCAGGGCGAAGAGTATCTCGTATGTGCTCAGAAATGGCCTACAGGACCCAGGATTGCCATTGTCGCGCTCAGGAGGTAGTAGCTGAGGCTCTGGTGCAAAACTGGCGCAGGAAGCTGCGATGCTGCAGCTCCAGCGGGAGGGTTAGGTTGCCCTATGCTCCTAGTAGTGGTGGTCTGCTGCACCGCCAGGGCAGCAGTCAGGTGTTAGATCTGCTGCCGCTGGCGCTGGAGCTCGGCATCGTGGGAATCGATCCTGCTGGTGTTCAGCAGATGGAACTTCTGTTAATACGAGGTCAAGGGAGCACCAGATGCAGGAACCAAAGTTTTTATTGAAGCACAAAACACTAGGAGAAAATTGGCAGACAAGCCAGAAATAAAACACCGTGCACATGCACTGAACAAATGGGAAAACTAAGGTACACTGCCCAAGGCAGGGGGAAACAGAAATACACACTCCAGGAGTGGCTAAACTTAAAAAACAAAAATTGGACCTAGACTGACGAATAACACTGGGAGTCTAGACAAGGGGCAGACAAGATGAGGGCGCAGCAAAATACAAGACTCAGAAATCATTCAAAGGAAATACTCGGAAGGCACAAATAGCTGAGATTTCGCAATGCAGAGCAGAGTCTAACAAAGGTCCGTTTGATGTCTCCCCCCATCTCTGCCACATATAGAGTCATGCGAGGAGGCGGGGACTCGAAAAGCAATCTCGACTGGAACAGAAACACATGGGATTGAAGGAATAGTTTATAAAGTTAATAAAAGGAAATTCAGTTATTAACGACTTACCCCCATGCTGATGAGAAGTCCAGTGTAGTTTTTTATTCCTCAAAGGGCAGCCAGAGACTTGGGGGGTTTTCCTCCTGCACCGATAATCCATATAACGAGCGTCTATGGTTACCGAAAAGAAAAGGTCCATAAAACTACACAAAAACTTTGTAATATTCCTCCATACTGTTCGTCCGCTGCAATCCAAGTGTCCTGAAGGGGTAACATCCAGCGTTTACCCGAAACTATGTCATTTTGTACAGTTTTATAGCCTATTATTCTCTCTAGTATGTTTGCATGGAGGCACGCCAGTGCCCATAGACAGCCATTATAACAGGAGCAGAAAAGTTTGGGAAGAGAGCAGGTAAGCTCCTTTTTTTTAAATAGTCACCCTGACCATATACTTTACAAGAAAAAAATAAATGAGGACAATGAGGTCTGCTCTCACTCACTGTATTTTTGTTTTTACCATAGGACCTACGGTCTGCCAGAAAATGGCAGTAGTTCGGACAACGTGAATGAAGAATTCTTTGAATTCCTCTCTGTCTCACAGCGCTTGTGAGAAAGCAAGCACACAGAGGTGCTGCGGTCTCCTGAGAGACAGGCACACACAGAGAAGAGCTGCAGTGTCAGACTCATGCGAGCGCACAAACACACACATACACACACACCTGTCTGTGTTTCTCACCGGAAAAAATACAGCGTCAGCGATTAAACAAGCCGATATACACAAATTTCTGAGTGGTAAGTAAGGATCGACCGATATGGATTTTTTAGGGCCGATGCCGATGCCGATTTTTTTCCATCACCCTTAGCCGATAACCGATAATGGACTGCCGATTTTATTGGGCCGATATTTGTGGCCAATACTGCTTTTGCTCCCTCAATTTACATCAAAAAAATGACACAATGATTAAAAATATCAGAGGTCTCAGGTTAGACAAACATTTATTGAAAAGTTTCAACCAGCCATCGATGTGATGGCTGCTCCTCCCCAGTGAGACGCGCAGCCCCCCCCCAAACACACACACACACACACACACACACACATCAGCTGAGCAGACGATGACCGAAAAACTCTGTTACCGCTGGATTGATAACGACAGCAAACAGCTCTGAATACGTTTTCACGAAACACTGACACAAATTAGTACAACATGTAAAACATTGCCCTCATTTAAGTTCTAGTGCACGCCAAACGCCTCTCTGATAGCAGGCGTGGCTGCGCCACTCTGCTCTGAGGGAGAGAGCACACAGCAGGGCTCGAAATTAACTTCTTTGCTTGGTAGCGCTGCGCTCCTAAGTTCAAAAAGTTAGGAGCGCGAGCAAAAATTTAGGAGCATGCACACTGAAATCAAAGAAGCGCCTATATATATTTTTTAATGTTTAAAGAAACTACAATATAACACTCCACATTAACAATACAACTGTCTCCAACAAATGACAATTATTAAACAATATGAGGGTCTTTAGTTCATTGATTAACAAAGGTTTCCACTAAATTGGCTTTATGCCATATCTGGAGGCCAGGATTTAAAATTGGGTCTCCTTGCTCTCTGCCCTTCCATCCATCTCCTCACTGCGTGTGAGGCATCAAATATGTCCAGAGGACCCTCCACACTGATCCCAATCAAATCTTAAATTGCATTAGGGTTAATTGCAGATCTGACGCAAAGTCCTTTTTTGCCTCAATATTGCAATATGAATCAGTCCGCAGCGGTAACTTTGCTATTTGTTGGCTTATTATAACATAAGCAGACTCATATCCAATGAGTTGGATATGTTTGTTTTAAGATAGCCGATGCCACACGCCCAGGCGCGTCTCTAGGACTAAAGATTGGTGGGGCCCAGAGCTCCCCTTAATTACTAACCCTGACTTGCACGCAATCATTCGCATAATTGACAAACAATACTTCCAGGATTTTCCTGGCTTTTTTAATGTTTTTTTGATTTTTTGAACTTTTTCAAAAAGTGGCAATGAAAGTCGCAATGTCTTGGCAATATTTTTTTGTCCGCGAGAAATTTGCGTGGATTGGTTGAATTTGCTTTAATAGTTGCAATCGCAACATGCAACTTCCTTGAGGGACTGAGCAATAGATTCACTCCGAGAACACGCTGGTGCGGTATGGTACATTTCGGTACGGCGACAATCATTAATCTGGAAGCGTAATTTCGTGCATTTAAATCAGCGTTATTCAGAATTGCACAATGACGATTTAAATGGTCTTATATTTTATTTAAACAAAACGATCATGAAACGCCAGTTTAATCACTTGATGAGTGGAAAAGGTAGCGCAGACGTTTGAGAGCAGTTTGTCTTTCATAAAGCGTTGAACAATTTTTGAGTGGCCAGAAAAATTATTTAAATCTGAATTTATCCCATTATTTAGGCGTCAATTGATCTCACGGAGAAAGAAACCGTAGCTTCGATTGCCAGAGGATTATTGTCAAAACTGGAAAACGTGTTAATAACGGAAAATAACTGAGTACAAACCAGGAACAATCTTTGACGCAAAGGCATGGTCCGGGCTCCACCAATTATCACTTCCGGAGACGCCACTGCAAACGCAATTGTCTTCTAATTTCGGCATTTTCAAGAAAACGTTGCGTGTACTTGCAAATATATTAACGTTTACTAGTCTAAAGACGCGCTTTAAAAATGTTAATGATTTTTGCAGATAGGATACTGAAGATATGAGCGAGGAAACCGAGACGGAGATTTAAAGGCTGCGCAAACGCCGAGCCGCGAGGCAGCATATTTTGATAAGTTGCAACTAATAACAGAAATACGGATCTACTCGTTTACGCACAGGTGTCACAGTATTTTCTGTGTTTCGTGCTTTCTCTATGTTTGGAAGGACGTTCACGTTTAAAGTGTTTGGACTCAGTTGATAACGCGCTGTTAACAGCCAGATTCGGGTCATTATCTTTACAATGAACATGGTGCACTTCACCTTCTGATAACCTGAGCCATTCAACATTTTGATGCAACTCTTTGCGAGAATAATCAACTGATTTTCGCTGCCGATTCATCCGAATCACCGTCATGATTTCAGTTTCAGTAACTTTTGATACCGACTCGACTTTTTTAACGTTAACGGTACCAAAAAAAAAAAAAAAACAAGAAGTTTTCCATCGCTCTTCGTTCCATTTTCAGTCCAAATCTTGTGCATAGGTACAATAGTAACTCTCATTCCCGCGAAATGGATTGTTTTACGGCTAATATTAACAATTCTAGAATCAGTACAGAGGTTTACGACGTCAACCTCCCCTTTGATTGGTCAGAATGGTCACTGGCAGCTCAACGGAACACACTGGGTGCGCTCGGCTGCGGTATGTCCAGTAGATTTATGCGCTGCTCCAAGACATGCGCCCATGTTTAAGCTGCAGCGGCGGTTGGCATGCCTTCTGACTACCAAATGTATCTGAAAAGAGGCGTTTAATTGGGGGAAAAAGCGGTCGCACAGGTGCAACTATTTTAATTAGAAGGTCACAGTCTTAATTTTGTTCGCAAGTTCGAGCCCTCCACATACACACGAAACGAAACGCATTTAACCTCACCCCGGTGTTCGCTGAATTAAACTCCTACAAACACCATGACAACGTTGACATTACTTAATCCTTAAATCGGTGTTCATTACATCTGTACATATTAGCCCACAACTACGTCAACATCTCCCTAAATACAATGGTAAGCACTTTTAAAGACGAAGCATTCAGCAGCATTCCCGTTTTACTGACCCACAAAATTAAATATGTTTGCAAGCACTTGTACTAATTGGCATTCATGTTTCCTATTTCAAAGTGGGTGGCAATATTTCAACTAAGTTTAACAGTGAGAGGCAAAAAGAAATTTTAAAACACCTTGTTCTGAAGCAGCCATTGCGTTCACCACTCTTCCAGTAGGGGAGGAGTAATGCGTCTGCATGTGTTGCAGGGTCTTCCGGCAACACAGAGCTGCCCCTGGATGCCTGTCTGTAAATCATGCCGCGGAAATATAAATCGGCGAACCCACGCGCGAATCGGCCGATGCCGATTCTGGTAAAAAAAAAATGCAAAAATCGGCCTAATATATCGGCCGGCCGATGTATCGGTCGATCCTTAGTGGTAAGCTCTCTGAAATTTATCCTTCAAACAATGTCAGATGATACACGTGTTTGTGTGTGCGAGAGAGAGAGAGAGAGAGAGAGAGACTAACTACCTACAATCTGCCAGACTGCCATTCTAATGTGTGTGTGTGTGTGTGTGTGTGAGACAAAGGGAGAGAAAGAGAGAGAGAGACAGACGGACAGACTAACTACCAACACTTTGCCAGACTTCCACTCTTGTCTGTGTGTGTGAGTGTGTCTGTGAGAGAGAGAGAGAGAGAGAGAGAGAGAGACATTACTTTTGACTTTCGCGTCAACATTTCGGCAAGCACATTCTCGAGGTTCGTCCTGACGAAACGCAGTTCTAGTTATTATGTGCAAGCCTAAGGCAAGCCACATATTGTTCTTCCTTGTCGCGTTTATTTATTTATTTCTTTATTATTATTTTTCCATTTCCACAATCGGATGTCTCGTATCAACTGCCCGCCCGTTTGTGATAGAGACGCGGTTCAAACGCCAAAACGTGCGGCCCGACCGTGCCCCCCGACCTTGTATACACGGTTCCATAACCCCTTTTCATTCTTCCGCAATCCCCGTTTTTCATCCCTTCTTTTCTCATTTTACATGCAAGTCAATGGGCGGAATGTTTGTATCATTTTCCTCTCACTCTAGAATTTACAGTGGAGAGAGACAAAATCATAACTCAACAAAACATTTTGAAATTGCTCCCGCGGCCACAATTTCCAACGTACACACACAAATTATACATCAAAACGTAGGAAAATTTCTTCAGGTTTTAAAAATATCACAGTGGAAGAAAACAGACAAAGGGTTGAGACTCCAGGCGCCCTCAAGCGACAGGAGCGCAGCCCACCTGCCCCATAGAAAGCCATTATAACAGAAGCAGAAAACTTTTGGAAGTCGCCACCCTGATCACATACTTTAGTCTACAAGAAAAAAAAATATATCCCCAGAGTCTCTTCTCGCTCACCGTTTCTTTGTTTTTACCATAGGACCAACGGTCTGCGAGAAAATGGCAGTAGTTCGGACAGTGTCACTGAGCCACTCCCCCATAGGCAGCCATTGTAACAGGAGCAGACTGTGCAGACACCTTATTTAATTCGCCCCCCTGACCACAAACTTGACCCCACAAAAAAAAAAAAGTCATGAGGACGATCATCAGAGTCTCCTCTCACTCACGGTATTTTCGTGAGAACCATTTCGTGAGAACGCGCGGCCCGACCGTGCCCCCCGGCCTTGTATACACCTTTGCATGGCCCCTTTTCATTCTTCCACAATCCCCGTTTTTCATCCCTTCTTTTTTTACATGGAAGTCAATGGGCGGAATGTTCACATCAATTTTCGCTCACACTAGGATTTAGAGTGGAGAGGTAAAAAAAAAAAAGACAAAATTTTTGAAATCGCTCCCCCGGCCACAATTTCCAACGTACACACACACAAATTATCCATCAAAACGTAGGACAATTTCTGCAGGCCGGAAAAAATGTTACTTTGGGAGAAAACAGACAAAGGGTTGAGACTCTAGGAACCCTCAAGCGACAGGAGCGCAGACCAACCGCCCCACAGACAGCCATTATAACAGGAGCACAAAATTTTGGGAAGACAGCCGACAAACTCCTTTTTTTAAATCGTCATCCTGACCACATACTTGACACTGCAAGAAAAAAAAATACATGGGGATGAACAGCAGAGTCTCCTGTCACTCTCAGTATTTTTGTTTTCACCATAGGACCGACGGTCTTCCAGAAAATGGCAGTAGTTTGGAAAGTGTCACTGACCAACTCCCCCTTAGGCAGCCATTATAACAGGAGCAGACTGGTGAAAATCACCTTCTTGAAATCGCTGTTTTGACAACGTACTTGACCGTACAAGAAAAAAAATAAATGGGGACGATCAGCAGAGTGTCCTCTCTCTCATGGTATTTTTGTTTTTAGAATAGGTCCTACGGTCTGCCAGATATTGGAGGTAGTCCGGATGCTAGTTATCATTGAACTCAGTTGTGCTTGCCATCGCATGCTGAACATGCCAGTAAACCTTTGAAATGGTTATAATATAAAAATTGTTCAAATTCCTCCTGTTGGCCATTAGCTAGCTTGCATGATTACAAACACTCCCACTAAATTAGCTTGCTAGCTAGGACATCTAAAACCCATCCCCCCACATTTTCAGAAAGAGTCCGATCTGCTGCCAACATTGCATGCTTCTCGCCATTGATCATTTGTGATCACACTGTTCGGTCCAACAATGCTTGACACACATCACATATCTAATGCAATGACAGCATTGATCAATATTTTCAGTAGATGGCCCAAAAATGTAAAAGAGCATTCAGGTGAGAAGCTGATCGAGTGTGGCTGAGTAGCCAGCCAGCGAACGATTAGGGCCGGTTCATACTCCACGCAAGGTACGCGAGCGCGAACACGAGGCAACGCATCGAGCAACGCAAGGTTGTGTAGCAAAGTGTCGTCCAAATTTTTGTAATGCGACGCATCGACGCGTGTATTTCCGTGAGATTCCTATAGGGGAGATAAAGCCAATAATGCACCATACCCTGTCTTCAACACATCAAAAAGAAAAAAGGAGGAGGAGAAGGAGAAGACTTTGCTTCCCCCTATTGCACGAGCAGTGTACTGCTTTTTAACGAGGCACAGCGCAGCAAGTGAGGCGCGTTTAGGCTTTTCTGTGAATGGAATAGAACGGACCTGTGCTCGCGTTTGCTCGCATACCTTGCGTAGAGTATGAACCGGCCCTTACGTTCACTTCGCGTTGAGCGATATAGCCTGTACGATATCTGATTTCTGCTTGAAGCACCAATGAAGCCTCAATTACCCAACATGAGCTGGCCAAATGCGTGAACACTGTGTAGCCTTTGTGCTTTGCGAACATCATCACCGTCCCCATTCCTCCAAACTTGAAAGATCCAACCCTTATATTACTTGAAACAGAAATTCTCATAGGAAAGGAAACTGGGAAAGGTGCAAAGATCGAAATACACAAGTAATCTTTTTGAATTCTAAGGCACGAAGGAAGTCTCAGAGCAAGCTAGCGTTGTACGTTAGCGACAGCTTTAAACAAGCAATCAGGGCCCCATATTCACAAAGCATCTTAGCACTAAAAGTAGGTCCTAACTGCCGGATTTAGGAGAAACTCCTAAAAAAATTGGGCGTGTCAGTCGTAAATTTAGGACTCCTTATTATTTTTGCTAAGTGTTATTCACAAAGCATTTTAGGCCTGAAAGTAGCTCTTAAGTCTGGGAGACCTTAAAAGTAGTCAAGAGGACTCCTAACTCACTAAAACCTATTCACAAAGAATCGGAAAATGGCTTCGGCTGTTGGTAGACAGAATGACTTGGAAATTCTGAACGATGCGCAGTTATTGAAAAGATATCGGATCAACCGTGAAGGGATTTTATTCTCGTTGACTTGGTGAGGGAGAGAACTACGTCTCCAACCACGAGAAACAATCCAATAAGCCCCGAAATAAAATGTTGACAGCACTTTGTTACTAGGCCACTGGAAAAAATGCAACTTTGCAACTTGGACAATTTAGGGATTTCACAATCATTTGTCAGTCGCTCAATTCAACAATCAATGCAATCTGTGAATCCATATCATCCGGCAGTTTATCTGTTTTCCAATAGACGTTCGCCAACAACAAAGAATCAAACTTTAATTCTTGCACATCTCAGGTATGCCCGGTATCATCGGTGCTATTGATGGTACCCATATTTGAATTATTTCTCCGTCCGAAGATGAAGAGGTATTTGTAAACAGAAAAAAAGTTTGTTCCGCCAACACCCAGATCGTAGGCTATTTGATGCCGAATACAAAATTTTGGACATGGAGATTTTGGACATTGGCGAAATGGAGAGAATTCACGCACGACTCTCGCATTTTAATGGGAAGCAGCCTATACCAATTTTTTTGACAGGCATTATGTGCCTGTGGAATGCCACTTGCTCGGGGACAGTAGCTTTGGTGTACCTCCTCCTGCTATGCCTGAATTATTTAATTACGGCATTGAGCGAGGGTTACATTTAATAGATCATCATAATAATACTAGCCTGTGTCATATTTTGTATGCATATGTAAATTGTTGGCTATGAATTACAAACCAAGCTTAGTAGCCATGCTTTCCTGTTTGTACGATAGCCCGCTTATAGGCTGCAATCTCGAACCTCATCTGCGATTGCAGTCCACACCACCAGGGAATGCAGCATCTGTACGCTGATATTATTGCACGCATCCCGCTTGGATTTGCTGTTAACCCCAGAGCCAAACTTCACTTTGATTACATGCTTTAGCTCCAGCACCAACAGGGCCAGCAGCAGTAACTGGTCGTGGCTCCAGTTGGGCTTTCGCGTCCTTTTAGAGTTTTCATCCATGACAGTTTAGGGCAAACAAACTTGAACGGTCCAACATTTAAATGGTCGCAACATATTCTCGTTCTCATTGGGTAATAAGTTGCTAATTATAGCGTTTCATTCAAAACTTGTTTTACGCCATTATAGTTTTTACAATTTATCTCTCTCCTGTATACAATTAATTGCCTAGAGCATGATATGCGGGGACCACGCGTTGTGCATTTTCAAAAGTGCTAAATGTAATGTGAATAGAGGCCACTAGATGGCAGTATTTACCTTTTTTTTGTTAAGCCCAGACTGGAGATAGGTTTGGGCATGTTTTAGGCATGTCTGGGACAAGTCCCAGAGAAAAATTTGAAAAAGCCTAAAAGGTGGTAGGGGTCTGCAAAAGCGACTATAAGGAGTAGAATTGAGACAGTGAAGTAGTAGAAGAAATTGTAAGGAGAAGGATAAATGTGACCAGACCTGTCATTCTGTTCAAGACCTGTGAAGCTTTTAGTGGATTTTTGCCTGTGTTAGAGTATTTTCCTCACCCAGGACATCACCAAGCAACCCACCAAAGGGACTGTAAATATTTCTGTTTTTGTATATAACCAATCTTGGTCTGTAGAGTAGAGTAGTTTGTTGTTAGTTACCTTTGTTTAATTAAATGTGTTTTAGTTTTTAAATTTTTGTCTGTCATCCTTTCCTGTCGTTAATGTCATAACAAATTGGGGGCTCAAGTCCGGGATAGACCATTGTGTGAGTCATTTATTGAAAATCTAACATTTCAAATTGTAAAATTGTTTTTGTGAATTTTCCTATATAGATATATATTGACAGATAGACAGCAATGGCTGATTTCTTGGCATCACCAACCGTAGAGGTTTTGAAGTCTTTTAAAAAGACAGAACTACTAGAAATATGCAGACATTTAGAGCTGACAGAGGTAAAACCAGCCATGCGAAAAGCAAGACTGGCTAGAGAGATTGTTGAATATTACATTGATGAAAATGTGTTTGCACCTGGAGATCTGGAACAGTTTCCAGTGGAAAATCCAAATATAGAAATGGAACTCAAATTGAAAATGCTAGAGATTGACAGGGAGGAAAAAGAAAAACAAAGAGAATTTGAGAGAGAGAAAGAGGAAAGAGCAGAAAGAGAGAGACAGAGACAGAGAGATTTTGAATTAGAGAAGTTGGATAGAGAAGAAAGACTCCAAATGGAGCAACTAAAAATTAAAATTGAAACTGAAAATAAATTTTGGGCTACCCAGGAGGTAAAACTGGTGCCTTCATTCGCAGAGAAGGATGTTGACAACTATTTCCACTGTTTTGAAAAGATAGCAAAGAGTTGCCAGTGGCCAAAGGAACACTGGCCTCTGATGTTGCAAACTGTCCTCAAGGGTAAGGCTCAACAAGCCTATTTGGCTTTGTCTGCAGATGATTCCTCTGATTATGAGGTTGTCAAAAAGGTTATTTTGAGAGCTTATGAGTTGGTTCCAGAGGCTTACCAACAGAAATTCAGAGGTCTGAGGAAATCTGAAAATCAGACTTATGTGGAATTTGCTAATGAGAAGAAGGTTTGCTTTGAGCGCTGGTGTACTTCTATGGCGGTCAAGGATGATTTCAACTCACTAAAAGAGATGGTGTCAGTTGAAGAATTCAAGAACTGTTTTAAGGATGATATTAAGACCTACCTTAATGAGAAGCAAGCACTGAATTTGCAGTCAGCTGCCAAATTTGCAGACGAAAATGTTCTCACACATAAGTCCAAATTTCAGTCTAGCGGTAACAATAGATGGTTCCAATTTCAGAAAAGGGAACGGTGATACCTAAGATTCCTCACCCAAAGACGAAGACAAATCTGGTGATGGTACTCAGAAATCCAGTAACAGGTCTGATCAAAGTGTGAAAGCTGACAGTGACAAAAGTGGTCTAGTTTGCAGTTATTGCAAGAAATCTGGTCATGTTAAAACTTACTGTTGGTTGGCTAAGAAAGAAAAAGAAAAGGATACCAAACAAAATGCCTTTGTGAAAACAAGGTTAGAAACCCCTGTAGTAGATAACCGATCTGCTAAATTGCCTGCTTCTTGTGGGGCTAAAAAGCCTGATACTGCTGACTTTGTGAGGGAGGAATTTCTTCCATTTGTGTCAGAGGGATTTGTGGCTCTGAATGAGCATACTACTCCTATCCCCATATATATCCTAAGGGATACCCGAGCTTCTTAGTCACTTTTGTTGATGTGATGATCCCCGCTTCTGGGGATTTCATACTTGTACAAGGTATTGAAGGGAGGACTGTATCTGTACCCCTGCGCTCTATATTCTTGAAGTCAGATTTAGTTACAGGACAGGTAAAGGTGGGACTGATGTCAAGTCTACCTATCAAAGGTGTTTCTCTGTTGCTAGGCAATGACCTGGCTGGGGGCAAAGTAGTTCCCCCTGTACATCTTACTTCACAGTCGAGCACTGAAGCACACGATGAGGACCCATCTCTGAATCCTTCTTGCGCAGTGACTCGTGCTATGGCCAAGAAGGCTCAAAAAGTACAAAACCCAAAACCAGTGAAGTTGGCACGTTGTGTAAATCGTAAATAAAAACAGAATACAATGATTTGCAAATCCTTTTCAACCTATATTCAATTGAATACACTGCAAAGACAAGTTACTTAATGTTCAAACAGGTAAACTTTGTAATTTTTTGCAAATACTAGCTCATTTGGTATTTGATGCCTGCAACATGTTTCAAAAAAGCTGGCACAAGTGGCAAAAAAGACAGAGAGTTGAAGAATGCTCATCAAACACTTATTTGGAACATCCCACAGGTGAACGGGCTTATTGGGTGGGTGCCATGATTGGGTATAAAAGCAGCTTCCCTGAAATGCTCAGTCATTCACAAACAAGCATGGGGCGAGGGTCACCACTTAGTGAACAAATGCGTGAGCATAATAACATGTTATTATTTAACGCAGAATCTAGAAAAACGATACAACAGATTGGAAGCTTTGTTCAAATAAAAGTAGCCAGATGAGACATTGTTCCTGCAAATTACAAGGACTTGTATTATAGGTCAATGTTAAGATTAAAGTTAGGCTTAGGGTGAGGGCAGTGTTTAAAGTTAGGACTGCCGTACCGCTTTCTACATCAAAATGCATCGTAAAACTGCCGGACTCGTAGCAACTGCCATTATTTTATGGAACAAACTAGCCGCTTGGACTATTTTCTCATTTTTTTAATCCATGGGTTGTATGGGATATTTTCTTCAATGGGCTGCCCTGCCACCAAACAACCAATCACCGTGCTCATTGTCCCAAGACTCTTGCATGAGAATTGACGTCAGCCATAGCAACGGGGATTACTCCCACCTATCTCAGAGCTACTCCTATTCTAGGAGTTACCAGTTTTCTTAATTAAAAGTTGCTCTCAGCGGCTTTATGAATTACTTTTAAGATTTTACTTCAACATAAAATGTTTTAGCACGACTTCGGAGTGCTGCTAGCGCTAAGATAAGATGCTTTGTGAATACGGGCCCAGGACTGCACAAAGACCTTTCACTAGCTAGCTAGCTTGGGGCATGTTTCTCCAAAGCCTCACTTTTAACCATGACAGCAACTTACATAGTTTTTACATACAGTCTTTGAATGGCTCCAACAATGCAAGGTAGGAATAGTGTTTTCACACATTAACGTTAGCGTTTCACACGTAACGTTAACGTTAGAGGAAAATGCCCTGCAACCAAACGGAAAATACAAGGCAGTGTTTGCATTTGTGGAAGGGCAAAACCATACTGCTGGTTGATAACAACAACACGTTATAGAGTGGCGAAGTCACGCCCCTACCGGTGGACCACAAGGGACCTTATTTCGAAAAAAATTTATATGGTTGTCAATGGCGAGATAAAAGTTAATTTTCGATCCCGTTTGTTTTGCGCCATGAATTACACATATGATGTTTCTGAATTGAAATGATAATTTTCTAATCAAAGAAAGTTGCAGGTTGTCGTAAAGATTTTAAGTTATATTTATTTTTTTCTGAGGTCGCTCAATGAACTACATCCCTCCGTCTCACTGAAATTACGTCATCGACACCAACATGGCCGTAAGTCTGGAACATTTCACCGCGTTCTTCTAGAACGAGAATAAAAGTATTAAAAGAGGCGAAAACCACCTCAAGTCTGGTCATATTGAGAACTGCAGCTATGCGAAAGGGGAGTTTGTCGGTTCCGTCAGAGCTAGTATGCGGGACCGACTCTACGAGGTTTCGGTGAGTGTTAAACAAGCAAAATGGCAACTAGCTAACGTTACGTTACTGTTAGCACCAGGAGGTATCTATAAGTGTAGCTAGCTTGCTAACGTGCGCAGGCGCGTGCAGGCCCATCTGGACGCTCTGGACTTTTCCCGGTGGCCTGTGTCCTTATTAGCCTGCCTGGCTGCCAATAAATAAAATGCACCCACTGGCCCGCTGTTTCCAGGCGGACAACACACACTTGTTGCAACAGCAGCAGCGCTGGCAGCACTATGTTGACAGAGAGCACGCCCCCTCACTGCATAATGCACACGTAGCCAACATGAACTCTGTGATCAGATGGTAAGATTGATCGAAATTACAGCGATCACCGTCTTTCTTTTAGAGGACTCGTGTTGTGACTGGTTAGTTACTTTATGGCCCGCCTCTACACAGCCAAAACACTGGAAGTGTAGAGGAGCACATGGAGCTGACTGTGAGAGGAGGGGGATGAGTGAGAGAGACGCGTCCAGTGTTCCCAACTTACCGACTTTAATCGTTACTTTTCTCGACATGCAGCGGGTGCTTCCGTCGGCCTGTCCCCCGTCACAGAGCACTCACAGGCGGCCCAGTACTCTCGCAGCCGCCCCTCCTAGCTGGAGTCGGAGCATGAGATGTTCACCCCTCCATGTCCAAATCGCACATGCGAACCCTCCGCTATTTCTCAGTGTTGGTTTACAGTCACGGCGGGATAAATGTGATTTTTTTTGTCTAAATAAATAACTGTCGGGCATGCAAACTCTTCACCTTTCGGCAAAATTCGCCATTTTGAGTTCGAAATGGGCCATGTACGCGAATCGCGCAGATCCGAGGAGGGGGGTTAGCGAGCGACCGAGCGAGCAGAACTGTGGACCGCAGAAAACTACATAGACCTACATTACACTCGTCTCGTGAAAGCAAATGACTGACGAGATGCTCTTATTGAAGCGGCAATTTACACCAATGTACAAGGCGCCCCCTTCTTCCTCATTTTTTTCTAATGGTGCCAGCCTGAAGCAATTTACCCACGAAAGAAATCAGCTCAAGGCCTCCATTGTGGAAATTAGAATCTGCGGCAAGGTAAGGCATAAACGATACAGTTATACATTTCTTAAAGTGATAGCCTATGAACAGCTTCATAAATCAGACGTCAATGTTGTCGTTAGATTAATTCCTGCACTTAGAACTTGCGCTGGTTTCGTTCGTGCCTACTGAGCTGTTCGTAATATATTCTGCCATTGATAGGCTACACGCTGTGACATTTCTTGATAACAGACCATTGTATAGCCTACAACAGGCTGCTGTTAAAGTGAAACAGAACGTTGCCATGAGGGTAAATTAACTAATCTGTAAAATTGAATTTATTCCTCGATATTTGACCGCCTCGCATAACGTTATCCTGGCCTATCAAATGAACTGCACAGTAGGTCTTCCGATGTGATGTTTGAGAAAGGCTTGCTCGTCTAGCTAAAACTGTCTCAACAACTTTTTAAAGAGTAGCTTAAACCTAAATAGGTCGCAGGCCATCTCCCTTGCATTTATAATTTCGAGGGAGACTAGTTTTTGGGAACAGATAAAAGGCTAAATAGGCCTACCGTCTCAGTCACGTATTTTATAATTAGCCACGACTCTCCGCCATGTGGCGATGGGTGGTTTTGCTTAGACCTCGCCCTGATGAGTAAAGCACATCTCGTTTTCTTGAATTAAAATAATAAATTATCAATAGCTATAGCTTTTTGTGGTTATTTTAAAACAATTGTGCAGATGTTTTAACCAGTATGATCAATGAAATTAGAGAAGTATGGAACTTAGTTAAGTTTAATGAAAGTTGATAAAGGCATGAAAAATGCATAAGGTGTGCCTATTAAAAAGTCACTTTCCATGTTACCGTTTTCTGCTTTTGAAGAGCTAGCCTACATGTGGTGATATACATTGTGTTGTATCAAGCACGTGATCGGAGAGTGAGTGTAGCCTATATTGTAGCCTACCTGCTGTCACTGACAGGGCATGTGATCTTTGTCCAGGCCAAAACAAAAAATGACATGTGCACAACTTGTTGATTTCGATATTCATGGTAAAAAGAGCCTGTGATCATTGTCCAGGCCAAAAAGAAAGAAAAAGGACCTGTGCATAAGTTATAGTTGTTTTGAATTGTCGTCTCAATAAAAAAGAGATTTATATGGCAAGTCATCTTGTACAGTATTCTATTCAAGATGCCTCTGGTGATGCATGTTTCTGTAACACAGACTATGAAATTTACGTTTCCGTTCGCTCTATGTGTCTGTGCGCCCTTCTCACCCTTTTCACCCATGACCAGTTTGCATGCCTGAACTGTATTAATAAAGATACTCGCCTCGTCCAGACAGTTCCGTGTGTGTTTGCATTTCTCCGTGACACGCTAAACCACTAGCTTAACATGGCTCAGTCTAAACTGTACAGTCAAAAGTACAGAGAGGAGTGGGAATCAAACCCTGAATTCAAAGGCAGGTTGAAGCAGTTTATTGGGGATGATACTCGGGCATACTGCATATATTGCAATGCTGATTTCTTTGCCAAACCAAGCGATATATTAAAAAAAAAAAAAACACATGGCAACTCCAAAATGCATGCACAAGGTGTATTATGCAAATTAGGTAATGACGTCATCTATCGACTTTTAGGACAGCCAATACAATCGTATTATATTCAATATCGGTATTCTTTTTAGCTATTGTAAGCTGGCATGACCTCTAAACGATTTGCTGACAGAATAATACATGTTTTTTTGTAATTCTGCACATGATATACATAATATAGAACAAAAGGACATAGTATGATGTAGAGAATAGATTAGAGAAGACAAAACTGGAATGGAGGACTGTGTGGAGCTATCGTCATGGTTGTGTTTAATAGAGTGTTGTGTGGCTGTCAGTCTAATAGTGTTGTTGTAGTTGCAATGACAACTCTAAATGCTCCCTAAAGTCGTCTTTTTTTTTTGAAGAAAAACCCCCACAAATTTTTTGCCGGGCGCGCTTTGCATCCACCGCAACACTTCAGTGGCCTGCTTGCTTGGTAGTCTCCCGGCCTGAATTGGATCCCCAGCACGCCCCTGAGTGTGCGAGTGAACAGTAATCCGTAAAACTCGTGTGATTTAATGTGTAGGTCAGAAACTACAGATATGTGCACACTGTCAAGGCTGTTATTTGATTTTTGTGAATATAGCAAATGGCTACGAGTTTTACGGATTACTGTTAACCGTTTCCTGTTTACCGTTAACCATCAAATTTTTGTCAAATCAATGAAGTTCATAGAATGAGGTTGCTTGTTAGACTTCTCTAACAAGCAACCATATTCTCAAAACAAGCCCAAAAAAAAAAAAAAACCCACCCCCCACACAACCTGTCATTTCTTTCAAGCAACTTCAGGAAAAAAAAAAAAAGCCCAAAGTCGCGTACTGTAAGCGGACAATTGGCAACTCTGCTTCTCATCAGTATCACTACCTTGACCATTCAGTCAGACATGAGGCATAGTATGTTGACCAACGTAGGTTAATCCTTGATTAAAACAACTCTAACTTCGTTCTCGAATAAAGTGTCAAGCAAAATTGCGCCTCGATTCATTTTTTTAAAAAATGAATATGTATTCCAGTACTATGTAAGAAGGAAATTCGATTGCATGCTCTAAATAACAAAATAATGACGGGAATTTTTCCATTATAGTCAAGGGGAAATTGCGAGGTGCAGTGCACTGGACACGATATTGGTTTCTGAAACTTCATGTTCCGACAGCCTCTCCTGATTGTTTGCTGTCTGCTTACATGCTAGCCATGATCAGCAAACTTCACAAAACGTTACTTGCCCTGAGTTGGACGTGGTAAGTGGACTTGGGAAATGTAGATGGAATCTTGGCCAATGCTTGCCACCATGTACTCGGGGCGCAACCGTTCTGTACGGTCATTTGCAATGAGTTCATGACGGTCAAGCAGGCATCTTAATGTCCTTCATAATAAACAAGTACACCACTCACATGTGAATCTCCATCACATGCAATGTCTATTCTATTGCATTACCATCTCAAGGATATGCTCTACAGTCTCCGGCATCTAATCATGGTGGCTATCAACTGTTAGTTTCTGGGTATTTAACTTAGGCCAACTACTTTGTCCACATCTGTTGCAGCAACAGGTGTTTCACTCAATGGGTCAATCTACTCTATCCACATAGGTTACAAAATGACAACTGTACAGTGTTTCATAGAATATGTATTCAGTACCACCACACTCCTGGTACACCAATGAGAGACACTTGGATTACAGCACATACATTTATTGGTAATTATTACAACAAGAATAGAACACCCGTTTCAAACAGGTTATCCTAAGTATGCTAAATTGTCAGTGGAACTGAAAGTGAATGCAAGTGATGTTGACACTATTAACAGTGTAGGTGTTGAATTTTTAATGGGAAACAAATGTCTCATCACAGCAAGTCCATGTAGTGGTATGTCTGCAACACAAAAAAAAAAAAAGGGGAATGCAGATCATGACCACAGGCATATTTTATACAGTCTTTAAAGTGCCAGTGAATACCTTGCATGCGTTTAAAAAAAAAAAAAAAAAAGGCTAGATTATTTACCGCGCAAAGCATTGTGGGTCAAAATCGCGCACTGTAAACAAAGATGGCGTCGTGGACGAAAGACAAACTGTCTGTTGGAGAATGTGGAGGCAAACACGATAAGCAAAACATAATTCCCCCAGTCGAGGCACACTACCATTTACGTTGTATAATTTTTATGAACTCGAGTAGCGCGAGAAATGTTGCCAAGAAAAACCAACACAGTATTTCAACTTACTAATCCATCAAAGTTAGGGCCAACTCATTGTCAATGCCCAGTCACTCTCAGACTCTTCCACCGATCAATAGCACTCCCAATATATACTAGGGTTCGTCTTTTGGCATGAAGGGCAATTTTCCGGCGTTCTCTCCGAGGCTGTCAACTTGATTCTTTCCGCCATTGCTGTTGAGTGTGCTACGTCACACGTCACGTGGTGCACAAGAAAGGGACCTTACTAATGACATCACATTTTCGCTCGCGCGACGGTTTGAGGGTTGAGTGAGTTAACATCAAAATCCATATTTTTCGATGTCGTAAAAATTTGTATAACATATCAATGTGAAGATGAATGATTTCCCTACCTGCTGATACCATTTTTATATGTTGTCACAATTGAGATATCATTGAAGACATGCAAGGCATTTACTGGCACTTTAAATAGCAAAAACTACCACACACGCCTGGGCAGTGCAGGTTGTTTTAAAAATGAAGTGGAGCAAACCAATTCAAATAACCTCATCCACCAAACCATGCTCCACTGCATTTTACAAATGTGCAGTCAACCTACCATGTGCAGAGGTTTGCCACGGTCATCTCTGCTGGCGTGGCCCTTCAGGAAATGGACGTCCCGCGACTGCAGGTGCATCAGGTTGGTCAGTATGTGACTGCAACAACAAAAGCATTACATATCAGTCAGTGAAGCAACTATAGTCTTTGCAGAGACCAAACCCCTACAAGTCTTCGGAGACATACCAAGCCTGTACAATTGTAGAAAATCAGAATATTTGGAATTAACTCACCTTGCACAGGCATTGTAGAATCACCGGGGGGGGGGGGTCACTCTGCAGCGACACAGGCTCTTCAGCAGATGAATTCTGCTGGTGGAGAGGATCACTGTATAAAATAAACATAACGTGTAGGCTGGTATAAAAAGAGGTAAGCCAGACATAATGGGGAAAAAAAAAAAAAAATTCCAAAACAATTTTTTTTAATTATTTGTAGTCAGACTACTTTGCACAGTTTTGCTGCTGTTGCGCATCAGTTGATGAGGCCATTCAGCCACTGTAAATTGCGGCAGCGGTGTGTGGTTTTGAGAGGTCCACAAAAAAAAAAAAAAAAAAAAAAAAAAATGATAAAAGCAGCGATGTCTGGGCCCATCTATGTTCACCGAGGGAGAAACAAGAGAGCTATTTCAAATACAGCTTTGAAGGTAATGATGAAATCAGGTGTTTACGAAATTGTACAAAAGTAATATACCTACAATTGGATTTGAATGGTGGTTCACTGCTGGTCACAGCTACATTCGCCATGGGGAGAGACAGGTAGGGGGATCAAGAGCGCCCAAGTGTTTGATGCAGGTGGATAGCAGTGGGGGGGCGGGGGGGGATGTGCCAATCAAAATTGCCCCCGCAGGGCAGAAGGCAAGGGTACAAAGTCCACACTCCAAAAATCAAAATCCAGTTGGGCAAAAATAGAATCAAAAACCAGGGCAGCAATCACAGTAATCGTTGTCGGACAGAAATGGGTCTGGTTCACAGGTACATCAAAGAAGCAAAAATCGGAATCCAATGGGCGTAATCCAAATCGTAACCAGGGCAGCAATCATAGATCTCGTGGTCGGGCAGAAAAAGGGTCAAAACACACAGATGCAACAATAATCCAAAATCATAAAGGCAAAAATCGAAAAGTCGGGCGGTCCAGTCAGAAAGATAATCACTGAGCAATCAAGGCGAGAGAAACCCTGGCACAAGATGACTGAGGAAACAATCTGATAGGGAAGTGCTGTAAAAAGACTCCTTATATACACTCCAGGAGAATCACTTGCTACACAGACACAGGTGCTGGAACTGAGACTAATTACAGAGGGTGGAACAAGAGGGAGAAACTAATCACATGAAATAGGCAACAGCCAAAACGCCGGCAAGGATCACGGGACAGCCCGTGACAGAACAACGGATCCGGTTAGGGATTTCTAAGTGCACAGAGTGAGAGGTAGAACAGAGATAAGACAGGTGCAGAGAATCTGCAAGAAACAAAGCAAAGTAGTAGAGCTTGTTAGTCAATTAGTAAGTGCAGCTATACAATCCCGAGTGCTCGTTAGTAAGTTAGTCTAATATACAGTGTTAGTGTTGGTTTGTCAATTAGCGAAAATAACAAACTGTTATTAGGTGTTAGTAATATAGAAAAAGTAAGGGGAAGGAAATAAACGAGATGGGGAAGGAAGATTGAAACCAGAAACCATTAAATCACCCGAAGGAGTGAGACGAATTACTGGGGCTGTGAGCAAAGACAAGACTAATAACAACACAGGGGAAGACGAAGTGCAATGCATGGAGAATCAAAACATGGCATGGAATAAACTGGTCAAAACTAAAACATGGAAAATAACAAAGCATGAATTTCTAAAATATCCAAATCACAATACATAATCTTAAGAATGGTCAGACATAAGTAAATAATCCAAATACACAAAGGTCAGTCAGAACCTGGCAAGGCAGAATCATAATCATAAGGCAGGGCAAAAGCAGAATCACAAGGCATGGCAAAAGCAGAATCACAACTGCTACACAAAAAAACGTAAAAAATAAAAACAATTTTGTCAACCAATTCAAATTGGCAAAAAAAATTCTGATATGAACAGTGCCATGGCTGCCAATATGATCATATACAGTATTTACAAGTTTGAACTGTTATAGCCAACTGGCCTCTGTAGAGCATTACACCCATTTCACCCCAACAGGAATAAGGCCCTCAGTCACTAATGTTCTTAAAAAAATATCATGGCCCCTATTGGACAGATGAATCTGATCCCTATGAAACAGCTCTTGCTTGTAGTACCGTATGTGATGGTGATGGACAAACACCCCATTCACCCTGGGCATAAAGTCCGCCATTTCACTGTTCACCCATCTACGAGCATACTCGATTCGCTTCGGACGGAAGGTTTTAAATCGAGTACCCCACTGGCGTCTCTGGGTGATGGCCGAATACACTATAGTCATTTTAGGAAACCACCAGCAGAGAAACCTTATGTCCTCCTTCATTTCTGTGACAAGGTCACGGGACTGGTGGTGGCCCAAGTCGTTCCCACCACAGTAAATGAGGAGGATGTCCGGAGTGAATCTACCTGAAATCCATTCCAAAAAATGAGGGACAACAGATCTCCACTTCGTACCACCTACGCCAAGCTACTCAACCTGGGCACAGGTACCCAGGTTCTAGCCCAAGGTCCTCCTTGCTCTCTCCTCCCCACGGCGAATATAGCTGCTCCCAATCACCAAAACCCATTTGGGGGAATCTAATGGAAAAACAGCAACAACAACAATTACATTACTACAGACTTAACCCCTTTCTGCAGATGTAGACGCCTGCGTCTATAGACCTGCAAATTTAAGCACGCTGTTACTGTGCTCGATCACTAGATGGCACCCCCGGATCAGTTATTGAATGTTCACAAGCAAGCAGGCCTCGAACGCGGTTCTGAATATGGGGAAGTTCACTCCACGCCCTGTTTTTCATGAGCTGAATGAATTAAACTCCTCAGCTAAGCCTGATGTGCAAACTGGTCAGTATCCTTGCCCATAGTATCGATCTAGCTGTTTAAAAAAATGATATCTTGACACAGAAAAAATCCTTTGTAGCAACCAGTTTAGCCACAGTGAGCCAACAGTATTCCAATTAGTAGTTCAGAAAAATCTGAGGCAAAAAAATCGACATGGTATTGATTCTCTCTCATTCTACTGTTAATTACAGTTGTCACATACAAAAAAATTTGTAGTTCCCTGCTGTGGATTTACGCGTAGATTCCTTCATTGACAAATTCAGCGCTTCCTTATATCCACCCGAGTACTGGCGTTGATAGCCAATCACTCAATCACACACTCAGACTCTTCTGCGTAATTGTAGAGTTACACTTCATGCACTTGTGAAGCTACCCTGGAAACAATGTATTGATTGGCTTGTTTCTTATCCGATTCCTGAGTGTTTAAACATTTTAGAGTAAGTGAAACACATTGATTGGACAAACACAGAGCATGCAAGCCTCTGCGTATCAGCAGGCTCAGTTGTATCCTGTCTACGTTGTGCACATTACGCGGCTGAAATAGACGCGATTTATAGAAAACACGTTCGCAAAACTGGCGTGTTCAGTTACATTTACAGGATTTAAATGAGATAAGGACATGGTCAATTGGAATTATTTCAAACGAAACAGGACCGTAGGGTTCTTGCTACTGGATACATCGGTCTCTGGAGGAGGGATTCATGAAAAAGGTGAGGCTGCTACTTTGTTTTTTTTTTTAGAATGTATACGTACTCAATAAAGTCAAATGTCGAGGTTTTTTTCCTGTTTAAAACGCGAACTGCCCGTGCATTTGGGTGGACCCCCTGGTACGTTCATTGCACGTTTCTTTTGAATCCAGGGAGGCAATGGATTGTTCCCTTAAAGTGGAGTGTCTGTTCTGTTAAAGTAAGGTATATTTCAGAATTCAGATATTACTGAGTTAGTGGGTAGTACGTGTTCCTTATAAGTGTTGAAATGGGTTTGTGAGCTTAGAAGAGGAGACTGGTATCTTCCATTACAGGGTGAATGTTCTGACTGTTTAATAAGTTGTTTATGTAATGCGTGTTTGTGCTGGCTTGGGGGACTTCGAAGAAAAATGGCCAAAACTCTTAACTTTATTATGGAGAAAAGGCATGTTTTGTGTTTGGAGAGGTTACTGGTGACCACTGATATTAAACTACACTGAGATTGATAAATTCATACTAAACTCAACCAGAAAATCATTTGTTCATATTAAATTTCATGCCTTAAAACTTTATTTGTGTTATATACATTTTTACATTTTTTTATGATTTGACAGGACATCATTTTGAGACTTCATGGAGACACTTGGATAGCTGTATAATTCGGCAGCCAGAAATGTATAGTTTTAAGCCCAAGCAGTTTTTCAATCCTCAGAATTTTTTTTTTTTGCAATTTCAATGGTGAATTCTCATGAAGATTTTTTATGTTTGCAACTCATTTTCTCTACCAAAATAATGAAAATAAACTGAAATTCTGATGACGTAGGTTGTAGGACGCCACATGCAGTGGTCCGAAATAAAAGAGAAAATCAGCAACGTGCTGAGACATAAAATCAGATAGAAATCAGAAGCCTCGCACTACCAACGGACCAGACTCAGTCCGTGGTAGCAGACAGGCGAGCTCGAGCCAAAGATCAAAGTAAGGGAAATAAAAACCAAATCATACCCTTACTCACAAACACTTCTCCTAAAATGCAGCAAAGATCCTGCCAATACTCTAACTTCTCAAAATGCCTTACCGGCTAAAGCATCAATCGCAAAATGACACTCCAGCAACATGAACCAAGAAGGACAGGAGCTTAAATAGAGTCCGGGCAACGCCCCCAATCAATGCCAGCTGGCTAAGGAATCCGACGGTGAGCAAAACGTTATCGTCCCGGACGAGAGTAACAAAAAGGAGCTAACAAAGCTCCAAAACCATGACAGGACCCCCCCCCCCTCTAAGGGACAGCTCCAGAAGTCCCCAAGGAACCCCACGCATGAAAATCTGAAATAAGCGAGGGATACAAAATATCCCGCGAAGGGACCCAGCACTGCTCCTCGGGACCATATCCCTCCCAATCAGCCAAGAACAGGACCCCGCGACCTACGCGCCTCTCAGCCTGAATGCGGCGCATGGTATAAACCGGGCCACCCTCAACCATGCGCGGAGGCGGCGGAGGCGTGTCGGCGGGCGCCAGGACGCTAGTGCTAACTGGCTTAATCCACGAGACGTGGAACGCCGGATGTATGCGCAGAGATCTCGGGAGCTTCAACTGGACCGTAACTGGATTAATCTTCCGTACAATCTTGATGGGCCGATAAAGCGGGGTGCCAGTTTTCGGGATTCTACCTTCAATGGGAGATCCCGGATGGACAGCCAAACTCTGCCCAAACCCGATAAGACGGGGCCAAACGATACCTTCTGTCAGCAAAGGATTTTTGTTTGCGCTACGGGCGCAACAGTGCAGAACGGACCTTAGTCCAAACCGACCGACAGCGCCGAATGAACTGATTAACGGAGGGAATCTCGGAATCGTTCTCAGTCTGTGGGAAAAGTGGGGGTTGGAAACCCACTTGGGCTTCAAACGGGGAAAGCCCCGTGGAGGAATTACACAACGAGTTGTGAGAATACTCGGCCCAAGCTAAAAATTGACTCCAAGATGAGGGATTATCCGCCGCCAAACATCGGAGAGTGTTTTCGAGAGAATGATTAGTACGTTCCGTCTGCCCGTTGGTCTCCGGGTGAAACCCCGAAGAGAGGCTAACAGTGGCCCCCAACTGCTTACAAAACGCCTGCCAAAATATGGTCGTAAACTGTGTGGCCTCGGTCAGAAACGACATCTTGCGGAAGCCCATGCAACCGGAACACATGGTTGGCCACAAGATGCGCTGTCTCCCGTGCTGAAGGCAGCTTGGGTAGCGCGACAAAATGAGCCGCTTTAGAAAAGCGGTCAACCACCACCAAAATGACCGTGTTGCCGTCAGATACAGGTAGCCCCGTGACAAAATCTGAAGCAATATGCGACTAAGGGTGCCTGGGAACTGGCAAAGGTCGCAGCAAACCAGCGGGAGGGAGATGGGAAGTCTTATTCCTGGAACAGACGCCACAGGCAGCAACAAATTCCCGAATGTCCCTCATCATCTCCGGCCACCAAAAACGTTGGGCCAGAAACTGCTTGGTTCGATGGGCCCCCGGGTGCCACGCCAGGCGGGAAGTGTGTCCCCACTGAAGAACCTGTGACTTAACGCCATGTGGGACAAATGAACAACCAGGAGGCTCCCCCCCCAGGACTGGGATCAGACCTCAACGCCACTTGAACGACCGCCTCAACCTCCCACTGAATAGGTGCTACGATCTGGTCAGCAGGAATAACAGGCTCTGGGGTAAGATCGCTGTCAGTGCGATCGTACATACGTGACAGCGCGTCAGGCTCAATATTTTTAGCGCCTGGGCGGTATGTGAGGGTAAAATCAAAGCGGTTAAAAAACAATGACCATCGCGCCTGCCGGGAATTACGCCGTTTGGTCTGCTGGATATATTGGAGGTCTTTGTGGTCGGTCCAAACCACAAAAACATGCTCAGCTCCCTCCAACCAGTGGCGCCATTCCTCGAGCGCCAGCTTGACCACTAATAACTCCCGGTCACCAATACTATAATTGCGTTCGGCTGCAGACAAAGACCGGGAGAAGTACGCACATGGGTGAAGCTTATTATCCCAACGAGGGCGCTGGGATAGAATGGCACCCATGCCGACCTCCGAAGCATCTACCTCCACGACAAATGGGAGGAAGGGATTGGGCAAAACCAAAATCGGCTCCGAGCTAAAACGTTTCTTTAATTCCTGAAAAGCAGCATCAGCTGCAGGGGACAAAAAAAATGCTGAGGAGGTATTTTTTTTAGTGAGCGCAATAATGGGGGCAGCAACCGCGCTGAAATTACGAATAAACCTCCTATAAAAGTTTGCAAAACCCAGAAAGCATTGGACCTCTTTAACACTCTGCGGTGCAGGCTAATTCCAGACCGCAGCCACTTTGTCTGGATCCATCTACACCGAACCCTTAGACACAATGAAGCCCAAAAATGAGACAGTCTGGGCGTGGAAAACACATTTCTCGGCTTTGACAAAAAGTTTGGCACGGAGCAGGGCTTCCAGTACACGTTCCAGTGTTGTTTGTGCTCCGACAGTGTTGAAAAAAAAATCAAAATATCGTTGAGATAAACGAAGACGAATTTCTCCAACATCTCTCTGAGCACGTCATTAACAAATGTCTGGAACACCGAGGGGGCGTTAACCAGCCCGAAAGGTAAGACCCGGTATTCGTAGTACCTGTCATGCGTGTTAAAAGCCGTTTTCCATTCGTCCCCCTCCCGAATTAGAATCAAATTATACGTATTTCGAAGATCTTGCTTCTTAAAAAATGACGCCTCCTGTAGACGTTCAAACGCGGAATTCATTAATGGAAGGGGGTATCGGTTTTTACTTGTGATTTTATTTAAACCCCTGTAATCAATCCAGGGTCTTAGCCCGCCATCCTTTTTCCCAGCGAAAAAGCCCCATTGCTTCACGTCCGAAAGAACCATTATCATTAGTTTTACAATGTGTGCTACACTTGGGACCCCAGGGGACGATAGTATTAATCTGTCTTCCCCAGATGATACAAGGCTCATGTTCCCGTAACCATGAATGACCTAAAACTATAGGGAAAGTGGGAGACCTGATAATGAAAAATCGAACCTCTTCAGAGTGGCTACCAAAAGAGATGAACATGTCTAATGGTTCAGAAACTTCGGTTATAACTCCCGTTCCCAGCGGGCGACCGTCCAAAGTTCTGACAGAACGTGATTGTGAAAGTGCAACAATAGGGACGGAGTGCTTCCTAGCCCACTTAAAATCCATGAGGCAATCAACTGCGCCCGAGTCTACGAACGCTTCAAAAGTAAATCTTTTACTCCCAACAGTCAGTTCTACGGGGATTATTGAGCAAAACGATATCGTCCTGGACGAGAGTAACAAAAAGGAGCTAACAAAGCTCCCAAACCATGACAGATATACTATGTAATTGTGACGGTCCCTTTTTAAGAGGCTCGAGAGACCGTGACACATAACACAGGGGAAACCAGAAAACAGGTTGAGATCGAAATAGGTATTTATTTTAATCTCAAAGTCCCACCAGATGAAATTGAAACAAAGCAATAAACATAACTTAAAGAACTTAAAAGGATGGTAGGTGCCGGCTAAACAAAACAAAATCTGAAATACGGGACAAGGCCAACCCACATATGGCCGTCGGACCCTGCCCGTATTCCACAACTAAACTAACCTATAAAAAAGTGAAACTATACCTACAAACCAAAACCGAAAATAGGACCGCCGACCACCTACCGTCCAAACTAAAATAACAAAGCCCATAAGCTCTAATAACTTGAGAATAATGTAACCTGCTACCAAGAGAAAAAGAAAATAAAATCAACACAGCCAAACCACCAGGCCTCCTCCATAGTCGCGGCGTGCACCGGACAAAAACGTTCGCTGGTGCGTGAGAGAGAGCGAGGCCGCCCCCCCCATCTCCTCCCTTTATACTCCTCCCCTCCTGCTGAGCACGGATTGTCCTCAGGTGCGTAACAGGCCTGGGGAGGAGCACACAGGAGGAGAATGGAAGGCGCACGTAACATCCCCACCCTGAAGATGTTGAATCTGTCGGTGTAAAAACAAGACAGTCACAAAATCAACATCAATCAATAAGAAAGCGACAAGGCATCCGGGATCATGTTATCAGAACCACGGATGTGTCTTACCTGAACGTTACATGACTGTACAAGGAGGGCCCAGCGCATTATTCTCTGATTGGTATTCATTAATCAGATGAGAAATGCCAAAGGATTGTGGTCTGTATACACAATAACAGGTTGAACAGACGAGCCGACATAAACTTCAAAGTGCTTTAAAGCCAAAACAAGCGCCAAAGCCTCTTTCTCAATAGTAGAATAAACTCGCTGATGACGGTTAAATTTTTTTGAAAAATAGGAAACCGGATGCTTGACTCCATCAGCACCATCCTGAAGAAAGACAGCACCCGCACGTAAATCACTGGCATCGATGGCAAGCTTAAACGGACGTTTAAACACAGGCGCATTTGTTAACACTCCTTTAATGGCCTCAAATGCCTGTTGACAGTTGTCAGACCAACGGAACCGAACCTTGGGACTGAGCAGGTCAATGAGCGGAGCCGCCACAGCAGAGAAATTTTTACAGAAACATCTGTAATATCCCGCTATCCCCAAAAAACAGCGCAGCTCACGCCGAGATGATGGAACAGGGAATGACAGGATGACTTCAATCTTGCACAGCACTGGTTTAACCTGCCCACGACCCACAACCTTACCCAAGTAGGTCATCGTGGCCTGACCAAACTCGTACTTCGCCAGATTTAGTGTGAGGTTGGCATCCCTCAACCGTACAAAAACCTCTTTAAGTGTAACAATATGATCAATCCATAAATCAGAATAAACTACAATGTCATCAAGATATGCTTCACAACATGATACACCTGCTAAAACCTTATTAACTAGGCGCTTAAAAGTAGCAGGAGCGTTGCGCACCCCGAAGGGCATGACATTGTACTGAAGGAATGCATCAGGTGTCACAAATGCGAATATTTCTTTAGCACGTTCAGTCCACGGTACTTGCCAGTATCCCTTCAAAAGATCGAGCTTCGACACATACATAGCACTGCCAACACGGTCAACACAGTCATCAATGCGAGGAAGAGGAAAACAATCAGGCTTTGTAACGCTATTGACTTTACGAAAATCAGTACAAAAATGATCCGAGCCATCAGACTTAACAGAAAGGATGCACGGAGAGCTCCAAGCACTACAGCTAGGCTCTGCAATTCCATTCTCCAACATATAATCAACTTTTTGTTGCAGGCGTGCACGTTTATCAGGATTTACTCTATAAGCATGTTGCTTGATAGGAGAAGAATTTTCCACAAAAATATCGTGCTCAAGCACATAAGTTCGGGTCGGCACATCTGAAAACAATGCTAAATTCGAGTTTAATAAATTGACCACATCCTTGCGCTGGACCTCATCCAAGTCGGTAAAACACAAATCAAGTTTAGACAACATTTCCAAATTTTTAAGACGCCCTTGCACTACAGCCGGGGACGGACAAACGCATCCTCTACTGCCTCCGGTAAATCAGAACTGGACAGTTCCTCTGTCACCTGAACCCCTGTAGCGGTTTCAGCACCGGACAACATCAAGACTGCCATACTTTCCACACCTACTGGAGACAGGGAATCAGAGTTATTGTCAAAGTATGGCTTCAGCATATTTACGTGGCACAATCGGCTTCTCCGTCTACGATCTGGCGTAGCAACGATATAATCTCGATAGGGACCATAGAACCGCGCCTGCAAAGTTGATCCTACAACAGGCAACGGAACCAGGGATGAAGCTTCGAGTTTTAGCATCTTTATCAAACCATTTTTTCATTTTTGATTGTGCAGCAGACAGGTTTTGTTTCGCCAGCTGACAAGCACGGTGAAGTTTAAACCGAAAATTACTCACATAGTCGCAAAGGTTCTGTTCTTTACAATCATTCAGCCACTTATCATGTAGCAAAGACAGAGGACCTCGTACAGTGTGGGCAAACACCAGGTCTGCTGCACTGAAACCTAAGGACTCCTGAACCACCTCACGAGCTGCAAAAAGAAGAAAATAGACACCCTCATCCCAGTCTTTGCCCGTTTCAAAACAGTATGCACCAAGCATAGATTTGAAGGTGGCATGAAAGTGTTTTAATGCCCCCTGACTTTCAGGGTGGTATGGACTTGAATAACAGTGGGAAACGTTTAACTGCTTCATCACCTGTGCAAAAACACGGGACATAAAATTTGTGCCCTGGTCTGTTTGGTTCAATTTCGGTAAACCAAAAACAGAGAAAAACTTTAACAATGCGTTCAAAATCGATGCAGTCGTAATTTTGCGCAGTGGGATTGCTTCAGGGAAACGAGTTACCGAACACATTATTGTAAGGAGAAACTTAGTACCAGCTTTTGTACGAGGTAAAGGACTAACACAGTCCACGATAACTTGCTCAAACGGCTCACCCACCACCGGGATCGGATACAAAGGATACTGAGATATTTTTTCGTTTGGCTTTCCACAGACTTGACGAACATGACATGTTTTACAATGTTGTTTAACGTCACGCTTCAGTCCCGGCCAAAAGAAGCAGCGCAGAACACGACTGTATGTTTTATTGACGCCTAAATGACCTGCAAACGGATCGTCATGAGCAAGACGAAGAACTTCAGGTCAGAAAGATTTTGAAACAACAATTTGCGTCACAGCGTTCCAATCGTCAGATGTGGACGCGTGCGGCAGCATCCATTTGCGCAACAGCACATCGTCCTCCAACACGTAACCTCTCGACATACGACCAGCCTCCTTTCCTAACACGACAGCATCAAACAATTTGGTAAGGGACAGGTAACTTTTCTGCTCGACGATTAATTGTTCTCGAGACATACATTTTAAGCTCCGGTCACCACCGGCGCTGCAGAAGCAACAGACTGAGAGGGAACAGAGGCCGTTACTAAGGCTGAGCTGCCACCATCAGCCATGAAGGTAATGGCTAAATCCACCATCTCATCATCGTCATCAGGTGTCTTCTGTTCCTCACTCACTGCCATAGCGCGAGTGACAGCACACACAGAAAACACACGAGGAAACTTCTCCTTCAACTCATCTGGCCGCTCGCCTACAGGAACTGTAATAACCTGAGGATTTGAAAGAATTTTACCTCCAGTCAAGTCATTCCCGAGGATGAAGGAGACCCCCTCCACCGGAAGTTCAGCTCTCACACCAACAACCTCAGAACCCTTTACCAGTTCAGAGTCAAGGAAAACAGAATACAGTGGGACTCCAATGTAATTCATCCCAATTCCTCGAACTAGTGCACTGGAATCGGACGGTTGATCAGACAGAGGCAGCACCCCTTCTAACAGCACAGACTGCGATGCCGCACTATCCCGCAAAATGGTTTCAGGAACCTTTGGGCCCTGTTTCGAGAGGGAAACAAAACCAGTCATCAAAAACGGAGCATATACATCAAGACTTGTACATCAAGACATCAAGTTTGTACAGAAGGTAATCTTTCAGTTTTTACTAGATTTACTGTCTTTGATGCCTTCTTTTTCCTGTTTAAAGCAAAACACTGATTTATCATGTGACCCGGCTTCTTACAGTAAAAACAAACTTTCGGTTTTGCATTTGTACTCTCCCTATTTTTATCCTCACTCTGAGGATGTGTTTCCGTTTGAGACATGAACGGCTTAAACGGAGGAGCACTACGCTCACTTTCCCGGTGCGTCAACATGTACTCCTCCGCAAGTACAGCAGCACCAGCCACAGTTTTAACTTTTTGTTCGTTCATGTACGTGCAGATCTTCTCAGGCAGGCAATTTTTAAATTCCTCTAAAAGAATTAAGTCTCGCAAGTCCTCAAACTTGCTGACAGTTGTTGATTGGCACCATCAATCAAAAAGCGCTTCTTTCTCTCTGCCAAATTCACAATAAGTCTGACTGTCATGGTTTTTAAGCTTATGAAATTTTTGTCTATATGCCTTGGGCACAAGTTCGTAGGCACGCAGCACAGCAGACTTCACCTGATCATAGTCAAGACATGCTTCAGGGGTCATTGATGCATATGCGTCTTGAGCTTTCCCCGTTAATACAAACTGTATGTTACGGTCCCTTTTTAAGAGGCTCGAGAGACCGTGACACATAACACAGGGGAGACCAGACAACAGGTTGAGATCGAAATAGGTATTTATTTTAATCTCAAAGTCCCACCAGATGAAATTGAAACAAAGCAATTAACATAACTCAAAGAACTTAAAAGGATGGTAGGTGCCGGCTAAACAAAACAAAATCTGATATACGGGACAAGGCCAACCCACATAGGGCCTTAGGACCCTGCCCGTATTCCACAAATAAACTAACCTATAAAAAAGTGAAACTAAACCAACAAACCAAAACCGAAAATAGGACCACCGGCCACCTACCCTCCAAACTTAAATAACAAAGCCCATAAGCTCTAATAACTTATGAGAATAATGTAACCTGCTACTAAGAGAAAAAGAAAATAAAATCAACACAGCCAAACCACCAGGCCTCCTCCATAGTCGCGGCGTGCGCCGGGGTTTGCGCGTGCGTGAGAGAGAGTGAGGACGCCCCCCCATCTCCTCCCTTTATACTCCTCCCCCCCCCTGAGCTCGGATTGTCCTCAGGTGCGTAACAGGTCTGGGGAGGAGCACACAGGAGGAGAATGGAAGGCACACGTAAGAGTAATTCTAAATGCTGTAAGTGTCTTTTCTGAATTGAGCTACATTTTTCCTCTTTATGAAGCTTAAATCTTGGATTAAAGCTGCAAGCAGCGTTGAACATGCCCTCGCCTCCTTGCGCACGTTGGGGTTGTGGTGAGTTCCTGACAGGTGCAGCTGTGCACTTACGGCCATTGGACAGGTCAAGTGCAGGCCCCAACCTGACAGAAAGTGTTGAGCGAATCGGACAAAGCTGAAGGAGTTATGATTTGTTGAGACTTCGTCCACCAGGGGGCGCTCAGAGCATAAGCAAATTTGGGCAGGCGCATTCAGGGGCAGCTCCTATGCACAAATGTGAAGTTTTGAGCAAATCGGCCAATGTCAACGTAAAATATGACATTTCCTGTTTTCACAAAGGGGCTCCATGAGCTAGATTGCTCAGCAGCACATAGAGGTGTTCAGGGTGGAGCTTTTACCATGTACAGGAATTTTGAATCCATTTGGATGAAGTATGAGGGAGAGGGAGCAGCTCGAATGTGTTTGGCGAGGCATCTGAAATGGGGACACCATGAAGGCCAGGCCTATTTACCGACAGACATGCAGAGCACTACTTTTGATCAGCATTGTCTCTTGATTACCTGAAATAAATATTAGGTTGATTGGACGGAATCGCTAGGAGGAGTTCGTTAAAATGCTATATGTGGAAATCGGGCCAAAATGACACATTAAAATCAAAATGGCTGACTTCCTGTTTGGAATTGACTGATGGTGCAAGAGACTTTTTTGTTCGAATTGGCAACATACACATGTGTGCCAAATTTTGTTTTTCTACTCCAAAAAAACCCATATGGGGAGGGGTTTTTGAAAATTTCAAGGGGGCGCTATCGAGGCATTTTGCTGCCCTCATAGGCACCGCCCCAATCAGATGTTGGAGCACACCACCCTTGACTGGCATATCAATTTCAATGATGATACGAATTCATTAAGAACATGAAAAACCCAAACGTATTTTCATGGCGAGGGATCCATTGTCACCGCATCGCCACACGGACGCCATTACTCAAAGCATCACAGCATTCGTAAGGTAGTTTATGCAACTGCTTTTACATGTTGTACGGGGGGAATTAAGTTGATGGGTTAAACTATGTGTCATCAGTACAAGTGAAAGTAAAAACTGGTCACTTCCTGTTAGTGGCCACGCCCACTGATCTACAGACCAGCAGAGCTCGACTTTTGATCAGCATGGTCTCTCCATGTTTTTCAATAAATGTGATTTTGAATGGATTAAATCTGTAGGAGGAGTGCATTAAAATACAATGTGTGGCAATCAGGCAAAAATGACAAGTTAAAATCAAAATGGCCGACTTCCTGTTTGGAGTAGACAAATGATGCCAGAGCCTTTTTTGTGCGTCTTGGCCAAAAACACATGTGTACCAATTATTATCTTTCTACTCCATAAAAACCCCGAGGGGGAGGGGTTTTTGAAAATTTCAAGGGGGCGCTATCAAGGCATTTTGCTGCCCTCATGGGCAAAGCCCCAATCAGATGTGAGAGCTTGCCATCCTTGACCTGTTAATCAATTTTTATGATGATACAAGTTTATTGAAGACATCAAAAACCCAAACGTATTTTCATGGCCAGGGATGGATAGTCGCCGCGTCACTACACGGACGCCATTATGCACAGCTTTACAGCATTCATAAGGTAGCTTCACCAATTTGTTTTGCATGTAATAGTAGTGGAATGAGGTTGATTGGATCAAGTATGTGTCCTCAGTACAAGTGAAAGTAATAACTGGTCACTTCCTGTCACCACATGAAGGAGCTAGTAGCAAAGTGGGAATTTAATGCATCTCGACGTTCAGGGCGAAGCAATGACCATGTCCAGCTAGTTTGAAGCTACTACAGTCAAGTATGTGGGCGTGAGAGCATTGGGAATTCCAAACGTATTTTCATGGCGAGGCATCCAAAGTCGCCACTTTGCCACATGGACGCCATTACTTGTAGCTGTACAGCGTTCATAATGTAACTTCATCAACTTGTTCTGCATGTTTCGGAAGTAGAATGAAGTTGATGGGTTCAACAATGTGTCATCAATACAAGTGGAAGTAACGAGTGGTCACTTCCTGTTACCACCGGGGAGCGCTATTAGCAAAGTGGGAAGTTAATATATCAGGATGTTCAGGGCGGCGCCCTCATTATTTTCAGCAAGTTTGAAGCTTCTAAAATCAAGTGTTTGGGTGTGAGAGCATTGTGAAATTTTTTCCTCAAGTCATCGAAATTTGTCACGCCCTAGCAGCCACACCCTTAGACCTGCAGATCTGCAAAGCACAATTTTTGATCATCTTGGTCTCTCAATGATCTCTACCAAATTTGAAGTCGATCCGGCGAAATCCCTGGGGGAAGTTAGTTTTAAAATTCAAAAATTCAAATCAAAATGGCCGACTTCCTTTTGGGTTTAGGGCGTGGCTCCAATGTAGTTTTTTGTATGCCTCGTTACAAAGCATATAACTACCAAATTTGGTCTGCCTACGACAAAGTAACCAAATTTCCTAATGGGAATTTTGAAACGTGTTTAGGGGGCGCTATTTCGGCATTTGGAGTCGCACCTACGCGATCGCACAAAAATATCAAATTTCGGATGGGGCTGGACGTATGTGGAAAGTTAGACGCGTTTTCACTATTGGGAAAGGGGTGAAATTGCCCTTTGAAAAGTCGTAAGAATAATAATAATAATAATTAAAGCTGCAATCAGCGTTGAATGAGCCCTCGCCCCCATGCGCACGTTGGGGTTGTGGTGAGATCCTGATGGGTGCAGCATGGTCTCCCAATGTTTAGTAATAAATGTGGTTTTGAATGGATGAAATCTCTAGGAGGAGTGCGTTAAAATACAGTATGTGGAAATCAGGCAAAAATGACTCGTTAAAGTAAAAATGGCCGACTTCTTGTTTGGAGTAGACGAATGATGCCAGAGACTTTTTTTTGCGTTTGGCCAAATACATATGTGTACCAATTTTCATCTTTCTACTCCAAAAAAACCCCTATGGGTAGGGGTTTTTGAAAATTTCAAGGGGGCGCTATCGAGGCATTTTACAGCCCTCATAGGCAAAGCCCCAATCAGATGTGAGAGCTTGCCACCCTTAACAGGCATGTCAATTTCCATGATGATATGAATTCATTAAGAACATCAAAAACCCAAACGTATTTTCATGACGAGGGATCCATTGTCACCGCATCGCCACACGGAAGCCATTACTCAAAGCATCACACAATTCGTAAGGTAGTTCAAGCAACTTCTTCTACATGTTGTACAGGGGGAATAAAGTTGATGGTTTCAACTATATGTCATTAGTACAAGTGAAAGTAAAAACTGGTCACTTTCTGTTAGTAGCCACGCCCACTGACCTACAGACCTGCAGAGCACAACTTTTGATCATCATGGTCTTTTGATGTTTATTGATTAATCTGGTTTTGAATGGATGAAATCTTTAGTAGGAGTGCGTTAAAATACAACGTGTGGAAATCAGGCAAAAATGACTCGTTAAAATCAAAATGGCCGACTTCCTGTTTGGAGTAGACAATTGATGTAAGAGACTTTTTTGTGCGTCTTGGCCAAATACACATGCGTACCAATTTTCATTTTCCTACCCCAAAAAAACCCCTATCGGGAGGGGTTTTTGAAAATTTCAAGGGGGCGGTATCGAGGCATTTTGCTGCTCTAATGGGCAAAGCCCCTATCAGATGTGTGAGCTTGACACCCTTGACCTGTGAATTAATTTTTATGATGATACAAGTTTATTAAAGAAATTAAAAACCCAAACGTATTTTCATGGCGAGGGATGGAAAGTCACCGCGTCAATACACAAACGCCATTATGCGTAGCTTCACAGCATTCAGAAGGTAGCTTCATCTATTTGTTCTGCATGTAATAGAAGTGGAATGAGGTTGATGTGTTCCACTATGTGTCATCAGTACAAGTGAAAGTAATGACTGGTCACTTCCTGTTACCACAGGGGGGCGCTAGTTCCAAAGTGGGAATTTAATGGATCTGGATTTTCAGGGCGGAGCAATGATCATGTCCAGCAAGTTTGAAGCTACTATGGTAAAGTATGTGGGCGTGAGAGCATTGGGAATCCCAAACGTATTTTCATGTCGAGGGATCCAAAGTCGCCGCTTCGCCACACGGATGCCATTACTCGTAGCTACACAGCGTTCATAATGTAGCTTCATCAACTTGTTCTGCATGTTTTAGAAGTAAAATGAAGTTGATGGGTTCAACATTGTGTCATCAGTACCAGTGGAAGTAACGAGTGGTCACTTCCTGTCACCACAGGGGGGCCCTATTAGCAAAGTGGAAAGTTAATATATTCGGACGTTCAGGGCGGTGCCCTCATCATGTTCAGCAAGTTTGAAGATTTTTAATGAAGTATGTGGGTGTGAGAGCGTTGTGAAATTTTTTCCTCAAGTCACGAAAATTTGTCACGCCCTAGTAGCCACGCCCTTAGACCTGCAGATCTGCAGAGCACAACTTTTGATCACCTTGGTCTCACAATGATCTCTACCAAATTTGAAGTCGATCCGGCGAAATCCCTAGGAGGAGTTCGTTTTAAAATTCAAAAATTCAAATCAAAATGGCCGACTTCCTGTTGGGTTTAGGGCGTGGCTTTAATTAAATTTTTTGTATGTTTTGTTACAAGGCATATAACTACCAAATTTCGTCTGCTTACGACAAAGTAATCGAATTTCCCTATGGGAATTTTGAAACGTGTTTAGGGGGCGCTATTTCGGCATTTGGGGTCAAACCTGTATGACCGCATAAAAATATCAAATTTCGGATGAGGCCGGACATATGTGGAAAGTTAGACGCGTTTTCATTATTGGGAAAGGGGCGAAATTGGCCCTTGAAATGTCGGAGGAATAATAATAATAATAATTAAAGCTGCAAGCAGCGTTGAACGGGCCCTCGCCCCCATGCGCACGTTGGGGTTGTGGTGAGATCATCACGGGTGCAGCTGTGCACTCTCGACCACTGGACAGGTCAAGTGCCGGCCCCAACCTGAGAGAAAGTGTCGAGTGAATCGGGCCAAGCTGAAGGAGTTATGATAGGTTGATACTTCATCCACCAGAAGGCGCTCAGAGTGTAACCAAATTTGGGCAGGTGCATTCAGGGGCAGACCCTAAGCACAAAAGTGAAGTTTTGAGCAAATCGGCCAGTTTCTACGTAAAATGTGGCATTCTCTGTTTTCATAAGGGGGCATGACGAGCTAGATTGTGTAGCAGCACATCGAGGCGTTCAGGGTGGGGATTTCACTACATACAGGAATTTTGAATCCATTTGGATGAAGTATGAGGGAGAGAGAGCAGCTCGAATGTGTTTGGCGAGGCATCTGAAATGGGGACACCATGGCGGCCAGGTCCATTTAGCGACAGACATGCAGAGCACTAGTTTTGATCGGCATGGTCTCTTGATGATCTGAAATAAATATTAGGTTTATTGGACAGAATCGCAAGGAGGAGTTCGTTAATATGCAATATGTGGAAATCGGGCCAAATTGAGACATTAAAATCCAAATGGCTGACTACCTGTTTGGAATTTATCCATGGTCCCAGAGACTTTTTTGTTCACATTGGCAACATACACATGGGTACCAATTTTCATTTTCTAATTCCAAAAAAACCCCTAAGGGGAGGGGTTTTTCAAAATACCAAGGGTGTGCTATCGAGGCATTTTGCTGCCCTCATGGGCACCGCCCCAATCAGATGTGAGAGCTTCCCACCCTTGACCGGCATATCAATTTCCATGATGATACGAGTTCATGAAGAACATCAAAAACCCAAACGTATTTTCATGGCGAGGGATCCATTGTCACCGCATCGCCACACGGACGCCATTAGTCTAAGCATCACAGCATTCGTAAGGTAGTTTAAGCAAGTTCTTCTACATGTTGTACAGGGGGAATAAAGTTGATGGGTTCAACTATGTGTCATCAGTACAAGTGAAAGTAGAAACTGGTCACTTCCTGTTAGTAGCCACACCCACTGACAGCCCACTACAGACCTGCAGAGCACAACTTATGATCAGCATGGTCTTTCAATGTTTTTTAATAAATCTGGTTTTGAAAGGATGAAATCTCTAGGAGGAGTGCGTTAAAATACAATATGTGGAAATCAGGCAAAAATGGCACGCTAAAATCGAAATGACCGACTTCCTGTTTGGAGTGGACAAATGATGCCAGAGACTTTTTTTTGCGTCTTGGCGAAATACACATGTGTACCAATTTTCATCTTTCTACTCCAAAAAAACCCCTATGGGGAGGGGTTTTTGAAAATTTCAAGGGGGGCGCTATCGAGGCATTTTGCTGCCCTGATGGGCAAAGCCCCAATCAGATGTGAGAGCTTGCCACCCTTGACCGGTCTATCAATTTTTATGATGGTACAAGTATATTAAAGACATCAAAAACCCAAACGTATTTTCATGGCGAGGGATCCATTGTCACCTCATCGCCACACACACGCCATTACTCGAAGCATCACAGCATTCTTAGGGTAGTTTAAGCAACTGCTTCTACATGTTGTACAGGGGGAATGAAGTTGATGGGTTCAACAAAATGTCTTCAGTGCAAGTGAAAGTAAAAACTGGTCACTTCCTGTTTGTAGCCACGCCCACTGACCGACAGACCTGCAGAGCACAACTTTTGATCAGCATGGTCTCTCAATGTTTAGTAATAAATCTGGTTTTGAAAGGATGAAATCTCTTGGAGGAGTGCGTTAAAATACAATTTATGGCAATCAGGCAAAAATGACACGTTAAAATCAAAATGGCCGACTTCCTGTTTGGAGTGGACAAATGATGCCAGTGACTTTTTTTTGCGTCTTGGTCAAATACACATGTGTACCAATTTTCATCTTTCTACTCCAAAAAAACCCCTATGGGGAGGGGTTTTTGAAAATTTCAAGGGGGCGCTATCAAGGCATTTTGCTGCCCTCATGGGCAAAGCCCCAATAATACGTGAGAACTTGCCACCCTTGACCTGTTTAATAATTTTTATGATGATACAAGTTTATTAAAGACATCAAAAACCCAAACGTAATTTCATGGCGAGGGATGGATAGTCGCCGCTTCACTACAGGGACGCCATTATGCGTAGCTTTACAGCATTTATAAGGTAGCTTCACCAATTTGTTCTGCATGTAATAGAAGTGGAATGAGGTTGATTTGATCAAGTATGTGTCCTCAGTACAAGTGAAAGTAATAAGTGGTCACTTCCTGTGACCACATGGGGGCGCTAGTAGCAAAGTGGGAATTTAATGCATCTTGACGTTCAGGGCGGAGCAGTGATCATGTCCAGCAAGTTTGAAGCTACTACAGTCAAGTATGTGGGCGTGAGAGCATTGGGAATCCCAAACGTATATTCATGGCGAGGCATCCAAAGTCGCCGCTTCGCCACACGGACGCCATTACTTGTAGCTATACAGCATTCATAATGTAGCTTCATCAACTTGTTCTGCATGTTTAAAAAGTAAAATGAAGTTGATGGGTTCAACAATGTGTCATCAGTACAAGTGGAAGTAACGAGTGTTCACTTCCTGTTACCACAGGGGGGCGCTATTAGCAAAGGTATGAAGTTAATAAATCATGGTGTTCCAGGCGGCGCCCTTATCATGTTCAGCAAGTTTGAAGCTTCTACAATCAAGTATTTGGGTGTGAGAGTATTGTGAAATTTTTTCCTCAAGTCACTATAATTTGACACGCCCTAGAAGCCACGCCCATTGACCTACAGATCTGCAGAGCACAACTTTAAATCAGCTTGGTCTCTTGATGATGTGTACCAAATTTGAAGCTAATCCAGCGAAATCCCTAGGAGGAGTTCGTTTTAAAATTCAAAAATTCAAATCAAAATGGCCGACTTCCTGTTGGGTTTAAGGCGTGGCTTTAATGAAAGTTTTTGTATGCCTTGTGACAAAGCATATAACTACCAAATTTTGTCTGCCTACGACAAAGTAAGCGAATTTCCCTATGGGAATTTTGAAACGTGTTTAGGGGGCGCTATTTCGACAATTGGGGTCGAACTTGTGCGACCGCCCAAAAATATCGAATTTCGGATCCGGCCGGACAAATGGGGAAAGTTATACACGTTTTCACAATTGGGAAAGGGGCGAAATTGGCCTTTTAAAAATCGGAAGAATAATAAAAAAAAAAATAATAATAATAATAATAATAATTAAAGCTGCAAGCAGCGTTGAACGGGCCCTCGCCCCCATGCACACATTGGGGTTGTGGTGAGATCCTGACGGGTGCAGCTGTGCACTCACGACCATTGGACAGGTCAAGTGCCTACCTCAACCTGAGAGAAAGGACTAGCGAATTGGACAAAGCTGAAGGAGTTATGATAAGTTGATACTTCATCCACCAGAAGGCGCTCAGAGTGTAACCAAATTTGGGCAGGTGCATTTAGGGGCAGACCCTAAGCACAAATGTGAAGTTTTGAGCAAATCGGCCAATTTCAACGTAAATTGTCGCATTTTCTGTTTCCATAATGGGGCATGATGAGCTAGATTGTTTAGCAGCACATCGAGGCTTTCAGGGTGGGGCTTTTACCATGTACAGGAATTTTGAACCCATTTGGATGAAGTATGAGGGAGAGCGAGCAGCTCGAATGTGTTTGGTGAGGCATCTGAAATGGGGGAACCAGGGCGGCCAGGCCCATTTAGCGACAGACATGCAGAGCACTACTTTGGGTCAGCATGGTCTCTTGATGATCAGAAATAAGTATGAGGTTGATTGGACGGAATCGCTAGGAGTTCTTTAAAATGCAATATGCGGAAAATGGGCCAAAATGACACAGTAAAATGAAAATGGCTGGCCACCTGTTTGGAATTGACTAATGGTGCCATAGACTTTTTTGTTTGAACTGGCAAGATACACATGTGTATCAATTTTCATTCTCCTATACCCAAAAAACCCTTATGGGCAGGGGTTTTTCAAAATTTCAAGGGGGCGCTATCGAGGCATTTTGCTGTTCTCATGGGCACCGCCCCAATCAGATGTTGGAGCTCACCACCCTTGACCAGCATATCAATTTGCATGATGATACGAATTCATTAAGAACATCAAAAACACAAACGTATTTTCATGGCGAGGGATCCAGTGTCACTGCATCGCCACACGGACGCCATTACTCGAAGCATCACAGCATTCGTAAGGTAGTTTATGCAACTGCTTTTACATGTTGTACGGGGGGAATTAAGTTGATGGGTTAAACTATGTGTCATCAGTACAAGTGGAAGTAACGAGTGTTCACTTCCTGTTACCACAGGGGGGCGCTATTAGCAAAGGTATGAAGTTAATAAATCATGGTGTTCCAGGCGGCGCCCTTATCATGTTCAGCAAGTTTGAAGCTTCTACAATCAAGTATTTGGGTGTGAGAGTATTGTGAAATTTTTTCCTCAAGTCACTATAATTTGACACGCCCTAGAAGCCACGCCCATTGACCTACAGATCTGCAGAGCACAACTTTAAATCAGCTTGGTCTCTTGATGATGTGTACCAAATTTGAAGCTAATCCAGCGAAATCCCTAGGAGGAGTTCGTTTTAAAATTCAAAAATTCAAATCAAAATGGCCGACTTCCTGTTGGGTTTAAGGCGTGGCTTTAATGAAAGTTTTTGTATGCCTTGTGACAAAGCATATAACTACCAAATTTTGTCTGCCTACGACAAAGTAAGTGAATTTCCCTATGGGAATTTTGAAACGTGTTTAGGGGGCGCTATTTCGACAATTGGGGTCGAACTTGTGCGACCGCCCAAAAGTATCGAATTTCGGATCCGGCCGGACGAATGGGGAAAGTTATACACGTTTTCACAATTGGGAAAGGGGCGAAATTGGCCTTTTAAAAATCGGAAGAATAATAAAAAAAAAAATAATAATAATAATAATAATAATTAAAGCTGCAAGCAGCGTTGAACGGGCCCTCGCCCCCATGCACACATTGGGGTTGTGGTGAGATCCTGACGGGTGCAGCTGTGCACTCACGACCATTGGACAGGTCAAGTGCCTACCTCAACCTGAGAGAAAGGACTAGCGAATTGGACAAAGCTGAAGGAGTTATGATAAGTTGATACTTCATCCACCAGAAGGCGCTCAGAGTGTAACCAAATTTGGGCAGGTGCATTTAGGGGCAGACCCTAAGCACAAATGTGAAGTTTTGAGCAAATCGGCCAATTTCAACGTAAATTGTCGCATTTTCTGTTTCCATAATGGGGCATGATGAGCTAGATTGTTTAGCAGCACATCGAGGCTTTCAGGGTGGGGCTTTTACCATGTACAGGAATTTTGAACCCATTTGGATGAAGTATGAGGGAGAGCGAGCAGCTCGAATGTGTTTGGTGAGGCATCTGAAATGGGGGAACCAGGGCGGCCAGGCCCATTTAGCGACAGACATGCAGAGCACTACTTTGGGTCAGCATGGTCTCTTGATGATCAGAAATAAGTATGAGGTTGATTGGACGGAATCGCTAGGAGTTCTTTAAAATGCAATATGCGGAAAATGGGCCAAAATGACACAGTAAAATGAAAATGGCTGGCCACCTGTTTGGAATTGACCAATGGTGCCAGAGACTTTTTTGTTTAAACTGGCAAGATACACATGTGTATCAATTTTCATTCTCCTATACCCAAAAAACCCTTATGGGCAGGGGTTTTTCAAAATTTCAAGGGGGCGCTATCGAGGCATTTTGCTGTTCTCATGGGCACCGCCCCAATCAGATGTTGGAGCTCACCACCGTTGACCAGCATATCAATTTGCATGATGATACGAATTCATTAAGAACATCAAAAACACAAACGTATTTTCATGGCGAGGGATCCAGTGTCACTGCATCGCCACACGGACGCCATTACTCGAAGCATCACAGCATTCGTAAGGTAGTTTAAGCAACTTCTTCTACATGTTGTACAGGGGAAATAAAGTTGATGGGTTCAACTATATGTCATCAGTACAAGTGAAAGTAAAAACTGGTCACCTCCTGTTTGGAGCCACGCCCATTGACCTACAGACCTGCAGAGCACAACTTTTGATCAGCATGGTCTCTCAATGTTTAGGAATAAATCTGGTTTTGAAAGGATGAAATCTCTTGGAGGAGTGCGTTAAAAAACAATATGTGGAAATCAGGCAAAAATGACACGTTAAAATCAAAATGGCCGACTTCCTGTTTGGAGTACACGAATGATGCCAGAAACTTTTTTTTGCGTTCTGGCCAAATACATATTTGTACCAATTTTCATCTTTCTACTCCAAAAAAACCCCTATGGGGAGGGGTTTTTGAAAATTTAAAGGGGGCGCTATTGAGGCATTTTGCTGCCCTCATGGGCAAAGTCCCAATCAGATGTGAGAGCTTGGCACCCTTAACTGGCATATCAATTTCCATGATGATAGGAATTCATTAAAAACGTCAAACACCCAAACGTATTTTCATGGCGAGGGATCCATTGTCACCGCATCGCCACACGGACGCCATTACTCGAAGCACCACAGCATTCATAAGGTAGTTTAAGCAACTTCTTCTACATATTGTACACGGGACATAAAGTTCATGGGTTCAACTATATGTCATCAGTACAAGTGAAAGTTAAAACTGGTCACCTCCTGTTTGGAGCCACGCCCACTGACCTACAGACCTGCAGAGCACAACTTTTGATCAGGATGGTCTTTCAATGTTCATTAATAAATCTGGTTATGAATGGATGAAATTTCTAGGAGGAGTGCGTTAAAATACCATCTGTGGAAATCAGGAAAAAATGACAAGTTAAAATCAAAATGGCCGACTTCCTGTTTGGAGTAGACAAATGATGCCAGAGACTTTTTTGTCCGTCTTGGCCAAATAAACATGTGTACCAATTTTCATCTTCCTAACCCAAAAAAACCCCTATGGGGAGGGGTTTTTGAAAATTTCAAGGGGGCGCTATCGAGGCATTTTGCTGCTCTCATGGGCAAAACCCTAATCAGATGTGAGAGCTTGACACATTTGACCTGTCAATCAGTTTTTATGATGATACAAGTTTATTAAAGGCATCAAAAACCCAAACGTATTTTCATGGCGAGGGATGGAAAGTCGCTGCATCACTACGCAAACGCCATTATGCGTAGCTTCACAGTATTCATAAGGTAGCTTCATCTATTTGTTCTGCATGTAATAGAAGTGGAATGAGGTTGGTGTGTTCAACTATGTGTCATCAGTACAAGTGAAAGCAATAACTGGTCACTTCCTGTTACCACAGAGGGGCGCTAGGAGTAAAGTGGGAATTTAATGTATCTGGATGTTCAGGGCAGAGCAATGATCATGTCCAGCAAATTTGAAGCTACTACAGTCAAGTATGTGGGCGTGAGAGCATTGGGAATCCCAAACGTATTTTCATGGCGAGGGATCCAAAGTCGCCGCTTCGCCAAACGGACGCCATTACTCGTAGCTACACAATGTTCATAATGTAGCTTCAGCAACTTGTTGTGAATGTTTTGCAAGAAGAAAGAAGTTGATTGGTTCAACATTGTGCCATCAGTCCCAGTGGAAGTAATGAGTGGTCACTTCCTGTTACCACAGGGGGGCGCTATTAGCAAAGTGAAAAGTTAGTATATCAGGCCATTCAGGGCGGTGCCCTCATCATTTTCAGCAAGTTTGAAGCTACTCTAATCAAGTATTTGGGTTTGAGATTGTTGTGAAATTTTTCCCTCAAGTCACTAAAATTTGTCACGCCCTAGCAGCCACGCCCTTTGACCTACAGATCTGCAGAGCACAACTTTTAATCAGGTTGGTTTCTCGATGATGTTTACGAAATTTGAAGCCGTTCCGACGAAATCCCTAGGAGGAGTTCGTTTTAAAATTCAAAAATTCAAATCAAAATGGCCGACTTTCTGATGGGTTTAGGGCGTGGCTCCAATGAAGTTTTTTGTATGCCTTGTTACAAGGCACATAACAACTGAATTTCGTCTGCCTACGACAAAGTAGCCGAATTTCCCTATGGGAATTTTTAAACGTGTTTAGGGGGCGCTATTTCGACATTTGGGGTCGAACCTGTGCGACCGCCCAAAAATATCGAATTTCGGATCCGGCCGGACAAATCGGGAAAGTTAGACGCGTTTTCACAACTGGGAAAGGGGCGAAATTTGCCTTTGTAAAATCGGAAGAATAATAAAAAAAAAATAAAAAAAATAAAAAAATAATAATAAACAGCGCGATTTCAATAGGGCCCTCCGCAGACGACTTGCAGTCGGCTCGGGCCCTAATAAACAGCGCGATTTCAATAGGGCCCTCCGCAGACGACTTGCAGTCGGCTCGGGCCCTAAATATAGCCGCTACCGAGCGGCGATGCACCGGTGGCCAAGCCCCAGTCGGTCCGAACTCCACTTTCGGTCGATCTCACTCCGTTGGGTCTCTCAGCCTGGTTGAGTTTTGCCTTGTCTGAGTGCTCCGCCTATTTGGCAAAGGGGAACATGAAAAGGGCTCATGTTGAACACGGTCATAGGAATTTATTCCGAGGACTGACCAGTGTATTCGACGGTATGGCTATGTTAGGCTAGGATTATTCGCCGCAGTCTGGCAGGAATGTCGGCTCGGCGTAGTGGCCTGCCATGTGGCCAGTTAAAAACTGGCCCGCCGTCATATAAGTGAAATAGTCGTCAGTACGGCGTAAAACCTCAATCAATCATTCAATCAATCAATCAGTCGACCTCACCTTTCAGTCAACTTCCCTTTAAGTCAACCTCCCATTCATTGTAGGGCTTCTGGATTGTCACTGGCGTCATTTTTAGTTTGATAAGTTCAATTTTCAAACTTTGTGACTCCTCTTACGGTCTAAGACTCTTTTATTTTGCACACAGACACAATGAGAAGTAGTGGTATCTTCTGGTGAACAAATATTGAAGGAACACTGAAAAATGTGGAAGTTGTCGTGGTTTGACATAATTATGACGTCATCACCTATATCTCGAAAACTATTGGTTAAAGGGGAACTTTGTTGCTGAAGGCATGTTTTCTTTAAAATAATCTCAAATACGTATAGACATGACTCATGAAAGGGATTTTCAAAAAAGCGAAACAAAAACGAGCAAAAAATAGCAATTATAGTGTGTGCGGCTCTACTCCGATGAATTGACGTCCTTTGGTGCGTTACGTCATACAGTGAAAGATTGGAACGTCATGTGTCGCCCACATGCTTTCAACCTTTCAAAACAAACCACTCTTGTCAAAGACGTTACAGACAATGCCGCAGTGCAGCGTAGTAGATCTTCACCAATAATGTCCGCATTACCTACTACGCCATTGGAAATCTCTCCAGCTTAGGAATCGGTGCAAAGCAGCACAAATCGGTACTTTTCGGATACTCCAGTCGTCGCGATTCTAAGCCGGGCTTCACCACAGGAATCACCACATACGCCGTCACTATCCTGGCCTCGCGTTGTCGGTCATGCTTTCAAACCACAGGCGCTTGGCGACCGCCAGAAATATTGATATTATTAAAATACATGATACCGCAGCCTACCTGCCTATTCCGAATAGGCGGGTATGCTGCGGTATCATGTATTTTAATAATATCAATATTTCTGGCCGTCACCAAGCGCCTGTGTTTCAAACACGCCGCCAACGTTCGAACTTTTCACTGCGTGACGTCACAGAGTAAAAGCCTTTTGACTGAATGCGACTCCACAGGGTTGAAAATTGGCTACTCATGAGCTTTTTAAAACTTCTTTCTGCTAATATTTTTATTCACGACCAGTCCCTACACAAACTGTACGTAATAACAGTCAACTTTAAAAAGAAATAACAGTTTTCGTTATGGTAGCAAAGTTCCCCTTTAAACATCCAAGCTGTTGCAACTTTCACAAAATGTAAGACAAATTTGTACATTGTGACACAAACCTGCTTTTATGTGCTACTGTTGTCAAATTGACGAGACATTTTTTCAGCTTTTTTGGGTGGGAAATAAATAAAACACGTGACGTAGAAAAAGCAACATCGTATTTAACTTTGGTTTTGAAAAATAAAAGGTTTGTCCCCCACTATTTATTCGTCACTTCCGGTCTAACGGCGTAAGACTAATTTATTTTGCATAATGAAAAGTGGTGGCATCTACCAATGAAAAAATCTTGAAAGAACAATGAAAACTGTGGAAATGATGATGGTCTGACGTAATTATGTCATTACCTGTACCAAGAAAGCTATTGGTTGGAGATCAAAGCTGTGGCAACCTACCCGAAAGGTATGACAAATACCTACATTTTGGCACCAGCCGCGAGCCTCTATCTGCTAGCATTATCAAAATACGAGCGCTGAAAGTTGAGAAAATAGTTTTCAGTTTTTGGCGAGAAATTCAAAAATGACGTGGCCTAGAAAAAAATGACATTAAATTTGTAATCAGCGTCCCACATTGGATATAAATTGACTTTGAATGATCAAAATGTGCCAATTTTAGGTTTGATCTAGTTTTTGGCGGGAAATTAAAAAATCACGTGACATAGAAAAAATATTAATATCATATTTGTAATCAGCGTCTCACATTGCATATAAATCGATTTTGATAGATCAAAATTGGCCAATTTTAATTTTGACCTACTTTTCTAATTAATGTAAATAGCGATTATTGGCTAATTGACATGTTTTCATAGATCAAACGAACAAAGTAACTAGAGAAATATCACAAGATGTTATATTTCATATTTCGTCAACCGATGTTAAGCCAGTCTTAAGAAGAAGCTTGTTAAAGATTTGTGACGTCATCCAAGATGGCTGCCAAATCCCATGACCTACTTTCGCTTTGAAAAGTCATAAAGTTGTCATCAGCGTTCCATATTACATATAAACAGATTTTGAACGATCAAAATCGGTGCATTTTGAGCTCGACCTACTTTTGTAATTAACGTAATTAACAATAAATCAATAATTAATCACTTTTCACGCACTAGAGAAACAAACTCAATAGAGAAGTATACACAGATTTTATATTTTAAGTTTCATTGCCCTGTGTGAAACCGTTCTTGAGAAGAAGACGTTTAAAGATTTGTGACGTCATCCAAGGTGGCCGCCAAACGTAGTGACCTACTTTCATTTTGAAAATACAAAAAGTTGTCCCCCGCGACATTATGTTTACATACCAAAAAGCAGATCACTTGCTGCAATGGTTTTGATTTTATAAGCAATGAAAAGTGGCGGAAGAATAAAAAAAAATAAAATAATAATAATAATAATCCCAGCAAAAACAAGAGGTGGCCCAAGCCAGCTAGCTTGGCCTCCTAAATAATAACTAGGACTGCCGCGGCAGTACTTAGGTCTTCAAGACTTCCGCTTTGACTCAGACCCCAAATCTTATCATGTAAAATTCTTCAATCATAAGAACAGTAAACATATTCCCTTTTCGGTGAAGTAGAATGTACAAAAACGGTGAAACATGATCTTGTATTAAATATATTTATTAAAAAATAACAAGCCAAATTGTCTATGGGTTTAAAAAATTATCATGTGTAAAATTGAATTCAACTATCTCTGACTGGGAGTCTCTCTGTGCTGCCTTGCACTTGCATGGGACTGGCTCCCAGTCTAACTCCCATCCCAGTCCCATTTTAAGAGTTTTCCTGTCGCAAGTAGGGTACGCATCGCATTTTGCGACTTAACTATCAACTTTTATATCATATGGTTCTTAAGGGGATTATAGATCTCTCCATACTGAACAGTTTGCAACAAACGGATTTGAAATCGGGTGTATTTTGGCTGAGATATGACTCTTTGAACGTGTGCTCTCCTTACACTTGCCAACTTCAATGTCAGATAACTCAAAAACTATAAGAGATATTGTTCTGAAAAAAAGTACATTAAATGTAAAATTGAATTCCCTACAGATGTTATGTTGAACATAAAGTTGTCCGATGCATAATTGTGACGCTAAAATTCACGAATCGTGAAATTCATGAAAAAAATGGACTTTTGAGTATAAAATTATTTATTAAAAAACCTATAAATTTTTATATGATAATGTTCTTAGGCAGATTGTTAAACAGGACATCATAAACACAAAGAAAGAATCAGTTTCAAAATCGGTTGAAAAATGTCCGAGTTATGCCCCTTTGAAGATGTAGCTGAAAATTCGAATTTTTCCCTTGGGTCAAGTTCAAGGGGAGATAACTCAAAAACTATTTGGATTTTCAAAATGCCTTACACAATTTTTAAAGTCCACTCAATGTAGGTTAAAATGATATATAATAGAAAGCTGTATGTATTGCGGTTCTGGAGAAGAAGATTTTTAAAGACGGGTGGGGTCAAAACCGGGAAGTTCACTCGGAATTTCAGTTTTTATTTTTTTACTGAAAAATGAGCATACCGGCTGAAGTTGGTCATATACCAAGTTGTAGAACATGATGAGACCTACCTGAGGAATTTTTCTAAATATTTTTATCTCTTATAGTTTTCGAGATATTGCCATTGAACGGTTTTTACGTTTTGGGTTATCTCCCCTTTTTGGGGCAAAAATTCAAAAATCGGGCCCTGTTATGCACAACTACATCATAAAAGCTATCATTTCAGAAAGTTTTATACAAATCGGTCCAGTGGTTACTTCAGAATCGTCCGGACAAAAACGAGGTAGCAAAATAATAATAATAATCCAAAATCTAAAACCAATAAATAACAATAGGTCTTCTAGGTCTTCAGACATTTGTCTCGAAGACCTAATAATAATAATAATAATAATAATAATAATAAAAATAAACAGTACGATTTCAATAGGGTCCTCGGACGACTTTCAGTCGGCTCGGGCCCTAATAATAATAATAAACAGCATGATTTCAATAGGGTCCTCCGCGGACGACTTGCAGTCGTGCTCGGGCCCTAATAATAATAATAATAATAATAACTAGGACTGCCGCGGCAGTACTTAGGTCTTCAAGACTTCCGCTTTGACTCAGACCCCAAATCTTATCATGTAAAATTCTTCAATCAAAAGAACAGTAGACATATTCCCTTTTTCGGTGAAGTAGAATGTACAAAAACGGTGAAACATGATCTTGTACTAAATATATTTATTTAAAAATAACAAGCCAAATTGACTATGGGTTTAAACAATTTTCCGTTACTAAACACGATTTAACATAACCAAAGACACAAAGCCATTTGCTGCATGACAACCTTTTCAAATGTTTGGGACAAACATTTTACATACAACATGCATTTTTTTTGGGGGGGGGGGGTCAAACCAAAGTGATTTCGGGAACCTTTATTAAACATAAATAAACACAACTCAACATTATGATGGAGAACGCATTCTTTGAAAGATTCAATGTAATCATGGATTATTTACAGATTCCTAGAACGAACATTTCACATTAAATGTAACAGTCAACAGCTACAACGTTTTAAAAACTTTTTTTCTGTTTACAACTCACTTTCAAAACTTCAATCATGCATATTTACAGATTCTTAGAACATACATATTTCCATGAAACATGCAGGATTTTTCAATATTGTAGTCCCCCAGTTTTTCTTTTTGGTAACCACATCTTAAGAAAAAAAAAGACACAAGGACAGTCCTACTTTGCGGGAGGGTCCCAACGAACTCAGGTCAACTATGTCAGTCTACATTCCCTTCAAATTTGACATTCATGTAAGCAATCTCAGCAGGTTTCCTTGAATGCATAAAGTTTTTTTTTTTTTTTATCAGTAATGTAGTTGTTTTCTAAATCCCTACATTACACTTACATGAACTGCTTCATGAACACGATAGTAAGTTGGAAGAATCCTAACACAGACATGATCAATATTCCTACTATAGACATGATCAATGATTGTGCCATCTTCAGTTGTTGGTTCAGTCACATGCTGAGTGAAACCTAACTCTACAAGTTGGTCTACCAGTGATGATGATCTTTTCAACTTTTCATTGAAATCTCCCATCACCAACATTCCACAATTGAATCTTGTTGTGAAATTGTTCAACATGTCTGACAGGTTTTGTTGAAACACAGACAGGGTGTAACTTGGAGGTCTGTACAGAAGTATAAGCAGAATGTCTCTGTCTGGCAGATATACACATATATTCTCTAAATTGACATTCTTTTGAATTCTTTCAATTGTCCAACATTCGTTTACAAAAATGCCAACACCGCCATGTGAGAAAGACTTCAGCTTTGAAAAGAACTGGATTGAATTATCATATGACGATTCCCTGTTCTGACAATAGAATGAGTATGACTGTCAACAATCTTTTCTGAAATTGTCATCAGATATCCATGTTTTAGTGAGGCAAATGAGGTCTGCTTTGAGGAAGCGGTCATCTTGTTTGAGAGCGTTGAAATGAGCATGAAATCCCTGTACATTGTGCAATACAATGGACAGCCTATGGTGCTGTGGACACTGGTCCGACTGAAACACTAAGCACTTCATTTGAGACATGGCAGTTGTTACCATTTCATTACAGAATATTTTGTCAGGATTAATTTTTTGAAAGACAAGTCCATCCAAGGAAGTGACTCTGCTTAGAGCAACATAAGCCTGTCCTGCTGTTCTAATATTGGAAAATGACACAACAGTTCTGTCAAATGTTCACCCCTGCGTCTTGTGAACAGTGCACGCCCATGCTAATTTTAGAGGAAATTGATGTCTGATACCAGATCCATTTTTAGCAGACTCCTCCTCCCTTGCAATTGGTGTAGACAAAGGTGAGACACTGTTTGGAAACCGAGTTGTTTGCCTTCTCTCAGTACTAACTTTAGGAATATCAAAAAGAATGAAAATTTCAGATGGTTTATCATCACTTTCTTTCTGTTGAATGAAACACACTGTTCCAAAAACTCCATTTACAAGACTATCTGTTGTATCTATATTACGTGTGAGCATAACTCTTGCACCAATGCCAATACTGATGCTTTTTGGTAAAGCAAATGTTCCACATCCAGATTTTCGGACTTTCACACCAGTTTGCTTCTGTTTGAAGATGTCTTCAGACTGAATTTCTGTGATAACAGCACACTCTTCATGCAATTTTTTCAGATTGAATGCATCTACATCTTTATTCAGAGCAAATATGTGAATACAGTCTACATCTTCACCATTTTCACGGCTCTGTAGAGTCGCTACATCTTCTGGCAACAAATCTGAGTTTTTTTCTTGAACACGTAAACGATTTAGTGTTTCAGCAAACTCTACATTGCTCTGACGCATGATTTGAGTAAGTTCAGTCTTGATGAAGAAATCATTAAAATAATCAATGCCAATATTTTCTGCAAACAATGGCCTCCCTTTGACAGGCGGAAGTTGGTAAAAGTCTCCAAATGCAATTATGGAGACATTACCAAAAGGTATCTCCTCAGAGGTCTGTTTGATCTGTCGAAGTCTTCCATGAATGTAGGTCAGGAGTTTGTGATCTACCATGGATATTTCGTCAATAATAACTAATTGTAGACTTTGAAATTTGCATCTTAAAGTATTGACTTTTTCATCAGTAAGTGGAACATAGGGTAAGAAGGCATCGATGCCAATTGAAAAAGCAGTGTGAATGGTTTGTGCACCGATATTGAAAGCAGCTACACCAGTTGGTGCTGCAAGTAAAACTGAAATGTCACCTGGATTCTCACGAGTTTTAGCAAGAAGCCGGTTACATTCGTACTCAATAGCGGCAATTAACCTGGATTTTCCAGTACCCCCAGGTCCATGAACTAGCACGTGCAGCGCTTCTGGTTGGCCTCCATTTCGAACTTCAAGGGCCCATTGTCTTATACTATAAAAGATCTGCTTTTGCTCTGTATTTAATGACTGTATCAATGCCTCTGCCTCACTTTTTGGAAGTGAAGATTTCACCGTATCAGTGCTGCAAAGTGTATTTCCTGTTGGGAGTAACTCAGGAATGTTCTCTTCAACAGAGTCAGCATCATCAAGTGTTGGCATCAAATCTTCACATTCGTGTCTGTCCATTTCTGTCTCGGGGCAAATCTGAGCCCAAGCATCCTCAAGAGAACCTGCATTTTGTAGGATTTCCTCAGCCATTTCAAGATCTTCCACATCTTTTTCAAATTTGAGTCTGTTTTCATCAACAATGGATTGGACACACTTTACCATGTTTCCAATTCTCACAGAACCTTCAGCATAAAACTTTTCAAAAGTTTCAAAGCCTGTAGGTTTTAAGTGGGCATTGACACGGTAAGGCAAAAACAGCTGCAAGATACTTTGAAAGAACCTTTCAGGGTCTTTGTTCTTGGAAAATCTTGGGTACCGTATGACCGCTGGATTGGTGTTAGTTCTTTTTTTAATGTAACCCATATTGTTCTCCAAAGCAAGAACAGGTGAGTGACGTCTGGAGTCGTCCACTTTATTCACTTCACTGGGTGGAACCACTCTGTAGTCAGAGCAAAACTGAGCGAGACAAAGGCTATCAATTTCTGGTTCTTTAGGCCTATTTATATAACGGTCAACCACACTGGTTGCCCACATGTCATCTTCTTTGAAATCGGGAGATTTGCGTTTGTCTTGGATAATTTTAATTGGCAAACTCAGTCGAACTCTCTCTAATCCGACAGGTATGAACTCAACTTTACGAGATGATTGCCTTAGATGTAAATTACAGACTCTGTAGACCGCCTCCTGTGCGCTTACTTCTCTGTGGGTCAAGTATGTATGGCCAATTTTTTTCAGTGCATTTTTGGCATCTATGTTATTTTCTTTACGAGCTTCTTTTTCTGTCTGACTTAACAGAAGACCCATTTCTTGCTCAGCTTTGCTGATATATGATATGATGTAGACAACACATGAGTAGGCATCTACAACATACTGTATATCCATGTTGGCATTCAAACATCTGAGTAGATCAGGGTTGTATTGATTGACCCAGATGTCATTTGGTCGCCTTCGGATTGTTACAGTAGTCTTCCTACCCAATGCTGCACATGCAGTTTCATATACAGACTGAGTGATTCCAAGTGTGTCAAACAACTCTTCAGTGGACTCATAGGTTTTATTCTCATCATTGATCTCATCCCAAATCCCTTTTAAAATAATTGCAGCAGTTTTGGGAGGCATCTGTGCTGATTGGTTGAGGAGACTATAATCTGGAATGCCATCCTTATCTTTTGGCAGCTCATCGACTGTTGTTACCTTCTGCTCTACATGGCAAATGAAAGTTTCACACGAAGGGGGTCTAGGAAAATTAAACCTGCAGGTCTTCCCAGTTTTCCTGCATGTTTTGGAATGCCTCTTACTGTGCTTCTGGACGCTGTCAACAATATTGAACAACTCTTTATCATCCTCAGGTAACTCACATGATACATACCGATCAACAAAATCGACGACAGCTTCATCAGAATCCTTAGAAATTTTGGGGGCATTTTCTACCCAAAAGAGGCAGTGGGTGTGTGGTGATCCTCTCTGTTGAAATTCTATGCGGTAGAAATAATCAACTACTTTGCCAATAGGAGCTGCATTGGTAGACATTATAACGTCATTTAGAAAGCAGTGAAATCTATGATCAAACATCCTGGCAGCTGTAACAGGATTCTCCCTCAAAATTTTACCCTTGGAACTCCAGTCTAGATCATCAGCTTTTCTCAGATCACCCATCTCTCTCAAAATACAGTCAATGATTTCTGTCCACCTGAACTCAGCCGATGAAAAAGAACAGAACCAGGTTGGAATTCCCAACTGCCTGATCATAGCAAATAGATCTTTTTGAACAGATTGCCAAAATGGGGGTGTACCTCGAATTGGTTTAAGGAATTTGAATCCCTCGTCATGTTTCAAAATATCTTTCAAAGAATTTTTGTCAGTCAGGTCTTTAGAAGAGATGTTTCTATGAATTCCACCCGCTACACCCTTTCTCAGAGAAACTGACACATTTGATTTGACTTGTTCAAGCTCACTCAAATACTGGGCATAAAAAATATAATCAGTGTTCATGGCAAATCTACGATCAGCATGCAAAAGCCTTGAATTCAGGTATCTGCCGAGTGTGAGGCGTTCATCTCTCTGATCATGGAAGGTCGGGGATGCCCTGGGAAACAACACAGGAAAGCATTTTGCCTCGTTTGTGACATCGGATGATATTGATGTAGGCTTTTCCTCTTCACATGGAGAGATGCTCAAGACCTGATCAAACTCATGGTCAAGTATATGCTGACCAATATCGACAGGTTGCAGGCATGTATCCAGTAGTATTCTATGGTCATCTTCAGAAGATTCTTCATCTGGAACTTCATCATGCTCAGTTTCCATGTCTGCAGTTGTTGCAGTATCAGTCTCACTTGAATCTGCCCAATCCTCATTGAAAACGATATCCTTGTAGTACTGATTATTGGCCTTCAAGTAAGCAACTGCCGCTCTCACACGTTGTGTGTTCACAAACTGGTATTCATGATGACCCTTATATGCCAATTTTCTTTTTAATTTTACACGAATCATTTCGTCCTGTCCTTCACACCTTGGCAAGGCAGATATGGTCTCACTGACTTTGGATCTGACACAGACCATGGGTCTATGTGCCTGTGCCTGCGCTCCACGCGGTAAGCTGATGAGGCAGACGAAGGGAATGTGGATAGCGACTAAATGCTGTTCTAAGGTATTCAAGCAACTAAGTTCAGGAGGAATATGTTCAAGGTTCAAGTTATTTACCACTGCTTCAGCTGGCTTCTTCCCACTTTTTAACTTGCCGTGACAAGCAGAACATACTGTATCCAAGAGGTCCCTGTTGGACCTTCCAAGTAAGTGCATGGTGTTCCACAAGTATCATTACATGTGTGGACAAAAATGTAGGTTTGAGTAATTCTGATGGGCACGGAGTCAAGCTTGGTAACTATAGTTGCCGCTTCTCGAGCTTGAATCACCTGAGTGCTCTCGGATGTCATCTGATTTGCCGTCACATGATTGCTCGATTGATATGCTAGTTTACTTAAGCTCGCATTCTGAGCAGAGGCTCTGCAGCATGTACGCTTAACATTGCTGCCACCGCAAACGGAGCCACCTGTAACAAGGTTCGTGGTTTTTGTTATCACTGCTACTTTTATCACATGCTTATTTTGGTTACTGCATTTCGTGATTTGCTGTGGTTTGATGTCACGCTCGCACGTCGTCTCCTTGGAAGTGCTAGGTTATGCAGGATAACTAACGTAATACAAACTTGTATCATTATTTATGTGGCTTGCTTCGGAAGCATTGCGTTTGTTTTGCCGAAGGAACGTTTCGCATCGGCGTGTCATTTATCAACCGTAAATTTAAAGCAGCGCATGGTCATCAGGGTGCAGCCACAAATGCTCGATTCCAGTTCTTGTTTAGCGAACCGGTACTCTGTCAGAAGCTGATCTTTTGCGGGTGTCGAAAACCTTTGGATGCAAGACGCACTGCAGTCTTGTCTTAATCGGGAGCTTGGTGCTTAAATCTGCATGTCTTTCAGACAAGCGTGCCGGAATGCTAATTTCAGCCTTTGCAGTGTTTGTACTCGCAGCGCAGAGCTGCATGTCATGTCTTATTTCGCGAAGTTACGCGAGCCGCTAGCTTTCCTTATTACACGGGATGCTGCTGTTCATTTGTACATTCGGTTATGATTGGAAAGCCTTGGTAAATGCATGTGGAATGTCATCTTTCTGCAGCAATGAACGAGCTCGGCTTTTGAATTGCATTTATGGTTTACGCCTTACGGAGTCTACAAATAATCACTTTGTCTTTCCAGCTGCACCCAATTCACTTGGCCTGGAATATTTGAAACTGCAATTAAATTTTTGCAGCAACCTCTGGGTTGGATGCCACTTGGTCCAGTGATTTAAATTTTAAACCCTTGGGTTTAGCTCGAATTGTTAACTCTTTTTCCCAGGTTCTCAGTAGTGTAACTACATGGATTGACTGGGCACTACTAATCCGTTTCGCTCGAACTGGTTCTGAGGTCTATTGGATTGCGGCTTAACTTTTGCCTTGTACCAAGCCCGTTTATAGCAACTTACGGGCCGAAATGCTATAGTTTGCCAGTTATTCCGATTCGCAGCGCCCATGTTGGCATAGTTGGAGTGTCTATCAAGAAACGTCCTATGGCTCAGATTGTCTTCGACCCATTATTTATTTAAAAAAAAAAAAAAAAAAGTCTGATGTACATCTAAAGCAATTGGCTCTTCATTAATGCTTCAACAACTGTATGTGTGGCACAGGAAGTGTCGTAAATTCAGTAATTCATGTATCTGCAGCCAAAACAAAAGCGTTATTCTCATGTTGCCCTAATGCTGTTCAAATGACTGGTCCAAATTGCAATCCTCATTTAAGTTAAAATCGATTGCCGATATGCTGCTTGGATCCAAAAGTTATGCTGCACTTACTTCCCTGTTGGCTTTATTCATCTGCTCCTAGCAGGTGCTGCTATTGTAAGTGTTAAGTTGTGGTAACTGTTTGGAAATTGCATGGCATTCACCTCGCACCAGCAAACTAATGGGAAATGCTAACTTTGGCCTGCTCAGTAAATCTCAATTTAAAAAAAAAAAAAACAAAAAACACACAAGCTGCGGAATCGGTGGGAACAGCCATCCCAGTCAGCTTTAGTTTCTGAAATCAATCTGGTATTGCTTCTCCTTGTCAGTAATTGACAAGTCTTTGTAACTTCCCAAATTGGGGGAAACGGCTATCATTGGTGGCATCTACGTCCGCAATGCGAGTTGGCAAGAGGTCATGTGATCCGTGCATTTGTTTGTTTTGTGTGAACAGCTTATCGCATATGTAATGAGCAGATATTTCTGAAAATCCTGTGGGTGGGTCACAATTACATCAGGGATAGACCCTGCTGATTTTGATCACCATCACTAGCACAATATGGCATCCACCATGAAATCTTATGACTCTCAATGATTGTACTTACTCCACTCAGCAAGATTCAGACTGTGCTGTTTAAGTGAAGGTTTGCACTCCAGAAGTGCCTCTAGTGTTCCTGTATAACCATACACTAGCACCCTAGTTGGTTTAAAAAAATATTAAAATTAAAAATTAATAAATAATTTGCAAAGCAGAACATGGCAATCAAGGAAACCTTGGAGCGCTTGCCAACTTCAAACTCATATACTCAAGCTGTGGCTTATCTTGCGCATGCTCAGCAATGTTGCCATGCTTCACTAAAATTTACCCCATGTCAGCATCCAGCTAGTGCTTGTGGTCTGCTACTCATTACATTCAAACTTATTTGCTTTGCCTGCTCAGTATGTCCTACAGTCTATAACAGCCAGTTGCTGGATCGACCCAAAGGTCACTGCTGCAGGGCTCGGTCATTAGCCTCTGATGTTTGGTTTTGCTACATCATTGTTTTGGGGGATTCGAGCAACTCTCCCAGCTTTCAGATTCAGCAAGGTTTTTACCATTTTCATTCATATGTGTGTACATGCATGTATGTGTATATATTTATATTCTCCCTTTTATATCAACTTTATGGAGTCGGCAGCATTTATTCATGGTACATTCCTAGCATGCTTCCCACTGTGTTCTCCACTAATTGTCTGCTTTTCGTTTCTGCATGTCCACGGTGGACCCTGCCCTGAGTATGCTGCTGCTGATCTTTGCATCAATGCAACCTGGCCTCTGCACAAGCGCTGCTTCACATCATGGACTGGGTCATGGCATCAGCAAACTACAAATACTGGGCTGCTTGTCAACTTCCCTTTCGCATTACGGCAACCATGAACTCAGACCCTGGGACGGTCAGAGGAGGATGGACCTTCCCTCTTAAGCCTGGTTCCTCCCAAGGTTTCTTCCTATATTTTAGCACATAGGGAGTTTTTCCTTGCCACAGTCGCCACTGGCTTGCTTTCGAGGGGTTCAGACCAGGGTTTTCTACAAAGTGCATTGCGACCATAGATTTCCTTTGATCATCTTGGAGGTTTGGGAACCCATTTCTAGTTCACCGCTCAGCTCTGCTTCATTTCTATATTCAAGCAGTGCATCGCTCCTTCGTGGCTTAACAAAGGCATTAAGGCCTCAGGACATTGGAATCGCAGCCAAGAACATTACCTTCACCCAGGAATTAAAGACATTGTGGAAGCTTAGTTGGATACGTAAGACTGTAAGTGGTCACCAGGTTGTATGTTAAACAAATCCTCCTGTACGTCTGATTCATGCATCATTTAGTATACTCTATACGCATAGTCAGGGCATGAAGCGTCACTCTTCGGCACACATGTCATGTCATTCACCACAACATACACTTCAATTATTTAAGGTTCGGCCTCATGTCATTTACCTCAAATCATATAGTATAATTCTCATGAATCTTTGAGAGGACTATCACTACATTTTGAATATTTCTCTTGTGTTTGGCTTCAAGAGAAATGGTGCCAGCCACCGGGCTGTCGCGCCACACAACACACTCACATAGAATATTTCTCTTGTGTTTGGCTTCAAGAGAAATTGTGCCTGCCGCCGGGCTGTCACGACACATAATACACTCACGTAGAATATTTCTCTTGTGTTTGGCTTCAAGAGAAATTGTGCCAGCCGCCGGGCTGTCACGACACATAATACACTCACATAGAATATTTCTCTTGTATTTGGCTTCAAGAGAAATTGTGCCAGCCGGGCTGTCACGACACATACTACTCTTCTCATAGATTATTTCATTGTACACGGCTTCAAGAATGGTGCCAACCACTGGGCTGTCTCGGTACACTCACATAGAATATTTCTCTTGTGTTTGGCTTCAAGAGAAATTGTGCCAGCCTCCGGGCTGTCACGACACATACTACACTTCACATAAATTATTTCATTGCAGACTGCTTCACTACAGGACTATCACTACATTTAGAATATTTCTCTTGTGTTTGGCTTCAAGAGAAATTGTGCCTGCCGCCAGGCTGTCACGACACATAATACACTCACATAGAATATTTCTCTTGTGTTTGGCTTCAAGAGAAATTGTGCCAGCCGCCGGGCTGTCACGACACATACTACACTTCACATAAATTATTTCATTGCAGACTGCTTCACTACAGGACTATCACTACATTTAGAATATTTCTCTTGTGTTTGGCTTCAAGAGAAATTGTGCCTGCCGCCAGGCTGTCACGACACATAATACACTCACATAGAATATTTCTCTTGTGTTTGGCTTCAAGAGAAATTGTGCCAGCCGCCGGGCTGTCACGACACATAATACACTCACATAGAATATTTCTCTTGTGTTTTGGCTTCAAGAGAAATTGTGCCAGCCGCCGGGCTGTCACGACACATAATACACTCACATAGAATATTTCTCTTGTGTTTGGCTTCAAGAGAAATTGTGCCAGCCGCCAGGCAATCACGGCACATAGTACATTCGGCATAGAATATTTCTCTTGTGTTTGGCTTCAAGAGAAATTGTGCCAGCCGCCGGGCTGTCACGACACATAGTACACTCCACATAGAATATTTCTCTTGTGTTTGGCTTCAAGAGAAATTGTGCCAGCCGCCGGGCTGTCACGACACATAGTACACTCCACATAGAATATTTCTCTTGTGTTTGGCTTCAAGAGAAATTGTGCCAGCCGCCGGGCTGTCACGACACATAGTACACTCCACATAGAATATTTCTCTTGTGTTTGGCTTCAAGAGAAATTGTGCCAGCCGCCAGGCAATCACGGCACATAGTACATTCGGCATAGAATATTTCTCTTGTGTTTGGCTTCAAGAGAAATTGTGCCAGCCGCCGGGCTGTCACGACACATAGTACACTCCACATAGAATATTTTTCTTGTCTTTGGCTTCAAGAGAAATTGTGCCAGCCGCCGGGCTGTCACGACACACAGTACATTTGGCATAGAATATTTCTCTTGTGTTTGGCTTCAAGAGAAATGTGCCAGCCGCCGGGCTGTCACGACACAGCGCACTTCACATGGGATTTCTCTCGTACTTTGCTCTAGAGAATTGCACCAGCCGTCGGGCTGTCACTACCGACAGTGCATTTCACATCGAGTATTTCTCTCACACTTGGCTTCAAGGGAAATTCTGAAAGCCGCCGGGCTGCTTTAAACCTATGGAAGCAACATTTTTCATCGTTGGCGGGCATCAGTATGGTTCTGTTTTGGGGGGTTAATAGCTGCTCCCTGCCTTCGGTTCCACGCTGGACGGGCAGGGATCTCTCGAACAGAGCCATACCGCCAAACTCAATGTATGCTTCTATGTTTTAATAAATGTTCTCTTTGACATAGTGTCCCATCAGAAATGTAGCTTTGAGTAATTCTGATGGGCACGGAGTCAAGCTTGGTAACTATAATTGCCGCTTCTCGAGCTTGAATCACCTGAGTGCTCTCGGATGTCATCTGATTTGCCCTCACATGATTGCTCGATTGATATGCTAGTTTACTTAAGCTCGCGTTCTGAGCAGAGGCTCTGCAGCATGTACGCTTAACATCCCTCCTCCTCCCCAGCTCCTCCTGTCATTTGTAGCTTCTGTAATCCTGTTCTTTCATGTCTAACTGTCACACATAACAATGTCTCTTCTGTCTGAGGTCATTGTTGCTTTTGGCTCTGTTCTATGGACAGGGGGGTTAATAGCTGCTCCCTGCCTTCGGTTCCACGCTGGGCAGGCAGGGATCTCTCGAACAGAGCCATACCGCCAAACTCAATGTATGCTTCTATGTTTTAATAAATGTTCTCTTTGACATAGTGTCCCATCAGAATAGTCAGTGATGCAAAGTTCAGCAAGCTCCGCATTATAATTTGATTTAGAACATTTTTCAGCTTGATTTTTGAAAAACCGTCTATTGCAGACTGTGCAAACATATTCAGGGCCTTCAATAATTGCTTGTTTGAATTTGTTGAAGATTTTGATTATTTTTTTGGCAGCCTTAGATTTGCTTTTTCGATGTTTGTTTGATTGTTTTATTTGCTCTCTAAAATCTGGATTGTTTTTGTATTTTGAAGTGCTAGCTGCTTTGACAGAGGCACGAAAAACAGGATTGCTTTTGTATTTGGTGGCACTAGCTGTTTTAACAGACTCACGAAAAAAGGGATTTTCTTTGTATTTCGAAAAGCTGGCTGCTTTCAAAGTTGCTCTGTAAACATCATTATCTCTATATTTGATGATCCCATCAGAAATTTTCCTTTTCTTATAGGATTCATTCTCTGCATAGAGTTGTTTTGCCTTTCTTTTTAATTTCTCACGGCGAACCTCATCACTAGCATATTTTTGAGGGCGAGATGCTCTCTTTCTCTGACAATCAGTGCTAGTGATTCTGCGATGGCCCATTTTTCTTTTGATATTAGACAACTTTGCTATGTCAGTTTCTGAGTTTTCACAATATGAATTAGTAGAGTCTGAATCCCAATCGTTATTGGAAACAGTTATGGTTGATGGGTTAGCTGAAACCAAATCAATATTAGGAACTGCAGAAGATGATGGTCGGCAAGATTTCTCATCTACGCAAATATTGGAAAATCTAGGTAAAACCTTTTGTCTCACGAATGGTAATTTGCCTGCTTTGACAGAGGCACGAAAAAAAGGATTGCTGTTGTATTTGGTGGCACTAGCTGTTTTAACAGACTCACGAAAAAAGGGATTTTCTTTGTATTTCGAAGAGCTGGCTGCTTTCAAAGTTGCTCTGTAAACGTCATTATCTCTATATTTGATGATCCCATCAGAAATTTTCCTTTTCTTATAGGATTCATTCTCTGCATAGAGTTGTTTTGCCTTTCTTTTTAATTTCTCACGGCGAACCTCATCACTAGCAGATTTTTGAGGGTGAGATGCTCTCTTTCTCTGACAATCAGTGCTAGTGATTCTGCGATAGCCCATTTTTCTTTTGATATTAGACAACTTTGCTTTGTCAGTTTCTGAGTTTTCACAATATGAATTAGTAGAGTCTGAATCCCAATCGTTATTGGAAACAGTTATGGTTGATGGGTTGGCTGAAACCAAATCAATATTAGGAACTGCAGAAGATGATGGTCGGCAAGATTTCTCATCTACGCAAATATTGGAAAATCTAGGTAAAACCTTTTGTCTCACGAATGGTAATTTGCCTGCTTTGACAGAGGCACGAAAAAAAGGATTGCTGTTGTATTTGGTGGCACTAGCTGTTTTAACAGACTCACGAAAAAAGGGATTTTCTTTGTATTTCGAAGAGCTGGCTGCTTTCAAAGTTGCTCTGTAAACGTCATTATCTCTATAGTTGATGATCCCATCAGAAATTTTCCTTTTCTTATAGGATTCATTCTCTGCATAGAGTTGTTTTGCCTTTCTTTTTAATTTCTCACGGCGAACCTCATCACTAGCATATTTTTGAGGGCGAGATGCTCTCTTTCTCTGACAATCAGTGCTAGTGATTCTGCGATAGCCCATTTTTCTTTTGATATAGACAACTTTGCTTTGTCAGTTTCTGAGTTTTCACAATATGAATTAGTAGAGTCTGAATCCCAATCGCTATTGGAAACAGTTATGGTTGAAGGGTTGGCTGAAACCAAATCAATATTAGGAACTGCAGAAGATGATGGTCGGCAAGATTTCTCATCTACGCAAATATTGGAAAATCTAGGTAAAACCTTTTGTCTCACGAATGGTAATTTGCCTGGTTTTAGACGGCGACAGTTTTGAGAAACTTCTGCATGACTTTCACAGCTGACACTCACTGCAGTTACTTCAAACAAAGTGTTCTGATCCCCACCCAAAGATAAAGCTAGTCTGACACAATGTTCATAGATTGCATGGATACTCTGGTACTGAATGAGAACAGAAGTGCCATCAGCACTCAGTACACCTTGATGATCTCGTGAGTGGGAATCGAACACAAAGTAACTGCCCTCCGCATACATCACCGTGAAAACTGCCCGTCTAAAATTGACGAAGCAGGAAGCATGGTCGACCAAAGCTTCCTCAAGTGCAGTTTCTAAAGTGACAAGGTCACCAAATTGCAGTCGATCTTGACCAGGCCAGATATACCCTGCACATGGTTCATTTCGCACGAGTGTAAATGTTGTACCCAGTGCATCTATGTATTGAGGCAATTCCGTCACCAACAGATACCGATCTGAAATTGTTGATGATCTCTGGATGAAGCTATAAAGTTCATTACCATGGCTGAGAACAGCATCCAGGTCACAAGTGGTCCACTCATGCAGGGACTTAACCTTGCTAAACATGATGCCCATTAAAGCCATCGCACAGCACTGGCGGCCTGCATTTTCCCCATAAATCTCGGCAGCTTGATTATGACTGCCTAAAATTACAATCGGATTTGAGGAACCGTCATCGGCAGGGATATACTGACCAAGCTGTGTGGTTTCCATAGATGGTAGCATTGGGCTGTTGTCATTACTGTGTGTGCACAGGGCATCTTGTTTCCTGAAAGAACCATCAACTGAAAGATTATCTGATGACTTCGGACAGTACCTCTTTCTCATGGCCTCGGCTTTCTTCCAGTTTTTCTTGCGAGGCATTTTGAAAGAGTTGAATTTGAAGATACACAAAATAAAAATATTCTTCAAATATGAACGGATTCAAAATCTGTAAAAACAAGAAGAGGAGTTACAACTGTAGATAATTAGCGACAATTGGGACAAAAGCAGCAACAAGGATCACAAGTATCTAGACCCCAAGGAACACTACTAGCTTAAGTATTAGTATTCCATATTTCGGAAACAAACACACAAACATGGAACATTTATCTGTTAACAGTATTGGAGTAAACAGGAGAATAATCTGAAGTACAAATAACAAGAAAATAAGAAAGAAATCGACCGGCCAGTACACAAAGTTTTGATGAAAGCTCAAATGAGACACGTGTGTTCAGTTGGCGCTCAACACATTCAAACCCAAGGTGGCAACATGCAATTTGCCTGGTGCAAATAGCTGAATGAAGCACACCTAAACACACCTGAAAATTTTTTTCAATATAACGTTTCTACAATAAGAGAGGTCAAAGCTGTTGAATAATTAACTTTTTTATTGCATGATAGGCGTTACCACACAATGAAAAAAGCAATTATTCACCAGGCTTTGTCCCCCCTCTGTTACAAAACTGATCAAGAGCTCAAAACTGGTTGATAAGTGAAAAGTTCAAAAAGTGGATAATTTATCTGGAAACGTTAATAAATTGAGTCAAAAGTAAATAATTTATCTGAATAATATAGAAAAGGAAGATTTTTAATTTATATTCATAACTAGTATTTCAGTTAAGAGGCGATAACACTTTAGATAAACACCGATCACTACATGAGACTGATGAAACTACCAACAACAATGATAGTGTGGCTATGAAAGGCCACTTTTACCGCCTGCACTTCAGATGCGACCGTCTGCACAGGCTGCATGAGTGGATATGGAAAGAGATTGTCGTCAGTGGGCGCCTTCTGCCAATAGGAAAACGCAGCACACCTAAACAAATTCAAAACTTCAGATATGGCTGTCTGCTAGGTTGCAAGAAGGGTTGGAAAGAGACTGTTACCAGAAGTAAAATGGACGTTTCAAGATATCCGCGAAGCAGGTTACGTTCGGGTGACACTACCGGAAAAGGCCGAGAACATTACACCCTACATTCTGAACGTGAATGAGTAAATGATGAACTTAAATATTCATGTTATGTAAAATTTTCGAAATGTTCAATTGAGGACACTTAGACAAGGATTTTATGAGGACGCTTAGACAAGCATATTTTCGAAAACTGTCAGTTATGACCAGAACATGAATTTTTTCTGTGAAACATGTTACGTTTTGGTGACTGCTGTAAAAGAGTTGTATTAATGATCACTGATGAAAAAGCATAAATCACAAATTTTCAATTTGTGTGAATTCATTTATTTGTAAATAATTAACAAAACCTTTGACAGGCTCATGCTCTTGTTCTTGCTCAGTCAAACTTCACACTTTTCTCAAGTTTTAGTGTATGGTGGTATTGTTCAAGGGCAGATATCTGAAAAGCTATAATCTTGAGATAAAGTTATGAAAGAAATAATCATGTGTAAAATTGAATTCAACTATCTCTGACTGGGAGTCTCTCTGTGCTGCCTTGCACTTGCATGGGACTGGCTCCCAGTCTAACTCTGTCCCATTTTAAGAGTTTTCCTGTCGCAAGTAGGGTACGCATCGCATTTTGCGACTTAACTATCAACTTTTATATCATATGGTTCTAAAGGGGATTGTAGATCTCTCCATACTGAACAGTTTGCAACAAACGGATTTGAAATCGGGTGTATTTTGGCTGAGATATGACTCTTTGAACGTGTGCTCTCCTTACACTTGCCAACTTCAATGTCAGATAACTCAAAAACTATAAGAGATATTGTTCTGAAAAAAGTACATGAAATGTAAAATTGAATTCCCTACAGATGTTATGTTGAAAATTAAGTTGTCCGATGCATAATTGTGACGCTAAAATTCACGAATCGTGAAATTCATGAAAAAATGAACTTTTGAGTATAAAATTATTTATTAAAAAACCTAAAAAATTTTATATGATAATGTTCTTGAGCAGATTGTTAAACAGGACATCTTAAACACAATGAAAGAATCAGTTTCAAAATCGGGTGAAAAATGTTCGAGTTATGCCCCTTTGAAGATGTAGCTGAAAATTCGAATTTTTCCCGTGGGTCAAGTTCAAGGGGAGATAACTCAAAAACTATTTGGATTTTCAAAATGCCTTACACAATTTTTAAAGTCCACTCAATGTAGGTTAAAATGATATATAATAGAAAGCTGTATGTATTGCGGTTCTGGAGAAGAAGATTTTTAAAGACGGGTGGGGTCAAAACCGGGAAGTTCACTCGGAATTTCAGTTTTTATTTTTTTACTGAAAAATGAGCATACCGGCTGAAGTTGGTCATAGAGCAAGTTGTAGAACATGATGAGACCTACCTGAGGAATTTTTCTAAATATTTTTATCTCTTATAGTTTTCGAGATATTGCCATTGAACGGTTTTTACGTTTTGGGTTATCTCCCCTTTTTGGGGCAAAAATTCAAAAATCGGGCCCTGTTATGCACAACTACATCATAAAAGCTATCATTTCAGAAAGTTTCATATAAAAATCGGTCCAGTGGTTACTTCAGAATCGTCCAGACAAAAACGAGGTAGCAAAATAATAATAATCCAAAATCTAAAACCAACAATAACAATAGGTCTTCAGACATTCGTCTTGAAGACCTAATAATAATAATTAACCACATGATTTCAATAGGGTCCTCCGCGGACGACTTGCAGTCCTGCTCGGGCCCTAATGAACAGCATGATTTCAATAGGGTCCTCCGCGGACGACTTGCAGTCGTGCTCGGGCCCTAATAAACAGCATGATTTCAATAGGGTCCTCCGCGGACGACTTGCAGTCGTGCTCGGGCCCTAATAATAATAAACAGCATGATTTCAATAGGGTCCTCCGCGGACGACTTGCAGTCGTGCTCGGGCCCTAATAAACAGCATAATTTCAATAGGGTCCTCGGACGACTTTCAGTCGGCTCGGGCCCTAAATATGTCTCCTACCATTAAATTCAGTGTGGAATACAGCACCCATGTAGTTTCTTTTCTGGACCCTAGGGTGTGCATTCAAAATAATCAGATCTCCACTACTCTATACACCAAACCTACAGATAAAAACAGTATTGTAGAACCTGAAAGTTTGATATGGCTTATTTTACTCAGAACATATGTCAAAATTCATATTGTTGGAACACAGGCTCATTCCATGTGTAAAATTTGGTTGACCTAACAGCAAGCTTTCACAACCTGGATGTTCTGTTGCCTGCCTGCAAACTTCCTTTGTTCTGCCCAGCAGGGGTGGGGAGCCATTAAGGCTAGCAGGCCTCAAACTTCTACCACTGCTTGCATTGAATTCAAAGCATAGCTACATTAATCGCGTTAAAACAATCTAAATCTCTGTCAAATTCATGTTATGTTTATGTTCAATATTCTAGAAAGGAACCTCTTATATATTTATCACACTATTGTGCTATAATATTCCATTTTAAGGCCTTTCCATGTCAACTGCATCATTTTAGCACATATTCCTATCAAGTTTGGTCTCTATTCTCGGGGAGTCCAAGGAGTTGAATGAAGCATATTTCATTTTCCTTGGAATTATGGTTCATCTTGTTTGTAAGATTCATTCGGGCGACTACCCTAGTCTCCTCTCTATGCAAATTAATCTTATCACCTGGGCGAGGAAAACTCTGATTTGGCCACCCCTCGTTCGAAGGCGTGGTTTTGAAAGTGTTAAAACGGAGAGATTCGAATTGGGCGGGCTCTCTATTCTCTCTAGTTCATCTTTGGGGGTCGTGATCTGACGTGCAAATCGGTAAGTGGGAGAAGTCACATGTTGCCTGGTTCCGGAGTGGGGTGGCATGTGAGTTCTCCCCGACCACGCGGGACGACTTTAGTTCCGCGTGGCAATCCATCTTTCCAGGTATGAATATGTTCTAAATCATTCTAAATTATGGGTAACTGGTAATTGGCTTAGTGTTGATTTGTTTGATCCAAGTTGTGCCTACCTGGTAATTAAATTATTGTTATTTCTTTTCTAGCTTGCGTGGTCTCCGTGTCTTTTAATCTTTTTATTCTTCTTAACCCTGTCTCGGCGAATACCTAGGGGAATAGCCTATCCTCACTGAGGAACGACTGGCCAGCGGCCCGGTGTGGGAATCGGTTGGTTAAGTTGGTTTAGGCGACCATGATCTACCTATTGTAAGGATTTATATATGTTGGTTCTGAGTTTTAACCTATAGAGCCCTTGGGCTAATATATAATCCTAGGTTCATTGTAATATGCCAGCAGAGGCTATTGCAATGATGGTTGACTTCCAACCGCTAATCTAATCAACGAACTAGGATTCGAACATGGTGTTAATGCCCAAGAACATTAATGTAGCGGCGGTGGTTGTCTGTTCGGAATTCAAGGTATAGTCACTTCATGTTTGTCCTTTGAGTCTAAGTAACTGGTTATCACTATCTCGAGATTCGCGCATGCTGTTCCAAAACTATCAATTCTAATTCTAATTTGGAGTCAGATTTTTAACGAGGATACCACTAAATTTGGTATGCTAACTGTTTATTGGAGTCAGATTCATTGTAACCATTGCGTTTTCATGCCTCGTCCAAAGACGGTGAAGATTATTCATTTTATTGTGATTCACCCCAGCCAGAGGAATGCTCTAATTAAAGTTAGACCAAGAGAACACATGAATCCTTCATCTCGCTGCAATGTTCCGTCATTGGTATTTTTCCCAATTCTTAAGACTTAAACGTATTTATTCCACACCAGAGGATTTTAAATTAGAGGCTAATAAAATGTATGCTAATTTTAAAGAGAGGGCATATCCCACAAAATGGCTTGATCAGGCTTTAGAAAAAGTTTGTAATATGGATGTCAATGCATCCGTTAATCGTGACTCCATGAGGAAATATTCATGTGTCTGTATTACCACCTATTCTCCTCTTAGTAAGGATATTATTAGGAAACATTGGCATGTGTTATCTGTTGACCCTGTTTGTAACATACTATTCTCTGATCCACCTCTCTTTTCTCATTTTAGAGCAAGAAATGTAAGAGACTATCTTGTACGAGATGATACTGCTGCTCAACCCACTCTTGTCCAGAGACTTTTGGATGGGATGTTTGGCTTCTTCCCTTGTAACAACTGTGCGGCATGTGAGAATTCAAAGGCAACACGTACTTTGACTAGTTATGTTACCTCTAAGAAATATGATATCAGCCAATGCCTTGCATGTACATCTATTGGGGTTATTTACCTCCTATCATGCCCTTCTGGGCTGCAGTATATAGGCAAGACCATCAGGTCTGCTAGGACAGGTGTCATTGAACACAAGAGCGCAATTCGTAGGAAAGACATGAGGTCATCTGTTGCTAAACACTTTCATGAAGCCAAGCATCCTGCATCCAAGCTCTCATTTTGCGTTATACAGCAATTCTCTAAAACACGTAGAGGTGGTAATATTAATCAGAGATTACTTACATCGGAATGTAAATGGATTTATTATCTGAAAACTTTACATCCAGAGGGTCTTAATGAAGAATTATCTCTCTCATGCTTTTTGTAATACACTTTCCCTCTCTGGCCCTCTCTCTCTTGGGTTCTATTCTACAGTTTATTAGTGGAACTTTAATTGTGATACTTGACTTTGTATGTATACTGCCTTGTAGATGAATTTTTTTGATGTGCAAAGTATAATCTTCTGGTCTGTGCATATGGTTACTCTTAGGCAATGTTTTTTCACGTCACTGCATATTACTACTTGGCTAGTGATCTAATTGATCCTGATTGTTTACTGATTGATCTAATGATTGACACCTGCTGCTATGGTTTGCTGCCACCGTGTGCTGCTTGTTTAAAGCATTGTGGAAACACCAGTCGGCAGGGCTGAGGATGGCTGTTTAAGCCGAAACGTTTCTTTTTCTATTTGTTTGAGCACTTTTTATTTAATTCACTTTTTTCACATGGGTTAATTATAGCTATTTTTTGCATTTTTGTGCCTCTTTCTTTCTTGTAGCAGTGCCAATAAACCCTAAGATTTTTGGCGAGTGGTAGTTTCCTGCAAGTCACTGGCGATACCATGGGCGTTGACATGAGCACAGTATCTCGGACAGTGGATCGAGTCGTCAACGCACTGATTAAACGTTGAGGCGATTATCATTGAGGTCGCTAGAAATCGAGGCAGAATTATTTTAGATAGAATTTCAGTCCGGGAAAACTTTTTCCCTCTTTTTTTCTTGTCAGATGTGGATGAAGCACCAGCACAAGTGGCCATCTTGGTTGGGGCACTGTGGAATATTTAACACAGGATTGTGGGTGATGGAAAGATTTTAACAAGGGATTAGCTTTTAATGGCACCATTAGTTAACGAAGTGAAATAAGTGCCTTTGAGTAACACCAATTTAACGAGTCATTGACTAATGGACAGTTAGCAAGATAACGGCAAGTTAGTGGATAACGTCATGTTAAATTAACGACTTTTCGAACAACTGGGCCCTGGGAAATCTAGGTACATTAGCAGCTAACCTTAATATTCAGGACATTTACCATCACTTCTGAGATTTGCCATTCTACTGCAATTAAAAAGACAGTTTCCCATTAAGGTTGTCACTTGTGAACACAACAAGCCTGCCACAACACAGTACACATTTTGGAAATGGGAAAATACATTGGATAAGCATAACCATCATCTCGCATTGATCTGCTATGGCTAGCTAGCTTTCCATTAAAGCCAGCTGATAATGGCTAGTTAGAACGGTAATCAATCAATAAGCGGCAGTGAAATTAGAACATGGTTATAACCGTAACGTTATGATAAACCTTTGAGAAAGTAACAGTGAAACACTTTAATATTTTGGTGACTTTAGAAAAGGTCTTGTTTCTGGTTTGCTAACCAAGATTAACCAGTTCACCTTAACCCCTTTCTGCAGATGTAGATGCCCGCGTCTATAGACCTGCACATTGGAAGTACGCTGTTACTGTACTCGATCACTAGATAGCACCCCCGGATCAGTTATTGAATGTTCACAAGCAAGCAGACCTCGAACGCGGTTCTGAATACGGTGAAGTTCACTCCACTCCCTGTTTTTTGAGAGCTGCATGAATTAAACTCCTCAGCTAAGCCTGATGTGCAAACTGGTCAGTATCCTTGCCCATAGTGTCGATTCAGCAGTTTGAAAAAACGATATCTTGACACAGAAAAAAATCGTTATCCTTAGTAGCAACCAGTTTAGCCACAGTGAGCTAACAGTATTCCAATTAGTAGTTCATACAAATCAGTTTTCTGAGGCAAAAAAATCGACATGGTATTGATTCTCTCACATTCTATTGCCTATTACAGTTGTCCCATACAAAAAAAATTGTAGTTCCCTACCGTGGATTTACGCGTAGATTCCGTCATTGCCAAATCCAGCGCTTCCTTATATCCACCCGAGTACTGGCGTTGATAGCCAATCCCTCAACCATACACTCAAGCTCTTCTGCGTAATTGTAGAGTTACACTTCATGGCCTCCTGAAGTTTCCCTGATAACAATGTATTGAATGGCTCGTTTCTTATCCAATTCCCGAGTGTTTAAACATTTTAGAGTAAGTGAAACACATTGATTGGACAAACAGAGAGCATACAAACCAATGCGTATCAGCATGCGCTGTTGTATCCTGTCTACGTTATGCACATTACGCGGCTAAAATAGACGGGATTTATAGAAAATCGGTTCGCAAAACTGGCCTTGAAGTGTTCAGTTACATTACAGGATTTAAATGAGAACGATATGCTCTATTGGAATTATTTCGAATGAAACAGGACCGGAGGGTATTTGCTACTGGGTACATCGGTCTCTATTTTATACAGTCAATGTCTCTGGAGGAGGGATTCACGAAAAAGGTCAGGCTGCTATTTTTGTTTGTTTTTTTTTTTTTCTGTTTCGGAATGTATATGTACTCAACTAAGTCGAATGTCGAGGTTTTTTTCCTGTTTAAAACGCGAACTGCCCGTGCATTTTGGTGTGGACCCCCGGTACGTTCATTGCACGTTTCTTTTGAATCGGGAGACGCAATGGATTTGATATTCCCTGAAAGTGGAGTGTCTGTTCAGTTAAAATAAGGTATATTTCAGAATTCAGATATAACTGTGTTAGTGAGGTGTACTTGCTCCTTATAAGTGTTGAAATGGGTTCGTGAGCTTTGAAGAGGGGACTGGTAGCTTTCATTACAGGGTGAATGTTCTGACCGTTTAATTAGCAGTTTATTTAATGCGTGTTTGTGCTGGCTTTGAAGAAAAATGGCCAAAACTCTAAACTTTATTATGGAGAAAAGGTACGTTCGTATTTGGAGAGATTACTGGTGACCACTGATATTCAACTGCACTGATATTGATAAATTCATACTAAACTCAACCAGAAAATCATTCGTTCATATTAAATTTCATGCCTTAAAGCTTTAATTGTGTTAAATACATGATTTTTTTAATGATTTGACAGCAAATCATTTTGAGACTTTGGGGAGACACTTGGGTAGCTGTATAATTTGGCTAATAGCATGTAGGTAATCTAGAATGTAATGTTGAAGATGAATTCTACTTGTGCTCAAGGAGTTTATGATACCATAAATGTATAGTTTTAAGCCCCAGCAGTTTTTCAATCGTCAGAATTATTTTTTTTGCAATTTCAATGGTGATAGAATGTAATGTTGAAGATGAATTCTACTTGTGCTCAAGGAGTTTATGATACCATAAATGTATAGTTTTAAGCCCCAGCAGTTTTTCAATCGTCAGAATTATTTTTTTTGCAATTTCAATGGTGAATTCTCATGAAGATTTTTTATGTTTGCTGCTCATTTTCTCTACCAAAATCATGAAAATAAACTGAAATACAATGTAATTCTAAATGCTGTAAGTGTCTTTCCTGAATTGAGCCACATTTTTCCTCTTTGTGAAGCTTAAATCTTGAATTATACAGCATTAAAGTGGGTAACCCATAAATAGCCAAATTTGGCTTCTGCACAAAGGGGTTAAGTGACAAACTAACACTACATAGACTAATAAAAAGAAACATAGCTCACTGAGACGATACCGAGAAATTTTGTTGAGGATTATATTTCAGTACTATTCATTTTATTTACTAATACTAATTACATTTCAGCATTATTCATTATTATAGTATATTTACCAATGTTGATTCATGATATTCACTTATACTGATTATATTTTTTTTATCATTATTCATTTTATTACTCATACTAATAATCAGTAAACTGACAATTAGATTTAGATTATATTTAGCCATCAATAACCATATCACACACACACACACACACACACACACACACACACACACACACACACACACACACACACACACACACACACACACACACACACACACACACAGTGTGGGGACTCAAGACATATTGCAAACAATGCGGTGGAAACAAAATTAGACTTGATTTATTTCTCTCAGGTTTCACAAATACTCCAGTGAGCGAAGGGGGCAGGGGCCAAAAACCAAAAAAACACAATCCGTCCACACTAGTCGCAGGTCTTGAGGGCCTCCAATTCTCTGGTGTTAGGGTTACTCCGCCGCCTGCCAGACTTCACACAGTGCTGGGGAGACAGACATTGGTGAAAAAAGAAGCCCCACCACACTGCCAGCTTAGCCTTTTTGAAGACCTAGTCCTCATTCAATCAATGGTGCCCAGGTTTGCCCCCTTAACAATCAATTAGCCAATTAGCCAACATGTCTGCAGGAAAATACTGATTGTCAATCACATAGCCCTGTGGTTTCTTCCTGCCATGTGCTCTTGAGTGCCAGGTTGAATTAGTGGGACACCGAGAAGCACTCGGGGTGCCACACTCCCTCCCCCTCAACATCCGAGTCCCTCGGTCAGGAAGCGACCATAGGCATTCTGGTCTCCTAGACAGGGCATCCGCGTTTCCATGGTGTTTCCCCGCTCTGTGTTCCACCTTAAACCTATAATCCTGTAACTCAAGGAACCATCTGGTTATTCGAGAGTTCTTGTTTTTATTCAGTGACATCCATTTTAGTGGCGCATGGTCGGTTATCAGAGTAAATTCTCGTCCCGTCAAATAGTATTTCAAGTGCTCTATAGCCCACTTAATTGCTAAGCATTCTTTTTCAATTGTAGCATAGTTATGCTCATGTTTGAGCAACTTACGGCTGATGTAGGTCACTGGTTGCTCCACTCCGTCTTTGACTTGTGACAGAACCGCCCCCAAGCCGATATCCAAAGCGTCCGTCTGGAGAATTAAGGGTAAGGAGAAGTTTATCGTGGCCAGGACAGGCTCGTGACACAGTGCCTCTCTTAAGGAGTGGAAGGCTTCCTCAGCCTCGCTTGTCCAGCAAACTCTGTGTTTACTCTCCTTCTTTGTCAGGTCAAACAGCGGGGCAGCAAAAGAAGCAAAATTTGGTACGAACTGTCTGTAATACCCCATTAGGCCCAAGAAGGTCCTCACCTGTTTTTTAGTTTCTGGCCTTGGCCACGTGGCTATGGCCTCCACCTTTGACGCCTGAGGTTGCACGCAGCCCCTTCCCACCGTATATCCAAGGTAGTGGGCCTCCTCCAGACTAAGGCGACACTTACCTGCTTTGGCCGTCAACCCCGCAGTTCGTAAGGCCCCCAGGACTGCTTCCAAGCGTTCCAGATGGGTCTCCCAGTCTGGGCTGTGCACTACAATGTCGTCCAAGTATGATGCAGCATACTCACTGTGGGGTCTTAGGACTCGGTCCATTAGGCGTTGAAACGTGGCCGGGGCTCCATGGACCCCAAATGGAAGTACCTTATACTGGAACAGTCCGTCAGGGGTTGCAAACGCAGTCTTCTCTTTAGCTTGAGCAGTCAGGGGTACCTGCCAATACCCCCTTGTTAGGTCCAGAGTACTGATGAACCTAGCTGGCCCCAGTCTTTCCAGGAGTTCATCTACCCTGGGCATTGGGTAGGCATCAAACATAGAGATTTCATTTAATCTCCTAAAATCATTGCAGAACCGTAATGAGCCATCCGGTTTCGGTACCATCACAATTGGGCTCCGCCAGGCACTGTTAGACTCCTCAATGACATTCATCTTCAACATAGCACGTACCTCCTCACGGATGGCTTCCCTTCGGGCTTCTGGGATCCGGTAGGGTCTCAGCCTCACCATCTTTCCTGGCTCTGTAACAATGTCATGGGTGACTACCGTAGTTCGCCCAGGTTGGTCAGAAAAGACGTCCCTATTCCGATTTAACAGCTCCTTCAGCTCTTGGACCTGGTGAGGGGAAAGTTGGTCGCCCATGAGGATGTCAGGAGGCCCAGGCGGAGGCCAGTTAGCGAAGGCGGTTAACGGAACCTGGTTGGGTTCATACCATCTTTTTAATACATTAACGTGGTATATCTGGGTGTTCTGCCGTCTCCCAACCTGCTTTACTTTATAATTGACCGGGGAGATCCTTTCCAGCATCTCATAGGGCCCATGCCATTTTGCTAGAAATTTGCATTCTTGAGTGGGGATCAACACCATGACTTTATCCCCCGGGTTGAATTCTCTCACCTGGGCTCCCCTGTTGTAAAGCCTAGCTTGGGCCTCCTGTGCCTGGCGCATGTGTTCCCTCACTGCGGGCCAGATCTGGGCCATCCGGCGGTGCATTTTCTCCACATGCTCGATCACGGTAGTGTGTCGAGTAGGAGTTTGTTCCCACGCCTCCTTGGCCAGGTCCAGTAGTCCACGTGGTCTCCTGCCATACAGTAACTCAAAGGGTGAGAAGCCAGTGGAGGCCTGCGGTACTTCCCGTATAGAAAACAGTAGATATGGCAATAGCTGGTCCCAATCTTTAGCATCGCTCTCTATTAGCTTCCTCATCATTTGCTTCAGGGTTTTGTTAAAACGCTCTACAAGCCCATCAGTCTGCGGGTGGTAAACAAAGGTTCTGACCTGTTTGACTTTCAACAGTTGACACAATGCCCTCATTACCTTTGACATAAAACATGACCCCTGGTCCGTCAATATTTCTTCTGGTATTCCCACTCTACTGCACAGTATGAACAGTTCTTTAGCCACTGTCTTACCCGTTGCTATCCTCAGGGGAATGGCTTCGGGATACCGAGTGGCGTAGTCCAGGATGACGAGAACGTACCGATGACCTCGACTGGACTTCGGCAGGGGACCTACAATATCCATCCCTATCCGTTTAAAGGGGACCTCAATGATCGGCAGGGGTATCAAAGGGTTGCGATACGATACCTTTGGGCTGTGGAGTTGACACTCGGCGCAGTGTTTACAGTAGTCTTCCACAGCTCTCTTTACCCCTGGCCAGTAGAACCTCATGGTCAGTCTTTCATACGTCTTTTCAGCCCCCAGGTGGGCTCCAAGAGGGTGGGAGTGTGCCAAGTAGAGCACCTTGGAAACATAAGTCTTTGGCACCAGTAGCTGATTGCACAGTTCACCATTCTTCCTAATTACCCTATATAAATAGCCCATTGTTCACCATAAAGTGCGGAAAAACTGGTGGGCTTACCTCCTCGTGGCTTACGGCTTTCCATGCTTGGACCAGATTGGGATCTTCGTGCTGGGCTTGGCTAAACTCAGTAGCCCCCTCTGGTGGACCACTGTGGCTTTGCATGAATTCTGACAAGTTGGGGTCATCCTCACTTGTCTCACTTCCTGGAGGGGCTCCTTGTTCCAGCAGTGGGGTTATGGCAGCCCGCCTCCTGCTCACCCGGCCAGCAGGGGGGCTATCAGTGTCCTCTGGACCAGACAAGGTCTCTCTTGAGGGCGCGGCACATACTTGAATCACTCGGGAGGGCATCTTGTGGCGCACAACTTTTCCCTTTGGTGACCACGCCCAGTATTTGGGGAACAAGTCACAGTCTCGGCCAATCAGGACGGGTACCGGGAGTCCTTGGACGACCCCTACACGGGTGGACACAGTGCCCTTGGGAGAGCATATGGTTACCTGGCTGGTAGGGTAGCTTTTGTCATCCCCATGGATGCATGATACTACCACCGGGGTTCCTTGGGACTCGTCCGCAAACTCTGGCCGGACCAAGGTGATGGCACTCCCACTATCTAGGAGGGCCTCAGTGTCTCTACCCCGTATCTTCACTGGGAAACGGGGGGCTGACTCACAGGACTCTAGCCAGTCGGTTGTCAAGTAGCCACATGGGAATGGGGAGGGGCCGGACCACGCTGTGGGCATTGGCTCAGTCCTCTCTGGGCAATATCGGGCGAAATGTCCCTTCTTCCCACACTCAAAGCAGCTTCCATCTTCTCGGGGGTAGACGTTCCTTGGGAGTGGTTTTCCACCCCTAGCCCCCAGCGGTACATCCGTCCCCTTCCTGGCAGGGGGCCTGTTGTTCCCGGTCCTGAGACTGCCGCTGGTAGCCTTCATTATTTCTTGGGTGACCTGGTGATTCTCCAGTAGTGCAATCAGCCAGTCTACATCGGTAGCCCCTTGCTGAGATACATCTCTTAACTTCAGCCGGCAGTGCCCTCACACACATATTGAGTGTCACTCTATCCAAAGGAGAGGGTCCCTCCCCCTCGGTGAGCCACGTCTTCACTTGGCGCTGTAGGGCCCTCACCTGGGGCCTTGCTGGCACCGCGGGGTCATACGCCCATTGATGGGCTCGTAGTGCCTTTGTCGGAAGGCTGTAGCCATAAAGAGATAGAATGGCTGCTTTTAAAAGTGCATAATTGGCAGCATCCGGGACTGGCAAATCCCTGCAGGCCTGTTGGGCCTCACCGGTCAAAAAGGGAGTTAGTATGTGCGCCCACTCCGCCCTCGGCCAGCCCTCTCTGGTCGCGATCCGTTCAAACAGCTCCAAATATGACTCCACGTCATCTTCCGCCGTTAGTTTAGTCACCATTTGCTCCGGGGTCTTCTTAGCCGTCCTGCTGCATAGCTCAGTCACTGCCCTCTGCAAGGTCTGCTGGGTTTGTAGTACCCCCGTGAGCACCTCCTTCAGGGCTGCATCCATCCTTCGTTATACTGGTCGGTTACTTCAAGCTGGGTCAGTGCGCCCGCATTCTCCACCACTTGTGGGGACTCAAGAAGACATACTGCAAACAATGCGGTGGAAACAAAATTAGACTTGATTTATTTCTCTCAGGTTTCACAAAGACTTCAGTGAGCGAAGGGGGCACGGGCCAAAAACCAACAAAACAATACAATCCGTCCACACTAGTCACAGGTCTTGAGGGCCTCCAATTCTCTGGGGTTAGGGTTACTCCGCCGCCTGCCAGTCTTCACACAGTGCTGGGGAGACAGACATTGGTGAACAAAGAAGCCCCACCACACTGCCAGCTTAGCCTTTTTGAAGACCTAGTCCTCATTCAATCAATGGTGCCCAGGTTTGCCCCCTTAACAATCAATTAGCCAATTAGCCAACATGTCTGCAGGAAAATACTGATTGTCAATCACATAGCCCTGTGGTTTCTTCCTGCCATGTGCTCTTGAGTGCCAGGTTGAATTAGTGGGACACCGAGAAGCACTTGGGGTGCCACAACGGATAGGGAGGGGATGAGCAGTGCAAACACACAGACAAATACACATAAAACACACAGACAAACATACATACAAGCAGTTCACACGCAGACAGACACACATATACAAGCAATTCAGTTCACACATGCATGAGCAGCTTACACACACATAAGCAGCACGCTTTTGTAGCTTTGATTAGTAAGCAGGCTTCTGTTTAGTTGATTCAAAAACATAATCAGATGATGCGTTTGATTTCTGTAGCTTTGATCAATATTTGTTCAGTAAAATCATTAGTTGTTCCTGAAAACATAATCAATTGAATCATTTTTCTATCTACATACATGTATCCACTTGTATCTTTTCCTTTGTCTGTATATCATGTTCATCTCTTGCCTGTGTTCATGTCTGTGCATGTCCCTGGCTGTAAGTTTCCACTCTTTTGAAGTGATGCGCATACATCTTTGCTTTGAATTCCTGAAGGATTAGCTAACAGAGTTTCGGGTTGCCTGTCCAATTGCAGTCCGAGAATGAGAATGCGGAAAAACCATATTTGAAAGATATTTCCTGTGAAATAGGGAATAAGACCTGGTTGCGAAAGTTGGGAAATCAGTTCTTCTTGCGCGAAAAGAACTCGGCTTTACATTTATCAACATGACACAATAAAGCCAATTTTTTTTCAGAATCGGTCTCTCTCCAATTGCTTGAGGATGGGGGAACCTCACAATCTGAAAATATGTTGAATGAAAACCACAACAACTTCTCGACATGTTAATAACTCAAGTGTAAGCGTTGTACATTTAAATGTTAATGCGCGTAGAATTCCATTCATGACTAAATATTCAATTTGCTAACCAGTGCCGTCGTCAAAGCAGTCGCGCTGTGTGGTTATGAGTGCTTCAGTCGGATCTCTGGGGCGATGGAATTATGGATATACAGAAATCACAAAGGTATCATGGCATTTCAAGGTTCAGGTCATAATTTAAACCTTCAGTATGCTTTTGATTCACTGAGAATGGTAAATACATGTATGTTGCTGCAGAAACCTCTGCTCTGCCCGGAACAGGGCAATAAATATACACTACTTCAAAGGTACTCATTTGTTAACAAAATAAAGTGAGGAAACCTCTTTGAACTATAGGGAATTCCTTGTGCGATTCGTGTGCGCCGAGCTGGAATCGTATGGAGTTAAATTACTGCCAAAACCTAATAGACAAACCTATCATGTTTTACAAATGCACAACGATTCACAAACAAATACAATGTGATTTGCAAATATAAAAATGATTCACACGCAAACAAGGTGTGGTTTGCAAATATAAAAACGATTTGCAAACAAATACAGCGTGGTTTGCTAATATAAAAATGATTCACGTACAAACAAGGTGTGGTTTGCAAATATAAAAACGATTTGCAAACAAATACATTATGGTTTGCAAATACAAAACACCATTAGCAAATGAATGTATTCAGTTTTACAAATACAAAACGTACCGATTACACGTATACGACGAGAGCCATTTCGTACAAGTACAAATCACTTTTGGCAGTTTTCTACCGGTGACATGGCGCCGATTTTCTCACTTGTACTTGTCCGAAAGATTTTCTCACAAATGCCCTCACTGTTATTGGCCCTGCCAAACAGCAGGTGGGGCTATGACTCAATTTCCTAGATCTCTACACAGTGAAGTTGAACAGAATAGAGAACGGCCGTCAGCGACAACCGTGGACATGAGGATGATGGCTGAGGCAAAATAAAAACGCAGTGTCTACGTGTTCGAAATAACTCCGTGTCTGACAATGGGATGGTTTCAGTATAACTCCGTGTCCGACAGTCAATTGTTGTTTTTAATCTCTTGAAATCTACTGAATCTTTAAGACATTAAACGTGAATTAAGAACCTGAAGAAAAAGGTTCATAACCAGGGCAGCAAACACAAAAATCGTAGTCGGGCAAAACAGATTTGGTACACAGGCAGAAGTTTGTAGGAGAAGCAAACTCATCAATCAAAGGGCAATCCGAATCGTTAACAGATGTTATGGCCCCAATTTGTTATTACGTTTACGACAGCAAGGGATGACAGACACAATTTTAAAACTTAAACACATTTAATTAAACAAAGACTTTTAACTATCTACTCTACTGACCAAGATATATATTGATATATACAAGAAAAAAAATATTTACAGTCCCTTTGGTTGGGTTGCTTGGTGATGTTCCGGGTGAGGAAAATGCTCCAACACGGGGAAAAATCTACAAAAAGCTTCACAGATCTTGAAAAGAGTGACATGTCTGGTCAAATGTACCCTTCTCCTTGCAATTTCTCCTACTATTTTACTGTCTCAATTTTCCTCCTTATATACTCTTTTGCAGACCCCTCCCACCTTTTAGTCTTTTTTTTTTTTTTATTCTCTGGCACTTTCTGTCTCAGACATGCCCAGGACATGCCCAAACCTAGCTCCAGTCAGGGCTTAACAAAAAAAGGTCAATACTGCCATCTAGTGGCATGTGTTCACATTACACCTCCATTCTAAAAGGGAAAAATTTTGACTCATAAAGGCAAAATTTTTCTTTTCAATACAAAAATGGTTAAGTAGACACTTGTGTATATATATATATATATAATATAATATTCGAATAAACACGTGATAGATATATACTCAAACACGGGATAAGCAATCAGCAATTACATTGTCAGTACCCTTTACATGCTTAATTTCCAAGTCAAAGTCCTGTAAAATCAAACTCCAATTCAACAATCTCTGATTCTTGTTTTTCATCTTACTCAAAAACATTAACAGATTGTGGTCAGTGAACACAATCATTGGCTTTTGCCCCCGTAGAAACATAAACCTCAAAGTGTTGTAAGGATAGAACCAAAGCTAACAGCTCCTTCTCTATTGTGGAATAGTTCTTTTGGTGGCAATTGAACATCCTGATGAAGTATGCCACGGGATGCTCAATGTCATCAGAGTCACATCTCTGTAGGAGCACAGATCCACAAGCTTGGTTGCTAGCATCGACCGCGATGGAGAACGGTTTGTTGAAGTCAGGAGATTTGAGCACGGGGAAGTGACACAGCAGAGACTTCAGGCGATCCAAGGCTCTCTGGCATGCATCATCCCAAGTGAACTTTACGCCTTCCTTCCGGTGGTTGGTGAGACTGAGAGCAATCTCAGCAAAGTTCTTGCAGAACTTCTGGTAGTACCCGATCATTCCAAAGAAGCGGCGCAAAGCTTTTTTGTTGTCAGGAACTGGAAAGTCCATGATGGCTTGGACTTTAGCATTTATGGGTGCCACCTTACCCTGGCCTATGACGTAGCCAAGATAGGTGACAGTAGCACAACCAAAGTCACTCTTGTTCAGGTTAACAGTCAGGTTTGCCTGGGTCAGACGCTGGAACAACGTCTCTACATCTTTCAGATGTTCTCCCCAGGAGTCACTCCATGTGATCAGGTCGTCAATGTACGCATCCGTGTGTGGCAATCCAGCGATTGTAGACTGTATCATCCTTTGAAACGTGGCTGGGGCATTTTTCATGCCAAAGGGTAGGACTTCATACTGGTACAACCCATATGGTGTGGCAAAAGCAGAGATGCTCCTGGTCCTCTCAGTTAAAGGAACACACCAATAACCCTTCAATAAATCAATCTTGGTCAGAAACTTTGCTTGCCCTACTCTATCGATACAATCATCAATCCTAGGTATTGGAAACACATCAGTTCTAGTTACAGCATTGAGTTGGAGGGTCTGATAATATCATGTTCTAACATGTACTCAACCTCTTTCTCAGCAATCTTTCTCTTTTCAGGATTCATCCGGTACAGATGCTGTTTTATTGGTTTGGCATCACCAACATCTACATCATGAGAGGCTATAGAAACTCTCTTTGGAACATCAGGAAATAGATCTTTATATTTTTTGATCAACCTCTCAAATTGATCTTTCTGTGAGGGTTCTAAGTGCTGGAGTTTTACATCAAGATTTTGCAACACTTCAGAATTTGACAATTTACATGAAAGAACTTCAGCTTTAATTCTAGATTCATGATCTTGAAACTCCCCCTCATCTTCACACGTTTCGACCATGGGAGAATCTGAAGTGACAGCTGCAACCCTAGCGTTTCTGTCATCATAAGGCTTCGGCATGTTAATGTGACACAACTGTTTTGGCTTTCTCTTATCTGGAGTCTTCACAATGTAATTGAGATCATTGAGTTTTGTCAGAATTTCATATGGACTATGACATCAAGCCTGCAATGGATTGGACTGCAAGGGAAACAACACGAGAACCTTGTCTCCTGGTTTAAACTCACGGCTTCTAGCCGTATGATCATAACAAAGTTTTCATTTTTCCCTGAGTTGATTTCAAATTCTCTTTAGCTAGGTCACAAGCTGCACGCAATCTTTCCTTGAACTTGCTGACATAGTCTAACAGACTGATATGTGGTTCTTTCTCTTGCCATTGTTCACTCAACAATAGCAAAGGTCCTCTCACTTCATGGCCAAACACTAGCTCAAACTGACTGAATCCAGTAGACTTTTGCACTGCTTCTCCAGCTGCAAACAACAGCAAATGAACACCTTCATCCCAGTCTTTCTCATGATCATAACAATAAGTCCTCTTCATTGTCTTGAGAGTGGAATGAAACCGCTCTAAGGCACCCTGACTTTCTGGATGATAGGCACAATAAAGAATCTGCTTCGCACCTAGTTCATACACAACCTGCTGAAACAATCCGAAAGTGAAATCGCTACCTTTGTCTGACTGAATTTCTCTGGGAAGGCCAAACAACGTAAAGAACTTTATCAAAGCCTTCGAGATTGCAGTGGCCTTGATGTTGCGTAGAGGTATGGCTTCAGGGAATCTGGTAGATGCACACATGATTGTCAACAAGTACTGATTTCCAGACCTAGTCTTAGGTAATGGACCAACAAAATCAACAATGACCTTAGAGAAGGGCTCCCCAAATGCTGGGATAGGCTGCAATGGAGCTACAGGCGGGTCTAACTGGTGTTTTCCAGCTACCTGACAAGTGTGACAGGTTTTGCAAAAGTTGGAAACGTCTTTCCAAAGCCCAGGCCTGAAGAAGTGTCTCATGATCTTGTCAACAGTCTTGTTAACACCAAGATGACCTCCTAAAGGTAAACTATGAGCCATTGTTAAGATCTCATTCCTGTAGACTTTTGGAACAACAATTTGCCTAACCACTGCCCAATCTGCATTGGCAGGGATATCAGGAGGGAGCCACTTCCACATCAACACACCATCCTTGAGATAATACCCAACTGGAACTGCGTCTATTTCTTTATCAGGAAGGGCTCTCCTCTTTAGTACACAAATTTCAGGATCATTAGTTCACCGCTTTCTGGACAGAGACAAGTCTCCAGACACATCAGAATCACCAAACCCATCTGGCTGGCTGAACAAAGAACTGATAAAAGTATCTGATAAGCCCTCAAACGGAGAAACTATAGTAGGCTGAACAGAGTCATGAGGCGAACCACCTGAGTCATGACTATTCAATGTGCTGGACGGCACCACATCATCTTCTTCTTGTGCCTTCTTAGCCATAGCACGGGTCACTGCACAGGAAGGATACAGAGATGGGTCTTCATCGCCATCTTCAGTGCTCAGCTGTGAAGTAAGATGAACAGGGGGAACTACATTGCCCCCAGCCAGGTCATTGCCTAGCAACAGAGAAACACCCTTGATAGGTAGACTTTACATAAGTCCCACCTTTACCTGTCCTGTAACTAAATCTGATTTCAAGAATACAGAGCGCAGGGGTACAGATACAGTCCTCCCTTCAATACCTTGTACAAGTATGAAATCCCCAGAAGCGGTCTCATCACGTAACTCCAAGGAGTCCATCAACAAAAGTGACTGAGAAGCTCCGGTATCCCTTAGGATATATATGGGGACAGGAGTAGAATGCTCATTCAGAGCCACAAATCCCTCTGACACAAATGGAAGAAATTCCTCCCTCAAAAGTCAGCAGTATCAGGCTTTTTAGCCCCACAAGGAGCATGCAATTTAGCAGATCGGTCATCTACTACAGGGGTTTCTAACCTTCTCTTCACAAATGCATTTGGTTTGGTATCCTTTTCTTTTTCTTTCTCAGCTTTAAGGAACCAACAGTTAGTTGTAACATGACCAGATTTCTTGCAATAACTGCAAACTAGACCACTTTTGTCAGTCAGCTTTCACACTTTGATCAGACCTGTGACTGCATGGATTTCTGAGCACCATCACCAGATTTGTCTTTGTCTTTGGGTGAGGAATCTTGGGTATCTCCGTGACCTTTTTTTCTGAAATTGGAGCCATCTATTGTTACTGCTAGACTGAAATATGGACTTATGTGTGAGAACATATTCGTCTGCAAGCTGATTGCAAATTCACTGCTTGCTTCTCATTAACCCCTTTCTGCAGATATCGACGCCTGCGTCTATAGACCTGCAAATTTAAGCACGCTGTTACTGTACACGATCACTAGATGGCACCCCCAGATCAGTTATTGAATATTCACAAGCAAGCAGACCTCAAACGCGGTTTTGAATATGTGGAAGTTTACTCCACTCCCTGTTTTTTGAGAGTTGCATGAATTAAACTCCTCAACTAAGCCTGATGTGCAAACTGGTCAATATCCGTGCCCAAAGCATCTATCCAGCAGTTTTAAAAAATGATCTTTTGCGACAGAAAAAATCGTTTTTCTATTTAGCGACCACTTTAGCAACAGTGAGCCAACTGCATTCCAATTCCAATTCCAGTTTTCTGAAGCAAAAAATTCTACATGGTATTGATTCTCTCACATTCTACGGTCAATTACAGTCATCAAATGCAAAAAATGCGTAGTTCCCTACCGTGGATTTTCGTGTACATTCCTTCATTGACAAATCCAGCGCTTCCTTATATCCACCCGAGTACTGGCGTTGATAGCCAATCACTCAATCATATATTCAAGCTCTTCTGCCTAACTGCGCAGTTAGACTTCACGGCCTCGTGAAACTTCCGCGTTAACAACGTATTGATTGGCTCGTTTCTTACCCAATTCTCGAGTGTTTAAACATTCTACAGTAAGCGAAATACATTGATTGGACAAACACAGAGCATACAAGCCTATGCGTGTCAGCAGGCTCGGTTGTATCCTGTTTACGTTGCGCACATTACGCGGTTGAAACAGACACGATATATCTATATATATAGAAAAAAAGACGCGCAAAACTGGCCTTGAAGTGTTCAGTTATATTTAGATGATTTAAATAAGATAAGGACATGGTCAATGGGAATTATTTCGAATGAAATACTGGATACATCGGTCTCTGGAGGAGGGATTCGTGGAAAAAGGGTAGGCTGCTAGTTTTGCTTTCTGTTTTGGAATGTATACCGAACTCAACAAAGTCGAATGCCGACGTCTTTTCCTGTTTAAAAGTGAACTGCCCATGCATTTAGGTGGACCCCCTGGTACGGTCATTGCACCGTTCTGTTGAATCTAGGGAGGAATAAATATTGCGTGATGTTCCCTGAAAGTGGAATGTCTGTTCTGTTAAAATAAGGTATATTTCAGAATTCAGTTATTTCTGAGTTAGTGAGTTGCACTTGTTCCTTATAAGGGTTGAAATGAGGTCGTGAGTTTGGGAACTGGTAACTTCCATTACAGGGTGAATGTTCTGACTATTTAATCAGCATTATAAAATGCAATGCATGTTGTGCTTGTTTGGGGGACTTAGAAGAAAAATGGACAAAACTCTAAACCTTATTATGGAGAAAAGGCATGTTTTGTGTTTGGAGAGGTTACTGGTGACCACTGATATTCAACTGCACTGATATTGATAAATTCATACTAAACTCAACCAGAAAATCAATTGTTCATATTAAATTTCATGCCTTAAAACTTTATTTGTGTTAAATACATGATTTTTTAATGATTTGACAGTACATCATTTTGAGACTTTGGGGAGACAATTGGGTAGCTGTTTATTTTGGCTAATAGCATGTAGTTAATCTAGAATGTAATGTTGAAGATGCATTTTACTTGTGCTCAAGGAGATTATGATACCAGAAATGTAAAGTTTTAAGCCCCAGCAGTTTTTCAATCCTCAGAATTATTTTTCTTTGCAATTTCAATGGTGAATTCTCATGAAGATTTTTTTTATGTTTGCAGCTCATTTTCTCGACCAAAAATCATGAAAATAAACTGAAATACTATGTAATTCTAAATGCTGTGAGTGTCTTCTCTGAATTGAGCCACATTTTTCGTCTTTATGAAGCTTAAATCTTGAATTATACAGCATTAAAGTGGGTAACCCATAAATAGCCAAATTTGGCTTCTGCACAAAGGGGTTAAGGTAGGTCTTAATATCATCTTTAACAAAGTTATTGAATTCTTCAACTAACACCATCTCTTTTAGTGAGTTGAAATCATCCTTGACCTCCATAGAAGTACACCAGCGCTCAAAGCAAACCTTCTTCTCGGTAGCAAATTCCACATAAGTCTGACTGTCAGATTTCTTCAGACCTCTGAATTTTTGTCGGTAAGCCTCTGGAACCAACTCATAAGCTCTCAAAATAACCTTTTTGACAACCTCATAATCAGAGTAATCATCTGCAGACAAAGCCGAAGAGGCTTGTTGAGCTTTACCCTTAAGGACAGTTTGCAACATCAGAGGCCAGTGTTCCTTTGGCCACTGACAACTTTTAGCTACCTTTTCAAAGCACTGTATACAAAGCAATATATATATATATATTGACAGATCAACAGCAATGGATGATTTCTTGGCATCACCAACCGTAGAGGTTTTGAAGTCTTATATATATATATATATTTATGTATATATATAGAAAATTCAAAAAAACAATTTTACAAATTGAAATGTTAGATTTTCAATAAGTTACTCACACAATGGTCTATTCCGGACTTGAGCCCCCAGTTTGTTATGGCCGCAATTTGTTATTACATTTACGACAGCAAGGGATGACAGACACCATTTTAAAACTTAAGCACATTTAATTAAACAAAGACTTTTATCTAATCTACTATCTACTCTACTGACCAAGATTGATATTTACAAGAAAAAAAATATTTACAGTCCCTTTGGTTGGGTTGCTTGGTGATGTTCCGGGTGAGGAAAATGCTCCAACACGAGCAAAAATCTACAGAAAGCTTCACAGGTCTTGAAAAGAGTGACAGGTCTGGTCGAATGTATCCTTCTCCTTGCAATTTCTCCTACTACTTTACTGTCTCAATTTTCCTCCTTTTATACTCTTTTGCAGACCCCTCCCACCTTTTCGACTTTTTTTTTATTCTCTGGGACTTTCTGTCTCAGACATGCCCAGGACAAGCGCAAACCTAGCTCCAGTCTGGGCTAAACAAAAAAAAAGGTCAATACTGCCATGTAGTGACATGTGGTCACATTACACAGGGCAGCAATCCACAAAATCAGAGTCGGGCAGAAATGGGTCAAAAAACACAGATGCAACAATAATCAAAAAGGGCAAACCAAAAATCAGTAGTCGGGCAATCCAGTCAGAGACGCAATGAATTAGAGGCGAGAGATAAAGCAGCACAGCTAAGCAAAAGAAACGATCTGACAGAGAATGACTGTGAGAAGACGGCAAATATACATTTCTGGGGAGATCACATGGGGAGATACACAAATGCAGGTAGTCAGACTGATTACAAGTGAGAAGCACATGACGGAGAGCCTAATCACATGAAATTAGGCTAAATCCAAAACGTGGACAGGGAACACAAGACCTACCGACAAGCATATGGCTCCATTCACGGAGTTCTAACATGCATAGATGATAAGTAAAAGGACAGCGCGATCAGGTGTGGAGCTTCCACAGAAAAATGCAGCCAAGGAGACTAGGGAGAGAAAAGGGGCGGAGACTAGAACAGGGCGAGTGCGGAGAGCTTGTTAATCAATTAGTAAGTGAAACTATGCAAATCCTTAGTGCTCGGTAGTAAGTTAGTATTGTATGCAAGGTTAGTCATTGTAAGTAGCTACTAGAGAAAATAACAAACTGTTAGTATTGTTAGTAAGATAGAATAGTAGAGTGAAGCCAGGAAACAAGATCGGAAGGAATCCAATTAATCACCCGAAGAGTGACACGCAAGACTGGGGCTGTGAGCGAAGGCGAGACGAGAGACCAGACGGGGGAGACAAGGTGCAATGCATAATGGAAAGCATGGACCGGATTGAAACTTTGGGAAAATATAAAAAGTGGAAAAGTAAACAAAGACAATATATGAACAAAGCGAAGTACCAAATCAAATTACATAATCCAAAGAATGGTCAGACATGGCAAAGAATCCGATAAACAATAAAACAATTCTCAAAACAAGGAATGAACATGACAGGCAAGGCAGAATTATAACAGCAACAGGCTGCGAGGCATCGCATGCGTCCCATGGCGCGTCCTCAGTGTTTCTATATAAACGGCTGAACTACGCTATTCATCCTTTATTATGAAATTATGTTGGATCTCCGTACAAATGTCGCATGAAAACCACTAATCTGTTATCATCTTGTAACAAATTTAAGCGCGTGATACACAGAAACACTTCAGATATACAGAAATCACAAAGGTATTGTGGCTCTACTAGGCTCAGATCATAATTTAAAGCGGCAGTATGCTTTTGATTCACTGAGAATGGTAAGTACAAGTATGTTGCTGCAGAAACCTCAGCTTTGCTCTGAACAGGGCAATAAATACACATTGCTTCAAAGGTACTCATTTGTTAACAAAATAAAGTGGGGAAACCCCTTTCAACTATAGGGAATTCCTCCTGCGATTTGTGGGCGTTGGAGCTGGACTCGCTCCCTGGTCCGATCAGAAAAATACGCATGCGGCTCTGCTCCAGGAGCCGGGTGAAAATCGCGTGGATGGAAACACTTCATATAAAGACAATGATATGCACTGATCTATATATAAGAACTGGATAGCTGACGACGTCATAATTTTGAAGTAACCGTGCCGCCATATTGGTATGCCCAACTATAATCTCTCGGAACATTACTCACATTGAACATGTTGCAGCCTATGATATAATTAATTGAGAAGATATCTTTCCACAGACACGGAAGAGGAGGCATTTTGTTTCCTCCTCAGATCGACCTGACTGTTCGAAAAATGCCTCAAGGACCGCAGATTTAACAACAGTGGGCAGTACTTGTATGTGCCTTTAAAATTTTCAGTGGACAATATCAGCGTTTGACAGTGCAGCCAGTGAGTGCGTTCCATAAGAAATCTATACGGATTTTTCTACAGCTCGCCTGAGTGGGGCAGTGGCACAATGAAATTGAAGTCCAAAGTCATTGAGACTGAAGAAGACAAGATGTCCATCCTGCACGTATTATTATTATTTTGTGTGGGGGGATTTAAAAACTTCGTGAAAAAATAAAGTAAGCTCGCATCTTGTCCACCGTTGTCTTTATTTTCGAAACACTGAATGTGAGATTCAATCGCGCATAACGCATATGTAACTCCCAACGGATGTCTTGTATTGAGTTTTCTCTTGCGCTTTCTTCACTCAGTGGCTGCCATGAAGCTAGGCTCATTTTCCTACGTAGCGAAAGTGGGTTTGCTGAAGAGAACGCAATGTAAACTTATCAAGGTCGCTAAATCAGCATTCGCATGAGAAGTATTGTTGTGTGTGAATCACATTATCGAGTCTATTTAAGTAGCTCTAATGTTACATCCTTATTGATAACCTGGCAGAATTAAATTTGTCCGTCAAGGGTAAGTGAGTGTTAGCAGAACATTAGCCTTTTTTAGTGCTGGCATAAATTTGCCTTAATGATTAGACCAGTCAACACCTGGTTTTGTTGTCTAGTTAGTCTGGTCGAATATTACAGACAGCGTTACGCAGCTGTTTTACTGGATTATCTCATTTATGCCATGTGGCATTGATTGATCTGGTTAACTCCATTTCGGTAATTTAGGGAGCTTTAGGCTAACCTGATGGATCACGTTAGCGAACATTAATTTGAATTGTTCCAGTAGTAACCATTAGCTGGGCTAACATTGACACATTATCTGCCGTTAAGGTAGATTGCCAGTGTAATGTGGAAAGAAGCCACTAGATGGCAGTATTGACTTTTTTTGTTAAGCCCAGTCTGGAGCTTGGTTTGGGCATGTCCTGGGCATGTCTGAGAGGAGAAAGTCCCACAGGTAAAAAAAAAGTCTAAAAGGTGGGAGGGGGCAGCAAAAGAGTATAAAAGGAGAGAAATTGAGAGAGTAAAGTAGTCGGAGAAATTGCAAGGAGAAGGATACATTTGACCAGACCTGTCACTCTTTTCAAGACCTGTGAAGCTTTTTGTGGATTTTTGCCTGTGTTGGAGCATTTTCTTCACCCGGAACATCACCAAGCAACCCCATCTCAAGGGACTGAAAAATTTTTTCTCGAATATTAGCAATCTTGGTCAGTAGTATAAATTGTCGTTTAGTGTTGGTCTTTGTTGAATTAAATCTGTTTTCGTTTTAAAATTTTGTCAGTCATCCCTTGCTGTCTTATATGTCGTAGCAAATTGGGGCCATAACACCAGTGGCTAATAATAAGCAATATATTAGTTGAAATTCATTTACGCGTATCCATCTTCACTACAGCCAGAGCATTGCCTCACCACATCCCCCAAAAAAATGTCGCTCCGCATTGCAAGGCTGCACATCAGCGCTTCTCTGCCATAGAATAGTATATCACGGTTGCTTACTACCGGGCATAGTAAAATGGCCGTTCGACCACTTCCGCTTGCTTCAACCTCCCAACGCAGTTCTCTATCACGTCAGCAATCCAGTTATTCTAAATAGATCAGTGATGATATGAGATTTTTGACGTACCCATGTCTGCACCGGCGCCTGACTTCAGCAATATAAATGGAAAGATATCTTGAGTCTTTGATGCGTAACAGTGCCGGACGGCTACAGTAGCGAGACCAACGAGCGAGCCTGAAGAGATCACGTGATAACTAGAACTGCGTTTCGTCAGGACGAACCTTGAGAATGTGCTTGCCAAAATGTTGACGCTAAAGTTAAAAACAATAGCTCTCTCTCTCTCTCACAGACACACCCACACACACAGACAAGAGTGGCAGTCTGGTAAAGTGTTGGTAGTTAGTCTGTCAGTCTGTTTGTCTCTCTTTCTTTTTTTCTGTCTCTCTCTGTGACAGACACACACACACACACCAGGGCCATATTACGGACCGGGCCAGTGGGGCCGGCGCCCAGAAGCCCAGGGGCCCGGGCCGGGGGGGGGCCCCAAAGCGATGCAGATGCCAATGCCAATTGCGATGTCAGAGGGCCTCTATTCTCTAGGATCTTATGACTACTCACACTGTTATAGGGCATATCTGCAGAGAACCGAGAGAGAAGGGTGATATGAATTGGGCGGGGGGGACAGGGACGGCAATCAGAGGGCCCCTGGGCCATGGGAGACGGCAATCAGAGGGGCCCTGGGCTATGGGGTACGGCAATCAGAGGGCCCCTGGGCTATGGGGGACAGCAGTCAGAGGGCCCCTGGGCTATGGGGGACGGCAGTCAGAAGGCCCCTGGGCTACGTGGGACGGCATTCAGAGGGCCCCTGGGCAGGCCCTGCTGTAGTGCCTCTCGTGAATACTCCTAAGGGAGCCCTAATGTTTACCAACCAGGGGTTCAAGGAAGTAGGGGGGAATGATTTCAGAGGGCCCTATGATTATGAAAGCTCCCGCTAAGGGTAGCGACTTCTGGCTATGTGGGGGTGCTAGGGAGAGCCCTAATGGGAGAGCATACTGTTAAGAGAGCCCTCTGATTACAAAAGTTCTCACAAAGGGCCTCTGATTTACTAAGGGTTTTGAATGAAAGTCTTTTCAGCGAGCCCTAAGGCCCAGGATATGCTAGCTGTGTGACTTCATTTGCATGCGCAACCGCACATACTTGCAGCAGAACGATCACAGCACTATGCACGATACTGGTAGTGTTGCCAAAAACAATTAACCAAAAGTCGGTATTGGCTATCTGAAAAGTCGCTAGATTACGTCATGATGTCATAACGTCACGCACGACTCACTGATCTCAAGAAAATGTGTCTACATGGCTATGTTGGCAGTCCCAAAGGGTACAGTTTCGAGATCGGGGCTAATGTGCAGTGCTGCTTAACCATGAAATAAGTCTCTGGTGGCATTGCAGAGCTGAAGTTACATTGAAAAACAATGATTTTGACACTTGAGAGATGTGTTTTTTTAAAGTCGCCAGATTCACCTAAAAGCCGCTAAGTCGCTAGATGAGGTTTTAGTCACCAGAGAAGGCCAAAAGTCGCTAAATCTAGCAACAAAGTCGCTAAATTGGCAACATTGTATACTGGCGGTATCATGTAGGGAGCAGATAGCTAACCGGGCTCTCATAAATATTCTCCACCATTGTTTGACTCCACCACGAGCTCAACATGGAAGTTCGGAAGATGGCCCCTCGCGGTTGTGTCAATATTGCAACATGCGCACATGTCTGCGTACCTGGTGTTCATGTGTGCTACCCTCGTAACATCGACATAAATTACGCATGGCAATGCATTCGGGCATAAAATGTGCACACGGCAAGCATATCCTGGGCCTAACGCTGGCCCCAGTAGACAGCTGGTAGAAGCTGGACCTATTTTCCATGAGAAGTGATTTCGCTCCCGCACAGTATTGTGTGTACACAATACGACATGGTCCTTGGAGTGCATCAAAACGGTCATTTCAACACGTCCAAAAGTTCAGAAATCTCTAACTCCATGCAAATTTTTCGCACGTCGCGACCATATCATGAAGCAAGTGTCCAATAGCGGAGCTAGACTCAGGGGCAGGCTGTACAGTGTTCCAGTCACAATACACAGCAGATTCACGTGTCATTATAACCTATAGTTATCTTCGAGGAGAGTAGTAGACTGGTAGATATTCACCTTCAGAACACTGAGTTTCGCCCCGCTTCACTTTGCAGATTTCGCTTCCATATGTCCCCACCGTAAAGGGGTGTACTGTACACACCAATGCCAACAAAGTGAAGTCCAAGTGAATATCCAATATTGATACAACACTCCCACATTACACTTGGCATTGCTTTTATCATTGCCTCACATGGCAGAAATTTTGGAAGTTTAAGTGTTGTGTTCCGTGGTCTGAGTGTCTGGTTAGTCAATTTTAGGTTTCTATCATTTTGGTATGTCAGTTTTTAGTCCATGTCTTAGTGTTCACATTTCATTCCTCTCCTGTGTAGTCCAGTCCACGTTTTACCCATGTACTGTCTTTGCTTTCTCCCCGGTCACGTCATTGTTTGTATCAATTTCTGTGTTAATTGATTGTGACACTATTTCGGGTGATTTAATGGATTCTGGGTTTCATCCTTCCTTCTGTTCTCGTTTGCTAGTTTCCCCTTGCTTTTCTATTTCATACTAACATTACTAACAGTTCGTTGTTTTCTAAAATTACTAACCAAACTAACCTTGTGTATATAATACTAATCTACTAACGAGCACCCGGGATTGTATAGCTGCACTTACTAATTGACTAATTATCTCTCAGCAGTCGCTCTGTTCTAGCTCCGCCCCTTGCTTTACTGTCCACTGGCTTTGCTAAAGTTTCCCGCAGAATCTCTGCCTTATAATCTGTTCTGGCTCTTTCTGTACACTTAGGAGTCATTTTATCCAGTTTATTTATCCCATCTTTGGGATTGTCTTGTGATCCTTGTCTGTGTGTTAATGTTAATGTTTTCAAGTAATTGGTTTCCCTCATGTTCCACCCCTTGTTAATTGGATTAAGTTTCAACACCTGTGTCTGTGTGTGCCCCTGCCCTATATGTTTGAGCAGTTTCTGCACGTCAGCAGATCTGACTTCGCTTCACGCACCCACGCATCACGCTCGCACGCATTCCCCCTCCCTCTGCCTCGTGCACGTCTCCTCTGGTCCCCTCAGGTTTTTCTGTGTCTCAAGTTCAGCCTCCTTCCCTGTCCAGCCTGCCCTTCTGCATTCAAGCCCCTGGTGCCCCCTGTCTCCTCCAGCGTCTTCTGTGTCCTTGTGCCAGTCTTCCTCCTGTCCTGAGCACCAGCCAAGCCCTGCCTGTCCTGAGCACCAGCCAAGCCCTGCCTGTCCTGAGCACCAGCCAAGCCCTGCCTGTCCTGAGCCCTGTGTCCTGTCTGTCCCCCCCCTCCTGATGTTCTCCCTTACTCTTCTCCTGGCCAGCTGTGCCACCCGAGTTAGCCATCTGCCAGCTGTGCCAACTGTCTTGTATGTCTAGCTTCCAGAGTTCTGTTTGTCTCAAGTCTCGTTCCATGTGTCAAGTCTCTTTCCATGTCTTGTTTGGAGTCTGTTCTCGTTCCATGTCTTGTTCGGAGTCTGTTCCCCTGGTATGTTGTGTTTTGGATTCTTGAGTTCTCCTGTTTCAGTGCTAGGCACGGTGTTTTTGTTGGCCGGTGTGCCCCCTTTTTCCCCTGGATTATTTTCTGTGTTTATTTTAATAAATATCATTTTGGATTCCCGCATCTGGTGTCTTACTCCCCTTTTGTGTCTATCTCTTCTGTGTTTCCAAGTTCACGCCCATGTTCATGTTTCCATGCTCATGTTCCCCTAGTGTGTTCCACCCGTGTTTTGCGTAACATTAAGTGAAAATCCAATATTGTTAAATCCATTTATCGAAACTCCTAACAACATTCTTACATTAAAACCTTTCCTAGACTATCAGATTTAGCATCCAACACCTTATTAAAAAGCTCATTGACATATACATTGTATTGTAATAATAGTGTACCTTAAGACTTAAAGCTATTTTAAGGGCTACTGGGCTACTTTTCAGTGAACAAATTTGGAAGAGTGGAATTCCAATATCGATTTTCCAATGGACTGAATGAAGGGGCGAAGACTTGGGCTCTCTCTATATATAGCCCCCTGCTTCACTACTCCTCACAACCTGACCTTTCAGCTTGACAACTTGCTTTGTATGCAACCTGACTTGTTCAGTAGTTTAACATTCAACAGGCTTTTTAAAGGCTTATATCCATTTATATTATTAGAAACAACACTGCTCCTTCAAAGGCTCAAAGCCTTTAAGGCTTCTAAGGCCTTGTATTGTATTCTGGGTACTCGTTTATACTATTTTTATATTACAATCAGTTGTGAAAGTCCCCGTGAGAATCCAATACATATAACACTAACATTACACTTGGCATCAGTAGTATGGATTGCAAACAAAAGTGGGGCTTCAAAACGAACAGTCAAAAAAATAGGGAGGCAAAACAGGCCGTTTTTTTAAATGTGCCTTTGATTTCTAACTTTTTTGACAAGTCTCAAGATTCAAATATTGATGTCGTCATCAGTAGCCCGAGTTGCAGCAATGAAGAGATCACCACTGGTTTGATCATACCGGAGCCCTCACAGACCTAATCAAGCGTAGACCCGGCCTGTCAGGCTCAGGCCATAGGCCCACACTCAGACCAGGCATCACCTGAGAAAATCTTTCCAAGTGAGGGGGATTGCACAGAGCCCAGTTTCACACCAGAAGCTGGGGACACCAACTCCGGTCATGAACCTCTTATTGACCCTGCTTTATGGCCAAATACCACAACCATTAGAGACTTGTGCACTCTTAGGACAGGAGACTCACTGTCAGACCAGGCCTCGCCTGAGAAAGTCTCGTCGATTCAGGAGGGGTACACTGAGACCAGTATCACATTAGGAGCAAGGGGCTCAAACTCCTGGTCTGAAACAGTTAATGACCCTGCTTTATGGCCAAGTTCCATTACTGAACATGTCAAGTCGATTCTGGTAGGTAGAGGAGCAGCTGCTTTTCAAAATCGAAGTGAAAAGTACCCTGCCTCAAGTAGGGATAGAACCATGGGGGGCATCACTAGGAGTTTCACAAATTCCTTAATCAAATGCTCTCTACCTAATGGCCAGTCTGTGACTAGGCAGTGGCTGCTTTACTCCCCTTCATCTGGTGGCATCTTTTGTTTTGCTTGCAAACTGTTTTCAAGTAAGCACAATGCGTTTGTCCACGGGTTTCCTGATTGGAAACATTCTGAGTGTATCGGTGAGCATGAGAGGAGTGAGGAGCATAGGGCTTGCATGTTAGCATTACACAGTCGCTCCAAAAACACAGGAAGAGTTGATTATGATCTTGTCAAACAAACTGATGCAGAGAGGCAATACTGGCGGAATGTTTTGAAAAGAGTTGTTGCTGTAATTCAGTTTTTGGGGGAGAGGGGCCTTGTTTTCAGGGGAGATGATGAGCGGTTGGGATCACCTCACAATGGCAATTTCTTGGGCATTGTCGAACTGTTGGCCAAATTTGACCCTTTTCTCGCTGACCATCTCCAAAGGTTTGGAGGCAAGGGCAAAGGCTCTGTGTCCTACCTCTCATCCACAATCTGTGAGGAATTTATCCACTTCATGGGAGAAAGAACAAAGGAAGCAATTATCAGCGAGATTAAAGAGGCCAAATACTTCTCTGTTATCGTTGCCTCCACTCCAGACCTTGCTCATGTGGACCAACTCACTTTTATTTTCAGGTTTGTAAATAATGGTGGAGAAGTAGTTGAGCGTTTTCTGGCTTTTGAGCCTACTGAAAATCATAGTGGGAACAGTTTGGCTGAGTGTGTTGTTGCAATGGTGGAGAACCTGGGCCTAGACTTAACTAACTGTCGAGGCCAGTCTTATGACAATGCAAGTAATATTTCAGGAAAGTACAAAGGAGTCCAAACTCATCTGAAACGAATAAACCCATTGATTTGTTATGTCCCCTGTGCAGCACATTCATTGAATTTAGTCGGTCTCAATGCTGTTAGGAGTAGCCCAGAAGCTGGCCGTTTCTTTGACTTTCTGCAATCAATGTACACATTTTGTGCCTCGTCAACACACAGGTGGGGAAAGGTGTTCCTTGATACAGATGTAAAACTCACACTGAAATCTTTGTCAGGTACTCTCTGGAGTTCAAGAGCTGAATCAACAAAGGCTCTTTGGAAATATTAAGCACAATTGAGAGAGGCATTGAACAATATTTCCAAACAGGGGCGTGCTGGGGATCCAATTCAGGCCGGGAGACTACTAAGCAAGCAGGCCACTGAAGTGTTGCGGTGGATGCAAAGCGCGCGCGGCGAAAAATTTGTGGAGGTTTTTCTTCAAAAAAAAAAAGACGACTTTAGGCAGCATTTAGAGTTGTCATAGCAACTACAACAACAACACTATTAGACTGACAGCCACACAACAACACTCTATTAAACACAACCATGACGACAGCTCCACACAGTCCTCCATACCATACCAGTTTTGTCTTCTCTAATCTCTTCTCTACATCATACTGTGTCCTTTTGTTCTATATTATTTATATAATGTGCAGAATTACAAAAAAACATGTTTGTATTATTTTGTCAGCAAATCGTTTAGATGTCATGCCAGCTTACAATAGCTAAAAAGAATACCGATATCGAATATAATACTATTGTATTGGCTGTCCTAAAAGTCGATAGATGACATCTTACCTAATTTGCATAATACACCTTGTGCATGCGTTTTGGAGTTGCCATGTGTTTTTTTTATATCGCTTAGTTTGGCATAGAAATCAGCATTGCAATATATGCAGTATGCCCGAGTATCATCCCCATTAAACTGCTTCAACCTGCCTTTGAACTCAGGGTTTGATTCCCACTCCTTTCTGTACTTTTGACTGTACAGTTTAGACTGAGCCATGTTAAGCTAGAGCAGGGATACTCACTCTTTTCCAGAATGAGCCACAGTGGGTGCGAGCTTTCACTCTATCCAACCTGTCGCACACCTGATTCTACTAATCAACCCTTAAAACTTTTGCCACAGTCCCTTGATAAGTAGAATCAGGTGTGTAACTGCATGGTTAGAATGAAAGCCTGCACCCACTGCGGCTCATTCTGGAAAAGAGTGAGTATCCCTGAGCTTGAGGTTTTGCTTGTGTCACGGAGAAATGCAAACACGCACGGAACTGTCTGGACGAGGCGAGTATCTTTATTAATACAGTAAGTTATTTATTTAGACAAAAAAAAAAATCACATTTATCCCGCCGTGACTGTAAACCAACACTGAGAAATAGCGGCGGGTTCGCATGTGCGATTTGGACATGGAGGGGTGAACATCTCTTGCTCCGACTCCAGCTAGGAGGGGCAGCTGCGAGAGGACTGGGCCGTCTGTGAGTGCTCTGGGACGGGGGACAGGCCGACGGAAGCACCCGCTGCATGTCGAGAGTAGTAACAATTAAAGTCGCTAAGTTGGCAACACTGGACGCGTCTCTCTCACTCATCCCCCCTCCTCTCACAGACTGCTCCATGTGCTTCTCTACACTCCCAGTGTTTTGGCTGAGTAGAGGCCGGCCATAAAGCAACTAACCAGTCACAACACGAGTCCTCTAAAAGAAAAACGGTGATCACTGTAATTTCGATCCTACCCTCTGATCAGAGTTCATGTTGGCTACGTGTGCACTATGCAGTGAGGGGGCGTGCTGTCTGTCAACATAGTGCTGCCAGCGCTGCTGCTGTTGCAACAAGTGTGTGTTGTCCGCCTGGAAACAGCGGGCTAGTGGCTGCATTTTATTTATTGGTTGCCAGGCAGGCCAATAAGGACACAGGCCACCGGGAAAAGTCCAGAGCGTCCAGATGGGCCTGCACGCGCCTGCTTGCTATGTTTCTGCATTGGGTAATGCAACATAATGAACAAGTCAACATTTTTCAAAGAAGGTAGATACTTTGTTGTTCTCAGCAAACCTGAAGGAAAACATTTTATAAAGACCTGATCCTTCGTAGAGAATTCACATGAAACACTCCAGATCACTGCTCACCTGTAGGCCATTTCAGATTTGCAAATTGCATTAATTGCCAATTTGGAAGGAAAAAAAATGCTCAGTTGCTCAATTAATTGAATGAAATAGAAATCTGACTACTGCTAACTGACTGCTAAGTCAGTTGCATATTTCACATTGTCTTTGTGGCAAAATATACTTTGGACAAAATCAGAAAACTCACAGCACAGCTGCCGGGTGGCTCACACGGTTAAGGCACTGCGCTGCAGTGCAGAGGTGATCACCACGTCGCGGGTTCGAGCCTCGGCGTACCAACCGGCAGGGGTCGGCAGCTTTTTCAGAGTAACGCACAATTGGCTATCGCGCTACAGGGTTACAAATTGGGAAGGGACTGCCGGATTTGGGTATTTGATAACAGCTTTGTTCGTTGCTCCAGCGCCTCCTGTTGGCCAGACGGGCGCTCGTCAGGAAAACTCCGGCTTGGTTCATGTCCGGGTATCCTCCGCCCTCGCTCTGAACTTGCGAAGATTCAACCAGCGAGTGTATAAGAATCAGTGGCTGACAGGCACGTGCTTCGGAGGAGAGCCGTGAACTGTCTTCACTATCCTGAGTTGGCAGCAAGGGGTCGCATACGAGCAAGCTTTGTACATAGTTCCCCAATTGGGCATTCCAAGTTCGGGTGGGATTGGAGATGCCAAATTTATAAAAAAAAAAAAAGAAAACTCACAGCACTCATTAAAGCAGGGGCATCAAACTGACCCGTAAACGGGCCAAGAGGCTGCAGGTCTTCAATCCTACCAAGCAGAAGCTCACCTGAAAGCGCTGATTTAATCAACTGATCTAGGCCTGTACAACTGATTAGTTGTATCAGGTGAGCTTCTGCATTGTTGGAGTGAAAACCTGCAGCCTCTTGGCCCGTTCACGGGTCAGTTTGACACCCCTGCTTTAATGACTGCTGTGAGCCTGCAGTTTTGTCTTTCTCTAATTCATTTGTTACAATTTCCTCAGAAGAGGAGAAGAGCATTCAGAAGAGCATTTTGCAGAACTCAAGATGAACATACAAGAAGCCATGCAGACAGAGTCTTTTAACAAAAAAAATATGTGATTCCATATTTCCCCAGAGGGGAGCCAAGCAAATGCAGAGGTCTTATGGCTTCCCAGATGTGATTGCAACCAAATGACATGAATAAAGAAGTGAATTTAAGTGACCTCTAAAAATCAGACAGTTAAATATCTGGTTTTATATTATGCCGAACAATGTACACTACCTGACAAAAGTATTAGGACGATCCTCATTCTCACTCAACCTTTGATGTACATGCTACATTACACATGTGAGTGTTGTAGGAATTTAATGGTGTCCTAAAATGTACATGTAAACATCACAGAACATTATTTGAACATTTGGGGATGCTACAGATATACAAATTGGCATATTTTTTTCTCTGCATAAAAAACTCTCACTTTGGGTCTGTAATAAATAAGAGATATTATAATAAATAGTGCTTGCAAGATGGTAATCTTCAAATTTACAAGTTTGGAATTGTGTCTTTGTTATAATGGAAGACCACGGCTACTATTAGTTCAATGATTATGATCAGGTGTGGCACATGGAGTGATTTTGATTCTCTATAAAAGGAGGGTCAAGACTTAGAATAATTCAGTTTGGTGTATCCAAAATGGGGTCTGTATTTTCATTTGAATAAACAGCCATTTCCAAATATGATACATTCACTATTTTCAACTGCACTGTAAGAAAATCACACACATAAATAGTGACGTCCTAATACTTTTGTCAGGTAGTGTATACCATTCGTCATTCTAAATTGGGTACGGCTAAAAAACAAAGTGTCTCCAATAAGTTTCAGTTCCAGTCCAAATTCAAAAAAATCCTGGGGTCAACTTAAATGTTACTTGTCTGTCTGGTTAGAAAATAGGTTTAATTGTTTCAGGTTGTTGAAACCCATGTTCTCCACACACGAGTCAGTACCTCAAAGCACTGCGTTTCCACTCGGCTATTAGCGCAAACACTAGTGAAATATTTTTTTTTTTTTGGTTCCCATAATGGTGAACCCGGTCCAACTCCCAAACTTCACCAAGTTGTTTTGGTGTCTGAACCAAACCAAGTCATATCGATGCCTAAACCTCACCCTGACCGTAATCCTCACCCTTACCCTGAAGATAACCAAGCGGTTAAACATAACCAAGTAGTTTTCATGCCAAAACCTCACCCTGGCCCATAGACTTTCTAAAAGGTTTGACGCAGCACTTGGGTCTGATAAGTGAAGCCAATGTGAAAATCTCAAGAAACTGCAGTCTATTTAATGGCCAGCAGATGGCGACGTCGGTAGTTCCAGAGAGAAGTTCAATGCTATGTCTATGAGGAAATGACCCTACTCTCCCACCTGATTTATTATTTGAATAATGATTTTCCACATTATTTTATGGTATCTATCGCAAGTTTCAAGTCTCATTCAATATATCACGATGTTCGATTTTGTAAATTATAGTCCCAAATGGGCTAGAACAAAGGATAAAACCAGATATGCTTTTTGGGCGTGGCTATCCTCTGGTCCTCGTCAGATAAAGTCAGATCCACCTTTAGATCCATCCCTCACTCCTCCCTGGATCTTCAATTCACACTCTCTTCCAATAGGAATAACATCCAGTTTCAAAATGACAAAATGGCGCAGTACAAAGTGCCAAAATCAAGGCTTCCTTAATGGTATGCTGAAATTAGTGGTCGACATCATTGTTGCTTCGTCCATCCTTTTACAACATCTATGGCCGGACCCCAGTTCTATTCCCAACCTTAAATGGTACTGAGTACTTTCAGTGCCTAAATCTAATAAAGTTGCTCCGAGACTGCTGTCTATACTTTACAATGATCAGATACGTATGTGCGTATTTTTAGACTGAAATACTCAAGATACGAATGTCCTTTGCAAAAGGCCAAGTACCGCACACACGAGCTGCGTTCTTGCATGGGTGCGAACATGAATGTCTTTGATGTTGAACCTAGTGCTTTAACCACGATGCTGTGCCCTGCGTTAATAACCGTTGGCATAGGTATGGAAACAGCATTTAGCCTACTGGATAAGTCATTCATTCATAATTATGAACCATTTCTAACAATTACACCGTAGTCATGTGATCCTGCATGTATGTGAGTTGTAATTATAATTACAAAAAAAATTCTTCATAGGTTTCCTGCATATCTGTATTTTTTTATGTTGACTGACATACAGTAAATGTGGAAGATAGAAAATGAGCGGCGATACTGCGTTGGACACTGTCCAATGCAAAAAATTATAGACTGCCCATTCCCCTTGGTGAGGCACAGGAGATTTTTATTTTATTTCTTTATCCATCCCTTATTTAACCAGGGAAGTCCCATTGAGATTGAAATCTCTTTTTCAAGGAAGCCCTGGGGGGTAAAGGTGGGCCAATTAGATCAGGGGATGATTAGGTGGCAGGTCGAGACTTTTAGCTATGACACCGGAGAACTCCCTGCTCTTATCAAAGAGTGTCATAGGATGTTTAATGACCACTATGAGTCAGGAGCTCAGTTTAACGTCTCATCCGAAAAACGGCATCTCCTTCAGTACAGTGTCCCCGGCACTGCACTGGGGCTTATTCTGCCAGAGCAGATCAAATTGTGGTATGACTGCTGGCAAAGATGTGTTTCTCAGTGAGCATGTGGGCCTACAAGTCACTGACGAGATTGCCCAGGGCATGAAAGCATAAACAATAGAAATACCTTACACAAATTCCATTTGAAATTTCTATTCACTGCGTAACAAAAAATTTAATGTAAAAGTAATTTCTGATCATAGGCTGTGTGTTGTGTTGCGATCAGGAACCAGATGCGAGAACCAGGAAATGCAGTAGAGCTAGTTTTATTGGTAAAGGGGGGGTGACCCCCACAGGGCGAAAAACAGTATAAAGTCCACAATCCAAAAGTCGAAATCCAGTTGGGCAAAAATAGTATCAAAAACCAGGGCAGCAATCACAGTAATCGTAGTCGGACAGAAATGGGTCTGGTACACAGGAATAGTACTATCAGAGAGACAAGCCAGAATCCACAGGACGTAATCCGAATTGTTACCAGGGCAGCAAACAGATCTCGTAGTCGGGCAGAAAAATGGTCAAAACACACAGATGCAACAGTAATCCAAAAACACAGAGGCAAAAATCAAAAGTCAGGCAATCCAGTCAGAAAGATAAACACTGAGAAATCAAGGTGAGAAACGTAGCACAAGAAAACTAGGGAGAACGATCTGACGAGTGTGAACCAAACAGACATCTTATATACACATCCGGGGTGAACACATGACCAGGGAGAACAGGTGCAATCAATGGTGACAATGATCAGGGAGAGACACATGAGGAATAAACTAATTACATGAATTTGGCCGTCGCCAAAACGCAGACAGGGATCACAAGACAAACCTAAGTACAAAACAACAGCTCCGGTTAGGTAGTACTAAAGTGCCAAGTTAAAAGAAAAGGAAAGCACAAAGTATAAGTGGAAAACCACAGAAACTTGCAGCAGAGATAATTAGGGATAGGCAAGGAGGCGGAGACTAGAATTGGGCGACAGCTGAGAGATCATTAGTCAATTAGTAAGTGCAGCTATACAATCCCAAGTGCTTGTTAGTCCAAATATACAAGGTTAGTGTGGGTTAGTATCTAGCAAAAACAAAAACAATAAACTGTTAGTATGTGTTAGTAAGACAGTTAAAGAGAGAGGAAGGAAGAACACGAGATAATGAAAGAAGATTGAAACCCAGAAACCAATAAATCACCCGAATGAGTGGCACACAAGACAAGGGACCGTGAGCAAAGATACACACATGACAAGACGGGGGAGACATGATAATGAAAACATGGCATGGAAACCAAATGATCTAAACATGAATAAGCAAGAAATCTAAATTACCAAAACACAAAACACAATCCTAAGAATAGTCATAAGGCAGGCAGTGGTCACTATACACAAAAAGCATACATGGCTAAGCCAGGCGCAGAACTTAAACATGACAGCAGAATCACAGATCACAACACTATGTTTTGATTATTATACCCAGGAGAGTCTTCTAATTGATTTAGAGTTTATGGTAGGTTGCACTTAGACAGGAACAGCAGTAAACTTCCTGAGTTGGAAGAAAACCTGTTTTTTGTATTTAAAACTCATCTTGAGCGCACCGAAACACCAACATTGGGTTTAAAGCAAACACCCTCCGAACACCAGACCTCACTCAAGAAACCCTGCTTTCTGTGTTTAAAATTCATTTTGAGTGTGCTGAAACACCAACATTTGGTTTCTAAGCAAACACCCTCTGAACACCAGAATTCACTCCCCAGCCTCCAGATCTGGTGCCTCAGGACACAAAACCAGTGTGTTGAAACTTTTTTTTTCAACAATGTAGTTTCATTTTGCAAGGTTACCTGTGGGAATGTATAGCTCCTGAAGTGGCAGTAAATGATTACTGTCTTTCACAAATACCAAACCATTTCAGCTGGCTACCTCTCCAAAGTGCACCTCTCTTCTCACTTGAATGACTACTTTATTATGCTGAGCTAAGCTGATACATTATCTTCTTCAAGCCCATTTACTTCCTAAGACCATTACCCTTGCTTATTGTCAGCTATTCATTGGATTAACTGGGACCTAAAAAATGTAAATGTAACAAGACATGCTTTGGAGCTTATGTTGTACACAGTTGCATGTAAAGACAATGGTTGATATTTCTCATGTTTTATTTTTTATATTTACCGTGTCTGTGAAGGGATATTTCCCCCCAGAATGAGAAACCATTGGCTAGCTATGTCCCTGTAGACCAGTGGTTCTCAAGGTCGGTCCTGGCGCCCCCCTGTGTATGCTGGTTTTTGTTCCAACTACAATTGGAATCTTTAGATTTTAACAAGCTGATGATATGTTTTAATTAGGTGCATTTATGCAAATATCCACATTGAGATATATTGTAAATATTGGCAGAGGGAAACCATTTAACCAAACATTTAATCAACATAAATAATCAAAAGGTTCCTCATTGGTGAAACTCTTGACACATGGTGGCAAAACCCGACAATTTACTTGGCAAACAATGGACTCACACCTGTTGTGTTTCCTGTTGATTTTATTTGGTGCAGGCAGGTTATTTGGGAAAAACTCAAAACACCTGTAGTCAGAAACCTAATTTGGAGCTTATTGATTTTCTCAGAGTCTAATTTGATCTGTGTAAAAATGTTTTCACCTGAAAATCCTAGCAATATTGAAAATTAAGCACAATATGTTCAAGGGTTTTTATTTTTCATAGCAGAATGGATATGTCCATCCAAATGTGACTTAAGATGGTAAATAACTGTTCAAAACATGGAATGCTGCTAATTTAGACAAAGTGACGGCTTTTTAAAATCCTAGAATTGCGATTGTAGTTGGAACAAAAACCAGCGTTCACAGGGGGCGCCAGGACCGAACTTGAGAACCACTGACTGTAGACTATCGTTGGGCGTATCAATATGGCTGCACTGTTACTTCAGAATTATTACGTCATCAGCTATCCAATTATTCTAGACAGATCACAGGTTTAAACTGGTTTGAGGTGCCATAATTCTGCAAAATAAACTCTGATGGTCAATTTTTCCAGTATATAAGATGACATGAACTTAAAGCATTGTCACAGTGTTAAACATGATGGCACAACGGAAGGAGCTCTGTGAGATTATTTGTCGCCGCATTGTGGCCTTACATGATGCTGAAGACGTTAAATGCTGCCATGGCACTGAAAGAAACATCAGGTTTTCAAGTTTCGATGACACCGGTTCACTGAAAATTAGTGGCAAAAGAGGGGTGAAACAGAATTTAAGTGCCTCTGATGTCCGTTATCTGTGTATGTCCGTTATCAAGTAAAAAAAAAAATTGGCGGTTGACAGCACAACTCTGTGATGATATTAGAAGTGCCATAAGTGAAAAGATGATAGTATTAAGATCTACATTCGATTTCCAGACACTTGTCTAAAAATGGTCCGATTGGTTGCATTGCTGCCAAGAGCTGGCGACATTAAAAAAGACTTGAGTTAAAGATATTTGAGGATTGGACACCAGTGGACTGGGAAAAAGTCCTTTTGACTGATTAATCAAAATTTGAAACTTTCTCACCCAACCGCAGAATTTATGTGCACTGTAGCATTACAGAAGGTTTCAAAAATGACTGTTTAACCCCTTCAGTAAAACATGGGGGGTGGTATTATTTTGGATTGGGGTTCAGTCTGCTCAAAAGGAGCCGGCAGTCATTTATGGAGTCATGGATCAAAAAAAGTATAACAGGATCCATGTGAGGCACGCATTGCCATCTGGAAAGAGACTGATTTCATTTTCAACAAGATCATGACCCTAAACACTCTTCCAAATTGTGCAAGACTTATCTAAGTTCGAAAGAAACTTCTGGTGACATAGATGTTAAGACTCGGCCTGCTTGAAGTCCAGACTGTAATGCAATTGAAGTGGTTATTTCCAAAAGAGCTCAAGTCCATATTCATTAAAATCAGAAAACACAACAAATCTTTCTTTCATTGATGAGGAATAAGCAACATAAGCTAATTTTGGCCAAGAAGCACTAAAGTACAATATCAAAATATAGCCACAAGTGGCAATTCTGGGGTTCAAGCCAAGAAAGACCATTAGTAGTTGGAAGCTATAACAGCTTAATTAACAAGTGTTGCCACTAAACGTGGCCATATCCCCCGCCAGGTGACGGAAATCGACTGGGGTCGGCGTATCACACAAATACACATTGAAGCCAAAGATGAATAAAATCGATCAAAGCGTTCTTGAGATTTCGCGTTCACAACAAACGGGACGTGACGGCCGGACGGATGGGCTGACGAAGCTGAATACTATGTCCCCTGGCCCGAATACACCTTGACACCAAAGATGAATCGGTCAAACCGTTCTTGAGATATCATGTTGACAAGGTATTTATAAGGGGTAAAATGGTCGTAATGACCTTGAGAATAATGGCAAGGTCACGTAAATCGAGTGGGCTGTGAGCACCCCACAAATACACCTTGACACCAAATATGAATGGAATCGGTCAAACCATTCTTGAGATATCGCTTTCACAACAAACGGGACATGACGGACGGATGGAGCTGAATACAATGTCCTCCCCCCCTAATACACCTTGACACCAAAGATGAATGGAATCGGTCAAACCGTTCTTAACGTAACATAACATGAATGGCGAGAACAGGCCGTTCAGCCCAACTACGCTCACCAGTTTCTTTATACTATTGTGAATATATCCCTTCAGATACTCAATGACTCAGTGGTATCTCGAATTGATGGAGAAACTGAGGCTTTCTGAACTACTGAGTCAATTATGAAGCAATTGTGTTGAACGGTTCTGGGTTGCGAAGCATTTGATACAATTAAATATGGCGACATCTGCTGGCCTATCTTCAACATAGCATTTGCGTGGAACAATAAAGGACAACGTGTCAGGTAACAGCCACTGTTATGTACGTTTAACAATAAAGGTTCTATGTGCATCTTGACTGTTTCTTTTTTTCAAGACAATAACAACTTGTGTTATAATGTGATTTTGCCATCATAAAATACTCTATGTAATAGAGATATGCTTTTGCAAGATTGATAGAACTACAAAAAATATTTTTACAAAAAATGGCAAATGTTTGTGTAGGGACTGTTATTCAATACTTGAGCAAAATGCTGCATAAGTTGGAAAGGGGATTTACAGGGTTCAAAGATTTTTATATAAAAACAAGATCATTTCAGCTGAGTTAGGCTTCAGTCTGTTTCTCAACTTTGTTACTACCTCTCCAGCATTGGAGAACACCCTTTCACATGGCACAGATGTTGCTGGCATACAGGGACGGCGCCAGGATTTTTTCTCTCCCGGTGCTAATGGGGGGCTTGACCAAAACTTGGGGTGCAAAGAAAACAGTCGATTTTCGCGACTTCAGAGTTATTTTTAATGGTTTATTTGGCATTTGGTTATTGTTTTCTCAATAAAAGCAGATTGTGGTGCATGCAGCACATTTGATATATAAATGTAGTTTTTGATTACAGTTGCCCAAGAAATATTCAGAAAAATAGCTATAAGCCTAATACAAGCGACTACAGGGAAAAAACGTCTTTCACGCCCAAAGGTGAAAGCCTTCAGCACCGGAAAGCACCATCTGAGCCTCAGTTAATAACACCGCAGTACATCCAAAATGTGAAACAAGTGCATATTTCATATGCACCATCAGAAAACTGTCACAACATCACAACTTCAGAAATGAAATTAATAATACCCCAAGGGTAGCCACAACGCGTAGCGCAGTGCGTTCTGCCCATGTCTATTAACGGTGCGCGTACTTTTAAAACAAACTGCAAGGCTATCACAACCTTAGCGATTACTTTTATTCCAAAATTAAGCTGGCTGTCAGAATACACGTGTCTTCTTAGTCCATCCAGATCAGCGACTGAGTCGTGTTCCTACGAGCCCTCCTCCCCCTAAAAACGACACAGTCAAAGTTGTTTGTTGAAGCAGCTTAATACGACCGATGGCTCTGGTACAAGCAACCTCACATGCAGACTTTCCAGCTAATTCGTTAATGCATAGCACTCTAGCATTCTACATCTGAAATCAATGTAGGCTATAAAAAATAAATAAAATTGAGGGCGGTTAACAAGAATGGGACCAGTGGTGTAGTGGGGATTTTATCACTGGGGGAACTCTACAAAAAAAAATATATATATACAGGTGTGTGATGTGCCACACTGATTTTTGCTTCCAGGGGAAATTTCTATTCCGTACTAGAATAAAATAAGTTTGATATGGTATATACTCATAAATCTTACATCATTCTCCCTCCTCACTATTCATATTTGCATGAAAAATACAAAATTGGTAGACTTTTACACCGTTCAAGTGCTAAATGTCATGCGGTAAAATGGGAGTCACTTAATTTCAAAAAAAGACAACTGATTTTAAAATAATTAAAAATGTTTAAAATCATCTACTTTGGTCTTTGGAATAGTTTTTATAGTGTACAGAAAAGCACTGCAAAGTATTAAGAGGACATAGAAAGACGTAGACGTAGAAAAACAAAGATTGGAAGCCATCTTGTACTTTAGAAATATGACTCAAGTCATGTGACCTGTGATGACATCACTCAGAGGACCCCTGAGGACAACCAGAGTTGGAGGCAAGTCAAAAAATGTGCTCCTATATTAAGTTATCACCTTTTCCAGGGGTCATACAAAGTGTCGCAGATTTGAGCGTCATGTGGTCCAACGTCAAAAAATTGTTGATAAAGTTGAACATTTTATAAATACTGATTAACACATGAAAGTTAAAGTTTAAAGGTCAAGGTCTTGGTTAGTGTGGTGAATAGGTGGCCATGCAACTGCCTGTTAAGAATGAAAATGATGGAATCCGTCATGCAGACAAACAAAATATGTGGACAAACATTTTTACAGATGACATGCTGTTTTACCACATGACACAGAAGATTTAAACTGAATTATCTTTTTCTTTCTGAATTACTTTAATCATTTGTAAAGTTTGTACAATTATTCTAAATTACTTTTAACATTTGTAATACATTTTTGCATATTTTAAACATTATTTCACAACCCCAATCCAGAAATAGTTGGGACGTAATATAAACTGCGAATAAAATCAAAATGCAATGACTTTCAAATCACGAGCCAATATGTTATTTACAATAGAACATCGAAACTGAGACATTGTACATTTTTATTTATTTCAAATTTTATGGCCGCAATAGGTCTCCAAAAAGTTGTGACACGGGCAAAAAAAAGGGCTGAAAAAGCAATTCATATAAAAGAGAATCAGCTGAAAGAACATCTGGCAAGTAATTAAGTGAACTGGCATCAGGTGTGTAACATAATTGGCGATAAAAGGGATGTCTTTGAGAGGCTGAGTCTCTCAGAAATAAAGATACCCAGAGGCTCTCCAACCTGTGAAGGCTTGCATAAAAAAAAAAAAACTGTGGAATACTTTAAAAACTATGTTCCTCAGCCGCAAATTGCAAAGGCTTTGAAGGTCTCATCATCGACAGTGCATGACATCATCAAAATATTCACAGAAACCGAACAAATCTCTGTGTGTAAGGGACAAGCCCTTTACTGGATGCCTGTAATCTTCGGGCCCTCAGACGCCACTGCATTACTCACCAGCTTGATTCTGTCATTCAAATGAATAAATGGGCCCAGGAATACTTCAAGAAATCACTATCTGTATACACAGTCTGCCGTGCCATCCACAGATGCCACCTAAAACTTTATCATGCAAAAAGGAAGCCATTGTTGAGCATGATCAAGAAGCATCACCATGTTCTGTGGGCCAAGGCTCCTTTAAAATGGACTGCAGCAAAGTGTCCTGTGGTCAGACAAGTCCAAATTTGACATTCTTGTTGGAAATCAACGCCGTAATGTGCTCTGGGCTAAAGAGGAGAAAGACCACCCTTCCTGTTATCAGCGTTCAGTTCTAAAGGCAGCATCTCTGATGGTATGGGGATGTATTAGTGCATATGGTGTGGGACACTTGCATGTTTTAATTAGCGCCATAAATGCTGAAAGGTATATAAAGATTTTAGAGCAACATATGCTCCCCCCTCAGATGATATCTATTCCAGGGAAGGCCTTGTGTATTTCAGCAGGACAATGCAAAACCACATACTGCAGCTATTACAACAGCATGGGTTCGTGGTAGAGGAGTCCGTGTGCTCGACTGGCCTGCCTGCAGTCCTGATCTTTCACAGATTGAGAACATTTGGCACATAGTTGAACAAAAAATCAGTCAAAGGAGACCCAAAACTCTCCAGCAGCTGGTAGCCTGTATTAAACAAGAGTTGAATCAAATTCCAATGGCTTCATGCAAGACACCAGTCTCCTCAATGCCCAGACGCCTCCACTCTGTGTTAAAAAGAAGACAGGATGCAACACCATGGTAAACAGGCCCCTGTCCCAACTTTTTGAGATCTGTAGCAGCCATCAAATTTGAAATGATCTCATTTTGTGGATAAAATTGTAAAATTTCTCAGTTTCAACTAGGGCTGTCGCGTTAATTAATCGCGATTAATTTGAGTGCAAAAAAAGTAACTGCCACTATGAGGCAGACATACGTGCTTGCTTATTACCTTTTTTTATGACACATACCTAATGCCGTCATTTGAAATGCTTCCGGGTAAAAAAAACTGTCATTTGAAGTCCGCTAATTAGCAGCGAGGTTGGACAGCCTCCATCGCCTAGGCATAATTATCTCACCTTAAATCAATTTCAGTGTACTTTGTCTAACTTGCCATCAAGCCATTTATTCAGCCAACTGTGTAATCAAAACCAAAATGCGGCCTATAATGATTAAGAAGAGATAATGAGAAGCAGACAGGCCTAACCAGGCTGCCGTGTTAGATTATTTGAAAATAGTTTTGTGTCATTCTAAAGCTCATTTTTTAGGATATTAAAACAATTTCAACCTTTATAGTTCAATGACACAGTGCTACATTTGTTGCAAATGAGGAAATGTTTTAATGTCTACGATTGAAAGGGCTGTAGTCCTTAAATATTTTATTAATCACTGTGATTTATCAATCAAAATGTTCCTTGTTACTAGGCAAAAAACTTTTCTTAAATTTCATGACTTGATATTGCCTAAATCAAGCGATGTAGAGTAAATTGTGTACCATACAGAATTAATCTTGTTTCTTTTTTAAGCCCATGGGATTTGAGTGTAGTACCATAGCATCTCCCCTGGGACTTAAAGGGTTCACCCTTATGGATGCAGTGAATAGCTTCTCATTTCTTAAACAACCATGCAGGAAGACATTTTGTGTAGTCCTGGAGAAGATGTGACTCTGCGTGCCGTAATTAAAGCTAAAGGCTGTCCAACAAACTATTAGAGCGTGTGATTTTTTTTTTTTTTTGTCACACGCTCTCATAAATGATAAAAAACTACTCACAGATCAACAAAATAATGTTGATTAGCTTGGAACAATGCCACATGTCACAACCTGAGTCTTTTTGTAACTTTGTAACTCTTTTTGTGTAGCTCTGTCTCCTCCCCTGTGTAGTGTTGGTCTTTGTGTATGGATGGTTTCTACCAGGTGTTATGCAGGTGTTGCAAGGCTTTAGCTGATTGGACCATTTGTACTTAATTGCTGCTGCCTGACTGGACCGTTCAAATGGAATTGCTGTCGCTGGATTGGACCACTGGACCATCAATACTCCTAAAGTTCAGCTGCTGCAGCCTGTTGACCTTACCCCTTCATTTGCCATTCCGAACAAACCTGTATTAGACTTTGTTGTTGTTCCTCTGTGAGACTTGTGTGTAAAACATAAAGTTCCCATGCCCAAGAGGAATTGAATTGACTGAGTTCTAAGAGTAGGATAGTCTTAAACTTAAAGGGACATAATAATTCAATACAGTTTGCTGCTTAAATCATTCCCAGGTAACATTACATTCAACCTCTAACCTTTTCCGAGTGATTCAACCCCAATGAAATTCAAATATTGAACAAAGGGTATGAGCAAACAGGCTATTATCCCTCGATTTCGAGGTCTCGGTGGAGGAAATCTAACTTACCTGCTTTCTTTTGAGGCAGACGAATCATATTAACATCGCACAAAGGACGCGTAATGTTCAAGTATAATCATCACAATGCATATTGCATGAATACAATACAATGATGAAAATTACAGCCAAAACAGGCAGAGGGTCGGTATGACGTCACTTTTTACTGCACCCTTAGTGGTATTTCCTCAAAAATACTGTCTGCTCGAAGTGTCATGGCACGTTACATAAAATGACCAAAAACATCTAAACAATTCGAAAGGATGACCCCATTTAAAAAATTTTCTACTCATGATTGATTTTGTATATTTATGCAGTTATTGAATGTGACTTGCTGTACCATGATAATATCCCTTTAAGCCTCTTGTTTCAGAAGAATTTTGGGGCCTTTTCCTGAAAATCCATGGGGGCTAGTCTGACTGCGTAGAAAAACATGAAGATCAAAGTGCTCTGGTTTCTTTTTGGGAGACAAGGACATCGCTATCTGTGCAGCACATACAAACAAGCTTGGTCTTGACTGGAAGCCATCGCGGAGTTGCCAGCACCCCCTCCACCATTAAAATCATCGGCCACGTCAAGAACATGCATTTCAGGCATCGACGTCAAAATAAAAATTTGATATTTGAAGGTTTTACTGCTGATTGAATCAGGTAGGTACTTGGGAATGCACTCCCACTGTCAGGCCGAGGCCTAGGCCTATATTTGAACAAATGCCTTGACAATTTTCTGTCGCATGCATTGATGCAGCCACATTGTTATCCCATGGGCACAAAATAGCCTGAACAACCACAATGTCTATGAGGGGAGTAGAGACTGGTAGGAAGGAAAACCCTGGGTCGTTTTGTGAAGAAGGACTGGCGAACAACCCAGCAGGTTTCAAGCAACTTCTCCCATCTCTCTGTCCAACAGAAGTGTGGCCATTTGACCAAGGATAATACGGGCACTCTTTTAGATGACCAGCACCTCTTAGTCTTCTATATGACAACAAGAACGCGACTGCAGGCAAAAGTCATCGAACAGGTGGATCTGTGAACTCGAAGTAGTTCTGAAAGGGTTCACATGGATTCTGTACCATGCCTATTGGCTGGCAACGTGGATACTTTGGTTCTCTAGTAAAGTTTTGTTCATTCTTGCAGTGATTGTCGAATGGTACCATTATCAAGATTATTACCTGGACTTTGGCCCACTAGCATAATCTTTTTTTGTAAAATTTATATTTGATTTATATACAAAACCCAAAACCAGTGAAGTTGGCACGTTATGTAAATCGTAGATAAAAACAGAATACAATGATTTGCAAATCCTTTTCAACTTATATTCAATTGAATTTTTTTTTTTTTGCCAAAAATCATTAACTTAGAATTTAAAGGCAGCAACACATTGCAAAAAAGTTGGCACAGGTGCCTTTTAACCACTGTGTTACATCGCCTTTCCTTTTAACGACACTCAGCAAATGTTTGGGAACTGAGGAGACCAATTTTTAAAGCTTTTCAGGTGGAACTCTTTCCCATTCTTGCTTGATGTACAGCTTAAGCTGTTCAACAGTCCGGGGTCTCCGTTGTCGTATTTTACGCTTTATAATGCGCCACACATTTTCAATGGGAGACAGGTCTGGACTACAGGCAGGCCAATCTAGTACCCGCACTCTTTTACTACGAAGCCATGCTGTTGTAATACGTGCAGAATGTGGTTTGGCATTGTCTTGCTGAAATAAGCAGGGGCGTCCATGAAAAAGACGTTGCTGGGATGGCAACATATGTTGCTCCAAAACCTGTATGTACCTTTCAGCATTAATGGTGCCTTCACATATGTGTAAGTTGCCCTGGGCACTAATACACCCCCATACCATCACAGATGCTGGCTTTTGAACTTTGCGCCTATAACAGTCCGGATGGTTCTTTTCCTCTTTGGTCCGGAGGACACGACGTCCACAGTTTCCAAAAACAATTAAAAATGTGGACTCGTCAGACCACAGAACACTTTTCCACTTTGCATCAGTCCATGTTAGATGAGCTTGGGCCCAGCAAAGCCGACGGCGTTTCTGGGTGCTGTTGATAAATGGCTTTTGCTTTGCATTGTAGAGTTTTAACTTGCACTTGCAGATGTAGCGACGAACTGTAGTTACTGACAGTGGTTTTCTGATGTGTTCCTGAGCCCATGTGGTGATTTCCTTTACACACTGATGTCGGTTTTTGATGCTGTACCGCCTGAGGGATTGAAAGTCACGGGCATTCAATGTTGGTTTTCGGCCTTGTCGCTTACATGCAGTGATTTCTCCAGATTCTCTGAACCCTTTGACGATATTATGGACCGTAGATGATGAAATCCCTAAATTTCTTGCAATAGCTCGTTGAGGAATGTTGTTTTTAAACTGTTTGACAATCAGCTCACGCATTTGTTCACTAAGTGGTGACCCTCGCCCCATCCTTGTTTGTGAATGACTGAGCATTTCAGGGAAGCTGCTTTCATACCCAATCATGGCACCCACCTGTTCCCAATTAGCCCGTTCACCTGTGGGATGTTCCAAATAAGTGTTTGATGAGCAACTCTCTCAGTCTTTTTTGCCGCTTGTGCCAGCTTTTTTGAAACATGTTGCAGGCATCAAATTCCAAATGAGCTAATATTTGCAAAAAATTACAAAGTTTACCTGTTCGAACATTAAGTAACTTGTTTTTGCAGTGTATCCAATTGAATATAGGTTGAAAAGGATTTGCAAATCATTGTATACTGTTTTTATTTACGATTTAAACAACGTGCCAACTTCACTGGTTTTGGGTTTTGTATTTGTTCCTTAAAGTTTTGAAATTCAGATTAATTTCAACAGATTTTTTTGTCTTTTTTTTCTTCACTTCCTCATGCTGGATTCTCTAGTGGTCTGGTAGTTGCTGCCATTCAAGGCTAGTCATTCTTGAACAGTTGTATTATAGAACGTAGCACCACTCCAGCTAACATGGTTCAGTCCGAGACTGCCTCAATGCTGGACTCTCTAGACTCTATTTTGACAAACCCTAAAGTTTGAAACAAGCTGAAATTTGGTGCTCAGATCCATATTGGGTTGTTGCCAATCTGGTCATAGAGAGAGTAGTCAAAGACAGTCTGGATCCTATGAAAGGTTTATGGAGTATTGGGTTGCACATTGGAAAATGCCTGGCACATCCCTTTTTGCGGGGAAACTGCCATATTTATGAAAGAATACCCTTAGTTTTCATGTGTTGTCTTTATCACCAAATGGACAAGGTCAGGGCAGATAAAATAGCATTGGTACTGTTGCTTATTTAGCAAACAGGTTTGTAGTTACACAAACACCATACAGGTGGCAGCACTGCAAAACAATGAAATATTCTCATCTCCGGTGCTACTACCAAAGACTGTATATAAAGGTTGAGGCAGCACCCAGGTTTGAAAAGTAAAGCCAATGCAGAGGAGCCTTAAATTGCATTCTATATAATGGTCAGCAGATGGCGACGTTGATGGTTGTAGAAAGAAGGTCAATGCAATGCTATATAAGTCTGAGAAAATGACCCTACATTCCCACCTGATTTATTATTTCAATGACGATTTTCCACATTATTTTATGGCACCTATAGCAAATTTCAAGTCTCCTCCTATGTATCATCATGTTCATTTTTGAAAATTATGGTTCTATGTAGACTAGAATAAAGGATAAAACCAGATATGCCTTGGGGGCGTGGCTATCCTCCGGTCCTCATATATGGTCAGATCCACCATTAGATCCACCCCTTGCTCCTCCCTGGATCTTTAATTCATGCTCTCCTCCCTGGATCATCAATTCATGCTCTCATTCAATAGGAACCGTCCAAGTGCCAATAAAATGTTTCTGGGTGGCGCTAGAGAGCCATTTTGTGACCTATGGGGATGATTTTTACATTATATCAAATTTTTTGCCAGACAAGAGGTGTGTGCCAAATTTGGTGAGTTTTTGAGCATGTTTAGGGGGTCAAATTTTGGTCGAAAGATGCGTCAGAAGAATAAAGAAAGAAAGAAAGAAAGAAAGAAAGAAAGAATTAAGCTGCAAGCAGCGTTGGACGGGTCCTCGCCCACCCGCGCATGTCGAAACGGGGGCGAGACGTGTTCCAGCGACGTCGAGCATTGTTATTCGTTGGACAGTACGAGACTGAGGAAAATGTTTTGTTTAGTTGAGTGCAAACCCCTTTGCTGAGAGATTTTTCTTTTGTAAAATGGAGCTATGACCCATATGACCTGGTCAAACTTTCTGAAGCAGATTTTATCACTGCTGTGTATTGTGCAATCTTGCCCCATTCATGAACTTAGTGAAGGGAGATGAGCCATGTGATCCTACTGCCACCCTGTTGAGAATGTGTAGCAGCACAAAGAGAAATACTGAAAATCAATAATGATCAAGAAATTAATAAATGGTTCTTCCAGGTAAATCTTAGAAAGCTGAAATTTTGGGAGCATGTCCACTGAACATAGACGAAAGTTTCATACACTGCAATCTATGGTGAATTCAGAAGTGCGTCACTCTATATTTTTTAAAATATGAATATTCATAACATGTTAATATCTCAAAAAAAAATTCATTCAAATGGTACCATGCTTGGCAAGTTTTTTCTCCAAATGGAGGTTATGAATTATACCTCAGGACATTTTGATCCGATAAACAGTTTGTCCACAGCAAGAAAGTATGTATTACTGTACAGCGTATTATGTACATAAAATTTTATCTCAAAAAGTCTTCAATGGATTTTCACAAAATCAAGTCACAGTACAGGGCATGGTACAGCAATGATGTGTCATTTTTTTTCAGAATTTTATGACATTGCGACAGGCCGTGATGAAAGCAAAAGTCCCATTTTGGTGTATTTAGGTGGCGATAGAGAGCTATTTTGTCTCTTTCGTGGAGAATTTTGAGATTTTAAAAATATTTGAAGCAACCATGAATTATTTCAAAATTTGGTTTGTTTATGAGCATGTTTAAGGGATCATACTAAGGTTGGAAATTGCGTACGCATCGAAAAAAGGCAGTCAAGGTGGCTGGGGACCCCATCTTTGACACCTCATAAAATCCAAACCGTAAGATTTTTGACAAAGTTTTACAGAAGTTTTAATTGGCAGAGTGTGCTTTGTCATGTATTAGCATTTGGGGTTGATAGGATGAACGCCCTTAAAGGAGTTTGTGTTTATTTGAGCGAAAATTTAGGCCAAATTTAGGGGAAAGGCAATTTTTATATGCAAATTGCGAACTTCCTGTTCGATTTCGGTCAGGGGTGTCAATTGTTCATTTTTAGATCTTGATGAGATGAACAATGTAGTGTTGGTTCCATCTCTCTATGACTTTCCTACTGGTCGTGGTGGCTATCTAAGTGCCAAAATAATGATTCAGGGTGGCGATAGAGAGCCATTTTGTGACCTATGGGGATAATTTTTTCATTTTATCAAATTTTTCGCCAAACATGAGGTGTATGCCAAATTTGGTGAGTTTTTGAGCATGTTTAGGGGGTCAAATTTAAGCTCAAAGAGGCTTATAGAGAAAGAAAGAAACAAAGAAAGAAAGAATACGAAACTGTATAATAACAATAGGGTCCTGTGCCCAGGCTTTGCCTAGGGCTCGGACCCTAATAAGAAACACAGCAAAATCAATAGGGTGCTTGCCAAGGCCTTGCAGGCCTGGAGGCTTGGACCCTAAATAGATTTGTTGTACCGGGTCTCTACATTGAGGCTTGCAGAGAGAGACAGGACTTCATCCCTTACCCCCAATTTACAACAGATGCTTGTTTGGTCTGTCTTCACTCCGCCACGGAAGCACAATTGATAGGTTTCACTTTAGTCAATGAGTGTATTTTCACCAGATCCACAGTGTTGTATGTCTCATCCGTCCCAGCTCCGGCAAACCGCAGCTGTGCACAGCAGATACGCAAGACCTCTATTTTTGCCGGATGCCGCAGCAGAAACGCAGCACTTCAGCACAGCAGATCGATCGGTATACAGACACAACATTTAAGACATACGGTTAATCTTCGAAATCCGTGTTGTGCCAGTTTGGATTGTGGGCTAGATCAGCAACCGAAGTAAGAAAATATATGCAGGATAAACTTTATCAACAGAACACTTTCCAAACAAATGACAAACAGACTGTGAATAAAGAATTCTTCCTCTCTGTCTCACAGCGCTTGTGAGAAAGCAAGCAGCCAGAGGCAAGAGGAAAGAGGCAGCCATAGAGACAGGCACACACAGAGAGGAGCTGCAGTGTCAGACTCACGCGTGCGCACAAACACACACACACACAGACCTGTCTGTGTTTCTCACTGGTAAAAATACGGCGTCAGTGATTAAACAAGCCGGTATAGACAAATTTGTCCTTCAAACAATGTCAGATGATACCTGTGTTTGTGTGTGCGAGAGAGAGAGAGTGACAAACTACCTACACTCTGCCAGACTGCCACTCTAGTGTGTGAGTTTGTATGAATGTGTGCGAGAGAAAGACAGAGAGAGGGAGAGAGAGTGAGAAAGAGACAGACAGAATAACTACCCACAATCTGCCAGACTGCCACTAGTGTGTGTGTGCGGGCCGGATTATGGGGGGTCTGGGCCAGGAGTTTGCAAAGGGCCCCCCCACCCCCGCGCCAAACTACCGTACCTAAGGATTCTACAAAGGTTTCTCTCTGCTCTTCCTCCTTGCAAAGTCTTCCACTAACTCATCAAAGTTGAGCTGTCGAACAAAATCTGATTCTATTGCTAGAAGGGAGAGTGAATTCAACCGATTTGGCACATTTTCATCCTGAGCTCATTTTTAATTCGAGCCAGTCTGGAGAATGACTGTTCCCCTTCACAGTTTGTTATTGGCAGGGTCAAAAACACTCTAAGTGCTATGTAAATATTTGGGAAAGTGGACTGTAAATCCAAATTTATCATGGTCTTTAGCATTGTATTTGGGCATTTTTGTTTTTCTGAAATGAATGATTTGTACTGATCAAGTTCATCTGCCAAGCTCATGGTCAGATCAGTGGGATATGCTGCAGCAAGAGATTTGGCCCTTAAAGTGAGCTCACTGTTGGACATATTATCAGGCATGAAAAGAACAGGAAAAAGATTGGTAAAGTGTGTGTATGCAGTCAACCGATGGTTAAGACAGGACACAAGTTTGTCAATTAGAACATTGAATGTTTCAATCCGAAACTTTTCTTTCCCACTAAATTCAACACCTGGCTCTGCACTTTCCTCAGCCATACATTTGCGCTTCTTTGTGCGCTGGAGGTCATGTCTGTAGTCTTGGGAGACTGAATTGGTAACATTTAAAGCTGACCCTTCAAAAAAGACAAAATTGTCTCTCTGTGCTGCCACAAAGTTACAAAGTGAAAGGAGAAGCTGTGTAGCTGTGTGTATGTTAATGTCATGTTTCTGCAACTGCAGGCTCGTGGCTTGGAACCACTGCAATATTGTATCCCAAAAGTGTCCCATGAAAGCTATCTCTAGGCTGTCCAGCTTACCACAGAGTGCAGAGGCCTCACTTCAAGTTTCAGGTTTCTCCTGTGAATCTTTGGAATTAGCAAGATTAACGGCTTGTCTGGAATTCATAGTAATGAGCCAAATTTCAGTGTCTTGTAACCTTCCCTATGTTGAAAGGGAGTACAGCTGCAAAATATTCTCAAGCATTGGATATTGTACAAAGCACGTGTGTGGAATTCATAGAAATATGCTCTCTGATAAATTCCCTGATACTAGTATTTGAAACCGTGAGATTAGATGTCCAACATGTGACCACAAAGTGGAGAATTTGACAGCACTGACCTCAGATCATGATGCACACTGCAGAAAATCAATTTAATGTTTGTGTGATGAAACACAGTAATGTAACTTTTGAAGCATACCTTTCATACACTTTTCATATAAGCAGACATCACAGATGTCACCTCATTTAAAGATTAACTGAAAGAGAATATTGAAATAGATTTGCCAAACATTGCTCATGATGTACAATGCAGTGGCTGTAATGAGAGTGATGACTATGGAGCGAGACGTACAAGGTATGATGTTACACAAAGCTTGACAATCACTTTTCTAAAGTAGCAGGAAGTTAGTATGCTTGGGTCTAGCTCAATACAGCCCATAATTCATAGCTTTCATGTGACGTCACGCTCCCTAAGGAACGCCCCCTTGGAGGGCAAAACATTACGCTTGCCCGCCACCTACAGCCTAGAACCGCTATAGGACACTCAAGAAAAGACGCACTACATCACAATGCCGGACAGCTGTTGTGCGGTCGGATGTTCAAACCGTCGGGGAGGAAAGCCGGGATTGTGTTTCTGTCGCATTCCGTCTGAAAAAGAAAACTCTGAGAGGAGAAAACTTTGGATCATCGCTATCAAGCTGCAAGCAGGGCATACAGAATGGCTCCTACGTGTGAACACACCTCTCTTAGACCTGCCATACAGGTGCAGTGACCAAAAAACCAATCCCTCCTTCTCCACAGCAACCCAAGCTGTTCGTGGGGGGGTCATTTAAGCTGTAGGAATTGTTTACCTGCCATCAGAAAATAATGTTTGATCAAATTTATCTTATATTGACTGTTATGGCATAACGTGACAAAATAATCGCTACGCACTGACTGACTACAGTGTCCCTAAAACTGACTCGTGATCGTTTCGAAAATGACAATGAATTGGATCGCTAATGTTAGCTAAATTAGTACTCACCTTTGCTCGTAGAATGAAGAAGGACTTGTCCTTCATCTCCCAAACAGCAGCATTATTTACCCATTCAGACATAAAATAACGGTAACTGTCGGTGCTTTTATATGCCTTCATTCTGGCAGCGGTGTAAGGTGACGGGTTCTCAACCAAATAAATGTAAACATCCCCAAATTACAATTTCGGCAAGGACCTGGCGGTGTGTAATTGCTCAAATAACAAATCCGGTGCTGTATGTGGGTCAAAAGTGCCCAACACTTCTAGCTTGTTTCGGTATCTCTCCTTCTCGGCCGCTGACAGGTGAAATAAATGAGTATTTTGTTTTTTGTCCGCAGAGGTTGCATTTTGCGCTGTCATTTTTGAACGTTGTTTTGCCCTCCAAGGCTCCTGGCGAGTCACGTGACTGAAAGCTATGAATTGAGGATTGCACCGATTCTCTTGGTGTGTCTGATGAACACAGACTGACTAAAGTAATAAAGACTTGTGAGAAACATGAAATTGACAGTGAAGTTTGGGGGAAATTTGTAAATCACTGCAACATAATATTTTGCAACAAAGCTTGAAAGATCTGTCCACGCTGTAGAAAAGAAACAAAGACTATCAAACTATTTTCTCCTTTTTAGCCTATTGAGTATAAATTTGGAGTTGCGATGAAAAACAGAACATTTATACACAATGGGCTCCAAAACTACTGGCACCCTTGACTGGTAATGCACGAACAATAATAAAACAATATTTATTGAGAAACGGAAATGACCAAAATGAGTGAAATACTTTGTTTCAGTGGAAACAACCAAAATCATAACCATTTCATGCAAAATAAATATCAACAAAATCAAGGTTTCTTAATAATTGGCACCCTTCAGTTAGTTCTTAGTGCAACTGCCTCAGGCAAGGATCACAGCATGGAGTCATTGATTTTGTCGTCACGGAACCATTTCTGTGTGGATCTTGAGGTAAGCTTTGGGTCATTATCTTGCTTGGAAGTCCACTTACGGCAAAGTCCGAGAGGCAACCAGATTGTCAGCCAAAATATCTTGACACCTGGTGGAGTTCATATCGTCATTATTCTTTTCCAGTGCACCTGGACCTCTTGAAATAAAACACCTCCAAACATGACCATGGGTATGAGGTGCTTCTCTTTGTGTGCATCACCGTTTCCATGGCAAACATGCTGATGCTGTATCTGACTGAAAAGTCTGATTTGATCTCATCTGACCAAAGCAACTTGTTCCAGTAATAATTTAAATGACGTCCGGTGAACTCCAAGTGTTTGCTTCTGTGTCTTCTGGTCAGAAAAGGCTTTCTTCTGGCAACCCTTCCAAAGAGCCTGTGGTTGTGGAGGTGTCTCCTCATGGTGCTTTTTGAAACCTGGTGACCCCAAGATGCCATCAAGGCCTGCGATCCCTTCACAGTGATTCTTTGGGATTTTGCTACTTCTCTCACCATCTTCCATAGTATCCAGGGGGGCAAATTGCTGTTGTGTTCACTGTGTTTGAGGTTTTCACCAGTTTTTTTGGAACTGTATGATAATTGCCCTGACAGTGCTCAGTTGCATATTCAATTGTTTGTGAATTTTCTTATAACCATTACTAGATTTATTAATGTTTATGACCGACTGACAGATGGGACTTTGTATCTGTGTTATGTCATTTTTATACCCGAGTAAAACAGGAAGTGATGTAATGGCTCAATATAATTCCTTAAAACATAAGAGGCATACACCTAGTAGTGCGAGGTGCAGATTTTTTGGATAACACAAATTAAAAGTATGAAATTGTTGCACACTCAAATACCTTGCAGTTTAATAATACCAAAATTTCACTGGACAAGTGGCTTCATCAGGGTTAGTGGCCAAGGTGAACAATGTGCAAAAGTTTTAATTAAAGGTTGTGGTCTTCCAGGTGTTCTCAATCAGGTGTTAATCAGCCATAGTTACACCCATCCATCAGTGTAGTTCAAACGGATACCAATTTCCTCATCCTATACTAAAAGACAACAAAAAAGGCCTAATTTACACATTTACACTGTCATGATCTGTTTTTCTGTATGTTCTGGTTTTATGTTTTATTAGCTCCCGCCGCCCGAGCGGCGCAGGAGCTATGGTATCGGGCTCTGTCCGTGTGTGCTTCCATCAAAAACTTTGAAATTTTGCTTTGGCGGGAGATTCTGGGGCCACCTGTGCCCTATATTTCCACTTGGTTTATTAGTTAATTGACTTAATTGAATTTTGTACTATCTGCCACACCATTGCTGTTTACCAGTTCTGTGCACATTGTTCTGCCTGTGATGTCTTGCCTTTCTTTTTGTTTACTGCCAGTGCACCCCCCTGTCTGCGAGCGGTCACATTTCGGTGATTTCAGAAGTTTTCTGGTGTTTCACAAGTTCCTTCACATCTTGTTTGCTTCCTTCAACACTAATTACTTATTAAGTACTAATACCCCTAACTGTTTGTCTAGTTTATCTACTAATCTATATTAAGATACTAATCCTGGAAATAACTATCATACTAACTTGCACTATTTGGGTACTATTATGATCGCACAAACTACTATCTATAATGATTGGATCTCTCCACTTTCCTCTCTAACCTATAACTCTGCCCACTTAGCTCAACCATGCCTTTGTCTTAGTTGCAAAGCATTTGCAGAAACACTCTATTACTAATCTGTTTCCTCCATCTTACCCCACTTAGGCACTCCTTGAAAGGAGCTGTTATTTAAGGACCGTCTCGTGAAACTTGGCTTTGTCATTGTTCCCATTTTGTATTGTTAATTACCTCTTGTGTTTCCCCCTCTCAGTAAATGTTGAGATTATCCCTCACACCTGTTGCCCCGCCTCACTCGTTACTTCCCTTGTGTATAAGAGTTCCTCACTTCTGCTCATTCTTTGTCAGAGCATGGATCAACTTTTACTGTGCTGAGCTACCTGTATGCTAGTGCTACCCTTCTGTCCGATTCCAATACCTGTCTGTCCCTGCCGGGATTTGTTTGCCTCCTGCTACTGACCCATTTCTGTACAACCCTGATTTCTGTCTTTTGCTGCCTTGGCTTATGACCTCAGATTTCAGACTCTCGACTATCCCTCTGGTTTGTGATTTCGTGCTGTGGTCTGTGCCTTTTTTTTTTTTGATCTTCTGCCTGTTTATAGACCCTGTTTTGGATTGCCCTTCTGTACTGTGTCACTGTAATTTTTAGGGATGATAAATTTTCCAAAAGCACTAAATTACACCAAACCCATCACTCGGGGGACAAAAAGGCTTCATTTTTGTACCAAAAGCATCTCTTTAACCAAATTATCAAAGATTTTTATGGCCAATTTTGTACAGGATATTGATACCTTTTGAGTTGGGTGGGTGTGGGTGTATGTTTTTTTTTAACATTAGGTGGAGGCTAAAGGTGTGATCTATTGTACTCATAAAATAGCCTACTTTGAAAAAGTCATGATTTTTTCATAAAATGTTTTGTTTTTTTTTTAAAAAAAAAGATGTGTGAAAAGTTTTGGGTCCTGTAATTATGGTGTTAGAACGCTGCCAAAAATTGTGAATGAGACCTGCGCCCAACATTCACGCGCAAATCAAACATCCTAGGAGAAATATATACTCGCAAAGCGATTTCAAAGGTCTGTCTTCACTCCGCCACGGAAGCACAATTGATAGGTTTCACTTTAGTCAATGAGTGTATTTTCACCAGATCCACAGTGTTGTATGTCTCATCCGTCCCAGCTCCGGCAAACCGCAGCTGTGCACAGCAGATACGCAAGACCTCTATTTTTGCCGGATGCCGCAGCAGAAACGCAGCACTTCAGCACAGCAGATCGATCGGTATACAGACACAACATTTAAGACATACGGTTAATCTTCGAAATCCGTGTTGTGCCAGTTTGGATTGTGGGCTAGATCAGCAACCGAAGTAAGAAAATATATGCAGGATAAACTTTATCAACAGAACACTTTCCAAACAAATGACAAACAGACTGTGAATAAAGAATTCTTCCTCTCTGTCTCACAGCGCTTGTGAGAAAGCAAGCAGCCAGAGGCAAGAGGAAAGAGGCAGCCATAGAGACAGGCACACACAGAGAGGAGCTGCAGTGTCAGACTCACGCGTGCGCACAAACACACACACACACAGACCTGTCTGTGTTTCTCACTGGTAAAAATACGGCGTCAGTGATTAAACAAGCCGGTATAGACAAATTTGTCCTTCAAACAATGTCAGATGATACCTGTGTTTGTGTGTGCGAGAGAGAGAGAGTGACAAACTACCTACACTCTGCCAGACTGCCACTCTAGTGTGTGAGTTTGTATGAATGTGTGCGAGAGAAAGACAGAGAGAGGGAGAGAGAGTGAGAAAGAGACAGACAGAATAACTACCCACAATCTGCCAGACTGCCACTAGTGTGTGTGTGCGGGCCGGATTATGGGGGGTCTGGGCCAGGAGTTTGCAAAGGGCCCCCCCACCCCCGCGCCAAACTACCGTACCTAAGGATTCTACAAAGGTTTCTCTCTGCTCTTCCTCCTTGCAAAGTCTTCCACTAACTCATCAAAGTTGAGCTGTCGAACAAAATCTGATTCTATTGCTAGAAGGGAGAGTGAATTCAACCGATTTGGCACATTTTCATCCTGAGCTCATTTTTAATTCGAGCCAGTCTGGAGAATGACTGTTCCCCTTCACAGTTTGTTATTGGCAGGGTCAAAAACACTCTAAGTGCTATGTAAATATTTGGGAAAGTGGACTGTAAATCCAAATTTATCATGGTCTTTAGCATTGTATTTGGGCATTTTTGTTTTTCTGAAATGAATGATTTGTACTGATCAAGTTCATCTGCCAAGCTCATGGTCAGATCAGTGGGATATGCTGCAGCAAGAGATTTGGCCCTTAAAGTGAGCTCACTGTTGGACATATTATCAGGCATGAAAAGAACAGGAAAAAGATTGGTAAAGTGTGTGTATGCAGTCAACCGATGGTTAAGACAGGACACAAGTTTGTCAATTAGAACATTGAATGTTTCAATCCGAAACTTTTCTTTCCCACTAAATTCAACACCTGGCTCTGCACTTTCCTCAGCCATACATTTGCGCTTCTTTGTGCGCTGGAGGTCATGTCTGTAGTCTTGGGAGACTGAATTGGTAACATTTAAAGCTGACCCTTCAAAAAAGACAAAATTGTCTCTCTGTGCTGCCACAAAGTTACAAAGTGAAAGGAGAAGCTGTGTAGCTGTGTGTATGTTAATGTCATGTTTCTGCAACTGCAGGCTCGTGGCTTGGAACCACTGCAATATTGTATCCCAAAAGTGTCCCATGAAAGCTATCTCTAGGCTGTCCAGCTTACCACAGAGTGCAGAGGCCTCACTTCAAGTTTCAGGTTTCTCCTGTGAATCTTTGGAATTAGCAAGATTAACGGCTTGTCTGGAATTCATAGTAATGAGCCAAATTTCAGTGTCTTGTAACCTTCCCTATGTTGAAAGGGAGTACAGCTGCAAAATATTCTCAAGCATTGGATATTGTACAAAGCACGTGTGTGGAATTCATAGAAATATGCTCTCTGATAAATTCCCTGATACTAGTATTTGAAACCGTGAGATTAGATGTCCAACATGTGACCACAAAGTGGAGAATTTGACAGCACTGACCTCAGATCATGATGCACACTGCAGAAAATCAATTTAATGTTTGTGTGATGAAACACAGTAATGTAACTTTTGAAGCATACCTTTCATACACTTTTCATATAAGCAGACATCACAGATGTCACCTCATTTAAAGATTAACTGAAAGAGAATATTGAAATAGATTTGCCAAACATTGCTCATGATGTACAATGCAGTGGCTGTAATGAGAGTGATGACTATGGAGCGAGACGTACAAGGTATGATGTTACACAAAGCTTGACAATCACTTTTCTAAAGTAGCAGGAAGTTAGTATGCTTGGGTCTAGCTCAATACAGCCCATAATTCATAGCTTTCATGTGACGTCACGCTCCCTAAGGAACGCCCCCTTGGAGGGCAAAACATTACGCTTGCCCGCCACCTACAGCCTAGAACCGCTATAGGACACTCAAGAAAAGACGCACTACATCACAATGCCGGACAGCTGTTGTGCGGTCGGATGTTCAAACCGTCGGGGAGGAAAGCCGGGATTGTGTTTCTGTCGCATTCCGTCTGAAAAAGAAAACTCTGAGAGGAGAAAACTTTGGATCATCGCTATCAAGCTGCAAGCAGGGCATACAGAATGGCTCCTACGTGTGAACACACCTCTCTTAGACCTGCCATACAGGTGCAGTGACCAAAAAACCAATCCCTCCTTCTCCACAGCAACCCAAGCTGTTCGTGGGGGGGTCATTTAAGCTGTAGGAATTGTTTACCTGCCATCAGAAAATAATGTTTGATCAAATTTATCTTATATTGACTGTTATGGCATAACGTGACAAAATAATCGCTACGCACTGACTGACTACAGTGTCCCTAAAACTGACTCGTGATCGTTTCGAAAATGACAATGAATTGGATCGCTAATGTTAGCTAAATTAGTACTCACCTTTGCTCGTAGAATGAAGAAGGACTTGTCCTTCATCTCCCAAACAGCAGCATTATTTACCCATTCAGACATAAAATAACGGTAACTGTCGGTGCTTTTATATGCCTTCATTCTGGCAGCGGTGTAAGGTGACGGGTTCTCAACCAAATAAATGTAAACATCCCCAAATTACAATTTCGGCAAGGACCTGGCGGTGTGTAATTGCTCAAATAACAAATCCGGTGCTGTATGTGGGTCAAAAGTGCCCAACACTTCTAGCTTGTTTCGGTATCTCTCCTTCTCGGCCGCTGACAGGTGAAATAAATGAGTATTTTGTTTTTTGTCCGCAGAGGTTGCATTTTGCGCTGTCATTTTTGAACGTTGTTTTGCCCTCCAAGGCTCCTGGCGAGTCACGTGACTGAAAGCTATGAATTGAGGATTGCACCGATTCTCTTGGTGTGTCTGATGAACACAGACTGACTAAAGTAATAAAGACTTGTGAGAAACATGAAATTGACAGTGAAGTTTGGGGGAAATTTGTAAATCACTGCAACATAATATTTTGCAACAAAGCTTGAAAGATCTGTCCACGCTGTAGAAAAGAAACAAAGACTATCAAACTATTTTCTCCTTTTTAGCCTATTGAGTATAAATTTGGAGTTGCGATGAAAAACAGAACATTTATACACAATGGGCTCCAAAACTACTGGCACCCTTGACTGGTAATGCACGAACAATAATAAAACAATATTTATTGAGAAACGGAAATGACCAAAATGAGTGAAATACTTTGTTTCAGTGGAAACAACCAAAATCATAACCATTTCATGCAAAATAAATATCAACAAAATCAAGGTTTCTTAATAATTGGCACCCTTCAGTTAGTTCTTAGTGCAACTGCCTCAGGCAAGGATCACAGCATGGAGTCATTGATTTTGTCGTCACGGAACCATTTCTGTGTGGATCTTGAGGTAAGCTTTGGGTCATTATCTTGCTTGGAAGTCCACTTACGGCAAAGTCCGAGAGGCAACCAGATTGTCAGCCAAAATATCTTGACACCTGGTGGAGTTCATATCGTCATTATTCTTTTCCAGTGCACCTGGACCTCTTGAAATAAAACACCTCCAAACATGACCATGGGTATGAGGTGCTTCTCTTTGTGTGCATCACCGTTTCCATGGCAAACATGCTGATGCTGTATCTGACTGAAAAGTCTGATTTGATCTCATCTGACCAAAGCAACTTGTTCCAGTAATAATTTAAATGACGTCCGGTGAACTCCAAGTGTTTGCTTCTGTGTCTTCTGGTCAGAAAAGGCTTTCTTCTGGCAACCCTTCCAAAGAGCCTGTGGTTGTGGAGGTGTCTCCTCATGGTGCTTTTTGAAACCTGGTGACCCCAAGATGCCATCAAGGCCTGCGATCCCTTCACAGTGATTCTTTGGGATTTTGCTACTTCTCTCACCATCTTCCATAGTATCCAGGGGGGCAAATTGCTGTTGTGTTCACTGTGTTTGAGGTTTTCACCAGTTTTTTTGGAACTGTATGATAATTGCCCTGACAGTGCTCAGTTGCATATTCAATTGTTTGTGAATTTTCTTATAACCATTACTAGATTTATTAATGTTTATGACCGACTGACAGATGGGACTTTGTATCTGTGTTATGTCATTTTTATACCCGAGTAAAACAGGAAGTGATGTAATGGCTCAATATAATTCCTTAAAACATAAGAGGCATACACCTAGTAGTGCGAGGTGCAGATTTTTTGGATAACACAAATTAAAAGTATGAAATTGTTGCACACTCAAATACCTTGCAGTTTAATAATACCAAAATTTCACTGGACAAGTGGCTTCATCAGGGTTAGTGGCCAAGGTGAACAATGTGCAAAAGTTTTAATTAAAGGTTGTGGTCTTCCAGGTGTTCTCAATCAGGTGTTAATCAGCCATAGTTACACCCATCCATCAGTGTAGTTCAAACGGATACCAATTTCCTCATCCTATACTAAAAGACAACAAAAAAGGCCTAATTTACACATTTACACTGTCATGATCTGTTTTTCTGTATGTTCTGGTTTTATGTTTTATTAGCTCCCGCCGCCCGAGCGGCGCAGGAGCTATGGTATCGGGCTCTGTCCGTGTGTGCTTCCATCAAAAACTTTGAAATTTTGCTTTGGCGGGAGATTCTGGGGCCACCTGTGCCCTATATTTCCACTTGGTTTATTAGTTAATTGACTTAATTGAATTTTGTACTATCTGCCACACCATTGCTGTTTACCAGTTCTGTGCACATTGTTCTGCCTGTGATGTCTTGCCTTTCTTTTTGTTTACTGCCAGTGCACCCCCCTGTCTGCGAGCGGTCACATTTCGGTGATTTCAGAAGTTTTCTGGTGTTTCACAAGTTCCTTCACATCTTGTTTGCTTCCTTCAACACTAATTACTTATTAAGTACTAATACCCCTAACTGTTTGTCTAGTTTATCTACTAATCTATATTAAGATACTAATCCTGGAAATAACTATCATACTAACTTGCACTATTTGGGTACTATTATGATCGCACAAACTACTATCTATAATGATTGGATCTCTCCACTTTCCTCTCTAACCTATAACTCTGCCCACTTAGCTCAACCATGCCTTTGTCTTAGTTGCAAAGCATTTGCAGAAACACTCTATTACTAATCTGTTTCCTCCATCTTACCCCACTTAGGCACTCCTTGAAAGGAGCTGTTATTTAAGGACCGTCTCGTGAAACTTGGCTTTGTCATTGTTCCCATTTTGTATTGTTAATTACCTCTTGTGTTTCCCCCTCTCAGTAAATGTTGAGATTATCCCTCACACCTGTTGCCCCGCCTCACTCGTTACTTCCCTTGTGTATAAGAGTTCCTCACTTCTGCTCATTCTTTGTCAGAGCATGGATCAACTTTTACTGTGCTGAGCTACCTGTATGCTAGTGCTACCCTTCTGTCCGATTCCAATACCTGTCTGTCCCTGCCGGGATTTGTTTGCCTCCTGCTACTGACCCATTTCTGTACAACCCTGATTTCTGTCTTTTGCTGCCTTGGCTTATGACCTCAGATTTCAGACTCTCGACTATCCCTCTGGTTTGTGATTTCGTGCTGTGGTCTGTGCCTTTTTTTTTTTTGATCTTCTGCCTGTTTATAGACCCTGTTTTGGATTGCCCTTCTGTACTGTGTCACTGTAATTTTTAGGGATGATAAATTTTCCAAAAGCACTAAATTACACCAAACCCATCACTCGGGGGACAAAAAGGCTTCATTTTTGTACCAAAAGCATCTCTTTAACCAAATTATCAAAGATTTTTATGGCCAATTTTGTACAGGATATTGATACCTTTTGAGTTGGGTGGGTGTGGGTGTATGTTTTTTTTTAACATTAGGTGGAGGCTAAAGGTGTGATCTATTGTACTCATAAAATAGCCTACTTTGAAAAAGTCATGATTTTTTCATAAAATGTTTTGTTTTTTTTTTAAAAAAAAAGATGTGTGAAAAGTTTTGGGTCCTGTAATTATGGTGTTAGAACGCTGCCAAAAATTGTGAATGAGACCTGCGCCCAACATTCACGCGCAAATCAAACATCCTAGGAGAAATATATACTCGCAAAGCGATTTCAAAGCACTCGCAAGCTATATTGTATCCTGCATCTTTGTTCTCTCGAGCAATATTTTAACCTGCGAGGAGAAATACATACTCGCAAAACCAGCTTGCGCGTAAGGCTTTCCACTGCTCGCTGGCGAGTGGGTTTTTTTCCCGGTGGCTGATTTGCAAGTGGGTTTTTTTCGGTGGCTGATTTTTCTCAGTGAGAAGGCCATTATTGTCAGAAAGATTGCGGGCCTGAATACATGCCAACCCAATTGTAATTGGTTGAGCAACTTCGCCAGTTGGAAAGCAAGGTACGGCACACCACTAGGACCAATGGAACAAACCACACAGCCCTGAATAACTTGTATCGTGAAAGTTCTTCAAATTCCGCCTGTTCCTTCAGTAGCCAAAGCATGACTGACTGCAAAGTCTTAACATAAGAGTAACATCAGAAATAAAGATGAGAGGTCTCCTGTTGCTAGGCATTTTAATTCGGTCGGACAAGATGTCTGTAGATTACGGTTTATGGGTATTGAAGTAGTGAGGCCGTTTGTTGAGGGGAGGGGATAGAGAGAGGAAATTGCTTCAAAGGGAGGCCTTTTGGATATCTCATTTACAAACTGAGTTTCCTAGGGGCCTAAATGAGGAATTGTCCTTGTCTTGTTACTTGTGAGTAGGTATGCTAATTATGGTTATATGAATTTTTTTCTATAGACATACGCCACTGCACTGATTATTGTTTAAAGCAGGTTTCATTGTAAATGTGATTTATTTTCATTTTGTTTTTCTGTTGAAATATTTTATTTTCTCTTTTGTATATTGATGTGATAGGCCTAATTGTCATCAGCTGCCTATTGAGGGTGTGGTGATCCCTGGCTGGTTTTTTAAGGGTTATACTCACAGTTGTACTAGAAACGCTGAGGAAAGCCTATGGCTGAAACGCGTCCGTTTTTTTCCGTCGTGTATTAATAAATATTTATGTTTTGATATGTGAGTGCTGATAATTTCTTTTTCTATATTTGTTTCAAACACAGACCTCAAAATATTGAAATATGGATATGTGTCTCATTTTTGCTTTGGAAATTAAGTATGTATCTTATTTATTTATTACAATTTAATGGCCAGTGATAACACAAAAATGATATAGATGAGTCTGTATCATGTTACGATTATTGAAAACCAACTGTAAACAGGCTATTCAGGCTAACCGGAGTGCTATTCAGGCACCTTTTTTAAAGATTTGTGAACCTTGTTTATGAAATATGGTATAACAATAATCCACTGTCGGACACGGAGTTATATTAAAACCCTGTCCGACTTTTGGACACGTAGACACTGCGATATAGTTTTGGAGAACACTTATCCAAGTCACTATTCCGGTTAGACTGAATTGCTCTGAATAGACCGTGTACTGTTAGCTTTCAATAATGGTAAGAGTAACACGATACAGACTTAAATTATCTATAGTTTTTGTGTTATCACTGGCCATTAAATTGTAATAAATAAGATACGTACTTAAACATTTCCAAGGCGAGAATGAGACATAGCCTATATTGATATTTCAATATTTTGAGGTCTGCGTTTTCGAGACACCATGTTGCGGACACATAGCTGTTTCAAAGTGTGCGGACACGTGGCTATAAATGCAAATCATGGAGTGTAAGGTTTTAAAATATCCGTATTGGCTGTCAAGCACAGGAAATAAGGCAAGCTATGTTACAAAAATTATGCACTGAATAGATATACATTTTCTTCCAGACAAAATTAACGTTACCTCTGCAGTCGACCACGCTTTGGCTACTGAAGCAACAGGCGGAACATAGACAACTTTCACGATACAAGTTATTCAGGGCTGTGTGGTGTGTCTTAGTGGTGTGCCATACCTTGCTGTCCCACTGGTGAAGTAGCTCAACCAATTACAATCGGGGGTTGGCATGCCCTCAGGCCCGCCTCCTTACTGACAATAACCACCTCCTCGCTGACGCAAATCAGCCACCGAAAAAAAATCCACTCACGAGCAAGCAGGAGAAAGTCTTGTGCGCGAGCAGGAGAATGTTTTGCAAGCATGTATTTCTCCTCACAGGCTAAAATATTGCTTGAGGGAACAAAGGTGCAGGATACAATATCGCTGGCGAGTGCTTTTAAAGCGCTTGCTAAAGGTTTTGCGAGCATGTATTTCTCCTAGGATGTTTGATTTGCACGTGCGAATGTTGGGTGCGGGTAGTGCGCAATTTTTGTCAGTGTTCTAACGCCATATGTAATACTGAACTTCCTCTGTATCATGTTTGGAGTAGTATAGCGTAGGTGTATTGTGGTTTCAGTAACTCTGTTACGGCGCAATTAATTTAATCCTACAGTTGAAGTTATAAACCTGAAAGACGGAAGCCTGCGTTTTTAAATTGCAAATTTTTGACGTGAATTTGACTAAAAAGCAGTGGAGGCCCGTGACAAAAATGACAGAGGAAGCCAGAATGAACAACGAATTTAATTCAGTGTTTACGTGTTATTTTCCTGCAAACAAATTAGCCTACTGTTACAGTGCCTTTATTCTACCGACCTCTCATTCACTTTAGTGAAAAAAAGAGGTTAAAAAAGAGGACCGCGTGTGTGAGAGAGAGTGAAAGCGCGAGGGAGAGCTGCGGATGCGCGCTTCAGGCTGTGCGCGTGCTCATGGCTCTGGCACACAGTAGTATGTGATCAGTTAGAGGAAACCCATGCGAAGCTGGTAAACGCCTCGTAGCTTTATTACAGCAGAAACCTAAACACATAGCGATCAGACGCCAATTACGACAAGATCTAGATATAACAAAAACATTTTAGCCATTGCGTTCACAGACAGTATTAATGAAGTTCCGTTTTGTGAACAATGCTTCTCTCTGGCTCATATTTAATTAATTGGCAACAAAAGCATTTGCAAGACAGCCGTGGACTATTGTACTGAAACACAGGCAAACCCCTTCCACCAGCATTAGAAGTAACAATGTCATATCTGGCAGCCTCGCAACTGAAATTAACAAATCGCAAGGATGCCCAATATTCATACATCCAAAAACACACTCAACTTGAATGCACAACCCGTGCGCAACGTCTGAATTACATAAACTAAAATATAAAACGCATGGTTACAAAGGTTTTTATAAAAACTGATATCAGACGTACTGCAGCGCTATCAACTGTAAACCTTACAGCTGTCAGCTGATAGTGCAGCTGATGTCAGCGGACCTAAATGCAGTCTCGGTCAGGATTGAGAGTATAAAAAAACAGTACAGCTTAGCCATCATGCTCTGAAATCCACTTGACACGACAAGAATAATAAAGAATAAAACACCACATTTTATGCATCACATGAGAAAAATGTAACAACAACCCGGTGATCAAAAAGGCCACGGCGGGCCATAGGAGACATGGCCAGCAGAAGAGCATATTAAGCTCGGCACTTCCTGTTAGCCACTCGTTTCTAGCATAGTTAGCTTCACAAAAAGAGCGAACTTTTCCATCAGCTCTCCCCTTAGTTAAATTGAGCTTTGGAGTCGGCCTACCGTCCCGCTTGACTTTTAGTTGAACCTCAAAAGGAAGTTTTGTGAAGTCATTTTTTACAAGAAACTCAAGGTCCCTGTCACCATCCATTCTCTGACTTACTGGCTATACTTTCTGTGTGGGCTGGCTTGGTGCCTGGCGGGACCGGCGGGACAGTTAAATCAGTGCGTGTATTTTCCGTAACAGTTTGTGATTGGTTGGAAGCCAGATTTGATCTGGCCTCCCTCATTTTTTTTAATGATGCATCGACCATTAAGCGATGAGCCTTGCTTCAATCTGATTGGCTAATACGGGCTGTTTTTTTTCCTAAGGGAGGCCAAGTGAAGCTGGCCTCCGCACTGACAGACAGGGCGGAGGGTATGAGACACGAAGTGTAACACACAATGAGAGCTTGACAGGAGGGGCGCTGTTTTGCTCCTCACGCTCAGCCAAAGCAGAAGTGTGCTGATGTAGTGTTTTGACAAGGAAATGACAACAATATAAAATACATTGTGGTGAAGCTTATTTATATTTTTTCTTTCTTGCAATAATTTTTGGGGAAGCCAGGCTTCCCTTGGCCTCCGCGAAAAACCGCCACTGCTAAAAAGCTGCATTCAAGTGCCTTATAAAGGACTGCCAATCCTCCAGTTTTTTCTGGGGCAGGAGTTATTTTACTCCTCTTTCCCACTGTCTTCCCGTTGAAATATTTTTCTGGAATTTTTTTTTTTATTTTTTACCCTTTTTCTTACAGCCCTGCTGGTCTGTTGAAGCTTAGATAAGAGTACATGTAAAAAATTCCACTTTGCTTATTGGTATCAGTATTCAATTAACTCATTCAGTTCAATTTGTGAAGAGACAATTGAAGCTCATTAGCTCTACCTGTGTGAGACACTATTTCAATGAGCTGCCTTCTCCCTTCTGAGGAGGAGATTGGATTTGTTTGTGACCATGGTGCTCAGTTTAGGGGTTGCCTTTGACTAATATGCCTAGCCAAATAAATTACTTTTGTTATGGCCTCAATTTGTTATGACATTTATGACAGAAAGGGATGACAGACATAATTTTAAAACTTAAACACATTTAATAAAACCAAACACTTTTAACTAAACTATTATCTACACTACTGACCAAGATTGATATATACAACAAAAAAAATATTTACAGTCCCTTTGGTTGGTTTGCTTGGTGATGTTCCCAGTGAGGAAAATGCTCCAGCACAAGCAAAAATCCACAAAAAGCTACACAGGTCTTGAAAAGAGTGACGGGTCTGGTCAAATGTATCCTTCTGCTTGCAATTTCTCCTACTACTCCACTCCCTTAATCTTCCTCCTTATATACTCTTTTGCAGACCCCTCCCACATTTAGACTTTTTTTAAAATAATTCTCTGGGACTTGTCCCAGACATGCCCAAGACATGCCCAAACCTAGCTCCAGTCTGGGCTTAACATAAGAAAGGTCAATACTGCCATCTAGTGGCTTCTATTCGCATTACACTTTGTTTTAACTTTTGTTTCTCACTGTGGTCTCCCTTCTTGTTATGCCCTCATAGCTATGGTTGTAACAATTGGGGGCTCATCCAGCAGCTGAATATGTATGAGGAGGCGTGGCTTCTGCTTGGTTGTCGATTTTGCCAAATCCCTTCTGATTGTGTTTTGTAAATTTTTTGCACTATGTGGCCCTTGTAACTTTTTGTAATTTTGTTTGCATTTTTAGCCGGACGCCTGTGATGTGTTTTGCCATAATCATTTAAACAAAAACATGAAACTTTGGTTCATCTAGACCTGGAATTCGTTCGCTAGCCATGTGGGCTAGAATTGTGTGTCAGGGGTTCTGGAATTTGTTCGCTAGCCACGTGAGCTTGCTTTGTATGTCTGGGGGTCTGGAATTTGTTCGCTAGCCATGCTATGGTCGTAACACTTTTAAAAAAGGCTGGTGATGTGACGGCGGTAGGCATTAAATTTTTTAAAAATTATAAATTCCCCTCTGTTAAACCAGACGGCGGTATGTAGCCTAAAATTATTCAATAAAGAAACACGGCTGTGTGGGAAAACATCCAATCACTCTCAAATCTGAGAACGATTGCAAAGTCTCAGAGGATGAACTGTCCGACCCCTACTCATGGAAAGGCCTAGCCCCATCATCGTACAGTTCATGCCCAAGACAATTCAGTTCAGAGCAGGTCTCTTGGGATAAAACAAATAAGATTTTCTTTTAGTTCTGATAGATTGCTGGAATTGTCTCCACTCCTGTATACTTGCTGTACATTTGTGTACATTGCTTGTGTACAATATGTAAGTGGGTCAGAACCCCAATCTTCTTGATGGAAAAACATAAAAAGGAGGCTTCAAACACATTTCTACCCTTTTCCCCTGTCAAGACAGGGCCATAAACCTTCAGTATGGGTTATCAAATTCAAATTCGGAATAATCCCCACTTGACTTTTGACCCCCTAAAGGCGGGTCACTTTGGAGTTCTGACCATCTTTGGGCCCTATTATAAAAATATCAGAGCAGGTATCAAATGTTCTTTTACAATGGATCAGTCAAGCACTCTGGTCACTATTAAACAAAAAAGACACCATTAAAAAATTCTGAACCGTTGCCGATTTATGAGGTTGGCAAATTGCCAAAATATATTAAAAAACCTAAATTTTGGCAACATTTGAGGCCATATTATTCAGAATGTAAAGGGTTAATGGCCCACTTTTCTGGTTGATAAAAACACTTGGGTATAGCTTGTTATGTGCTAGAAATTTCAGCCATGTGGCATAAAGAGCAGCTGAGATATTGAATGAAAGAAATGGTATGCCCCACCCCAGGGTCGGAAATTGCCACACCGAGGGGTAGAAATTGAGAAGGCCAAAAAATCCTTGGGAATTTGCTGATGGTCCTAATATTTGACTCTTGGGAAATGTTCATATGTCTAAACAAATAGTTACAATGAGGAGGAAATTAAGTGCCACCAATGTCCAAAAGTTCATTTTTCGTATCCAGTTGACATGGAACAGGCCTTATGCAATTGGCTTGATGAATTGTCGCCGCTTTCAATGATGCTGCTGCTCAGAATTGTGGGAAAGTGTTATTCCCTTTCTTTTCAAAAAGGATGGTTCTGTGTACACTATGCTAAAGGAGGTAAATTAGAAGCACTGAGACACCTTCCCTTAATATTTAAAGATTTTGAATGCACTCATCATGGCTGCCATGTAATTACCTCCAGATCATTTTTGAGTTGTTAGGAACTTTTCAAGGCAAAATAGAGTATTTGGATGCAGTCATAGGTCCAATTCCAAAACGCTCCCTCACCACTAGTACTTCACTATCAAGTGTCACTCTGTGTGAAGTCTCGCTCACAGCTATGGAGGGAGCTTCATAAAGGGGGAGGGTGTAAAAACATGTATAAACTTTGGGATGCCCTTGCCCTTTATTCGATGGGAAGTGATTTTTACTGTACTATCTCTCTGGAGTGCATGTGAGGACAGGACAGCACTGTTCTAAACTAATGGAAAAATTCAGTTAGATCAGGTAAATGAAGGTCATTGGTAATATTCATGAAGGTTTTCCAGTGGCACCTGCCGGGAGAAATTGACTACGCGCTTGAATACCTGACAGCGCCCCCCTCCTGGCATAGCAAAGAACTCCACCTTAATGCCAGAACAAATTCTTATTTTTTTTCTCATCAGTCCAGTTAATATATTAAGTTTCCAAAGGTTTTACTGTAGCACATCGATGGGGATGCTGTAAAATAAAGTACAGGGGAAAGCGCCTCCCACTGACAGTTTAAGCTGAGATTTCACATCAAATATCTGGCTTATCATATAGAGTACCATAACAATTCCACCTTTTCTTAAATCTACATGGTAGAGTCTGAAGATATTCCAAATTTCAAATATCTATCTAGCTGGAGTAAAATTTTATGGACTCCTGAAGATGGTCCCAAATTAGCCGAGAAGCTTGTATTGGCATCTTCGACAGGGGACAGCACTAAAATACTTAGTAGTGCCATAGACATTTTTGGGACCTTTCATACACCGTGTCAGAAGGTATAAATCAACCTATTCATTAGCTCCATTCTTGCCTGGAGTATTGAAATATAAGACCTCAAAATAGGGCCAAAACAGCTGAAGTTCACTTTTCAAGACCAAATATCCCAAAGCCTGAGCTAGATACCGGAGGTGTTCTCACATTATGCTATTTCATGTTCATAGACCTTTTCAAGAAAGCATAGTTTCTCAAGGCATGTCGCTGGAGTAAAACAAAAGTAAAGTCCAAAAAGTGGATTTCCATTTATTTTTTTCCCCAAACTGTGAGCCCCTGCCAAACAATTCTTCAAGTTACCACTCCATAGCAACTTAAACACAGGAAAGTTCAAGTACTTAAATATATATATCCATCAGAAATAGTTTGCCAGACAGAACAGATTTCCCATTATACTACATCTCATAAGACTGGTTTCTTTCCTATTTTGGCCCTGAATTTTCGGGTCCAGGTGGCGCTGCAACCAAACAAAGCGACCAATGGCAAAATAATTTGGGGATTTTCTGTGATTCATGTGTATGTACTTACATGCAAAGTTAGACAGTGGATATTTGTATATGTTGTAATATTAACAATGGTAAACACATTGCAGAATTTTTTTCTCTTTTTTGCCAGCAGAACACAATTTTTCAAGTAATAGAGTCATAGAAATTATTTAGAAAGTTTCTTTTTATGTTTGCATGAAGACCTGTAACTGTTTTGCAATACCTGTGTGATCTATGTTTGCGAGCCTAACAATTAATATTCACAGTGTTTCAGAAGCCCAGATGACCATACCTCAACAAGCAGTGTTTCATGACTCCTGAGGAGTGTTCCAACACTGTCTACAAGGTGTTTCATGACTCCTGATGAGGAGTGTTCCAATACTGTCTACAGAGTGTTTCATGACTCCCGATGAGGAGTGTTCCAATACCGCCTACAGAGTGTTTCATGACTCCCGATGAGGAGTGTTCCAATACTGTCCACAAGGTGTTTCATGACTCCCGATGAAGAGTGTTTTAATACTGTCCACAGAGTGTTTCGTGACTCCCGATGAGGAGTGTTCCAATACTGTCCACAAGATGTTTCATGACTCTCGTTGAAGAGTGTTCCAATACTGTCCACAGAATGTTTCGTGACTCCCGATGAGGAGTTTTCCAATACTGTCTACAGAGTGTTTCATGACCCCCCATGAGGAGTGTTCCGTTACTCCACACAGTGTTTGCAAACTCAAATTGTGTTGTGTTTTCACACACCACTCTGTGTTTCAGGACATTACATTTTGAGTGCACTGGTTCTTTTGAAGTGGTGTTTCATGAACTCTGTTCGTGTGTTTCAATAGTTAGTGTAGTGTTTTCAGACACTATAAAATGAGCGTTCTGTAACACCTTTATTGGTGGCAGCTAGGTTGCCACCAATTTGGGGGTTTCAAAACACTTTCTTTTAACAGTGTAGTCAGATCATTGGGTGATGTGATATCGTTGGCTTGTGTGCGCTGGCTAAAATTAGCCTTGATGATTTTACCAAGTGAGTGCCTAACGTTAGCCTAGCATTTGAGCATCTGTCAGTCTATGGATGGGGTGCACTTTCAAAACATCAAATATATTCACAATCATACGCAAAACGGGCAAAGTACTGGTTTTCACTTGTTGCTAGCTATGTAGAAAAAAATGCTTTCCATTATGGTGTAAGGTTGCTACTTTTTCAGCATGTTTTTTCCTCCCTAAAGTTAGAAAATAGCCAGCGACATTTGGTGTCACACGTATTGCTCATAAGGAAGCGGCATGCCTCTATTCCCTGCACTCCCCTCACTGGAAGTTTCCAGATAGCAAGCACCTCCACTCCGGATCTGCCTTGGCTCTGAGCTGGATCAGCTGGAGTTGGCACAGAGCTGGGGCAGATCCGGAGTAGAGGTTCTTGTTCTCTGGGTAACTTTCCAAAAATGAGCCAATAACCCCATCTGCAGCCCAATCTATTTTGTTTCACTGCATTTTCACAAGTTTTGCGGGGACTCATGATTATAGGGCATAATATGGCGTGTCTTTAACTTTTCATAAGGTGATGGTTTAGAAAATTATTGTTATGAAACGTAACTTTGGCACTTTCATATTTGCTTAACCGCAAGGATTGCTTTGAAATGGCGTCATATAAAACATATCTTTCTTCAAAGTAGAATGTGCTTTTGTTAGTAGAAACATTCTCATACTTTAATATCAGAAAACATTATCGAGTGTCACAAGGTGGTGCAACGTCAGTTGTAGCCTTGCGTTGTGATAGGAGTTTGCAATGTAAGTTTATGGCTAGGTGCCTGAATGATCTTTGTCAACCAAGTATATTATAAAACAGCGTTCCATATCAATGATGCTCGCTTAAAAAAGTTATGGCGTGTGACATGGATCTCATTATTAATGTCAGATGCGGTTGTGGAACTTTGCGGGTAAATCAGGCGGATGCAAATGGTTACTAATTTGAAGGAACATTAGGCTATTGTAAAGATGACCAACTTGGCTAATGTTGATTATAGGTCGGTTTCGTGTTTAGGTAGATCAATCATAGCCATTTAATGTAAACATATTAATCACAACATATCCATCGTATATCCACCGTGAGATCACCGCACACCCGGGTGGATAGAATTCATGGAAGGGATTCCAGTTCGAGCAGAGTGGATTTCAATGTTTTGCGACCTGTACAGAGATCCACCCCACAGTCACTGGTCAAATTCACTGGCTGCGGTGATGGCCTAGCTGTCATTCACCAACAGGATCTGGAGCTGTTCCCCATCCTGCTGCCTATAACAACCTCCTGCGAGTGTCTTGCATTTAAAAGCAAGCCTCCCTTTCCCATGACTGTTCTCCTCATCAACCGGCCCCCCAAACCCAAGTCTGCTTTTTTCCTGGAAATGTCTGATCTCCAAACAACACTCTGTACTTCCTCAGCCAATACCATAATCCTGGGAGATTTAAATATTCATGTCGACATCCCCTCATGCCACTCCGCTGCTGATTTTCTGCAGCTACTGGACTCCCTTAACCTACAACAGCATGTTGATGTCCACACGCTCCAGGGGACACACACTCGATCTGGTCATCTCTGACTCTGCCCCCATCAGTAACCTACAGGTTTACAATCTTGGTGTCTTCTCAGATGTCACACAGGAGGAGGTGGAGGATATCAGAAAAATGAAGCCGACCACTTGTGGCCTGAACCCTTTCCCTTCAGCCCTGCTAAAGGCTAACATCTCTGCCATCTCTCCATTCATCACCAAGATCATAAACTACTCTTTTGCTGAAAAGATACTCTCTTGGTCAGCCCTGCCAAAGGCTTCAATGTAATGGTCAATAACTGCCAGGCATACCAATATAGCCGCTTGGTTGCTTCAACCTTCCAGCTATTTACTATTGCGTCATCTATCCAGTTATTCTTCTCAGATCAGTGGTTTAAACAATTTTATTTAGCATCAACAATCATAGAATGAGCCTTCAAACATGCATTCAGGAGATGCAAAAAATAAATAAATTTGCGAAACCTTTCAATATTTAAAAAAAAAATTGATGTTTTCAGTGTTTTTGTTTTTTTATTTACACATATTTTCACCTAAATAGACTTGTGGGAATGATTTTTTTTTGTTCTCATTGCCTCCAGTTGTCAGGGTTGTGCTTCGCACACTGACGATGTGCATGGAGGACAGGAAGTTAAGGACTGGACTCAGGCGCAAGAATGGACTTGGTTGCATTTATTATGCCTCCTGCACAGCAGGGAGGCGCACACGAGGCAATACATCATCAGAACCATTATTTAACTGGGAAGTCAAATAAAGGTAATGATGAAATATTGCTTTGTGTACTAAACAAAAAGGAAACGAGGTTCCTTAATTATGCTACAAGTAACACAAAACTGGGCTTTAGCTACAATGTATTGCTAATGTATTGCTAAAATACATATACAATGTATTGCTAAAATAGGAAAAAGAAATAGGAAACACTTTTCCTTAATGATAAAGTTAAAGTACTGATATCAACAATAAACAGCATTAACATAAAGAGTTTGAATATATACACGCGATGCGTGGAGAATGAGTCTACACAAAACTCGAAATACAACACAGGCATGTGGCTTACGAGACTTCGCAAAGACTGTGCGAGTCTCAGTCTTAAATAGCGCAATACTACCGCACAGTGGAAATAAATAACAGGTGCATGCGATGATTGCAGAGCTGAAGAATGCAGTCCGGTAGTTCATTTTTACCAAAAATTTATATAGAAGAGATATTAGGATATTAGAGATATTAGGACCCCTTTCAGACGAAAGTGGTGATGTATATTTATCACTGCACACGACGGTATACATTATCAAATACAAAAGGTAAGTCCTGATTAGGCAGAGTGAATCCCTCCAAACCCTTGTCCCGATACCACCAATCCCAATTTTCCCCCGCAAAAATAAATGAAATAAGACAGTCAGGAATGATTGCTTTTTTCAGTCCAATTTATTCTTTAATTTGGAAAACAGTACCTTGGACCTTTCATGATTTTTTGAAAGGATGTTGAACATAAAGTGATTTTTGGTGGGGCCCATGGTTGAAACTAGCAAGGGCAGGGATATGGACTGGGGCATAACCCTTATGGCTTATGTGGATCACAAAGCACCCCCGCTGACCCAACATAAACCTGCAGTAAGACGAGAACCTAAAATAATAAGCCATGATGAGCGTCAATGTTGAAAATACTTTGCTCCCTCTCTACCTCCTCAGCTCTCAATCAGCCTAACTCTGTTCATAGTTCAAAGACCAGATTGACAAAGGCAAGAGTATCTGCTTCTCCCTCCATATTTTCTATCTACCGCTTATCTGTCCTCCCCTCACAGGCTAGAGAATTTTATTTTCTTTCCGTTTCCCATTCACTCCTCCCTCATACAATCATTCCATGCCTCGTCCATTAGAAGCACTTTTTCTTCTTCCTCAATTTTCACACTCCCTTCCTCCCAGCAGATCAGACATACCAGCAGGGTGTACCCTCAGTTTTCTGTAACGCTTTCTGCCTCCCTCCCTCCGATCCCTGTATATCAGAAAAAAACAGACATTAGCGCAATAGGCCATTTTGAGGAGTGGGTGTTGGTTGAGGATGGGGTATTGGTTTAATTCTAGCTCTTATAAAAGGATGCGGTATTTGAGAGCGCGAGGCACCCTATTTATAACCAGTCTGCCGTCATAGCTGAGAGAAGCAAAAAGCCAGGGATCGGCTGAGGACCACTCCACGGCATAAACGCTGTCCTCGTGCTCCTCATAAGTGGAGATGATACTGTCCTGGAGGGGCTCCTTGCATCTGAGGGGAGGTAGGGTTGAGGACACATCAGAAAATGCACAAAAACTTACATGGGTTCAAGTTCAACCTCTATCCAAGGAAATGGGCTTGGAACCAGAGCTGGATTGTTGGTCACTAGGAGTACATTATGATTTACAGTTTAGCTTTATTACATTTTTTTCTGGAGAATCTGCAAAAGTTTAACTGCATGCATTATCAATCAGAAAAAAACAAATTTGTCGAGACCAGTTGCTCGGAGTACATCCAAATAATGATTCAATATTCTGCACTGTGCTCAAGTGACATTCTTATGTGTAATGGCAAGTCACTATAGATAAAAAACAGGGAAAACCCATTCAAGCCAATTGAAAATTATTGTGTTTATAACTGGAAAGGTGTGCATGGGAGAGGATAATGCCTTCCTACTTCTCTTCCAGGCCATTCTCCTCCACATCACTGAGGTCTTCTTCATACACCAAATGGCCGAAGGGCTCAGAGGAAATGGACACCATGTTGGAGAGAATGACACGGCTGTCACTGCTGCCTGTCAGCACCAACTGGTCATGCGCGTGGTTGTAGCGGACGCTCCACACCCTGAGGAATGAAGCATTGAAACACACTGAAAGAAACAGCAAGTTTACCAATTGACATGCTCAATATGGTGCTCACCAGAAGCTGCGGCAAAGAACTAGGGGGCTGTTTCAACAAACTTAAATTCTCTTTCCGTGAAGAGTCAGACCTTTGACAGATCACGTTCATCAGGTGTTTCAATAAAACAAAAGTAGGATGTCCAACCTGTTCGTCACTGTCGATTTGAAGTTGCTTCATAATTTACACCTCAGTGACACACAGCTTTGTGATTTGTGGATACCAGGAACCGCAAATGAGGGGAGTGATTTTTAAATCAATTTTTAATACAAATCTTCAAACATCATCTTCACCAGAGTGACAGGACAGATTGCTCTCAAATTTGATATACAGCTTCAGCTCAAAGTGCTAGAAAAATTTTGAAAAAATGGGCTGTATGCTTTCCCCACTGAAGTCAATTTAGGCTGCCTGCACACTCAATTGTTGTTAGAGGATGTTCTGAATGCTGAACTCTAGCAAAATATAAAACTCTGCTGCTATTGTATGCCGCTTTTGTATACTGATGTCCGCAAATAAAACCATACAGTAGAAATAAGTTAACGTCCAAATTCAAAGAGCCGCAAACTTTTCAAAACCCTTGCAACGTTACGGGGTGTCGCCGATAAGACACATTAGGAATTTGCCTTTCTTTTGATGATGGAAAACTTGGCTCGATATAACTTTTATTGAACCAATTAGTAAGTGAATTTAATCAGTGAAATTTGGATGTTTCATCATATTTTCATGAATTCGGCGATTTAACCAGTCTAATTTAAGGAATACACACTTTTCTCTTGCCTATGGGCATGCTACATATATAACTGGAAGTCAGTGAATAGCTCTTGCAGTGATATTTGGGTGCTCTGTCTCAGTTGGGAATGAAGTAAGGCAAAGATTTCCTTTTGGGATTAATGAGTTTGCAGAAGAGTAGGGTCCAAAAATGACAATTCATAAAGATGTGCTAAAGGCTTGCAATTCATAATAATACATGTATATCTTGAGTGTATTTTTAAATGTCCAGTAAGAAATCTGGGGTCTGTAATTATTCAAAATACCCACAAACACGTTTGTCTTTGAGCTCTGACTGACTGGCCTTGAAGAGCGTAACAATCTGACTGGAGATTCGATGACACGCTAAGGTGTGACAACGTCCAGCAACACAAGATCGCACTGTCAATTTCATTCCTCTCTATGCAAATGGGATTGCCATTACATGTCTGGTTTACTGAACAATTAAATATAAGAATTTTTCTATTGCAGAGGAAAAACATGATAACTGAATGTCAGTTATAGATCCTAAGATGATGTCTTCACTGGAAAGCAAAAGAAGCAACTGTTCATGAAGGAAACCACATGCAAATTTTGCACTCTTTAATGTCTGCTTACACTGACTTCTGATTTGAATGCATAAACTGAAATCTGGAACAGCAAACGGGCTTGGAAGCTGAGTCACCAGCCTCGGTTTCGAGTTTGATTTTGAAACAGTAGTTTTTGTTTTGAAGTCTTTCAGATGCTTTGCCATGGTTGAATCAATTGATTTAAGCAAACCTAACAACAATTTTAGGTGGTGACAAGACAATATGCCCCAAATATTTCTATTTCATGCTATTGCCATGATGCGCTAACACGTGGAGAAGGGGGGGAATGATTTGCGGAGTGAAAGCGCCACTAAATTTCCACCCGATGGCAGCATGGAAACACACAGAAAACTTTTTTCCCATAAAAAACAGCACCAAAATTGGTTACTAATAGAAAATAAATAAATAACTAATGAACAGTAGCCCAATGACTGGTGCATTCAGTTGTACCGGTGTCTTTTTCTTTTTCAGTGGTCTTTTTTTTTTTTTTTTTGCCACCACAAAAGCCTATTGTATCGATGTGTTTCTTTTGCTTATCATTGCTTATCATCATTTTTCTTATCTCTCTTGCGTTACGCGGATAAATGGACACATCTGTAGAGCTTTCAAAATCAAGTAATTCTTAAAATGAGGAGGGGAGCCTTACTTTAAATTGGAACGCACCATTAAATCTTGGAAAGTCACTTCGAAATCTAGGGGAGTCAGGTTCTGGGAGAAGAGTTGGAGGTAATTGGTTCCCCAGAGGACACTGTTCACTATGTATACGAGTTTGGTTTTTGGGTTGTTTTTTTTTTGGGTTTGGTTTCGTCTCGTCTCTGATGTGAGTGCTATTTTCATTCAGAATATTTTTTCATGATTGACAGGAAGAAGGTTCAGGTATTTGTATTCTGTAAATTGATCACTCACATTAAACAAAAGTAATTACCACAATAAAAACATTGTGTGTCATAGCGTGGAGTAACGAACAGCTTCAGCGCTGGTACATGACAGCGGGGCGAAAGCTCCAGGCTAAACGGCCTTTTCGGAAATTGCCTGTGGTAATAGTTTACTTATTGCGTCTGAATTACCAGCATTTGCTTGCGGAAAATGGACGCGTTATGGATAGTGCGCAAGAGCTAGATAGAGCTACGGTTAGGTCATGAACATAATACAGGTTTTACAGACCGTAAATTCCGTTTGCGCGAACAGTTGCTTATGTGGAGCTAGTGAATTGATTACTTTCACAGGAAAGAATTTAATATTCAATCGCCGATTTAATATTCAATCGATGGCAATGCAGAGAAATCGTTTGTTATACCAGACACATTATAGCTTGTGCGCTTCCCTATAGCTTTCACCAGTAGCATCAGAGAGCTTGCCCAGATATTGGAGAAGTATCAGGTTGACCCTGGTCATGGATAAGTAAAGTGATTATTTCACTAGGACCCAAAAATGCACCCCAAGCTTTGCAAAACCTACGTTTGGTTGACCTGCACCTTTCTGGTTAGCTTCAAATGTAGTGGCAACAATCAGGCAACATTATGATGAAACGGTCACATTGATGCTTAGCGAAGTAACACAAGCATACCGATCAGAATTGCTGCATATAAGTTAACCAGGAGCATTTTTAATGAGCAGAGCATGCGCAAACTAACATGCAGTAGCTGATAAGCGGTCGTGACTTTGAATCTAATCTGTCGCGGGAAAAATTTGTTTCGCGTCCGGTGTGAAAGCGGCTTGACGCGCCCATAATGTGTGTATTCGCGTCTTTGCATTGATTTTGAATGGAACGTGTTGCGCGAAAAATTTGTTTCGCATCCGGAGTGAAACCTGGTTAACGCGCCCATAACGCGTGTATTCGCAACTTTGCATTGACTTTGAATGTAGGCTATTCTGTCCCCCGAAAAATTTGTTTTGAGTCCGATGTGAAAGCAGCTTTATGGAGAGAGCTCTGGTTATGTTATGAACATAATACAGGTTTTACTGACCATAAGTTCTGTGAGTGTGGACAAGTGGCTTATGTGGAGCAAGTGAATCGATCACTTCTCCAGGAAAGAATTTCTGATTTAATCTCTGCCCTTTTCTGCTTATTATTAGCCACAACAATTTCTAAAGGGGGATAAAATTATGTCATGGTAGTGCAGAGAAATCATTTGTTATATCAGGCATGGTAGTGCTTCTGCCTTTTGCATTGCTTTTATGGTAGCACCAGAGAGCTTGCCCAGACATTTGTGAAGTATTCGGCTGATCCTGGTCATGGATAAGTGAAGCGATCACAAGAAGCCGTAAACAAACCCAAACACGTATCCCAAGCTCTGCAAAGCCAACGTCTGGCCTAACTGCAGCCTTTTCAGCCCGACCGCAGTCATACAGCACCTCTCCGGATAGCTTCAACTGTAGTGGCTACAATCAAGCAATGTTATAATGAAACTGCCACATTGATGCTTCCCGAAAGTAACACAAGCGTACCGATCAGAATTATTGCATATAAATTAGCACGGCACACAAACTAACATGCAGTAGCTGGTAACCGAGCGGTCACAACAACCACAGAGACAAACCCTTGCAACACAAGTTTTACAGACAGCAAGTCCGTTACCGTGGAGAGTTGTACCAAGCATCCAAATTACAAACAAGTATAAAAAGTTAGCTTCAAATGAGGTTTATGTTCACACACCTTCTGTAGAATTTCCGCTGATATCACTCTTGCATATTTAGGATACAAACATTAGCAACAGTAACTCGGCTACGTTAGGTGCAGTGCTACAGCCACAATCAACTGGCCATCACGTCAGGTTGGCTTATGCAGTAAAAGCAACTTGCAGCTTCTGTGTCTGTGAGTCACGGACAGTCGCGACCGATCCGGAATTTAAAATGTATTGATTGGCTCGTTTCTTATCCAATTCCAGAGTATTTAAAGGTTCTACAGGAAGCGAAACACATTGATTGGACAAACACAGAGTATACAAGCCTATGCGTATCAGCAGGCTAGGTTGTATCCTGTTTATGTTGCGTGCATTACGCGGCTGAAATAAATGCGATTTATAAAAAAAAAGACTCGCAAAATTGGCCTTGAAGTGTTCAGTTACATTTAGAGGATTTTAATAATAAAATAAGACAATAATAATAAGACAATGACATGGTAAATGGGAATTATTCCGAATGAAACAGTACTGGAGGGTTCCTTCCGCCCGATACATCGGTCTCTGGAGGAGGGCATCAATAAAGAAAAAGGTTATACTTCTATTCTGTTTGCATTTTGCTCAATATGGCTTTTTGCAGTAGAAATTATACCACGTCTGAAGATATCGAATGCCGAGGTTTTCGTTTCTCCAAATGCATGCAGCCCATGTACGTCGGTAGATCCCTCGGTACATTCATTGCGCCATTCTGTTGAATATGGTGGCATATGTCGTTTGATTTTTCCTGAAAGTGAAATTTCTGTTCTGTTAAAATAAGGTATATTTCAGAATTCAGATATTACTGAGTTAGTGAGTTTTTACCCTTATAAGGTGTGAGGTTATGAGCTCGGATGTGAGAGTGGTTAGCTTTTCATTGCAGGGTGAATGTTATGGCTATTTAATCAGCACTTTATTTAATGCATGGGGAATTTTGAAGAAATTGATGTTCAACTGCACTGATATTGATAAATTCATGATACACTCAACCAGAAAATCATTAGTTCATGCTGAATTTCATGCCCCAAAAGTTAATTTGTGTTAAATATATGATTAATGTATGATTTGACAGTGAACTATTTTGATGAATCTCAGACTTTGGGGAGACACCTGGATAGCTGTCTAATTTGGCTCATAACAAGCGGGTAATCTACACTCAACAAAAATATAAACGCAACACTTTTGTTTTTGCTCCCATTTGTCATGAGATGGACTCAAAGATCTAAAATTCATTCCAGATACACAATATTACCATTTCTCTCAAACATTGTTCACAAATCTGTCTAACTGTGTGATAGTGAGCACTTTTGCCTTGCTGAGACAATCCATCCCACCTCACCGGTGTGCCACATCAAGATGCTCATCAGACACCATGATTAGTGCACAGGTGTACCTTATACTGCCCACAATAAAAGGCCACCCTGAAATGTGCAGTTTTGTCTCACAGCAAAATGCCACAGATGGCGCAAGCATTGAGGGAGCGTGCATTTGGCATGCTGACAGCAGGAATGTCAACCAGATCTGTTGCTCAGGCATTGAATGTTCATTTCTCCACCATAAGCCCTCTCCAAAGGCGTTTCAGAGAATATGGCAGTACATCCAACCGGCCTCGCAACCACAGACCACGTGTAACCACACCAGCCCAGGACCTCCACATCCAGCAGGTTCACCTCCAAGATCGTCTGAGACCAGCTACTCAGACAGCTGCTGAAACAATTGATTTGCGTAACCAAAGAATTTCTGCACAAACTGTCAGAAACCGTCTCAGGGAAGCTCAACTGCATGCTCGTCGTCCTCATCGGGGTCTTCACCTGACTCCAGATCGTCGCCGTAAAAGACTTGAGTGGGCAAATGCTCACATTTGATGGCACGTTGGAGAAGTGTTCTCTTCACGGATGAATCTCGGTTTACATTGTTCAGGGCAGATGGCAGACAGCGTGTGTGGCATCGTGTGGGTGAGCGCTTTGCTGATGTCAATGTTGTGGATCGAGTGGCCCATGGTGGTGGTGAGGTTATGGTATGGGCAGGCATCTGTTATGGACGAAGAACACAGGTGCATTTTATTGATGGCATTTTGAATGCACAGAGATACCGTGATGAGATCCTGAGGCCCATTGTTGTGCCATACATCCATGAACATCACCTCATGTTTCAGCAAGATAATTCACGGCCCCATGTTGCAAGGATCTGCACACAATTCTTGGAAGCTGAAAATGTCCCAGTTCTTGCATGGCCAGCATACTCACCGGACATGTCACCCATTGAGCATGTTTGGGATGTGCTTGACCGGCGTATACGACAGCGCGTACCAGTTCCCACTAATATCCAGCAACTTTGCACAGCCATTGAAGAGGAGTGGACCAACATTCCACAGGCCACAATTGACAATCTGATAAACTCTATGCGAAGAAGATGTGTTGCACTGCATGAGGCAAATGGTGGTCACACCAAATACTGACTGGTTCTGAGTCCCCAGACCCCCAATAAAGCAAAAACTGCACATTTCAGGGTGGCCTTTTATTGTGGACAGTCTAAGGTACACCTGTGCACTAATCATCGTGTCTGATGAGCATCTTAATGTGGCACACCTGTGAGGTGGGATGGATTGTCTCAGCAAAGTAAAAGTGCTCACTATCACACATTTAGACAGATTTGTGAACAATGTTTGAGAGAAATGGTAATATTGTGTATCTGGAATGAACTTTAGATCTTTGAGTCCATCTCATGACAAATGGGAGCAAAAACAAAAGTGTTGCGTTTATATTTTTGTTGAGTGTAGAATGTAATGTTCAAGATGAATTGTACTTGTGGTCAAGAAGTTTATGATCCCAGAAAAGTATAGGTTTTGGCCCCAGCAGTTTTTCAGTTGTCAGTATTTTTTTGTGTTTGCAGCCCCTTTTCTCCACTAAAATCATAAAAATAAACTGAAATACAATGGGAGTCTAAATGCTTCAAGTGTCTATACTCAATTGCCGTGTCTCAGTGCCGTGGTTGGCTCTGGCTAGGTCTGTATTAATTGGACGGCACAACCTGACACCAGGTTTTGCCCAGATCTCGTGAAGATCTCAGGAGGAGCTGTTCAGAGAGGAAATCTCTGTTTTGGAAAAAGATGGCTCACAATTCTCGACTGAGAGACAAAATTAAAAAAAAAAAAATTTTTATTATATGCCCGTCTTAAGACGTATTAAGTATTATGTCATCACCCCCGTCTGTCCGTCCGTCTGCCTGTTGTCTGTTAGCAATTTCTTGTCCGGGGCATAACTCCTGAGCCGCTTGAGCTACATTCATGATACTTCACATACACGTGCACCATCACTAGTCGCTGTGTCGCGCACCATGATTTCGTTCACCCGGTCAAGGTCAAGGTCACTGGCAAAGGTCAAAGGTCACATGGGGCCCAGATGGGGCTTGTCCGGAGCATAACTTCTCAACCGCTTTAGATACATCCATGATATTTCACACACACGTGTACCATCACTGAGCGGAGTGTCGCGTACCATGTTTACGGCCCTCCCTCCAAGGTCAAGGTCACGGACAAAGGTCAAAGCTCACATGGGGCTGTTGTCTGTTGGATATTGGTATCATGTTGTCTGTCCACTTCCTGATCCATGTTCATGACGGGCGTATTATGCACCGTTGGCGGTGCTCTTCTTGTTTGTTTTGTTGAGGGTAATGACACTGGAGATTTTAATGACTCATTGGCACAGGAATCCATAAAGGATTCCCAATACCAAAATTAGAATTTCCAGCCATTTCTGGAATTCGTGAATGCTCCTATCGGTTAAGATGGCTGTATTTCTGTTTTCTTTGCTCTTAATAACAGACTGAAGTGCATCAGCGCTGTTGATAGAAGCCGCCATCTAGGTTGTTTATTAATTTTTTACAGGAATATAGTTTTTTACACAATTATACTATTTTTTATTTGTATTCTCAGCTTCGAAACCACTCAAGGTGCCATGGAAACGTCTGACATGAAAGTGGTTCCAACCATTTCAGCCCCGAGTGCCAAACGGCGAACATTATGGCATGGGTGTACCTGGTGCTGTCAGCAAGACGCGCATATAATACAATTTCATACAGTGCTAAAAAAGAAAACTCGGCAAATTGCGGCTTACAATGTCTAAGCTGGAACAGACATATAGGGCTTCTCCAAACTCAGATAGAATTCTCAGAATTCTATAGTGGCTTTGAGACATGAATATATCACAATTCTTTCAAAACAGATACATACAACTCGGGACCTTAGAATTACAGGGTTCAGGGTTCTAAGAATTACAGGAAACTGTAACTTTGTAATTCTGATTTGAACCCAATTTAACAAATGATTTGAATGCCCATACTTAATCATTAGATAGTACTATTCATTACCAATTATGTGCAATAGTTCTCTCAACTTTGACCAAAATGTCAGTTAGAACCCTGAAATTCTAAGGCCAGCGCCACGGGAACAGAACAAAGCTCGCTGTGGCTCTGGAACATAGCGCTGAAATTTTAGCAGCATGGGAAAAGGGATAGTAAACAGGGGGGAGGGGCATCAGCAGGTAAACTGTCAATCATCAAGGAGCCCAACCATTAGCGATTGCCGATTCAATTGTCAATCGGCCCAAGCCTAGCATGAGCAGCAAATGCATTCACGATATTAAATATTAATAATACATTCGAAACACCCTCCTCACTAATAAAACCCCCTAAATATATTGGCGCCCCCTTTTCAAATCATTCTGCCAAATAAAAAGCGAAAAACTTGGAGGTTGGATACAGAAATCTTTCCCAGTTCATAGCTGACCTAATATCATTGATAACAGTAACATCAGCTAGCAATGAAAGCTGAGCCTTTTAAGAGGGTCTAGAAAGTATTAAACATTGATAAGACATTAAAATGGCCATTTGCGGGTACTGGTCTTGCGGTAAATATAATCTTTTTTGCGCTCACCCGCCTTCAGAAGACAGAAGCTAGATCCATGCTTGAACAAGTTTTTACAATTCCTCCCAACATTGAATTATTATATAATCAACGTATACATGTCTATGACTTGACCTTTCCCTTCTCTCTCCAGAGAGGCGTGTCTTTGCCAGAACGGAGCCAGCCAGCAGCCTGCTGAGTTGACCAGAGGGTGCTCAGGGGCCTATTTTAAATCCACTGACTAGAGTTATCTAATTAAGTGACAGCAGTAAATGAACGTTTGTTTTTTGTTTTTTTTTTATTTCCACTGGTGCCTCGTCGAGATGCTGCCGTGGGGCGACTGCCCAAGTTGCCCAAATTTTCTTCTGCCATTGTTTGTATGGAGTTGCTCTATCTTACTTATAGCCAGTAACTAGTTACCTATTTCTTATTTTCAGTTTACCACTGTGATCGCAGAGCTCGTTTGCCACATTGGTGAACAACAGTAGCCGTTAGCCTTCGCCAATAATAGAGCATGTAATGGCATTTTGCTTAATGTGGCAATCCGTTTTAGAATTTGTACCACATTCGGCGAAATAGAATGCCCTGGATTTTCGCTCGGTGAAATTGCGAACAGCTTGAAGAGCTGCTTGTAAATCAACTGCTTAGTTTTTTTCACAAACAACACTGCTGAATCTAGGGTAGCATATTGCATGCTTTTTCCTGATGATGGAATGTCCGTTTAGCGAAAAAAAGGCATATTTCAGATATTACCGAGTTAGTGAGTTATACTTGCTCCTAATAGGGTGTGAAAAGCGTTTATACAAGCTTACATTTTGCATGGATAATCAGAATTGTAAATGGCAAGCTTTCCATTGCAGGGTGAACTTCCTTATAGCAAAATAAGTATGAGTATGTGTGCTTCCTGATGCAGTGTTCAAGAACAAGAGTCATCAGAAGAAAACACATCCACCTGGCCCCCACAATCTAATCTCAGAAATCCCAAATTATCTTAACGCTCTCATGCATGAATTTTGATAAACTCAGGATTTTTTAAATAACATGCAGCAGTGCCCGAAATTGCAGGCATATATAGAGAAAAAACACTTTTAAACAGCTGTAGTGACCTCCATGCATGAAAGGGTTAAGGCACAAGTCTAGGACCTGATTAATATGCAGAACAAGTTTAATTAAAAAATATTGGATCTGCCAGGTTAGTTCACTCAGTTAAGGGTGACTACTACGGCGCAGGTTCGATCCATGGTCATACTAACCAGCAGTGGTCAGCAGCTTTTTCAGAATAGCACACAATTGGCTTAAGTGCTGTAGGGATGCAAATTGGGAATGGACTGCTGGGAAGGGAAATTAAAAGTGATTGGCTTGTTTGTTGCTCAAGCGCCTCCTGTTGGCCAGCCGGGCGCTCTTCAGTGAGATTCTAAGCTTGCTCATGTTCGGGTATCCTCTGCTGTCGTTCTGAACTTGCGATAATTTCGACAAATGAGTGAAAAGATGCAGGGGCTGACAGGTGCGTGCTTCGGAGGAGAGCTGGCTAATCACCGGGACTTGCTGAGCCAAATCTCGAGCTGCTGCTGGCTAATCGCAGGGAGCCACTGGGCCAGACATCCGGAGCTGCTGACCGTCCATCACGGTCCACATCGGCTGAGCTAACGCTGGGAGCTGCTACTAGTTATCATCTAGATCTGCCCCTTAGCTGCAGTCAGGGTGATTTTTCCCTTGGCTCTTTGCCTCGCCATGGCTTGGCATCTTGGCAGCTCTGCGATCGGGAACCCAGACTGTTTACGCCTGCGGCTGACCATCACAAGCGGTGCAACTTCCTCACTTGGACCTGAGCCAAATGACTGATTACTGCACGTAAATATAGCTCGACCTGATTTTCTCTCTTGACTGTGCAGTTTGGATATTTGCCGTTTCCTCAATGCATTCTCTTTGATGAACCATACAGATGCCTTAAGAGGAAATACTAATTCTTGCAGTGACTCGACTGTATTGAGCATTAAGCAGAAATGGTTCATTTTCATGGCTCTACTGCTGACTGGTATTAACCCAAATCCTAGTCCCCAGTTACATGTAGCATGCCATGTGATTTATTAAGAATATGTCTGGTTTACATCTCATACATGTAAATATTCGCAGTCTGCTTTTTTACATGAGAATGGATATGCTGAAAATTTGAGTTGAGTCGACCAGTGCAGATGTAATTGTTATCTTGAGACCTGGCTTTCCAAATCTGTTTTGGACAAAGTTGACGCAATTGAGGGTTTTAACATGTTTTGTTCTGATTTCCCTAAAAAAGCCAGTGGCGTGGGGATCTATGTCAGATCCAGTCTTGCCGCGCGAGTCTTGCTTTCCAAATCTGTTGCTAAACAGTTTGAAATCTTGGCTTGAAGTATTGATTTGTCTGGGGGTCCATACCTAACTATTGGTGGTTGCTATATATATCGTGGCTCCCTTCTTCTAATGCTGAGACTTTATCCTCTTTAATGCAGCTGTTATCTCAACTGAAATTTAAGGAAAATCGTTCTGGTCGGCGATTTTATTTGGGACTGGCTTTTACCAGTGTCTGATCCTTTTAAAGCCCAGTGTTTGTCTCTTAACCTTACTCATATCATTGAAAACTCAACACGTCTTAATCCCAAATGCCTTGATAAATCATCTCTTATTGATCTTTTAATTACCCACATGCCACATAAATATTCTGCCACAGCAGTTTTTGCTAATGATCTAAGTGATCATTGTGTTATAGGTGCTGTAAGAGATACTGAAATCCCCCGCACTACGCCCCGTATTGTTCATAAAAAAAGTCTTAAGCACTTTGTTGAACAAGCTTTTCTTCATGATCTTTTTCATTCAAACTGGAACCGTATTTTGTTGATTTGTGATGCAAATCTTGCATGGGAATATTTTTATGACAGTTTTAGCTATTTTACGGACAAACATGCTCTTATTCATCGATTCAGGGTGAAGGGACGAGAGAGCCCCTGGTTCACTGCTGGACTGACAGATATCCTTCTGAAAAGAAATCATCTCTGGGCCAATGCAAGGAAGTCAGGCCTTGAGGCGGATTGGCTGCTTTTTTGGCAAGCACGTAACAGTTGCATTGCCGCTATTAGGGAAGCTAAACTTAAGTATAACTTATCACAGACCACTGACAACTTAAACGACCCTAGGAAATTTCAGCATACCATAAAATCTCTTTCAGCCAATACCTGCTCCTCAGCGCTACCTCCTAATATTGTTGTCGACTCCACCCCTATATGAGACAAATCTGAGATGCTGAACAGTTTTAGCAAACATTTTATTGCCTCCAGCTCCTTGTTTGACTCTGGGTGAGTTACCATCACATGAACAGTACCCCTTGTCAGTCTAGCCACAGGTAACCAAAATTTCTCTTTCTCTTTCACTCCCTTCTCTGTTAAAGAGGTTCATATGGCCTTAAAGGACCTAGAACCTCGAAAATCAGCAGGCCCTGATAATCTTTCCCCTTACTTCTTACTTCTGGCTGCGCATATTATAGCTCAGCTTGATCACACATTTTTGATCTTTCTATCCAGAGCAACGTTATTCCTGATGTGTGGAAAACCGCCCATGTCCTCACTCTCTTGAAAGGAGGTGACCCCACATTATTGAATAATTACACACCTATTTCTAAGCTCTCTATTTTAACGAAAGTTCTTGAAAGGCTGGTGAATGACCAGGTCAAAGATTACTTGAGTCTGAACAATATTTTATTTCCATTTCAATCTGGCTTTAGGAAGCAGCACTGTACAGCAACTGCTGCCACTAAGGTGATAAATGATATAGTGGAAGCCATGGATGCCAAGAAATACTGCGCTGCCCTTTTTATCAATCTTTCAAAGGCATTTGAGACAGTTGACAACAGCATTTTATGTCAGCGACTGTCTACTATTGGAATGTCAGACCATACTGTTGGCTGGTTTTCTAACTACCTTTCCAACCGTAAGCAGCGCGTGCAGTCCAATGGTCTTTGCTCCGGGTTCCTAAACACTACAAATGGTGTGCCGCAGGATTGCGTTTTAGGACCCACTCTTTTTACTATTTATATGAATGAGGTGGGTCAAAATATTAATGCACCCCTGCATCTTAATGCTGATGTCACCGTCATCTATTGTTGGCCATTTTCTGTTGCCCAGGTGTTTAAAGATCTGCAGTCTGCATTTGACACCATTCAGGTGCAACGGTCTCATCTCAGGCTAGTTTTAAATGCAGGTAAAACTAGGTTTATGTTCTTTTCAGATAAAAATAAGGTTTTTGCTGTTCTGCCCTGTATTATGTCTGCTCAGGGTACCCATACTGAGTCTGTGGCCACTAATAAATACCTAGGCATCACAGTGGACGATAGCCTTTTAAATGCCATGTTGACTAATTGCTGAGGAAACTGAAGTTGAAGCTGGGGTTTTTCTGCAGAAATAGAGCTTGTTTTTCATTTAACATCAAAAAATGTATTGTTGCGGCCACTTTCTTGCCGCTCCTGGATTACGGTGATGTGGTGTATATGAATGCCTCTGCTAACTCCTTACATCTGTTGGATGCTGCATATCACAGAGCTTTGAGATTCATAACCGGTTGTAAACCCCTCACACATCACTGTACTTTGTACTCTCTCACAAACTGGTCATCACTTTCCATGCGCAGAATCACTCACTGGTATCTTTTTATCTATAAACCATCATTGGTCTGCTCCCCTCTTATTTGTCCATGTATATGACACGAAAACAGTCTGATCATAGCCTCTGATCCCTGGACTACATCACTTTGTCCATCCCCTCAGTCCATATTGAACTAGGCAAAAAGGCGTTCTCCTACTCTGTCCCTGCAACCTGGAACATGCTTCAGCAGAAGCTGTCCAGCTTTATTCCTCTACGGGACTTCAAACTACTTGTCGGAAGGCTGGTGAGAGAGTCTGTGGGGGTCGACACATGTACAAACTAGTATTATTCTTCTTGTCACACTTTTGCAGTTTTGTATCAATATTTTAATGTTTTGTGTTTTCTCTCTTGTATGTTCAGGTAGTCTGTAACTTTGCGTTTTGCTGCTGCCTATCATGAACAGGTCTCTCTTGTAAATGAGACCCTGGGTCTCAATGAGATTTTCACCTGTATAAATTAAGGTTAATAAAATAAAATAAAAATGTGTACGCACACACACATGCACAAACACACACAGACTGAGAGTAAGCTTTAAAACTCTTATCACACTTTCTGAAGGTTCAAAGACCCCTCGCACACGTGTACTGTCAGTATGCGTGTGCCTCTGTGTGTGTGTGTGCGCGCGCATGTATTTCTGTATGTATTGGTGAGTTTGTCCCAGTGTGTGCATTTTCGAGGGCATTTGCCGTCGCATGTACACTCAACAAAAATATAAACGCAACACTTTTGTTTTTGCTCCCATTTGTCATGAGATGGACTCAAAGATCTAAAATTCATTCCAGATACACAATATTACCATTTCTCTCAAACATTGTTCACAAATCTGTCTAAATGTGTGATAGTGAGCGCTTTTGCTTTGCTGAGACAATCCATCCCACCTCACAGGTGTGCCACATCAAGATGCTCATCAGACACCATGATTAGTGCACAGGTGTACCTTAGACTGTCCACAATAAAAGGCCACCCTGAAATGTGCAGTTTTTGCTTTATTGGGGGTCTGGGGACTCAGAACCAGTCAGTATCTGGTGTGACCACCATTTGCCTCATGCAGTGCAACACATCTTCTTCGCATAGAGTTTATCAGATTGTCATTTGTGGCCTGTGGAATGTTGGTCCACTCCTCTTCAATGGCTGTGTGAAGTTGCTGGATATTAGTGGGAACTGGTACGCGCTGTCGTATACGCCGGTCAAGCACATCCCAAACATGCTCAATGGGTGACATGTCCGGTGAGTATGCTGGCCATGCAAGAACTGGGACATTTTCAGCTTTCAAGAATTGTGTACAGATCCTTGCAACATGGGGCCGTGCATTATCTTGCTGAAACATGAGGTGATGTTCATGGATGTATGGCACAACAATGGGCCTTAGGATCTCATCACGGTATCTCTGTGCATTCAAAATGCCATCAATAAAATGCACCTGTGTTCTTCGTCCATAACAGATGCCCGCCCATACCATAACCCCACCACCACCATGGGCCACTCGATCCACAACATTGACATCAGCAAAGCGCTCACCCACATGATGCCACACACGCTGTCTGCCATCTGCCCTGAACAATAAAAACCGAGATTCATCCGTGAAGAGAACACCTCTCCAACGTGCCAGACGCCATCGAATGTGAGCATTTGCCCACTCAAGTCTGTTACGGCGAAGATCTGGAGTCAGGTTAAGACCCCGATGAGGACGACGAGCATGCAGTTGAGCTTCCCTGAGACGGTTTCAGACAGTTTGTGCAGAAATTCTTTGGTTATGCAAACCAATTGTTTCAGCAGCTGTCTGAGTAGCTGGTCTCAGACGATCTTGGAGGTGAACCCACTGGATGTGGAGGTCCTGGGCTGGTGTGGTTACACGTGGTCTGCGGTTGTGAGGCCGGTTGGATGTACTGCCATATTCTCTGAAACGCCTTTGGAGACGGCTTATGGTGGAGAAATGAACATTCAATGCCCGAGCAACAGATCTGGTTGACATTCCTGCTGTCAGCATGCCAATTGCACGCTCCCTCAATGCTTGCGCCATTTGTGGAATTTTGCTGTGAGACAAAACTGCACATTTCAGGGTGGCCTTTTATTGTGGGCAGTATAAGGTACACCTGTGCACTAATCATGGTGTCTGATGAACATCTTGATGTGGCACACCTGTGAGGTGGGATGGATTGTCTCAGCAAAGCAAAAGTGCTCACTATCACACATTTAGACAGATTTGTGAACAATGTTTGAGAGAAATGGTAATATTGTGTATCTGGAATGAATTTTAGATCTTTGAGTCCATCTCATGACAAATGGGAGCAAAAACAAAAGTGTTGCGTTTATATTTTTGTTGAGTGTATGTGCGTGTATGCGTGTCAGTGCATCAGTGATTGCGTCTGTGCATACATGCATGCCCGTGTGTACCCATTTCTGCATGCACATGGGTACATGTCTGAGCGTGTATGCGCATGTCTGAATCTGTTTGTGCATGTATGCCAGCGCCTGTGCATGTGTGTGTGCCTGCATGAGTGTGTATGGGCCGATGTGCATGTGTTTGGATGATGGCCTGGGAAACAAGGAATGTCACTCACCAATGGGAATGCTCTTCCAGGGTCTTAAGTGGTTCACCAATGTTCCTCACATCCCAGAATTTAACTTTGCAGTCATCACCACAGCTGGCCAGGTAGTATTGCTTGTTGGGATTGAAGTCCAGATCTCGCACAAGCTGCCCATGAGCGTTCTCGATGCAGTAGATCTGGCTGCAGAGCAGGGAAGCACAGTATAACCAGTGAGAACAAGAGTACAAGCAAAGTTTCTCCATTGCAGCGCATCAGCTGTTTTCCCTGGAACACACAAAACCACTCTCTGATCACAAAGATGCAATTAATTGGGAACTTGTCCACCAGTAGCATGGAGTGCAACAAAGATCAACAATGAAAATGAGGCCAGATCAGGCACATCATAAATCAAAATAACCTTGCGTCCTCGTCCAAGCTTGTTTACCACTGTTCCAGTTGTTTTAAACTTCTTAATGACTCCTCTGACAGTAGATATGGGCAGGTACAGGCGAATGGCTATTTTCTTGTAGCCAATGCCTGACTTGCGAAGGTCGACACACATCTGCCTTACTTGAATGGTGTGATCCTTTGTCTTTTCCATGTTGAAGAGTGGTGTGGTAGAAGAAGGCACTCTTCTCTTCCCCCTTACCCATCATCCTGTCTGTACCTGGCTATTCAACCAATCCAGTCCCATTGTTATCTTTTGAATGTTCCTCCACCCCCCCTCTGTTGATTATTCATGGGTTTTCTCTGCCATTTGTTCTTTTGTACAACTATTTGCCGTAATCTCTCGGTTCTAAGACACATATGTCTTCGGCATGTCTCCGAACCTGTCATGGCCTTCATCTCCCAGCTACAGAGAACTAGGACTGCCGGCACAACAAAGCAATGGAAGTAAAGATAAATTCTTTCTCCTGTTTCTCTGTAGCAGAGAGTTGAAGTCCTGATGGCAAACTATTTGTACTGCTGCTGATTCTGTGTTTTATCTGATTGGACAACAGAAATTGCTGCCAAGCTTCCTGCTATAAAAAGGGTCTCCTGAGTCGTGCAATTAGAACTAAGTAAGTAGTTCACGTCTTCAAGTAAGTTAGGAAGAACTGACACTGGGTAATAACATGTAGCAAGTATACTGGTCAGGTCCCTATACTGTGTGCGCTAGATGTAAAGTAAGTTGCATTGTTGAAGTTGATTGGGGCGAATTTCCTTGTCCACTACATATAAAAAGAAAATTTGGGGGTATTTGTTAACTGTATAACTCTCTGTGGGTGTGTCCTGTGTCTGTGCACAAAGTCTACCTGTGTGTTTTCAATGGAAAAAGTCAAGTTTCTGGGGAAACAGTCCATGTATTAGCAGAAAATGTGAGAGAGAAAAACTATTGTGTATTGGACTCTCTGGTGATTCTGAAAATCATAGATTTTGTTAATTTGTTTATATGAGGCAAAGACTCACTTCCGGGGTAAATTTATGTTTGTCTTTTCTGTTGTCAATTGTTGAAACATGCATTGTCCAATAGGTGGCCTAGCAACTGGGGAAAAGTTTGAAATGTTTCATATATGAGGGAGCAATATTCTGTGAGCAAAGAGTTGGCTGGTGATTGTGAGATTATAGAATTCATCACCTAGCAGTATGTGGTCTGATGGTCTGCTGTAAGCGCAAGATGGTTTGTGGAAGTTGGCTGATGGTTAGATCACATTAAACCTGTGATATGCATGGTGGGATGGTTCTTGTTGAGAATGGATGGTAAAAGTAAGGTCAATTGATTTGTTGGAATAAGCGATGGATAAAACTAGCCATTTCAAAAAACTTTAATGTCGGAAAAGGCTATTTTGTTTCGCTACATTTTGAAAGTGTCAGTAATGTCTTTTGAAAAGTTTAAAATCCTGAAGAATATAACTACAAGTGAACGTGCATAAGAATTAGAACCTTGGATCTTTTCCAATGCCAATGAATGGGACAAAGGAAAGTGCACTGATGTGTGTGAGTATGCATGTGTGATCAAGTATGCTGAGCTCGGATTTTTTGTGAAAATCAGCGTGTAAAGCCTAACTGTGTGAGTGTCTGCAAAAAACTGCATGGCTGGCATGTTTGTTAGTTCTCCCTTTGTTGGATTGAATGCCGTAGTCATTTTATTCCATAAAGGGATATCTGCAGTGTTTGGAGGATAAATGCTCAGTATGGGCTATATAAACTATGTATTTGATAATAGTTTAAACATTTCTCAAGAATACTTGGTTCAGTTAAATTCTATTGATTCATTATGATATATAGGAATATTCTTCATCACAGAAATGCATCTTTCAAAGAAAATCCATGATAGTTTTGTAAATCTAACCCAATGATATATGATTGATTCTGAAACCCCATGTGGTCTTTGTTTTGTAGCATTGTTCTTTTTTCTGCTCATTTATGTTTAAAAATGCTTACTATGAGACAAGTAAAAGCTGCTTTATTTAGCTGTTTTGGATTCCCTGAAAATGTTCTCAAAAGAAATTTTTCATTATTTCAATTTTGGTAGATGAAAAGAATAAAAATTAGAATCACCGAAGCTTCCTAAAATTTTATCCAGTTACCAAATTTACCAAATTGTTTCTTTGTTTGTTTGAGCAATGCTTGGATTTTTCAGTTGAACTTTCAAAGGAAATCAGAGAAATCCACTGATTAATTGAATAAACAAAACTGGGTATAAATGCCATACTACTTATGGTTCTGATGATCTGACCAAAGTGCCAGAGCCAACCAAAATTCTTTAATTATTGCCAATGAATGTGTCGATTCAAAGAAAAATTCAATTAAGCTGAGAATTCTTGTGTGTACTAACTATTAAATACAAGAGTTTGTCACTAAAGTGACTATATCCCCCGTCGTTAGGTCACCAAAACCGACTGGTGTCTGCGCATTCCCAGTAGGAAGGTTGGTACCAAAAAGAATTGAAATAGGTTGACACCTTCTTGAGATATCGCGCTGACAATGTTCGGGACGAACGGACGGACGGACGCATGGATGGAGCTGAATACTATAATACTATAATAATCTAGTCAAGGTCCCTGGCAATAACAACATATTTTCAATGTGGTTTGATGTTGAAACTTTGATGACTGTAGAAAAAGTTATCCCGCCAGCAGTCAAAATTTAGTAATAATGATGCCACTATAGGAAGAACCTACAACTCTCTTTAAACTGAAGACAATCTTGCCCAAATACTGGAATAAATTGGGCACTGGTGAAATGCCAGTATGATTTTGAGGGAGTCCTGCATGTAGGAGAGTAAGGAGATTAGCTTTGAAATATCATTGGATTTACGTATTTTATCGTTGTAACAATCGTACGGTGGTGGCAATATGTTCATTAGTGCTCTGACCCACCTCATTGGTTCGGTTCGAGTTGGCAAATGTTTCCATCCTCTTGTATTGTTAAACTTTGTGTAAAGGTAATACAGTCTCACAGCCCAGTGGGTGTGCTCTTCTGATCAGCGCCCTGAGAAAACTGCAAAACGGCATTCGGAAAATTGTCATAATTTGGATTCAAAGTTTCAGTAGGGTGCATTCTGCACCATTGGTTTTTCAAAGTTAACCCCTTTGCGCAGAAACTAAATCTGGCTATTTAGGTGTTACCTGATTTAAGGCTTTATAATTCAAGATTGCAGCTTTAGAGACAGAAAAACTTTGGCTCAATTGAGTCTAGACACTTGAAGCATTCAGACTCCCATCGTACTTCAGTTTATTTTTATGATTTTGGTGTTGAAAAGGGGCTGCAAACACAAAAAATCTTCATGAAAATTCAACTTTGAAATAATAATAAAAAAAATACTGACAACTGAAAAACTTCTGGGGCCTAAAACTATACATTTTTGGAATCATAAACTTCTTGACCACAAGTACAATTAATCTTGAACATTACATTCTAGATTACCCGCTTGCTATGAGCTAAATTAGACAGCTATCCAAGTGTCTCCCCAAAGTCTGAGATCCATCAAAATGGTTCACTGTCAAATCATACATTAATCATATATTTAACACAAATTAACTTTTGGGGCATGAAATTCAGCATGAACTAATGATGTTCTGGTTGAGTTTAGCATGAATTTATCAATATCAGTGCAGTTGAACATCATTGGTCACCAGTAACCTCTCCAAACACGAAACATGCCTTTTCTCTATAATAAAGTTGACAATATTGTCCACTTTTCTTCGAAGTCCCCCAAGCATTAAATAAAGTGCTGATTAAACAGCCATAACATTCACGCTGCAATGAAAAGCTAACCGCTCTCACATCCGAGCTCATAACCTCACACCTTCTAAGGGTAAAAACTCACTAACTCAGTAATATCTGAATTCTGAAATATACCTTATTTTAACAGAACAGAAATTTCACTTTCAGGAAAAATCAAATGACATATGCCTCCATATTCAACAGAATGGTGTAATGAACGTACCGAGGGATCTACCGATGTGCGTGGGCTGCATGCATTTGGAGAAACGAAAACCTCAGCATTCGAGGTCTTTAAATGTGGTATAAATTCTACAGCAAAAAGCCATATTGAGCAAAATGCAAACAGAGTAGAAGCATAACCTGTTTTCTTCATTGATGCCCTCCTCCAGAGACAGATGTATCGGTTAGAAGGAACCCTCCAGGACTGTATCATTCGGAATAATTCCCATTGACTGCGTCCATACATCATTTATCTCGTAAATGAAACTAAACACTTCAGGCCGGTTTCGGGTGTCTTTGTTTCTTTGATATCCCATCATTTTCAGCAGCGCAACCTTGGCCAACATTCAAAGAATACAACCAACCTTACTTTTACGCTTATCTTTGTATCCTATTCTTTATTGTCTGATCAATGTATTTCAGTTATTGAGGAAAGTTTAAACACTCAGGAATTGGATAAGAAACGAGTCTATCAATACATCGTTACCGGGGAAGCTTCATGAGCGCGTGAACTAGAACTGTAGAGTTATGCAGATGAATCTGAGTATATAATTGAGTGACTGGCTATCGACACCAGTACTTGGGTGGATAGAAGTGTTGGGAAACGGATTTTTTTTAGGTGTTAGCAATATGAGGTGAGCCAGATGGTTTGATCAATGGGTAATGAATGTGTATTAGGAGATAAAGAGAAGCCGTCAGATCCGGCAGGACATATCGCCTATTTGCGACTTCCAGCTGGGATCTCCGTTTGTCTTCAGTTCCGACAGGACAATGGGCACTAGCACCTCTTAGTTGGAGGTTCCGTATGCCCAAATATGGAGCTCACTTCCAGGGGTTGGGAATCTATTGAACCAATTAAGTTGGGTGGTTCAGGAGAGGCCCAATTGTAGAGTATTGCTTTTTATCAATGTGTAAACCCTGGAACCAATCAGCAACAACTTCTGATAACATTAAAGAGATCATATGCAAACTTAAACATGTATAAAGTTTCTTACAAAATGAAGGAATTTTGAAACTTTGCATCATGCTGTTGTTCCCACGGCCGGCTGTGTAATAAACTTTTTCCTGCTTTTGCTACGAACATCGGAGTCTGCTTCTTCATTGGGACAACGTTCTTGGTTTTTGATTAATTTACCAACAGGAGCACTGAATTTGTCAATGGAGGAATCTACACGTTAATCCATGGGAGGGAACTACGCATATTTTGTGTGTGATGACTGTACTTGACAGTAGAAAGTGAGAGAATCAATACAATGTCGGATTTTTTGCTTCACAAAACGTTTTTTTTTAGCCACTAATTGCAATACTGTTGGCTCACTGAAGCTAAAATGGTTGCTGCAGAGTATTAAGGTTTTTTCTGTCACAAGTGATGATTTTTTGAAACGACTTGATCTAAACTATGGGCAAGGATATTGACCAGTTTGCACATCAGGCTTAGCTGAGGAGTTTAATTCATGCAACTCCTGAAAAACAGGGATTGGAGGGAATTTCTCCATACTGTAAATCGCGTTTCAGCTCTGCCTGCTTGGGAAATTCAAATAGCTGATCCGGGGGTGCAATCTTGTGGTCGAATACTGAAACTAAGTGCTTAAATTTGCAGGTCTATAGACTCGAGCACCTACATCTGCAGAATTAATTCGGCGGAAGTTTTCGTACCGGCAGTCTTTTGGGACACGGACAGTGATTAGATTCATTCTTAACTGGGTTTTTAATGTAGTTTTCGCAAGCGGAATGTTCAGCAATTTCGGTGTGGGCTAAAGTTTGTTGCAGCGTGACGTGGGCTTCTCGGACTGCCGAGTGTTTGCGCTTCATGCACCTGGGCTGGGCGGTTTTGGGTATGTGTCCTGGACATAGCAACAAGAAAGCTTACCACTAGAAGTGTTGAATACTTCGCATTGTAGGTAAAACTGGGAAATTGCCATTATAACAGCTCTAAAATTCGCCTTGCATTTGGGCTAATCCCAAGTGGGTACTGAAGCTGCCATGTTACCTTTACATAAAGAATTATCAAGTTGAATGGCCCGCCTTTTTGGCTCGCTTTGTTGGAGAAATAACGTGGTTTCATCTGGGGGCCGCCATTGGTTGAGTTTGCATGTGGGTTGGTGCTTCCTCTCAGAAGGGGAAGTCCTAGCCGGCCCACTGGTTCACGTGACTATTCGCCGGTGAGCTGGTTGGCTGATAAAGCCCCCATGCCAATCCATGTAATAGGATGACGTGGCCCGTAGCCGGTGAGCTGGTTGGTTGATACAGTCCTCATCATAAATGCCAGTAAAATGGCGCTCTTCAAATAGGCCAATCACTGCCACATTTTAATGCCGGTTTCCGGTCTTCCTCCCGAGAAGGAGAAGGAGAAGGCGAAACCAAAACTAAGTTGCATGCTACACATACAAATGCATGCCTGTGGCCACCATCTTGAGTGTGGCTATTCAGTAACAACTTACTTGCCGTCTAACCTTATATTTGAAGTAAAATGCTCGGTCTAATTATGTTTTGTGTGATTTTCACGAGCCACCAAATGCTCTTCTTGGAGTTAATTAATTTATCTGCACTTTTGTACTGATCTTGTGGACTTTAGTACGTCTCTCTGGATAAGAGCGTCTGCTAAGAACCTGTAATGTAATGTAATGTTTGTTTGACCATTTGTTGTATACCATTGTTGCCACAGTGTATCAAATATCTGAGCTCAAAATACTGAGTGGGTCATTGGGTCTGAGTTGTCTGCCCACAGGGGGGACAGTTTATGGCCTTATTAAAGTAGGTAATTAGATTTCAAAATTCTTGCAATGGATTATCTTTTGGGAGAAGGATTTTCCTCCCAATTTTAATCATTTTTTATTAAATTCGCATTCATCCAAAGGTATTGGAACCAGATGATTTTGGTCACTTTTGGCAAAGGTTGGTATATTTCTATTGTCTTGTTTCTCATAGCATGCCATTCCTTTACTTGTGCCCTTTCTTGAATCCCATTCACCCTGTGTCAGTCGACTATGTTCAACAAGGGCATAGTGGACTTAAAGTTTGGGCCTGCGTTCTGACAGAGCGCATGATTTATCTTTTATGTTTTTGTTTTTAACTATTTCAGATTTGAAACTATGCAGACAGCCATCCTGCATAGTTTATTCTTTTACAGCCTTCACTCGAGAGCCTTAGCTTTACAGCGGATGTCTAAGGTGATGACATCCTCTCAGGGGGTGGGGAAAGATGCGGGGGCATAAAACACCCACTCGTGGAAACAGGCCCCATCCAACCCACTTTAAAAACCTCATTCACACACACACACACACACACACACACACACACACACACACAAACACAAACACACACACACACCACTCACATTTCTTCATGCTTGTCTGTGTTTATCCTGATACGAGGGGGAAGCCATCAAGCCTTTTTTCATCTAAAATTGTGATACTGAGTGCATCTGTTCTTTCTTTCTGAACAGACAGGTCGCAGCCCCCTCCCACCTTCCAGACTTTTTTTCAGTTCTCTGGGACTTCCCCTCTCAGACATGCCCAGGACATGCCCAAACCTAGCTCCAGACTGGGCTCAACAAAAAAAGGTCAATACTGCCATCTAGTGTCATTTTTGTTCACATTACACCTCCATTCCTAAAGGTAAAAATTTTGACTCATAAAGGCAAAATTTTTCTTTTCAATACAAAAATGGTTAAGTAGACACTTGTATATATATACATGTAATACAATATGCTAATAAACACGTGATACATATACATACTCAAGCACGGGATAAGCAATCGGCAATTACATTGTCAGTACCCATTACATGCTTAATTTCAAAGACCAACTCCTGTAAAATCAAACTCCAATTCAAAAATCTCCGAATCATGTTTTTCATCTTACTCAAAAACATTAAAGGATCGTGGTCAGCGTACACAATCATTGGCTTTTGCCCTGTACAAACATAAACCTCAAAGTGTTGTAAGGATAGAACCAGAGCCGACAACTCCTTCTCTACTGTGGAATAGTTCTTTTGGTGGCGATTGAACTTCCTGATGAAGTATGCCACGGGATGCTCAATGTCATCAGAGTCACTTCTCTGTCAGAGCACAGATCCACAAACTTGGTCGCAGGCATCGACCGCGATGGAGAACGGTTGTTGAAGTCAGGAGACTTGAGCACGGGGAAGTGGCACAGCAGAGACTTCAGGCGATCGGAGGCTCTTTGGCATGCTTCATCCCAAGTGAACTTTACGCCTTTCTTCAGTTGGTCGGTGAAACTGAGAACAATCTCAGCAAAGTTCTTTTAGAACTATCGGTAGTACCCAATCATACCAAGGAAGCGACGCAAAGCTTTATTGTCGTCAGGAACTGGAAAGTCCATGATGGCTTGGCATTTATGGGTGCCACCTTGCCCTGGCCTATGACCAAGATATGTGGCAGTAGCACAACCAAAGTCAATCTAGTTCAGGTTAGCAGTCAGGTGAGCCTGGGTCAGGCGCTGGAACAAGGTCTCGACATCTTTCAGATGTTCTTCCCAGGAGTCACTCCATGTGATCAGGTCGTCGATATATGCACCCGTGTGTGGCAATCAATGTAGACTGAATCATTCGTCGGAACGTGGCTGGGGCATTTTTCATGCCAAAGGGTAGGGCTTCATACTTTTATAACCCAGATGGTGTGACAAAAGAGGAGATGCTCTGGGCCCTCTCAGTTAAAGGCACACACCAATAACCCTTCAATAAATCAATCTTGGTCAGAAACTTTGCTTGCCCTACTCCACCGATTCAATCATCAATCATAGGCCTTGGAAACACATCAGTTCTAGTTACAGCATTGACTTTGCGATAATCTGTACAGAGTACTTCCATCAGATTTTGGAATTAGCACAAACTCCAATCTGAGTTAGAGGGTCTGATAATATCATGTTCCAACATGTACTCAACCTCTTTCTCAGCAATCTTTCTTTTTTCAGGATTCATCCGGTACGGATGCTGTTTTATTGGTTTGGCATCAACAACATCTACATCATGAGAGGCTATAGAAACTTTCTTTGGAACATCAGGAAATAGATCTTTATATTTCTTGATCGACCTCTCAAACTGATCTCTCTGTGAGGGTTCTAAGTGCTGGAGTTTTACATCAAGATTTTGCAACACTTCAGAATTTGACAATTTACATGAATTCCTAATTCCTAATTCTAGGTTCATCATCTTGAAACTCCTCCTCCTCTTCACAAGTCTCGGTCATAGGAGGATCTGACGTGACAGATGCAACCCTAGCATTCCTATCATGATAAGGCTTCAGCATGTTAATGTGACACGACTGTTTTTGCTTTCTCCTATCTGGAGTCTTCACAATGTAATTGAGATCATTGAGTTTTGTCAGAATTTCATATGGACCATGAAATCTAGCCTACAATGGATTGGACTGCAAGGGAAACAACACAAGACCCTTGTCTCCTGGTTTAAACTCACGGCTTCTAGCCTTATGATCATACCAAGTTTTCATTTTTCCCTGACTTGATTTTAAGTTCTCTTTAGCGAGGTCACAAGCTGCATGCAGTCTTTCTTTGAACTTGCCAACATAGACTAACAGACTGATATGCAGGTCTTTCTCTTGCCATTATTCACTCAACAATAGCAAAGGTCCTCTCACTTCATGGCCAAACACGAGCTCAAATGGACTGAATCCAGTGGACTCCTGCACTGCTTCTCTAGCTACAGCAAATGAACACCTTCATCCCAGTCTTTCTCATGGTCATAACAATAAGTCCTCATCATTGTCTTGAGAGTGGAATGAAACCGCTCTCAGGCACCCTGACTCTCTGGATGATAGGCACTCGAAAGAATCTTCTTTGCACCTAGTTCATACACTACCTGCTGAAACAATCCGGAAGTGAAATTGCTACCTTAGTCTGACTGAATTTCCCTGGGAAGGCCAAACAACGTGAAGAACTTTATCAAAGCCTTCGAGATTGCAGTTGCCTTGATGTTACGTAGGTATGGCTTCAGGGAATCTAGTAGATGCACACATGATTGTCAACAAATACTGATTTCCAGATCAAGTCTTGGGTAATGGACTAACACAATCAACAATGACCTTTGAGAAGGGCTCACCAAATGCTGGGATAGGCTGCAATGGAGCAACAGGTGGGTCTAACTGGTGTTTTCCAACTACCTGACAAGTGTGACAGGTTTTACAAAAGTTGGAAACATCTTTCCGAAGTCCAGGCCAGAAGAAGTGTGTCATGATCTTATCAACAGTCTTCTTAACACCAAGATGACCTCCTAAAGGTAAACTATGAGCTATTGTTCAGATCTCATTCCTGTAGACCTTTGGAACAACAATTTGCTTGACCACTGCACAATCTGCATTGGCAAGGATATCAGGAGGGCGCCACTCCCGCATCAACACACCATCCTTGAGATAATACCCAACTGGAACTGTATCTAGTTCTTCATCAGGAAGGGCTCTCTTCTTAAGTACACAAATTTCAGGATCATTAGTTTGCTCCTGAATCAACTGCTTACTGGACAGAGACAAGTCTCCAGACACATCAGAATCACCAGACCCATCTGGCTGGCTGAACAGAGAACTGATAAAAGTGTCTGATAAGTCCTCAAATGGAGAAACCATAGTAGGCCAAACAGAGTCATGAGGTGAACCACCTCAGTCATGACTATTCAATGTGCTGGACGGCACCACATCATCTTCTTGAGCCTTCTTGGCCATAGCACGAGTCACTGCACAGGAAGGATACAGGGATGGGTCTTCATCGCCATCTTCAGTGCTCGGCTGTGAAGTAAGATGAACAGGGGGAACTACCCAGCTAGGACCCCAGCCAGGTCACTGCCTAGCAACAGAGAAACACCCTTGATAGGCAGACTTGACATAAGTCCAGCCTTTACCTGTCCTGTAACTAAATCTGACTTCAAGAATACAGAGCGCAGATGTGCAGATACAGTCCTCCCTTCAATACCTTGTACAAGTATAAAATCCCCAGAAGCGGTTTCATCACGTAACTCCAAGGAGTCCATCAACAAAAGTGACTGAAAAGCTCCAGTGTCCCTTAGGATATATTTGGGGACAGGAGGAGAATGCTCATTCAGAGCCACAAATCCCTCTGACGCAGATGGAAGAAATTCCTCCCTCAGAAAGTCAGCAGTATCAGGCTTCTTAGCCCCACAAGGAGCAGGCAATTTAGCAGATTGGTCATCTACTACAGGGGTTTCTAACCTTGTTTTCACAAAGGCATTTGTTTTGATATCCTTTTCTTTTTCTTTCTTAGCTTTAAGGAACCAAAATTTAGTTGTAACATGACCAGATTTCTTGCAATAACTGCAAACTAGACCACTTTTGTCACTGTCAGCTTTCACACTTTAATCAGACCTGTGACGGGATTTCTGAGCACCATCACCAGATTTGTCTTTGTCTTTGGGTGAGGAATCTGGGGTATCACCATTACGTCTCTTCTGGAATTGGAACCATCTATTGTTACTGCTAGACTGAAATTTGGACTTATGTGTGAGAACATATTCATCTGTAAATTTGGCAGCTGATTGCAAATTCAGTGCTTGCTTCTCATTAAGGTAGGTCTTCATATCATCCTTAACACAGTTCTTGAATTCTTCAACTAACACCATCTCTTTTAGTGAGTTGAAATCATCCTTGGCCTCCATAGAAGTACACCAGCGCTCAAAGCAAACCTTCTTCTCATTAGCAAATTCCACATAAGTCTGATTGTCAGATTTCTTCAGACCTCTGAATATCTGTCGGTAAGCCTCTGGAACCAACTCATAAGCAGTCAAAATAACCTTTTTGACAACCTCATAATCAGAAGAATCATCTGCAGACAAAGTTAAATAGGCTTGTTGAGCTTTACCCTTGAGGACAGTTTGCAACATCAGAGGCCAGTGTTCCTTTAGCCACTGGCAGCTCTTAGCTACCTTCTCAAAACACTGGAAATACTTATCAACCTCCTTCTCGGAGAATGGAGGCACCAGTTTTGCCTCCTGGCTAGCATGAAATTTGTTCTCTATTTCTATTTTAATTTTTAGTTGCTCCATTTGGAGCCTTTCTTCTCTATCTAACTTCACGAAATCAAAATCTCTCTGTCTATGTCTCTCTCTTTCTGCTCTTTCCTCTTTCTCTCTCTCAAATTCTCTTTGTTTTTCTATTTCCTCCCTTTCTCTTTTCTCTTCTCTTGCTAATTTTTCTAACTCAAACTGCCTTTGTTTTTCTTTTTCCTCCCTTTCAATTTCTTGCAATTTTAAATTAATCAGTCATTGTCCCCTTCAGGTGTCGTAAGGTTACACAGACAGTGGGGACACGTGAATTGTAGGATGATTGCTGGCACTCTGTTAACTCTCTCATCCATTGTTTTCCACGGGACAGTTTGCTGGCTCTGGAAGACCCCAACTCATGAGGTTCAAAGGACCAAACGGCCTGAGTGTCTCAATTCAAAATGTTTCCAATTAACTTTCACACTTTCTGATTCCTGCAGGTTGAGTTATAACAGACTACCTTTGTCATGTCTTGTCTTGGTCTCCCTTGTTGCTGTCAATTTGGCAGGGTGCTGTTTCTAAAATTTTCTATACAGTCATCAAGGATTCGAGGACCTGACTTAGCCATTTACACCTGAGGAACAGAAGCTCCATTTATATGCTTTTGGCTGATTTGGATATCGCGATTTTAACACAAACATGGTAGCGAAGCAAAGGGTGAGACACAGCAGGGCACAATAAATCCCTGTCCACCCTTCTGGCTCATGTGAGCCATTTCTTCCACTATGCAGCTTACGAAGGACACACATTCAAATTCCAACAAATATGTGCACCAACGCGGGTGGCCGCCGGACCTCAAACATCTCTACAGCAACCGGATTCATACAGGACAAAGGACATTTTCATCTGGACAAACTGCGGTTGTGTGTGTGATTGTGATTTGTAAATTACATGTAAAGAGTGTGGGTTAATGCAAAAATAGGTTGAGAGGAAACAAATTATATTTTATGTTTAAAGTCATTATAATGCGGCAGCTAAAGGACTGGAGCATGTACAAAGTAGGTTTCTTACACTGAAGGCCAAAGATAAGTGTGCGGAAAAAAAAGAAAGGTGAGAGTAAATACACATTGCTCCAGATAAGCCTAATTTAGCTTGATAATTAACTTCAGAATTAAATTGGAAGGTCCTATAAAACAGCTTCTGACCAGCCTATTACACGTATCAGCCCCACTCTCTCAATTAATCTCCAGATCATATCATGTGACATAAATTGCTGAATGTCTTGACATATGAATATCACAATTTTGAAAATGTCACCCCATCACTTTACACTTTGGCTCCCCATATAAATGTTACTCCTTTTTTGTTTTCATACTGGATATAACTGTTTATTTTTTTTATTTCACTTAAAAATGAAATGCCTAAATAATTTGAAATTGTAACCTCCTTTGGATTTTTTACCTCTGGGGTTTTTTTTCCAATTGATTGGTTACTTAGTTTGTAGCACATACAATCTTTTTGCTTTCCCTAGTCAAGTGTGGGAAAGTTTTTGTTTGATGTGCTGGTTTATTCTGCGACCTCTATTGTCACTTATTTTAGAAAAATTACTTTTCAAACCATTATTTCAGGGGCCATCATAAAAGTTGTTTGATTGGTACAACAACTAACTTAAGATAAATGACTCATAGAACAAACCTAGGTAGCATAGTTTTTAGTGATGCGCGGGTCGAGGTTTTTTAACACCCGCAACAAACCCGACCCAACGTGACAGCAAACCCGCCCCGCTACAACTTGCACTGATTTACAACCCGAACCCAACCCGACCCGACACAAAAAGGAGGCAAGAGAAAAAGAATACAGTGGGTCTGTGTGACATGATTTGCAATGTAAAAAAACGATTCCTCTGTTAAGCTATGGATTTGAATGGAGCACAACATACCATTGGCTTTTGGCTGTAATTCTTAATACAAAGTTTAGGCGCTGTCTATTAATTGAACCTTACCGTGATTTCTGATCTTTGCAACCAAACGAAATGCCATCATGCAAAATATTGCAAACAGGCAGTTTTATTGGAACAAAATTAACATGACAGTGACGCACTGGCGTTATCGCCTACTCTCCCATACAGTATTGCGATATCCTGTCTATGAGGAAATTCTTTTTTCCTCATATATTTATTTCAAGATTGTTTTGGGGGGGGGGGGCTTTAGGCGATTTTTTTAACACAGCTTATAATGTCGGCCTAGGTGTATTTTTTCCCAAACTAGGCAAAAACAAAATTGTGTCAACAGTGCCAGGGTTTAAGCGATTACGGCACGCTTCCAAGACACGGCCAGCTGAACTGAAGGTTTGCTTGCTTGTTGCGCTAGTTGTTGGGACGCAGAGAACTGCTTTGGCCGCCATGGAGTTTTACACAATTATTCTTTGTCTCATGGTATGGTAATTAATGAGAGCAAGGCTAAGTTTATGACCATACAAGCTTCAGTGATAAGTTACCTATTCGTTTGGGTGATTGCCTATGTGTAGCCTATAGAATGGTGTGATAGAAATGTACATCCAAGAAGTGTCTTTACTGCCGATGGCAGCACACGCTCTGCTGTTAGAGAACACGTAGCTGATAAACGGTAGCACCTCAACAAGTTGATTTTATTTTTGAATACGAATCGTCATATGCCTTTCACTGTGAAGTGGCGAAAAAATGTTTTGTCTATGTGTTGTTTGGACCCACAGGTCAATAAAATTACTACTACTGTATAATATTTTGGTGCTGACAGCAGAACGATTTATAAGATGAGCTATCATTCAACCTTTAGATCCTCAGTCTAACCGTGGAGGATTAAGCCGCGCACCAGTGAGTTTGCGCACATCGAGAGTAGAGAGTAGGAAGATGGAGAGGTACAATTGGCATTCTATTCTGCTTAAGGTAGCGTCACATCGTTTGACAAGAGCATATTATCAAGGCTGTATGTCTTGAGCCCTCAAGTGGTCGATAGCCTATTATACTTTTTCTAAACCCGCGGGACCCACGGGTTCCGGGCCGACCTGCGCATCACTAATACTTTTAATTTAGTTTGATTTTTCTCACTTTAATTTTTTTCAGTTTCTTGCCATTTTCTGTAAGTAAAATGAAAGAAAAAGTGAGGAATTGTGGTAGAGGAAGGCACTCTTCTCTTCCCCCTTACCCATCATCCTGTCTGTACCTGGCTATTCAACCAATCCAGTCCCATTGTTATCTTTTGAATGTCCCTCCACCCCCCCTCTGTTGATCATTCATTGGTTTTCTCTGCCATTTGTCCTTTTGTAGCCAATCAGTTCAATCCTGACAGTAAAGAACAGCCCACCTTTTTTTTTTTTTTTACAATTTTCAGTGTGAGAGTATGCTTCTGCAATAAAAATTGAATTTATTTTAAGGCTTTTAACACATCTTAACCAGGGGTGCCAATAATTGTGGAGGGCGCTGTAAGTTAACACACAAATGGCCAGATTTGGCATCTGAGTAAAGGGGTTAAGATAAATCGCTGTGTTTCCACAGTCACGACACCTTGTGGATTCTTATACCACATCCCCTGAAAAATGAATGCAGCACTGAAAAGAGACACACTGAGTCAGGCCTGCCATAGGATACAATGTTATGGTTCGTTATGACCAAGCATACCAATAAGACCACTTAGCCACTTTTGCTTGCTTCTCTTAGTGCAGTTTACTATTGCAGTTCAAGCAGAGATGAGCCTGTGGTCTGAATACAATACTGATGATCCTTTTGAAATGCAGCTTGTTCGCAGAATTAAATACCTTTTTAAACATGTTAAACTGTTGTCACTATCTCCAAAAAAATGTTCAGAAATTGAACATATTTTCAAAAATTGTTAAAAAAAATATTTTCTGAAATGGAGATTTCCAACGGCCATGCATGTAAATGGCGGTATATTTGACAAAGTTCCTGGCCATGACACACTAAGGGAATTTGCCAAAATTTGCCCTAGAGCAGGGCTGCCTAACCCTGTTCCTGGAGGGCTACCATCGTGTAGGTTCTCACACCAACCAAAGCAAACCACACCAGAGAACTTGATGAGCTGCTAATAAGCTGATTCAGGTGTGTTGAATTAGGGTTGAGCAGAAACCTACTTTTTGGTAGCCCTCCAGGAACAGGGTTGAGCAGCCCTGCCCTAGGGTATGGCCAACATCCAATGAAAAACCAGGATGTGTTGACACCGGTTACATGTTCATCCGAACAATTGCATCAACCAACCGTCGATGAAGAACCGTGACCTGAATGGGGTGTGCATGAAGGTGCATTAGGGCTTAAATGGAGTAGGTGTGCAAACGTAAAGCTGCATAAACCTGCAGGACAGGGAGTCCTTGAGGACTGGGTTGGGAACCACTGCTCTAGACCATGGCACGGTGATAGGTCCCCTTGAGGAATAACTACCAAAAAAAGTTGAAGACAAATCTTTCTTGGGATCAGATAAGTGCAATGACTAGTCTAGATAAGAAGCAGGGTCGCAAAGTCATTCCATGCTGTGACTGAAGCAGTGTTTGATGTGGATATCCTTCCAGTGAGTTGTCCCCCCTGAATATATCTTTGTAAACCTAACAATGTAATTTAAAATAAGAAATAATATCTTAAATGCACTTCTGCGAATTATAGAGGTAGAACCATGCAGTTTAAAGTTTGAAAAGATGTCAACCCGCCTCTGCTTCACAGTGGATTGGTCCACTGCCAGGCGATTTTTACGCGACTTCCAAGGCTTGATTAGCACTTCATCAGCCGAACCTGCCGTAAGTAGAAATTTCTACCTTGCAAACATCCACCGAAAACAATGGCTCAGTCAAACATGTTTCTCTCCTTCCACCATTTACAGAGCTCCAGTCTGCGACAAAGATTTACGTTTTGCAACTTACATTCTCACATCGGTCGCGCACTGCACGACCAACACTTCATGCACTGTGTGCCTATTCTGGGCAGTGAGTCACTCCCTAATTTTCAGCCGCCGGCCCCAAATTTTTTTTCAGCAAGTCGCTTGGTACCATTTCTTCCATCAGCTAATCACAGATCGGCTGGTGCCATCAGCCAATCACAGCTCGGCTCTACTCATGCATCAATGAGAATGGCAAAGAATTTGACTTTGTCACTGTCAGCAGTGACAGCGAGTTTTGCGCACGGCAAATTTGTAAAACCTTGTCTGACACAAAAGATGTAAATGCTCCACAATGCGTGAAATTACAAGTACACTAGCTGGTCTGCTGCAGAAGTCAAATAGTCTACGTGTTAGGCCTTGGCTTCGGTGACTAATACTGCAGATCGGAGAGCAAATTTCAAGATATCAGAAAGCGTTTTCGTTACCTTTTTTTTATTTGGCAGTTGCTATGGATACAGCAGTTTTCAAAAGCATTTCAATGCAGAGAAGTACGGCAGTCCCAATTTCAAACCCTGCCGTAACCTAACCCTGACCCTAAACCTGACCCCTGACCCCTAACCCTAACCATAATCCCTAATCCTTATCCTAATCCCTTCAAATCGGCTGCCGTACCCATAAAACGTTGGTTACATATTGTATCCCCAGATTCTATGAGTATGAGCGTAGCCCTTTAGGTTTCCGCCCCACGTGCTCCACCATCGTCAGCTGAAGAAAAAGCTGTCTGTTATTGAGAGCCAAACTCTGGTCACGCGAATGTAATATAGGGTGGATAAGTTTATGTACAGGGGAGGGTTTGATGAAAAGTTGTCCCTTGGGGAAATGGAGATGTGTACAAACATTTAGACTTGATAACTTTTTCAAACATTCTTGTGAACATCAAAATCTACTCTTCAGTTCACAAAGTGCTTTCTGATAATGTTTCTTAAATAAATGCAGCAACAACTGATAGTCTGTTCAGGTATCTTTATATGTGCTTGTAAATATTCAGAAGAGTATCACGGTACTTTGCATGACCACAGTTTTGACCTGCGCACCTACATTTTGGCCTGCATGCCCAACTTTTTCAGGTTGGGAGCGCATGCGCTCCTAGGTCCAAAAGTTGCATGTTTTAAAACGCAACATGAATGCTGAAAGATATATAAAGGTTTTGGAGCAACATATGCTCCCCTCCAGATGACATCTATTCCAAGGAAGACCTTGTGTATTTCAGCAGGACAATGCAAAACCCAGTGACGTGCAGTCGGAGGTTAGTTTGGTGAGGCAGAAACCTTCCCTTTGCTTGATTCGCAATCAGATGATTAACTAATTTAGAAAGACGATTTGGCAGAATGACGGGCCATTTTAAGTTTTCGCGGCGTTATTACTCAGTAGGCTACATCAAGCTTGAAATGCTCACGAAACTGCAGATTTGTGAGTTCTTGCTTACAGGAAGCCAGAGACGTGCGGTGAGGTGAGGCAGTGACCCAAACTTTTATCACAGAATTTTGTGAACCTGTTCCCACATACTATTCCTGATTGACAATGAAAACAATTAAGACCAAGCCTTATGGAAGCCTGATGCTGATACAGGAGATAATAACTTAATTCACGTATATGCTGCAATTCGAGACTGCGAGGATGGAAATCTGAATAATCAATAAGGAAAAAGTCTCGGGTCGGTAATTCTGTTTTTAAACATTATGTTAATCGGATTACGAAAGAAGACTGAAAATAAACGCCCGCTTTTTGTTTGGGTGTAAAACCGAGTATTTAAAGGAGAACACATTATAGGCTATTGATTAAGCATTAAACTCTGCATAAGTCGAACTACGTTAATATTTTTTGATGACATTGCTTCGGCTTCCTGGAAGCTAGTAAGCGCAAATCTGCGGTTGAGCATTTCAGGTTCGATGTACTGAGTAATAACGCCGCGGAAACTTAAACAGGCCCGTCATTCTGTCGAATAGTCTTTCTAAACTAGTTAATCGTCTGATTGTTAATCAGGCAAAGGGGAGGTTTTTGCCTCACCAAACCAACCTTCACCGCACGTCACTGGCAAAACCACATACTGCAGCGATTACAACAGCATGGCTTCATAATAGAAGAGTCCGTGTGCTGAACTGGCCTGCCTGCAGTCCTGATCTTTCACCAATTGAGAACATTTGGTGCAAAATTAAACAAAAAGTCCGTCAAAGGAGAGCCAAAGCTCTACAGCAGCTGGAAGCCTGTATTAAACAAGAGTGGGATCAAATTCCAATGGCTAGATTCAAGAAACTTGTCTCCTCAATGCCCAGACGCCTCCACTGTGTGTTAAAAAGAAAAGGGGATACTACACAATGGTAAACAGGCCCCCGTCCCAACTTTTTTGAGACCTGTAGCAGCCATCAAATTTGAAATGAGCCAATTTTGCGGATAATATTGTAAAATTTCTCAGTTTCAACATTTGCTATATTATCTCTGTTCTATTGTGAATAAAATACTGGCTGGTGTGATTTGGAAGTCGTGTTTTGATTTTATTCACAATTCATATTTTGTCCCACATATTTTGGAATTGGGGTTGTATATATCAAACAGATTTTCAGTACCACACATGCCAGTATTTCCACATTTACAGATCAGACCCCATTTGCCATCATACACCATATAATAGACACTTTTGGTATGTGTGTCAATGTATCTGTCGTTAGTCGTTGCAAAATAATTAATAATTTGTAATCTTGTAATTACAAAATGGGCACCTCTAACATTATTATAAAATGGGCCTACTGTTATTACAGAATGGGAACATATAACAAAATGGGTAACTTTTTTATTACCGAATGGGCACACATGACAAAATGGGTCGGTATTACCAAATGGGGCCCAACAATACCTGTTCTTCGGAAGCACACTACATCTGCAGAAATTCAATCCTGCCCAGGCATGGCCATCTAGCCTGAGACCTTGAAATGGGTGCACATGTTTAGTGCGAGCATGGGCATGCATGTGCAAGTTAAGGCCATTTTAGGCTTGCTAGACGTATGTTGATAGACATCTTAAGTTCTGGACAATAAAGATGCTTTTCTGCTTAAACAAAGAGTTGAGCAACAAACTGCACAAAATTTAATCTGTGTGGTAATTATATCCCCGAACGCCAAACGGCGTTTCGGGGATATGATGTTTTTGGTCCGACCGCCGCTGCCGCCGCCGTCGCACCGCCCTACGTGTCCAAGCGATAACTTTGGTAATATTTCAATGAGAAATTTCATGTTTTGTAAATAAGTAAGTATTATAAAGAGGAAGAACAGATTCGATTTTGGACAATTTACAATTTCTAGATTGGCCACCAGGGGCCAAAAACGGAAAAATCAATGTTTTTATCATATCTCTGGAAATATTTGTCCGATTGACCTAAAATCAAGTGCAAATGAAAGGTCATGACCTAAGGATGTGTCCTACGATGACAGTATACCTGTTTGGTTCAAAATTTTGACACAAGGTGGAGCTTTGTCACATAAAATTCACCATTTTTGCCATATCTTTGGAACCATTTGTCCAATTGACATGAAACTATGTGCAACTGCAAGGTCACAACCTCACAACATGTCACATGATGACATCATACCTGTATGGTTCAATATTTTGCCAGCAGGTGGCGCTTTGTGATGGAAAATTACCATTTTGGCCATATCTTCAGAACCATTTGTCCGATTGACCTGACATTAAGTTCAAATGAAAGTCTATTCAAGGTCTATTCAAGTATTGGGGAATTGGAGGATTGGGGGCGTTCGGGGATATACCCCGAGTCATCACCTCAGATGGCATAAGCCTAGTTATAGGTATGTCTTTATTATCAAAACCAACTGATCTTCTGGCGAATGCAACTGAATTGACTTTCTATATCCATGACAACCACCAAAGTGTTGGTCCATTCAGCCAATTATATTATAAGACAACCAACGGCAGTCAGATATTCAACAGGTTCGACAAACCATCGAACATCACTTTTTTCTGCCTCTCTCACATCATTTTAGTTGTCAGACATGGTTGAAAATTAAGCACCTTACAAGTAGAAAACTGCCTTAAGATGTACAGAGTGAGGATGTGTGTGTATGTGTGCGCATATGGTTTATGTTCTGCTTCAGCCGAGTGGGTATTAGTGTGTATTTGATTGTTCTAATTTCTGGAAGTATGCACTTGTCTATGGATATGAGTGCATTTACCAGCAGCGTGAAAAGCATCTTTGTACATGTGTAAAAGCCTGTTTACTGGTGTACGAGGTATACAAAGGAACAGAAGAGGGTTGAAATAAGGAGACATCACCACTGTACCTCATACTGCGCAGGTCCCAGCCCCGGATGGCTGTGTCATTAGCAGTGGCCAGCTGTGTGCAGTTATGGTGTGGGCTCCACTTTCCTGACATGAACTTCAACTGCCCCTTCCCCTCCAGAGTGGCAGAGCCGGAGATCTGGGTGGATATATCACGCTCATATTAATTTTGTAACTATAAATATCATCACTGGCTAAATTCACAACATTCCCTCCTTTTAAAAGGTTTGGAATCACTGAGAGATTTTCAAGTTTTGAAAAGAAATAGATACCTCTATTCATAGAGGTAGTATCAACCTGATCAAAAATACAGCCTCTGAGGGCATCTGAATGGCTCACTGCTAAAACGTTCGTGTGGGAGCCCTGTGGTCAGGTCATTGAATCCCAGCCATGCCACTACCTGCTGTGGTCCACATCGGTGAGGTAACGTAACGTAACGTAACACAACACAACACAACACAACACAACACAACACAACACAACATAACATAACATAACATAACATACCAAGCTATGCTCGCCAGTTTCTTCATACTATTGTGAATATATCCCTTCAGATAATGAATGACTCAATGGTATCTAGCTTTAAGTCAAGCCTGCTCTTGAAAACCACCAAGGTCTCTGCCTCAACAATATGGTCAGGCAAGCTATTCCACATTGAAATTTCTCTTTGGGTGAAGAAATATTTCCGAATATCAGTGCTAAATTTACCGTTGGTCAACTTCCATTTGTGACCCCGAGTTCTACTCACAACACTTGGTCAAAGGAATCCTACATAATTCACTTTGTTAATCCATTTAACATATTTAACGACCTCAATCAAATCTTCCCTTCGTCTTCTTTTCCGAAGACTAAAGAGATTAAGGATCCTCAACCTCTTCTCATAGCTTTCGTCTTTTATACCTGGAATTAGCTTAGTGGCTCTTCTCTGAACTTTCACTAGAGCTGCTATATCTTTCTTAAATTATGGTCCCCAGAACTGTACACAATACTCCAGATGTGGTCTGAGGAATTTCTTGTACAAAAGAAGCATCACCTCCTTAGATTTGTACTCAATACTTCGGCAATGTATCCCAGCATCCAAATGGCATTTTTAACTGCTATGGCACAATGGCTAGAGCCAGTGAGGGTTTGGTCAAGAATCACTTCCAGACCTTTCTCATGTGGAGTACATTCCAGTTTTAAACCTCCCATGAAGTAATCCTGTCTAATGTTGTACTTACATGTACAACTTTACATTTCGCTACATTAAATTTCATTTGCCACATTTCTGCCCAATTCTGGATTCTATCCAAATCATCCTGAATCACTTTCGTGGACTCTAAACTATTTGCTAAACCCCCTAATTTGGTATCATCTGCAAATTTAACTAATCTGCTCTCAATATTCCTATCAATGTCATTAATGTAGATGAGGTACAGCAGGGGTCCCAACATCGTTCCCTGGGGGACGCCACTCCCCAACATACCTAGCTCAGATGAGATACCACTGACCACCACTCTTTGTGCTCTGTCCTGTTGCCAGCTTTGAATCCAGTCCAGAATACCTCCTGTAACTCCAATGGAGCTCATTTTTAAAAATCAGTCTCTTATGCAGTACTTTATCAAATGCTTTCTGAAAATCCAAGTATATGATATCATAAGCCCTGCTCTGGTCATAAGTCTTGGTGGCCTCTTCAAAAAATTCCAGAAGGTTTGTCAGGCATGACCTCCCCTTACAGAAACCATGTTGGCTATCCCTCAAGATACTGTTACGTTCAAGAAATAAGTCCAGCTCATATTTTATGATAGATTCCAATATTTTGCATGCAATGCAAGTTAAACTGACTGGCCTGTAATTTCCTGGCTCGGTACGGTCCCCTTTCTTATATAATGGTATTATATTGCCCTGTTTCCAATCATTTGGTATTTCTCCAGTTTCTAAAGACCATCTGAAGATGGCAGATAGTGGCTTCAAGATGATCTCACCAATTTCCTGTGAGGTTTTACGAAATGAACCAAGAGCAAACACCAGTAAAATGCAAAAAGGAGGCTTTATTTCTGAAGGGGGAAACCCCCCAACAGAGCTGGCAACAGTACAATGTCCGCAATCCAAAATCAGAATCCAAAGGGCGAAATCCAGAGTCATACACAGGGCACCAATCACAAAAAATCGTAGTCAGACAAAAGAGGTCAAAAAACAAGAATGCGGCAAAAGTACAGGGAGTAGGCAAAGCTCGATATCAAGGACGGTCCAGTCAGAAAGATAAACACTGAGAGATCAAGGCGAGAAACGTGGCACGAGAAAACTAGGGAGAACGATCTGACAAGAGTGTGAAGCAAACAGACATCTCATATACACATCCAGGAGAACCCATGACCAGGGAGAACAGGTGCAATCAATGGTGACAATGATTAGGGAGAGACACATGAGGGATAAACTAATTACATGAATTTGGCTGTAGCCAAAACACAGACAGGGATCACAAGACAAACCTAAGTACAAACAACAGCTCCGGTTAAGGAGTACTAAAAGTGCATAGTCTAAAGAAAAGGAAAGCATGAGATATAAGTGGAAAACTGCAGCAGAGATAATTAGGGATAGGCAAGGAGGCGGAGACTAGAATTGGGCGACAGCTGAGAGATCATTAGTTAATTAGTAAGTGCAGCTATACAATCCCAAGTGCTTGTTAGTAAGTTAGTCCAAATATACAAGGTTAGTGTGGATTAGTATTTAGCAAAAACAATTAACTGTTAGTATGTGTTAGTAAGACAGTAAAAGAGAGAGGAAGGAAGAACACGAGATAATGAAAGAAGATTGAAACCCAGAAACCAATAAATCACCCGAATGAGTGGCACACAAGACAAGGGACCGTGAGCAAAGATACACACATGACAAGACAGGGGAGACAAAGTGCAAAGCATGGAAATGAAAACATGGCTTGGAAACTAAATGATCTAAACATGAAAAATAATAAACAGGAAATCTAAATTACCAAAACACAAAACACAATCCTAAGAATAGTCAGACAGGCAGTGGTCACTAAACACAAGAATCCTTAACATGGCAGAGCCAGGCACAGAACTTAACATGACATGCAGAATCAGCAGGCATGGCAGAATCAGGCAGGCATGGCAGAATCAGAATCACAACATTTCCCTGAGCACTCTAGGACAGTGGTTCTCAACCTTTTTGGGGATCTGGACCCCCTGCATATTTAGATTGACCCTGAGGACCCCCCACCACCCGCCCAATCTGGGGGGTTGGGGTGAAATTTGATAGAAACAGCAGAAACGGCTTTTTTATTATTCTAATGCATAAAGTAAAACAACAGCATAGTTATGCCATTTCCAGAAATATTTATTTATTTATGCAGCATCTTCTGAACTTACACTTTCAGATATTGTCACAAACAGAATTATTGTACAGTAGATTTCAGAAATATGAATGTCAAAAAACAGATTTTTTTGCACTCATCAAAAACACACGAATGAAATCTCAATGAATATCACAATTAACTCTTAGTTTTATCAGTAAAGGTAGATGATGTGTGTGTGTGTGTGTGTGTGTTCAAGTGCTATCAAAGCAAAGCATTCTCACTTCTTTTTTTTGTGTCACTTGGGTGTGGTGAGGTGTCCTGTGTAACTGTTAGTGAGACACTTGCACTTGTATGTATGTAACAAACAGAATTATTATACAGTAGCTCTCAGAAATATGAATGTCATAAAACAGATTTTTATGCACTCATCAAAAACACACAAAAATGAAATCTCGATCACAATTAACAATTAGTTTTATCAGTAGGAGGCGGATGATGTGTGTGTGCTCAAGTGCTATCAAAGCAAAGCATCCTCACTTCTTTTTTTTGTGTCACTTGGGTGTAGTGAGGTGTCCTGTGTAACTGTTAGTGAGACACTTGCACTTGTATGTATGTAACAAACAGAATTATTATACAGTAGCTTTCAGAAATATGAATGCCATGAAACTGATTTTTTTATGCACTCATCAAAAACACACAAGAATGAAATCTCAATCACAATTAACAATTAGTTTTATCAGTAGAGGCAGATGATGTATGTGTGTGTTCAAGTGCTATCAAAGCAAAGCATTCTCACTTCTTTTTTTGTGTCACTTGGGTGTGGTGAGGTGTGCTGTGTAACTGTTAGTGAGACAGTAGCACTTGTCTGCCACTCATGAGTTTTTGTAACCTGGGTTGAATAGTGGCAACAGCTGTAATGATACTTCTCTCCAGTTGAAGACTGTTTCTCTGTTTGGTCTTTCGGTGTGTTAGAGCTGAGAAAGTGACCTCACATAAGTATGTCGACCCAAATGGCTGCAACTGGTAGAGAGCCTCTGTTGCAAGCTCTGGGTACTCCCTCTCCACACAGCACCAAAACTGCGTCAATGATGTCTCTGAAAACTTCAGTCTGTAGCCACTGTCTGAAGACAGGTCAATGAGGCTCTCGTGGAGTTGCTCTGGTGCTGTATCCATGCTTCCGTGCATGTACGGCCCGCATATCCAGTCAAGACTAGGTGACTTGTCCTCAATGTCTGGGAAGTTGGATTCAAACTCGGCTTTGAGTTTGGCCAGGTGCATTTTTACAGTTTTCAAAATGTTCTGCTTCATGTTCTGTGTGATGTCAGCTATCCAAGAGTTAAGCTGAGGGAAATTACTGACATCCCCCTTTTCACACCTTCTCAACCAGAGGTCAGTTTTCCTCATGAATGCTGAAACTTTATCATACATCTGAAGAACAGTTTTGTCATGACCTTGTAAGCTTGTGTTCAGCTCATTGAGATGGCCAAGAACATCAGTGAGGTAAGCCAGGTGAGCAAACCAGGTCTGGTCTTCAAGTTTAGCAGCCAGAGGATGTCCATGCTCTGAGAGGGAATCATGCACCTGCTCTCTCAGTTCAAATAGTCTCTGTAGTGCTTTTCCCCTCGATAGCCACCGTACATCTGTATGTAGCAGCAACTGATGATAGTCACTGCCCGTTTCCTCGCACAGCTTGTGAAACAGTCTTGAATTGAGAGGTCGTGATTTAATGAAGTTAATCACTTTCACAGAGTCTGTCATAACACTGTCCAGTTCTGGGCTCATTCGTTTGGAAGCTAACGCTTCTCTGTGAATTATGCAGTGCATGCTTTGGATGTCGGGGTTTACTTGCCTGATGCGAGCGACAAGTCCGCGGTGCCGACCAGTCAAAAACGCTGCCCCGTCCGTGCACACATGCGAGCAGCGCTTCCAGTCCAACTCGTGCTCCGTGAAAAAACAGTCAATTAAATGAAAAATGTCCTCACCCGTAGTTTTTTCAGGTAGCGGCTTGCAGAAGACGATGTGTTCAACTACATCGTTGACTGTGTCATCTTTGAAACGAGCAAACATGACCAACTGGGCCTCTCCATTCACGTCAGTAGACTCTTCTAACTGTGCAGCAAAAGATCCTGCTCTTTTCAGTTTGTCGGTCACCTGTTGAACAATGTCACCAGCCATATCATCCACCCTGCGGCATATAGTGTCTTTAGACAGCGGTACTGATCGGACTGCATATGCGGCTTTTTTATCCACCATGGTCTCAGCTAGGATAGCTGCAGCTGGTCCAATTAGCTCCTCGGCTATTGTATATGGCTTTTTAGCTTTGGCGACAAGCAAAGCTACCTGGTAAGTAGCTTGAAGGGAAATTGCTGAAGTCTGACTTGCGGCACGCATGTGATTTTGCACCCCTCTGAACTCGGACAATTTCCGCGTGAAAAAATCAGCAGTCTTGCCCACTGACGATGGGTGCCTGGTGCTCAGATGCCGCTGCATGTGTGCCGGTTTCATGGCATGGTTTGAAAGTACCTCTCCACATAAAAAACACAGAGGCTGCTGAGGGTCCGAATCAGTTGCTGTAAATCCCAACATGATGTATATTTCTTTATAAAGTCTCTTTTTGCTGTCTGTTTTCATTTTCTTTTCTGGCGGCCCAGAGTCTGTTTTGTCCGAAACAAGCGGTCTTTCTTTAAATTTGAGCCATTTTACAATTTTTTCGAGTCGTCTTCCTTCTTCTTCTTCTTCTGTTTTGTGTAAATGTGTGGGTCATCTTATTTGTTTGTAACATTAATTTCAAGCGCTAACCTGGCTGAACCGTCAAGCTAATGAGTTTTACCACATCCGCTTCCCGCAAATATCTGACAATAAAAGCATTATTAAGAAATAAATAGTGTATGACCAGTGAAACACTGAAGGGCTCATAATTTGAAAGGGATGCAGACCCTGTTAAGTTTGTATTAACAGCGTCACGCAGTAACTTTAACAATATTATGTCATAGGATGTTTTTAAAGATATATTTCATTTTCACTGACACCTTTCCACGGACCCCTTGCAATTACACCATGGACCACTAGGGGTCCGCGGACCCCTGGTTGAGAATCACTGCTCTAGGATATAAGCCATCAGGACCCGCTGCCTTATCTGCTTTTAGTTTATGCAACTTGTCTAATACTTCGTTACTCCGAACCTCAATTTCTGCTAAATAATCTTGAGCATTTAACATGCCCTCTGGCCAAATAAAGCCCCCCCTGAGGTAAAATTCTTAACAAAGTAACTCTTTGAGGCATCCGCAATATCCTTGTTATCATATAGCAGCGATCTGTTTTTATTCTTTATGGACTTAACTTGCTCTTTAACTTTCCTTTTTCAGCTACAGTACTGAAAGAAGCGCTTTGGGTTAGTTTTTTTGCCCCCTCTGCAATTTGTCTTTCATACAGTCTTCTAGCATTCCTCAGCTCTTTTTTGACCACAGCCCGCATTTTACAGTATTCAGCTTTAGTGTTCTCATTGTTATCCTTTATGTACATCTTATAAAGATTCCTCTTTTCCCTCAAAATCCTAGGAATACTTTTGGTCATCCACTGAGGATTCCGCTTTTTCAGCTTACTTTTGGACACCTTTGGAATGAATCTGCATTGTGATTCAAGTAAAACCCCCTTAAATCTTTCCCACATCTCATTTACAGACTCACAGTCCAGGAGTGTCTCCCATTTTATTTCATTTAGATATGAGCGCATCCTGTCAAAGTTTGCTCACCTAAAATTGGACATTTTTGTTTTTGAATACACCTTTTTAACTTCCCATGAAACATCAAAATAGACGGCAGAGTGATCACTTGTCCCAAGTGGCTCCAGCACCTCAACATTGCTAATTCTATCTGGGTCATTACAGAGCACCAAGTCTAAAATTGCCTTTGCTCTGGTAGGTTTGGTCACGAACTGCACCAAGAAATGATCATTTATAACATCTAGAAATTCTTCCTCCCCCCTACCCTGTCCTTTCACCATTTCCCAATTGATACCAGGATAATTTAAGTCTCCCATAATAATAGTCCCTCCACCTCTACAAGCTTGCGTAATCCTCCTAAAAAGTGTAGAACCTAAATGTTTGATTTAGCTCACAACATATGTCAAAAATAATATTGTTGGAACACATGCTCATTATGCGTGTAAAATCTGAATGTTTGGTTGATCTTTCCCCATTCAGGCCCAGCAATAAACTTTTATAACCTAGAATGGTCTTACAGCCTGCCTGTGAGAGTGGCATCCTTTGTTCTACTCCGCAGGAGGCTGGAGACATTTAGTTCCACGGCCCACCTTCTCCTCTGAAACTTGCACCACTGTTCTCATTGAAGTTAAAGCCCAGTTACATTAATCTGCTTAGAACAATCTAAATCTCTGTGAAATTCATAATATGTTCATGTTCAATATCCTGTAAAGAAATCACTTATATATTTATAACAAAAATGGACTATACTACTCCATTTAAAGGCTTTTCCATGACAACTGTATCATATTAGCACATATTCCTATCATGTTTGGTCTTGTTATTCTCGGGGGAATCCAAGGACTTGAATGGGGAACGTTTCATTTCCCTTGAAATTATGGATGATCCGATTTGGACACACTTGAAAATTGGTCAGATTCCGCTCACCTCTCCATGCAAAATAATCTTATCACCTCAGTGAGTAAAATCCAGATTCAACCATTCCTTCCTCCGCCTTGTTCTGAGGCGTGGTGTTGAGTGCTTAAAGGCGGGAGGTTCTAACCGGAAGGGGCTCTCTCGCTCTTCTTCTTTTCTTTTCTATTAAGATCTGACGCGTGAAGGGTGGGTTGGGGAAAGTCACATGCCGCCTCGCTCCGTGGACCTAGGTAGGCGGAGCGAGGTGGCATCTGAATTTCTCCCCGGCCACGTGGTATGGCCTGGTACCGCGGGGCCTTCAGCTCTTTCCAGGAATGAATATATACGCTCTTCCTAAATTATGTGTAACTGGTAATTGGCTTAGCGTTGATTTGTTTGATTCAAGTTTGTGCCTACCTGATAATTAAATTATTGTTTTTCTTTTTTCAGCTTGCGTGATCTCCATGACTCCAAACACTTGTACATTCTTTCTAGCTACGTTACGCTGGAGACTTAGGGGTTACGCTCAGCCAAGGACTGACTGATCAGCGGCTTTGGGATGAGAATCGGTTTTCATTAAGTTAGATAGACAGCCAGGATTGACCTACAGAAAGGGTTTATGTTTGCTGGTTCTGGGGTTTTAGCCTGAAGGAAACCCAAGGATGAAAAGTCGGTTATCTGTAAAAATTCCCATGAAGGAACCCATGGGCATACTGAATCTGGGTTCGCTGTAATTCAAGCCAAAAGATGCTGTTGAAGTGATGGCTGACTTCTAATCCTCTGGTATTACCGAGGAACCTAAGCTGCGGAAATAATACTAAGACCCGGGGGTATATATTTTAGTGACGCAGACTGGCATTAATGAGTCCGGGGGGTCATCTCCTCGAGATTCACGCATGCTGTCCCAAAACTATCGATTCTAATTCTAATTTGGAGTCAGATATTTAACGAGGATACAACTAAATTTGGTATTCTAATTGTTTTGTGGAGACAGATGAATCGTAACCGCTGCGTTTCCATGCCCGGTCTTTGGACGGAGAAAAATGACCATTATATTGTGGTTCACACCAGCCAGGAAAATGCTCGAATTAAAGTTAGTCAAAAAGAACACGTGAATCCTTCCCCCACTGCAATGTCCGTCCTTGGTATTGTTTTGTGGGGCTTTACAAAAGCATTTCACTGATTGTACTGTCCAAAGCTGGTGGTTGATAGCATACTCCTATGTTTAAACCTGTCTCATGTTTGCCAATGAGCCTGACCCAGATATCTTCACAGGACAAGGAATGTTCAATTTCAGAAATTTCCAGTACATTTATGTTTTCGTTCACATAGATTGCTACGCCCCCTCCTCACCTATTACATCTATCCTTCCTAAAGAGCTTATAACCTTCTATATTATATTCATTTCCATCCTCTTCACTTAGCCATGTCTCTGTAATCCCAACTATGTCATACCCCTCAAGCCTCAAGTTCTGGAAATTTATTTTTTATGCTTCTTGCATTTTAATAAAAACATTTCAGGTTAATACTAATGCTCTTCCCCCTTGATTTCCCACGTGGCCGCTGCTTCAAGCCCCCCACTTCGCTTTGTTGCTTTAAAAGTAAATCATTGATAGTGCATGTAATGCTGTAAGCTTCCATCGGGGCAGTCTGCATTTCCCTATGTGTAACACTCACTAACCTCCCTGCCCCTCAAGACCCTAGTTTAAATAATCCTCTGCTACCCTCAACATACGCTGGCCCAGAGCAAAGGTACCCCTCCGGTTCAGATGCAGCCCGTCAGGCTTGAACAGGTCACCCCTGTCCCAGAAAAAGTTCCAGTGCCCCAGAAACCTGTACCCCTCTTTCCTACACCAAGTTCGTAGCCACGTGTTAAACCTCCAGATAAAATTCTGCTTGCACGTGGTACCGGTTGAATCCCGGAGAACACTACCGTTGAGGATCTGCTCCTAAGCTTCTCAGCTAATTCCACTAATTTGCCTTGCAGAACCTCAAACATACCCTTACCTATGTCATTTGTCCCAACATGGACATGACAAATGACATTTCTACTGCCTAGACACACCCACACATCAAATATCAAAGTTCAAGGTCAAAGGATCATGCAACGTGCCACTCATATGTTAAGGGTAGTCATTATATTAATCAATAGCCTTTCATCTAAACAATATTTCTTCTAGGTGGGATGAGCACATATTGTAGGCTTAGGCTCAGTTACGCATCTCCGATTTGAATAAAAACTATTTGAAAGGGTTTTGAAAGAGGCAATAAATCTGCAAAATCAGTGCAACGCAGTGCATTTTGAATCACATTACAGCGCCTACAACGCTCTTGGACATCCACGTTATCAGCACAATTGCTGATCTACCTCTAAAACAGCTTTATTCAACTCTTGGGCAAGTGGACAAATAGCCCACATACGCTAACATGCGACTACGCCATGGCACCATTGTGTAGTGCACGGACAGTTAGACATAAGAGTTACAAATGATCATATGTTAAAGCAATTCTTACCTTTCTGGCATTTTCACGCTTTTCGTTTGTAATCTTAAAATGCTCCTAATAAGCGTATGGCACGCTAAAATGTAAAAGAAATCCAGGAGGTGTTGAAACTCTTCAATTCTCATATATTTCTGATAAAATTCTGACCAATCATTTTCTCCAGTCCGAATATAATGATTTGCTGACTGTCCTGTCTGTCATCCGTCGCAGCGCGCCTTCCAGTTGCCTACAGCTGTCACCGCATGTGAGTCAGGCGCCTCTCTGGCAGAAAAAAACGATGCATTTGGCTGGAAACAAACGGGTGCTGAAATGCTATAATTACAGTAATAACGAAAATGGTAGTTCGTCAGACTACAAAGGTAACTAAATGTTACGAGGGCGTTTTATTTTATACCACATACAGAATGGAATATTTTGTCATTACAGTTTGTTAGTTTTCACTTACCGGTGCCTCTAAATCTGACTCCATTGACCCGTTTCACTCTCCTACAAAAGAAAATAAAAAATATTGCGTGCAGCGTGAGGAAGTGAGCAGCGCGAGTGAAACGGGTCAATGGAGTCAGATTCAGAGGCACCGGTAAGTGAAAACTAACCAACAGTAATTAAATAATATTCAATTCTATATGTGATATAAAATAAAATGCCCTTGTAATGTTTAGTTACCTTCGCAGTCTGACTAACTACCAGTTTTTTTTTTTTTCGTAGGAGAAGTCTGGCGATCGGGGGGGAGAGGTTGGGACTTTGGAGGGAGGCGGAGTTGTTCATGCTCAAATTTTTACTGAGTGCTGTGTGACATCCCACAAAGGTAAGAATTGCTTTAATAAGTTATATCTGAGCCCAGAAAGGGGGAAAAAAATTGCTTCCTGGGCAGAGGCGAAGCGGTGAATTCCCCTCGCTGAAGCAGGACTGCTAGACAGTAGAAGGGTCATTCCATGCTAAACTATACAAATACGTGCCAATGGTGATGAAAATTCAATAACACCTTTTCCTAAGTTTTTCATTGCAGTGGTGAAACCCCATCCATGGGCATCGCAAATAAGCAAGCAAAAACATAAACCGAGTGGTCACTTCATTTCAGTGACCCCATAATGTACTAAGGTGGCTGGTTTTGTGGGTGTAACGAGGACACAAAACAGATATTGAATTCCTGAAAATCAGATACATTTCAAAGCTAATTCTTGTATGATAAATGGCCTCAGTCTATTAGATACATTTATGGACTATTACGGCCAGTCAATGTTTTTCATGTCTATTGTCCTCAATGTTTGTATTCCGTTCACCTGGCTTCAGTGCAAAGCATTGTTAAATTTTTTTTACATTTTCTCATAGACTTCAGTAGCATTGAACTTCTTTTAGCAACCACTGACGTCACCATCTACTGGCCTTTAAATATAATGCAAATTTTTTGAGATTTCCGCATCGGTCTCACTTTTTTAGATCCGGGTGCTGCGTCCATCTTTTCATTCAGTCTATGCACAGGACACGATCTACGCATATTTCTGGATGTTGTTATGGTCGTAACGCAATATTAGGACATGGAAAATTTTTCTTTTTTCGATCATTATTTCTTAAAGCATGATATAGCTTTAATACGAAGCGAGTCTTCAAATTGGCTTCAATACCAGGGGGCAGACATTTTTAGTTGGGAAATCTTCTGATTTTGAATATGATCTTCGGAAACCTCACCTTTCAAAATGCTTCATAACTTTAACCTCAGGCAGTTTTCATCTCCTGATTAGCCACAGTTGCTCAGATTAATTGGTAAAACTTTCAATCAAACATATGTCATGCACTGAGGTAATGGTCAACTCAAGCTTTGTTTAGTCAGGAAATCACATGAAAATGTTCCAAGGGTTTTTTTCCCATGGTTTAATTCAGAAACAGGGATACTGCAACCGCTGAAGTAAAATTTCTGGGTCACCCCCATGAATGAACAACTGGGCAGCACTGCGGTTTTTAAATTGCTGTTGAATAATAACTCTATGGGTAATCTCATCACTTTTTCCACCAAATTAAAGATAAAAAATTGTGGCTATTTTTTGGTATAGATCTGAATTTGATACTTTGTTTTGTTGCCGAGATATAATGATTTTACTGCCGTGAGTAGGCATCAAAATAAGTATTTCAACAACCCTGGTGACGTGATGTGCATTGCTACAAGTAGAGTCTCAGCCCATCAGGTACAGAGTGAGCCAGACTGCCCCAAAGCTCAATTAGGGCAAATACTGAGTTTGTCAATCCTCACAAATAAGATTTCTATCGTGTTCAATCGTGGACCTCCTCTTGCCGTGGTAACTGGCAAACGGACAATTAAATAACCAACATGCTCAAGCTTTCTAAGTTTCCCTGCTCTGGCACAACAGTTTAGTGATACTGATGGAGAGCTGCAAGAAAGAGATGGAAAATGTGATGCCATTGAGTGCTGTTTGTATGCTGTGGTGTGAATTGCAGCCTGCATGCCGTTGGGCGCTCAAAATACACGCAGGGTGACTATTGCGTAAAACTCTAACAGTAATGATCAGAGGAATGACTCAGTCTCAGGTGAGCCCTAAACATGATAGCAGGTGCAGAATTGGCTGTAACAGGAAAATTTCAATCAAGAAGATGGATTGCAGGTTAGCCTTGAAGTATGCCACACAAGTATGACATCTGAGTTATAAAATAATGAAGCAGCTCTGTCTCACCACAGCCTTGGTGGAGTTCTCCTGAAGGTCCCACAGTAGAACATGGTTATCGGCTAGAGATATTAGCTTCTTGCCATCACCCATGGGCTCCCAAAGAGTGCTGGGAAAAAGGAGGAGAGATGCAAAGGTACAGATTCAATATGGATCGGAGTCCCAACAGGAAAGACAGGGCAAAGGTTTTTCTGGTTCAACAAATGCACACATTCTCCCACACCCATGCACCAATGCATGAATTTGGACAACCCACGAAGCAAAATTTGCATTTGACCCTGCGGATAGACTTCCACAAATGGGTTTAGATGTAATTATGACTCAGCCTTGCAACAAATATATAATTCTGTATAATTGCAATTTCGTCAACTCAGCTAGTAATTAAAACTTTGCTTGACTTATTCAGAAGGTTTCCGTGGTACTTTGCATTCAGGGTTAAAAGCTGGGTATCAACATTTGCACCAGACTCCATAAAATGGGAAAATTTAACAAGACTTTCCAGGCTTTATAAGAATAAGCACCCTTGTGATTGGAACCAAAAGTTGATTGCATGGATTTGTGTTGAGTGAGCTGTTATGACTGAATGAAAAAATCCTTCTGAATTGGAGCAATGTTAGGGCTGAATGACGGGAGATGCAGCTCACATTCTGAAGTTAACAACTGCAACCTTGAGGCACATCAGAAGCTTAACTGCCTGCAACACCCACAGAGATAATTCCGTCATCACGGAGAGGATTGACTGATCTGTATAACATGCTTTTCCTAGGCCTCTGTATTATGCTCACATTGATTTGTCACCATACCTCCACCACGAACAAGTTGCACCACCAAAACTCTTTTTTCAGAAACTTAATTTTTGTTACTGGACGAGTTGGAGGAATAGCTGGGGAGGGGGATGCCTGACCTACTGTGCTAAGTCTGCAACCCCTGCAGCTGGCACCACATAAGATTCTGCAAATGCATGGGTGGACGATTTTTTTTATAACCAACTTTGAGCATCAATATTTTGGGACATGTCACAGTTTCAATTGCAAAACCGCACCAATTCAATATCGATGACAAAGCGTAATGCAAATGGGTATTGTTTACCCAGGTGCGTAACCCGTTTTCTGAAAATTCATCACAAAAAAGTTTAAAAAGTGCACTTTGCGTCTTCAAGTTATATCACCATGTGGTGGTTGGTCCGAACAAAATATTGCATTTTAAAGATCTCATGTTCTCCAACATTTTCATATTTGGCTCATCTTCTAGCCATGATTACTTCTGTGTCAAAGTGATTTTCAAATATAGGGATATTTTGAGACTGGCAAAATGGAAAATTTCAAAGTACATTTATTCAAATGAGCACTATAGAAGTATTCAACAAATGAAGGCATAGTTTGCAAGTTAAACTTCCACCTTATACTGTCATGAGCAACATGCCCAGTCTTAATTATCATGATGTGATGAAAATAGGGTTTTCCTAACTGGTCATCATGAGCATGTGAAACTTAGCTGGTGTCATCAAGCCAATCTGCAAATACACTCAACAAAAATAAAAACGCAACACTTTTGTTTTTGCTCCCATTTGTCATGAGATGGACTCAAAGATCTAAAATTCATTCCAGATACACAATATTACCATTTCTCTCAAACATTGTTCACAAATCTGTCTAAATATGTGATAGTGAGCACTTTTGCTTTGCTGAGACAATCCATCCCACCTCACAGGTGTGCCACATCAAAATGCTCATCAGACACCATGATTAGTGCACAGGTGTACCTTAGACTGTCCACAATAAAAGGCCACTCTGAAATGTGCAGTTTTGTCTCACAGCAAAATGCCACAGATGGCGCAAGCATTGAGGGAGCATGCAATTAGCATGCTGACAGCAGGAATGTCAACCAGATCTGTTGCTCGGGCATTGAATGTTCATTTCTCCACCATAAGCCGTCTCCAAAGGCGTTTCAGAGAATATGGCAGTACATCCAACCGGCCTCACAACCGCAGACCACGTGTTACCACACCAGCCCAGGACCTCCACATCCAGCAGGTTCACCTCCAAGATCGTCTGAGACCAGCTACTCAGACAGCTGCTGAAACAATTGGTTTGCATAACCAAAGAATTTCTGCACAAACTGTCAGAAACCGTCTCAAGGGAAGCTCAACTGCATGCTCGTCGTCCTCATCGGGGTCTTAACCTGACTCCAGATCGTCGCCGTAACAGACTTGAGTGGGCAAATGCTCACATTCGATGGCGTCTGGCATGTTGGAGAGGTGTTCTCTTCACGGATGAATCTCGGTTTACAAAACCCAAAACCAGTGAAGTTGGCACGTTACGTAAATCGTAGATAAAAACAGAATACAATGATTTGCAAATCCTTTTCAACTTATATTCACTTGAATACACTGCAAAGACAAGATGTTTAATGTTCAAACTGAGAGACTTTACTTTTTTTTGCAAATAATCATTAACTTAGAATTTAAAGGCAGCAACACATTGCAAAAAAGTTGGCACAGGGGCCTTTTTACCACTGTGTTACATCGCCTTTCCTTTTACCGACACTCAGTAAACGTTTGGGAACTGAGGAGACCAATTTTTGAAGCTTTTCAGGTGGAACTCTTTCCCATTCTTGCTTGATGTACAGTTTAAGTTGTTCAACAGTCCGGGGTCTCCGTTGTCGTATTTTATGTTTAATAATGCGCCACACATTTTCAATGGGAAACAGGTCTGGACTACAGGCAGGCCAGTCTAGTACCCACACTCTTTTACTACGGAGCCATGCTATTGTAACACATGCAGAATGTGGCTTGGCATTGTCTTGCTGAAATAAGCAGGGGCGTCGATGAAAAAGACGTTGCTTGGATGGCAACATATGTTGCTCCAAAACCTGTATGCACCTTTCAGCATTAATGGTGCCTTCACATATGTGTAAGTTGCCCATGCTTTGGGCACTAATACACCCCCATACCATCACAGATGCTGGCTTTTGAACTTTGCGCTTATAACAGTCTGGATGGTTCTTTTCCTCTTTGGTCCGGAGGACACGACGTCCACAGTTTCCAAAAACAATTTGAAATGTGGACTCGTCAGACCACAGAACACTTTTCCACTTTGCATCAGTCCATCTTAGATGAGCTTGGGCCCAGCGAAGCCGGCGGTGTTTCTGGGTGCTGTTGATAAATGGCTTTCGCTTTGCATTGTAGAGTTTTAACTTGCACTTGCAGATGTAGCAACGAACTGTAGTGACTGACAGTGGTTTTCTGAAGTGTTCCTGAGCCCATGTGGTGATGTCCTTTACACACTGATGCCGGTTTTTGATGCAGTACCGCCTGAGGGATCGAAGGTCACGGGCATTCAATGTTGGTTTTCGGCCTTGTCGCTTACGTGCAGTGATTTCTCCAGATTCTCTGAACCTTTTGACGACATTACGGACCGTAGATGATGAAATCCCTAAATTTCTTGCAATAGCTCCTTGAGGAATGTTGAATTTAAACTGTTCGACAATCAGCTCACGCATTTGTTCACTAAGTGGTGACCCTCGCCCCATCCTTGTTTGTGAATGATTGAGCATTTCAGGAAAGCTGCTTTTATATCCAACCGTGGCACCCACCTGTTCCCCATTTGGCCCGTTCACCTGTGGGATGTTCCAAATAAGTGTTTGATGAGCATTCCTCAACTCTCTCAGTCTTTTTTGCCACTTGTGCCAGCTTTTTTGAAACATGTTGCAGGCATCAAATTCCAAATGAGCTAATATTTGCAAAAAATTACAAAGTTTACCTGTTCAAACATTAAGTAACTTGTCTTTGCAGTGTATTCAATTGAATATAGGTTGAAAAGGATTTGCAAATCATTGTATTCTGTTTTTATTACGATTTTCTGAGTCCCCAGACCCCCAATAAAGCAAAAATTGCACATTTCAGGGTGGCCTTTTATTGTGGACAGTCTAAGGTACACCTGTGCACTAATCATGGTGTCTGATGAGTATCTTGATGAGGCACAACTGTGAGGTGGGATGGATTGTCTCAGCAAAGCAAAAGTGCTCACTATCACTCATTTAGACAGATTTGTGAACAATGTTTGAGAGAAATGGTAATATTGTGCATCTGGAATGAATTTTAGATCTTTGAGTCCGTCTCATGACAAATGGGAGCGAAAACAAAAGTGTTGCGTTTATATTTTTGTTGAGTGTACAATTTCCAGAGTCAACACCCAACAAAAATCTATGCGAAACATAATTGATCTGGATACTTGACTTGTACGACAAGATAAGCTATTGCAGATATTAAAAACATTCAATTCATGAGATTTTCTACAATGAAAAAAAGTTGGTTTATACTCTTGTTGGAACAGATGTGTCAGTGGATGACTGCAAGGAAACATATTATTTGGACTTATATCTATTTTCCAAGAAGTGTTTTCATCCCTTTCCCATTCATGTCAGCCAGTAAAAACTAGTTTGAGCACCTTGGATGTTTCAAAAACGTTTTTGATCAGTGTGCTTTGTCCAAACTACCCAGCCCATTCAAAAAAAAAGGTTCCACATGGTAATATTTTTTGGACCACCTTTAGCTTTGATAATGGTGCAGATTCATCATGGTATTGTTTCGACGATCTTTTACAATGTTACAACACTCATTTCTGACCAGATTTACATTCATTTTTAGCCAAGATATCGTTCTGACAAGTCAAACCCCTCTGTTAAGCACACCCCATAGACATTCAATTAGTCCTGGTCCAGACTCTGAGGTGGCCAATTCATAAGTGAAAATGATTCCTCTTGCTCGATTCACCCTTCTTTCACAATTTGAGCCCATCTTGGCATTGTTACCCTGAAATATGCCGATGCCATCAAGGATAAAAAAAGTTCACTGATGGGGGGGGGGATTCAAGATGGCGGCGTAGTGGAAGCTCCATATTACAACATTAATATTCTCATTTATTTCGGCACACCAAGTCATATCTAGCTAATGTTCTACATTGGATAGCGTAACATGAACATTGGTGACTACTTTTTGAGATGCCCTATGACACTATGCCTCTGAAAAACACCATGAAAGCAAACATGGATGAATGCACCGTGAGACAAGCTAACCCCCCAAAAGCTAAAGAAATTCTAGCTGCTGATAGCAAGACCAATGAAGCTGAGCCTTCACCTCACCAGGCGATACAAGAGATTACTGACAACATCTTAAAAGCCATGGACAAAAAGCTGAGTCCCATAACCGAGACGATTCAAGCTCATGCATCGGAGCTGCAAGGTCTGGGTAAGAGAGCTGACGCGGGGGAGGAAAGGAGTTCGGGGTGGAGGAGGCTTCCGACCAGGCCAGCCTGCGAATTCAAGCACTCGAGAAGGAAATGCGAAGCATGGCTGAACATATTGACAATCTCGAGAACAGAAGCAAAAGAAAAAATATACGGGTCATCAGACTGCCAGAGGGAGCGGAAGGCCCCCAGCCTGTGAAATTTTTTGAAAGATGGCTGCCCGAATTTCTACACATGGAGACCAAAGCTGGACGGGTTAAAATTGAGAGAGCACATCGCACATTAGGCCCGAAACCTGGCAAAAATCAAAGCCCTTGGCTCGTTCTCATCAGATTCCGTAATTTCAACGACAAGCAGAGAATATTGGAGGCTTCCAGACGTAGTGGGACTGATCAACAAGCTCTGGTCTACAAGGGATCCAAAGTTATGTTTTTTCAGGATTTCTCAGCTGCAGTCACACGTAAACGCCAAGGATTTGACGAGGCAAAGAAACGGCTGAGGGACATCGGCACTCCATACTCCCTGCTCTACCCCACTATGTTAAGGATCACTCATGATGGGACTTTCAAGGTATTCGACTCCCCTGAAAGCGCTATGGCCTTCGTGGATAGCCTAGGGGGAGGACATTGCATACTGCAATCAACATCAGATGCTTGACTTGGCGTCGCCCGCTGACTTTTGCTGGTGTTAAAACTCTATTGATGGGCTGCAGGACTTATGTGCGTTAGTAAGTGCAATATCTATATGTATATTTTCCCCCCTTTTATTTTGCTGTATTAAGTGGGTATGACACTAGCCCGCACAAGGAAGGAAACAATAGAAGTCCCCTATGAGGAAAGAGAAGAGTGCCTCTCCAATTTTTTTCTTAGTTATTCGGTTATTGATTCTTTATAATTTTCTGTTATGTTGCTTATGTAAGGGAGAGGTGATGGACAGTGTATTTAGAGGTCTGGTAATCCCCTGGTTGTTTAATGGTGAAGCCCCCTTTGGAAAGCACTCTTGGTGCTTCTGTTTTTTGTTTGTTTGTTCTTTATGGCTCAGCTACAGTTTCTCCAGGCACGCCATCGATAAGGCAGCATTTTTTCAGAGACATTACAATCATAAAAAATCATAATAAATCATAATCGTTGGTAAGAATGTCAGGCTATGTAGATGGAACATTTAGGGCAGTCACTCACCAATTAAGGGCAAAAAGGTACTGTTGGCATCAAAAATGGAAAATGTTGATATAGCACTCTTATAAGAGATGCACTTAGATGATAAAGAACACCTTAAATTACAACAATGTGGTTTTGAACATGTGCATTTTTCCTCCTTCACTACGATGAGTAGGGGAGTGGCTATTTTAGTTATAAAGAGCTTATCTTTTAAATTGATTGATTGTATTAAGGACAAGTATGGACAATTAGTGCTAATTAAAGCTGTTTTTCATGGAGAAGAGTTTGGTATCCTAAATATATATGGTCCACCAGGCCATCCCCTTAATTTTTTTTCACAGACGTAGTGTCAAAGATTGCTGATTTGTCAATGGAAAATATTTTCATAGGAGGTGATTTTAACTGCCTTATGAATCCGTTGATTGATAGATTCCCCAGTGGTCCCCAGTCTGCTGCTCCACAATCAATGTATGTTTCCGGTCTTTATAAAAAATTGGGTTATGTGGATGTGTGGAGAATGCTTCATCCTGCAGATAAAGAATAAAGGTTTTTTTCTAACCCACATAAGTGTTATTCGAGAATTGATTATTTTTTTGTACCTCAGTCTATGTTGAATTCAGTTCTCCTAAAATTGGATAAATTGTTAAATCAGATCATGCAGCTGTGTATTTGGATATTGAACCTAAAAATGCTGAAGGGCAGTTTCGGCACTGGAGACTGAACTATTTTATTTTGAAGGATCATAAATTTATAGATTATCTTATATCAGAATTCTAAGTCTTTCTTCCTTTAAACTCTTCCTCAGCCAGTAGCCCCAACTTACACTGGGAAACCTGTAAGGCCTATGCCAGAGGGTTAATGATTTCATATATTGCCAGTAAAAGACATAAAATTGCAGAACAGCAGAAATGACAAGAAACAAGGAATCATACCCAAAATTTTAATGCAATAGCGGGATTACATTTTCATTTAAATATTGTCCACAATGGGCTTCCATAGTCTCTAATACAAACCTTGGCTCGATCTGTGACCATATTTGTGATACAAGTCATTGTTATTTCACCATATCAGGTTTGACCTTCGAAGGTCACAGACAGTCAAGTGGAATGTCACCAAATGAAAGGTGATATGTGACTTCCTATAAGTGTACAATACACATGTTCTCTATCTCCAATACTTTCAAGCCAAGAAGGGTTTGAAAATTGCAACATTTTGCTTGACCTCAAGTTTGACCTTTCAGGATCATCGGAGGTCAACTTTCACAAAGCCAAATAGGTCACACATGACTTCCAATTTGTCAATAATACAAACTTAATCTCTATCTGCAACCATTTAGCTTCCACAGGCGATTTTGCCCATTTTCCATGTGCAATTTGCCAACGTTAAAGTACAGCGCCCCCAACTAAACCCACTTCCGTCAAGTTCCAATTCAATCAAAATAGCACTCGCACTGTACATCAAGTGTACCTTGGTGAGTTGATTACCAGATTTAGAAATAAAAAAAACACATCAGACCGTTTTTGAAAAATATATTTTTGAAATTTCAAGTCCTATCTTTTAACATTGTCAATGTTTTCTTTGACCCCAAGTTTGACCTTTCAAAGTCATCAGCGGTCAAATTTAACATTGCCAAAATATAGGTCATATATGACTTCCTATTTGTAGATAATACAGACTTAATCTCGATCTGCAACCATTAGGACTCCACAGGCCATCTTGCATATTCTCTGTAAGACCCAATGTTGAAGTACAGCACCAGCACTATACCCACTTCTGTTGATTCAATCAGAATAGTGCTTGCACCGTGCATTGATGGTACCAAGCAAAGGTGATTGCCTAATTTAGAAAAAATTCATCTGCCAGTTTTTGAGAAACAATTTTTTAAAATATTTAAATCCTATCTTTAACATTGAGGCCAAAATTTCAAGGGCCCATAAAACAGACAAAAATAATTCATTGATTCAATCAAAAATCCAAAAAAACTTTGGAAATATGATCAAGTTGTACTTTATGGGAAATTTACACGAAAATTCGTCAGGCCAAAAAAAAAAAGATGAAAGATGTTATGGACAACGGATGCCGAACCATGACAATAGCTTATAGGCCTGTGGGGCTGGTAAGGTAAAAATCATGACGGAAGACATGTCCATTGATGGCAGAAAAGATGTTACTGTGTTTGAGAATGGGCAAAGTATTGGCCTGCATCTTGCAAAGACAACAATGAATAAGGAAAACATGCATGTAGAATCATTTTCACACAAGAATCGGCCACCACCATATCCTAACCTTAACCACATTGAAAGTTATTGGGATGTGCCAGGGATGACTTGAGCATTTGAACCATCTCATTGTTAAGACAATATCTCAATCCAAAAGTTACTGCAACTCTGATTGGAAAAAAACTTTAGACATTGCATATGGTCATCAAAGCAAAGACACAACAACTTTGTACTGTAATGAAAGTTACAGGGGTTCCAACTAAATATTTGTGGGTGCAAAATTTTTTTTCTTGGCCAGGAGATGAATGTGGTCACACTGATTCTGTGTCAGGGGGAAAATCTTCACCCCATTTTAAAGCTATGAGGCACCATAAAATGCAAAAATGTGAAAATGGCTGAATCTCTTCAACCACTTGTAATGGTTTTAATTTTGCACAGTTTCTCCATGCAAATTTCTAATAGTCCTTCCAATGAACAAGAGGCATCTTTAAAAAAATAGGACCAAGGGTCCTGTAGCTTACCGGCAAGCAGTCTTATAGCGATGATACAAGTTATGAAAATTTCATGTAAAGTTTGACCTTCGAATCACTAAAGGTCAATGTCAAGGTCCCAAAATAAAAGTTGACATACATTTATAAGACCTCCTATAATAAAATCCTAAGCACTGAAGCAGTTTTGGTGATACAAGTCATTGAAAATTCATTGTCAATTGTGAACTTTAAAGGTAACAGAAGGTCAAGTTGAGGTCAGCAAATAGACTTCATACTTTTGTACATGACTTTCTAAATGTCACTATACAAACCTTGGCTCAATCTGCCACCATTTTGGTGATACAAGTCATTGTAATTTCACTGTCGAGTTTGACCCTAACAGTCACGTTCAATGTCACCAATGAAAGTTCACATGTGACTTCCCACATGTCTGTAACACAAACCTAGGCTCCATCTGCGACCATTCTAGTGATACAAGTGGTTGAATATTCCCTAGGTCACATTTGACCTTCGAAGATCAATACGAAGGTCACCAAATGAAAGTTCATGTATGATTTTCTAAATATAGGGCCCTATGAATTCCATGATCATGGAATCGCGGACAGAGTCACGGAATTGGCCAATAAAACGGAATGTATTTTTGAACGCAGAATTTTGCGGAAATTGACATAATTTGACTGAAATGCAGTTAAAAAAGCCATGTTCCATCAAAAGCTAAACAAAATATTCGCACGACCATATTATATTCAAAGTCGATGCAAAGACGCGAATGCACACGAAAATGTGAGAAGCCTTCTTCAAATTCACCTGTCCCGAGTGTTTGAACAAAACATCTCTTTGGTGCTACAGAAGATCTTTTTCGTTGCTGTAGACAACACCACTGATGCCAGGGATTGCAGGATCCTACACATCGTCATTGGTCATCTTCTGTTAACTTAACAACTGATATAACTTCTAAATAGCCTACATTATTTCTTTTTACAGACTACTGAGTGAATTCTGTGCCTGCAAATTATGACGTATATGCAAATGTTATATTGCATCATTATGCAGTACTTATTCTGACTGTAAGTACAGAAGAAAATTGAGCATTCCATCAATTAATTTAAGGTTATTTCTATTCAATTAGTGAAGATTTTATTCATTAACATAAATAGCACAATGTGTTCTTTAGCTTCTAATAAATTCAGTTTTTTTTCTAAATAATATAGGACCACAATGAAAAAAGAGGAAAATCCAAACTTTAATTCAAGTGCATTTATTCAGTAGGAAAAAAAATCCCACATTAAGAAATAATTCTTTTACATCAAATAAAGTGTGCCACAATTATTAGCACCCCTGATGTTAATACTTTGTACAACCCCCTTTTGCCAACAAAACAGCCCCTAATCTTCTCCTATAATGTTTCATAAGATGGGAGAATACAGAAAGAGGGATCTTCCACTATTCCCCTTTGCACAATCTCTCCACAGCATCACCGATCATCCCCCATACTCCACAGTGGGCATGACGCGCTTTTCTGCATACTCATCTTTTGTGTTCCGCCAGACCCACTTAGAGCTTTTTGGCAACAAACACCCTATCATGGTCTCATCTGACCAAAGCACATGGTCCTAGTTGAAGTCCCAGTGCAACTTAGCAAACTCCAGACGTTTGCGTTTATGATTGTGAGTGAGAAAAGGTTTTTTCCGTGCATGGCTCCGAAACAGCTTGCTGGCATTTAGGTAGCACCTGATGGTTGTTTGGGAGACTTTGTGACCCCAATATGCTACCATTTGTTGCGATTCTTTAACAGTGATCTTTGGAGAATTTTTTATTTCTCTTACCATCTTCCTCACTGTGCGTGGTGGCAAAATAACCTTGCCTCCTCGTCCAGGCTTGTTTACCACTGTTCCAGTTGTTTTAAAATTCTTAATGATTCCTCTGACAGTAGATATGGGCAGGTGCAGGCGAGTGGCTGTTTTCTTGTTGCCATTTCCTGACTTGTGAAGGTCAACACACATCTGCCTTACTTGAATGGTGTGTTCCTTTGTCTTTCCCATGTTGAAGAGTGGATAAGAGAAATAGCCTCTGTGTCACGTCATATTTATACCCCAGGGAAACAGGAAGTGATGCTTTACTAATTAAATGTTCCTATATACTCTGATCAACTTTGAAAACTACTGTAGAAATGACAGAAATACTTACTTTTGACTTAGAAATTACATTTAATCCCTAGGAATTGTTAGGGGTGCCAATAATTGTGGAACAGGTGATTTAATGAAAAATAATTATTTCTTAGTCAGTGACTTTTTTCTCTTAAATTTAACTTGAGTTGAAGGTCACATTTTCCTACAATTTTCAGTGTGAGGGTATGCTTCTGCAATTAAATTTGAATTTATTTTAAGGCCTTTAACACATCTTAACCAGGGGTGCCAATAATTATTGAGGGCGCTGTATGTCTCTAATCCAAATCTAGGCTCCATCTGTGACCGTTGTGGCAAAACAAGTCAGTGTAATTGTACAACCCCAATTCCGAAATAGTTGGGACAAAGCGTAAATTGTGAATAAAATCAAAACGCAATGACTCTCAGATCACATGAGCCAATATGTTATTTACAATAGAACATAGATAACATTTCAAATGTTGAAACTGAGATTTTACATTTTTATCCACAAAATGAGCTTATTTCAAATTTTCTGGCTCCAACAGGTCTCAAAAGAGTTGGGACACAGGCAAAAAAAAGAGCTGAAAAAGTAATTAATACATAAGAGAATCAGCTGAAAGAACATTTAGCAAGTAATTAAGTTAACTGGCATCAGGTGTGTAACATGATTGGCTGTAAAAGGGATGTCATAGAGAGGCTGGGTCTCTCAGAATTCAACAGTAAAGTAAAGACTGTCCAACCTGTGAAGGCTTGCATAAAAAATTTGTGGAATACTTTAAAAACAATGTTCCTCAACATCAAATTGCAAAGGCTTTAAAGGTCCCGTCATCAACAGAGCATAATATCATCAAAAGATTCAGAGAAACTGGAAAAATCTCTGTGCGTAAGGGACAAGGCAGAAGACCTATACTGGATGCCCATGATCTTCGTGCCCTCAGATGCCACTGTCTCACTCACCAGCATGGTTCTGTCTTTGACATTTCTAAATGGGCCCAGGAATACTTCAAGGAACCAATATCTGTAAACACAGTCCGTTGTGCCATCCACAGATGTCACCTTAAACTATATCATGCAAAAAGGAAGCCATTGTTGAGCATGATCCAGAAGCACCGCTGGGTTCTGTGGGCTAAGGCTCATTTAAAATGGACTGAAGCAAAGTGGTAAATTGTCCTGTAGTCAGATGAGTCCAAATTTGACATTCTTGTTGCAAATCATGGGTGTCGTGTCCTCTGGGCTAATGAGGAGAAAGACCACCCCTCCTGTTATCAGCATTCAGTTCAAAAGCCAGCATCTCTGATGCTATGGGGATGCATTAGTGCATAAGGTGTGGGACACTTGCATGTTTTAAAAAGCACCATGAATGCTGAAAGGGATATTTAGGTTTTAGAGCAACATATGCTGCCCTCCAGACTACATCTATTCCAGGGAAGGTCTTGTGTATTTCAGCAGGACAATGCAAAACCACATACTGCAGCTATTACAACAGCATGGCATCATAGTCGAAGAGTCCATGTGCTGAACTGGCCTGCCTGCAGACCTGATCTTTCACTAGTTGAGAACATTTGGCGCATTATTAAACGAGTAGACACTTCGCACATCTATTTCTAACGACAGGTGCGTCAGACTAGGATAAACAGTTCAAAGGAAAACAAAGGAGTCCAGCACACTGTCTAACTTGCAAATAGTAAAAGTTTTATAGTGACGTTTCGGTACTTAAACCTTCATCAGACAAATACAAAACACATAGAACAAAGCCATCTTAAATAGGGTGTGGTGAAAAGTCTCGGCCCGTCACCCATATGTATACGCGCTAACCCATCCCATAGTTTTAAGGAATTACGTGGCACCTATTATTTCATGAAAAACACTCAAAAACATGCATAATAACCAGAAAAAAAAAAAATATATATACAGTGGGGAAAATAAGTATTTAACCCCTCGCTGATTTTGCAGGTTTGCCCACTTAGAAAGAATGCAACGATCTATAATTTTAATCATATATGCATTCTAACAGTGAGAGATAGAATCACAAAGAAAATTCCCAAAAATCACATCATCTGAATTTATCAAAATTGATAACCATCTGATGAGGAAAAATAAGTATTTGACCCCCTACCAAACAGCAAGTATTCTGGGTCCCACAAGCCAGTAAGTCTTTCTTTAAGACGCACCCCCAATCCCAACTAATTATTTACATCAAATACACCTGCCTCACCTCATTACCTGTATAAAAGACACCTTCCCACTCCCAAACAACCAGATTCCAACATCTCCACCATGGGCAAGACCAAGGAGCTGTCTAAGGACATCAGGGACAAGATTGTTGACCAACACAAGGCTGGGATGGGCTACAAGAGAATCGAAAAGCAACTTTGAGAGAAAAGATCAACTGTCAATGCAGTTATCAGGAAATGGAAGTAGTACCACATTGCCGCCAAACTCCCTCGGTCTGGGCCTCCATGCAAGGTCTTGCCTCGTGAGATGTCCCTGATCATGCGAACGGTGAGGAATCACAAGAGGGGAGCTGGGTAATGAACTGAAGGCAGCTGGGACCACAGTTACAAAAGAAACAGTTGTTAACACACTACGCGGTCATGGATTGAAATCCTGCAGCGCATGCAAGGTCCCCCTGCTCAAGAAGGCACATGTACAGGCCCGCCTAAAGTTCGCCATTGACCACCTGGATGACTCAGAAGAGGCCTGGAAGAAGGTGATGTGGTCAGATGAGACCAAAATAGAACTTTTTGGGCTCAACTCAACTCGCCGTGTTTGGAGGGCAAAGAACACAGAGTACAACCCAAAGAACACCATCCCCACCGTCGAGCACAGTGGTGCTTTTCAGCCAAGGGGACGGCACAACTCCATTGCATTGAGGGCAGGATGGACGGGGTCATATACCGTGGAATTCTGGACCAACAGCTCCTTCCCTCAGTGAGAGAGCTGAACATGGGTCGAGGATGGGTGTTTCACAACGACAACTACCCTAAGCACACCACCAAAGCAACAAAAGAGTGGCTGAAGAAGAAGTACATCAAGGGTCTGGAGTGGCTTAGCCAGTCTCCAGACCTGAATCCAATTGAAAATCTTTAGAGGGAGCTTAAAATTTGGGTTGCAAGGCGACAGCCTCGGGACCGGAATGATTTGGAGGCTGTCTGCAGGGAGGAGTCAGCCAACATCCCTGCCAAAATGTGCACAAACCTTGTCAACAACTATAAAAATTGTTTGACATCTGTGCTGGCCAATAATGACTTTTCTACAAAATATTAACATGCTGTTTGTCCAGGGGGTCAAATACTTATTTTTCCTCATCAAATGGTTATCAATTTTTATAAATTCATATGATGTGATTTTCCGGAATTTTCTTTGTGATTCTGTCTCTCACTGTTAGAATGTATTTACAGTGGGGAAAATTAAGTATTTGACCCCTTGCTGATTTTCCAGGTTTGCCCACTTAGAAAGAATGCAACGATCTATAATTTTAATCGTATATACATTCTAACAGTGAGAGACAGAATCACAAAGAAAATTCCCGAAAATCACATCATATGAATTTATAAAAATTGATAACCATCTGATGAGGAAAAATAAGTATTTGACCCCCTGGACAAACAGCATGTTAATATTTTGTAGAAAAGCTATTATTGGCCAGCACAGATGTCAAACAATTTTTACAGTTGTTGACAAGGTTTGTGCACATTTTGGCAGGAATGTTGGCCCACTCCTCCCTGCAGACAGCCTCCAAATCATTCAGGTCCTGAGGCTGTCGCCTTGCAACCTGAATTTTAAGCTCCCTCCAAAGATTTTCAATTGGATTCAGGTCTGGAGACTGGCTAAGCCACTCCAGACCCTTGATGTACTTCTTCTTCAGCCACTCTTTTGTTGCTTGGGCGGTGTGCTTAGGGTAGTTGTTGTGCTAAAACACCCATCCTCGACCCATGTTCAGCTCTCTCACTGAGGGAAGGAGCTGTTGGTCCAGAATTCCACGGTATATGGCCCCGTCTATCCTCCCCTCAATGCAATGGAGTTGTGCCGTCTCCTGGGCTGAAAAGCACCACTGTGCTTGACGGTGGGGATGGTGTTCTTTGGGTTGTACTCTGTGTTCTTTGCCCTCCAAACACGGCGAGTTGAGTTGAGCCCAAAAAGTTCTATTTTGGTCTCATCTGACCACATCACCTTCTTCCAGGTCTCTTCTGAGTCATCCAGGTGGTCAATGGCGAACTTCAGGCGGGGCTGTACATGTGCCTTCTTGAGCAGGGGGACCTTGCATGCGCTGCAGGATTTCAATCCATGAATTCCCCCCTTGTGATTCCTCACCGTTCGCATGATCAGGGACATCTCACGAGGCGAGACCTTGCATGGAGGCCCAGACCGAGGGAGGTTGGCGGCAGTGTGGTACTTCTTCCATTTCCGGATAACTGTACTGACAGTTGATCTTTTCTCTCAAAGTTGCTTTTCCATTCTCTTGTACCATCCCAGCCTTGTGTAGGTCAACAATCTTGTCCCTGATGTCCTTAGACAGCTCTTTGGTTTTGCCCATGGTGGAGATGTTGGAATCTGGTTGTTTGGGAGTGGGAAGGTGTCTTTTATACATGTAATGAGGTGAGGCAGGTGTATTTGATGTAAATAATTAGTTGGGATTGGGGGTGCGTCTTAAAGAAAGACTAACTGGCTTGTGGGACCCAGAATACTTGCTGTTTGGTAGGGGGTCAAATACTTATTTTTCCCCATCAGATGGTTATCAATTTTTATAAATTCATATGATGTGATTTTCGGGAATTTTCTTTGTGATTCTATCTCTCACTGTTAGAATGTATATACGATTAAAATTATAGATCGTTGCATTCTTTCTAAGTGGGCAAACCTGCAAAATCAGCGAGGGGTCAAATACTTATTTTCCCCACTGGACGATGAAAATTGTAGATCGTTGCATTCTTTCAAAGTGGGAAAACCTGCAAAATCAGCGAGGGGTCAAATACTTTTTTCCCCCACTGTATATATACACACACACACACACAACCATCTCCCACAGAGTTATTTATAGGGGACTAGCTGCTACCCGCTGTGTAGCCTATTAGTTTGTCGCTTTTAGATCGCATGAGGGAGAGAAGCCGTCTTCAATTGCCACTTGATTATTCTTGAATTGGAAAACGCGTTAATCAAGGGAAACCATCTAGAATCAGCCAGGACTAATTTTTGTGAATAATTGCCGTCGAATTTTCAGGTGTTACGCCTCATTCACACATATCGCTACTCGCCCATTGCCCCTCGCTGCTCGCTAAAATTGTACTCGCCGGCAGAAAAATTCTCTGCCGTCAGCGTCGGTTGCCATGGCTTCCCGATGGTTTACTTCCCACTGCAAACGTGTCAGAGGGAAGCAAGTTGTGGGTGTATAAAATACCAGCGGGTGCATTCACAAAATTTTCTGCCTTGGTTTGGATCGCTGACAATGCATAAAATTAACACATAATAAATAGTACCACTTATAGATCGCTTTTTCTGTCTTCTATTGTCAGCTAAGGCATGGTTTGATGTCCACAGTTAGCTGACAATTAGCTTCCAAAAGCATATTCGGCTTAAGAGAAAAACGTAATTTAAAACATGCTCTCACCTGAAACGCAGATAATTGCAGACACTCTGTTCCATGCGTCATCCTTTCAGTTTTTATTTCTATAATTTCTGAGGGTTGTATGATAGAGCTCCGGCTGGTTTGAGATGGCTATTATGAGCTGCTCATCAGAAATGATGTAGGAACCAAAATTCTTGTGCGTTGCGGTGTTCAAACTGTCTGTGGAACTGTCTGTTCAAGTCAAGCGAATCATCTCTTTCCTACGTTCCCACTGGTAACTCGCTTCACTCGCATCGCTGACAGTAAAAAATATTTTATGTCCGTACCCGCCCACATCGCATCGCTCGTCCTCGAGTCGCCAGTCCTCGCCACATTCTGCTGGAACACGTTCACATTCCATTGACGGTTCTCGCTCAGAGATGGGCAAGTAGCGATGTGTGAATGAGGCTTAACGCCAGCCCTGCGAGTGTTCAACTGTCAAATTTGAATTTGGGAGATGTGAAGTTCGAGTAATCAGAATGCTGCATTCGTGGACGAACACGGTGCCCTGTCAAAAGTGCAGGCTCTCTTATCACTCCCTCGGCCCCATTGCAAAGAGTAGCCTGCTCGCAGGTTACCTAAACGCCCGTTCGTAAGGACACTGCGGCTCCTAGCCGTGCAGCCGAATATTGCTACGAGCATCATGATCGGGTTATACAAGTCTACTCGCTACCCAGAGTGTTATTGCCATTTTTTTGCGAGCATGACCGTTTTCGTCATTGAAACCTGGCTTGGGTGTTAGTTTGGAAGATTATACTCAGAGGATCCCTACCACATCGCCCATATATCACAGTTGTACATGTCATTAAGCTAATCTATAGTTTGATTACACAAATATGAGCAAATATTACAATCAATTTTTTGGGGCAGGAGACAGACTGGCCTTTGCCCTTATCAACGGGTTTAATCACAATTTTTTTATCATTCATCAATTCGGATAAAGCAGTTCTTTCACTCCTAGTGAGGTTGGATGAGGCTGCGTGTTGTTTTCTATTAACCAGCCGCATAACATCATGCTCCACAACTCATCAAAACGTATTGATGGATGCGTTAGTCGCGCTAGGACAGAAAGTGCTCTTGGTTTTAAAACCAGGAACAGAGAGGCTACTGGCAGGACTACCATTTTTAGAAAAAAGTGACGTAACTTTATCTCTCAAAAGCACTTAAATAAATCCACCTTCAGGCCAAATACATTTACTTTGTAATTCGGAACAAAAGATAATCCTTTGGACAACAAAGATGATTGGTCATATGTGATTACCTTGGAAGAAATGTTGATTATCGTGTCCGTGAGTGACTGCGTGTCCATGGGTGCTTTAGATAGAAAAAGTTACGTCACTTTTTTTCTAAAAATGTTAGTCAGTAGCGGACTAACGGACACGTCAGTATTTTGTATTTGTCTGATGAAGGTTTAAGTACCGAAACGTCACAATAAAACTTCTACTATTTGCAAGTTAGACAGTGTGTGGGACTCCTTTGTTTTCCTTTGAGCGCACTTATAAACAAAAACTCCGACAAAGGAGACCCAAAACTCTCCAGCAGCTGGAAGCCTGTATTAAACAAGAATCAAATTCAAAGCAAAATCAAATGGGATCAAATTCCAATGGCCAAACTCAAGAAACTTGTCTCCTCAATGCCCAGACGCCTCCACTCTGTGTTAGAAAGAAGAGGGGATGCTACACCATGGTTAAGAGGCTCCTGTCCCAACTTTTTCAAACCTGTAGCAGCCATCAAATTTGAAATGAGCTCATTTTGTGGATAAAATTGCAACATTTCTGTTTCAACATTTGCTATGTAATCTCTGTTCTACTGTGAATAAAATGCTGGCTGGTGTGATTTGAAAGTCATTGGCCCTCATTTATCAAAGATGCGTACACCAAAAAAATGGGTGTACGCCAAATCTCCCGCAATAATCGGCATTTATCAATCTGAACGTGAGCGAACGCCAGCCCTGACCAGGTGTACGCAAATCTGAAAACAGCAAACAACTTGCAGGAATGAGTGCAGCTGTCAAAATGTGTAATAAACTATATGCAGCGATGAGGACGTCATGCTGTTGTTCTTATTAGTAAAATAAATAAATAGGCTAAATAAATGAATTAATAAATAAGTGAATAAAAGCAGGTTGTTTCGTGGCTTCACAGATATGCAGTGTGATGGGTCAGATGCTCATCCAATCAGATATATATTGTTGAGAAACAGGATTTTTTGGGTGTTGGCAATATGAGGTGAGCCAGATGGTTTGGTCAATGGGTAATGAATGTGCATTAGGTGATAAAGAGAAGCCATCAGGTCCTGAAAGGACATATTGCCTATTTGCGACTCCCAGCTGGGATCTCCGTTTGTCTTCAGTTCCGACAGGACAATAGGCACTAGCACCTTTTAGTTGGGTGGTTCAGGAGAGGCCCAATTGTAGAGTATTGCTTTTTATCAATGTGTAAACCCTGGAACTAATCAGCAACAACTTCTGATAACATTAAAGAAGTCATATGCAAATGTCTGTACTCCGACATGTATAAAGCTTCGTACAAAATGAAGGAATTTTAGAACTTTGCATCACGCTGTTGTTCCCACGGCCGGCTGTGTAATAAACTTTTTCCTGCTTTTGCCACGAACATCCGAGTCTGCTCCTTCACCGGGACAACGTTCTTGGTCTTTGATTAATTTACCAACAAATTTGGCGCTGCGAGCAGGGTGGATTCGTTTCCGGACCTCCGTAAGTTTCCTGAGCAGTTCAAGAGTGAGTACTTGTTTTTTTTATAAATATATAATTTGCAAGGCAAAATTACGGAGATCTGGAACGCTCCACCCAGAGGTACGTTAACCTATTAATTTTAAATTGACCGATGTTGAAGCGATCAGTTGTTCGGGGTTATAAAGGTGTGTTTTTGTGTAATGTGTGATGGTTATCAGTGCTGCTTGTGATACCAGTGCTGTTGTGTGATACAGGCCTTTGTACTGAAAACATAGCTATTTTGTGACGGGGTGAATGTTGGTCATCCCTGCCTTCGGAGAGTGAGAATTCACGCCAAAAAGGCGAATACGTGATTGCGTGGCTGTGGCAAGCGTATGTGGGTCGCCCATAGCACAGACGTGACAAATTATTTTCACGACTGGGTATTAGGTAGCCTACCTAAGAAGCGCATATCGTGTCTTTGTTTTTTTTTTTCGGTTTATGTACCAGGAGAGTTAGTTAGCGCCCCGGGCCGAGAGTGAGCGTCTTTCACTTGGGTACTTTTTGTCTGTGTGTTATAGGTTGAGAGAGAGTGCATGTGGCGCGCCTTGTGGGTAATTGAGAAGCCAACTCGTGCCCGCCGTGAATCTCGTCATTGTCGCATTTCAAGTTTGATGTTGTCCTGAGTCTTTACTGTTCCGTGTTGGTTTTATTCTTGACCGTACGCTTAGTAAGCTACTGGTCAGTTAAGCGCGTTTATACATTACTGAAGGCCTATCTTACAAATAGATATTAGGCTGCACCTTGACGAACGCCGTATTAATTTTAAATAAACATGGCAAACGAAGAAAATTCAAACGCCCTTAAATGCGCCGGCAGCATAACTATCTATTTGTTGAAAAAATGTGCAAAAGAACAAAAGGAAATGTGTAAGGCTGGTTGGGATCCGAACGGATCCACTCCGAAATCGCTAGAATGGTGGACCAAACAGAAAAATAAGAGAACCCCATGTGGTACGCTTATCTTAATAACTGAACACAGAAGGCTAATTGAAAAATGCAATGAATTACAAAACTGCGTACGAACACAGAATAAAGAACTGGACGAATTGCGTAAAAAGATTGAAAAGCGTCCAGTGCTTGTACCCCGGTTTGAATTGCCCTACCATTACTGACCCGCGGTACTTGGAAAATAAAGAAATGGGCAACACCGCTCCCATGGCTCCAATGGTAACTAAAATTCAAGGAAGAGAAAGCGAACAGTGGCTTCACGTTGACCATGTACCTCTCAATGTAATCGACATGAGAGCGCGATTAAAGGATTTACCGAGTCTTCATACTAACGACGATAACTGGCAATTTTGGCGACAGTTAAATGAGCTACAACGAAGCATGTCTTTACATCCGTTAGACTTGTTTGCAATTGTCCGCGTTAAGTGTCCCACTCCAAGCTGGAACACAATCGAGCCTGAATACCACAGGAGGGAAACATGGGGATCCGGGCCCTGGGCAAATCACGCTGAGCTTCAAACGGCGATTACCGACTTTTGTGAGGCTGCGAAAACTGCTTTGGGTAAAGGTGCACCCAAATGGCATCGATTCACCGCGGTAGTTCAGCATAACTAGCCATTTACAGAATTACAAAAATATGAAGCATTTGAAACGTATAGTGGTTTTCCTAACCCCAATAGAGACATGGCTGTTTTTACTCAACAGTTACTAGCTGATGCGGCTCCACATATTCAGAAGGTCCTCGCAATTGGCATAAATCCTGGGAGCAGTTTCAATGATATTGTTGCGTGGGCTTCACGTTTAGAGGAACAGATATGTAAAAATGCGTCTACTCCTCATCCCATTGCAGCCATACGGGACAATATTCCGAATGATAAAGTAAACTACGATAATTGTGGTAAATTGGGTTGTCAGGCTAACCAATGCAGAGGAAGGGAACAGTGGAAAAATAGGCCTTATATTCATCAAAACCGTGATAACGATAAGCGCTTTCGCTGCGGAGAAGAAGGACACCGGGCATTACAATGTCTAGCTGCCCTGCCTAATACGCACGCTTCCAAAGACGACTGCGAACCCGTAAACCGAGGGCATCAGATCACCAAGGCGCACGGCCCCAATGACGATTACGCCCACTTGAACAGAGAACTGCTATTGCCACTGGTCCGCGTCCCCACGCTGCTCGAGACGTCAGTAAGATTCTGGAACTTTTTGACTTTTGCGGGAACCGCATACCTGAATTTTCTGTAATTGCAGAATCTATCAATGCTCTTTTTAAATGCCCCTGTTGCCCACTAGAAACAGCTGATTGGACACGAGTTTAAAGAAGCATTTACTGCTCTGAGTCCGCTCTTCGAGTAACAGGTATCCCGGGATCCACCGCTCCCATGCAAAATCGTGCTATTCACCCGAAGACACCACCAAAACTATTGAAGGCTGACTCAAACCACGCTGCCTGGGACACCCACAGCCTTCATTAATCAGGTGCATGCGTTCTTGATTGGTTGCCTAATTATTTTGGTAACTTGGGTAAAATTGTGGTTGAATACATTTTTATCATAATATAGATCTAAGGTGTGATGAATCAGGTGTACTTGAATAATACCCTCACATTGTATTCTATTCTCTCCCTCAAACACTGGAGAGGACACCTGCACCAGACCATACTGCTGACGACACCGGCACCTGAACACACTGCTGAGGAAACCTGCACTAGACCTTGCTGCCGTAAACAGGACCCCAAGCCTTTGGACCATGCTGACGCAAACTCCTGTGCTAGAAGACTACTGCACAAGACAACCCATCACAACAATGTCGCTCATCATACAGCTCATTGTTGTAGAATTCAAAAGGACTTGTGCCATGGACAATAATGAAATTCACATGCGACTGGTATACATGACAGCCAAACATGCCAACAAATCAGATGTCAGTGGACTCTTAAGTAGCAGTGCCTGTACTTGGTAATAGGCCATGGACATGATCTATTTTTAAAATGTTTCTTTGACATTTATTGCCTGTTCTTTTCTCTTATGCACAGCTGATCACTAACAGTGGGTCTGCATCTCAAAAACATATAGCCTTCCTGTGCCGGTCATTGACAGATGACATTAGGCCTCGAGAGTCTGGGTCTGTCCAAGGTTTTTCCCACTTAACTGAGGAGTTTTTCCTTGCCACTGTTGCCTCTATGGCTTGCTCTCTTGGTCTCTAGCCTGGGATCTGTGTGAAGTTGTTGTTGTTGTAGATATTTTGTCATTAGAGATTCATTTGCCATCACCACTATAATTGTCTTTTTAACTACTTCACTGTAAAACTGACCTCATCATTCATTGTCTTTTGGGTCAAAAAGGAGGGACTGTTGAGAAACAGGAGTTTTTGGGTGTTGGCAATATGAGGTGAGCCAGATGGTTTGGTCAATGGGTAATGAATGTGCATTAGGTGATAAAGAGAAGCCATCAGGTCCTGAAAGGACATATCGCCTATTTACGACTCCCAACTGTGATCTCCGTTTGTCTTCAGTTCCAACAGGACAATAGGCACGAGCACCTTTTAGTTGGGTGGTTCAGGAGAGGCCCAATTGTCGAGTATTGCTTTTTATCAATGTGTAAACCCTGGAACTAATCAGCAACAACTTCTGATAACATTAAAGAAGTCATATGCAAATGTCTGTACTTCGACATGTATAAAGCTTCGTACAAAATGAAGGAATTTTAGAACTTTGCATCACGCTGTTGTTCCCACGGCCGGCTGTGTAATAAACTTTTTCCTGCTTTTGCCACGAACATCGGAGTCTGCTCCTTCACCGGGACAACGTTCTTGGTCTTTGATTAATTTAAAAACAAATTTGGCGCTGCGAGCAGGGTGGATTCGTTTCCGGACCTCCGTAAGTTTCCTGACCAGTTCAAGAGTGAGTACTTGGTTTTTTTATAAATATATAATTTGCAAGGCAAAATTACGGAGATCTGGAACGCTCCACCCAGTGGTACGTTAACCTATTAATTTTAAATTGACCGGTTTTGAAGCGATCAGTTATTCGAGGTTAAAAAGGTGTGTTTTTGTGTAATGTGTGATGGTTATCAGTGCTGCTTGTGATACCAGTGCTGTTGTGTGATACAGGCCTTTGTACTGAAAACATAGCTATTTTGTGACGGGGTGAATGTTGGTCATCCCTGCCTTCGGAGAATGAGAATTCACGCCAAAAAGGCGAATACGTGATTGCGTGGCTGTGGTAAGCGTATGTGGGTCGGCCATCATGCTTCTTCATCGGGACAATGTCCTTGGTCTTTGATTAATTCACCAACAATATCGGCAAACAAACACTTTGGCTTGTATTCAGAAATGACACTCACACTCATCCTCTACTCACCATATAGTGAGTACGATTGAAATATAACTGGAGTGTGAGAGAGAGAGAGACCTACCGGTCCCACTCCTCGCCAGTTGATATTCACAAACGCCACTCGAGCATAACAGACAGTAGTGGGCACTGGGTACCACAGGCGGTGCGTCGGCTGCTGCAACGGGACGCTCAATCCTCACCTTTCAGTGCTGAATGACCTAAAGCTGTTGCAGTTTACTTTTCTTGATTACCTCCGCCAAGGAGGTTATGTTTTTGCCTGAGTTTGTTTGTTTGCCTGTTATAACTCAAAAAGTCATACACAGATTTCTATGAAATTTTCAGAGAAGAAGGGTATTAAGTCAAGGAACAGGTGATTAAATTTTGGCATATCTAGGTCAAAGTACTGCTGAGATATATGCCAAAGTTCAAGATTTCAAGTCTTTCCATTGGGCCGGAGTTCCAATCACCGTGCTTTTGGGTTTTGCTGCCCACTGGCGGAGGTCTGCGCTCTCTGAGTGCTTTTCTAGTTAGAAAGTTTCTCAGACTAATTGGTAAAACGACAATGAAATTTATTTTTAATAGCGTTGTTATACTGTACATTGCTTCACAAAATTGAGGCTTTTCTTTCGCACATAAATGACGACATAAATATCTGCATGTCTTCATAAATTCTGCGGTGGAGTGGCTCGCGAAAGGCGCAGGACAGCCCGCGAGGCTCACTAGGCAACAAGCTGTGAAATGTGCCAGACATTTCCTTCTACATTCAGCGGTTAAGAGCGTAGAAAAGAAAACGCATAGTTTTACAAATTTTAATTTGTTAATGATCCGGTGCAAGGCATTTTTAAACCAGAAAGTCTTCAAATCGGCGTAAATACCGGGGGCAGACATTTTTACTTGGGGAACTAAGGCTGCGTTCGTCATGCACACTTGTCCACTCGCTCACTCACTCCCTATATTGCTTTCAATGTAGAACATTAACGACACAGAGCCCTATATAGTAGGTGAGTGTGCATTTCGAACGCATTATCCAATCAAACGCCAGTGCCGTGGTGCTTGTGCATCAGTTATTCTATAGTATTACGTGACATCAGTTGTTCTCTTTCCTTTCATCTGGGCCATAGAGTAGTTCAAAGGGCCTTCAGTAAGCTCTGCCTTTTCGGCTTGGCTGCCCACAAGCTGTTTTTGTCTAAGCTGGCCTGATTAACCAACAAACAATTTATCGACTGAACGACCAAGATCAATAAATGACCTATAATTAGAAATGGTAATGAAAGGTGAATTCCCATTGACTACATTTACATAATTAACATTTATTTTCGCTGTCCTTGGGATTGTCACACAACTGTGCAACCTAACTGCGCCCTTTAGCCGTGACAACATTCAGAATAAAGAACGGATTCCCGCAGCCATGCAAACTAATTTCCACAAATCTGTGCTGCTTAACGAGCGCTGAATACATACTGATATTTTACGTTGTCATTTATGCACAGAAGATGCGTCATAATTTTGTGGTGCAATGCATTACCATGCTATCAAAAGTAAATTAGATTGTCGTCGGTTTTTACCAATTAATCTGAGCAACTGTGGCAAATCGGGAGATGTAAACTGCAAGAGGTTCAGGTGATTATTCATTTTTAAAGGTGAGGTTTCCAAAGATCAAATTCAAATTCAGAAGATTCCCCAAGTAAAAATGTCTGCCCCCTGGTATTGAAGCCAATTTGAACAATCGCTGGTATAGAAATGCGTCGCACTGGATCATTACCAAATTAAAGTTGATAAAACTTTGCGTTTTAGACACTTCAAGTATTCTACTTTCTGCTGAAATATACTTTGCCGAGGTGCTGTCTCCTCCTTTAACAAATCTAAAATATAAGTCATATATGACTTCCCATATGTCGATAATACAAACAAATCTCCATTTGCAACCATTTAGCTTCCACAGGGGATTTTGCCCATTCTCCATAAGATCCTAGGTACAAGTACAGCGCCACCACCAGACCCACTTCCGTCGATTAAATTAAAATGGCACTCACCCTGTTCAGAAAGCGTATCAAGAGTTGATTGCCGAATTTAGAAAAAAGTGTATCAGAAAGTTTTTGAAAAATTATTTTTTGAAATTTCAACTCCTATCTTTTAACATTGTTAATTTTTTCCTTGACCTCAGGTTTGACCTCTCAAAGTCATCTGAGGTCAACTTTAACACAGCCAAAATATAGGACAAAATAGATTCAATCAAAAATCAGAAAAAAAGAGTCTGGAGATGTGGTCTAGTACTATGATATCGCAAAGTTACACGAAAATTCATCAGGCCAAAAAAAAAAGATAAAAAATATTCCGGACGACAGACAACGGATGACGGATGCCACACGATGACAATAGTTTATCAACCCATAGGCTCGGTAAGATCCGGTATATTATTGTTTAACCTTTAGAGTGCTCCCGGCGACCATACTTGCCCATATATTCCTCATTCTGTGCAACTGCCGGCTACCATACTCGCCCATATATTCCTTATTCTGTGCAACTGTTGGCGACCGCAGTCACCATGTTTGTTTATATCTGTTCCGACTGCCGGCAAGATTGCTCGAAAAGAAGAACTAGGAATAAACATAAATAAGTATTATATGTACGTGTCTCGTTGACAGTACCAGTACCCCCGTGCAATAATGTTCGCTGTAGTGCCATACGGGGCTGAAATGGTCGGAACTACTTTCAAGTCGGACGTTTCCGTGGCACCTTGGGTGGTCGAAACAAATGTTATTTTCAAAATAATATGGGTGATTAGTTTTCCCAATTAGAGTTCTTTCCAGATCGGTTGCTTTTTTCAAGGAGCAAAAGGGATTATCAATCAACATTTCTGTCAGGTATGGCCTCCGTTGTGTTTAAGATGACTTGGATTCTCGCTGTTCAACTTGGACAATTGACTTCTCGACAATTTCAGATGATCCAAATATCATTTCAGCGGCAAGTGGTAATATAACTTCATTTTAAAGTAAGTACATGACGCAGTATGAGTGCGGTCGCGCTGAGAGCAAGCAATGGAGAGTTACTGCATGCGGCCATTGCCAAATGTGACAGATTATTAAATGCTGATATTATGGATTTTGTGTCCCACATCTGTTTTGCATTGTTCTTGCTCGCTTTGAAGACAATTCTTGTTGGACAGGTATTGCAAATCTAGCCATTTTTCATGATACATGCGAATGTACAATGACTGCTGTGATCGCTGTACAGTACCAGTACACTCATACTACATGAAATAGTTCCCTATTTTTTTTAACTAACCAAATAAATCTCTATGAAATGTTGAATTAGAACTTATTTTGTCTCACAAATGAATACAAAAAACGGCACATTTAATAGTTTATCCTGCTCGTGTTTGTCATGTCCAGGGAATTGCGGAACTCGTTGGGCCGCGAAGGGATGTAAACCGAAATCCCTCCGCGGCCCAACTTGTCCCGAAAGTCCAAACCGCTACAAATACTTGTGCCGTAACCAATATTTAATAAACCAACTATCACGTGGCCAATATTAGCCATTCATTTTGTATATCAGAATGCAGGAGACTCCATTGTGTCATTGTAATGGCTTGTTTTGAGTGGTTGAGATCTGTAATTCTGGGTTATTTCCGTGGATACGACCCAATTTTTTAGTATCACTAGGTGTGATATCTGGATCAGTCTTGAAAATAAGCCAGTTGCAGGCCACATTACACTGATCGAGAACTCAGCTGCCAGCATGCAATAGGCTTAAATTAACTTAGCATGCTAAAGGTTAAAAAGCCCTCCTCAAAACTAAAAATGTGCAATGCCTTATCCCTGAGGCCTAGGAGAAGTAAGGATATCTTCCAAGCTCTACAGTTTATCCGTCAGTCAATAGAATCCAATGGAAGACCCAATGTAGCCAAACACATTGCAGCCTCTCATGAACAGTGAAGGCGTAGAAAAAACTGAGAGGGAGGGAGGGAGAGAAATGGAGAGGGTGTTGCAGTGCTGGTATGGAGAAGATGAGGCCAGTTTGAATCATTAACTGGGATCATACCAGGCGATGTCGCTGTGGGCAGAGTTGTCTAGGTGACAGAGGAGCTCCAGAGTCTGTGGGCTGTTTGACGAATCGTCTGGGGATTCATTATTACCAGATTCCCATTCAGCAGGCATTCTCCACACAGCTGCACAGCCTGTCACCTTACAGTCAGAGGCTGGGAAGCACACAAAAAATGGCAGGTCAGTGTAACGCCAAGCAAAGACAAAAAAATCACCCCGCAAGATTAACACTGAGAAAAACCTGTACTATGACCATGGGTACGGAGCTCCTTCAGGTTTTCTTTGCAGTCCCTGCACCGTCTTTTTTCGCTGTAATTTTCTCTAAAAGTGATAACTAAACGACAACGTTTGTCGCGCATCTTGTAGCATAAACACTTCTCCTGCTCAACAACTATTTCTAGAATGTCTGAAAATTCAGCAATGCACCATTTCTGATTCAAATGTCGCCATCATGTATTGACCCATTTAGGAATGCACCATCACATGAGCATTGATACTGACAGAAGCAAAAAAAAAAATGTTTGTGAGCCCTTGATGTATCTTTGATTACTGGACAGAAAATCTGGTCTGATCTTCATCCAACACTTAGGCAATCTATGCGAATTGATAATAATAAATAATCGGACATTGTATTGTCCATTTGGACCCCTTTATATAGGCTACAATGAATATTTATAGTTGAGATCAAGTCTGAAAGGTTTTTTTTTGAAAGTTGGCAAAGACAAAGGAAATGGGAGTGATGTAGTGCTCGTGCAAGAGATTTTTTTGCAATTATTTAAGTACAAAAACTGCCTTTTCAATTCACCGAGATTATCCTGATGCGTGTTTTTTTTATTTTTTGATGATGCGAAAAGAGTTGCCTCTAATTTTCATTGATAGATGCTGTGTTCATAAACTCATTTTTCTAATTCTAGCGTTGTCAAATACTTTTGAGTGAATGGTATTTATTATGAACCTTAAAAATATAAAAAAATTGACAAAACTTTATAATTTATGAAAAAGTTTAAATTCATAAGTTAAATATTAATGCAAGCGGTAATTATGGATTTCAAGCAAAATGAGGCAATTATAAATTTCAAAGCACTGAAAACACAAACGATTTGTCTTTTTAAATCAATTTTCATTTTACGGCTCATAATTATGCATAGTCTACCTCACTCTTCATGTTTCATGTGGATTGGTCATTGCCATGTCTTAGAAATAGCACCTGTTTCCTGATTGACTAATAGCAACCAGGTGATTAAAGATTTATTTTGCTCATGGAAAGACCATTCGATCCTCATACAGAGGTGCAATGTGCATAATTAGAGCCATTAAGTCAAGTAGTTGAAAACAAATATGCAATTTTACATTCTTTTTCTTACTACAGCTCCATCTATGGGCCAATTGGAATCAAATTTATTGTACCCCTCTATAACGCCACCATCTGGCTGATCAAAATCATTAAGATGGCCCTTTTACACATCTTTTACAGTATTATAAAGCAGGGCTACTCAACATTATCCTGCAAGGGCCGGTGTGGGTGCAGGCTTTCATTCCAACCAAGCAATTACACACCTGATATTAGTAATCAAGCTCATTAGCAACGACTGCAAAGGCTGATTAGTAGTATCAGGTGTGTCACGGCTCGGTTGGAATGAAAGCCTACATCCACATCGGCCCTTTCAGGATAAGCTTGAATAGCCCTGCTATAAAACATCAGGATTGGTGACAAAGTGAGTATCAGCTGATGTTAGCCATCTTGTTTGAGGTATCACTTACATGATTTTATGTCAACCTTCACCATTATGAAGCATGCAGAATTTCAAGTTCATTGGGCAATTTGTTTGGCAGTTATGACCTCTTGTTTGCTACAGCGCCCCCTATGAATGGATTCACAGCAAATGTGCTGTGTTTGTGATACATAGCCTGCAGAAGAAGCAACATCTAAAGTTTGCAGCAGATTGGATATTGTCTTATGGAGTTACAGCTCTTCATATCAATGTTGGCCACACCTCTAAATTTAGGCTAATTGGCTCGCTGTGGCCACACCTTTAAACATAGCAAATTTCTTTACGCTGGGATTAGTGATCTTGTTCTGAGATTCTGTCAACAAAATTACGTGCTATAAATAAAACATTTCACAAACAATAACTAACTCAACTTGGTTTGAATGGATCCACAGAATCTAGAAGAAAAAGAATTTAGTTTCTTCGACCTAAGGTTCAGAAGTTATTGCCCGAAATGCAATTTTCCAATCTATAGCACCAGCATAATGCCAATCATGGTTATTTTAATGAAGTTTGCGGTTTCCACATCCTTAAAAAGACAGTGACGTTTCATGACGATAGGTTACTTCTACAGCGAGTAAAAGGGCCACTGAAGTTTGATAAGCTGATGTCGGCCATGTTGTTTCAGTTCGCATTTTGTTTTTCTTGATTTTAACAACAACCCTGACAAACATGAAGCTTGCAAAATTTCAAATGAAATGAAATTCTTTATTTCGAACACGTTAAAAGATAAAACAGAGATAATCCCCAAAACAAATGGTCACCATGCCTATACCAAAACAAAAACAAAAAGGCAAACTGTTGACGACCATCTTGCATGAGCAGCAAGATTATATGCTCGAAAAGTAGTAAGAAGAAGTACGAACTTATTCAATCCTACCCCTTGTATTACCGCATTCTACAGTGAAGTTATTAAATTCTCTATTATTATATTTACAACATTCACCGTCTATTCAGGAACCAATGGCACATACAATTTTTTGACTATAATATTCAATCAGCTACTTATATACAAATATACACATAATATTGCACCTGTATATAATACTACATTTCTATGCTGCTAGTACTCCCTGCACTCACACAGAAGAAGACATTACAAGACAATGTATCCACGTTTGTCTAAACCCTGCCATTACCGTCCCGGGTCAAACTGCTGTCCTTCATCCTAAAATTTATTTAAAATTTGTATTTTATATGTTTTTTTAAACTTGCCAATGGTTTTACATTCCCTTAATTCATCTGTTAAACTGTTCCATAATTTGACCCCAGAGACTGACCCACACATGCTTTTCAAGGTGGTTCTGACATGATTTATTTTTAAGTTCAGTTCCCCTCTTAGATTATAGCCTCCTTCTCTCTCTGAGAACAGTTTCTTTATGTTGCCTGGGAGTAAGTTAATTTTTGCTTTAAATATTATTTGTGCCGTATAAACTGAATCAGATCTTGAAATTTTAGAGCTTGCAGTTTTAAGAAAAGTCTATTTGTGTGGTCTCCAAATCCTACATTGTGGATGAATCTGATAGCCCTTTTCTGCATTATATTTATTGTTTGAAGATTACTTTTATATGCGTTTCCCCATATCTCCACACAATAGGTCCGATAAGGTAAAATTAATGCCCAAGATAAAATATATAGTGCTTTCAAGCTGAAGATCTGCCTTGCTTTTCCCAGGACGGCAATGCTGTGTTCGGACATTTGGTTTAAGAGTCGTGACCATTTGTTTGCTATCGCGCCACCTATGGGCGGATTTACACCCATTTAAGTAGATCTCAGGTTTGGTGACGATTGGACATTGCATTCAGGGATTAAAGCTTGTTATATCTATAGAGGCTATTCGATCTTGGTCTGAAGACAGTGTTTACCATATTTTGTCCAATTTGATGGCAGTGTTTAGGAAGAGATAGAAATTAATGTTTTACAGACATTTCAAAATGGCAGAAAATTTCTTAAAAAGCAAATTGGTGCGGCTTTTATGGCCTGATTCCTCTTGATTTACAAAATCTAAAGAAAAAAGAATTTTGTTTCTACGACTTATAGTTCATAAGATATTGACTAAAACGTGTTATGCATCTATATAGCTCCACAATGTGGCAGTGTTTACCAAATTTGGTATGTCTGTCACTTATAGTTTTTGCTGTGCAAGCACCTTTAGGGAAGAAAAATAATCATGCGAATTTCGGCGGTGATGGCAAATGGTCCCGTACCACTGCAAATCAATTTACGGTTCTTCTAATCAATTCTTCTCGGTGAAAGAATAGAACTGTTCCATCCGCACACTTCCACGGGCCAACGCAGCTCAGTGAGAAAGGGGTTTTAGTTACCATTATCAGGCCACTCGACTGAGCAGTCACACTTTTTCATGAGAGACAGACACCAACATTTTTATGTGACTTTTCTGCCATTTGGCAAAAATATAATCTTTCAGAAGTTTAAATCATGAAATCCGATTAGATATTTCTCTAACCTGAACTTCCACTGTCGTCTGCTGTGAATTTGTGAAGTGCGCAATCTTCTCAATTCACTTCTGGTTCTTGCTCTGCTTTCAGACAAAGATTTTTTACACAACACTGCCACCGAGTGGGTCTTATTAGTATAATTCTTTCTATTCCATGATGCTAATAGGCACAAACTTTCAAAAGTGAATTTTGACCAGTTTTATTGCCAAAATTGATCGCGAAAAAAGGTCGACCATGCGGTTACAATGCCCGTTAAAATTTTAATTATATATGGGTTAGTGCCAAATATATACTAATGTCTAAAGACACTATCAAACAAGGAAATAAATATTGATTTTGTCACATTACTTTGACCTTGAAGACCAAAGTCAAATCCAGTATGGTGTGTTTGATTTGTCATTAGTATCCAATATATACCGAAGATCTAAAACCAACATTAAAGGACTTTTAGGCCGTTTTTGTCATTACCTGGACCTTGTTGCCTAAGGTCAAATCCAATATGTCAAAATCCAATATGTTTTTCTATTAGTGCCCAATACATACCTAAGCTCAAAAAACAATATTAAACAAATATGGGCCATTTTTGTCATACAACCTTGACCTTGAGGCCCAAAATAAAATTTGACTGACTGCCTAAGAATGTTCAACAAACATGGTTTCCTATAGGTGCCCAAAACATACCTGAGCTCTAATTGCCATATTCAGCAAGGTATAGCACATTTTGCCATTTGATCTTGACGCCCAATGTCATATTCTACTTGCCGAGAAAGTTTGGCTTGCATGATTCCCTTTAGATGCCTCATGCATTCTTCATTCCCTGTAGGTGCCTCACACATACCTAAGCTCTAAATGCCACATTTAGCTGTAACAATGCATTTTTGCCATATTACCTTCACCTTGAGACTGAAGGTCAAATTCGAACAACCAAGAATGTTTGGCATACATGATTCCCTATTGCTGCCTCATCCATATCTAAGTTCTAAATCTCACAATGTTCAGCATACCCGATTCCCTAGAGGTGTCTCATACATACCTAAGCTCTAAATGCTACATTCAGAGAGTTATAGCATATTTTTGCCATTTGACCTTGAGGCCCAAGGTCAAATGTGATTGACTCACAATGTTTGGCATACCTAGTTCCCTTTAGGTGCTTCATACATAACTAAGCTCTAAAAGCTATATTAACAGAATTATTAAACATTTTTGCCATTTGGCCTTGACCTTTCGGTTCAAGGTCAAACTCGACCAACCGACAACGGTCGGCAAGCATCATATGCTGTATGTGCTTGATTCATATCTATTCTATAAATGCAATAATAAGCAAGTTAAGGCACATTTTGTGGCAAAACACCCCGAAAAATGATGAAGTCTAGACATGTTGCCTAGGTGGCGCTATGAAAGAGCGATTCAATCAAAACTCCTGTTTACAACGTTGAAGAAGGTCATGGTACTGATTCCATTTCTTTAATAAAAAAATTTCATTTGACATTTTTAGAGAATTTTGGACCAAAGTGTCAAAAATGGCCATTTTTGATATAAAAATGGGCGCCAAGTCTAATCAAACGATTCAATCAAAAAAAATTTTGCTTGGGCATTACTTTATGACCCATTTGATCAAATCCCTAAATTAAGAAAAAAAACAATTCATCAGACCGTTTTTGAGATATGGCTTTAAATGGAAGACGCCGATGCCAATGCCGGACGCCAAGTGACGACAATAGGTTACTGGCCTTCGGCCGGCAACCTAAAAATCAGAACAAAAACAATATTATGCAATGGAATGTTATATTATCAGCAAACATTACAAATATAACAAGTGTTGGCACTAAACGTGGCCATGTCCCCCGCCAGGTCACAGAAATCGACTGGGGTCGGTGTTTCACACTAATACACAGTGAAGCCAAAGATGAATGAAATTGGTCAAACCGTTCTTGATATATCACGTTCACAACAAAAGGGACGTGACAGATGGATGGAGCTGAATAATATGTCCCCCTATGTCCCTAACGTGGCAGCGGGGGACGATAAGATCATTTATTAACTTGCTAGCTAGTTATCAAGCTATGGTCTGATGCGGTTTTCTATATGGAAAATCGTGAGATTTGCAGCTAGGAAATTATTTTTATTTATTTTGTTGGTGATATGCGCTGTTCTCGCACTTTGCCTGCTGTAGTAGGACACTTTTTCATAGATCCCAAACAGCATGTATTTCGCTATTTCAGCAAAATAATTGTGGGCTCATATATTAAATGCAATATTACACAAAAGTGAGTACTGATAAGTGAATAGATTTATTCGCTGTATTAATAAATTATTATATATTATGATAGTATAATGATCTTTTATTGTTGCTAATTCAAATTGGAAAACTTCTTAAATATCACACATGTAGTTATTACTTACGAGAAATAACAGTTGAAAATATGTTTTACTTTTGCATTACACCTATTCTATCCAACATATATGAAAGAATAACTGAACTTTGAAAACTTTGTTCAAACAAAAAGGCAGACTGGGCTTCAAATTTTCCGAAGGCCATGGTCAGTTCACTCAATCCTTTTCCAAAGCACAGCCAAGTGCGAAGACAATATAGCTGTCATGGTTTGTGAATGTGCTTTTTACTTTCTTTGTTACTCTCATCCCTGACGTCATCGTTTTCTTTCCACATCAGATTCTTTACCCAGCTGGCTGATTATTTCTGGGCGTTCCTTCCCCGGAGTCTATTTAAGCTGGAGCTTGCCACGCCACGCTGGAGTGTTTGATATGACTTTGCTCAATTCGGCTCAATATATATCTTTAGTCAGGGGCTTGCAGATTTATATAAATAATATATATATATATATATATATATATATATATATATATATATAGATATGAACAACTAAAGAAATGCAAGTTAATTAAAGGCGGACTGGAAAATAAGTTCGCGTGTAATTATTTTAGAAAATTAAATTTATTACTAGCGCGTGCACATTTAGTCTGGTTTCATCAAACTTTTCTTTATTTTGCAGTCACTTTGACTGAAGAACCATAAGATTATATTAACTAACTAGCTAACTTGCGTTTCTTTCGTTGCTCAGTATATATATATATATATATATATATATATATATATATATATATGTGTCTATTGTTTCTTTCTGGAAAGCTTTGCTTCGTCAGGTTTTGGCACCATTGTAAGGTGCCTCGATAGTTTTTTTTTCTCTTTTATTGAGATTTCTTTTCTTTCTGGTTGCTCGCTCCATTTCTGGCAGTTAAACTTTTCGTTTGTTCAGAAACGCGAGCTCTTTTCCTCTTATCTCGCCCAATTACTTTCAGCTGCGTCGGCTCTGTGCTCGATGCAGCTTCGCCTGCCGCGGCATCTGAAACTCCGCTCTAACCAGCCATTAGAATAGCCAACTATTTTGTTTCGATTTATTTTGCTCCGTTGTTCTTCCATGTGGTTTAGGCTACTGATGATACTTCCAGTTCAAGCTCAAGTTTATTTATAAAGTGCATTTCATGCAAAAGGGCAATTCAAAGTACTTCACATTGAAAAAAGAGGAAAAGGGAAAAAAGAAAACGAATTGATAAAATAAACAATGTTAAACAATGAGATGAAAGTAAAAAGAAAAAAGAGATAAAATAGGCAATAAGATAGAAGTAATTAAAAATGCAATAAAAGCATCTAGCAACAGTTAAAAACAGAAGTAAACATAGAGGACTTTAATCTGTTTTTAAAAGTAAGTAGAGTTGGACCAAATCTAATGTTTTCCGGTTTATTCCAGCACTGTGTGGCATGATGACAGAATGCAGCTTTCTCATGTGTTGTTTTGATTCTGGGAACAGCTCGTAAACCAGTCCCTGAAGACCTAAGTGGACGAGAGGGTTCATAATGTGCGATAATGTTAATAATACGTATTTTGGGCCTAGACTATTCAGGGATTTATAGACTAAAAGCAGTATTTTAAAATCTATTCTCTGACTCAGTGGTAGCCAATGTAAAGACCTAAAGGCCCGGTCACACAGCGCTTCACGGCTTAATCGCGGCCAAAACCCGTCAAAAAGTGGTCTCCCGTGAAGCAGACGATGTTGTTCGCGTTGATGTCGAGTTTAAGACGAGCTACAGTCAATTTATAGACGTGGCAGGACGCAGGGAAAAATCGGAATGGCGTCGGACGCAGCAAAAAATTTTGAACTGCTCAAAATTTTAGCCAGCGGACAACCACGGGCGGCATACGTGGTAAGGACATGTAACACACATGAAACACACGTGATAATCCGTGTTCCGGCAGTAATTGAAACTTGGGGGGACGCGGTAAGACGCGAAAGTTTAGCGGTCTGTCATGGGCAGAGTACGGTCATCGGACGTGTGTTACGCGTTGGTATCACGGGAAATAGCGTGTTTAGTGGCTTATCACTAACGAATGGATTTTTCCGCGTACATAGCACTACCTAAGCCCGTGAAACGACGTCTCGAACAAGTTCTAAATACGATTGATCACTGCGTAATCACTTCTGTTTCGCGTCAAATAAATACTGTAATTTTCCGAGACCTCGGCACTTGCAGTCAGCCTTTACTTGGCAGGGGAACCCTTCTTCCTGGGCATGATGAAACAGAAAACAGCGAACGAAATTGCGTGGAGGTGTGGGGCTGTAGAAGATCTGGATCGGCAACTGTGAAGACCAGCCGTGCGCGGCCGCTTTTCTGTGCGGCAAGCCGCGCTTCCAACGATGCCGAGCCGCGGTTACCCGTGATTGGGCAGTGCTTCAGCAGTGGAACAGCCGCCGTCGGCCATACCCCGTACAAAGCACGGCCAAGCCAAAATTGACCAAAAATGACCACGTCCACCAGATTTTCATAACTTTTTCTACGTGATTTCGACGTGGAGTGCTGTGTGACCGGGGCTTAAGAACTGGGGTAATATGTTCAGCTTTCTTGGTCCAAGTTACAGCGCCCTCCATAATTATTGGCATTCCTGGTAAAGATGTGTTAAAAGCCTTAAAAAAAATTCAATTTTTATTGCAGAAGCATACTCTCACGCTGAAAATTGTAGAAAAATGTAACCTTTAACTCAAGTGAATTTTCAGGGAAAAAAAAAATCCCTGACTAAGAATTAATTATTTTTCATAAAATCACCTGTTCCACAATTATTGGCACCCCTAACAGTTCCTATGAATTAAACGTTATTGAAGTATTTCTGTCATTTCTACAGTAGTTTAAAAAGTTGATCAGAGTATCTGGGAACATTTAATTAGTAAATCATCACTTCCTGTTTCTCTGGGGTATAAATATGACGTGACACAGAGGCCATTTCTCTAATCCATCCTTCAACATGGGAAAGACAAAGGAACATACCATTCAAGTAAGGCAGATGTGTGTCGACCTTCACAAGTCAGGCAATGGCTACAAGAAAATAGCCACTCGCCTGCACCTACCCATATCTACTGTCAGAGGAATCATTAAGAAGTTTAAAACAACTGGAACAGTGGTAAACAAGCCTGGACGAGGACGCAAGGTTATTTTGCCACCAGGCACAGTGAGGAGGATGGTAAGAGAAATAAAAAGTTCTCCAAAGCTCACTGTTAAAGAATTGCAACAAATGGTAGCATCTTGGGGTCACAAAGTCTCCAAGACAACCATCAGGCACTATCTACATGCCAACAAGCTGTTTGGGAGGCATGCACAGAAAAACCTTTTCTCACTCACAATCATAAACGCAAACGTCTAGAGTTCGCCAAGCGGTACTGGGACTTCACCTGGGACTGTGTGCTTTGGTCAGATGAGACTAAGATAGAGCTTTTTGGCAACAAACGCTCTAAGTGGCACTGGCGGAACACAAAAGATGAGAATGCAGAAAAGCACCTCATGTCCACTGTGAAGTACTGGGGAGGATCGGTGATGCTGTGGGCCTGTTTCTCTTCCAGAGGCCCTGGGAACCTTGTTATGGTGCATGGCATCATGAATGTTTTAAAATACCAGGACATTTTAAATCAAAATCTGGTGGCCTCTGCCCAAAAGCTGAAGATGGGTTGTCACTGGGTCTTTCAACAAGATAATGACCTAAACATGTGGCCAAATCTACGCAGAAATGGTTCACCAGACACAGAATCAAGCTCCTCCCATGGCCATCTCAGTCCCCGGACCTCAAACCCATTGAAAACCTGTGGAGTGAGCTGAAGAGGAGAGCGCAGAGGAGAGGACCCAGGTCACTGGATGATTTAGAGAGATAGTGCAAAGATTGTGCAATCATCCTATTGCCAAGAGACACCCACACACCAGAAATCATTACCCTAGGTTCAACAATAACAAAACATGCTACTCACATGTTAACAGTAGTCATTAAATAAATTGATTACATCTCTTTAACCAATATTTCTTCTCAATGCAATAAGCGATATGCAAATTGTGGGCCTAGGCTCAGTTACACATCACCGATACTAAAAAAAAACTGCTGGATGGGGCTTTGAAAGCGGCATGCAGTCTAACAAGACAGTGCAATGCAGTGCATTGTGAATCACATTACAGCGAATACAATGCTCTAAGACATACACAATAATAATATTGGCTGGCCTACCTCAAATCAACTTCATTCAACTCTTGGACAAGTGGCAACGTCCACATTAACATGCAACATAGCCAAGGCGCCATTGCGTTGTGCAAAGATAATAAGACATGTTATGACCCCAATTTGTTATGACATATCAGACAGCAAGGGATGACAGACAAAACTGCAAAACTTTAACAGATTTAAAAAAACAAAAACTGACCAAGATTGAAATATATATATATAAGAGAGATAGTTACGGTCCCTTTGTGATTGAGATGGGGTTGCTATGGTGCGATGTCCTGGGACAGGAAAATGCTCCAACATAGGCAAAAATCCACAAAAAGAGCTTCACAGGTCTTGAAAAGAGTGACAGGTCTGGTCAAATGTATCCTGCCACTATTTCTCCTTGCCATTCCTCCTACTCCTTTACTCTCTCAATTTTTCTCCTAATATACTCCTTTGCAGCCCCCTCCCGCCTTCCAGACTTTTTCAATTCTCTGGGACTTCCCCTCTCAGGCATGCCCAGGACATGCTCAAAACCTAGCTCAAGACTGGCTGAAAAAAAAAAAAGTCAATACTGCCATCTAGTGGCTTTTTTGTGTTTTCCACATTACACCTCTAATCCAAAAGGGAAAAATTTTAACTCATAAAGGCAAAATTTTTCTTTTCAATACAAAAATGGTTAGGTAGACACTTGTGTGTGTGTGTATATATATATATATATATATATATATAATACAATCTGCAAATAAACACATGATATATACACATACTCAAACACGGGATAAGCAATCAGCAATTACATTGTCAGTACCCTTTACGTGCTTAATTTCCAATAATATAATTTCCGATAATCTGTACAGAATCTAGTACTTCCATCAGGTTTTGGACAAGCACACAGGGTGAACTCCAATTTGTGTTAGAGGGTCTGATAATATCATGTTCTAACATGTACTCAACCTCTTTCTCAGCAATCTTTCTCTTTTCAGGATTCATCCGGTACGGATGCTGTTTTATTGGTTTGGCATCACCAAAATCTACACCATGAGAGGGTATAGAAACTCTCTTCAGAACATCAGGAAATAGATCTTTATATTTCTTGATCAACCTCTCAAACTGATCATTCTGTGAGGGTACTAAGTGCTGGAGTTTTACATCAAGATTTTGCAACACTTCATAATTTGACAATTTACATGAAAGAACTTCAGCTTTAATTCTAGGTTCATCATCTTGAAACTCCCCTTCATCTTCACAAGTCTCGACCCTAGGAGGATCTGAAGTGACAGCTGCAACCCTAGCATTCCTATCACGATAAGGCTTCAGCATGTTGATGTGACATAACTGTTTTGGCTTTCTCCTATCTGGAGTCTTCACAATGTAATTGAGATCATTGAGTTTTGTTAGAATTTCATGAGGACCATGAAATCTAGCGAGCAATGGATTGGACTGCAAGGGAAACAACACAAGGACTTTGTCTCCTGGTTTAAACTCACGGCTTCTTGCCTTACACTAACACTAAGTTTTCAATTTTCCCTGACTTGATTTCAACATCTCTTTGGCTAGGTCACACGCTGCACGAAGTCTTTTCTTGAGCTTGCTAACATAGTCTGAAAGACTGATATGCAGTTCTTTCTCTTGCCATTATTCACTCAACAACAGCAAAGGTCATCTTACTTCATGGCCAAACACTGGCTCAAACGGACTGAATCCAGTAGACTCCTGCACTGCTTCTCTAGCTGCAAACAGCAAATGAACACCTTTATCCCAGTCTTTCTCATGGTCATAACAATCATTGTCTTGAGAGTGGAATGAAACCGCTCTAAGGCACCCTGACTCTCTGGATGATGGGCACTGGAAAGAATGTGCTTCGCACCTAGTTCAAACACAACCTGCTGAAACAATCCGGAAGTGAAATTGCTACCTCAGTCTGACTGAATTTCCCTGGGAAGGCCAAACAACGTGAAGAACTTTATCAAAGCCTTCGTGATTGCAGTTGCCTTGATGTTGCGTAGAGGTATGGCTTCAGGGAATCTGGCAGATGCACAGATGATGGTCAACAAGTACTGATTTCCAGATCTAGTCTTGGATAATGAACCAACACAATCAAAGATGACCTTGGAGAAGGGCTCCCCAAATGCTGGGATAGGCTGCAATGGAGCTACAGGTGGATGTAACTGGTGTTTTCCAACTGCCTGACAAGTGTGACAGGTTTTGCAAAAGTTGGAAACTTGTTTGCGAAGTCCAGGCCAGCAGAAGTGTTTCATGATCTTATCAACAGTCTTGTTAACACCAAGATGACCTCCTACAGGTAAACTATGAGCCATTGTTACGATCTCATTCCTGTAGACCTTCGGAACAATTTGCTTGACTACTGCCCAATTTGCATTGACAGGGATATCAGGAGGGCGCCACTTCTGCATTAACACCCCATCCTTGAGATAATACCCAACTGGAACTGTGTCTATTTTTTCATCAGGAAGGGCTCTCTTCTTTAGTACACAAATTTCAGGATCATTGGTTTGCTCCTGAATCAACCGCTTTCTGGACAGAGACAAATCTCCAGACACACCAGAATCACCAGACCCATCTGGCTGGCTGAGAACTGATTAAAGTGTCTGATAAGTCCTCAAACGGAGAAACCATAGTAGGCTGAACAGAGTCATGATGCGAACCACCTGAGTCATGACGATTCAATGTGCTGGATGGCACCACATCATCTTCTTCTTGAGCCTTCTTGGCCATAGCACAGGTCACTGCACAGGAAAGATACAGAGATGGGTCTTCATCGCCATCTTCAGTGCTCGGCTGTGAAGTAAGATGAACAGGGGGAACAACACTGCCCCCAGCCAGGTCATTGCCTCGCAGCAGAGAAAAACCCTTAATAAGTTGACTAGACATAAGTCCCACCTTTACCTGTCCTGCAACTAAATCTGACTTCAAGAATACAGAGCGCAGGGGTACAGATACAGTCCTCCCTTCAATATCTTGTACAAGTATGAAATCCCCAGAAGCGGTCTCATCACGTAACTCCAAGGAGTCCATCAACAAAAGTGACTGAGAAGCTCCGGTATCCCTTAAGATATATATGGGGACAGGAGGAGAATGCTCATTCAGAGCCACAAATCCCTCTGACACAAATGGAAGAAATTCCTCCCTCACAAAGTCAGCAGTATTAGGCTTCTTAGCCCCAGAAGGAGCAGGCATTTTAGCAGATCGGTCATCTACTACAGCGGTTTCTAACCTTGTTTTCACAAAGGCATTGGGTTTGGCATCCTTTTCTTTTTCTTTCTTAGCTTTAAGGAACCAACAGTTGGTTGTAACATGACCAGATTTCTTGCAATAAGTGCAAACTAGACCACTTTTGTCACTGTCAGCTTTCACACTTTGATCAGACCTGTGACTGGATTTCTGAGCACCATCACCAGATTTGTCTCTGTCTTTGGGTGAGGAATCTTGGGTATCACCGTTACCTTTCTAATGAAATTGGGACCATCTATTGTTACTGCTAGACTGAAATTTGGACTTATGTGTGAGAACATGTTCATCTGCAAACTTGGCAGCTGACTGCAAATTCAGTGCTTGCTTCTCATTAAGGTAGGTCTTAATATCATCCTTGACGCAGTTCTTGAATTCAACTAACACCATCTCTTTCAGTGAGTTGAAATCATCCTTGACCTCCATAGAAGTACACCAGCGCTCAAAGCAAACCTTCTTCTCATTAGCAAATTCCACATAAGTCTGATTGTCAAATTTCTTCCGACCTCTGAATTTCTGTCGGTAAGCCTCTGGAACCAACCTTTCTGACAACCTCATAATCAGAGGAATCATCTGCAGACAAAGCCGAATCGGCTTGTTGAGCTTTACCCTCCAGGACAGTTTGCAACATCAGAGGCCAGTGTTCCATTGGCCACTGACAACTCTTGACTATCTTCTCAAAGCACTGGAAATACTTATCAATCTTCTTTTCCGAGAATGGAGGCACCAGCTTTACCTCCTGGCTGGCACGAAATTTGTTTTCAGCTTCAATTTTGATTTTTAGTAGCTCCATTTGGAGCCTTTCTTCCCTTTCTCACTTCTGAAAATGAAAATCTCTCTGTCTTGCTAATTTTTCTAACTGAAATTTTCTTTGTTTTTCTTTTTCCTCCCTTTCTTTTTTCTCTTCTCTTGCTAATTTTTCTCACTCAAATTGCCTTTGTTTTTCTTATTTCTCTCTTTCAATCTCTAGCATTTTTAATTTAAGTTCCATTTCTACGTTTGGATTTTCCGCTGGAAACTGTTCCAGATCTCCTGGTGCAAACAAATTTTCGTCAGTGTAATATTCAACCATCTCTCTGGCCAGTCTTGCTTTTCGCATAGCTGGTTTTACATCTGTCAGCTCTAAATGTCTGCTTATTTCTAGCAGTCTTTTTAAAAGACTTCAAAACCTCTATGGTTGGTGATGCCAAGAAATCATCGTTGACAACCCTGAAATGTTCAGTCTCAATCACTTGTCTTGTTTGGAACAGGGTAAGGCCATGAATACTATTGACTACAATTTAAAGGTCAAATAATTTGGGTATTGCTACTTCCTTTGGTTCACTATTGATAGCTATTTATAACTATGAATTGATGTTACACATTTTATGGTTTTAAGTGGAAAATGCAGTGTCCAATGCCATGCCAGTAGTAGCCTGCACTGACGAGCAGTGGCAATGGAATAGCGGGACACAAAGGAACATCACACCGAAGCTGCAGACTGAAATTTCCTTTACCCACCATAGGGCCAGTGATTCTTTCCAAGCACCTGATGTAAGGCCCCACCATCTACCCCTGCTTCCCACCCCTCTTTTCCAGACCCAATGGCTCTTCGCAATGGACTATGACATTTGAAGCTGCCCATGTCAAGTCTCTTGAATAAGTGTGTAAATGCTGAAACACCTGCCTTGAACCTTCAGGAGCCTCCAGCACCAACCCGTCACAGAGCATGGTGGCTCCGACATCTGCCCTCGCTGCTCTGGCTTTTATGAGGTCTTTGTGGCAATAGAAACAGAGAGACTGGAGTTGCTGACTCAGGAGCAGAATGCCTCACACCTCTGGCATGACTCTCGTCGATTGAGAATAACTGCCAGCTCTGCGAAGAAGGTGCCAGTCAGAAGCAGCCCCCAAGTGTTTTTGCAGCAACATGTCTTGCTTGGGTAACGCCCCTCAGACTGCAGGGTTAGGCCAGGTGTTTGCTGCTGGGCTAGCCTAGCTGAGGTCCTGCCCCCCAGACAACCCGAGTAGACCAGGGGTGAGTGACTGGATGTAGAGTTCCCACTCTAGCCCGGAGTCATGTTGGCCTATATGTATACTGTGTTACAGTGAAGCCACAAGACCTGATTGAATGTGAATATTGTCTACAGACTGTATCAAGGTCCTGCTACTCAAAGTGGCCACGCCCTCAGTTATGCAATTTTTTCAGCCTTTACATCAGGAAAATGGTTGAGTTGCATAAAAATTCACTCCCGCTAGTTTTCACGGACGGGACAATGAGCTATCAAAACTAAATCCGTTTTTTAAACAGGCCGTAAACATTAATTTCTGCTGTTAAATTGGCCTTTTTAACATGGGGATCAACAGGTATCAATTTGCTTTTGCAGCAAGCCTCAAGTGGCTATTCAAGGAACTGCAGCTGTTGGCAGTTCTGTGTTGGCTTCACTTTGCAGCCCCGGAGTATGTAGCTTGAGAATACAGTGCTGTATATTGAATAACTAGACTGTCCAGTCGGCCTCAGAGGTGGACTTGCTGGTGTGTTCCCGATCATTTTCCTGTTCCATAACCCAAGTGCGTTTCAGCTTGAGGTCACAAACTGACGGTTGGACAGTCTCCCTCAGGATTTTCCGGTAGGGAGTAGAATTCATAGTTCCATCAATTACGGCAAGACGTCCAGGTCCTGAAGCAGCAAAGCAGCCCTAAACCATCGCACTACCACCACCATGTTTGACTTTTGGTATGATGTTCTTTTTATGAAATATTGTGTTAGGTGTACGCCAGATGTAACGGGACACACACCTTCAAAAAGGGAGAACTTTTATCTCGTCAGTCCACACACAGAATATTTTCCCAATCGTCTTGGGGACATTAAAGATGTATCTTGGCAAATGTGAGATGAGCCTTTGTGTTCTTTTTGGTCAGCAGTGGTTTTTGCCTTGGAACTCTCCCATGGATGCCATTTCTGCTCAGTCTCTTTCTTATTGTTGAATCATGAACACCGACTTTAACTGAGGCAAGTAAGGCCTGCAGTTGTTTATATGTTGTTCTGGGTTCTTTTGTGACCTCTTGGATGAGTTGTCGATGCGCCCTTGGAGTAATTTTGGTAGGCTGGCCACTCCTGGGTAGGTTCACCACTGTTCCAAGTTCTCTCCCTTTGTGAATAATGGCTCTCATCGTGGTTTGCTGGAGCCCCAAAGCCTTAGAACTGACTTTGTAACCCTCTTCAGACCGATAGATGTAAATGAATTTGTTTCTCGTCTGTTCTTGAATTTCTTAAGATTACGGCATGATGATCTTTGAGATCTTGAAGAGATACTTCACTTTGTTAGGTAGGTTCTATTTAAGCAATTTCTTTTTTCAACAGGTCTAGCAGTAATCAGGCCAAGGTGTGGCAAGTGAAATTGAACTAAAAAAAATGTGGTTAATCACAGTTAATTCATGATTTAACAAGAGGGGGCAATTACTTTTTCACATAGGGCCAGGTAGGTTTGGATAGCTTTTCCCTTAATAAATATTATCATCATTTAAAAACTGCATTTTGTACATACTCAAGTTATCTTTGTCTAATACTAAAATTTGTTTGATGATCTGAAACATTTAAATGTGACAAATATGCAAAAAAAAAAAAAGAAATATGGAAGGGGCAAATACTTTTTTACAGCACTGAACCAAATATGAAAGTAATCGGTCAACAATTACAGTCTGTACAGCATACACAAAGAAGAGTGTATGTTTTAGTACACATTTGTACATTATCAGGGATAGCTGTGAGTCCATAAACCTTTGAGCCAAAATTTTAGCCAAACAGGACTTTGATTAGCCAAATTCTACCTGTCTTAGCAAAATGCAAGGCGATTCATAAATTAGTACAAGTTGCTGTTCGAATAATTAGAGACATGTTAATACATACGTTTTCAGAGAAACCTTCCGATCTCTGACACGAACACCCAAGAGTCCCGAACATTGGACCCGTGTCGGTCAGAGCGCAATTGTAGAGGTGCTAAAGGAAACCTTTATTTATTGCTTTGCAAATATATTTGGGTGGAATTTGCTGCATGAATATGCATCAAACTCACTCTACTTAGAAAAGGTCAGATTTCCTTTAAGACTAGTGAACGCAAAAGAAATGAAAATACATCAGTAAAATCCGGTCCTGTCAATGACTCTAGTCAAGGTGAAAAAAAAAAAAGTCTGGCCACGGAGCGAGCATATTCAAATACCGGCACGTGCATGACGTGAACAGGCAACGAACATGAGGGTCTGGTTGGATGAGGGGGGATACTGTCTTTTGATCCTAGTTTATGCATAAGAGACTGCAATGTTGTTTTAATAATAATGAAAAAGAACCTTGGCGTGCAGGGTATGGAAGCGATAACTGGGTACAGATGATAGGTTCCTGCCAGTCTTGTGATATTTTGCTCCCTTTTTGTGCCTATATTGTGGCGCAGGGAACCACAGCATTTGGCCCAACTAGAGGAGCGGGAATTCCAAAGTAGTTCTGTATACCACACTGCGACGCTCGCAGTTTTTGCATAAATTATGATGACCGGAAAGCATGCAGTTATGGTGAGATTGAGAGCGGGCGGCCCGGCGGAGTGCGTATCGGAATATCACTGAGGGTAGGGGCTGAAGCGGACTGTTTCAAGACGAATGGGGAATATGAGAGGCGATACGCATGACAGACAGGAAGATTGATTCTATGTAGCCTACTGCTGGAGAAATATAATGCTCTTCGCCAAATTTTTCGTCACAGGTTTTTAGTCACCAGATAGGAGCAACGTTCGATTTGGCGAGCAGATAGCGCGATCCCTGCATTATTAGGCCAATACTGTCACCATGGCTAGAAAAACATTGATGGGTGTAATAAGTGTAACATGTCCATACTAACTATGAAAGTAATAGGACAAAAATTGCAGCCTGGGCTGCCAGGTTAGCTCACTTGGTTAAGGCGTCGCATTTGCAGAGCAGTAGTGACTACCACGGTGCGGGTTCAATTCCTGGTGGTACCAACTAGCAGTGGTCGGCAGCTTTTTTAGGGCAGCGCACGATTGGCAATAGCACTGCCGGGAAGGGTAATTCAAAATAGTCGCCTTGTTCGTTGCTTAAGTGCCTCCTGTTGGCCAGCCTGGCGCTTGTCAGTGAGATTCTAAGCTTGCTCATATTCAGGTATCTTCCGCCCTCCTTCTGAACTTGTGAGTTTCGACCTATGGGTGTTAAGATGCAGGGGCTGACAGGCGCATGCTTCGGAGGATATAACAAGGCAATAAGGAGTCACGTACAAGCAAGCCTTGTGCATAGTTCTCGAATTAGGCACTCCAGATTCGGATGGGATTGGAGATGTCAAATTAGAAATAAATAAATAAATAAAATGCCGCTTGTACTGCATCCACAAGGAAATCTCAATGTTTTGCCACTAATGTGCACATTATTTGGCTTATACTGTTGCCAAGGGAACCAAAATTGATAGGTGTCATCAGTGAAGTATAACACATGTCCCTACCAAATATGAAAGTAATTGGTCAAAACTTGCAGCCTGTACTGCGTCCACAAGGAAATCTATATGTTTTGTCACTAATTAGCATCTTATGCGGCCAATCGTGTCGCCATGGCAACCAAAATGAATGAGTGTCATAAATGAAGTGGAACGCATGTTCAAACCAAATATGAAAGTAGTCAATCAAAAACTGCAGCCTGGACTGCGTCCACGAGGAAATCTCGGATTTACCACTAATTTGCTTATTATTTGATGCTGTCGCCATAGCAACAGAAATCGAGAGGTCTCATGAGTGAAACGTACCACACGTCCATACCAAATATGAAAGTAATGGGTCCTGCGTCCACAAGGAAATCTCTATGTTTTGACACTAATTTGCGCATTATGCGGCCAATACTGACGCCATGGCAACCAAATTCAATGGGTGTCATAATGAAATAGAACACATATCCAGACCAAATATGAAAGTAATCGGTCAAAATGTGGCCATTCTAAAAGAACACACAGCATTTCTCATTATATTTTGATCGTGAAATACTAGGCTTTTCGTGCCGTGTGTTAAGTGTAGAAATTAATGGGTTGCTATGCTGTGACCGTGAACCACTCTCAAGGAAGTGAGTGTTAATCCCAGCGGAGGTGACGGCGTACTTTCCAGCGCATTCATTTAAGACCTGCCGCAAATCTCTCTAAGGAGGCGGGGCACCCACATGACTGATACAAGAAATTACTCCTCGGTGAAGGGTATTGTTCCTCAGAGTCTTTGGAACTGGTCAAATCCATGGCTTTACCACTGCACAATTTCCATTGAAATGAATGGGTGCCATTTTTCATTCAGTATCAAGATCTCATAATACATCCATGCCATGAAGACTATTCGCAAGTACTGCGATACACTGGCAAATTTGCCTGGCAATGTCCCGAAACACCCTCCCATTTTGTGATGCGAACCCAGATACATTTTTCGCCGAAACCACCAGTAAATTAAAAAACATTTATAGAACAACCTAGTTAAGTTATGATGCACTGCATTCCAGTTAAAAATCTCTGTCAGTGGTTGACATGTTTTTATGATCTGCTGAAAATGCATTTCATCACCTGTACATTCAAGCGTCTGAGACCATTTAAAATGCTCAATAGCATGGCTAACTTATGAGCCAATATTGTTCAAACAATGGTACATTTTGTTTTTAAGAGGAGTATGGGTATAAGCAAACAAGTACATGCATTATGAGTGTGTTGGTGGGGAGAGGTTATGATTAATGCCTCCTCCTTCACCAACACAGCCCACTCATGGTTGTTTGCAGAGTCTCCATCTCCACACTGGCGAAGATATGCCAACCACAGCAGACACAAAACAGACACCCAATATGCTCCCCCCTCCCCCCAAATGCTCTGATTGTGATACACTCTGCCCTTAGAGGCTAGTTCTCTCAGCCCACCATCTCAGCTCCCTTGAGCCGTCCACACACCGTTCAGTTAACATCCGCAACACTGATAAATAGAGACGACCAGGGACCATGCTCCCCTATCTCACTGCAGGTCATATGAGCAATCATTTGTGTAGCAATATAATTAAAGATGATTTATGAAATTTAGGAATATGGGCAACGTGGCTTTTGAGCAAAATTTCAAATAGCATAATCTATGAAAAAGATAGGGGTAAAAAGGGGCAGAAAAGCTCACAATAATCTCGTGAAATAAATTATGAAGAGGATCTTGTTGACATGACTGGTACATACTCATCAATTGCCTGACAAACTGGCCCTCATTTCTCAAACATGCGTACACCAAAAAAATGGGTGTACACCAAATCTCCCTCAAGGATCGCCATTTATCAATCTGTACGTGAGCGAACGGTCCGCTAAAGTCTCATGCCAGGTCTGATCAGGCGCACGCATATTTGAGACCAGCGTACAGCATGCAGGAACGAGTGCGGCTGTCAAAATGAGTAATAAACAAAATTCAGCGATGTGGACGTCATGCTGTTGTTGCTCTAATTAGTAAACTGAATAAATAGGCAAAATAAATAAATAGACTCAATAAATAAAAAAATTAAATTAATTAAACCTTTGAGACAACCTGCTTGTCAGTCCAGACAGCTGACAATTAATCAATTTGATTAAGCGCAACGCGTGGCTTGACAGATATGCAGTGTAGAATGTCAGATGCTCATCCAGTCAGATAAAAACTGAACAACAAAAGAAAAGCAAGTTAAAGGCAGACTGGAAAATAAGTTTGCCCGTAATTATTTTAGAAAATCAAATGGATTACTCGCGCCTGCACATTTACACTCGTTTCATCAAACCTTTCTTTTGCAGTCACTTTGACTGAGTAACCATAAGAGTACATTAACTAACTAGCTAACTTGCATTTCTTTTGTTGCTCAAAGGCCAAAAGACACTTTGACCGTGATCACATTTTGACAATGGCAGAGCCTCTATTGTTAGAGTAATAGCTTCCGTCCGATGTGGGTGGAACTTTCGGCGAAGAGAAGATCTCCTCCGGGAAAGTGACCAGTGGCTGCTCGTTTTGTGTGGCACCCAATAAAATATCATAAAGTAATACTAATAAAAGTACAATGAAGAGTGATCTCTGCAGACTGTATTTTAACAACTACCCTCATGCAGCCCCGATCGAGGTGGTGGGGACTCATCCGTGTCGCATTCCCAAGATGCCAGGGGAGCCCATCAGTACTGCCACGCGCTTCTTGAACGGTGACAGCTGGAGGTTTGAGTCTGGTTGGTTTTCACAGATCCGTACGCTGCTGCGCCTGAGTGCAGCAACCAGTTTTTTTTTTTTTTTGGTGGCAGTCTTAAAATCGGACCACTTTTTTTTACCTACATGTAAAACATTTGGATTGTCAGTTATGTAGGCTATAGAACATGAAATATCATGAATCTGTACATTGAATTTAAGGCCGATGTTATTCGCACTTATACGCGTAGCCAATGCTGAATTTTTTTCTTTGCCACAATTATAAGTGAGCCAGTTGATGACCATTTTGTTGGCGCTCATAAAGAACCGCTTAAAATAAGTTTGGCCAAGAAAAAAAAATTAGCTTTGGACACACTTAAAATAAGTGTGGGCAATGGAGAAATGTGCATCTTGGCCACACTTACAAGTGCGTCTACAGCGAATTTCGATCAATTTTTGTGCTTGGACGCACTTAAATAAATGCGATTAGTCACTTTGATTTTTTTCAGAATTAAATCAAACCTTTGCTGCACTCCGGTTTTCCACCCCAACGCTGTTTACCGCAGCAGCAATAGCTTTCCAAACTGCAGCCTTCTGGGCTCCCTTTATGCCACTCAAGGCTCTCAAATAAAATTGTTTTCTTTTTCTCCACCTCAGACGTGATAATTTATATTTCCTCCTCAGTGAAGTTCTTTCTTTTTTGCAGTCTTTCGAAAGTCAATGTCGTAAAGTGGGCAGGACTACGCCTCCCGGAGCATGAATTTATAGGGGCGTCATGTAAATTACAATGGTTTCAGCCGCCAGATTTATCAACGCCACGCCAGCCCAACACCGAAAACAGCGACGTACACACTTTTAGTAAATCAGACGTGACACCCGGCGACTGCTGATATTAATACCAGAATCTACACCAAATCCTGAGATCCTAAGCAAGTTTGATAAATGAGGGCCACTGTATTCCTCCTCTTTAATTCCACAGAAGTGATCATGCACCCAAACCCCACCAGAAAGTTTTACTCCTCGTGGTCTGTATATTTCTATCCCACTCCCATCTGCCAGGTCTCCAGAGTACTTGTACTCTGCAGAATGGTATATTAGAATATTGGAAAGAAATGGTGCCTTATATTTATGTTTATGCCTGGTATCCATAATTCAATATAAACAAAATATTCTGCTCAATATCCAATGAGTGCATTTGCCAGTTTCCCGAAAAAAGTGATCTTTGTGCGATCTCCCCCATTTAAATCTGTGAGGGAACCCACTGACACACAACCAGATTGGAGATATACTGGAATTATGCACAACCCCAATTCCGAAATAGTTGGGACGAAGTGTACCTGTAAATTGTGAATAAAACCAAAATGCAATGACTTTCAGATCACATGAGCCAATATGTTATTTACAATTGAACATAGATAACATTTCAAATGTGGAAACTGAGACATTTTACATTTTTATCCACAAAATTAGCTTATTTCAATTTTTCTGGCTGCAATAGGTCTCAAAAAATTTCGGACACAGGCCTAAAAAAAAAAAAAAAGTGCTGAAAAAGCAATTAATTTCTAAGAGAATCATCTGAAAGAGCATTTAGCAAGTAATTAAGTTAACTGGCATCAGGTGTGTAACATGATTGGCTATAAAAGGGATATCTTAGAGAGGCTGGGTCTCTCAGAAGTAAAGATGGCCAGAGGCTCTCAAACCTGCGAAGGCTTCGACAAAAAAATTGTGGAATACTTGAAAAACAACGTTCCTTAACATCAAATTGCAATCAAAAGATTCAGAGGAACTGGAAAAATCTCTGTGCGCCAGGGACAAGCCCAAAGACCTTGACTGGATGCCCGTGATCTTCGGGCCCTTAGACGCCACTGCATCACTCACCTGCATGAATCTGTCATTGACATTACTAAATGGGCCCAGGAATACTACAAGGAACCACTGTCTGTTAACACAGTCCTCTGTGCCATCCACAGATGCTACCTGAAGCTTGATCGTGCAAAAAGGAAGCCATTGTTGAACATGATCCAAAAGCGCTGCCGTGTTCTGTGGGCCAAGGCTCATTTAAAATGGACTGTAGCAAAGTGGCATGCTGTCCTGTGGTCAGACGAGTCTAAATTTGACATTCTTGTTGGAAATCAAGGCGTTGTGTCCTCCGGGCTAAAGAGGAGAAAGACCACCCCTCCTGTTATCAGCGTTCAGTTAAAAAGCCAGCATCTCTGGTGGTACGGGGATTCATTAGTGAATATGGTGTGGGACACTTGCTTGTTTTAAAAAGCACCATGCACGCTGAAAGGTATATAAAGGTTTTCATCTGCCCCCTCCAGATGACATCGATACCAGGGAAGGCCTTGTGTATTTCAGCAGGACAATGCAAAATCACATACTGCAGCTATGACAACAGCATGGCTTTGCAGTAGACGAGTCCATGAGCTGAACTGGCCTGCCTGCAGTCCCTATCTTTTTTGAGAACATTTGGTGTATAATTACAACCCCAATTCCGAAATAGTGGGAATGAAGTGTAAATTGTAAATAAAATCAAAATGCAACGATTTTCAGATCACCTGAGCCAATATGTCATTTTCAATAGAACACAGATAACATTTCAAATGTTGAAACTGAGACATTTTTATCCACAAAATGAGCTAATTTCAAATTTTCTGGCTGCAACAGGTCTCAAACAAAAGTCATCAGAAGATGACATATCCCACCGGTTCCACATAATTCGTGATTTGTGGCAGAGTTTTTGAATTCTGCTGTAGAGAAGGGACAACGTCCAATTTTTGGGCTGTTTTTGGTATAGAGTTCATAGATTTTGGGGGAAATGGAACTGAAACCCCCAAAAGGCACAACTACACCATAAGGGTAAGTTCCATACCAAATTTGAAGTGTGAAAGTGGCATAGTTTTTGAGTTCTGTCCCAGAAACAAGAAAAAGGCCCATTTTAGGGCTGTTTTTGGTGGAAATTTCCAAAATTATGGGCAGAATGGAACTGAAACCCCCAAAAGGCACAACTACACCATAAGGATAAGTTCCCTACCAAATTAGCAGTGTGAAAGTGGCATAGTTTTTTAGTTCTGTCCCGGAAAGGAGACAAAGGCCAATTTTAGGGCTGTTTTTGGTGAAAATTTCCAAAATTATGGGCAGCATGGAACTGAAACCCCCAAAAGGCACAACTACACCATAAGGGTAGGTTCCATACCAAATTAGAAGTGTCTAAGTGGCATATTTTTGAGTTCTATCCGGGAAACGAGACAAAGGCCAATTTTAGGTCTGTTTTAGGTGGTAATTTCCAAAATTATGGGCAGCATGGTACTAAAACCCCCAAAAAGCACAACAACACCATAACGGTAAGTTCCATACCAAATTAGAAGAGTCTAAGTGGCATAGTTTTTGAGTTCTGTCCCGGAAACGAGACAAAGGCCAATTTTAGGTGTGTTTTAGGTGGAAATTTCCAAAATTATGGGCAGCATGGTACTGAAACCCCCAAAAGGCACAACTACACCATAAGGGTAAGTTCCATACCAAATTAGAAGTGTTTAAGTGGCATAGTTTTTGAGTTCTGCTCCGGAAATGAGAATGATTACGGACGGACGGACAGACGGCAGACAGGGCGATGACTGTATCCCACTGTATTCCATACCGGTGGGATAAAAAGGACTGAAAAAGATATTAATATATAAGAGAATCAGCTGAAAGTACATTTAGAAAGTAATTATATTAACTGGCATCAGGTGTGTAAAATGATTGGCTATAAAAGGGATGTCTTAGAGAGGCTGGGTCTCTCAGACGTAAAGATGGCCAGAGGCTCTCCAACCTGTGAGGGCTTGCGTAAAAAATTGTGGAATACTTTAAAAACAATGTACCTCAACATCAAATTGCAAAGGCTTTGAAGGTCTCATCATCGACAGTTCATAACATCATCAAAAGATTCAGAGAAACTGGAAAAATCTCTGTGCCCAAGGGACAAGGCCGAATACCTTTACTGAATGCCTGTGATCTTCTGGCCTTCAGACATCACTGCATCACTCACCTGCATGATTCTGTCATTGACATTACTAAATGGGCACAGGAATACTTCAAGAAACCACTGTCTGTAAACACAGTCTGCCGTGCCATCCACAGATGCCACCGAAATCTCTATCATGCAAAAAGGAAGCCATTGTTGAGCTTGCTCCAGAGGCACCGCCGTGTTCTGTACGCCAAGGCTCATTTAAAATGGATTGTAGCAAAGTAGCAAAGTGTCCTGTGGTCAGACGAGTCCAAATTTGACATTCTTGTTGGAAATCATGGGCGTTTTGTCCTCCGGGCTGAAGAGGAGAAAGACTACCCCTCCTGTTATCTGCCTTCAGTTCAAAAGCCAGCATCTATGATGGTATGGGGATGCATTAATGCATATGGTGTGGGACACTTACATGTTTAAAAAGCACCATGAATGCTGAAAGGTATATAAAGGTTTTAGAGCAACATATGCTCTCCTCCAGATGACATCTATTCCAGGGAAGGCCTTGTGTATTTCAGCAGGACAATGCACTGCAGCTATTGCAACAGCATGGCTTCATAGTAGAAGAGTCCATGTGCTGAACTGGCCTACCTGCAGTTCTGGTCTTTCACTGATTGAGAACATTTGGTGCATAGTTAAACAAAAATTCTGTCAGAGGAGACCTAAAACTCTACAGCAGCTGGAAGCCTGCATTAAACAAGAGTGGGATCAAATTCCAATGGCTTAACTCAAGATACTTGTCTCCTCAATGCCCAGACGCCTCCACTCTGTGTTACAAAGAAGAAGGGATGCTACATCATGGTAAACTGGCCCCCGTCCCAACTATTTTGAGACCTGTAGCAGCTATCAAATTTGAAATGAACTAATTTTGTGGATGAAATTGTAAATTTTCTCAGTTTCAACATTTGCTATGTTATCTCTTTTCTGTTGTAAATAAAATAATGGCTGGTGTGATTTGAAAGTCATTGCATTTTGATTTTATTCACAATTGATACTTTGTCCCAACTATTTTAGAATTGGGGTTGTAAATGAAAAGTCCATCAAAGGAGACCCAAAACTCTCCAGCAGCTGGAAGCCTGCATGAAACAAGAGTGGGATGAAATTCCAATGGCTAAACTCAAGAAACTTGTCTCCTCAATGGCCAGACGCCTCCATGGTGTAAAAAAGAAGAGGGCATGCTACACCATGGAAAACAGGCTTCTGTCACAACTTTTTTGAGACCTGTAGCAGCCATCAAATTTGAAATTATTTTGTGGATAAAATTGTAAAATTTCTCAGTTTCAACATTTGCTATATTATCTTTGCTTAATTGTGAATAAAATACTGGCTTGTGTGATTTGAAAGTCATTGCATTTTGATTTTGTTCACAATTTACACTTTGTCCCAACTATATAGGAATTGGGGTAGTACATCCGATCTGGAAACGACCAATATCAGCCAAAAAGGCTGCCAGCTTCTGAAATGGCAGACTTGGAAACCAAACTGACAGGGGCACCCCAAATGCACTCCCACAGCCACCCCACTCCAAAGTATCTGCATTGCAGCGGCAGATGACTCACAGTTTATTGCCCTCTCAGGCAAAGAACATTGTGGGTAATTTGGGGCACATCCAATGCCTCTCTGTGTCTGTGCTTCATTAGATTGAATGTCAAAGTAACTAAATTCCATTTTTCAACTCCCTTTTTGACTCTGACATCATTCGCCAAACTCAATACAATCAGCCAAGGGAATAAGAACGCATCTCTTCACCTTCTTTCCCAGCCTTTTCTCCTAAAATTACACACAAAAGAGTCAGCGCCTTGACTTTTCACTCAATCAAGCGGCCAAAGGCCAAATAAACCTAAAATTAATTACAAAACCCAAAACCAGTGAAGTTGGCATGTTGTGTAAATCGTAAATAAAAACAGAATACAATGATTTGCAAATCCTTTTCAACCTATATTCAATTGAATACACTGCAAAGACAAGTTACTTAATGTTCGAACAGGTAAACTTTGTAATTTTTTGCAAATATTAGTTCATTTGGAATTTGATGCCTGCAACATGTTTCAAAAAAGCTGGCTCAAATGGCAAAAAAGACTGAGAGAGTTGGGGAATGCTCATAAAACACTTATTTGGAACATCCCACAGGTGAACGGGCTAATTGGGAACAGGTGGGTGCCATGATTGGGTATAAAAGCAGCTTCCCTGAAATGCTCAGTCATTCACAAACAAGGATGGGGCGCGGGTCACCACTTAGTGAACAAATGGGTGAGCTGATTGTCGAACAGTTTAAAAACAACATTCCTCAACGAGCTATTGCAAGAAATTTAGGGATTTCATCATCTACGGTCCGTAATGTCGTCAAAAGGTTCAGAGAATCTGGAGAAATCACTGCACGTAAGCGACAAGGCCGAAAACCAACATTGAATGCCCGTGACCTTCGATCCCTCAGGCGGTACTGCATCAAAAACCGACATCAGTGTGTAAAGGACATCACCACATGGGCTCAGGAACACTTCAGAAAACCACTGTCAGTAACTACAGTTCGTTGCTACATCTGCAAGTGCAAGTTAAAACTCTACAATGCAAAGTGAAAGCCATTTATCAACAGCACCCAGAAACAACGCCGGCTTCGCTGGGCCCAAGCTCATCTAAGATGAACTGATGCAAAATGGAAAAGTGTTCTGTGGTCTGACGAGTCCACATTTCAAATTGTTTTTGGAAACTGTGGACGTTGTGTCCTCCGGACCAAAGAAGAAAAGAACCTTGCGGACTGTTATAGGCGCAAAGTTCAAAAGCCAGCATCTGTGATGGGATGGGGGTGTATTAGTGCCCAGGGCATGGGCAACTTACACATATGTGAAGGCATCATTAATGCTGAAAGGTACATACAGGTTTTGGAGCAACATGTGTTGCCATCCAAGCAACGTATTTTCATGGACGCCCCTGCTTATTTCAGCAAGACAATGCCAAACCACATTCTGCACGTGTTACAACAGCATGGCTCCGTAGTAAAAGAGTGCAGGTACTAGACTGGCCTGCCCGTAGTCCAGACCTGTCTCCCATTGAAAATGTGTGGCACATTATGAAGCGTAAAATACGACAATGGAGACCCCGGACTGCTGAACAACTTAAGCTGTACATCAAGCAAGAATGGGAAAGAGTTCTGCCTGAAAAGCTTCAAAAATTGGTCTCCTCAGTTTCCAAACGTTTACTGAGTGTCGTTAAAAGGAAAGGCAATGTAACACAGTGGTAAAAAGGCCCCTGTGCCAACTTTTTTGCAATGTGCTGCCTTTGAATTCTAAGTGAATGATTATTTGCAAAAAAAAAATTAAGTTTCTCAGTTTGGACATTAAACATCCTGTCTTTGCAGTGTATTCAAATGAATATAAGTTGAAAAGGATTTGCAAATCATTGTATTCTGTTCTTATCTACGATTTACATAACGTGCCAACTTCACTGGTATTGGGTTTTGTACAATTTCCCCAAAAATAATTTCAAAACATTTGATTTAACACAAATGAGGGTCAAACTGTTTTTTTTTTTGGCAAAAGGACAGGGTTCCACAGGTTTCCCATATTTTAATAGCAAACATCCAACTGCAGTGGGGCAGAGTTTGTCGGTAATATGTTCCAAGCCTTTTAACCCATTATTGACTAAGGCAATGGGTGAAAATGACTCCCTAAATCCTGAAGATCTAATAGAAAGACTTTGGCAGCTCGTAAGCAGAAAAAAATAGGAGGCACAAATGATCTCTTTCATCAAATGATTGAAAATGGGTGAAGACCAATTAAAAAAAAAATCAACATTACCAGGGCTCTGAAAACACTCAAACTGTCAGGTGTGGCCAGTTTTCCACGTTATAGTAAGAAGAAAAATTTAACGAGTCACTCTGAAGCAGATTTGCATCTCAATCAATGTCATTCAGTAGGGGATACTTGTTTCTTATCTTTGCGGAAATTCAAACCAAGAAAAGGATTGTGAAGTGTGGGTGAGACCAGAAAGCCTGCTACAGATGACGTGCTAAAGCCAGCGCAGACATTTACAGAGTAGTTAACATTTTTTGGAAATGGAATAAAACATTTTTCTACTAGCCTATTTAGTCCCTGCAACATTGCATTGAGAAGTAAGCTGTGTGTTCACCTGCCAATGGATCTTCTAATCATTGGAAAACCTTTCTATCAATTAAAATAATTGAAAACTGATGAAGACTTCTTATAAAACAAAGATGATGTTTTTTGTGCCACCTCCAATTCCAGCCAACCTGCAGTTACTCCGAACAACGTACATTAAAAAAAATCACTTTCTCAGCCCCTGTGGCACACAAACACTCTGAATAAAAGACACTTGACAACTACCAACTTTGGCTTAAAACAGAAGTTGTTGTCCATCACAAAAAGTGGAAATACAATTTTTAAAAAATATCAATAAACACCAGCTCATAAAAAGTTTTTTTTTTTTCACCCAGAAATGACATCATTGTGATACTGTTTCAGTGAAAGAACTTTTGCACAACACATGGTTACTGGGATGTCAAGTATACAGTGGGTAAAACCATGTGTGCGCACTTACCAAAGCTCACATTTATATAAAATGATAAGAACAGGGTTGGAAGAAAAAAACTTCAGAGCAAATTAAGGCTGTTGCTGGGATCAAGAGCTTGTAGACACTTGTAGACAGGGTAATTACTTCAGAAGGGTTATTACCGAATGAAAAGTAGGTCAAACACTGTGACAGAACACTTACTTTTGTTGTAACACATTGACAACACGCTTTTATCAGCAGGACTGGCACTAATGTGCCATATTTCCCCAGCTTGGTGTCGGAATACATTCTTACTTATGACATTATTTTCATCATCAAAGTCAATGATGTGTACCTGTGGGAAGAGTCAGGGAAGGGGGCAAGGGAAGAGAAGAAAAGACAGGGGTGAGAGGAAAATAGAAGGGCCACCCCATAGCCCTCACAAACCAAAGTCAGGTTGAAAGCCACCTTGCTGACTGAAGACAAACAATGACAAGCAGCTTTTTAATCCAAACAACTCTTCACATTTAACATGCTATTTGACGTGCATGATCAAACATGCTTTCAGAACTCACAGCAGTCATGGGGCTCTAAATGTGCTTAATGAGGAAATAAAAGAGACAAGAGCGCCAGGGTAAAGATCATCCCCTTAACTCACACTTTATTTTTAAAATGCAGTTTAGAATTTTTCCAGCTTCTTGGATGACTCTGTAAGCAAGTCTCCCTTCTCAAAGAATTCCCTGCAAGGTGAGAAGGAAGTCCCACTGAGCTTCTGCTGCATTACTCCAAAGGGATCTTCCCCATTTCTCCTTCAGATGGAACATTTCAAACTTATATGGCCCTTTGCCAAGCAGCTTGAAGTGAGCCCTCTTTGACTGTAGCTAAAAGGTCAGAAGTTCCTTTCACAGGCTGGTTCTGGTCGTTGTCCATCTGCACTGTAAAGCGCTATCCAATGAGTTTTGCACTGTTTGGCTGGATCTGTGCCAATAAAATATGCAATTCAGAATTCATCCTTCAGCTTTTGCTGTCAACAAATACAAAAGACCAGTTACAGTGACAGCCACACATGTCCAGATCATAAAAAATCTTCACAGATAGGTAGACATCCTGGTGGATGTTCTTGTTCTGGCCAATTGTAGTGAAATTGTTTCAGTTCACCAGGGAAAGAATCTATTTGTCATCCACCGCATCTTTTTGATGTTCATGAGCTAAATAGCACATTAAAAAGAAAAGAATTTATGAAATAGATAATTTCCCCACACTTAAGGAGTTTGCTGTCCCTTGGATGTGTTTGTTTAAATTTTTCTGCCCAATGATAGCTTCCTTCCTGAACAGTGATCGCTCTTCATATTGCAAATAAACAGCAACAAATTTCAAATGCAAATTCCACACTTGAAACATACTCAAGCACTGATCTCCTTACTCGAGAGTGGAATGCATTTACTTGACAATCAGCTACGCAGGCACCAGTCCAATTACTTTTAGATCCTTAGAAAAGGGAGGGTGGGGGTCCATATAATAATGGCTTAGTGCAAATGAGCAGATCTTAGATGATCACCTCTTGGGCTCTAATTTCGTAGACCAGGCGCAGGCGCGGCGCAGGCGCGGCGCATGGGGGGTGCGCCGCGCCAACGGGGTGTGTCCAGGCGTATGTGGCAATGCGTGCCCGGCGTAGCCTGGCGCAAGTTATCCTCCGTCCCGCCTCTGCCCCTGCTTCCAGAGCAAGCTGGCAAAGAAGGCGTGTTTGGGTATAACACCGCCGAGTCAAATCTTCACCAGTCAAATGAGCTCCTCACCTCACCTTTAATGTGTTAGAACAGGGGTTCCCAAACTTTTCCAAATCAGGGCCCACTTGAAAATCTCAAAAATGTCCGCGGCCCACCTTTGTCCTATAAACAGTACATAGACGAAATTATGCATTCTCAGAACACTTAACAGGAACAATAATTGTTGTTGTTAAGAACGTAAAATAAATAAAATAAATAAAAAACAACAACAATAATTGTTGTTGTCGTTTTTTATTTTTTATTATTATTATTATAAAGATTCAGGTTTGAAATGAAAGCAGGGGGATGAAAGAAGCCCAAACTTTCAATCTGTTGTGTACACACGAGACAGAATTAATTATCGAACACAGTACGTGCTCCTCCGATTATGACCCCCGGTCATGATGACCAGAATGCTACTTTCCGATCAAAACTATATAAGGTTCCTAAAATATTGTGAGGTCAATAACACTCAATAGGTTATTACATCTAAATATTTTTTAAAATCATGCAATAAATATTTTACAAAAAAAAAATCATAAAAAATCATATTTGCAAAAATGAATCATATTTTTAATGACCTCTCACGGCCCACCTGTAGTACCACCACGGCCCACCAGGGGGCCGCGGCCCACACTTTGGGAATCACTGTGTTAGAATATAGAAGGCGACCCAGCCGAGTCAAATCTTGCTCACTGGCAAGAGAAACGATGGATAGCGTGTTCCTATTATTACAAACTGTAGCTGCTTAAAATTTTGGGATTAACATGCATATACAACAAAGCAAGTTGCACATTTATTTCCAATATGTGATCTTAACTCAGTACGAGATCATAGCAATCAGGCTGCATTCCTTTCCCCCACTAAAGATGATAAAACATAAGTGACAATAATAGTAGCCTAGAATTAAGCCGCTTGCACACTGGACGCGAAACGAATTTTTCGCTCGACAGATTGCGTCTTGTGTCCAAAGGTCTGACAGGGTTTTAATAAATCGTCGTGTCCGACAGTCTATTATTGTTTTTAATTTCTTCAAAACTACTGACTCTTTTAGATATTACACGTGAATGTTTGATAAGAGGGTTCAGTTCTTCAAGATGAGTTCCGAGAATTTCAATCAATGTTTCTGTGTAAGCTCTGCTCAGTAAAGTCGACACTGGCGCGAGACAATGTACAATGCCTCCGTGTCTGACAGCCAAAAAAAAGGACGATTAGAACAGATTGATAATGAAATAAAGAATAAAAAGAAACATTTTAACAACAGAGCATCCAATGAACACTGCGATTTATTTATTGGCGGGTCATCTTTGTTTGATATCACGTTTGTTGCTGATATATTTTTATTCTTTATTTCGTTATAAATCTGTTCTCATATCAATACTTTTACTTTTTGCTGGCTGCTGGACATGGAGTAATTTGCATTTCGTGTCGGACAGTCTTGATCGTGCATGCGATGATTTCTTCACTCTGTCAGTGGTCATGGAATTGATTTGCTCACGCACTATATTATCTCTGCTGTGGAAATAAAGCATGAATCTGTTCGATCCATCTGACTAATTTTCAAAAGAAAGACCGAATAAATACTGATGTCTATCTTCAACGGAAGAAAACAGATGAATAGGCTAAAAAGACCAAAAAAAGTCGATAGCTATCAATTTGCATTTTGTGAAGGCCGAACACAAACATAGCCAAGTTTGCACGTCTAATAATTCCTGGAATACTCGGAAAAATTTGAACTTTTATGACTCTCGGACACGGAGCAATATTAAAACCCTGTCCGACTATCGCGTCTTTGCATTGACTTTGTCTGTAATCAGTCGTGCGAAACATTCGTTTCGCGTCCGGTGTGCAAGCGGCTTTAATGAGCATAGAACGCAAGCATTCGATATATATATATTATACAATTTGTGGTTGGCTGAGAAAGATGTGAAGTCGTTAGTTTGCATCACAGATTCAGTTGCGTTGATTAAGCCAGGTCAAGTTTCCATTACGCGTGGCAACCGCCTGACATCAGGACAATCGATATAGATACTATAATTTATGTCCTTATTCAGATAGTTACAATAAATAGTGCTTCCTGTAATTTTTTCTTGCATTGAAATGTGCCTGACATTCTGTAAACCTGCCTGTGAGATTTCGGTGACGTGTGCGCACTCTGCGCCGGTCAGCCAAATTACCACTGCACGGAAATTAAACCAGGTTGGAGCTGGCGAGTTTTCTGCGCAACTCCAGCGGAGACTTTTTCTACGAAATTGTCACTGCGTCTTGATGAATATGTGACACCTCCCCCTACCACGCCGCCACACCCATCTCGGCGCACCTTTTGTCTACCGAAGGCTGCGCACCTCACGAAATTACCACTACGCGGGCTGCACCGTACGAAATTACCACTGCACGGGCTGCGCCTCGCTACGCCACCTGCGCTGCGCCAGGAAATTAGAGCCCCTTGGGTACAAAATTAACAATGGCTGGTAAATTTTAGCTCTGGCAAGTACGTTCTGGAGATTACCGGCCATTGTGGCTGGCAGGAAAAATAAGAACAGCAGAGTAAAATGCGCTGGAGAAAGCTGCTTGGTGCTGTCACAAAACGTGTCAGTCATTTCAGCTTCCCAGATGATTCCTTGCGCACTCTTAGCATAGGGCACCGTATCAAAAAAAGTTCCCCTCCGACAGCTCCGACAGGAAAGCCCACAGCTGACCTGCTTTGAGAGCGTGGTTGTATTTTGTACCATTTGTCGTCTCCACACGAAAGAAGAGGCTAGAGGCAATTGATTTGTCGTTGGGAATACTAATTTGAAGGTGGAGAACATCGTGTTTCTCAAGAAATCGAAACTTCATCTCGAATGTGCATCGGTCTCTATGGCTCAAGCTCTGCCCCTCCAGGCTACGCCATTGGTCAGGTCCCTCGTAAAATTGTCCTATGCTTCTGCTAGGAAGATGACAGTGGTGGCTCGTGAACTGGCAATAAGGGAAGCTCAAACAATCCGTTAAAATTAATGATTGGACATAGGCCTGTCGCGATAATCAAAAAATCAATTAATCTAACAATAACAAAACATGAGGTCGATAAGTTTTCTGGGGTCGATAATTTTCATTTATCAAAGACACTGGATGTCAAGAGAGTTAACTCCAGTGCATTGATCTTGACTGATTACTCGCGGTTCCTTACTCCTCCGTGGAGTGAACCATCTTGTCAATCACTCACTCTTTGTCTCAGGGATGTGATTTTTCCGCTAATTCGCAGAATTCCGCTTTTTTATCTTGAAAATTAAAAAAATAAATATAAAACTGACTTTTCAGTCATGAAAATCCGATTTCATTTCTACAGCATTCCGACTTTTAGTATTTCCGGAACTGAATTGATCTTATGCACGGTGCATTCTACAGAACTTCTGTTTTTAAATTTGCCAGCTAAGGCACACCGGTCAAATGTCATGCTGTGTGGGCAGGGGCTGCGGAGGCAAGTTTCAATGCTGCGGAAAAGAAACAACTTGGATATTGCGGATATTCGAGATGACAGATAGCTTGTAGTATAGTAATAATAATGAATAGTCCGTATACCTGTATTTTGTGTGGCCCATTCGGCTAGTGGAGCGAGGATGAAGCAGTCTTGTAGCCTAAGTTTCAGCGGTGGTTCAGTGGTTGACGGCTGAACACTGCTGCGTCCCTTTATGCAACTCGTCGAGACAAATGCTGTACACCGCTGGTGAATTTGCGTGGTTGGTTCAGTGTGTATCAGTATCCCCCAGGAGTGCGAGTGGGTGCTCGTCTTAGCTCTTTGAGGCACCTTCGCCAGCTCCCATTAATGGCAGTATGCCCAGTCAAACCTTAACATTGCATTACGTAAGCTTACCAAAAAACCTTATGGACCTTTATTTTCCTACCTCACATTCGCACACTTTAATAAGATGCATTATCACCCTACATTTTCACTTCGGTGATGCTGAATTAATTGGTTACTGTGGCCAGCATACGCACGGGTTATCAGTGCTAACGCAGCTGGGCGTCTAATAAGCTCCAAAGCTAAAACATGGTTATCTCATCAGCTGCCCAGCTAATCCATGACCTTCAGCAATATTATCGAACGATACCACTAACTTTTCTATCGCGCCGTAAAGGTAAAAGTTAGTGGTATCATTCGCTAATCTTAAAGGTGCTTTAGCCCTTCCTCGTAGTTTCACTTTTGTTTTTTCATGTAAATGGAGCGTCACTGGACACCGAATATAGCTGAATGTAGCCAGTTAGTGACACTGTTTTCCGTTGACGTTTGGCTTATTCACTAGGTTAATTTGTAATGCGTAATACGTAATGCATATTTCCAGGAGTTCCATCAGGATTGTGTTTTTAGTCAATAATTGGAAGTTGTAAATACTCAACAAATGCGTGAGAGTTGACAGGTATGCGTTATGAAAACTGGCCACATCGGATAATTTTGAGAGTTTCTGTAATGGTAATTTAAATAAATGATTGGTCATGACCTGTTTTCAATCATTAATTTTCAGGGATTGTTTCAGCTTCCCCTGATGTCAGTTCACAAGCCGCCACTGGAAGATGGCTGTCCTTTTTCGGACGGCACCCTCTATTATAGAAAGCAAGACTAGACTACGTATGGATCTGCGATTAAGTTGATTCAATTCATGTTTTATAACGTGCTAATGTTACCCACCAAAAAGCTCTCTTCGCCAATTTCGTATTATTGTTTTGTTAGCTACCTAGTTAACGATAGCCGCTCAGGTACCACGTTGTCAAGCTGGTTTATTAGCCAGCTAGGCAACGTCAGCTAGCTAGCAATCATTCTTATTGGCTAGTCATATCATTAGCGAATTTCTTTTTTCGTCGCAGTTCTTCACCACAGAATACTGAACTCACTCATTTTTCCACAATTGTTTTTAATTGTTGCACTTAAAGGCAAATACTTCTGAATTCACAGATAGAAATGTATTATGTTTGCCAGTCTTGAAACCGTTGTTTTGGTATTTCTGCGCTGGCTGCAGTTAAAGTTACTACTGTTAGCTACTACTTTAAACTATAATATTGATTGAGAATTGCATACAAGACCAGAATGACACTCTATACTGTAATAATAGCAAACTGCAATTATAAAAACACATTTATATTTTTGGCTGGTAAAAAATCTGATTGGCTGGAATTTTTTTTTTCCTCTGGCTGGTAAGCCAAAAAGTTAATTTTGGACCCTGCTCGCATCTATTGAACTGCTCAACTGATGCAATCAGTTTCAGTCTCCTAACAATATGGGGGGGGACATGAAATTTCAATTGAATATTCACAAGGAGGGGGTGCCCGTAAACTATTTAGAATATGGCAGTATTAGATCTCACCACTGTTGCCAAGGAATTTTATGAATTAAGTTCCACAGCCAAGCCCGATCGGAAAACAACCAAAGATATTTGTCAACAGTCGCCATCCAGTACTTGATAAAAAATCTTTCGACAAAAAGAGTCTGTTTCTGCTGTAGCAGCAAATTAAAGCCACTATAGCCCAAAAGTATGCCAATTCAGCAGTGGAAAAAAAAAAAAAAATCAGCTTTCTGATGCAACAATTCAACGTGATACTCATATTACATCATTCTACTGTCCATTACAGCTATCAGATATGGAAAAAAAAACATATTACCCTACCATTGATTTACACATTCAAGTACACTGCCCGGCCAAAAAAAAGTCACCATTTGGAAATTAATGAACAAATTCTATAATTGGATCATTACAGCGGTTATTAATATGTTTCAGCTGGTAATAATAATTTTTACCCTGACTGAAGCGCGTCGCTACTCATTTCTTAAAAAAATCATGTCGGAAGATACATCCCCTGATGGTAAAAAAGATGTTACAGTATTTCAGAACGGGCAAGTTATTGGCTTGTATTTAGCAATAAAAGCCATGAATGACAAAAACAAGAATGAGGAATCATTTTCATAAACAAGTTTGCCACCACAAAGTCCTGACCTTAAACACAATAGTTATTGGGATGTGCTCAAGAAAGACCACCGAGTGGTTCAACCATTATGTGGAGAAGACAAGATCTCGGCCAAAAATTATGGCATTTCTGAAAATAAATGTTCTGGCATTGCATATAGTTGTCAAAACAACGACAAGACGAATATGCACTGTAATCAAAGCTACAGGGGTTCCAATTAAATATTTGAGTATGGCCTGTAGAACGCTAATGTGTACAACTGCACCATTTCTCACAAGAAAGCTTAAATATTTCCAGAAAGAAAAGTAATGGAAATCAAGCATGTCTCATAAGAAGCAGGAGTTTCTACAGTTTCCAAAAATGTATACTTTGTTCTATATCGGATCTGCCTGCATATCAATAAATTGCTGGTTTGTGCCCAAAAGTGTGTTTTTTAACTTATTTATGCCTACTTTTATAAAAAATCATAAAACAAGTATTGTTTTTTTTTAACAAAGATTAATGGAGTATTTCACTTGGCAGGAAGTGTGTACATAGGTTGATGCGTATTGAAGGGATTGATACTATAGATAAGTTACATAAGCTATCGTGGGCCAATATTTCTCACTCTCCTTCCAAAAGTGTCTGAATGTTAAAATGTGCACCAAATATTTTGTGTGCATTGATTCCCTCTCAGAACTCCCTGAAATGGGAGTACAGAACTTCTTTTACTAGGAACACACAGATTTTGACGTTTCTGGATATTCCTTGTTGTCTGCAATGGCAGCCAGTATCCGCAGTGTTAAAATGTTAGGAAGTAGTTACGTTGTGTATTTGTTTAGCTATAAGAAAACACCTGACGGATACAAACTCATTATTACCTACACAGGATAAGACCACCAGGACACACCAGGAGGACAAGTGATGGGAGCACCTGATCAATAGTGTCTGAGCAAATTTGTTGGGAAGTACGTTACGTTTTCAGGAAATTACCATCTCTCTCATCTAGATGGCTGGAGTGTGAGAGCAGACGATACCTGGTCTAGTTAATCCCACAGCGCAGAAGCCAAACCGACTGTTTAGATGTTCCCTGATTTAAGGCTTTATAATTCAAGATTGCGGCTTCACAGACAGAAAAACTTTGGCTCAATTGAGTCTAGACACTTGAAGCATTTAGACTCCCATTGTACTTCAGTTTATTTTTATGATTTAGGTGGAGAAAAGGAGCTGCAAACTCAAAAAATCTTCATGAAAATTCAACTTTGAAATTACAAAAAAAAAAATAATACTGACAATTGAAAAACTGCTGGGGCCTAAAACTATACATTTCTGGGATCATAAACTTCTTGACCACAAGTACAATTCATCTTTAACATTACATTTTAGACTCGCTTGCTATGAGCAAAATTAGACAGCTATCCAGGTGTCTCCCCAAAGTCTGAGATTCATCGAATATATTTAACACAAATTAACTTTTGGGGCATGAAATTCAGCATGAACTAATGATTTTCTGGTTGAGTTTAGCATGAATTTATCAATATCAGTGCAGTTGAACATCATTGGTCACCAGGAACCTCTCCAAACACAAAACATGCCTTTTCTCCATAATAAAGTTCACAATTTTGTCCATTTTTTTTCAAAGTCCCCCAAGCATTAAATAAAGTGCTGATTAAACAGCCATATCATTCACCTTGCAATGAAAAGCTCTCACATCCGAACTCATAACCTTGCACCTTATAAATTTCACTTTCAGGAAGTTATTGTTCTCATAGTTTGCAACCCATCATACACATGTACACGTGTCTCCATTGAAGGTGTAAAATGCTGAATATTAGAATGAAGATGTTGAAAACTTTGCATTTTGCATTTAAAATGTTCTAAATTATCAATTTAGAAGATACAGTGCACCCATGGATCTTTTTCTTGGGGTCCGAGAAAACGTAACGTACTTCCTAACATTGCCAAAACACAGTTTTTTTCCGCTTGGGAGGTGTATTTAAGCGCCTATCATGATCCAAATGATATAGAATTATTCTCAGGTTTGTTAGCTATCTTTGCCAAGAAAAAAAACAGGCATTATATTAAGTTGCTGCAATTAAAATACCCATTTTATTGTCTCACTGTGGAAAAATATGCTTTACTTTCACTTAAAATCGTGACATTTGGATTCTGTAATACAGCAGAAGTACCGTAAAGAGATCTCTAAGCTCAATCTGGCATAATAGGCTTGTATACTGCACAATAAATGTATTCCAGACATTCTTTACTCAATACTGTGCTGAATAAAATTTTCAAGTGACTGATATTTGAGCCGAAAGCATCCCGTGTTCAACCTGCCATAACTCAATACATAGTGCAAAACAAGCTCCGAAGTAGGTATTTCCTGGAAGTACACAAGATTGCCCATCATCTGGTGTACACTAGATTTCTCTGGATTAATGTTCATTTTTTACCATCTACTGTCCTCAAGTTGTACATATTAGTGTGCTACAAGCCTCGTACAACTTTTTTTTGGCCAGGCAGTGTAGATTCTGAATTCAGTGGTCTGTTATTGCCTAAAAAACAGCACAAATACTCACACTCCAAAAGGTGAATACCGAAATCCGAGAAGCCAATGCAAAAATTTATTAAGACAAAAAATATCTATGTGCAAGTGAAAGTTATAAAAACAGACGTTTCGGTGCTCACACTATCCTCAGCGCTTATGACTAAGTGGCAGGACAAAAACATTTAAATAGACATCACATGACTGAAAGAGACAATTAGTTTAAGTAAGTACGTATCTCAGGATACAATTAACTCGTCAATTATTCAATTTCAAGGGAGTATCATCGTAGATGACCACAACAAGTGAAGTAGTTATGACAATAATGTATAATCAAATGAAAGAACAAAACACCAGAATATAGTAAAACTAGAATGTCATGTTAAATTAAATTGATTATGGATATAATGACATGCTGACGCCCACTTAAAGAAAACATGTTAAATCAAGGGAATCATTTAAGCCAGCTGGATAAAGTGTGGATAGGTAATAGATACAACGTGCTTCACATTGAGGTAGTAATTTGTCTATGTGCCTTAGTCTATGACTAGGAAAAACACAGTCAATCCCAAGCCAGCTGAGATCAGATACCTTATGATTGAATTCCACAAAATGACGTGCCACTGCAGATTTCAAATCCTTTCTGTTAATTGTGCTACGATGTTCATTGATATGTACTCAGAGTTGCTGTCGAGTGCAGCCAACATGCTGTAGTCCACAACCACAGAACAAAATGTATACAGTTACTGGAACTATGAGTTATAAATCTAGTAATGGAGTAGCTCTTGTTGGTTACGAAACTAGTAAATGTATGAGTTTTCCTGATATCCTTGCATGATGTGCAATTTCAGCAGGGATAAAAACTGGAGGCATCATCTAGCCTTTCTTTGGGAATTTTTGAGGGATCATAACAGTCAGCTCAACCAAGATGTCCTTCAAATTACAGGACCTGGAGTAGATAAAGAGGGAGATCACGAAATAGGTTAGCACAAACAGGGACAGTGTTTAGAACATGCCAGTGACTCTTGATAATAGTTTTGAGTTTATGGCTCAAGGGGGTATGTGTGATACAACACATGATTGAGGAATCAGATCTTTTATTCGGCTTCCTGTTGTGAGAAGACGCATCATGGGTGGAAGACATAACTATCAAGAGCGTCACTCAAACATCAGCTAGAGTAGCCTTAATCTAAAAAATTGGAGTACATTTTTTTAAATTTCCATATTGAAATCTTTTTCCTTCATATAAATGGGTCTAACACGCAAGAATTGACTGTACGGGAGTGCCCCCTTAAGGGATTCTGGATGGTAACTAGACGCATATTGGAGACTGTTTTTATTAGTCGGTTTTACACATAAAGAAGTGTATAGTGATTTACCATTAAAGGTTACCACCGTGTCCAAAAAAAAAAAGTTTTTTTGTGGATTATACTCCAATTTAAACTTAATAGATTCCACCTAGCTGTTGGCAAATTCTAGAAAATTTATCAATTCCATTTCTGTACCTTCCCACACCAAAAACAAGTAATAAATGTAACTTTTGTAAAATATTAGGTTATGGGAAAAATTATTATTGGAATACATGTGATTGTGTTCCAAATTACCCATGAACAAATTCACATAATCAGGGACAAAAGTAGCTCCCAAAGCAGTGCCCTGGGTTTGCAAAAAAAAAAGTCATTACCGAATAAAAAATAATTTTAGGGTAGCACAATTTTCGCCATATCAACCAGAAAGTTGGAAGGTGGAAATGGAGTCATTCTAGATTCCAAAAAGAAACAAAGTGCTTCTAGACCAATGCCATGGGGAATATTAGTGTAAACCAGGGGTCCCCAATCTTTCCCAGAAAGGGCCGGTGTGGGTGCAGGCTTTCATTGCAACCAAGCAGCTACACACGTGATGCTACTGATCAAGCTTATGCGCAAAGAGTCCGGGGGTTGATTAGTAATATCAGGTGTGTAATTGCCTTTCTGGGAGAGATTGGGGACCCCTGGTATAAAGGCTGGTAACATCCAAAGTGACAAGGAAAATATTATCATGTAAAAATGTTAATTTGGATATTTACTCAATAAAATCACCTGTATCTTTAAAGGAGAATTCCGGTGTGAAAGTGACTTAAGGTGTATTGAAACATGATAACGAATACTAACTTTTGTCGAATACCCCACCTCTGTACGCACGCAACATTTCGAAGTACATGGCTTTTTAGCCGAAGCTCCCAACAGACTTACAATGGTAGTGAATTGGGCATAGAGTTGCCATGCAAAGAAATCGGTATTTTTTCATCATTAACAAGGATCAAACTAGCTCCACGCTTCATTGGTAGAATTGTGAGGGCCCTGACATTTAAAAGGAGGCACTGAGAACTTTGAAAATGCACAGGTAGTTTATTAAAAAAGACTGTTTTATGCAGACAGTACATTGAGGTAGTTTCCAGTCGCCTCCATCTTGAAAGTCAGGATAAGTCAATTGAAGAGCACGAACGAATAGATTGCAGTCTGTTCCCCTTTCCTTCCTATTACAACCAATTGTCATCTATGATGATACTCCCTTGTAATTGAATAATTGACGTGTCAATTGTATTTAGTGAGATTGACTAGAATCAATTGTCTTTTTCAGTCATGTGAGGTCTATTTAAATGGTTTTGTCCTGCCACTTAGTCATTTGCACTGAGGATTGTGTGAGCACCGAAACGTTTGTGGTTTTAACTATTTTCACCTTGCACATTAACTTTCTTGTCCGAATAAATCTTTGCATTAGCTTCTCGGCTTTTTGGAAATCACCTTCTTGAGTGCGAGTACTCGTGCTGTTTCAACTCTAAGTACCTGCAATATTTAGCGTCTGTGACACAATGATGATCAAAATCGTCAAATGACATCTCTAGTACCTTATAACAACTCCTACACGCTGTATTTACTCGCAAAAAAAGAAAAATCGCAGATACAAATTCTAATAAAGTGGATTAGAAAGTGACATTTGTTGATGAGATAAAACAAAGACGAACACGCAAGATTTATTGTTTTCACCTAGTGACTAGTTGGGCCAGCCGGAAGTGACGACACCGCGACTTTGTCCATTGACGAGTTAATTGTATCCTGAGATATATATACTTACTGAAACTAATTGTCTCTTTCAGTCATGTGATGTCTATTTAAATGGTTTTGTCCTGCCACTAAGTCATTAGCACTGAGGATGGTGTGAGCACCGAAACAACTGTTTTTATAACTTTCACTTGCACATAGACATTTTTTGTCTCGCCGCGTTTCTTCCACACTTGGACTTTTGTCAACAAGCCAACGGGAAGTCAGTGTTGCCATGGAGCCAAGTGACTTTGCCGCCTTCACGTTTTACCTTTTCCAGTTCACGCGGACTCTACCGCATGTTTATGGCAAGAAGAACACGGCGCGCTCGTTTGATTGCTGCGGCACTTACGACTCTTTTATAGTGAAATGAAGCTTTCACACCGGACGCGAAACAAATTTTTCGCAGAATAGATTACATTCAAAGGCGAAATGCGCGTATTCGCGTCTTTGCATGAACTTTGAAAGTCATCTGTCATGCAAAAAAATCGTTTTGTGTCCAGTGTGAAAGCAGCTTTAAGATCTGTAAGTTAACAGTCAAAAATAATGCGAAACCGATGCCGTTCTCCCCCAAACTTCGCTATTTGCATATAACTTTGTCAAGTATTACACACTACTCGAGCACAATTCTTACATTTGTATGGTAATTTCCCTGCCATAATTTCTCCATTTGCCAGCAGGAAAAAATGGCGGACGTGAAATCTTTACCGAGGGAGAAGCAAAGCATTCTGGGCAATATCAAAGCATGGAGGGGTGTTCCTTGTTGGCTTCGCTTGAGGGAGGATAAGAGGGCTTGACCAAAAGAAAATTCGCCCTTTCTTCCGCAAAACTGGGTTGGAGCAAGTGGCAGCCATCTTCCATCCGGGATTTTTTGGGGATTTTCCCCTTGATTGGAGGGCAAGTGAACACGATGAAGCAAGCATTTTTTCGGATTGGAACGCAGCCCGTGTATAAGCTTGAACGTTACCTTTTACGTTGATGTCCTGGTACGTTGATGCGCTCCTTGATGAATCAAAATAAGTCTAAAATAAAGCTGTGTGTTGTTGTGCTGACACAGTGCGAGTAAACATCATTAGTAGCGCATTGATATTAATGATCATGTGAGATTTCAGCGGCGGCAGTCGTAATCCGCAGCTGAATGAATGTAGGGGAAACACTGAAAAGGGTTCCCAAGCTTTTGCACAGGGCCCTTTTTATCTTCCTTATCATTTAAAAACTCTGAAATATTAAAATAAAAACACCTTGCTTTTAAATTTGCAGAAAGGTGTCGTGTTTAACTTTGAAAGGGAGCTTGCTCACTCAAGCACTGCACTGGCAAACACCTATGAACCAACAGCAGCTTTGCCCTTTGGGACCACAATGGGGTTTACAGTGGGCTATCCCCAGTGTATACAGTACCGTTGTTTAAGATTATAGATCAGGGCTCTCCAAACCTGGCCATCGAATCCAAATACAGTCCTGGTTTTCCTTCCTTTCAGGCAATTATGTGAACAATTAATGCTGCTGATTGGCCAGATTGTCATCTCACCTGACTCCCAGGCAAAGGGAGGGTGGAAAACCAGCAGGTCTCGGCCCTCGAGGACCGTGATATGAGGAGCCCTTGAGATGTTCTAGAGCCAGGGTATGAATACTTCTCTTATTAACAGTCCACATAAAAAATGTCACGTATTCAATAGACCATCACAATTCAATTGCCCATTGTATACTTAACTGAAACTGCACACAGTCAAAATTGCAAGATAAGTACCATCTCTGTGTTTGATTTGTAGCGACGTTCATATTATTGATTAAGACGAAGAACTCGATACAGATTTTTGTTTATTTCTTTTTTGTGTTTTGAAACTCAGGAAAATAAACATACCTGACCCTGATAGCCAACTGAATTTTGGTGATTGTGGCTAAGTGTCGGCGCACTTGGCTGTGTTCTGGCAGCGGTGAAAGGATTCTGGCCAAATGACAGTTGCCACATTAGGCTAGGTTTTTGCTCTGTGGACTCCGGCTGTTTTCAGCCAAAAATTGGTACATTTAGCTTCAATTGAACCAAATGGGAATACGGACCTGGGGATAGGGCATAGGAGAAGGCAGACCAGCCTTTTCAAGTAGTTTCATTCTAGACCATGCTAAATCAAAATTTAGAAGAAAATAATGCAGGAATATCCTCTAAACTCGTGGACCAACAACTGCATGTCATCTTTTAAAATCACACACTTACACAAACATATATTATTAGTAATAATTTGGCTTTCAGGCTTTTTAATAATAATCAATAATTTGGCTTTTCATTGTGCGAAATGATTAATTGACAGGCAACCTGAAGCTAACATGGCTACCGAGCTGTGTGAGATGTATTGAATGTTTACTTAACTGTCACTAGCTAATATAAGTGTTTCTATATGAGCTTGTGAGATCTTGCTTTTAAAATGATAATGTTTCCAGGATGCTTAAGGTGATAAAGAATATTACTTTAGCTCGAGTAATCACTTCTTGCTGGATAACATAACCAGTCTGCGAGCCTTCATGTAACTGTCTTCTGTCACAAAAGAGGGTAATTTGTAATGAAAAGGCCCACTGCATCAAAGTTTTATTTCTTCTCCCGGAACTGAATAAATGTTTCTGTTGGACCAGCAATGCATATTTGATTCTAAACATTCACTAGTGTAATTGAAAGTCAGCTGCTTGGCTTTACAGAGCTAGTTCATCTATATTCTTTGTCTGGACGAATCCAAAAGCTTTTGAGAATTGTTCGATCAATAACAATCAGAAGCATTTTGGAGAAATTGGAGAGTGACATTTTTGTTAACATGTGTAATTCGTTCTGGGGATATTATGTTTTTGGTCCAACCGCCGCCACCGCCGCCCTACGTGTTAACGCGATAACTTCAGTAATATTTCAATTAGAAATTTCCAGTTTTGCATATAAGAAAGTATCATAAAGAGGAAGAACTGATTCGATTTTGGACAATTTAAGATTTCTAGATTGGCCACCAGGGGCCAAAAACTGATTTACGTGTTAACGCGATAACTTCAGTAATATTTCAATTAGAAATTCCAAGTTTTGCAGATAAGTAAGTATCATGAAGAAAAGAACTGATTCGATTTTGGACAATTTACAATTTCTAGATTGGCCATCAGGGGCCAAAAACTGAAAAAAAATCCCCGTTTTGATCATATCTCTGGAAATATTTGTCCGATTGACCACGATTCAAGTGCAAATGAAAGGTCATGACCTGAGGATGTGTCCCACGATTACGTTATACCTGTTTGGTTCAAAATTTTGACACAAGGTGGAGCTTTGTCACATAAAATTCACCATTTCTGCCATATCTTTGGAACCATTTCTCCAATTGACATGAAACTATGTGCAACTTCAAGGTCATGACCTCACAACATGTCACATGATGACATCATACCTGTATGGTTCAATATTTTGCCACCAGGTGGCGCTTTCTAATGGAAAATGACCATTTTGGCCATATCTTCAGAGCCATTTGTCCGATCGACCTGAAATGAAGTTCAAATGAAAGGTCATGACTCGAGGGGCTTTATATTGAATTGGGTCTATTCAAGGATTGGGGAATAGGAGGATTGGGGGTGTTCGGGGATATACCCCAAGCCGTCACCTCCAACGGCATAAGTCTAGTTCTGGTTCTGAAAATGCAATGATATAATAAACGTATGGTCATTGTCTACTCTTTTGAAGATATTTTTATTTTTTGCATCTGCCTTGGTGTCTGGCAAATTGCCCCACCAACATCAACAAAGTACGATGCATTATTTAAGTGAGAGACACATTACAAAAGAGATCACTCAAGAGGAGTGAGTTAAAAAGAAGGAGAAAAAAATGCGCAGGTGAGGTCTGAAGCCCGAAGGGACTTATAGAGCGGCCTCACCTTGACCTTATGAACGCCTAGTCAAGAAAGGAAGATAATGTACATCCTATGGGAAAAATAAAGGATAAGTAATTGAAAATAAGATGAGAATGATGAAATACAGGACGGCAGAAAAAAAAACAACAAAAAAGAATAGAAAAGAAAAAAATAATCATAATAAATAATGGTCAACAAGAACAAACTAAGTAAAAGAAATAACAACAAACATAGATTTCACCACAGATGAACTGGTCCTAGGAGACCGCTATACATAGTGTTCTAATAATTTCAAGAATAGTCTCTTTTTAAATATTGGCAAGGAGGGGGCATTGTCAGCAAGATTGTGATGTTCATTCCAAAATGTACTCCCTTTGTATTTGACAGAGTACTGTCCTCTGCTGGTGTGGCAGAGGGGAAGATGCAAGTGATCTGCTTGTCTTGTCCTATATGAGTGAAAACTGAAATTTCTGCAAAAATATTGTTGAAAGTGATTGGGCAGTTCTTGATTGTGATGAATTTCTTTGAAAATGAAAGAGCATATTTGTATGATATTGATATCAAATATGGTTTGGATCCTTAGTTTATACAATAGTGGAGAGGATGGAGCTCTGGAGTTTGAGTTTGTGGCAGCTCTAACAAGTTGTTTTTGCCGTAAGTGAAGCTTATTGAGTTTGGTTGGGCTGGTATTGGCCCACACCATGTTACAATAAATTAGGTATGGATATATTAAGTTATAATACAAAACCAGTAAACTGGATCTATTAAGAAATGAACTGATCTTTCTGATGATACCCAGAGACTAAGACACTTTTTTTTGCCACAAAAGCAATATGTTCTTTCCAAGTACAATTTTCGTCAACCATGACACCAAGAAAGCAAGCAGAGGATACCTTTTTAATTTCAGAGCCTTCAATAAAGAATTTGACTTCATCAAGGTTATACTTTTTCCTACCTGAAAATGGTATGAAATTGGTTTTATTTAAGAGACAGTTTATTCAATTTAAACCATTTGGAATAAGCTTGTTGGCCCAGGTTGGCCTCTTTTAAAAGAGTTTTTAAGTGTTTGTGAGAAATAAGAAGATTTGTATCATCTGCGAATAAAAGAGGTAAAATTGTACTTGGAACTGTGGCAAAATCATTGATATAAATTAAAAAATAATAACGGACCCAGAATTGAGCCTTGAGCCACACCGCATGACAATGTTGCCGTGTAAGACTTACAGTTATTAAAATGAACGTATTGTTGCCTATCAGTAATATAGCTTTTTAACCATTGAAAAACATTACCTTGGAACCATATCTATGTAGTTTTGATGACAATATTTTGTGGTTCACTGTATCAAACGCTTTTGATAGGTCCAAGAAGATTACTATAGTATATTCATTATTGTCAAGAGCAGTAGAGATTTTTTCAAAAAGATCTAACAAAGCCATGTAAGCAGAATGATTCTTGCGGAAGCCATATTGATGGTTGTATAGCATATTATTTGAATTAATATGTTGTGGAATTCTCTTGTAAACTAATTTTTCAAGAATCTTTTAAAAACAGGGTAATATTGAAATTGGGCGATAATTTGTAAAGGAACTCGGATCATCTGATTTGAATATGGGGATGATTTTTGCAATTTTGAGATCACTTGGAATTTCACCAGCCTCCAATGACAGGGAAAAAATAAACATTAGGGGGTCTGCTATTGAATATTTGACCTCTTTTACAAGAGAATTTCTGACTTCCTCGTGTCCTGAACTGGTTGATTTGAGTTTCTCAATAATGCTTATAACTTCATTTTCATCAGGCTGATCAAAGATCTTATAGGTAGGAAAACAACCATCAATATAATCAAGGGGACTACCACCTGGGTTTTTTATTTTTTTTGCCAGAGAGGCACCTACATTGACAAAGAAATCATTAAACCTACATGCAATCTCATATGAGTCTCTAAGCATTTTCCCTCTGTCAGCGAAACAAAATGGTGTTTTTGTCACAGGTTTCTAATGTAATAGTTGATTTATAATAGTCCATGTTTCTTTGATATTATTTGAGGAAGCCTTGAATTTGTCAGTAAAATATCTTTTTTTTTTTTTGCATATCTAAGGAGATGAGTAAATATATTTTTACATGTTTTGTAGTTAGATTGATTTAGTGGTGTAGGGTTAGTTAAGAATTTTTTATAAAGTTAATTTTTTTTCTTTGAAGACTTCTGTAATCCAGTGGTGAACCATGGTTTGGAAAAGTCCTGTTTTTGAGGTTTTTTTTATTTACAGTGACTGAGGGAAAACACTTATTACCTGGCCCCTCCCCTAGGGGGCCAGGTTAAGCAACGATCATGTGTGTGTGTGTGTGTGTGTGTGTTTCTGTCAGTCTGTCTGTCAGCCCGTGGCTGGGGCCAGGTCTGCTATCTCTGATTGCCTTGTTGAAGATAGAGATAAAAGAGTCCATAAAAGTTTGGCAAGCACTGTTAGAGTTAGTTTGAGTGTATACATTTATCCAGGAATGATTATTGATAAGTTGTTTAAAACAATCCATATAACAAACATTAAATTTGCGATAAGTTACGCTGACTTCAGTTTGATTATTCTTAAAATTGTCAAGCATGGTAAATTGAAAGACTGGGAAGTGGTCAGTGATGTCTGAAAATAAGATACCCGAATGGAGCACTTCATTCAGACTGTTTGTTAATATATTGTCTATTAGAGTAGCAGACCTGTCAGTAACTCTGGTGGGTTTGTGAATGACAGGATAAAAGTAATTGGAATATAGAGCATTTAAAAAATCCTGGGTGGGTGAATGTGTTTCACTTTTGAAAAGGTCGATATTGTAGTCACCAAGAATATAACACAATTTACCCTCTTTAGTTATTAGATCTAAAGTACTTTTCAAAGCATCATTAAAGTTGTTAATATCCGTGTCTGGTGGACGATACACACAGCCCACAATAACCCTTCGGCCATTATTGAGTACTGTTAACTCAATAAAAACTGACTCTGTTGTTGCATCCTCTGAGTTTACAGACAGGTCCACTCTCTGCACATAATTATTTCGAATGTACAATGCTATTCCCCCACAGGTTTTCTTTACTCTGGTAGAATGAAGTGAGTTATATTGGTGGAATTCATAAATATGTTTTCTGTGAGCCATGTTTCCGTTAAAGCAATGACTGAAAAATCGTAATTTAGTGATGCCAGGAAATGAGCAAGTTGGTCATAATTTTTTTAAAGACTACAAATGTTAAGGTGGAAAGCAGGAAAACAGATAAGTATCAGAGGGAAGAGTTCTAATCAGATGTTCAAAATGTTTTTCACTGAAATATCTACAAGGCTCCTTCATTACATACATGCTGTTTGTATCGGGATCTACATTACTAAGACCAGCATTTGCAGACGGGTAGACATCAAATGGATTGAAAAGCATATTTTCATAACAAGTAATATTGTATGTTTCTGAAGAAAGAGAACAAATATCATTATCATCAAGCTTAAAAAATGGAAACAAAGATATTTACTCATCACAAGTCCACGATACCCATCATTTAGAGTTAGGACTGGGAACAGGAGAAAATTTTAAATGGAAATTAAGTTGACATATACCACAGTTTACATTTTGCGATTTCCATTTTTTTTTACATTTAGGACAGACATTCTTGTCTTTATTAAGTGTAGCCATCAAATTGTTCTTCAGCTGTTTATAAGAGTGTTCCAGCTCCACGAAGGAGTGTTCTGGCTTTTTTGACAGTTAATATGAGTGACATCATTTAAAAGTCCTGTTTTGAATCCGGTTTGTTTCCGACCGTCTACCTCTCGGTGGATTTTGCGCAGGGGTGGACGTAGTGATGAATGGGGAATTATTCTGAGGCTCGTTCTGATTTTTGTTTGCCTGGTGGGTGGACAATTAGACGTCATATCGGAGGTAAGCGATGTCTCCGCGCTCACAGGCAGCTCGCATTGCTGGAAGAAGTTCCTTTCTTTTTCGTCGCACAGCATCAGAGAAGTCTTCATTTATGTAGATTCCGGTTCCTTTCAATTTCTTTGCGTTCGCCATGACTGACATCTTGTCAGTTTTACCACCACTGGTCTAAATTTATTGCGGTCTGCATCTGGTTTCCCTGTCCAGTGCGCACATTCTATTTCTATTGATTTCTGATTCAAGTTAAATTTTTCGGAAATCAAATTTCGCACTTTGCTCTCTGTCTCTATCCATCCTTCATGTTCAGTTTCTTTGATCCCCTCAATGATTAAATTATTTCTTCTCGATTGATTTTCTAAATAATCCATAGAGGTAGTGACAGAGAGCAAACCCTCACAGAGTTTGTATATATCTTGTTGCATTGCATCGCATTGATTGGATTGCGCATTTATTCTACTTTTAATGTCATCCAAGTCATTTTGGGCGTTTATTCGTAGAGTCCATTATTATTTGAACAAAGGATTTGAAGGAGTCTTGTTGATGTTGGAGCAGGTCCATAAAATGGTCTTTTTGCTGTTGTAATAAGTCCTTAGCCTGGACTGTGGACATGAAGTCATCTTCACTAGGCTTTGCTGCTTGCTTGGGTGGCATGGTAAAGCAATTTTACTAAAAGGACGGTAAAGTTAAAAGCGGACACGCTAGTTTTGTATAACTTTGATAGTTTAATAATAAGCTTTCATCACGCCAAACCCAGCCGACACAGAAATCGAGATGCACTCTCCTCTTTAGTGGAAGCACCACGCTCTTTCCGTTTAACACAAGCGCTTATCGACAGAACGTCATCGTCAGTGCTCATTGGCTAATTCTGGCATGTGACCGGAAATTGCCGGAAGTTGGCTTTTATTTACATTAGTTGTAGTTCAATTCATCTGTAGTAGTAGTAGTAGTAGTAGTAGCGTAGGGACAAGAAAAGCTGTGTCGTTTGAGGTGTGGGTGCCAGATGACGTTACCATATTCCAAGTGTGGGCGGACAAGTGCTTTATATAATTTGATGAAGATATCACGGTCCAAATGTATAAATGTTCTTTTAATTAAACCAATCATTTTATTTGCTGTATTCACACAATTCTGAATATGAGTGTCAAACGAAAGTGATTTGGCAAAGGTTACATCAAGGTCTTTTTCAAGTTCAGTAGTATTTAATATGCTTGTGGAGTTATTTGCCTGTATGGTGTAGGGCAGGGATGGGCAACACCAGTCCTGGAGGGCCGGTGTGTATGCAGGTTTTTATTTATATCAATTACCCTGACTGATTGAGTTAATAGGCTGCATACACAAATATAGATTTTTGCAAAGGTTTGATCAAAGAAAAATGTTTTATGTAAGGAGACAAGAACAGTCTTTGGTGGTAAATCATGATACTATAAAGAAATGTCAGATTTCATGAATAGTTTGGCTAATTTAGATAATTAACTAATTAAGGACCAGAGGTTGGTGTGAAAACCAGGGACAGATACGGCCCTCGGTGCCCATCCCTGGTGTAGGGTTTTACTGCCGATCAACTTTGTTGCTAAAAGAAAAAAAATTGCAAATAAACCACGCGGCACTTTCTCAAACCTGCATTATGCTTAGGTTTGTATTGTACTCGGCAGGAAAGTATGCTGACGAGCACACTGCTAAATGAATAGAGTGAGAGCAGAATCCGAGCGACTGAATGTATGCTTGTAGACTAGTAGAGGAAACTGTGACACTGACAGAATCATTGCGACTGAAAACTTAAGCTATAACTGAGTGAAAATTATGACTGTCTTTTGTTTTGATGGTTACTATAAATGAGTAAAAATGATGTCTGTCTTTTCTTGAAACAAAAAGTAAAAAAAAAAAAAACACATACAAACACGAAGAAGACAAGGTGATGTTCCCAGTCTTCTGGACTGGACATTAGTGAATGAAAATAGCCTAATCTCAGATATTAAGCCCTTCGCGCCTCTGGAAAAAGTGACCATGATCTTTTGCACTTTAAAGTATTGCTCTGGAAAAAGTTCAAAGAGCAACAAAAATAATTAAAGCGTGTAAAAAAATGTCATATGAGGATTGACTTAAATTCCTGAAATTGCCATCATTGAAGGGTAGGAGAATAAGGGAGGATTTTATCCAAGACTGTAAAATCTTCAACCATATTGATGATATTGATTTACAAATCTGTTGTGCCTTGTTCTGTTGATATAACAAGAAATAGTGATGGGAATTTGTTTCAAAACATTTTAAGACTAATATTGGTAAATCATCTTTTTCTCACTGAGTTGTACAACTATTTACCATCTAACATTTAATAGGCGCCAAATACTAACACTTTTAAAAATGTACTACTACTACTACTATAAATGAGTGAACATGAACAAAAAAGTTTTTATTTTCCTTGTGATGAATTATTGACATTAGACAATTTTGAGCCAGCAGATATCCAGTGACATCCAACAGAGAACATGGTGTGGTCAAAATATTATTCACATGTAAATTCACTTGTCATATCTGTAAAACTTAATCTTTAGTGCATTGAATCACAATTGAATGTGCGTATCATTCACCTTCAAGGCATACACAAAAGCACTTGTATGCAGATCAGTCTCTTCTCTGCACACATTGCCACGAATGCTGGCAAGACATATACTGCCCTAAAAAAAACATCAAACTTATACAGTAGGAACACAGGAAGTCAAATTTCAGCATACAATTTCATAGGGACCCCTCAACACCCCTCACCCCTCCAGTCTCAGTATCAACAAACTCATCCTCAGACATATGCTCATGTCATTGTTCATTAATTCTAGCCAGAACTCTGTGGCAACATCAAATTGTTGTCAATATGTTATGTCGGGATATCTACAGTCATGATAAGCTTTTTGTGTCGGCATAAAAACTTTCAACTTCCTGGAACAGATGTGTTATCATCTGAAGATTAAGTGTGGCTGCCCATGTGGCAAGTTAATTTAAACACGCACATAACCTTCTCATCTTTACAAGTGACGTTGGGAAAGCAGCAAGCAATCGGTCAATCTTAAAACACGCGCCAAGGAAACACGGGTGAAAACTGGCCAAGAACGGTAACTCGTGTGAGTGATTTGTAGCAGACGACCAACAATGTATGGTCACATGTCAGAATCAACCAAAGAGCACTGACAATGACGTTCTGTCGATAACCGCTTGTCAAACCGCGCAGTAAAACTCACGATCTGGGCTTCAACTAAAAGTCCCACTGGACAAGCAAATGGAGATTTACTTACCAGCGAGGACACACCGCCGTGGTGGAAAACATGCAAGTAAGGCTAAACAACCCAGTCAGGAACTACGAAGCAGGCCGTTCACAAGTAGTCAAAGAGCAATCCACAATCACGGCAACAGCAGCAGCGGCAGCGAGGTGAAACGTAGCCGGAAAATGTATTCAGAATTGGGTGACTGGACCCAGTCAGCTGCTTGTGAGTATTGATCTCATGACTTCTCAAATGTGATACTGATTCTTTCAATCAAATGTGATGACGATTATACAGCATATTAAAACTTTGTAGTAGTTACAGGGGTATTTACATGTTTCAAACTATGGAAATCCAGCTTTGTCCAGCACAGTAATAACGGGGCTCAACGCTGGGAAATATCCACTAGCAGTAAGTTTTCGTAACATTATTCCAGTCTTCTTTATGTGTTTGAAAAAAGTTTAATTAAAGAACAAGTTGTCTTTTGTCTCAATGGCTCTGGACATGCTAGATGAGAGAAAGATCCACACAGCGACTTGTATCAATACAGCATCAGATTCTGGCACTGTGATGGGCTTCAGGAACCCACGGGTCCCATTTTTGTGGGGCATATTTACGCTGTATTTTTCATCTTTTGATTTGTGATTTTTTAATATAAACTTTGACCCCCACCCCTTCAATTCATCACCTGCAATTCCAATTTCCAAAGTTCATGGATTTGTCAGTTCATATTGAACAGTCAGATCATCAATAAATACAAGGGAACCATTTTAATTGGCAGCAATGCAAGCCCACTTTCTAACACTACCTCCACAATGCAGCACAGATACAGTGCAACCCATACCGCTCTGCAAGGCAGGTTAGTATTCATTGAGGGAAATGCCTGGGCTGCTTTGCAACTGCACAATATCAAACAATATTATTTTGAATTCATGTTTCCATAGTCATAGTGCATGGGCAATGAAACACAATAATTATTTGTGTTCTTCTCCTTGTGAAACCCACACTGTTGCATGTGTTGTGAAGCAGGCTGGCTGTCTCATAGTCTCCCTTTGCCTCTGGCGAAAGGAGACATAGGAATGCACCCTGTCCGTGCGTGCATGTGTGCGTCCGTCTGTCCAAAAAGTGGCGTTAACACGATAACTCAAGAAGATAATGGATTACAGACCCCATGTTCTGCATATAAAAAGATTAGATTATGAACCAGTTTCCCTTTAATATCAGTGACCTTGACCTATTATTTGACCTTGCAATTAGCAGGTCAAATATTGATCGTTCACCTATTTTTTTCAAAGTTGATTTAGAAGCTCACAATTGTTCACGGTGGTGTTTTGTGATGTTTTATAAATATCACAGCGTACATATTTATTTTGGTGACAGGAGCCCGCGGGCCTTGCGGCCAGCTTGTTTTTACTTTTTGTTACCATTGAGCCAGAGTGCAGTGCACCATTCTTCGGGCAGAGGTTGCGCTGAGGAAACCACTGGAAACACAATATAGTGATGAAGAGAGGAGTGGTGGCAATTTTGGTCGACAGATAATCTTATTTCACTTCTAATTTCATATTTCATGCCTGTTTCTTTTGAAACACTGACAAATGGGTGCTTATAGCGCTCAAGCTAGTGCGTCTCTCAGCCCAAAACATTATGCAACTTTCACTCAGGGAGCAGAGCTGGAGGAGGACTGCTGCTTTGAAATTGCCAAGGAAATAGGGTTAGTTACTGAAACCCTTTGCCAATATACCACTGGTTTCCATTAGACCAATAACCGGATCGAAATGCAACATAGATTTCAGTGCCACATTTCTGGGCCTAAACCCATGTTCTATATATGTGGCGTCTGGGTCATTTCTTCTCTCTCGCAACATTCACAATGCTGGGCCGAAGTGACTCAAGTCAGATTTTTTGCCTTAATGTGACTCAGATCTGATGTTCCCATGGATCTGAGGGCACAGAAATCTGACCTTCAAATGAGAATTGAGCCATTTTCAAAACCAGTTCGAACTTTTCTGCAATTTGAGCTACAGTAGCTCTCCTACTGGATCTCAAATTGCTGAAAATGTGTCTGAAAGTGGCTCAATTCTGATAGCATGCATAATGTATTTAGAAGAAAATCTCTGATTTTTGTCTACCCACACTTTAAATCGCAAATCACAGAATTCAGAAAAATTGGAATGGGAAAAGACTGAATTTGGGAACAAAACAGAATGCAGTTGGGAATAAATAAAACTGATATCATTGGGCCCAAGGCAGATTTAATTTGCCATAATGTTTTGGGGCACCATTAAATGTGAAACCTTGATTTGGAGGAAATTGATTCTCAATTAAACGAATAAATAAACACTTAAATGAAGAGTATTGGGGTATAATGATCTACATCGCATTATTAAAGATTTTGTAAAACGACAAAAATTTAAAACGGCTGAGATAAATAAAAGATGGGATGATAAAATTCTGTTCGGCTCAGATGTGACAGATTGTTTTTCCCGTGTTCTTCAACTGTATACCTTGCACCTGGAAAAACGTGGTTGTGAGTTTTTTTTTTTTTTTGGAAATCACTTTTTATTCAAACAGAGATCACAGAGTATACAACATAGAGATGCATATCAAAATACAGTTGTGTAAAGCTCCCAGTCCCTTCATGTCCATTCTGAGCATTGTTATACAGTTTTTACTCTGCACTGGCATAATAATTTACAGGAACCTAAGCCTGTAGCACCCTTGCAATAGCAATACAGTCAGTACAGTCGGGACAATACTGCACATGAATAAAAAGAGACAACAATAATAATAATAATAATAAGAATAAATACATTAATAAAAAATAAACATATATATATATATATATATATATATATATATCTATATATATATATATATATATATATACACAAACAAATATATACATACATACACATACATACATATATATATATATATATATATATATATATATATATATATATACAGTGGCGCTTGAAAGTTTGTGAACCCTTTAAAATTTTCTGTATTTCTGCATAAATATGACCTGAAACATCATCAGATTTTCACACAAGTCCTAAAAATAGATAAAGAAAACCCAGTTAAACAAGTGAGACAAAAATATTATACTTGGTCATTTATTTATTCAGGAAAATGGTCCAATATTACATATATGTGAGGGGCAAAAGTATGTGAACCTCTAGGATTAGTGATTCATTTGAAGGTGAAATCAGAGTCAGGTGTTTTCAATCAATGGGATGACAATCAGGTGTGAGTGGGCACCCTTTTTTATTTAAAGATCAGGGATTTATCATTATGGAGATTCCTGAGGACCTCAGAAAAAACGTTGTTGATGCTCATGAAGCTGAAAAAGGTTACAAAACCATCTCTAAAGAGTTTGGACTCCACCAGTCCGCAGTCAGACAGATTGTTTACAAATGGAGGAAATTCAAGACCATTGTTACCCTCCCCAGGAGTGGTCGACCAACAAAGATCACCTGAAGAGCAAGGCATGTAATAGTCGGCATGGTCACAAAGGACCCCAGGGTAACTTCTAAGCAACTGAAGGCCTCTCTCACATTGGCTAATGTTAATGTTCATGAGTCCACCATCAGGAGAACACTGAGCAACAATGGTGTGCATGGCAGGGTTGCAAGGGAAAGCCACTGCTCTCCTAAAAGAACATTGCTGCTCATCTGCAGTTTGCTGAAGATCACATGGACAAGCCAGAAAGCTATTGGAAAAATGTTTTGTGGACGGATGAGACCAAAATAGAACTTTTTGGTTTAAATGAAGCATTAAGTTTGGAGAAAGGAAAACACTGCAATCCTGCATAAGAACCTTATCCCATCTGTGAAACATGGTGGTGGTAGTATCATGGTTTGGGTCTGTTTTGCTGCATCTGGGCCAGGACAGCTTGCCATCATTTATTGAACAATAAATTCTGAATTATACCAGCGAATTTTAAAAGAAAATGTTTGGACATCTATCCATGAACAGAATCTCAAAAGAAGGTGGGTCATGTAACAATACAATGACCCTAAGCACACAAGTCGTTCTACCAAAGAATGGTTAAAGAAGAAAAAAGTTAATGTTTTGGAATTAAGTCTTGACCTTAATTCAATCGAAATGTTGTGGAAGGACCTGTAGCGAGCAGTTCATGTAAGGAAACCCACCAACATCCCTGAGTTGAAGCTGTTCTGTATGGAGGAATGGGCTAAAATTCCTCCAAGCCGATGTGCAGGACTGATCAACAGTTCCCAGAAACGTCTACTTGCAGTTATTGCTGCACAAGGGGGTCACACCAGATAATGAACGCAAAGGTTCACATACTTTTTCCACTCACAGATATGTAATATTGGATCATTTTCCTCAATAAATAAATGACCAAATATAATGCTTTTGTCTAATTTGTTTAACTGGGTTCTCATTATCTACTTTTAGGACTTGTGTGAAAATCTGATGATGTTTTAAGTCATATTTATGCAGAAATTTAGAAAATTCTAAAGGGTTCACAAACTTTCAAGCAGCACTGTATATACACATATACATATTTATACACATACATATATATGTAAACTAAAATAAATAAAACTTAAAGAAAATACATATAAGAGAGGTGACTAGAGGTCTGGCATTAGATGTATTAAAGGCGACCACTTTTCAACAAGTCTGTCTGTTTTCAAATGCAAATTCGCTGTGATTTTCTCCATGATGAAAACCTTTTTTACCCTGTCTCTCCATTGTGATATGTCTGGAGGCCGCGGTTTCAACCAGGAGACCGTTATCATCTTCTTTGCTACTAAGAGCAGAATTCTCACTAAAGAAATCAAGTCCTGATCTGTCATATTATCTGGGAGTATCCCCAGTATATGAAGAGCAGGATCTAGAGCAAAATTAACACCACAAATCTGTTCAATCTCTGTTTGAATACCTTTCCAAAAAACCAAAAGCTTTGGGCGATCCCAGAATACATGAGTAAAGTCTCCCACCGCTCCACAGCCCCGCCAACATAATTCTGATGTGTTACTATATTTTGACATGATAAAAGGAGAATTAAAGAACCGCATCTTTACCTTCCAGTCGAATTCTCTCCATGATGGACTACTGGTTAATCTATGCCCGGCTTTAAATGTTTCTTCCCATTTTTTGTCTGTTATTATAATGTTTGCTTCCAATTCCCATTTGGCTTTGATATCCGTATTATTATCATTAGATTCATGTTGTAGTGCTTTATAAATTTTTGATACGATCCCCTTTTGTGTCTCTTTCCCTGTAAATGACATAAACAATTCCTCTAATTTGGATGGTGCGTTGCGCACATGTTCCCATTCCTTATGTTTCTGAAGGTAGTGTCTTAGTTGTAGGAATTTGTAGAAGTCCTGGACTGGCAGATTGAATTCCTGCCTAAGTTGTTCAAATGACTTCATGGTTTGTCCTTTAAACAATTGGGCAATAATTATTAGCCCCTTGTCAGTCCATTTGTTATAACCTGCATCCATCATGGAAGGTAAGAATTCTGGGTTTCTTGCTATTTTAGTAGCCCTGCTAATGGAGCTTGATAGTTTCAATTCTTTTCGAACTGATGACCATATTTTCATCTTTGTCCTGATCCAGTCATTACCCATCCTGAATTTCTTCCATGTTATATCTGTCAAAAATGAAAGCGACTCCAAAGGTATATGTTGACATGACCTTTGTTCCATTCCCACCCACAGGGTGTCTGTCTCTTTAGTAATCCACATTATGAGAGCCTTTAATTGTGCTGCCCAATAGTATTTTTTTAAATTGGGTAAATTTAACCCCCCTCTTTCTTTTGGGCAAAGAAAATTTTTATACTTAATTCTTGCTCTCTTATTTTGCCATAGAAATTTCGATATAATTTTGTCTAATATTTTAAAGGTAGAACTAGGGATAAGTATACGTTAGCACCCTCCTCAAGGGTGATATGGATTTCAACGCTCGAGCCGGTAGGCGAGAGCGTTAAATCCATATCACCCGCAGAGAGGGGTGCTAACCTACTTACACCACGTGGGCAACGAATGGACTCGTCCATTCTTAAATGCACGTGTGTTACCTGCACGGATCTACCCAAGGCTTATATGGTCCAGCTGCCAAATATCATACCCGGTTGTTGTCCAAATAGTAACCTCTGTTATCCAAATAGCAACCTCTGCACGTGCAGTGAGGAGGTTGATACACAGAAAAGCAACCTGCCAGAACAATGGACATAACATACCCTAGTGGTGTAATGACAGGCAATGACTGAAACAAAAACAACAATCTTGGCAATACATTCATTCTTATTGTTTCAATTCTCCCTGTTAAAGTCAAAGGCAAAACATCCCATCTGGCCACATCCTTCTTTATCTCAGTTATCAGTTTCCTGTAATTTGCTTCAAATAGCTGTGACACAGTAGGAGTTATAGTAATCCCCAAATATCCAGTTTTGGTCCATTTAAAATGAACCTTTCCCTCTAGCTCTGCTGGAAATTCACCTGAGAGCATCATAGCCACTGATTTAGATTCATTGGTTAAATAGCCTGAAATTTCCCCATATTCATTCAGGCTGTTCGACAGGGCTGGTATCGATGAGGATGGTTCACTTACATATGTCAAAATATCATCCGCAAATAAAGATATTTTATGTTCTACTCCACCATCATCCTTAATTCCCTTAATGTCTTGATTTTGTCTTATTGATTCAGCCAACGGTTCAATACTCGCAGCAAATAATAATGGACTCAGACAATCTCCTTGTCTGACCCCTCGTTTGAGGAAAAAAAAAGTCAGAGCAACATCCATTGACTCCGATTCGTGATTTTGGGTTTTTATATATTATTTTCACCCATTCTATGAAGGTTGAATGAAACCCAAAGTTCGCCAATGCATGATATAAGAAATTCCATTTGACTCTGTCAAACGCCTTCTGTGCATCCAAACTAAGCATCATAGTAGGCTGGGAGTTGTCTTTAGTACATGTAATACGATTCAATGTTCTCCCAATATTGTTGGCCCCCTGTCTACCCGGCATAAAACCAGTTTGATCTGGTTTGATTAATTTGGTTATATGCTTCTGCATTCTTTGTGCCAGTATGCTGGTTAATATTTTTAAGTCATTACATAGCAAACTAACGGGTCTATATCCCTCACATAAAGTTGGATCTTTGCCTTCCTTATGTAAGACAGAGATAATTGCTTCAGACCAAGTTTTTGGTGAGTTGCCTTATGATAAAGCATAATTAAATACTCTAAATAATACTGGTGAGATCTCTCCTACAAAACATTTATAAAACTCTCCCGGGAACCCATCAGTTCCCGGAGATTTATTGTTTTCAAGAGTTTTTATGGTATCAGATATCTCCTGTAACGAAATTGATTTTATCATTTCAGATGCCTCTTCTGTTGATAATCTTGGTAAATGTAATCTTTTAAAGAATGCCAGTGCTTGGTGCTCAGACTCCGAATCATTAGATAAATTTTTGTAGTATCCTGCAAAGGCTTACGCTATCTCTGTAGGCTTTACTGTAATTTGTTTTGATTTAGGGTGTCTTACTTTTGAAACTATCCTATTTGCTTGTGCCTTTCGAAGTTGAAAAGCTAATAAACGACTCGCCCTATTGCCCATTTCGTAGTACCTTTGGTTTGTAAAACGTAGGGCTCCTTCTGCTTTGTATGTTAAGATTTCATCTAATTTATTTCTGATTTTTTTCAGTTCAAGGAGTGTGGAGTTATCTGATGTTCTTTTATGTTCTAGCTCCAATTCTTTCAATCTATTCTCTAATACTCTTTGCTGTTCTAGGCGAGCTTTTCTCAACCTAGATGTTATTTCTATTATTTTCCCTCTTATTACTTCTTTCCCCCCCTCCCATTGTGTTGATGGAGATACCTCACCGTTATCGTTTATTTGAAAGTATTCCTTTAAATTTTAATTCAGTTCCTTTACCACCTTCTCATCTGATAAGATTGACATATTAAGTCTCCAATATTTAAAGAGAGGTTCTTTACCCCAGATCTACCGTTAGTGTAATAGGAGCGTGATCACTTATAGCTATGGTTTCTTTGCCACAGTTCAAGACTTTATGCACATGTTGTTGTGACACACAAAAAAAGTCTATCCTAGAGTGGCTGTTATGAGGGTTTGAATAGAAGGTAAAATCCTTCCCTCTGGGGTTACTATTTCTCCATGGGTCAATAAGACCTAACTCTTTAATAACATTATTTAATACCTTAGATTTTTTTGTAATAGGTCCCTGTTCTGGTGGCCATCTGTCTAGCTTACCATTCTGCACCGTATTAAAATCCCCCCCCCCCCCATTATTATCATCCCATTTCCCTCACTTGTAATTACATCAGCTATGTTTTTGAAGAATGTCTCATTCTCCTCATTTGGGGCATAGATGTTTAGTATAGAAAGAGTCAAATCTCCTATAGAACCCACAGCCATTACATATCTCCCCATTTTGTCTTTTACCACTTTCTCCACAGAAAATGGAGAGTTTTTATTGATTAATGTTGCTACTCTCCTTTTTTTTGCCATATGATGCATAGAATACTTCATTAACCCATTCCCTTTTCAATTTCTTATGTTCATCCTCCGTCAAATGTGTTTCCTGAATTAGAGCGACTGAGCATTGTAGCTTTCTCAATTGGCTCAATATCTTTTTCCTCTTAATGGGATGATTTAAAGCGTGAACATTATAAGACACAAAATTTAGTTTCATATTCATATTATTCATATTTGTTCATATTATTTTAAATGAGTTAGGTACCCAGCTATCTTGCACCTCATAAAAAAAAGCCCATAAGAAAAAAAAAGAGAAAGAAAAAAACAAAACAAAAAGGCGTCTCCTTCAGAACTAATGTACAATAACAAGAGAACTTGACTCCCAAACTTAACCAGAGAGATGTGGCACATTCTCTCTGGAGGAATAGCACAAAGTGCACCTGCAACTTCCCAGATGTTATTTAAAGTTGCTATACTCCCGCTGAGCATCAGTTTTGCTCCATGTAACCAATATTTCTATTAATTACCTTTTGTAGCTTAGTAAACCAGCTTCATATCAATACCAATTATTATTGGCAGATATTCTAATTTTCCAAAAATGTTTAAGGAACCCAGTAAACTATACTGTTACTTATTTAAGTCCTTTCTGTGGTCCTTACCATAATGTTATCTTTACTCAGTTCATTCCATAAGGGCTTGTAAGTCCGTCACTGTGATGCGCGGTTCCCTCCTCTTCCCCTGTCCTGTCACCTTGGTCCAGCTGCCCTGCATCATCACCCTCTGTACTCTCTCTGGCTCATCCTCCTCCACATAGATCCCCATGTCTTTCAGCATCGGTGCAGCCTCCCTCAGTGTAGTGAATGTCTTAGTCCCTGATTCCAGGAACACTTTCAGTTGTGCAGGGTATGGCGATTGTGCCTTCACGTTCTTCTCCTTTAGTTTCTTTATGATGTCCCACACCCGTTTCCTCCTCTTTTTAATCTCCGTCGTATAGTCCTGATTAAAGTATACAGTCCGTCCCTCGTATGCAAGTTTTTGCTTCCATGCTTGTTGTAATATGTAGTCTTTCACCCGACAGTCAAGGAAGCGAACAATAATCGCGAGGGAGGGGGGGGGCAGTGGTCTCTTTCGGTTTGGCCGTCAGCGAGCGGTGCGCTCTTTCAATGCGGATGTCTATATTATCTGAAACTTGCAATGATGAGCGAATGAAGTCCGTTACAAATCTTATGGTGTCGTCTTTCTCTGAGCCCTCTGGAATGCCATGTATCCGTATGTTGTTACGTCTCGACCTCGACTCCAAGTCGTCACACTTTGCAATTAACTTCGCTTCTTGATGAAGTAAAAAAACCACTGACCTTTCCAGCCTCGCTGTCCTGTCTTCAGTATTTCCAAGCCTCTCTTCCACATGTCCCATTTGTAGCTCCAGCGAGGCTGTTCTTTCCACAAGTTCCTTTATATTAGTCTCTACTCTTGCCAGAGCGTTTTTGTTGTCAATGGCTGCTTCAGTGTGCTCTTGTCTTAGCCGACGTAGCTCCTCCAATATTACCGACTCGTACTCGCCGCCGCCCGGCATCTTCCCCGGCGCCGTTCCCTTCGCCGAGTCGGTACCGCCGTCATTTGAATTATCCTTCCTATTAGGTCTTCCTTTTTTTCCATCTCTTATTATTAACGTTCCCAATCAAGTTTTCGTGAATTTCGCTTACTTTCTGCCGTCTGTGCTGTCTTAAAAGCTAGTTTTAATTGGTTTATGTAGGAGCTCAATTCTCGCGCTGCTTCTGACAACATAGCGCCACCGGAAGTCGATAATTGTTTTTATGGTTGTGTGTTTAACATTTTAATTGCTCTTCTCTTTCCAACTTCGATGCAGTGACGAAAAGCAGCCGGCCACAGTATCCGAGATGGGAGCTTTGGAAAAAACGTTACACTTCAATAAGAGATCAGTAAGGGGAAGGAGCAGAGGGACCAAAGGATGAAATTGCGCTGATCCATTTGTGCACCTTGGGAGATGAATTATGGAATTATGTGTTCTTATGTGGTTCCATACAGTCATTGCTCTGGATTCTAAAAAAATATATTTTTATGGTCTTTTTAAAAATTCAGTATTGAATCCACATGCCCAGTTTTTTACTCAATTTTCAGTATATTTTTGCATTTTTTTCCAACAAACTGTCAAAAAATTTTTGTATTTGCAACACATGACTTAGTTTGTTACTGTAACTTTCAACAACTGCAGTATTCTGCGTATGCATCATGGCAATTAGGGTCTGTACTGCAGGTATGAAGTAGGATCAAATTATTTTTTATCACCTGCTGGTGGTGAGGATGGTCCATCAGCATGGACCAGCACCAAAACACAACATATGCAGGTATGCTGGTCTATGCTTGCCGTGCAATGAACCAGCATCCATGTGTCCTAAACACAACACTGGTCACCAGCATAAACCAGCATGTGATGTTCACTAGCATACATGTGTCCTAAACACAACATGAGCTGGTCCACGCTGGTCACCAGCACACAAGTGTCCAAAACACAACATATGCTGGTCAACATAATGCTGGTTTTTTTCAGCGGGTGAACGTTGATACACCAAACATGAAAATAAAGCGACGTGTCCACATAGCTATCATACACCTAATTAAATAACCCGTTCATGTTACTCACCAGAAAATGCGTTACTTGTAAAACTATTCCACTGAAATTATATTGTCTCCGCAACTTACACCACCTGTAAAATTTGGCTGGCAGTTGAGGATTGCGTGATTATGTCTCCCCCTCGGAGGGAGAGGGGAGACATATTGTTTTAAGTTCGGTTCCTGTTTGCGTTGGCATCAGCGTTCCCACTTCGTTTCCGGAGCGTTACTCCAAAATTGTTTACATGATCTTAACAAAACTTTGCGCACTCACTACTCACGTCCTGAAGTGGTGCCTTTTGGTGTGTGGCTGTCTGTCCATGGTCTGTTTCTGTCCGGGGCATAACTCCTTAACCGTCTGCATGATCTTAACACAACTTTGCATTCTTTACTACTCAGGTCCTGCACCAATGCCTTTTGATATGTGCCCGTCTGTCTGTCCATCTGTCTGTCCGTCCGTCCGCTGGGCGAGGCAGGGAAGAGGGCCAGAGGGGAGCGGTATGTTTTGACGAGTAAAGATACTGCCTAGTTTGCACATGGGGCAAGGGCGCACCTCCCTCAAAATATTTTTTTTTCGTCTTCTTCATTGGGGTTTAATGCTGACTTGGCAAAACCATTCCATACATTTATAGCACCAACAATGAAGATATGATGGAATACAGAAAAACAGGCTTCAATTTCTAAAATTCAAATTTATTTGATAATTTTATGTATTTCTGCCTATAGTTAATGTTTTGATAATTGGTATATGAGAATGTGAGCATGCATCAAAACCTGCACCCGTAAAGGGTTGATAACCTAATAATAAAATCTGAAATAGGTTATTTCGACCCGAACAGCACACAAGGGTTAATCAAATTTTTGCCGTTTCATGATGATTTTATGTTTCTTTACTCCCTTTTGCAGTAAAACCATTTTAATGAAAAAAATTGCATGTTTCAGTTTCATCCCTTTTAATATGATATTTGAACTTCAGAAAAAATGTTCCCAGTACTTATTCATCCATGGGAGATTTACTTTGTTAAAAATCTAAAATTAAATTTAACGATGTGGTTATATACATTATGTATATAAACCACATTGCAACAAGTCAGAAATTAGAATCTAAGTTAATCTCCTGGATGAATAAGTATTGGGGACTTTTTTTTTTCTAAAGTTAAAATATGATTATGATAATTAAACAATTCTTCTCCCAGTCCAAAGTGTGGGTTGAGTGTGAGCCCCACTGGGGCACACTGCGGGCCTACAAAGGCACATTGGGCTGTCCCATGCGGGGCCCATACTGGTCCCTGCCCAGAGTGTGGGCATACTATGGGCATGCTGCGGGCCCATAATGGGGCCGACTCTGTTTAGTGTGGGCAGCCTACACTCAGCCCACACATACTATGGGCATGATGTGGGCCCACAATGGGGCCCACTGGGGGCCTACTCTGCTTAGTGTAGGCAGCCCACACGCAGCCCACAATTAGCCCAAAGTCTGGGCTTGCCCACTGGAGCCCCACACGGGCTCCACACTAAGGGCATGTGCCCCGCATTTCATGACGGTATCGGGGCCCACAGTGGGTTGCCCACAGTGGGCCCGAGTTCCTGCCCGCAGTGGCCCCACACGGGCCCCAAAAGGGCATGTTTGCTGGGAACCTGAACAAAAAATGTTCCAATCACTTGGAGATTCATTGTAACAGACATTTAAACCAGCCATGCCAAAATTTTTGCACCCCGCTGTAAACTGACCTGGTCAAAGTTTCTTATGCAGATTTTATAATGGCTGTGTATTGTGGTATCTTCCCCCATTCATGAACATAGTGGAAGGCAAACAATGTGATTTGGGATTCCAGTGTTGATGGCATGCACGTGTTCCACATGCAGCTCTTCAACAATGAGTAAAAAGTCACACGCAAATCCAACAAAGCAAAAATGTTTTGGGAGAATGTCCACTGAGTACAGACAAAACTTTCATACACTGCAACTTATGGTCAATTCAGAAGTCGTTCACTCTAAATTTTTTAAACTAGATAACTTGGTCGCCACAGAGACTGAGTCATGAATCTTCCCGATCCCTAAATTTCGGACAAAATGGCTGCTGGGAGCCATATAGGAAGTCCAAAATTTCTGAAATTCGGTCTTGAGCATTGTCAAATAAATATCTTCGCCTGTGCAAAATTAGAAAAAATTCCTGTAATAATTGTCGCTTCCAGAGACTGGAACAGAAAATCTCTGCATGCGCAGCGGCGGCCCCAGAACTAAACCGTAGTATCTCCTGACTTTCATCGTCTAGGAAATACAAATATGAAAATTCATTCCATGTCAATATCTCAGCAAATATTCTTTCAAATGGCATTAACCTTCGCGCAGGCATTGTCCACATGGAGGATATGAAGTTTACCATAAATATGACAGTAATCGGTCAAAACATACAGCCTGCACATTGTCCACAAGGAAGTGTGCAAGTTCAGCCAATACTGTTGCTATGGCAAACAAAATCGATATGTGTTATAAGTCAGGGATGCAAACAGAGGTATGGTCAAAAAGGAGTGAGATTATCAAAGCCCACGCCCCCGCAGCAAATATCATATAATTAAATTGCCACCAACCTCTGCCATCCAGGGCTCACCCTGTACACACACACAGTTTTTTATATGAAAATACACTTTCCCAGTTCCTTAGAAATTCTTAAAAGTAAAGAACACTGAGACAACGCGGAAAATTGAACGTAAATTTTATTCCAAATTAGAACTAAGACTATTGTGCCAGTCCCTTCAGTACAGTACACTTCTTCCAGCTCTCCAGCTCTCTACTGTTTCTTCTTCTTCCTTGCTATCTCCAGTGTCTCCAGGGCCTTGCGTCCAGCTGCATTTTTCTGCTTTGCCACATGTCTCAGCCGTGCCTGCCTTTCTTCTGCTTGAGCAGTGGGCTTGGCCTCTCAGCACTTCCTCAGGAAGCTCTACAGCCATACTCTGCCTGCCTCTTCGTCCTTTCCTCAATTCTCTTTCCTCTGAAGATTTATCCTTTTTCCCTGCAGCCCCGATGTTGCGGCAGATAGTTTTGTCCACTGGCCCAAGTTTCGCATCTTCCCTCTTGAACATGGTGATTCCTGTCCTCCCTCCTGATCTTAGGGTGTATTTAACTGTTTGCACAGCATTAAAGATAGTTATCCTCATGTTGGCACATTTTGAATTTGTATTTGGCTGTCTTGACCTCAATCTCCGTTTCAACCTGTAACAAGACCAGTTCCACAGATCTGGCAGATCTGTATCCGCCAGAGGACGTGGAGCTGCAAACTTAGGCACGCAGTTACAATATTCTACCACTAGATGACACACCAGGATCGGTGGCGGAAGTTTTGTGCGCGTTGTAGGCTGCAGAATGAATGATGACCGGGTTATCCGTCGCATCTTGTTGTCAGAAGTGGTAGCTCAAGTAGGCGGGCACCGGATCGGAGCAGGGTTTGTTCTCAGCTGCAATACACTACATGGAAGGCAGAGAGCCCCCACTCTCCCCATAACAAGTTAAAAGTCAATTCATCTAACCATAACCGTCCAAAGCTGTTAATTTGAGGCAAAAAATGATCCATAAAGCAAATATCCTGCATAGTTTCTCGACTTTAATAAGCAGCCATTGTAAAATCATTTCAGCGATGAAGTGATTACCTGATTTCGGGCTTCCATTTCCAGCTCTTCTTTGATGTGTGCACACAAGAGCATTCGCGCGTATGTGGAAGACGTGATTACTGCGCTACTATTTCACCTAGCAACAAGAAATACTATTTTCTGATTGGCTCATAGGTTGCTGATTCATGCAGAGTAGTCTGCCTTCGCCTTCATTCATAGATTACTAATCTCTTTTATATGCAGTCTATGTTACTAATGTGCGGCGATTTTATCACTTCTCAGCATGAGAAATGTCATGTCTGGCGTGAAAGCGTGTGAACTTATTTAAATGCGGGAGACTTGAGAGCCCTGATAATTATAATGAGACACTCCAGCAGACAACCCCCCCCCCCTAAAAAAAACTCATCGGATCTGCACGATTCACACAAGTCCCCCAGACAGCTGTGAAAAAAGGCGGCATCCGCCAAAAGGCGCGCCGTTTGCATCCCTGATAAGTGAACTGTTTCACATGTCCTTACCAAATATCAGTTATCAGTCAAGAATTGCAGCCTGTACAGTGTCCACAAGGAAATCTCCATGTTTGGCCACTAATTTGCATATTATTCGGCCAGTACTGTTGCCATAACCAAAATCGATAGTTGTCATAAGTATTTGACATGTCCATACCAAATATGAAAGTCATTGGTCAAAAGATACGGCCTGTAGAGCGTCCTCTAGGAAGTGTGTACGTTCAGCAAAAATTTGGGCATTACTTAGCCAATACTGTCGCCATGGCAACCGAAATAGATATTGTCATCAGTGCAGTGTAACACATGTCCAAACCAAATATGAAAGTAATTGGTCAAAAATTGCAGCCTGTACTGAGTCCACAAGGAAATCTCTATGTTTTGCCATTTATATGCATACTATTCAGCAAAACCTATCGCCATGGCAACCAATATCGATAGATGTTATAAGTGAAATATAATACATGTCCAATACAAATATGAAAGTAATCTGTAAAAAAATTACAAAGATTGTCTACGGACGCAGCGGCAGGGGCAGCAGCCGAGACGACACACGCGAATCAATCATAGTCGCCTGACTTTGTCTGGGGGCTACAATAACTAGTGAGTTTTTTACTTTGCCTTTGTCGATTTACCCAATCAAAAGCATGCCACATTGACATTATAAACTTTTACTTATATCTGATTGATAGGTCTGGCTTTAAGTGGAAACATAGCCGGGAAAGTGGTCACTTCACTATCATTTCATATTGTTACGACTCAGTCGCATGTTGTGTCACATTTAAACTGAAAATATGTGAGCATCCATACAGTTTGTTTTTTGCATCAGTCCAGAGGCGGAATATCGTTAGACTTTTCCAGATGGAACTAAATCAATGTCCCTGTCTGGGGTCACAAACAAAAACAGTCATCCTCAACACAGCAGCAGTTGGTGTCCAATCAACATCTCTTACTGAGCCCCATATCAAAGCAGTACCAGCTACTTTGCCAGAATTTTTTTGACGCTTTATGGTCTTGGCCTTGTCTTCATGGTTTGACAGAACTCAATGCAGTCCAGGAATATTATAGATATTTTTATGTTTAAGTTAGCTGCACGCAAACCAAAAAATGTCCCGTCAGTCTATCGTAAATGAGCCATTAAGCCATTCTGAATTGTCATTGTATTTTGGTCATGGGTTATGTACAAGACAAAATACTACGACGACCAGCGGGCTCTTACCTGGTTTTCAAATTTAAGGGACTGCGTTCCAACAAGGAAGCGAATAGCATCAGTCTCTGCTGTCTGGGCTGTTAGAGCACGTGCCTGCCAAAGGAGAGTAAAATTTAAACAATGGCTGTTCTGACCGGTGTTATGGATCAGCTGGTTTCCCTGTTAACTGATGACCGTTGTTTACAAAAGTTGGGTCTTTATCACAGCAGCAGAAGATTTTCCCCTGGCCTTAGCTGTCCATGCAAATGCCTTAACAATTACAATCCAATTTTACTTGTTATCTATCCATCTGATTCAAGTATTTAATTGATTGTTGACGATTGTGATGCCGTCATGACAATTTAAAAATTGAGTTTAACCTTCTTAAATAAAAACAAGAGGCTCCTCAGAGCCTGTACTCGGGCTGCGCATGTGCAGGACAATCGTGACACCGAAAAAGATGAACAAAACCGAAACTTAGACTTGTGGTCTACCGGCCCGAGTAATTAAAAAAAAAAAAAGAAACCTCACCTGGTATTCGATACCGATATATGTTAAAAATACACATGATTGACGGGTTAACCCATTTGGCCAGGGCTGCCCATCCCTCTTCCCGGAGAGCTACCATCCCTAAGGTTATCACTCCAACCAAAGCAAATCACACCTCCTTTCCCAGTTGGAGATCTTGACGAGCTGTTAATGAGTTGCATCAGGTGTGTTGAATTAGGGTTGGAATAGAAACCTGCAGGATAGTAGCTCTCCAGGAACAGGGTTGGGCAGCCCTGCGTTAGGCCATCGATACATCACAGTTGACGCTCGGTCCATGTCACTCCTAATTCAGGCGTGGCCAACCCTGGTTCTGGAGAGCCGCAGTGTCTGCTGGTTTTTAGTTTTACTCAGCACTTGATTGATGAATTAAAGCAGTTGATTACACACTTCACTTATCTCACTTGGTGTAAATTGGGTGGAGAAAACCAAACTCAGCACACCCTCTGGCTCTACAGGACCAGCGTTATCCACCCCCCTGCTCCATAAACTTTTATCTGTACTCTGTACTTCTACTTTGTCTGCATTACAACTATGCTATATATCCAACCACATTGACAAATATTTGTTAACACGTAGACTGCTGTCACAACCTGCAAGTCTGCTTAATTGGCTCTAGGAGTCTTGTGGGTTGTTCCTGCTAATTGCTTGATTGGCTCATTATTACTAAATTAAACCTGAGACACCTGGGGCCTGTACCATAAAGCTGGATTTGGCTTATTGCGGTAACTTCAGGTTTAACCCTGGGTTTTCTGTACCACGAGGCGGGTCACTTCTTACCGAGGTAAATCACCACGGCAACATAAGCTCAATGGCTAACCTGCTCTGGAGCAGGTTTAGGCCTGGGCCACACTGCCTGCTGCTGCAATGTGTATTCCGCATACCGCATGCGTATTTTCGTTTCGGTTCCCATTTTATTCAATGAGAGCAGCCACACTGCATGCCGAAGCTGCGCGACTCACGCATGCAAAATCCGTACTGCTACCTTGCGGAAAATATAGATTCGGACTCTTGGCTAATTTTTCCACCCTACACATGCAGAAAAAGGCAAAGCAGAGCTGAAAATAACCGTCAGAAACAGTCATATCGCCATAAATACATACATTTCGCTAAATTGCCGAGGATGCGTGTGTTTTGCAAGCATGAAGCAGAAAAACAAAAAATGAAACAACATTTCCAGCATGTTTATCATTTTAAAAGCCCGTTTACATGGACATAATCCCTTCCGCTCAATTCAGCAATGCTTTGTGAAATATTGAAACATGTTGTGGGAAATTGGCGACTTTCATTGTAGGCTGCGGTTTTATTTTGGATTTAGATGTCTAGATTTTGCGGGAATATGCCATTAATTGCAGAGCCAAGCCAATGAACTTAGCTTATCATGTCTGTTCATGTCATCAGAACAGACTTTTCCGTATCTCTCACTCTGGCCAACACCCACGCACTGCTGAACCTACATACGACTCCCCACTTGTATCAGCAAGTTCAGGTGACTGTTTGCACTTATAAAGAAAAAAAAAAAAAACTAGGCTGGATATAGCATAGACCTATAAAACATCCTTTGGATATAATGGCCAGACAAACGTACAGCACATCAGCCAGTTTCTGAATTGTCTGAACTATTCATTCTACGGTTATTCGGCGCCTAACCTACACGAATGGTTTCAGCCTCGACTAATGTAAATTAAATTGCTTTTGAAAGCACATTCCATCCACATCCTGACACCCTCCCCCTACCCCAAAATGATCGTACCTTTAGAACGAGCAAGACCAATTCAGAAGGGTATGCTGTGTATTGAAATATGATTGTGTAATTAAATTGTTTGTATGATTCATAACGCTCAAGCATGCTTCCTCTACTGTCAATACAAAATAATAATCACATGTAGGCTATAACGATGCGAGACGAAATAATATATTATTTTATCGTGATTTCTTGGGCAAAGTCGTCCAGAGACAGAGTAGGAAGGAGGAGCTTGTGGCAGACCTGCCGCAGCAGATACGCAGGCTGTGTGACCAAGCTGCATGCGGTAAGCGGTAAGGCAGTGTGGCCCAGGCCTTCTAAATTCACATCACAGATCCTGCAGCTATCGCAGGGTTTGGAGGGCTTATCGCGAAACTTCGGCAAGATTCTCATGTAATTTTTCGGGAATCTTGCGCAGCCGGCTTACTTGCAGTCGCGCGCGAACTCACCCTTTCATTTGGCTGTGGTGATCATGGTTGATCGTGATTCGTTTCTGTTGTTGCTATTTTTGGGATTCTGATTGACTAACGTGGGCTTGAGCTTCTCGTTACACTGCCACCTACAGGTTTGGCATGCTCTTGACAGCATATACACGGATACGTGTAAACAAAAACTTTTCTGAAAACTGATACTTTTGCATGACATTATTTTTGAAAACGGAGACGGTGAATGTTCGTTTATGAAAATAACCGGCCACGTGTAAACGGAGTATTAGAGTAAATCAACTCACGGTTACAGAACAAACTCAATTTGTTACCGTGCTTTCTGAAATGTCCCTTTATGACAATTAGGATAGCCCTGGCCATCTCAATCATTTCCCTTTTATTGACGCGTTTTCAAATTATTGTAATTGGCAACTGAAGACACGGTTTTCTCGCCATATGCGATCTAACAGCGATTAAATCATGGGGTAAATTCAGTATAACTGAGAATTGGGGTGGATAAAACATCAGTTTTAAACAATGATTAATCCTGACCTGTTCTCAGTCATTTTCATGATTAACAGAAGGTTAACTCCGATTGCACGCCACACCTAACAGGTGTTGCTTGTTCTCCCCGATTAGGTACGACGACAATCATTCATCTGGACGCATATTTGCTTAATTTAAATCAACATTATTCAAAATTACTCTCGGTATTGAGTGAAAAATGTGGCACTCGACAGTGAAATAGGCGATAAAAACCATGCGGCTCAAGCAATTTGCGCACTATGCAATTTTGAATAACGTCGATTTAAATTCAACAAATACGCATCCAGATGAATGATGATTGTCCTCCTACCTAATCGGGGAGAACAAGCAACACCTGCTAAGTGTTGAGTGCTCTCGGAGTGAATTTTTTGTTAATCATGAAAATGACTGAGAACAGGTCAGGACTAATAATTGTTTAGAACGGATTTTTTGTCCACCCCAATGCTCGCGAAAATAATTGAAAACCAGCCAGGACTATCCTAATTGTCATTAAGGGACATTTCTGTTCATGCCCCCCGCCCCGCCCCCAAGTCCCTGTTCTAGTGGCGTGCCTGATGAGAGAAGTTATAATTGAATAAAGATCGATTCAGAAAACGTAAACCGATATTAGCATTTCTGAATAAACGCTCCAAATGAATCTATGTCTGATAATCAGACCCCTTTTCAGCGTCACAATACACCGTACGTGTTTCTACAGAACTAACATTAGCATTTTGAAAAAAAATTGAGGGTGAATGCAACTGTCCTCAACAGTGAAGCTGCGTTTCCATCACTAGAATATGGTGAAATGAAATCGTGATTTGTTTGCTAACTTAGTCGGATGTCACAACCGTAAATGTCTAATCGAAACCACTGGTGTATTGTAACAGCCGGTTTGACTAACACCAGATATTATATCTCAGTGGTATACCCCAATTATAATATAAATTCAACCATTAAACAAGTATTCATTTATTCGGTACTTAACGTTAAATATCAAAATAAAAGATGCGTCTTGAAGATTTTAACATAAAAATCAGATTCGCATGACTGTAAATGAATATATGACTTTGCCCAAAAGACTGTGATGTGAAGTTCCAACTATATGTTGGAACTTATATCAATGCATATCTACGACCAACGAATAACATCACAGCTTGCCATCTGTAAATGGCAATCTCACCAGCTCACCACCTGCCAACATATCGCGCTATACCTGGAACTCGAGTCCGTAAATGACAGGGGCATCGTCTTCCATATTTAAGCCAAAAGAAACTGTCTTTGCTAACAAGACTTCATTTATTTGGTGACTACTATTATTTTATTCTAACTGACGCTTCAGTTACCACCCTGTTCTCCTGAAGCCGTCAAATCCAGTAACACATTTCCGGAAGAGAGCAAATATTTTCAGAGCGCAGAAAATGTACGTACTGCGATATGAAAGGCAAGAGGATCTCGCAAGTTAAATATCGTAAAGATTTTCAGGAATACAAACTAGCGTCTGCGTGGACAGTTTGAGCCACTCAGGCTTCCGTTTGTTACCCTTTCTGTGTGTAGTACGCATGCGCGTGCTTTCCCTTCGCCTCACCTTAGGTGTTTGTTCCGAAAAGAGATATTTTGCGTGCTTGCCTCGCTGGTAATATTGTGTTTTCTTTTAAAATGTGAATATAATGCCTTTTACATGTTCATATTTTGCTTTTTACTCGTAAGGGTAGTGTATTGGTAATCTGTCAGGCTACTGAAAACGGAATTTGTTGGCCTGTATCTTAACGTAAACAAAATACAATTCAATGAGTAGCCTACTCTCTAAATATCTTGCCTTGAGTAGTTATGATGGTTTGAGTAATGAATTGTATTCATTGCATCCTTGAATATCGTGCGTGTATACGTACCAGAGTTGGGGTCAATGTTGTTTTACAATTTCAGGCCCGCCTCAATTCCGAATAGTATATTTCAATTTCAATTCCAAGGCCGATTCCAGAATTGACCCCAGCCCTGGTATGCACCACCATGTACGCTGGAGTTAGCCAGTTGGCAAATTGTGCATCACAAAGCCTCATTGTCTGTTGTTGATTTGTCATTATGCTATAAGTAAGACTTGTATTTAAGCACAATCAAATGGTTATTGAATTGCTTGTTGCCAACCCTCTGACAACTGTTGCAAAACATAGAGTATTGAAGATTATCTGAAAGGTTTGTTACACTCAGCAGAGTACACATGCAGCAGGACTGCAGTCATCAAGAGGATTGTGTAACACTATAGAGAATGTTTTACTTTTTATAGGTCACAGAACAATGGCTAGTGAAGACTCGCAGACCCCAAGACCAACTACTCTGGATATTGTCAGAGGAACAGAAATCAGAGAGACTGTTGCACCCGCGCTTCCTGAAATGACATTGACCAAACCTTCGGAGATCTTGCAAGAAGAGAGCATCGACCTTGGAGGTGAGGCGTTTGTCACACCTCAGGAGGAGAGCCTGTCGGAGAATATGCCGCACAAACTCAACGACCAGATGATGGAGAGTGTCATGATCTCTGACTCGCCGAACAACAGCGAAGATGATGTAGGTCATATGGAGGCATTACTGGAGCAGTTTGAGGAGAGTGAGGAATTTGAGTCAAACGAAGCAGATGAAACTAAAGAAAAGGAGGTGCCAACTGTGGTTGAGGCCAGGCCTGAAATGATGGTGGCAGTAGAAGAGACTGCTGTGCCACCTTCTCCATTAGATGAGCAACAGGAGAAAACAAATGAGGAGGAGGCCAGCGCTGAAACAACAATTTACTCCCCCGAGCTGCTAGAAGGCACCCCTAAAAGAAGCAGTGCAGGCACTCAGGAAATGGTAACTGAAGTGGAAAAGGATGCAGCTTGTGAGGAGCCTATTCCTGTGTGCAAAATCTTCAGCCAAGAGAACCAGCAGAAAATGCAGACCCAGGCGCTAGTGCCAGATGGATTCCGGCCAGCTCTGGTGAAGTCACTGAGCTTCAACAGTGGCTCAGAGACGCCCAGCAAGTTGGCCCCCCTGGTGTGCCAGCCGAGCCCTAGCCTTAGCAAGTTCTTTGCAGACAACGGCCATGTAAACCCCGCCTCTGACTTCTTTGACTCTTTCACCATGTCCTCTTCCTTCATATCAGTCAGCAACCTCAATGCAGCATCCTCGTCAGCCCCAGAGCGCCAGCTCTCCTCCGTGTCGCCAACCCCAGTGTCACAGGATCCTGGGACGCCGACCTTCTCTGTCTCATCAGCTACTTCAGAGTCATCCATGAAGCCAGCCTCCACTGAGGCAACTCAGTCCTTCTCGCAGCTCCAGGCTGTGTTCTCGGGCAGTGATGACCCCTTTGCCAAGGCGCTGAACATGAGCGAGGTGGACAGGAGGTATGATGCCTGGCTGCCATCAGAGGTTACCAGGAAGCTGCTCATCTCCGTGGCAACACAGCAGCAAAGCCCTTTGTTCGTGGAGCGAGAGCGTCTTTCAATGCCGGGGCTGAAGTTTGACAACCTGCAGGTAATGTGTTCTTCGAAAGAATTGATAGATCACGGACGTGATCTGGTCATATTTGCCACTGTAACTAGCTCACAGTTCCAATCTGTAAATTGATCAGAAATTTTAATTGGAATCTCAAAGGCATGAAATGAGAGGGATATGTGAATCAGGCATAGCTCCACCTTTTGGCCCATTTAACACCTGGTATTAAAATGCATTCCTTGTGTCTCATTGTAATCGAACAGCCCTTGACCGCATGAAAGTACAGGTGTAAATGCACTCTTTGGATTGAGGGTGGGTTGTGATCCAATCTTTCAAACCACTTCACCCTATTTACACCTGGAATTAAAATGTGATCTTTTATCTGGTTCAGTTATCTGGATAAAAAACATTCCATTCTTACTTTGCATTTACACCTGGTATTTTAATGCATTCTCGTTATCTTCATTGAGATTGGATTTCTGTCCTCCAGCTGCGCATGAGTAATTTGAAGTGGCGGCAAGTCAGCTGTGCATTGGTACGGATGCCTGCAAGTTGTACAGATTGCGTTTACACCTGACTGAGATCCAGACACAATGCGAGCCAGATGTGGTCTGGACAGATCTGATCACATACCGATCGCAATGCGTTTACACCTTGCATTAATATGCAGTTTTCCATATCCAGATAACTTATCTGGATACAGATCGCATTTTAATACCAGGTGTAAATGGAGTGCTTCTGAAGGTGGTCAGGGACGGATTCAGGCCACTTTAATACAAGTGTAAATGTAAATGCGTCACCACTCCACATACAACAAGTGTGTGGGTGGAAACACTTAAAGTAAAACTCAGTAGATCAGTTGCATTGGTATATGTCGCATTGGTATATAAGACGCAGCAACGAGCTATATATATATATATTAAATAGCTCGTTGACACACAGTTTATTTCGTGGGGTGTCCTGTTGGGGGGAGCTTGCCGAGGGCGCCGAATGCAGCAGGACCGCCCCTGACAATATGAAAACGGTATATAGGAGAAAAGGTCAAGGGCACCAAGGGGAAGCTTGTAGCATGTCACAACTATCTGCATATATGTGTACATTCAGGGTTTTTTCTGGCTCAGAATGAGCTGGTGGTGGTACTTGGTCATAGGCCCCTGTGCTGAGCGGAGCAGGGCTCGAATTAGGATTTTTTGACTGGGTGCACTCATGCATGTTTAGGTGCGCAGTCTGAAACATGCTCAATTCAATAAAAAAGCCGCTTTGCAGCAGAACAACATGAATTTTCTGTTCAGATGTGGAATTACAGCAGCTTTTGGAGGTGACTACAAAGGAAATTAATACCTTAAAAAAGTGGTTTGATGCTAATAAATTGTCTTTAAATCTGAACAAAACTAATTTTATGTTGTTCAGACATGATAAGAGAAATATCGATATAAAATTAAACATTGATAATATTAGCATAGAAAGAGTAAATGAAATCAAATTCCTTGGTCTAATTCTAGACCACAAAATCTGCTGGAAACCACATATTAAATATGTTCGGGGGAAGCTGGCACGGAGCATTGCCTTCCTGGGAAAAGCAAGGCAGATCTTCAACTTGAAAGCTCTATATATTTTATATTGGGCATTAATTTTACCTTATCTGACCTATTGTGTAGAGGTATGGGGAAACACATATAAAAGTAATCTTCAAACAATAAATATAATGCAGAAAAGGGCTACCTGATTCATCCACAATGTAGGATTTAGAGACCACACAAATAGACTTTTCTTAAAACTGCAAGCTCTAAAATTTCAAGATCTGATTCAGTTTAAAACAGCACAAATAATATTTAAAGCAAAAAATAACTTGCTCCCAGGCAACATAAAGAAACTGTTCTCAGAGAGAGAAGGAGGCTATAATCTAAGAGGGGAACTGAACTTAAAAATAAATCATGTCAGAACTACCTTGAAAAGCATGTGTGTCTCAGTCTCTGGGGTCAAATTATGGAAGAGTTTAACAGATGAATTAAGGAAATGTAAAACCATTGGCAAGTTTAAAAAAACATAAAAAACAAATTTTAAATAAATATAAGGATGAGGAACAGCAGTTTGACCCAGGACGGTAATGGCAGGGTTTAGAAAAATGTGGATACATTGTCTTATGTCTTCTTCTGTGTGTGCGCAGGGGGTTCTAGAAGAATAGAAATTCAGTATTATATACAGGTGCAATATTCTGTGTATATTTGTATATAAGTAGCTTATTGAATATTATAGTCAACAAATTGTCAGTACCATTGGTTCTTGAATAGACGGTGAATGTTGTAAATATAATAATAGAGAATTTAATAACTTGACTGTAGAATACGGTAATACAAGGGGTAGGATTAAATAAGTTCTTACTTCTTCCTACTCCTTTTCGAGCATACAATCTTGCTGCTCATGCAAGACAGTTATCAAAAGTTTGCTTTTTGTTTTTGTTTTGGTATTGGCATGGTGGCCATTTGTTTTGGTGATTATCTCTGTTTTATCTTTTAACGTGTTTGAAATGAAGATTTCATTCATTCAATGAAAAAATATTCTTAATAGGGCTGGGACGATTCTGAATCGATTTTTTTTTTTTTTTAAGGCGTAATACCACAACCTGCTGCCATGGGACGAACATCTGAGCTTTCCCTTTTCCTTTATTAAACCCAACGCAGGTTGAACAAAAGCGCCAAACATCAAAGGGCATGTGAAATGCTTCCGGAAAAAAAAACTTGACCCTGACATCAGTATTTTTCGGCGACATGTTGCACGGAGCCAAATAAAGAACTACAGAATCGTCTCCTTTTAAGCAATTAGGCTGCTCAAAGAAAAGTAACCTGTTCCAGTTTACTTGCTTGATCAGCAATCAAATGGTTGATGCGTTTACTCTCTAAGTTGAATGAATGCTGTTTATTAAAACGGGGTGTTTGATTGTTGCATTTTGAAATTTAAATGGCCAGAGAACAGCACAGCATGAATACGATTTCCATTGCCACGCATTTTGTGCGACTGTGATAATTTATACCTCATTCGCGTTTCATCCGCTTTTCAGAATGATTTTCACCTTGTGTATTTTTTATAGGCTTAAAATCCAGGGCGATCTTATAACAAATCTGTTTTAAATTAATCTTTAATAATGTCCTAAAATGCTGAGAGATGCAATTCAGAGGAAGATTTTTTTTTTAATTATTGGCATTCTTTCACTCCAACACCGTAGCCCAGTTCGGTTTGTCTGCTTTTCACCATCACATCTTAATCGATATAGGCTACTGAAATTGCTTGATTGTTATTTAGGACAAGTACTTTGGTGCAGATAGGCCCTATAGGGAAAGGCGGAGCACCTGAAATTAGCGAAATCTAAACTCAGCCTTCTTCCCGACAGCATTTTAAATCGAGCCGCTTCTGGTGTGTCTGTTTCAAGAAATTACACGCGACCCCATGACGGTCTTATCACACTTATGAAAAAAAAAAAAAAAAAAAAAAAATCCTCGTTCAACATCACCATATCCCAACTCTGCATTTCATCTCTCATTGTAGTATTTTTAGGAGATCCATAATGATAAAATAAAAATAAAGAGATTTGTTTTCGGATCGCCCTGGATTTCAAACATCTAAAAAATACACAAGGTGGGAAACATTCTGTCAAGCGGATGAAACGTGAATGTGGTATATAAATTATCACAGTCGTACGAAATGCCGGGACAATGGCAATCGTGTTCATGTTGTGCTGTTCTATGGCCATTTAAATTTCAAAATGCAGCAATCAAACATGCTGCCTTAATAGACAGCTCTACTCATTCAACTTCGAGAGTAAACGCATCCACCATTTGATTGCTCATAAGCAAGTAAACTGGATCAGGTTACTTTTCGTTGAGTAGCCTAATTGGTTAATGTGAGACGATTCGGTAGTCCTGCAGTCCTGCCTTGGTTCCTGCAGCATGTCGCCGAAAAGTCAGTGAAGTTTTTTTCAGGAAGCATTTCACATGCCCTTTGATGTTTGGCACTTTCGTTCAACCTGCATCGTGTTTTATAAAGGAAAAGGGAAAGCTCGGATGTTCGCCCCATGGCAGCCGGTAGTGGTACTACGCCTTAAAAAAGAATCGATTCAGAATCGTCCCAGCCCTAATTCTTAAACTCGTATTCTTTGATATGCCATTGGACTAATATAAATTTGCAGTGGTGCAACAAGTTAGGATTATTGGCGGGATAAGATTTCATTAAAATCATGCTGTTTATAAGAAAAATAATGGAAAAAAAAAAAACAAAGAAATCTGTAAAACTGAGTGTACTATTGTTATTTATCACAGTCAGATAACATTCAATCTATAATTTCTCTTTGTTTGACTTGGCTGAGAAACAAATTTTCCACAACTCCATCATGGGACCTCTGTGGCCTCAGTAGCAGTAACAGTGCTGCTTTTTGTTGTTTTTATATTTTTACATTCTTCATAACTCCATAATTAAGACCCTCTCCTCCTAGATTAAACATAATCATGAGGATATTTTTTTGTAAGATTTTATGAATCACACAGCAGCCACTTACACTATACATCGAACGAGTAAGTGCATGCATCAACCAACATGAATGGATCTTGAAATATGAATCTCAACTTCAATTTCCCAGGTTTCTACTCGAGTATGCGCATGCTTAATTTTGAGTGTCCACCCAATCAGTGGCTGCATCCAAATGTCTGCACTTCACCGCACTCGCGGACTTTGCGGGCACATTCACTGGAAGTCCGGGAGTACTGAGGGCTGTCCAAATCCACAATCCAGTCCACAAGGGACCTCAAGCGGACTTTCTGCGAACTTCCAGAGAGTCCGCTATGGGCGCAGACTTCACTAGTGTAATTACCCACAATTCATTACAATACGGACGAGACGTTTTAATTTTTAGCTCACCTGACGACGAAGACAGATGAGGTTATGTCATGGCCTGTTTGTCCATCGTTCGTTGTGGTTGTTCGTCGTCGTCGTCCGTAAACATCTTCTCCAAAGGAAACCACTGGGCCTATGAAGCTGAAACTTCACAGGTACCTTCCTATCCATGAGGACACCAAAATTTGTTCAAGGCGTTCCGATCAGATTTCAAACATGGTCGCCACGACGGCCATATTGAAAGTTACATAATTGCCCATCTGAAAGCTATTTATGCACATATTCAGCTGAAATATGCTATGTAGTCAGCACGTGCCAAGATCACATATCATACGGCCCGTATTTCGAATTTTGACCTTTCTTTGACTTTCAACTTTATACAACCCTTGTGAGTTACTCTGAAATCTTTCAAAATCATTTTCTCCGAAACTACTATGAAGGCGATACTTGACAGGTACCTTCCTGCCTATGAGGACACTAAGTTTTGTTCAAGGCGTTCCGATCCGATTATAATTGGCCATCTGAAAGCTATTATTAAACATATTCAGCTGAAATTTGCTATGTAGGTAGTAAGTAGCAAGATGCATCACATATAATACGAGTTTTTCCGTATTTTGAATTTTGACCTTGCTTTGACCTTAAACTTTGTACGACCCCTCTAAGTTACACTGAAACCTTTAAAACTCTTCTTCTCTAAAACTACTTGACCAATGAAGCTGAAACTTGACAAGTATCTTCCCACCCATTAGGACGCTAAATTTGTTCAAGGCGTTTCTCTTGAGTGGTCAGGTGAGCTACAGGGCCCGTGGCACTATTTTTCCAAATTACTGACAGAAAAAAAGCACATTCACACACACACAAAACCACATAAACTTATTATGAATTTATAATATTAAAACATTACATGCATAACGTAGGCCAGAAGTAAAATTCTACATCATGATACAGAAATATAGGCTGTAGAAGTCATCAATATGCATTTGCACGGAAACAAATGAACCAGACTCAGCCTTTCTATCAGCTCCTTTTACAATGCAGCAGAATCCCTCTATTACAGACTCTATGCGATGACGATAAAGGCGTCACATTGCGTACGGCTGAAGTCCGTGAGGGCTCAGTCTGCAAGTCCAGAGGGTGGAGATATTGGTCCGATTCCAATCCGACCCTTTAAGGACTCACTGACTTAGAGGCGCGTTCAGGGGAAGTCCGTGAGTGTGTGAGGGCTGTTCCATTGTCAGATCATCAAGTCACTGAGTCCGTGAATGAGCCCTTCCTGCCCCCTTACTGTAAGTCAGCACCAATGATGACTTTGAGTAGGAGATTACCCGCTGTTCATAGCGTTGTGAAGTCAAATACGGGGAATGCCGTCGGAATACCGGAAATAAAAAAAAAAAAAAAGAAAAGAAACAAAAAAAAAACTGTTAATAAACCAAAGAGCAGCCCGATCGAAGTAATGGAAGGAGCAAAAAAGAAAAAGTTTACGTGTCAGTATCGACGTTGATTGTCACAACTGTGTGTAGTTTGGTAACGTGTAAGGGAGTAAGGGCTGTTCCATTCCAAGTAATAGGATCTGGAGCCCTCTCAGACTCAGTCCCTTACAGCTGACGTCAGTCAAGTCAGTGAGGGTTCAGGGCTTGAGTCATCGGGGCGGATTGGAATTGGGCCCACTTGATTGGGCCTTGGATTCAGCAAGAGTAAAACAGTTAGGCCGCAGTCCCATTGGTGCGGGTCGTGGTCTGTGCTGGCGGCGCCCCCTGGTGCTGCGGAGGGCTGATGTCCCACCAGCTCCCTGTGCCTGGATCAGGGGAAGTCTTTGATGAGAAATATACATTACGCGATCAGCCAATAATAACACATTTGTGGGCTCAGACAAAACGCGTTCCACAATCTTGTAGTCCTATCGAGTTTGTCATTAATTCTCGTCCCTTACCGATTAAAATGTATCATTTCGGGTGATGATGAGTACATTTGTTGAAAGAGGATTTATTTCGGGGGCAGATTTTTACTAGGTGCACGCGGTGCATCCGACTTTAAATTTTGGGTGCACCTGCCGAATACCGGGTGCATACGTGCACCTATGCACCCGCTATTTCGAGCCCTGGCGGTGGAGAGCGCGTTGATGATGCTTTTCATTTTGTTCAGTGGGGGAGGTTAGATGCATCCTATTTTGTTGGGGGTTACATGCTTTCAATTTTGTTTGGGGAGGTTTACACGCTTCTTCTTTTGTTGACCAGGGGGGAGGATTACGTAGGCTACTTCTTTTTTTTGTTTAGCGGGAGGGAGGGCTGCACATGCTGCTTCTTTTTTGTTTTTTTGTTTTGTTGACAGCGGAAGCATGACGCTGATATTGCGAAATTCCGCGTTTTCCACTGCTCTTCGCTTTACCGTTTTTTTTTTTTTTTTTCCGCGCACGCAAATAAGAATGCAATACTGAAAATCGCGTTTAGAGCTGGTGGCAGTGAGGAATTGCGTGGTGACGGCCGCCACCATATTCTCTTTGCAGGAAAAACCCTGCCATTATGTTGATTTTTTAAGAGCCATTCCATGAGAAAATGGCACTTTTTGAAGAAGTAGAGGAGTTGACACCCCTGAAATTAAATGAACATGGCTACATATTAGGGGTGTAACAATTCTGAACCGCGTTTTTTAAGGCGTAGTAACACCACCTGCTAACATGGGGTGAACATCTGAGCTTTCCCTTTTCCTTTATTAACCCCCGTGTGGTCCTTAACGAAAGTGCCAAACATCAAAGGGCATGGGAAATGCTTCCAGAAAAAACTTAAATGGCATTTTTGGCTACTTGCTGAAAGGAGCCAAGCAAATGAAAACGAGTTAATTGGAGACAATTCTATCATTTACTCTAGAAGTTGAATGAGTAGAGCTGTTTATTAAGGCAACACAAATGGCACAGATTTGCATGAACATGATTGCCATTGCCATGCCATTTCGTGCGACTGTAATGATTCATATCTCACATTCACGTTTCATCCGATTTTCAGAATGTTGTCCACCCTGTGAATTTTATAGACGCTTAAAATCCAGGGCGATCTTATAACAAATCTGCTTTAAATTAATCTTGAATAATGTCCTAAAATGCTAGAATGAGAGATGTAATTCTGAAGAGGATTTTTTTATAATTATTCAAATCATTTGCATTCTTTCAATCTAACACCTTAGCCCAGTTAGATTTGTCTGCTTTTCACCATCACATCTTCATCTTAAATTTGTTTAAGCGGCTTCAGGTGTGTATGTTTCAAGAAATTACGCGCGACTGCCAACACACCCCATGACTGTAAGTGGTCTCATCACACTTTAAAAAAATCCTTGTTTTACATCGCCACATCCTAACTCCACATTTCATCTCTCATTGTAAGGAGATCTATAATGATATAATAAAAATAGAGATATTTATTTTCATATCGCCCTAGATTTCGAGTGCTTACAAAATACACAAGGTGGAAAACATTCTGTAAGGCGGCTGAAACATGTGAGATATTAATGATCACAATCGCACAAAATGGCCAAATACGCGTTGTGTGCTGTTCTACGGCCATTTAATTTTCAGAATTCGGCAATCATACATGCTGTCTTCATAAACAGTTCTTCTCATCCAGCAAAGTAAATAAGCGAATCCCCTGTTTGATTGCTTATTGAGCAAAGTAAACAGGGATGTAGAGTAACCTAATTGGTTAAAAGGAGACAATTCTGTAGTCCTTTACTTGACTCTCTGCAGCATGTCGCTGAAAAATACGAATGTCAGTCAAGTCTTTTTTTTTTTCCTCCCCGGAAGCATTTCTCATGCCCTTTGATGTTTGGCACTTTTGTTCAAGACTGTGTCGGGTTTAATAAAGGAAAAGAGAACGCTCAGATGTTCGCCCCATGGCAACAGGTGGTGGTACTACGCCTTAATAAAAAACCGCGGTTCAGAATCGTTAAACCCCTAGTACATATTAGCCTGGTAAAATCAGACTCTTTGCTACGTTGCTACTCTGCTACTTTGCTTTGCTTCGTACACAGAGTCTGGGTAGTCGTCATTGACAAATGTTTACTTCCAGGTGGGTGAGCGCTTGTCAGAAGTTTAAAATCATTGGTGTACCCGTAAACTAATCACTAACGTTTGCCGATGACATATGTTATGCGCCGGCTCTGCCGCCTAGTACTTCTGCTGGAAACTACAGTCCTTCATACTAGGAATGCAGCGAAAACAAACGGACCAGTACATTAAAGTTAATACTGTGCCCATACATATGCCCATCTACCAAATTTTAGCCTTCACTCATTCACTTATAGGAACCAAAGGTGCTCTTTCTGCTCTCCATACAAGAAACAAACTTTTGAGCTATCTTTTTTCCTGCAGATACTGCTGTTGTTAAATGTGAGAGACCCGAAACCAGCGGCAGAATCGGCGAGAATAAAGCATTATTTACATCAGGACGAAATCTGCGTTGACACGAAAACGGAACTGTTAACCATTCCCAGCTCGCTATCTAACTTTATAGCAACACAGTTTGGCTCTAAGCCTTTGGCTGTCTCAGATAGCCATTGCATTCATGGATAATGACAACACTGAGACAGCGAATTGGTCTTGTAACATGAACAAAAACACCGCTTTTAAAAAGTTTGCCGCTAACTTAAATAGTGTGAAATTTATGGTAAATGTAGCACTAGAAGCTACAAGCTAGCTGAGGTGGTTCGGCTGTCTCTCACAGAGATGAACAGGGTGCCTATTTCATGATGGCTATTAAGTAGATATGACAGTTTGTAGGGAGTAGTGCTACAACATCATTTCCATTCAAAAAAACTCACGAAACATTAATCTTGTTGTGGCTATAAGTCGCTGATATCCGGGATTTTCTCCACGACAGAGCGAATGGCCTCCAATGTATCTTTTTCCGTAGCCATCGTTGATTTCGGAGACTACAATTTCAAACTCGGCGCAGCTACTACATCATGGCTCTCGGCCACGCTTTCTGTCCGTTGGTTGGTCCGGCGTATTTTCTGTGGTTGGTAAACGAGGCAGATCTCAGAGTGCTCAGACGGAGTACTGAAGCGAAATGAAATTAAGTGGAAGTACGAAGGCTGGTGGAGTCAGGCTAAGTACATACGGGTGTCTCATGGAAAAAGCCAAATTTTTAGGTCCGTATCTCTTTGCCTGCAGATGGCGCCACCTGGAAGCCACTGAAGTGGCTCAGTTTTGCTGTTGACACCATATTTTACGTTAACTATCGTGAGTTAAGGGCACACAGTACTAAATACACACGTGGACAAATTTTTTGGTACCCTTCCATTAAAGGAAGAACAACCCACAATGGTCACTGGCATAACTTGAAACTGACAATAGTAATGATAAATAATTTATTGAACACTAACTAATGAAAATCAGACATTACTTTTGAATTGAGTTTCAACAGATTCATAAAAAAAACAAACTAATGAAACTGGCCTGGGTGAAAATGATAGGACCCTTAACTTCATATTTTGTTGCACTACCTTTTTAGGCAATCGCTGCAATCAAGCGATTTATAGAAGTCTCAATGAGACTTCTGCACCATCAACAGGTATTTTGGCCCACTCCTCATGAGCAAACTGCTCCAGCTGCCTCAGATATGAAGGGTGCCTTCTCCAGACAGCATGTTTCAGCTCTTTCTACAGGTGTTCAATTGGATTTAGATCAGGGCTCAGAGAATGCCACTTCAGAGTAGTCCAATGTGTTGTTCTTAGCCATTCTTGTGTGTTTTTAGCGGTGTGTTTTGGGTCATTATCTTGTTGGAGGACCCATGACCTGCGACTGAGACCAAGCTTTCTGACAAATGGCAATACATTTAACTCCAGAATGCCTTGATAGTCTTGAGATTTCATTGCACCCTGCATAGATTCAAGACACCCTGTGCCAGATGCAGCAAAGCAGCCCCGGAACATAACCGCGTCTCCTCCATGTTTCACAGTAGGTACAGTGTTCTTTTCTTTGAATGCTTCATTTTTGAGCCTGTAAACTGAGCTGATGAGACTTGCCATAAAGCTCCAGTTTGGTCTCATCAGTCCAAAGGACATTCTCCCTGAAGCATTGTGGCTTGTCAAAATGAATTTTTGCAAATTTCAGTCTCACATTTTGTTCCCTGCTGCTGCGGTAGCAAGCGGAGCAGGGGACATAGTATTCAGCTCCGTTCGTTTTTCACGTCCCGTTGGTTGTGAACGCGATATCTCAAGAACGGTTTGCCCGATTTCTTTCTTCTTTGGCTTCAATGTGTATTAGTGTGATACGCCAATCCCAGTCGATTTTCGTGACCTAGCGGGGAACATGGCCACGTTTAGTGGCACTCTTGTTTATAATTTGCCTTCAACAGTGGAGTCCTCCTCGGACGTCTTCCATGAAGTCCACTTTGGCTCAAACGGCGACGGATGGTGCGATCTGACCCTGAAGTCCCCTGATCTTGGAATTCACCTTGAATCTTTTTGGAAGTTGTTCTGGACTCTTTGGTTAGCATTCGAATTATTCGTCTCTTCGGATTGTCGTCAGTTTTCCTCTTGAGGCCGCGTCCAGGGAGGTTGGCTACAGTCCCATGGACCCTAAACTTCTGAATTATATTTGCAACTGTAGTTGCAGGAACATCAAGCTGCTTAGAGATGGTCATATAGCCTTTACCTTTATCGTGCTTGTCTATAATTTTCTTTCTGATCTCCTCGGACAACTCTCTCCTTTGCTTTCTCCGGTCCATGTTCAGTGTGGTGCACACCATGATACCAAACAGCGGAGTGGCTACTTTTCACCCTTTAAACCGGCAGACTGGTTGCAAGATTGAAGACACCTGTGATGCAAATTACAGGACAAACTTTAATTTAACATGTCACAATGGTCAAATTATTTTCAGTCTTTTCTATGGGTACCAACTAATTTGTTCTGGCTAGTTTCATTAGTTTGTTTTTGTTAAATTATTCTGTCCAATGTCAATTCAAAAGCAAAGTTTGATTTTCATTAGTCAATGTTCACTGAATTATTATTTATGATTACTTTTTTCAGTTTCAAGTTTTGTCAGTGACCATTTTGGAGGGGTTCCAACAAATTTGTCCACGTGTGTGTAATACATTTTTCATGACGTGTGACACCTGGATGTCTTTATAGACATTAGCACCACATCAGTGCCAAGCTGAGTAACCAAGTTACTGAGCGGGAATTATTGGAGAAATAACAGTAAAAATTGAAAATGGGAATAAAATAATATCCCAGGCATATACCAATCTACAACGTTGTAGAATAGTATTTTATGTGTTTACTCACAACAAGACCATCATTTTCAGTGAATACTTCCTTGGTATCTATATGTAGTCAAACGCATTTTCAGACCAGGTGTAAAGCCTGGGAGCCTGGGAATGCCTTAGGGTCCCCCAGGTAGAGTTGGAGGAAGTGGCTGGGGAGTGGGGCACCTGGGCCTCTCTACTTAGTCTGTTACCCTCGCGACCCAGCCCCGGATAAGTGGAAAATGATGGATGGATGGATGGATGTTTTACATTTTAAATTATGATATAACCATAAACATACACAACATGACAAAAGTATTAGGACATTCCTCATTCTCACTCAACTTTTGATGTACATCTTATTTTGTTTTAAAAAATAAATGGCAGCCTGGTAGCATAGTGGTTAGTACTGTCGCCTCACAGCAAGAAGGTTGTGGTTTGATTCTGGACTGGGGCCTTTCTGTGTGGAGTTTGCATATTCTCCCTGTGTTCACGTGGGTTTTCTCTGGGTACTCCGGTTTCCTCCACCCACAAAAACATGCATCATCGGAACACTATAGCCAATACCCCTGACTAAGGAACTGGCTTTAGAACTGGAGTTCAACTGCTCTGTTGCTGCCCACTGCTCCATCGGATGGGTCAAACGCAGAGGTCAAATTACCCCACGGGGTTCAATCAAGTTTATCTTATCTTATGTACATGTTATATTATATATGCGAGTGTTGCAGGAATTTAATGGTGTCCAAAATTGTACATGTAAACATCACAGAACATTATTGAACATTTGGGGAAGCTACAGATAGGCATATTTTTTCTCTGTACAAAAAACTCATTTGGAATTATACACATTATACACATTTGGAATTGTGTCTTTATCATAATTGAAGATCAATGGCTTCTATTGGTCCAATCATTATGATCAGGTGTGGTACATGGGGTGATTTTGATTCTCTGTAAAAGAGGGTGGAGACACAGTGTATCCAAAATGAGGTCCGTATTTTCATTTGAATACTATTTCCAAACATGATGCATTCAGTATTTTTCTACTAGACTGTAAGAAAATCACACACATAAATAGTGACACTACTTAACGAAAGTATTAGAGCGTATCAGATGAAGTGTACCTGCTGCACATTACTCCTACTTGGTTATATCAGGATCTGGCTGAATTTGACTTGCCGAGTTTTGTTTATACACAAAAACAGATATGTTTAAACTTAGGTGCTTGGAGTAACATTACATTTAAGATCCTTGTTGTATCCCCCGAACAAGTTCGGAGGATACTATGGATTTGGCCTTGTCATGCGTCCGCGTCCACAGAGATTTTCTTGTGAACGCTCTACAGCCCACATAAGTGCACTGATTCTTTTCAAATTTTGCAGGGACATGTATTACGGTAAGTTCACGACACCTATTGATTTTGGGTACTCTGGGACCATCTGGGCCCAACTGGGGGGCCTTCGGGGGATACATGTACTCGGTTGCCGAGTGCTCTAGTTTAAGAGCAATTCCATGAGAAATTGATATTTGGTGCGCAGTTGACCCTCCTGGAATGGAATGAAACTTGGCACATGGGTAGATATAGGCGTCTCACAGAAAAAGCAGAATTTTTAGGACCGTACCTCACTTTGCCTGCCAATAGTGCCACCTGGAAGCCACTTAAGTAGCTCAGTTTTGCTGTTGACACCACATTTTACATCAACTATCATGACTTAAAGGTACACAGTACCAAATCCGTTATACTTTTATCAACACCTGTAACTCTGCACGACATCAGTGCCAAGCTGGGTAACTACGTTATCAAGCCAGAATTATTTGAGAAATAAGAATAAAAATTGAAAATGGGAATAAAATAATATCCCAGACATATACCAAACTAGAATGCTTTATTATGTGTTTACTCAAAACAAAACTGTCATTTTCAGTGAAAAGTACCTTGGTATCTTGCTGTGTTTGTGCAATGGACGGCCAGAAACATGGTCGAAATTCATATTTGGTGCATGTTTGCGGTATATTTTCTCTGTAACCCAGATTTGTACTGTGAGGGTAAAAGCTCTTTGTTGTGCAATTGGAGCTCTATTTTTGGAAATACCAAGCATTTCTTTGGTAGTACCTACAGTTTCAAGCTAGACGGAGCCAAAGTTGAAGGAAAACTCAAAATTTACCATTTCATAGCAGATGGTGCCTATGTTTAGGTGCCATTATTTTGTTTACCCAGCAAGATAGAAATAGACAAATTGATTTTGAATTGTGATGCACAAAGCTAGATTTCTCTGAAAATGAAGGGTTTAGCTTGGTATTATTCTGCATGGACGGCTATCTAACCAAAGGTGGTGCTGTAAAGAGCTAATGTTCTACAAACCTAATGTTCCATATTCCTGGACATATACCAAAGTTCTGTCATTGACATTCATAAAGTACATGCACAGTTATTCATAAAATTTGTAGCCTCTTTGGTGTAAAACTGGGTTAGTTGTAAATTGGAAAAGAATGTTGGTGGTGGTTGTAGCCTGGTCAACATGCAAGACTTACCAGTAGTCAGTACAGTGCAGGCTTGCATCATCGTTTGTGCAGCAGCATCGTCCCATCTACCAGTCATGGCATCGGCGATTGACGATTCTTTCGTCGGGGGGGGGGGGGGTTTCGAGTGGTTACCAGGGACATGCGCAACAGGCACGCACCGCATTTACAACTCTCTGTCGCGACTGTGCCCACTCGAGCCTATTGAATAATGAGCCAATATGGTCTAATACAAAAGATAATATAATTTTCTTTGGAAACTCCTCCTCTCACCATAGCCCTATTTTGCCATCCAACATCTTATTGAAATGCTTAAATCGAAAAAAAAGTTTATTCTTATTATGAATTCTAATAATGTCGAAGGGATGATGCCAAAACAAGTCAGCAAATTAAAATAGTCTATTGCACTTATGAGCTCTACCCACAAGTGGCAGTATTGGCCTAGCATGTTAGCATGTTTCCTCTATGACGAAGCGGGACGGGAACTGGCCAATTTGGGAATTGTTAGTTTTGGCGTTAGGCAGGTGATGATTTCATAAATCCTTTGGTTCTAAATGAGAAAATAATGAAAATGGAACATTAACACTACAACAAACAGAATTGATTTACAGCTAAACAAAATCGCATTAAACGTCACTAAATGACCCTTTTTTACAAGCCACAGTGCACTTAAACGACTGTACTGAACACAGATTTAACGTGTTGGATTTATTGGCCAACAGGGTAACTATTGGCTCACCAGAGGGAGGGGAGTTAATGAAAATGCTCGCCATAATACCATATTTACATATGAGCAGCCGACAATTTGACGTACGTGGATGTAACCATGTTATATTTGCAGTCAACCTTGCTTTGCAAAAATATTTATCATCTTTGCCACTTTGTAACGTAGTCATAGAAAGCTAGGTAGCTAGTTGCTACCGTGACTTGCTGGCTCGTTAACTTAGCCTATTGAATATTTAGCTGTGAGAGCCTGTGTAAGAGTACTTTCGTCTGCACTATAACCCCCGTCAGCCTCTTAGCATTCAAAACGTACATGTAAGGTGCAGATTATGAATAAAAGTTGTTGGGGGCATATGTCCGAAGATCGTGTCTGAGGTCCAACAGTCCAGGTAGTAGGGACCTGTATATGGTCCGGCTATTGGGCTGTCGCCACAAGTCTTTTATTTTTTTATTTTTTTCCTTCAGCCTCAGGTCTGTTTTACCACCGAAAAATTTGAGTATGAACCTTGAGGTCAGACAACCACTGAATATTTAGCCTGTACAGTAACGTTAATTTATTACCCTACATGCGACTGCGACCCTTCGCTTTGATACCTTGTCAATAAGAACTGCTTCTATGTAAACCCGCCCATTGCAGACGTGCTGCTTGGCAGTTGTTCCATCTGTCGCTTGCGGTCAGTCTTCTGCTGCCATCTGGTAGACTCAACATTACAGTGACTTTATCTTGCAAGATTGCTCTTTTTAACTTTTATTCAATAAAGATGCAACATATTTAGAACATTTATGAGTTTTTTTTTACATTTTTTTAATGTAAGTAATTCTTATGAATGTGGAAAAGTTTTATGAAATTTGTAAAACTAATAAAGCCAAATATAAGTGCCATATGCCAACAGCTCACTGGTTCCCGTCCTTACACAAAACATGATAACATTTCCCCATTCATTTTCCTGCAGACGCTAATATACGGTAATAGACGGTAAAATAAGGGGTGTGGCTTGGTGACCGTCTCACTTACAAGCTCAATTTGTGGGCCAAAAGATGAATAGATCAAAAAGCTCCTGTGCATCGAGTGCAAGAAATTCTTTGCGCCTGAGTGTGAGTGTCAGGCCAGCGCCACAGGAACGGAACAAGGCTTGTGGCTCTGGAACATAGCGCTGCTATTTTAGGAGCATGGGAAAAACGACTGTGAACGGGGGAGGGAGGCATCGGCAGGTAAACTGGCAATCGCCATGGAGCCCAACCATCGGCGATTGCCGATTCAATTGTCTATCGGCCCAAGCCTAGTAGAGTGGAAAGTTTTGTGGTGTTGGTGCGTCTTCAGAAAATAACAAATTTTCTATATTTTTTACTTTACTATTAGAACTGAAGAGTATGGGTGTCAACATCTACACGTGTAAACGGGTACACGGATAACAAATCATAACCGTTTAGAAAAATCTATTACCGCGCACATGTCATTTTTTCCTCCTCTTTGTTCATTTCTCACCAATACATATAGTATTTTTAGGTGTGATAATGTTGCCTGAAAGCTTCAGATAATGACATTAACAAACTGTACACCGAAATGTTCCCACAAGTATAGTTATCCGCATACAGGTGCATGGGAAGCAGTGTTGCCTTGATATAAAAAAAGAAAAACCCCGCAGCTTCAGCCAGTGTCGCGTCACTTCAAGAACAGGCTGCGGAGGACTTGAGAAGAGCGCGGCGCTCATCTTCTCCATGCGCAAATTTCGTGAAGCTGAAAACAAGAACTGTTAATGACTTATTATTTTAGCCTATATTGTTGCGCGTTGTTGTACATTACATTGTTGGTTGGTGTTCTGTCGGCTTTTCACAACCTGATCACATATCCTTGCATCTAAAGGAAGGAGGAAGAAAGCATTTTTTTTGCCAATTTTAGTGAATAATAGTGAGAGTCCCCCTCTCCTTTTTTCAACTTTGTGGAAATAAAGGTGAAGTATTTTCCTCTCACTTCAGCTTACTTTGGATTCTTTTTCAGTTGCTTTCTTTCGCCAATTCCAGATTACTTTAACTATGAGACGTATATTAAAATTCAGATGTAGCTCCCATTGCGAGAGAGGGATGCAGTTTGCATTTTAAGTTTAAAGAAATATTGTCCAAAAGTGAGCAACAGTTAAAAGAAGGTTAAACCTTTTTCAGTTTTCACTTGTACGTTTTCTTGTCTGTAAAAATGTTAGATGATTTTATTTTCATAGTAGGCATAAGCCTTAAAATGGTGAGATAGGTTGCCTACTTTTTAAGTTCTGTTCGCTGATTAAACGTTTTTGTCTGAGAACTACTGGAATGGCTTTGATTTTATGGGATTAGGAGGTATTTGAATGGAGACAGAACCCTCGAGTGGTTATATAGCGCAACTGCGACAGAAAAAGATCATAAATCTTCGACGTGTAACAGGTACACGTCTGTTAGAAGTCCCGTTTACACGTGTAGAAAAAATTGTAAACGTTGACACCCCTACTGGAGAGCAGACTTCAGCGTTAATTCTAGGATTTCCTGGGGTACGCTGCTTGGGTATGCAAAAGGGCACAGCAGTCACGTCTAGCAAGTGGTTGTCCTGATAAAGGACCGAGAGGTCCTAGCACCCTGCCAAGAAAACGGCAGTTCACTTGTAGTGGTAACTTGCATGCCTTTATTCCGAACACCTGCCCATGATGTCTAGCCTATGGGATACCCGCTGGTTGGGAGGGCAGAGTTTCTTTTACAGACTTCCCATTTCAGTGCGTCCCAAGCCATGGGTGTTGGCGCAACTATTGCGCCATACAGGCTGCAGCCCGCTTTTTGATTCAGAGACACACAGGCTCACTATTAATGGCCTGTAAGCATCCCTGTACAGACCCAGGATGCAGTGTAGTATGGCTTGCTTCGGGTTCGACTGGCTCCACTGGTAACATCGACCCGGATCGAACGAAGAAGGCCATGGATGGCTCCTCAGGGCCAAGGCCAAGAAGCACATCTGGAGTGCTCCACCAGGTGCCGCCAAGCCACAATTGAATTCCAAAAACAGACTGACGGACAGAGCTAGTCACATGCTGTGTTGACATCATTTCACTTTGGATAAAATGAAAAGTATAAAACGGTTTTAACTTTTGTACTATACATTCTGTCTTCATGTACACGGTTGTGTGATGAAGATTCTTTTTTAGAGTTTAAATTATGGACTGTTATTTTATGTAAGTGTACGTATACTTTTGATGCATGTCTGAATTTGTACTTAGGGTATTACCCTTTTAACATTAGTCCTTTTTTGGCATTTCAAAATTTTGGACAGGTCATGTACTATAACGTGCTGTACAATTCTGACTGCGCTGTACCCCTACTTGGAAATAGCCCATCTATTGTCCGTTTGTAACGCTCACAGTCACGACCAGTTTACAACCAAACAAGCTTTATACCAAAGGGATTACAATTTTTATGAATAACTGTGCGGGTACTTCAGATATTTCAAAAGACAGAACTTTGGTTTATGTCTGGGAAAAATATGGAATATTAGGTCGGAAGAACATCAGCTCTTTACAGCACCAGCTTTGGTCAGATCGCTGTCCATCCAGAATTGTACCCAGCTAAACCCTTCATTTTCATAGAAAGCTAGCTGTGTGGATTACAATTCAAAAACAATTTCTTTGGTACATTGCTGGGGATGGCCAGTACTTGCATCCAGCCTACAGTGCCCCCTGGAGGTGAATTTTTAGCTCACCTGATAACAAAGTCAGATGAGCTTATGTCATGGCCAGTTTGTCCGTTGTTTGTCGTCGTCGTCCGTCGTCCGTAAACATCTCCTGCTAAACCACTGGGCCTCTGAAGCTGAAACTTCACAGGTACCTTCCTACCCATGAGGACACCAACATTTGTTCAAGGCGTTTCGCTCCGATTTCAAATGTGGCCGCCACGGCGGCCATGTTGATAATCATATAATTGCCCATCTGAAAGCTATTTATGCACATATTCAGCTGAAATTTGCTATGTAGTCAGTACGTGGCAAGATACATCACATATTTTACGGTTTTTCCCGTATTTCGAATTTTGACCTTGCTTTGACCTTCAACTTTATACTACCCCTGTGAGTTACATTGAAATCTTTCAAAATCATCTTCTCCGAAACTACTTGGCCAATGAAGGTGAAACTTGACAGGTACCTTCCTGGCTATGAGGACACTAAGTTTTGTTCAAGGCGTTCCCATCCGATTTAATCACATAATTGGCCATCTGGAAGCTATTATTGCACATATTCAGCTGAAATTTGCTATGTAGGTAGTAAGTAGCAAGATACATCACATATAATACAAGTTTTTCCGTATTTTGAATTCTGACCTTGATTTGACCTTCAACTTTGTACGACCCCTCTAAGTTACACTGAAACCTTTAAAACTCTTCTTCTCTAAAACTACTTGACCAATGAAGCTGAAACTTGGCAAGCATCTTCCCATCCATTCGGACACTAAATTTGTTCAAGGCCTTTCCCTTGAGTGGTCAGGTGAGCTACAGGGCCCGTGGCACTATTTTTCCAAATTTTGATGTTTAATATCATTGACTCTGAAAATGCTACCATTGGGATTTTAGTAATGCTGTTATGTACCCCAAAGGGACTATGTATCCAGAGAATTTCTGATCTCTACCTTGCTGGGTAAACACAATAATGGCGTCTAAATATGGACTCAATCTGCTATGAAATGGTTTGTTTTGAGTTTTCCTCCATCTAGCTTGTGGATACTAATGAAGAAATGCTTGATATTCCTGATAATGGAGTTCCAAAAGCACAACAGATGGCATTTATCACTATGGAACATATCTGGGTTACGGAGAAAATATACTGCAAACTTGCATCGAAAATCAATTTCAACCATCTTTCTGGCCGTCCATTACACTAACCCAACAAGATACCAAGGTACTATTAACTGAAAATGATAGTTTTGTAGCGAGTAAACGCATAATAAAGCATTTTTGATTGGTATATGTCTGGGATATTTTATTCCCATTCCCACTTTCAATTTTTACTGGGGTTTCCCAAATAATTCAGGCTCAAAAACAAAGTCATCCAGCTAGGTGCTGATGTGGTGCTGATGTCTATCTAGATTTAAAGTGTCACATGTTATGATTAAGGTATAAGACATCTGATACTGTATACCCTTAAGTCATAATAATTGATGTAAATGTGGTGTCAAAAGCAAAACGGAGTCACTTTTGTGGCTTCCAGGTGGTGCCACAGGCAGACTAAGAGAGAAACGAACCTAAAAATTTGGCTTTTTCCATGAGACTACCATATCTACCTATGTGCCAAGTTTCATTTGATTCCAGGGGGGTCAAGTCCTCTACAAGATCCGCTAGCTGCTTGCCCTTAAATTCTCTGTAAAAATCACCCAGGCTCTGGAGACCGCACAGGCGTTACAGACTGCAAATAAACACAAGGCGCACAGGCAGTGCCTCAAAACATAACAAACCGTCCCGGCCAATCGCCAAAATAGTTGACAGTTATGGAAGCATGGGAAAGGAGGGAACTATGGGAGGGAGGGGCGGGCTACCTCTGGTTTGTTTGAGTTTGAATGTCAACAGAAGTGATGTCAACAAACTTGCATAGTGCACCTTTAATTCTTCATACCATTCCCAGCCTTTCTTGACTTTGTAGTTGGTCAGACCTAACCTCAGGATGTCTGTGTGATTACTTATGTGGGACATGGAGATGATGAAATTATGGTTCATTTTCAGGGGGATGCAGTTAAGGACCTGATGGTGAGGTTCTTGGGTGAGCAGGCAGCCATGAAGAGGCAGGTCCTCACCGCCAGCTCTGTCGAACAGAGTTTTGTGGGTCTGAAGCAGTTAATCGTGAGTTACTTTTCTAATTTTTTGTGTGGTTGTATTCTATCTGGAGGTTGATTATCTGGGTTCTTTCATTCTGTCACCTGCAATTCACTTTGACCCTAGAAACCTGGCTAGGTTTTAATTTATTTATTTTTATTTATTTTGTTTTGTTTTTATTTATTTGTTTTATTTTATTTATATATACTGAGTACAAATGAAAACGCACCACTTGACAAAAGTCAATATTTAAGTTCAAATGAACTTCAATATAATTTTTATACAACAACAACACTACAGTGACGTCACCCGACATGCCAGGTGCAAGAAATGCGAGAATTTCAAGTTAACTGTAACGCTAGGCAATTTTTTGCATAAACGCAACATCTTGCGCGCACACCACGGGAAAAATGTATTTCGCTCTGAATTTGTGCACGCATTGCCTTTAAAAGCATGTGAATCCGAATAAAATTTCACTTCTTCACTGACACTTGTGAAACGTCGACACTATGCCGCGACTTACAGCCCCTGAACGGGAACGTGCCATAGGCATGCTTCAAATTGGCGCCAGCTCCAGGGAAATTGCCAGACGACTACACTGCGCACACACAACGATCGCAAGACTCCATCAATGGTTTCTGCAAACGGGGAGCACTCGGGACCGTCCTCGACCGGGTCAACAACGTGTAACATCGGCACGTCAGGACCGTCAGAGAGATGGGATCATGTCCGAGACCGAATACTACCAGCAACAAGAACGGCTGCTCAAGTCCAAGGACGATTTGGATTCATTCACCCCAACACCGTACGGAACCGTCTGCGAGCTGCAGGCCTGCGTGCACGACGTCCTTATTACGGCTCCATATTGACGGATCGTCACCAAAACCAGCATCTACAGTGGGCAAACAGGCACCAGAATTGGGGACTATGACAATGGCACGATGTCATCTTTTCTGACGAGTCACGATTTCACTTAAGGAACGCAGATGGCCGTATACGTGTTTGGCGGAGACGTGTTGAGCGTTATAACGCCGATTGTGTCGTTCAAACGGACTGTTGGGGTGGGGGCAGCGTTATGGTGTGGGGTGGAATAAGCTACCGTCACAGAAGCCCTCTCCATATCTGCAGAGGAAGGGTGAACAGCGTCTACTACCGGGACCAGGTGCTGCAGAACCATGTTGTGCCGTTCTTCAACCAACACCACGATGTCCACACGTTCCAACAGGACAATGCTAGGGCACACACTGCAAGGGTGTCCATGCAGTACCTTGCACAGCAGAACATCCCCGTACTTTAGTGGCCAGCTCTGTCACCCGACCTCTCCCCTATCGAGCACTTATGGGATGAAATTGGACGACGTCTTTCAGGTCGTCGCCAGATGGACAACATTCGAGAACTTGAGGTTGCCCTTGTTCAGGAGTGGAATGCAATCCCTCAGAACACTATCCAGAGACTGATCAACTCCATGCGACGACGATGCACCGCATGTGTCAATGCAAATTGCGGACACCCGTTATTGACTTTCCTGTTTGACCCCTACACCAGTTAAACCTCTCTCGCGCATTAACATTATCGTGAATGAACTTGAATGATGTTTACATGTCTTCTTAAATCATTCATTATCTCAAATGCATCATACATATATACTTCACATATCGATCCGTGGAGCTATTCCAGATTTCGTGAGTGGTGCGTTTTCATTTGCACTCAGTATAGTAGAAGTCAAGGCACCTTTTCAAAATGTTCCAATTATCACTTTAATATGCTCAATTTCAAGTTGAAACATCAACGTAAAGGCAGTGCTCATGATGGGTCAATTTCGCAAGCTATTTGCTATCATTGTGCAGCATTAGAGAACCTGCAAACTTTCGAGTGCATATCCAAAAAACAACAGAAAGAGCTGTATTCAGCGCAAACTTGATCATTGACTACTGTTATAACATATAATAAATAAAAGTAGGTGTTATGGCCCCAATTTGTTATGACATAAGACGGCAAGGGATGACAGACAAAATTTTAAAACTTAAACAGATTTTATTTAACAAAGACTAACAACTAACCTACAATTTATACTACTGATCAAGATTGATATATACAAGAAAAAAAATATTTACAGTCCCTTGAGATGGGGTTGCTCGGTGATGTCCTGGGACTGGGAAATGCTCCAACACAGGCAAAAATCCACAAGAAACTTCACAGGTCTTGAAAAGAGTGTCAGGTCTGGTTAAATGCATCCTTCTCCTTGCAATTTCTCCACTCTCAGTTTTTCTCTTTATATACTCTTTTGCAGCCCTCTCCCACCTTTTATTCTTTTTTTTCTCTGGGACTTTCCCCTTTCAGACATGACCAGGACATGCCTAAACCAAGCTCTAGACTGGGCTTAACAAAAAGTCAATACTGCCATCTAGTGGCTTTCTTCCACATTACACCTCCTTTCCAAAAGGGAAAAATTTTGGCTCATAAAGGCATAATTTTTCCTTTCAATACAAAAATGGTTAAGTAGACACTTTTGTGTATATACATATAATACAAGATGCTAATAAACACTTGATATATACACATATTCAAACACGGGATAAGCAATAAGCAATTACATTGTCAGTACCCTTTACATGCTTAATTTCCAAGTCAAACTCCTGTGAAATCAAACTCCAATTCAACAATCTCTGATTCTTGTTTTTCATCTAACTCAAAAACATTAAGGGATTGATGACTAAGACAAACCCAAAAATTATTGACTTGTCATCACATGTTTGATTTTAATAATCTAGTCCTGTCGGACTTCCGGTAATGACTTCGGTGGGGTAGGGCGGGCTACGAGATACGCTCCAGTTCGATGATATTTTATAGTACCTTAATCCGTAAAAATCTAATTCGGCTCTACCAAGTATTATCAAGGGTTGCATTTAGTAGATATCATGCCGAGGGCAAAAAAAATCAACCCTGACGAGCAGCAACAACAGTTTGAAGACGAAGAAGGCCATGCTGTTGCACCACGCCAACAAGACAACGAGGTTTCTGACCAGCTAACCGAAGGTGAGCGCTCTACTCCTCGCTGGGCCCAGAAATTGATTCAGGATTTAAATTTAGTCCAACAGACCATAACGGATCATTTGCCAGCGATTCAAGCTACGACTAACAGAATCGAGTTGGAACTTTCCTCCCTCGCTACTCGTATTAACAAGGCTGAGCAGCGTATATCAGCTGTGGAGGACGAGTTAGCTCCTCTTTCGTTAAAACAGAAGTCACTCGAGACTTCGATAAAGGATCTCACTGAGAAGACTGATTATTTGGACAATTATTTGAGTAGAAAAAGTCTTCGTTTTGCATTAATTCCAGAAAAAGCTGAGGGTACCAATATAAAGGCTTTTATGTCCAACCTGCTCAAAGAACTCCTCCCTGCTGACCAGCCTGCTGTGGAATTGGAGCACTTACACCGCCTGGGCGTAGAGAGGGACCACACCAAGAAACCACGCTCGATTCTGGTCAAGTTTCTTCGATATGAAGATGAAGAAAAGATTCTTAGAATGTTGTGGCAAAGTAAGGAGCTGTTTTTCAGATCTTTTAAATTCCTGGTATTCCCTGATTACTCGGTGGCTGTTTCCCGGAAGAGGATGGAATCAAATGTCCTAAAATCGGAACTGCATTGCTTAAACATCCCATTCAAGCTGCTGTTTCCTGCCCGGCTTGTCGTTAATATAGGAGCTGATACGCACAGCTATGATACCCCGGCTAAGGCCAGGGCCGACCTTCCACGTCTGCTGCCTGCTATCCGTTTCTGATCGAACTCAGGGACCAGTGAAGTTTATACAGTCTGTATTTTGCCTTTCTCTTTGAGCGTGAGGAACTGATCGTTCTCTTGGTTCACTTGTTGGTGTGTTCTGATCAGGAAATGTAGAGGTAATCACCCGTAATATTCTTATAAAACCGCTATGAGAGTGGTCGAAGTTATCATTCATTGACTTGGTCTTCTAATGGCTGTTTGGAGTGTCAGTAAGGTCTTTTTTTTATTTTTGGCGTGGGTGTGATCTGGCTCAGCTGATTGTGTCAGCTCATATAATATAATGTACTTTGTTGTGTGAATATGTACTTGATATGTCATAACGGGTTTTTTTAATATAATATCTAGGTTGTCCTTTTTTTATTTTTTCTTCTTTTTCTTTCGAAAATTAAAATGGCGACAAATAACCTGTTAAAAGACATTGAGTGCACTGGAGTTGTTCTCTGGCAACCGGTCACACAGTAATGTTGTCGGATAGTTCTTGGAAGATTGTTTTGTTTTGTTTTTTTTTGTAATCATTTTGCTATGGAACCCTTTGGCTCCATTAGACACAGATTTTGCTATGTCTTAATTTTTGTTTTGTCTTGTTTTGTTTTTTTTTCTTTTTTTTTATTTATTTGTATTTTTAGTCTTTGCTGCAGAAGGTTCACAAACATTTTTGTATGTAGATAATTTGGAAAGTGGAGTGGAGAAATGGATACTAAGTTTATTACAGATATAATACAATAATGATTATTATTATTTTTTTGTCCCTCTGAAATAATATGGCAAGTCAGATATTAAATAGTGTAACAATATGTAGTTGGAATGTGGATGGTTTGAATAGTCCGGTGAAGCGCACTAGAATTTTAAGTCATCTTGCAAAACTTAAATCTCAGATAGCCCTGTTGCAAGAAACCCATCTACTACAGTCTGAGGCCCTTAAATTAAAGCAGAAATGGGTTGGACAGGTCTTCCATTCAGGTTTCAACAGCAAGAGTAGGGGAGTAACTATCTTAGTACATAAGATGATACCCTTTGTTCTTTATGACTCCTTAGTTGGTCCTGAAGGTAGATATATTATAATTGAAGGTCTATTGTATAACAAACCTATTGTTTTTGTTCATATATATGGTCCAAATATTCACTCTCTTTCCTTTTTTAATGGCCTCAATATAATTCTTTCGCAGTATGCTGGTAAATCTATAATAATGGCAGGTGATTTTAATGCGGTTCCTAATCCAACCCTAGACAGGAGTAGCAAACCATTGCCTTCTGACCGAATGGTTTCAGCTTCTCTTATTAATTTATGCAAAGATGCGGGTCTATCTGATGTATGGAGGTTGCTGAATCCGGATTCAACGGACTATACGTTTTATTCAAACCCTCACAAATCATATTCAAGGATAGATGCCTTTTGGGTTACACAGGATGTGCTCTCAAATGTTTGGACTGCTGAATTCAAAAATATGATTTACTCTGATCACTGTCCTTTGACTCTGACATTTGCCCCATCTTTACATCATATCAGGCCTTCCATAGGGAAACTTAACAACTCACTGCTTCTAAATGAGAATTTGGTGGAGTTAATTAAAAAAGGAGACAACATTTTTTTTTGGATATAAATAGTGACTCTGTTGAGTCTTTCGCTACCACATGGGAGGCATATAAGGCTACTTGCAGGGGATGGCTTATTAGTTTTGCTTCACACCAAAAGAAAACAAGGGGAAAAAAATTGATTGACTTAACTAAAAATTTGGAAGCAGTTGGAAGTTGGAAGCAGCGCATAGGGCAAACCCAAAGGACAATAAGTTGTATACAGAATTACAAAAGGCCAAATTTGAAATAAAAAATATAATGAATAAAAAAACTGAATTTGATTTGTATTGTTTGAAATCAAAATATTTTGAAAATGGGGGATAAGGCAGGAAAATTACTGCCATATCGACTTCAGAAGGCTCGGGCTTCTGGTCTTATTCCTGCTTTTAAATCTAATAAGGGTGAAATATTAAAAACTCCTCTAGAAATTAAGAAGAGTTAAGGAATATTATGAATCTCTGTATTCCTCAGAGGTCAAACTATTTCCAGAAGACCTGGACAGATTCTTTGGTAATATAGATCTGCCTGTTTTAACAAACAGAGATAAAGAGGATCTTGAAAGACCAATATCACAATCTGAAATAAACTGCTATTGACAATATGGCTAGTGGGCGCGCTCCAGGTGAGGATGGCTATAGTATCAACTTTTTCCACACTATTAGTTGATAAATTGGAAAGGCTTTTTATTGAGGGTAAGGCAAAAGGTCACCTACCAAGTTCTTCCCAAGTATCTCTTACTGTGGTCCTGCTAAAGCCAAATAAGGACCCTTTACAATGTGCAGGATACTGCCCTATTTCTCTTCTTAACTTGGAGAGGAAAATTTACGCTAAAATTCTGGCCAGAAGATTAGAGGGTATTATATCCAAATTTATTCATATAGATCAAATCGGATTTGTAAAATCTAGGCAAATTGCCGATAGTATGCGCAAGTTATTTCATATAATGCATTATGCTAGCTCATCGGCCCTGCCAGCTATCGCAGCTTCCTTGGATGCTGAAAAGGCTTTCGACCGCATTGAATGGCCCTATCTTTTCAAAATATTGTATACATTTGGATTTGGTCCCAATTTCATTAAATATATTTCTTTGATTTACTCACAACCTAAAGCCAAAATTATTACAAGCAGTATTATTTCAAATCAATTTCCACTGAAACGAGGGACCCCGCAAGTGTGTAATTTGAGCCCTTTGCTCTTTATTTTATCATTAGAACCTCTGGCTATTTCAGTAAGGAAAAATCACAGTATTAAAGCTATTGCAGCCCCTGCAACTGAAATAAAACTAAGTCTTTTTGCAGATGACATACATTACATTACATTACAGGTACTTGGCAGACGCTCTTATCCAGAGCGACGTACAAAAGTGCATAAGAACAGTACAAAAGTGCAGACCTCCTAGGAGACAAGTAAAAGTGCGAACAGTAAGTGACAGAACACGTTCCATTGTTACAGATCTAGACTATTAACAGAAAGGCAAGGTCAAAGGCAAGTGAACAAAATGGCAACAAGGTTAAGTGCAGAGGCAAGTGCAACAAAGAGCAATAAAATAAGTGCAATAGGTCAAGTACAACAAAGGGGCAGGAAAATCAAGTAAATTGACGAGAGTGCAACAAAATGAAGGGAAACCAAATCAAGTGATACAGTCAGGAAGTAAACAGAATAAAGTGCAACAAATCAAAAGGATGTAGGGACAGGAATCAAGGCAGTGGAGTAGGGGAGAGGTGGAGCCTGAAGAGGTGGGTTTTCAGGCGGCGCTTGAAGATGCTCAAGGATTCTGCCGTTCTGACCTCGATAGGTAGATCATTCCACCAACGAGGTGCCAGGACAGACAGCAGCCTTGAGCGGGAAGGGGAGGAGTGGAGAGGGGGAGGAGCCAGGCGACCAGAAGTAGCAGAGCGGAGTGCTCTGGCAGGGGTGTAGGATCTGAACAGTCTCTGGATGTAGGCTGGAGCAGTCTTGTTGACTCCCTGATAGGCTAGCACCAAAGTCTTGAATTTGATGCGAGCAGCAACAGGGAGCCAGTGGAGCTTTGTGAGCTGGGGGGTGACGTGGGAGTGTCTTGGGAGGTTGTGGACCAGACGAGCTGCAGCGTTCTGGATGAGCTGCAGGGGTCTGATGGCAGATGCTGGGAGGCCGGCGAGGAGGGCGTTGCAGTATTCCAGGCGGGAGAGGATCAGCGCTTGGACTAGGAGCTGCGTTGAGTAGCTGTTGAGGAAGGGCCGGATTCTACGGATGTTGAAGAGGAAGAACCTGCAGGTCCGGGTCACTGCAGCGATGTTCACAGCAGAGGAGAGCCTGTCGTCAAACAGGACCCCGAGGTTCTTTACACTCTGCGAGGGGGAGATGGTGGTATCCCCCAGGGTGATACTGTTGACAGTATCTGACCCACCTACTTCTCTTAAAGCTGCAGTCCGTAACTTTGAGGCGAGAGAGGACTTCGCACAAAAATTTGGAAAAAAGCAACTTTCAGATCCCTCCCCCTCCCTCTCCACTGCATTTCTCAAACCCTCCCCTAGAAAGTTACCGTGCATGCGAAGGCACGCGAACTGTTATCCATGCAACTGCGGAGAGATTTTGCACGTTCACATTATGAAAGCGGCCAAGGTGTCGAGGCGAGACGTGACTGTTGCGAACAGTCAACACTGCTGACCAACACACGGCGCGTTGTTAGACCTGAAAATTCCGGGGCTAATATCACTCCTTTTATTGAAAACAAGTGTTTGCCACCAACATGGCAATATCCCCCGCCGCCTCAATTTTATGTGTCTGTACAGACGGAGCCCAATGCTTTATCCCCCGCTTCGCGCAAATCGCGCGGCGAGGGATGATAATTAGTCCTGGCAGATTCTAGATGGTTTTCCTTCATTCACACGTTTTCCAATTCAAGAATAATCAAGTGGCAGTTGAAGACACGGCTTCTCTCCCCCATGCGATTTAAAAGCGACAAAATATTGGGCTATATTCAGTACCGAAAAATTATTAGATTATAATTAGGTCTATGCACCATCACTCGGCGATGGCATTTCATAACTCTTCAGCGAATGAAGGTAATTTCGGCGACAAGTACAAACACCTGTTTTTGCTGCACGGTCCCTCAATTCGTAGTTAAAAGCTATTCAATCTACAGCTGAAAATGTAAACGGACGAAACCACTTACTAGTCTGAAATGCCGTCGCCGAGTGCAGGTGCATAGACATAATTATTATTAAATTATTTTTCTGTCCTGAATGCAGCGCATTATTTTGTCGCTATTAGATTGCATGGGGGAGAGAAGCCGTGTCTTCGATTGCCACTTGATTATTCGTGAATTGAAAAACTTGTTAATAACGGAAACCCATCTAGAATTAGCCCGGATTAATTATTTTCAAAAAAAGGAGGAATATTAGCCCCTGATTTTTCAGGTTCAACGACACGCCTGCCAACAAAGGAGCAGAAATAAATCATGTCGACATAAACAGTAATCTACAGCAGTATGTATTCATTAAAAACCCAGCACGCACTTATTTCAGGAAATTACCCGTTTTTTGAGTACAGAAACTGTCGTGAATCCAGCTGAATGGCCAGTAAATCATGCATGTCAGCATTTAGCTGTGAGAGCGCAGAAACGTTACACATATTTATAAGGACAACAACCCAACTGATATGACTGCCAGGTCACTTCATAAAGAGATTTTCTGCTGCTTTCTCATAAAACAACGCCAGTGACGTTAGCCCTAGCATCTGAAACAGGCTAACGTTAGTTCGACTGCAACATCACAGTAACATCACATGCACTGCGGTGTACTGTAACAATTAAAAAACTCTGGCTATTCGAACAGCGACTGTGCTTGTGAGCGATGTTCACTCGCTTATTTGCTAAGCGAAAATGAATTGATGCTGGTTAGGGCTGGCGTTAGTTTGGTGATCATCTCAGCGACGCCAACTTGCTTATTTGCAAAGCAAAAATGAACCAACAAATAAAGCAGGGGTTTACCTGTCTAGGAGAAAAGTTTCAAACTCCGCGTCAGTTTTTAATCCTTCCAGATCACGGAGTTCCTTCCACTTCTAAAAATCCACTCCGATGTTCACTCTGGTTTTATCCTGGTTTTTGTTAAATTCTTTCTTTTGCACTTTTTTTTCTTCTGGCCTCCTTTTTTACTCGTGTTAGCCATGTGTGCCGTTTCTGGAAACTGAGGTATCGGTATTTTTTTCCTCGCTGATGGCTCTAAGCTCCTGAACCCGCTCTTGGAGACTTGAACTTGAATGAGCACTGGCGTCAACTGAGGAGAAAGGGGGAGGAGGCTGTTTGCAGCACGTGCATGTGCACTGTTTGACGGCTGTCAGACACCATCCTGGCTCTAATTGGTTCTTTCTAGTCGGTCCGAACGATTATTTTAAATTGCAGTAGGTAGCGTTAGGTGGGTTTAAATTAGCCTTTTTTTTAATTACAGAATACAAGTTTTATGTAATACTGTCTGTACACAGTGACCGTTTTGCCAAAAATGACAAAAAGTTACTTTTCTAAAACTTACCAACTGCAGCTTTAAGTATATTATGGAGACTGTGGAATATTTTGGCTTCATTTCAGGATATAAGGTTACCACTAAATGTCTTTTGTCTTAAATCACATATTAGTGGTTTGCCATTTAAATGGTCTCCTGAGGGAATGCGCTATCTTGGTGTGACCTTGAAATGGAATCTGCATGATATTGCCCCATTTAATTTGAAAAATCTTATTAATGATATTAAGGTGGATATGGAAAGGTGGGAAAAGTCTCCCACTGACTATATGGGGTCGAATAAATACTATAAAAATGAATGTCCTACCAAGGATAAGCTTTCTTATGGCTGCCATCCCACTTCCCCTAGATAAAAAGTATTTCAAAGAAATTGAAGTTCTTTTCAGAAGTTTTATTTGGAATAATAAAACCCCTTGGGTCAGTCTAAAAAATCTGTACCTGGATCGGGGATTGGGGGGCTTAGGCCTCCCAAATGTTTATAAATATTATATTGCATTTAATGCTAGATATCCCTTGAAGTGGGGTTATGGGGCTGAATTTAGAGATACTAGCTGGGAAAGTATTGAACAGGAAGCCTTAGATATGCAAAAAGACAAGCTCTCACTACAAGGGTTGTGGTATGCCCCTATCTGTAAAAAAATTGACAATCCTTTGATTCATTTTTCTTGTTCTATGGTGAAAAAAATTCAGAATATGATTGATTTTAGAGTTAATAACTCTCCAAAGACCCCCTTGTGGAACAACTACAAGTTTACTTAAATGGCAAACCAATTAAAAATGATCTTTGGGAAAGTAAAGGTATAAGAACTATTGGTGACTTTGTAAACCCCAGGGACAGGACATTAAAATCCTTTGTTGAACTTATACGCTCAAAAAAAATATAAACGCAACACTTTTGTTTTTGCTCCCATTTGTCATGAGATGGACTCAAAGATCTAAAATTCATTCCAGATACACAATATTACCATTTCTCCCAAACATTGTTCACAAATCAGTCTAAATGTGTGATAGTGAGCACTTTTGCTTTGCTGAGACAATCCATCCCACCTCACAGGTGTGCCACATCAAGATGCTCATCAGACACCATGATTAGTGCACTGGTGTACCTTATACTGCCCACAATAAAAGGCCACCCTGAAATGTGCAGTTTTGTCTCACAGCAAAATGCCACAGATGGCGCAAGCATTGAGGGAGCGTGCAATTGGCATGCTGACAGCAGGAATGTCAACCAGATCTGTTGCTCGGGCATTGAATGTTCATTTCTCCACCATAAGCCGTCTCCAAAGGCGTTTCAGAGAATATGGCAGTACATCCAACCGGCCTCACAACTGCAGACCACGTGTAACCACACCAGCCCAGGACCTCCACATCCAGCAGGTTCACCTCCACGATCGTCTGAGACCAGCTACTCAGACAGCTGCTGAAACAATTGGTTTGCATAACCAAAGAATTTCTGCACAAACTGTCAGAAACCGTCTCAGGCAAGCTCAACTGCATGCTCGTCGTCCTCATCGGGGTCTTAACCTGACTCCAGATCGTCGCCATAACAGACTTGAGTGGGCAAATGCTCACATTCGATGGCGTCTGGCACGTTGGAGAGGTGTTCTCTTCACGGATGAATCTCTGTTTACATTGTTCAGGGCAGATGGCAGACCGCGTGTGTGGCGTCGTGTGGGTGAGCGCTTTGCTGATGTCAATGTTGTGGATCGAGTGGCCCATGGTGGTGGTGGGGTTATGGTATGGGCAGGCATCTGTTATGGACGAAGAACACAGGTGCATTTTATTGATGGCATTTTGAATGCACAGAGATACCGTGATGAGATCCTGAGGCCCATTGTTGTGCCATACATCCATGAACATCACCCCATGTTTCAGCAAGATAATGCACGGCCCCATGTTGCAAGGATCTGTACACAATTCTTGGAAGCTGAAAATGTCCCAGTTCTTGCATGGCCAGCATACTCAGCGGACATGTCACCCATTGAGCATGTTTGAGATGTGCTTGACCGGCGTATACGACAGCGCGTACCAGTTCCCACTAATATCCAGCAACTTTGCACAGCCATTGAAGAGGAGTGGACCAACATTCCACAGGCCACAATTGACAATCTGATGAACTCTATGCGAAGAAGATGTGTTGCACTGCATGAGGCAAATGGTGGTGAAACCAGATACTGACTGGTTCTGAGTCCCCAGACCCCCAATAAAGCAAAAACTGCACATTTCAGGGTGGCCTTTTATTGTGGACAGTCTAAGGTACACCTGTGAACTAATCATCATGACTGATGAGCATCTTGATGTGGCACACCTGTGAGGTGGGATGGATTGTCTCAGCAAAGCAAAAGTGCTCACTAACACATTTAGACAGATTTGTGAACAATGTTTGAGAGAAATGGTAATATTGTGTATCTGGAATGAATTTTAGATCTTTGAGTCCATCTCATGACAAATGGGAGCAAAAACAAAAGTGTTGCGTTTATATTTTTGTTGAGTGTAGATATCTACAGAATTGATGCTAAGGAATACTTGACTTATATGCAAATAAGATCTCACTTTACTTCTTTTCTTGGTGAAGTGGTTACAATATCTTCAGTGACAGAGGTGGAAACCACACTTGAGTCTATGGTCAAGCAGAAGCATAAGATTGCTTCGAAATTGTATAAAGTGTTAAATAGCCCAATAAGCAATAATTGGAATGTGGCTCAAAGAAACTGGGAAACTGATCTGGGCAGACCATTAGGAATAGAAAGATGGAATCAAATTTGGAAAAATTTACATAAAATATAAAAATCAGTGAAGAACAAAATGATAAATTATAATATTCTACATAGAACTTATTTAACTCCGGTTCGATTGCATTATATGTCTGCCTCTGTCTCTGACTGTTGTTGGCATTGTCAACAAGAGAAAGGTACATTCTATCATATGGTATGGGCTTGCCCAAAAATAAAAGCATTCTGGGAAAGTGTCACACAATCCTTTGGGGAAATTACAGGTCACGTTGTTACTTGCGAACCAGAACTTTGTTTGCTGAATTATATGGACAATGGATCATGGCCCAAATGTAGCAAAAAAATTGTAATGACTGGTTGTATGACGGCCAAAAGACTCATTGCTACTAATTGGAAGGACGCTGACCTCTTGGAAATAGGGAGATTGCTTCAAATTTTCCTGGAGACAGTTTCTATGGAAGGAGCTGCTTCAAATCTCTTGGAAATGTGTAATGAGGGTCAGATCTTAAAGAGAGAAATAATTAATATGATATGTAATTTACCCTCTTTTCAGAAGATCTTGAAAGATTCTAAAGCCCCTGGCTGGGTTTGAGTCTCAATAGACTGTTTATGCTTGGTCTGTAGTCGTTTGTAAAGTGTATCTCCCTCGCACTGAAATATCGAGAAAATAGAACCTCTAGAGCAAAAAAAAAAAACATTAAGGGATTGTGGTCAGTATATACAATCATTGGCTTTTGCCCTGTACAAACATAAATCTTGTTGTAAGGATAGAACCAGAGCCAACAGTTCCTTCTCAATTGTGGAATAGTTCTTTTGGTGGCGATTGAACTTACTGGAGAAGTATGCCACGGGATGCTCAGTGTCATCAGAGTCACTGCTCTGTAGAAGCACAGATCCACAAGCTTGGTCACTAGCGTCGGCCGGGATAGAGAACGGTTTCTTGAAGTCAGGAGATTTGAGCACGGGGAAGTGACACAGCAGAGACTTCAGGCGATCGAAGGCTCTTTGGCATGCTTCATCCCAAGTGAACTTTGCGCCTTTTTTCAGTTGGTTGGTGAGACTGAGAGCAATCTCAGCAAAGTTCTTGCAGAACTTGCGGTAGTACCCGATCATTCCATGGAAGCGGCGCAAAGCTTTTTTTTTTTTTGTTTTCAGGAACTGGAAAGTCCATAATGGCTTGGACTTTCGCATTTATGGGTGCCACCTTACCCTAGCCTATGACATAGCCAAGATATGTGACAGTAGCACAACCAAAGTCACTCTTGTTCAGGTTAACAGTCATGTTTGCCTGGGTCAGGCGCTGGAACAACGTCTCTACATCTTTTAGATGTTCTTCCCAGGAGTCACTCCATGTGATCAGGTCGTCGATGTACGCACCCGTGTGTGGCAATCTGGCGATTGTAGACTGTATCATCCTTTGGAACGTGGCTGAGGCATTTTTCATGCCAAAGGGTAGGACTTCATACTGGTAAAACCCAGATGGTGTGGCAAAAGCAGAGATGCTCTTGGCCCTCTCAGTTAAAGGCACACACTAATAACCCTTCAATAAATCAATCTTGGTCAGAAACTTTGCTTGCCTTACTCTATCAATACAATCATTAATCCTAGGTATTGGAAACCCATCAGTTCTAGTTACAGCATTGACTTTGCGATAATCAGTACATAATCTATTACTTCCATCAGGTTTTGGAACTAGCACACAGGGTGAACTCCAATCTGAGTTGGAGGGTCTGATAATATCATGTTATAACATGTACTCAACCTCTTTCTCAGCAATCTTTCTCTTTTCAGGATTCATCCGGTACGGATGCTGTTTTATTGGTTTTTATATTTCTTGATCAACCTCTCAAACTGATCTTTCTGCGAGGGTTCTTACATCAAGATTTTGCACCACTTCAGAATTTGACAACATGCATGAAAGAACTTCTGCTTTAATTCTAGGTTCATCATCTTGAAACTCCCCCTCATCTTCGCAAGTCTCGGCCAGAGGAGGATCTGAAGTGACAGCTGCAACCCTGATAAGGCTTCAGCATGTTAATGTGACACAACTGTTTTGTCTTTCTCTCATCTGTAGTCTTTACAATGTAATTGAGATCATTGAGTTTTGTTAGAATTTCATAAGGACCATGAAATCTAGCCTGCAATGGATTGGACTGCAAGGGAAACAACACAAGAACCTTGTCTCCTGGTTTAAACTCACGGCTTCTAGCCTTATGATCATACCAAGTATTCATTTTTCCGTGACTTGATTTCAAGTTCTCTTTGGCTAGGTCACAAGCTGCACACAGCTTTCCTTGGACTTGCTAACATGGTCTAACAGACTGATATGCGGCTCTTTCTCTTGCCTTTGTTCACTCAACAATAGCAAAGGTCCTCTCACTTCATGGCCAAACACGAGCTCACACAGACTGAATCCAGTAGACTCCTGCACTGCTTCTCTAGCTGCAAACAACAGCAAAAGAACACCTTCATCCCAGTCTTTCTCATGGTCATAACAATAAGTCCTCATCATTGTCTTGAGAGTGGAATGAAACTAAGGCACCCTGACTCTCTGGATGATGGGCACTAGAAAGAATCTGCTTCGCACCTAGTTCATACACTACCCGTTGAAATAATCCGGAAGAGAAATTGCTTCCTTTGTATGACTGAATTCCCCTAGGAAGGCTAAACAATGTGAGGAACTTTATCAAAGCCTTTGAGATTGTAGTTGCCTTGATGTTGCGTAGAGGTATGGCGTCAGGGAATCTGGTAGATGCACAGATGATTGTCAACAAGTACTGATTTCCAGATCTAGTCTTGGGTAATGGACTAACACAATCAACAATGACCTTAGAGAAGGGCTCCCCAAATGCTGGGATAGGCTGCAATGGAGCTACAGGTGGGTCTAACTGGTGTTTTCCAACTATCTGACAAGTGTGACAGGTTTCGCAAAAGTTGGAAACATCTTTCCGAAGCCCAGGCCAGAAGAAGTGTTTCATGATCTTATCAACAGTCTTGTTTACACCAAGATGACCTCCTAAAGGTAAACTATGAGCTATTGTTTAAGATCTCATTCCTATAGACCTTTGAAACAACAATTTGCTTGACCACTGCCCAATTTGCTTTGAGAGGGATATCAGGAGGGTGCCACTTCCGCATCAACACACCATCCTTGAGATAATACCCTACTGGAACTGCATCTATTTCTTTATCAGGAAGGGCTCTCCTCTTTAGTCCACAAATTTCAGGATCATTAGTTTGCTCTGAATCAACTGCTTTCTGGACCGAGACAAGTCTCCAGACACATCACAATCACCAGGCCTATCTAGCTGGCTGAACAAAGAACTGATAAGTGTCTTATAAGTCGTCAAACGGAGAAACCATAGTAGGCCAAACAGAGTCATGAGGCAAACCACCTGAGTCATGACTATTCAATGTGCTGGACGCCACCACATCATCTTCTTGAGCCTTCTTGGCCATAGCACGGGTCAGTGCACAGGAAGGGTCTTCATCGCCATTTTCAATGCTCGGCTGTGAGGCAAGATGAACAGGGGGAACTACATTGCCCCCAGCCAGGTCATTGCCTAGCAACAGAGAAACACCCTTGATAGGTAGACTTGACATAAGTCCCACCTTTACCTGTCCTGTAACTACATCTGACTTCAAGAATACAGAGCGCAGGGGTACAGATACAGTCCTCCCTTCAATACCTTGTACGAGGAAGAAATCCCCAGAAGTGGTCAAATCACGTAATCCAAGGAGCCCATCAACAAAAGTGAATGAGAAGCTCCGGTATCCCTTAGGATATATATGGGGACAGGAGGAGAATGCTCATTCAGAGCCACAAATCCCTCTAACACAAATGGAAGAAATTCCTCCCTCACAAAGTCAGCAATATCAGGCTTTTTAGCCCCACCAGAAGCAGGCAATTTAGCAGATTGGTCATGTACTACAGGGGTTTCTAACCTTGTTTTCACAAAGGCATTGGGTTTGGTATCCTTTTCTTTTTCTTTCTTAGCTTTAAGGAACCAACAGTTAGTTGTAACGTGACCAGATTTTTTGCAATAATTGCAAACTAGACCACTTTTGTCACTGTCCGCTTTCACACTTTGATCACACCTGTGACTGGATTTCTGAGCACCATCACCAGATTTGTCTTTGGGTTAGGAATCTTGGGTATCACCATTACCTTTCTTCTGAAATTGGAACCATCTATTGTTACTGCTAGACTGAAATTTGGACTTATGTGTGAGAACATATTCATCTGCAAATTTGGCAGCTGATTGCAAATTCAGTGCTTGCTTCTCATTAAGGTAGGTCTTCATATCATCTTTAACACAGTTCTTGAATTCTTCAACTAACAGCATCTCTTTTAGTGAGTTGAAATCATCCTTGACCTCCATAGAAGTACACCAGCGCTCAAAGCAAACCTTCTTCTCATTAGCAAATTCCACATAAGTCTGATTGTCAGATTTCTTCAGACCTCTGAATTTCTGTCGGTAAGCCTCTGGAACCAACTCATAAGCTGTCAAAATAACCTTTTTATCAACCTCATAATCAGAGGAATCATCTGCAGACAAAGCTGAATAGGCTTGTTGAGCTTTACCCTTGAGGACAGTTTGCAACATCAGAGGCCAGTGTTTCTTTGGCCACTGACAACTCTTTGCTACCTCTTCAAAGCACTGGAAATACTTATTCATCTCCTTCTCGGAGAATGGAGGCGCCAGTTTTACCTCCTGGCTAGCACGAAATTTGTTCTCCGCTTCTATTTTTATTTTTAGTCGCTCCATTTGGCATTTCTTCTCTATGTAACTTCTCTAATTTAAAATCTCTCTGTCTCTGTCTCTCTCTTTCTGCTCTTTCCTCTTTCTCTCAAACAAATTCTCTTTGTTTTTCTTTTTCCTCCCTTTCACATCTCTAGCATTTTTAATTTCAGTTCCATTTCCACATTTGGATTTTCCACTGTAAACTGTTCCAGATCGCCTGGTGCAAACACATTTTCATCAAAGTAATATTCAATAATCTCTCTAGCCAGTCTTGCTTTTTTGCATGGCTAGTTTTACCTCCGTCAGCTCTGTCTGCATATTTCTAGCAGTTCTGTCTTTTTTAAAGACTTCAAACCTGTACGGTTGGTGATGCCAAGAAATCATCCATTGCTGTTGATCTATTTATATAGAAGGGGGAAAAAAAACAATTTCACAATTTGAAATGTTAGATTTTCAATTAATGACTCACAAAATGGTTTATCCCAGACTTGAGCCCCCAGTTTGTTATGGCCCCTATTTGTTATGACATAAGACAGCAAGGGATGACAGACAAAACTTTAAAACTTAAATAGATTTTATTTTACAAAGACGAACAACTAACCTACAATTTATACTACTGACCAAGATCGATATATACAAGAAAAAAAGTATTGACAGTTCCTTGAGATGGGGTTGCTTGGTGATTTCCTGGGACAGGGAAATGCTCCAAGACAGGCAAAAATCCACAAAAAGACTTCACAGGTCTTGAAAAGAGTGACAGGTCTCGTCAAATGCATCCTTCTCCTTGCAATTTCTCCAACTACTCAACTCTCTCAATTTTTCTCCTTATAAACTCTTTTGCAGCCCCCTTCCACCTTTTAGACTTTTTTTCCTCTGGGACTTTCCCCTCTCAGACATGCCCAGGACATGCCCAAACCTAGCTCCAGACTGGGCTTCACAAAAAAAAAAAAGAAGCAGAAAAATGTACGCACATCCAGACAAAAAACTTAACAGGTCCTGGACTCAAAAGGACAATGTACAAAAATGAACAAAAAGTCCGCACACTGTTTTGATAGCTCCCCAAGTGAGTTTTATATTCACAGCGTTTCGGCTGATGTGGCCTTCGTCAGGTGCACTTCCAAACATGTGACAGGGGTAAGGGTAGGGGTTTATTTACAGAGGAAAATGGGCCAAACCAAAACAGGGTCAGATTGTAGTTGGTACAGTCAAGGAACTCCTAAAAACAAAAAATATATTTATTTATATCATAAAATTCATGGTAATGACTGGTCCAGCCCCATAATGCCCTGAATTCCAAACACCACAAGTAATATATAGCAAGAAAACATGTCAATAGTTCAAGTATAGTCAGACGGGTTATTTCTTGAAGCATTGCCTAAAACAAGGGATAGTGTGGCAATGTCTGGAATTTATCCATCCATGTATAATGTACACACGTTGGGAAAATGCATAAAGTAAAGCTCAAAAGTAAAACAGAAAAGCAAAGACAAAATCGTCATGAGTCTTCATTGTAAAAACGGTTTGATGTCAAACTCCTCATTCAAACCAAACGGGGCCATAGTGTTCAGTGTGTAGATATAATAGGTCTCTCGTTGTAAAAGTATTTTTTTCATAGTCTCCACTCCGAGGTGGCCGATTCACTTTTTCAATCCCCATATACCGTTGGGAATATTGCGTTTGTCACCACTCCGAATACTGCTCTGGTGCTCACAAATGCATGTGCGTAATTGTCTGCTAGTTTTACCAACATAGCTCAGGCCGCAAGGACATCTGATAAGATAAACAACATTTGTGCTGTTACAGGTGATTACGCCGCGAACTCTAAGAGTCTTGCTACTGTGGGGATGCGTGTATGTCTTGCTTCGGATGGTATAGCCACATTGTGCACAATTGCCACATTTATAATTGCCTTCAGATAAAGTGTTAAGAAAGGTGTCTCTCCTTTCTGGTGTATGAGACCTCACTAAAAGATCTTTAAGATTGGGAGGTCGCTTAAACACAATGGAAGGGGGTTCTTTGAATACATGTTTCAGTTTAGGGTCTGACTCGATTATATGCCAATGCTTGCGAACAACCTTAGCAAACTCAAAGCCTGTGGGAGAGTATTTGGTAAAACATGAAACAGTATGGTCCCTGTGAATTTTGGGTTTGGACTGTAGACACTCCTCTTGTGTCCAATTGTTAAAGCGATTGGCAGCCTGTTCGATCCATTCATTCTTATACCCCCTGTCACGGAATCTCTTAGTGAGATCAGACAATTGCCTCTGATAAAGACGGTTCGAGCTGCAGATTCTCCTGGCTCGGTGAAACTGACTGATCGGTAGGCTTTTTTTCAAATATGTGGGGTGAAAACTGTCCCCGCGCAGCAATGTGTTTCTGTCCGTAGGCTTGCGAAACAAGTCGGTGGAGATAGTCACCTTGTTTTATGACCAGCACATCAAGAAAACTAATGCTGGTGCAACTAAGCTCCAGAGTAAAAGTTAAATGTGGATTGGCTGAGTTAAGGTATCGATGAAACGCCATGAAAGATGTTTCATTTCCTGTCCAAAATTGCAAACAAGTCATCAATATACCTCTGATATAACAGGATATTGGAGACAAAGACGTTAACATCGGGATTATAGATATATCAGTTTTCGAAATATCCCATATACAGATTAGCATAATTGGGTGCCATAGTGCTACCCATTGCCGTCCCCTTCATTTGTAAATAAAATTGGTTTTTGAAAAGGAAATAATTAGTGGTCAATACCATCCTAGTAAGGTCAGAAATGCACGCCGTACTAGGCTTTTCTGTATGTGGCCTCATATTCAAAAAAGTGGTAACAGCCTCAATACCACCCCCATGGGGAATATTAGTGTAGAGACTAGAGACATCCATGGTCGCAAGAATACATTCAGTGAGTCACTCTATGGCCTTCAGTTTATTAATAAAATCAATAGAATCCCTTACATAGGAGGGAAGAGTGGTGATCCAGGGTTTGAGACAGAAATCCACACACACAATCCACAATCCACAAGGTGGAAATGTCGGAGGTAAGAGACCCAATTCCACTAATAATGGGACGCCCCAGAAGTGGGGTAGTTTGGGATTTATGCACTTTTGCCAAAGTACAGGTGAAACTCAGAAAATTAGAATATTATGCAAAAGTTCATTTATTTAAGTAATTCAACTTAAAAGGTGAAAATAATATATTATATAGACTTATAACATGCAAAGCAAGATATTTCAAGCCTTTATTTGTTATAATTTTGATGATTATGGCTTACAGCTTATGAAAACCCCAAAATCAAAATCTCAGAAAATTAGAATATTACATGAAATCAATCAAAAAAGGATTTTAAATAAATGAAATGTCAGCCATCTGAAAAGTATAATCATTCATATGTCCTCAGTACTTGGTTGGGCCCCCTTCTGCATGAATTACTGCCTCAATGCGGCGTGGCATGGATGCTCTCAGCCTGTGGCACTGCTGAGGTGTGATGGAAGACCAGGATGCTTCAATAGCGGCCTTCGGCTCCTCTGCATTGTTCGGTCTCATGTCTCTTACCTTTCTCTTGGCAATGCCCCATATATTCTCGATGGGGTTCAGGTCAGGTGAGTTTGCTGGCCAATCAAGCACAGTAATCCCATGGTCATTGAACCAGGTTTTGGTACTTTTGGCAGTGTGGGCAGGTGCTAAGTCCTGTTGGAAAATGAAATCTGCATCTCCATAAAGCTGGTCTGCTGAAGAAAGCATGAAGTGCTCTAAAATTTCCTGGTAGCCGGCTGCGTTGACTCTGGACTTGACAAAGCACAGTGGACCAACACCAGCAGATGACATGGCTCCCCAAATCAACACAGCCTGTGGAAACTTTACACTGGACTTCAAGCATCTTGCATTGTGAGCCTCTCCTTTCTTCCTCCAGACTCTGGGACCTTGGTTTCCAAATGAGATGCAGAATTTGCTCTCATCAGAAAACAGGACTTGACCAGAGGAATACGGCATTTGAAGCCCATGGCCAGGATCCGTCTGTGTGTGGTGGCTTTTGATGCATTAATGACTGCGAACAGGTCAGGACTAATAATTCTTTAAAACAGACCCCAATTCTCCAAGTCCACCCCAATTCTCAGTTTTACGGAATTTACCCCATGAATTCATCGCTGTTAGATCGCATGAGAAACCGTGTCTTCAGTTGCCTATTACGATAATTGGAAAACGCGTCAATAAAGAAAAATAATTGAGAACTAGCCAGGACTGTCGTAATTGTCATAAAGGGACGTGTCTGTGCTACCCCAATTCCCGGTTCTAGCTTCGCACGTGATAACAAGACAGGCTCAGTGGCCTCATGCTGATAGGACCCAAATGTCAGCTGATAACGCAGTCTACCAACACAGAGGCAAAAAGCCTACAATTCTCCTCTTAAACTGAAAAAAAGTTGTCAATTTGACTGCCAACAATCTTAAATACAACCTACAACACGAGCAACAACCACGTTGTTTGATTTGGTGCATTTTCAGTGGCTTCAGTTTTTACAGTTAATCCCAAAGTAGGCTACCAAGCATGCCTAGCCAATAGCGAATAACAGTCTGCAGCTGCTAGCAGGCGAAGTTGAAAAGCCACATCAGGGCCACATTCATCGCGTCGGGGCATGCTAGTCACGTATGGTCAAGCGAATAGATAATGATGGCTGGCTGCTAGCTCTTCGGTGCTTGCCTACTGATAGTTCAAGCAGATGTGTCATGAATGTAGCCATTTTTGTTAATTAACTTACCTTGATGTGTTTCTTCAAATTTGACGGTGAATTTTTGAAAGCCAGTATTTCACAATCTTTCGGTAGGAAGAGAAGGTACTTCATTCGATAAGAATTGTCTTATGGTCCGACAAAGGAAAACATAGAGTCTAAGTAGGGCCAGGGATGATCGCTTTCATCATCCTCACCACGATCACTCAAAATTGAGGGGGTTGGTGGTGTTGTTCCTGGCTCTTCCTCCATCTCAAAGTCAAGTAGTGCAGTAAAAGTGGAAGTAGGTAAAAAAATAATACTCCAAAAAAGTACAGATACTGCATTTTACTACTTAAGTACAGTACTTAAGTGGTTGTACTTCGTTACTATACATCTCTGATTACGGTGGATTTCCCCACTAATGACACAGAAATCGATTATGACACAGGAATTATCAGGCTTGTCTTTACTGAGGGATTAAAAGCAATTAAACTGCATAAAAACGTTTCAAATGGTCTTATTTCAATAAAACAATTTAAACGATCATGAAACACTTGCGTTGTTTCTAATCCCTGAGTAAAGAGAAGCACGGGAAGTCCGGAGTCATAATCGCTTTCCAATGTTACTTGTGATGATGCGGACTACGGTGAATTTGCCTAAACAATGCGTAAGACCTACGCCGAATATACCATTTCATTGAAATCACGTGGTTTGCATTTTAATGCGGTCCTTTTGAGCTCTGTGAACGAGTGCTTACCCGAGGATGAAAAGTGAAGCAAATACGGAAGTGCCAAAAGCTGCAGTTCCTCGAATGGCCACTTGAGGCTGGTGGCAGAAACAAGTCAATCCCCATTGACCCCCATATTAAAAAGCCCAATTTTACAGCAAAAATAAACATGTTTACAGCCTGGTACAAAATACGGTTTTGGTCTCTATTACTAATTTTCCCATCCGCGAAAACTGGGGGGAGTGAGTTTTTTTGGTAATTTTTTGTAACTACTCTATTTAAAGGTTTAAATTTCTGCATAATTAAGGGCGTGGCCACGTTGAGTGACAGAACCTTGAATTACAGTCTCTGGGCGGGAGCCGGCTCATCCGGTTATGTTGTGGCTAGGCTAAATTACAGTCCTACGTGGCATCGGGCTGTAGAGTAGGAACGCCAAGCCCTACCGCGAACCGCAGTTCAGCCTGGCTGTCTGAAGTAGGGGGGCTTACTACAGCTCAGCTAGTCTAGCCGCTAACCCTTTTCTAATCGTCTGTGAGCCGTTATCTTACCTAGGCTCATACGAGTCACGGAACTTGATCCATTGGCCGCGTTTCTGACTGGAGATTTTTTAAAATCGAATATCAGGGTGATAATGTCTTGCTGTGTGGTTAAGAGTCTGTGGTCTATTTTGTAAGATGATAAAATACTAATATTTCATATAAAATTCGCTGTCAACACAAAGTAGCGTTAGTTCGTTCTCTAGCCAACTAGCCAGAGAATTAATTTAGTTAATTTTGTACCCGGACTAGATCTTTGTCCGTTGGAAGTGCGAGTCTCTCTCTATTTCTGTTGGTTTGTCTCTCTTATTTTGCTGGACTTCCTTTTAGTTTCGACTGCTGCTTTTGGCGTCTCGAAACACCAGCCATCACAATAGACGCGCCTCTTCAGGGGGTTCAAATGCTAGGGATTGGCCAGCTGTTCAAGCGATAGGATTCCAATCCTAAAGCTGATACCTGGCTGATACTGGTGCTAGATTGACAGGCTAATGATAACACTTGAATGCTCCGGAGGGCCATGTCTTTCCATGAACAGAGGTGGTTTCCATAATAATGCATCACTCCAAACTCCCAGACTCTGGGAGTGGCAGTCCATTGAAAATTGCGTTGATAATCAATTACAGACTTTCCTAAATCAATACTGAATTGTTCAACAAAGCATCACGATGCATGATAGAACTGATCATTTCCCCCCACCCCTAGAAAGCGGCACTTGGAAGCTGTTTGTGTATGCACAATGACAGTAACTGCAATGGCTAACAAAAACAAGGAAATTTCATGAAAAATTCTTATTTTATTGAAAAGATGGCTTTAAACTGGATACAAGAAGCAACAAATAACCAAGAATTTCATAATGGCAAGAATCAGTTATCGAGTCGCCGGTCGTTGTATCCCAAGTAGGCTGCGATGATTGCGGGCCGCTGGCTACTTTTGAAAGCCCTGACACCATTCGTGTAGCGTCTTCCATGCAATTCTCTTCCCCGCAATTCCCCTTGCCTGACGCAAACTCGCATCTTCTTTTGTTTACTTGCATTTTTGCTTTCACTTTGTATGTAATCTGGCCATCATACCTCATGCCCTTTGCACAGTTATGATTTTGGTTGCACCCAACTGTGCATTACAATAAGAAGTAAGTTTCGAGAGCTGTTTAGACCCTTTTTTTTTTTTTTTTTTTTGCTTCTTTAGTATAAGGTCCGAACTTCATTTTTCCAATCTGAATTTTTCATGCTTGCTTCTCTGGGCGATCCAGTGCTTCCTCCGTAGAAGGCTCATTTTAACCCTAAAACGTTAACTTTTCTCTAAAGCTTTCCTTCAAGTTGTTTGAAAGACAGACAAAGCATTTTTTCACATTATAGGACAATGTTACATATTCAGGGTTCTCCATAAAGGCTGGGAGCCGGCCATTTACGCACGGCTGGTCTCTTGTACCACCGTGTGTTTTTGTCAATGTCTCAACCAAATAAAAAACTGGTTTCTGTTTCAAATGAATACTCAAAGAGGTCAGGTCAGGGTCAGTGTTAGTTGAGAGGTGAGGGTCTTGTTGTAGGAGCAGCACTTGATCCCTCAGTCACCGGCCTACTCCACCGCCCAGGCTACTTACACTCTGGAGAGGATACTTCAGCATGGTTATCTTGCCATGATAACAATACAGGAAGTGGCAGTCTACCGGTTATAAGCTCCATTTCGCTTGGCGTAGATATGGAGCGCCAGGGGTCCCTTCTGTCAGGAGGAGAGGCCATCGCATCTCATTGGACAGCAACCGCCCGCCTAAGCTGGGCAGCCCCCAAGCAATTAGCTGCTGCCCCGTCAACTCCTACCTGCTTCATTGGGTGCGCGGGGCTTAGAGTTTTTCTCGATAAGTAGGTTGAAATGGCTTAGCAAGCCCTACAAAGAACAAAGGAGATGACGGAAGGAAGGGCCAGAAGCCCCAGGGAGTTCAAGTGTTATCTGTGTAACCGGGACAGCCATTCTAGAATTAGCTTGCTGAGCCACTCGTGCCACTGTCAACCTTGAGACCAACCATCATCTAACTTGAGATGTACGGATGCCATGACTGCCCAGACTAGGAATCCGGAAGTGCTGTCATTCAAGCTGTTCAATCAAGCTCAAAACGGCAAGTTTTGCCATTTTTGCCAGGTTCAAACCGGGTCCGGGCTACTTGACAAATAATTTGATACCATTTCCGGGTTGCTTGATTTAAATCGCAAACATTCTGTAGTCTGGGAAGGTCCGAAATGAGGCAAAATCATCGCAACCGTCGACATCAGCTCTCCGAATTCGAATTAAAATTGCGGTTTATTCCATTTGCTCAGCCTGCATTCGAAAGTTTCGACACAATGTTATTTTTGCTTTCAAAGCTTGAAAGGTGACTGTGTGCACGAAATAACAAGCGACTTCGAAATGCCGATGTCCGGATGTGGATGATGATATCGCATCACTTCGGTCGTTCCCAGATTTTCACAACTCAAAACTTTTAGGAAATGTTGGTACCTTTAACTATAAATCAATGATAACTTTGATTTTTGAGTTTTGACCAAACATGGCAAACTGACCTGACATTTAGTGAAATTTGAATTTGTATTTTCAAGATATATGTGAGGAGGGGTCATGTGAACCTCTCCAGAATTACCAGAAGTTCTTGATACGAAAATCTTTGAACTTAACCCATTCCCTACGGCAAGCTGCTGCCAACGACGCCGCGAATTCTACCATTCCCTACGGTAAGCTGGTGCCAGTGGCTTGGATGACCATTCGCAATCAAATGAAAACAAAATCAGTTGACGATCGCGGTTATGGGCCACCTGTACTTCAGTACTTTATATTGTGTAATTTTCGGGAAAAGTATTCCGCACAAACACAACAATTTCATGTAAAAGTATTCCATAGAGAATGAGTTAAATATCTTGTATATGTTTTCCCAACCTGATCATCAATCTCTCGTAATCGTACCATAAAAGTGATTTAAATAAGTTCTTTGTTTAAAAAAAGGAAATTAAACGAAGACCAGCGTAGCAGTTTTGAAGGTTCTAAAGGTTTACAAATTTTAGGGCGATTTTGCTTGCTGTAAATCATCCAGATAGGCTCAAATTTAAATTCAGGAGCTATATTGAAAGAGAGTGGATATTGGTTGACAGAGGATGACTTGCAATAATCCTGAAATGAAATGATGCATGTATTTACCATTATACGTTATATAGCGATTTCATTAAATTGATGTTGGAATGAATCAAGTTCTCTGTTCTCTTTTCTTATATTTTGTGTTGATTTTGTAGTGTGATAAGATTATGTGAATCATTTGAATCAGCAATGAATGGAATCCAATATTTGGACAACTAACCTAGTTCTAAAGTCTTTGTTTTTATAGGCCCACAAATTTATTCATTTTCCTATCTTTACTTCGCGTTATCAACGAACAGACTACATGTATACATGAATCATAAGCCTATACTTATGGTCGTTTTGGTATAATTACATAATGTCAGCTGTGTCAGGTTTGTTTACTGTTGCCAATATGAACTCAAAATAAGTGAGAAATGGGGAATTTTTTTTTTTTCCTTCAAATTTTCAAAGCTAGAAACTTTGTTTTTCGCATCTCTGAAGTTTCCAATATTTTAACCGTTTAGAGCATGTTTTGAATATCAATGATCATAATGATGATATCTGAACATTTTGACGTCGGAAGACCGGAAGAGTCGTCGCTTTGATGGTGAAGGAGAATGGGGGCTTCGAGTCAGAGATAATAAACCACAACAACGATTAATGAAATTTGAATGATTAGAGAAAGGAATTTAATCATACGTAAGAATTGGATAGCCGTGAGGAGAGCAGAAATTGCAAACCTAGCACTTTAGCAACTTACAGGTTATAAAGTAGTATCTGCTACCCGCTTTGTAGCCCATTATTTTGTCGCTTTTAGATCGCATGAGGGAGAGAAGCTGTGTCTTCAATTGCCACTTGATTATTCTTGAATTGTTAAACGTGTTCATCAAGGGAAACCATCTAGAATCAGCCAGGACGAATTTTTGTCAATAATTGCCGCCGAATTTTCAGGTCTAACGCCAGGCCTGCGAGTGTTCAACTGTCAAATTTGAATTTGGGAGCTGTCAAGTTCGTCTAATCAGAATGCTGCATTCGTGGATGAACGCGGTGCTCTCTCAAAAGCCTGGCTTTCGTGCAGGCTGTCTTATCACTCCCTCGGCCCCATCGCAAACAAGATAACCTGCGAGTAGGCTATCTCTATGCACGTTTGTAAGGACACTGCGGCTCCTTGCGGTGCAACCGGATATTGCTACGCGCATCAGGTTATGCAAGTTTACCCGCTACCCGGAGTGAAATTGCCATTTTTTTGCGTGCATGACCGTTTTTCAAATATCGGGTGACGTCAAGTCCTTCCTGGTGTCCAAGTGGATATTCACACCAAATTTGGTGATAATTGGTTGAGAAATGTAGGAGAAAAACGTGTACATACACACAGACAGGCAGACATCGACCTCAAATATATTATCGATAAAAAAACACTGTCCCGACAGTTTGGCCTTAATGGTCACCTGAGCTGTATAAAAACTGATGTTATTGATGTCAATGAACCAAATATACCAAAAAGTACCATTTTTCTGTATAAACTATGGTAAATTCCACCCCCTCCCTCGGGGCAAACATGGAGCTTGAGGGTCATGAAGTTAACAATTTTGATGAGGCATCTCAAGAGCCTTCCATCTATGAAGAATATTGTTTTCCAGCATATCTGGGTCTGGAGAAGATGATTTGTAAAATTTCAGCCAATTTGTCCACTTTTAGCACCACCCCTCAGAGCCCTTGGGGCTGGGCACCATATAATTCACAGTTTGACCAAGGAAGGTTCCTGCAAAATTTTATTGAAATCAGATCAGCAGTTTCTGAAAAGAAGTGGAAAATGTACTGACCAGTTTTAGCCCTGTCCCTCAGAGCCCCTGGGGGTGGGAACCATATAATTCACAATTTTGGTGCATGTTTGACCAAGGAAGGTTCCTGCAAAATTTTATTGAAATCGAATCGGCAGTTTCTGAGAAGTCGTCGAAAATGTACATTGTTTACGGACGCTCAATGCACGATGACTGACAAAAGGCAATGAGAATAGGTCACTTTGAGACTTTGTCTCTTCGTCTTCGTCTTGTTTTACAAGGCACATGACATCATCTTCATATCTTTTGGATTGTATAATGGATTTGTCATTTGGAAGTCCATTATAACCATGTCTGAATGCTGAACGGTGACTGAAATGCGAACGATCCTGATTGATCCTGAAGATTTGTAACCTGTTTGTTTGAATGTATGATGTTGATAAAAGCATAAAGATAATTGTGTTGATACCTGGATTTTTTTTATTTTTATTTTTTTTACGTATGATATGTGCTGAAGAGAGAACCAAATATCAGTGCTTAAAAATATTAGAACAGAAAAAATCCTGGTTCGACTTTTAAAACAAATCAATCCTATGCAGAAAATGCCATCATGAAGTAGTGAGAAAAAGGAGTACCGCTAAATCTGTTCTTTCTTATCTGTTGCCGAGAAGAAAAGAAAATTCACATGGAATTAACTCATTCCCGACGGAATACTTTTATTTAAAATTGTCACGTTTATACGAAATACTTTCCCCGAAAATTACACAATATAAGGTATTGAAGTACAGGTGGCCCATCACCGTGATCTTCAACTGATTTCGTGTTTTCATCGGACTGCGAATGGTCATCCACGCCGCTGATAACAGCTTACCGCAGGGAATGGTAGAATTTGCCTCGCCGTTGGCAGCGGCTTGCAAGGGTTTTCCCCCCAGATAATTCAAGATTGTGCGCACTTTTCGCATGCCAGTAATGAATGTATGTGAAACTGACGGGGATTTTCTACAGCTTGGTCTTGAAGGGAGTTGATTTATTTCATTATTGTTTTGTAAATGTTTACGTTTTCTCCGGGTTTCCGTTCAAGCCAGCGGCCCAGAAAAAAAATGAGATTTTCCGGGTTCAGTCAAACAGGACTTTTTCTTCCGGGTCACAGCACTAGAAGCCGGCCAGCAAGCCTCACAGGGCGCGAAATTATGCAGTTAACGTTACTGGCTTGCTCACTTGGAGCTGATGGTAGTGAAATGAAGCACAAAGGCTATTTTTGCATACAATCATGGACTGACTACAAAGTTAACTTTAAAAGCAGATGGCATATGAGCATGAAGCCTCTGTTGGAAATGCATCAAATGTTTGTAACAATGACTTTAGATGAGCACAAGCTACATACCGTTGATTCGAGAATCAGCATCAGCAGCACCTTCTTACCAGTGATCACAGAGAATCTGGACCTGATCAAACTGTTAAGACTCATATTTGTATGTTCACATATCATCAGGGTTTGCCATGGCAATAGAAAAATTGGAGTCCCAGGGAAGCATTGTGGTGTGTAAACTGAGTCTCTCATGATCTGAGCAAGTCCAGGGGATGCATAGGGCATAGGTCGGCAACAGCCGACCTGTGGGCCAATTTTGGCCTGCAAACTATTTTCATTGGCCCGCCAGATGATTCCAATCAGTTTTTTTTTCTCTCTCTCTCTCTTTCTCCCTGAGCATTTTTTTTCTCTTTCAAACGCAGGCTATTCCTGTGATTCCTGCCTATAGCCTACCAGGCACCTGATGTTAAGCAGTAACGAGAGAATATCAGAGCCAGGATTTGCATTCTTCGTCTCAGTTGTCTATTTCACTTTCTTCAACTAAAAAGGAAAAATTGCGTTTCTGACATAATGTTGTGGCGTATGAAAAGATGCGCTGTCTTTACTTCACGCCGACAGTTGTGCTGCAACAAAATATTTGCGTCAGAGCGACACAGGAAACTAGGTTTATATTTTATTTAACAGTAACTGTGGCATAATGCAAAAGGCTTTCACGCAAATTAAGATAAAATAAAACGATGATCAGGCAGTGGCGCAATGGCAGAGGTGGTGGGCACGGATGCTCCGGAAACGAAACGCTCGAGAGAGAGAGAGAGAAAAAAAAAGCAACCAACACTCTTTTAAGGACGCACTTGTGGCTTTTTCTTGGGATGTTAGACTTCGCACTGAGATGCTGCTGCTCTTTGTATAACCATCTGTCAGGGCTACAATTTTGCGTTTTCGTGCAAAATTTTGTTTTCATGAATTTTGACCTCATGACCTTGACCTTGACACTTTTAAAAAGTTGAACCTTGGCCATAACTTTTGATTGCATAGAGACAGGCCTTTGATACTTGGCTTGTGTATTCCTTCTGACAAGACCTTTCAGATGAGGTCATGAATTTTGACCTTGTGATCTTGACCTTTGCGTAGGATGTGTTTTTTTTAAACTTGAACCTTGGCCGTAACTTTTGATAGGCCTTTGATACGTTGCATCAACTTTCATCAAAATCATAAACACAAATCGAAATAATGTTTATGTCCGGGGGCATCAGTGTTTCACAAACACATTTCATAGTAGTTAGAAATCTAGCTAATCATAGTTGCCGTTTTTTTTTTTTTTAATTAACGTATTCATATTTTGAATAGGCCATTTGTGCACCAAATCACAAAGCCGTGTGTCGCTGAGGTGTAAGTTATGACGCAGCTTTGTCTGGGTTGGAAAAGTTAAGTTTACTGAAACAGCCCCACGTCCTGACATCAAAAAGGAAAATGTTGGTTGGCTACGTCAGTGTAAAAGTAGACTTTTAACGTGAGGCTAACGTTACCGTTCAGATACATATAAGCAATGTCATCGTCGCTGCTGCTGCTGCAATCATGGTTAATTTAGGTAAAATTATAACTCGCGGATTTGGTTGTGCGAAATTGGAACACAAGAAGATGAAATTTCGCACCTAGTTCAATGTGAATGGTTTCACGCAGAATTTTTGGTGCAGCGGATAGTCCGCAAATCCGTGCCGCTTTTTCGCTCCACTGGTCTTACACATTTCCAAGAGTTCACCCGGAGGCTCGGGAGCGTAAAGTAATACATGTACCGAGGCGCCGTGAAGCTCCTGGGTTTCGTGTCTGCGGACTTGGTATTTTTTTTTAGGCACACCCATGCAACCTTGATTTCAAAATCAGTCGCACTGCCCTAAATCCTGTTGCATATACGACCAAAATGGTCACAGTCTGGAGCCCTGTATACAACTATTCTCTTTTGGATATTTCATTGTTACATGGCATAACAAAAAAAAAGAAGACTTAAGCACACTGGTAAACAGACAGGTGCGTAGGAGTAAGGCCAACTGTGGACTAAAGTAAAGAAAAAACTCAACGTCTTCTCTCTGACAATTGATTTATTAGTTGATGTTTCAGTCAACTGACCTTCCTCAAGACAACAAACCCAAGTTTCTTTTTTACTTCATTACACCGCATGCAATGGCAGGACAGACATTGAAAAACCTGCATTTTATCATTATAGTAGCCTGGGATAAATCTCTGCCAGTAGCCATGCTTTCCATTTTGAAACTAGCTGTTTGGAATGTGTGTATCAAGGGTCAGTAACAGAGTTCCCAGAATTTTTTGTCTTTGGACTTTTCTTCCCTAAGGAATCTTTGTCCCAATGAACTTTTTGTCCCTGTGGACTCTGTGTCCCTGGATAGTTCATCCCTAAAAATGCTTTGCCCTCTTACTGCATTATAACACTATCCTTATCCCAATCTCTAACCCTAGCCCCTAATCCTTATATCATGGTGATCTGTCCGTTGTGCGCTCATCCATCTGTCTGTCAACAATAGTGGCACTTTTTTTTTTCTCAGTAGGAGACGAAAAATCCGGGGACGAACACTGCTGCTACCATGGAGCCAGTTGAGAAGCAGGTGTTAGGTGGTGGTGGCACTGTTTAAATGGAGGATGACCTCGACTTGAGCTCTTTATGGGCTACGAGGAAGTCATCCACAGTCATATCCAGCCACAAAACATGGTAATATGACTTGTGGATAAAGTGCTCCGTATCAAAACCGAATAAGCGGGAAGAATTACGTCTCCCGGAGGGGGGACATGTAGCGTTTGTGACAATTCCTGTGCGCCATGATCGTTATCGTGATCGTGCGCCGTACCAAACGACGTCACACACTTTTTATGAACATTTATGAAGATATCATTACGAAACTTTTCATACACACATTTCTGGTCCCGAGGTAGGTTGCTATTGAATTTCGGCCAAATTGGAAAAACAACATGGCCGCAATGGCGGCCATCTTGAATTTTTTGTAAGCCTCTCCCTCCAGGTGCCCGATTAACGTCCAGTGGCCCAATATGTTGTACATCATGGTATTTGAGAGAGAGAGAGACAGTGAGAGATGAACAGACACCACACCATGCATGCGTTATTTGGATCTATGGTACAACGGACTTCTGCCATCATGTTCCATGTGCCATTCCAGTCATACAGCGAAAACCATTCAGTAAGTTTGTACAAAATTTGGCATAAATATTCCAGAGTCATATACCTTAAGATGTTTTACTGGCATCACTAAGATGCTGTCGCAGCTTTGACATATCCATTGCACCTAAACATTTAAAATGAGGTCGAATTCAACAAAAATTACCCTGACTGATTCCATTGCCTACTTAAGCCACTCCCTTGGAATCCTGAACCCCACGTATATAATTATAATTATAATTATATATATATTAACCATTTTTCTCATTTTCAAGTACAGCATTATCTACTAGATGGGCAATGGACATGCCCATGGGGTTTTGCCCAATTTCATCTGACAGCTGCGCACCAGGGGACACCGGTCACAGGCGACCGACTGGACTGCGTATAGTTTTTTTTAGTTTTGAACGATCAAATGACACTTGGACTTGCTCCTCTGGGAAAACAATCGCCCAACTCCCTGTGACAGTTAGGATATTGGCATGTAAATATGGCATTATTTTATGATTTTGAGGGGTTTACCTTTTTTAAGGGGTTTATATACCCATAAGGCCTTGCAGTATGCTACATTATATTTTTTAATAGAAAGCCTAGGATGTCTGCTGCAGCAAAGTCTATCTTTATGGTCAAGTATTGTGCCAAAAATTGGCAAAGTTGGCCAATTTTATCAAGTATTTGCATAGGAAATGCATTGGAAGGCCAAATTGCCCCTAACTCTGGAATAGAGTGATTATTCACCAAACTGTTTTACCTGTCTTCATTCCAGCCCAGGACCAGTCTATGGTAGGAAAATGAATTTTGAATAACTTTTTGCAGATTTTATCCATCCACTATCCATACACTGATACTTAATTATCCCCTGCCACGAAGTGTGGGGGATATAGGTTTGACCTCCGTCCATCCTTCCGTCCATCCGAAATGGGGACACATTTACACAAAAACTACTGTAGCTAGGATTACCAAATTTTATGTGTAGCTTTGTGACACGATTACCCTGGTCAAGTTCGAAAAACCAGATCCGTACCACCATTTTCTACTGAGTTATTGCCCTAGTCTCGTTTGTCTAACTTACTGCACAGTATGTTCAAATGGGACAGGTTTTCTCAGAAACTACTGTAGATAGGATTACCAAATGTGTAGCTTTGTGACATGATTACCAAGGTCAAGTTTGAAAACCGGTATCTTGCCGCCATTTTCTATGGAGTTATTGCCCTTGTCCCGTTTCTTCAACTTGGTGCATGATCTTTTCAAAGGGGCCACATTTACACAGGAATTATTATTTGCTGCCACAAAGTGGACCAGGATATAGATTTAATCTCCGTTTGTCCGTCCGTCCATCCATCCGTCCTTCCGAAACTGGCGAAAAAAGGACCCATGTTCTCAAAAACTGTTTCAGGTGGCCAAACCAATGTTTGTGTGTAGTTCTGGAACATGAATACCTTGATCAAGTTCGAAAGTTCAGAACCATACTGCCGAAGCCTGCCATGTAGTTTTTTTTTGTCCCCTGCCAACACGAAGTGAGAAGGGGATATAGGTTTGACGTCCGTCCGTCCGTCCTTCCGAGATAAAGGGAACAGCTTTACTCAGAAACTACAAAACCCAAAACCAGTGAAGTTGGCACGTTGTGTAAATTGTAAATAAAAACAGAATACAATGATTTGCAAATCCTTTTCAACCTATATTCAATTGAATACACTAGAAAGACAAGTTACTTAATGTTCGAAGAGGTAAACTTTGTAATTTTTTGCAAATATTGGCTCATTTGGAATTTGATGCCTGCAATATCTTTCAAAAAAGCTGGCACAAGTGGCAAAAAAGACTGAGAGAGTTGAGGAATGCTCATCAAACACTTATTTGGAACATCCCACAGGTGAACGGGCTAATTGAGAACAGGTGGGTGCCATGATTGGGTATAAAAGCAGCTTCCCTGAAATGCTCAGTCATTCACAAACAAGCATGGGGCGAGGGCCACCACTTGGTGAACTAATGCGTGAGCTGATTGTCGAACAGTTTAAAAACAATTCCTCAATGAGCTGTTGCAAGAAATTTAGGGATTTCATCATCCACGGTCCGTAATATCGTCAAAGGGTTCAGCGTTCAACGTAAGCGACAAGGCCGAAAAGCAACATTGAATGCCCGTGACCTTCGATCCCTCAGGCGGTACTGCATCAAAAACCGACTAAAAGGACATCACCACATGGGCTCAGGAACACTTCAGAAAACCACTGTCAGTAACTACAGTTTGTCGCTACATCTGCAAGTGCAAGTTAAAACTCTACAATGCAAAGCGAAAGCTATTTATCAACAGCACCCAGAAACGCCGCCGGCTTCGCTGGGCCCAAGCTCATCTAAGATGGACTGATGCAAAGTGGAAAAGTGTTCTGTGGTCTGACGAGTCCACATTTCAAATTGATTTTGGAAACTGTGAACGTCGTGTCCTCCGGACCAAAGAGGAGAAAACCATCCGGACTGTTATAGGCGCAACGTTCAAAAGCCAGCATCTGTGATGGTATGGGGGTGTATTAGTGCCCAAGGCATGGGCAACTTACACATATGTGAAGGCACCATTAATGCTGAAAGGTACATACAGGTTTTGGAGCAACATATGTTGCCATCCAAGCAACGTCTTTTTCATGGACGCCCCTGCTTATTTCAGAAAGACAATGCCAAGCCACATTCTGCACATGTTACAACAGCATGGCTCCGTAGTAAGAGTGTGGGTACTAGACTGGCCTGCCTGTAGTCCAGACCTGTCTCCCATTGAAAATGTGTGGCGCATTATGAAGCGTAAAATACGACAATGGAGACCCCAGACGGTTGAACAACTTAAGCTGTACATCAAGCAAGAATGGGAAAGAGTTCCACCTGAAAAGCTTCAAAGATTGGTCTCCTCAGTTCCCAAACGTTTACTGAATGTCGTTAAAGGGAAAGGCGATGTAACACAGTGGTAAAAAGGCCCCTGTGCCAACTTTTTTGCAATGTGTTGCTGCCTTTAAATACTAAGTTAATGATTATTTGCAAAAAAAAAAAAATGAAGGTTCTCAGTTTGAACATTAAACATCTTGTCTTTGCAGTGTATTCAATTGAATATAAGTTGAAAAGGATTTGCAAATCATTGTTTTCTGTTTTTATCTATGATTTACATAACGTGCCAACCTCACTGGTTTTGGGTTTTGTACTACAGATACAGTAACCAAATTTGGTGTGTAGCTTCAGACCATAACGGCCTTGATTGAGTTTGAAAATAAGAAGTGCAAGATTGGCGGGGCATGTTGTAGATCATGTCGACTTGTTTATTTCAGGGCATCTCATTTTTATTTATAGTATAAAAATGATCTTTAATATAAATACGATTATTTGTTTTTGGACGACATCAACCACCCCCCCCCCCCCGGGCCGGTCAGAAATGGAAAATTCCAGGGCCGGATTTTACTCCCGGTGTGCCACTGTCTTAACAAGTGTTACAACACTTGAATACAACAAAGCACACCATGATGAGTAGTGCTACAGACTTATGACAGGCATGGGAGGCTAACGTGCTCATTAGAATAGAAGAATACAAATTTCAGCCATTGCTATACAAATTTGTCTTTGTGTAGCAATTCTTGCCATACATCTTTTCTCCAGCATTTCGGACCCTGCTCTTTCATGGGATGGTGTTTCTGAGCAGTCACTGGAATAACAAACTGCGGAAGGCTACACAAAGGAGGTGCTAAGGGCCATGTCAGGGATGCGGTCGTTCCACTGTCAGGGGTTGAGGACAATTCATTTCCTAAATCTCTCACCCTTGCTTTCAACGCCTTTACTTTTTTTTTTTTTTTTTTGCCTTCATGCCTTTCAACTCCTCAGCTGTGAAGCCCTAAACGTTCATCTTTTAATATTTAGCAAGTACGCAGCCTCAAACTGTGCAGTTAACTTTGTCCTCCTTCGCATATAACTTGCGATTAAGTGTGCCGATGGCGCTTTTTCTTTTTCTGGGAAATGTTGCATTTCGCCCCATGTCCATAGACCGAATATGATTTTTGTCAATCTTGAAACCATATTTCACTTCTATATTGCGCTTGTAATCCCGCAGTTTTAGAAACCATTGCATTAAACCCTTGGTGGTTCTCAAAACTGTATCGGCATCAACTTCAGGTACAGGTTTTCCTCCTTTCTTCGTTGTTGGAATGTCATTCGCATGTTGATAGCCTATTTATAAGTATAACACTTCCAGGCAGTCAACAAGGGGGTTATCCTTAATCCAAATTATTTAAAAGTACTGGCTCACCTTTGGGGACAACACACCTCCTCCTACTTTATTTAAAGCAGACTAGGGTTTACAAAATTAGCACACTGGTTCCACATTTAAATTTTTTTATTTTATTTTGTTTGACTCTGAAAATAAACAAAATGCCACCAATTATGACTCTGCTCCCCAATAGCAGTGAAACTCTCAATCTTACTGAAGCATAATACTGAAATGCACCAACATTAAGCATAAAATTCAACTCAACGACCACTGAAACGCAATGGCCTGACATTTGCCTTAATACCAACAACATGTCCCACCCCAAGAAAAGCCTGACATGAAAGAGTTGCCCATAATTCCTTGCAACTGCAAATAATTTGCCCGGGAGGCTTCTCACACCTTTGTCCGTTTGCAAACTTAGCGGAGGTCTCGTTGATCAATACCCTTGAAGTATATTCTTTTGACACTCTACCGTGCAGATTTTGTCTCCTTCATTTTTGGAACAAAAATAAATACATCTGTACAGCCAGATAATCTCCCGTGTACTATTAAAATTTGCTTATAAAAGCAATCAGATTCTGGTCATTCACATGTGCCTGAAGTGCCCAGGAGCTCCAAACTTCAATGACCAAATCACAAAAGCAGCAAAATAACACAAAGCAGCTTCACTGTCATGAATACTCACTTTTCAAACACTTATGTCAACAATTATAATCCCATGACAGGTTAGCTTATTCCTCACCCATCCTTGTCTTCATTCTTCTCTCCTGTTCCAGAGCACCAAGAACTGGAGAGCAGCGGTGGACCTGACTGGCAGGCTACTGACTGCCCATGGCCAGGGCTACGGGAAGAGCGGGCAGCCCACCAGCCACACCACTGACTCCTTGCAGGTATGTCTTCAGCCTGGAAATCAGCGAAAAAACTTTATGGGAGTGACGAGTGATTTGCTTCCCTACCCTATGGGATCACTACCGTTGAGAAAACAGCTGGAGCAAAAATGAAAATGAAAAGATTGAAAGATTGCGCTTATTGATTTTCATATCTGTGCATTTATTTTTCACTCACACATTCACACATTGAAACTTAGACTATTCAAATTTCCCATGTATTTATAAAAGCAAACTTTGGAAACATTTTTGGCATTTTTACAACCACAACTTGGCTGAGAGGCTGGAAGTAGGGGTGTCCCTCTTTCAGCTTCCTTTTACAGCACCAGCACTGTTTTTATTTTTTTTAAAAGAATTGGTTCTTATATTTTTCAGACTTTCATTTCTGTGTTTTTGTGAATTAATGAAATACACTGACCTAAAAAAGAAACGCAATTACATAATCTGGTGCCAAATTTCGACAAACCCATTGAGAAATATACTTTTGCTTTGAGTTGTTTTTGGAGGTGAGTACTTCTACCATGCAACTTTTCACAGTCACAGCGCGCATTCTGGATCTGCCATTCCTCTGGAACCAAACAATCGGCAGTGCTTGGGTTCGAGTACTACCATTGTCCTAACACTCCCATTTTTTTGTTGTTCCTCGTAGACACCAGAGCCTATAAAAGTCTTATCTAAAATGAGTAAGAATCAGACGGGTTAAAATGTGAAAGTGTGACTACCAACTGAAAGTGTGACTACCGGACAGACAGACAGACAGACGGATGGACGGACAGACGCCGGACAAAGTGATCCCTATGTGCCGCTATGCTTCGCTGGCAACACAATAAAGTTGCGAAATGAGCTGAGGGGCAAATGTGGCGTTTCATTCCCGATTTGAGACGGGTGGCAGATATCAGCACGCCGTATCAGGAGGAGACAACACCAGACAAACCAAGAGAAAAGGTGTTGTTGTTGTGTTTTTTTTTTTTTTTTTTTTTTTTTTTTTTTTTTTAATGAAAATTGGATAGGGGAGAACAGGTGGGTTTGCAAGCAAGTACAAGGTGTAACGTTGTCCTGTTATCATATCTGAGCTCATTTAACATTTCAGCAACACTGAAAAGTCGTGCAGTTTAGCACTGACGATATATCGTACAAGCAGTGTAAAGCTGGATTTATGCTTCTGCGTCGACTCCACACAAAAGGGCATGCCGTCGCCTCGACGCCGTCGTGGACCTTTCGAAAGTTCTGCATTGAGGTTGTTTGCGTCACGCTGTGCCGCGAAGCAATTCAAACCGCTCTGTGGCGTCAGATTTTTGAAGGACCTGTCGTGGAATCACGTGACACTTGTTGGTATGGGCTATATTTCATTCCATACGGAAATAATCCCAACATCCTACGGCCTGCAAAATCACTTCCTTTTGTCGTGAAAACTCTGAAGGGCTGCAGGGAGTAGGGTTTTCAATTAACGGTCATTTGGAATGTCCTTCGACATATTTCGCGGCTGATGCTTTCTGCTTAAGCAAGCGTAAACAAACGCAGTCAGTTCACGGGAGAACTGTTTTCACTGGCCATTATTAGCTCGCCGGGACGAATGTCCGGAGAGCTATTGTCGTACCCCCGGCGTCCGCGTCCGTCCGCGTGCAGAAAAACTTTAACCTTGCCCCCCGGCGAGCTTTGTTGTCTTTCTGACGACTCTTGTTATCCGTTTCGCAGTAGCTTTATAAGCAAAAGCATCGTTTTCATAAGGTGACAAATAGCCTCGGATAAAAGTAAAAAACGTCATAACTAACGATTGCTAGTTGACTGTAGTAAACCAGCAAGCTTGGTTCGTCAGCTTTCTGTGCGCTAGGTTGCTACTAGCCACGGTTGTCATTTTCTCGAATGACGTTGAATCACACACGTCACTAGACTCGGGTCGGACCAATCAGTGCCCTTGTGGTCTGAGTCGCTTTGACTTGCAGTTCGAAAATTTTTGAGGTGCGCGGCCGGCGACGCAGAGGCTCTGCGGTGGGGGTTCACGTCCCCTCAGGGGCTCTGCGTAGCGACGGCGTCTGTTTGACGCAGAAGCATAAATCCAGCTTAATGGCCCATTCACACCGGGGTGGAGCGGAAAAGTGGCACGGATTTGCGGAATTTTCGCAGCAAGAAAATTCCGCTTTAAACCATTCACACTGAACTTGGTGCGAAATTTTACGTTGTTGTTCCAATTCTGCACAGCAGAAAAACAAATTTGCGAGTTATAATTTAACCTAAATGAACTATGATAGCTGCAGCAGCAACAATGACATTGTTTGTATGTCTCTGAACGGTAACGTTAGCCTCGCAGTCTACTTTTGCACTGACGTAGCCAACAAACGTTTTCCTTATTGATGTCCGGGCCTGGGGCTGTTTCAATAAACTTAACTTGTCCAACCCAGATGAAGCTTCATCATAATTTGCACCTCAGCAACGCTCAGCTTCGTGATTTGGTGCACAAATATTCAACATATGAAAACGTCAATGATTAGCTAGATCGGAAGCTACGATGAAAAAGTAAACTAACTGCGCACGTAGCTATATCACGTTAAATTTCAGTGTTAACTGAGTATTTATCAGTTTGATTTGCAATTTATCTTGCAAATCAAGAGGTTTGAATGCTGTGACATCAATAAAAACAAATCATTTCATTGGCTAAAAGTACAGTTTCGCAGGCGGATTTTCGCAGAAGCTTTAGTCCGTGCGGATGTTTTTTCTGCCGCACAGAAATTCCGCCTTGGTGTGCAAGCTTACATTAGAGCCCAGGGGATTAGCTCCTATAAAAATCCGCACAGAAATCCGTGCTTGGCGTGAATTGGCCTAAAGTTAGCCATATGTGTGCACACTTTCAGTAACTTTGCTCATATAATTGGTTTGTAATGACAGTTCATGTGTGGATCAAATGACACTTTTCAATGAAGCGTTTTTTTGTGTGATTTTCCACGTTTATGAAATGAAACAAAAACGTCAGAATTTGAAGCAGATTCCGATACACATGAGGAATATTCCAGCCAGAAAATGCATTCGAGACATTGTACAGGTGAGATAGATGGTTAAAGTCAGATGTTGAGAGTTATGACTCCACAGTGCATCACTGTTGGGATGTTTGTATTGTGGTGGTCTACCTCAAAAGATTATGTATTGGTGCACACATTGGTGTGCACACATTCATATACTGTTATATTTCTTTTTGTGAAAGGTCGATGTAAAAATATTGAATACAGTAGTGCACTGTTGATTGGAAGGAGATGGGGAAGTTTGCACATACATATAGTAAAATTAAACATTTATTTAAAAAAAAAATCTGATACACAGAATTGGGTATATAAAGTATATACTGTGTCTATCCCCTTCTGGGAAATTATTAAAAAAAAGAAAAGGAATGCCGCATGAATTTAGAATTTCAATTAAAAATGGATAAACATGTAGATTTTTCACTAAAAATTTTTAATGTGATGGTATTGTTGAGTTTTTTTTTTTTTTTTTTAAGCAGATACAAATTAAAAACAAAGTAACTGAAAGTAAATGAAAGTACAGTTGCAAAATGGTGGCGGGTAAAACAATTGAGTGGCTGGTAGAATTTCGAATCCTCCAACCACAGTGGATGGTGGAAGAAAAAATAAATTTCCTACACTGCTCAAATGTTTTAGGACCACTGCCTTACAAGAACAACTTGAGTGAAGCAGAATCATTAATTGACCTTCGACCACAGCTGCTTATAGCAAAGATTAGTGATGGCATGTCAGCACTGAACTGACTTTCCAAAAGGGGTCCAGAGTGGAAAAGACGCAACACCATGGGTCTGTCTCAGTTCTCTCCTCACTGGTCTTTTCCTAGCATCTCAGTCCTTCCCACTAGAAATGCATGGAGAGATGCAAGGAAGCCTTGCAAGGAGTGAGGACTCGAGGAATCCTTTCCTCTGAGGAATCACATGAATCCGCGACCATTTCTGATGATGGCACACAGCTGGATCTGCTGCCAGTGTCTGTCACTGAATGTCTTTCAGGAAGGCTGCCCTTGCAAGTACTTGCTCATGGCTCCTCGGAGCTCTCTCCTCGCAGCAGATATAAGAGCTTTAATATGACCTGCAAGATGGCTGATCCATGATAACTTCTGGTTCAAGTGAGGAGCAAGGAAATATCAAATAAGAGATTTAAGATGTATCCCGTGTCTGCCAGCTCTTAACCAAAGGTGAGCAAGTGCACCTGATGAAATAAAAACAAAAAAGGCAAAGCAATTTATGTATTGAACATGTCATACAATAAAAATATAACTTCTTTAATTAATAAGAAATATGGGACAAAGAGCGTGAAAGCCTAAGGAGATCAGATCATAAAAGAGCAACAGAAAATGAGTAGTTGGAGTACTATCTTAAGGACTGCTGTTACAAGTGTATAGTGCAAAAGACTACTAAACACTAATAAAACACCTTGCTAAGATTGAAGCAAGTGGTACCCATTAGTAATAATAAAGCAGCAAAAGGTTGTCACTGTGTCTTCATGAAGTCACTAAAGAAGTTGAAAAAATTGATTCCTTACATCGACATGAGCAGTGACTTATGGACTGAAAATATTAAGCGCCAGTTAGATCACCTGCATTGCAGGATGTGCCAAACGTGATTTTTTTTATTTCACTTTATTATTTACGTAATTAAAACAATATTCTTAATTGAATTTACCACATTGCAGAAAGAAAAACTACGAGTGTTAAACTGCCAAAGGATTATTCTAATCTTCGGAAAACTTAATTAAGCATAATTATCAAACCCTGGTCGGTACAAATGCGTTACCCACAAAAGACGCTCTCGACCACAGCTTACTGATGTTTACTAAAGCGGTAATAAGCAACTTCGGAGACGTGATATCTAGAAAGCAAACTCATAGACTTATGTTCGCCAGCAAAATGGTGCAAGATATCCTTAGTACTATTTACGTAGTTTCAGCAAACACAGAAGACTTCCAAACTAGCCGTGGATTACAGTATGAACAATTGATAGCAAACTAATGCTTGTATTTTTATGTTCCATCAAGTTAAATGTTGATGCCATAATATTGTGTCGATTGGCCAATATCTCCAAAATTTACATCCAGTTTAACTGGCTTTGCAGATCCTATTTTTTGCCTCAATTTTTAAAAGCATGGTTAAAGTTGGCTGCGTGATTTTAAAGAAGCCGCAAGATAGCGAGTTACCTGCAGGAGGACAGCAATCGTAGTCAACGCTTCAAAGGTTCTGCACCAGGTCAATCTGTTTTTCAACCCAACTCCATTGACCCCTTTCTTTGCTGTTGCCCTCACTTGTATTTTTCATGCCTCAGTTCACATGAACGTTAAAATAACTGGCAAAAAAGGTGCCAGTTTATAACATTGTAAACCCTTTATTTTTTTGTTTTTGAAAAATATCTGCTCATTTTGAATTTCATGCCAGCAACACATTAAAAGAAGTTGTGACAGGGGCAACAATGGACTGGAAAAGTTGTATGATGCTAAAAATACACTTGGTGGAACATCTCTCAACTAATTTGGTTAATAAGCAACAGGTCAGGAAAATGTTTAGGTTTGAAAAGTCTTTTAGAAGCAATGATGGCAAGGGTTTCTCCACTCTGTGAAAAAACTGCTTGGGCAAATCGTTTATTGATATTAGAATCACATTTCTTGATAAAAATTGCAAAGAATCTGGTGATTTCATACTCTATGCCACAAAACATCATGAGGAGATTCAGAGAATCCAGAGGAATCTCTATGCAAGGCTCAAGGCTAAAATCCAATGAGCCTATAGCAACAATGACCTCAAGAAGAGACATTGTTATTGAACAACAGTTACGTCATAAAAGAACAGGATTGCAGGATGCTAAAAATCAGCGGGAGGAGCTGGGGAGGAGGAGGGATGTTAAGCGTACATGCTGCAGAGCGTCTGTTCAGAATGCGAGCTTTAGTAAACTGGCATATCAATCAAGCAATCGTGACAGCAAATCAGATGACATTCATGAGCACTCAGGTGATTCTCAAGCTTGAGAAGCAGCTCCTACAGTTAGCAAGTTAGTTAGCTCCATAAACGCAACAGCGAAAGTGGAGGACGCAGTGCTTGGCAGCCCAAGCTCAAATTTGCTCTCGGCTGCAGTTTGCTACGGCAACAGTTGGTGAGTACAGTACATTTGTAGTACAAATTGGTAGTACAAATGAAAACGCACCACTTGAAAAAGTCAATTTTCAAATGAACTTCAATATAATTTTTATACAACAACAACACTACAGTGACGTCACCCGATATGCCAGGTGCAAGAAATGCGAGAATTTCAAGTTAACTGTAACGCTAGGCAATTTTTTGCAAAAATGCAACATCTTGCACGCACACCACGGGAAAAATGAATTTCACTCTGAATTTGTGCACACATTGCCTTTAAAAGCATGTGAATCCGAATAAAATTTCACTTCACTGACACTTGTGAAACGTCGACACTATGCCGCAACTTACAGCCCCTGAACGGGAACGTGCCATAGGCATGCTTCAAATTGGCGCCAGCACCAGGGAAATTGCCAGATGACTACACTGCGCACACACAACGATCGCAAGACTCCATCAAAGTTTTCTACAAATGGGGAGCACTCGGGACCGTCCTGGACCGGGTCAACAACGTGTGACAACGGCACGTCAGGACCGTCAGATCGTACGGGATCATGTCCGAGACCGAACACTACCAGCGTCAAGAACGGCTGCTCAAGTCCAAGGATGAAGTGGATTCATTCACCCCAACACCGTACGGAACCGTCTGCGAGCTGCAGGCCTGCGTGCACGACGTCCTTATTTCAGCCCCATATTGACAGATCGTCACCAAAACCAGCATCTACAGTGGTCAAACAGGCACCAGAATTGGCGACTACGACAATGACACGGTGTCATCTTTTCTGACGAGTCACGATTTCACTTAAGGAACGCAGATGGCTGTATACGTGTTTGGCGGAGACGTGGTGAACGCCGATTGTGTCGTTCAAACGAACCGTTGGGGTGGTGGCAGCGTTATGGTGTGGGGTGGAATAAGCTACCGTCACAGAACCCCTCTCCATATCTGCAGAGGAAGGGTGAACGGCGTCTACTACCGGGACCAGGTGCTGCAGAACCATGTTGTGCCGTTCTTCAACCAACACCACGATGTCCACACGTTCCAACAGGACAACGCTAGGGCACACACTGCAAGGGTGTCCATGCAGTACCTTGCACAGCAGAACATCCCCGTGCTTCAGTGGCCAGCTCTGTCACCCGACCTCTCCCCTATCGAGCACTTGTGGGATGAAATTGGACGACGTCTTTCACGTCGACGCCAGATGGACAACATCCGAGAACTTGAGGTTGCCCTTGTTCAGCAGTGGAATGCTATCCCTCAGAGCACTATCCAGCGACTGATCAACTCCATGCGACGACGATGCACCGCATGTGTCAATGCAAATGGCGGTCACACCCGTTATTGACTTTCCTGTTTGACCCCTACACCAGTTAAACCTCTCTCGCGGATTAACATTATCTTGAATGAAATTGAATGATGTTTACATGTCTTCTTAAATCATTGATTATCTCAAATGCATCATACGTATATACTTCACATATCAATCCGTGGACCTTTTCCAGATTTTTTGAGTGGTGCGTTTTCATTTGTACTCAGTATATGTATTAAAAGAAGGATGAGCATGTTACGTCCCCTTTAAATAACATAGCCTCCCACCTGAAAACGCAAAGCAATGATATCCGTAAAAGGCATAGAGTTTTCATAGAAAAGGGCATTATATTCTGAAGGCATTTGTGTACCATCAGTATTCCATAATCTAACTACAACCCCTGGAAAAAAATATGGAATCATCACACATCGAGGATGTTGACCTATTCCCCGTCATAACAAAGAAGCAAATAACACATGTCAAAACTGTTATTGTTTATTAGCTTGAAATTCAGGCTTCATTAACATTTCCTTTTGGAAATTGAAGGCAAAACACGTTGCAAATGCACAAATCACAGGAGATGGCTGAGTATTAGAATTTATTGTTTTACGATTCGTCATCTTATCTGCGATACCTTTCCTAAGTACAAAAGGCTTCATCAGTACCCATGAAGTTATTTTCCGCGCAATTTTCATAAAATGGGGGCAGCAAAATAACTTTCTCAAGGGGACTTAGGGGAATACCATTGCTTCTAATTTCGATACGAACAGGGTCACAGGTAAAGAAAAGCATTTCATAAATGCAACAGCTTCGGCGAACAAACTCAACCTTGTTTGAAAGGCAAGGCAACGCACAGTATATTTACCAAGCTGCCTAAAACAACTCATGTTTCAAAACACATTTTGTAGGTTGTGTGCTGGCTAATCCCCCCCAAGTTCAGTTAGCCACAGAAAAAACCTTTTCATGGCTCCAGACTAACTTTTTCACTGAGGCGCCCTGGCTCTCGCATCCCAAAAATATTTTGGCACACCGGCGAAAATCTAGGTGCACCACTATAAAAAGTTAGGAGCACCAGTAAAACTCTTGGGCATATTAAGTAATACTCCTATTAATCAATATTAACAATCTGGAATAAGGTATTAGAATAGATTATAAAAGAAAAATCATAATCCAACTGAGTTGTATATTGATAGCTGTAAAAGAATTATGTAGTATTTTAAGTGGTTCTTGGGAATAGAGGACAAATCACACCATTTGTTACTACCCACCTCTTTCTTTCGCAGACTTGAATCTTGTACCTGCAGTCATTGCTGTTAAGGGGTCTAGCTAGATCGATGTCATCTGTTGTCAGCCAGTTAGTCTGCGGCATGCAGGCAACCCAGGATATTGGTGGTTCGACCAGCATTCTGGCGCACTATGTAATACAAAAGCTTGAGCATAAACCGAGGGTTTGTCATGCTTTATAGTATGCTACGAACATGGTGTCTGAAGTGGGATAATTTCAGGGCCGACTATGAGGATTATGTTCTCGTTACCGGAATAGCGGAGAAAGATGAAAGGATTCAGGCGGCAACTCCTGAACCTCACAACCTGAACCTCTCGGAGGATGAGCAAGGGGACCCAGCGGCAATACTGAATGCCTTGGAGAAGTACTTTAAACCAGCAAAAAATATTATATTTGAGGGGTATCTGTTTGGGTGCTGCAAACAGGAGGAAGGCAAATCCATAGATACGTTCGTGATCAGGCTGAGGGAAAAGGTAACAACATCTGAGTACGGACAGTTGAAGGATGAAATCATTCGGGATAAAATAGTGCTGGGCATTGTAAACGAGTACACTAGGCATAGGCTGTTGAGAGAGGAAGAACTCACTTTGGTCACAGCTATTGAAATATGTTGCACGGCAGAGCAGACTGATATTAGAATGCGAGTGATGGAAACGGCAAGTTCACACGCTCCGCACATTGACTCTGTTCACTCTGTTGCTAAGCAACCAGCCAGGCGTGACAAATCGAGACAGAGCGATTCACCCAAGACGGCGCAAACTCACTATTGTGGCAACTCTCGTTCTAGGGGGAAAGAGCACTGCCCAGCCTTCGTGAAAAAATGCAAATTATGTGGGACTAATAATCACTTTGCAAAAGTATGTCAAAAAAGCAAACGGGGAAACATTGCAGGTAAAGTGCATTGCATGGATGAGGAAGCAGAGAATTCAGAGCTGAGCAGTGAGGAGGAGTCGAACTTCTGCATGATTGAGTCAGTCAGGGCAATAGGGCAGCCTAAAGGAAAGAAATGGTTTGTGACATTAAAATTTCACAACAAACCACAAAGATGTCAGTTGGACTCAGGGGCCACTTGTGACATAATGACTCTCAAAGATAAGAAAAAGATTGCACCCAATATAAAGCTCCGCCCAAGCAAAGCCAGTTTAAGGTTGTACTCAGGAAAGTTCGTGAACTCCTAAGGCATATTTGACACTGAATGTATAGTACGAGGTCGCAAACACAAGCTCTCATTTGAGATCGTGAAGAAAGGAGGGCATCCTTTGTTGTCAGGAGACACAAGCGAACACCTCGGGTTCATGCACTTCACAATACCTGAGGATGTGCTTCGAGTTGATCTGGCATAGCCGCCAAAACCACTAACCAAAGAAAAGTTAGTCATTAATTACAGTGATGTATTCACCTCACCTGTGGAATCTGTGCCAGGGGAGGTACATTTTAACCTAGATCTTAACATTCCGGCAGTTCAGTGTGCTCCTCACAATGTCCCCATTGCTATGAAGGCAGCTGTTCAGGCTCAGTTGGACAAGTATGAGGCTGATGGCCACATAGCCCCGCTCACTGAACCGACCGACTGGATCAGTAACATGGTAATCGTGAGGAGGCCGGAGAAATTGAGGATATGCCTTGAACCAAAGTTTCTAAACAAAGCTCTGAAGCGCTGTCACTACATTATCCCAACACTGGAAGACGTTCTTTATAAACTACCAAAAGCAAGAGTTTACCTTAGTGGACGCCAGGGATACTTTGCTGCAATGCAAACTGGACACTGAGAGCAGTCTCATGACTACATTCTGGAACCCTTGGGGGAGGAAGTGTTGGCTAAAACTACTGTTTGGGGTGTCAGTGGCACCGGAGGTATATCAAAGAAAGCAGCACAAGCTGCTGGCAGGTCTGAGAGGCATCGAGCCCATCGCTGACGACATGCTCGTGGTGGGCTGCAGTAGCATGGATAAAGAGGCGGAGTCCAACCATGACGACAAGCTGCTGGCGCTGCTGGAGCTCTGCAGAGAGATAAAGCTGAGGTTAGGTTTCAAGAAGCTGCAGTTAAAGGTAACAGAAGTCCAGTTTCATGGCCACATCCTCTCAGCTGCTGAGCTGAAGCCCGATCCAGAAAAAGTGAGAGCCCCAGCGACATGCCCAATCCGACAGATGTCAAAGGTGAGCAACGTTTCGTCGGCTTTGCCAACTACCTGGCTAAATTCATGCCGCATCTGTCAAGTGTTTGCAAACCATTGCAAAGCTTACTGGATAAAGACACCCCCTGGTATTGGCTGCCTAAACATGAAGCAGCAATACAGGAACTCAAGTCACTGGCTACGGCCATGCCAGTACTGCGTTACTATGATGTGACTAAGCCTGTAACAATTCAGAGCGACGCCAGCCAGAGTGGGCTCGGCTGCTGCCTGATGCAGGAGGGCCAACCTATCACATTTGCTTCAAGAGCCCTCGCTGCTACTGAGAGAAATTATGCTCAAATTGAAAAGGATTGGCTCAGCATCTTTTTTGTGTGTCAAAGATTCCATCACTATTTGTCTGGCCGCAACGTAATCACAGCAGAGACAGATCACAAGCCTCGAATCTTCAGCAAGCCTCTACTCAGCGCTGGTAAAAGGCTTCAAAGCATGCTCTTGACCCTTGAAAACTACAGTCTGAAAGTCGTCTACAAACCGGGTCAGGAAATGTTCATCAGCGACACACTCAGCGGGGCCACAGCAGAATGCACTGGCAGGGGGACAAGCTTCCAGCAGCACGCCATCTGCTCACTAGAAGAGGTGAAAGAGGACATGCAATATGTGAACCAGGCTGATTACCTCAATGTAACTGACCAACGCCGAGAACAAATAAGGCAGCACGCTGACCAGGATGAAAGTCTCCAGACACTGAGGTCCATGGTTCTCGTGGGCTGGCCAGACGTTAAAGAGGAGACCCCTCTCAACATCAGAGGGTATTGGCCCTATCGGGATGAACTCAGCGCTCAAAATGGGATTTTGATCCGAGGGCAGAGTTATTATTCCAAAACCGTTGAGCCCAGAGATGCTCCCACGCAGTCACATAGGGGGAAATGCATGCTACCGGCAAGCTCAGGAAACTTTGTACTGGTCAGACATGCAGGCTGAGATTAAGGACTTTGTGAGTGCCTGCACGACCTGCAATGAGTATGCTCATAACCAGCAGAAAGAGACCATGCTCTTCCATGAGCTGCCAACCTGGCCAATGGCCCTCAATTTACATCTCAATTTGCTCGTTTCGCCTTTGAATGGGAATTTCAGCATGTGACCTCTTCTCCTAGACACCCTAAGGCGAACGGCCGTTAAGATTGCAAAAAATCTCACGTGAGGCGCAGAGCCTCACATGATCACAGTGACCCTTGGAAGGCGATACTGCATTGGAGGAATACTCCAACTGAGAACATGGACAGCAGCCCAGCGCAGCGGCTCATGTCTTGTCAGTTGGAGACTTCCATTCCCGTGACAAACAAACTCCTTGAACCTGCTGTGGTGAACGGGGTCATCGAAAAGCTGCAGCATAGGAGGCAGCTTGCCAAGTCTTTCTATGACCAATCTGCGCAGATCTTGCCGGAACTGGACATAGGCGAGATGGTCAGGATGAAGCCCCTGCCTGGTGATAATACCCATATCTGGAGGCCCGGAACCTGCCTGTAGATCGTACCTAGTGGTCGTCAACGGTTCCATTGATCAACACAACAGGGTTGACCTTAGAGTGGCTGAACCATCAGCTACTTGCACCTGTGGGGTGAATGAGCTGGAGCCAGCTCAAATTCCAGAAAGTCATGCTGTAGAGACTTCCCCTGCTGTGGCCAACCCAAGCCCTGCCAGGCCCACAGGCACGGTCACGTCAGTCAATCTCCCACCAGTGGCCTCTCCTAGTTCAGTGGAGGCTGCACCCTCAGACAGGCTCATACGTACCAGGGCTGGACGGCTGTCAAAGCCACCTAAGAGACTGGACTGGTAGTATGAACATTGGTAAACAATTGTACTGGGGTTCTGTTCGTGAAAATAGTATTATTTCTAAAAAAAAAAAAAAAAAAGAGAGAGAGAAAAAAGATACTGCTATGTTGCTATTTGCTTGTTATGCAGCTTAGTTGAAATGTCTAATGAGACTTGGGATTGGATTACCTATGGATACAAAGGTAATTTTATTTTAGTGATGTTGGGACTATGTTTTAAACAGTGATACTGTTTTCTCAAGGGTGGGGACTTACTTTGGGAAAGGAAGATGTTACGGGGTCTAGCTAGATCGATATCATCTGTTTTCAGCCAATCAGTCTGCGGCATGCAGGCGACCCTGGATATTGGTGCCTCGACCAGCATTCTGGCGCACTGTTTAATACAAAAGCCTGAGCATAAACCGAGCGTTTGTCATTCTTTATAGCATGCTACGAACAATGGTCACGCATGACTGATGATGTCAATCAACTGTTGAAAAATAAATACTGAAAAAAATGGTAACAGTGTCAGTCACTCAGTGGAAGCTGATTCAGTGGGTTCTCGCACTTTTAGCTTGCAAACCAAGGCGGAATTTCCATGAGGCATAAAAAACATCCGCACGGACTTTAGCTTCTGCGAAAATCCGCCTGCGAAATTGTATTGTTTAGCCAATTAAATTATTTGTTTTTATTGATGTCACAGTATTCGAACCTCAGACTACAAAGCCATATGAACCACATACGAACTCCTCAAACTGACAAAGTAGTGCGATTCATCAACATTGTTCTCTAGGGGGGTGTTTCACTGAACAAGACAGAACGTCCGACCGAGCTATGGTCCACCTCAAATTGGATCGGACCATCTGTCTTTTTCTGGGTGTTTCAATAAACGGTCCGTCTTCCTCTGACCCAGTTGGACTGTCTGACTATCTGGGACCACTCGAGCGTTGTCCTAAAACCCGGCTTTAAAAAATATATGGGGTTTTGCTTGAAATTGAAGGCAAAGACAGCCCAAAATATTTCGAGAGCTGAAAAACAATATAATCAATGCACGTGAAACTGATTTAAACCCAGAAAAGGGGCTTTGTTAAATCCGTGAATGAATTTTTTGAACAACCACACATACATGAATATTTCATTCCAAAATCATTGTTGGCGATTTTCTTAAGACAAAAAAGCTGCATGTTTATTCAGGGTACATTGAACACCAATGGGATATTGCCTGCAGAGCGATCTCGGCATGGTTATCAGAGGTTGTTATAATATTCGTTGTGCTTATGACTGAGAGTGGAGCTCTGTTTACCGCCCGTCTTTTACTTAACTGAAGTCTGTAAAATGAGCTGTCGTCACGATATGGATGCTTTAATGTCTTCTGTATAATGAACAGCTTTGTCATGTTACAACTTCATAGCTGTAGCTTATGGTTCAGAATGTACAGCGAACTGCTTTCGATTAGTGAGATATAGCTTGTATTCAGTGACATCTTATAGCTTTGTGCGCAGTTAGTTCCCTTTTTTCATAGTAGTGAGAGATCTAGCTAATCATAATTGCTGTTTTTTTTTTAACGTTTTCATATTTTGAATAGGCCATTTGTGCACCAAATACCGAAGTTGTGCGTTGCTGAGGTGTAACTTATGACGCTGCTTTGTTTGGGTTGGACCATATTTATATTGGACAAGTTAAGTTTACTTAAACAGCCCCAGGTCCGGACATCAAAAAGGAAAATGTTCGTTGGCTATGTCAGTGTCAGACCGTGGACCGTGAGGCTAACGTTACCGTTCAGATACAGCAATGTCAGTGTCGCTGCTACTGCTGCTATCATGATTCATTTTGGTTAAATTATAACTCGTGGATTTGGTAGTCTGTTGTACGAAATTGGAACACAAGAACACATAATTTCGCGCCAAGTTTGTTGTGAATGGTTTCACGCGGAATTTTTGGCGCCACGAATATTCCGCAAATCCATGCCGCTTTTTCGCTCCGCTCCGGTGTGAATTGGCCTTGAAAGTCAAAGCGACATCTGTGAGAGTGTCTTGTTACAGGGCACCAACATATTTCTGTGCCACTGGTCTTATGCATTTTCAAGAGTTCACACGGAGGCTCGGGAGAATATAATTATACATGTTCCGGGGCACCGTGAAGCTCCCAAGTTTCACGTCTGCGGACTCAGTACTTTTTGTGAGGCACACCCGTGCAACCTTGATTTCAAAATCAGTCGCACTGCCCTAAATCCCGCCGCATATGCGACCAAAATGGTCGCAGTCCGGAGCCCTGTAATGCATCATCTGAAACATTTAAGTTTGGCAAATAAGCAAAAATAGTGTAAATCGGAAGCAAATACTTTTCCACAACTCTGCATACTCGTGGCTACATGGTTCTCTGTAGGCAGTCTTTAGAGACACTGCAGAGAAGGTTGCTGAATCTCAAGCCAGGACAATAACCTTGTGTGCAGCAGCTGTATTTACTCTCATCTTTCTGCAGCTCTGGTTCGTACGATTGGCCCTTCTGACGAAGCTCAGCCTATTCCAGAATGCTGAATTAGAGTTTGAGCCATTCGGGGATCTTGACCAGCCCGACATGTACTACGAGTACTACCCCACAGTGTACCCTGGAAGACGAGGTGAGCAGCCTTATGTTTCCCAGAATACCTTTCCCATTCAGTATGAACGCCTTATTGTTTTCGTTGCCATGTATAATGTTCAGCTTCTGCTGTCATCTACGTGGAAAAAATCCACTGCAAATGAACTGAAATAGGGAACTCAGCTTTTGAGAGATATAGTTCAGACCTATGTAAAGTAAATCTGCAAAATAATTTTAGAAGAAAGACTCCTAAACTGGGGCTATCATGGAGGGTTTGGATGATTTATGCCTGAATTGCTGGACAGCTTTTCCAAGTGGCTTCTTCATGACAGCCATGCCATTTGCTTTTTTTACTCAAAGGTGTTTTTGAAAGCCATTTTTCAGAATTAAATTAATTGCTGTTACTGTTATATTTATTTTACTGTGACACAAAAGGCAATAATTTTTTTTTATTTGTATCCATAATGGCAGTGTGAAAGTTGGCATTGCTCTCTCTTCTTTTTCTGGTCGTGAGCATTGAACACTACCACTATTTAACAATAAAAGTATATTCATTAGCAAACTCCTGTAGTAGAGCAGAAGGCCTGCTGCTTCTGAATTTGCCATGAGGCAATTTTAAGGAAAAGTCTCCTTGTAAGTAGGTGCTGTGGTCAGTAACATTTTGGGCTGTGATATGGAAATAAAGAATCAATTACTGAATTAGTGATGTATCCCCGTGGGCTGGAATCAAACGCTCACCACATCTGCGCTGACACCAGTGAGAAGCCCCACAGTTTGGCGCAACTGGCGAAATCATCACTCAGGGTAGGTGTAGCATGTCATAATTTTTCACCTGCGCCAGTTACTTCAACTGTGTGTTCCTATGACACAGTGACTAAAAATGCAACTTATTCCTGTTGGTGTTAGGGTAATTTACGTTTAACTCGATACAACCCATGTAAAATCCAAGATGGACGCCACTCTCTTCTTGTCTTCCTTAGTGGAGTCTGTTTTGCTACATCATGCGGAATACTGTCAGTAACAGTTGGAATTCATATTGCTACTGTCACTTCCTTGACAACGACATGGTCCATTTAGTACTGAATTTGATTTAATGACAGTTGCAATATTGATTCTGACTGTTTGTGGCAGCACTGAGCACAATATTGAAAAACGCGATCCAGAAAGGGAGGGAAGAAGAAGAAAACTGCATCCATCTTGGATTTTTCATTGGTCATATTGAGTTGAATGTTGATAACCGTTACACTGACAGGACATTGCTCCTTTAAATGCACCTTACAACAGTAAAAAGATGCCTGAAATGTATCGGACTACTTCATCTTGCATCCATAGTGTTCACTTTTTCAAAATTCTTCCGTTAAGTTGCTTTATTGGCCATCACTTGCTTCACTTGCCTAGCGATTCGGGACCATGATGCTCAGTGATGGTCCTGGGCTGGGCTAATGGAAGCGCATGACCTGCAGTTTAGAAAATAGAGCTTTGACGTAAATTCTAATAGGCCACGGAGTCAAGCTTGCTTAACGTAGAGGTGCTGCTTCTATCTGCTGGAGAGTCACCTGAGTGCATTTGACTGTCATCTGCCTTTGCTGTCACATAATTGTTTGGTCAATCAGATGTTGGCTAACTTAAAGGTGAAAAAGAATCAAACACCATTTTTACCTTGTCTATGTTGAATAATGGTAGTCTACCCACATTCAAGAACGTATGAAAAGTGCAAAACATTCTGAACATCTCCGTTTCATAGAAATTCCTCTTTTGAAAATGACCGCCAGAAAATGGGCCAATCTGAACTACTGATATATAATATATTATGATGTCACATGTATCTCACTGCCCCCCCACTCTCATTCTATTTCCTCCCCTTCAAAATAATTTGCATACAGCGAGTTCCAGAGTGATAATCAACTTCCGTGTCACTAGTGGGGAAATCCACCGTAATGCACGTGAAATGGATTAACCTATTGCACAAGGACTTAAATTCTGCAAATGAATTTCTTCACTGCGCTTTGAGTGAATACTTGCTGACTACAGCACAGGAACGCGAGAGACTCACTCCAAATGCTTAATCCTTGGCAGCTCCGAAGTAGCCTATCTACAACCCCAATTCCGAAATAGTTGGGACAAAGTGTAAATTTTTAATAAAATCAAAATGTAATGACTTTCAAATCACACCAACCAATATTTTATTCACTATATAACAGAGATAACATGGCAAATGTTGAAACTGAAAAATTTTAGAATTTTATCCACAAAATGAGCTCATTTCAACTTTGATGGCTGTTACAGGTCTCAAAAAAGTTGGGACAGGGGCCTGTTTACCATGAGGTAGGATCCCATCATCTTTTTAACACAGAGTGGAGGCTACTGGGCATTGACGAGACAAGTTTCTTGAGTTTAGCCATCAGAATTTGATCCCACTCTTGTTTAATACAGGCTTCCAGCTGCTGGAGAGTTTTGGGTCTCCTTTGATAGACTTTTCGTTTAATTATGCACCAAATGTTCTCAATCGGTTAAAGATTAGGACTGCAGGCGGGCTTATTCAGCACACGGACTCTTCTACTAAGAAGCCATGCTGTTATAATAGCTGCAGTTTGTGGTTTTGCATTGTCCTGCTGAAATACACAAGGCCCTCCCTGGAATAGATCTCATCTGGAGGGGAGTATATCTTGGTCTAAAACAGGGGTTCTCAAACTTATTTCTCAAAGGTCCATAAATTGACTTAAAATCGTTTAAGGGCAACGGTCCGGTACATAATAAGATTTACTTTCTTACTCACGTAACTTTTTTCCAACTCATTTTTCACATTTAAGCAACACACAAACATACACATGTCTAAGGAACAAACAAAATAAATGTTTATTGGTCAAACTGCTGTGGTATGAGCTCTTCAACATATTAAAAGTGGAAAATGCAGAACTGAACATGGAGACCTGAACATGGTCAGCACAACACTTTCTGGCCACTAACTTTTTTGTCACGTTTTACTTTTTTCAACTGATTTATTACAAAACCCAAAACCAGTGAAGTTGGCACGTTGTGTAAATCGTAAATAAAAACAGAATTCAATACTTTGCAAATCCTTTTCAACCTATATTCAATTGAATATACTGCAAAGACAAGTTACTTAATGTTCGAACAGGTAAACTTTGTAATTTTTTGCAAATATTAGCTCATTTGGAATTTGATGCCTGCAACATGTTTCAAAAAAGCTGGCACAAGCGGCAAAAAAGAGTGAGAGAGTTGCTCATCAAACACTTATTTGGAACATCCCACAGGTGAACGGGCTAATTGGGAACAGGTGGGTGCCATGATTGGGTATAAAAGCAGCTTCCCTGAAATACTCAGTTATTCACAAACAAGGATGGGGCGAGGGTCACCACTTAGTGAACAAATGTGTGAGCTGATTGTCGAACAGTTTAAAAACAACATTCCTCAACGAGCTATTGCAAGAAATTTAGGGATTTCATCATCTACGGTCCGTAATATCGTCAAAAGGTTCAGAGAATCTGGAGAAATCACTGCATGTAAGCGACAAGGCCGAAAACCAACATTGAATGCCCGTGACCTTCGATCCCTCAGGCGGTACTGCATCAAAAACCGAAATCACTGTGGAAAGGACATCACCACATCGGCTCAGGAACACTTCAGAACACCACTGTCGGTAACTACAGTTCGTCGCTACATCTGCAAGTGCAAGTTAAAACTGTACAATGCAAAGCGAAAGCCATTTATCAACAGCACCCAGAAACGCCGCCGGCTTCGCTGGGCCCAAGCTCATCTAAGATGGACTGATGCAAAGTGGAAAAGTGTTCTGTGGTCTGACGAGTCCACATTTTAAACTGTTTTTGGAAACTGTGGACGTCGTGTCCTCCGGACCAAAGAAGAAAAGAACCATCTGGACTGTTATAGGCGCAAAGTTCAAAAGCCAGCATCTGTGATGGTATGGGGGTGTATTAGTGCCCAAGGCATGGGCAACTTACACATATGTGAAGGCACCATTAATGCTGAAAGGTACATCCAGGTACAGGTTTTGGAGCAACATATGTTGCCATCCAAGCAAGGTCTTTTTCATGGACGCCCCTGCTTATTTCAGCAAGGCAATGCCAAGCCGCATTCTGCACGTGTTACAACAGCATGGCTCAGTAGTAAAAGAGTGCAGGTACACTTATGTTTGAACATTATGTCACTTGTCTTTGCAGTATATTCAATTGAATATAGGTTGAAAAGGATTTGCAAATCATTGTATTCTGTTTTTATTTACGTGCCAACTTCACTGGTTTTGAGTTTTGTAGTTGCTGTCATTCACGGTAGCGCTTAGCCTCCGTTGCAGACGTCTTATGGTGTTCGGTTAATTTCCTTCACACAACCTTCACAACCTTTCCTTGTGTGAAGGAAATTAACCGAACACCATAAGACGTCTGCAACGGAGGCTAGGTAGCGCTCTGCTCTCTCCTCTTCTGTGGGGGTGCTCCCCTGTGTCTCAGTAGCGCGCCCCCGCTGAAACGCAGAGGAGGAGAGTAGAGACAACGAGCCTAGTAAAGTTAAGTTATCTATAATATGAGTTATCTTCGCGGGATCGACATGTATGATCCCCAGTCGCAGTGCATTTCACATTACTAACAATGAAATTTTTTGATTTTATTAAAAATCATTGTCGCGTTTTGCATTCATAACACAAGATACAGCCTGGGTCCGCATTAACTTGACTTTCAGTCCGGATGCGGACTAGAGTCCGATTTTGAGAAGCCCTTCTAGACTGTGTTCCAGCTCTGCTGGCTTGTGAATATTCAATCACAGATCCGAATGTGCCATCTCGTGATAGATTGCAACTGCTTCCATTCAAAGAGCTGCTCTATGTCCGCAAGCGTCTACGTCTGCAGAAAGGTGTGAAACCATTCCTAAACCACGAAGAGAAAATTAAAGATACAGATTTAAGTAATAAAAATAAACGTTCTGTCTCTCGGTCTGTTTTCTCAGTCCATATACTAGGGTCATGAGTTGTGCAGCATCATCATAGTCAATGAATGAGTAGCTTTTCCCCATTCGGGCATTAATTTTCTTTTCCGGTTTGCTTCATAGCCATAGCGTCTTTTTTCTGTAGAGAAATAGAGTATAATTTAATATGTGACACAAGCTCATTCATAACTTGCGAAAAACTTCACAGTAAAAGACACAGACATATATTGTAAATGATAGTTTGATTAAATAGGGCTTTCAAGTCTCACGCTTTGAGCGTGACACACATTTTCACCTTTTCTCACACTCACCCATCACACTTGGTATTTTTCACGCATAACACTGATGTTATCAGGGGGAATGTAGAAATTACACGCAGCCCATTTCTCAATTGGCAGTGGCTATTTTTACGACGAGGTGTATATAATAAATAATTCTGAATATAAATAAATAATGTGAATAATTCTTGAGCTAAAAATAATTTCGGGGCTGTTTTTACCACAAGCCGCAATTCTTCAGGTTTTGGTTTTTGTTATTTTCTTTACCTTCAGGTAAAAATTCTTAATGCCGTAATTCTCCAAGTTTTGGTTTTTACCTTCAGGTAGGTATATCAACAAAAATTTCAAATTTGGAATATAACATCAAATGGAAAATACTTGAACTTTCAGAAACAAAGTACTTGTACTACTTCTGTTTGGAGTCCATGATATTGGATTTATACTAGTGCTTTTACCTGCCAGCAAGCGAAGATCCTATCCTACTGTATCCACTATCAGGGCGTTGAAGAATGGTAGGCAAATTATCAAAATTGGACCTCTGGGGTACAGACGGTCAACTCAGAATGAACAACTCGCAAAAACTTGAAATTAAAAAAGTACCTTGAACTGGACACTATCTTAGCTTTGGGCATCGCTCATCACCCTCTATCCACACACCAAATTTATTACTATCGGAGAAACTTTGTGGAATGACTGCTGTATGGATGCATGGACGGGTATCGGGACTAAATTTATTGAGTTGACTCGCAGGAGTTGACCTTGCTGCACATTGGACCTATATTATGCCACGCTGATTGGACGCTGCTCATTTAAAATACTTACTTTATTGACTTCATGATTGTGGCATTCAGCAGAATCAATATCTATCACAACCAACTTCTCACCGTCATCTGATGCCCGAACCTTTAAAGTGAATGGGCAGCCTTTCTGTAGCGTACTGAATAAGGTTGATGATAATTATTGGCACAGGTTTGTATAAAATCACCCAATGGAATTCACAATGATCTGAAGAGTGGTAAATTTACTTATTTTACTTCACGTTCGCCCGTTATTGACCACAACCTTCTTCACAAAGATCTGTCTCCATCTTTTCTCCTCGTGGATAAACATATGGAAGTATACAGTACTGTGGGACTGTGCGCACGCGCAAATTGTCGTTGTAAAAATAGCCCCGGAATTATTCTTACGCCTCATTGTAAAAATAGCCACTGCCTTTTATGCGGAAGTAATATTACACCGTTAACTGAAAATACCAGTAGGCCACCAGCTAACTTAAACAACTAGCGTAAAAGCTAACTAGCTCTCCGTTAACCTTCTAGCATTAATCACCCTCCTCAATAGTGTCTTAAGTGGATAAAAAACAAAATATAAACAATGATTACTCCGTTTAGATTAGATGCATCCTTACCTCTGACTCGGGCTGACTGGAGCTTGTTGAGAGCGAAGCAGCAGCATTGCCATCCAGGATGGATTCTGGATTTAACCACCGCAACATGGTGCTGCACTGTGATGATCAATCGTCACTGATGAGAGGGACCGGTGCTGTGGCCCCGCGGGAAGCCAGCGGGAACATTTCATGAGTGATCATACTGACAATGTGAACAGGCGAGCGCTGATTAAATCAGCACAAGATTTAGTTTTCATTTGTTAAGTAATGCTTACTGAAACTGCACAGAAAAAAAAAACAAAAAAAAACGGAGACTCGTCTTCGAGGTGTCCTGAGAGATGTTTCCGACCGTCCCAAACACATTTTCTATAGTCTCTGGGTCGACGGGACAGCATTAGTCTTTAGCCCTGGTGGCCATATTGGAAGTCATGTATGAAGTTTCATTGGGTGACCTTGAACTTGACCTTCAGTGACCTTGAGAAGCCAAACCATACTGTGAAATTTCGATGACTTATATCAGCAAAATCGATTCAGATGGAGTCTTGGTTTGTATTAGAGACATATCGGAAATCATGTGTGAACTTTCATTTTTTGACCTTTGTATTGACCTTCAAAGGACGTTTAGAACTGTCATTGTAATGAAGTCTGAGCTCTAAGAGAATCAAAGCTTCCAAAGCGGAGAAACAAATGAGATGAGCACTGTTTCAAAAGCTGGGAGTCGCACTGAAATTATCAGTTGATATTGGATGTGCTGTCTGCATGCTTGTCCATTTTTTTATAGCTGGTCAGTAAACAAAGAGTGGGCAGAAGCTGGTTTTGAAGGTGACAGCAAAGCAGTCGCTTGTGTCTGAATTCAGTCGATCCCATCTTAGCCGGCGAGATGAAAGTTATTCAGAGGATGGCAGTTTCTTCTTAGTTTAAACAGGAACTCAAACATACCTGACTTTTTCTCGGTTTTTGCTGCTGTAGGTACTCGGTCGCCGGATACGTTAGTCCTATTTGTGTTCAAAAAAGAAGGTCAAAAACCAGCCTAGTTGTAATGTGACTTCCCTGATTTCCAAAAAGCAAATTACGTATTAATTTATGCATGTGTCGTTGTTCTGAGACTTGTTGCAGCTCTCGATATGACATGGGTATAAAAACCCCAATTCCAATGAATTTGGGACGTTTTGTAAAACATGAATAAAAACAGAATACAATGATTTGCCAGTCCTTTTCAACCCACAGCGCAGTCCATAATTATTGGCACCCGTGGTTAAGATGTGTTAAAAGCCTTAAAATAAATCCAATAAATTATTGCAGAAGCATACTCTCACACTGAAAATTGTAGAAAAATGTAACCTTCATCTCAAGTGAATTTTAAGGGGAAAAAAAATACCTGACTATGAAATAATTATTTTTCATAAAATCACCTGTTCCACAATTGGCACCCCGAACAATTTCTGGGAATTAAATGTAATTGAAGTATTTTTGTCATTTCTACAGTAGTTAACAAAGTTGATCAGAGTATCTAGGAACATTTAATTAGTAAATCATCACTACCTGTTTCCCTGGAGTGTAAATATGACGTGACACAGAGGCCATTTCTCTTATCCACTCTTCAACATGGGAAAGACAAAGAAACAGACCATTCAAATAAGGCAGATGTGTGTCGACCTTCACAAGTCAGGCAATGGCTACAAGAAAATAGCCACTCTCCAGCACCTGCCCATATCTACTGTCAGGGGAATCATTAAGAATTCTAAAACAACTGGAACAGTGGTAAAGAAGCCTGGATGAGGACGCAAGGTTATTTTGCCACCACGCACAGTGAGGAGCATGGTAAAGGAAATAAGAAGTTCTCCAAAGCTCACTGTTAAAGAATTGCAACAAATGGTAGCATCTTGGGGTCACAAAGTCTCCAAAACAACCATCAGGCACTATCTACATGTCAACAAGCTATTTGGGAGGCATGCACGGAAAAAATCTAATCTCACTCACAATCATAAACGCAAATGTCTGGAGTTTGCTAAGTGGTTCTGGCATTCAACTGGGACCGTGTGCTTTGGTCAGATGAGACCAGAATAGAGCTTTTTGGCAACAAACACTCTAAGTGGGTCTGGCGGAACACAAAATATGAGTATGCAGAAAAGCACCTCATGCCCGCTGTGAAGTATGGAGGAGGATCGGTGATGCTGTGGGCCTGTTTCTCTTCCAGGCCCTGGGAACCTTGCTGGGGTACATGGCGTCATGAACACTTTGAAATACCAGACATTTTGACATTTTAAATCAAAATCTGGTGGTCTCTGCCCGAAAGCTGAAGATGGGTCGTCACTGGGTCTTTCATCAAGATAATGACCCTAAACATGTGTCCAAATCTACACAGAAATGGTTCACCAGACACAGAATCAAGCTCCTCCCATGGTCATCTCAGACCCCAGACCTCAACCCCATTGAAAACCTGTGGAGTGAGCTGAAGAGGAGATTGCAGAGGAGAGGACCCAGGTCGCTGGATGATTTGGAAAGATTGTGCTTAGAGGAATAGCCGAAGGTCCCTCTTTCTGTATTCTCCCATCTTGTGAAACATTAAAGGAGAAGATTAGGTGCTGTTTTGTTGGCAAAAGGGGGTTGTACAAAGTATTAACATCAGGGGTGCTAATAACTGTGTCACACATGATTTGATGTAAAAGAATTATTTCTTAATGTGGGATTTTTTTTCCCACTGAATAAATGCACTTGAATTAAAGGTTGGATTTTCCTCTTTTTTTCATTGTGGTCCTATATTTTGAAAAAAACTGTGAATTTATTAGAAGCTAAAGAACACATCTTAACCAGGGCTGCCAATAATTATTGAGGGCACTGTATTCAATTGAATACACTACAAAGACAAGATATTTAATGTTCAAACTGATAAACTTTATTGTGTTTTTTTTTTCCCCCAAATATTCACTAATTTTGACTTTGATGCCTGCAACATAATCCAAAAAAGCTGGGACAGGGGAAACAAAAGACTGGGAAAGTTGAAGAATGCTCAAAGAATGCCTGTTTGGAACATTCCACAGGTGAACAGGTTAATTGGAAACAGGTGAGTGTCATGATTATGTATAAAAGGAGCTTCCCCGAAAGGCCCAGTCTTTCACAAGCAAGGTTAGGGTGAGGTCCACCACTTTGTGAACAACTGCGTGAACAAATAGTCCAACAGTTTAAGAACGTTTCTCAAGGTGCAATTGCATGGAATCTTGGGATTTCATCATCTACACATCTGCCGTCCATAGTATCATCAAAGGATTCAGAGAATCCGAGATAAATCTCTACATGTAAGCGATAAGGCCGAAAACCAACATTGAATGTCCGTGACCGTTGGTCCCTCAGGCAGCACTACATTAAAAACCAACATCAGTCTGTAAGGTATATTGCCACATGGCCTTAAGTACTCCTCGAAAAACTGTTGTCAGTTAACACAGTTCATCAGTTCTAAAAGTGCATATTAAAACTCTAGCATGCAAAGCAATAGCCAAATATTAACAACACCCAAATTGTTTTTTGTAAATCATGGATGTCGTGTCCTCCGGGTGCCCAGTGCCCATGGCATGGAAACTTGCACATCTGTGAAGGCACCATTAAAGCTGCAGTCTGAAGTTTTAGAAAAGTAACTTTTTGTCATTTTTGCTAAAACTGTCACTGTGTACAGACAGTATTACATATAACTAGTACTCTGTATTTTAAAAAAGGCTCACTTAAACCCACCAAATGCTCCTACTGCAATTTAAAAGAATCGTTCGGACCGACGAAAAGAACCAATTAGAGCCAGGATGGTGTCTGACAGCCGCCAAACAGGGCACATGCACGCACTGCAGACAGCCCCTTCCCCCTTCCTCCTCAGTTCTCGCCAGTGCTCAGTCAAGTTCAAATCTCCGAGAGCGGGTTCAGGAGCTTAGAGCCATCAGCGAGGAAAAAAATGCCAATACCTCAGTTTCCAGAAACGGCACACATGGCTTAGACTAGTAAAAAAGGAAGCCAGAAGAAAAAAAAGCGCAAAAGAAAGAATTTAACAAAACCCAGGATAAAACCAGAGTGAACATTGGAGTGGATTTTTAAAAGTGGAAGGAACTCGGTGATCTGAAAGGATTAAAAACTGACAGAGAGTTTGCGACTTTTCTCCTTGACAGGTAAACCCCTGCTTTATTTGTTGGTTCATTTTTGCTTTGCAAATAAGCGAGTTGGCGTCGCTGACATGATCACCAAACTAACCCCAGCCCTAACCAGCATCAATTCATTTTCGCTCTGCACCTAAGCGAGTGAACGTCGCTTACAAGCACAGTCGCTGTTCGAATAGCCAGAGTCTTGTAATTGTTACAGTACTCCGCAGTGCATGTGATGTTACTGTGATGTTGCAATCGAACTAACGTTAGCTTGTTTCAGATGCTAGGGCTAACGTCACTGGCGTTGTTTTATTAGAAAGCATCAGAAAATCTCTTTATGAAGTGACCTGGCAGTCTTATCAGTTGTGTTGTTGTCCTTATAAATATGTGTAACGTTTCTGTGCTCTCAAGCTAAATGCTGACATACATGAGTTACTGGCCATTCAGCTGGACTCACAACAGTTTCTGTACTCAAAAAACGGGTAACTTCCTGAAATAAGTGTGTGCTGGGTTTTTAATGAATACATACTGCTGTAGATTACTTTTCATGTCGACGTGATTTATTTCTGCTCGTTTGTTGGCAGGCGTGTCGTTAGACTTGAAAAATCCGGGGCTAATAACCCTGATTTTTTTTTTTTTTGAAAATAATTAATCCTGGCTAATTCTAGATGGGTTTCCGTTATTGACACGTTTTTCAATTCACGAATAATCAAGTGGCAATCGAAGACACTGCTTCTTTTCCTCATGCAATCTAAAAGCGAAAAATTCTGGGCTGCATTCAGGACAGAAAAATAATTTAATTATAATTATGTCTATGCACCTGCACTCGGCGACGGCATTTCAGAGTAGTAAGTGGTTCCGTCCGTTTACATTTTCCAATTGGCCAAATGTCTATTTTTTTTTATACGAATTGAGCGACCGTGCCGCAAAAACAGGTGTATGTACTTGTCGCCGAAATTACCTTCATTCGCTGAAGAGTTATGAAATGCCATCACCGAGTGATGGTGCATAGACCTAATTATAATCTAATAATTTTTCGGTACTGAATGTAGCCTATTATTTTGTCGCTTTTAGATTGCATGGGGGAGATAAGCCATGTCTTCAACTGCCGCTTGATTATTATTGAATTGGAAAACGTGTGAATGAAGGAATTCGCCAGGACTAATTATTATCCCTCGCCGTGCGAAGCGGGGATATAGCATTGGGCTCCGTCCGTACGAACACACAAAATTGAGGCGGGGGGGGATATTGCCATGTTAGTGGCAAACACTTGTCTTCAATAAAAGGAGGGATATTAGCCCTGGAATTTTCAGGTCTAACGACGTGCCGGTTTGTTGGCCAGCAGTGTTGACTGTTCGCAACAGAAACGTCTCGCCTCGGCAACTTGGCTGCTTTCATAATGTGAACTTGCAAAATCTCTCCGCAGTTGCATGCAACAGTTCGTGTGCCTTCGTGTGCTCGGTAGCTTTTTAGGGGAGGGTCTGAGGATTGCAGTGGAGAGGGAGGGGGAGGGATCTGAAAGTTGCTTTTTTCAAATTTTTGTGCGAAGTCCTCTCTCTCCTCAAAGTTACAGACTGTAGCTTTAATGCTGAAGGTACTGTACATACAGGTTTTGGACCAATATATGCTGCCTTCCAAGCGACGTCTATTTCAGGGATGTCCCTGCTTATTCGAGCAAGACGATGCCAAGCCACATTCTGCACGTGTTACAACAATGTGTCTTCCTAGTAAAAGGGTGTGGGTAATAGACTGGCCTGCCTGTCGTCCAGACCTGTCTTGAAAATGTGTGGCGCATTAAGAAGCGCGAAATTCGACAATGGAGATCCCAGATTGTTGAGCAGCTGAAGTCGTACTTTAAGCAAGAATGGGAAAGAATTCTACCTTCAAAGCTTCTAAAATTGGTGTCCTCAGTTCCCAAAAAGCTTATTGAGTGTTGTTAAAAAAAAAAGGTGATGTAACACAGTGGTAAACATGCCCCGTCCCAGCTTTTTTGGAATGTTTTGCAGTCATCAAATTCAAAATGAGTGAATATTTAAAAAAAAAAAAAAAAAAAGAACTTTGTCAGTTTGAACATTAAATTTCTTGTCTTTGGAGTGTACTCAATTGAATATAGGTCGAAAAGGATTTGCAAATCATTGTATTATTTTTTTTAATTCAAATTTTACACTACATCCCAACTTCACTGGAATTGGAGTTTGTATCATTGCTTTTGTTTTGTGCGAAATATCCAAGGTAAAGCTTCGTCTTAAGGTTTGTTTTTAATATATTTTATTCAACAAATATGGAAAGCCTTGACCATGTGTAGTTGGAGTCTGTACGAGGAAAATTATCAGAAATCTTATGATCAATGTCGGTGTTAGATCTTGCTCACTGTGAAGACTTTTATTGTGCCAGTGACTGAAACGGTGACATCACCAATGACCTGCAGAATCATTAGCAACTCCAAAAAGCCACAAAACTCATACTGCATTCATGGGTCATTGCTGTCGAGGATTTATCGAATATGGCTAGCTGGCTATAAAACCGGAGAGTTAACGATTTACAGAAGTAAGTGCATGTTCTAATTAAATCCGTTCAGATGCCGTATTTCAGGAGAGTGATTAGAGAGGCTACTGGTGAGTGCCCATATTCTAAGCTTCATATTTTCTTGAACAAGTTGATTCGCACGTGCGTGTAATAATGCTAAAAAACACATCTGTTTGTTTACCAAATAGGGGGTAAGTTGGCTAACTAGCAAGCTAATTCAAGTTTTACTGTGATTGCTGTCTCTTCCCCTCAATTGTTTGTCATCATTTAGTGACTTATGCTATTCTGAACCAGTAGGCTATATACAGTCTATGCTCTGAACCTTTGATTATTTCGTTTTTCTCGGAGAAATTTGTTTGATGTGTTCTCTCTACCTCCCTGTATGTCTTTGTGCTTGTGTTAATATAGCACTGTCCCGCTATTGGAACGCAGCCTCTACTTCTGACTCTGTCTTGAGTAGTGACAGCAACAACACAAACCTGATTTTGCATAAGAAAACAATGTATTTTCGACTTTTGTTGCTTTTGATCTTTTGTGAAGACAAAACGAAGCTGCAGCATGAGCAGTAACTGCTCGATTTAAGACGGCAGCTCTGTGACTGTATATTGCACTCAGGCTTACTTGTGCGCACTAACTTTACAGTGTGTAATGCAACTGAGTCCTAGAATGACGTCAGGTGTTCACCATTGCAATCTTTGACAATATAGGCGCAGAAACAAAGTGCCTTTAAAAACATATTTCTCTCCCACATCTCTCAAGTTGATTTTTAAAAAATAATTTAATCCATAATCTACCACTAAAACACAAAAATATGGAAACTTCAGACCCCTTTATAGCTCCTCTTTAACACTTGAGAGCTGTAGTCTATTGAACTTCGTCCCCATTGCTGACCATAAAGACACGCATCAAATGCAAATGCAAAATGAGACTATCTTTTTGTTTTAGGCTCAATGGTCCCCTTTTCTATGCGGGTATTGCATGCGGAGCTGCCTCAGTACGTCGGCAAGCCTCAGGAGTCTCTTGACCGGCTGCACTGTATGAAGAGTGTGTGTCAAACGGTGAGTGCATCGTTCCTCGGAATACATCAGCATCAATAGGCCATGCACTGAATAATTTTCAATAAACTGCCTGCTCACAGCTCTAAGATATAGCCTTACCCTTTCCAATTTGTCTGTTGTAAACGTTCACAAACATCAAACACTGTATTAATATACTCAACTGGACAATGTAAATTGTGTAAATATGTCATTTATTATATGCTTATGTTGAAATGTCTGAAATATTCAGTTAAATCCTTGGCTTGGTGGGTGTACTTTTATTTGCTGAGGATTAAGCTGCCTGTTGAATTCACAATATGCTTATTTCAAGCATCTGTTCATCATGCAGATACTGGATAACCTGGAACAGGGCAGGGCAGAGGATGGGAGCATGATAAATATAACCCAAGAGAACAGGCAAGGTATGCAGATTCTCCAGTTTGGAGCTCAAGCAGCACAAGTACCTCACTATAAAGACCTGTCTTTTTCAAGCCTGTCCATCACCCAGGAACTTCCCCTGAATGATTACGGCATGGACATTCAGAGAATGTATTGAAAAAAGTGAAAAATCTCACTGAGTATTTTAATCTTGCATTTGGACTTTAGACCTTTATTTCTTTTACTTTTTTTCTCCGTAAGACAAAAATTCTGAAAATAACATGAGAATTTTGCCAAAGGGATAAACAGATTCTCTTATCAAGCACATGGTAACTTAAATAATGCTAATATTTTCTACTTGAGACAAAAAAAATAAGAACTCACAGTTGTGTTAAAAATATCAGTGCGTTTTAAAATGTGAATAAAGCGCTTTTTTGAATTTTTTATAGCCTTCAGTTCCATATTTCAAATGTAGAGGAAGCATGACACATTCAAGTCCAAATCTAAGCATTAATTAATTTGATCAAGTCTGTGTTATTTCTCTTAGCAAAAAAATAGCAGTGTCCACAATTTTCTCCTGAAACTCAAATGCTAAATTTGCAATTTGACTCAATTTGCATTGAGTCAACCAACTTCTGGTCCCTTGAAACGGATATTTCAGCAAAGGATGAACAAACTACATTCCACAGTTCCTGTGAATATTTGGGTTTTGCTTCAGAAAATTCATTTTTAATGTCACCCCACAAGTTTTCAATGGCCTTGAGGTCAGGGGATTGAGCTGGCCTTCCATTATCTCAGACCAAGATGTTGCTTGCTTACTCGTGTAGTTGGGGTCATTGTCTTGTTGAAACACCCATTCTGGGGCATGTCCTCTTTGGCATATGGCAACATAATTTTTTCAAGTATTTTGAAGTATTCAAACTGATCCATAATCCCTGGTATATGATAAATAAGCCCAACACCATAGTATGAAAAACACGCCCATGCCATGTTTTTTTTTTTTTTACCACCATGCTTCAACTGTCTTAACAGTATGTTGTGGATTGAAATCAGTACCTTGGGTTCGTCTGACATACTGTTGACGACCACTACACCCGAAAAGAACAATTTTACTCTCCACAGAAGGTTAAAGCAGACAGGAAACAAGAAAATGCTGAATAAGTATTGCAAAAGTGTTATTTCAAAATATTTTCAGCACTGACAAAAAGCCCAAATCCCCTGCTTTATGTGCCTCATGAATTTTAAACTTGCCGCGACACGAAGCCCCTGTTCCCAGCTCGAGCGGTGATGTCATCAGTTTGACTCTTTTCAACACCATTGCCTGCCATGGCCGACAGCTTGCATGACAAAGGGCATGAAATTATCGATTTTCAATTAAAATGACGAGAACATTATAGGAGGAGACTTCACCTCGCCAAAGTGTATTTCAGATGAAAGTGGAATTCTTGAAGTGTGTAAAACGCATAGTTACCTCCGCCAAACGAAGTTGGTAGGAGTTTTTGTGATCGGTGCTGTTTGTTTGTTCGTTTGATTATGAACAACTCAAAAAGTAATGAACAGATATCTCAGAAATTTTGTTGGTGGGTCACTTTTTCATCAGGGATGGACCCTATTGATTTTCACCACGATCAGTCAAACAATATGGCCACCACGGCAACCTTCTTGAAATCCTATGACACGCTGGGAGTGCCTCTGGTTTTATAAATTTTAATTTTGTCATAATCCAGTGCAAAGCATTCTAAAACCAGCAAGTCTTCAAATTAGTTTCAATATCGTGGGCAGACATTTTTACTCGGGGAATTTAATTTTATTCAATCAAAGGCCACTTCACTGGACTGTGCCACGGTGCTCGTAATGACAGTTAAACTCGTTCCTTTCTTTGTTTCCATGTCTTTGTTCAGAGGGCCTTCAGTAAGCTTACCCGTTATGGCTTGATTGCCCGCAAGCTGTTCTCATTTAAGCTGACCTGATTAACAATCAAACTATATTGACTGAGTGACCAAGACCCATACATGACCTATAACAAGAAATGGTTATGAAAAAGTGAAAGCCTATTGCCTGCATTTATATAATTGATATGGCATTGTAAGGATGACAATATAAATGCAAAAACCCAAAACTTTTGCTGACTTCGCAGCTGTGCAACGTGTGCAACAACCAGGGAAACCCCCCCCCCCCCACAAGGGCCGTTTTGAAGATCGCCCTTGTAAAAAATTCTTATTCTTATATTTTAGGGCTCACTGTGGCCATTTTTTTTCTTTTGTTTTTCTTTGCATTTACGCAAATTGTTTAAAATGGAGTAGTGTTACATCACTTTGCATACCTTGTTGCTTACTACATTTGGCTCAAAACTCATTACTAACAATGAACATCACTAAACAATGTAATTTAAAGCAACAGATATCTGCTTTTCCATCCTTGTTCCCATTGAGTTCCAGTCTTCAATTTACGACCCCAATTCAGAAATAGTTGGGACAAAGTGTAAATTGTGAATAAAATCAAAATGCAATGACTTTCAAATCACACTAGCCAGTATTTTATTCACAATAGAACAGAGATAACATAGCAAATGTTGAAACTGAGAAATTAAAAAAAAAAATGTCCACAAAATGAGCTCATTTCAAATTTGATGGCCGCTACAGGTCTCAAAAAAAGTTAGGACAGGGGTCTGTTTACCATGGTGTAGCGTCCCCTCTTTTTTAACACAGAGTGGAGGCGTCTGGGTATTGAGGAGACGGGTTTCTTGAGTTTTGCCACTGGAATTTGATCCCACTCTTGTTTAATACAGGCCTCCAGCTGCTGGAGAGTTTTGGGTCTCTTTTGACTTTTTGTTTAATTATGCGGCAAATGTTCTCAGTCAGTGAAAGATCGAGACTGCAGGCAGGCCAGTTCAACTCATGGACTCTTCAACTACGAAGCCATGCTGTTGTAATAGCTGCTGTATGTGGTTTTGCATGTCCTGCTGAATTACACAAGGCCATCCCTGGAATAGACGTCCTCTTGGGGGAGCATATGTTGCTCTAAAACCTTTACATACCTTTCAGCATTCATGGTGCTTTTTAAAACACGCAAGTGTCCCACACTATTTGCACTAATGCATCCCCATTCCATCAGAGATACCTACTTTTGAACTGAACGCAACAATTTGTTATGGCTCCTCCCATTAATTTTTAGTGTGGGCTTTATTTAATCACCACGGCAAAAGAGTGGGTATTGGGGGATAGAAAATTAATTGGAACTATACTTTATGAATGTACTTTTCAGATGCACTGATAATTTACCACTGTTGCCTATCCCGTTTAAGCCATTTCTCTTTGAGCCAACCGATGTGTTTTTCAACAATAGCCCTGTACCGGGGCTTTTGGTTGATAGCTTAGCTTTGATCAAACATCTTCGAACTGTAACAGCACTTACAGGTAGTTTAATATCATAGATTTTTCTGGAAGTGATGATTGGCTGAATCTTTTCCATTCTGACTATTATTTGATACGTTTTAACAGTAGTTGCTTGTTTTCTTCCCTATGTTACAGGTTTTGGTTGCCATTTTAAAGCATTTGAGATCACTTTAGCTGAGTATCCGACAAACCCCAATTCCAATGAAGTTGGGACGTTGTGTAAAACGTGAATAAAAAAAACAGAATACAATGATTTGCAAATCCTTTTTAACCTATATTCAATTGAGTACACTACAAAGACAAGATATTTAATGTTCAAACTGATAAAGCTTATTGTTTTTTGGAAATATTCACTCATTTTGGATTTGATGCCCGCAACACGTTCCAAAAAAGCCAGGATAGGGGCAACAAAAGACTGGGAAAGTTAAGGAATGCTCAAAAAACACCGATTTTGAACATTCCACAGGTAAACAGGTTAATTGGAAACAGGTAAGTGTCATGATTGGGAGTAAAAGGAGCATCCCCAAAAGGCTCAGTCGTTCACAAGCAAGGATGGGGCGAGGCTCACCACTTTGTGAACAACTGCGTGAGCAAATGGTCCAACAGTTTAAGTTTCTCAGCATGAAATTGCAATGGAATTTGGGATTTCATCTTGAGTCCATAATATCATCAAAAGATTCAGAGAAATTTCTTCACCTAAGCGGCAAGGCCGACAACCAACATTGAATGTCCATGACAATCCAACCCTCAGGTGGTACTGTTTTAAAAACCGACATTATTCTGAAAAGAATATTACCAAGTGGGCTCAGGAACACTTAGGAAAACAATTAGTTTACACAGTGTGTCGCTAAATCTACAAGTGCAAGTTAAAACTCTATTATGCAAAGTGAAAGCAGTATATCAACAACTCCCAGAAACACCGCCAGCTTCTCTGGGCCCGAGCTCATCTGAGATGGACTGACACAAAGTGGAAAAGTGTGCTGTGGTCTGACAAGTCCACATTTCAAGTTGTTTAGGAAATCATGGACGTTGTGTCCTCCGGGCCAAAGAGGAAAAGCACCATCCAGATTATTATCATCATAAGTTCAAAAGTCAGCATCTGTAATGGTATGGGGTGGAATGACCCATTGTCTTACTGGGGCCCATAATCTTACTCGACCCATTATCTTACTAAGAGTAAGTAAGATTATTGGCAGTGATGGAGGAAATCCTGAAGTACAGTCCTTCAGTAAAAGTACAGATAACCAGCAAAATATATACTCAAGTAAAAGTAGTAGTGCTGCATTAACAATCCTACTTAAGTAAAAGTAAGAAAGTACAGTATCTCACAAAAGTGAGTACACCCCTCACATTTTGACAATTAATTTATTATATCTTTTCAAGGGACAATGCTACAGAAGTGAAACTTCTATATCTTCTAGTATAGTAGTCATGGTACAATATGTGTAGCAGTGTAGATTTTCTGCACTGTCCAAATACCTGAACAAACAGTCACTATTTCCAAAATGGATGGCAACAAAAGTGAGTACACACCCCAATTGATAATGGTCAACCAAGCAATGAAACGCGACTTGTTTATCATGTTCATGCTTTTGTCTGTTTGACTGGGCCATATGAGGTTGTGTAACATGTTGAAGGGTTAAATTGTGGTGCTTTGGGTGCAATGCTTTCATTCTGGTCACTGGATGGTCAACATGGCACCTCATGGGAAAGAACTCTCTGAGGATCAGAAAAAGAGAATTGTTGCTCTCCACATAGATGGTCTAAGCTACAAGAAGATCTGTGAAACCATGAAACTGAGCTACAGCACAGTGGCCAAGGTTATCCAGCGGTTTTCCAAGACTAGTTCTGCTCGGAACAGGGCTCGTCAGGGTCGACCGAAGAGGTTGAGTCCTCGTGCTCTGCGTCAGGTGCACAAGTTGGTTTCAGAAAACAGACGCAGGAGTGCTGGCAGCATTGCTAACAAGGTTGTAGCAGTGAGATAACAGCCTGTCAGTGCTCAGACCATACGCCATGCTCTGCGCAAAGTTGGTCTGCATGGCCGTCAGCCAAGATGGAAGCCTCTTCTGAAGCTAGCCCACAAGAAAGCCCGAAAACAGTTCGTTGAAGACAACCAGTCCAAGAACATGAACTACTAGAACTATGTTCTGTGGTCTGACGAGACTAAGATAAACTTGTTTGGCTGGCATGGTGTCCAGCATGTGTGGCGGCGCCCTGGTGAGAAGTATCAAAACAAGTGTGTACTGCCTACAGTCAAACATGGTGCTGACAGTTTCATGGTCTGGGGCTGCATGAGTGCTTCTGGTCCTGGGGAGCTGCACTTCATTAATGGAATAATGGATCTAACATGTACTGTGAGATTCTGAAGCAGAACATGATGCCCTCCCTTCAGAAACTGGGCCGAACGGCTGTTTTCCAATATGATAACGACCCGAAACACACCTCCAAGATGACAATTGCCTTCCTGAAGAAGCTGAAGGTGATTGTATGGCCAAGTATGTCAGACCTGAATCCCATTGAGCACCAGTGGGGCATCCTCAAGAGGAAGGTGGAGGAGCAGCAGGTGTCCAACATCCACCAGCTCCGTGATGATGTCATGGAGGAGTGGAGGATCCCAGCAACAACCTGTGCAGCTCTGGTGAATTCCATGCCTCGGAGAATCAAGGCAGTGCTGGACAACAATAGCGGTCACTCTAAATATTGACACTATGGACACAATTTGGCATGTTGACAGTAAGGTGTACTCCCTTTTGTTGCCACCCATTTTGGAAATAGTGACTGTTTGTTCAGTTATTTGGACAGTGCAGTAAATCTACACTGCTACACTTATTGTGCAATGACTACTCTAGAATATATTCAGTTTTCATTTCTGTAACGTTGGCCCTTAAAAAGGTATACTAAATTAATAGTCGAAATGTGAAGGGTGTAGTCACTTTTGTGAGATACTGTACTTGCTTTCAAATGTACTTAAAGTACTAAAAGTAAAAGAACTTGCACGATAGGTTGTCTCATGATTTCTCGGCCTACATTTCAACAAAAAAATTGTTTTGGGCTGTGCCTTTTTAATTATTTAGATCATCCCTGTCGGTTAAAGTATAATCTGCCCAATTGAAGTGTGAACTGTATAACTGAGGGTGAGCCTAATAAGTATGCTAACTTTTACAATAAACAAAAGTTGTTGCTGGTAAAATGACTAATAATGGCATCTGTAGAGGCATAAGTATTACTTGTAGCAACATCTGCGTTATTTAATATCATTAAGCAAAACCAGTAAAGAAGACTGGTTATAGTATATTCAAATAATTTATTTTATTATTAGTCTATTCAATGTAGACCATTTACACTCTGTTGGCTTCATTATAGGGGGAAAAAAAAACAATGTATCCAGAGTTTGCACTCCAGGCAAAAACTAGGCCAGTTTAGGCAGGTCTTGAGAAACGCAGAATGAAGGAGTTTGAAATCTAGCCATTTGCCAAGCAGCCAAACCTATTCCGGGGGGGGGAACAGTAACAGTTCTTTAAAATTAGGGTTGCAATAAATGATAGATTGATAATCCGTGTTGTAAATGGGGAAAGATTTTAAAAGGAGGGGCTAATATATTTCGGGGTGTTTTATTGTTGATAAGGGAGTTCATAATATTAATATCGGGCATGTTGTGTGTGCCATCGCAACCCAATGTGTCACCTGTAACATGGATTACCACATACAGCCGCAAGAGAAATTAAACTCTAAATTTTCTTGACTGAATGCTTTTTGTTTTTTACACATCTGAATCTTTCTCTGGGTACCCAAACATCAGAGTAAGCCAAAAATGTGCTGATTAGCATTCATTCGACATTGGTGACTGTTGCATACGGAATTCTTTTGCCCCTGCGTTTTTGACCGATTATGCTGTCCACTGCCTAATAGCATGAAAATGTATCCATCTCCTTACTTGAGCTGCCAGACTTTGGCACGGCGTCCCGCACGTCGAAATATCGCAGCCGCATTTATAGTTTGTCATGGCACGGATCTATTATTCTGTGATAACCACTGAATGTAACTACTCGCAAATTGTTCCATAAATCTGAGTTTTTGCGTTTAGTGCCCAGTTGTGATTGTATGTATTCATCCGCCTACATTTCGTGCACCGTTGAATTTCTTTGTTTGAGTGGAGATAGCTTTTCCCCGCTGCATTTGTTAGAACCGTAACGCATAACAGTGATCTTCCCTTTTTGTCAGGTCTGCCCGTTTTATGGCGCTAGTAGACAGAAAACGTGTCCAATGAAAGGGTGATCGGAATAATTCAACACGTTGATGATTTTTTTTTAAACGATTTTAGGCTAGCTATAAATCAGCCATAAAAATGGGAGTTTGACCCGGTACACTAATAACATGAATGGGTGATGTAGGAAGTCATGGAATTTTATTTGATATTTTTTGCTTTATTCTACCCCGATAAAGTATGTGTCAGAGAAAAAACATTGTGAGAGTCCGAAGCACAATTTACATGAGCAAAATATCTGACTCTGTGTACACACATACAGAAAATCACCGCGTTCAATCCTGAGATATCATGGTTGTTTCTTACACTCCTGGTCTGATAATATTTGATGGAAAATCCAGTATTTTAACTCCAAAAATGTGATGTTTCCTGTGTGTTCTCTCACTGTTTCCTGTTATTTGTGTGGACCCACACTGTTGAATGTTTGGCAGAGGTACTGAGGTTGTCAGAGGCAATGCAGATCTCGCAAATACCCTATTCAGGGGGATCAGTCTCAGGATCCATGTTAGGTGAATCTGGTTTCGTTCGAATGCGACTGCCGCTTCCAAAGACGCGCTCTGCCCTCATTGGAGGCCGGGATAGTACTACCTGGTTGGTTTAAACTTCTGAGGCAGCAACGCAATTTGTTTTGTGAAGGGAGCATTTTGGCGAGTGATCTTTAAATGTAACGAGGTTCATTTTAGAAATGTAGTGGAGTAGAAAGTACAGATAATAGCTCCAAAATGTAATGGAGTAAAAGTCAAAAGTTTGCTCTATAACTTTTACTGAAGTATAGATACATGAAAAAAGTACAGTAACAAAGTATTTGTACTTCGTTACATTCCACCACTGATTATTGGCGTAGGTATCTGACCCATAGTCTTACTCTAGCCCATAATCTTACAGAATTTTTGACCCGTTATATCACTGCAAACAGCCCCATAATCTTACCATGTATCCTAACCCAAAATCTTACTTCAATGAGGCCCATAATCTTACTATCTCTTTCGCATGCATAATCATCATGATATCGTCTTTATTAGGCAATCAGTCATCATCATCATGATCACCACCACCAACTCCAAAATTGGTTCTTTTCATGCAGTTTGCATTCAGGGCACCATTTTTCTGAATCCTACTGTCGTGGCTTTCTTTCGCCGCCATCTCGATTGGCGGTCGGACCACTCAGTGGTGGACACCATGCAGGTACTATATTTAAAGGATTTTCGGATCATTAGGAGTAGGGGGTAGTGGTAGGGGTGGGGCGAGGGGTAGGATTTAAGGCTAGAAGTATCTGTAGCCGCCACCTTCCATTTTCATTGGGTAATAAAATATTATATCTTTGAAGTATTTTTATATTATAATATAATATATAATATCTTTCATCACCACTTTAAATGTGCCCTTCATTTGCAATTGTGATGTCGCCATTCTTTTTCCATCATTAGATGGCGCTGCGACTGTATGAACTTTTCCACTGTGACGTTGCACGGAATGTCGACGATCACACTACTGTCACGTCTTGGCTTCATGCTCGCATCTCGCATTGCTGTGGAGACGACGTCTTGAAGACGATGAAAAGGCCTGATATGGTCACAGCAACATCTTTCCGTGAAGAAGTAGCGACATCATCATTGCTAAATGCATATTGATGAGAAAACAAAAAAAATACAGGAGTAATTAATATTCATATTTACCAGAAAGCTGTATTTTAACCATTTTTTGAACTCGTATTAAACTGTGGTAACTTATTATTGATTACATGTACCAAATGGTAAACGAAAACACAGCCGAAAATGATCTCACAATCCAACAAATTCCTTTTGCTTCCACACTGTGTCTTTGGTACTATGCAACATTGTCAAAGTTAAAACGTTGCAAACTTAACTATATAGAAAACGATTACTCTGTCCTGGAGTGGATACAATGATTAAAGTTGAAACGTCACAAATTTAGCTAAATAGTCAACAGTTACTCTGATGATTGTTATTACTGTTGAACTTAAATAAATTACTTAAATTACGAATGCTGATCTGGTTCTCAAACACTGTTGAAAGCCCGAGTTCATGGGCTATATTGTGGGAAATGTGGATGGATGGATAGTAGCGAGCCACCAGATCTCGGAACATTGTTGAAACCCTGTTAAAGGTCCCGATCATGGCCAAATCCATGTCTAAAGTTTTTTTCATGATAAGTTCAATCAATTCTGTTGGTATCGTTGAGATCTAGTGGGTGAAGTACCGGCATCTCCTCACTTCCTACGGGTTGATTTATGTCATTTCCATAGTACAAATTGTGGGGAGGCTCATCACCATGAGTCTCATCATGGTTACCGCATCATCGTTAATAACATCATGTGGAGCAAACTCATCTACAGCCTCATCACTGTTAACACCCTGAGGAACAGATTCATCTTCCGAATTTTCATCACTAATGTTTTCAAGAACACTGGCAGTGGCACTTAGGCTGACATAATGAGCGAAGTGTCGGAGCAACAGAATCGGAAGACCAATAACGAAACGGCCTGCAGGGCTAGGGGACGATGTGCGGGTCACCTGAGGCCTTAAGATATAAAAAATCACAACATTTGCGTTGAACAGTTTACTCGCTCGTTGAAGTGTGATACGGTCCACAAACGTTCCATCATTTTCCATGCCTGTCAGGTACTCGTTGAAATGCACATCTGGTATATACTCACCTAGATAACCGCCAGAGGGATTGAAGGGATAGGTCTCTGACGATCTCTGACCTCAAGCTTGAGGCCGATCGATGAACTCCCAGAAGTGCAAGCTGGTCTGCCAATGCCGCAAGCTGGCAGTTTCCATCTCCTGGGGGGTCATACTGAATGTAGGCCCCTACATGCCCTAGCTCGGTCAGACCATCACTGTGCGTTTTGATGATGTAATATTTCCTAATCCTATGGTAGGATCCCAGTGAGAAAGCCTCTCCTCAACGTTTTTCATGGGCCCTTGTTCCACTGGTGATGTCCTTGACAGACATACTTTCTTTCCCCAGACCTTGATATCTAACTTTGTACCGATGAGATTTGCACTTGAGATCAATTATCATAGCAAGGACATTCCTGAACCGTTTAGGTTCGTGGCATTTGCTGTCGTGCAGTTTAACAAGAACTTGCTCATTTTTGTTGTAAAGGGATGGGGGACGGCGACGAACATTACTAGTGACCATCCTGTTCACCTTCAGTACGTTTGCGTCGGCAACGGCCTTGCGCATTTTTTTTTGACAATCATTTGACTTCCTCAGATTATTCTCATGAGCCTTTTTTGGCATTTTTTGTGGAGAATTTTTCTCGAATTTTTCTCTTTTTTATTTGTATGTGCTTTCAGCCAGCTATTCCTTATTTTCGGTTTACCACCATGATCAAAGAGCTAGTTTGTCACATTGGGTAACAAGAGTAGTCGACACTGCAGTGTGCTGCCATTTTACTTAGTGGCGATCTGTTTTATTATTTATATTGCATTCAACGAAATGCAATGCCTTAAACTTTCACTCAATTAAAATGCGAACAACTATAACTGGGTTGCTAGTTGTACTTGTTCCTTATAGGGTGTGAAAAACGTTTTTACAAGCTTGTGTTTCGCTTGGATGATCGGAATTGTAAACAGCAAGCTTTCCGCCTGAGTGAACGTTCTGACCGTAAAATAAGCAGTTCCTCTAACGAGTAGCTGTGCTTGTTGGTGGCTGTGTAGAAAAATGGATGAAACTCTGAACTTTTTTGTGGAGAAAAGGCATGTTTTTGGTTTGGAGAGGTCACTGGTGACCATTGATGTCCAGCTGCACCTATATTGATAAACTCATGCTAAATTCAACTAGAAAATTATGCATTCATATTGAATTTCATGAGTACAAAGTTGACTTGCATTAAAAATATGATTATTTTATGAATTGACAGTGTGCCATTTTCAGGGCTTTGAGAGTTTGGGAAGCCACCTGGATAGCGTTCTTCTTAAAAGTGGATAATTAGCTTGTCGGGACGAATGTCCGCAGAGCTATTGTCGTACCCCTGGCGTCTGTGTCCGCGTCCGTCCTCGTGCAGAAAAACTTTAACCTTGCCCCCCGGCGAGCTTTGTTGTCTATCTGACAACTTTTGTTTAGTATTTCATTTTGTTAAAATTCAGATGAAGAGTACTTGTGATCTAGGAGTTTATTACCCAAGATATGTATTGTTTTAACCCCCAGCCGTTTTTCAATCCTCCGTATTATTTGTTTTACAATTTCAATGGTGAATTCTCATGAAGTCCACACAGCTACTTCATGTTAAAAAATAAAAAAATTTTTATGTTCGTTCACCGTTGATGTTACTTCTTGATGAGGAGAGTGTTGCTCCTAGTAACGGTGCGCTTAATGAAATGGTTTGCAATTTCATCCAAACGTTGGCCAACGTTAGTTAGCACAAAAACTCAGTAGCTAGCGAACGAGCTAACCAGCCTCACTAATGTTTTAACTGACTTAGTTACGAGGCTAATTCATGACCACTTGCTAATCCACGAAATAATCACGATTCACAGTTTTATTGGTTTATACAGTGGCGCTTGAAAGTTTGTGAATTTAGAATTTTCTAGATTTCTGCATAAATATGACCTAAAACATCAACTGATTTTCCTGAAAGTAGATCAAGAGAACCCAGTTTAACAAATGAGACAAAAATATTATACTCGGTCATTTATTTATTGAGGAAAATGATCCAATATTACATATCTGTGAGTGGCAAAAGTATGTGAACCTTTCCTTTCAGTATCTGCTGCAACCCCCTTGTGCAGCAATAACTGCATCTTAATATTTCCGTTAACTGTTGGTTTGTCTTGTACAACAGCTTGGAGGAATCTTAGCCCATTCCTCCATACAGAACCGCTTCAACTCTGGGATATTAGTGGGTTTCCTCACATGACCTGCTCGCTTCAGGTCCTTCCACAACATTTCGATTGGACTAGGGTCAGGACTTTGACTTGGCCATTCCAAAACATTAACTTAATTCTTCTTTAACCATTCTTTGGTAGAACAACTAGTGTGCTTAGGGTCGCTGTCTTGTTGCATGACCCACCTTCTCTTGAGATTCAGTTCATGGACAGATGTCCAGACATTTTCCTGTAGAATTTGCTGGTATAATTCAGAATTCATTGTTCCATCAATGATGGCAAGCTGTCCTGGCCCAGATGCAGCAAAACAGGCCCAAACCATGATGCTACCACCACCACATTTCACAGATGGGATAATGTTCTTATGCTGGAATGCAGTATTTTCCTTTCTCCAAACATAACACTACTCATTTAAACCAAAAAGTTCTATTTTGGTCTCATCTGTCCACAAAACATTTTTCCAATAGCTCTCTGGTTTGTTCGCGTGATCTTTATCAAACTGCAGACAAGCAGCAATGTTCTTTTTGGAGAGCAGTGGCTTTCTCCTTGCAACCCTGCCATGCACACCATTGTTGTTCAGTGTTCTGCGGATGGTGGACTCATGAACATTAACATTAGCCAGTGTGAGAGAGGCCGTCAGTTGCTTAGAAGTTACCCAGGGGTCCTTTGTGACCTCGCCGACTAATACACACCTTGCTCTTGGAGTGATTTTTGTAGGTCAACCACTCCTGGGGAGAGTAACAGTGGTCTTGAATTTCCTCCATTTGTACGCAATCTGTCTGATTGTGGACTGGTGGAGTCCAAACTCTTTAGAGATGGTTTTGTAACCTTTTCCAGCCTGATAGGCATCAACAACGCTTTTTCTAAGGTCCTCAGAACTCTCCTTTGTTCGTGCCATGATACATTTCCACAAACATGTGTTGTGAAGGTCAGACTTTGATAAATCCCTGATCTTTAAATAAAACAGAGTGCCCACTCACACCTGATTGTCATCCCATTGATTGAAAACACCTGACTCTAATTTCACCTTCAAATGAATCACTAATCCTAGAGGTTCACATACTTTTGCCCCTCGCATATATGTATTATTGGATCATTTTCCTCAATAAATAAATGACCAAGTATAATATTTTTGTCTCATTTGTTTAACAAGGTTTTCTTTATCTACTTTTAGGACTTGTGTGAAAATCTGATGATGTTTTAGGTCATATCTATGCAGAAATCTAGAAAATTTTAAAGGGTTCACAAACTTTCGAGCGCCACTGTATGTACCGAAATTAGCTAGCTGAGCAGGCGAGCCAGCTTGCTAGCCCAGCGTGTGAGCTAGTTTATTTGTTTCTTTATTTTTGATGACTATTAATGCCAGCTAGCAAGCTAAATGCTCGTGGTTCAATTCTAGCAACGTTTGTCAGCGGAATAATGGCTATTCATTCATGTTCTCTTGAAATAAAAGCACCAAATATGACTGTTAGCTAGCTTGGCTTGCTCTAGAGCTTAAATAAAGGACAATTAATGACACCTGTTTCAGAATGAATGAATTCTCTAATTAAACTCCACACTGCTATTATTTTGATCCGTTTTCATTGAATGAGTTAGTCACTCAGAACAAGGAGCGTGTATGTCATTACAGTTGGCTCTGTTGTTTGTCTATTGTACTATCACATCTGCAAGTAAACTAGACAGTCCTGTTGGCTGCGACCGCGTGGGCGTAGCCCCCATAAGCCAGCTTTTCCCCTTTTTTGTGCCTTATTCGGCCAATACTGTCGCCTTGGCAACTGAAATCGATAAGTGTTATCAGTGAAGTATATCACATGTCCATACGACAGTAAAGATCAAAAATTGCTGCCTGTACAGCAGGGGTATTCAATTACAAATCAAAGAGGTCCAGATAGTAAAAATTTCTGCATATAAAGGTCCGCGGCATCATCATAAAAAAAAAAAAAAAGTTGCATCATAATACAGTCGCATACAATCATACAGGCTACATACAATCAAAAATAATAACAAATAAATGTAAAAGGAATCTAAATGAGTGAGTGAATGAGTGAACTCACTTCAAGTCAAATAAGATCTCCACTTGTAAAATAACATACAAGCAAATCAAAGCTGTGAGACATGACTGTGCCTCTTAAAAGTGCTTACACTTTTTAGAAAAAGATAGATAAAAAGTCTAGCTTGAGTGTCCTTTCTTTGTTCTGGCTTTGTATGCCAGGATTTTAAAGGGGGGGGGGGCTCAAATCATCCCTTAAAAATAATGATTGGTCATGACCTGTTTTCAATCATTTAAATTACCATTAGGGAAACTCCGAAAACTCAACATTATCAGGTGTGGTCAGTTTTCATTAACAACTAATACCTGCCAGCTATCATGCATTTGGTGTGAATTATGTGGCATAATTACATTCCTCTGTTGTTGTCAGCAATTACTCAATCAACGCGTACGTAAGAGATTCTCGTGCAGAAATGAAGTCTTTTTGCATGGAGGCTTATCAGTTCCACATGCTTTACGGTGATCATGACTTTGGACTTCTCTTGCTTTTCTTTACTCGGGTTGGAAGCAATGGAATTGCATAAAGACATTTCAAATGATCTTGTTGCATTTAAACAATCATGAAACACATGCATTGCTTCCAATTTGACTGTAAACGGGTCATGACCAATTGTTATTTGTCAGGGATGGGTTTTAGGTCTGCTTTAGGTGTATTTGCTTCATGAGATTAGCGTTTTCAATTAAGTTTTGTCAGAGATATTGCGGGGCACGTCTTGCAAATGAAAACAATGCCTTCATGGACTTGAAAATGCAAACGCAAAGTGGAGGATTACTTTAATATTTCTGTGATAATACAAATAATGCTCATGCTTCTTGAAAACGAAAAAGCATCTCCGATAATGTATTTGCTTTATACGATTAGCGTTTTCGATTTGTTGTGATATTGCAGGGCACTTCTCGATAATGTAAATGAGGAATATATTTTCATTTTCCAGTTGTAATAAAAATTGCACACATGGACTTGAAAATGAAAATGCAAAGTGGAGGATTACATTTGCATTTTCATCATGATACAAATGTGCTTGTATTTTGAAAATGAAAATGCATTTCTGACATTGCATTTTCATTTTCATTTTGTTAACTATATGCATCCATACACACATGCGCGCACACACAAAGATATGCAGTGGCCATGCATGATTACAGAACTGGAATGGCAATAGGATAGGTTGCAGGGTCAGTTTCTGGGAACAGCTTTACCTCTGAATTAAACCCCAGTATATGCCTACATAAAATGCATTGAAGAAGTCAGTAGCTGTCAAAGTATCTGAAAAATTCTTACAGACTCGATGGTTTGCATTGTAAAAGTATAAAGATGCCCTGCCTCTTTGAGATTCCCTGTGAGTGGAGCATCATTTGTCAGAGAAATGTCTGGAAAAGCTACCAACGAGCAACATGCTACAATTAGGAGTAGTCAGAGCTGGTCCCCCCAACCCTCCAACCTCCTTCTCTTCCAACTACTGGGGTAATTGCTGGGCTGCCCCACACATTCGCCCTTGATACCAATGGGTTCCTGATGACTCATGGGGGGCCATGAGGCAAATCGAGAGATGTCCCGTGGCAAAGTGCCAAGGTGTCCACAATGAGCATCTGAATTCCTCTGTAAGGCTGCTCACATGAATGTTGAGCAGTGAATTGCTCATCTCCACTGCCCCCTCCCATTTGCAGGTTTCCACTTCTTATAGGGCATCACCTCATCTCCTTGATCCTTAATTTCTTCCTGCTCCCTGTTGCCTCTTACAGTCAGTTAATTAATATGTGGTCATACCTTTTCCTCAAATGTTTTTTTTTTCTTCTGTGCAACTGCAATTCAGTGGAAATGCTTGTTAGGAAAGTTCTCTCACAACTTTATGGGAAAGTGTAGCCAACTCCTTCCATTTTTTCTTGCAGATGGATGTTCCCCAAAAAGCTGAGCCCACCCCCACGCACACACCCTTCTAGCGCATTTAGTAATTTTGACCAACAAAAGAAAAGTCGGGTAATACCACTGGTACTCTTGACATTCGCATTTTTCTTTCCCAAATACGAGCAGAGATGGGCGACTTTTGAGGACGCTTGGCAAGAGACAAATAAATGCGAGTTCTCAGTCTCGTTTTCTCTCGACCTTTTCCTCTGACAGATAATTGATGGTTGTGGAAAATTAGAGGAAAGGTGAGAGTCAGCTGGGGTGAGCCATGTGTTTGAGGTGGGGTGGAGAAGATTTGGGACTGCAATTTACCAGCATGGTTTCACAAGCTACTTTTATTTCTTGCAGCTTCTATTCAGCTGTGGAGGTCCCGTCTGTGCCGGGTGATTTACTCCATGGCAAACTGTCTGCTATTGATGAAGGTACGTGAGCGTTGGTAAGCCGCAGAGTTACTGTATTTCACAGTCTATGTTGGAGGGCATTTTTATGGAGGCAATGAATGCCCATAAGAGAGAAACACAGCTAATTTTGAGGAAAATAATATAATGGAAAAACCCTATGGAACATCTCTGAATTTCTGCAAATCTCAAATTCAGGCATGTGAGTTTTCCGTCTATCGAGGGAATTCCGACTTTTTCATCCTCATGATGAAAACAAAACTTTTTTTCTACTTTTTTTTCTGGCTTCTGTGTCTTTAATAGCGCCATTCATTGATTAATCATTCCCAGTTTTAGAACGATTGGTAAGATGCAGTCAGTGATTAGTCTTCCTTTGTCTGTTCAGAAGCGTTGAGGCATGGACTGTCAGCTTGTCTTCTCACAATCTCCTCTTTCTTTGTCTTGGGTGACAACTGCAGTTGTGGTATGTATTTTGGAGTTACAGGGGAGCGTGAGGGGGAATAAATTTGTCTAAGGTTATTACGTTCGGCTTTTCTTGGAATTCGTTTTTGATTGCATTTCAGCTAACTTACCCGTAAAATGTTAGCTCATAAATGACTGAATGACTCAATAAATTCCTCATTGTCTTTAAAATTTGCTGTGTTTGCATGTTTGTTTTTTACTTTACCTTGTCGTTATGTCTTCTTTCAAGTTTTCCTTTGGGTCAGATTTTACAACGTTAGGTCACTGAGGAAGCGCGAGGAGCTAGGTAATTGCATTCGGGTTATAGCGACGATGAAGTAAGATTAGGGGGTTAGCCAGCCGGGTCAGTTACGTTTGGCCTAATGCCATGGGTCTTTTTGGGGTTCAAGCCCATAGGGCTGAAACCCTATTGTTTTTGTGCTGGTTTATTATTATTACGGATTCAAGCCCGTAGGGCAGAAACCCTATTGTTTTTGTGCTGGTTTATTATTCTTAATATCATTACGATTATTATTATTATTATTATTATTATAAGGGGTTCAAGCCCATAGGGCTGAAAGCCTATTGTTTTAGTGCTGGTTAGGGGTTCAAGCCCGTAGGGCTGAAATCCTATTGTTTTTGTGCTGGTTTATTATTATTGTTATTATTATTATTATTAGGGGGTCAAGCCCAGAGGGCGGAAACCCTATTATTTTTGTGCTGGTTTATTATTAGGGGTTCAAGCCCGTAGGGCAGAAACCCTATTGTTCTTGTGCTGGTTTATTATTATTATTATTATTATTATTTATTCTTCAGAAATGTTTTCGCTAATTCCCATGGATGGTAAAAGATAGAGACCTGAAATTTTGCACATTGGTTGCAAGTTGTGTGTTCATGCTGAATAAGGCATTTTTAACTCACTCGGCCTGATTGGAGCGCTATAATTCAAGAGAAACAATTTTTCACTTTAAAGGTCACAACTCCTACACTGTAAGTCTGATTTACACGAAACATGGTACAGACATCCTTGGCCAAATCTTTACAACTTTCCCATTAAGACCTCTCAGGTTCACCATATTAGATTTCTGGAATTTTGAATTTTTTGAAAAACACATTTTTGAAATCTCCTCCTAGGCCTTTGGACGATTTCCTTCGAAATTTGCTGTGTATCATCATTTGACCAAGCTTATGAAAAGTTGCATAAGCCTGTTGAAATCTCATTTCGTTTCCAAGATAATGACCAATGAACTTCAGCAGGGGCGTGGCTTCGCGCATAAATGGATAAACATCAACAATCATTCGGCCAATCATCACATAACTTGCAGGATATGCCCATATAAGTACCAGGAACCAGGCGCGTGCAGGCCCATCCGGACGCTCTGGACCTTTCCCGGTTATGGCAAGCCGATAGTGACATAATTCGTCGGTATAAAACGCGTTTTGGGACGAGAGCACGTGTATTTTACGCCGTTATTGCTTTTATTTCGGCGCTTTTAACGCCGTTTTCTCGCGAGAACGCCGTTAAAAGCGCCGTTTTCATTTGAACATTAGCGGCGTTAATTACGGCGTTGTGGAAAACGGCGTTAAAAGCGCCGTTTTCATATGCAAATTAACGCCGTTTTTGACGGCGTTGTGGAAATCGGCGTTAAAAGCGCCGTTTCCATGGTAATGAGCTCCTCCCATTGATTTCTTGCAGCCAACACATATTAACTGCTCTCCTCCAATCACCTGCCTAGGGAAACCCTAACCCTAACCCAGATTTCTTTCTGCAGATCTTCCCGTCAGAAAGTTTGTACTAACCTGCAGTGCATCGCTACAGACTGATGCGTGCCTAAAGGAAATAAACCATGCACACTTTTTCAATAATTAAACATTTATTTGACAAATAAGGTTACCATTCTGTGAATAATATTGTCAGTTACATAGCATACTATTTATATGTATGAGCAGTATCTGTGGTCCATCTGGTTACTTTATAGGGCAAGTGAAGACTTATCGTTGCCCAATCATTCCAATAAGATCCTGCGTCAATCGCGGTTAACTTTTGACCAGAAAATAGGCAAACATACGCCGGGATTCGGCCCAGCAACATTACTACATTATCTCTGAACCTCAATCATGTTAACCAGCGGGTCTGGACCAAGTTCAAATGCGACATATCGCCACAAACATAGTTCGTATTGCTCAGCAAAGTCAATACAAAGGCGCGCGTCAATACGTTTCGCGGGTATTTGCGTCTTTGCTTTGACTTTGAATGTAATCTGTCATGCAAAAAATCGTTTCGCGTCCGGTGGGGAAACCAGCTTAATAGGGTTGTACCCGATTTTACTGATCAGGGTCTGCGTTGAACCCCATGCACGCTTTTTCAATAATTAAACATTTCTTTGACAAATAGTGTCGCTATTTTGTGAATAATATTGCCAGTTACATAATGTTTATGTATGAGGATCATACAGTATATAGCATCACACCCCTAATCATAAAAGCATATCAGAACTATGATTTATTGCTGTTTATTCAGCATTGATCTCTGCATTTTAGTTCACTGTACCTTGCAGCCTCACCTTGGGCTGTTTGTCCACATTTCTCTAATAATTAAAAACATATATTTGACAGATAATGGTGCTATTCTTAGAATTGTATCACCATAGCTAGAAAATCTGTTCTTTCTCCCTCAATTAGGCTCACCTGATGCTTGAGAGGGTGACACCCATGAATTACCATTGCAATTTCTTGAGGAGCCACAGGTTCAAATCCTAGTGGAGACATATGCTTCATGCATTTCTATGGATGCCCGCTCGATTTTTTTTTTTTTCATAGATTTTTGCAATTTTGGTTGAAAGTACATTATGCCTGGGTAAACATCTGTGAACCAATTTTCTGGTAGCCTGGAATTTTTTATTTTTATTATTATTATTATTTTCTTTTTTGCCTCACCTTGCAGTCTCACCTGTGCTGCAGTCTGTTCACCAAGCCAAGGAAATAGCTCTCATCCTTTTGCTTAAGTCTGGGCGAGAGAGGAAGGTGAATATATATTTTTTATGATATCATAAAAAAGAGATGATATTGGTAAAAATGTTCACTTTTCCATATTTAACATACAGTTTGAACAGGTTAAACATTTTGTAGATGGTGAAAAAGGCAGTTGGGGGGCGTTGGATGCTCGGTGCGGGAGGACCCCATTTAGCTGAGGGGGGTTCCCTAGACAGCAATTGGACCAGTTTCCGATTTCATTCTAAATATTGTCTTTTTAAAGGTTTTTATTCATTTTTGGAACTTAATAAATATTTATTCATTTTGTGCTGTGCCTCCTGCGCCTGTGACCCTTATTGGTGGTTTGGTTCATTCCTTAGGTAGAAGGTGAAGGTGGGTAAGCTTGTGCCTTCACCTGGTGAGAAATGTCAGAAAATAGTAAATCTAAGGGGGTTAATGTGAAGTTGCCAATACATGATATCATATGGATTGTGGTATGTGTTAGAAATAGATTATAAGAGTAAAGTAAAAGGATGAGAGCTATTTCCCTGGCTTGATGAACAGACTGCAGCACAGGTGAGACTGCAAAGTAAGGCTAAAAAAAAAAAAAAAATCACGGCTACCAGCTAATTGGTTCACAGACCTTGTTGTAATGTACTTTTCATCCAAAATCGCTAAAGTCTATGACTAAATCGAGCGGGCATCAACAGAAGTGCATGAAGCGAATGGCTCCACTGGGATTTGAACATGTGGCTCTTTTAGCAGAAGCAATGGTAGCAAATTCATGAGTGTCACTCTCTCAGCCATCTGGTGATTGAAGGAGAATGAACGTAGATTTTCTAGCAATGGTGATACAATTCTTAGAATGACACCATTATCTGTCAAATATTTGTTTTTAATTATTAGAGAAATGTCGACAAACTGCTCAAGATGAGGCAGCAAGGTACAGTAAACTAAAATGCAGAGATCAATGCTGAATAGACAGAAAGAAATCGTAGCTCTGATATCTTTATAATTAGGGGTGTGATGCCATATAGGCTACTATATGATCCACATACATAAACAGTATCCTATGTAACTGGCAATATTATTCACAAAATAGCGACCTTATTTGTCAAAGAAATATTAAATTATTGAAAAAGTGTGCGTGGGGTTCAATGCAGACCCTGATTAGTGAAATCAGGTGCAAAACTAGTAAGCTGCTTTTCCACCGGACGCGAAACGATTTTTTTACACGACAGATTACATTCAAAGTCAAAGCAAAGACGCAAATACCCGCGAAACGTATTGACGCGCGTCTTTGTATTGACTTTGCTGAGCAATACGAACTATGTTTGTGGCGATATGTCGCATTTGAACTTGGTCCAGACCCGCTGGTTAACATGATTGAGGTTCAGAGATAATGTAATAATGTTGCTGGGCCGAATCCCGACGTATGTTTGCCTATTTTCTGATCAAAAGTTAACCGCGATTGACGCAGGATCTTATTGGAATGATTGGGCAACGATAAGTCTTCACTTGCCCTATAAAGTAACCAGATGGACCACAGATACTGCTCATACATATAAACAGTATGCTATGTAGGCCTAACTGACAATATTATTCACAGAATGGTAACCTTATTTGTCAAATAAATGTTTAATTATTGAAAAAGTGTGCATGGTTTATTTCCTTTAGGCACGCATCAGACTGTAGCGATGCACTGCAGGTTAATGCAAACTTTCTGACGGGAAGATCTGCAGAAAGAAATCCGGGTTGAATTGATTGGTCTGTTTCCCTTGGCAGGTGATTGGAGGAGAGCAGATAATATGTGTTGGCTGCAAGAAATCAATGGGAGGAGCTCATTACCATGGAAACGGCGATTTTAACGCCGTTTTCCACAACGCCGTCAAAAACGGAGTTAATTTGCATATGAAAACGGCGCTTTTAACGCCGTTTTCCACAACGCCGTAATTAACGCCGCTAATGTTCAAATGGAAACGGCGCTTTTAACGGCGTTCTCGCGAGAAAACGGCGTTAAAAGCGCCGAAAAAAAGCAATAACGGCGTAAAATACACGTGCTCTCGTCCCAAAACGCGTTGTATACCGACGAATTATGTCACTATCGGCTCAAAACGCGTTGTATACCGACGAATTATGTCACTATCGGCTTGCCATACCCGGTGGCCTGTGTCCTAATTGGCCTGCCTGGCTGCCAATAAAATGCAGCCACTGGCCCGCTGTTTCCAGCCGGACAACACACACTTGTTGCAACAGCAGCAGCTTTGGCAACACCATGTTGACAGAGAACACGCCCCCTCACTGCATAGTGCACACGTAGCCAACATGAACTCTGTGATCAGAGGGTAGGATTGATCGAAATTACAGCGATCCCCGTTTTTCTTTTAGAGGACTCGTGTTGTGACTGGTAAGTTGCTTTATAGCCCGCCTCTACTCAGCCAAAACACTGGAAATGTAGAGAAGCACATGGAGCAGTCTGCGAGAGGAGGGGGATGAGTGAGAGAGACGCGTCCAGTGTTGCCAACTTAGCGACTTTAATCGTTAACGTTACTACTCTCGACATGCAGCGGGTGCTTCCGTCGGCCTGTCCCCCGTCACAGAGCACTCACTGGCGGCCCAGTCCTCTCGCCGCCGCCCCTCTTAGCTGGAGTCGGAGCAGGAGAAGTTCACCCCTCCGTGTCCAAACTGCAAATGAATCGCACATGCGAACCCGCCGCTTTTTCTCAGTGTTGGCGGGATAAATGTGATTTTTTTTTGTCGAAATAAATAACTGTCAGGCATGCAAACTCCTCACCTTTCGGCGAAATTCGCCGTGTTGAGTTCGAAATGGGCCAGATCCGAGGAGGGGGGTTAGCGAGCGACCGAGCGAGCAGAACAGTGGACCACAGAAAACTTCATAGACCTACAGTACACTCGTCTCGTGAGAGCAAATGACTGACGAGATCCTCTAATTGAAGCGGCAATTTACACCAATTTACAAGATGCCCCCTTCTGCCTAGCTTTTTTTTATAATGGAGCTAGCCTGAAGCAATTTACCCACGAAAGAAATCAGCTCAAGGCCTCCATTGTGGAAATTAGAACCTGCGGCAAGGTAAGGCATAAACGATCCAGTTATACATTTCTTAAAGTGATAGCCTTGGAACAGCTTAATAAATCAGACGTCAATGTTGCCGTTAGATTAAGTCCTGCACTTGGAACTTGCGCTGGTTTCGTTCGTGCCTACTGTGCTGTTCGTGATTCATTCTGCCATTAATAGGCTACACGGCTCTTTATAATCCTGTAGAATGCTCCATTCACTTCCCAACATTTTACTGTGACATTTCTTGATAACAGACCATTGTATAGCTTACAACAGGCTGCTGTTAAAGTGAAACAGAACGTTGCCATGAGGGTAAATTAACGAATCTGTAAAGTTGAATTTATTCCTCTATTTGACCGCCTCGCATAACGTTATCCTGGCCTATCAAATGAACTGCACAGTAGGTCTACCGACGTGATGTTTGCGAAAGTTTTAGCTAGACGAGCAAGCCTGTCTCTTCAACAACTTTTCTAAGAGTAGTTTAAACCTAAATAGGTCGCAGGCCATCTCCCTTGCTGCATTTATAATTTCGAGGGTGTAATGTGAATATAGGCCACTGGATGGCAGTATTTACCTTTTTTTTGTTAAGCTCTGACTGAAGCTAGGTTTGGGCATGTTTCGGGAATTTTTGAAACAAGTCCCAGAGAAAAGAAGAAAAAAGTCTAAAAGGTGGGAGGGGTCTGCAAAAGAGTATATAAAGGGGAGAATTGAGACAGTAAAGTGGTAGGAGAAATTGCAAGAAGAAGGATACATGTGACCAGACCTGTCATTCTGTTCAAGGCCTGTGAAGTTTCTTTTGTGGATTTTTGCCCCATAGAGCATTTTCCTCACCCGGGACATCACCAAGCCACCCCACCGAAAAGGGACTGTAAATATTTCTGTTTTTTGTCCTGTTAATCAATCTTGGTCAGTAGCGTAGTTACTGTAGTTGTTTAGTTGGCTGTTCATTAAATGTGTTTTAGTTTTTGAAACTGTGTCTGTCATCTGTTGCTGTTGCTGTTGTGTTGTAAATGTAATAACAAATTGGGGCCATAACAAGGGAGACTCATTTTTGGGAACAGATGAAAGGCTAAATAGGCCTACCGTCTCAGTCACGTATTTTATAATTAGTCACGAGTCTCCGCCATGTGGCGATGGGTGGTATTGCTTAGACCTCGCCCTGATGAGTAAAGCACATCTCGTTTTCTTGAATTAAAATAATAAATTATCAATAGCTATAGCTTTTTGAGTTTATTTTAAAACAATTGTGCAAATGTTTTATCCAGTATGATCAGTGAAATTAGAGAAGTATGGAACTTAGTTAAGTTTAATGTAGGTTGATAAAGGCATGAAAAAATGCATAAGGTATGCCTATTGAAAAGTGACTTTCCATGTAACCGTTTACTGCTTTTGAAGAGCTAGCCTACATGTGGTGATATACATTGTGTTGTATCAAGCACATGATCGGAGAGTGAGTGTAGCCTATACTGTGGCCTACCTGTTGTCACTGACAGGGCATGTGATCTTTGTCCAGGCCAAAACAAAAAAATGACATGTGCATAACTTGTTTATTTTGATTTAGGTGGTAAAAAGAGCATGTGATCATTGTCCAGGCCAAAAAGAAAGAAAAAGGACCTGTGCATAAGTTATAGTTGTTTGAACAGCATTATATTCAAGATGCCTCTGGTGATGCATGTTTCTATAACGCAGACTATGAAATTTACGTTTCCGTTCGCGCCGTGTGTCTGTGCGCCCTTCTCACCTTTTTCACCCATGACCAGTTTGCATGCTTGAACTACATTAATAAAGACACTCGCCTCGTCCAAACAGTTCCGTGTGTGTTTGCATTTCTCCGTGACACAAGCTAAACCTCCAGCTTAACATGGCTCAGTCTAAACTGTACAGTCAAAAGTACAGGCAGGAGTGGGAATCAAACCCTGAATTCAAAGGCAGGTTGAAGCAGTTTATTGGAGATGATACTCGGGCATACTGCATATATTGCAAGGCTGATTTCTATGCCAGACTAAGCGATATAAAAAAACACATGGCAACTCCAAAACGCATGCACAAGGTGTATTATGCAAATTATGTAATGCCTATCGACTTTTAGGACAGCGAATACAATAGTATTATATTCAAAATTGGTATTCTCTTTAGCTATTGTAAGCTGGCATGACATCTAAACGTATGGAGGACTGTGTGGCTCTCCTCATGGTTGTGTTTAATAGAGTGTTGTTGTGTGGCTGTCAGTCTAATAGTGTTGTTGTAGTTGCTCCCTGAAGTCGTCTTTTTTTGAAGAAAAACTCCACAAATTTTTCACCGCGCGTGCTTTGCGTCCACCGCAACACTTCAGTGGCCTGCTTGCTTGGTAGTCTCCCAGCCTGAATTGGATCCCCAGCACGCACCTGCCAGGAACATACTATGACAGTTTCATGCAAATCGGCCCTTAGGGGGCACTATAAATGCAAAAAATGGGCATGGCATGACACGAATCAGACTACAAATCAGCAAATGTTTGTCCTATAGCCGTAAAACTGACAGGATGTATTCATCTAAGTACTTGAAACGCACCCTAATAAATTTCAGTCAAATTGTCTGATAGGGGTGCTAAAAATGCAAATAAATAAATAAATGCAGCGTGGTATAACACAAATCAGACTATAAATCATAAATAGTTTTCCCAATCATTACAAAACTCTCAGGATATGTCCACATAAGAACCTGAAACATAGCCTGAAAGTTTCAATCAAAATAATCTGTAGGGGGTGCGGCAAATGCACATAATAGCCTAACATAACACAAATCAGACTATCCATCATAAGTTGTTGGTCCCATCATTACACTGGCAAAATAGGTCCACATAAATACCTGCAACAAACTCAAAAAGTGATTTTGTCCTCGCCGCCATGGTAGCAAGTGGAGGGAGGGGACATGGTATTCAGCTCTGTCCGTCCATCATGTTCATCCAGCTGTCCGTCATTTCCCCCTTGTTCTGAACGCGATATCTTAAGAACGGTTTGAACAATTCCATTCATCTTTGGTGGTAAGGTGTATAGGTGTGAAACCCCGACCCAGGTCGATTTCGGTGACCTTGGCCTAATTCTCAAGGTCATAACGACCATTTGACCATTGACAATTACCTTGTCAATACATCTCAAGAATGGTTTGACCGATTCCATACATCTTTGGTGGCAAGGTGTTTTGGTGTGATACACCGACCCCAGTCGCATTCCGTGACCTTGGCTTTATTCTCAAGGTCATTTTGACTATTTGCCCGCAAAAAAAATTCCAACATGATATGACAAGAACGGTTTGACCAATTCCATTCATCTATGGCCTCAAGGTGTATTATGGGCGGGGGACATAGTATTCAGCTCCATCCGTTCAGCCATCCATCCGTCCCGTCCCATTTGTTGTGAAGGCGATACCTCAAGAACTGTTTGAACCATTCCATTCATCTATGGTCTCAAGGTGTATTAGGGGGGTGCTCACAGCCCAGTCAATTTACGTGACCTTGGCATTATTCTGAAGGTCATTACAACCATTTGACCACTAAGAAATACCTTGTCAACATGATATCTCAAGAACGGTTTGACCAATTCCATTCAACTTTGCTGTCAAAGTGTATTAGGGCCGGGGGACATAGTATTCAGCTCCATCAGTCTGTCCGTCACGTCCCGTTTGTCTGAACGCGAAATCTCAAGAACGCTTTTTAACCGATTTTATTCATCTTTGGCTTCAATGTGTATTTGTGTGATACGCTGACCCCAGTCGATTTCCGTCACCTGGCAGGGGACATGACCATGTTTAGTGGCAACACTTGTTATTTTAGCTGTTTAAGCTTTCAACGACTGATGGTCTTTCTTGGCTTGAACCCCGGAATTGCTGCTTGCGGCTATATTTGTCCCCCACCGCAACGCGGAACGGGGAACTATGTATTCAGCAGCGTCCGTGCGTACGTCCCGTTTCTTGTTAACGCGATATCTCATGAACCGTTGCACCTAGAGTCTTCAAATTTGTTATAAACCTTACATTGGGGCATTACGCAGACACCAGTCAATATACATTGAAGTATGTGGTATTTACTAAAGCGGTATTTAATGAAGCGGCAGGGGACATGGCCAACTTTAGTGGCAAACACTTGTTATCATTTCTTTTCTTCAGAAATTTTTTCGCAAATTCTCATGAGATGGTAAATGGTAGAGAACAGAAATTTTGCACATTGTGCGTAAATGCTGCCCAAGCCATTTTTTACTCAATCGGCCAGATGAGTGCACTATAATTCAAGAAAAACTACACCTACGCTGTCAGTCCGATTTACGCGAAACTTTATGGACTTTCCTTTGTCCAAACTCTACAACTTTCCCATAAGGACCCCAAAGGTCTGCCATATGGATTTTTCTTCATTTTGAATTCTTTGAAAAACACACACCTCCTCCTAGGCCGTAGGTCCGATTCCTTTTAAATTCGCTGTGGATCATCAATGAACCAAGCTTTTCAAAATTTGCATAAGGCTTGTTGAAATCTCATTTCGTTTCCAAGATATTGAACAATGAACTTCAGCAGGGGCGTGTCTTGGCACGTAAATGGACAAAATAGAACAACCATTGGGCCGATCATCACAAAACTCACAGGATTTGTCCATATAAGTACCAGGAACATACACTGACAGTTTTATGCCAATCAGCATTTAGGCTGCACTATAAATTAAAAAATGGGCATGGCATGACACAAATCAGACTATAAATCGGCAATTGTTTGTCTTCGAGTCATAAAACTCCCTTGATATGTTCATATCAGTACCTGAAACATACCCTGAAAATTTCATTCAAATTGATGAATAGCGGGCGCTATAAATGCAAAAAAAAGCAGCGTGGTACAAAACCCAAAACCTGTGAAGGTGGCACATTATGTAAATCGTAGATAAAAACAGAATACAATGATTTGCAAATCCTTTTCAACTTATAATTAATTGAATACACTGCAAAGACAAGATGTTTAATGTTCAAACTGAGAAACTTTTTTTTTTGCAAATAATCATAAACTTAGAATTTAAAGGCAGCAACACATTGCAAAAAAGTTGGCACAGGGGCCTTTTTACCACTGTGTTACATCGCCTTTCCTTTTAACGACACTCAGTAAACGTTTGGGAACTGAGGACACAAATTTTTGAAGCTTTTCAGGTGGAACTCTTTCCCATTCTTGCTTGATGTACAGCTTAAATTGTTCAACAGTCCGAGATCTCCATTGTCGTATTTTACGCTTCATAATGCGCCACACATTTTCAATGGGAGACAGGTCTGGACTACAGGCAGGCCAGTCTAGTACCCACACTCTTTTACTACGGAGCCATGCTGTTGTAACACGTGCAGAATGTGGCTTGGCATTGTCTTGCTGAAATAAGCAGGGGCGTCCATGAAAAAGACGTTGCTTGGATGGCAACATATGTTGCTCCAAAACCTGCATGTTCCTTTCAGCTTTAATGGTGCCTTCACATATGTGTAAGTTGCCCATGCCTCGGGCACTAATACACCCCCATACCATCACAGATGCTGGCTTTTGAACTTTGCGCCTATAACAGTCCGGATGGTTCTTTTCCTCTTTGATCCGGAGAACACGACGTCCACAGTTTCCAAAAACGATTTGACTCGATGTGGACTCGTCAGACCACAGGACACTTTTCCACTTTGCATCAGTCCATCTTAGATGAGCTTGGGCCAGCAAAGCCGGCGGCGTTTCTGGGTGCTGTTGATAAATGGCTTTCGCTTTGCGTTGTAGAGTTTTAACTTGCACTTGCAGATGTACCGACGAACTGTAGTTACTGACAGTGGTTTTCTGAAGTGTTCCTGAGCCCATGTGGTGATGTCCTTTACACACTGATGTCGGTTTTTGATGCAGTACTGCCTGAGGGATCGAAGGTCACGGGCATTCAATGTTTGTTTTCGGCCTTGTCGCTTTCGTGCAGTGATTTCTCCAGATTCTCTGAACCTTTTGACGATATTACGGACCGTAGATGACGAAATCCCTAAATTTCTTGCAATAGCTCGTTGAGGAATGTTGTTTTTAAACTGTTCGACAATCAGCTCACGCATTTGTTCACTAAGTGGTGACCCTCGCCCCATCCTTGTTTGTGAATGACTGAGCATTTCAGGGAAGCTGCTTTTATACCCAATCATGGCACCCACCTGTTCCCAATTAGCCCGTTCACCTGTGGGATGTTCCAAATAAGTGATTGATGAGCATTCCTCAACTCTCTGTCTTTTTTTGCCACTTGTGCCAGCTTTTTTGAAACATGTTGCAGGCATCAAATTCCAAATGAGCTAATATTTGCAAAAAATTACAAAGTTTACCTGTTCGAACATTAAGTAACTTGTCTTTGCAGTGTATTCAGTTGAATATAGGTTGAAAAGGATTTGTAAATCATTGTATTCTGTTTTTATTTATGATTTACACAACGTGCCAACTTCACTGGTTTTGGGTTTTGTATAATACAAATCAGACTATAAATCATAAATGGTTTTCCAGTCACGTGACCTTGCTTAGCGATGCAGACGTAGTCTTTCAAGCTCTCCCTCAAAACCCTCTTAAATATATATATTTTACCAAATACTTCAATTTTTTTCCTGCTCAGTTGCGTACCTAATGTCTTCTGCCAACATGTTACGTAAAAGGGAGTTGGAAAAGTCACCAGAAAAAAAGAAATCGAAGGAGACCGTGAGTGTTTCCCCAGACCTTGACGGCGCCATTCTGAGGGCTGTACGGCTAGCTATAGCCGAACAACAGCAACATTTTGATGCGTCTATTTTATCTGCAGTTAAAGCAGCGATGGACAGTGTGGTAGTGCCGCAGCTGGCTGATCTAAAAACTCAGATTAAGCAAGCAAACGATGCTGTGCAGAGTATAATAACCGATGTTGAACAATTGGGCAAAGTCGTGAACAAAAGCCAAGCTAGAGTTGACTCGCTCCAGGCAACAGTGCGTGCCAACAAACGAGATGTACAAGATCACAGTGGGCTAATCGCATCCCTCACCGATAAAATCACTGAAATGGAGGACAGGAGCCGGAGATCGAATTTAAGACTAGTAGGTTTAGCTGAATCCGCAGAAGGCTCAGATTCTATTGGTTTTCTTAAAACGCATCTGCCAAAGTGGATTCCATCGCTGGCCGGACGCGAGATAGCAATCGAGAGAGCGCACAGACTGTACAGCACAGATGGGAGAAGAAACAACCGCTCCCGCACACTCATTTTTAAGCTACTGGACTATGCTGACCGTCAGGCTATCCTTAAGGGGGCCCAAGAGTTTTTCCCCATTTCCCACGATCAGCAAACCCTATCCTTTTTTCCTGACTACAGCGCAGCGACGGTCAGGAAACGAATGGGCTTCAATGATGTGAAGAAGAAAATGACTTCAGTCGGCTTGAAACCTTTTCTCATATACCCAGCACAGCTCAAACTGACCTTTCAGCGCAGCACCTACAATTTCAAATCACCCGAGGAAGCGGAGCGGTTTCTCAGCGGCATCCAGGCTCCACCGGCCTACAACTCGAAGGCCTCAGCCGCAGTCCTGGCTAAAATGGCTCTCGAATCCGGTGATCAGCACATCAGTGGGGAGAACTCTGGTCCCGAAATGGATACACTCCAGCCCCAGGACTGACACCTTGTTGTCATGTGCTACTACTGGTTCGTTCATCGAGAATGGGATGCACAGGTGGACGGTAGGCTGTATTATTACGCGCTATCAAGGAGAACGATTTCTAGCTGATGTATAGCATATTGGTACTGATTATCTAGCTTCGATAGCATTTGGGTTTTGGGATGCTTTTGCATTGCGGTTAACGAGTCACGGCTCATAGTAAATTTACTTTCTTTCAAGCCTTGAGTTACAGGTTTACTCCTGCGTACCGGCGGCTTGTTACATTTCTGAACATAGTTACCATTTTTACCGTCATCTCCTTTTTATTGTTTTTGTTTTCAGAAGTTTCTTACAAAGGGAGTGCAGATCGCACATGTTTAATTTCACTTAAAAAACGGGGTATAGCGCTGGAATTGTCACAAATCTCTCTGATTTCTTATTTACTTAATCAATGGGCGATATTAATATAATCAGATGGAATGTAAAAGGCCTCAATTCCCCGATTAAACGCACTAGGGTTTTAGAATTCCTCCAACGTCACCAAGTATCGATTGCTTTTCTCCAAGAGACTCACCTCCGTCAAGGAAACGTTCACCGCTTCCAGAATAGGCGCTATAAAGTGATAGCGCACTCATGCGCAAATACTAAGTCAAAAGGCGTTTTGATTATTGCAGATAGGTGATTACAAATACATTTCGACCACGTAGAAGATAAGGGTGGTAGATTTGTTTCGGTGGTTGGTACTTTTAATAATAACACCCAGTTACTTCTATCTTCCATATATGCACCTAATGATTTTGATCCAACGTTTCTTTTGTCAATTCAGAATAGTCTGCTACAATTTCCTGATACTCCGCTTATACTGGCCGATTTTAACTCTGTTATAAACCCTACATTAGACCGCTCATCAGGAAATACCTTTGGCCTTGCTTCTTCAAAGGCATTGAATGACTTTATCAAAGACCTAAATTTAGTGGACATATGGCGCATTGGTAATAAATCGGCCAAAGAATTCTCCTTCTATTCTGCACGCCATCAGAGTCACTCCAGGATTGATTACATATTTGTGTCCTCTTCTCTGATTAGTAATATCCCACATGTTAAAATGCTGCCTATCCTTTTATCTGACCACTCTCCCATTCTTTGCAATTTTTTCCCTCCTGGCTGCTCCCCAAAACTGAAAAGATGGCGTTTTAACACCAGCTTATTAACTAACTTGGATTTTCTGGGGAAACTGAAACATCACCTTGCTGATTTTCTGGAGCACAATAGAGACTGTAATAATCCGAAAAACTACTATGGGAAGCCAGTAAATGTGCTATAAGGGGGTTTTGCATATCCTTTTCGTCTTTTCAAAAGAAAATGGAAAATAAAAGGTTTTCTGAGCTTGAACAAGAGGTGAGCAATTTGGAGAGGGAGCAAAGTGTATAGTTCTCAGAAGATAGAGCAAATTCTCTTTCTGTTCTGAAGAGTGAATACAATGCACTATCCCTCCAGAAGTCTGAATTTATTCTACACAGAACAAAATTAAAATATTACTGTCATGGAGATAGGCCTAATCGACTGCTTGCCTGGAGGCTGAAACAAAATGAAGCCAGATCATCAATAAATGCCATCAAAGACAGACAGGGTAAGGTAATAACAAATTCTGTGGGGGTGAAAGGTTTTTTGTTTTTTTTTTTATAAAGATCTTTATTCCTCAGATATAATTTTTAATCAGCAGAAATGCGCAGACTTTCTCAATCGTTTGTCATTACCTAAGCTAGATCCTTCTGACGCTGATTTTCTCGAGAGGCCTGTCACTCTAGAGGAGTTGAAGAGAGCAGCTGAATCACTTAATAAAGATAAATCTCCTGGTTATGATGGGATCCCTCCAGAATTATATGTTGCTCTATGGGATACTGTAGGACAGCTTGCATTAGATTCAATCAATTTTGCAATAACAAATAACACATTTCATCGGGATCAGAAGACTGCTATAATTACTCTTCTCTTGAAAAGTGGGAAAGATCCACTTGATTGTTCAAGTTATCGTCCCATTTCATTGATTTGTGGAGATTTAAAAATGTATGCTAAAGTGCTAGCCAATCGGGTAGATGCTGTGATTGATAAGCTCATTCATTTTGACCAAACTGGCTTTATGAGAGGAAGGCTGGCTGCTGATAATGTCCGTAGGCTCTTTCACATTGTCGATATAGCACAAACTCTTCCAGTTGACTGCGCAGCTCTGTCATTAGATGCTGAGAAAGCCTTTGACAGGCTAGAGTGGCCATTCTTGTGGGAAGTTCTCAAGCAGTTTGGATTTGGCCCCAAATTTATTTCCATGATTCAGACCCTCTATAACACCCCCCTAGCTTCCGTAATAACAGGTGATCATCAGTCTTCACCCTTCCTCTTGCAGAGAGGGACGAGACAGGGCTGTCCTCTCTCTCCTCTCTTATTTGCACTTTCAGTGGAACCTCTTGCACAGGCAGTTCGAGAACATAAACACATCTCCCCTATTACAATACACGGTACAAAACACATCATCTCTCTTTACGCAGATGATATTTTGCTCTTTCTCTCTGATACAGAAAGCTCAGTCTCCCATGTACTATCCTTGTTTGAGGAATTCAAGAAATTAGCTGGCTATAAAATAAATTGGTGAAAATCAGTTTTACTCCCTATCAATTCCAAGGCCAAAAATACTCCTCTTCCTCCTGGTATTCCCTCTAATTCTACTATGCGATATCTTGGTGTGGATATATACACAACTTTATCTAAAACGGTTTATGATAATTACACAAAAATGCTCCAGAGGATCAAAGGTGATATGCAAAGATGGGGTATTCTACCTGTGTCTTTACAAAGGAGGATCTCCATCATTAAGATGAACATATTGCCCCGGCTAAATTTTTTATTTTTTATGTTACCAGCTCCCCCTCCAGCAAAATTTGACTTCAATCTATGACTTCAAAATTTTTGTGGAACGGCAAAAGGGCGAGAATTAGATCAACTACCTTGCAACGTCCTAAGTTGGAGGGAGGGCTAGCCCTCCCAAACTTTAAATTTTATCATTGGGCTTTTCAACTCCAGGCATTGCGTACTTGGACAAATGTGAACTCTGAAGTACCTTGGAGAGTTATAGAGGAAGCTATAGCAGCACCCCATAGATTACAGGATCTTTTGTATTTTAAACAGAAACACAAGAACATAAGTGCCAAACTAGGAAGTATAGTGTCATACTCCCTTCTTGTATGGTATAAGGTACAGAAGCTGCTTGGCAATATTCCTATGTTTCATAAACTATCCCCTATCTGGAATAATCCCCTTATTCTAACTGCAGATAAACCCTTCAAATTTGTTCCATGGGCTGCAAGGGGTGTTAACACTTTAGAAAATATATATGGTGACAATGGTCTTCTTTCCTTTCAAGAACTGAGACAAATGTTTGACCTTCCAGTGTCTACATTTTTTCTTTATTTAAGATTAAGGTCCTCATTGATAGCATGTGGCTTGAAGTGTGATGCACAAATACAGACACACCCGCTGTCAGAGTGGTTCAGCGCCAGACAGTGGTCTTGGGGATGGGTCACAAGGGTATATAACACACTCATACGATCTCAATGTAAATTACTACCCATCACGGGCATTTGGGACAGGGAGCTTAAAAACACTGAGCCAAATTGGCAAAGGATATGGGCGAATGTAAACTACACATCCAGGAATTTAAGACACCAGCTGATCAACCTTAAAATAATCCACAGATGTTATGCCACACCTTATAGATTATTCAGAATGGGTTTGCTCTCTAGTCCTGATTGTACTTTGTGCTCAAGCTCTGCTGTGGGAACAGTATTGCACATGTTCTGGGAATGTGATGAAGTGAGAACTTTGTGGGCTTATGTGTGTGATATCATGAGTAAAATGCTTCGGTTAACGATAAACCCAGATCCATGTCTATGTCTGTTAAATGATGATACTGTTTTGAGTTTTAAAGTAATTTATAGGAGAATCCTTTTTTGTGCATTTACAGCAGCTGAAAAATCTATTTTGGAACATTGGTATAATCAAAACATAAATTTAGTTAAAAACTGGTTGATCAATGCAAAATATATGGCTAACCTGGAGCACTCTACAGCTCGGCTTAACCGGGCAAAACCTGAAAATGTGTCTGATTGGTCAGATTTTGTGGGGGAACTGAATAAGCGCCTTAGAGGCCAGTAATGTAACTTATTTTCTTTCACCATTTCTCTGTTTTATTTTCTCATTCACTCATTGATGTCCTTTTTCTTTTATTGCCAATTGTTAGTTAATGTAGTGTACAGCTGTTGTGCCCCGGTTTTGATTTCTGTTTGTTATAGGTGATGACGGTTGTGTGTGTGTGTATGTCTTGTTTGGTTTTTCCTTTCTGTCCTGTTTTTCCTTCTGTTAATTTTCAAAACTCAATAAAAAAGTGAATCACAAAAAATAAATGGTTTTCCAAATCATTACAAAACTCACAGGATATGTCCACATAAGAACCTGAAACAGCCTGAAAGTTTCAATCAAATCGACCACTAGTGGGCGCCACAAATGCAAAAAAGGGGCTGGTATTACTCAAATCAGATTATAAATCAGAAATTGTCCTTCTGTCACAAAATCTGCAGGATATGTCCACATAAATACCTAAAAGTTTTATAGCAATCAACCACAAGGGGGGCTACAAATGCACAAAATAGCCTAACATAAGACAAATCACACTATCCATCATAAGTTGTAGGTCCAATCATCACACTGGCAAAATAGCTCCACATAAATACCTGCAACATACTCTTAAAGTATATTTTAATTAAACTGTTCAAGCTTCCAACTACTAATGGTCTTTCTTGGCTTGAACCCCTTAATTGCCGCTTGCGGCTATATATATATATATATATATATATTTATTTATTTACTTATTTACTTATTTTTTTCTCCATGAAAATGGCTCTGTTTTAACCAGGTGTGATCGCTTGGCTGTGGAATCTGATTTTAAGCATTTAAAGTGAAAGCCCTGCAGTAACCTTATCCAACGCAATGCTTGTGGGAGCAGCACTCCCAAAAAGTGAAAAAGCAGGCACTGCTTATCAATCAAATTCATATATCATCCCTGCGCAAAGTTGGTGAATGTTTGGCTTAAAACCTGAAATATTAATGATTTTCTTATTGCTTACTTTGTTTATAATACAGCGCCCTCCATACTTATTGGCACCCCTGGTTAAAATGTGTTAAAAGCCTTAAAATAAATTCAATTATTTATTTTATGCAATTTTATTGCAGAAGCATTCTCTCACACTGAAAATTGTAGAAAAATGTATCCTTCAACTCAAGTGAATTTTATGGGGGGGGAAAAAAATCCCTGACTAAGAAATAATTATTTTTCATAAAATCACCAGTTCCTCAATTATTGGCACTCCTAACAATTCCTAGGAAATAAATGTAATTGAAGTATTTCTGTCATTTCTACTGTAGTTTACAAAGTTGATCAGAGTATTTAGGAACATTTAATCAGTAATTCATCACTTCGTGTTTCCCTGGGGTATAAATATGATGTGACACTGAGGCCATTTCTCTTATCCACTTTTCAACATGGGAAAGACAAATGAACACACCATTCAAGTAAGGCAGATGTGTGTCAACCTTCACAAGTCAGGCATTGGCTGCAAAAAAATAGCCACTCACCTGTACCGGCCCATATCATATCTAGAGGAATAATTTAGAAGTTTAAATCAACTGGAACAGTGGTAAACAAGCCTGGACGAGGACACAAGGTTATTTTGCCACCACGCACAGTGAGGAGGATGGTAAGAGAAATAAAAAGTTCTCCAAAGCTCACTGTTAAAGAATTGCAACAAATGGTCGCATCTTGGGTTCAAAAAGTCTCCAAAACAACCATCAGGCGCTGTGTACATGCCAACAAGCTGTTTGGGAGGCACGCACGGAAAAAACCTTTACTCACTCACTATCATAAACGCAAACGTCTGGAGTTCGCTACTGGGACTTCAACTGGGACCATGTGGTTTGGTCAGATGAGACCAAGACAGAGCTTTTTGGCAACAAACACTCTAAGTGGGTCTGGCGGAACACAAAAGATGAGTATGCAGAAAAGCACCTCATGCCCACTGTGAAGTATGGGGGAGGATCGGTGATGCTGTGGGCCTGTTTCTCTTCCAGAGGCCCTGGGAACCTTGTTAGGGTGCATGGCATCTTGAATGCTTTGAAATACCAGGACATTTTAAATCAAAATCTGGTGGCCTCTGCCTGAAAGCTGAAGATGGGTCGTCACTGGGTCTTTCAGCAAGATAATGACCCTAAACATGTGTCCAAATCTACACAGAAATGGCCGAAGATCCCTCTTTCTGTATTCTCCCGTCTTATGAAACATTATAGGAGAAGGTTAGGTCCTGCTTTTGTTGGCAAAAGGGGGTTGTACAAAGTATTAACATCAGGGGTGCTAATAATTGTGGCTCACAAGATTTGGTGAAAAATAATTATTTCTTTTGGTGGGATTTTTTTCCTAACTGAATAAATGCACTTGAATTAAAGGTTGGATTTTCCTCTTTTTTTCATTGTGGTCTTACATTATTTAGAAAACAACTGAATTTATTAGAAGCTAAAGAACGCATCTTTACCAGGGGTGCCAATAATTATTGAGGGCGCTGTATGTCGTTGATTTAATATAGGATACTGCACAAATGAAAAGTCTTAGTACCATTAATGTGTTGAAAATGTCAATCAAAACTATATCTTCTTCATATGTGATGTGTTTATGTATAGTTAGTTAACATATATCAGAAATATTGAAATATAAGGTCCATCAAGGAAATCTAACACCGATGGGTTTTTCACTTCCATTTCACGTAGATGAAACAGAAGACTGACTCTGTGTAAATGTTGATGCTAATGGACGTATGATTATGAGTAATATATTCTGACTTTTTCAGTCATAATAGTGACAGAAGTCAGTGGTACAGTTTTGACAGGAGTCTATGTTGTCGAGTGGGTAAAAATGATTAGAATTCCGTATGTTCATCACTAAAATGATGTTCATGAAAGTAAAAATTTTTGTACTTTTTAAATGGAAAAATGATGAAAACCCCAAGCTTCGAGGAGCTTCATCCCCCTTGTTCTCCCACCAGGATTCCACCCTGGGCTAGGCTGGGATCCAATCACATGCCTGTATCATGGTTTTATAAGTGCTGGAATTTCCTCTTCATTCACGACTCCTCGCCTCAATGCCATAGTCAAGGGAACGCATCAAAAATCTGAGTCTTGCCGTCCTTCAAAAATATTATCTGTTGAAAATCCATCATGCACAAACTTGTTTAAAAGGGCTCCCACAGTAATACGTCAAGGTCTTACTTGAATGTGTGCATCCAAAATGGGCAAACAAAAAGAAAAAAGTTTCAATTTGGGGTTGCTTGTGAAACTTAATTATGAGCAGATGGGGCTCGATCAAGACAAATTTAAATGAATTGGGGGGGGAAGCCAGGGAGAAAGAAACAAAAATAATGTCATTTTGATTACGCTGCCCGTTGATTAATATCAGGCAGGAGTGAAATTAAATTGCTTATGTTTGCTTGACTGACGCGGGGCAAGAAATGGATCAACGTAGACGACATATAAGCAAACATAACTGCTGATGGATGTTAAATTGTTGACATCTCATCTTCAATGGCCAAGTCAGTTGTATGGAAGACATTCAGATTAATTACAGACATTGTCAAAAATGTCATTTGTTGCTCTGCTGTTTGGTAAAAGTGCCGTCTTTTAGGCTGCTTTGTTTGTCAGCCAAACTTTAAATTATAACTAGGTAAGTGCAGTTCCTGAGGAAACTCCCAAAGCGAGCTGTAAGCTGCCAAAAATGTGTGGTTCAAGTAGCTGAAAATGTAGGGTTCAAGCTGTTGAAAATGAATTTTAAGCTTCTGAAAATTAGAATTAATTTATGACTGTAGAATATTTTGTAGTTCAACTATGAAGTCAAAAAACTAAAGAAAAACAAGAAAAAATCTCCAACTTTTAGATGGTATGAATATGCTGAAGAAAAATGACATTTAACCCCTCTGCGTAGATGTATGGTTAGGGGAAGGGTTTGGGCTTGGGGTTAGGTTAGGGCAGGGTTTGAAATTGGGACTGCCGTACCTCTCTACATTGAAATGCATCGGAAAACTGTCGTACTCGTAGCAACTGCCTACAGGTTTTGCAGACCATAAGTTCCGTTAGCGCGGACAAGTTGCTTATGTGGAGCTAGCGAATAGATCACTTCTCCAGGAAAGAATTTCTTATTAAATCTCCGCCTTTTTCAGCTTTTTATTAACCACAAGAATTTCTAAAGGGGGATGAAATTATATCAAGGTAGTGGAGAGAAATCATTTGTTAACTGGTGGAGCTTCTGCGTTTCGCATTGTTTTCACGGTAGCACCAGAGAGCTTGCTCAGACATTTGTGAAGTAGCTGGCTGATCCCGGTCATGGATAACTGAAATGATCACTAACTGTAGTGTCCACAATCAGGCAACGTTATGACGAAATTGCCACATTGATGCTTACCGAAGTAACACAAGCATACCGATCAGAATTTCTGCATAAGTTAACCAGGAGCATTTTTAATTAGCACAGCACGCAAACTAACATGCAGAAGCTGGTAACCGAGCAGTCATAACCACACAGACAAACCCTTGCAATACAGGTTTTACAGACAGCAAGTTTTGTTGATGTGAACAGTTGTACCAAACATCCAAATTACAAACAAGTATTAAAAGTTGTTTTAAAATGAGGTTTCTGTTCACACACCTTCTGCAGAATTTCCCCTGATATCACTCTTGCAAATTTAGGACACAAACATTAGCAACAGTAACTTGGCCACGTTAGCCTCTGTGCTACAGCCACAATCAACTGGCTGTCACGTCATAAGCTATCACGTAAGGTTGGCTCAAGCATTAAAAGCAACTTACAGCTTCTGTGTCTGTGAGTCACGGACAGTCGCGACCGATACAGGCTTTGTCTATAGATATTTTACAAAGCCTGTGTGTGAGGCCAGTTGTTTGTGCTAACTATCGCTAGCGGTCCTTCAAGCCACCCGGAACACGTTAGCTTCACTTACATTATTTGCTGTTGTATGGTTACTTACAGCTTGTGGTTCCGAGTGCTTGATCGATGCAGCTGCTTCAGGTTGGAGAAGCAGCTGAAATGCTTATCCTGTGTTGAATTATCCTTTATTTATAAAGCTGTCTTTGCTTAAATGCTGAGCACAAGCAGCTAACGTTCCCTTCGGCCGTGGCTGTTTTCTGCTGGCAAACAAAAAAAAACTACCCACTGATTTCTGGTGGCATCTTCTTTTGGAAGAAAAATAAGTGTTTTTCATCGAATCCAAAAGTAAATGGACAAGCAGCTTTGAGAGAGAAACTGACAAAACTGCACCTCAAATGATCTGCGGTTCTTCTTTTGTATTCCGAGAAGTGTCGATGCTATTAAGGCCTTGTATGATCTGCCATTGTTAGTGGCTGTGAGTATACATTCCAGTGTGGGCAGGTCCAGCACCGTGATTGGCTCTGGCTAGGTCTGTACCAATTAGACAGCACAACTTGACGTCAGGTTTTGCCCAGATGTCGCGAAGATCTCGGGAGGAGCTGTTCAGAGAGAAAATCACGTTCACAAAATCACGTTCTTGGATTACGGCAAAACCCCTGTATCTTATGTTTAGAAACTTTTCAGAGGTTCAGTCTGGACAACTAACATTATAACATTACTAACATTTATGAAAAGAAGGATCAGCATGTTGGGTCCCCTTTAAGTCTCAGACCGGGACACCTGGCATTTTACGCATGCCACTCAGTTGGGCTTCCTGAGCCTACTTATGGAATTTATCAATAGTAATGATATTATAGCTTAGATTTCATCCATTCACTCCTGTTAGATGTCTGGATGTGAAAAACCAATCGATGCCAAATATCCTTGATGGGGGATTTATTTCAGTATTTCCCACAAAAGTTAATTAACAATAAACAAACACATCGCAATAGCAAAAGATATACTTATGATTGACATTTCTCCTGCATAAAGGGTTGTAAAACATAATTTTGCATTTCATCTTTGCAGTGTCTTTGTAGCCTGTTTTAAATCAATTACATATTATTTACCAAGGAAGCAAAAAAAATGAATATTTTAGGATCAAGGCAAGACCTTGACCAACTCTGCACAGGTATGATCTAGATTAACTCTGTTGATAAGTAGTGCCTCGACAGAAAACTGCCTTTTCTCTTTTTTTTTTGGGAGAACTGCTCCTGGAGGAGAAAGTGCTGAGGTTCACTGGCTGCCCCAGACATAATGCCATGGTTAATGTTGACAAAAATCGCAGCAACTGCAGTAATTAAAATGAAACCTCACGTTCACTGTGGTCATTAGCTAGCATGCATTTGTAATACAAATTTACTAGCTACCCATTTTGTACCATATTTATTCAAAGCCGAGGGATGTAGCTACTGCGAAGTACGTTAGCTAACCTTAGCCAGGCCTTCTTTGTTTGAGCCCATGGGACAAACCCACAAACCCCCAAGCTCCCTATCATGTTCCATCGCTAACCGACCTAGCCTGGTTAAAAGAGAGCCACGTGCATGAACAAAAAAATGGTTTTAGACCCAACACGCCTAGCTTGTGAACCCCCTAATCTCACTACCTACAACCCTGGTGCAATCACCTAGCTTCTCACGCTTCCTCCGTAATTCAGCGTAATGCCATTCGACCGTAGCAACCACTTTTCTCTGTGATGTCTGAGTATAAAAAGCTAGGTGAAGAAAAGAACGTACAAACAGACTGAGTTTTACAAAGAACAAGGAATTTGAGAGGCAAAGTCGTATACTAGCTGCCATTTTTACAGGTAATCTAGCTCAGCTAGCTGAAATGCTATCATAAGCCATACCTATACGATCAAAAATGAATTCAAAGAAAAGCTTTAACTTATAACCTTCGACAATTTTATACCACCTCATGCGCCCCTGTTACTCCAAAATACAGACCACAAGTGCAATTGTCACCTCAGTTTAAGAGGAGATTGTGACAAAACAAACAACAAAGTTGTTTGACAAAGTTGCTGACATGGATAGCGACTTAGCTTTTGGGAAATGCACTCCAGGCTAGCGAGGTAAAATTTTAACTTTCGTGCATTCATGTCCAAGAAATGACTCTGCTGAATCCGCACTAACTACGAAGGATGATTCAAACAAAAAATTAAGGATTACTTTGTGGTGTAACTTTGCCCATTACAGCACTTGAAGTGTGCAGTGCTGCCAGGAGAGGCACCGATGGCAAAACGAAAGGGGCATGATGGAAACTTTTGCCATTGTACCGGAGTGTTTTTTAGTGATGCCATGGCAAACATTGAGGGCACGATGGCTTTTTGCCGTTGATGCTATCGGTTATGTCAAGACCTGCTATAGAAAACCGAGCACGGAGTACATGCTGTGCTTGCGTTTCTTTGGCTATACCAGGCAAGTTCATCGTGTTGGTTGGATCTAACTTCTCCTCTCTTCATATATTCTGCTTATCATCTGATGAAGAAAGCGGGAGTGGCATTGACTCCCTTTCAGTGCTCGGAGGCCCAGCAATTCAGTGGCACATTACCTGCATTTCTTTGGTCTCCAGGACTACCTGGATTCCTGAAGGATATTATGGATACTTAGACAAATATTCCAATCAAAATAAAATCCAGGTGAAGTTATTGGCATAATATGAATATGAAGACGAGAGGAAATATTTTTGTTTACAAAACAAAAATTGCACATTGCTTTCAAAATTACTTGAATGTAAAGTGAACCTATCAAAAGATCTTTTTTTTGTTTGATTTTGGCTTGCATGCTGAAGTGTTTGCTTGTCAGATTACAGTCTAAATGTTGTCTGGTGCTCCCTCAGGACTATGTGCTGGCTGTAGAAATGTACCACTCTATCATCCGCTACGATCCAGAGCAGAAGCCACAACTGATGAGCGGGATTGGAAGGATATTCCTGCAGGTAAAGGCAGTGGATCCACCCTTCATCCTCCATTATTCTTCCATACTCCTCTGCTGTATCCCTCCCTTGCCTCTTTTTATATGGGTGGGATGTGGCCACCTCATTTGACTACCTCTGACTATGACCAGCCATACACATTTTTTGGAATATCAGTACAGTTACTGACTTCATCTGCTCCTAATGATGCAACTATATCAGATTGTCAGGTTAGAGAAATGTCAATATTGAGGCAAATGTTGCAGTAGCCCTTCCATAGAATAAATGGCACACTTAGACTATTCATGCTTTGGTTTCCTGGTATACAGTGCTTTTGTGCTGAAAGTTCATCATGTCAAATTTACATTCATGAGTGCTACAAAAATGTGTCTTAATGCCTCCTGATTCTCCACTCATGACCAGTTTCATTTTATGCAACAGGAAGACAAATTGGAATAGAGACTGAAAATATGTGGAATTAGAATAGTAAATTGCGCCCTTGAGTAAGTTCCCAACTGACTTGCATAATTTTTATTTATTAATTTTTTTCTGGCCTGTTATGGATTGTGCACTCTTGGCTCTTTAGCCATAATCCACAGGCGCAGCCGGTCAAAATCAATGGAAGATTTCCTTAAAATTGTCATCATTCATTTTAATGAGCATAGCTGATGATCCCAGGAGCTATTTGTCTCTAAAAACAGTTGCTGTCTTGGCCACCTTGTTTCTTTAAAAGCCATGCTCAAAAGATGTCTCATGGAGCTAGTGTTAAATCACTATCAGATAGAGATGGCAAAAAATTAAAGGAAAAGCCAACCTGAAATTTATTAGTTGAGTTTAAGCCACCAGAGGTTTTGGATGTGCTTTGGAGTAGATTCTACTCGCGTCTCTGGAATTTTAATGAAAGGACAGAACACCATTCTTCCAAAAGATAGTCCCTGTTTGTTTTGATTGTGGTGTTAGAGAGAACTGTCTAAGCCACCGATCCAAAATCTCACATACTTTTTCGAATGGGTTGAGATCTTATAAATGCGAAGATCGTGTCATATTACATAATTTTCATTCGGATGAAAGCTTTTAGTGATCCCTTTTATTTTGTGAAGAAGGGTATTGTCATCCTACAAGAGGCGACTCATCAGGATTGACATCATAAAATAAATATGAGCTATCGTATCTGTCCCAGATGGAACACAAGACAATTGAGCAAGACAATTTATCACCCCTTTTCCACCAAGCTTGTTCCAGTGCTAGTTTTGAGCCAGAGCCTGAATTGGCACCAGTTCTTTGCTTTCCCACAGCCTAAGCACCAACTCCTAGCTCTCAGAACTGGAGCCAGAATAAGCACCAACTCCTTGTTGGTCTAAACAGGGTTGCCGCGGTCCTGAAATTCCTGGAAATATTACGGAATTTGAAAAACCTATTTTGGAATGAACTATCAATACATCGTTACCGGGGAAGCTTTACGAGGGCGTGAACTATAACTGTAGAGTTACGGAGATGAATCTGAGTATATGATTGAGTGACTGGCTATCGACACCAGTACTTGGGTGGATAGAAGAGAGCGCTGAATTTGTCAATGGAGGAATCTACGCGTTAATTCATGGGAGGGAACTACGCATTTTGTGTGTGATGACTGTATTTGACAGTAGAATGTGAGAGAATCAATACAATGTCAGATTTTTTGCTTCACAAAACATATTTTTTTAACCAATAATTGATATACTGCTGGCTCGCTGTAGCTAAAATGGTTGCTACAGAGTATTTTTTCTTTCGCGAGTAAGTTTTTTTTCTTTCGCGAGTGATAATTTTTTTAAACTACTGGATCGATACTATGGGCAAGGATATTGACCAGTTTGCACATCAGGCTTAGCGGAGGAGTTTAGTTCATGCAACTCCTGAAAAACAGGGATTGGAGGGAAGTTCTCCATGCTCTAAATCGCGTTTCAGCTCTGCCTGCTTGGGAAAATTCAATAGCTGATCCGGGGGTGCCATCTCGTGGTCGAGTACTGTAACTAAGTGCTTAAATTTGCAGGTCTACAGACGCGAGCGTCTACATCTGCAGAATGGGGTTAAAATAAAAGTGGGCAATAGAGCAATGTGCATCTATTTATAAGTGCGTCTAACGCAAATTTCGATGAATTTTTGTACTTGGACACACTTAAATAAGTGAGAATAGTCACTTCAATAATAATATCAAATTTAGTGGCAACTGTGGTGTCAAAAGGTGGACGTCGACCTTAACTTTCTCTTGACATGTACACTGAAAGCTTCCATATCATCGTGCTCACCAGAAAAGTAGAACATTATGCTGTGGGCCAAAACCCATTGGCACTTTGTAAAAACTTTCTTAGGATTTTTCCGTCAGAACAAGTATGATGTGCAGATATTATAAAATGAAAATATTCTCAAAAAAGTACCTGCACGCTAATGAGAACGATTAGTTTGCAGCTTTGTAAGAAACGTTTTTTTTTCTGCACTGCGATTGGCACTAGGCCTCCTACAGACAAATGCACTGACAACTTTGCATATCGCTCATACGAAAAGAAAATCTCACAAAAGACAGTTATTCTATGAGACTTTTCCTCGGTTAGCTTTTCTATTAAACCTTTCCTCGGTTACATGTCATATCAGTGTCATCGAAACTTCACTAACTCGACGCCGTCCCCCAGATTCTGCGAACACTGTACGCAAGCAAGGGTAATACACTCTAAATAATAATTTGTAATTGTCTTACATCTATCTCAGAATATATTAAATGTCATCTGTTTGTTTCCTCCTTGAGCATTTAAATGTAGCACTTGGTTATTTATTGCTGTTTGTTTGTTTGTTTAATATAATTGAGAAGACACAAGAATGGTGCCATAGGCTCTTATGCCATTATGTGATGCCCTAGGACAGTGGTTCTCAACTGGTCTGGCTTCAGGACCCACCATCACCCCTTAATGATAAGCCGTGACCCAAATAAAAAAAAGTAAACTTTTCAAATTGATTTAACATAACATTCAGTCACACTTCAGTAACTGTACTCTTAACGTTTATTCAGTCACTTATTCTGGCAAAAAAAATTGAATTAAAAATGAAATAAAAAGTGCAAATATGACAACATTGCACTATGGAATAAATTCAGTTTCTTCAGTTTTTATCCACAAACTCAAAATAAATTAAACAAAAAGTGCAATTCAAAAAGATTCAAGTATACAAAATTAACTTTTCTTCTTATTGGCTTATCACTTGGTAAATACTGAAAAACATTGTGCTTTGAAGAATATTAAGCAGCAGTAACTTCAGCCTTACTGACATCATAGATCTGTGTCTGGAGGACTTAATAGGAGAGCTGGGGATGTTTTTTGATCCCCACAAGAGTCTCAAAGTCTGGAGTTATAGTGGACAAAGCAACTCTGAGGTCATGTTCAATGTCCAGTCTGTTTCTGTGTTTTGCCTTCAGCTGAACCAGAGCTGAGAAGCCACACCCACAGAGATAGGGAGTGCTGAATGGCAGGAGGACTTTTACTGCTCGAGTGGCAAGGGCAGGATACTCGCTCATCACGCTGCTGCACCAGAACTGGGAGAGGCTTACCTCCGTGAACTGGCGCAGCCCGCGCAGTGGTAATTTCGTGAGGTACAACACCGTGCGCAGACGAACGTGCGCCGAGATGGGTGTGGCGGCGTAGTAGGGGGAGGTGTCACTTCTTCAGCAAGATGCAGTGACAATTTCGTCTTCGCTGCAGTTGCGCTGAAAGCTCGCCAGCTCCAATCTGGTTCATTTTCTGTGCAGTGGTAATTTGGCTGACCGGCGCACAGTGCGCACACCTTACCGAAACCTCACAGGCAGGTTTCCAGAATGTCGGACACATTTTAATACAGTAAATAATTACAGCAACCACTATTTAATGTAACTATCTGAATCAGCACATAAATTATAGTATCTATATCGATTGTCCTCATGTCAGATCAAAGGCGGTTGGCACGCGTGATGGAAACTCGACCTGACTTAATCAAAGCAACTGAATCAATGATGCAAATTAACGACTTCACATCTTTCTCAACCAACCACAATCTGCCTCGGCATCAGGCAGTGCGTATATTATCCTTGCGTTCTATGCTCGGTAAAGCCGCTTGCACACTGGACGCAAAAAATTTTTTCGTAAGACTGATTACAGTCAAAGTCAATGCAAAGAGCTTGGTCTTTTTATTCGTCTGTTTTCTTCCTTTGAAGATAGACGACAGTCTTTATTCGGTCTTTCTTTTGAAAATTAGTCAGATGGATTGAACAGATTCAGGCTTTTTGTTTCCACAGCAGAGATAAAATAGTGCTTGCAATCAGAGAACAAATCAATTCCATGACCATTGACAGTGTGAATAAATTATCGCATGCACGATCAAGACTGTCCGACGCAAAATGCAAAATACTCCATGTCCGGCACCCAGCAAAAATAAAAGTAGCCTATTGATATGAGAAAATAACGGAATAAAGAATAAAAATACATATACATCACCAACCAACAGAACATCCAAAAAAGATGACCCGCAAGCAGTGTTCATTGGATTTTCTGTTGTTAAAACGTTTCTTTTCATTCTTTATTTCGTTATCAATCTGTTCTAATTGTCCTCTTGTTTTTTTTTTGGCTGTCAGACACGGAGGCATTGTACATTGTCCCGTGCCAATGTCGACTCGCTTTACTGAGCAGAGCTTAAACAGAAACATTGATTGAAATTCTCGGTACTCATCTTGAAGAACTGAGCCCTCTTATCAAAACATTCACGTTTAATATCTAATAGAGTCAGTGGATGTCAAGAAATTAAAAACAATAATAGACTGTCGGACACGGAGATATATGAAAACCCTGTCAGACTTTCGGACACAAGACACTGCTTTCAACGCAATCTGTCGAGCGAAAAATTCTTTCGCATCCAGTGTGCAAGCAGCTTAACCCCTTTCTGCAGATGTAGATGCCCGCGTCTATAGACCTGCAAATTGGAAGTACGCTGTTACTGTACTCGATCACTAGATAGCACCCCCGGATCAGTTATTGAATGTTCACAAGCAAGCAGACCTCGAACGCGGTTCTGAATATGGGGAAGTTCACTCCACGCCCTGTTTTTCGAGAGCTGCATGAATTAAACTCCTCAGCTAAGCCTGATGTGCAGACTGGTCAGTATCCTTGCCCATAGTATCGATCCAGCAGTTTGAAAAAACGATATCTTGACACAGAAAAAATCGTTATCCTTTGTAGCAACCAGTTTAGCCACAGTGAGCTAACAGTATTCCATTTAGTAGTTCATAAAAATCAGTTTTCTGAGGCAAAAAAATCGACATGGTATTAATTCTCTCACATTCTATTGCCTATTACAGTTGTCCCATACAAAAAAAATTGTAGTTCCCTACCGTGGATTTACGCGTAGATTCCTTCATTGCCAAATCCAGCGCTTCCTTATATCCACCCGAGTACTGGCGTTGATAGCCAATCACTCAACCATACACTCAGGGTTTTCTGCGTAATTGTAGAGTTACACTTCATGGCCTCCTGAAGTTTCCCTGATAACGATGTATTGATTGGCTCGTTTCTTATCCTATTCCCGAGTGTTTAAACATTTTAGAGTAAGTGAAACACATTGATTGGACAAACACAGAGCATACAAACCAATGCGTATCAGCATGCGCTGTTGTATCCTGTCTACGTTATGCACATTACGCGGCTAAAATAGACGGGATTTATAGAAAATCGGTTCGCAAAACTGGCCTTGAAGTGTTCAGTTACATTACAGGATTTAAATGAGAACGATATGCTCTATTGGAATTATTTCGAATGAAACAGGACCGGAGGGTTCTTGTTACTGGATACATCGCTCTCTATTTTATACAGTCAATGTCTCTGGAGGAGGGATTCACGAAAAAGGTCAGGCTGCTATTTTTGTTTGTTTTTTTTTTCTGTTTCGGAATGTATATGTACTCAACTAAGTCGAATGTCGAGGTTTTTTTCCTGTTTAAAACGCGAACTGCCCGTGCATTTTGGTGTGGACCCCCGGTACGTTCATTGCACGTTTCTTTTGAATCGGGAGACGCAATGGATTTGATATTCCCTGAAAGTGGAGTGTCTGCTCAGTTAAAATAAGGTATATTTCAGAATTCAGATATTACTGTGTTAGTGAGGTGTACTTGCTCCTTATAAGTGTTGAAATGGGTTCGTGAGCTTCGAAGAGGGGACTGGTAGCTTTCATTACAGGGTGAATGTTCTGACCGTTTAATTAGCAGTTTATTTAATGCGTGTTTGTGCTGGCTTTGAAGAAAAATGGCCAAAACTCTAAACTTTATTATGGAGAAAAGGCACGTTCATATTTGGAGAGGTTACTGGTGACCATTGGTATGCAACTGCACTGATATTGATAAATTCATACTAAACTCAACCAGAAAATCATTCGTTCATATTAAATTTCATGCCTTAAAGCTTTAATTGTGTTAAATACATGATTTTTTTAATGATTTGACAGCAAATCATTTTGAGACTTTGGGGAGACACTTGGGTAGCTGTATAATTTGGCTAATAGCATGTAGGTAATCTAGAATGTAATTTTGAAGATGAATTCTACTTGTGCTCAAGGAGTTTATGATACCATAAATGTATAGTTTTAAGCCCCAGCAGTTTTTCAATCGTCAGAATTATTTTTTTTGCAATTTCAATGGTGAATTCTCATGAAGATTTTTTATGTTTGCTGCTCATTTTCTCTACCAAAATCATGAAAATAAACTGAAATACAATGTAATTCTAAATGCTGTAAGTGTCTTTCCTGAATTGAGCCACATTTTTCCTCTTTGTGAAGCTTAAATCTTGAATTATACAGCATTAAAGTGGGTAACCCATAAATAGCCAAATTTGGCTTCTGCACAAAGGGGTTAATACTAGGCTACTATTATTGTCACTTAGGTTTTATCGTTTTTAGTGGGGGAAAGGAATACAGCCTGATTGTTATGATCACATATTGAGAATAAATGTGTGACGTATCTTGCATTGTTGTCCTTGCATGTTAATCCCAAAATTTTAAACGGCAATAGGCTGTAATAATAGGAACACGCTATCCATCGTTTCTCTTGCCAATGAGCAATATTTGACTCGGCTGTGTAACACCCAAACACGCCTTTTCCAACTTGCGCTGGAAGGAGGGGCAGAGGCGAGACAGAGGAGTACTTGCGCCAGGCTACGCTGGGCACGAAATTGCAACATACGCCTGGACACACCCCGTTGGCGCGGCGCATCCCCCATTCGCCGCACCTGCGCCTGGTCTACGAAATTAGAGCCCCTAGTGTTCAGGAGTGTGAATAGACGGCACTCCGCTGCATAAAAAAAATCCTCTTCAAAATAAAAGCACAGATTTTTTTATTGACCCGGCAAAAGCCTGCGACCCAATGAAAACGGGTCCGCGATCCACCAGTTGAGAGTCACTGCAGGATAGGTGCTAGATAGACACAACTTCCCTTCGATTCTCCATGCTACATTTGTGCTATACTGCTTAGGGCTTAGCATACTTTAGGAGCTCATTATGGCGCTCTGTGTTCACTATTATAGGCCTTATCTATTTCAAACTAAGTCATGGAAATTAGGTAAAATATTATGGAAAAGTGTTGGAAAGGTTTTGAAAAATCACTGGTGAAAAAGAGGGGGAACCCTGCCTGAAGCAAAGCGCCAATTTTGTAGGTCGAAGTTATAGTGACAAGACCAGCGTGGTCGCGGGAAGTTTGAGCGTTTCGCTTGCTGTAAATGTTGTAATATACAAGCATCTGTCTTATATCTGCGTGATGCGTTTATATTTCATTTTACATTTCGTCTCTAGGCATTTTTTTCTACGCCACTAACTATATTAAGCATTACGAATTTGAGTTACCTGGCTAACTTGGATGTTCGCAAATTATCTTAATTGCCATCAGAGAGCTTGATGGGCATTTCAAAACGAAACAACATGAGGTCATTCAAACTTATGAAGCTGGAATGAAATACGACAGTTGCTCATTTATTTCTTACCTGTCTGCATCCTTGGGAAAAGAAAAGACGGATAGCGTGTCCCTATTATTACACCCTATTGCTACACAAGGTTTCGGTATCTTAACATGCACGAACGACAACGTAAGATATGGTAGACATTTAATGGTTGCGCCTTATTTTGCTGCTTTTTTAATATCTGGTATCAACTTGGTGCAAGATCATAGCAATAGGCTATTTTCCTTTTCTCCTCTAAAAACGATAAAACTTCAATGACAATTATAGTATTACTGAGTGAAGACAAACAAGCATTATTTCCATTTTAAATGTTTATTCATGGTTTCCCTCAGTCCGTGCTGTATTTCTGTATTGCCAGATGTTATGTGAGTGTTTCTGAGTGAGACGCTGGTCTCCTGATCTGTTGGTCTTAAAATGACGGTGATGTATTCGCGTGGCTCCTCGGTGATGGAAAAGCAAATAGGTTCTTAGGAGGTTCGTAACCAACCAAGCACTAGCACTAGCACCAGTATGGCACAAGCACCAGGTTCTTTTTGGTGGAAAACAATCGGTACTTGGCTCTAGACTAGGAAAGAGTTGATGCTTGCTCTGGCACCAGTTTTGAGAGCCAGGAGCTGGTGCTTAGGCTTTGGAAAAGCAATGAACTGGTGCTAAGTCAGGCTGTGGCTCCGAATTAGCACTGGAACCAGCTTGGTGGAAGAGGGGTAATAAACCTGCCTATTTTCCTCAGTACTATTGTGTTTATAAGACTTTAGGCTTAGCATGTAACACAATTTGTACCTGTTTGAAATATTTACATTTAAAAGATTGGCTGGAAAAACAAAGGTGGTTAATTAATTGTAATTGATATAATGTAAGAGTGTGCCTTGTGTCTTTATCTAGGGAATAGGGTGTGTGTGTGAGTTGGGTCGGGGCAAGGCATGGCGAAGGGGGGCCCTCTGGGGACACGTTGTCCCAGGCTCTGGCAAACCTGTCAGTTGCCCCGGCTTTCCCCATGTTGTTGCTGGCAGTCTAGTTAATAATATGTACACAAAGTATAACAAAAGCAACAACTTACAAGCTTAAAACTCAAGGGAAACAATGCAACAATTCACACAATTTTTCACATTTGTTTCACTCTCCTGAAAAGCTTGATAGGTAATTTTACACCAATATAACTAAACTATGAATCATTTCATAACAGGCATAAGCATACCTACAATCTGGGGTTCTAGTTCCAGGCTCATATCTTAGATATCATCAAATATCCTCAAACACTTTTTCCCATCACACCTTTCTACCTCTTAGCATATAAATGCAACCACCAAGAAACATCTTGAAACCAGCCACCCTGTAAACCAAAGCAACCATTTAGAAACACTCATGCAACAACCCTATGCGTCCTACCAACCCCCTAAAAACACTGTAGCAAACACGCTTAAAAACACTGGAGCAAACACGCTGCACATGCTAATGACCACCAAAAAACACCCTAGCAACCACCCTGTTCACCCTGGCAAGTGGCTACACCCTGCAAACACCTTAGCAACCACCCAATACAATCTAATGATTACCTTAAAAACGCCCTGACAACCAACTGGAAATACCTTAGCAATCCAGTTTCTTTTAGCCCTATACAGCAAGCAATATAGCCACATCGTTCAGCTTTGAACTTGCACTATACTGTATTTGCATCCTTCATCACTTTCCCGCCTTTTGAACTCTTCCTACATACATTCTTGCGATCATTCCACTGTTGTATCCTTTTGAAACTATTCAAGTTTAGTCAATTTTAGTCAAATTCAAGCTTGCATTCTTCTTCCGATTCCCACTTTTTAGCTTACTGGCCCAATGGGCCGATGAGCTGTTGTCTTGCTGTGGCGTCCGTCGTCTGCCGTCCGTTGTCCGACGTCCGTGGTCCAGAACATTTTTTATCCTTTTTTTTTGGCCTGATGAATTTTTGTGTAAATTTGCCATAACATACTATATCTCCAGACTTTTTTTTCGGATTTTTGATTAAATCATTTTTGTCCGTTTTATGGGCCCTTGAAATTTGGGCCCCAATGTTAGATAGGACTGAGAAATTTTTAAAATTATTTCTTAAAAACCGCGTGATAAATTTTCTTCTAAATCAAGTTCCCTTGGTACCGTCAATGCACTGTGCAAGCCTCATTTTGATTGAATCGACGGAAGTGTGTCTAGTTGATAACCTCTTCGTAGATTATCAAGTTTATGCAGTGTTGCTGTGTATGCAACAGTTTTTTGACAGTGCTCCGGTAAAGATAATAGACTTTGCTTAATTACTTGGTCAGACAAGAAACAAAGGAATGCAGGAGGATAAAATCATGATTTTAATGAGCCCAGTACCTTGTAATTCACTACCTGTCTTTTCCTTCTCTTCTCAAAATGAATGGCAGCTGGATAGAATTCATAGAAAGCCTTCGTTCGTCCACCAACTTGTACTAATATTCTCTCTGCTTTGGTTGTATCACTGCATTAGATAGGGGACATTAAAATGGCTGAGAAGTACTTTGAAGATGTGGAGAAGGCGGTCCTGTCAAAGGAAGATGGACGGCAGCAGGATACCCTTGTTCTAATGAACAGGTAATTCATATAAAAAGGACAATTTCAAATGTGAAAGTGAAAGTTCCATTTACACTTTCTGATTCACCTGACTGGGGCTTATTCACCTGACTGGGGTGGAGGGAGTGGGAGAGAGGGACACGACCACCTCATTGAGCAGTTTACTCACATGGACACACATTTTGGCACCAGTCAACGGTTTCAGAATGCTTTACTAAAAATTTTTAACTTACATACAGTAATTATCTGCCCCCTCCTCGATTTCTGTCTATTTTTTTCTCTCTGTCACCCTTAAATGTTTCATATCATCAAACTAATTTATAGTAGGTACAGATAACCCGAGCAAACTCAAAATTCAGTTTTTAAATAATGATTCTTTTTATTGAAGGAAAAAAGCTATCCAACCGTACCTGACCCTGTGAGAAAAAGGGATCGCCTAATTCGTTCCTAAAGTAAACTAGTATAATTGATAACAGGGTTCAATTTCACTGATACATCCAGGCATGAATCATGCCAGCTCAGTTGAATTGAAACATCACTTAAACATCACTGGCAACATGAAGTTGGCAAAAAGCAGCACATGATGCCATGATCTGAAGAAATTCAGCAATAGATGAGAAATTAAGTTGTTGATATTTACCAGTCTGGAAAGGGTTACAAATGCATTTCTAAAGCTCTGGGACTCTGAAACCACGTTGAGAGCCATTGTCTGCAAAAAGAGAAATGAAGCCAAAATTCCTCCAAGAGCACATGAATGACTCATCCAGGAGGTTGCAAGGAACCCAGATTTATATTTAAAGTCATGCATGCCTCAACTGCTTCAGTTTGGCTCAGCATTTGTAGTTCCACAATCAGAAAGAGACTGGGCAAAAATGCCAACCATGGGAGAGCTGCAAGACAAAAACCACTGGTACCAAATAACAGCATCAACAGACAGTGCTTATTATGGCTGCTGCATAAATATTTCTGGGTCATTTACAAGGAGTTAGGAACTTTGTTGTGGCAGTTGCTGAACAGAAAATAGGGATGCAGTACAAAACAGCCTTATATACTAATGATTATTGACCTGTTATCAATCATTTTCTTTAATTGACACATTTCCCTATGATACGGATTATCCATTGGCAGTTAAACTCATAGCTTCCTTTCCAGCGTAATGTTAACCCTTTGTTGCATAGTGGTTACTAAAATAACCAAACCCACGCACCACCCTTGTTAGCCAAAGAGGAAAGGAGTCATGCAGCTGAGGGTTATGGTGATGACATCGTAAATTCAGAAAAAAAAAAGTTTTATTCACTTGCCCAAGTGGGTTACACTTAATTGAAAAGGATCAACAAGTCTCAGGATCTTCAAAGTTAATTTTTGGCAATCTTGCAAAAACCTGTGCTTAATTTTCCAAATGGAAAAAAAGGAAAACGAGCACTGAAATGCACAGAATTTTTAAAAGTTTTACTTCTCGTCGTACCATACAAAGGACAATTGGCCACACTTGAGAGAGAGTTGAATGTTCACAGAGTCAGTGTATCATAAATTAAGGAAAGTGACTGATATCAAGACTAATTTTCAGTTTTGAGGGATGTTTTGCACCTCGCCGTTTTTTGTTCATCAACCACCTCTGGAACCCTCCAAAGAAAAAAAGTATTTGAGCATGGCCTGGATTTTATTTGATTTAAGACCTTCAAAGAAGCCAGACTTCTTGACAAAACTATGGTTTTCTTCCCCTGCTTAGGCCACTATACAAGCCAAAAAGGTTTGTAGAAAATTACCCCTTTGAGGAAATAAGGGGAAATGATATAAAAATGGGGGAAATTTTAATGTATCGTGACAGAACCTTGCTGGTAAAAATGTTCAAAATCTGGATGCATTTTTAAAAAATTTTGCTTGAATAAACGTAATTGCCCCTGGTGATAAAACGCAAATAACACTGAATTCAAGCAAAGTTGAAACATTTTATGTTTAATAGAACGCATCGGAAGGATCCCTTATTTGACACTAGTTATGCTTCACGTAAAACTGCCTGTCAGAAAACAGAGATTTTTGTGAGCCAAATTTGAAAGGGATAAACATAAAATCATCTGAACTAAATACTCATTCCTTGGGTTTTAATTTTGCAATCAATCCATTAAAATTATTTAATACAAAAATACAAATGGAGTCAAAGAAGTCGCAAGAGTTTATTTTAACATGATTATGCAATGATATATTTTGCCGACTTACCTTTACCTGAAGGCGTTTGATCAAAACAAAGTACACTGTACCTCCAAACCTACGCAGATGAAAATGCGCACATGTACCTGAAGTTCTTACCATAATTTTGATCTCAGAGCTTGACAATAAATGGCAAAACTTAAGACAGAGTCACTACAATTTTCATGAAGCACATTCTAGGCGACTTATAAATGGTCATAAACCCAGCCATTTCCTTCGCAAACGTACCATGCTTTTTTTTTTTTTTTTAAATGTCTATCGTCCCCTCATATCATACTTTTGGGGTTATCAAAGACATAATCCGGGGACAAATATTCTGGGAATATGCAGTCCGTAAAAATTGCAAAAGAGTTACTGCATCAATTCTGGGTTTCAGAAAAGCACTCATGCTTTTTGAAAGGTTAAGGTTAGAACTGAGGATTTGGAAATGGTGATTGTGCTTTTAGAAAATGTTGTCGACTCTTTTAAAAGGTCATGCTTATAAACAATTAGCCTCTAGAGGCGTGGATTGAACCTAGGTCTCTTATAGGAAAGATCTTTGTCTTGCACTTCCACCCAACCACCCAGTCTCTTCCTGCTTTGCAGTTGTCACAATGTCAGATAATTCAACTTCCGTCTGATTGATCAGCGATGACCCAATCAAGCTGCTAATATCTGAAGTATGGCCCTACCAGCCCATGCCTATACTGCTAACAGCACATGAATTATACCATGGCCTAGCGGCAATTGCCGTGCTTGCCCCCGTGTGGCCGTAATACCCGACTACTCAAACGGCCAGTGTGGCCATGGTGCCCAAAAATTACCCAAAGTGGCAATTTTTGACATAGCGACTGAGCTGTGGGACTCCCGTCTTCACACTGTGCTGGAATTCTGAGCACCGTGCGCGACTAACGACACGCCCACTCACTCACGAATAAGGCAACGTTGCGTGAGGTTGGTATCCTTCTGGCTTGAGAAAAATCAGCTGACAATGGCCCTCATTTATCAAATGTGCGTACACCAAAAAAATGGGTGTACGCCAAATCTCCCGCAAGGATCGGCATTTATCAATCTGAACATGAGCAAACGGTCCGCAAAAATCTCACGCCAGGTCTGACCGGGCGTACGTATATTTGAAACAAGCTAACAACATGCAGGAACGAGTGCAGCTGTCAAAATGAGTCAAAATGAGCCACTGTAAATCCTTATTTTTTGAAGATTGGTATGAGAGGAATATATGGTCTATAGTTGACTTGATGGACACGAATGGCAATGTCTAAACTTATGAACAATTCTGCATGAAATATACAGTGGCTCCAATAAGTATTTGTACACTACTGTACTTCATGGAGCCGGTTACGGATGGCCTGGGCACAAACATGGCTTCCAGTTGCTTCCTCCACTTTGGTGGCAAGACTGGAGGCCGAGGACTGTCTCTCCCTCTGTACCAGCAGGGAGATGTACCAGTCAGTGCGCTGGCTGGTCTTCCTGGGACGTCCTTTCCTGGCTGCATTGGCTATGCGTTCAGACTGTTTGTACTTCTTGATGATGTACTGCACGGCCGTGTAGCGTAACGATAGCCGAGTTCCAATTTTTCTGGTGCTTTGGCCTTCTTTATGTAGCTGAATGATTTGCTCCCGCATTCGACGAGGTATCTCGCCTGTCTTAGCCATATATCACAGGAATACATTATGGACATGGTCAGGCCATTTACATAGGCCAGTCTGTGTACAGAGGGAGTGTCCAGTATGGTCACGCTTGACCTAATCAGACCAAGTGAGTCAACCATGTCCTGTAAACATCTTGAGTCAATTTTAGGTGAGTATTATAAGTTTTGTGACTCACTAATGGAACTGTACAGATACTTATTGGGTCAGATAATCGCCTTTCTGACCAAATATGCCATTTTGACATTAAATATTTGTTTAAAACATATTGATTATCAAATATTTTAATCACATATACACACAATAGCAAGCATTTAGCCGAATATACAAAAGCTGTTATGTAGTCGAATTTTCAAGTAGTGTACAAATACTTATTGGAGCCACTGTATGTCAGATGCTCATCCAGTCAGATATATACTGATCAACAAAAGAAGCGCAATTTAATTAAAGGCAGACTGGAAAATAAGTTTGCGCGTAATTATCTTAGACAATCAAATTTATTACTAGAGCGTGTCAATTGTCACTCATTTCATCACACTTTTCTATATTTTACAGTCACTTTGACTAAGTAACCATTAGAGCACATTAACCAACTAACTTGCGTTTCTTTTGTTGCTCAATATATATAGGCCCAAGGAAACTTTGACCGTGATCACATTTTGAGAATGGCAGGTCTTCTATTGTTAGAGGAATAAGCTTCTGTCCAACATGAGAAGAACTTTTGGCACAGAGAAGGTCTCCGGGAAAGTGACGAGTGGCTTGTTATGTGTGGCACCCAATAAAATGTCATGGAGTAATACTAATAAAAGTACAATGGAGAGTGATCTCTGCGGACTGTATTTTAACAATTACCCTCATGTAGCTTCGATCGAGGCGGCGGGGACTCATCAGTGTCCCCACCGTCTTGCATTCCCACGATGCCTGTGGAGCCCATCAGTGCTGCCACGCTCTCCTCGAACGATGACAGCTGGAGGTTTGAGTCTGGTAGCATCCACCAGGCTGTGCGCTGCTGCGCCTGAGCACCGCAATCCGTTTTTTGGTGGCGATCTTAAAACAGGACCACTTTTTTTAACCTATATGTAAAGCATTTGGATTATCGATTATGTGGGCTATATAACATGAAATATCATGGATCTATTAATTGAATTTATGAAGGCCAACTTTATTCTCACTTATTCGTGTCGCTAATGCTGAATTTTTTTCTTGGCCACACTTATAAGTGCGCCAGTTGATGACCATTCCAGTTGCCCTTAAAGAAAGTAGCCTACCGCTTAAAATAAGTTTGGCTAAGAAAAAAATTCTAGCTTTGGATACACTTAAAATAAGTGTGTGCAATGGAGAAACGTGCATCTTGGTCACACTTATAAGCGCATGTAACGCAAATTTCCATCAATTTTTGTGCTTTGACGCACATAAATAAGTGCAAATAGTCACTTCGATTTATTAGTGAATTAAAAGTCTGCAGCACTCCGGTTTTCCACCTCAATGGTGTTTACCACAGCAGCAATAGTTTTCCAAACAGCAGCCTTCTGGGCTCCCTTTATGCCTCTCTTAAGGCTTCCAAATAAAATTATTTTGTTTTTTTCCACCTCTGAGGTGTGATAATATATATTTCCTCCTCAGTGAAGTTCTTTCTTCTTTGCCATCTTTCGAGAGTTAATGTTGTAAAGTGGGCAAGACTATACCTCCCGGAGCATGAATTTATAGGGGCGTGTCTGGATTTTACGATGGTTTCAGCCAGCAGATTTTTTTAACGCCACGCCAGTTCTACACCGAAATCAGCGACGTACACACTTTTAGTAAATCAGAAGTGACACCTGGCGAACGCTGATATTTACACCAGATCCTACACAAGTTTGATAAATGAGGGCCATTGTGTTTTAAGAACATGTAATGAAATACTGTTGGTGTGGTGTATAGATACGTTTTTGGGCTGGGGTAGAATGGTGGTTGTATTACTTTCCTCGACAGAAACTTTGAGAGCGAGCTGGAGAGAGCATTCGCTGACAGCGGTAGCCTGTGCAGTGCATCCAGTGTTGTGCCAAACTTCTCAGCAGTAGCGGTCCATCGGCAGTAACAAAGGCCATCGAAAACCTCATCCTTCAATGCTTGATAACCAAAACCTCTCACAGTTTACTTTTCTGGGTAGCAACAGTTGCTCAGACTAATTTGTTGAACGACGGCATTCTAATTTATATTTGTTAGAATTGTCATACATTGCGCCATAAAATTGAAGCGTTATCTTCCGCACATAAATGACAACGTAAAATATCAATATGTCTTTATAATTTCTGTGCTAGTGTAGCACAGATTTGTGTAAATTCGTTTGCGAAGCTCATTAAGAGTTTTTAATATCACTAGGGGTAAATGCGTTGACAAAGACATCATGACACACATCAACTCCGACCTGCACAGGTACGCAGCATGTGCGAGCGTACTTTAAGCTAAAACTATGTTTTCTCGTGTTCCTAGTCACGTGACTATATGAGAGATGTGCAACTGAGCTCACGTTAGCACATTAGAGTGACATCTCGGAAAAACAAGTTTTTACTGTTAATTAATCGTTGATTTTCAATGCCATGGCTGTCAAACATTCACTGTGAACGTGCCATTGGCATGCTGAATAGGGAAACGTCTGTCACTGACGTTGCAAGGGCTATGGGATGCAGTCGATGGACTATCCTTGATCTTCGGACACGTCTCCAACAAACTGGCCCCACAGCTAACCGACCTCCTTCTGGTAGCCTACGTGTGTCGTCAAAAGCAGAAGACCGACAAATTGTCTTACATCATTTGCATAATCGATTTGTCACTGCAACGTCCACTAGGAATGAATTGTTTAGAGATCGTGTGACTGCCCAAACCATACGTAATCACCTGCGCACTGCTCTTATTCAAGTTGTAACCTACCATTTTTACTCTTGGACATTTCCGTAGCATTTCCAGTGGAACTGGTTACATTATGGACATTATTTTTATGATACACCGTCTTTAATGAGTACAGAATTAAATAAAATCATTATTTAAAACCTCATTTCTTGTATGTTCAACTTATCGACCTCCAAACGAGTGTGAAGTTTTTATTTTGGCTGAGTATATCATCCTTAAAATGCCAGTTATATAAATGTTGGTAATAGGCATTCACTTTTTAATAATCATTTCTAATTATTACCTGGGAGCCAAGTTAAGCAATGATTATGTCTGTGTGTGTGTGTGTGTGTGTTTCTGTCACTCTGTCTGTCAGCCCGTGGCCATTACCTGGCCCCCCCCCTAGGGGGAGCCAGGTTAAGCAATGATCATGTTACAAGGACAGTTAGCTAGCTAGCTAGCTGCCCGGGATAAACTGCGCCATGCCATGGGGACCAGCGCATTGTTCGTCTGTCCTCGTATTAAAATGGAGGCCGCTGCGGCTCGTAGGCCTATTTGCTTGATGCCTGAGGAGCCTGGATTGTCGTGTATTATATTGTTTTCTATGTCTACTTAGGTAATTTTTGTATTATTTTTGCGAAATGAACATTACATAGAATTTCTGTGAACGTTTGTGCTGTAATTAATTTGTTATAAGTGTGTAGCTAGCATGCTAGCTAGCTACATGGAGCTTCGTGTTGTGACACGGACCCCTGCGAACCGTAATCGCGATGCATTTTCATAAAACAGTATGCTAGTTTGCATTAAATAATTATGTTTCCTAATTGTATGAGATTTGTCGGTTGTGATGTTACGATTGAATTTGTGCTTTTATTTCTATATGCGTTACATTATTCTGCATACTTTCGCTGCATACTGCTCGTTTTTCGTTGGCGGACAAAGTGATCGCGTTGACACGGATCTTGCATGGAATTGCACATAAGTTAGCACACAGGGTCCGCTTTCCAGCCAGCTTGGCTTGCTGAAATCACCAATTGTTTTTTTTTTTTTTTTAAACATGGTATAATGTGTTCTATCGTCTTCTGTGTCTAGTCAGCATTTTGTTTTACCTAGCTGGACACAGCTAAGCATTTTTGTGGTCATTTGTGCAGTATGAATGAATTTGACTTATATTACAAGGAGAGTTGGCTAGCTAGCTAGCTGCCCGGGATAAACTATGCCATGCCTCGGGGGCCAGCGCAGTTCACCGCTCTTCGTATTAAAATGGAGGCCGCTGCGGCTCGTAGGCCTATTTGCTTGATGCCTGAGGAGCCTGGATTGTGGCGTATTATATTGTTTTCTATTTCTGATTACGTTGGAGATTTGAGCGTTTGCGAGAACTACCGTGGAATCAGTCTTGCATCACTTGTCACCAAGCTAGTGAACAGGATGGTACTGAATCGGATACGTCCAGAGATCGACATGCACTTTCGACGCAACCAGAATGGTTTCCGACCCGGCAGATCAACTGTAACACAAATACTAGCACTCCGACGCATCATCGAAGGGGTCAAAAGAAAGCACCTACCATCAGTTATGGTCTTTATAGATTTTAGCAGGGCATTTGACTCCATAAACCACAAACTGATGTTTAGGATTTTGGCAGCGTATAATATCCCTGAAAGGCTGATTCAAGCGATTATGCTCGTCTATAAAGATCTGAAAACAAAGGTTGTCTCACCAGATGGGGAAACCGAGTTCTTTAATATCCTCACTGGAGTCATGCAGGGTGATACCCTAGCACCATACCTATTTGTCATCGTGTTGGACTATGCCATGAGAAAGGCCACCGCAGGTCGGGAGGAAGAACTTGGTTTCACCATCAGAAAGCGGCAAAGCCGAAGAATACCACCAATCTCTATCACAGACCTGGACTTTGCTGACGACATTGCATTGCTTAGCAATGACATCATGCAAGCCAGACAACTAGTACGCAATGTTGAAGTGGAATGCGGTAAAATCGGTCTAAAGTTGAATGCAAAGAAAACCAAATCAATGTTCTATAACGTGACACCTGAGGACATAGAAACAATGGATGGGAAAATGATCAAACAAGCTGTCGTTGAGTCTACGGGTGAACAGGACTTCAAGTATCTGGGTAGCTGGATTGACTCAAAGGAAAGAGACATCAATGTCAGGAAAGCTTTGGCGTGGCAATCCCTTAACAAAATGAGCAGCATTTGGTAAGGTAACCTGTCAAGAAAGTTTAAGCTGCAGCTGTTTAAGGCGACAACAGAGTCCATTCTTCTGTATGGGAGCGCAGCATGGTCACTTACGGAGACGGAAGAGAAGAAACTGGATGGAACCTATACGCGAATGTTAAGGAAGGTGCATAATATTGCATGGCATGAGAAAGTTACTAACAAGGAGCTCTATAAAGATACGGAATGTCTTTCTAACATCATTCATAGGAACAGATTGAGACTTGCAGAGCACGTTTACCGGGACGAGACTTCCCCAGCACACCAACTAGTAACGTGGGTCCCACAGCATGGAATCTCTCTAAGGGGACGACCAGCGGGGACGTTTCTAGACACTCTCTTGCGCGACACCAATCTAGAGGACCCAAAGGAGCTTGAGAGCTGCATGGGAAATAGGACCTTGTGGACCCAATTTTCGTCCCGCCGCTCCGGCGTCGACCGTAGATAGATAGATAGATAGATAGATTACGTTGTCTTTGTATTATTTTTGCGAAATGAACATTACGTTAAATTTGTGTGAACGTTTGTGCTGTATGTATGATCGTGTCTGTGTGTCTGTCACTCACTCTGTCTGTCAGCCCTGTCAGTCAGCCCGTGGCTGGGGCCAGGTCTACTATCTCTGATTGCCTTGTTGGTCATGTATTGGTCTTGACTGTGCTTTCCATAAATTGCTGCAAGTTGAATAAAAAATTTTACAATTTCAAAAAATAAACTAGAAAAGCACTCTGCGCAGGGGGCAGCCAAACCCAAAAGCACGGCATTGGAACTCCAGCCCATTGGAAAGACTTGAAATCTTGAAATTTGGCGTATATCTCAGCAGTACTTTGGCTAGATATGCCAAAATTTAATCACCTGTTCCTTGACTTAATACCCACCTTCTCTGAAAATTTCATCAAAATCTGTCCATAACTTATTGAGTTCTTTTGGAAACCAACTGACAAACAAACCCAGGCAAAAACATAACCACCTTTGCGGAGGTAAATATTGGTTTTGATGCGCTCCTAATTATTGATTTATGCTGTTTTATCTACATATAATGTCATTATCACTTATTTTTCTTGCAAAATTGATTAATTTAGTTTTGGCCTTGATGCCCTACATTTTGGCCGTGATGCCCCAATTTTAAAAGGCCAAGTGGCCTTGCCCTAAAAATTACTTAATTTGAGGCCTGTGCTAATAGCAGATGATGTTGCCCATTCAATCAACTGATAATATTCAAACTGGCTGAGTGCTTGGCCATCCGTTCATGACCTTAACTATTTTCCCCATAATGATCACATAGGACGCCTGTTATATTTCAATGGACCTTTTCCCTGGCCTCCCCATGAAGTAATTCTAAGAGAGCAAAGGGAGAACAGTATGTAGTTTGTATTTCATGATAAATTGATGTTCAGTTCATATATTAACCATGTAGCTTATATTATGAATTTGTCACTCAAGGCATTATCTGCATCAAAATTCTCTTCAATATCTTTTGTTTCAAATCTGGAAAGTTCTTCCTCAGATGAATTGTTTATAATACCAAAAAATACGGCTCAAATCTGTTTAATTCTTTCTTTCCAGCCCACTATCCACCATTACAATCTTTCTTGAACAAAGCAAACGTGCTTCCCTTCGCATTCTCTCAATCATGTTATTTGCACACTTTCTGTATTTGGGTATGATAATGGCATATTATATATAATATTATAGACAATAACATATTATTCGCGGCATTTGATTGGTCAACTACAACAGACTGGTGTTCGCAGGGTTTCCCAACTGAAAACGGGGGTATCCCCAAGGCGTGAAATGTCGTCCTCATTGATGTGGCGAAGTTCGTCATTTGTAGTCTTTATGGGGAAAGGGAGGGAGGAGGCTATGCGGAAAAGAATGATGCTGAATCGCAGTTAGGATATGCAGTTAGGACAATGATCCAAAGCGGACAAGCAAGTCCAACCCTGAATGGCTCAAAAGAGACTAAATGAAGATTTTGGAGTGACCAAGTCAAAGTCCAGAGCTGAATCCAGTTGAACAATTGAATCCTTAAACTTGCAGTTTATGCTCAAAAACCCTCCACTGTTGCTGGATAAAAGAAATTCTACAAAGAAGAGTGGCCAAAATCCCTTTAATGAGATTTAAGACTCTTTGCCGGTTAACGCAGATATTTGATTACAGTTGTTGCCACCAAGGGTAGCCCAACCAATTTTTAGATTTAGGGGGCCAGCTATTTTTTCACATGTGATATAGGTTTTGAATAACCCTATATGTTTACGTTCAATAAATTGATTGATATCATAAAAGCTGAATTTTGTGTTTGCTCACATTGTCTTTTTCTTATATTAATACTCGTTTGATGATCTGAAACATAAAAGTTTCACAAATTAGCAAATATTGAAGGAATCTGGAAGCGGTTCATACTTTTTTACACCACTGTAACCCCAAATGGCATAGGGTCAGATGTGGGCAATGAGACGTTGAAAAAAAAAATGTCACAGGATAGTTGCCTAACTTTTGGAGTTAATAAAAATCGGGTGAACTGATTATTTCCATTTTCCTTCAAGGGAAGTAATAAAACTAGCTTGGGACTAACTGGAAAGAAAAATCAAGACCTCAAGTGAGCACATCATGTGGTACTTCCATAGCTGTGACATGACTGTTCTTGAAGAAAAATGCCATGAATCAGCTCAGCAATTATAATGGCTTAAGGCCGTTAATTTAATCAAGATTTAGTCAGGGGTTTTTTGTGAAATAAACGGTGTGTATTCATTCTTTTCCATCTTGGACCACTTGAAAATGGTAGGTGCTCTAAAACTTTCGACCGGTAGTGTACATGCGCAAAAATATCCCGACATTAACTAATCCCTTCTCATACAGTTGATTTTAATGCATTATCCAGACAAATTAATAACTTTCACCATGTTGTTTTGTTTCTCTCTTCCAAACAACTTTGTCAACTCAATGGAGAGAAAAAAGGTCACATCTCAGTGAAAACAAATTGAATTACAGATTGAGACTTGAAAAATACAGATGTATCCATCTCCATCACTGGGATGAACTCTATTGTGAATGTATTTTTCAGAGCATTCGCTTACCTCAGCCAGAACAGCTATGCAGAAGCACATGCATCGTTCTCTGAAGTTCTGAAAATTGACCCAAAAAACCCGGTGGTAGGTACACTTTATAAGGTACTGAACTCTCATTTATCCTGGTGGTTATAAAGTGGCTGGTTTGTTCCCCTGACCCATTCATTGTGAAATGTGAAGCATTTTTTCTGAAAAAAATGGCTGTTGCAGGTCCTCTGTTATGGAACGCCATTTGGGACAAAATTAAATAAATAAATAATTCGCCCATGAAATAAATAAATATGGAATGTGAAATATATCTTGAAATAAGTAAATGGGGCAATAAATATATTAAAATATAAATAAATTTAAACATGATATATAAATCAGTCGGTATAGTTCAGGAAATATGTTTTTAATTAAAAAATTTAATTTTTCAAAGGACTATTTTTATTTATTTATGAAGAATTTTATTTCATAATTCCACATGTTATTTATTTATTTCACAGCACTTTTATTTCCGAAGGCCACATTTCATCTCATTTCTCACATTCAAGTAGGTAAACTGCTAAAATTTCTGGCAAATGAAAGGGCAGTCAGAGGGTCTATGGCAGGTGTTAAGTGCCAATATTCTAGTGATTACCAGGGGAAGGAGCAACTGTTTCAATGACAAATGAACTGTTGAAATTGTAGTTATGTGTCTGTGTGGATTGTTGGTAATAAATCTAGTTTCGCTGGGTAAACATGGCTGGTCTATTTGGAATCTCATGGTAGTTGTTTGAGGCGCTTGAGCCAGCACCAAGCGTGGCCCATCATATAAACCTTCAATACCATTATGTTACATTAGCTCCTGGGTCTTTATGGGCAAGGTGATTAGTTGCATTTTGGCTTACATTCGACCATTGAAGTGACCATCATTTGTTAGCTACATTTGACAGTGCGTTGTGGGTCTTTCCCAGTGCACGACTTAGGAGACAGCAAAGAATATGAAGCGTAAGGGCCTAAGCTTGAAGGAGCAACATTATGCTCTTGGATGTCTTGCACTTGTACACGGTGTTCAATCAGCCATCCACGTCTGTATCTTGAAGGGCACTAATACACCCGAGTATTTCTAAGAAGACTTTAATAACGGCCAAAAGTGCATCCGCTGATAAACCATGTTGATCAATCTGTACTGCTAAATATAGCCCCGAATTTCGCAGCTCATTGAGGTCTTCCATAGTGCCCACGCATCAGCTTGACCCGGCATTATTTCATTGACACATTCAGTGCTGTTCTCGGAGTTGCTGCCTGGGTCATGTGTGAGCTGACCACGCCCTGTTCATTTGAATGCAATAAATGAAATGAAATGTGGCATTTGGAAATAAAAAAGTGCCATGAAATCAATAAATAAATGTAGAATTGTGAAATAAAAAACTTCAGAATTAAATTGAAAGTAGTCCTTCGAAAAATCTCTCTTTTTTTTTTTAATAAAAACTCCTGAACTGTACCAACTGATTCATATAGTCATGTTTAAATTTATTTATATTTTAATATATTTATTGCCCCATTTACTGATTTCAAGATTTATTTCATTTCCACATTTATTTATTTCATGGTCATATTTATTTACAACCCCAATTTCAAAATAGGTGGGACAAAGTGTAAATTGTGAATAAAATCAAAATGCAAAATTACTTTCAAATCACACCAGCCAGTATTTTATACACCATAGAACAGAGATAAAATGGCAAATGTTGAAACAGAAATTTTACAATTTTATCCACAAAATGAGCTCATTTCAAATTTGATGGCTGCTACTGGTCTCAAAAAAGTTGGGACAGGGGCGTGTATACTATGGTGTAGCATCCCCTCTTCTTTTTAACTCAGAATGGAGGCATCTGGGCATTGAGGAGACAAGTTTCTTTAGTTTATCCATTGGAATTTGACCCCACTCTTGTTTAATACAGGTTTCCAGCTGCAGCAAAATTTTGGGTCTCCTTTGATGGACTTTTTGTTTAATTATGCGCCAAATGTTCTCAATCGGTGAAAGATCAGGACTGCAGGCAGGCCAGTTCTGTACATGGACTCTTCTACTATGAAGCAATGCTGTTGTAATAGCTGCAGTATGTGGCTTTGCATTGTCCTGCTGAAATGCACAAGGCCTTCCTTGAAATGGATGTCATCTGGAGGGGAGCATATGTTGCTCTAAAATCTTTATATACCTTTCAGCATTCATGGTGCTTTTTAAAACATGCAAGTGTCCCACACTGTATGCACTAATGCATCCCCATACCATCATAGAAGCTGGCTTTTGAACTGAACACTGATAATAGGAGGGGTGGTCTTTCTCCACTTTACACCGGAGGACACAACGCACATGAGTTCCAACAAGAATGTCAAATTTGGGCTCGTCTGCCCACAGGACACTTTGCCTCTTTGCTACATTCCATTTTAAATGAGCCTTGACCCACAGAACGCGGCGGTGCTTCTAGATCATGCTCAACAATGGCTTCCTTTTTGCATGATGGAGTTTTAGGTGGCATCTGTGGATGGCACAGCAGACTGTGTTTACAGACAGTGGTTTCTTGAAGTATTCCTGGGCCCATTTAGCAATATCAAAGACAGAATCATGCCAGTGAGTGATGCAGTGGTGTCTGAGGGCCCGAAGATCACGGGCATCCAGTATAGGTCTTCAGCCTTGTCCCTTACTCATAGATTTTTCCAGTTTCTCTGAATCCTTTGATGATGTTATGCACTGTCGATGATGAGACCTTCAAAGCCTTTGCAATTTGACGTTTAGGAACATTGTTTTTAAAGTATTCCACAATTTTGTTACGCAAGCCTTCACAGATTGGAGAGCCTCTGGCCATCTTTACTTCTGAGAGACTCAGCCTCTCTAAGACATCCCTTTTATAGCCATTCGTGTTGCACACCTGATGCCAGTTAACTTAATTACTTGCTAAATATTCTTTCAGCTGATTCTCTTATATATTAATTGCTTTTCTCGCCCTTTTTTGCCTGTGTCCCAACTTTTATGAGACCTGTTGCAGCCAGAAAATTTGAATTAAGCTCATTTTGTGGATAAAAATGCAAAATGTCTTATTTTCAACCTTTGAAATGTTATCTATGTTCTATTGTGAAAAACATATTGGCTCATGTGATCTGAAAGTCATTGCATTCTGATTTTATTCACCATTTACACTTTTTCCCAACTATTTCGGAATTGGGTTTGTATTTTATTATTTATTTATTTATTTATTTTGACCCAAATGGCATTCCCCAATGGTGTTTGAACGAATAGGAAGGATAGGGGAACAGATTGCAATCTATTCGTTCTTGGTTGTCAATCGACTTATCGTGACTTTCAAGATGGAGGCGACTGGAAACTACCTCAAGGTACTGTCTGCGTTCACTGTCTTTTTTTAATAAACTACCTGTGCATTTTCAAAGTTTTCAGTGCCTCGTTTTAAATGTCAGGGCCCTCGGAATTCAACCAATGAAGTGTGGAGCTACTTTGAGCCTTGTTAATGATGAAAAAATACGGATTTCTTTGCATGGCAATGCTATGCCCAATTCACTACCATTGTAAGCCTGATGGGAGCTTTGGCGAAAAAGCCATGTATTTTGACATGTTGCATGCATACAGAGGAGGGGTATTCGACAAAAGTTAGTACTCATTATCATGTTTCAATACACCCCAAGTCAACTTCACGCTGGAATTCTCCTTTAAATCACCATAGTATAACACCACATCAGTTAAACTTCGGGAATATGTCTGTCCATTTAGGGAGTATAAGTGATTTTGAATCTATTTCGCCAACTTTGGTGCAAATGAAATTGACAACAGGTGCTATGGAGAGGCAAAAGCGAGACAACCCCCAAAAAGGGAATTGTTGTACATGTGGTGGCCACAGACAGTTGCTCTCTCCTTATTGTTCCTGACAGATTATTCTCTAGTTTTGTGTTCTGCTAGTGAGCACTTGTCACAACTGGTAGCATGGAGCGGTACCTGAAGCTCAATCAGGTAGCACAAGTAGTTGAGCTACTCCAGGATGGCACATCCATATGTACAGTTGCAAGAAGGTTTGCTGTATCTCCTAGCACAGTTTCAAGATCATGGAGTTGATACCAGGAGACTGGCCATTACACATGAAGAGCTGGACAGGGCCATAGAAGGGCATCAACCCAGCAGCAGGACCGGTATCTTCTCCTTTATGTGAGAGAGAATTAGAGATGATGAGAACAAGGAAGGCTGCTCATCCAAAGTGAAATCCACCAGTCAGAAAAATTCTGCAGATAGGAGGTTTTACACTTTGGTCATCGATAAGTGACATTTGTATTTTAGTATTAGAATTTTAACAGTCATTGATTTCTTGATTTTGAATTAAAAATGCCACTGAATTCATAACACTGAAATATTTCATTCTGAAAACCATTTCTCTGAATTTATTTGTTCTGAATTGATCACTTTGAGATCAAAGTATTAATTGTTTTAATTCAAGTTGAGAAAAATTCAAATACAATGGTACTCAAATTCATTTGGCCAAGTTCAGATCAGGAAAATTTACGTTGAAAAAGTTCAGATTCAACATTGCTCAAATTCGATTGATCGAATTCGGTTTGAAAAAATTCAAGTTTTTTTTTCTGATAGAAACATCCGGGCTACTGGGGGGGACAGGATAAGCAATCGACACTGAATGGAAACGAACCGAATTCTGTTCTATCAGAGCACAGTCTCTCAGTGATGTGTTTCAGATTGAAGTGGAGTCTAGCTGTCTTGGTTTGCTTATGAAAAGATATAGAATAACAGATGTTCTGATTAATGTTTGGTTGAATTTGTGAAGTCGCATCATAATACTGTACATTAAAATGCAAAAACGTGACCGCATCTCACGATCCTGAACAATCCAGTAGGACTGCATGTTGCTTCCAAGTTTAATGCCCTAGATAGCTTGCTGTAATTTTTTAGCTCAGCTGTAATGTACAGCATCGATGTTACTTGCTCATACATTTCATGACTGCAGTAGCCAGTCAGCTAGTTAGCAATGGACCCACATGACAGCCGTGGCTTTGAACAGGCCGTTCTTTAGCTAGCTAGCTGGCTGGCTATTGTAGATGTGAAATGATGGTATAACTAGGGCTGGGCGATATGATGTTATATACCTTGCGACAGTAGAAAAGTATCTTCCGGTTACAGATTTGGCAATAACGTTTGTACCGAGGTGAAAACAGTTTCTGCTACCGCGACGCATGCGGGCACAGCAGCAGAGTGCTTGCATGGAAGACTGACCACCTTCAGAAGGAAAGAAGCTTATGGCTTCACCTGTGTCGTGTAAAATCTGGTCCCCCAAGTGACTTTCATAGCATATTCAGTCATCTAAGTGATTTGCATAGTAAAGAAGTATTATTGGAAATAAATAAGCCAATTCATATCATTCAAGCACAATGATTAGTACAGACAGTAGCAGATTTTATACTTAGATGCTTGTACTGAAGTAATAGGCTAGCTAGCTTGCTAATAAGGCAACCATTTGCTTTTTCTAAAATGATCGCTCACTAGCTTGCTAGCTAAAGTGATAACGAACTGTTAAATGATTAACAAACACACCAGTGACCAGTGTGGTGGGCTAGCCAGCTTGCTTGCTAATAAGGTAACAGTGCACTTCTACTGTAATAATTGTGAGCTAGCTAAAGTGATAACAAACTGTTAAATGATTAACTAGCAAACCAGTGTAGCAAGCTAGCCAGCTTGTATGCTGATAAGGTAACGGTTTGCTTCTACAATAATAATCGCTAGCTTGCTTGCTAGCTAAAGTGATAACGAACTGTTTAATGATAAGCTAGCACGCTAGTGTAGCGAGCTAGCCAGCTTGTTTGCTAATGTTGTGGTCACATTTGTCTAGGGATATAATTTCCCTTATGAAAGAAGATGGCCTGGCCTGGACTGGTGAAGGTAGATCGTAAGCCATGACTTGCCTCCCCTCAAGACGTCACCAGTGCGTTCCAGGGCAAGGGCAAGCTCAAGCTGCCACGCCACCGGCGGTTGACTGTGTTATTCGGCTCACAGGTTCAGGTTAACAAGATAGTTCTACAGGCATGGCAGACTTAAGGATGAAATTAAAATGGTGCAAACCGTGTGATCGGTCAACGAAAGATTGAGGACGGTCCTGCACGTTAGGGCTCCAGCACGTATCTCCATCCACCTCCGATCTTTGGCCAGTTCAAAAGGGACGCCCACCGTCATGGCCGAAACATGTTGGCAGTTTTACTGTTTCAAATATGATTAAGCCTTTTTATTAAAGCTTTGTAAAAATTTTTGAAGAGTACCTTGGGTAATTCATCTTTATATGTACGACTAGTCATTCCACAGAGCACCTTCACGCTTACTAGTCAATTACTAGAAGAGCTACGCCGCAGCCCTCCATTCTTGTCTACAATATTGCTGAGACCTATAAAGATTCTTGAAATTCTTGCGCCAAGAAAAGGATAATACTTCATGGTTTCCAAACTCGTGGGGGTCATGAATTTTATTCAGATATTAAATAACAAGAATAGCTGTAATCACAAAAGTGCATTCTACATTGAGGAAAGCTGTATTATATGACACCATTTTTTTTTAATCCTTGCAATTAGTGCTGCAGTTATGTTTCATGAAATTATAATTTTATCATGCGTCCCCGTAAACCTCGGGTAAGAGAAGCACTTCTGCTATTTGCCCCGCAGTTGGGCCAATAAGAGATTTCATTTTATAATCCGCCCCGCTCTTTGATCTTTGATCGCTGAACCGCCGCGGTGCGAATAGCCTCTTCCTTTGTGGAAAGCTAAACTTCCACTGGGAAGGGGCGTGATGCTTCCCTATCAGCGATACGTTTAACGCTTAAAGGAGAATTCCGGTGTGAAATTGACTTGGGGTGTATTGAAACATCATAATGAGTACCAACTTTTGTGGAATACCCCACCTCCGTACGCACGCAACTTCTCAAAATAAATGGATTTTTAACCGAAGCTCCCAACAGGCTTAGAATGGTTGTGAATCGGGCATCGCGTTGCCATGCAAGGAAATTGCTTTTTTTTCCATCATAAACAAGGCTTAAAGTAGCTCAATACTTCATCAGTAGAATTCAATTCCAATAGATTGCAATTTGTTCCTCTATCCTTCCTATTCGTTCGTGCTTGTCAATCGACTTATCGTGAGTTTCAAGGTTGAGGCGACTGGAAACTACATCGAGGTACTGTTTGCATAAATTGTATTTTTTAATAAACTACCTGTGCATTTTCAAAGTTCTCAGTGCCTCTATTTAAATGTCAGGGCCCTCGGAATTCTACCGATGAAGTGTGGAGCTACTTTGATCCTTGTTAATGATGGAAAAAAATAGCGATTTCTTTGCATGGCAACGCGATGCCTGATTCTCAACCATTGTAAGCCAGTTGGGAGCTTCGGCTAAAAATCCCATTTATTCCGAAAAGTTGCGTGCGTACAGAGGTGGGGTATTCGACAAAAGTTAGTACTCATTATCATGTTTCAATACACCCCAAGTCAATTTCACACTGGAATTCTCCTTTAAGAGTGAATTTTTCTAAGACAAGCCCAATATTAGCAAAGGTGGATTTTTCACCATCTCCAAATTTCTTCATACTTCATGATAATTGAGTTTGGGGTCGGTAATAGGAAAATCAGTCATGACCTTGACAATTAACTCCTCCCTGGCTGAGCAGGCCACTCCCCTTTTTTGGGGCTCTTTTGTGATGTACTACTTTTAACTGCTTTTTTTTCAACCAACATAAAGGTCCCAAGTTTTTATCACTTGTTCTTGAAACTTCTGTTACAGGACTACAACTTTAAGTGGAAAAAATTCTTGGGGCCCCCATGTTGGTTGACACCAGCGCCACCTGAAGTTGCATGCAACACCATTTCTGGCGATTGGAAATGGGACCCTAGTTCCAACCTACATAAAGATTCCAAACTAATTTCAGTTGTTTTCCAATCTTTGCATGTCCAACAATAAAAATCCACAATAAAAGTTTTGGGACCCCTGTGTAGGGGGGAGAATAAGGGACCCAAAGTGGGGTTGATGGCTGTGGCCATCCAACTTCGGGCCACGCCCACTTCAACCTCCATGACCCTTCAAGTAAACCTTCAACAAGTAGTTTGACCTTCACATGTGAACTCTCAATTTCACCAGTAAAAAGCTTGGGATCTGTTGAGTCCATGGAAATATTAACCCATTTACTTGTTACTATTTGGTATATTCCACTACTATCTATGTACAGAAATTTGAAATGCATGTTTTATGAATCTCTTTGTATAAGTTCAATATTTCAAGGTTTTTCTCCATGATAAGTTATAAAATCATCTTCAGGGTGTCATGAGCACCCTGTAACAAGTCAAATGTTCATATTAACCCATTTCTTGCTGAACCTTTTCCTGAATTTGCGAGGAAATCTTGAGTTCAAAGGTAGGTGGTATCTGCCAATATGTAGGTGTAGGCCTTGCAAACATTTCTTCATCCTGCTTTCTTGTTCTCTTATCAGATGAGTCAGATTCCTGATTTTTACTGCAGTGTTGCCAACAGGAAGTCCTGTGACCTAGCATATTTAATCCTCATTGATAACTTCTTTTACACTTTTAGCTCATCATTTGATGAGGCTGCAGTGTGTTGTTTTTCATGCTATAATAGTAATACTCCTGTATTGATCTTTGAGAGAAGAGAGAAGCAACTTGGTATGTATGACTTAGTTGGCTGCCTTATTCTGGTACCGTATTGTGAAACTGATGTCTATTTCCAGGTATCCGATGTGCAGTGGTGTGCCGTCAGGGCCAGCAAGGCCTTCTATGCTGGCCTAGATGAATTGGAAAAATTATGTTTTCTGCATAAATACCTTAAAGCTACATGTATTAATAGAAATTCAATCAAAATTCTCAATCATTATATCTAAGTGAGTTCATTGCTTAACTCCGAGTTGCGCAGCTTCCACAGTGCATACAGCTTTGATAAAGGCTAGCTCCATCTTATCCAATCAGATTTTTTTTTTTCCCTTTACCGTCTCGGGGTCAAAGCTGTTCTCTCTACATGGCTCTGGTCTCAAGTCTCAAGGCCTTTAGAATGTAGATTGCTTCCCTCTCCCATTAAAAAGAGCGGGACGATTTAGCTGATTGGTTAAAAATATGACAATCAGACTGCCAGTATTCCGAGTGGGGCATAATCTTTGACACAGCAGAGCTTTCTAGCTGGCCACTGCCTTCGTCAGGATGTTTTGAGATAACAGGTTAGTTACGTTAACTAACGGAACAGTCTGTATGGATCTTACACGGGTGGGCGTGTCATATGAAAGTAATGCAACGACTACAGGTGCTGGTCAACGAATTAGAATAATTTGAAATAGTGGAATCGTTACATTTTTTTAATGCATTTTTTGTGCAGAAAGCAAATCAGGTGTTCACCGCGCCTGTCCTATTTGTTAGAGTTATCACCGAACTCGCTACCTGTAAAAAATTTGCTCAGCTGAGCTTTCCAAAAGGCCTATTTAGGCCATTTAACTGTGACACTGTTGTTTCATTGAATTGGAATAATTCATAAGTCATTTCATTGAATAAGAATAAGTGCTTGAATTTTTGTTTTCTGTGAAGAGTGTTCACTGTGCAGTATAAAGTCAGGGTTGAGTAGAATTTCTAAGTTGTAAAATCAATCATGGGTAAGCAGCGCGACCTCTCAACCGTGGCTCAAATTCAACCCTTCGCCAACAAGGCTTGACCCAAACTAAAATTGCTGAGCAGCTCGGCATCAGCCAGTCTTCCATCTGCAAAGCTCTCAAGAAAGACTGGAGCAAGCGCACCAACTGTTCCGGCATCCGAAAAAATTCTGCTTGCGACAACAAGCAGCTGAGAAAGATCGCAGTCAGCAACTGGTTCAAGACCACTTCCGACCTCAGCGACTTGTGGAACGAGCAGACCAGCACTAACGTCTCGAGATCAACTACTTACCGTCGTCTGCGCGAACTCGGCTTCAAATCTCGCGTACCAGCAGTAAAACCAATGCTGAACAAGAAACAAATGGAGAAACGGCTGAAGTGGGCCAAAGAACACAGCGAGTGGACTGCTGAAGACTGACAGAAAGTGGTCTTCAGTGACGAATTACGCTTTTGCATCTCCTTCGGTGACCAAGGTCCTCGTGTCTGGCGTCGTGGTGGCGAAACCTACAACCACGAGGCCGTGAAAAGATCCGTCAAGTTTCCCCAGAGCGTTATGGTCTGGGTATGCATGTCCGCTCGGGGTGTAGGGAAACTCTGCTCCCTCAAGAAGACTGTCAATGCTGCCGTATACCAACATGTTCTGGAAACGTTCCTGATTCCGACTGTTGAGGAACAGTTCGGCGGAGAAGACCTCATATTTCAACAGGATCTTGCACCGGCTCATGCGGCAAAGTCGACCAAAGATTGGTTTGCCGAAAAACAGCTTGAAGTTTTGGCATTGCCGGCCAACTAGCCTGACCTCAATGTCATTTAAAACCTTTGGGCCATCGTCAAGCGGAAAATTCGCAACAGAAGGCCGACTACGCTGGACCAACTGAGGCAGAACATCGCCACAGCCTGGGAGGCAGTGAGTGCAGAAACTTGTGACAAGCTGGTCAAATCGATGCCGCGGAGACTTCTGGCAGTCATACAAGCCAAGGGGGCAGCCACAAAATACTGAGAAAGTGATGATTCTAATTATAATAAAAATTATTCTAATTCAGTGAAACGGTTTCTCCATTATTCTAATTCAATAAAACAACAGTGTCACAGTTAAATGGCCTAAATGGGCCTTTGGGAAAGCTCAGCTGAGCAAATTTTTCACAGGTAGCGAGTTCTGTGAATACTCTAACAAGTAGGACAGGCGCGGTGAACACCTGATTTGCTTTCTGCACAAAAAATGCATTAAAAGATTTTACGATTGCACTATTTCAAATTATTCTAATTCGTTGACCAGCACCTGTATAGTGAATTTTGCAATTGTTTCGAGCTTTAGCGAGCTGTAAACCCAAAATTTACTCAGCGTTAGCACTGAGCTAACTCCTTCATTGGTACTCAAACAGCCTCTGAGTCACAGACATTTGCATTTGAACTAACTGTTAGCTAGCTGCGCTTTTTAAATTCACTGACAACTGAGTAACAATGAATTTGTGGGGGGGTTACGTTTTGACGTCATGCTGTTGCCGCGAGTAAATTTAGGTTAATTGTGGGAGGTTTACTGTAGGCCTAGGTGTAAAATGCACGGCCCACCACTGCCGATGTACATGCACATTTCGCTTTCAATTTTTTCTTAAGTTTCAATTTCTTCTTTTATTGTGTTTGTATATTTACACTGAATAAAAATATAAATGCCTCATGTTAAATTTTTGAGTTTTTTTTAACATTAGGGTTATGCAATATATGAAGCGAATCAAAATTTATTTTTGTTAATGACTAATCTTCAGATTACCATTCATTACATCTTGATATTGGCATCTGCAAAGGAGTGACAATCCTTTCAACAAGTTGGGGGTCAGGTTGAAGAAAATGAATGTTCAGTATCTTGTGTTTCCACCATTTGCATCTCTCAGAGCAACACATCTCCTTCGCATGGAGTTGATCAGGTTGCCTATTGTGGTCTGTGGAATGTTATTCCATTCTTCCCGTAGGGCCACACTGAGCTGGCGCACATTATCCGGAACTGGACCACAATCGCTTACACATCGATCCAGAACATCCCAAAGATGCTCTATGGGCGACATGTCCTGCAAATACGCAGGCCAGTCCAGAACTGGAATGTGCTCTGCTTCAAGGAGCTGCATGCAGACCGCTCTGGTGGACATCTCTGCATCCAGCATGCCAATGGCACGTTCCCGCATGATCTGAGACATCTGAGGCATGATGACTTTTGACAAAATTTGACATTTTGGGGTGGTTTTTTATTGTCCCCAGTATAAGGAGTGTCTGGGTACTGCTCATTCTGTATGATCACCGTCTGGAAATGCCACACCCATGTACTGAGTGAAATCACTGCTTCACTGAGCAATTGCTCACTGACAGAGATGGATTAAAAAATGGTACACAAATCAAGAGAGATATCCCTATTGTACAAGTAAAAGTCAGCATATACTCACTTTGAGTTGTTAACTCCATGTGGCATCAATATATGACATGGGGCGTATATATTTTTGTTCAGTGTAAGTTCAGAGTTGTGACCAATTCATCATGTCCAAGTCAAATCAAGTCACTGGTCATTAGCTCAAACTCCAAGCTGAGGAGAGAGAGCAATGAGGAGTGAAAAGGGGCAGGGGAAAAAATTAGGCAATGAGCTAGCAAATTAACAAGCAGTGTGGGGAAAGCAGAGAGAGTCAAGAGCAGCATTTCATGTTGACATTGACCCCTTTCTGATCCTAAATGTATCTAAGCTTTTAACTCTCTCAGCTTTCCCCACTGAAGGACCCAAAGAAAAGATCGAAGAGCACCCTATTGCAAGCATCCTTTGCCTCGTCAAGCCACCAACACCTGTCAACAACTGTGGACAATTGGCCTTCAGTGAAATGGACATGAATGTTGTTCATCAGCTGTTTTAATATGACACATTTTGTGCTAATCTACATCATGTAGTGTACATTCCATAGCAAAATCAGGCTTGCCTGATGTACCCATTGGAACTTTAGACTGCAATGCAGGACACTCCTTTAAATTTAATGTATTGCATGTTATATTTGACCATATAACAATATTCACTGGACATTATTTTATTCAGTCTACAGTCGTCTTACCCTAGTATGTATACGAGAGGGTTAATGGGAATGTTTATTGGAGTTCTAGACTTTTTGAGGATGCTTTTATAACTTCAAGAAAAATCATGAAATACTGATCTTGTACAAAGAGATTCATAAAACCAGTATTTCATGTGTACATAATGTACACAATTTCTGTACATAGATAGTAGTGGAATATACCAAATAGTAACAAATAAATGGGTTAATATCGCCATGGACCCAACAGGTCCCAAGCTTTTTACTGGTGAAATTGTGTGTTCACATGTGAAGGTAAAACCATTTGGTGATGGTCTACCTCAGCAGTTCTCAAATTCGGTCCTGGCGCCCCCCTGTGTATGCTGGTTTTTGTTCTATCCACAATTGCAATCTTAGGATTTTAATAAGCTGTTGATTTGTTTTAATTAGGTACATTTATACAAATATCCACATTGAGATATAATGTAAATATTGGCAGAGGGAAACGATTTAACCAAACATTTAATCAACATAAATAATCAAAAGGTTCCTCATTGGTGAAACTCATGACATATGGTGGCAAAACCCAACAATTTACTTGGCAAAGAGTGGAGTCACACCTGTTGTGTTTGCTGTTGATTTTATTTGGTTCAGGCAGGTTATTTGGGAAAAACTCAAAACACCTGTGTCCAGAAACCTAATTTGGAGCTTATTGATTTTCTCAGAGTCTAATTTGATCTGTTTAAAAATGCTTTCTCATGAAAATCCTAGCAATATTGAAAATTAAGCACAATATGTTCAAGGGTTTTTATTATTCATGGCACAATTGATATGTCCATCCAAATCTGACTTAAGATGGTAAATAACTACTCAAAACATGAAATGCTGCTAATTAAGACAAAGTAACAGCTTTTTAAAATCCTATAATTGCAGTTGTGGCTGGAACAAAAACCAGCATACACAGGGGGGCGCCAGGACCGAATTTGAGAACCACTGGTCTACCTGAAGGATCATGTCGGATGAAGTGGGCGTGGCCCGAAGTTGGGTGACCATGGCTATCAACCCTACTTTGGGTCCCTTATTTTCCTCCCTGCATAGAGGTCCCAAAACTTTTATTGCTGATTTTTTTTTGTTGGACATGCAAAGATTGGAAAACAACTGTAATTAGTTTGGGATCTTTATGTAGGTTGGAACTAGGGTCCTATTTCCAATTGCCAGAAATCGTGTTGCATGCAACTTCAGGTGGCGCTGGTGTCAACCAACATGGGGGGCCCAAGAATTTTTTCACTTTAAGTTGTAGTCCTCTAGCAGAAGTTTCAAGAACAAGTGATGAAAACTTGGGACCTCTATGTAAGTAGAAGATAAAAGCAGTTAAAAGTCGTACATCACAAAATAGCCCCAAAAAGGGGGCGTGGCCTGCTCAGCCAGGGAGGGGTTAATCGTCAAGGTCATGACTGATTTTCATATTCCCGACCCCAAACTCAATTATCATGAAGTATGAAGAAATTTGGAGATGGTGAAAAGTCACCCTTGGTCTGATCTTAGTAAAATTCTCTCTTACTGTCCCTTGCTATTTTTCCTGTGCAACGGAGGGGGAAAAAAAAAACAAGCTTAAAATATGACTACCTTACGCCATACATGGATTGCATTTTTTCTACATAGCTAGCAGGAGGTTAATACCAATACTTTGCCTGTGTTGCATACTATCATGATTATGCTGATATTAAGAAAGCGCACCAGGTCCATAGGCTGACAGATGCTGGAATGCTAGGCTAACTTTAAGCACTCAGTGGTCAAATCATGGTGATTTTAGCCTGCACCAACAAGGCTAATGTTATCATATCACCCAGTTATCTGACTGGTTAAATTTTGCAAGCTTACCAGTGGGAATGTATAACGGCTGAAGTGACACTGAATGATAACAATCTATCACAAACCGTTTCAGCCAGCCACACCTCTCCATGACGCACCAGTCACCTCTCCTCTCGTGTGGACGACAACGTGATCATGCTTGCTAAGCTGATGAAACATTATCTTTACTGAGCCCATCCCAGATCTGTCTCAACCCATTTGTTTCCTACATCTACCACCCTCACTTATTGTCAGCTTTTCAGTGATGGCTTGGACCTATACAAAGTTAACGTAAAAAGACATTCTTTGGGACTTTGTTGTACACGACTCACACCTAGAGTTTCAAAAATAAAGACAACGGTTGATATTTCTCTTGTTTTATTTTTTATATTTTCCGTGTCTGTGAAGGGATCCCCCCAGAATGAGATAGCTATCTGTGGCTAGCTAGGTGCCTAGAAACTAGTCTGATAGGCCAGAAGTTGGTTTTATTCCATTCAGAGTCAATTGCCTATCCTGTCCCCCCAAATGCCTGGATGTTTCTATCCGAAAAAATGTAACTGGAATTTTTTTGATCCGTATTTGACCAATTGATTTTGAGCAATGTTGAACCTGATTTTTTTCAACTTGAATTTTTCCGATCTAAATTTGACCAATTTGAATTGAAAAAGGAACATTGAATTTAATTAAATTAATGCTTTGATTTTAAAGAGATCTATTCTGAAGAAATAAATTCAGACAGATGGTTTTCAGAGTGAAATATTTCAATGTTATGAATTCAGTGGTGTTTTTATTTCAATATTAAGAATTCATTGGCTGTTAAAATTCAATTACTTATGTCTCTTATCTGCTTCCATATTTACGCAATTTGGCAAACCTTCAGCTTCATGGTTGTTGGTCTGTTGCACTTGTTTTTAGCCACTGGTTCAAATGCATTTGTTACAAGTGATTTAGCTGGCAGTTTTTGCAAACCTGCCACATTACTTGGCTTGCCAGCAGAGAATGGGCTCCCGCACAGTGTTGTTTTAATATATAGCGCATGAAACTCATTAGAAATCTTACTGATATATACATTGAATGTACAAAATTGAAGCATGTTTTCTGGTCTGCTGGCCAGCTAGACTTTGATACAAGTAAACTGATTTAATAGAACTAAAATAAACTGTATGGAGAATTGTTGGCAAGTTTGTGATTATATGTGGGAGGAGACATAACTGTAATTTCCTGAATGTCGCTCAGTACTTAAAAGCCTCAGGGCAAATGTCCTTTGAGGACCATGTTATCCAGAAATGCAGGAGCAGATATGACGAAAAATTATTAAAATTAAATCTTAGCAAAACGGTCAGAATGGATTGTCATATTACTAGGTAAATAGAAAAATGCCTCAATTAAATTCTTACCTGTTTAAATTTTTTAGTGTTTAAGCTTTGCCTGAAAATTGTGTAGTAACTTAATTTTCAGGGTTAATATTGTCCTCAGGAGCCCAGAGAAAAATGTTTAGACGAAACTAATTTTACCTTCACAGGCAAACAACAATGCGGCTGTCTGCCTGCTGTACCTCGGCAGATTGAAGGAGTCCCTAGGCCAGCTAGAGGGCCTGGTGCAACAGGACCCAGGGCTCTACCTGCATGAAAGCGTCCTGTTCAACCTTACCACCATGTATGAACTGGAGTCCTCGCGCAGCTCACAAAAGAAGCAGGCCCTGTTGGAGGCAGTGTCCTGCCGTTCGGGTGACAGCTTTAACACCCAGTGCCTCAAACTTGTTTAGAGCCCTCTACTCCAGCTGCCAGTTGTAATCACTACTTGTGATCTACACGTGATGCTGTGTTTATCTAAGAATATGCAGCATCTTCATCCCCTTTCTGAGTTATCAAAAAAATGCAATAAGTGTAACAGTGAAGTGTGTGTCCATAAGAACAGACTTCAGCATGAACATTTTACTGTGTCTTTCAGTCTGCTAATTGAATCCTTTTGGATGTGACTGTGCTTTTTTATGTGAATGTGCAAAATTGTGTTCCCATTGCATGGAGAAAGAATTCCAGAAAAAAGAAAACTTTCTAAGGATGTTGCTGCCATACACAAACCCCAATTCCAATGAAGTTGGTACTTTGTGTAAAACGTGAATAAAAATGATTTGCCAATCCTTTTCGACCTATATTTAATTCAGTACACTACAAAGACAAGATATTTAAAGTTCAAACTGATAAAATTTATTGAAAGGGACAAAGGAGACTGGAGCATTCAAATTAACAGCCTTTATGGTGCAAACAGTCTGTTTGCACCATAAAGGCTGTCAATTTATCAGTGTGCTCCAGTGTCCTTTGTCCCTTTCTATATTTGCTGTCCTTGAGCTGTTTAGCACTTGATTCAGCTAATTTGTGCGGTAAGATGCGCGGTGAACCTTTTTTTCACTGATAAAATTTGTTTGTTTGGAAATATTCACTCATTTTGAGCTTGATGCCTGCGATACGTCCCAGAAAAGCTGGGACAGGGGCACCATTCTTTTTAACAACTCTCATGAAGCATTTGGGAACTGAGGACACTAATTGTAGGAGCTATGTAGTTGGAATTCTTTCCCATTCTTGTTTAATGTACGACTTCAGTTGCTCAACAGTCTGGGGTCTCCGTTGTTTAATTTTGTGCTTCATAATGCGCCACACATTTTCAGTGGGAGACAGGTCTGCACTACAGGCAGGCCAGTTTATTACCCGTACTCTTTTACTGTGAAGCCACGCTGTTGTAACACGTGCAGAATGTGCTTGGTATTCTCTTGCTGAAATAAGTGGGAATGTCCCTGAAAAAGACGTTGCTTGGATGGCAGCGTGTGTTGCTCCAAAACCTGTATGTACCCATCAAAATTTATGGTGCCTCCACAAATGTTGAAAGTTACCCATGTCATGGGCATGAACACATCCCCATACCATCACAGATGCTGCCTTTTGAACTTTGCACTGATAACAATCTGGATGATCCTTTTCCTATTTAGCCTGGAAGACACGATGTCCATGATTTCAAAAAACAACTTGAAATGTGGACTCGTCAGACCACAGAACACTTTTCCGCTTTGTGTCAGTCCATCCCAGATAAGCTTGGGCCCAGAGAAGCCGACAGCATTTCTGGGTGTTGATATATGGCTTTCGCTCTGCATGGTAGAGTTTTAACTTGCATTTGTAGATCTACCGATGATTTGTGTAAACTGACAATGGTTTTCTGAAATGTTCCTGAGCTCACATTGTAATATCCTTTACAGAATAATGTTGGTTTTAAATGCTGTGCTGCCTGATGGACCAACGGTCACGGGCATTCAATCTTGATTTTCAGCCTTGCTGCTTATCTGTATAGATTTCTCCGGATTCTCTGAAACTTTTGATGATATTATGGACTGTAGATGATGAAATTCCTTAATTCCTTGCAATTGCACGTTGAGAAAGGTTGTTCTTAAACTGTTGGACTGTTTGCTCACGCAGCTGATACAAAGTGGTGAACCTCACCCCATCCTTGCTTGTGAATGACTGACCTTTTGTGGATGTTCATTTTATACCAAATGACACTCACCGGTGGAATGTTCCAAACAGGTGTTTTTTGAGCATTCTCAACTTTCTCAGTCTTTAGTTGCCCCTGTCCCAGCTTTTTTGTAACTTGTTGCAGGCATCAAATTCAAAATGAGTGAATATTTGCAAAAAAAAAACAAAGTTAATCAGTTTGAACATTAAATATCTAGTCTTTGTTGTGTATTCAACTGATTATAGGTCAAAAAGGATTCGCTGATCATTGTATTCTGTTTTTATTCACGTTTTACAAAACATCCCAACCTCATTGCAATTTGGGTTTGTTATAGCAATATTGTAATATTGACCGAGCATTCTGGTAATATAAGGCAAACATTATGCATTAGTGGAGTTTAATACATGCTACACTAATTTCTAATACAGCGGGGAAAATTATTCAACATGTGAACATTTTTCTCTGTAATAATATTTCTAATGGGGCTATTGACATGAAATTTTCACCAGATGTCAGTAACAACCCAAGTAATCCACACATACGAAGGAATCAAATGAGTCCATAAATTAAGTTATGTGTAAAAAAGTGGAATGAAACAGGGAAGAATTATTGAACACACTTACTCTTGTAGGTATTTTGATTTTGTATTCCTGCAAGGAATCAGACTGAGACACCGACTGATTCATTACGGTTATGTGCGCACATCCCAGGTAGATTCTGGCTCAATGAATCTCCTCAGCCCAGGGAGAATGAGTTTCTCCCCCCACAGTGATTAACGTTTCCTTAGGTCTTATCTTGGTCCAGCAAGCTTCACAGGAACGAACTGTTCAGAGATAAACAGTCTGGCCTCGCAGGTTCCCTATGCTTCAGAGAGAATACGCACATCTCATCTCATACAGTTACAGAAAGCACATTTCATTACGTACAGGTTAGATTGCAATGATTAACAATTACTTAGACCCAGGCCACGACCTAGGTCAATCAAGGATAAGCAATTTATAAATTAATAAGAAATTTATGACTAAATTCCTCTCACACTTCCCGAAAATTATTTAATACTCACTAGAAAACCCTTTGTTATTAATGACAGCTTCAAGATGCCTCCTGTATGGAGAAACTAGTCGCATGCCTGGCTCTTGTGTGATTTTGCCCTATTCTCCCAGACAAACTGTCTTCAAATCTTGAAGGTTCCGGGGGTCTCTTTTATGAAGTCTGATCTTGAGTTCTTTCCATAGATTTTCAATTGGATTCAAGCTGGGTGATTAACTGGGACATTCTAGCAGCTTTATTACCTTTCTCTGAAACCAAATGAGAGTTTCCTCAGCTGTGTGGTTGGGATCATTGTCTTGCTGAAATGTAAATCCTTGTTTCATCTTCAGCATACTGGTAGATGGCAGCAGATTCTCATTAAGAATGTCTTGGTACATTTCTCTATTCATGCTTCCTTAAGTTATATGAAGTCTGCCAATGCCATCTGCTGAAAAACAGCCCCACAGCATGAAGTTCCCACCTCCAAACTTCTCGTTTGGGATGGTGTTTTGGGGGTGATGTGCAGTGCTGTTTTTCCTCCAAACATGGTGTATCCTATGACATCCGAAGAGTTCAATTTTGGTCTCTACTGACTAGACTATATTCTCCCAGTTATTTCAAAGGCTTGTCCAAATGTTGTGCAGCAAACTTTCTTTGAGCTTCAGCATGCTTTTTCTTCAGCAATTCTTGCACAGTGAGCATACATTGAGGCTATGGCGGTTGAGTGCATCACTTATTGTTTTCTTTGAAACAGCTGTACATGCTAATTCCAGGTCTGTCTGAAGCTCTCCATGAGTGGTCCTTGGCTCTTGGATAATTCTTTCGACTCCTATCAGACATCTTTCAAAGAACACCCGGTCATGGCCGGTTTATGGTGAAATGATAATCTATCTACTTCCACATCATGGCCCAAACGGTGCTCACTGCAACATTCAGAAGTTTAGAAATATGTCTAACCAATGCCATCAGTATGTTTTGCAACAATAAGGTTGTGGAGGTCTTGAGAGACCTCTTTGCTTTTACCCATTATGAAATGCTTCTTGTGTGACACCTTGGTAATGAGAAACCTTTTTAGAGGCCATCAATTAGGACTAAACCAGCTATTAAATTGCACTGATAAGGGGCACGATTCCTTTCTAAATACTGACTGATTTCCACTGGTTTCTTGGCTTTCCGTGCCTTTTTGCGCCTCCTTTTCTTCATGTGTTTAATACTTTTTCCTTGTCATTCCACTTTATTACACGTAATTTATGGACTTATTTGTTTTGATTTCTTTGCATTTGTGGATTACTTGGGTTGTTTCTGACATCTGGTGAAAATTTCACGTCAATAGCCTCATTAGAAATATATTTACTGAGAAAAATGTTGATATGTTCAACACTTATTTTACCCACTATGCTCCCCTAATGATTTTGCGCACATGAGTTCTCATCACAGGAGCAAAATGTACCCACCCAATAACCACCTTCCTTTCTGACTATTTCATGGCTTTCCATCACATGCTGCTGTTCTGCCTGGGCTTTTGTGAAGAAGCAATTGGCAAGAGCAAGTTTAGGTTTGGTCATCTGAAGGAATTTAAACTATCTGAACTTGTAATCTGTAATCTGAACCTGTACATATCTTAATGGGAAAATCTTGTAGAATAGTATTCTGATGTCTGTCCGTAGTGATTGGTGTCCGAGGAAAAATCACAGTGTCTAGATTTAATTTCATTCATCAAAGTCAGAATGCTGTGTTGGATCATAGAAAAGGAAAATAAACTTTTACTGAATTTTACATTTTCTCTCTAATCCCTTCTGCACAGCTCAACTAAATACTATTGCCATGAGCAATAGTTACCACCTTTCATGTGGTAAGTATTTTGGCCATTTTTTTAACTCAGTTGGTTGCTGAGCAGCTGAGTTAAGATGATGTAACCTCTGTTAACCGCAGTCCTTCTTTTCCATCTATAAACAACTCCGCTCAAGGTTATTGGTCTCAAATATCAATGAAATTTCACAAAACTTGATATCCAACATTTTCACCACATAAATGGCTTTGGGGGTGAATTTCAGCTCTTCAACCACAAAAGTTGGCATGGCAGGGTGGTCATTGTGAAAAACAAGTTCACCATTTATACCTTGTTTTAGCTTTACAATCATGGTAGGAACAAAAATCAGCATACACTGTGAGTCCTCAGGAACAACATTGAATACTTCTGGTCTACTGAGTAGATAGCCAGCGTTGCCTCACTAGCAAACAAACTGGAGTTACAATATATGGCGGCAATGGACGCACTGAAATGATAAAGTAATTAAGTTGATACCTCATGAATTTATGGATAATTTACGAGTAAGGAAAGTGCTTGAGAGCACTTTTGTTGGCTCTGGGCTGTACGAACCCTGGGCTAACTAACCTGACAAAATAACACCAGTTCAGTCAGGAGGAATGGGCCAAAGGTCCAGCAACTTATTGGCAGAAGCTTGTGGAAAGCCATCCACTATATTTGACCCAAGTCAAACTACTTGAAAGCAATGCAACCTAGCACTGCCTCAGTGTATCAAACCCTCTGGCCCACTGAGAACGTGATGAAAGCAATAAAAGCTGAAATAAATCATCATCTCTCTAATTATTCTGACATTTCTCATTCTTAAAATAAAGTAGTGATTGTCACTGAACCAAGGCACAGACACATCTCTTTAGAACAATTATTTGTTGTGACTTGTTCTCAATCATTTTCTAAATTGACAATACATCCTGTCCAAAAACACTCCACACTATCAGGCGTTGCCAGTTCTCCCCATGGAAGTAAGGCAACTGTCACTCTTTTGGATGTGCACTTTTGTGCATTTAAATCAGAGAAATTTGCACCAAGGTGTTTCAAATGGTCTTTTGTTTCAGTTTAAACGATCATGAATTTCAGGTTGGATCGCCTGATGTGCAGATAAAGTAATGCAGAAGTTCCAGAGTGTTTCGTCATTCGAAAAGGCCTGTATATAAATAAATTATTTTTCAGTACTTTCGCCCATTATTTCGTTGCTGTGAGATTGCACGGGAGAGAATGATCGATAAACTTGTCAATAAAGGAAAATTACTGACAACTAGTTCAAACTATTGATTAAAAAGGGATGTCTTCCATATCTCCCCCGCAAAGTGCTGTTTAACTCGCATAAACTTGCGCAATGTTTTGCTTAAAATAGCCAGCCAGCCAAGGCCAAGCCAGGCTAGCTGTCTGAAATAGTTTTATAGCAGTCTTATTATGACAATTTCACGACCATTGCCATGGTAATACCAAGGAACCTGACGGAATGAAATGGAATGTCACAACCCCCTTATGGCCTCTAGCTGGCTAGCAAGATTAAATGATGATCCTGCTTGCTAGAATGGTCATCAAATCATGAATGCTAATCTGTGAATTTGACAAAGATGCAATTAAAATTGCAAACCAAAAATGGAAAAAAAATTGATATTATTATTGTTATTTATTTTATGTATTTATTTTTTAGTCTAGCCGTATATTTGGTGCCCACCACTAGGTACCGCCCCAGGTAAGCGGCCATGTCGCCTGCAGGAAGGTCCGTCACTGCTCGTCTGATGTTGTAAAGCATAACATATCCATCCTGTTATGATTCAGCATAGTGGAAACTGGTCATTTTTTTATCATGAGAGTAGTAATGGCTAACTTAAGTATAAAATTTCCTCCCTTTTACTGTCCTCCCCTATATTGTTTTTCAGAGGAACAGGGTGGACATAGAAACAGGGGGCACATACAAGGGCTAGATGAATAAGTGTTTCCAGCATGTATTGCATTTATTAGGAATTTATGATGTGGAACCCTACCCAGGAATCATCCTGGAGGTTGAAGTAGATGGAAAAGTGATGTGCAAGCACAAGAATGGGACCAACAAGTTCTACTTGCCAAGTCCACGAGATGACATTATTATCCCCCTCCAACATGAAGTGGGAGAGGGATATAGGTTTGAACTCCGTCCGTCCGTCCGTCTGTGCGTTCGTCTGAGAGAAAGGGGACAACTTTTCTCAGAAACTAATCACTGATAGGACAACCAAATTTGATGTGTAGCTTCAGACCATAAAGGCCTTGATGGAGTTCGAAAATAAGAAGCACAGGATTGGCAAAGGGATGTTGTTGACCATGTCGACTTGTTTGGTATTGGGATTACCAAGTTGTGTGGCTGATGAGGGAGCCATAGCCCTTTAACAAGAGGTCCCTCCAGCTGGAGAAGACAGTGTGGGATTACTTGTGAAAACACCTCAGTTGCTGGACTGTTTTTAATAGTTAGCCATGTGTTGTTCTCAACAAATCATATGGATGTGCCCAGCTGCATAAAAACTACTCCATCAAAACCATGAGTTGGATGAAAAATGGAGATGACATGAAGGGTGTGCGTTTGTGTGCCCAATGGTTATTGCTGAAAGCAAATGTGTACAACTTGATTGTTCGTGCAAATCTTGAAGGAATTATCTTTGTTTGATGAATTTTTTTTTCAACCTCTCTGAGCAGATGTTGACGCCAGTAGACGTGGGGCTGCTAGATTTATGCACGCAGTCACACTATTCTATCACTAGATGGCACACCCAGATCAGTTATTGAATATTCACTATCTCGAACACGGATTAGAATATGGGCAAGTTAAGTCCCATCCCTGTTTCCCAGGAATTGTGTGAATTACTGACTACGTTTACATGCACACCATATTCCTGTATTAATCGGAATATAAGAATATTCCGATTGCGTACCTGTCATGTAAATGCGTTCAATAACCCGATTAAGGTCATTTTCCGATTCGAAATATTCCGAATAAGACTCTTGGGATATGCCTGTTTTCATCGGAATATCGGCTCATGTATCCACCTTAATCGGAATATGCCCCCGAACAGAATATTCAACTAAATCTGCGCCTGTTCAGTTCGCAAGGAATTTGCATTTTTTGAGCGAAGAGGAGAAAACTGTGCATTCAGATAATGAAAGACATGAATATATTGGAATATATCGATGGGCGAAGCACTATAACAACAATATCTTTAAGGTGTGCTAAAAGTGGAGAGAGGCTGGTTTTGTCTTAATTAACTGCCAAGTGCCAACCAAATTCAGCATCGCTGGAAAACTCTCAAGGTGGCATATTCCAAAGCGAAAAAAATAAAGGCTCTTTTTACGCCATTTGTAATCTTACTCCAATTAGCTATTCTTACGAGCTTCCGTATGTTCATGCATAATGTTGGAAATCAGAAATAAGACCCATAGACTGATTTATAAACTCTATGCTTATACAATGGCGATAACTATAATGTATCATCTGACGTTTCCTAGCGAGACGGCTATTTTATATATTTTTTGTTGCTTAATTTAGCTAATGGGTTAGGTAGAGTGTAATTTTAGGTTCAAAATTTGATCGTTAACATCTGGGGAACTGTCCGGTCGTCACTCTCCACGATCAATTGTCAGTAGTGATTAGTGTCATGTAGAAGAGCTGATAGCTGCACAAAGTTTATCCTCACAAGAAATTCTCGAGTAAGGTACAAGTTGGCTCATGAGTTCGATGGCCAGCTGGCTAATCACTAACCCTACCTAACTTGAGTAGAGGACATCCTGACTGTAACTTAATTTAAGTAAGCCGGCTAGCCAGTCTAGTAATGATAACCACAAGGCTCACAGCGAAAGCGGGATGTTTTCAACCCAGTTGAGTAGCAGTTTTTTTTGGATACGGAAGTTCATAAGAATAGCAAATTACAATAAGTTCACGACTGGCGTAAAAATAGCCACTGTCAAGAACAAAACAATACCAGCGGCCCTGATCTAACCAGTTTCATATATTTTGCAGTCATGGATGAAATTCTGGGACAGAGACCACTGCGATGGCAATGGCCAAGAAAGTGGAGTCGATGTCAGCTTTAAAGCTCTAACTGAAGGCAACCAAAGCCATGACGATTACTTTCGGGCATTATATTTGCTGAAAACCCGATGTTGAGATTGGACCTAAGTGGTAGATATGCTAATTAACATGTAAAAGGAATATTCTGTGGTGCAGGGATAGGAATCCCCGCCCCTGCCCGCACACGGGCCACGCCTGTCTGTCCCCTTGTCTCAAAGCAGGAGACTTCAGGACTAAGGACAGCACCGCCTGGACTGAGGCAGGAGCCTCAATCAGGCAGCCAATTGCCCCAGCACAGGAGACCAGCTGCAGCTCATCGTCCTGATTGGCTACCTGCCTACAAAAGGCCCAGCCAAGGGCAGAGAGGGGGCAGACCTAAGCCTGTGAGTGCACAAGTAAATGTGGCCTTTCTGTTTCAGAACCAGAGGAAGTCCAAGCCTGCGACACAACCAAAGCCTCCAGCCACCAAGCCTGCTGTACCTGCCTCGGCTGTTTTCTGCCCTCCTACCTAGAGGGAGGTTTGAACCTGCCCTGCACCCAGCCAGGAGAACTGGTTGCCATTTAAAATAATAAAAACCCATCTACCCTTAACGCCTGTTTCCTACCTGGTCTGTGTCACGCCCCGCCGCAGCACTACAATTCCCATCCTTCAGCGCATGTAAACAGCTTATTCGGAATATTACTTTAACCCAAACATGGAACTTAATGGAATATGGTGTGCATATAAACGCAATCTCCTCGGCCAAGCCTGATGTGCAAACTGCTCAGTATACTTGCCCATAGTATCGATCATAAAGTTCAGTTCATAAAAATCATCTCTTGTGACAGAAAAAAAATCATTAACCTTTGTTGCAACTAGTTCAGTAATAATAAGCCTTAGGTTTGTCAACTGAGTAGTGAGAAGAAAAAAAAAAAAATCTGTTTTCTGAAGCAAAAATTTTACATGGTATTGATACTACAGGAATCCCCAGATCTTACGCCCTGTGACTTCTTCCTGTGGAGTTATCTGAAAGATAAGGTTTTCACAACACCTCCAGCAAATATGGATGATTTAAGGCAGAAGATCACACAGGCAGTTGATAACTCCGCCATGATCACCAAATGATCCAACGAGCTGTCTGCGACATGGTCAGACGATGCCAGCTATGCATTGATTGGGAGGGCGGTCATGTTGAGGGCCCAGGGCCATGAATTTACTCTGGGGAACATTTCACTGAATAAATGAGTAATCTTCATCAATCTTTTTGTTTGATTTCTCTTCCCAATTCTTCTTAATGAAGAACACAACATTTGGTACAGTCAGGATCTGGGTGCCCTTCAAAAGATGCATTGCTGCTCATTGACCCGTGGTAATGAATGCATGTTCTAGGCATCATTAGAAAGAGCTCAATCAGCCCTTTCCAACGACATATTACACTTAAAAAAAATTAAGCTTTTTTATAAAAAATTATGATTTTTTTTGTGTATACTTTTTTTTTTAAACACCCTGTATATGATTCTACAATCAATTACAGTCATCAGATTGGCTATTAGAAACATGTGAATTCCCTACCATTGAAATAGGCGTAAATTTACCGCACAACGAATTCAATTGTTCCTCACAACCTCATACAATGCCTCAATGTTATCCAGACTCTCATGTGTGCTCGGGCTTATCTGCGTAACGCAGGGACATTTTTAAATGCTTCACGTGAAAAAAGCTTAACGTAACTTAATGTAACAAAACAGCGACCAATAATCACCAAAGTCCTCTCAAACATTTCTTGCCAGGTGCACATTCTCCAACCAAAAAATTAAAACCAAAGTCGTTTTCTCGTAATGTGCTTAAATGGCAGGGAAAACGCTTAACATGTACAAAACCCAAAACCAGTGAAGTTGGCACGTTATGTAAATCGTAGATAAAAACAGAATACAATGATTTGCAAATCCTTTTCAACTTATATTCAATTGAATACACAGCAAAGACAAGGTATTTAATGTTCAAACTGCGAAACTTTTTTTTTTTTGCAAATAATCATTAACTTAGAATTTAAAGGCAGCAACACATTGCAAAAAATTTGGCACAGGGGCCTTTTTACCACTGTGTTACATCGCCTTTCCTTTTAACGACACTCAGCAAATGTTTGGGAACTGAGGAGACCAATTTTTAAAGCTTTTCAGGTGGAACTCTTTCCCATTCTTGCTTGATGTAATGTACAGCTTAAGTTGCTCAACAGTCCGGGGTCTCCGTTGTCGTATTTTACGCTTCATAATGCGCCACATATTTTCAATGGGAGACAGGTCTGGACTACAGGCAGGCCAGTCTAGTAACCGCACTGTTTTACTACGGAGCCATGCTGTTGTAACACGTGCAGAATGTGGCTTGGCATTGTCTTGCTGAAATAAGCAGGGGCGTCCATGAAAAAGACGTTGCTTGGATGGCAACATATGTTGCTCCAAAACCTGTATGTACCTTTCAGAATTAATGATGCCTTCACATATGTGTAAGTTGCCCATGCCTTGGGCACTAATACACTCCCATACCATCACAGATGCTGGCTTTTGAACTTTGCGTATGGAACTCATACAAATGATTTGTTTATTTAGGCAAAGCTTCTTAAATTAGAGGATATGGTAAAATTCAACTCCTTGCAACTGGTCTACTTGGGATATAAAAATTGTTTGCCCAAAAATGTACAAAACCTATTTCTTCAGCGTGACTGCATGCAGCACACCAGAAGTAGGATGTTATTACAATCAAGCAAGGTCAGAACGACTCGTAGGGAGCATTCGCTATCTGTGGCTGGAGTCAGGGCATGGAATGTACTTGATGATAATATAAGGATGGCTGGAGAGCTGAAGGTCTTCAAATATTCGTTAAAATGTGCATATCTGAGTAACTGTAAACATGTTTAATCTTGTTCAATTGTATCCTGTCACTGGACGCTTAAGAGATCCAAGGATAGATCCGGTATCTGCTTCCACTCATCTACGCCAAATCAGCTGGAACAAATCAAATGAGCAAGAATGGGGATTCAGGACAATGTCGCTTTGGATCAAGAGTGACATTTATATCTAATTTATATGATCACTCACTTAATTTGCAATTATAATTCTTATGATATTCATAAACTTCATGATCTTATTTTCTGAAGTTAAAACGTAGCGTACATGGACATTAACTCTGCTGTGATTTATAATCCTTATGATATTTTAATCATAACCAAAATGTTTTTTTTTTCTGGAAGCTGGGGGTGGGACTTTGATAAGCGATTTCGCTTCCCCCGCGACCATTTCGGTCATGATACATGCTCTGTGTTGAAATTGTCATGAAATGGTTTTCAATCATGCCGAAATAAAAAAAATTTAAAAAAATACAAAAAGGAGGCTTTATTTCTGAAGGGGGAAACCCCCAACAGAGCTGGCAACAGTACAATGTCCGCAATCCAAAATCAGAATCCAAAGGGCAAAATCCAGAGTCATACACAGGGCACCAAAAACAAAAATCGTAGTCAGACAAAAGAGGTCAAAAAACAAGAATGCGGCAAAAGTACAAGGAATAGGCAAAGCTCGATATCAAGGACGGTCCAGTCAGAAAGATAAACACTGAGAAATCAAGGCAAGAAACGTGGCACAAGAAAACTAGGGAGAACGATCTGACAAGAGAGTGAAGCAAACAGACATCTTATATACACACCCAGGGTAAACACATGACCAGGGAGAACAAGTGCAATCAATGGTAACAATGATCAGGGAGAGACACATGAGGAATAAACTAATTACATGAATTTGGCTGTAGCCAAAACGCAGACAGGGATCACAAGACAAACCTAAGTACAAAACAACAGCTCCGGTTAAGGAGTGCTAAAGTGCCAAGATAAAAGAAAAGGAAAGCACAAAGTATAAGTGGAAATCCACAGAAACTTGCTGCAGAGATAATTAGGGATAGGCAAGGAGGCGGAGATTAGAATTGAGCGACTGCTGAGAGATCGTTAGTCAATTGTATGAGCAGCTTTACAATCCTGAGTGCATGTTAGAAAGTTAGTAAAAATATACAAGATTAGTGTGGTTAGTAATTAGCAAAAACAATAAACTGTTAGTATGTGTTAGTAAGACAGTAAAAGAGAGAGGAAGGAAGAACACGAGATAATGAAAGAAGATTGAAACCCAGAAACCAACAAATCACCCGAATGAGTGGCACACAAGACAAAGGACCGTGAGCAAAGATACACACATGACTATACAGGGGAGACAGAGTGCAAAGCATGGAAATGAAAACATGGCATGGAAACTAAATGCTCTAAACATGAAAAATAATAAACAAGAAATCTAAATGACGAAAACACAATCCTAAGAATAGTCAGACATATGCAGTGGTCACTAAGCACAGAATCAAACAACATGGCATAGCCAGGCACAGAACTTGAACATGTCATGCAGAAATCACAGATCACAACAATATCATCTTAAAATTCAGTTCAGGCCGTGAAGTGACAGTCTAATTATCCTGATTTAAACAGGGCTCAATTTGGGTCATGATTACGCCGGCGAAATAAGGCTACGGTTTGAGCCTTACTCGCTAGCAAGCTAGTTGGCTACCTAGCTAATAATAGGATAGCTAGCAAGCCAAAGTGATGCCAAGCTGTGTCATAATTAGCGCGCCATTGTATTTAGCTACATGGCAAACTAGCTAGCGAGCTTAAAGGCTACAGTTCGCTCACAATTGAATACTCGCGAGCGAGCTGTTTTGCTAGAGACATCGATAACTATAATATTTTAGCTAGCATGCCAATGTTACGTTATTTAACATCCTAGAGTCGCTTTCACACCGGACACGAAACGAATTTTTCGCACGACAGATTACATTCCAAGTCAATGCAAAGACGCAAATACTCGCTATAACGCATGCATTTGCGTTTTTTGCATTGAATTTGAATGTAATCGCTCGCGTTTTAGTGGCAACACGAACTGCCAGAACTCGTCCAAGTCTGTGTCCACCCATGTCAAAACTTTTCGCAAATGACCGCTTGCCGGCGATGTCACACATCATCTTCCACGTACGAACGCATTTCCTAATCTTATATCGCACTGACATACCACGCAGAAGCATTAAAGCCCTTCGGCACAACGGTATATCCTTTTTTTGGGAGTATTTTCTGCCATGATCATCGCGGATTGTTTACCGTTTACATGCTGCTTCCGCTATTCCGTCTGCTGCTGGCGACGCATTTGTAAGCTCAGTCGTTATCGACTTGTGGTTGCCACAATTATATAAAAGGCCATTATTATAAAAGAGTACGAAAGTGTGCAGTGGGTAGAAGGACTTAACCTACCCACTGCAGATGGAGTGTAGCGCCCCATGGTGCGTCCTCAGTGTTCCTTCTAAACGGCTGAACGCTATTCCTCCGTTTTCGTCCTCATGGCAAGACCTGACACAGCACTACTTAAACAGCACCTCATGGAGGACGAGGAGCTCATCATAATGATTAAAATCTACACTTTAATACAGAAGAAGAAACTAACTCAAAGAAAGCACCGTTAAAGATGATAAGATGAAAAAGATGGCTGGAATTATGTTCTGTTGAATGATAGTATGATTCTGAAGGTTCGGCTTCATCCTCTGAATTGTAAGAATTAGATGACATTATGTTAAAATGTCACATTAAAACCACCAGGCCTACTTTGTTATCATCTAACAAAATTAAGCGCGTGACACGCATGAAACACTTCTGCTTTACAGAAATCACACAGGTATCGTGGCATTACAAAGCTCAAATCATAATTTAAAACGGCAGTATGCATTTGATTCACTGAGAACGGTAAATGCGTGTATGTTGCTGCTGAAACTTCGGCTCTGCTCTGAACAGGGAAATAAATACACATTGCTTCAAAGGTACTCATTTGTTAACAAAATAAAGTGGGGTAACCCCTTTGAACTTTAGGAAATTCCATGTGCGGTTCGTGTGCGTTGGAGCTGGAATCGCTCCCTTAAGAGGACTCGGTGGGTATTATCAGTGTCTGAGATCCTTGCACATTATAACCTTTTTGCAGCGTAAAATATGGCGTCATGGTTGGCTCGGTATTCGTTCATTAGTGTTTGCTCGTCGCTCATGTCTGCTGCAGCCAGCCTCTTGTGGTTTAGTGTTCTATTAAGACTCGCAAACATGCAACCTTTTACATTAGCTGTCGGTATTGTTTTAAATATAAAAACCAAAGTTCATGGATGGTATTGCGCATTAGAATACATTATGCATTTCCAAAAGCGATTTACTGAGCTTTTTCCCAAATTCGCAATTGGACTGCTGTCTGAAGCAAAGTAGCACTACTGCGAACTTGCATCCAATCCAATTTTGTTCTCTTCATGACTCAGAATTCCAAGAATTTGGAAGATTTATTGTAAAGTAGCTGTTTTTTGGATTTTATTCCTTAGTCTGGGGGAATTGATGGAATAATCTACCATTCAAATGTTGCTGTCAGAAATCTAATGTTTCGCATGACTTGCTTTGCTATAGTGTGCATTTTCAAATTATCTGTACTAGAGAGTAGCTCACTGGTTATACCAGGAGTAGCAGCTACTACTCAATGCTGTTCAGTAGTTTTGACAGTTTAGTTCCTTCATTAACCAAGACATGCAACTAATGTCATCCTAAAGCTGTGAACATGCGGGGTCTGTAAAATGATGCTGCTGGTAGCTTTGACTTTTTCATCATGCCTCAGACCAGACCTCCTAATATCAAGGTTCCTTTGGGTGCTAGAAATCCCTGAAAATGCCTAGGTAATGTTAATGTGCTAGGTTTGGATCACTGCTTGAAATTGCTCCAAATTAATGTGCATGCATAATCATAGTACATCACATTCCGCTCGGATTGACTATCTTAAAGGGAGAATACTCGTATTTTAGAGTTTGGGGAATGAGGGCCATATCTGTCCTAGTTTTTGCTCCCTTTCTGGCCTTTAATTAGTTAATTGCCTTCATTGGCAAAAGCACTCTTTAAAATCTGAAGTTTCTGCGGCCTCTCTAATTTCACAAGATTGACACCCAGCCCCCCCCTCCCCCCCGAAAAAAAAAGAAGAATGAATGACTGAATGAATAAATAAATAAATAAATAAAAACTTTGCGCCCTATGTGAAACATTCTCTCTACTGCATGAGCAAATTTGTTTTTGTATATAACCCTTTTATTCAATTAGTCATCGAAATTGGAAGAAATACAACCTTCATTCTCACCGGCCTTTCAGGACCAGAATTGTCCTCATGACACTTTGTGGTTTTGAAGTATGATGAATCATTACTTGCTCTTTACCTAGGATTAAAGGTACTTGATGGTTTCTTTCTAGTAGAATTATAATGCAACAAGCGGATGGAGGGGCGTTGACTGTTTATGACCAATTGTTCCTAAATTCTTACTTAGCACTTGAGACAGGACAGTATTACTATTATATGCAGTAATTTTATCCAGTGCCTCACCGCCCCTTTTCTCTGTCTCTTTCTGAGGATCTTTCCCTTCTTCAAAGTCCTGGACCATTCAAGCCCTGTCCTTCAACATAAGCGCTGGCTGCTGCTGTGCTGCTGTCCTGCTGTCCTAATCTAGTCCAGATCCAGTTCAGCTCCTTCCTCGACATGCCATTTAGATGCCACTTTTAGACACCACTGTTTAGATGCCATTTTATTCTATTATTGCTTTAATTAGCTAGCCCGAGGAGGATGGGCTCCCCCACTATAGCCAGGTTCCTCCTGAGATTTCTTCCCACTGGGGAGTTTTTCTCACCACCGTTCGAGGATTTTTATCCCTACTGGGAGTTTTTTTGCCTCATTTTGGTCTAGTGGGGATTAGGCTGGGCACTGCCCTTTCATTTATTTAATCTCAACGTAAAGCATCTTCGTGACAGTCTATCTGTGAAAAGCGCTATACAAATAAATTGAATTGAAAAATTTTAATTGCTTTGCGCAGGTGGTTGGCTGGGCCATACTTAATGGTAGAATGTCCATACTTGATCCTGGTAATCTGCATTGGTTGTAGCAGATGTGCGCTAAAGGCTGGGCAGCCTTTAGCAGCCAATATTGTGACCCTGGATATCTCTATGGACTTCCTGGTCATCCAGGAGGCAGTGGGTGCTCCGGCTGTACACATAGTTTTTCTCACTAGGTAGAATGTTTTCCAGGACCAAGATGACGCATCATCTTGCCTCTTGCATCTGTAGGGGTTGCAGACGTGCACTAGAGGAAGCAGCATGCGCCTATTCTCTAGAGGATCTGGCCAAGTATCCAGACTAACAGTGAGGCCCTGCCCGCAGTACAGATGTGAGGGCACCAATGATCGGATGTCCATTCTTGATCCAGGTTATCTGCATTGGCGATGGCAAAACTGCGCTAAAGACTTGGCAGCCTTTAGTAGTCAATGTTTTGACCCTGGATATCTTTATGGACTTCCTGGTTATTCAGGAGGCAGTGGGTGCTCCACTGTACACATAGTTTAGCCTCACTTGGCGGTGGTTGCTGTTTTGGGGGATTTTGATTTCTGTTCATGACTATGTTTGTATGTTTGCTGTGCCTAGGTAGGACATTCCTCCTGATCAGAACTGCCGCCAAAATACAATGTAATGCTTACACCCATTAATAAATTTTCTATTTTGTTCAAATGTGAGTTTTCCTGACTGAAATGAGTGTAACTAGTTCAGACAGGAAACTCGAGAAGAGCTACATCAGCTGACAGCAGCCTGGTAAGCTACCAGCACGTCCGCATCAGCAGGCACACAATTGGAGGATACACATCACGAGGTCATACAGCGGTCTATTTGAAAGACGTCAAGCTCACTTTCTTCCGCTACTGTTTGCAATGACTTTTCATGTTATGCAACATGCTGTTTTGTTTTTGCTTGCCACCTCCATCCCAGCCTCCACCTGTTTGGTTCTGCTCATATTGGGGGGATTTTGATTTCTGTTCATGACTATGTTTGTTGTGCCTAGGTAGAACATTCCTTCAGAGCAGAACCGCCGCCAAAATACAATGTAAAGCTCACACCCATGAATAAATTTTCTATTTTATTTAAACGCGAGTTTTCCTGACTGAACATAGGATAAAATCATATCAGCGCTGAATCACCAGAATTTCTGCTGAATTCGTGCTATTCATAAAAACGATACCTCAAATAAAAGAGGAAAGTCCACAGAACGCAACGATATAAGCCCTGTCATTTTGAACCGACACCACATTCACAGAACAGCAGGCATACACTTTACAGTCTACAGAGATGAGCAGGAAAAAAATTCTTACCTTTGATATTTTGCAATAAAAAAACTGCTCGAGGGTAAATCTGCGCTTGCTATTGTTAGCCCAATGTGTTTGTGTTATAACAAAACGATCTGCCGGGATCCTAGCATGTTCTTTCCCAGGGCGTTGCTGCAAAGATTTCAGCTCTGTAGCATTCAGCTTCCTTGAAATGTATTTTCCTCTCTGTGATCGGCTTGTGATGCTGTCAGTAAGACTATGCCGGTACGAATTTGATTGTATGAGTCCTGATGATTCTAATGAACTCTAAACCACCTTAATAGCGGAAACCTAGCCTGAGCTACAGCCTTGGGTTTCCAGTGGGTCAAAGTGAGTGCATGGGACATTTGCATGTTCTTGAATAGTGCGACAATATAAATGCATAACTAGTTTGTTTGAGGTATTGTCCGAATCATTATCAGCTAAATGTTCAACATTCATTTTCAAAGTCGTTTTCTGACAGAATCTTTGCAGTATTCCGCGCAAATACTGAGACTACACCAGTGCAGTACGTATTTTCTTTACCCATTGGTTGAATGGGCAATTTGACCAAAGACTGTTGTCGATTGGCGCAGCCTACTGGATAAAATGCTGCACTGCGAAGGATATTGTAAAGCAGGGGTCCCCAATCATTCCCAGAAAGGGCCGGTGTGGGTGCAGGCTTTCATTGCAACTTATAAATTCCACACCTGATGCTACTAATGAAGCCCTGGACTCTTTGCAAAATAAGCTTGATTAGTAGCATCAGGTGTGTAGCTGCTTGGTTGCAATGAAAGCCTGCCCCCACACCGGCCCTTTCTGGGAAAGATTGGGGACCCCTGCTGTAAAGGTTCGATTCCTGATCAGGGAATTTTTTTTTTTTTTCGGAAATAATCACAGTTTCCTTCTTCAAATAATCGCTGGGGTTTTTCTTATTCATACTTTAACATATTGCCTTTGTATTTATCATTTTATTTATTTGTGTTGTTTTTTAATAAATCTGCTCCAGTGGAGTCAAACTTAATTTTCATTGAATGTATTATCTTTGAATGGGAAATTGTATAGGCAACAAAACTAAAATTAATTTAAAATTTATAAAATAATTTTTTTTTTTTAATTCTAAAAATTTGAAAATGCTGTATTTGGATGGAATGGATGCCTGTAGTGATATATAAGTGAAATTTGATGGGTTTTACAGCTTGGTATCTGAGAAATCTGAAATGGAACACAAGATACCTACATTGCCAAATTGGAGAAGCCACTTAGACATTCCTCTCTGATTTTGCTCTGACCTGATCAGAATTAACTTTGGCACAGATATTAAAGAGATTGTGCTGTAATTTTTTAGAGGTTTCAGACCTGCAACTCAACAAATTTACAAGGGATCGTAGTGAAACTTTGTTAGGTGCAAAATGAGATCTTTCATTTACACTGTGTTTCATCTCCATTTACTCCAACTCAGTGACATATATAGTGATTTTTACACCTGGGCTGAAATCCCAAATGGTTTTCCCTTTATTACTATACCAAGATTATTCAAATGGACCAAACAGTCGCCGAGACATACTCATTTCATTTTGGGCTTGCCATTTTTGAAAAAGAGGCTCAGGGCTTAAGGGGTTAAAGCTGTGATGCGAGGACATGTCATTTCATTTGAATCAATTAAAAAGAAGAAAATAAATCCGCTTTTTTCAGATATTGAGAAAACCCTTCCGGTTTTGGAAGAGACTTCCAGATCATCTCTTTTACAATCAGATTATAATAAGATTCTTGTATTAAAATATGAATATAATACCATTACTAGTAATAACGTTAATAGCCTGCTCTCAAAACTAAAACAGAAACACTTTGAAATTGGGGATAAGCCTGAGAAATTATTAGCAAGTCAACTGCGAGGACAACAACCTACTCGAGCCATTCAAAGGCTTAAATCCAAATCTGGTAAAATACAGTTGCTCAAAAAAATAAAGAGAACACTTAAACAACACAATGTAACTCCAAGTCAATCACACTTCTGTGAAATCAAACTGTCCACTTAGGAAGCAACACGGACTGACAATCAATTTCACATGTTGTTGTGCAAATGGAATAGACAACAGGTGGAAATTATAGGCAATTAGCAAGACACCCCCAATAAAGGAATGGTTCTGCAGGTGGTGACCACAGACCACTTCTCAGTTCCTATGCTTTCTGGCTGATGTTTTGGTCACTTTTGAATGCTGGCGGTGCTTTCACTCTAGTGGTAGCATGAGATGGACTCTACAACCCACACAAGTGGCTCAGGTAGTGCAGCTCATTCAGGATGGCACATCAATGCGAGCTGTGGCAAGAAGGTTTACTATGTCTGTCTGCGTAGTGTCCAGAGCATGGAGGCACTACCAGGAGACAGGCCAGTACATCAGGAGACGTGGAGGAGGCCGTAGGAGGCCAAGAACCCAGCAGCAGGACCGCTACCTCTGCCTTTGTGCAAGGAGGAACAGGAGGAGCACTGCCAGAGCCCTGCAAAATGACCTCCAGCAGGCCACAAATGTGCATGTGTCTGCTCAAATGGTCAGAAGCTGACTCCATGAGGATGGTATGAGGGCCCGACGTCCACAGCCCAACACCGTGCAGGACGTTTGGCATTTGCCAGAGAACACCAAGATTGGCAAATTCGCCACTGGCGCCCTGTGCTCTTCACAGATGAAAGCAGGTTCACACTGAGCATGTGACAGAGTCTGGAGACACCGTGGAGAACCTTCTGCTCCCTGCAACATCCTCTAGCATGAGCGGTTTGGCAGTGGGTCAGTAATGGTGTGGGGTGGCATTTCTTTGGGGGGCCGCACAGCCCTCCATGTGCTCACCAAAGGTAGCCTGACTGGCATTAGATACCGAGATGAGCTCCTCAGACCCCTTGTGAGACCATATGGTGGTGCAGTTGGCCCTGGGTTCCTCCTAATGCAAGACAATGCTAGACCTCATGTGGCTGGAGTGTGTCAGCAGTTCCTGCAAGACGAAGGCATTGATGCTATGGACTGGCCCGCCCGTTCCCCAGACCTGAATCCAATTGAGCACATCATCTGGGACATCATGTCTCGCTCCATCCACCAACACCACGTTGCGCCACAGACTGTCCAGGAGTTGGCGGATGCCTTAGTCCAGGTCTGGGAGGAGATCCCTCAGGAGACCATCTGCCACCTCATCAGGAGCATGCCCAGGCATTGTAGGGAGGTCATACAGGCATGTGGAGGCCACACACACTACTGAGCCTCATTTTGATTTGTTTTAAGGACATTACATCAAAGTTGGATCAGCCTGTAGTGTGTTTTTCCACTTTAATTTTGAGTGTGACTCCAAATCCAGACCTCCATGGGTTAATAAATTTGATTTCCATTCATTTTTTTTTTTGTGTGATTTTCTTGTTAGCACATTCAACTATGTAAAGAACAAAGTATTTAATAAGAATATTTCATTCATTCAGATCTAGGATGTGTTATTTTAGTGTTCCTTTTATTTTTTTGAGCAGTGTTGTCACCAATTCAGGGCAAATTAATACTTGTTTCAGGGATTTCTACAAAGACCGGTATTCAAAGAAAGCAGAATATTCAGAATTTTTTGCAAATCTCAATATCCATCAACTAGATTGTGACTCTAGAAATGACATGGATGCACCAATTTCTGAGTCAGACATTTTTAAGGCTATCCATGCTTTTCCTGCTGGCAAAACAGCTGGCCCTGATGGCTTTAGCTGTGAATTTTATAAAGCCTTTCACAAGAAATTAATTCCCTTCATGCTTAGAATGATGAATGATGCCTTAGAGAGAAAGAAGCTCCCCAACTCACTTCATGAGGCAAACATCTGCTTGCTTCTTAAACAATGTAAAGAAGAGACTGATCCCACAAGCTATAGACCCATAGCACTTCTTAACTGTGATCATAAGGTAATCATTAAGATTCTGGCCACACGATTGGACAATCGCATCATAAAAATAATTCACCTGGATCAAACTGGTTTTATTTCAGGTAGATTCTCTTTCAGTAATGTTCGATTACTTCACAACACATTATATTCTGCATACGACAAGGACACTCAAGCTGTTATTTTATCGTTTGATGCCTAAAAAGCTTTTGATCAGATTGAATGGGCCTATATGTTCACAACATTGGAAAAATTTGGGTTTGGGACAAAACTGAATGGATTAAACTGATTTACTTAAATCCAGTGTCCTCTATTCTTTCCAATGCAGATAGGTCTCAACCCTTTGATTTTCAACGGGGTGTTAGACAAGGAGATCCCCTTTCTCCCCTCCTTTTTAATATTGCTCTAGAACCTCTTGCGATAGGAATTAGGAGTCACCGTCATATCAATGGGATAAAGTTTGGTGATTCTGAAACCCTTACAAATCTTTATGCTGATGACCTTTTGATTTCTGTATCCAAGCCAGAAACATCAATTCCTCATGTCTGAACATACATTAAATCATTCAGTAGATTGTCAGGTTACACCATCAGTTGGGATAAAGGTGAACTTATGCATCTGAAAGATTACTTGAATCCATTATTTTTGAGGTCTCTTACATTTAAACTGACAACTACCCATTTTACTTATTTAGGTCTTAAGATTTTCAGAGATCCCAAACTTCTAAAATCGAATTCTTTTGATATGTTAGATAATCTAAAAGCTGTTATTAGGAAATGGAATTTACTTCCACTCTCTATGATTGAGCACATCAGTGCAATAAAAATGGTTATACTCCCAAGATTTCTGTATCTCTTCCAAAATATTCCAATTTTTTTACCTGTGACTTTTTTCAAACAATTAGACTCAATCATTCTGTCATTTGTTTGGGAAAATAAATCCTTGCGCATTTCCAAAGCTCATTTACAGAAAGATGCGAGGGAGGGAGGTCTTGGACTCTTGGTATTTAGACATTTTTTTTGGCCTGCAAATGTGAGGGCTCTATGCTTTTGGCAAACGGCCGCACCCAGAAATGACTGATTCATATCTTTCCCTCTTTGGGCAAAGATTGAATCCACAATCCTGAAGACCTCTCCCTCAGTGTTGCTTTTTGGCAAAGTAAAGCTTTCTAAAGTTATCGGTCACAATTTTATAATTAAGGACTCACTGAAAATTCTCAACCAAATTAAGCAATATCTCAGACTTTCAGAGGTCTCTGTGCACTTACCGATAACCTATAACTATTTGTTTTAACTCTGATGGAGCGTTTATGGACTGGAGAGAAAAGGGACGACGCTGTATTGGCAATTTTTATTTAGATAATAAATTTGCTTCATTTTTTCATCTTCAAACTGAATATAATCTTCCCCAATCACACTTTTTCAGCTATCTTCAGGTTAGACATTTCATACGAGAGTGTATCCCTCTCTTTATGACCAAACCTAAGAGTCATCCTTTCTATGACCTACTTAAGGTTCCAAATTCTAAAAACCTTGTCTCTAAATTTGTTGATATTTTTTCAGTCTCAGTTGATACCAGTCATCTTGGGGAGGTCTGGGCAGTGGAGCTAGATGTTTCAATATCTAAAGAACTCTGGGAGGAGTGTTTGGCTGCAATACAGAGCTGTTCTATTAATTCAAGATACAGATTAATTCAATTCAAAGTCCTGCACAGATTTCATTATTCTAAAGTCAAACTGCATAAGATGTACCCATCAATATCTCCTATGTGCAATAAGTGCTGTACGGCTGAAGGTTCACTCTCTCATCTTTTCTGGCATTGCCCAAAGCTGGAAAGTTTTCGGAGTGATATATTTAATTGGTTTTCCAAACAGCTGGAAAGGAACATCCCCCCCAGATTGAATGCTGGCAGTGTTTGGATGCTCTGATAATTTAGCAGCCATCCCCTCCCATCAAAGGCAAATTCTCAAAGCAGGCATGGTTGCAGCAAAAAAGTTAATCTTAATGAATTGGAAGTCCCCTCTGCCCCCATGTTTTAACAGATGGCTAAATGAGATGCTGTTCATTGCTAAAATGGAGCAGATCGTTCTAGCGAGGGAAAATCTCAAGAGGCCTTTCTTCGAACATGGAAGCCTTTCCTGTGTCTGTTAAGGAAAGAATAGAGGTACTCCCTTTTTTGTTTCTTTTTGCCGTTTGTCCACCTTGTGCAGCTAAGAATATAATATAACAATGGCTTCCTCTTTTACATTGAGCAATTTCAAGTTTGCATGAAGAGTGTTGTTTTTTTTTGACAGTCGATCGTACTTTCTGCCTATGAATCCTGAAATCACCAATTTCACGTGGGTCAGTGTGGGCCAATAAAACACAGAGTCATTACAAAACCATGGTTGAAATTTCGAGGGGTATTTCTGGGCAAAATGGAAACAATGGCATGTACACTAGTGTAGTTGGGGCGCTGTACTTTAATATTGGGTCTAATGGAGAATGGGCAAAATTGCCTGTGGAAGCTAAATGGTTGCAGATAGAGAATAAGTGTATATTATTGACTTATAGGAAGTTATACCTATATTTCGGCTGTGTTAAAGTTGAGCTCAGATGACCTTGAACTCTCAAACTTGAGGTCAGGAAAAATGTTAAAATTTTCAAAGGCTTCTAGGCTTGAAAATATTGAAGATTGGGAACATGTGTGTGTTGAGCACTTAAGATAACATAACATGAGTGGCAATAACAGGCCGTTCAGCCCGCCACTTTCTTAGTACTAGAGTGACTACTTCAAATACTCAATGACTCAAGGGTATCTAGTGCTAAATCAAGCCTATTCTTGAAAATTTTTCTGCCTCAACAATATGGTCAGGCAAGCTATTGCACACTGAGATTACCTTCAGGGTGATAAAATATTTCCTAATGTCAGTGCTAAATTCACCCTTGGCCAACTTCCATTTGTAACCCCGAGCTCTACTAACAAAACTTGGCTGAGGGAATCCGACATCATTCACTTTGTTAGTTCCTTTAACATATTTAAAGATCTCAATCAGATAGCCCCCAAGTCTCCTTTTCCTAAGACTAAAGAGATTAGGGATCTTCAGGCTCTTCTCATAGCTTTTATCTTTTATACCTGGAATTAGCTAAGTGGCTCTTCTCTGCACTTTTTCTAGAGCCTCTATATCTTTCTTAAAGTATGGTTCCCAGAACTGTTCACAATACTGTAGATGTGGTTTGACGAATGTGTTGTACAAGAGAAGTATGACCTCCTTGGTTTTATACTCAATACTTGTGGCTATCTATCCCAGCATTCTGTTGGCCTTTTTAACTGCTATGGCACAATGTTTGGAGCCAGTGAGGGTTTGGTCAACATTCACTCCGAAGTCTTTTTCATGTGGAGCACATTCCTGTTTTAAACCTCCCATGAAGTCATCCTACCTAATATTTTATTACCTACATGTAGAACCTTACATTTCGCTACGTTAAATTTAATTTGCCACATTTCTGCCCAATTCTGGATTCTATCTAAATCATCCTGAAATCACTTGAGTGGACTCTAAATTGTTCGCCAAACCTCCCAATTTAGTATGATCTGCAAATTTAACTAATTTGCTTTCAATATTCCTATCAAGGTCATTTATATAGACGAGGAAGAGCAGGGGCCCCAACACCGACCCCTGAGGGATGCCATGCCCCACCATACCTAGCTCAGATGAGATTCCACTGACCACCGCTCTGTGTTCTGTCCTGCAACCAGTTTCAAATCCACTCCAGAATACCTTCTGAAACGGAGCTCATTTAAAAAAATTAGTTTCTCATGCGGTACTATATCGAATGTTTTCTGAAAGTCCAAGTATATGATGTCAGAAGCCCTGCTCTGATTTTAAGTCTTGGTGGCCTCTTCAAAGAATTCCAAAAGGTTTGCTTGGCATGACCTTCCCTTACGGAAACCATGTTGGCTAGCCGTCAAGATATTATTACATTCAAGAAATAATTCCAGCTCATCTTTTATAATAGATTCCAGTATTTTACATGCAATGCAAGTTAAACTGACTGGCCCATAATTTTCTGGCTCAGTATGGTCCCCTTTCTTATATGTTGGTAATATATTGACCTGCTTCCAATCATTTGGCATTTCTCCAGTTTCTAAAGACCGTCTGAAGATGGCTGAGAGCGGTTCAGAGATGATTTCACTAACTTCCTTGAGCACTATAGGGTAAAGCCATCAGGACCAGCTGCCTTATCTGTCTCTAGTTTATGCAACTTGTCTAATACCTCATTATCCCAAACCTCATTTTCTGTGAAATATTCTTGAGCATTGGACATGCCGTCTGGCCAAATAAAAATCCTTTCTGAGGTAAAATTCTCAACAAAGTAACAATTCAAAGTATCAGCAAAAACAGAAATCGCTATCATCAACATGTTTCATTATCAAAATTAACCCCCTAGGGATGCATCTTCAACAGATATAACTTCAGTCCAAATTTCAAGTCAATCAGATGAATATTAATGATTTTATGAATGCCACAAGACCTGAAAATCAGTCAAAATTGTGATTTTCGGTAATGTGCATTAAAGTCAGAAGTAACAATTGAGGCAGAGGAAAGTATAGATTCTTGGTGTTTACTGGTATCACACTGCATTTATTTTATGTGAAAATCAAAAATATTGAAATTTTCAAAAAAAACTTTTTTAACATTTTTACCCTGAAGACCTTAACCTTTGACTTTCCTTTTTCTACTAAAGTACTGAAAAAAGCACCTTGGATTAGTTTAAGCCCCTTCCGCAAGTTGCCTTTCATAGAGTCTTCTAGCATTCCTCAGCTCTTTTTTGACCACAGCCCACATTTTACAGTTTTCGGCCTGAGTATTCTCATTGCTGTCCTTTATGTACATCTTATAAAGATTCTTCTGTTCCCTCAAACCCCTAATAGCAGAGGTCAACCACTGAGGATTCCCCTTTTTCAACTTACTTTTGGACACCTTTGGGATGAATTTGAATTGTGAATCAAGTAAAACCCCCTAAAATCTATCCCACATCTCATTTACAGACTTACAATCCAAGAGTGTCTCCCATTTTATTCCGCTTCAATATGAACGCATCTCGTTGAAGATTCCTCACCTAAAAGTGAAAAATTTGGTTTTCGAAGATAACTTTTTAACTTGCCATGAAACATTAAACTAACTGTAGAGTGATCACTAATCCCAAGTGGCTCCGGTACCTCTACATTGCAAATTGTATCAGGGTCATTACAGAGCACTAAATCTAAAATTGCCTTCTGTCTTGTAGATTTACAAAAATACTGCACCAAAAAATTGTCATTTATAACATCTAGAAATTCTTTTTCTCCTTTACCCTGACCTTTCACCATTCCCATTTGATACCAGGATAATTGAAGTCTCCCATAATAATGGTCCCTCCACCTCTACAAGCTTGCCCAATCCTCTTATAGAGCGTTTCACTTCTAATTCTGTTCAAAACTGTTGGTCGATAGCGTACTCCTATATTTGAACTTCTCTCGTGCTTGCTAATGGGCCAGACCCAGATATCTTCACAGGGCAAGATGTATTCAATGCTTTCATTCACATGGAGTGCTACACCCCTTCCTCTCCTGTTAGATGTATCATTCCTTAAGAGCTTATGACCTTTTATATTATATTCCTCTCCATCTTCTTCACAAGGCCATGTCCCTGTAATCCCTACTATGTCATCGCCCTCACTAATCATAACAGCCTTGAGTTCTGGAAATTTATTTTTTATGCTTCTAGCATTAAAATAAAAACATTTCAGGCTATTACTACTGCACTCATCCTTCAGTTTCCCAGCTGCCTGCTGCTCCATGCCCCCTCACGATGCTTTGTTGCTTTAAAAAGCTATCACCAATAGTGCATGTAGCGCTGTCAGCTTCCATTAGGGCAGTCTGCATTTCCCTATTTATAACACTTACCTCCCTGCCCCCAAAAGAGTTTAAGAAACCCTGTGCTACCCTCAACATACGCTGACCCAATGCAAAGGTACCCCTCCTGTTCAGGTGTAACCAGTCCGGCATGTAAAGGTCACCCCTGTCCCAGAAGTTCCAGTGCCCCATAAACCTATACCCCTCCTTCCTGCACCTGATTTGTGGCCACACGTTAAATCTCCAGATAAAATTCTGCTTCCCTCTGCTTGAACGTGGTAACAGTAGAATCTCGGAGAATACTACCGTGGAGGATCTGCCCCTAAGCTTTTCAGCTAATTCCACAATCTTTTCTTGCAGAACCTTAAACCTACCCTTACCTACAGTCATGTGAAAAAATTAGGACACCCTATTAAATAGTCAACTCTTTATTATGAAATGTTCACATAACAATGTCCAATCTTGTTTATATTTGTTTCAGGAAAAGAAAGTGATTTAATTGTAATTAAACAACATAAATTAACACATTTTTACTCATTAAACAAAACATATGAACAACAATGCATATTTAAATGGAGGAACAAATTTGGACACCCCCACATATTTTCCCACATAAAATGGTTATAATCTCACACAGGTGTGTCAGATCAGGAGCACATGATCAGAACATCGTTACTCAGTATTTTGAAGGAGGCTTGCCTATTTAAACCTCAGACATTTAGTTTGGTGTGCCCCTGTCTGCTGAAGTGAGACTGAGCACCATGGTGAGATCCATAGAGCTGTTTGAGGCCCTCAGAAAGAAGATTGTGGCTGCTTAGGAGTCTGGTAAGGGATTTAAAAAGATATCAAAGGAATTTGACATCAGCCATTCCACCATCCGGAAGATTGTTTACAAGTGGAGGACATTCAAAACAACTGCCACCCTGCCCAGGTCTGGCCGTCCAAGCAAGTTCACCCCCAGAGCAGACCGCAAGATGCTAAAAGAAGTCATCAAAAGTCCTAAAATATCATCCCGGGACCTACAGCAGGCTCTCGCTACTGTCGATGTGAAAGTGCATGACTCTACTATCAGCAAGAGACTACACAAGTTTGACTTTCATGGGAGGTGTACAAGGAGGAAACATTTGCTCTCTAAAAAGAACATTAAGGCCAGACTGAAGTTTGCCAGAGAGAGCATCGACAAAGACCAGGTCTTCTGGAATAATGTTCTTTGGACAGATGAGTGTAAAGTTGAATTATTTGGACAGCAGAACAGAAGACTTGTTTGGCATAAACCAAATACAGCATTCCAGGAAAAGAACCTCATACCAACTGTGAAGCATGGAGGTGGAAGTGTCATGGTTTGGGGATGCTTTGCTGCAGCAGGACCTGGCCAGCTCACCATCATATAATCCACCATGAATTCTACTGTGTATCAGAGGGTGCTTGAAGAATATGTGAAACCATCTGTCAAAAAAATAAAGCTGAAGCGGAACTGGACACTGCAACATGACAATGACCCTAAACATACCAGTAAATCCACCAAGGACTGGTTGAAAACTAAGAAGTGGAGAGTCCTGAAATGGCCCAGTCAAAGCCCGGATCTTAATCCCATTGAGATGCTGTGGGGTGACTTGAAACGGGCTGTGCATGCAAGAAACCCCTCAAACATCTCACAGCTTAAAGAATTCTGCATTGAGGAGTGGGGCAAACTTTCCTCAGATCGATGTCGGAGACTGGTAGATGGCTACAAGAAGCGTCTCACTGAAGTTATTTCAGCCAAAGGGTGTAACACTAGTTATTAGGGGGTAGGGTGTCGTAATTTTTTCCTCCATTGAAATACACATTTTTGTTCATATCTTTTGTTTGATAAGTAAAAATATGTTAATTTATTTTGTTTAATTACAATTAAATCACTTTCTTTTCAAAAAATAAATAAAAACAAGATTGGACATTATTAAGAAATTTTCACATGACAAAGTGTTGACTATTTAATGGGGTGTCCTAATTTTTTCACATGACTGTATGTCATTTGTCCTAGCATTGACCATGACCACTGGATCCCTGGTCTGGTCATGAGCTTGTCCGTGCGCTCCAGCAGGTCTCCTACCTGGACACCAGGCAGGCAACACACCATACGAGACTCCTTGTTGCGCTAACTATGATGTCTATTTCTCTCAAGCTATTTCAGCTTAATATCTATAAAGGTTTTTAGCTCTTTCCAATATGGCCACCAAGTCATGTGACCCAGATCCTCCAACTGGTGAGGAAATAACAGCAAACTCGCCTGCTAAAACTTGGCCAAGTTTCATGAAAATTGGTCAATTAGTTTTAAATTGAAGCAGTCTCAAAATTCAAAATGGCGGCAGAATAATAACAATAATTAAAGCTGCAAGCAGCATTGAACGGTCCTTCACACCCTTGCGCATGTTGGGGGTATTCATAGCTTTCATGTGACGTCACACTCCCTAAGGAACGCCCCCTTGGAGGGCAAAACATTACGCTTGCCCGCAACCCACAGCCTAGAACCGCTATAGGACACTCAAGAAAAGACGCACTACATCACAATGCCGGACAGCTGTTGTGCGGTCGGATGTTCGAACCGTCGGGGAAGAAAACCGGGATTGTGTTTCTATCGCATTCCATCTGAAAAAGAAAACTCTGAGAGGAGAAAACTTTGGATTAGCGCTATCAAGCTGCAAGCAGGGCATACAGAATGGCTCCTACCTGTGAACACACCTCTCCTAGACCTGCCATACAGGTGCAGTGACCAAAACACACCAATCCCTCCTTCTCCACAGCAACCCAAGCTGTTAGCGGGGGTCATTTAAGCTGTAGGTATGGTTTACCTGCCATCAGTAAATAATGTTCCATCAAATTTATCTTATATTGACTGTTATGGCAAAACATGACAAAGTAATCGCTACGCACTGACTGACGACAGTGTCCCTAAAACTGACTCGTGATCGTTTCGAAAATGACAATGAATCGGATGGCTAATGTTTTAGCTAAATTAGTACTCACCTTGGCGCATAGAATGAAAAAGGACTTGTCCTTCACCTCCCAAACAGCAGCATTATTTACCCATTCAGACATAAAATAACGGTAACTGTCGGTGCTTTTATATGCCTTCATTCTGGCAGCGGTGTAAGGTGACGGGTTCTCAACCAAATAAATGTAAACATCCCCAAATTCCAATTTCGGCAAGGACCTGGCGGTGTGTAATTGCTCAAATAACGAATCCGGTGCTGCATATGGGTCACAAGTGCCCAACACTTCTAGCTTGTTTCGGTATCTCTCCTTCTCGGCCGCTGACAGGTGAAATAAATGAGTATTTTGTTTTTTGTCCGCAGAGGTTGCATTTTGCGCTGTCATTTTTGAACGTTGTTTTGCCCTCCAGGGCTCCCGGCGAGTCACGTGACTGAAAGCTATGAATTGGTGAGATCCTGATGGGTGCAGGTGTGCACTCACGACCATTGGACAGGTCAAGTACAGGCCCCCACCTGTGATAGTTTCGAGCGAATTGGACAAAGTGCGAAGGAGTTGTGACAAGTTGATAGTTCAGCCATCAGGGGGCGCTCGGAGCGTAAGCAAACGTGGGCAGGTGCATTCAGGGGTAATGCACAAATGTCAAGTTTCGAGCAAATCAGCTAATGTCAATGTAAAATATGGCATTTCCTGTTTCCACAAGGAGGCGCCATGAGCGAGATTGCCAAAGAGCATATACAGGCGTTCAGGGCGGGGCTCTTATCATGTACAGAAATTTTAAAGTCGTTTGGATAAAGTATAAGGGAGAGAGAGGTGCTCAAATATGCATGGCGAGACATCAGAAATGGGGACGCAATAGCGGCCACGCCCACTGACCTACAGATATGCAGAGCACAACTTTAGATCAGCATGGTCTCATGATGATCTGTAATAAATCTGGGTTTGATTGGATGAAATCTATAGGAAGAGTTTGTTAAAATTCAACATTTGGCAATCAGGCCAAAATGACACTTTAAAATCAAAATGGCCGACTTCCTGTTTGGAGTAGCCCAATGGTGCGAGAAATTTTTTTGTGCATCTTGGCAACATACACGTGTGCCAATTTTCATCTTCCTATGGAAAAAAAACCCCTATGGGGAGGGGTTATTGAAAATTTCAAGGGGGCGCAATAGAGGCCTTTTCTCTCCCACCATGGGCATTCCCCAAGAAGATGAAAGAACTCACAACCGTTGACCTGTGTATCAATTTTCATGATGATACGAGTTCATTAAAGACATCAAAAATCCAAACGTATTTTCATGGCGAGGGATGGATAGTCATCGCGTCACTACACGGACGCCATTATGCGTAGCTTAACAGCATTCATAAGGTAGCTTCATCAATTTGTTCTGTATGTTATAGAAGTGGAATGAGGTTGATGTGTTCAACTATGTGTCATCAGTACAAGTGAAAGTAATAACTGGTCACTTCCTGTTATCACAGGGGGTCACTAGCAGCAAGGTGAAAAGTTAATGCATCTGGACGTTCTTGGCGGAGTAATCATCATGTCAAACAAGCTTGAAGCTACTACAGTTAATAATGTGGGCGTGATAACATTGGGAATCCCAAACGCATTTTCATGGCGAGGGATCCAAAGTTGCCGCGTCGCCACAAGGAACCCATTACTCGTAACTACAGAGTGTTCATAATGTAGCTTCATCAACTTGTTCTGCATGTTTTAGAAGTAGAATGATTGATTCAACAATGTGTCATCAGTACAAGTAACGAGTGGTCACTTCCTGTTACCACAGGGGGGCGCTATTAGCAAAGTGGAAACTTAATATATTCCGGCGTTAAGGGCAGAGCAGTCATCAAGTCCAGCAAGTTTGAAGCTGCTACAATGAAGTATTTGGGTGTGAGAGCATTGTGAAATTTTTTTGTCGAGTCACCAAAATTTGTCATGACCTAACAGCCACGCCCTTTGACACACAGATATGCAGAGCACACCTTTTACTCAGCTTGGTCTCACAGTGATCTCTACCAAATTTCAAGATGATCGGTCGAAATCCCGTGGAGGAGTTCGTTTTAAAATGAAAAAATTCAAATTAAAATGGCTGACTTCCTGTTGGGTTGAGGGCGTGGCTTCAATGAAATTTTTTGTATGTCCGGGTAGGATACATATGTCTACCGAAATTGGTTTGCCTACGACAAAGTAACCGAATTTCCCTGTGGGAATTTTGAAACGTGTTTAGGGGGCGCTATTTCGACATTTGGGGTCGAATCTGTGCGATCGCCCAAAAATATCGAAAATCAAATACGGCCAGACGAATGGGAAAAGTTAGATGCGTTTTCACCATTGGGAAAGGGGCGAAATTGGCCTTTGAAAAGTCGGAAGAATAATAATAAAAAAGATAATAATAATAATTAAAGCTGCAAGCAGCGTTGAACGGGCCCTCGCCCCCATGCGCACGTTGGGGTCTGTGGTGAGATCCTGACGGGTGCAGCTGTGCACTCACGACCATTGGACATGTCAAGTGCCGGCCCCAACCTGAGAGAAAGTGTCGAGCGAATCGGACAAAGCTGAAGGAGTTATGATAAGTCGATACTTCATCCACCAGAAGGCGCTCAGAGTGTAACCAAATTTGGGCAGGTGCATTCAGGGGCAGACCCTATGCACAAATGTGAAATTTTGAGCAAATCTGCCGATTTCAACGTAAAATGTGGCATTTTCTGTTTCCATAAGGGGGCGCAATGAGCTAGATTGTTTAGCAGCACATCGAGGCGATCAGGGTGGGGCTTTCACAACGTACAGGAATTTTGAATCCATTTGGATGAAGTATGAGGGAGAGAGAGCAGCTCGAATGTGCTTGGCGAGGCATCTGAAATGGGGACACCATTGCGGCCAGGCCCATTTAGCGACAGACATGCAGAGCACTACTTTTGGTCAGCATGGTCTCTTGATGATCAGAAATAAATATTAGGTTGATTGGACGGAATCGCTAGGAGGAGTTCTTTAAAATGCAATATGTGGAAATCGGGCCAAAAAGATACACTGAAATCAAAATGGCTGACTTCCTGTTTGGAATTGACCAATGGTGCCAGAGCCTTTTTTGTTCCAATTGGCAACATACACATGTGTACCAATTTTCATTTTCCTATTCCAAAAAAACCCTTTTGGGGGGGGGGGTTTCAAAATTTCAAGGGGGCGCTTTCGAGGCATCTTGCTGCCCTCATGGGCACCGCCCCAATCAGATGTTGGAGCTCACCACCCTTGTTCAGCATATCAATTTGGATGATGATACGAATTCATGAAGAACATCAAAAACACAAAAGTATTTTCATGGCGAGGGATCCATTGTCACCGCATCGTCACACGGACGGCATTACTCGAAGCACCACAGCATTCGTAAGGTAGTTTAAGCAACTTCTTCTACATTTTGTACAGGGGGAATAAAGTTGATGGGTTCAACTATGTGTCATCAGTACAAGTGAAAGTTAAAACTGGTCACTTCCTGTTAGTAGCCATGCCCACTGACCTAAAGACCTGCAGAGCACAACTTTTGATCAGCATAGTCTCTTGATGTTTACTAATAAATGTGGTTTCGATTGGATAAAATCTCTAGGAGGAGTGAGTTAACCCCTTTCTGCAGAAGCCAAATTTGGCTATTTATGGGTTACCCACTTTAATGCTGTATAATTCAAGATTCAAGCTTCATAAAGAGGAAAAATGTGGCTCAATTCAGAAAAGACACTTACAGCATTTAGAAATACATTGTGTTTCAGTTTATTTTCATGATTTTGGTAGAGAAAATGAGCTGCAAACATAAAAAATCTTCATGAGAATTCACCATTGAAATTGCAAAAAAAAATAATTCTGAGAATTGAAAAACTGCTGGGGCTTAAAACTTTACATTTCTGGTATCATAAACTCCTTGAGCACAAGTAGAATTCATCTTCAACATTACATTCTAGATTACCTACATGCCATTAGCCAAATTATACAGCTACCCAAGTGTCTCCCCAAAGTCTCAAAATCATGTACTGTCAAATCATAAAAAAATCATGTATTTAACACAAATAAAGTTTTAAGGCATGAAATTTAATATGAACAAATGATTTTCTAGTTAAGTTTAGTATGAATTTATCAATATCAGTGCAGATGAATATCAGTGGTCACCAGTAACCTCTCCAAACACAAAACATACCTTTTCTCCATAATAAAGTTTAGAGTTTTGGCCATTTTTCTTCAAAGCCAGCACAAACACGCATTAAATAAACTGTTTATTAAACGGTCAGAACATTCACCCTGTAATGGAAGCTACCAGTCCCCTCTTCTAAGCTCACGAACCCATTTCAACACTTATAAGGAACAAGTACACCTCACTAACTCAGTAATATCTGGATTCTGAAATATACCTTATTTTAACAGAACAGACACTCCACTTTCATGGAATATCAAACATTCCATTGCCTCTCCCGATTCAAAAGAAACGTGCAATGCACGTACCAGGGGGTTAATCCGAATGCACGGGCAGTTCGCGTTTTAACCAGGAAAAAAACCTCGACATTTGACTTTGTACATTCCAAAACGAAACAAAAAAAAAAAAAGTAGCAGCCTGACCTTTTTCATGAATCCCTCCTCCAGAGACCGATCCAGTAGCAAGAACCCTCCGGTCCGATTTCATTCGAAATAATTCCAACTGACCATGTCCTTATCTAATTTAAATCCTGTCAATGTAACTGAACACTTCAAGGCCAGTTTTGCGAACCTGTTTTATATAAATCGCGTCTATTTTAGCCGCGTAATGTGCATAACGTAGACAGGATACAACCGAGCCTGCTGATACGCATTAGTTTGTATGCTCTGTGTTTGTCCAATCAATGTGTTTCACTTTACACTAAAATGTTTAAACACTCGGGAATTGGATAAGAAACGAGCCAATCAAAACATTGTTACCAGGGAAACTTCACGAGGGCAAGAAGTGTAACTCTACAATTACGCAGAAGAGTCTGAGTGTATGGTTGAGTGATTGGCTATCAACGCCAGTACTTGGGTGGATATAAGGAAGCGCTGGATTTGTCAATGAAGGAATCTACGCGTAAATCCACGGTAGGGAACAATGAATTTTTTTGTATGTGACAACTGTAATTGACAGTAGAATGTGAGTGAATCAATACCATGTCGATTTTTTTGCCTCAGAAAACTGATTTTTCTGAAACACTAATTGGAATACTGTTGGCTCACTGTGGCTAAACTGGTTGCTACAAAGGATAACGATTTTTTCTGTGTCAAGATATCATTTTTTTTAAACTGCTGGATCGATACTATGGGCAAGGATACTGACCAGTTTGCACATCAGGCTTAGCTGAGGAGTTTAATTCATGCAGCTCTTGAAAAACAGGGAGCGGAGTGAACTTCCCAATATTCAGAACCGCGTTCGAGGTCTGCTTGCTTCTGAACATTCAATAACTGATCCGGGGGTGCCATCTAGTGATCGAGTACAGTAACAGCGTGTTTAAATTTCCAGGTCTATCGACGCAGGCGTCTACATCTGCAGAAAGGGGTTAAAATACAATGTGTGGAAATCAGGCAAAAATGACACGTTAAAATCAAAATGGCTGACTTCCTGTTTGGAGTAGACAAATGATGCCAGAGACTTTTTTGTTTGCCGTGGCCAAATACACGTGTACCAATTTTCATCTTCCTACTCCAAAAAAACCCCTATGGGGAGGGGTTTTTGAAAATTTCAAGGGGGCGCTATCGAGGCATTTTGCTGCCCTCATAGGCAAGGGCCCAATCAGATGTGACAGCTCACCACCTTTGACCGGCATATTAATTTCCATGATGATAAAAATTCATTAACAACAACAAAAACCCAAACGTATATTCATAGCGAGGGATCCATTGTAACCGCATCGCCACACGCACGCCATTACTCAAAGCGTCACAGCATTCGTAAGGTAGCTTAAGCAACTTCTTCTACATGTACAGGGGGAATAAAGGTGATGGGTTCAACTATGTGTCATCAGTACAAGTGAAAGTAAAAACTGGTCACTTCCTGTTAGCGGCCACGCTCACTGACCTACAGACCTGCAGAGCACAACTTTTGATCAACATATTCCCTTGATGTTTAATAATAAATGTGGTTTTGATTGGATGAAATCTCTAGGAGGAGTGCGTTAAAATACAATGTGTGGAAATCAGGCAAAAATGACACGTTAAAATCAAAATGGCTGACTTCCTGTTTGGAGAAGACAAATGATGCCAGAGACTTTTTTGTGCGCCTTGGCCAAATACACATGTGTACCAATTTTCATCTTCCTACTCCAAAAAAACCCCTATGGGGGGGGTTTTTGAAAATTTCAGGGGGGCGCTATCGAGGCATTTTGCTGCTCTCATGGGAAGAGCCCGAATCAGATGTGAGAGCTTGACACCCTTGACCTGTCAATCAATTTTTATGATGATACAAGTTTATTAAAGACATCAAAAACCCAAATGTATTTTCATGGCGAGTGATGGAAAGTCGCTGCGTCACTACACAGACGCCATTATGCGTAGCTTCACAGTATTCATAGGGTAGCTTCATCTATTTGTTCTGCATGAAATAAAAGTGGAATGAGCTTGGTCTGTTCAACTATGTGTCATCAGTACAAGTGAAAGCAATAACTGGTCACTTCCTGTTACCACAGGGGGGCGCTAGGAGTAAAGTGGGAATTTAATGTATCTGGATGTTCAGGGCGGAGAAATGATCATGTCCAGCAAGTTTGAAGCTACTACAGTCAAGTATGTGGGCGTGAGAGCATTGGGAATCCCAAATGTATTTTCATGGCGAGGGATCCAAAGTCGCCGCTTCGCCAAATGGACGCCATTACTCGTAGCTACACAAGGTTAATAATGTAGCTTCAGGAACTTGTTCTGAATGTTTTACAAGAAGTAATTAGTTGATTGGTTCAACATTGTGTCATCAGTACCAGTGGAAATAACGAGTGGTCACTTCCTGTTACCACTGGGGGGCGCTATTAGCAAAGTGAGAAGTTAGTAAATCAGGCCGTTCAGGGCGGTACCCTCATCATGTTCAGCAAGTTTGAAGCTACTTCAATCAAGTATTTGGGTGTGAGATTGTTGTGAAATTTTTTCCTCAAGTCATTAAAATTTGTCACGTCCTAGCAGCCACGCCCTTTGACTTACAGATCTGCAGAGCACAACATTTGATCAACTTGGTCTGACAATGATATTTACTAAATTTGAAGTCAATCCGACGAAATCCCTAGGAGGAGTTCGTTTTAAAATTCAAAAATTCAAATCAAAATGGTCGACTTTCTGTTGGGTTTAGGGCGTGGCTCCAATGAAGTTTTTTGTATGCCTTGTTACAAAGCATATAAATACCAAATTTCATCTGCCTATAATTAAGTAACCGAATTTCCCTATGGGAATTTTGAAACGTGTTTAGGGGGCGCTATTTCGGCATTTGGGGTCAAACCTGTGCGACCGTACAAAAATATCAAATTTCGGATGAGGCCGGACGTATGTGGAAAGTTAGACGCGTTTTCACCATTGGGAAAGGGGTAAAATTCACCTTTGAAAAGTCGTAAGAATAATAATAATAATAATAATAATAATAATTAAAGCTGCAAGCAGCGTTGAACGGGCCCTCGCCCACATGTGCACGTTGGGGTTGTGGTGAGATCATGACGGGTGCAGCTGTGCACTCACGACTACTGGACAGGTCAAGTGCCGGCCCCAACCTGAGAGAAAGTGTCGAGTGAATCGGACAATGCTGAAGGAGTTATGATAAGTTGATATTTCATCCACTAGTAGGCGCTCAGAGCGTAACCAAATTTGGGCAGGTGCATTCAGGGGCAGATACTAAGCACAAATGTGAAGTTTTGAGCAAATCTGCCAATTTCAACGTAAAATGTGGCATTCTCTGTTTCCATAAAGGGGCGCAATGAGCTAGATTGTTTAACAGCACATCGAGGCGTTCAGGGTGGGGCTTTCACTACGTACAGGAATTTTGAATCCATTTGGATGAAGTATGAGGGAGAGCGAGCACCTCGAATGTGTTTGGCGAGGCATCTGGAATGGGGACACCATGGCGGCCAGGTCCATTTAGCAAGAGACATGCAGGGCACTACTTTTGATCAGCAGGGTCTCTTGATGGTCTGAAGAAAATATTAGGTTGATTGGACGGAATCGGTAGGAGGAGTTCGTTAAAATGAAATATGTGGAAATCGGGCCGAAATGACACATTAAAATCAAAGTGGCTGACTTCCTGTTCGGAATTGACCGATGGTGCCGGAGACTTTTTTGTTCGAATAGGCAACATACACGTGTATCAATTTTCATGTCCCTATTCCAAAAAAACCCCTATGGGGAGGGGTTTTTAAAAATTTCAAGGGGGCACTATCGAGGCATTTTGCTGCCCTCATGGGCACCGCCCCAATCAGATATTGGAGCTTCCCACTCTTGACCAGCATATCAATTTGCATGATGATACGAATTCATTAGGAACATGAAAAACACAAACGTATTTTCATGGCGAGGGATCCATTGTCACCGCATCGCCACACGGACGCCATTAGTCTAAGCATCACAGCATTCGTAAGGTAGTTTAAGCAAGTTCTTCTACATGTTGTACAGGGGGAATAAAGTTGATGGGTTCAACTATGTGTCATCAGTACAAGTGAAAGTAGAAACTGGTCACTTCCTGTTAGTAGCCACACCCACTGACCTACAGACCTGCAGAGCACAACTTTTGATCAGCATGGTCTTTCAATGTTTTTGAATAAATCTGGTTTTGAAAGGATGAAATCTCAAGGAGGAGTGCGTTAAAATACAATATGTGGAAATCAGGCAAAAATGGCACGCTAAAATCAAAATGACCGACTTCCTGTTTGGAGTGGACAAATGATGCCAGAGACTTTTTTTTTTGCGTCTTGGCGAAATACACATGTGTACCAATTTTCATCTTTCTACTCCAAAAAAACCCCTATGGGGAGGGGTTTTTGAAAATTTCAAGGGGGCGCTATCGAGGCATTTTGCTGCCCTGATGGGCAAAGCCCCAATCAGATGTGAGAGCTTGCCACCCTTGACCGGTCTATTAATTTTTATGATGGTACAAGTATATTAAAGTCATCAAAAACCCAAACGTATTTTCATGGCGAGGGATCCATTGTCACCGCATCGCCACACACACGCCATTACTCGAAGCATCACAGCATTCTTAGGGTAGTTTAAGCAACTGCTTCTACATGTTGTACAGGGGGAATGAAGTTGATGGGTTCAACAAAATGTCTTCAGTGCAAGTGAAAGTAAAAACTGGTCACTTCCTGTTTGTAGCCACGCCCACTGACCTACAGACCTGCAGAGCACAACTTTTGATCAGCATGGTCTCTCAATGTTTAGTAATAAATCTGGTTTTGAAAGGATGAAATCTCTTGGAGGAGTGCGTTAAAATACAATTTATGGCAATTAGGCAAAAATGACACGTTAAAATCAAAATGGCCGACTTCCTGTTTGGAGTGGACAAATGATGCCAGAGACTTTTTTTTGCGTCTTGGTCAAATACACATGTGTACCAATTTTCATCTTTCTACTCCAAAAAAACCCCTATGGGGAGGGATTTTTGAAAATTTCAAGGGGGCGCTATCGAGGCATTTTGCTGCCCTCATGGGCAAAGCCCCAATAATATGTGAGAACTTGCCACCCTTGACCTGTCTAATAATTTTTATGATGATACAAGTTTATTAAAGACATCAAAAACCCAAACGTATTTTCATGGCGAGGGATGGATAGTCGCCGCTTCACTACAGGGACGCCATTATGCGTAGCTTTACAGCATTTATAAGGTAGCTTCACCAATTTGTTCAGCATGTAATAGAAGTGGAATGTGGTTGATGTGATAAAGTATGTGTCCTCAGTACAAGTGAAAGCAATAAGTGGTCACTTCCTATTACCATAGGTGGGCGCTAGTAGCAAAGTGGGAAGTTAATGCATCTGGACGTTCAGGGCAGAGCAATCATCATGTAGAGCAAGTTTGAAGCTACTACAATCAAGTATGTGGGCGTGAGAGCATTGGGAATCCCAAACATATTTTCATGGCGAGGGATCCAAAGTCGCCGCTTTGCCACACGGACGCCATTACTCGTAGCTTTACAGCGTTCATAAAGTAGCTTCAGTAACTTGTTCTGCATGTTTCAAAAGTAAAATGAAGTTGATGGGTTCAACAATGTGTCATCAGTTCAAGTGGAAGTAACGAGTGGTCACTTCCTGTTACCACAGGGGGGCGCTATTAGTAAAGTGGGAAGTTAATACATCAGGGTGTTCCCGGCGGCGCCCTTATCATGTTCAGCAAGTTTGAAGCTTCTACAATCAAGTATTTGGGTGTGAGAGCATTGTGAAATTTTTTCCTCAAGTCACTATAATTTGTCACGCCCTAGCAGCCACGCCCATTGACCTACAGATCTGCAGAGCACAACTTTAAATCAGCTTGGTCTCTCAATGATGTGTACCAAATTTGAAGCCGATCCGGCAAAATCCCTAGGAGGAGTTCGTTTTAAAATTCAAAAATTCAAATCAAAATGGCCGACTTCCTGTTGGGTTTAGGGCGTGGCTCCAATGAAGTTTTTTTTATGCCTTGTTAGAAAGCACATAAAAACTGAATTTCGTCTACCTACGACAAAAAAACCGAATTTCCCTATGGGAATTTTGAAACGTGTTTAGGGGGCGCTATTTGGACGATTGGGGTCGAACTTGTGCGACCGCCCAAAAATATCTAATTTCGGATCCGGCCGGACGAATGGGGAAAGTTATATGCGTTTTCACAATTGGGAAAGGGGCGAAATTGGCCTTTGAAAAATCGGAAGAATAATAAAAAAAAAAAAAATAAAAAAATAAAAAAATAATAATAAACAGCGCGATTTCAATAGGGCCCTCCGCAGACGACTTGCAGTCGGCTCGGGCCCTAAAAATAAACAGTACGATTTCAATAGGGTCTTCAGACGACTTTCAGTCGGCTCGGGCCCTAATAATAATAAAAATAAACAGTACGATTTCAATAGGGTCCTCGGACGACTTTCATTTGGCTCGGCCCCTAATTAAAGCTGCAAGCAGCGTTGAACGGGCCTTCGCCCCCATGCGCACGTTGGGGTTGTGGTGAGATCCTGACAGGTGCAGCTGTGCACTCACGAACATTGGACAGGTCAAGTGCCGGCCCCAACCTGAGAGAAAGTGTCGAGCGAATCGAACAAAGCTGAAGGATTTATGATAAGTTGATACTTCATCCACCAGAAGGCGCTCAGATTGTTCCGAAATTTGGGCAGGTGCATTCAGGGGCAGACCCTAAGCACAAATGTGAAGTTTTGAGCAAATCTGCCGATTTCAATGTAAAATGTGGCATTTTCTGCTTCCATAAGGGGGTGCGATGAACTAGATTGTTTTGCAGCATATCGAGGCATTCAGGGCCAGGCCCATTTAGCAACAGACTTGCAGAGCACAACTTTTGATCAGCATGGTCTCTTGATGATCTGAAAAAAATATTAGGTTGATTGGACGGAATCGCTAGGAGGAGTTTGTTAAAATGCAATATGTGGAAATCGGGCCAAAATGACATTTTAAAATCAAAATTGCTGACTTCCTGTTTGGAATTGACCGATGGTGCCAAAGACTTTTTTGTTCGAATTGGCAACATACACGTGTACCAATTTTCATTTTCGTATTCCAAAAAAACCCTTAAGGGGAGGGGTTTTTGAAAATTTGAAGGGGGCGCTATCGAGGCATTTTGCTGCCCTCATGGGCACCACCCCAATCAAATGTTGGAGCTCACCACTATTGACCGGCATATCAATTTGCACGATGATACGAATTCATTAAGAACATCAAAAACACAAACGTATTTTCATAGCAAGGGATCCATTGTCACCGCATCGCCACACGGACGCTATTACTCGCAGCATCACAGCATTCGTAATGTAGTTTAAACAACTTCTTCTACATGTTGTACAGGGGGAATAAAGTTGATGGGTTAAACTATGTGTCATCAGTACAAGTGAAAGTTAAAACTGGTCACTTCCTGTTAGTGGCCACGACCACTGACCTACAGAGCTGCAGAGCACAAATTTTGATCAGCATGGTCTTTCAATATTTTTAAATAAATGTGGTTTGGAATGGATGAAATCTATAGGAGGAGTGCTTTAAAATACAATATGTGGAAATCAGGAAAAAATGGCACGTTAAAATAAATAGGGCCGACTTCCTGTTTGGAATGATGTCAGGGACTTTTTTTTTTGCGTCTTGGCCAAATACACATGTGCACCAATTTTCATCTTTCTACTCCAAAAAAACCCCTATGGGGAGGGGTTTTTGAAAATTTCAAGGGGGCGCTGTCGAAGCATTTTGCTGCCGTTATGGGCAACGCCCCAATCAGATATGAGAGCTCACCACCTTTGACTGGCATATTAATTTCCATGATGATAAAAATTCATTAACAACAACAAAAACCCAAACGTATTTTCATGGCGAGGGATCCATTGTTACCGCATCGCCACACGAACGCCATTACTGAAGGCATCACAGCATTCGTAAGGTAGCTTAAGCAACTTCTTCTACATGTTGTTCAGGGGGAATAAAGTTGATGGGTTCAACTATGTGTCATCAGTACAAGTGAAAGTAATGTATTTCAGGATGTTCAGTGCAGCTACGTCATCATATTCAGCAAGTTTGAAGTTTCTAAAATCAATTGTTTGGGTGTGAGAGCATTGTAAAATTTTTTCCTCAAGTCACTAAAATTTGTCACGCCCTAGCAGCCACACCCTTTACACAACAGATCTGCAGAGCACAAATTTTAATCAGCTTGGTCTCTCAATGATGTGTACCAAATTGGAAGTCGATCCGGCGAAATCCCTAGGAGTTTGTTTTAAAATTCAAAAATTCAAATCAAAATGACCGACTTCCTGTTGGGTTTAGGGCGTGGCTCCAATGAAGTTTTTTGTATGTCTGGGTAGGATACAAATATCTACCGAAATTGGTCTGCCTGCGACAAAGTAATTGAATTTCCCTAAGGGAATTTTGAAACGTGTTCAGAGGGCGCTATTTCGACATTTGGGGTCGAACCTGTGCGACCGCCCAAGAATATCGAATTTCGGATCCGGCCGCATGAATTTGGAAAGTTAGACGCGTTTTCACCATTGGGAAAGGGGCGAAATTGGCCTTCGAAAAGTCGGAAGAATAATAGAAATAATAATAATAATAATAATAATAATAATAATAAACAGCGCGATTTCAATAGGGCCCTCCACAGACAACTTGCAGTTGGCTTGGGCCCTAATAATAAAAATTAGTTAGACGCGTTTTCACAATTGGGAAAGGGGCGAAATTGGCCTTTGAAAAGTCGGAAGAATAATAGAAATAATAATAATAATAATAATAATAATAATAATAATAAACAGCGCGATTTCAATAGGGCCCTCCACAGACAACTTGCAGTTGGCTTGGGCCCTAATAATAAAAATTAGTTAGACGCGTTTTCACAATTGGGAAAGGGGCGAAATTGGCCTTTGAAAAGTCGGAAGAATAATAGAAATAATAATAATAATAATAATAATAATAATAATAATAATAAACAGCGCGATTTCAATAGGGCCCTCCACAGACAACTTGCAGTCGGCTTGGGCCCTAATAATAAAAATTAGTTAGACGCGTTTTCACAATTGGGAAAGGGGTGAAATTGGCCTTTAAAAAGTCGGAAGAATGATAAAAAAAAAAATAAATAAATAAATAAAAATAATAATAATAATAATAAACGATTTCAATTGGGCCCTCCGCAGACGACTTGCAGTCAGCTCTGGCCCTAATAATAATAATAATAATAATAATAAAAGTAAACAGCACGATTTCAATCGGGTCCTCGGACGACTTTCAGTTGGCTCGGGCCCTTATAATAAATAGCACAATTTCAATAGGGTCCTCCGCAGACGACTTGCAGTCGTGCTCGGGCCCTTATAATAATAATAAAAATAAACAGTACGATTTCATTAGGGTCCTCGGAGGACTTTCAGCCGGCTCGGGCTCTAATTATAATAATTAAAGCTGCAAGCAGCGTTGAGAGGGCCCTTGCACCCTTCATGCACATTGGGGTGGTGGCGACATGTTGAAGGGTGCAGGTGTCCATTCACAGCCATCGGACACTTCTAGACTGTATACAATATGTTTTCCTGAGGGGAGTGCAAAAATTTGCTGTCGGGCGCTATGATTCCATTTTGGCACCCCTGTCTCCAAAACCTATACCATAATCGTAATATCGGGCTCCATGAGTTTGTTGATTTTTGGAAATATTCAAGCATGTTGAGACGCTCAAAAGGGTTTTTATTTTGAGAAAATGATTAGGGGGCGCTACAGAGGCATCGTGCCACATTAAGTGCAATATGGTGTAGCAAATCAAAGAACATAAGAGAGTTGCAACTTGGGCCACTTTTTGCAAGTTTTGGAGCATTCTAAGGCCTTCATACATGTATTAGTAAAATTTGGATAAACGCAGGAAATGGCTCATTGCTCACTTCCTGCTTTGCCAAAAAATTTCAAAAAGATTACCATTACCCATTAAGACAAATGCAATAATCTCACCAAATTTCATGAACATTCAAGGTCTTTTATCTTAACATGGCCGTTGCTTGTGGGCGCCGTGGAGCCACCTGGCCACTCCCAATCGAATATCAGTATATATTTATATTTGGGAGGACACTTTTAAGAAGCTTGGAAAGTTTCAGGCAAATCCCACCAAGTATGTGGGAGTAAAACCAACTTCCTGTTTCATGGCGGAACATCGAAATTTGCGGCGTCACCACTGATTCATCGTTCAATGAATCCAAAAAAGCTTCGCAATTTAACATCGATAATGTCTGTAAATATTACTTGCCAAATTGTAAGTTGATTGGATAAAACCTCTACGAGGAGTTTGTTAAAGTATGACACCTGTGAATGGCGAAAAATCCAAAAAAGTTGCAATTTCAATTAAAAATGGCGGACTTCCTGATGAGTCTAGGTCATGGCATCAATAAACTTTTTTTTAGGTCTCGGCATATTCCACATGTCCACCGAATTTCATACATGGTGATTTATCGGGCTGCGAGGGCTGCTTATTTGAAATTTTCCAGGGGGCGTTATTATGGCATTTTTGCCATGCCTATATTTAAGCTTTTAATCGGAGTAATACGAATGATGATCCTTATACATTTACAAAATTTTGTAAGTTTTCGAGCATGCTGAGACCCTCAAAAGGGCAACTCTTTTAGAAATATGATTGGGGTGCTAAAGAGTCATTGTGCCAAATTTAGTGCCAATTGATGTATAAAATTGAAGACATATGACAATTATAATTTGTGCAACGTTTTGCAAGTTTTCGCATATTCTAAGGCCTTCAAACGTGTTCGTAAAATTTGGAAAAACGCAGGAAATGGCTCATTGCTCACTTCCTGTTTGGCCAAAAAATGTTTAAAAAATTGCCATACCCCAGCATGAAAAATGCAATGATCAGACCAAATTTCATGCACATTCAAGCACTTTTTTCTCAACACGGCCGTGTTTAGAGGGCGCTGCGGAGCCACCTGGCTACTCTCGATCTATTATTAGCATATATTTAAACTTGGGAGTGTAAACACCGTGCAACTAGGCCAAGGAGGGTCCTAGCTGAGGCGGAAGGTCTCAGCGTGTTTGCCTTAACAGCCAGCTAAAAGATGGTCCTCGCAGTCTCCATCATAATAATGGGGTCTGGCTACAGCGTCAGCACTCGACCCCTGCCTCAGGCCTCACATGATGACGTCGTTCATGTTCTGCTTTTAAATGGCCTGAGACGTGCCTAGTGGATGCTGCGGCCCTAATATCTTAGTGGTTACAATATATCTGACTCCATATCAAATTTAAGATACAAATTTGTAGTTGCAATCTTTTGCGGTTTTCATGCGTTTGCATAAATATGTTCGGATTTTAATTCGTCAGTTTATTACCCAATTTGGAGCTCTGTTGTGCATCGGACCCATAACAGGTTTATACCCTACTCCGCCGGACCAAAACCATCTGAACTATCCAATCCGGCGAAAGAACTCAGAGGCTGGCAGCCTATTAAGCCAGTAATTTGACATAGCCTCGCTATGACTAGGGATTACCAGGGCCCACAGCGAGCAACTACAAAGGCAGAACGGAAACACATCGTTCAGAGGCCTTGCGTCTTTTAAGATTTCCGCCTAAAAATATAAACGGAATCTTGCTCGAAGCCAATATCAATAGCGTCATACACAGCATGGAAAATCCACCTTATAACGCAGCTACCAAGCGTGTTGATCAGGCACGCGATTACGGTCTACGTTACTCAACTGGGATCCAGGAGTCCGAACCGGTAGGTATATGTTTGTCCAAAGTCAGAAACACACCACAGATGCGAATATCAATTTATTTCGCCAGGCAGGCACAAGCTTAAATCACAAGACCTAATTACATCGTTACAGAAAAGAAAAGAAGTCAATTCATACCTGGCGCAGCCCAAAACTACACATATACACAACGTATATGCGGGAAGGATGAATACAAGCTTCCTCGACTTCTCTGTTTCCCCCTCTTTTATGCCCAATCTCTAGGCTGCGTCCTATGGCGGGGTCATAGGTCGTTTTGGGTCATTTGAGCCAAGAATTCCGGAGGGGCTTTGGGAGGAGACATGACCACAAGGAAAACTGAAGCATAATTTTCCCTTAAAGTTATTGAAGGAGGGTATGGCACAAATCCAATTCCTTTGAAATATTCCCTATGAGATTTCAGAAATTACGAGGATTAAAATGATACCAAACACAACCTACTTGCGTTAGAGTTGGTCATGAAACGTCCGACACAATACCGAATTACAAGAATAATCTGCATTAAGGCTATTATTCCACTCTTAACCTTCAGTATAGCAAAATACACATTATTCTGTGACATCGTGAGTGAGATTAGTGTTTTACTCAGGAAATTAAAAGTCTTTAGAAATATTTTCCTAAACTGTAACGTATTGAAATTGTACGGGTGCAGTTATGTCAGAGTCCATTGGATGGCACTGTGGAGTTGTCCGGCATGAGTCTCGCTGGCCAAAGGATTGCGGACAGCAGTTTTTTGGTAGATTCCCAGGCATCTGCATTAACCATTAACCCTGTGGCAAGATGAGATTGGCGCCCGAGAGTCTGGTTGAGTCCATTCCCATGACCCTGGGGTCATCTGCTAAATGTTGGAGCACGTATCCCAACAACGGTCAAACTGTTGGCGTAATGATGGGGCACGTATCTCAACAAGGGTCAAACTGTTGGCGTTATGATTATGGCGCTAGATAATCCAGCCAGATAATCCTCTCTGTCTTTCCCGCTTACAGGAGGAGACTATTATTAAGCTTGTAAAGTTTCGCGCAAATCTCTCAAAGTATGTGCGAGTAAAACCAACTTCCTGTGTCATGGCGGAACATCAAAATTCGTCACAATGCCACGGATACATAGTTCAATGAATCCAAAAAAGCTTTGTAATTTAACATGAGCAAGGTCTTTAGATGTCATATGACAAATTTTAAGCTGATCAGATAAAATCTCTAGACTGAGTTCGTTAAAGTACGACGCCTGTGAATGGCAAAAAATCTAAAAAAGTTGCAATTTCAATTGAAAATGGCGGACTTCCTGTCAAGTCTAGGTCATAGCACCAAGAGACTTTTTTTTAGGTCTCGGCAAAAAACCACATGTCCACCGAATTTTGTATATGTGGGTTAAACACGCTGCGAGGGCTGCTTCATTGAAATTTTCTAGGTGGCGCTGTAAAGCAATTTTGCCACACCCATCAGTAAACCCTATATTCTGGTAAAAGGTATGAAAGGCCTAATACGTTTGCAAAATTTCATGAGTTTTCGAGCATGCTGAAGCCTTGAAAATTGCAATTATGCATTAGGGGGCGCTGTAGATCCACCTTGTCACACCCAATGCCAAATGAGATATCGAATCGAAGAACTTAATATTTTTAGTCTATGAGCCAAGTTTGGTGAGTTTTGGAGTATGATAAGACCCTAAAAAATGTGTTCGTAAAATCAAAAAAAAAAACGCAGGAAATGGCTCATAGCTCACTTCCTGTGAGGCAAAAAAATTTCCAAAAAATTTCACAAAAAAGTTTGTAATGACTACAATGACCATATCGAATTTCGTAAGAATCCGAGTAATTGCGTTCCAAAATGGCCATGTGTTTGGTGGCACTAGAGAGCCACCAGGGCATGACCAAGCACAAAAATAGTAAAATTTGTAATTTTCACCACCATTGACATGTGTGCAAATTTTTGTGAGTTTTCGCACTTGGCAAAGCCCTCAAAAACGCGTTCTCGCAGCAGAATAATAATAATAAGAAGAATAATAAAAATTCCATCAAAAACAATAGGTTCCTATGAAACCTTCGGTGCCGGGACCCGTTCTGGGCCCTGGCACCAGTCAGTGCTCGGGCCCTAATAATAAAAATAAACAGTACGATTTTAATAGGGTCCTCGGACGACTTTCAGTAGGCTCGGGCCCTAAAAATAAATAATAATAATAAACAGCGCGATTTCAATAGGGCCCTCCGCAGACGACTTGATGTCAGCTCAGGCCCTAATAAACCGCGATTTCAATTGAGCCCTCCGCAGACGACTTGCAGTCGGCTCGGGCCCTAATAACTAGTGTTACGTTTGCCCGCGGGCAAAAGTGCGGTCTCCTCATAGTAGCTGGACCTATGAGGATGACCAGTTTGACACTAGACAATTTGTTTTTGCTTCAAAGTTGAAAGATCTTTTATACATGCTGAAATGTATAATGCTTCTAGCTTAAAAAGTAAAATTCATTTTCAAATTCTGCTCAAGATCGTTTGCTTAGGAGAGTCTCTAGGTTTATATATGTCATTTTCAGAATTTTTCAACGAGCAGTTTTTACAGAGAAGATTTTTGAAAATGGAAGGGTCATCAGGAGGGGAAAATGCAAAAACTCCAAGATGGCAGCTAAACCACATGACCTACGACTTCATCACCATTGACTTTTTTGTTCAGAATGTCATTACGCATCTTTAAAAAAAATTGCATCGCTCTAGGACCATTTTGAAAATTTTTCTCATGTTAAATTTTGGACCTTTTCGGACCCCCTGCTTGAAAAGGCCCAGGCCGATCTGGCCCAAAAGCTTATTGGAACCCTTTCCCATTGGTATGCACCAGCTCACCAAATTTCACGACAATCGGTCAAAACGCGAAACCTGTAGAAGAGACACAAAATCGAGCAAAATAATAACAATAATAGTCTGAACTAGGGCTGTCGCCGACAACACTTACAGTCTCCAAGACGCGCCGCCTTACGCCCTTACGTTAACGACATGACTGTCCTTTGCGTACATTCCGCAATGGAAGAATAAATAGTGAAATATTATTTATGTACAGTAGAAGAAGGTTTAGCCTTATTTTCAGGAAGGCACTGTTGAAGCAAAGTATTGTCGCTTTTTCACTGTTTTCACTTGAATGAGACTGAAAATATAAAACCGGGCTCCTTCGTTCACTGTGTTAGGTAACATTCTTTCATCCCCAAAAAGTTAATTTAATTTGGGCAGTTACCCCAAAAGAGTCCACACAAAATCTATCACTTTTCACTTTTTTCACTTGACTGAGAGTGAAAATGCAAAATCAGGCCTCGTGATTCACGAGTTTAGGTAGCAATCTATCATCCCTGAAGAGTTAATTTAATTTGATCCAATGATTACCTCAGAATGCTATTGACACTTGAAGTTGTTTGATGCTTTTTCACTTTTTTCACTTGACTGAAAGTGAAAATGTAAATTCGGGCCTCATGATTCACAGACACATTCACAGTTACATTCACACATTCACGGTTACATAACAGTCATCATCCCTGAAAATTTCGGTCAATTTGGTCCAATAGTTACCTCAGAGTAGTCAACACTAAGTCAGTGAGTGATGATCCTTTAAAGTAACAATGACATGTAAAGCTATTTTTGTCCAAATTTGAGACCCCACCTTGATATTTCTCCATTTTATGGCTTAAATATTCACATTTTGATAATAGGGTATAACACAGGACACATAGTGCTTGCATTTGCGCATCTGTAGATGTAAACAATACCTCAATAGGATCATTGGTTAATCAGTCATGATCCTCCGAAGTTCCCTCAAAACTGAGATTTTTGGTTTTAGTGGTTCTTCAAGCAGACCTCAGAGCACGTGACTTATGATTTTTCAAGTACAAAAGTAATTTTCCTAAATTGATATATGAATATTCTTCAAAATGAGCTATGAAATGCACAGTTATCGTTATCGGTTGCTGCAGTTGAAAATTGCCAACACAACCACCCTCAGAGAACCTGAAAATCGCAAAATTTCAAAGATTTTCATTTATACTCAATTTACAGCTAAACTATTCACATTTATAAAATAAAGTATACCAGAGAAATTGTAGATCTATATATTAGGAACATTTTGATACCATTAAATATGAAATATCATGTTTTGTTACTGAGCTACAAGCATTGGAATATGAGTTTCACGACAATCGGTCAAAACGCTAAACCTGTTGAAGAGACACAAAATCGTGCATAATAATAATAGTCTGAATTAGAACAATACGCCTCTCTCAACTTTGTTGAGAGGAGACCTAAATAATAATAATAAACAGCATGATTTCAATAGGGTCCTCCGCGGACGACTTTCAGTCGTCGCTCGGGCCCTAATAAACAGCTCGATTTCAATAGGGTCCTCTGCAGTTGACTGGCAGTTGGCTTGGACACTAGTAATTTGACTGCTTTGCCTGAACTTTATAATGGCCAAGCACTGCAATGTTAAAGAAATGGTGGGAAAAAAATATTGTAAAAATTCAGCAAAAATCCGAAAAATCAGACATTGCTTATGGGGGACCTAACATGCTGATCCTTCTTTTAATATATTAGTAATGTTATAGTGTTGGTTGTCCATGCTCAATCTCTGAAAAGTTTCTAAACATAAGATAAAGGGATTTTGCCGTCATCCAGGAATGTGATTTTGTGAGAGTGATTTCCTCTCTGAACAGCTCCTCCCGAGACCTTCACGAGATCTGGGCAAAACCTGACTTCAGGTTGTGCCGTCCAATTAGTACTGACCTAGCCAGAGCCAACCACTGTGCTGGACCTGCCCACACCGGAAACTACTCTCGCAGGCACTATCAACAGCAGATCATAGTATGCCTTAGTAGCGTCTACACTTTTGGAAATACAAAAGAAGAACCGCAGATCATTTGAGGTGCAATTTTGTTAGTATCTCTCCCAAAGCTATTTGTCCGTTTACTTTTGGACGCAAAGAAAAACAAATATTTCTCTTCCAAAAGACGATGCCACCAGAAATCAGTGGGTAGCTTTTTTTGTTTGCTGGCAGCAAACAGCCATGGCCAAAGGGAACGTTAGCCGTTTGTGCTCAGCATTTTACCAAAGACAGCTTTGTCGATAAAGGATAATTTGACACAGGATAAGCGTTTCAGCCGCTTCTCAAACTAGAGGGAGTTGCATCGATCAAGTGCTTGGAGCCACAAGCTGTAAGTAACCATATAACAGCAAATAATGTAAGTGAAGCTAATGTGTTACGGGTGGCTAGCAGGACCGCTAGCAATAGTTAGCACTAACAACTGGCCTCAAACACAAGCTTTGTAAAATATCTGAAGATAAAGCCTTTTTCGGTCACGGCTATCCGTGACTCACAGACATAGAAGCTGTAAGTTGCTTTTGCTGCATAAGCCAACCTGATGTAATAGCCAGTTGATTGTGGCGGTAGCACAGCGGCTAACGTAGCCAAGTTACTGTTGCTAATGTTTGTGTCCTAAATATGCAAGAGTAATATCAGGGGAAATTCTACAGAAGGTGTGTGAACATAAACCTCATTTGAAGCTAACTTTTAATACTTGTTTGTAATTTGGATGCTTATTACAACCGTTCACAGAAACAAAACTTGCTGTCTGTAAAACATGTATTGCAACGGTTTGTCTCTGTGGTCATGACCACTTGGTTACTAGCTACTGCATGGTAGTTTACGTGTTAAGCTCATTTAAAATGGTCCTGGTTAACTAATATGCAGTAATTCTGATCGGTATGCTTGTGTTACTTCGGTAAGCATCAATGTGGCAGTTTCATCATAATGTTGCACGTTTGTAGCCACTACAGTTAGTGACCGCTACACTTATCCATAACCGGGATCAGCCGGATACTTCACAAATGTCTGGGCAAGCTCTCTAGTTCTACCGTGAAAGCAATGCGAAACTCAGAAGCTCTACCGGTTTACAAATGATTTCTCTGCACTACCTTGACATAATTTCATCCCCCTTTGGAAATTGTTGTGGCTAATAAAAAGTCGAAAAAGGCGGAGATTAAATGGGTAATTCTTTCCTGTAGAAGTGATCAATTCGCTAGCTCCACATAAGCAACTTGTCCGTGTTCACGGAACTTACGGTCTGCAAAACCTGTATTATGTTCATAACATAACTGAGCTCTTTCTAGCTGTCGCGTACTATCCATAAAGCTGCAAAGACGTGAATACACGTTATGGGCACGTCAAGCCGCTTTCACATCGGACGCGAAATGAATTTGTGTGACAGATTAGCCTACATTTAAAGTCAATGCAAAGACGCGAACACAGGCGTTATGGGCTTCTTAAGCAGCTTTCACATCGGACGCAAGACGAATTTTTTGCGCGACTTCAAAGTAAAACGCTACTCGCAAATTAACACTGGTCGGTATTGCGCTGTGGTCAACTCAACTGCAACAAGTACTTAACCAAAAGCGACTGCAAATTTTTGGCAGTACAAAGAAACTTTCCCAGTAAGCTATATTTACATGCTTGGTGTCTACTTTCCATAAATTGAAATTTTGTGATTATCTTGATGTAGTCTTTCATGTTTGATTAAAGACTAAAATCACAATCAATTTCTCCAAGATAATGCAGTTAAACACTGAAGTTTTAGGAGTCTGAGAATGTCATTGCCATTAAACTTATTTCTCTATCTTCCAAATTGCTTGGGCTGTCATGGGGAATTCAACCACAGTGGACTGGGATATTGACACTTCTGGATTTATAGACACACACACTGCAATGTGAAACAGCTGTTTACTTTTGTTATAGAATATGTACCATGGATATTTGTGTGTAATAGAAGTTCCAAAATTGTGATACCACTGAATTGTTTTTGAAACAAGTGGCACTCAACAGAGAATGTGTATTGTATTTGGATACACTTTATTAAAAATAAAAACAAGTAAAATTAATGAAAATTGTGTTTACTTCAGCAGTTTACATTGCATTCTATCCAATATGTTTCCTATATTTCTGAGCAGATTTCAATTCTGTATTCTGATAAAAAATGGTCCTCCCTTTGCCACCCAACCCACTTCAAAAATCCTGGAGACGCCCCTGATAAATGCAGACCCTGGTAATCCAATAATCTGCTGGATTTACCCACAATTTACCATGTTAAAGTTCTGCTGACCTGTAATATCATTCAATGTCATGCCAGTTCTTCCTTCAAGCAAAGGTGCACCACCATGCTCATTTTAGAGCCCTTGATGTTCTCAATTCTAATGTTTAAATAAAATGAACGAAATATGTGTAACCTACAGCTGTTGAGACCAGGAGACTGAATGAGATTAAATACAATGACTGCAGAGCTAGAGCTGGCTTCTGAAACCTATTAGTCAAATGACTAGCCAAAAAGCAAGGTCAATTAGTCAAATAACTTTACTCCTATCACTTTTTTAATCTGATGTCCAGTTGTGAGGGTCTGTAATACCAATCAATTTTTTGTAGGTTTTGTTGCACAGTCGTTGTATTATTTTGATCTTGCATTTACTTACAACCATGTGCTGTTAAATGTCCTATCTGACTGTGTGGTTTCCTCTGTCCTTTCTGACTTAGGCCCGGGCCACACTGCCTGCAGTTGTGATGCGTATTCCACAAGCGGAGCACTGCAACCGCTTGTCGCATGCAGCCCGGTCACACTGCCTGAGTATCTCAGGGCTCTCAAGTCTCATGCATTGAGCGTGAGCACGCCTTTCAATAAGTTCTCGCGCTTTCACGCCACATATGACATTTCTCACGCTGAGAAGTGATAAAACTCGCCGTACATTAGTAACAGACTGTATATAAAAGAGATTAGTAATCTATGAATGGATTAGGCGAAGGCAGAAGGCTCTGCTTGAATCAGCAACCTGTCAGCCAATCAGAAAATAGTGTTTCTTGTTGCCAGGTGAAATAGCAGCGCCGTAATCACATCTTCCGCACGCGCGCGAATGCTGTTGTGTGCACACGACAGAGAAGAATTGGAAGTGGAAGCACAAAATTAGGTAATCACTTCATCACTTTTTTTTCCAATAACTGCTTATAAAAGTTGAGGAACTATGTAGGATATTTGCTATATGGATTATTTTTTACCTCAATTTAGTAGCTTTGGACGGTTATGGGTAGATGAATTGACTTGTAACTTGTTACGGGGAGAGTGAGGGATCTTTGCCCTCCATGTAGTGTATTATGGATGAAAACAAACAATCCTCCGATCCAGTGTCAGAGGTGGCACCTCAACATCTCCAGTTTGAGACAGACAAAAGGATGCAGATACGCAAAATAATTATTTCATTTAGCTTTTATTATACTGGGGAGTCCCACTGAAATTCAAAAAAGCCCAGATATTGGGGGGCATGAAGAGTCATTTCTTATTTCAGTTCTCTGGGGCAGTTGTGTGAATATTCAATAACTGATCCTGGTGTGCCATCTAGTGATAGAATATTGCGTGCATAAATTTGCAGCTCCACGTCCACTGGCGGACACATCTGCGCAAAGATTTACCGTTGTTCTTCTCGAACACGCCAAATCCAGATAATCCGTAAATGATGAATTAAATTAATATTTTAATTTGAAACGCGTAACTAAGTTGCCAGTGTCGAAGTGAAAGTATACTGCTTAAATACTGTACCGAAGTGCATGTACATCGTACTATGCACCTTTGAAAATGGGAGTATCATGCTCCCCCCCCCGAAAAAAAATCGAACTCTAGCCTGCATTCAAAACTTGTGAGCCCTGGTATCTGCAGCGTCAGGACTGCCGCGGGCTCCTCCTTCCAACTCTGTCTCTGCACGACTTTGCCCAAGAAATCACTATAAAATAATATTATTTCGTCTTGCATCGTTATAGCCTACTACACGTGATTTATATTTTGTATTGACAGTGGGTGAAGCATGCTTGAGCGTATCATACAAACCTAATTATACACGATCATATTACAATACACAGCAAAGCCTTCTGAATTGGTCTTGCTCTTTCCGAAGGTAATTTCGGTTCAGCGGGAGGGTGTCGGGATGTGGAATGAGCTTTCAAAAGTGATCAAATTTGCATTAGTCGAGGCTGAAATCATTCCTATTGGCTAGGCGCCGAACGACCGTGAAAGGAACAGTTCACACAATTCAGAAACTGGCTGATGTGCTTTACGTTCGTTAGGCCATTATATCCAAATGATGTTCTATAGGTCCATCCTTTATCCAGCTTAGTTTATTTTCTCTCTTTGCAAGTGGAAACAGTCACCTGAACTTGCTGATACAAATAGGGAGTCGTTTGTAGGTTCAGCAATCGCGTGGGTGTCATGGCCAGAGTGAGAGATACGGGAAAGTACTGCTCTGATACTCTTTAATCAACAACATAATAAGCTATGTTCATTGGCTTGGCACCGCAATTAATGGCATATTCCCGCAAAATCTAGACATCTAAATCCAAAATAAAACGAACAACGTCGTATTACAGTTTTTTAAAAAAAAAAAAAAAGTTAAGAATGACTAAATACTTTTCCTTATTTCCCCTTTTATGACAGCAGCCTACGATGAAAGTCACGAATTTCCCTCTACATGTTTCAATATTTCACGAAGCATTGCCGAATTCAGCGGAAGGGATTATGTCCTTATGAACGGGCTTTTAATCTGATAAACATGCCGGAAGTGTTAAATTTTTTGTTTGTCTGCTTCATGCCTGCAACAGACACGCATCCTCGGCAATTTAGCGAAATTAATGTATTTATGGCGATATGACTGTTTCCGACCGTTTTCAGCTCTGCTTTGCCCTTTTCTGCATGCGTAGCGCGGAAAAATTCGGCAAGAGTCCGAATCTATATTTTCCGCAAGGTAGCAGTGCAACTTCTGCACGCGTGAGTCGCGCAGATTCGGCATGCAGTGTGGGCGCTCTCATTGAATAATATGGGAACCAAAACGAAAATACGCATGCGATTTCCAGGCAGAGTGGCCCGGGCCTTAGCCTCGCCTTCCTTGTTTCCTGTGCTAGTAGCATGCTTTTTTCACGTTACTACGCGATCCATTCGACCCAACTAACAGCTGCGTAGTTTATTGGCTCGAGCATGAGCGGTTGGGTGGAGTATTCCGTCCTAATAACTAAGGGTACAGTAGGCTACACGCGGTTCGTTTTACGCTTTTTCATGGCGTTCCTGGAGCTTGCGCCTGGACGGGAAACGGAGTGCGGTACGCGGGGTCTTCGTCAAATTTATCGTCAAATGTGACTTTCAAATCGTCAAACTGCAGGAGAGATCGTCAATTGCGAATTGACGAACGGGTAGCGCGAGCCCTGTGACTGATGCAAGGAAAGGTTTTCACTAAAAGATTTTTATTGAACAGTGGACAACAGGACGGTACCGAAATTGAAGTTGACAAATTAAACAAGGAGGGGTGCAAGTGTCAGTGAGTGGGAGAGGGGATGAGCAGTGTCAAATTAATAAACCTTCTCATTGTGTGAAACCACTAAATATGTGTGTGTGTGTGTGTGTGTGTGTGTGCGCGCGTGCGCATGTGCGTTTTCAGAACAGGGCGGGGCTCTGAATAGAACTATAACAACTAAGTGGATTTAACAGGAATGTACTGAATAGAAAAGACCAGTAAACTCTTGGAACAAAAACGATACTGTGAAGCATGAACATCTGTGGAATTACAAATAATTAAATACAGGAGTTGGGGACATTACAAATACAAGGGCCAGGAAGGTTGGAAGAGGTTTGCATATTTTATACATCTCAGAACTTCCCACGAATCCAGTAGCCTCCATTGCCAACAGCAGCCTCTGCCCGCCTCCGCCAGCGCCTGCCTCCACCATTGCCAGCTGCACAAGGTACCTGCAAGTTTTCAGTCAGATTTAAATTTAAGACCTTTTCAAAGTCTCCCATAACTGACATGCAAGACACTCATGCAATTACAAAAGTTAATCATTGCATTATTTTAAAAAGGAGTTTTACATTTAATTTGGGATTAAAATAAATGTGTGATTTGCAAAGTTTATACATATCAGAACCTCTCACAAACTCTATTGCCTCCATCACCAGCAGCAGCCTCTGCCGGTATTAACGATAAATTAACGGTAAGCCTACATGGCACAATAAAATAAGCACAGAAAAGTAATAAAGACTAACCACAGCCACCACATATCCTCAAGAACAAATCATTTAAAAAAACCATCCTTTTGTGAAATACAACATGGCATATAATATAGCAAGCTGACTACAGTAAGATCGCTTGAAAGCCAACAGTGCCTGGCATGACATTACATTACATAACAGTTCTGGGGACCATACTTTAAGATACAGAGGCTCTAGAGCAGTGTTTCTCAAACCTCTCCTGGAGGACCTGCCCTGCCTGTTTTAGATCTTTCCCTGCCCCAGCACAGGTGATTCAAATAATCAGGATGTTATCAATGAGCTTTAGAGGGTCAATAAAGAGCTGATCATTTGAATCACCTGTGCTAAAACAGGGAAAGATCTAAAACATGCAGGACAGGTGGTCCTCCAGGAGAGGTTTGAGAAGCACTGCTCTAGAGAAAGTTCAGAGAAGAGCCACTAAGCCAATTCCAGCTATAAGAAGAGGCTGAAGATCCTTAATCTCTTTAGTCTTAGGAAAAGAAGACTAAGGGGTGATTTGATTGAGGTCTGTAAATATACTCAGCAACAAAAGTTTCTGTGACACCAATATTATTAATTATTTTTCATAACGCAATTATGAAATTGTCATACATGGTGATATCAGACTGAAACAGTACACGTAAACACAACATTGAAATGGAAATCATGAAAATGCGAGAAAATGACTTTGCACGTGAAAATGTGCGTAAATCATGCTTGTGAATGGCAATAAAAGAGGAGAATTTTTGGAATGTTCACATTGTGCCTGATGAACGACGGAAGCATCACTTATCGAAAACACAGCCATTTCGGATCAGGAACTCTACCCTCTAAATGCCAAGACTGTCTGAAAATGATCGGTGGAGGGCCATTGGGATGATTGAATCCGGAACCTCGCAGAGGGAAGTTGCTCATCGCCTGAATGTCCACTGAAACACCATTTGGAACTTATGGCAGCGTCATCAGCAGACAAGACATGTCAGAGACCGTCCTCGCAGCGGCCGTCCACGAGTAACCACTCCCAGACAGGACAACTGGATTTGAACAACCCATCTCCGAAATCGATTCCAACCTGCAACCATAACTGCAAGAACGATACCTGGTTTGAGGCGACTGTCTGCTCAGACAATCCGTCGCCGTCTCCGTCATTTTGGCATTGTCCCACGTCGGCCAGCAAGACGTCCAATACTCACAGTACAACATCGACGACTGCGTCTACAGTGGGCACAACAACATCGACGGTGGATCCAACGTCAGTGGGATCTTGTACTCTTCACTGATGAATCAAGATTCATGCTTAACCGATGTGATGGTCGTTTACGTGTATACCGTCGACGTGGAGAACGTTATGCCAACAACTGTGTTCAGGAATTTGATCGTTTTGGAGGTGGTAGTGTCATGATTTGGGGAGGGATCACGGCTAGAAACAGAACAGATTTGCTTGTTATTGATGGAAATCTGACAGGTCAAAGATATCGCGATGAAGTGCTACGGCCATTGGTGGCACCGTTTTTGATGCAACATGGTCCCGGAATAACGCTGCAACATGATAACGCCAGACCACACGTTGCAAGGATTGTACAGCAGTATCTGATGCAACAACATGTCAATGGCCAGCCAGATCCCCAGACATGTCCCCAATCGAGCATCTTTGGGACGAGATGGATCGACGTTTGCTGCAGTTGGATAACCCGCCAGCTACACTCCAGGAATTGCGACAACGTCTACGTCAGATTTGGAATGACATCCCACAGCAATTTCTGGCACATCTGATTCGGTCCATGCGCCGGAGATGCGTTGCTTGCATCATGGCACGAGGAAGTCACACCCGGTATTGAAGTGTGAAGGTCACAATTGGTTAGACGTCAGACAAGTGCTTCATGACGCATGAAAATGACATTTTTCGTTTTGAGTGACGTTGGCACTGAAAAGTCAGTGTTTCTCCTGTTAAATAAACATATTGATTGCATTGAGATCTTTGCGTGTCATTTATAACATACACATAAATGGTGTCAATATGTTAAAGGGATTAACAAAGAGAATAATGTTGGATTCCTTCAACCAAGTGTTGTTAGTAGAACTTGGGGTCACAAGTGGAAGTCGACCAAAGGTAAATTTAGCACTGATATTCGGAAATATTTCTTCACCCAAAAAGCAATTTCGATGTGGAATAGCTTGTCCAACCATATTGTTGAGGCAGAGACCTTGGGGGTTTTCAAGAGCAGGCTTGACTTAAAGCTAGATATCATTGAGTATCTGAAGGGATATATTCACAATAGTATAAAGAAACTGGTGAGTGTATCTAGGCTGAACGGCCTGTTCTCACCATTCATGTTATATTATGTTATGTTTTGACAGATGCAATTTCATAATAGCTAGCTAAAACATGATGGGTGACACTTTGGTCGTCAACATCTTAACTTGTGGTTTCATTCAATTTCATGAATAACAAGTGGTATGGTTTTCATCCAAAATGGTTCTTGAGAGCTAAACTGAGTAAAAAACTCAGAAACCGTTCGTGATTAAACTTAAAACAGCGGATCAAGCCAGGCTAGGTAAGAAAATGTCAAAATGGTCAAAGCTAACTTTAAAATAATATATTAAAAAACTTTCCGGAAACAAGTCACAGGCACTTCATCCCATCATTTACAGTCGTGATTTATATCGGGTTTGGGAGAAATATTAATGGAAACTCCATAGTTAATGACTGAATTCCCACAGCTAACCAAGGTAACTATGAAGCAAAGAACATGAGCTTAAATCATCACAACCTCTTCAGACTTAAAACATATATATCATTGTGCTGATCATACACAATTGGAGATTAGAAATGATACATGACCACTGATATGATTTATGAAATGTATATCATAAGACTTCAATACTTTATTTGCCATCGATGTTGTCTCAATGGAAGTGAATCGATCTGAAGCTGTGAGAATCCTCTTTTGGAACTATAGGAAGTTCCCAGTACCTGGAAGTGCGCCACCATTTTTTGTACATGAATGTCAATGGGAGTGTTGCAACTCTGAGAATATCACTGGCATAGCGATGCCCACACACTTGCTGATTTTTATTCCCACAATTCCTCGCTGTTCAGAAAATTTCAGATCATCCCAATAAAGTTGTTAGTGTCGTTCATGATGATTACCATTATTAACACTATTATCTTAAAATTATTATCTTATAAATAGGAAACTTTGTATTATAGAATGAAATAGTGTAGTAACCCTTAGTGTGTGTTGTACGTAGGCCCTATAAAACTTAGAGGAGCGTGCTTAAGTGCAATATTGCTACATTAATTGCCTTCATCCAAAGGTCACTCACGGTCAAGTTGAATGTCACCAAATGAAAGTTCATATGTGACTTCCTAGATGTCTAACACAAACCTCGGCTCCATCTGTGACCACATTAGTGATACAAGTCATTGAATATTCACTTGGTCACATTTGACCTTTGAAGGTCAATACGAAGGTCACCAAATGAAAGTTCATATATGACTTCCAATATGTCTCTAATACAAACCTAGACTCCATCTGTAACCGTTTGGGCAATACAAGTCATTGCAATTGTAGAATGTCAAGCTTGACCTTCAAAGGTCAGTCAAGTCGAATGTCACCAAATGAAAGTTCATGTGTGACTTCCTTTAAGTTTGCGATACAAACCTACGCTCCATCTGTGACCTTTTTAGTTATAGAAGTCATTGAATTTTCACAGTCAAGTTTGACCTTCGAAGGTCAATATGAAGGTCACCAAATGAAAGTATACATCTCCATTAAAAACCTACACTCAATCTGTATTGATTTTGCTGATCTAAATCATTGAAATTTCACTGTAAAGTTTGGCCGTTGAAGATTACTGAAAGTCAAGTTCAAGGTCACCAAATTAAACTTCATACATGACTTCCAATATGCCCACAATACAAACCTAAGCTCTATCTGCAATAGTTTTGGCAATAGAAGTCATTTAAATTTCACTATGTGAAGTTTGACCTTCAAAGGTCACTGAGGGTCAAGTTCAAGGCCACGAAATGAAAGTTCATATATGACTTCCTATGAAGGTTCAATACACATATATTCCCAATCTTCAATATTTTCGAGTCTAGAAGCCTTTGAAAATTGTAATATTTTGCTAGTGCACAAGTTTGACCTTTCAAGGTAATCTGAGGTCAATCTTTTTTTTTTTTCCCATTTGGCATCTCCAATCCCACCCGAATCTGGAATGAGGTCAACTTTAACACATCCAATATATAGATCATATCTGACTTCCTATATGTCAATAATACAAACTTGATCTCTGTCTGCAACCATTTAGCTTCCACAGGCAATTTTGCCAATTCTCCAATGGACCCATTTTTAAAGTGCAGCGCCCCCACTAGACCCACTTCCGTCAATTCAATGACAATGGCACTCACACTGTACATAAAGTGCATTAAAGTGAGTTGATTGCCAAATTTAGAAAAAAGTTATCAGTTTTAGAGAAATTGTTTTGAAATTTCAAGTCCTATCATTTAACATTAATATTTTCCTTGACCTCAAGTTTGACCTTTCAACTTTAACATGGCCAAAATATAGGTCATTAATGACTTCCTCTATGTCTATAATACAAACTTAATCTCTATCTGCAACCATTTGGCCTCCACTGGCCATCTTCCATATTCATTAAGTACTGCGCCCCTACTGGACCCACTTCTGTCGATTCAATCAAAATGGTGCTTGCACTGTACATTGACGGTGCCAAGGTAAGTTGATTGCCTGATTTAGGTAAAAATTAATCATTTTTCTGTAGGGGCCGTGTGCATGCATGTTTTGCTCAAGTAGATGGCGTCAAACGGTACTTGCACTCACCCTCAATCGTCTCGAACCCCTCATCTCATGATCAGTTTTGGTTGCTGTCTGGAATCTGTCACGTACAGGCTGTAACCAGATGTGGCGCTCTTGAGCTGCTATCGTCACTCTTGGCTGCCCTAAGCAGGGTTGGTCAGTGACAGTACCTGCGTTCCATTCTTGGATAGAGAGCCGACTGATTGCTGAACGGTGTCAGTGCAAATGACGCACCAATCTCGGCGGCTGAGATCTACCCGTAACATGCCAAAGGCTTTTTCTCTCTCCTGTGTCACAAGCTGTTCCATTTTCTTGATGTAGTTGCATTTTTCATTTTTTTTTGTTGGCTTTGACCACACCAAAAAGAACAAGTGTCACAGTGCACATCACAAACATCTCAATGTTTGTTATTACTGAAGTGCTTGGCGCATGCACGTGGTGCGCGTCAGTATTAAAATACCACACACTTCTTTATTTTCTCTCGTGCCTCACTGGAAAAGCAATAAAAATCAATTGATTCTTCAATTTACCTCAAATACGGTACATACCTCACCTGTGTGTTTTTTAATGGCGCTGCGTATAGTTACTGCAATTTGGACTTAATTGATAAAAATATCCAGCAAAGTACCTGGCTACCTGAGAATTATGATGTTTGCCAAGCACTGAAATGTGTGGCCCCTGAATTTTAATTTTCCTTCCTTCATTCAGGGCTTCATTCATAGTGCTCTATCTGTCCTGTCTCTTGAATATTTAAATTAAGGCCACCAAACAATTTACTGATTTACTCAAATAGGGAATAATTTATCATGTGATGGATTTAAGGAATTGCCATATTACACCTTTGCTGATTGTGACCAAGTTCAAATATGAATTCTAAGGGTACAGAAATTCAACAAGCTTGCCCTGGAAGAATCTATTTTATTTCTGTGCACATGAAATTTCACAAATCTTGGGATTATATTCCTGGAGATACTGAACCTTAAATATGGCTTCTCAGCAAAGGCACTTTTTGCAATATGAAAATTCAAAATTTCCCAGGGGTGAAAAATTATGAAATTCTCAAAATTAAGCTAAAATATTTAACGTTCAAAAAGTTTGAACAAAATCTGAGTCAGCGAGCAACACATTTCCCAAATTCTGTCTGGTTCGACAAGGAATGACCCGAGGATTTTCGGCTTCATGCCGTATAGGTTTCAATGTACTTTACTTACCTCCTTTTATTATGCTTGTCTGCTCCAAACCAGTTTCAGTCTAATATTCCTAATTAACAAGTAACAACCATACAGTTGCTTCAGACAGTTGTGAAGTAAATTAGTAGTGTGACAGGCCAATATGCTTTCAGCTAGCAGAATTGTTCATTGTGTTCATCATCATAATTGCCATTATTTTTATTTTTTTTTTTTATAAATTTGGCATCTCCAATCCCACCCGAATTTGGAATGCCCCATTGGGGAACTATGTACAAAGCTTGCTCGTATGCGACCCCTTGCTGCCAACTCAGGATTGTGAAGACAGTTCACGGCTCTCCTCCGAAGCACGTGCCTGTCTTATACACTTATTCTTATACACTCGCTGGTTGAATCTTCGCAAGTTCAGAGCGAGGGCGGAGGATACCTGGACATGAACCAAGCCGGAGTCTTCCTGACGTGCGCCCATCTGGCCAACAGGAGGCGCTGGAGCAACGAACAAAGCTGTTATCGAATACCCAAATCCGGCAGTCCCTTCCCAATTTGTAACCCTGTAGCGCGATAGCCTATTGTGCGCTACTCTGAAAAAGCTGCCGACCCCTGCCGGTGGGTACGCCGAGGCTCGAACCCGCGACGTGGTGATCACCTCTGCACTGCAGCGCAGTGCCTTAACCGTGTGAGCCACCCGGCAGCTATAATTGCCATTATTTAACCATTTTTTCTTCATAACTTTAAGGAAACTGAAGTCAGCAATCAAGTCAAAGTTTTTACTTTACAATTACAGTAATGACATAATAATAATGGTAATAATTATTATAAATATTATTTTGTAATAAATAATTTAATATAGAGGTGGTAAAGAGATCAGAGCTCAAATAAAACTGGTATGGCTTGAAACTGGGCCACGAGATTCTGGCAATGTGCAGGCAGTGTCAGGAAAGTTCATTGGGCTGCCTCTGGGAGGATTTACGGCGTATTGCTGACATGATGCAACAAGTGGTTATAGGGCTGGATGCAAATTTCTTTTCTCCAACAGGTTTGGCATTGCTGACATTTCAACCAATTAGATTGCTCGTCATGTTACCTGCCTGCCTGCTACGTCAGATCTTCGAAATTCAACTCAGACAAAAGAGAAAAGCCATAACAAATTTCAAATCAAGACCGTCCTAAGCTGTTAGTGAGTTACGCAGATATCTGAAGCACTTCTTGCAGATAAAACTGTAAGATTTGTTAATGATCCAAGAGAGAAACAAGCGGTATAGACGATGGAGGAATATTTAACAGATTTTATGCAATTAACTTATGGTGCTTTATCACATTGTTTTAAAATGTTTATTTTCAGTGAAAACTGCATGTACCATGGTCAGTAATATGGTCATAAAAGCATAAAAGCAGTTGATTGAAGGGTTTTTACAGGAAAATAAAAGAATTACAGCAAATTCTTATTTGTGCCTTTGTTACAGTCAAAAAGGAATCCAATGCAATGTTTTTACTCATCAATCCATCTATTCAAGAGTAACAATTATTCCATGGCCGACAGAAATCAATCGCGAAACAATAAATAGCCAGAACATTTGCCTCAGTCTGCACAATGATGGATTACTACAGTTTGATCAAAGAGTCCCTTTACATTTTTTAATGATTTTAAATACAAAGGCACTAGAAATCTTATATGTCCCAAACTGCAATGTTTAGCAAAAAATGATAACTGAAGGAGAATAGTCCAGTAGAGCAGAATTTCAAAGCCATTTACTAATTTTACATGGAAAGTGCTTCTCAAGTCATGAACAGTCAAATCTTTGTTAATCATCAGCCCAACATCAATAACTCTGCTCATGTCCACGTTAAGCTTAGGACTGAGCAAGTAACCTGGGCAAACACCTGGTGATTTTCAGAAATCTCCAAACTATGTACTCTTCAGGGACTTCAGATATTTTTTCCGGACCTCAAAATGATCAGCTGGGCGGGAATAGGCCTTCCACTGTGGCTCCCCTGAGAAAAGCCTCATGGCTTTTGTGTAATTCTGGAAAAAAGAAAAATATAACAGAAAATGGTAAGTAACTGGATTTAAGGAGCATGAGGCAATTGGATGAAAACTCACAAAAAAAAAAAACCACCTGATTACCTCACGATTATCAAAAAACACCCTTTTGAGGATTTTTTTTTTACGAACATGAATTTCATCAAAGATAATATTGTAGTTTCAGAAAATGATGGGGAAAAGATAACTCTCTGCCCTGATGAAAAAGTACAGGTAAAGGCAGATGCATAACATAATTGTGATTTTTTTCTAGGCCCCCCCGCGCTCCCCAAACACAATCGCATACTCGTGTCCCCACACAAGCAGACAACAGCAATGTCACCATGGAGAGGCTCACCACACTCACACTCTCCATGAAAACCTGCCTTTAATTAGCACCACGGACAGCAGAGGAAGCACCAAAATAATCAACGCTAATCTAACATTCTGCATTGGACTCAAAAGAAAAGACCGCAGCCTAATTTATCCAACTTCCACACATCCGAAATAGCTTTAGCCAGCCTACACTAACAAATTAACACAAAAGTAAGAGACATAGTATGTCGATCAGCATATAGAACAAATAGCCATTGAAAAAAGCATGGTGGCTCATAACATGCCGATAATACTTCATTAATGAAGAAAATAATTTCATACTGTAATATATGAGCATATTTTAAGCTTAAATAGTTGCAGTGATCCCCCAGCAGGCTTCATGGGGAGACACTGGTCCATGGCCAATTATGTGCGAGGTACAGCAGTGCAACTTAACTGTTCTAAATCTCCAGAAACGCCAACAGGATCGGTCAGGATCTACTTCCAATTAATGTTCTATGTTTATATGAGAGGTAAAAATTACATGACTAAACATTTTAGTGATGGTGAGCTTACATTAGCCTCCCGGTACAACATTGCAAGCATTCGAATGCGTGAAAATATTATTGAGTCCGTTTAGCACTATATTCATCCTTTTGCCGTTTTTCCTTGCTCTTTTGGGTGCCCACTTTTTTGTTTGGGCTCACTAAACATTATGCTGCTATCTAAGTTTATCATTTACTCAATATGGAACACTTGGTTCTTGCTAAAAGGTTGAGGAGAAATTGACGTGACGTCAATGAAAGTAATTACAAATGACAGGGAACAAGGTCATTGGACAAATTAGCATTTCTCAGCAAGCTCTCTTCCTTCGGAACTTCAGACGACAGCAAGCAAAGCAATTTACTGGTGGATAAAAATATTATTTCTTTTTAATAAAACATAGTTTTATAACATTTCAGCAAGGCAAAAAAAAGAAAAACCCACTCAATTCAAAACCGTGATAAAGGCCTACAGTGCTGTGAAATACTATTTGCCCCTTTCCTGATTTCTTATTTTTTTGCATATTTGTCATCACACTTAAGATCATCAGACAAATTTTTATATTAGACAAAGATATCTGCGTTAATACAAAATACAGTTTTTAAATGATGATTTAATTTATTAAGTGGAAAAAGATATCCAAACCTACCTGGCCCCTGTGAAAGCAGACACAAAGTGAGGATTTCTTGTCCCTTATTTTGCTCCTAGTTTAATATTTTTTCATTCTATACAGCTACGGTCATTATGAGTTCACGTACATGACGAACACAGTAAATTCATACTCACGGTCATAACTTTGTAGAGAAAATAAGTATCGAACGCATCACCATTTTTCTCTGTAAATATATTTCTATCATTTCATTGACATGAAATTTTCCCCTGATGTTGGCAACAACCCAAGTAATTCGCACATGCAAAGAAATCAAAACAAATAAGTCCATTAATTAAGTTATGGGTCATTTAGTGGAATGACACAGGAAGAAAGTATTGAACAGAAATTTAATACTTAGTAGAAAAGCCTTTGTTGGCAATGACAGCTTAAAGACGCCTCCTGTATGACAGTGCTTCCCAAACCTGTCAAAGGCCCACCTGTCCTGCAGGTTTTAGATTTCTCCCTGCTCCAGCACAGGTGATTCAAATGGTCAACTTGATCATCACCACCTAAAGCTGATTGACAACCAGATCACTTGACTCAGGGAGAAATGGAAAACGTGCAGGACAGGTGGGCCTCCAGGAGAGATTTGGGAAGCACGTGCTCATCGGCATGTCCTGCCACCTATCCAACTATTTAGGAATCACTGCAGGCATCTACTTGGAAAGGACAGCAACAAAAACAGCATCTCACTCACTTGTCTGTCATTTCTACTTTGTTCATTTTGCAACACAATAAAGATGAAAATACATGCTAAAGATGCATTTTTAATGAAAGGAAGCTAGTTCCACAATGAAATTTATTTTGGTGGCAGCGGACATCAAGGGCTTTTAAAAAATATAGGTTTCATTGAAACCCACATCCTGAAAAAATAGTGGCAAAGCCACAGCGCCTGCTTGGCCAAATGTGGCCAAAATGGAACGCCCCCTTTTGGCCATAGTATCGGTCCGATTGGCCTGAAAATCGAACTTAAGACGGTATATACACGTATGAAATAGGAAAAGGATTGGTGAAAAACTGAAGACAATAGAATGCAGACAAGCCAAAGGTTTACGCACGCACGCACGACATACCACCACTAAAGACCCCGAGCATAGCATAAGCCCCTCGGGCCTTTTGGCAAAAAATTGGGGCATCTTATCTCGTAGAATAAGGGAGCTAAAGCTGTTTGAAGTTTTGCAGAAAAATCCCCCTAGTGGCCAAACCTGGAATCGCAGCATGCCCAAAATCGAACTGGGGCTAGATCTTGGGCCCATATACATGCATACAGAAAAGGAGAAGGAGCCGTTGGTAACTGAGGACGCTAAGGTGCTGAAACGAAACCGGCACATTTTATGACTTTTGACCGATATAACCTTTATAATTTAGTCAAATCAAAAACCAGTTACATAGATGATGAACCCTGGCAGAACACCCTACAGTAAAAATTTGAGCATCTTACCCGGTAGAATAAGGGAGATAGAGCTGTTTGAAGTTTTGCCTAAAAATCCGCCTGTTGGCCAAACCAAGAATGGCAGCACGCCCAAAATCAAACTCAGGCTAGATCTCGGGCCCATATACATGCATATAAAATATGAAAAGGATCCGTGGAGAACTGAAAGCTGTATCGCGCTGAAACAACAATAGTCGATGCACTAACGCACACACACAGGCACTAACAAACGGATGCACAACAGACCACCACTAATGACCCTAAGCACAGCATAAGCCCCCTGGGCCTGTCGCCTGAAAAAGGGTCATGCCCCACAGAGGGCTAAAATAAGGGTCAATATTACCAACAAACTTAAAATGCTACAAGATATTAATTGGTGGCTATAGAAAGCTCTTGACCATTACGAATAGCTGATATTACAAGCTAAATGACATTCATCACATGCATTGTAACCACAATAGAACAGGATAACCCAAACACACTCAACCAGTACCTCACTCCACTACCAAATACAGGAAATTCTGGAGGGCACGCTTTGGGAAAAGTTTATTCCCAACTGCCATAGCTAATGGGCCCCGTTAAATCTGATTGTGTATAGCTGGACTTTTTTTTTTAATTTTTTATTCATAGCATTTGTCGTTGTGTGTTATGGCATTACTGTCTGTGTATGTGTTAATTCTGTCATGTTTTATGATGCTGTTAGTGATGTCAACCATGAAGAAGAATTTCCCCTTGGAGACAAAGGGCCGGATCTACAAAAGCTTTGCGTGTATAAAAACGTTTGCAAACTCATTGCACACGCAAAAAATGTACAAACTGATTTACTAACAGTGCACAGTAAGGGTTGCCTCTTTCAAAGGTGCAAAATAGCACGTCTGCATCCAGTTAGTACGTCTGCCACAATGAATATGCAATATGGGGCGTTAACACGCAATTGTGCGTGTGTTGGGAGGAGAAAATGTAAATATATTAATTTAGCACGCGCAAATTGATTTATCAAACCCGAAAGAAATTTTGCCAATAAAATCTGCGTCTATATTTTAACACGTGTCAAAAGGAGGTGCAAACGGTTTGTATGCATAATTGCGCACACATGGCTACAGTTATTGTCGCAAGAAGGAGACATCGAAATCATGAGAGGAGACGCAGAGAACGCATTTTTCATCCTCGTGTGAACGTTTTTGGAATGAACGAGGAAAAAAAATCTTTAAAACATATCGCCTATCCAGCACTGCCATTTTGGAGCTGTTGGAGGAACTCAGAGAGGATTTGGAGCCAGCCACGAGAAGGAGTCACGCAATATCTGCAATGACAAAACTCCTTGCAAGTTTGCATTTTTTTGCATCTGGGTCATTCCAGCGTACGGTAGCTATTACAGCTGGGATCTCCCAATCCCGTTTTTCAGATGTGCTGTCTGAAGTCCTAAATGCCATGTCGCGCCGGATGGCCAAGTTCATTAGGTTTCCACGCACTCGGCACTAATTGAATGAGACCAAAAAAGGTTTTTTTTTTTGCAGTAGCTGGATTTCCTAGAGTTATCCTAGAGTTACTTGACGACTTTCTCAAGACGTATACATACGTCTTGAGTGGACAAACAATCCCGATTTGGAAAGTCGCCAGATTAAGCGAGAAAGTCGTCAATTTGGCAACTCAAAGACTTTAGCGAAATCGACAGTGCATCGTTCATTTTCGGCAGGGTGACATGCTAAAATAAGCAAATTTACGAGAATGTGGATGTAACAGCTACGTCTTACAATTCATTGTTAAACATCTGCATTAACAATAACGTCATATTTGGAAGTTTTACTTAGGAAGGAGACACGCCTGATTCCGCTATCTCTGAAAGCAGCCTGGGCCGGTACGCGCAAGCGCTATAAATGGCAAAGACGGATGCGAAAAAAGATGTTGCAGTTTCATAGTCTTATGCTACGAGTCAACAGTTTATGTTGCGGTTTTTGCAGTTTCGGTTGCGGGGTATTATTTTTCTGTTGCTATTTCCGCGATTAATGTAGGCATTTCAAAGTTTTTGTGTGCTGAGGCTACGTTTTCTTTGGTAGGCCTGTTAGAGTTACAAAGAAAAACAGCATTGAAGACAAATCCAAATCAATTGAAGTCAACGGAGACCACTTTTTCAGGCGTAAAAAACAATTTTAAAACCACAAAATGCCTCCATACTCCGTACACACATAATCCAAGTGTCCGTAAGCCCCGACATTCAAATTTGACTCATAAAGACGTCTTTTCACTATGTTTTAGCCTTAATGTCCAATGTAGCCACTTAGCTAAAAGAGCCCGGTTTATTTTAGCGTAAGAAGTTGACATTCCCAAGTTGGCCGACCATAAAAATGCACTCTTCAGTGAATACGAACATTCAAAACTGCAGTGCGTTTCTCCAATTAGAGATGTTTAGGGCCGTTGCTGAATTTTTTGCCCCCGTTGGTCACCGCAGCTAGAGGTCTTGAATTTTTAACTGCTTCCGTGAAAAAGAACAAGGCCGCTACATTGGACATTAAAGATAAAAATATCGCGAAAAGACGTCTTTACGAGTCAAATTAGAATGGCGGGGCTTACGGACACTTGGATGATGCCGCAAGCAGTATGGGGGCATTTTGTGGTTTTTAAAAGTTGACTTTTCTGCTTGAAAAAGTGGTCTCCGTTAACTTAGATTGATTTGGATTTGTATTCAATGCTGTTTTTCTTTGTAACTCAAAGTGTTTTGTGGAATAAAGAAATTCATGGACCGTTTAATAGTGAGTACATGATCAGTGAATTTTCATTTTTGGGTGAACTTTTCGTTTAAGCCAACAGGTTAATTTCTGCCACTCACAGACTGTAGGCTAGGCTATCCACCTATCCTGGAAAAAAACTGGGTCACATATTAACACTTTTTTTTTTTTTTTGCCCATCTTCCCTCTCCTTTCTCTCTTTCCTTTTTTGAAAACTGGATTTTATTTTAGTACTAGACAGCATTGTAGCGCTCTGGCGCAACAACTGACTGCTCCAGAGCACTGTCACCTGTGGGTGCCCTAAGGCAGGACCAAACCATTTCATGTAGATACAGGGGGGTGGTCGGTCAATGTGGATATTTAACTTTTACTGCCAAAAACAAGTAAAACCAAAGAGATTTTTTTTCAAATATAGTCAGAAAACGATCAAAAACAAAATTCTCAACCCAGATTGCAAAGTCATATTTTAATTTTTACCTATTTTTTGGCGCCCCTGTCAGTCAGGGGCCCTTGGAATTGTCCTAACTTTTCCCCCCTATACGGCGCCCCTGCTTACGGCAGTTAAAAGGAAAGGATTGCCAAGAGAAGGCTGAATGCTTTTCTCATGCAGTGGGGGAAATAAGTATTTGACCCCTCGCTGATTTTGCAGGTTTGCCCACTTGTAGTGTGAAGAATGCAACGATCTATAATTTTAATCGTATATACACTCAACAAAAATATAAATGCAACACTTTTGTTTTTGCTCTCATTTGTCATGAAATAGACTCAAAGATCTAAAATTCATTCCAGATACACAATATTACCATTTCTCTCCAACATTGTTCACAAATCTGTCTAAATGTGTGATAGTGAGCACTTTTGCTTTGCTGAGACAATCCATCCCACCTCACAGGTGTGCCACATCAAGATGCTCATCAGACACCATGATTAGTGCACAGGTGTACCTAGACTGTCCACAATAAAAGGCCACCCTGAAATGTGCAGTTTTTGCTATATTGGGGGTCTGGGGACTCAGAACCAGTCAGTATCTGGTGTGACCACCATTTGCCTCATGCAGTGCAACAACACATCTTCTTCGCATAGAGTTTATCAGATTGTCAATTGTGGACTGTGGAATGTTGGTCCACTCCTCTTCAATGGCTGTGCGAAGTTGCTGGATATTAGTGGGAACTGGTACGCGCTGTCGTATACGCCGGTCAAGCACATCCCAAACATGCTCAATGGGTGACATGTCCGGTGAGTATGCTGGCCATGTAAGAACTGGGACATTTTCAGCTTTCAAGAATTGTGTTCAGATCCTTGCAGCATGGGGCCGTGCATCATCTTGCTGAAACATGAGGCGATGTTCATGGATGAATGGCACAACAATGGGCCTCAGGATCTCATCACAGTATCTCTGTGCATTCAAAATGCCATCCATAAAATGCACCTGTGTTCTTCGTCCATAACAGATGCCTGCCCATACCATAACCCCACCACCACCATGGGCCACTCGATCCACAACATTGACATCAGCAAAGCGCTCACCCACACAACGCCACACACGCTGTCTGCCATCTGCCCTGAACAAGGTAAACAGAGATTCATCCGTGAAGAGAACACCTCTCCAACGTGCCAGACACCATCGAATGTGAGCATTTGCCCACTCAAGTCTGTTATGGCGACGATCTAGAGTCAGGTTAAGACCCCGATGAGGACGACGAGCATGCAGTTGAGCTTCCCTGAGACGGTTTCTGACAGTTTGTGCAGAAATTCTTTGGTTATGCAAACCAATTGTTTCAGCAGCTGTCTGAGTAGCTGGTCTCAGACGATCTTGGAGGTGAACCTGCTGGATGTGGAGGTCCTGGGCTGGTGTGGTTACATGTGGTCTGCGGTTGTGAGGCCGGTTGGATCTACTGCCATATTCTCCGAAACGCCTTTGGAGACGGCTCATGGTGGAGAAATGAACATTCAATGCCCGAGCAACAGATCTGGTTGACAGTCCTGCTCTCAGCATGCCAATTGCACGCTCCCTCAATGCTTGCGCCATCTGTGGCATTTTGCTGTGAGACAAAACTGCACATTTCAGAGTGGCCTTTTATTGTGGGCAGTATAAGGTACACCTGTGCACTAATCATGGTGTCTGATGAGCATCTTGATGTGGCACACCTATGAGGTGGGATGGATTGTCTCAGCAAAGCAAAAGTGCTCACTATCACACATTTAGACAGATTTGTGAAAAATGTTTGAGAGAAATGGTAATATTGTGTATCTGGAATGAATTTTAGATCTTTGGGTCCATCTCATGGCAAATGGGAGCAAAAACAAAAGTGTTGCGTTTATATTTTTGTTGAGTGTACATTCTAACAGTGAGAGACAGAATCACAAAGAAAATTCCAGAAAATCACATCATATGAATTTATAACTAGAGTGTTCAAGTGAACACGTGTCGCCTGCGAAGCAGTGTGACTACCAACTGAAAGTGTGACTACCGAACAGACAGACAGCCAGACGCCGGACAAAGTGATCCCTATGTGCCGCTATGCTTCGCAGGCGACAGAAAAATTGATAACCATCTGATGAGGAAAAATAAGTATTTGACCCCCCACCAAACAGCAAGTATTATGGGTCCCACAAGCCAGTTAGTCTTTCTTTAAGACACATTCCCAATCCCAACTAATTATTTACATCAAATACACCTGCCTCACCTGATTACCTGTATATAAGACACCTGTCCACTCCCAAACAACCAGATTTCAACTCTCCACCATCTCCACCATGGGCAAGACCAAAGAGCCATCTAAGGACGTCAGAGACAAAATTGTTGACCTACACAAGGCCGGATGGGCTACAAGAGAATCGGAAAGCAACTTTGAGAGAAAAGGTCAACTGTCAGTGCAGTTATCAGGAAATGGAAGAAGTACCACGCCGTCGCCAACCTCCCTCGGTCTGGGCCTCCATGCAAGGTCTCGCCTCGTGAGATGTCCCTGATCATGCGAATGGTGAGGAATCACAAGGGAGGAACTGGTTAATGAACTGCAGGCAGCTGGGACCACAGTTACAAAAGAAACAGTTGGTAACACACTACGCGGTCATGGATTGAAATCCTGCAGTGCACGCAAGGTCCCCCTGCTTAAGAAGGCACATGTACAGGCCCGCCTGAAGTTCGCCATTGATCACCTGAATGACTCAGAAGAGGCCTGGAAGAAGGTAATGTGGTCAGATAAGACCAAAATAGAACTTTTTAGGATCAACTCAACTCGCTGTATTTGGAGGGCAAAGAACACAGAGTACAACCCAAAGAACACCATCCCCACCGTCAAGCACAGTGGTGCTTTTCAGCCAAGGGGACGGCACAACTCCATTGCATTGAGGGGAGGATGGACGGGGCCATATACCGTGGAATTCTGGACCAACAGCTCCATCCCTCAGTGAGAGAGCTGAACATGGGTCGAGGATGGGTGTTTCAGCACGACAACTACCCTAAGCACACCGCCAAAGCAACAAAAGAGTGGCTGAAAAAGAGGTACATCAAGGGTCTGGAGTGGCTTAGCCAGTCTGTAGACCTGAATCCAATTGAAAATCTTTGGAGGGAGCTTAAAATTCAGGTTGCAACGCGACAGCCTCGGGATCTGAATGATTTGGAGGCTGTCTGCAGGGAGGAGTGGGCCAACATTCCTGCCAAAATGGGCACAAACCTTGTCAACAACTATAAAAATTGTTTGACATCTGTGCTGGCCAATAATGGCTTTTCTGCAAAATATGAACATGCTGTTTGTCCAGGGGGTCAAATACTTATTTTTGACCAAAAATATGCAAATTAATTCCTAAAATGCATAGTGTCTTTTTCCACTTTTTTGGTGATATTCTGTCACTCACTGTTAAAATAAACCTATCATTAAAATTATAGACCGTTGCACTCTTTGTTCGTGGGCAAACCTGCAAAATCAGCAAGGGGTCAAATACTTATTTCCCCCACTGTATCTGATCCATTCACTGTTGCTGGCAACATTTGGACAAGCACACTTTGCATTTTCTCTGCAGAAATGCAGTCTAGTTAGTGTGCTTGCACTTTATTGTTCTTCTTAAGTATTCTTATTGCCAAAGGCAAGCACACTATTGATAATCCTCTTATTCCCTTTTCACCCATTTCTGTGGCCCCCTACTGCTCCAAGGGCTTTTGAGATGGAGACACAGTTCCAATAGGGCCTTCTGTTGGTCACAGCACATGGATAACATCTGTAATAAAGTACAACAGCGAATTTATTTTCCGAGGAGACTTAGGTCATTTGGTGCCAGAAAGGACATTCTTCATCAGTTTTTCTCGGCAAAAATTCTTAGCATAATACAGTACAGAGAAGCAGCATGGCTCTGCAGCCTCTCAGTCCAGCTAAAGGCCAGAATACGCACACTCTTCAGCATCTGCTCAAAGTTGGTGGGTCGAACAGTGGAAGAAGAGTTCTTCCAAAGCCTGGAACAAATACACTCTCAGTTTGGCCAACAAAATTTCAGCTGACCCTCTCATGTGGTACTTGAGGAATACGAGCTTCTACCATCTGGAAGGAGATTTAGAATACCTAGCTACAGGAGAAATAAATATAAATACTTGTTTCATCCTCACTCTGAGTCCTTATTAAACCAAATGTCAAGAGCAAGATGGACACCCCCCCCATAATTTATTGATCTGTTGTTGGACTCAGTGTTGTTACATCCCTCAACATGTGCATGAATTATTTTTCACAACTTTATGTAGTGTATGTCACTTTAACATAGTCTTTGTCTAGAATGATGGAGCTTGTAATGCAAGACAAATTTCCGTGCAAATGGACATTAAAGTATTATCTTAACTCTGAGACGTCCGGGCCGATCCGAATATCATGGCTTGTATACTGCCCTACAAAGCAAAAAGGCAGTAGCTGCATTTTTGGTTGAAGATGAGTTATTATCATTTTCATGACATTCAAGGCATCCTTCATTATGTGACAATATACATTATCTCAAATGTGTGTCATTTTGGAGAAAAATGGTAGTCGTTTGTACAGTTACTGCAAAAAGCCGAAGCAAAACAAAGCAAAAGTACAGTAACATCCATTACTGTATTCTTTGTTTCATGTCAGTTACTGTACTTTTGCTTTGTTTTACTTCACGCAAAAACAACTGTGTTGCCGCACAGTGAAGTTACTGTTTCCAGGGTGAACGCAGACAGCTACAGCCGATTTCGCGGGCTACCCATCCTCAAGCAACAATTTTGACATTCTACCAGCCGATTTCACTCTCTAGCCATCTAAATCTACAACCCCAATTCCAAAATAGTTGGGACAAAGTGTAAATTGTGAATAAAATCACTTTCAAATCACACCAGCCAGTATTTTATTCACAATAGAACAGAGATAACATAGCAAATGTTGAAACTGAGAAACATAATTTTATCCACAAAATGAGCTCATTTCAAATTTGATGGCTGCTACAGTTCTCAAAAAAGTTGGGACAGGGGCCTGTTTTTACCATGGTGTAGCATCCCCCTTCTTTTTAACACAGAGTGACAAGTGTAAAGGAGGAGAAAAGTTTCTTGAGTTTAGCCATTGGAATTTGATCCCACTCTTGTTTAATACAGGCTTCCAGCTAGTAGAGAGTTTTGGGTCTCCTTTGACGGACTTTTTGTTTAAAGGAGCTATATGTAAGTTTGTGGCCAAAACTGGTAGTGCAGTCACATTCAAAATAGTGCAGAGCGCAGTATCCCCTCCTCCTCTCCCCCAGACGAGAGGTTGCCAGCTATGTTGCCGGATCCAGCAAGAACTTCTAGTACATGGAGCTACCTTGGCTACTTTTCAATATCATCAATGATTTGCTCTGACAGGGTTGTGTTGAGTTCCATTCAGAAAAGTTTGAGACTAACGACCAACTAACTTTAGCAATGGTCATATTGGTCAACTTGCTCGTCACTCTTCTGTGTGGATAGCCCAGTGAAGTCCATACTGTAAAATGCGTAAAGAATGAATGAGGACTCATTTGCCCGATGTCCTGTCTCAGTTACATCTCATATTGCCATAATGGCTGTGCTGATGTTGGAACGGTTTCCACAGCGTCTCAGCATAATGCCAGAGAAACGGACTAATGTTCAGGAAAACAAATAGTTCCAATTAGTCCAAATACAATGTATCTAACACACCTAGAGCCCAAGCTGTGACAAAATAGTTTTTGAAGAATCTGCAGTTACTGCCTTTTTCCTTGGTATGGTGCCATATCTTTGGTAAGTAATACAAAGCAAGAATACAGTAACAGCAAAATAGGGGTTGAACATCAAATCAATTATGAGGATTAATATGTACAAAGAATAAGCTTATATAATGTAAGAAAACTGCCACATATCCATTAATCTACCTACAACTACTTAGGGTAGACGACAGGATAACTTTAAAGTCATTTTTCTCAGTTCTGCACTCTGCATAGTTACTACCTTTTTGATTTGTAGGGCAGAATACAAGATTGCATAACCCCTTTTCATTCTTTCGCAATTCCCGTTTTTCATCCCTTCTTTTTTTTCATGCAAGTCAATTGGCGGAATGTTTGCATTAATGTTCTCACACTATCAGATTAGAATGGAGAAAGGCAAAAAAATTACTCGGGGGTGGGGGGGTGGGGGGGGGATTTGAAATCGCTCCCTCGGCCACAATTTCCAACGTACACACAAATTATACATCAAAACGAAAGAAAATTTGTGCAGGCCTGAAAAATGTCACTTTGGAAGAAAACAGACAAAGGGTTGAGACTCCAGGCACCCCCAAGCGACAGGAGCGCAGACCAACTGCCCCATAGACAGCTATTATAACAGAAGCAGAAAGGTTTGGGAACGGAGCTGAAAAACAAATCACCATCCTGACCACATACTTCACACTACAAGAAAAAACAAATATGGGGATGCTCAGCAGAGCCTCCACTCCCTCATGACGTTTTTGTTTTTACTATAGGACCAATGCTCCGCCAGAAAATGGCAGTAGTTCGGACAGTGTGAATGACCAACTCCCCCATAGGCAGCCATGATAACAGGAGCAGATAGTTGACACACACCTTTTTGAAATCGCCCTGTCCACATACTTAACACTACAAGAAAAAAAAAAATATATATATATACACGGGGACACTCAGCAGTCTCCTTTCACTCACTGTGTTTTTGCTTTCACCATACGACCTTTGGTCTGCCAGAAAATGGCAGTAGTTTGGACAGTGTGAATGAAGAATTCTTTGAATTCCCCTCTGTCTCACAACACCTGTGAGTAAGCAAGAACACAAGGGTGCTGCTGTCTCCATAGAGACAGGCACACACATAGAGGAGCTGCTGCGTCAGACTCGCATGCACTCGCACACACACACCTGTCTGTGTTTCTCACTGGTAAAAATACAGCATTAGCAATTAAACAGGCCAGTATAGACAAATTTCAGAGCGCTGTTTGACAATGTGTGTGGGTAGGGATGGTGATTGGGTGAGAGAGCGAGACAGAGACTGTGACAGTTATAGCAGAGTGTAAAGCCCAGTTCAGACCAAAGATTTGCAACGAGACGGGCTGAGACTTGCAACGTGCCGGTCTGCGACGTTCTGAAACCAGCCAGTTCACACCAAAGCGACAAGATGAGACGGTGTATCATTTCCACAGCAATGACTATGTGCTTCAGTTCTAACTGCCAGCTTTTCAGGCACTTTTTTATTTTTATTTAACCTTTATTTTACCAGATAGCACCATTGAGATCATAGATCTTTTTTACAAGGTAGACCTGGCCAATAATGGCAGCGAAGAGTTGCAGACATGACACATAACAAGGAAGATAAAAAAAATAATAATAAAAATACATTAAAATAGGGCATTTCAAGTCAAGGCATCATAACACCTACAGACCATGACAAGTACCAATGGAGTCATTCATCATAGCAGCTATATGAACTTTAAAAGTAGGCAACAGTTTTCCTGTTAACATTTGTTGCCGCGTTTGAAAATCTGGACAGTAGTGATAATGAGTTTGGCTCAACAGTTGCATTTCTGTCATTAAAAAAGAGCGAGGACACACAAAAAAGAAAGGGGCGAGAATTTGGAGCCGTCCATCGCAGTGGTGTGACCAGAGCTTAAAATTGGGTGGGCACTAAACATCTCTTTAAAACATTTATTTGTTCTGACTCGATCGCAGTAATTTTTTCTAATTAACTATCCATTCAATCCAAAAACACTCCGCACTAATCAGGTGTTGCTTGTTCACCTCGTTCAGGCAAAACGACGATCATTCATTTGGACGTGCATTTTTGTGCATTTCAAATCAGTGGTGTAGCCACACCTGAAAATTGAGCGGCCACACAACATGGCTTGACTACAATTATTATACCTGACTTGCGCTCAGCCATTTTCCTTTGTGAAAGCAATTGCCATTTATACGAATAATCAAGACAATTAAAGACACTACTTCTTTCGTGATGCGATCTAAGGGCGACTAATCAATAGGCATAATTCAGTTCAGAAAAATAAGTTACTCATAAGTTGTACTTTAATACTTTAAATAATACTTTGAGATGTAAACTGCTCTAGAACTTCTGCTCTACTTTTTTGGCTCATCACGCAATCTAACCTGTGCTTCATGATCAATTGAATTATTCAAATTGAACCAAAGACAGAAATTTGAAATGCACAAAATTGCGCGTCCAAATGAATAATTGTCGTTTTGCCTGAACGAGCTGAACAAGCAACACCTGATAGTGCGGAGTGGTATCTGATTGAAGGCATAGTTAATTTGAAAAAATGACTGCGATCGAGTCAGATCTAATAATTGTTTTAAAGAGAGGTTTATTGCCCGCGCAATTTTAAGTTCTGGCTGCGCTACTGGTCCATGGGTGTGTCAACGAACTACCCAGGGTGCCTATGCCAAGCTGTTCCGGGAGCTCACCATGAGAGATCTGTCCTATTTTGTACATTTTTCTTGGTTATTCCCTGCACAGCTCTGACCAGCTGATAGATGTAATTCCTGAAACCGGCTGAATTCGCTACAAGCCGATCGTCAATTGAGACAGTTTAAGTGCTTAACGTTGTAAAACCAGCCTCTTGCGATTTCACAAGCTGAATCGCTGGCGATGCCGTCAGCCGGCTTGCAACTAGCCGAGACGGGCCAGTTCACACTGCTGCAACTCCTCCCTGCGATGTTCTAAAACGGTCTCGTCGCGAATCTTTGGACTGAACTGGGCTTAACTGTCATTAGAATGTTTGGTTATGCTACTACAAACATTCTAGATTAGGATTCTATAGAACACTCTGCACTGGCAGACAATGCAGGTGCTGCTGATGAGACACTCAGACACAAACAAACTTACAAAAGCCCTGCCAAAATACACACACACACGCAAACACACACAAGGCAGACACACACCCTCACACAAACAAAAATCCCGTGCCATTGAAATGACTCAAAGAAGGACTCCTTCTTTTAAACCATGACAGTGTGTGGGGTTAGGGGTAGTGCTTCGGAGAGAAAGAGAGAAGCAGAGACTGTGGCAGTTACAGCTGAGTTTTGAATTAAGTTGAAAAGCATATAAAAGGGTAAAAAGGAGAAATTACCCTTCTACATGATCTTAAAGACACTTCCATGTCTAAACCATGACTGAGTGACAGATGCAGAGAGAGAGAGGCGCGCGCGCGCGCACACACACACACACACACACACACACACACACACACACACACACACACACCTGTCTGTGTTTCTTACTGGTAAAGATACAGCATCAGCAATTAAACAGGCCGGTATAGACAAATTTCAAAGCACTGTGTGACAATGTGTGCGGGTGAGGATGGTGATTAGGTGTGAGAGAGAGAGAGACAGAGAGGATCAGAGACTGTAGCTGTGTTTCCATCCAAATTGAATCGCAAATCTTAAGCGAATTTTCGTTAATGTGGCAAAAGGCAAAAATGTGGCCATCCACTTCAGTTATGCACTTTTGTTAAACAGGATAAGCCGTAGGTGCCGTTAGATAGCTCTAATTCTCAATTCAATTGCCATTGCTTCTGCAGAAGAAGATGGCGCACGCTATGATGTCAATAAGTGCGATGAACGAAAAGGAAAACAAACGCGAAAGCTGGTGGCGAAAACGAATGAAAGTAATCACTTAAGCTAGTGGTCACAAAGTCTTTAATATTACAGCTAGCACAGTAGTGCAAGGTTACAGTTCGCTGTATTAACCACTTGCTAGCTAGCTAAAGTGATAATGAACTCTAATGTTATAGCTAGTACACCAATGTTGCGAGGTAGTAACTTAATTGACAAATGCCTTTCACACAAACAACTCAGTCACACTTCATGAACCAAGTCAATAAACTATATATATTTTATATATATATATATATATATATATATATATACATACATCTTCCAAGCATAGACAGACAAACATATGGTGTATATATACTTCCCATTTTTCTGTTAATATTACGTTGATTTTTTTTTCTGTTTTCTGAGAGTTTCTGCCTTTAACGGAATACAGTTGTAAATTTCGCGCTTTTTCACTGCCTATACTTCTGCAAGACGCCCGAGATGAACTTGGACTTGGGCGACGCTGCATCCTACAAACGTAAGTTAATGACCATGATGGCTTCCCCTTGTTCGCCGACCTCTTTTCCTGTCTTATGCTCTGAGTGTAATATGTTTTGTTACAACTCCTCTGCGCTTAGCGGCACTTTCATTTGCAAGAAATGTATCTCATAGGCTAGCTTAACTGAAAAGCTTTTAGAGCTGGAAGCTCGCATCGAAACGCTGCAGAACATTAGGTCGAATGAGGATTTCATTGATTCTTTCTTGGTCCAGCCTGAAACGAGTGTAAATGTTAGTTCTCTTTTAGTTTCTCGTTCCTTACCAGCTGCAGCAGCTTCTTCACAGCGTGATGTGTTTGTAACAGTTCGAAGTAAACGTAGGGGAAAGAAACTTGAGCAGCCATCCAGTCCCTCTCCCGTTAAACTGTTTAATTCATTTGCTCCCCTCGAAGAATTAGAGCCAGATGAACGAGTACCGGAAAAGTCACTAATTATCGGGGATTCCATTGTTAGAGATGTAAGGGTGTTTAAACCGGCTACCACAGTGAGCTGTATTCCTGGCGCACGTGTGACTGATATCGAGGCGAATCTGAAATTACTCGATCAGGGCAAACGCAAGTTCTCCAAAATTATTATCCACGCCGGTACAAATGATATTCGATTACGACAATCGGAGATCACAAAGAGCAGTTTTTAGTCGGCCTGTGCCCAAGCTCTAAAGATGTCACGGTCAGTGACTTTCTCTGGTCCGTACCCGATCCGATGTAACGTTAGTGATGAAATGCACAGTAGATTGGACTCGCTCAATCGCTGGTTGTCTGAGTGGTGCGTAGATAATAATGTCGGTTTCGTGGCGACATTGGCGAGCTTTCCGGCGAAGACCCGGTCTTTTGAGGAGGGACGGTGTTCACCCATCTCGTGAGGGCACTGCACTTCTGTCGAGAAATCTGGCCTACGACTTAAATTATTGGAGTTGACTGCCGACAGCTAAATCTAAATTCCTGACATTCAGCTTTGATAAACCGTTGATTAGGTCAAACCCTATAGAGATTGTGTCTGTTCCTCGAATTCCAATTAAATTAAGAAAGAAGAATCGCGGAGTACATCACAAAAACTTGATTTGCATTAACACCAACTGTATCAATCTACCAATAAATAAACATTCTCTTAAAATTGGTCTATTAAATATTAGATCCTTGAACTCTAAAGGAGCTCTTTTGAACAAATTAATCTCTGATTGTTATCTTGATATACTGTGTCTCACAGAAACATGGCTGAGACCAGATGAAAACCTATCTTTGAATGAAGCATCTCCACCTGGGTTTATATACACTCAAAACCCCCGCCTGGGCCGGAGAGGTGGTGGTGTTGCAGCTATTTATTGTGATTCCATTCACTCAGTGCCAAAACTACAGTATAAATTTGATACATTTGAGGTTTTAGCAATGAATTTTTTAGTGCTGGATACAGGTGCCGGCCCTGCCTCTGATCACCCTTTAGCTTTGGTGACAGTCTACAGGCCCCCTGGCCTTTACTCTGCCTTTATTCAAGATTTTTCAGAATTCCTTTCAGACTTAGTTTTAAGCTATGATAGAATAGTTATATTGGGCGACTTTAACCTGCACTTTGAGAGGGCAGATGATTCTTGAACATCCGCATTCACTAACATTTTGGAGTCAGTTGGCTTCGCTCAGAGTGTTGTTGGCCCAACTCATTTTCATGGTCATACTTTAGACCTGATCTTAAGCTTTGGCATTAACATTGGGCAGGTCAGGATTCATTCACATAACCCCAGTTTGTCTGACCATTTTCTTATCACCTTCTGCTTACAATTGACCCACCCTGCATTGTTAGAAACTAGGATGTACACTGGTCGTACTTTTACTGCAACAACTTCTACAAAATTCACTGAGGTTTTCCCATCTTATTTTGAGCATCCAGTCAGTGCCTCCTCTATTGACGATACAGCAGAAAAGTTTGCTGATGCTCTCCGTTGTACCCTTAATGTAGTCGCGCCACTGAAATATTAAAAGATTACTCAGAAGAAGAGGCCAACCCCATGGTACACTGAGCAGACAAGGACACTAAAGCAAAAATCTCGTCACGCAAATGGCGCTCCACTAAATTCCAGGTATTCCAGAGAGCTTGGAAAGAGAGCCTTGTTGCTTATAAGTATGCTCTCTCTTGTGCAAGGTCCTGTTACTTTTCAAATCTCATGCAGGAAAATAAAAATAATTCTCGATTTCTGTTCAAAACCCTGGCTAAGTTAACTAACAATCATGCTGCAAGTAACCCTCAAATTCCAGTCTCTTGCAGCAGTGATGATTTTTTAAATTTCTTTAATGGCAAAATTATTGGAATTAGAGAGAAGATCACTGCTTCCTTACCAGTTTGCGATGGCGTTTCTCATGATATGGAGTCTCCCACATAACACACAAACCAGTTTGAGTCCCTTTCTCCTATATCCCTGAGTGAACTAGCCAAATTAGTTGTTACTTCCAAATCGTCTACTTGTATCTTGGATCCCATTCCCACAAAGCCGATGAAAGAACTCCGGCCCATTCTTGGCGGCCCAATTCTTCACATAATTAATTCTTCTTTGATTTCAGGTATTGTTCCCACTTCATTTAAGATGGCAGAAATCAAGCCGCTGCTTAAAAAACCAGATTTGGATCCCACAGTCCTAGCCAATTATAGGCCAATCTCAAACCTCACATTTTTATCGAAGATCCTTGAAAAATGTGTTGCCCAACAGCTCTCTTCTTTCCTGCAAACTAATGAGGTATTTGACAGTTTTCAGTCTGGCTATAGAAAGCATCACAGCACCGAAACAGCCCTCACTGTTGTAGTAAATGATCTGCTTCTCTCTATGGATAGTGGCCGCATTTCTGTTCTCGTCCTTCTCGATTTAAGTGCCGCCTTTGATACAGTAGACCACCATATTCTTCTTCGTAGGTTGGAAAAATTAGTTGGTATTTCTGGACTTGCCCTTTCATGGTTTAAGTCTTATTTGTCTGATAGATCTCAGCGTGTCCGGGTAAATAACAAATGTTCAGAGTATTCCAAGGTTAACTTTGGAATACCTCAAGGATCTGTTCTGGGCCCTTTGCTTTTTTCACTATACATGCTTCCGCTTGGAAATATCATAAGTAGACTTGATGTTTTAGATTTGAGTTAGAATTGTTAATTTAGTTAATTTAGAATTGAGTACAAAATACTATTACTAACTTACAAAGCCTTAAATGACTTGGCCCCGGAATATCTTTGCAGTCTTCTCATTCCTCACTCCCCACCAAGATTACTTCGTTCACAAGGTGCTGACTTCTTGAAAATTCCAAATATATCTAGAATTACAATTGGAGGCAGAGCATTCTCTTACAAAGAACCAATTCTATGGAACAATCTCCCAAGACAAAAATCGGGCTTCGGACACAGTCTCTGTCTTCAAGAGTAGGCTGAAAACTTATCTTTTTAGTCAAGCCTATGATTAGTTCATGATGATTAGTTATGTGTTGGCTCTGGTGGGACTGACTACAACCTTGATTTATGACATTTTCACGATATTGGAAGCCAGTGGCAATGAGCCTGCATTGACGGTGCCAGTGGGGCTTGCTACAGCCTTAGTCACTGGGGAGGTCCATATGGTACTGGTGTAGTGTTAAGCAAATCCATGTGGAACCGGTGACACTGAGCATGCATTAACGGTGCCAGTGGGGCTTGCTACAGCCTTAGTCACCGGGGAGGTCCATATGGTACTAGTGTCTAGAAAATCTGAAGTGATCTTCCTGGAATAAGTGTAGGGCCTCTGTGCTGCTGGAAGTGGATGGAGCGGTGTTGACTGTTTCCTGACCAGTCAGCTCCTAAATTCTCATTTGGCACGTGACACAGGACTGTATTTTTATTAATATGCAGTAGTTTTATCCAGTGCCTCACCCCACTTTTTTTCTGTCTTTCTCCGAGGATCTTTCCCTCCACAACCCAGAGCGGAGGATGGGCTTCCCCACTATAGCCGGGTTCCTCCTGAGATTTCTTCCCACTGGGGAGTTTTTTCTCACCACTGTTTGAGGATTTTTCTCCCTACTGGGAGTTTTTTGCCTCATTTGCTGTAGTGGGGAATAGGCTGGGCACTGCCCTTTCAGTAACTCATCTCTGACTGGAAAGCCTCTTTGTGACAGTTTATCTGTGAAAAGCGCTATACAAATAAATTGAATTTGAGAATTTTTGAATATAGATAACAGGAACAAGTATACAATCATACCTTGAATGTATACAAAATCACAGAGCCAAAATAAAAATAAAAAGTGTCACAAGTATTACAATACTAAGAGAAAATAACGAGAAAACAAAGAAGTACCAGAGGGGAGGTGGGCTATACATAGGCATAAGAAATTCTTAAGTTACAAACAGTCCAAAATGAATACAAATAATAATAGTTTTGATAGCTTTCTTATTCAAGGAGTATTTGAGTACACTAAAGTAATTGTCACAATCTCTTGAGAAAATTAAAAAGAGAGGCTTCTTCATTGTAAATTTGCATTTATGAATATAAAACTTAGCTAAGAAAATAATAAGATTAATCAAGTAAAACTCCTTGTTCTTAGACCTATCAAATACTGTGAAGCCACACAAAATGTTTTCCAAGATAAAGAGAAGTCGCAATAGATATGATCAATGAAATATACATACATCTCGCCAAAACCGTTTCACATGGTGACAATGCCAGAACAAGTGAAGCATTGTTTTCAGGTCTATTCTCACAGAGGGAGCAGCTGATATCAATGTCTTTTTTAAGCTTTCTTAAATAATGCTTGGCTGGGTAGTATTTGTGTATCATCTTAAATGATATCTCTCAAACTTTGTTAGTGAGCAGATATTTGTAAGGTAGCATCCAGACATGTTTCCAACAGATATTATCAACCAGACCATTCCAATAAAACACAACATAGGGAATTGATACCAAATCCTTTTGGAATAAAGATCGTATAGCTCTATTATTATTCCTAGAAACGGGGGAGAAACACACCTTACCCACTGGGGTATCAGTTGGATCAAGTGAAGGTAAGATAGATGGATAAGGGGCATTCTTAAGCAAAGTTAATGAACCCTTAGGTATAGCGCCAAAGACAGTTGCGTACTCCTTTGGGGGTACAGGGATCGAGTACAAGTCTAAAAACTCCTGATAGGACAAAAGATATCCCTGAGGGTTGAACAACTGATTTACCAAAATGATGTGATTATTAAACCAATTTTTCAAGAATAAAGATCTATTTTTGTATAGAATGTCCTGGTTGTTCCAAATGAAATAACGGTGTGGGGAAAAGTTGTGGTTGTAAGCCATTGACCAAGCCAATAACATCTGTCTATGGAAAGCTGATAATTTGACTGGGATCTTTCTGGGATTGTAGTTACACAAGAATAAAAACTTAAGGCCACCAACTTAAGAAAAAATGTAGTTCGAAATAAAATTCCATAATGAAGTGGGATTTTTCGATAAGTGCTTAGCCCAATTTGTCTTAAAGGTACGATTCAAAGTGCAGAAATCTAAGAAGTTAAGGCCGCCATTTTCATAGGTATTCATGACTACTGATTTCCTGATGTAATGGGCACGGTTCTTCCGGATAATGTTAAAAAGCATTCGGTCAATATCCTTACAAATCTTATCATCAAGGTACAGGGATAAAGCTACATAGGAGAGTCTAGAGGTGCCCTCCGCCTTATTAAGCAACACTCTGCCCCTCAATGACAGATCCCTTTGTAACCAACAATTCAGTTTAGACTTAGACCTCTCAATCACAGGATTGAAGTTTAGAGAGCATCTTAGTTTACTGTCTTTTGTTATTACAATCCCTAGGTAAGTCACCTGGTCTGTGATTGCAATACCATAGGCAGATTGCAGTCTACACTCCCCCAGAGCTAGCAGCTCACATTTAGTAAGGTCTAAATATAGACCAGAGGCCTTTGAAAAACACTTGATAACTCTTATAGCTGAAGGAATCTGAGAAACATCTTTTAGAAACAGAGTAGTGTCATCAGCCAGCTGACTGATAACGATTTCCCTCTCTACAATACGAATCCCTTGTATATCACCAAGTTTCATATAATCAGCAAGGAGCTGAGTGGCTAGGAGAAAAAGATAAGGAGAGATCGGGCAACCTTGACAAATTCCTTTGTTCAGATCAAATCTCGGGGAGGTACCACACTTCAGTTTGATAGAGCTGTTACCATTATTATATGAAGTTTTAGTTACATTGCAAAAAACCCCCCCAAAACCGAATTTCTCTAAACACTGAAACTAAGCTTTACGCTGTCAAAAGCTTTGTAAAAATCCAAAAATAAGATGTAACTATTATCCGTAATGAGGTCTGAGTAGTAAATCAGGTCCAGGATAAGCCGAATGTTATTCGAGATGTGCCTATTACACATAAAGCCAGATTGTGATTCATCAATGATTAAGTTTAAAGCTTCCCTTGGTCTCTTGGCAAAAAATTTATAATCTGTATTTAGAAGAGTGATTGGGCGCCAATTATCAACAAAAAGAACATCTTTTTTGGCTTTGGGATTAATGTGATTAGCCCTTGAGTCATGCTAGGTGTAAGTGATTGTTTTTGAACACATTCACAAAATATCTCTAATAAGAATGGAGCAAGTTGCTCTGCAAAACCTTTCAAGAATTCGGCTGTGATGCCATCAGTCCCAGGGGACTTATTACATTTAAGGAGCTTTATAGCATCAACAATCTCTTCAATAGCTATAGGGTTATCACATAAAGCTTTCTCATCCATATCAATAGTTTTCATGTTAGTGAGGGAATTTAAAAAGGATTTCTCGGAGTCTGCGTCATATCTAGATCTGTACAAATTGGAGTAAAATTTATGACAATAGTTTGAGATTGTTCTGGGGTTATCAGTAATAAAACAGTCAATATTCAACTGCTGTATAGTATTATGCTTTGAGTGGAATCTTTCTAATCTAAAGAAGTATGATGAATTTTGCCCTCTTTCCTCCAGCCATCATTTTCTAGATCTTACAAACGCACCCTCAGCCTAAAGTTAATACATCACATCTAATTTAATTTGTAGATCAGCCAATTTATTTCTGTCTTCATCCGATAGACTGTCTGGAGATTGTTGAGAGAGAAAGGCTCTCTCACTAACAACCTTTTCCTCCGCAGACTTTCTCGACTTAGCAAGAAGGCTCCCATAACTCCTCATATATTTACCAGTTTCAAACTTCAATAGTTCTCAGTTGCTACCATATGAGTTTTCCAGTTGAGCTTTGTTCCAGAAGAAGGAAATAAGGTTGCCAATATTTTTCTTCACCGCATCACGTTGTAATAATGAGCTATTCATCTTCCAATAGGAAGTGTGTTGTTTCGAAGAATCAGATGAGGATGAATTTGTCTTCATAACAACAGCCCTGTGATCAGTCAAAGGAGTCGCCAGGATGTCCATTACAACATTCTGTACATTAATGGATTTCTGTACCAACCATAAATCTATACGACACCATCTGGAACCATCTTTATTGCTCCTGGTAAATGACCTATCATCTGGAAATTTAATTCTCCAAGCATCCATTAAGTCAAACCTTTCCATGAGAAGTTCTAATGTGGATTTTTGTGAATCGGGTTGTCTAGCTGGCCATCTATCAAAAGCATAATTTAGAGAGATATTAAAGTCTCCTCCAAGCAAAATAAGTGCATCTGGGAATTTTGCAAGCCAATATAAAATTCTATTTTCCAAATTTTCAAGAAATTGATCATTGTCAGATTTAGAGTTATAGCCATAGAGATTGAAAAGAATGGTTTTGGTATTTGGTATTGCAGAACAACACCATTGAAGTTGTTTTTCAAAATGGCTACCCCCGCAGAGTGCTCAGTTCCATGTGATAGCCACACATCATTACCCCATTGAGAACACCAAAATTGAATATCTTCCTTGGTCGAATGAGATTCTTGTAAAAAAACAAGTTTTAAGTTGTTTGGTAAAAAGAAATAAAGCCTTTCGTTTAACATTTTGTCTTAACTCCCTGGTATTAAGTGACACTATAGAAATAGACAGTATAAAACAACAGTAGAGAGTTATGAACAATCTAGTAGATTTTTTGGCAAAGGATTGAAAAAATTAGGTAGAACGAGCAGCACCATATTAATTCTTTTTCCAAAGAAAGGGAAACACAACCAGCCAAATGGCTATAATATTCAACAGAAAATGGGCTTTATCAATAAACATTCCAACGCATGTAGCGTGATATATGGGCGTAGTTCACAGCCACCGGAGCAGGAAAGATTGAGGTAGAGGGGCTGTAAACTGTACCTTCAAGTACAGTCCTCTGGCGCCATCTAGTGGCAACAGATGGCAATGCAGGATCATGCCGATTATTTCGGGAGCCTAACGTAAACCTACCTCCGAGGAGGGCAAAACAAGAGGCAGTCAAATGTCAGGTCTACTCCCGGGAGAAAGTCCATCTCAGCCAGGCAACATAATCTCACCTTCACCCTCCATAAACGCACTTCCACCAGCAAAGTAGGCCATTTTGCCAGCGTCTCTTGCCTTTTTGATCGCTAGCCACAGCTGGTTCCTTCTCTCCGCGTCTCCTCTGAAAAAGGCCTCCTTGAACTGCAAGCAACGTTCTCACAGAAAAGGAGAGTTCTTCGCCGCTCTCCACAGCGCGTCCCAGTGGATCCTTGAGGTAAATCGGACGATGATGGGCCTGGATTTGCTGTCATTCCACTTCTTGCCAAAACGGTGGACAATGTCAACAGCATCAGCGAGTTTCACTCGTTCCACGGGCAGGACCGCTCAGCAAATCTTGATGGCTTCCAGTCGCACATTCTCACCTGGCTTTTCTTCCAAATTGTACAATTTCAAATTCCACCGTCTCCTATAAGTCTCAAGTTCGGACAGTTTTCTCTGGGTAAGCTTCAGAGGCTCATTCACTTCATCAACCCGTCTTTCAAGTTTGGAGACCCTTTCCTTCACATTTTTCAGATCGGCACAGACCGTATCCAACTTCTTATCCAGGTTCAATATCTTCCGCGAGTTCTCCCCGACCAGTTTCTCAATCGCATCCGGTCCCGTGTTAATTAGGGCGGAGAGGGTCGAAACTACGTCTGTAACTGGGGGTTCTGGAGCAGATGTTCTCTCCTTCAACTTTCTCTTGGCAACAGGGGGCTTGCTTGGAGTTAAATGTAGCCCGGGGAACTCCTCCTCCATCATGATAATCTCCTCAGAATCGACCTCCGAGTAGTTGTGCCCACTACTAGCCAAAATGCTAAAGCGGTTAACAGCAGCCTCTGCATCGCTAACGTTACTAGCTTGCTTCGTTCCGCCACCCGAACCTCGTCCTTTACCAGTCATCTTGGCCCTGCTTGGCTTCTAAGTAAAGCTTAAAATTGTAAAACTAAATCTCACTCCAGAATGAGTGAGTCAAATGCGCCCGAAATCGCCTTTTCACTAAATATAGAAAGTTTTGGTGCGTCAGCTCATGAAAACACAAGTGTTCAAGCCGCCATCTTGGCCAACCCCCATCCACTAGCTAGCTAGCTAGCTTGCCAACATAGGGAAGCAAAAATGACGTAGATACTAAATGTCGCATAACTTGTTTGCTAACCCTTTTCCACTGCACTAAAGCGCATTTATTTTTCTCGATTTGGAAAATTTTCCACCCCCTCCATGCACAAACAAAAGAAATTGATGCGATATTTCGAGTTGATGCCCATTTTTGCCGTTTCCACTCAGCCGTTTTTTTTTAGCACAAAATCAAAATGCGCATTAAAATAGGTGGACGGAAATACAGCTAGTGACAGTTATAGCTGAGCGTAAGCTCCTACAGACATTCTAGATTAGGATTCTATAAAACACTCTGCACTGGTAGACAATGCAGGTGCTGCTGATAAGAGACTCAGACACAAACAAACTTACAAAAGCCCTGCCAGACGAAAGACACACGCACACACACACACACACAAAAATTCTGTGCCATTGAAATGACTAAAAGACTGCTTCTTTTAAACCATGATAGCATGTGTGGTTAAGGGTAGTGATTCGGAGAGAAAGAGAGAGAGAAAAGCAGAGACTGTGGCAGTTACAGCTACTACAGCTACAGTTACTACAATTGCTACAGTCAATTATGTAAAAGACACTTCCACATCGAAACCATGACAATGTGTGACAGATGCAGAGAGAGAGAGAGAGAGAGAGACGCGCATGCACACACAAACACACACACCTGTCTGTGATCCTTAGTGGTAAAAATACAGCGTCTGCGAAGCGCTCTGAAATTTGTCCTTTAAACAATGTCAGATGAAACCTTGTGTGCTTGTGTGTGTATGAGAGAGAGGGAGAGAGAGGGAGAGAGAGAGATAGAGACAGACAGCCTAACTACCTACACTCTGCCAGACTGCCACTCTAGTGTGTGTGTGTGTGAGTGAGAGAGACAGACAGACATCCATTCACTGTTGCTGGAAACATTTGAGCAAGCAGACTTCGCATTTTCTCTGCGGAAATGCAGTCTAGTTTTTAGATGAAATTGCAGTACTATTATTTGTATTACTGCAAAATAATTACTGCATATTATTGTGAAATTACTGTGGATTCACTGCAATTATTAGCCAGTAATTAATTGTGAAATTTAAATAATATTTTTTACTGTGCACTCAAAATCAGTCTTTCACCCAATGGGCATTTTCACAGCCTCGCAATGGTGATGGACTGCTCAGTGCTTTTATATTGCGCCATATTTTGATTTTATGCGCCATTTGCGCATGGCCTTCCCAACCTCTGCATGTAATGAATAAGACATAATTAATTGGGAAAATAACCAAGAGACCACTGCTAGGTTATATTAAAACCATACATGTAATACCTGTGATACTGCAGGGATGACAATTATGCATGTAGCTTATGAATCCAAGACATTCTCTGAATCCCATCTCACATTTCAGTGTTTTTTTTTTATATTAAAAATGGAAATATCTTTGTACCAAACCCTATGAAACATTGGCGCAGAATGGCGTCACTTAAAAGCCTAATTGCTACATAATGCCATCAGTCCCAAAATTAATATAATTTTCTTTTTAAATCCTCCGACAAAACCCTCAGACTGTAGAGTGATTCATCGCATTAAAAGAGTTAGTTTATTAATTCAATCAACTTTCAATAAGAAATATACAGTGCCCTCCATAACTATTGGCACCCCTGGTTAAGATGTGTTCTTTAGCTTCTAATAAATTTAGTTTTTTACTAAATAATATAGGACCACAATGAAAAAAAGAGGAAAATCAATCCTTAATTCAAGCATTTATTCAGTGGGAAAAAAATCCCACATTAAGAAATAATTCTTAAACATCAAATCATGTGTGCCACAATTATTAGCACCCCTGATGTTAATACCTTGTACAACCCCCTTTTGCCAACAAAACAGCACCTAATCTTCTCCTATAATGTTTCACAAGATGGGAGAATACAGAAAGAGGGATCTTCGACCATTCCTCTTTGCACAATCTCTCATAAATCATCCAGCGACCTGGGTCCTCTCCTCTGCACTCTCCTCTTCAGCTCACTCTCACATAGCTGTTCTAGTTATACCCGGTGAAATGACATGCATTTTAGACTAAAACAGCATTATTGTGGCAAAAATTTTAGCTATGATTTTTTTGGATAACAAACTTTCAAAGGTAAAAAAAAAAATCAACTGCACAACGATTGGCTTTTATCATCAAATCAGCTCAGCTTTCACTTGGCATGTTGAAGTATGAAAGTGCGTCACAAATTACAATTCAACAAACGCCAATACCTAAAGGCTCACATTCACTGATGACAATCGCTTATTTTGACTCATTTGACTCACAAACGCTCTGCTGCAGTATAACTTTTAACCCCTTTCTGCAGATGTAGACGCCTGCGTCGATAGACCTGCAAACTTAAGCACGCTGTTACTGTACTCGATCACTAGATGGCACCCCCGGATCAGTTATTGAATATTCACAAGCAAGCAAAACCTCGAACGCGGTTTTGAATATGAGGAAGTTCACTCCACTCCCTGTTTTTCGAGAGTTGCATGAATTAAACTCCTCAGCTAAGCCTGATGTGCAAACTGGTCAATATCCTTGCCCATAGAATCGATCCAGCAGTTTTAAAAAATGATCTTTTGCGACAGAAAAAATTGTTTCCTATGTAGCAACCACTTTGGCAACAGTGAGCCAACGGCATTCCAATTAGTGGTTCAGAAAAATCTGTTTTCTGAAGCAAAAAATTCGACATGGTATTGATTCTCTCACATTCTACTGTCAATTACAGTCATCAAATGCAAAAAAATGCGTAGTTCCCTACCGTGGATTTTCGTGTACATTCATTCATTGACTAATCCAGCGCTTCCTTATATCCACCCGGGTACTGGCGTTGATAGCCAATCACTCACTCATACATTCAAGCTCTGCTGCCTGACTGCACAGTTAGACTTCACGGCCTCGTGAAACTCCCGCGGTAACAACGTATTGATTGGCTCGTTTCTTATCCAATTCCCTACTGTTTAAACGTTCTACAGCAAGTGAAACATATTGATTGGACAAACACAGAGCTTACAAGCCTATGCGTATCAGCAGGCTCGGTTGTATCCTGTTTACGTTGCGCGCATTACGCGGCTGAAACAGACACGATATATCTATATATATATAGAAAAAAGACGCGCAAAACTGGCCTTGAAGTGTTCAGTTATATTTAGAGGATTTAAATAAGATAAGGACGTGGTCAATGGGAATTATTTCGAATGAAACAGAACCGGAGGGTTCCTTTACTGGATACATCGTCTCTGGATTAGTGGAAATAAGGTAGGCTGCTAGTTTTGCTTTCTGTTTTGGAATGTATACCGTACTCAACAAAGTCGAATGTCGACGTTTTTTCCTGTTTAAAAGTGAACTGCCCATGTATTTAGGTGGACCCCCTGGTACGGTCATTGCACCGTTCTGTTGAATCTAGGGAGGAATTTATATTTCGTGATGTTCCCTGAAAGTGGAATATCTGTTCTGTTAAAATAAGGTATATTTCAGAATTCAGATATTACTGAGTTAGTGAGTTGTACTTGTTCCTTATAAGGGTTGAAATGAGGTCGTGAGTTTGGGAACTGGTAACTTCCATTACAGGGTGAATGTTCTGACTGTTTAATCAGCAGTTTATAAAATGCAATGCGTGTTTGTGCTAGCTTGGGGGACTTAAAAGGAAATTGACAAAACTCTAAACCTTATTATGGAGAAAAGGCCTGTTCTGTGGTTGGAGAGGTTACTGGTGACCACTGATATTCAACTGCACTGATATTGATAAATTCATGCTAAACTCAACCAGAAAATCATTTGTTCATATTAAATTTCATGCCTTAAAACTTTATTTTTGTTAAATACATGATTTTTAATGATTTTGCAGTACATAATTTTGAGACTTTGGGGAGACACTTGGGTAGCTGTATAATTTGGCTAATAGCATGAAAGTAATCTAGAATGTAATGTTGAAGATTAATTCTACTTGTGCTGAAGGAGTTCATGATACCAGAAATGTAAAGTTTTAAGCCCCAGCAGTTTTTCAATCCTCAGAATTATTTTTTTTGCAATTTCAGTGGTGAATTCTCATGAAGATTTTTTATGTTTGCAGCTCATTTTCTCGACCAAAAACATGAAAATAAACTAAAATACAATGTAATTCTAAATGCTGTAAGTGTCTTTTCTGAATTGAGCCACATTTTTCCTCTTTATGAAGCTTAAATCTTGAATTATACAGCATTAAAGTGGGTAACCCATAAATAGCCAAATTTGGCTTCTGCACAAAGGGGTTAAACATCTGATTCCTGCTCGCAAAATTTTTCTTTGCACCTCATTTTCCACACGTGCCTTTCTGTTTGACGAATCAGCGTCTTTGTTAATAATTACGTCGTTAGCGCGTTTGAAACAACTCTGTTATCAGCAACTGTGAACATTGCTCAAAACAACTGGTAAATACAGCCGTCTTGGAGGTAGGTAAACTACTTAACTGTGAATAAGGATTGTGTAATAGTTATACACCATTGGCTGCCTCTGAGTTATTGCAGGAAGCTTGGTGAAGCCTTGCTTCAGCACTCGAAACCTGCCGACTCGTCAATCGAGACTCTAATATGTCTACTAATACTAATAGACTGTGCATGTAGGTCTAGACCCCCTACAACAAGCTCAGGCTTTTTCATACCGACGTAGGCCTACAGCAGCTACCTAGCCTAATCACCTAGCTATGGTTTCGCTACGCCTACGGTTTGCGATGGTTTAGGGTGGCCCTCAGTTTAGGTTGGGATTAGGGTTCAGTTGAGGGTCGGATTAGGTGTTAGTGTTAGGGGAAGGTAAAACATCAAGTTTTCAACACAGCCAAATCTAGCGCACCGATGGCCTAATGGATAGTACCGTAGATTCGCATGCTGGAAACTCTGGTTTGAATCCCAGTGAAGGCAGGTTTTTTTTTTTTTTTTCCTTTTTAATTATTTGTAGTATTTTCAGTCAGTTAAGTAGCGAATATATATATTTCATTTTTAATGAGTGAATGAAAGTTACCGAAGATGAACCGAGCGACTGATAAAAATAGAATCAAAACAAAGACGCTGATTCGTCGAACAAAAAAGCACGAGTGAAAAATGAGGTGCTAAAAAAATTTCACTTCCCGCTCACCATTCATTGATTGGGCCGCAAACTCAGCAATTAAATCCTTATAATCCAGCCTGGATGCAACGTGACAGACAGAAGGGCGTGCCCGCATATTCTCTCCTGCAACATGGAGGTCCGAAAATAGATTTACATAACTCTGAAAAGCTTCTCTACCCTGATGCCAATAAGACCCTGAGAGGAATCTCACAGTTAGGAAAGGTGAGTGAACAGCGAGACAGAGCATGTTACATATGACGACATAAAAAAAAAAAAAAATATCTGGGTAATCGCTTAACGAGATGAAATGGTAAATAATGAAAATGGCACAGAGAATTGTCATTTAAGGAGCCTGATGAATCAAGTGCAGTGATGAAAATATGTAGGCTATTAATTTATTTAAAAAAAAAAAATCTCACACCAGCCGCAAGGCCCCCTAAAGGCGCGAGGCCCAGTGCGGTCGCACACTTCGCGCAGCCCTTGCGATGGCTCTGAGCAGTTGCTCATACGAATTGGTAGAGGGACAGTCAAATTTATTTTCCAAAGCAAATGACGACCCAAATTATCAATATGCCTTTATAAATTAGTTTGCGAGGCTTCTTTCGCAAGAAGCCACGAGAATCCGTCTTCTACAATCTTATTATAGAAGTAAAGAATGGGATGTTGCACAGCTTATTGAGCCTCACTAATCAATCTATGCCGTTTCACAAGCTACTTGAGTGCGGAATTTATAAAGATGTAGGCCTATGGTAATTTACATCGTAATTTATGTGTGAAAGAAGACCCCTCCTAATTCCGTGGTGCAATGTATTACAATGGTATCGAAAATAAATTTGACTGTCCTTCTACCAATTCGTATGAGCAATTGATGATCAAGAAAAGTAAACAGCGAAGGGTTTAAGTCATTAAACGTTGACGGACAAGGTTTTGGCTTCCCTTTGTTACGGCTGACGAACGGCCACTGGCGGCACAAGGAGTTTTTTCCCTTTTTTTCTGGCTCGCTTCATTTGGATTATACAGTCTTTTCTTATCGCAAAGTTAAGTTTTCTCTGAATACATTCCGAGTTTAAACAAGATCCTTATTTTTTTCGTTTCTCCCTTATTTTTAGTATATCTTCAAGTTATAAAAGGTTGGATATGATGTTTATGTGGTGGATAAGTCTTATTTCTTTGGTTTATTGTTCCCCACCTGCGCTCATGTCAATCCGTCCGCGACTATGGTGATGTGCTGATTCCATTAGCCGTCAGGTGAATGAGCTGACCATGGTTCTCAAACTACGTGAGAGGTATGATCTGTAGCCCTGAAGTGGTCGTTTTGTCTTATCATGAGTTTTATTCATTCTTCCTTTTTTTTTTTTTTTGAGCGGCCATCCTACCGACCTCCGCCTACCCCCCTGACGGCTGGCGAAGCTTTGATTATGATTGATTTTATGTCCGCAAAGCATCTACTCTCGAAATATGGCAATCAGGACAGCCCTACTTTTCAGAAATGTTGAAGACACAGACATTGCTAGCACTCAGACTTATGTACAACTCTTCCTGCTTTTTAACGGTCTCAAAATTTAATGAAAAACAAGATGTGTTTGTGAAACGCTGATGCCTCCGTGCATAACATGTACATGCTAACCATTAAAGGCCTATCATGAGTCAATCAAAGGTTAAAGGTCAAAGTCAACATTCATTACCTCATCAGAAAGGCCTTATCCTAAGGAATACATATGCCAGGTATCAAATGCCTATTACTACCTAATGAAAAGTTATGGCCCATGTTAAAGTTTTTGTCACCAAACGTCATGCTCCAAGGTCAAGGTAACAAGGTCAAAAGTCATGACCCCATCTGAAATGCCTTCTCACAAGCAATGCATATGCCAAGTATCAAAGTCCTATCATGAGCCGATCAAAAGTTATAGCCATGGCAAAGTGCAGACAGACGGGCAGACAGACGGACAGGTGAAAAACTATATGCCCCCAAAACTTGGTTTACGGGGGCATAAAAATTAAGAAGGTGGCTGGACACTTCAGTCCCTTCTTGTGGTGCTTCCCCAGCAAAAAATAATAATACCTTACAGCAACAAAAAAATAAATTGCATCAAGCCGTCTTCTAACCACGCAATCATAGGAGCAGTTGCATCATTATTCATGTCCATAATAGGCTTGTGTCCTTCATGGCTGCTTGCAGCTATATTAATCATCATAACAATAATGATTATTATTAGTATTATTTAAATGGAACACAAATAATAAAGTTCCTGCAGCTTTATTGCTTGGACCAATAAAAAAACAGTTAATACAACTAAGGTACAGACACTGTAATCACTTTGGTTCACAAAATTTTCAGTCATGCTGATGTATAAAATTGTTTCCTTTCATTGTGTGTAAAGTGAACTGGAGTTAACTCCAAGTCTAAGCCCTCTGGGGTGTTAGGAAGCCAATAAGAAACTTACAGCTTTATCCGGAGTGAATCTATGATATACCCCCGCTGGAAGCAAAATCATGGCTCCCTTGCTCACGTAAATCCTGATCCACTTATCGTCTTGGTCTCTGACGTCAAAATATGCCACTCCATCCAAAATGTAGCGGATCTCGTCATCAAGGTGCAGGTGTTCTTTATAAAACTCCTTCAGCTGACAACAAACAAGTATAAAGCAGCATAAATAATAAAATAGAATAAAAATTAATAAATTCCACAAGATGTGTGTAAATGCAGAGCACTAACAAAATATACTTTAAGGCCTATAATGAAGGCCACTGGAAAGGGCATTTTACCTACTTTGCAATCCAGAGAACATAACGTGTTACAGTAACAAGTCGAGTCACGGTCCTATAGAAAACAGTATAAAAATTGGACCAAGGGTCCTATAGCTTAGTGGCAAGCAGTCTTATAGTGATGATACAAGTTATGAAAATTTCATGTTAAGTTTGACATTCTAATCAATGAAAATCAATGTCAAGGTTACTAAATAAAAGTTCACATGCATTTATTAGGCCTCCTGAAACACAAACACAATCCTAAGGCCAGACTTTGATTTCTTGCTCCTTTTTTCCTCAAACAACAGGAGAGGAGGGTGAATTTAAAAAAAAAAAAGCAAGTGTTGTCACTAAACGGATGGAGCTGAATGTCCCCCTCAGCTAACTACCGCAGCGACGGGGGACAAAAAAAAAAATTCCTCTTCTTCAAAATGGTAATTGGCAGGAATGAGAGAGAAAATAAAAAAATAAATGTTAATTTCAAACATATAGATTTTATTTTTCATGATGCATTTTTTTGCTGCTTCACTTCATCCCACACGATTTATTACTCAAGTGGGATTGTCCAGTGGGAATGATCTTGAAAATTATACAAGTCATTTCTTTTTTGTAGGGCCTATTTATGTTGTTGCCTGCATGTATCTGCATTTTTGCATTGAATTCTTTGGTAATTTCTGTCAAACAAATTTAAATGGAGAGTCGTAAACCAGCCTGTAACCACCTTCTAATTTGTATAGTTGTCTATGCACAGCACCTCAGCAAAAATACATGTTTTTCCTGTCCTCTACCTACATAACCTTTATCTTGTCTGATGATTTTGGTGTGCTTTCTGCAGTAGTTTTTAGTTTGCACCTGCACAACATCACTGTCACCAGACTGGTTGTCAGTCACTCAGTATGATCAGAAATGAAATGCATAAATGCTGGTGGGGAGGTCAGTAGTGAGGACACAGCTGATCTGTGTAGACTGCATATATGCAGTTTAAAGAGGGGTGGCTGAGAGTCCCAAGCCTCCAAAAATGATGAGGGAGCTCTCCACCTTATGTCAGATTTACTACACAGCTGCTGCAGAGTTATAGAATGCACATGAATAAATGACAATCCAGTAACTGCTCTTTTCAAGATTTATTGATAGGTTGTGATCAATGGGCATACGTACACAGACTGGAGGTGACAGATTGAAGAAACTGCACCAGTCAAATGGAACTTGGGAAATCTTATGTAAGGAATCGACGGGGAATTGTGCAATCAAACGCTGTACATGCATATGTGCGACTAGATAAAATGAAATAAACCACCATCTCAGCTTATTGTTTTGCTTATACTGCCTCGCCTTACGTGCATGTGGTTGCAGCTGTACTGTAATATATACCTACTTTTCTGGAAGAAACTAAGCTCCAGATAACCATTTCTTCCAAAACAAAACAATTCCAACAGCAAGCTACTAAATGAGCTCATAGCAGAAGTACGCAAACAGTCTAAGCGTTGCTTGTGTGGAGCTTGTGAATCAATAACTTGTACCAGGAAAAATTCCAAATGCAGCTTCCACTTTTTCAGCTTGGAATTCGCCAGAACGATTTTTAAAGGGGGATGAAATTCCGGCACGGCAATGCAGAGAAATCGTTTGTTATACCAGGCACAGCTTTAGCATCAGAGAGCTAGCACACCCTTATGAAAACTCTCAGTGGTAAATGGATAGTATATTTTTTCGTAAGGGCGCACGATGGAAGTTCCCGGCTGACCCCGAATAAGTGAAATGACCGCTTCCCAGCAGCAGTGAACAAACCCAAACACGCACCCTAAGCTCTGCAAAGCCTGTGCCTGTTCTAACTGCAGGCTTATCAGACCAACTTAGACATATACAGCGTTGTGAAAAATTATTTGCCCCCTTCCTGATTTCTTTTTTTTTTTTTTGCATTTTTGTCGCACTTAAATGTTTCAGATCAAACAAATTTTAATACTAGGCAAAGGCAACCAGAGTAAATATAACATGCAGTTTTTAAATTATGGTTTTATTTATTAAGGGGAAAAAGCTATCCAAACCTACCTGGCCCTATGTGAAAAAGTAATTGCCCCTAATTCCTAATAACTGGTTGTGCCACCCTCAGCGACAACAACTGCAATCAAACAATTGCAATAACTGGCAATGAGTCCTTCACGCTGTGGAAAATTTTAGCCCACTCTTCTCTGCAGAATTATTTCAATTCTGCCACATTGGAGGGTTTTTGAGCATGAACAGCCTGTTTAAGGTCATGCCACTGCAGCTCGAGCGGATTTAAGTCCGGACTTTGACTAGGCCACTCCAAAATCTTCATTTTTTTTTTTTTTTAGCAATTCAGAGATGGACTTGCTAGTGTGTTTTGGATCATTTTCCAGCTGCATAACCCAAGTGCGCTTGAGGTAACGAACTGATGGTTGGGCAAACTCCTGCAAGATTTTCCGGTAGAGAGCAGAATTCATAGTTCCATCAATTACGGCAAGTCGTCCAGGCCCTGAAGCAGCAAAGCAGACCCAAACCATCACACTACCACAGCCATGATTGACTTGTGGTATGATGTTCTTATGAAATGCTGTGTTAGTTTCATGGCAGATGTAACAGGAAGCGCACCTTCCAAAAAGTTCAACTTTTCTCTTGTCAGTCCACAGAATATTTTCCCAAAAGTCTTGGGGATCATCAAGATGTTTTTTGGCAAGTGTGAGATGAGCCTTTGTGTTCTTTTTTTTTTTTTTTTTCAGCAGTGGTTTTCGCCTTGGAACTCTCCCATGGATGTCATTTTTGCCCAGTCTCTTTCTAATTGTTGAATCATGAACACTGACGATAACTGAGGCAAGTAAGTAGTCCCCCCAGGAATCTGAGGAGAAAGTGTTGATTCCGCGGAGAACATTCCTGATTCTGCGGAGAGCAATTCTTGATTCCGCGGCTTGAAAGTTGATTTTCCGCGGGCATTAAAAAAAAAACCTAAAATGACCAGTTATAAAGCAAATTTATGTAATAATGAAGCAAAAGTTCTCTTATGAAATTATTTTCAATACCAAAACACTGCAAAACATTGTGGTTATAAAATAAGCAGCATCAATATTCTTTTTGTCCCTCTTGAGCAGATTTATTTGCATAACTTATAAAGTGCAAAACATTTCACCAAACTATGGGTGAACGAGGCTTAGTAACTGAACAAGTGCCAAAGATCAAAGTAAAGATTTAAACAAAGTGTACACTATTCACTGTATCCTCAGGATATTGTAAATGTTACTGCATACCATAGACTGTATAAAAAGATGGATGAAGCTACCGTGATGTCACCCACTGGTTTGAAGATGAAGAAGTGAATCGAAGATCCGGGGAGGAACATGGCTCTGGATCTGACCGTATCGGACGAGGACCAAAGGATAGCGACGCCCCAGAAGCATATTCTGGCTTTATACTTTATTCTAGTTTATATGGGACCATAATTCACGAAAATGAATGTCATGATATATCGAAGGAGACCTGAAAATTGCTATAGCTAACATAAAATGATGTGAAAAATCATTATTTAAATTAAAAATCAGGTCGGAAAGTAGGTCATTTTCTCAGAATTCTATTGCATTGAACTTCTTTCTGCAACCACTGACGTTGCCATCTGCTGGCCATTAAATAGAATGCCATTCTACGGTACTTCCACATGGGCTTCTTTTTCAAATCAGGGTGCTGCGTCCATCTTTTTAAGTTATGCTGCATACAGCAGAAAAAAATCAGTTTCCGTAACCGGCATCACCAGCTGTGAGTCTTAGATCCTGTTTATCTGACCGCAAAATCTAGCGGCCGGGATGAAAAATACATGTAAAATATAAAATTCTGCACCTCGCCCTATATTCCGCGGACTGCTTTGATTTCCGCAAGGGGCTTTGAAATCTGCGGTAAATTCTGCGATCGCGGAATCGCAGATTCCTGGGGGGACTAAGTAAGGCCTGCAGTTCTTTAGATGGTGTTCTGGGTTCTTTCGTGATGTCCTGGATGACGTCCTGGATGTCGTCATTGCGCTCTTGGAGTAATTTTAGTAGGCCAGCCACCCCTGGGAAGGTTCACCACTGTTCCAAGTTTTCTCCATTTGTGGATAATGACTCTCACCATGATTTGCCAGAGTCCGAAAGCCTTAGAGATGGCTTTACACCCCTTTCCAGACTGATAGATGTCAATTTCTTTGTTTCTCATCTGTTCCTGAATTTCCTTAGTTTGCAGCATGACATGTTGCTTTTTGAGATCTTTTAGCCTACTTCACTTTGTCAAACAGGTTCTATTTAAGAGATTTCTTGATTCAAAAGGTCAGGCAGTAATCAAACCTGGGTGTGGCATGTGAAATTGGACTAAAAATGTGGTTAATCACAGTTAATTCATGATTTAAGAAGGGGGGGGGGGCAATTACTTTTTCACACAGCGCCAGGTACGTTTGGAAAGCTTTTTCCCCTTAATAAATGAAATCATCATTTGAAAAATGCATTTTGTATTTACTCGCATTATCTTTGTCTTGTATTGAAATTTGTTTGATGATATGAAACATTGAAGTTTGAAAAATATTCAAAAAATTAAGAAATCAGGAAGGGGGCAAATATTTTTCATGGCACTCTACGCCGCCTCTCTGGTTAGCTTCAACTGTAGCGGCTACGATCAGGTAATGTTATGATAAACTACCACCTGGATTGCTAACCAAAGTAACACAAGCATACCAGTCAGAGTGACTGCATAGAAGTTAACCAGGAGCGTTTCCAGTAGCGCGACATGCAAAGAAACATACGGTAGTAAAACGAGTGCTCATAACAATCACAGAGACCAACGTTACCTGGAAATACAGGTTTTTACAGACACTACGTTCCGTTACTGTGAACAGACGACTGTCAACTCGACTGGCCAGCGCGGTAAAATGGAAATAGTCCATGCAATTGTTATTCCGGACAGCTTGATTCTTTATTTTTCAGAATGGTGATACCTTCAGCGTGGATGAAAGATAACATACACTCAACAAAAATATAAACGCAACACTTTTGTTTTTGCTCCCATTTGTCATGAGATGGACTCAAAGATCTAAAATTCATTCCAGATACATAATATTACCATTTCTCTCAAACATTGTTCACAAATCTGTCTAAATGTGTGATAGTGAGCACTTTTGCTTTGCTGAGACAATCCATCTCACCTCACAGGTGTGCCACATCAAGATGCTCATCAGACACCATGATTAGTGCACAGGTGTACCTTATACTGCCCATAATAAAAGGCCACTCTGAAATGTGCAGTTTTGTCTCACAGCAAAATGCCACAGATGGCGCAAGCATTGAGGGAGCGTGAAATTGGCATGCTGACAGCAGGAATGTCAACCAGATCTGTTGCTCGGGCATTGAATGTTCATTTCTCCACCATAAGCCGTCTCCAAAGGCGTCAGAGAATATGGCAGTACATCCAACCGGCCTCACAACCGCAGACCACGTGTAACCACACTAGCCCAGGACCTTCACATCCAGCAGGTTCACCTCCAAGATCGTCTGAGACCTGCTACTCAGACAGCTGCTGAAACAATTGGTTTGCATAACCAAAGAATTTCTGCACAAACTGTCAGAAACTGTCTCAGGGAAGCTCAACTGCATGCTCGTCCTCCTCATCGGGGTCTTAACCCGACTCCAGATCGTCGCCGTAACAGACTTGAGTGGGCAAATGCTCACATTGGATGGCGTCTGGCACGTTGGAGAGGTGTTCTCTTCACGGATGAATCTCGGTTTACATTGTTCAGGGCAGATGGCAGATAGCGTGTGTGGCGTCATGTGGGTGAGTGCTTTGCTGATGTCAATGTTGTGGATCAAGTGGCCCATGGTGGTGGTGGGGTTATGGTATGGGCAGGCATCTGTTATGGACGAAGAACACAGGTGCATTTTATTGATGGCATTTTGAATGCACAGAGATACCATGATGAGATCCTGAGGCCCATTGTTGTGCCATACATCCATGAACATCACCTCATGTTTCAGCAAGATAATGCACGGCCCCATGTTGCAAGGATCTGTACACAATTCTTGGAAGCTGAAAATGTCCCAGTTCTTGCATGGCCAGCATACTCACCGGACATGTCACCCATTGAGCATGTTCGGGATGTGCTTGACCGGCGTATACGACAGCGCGTATCAGTTTCCATTAATATCCAACAACTTCGCACAGCCATTGAAGAGGAGTGGACCAACATTCCACAGGCCACAATTGACAATCTGATGAACTCTATGCGAAGAAGATGTGTTGCACTGCATGAGGCAAATGGTGGTCACACCAGATACTGACTGGTTATGAGTCCCCAGACCCCCAATAAAGCAAAAACTGCACATTTCAGGGTGGCCTTTTATTGTGGACAGTCTAAGGTACACCTGTGCTCTAATCATGGTGTCTGATGAGCATCTTGATGTGGCACACCTGTGAGGTGGGATGGATTGTCTCAGCAAAGCAAAAGTGCTCATTATCACACATTTAGACAGATTTGTGAACAATGTTTGAGAGAAATGGTAATATTGTGTATCTGGAATGAATTTTAGATCTTTGAGTCCATCTCATGACAAATGGGAGCAAAAACAAAAGTGTTGCGTTTATATTTTAGTTCAGTGTATAAAGATTACTAGCCTTCCAGGAGGAGGCGGGCAGAATGAAAATAAAAATCGCCTTTTGTTTTAAATTGCATTTTTGCAATTTTTCTGAGCGGCGGGCCCAAGGACATGCAAAAAACTATTCTTATTTTTTTTCCTCCTTATTTCAGGGAATTTCAATGGCGGCGGGCCCGGGGACCAAGGAATAAAAAAAGACTGGCCTAAGCTCTGAAGCACTTTTGGTGATATAGGTAATTGAAATTTTATTACGTCAGTTGTGAACTTTAATGGTTGCAGAAGGTCAAGTTGAGGTCAGCAAATGAACTTCTTATATGACTTCCTAAATGTCATTATACAAACCTGGACTCAATCTGTGATCATTTGTGATTTGTGATAAATCATTGAATTCTCATTAGGTCACATTTGACCTTTGAAGGCCAATACGAATGTCACCAGATGAAAGTTCATATATGACTTCCTATATGTCTGCAATACAAACCTATGCTCCATCTGTGACGTTTTGCCAATATGAGTCATTATCATTGTATTTTGTCAAGTTTGACCCTCAAAGGTTGCCAACATTCAAACTGAATTCACCAAATGAAAGCTCATGTGACTTCCTAGATGTCAGTACCACAAAGCTAGGCTCCATCTGTGACTTTTTAGTGACAGAAGTCATTGAATTTTCACCAGATCAAGTTTGACCTTCAAAGATCAATATGAAGGACACCAAATGAAAGTCCATATGTGACTTACTATACGTCTCTAATACACTCTAACGATTTTGTTGATATAAGTCACTGAAATTTCACTGTATAGTTTGGCCGTTGTTTGTCACTGAAGGTCAAGTTCAAGGTCACCCAATGAAACTTCATACATGACTTCCTAAATGCCCACAATACAAACCTTACCTCTATTTGTAATAGTTTTGGTGATAGAAGTAATTAAAATTTAACTATGAGAAGTTTGACCTTCGAAAGTCAACTAAGGTCAAGTTGAAGACCACCAAATGAAATTTCATATGACTTCCAATACATCTCCAATACAAACCTACACTTTATGCATAACGATCGGGCTGATAAAAGTCATATATGACTTCCTATACATGTTCAATACACCTGTGTGCCCAATCCTCAATATTTTCAAGCCTAGAAGCCTTTGAAAATTGTGACATTTTGCTTGACCTCAAGTTTGACCTTTCAAGGTCATCTAAGGCCAACTTTAACACAGCCAATTTATTGGTTATATATAACTTCCAGTATGTCAGTAATACAAACTTAATCTCTATCTGCAACCATTTTGCTTCCATAGGCGATTTGACCCATCCTCCATAAGCCAATGTTAAAGTACAATGCCCCCACAACTCGCACTCACACTGTACATAAAGTGAATCGAGGGGAGTTGATTGCCAGATATAGAAAAAAAGAAATCAAACAGTTTTTGAGAAATAATTTTTTGAAATTCCAAGCCATATCTTTTAACATTGTTCATTTTCCCCGACTTCAAGTTTGACCTTTCAAAGTCATCAAATTTAACACTGGCAAAATATAGGTCATATATGTCTTCCTATATTTTGATAGTACATACTTAACCCCTTTGCGCAGAAGCCAAATCTGGCTTTTTAGGTGTTACCTGATTTAAGGCTTTATAATTTAAGATTGCAGCTTTACAGACAGGAAAACTTTGGCTCAATTGAGTCTAGACACTTGAAGCATTTAGACTCCCATCAAATTATAGTTTATTTTTATGATTTTGTTGGAGAAAAGGGGCTGCAAACATAAAAAATCTTCATGAGAATTCACCATTGAAATAGAAAAAAAAAATAATGCTGACAATTGAAAAACTGCTGGGGCCTAAAACTATACATTTCTGGGATCATAAACTTCTTGACCACAAGTACAATTCATCTTTAACATTCCATTTTAGATTACCCGCTTGCTATGAGACAAATTAGACAGCTATCCAGGTGTCTCTCCAAAGTCTGACATCCATCAACATTTTTAACTGTCAAATCAAACATGAATCATATATTTAACACAAATAAACTTTTGGGGCTTGAAATTCGGCATGAACTAATGATTTTCTGGTTGAGTTTTGCATGAATTAATCAATATCAGTGCAGTGGAACATCATTGGTCACCAGTAACCTCTCAAAACATGCCTTTTCTCCATAATAAAGTTAACAATATTGTCCATTTCTCTTCGAAGTACCCCAAGCATTAAATGAAGTGCAGATTTAACAGCTATAACATTCACGCAAGACCAAACATGATATGAATAAAAAGCTAACCGCTCTCACATCCGAGCTCATAACCTTACACCTTATAAGGGTGAAAACTCACTAACTCAGTAATATCTGAATTCTGAAATACACCCTATTTTAACAGAACAGAAATTTCACTTTCAGGAAAAAAATACAACGACATATGCCTCCATATTCATCAGAGTGGTGTAATGAACGTACCAAGGGATCTACCGACCTGCATGGGATGTATGCATTTGGAGAAACGAAAACCTCGGCATTCGATGTCTTTAAACGCGGTATAGATTCTACAGCAAAAAGCCAAATTAAGCAAAATGCAAACAGAGTAGAAGTATAACCTGTTTTCTTCATTGATGCCCCCCTCCAGAGACAGATGTATCGGGTAGAAGGAACGTTCCAGTTCTGTTTCATTCGGAATAATTCCCGTTGACCGCGTCCATACAACATTTAAATCTCGTAAATGAAACTGAACACTTCTGAACGGTCTCGAGTGTCTTTATTTCTTTGATATCGCATCATTTTCAGCTGCGCAACCGCGGCCAACATTCGAAGAATACAACCGACCCTACTTTTACGCTTAGCTTTGTATCCCATTCTTATTGTCCGATCAATGTATTTCAGTTATAGAGGAAAGTTAAGACACTGGGGAATGGGATAAGAAACGAGTCTGTCAACACATCGTTACCGGGGAAGCTTCACGAGGACGTGAACTATAACTGTAGAGTTACGCAGATGAATCTGAGTATATCATTGAGTGACTGGCTATCGACACCAGTACTTCGGTGGATAGAAGGGAGCGCTGAATTTGTCGATGGAGGAATCTAAGCGTTAATCCATGGGAGGGAACTACGCATATTTTGTGTGTGATGATTGTAACTGACAGTAAAATGTGAGAGAAGCAATACTATGTCGGATTTTTTTCTTCACAAAACGTATTTTTTTAACCACTAATTGGAATACTGTTGGCTCACTGTAGCTAAAATGGTTGCTACAGAGTAGTACGTTTTTTTTCTGTCGCAAGTGATAATTTTTTAAAACTACTGGATCGATACTATGGGCAAGGTTATTGACCAGTTTGCACATCAGGCTTAGCTGAGGAGTTTAATCCATGCTACTCCTGAAAAACAGGGATTGGAGGGAACTTCTCCATACTATAAATCGCGTTTCAGCTCTGCCTGCTTGTGAATATCCAATAGCTGATCCGGGGGTGCCATCTTGTGGTCGAGTACTGTAACTTAAGTGCTTACATTTGCATTTCTATAGACGCGAGCGTCTACATCTGCAGAAAGGGGTTAACATTGATGGTACCAAAGTAAGTTGATTGCCTGACTTTCATTCATCATTCCATTTTTGAGAATTTATTTTTTTTACAATTTCTCAGTCCTATATTTGGGGCCAAAATTTCAAGGGCCCATAAAACTGACAAAAAATGATTCATTCAAACATACAAAACATCTGGAGCTATGGTCTAGCAGTATGTTATGGCAAATTTACACGAAAATTCATCAGGCCAAAAAATATCTAAAAATTGTTCCGGACGACAGACGCTGGACGCCACACCATGACAAAAGCTTATCGGCCAGTAAGCTAAAAAGTAATCAGCAATCCACTGAAAATATTGACCTGTCTGTTTAATGGCCAAAATCAATTATTGGCTTGGAATCCTATAAGTTTCAAAAAAAATATTGGGCACAACACCTGAGGTCAATGAGGAAAGAATTTCTCACCACCTGCCTCATGTAATATTAACACTCCTCTGGTCATCCAACCCTACAGAAAACCCATTTTTTGCCCATCAACTGGAGTAGGAGCTCTTCACTTCTGACTGTGTGCACCTGTCTGTGTAAATTTTTGGCACTTTATTTCCCTGTTTCTGGGAACATGAATTCCCCTGTTACACAAAGGCCTATTATTCTGTTCAACTTGAGGTGGATGAGACATTGTGAACATAAGTAAAAAGCAGTTTGGTGAACTTCCAGGTGCTCAAGCTACATGAGCGACGTAATCTGAGTAGCGCAACTTTTTTTTTCTTTAAAAGGACAGTTTTACAAAAAATACGGTTTTATTTTGTTAAAAACTGAGCTGAGTTAGAAGTTCCATTAATGAAATGTTTAAGATATAGAATCCAATTTAGTCGACAATGCATCATTTAACAAGCATAGAGAACTAAACTTATGTGGAAAAAAAGGCATGTCACCTGACCTTTGTGTAACGTTAGTAACGCTTGCAAAATGTAGTCTGCCAGCAAAACCACTGGGAGTTCATTCTGGGTTTTAACTTCTAATTTAGATGATGGTCAGAGGTTGCCACAATGTAGAACTTAAGAAGTTCTGTCAATTAATGCAGTAGTGAAACAACTTCATACCAGAGCCTCATGCAGTAAATGTAACGTGAGTAATGCTGGAATTGCTTCATTGTTCAAAATGCCATGGATGACTCGAGCCCTCAGGGAGCGTGCCATTGGCATGCTCAATGCAGGAAAGTTTCTCAGGGCTGTTGCAAGAACTCTTAATGTCCATTTTTTGCATAAAACACCATTTTGAGGAACTGGGCGGGACAGCAAACTGCCCACATGCATGACAACCACGTGTGATAACGCCCCACAATCAGCACAACCGAACTCTACATCTCTGTGACCGTCTGAAACCAATCGCTGCATTTCTGCCTGAATTGTGAAAAATCACCTCCAGGTAGTCCATATTTGTGCACGTTGTGCTCTTTGTGGATTGTACATCACCTTAGCTAGACAAAAAATCAGTTTTACTGGATGAGCAGACACGTTTCACAGCCAATGGCAAAATCGAGGACAGTTTTCTTTTACGGACGAGTCACGTTTCCAACTTCAGAGAGCAGACGGAAGGTGGATCATTATGCTGGCATCAGTGTGGTGCGCATGGTAGCATATAAAGGTGGAGTGCTGGCTCAGGAAGGAATATTCCATGGATATTGCATCCAACTGCATTTCACTAACAGCAACTTGAATGTAGTGTGATATCGACACTGCGGCCTATTGTCCTTCCATTCGTCCATCAAAACAACGCAATATTCAAGAATGACAATGCCAGACTCCACCCATTCATGCAGAGCTTCTTGAGCCTGAAAACATTTGTGCCCTTGAATGGCCAGTTTAATCCTCGGATTTGTCCCCCATCCGGCATCTTTGGGATTCCCTCAACCAACAAGTTCGTCATTGGTTCCCATATCCAGCCAATATCCGCCAACTCTATGCAGCTCTTGAGTAATAGCACGTAGTAGCGTAGCCGTGAATAGTCTTATTTCAAATTATGTTCAGGTGCCAGGTTGATATTCAACCAAAGAAAGAAACTTTCCAGCTTCACCACAAACATTGGGAAAAAAACATCAAAACAAGTATATTCGAGTGAAAATAGAATGTATTAAGGGGTCTTCAGGGTAAAGTTTAGAAATAACCATAATAATGTAAAAATAGGACCAAGGGTCCTGTTGCTTACCAGCAAGTAATCTCATAGTGATGATACACATTACGAAAATTTCATGTGAAGTTTGACATTTGAATCATTCAAAGTCAATGCATAGGTCACTAAATAAAAGTTCATATACATTTATAAGACCTCATGTTATATAATCCTAAGCTCTGAATCTGTTTTGGCGATACAAGTTAGAGCTGCACGATATACGGAATTGTGGTTATCGCAAGCGCAATAAAAGTAACTGCCACTATGAGACAGACAAGACGAGCTTGCTCATTACCTTTTCTATGACACATACCTAATGCAGTCACGAAATGCTTCCGGGAAGAAAACTACGTTTTGAAGTCCGCTAATTACCAGCAAGGTTGACTGCCTCCATCGCCTTGGCCTAATTAGCTTATTTAAATCAATTCCCATGTACTTTGCCTAACTTACAATCAAGCCATTCATTCAGCCAACTGACTGATCAAAACCAAAATGTGGCCAGTAGTGATTAAGAAGAGATAATGAGAAGCAGACAGACCTAACCAGGCTGCCGTGTTAGACTGAAAGAGTGTTAGTAATCTGAATAAATAGCAGACCTCAAATCAAAATCTCTCTGTCTCTGTCTCTCTCTTTTTGCTCTTTCCTCTTTCTCTCTCTCAAATTCTGTTTTTCTTTTTCTGCCCTCTCATATTCTCTTTGATTTTCTTTTTCCCCCTCTTTTTTCTCTTCTCTTGCTAATTTTTCTAACTCAAACTGGCTTTGTTTTTCCTTTTTCCTCCCTTTCAATCTCTAGCATTTTTAATCTAAGTTCCATTTCTACATTTGGATTTTCCGCTGGAAACTGTTCCAGATCTCCTGATGCAAACACATTTTCATCAATGTAATATTAAACAATCGCTTTTCGCATGGCTGGTTTTACCTCTGTCAGCTCTAACTGTCTACATATTTCTAGCAGTTCTGTCTTTTTAAAAGTCTTCAAAATCTCTACGCTTGATGATGCCAAGAAATCATCCATTGCTGTTGATCTGTCTATATATATATATATATATATATATATATATATATATATATATATATAAATATATATATACATATACACACAGGGCTTAAAGTTCTCCGTCCTGGGGACGGATTTCCGTCCTGGAGATTCCCTAGGGGCTATTTCCGAGATCGATGTAGATTTGCAAAAAAAAAAAAAGTTATATGGGGGGTGGGGTGGGGAGGGGGGTAGCCATGGCCGCGATGTCAATGAAAAAAATTTTAAAATGCTGCATATACTTGCTAGTGAAGTGATTTCCAAACTGCGATGCATCCCTCCCCAAGGAAATAATGTAAATTTAAACATCTATGAAGATACGCAGCTCAGAGTGCACTCAGTGGATTATTTTCTTAAACATCGAAAGTGGATTACACCATGTGAACATCAGGTATGATCTAAATATATAACGTTAGCGTATATTTACTGGGAAGGTAGCAGTGGCAAAATCCTCATCATAGAAGCGCACCAAAACGTTCAGCACACGGTCCATGTTTGTATTGGTGGCCTCGGCAGCATTTAGAGAAAAATAAATCATCTTCAACTTGTCTGATAACCAGTGACGTGCGGTGGAGGTTGGTTTGGTGAGGCAAAAGCCTCCCCTTTGCTTGATTAGCAATCAGACGATTATCTAGTTTAGTAAGACTATTCGGCAGAATGACGGGCCAGTTTAAGTTCCCGCGGCGTTAGTACATCGAACCTGAAATGCTCAACAGCAGATTTACGCGTACTAGCTTCCAGGAAGCCGAAGCAATGTCATTAACAAATATTAACGCAGATGCAACGACTTACCAACCAACGACTCGGTTTTGCATCCAAACAAAAAGCGGGCGTTCGTTTTCAGTCTTTTTTCGTAATCCAATTAATAAAATGTTTAAAAACAGAATTACCGAGCCGAGACTTTTTCCTAACTGATTATTCAGATTTCCATCCTTGCAGTCTCGAACTGCAGTGTATACGTGAATTAAGTTATTCTCTCCTCTATCAGCATCAGGCTTCCATAAGGCTTGGTCTTAATTGTTTTCATTGTAAATCAGGAACAGTACGTGGGAAAGGTTCAGAAAATCCTGTGATAAAAGTTTGGGTCACTTCCTCATCTCACCGCACGTCTCTGGCTTTCTGTAAGCAAGTACTCGCAAATCTGCAGTTTCGTGAGCATTTCAAGTTCGATGTAGCCTACTGATAAATAATGCTGCGGAAACTTAAAATGGCTTGTCATTCTGCCGAGTAGTCTTTCTAAATTCGTTAATCGTCTGATTGCGAATCAAGCAAAGGGAAGGTTTCTGCCTCACCAAACTGACCTCCGACTGCACGTCACTGCTGATAACTGCTTTTTTTATCTGAGTGGAAATTCCATGGATGTACACATATGGCGCCTGTGTGTTTTAGTGTTAGTAGACCATGTACTAGTGAACTGTATCGTGATGAAACTGTATGACACAGCAAACTTCTAATAAAGTCATCAATCAATGACTGTGCAACTGTGAACGAAAGGTCGTGCTCTGCGATAAATGTGCAGATACGCACTTTATGATTGCACACACGATCGGTCATTGATTCGTTGTTGTAATGTATTCTTACGTTATCTTGCATTAAAAAAGCATTGTTACGTGTGCAAATCCACTATTCTGGGTAATGTTTTAGATCAACCGCGTCTGCAACTACTGTATCATGATTGGTTGGTGTATTCACCGCGTTGCATTGTTTGACAAAATATTACCCACGTGTGCTGTCACTGCTGTGGTACTGGTTCAGTCTGCGAAAAATCATGGAGCGGTTAGTTGTGAAGGAAGGATTAGACGTGATTAATATTGACAGCACTGTCAAAAACAAATGGAGGTGGGCTTGGTTGGATGAGATAGGTGACACAGGAAAGCCATTCAGGTCCTGGTGTCAAAAATTGAAGGAACCAGGAGCCTGTTTCTGTTATGTTTGCAACAGAAAGCTGTTGTACGGTTCAAACGGCAAAAAAAAAAAAAAAAAAAAAAAAGCTTTTCAAGCACAACAATCAACCATGTTTCAGGTCAACACTGGAAACAATGTCTGGTGTAGCCAAGCTTCAGGCTTTTGCTTTTGTCACAAAAAAAGAAAGAATGAATAGTATTTGCTTATCAGAATCTGAAACGGCTCGTTGAATTTTTGATGTTGTGACTTTTGATTTTGTTGCTAAAAAAAGAGAATGAACAGCATTGTTTATCAGAGAATCTGAATAAAACGGCTTGTTGAATATTGATGTCGTTTTAGTTTTAATGCACAGTATTAATAATGGGAACCCTAAAATATAAAGTAAAAGGTCAAATGTTATCCACTAAAGGTACTAACATTTTCTTTTTGAGCTGCCAACCAATGGGTTTTAAATGTCTCTTGAAATTGACTCGTGTTCTCACTTGCAACCATTCCTCTCCCCTAATGCAAGGTGCATACTGGTTCATATGACTACTATTTTTTACACACTGCTCAGCAGTGTGAAAAAAGAATAACATGATTAGACTGGTTTGCTAGACTAGTGTTAACTAAGTCTGAGCAGGTGCAGTTAGTATATTAAAGATTTGTCAATATTGCCAATGCAACAGTACAGCCTGGTAATACTACTTTTTCTCTGCACTGGCATTTTTATTTAAAAGGTTGTAACAGCTTGCCTCCATTTAGTGTAAGTCAACATATAATTTGCTCCCACCCAAAAAGGCGTGTGGGGACTGGGGACCCCCCAAAATATATGTGGTCTGTGTGCATTTCATGCGGGAAAACCACAAAATTTGCGCCGTGGGCCCTGCGGGTGCTTCGCGCCCGCGCATGTGTACTCAAAAAAAAATTGCCAAGGTTGGCAGGTCTGCTGCTGCTACGCACTTTTGCTTTAAAGTCCTACAGTAATTTTAATATTTGAAATAGACCAGACTAGCAATAGACAGACTACAACTTCAGCAGGTGTTTATGTTAAAACGAAGCACAAATTGTACACATTCACAATTAAGGCATTTGAGAACTGTGAAGTAGCATATCACCCAATTAATTGGTGTGTGCTGGGCGCACAATGTTTATATTTATCTTATATTGCCATTGTCTAGGACAGAGGCCAGGGCTAGACCGTTGCAAGCTTAGAGCCCCTTTCAGAAGGTCTTATCCCACGTCTGAAATTTTCAGTCCTGGGATTTTTTTTTGCTTTAAGCCCTGTATATATATATATAGGAAATATATATAATATATATAGGAAATTTTAAAAAAACAATTTCACAATTTGAAATGTTAGATTTTCAATAAATGACTCACACAATGGTTTATACCGGACAAGCCCCCAATTTGTTATGGCCCCACTTTGTCATGACATTGACAGCAAGGGATGACAGACAAAATTTTAAAACTTAAACAGAATTTATTTCACAAAGACTAACAACCAACCAACAATTTATACTACTGACCAAGATTGACATATACAAGAAAAAGAATATTTACAGTCCCTTGAGATGGGGTTGCTTGGTGATGTCCTGGGACAGGGAAATGCTCCAACATAGGCAAAAATCGACAAAAAAACTTCACAGGTCTTGAACAGAGTGACAGGTCTGGTCAAATGTATCCTTCTCCTTGCAATTTCTCCTACTACTTTACTCTCTCAATTTTTCTCCTTATATACTCTCTTGTAGCCACCTCCCACCTTTTAGACTTTTTTTCTGGGACTTTCCCCTCTCAGACATGCCTAGGACATGCTCAAACCAAGATCCAGACTGGGCTTAACAAAAAAAAAAAAAAAACAATACTGCCATCTAGTGGCTTTTTCCACATTACAATATCTAAAACTGGAATTTGGGATAGTCATAATTTAATTGTAGATATCTACTATCAAGTTAAAGATATCTCAAATTGGAGATATCTTTCACTTCCATTCTGCCTAGTCAAAATGTAATTAAAGATATCTTGAATTAGAGTTTTGACTAGGCGAAGGCCAGAAAGTTACGGCAAGCGGGAGCGGCGCCGCGTGTTGATTCAAAGCTGCATTCAAACGCTATGTTAGAGCAAGCAGAGGCCGAAGTTGTTTTTTAGTGCGTTTTTAATGCCGTAGCCCGTCCACAACAGGAGTTGTCAAATGCACAGGGTTTAACGTTACATTCTGCAACAACGACTCTTTCAGCTGTTACTCCATAGGTGCGTTTCCCTAAACTGTACTTGCTAACTAAGTTAGCAACTTGCATAGTTCATCCAATCACATTCAATGGGCCCAACTATGAGTTAGCATGCGATTTCATGAAACGCATCCCAGAACGAGAACTGCAGTCAAGCCATCACCAGTTCGAAAAACAACGGTCAAACTATCACCGCTGAATTTGATGCGAAAATACAGTGGACAGCTCAGTAGTAAGGTCACGTGATACAATAGCTGTCAAAAATCGGCTTGTTGAAAGAAATTGAGGCTTTTTCAACAAAGGAATGCGTGCATTTTGTTCAGGAAAACATCGTGAACAACTTCCATGGTTTGGTTTGAAAAGGATTTTTTTTTTTTGGATATTGTTGATATTTTGTGCAGATTGAAATAGGAGATTTTGGAGAACTGCTGTTACTCCAGATGAATTGTATGTCACTGTAATGATGTTTTACTTTTAGCAAAATAGGATTTTTATTTACTTCTTTTTTCAATAAATAGTTGATATTTTGTGCCGATTGAAATGTGAGATTTTGGTGAACTGCTGTTACTCCAGATGATGAACAATTGCATATCACTGTAATAATGTTTTATTTAAAGCAAAAGAAAAAAAAGAAAAAAAGTAGATTTTACTCTGGCATTAATGAAGGAATTGCCATTAGAATTGGTCATTTTAGGTAGACAAAAAATGAGAAAATTCAAGCGGGGACCATAATATTGTGTAATTCAAAATGTTTGTGGAAATTAGTAGGCCCAAATCATACTGCACATACTGTAGTAAAAGCGTATTCAATAAAGAGAGAATGCCTGGGTGAATCATCAAAAAAACAGCCAAAGTATGGGCTTTGCAATTGGACGCAACTAAATGGGGGCGTGTCTGGGGGCCTGTAATGGTTAAAACTGAAAAACTTCATAAAAATTTGCACTTGCAACACTGCATGCATTCCAGTAGAGGATGTCTGAATAGAAAGAGATTCCATAGATATAATAAATTAATAGCTATCAAAATTGGTATTGTGCATGTGCGAATGCAGATGATTGGATGGGGGGGGGGTCATATTTGAGGGCCTCTAGTTCTTACAAGTCAAAAAGTTTGTGAAATATAACACCTCCTTTCCATGCTTCATGTTTTCTTGTACAAGCACATTGAGAATGAAAAGATTCCATGGTGGAATTATTAAATAAATGGCCATCAAATTAGGCACTGTGCAGTATGTGAATGAAGACAATGGAATGGGTGACCATGAATTAAATTGAATGGATGACTGTGTTTTAGTACCAATAATTTATCAAAAGAACTTGCATACAATATTACTTGTAATATTTTACATCTAGCGTCAGCCTAATGTACCGGTAATTTTTGAATCAATGTGCATCACCTGAAGTACTTTGTACTGCCTTGGTTGAAAAAAAAAAAAAAACGTTAGCTTGAACTTGTCTTACTCGGTCCTCCGGCCCACCTACATTTGATGGTTTTTATTACAAACACAATTGCAATTGTATGTTTTCACTAAACTATTCCTATTGTCTTCTTAGGTGTATTTACCCTCTTAACCTTCCACTTTACCAGAAATATCCATGTATGCCTTGCAAAATAAAATAACCTTGAGCATATTGTTTAATTTCCTCTCATGCAAATTATTTCAAGTTATTATATAATCTTACAGACCGAATAAGTCAATGATAGAATTAGATATCTCCAACTTAAGTACCTGAACACAAGTGTTTTATTTATTTCAAAATTGTTTTATTGACCTAAACATAAACATGACAGAAAATAGATTGGACTAATTGCTTGCCCAATAAATGGTTAGTTTTTTAGACCATATGTTCATAATTTCACAAATGAAGAACCCACCGATTCTCTGTTTTGATGTTTCAGTTTTTTTTTCTTTTATTACGCTGTTGTTCATGAATGCCATGAAGAATAAAATTTACACATGCATGTTCTAAAATACATAAAACAACATCCAATTGTCTGCATTGGCACATTACACAGTATCAAATTTAATGGCCATTTATTTCAAAATTCCACCACAGAATCTCTTCATATACTTTGGGCTTATAGTAAGATCCATGTAGTATGATATGCAAGTGTCACTTTTCACAAACTTTTTGATTTGCAGGAATTAGATGTCCTCAAGTATGACGCACCCCATCCAATTGTCTGTATTCGCACATTGCACACTACCAAATTTGATGGCCATTTATTAAAAAATTCCACCACAAAATCTCTTCATATTCTATAGGCTTATAGTAGGATAGATGTAGTATGATATGCAAGTGTCACTTTTTCACAAACTGTTTGATTTGCAGGAACTAGAGGCCCTCAAACATGACCCCCCAATCCAATCATCTGCATTCGCACATGCATAACAATTTTGATCGCCATTAATTTAATATATCCAACATGGAATCTCTTCCTATTCAGACATCCTCTACTGGAATGCATGCAATGTTGTATGCAAGTGCAAATTTTCATGAAGTTTTTCAGTTTTAACCATTCCAGGCCCTCAGACACGCCCCCATTTAGTTGCGTCCAACAGCAAAGCGCATACTTTGATGATCAAATGTAGGTGGGCCGCAGGACCGAGTAAGACATGCTCAAGCTAACATTTTTTTTTTTTTTCAACCAAGGCAGTACAAAGTACTTCAGGTGATGGACATTGATTCAAAAATTAGCGGCACATTAGGCTGACACTAGATGTACAAAACCCAAAACCAGTGAAGTTGGCACGTTGTGTAAATCCTAAATAAAAACAGAATACAATGATTTGCAAATCCTTTTCAACCTATATTCAATTGAATACACTGCAAAGACAAGTTACTTAATGTTCGAACAGGTAAACTTTGTAATTTTCTGCAAATATTACCTCATTTGGAATTTGATGCCTGCAACATGTTTCAAAAAAGCTGGCACAAGCTTTTGTCGGCGTGAGCTGATTGTCGAACAGTTTAAAAACAACATTTGTCAATGAGCTATTGCAAGAAATTTTGGGATTTCATCATCTACGGTCCATAATATCGTCAAAAGGTTCAGAGAATCTGGAGAAATCACTGCACGCAAGCGACAAGGCCGAAAACCAACATTGAATGCCCGTGACCTTCGATCGCTCAGGCGGTACTGCATCAAAAACCAACATCAGTGTGTAAAGGACATCACCATATGGGCTCAGGAACACTTCAGAAAACCACTGTCAGTAACTACAGTTCGTCGCTACATCTGCAAGTGCAAGTTAAAACTCTACAATGCAAAGCGAAAGCCATTTATCAACAGCACCCAGAAATGCCGCCGGCTTCACTGGGCCCAAGCTCATCTAAGATGGACTGATGTAAAGTGGAAAAGTGTTCTGTGGTCTGACGAGTCCACATTTCAAATTGTTCTTGGAAACTGTGGACGTCGTGTCGTCCGGACCAAAGAGGAAAAGAACCATCCGGACTGTTATAGGCGCAAAGGTCAAAAGCCAGCATCTGTGATGGTATGGGGGTGTATTAGTGCCCAAGGCATGGGCAACTTACACATATGTGAAGGCACCATTAATGCTGAAAGGTACATACAGGTTTTGGAGCAACATATGTTGCCATCCAAGCAACGTCTTTTTCATGGACTCTCCTGCTTGTTTCAGCAAGACAATGCCAAGCCACATTCTGCACGTGTTACAACAGCATGGCTCCGTAGTAAAAGAGTGCGGGTACTAGACTGGCCTGCCTGTAGTCCAGACCCGTCTCCCATTGAAAATGTGTGGCGCATTATGAAGCGTAAAATACGACAACGGAGACCTCGGACTGTTGAACAACTTAAGCTGTACATCAAGCAAGAATGGGAAAAAGTTCCACCTGAAAAGCTTCAAAAATTGGTCTCCTCAGTTCCCAGACATTTACGGAGTGTCGTTAAAAGGAAAGGCGATGTAACACAGAGGTAAAAAGGCCCCTGTGCCAACTTTTTTGCAATGTGTTGCTGCCTTTAAATTCTAAGTTAATGATTATTTGCAAAAAAAAAAAAGTTTCTCAGTTTGAACATTAAACATCTTGTCTTTGCAGTGTATTCAAATCAATATAAGTTGAAAAGGATTTGCAAATCATTGTATTCTGTTTTTATCTTCGATTTACATAACGTGCCAACTTCACTGGTTTTGGGTTTTGTAAAATATTACAAGTAATATTGTATGCAAGTTCTTTTGATAAATTATTGGTACTAAAACACAGTCATCCATTCAATTTAATTCATGGTCACCCATTCCATTGTCTTCATTCTCATACTGCAAAGTGCCTAATTTGATGGCCATTTATTTAATAATTCCGCCATGGAATCTTTTCATTTTCAATGTGCTTACACAAGAAAACATGAAGCATGGAAAGGTAGTGTTATATTTCACAAACTTTTTGACTTTTAGGAACTAGAGGCCCTCAAACATGACCCCCACCCCCCCACCCCCCATCCAATCATCTGCATTCGCACATGCACAATACCAAATTTGATAGCTAGTAATTTATTATATCTCCTCCAATTCAGGCATCCTCTACTGGAATGCATGCAGTGTTGCAAGTGCTAATTTTCATGAAGTTTTTCAGTTTTAACCATTACAGGCCCCCAGACACGCCCCCCATTTAGTTGCGTCCAATTGCAAAGCGCATACTTTGATGGCTTTTTTTTTTGATGATTCATCCATGCATTCTCTCTTTATTGAATAAGCTTTTACTACAGCATGTGCAGTATGGTTTGAGCCCACTAATTTCCACAAACATTTTGAATAATACAATATTATGGTCCCCGCTTTAATTTTCTCATTTTTTTTTGTCCACCTAAAATGACCAATTCTAATGGCAATTCCTTCATTAATGCCAGAGTAAAATCTACCTTTTTCTTTTTTTTTCTTTTGCTTTAAATAAAACATTATTACAGTGATATGCAATTGTTCATCATCTGGAGTAACAGCAGTTAACCAAAATCTCACATTTCAATCGGCACAAAATATCATCAATTTTTTGAAAAAAGAAATAAATAAAAATCCTATTTTGCTTTAAGTAAAACATTATTACTGTGACATGCAATTGTTCATCATCTGGAGTAACAGCAGTTCTACAAAATCTCACATTTCAATCTGCAAAAAATAACAATTTATTGGAAAAATAAATTATGAAAAATCGTTTTCAAACAAAACTATGGAGGTTGTTCACAACGTTTTCCTGAACAAAGTACACGCATTCTTTCATTGAATAAGCCTCGGTTTTTCTCTCAACAAGCCGATTTTTGACAGCTATTTTATCACGTGACCTTACAACCGTGCTGCCCGCTGTATTTGCGCATCAAATTTTCAGTGGTGATAGTTTGACCGCTGTTTTTCGAACTGGTGATAGCTTGACCGCAGTGAACAGGGAGAGATTAGTGTTCTGACACCATCCAGACTTCGTCGTAGGTCCTCAAGTATGTCTGGAGCGAGACAACAAATATTCAATACGCTATAAATTTGTACCACCAGTCTCTAATGAACAAAGCCCTCGTTCGCCACTAATTCCGTGGTGATAAGCTCTTTCTATTTTATGGCATTTTCTATCAATCTTACCCACAACAGCATCTGCCATTTCTTCCACTAGCGATAGCAAACGCTGCACAATAATTCTGATTAGTCATGACGACGTTTGAGATATCTTTAATCTTCATTCTGCCTTGTCAAAACTGAATTGCAGATATCTAAAATTGTCAGTTAGGATGTGTGACGAGTCGAGTGTCGCTTTCAGTGACGTCCCGGCTGGTATCTGTAATTCAGTTGTGACTAATCAAAACAGAATTACAGATATCTCTAACTGTAGTTTTCACTTGTCAAAATGATATTATAGATATCTTGAATGAAAATTCTGACTAGTCACAATATAATTACGACGAGTCAAAATGACATTGTTGATATGTGTAATGTTAATGTAATGTTAATCCCGGATAGTCAAACTTGGCTATTAAATGTTAAAACGGCTTGCCATATGTGTCATACAAAAGGTAATAAGAAAGCTCGTCTGTCTGCCTCATAGTGGCAGTGACTTTTATTGCGCTTGCGATAACCGCAAATTCATATAGCCCAAGCTTAGGCATAATTATTTTAGAAAATCAAATTTATCACTAGTAAGTGCACATTTCCCAGGTAGGAAGCTCCTCCGCTCCAAATCTACCGCGGATCTGCCCCGGCTCCAGCTGATCCGGGGCATATCCGCGGCAGATCCGGAGCGGAGGAGCTTGCTATCTGGGTTACACTCGTTTCAAACTTTTCTTTATTTTACGGTTACTCAATCGAAGGGACCGCAAGAGTACATTAACTAGCTAGCTTGCGTTTCTTTAGTTGCTCAGTATATAGATGCCTACGGACACTTCGACCGTGATCACATTTTGACAATGGCAGATCTTCCATTGTTAGAGGAATAAGCTTCTGTCCGAAGTGAGAGGAACTTTCTGCACAGAGATCTCATCCGGGAAAGTGAGGAGTGGCTGCTCGTTTTGTGTGGCACCCAGTAAAATGTCATGGAGGAACACTGATAAAAGTACAAAGAAGAGTGATCTCAGCAGGCTGTATTTTAACATAATTACCCTCATGGTGCTCCGATCGAGGCAGGGGGGACTCATCATTGTCCCCACCGGCTCGTATTCCCACGATGGAGGGGGGGCTTGTATTCCCACGATCAGTGCTGTGACAGCTGGAGGTTCCAGTCTGGTTGGCCTCCACCAGTCCGTGCGCTGTTGCAACCCATTTTTTGGAGGCGATCTTAAAATCGGACCACTTTTTTAACCTACATGTAAAGCATTTGGATTGTCAATTATGTAGGCAATATAACATGAAATATCGTGGATCTACACTGCCCGGCCAAAAAAAAAAAGTCGCAGACTCAAATATTTAGTTGGAACCCCTGTAGCTTTGATTACAGTGCATATTCGTCTTGCCATTGTTTTTACAACTATATGCAATGCCAGAACATTTATTTTCGATCAGAAATGCCATAATTTTTGGCTGAGATCTTGTCTTCTCGATGTAGTGGTTGAACCACATACCACATACCGAGAACCACTCGGTAGTCTTTCAGTAACTTTTAATGCGTTTAAGGTCAGGAACTTGTGGTGGCAAATTTGTTTGTGAAAATAATTCCTCATACTTATTTTTGTCTTTCATGGTTTTCTTTGCTAAATACAGGCCAATAACTTGCCCGTTCTGAAATTATGTAACATCTTTTCCACCATCAAAGGATGTGTCTTCCAACATGATTTTTAAGGAATAACTAACGATGTGCTTCATCATTCAGGGTTAAAATGATTATTGCCAGCTGAAACATATTAATAACCGGAATAATTATCCAATTATAGAATTTTTTCAATAATTTCCAAACGGTGACTTTTTTTGGCCGGGCAGTGTATAAATTGAATTTATTAAGGCAGATATTATTCGCACTTCTACGTGTGGCCAATGCTACATTTTTTTCTTGACCACACTTGCAAGTGCGCAAGTTGATGACCATTCCAGTGCCGCTTAGAAAGTACCTCTTAAACAAAGTTGGGCCAAGAAAAAATTTTAGCTTTGGACACACTTAAAATAAGTGTGGGCAATGGAGAAATGTGCATCTTGGCCACATTAATAAGTGCGTCTAACAAGAATTTTGGTCATTTAAGCGCGTCCAAGCACAAAAATGAAGTGTGAATAGTCACTTCGATTTGTTAATGATTTAAATAAAACCTCTGCTGTACTTCAGTTTTCCACCCCAACGGTGTTTACTGCAGCAGCAATAGTTTTCCTAACTGCAGCCTACTGGGCTCCCTTTATGCCACTCTTAAGACTTCCAAATAAAATAATTTTGTTTTTCTCCATCTATCATCGGCCTGCTGATAAAACCTTGTATCTTCAAAATGATAAACTTTACAAGAGAGCAAAAAAAAAAAAGTTAAATTTTGCATGCAAGAATGCAGTTGAGCTGTGTTCGGGGGGAATGACTATTTTTCCTCCAAGAATGTATCCAATCAATGAAATTTTGTATTTTGCAATGTTTATGCCATTATCGTGGACATACAAGTTTTTGTTTCTCATGAAATTGTAGATACGGGGTTTATCAACAGGCCGACGATATTTCCTCTTCAGTTAAGTTCTTTCTTCTTTGCAGTCTTTCGAGAGTCCATGTCGTAAAGTGGGCAGGACTATGCCTCCCGGAGTATTAATTTATAGGGGCGTGTCATGTAAATTACGATGGTTTCTGCCGCCAGTTTACCTACGCCACGGCAGTTCCAAATCGAAATCTGCGACGTACACACTTTTAGTAAATCAGACGTGACACCTGGCGAACAATGATATTTACAACAGAGTCTACACCAGATCTTATGCAAGTTTGATAAATGAGGGCCAGTGTGTCAATTGTGAACTTTAAATGTCACAGGAGGTAAAGTATAGGTCAGTAAATGGACTTCATATACGACTTCCTAAATGTCTCTACACAAACTTTGGCTCAATCTGTGACCATTTTCGTGATAGAAGTCGTTGTAATTACACTGTGTAGTTTGACGCTCAAAGGTCTTTAATAGTCAAGTTGAATGTCACCAAATGAAAGTTCATATGTGACTTCCTAGATGTCAGTAACACAAACCTAGGCTCCATCAGTGATCATTTTAGTGATATAAGTCACTGAATCTTCCCTAGGACAGATTTGACCTTCGAAGGTCGATATGAAAGTCACCAAGTGAAAGCTGAAATATGACTTCCTATACGTCTACAATACAAACCTAGGCTCCATCTGTGACCGTTTTGGCAATACAAGTCAATGTAATTGTATTATGTCAAGTTTGACCTTCATAGGTCACCAAAAGTCAAGTTGAATGTCACCAAATGAAAGTTCATGAGTGACTTCCATTAAGTCTGTGTTGGGGGAACCCGAAGCAGCCAAGATCCAAATCCAAAAATGGAGTCAACCAAACCAAAATATGTGCAAAAAATAGTAATGATTTTCCCCAGAGGTGCAGGAGAGGGCTATTTACAGTGCAAGCCACCAAAAAAAAAAAAACAAAACGAAGATTAACTTTTAAGGGGAAAAAAAACAAACAAACAACAGAACATATTTGCAATGGGTCTAATAATTCCCACCTTACAAAAGCATTGCCTTTCCAAGAAACCAACCATCTGCCCAACCAACCACAACTGAATGCCAAGCAGCCCTTTAAATACTTTTTCCCCTTGATGGGAGAAACCAAGACATTTGCCATTCACTATACAGCACAGTACTTAAATTATAACAATTCATTTGGTCATACATACAAACAATAATATTTAAAGCATTAAAAACATAATTATTATTGCAGCAGACAGAGTAATTTATGGCATTTTCTGCTCATTCCTTGAGCTGGAATATTCCACCCTACAGTTTACTGCTCACAAATGCACTGGTGTACGAGTGCTCGGTTTGGTTTCCCATCCACCCCGGAAACAACCATCCCATTGTCTGACCGAACAAACAGGTAGCTTGCACTTATTTTTCATCTGCTTTTAGCACTGCATTAAAACATTTGAAACAAAGTAAAACTGTTTGCCTAGATGTTAATTTGACCGTAGCTTCACCCCCTCCCATTAGTTGGCCTAGCTAATGGTGAGCGCAAAGTTAAAACAGTTTAAGAAAACTTAGCTCTACATGTTCACGTGCACGCCATTATATTCAGATGCTTGTCCCAGCTTTCGCCGACTTCTAACAGCAGTCACAGGTGCGTAACCAACAGGGAGGCGTACATTTTCTGGACAGAGTTCAATAATCACAACAGTCTCAGTAACGGGCCAGCAGCTCCGTTACAGTCTGTGATACAAACTTAGGCTCTATCGGTGATTTTTTTAGTGATAAAAGTCATAGAATTTTGACTCGGTCAAGTTTGACCTTCAAAGGTCAATAGGTCACCAAATCAAAGTTCACATTTGACTTCATATTTGTCTCCAATACAAACCTACCCTCTATCTGTAATGATTTTGCTGATATAGGCCATTGAAATTTCACTGTAAAGTTTGACCATTGAAGGTCACTGGAGGTCAAGTTCAAGGTCACCAAATGAAACTTCATACATGACTTCCTATATGCCCACAATACAAATCTAAGCTTTATGTATAATAGTTTTGGTGATAGAAGTCATTGAAATTTTGCTATGTGAAGTTTGACCTTCAAAGGTCACCCAAGATCAAGTTCAAGGCCATAAAAAGAAATTTCATATATGACTTCCTATAAGTCAGGGGTCCCCAATCTTTCCCAGGAAGGGCCAGTGTGGGTGCAGGCTTTCATTGCAACCAAGTAGTTCCACACCTGATACTACTAATCAACCCCTAGACTCTTTGCTAATAAGCTTGATTAGTTGCATCAGGTGTGTAGCTGCTTGGTTGCAATGAAAGCCTGCACCCACACCGGCCCTTTCTGGGAAAGATTGGGGACCCCTGCTAAAAGTGTTTAATACAAATTTGTTCCCAATCTTCAATAATTTCAAGCCTAGAAGCCTTTGAAAATTGTACCATTTTGTTTTGACCTCAAGTTTGACCTTTCAAGGTCATCTGAGGTCAACTTTAACACAACCAAGATATAGGTCATGTATGACTTCCTATATGTAGATAATAGAATCTTGATCTTCATCTGCAACCATTTTACTTCCACAGGCCATTTTGCCCATTTTCCAAAAGACCCGACGCTTAAGTATAGCGCCCCCACTAGACCCCCTTCCTTCGATTCGATCAAAATAACACTCGCACTGTGTATAAAGTGTATCAAGATGAGTTGTTTGCCAGATTTAGAAAAAAGTTATGACAGTTTTTGAGGAATAATTTTGTTGAAATTTCAAGTCAATCTTTTAACATTGTTAATATTTTCCTTGACCTCAAGATTGATCTTTCAAAATCATCTGAGGTCAACTTTAACATAGCCTATGTATAGGTCATATATGACTTCCTATATGTCGATAATACAAATTAAACTCTATCTGCAACCATTTGGCTTCCACAGGACATCTTGCATATTCATAATGTACTAGGGCTGTGCTTAAAAAAAAAATCAATATGGCAATATATCGTGCCGTACTCCCTGGGAATACGCGTATTGATGCAAATACTGCTGTATCAGTACTGTATAAAATACTGTGACGGGAGTTTTGAACAAGAAACATCATCTATGGTGCAGTGCACAATACAGCCAGTAGCTGACAGCAGTGATACGAACAGCACAAAACAAACATGGATGAAAACAGCGTAAAACTCTGTCAACCGCCGGCCAAACTAAAGGCAAAAATATGGGAGCATTTTGGATTTTTGGAGACACCAGGAAGTCGGGACTTGGACATGAGTCATGCGATATGCAAGCAATGCACGACCGAAGTAAAATACGGCAGCAATACAACAAACCTCCGTCTTCACATGACGAGACACCATGCTCACCAGCAGCTAGCAACCAGTACCACAAGACGAGTGTCGTCTGACTCCTCTCAACCAACCCTGAATGAGGCTTTCAACACGTGTTTTTGTGCTTTATATATAAAGACTTGCTAACTTAAGATAAATGTATTCTGTACATTTTTAAAAGGCTTATTTGTCATTGACCCACATCTGTGACTCATCTTGTGTATTTATGAATGTTATGTGGGCTTGGTTACAAGTAGAATTTTATATGTCGATTTCAGAAGAGTCAGGACTTTGTACCAGAACAAGAAGAAAGGAGTCTACCAGTGCTATGGCGGACTTATCTGGAGAGACATTTTCTCCCCCCAAAAAAACAAGGCTCACCCATGTCACAATATGATCAGGTACTGGATGAAATCAAAACATGCAAAGAAGCAGAGCCATTGGCTCTTACTGGGGATCCACTCATGGTGGAGAGAGCACCAATCTGCTTTACCCTAACTGTCAAACTTAGCTAGAAACACCCTCTGCATCCCAGGTACAAGTGTAGCCGCAGAGAGGGTATTCTCTAGTGCCAGAGACATAGTTACAGCTCAGAGGAGTGCTCTGAAACCTGAGCAAGTGGATCAGCTGTTGTTACTGCACAAAAATCTGAAAACATGTTAAGCCTTAGGTCCCTGTACAAGGCCACTTTTCAGTACGTTAACAGTTTTGTTTTCATTTTTTCTAAAAGAACTGATCTGTCAGTTGGACATCCTTACATCAAATAGAGGTGCCCTTAAAGTCAAGTGAAACTGGAATGGCTGTTGCATTAAAAGACTAAAAGCACAAGAGACAACAGAAAAGGCCATTTTAAGTTAAAGATTGAAGAATATTTTATTTGCATTTATGCTAAACGTGGCCATGTCCCCCGCTAGGTCACGGAAAATTGACTGGGGTCGGTGTATCACACTAATACACACTGAAGTCAAAGATGAATGAAATCGGTCAAACCGTTCTAGAGATATCGCGTTCACAACAAACAGGACGTGACGGACGAACGGACGGACGGAGCTGAATACTATGTCCCCCGCTCCGCTCGCTACCATGGTGGCGGGGCACAATTAAGTGCCACGGGAGACTTTGATACCAGAGTGGACCAGTATGCAGGCTTTTGTAGAACTTTGTGCGTTAGAGACAAGAATCCAGCTTGATTAAATAGATTTTAAAAACTTTTAAAAACCAAAAAGATACCGTCTCTCCTTGTGAATGCTGTAAGCAATAGTTGAGAATAAACCATCCAGAACTTGACTGGTAGGCACAACTGAAGATCCTCCTTGGGGCAGCTCCACGATCAAAGCAGCCGGAAGAATTGTCGTTGCCAATTTCTCCTTTACCTTATTTTTTATTCTTAATTCCTACGCTGACACTGGCCTGCAACCACGTTTGGCTACCATCTCCCGAGTCTATGCACTTCTTCATCCCACATCACCATCCCATCATTCCCATTAAAGGACACCCCACTATAGCCTGAGGTCTTGGGTTGCAAGGTGGAGTTTTAAAGCAACATGGTAGATAGGGGGGGGGGAGTGGGGAAACATAAATTTTAAAAAATATATCTAAAAAAACTCAACATTATCAGGTATGGCCAGTTTTCATGAATAACGCATACCTATTAACTCTCACGCAATCAGCGTCAGTTTTAATGGCATATTCATGTTCCCCTTCTGTAGTCAGCAATTACTCAATGCATATGTGAAAGATTTATTATTTTTTATCATATTAAAAATAAACCACAAGAACTCACCCTAAGTCACCGTTGACCATTAGGTATGGTCCATACAGCGAAGATGTGTAGCAATGCAGCAGGTCAAAGGCGGACAAAGCCAATGTTGATTTGTCAATTTGGACAATAGACCCCATCCCTTCATCATCAATGCCGCCTTTAGATTCTTTTTTGTCTGTTTTAATCATTGATCAAAATGCATTGCGATATGGTCATACTCCCTACTGGGAGTTTTTTTTGCCTCATTTGCTGTAGTGGGGAATAGGCTGGGCACTGCCCTTTCATTTATTTAATCTCTTAATGTAAAGTGTCTTTGTGACAGTGTCTGTGAAAAAATAAATTGAACTGAATTGAATTGAATTACTATCTGTCAACACCTTAATGAAAGTACAGTGAGTTTCTGGACATGGTCACATTTCTCACAATAAGAAGTGTTTTGTTTACATTTTTGTTCAGCGTATATACCTCTATCAGTTAGACATGAACAGGTTGAAGCCAAGTAGCATTTTTGAGAAAAAATCGGAACGACACTAGGCAAACCAACTAAATTGTTCCCAAGAGAGTTATGCAAAGTGAATCAAAAGTGTGACATAAACGAACACACCAGAGAGGATGAGCACTCAGGGAGACTTTTTTTGGACTTTTCCATTTTCGTCCTATTTTGTGAATTAATTTCACTTATTCTTTCAAAAATATTCTCCAAAACAAATGGGTAAATGCTCACAAAATTCTGCCTGCTTTTTGAAAAGACTCCATTATATAAATATACTTTTTAATGTTTTACAAAAACCATCCCAGAAAAAGATTTACCCTCACCTTCTCGTTGTAATTGGGCATAGTGTCCCTATGAACAGTGACAATGTCCATGTAGTTGTAGTGGCCTTCCTGACGGATCTTCTCCAGCACTGGGTCATCTTCATAAAGGTCTACATTCAACTGAAAAAAACAAAAACCAAAGAATGTGTGCATTACACAAAACAACTTTTCGGCTCAAGCAAATATACCGCCAATGGCTCAGTATTAAATTGCAGTCATGCAATGCAGAGCACTCAGGCAATCATTTTGTCATCATCATTTTTCTGGGCATTTTCTGGCCCAAACCACCGATTAATTTTCAACATTGATAAACTACCGCATAAGGTTCATGAATCCACCAGAGAAACCTGCAATATCAATTTTCTTTATGACAAAATGTTATTTTTAATTTTTTTTTGTTTGAGGGAGAGGCCACCCATTATGGGGCCCCAGAAAGTGTCACCAATGATTATAACATTTTCTTATAAATGCACATTGTAGCGGATAAATTTTCCTAATGAATGAAATAAAAATTTGTTGAAATTGGTGTCATACTGCGGAGATAGGAGGATATTTGTTCAAAAAATATGTTCTAAAATGGAGATTTCAAACGGCCATGTGTGTAAACAACGGTATATTTGATAAAGTTCCCGACCATGACACACCGTTGTAATTTGTTGAAATTTGCCCTAGGGTATGGCTAACATTCAAAGAAAAAACCAGGATGTGTCGACATCGGTAACATCTTCATCAACACTCTATTTAAAATTACGTAAAGCCTCTAATAAAAATCTCTGCGGATAGGCAAAAGAGAAATGACATTCCAAATTTAGAGCTGGATTTCAACTGGGACTTTTACTGGCTTCCCGCAATCCAGACCACCAACAAATTCATCTGAACTAGGCAGATAGAACTTACCGTACTCCTAGGAAATTGCATCTTATGAAAATTACAACAGATTCTCTTTGCTCTTTATGACCTCTGGGGGCCCATGGAACATTTTTGCACATGTTCTGGGAGTGCCCACCTGTGGCTCACTTTTGGAAGGAAGTAGCCTCTTATTTATCCAATACGTTTTCTGTGACCATTTCTGTGTCGGTTCCCACTCTGATATTGAATGACCTTTCTGGACTAACAATTTGCAGTGATGTTGATAGGCTTTCAATTTGGAGAGTCCCCAGGACACACAGGTGGTCATTTGAGTGGGTGTCTGGGAAATTCATTGGGTCCCCAATGGAAAAAAAATATTTATTTCTATTTCTTATATTTCCATTTCTTAAATTGTAGTGTTAAACTCCTTTGATGGTGGTATGGTATGATATGGTTATAATTAACAGATATATTCATGTATGTACACAAAACAACAAAACAAAAATATAAATGAAACACTTTTGTTTTTGCTCCCATTTGTCATGAGATGGGCTCAAAGATCTAAAATTCATTCCAGATACACAATATTACCATTTCTCTCCAACATTGTTCACAAATCTGTCTAAATGTGTGATCGTGAGCACTTTTGCTTTGCTGAGACAATCCATCCCACCTAACAGGTGTGCCACATCAAGATGCTCATCAGACACCATGATTAGTGCACAGGTGTACCTTATACTGCCCACAATAAAAGGCCACTCTGAAATGTGCAGTTTTGTCTCACAGCAAAATGCCACAGATGGCGCAAGCATTGAGGGAGCGTGCAATTGGCATGCTGAGAGCAGGACTGTCAACCAGATCTGTTGCTCGGGCATTGAATGTTCATTTCTCCACCATAAGCCATCTCCAAAGGCGTTTCAGAGAATATGGCAGTACATCCAACCGGCCTCACTACCGCAGACCACGTGTAACCACACCAGCCCAGGACCTTCACATCCAGCAGGTTCACCTCCAAGATCGTCTGAGACCAGCTACTCAGACAGCTGCTGAAACAATTGGTTTGCATAACCAAAGAATTTCTGCACAAACTGTCAGAAACCGTCTCAGGGAAGCTCAACTGCATGCTCGTCGTCCTCATAGGGGTCTTAACCTGACTCCAGATCGTCGCCGTAACAGACTTGAGAGGGCAAATGCTCACATTTGATGGCGTCTGGCAGGTTGGAGAGGTGTTCTCTTCACGGATTAATCTCGGTTTACATTGTTCAGGGCAGATGGCAGACAGCGTGTGTGGCGTCGTGTGGGTGAGCGCTTTGCTGATGTCAATGTTGTGGATCGAGTGGCCCATGGTGGTGGTGGTGGGGTTATGGTATGGGCAGGCATCTGTTATGGACGAAGAACACAGGTGCATTTTATTGATGGCATTTTGAATGCACAGAGATACCGTGATGAGATCCAGAGGCCCATTGTTGTGCCATACATCCATGAACATCACCTCATGTTTCAGCAAGATAATGCACGGCCCCATGTTGCAAGGATCTGTACACAATTCTTGGAAGCTGAAAATGTCCCAGTTCTTGCATGGCCAGCATACTCACCGGACATGTCACGCATTGAGCATGTTTGGGATGTTGGGGTAATGGCCTTGCACAGAACATCAATGTTGGGAAAAATGCAATTTGCCTAATAATATCAATATTATTAATTTGACTATCCAAAAAATATGATATTGTCATATTAATATCAAATATTAATATAAATACCTCGGGGCACCACCCTTCCTCAGTGAAGGGAAAACGATAGCCAATTAATAAAACCTCAGTCTCAATATCCACTAAGCTATTAATTTGGAAATTGATTAATAATTAAATTAATAATTGTAACCAACTTACCCAATCAATAGTTAGATTGAAGGATTCAGAGTTCTGAATAGTAGAGGTTGGCAGTTTCATTTACTCTTGTACAACATTAATAACCACAGCATAAGTCTTAAATGAATATTAATTTAAATGAAACAAGTTAAACACACAATCTAGACTACACTAAACACTATAACCACAATGAAGGAGGTGTGTGTGTGTGCGCATGCGGGTGAGAGAGAACAAAGGGATGATCTGAGGTGTGAGGGGGGGGGGGCCTTGCTGACCATGTGGAGTGGCAGAGGGCAACCGTACTGTAACAAAGACCATATCTTTGTAGCAATGGAAAGTTTATAGTTTTAAAGTCAGTCAAATGACTTAAAATGCTCAGTGTTAATTGTGTTTGTGTGTATTACGTTAAAATGAAGAGATGTGTGCGTTTTGCACAGGAAAGGCGCCGTGTTAGTCTACAGGAGGTTATTTGCATGCAAGAGCTTGTCTGCTATACATTAATACCACCCTGTCCAAGTAAAACACAATCCTAAAAACAATCACAACAACTATCATTTAACAAATACACACAGTCACTTTTAGTCTTAAAGGAAGGTTTGTGCCCAGTTGTTACCAGTCCTTAGTTGAGGAAAGAGGTTTGGCAGTTGCTGGAGGATCCGATCCTGGGGTATGTTGATCCGGCTGGGAAGAGCGGTTCTGGTGCTGCAAAAGTCTGTGTCTTTGCTGTGGGAAGAGGAGGGAGGCTGGCCGCTCCTCAAAAACAAGCTGTTGCTTCCAAGGCTGCTCTACTCCTGGTAGCGTGCCTGCTGCTTCAACATGGCCAGTCTATGCTGGGCCTAAGAGGTGGGGGAGGAGGACCCCAGCCTGAGCAGTCCGCAGGGGTCCAGAAGCCTCTCCAAGGGAGAGACAGAGAGTCCAGAGCCAAGAGAGAATAAGCAGAGAAGAGAGGGGAGCTCCAAGAGAGAGATAAAATGCTTGACCACTGCTTTTATGTACCTGGCCTGCTGGCGGGAGGGGCTTGCAGGCAGAGTGGTCATGGGAAATCCAGGGATCCATTTTGAATTTCCACACATATGAAAGTTTTCCTCCATGTGAGACCCCAACAGGGATGCGCTTGACTGGCATATACGACAGCGCGTACCAGTTCCCACTAATATCCAGCAACTTCGCACAGCCATTAAAGAGGAGTGGACCAACATTCCACAAGTCACAATTGAAAATCTGATAAGCTCTATGCGAAGAAGATGTGTTGCACTGCATGAGGCAAATGGTGGTCACACCAGATACTGACTGGTTCTGAGTCCCCAGACCCCCAATAAAGCAAAAACTGCACATTTCAGGGTGGCCTTTTATTGTGGACAGTCTACGGCTAGATTCACACTGCAGCCTGAAGTGACCCAAATCCGATTTTTTCTCCCCTATGTGACCTTTATCTGATCTTTTAATGACAGTCTGAACGACACAGATCCGATTTTTTCAAATGCGACCCAGGCCACTTCGATATGTGGTCCTGAAACCGATACATATCCGATCTTTTTACATGCGACTTCAGTCTGAACGGCCAGGTCGCATTCATCCGACCTACACGTCATCAACAAGCCAAACACGTCACTATTCTGCGCTGAAGCGGGAAGTTGAACGCGAAGAACAATGGCGGACGAAAGTACAAGAGAGACTGAGGGCTCCGAGTCTAGTCAGTGGAAGGAAAGCGAGGTTATCGACCTAATTAATATTTGGGGGGATCGCTGTATTCAGGCAAAATTGGAGGGCTTGTATCGCAACCGGGCGGTTTTTGAAACTATTTCAAAAGAAATGGTAGCGCGCAGCTACAGGCGGTCCTGGATCCAGTGTCAGCGAAAAATAAAGAGCATGCGAGCCAAATACAAGGAGGCTAAGGACTCAAACAAACCAAGCGGCCGAGGACGTGTAACTTGTCCATTTTATGAAGAGCTGGACCGTATTTTGGGAGACAAGCCTAGCGTTGAGCCGATAGAATTACTGGATAGCTGCGTTACTGAAGAGGAACCTTGCCCCGAGAAGAGCCCAGGTCTCGCAGCGAGCTCAGCCAGCCCAGCTAGCAGCTCTACCGGTGGGCTATTTACACTATTACTATTTACACTATTTACCGATGTACCTTATCATATTTAATTGCGAAGAATGACCTTATTATTTTGTTTAATGCATGCACAGGTGATGGGACCCTGGCATCACTTTCCTGCTTCAGCAACAGAAGATGGATCTCTAAACAGCAGTGCATTCACATCCACTGGCTGTAAGGAATCCTCTGATCTTTTGTCAAATTAACTTAAGCTAAATGTTTAGGCAGCACTCTACCTAAAAACATATGGCCAAATTCTGTCTATATAGAAATACTTGATGAAAGTTTAACTTCTTCTCTTAAAAATCCTATATTTAAAATTGTCACAACTTATCTTTGTTATTTATAACTGTATGTTAACTGATTTTTTGTGTGCCACCATATCTATTAAAACTTAACTAAAGGCATGTTATCCAACTAATCTATTCTTCTTTTTTAGCTACATCTGCAAAGACCAGGAAAAGAAAATCTAAAATGGAGGCAACTCTGGAAGTCTTTGCCGACAAGATCACCAGTGCTTTCCAAAATGAAGAAAATGACCTCCTGTTGAAAATGCAAGAAGCTCAGCATGAGCATGATCGCAGAATGTTCATCATGTTTGCACAGTTCATGGAGAGATCAAGCCATCCTCCACAGCCACCCCACTACCAGGCACCAGTGCCGTCCTCTCAGCTGTACAACCCAAGATATCCTCCTTCTCACCATCCGTCACTGTCTCCTATGGCTTCCATCTTCTACCCAGCCTCTGTCCTTTCTCCAAGATTTAAGTCAGCCACTGCCCTTCAACAATGCCCATCCACATCAGTCCTGCACTCAGCCTTTTTTCCAAACACCGGCAAACACACAAGATCAGCATGCTTTCAGCCTCCAGGATCATCCTCCACCCTTTCAGCCTGAAGATGAAGATTAAATCTAGACCAGATTTAATAAGTATTGTTCTAAATTGTTTATTTTGCACAATGTTAACGTTAAAGTGATTTTTGGTTAAGCACTTTTTTTCTAAATGTACATGCGAGCAGATGTCTCATTTGCATGTTTCATTTGGGGTTTCGCCAGGCAGGTTAAATGGCATATGCACCTTATAATAACTTATTTGTGAAAAATATGGCAACAATACATTTGGGTAGTTGTATTTTCTAATACCATAACACGCACTTTTTTTTTTACTGTTGAAAAAGTTGTCTTCCTGTCTATGTAGCAGTTGTTTTGTATTATTAAAATATGTGGACAACAATCTCACAACTATTGTCTAATAAATATAAAAGCAATACAAAGAATAGGATTAACCTTTTATTATATAAATTCTTAAAGCAGCTGTGGTAACAAGTAAACAAACAACAAAATGTGGTGTTGATTTATGGTTCAATGTTGGCTTTTAAAAAGTTCAGTCAGTGCTTCTCTGACTCTTGTTGGCTGCACATCTGCCAAGGCCCCTCCTTCAGCCTCTTTCTCAACATCAGCAACAGCTCCACCAGGTTCTTCATAGGCCTCACCGTGCATTTCACACACGTTGTGGAGAGTGCAGCATGCACTTATGACCGTGGGGACAATGGAGATGTCCACATCCATGCGTTTACCAAGGCACCTCCACCGGCCTTTTAGCCGCCCGAACGCACACTCGACAGTCATCCTGGCTCTGCTGTGGCGCTCATTGAAGTACCTCTGCTCAGCTGTCAAGGTACCTGTGTCAGAATATCCCTTTAAGAGCCAGGTTCAGAGAGGATAAGCAGGGTCACCAAGCAGCAGGATGGGCACTTGAACACCCATGATGTTTTCAGTGTCCTTAAGTTCACAGATAAAAGTAATAATTAGGACACAATGCATATATCATCAATAATAATGCAGAGGTTTTATATATCGTGCCGAATCCCCCTCCCCCTCTTCCAAGCGTACTCGCCGCGTGCCGCACGGCACACTCATCACCAAACGAACTAAACCATCTCTATCCCTATCCAACTCATATGGAATGCTATCCCTAACCCACAGGGAATGCTATCCCTCTCCCTAACCCTCACCTTAACCTAACTCAGCCACAAATAGTTTATTCTGCTCAAATTATTCTACCTAGTGTCTCCGGATCGGCCACCAGCATGAAAGACATCAAAATGGATATTCACTCGTCTCCTCATTGACAACAATAAATAAAAGAGAAAATGAATATATGAGGAAAAAAAAGAGTAAGAGTATATATATAGCCTGTGTGTCTATTTTTTTGTGTGTGTGTGTGTGTGTGTGTGTGTGTGTGTGTGTGTGTGTATCTTTCGATTGTCTTTCAAGCTTCAGTGATAAATGGAAACTAATGGCCTTCAGCTGGCAACAATCTCAGTTGGTGTAGTGGTTCAGGCCACAGTGAATGGTCTGATTAACATTGCATTCTCCAAAAGGTTCCTGGTTCGGATGCCACTGCAGATTCTAATGTATTGTATGAATTAACATTCAAAGATTTATTCACAGCATCGTCGATGGAAAGCAGAAAAAAACTAAAGTCCAAGAAAAAAAAAAAACATACGTAGTTCAAGAGATAGGAGATAGCGTGGAAGGCATGAGGTAGCAATGTGCATCGGCATTAGCGCGATGTTTTTTTTTTACGCGCGTCGCGTCTACCCCTTCCTTTTAAAATTGTTCCCCCATGATTCTAAACCCCCTTCTCACTCATAAAAACCCCCCAAAAATATTTGTGCCCCCTTTCAAAATTATTCTGGCCAAAAAAAACCCCAAAAAAGTAGAGGTTGTGAATGGTATGGTACTCTTGCCAAAACGGTACGATCAAATTAAGGGAATTTATTATGTATTGGAAATTATTTGAAAAGGTTTCAAAATATGACGTCACATAATAGTCGAACAATTTGGCCTAATTGCCTCACTAAGCGACCTTATTCGGTGAAATCAAATCAAAGTATTCCCGAACGGGGAACAACTTTCTCTTTCTCGCTGGCTCCATCGCACGCAATGACAACCGCACTGACAAACCTCAACTACTGACTACCCACGAGCTGCAGAAGAGAACTGGGAGATTTTGTAGTCGACTGACTGACTGACGACATTTCGCCGAGACGATACAAGCCTCGACACGGAGCTCCGTTCGGAGGTGCTTCACATCTTTGATACAGGCTCCGAAGCCTTGGTATCGACCGTAAGAGCACTAGCAAAACCATTACAATTAGTTTTGCTGGAAGAAAATCGATGGTACACTTAAGGATTCTATACGCATCTTCCCTCTGAATACAAGACGAAACGCCACTGACTTGCATGCAAGGAGCTATGAAAGCAACAGTCTCACCTACCTTCCAATGGCGAACTCCCAATAGAATTAATTGCTCCGATGAAACCGGTTTATTTGGGTTGTACTTGCCCGGCAGCGTCTGATCTTGGCTAATATTCGATTCGTCTAAATACCAGGCCTCCATGACGGCGAATTTTCTGGATTTAGGAACTGTATCCCAACCCAACCAACTTCTTCTTCTTCTTCTTATTCTTCTTTTGGTTTCATGGCGGGTTACAATAATAACTTATTAGGTGCATACCGCCACCTTCTGTACCGGAGTATGTAGCATGAGTTACTACAAGGATTACTGTATATCACCAAATTGTTAAATAATTAATAAATAATTAGGAGTTTAAACAAAAAAAAAAACCTCAGTTAACCTTAAATTCTACAATATAATCTTGTCTCCTTCAAATATTCCACTACAGCTTTCTGTGTGTCCTGTACCCCTTTTCCTGTTGTTCCCAGAATACCCTTGAGGCTCCATACTCTACCTGCCTTCGCAATCTTTCGTATTAATTCTGTCCTCTCTCCTCTATATTTCCGACAGTGCATTAGCACATGTTCCACATCTGCTGTCATTTTGCACTCTGGACATTCATTTGAATTACTTTTCCCAATCAAGAACATTGTTTTATTAAGACCTGTATGATCAAATCTTAATCTAGTTAATACAATCTCCTCTCTTCTATTACCTCTATATACTCCCTGTGTTGTAATTGATTTCTGCACATTGTAATATTTCCTTCCACTGCCATCCCTGTCCCATCTGTTCTGCCATTTCGTCATTCTTTCTTTTTTGAGTATTGCCTTTCCTTCTCCTTTACCAAAGAGTACATCAAAAGAGTTTGGCATTCTGGTTGCTTTTTTGGCTATTTTATCTGCTTCCTCATTGCCTTTTATTCCAACATGGGCAGGTACCCAACAAAATTGTACTTCCATCCCAATCCTTTGAAGTCTGAATAAAATTTGAATTTCCAGCATTAAATCTTCCCTGTTAGACAATGTAGATTTTAAACTTAAAAGTGCAGCCATTAAATCTACACAACACACTACTCTGTCAGGTCTTACTTCCTCTACCAACTGAAGCCCTATGATGATTGCCATCATTTCTGCTGTATAGACCAACATCTTATCAGGAATCCTATTTCCAATACTAATATTCATTAAGGGTATATATATTTCTGTGCCTACTCTATCATTTCCATCCTTGGACCCATCTGTATATATCTCTAAATAATTATAATATTTCTGTTTAATATAATGACTTGCTAGATATCCTATCCCACTCTCTTCCCATTCTTTCTTTAATTCTATTATACTTAAATCTATTCTAGGTCTTGGGAATAGCCAGGGGGGGACATTACTAATAGGCATAGGGGTATTGAAATGAATGCTTTCCAGTCTATATTCCTGTGATTTAGCCTTTGTTATCCACCTAAATCCATTACCTTGAAATTTATTATATTCCCAACATTCCTGAATAACACTCTTGGTAGCATTTTCATTACCACACTCACGTAGACGGCTCCAATATGTAAGTGTAAGTTTATCTGTTCTTAAATCTAATGGAACTTCTCCTAATTCTACCTGTAGTGCCTTGATTGGTGTTGACCTCATTGCCCCAGTGCATAACCTAAGTGCTTTATTTACTACTCTATCAATCTTATCTAATTGTGTTTTGGCTGATGCACCATATACAAAACAACCATAATCTATTATTGATCTCATCAAAGCTCTATAAATATACATCAATGCCTGTTTGTCTGCTCCCCATTCTTGCCCCACTATAGCTCTCATTAAATTAACAACTTGTCTACACTTCGTTTCCACCTTCTCCACATGTGTCTTCCATAGGCCCTTCTGTTCTAACCAAATGCCCAGATATTTAAATGTAACTACTTTCTCCATGTCTTGTCCATACAGTTTCAGGCTCTGATTATAAATCCCTTTCTTCCTTGTAAGAAGCATGTAACAGGATTTGCTTGTAGAAAGTTTGAATCCCCAATCATATAACCACTGTTCTGTTTTCCCTATTGCTTCCTTAATTTTACCCATAACACTAGAGTGATCTCATCCCCTTGCCCAGATGGCCCCATCATCAGCATAAAGAGTTGACCCGATCCTTCAGTCCAGATTCATAAAAATATCATTAATCATAAAATTAAATAAAACTGGACAAATTACACTACCTTGTGGTATTCCATCAATAATATCATCAGACAACTCTGAACCTACCTTAACTCTGAATCTTCGGTCAGATAAGAAATCTAATACCCAATTACAAAATCTTCCTCTAATTCCCATCCTGTTCAGTTTGATTAACAACCCCTCTCTCCACATAGAATCATAAGCTTTTTCAATGTCAAAAAATACAATAATCATTAATTCTTTCATTTTGAATGTCCTAACCCAACCTATGTGACTGTTCTTATTCTTCTTCGCTTCAATCTATCTTCTTCTTCTTCTTTCGTTTTATGGCGATTGACAATCTTTTTGTGCATTACCGCCGACTGCTGTAAATTCAAAACTTTTTTTTTTTTAAATAGTCATTTCTCAAAAAAAAAAAAAAACCCTCCACCCTAATCCGCATTCTTAAACAAACATAATTTTCTATGTATAAATTAATTACTAATCGTTTGACTCCCACCAAGTCCTTTCTCTAAAATTCCCTGGATCTTCTCTCCCTTCACGTTGGTCATTTCTAAAATATCCCTGGCTGCGTTCACCAACGTCCTTATCCTCTCCATTTTAGATTCTATTTCAATTGCACAGTTAATAACCATTGCTATAAATGCCAAGAATCTTCTTTTATTATATTCAAAAACTGCTTGTCCAGTTTACTTTGCTCTTTCCCCATCATTTCAATTGTATCCATTTCTTTCCCCACTGCTCTCTTTTCTATCCTCACTTTCTTTGCAGCCTCAGAGTATGACATCTTATTCAGTGTTCGTGTTCGCTCAACTTCACTTTCTAATTGCCTCCATTCACATTGCTTTGCTCCCGCTTCATGATTCCCTCCACAGTGACAACAAACAGCCTTTTCCATTGCCAACTCGCACTCTTCATCTGAACAACCTTCTTTTCCACACCTTCTGCACCTGCAGCACTCTGTCTTGCAGACTGCTGCAGCATGGCCATAGCCCTGACACCAGTAGCACCGAAGCAGAGCCCTTTCATATATCCATACCCGGTAATTAACCTAACCAAAAATCCTCTTGGGTAATTCCTTTTCATACTCAAGGAGTACTAACATACTATCGGTCTCCTTTCCATCACTATATCTTTTCAACGGCCAAACGGCACAAATTCTCTCTACCTCTAAAAAAAAATCTTTGTTCACAGAAAATTAAATCCTTCTTATCACTCCCTTCAGTCAGTTGTCGCTTCATAGGAAAACGTATTTTCGTTTATCGTTGAAGACTTTGATTTTTAGAGACTTTTCCCATTTGTTTTCTTGTTTTACATTCCACAATCACAATAGCACTTCTAGATATCCTTACTGCCTTTACATCTCCAATTTCAGTTTTCACAAATTTTACAACCTTATGATTATCACTAAATGTTCTGGTAATTTGCCAACACCCTCCAACTGCTTTCACTCCAACAACAAATGATTCTTCATCATCGTCATTTTCCATTCCTTTCTTCCTTCCTCTCCCTCTTCCCACTCCATTCTTCCAAAATCTAAAATAACACCAAAATCAAACAATCCGTCGAAGTTCAAAAATTCACCCGCCAAAATTCGATTCAATCTCACTCTCCTTCCTCTGTATTTGCAGACTGAGTCCTAACGGACTTCAGGCGTACGCAATGTGACGTCATCACGTAAAGTCAGCAGCATATGAAAGGAGCTGATAGACAAGCTTTGAGCCTGTTTCACTCGTTGCCGTGGGAACATTAGAGAAAATATCACGTATTCAAGAGCCATGTGAAGAGAGAGTCGCGTTAACGGAGGTCCAAAATTCTTGATCGTCACGTGATTCACGGGGACGGCAAATAGTTCCAGGAAGTTCTTAGCGGGCAATTTAAATGCATATATAAAATCAGCGAGAGAGAGAGACATAACTGCGATTTATTTTATTTAGTAGCCAATAATTTACCATATTTACACAACACGTGAATGTTGCTACATAATTTTTTTATGCAAAATTCACCCATTGTCGTGAATATGTGTGAACAGCAAGCGGTATTTCTGCTTCGTTAACACATTCAGGCTTCCTAGCTACCTTAATTCAGCGTCACCAACGTTGAACATTCGCAAAAAAGGTGACCACAGAATGTATGACATTTGCTCGTGATAGATCCAGTATTCTGACAGTTTTAGCATTTTTTTACATGATACAATACATGGAAACTGAGGACCTTCATAATCAACAGAATATTTAATGTAATTCTTATGATTTTCAGAAAGTACAGAAGACCACCAACAGGTGACTATCATTGACTTATCGACTGACAGCACCATGAGTCAATGGATTAGCAGCAGCATGATGTTAAATGTGGTATCCAAGAAAATCTATTGCTAATGAGTGGAATATAATCTGTTCACAATATGTAGCATTTATTACTACATATACCTATACATAAATTCAAATCAACCGTGCTGTTGACCTTTTGCATGCTAAAGGTAGAACTTTATCATAGGCTTGCATCAACAGAAATGTTTTCACAAATTTATAGCATGTATCAAATATAGTCAGTTCAGGACACCTTAAAGCACACAAATATTCATATGAAGGCACACATTTTATGAATCTTGTATATTTGCACTTCTATACCTCAGTGAAGTCATTGAGGAAATTTTGAATAAACTCAGAGATCATATAGCATTTTAAGCAGTTAGTGTCTGTCCTTTCTTCCGTGATGTCCTTGGATATTGTTTCTTGTCATGGAATGTGGCCCGCCGGCAAGAGACAAAGCCGGCGGGCGCTGGGACCATGTTCCCCAAAAAGCAGTGAGGGACCCAAACGCACAGGCTGAGTAAAAATAGAATATCTTTGATTTAAATTATAAAGATTAGAAGCGTCCCAGAGGGGAGCAGCAGCACAACGAAGCATAGCAGGGCTCAGGACACAAACAGAATACTGCTGCACCAAGATAGGTGCAACCAACCCTTAAATACTAATGCTTCACCTCCACCTTAACGAGCAATAGGTGTGGCTTGTTATGGTGGAGGTGAAGAATACAGCAGGGGGGAAGGGCCTGCAGGCACATGCCATAACAGTTTCTACCATGGTTTGCTGCGCTGCATGGGGATGCTCCAATCGCTGGGAGAGGGGAGTATGAAAGTATGGTTTCCCCAGTGATGTGGAAAGGAGAAAGAAATGGTTGGCTCAAGTCAGCAGGAGCAATCTTAAAATCATCAAAAATTACAACTAAAAAAAAAAAATAATAATAATAAGTGAGGTAATCACATTCTGATTCTGAAGTAAAAACCACGAAATGCGGAAGCTTTGTGTCCAGTTTATTCAAAATAATACAGGAAAAGGCTAGCAAAGCATTTTGAGTAGAGACTTGGGGTACATAGGGTGTTTTCATTGTTTGCATAGAGTCCTATATCTCTGACTGAACCCATTGTGGTTCTAGTGCGAATTATGAGAAAAAGACAGGAGAGAGGGTTACACAAACCTATGTAGGCTTGAAAGGGACTTTGCACTGGTAGATGAGAAGTGGTCTTTATTTCCCCACTTAAAAGGGAACTCCGGTCAATTTCAACACGTATCTTTGTTGTTTGTGGTGAAGGAGTACTGTCAATAGCGAGACAAACGAAGAAATTTGGTTTTGCCTACACCGAGTTATGCTCCTGCTAAAGTTCGCACCTAAGCGGCTCCAATGGGGCAGGCTTAACGTGCTTTTATCGTCTTAACACGATCGTGATGTCATTTCAAGTCCATAGCCATGTTCACCTAACCCTTCCAAGTGACCACAATGAATTTCACTACAGTAGCTGAACTAGAAATGTATAAAAATTGTGCTAATTTACTCAGTGCACGTACCTCTGTTTACTTCCTGTTTTCCGATGAAGTCCACACTGGTCGATTGTCGAACTCGAAAAATCCAATATTCCAAAATGTAATTTTTCCACCAAAAAACATGCTTACGAACCTCTGTGGTTATGTCCATTGCGATGACTGTGTAGCAACATAGCTACACTGCAGCCTAACGTCACAACTACATTTTAATACTCGCGCGCAGTCTCATAGCACTACAGGTGAGTGTCGGCAACATCCGGAGATCAAATTAAGGCATTAGGCAGACTAACCACAAAAGGGATGAAATGGGGCAACAGCACCATCGAGAAGGCTTTAAAAAAAAAAAAAAAAAATATTTATATATATATATATATATATATATATATATATATATATATATATATATATATATATATATATATATATATATATATATATATATATATATATATATATAGTTTTCTGCCAGTCCAACAGGTCATAAGCCCATTGCAAGACCCTGCAGGAATTGTAAATTCCCCTGCCAGGAATAAGAATGGTGTGATAACAGAGGTCTTCAATTTTTTGAAACTCAAAGTTGATGGATTGATGGAGCTTGAAAAGGTGTGCGTTTACCTTGGATGAAATGGCAATAACACCAAATGTGGAGCTTGTGACGGTGCCACATGCAAGAGGGAAATCCAAAAACATATGCCCTTAACGGGGCCAGAATCAAAGCCAAAATACACAGGAATTGCCAAGCCACAACACGAAATCCAAAAACAGTATCGACTAGACAGGCAGGGGTCAGAACCAGTAAGAGATAAGCAGAGGTACAAAAACATAAGCAAAAAGTCGTAGTCGATGGGCAAAGCCAATGGTCATACACAGGGCATCCAAACACAGAACTTGTGGTCATAGAAAAATGGGTCAAAATCCAGAAAGACAAAAACGGTCAATGGCAAGAATCAAGGTCAGACTATCCAGTAGAAGCGAAACAATATTCAATGGCATACGAGGCGCTCTGCACAAAGAAGTATTGATCAACGTTCTGACAAGAGCTGTGAGTGAAAAGACTGCTAATATACACTCAGGGAAGGTCACATGCTATACAAAGACAGGTGAAGGGAATAGAGCTTATTACATCGGGAGAATCACATGAGGGAAGCCCTAACCACGAAAACTAGCGAAAGACAAAATACGAACGGGAATCACACAAACAGCCTATGACATTTAAACAGCTCCGGTCCAGGAGTTCTACATGCACAGATAACAACAAACACAGGAGATTGATTAAGCACGTGCGAGAGATTCTCGCTGATGCTCAGGAGAGGGCAGCAACAGACAAGGGGCGGAGAAAAGAATAGGGCGATTGCAGAGAGGTAATTAGTCTATAAGTAGCGGTGCAACTTTACAAATTAAACTAGAGTGCTCATTAGTAAGTTAGTAATCTTATATATACATAGATTAGTTGTGTTAGTAGACTATAATAGAAAATACAAATTTTAGTCTTGTTAGTAATCAGAACAGAAGGGCGAAGGAAGAAAACGAGATTTGAAGGAATATTTTAAACACCGGAATTCATTTAAATCACCTGAAGTCAGTGAGCATGCAGACAGAGAAGACGGACTAAACCAACTAGATCACAAGACAGGAGAGACAAGTGCAATGGAACTGAGACATGGAATGAACCAAAAACCTGAGAGTTACAATAATCAAAAAGAATTAATAAAAGACAATAATCATGAACACAAAACCAGCACATAAACATGACCAAAAAATAAAACCAGAGCTGCACATGCTTACAGGCAGACTTTATGGTGATGTGACTCTAAAACAGAGGTGGGCAGCGAGGGCCGTATCTGTCCCTGGTTTTCACACCAAGATCTGGTCTTTAATTAGTTGATAGTCTCAATTAGCCAAACCATTTATGAAATCTGACGTGTCATGCGCATTTCTTTAAATTATCATGAAACTACAAAGACTAGTCTTGTCTCCCTTCATAAAACATTTTCCTTTGATCGAATCATTGATCATTGATAAAACACCAACAATCCTCACTGCCCCTTACCAGTAACACCAATGGTCCCTCCCACTCCTGACCTGAAACACTAATGGTCCTCACCGCTCCTGACCAGTAACACCAATGGTCCCTCCTACTCCTGACCAGTAACACCAATGGTCCCTCCTGCCCCTGACCAGTAACACAATGGTCCTGACCGCTCCTGACCAGTAACAACAACGGTCCTCACCGCTTCTGACCTGAAACACCTACGGTCCTCACTGCTCCTGACCAGTAACACCAATGGTCCCTCCCACTCCTGACCTGAAACACTAATGGTCCTCACCGCTCCTGACCAGTAACACCAATGGTCCATCCTACTCCTGACCAGTAACATCACTGATCCTCACGGCTCCTGACCAGTAATACCAAAGGTCTTCACTGCTCCTGACCAGTAACACCAATGGTCCCTCCAACTCCTGACCAGTAACACAAGGGTTCTGACCACTCCTGACCAGTAACATCACTGATCCTCACCGCTCCTGACCAGTAAACACCAATGGTCCCTCCCACTCCTGACCAGAAACACCAATGGTCCTGACTGCTCCTGACCAGTAACAACAATGGTCCTCACCGCTCCTGACCTGAAACACCAAGGGTCCTCACTGCTGCTGACCAGTAACACCAATGTCCCTCCTACTCCTGACCAGTAACACAATGGTCCTCACCGCTCCTGACCAGAAACACCAATGGTCCTGACTGCTCCTAACCAGTAACAACAATGGTCCTCACTGCTCCTGACCTGAAACACCAACGATCCTCACTGCTCCTTACCAGTAACACCAGTGGCCCCTCCTACTCCTGACCTGAAACACCAATGGTACTCACTGCTCCTGACCAGTAACACCAATGGTCCCTCCTACTCCTGACCAGTAACACAATGGTCCTGACCGCTCCTGACCAGTAACAACAACGGTCCTCACCGCTCCTGACCTGAAACACCTACGGTCCTCACTGCTCCTGACCAGTAACACCAACGGTCCCTCCCACTCCTGACCTGAAACACTAATGGTCCTCAATGCTCCTGACCAGTAACACCAATGGTCCGTCCTACTCCTGACCAGTAACATCACTGATCCTCACCGCTCCTAACCAGTAACACAATGGTCCTGACCAGTAACACCAATGGTCCCTCCCACTCCTGACCAGTAACATCACTGGTCCTCACTGCTCCTGACCAGTAAACACCAATGGTCCCTCCCACTCCTGACCAGAAACACCAATGGTCCTGACTGCTCCTGACCAGTAACAACAATGGTCCTCACCGCTCCTGACCTGAAACACCAAGGGTCCTCACTGCTCCTGTCCAGTCACATCAACAGTCCCTCCCACTCCTGACCTGAAACACTAATGGTCCTCACCTACTCCTGACCAGTAACATCACTGGTCCTCACTGCTCCTGACCAGTAACACCAAAGGTCCACACCGCTCCTGACCAGTAACACTAATGGTCCCTCCCACTCCTGACCTGAAACACCAACGGTCCTCAACACTCCTGACCAGTAACACCAATGGTCCCTCCCACTCCTGACCTGAAACGCCAATGGTTCTCACCGCTTCTGATTTGAAACATCACTCATCCTCACCAATGATCACTTATAATCCTCAGTATTATTGCTTTTGTATATTATTTTAAATGTTTTGTGTAATTCCATATATAGTATGGCAGTAAATTAAATGTACCTTGCTATGTTTACAGTCTCGCCTGATCTACTCTGCACTCCTGACCTGCAGCATTTCAGGAGCTCGATCAGATCAAAAGTCCTGCGGTGTCCTCCACCTCACAAAACTCAATGCTCGCAGTTGGTCATTGATATACAATAAGAGGGCAACTTAAGTGAAACAGTAAGAGAAAACATGATTAATATAATTTATTAATTAACACAGTAACTTAATATTTTTTAGTATTTATTTCGATTCCCCACTTAACCTTGTATTCTTCATTTTTGAAACATTTTTGGCTCATTTTACACTTACCTTGTAGTCATTCTTGAGCTTGGTCTTCCAGCTTCCTTCTCCCTTTCCCATCAATCCAAAATTAGCCCAGCAGCAACATAATACAGTAAGGTAATAAGCATCAGAATCCAAAATCCAAAAAGCTCAAGGCATAAATTATGGTTGTTTACTGTATAGAAGCCAAAAATTAACACTGAAAAATAAATAACAATAGCAGTATATGGCCACAAAATAGCTCTCTTACAGTTACATAACGTTCACTTGATTATGCTACCGTTGCCATGTATTTCAAGATGCTGAATCTCATTACAATTCACCACCTCCACCCGCAATGACAAGCCCAAATTGGCTGCCCAATGTTACATTTACGTTAATTCTCCAACATTCAACTCCCTCACCCCACCCTGCAGAAAAATCACGTTTAGAAGCATTTTATCTAATTCCCAAAAATCGAATGAAAGAACATTGAGAGAACGAAATTTACAACTAATTGTGTTCGTGGCTAACGCTCGCTAGTTAGCGATGTGTTGCTAAATTCATCTAGCTGGTATCCCAGCTTAATTTTTCATCCGTTAACGATCAATACATTGCCTGATTAGCGGGGGATAATCCGATAAATTACTGTTCTGTATTCATTAATTTGATTCATGTGTGCTGATAATATAAATTCTAATTCTTCAAAAGTGCATCATGAGCCATCAAATCTGCTTCAATTGAACAGCGAGACTAGATATTTTTACTGACATCTGGGAGCTGTTGAGAGCCTCCAGCATAACTGTGAAAAAATAAACTGAACCATAGAAAGGAATGGAGTTATCATGACTCTCTCTCTACATGGCTCTGGGGTTAATAACATGACTACAAGGGGTGTGTAAAAGGGTGATGAATACAGTCACCTGTCTCTATTAGGGTTAATGACTTGACTGCAGAATAGCATACAGGGGTGATACATTGAGTGACCTATTTCTATTAGGGTGAATGATATGACTGCAGGGGGAAATCATACAGGGGTGATGATTTGAGCCAACTGTTTCAATTAAGGTTAATGATATGACTGCAGGGGAAGTGTACGGGGGTGATGAGTACAGTCACCTCCCTCAATTAGGGTTAATGATATGAAGGCAGGGAGATCGTACAGGGGGGATGATTTGAGCCACCTATCTCTATTAGGGTTAATGAAATGACTGCAGGGGAAGCATACGGGGGTGATGAGTACAGTCACCTCCCTTTATTAGGGTTAATGATATGACTGCAAGGTAAGAGTTCAGGGGTAATGAGTACAGTCACCTGTTTCTATTAGGGTGAATGATATGCCTGGAGGGGCAGGTCTCAGGGGTTATGAGTTGAGCCACATGTCTATATTATGGTTAATGCTATGACTGTAGGGGATTATTCAGGTGTGATTAATTAATCCACCTGCCTTTATTAAGGTAAACGATATAACTGCAGGCGGAGTGTTCAGGGGTGATGAGTTAAGCCACCTGTCTCTATCAGGGTTAATTATATGACTGCAGGGGGAGCATACAGGGGTGATGAATTGAGCGAGCTATCTCTATTAGGGTTAATGATATGACTGCAGGGCAAGTGTTCAGGGGTGTTGATTACAGTCATCTGCCTCTATTCGGGTTAATGATATGACTGCAGGGGTGATGAGTTAAATCACTGGCCTCTGTAAGGGTTAATGATATAACTGTAGGCAGAGTGTACAGGGGTGATGATTTGGGCCACCTGTCTCCATTAGGGTTAATGACATGACTGCTGGGAGTGGGTACAGGAGTGATGAGTACAGTCACATGTCTCTATTAGGGCTAATGATATGACAGCAGGGGGAATGTACAGGGGTGATGAGTTGAGCCCCATGTCTCTTTTAGGTTAATGATATGACTGCAGGAAAAAAGGTGCAAGGGTGATGAGTGCAGTCACCTGTCTCAGTTAGGATTAATGAGATGACTGCAGGGGGAGAGTACAGCGGTGATGAATTGAGCCACCAGTTTCTATTAGGGTTAATGGTATGACTACAGGGGTACTAGAATGGGTGATGAGTTGAGCCACATGTCTCTATTAGGGTTAATGATATGACTGCAGGGGAAGTGTCCAGGGGTGATGAGTTGAGCTACCTGTCTCTATAAGGGTTAATGATATGGCTGCAGGGGGAGGGTACAGATGTGATGAGTACAGTGTCCTTTCTCTATTAGGGTTAATGATATGACTGCAGGAGGAGGGTACAGGGGTGATGAGTTGACTCCCCTGTCTCTATCAGAGTTAACAATATGACTGCAGGGGGAGTGTACATGGGTGACTCACCTGTTTCTATCAGGGATAATGACATGACTGCAGGGGTAATGAGTTGGCTCACCTTTCTCTATCAGGATTAATGATATGACTGCAGGTGGAGTGCAGAGGGGAAATGAGTTGGCTCACCTGTCTCTATTAGGCTTAATGATATGACTACAGAGGGAGTATACATGGATGATGAGTACAACCACCTGTCTCTATTAGGGTTAATGATATGACCAAATACACAAGTGTACCAATTTTTATCTTCCTTTTCCAAAAAAACCCCTATGGGGAGGGGTTTTTCAAAATTTCAAGGGGGCGGTATCGAGGCATGTTGCAGCCCTCATGAGCAACGCCCCAATCAGATGTTAGAGCTCACCACCCTTGACCAGCATATCAATTTCCATGATGATACGAATTCATTAAGAACATCAGAAACTCAAATGTATTTTCATGGCGAGGGATCCATAATCACCGCGTTGCCACACGAACGCCGTGACTCAAAGCTTCACAGCATTCATAATGTAGCTTCACCAATTTGTTTTGCATGTGATAGAAGTGGAAAGAGGTTGATGGGTTCAACTATGTGTCATCAGTACAATGAATGTAATAACTGGTCATTATTTTTGCTAAAACTGTCACTGTGTACAGACAGTATTACATAAAACAAGTACTCTGTAATCAAAAAAAGGCTCCTTTAAACCCACCTAATGCTCCTACTGCAATTTAAAAGAATCGTTCGGACCGACCAAAAAGAACCAATTAGAGCCAGGATGGTGTCAGACAGCCGTCAAACAGTGCACATGCACGCACTGCAGACAGCCCCCTTCCCCTTCCTCCTCAGTTCACACCAGTGCTCAGTCAAGTTAAAATCTCCCAGAGCGGGTTCAGGAGCTTAGAACCATCAGCGAGGAGAAAAATACCGATACTTCAGTTACCAGAAACTATGGAAGCCCATTCCCGCCAGTAATAAAAAAAATATCCCCAAGTTAAGTCATAATTATGAGATAAGAAAGTCAAAATTATGAGATAAAAAGTTATGACTTTGTATCTCAGAATTTCGACTTTGCATCTCATAATAATGACTTGCGGGAATGGGCTTCCATAAAAACCAGAGTGAACATTGGAGTGGATTTTTAGAAGTGGAAGGAATTCCACGATCTGGATGGATTAAAAACTGACGCAGAGTCACTGATGCAGAGTTTGCGACTTTTCTCCTTGACAGGTAAACCCCTACTTTATTTGTCGGTTCATTTTTGCTTTGCAAATAAGCGAGTTGGCGTCGCTGACATGATCACCAAACTAACCCCAGCCCTAACCAGCATCAATTCATTTTCGCTCTGCAAATAAGCGAGTGAACGTCGCTTACAAGCATAGTCGCTGTTCGAATAGCCAGAGCCTTGTAATTGTTACAGTACTCCGCAGTGCATGTGATGCTACTGAGATGTTGCAGTCGACCTAACGTTAGCTTGTTTCAGATGCTAGGGCTAACGTTATTGGCGTTGTTTTATTAGAAAGCAGCAGAAAATCTCTGTATGAAGTGACCTGGCAGTCTTATCAGTTGTGTTGTTGTCCTTATAAATATGTGTAACGTTTCTGTGCTCTCACAGCTAAATGCTGACATACATGATTTACTGGCCATTCAGCTGGATTCATGGCAGTTCCTGTACTCAAAAAACAGGTAACTTACTGAAATAAGTGTGCGCTGGGGTTTTAATGAATCCATACTGCTGTAGATTACTTTTCATGTCGACATGATTTATTTCTGCTTGTTTGTTGGCAGGCGTGTTGTTGGACCTGAAAAATCCGGGGCTTATAACCCTCCTTTTTTTGAAAATAATTAATCCTGGCTAATTCTAGATGGGTGTCCTTTATTAGCACGTTTTTCAATTCACGAATAATCAAGTGGCAATCGAACGGCTTCTCTTCCTTATGCGTTCTAAAAGTGACAAAATAATGGGCTGCATTCAGGACAGAAAATAATTTAATTATAATTAGGTCTATGCACCTGTACTCGGCGACAGCATTTCAGACTAGTATGTGGTTTCGTCCGTTTACATTTTCCAATCGGACAGCTGTATATATTTTTTTTTACTACGAATTGAGCGACCATGCTGCAAAAACAGGTGTATGTACTTTTCGCCGAAATTACCTTCATTCGCTGAAGAGTTATGAAATGCCATCGCCGAGTGATGGTGCATAGACCTAATTATAATCAAATAATTTTTCGGTACTGAATATAGCCCATTATTTTGTCGCTTTTAGATCGCATGGGGGAGAGAAGCTGTGTCTTCAACAGCCACTTGATTATTCTTAAATTGGAAAACGTGTGAATGAAGGAAAACCATCTAGAATTTGCCAGGACTAATTATCCCTCGCTGCGCGATTAGCGCGAAGCGGGGGATATAGCATTGGGCTCCGTCGGTACGGACACATAATATTGAGGCGGCAGGGGATATTGCCATGTTAGTGGCAAACACTTGTTTTCAATAAAAGGAGGGATATTAGCCCCGGACTTTTCAGGTCTAACGACGTGCTGGTTTGTTGGCCAGCAGTGTCGACTGTTTCCAACAGTAACGTCTTGCTTCGGCAACTTGGCCGCTTTCATAATGTGAACGTGCAAAATCTCTCCGCAGTTGCATGCATAACAGTTCGCATGCCTTCGCGTGCACGGCGGCTTTCTGGGGGAGGGTCTGAGGAGTGCAGTGGAGAGGGAGGGAGAGGGATCTGAAAGTTGCTTTTTCAAATTTTTGTGCAAAGTCCTCTCCTAAAAGTTACCAACTGCAGCTTTAATAGATGTGCACGTTCAGTACGGAGCAATCATCATGTCCAGCAAGTTTGAAGCTGCTACAATCAAGTATTTGGGCATGAGAGCATTGTGAAATTTTGTCGTCGAGTAGCCAAAATTTGTCACGCCCGAGCAGCCACGCCCTTTTACCTACTGACATGCAGAGCACAACTTTTGATTAGCTTGGTCTATAGATTATCTGTACCAAATTTCATATCAAAGTCGATGAGGTGAAATCCTTAGGAGTTTGTTTTAAAATTCATAGATTAAAATCAAAATGGCCAACTTCCTGTTGAGTTTAGGTCGTGGCTCCAATGAGATTGTTTTTATGTCTGGGTATGATACATATTTGTATCAAATTTTTTCTGCCTACGAAAAAGTAACCGAATTGGTCACTTCCTTTTACCACTGGAGGTGCAATTAGTGAAATGGGAAGTCATTATATCCAGACATTCAGGGCGGAGCCATCATCAGCAAGTTTGAAGCTGCTACAATCAAGCATGTTGGCATAAGCATATTTTGACATTTTTTTGGTGAGTCGCCAAACTTTGTCACGCCCTAGCAGCCACGCCCTTTGACCTTCAAAAATGCAGAATACAAATTTTGTTCAGCTTCGTCTCTAGATGACCTGTACCTAATTTGACGTCAATCGGTCGAAAATCCTGGGAGGAGTTGGCGTGAGAGCATTTTGAAATTTTTTTGGTGAGTCACCAAACTTTGTCACGCCCTAGCAGCCATGCACTTTGCCCTACAGACATGCTGAGCACAACTTTTGATCAGCATGGTTTTGTGAGGTATCGTTCAGGAACCACTCGCGAGAGACAGCAATCCAAAAACGTATGCTTCAATTGGAGTCGAGTCAAAGCCAGAAAACAGGAATTGCCAAGCCACAATACGAAATCCAAAAACGCATCGACTAGACAGGCCGGGGTCAGAACCAGTAAGGCAGATGGACAGAGGTACAAAAATGATAGGGAAAAAGTCGTAGTCAATGGGCAAAGCCAATGGTCATACACAGGGCATCCAAACACAGAACTCGTGGTCATACAAAATAGGTCAAAATCCAGAAAGGCAAAAACAGTACAAAAAGGGCTATGGCAAGAATCGGAGTCGGACTATCCAGTAGAAGAAAAACAATAATCAAAGGCGTACAAGGAGCTCGGCACAATGAAATATTGATCAACATTCTGACAGGAGCTGTGAGTGAAAAGACTCCTAATATACACACAGGTCACATGCTATACAGAGATCAGCTGTAGGGAATGAGACTAATTACATCGGGAGAATCACATGAGGGAAACCCTAACCACGGAAATTGGCGAGATACGAAATACGGACAGGAATCGCGCAAACAGCCTATGACATTTAAACAGCTCCGGTCCAGGAGTTTTACGTGCACAGATAACAAGAGCAGGAAAGTAATTAAGCACGTCCGAGAGATTCTCGCTGAACATAGGGAGAGGACGGCGGAAAGCAAAGGGGCGGAGAAATAGAACAGGGCGATTGCGAAGAGGGAATTAGTCTATTAGTAGCGGTGCGGTTTTAAGACTTAGAGTGCTTATTAGTAATTTAGTAATCGAATCTATATATACACACATGGTTAGTTGTGTTAGTATACTATAATGCACATGTTAGTCTAGTTAGTAATCAGAACAGAAGAGTGAAGGGAGAAAACGAGATTCGAAGGAATCTCAATATGACCGGAAGCTCTCAATATGACCAGACTTGAAGTGGTCTTAGCCTCTTTTAATACTTTTATTCTCGTTCTGGAAGAACACGGTGAAATCCCAGCCAGCATGTCTATGTGGGGCCCATAAGGGTTGAATTTGGGCTGCAGATAAGGGTCCCAAGTGGGTTTGTCCGCAGTTTCCATGCTGGTCCCACCTGTGCTTGCCCATATGGGTTTCAAGTTGGTTCTGACTGGGTTTCAGGTAGGGCCCAACTTGGTGAGTTACACACGACCCATGTAGGCCCCATATGTTTGCCCATATGGGCACAAAGATGGATCAGACTGGACCTTAAATGGGCCCCAACCGGGCAGTTTATCGGAGACCCATCTAGGCCCCAGTTGTTTAACTTTAAGCGGGATCTGACTGGGCTCTAAGTGGGACCCAAATGGGTTACATTATGGGCTTCAAGTGGGTTTGTCCGCAGTTTCCATGGTGGCCCCACCTTTGTTTGCTCATATGGGTTTCAAGTTGGTTCTGACTGGGTTTCAGGTAGGGCCCAACTTGGTGAGTTTCATACGACTCATGTAGGCCCCATATGTTTGCCCATCTGGGCACAAAGATGGATCAGACTGGACCTTAAATGGGCCCCAATCGGGAAGTTTATCTGAGACCCATTTAGTCCCCAGCTGGTTAACTTTAAGAGGGACCTGACTGGGCTCTAAGTGGGACCCAAGTGGAAGACTATTATTCGACCCATATAAGCCCCAAGTGTGTGCCTCCATGTGGTCTTGAAATGAGCTCAGGCTGGGCTTTAGGTGGGTCCTAAGTGGGTGAGTTCTGTTAGACCAGTGGTTCTCAAATTCGGTCCTGGCGCCCCCCTGTGTATGCTGGTTTTTGTACCAGCCACAACTGCAATTCTAGGATTTTCACAAGCTGTTACTTTGTCTTATTTAGCAGCATTCCATGTTTAGAGTAGTTATTTACCATCTTTAGTCACATTTGGATGGACATATCCATTCTGCAATGAGGAATAAAAACCCTTGAACATATTGTGCTTAATTTTTAATATTGCTAGGATTTTCAGGTGAAAACATTTTTAAACAGATCAAATTTGACTGAGAAAATCAATAAGCTGCAAATTAGGTTCCTGAACACAGGTGTTTTGGGTTTTTCCCAAATAACCTGCCTGAACCAAATAAAATCAACAGAAAACACAACAGGTGTGACTCCATTGTTTGCCAAGTAAATTGTCGGGTTTTGCCACCATGTGTCAAGAGTTTCACTACTGAGGAACCTTTTGATTATTTGTTGATTAAAGGTTTGGTTTAATAGTTTCCCTCTGCCAATATATCTCAATGAGAATATTTGCATAAATGCACCTAATTAAAACAAATCAACCGCTTGTTAAAATCCTAGAATTGCAGTTGTGGCTGGAACAAAAACCAGCATACACAGGGGGAGCACCAGGACCGAATTTGAGAACCAGTGTTAGACCCTTGTAGGCTCCACCTGTGTGTCCCGATGCGAGTTTGAGGGATTTTACTAGTTCAGGCTCAATTAAAGTGAATTGTACACATGGAGCGGGGGATAACATTATATACATGTTACAATGTGTATATTTGTGTAGTTATGTCTGACATAAACAAGAGATTACGGAACGTATTTGTGTTGTGATGCTGCCAAGACAAGAGCTGGGACACTGGGTTGGAGGCGCTGATGCTGCAGGGTTGGATTTTGGTCAAGGGACACTAATTGCATGGCAGAGAGCCTCCATTCTCCCCATAACAAGTCATTTAACCATCACAATTACTCCACAGCCATTTGATAAATTAACAATTTAAATTTAATAAAGGATCAAAGTTGCATAGTTCATCTTCAACTAAATACAAAAAATAATGCAACAATTTAGCAGCAAAAACCACAACATAAAGTTGTATTTAAATGAATGTTACAGCATGCTTTGAACATAAAAATTTGAGTTGCACTTTTTATTTAAAAAAAGTCTTACTTTAAACATAAAACAAGTAAGCTGCACTTTTAATGAAATCTTTCTTTAAACATAACACATTTAAGATGTACTTTTTTAGAAGAAAAAAAACAATAAAACGTGTCATTTTTGCTCATCTCTTTTATTATGGCGGAATGGGATTACACCATCGATTATTAAACTTAACATAGCGGACCATTCACTGGGCATGTTTGGCACAAATTAATTGTTTAAGCGCTAGGGCAGGGGTGGGCAATCACGGTCCTGGAGGGCCGGTGTGTATGCAGGTTTTTATTCCTTTCAATTACCCTGGCTAATTGAGTTAATTGATTGCATGCACAAATATTGATTTTCGCAATGATTCGATCAAAGGAAAATGTTTTATGAAGGGAGACAAGACTAGTCTTTGTAGTTTCATGATAATTTAAAGAAATGCGCATGAAACGTCAGATTTCATAAAGGGTTTGGCTAATTGAGACAATCAACTAATTAAAGACCAGACGTTGGTGTGAAAACCAGGGACAGATACGGCCCTCGCTGCCCACCTCTGCGCTAGGGCATTAAAACCGAGAGCTGAATGGCTGAGTTGAATGAATGGCGTTTATGTTCACGCAGCTTTGAAATTTTTAAATTGCGATGTGCGACATCATATTAATTCGCTTTCCCCAATTAATTTATTCAGTAAGTTCCTTGATTACTTATGTTATTTAGAATAGGCTATATAACATTATTCAAATCAAGTGAACTTCTCCTGGTTCATTCTGTATTGCGGTTTCAAAGGAAAAACGAAGCAACCCTTGCGGCAGTCTGGTGGAATGAACTGTAATGTCAGCTGTTTTTTTTAAACACGAATTAAAAGCCCAACAGATTAATTCAATTAATAGCAACAATGAAAACAAAAATAACGGACTGCACCCAGTTCTTTATTTAATGTTATTACCACTTTGTGTCTATTTGAGAGTTCATAAGAATTTTCTACTTTACTCCAATAGAATTTCAATAACAACAATTAGCACTTTGCGTTTGTTTGTCGCAAACTGCATGCAAGAAACACTTCGCACCTGTGCAGGCCTTTTTTTCTGCGTAAAATGGATTTATTGAGAAGGTACTAATTGAGCAACATATCGAGAACCTGCATGTCCTTTCAATCTGGTATCCAACGCTGTTGAATACATAACACACAAATGACTGCCAGGTGAAACCGTAAGCTACATCTAACGAAGTGAGGGAGCGTCTTTTAGGTGCCACAATGATGCCAATGAAGATTAACTAATGGTGTCGGATACGCTCAGTGCAACAGCATTGGATACCAGATTGAAAGGACAGATTATTGGTGTGCTGCTCAGTTAATGACTTACCTTTTCAATTAATCCATTTCGCAAAGAAAAAAAGCCTGCACAGGTGTGAAGCGTTTCTTGCACGCAGCTTGTGGCAAAGAAAGGAAAGATGCCAAAGAAGCTTGGAGAAATAACTGTTGCCACCGCTATTCGACGAGTCCACAACAGGCGCTAACTCTGGCGTTCGTACAGCCGAAAACACTAGGGCGACTAGTTCGTCTTTACGCCAAGAAACTTTTAGTTTCCGTCTCCTGAGAAATTCCTGAACACAGAGATAAAAGAAAGTCCACTCAAGTTATCTCGTCGTTTCCGTGGCAGCACGCCACCGCCATCTTGTGTATGTATATTGAGGCAGACATTCAATGGAAAATGCAGTATAACTGGCCTAAACCGAGCTCGAAAATAACGAAAACTCGCTCATACGGGACAGCAGCTGAAGTTCCGATTTCTCTGTAATGTCTTCTCATTAAATAAACATCGAAAACACCGGATTTAAAAAAATTAAATAAATGTTGTTGTTTGATCATAATTCCTCATTTGTGTCCATTTTAAGTAAAAAAGATAAAAAGAACACGGAAAACAAGTCTCTAAGTTGTAGACACCCATGTTTAGCCTACTGTTTACATATAACTCATTGGACATTTATACATACACAGGATGGCGTAGCTATTCAGCCGTTTCCGCTTTGGTGCAGCCCACACGTCGTCCACTCTAGTTCTTATATCTCTGTGGTCCTGAAGACGTGGCACGGTCCACAAACGAATCTCGTCTATGGACATTTCCTGCTCTTCGTCCATTTCGACGATCACGGAGGCAGATTTTATTCATTTTCAGGACAAAGCAGCTCAATAGACATATGCAGCTCGGGTCGGCTCTATGTAGGCTACAAATGACCCTTGACACGGTGACGTCGTGCAGCTGCTGTGGGCAACGACGGAGACGGGAGCAGCCTGAGAGCCGCTTATGCCAGGCATCTGGTTTTCAAACAGCATATCCATAGAGAACCCGCATAGGCTTACCTGCTCCATCTAATCTGTAAATTACTAATATTTGCAACACGCATGACGGTTATGATTAAACTATAATTTATCGGAATTGGGCGTTAACCAATGAAATTCAATCGTCGTTAAATGAATTTGATGTACGTGAAGCGGACGGTTACAGTGGGGCGGAAAGCGCACGTTCTTTTAACCTTTCAAAATTGACACACCTCCTGCTCTCCTGTCCCGCCAAAACCCCTAATCGCAGCACAACTCTCCCTTAGTTTACTCTCTCTCTCTCTCTCTTTCTCTCTCTCTCTCTCTCACACACACACACACAATAGACTAATTATAAGGTTAAATTTGTACAGCATCAAAACATTCACACATCTATTTGGGTCAAATGGACAACGGCTAAAGCTACAGTTAGTCTTTAGAGTTTTTTTTTTTTCACCTCACTGAAGTGATTTTTTTCACTGGGTGATAAAAGGCATCATATGTTTTCTATTGAAATAACTGAAATAATTCAGGGTAATTATTTTCCTGATCTCTTCAGGATTGGTCACCAGAAAATGTTCATAAACCCCAGCATTCGGTTTCACACTCACCAGTGGTAACCTAGAAACACAATTTTAATGAAATTATGCATAGTATTTTTTTCTGACATTCTTGTTCTAATCATACCCATTCTTTGTATCAATGCAAAGGACATTCCTATTGATCAGACTGGGAGTTCTTACATACAGTTGCAATCAAAATTATTCAACCCCCAATGCAAATATTGTTTAATAGCAAAATTTACAAACTTTCAGCTGTTTGTGATAAACACATGGATGCAAACGGCGCGCCTTTTGGCGGATGCCGCCTTTTTCACGGCTGTCTGGGGGACTTGTGCGAATCCTGCAGATCCGATGAGGTTTTTTTTTGGGGGGGGGGGGGGTGGCCAGTGTCCGTTGGAGTGTCTGATTATAATTATCAGGGCTCAAGTCTCACGCATTTCAATAAGTTCGCACGCTCTCACGCCACACATGACATTTCTCACACTGAGAAGTCATAAAATCGCCGCACATTGGTTACATAGACTGTATATAAAAGAGATTAGTAATCTAGAATGGATGAGGCGACGGCAGACTGCTCTGCATGAACCAGCAACCTATCAGCCAATCAGAAAATAGTATTTCTTGTTGCTAGGTGAAATAGCAGCGCAGTAATCACGTCTTCCACACGCGCGTGAATGCTATTGAGTGCACGCGACTGAAGAGCTGGAAGTGGAAGCCTGAAATCCGGTAATCTCTTAAATTTTTTTTTTTACAATGGCTGCTTATTAAAGTCGAGGAACTATGCAGGATATTTGCTTTATGGATCATTATTTGCCTCAATTTAACAGCTTTGGACGGTTAAAGTTTGATGAATTGACTTATTACTTTTTATGGGGAGAGTGGGGACTCTCTGCCCTCCATGTTGTGTATTTTGGCAGGAAACAAACCCTGCTCCGATCCGGTGTCAGGTGGTATCGCAGCATCTCTTGTTTGTGACAGACAAAACGAGACAAATACACAAAAGAATTATTTAATTTAGCCTTTATTATATTGGGGAGTCCCACTGAAATGAAAAAGTGCAGGTATGGCCAAACATTATCTTGGTCAAAATCTAACAGTTATTCCAAGGGTAAACGCTAGCAAGTTGAAATAAAATTTTTAAGCTCGTCAAATAGCGTTGGAGAATACCGTAGCTGTCCAACTAACTCATATTCGTGACGCTGTTGTATGCTTGATGGTGCAAAGTAAAAGGAAATATACACGCAACATGCAGATATAAGATGGATAGTTGAATATCGCAAAGTTTAATTGCTCGCCTACTTCAGCTACCACTTCCGACAACAAGATGCGACGGATAACCCGGTCAGCATTCTTTCTGCAAATGGCCAACAACGTGCACAATCTTCCGCGACCGAACCTGGTGCCCCATCTAGTCGTAGAACATTGTAACTGCGTGCCTAAGTTTGCAGCTCCACGTCCACTGGCGGACACATCTGTACAAAGATACACCTTTGTTCTTCACGAACGCGCCAAATCCAGATAATCCGTAAATGATGAATTCAATTAATATTTTAATTTGAAACGAGTAACTAAGTTGCCAGTATCAAAAAAACGAAGTGAAAATATTTATTTTATTTTATTTAAATATTTTATTTCAACTTTAATATTTATTAAAATATTTAAGTATTTTAATACTTTTTATCTTTTAAATGAAGTAGAGTTAAAAGTAAAAGTCCCTGTTCAAAAAAATGAATGCACAGTTATGCACAAATCCTCAAAAAAAAAAAAAAAAAAAAAAAACAACTGAAGTGCTGTAACGAAGTACATGTACTTAAGTTACCATGCACCTTTGAAAACGAGAGTACCAAACTGCTCAAGCAGAAGAAAGGCAGGCACGGCTGAGACATGTGGCAAAGCAGAAAAATGCAGCTAGACACAAGGCCCTGGAGACATTGGAGATGGCAAGGAAGGAGGAGAAACAGTAGAGAGCTGGAGAGCTGGAAGAAGAGTACTGTACTGAAGGGACTGGCACAAAAGTCTTAAGTTCTAATTTGGAATAAAATTTACGTTCAATTTTCCAGCGTTGTCTCAGTGGTCTTTACTTATAAGAATTTCTAAGGAACTGGGAAAGTGTATTTTCATATAAAAAAACTTTGTGTGTGTACAGGTGAGCCCTCGATGGCAGAGGTAGGTGGCAATGTAATTACAGTATATGATATTTGCTGCGGGGGCGTGGGCTTTGATAATCTCACTCCTTTTTGACCATACCTCTGTTTGCATCCCTGAAACAGATTAAATAAGAACATTTTAAACAGCTCAACACAATTAATGTTACAAGTGATTTCTCCAAATTCAACAGAAAATGCAATTTTTAATGACTGCCGCAGTCTGAAAATTATTCAACCCCTTGAATAGAATCCCTCAAAAAAGCATATTTGCAAATTCAGTGCTGTCTTAAACACGCCCAATGCAGCTATTCAAGAGCTTAGTTGCATCAGGTTTGATTGAGATAGAATATATCAAATACTTGTACTCGCTAGGGGTTTGTCGACTGTGACATTCGATTGCATATTAGAAGCATGGCTGTCAAAAGAATTGTCCAAAAAGCTGATAGAGGAGATCATTGCCTGGCATAAACAAAGAGAAGAATATAAAAAGCTAGCACCGGCACTGAATTTTCGTAGAGATACAGTTGGAAGCATAGTTTGCAAGTTCAGAGTTAAAGGAAGAGTGGCTACAGCACCAGGATGAGGCAGAAAGAGGAAGCTATCAATGGCTGTCATCAGATTCCTGAGGAGACGGGTGGTCAAAAACCCTCGAGTGACTGCAGGAGACCTGCAGCAAGGCTTGGAGGCAGGAGGCACTGAGGTTTCAGTTTGCGCAGTAGGGCGCATAACTAAACGTTTAAGGTCTCCAAGGCATACAGCACAACTGATCCAAAACCACAAGCTCCAGTATGCTCAAAACCTTGTAAATAAGCCACAGAAGTTTGGGGATATTGTTCTGTGGAGAGATGAAACAAAACTGGAATATTTCAGACTTATGAATCAGTGGTATGTCTGCAGAAGGAATAAAAAAGCATATGCTGAAACGTACACCCTGCCTACAGTGAAGAATTGTGGGTGCTTTTTGATGGTCTGCGGCTGCCTTGCAACCTCTGGCACTGGAAACCTGCAAAGTGTGGAGGGCAAGATGGATCCAGTTAAGTACCAGGATATCCTAGGAGAAAAAGTAATGCCATCTGTAGGAAAGCTGACGCTTGGGCATTATTGGACCTTCCAAAAAGACAATGATCCTAAGCATACCACAACATCCACCAAGGCTTGGTTTCAGAAGAAGTCTGGGAAGGTTCTAGAGTGCCTATCACAGTGGTTTCACTTGAACTTCATAAAAAATCTCTGGTAGGATTTGAAGAACAGAATATTAGTGAACTGGAGGCCATTTTCCATGGGGACGGGGTCAAGATCCCTTGGGCATGCTGCCAAAAGCTGTTGTCTGCCTATGCATCACATTTCCAGCAGGTCAAAGCGGCAACTCTCAGCTAAGTGTTCACGATGCTTGTCACGAAGGGGTTGAATAATTTTGATCCTGCAGTAGTCATTAAAAGTGGCATTTTATGTTGAACTTGGAGAAACCACTTGTAATATTGTGTTGAGCCATTTAAGTTGTTCTTGTTGATTTGTTCGTTGCAAACAACTGAAAGTTTGTAAATGTTGCCAGTAAACCGAATTTGCAGTGAGGGTTGAATAATTTGGATTGCAACTGTACAAGACATTAAAGATTCTTTCAATCAAGATTCAAGAGCTTTTATAGTCATTTCCCCATACACAGACACAAAATGAAGTACCCAGGGTTCAATTAGCAGCAATAATAAAAAAAAAGATTAGATTAAAAGAAAAAGATTTAAAAAGAATGAAAACTGATAAACTGATTTTATCTCTAATAGATAAAATACCTTGATATGTTGTTTATGTCTTGTATATAAGGACTCTCAGTCTGATTATCTAAATACAACATAATGAACCCTTGTGGTAAATTCCAATTGATTTCAAAATTTAGCATGGTTATTTGTAAAGACATCATTTATAGGCAAGCTGTGTTAACCCAAGATAGTCACATTCTGGGATTTTTCTGTATGCTCAGTTTTGTGGCAGTAAAAAACTGAAGCCTCATTTACATTGCCTTTCCAAGGTGAAAACATTACTGTAATTCTGCTCCATCATCTGTATCTGGCCCAAAGGTAAAAGGATAGTTCAGAATTGATCTGGCTCTGAGGTATCAAAGGAAGAATGGTGTCCTGTATAAATGGTCATGCCAGCAAGGCAGAATGTTTGTGAGTTGAGTCCAGTCCTGATGGTGCTGTTCACACGCCGGGGATGCACATCTGTGAGCCTTTACTTTGCTAAAAGAACTTTTCAATTTTTTCAATTCTTTCTAAAAGGGGCTTCATATTCCTAAGGGCTTCAATTTTGGGGCACACATTATTAAAACCAAATGGGCCCCTCATAGTGTTTCCCATTTCCATGCCATGTTCACTACGCCCACATATATACTTTCTGGGGCCCATTCAGCCAGCCTACATGGACTCGTTGTGTGGCCCCCATGTAACTACACTCAAATGGGTCCCACATAATGTTTCCCAGTTCCATACCATGCCCACTCAGCCCACGTATATTCCTTATAGGGCCCATGTCCATGTTACCCATTTACAGCCCAGACTCACTTAGCCCACATACATACTCAATGGGGCCCATTTAGCCAGCCTACACGGGCTCCTCGTGTGGCCCCCATGTAATTAAACCCAAATGGGTCCCACATAGCGTTTCCCAGTTCCATTCCATGCCCACTTAGCCTACATATCTTCCATATAGGGCCCAAGTCCATGTTACCCAGTTCCAGCCCAGACTCACTTAGCCCACATATATACTTAATGGGGCCCATTTAGCCAGCCCACGCGGGCTCCTCAGGTTACCCCCATGTAACTAATGCCAAATGGGTCCCACTTTACGTTTCCCAGTTCCATACCATGCCCAATTAACTCATGTATATTCCGTATAGGGCCCATGTCCATGTTACCCAGTTCCAGCCCAGACTCACTTAGCCCACGTATGTACTTAATGGGGCCTATTTAGCCTGCATACATGGGCTCCTCACGTGGCCCCCATGTAACTAAACTCAAATGGGTCCCACATAGCGTTTCCCAGTTCCATACCATGCCCATTTAGCCTACATATGTTCCATATAGGGCCCAAGTCCATGTTACCCAGTTCCAGCCCAGGCTCACTTAGCCCACATAAATACTTCATGGGGCCCATTTAGCCAGCCTACGTGGGCTCCTCAGGTTAACCCCATGTAACTAAAGCCTAAGGGGTCCCACATTACGTTTCCCAGTTCCATACCATGCCCACTTAGCTCACATATATTCCGTATAGGGCCCATGTCCATGTTACCCAGTTCCAGCCCAGACTCACTTAGCCCACATATGTACTTAATGGGGCCTATTAAGCCTGCATACTCGGGCTCCTCACGTGGCCCCCATGTAACTAAACTCAAATGGGTCCCACATAGCGTTTCCCAGTTCCATACCATGGCCTCTTAGCCAACGTATATTCTATATAGGGCCCAGTTCCATGTTACCCAGTTCCATCCCAGACTCACTTAGCCCACATATGTACTTAATGGGGCCTATTTAGCCTGCATATGTGGGCTCCTCACGTGGCCCCCATGTAACTAAACTCAAATGGGTCCCACGTAGCGTTTACCAGTTCTATACCATGCTCACTCAGCCCACGTATATATTCCTTATAGGGCCCATGTCCATGTTACCCATTTACAGCCCAGACTCACTTAGCCCACATACATACTCAACGGGGCCCATTTAGCCAGCCTATACGGGCTCCCCACGTGGCCCCCATGCAACTAAACCCAAATGGTTGCCACATAGTGTCTCCCCACTTCTATACCATGCCCACTTAGCCTACATATGTTCCATATAGGGCCCAAGTCCATGTCACCTAATTCCAGTCCAGACTCAGTTAGCCCATTACATACTTAATGGGACCCATTCAGCCCGCCTATGCGGGCTCCTCAGGTTACCCCCATGTAATAAAGCCAAATGGGTCCCACATAACGTTTCCCAGTTCCATACCATGCCCACTTAGCTCACGTATATTCCGTATAGGGCCCATGTCCATGTTACCCAGTTCCAGCCCAGACTAACTTAGCCCACATATGTACTTAATGGGGCCTATTTAGCCAGCTTACATGGGCTCCTCATGTGGCCCCCATGTAATTAAACCCAAATGGGTCCCACATAGCGTTTCCCAGTTCCATACCATGCCCACTTAGCCTACATATGTTCCATATAGGGCCCAAGTCCATGTTACCCAGTTCCAACCCAGACTCACTTAGCCCACATATATACTTAATGGGGCCCATTTAGCCAGCCTACATGGGCTCCTCATGTGGGGCTCATGTTTCTGAAAAAATATGGGGCCCTTACAATTTGCCCTGTTTATACCCATGCCCACTTTGCCCACTTCGATCCCTTATGAGGCTTATATGGCCAGCCCACATGGGCTTCTCATGTGGGGCCCATGACAATGAAACTGCATGGGACCTGCAAAATTTGCCCAATTCAAGCCCATGCCCACTCAGTACCCACATAGCCCGTATTAAACCCTTGTGAGCCCCACATGGACATGCTGGCTGGGATGTGCCAGACTTACGGCCATGTTGGTGTCGATGACGTAATTTCAGTGAGATGGAGGGATGTAGTTCATTGAGCGGCCTCCGACAAAAATAAATATAACTTAAAATCTTTACGACAACCTGCAACTTTCTTCAGTTAGAAAATTATCATTTCAATTCAGAAACATCATATGTGTAATTCATGGCGCAAAACAAACGGGATCGAAAATTAACTTCTCTCTCGCCATTGACTACCATACAAATTTTTTTCGAAATAAGGTCCCTTGTGGTCCACCGGAAGGGGCGTGACTTCGCCGCTCTATGGAACGGAAACGTGGAATGAACCAAGAACCTGAAAGTTACAAAAACCAAAAAGAATAAATAAATGACAATAATCATGAACACAAAACCAGAACCATAAAACATGACCAGACAGATCAGAATCATAACAGGTTTCTAGATGATCTGGATCAAATTTTAAGTCAATCGGACAAAAACCCACCGAGTAGTTTACTATAAAATTCAAAAATTCCAATCACAATGGCCGACTTCTTTTTGGATTTAGGGTGGGGCACCAATGAAATTTTTTGTATGTCTGCATATGATACATAGGTTTACCGAATTTCGTCTGCCTACGAGAAAGTAAGCAAATTTCCATATTGGAATTTTGAAACGTGTTTAGGGAGCGCTATTTTGCGTCGACCATGAAAGAACACCCAAAAATATCAAATTTCGTATCCTGCCGGACGAATGTGGAAATTTAGACGCGTTTTTGCCATTGGGAAAGGGGCAAAATTGGCCTTTGAATTGTTGCAAGAATAAAAATAATAATAACTAGTGTTACGTTTGCCCGCTGGCAAAAGTGCAGTCTCCTCATATTAGCTGGACCTATGAGGATGATCGGTTTGACACTAGAGACAACATACTGAAAATTTTCCAAATGTTAGAATTTAAAAACAATTTGTTGTACAGATTTAGGGCCGGATCTACTAAGATCCCAATTTGCGTGTACTAATTTGTGCGTGCAATCTAGAATTTTGCGTGTGGGGCTGAACCGCGGTTTGCAGGTGATTTACTAAGAGTGATTGCGCAAATGGCAACAGGTGCAAACGTGTTGGACACACCCTATTTAAATGAGGGCTTTGCGTGTTTCATGGTTTGCAGCATGGAGAGTTTGGAGAGAAGAAAGCGCAAAATGAAATTCGACCCTATGGAATTAGAGGTGTTGGTAGATGAAGCCAATAAACACGTGAATGAGCTACAGCAAAGAAATCTGACTGTCGCACAAAGGAACGCCATATGGGCGGAAATCTGTGAAAAAGGAAATGCTGTGGGTAAAACGATGCGAACAGTGAATGAAGTGAAAAGACGATATCAAGATATCCGAAGACGAACAAAAGAAAAATTGGCGTATAATAAAACATCTGCAAAGAAAACAGGTGGAGGCACAGTGGATGAGATGCCTCTGACCAGCATTGAGGAACAGGTGCAGTTAACGTTCTGCGAGACGCAAGTCACTGGAATTCCCCGGTATGACACACTGGACCAAACAGCAGAACAAAGTAGGCGCACAATAATACTGTATAAACACACTTTTTCTGAAAAGACATTTATTTAGTAAGTGAAAAATGAATGTACCTCCTGTGGTTACATTTTGCTGTCCTTTAACTCAAATCCCAAACAAAAAACATTTCTTTTTTACATGTAGAATCTTCAGCAGAAGTCCAGCCATCCACCTCAAATCCCCCCAGAGCAGCCGCCACCCCTGCAGAGCCTCGAAAGGGTCCCGAGGACATGCATTGCGCAAATGGCAACAGGTGCAAACGTGTTGGACACACCCTATTTAAATGAGGGCTTTGCGTGTTTCATGGTTTGCAGCATGGAGAGTTTGGAGAGAAGAAAGCGCAAAATGAAATTCGACCCTATGGAATTAGAGGTGTTGGTAGATGAAGCCAATAAACACGTGAATGAGCTACAGCAAAGAAATCTGACTGTCGCACAAAGGAACGCCATATGGGCGGAAATCTGGACACACTGGACCAAACAGCAGAACAAAGTAGGCGCACAATAATACTGTATAAACACACTTTTTCTGAAAAGACATTTATTTAGTAAGTGAAAAATGAATGTACCTCCTGTGGTTACATTTTGCTGTCCTTTAACTCAAATCCCAAACAAAAAACATTTATTTTTTACATATAGAATCTTCAGCAGAAGTCCAGCCATCCACCTCAAATCCCCCCAGAGCAGCCGCCACCCCTGCAGAGCCTCGAAAGGGTCCCGAGGACATGCATTGCGCAAATGGCAACAGGTGCAAACGTGTTGGACACACCCTATTTAAATGAGGGCTTTGCGTGTTTCATGGTTTGCAGCATGGAGAGTTTGGAGAGAAGAAAGCGCAAAATGAAATTCGACCCTATGGAATTAGAGGTGTTGGTAGATGAAGCCAATAAACACGTGAATGAGCTACAGCAAAGAAATCTGACTGTCGCACAAAGGAACGCCATATGGGCGGAAATCTGTGAAAAAGTAAATGCTGTGGGTAACACGATGCGAACAGTGAATGAAGTGAAAAGACGATATCAAGATATCCGAAGACGAACAAAAGAAAAATTGGCGTATAATAAAACATCTGCAAAGAAAACAGGTGGAGGCACAGTGGATGAGATGCCTCTGACCAGCATTGAGGAACAGGTGCAGTTAACGTTCTGCGAGACGCAAGTCACTGGAATTCCCCGGTATGACACACTGGACCAAACAGCAGAACAAAGTAGGCGCACAATAATACTGTATAAACACACTTTTTCTGAAAAGACATTTATTTAGTAAGTGAAAAATGAATGTACCTCCTGTGGTTACATTTTGCTGTCCTTTAACTCAAATCCCAAGCAAAAAACATTTATTTTTTACATATAGAATCTTCAGCAGAAGTCCAGCCATCCACCTCAAATCCCCCCAGAGCAGCCGCCACCCCTGCAGAGCCTCGAAAGGGTCCCGAGGACATTAATCTGGAGTTGCTGGAGGATCAAAAGAAACAGTCTGCAGCCATTTAGACAATTGCACGGGAGATGCGAGCGGCGCCATCGTTGGCACGGGCGGCAAGGCGCGATACTCAGGCCATTGCCACGCACTGCAGACAGATGGTCAGCGCAGTATCTGCCCTGACGATGGCCGTCAATTCTGTGGCAAGAGGGCTACGGGAAGGGATGCAGGCAATGACTGCCCTCAATCCATGTGGAGAAGCGGGCCGACCGAGTCCCACTGCGACAGCTAGGCAGCCGGGCACCGGAGAGGGAGGAGAGGTGCGCATGACGGGCAAGATCCACCTGCGTAAAAGGAAACACAAATGATACATTCAACTGTCACGTTTAAGTTGTCTTTTATTGGCTGTGAATATTTTTTTTTTGTATAAAATTGGACTGAAACAATGCGTCTTTAATATGATTTTGCGGGACTTAACATAATTAGACGTGAATGACTATTTCGTTTGATAATGTTTGGAATTCAGAAAGTGATTTCAGTCTTTTTTTCAATAAATGTTGATTTGCTTAACTTTGCAATGTTCTGCAGTTTGTTGGGTCACACTAGCCAGAGGGAACGGCATTGTATTGCAATCTACAACGCATTATTGAATGAAAATAGAAAAATGCACAGCTCACAAGAAGTGACTTCGGATGAGATTGCTGCGTGTCTGCATCCCTGCAGCATTGGGTTGTTGCAGGGGGGCAGGTCGGCGTTCTCCTCCGGCATGGCCTCATGCTCCAGGCCGTGTTCCTTGGCGATATTATGTAGCATGCAGCAGGTCACTACAATCTGGGCCACTTTTTCTGGCCTGTACAGCAGTGCTCCACCAGTGCGATCCAAACAACGGAACCTGCTCTTCAGGATTCCGAAGGTGCGCTCCACAATATTCCGTGTACGGATATGGGCCTCTTTGTATCTTATTTCTCCGGCAGTGGTCGGGTTGAGAACAGGTGTCAGGAGGAAGGGGTGTAGGGGGTATGCACTGTCACCTTTAAAAAGCATATGAATCAATGTGAAACATGCTCTTGTTTTTAATGAAAAAAATTTAGCTAAGGATTTTACAAATTGACTCACCTACAAGCCAGGCATCTCCAAACTCGCCATCTCGCAACTTGGAAAACAGAGAACTGTTTCTCAGAATAAAAGAGTCATGTACTGACCCGGGATATTTTGCCACAACGTTGGAAATAATGCCTTTGGCATCACAAACGCACTGCACATTCAATGAATGCGTGTGTTTGCGATTTCTGTACACGTGCTCAGTGTCTGCGGGGGGCACAAGCTGCACATGGGTGCAGTCAATCGCCCCTATAATTCTAGGAAATGCAGCTACTGCAAAAAAACCTTGTTTGGTCTCATTCAATAAGTGCCGAGTGCGTGGAAACCTAATGAACTTGGCCATCCGGCGCGACATGGCATTTAGGACTTCAGACAGCACATCTGAAAAACGGGATTGGGAGATCCCAGCTGTAATAGCTACCGTACGCTGGAATGACCCAGATGCAAAAAAATGCAAACTTGCAAGGAGTTTTGTCATTGCAGGTATTGCGTGACTCCTTCTCGTGGCTGGCTCCAAATCCTCTGAGTTCCTCCAACAGCTCCAAAATGGCAGTGCTGGATAGGCGATATGTTTTAATGATTTTTTCCTCGTTCATTCCAAAAACGTTCACACGAGGGTGAAAAATGCGTTCTCTGCGTCTCCTTTCATGATTTCGATGTCTCCTTCTTGCGACAATAACCGTAGCCATGTGTGCCCAATTACGCATACAAACCGTTTGCACCTCCTTTTCACACGTGTTAAAATACAGACGCAGATTTTATAAGCAAAATTTCTTTCAGGTTTGATAAATCAATTTGCGCGTGCTAAATTAATATATTTACATTTTCTCCTCCCAACACACGCACAATTGCGTGTAAACGCCCCATATTGCAAATTCATTGTGGCAGACGTACTAACTGGATGCAGACGTGCTATTTTGCACCTTTGAAAGAGGCAACCCTTACTGTGCACTGTTAGTAAATCAGTTTTTTTTTTTCCGTGTGCAATTGCACACGTTTTTATACACGCAAAGCTTTTGTAGATCCGGCCCTTAGTCGGGTCTCTATCCATTGGTTGTTCTGACATGGGTGTCCCTACCACGAGTGTAAACTCTGGTCAGCATAGCCCGCAGGGTCAAAGAGACACACAAGCCACCATGCCACGACAAGGCACTGCAAATGTGGTGGGTTTTTTTTTTTTTTTTCGTTTTTTGTTCGATGACAAGAAACAGTTAATTCAATAACTCACACTCTTCAAACAGTCACCTTTTACAGTGCCCAACAACTGTATTAAAACACATGTTCAACGCATCATATTATTTAGGTTAGCAATAATTTTTTGATATACATTCTTGCGATATGAACACATGGGACATTTTTAACATATGCATCACATTAATGAAACTCTACAAGCAACAATTACTGATTAAATTATCAAAACAAAGCCGCAAGTATGGTAAGCATTAGAGCCTTGCATCTTCCATTGCAGCTAATTGTAAATGATTCCCAACTCAAATGTGATGCAGTCATACATGTTGAAAGTTATACTTACACGAATACAAATATGTGCACATGCAACTACAAGATATATAGACATCAGTACCTAAATTTAAAAAATTGAAATTCTGAGTACAAAAAGGCAAACATTTACCTAATTGCCCACAAAGGCTAAGAGGCTGCAATAGGATTGACGTTGATATTAAAAACATGCGAGGATGGTGGCAAATCAGCAAGTACATCTAAAGGACAACCCCGCCAAGTGGCTCAAAGAAAATACAAAAATTCAGAGCACACTGTAAAAAATGTTATAGTTTACGGTGCGCATCCAATGGCAGTAATCTTATTCACGACAGAAAGACAGGGTGTCGCATCAAACTTCCCACATTTATTTTGATGGAAGTGGAAGGAAATATTTTTCTCACGCCCGAGCGAAAGTGAAAGACCTTTGATCGAAACTGAAAAATCTTTTATACATACTGAAATTCTAAAGTTTTTAGTTTAAAAAGTAAGATTTATTCTAAAATTCTGCTCGAGTTCGTTTGCTTAGGAGAGTCCTTGGGTTCATATGTGTAATTTTCAGAATATTGTGACAAGCCGCGATATAACTTAAATATTGTTGAAAGTGGCGTTAAGCCCAAACTCACTCACTATATCGGGGCGTAGTGACCCAGTCATACAAAGAGAGGGACAGAATAGGAAACTGGATCGCAAGAATGGAGAAAGACAGCGGAATTGGGAAGTCTGAGGATTTTGCAGATTTTGTTGTGATGAAAGAAATGCGAGGATGACGACAAATCAGCAAATCATATCTAAAGGCCAACCCTTCCAAGTGGCTCAAAGAAAATACAAAAATTCACAAGTCTTAAAAATGCAATAGTTTACAGTGAACATCCAATGGCAGTAATCTTATTGGCAACAGAAAGAAAGGGTTTCGTCTCCAACTTCCCACATTTATTTCAATGGAAGTGCAAGGAAATATTTTTTTAACGCCAGAGCGAAAGTGAAAGACCTTTTATTGAAATTAAAGATGTGTCATGAAATTCTGAACAAAAATGTAAATGGCGATGAAGTCGTAGGTCACGTGGTTAAGCTGCCATCTTGGAGTTTTCGCATTTTCCCCTCCTGATGACCCTTCCATTTTCAAAAATTTTCTCTGTAAAAACTACTCGTTGAACAATTGTGAAAATGACATATATGAACTTGGAGACTCTCCTAAGCAAACGATCTCAAGCAGAATTTGAAAATGAATTTCACTTTTTAGACTAGAAGCTTTTGAATTTCAGTATGTATAAAAGATCTTTAAACTTTGAAGTAAAAACAAATTGTTTTTAAATTCTAACATTTGGAAAATTTCCACTATGTTGTCTCTAGCTTCAAACTGGTCATCCTCAAAGGCCCAGCTACTATGAGGAGACCGCACTTTTGCCCGCAGGCAAACGTAACACTAGTTATTCTTATTATTATTTTGCACGATTTTGTGTCTCTTCTAAGGTTTCGCGTTTTGACCGATTGACGTGAAACTTGGTGAGCTGGTGCATACCAATGGGAAGGGGTTCCAATAACCTTTTGGGCCGGAACGCCCTGGGCCTTTTCGAGCAGGAGGCCCGAAAAGGTCTGAAATTTAACATGGGAAAATTTTTCAAAATGGTCCTAGAACGGTGCAATTTTTTTAAAAAGATGCGTAATGAAATTCTGAACAAAAAAGTAAATGGCGATGAAGTCGTAGGTCATGTGGTTTAGGTGCCATCTTGGAGTTTTCGGATTTTCCCATCCTGATGACCCTTCCATTTTCAAAAATCTTCTCTGTAAAAACTGCTCGTTGAAAAATTCTGAAAATGACATATATGGACCTAGACACTCTCCTAAGCAAACGATCTCGAGCAGAATTTGAAAATGAATTTTACTTTTTAAACTACAAGCTTTTGAATTTCAGTATGTATAGAAGATCTTTGAGTTTCGATAAAAGGTCTTTCCCTTTCGCTCTGGCGTTGAAAAAAATTTCCTTCCACTTCCATTGAAATAAATGTGGGAAGTTGGAGACGAAACCCTTTTTTTCTGTTGTCAATAAGATTACTGCCATTGGATGTTGACCGTAAACTATTACATTTTTAAGGCCTGTTGTGAATTTTTGTATTTTCTTTCAGCCACTTGGAAGGGTTGGTCTTTAGTTATGATTTGCTGATTTGCCGTCATCCTCGCATTTCTTTCACCATGACAAAATCAGCAAAATCCTCAGACTTCCAAATTCCTCTGCCTTTCTCCATTCTTGCGATCCAATTTCCTATTCAGTCCCTCTTTGTATGACTGGGTCCCTACGCCGCGATAGAGTGAGTTTGGCTTAACGCCGCTTTCAACAATATTTCAGATAGACTGCCGCATGGTGACCCAGTCACCAAAAGAGAGGCATCTTGGATTTTTTGCATTTTCCGCTCCTGATGACCCTTCCATTTTCAACAATCTTCTCTGTAAAAACTGTTACAAAATTCTGAAAATGACACGTATGAACCCAAGGTCTCTAAGCAAATGATCTTGAGCAGAATTTAAATAAATTCTACCTTTTAAACTAGAGGCTTTCGAATTTCAGTATGTATACAAGATTTCAGTTTCGATCAAAGGTCTTTCACTTTCGCTCGGACGTGAGAAAAATATTTCCTTCCACTTCCATTGAAATAAATGTGGGAAGTTATGCGACATCCTTTCTTTCTGTCGTGAATAAGATTACTGCCATTGGATGTGCACCGTAAACTATTAGATTTTTTTAAAGCGTGCTGTGAATTTTTGTATTTTCTTTGAGCCACTTGGCGGGGTTGTCTTAGATGTACTTGCTGATTTGCCACCATCCTCGCATGTGTCTAACATCAACGTTAATCCTATTGCAGCCTCTTAGCCTCTGTGGGCAATTAGGTAAATGTTTGCCTTTTTGTACTCAGAATTTCACATTTTTAAAGGCAAAAAGAGGTAGGTACTGATGTCTATTTCTTTTAGTTGCAAGTGCACATATTTATATTAGTGTGAGGTTTTTACTAAATGAACCAAGAGCAAATTCCAGTAAAATGCAAAAGGAGGCTTTATTTCTGAAGGGGGAAACCCCCCAACAGAGCTGGCAACAGTACAAAGTCTGCAATCCAAAATCAGAATCCAAAGGGCGAAATTCAGAGTCATACACAGGGCACCAATCACAAATCGTAGTCAGACAAAAGAGGTCAAAAAACAAGAATGTGGCAAAAGTACAGGGAATAGGCAAAACTCGATATCAAGGACGGTCCAGTCAGAAAGATAAATCACAATGAAACAAGGCGAGAGAAGCGTAGCACAGGTTACACGGAAGAACGATCTGACAAGAAAGTGAACCAAACAGACATCTTATACACATCCGGGGTGAACACATGACCAGGGAGAACAGGTGCAATCAATGGTAACAATGATCAGGGAGAGACACATGAGGAATAAACTAATTACATGAATTTGGCTGTAGCCAAAACGCAGACAGGGATCACAAGACAAACCTATGAACAGAATAGCTCCGGTCAAGGAGTACTAAAGTGTATAGTTTAAAGAAAAGGAAAGCATGAATTATAAGTGGAAAACTGCAGCAGAGATAATTAGGGATAGGCAAGGAGGCGGAGATTAGAATTGAGCGACTGCTGAGAGATCGTTAGTCAATTGTATGAGCAGCTTTACAATCCTGAGTGCATGTTAGAAAGTTAGTAAAAATATACAAGATTAGTGTGGTTAGTAATTAGCAAAAACAATAAACTGTTAGTATGTGTTAGTAAGATAGTAAAGTAAGAGGAAGAAAGAACACGAGATAATGAAAGAAGATTGAAACCCAGAAACCAATTAAATCACCTGAATGAGTGGCACACAAGACAAGGGACCGTGAGCAAAGACACACATGACAAGACCGGGGAGACGAAGTGCAATGCATGGAAAAGGAAACATGGCTATGAATACTATGAACATGAAAAATAATAAAACATGAAAATCCAAATTACCAATACACAATCCTAAGAATGGTCAGACATGAGCAATAATTCAGAAACACAGATCAGTCAGAAATGCAAGGCATGAACATGGGCAATGCAGAACAGTGTGGAAACATTTTTTATTGATTCATTTAATTATTATTAATTGCTTATCCTTCCTTGCTCATATTCTGTTTTAGTTCACAACTTCATAGGCCTAGAGTGTGTGTGTGCTTGCATATTTCTGATTTAGCAGGGGCCTGCATAACTCTACTAGTGTGTCATGACATGTAGCCTATCTAAAGTCATGAAGTCTTGAATGTCTGTACCAAGGGCAAGATGTTTTCCTCTTTCTCTAAGTTTATGTGTTTATAGAAAGCTCCGGAATCCATAACAAGATAAGCTGGAGCCAGAGCTGAGAGAGAAGGCAGGTGCTCTCCTCCCTGGCAAGATGTGTGTGTGTATCCCTAGACAACTTGACGTGGTTACGTACCAACTTGACGCAGTTGCGTGCGACGGCAAAGGCTTGCGTGATGTGTAAATCAGCACGGGGGGAGGAGAACACCATGGAGTATCCCTACAAATACCAGAACACTTTCTAACTCTTTATCCTCCATCTTGACCTGAGCTTCTGTATGTGGGGATCCTTTTTTCTGCAGAAAAGAGTAAACGGACTTTGGCTTGAATATTAACTTCTCTGCCTCTGACTGATTTTTTCCTGAGTCGTCTTGAGTTTTCTCTTGTGAAGGTAATACTTGGAATGTAAAATCAAAATTCCTTTAACATTGGGGGCTTCGTCCGAGATTCCAATATCTCACCTGCACTCCCTGGAGAATAGGCGCCAACTTAAATCCGTGCGCACGGTCGTCCAGGGGACGTTGTGGAAAGACCTCAGCCCGGGGCAATTGTGAGGCCCTTGTGGGTATAGAGGAGGCCAGTACGGGAGGTTCTCCAACAAATTGGAGTGGAGGTGCGGGTGAGTGACGGAATTTATTACTGAATTCGGCTTAGTTGTTGTGAGGCAGAGAAAGTAATATTGCCAATTATGGGACTGATGAACAGTAAAGAGGTTGCTGTGGTTGTTGTTGTAAGGACTGGTGTTCTGGGACTGATGATGACGAAGTGTGACTGAGACTGGGCAATTTGTTGAAAGTTGACATAATGATTCTGGGAATCATTGTGAGCAAAGGAATTTGGGTTTCAGTTGAAATAGAGCATTGTTTGTGTATGTTATCGAAGCAACAATGGTGTCAGATCATCAGAAAATTTAAGCCTTGGATCTTTTCCAATGTGAATGAATGTGAGAGAGAAAAGTGCACTAAGGTATGTGTGTGTCCTGAGCTCAGACTGCGTGTGCGTATGTGGAAATCAATGTGAATGAACCTAACTCAGTGTCTGTAAACAACTGCATTGCTGGCATATTTGTTAGTTCTGTCTTTGTTAGATTGAATCTATTCCATGAAGTGCATATAGATGTTTTCAATAATATTGGCATTGATTTGAGAATAAGTTAAGGTGCCAGTTGATTAGCTAATATTTACAGTATTTTATGGACTCCTTACTGTAATTACAGGATTGGTAAAACGTGAAAATTCTGAAAAAAAGTGTATATTAGCAGAGCAAATTTGTAGGAGTTATGCCATTTTTAATGACTGTGTATTTGCAAAAGGACAAAGTTGCAGAAGTAAGCAGAATAAATTTTCCTTATGAAACTGAGCAAAAGTCGCCATTTCTTGATAAAATAAATGCTAACCCCTCTTAAATGATCGGTACTTATAAACAGAGGGAAGTTTAGATGAAGTAACAATTGAATGTAAATTATACAAACATGTACAAGTGTTTCTAATGTTGTGGCTAACTGAATTTCTTTAAGATGCAGGACAAAGTGAATATTTAAATGCTCTAATATTTGGCAGTAGTAACACATTGCAGAGAAAACTACCAGTGATATCCTCTATGAGCATGATGTGATTACAATATTTGAATTTCTAAAATATTTTAAAGAGCTAGAAAATCTAAGCACTTTTCTGTAGATAATCAGGCTGTGTGAGATTGGTGTGCTAGAAGCACATCTCTGAAAAGAAAATGAAGTGAAAGTGAACAAGAATAACACAGTGTGTTCAAAATTTGCCAAAATACTGTGTAACACTGTATACAATAAGAGACGGTGTGCCAAATTCAATTTAGAGGTTTTTCTATCAAGCATTGAAAACTTGCAATTGCTATCTGAAGTGAAAAAAACGGTAAAATGATCAGAAAAGTGCCAGTAAATACAAAATATAATATGATATTTAATGGTATATATTAAATTGAGATAAAAAAAATCAATCAAAGTGTTAGAGAATCATGGATCTTTAGAAGTGGAAGCACTAAGTGGAACAAATGTGACTGAAAGCTTTCCTGACAAAAGAAATGCAATTAAAAATCTTCTCTCCATTTTGAACAGGAATTGTCATCGAGTGTCTCCATGGCAAAGGAACGGAGTGGACTGATAACCTTAATCTGTTTATTTAACTTTTACAGGGAAGTGTCCGAACGAGTTGAATTAAAACAAAATTGTTCATTATTGTTTGTCTCTAACTCCTCTTGGAACTTTTCCTCAGAGAGCACTGCTGAGGAGAAGAAATGAAAATAACCATGGGTAAAAGTGATAAAGCTGGCCAGCTGGATATGTTTTAGCTTAAAAGTTTACCTTCTAAAATAGATTTGGGGAAATACAATCTGAAGTAGTAACACAAGACTAAATTCAAAAGTCAACGAGTAACGCGATCACATATTACATTGCTTGCGATTTCTAAATCCATTTTTGATTAAGTGAGTCAAATAAAAGGTACTGACTGAAAGGACCTTTATGTGCCAGGAGCCCAAAGTGAAAACTAATATTATATATGTAGCCATTTTTGTGAATAAAAAATATTAAAATTAATTTGCTAATTGTAACATGGTCTAAAGTGATTCCACCCGGTTCTGCTGATGATGAGGGGAAATGTAAGAATGGTTGGGGCTAATAAGCCCTGACTGTGTATTTCCTCCATGCTTTTAGCGGAACCCTAGACTGAGGTGGATTGCTTAATCACAATTCATTGAGAGGAAAAAAAAATATATAAAAATGTATTCTCCATTGTGTTAAAGAAGTCCTATCTAATAATACTGCATGTCCTGGACTCAGGGACACCCCTCTATCAAATCCTGATATTGAATACTTTGTTGATGGTTAGGCGTCAAGAGTGGATAAGGGCAACCCATGTGTTGGATTTGCTGTCTGTACTCATGATAGCTGTGTTGATTGTGGCCCTCTGCACCGCAAACATGTTGATCAGTTTGGCTGAGGCCTTTGCTGACATAGAAACAAGGGCAGCAGTCAAACACACTCTTGTGGGGCTATTACACCAATCTGAAGACTCAATTTCAAGTGAGCTGCTGTGAGCAGAGCAGGATGCTCCCCCTCAAGACAATGTCAATGGACATCACATGGAACACAATACACTGACGGCAGGTGGTCAGGACCCTATGGAAAGCCTATATTACCAACATCCCTCTTCCATATTGCTGTAGATTTGGTGCATGGGCAGTGCCATGTATCAAGAGGGGGGACTAAGGGGTTAATAGATCAAAGTACAACATGACGAAGTTATAACACACAGGACACACAGGGAAGCGTAGTAGTACAGTAGGGGGCAATCCCTACACCCCCTGGGCCATTCCACACATTTCATACATTTAACACTGTGTGAAGCGAGAAGAAGTGATGTGTTATTATTGATATGAGCTTTGCTAAAAGAAGTAGAAGCTATAGATGCAGTCACAGTAGCAAAAATCCTGAGTAGGAAAATTGAGAGCCTAGGTGGGGGATTCTAAAAGCATTCTATAGTGATAAGGGGCCAGAATTTAGAAATGAAGAACTGGCTTGTTTGGGAGTAAAATTGGGAATAGAATTGAAAAAACATTATGCATATCATCCACAATTAGTAGGATTGGCAGAAAGTGTAATAGAACCCTGAAAGCAAAACTGCGCAAAGCCATGGCAGAAACTAAATGGAACTGGGTAGCATGTCTGCCATAAGTATTAACTAGCATGAGGATAACCCCACAAGCAGGGATTGGGGTTGTCACCTTATGAAGTAGTACACGGGAAACCTTTTGAGTTAGTACATTTACTGAAGAGAACACAAGTAGAAGAAACGACTCTGGCAGAGTATATGAATAGAATGTTGACTAACAAACGTGAGATGCGAAATATGCTTCCTCCTAGATCAGTAGCGGAATCACCGCCTCGTGAGATAAAGCCTGGAGATTGGATCCTGGTGCGGAGTGTCGGAAAAAAGCGGAAGTGAGCCGGCATGGAACGGTCCATATCAAGTGCTCCTGACCACACCAACTGCAGTAAAAATCCAGGAGAGGGAGGCGTGGATACATCAGTCACATTGTAAGGTGGTATCTCCTCCTCCAGCGGGTGTGTAGGTACATCTGGGTGAGTCAGGATAGACTTGGAGGGAGTCCGGCTACAAAGGGGGGCGTGGCATATAGAGCCCATCCATCTCAAACCCGGTGAAGAGTTTATTTACACTCCAAGTCAGTAGAGACTCCGGACTTATTCATAAAAAAAAAAGGGGTTTAATAAAATGGCTTATCTCTCCCTGTGTCTGTTCATTCTTAAACATATGTTGCGCCTACAATGAATGTGAACAGTATAGTTAAATGCGCTATGGCAGTGTCTACTGCACGTAATGGATTAGTTTCAATAGACCCCAGTTTACCCCCACTTAATATAGTCGATGTTTCAAAGGAAATGGCAGAGGGTTTGTGGGGTAACCTAGGGGTGCCAGGGGAAACTGTTGATTTTGCGTGGGTATCCACAAACAAGCGACGGGAACAATTCAGAATGACTAACCGCCATGGGGGAAGGGTTAGCATCTGGGGAGCCATTTCCCTATGATGAATTTAAATTGTTTGCATTAAAGGCTGCACCGACGAGTGCTTGGGAAACCCTAATTGTAAATGATACACCAATTTCTTTTCTATGTGACACGGGGGCATGTTGAACTGTTATCAGAAAAGTAAGTGCAATTTTTCCACATCGGCTCAGCACTAATATGACAAAAACTTGTGCTGCAAATGGGGCAATGGGACAGCGTAGCAACAGAGGAACTCAAATTTGAGGATCCTGAGGGATTTGCTACACTCTGCTCTGTAATGGTGTCCACACAGCGCCCAGTAAACCTCCTGGGGAGGGACGTAATGTCTAAACTGGGGCTAGGGGTGGTTCCTACAGGTCCTACTATGTGGGAGGCAATGCGCGTGTTCGAGGGAAACGAACAGGGTGAGATTGCGGGGATCAGATGGTGGTTCTGGGAACCGGACCCCCAGCGATCTACTAAGCATTCCAATTCGCAGATTTGCCCCCTCGCAAGCCGATTACAGCAATGTTGCAAATAGTGCTGGGGAGAGGACTGAAGACCCCCGTGTCTGGTGAAGTAGTGTCTGGTGAAGTATGAATTAACATACTGCCGTGGTACCGTCTAGTCGGCGTGATTGTCGCATGTAACTGTGGGCAACACGTGGTACGTGGGCGACAGCCCACACCTAGCAGAGGGGCGATGGAGATGACCTCTGTGAACAGGTGAGGCTGGTGAAACTGTCAAAGCGAATGCGCCAGTCAGCGAGTGGTGCTTCTGTGATCGGTGGGCTCTGAAAAGAAGACACCGGGAAGCAGAAAGCAGAGTTCTGAACCTGGGGGAGCCTGGGTGGAGATCTCTGTGGAAAGGGATCAAGCCGGGGACTGCGCCCTGAATCGGAGTTTTCAAAGGATCTAAGTGGTCAAAAACATGTGTCCAAATTGGAATAGCAGGATGCTACTTCTGCTTATCGTATCTGTGGACAGCAGCACAGGGGGGGATCTGTCAGCTTATTGGGCCAGTGTGTGTACCTATATACCAGCTAATGATGAGGCAGGAGGGGTGATTGATCAAGCCTTGCAACCTTTGGAAGACATATCTGATGCACAACAGCGAGATCTCGCACCAGCAGTGGCAATTTCTTGGTGGGACTGGCTTCTGTCTGGGGGTTGGAAAATGGGAATTACATCTGTAATGAATCTTGTTGTTGGGGAATTTGCAGTACTGCTCTTTTGCAGCTGCTGTCGAATTCCCATAATTAAAGGAATGATATCAGGAGTATTGAGTACTAATCCACAGTATCAGATGTTTCTATTACAGGACAACAATGAGATGTATACTCTGCCCGAGGAGCTTAAGGAATCATACAACGATGTAATTGAGTTGGAGGGTTTGTTTGAAAAAAAGGATGGAGTGTAATGGTAATATGATGAAACATCTTCCCCGTGAATGAATCACATGCTGAAAATTGAGAGAAGTGGCATGCTGGCGGATAATCAATTATAAACAGGGGGGAAATGTGGAAACATTTTTTATTGATTCATTTAATTATTATTAATTGCTTATCCTTCCTTGCTCATATTCTGTTTTAGTTCACAACTTCATAGGCCTAGAGTGTGTGTGTGCTTGCATATTTCTGATTTAGCAGGGGCCTGCATAACTCTACTAGTGTGTCATGACATGTAGCCTATCTAAAGTCATGAAGTCTTGAATGTCTGTACCAAGGGCAAGATGTTTTTCTCTTTCTCTAAGTTTATGTGTTTATAGAAAGCTCCGGAATCCATAACAAGATAAGCTGGAGCCAGAGCTGAGAGAGAAGGCAGGTGCTCTCCTCCCTGGCAAGATGTGTGTGTGTGTCCCTAGACAACTTGACGTGGTTACGTACCAACTTGACGCAGTTGCGTGCGACGGCAAAGGCTTGCGTGATGTGTAAATCAGCACGGGGGGAGGAGAACGCCATGGAGTATCCCTACAAATACCAGAACACTTTCTAACTCTTTATCCTCCATCTTGACCTGAGCTTCTGTATGTGGGGATCCTTTTTTCTGCAGAAAAGAGTAAACGGACTTTGGCTTGAATATTAACTTCTCTGCCTCTGACTGATTTTTTCCTGAGTCATCTTGAGTTTTCTCTTGTGAAGGTAATACTTGGAATGTAAAATCAAAATTCCTTTAACAACAGAACATGAGCAAATAGCAGAATCACAACAGTACCCCCCTCCCTACAAATCGCCACCGGGCGATTCAACTTGATGGTCTGGGGTGGTTTGCATGAAAGTCTCTGATCAAGTCCTTGTCCAAGATGTGGTGTGAGGGGACCCAACTGCAGTGTTCCGGTCCGTAACCCTCCCAGTCGACGAGGTACTGCAGTCCCCGGCCTCGCCGATGACAATTCAGGAGGGCACGGACCGTGTAGGCTTCGCCTCCGTCGATAATCCGGGCGGGTGGTGGGGGATCAGGTCCAGAGGACAGGGGGTGGGTTACTGCAGGCTTAATTTGGGACACGTGAAAAGTGGGATGAATGCGTCTCAGACAGGGGCAGACGGAGGCGAACTGCAGTGGGACTCAAGACTTTCAATAGTGAATGGGCCCAAAAACTTAGGGAAAAGTTTGCCCCCATTACCTCTGAGAGGAATGTCCCTTGAAGATAGCCAGACACGCTGCCCAGGTCGGTAAGAAGGAGCCGTCGTGCGCCTCTTGTCTGCTTGCTCCTTCATCTGGGCGACCGACCTGAGCAGGGCCTGGCGGGTGGTTATCCATGTGCGTCTGCACCGACGCACAAACTCACGGGCTGAGGGGACAGCTACCTCCTCCTCCTGGGAAGGGAACAAAGGGGGCTGGTGGCCTAGGCAGGCCTTGAAGGGGGAAATGCCAGAGGCAGCAGAGGTGTGGCTGTTCATGGCGTATTCAGCCCATGGCAACTGATGGCTCCAGGAGGAGGGGTTCCTAATGCAAAGGCATCTCAAAACATTTAACACATTGGTCAGCCCGCTCGGTCTGGCCATTAGTCTGGGAATGGAAACCTGATACTAAACTAACTGTGATGCCAAGTGATTTGCAGAATGATTTCCAAAATAGGGCAGTGAACTGGGGGCCGCGATCGGACGTGATGTCAATAGGAATACCATAAAGTCTGATGACATGTTGAATAACAAGGTTAGCGGTTTCTTGGACGGAGGGGAGCTTAGTGAGGGGAACTAGGTGAACGGCTTTGGAGAATCTGTCTACAATGGTGAGAATGGTAGTGTGATGATTGGAAGGGGGAAGGCCAGTGATGAAATCGAGTGCTATGTGGGACCAGGGGCGGTGTGGAGTGTGAAGGGGCTGAAGCAGACCGTGAGGTGGTTAATGTGAGGATCTTGCTTGGGCGCAGACCAGGCAGGCAGCTACAAAACTTTGGATATCTTGGGACATTTCTGGCCACCAAAATCTTTGTAAAATAAAGTCCTTAGTATGGCATACTCCAGGGTGGCAGGACAGCATGGAAGAATGCCCCCATTCTAGGACTTTGAGGCGTAACGCAGCTGGAACATATAACAGTTAGTGGGGCAAGCGCTAAGGGCAGCAGTACTGGCTTGGGCATCTCTGACTTCCTTTTCAATATTAACATTGATTGCATTAACAAAGGCTTCTTTGGGCAGAATCGTATCATGACATGGTTCCTCTTCCTTTATCTCAAAACAACGGGACAAGGCGTCGGGTTTAACATTTTTGCTTCCAGGTCTATACGCAATGTGAAAATTGAAACGGGAGAAGAATAGTGCCCACCTGGCTTGTCTTGGGTTAAGTCTCTTGGCTGTCTGTAGGTATTCCAGGTTTCTATGGTCTATCCATACTATGAAGGGTACCTTGGATCCTTCTAGCCACTGCCTCCATTCCTCCAAGGCTAACTTTACTGCCAGCAGCTCACGGTTTCCGATGTCGTAGTTTCTTTCAGCCGAGCTTAGACGACGAGAGAAGGCACACGAGTGAATCTTCCCATCCTCAGGGGACCTCTGGGACAGAATGGCGCCGGCTCCAATATTCGAGGCGTCCACTTCTACAATGAACTGATGTTCTGGGTTAGGGATAATGAGGATGGGTGCAGACGTGAATCGAGACTTTAGTTCTACAAAGGCACTCTCTGCTCTCTCGGACCAAAGGAACTTGGACTTGGAGGAAGTGAGGGCAGTGAGAGGAGCAGCAACAGAACTATAGTTTGATAAACCGTCGATAGAAATTTGTAAAACCCAAAAAACACTGGAGAGACTTACGGTCTTCAGGTCGGGGCCAGTTGGTGACGGCCTCCACTTTGACTGGGTCCATACGTATGGTGCCTGAGGATATAATGTAACCCAGAAAGGTTGTAGTCACAAAAAAACTCACATTTTTCGGCCTTTACAAAGAGACGATTCTCCAGGAGACGAAGCACTTGGCGAACATGTTTCACGTGTTCCTCTTGTGAATCTGAAAAAATCAAAATATCGTCAAGGTATACAAAAACGAACTTGTTAATCCTGTCTCTCAGTACATCGTTTACTAGACTCTGGAACACAGCTGGAGCATTAGTGAGCCCGAAAGGAAGAACCAGGTACTCCCAGTACCCCGTAGGAGTATTAAAAGCCGTCTTCCACTCATCTCCCTCCCGGATTCGCACCAAGTGATAGGCATTGCGTAGGTCAAGCTTGGTGAAAACCTAAGCTCCTTGAAGGAGGTCGAACGCTGTGTTCATGAGGGGGAGAGGGTATCGGTTCTTGATGGTCATCTCATTTAGTCCCTGGTAGTCAATACAGGGCCTCAACATCCCATCCTTTTTGGCCACAAAGAAGAAGCCAGCGCCCGCAGGGGAGGATGATGGTCGAATAATACCGGCAGCCAGAGACTGACAGGTGCTTTTTCATGGCTTGGGTCTCTGGTCGGGACAGGGAATATAATCGGCCTCTAGGGGGCATTGTACCTGGCTTTAGGTTGATGGCGCAATCGTATGGACGGTGAGGAGGTAAGCTGGTGGCCCTGGACTTGGAGAACACCTCCTTGAGATCATGGAACTCGAGGGGAACTTTTTATAGGTCGGGGATCTCCTCTGGAGTGGGATAAGGCTGTAGTTCCGAAGCATTTTGGAGGCATGTCTGAGAACAGTTGGGGCTCCAGCCCTTGATTTCATGTGTTCGCCGGTCAATGTTAGGTAGATGTTTAGCCATCCATGGGTGACCCAGGACGATAGGAGCATGGGGAGAGTGGAGCAGGAATAATTGAATCGTCTCATGGTGGTTGCCGGAGATCTTGAGTTTGATGGAGCTGGAAACATGGGTTATCTGGGCAATTTGCTGGCCACTTAGGGAATTGGTCACCCGATCCGGGAAGATCTTTTCAACCGGAACCCCCCATTCACGAGCCAGCTCCACATCAATGAGGTTCTCCTCTGCTCCAGAGTCAATGAGAGCTGTAGTGGATTTGCTCTCCCCTCCCCATTCCAGAATCACTGAAAGGTAGGTGCGGTTTCTTGAATTACAGACTGGCGTGTAGCCCACCACTGTTCCATTCCTGGCACCAAGACGAGGCTTCTTGCTGGGGCACTGAGCTATCTGATGTCCCCCTTTGCCACAATAGAAACAGGCCCCCTCTCTGCGACGACGGTTCCTTTCCTCAGTGCACGTTCGTCCCAGTTGCATGGGTTCCGTCTCAGGAGAGGGGTTGCTTTCAGGAGCTGTTGGTAAAGGTGGAGTGGTCCGGTAGGGGTTAATTGGACGACTACGGAGAACGGACCGTCTACATTCTTCACGGCGAGCATCCACTTGTATGGCTAGGTCGACCAACTCGGCCAACTCCTCCGGTAAATCCCGGGACACCAGTTTGTCTTATGGCCTCAGCTAGACCATTAAAAAAGGCGTCATATAAGGCTCTTCGCCCCCACCTGCTGTTGGTCGCCAGGGCCTGGAAGTCGATCGCATAATCAGCCACAGAGCGACCACCCTGGCGTATACGAAGAATCTCCCGTCCTGCTTCATGACCCAACTTCGTGCGGTGAAAAACCCGCTTCATCTCCTCTCCCAGTAGACCAGACATCTGTACACATGGTAGATCCGCCTCCCAAGCCGCCGTAGCCCACTGCTTGGCTCTTCCCGTGAGTTGCGTGATGATAAATGCAACACGAGCCCGTTCAGAGGGGAATGATGAGAGCTGTTGGCTGAATGAGGTCACACTGGGTGAGGAATGCTCGACACGCACCGGGGTTGCCGTCGTACCTTTCAGGGGGAGGCAGGCGTGGTTCGCAGACAGGCAGCGGCGGAGCGGGGGAGGGCACAGGCGTGGCGTGGACCATAGGCTGGGGGGTATGCAGCAGCTGAGAGTCTTGAACCAAGCGAATGAGGTCCGCCATCTGGAGACTCATGGTTTGCATATGCTGCATGAGGGCGCGAAGCTGACACTCCTGAAATTCGAGCTGAACTCCCTGTTCTTTGACTGCCTCCTGCAGCGACTGGATGTTCGCTGGTTCCATCTTGGTCAGATCGTAATGTGAGGTTTTTACGAAATGAACCAAGAGCAAACTCCAGTAAAATGCTTAAGGAGGCTTTATTTCTGAAGGGGGAAACCCCCCAACAGAGCTGGCAACAGTACAAAGTCCGCAATCCAAAATCAGAATCCAAAGGGCGAAATCCAGAGTCATACACAGGGCACCAATCACAAATCGTAGTCAGACAAAAGAGGTCAAAAAACAAGAATGCGGCAAAAGTACAGTGAATAGGCAAAGCTCGATATCAAGGACGGTCCAGTCAGAAAGATAAATCACAATGAAACAAGGCGAGAGAAGCGTAGCACAGGTTACACGGAAGAACGATCTGACAAGAAAGTGAACCAAACAGACATCTTATACACATCCGGGGTGAACACATGACCAGGGAGAACAGGTGCAATCAATGGTAACAATGATCAGGGAGAGACACATGAGGAATAAACTAATTACATGAATTTGGCTGTAGCCAAAACGCAGACAGGGATCACAAGACAAACCTATGAACAGAACAGCTCCGGTCAAGGAGTACTAAAGTGTATAGTTTAAAGAAAAGGAAAGCATAAAGTATGAGTGGAGATCCACAGAAAACTGCAGCAGAGATAATTAGGGATAGGCAAGGAGGCGGAGACTAGAATCGGGCGACTGCTGAGAGATCATTAGTCAATTAGTGAGTGCAGCTTTACAATCCCGAGTGCTTGTTAGTAAGTTAGTCCAAATATACAAAGTTAGTGTGGGTTAGTAATTAGCAAAAACAATAAACTGTTGGTATGTGTTAGTAAGATAGTAAAGTAAGAGGAAGAAAGAACACGAGATAATGAAAGAAGATTGAAACCCAGAAACCAATAAATCACCTGAATGAGTGGCACACAAGACAAGGGACCGTGAGCAAAGATACACACATGACAAGACAGGGGAGACGAAGTGCAATGCATGGAAAAGGAAACATGGCTATGAATACTACACTCCTGATCAAAATCTTAAGACCAGTTAAAAAATTGCAAGAATTTGCATTTTGCACTGTTGTATCTTAAGAAGGTTCTAAGTAGAGTTTCAAAATGCAAAAAGAAGAAATGGGAACAAGAGACCAAATGTTTTGAGCAGGCAATTTATTGAAAAGAACAATTTAACTGAAATAGGCTGTTCATCAGCTGATCAAAAGTTTAAGACCACATCCTTTAAAAGCCCAAATCTGTGGAAAAAATTTGGATTCCATGTCATTTTCTGTCAAGTAATCACACTGTCAAGACCTCTTGATGGGAAAAGCAAAAAAACTCACTGCCTTCGAACGTGGCAGGATTGTTGAGCTGCATAGACAAGGCCTCTCACAGTGTGCCATCGCTGCTGAGGTTGGACGCAGTAAGACAGTCATTTTGCATTTCTTAAAAGATCCTGAGGTTTATGGAACAAAAAAATCAAGTGGTAGACCCAAAAAAATCTCACCGGCTCTGAGCCGGAGGATCCGAATGGCTGTCCGTCAAGACACGGGACGATCCCCATCCCAAATTAAGGCCATTACTGGTGCTGACTGCAACCCAATAACCATCAGACAGCATCTGCAAAGGAACGGCTTCAAAAACAAAAAACGTCTTCAAAGGCCACGCCTCCTTCAACGCCACAAAATCGCCCGTTTGGCCTTTGCAAGGGAGCACCAAACATGGGACGTTCAAAGTTGGAAGAAAGTTTTATTCTCTGATGAGAAAAAATTTAACCTTGATGGTCCTGATGGCTTCCAACGCTACTGGCATGACAAGGAGATGCCACCTGAGATTTTTTCAACACGGCACAGCGGAGGGGGCGCCATCATGATCTGGGGTGCTTTTTCCTTCAATGGAACAATGGTGCTCCAGGTTGTGCAGGGGCGTCAAACAGCAGCTGGCTACGTGGAGATGTTGCAGCGGGCATCCCTCATGACTGAGGGCCCTCGTCTGTGTGGTGATGACTGGGTCTTTCAGCAGGACAATGCTGCAATTCCCAATGCCCGCCTGACAAAGGATTTTTTTCAGGAGAATAACATCACTCTTTTGGATCATCCTGCATGTTCCCCTGATCTAAATCCAATTGAGAACATTTGGGGATGGATGGCAAGGGAAGTTTACAAAAATGGACATCAGTTCCAGACAGTGGATGCCCTTCGTGAAGCCATCTTCACCACTTGGAGCAACATTCCTACAAGCCTTTTGGAAACACTCGCATCAAGCATGCCAACACGAATTTTTGAAGTGATCAACAATAATGGTGGAGCTACTCATTACTGAGTCTGTTTTTGAGACTTTAATTTCTGTTTTAGGGGTTTTTTTGAGCTATGGTCTTAAACTTTTGATCAGCTGATGAACAGCCTATTTTAGTTCTTTTCAATAAATTGCCTGCTCAAAACATTTAGTCTCTTGCTCACATTTCTTCTTTTTGCATTTTGAAACTCTACTTAGAACCTTCTTATGATACAACAGTGCAAAACGTAAATTCTTGCAATTTTTTAACTGGTCTTAAGATTTTGATCAGGAGTGTATGAACATGAAAAATAATAAAACATGAAAATCCAAATTACCGATACACAATACACAATCCTAAGAATGGTCAGACATGAGCGATAATTCAGAAACACAGATCAGTCAGAAATGCAAGGCATGAACATGGGCAATGCAGAACAGAACATAAGCAAATAGCAGAATCACAACAATTAGTGTAAGTATAACTTTTAACATCTATTACTGCATCACATTTGAGTTGTGAATCATTTACAATTTGCTGCAATGGAAGATGTAAGGCTCTAATGCTTACCATACCTGCAGCTTTGTTTTGACTATTTTAATCAGTAATTGTTGCTAGTAGAGTTTCATTAATGTGATGCATATGTTAAAAATGTTCCTTGTGTTCATATCGCAAGAATGTATATCAAAAAATTATTGCTAACCTACATAATATGATGTGTTGAACATGTGTTTTAATACAGTTGTTGGAAACTGTAATAGGTGACTGCTTGAGGAGTTTGACTTTTTGAATTAACTATTTCTTGTCATCAAACAACAAAAAAAACCCACCACATTTACAGTGCCTTGTCGTGGCGTGGTGGCTTGTGTGTCTCTTTGACCCTGCGGGCTATGCTGACAAGAGTTTACACTCGTGGTAGGGACACCCATGTCAGAAAGACCAATGGATAAAGACCCGACTAAATCTGTACAACTTTGAAGCAAAAACAAATTGCTTTTAAATTCCAACATTTGGAAAATTTTCACTATGTTGTCTCGAGAGTCAAACCAGTCATCCTCATAGGTCCAGCTACTATGAGGAGACCGCACTTTTGCCCGCGGGCAAACATAACACTAGTTCAGATTATTATTGTTATTATTTTGCTCGATTTTGTGTCTCCTCTACAGGTTTCGCATTTTGACCGATTGTCGAGGACTTGGTGAGCTGGTGCATACCAATGGGAAGCCCGGGCCTTTTCGAGCAGGAGGCCCAAAAAGGTCCGAAATTTAACATGGGAAAAATTTTTCAAAATGGTCCTAGAGCGATACAATTTTTTTAAAAAGATGCCTAATGACATTCCGAACAAAAAAGTCAACGACAATGAAGTCGTAGGTCATGTGGTTTAGCTGCCATCTTGGAGTTTTCGCATTTTCCCCTCCTAATGACCCTTCCATTCTTCTCTGAAGAAAAATCTTCTCTGTAAAAACTGCTCGTTGAAAAATTCTGAAAATGACATATATGAACCTAGAAACGATCCTAAGCAGTCGATCTCGAGCAGAATTTGAAAATGAATTTTACTTTTTAAACTTGAAGCTTTTGAATTTCAGTATGTATAAAAGATCTTTCAACTGTGAAGCAAAAACGAATTGCTTTTAAATTCTAACATTTGGAACATTTCCACTATGTTGTCTCTAGTGTCAAACCGGTCATCCTCATAGGTCCAGCTACTATGAGGAGACCGCAATTTTGCCCCCAGGCATACGTAACACTAGTTATTTTTCTTATTATTTTGCACGCTTTTGAGTCTCTTCCACAGGTTTTGTATTTTGACCGATTGTCGTGAAACTTGGTGAGCAAGGGCTGCATGTACTAACAATTGCGTGGATTTTGTACTTAAATATTGCGTACGTTCCTAAAAAGAAAAGTAGCATTTTGTAAAAAGTATTAAATTTATAATATAGCAGGCTACCAATTCAGCTTGCAAATTTCAATGAAAAATCTGAATCAACTTTAATTTTGCAAAAATGCTAAATTCTATTACTTTTTTGCATTTTTTCTAAAGTCACGTTTGTTTTCATACATCTGACATCCGCAAAAAGAAGTAGCGTACGCATCTTTTCTCTTCATACGCTCCCTTCATACATGAGGACCCTGGTGCATACCAATGGGAAGGGGTTCCAATAAGCTTTTGGGCCGGATCGGCCCGAGCCTTTTCAAGCAGGAGGCCCGAAAAGGTCCAAAATTTAACATGGGAAAATTTTTCAAAATGGTCCTACAGCGATGCAATTTTTAAAAAAAAGATGCGTAATAAAATTCTGAACAAAAACGTTAATGGCGATGAAGTCGTAGGTCATGTGGTTTGGCTGCCATCTTGGAGTTTCCGCTTTTTCCCCTCCTGATGACCCTTCCATTTTCAAAAATCTTCTCTGTAAAAACTGCTCGTTGAAAAATTCTGAAAATGACATATGAATTTCAGTATGTATAAAAGATCTTTGAGTTTCGATAAAAGGTCTTTCACTTCCGCTCTGGTGTTGAAAAAATATTTCCTTCCACTTCCATTGAAATAAATGTGGGAAGTTGGAGGCGAAACCCTTTCTTTCTGTTGTCAATAAGATTACTGCCATTGAATGCGCACCGTAAACTACAGTATCACATTTTTTAAAGCGTGCTGTGAATTTTTATATTTTCTTTGAGCCACTTGGCAGGGTTGTCCTTTAGATGTACCTGCTGATTTGCCACCATCCTCGGATGTTTTTAACATCAACGTCAATCCTATTGCAGCCTCTAAGCCTCTGTGGGCAATGAGGTAAATGTTTGCCTTTTTGTCCTCAGAATTTCAATTTTTTAAAGACAAAAAGAGAAAGGTACTGATGTCTATATTTCTTTTAGTTGCATGTGCACATATTTGTATTAATGTAAGTATAACTTTTAACTTGTATTACTGCATCACATTTGAGTTGTGAATCATTTACAATTTGCTGTGTAATGTGAAAATAGGCCACTGGATGGCAGTATTTACCTTTTTTTTTATTCAGCTCAGACTGGAGCTATGTTTAGACATGTCCTGGACATGTCTGGGGCAAGTCCCCAAAAATAAAAAAAAGAGGTCTAAATGTGGGTGGGGTCTGCAAAAGAGTATATAAGGCAAAGAATTGAGACAGTAAAGTAGTAGGAGAAATTGCAAAAAGAAGGATACGTGTGACCAGACCTGTCATTCTGTTCAAGACCTGTGAAGTTTTCTTTTGTGGATTTTTGCCTGTGCCCCAGAGCATTTTTCCTTTCCCAGGACATCACCAGCAAACCCACAAGGACTGTAAATATTTCTGTTTTTTTTGTATTTATTCAATCTTGGTCTTCAGTTGTAGGTTAGTGTTAGTCTTTGTCTGTTAATTAAATTTGTTTTGTTAAGTTTTAAATTGTGTCTGTCATCCCTTGCTGTTGCTGTTGCGGTTGTGTAGTAAATTGTAATAACGAATTGGGGCCATAACAGCTGCAATGGAAGATGCAAGGTTCTAATGCTTACCATACCTGCAGCTTTTTTTTGACAATTTAATCAGTAATTGTGGCTAGTAGAGTTTCATTAATGTGATGCATGTGTTAAAAATATTCCTAGTATTCATATCGCAAGAATGTATATCAAAAAATTATTGCTAACCCAAATAATGTGTTGAACATGTGTTTTAATACAGTTGTTGGAAACTGTAATAGGTGAATGCTTGAAGAGTGTGAGTGATTGAATTAACCGTTTCTTATCAAACAAAAAAAAAACACATTTACAGTGCCTGGCCATGGCGTGGTGGCTTGTGTGTCTCTTTTACCCTGCGGGCTATGCTGACCAGGGTTTACACTCGTGGTAGGGACACCCATGTCAGAAAGACCAATGGAGAGAGACCCGACTAAATCTGTACAACTTTGAAGCAAAAACAAATTGTTTTCAAATTCTAACATTTGGAAAATTTATATGATGTTGTCTTTAGTGTCAAACCGTTCATCCTCATAGGTCCAGCTACAATGAGGAGACCGCACTTTTGCCCGCAGGCAAACGTAACACGTTCGGTCTCCTCAATGAAGTTGAGAGAGAGACGCATTGTTCTTATTCAGACTATTATTCTGCACGATTTTGTCTCTCTTCTACCGGTTTCACGTTTTGACCAATTGTCTTGAAACTTGGTGAGCTGGTGCATACCAATGGGAAGGGGTTCCAATAAGCTTTTGGGCCAGATCGGCCCGGGCCTTTTCGAGCAGGAGGCCCAAAAACATCCGAAATTTACCATGGGAAAATTTTTCAAAATGGTCCTAGAGCGATGCAATTTTTTTATAAGATGCGTAATGACATTCTGAACAAAAAAAAGTCAATGGCGATGAAGTTGTAGGTCATGTGGTTTAGCTGCCATCTTGGAGTTTTTGCATTTTCCCCTCCTGATGACCTTCCATTTACAAAAATCTTCTGTAAAAACTGCTCGTTGAAAAATTCTGAAAATGACGTGTGAACCTAGAGACTCTCCTAAGCAAACGATCTCAAGCAGAATTTGAAAATGAATTTCACTTTTTAAAACTAGCAGCTATTGAATTTCAGTAAGTATAAAAGATCTTTCAACTTTGAAGCAAAAACAAATTGTTTTGTTTTAAATTATAACTTTTGGAAAATTTCCACTATGTTGTCTCTAGTGTCAAACCGGCTATCCTCATAGGTCCCGCTACTATGAGGAGTCCGCACTTTTGCCCGCTTGCAAACGTAACACTAGTTAGTTCTCCTCAACGAAGTTGAGACACGTATTGTTCTTATTCAGACTATTATGCACGATTTTGTGTCTCTTCTACAGGTTTCGCTTTTTGACCCATTGTCATGAAACTTGGTGAGCTGGTGCACACCAGTGGGAAGGGGGTCCAATAAGCTTTTGGGCTAGATCCGCCCGGGTCTTTTTGAGCAGAGGGTGAAATGAACGGGCTTTGACTCCAAATGCAGTTCAGCATCGGCAGGGCGTTTATTAGGGTTAACACAGCTCATGGTCAATACAGAAACAGATCGATAGCCAGGCAAACAGTGTAATGCAGAATAGTCAGAATCGGAATCAGGGGACAAGCAGAAATATTCGGTAACCAGAAAATCAAGCTGCACAAAGACAGTAACAAAATGGGAAGATGTAAAGGGAATGGAAAAGGGAGTAGGATGGGATAAGGGAAAACAAAGGAGAAACTCAACAGTTGGGTACAAAATGGGAATAAGGGAGAACAGAGTACTAATCAATCAGCCAGCAATCAAGCAACGTAATACAAACAATCAATAACAAGACTTACGGGAGATATAACAAGAAACGAGCAATCAACAATCGACACCAAGAAAGCACAGAAACGAGACTTAACCAAAGCGAGCTATGGGAAGAGACGAGTCGACAAGAAGCTGAGGAAAAAGTGGGCCTTTTAAACACAAACTAATTAAGTGGAATCCCAGCTAAACACAGGACAGCTGTCGAGAGAGGTGGAGCTAGAAAAGCAAAGACAGTGATAGGAGAGAGAGAGGAAAAGGGTGGAGTTCTAATGCTAATCTAACTAAACACCCATGCCTCACTAAACTACTCTCAGGTGTGGATAGCCAATGAGAACAGCAAGAGAGAAGGAAGAGGAAATACCTAACCGAAATACAGGGAAGAGAGTGTGATGAAAAAGACAAGACACCACGAGACAGAAACAAGAGGAAGACACTGAAGACTAAAGACAGCGCAGTCTTACAGAAACATACATACTCTAAAAGAATAAATCCATCCATTTTCTATACCCGCTTATTCCTCACTAGGGTCACGGGGTGAGCTGCAGCCTATCCAAGCTGACTATGGGCAAAGGCAGGGACCCACCCTGAACAGCTTGCCAATCCATCGCAGGGCGCACAAACCATTCACTCTCACACCTATGGGCAATTTGATGTCTCCAATTAGCCTGATATGCATGTCTTTGGACTGTGGGAGGAAACCGGAGTACCCGGCGAAAACATGCAAACTCCACACAGAAAGGCCCCAGGCCAGATTCGAACCCACGACCTTCTTGCCGCCCAAGAATAAATATGATAAATAAATAAATAGCAATAAAAATTACTAAAACATACTAAAAACAAACATACAAATCAGCGATTTCCAACAGGGGGCACAATAAGGTCCGAAATTTAACATGGGAAATATTTTCAAAATGGTCCCAGAGCAATGTAATTTTTTTTTCAAGATGCGTAATGACATTCTGAACAAAAAAGTCAATGGCTATGAAGTCGTAGGTCATGTGGTTTAGCTGCCATCCTGGAATTTTCGCATTTTCCCCTCCTGATGACCCTTCCATTTTCAAAAATCTTCTCTAAGTACTGCTCGTTGAAAAATTCTGAAAAGACATATATAAACCAAGAGACTCTCCGAAGCAAACGATCTCGAGCATAATTTGAAAATGAATTTTACTTTTTAAACTAGAAGCTTTTGAATTTCAGTATGTATAAAATACCTTTGAGTTTTGAGAAAGGGTCTTTCACTTTCGCTCTGGCGTTAAAAAATATTGCCTTCCACTTCCATTTAAATAAATGTGGGAAGTTGCAGACGAAACCCTTTCTTTCTGTTGTCAATAAGATTACTGCCATTGGACCGTAAACTATTAAATTTTTAAGGTGTGTTGTGAATTTTTATATTTTCTTTGACCCACTTGGAAGGGTTGGCCTTTAGATATAATTTGCTGATTTGCCATCATCCTCGCATTACTTTCACCACAACAAAATCTGCAAAATCCTCAGACTTCCAAATTCCGCTGTCTTTCTCCATTCTTGCGATCCAATTTCCTGTTCTGTCCCTCTCTTTGTATGACTGGGTCATAACACAGCAATATAGTGAGGGAGTTTGGGCTTAACACCGCTTTCAACAATATTTCAGTTATATCACGGCGTGGTGACCCAGTCACCAAAAGAAAGGTATCTTGGATTTTTAGCATTTTCCGCTCCTAATCACCCTTCTATTGAATTTTACTTTTTGCCAAGACAAATGGATTTGCTATTAGAGATGGTTTTTTCCACTGCACAGAAAGCCCGCTAGGGGGTGTTGAATTTACAAAATAAGGCAATTTTTGGCGATTACAGGCATCGCAATTTAACGAACTCCTCCTAGGGATTTTGTCCGGTTCTCATGAAAATCGCAGTCTTTGCTCTTGACCCCTTGAAGATCAAAAGTCATTAAAATCATCACGGTGGAAGTCACAGTCTGGGCGTGGCAGGGCCGCCATTTTAAGTGATTTGCCCTGAAATTTCAAATGCTTGTAACTTCTGTGTACGTTGCCTGACCTGCACCAAACTTAATGCATATTATAACAATCCCACCCTGAAGCCATTCTCATGGTCATATTTTGCCATACTGACAGCGCCTACTCCTGGTGACAGGAAATAACCAAAATTGGGCATGTGTCATACTTTTACAAACTCCTCTTACAGATTTCATCTGAATGTCACAAAAACGGGTGCGGTCCCTCTTGAGACCTGTGCCATGAAAATTTATCAAAAGCTTTTTTTTTGGATCAATCCTGTGGGCGTGACGGAGCGGTCATTTTGCGCATCTCGCCATGAGTAATGATTCCTTGACTTAAACCTTGTTCTTTACTGACCAAACTTCACGGGCTGGTCAGTTTCCATAGTACTTTACGAATTGTATTGGTTTTGCAATTCGGCGGGGCCAACTGGCTCGTTAGTGCTCTGTACACTGCAGCCCCAAGGCCTTCTTCCACGTACACTGATGAAAGTTGCTGCACATATGTATCACACCCCCATCAACAAAAAATTCTTGAGACACCATCGGCTAAAGTCAACAGGAAGTCGGCCATTTTGAATTCAACGGCCATTTTTGGCCATTAACACGTGTACTTTAACGAACTCCTCCGAGAGATTTTGTCTGATTCCCATGAAAATCGCTTTGTGTACTCTTGACCCCTTGAAGATCAAAATTTATTAAAATCATTCCAGTGGGAGTCACGGGGTGGGCGTGGCTTCAAATTCTTATAACTTAAGTGTACTTTGTCTGATATGCACCAAACTTTATGCCTTTCATAAGAGTCCCACCCTAAGCCATTTACATGGACATATTTAGCCATACTGACAGCGCCGCCCCCTGGCAACAGGAAATGACCAAAATTGGGCATGCGTTATCCTTTTGCAAACTCCTTCAACAGATTTACTCTGCATGTCATGAAAACGGGTGTGGACACTCTTGTGACCTGTTGCATCAAAAATTATTAAAATCTTTTCGTTCAGATAAATGCTGTGGGCGTGACGGGGAGGCCATTTTGAGCATCTGGCCCTGAACAACAATTCCCTAATAAATTTAATTAAACCTTGTTTAGTTCACACCAAACTTCACAAGCTGGTCAGTTTCCATTGGAGTTTTCAAATTTTATTGGTTTTTCAAGTGGGCGGGGCCAACTGCCTCGCTAGCGCCCCCTAAACTGCAGCCCCAAGGCCGTCTTCCACGTATACTGATGAAAATTGGTTGACATATGTACGTATCACACCCGCATCTACGAAAAAGTCTCTTGACGCCATTGGCTAAAGTCAATGGGAAGTCGGCCATTTTGAACTGAACAGCCATTTTTTGGCGATTTGCACGTTGGGTACTTTAGCAAACTTCTTGGATTTTCATGAAAATAATATTATTATTATTTCTCCGACTTTTCAGGGCCCAGTTTCGCCCCTTTCTCAAATGTGAAAACGCTTGTTATTTTCCTGACTTCAAATTTGGTACAGATCATCTTAAGACCAAGCTGATCAAAAGTTGCGCTCTGCAGGTCTGTGGGTCAGTGGGCATAGCCCCTATGGTGTCCCCATTGCTGATGCCTTGCCATGCATATTCGAGCAGCTCTTTCTCCCACATACTTCATCAAAACGGTTTCTAATTCCTGTTCATGATAAGAGGCCCGCCCTGAACGGCTCCATATGCTCGTAGGCAATCTCGCTCATGGCACCCCCCTGTGGAAACAGGAAATGCCATATTTTACATTGACATTGGCCGATTTGCTCGAAACTTCACATTTGTACAGAGGGTCTGCCCCTGGATGCAACTACCCACATTTGGTTATGCTCTGAGCACCCCCTTGTGGATGACATATCAACTTTTCATAAATCCTTTGTGCTTTGTCTGATTCCCTTGAAACTTTATCACAGGTTGGGGCTTGTACTTGACCTGTCCAATGTTTGCGAGTGCACACCTGCACCACTACCCCCAATGTGCACTAGGTTGCGAGGGCCTGTTCAACGCTGCTTACAGCTTTAATTTAAGACTTATGACTGCTTGCACACATGCATAAACATCAGTTTAGACATCATGAAAAATTTCAGATCAAGATAATGTGCCATTCTCTCTCAGCAGTACTGCAAAGATACAGCATAATTTCGTGAAATCGGCTTTCTCTCCATTTTGGGGGGTCAGTGGATAACCAGAGACTGAAGAAACACCTTTTTTAAGGGCAAAAATGAAAGATTCAGGAAAAATTGACACTATGTGCAACATTACAGCCCTGCAACATCATTACTGTGCTGTAAATAAGCATTCAAATTTGGTCAAAAATGCATTGTGCAAAAATAGAAAAAAAATGCCTTCAAATATAAATGGCCTTATCTCAGCAACCACTGTCACTTGCAGACAAAATAAAGTGCAACAAAATTAAAAGGGCAACAGAATCAAGAGCAACAAAATCAATGGACAACAAAATCAAGAGCAACAAAATCAATTATAAGGGCAACAAAATCAAGAGCAACAAAATCAATTAAAAGTGCAACAAAATCAAGAGCAACAAAATCAACTAAAAAGGCAACAAAATCAATAGGAATAAAAATTAAAAGGGCAACAAAATCAAGAGCAACAAAATCAATTGGCAGCGCAACAAAATCAAGGTCAACAAAGCAGTGTGGGATGTAATGTCAGAGGATTCAGGGCAGTGGAGTAGGGGAAAGGTGGAGCCTGAAGAGGTGGGTTTTCAGGCTGTGCTTGAAGATGCTCTATGATTCTGATGTTCGGACCTCCTCTAACAGATCACTGTTATTAAGCTGACTTTTAAACCCCCTGGTGATAGCTGTAGGAACAAGGGCTACTGGAAATTTTATTAAACCATATTAAATTGTCAAGCACATTGTGATGGTATAAACTCTTTTATTACTGAAGGGAATCGCTTAGGATGCTATAATATCGTATGTTTCTAAGTGAGAGATTGGAAAATTAAAAATTTGAGAATTTTCCATTCAATTTGGCAAATCATTAAACAGAACTCACAAACTATCAGAGCTTATATTAATTAAAGAGATATACAATTATAGAAATAAGACATCACCAAATAACAGTGATAAACAGAAATTACTTACTCTGCAAACCAAACTTGATGAGACTTATCTCAAAAAAGCAGAAGGGGTCTACGTAAGATCAAGGGATAAATGGATAGAAGACAGTGAAAAAAGTAGAGAATTGTTGATTAGAAAAAGAAGGCAAGAGAGAAATTCAATTAAAACCTTATTGATCCCAAACCAACTTTGATTACTAAGGAAATGACTTCTTTCTACAGTAAATTATAATTGTCTGCCTTTTCTGTGATTCCCTCCGACTCTTTTTTCAACCATAACCCCCCCCCCCCCCCCCCGTGGAATTTGCAGTGTTATGTGAGGCTGATATTACTATTTATGGGCTGGACAAAGCTAGTGATTGCTTGTTGTTAAATAGATCTCCCGTCAAATGCTTTCAAGGGTTGATTCGCAGAATCAGGAGTGTGACTGGGTGGTTAGAATGAAAGCCTGCACCCACCCCAGCTAATTCTGGAAAAGAGTGAGTACCGCAGTATTTTGAAAGTCTCATGTCCAAGGATGTTTTATATTTCACTGGATATACAATTGGAAAATGGCCGCCCATTCATTTCAATGGAAATTGCTCAGTGGCGCAGCAAGCCGACATGGGGGCCAAGCTTCTGGAGCCATGCGGACATGCGCTGTGTGATTTTTGCTCACACGTGCGTAGTGTGGGGCTCATAAACGCGCTCGTATCCGAGGTGTCCATGACAACAGCTCGGGCTTGTGGAACTCCGACCTAGGGTGCGTGTTCGCGATCACTTTTCACCGGAAATGGAAGTCTAAACACTGCAGACTGCACCCTGATGTACGGAACACAAAGCATAGCCGCCGATAAAGGTTTGATCCTGGTTTGAGATACTATTTTAAAACACAAATGCAATAACAAATGTTAAAAATGACTTTGACAGGGAAGTAATACTATTGATTTCAACTCTAAAATCTCGGCAAAATAGTTGACTTGCTGTTGCGTAACTTTAACATGTCATTGCTCAGGGGTGCACTTCCCAAAATCACAGATGCTAACTTCCATAGTTGGAACCACTGACTGAATGGACGTATAAATTTCTGCAACTACGCTATTGGGAAAAACGCCACAGGCTCGTTTTCTCTTTAGTTCAACGTCGAATAACCACATTACCGGAGTCAGATAATTCTTGCTTGTCTGCGGGGGAATTCCATTATCTTTTTCCGGATTAAAGACAATGGGCTCTAATTTCCTGGCGCAGCCCAGGTGGCGTAGCGAAGCGCAGGCCGCGCAGTGGTAATTTCGTAGGGCGCAGCCCGCGTAGTGGTAATTTCGTGAGGCGCGCAGCCTTCGGTAGACCAAGGTGCGCCGAGGTGGGTGTGGCGGCGTAGTAGGGGGAGGTGTCACATATTCATGAAGACGCAGTGACAATTTCGTAGAAAAAGTCTCCGCTGGAGTTGCGCAGAAAACTCGCCAACTCCAACCTGGTTTAATTTCCGTGCAGTGGTAATTTGGCTGACCGGCGCAGAGAGCGCACACGTCACCGAAATCTCACAGGCAGTTTTACAGAATGTCAGGCACGTTTTAATGCAAGAAATAATTACAGGAAGCAAGATTTAATGTAACTATCTGAATAAGGACATAAATTATTGTATCTATATCGATTGTCCTGATGTCAGATTAAAGGCGGTTGCCACGCGTAATGGAAACTTGACCGGGCTTAATCAACGCAGCTGAATCTGTGATGCAAACTAACGACTTCACATCTTTCTCAGCCAACCACAAACTGTATATATATCGAATGCTTGCGTTCTATGCTCATTAAAGCCGCTTCCACACTGGACGCGAAACGAATTTTTCGCCCGACTGATTACAGACTAAGTCAATGCAAAGACGCGATAGTTGGACAGGGTTTTAATATAGCTCCGTGTCCGAAAGTCATAAAATTTCTAATTTTTCCGAGTATTCCAGGAATTATTAGACGTGGAAACTTGGCCATTTTTGTGTTCGACCTTCACAGAATGCAAATTGATAGCTATCGACTTTTCTTGGTCTTTTTAGCCTATTCTTCTGTTTTCTTCCGTTGAAGATAGCCAGCAGTCTTTATTCGGTCTTTCTTTTGAAAATTAGTCAGATGGACCGAACAGATTCACGCTTTATTTCCACAGCTGAGATAAAACAGTGCGTGAGCAAATCAATTCCATGACCATTGACAGTGTGAAGAAATTATCGCATGCACGATTAAGACTGTCCGACACGAAATGCAAAATACTCCATGTCCACCAGCCAGCAAAAAGTAAAAGTATTGAAATGAGAACAGATTTATAACGGGATATCCAACAAAGATGACCCGCTAAAAAATAAATCCCAGTGTTCATTGGATGTTCTGTTGTTAAAATGTTTTTTTTTTATTCTTTGTTTCGGTATCAATCTGTTCTAATCGTCCTCTTTTTTTTTTTTTTTTAGCTGTCAGACACGGAGGCATTGTACATTGTCCCATGCCAGTGTCGACTCGCTTTACTGAGCAGAGCTTAAACAGAAACATTGATTGAAATTCTCGGTACTCATCTTAAAGAACTGAGCCCTCTTATCAAAACATTCACGTTTAATATCGACAAGAGTCAGCAGATTTGAAGAAATTAAAAGCAATAATAGACTGTCGGACACGGAGATTTATTAAAACCCAGTCAGACTTTCGGGCACAAGACGCAATCTGTCGAGCGAAAAATTCCGTTTCGCGTCCAGTGTGCAAGCGGCTTAATACAAGGCTACTATTATTGTCACTTCGGTTTTATCGTCTTCAGTGGGGAAAAGGAATACAGCCTGATTGCTATGATCTCGTACTGAGTTAAGATCGCATATTGAAAATAAATGTGTCACGTATCTTGCATTGTTGTCCATGCATGTTAATCCCAAAATTTAAAGCAGCAACAGTTTGTAATTCATGGGAACACGCTATCCATCGTTTCTCTTGCCAGTGAGCAAGATTTGACTCGGCTGTGTCGCCTTCTTTGCCAACTTGCGCTGGAGGGAGGGGCAGAGGCGGGACAGAGGAGTTCTTGCGCCAGGCTACGCCGGGCACGAAATTGCCACATACGCCTGGACACACCCCGTTGGCGCGGCGCACCCCCCATGCGCCGCGCCTGCGCCGCGCCTACGCCTGGTCTACGAAATTAGAGCCCAATAAACCGAACACACAACACAACGCACTTCACCTACCTTATAAACTGATATGTTTTAAAGTCAGGAGCTTTAAACTTTTGTCAATTCTGGTAAGCTAATTTACTTTTAGCTTACGTAACTTATAACCATTCCGTGGAGTATAATAAAATGGGTCAACCGTGAAATGTTACACACGTTGTACTGCGTTATTTTTACCTTAAAGCTCCTTTTTTCTGTCCTTCCCCAGATATATGAGCCTCCTGGAGTGCACTGAACCGTGAACTGAATTTCTGCATGTCAGCGAACCAGAGGCCGTGCCTTTCTATCCACCCCCAAAGCCCTTTCCAATAAAGTCTGTCTCGATTATAATTTTAATACCATCTCTACGTTTCATTTCTAAGTGCGAGTTAACATCGATTGTATTTGTGTTTAATTTTAAAACTTAATTTTATGATAACGGCCGGCTCTGCGAAAGTTAAGCATTAAACCCCTTTTGATCTTGAGTACTTGAGTTCATCTTCAAATGTTAAGCAGAGCAGGCAAAGAAATCAAAAACTGACAAAACACAAATAATTCTATTTGAAAACATTTTTAATATATACAAGTAAATAATGCCTTGGTGGTGACAATAATGACAGGTGGTGGGGGTGAGCAGATGGATGATGACAGCTACATCCGACATGGGGTACAGAAAACAGACACTGTGGGGTTGTCAGCAGCTGAGGGAGCAGAGAGGTTTGGCTGGGCAGGCAAAGGGGTATTTTCTTTGGGGGGGGGGGGGGTGTCGGAGGAGATGGAAGATAACAGCAGAAGATGAGTGAACAGTGTAATGACCGCAATGTACTTAAAATGACCTTATAAAGACCTTATCAGATAAAGACAGAATGCCAGGCCAATTAAAAGAGTTTTCATTAAAAAAAAAAACCTCTGAGGTTACAATCCAGAGTGGGAGAAAGACACTCATTACGATAAGAGAAAGGAATGATTGTGTTTCAGTCCCCACGTCACAGGTGTACTTTTATCTGCTTTGGATTGCAGCTTCAAGGGACTGCGACAGATCTCTTAAAAAAATTTCATTTCCCAAAGGGGATAAATGAACATCATCCCTCAAAAATAAGCCAGGGCAGTCAAACTTTATCTGATGATGGTCAATGAAGTCCCCACCTAATTGGCCCCTAACAAATACAGCCATTGCACCGTTCACCCATCGCCTGGTCCGATTGATCCACCCCGGATCAGCAGCCCTCCACTGGCGTCTCTCGGTGATGGAGGACAGGATGATCCTCCTCCCAGGATAGCTCTGGTGAAGGTGCTGCAGGTCCCGCTTCATCGCTGTGACGAGCTCCACTCCCTTGGTGCTGCCCAGGTCGTTCCCGCTGCAGTGGATGAGCAGGACATCCGGGGCTGCTCTTCCTCTCAGGGACTGGTCAAAGAAAGGGAGAAGGTTCCTCCACCTCAGACCTCCCCAGCCAAACCACGAGCACCGCGCCCGCAGTCCGAGACTCCTCCCCACGGTGCACCGAGCTCGCTGCTCCCCACGCCGGATGTAGCTGTCTCCAATTAGCCACACATTTTTACCTGATAATGCAATGCAAAATGAATACAAATAAGTAAGTAATTTAACAACGAAGAATGGTTAGGCTGATAAATGGATTGCTAAGCAGTGCTCGAAATTAATTTATATACTGCTATAAATGCACATTACGTTGCGTTAGATGCTACTCAGCTGACACGTTAAGCATAACGCATCAGAATAGAGTGATGCGAATTGGTGCTATTCAAAGTAATGGAAATACACAATGCAATTAATGGATTTAACCATTTCATTTTAATATGAAAAAGTAAGGTGAGTGTTGCCTGCGTACATGGTTCTAGGATGTCACAACAGCGGCCTTAGCTTACTGTACATTTTCGCGCGCTGCATGAAGTGCAGCAATCGAGGTGCTAAATTACATATTATTACGCATTACGGCCATTCATCAATTAAAATGGCAAAAATATACTGAGCAACAAAAGAAACGCAAGTTAGCAAACTTAGTTAGTTAATGTGCTCTTATGGTTACCCAGATAGCAAGCACCTCTGCTCCGGATCTGCCCTGGCTCCAGCTGATCCGGCTCAGAGCCGGGGCAAATCCGGAGCGGAGGAGCTTGCTCTCTGGGTACTCATAGTTACAAAAACAAAGAAAAGTTTGATAAAACGAGTATAAATGCGCACACGCTAGTAATAAAGTTGATTTTCAATAATTACGCGCAAACTTATTTTCCGGTTTGCCTTTAATTAACTTGCGTTTCTTTTGTCGCTCAATACATATGCTCCGTAACTTGCCAGCTCACTTCACCGACTTGGCTAAGTCTTTAATGTTGAACAGACAGACGGCAAGGAAAGCCCATTGCTCCACCCACTCGCATCCGCTGCAGTGCTAAATTCGGAGGAGCGGGGCTGCGTTCCAATCCGAAATAAGATACTCCCTTCACTTCTTCCCTCCACTCGAGTGAGCCCTCCGTATGACGTAGCAGGCGAGTAAGCCCTTCCCGAGCGAGGGAGGGCAATAGAGGGGACTTAGGGGGAGGGTTTAGGGAAATCGGATTGGAACGACCCTCGTCGCGTTTTTTCCGCACTTATACAGTTGTCAACAAGCCAGCTGGAAATTTGCGTTGCCATGGAGCCGAGTGAGTTAGGCCTAGTTGTCTGTTCGTTCTACCTTTTACAGTTCACGCGGAAGCGTATCGCGTGTTCGTGGCAAGTAGAAGACAGCATGCTCGTTTGACTGCTGCGGCATTTGTGACTGTTTTATGGGAAAATAAAGCTACTTTCACCCCGGATGCGAAATGAATTTTCCGCACGACAGATTGCGTGTTCAGTGCGATGGATAGATTTTGCGTGCATTCGCATCTTTGCATTTGAATGTAATCTGTCGCGCGAAAAATTCGTTTCGCGTCCAGTGTGAAAGCGGCTTTTAGCTCCGCAACAGTCCTCACGGATGCTATAGGCTAGACACAGCAAAAATGAACGTAAAGTCTCAAATCCTTAAAAATAATGCGAAACCGATGCCCCTCACCCCCAAACTTCGCTATTTGCATATAACTATGTCATAGATTGCACACTACTCGAACACAATTCTAAAATTGTATGGTAATTTCTCTACCACGATTCTTCCTTTTGCCATCTGAAATAAATGGCGGGCGTGAAATTTTTTGAGCAAGGCATTCTGGGCAATATCAAAGCTTGGTGGGATGTTCGTTGCTGGCTTTGTTTGAGGGAGGATAATCGAGGGCTTGAGCAAATGAAAATGCGCCCTTCCCTCCGCAAAATTGGATTGGAACGACCCTACAAGTGGCAGCCATCTTACATCCAGGATTTTTTGGGGATCCCCCCTCGATTGGAGGGCGAGTGAACACGACGAAGCAAGTATTTTTTCGGATTGGAACGCAGCCCGGGAACGTGCTTACATATGAGGACCCGTTGGTGTTCGCATAGCCTGAATATAAATAAAAGATTTTGTCTTTGCCGAGAAACGAGACATTAATGATTTAAAAGAGGGAAATAAACTGTTTCGGTATCGATAATTTGTGGCTGTCAAAAAAAATTATTCACGGATTTATCAGCGTGTCTTTTTCAATTATTCCCTATGGAGAAATTTCTTTTTGGCCCACATGGCTTCACGTGACCTGCAATATCACATTCGCCGCTAGGACAATGGAGGATTATGTGTCGACCCAAGTTGTGAGTCCAGGGCCGGTTGCATAAAATTAGACCCAGTCTTTGACTTTCATGTATTTTTAAGTCAGACTTACTATAGATGATTAAATATGCCTGTTGCATAAAATCTGTCTTCGAGTGACTTATTTAAGACTGACTTGGATAGCCGGTCGTGCTATGTATCATGGGTAAAATAAGACACTTCATAGAGTAGAAAAACATGTATAACATGAAAAACATGCGGATACAATAGCGACACTCGGTGGCAGCGGGAGATCACCGCACTTTAGCGCAACGGAAAACCTTTTCTTTGCTGGAGAAATATAATGCCGAAAGAAGTCTTTTGTTCAATAGTTTTAATCAAGCGAATGGAAATTTGACCCGTCATAAAGTTAGTGGAGAAAATTACAGAAAAGGTGAACGGTATCAACGGTCGTGAGAACCGTAAAAGATGTTCAAAAACGTTTCAAAAATATTGTGCAAGAATCCAAAGATGCTTTCACACGGAAAGCGTTTCGCGTGTATTCGCGTCTTTGCATTGACATTGAATGTAATCTGTCGTGCAAAAAATTTTTTTAGCGTCCAGTGTGAAAGCATCTTAAGACGGAAATATGGAAGAGGAAAAAATCCAGCCACCGGAGGAGGACCCCCTCCAAAACTACAAAATAAATAAATACAAATAAAAAAAAGCTAATAATCCTGTTTCCAATGTTAAATATTTTTTGCCCTTTTTTTGTTTGAAAAACAATAAATATTGCTATATCTTTGTGTCCTCTAAAAGGTGTTCTAACAATGTGTTGCCATGGCAACAAAGCTCTCATCTCAGGGTTAGCCAGGGGGAGAGGTGGCTAATTTTTATGCCTCAAATCAAGTCAGTCTTAAGCTTTATGCAACAGTCAGTCTTAATTAGACTAGTCTAATTTTACAATTTAAGACCAGTGTACAGTGACAACCAGTCTTAAACTAAGTTTATGCAACCGGCCCCAGATCTCCTTATAGGTCCATGCTCATGTCCCTTACCTTCTTTGGATCGCTGCTAGGACCACAGTCTCTTAGCAACAGAGAGGAGTGAACACAAACTATGGCAGACGGAGACAAGAAAAGTGCAGGTAAAATTAAGTTAATTAGAGATTAGAATATGACGGTGAGGTTGCACTGATTTTACTTTTTATAACAGTTATTCTCTGCGAGCGGTTTGAACGCAGTTGAACAGTCTACTTGAAAACCGTTTACAAAGCCAGTGTGAATTAGCGAGCTACGTTTCGCTTCCTACATTGCCATGCTGAATGGCGACTAGTCGCTAATCTTAATGGTACATAGCTAGTTAACTTGGCTTGCGAAGTCTTGCCGCAGATGAATTAACGAGCTGCTACCTCCCTTGTGTCGGTCCTCTGGTATTATCAGGTAAAATTTAGTCTTGCCAGTTAACAAAATGTGTATTTATTTCTCACAGGGTTCGAATTACACAGTGGCTTTCGGGGAGCCCCATTTCCCTGTCACCACTACTAAATGACGTTACATGTGCGTGTATTGGTAAATCAGAAAATACAAGAATCAATGAGTCACTTTAAACGTCCGAAAACTTGGTCTATATGGTTATCATTTCAACAGTTTCCGCACAGATTTTCGAGAGAGGAGCTGTCGTCCATTATACTTTGGTGCTGAAGTGGTGCTTAAATCGGTGGTTCTCAAACTTTTTACACCCTGTAACACCTCAGAAAATATCTGGCTGTCCAAGTGCCGCCGCCATGTAAAAGTACTGTAGTAAAATTACGCAACCGTATTTTTTGCTAGTTTGCTGTATTTAAATCAATGTTATTCAAAATTGCATACCTGCGCAAATTGCTTTTTATAGCCGCCAAGTGTCTTTTTTTTTCATCAACCCATGCGATACCGGGAGTGAAAGGCAATATTTCATTGGAATGTGGACCAGTTCAATCAACACAAAACATTGGCCTGTTAATAAGTAAATTATTTTTTGTACTGAATTTACCCCTTGATTTCATTGCTGTTAGATCGCATACGGTGAGAAACCGTGTCTTCAGTTGCCAATTACGATAATTGGAAAACGCGTCAATAAAGGAAAATGATTGGGAACTTGCCAGGACTAATTCTTGCCATAAAGAGACGTGTTTGTTTTTAAACTCACCAGCTTTCTGCAATTTCTGCTGTTATTTTCAAACTTGAACCATGCAACTCATTCACTCCCCTCCCTCACACCCCGCACTACGCAATTCCTGTGACACAGCAGCCCATCCTTCCCCGACCTGTCAACTGCTTATAGTTTCGCGTCACCTCATTAGAAAAAACATATGTATAAAATATGTAGCTGGACTGGTACGCTACACCGCGTCACTTCTCAGTCCTTATTCGTCCTTCAGTTTACACCATCAACCATAAGCTGCATAGATATTATTTGCGGGACATGTTCCTGTTTTGATCGCTGAGCCATTGTGAACAGTAGTGGAGGTTCCTACCAGAAGTTTTCTGCCAGTGGGTGATAATGAAGTCAGGTGCATATGCCTGTAATCCACCACTCTGCACTGACCATCTAGTGAACTGGTAAACGCAGGAATCGCACTACAAAGATAACTTGTGATTTTAACATTGTAATGCTGTTAGCACCGAGGTGCTATTGCTTTTTCAGACCAAAAGATATCCATAAGATATTTCCACTTAGACGGCTTTCAGCTGTGGCAGGCGATGGCAACTGAATCTTTGTTTTCCAGTCACTGGGTGCTCAAGAAGTGAATTCAGTGCAAAGCAAGGGTTTGCAAATTTGGATGTAAAGTAAGTCAGGAGAATACTTTGTGGAATTCCCCCCGTTGGCAGCAATACGCTGTGGGAAAAAAAAAAAAAAATTTCCCCCTGTTGGCAGCAATAAGCTGTGGAAAAAAGAAAAAAAACTAATGTTTTTTTTTCATGTGCAGCAATAAGCTTCCGTACATTTTAGACCCGACCAAAAAAAAAAAAAAAAAGGACTTTCTGAAGTCCGACTAGATGTCATTTTCGTGGGAAAATAAATGCTTTTATTCTGTGCCTATCAGGAAGCCTTGTTGATGTTTGTATTTTGTTAAATCTTCAATACCAGAAGAATCTTGTATCTATCACCTTTTAGATCATAGAATATGATGTTTAGGCCGGGACATCACTGCAGCAACACAATACTAAATGGTGTTTTCACACACAAGTTTGACAGATACTTTGCTTTCAAGCTGATAAGCCTTATCAGTTGTAAAGACATTCTTGAAACCATGGAGTTGTTTAATTTCCAGTATACAGGCCGCACATGGCAACTTTTGAAGAATTCTCCCTTAAACATTTGGCTGTAGTAACAGTGTCAGCCAAGGCATGAAATAATAAAAAGGCATAATTAATGAAAAAATAATTTGGACTTTGTTTTATTTTTGATTTCAGAGGCTGTAGTGTCTGATGTGCAGAAAAAAATCGCTGATGCCTTTAAACTATTTGACAATGAAGGCAATGAGACTGTGGATGTCAGGTGAGAGGAAATTACAGAAAATATTTAGTCGGTCTTGCAGTTGTTTTGTCATCCATCAGGACAAAATAGTTCCACCGCTTTCTCTCTCAGAATGTCTCAGAAGTTATTTACAAGACTGCAAATGTATTTCCCAACATTGGCATATTGAAATTCTGCATAATGCAAACAATTTGAATTGTTTTTCTTGATAATTTATCTACTTTGTGTTTTTACATTTGATAGAGTGCATTTTGTGCATGTAAGCCCATAGGGGACGATATTAAAAGGAAAATGTAATGCCACGATTGCATTATAATTTTCCCCAGATGAATAAGTTATGTGACAAAATTAAATTGAGAATGCATGAATACAATTATCACTTTCAGTTCTACATACTCATGTGGGAAATCTAAGATCACATTCAAATGGTAATTAAAAAGCTGTTTGACATTTAATTATTCAAGTCATCCCCCGCAATACAGTGGACAATATTCAAATGCAACAAGCAAAACAGCACCCCCAGCCTATTGCATTTACATGTCACCAAGCTCTTTTAGGGTCAACATGCTATTTTCTGACTATTTGAAAAATATGAAAACAGCATTCAGTATTTAATTTGCAAAGACTTTACCTGCTGTACTGTGGGTAGTGTTCAAATGCAATGAGCCAAACAGCACTCCCTATGGCAAGCGGTTTTAACAAAATGGTTAAGTTTGACTATCCGAAATTAACACTGCAGATCAACAACGTCATTTTCATTCGTCATAATTACATTGTGAGATTAATAGTTAACTATTACATAGTTAGAATTTTCATTCAAGATATTTATAATGTAATTTTGACTAGTAAAAACTATAGTTCGAGATATCTGTTATTCAGTTTTGACAAGTCACAACTGAATTACAGATATCAGCAGTGACGTCCCTGGGAGCGAAACCGGACTCGTCACGCATCCTAACTGACAAATGTAGATATCTGTAATTCAATTTTGATGAGGCAGAATGAAGATTAAAGATCTCAAACGACATTATGACTAGTCATTTTTTGTGCAGCATTAGCTATTGTTAGCGGAAGAAATGGCAGTTTCTGTTCTGGAGAGGATTGTTACAAAATGCCATGAAATAGAAATAGCTTATCACCAAGTAATTTCTGGTGAATGAGTGCTTCACTTGAGACTTGTGGTAGCAATTTATAGCGTATTGAATATTTGTTGTCTCCCAACACACTTGAGGACCTACGACCAAGTCTGGATGGTGTCAGAACACTGATCCCCCGTTCTGGGGTGCGTTTACTGAAATCACAGATGTTACCTTACATAGTTGGGCCCATTGACTGTGAATGGACAAACTAGCAACTATGGTTTTGGGAAACGCGCCCCTGGAGTAACAGCAGAAAGAGTCGTCTTTTTGCAGAAAGTAACTTTAAACCCTGTGCATTTGACAGCTCCTGTTTTGCACGGGCTGCAGCATTAAAAACACTGAAAAACACCTTCGGCCTCTGCGTGCTCTGACATGGCGTTGGAATGCAGCTTTGAGTCATCATGTGGCGCCGCTCCCGCTTGCCGTAACTTTCCGGCATACTGTACAGATATCTGCAATGTCATTTCGCCTTGTCAAAACTCTAATTCAAGATATCTTTAATTACATTTCGACTAGGCAGAATGGAAGTGAAAGATACTTCTATTTGAGATATCTCTCATCAGATTTCTCTCTAAGATGTCTGTAACTTGGTAGTAGATATCTACAATTAAATTATGTATATCTGAAATTCCAGTTTGAGATATCTACTGATTAATTTTGACTGGGCATATATCCAGTTCAAGATATCTACAAAGTCACACTGACTAGGCAAAACTTAATTTAAGATATCTAAAAAGGACAATGTAGATATCTTGAATTGAGGGCAATTAAAGATATCTTGAACTGGAATTCTGACTAGTCAAAATGCAATTGAAGATATCTCAAACTGGAGTTACAACTAGTCGTAATTCAGTGGCGGATATCTGCAACTGAAATGTACAAAACCCAAAACCAGTGAAGTTGGCACGTTATGTAAATCGTAGATAAAAATAGAATACAATGATTTGCAAATCCTTTTCAACTTATATTCAATAGAATACACTGCAAAGACAAGATGTTTAATGTTCAAACTGAGAAACTTTTTTTTTGCAAATAATCATTAACTTAGAATTTAAAGGCAGCAACACATTGCAAAAAAGTTGGCACAGGGGCCTTTTTACCTCTGTGTTACATCGCCTTTCCTTTTAACGACACTCAGTAAATGTCTGGGAACTGAGGAGACCAATTTTTGAAGCTTTTCAGGTGGAACTCTTTCCCATTCTTGCTTGATGTACAGCTTAAGTTGTTCAACAGTCTGGGGTCTCCGTTGTCATATTTTATGCTTCATAATGTGCCACACATTTTCAATGGGAGACAGGTCTGGACTACAGGCAGGCCAGTCTAGTACCCGCAGTCTTTTACTATGGAGCCACGTTGTTGTAACACGTGCAGAATGTGGCTTGGCATTGTCTTGCTGAAATAAGCAGGGGCGTCCATGAAAAAGACGTTGCTTGGATGGCAACATATGTTGCTCCAAAACCTGTTTGTAACTTTCAGTATTAATGGTGCCTTCACATATGTGCAACTTGCCCATGCCTTGGGCACTAATACACCCCCATACCATCACAGATGCTGGCTTTTGAACTTTGCGCCTATAACAGTCCGGATGGTTCTTTTCCTCTTTGGTCCGGAGGACACGACGTCCACAGTTTCCAAAAACAATTTGAAATTTGGACTCCTCAGACCACAGAACACTTTTCCACTGACAGTGGTTTTCTGAAGTGTTCCTGAGCCCATGTGGTGATGTCCTTTAGACACTGATGTCGGTTTTTGATGCAGTACCGCCTGAGGGATCGAAGGTCACGGGCATTCAATGTTGGTTTTCGGCCTTGTCGCTTACGTGCAGTGATTTCTCCAGATTCTCTGAACCTTTTGACGATATCACGGACCGTAGATGATGATTTTTTTTTTTTTAATGTTATTTGCACTTACAACACACAATAAATAAAAAAACAATATATGATAAGATTGAGAATGTGCAGGAAAAGGTCAAAAAACCTGTAAGGTTTATAAGCGACCTTCCTCTTTAAGACAATTAGGAAGGAAAACAAGAAATCTAATCCCTACACCACCCCCCTCCAAACACGCACACATCAGTTAAACATCCTCACATCTAACTCAAACACATTCACTTAGTCCTCCACACACGCACACACACAGACACAATACACTCACTCACCAACACTCACACAAGATACATTAAAGAGAAAAAAAATTTAACAATTTGAAGAAAAATAATTACATTGAAATAAAATAAGCACAAAAGTACACAGGTCGTATAATAACTATAATGCATTTTTAAGTTTGCTTTTAAAAGCATTTAAAGTGAAACATGTTTCAGTCAGGTATTTTATATCATTCCATATCACTGCACCATGGTAAGTAAAAGAAAATTTGGCAGCAGAAGTCCTGCAGAATGGAATGTGAAGATTATTATATTGTCTTGTAAAATGCGTATGAATATAAACATTGGACATAAAATAACTTTGAAAACAAACAGGAAGAGAAGAAGGTAAACACATAATTTTATACATAAGAACTCCAGTTTGGTACTTGTTAACTTCGTAGACCGTGAGTAAATGCAGTTTTAAAAATAAAGGCTTACTTGGAGCTAAATAAGGAGAGTTTGTGGCAATTCTTACAAATGATTTCTGATTTCGATGGATAGCTTGTAAGTAAGAAGGATAAGTGCTAGCCCAGATTATGTTACAGTAAGAAATATAAGGATAAATTAGACTGTAATACAATGTTAACAGTGTGCTAGTTCTCAGGTAGGATTTAACCCTTTTTATAATACCTAGTGATTTTGAAACCTTCTTACAGACATGTTCGCAGTGATTCTTAAAGCTGAGTTTATCATCAATAATGACTCCTAAAAATTTTACCGATGACACTTGTGTAAGTTTATTACCATTGATCCTAATCTTTAGTCTGTCCGAACTAAAGTTCTTGTTTTTATTCTTAAAAATAATAAAGTTGGATTTTTTTACATTTAGTGATAACCTGGTCAACTTGAACCAACGAGCAAACAAAGTGAGTCCAGAATTTGCTTTTTCGACAAGTGAGTCAAAATTTTTATCACTGACAAAGAGATTTATGTCGTCAGCAAAAAGTATAGGTGACAGATCGCTAGATATTTTTGCAAGATTGTTTACAAATATCAGGAACAACAAGGGTCCTAAAATGGATCCTTGTGGTACACCGCAATTTAGCACAGCCAGATGTGAGCAGTTGCCATTGAAAACAACATATTGCTTTCTGTTGGTAAGGTAGTTTACAACTAAGCTTGGGCCGATTTCCGGTTCAACCGGTTCGATTCGGTTTACTTGCTTGAACTGGTTCATTTTATATGGACCGTCGGAACCGTTCCGTCATTATTTAAATTTTTTTTTTTTTTGAAGTGCCCGCCAAAATGTTAAAATATAGCTCACAAAAACTTGCAACTGACGGCATCACGTGTATTTGCCGACGGCATTAAATCCATTTATATGATATTTATTACGTTTGTCTTGTGTATAAACTGATTTTGTCTGAGCCGAGCGCAACAGCAAATAGCAGGAGAATGTGGGGCAGGGGCGAAAGTTTTTTTTCCTTCAAACTTTTTGTCCTTATTTGTATACGCGCACGCCCACTCTAGTGAGTTCTTGAATAATATCAAAACATTGCCACGTGAGTTGCCCACTCGCAGTTCCGTGCTTTTTTTGCGTTGAAGCGCACCTCCGAACGACTACTAAACCCACCCAACTGTTCACTGGAAAACGTTTACCAATCCGTCGTCTCTTTATCTGTTTATTTGTTTTAGCTCATCATATTAATCTTCAGCAGTTAACCCTGAGATCATCAGTAAATGCACTCGCAAATTTCTAGCGTTTCTTCGGCGTAGCAGATAATAATGCTAACGTTCGTTACGACTGAGTCACTTTTTCTCCCAATCAGTATGTGTGAATGTATTTAGCTGGCGAGCCTGCACGTTTAAGGTCGTGGGCTTAAAGTGTGACGTTATATTCAGTCACAATAGATAGAGCTGTTCAGAACAAACTCCAACGTCATATTGCTTCGTGGTTCAGAATATCTGGAGACACAAAATGATGACATACCCACGAAGAGAATTATTAACCCCTTTGCGCGGAATACAAAATTTTGCCAATTTTTCCTGTTGTGCATGAGCCTATTTAAGCTTTAGAACTCAGGATTTGTGACACAGAGATTTTTGAAAATTATTCAAGTGAAGCTAGACATTTGGAAATTCAATTACAGAATTGTTTAGGAATTAAATTTTGGAATTTACGGACGCCGGCGTCTACATCTGCAGAAAGGGGTTAATATTAAACGCTCCAGGTTCATCTATAGCTGGCTAGCTATATCCGAAAAAATATCTACAGCATTCACGGACGCATGAAATGCAATTTAAATTCGGTGGCTCCTCGGAATTCAATATTTTCTGGTCATCGGCAATGTCACTAGTTAGGTCTCTGGCAGCGTCTTTACAGTGTGTGAGCGATGTCCGAGATCTGCGTTTTTCACTTCAGCATATTATTTCAGGGTTTTGTGAACAGGGCTAGAAAAAGATTATCTTCAGCCAGAGACTGAACTAGTGACATTGCCGATGATGACCAGTAGAAAGTACTGAGTACCGAGGAGCCACTAAATTTCACCGGAAAGGTTCTGAACAGCTCCATCTAATTTAGATTTTGACTGAATTCAACGTTACACTTTAAGCGCACTTTGCGCGGATGCAAAGAAGTTTTTTGAAAAAAAAAAAGAGCCGCAAAAGCGGCTCCACCGCCCCCCAAAGAAACTTTAGGAAATCTTCTTGGTCACAAATCAGCGACCGCTTCTCTCCCAAAAAGCACAGAGGAGAAGGTTGCCGGCGAATAGGCAATTTACAAACGGGAGACTGTGACTGATGGAGAGGACAACCCGTTACAATGGTGGCAACGCAATGAGCCACGCCTTCCATTGTTGTCAAACGTAGGTACGACAATCGGAAATTCGTCCCGGCGAGCTAAAAAGACACAAATGCAACACCAAGTGGTCAAAACCGATATTACGGTTCGATTCGGTTTTTAATTCAATATCGAACCGGTTTAATTTTTTTCACATCGGCACATGCCTATTTACAACCCAATTTAAAATGCATTTTTTGAAACCATGACATGACATTTTTGATACCAGGATTTCATGATTCACAGTGTCGAAAGCCTTTGATGAATCTAAAAAGATACCAATGGTGTATTCATTTTTATCCAAGGCAGCTGTAGTTTTTTCTTGGAGATGCAAAAGCGCCATGTACGTAGAATGATTCTTTCTAAAGCCATATTGATGCTTGAACAAGATATTATTGGCATCTTGGTGTTTCATAATTCTAATATATACCAGCTTCTCAAGAATTTTCGAAAAACAAGGTAATATAGATATAGGACGATAGTTCATAAAAACTGATGGATCCTCAGCCTTAAACTGAGGAATCACCTTGGCAACTTTGAAGGGAGCTGGGATAATGCCTGATTTAAGAGACATAGAAAAAATAAATGTTAAAGGATCAATAATTAAGGTTGCAACTTGTTTTATCAGTGAAGCAGGGATTTCATCATGACCTGGGGAGGAGTTTTTGAGGCATGCAATAATCTCGAGTACTTCAGCAGTACTTACATCCTCAAAGACATTTAAAACAGAATAAATTCCCTTTATAGAATCGGTGGGAGAACCACCAACCATGACAATTTTCTTTGCAATATCTGATCCCACATTCACAAAATAGTCATTAAATTTGTTTGAGATTTCGGATGGCTCTGTTATCTCGACTTCACCATCCTTAAACTCAATTGGGGAGGGAGAAGAAGATTGCCTGGTATTGAGTAGTCCCTTCAAGGTATCCCATGTAGTTTTAATATTATTAACAGAGTTATCTAATTGATCACTATAATACTCACGTTTTGCATTTCTAAGAAGATGGTTGTACCGGTTCCTATGTGTCTTGAATATAGCATAGTTCAAAGGAGTAGAATTTAGAAGATATTTTTTATATACTTTATTTTTCTTAAATGCATAATTATTAAGTTCCGTTGTAAACCACTGTTTATCTAATTTGGAATTTCTTTTGTTACTGAAAGTGATAAGAGGAAAACATTGATCGAAGACAGAAAAAAACTTAGTGTAGAAAAGATTATAAGCAGTATTTACATTGTCAGCCTCATAGATTGTTTCCCAGGACACTTTTCTCAGTCTCTCTTTGAAGTTTTTAATGTTTGAATTGATGAACCTTCGAGATGAGGATTTCTTTTGTTTTTTTATAAATGGATTTAGGTGCATGGAGGAAAATTGAAAAATAGGCAGGTGATCTGAGATCACGGTATGAAAAATTCCAGATTTTAAAACATTAGACAATGCATTGGTGAAAATGTTGCCTATCAAAGTAGAGGACTAATTAGTTATTCTTGTAGGTTTGCTAATTAGAGGAAAAAAATAATTGGAAGACAGTATATTTGGTAAATCATCTATATGATATTTGATTTTCTCATTTAGTAGGTCAATATTGAAGTCACCTAAAAGGTAACAAAGTGTAGTCTCCTTATTAACATGTTCAAGCACATCAGATAAACCTTCTATGAATTTGTTCACGTCAGTATTTGGGGGACGATATATGCATCCTACAATCACTCTTTTTTTCACATTCAGGACAACAGTTTGTATTTCAAGAAAAACAGATTCACTATTAGAATATTCAAGCATTACTTCAAGGTCAGATCTCTGTTTAAATTCAAGATCCTTTTGGACATAGAGAGAAACTCCACCACCACCTCTATTTCCTCTACATCGATGTATGGCTGTATAGTCAGCAATTTCAAAAAATGTATTTTTTTCCTCTGTCAGCCATGTTTCAGTCAGTGCAATAACTGAGAAAACATGGTTCAATGAAGAGAGATAATGATAAAAATTGTCGTAGTTTCTAGGAAGACTTTTTATATTCAAATGTAAAGTAGAAAACATATTAGCGACATTGAAAGATACAATAAGAGAGTTCAACTGGTTTACAGAAAAATAATCACATAGAGATGAGTCATGAGCATTGCCATTCAAGTTCACGTTTACATCATTTTGAAACAAAAATAAATCAGGATCTAAAGAATTATTGTAGACCTTGTCATTGTTCTGGAGTTCCAATGAATGAAAAACTGTGTTATCTATTGTTATACTAGATTGGGACATTGCAATAGGAATATTACTGGAGGAAATTCTCCTATTGACAGCATGTGGTCACTAAGCTTGGGTAGACATAAGATATCAGAAAGGAATTGATATCAGGTTTAAAACAACAAGGGCTACAATTTCCCCATCTACTCAGGAGAGTCATTTTGCTGATCTCTCCTGGGTTGCACAATGAGTCTATCGTATTTCAGATAGGCCCAGTCTCCCCTGGCTCTTGCAGCTCTCATCTCCGGCAGCAAAGCTTTTCGTTTTTGACGCACTGCATCTGAAAAGTCTTCATTCATATATATGTCTGTACCTTTAAGGCGGTTAGCTTTTGAGAGAATTGTCTGTTTATCTTTATACCTAAATAGCTTTACTATCATAGATCTTGGCCTCTTCCCTACAGCTGAAACCAAAGGCTTTCCAATGCGATGTGCTCGTTCAATTTCGATATGCTTTTGGTCAATTCCCATTTTATCATTCAAGATTTCACTGAGTTTCTTTTCAGAATCAGACCAACTCTCGTTCGGTGATTCTGGTATCCCATCAATAATAATGTTATTTCTCCTGGACTGGTTCTCTAAATACTCAACTTTGTCCAAACACTGTTTCTTTTCAATTTGCAGAGCCTTGGTGTCAAATTGGAGGGCTTTTATATCACATGTGGTTACTGATTTAAGGGTGGCCTTCAACAGATCTACTTCTTTTTGTGAAAATTCTAGACTGCTTTTTAACTCCTGAATTTCCCTGGACAACTCATTATGTTGTTTATTACTGGAGTCATAGATCATTTGAACGAAGCCCCTAAAACTGCTCTCTTGCTGAGCAATCAGGTCTTTAAAATAGGATTTCTGCTGATCCAAAAGATCACAAACAACTGGGAGAGAAATAAGCTCTTCATCTTCCTCAACCTTTTTCTTATTTGGTGGCATTTTGTCAAATTTTAAATAAACAGGGAAAGCAAATATACAAAGTCCTACCAGACACTACTGTCACATCTGCAAATAACTTACAGTATTAGAAGTCCCAATGGTAGATCAACAATAGTCCGAAGTGAGGGCTGGCAGCTCCTGGTAGTGGATAGCTACTCCAGAGCCTGGTGATGGTTAGCTGCTCCAGGGCCAGATGGTGGCTAGCTGCTCCAGGGCCTGGTGATGGTTAGCTGCTCCAGGGCCATGTGGTGGCTAGCTGCTCCAGGGGCTGCTGATGGTTAGCTGCTCCAGGGCCTGGTGATGGCTATTTCCTCCTGGTGGTGGCTAGCTACTCCAGGGCCCGGTAGACAGCTAGCAGATTCTGGTGATAGCTAGCTGCTCTAGGGCCTGGTGATGGCTAGCAGTTCCTGGTGGTAACTGGATGATAATCCCTAAATTTCTTGCAATAGCTCGTTGAGGAATGTTGTTTTTAAACTGTACGACAATCAGCTCACGCATTTGTTCACTAAGTGGTGACCCTCGCCCCATTCTTGTTTGTGAATGACTGAGCATTTCAGGGAAGCTGCTTTTATACCCAATCATGGCACCCACCTGTTCCCAATTAGCCCGTTCACCTGAAGGATGTTCCAAATAAGTGTTTGATGAGCATTCCTCAACTCTCTCAGTCTTTTTTGCCACTTGTGCCAGCTTTTTTGAAACATGTTGCTGGCATCAAATTCCAAATGAGCTAATATTTGCAAAAAATAACAAAGTTTACCTGTTCGAACATTAAGTAACTTGTCTTTGCAGTGAATTCAATTGAATATAGGTTGAAAAGGATTTGCAAATCATTGTATTCTGTTTTTACTTGCGATTTACACAACGTGCAAACTTCACTGGTTTTGGGTTTTGTATATATGCAAATTGCCTATGCTGCCTTCATGTGTAATCCGTGTTCCCCATGAGTCTGAGTTGTCCACGCTGCCTTCACGTGAACGACTAATGACATCTCCGAATTTGAGTTGTCCACAGCAAGCTCCATTCACGTGAACGCAGCTATATACACTAAACAAAAATATAAACGCAACACTTTTGTTTTTGCTCCCATTTGTCATGAAATGGACTCAAAGATCTAAAATTCATTCCAGATACACAATATTACCATTTTTCTCAAACATTGTTCACAAATCTGTCTAAATGTGTGATAGTAAGCACTTTTGCTTTGCTGAGACAATCCATCCCACCTCACAGGTGTGCCACATCAAGATGCTCATCAGACACCATGATTAGTGCACAGGTGTACCTTATACTGCCCACAATAAAAGGCCACTCTGAAATGTGCAGTTTTGTCTCACAGCAAAATGCCACAGATGGCGCAAGCATTGAGGGAGCGTGCAATTGGCATGCTGACAGCAGGAATGTCAACCAGATCTGTTGCTCGGGCATAAAATGTTCATTTCTCCACCATAAGCCGTCTCCAAAGGCGTTTCAGAGAATATGGCAGTACATCTAACCGGCCTCACAACCGCAGACCACGTGTTACCACACCAGCCCAGGACCTCCACATCCAGCAGGTTCACCTCCAGGATCGTCTGAGACCAGCTACTCAGACAGCTGCTGAAACAATTGGTTTGCATAACCAAAGAATTTCTGCACAAACTGTCAGAAACTGTCTCAGGGAAGCTCAACTGCATGCTCGTCGTCCTCATCGGGGTCTTAACCTGACTCCAGATCGTCGCCGTAACAGACTTGAGTGGGCAAATGCTCACATTCGATGCCCTCTGGCACGTTGGAGAGGTGTTCTCTTCACGGATGAATCTCGGTTTACATTGTTCAGGGCAGATGGCAGACAGCGTGTGTGGCATCGTGTGGGTGAGCGCTTTGCTGATGTCAATGTTGTGGATCGAGTGGCCCATGGTGGTGGTGGGGTTATGGTATGGGCAGGCATCTGTTATGGTCGAAGAACACAGGTGCATTTTATTGATGGCATTTTGAATGCACAGAGATACCGTGATGAGATCCTGAGGCCCATTGTTGTGCCATACATCCATGAACCTCACCTCATGTTTCAGCAAGATAATGCACGGCCCCATGTTGCAAGGATCTGTACACAATTCTTGGAAGCTGAAAATGTCCCAGTTCTTGCATGGCCAGCATACTCACCGGACATGTCACCCATTGAGCATGTTTGGGATGTGCTTGACCGGAGTATACGACAGCGCGTACCAGTTCCCACTAATATCCAGCAACTTCGCACAGCCATTGAAGAGGAGTGGACCAACATTCCACAGGCCACAGTTGACAATCTGATAAACTCTATGCGAAGAAGATGTGTTGCACTGCATGAGGCAAATGGTGGTCACACCAGATACTGACTGGTTCTGAGTCCCCAGACCCCCAATAAAGTAAAAACTGCACATTTCAGAGTGGCCTTTTATTGTGGACAGTCTAAGGTACACCTGTGCACTAATCATGGTGTCTGATGAGCATCTTGATGTGGCACACCTGTGAGGTGGGATGGATTGTCTCAGCAAAGCAAAAGTGCTCACTATCACACATTTAGACAGATTTGTGAACAATGTTTGAGAGGAATGGTAATATTGAGTATCTGGAATGAATTTTAGATCTTTGAGTCCATCTCATGACAAATGGGAGCAAAAACAAAAGTGTTGCGTTTATATTTTTGTTGAGTGTATGTGCAGCTAACTTAGGGCAGGAGAATATTAGTGAGTGCCGTCCGACTGGACTGAGGAAATTTGCCACTGTATCTGTTCTGATGTGGATTCGAGTCAAGGAGCTGAGCTCCTGTTTGTGAAGTAGTTCAGGTGTACAAACACCAGGTAGGTTAGTGCAATTTTGCATTCACATTTTTATCATGTCCTAATTTTTAATCTAGTTTCATTTATATTTATTTAGAATTTTTTTTACAAAACCCAAAACCAGTGAAGTTGGCACGTTGTGTAAATCATTAATAAAGACAGAATACAATGATTTGCAAATCCTTTTCAACCTATATTCAATTGAATACACTGCAAAGACAAGTTACTTAAGGTTTGAACAGGTAAACTTCGTAATTTTTTGCAAATATTAGCTCATTTGGAATTTGATGCTTTCAACATGTTTCAAAAAAGCTGGCACAAGTGGCAAAAAAGACTGAGAGAGTTGAGGTATGCTCATCAAACACTTAGTTGGAACATCCCACAGGTGAACGGGCTAATTGAGAACAGGTGGGTGCCATGATTGGGTATAAAAGCAGCTTCCCTGAAATGCTCAGTCATTCACAAACAAGGATGGGGCGAGGGTCACCACTTGGTGAACAAATGCGTGAGCTGATTGTCGAACAGTTTAAAAACAACATACCTCAACGAGCTATTGCAAGAAATTTAGGGATTTCATCATCTACGGTCCGTAATATCGTCAAAAGGTTCAGAGAATCTGGAGAAATCACTGCATGTAAGCGACAAGGCCGAAAACCAACATTGAATGCCGTGACCTTCGATCCCTCAGGCAGTACTGCATCAAAAACCGACATCAGTGTGTAAAGGACATCACCACATGGGCTCAGGAACACTTCAGAAAACCACTGTCAGTAACTACAGTTCATTGCTACATCTGCAAGTGCAAGTTAAAACTCTACAATGCAAAGCGAAAGCCATTTATCAACAGCACCCAGAAACGCCGCCGGCTTCGCTGGGCCCACACTCATCTAAGATGGACTGATGCAAAGTGGAAAAGTGTTCTGTGGTCTGAGGAGTCCACATTTCAAATTGTTTTTGGAAACTGTGGACGTCGTGTCCTCCGGACCAAAGAGGAAAAGAACCATCCGGACTGTTATAGGCGCAAAGGTCAAAAGCCGGCATCTGTGATGGTATGGGGGTGTATTAGTGCCCACGGCATAGGCAACTTGCACATATGTGAAGGCACCATTAATGCTGAAAGGTACATACAGGTTTTGGAGCAACGTATGTTGCCATCCAAGCAACGTCTTTTTCATGGACGCCCCTGCTTATTTCAGCAAGACAATGCCAAGCCACATTCTGCACGTGTTACAACAACATGGCTCCGTAGTAAAAGAGTGCGGGTACTAGACTGGCCTGCCTGTAGTCCAGACCTGTCTCCCATTGAAAATGTGTGGCGCATTATGAAGCGTAAAATACGACAACGGAGACCCCAGACTGTTGAACAACTTAAGCTGTACATCAAGCAAGAATGGGACAGAGTTCCACCTGACAAGCTTCAAAAATTGGTCTCCTCAGTTCCCAAACGTTTACTGAGTGTCGTTAAAGGGAAAGGCGATGTAACACAGTGGGAAAAAGGCCCCTGTGCCAACTTTTTTGCAATGTGTTGCTGCCTTTAAATTCTAAGTTGATGATTATTTGCAAAAAAAAAAAAGTTTCTCAGTTTGAACATTATACATCTTAGGCTCTAATTTCTTAGACCAGGCGCAGGCGCGGCAAATGGGGGGTGCGCCGCTCCAACGGGGTGTGTCCAGGCGTATGTTGCAATTTCGTGCCCGGCGTAGCCTGGCGCAAGTACTCCTCTGTCCCGCCTCTGCCCCTCCTTCCAGCGCAAGTTGGCGAAGAAGGCGTGTTTGGGTATAACACAGCCGAGTCAAATATTGCTCATTGGCAAGGGAAACGATGGATAGCGTGTTCCTATTATTACAGCCTGTTGCTGCTTAATTTTTTGGGATTAACATGCATGGACAACAATGCAAGATACGTTACACATTTATTTTCAATATGTGATCTTAACTCAGAACGAGATCATAGCAATCAGGCTGTATTCCTTTCCCCCACTAAACACGATGAAACCTAAGTGACAATAATAGTAGCCTAGTATTAAGCCGCTTGCACACTGGACGCGAAACGAATTTTTCGCTCGTCAGATTGCGTTGAAAGCAGCGTCTTGTGTCCGAAAGTCTGACAGGGTTTTAATATATCTCCGTGTCTGACAGTCGATTATTGTTTTTAATTTCTTCAAATCTACTGACTCTTTTAGATATTAAGCGTGAATGTTTTGATAAGAGGGCTCAGTTCTTCAAAATGAGTACCGAGAATTTCAATCAATGTTTCTGTTTAAGCTCTGCTCAATAAAGTGAGTCGACATTGGCGTGGGACAATGTGCAATGCCTCCGTGTCTGACAGCCAAAAAAGAAAAAAAAAGAGGATGATTAGAACAAATTGATAACGAAATAAAGAATAAAAAGAAACATTTTAACAACAGAACATCTCACGAACACTGCGATTAATTTATTTGCGGGTCATCTTTTTTGGATGTTCTGTTTGTTGGTGATGTATATGTATTTTTATTCTTTATTCTGTTATAAATCTGTTCTCATATCAATACTTTTATTTTTTGCTGGGTGCCGGTCGGACATGGAGTATTTTGCATTTCGCGTTGGACAGTCTCGATCGTGCATGCGATAATTTATCACACTGTCAATGGTGTGACACACAATGGTGTCAATGGAATTGATTTGCTCTCTGATTGCAAGCACTATTTTATCTCTGCAGTGAAAATAAAGCGTGAATCTGATCGATCCATCTGACAAATTTTCAAAAGAAAGACCGAATAAAGACTGTTTCTATCTTCAACGAAAGAAAACAGACGAATAAAAAGACCCAGGAAAAGTCGATAGCTCTTTGCATTGACTTTGACTGTAATCAGTTGTGCGATTAATTTGTTTCGCGTCCAATGTACAAGCGGCTTTACCGAGCATAGAACGCAAGCATTATATACGCACTGGCTGATGTCGAGGCAGTGGTTGGCTGAGAAAGATGTGAAGTTGTTAATTTGCATCATTGATTCATTTGCGTTGATTAAGTCAGGTCGAGTTTCCATTACGCGTGCCAACCGCCTTTGATCTGACATCAGGACAATCGATATAGATACTATAATTTATGTGCTGATTCATATTGTTACATTAAACAGTGGTTGCTGTAATTATTTACTGTATTGAAATGTGCCTGACATTCTGGAAACCTGCCTGTGAGGTTTCGGTAACGTGTGCGCACTGTGTGCCGGTCAGCCAAATTGCCACTGCACAGAAAGTGAACCAGGTTGGAGCTGGCGAGCTTTCTGCGCAACTGCAGCGAGGACTTCTCTACAAAATTGTCACTGCGTCTTGATGAATAAGTGACACCTCCCCCTACTACTCCGTCACACCCATCTCGGCGCACGTTCGTCTGCACACGGTGTTGCACCTCACGAAATTACCACTGCGCGGGCTGCGCTGGACGAAATTACCACTGCGTGGGATGCGCCACGCTATGCCACCTGCGCTGCGCCAAGAAATTAGAGCCCCTTGTCTTTGCAGTGTATTCAATTGAATATAAGTTGAAAAGGATTTGCAAATCATTGTATTCTGTTTTTATCTACGATTTACATAACGTGCCAACTTCACTGGTTTTGGGTTTTGTAAATTATTTATTATTTTTATATTTTCTGTATTGTTAAAATGTCCTTGTGTGGGAAAATTTTACAGCAAAGTTATTTTACAGTAAAGTTGTTTTGCATGGAAGTTATCTGTAGCCTGCGTAGTTTTTATTGTGCCACAAAGTTTTTTAGGTGAGGAAAAATTCACAATGGTGATCTCACTTTCAAAGCGTGGGGATATGGCACCACCTTATGGAATTTTTACAATGAAAACACAGGCCAAATGAAATCCTAATCAATATATCAGAATTATTCCCACCAATAGAGTATATATTGGTGGGATGTGTAAGTTTAAATTATTCAGATTAAAAGCATAACTTATCACTACCGGCGATTGTTTCCTTGATAAAAACGAGATACCCCTGGTTGACTTCTAGAAAATAAATAAATATAACAAGGAGCCAGTCTTTTGAACGGCTCTTTGAAAGAAATGGCTCCTCAAGATCCGGCTCCCTTCAAAGAGCCATAAATCCCATCTCTAGTACAATTGCTGACCTACCGCCGCGTAGACAAGCGCCAGTCAACGCAACTTCATCCTTCTATGTGTGCTATCCAAGGACTGTATAAAAGATGGTCTCCATTCACTCCCATTCAACAAAAATGGAGCCAAAATATCCTCGATATGGCCGCTGCCATGTTGCACATTTGGAGCCTGAGTCGGCACAGTAGTGATCGGGGGGTATAGCCGCGCTATAGAATCCCACCCACACACCATCCGACCAGCCCCCCTGAACTTTTCACCTGGTCTGGCAGCTGCGCTATTAACGTAAGTGCCCATAATGGCCAGCTCTCACACGGAGACGGTGCAGGAAAGTGAAAGGACCCAACGACTGCTGGCAGCATAAATATTCGTAGGCTCGTTCAGAAGGTAAATGGACTCAATGGCAAAACATTCCCCACCTCACAGTCATCTGTTTCGAAATTAGTTTAAGTACCTAACTGGCTATCTATGATATCTTAGAACTGAATCTTGTTTAACAAGCTAGGTATGTAGCTAATTACATGAAGTAAGGCTACTGATTTTTGCCACATCTTGGCCACAGCTACACTCCATCTGCAGTGGGAAGGATAAGTCCTTCTACCCAGTGCACGCTTTCGTACTATTTCATAATAATGGCCACTAGGTCACATGATCACAACCATCCAATCAGCGCACTCATCTTGCCTTTTAATTCTGAATCTATAACATCTTTTGTCATTGGCTCCAGGCGACCCGCGTGATCAAACATTATGGCTTCCTCCACGACAAGCGACGTTTTGATGAAAAATGTCGAGGAAAAACTGCGGTATATGGCATATCGACAGTTTAAGAACCTACCAGATGGAAGCTATAAAGTCTGTGCTGCTGGGGAAAGATGTTCTCGTCTGTATGCCGACTGGCAGCAGCAAATCCTTGTGTTTCGAAGGCCTGACTTTGGCGATTTCAACCGCTCGTGAGTCAGGCCTGTCACTTTTGTCATCCTCGGGCCAGGCTGCAGATCCAGCCGTGTTAGTCTTGTCTCCGTTGGTGACATTAATTAGCACCCAGGTTGCTCATTTGAGGAGCATCGGCATCACGGCGATCAATTTACATGCTGACAGTGACAACTTGGCCCGGGTGTTGGAGAACTGGGAACAGGTTTGTAAATCTGTTATAATAATTGTCTAGATCTATAAGTATCATCTTAAAATTCAGTTCAGGCTGTGAAGTGACAGTCTAATTGTCCTGATTTAAACAGGGCTCAATTTGGGTCATGATTACGCCGGCGAAATAAGGCTACGGTTTGAGCCTTACTCACTAGCAAGCTAGTTGGCCACCTAGCTAATAATAGGATAGCTAGCAAGCCAAAGTGATGCCAAGCTGTGTCATAATTAGCGCGCCATTGTATTTAGCTACATGGCCAACTAGCTAGCGAGCTTAAAGGCTACAGTTCGCTCACAATTGAATACTCGTGAGTGAGCTGTTTTGCTAGAGACATCGATAACTATAATATTTTAGCTAGCATGCCAATGTTACGTTATTTAACATCCTAGAGTCGCTTTCACACCGGACGCGAAACAAATTTTTCGCATGACAGATTACATTCCAAGTCAATGCAAAGACGCGAATACTCGCGAAAACGCGTGTATTTGCATTTTTTGCATTGAATTTGAATGCAACCAACGGAGACGAGACTAACACAGCTGGATCTACAGCCTGGCCTGAGGGTGACAAAAGTGACAGGCCTGACTCACGAGCGGTTGAAATCGCCAAAGTCAGGCCTTCGAAACACAAGGATTTGCCGCTGCCAGTCGGCATACAGACAAGAACATCTTTCCCCAGCAGCACAGACTTTATAACTTCCATCTGGTTGGTTCTTCAACTGTCGATATGCCATTTACCGCACACTTTTTCCTTGACATTTTTCATCAAAACGTCCATGACGTCGCTTGTCGTGGAGGAAGCCATAATGTTTGATCACGTGGCTGCCCGGAGCCAATGACAAAAGATGTTATAGATTCTGAATTTTAAGGCAAGAGGAGTGCGCTGATTGGATGGTTGTGATCATGTGACCTAGTGGCCATTATTATGAAATAGTACGAAAGCGTGCAGTGGGGAGAAGGACTTAACCTACCCACTGCAGATGGAGTGTAGGCCACAGCCAGCTCCCGTCAATGTTCTCCACTGTCACTTACCCAATGTTGCAAATGGCGTGCATATTAACGCCGACTTTCGTTGTATTTTCTAATTGACGTTCCAGCGGGAAAGTGCCATTTCGTATGCTCATGTACTAGCTGAGTAATGGGTCGAACTTTTAATTTTTTAATATCTTGTAATTTTTCAACACGTTAGAACGCTAGATCGAGTTTTGAATTAAAATACACTGTCCTTCTAACCAAAGTTAGCTTGCTGTGTTTAGGAAGTCGTATATCTTACCGTTAGCTAATGTTATATTTCTTAAAAATGTTTGCAGTTGAAGATAACCATCCTGACCAGGCTTGGGGGACTGGAAATTCATTCTCTGGGATAGTTAACTAAGCAATGCAACAGTCCTCCACGTTCTTTTTTTGTGGACTCGATGTATTTGAATGCATATTAATTGTTCAATTTTTGATATACTCATTTTTAGACGACGAAATGGACTCGGCATCCTCCACAGTGGCCAAGAGTATGTATAAATCTCATGGGAATATCTAAAAAAACCGACGCTTGTGGTTATTGAAGCATAAGACTTTTTTACGGGAGAATGTCATAAAAACAGATTTATAACATTAAATCACATCCATTTCATGCATAAAAAGCACAATACCACCAGATAAAATATGGAGAAATAGAATATAAATATTAAATGCGCTAAATTGCATAAAAAGCCAGCAGAAGTATATCATTTAAACGTGACATTTGCACTTTACAACCAACAGGGCCAAAAATTTATATCATAGGGGACAGCTACATCTGCCGTGGGGAAAATCGTGCAAGGGAGACCATTGAAACCAACCTTGGTCTGGATGCCCAGGTCCAGTGGTTTGGCTAGGGTGGCGTGGTTTGGGGAAACCTTCTCCCCTTTATCCACCAGTACCTGAGAGGAAGTGCTGTGCCGGAGGTCCTGCTGATCCACTGTGGCGGGAATGACCTCGGAAAAATCAAGAGTGTGAAGCTTGTCGCAGGGATCAAGCAGGACTTGGAAGATCTTCATTGGCAGTTCCCTTGGATGAAGATTATCTTCCTTGCCATCACCCAGCGATGCCGGTGGAGGTCTTCCCATCCAAAGAAGATTGAAAAAGCCCGGCGATATGTCAACTGTGTGATGGCTACCTTTGTTTCGCATATTGGTGGAGAGATTTTATATCATCATCAGATAAAGCAGAGATCCTGGCCAATTTTTGCATGACAGTTCATTTCACCCCTATGGGAAATGATACATTTTTAAATAACATTGCCCTGCATCTGAAAGACCAAATCCAGTAGGGTGATGCTGGATTTGGATTTTCAACATCAGTTATGGGCGCAAAAAAAGGTCCTTGTTTGTTTGCTACATGTGATGTTTGATGTACCCTTTATTCATTTATCTTGTACTAGCCATCATACCTATTGTTTTCCCAGCTCTTCCTCTCCATCCACCTACCTTTTCAATCATTTCTCCAAACCATTTGCTTTCCTCAGCCTTCCCACCTGATGGGGCCTCCTTCATGTTTCCCCACGGCAAACGTAGCCAGTAGGTTGTTGATGGACCACAGACAACTACATGCAGTGTGGTCTTTGTTTAAATACATTTTTTTTTTATTTAACACTCATTTGCATGCCTGATTTACTGCAGCCGAGGACATATTATATGCGAAAGAATTCCAGAGTGAAGTCTTTGCTTAATGTAAATGTAAAGACCTTTATTGTACATAACAGGTTTAATTTACCACCATCACAGGAAATGTGCATTCAATTGCATAACATTTCTCATGTGCTCCCAGTCCAAGGACAGATGACTAGAGTCTTTTTTGGAATACTGAAGGCTCAGTAGTGAAGATGAACAGCTTCTGAATGCATTATTTAAAAAAAAAAAAAAAAAGACCGTTTATGCCAATCTTTGAAGACGATGGCATATAAGGAAGGTGACACAGACGGAACAAGCATACATAAGAGAAGCCAGTTAGAAGTCCATTATTACTCAGTCAACATGGACTTATCTACCTCCTTGTAATTGCAGGTTTCTGTGACAATGCATAGTTGAGCAGTTTTGACAAGCATTTTATCAGGTTTTCATTTACAAATGACCTCAGAAGTATCTTCCAGCAATACAACAAAATAATTGCTTGTGGCATGCTCCAAGTCTTCACTGGGTAACGCTTCTGTAATCCCCTTATAAAAAGAAAAAAAAAAACATTGAATTATTTGTGAAGCTTTTGTCTGAAACCTAAAGTGCAGTCTGCCCTACTATGACAGAAGTAAAATAGAATTCCAACCCATACATCTGGCAATTTTTCATATGGCAGGTTTGACATACATAAAAAATAGAATGGAGTGATATGCAGCTTTAAATACTTAGAAACTAAATTCTTCCTGCTACCAATTTACATTCCTTTTTATGAGGGGTTACATGGTACAGCAAGCCTGATACAGAAATACTCCGCCAGTAAAAAAAAAACAGCTGCACAGTCATATTTAGCTGAAACCACTGTAGCTTGAATTATAGCACAAATTCTTTGTGTTATTCTCTTGAAAACTGTATGCAAGGTCAGAACATTTACTTTCAATCGGAATTGCATTAACTATGGCTGAGATCTCGTATTGACAACCAGATAGTTGAATGAATTAGAGAAATACATGCACCTATTCCGACTAATTTGAAACGTGTCTCAAACATAGCTTGTATATGAAGAGACATCAGATTTCAAAACAGATTTACTCTGTTTTTCGAGAAGTTGTGAAGCTGATCAAGGAAAATATTATCTTGTCATTGTGGAACGCCCAAACTCCGCTCTGACCGTCGAAATTAAGATACTGAAAGTACTACCTTAACAGATGTGTTTCATTGGCTGAATTAATGAATCATATATTGCCGTGTGCAAGGTCAGTTAACGTTAACTGAAAGTCAGCTAGATCGCTAGTTAACGTAAAGGTAACTACATTGCAATCGCAGCAATAATTAATGTATAATTTAATAGCGCAACATCCATTACGCCACAAACTATTTTTAAATGTTATTATTCCCAGTTTACACCACTCCCTCTTTTACAGTTTGTGCCCATCACCTTCCAGGTCAAACTCGAAATGTCAACTCTTCCTCGATGCTTCTTCCGATCAATCTTCTAAGAGTTACCGTTATCCCGTTGACTAGCCAATTCCACTGAAGTAGACGCATTGATTCCAGCCGTAATTTCATCCGAAACCTGCCGAATTCACATTGAAATTATGGATGAATTGAATCCGTTTTCGGTATGTCTCGTTTTTGTCATATTTTCGTTGGTAAAATAGTCTGTACCACCTTGATCCAATTAGTTTTCCTTGCAGTTTTAGCTGCTGTCGGTAAGATTACAACATAAGGTTGGACTTAAGTTGTGTTAACGTTAGCCTACCCTCTGAAAAACGAGAAGTTCGCTTGCTGATGCTTACGGAAACACTCGAACCTAGGAGCTCATCTCCTGAACGTTAGATTAGCTTGCTACATCGTTTAACGTTACCCGTTATTAGTCTAAGCGATATCAAGCAGAATTCCTACCGGGCCAAGTGACTCGAAGTCTCTGTTCGTTCTAAAATGCCGAGATACAGACGGCAGAACTGGAAGCTAAAGGCTGAACCTGGGCCTGTCCACAGAAATGGGGTACATAAGTGTGACACACAAGATGGAAAATAAACCAATAAAGGAGAAAAAAAGATTCAACCTAATAAGTCACTAAAGGGACCTTGAATAACTTTCTGCAGTCGTAAGGAGAATATCAGCAAAGATGATATTGGAACACACAGCTGAAATGGTCATGGCAACACCGATTTACGTATGTAACAAGACAGATATTTCAACCTAAAATAAACAAAAAAAATGCTTATTAGAAGTATGTGAAAACATTAATTTATTCTAAAAGTCATAAAAATAATAACACTGATAAAAAAAATACATTGAGTAGTATTAAAAATCAAATTTTCTTCCAGATTTGCAATTTGTGGATTTCCCGCTTGCAAAATCTGGCACATAGTGCTTTTCAACACTCAAAGCAAATACCTTGCAAAGTTAAAAATTGAGCTAAATGAACTTCATTGAACATCAGTAACATCCATCAATAAAAAAACCTTACATAAATCAACACCGCAACTAACAATATTCGTTTTCCAAAACTCAGTCAGTGAGACCGCTAATGGCAGAAATAGGTAGATTTGGTGATATTTTATGCTCCGTAGGTGTAATCTATATAAAAAGCCGGCGAATTTGCTCTATGTTTGCAGTCCAATCTGAGACTCCAAAGTGCATTATTCGTCCAAACTATTGTGTTGATTGTCAAATATATGATGTGATCATTGCTCATTTTCTATTACGTTCGTAACAGTACTTACGTAAGTAATATTCGTGACAGATACAGAGAAAATCATTCCAGCATTGCAGACGATGCTTGCATGACCTTCAAGCAATGGCATCAACGTCGAGGCGCACACGCATATTTAGTATTCAGCTGTGACTGAGTTCACAGTCGTAGATTCGCATGAATTTTTCTTGTTTAGGTGGGGTTACGAACGTAATATTTTTTGGACAGACTCGCAACGCAAAATTTTTAACAATCATTGAAAGAAATCAGAAGGAAAGCCGAAACCGAAATCAATAATTATATCGTATATCATCATATGGACTCTTACTTTTCGTACATGTATGGGTGGTTATTTCCGCAAATACATCCCAGTCTGACCCATTTTTATGTTTGTAACTGCAAGGACAGACGATGGTTACGAACGGTTACGAATAGGGTGTCATTAAATTACCCGTCATTAATTTTTTTTAGAAAACGAAGAGAAACTAAATTATTTATTCAAGCTGACAACTTTGCTCAAAATAAGGGTGCCCTTTGATGGGCTGAAACCGCCCTGAAATGAACTACATCTACAATGTCACAAACAATGTCAAAAACCTGTGTGGATATTTTCTGCAAGTAAAAATAAAGCTAGGCAAAGCATTACTTCAAAAATGTTCTTATTACATCTTTGTCATATGTAAAACACAATAAACATAAAATTCAGTGAATTGTCGAACACTGGAACGTGTTATTTAACCGTTAATGTACCATGCCCCTTAGGTACCCCATTTCTGTGGACAGGCCCACCTACTGCGGCACTGGCTCAAAATTTCAAGTTGAAGTACATAAGATCAACATTATATAACACAGAGCCGTTAACTTCATTCAAAAGCTTACCTTAATATGTATTCTCTAAAATTAAAAATGTACATTTTTCCAGTTACGAATGGCTACCGATCACCATTTTCTCCATATTCACCGTAAACGTCTGCTACTCTGCTTACTGTCTTAACGTAGCCAAGGGAGCTAAGGTAGCTTACTTGGTCATAACTTGACTGACTGTACAACTTCGTAAACAAAAAATAAAATTAACTTACCGAAAAAACTGCAAAGATCCTTCCGATCAGTCCGGATGGTAAGTGAAATTCTCAGCAGAGCGACTCATTTCGTCATTCTTTGTTGCAGTCTGCCCGGCTTGAAGCTGTTAGCTGGGAAGAATGTCAGATAGCGTGAAGTCTACTGTCGACGTTCTCACTCCAGCGCAACGCGAAATTACTATTCACGAAACGAAGTACGCAGGGGGCAGGCGCTATCGGGACTCAGTCCACGCGCACTGCGGTAGTCAATCTCTGTGTTTATTATGACTACACACCCCTTTTGCATAATATCAAATAAAAGGTTTACAGAAAACTGATCAGAAAAATTAGGTTAGGTTATATATCAGTATGATAAGCCAGTATGAAGAAACTAATAAATTATTTTTCATGTACACAATTTTTCCTGTGTCGCATTTCTCCCCTTCACTAACATGGAGGGGGTGGGCTTATAATTTGTACGGCAGCCTGCCAGTAGTTGGCGATCGAGAACGCTTTTGCTTCACTTTTCAGGAGACTTTCGGCCGTCCATCTTTTATACAGTCCTTGGTGCTATCGCGTGTTACACTTAGTAAATGAGAAACATCGTTTTCAGCCAGTCAGAGTCATCAAAACCTCTCTCATAACTATGTGGCTTGGGAATTGTAATTAAACCAGGAACAGCAGCTGCCTGCTGGCTGACGGATTATCGGACCGCTCATGGTCTGCATCATGGGCATTCATTGTGCGTGTATGAGGAGAGGCCGGGGGCAAACTTGCTAACAGTTACTTGGCTACCTTATGGGCAATCGCTGTCAGCTTGCTAGCTTGTGAAGCTAGGGCCAAAAACTGAATCACTTCGCCTTAGTATACAATGATAACAAACAATTCCCTTAACTAGCGTCAGCAGGGTGAGAAGTTGGCAAGCGTTTTAATCTGAAGAGTAATGTAAGGTAATATGCAATAGCACACATAGAAGGGTAATGCTGCTATAACTACCGATGAAATAACATGTCTCAGGCCGAACTGTCTGTTTGCTCTTTAGGTAAAAGAAGTTTGTAATCAATGTTGAAAGAGGTTGTGTGTATTATGGCGTTGAAAGTGACAAATCAGGGCTGTAAGTAGTGATGTCAAATTGATGTATTTCGCTTTTTGTCAGTTAAGACATTTGCTACTTTATTTCCATGTTGTTTCTAATGGATGCTCGAGATTGTGACAGCAGTAACCCGTCTCAGGTAATTAACTACGTACCACCTTCGGGTGTGACATAGCACAATATAGAGCAGCAGTGGGGTCATTTAACTTTCGTATATTCAAATACGTGTTTTCCCGGTTACCATCCTCTTTCCCTTTGTATTGTATTTTATACGGTCTGCTTGTTCTAATTGCTTGCTTATTGACGCTTCATATCTTGTACCTGTTCTTGGTCTTACTTTTATGTATAGTACCATCAACAAATGCTGTAGAACTTGAAACGTATGCTGTATGTACATGTGATATGTCCCACATTTTCAATCTGGTCATATCCGTCTGCGGTAAGTTCAAAGATCTAACGAAGCATATTAACGATTTAATTATTTTGTTCCATCTGTTATTGTTGTGTGGAGATATAGGACTGAACCCAGGACCTAACTACCATCATTTATTTAAGGATCTTGTTGTCTCGCACAGTAATGCACGCAGTCTGTTAAGTGGAAAATCTGATGTTAAACTAGCTGAGCTACAAATGCTAGCCAGTAATAACCAAATAGACATAATCTCCTTATCTGAGACTTGGCTGAAGTCATCTATACCTGACGGCCTCTGTGCGATTCCGGATACCAGAGACCATTCAGGCGTGACCGCAATGGCCAGGGGGGAGGGGTAGCAGTTTACTGCGCTGACCATATACCTGCTAGCAGGCGTGCTGATTTGGAGCATGATGACATAGAATCGCTCTGGTTAGAGGTATTTTTAAAAGGCAAAAAATTATTTGGCGTTTATTACCGCCCCCCTGGCCAATCATTACAACAACGTAATCATTTCTTATCTTGTTTTCAAAAATCAGTTGATTCAGCCATTGAGAGTAGTGTAGATTTTGTGAATGTGACTGGTGACTTTAATGATCCCTGCCAGTTGTGGGGTGATCGCCACATTAATAGTGAGCTCGATACACAATTACGCGTCTATATCTCTACAATAGGTTTTTGCCAGATTGTAAACGACCGACCAGACTCCCGGCCAATGGTGGAGCACCAACTAATATTTTAGATATTGTTTTTACTAACGTCCCTGGTCTCCTGCCGTGTTGTGACGTTACACCTCCCATTTCTAACTGTGACCACTTTAATGTTATATGCAAATTCTTATTTACTTGTAAGCGTATGAATTCATTCAAGCGTATTATATTTGATTTCAAACATGTAGATCTAGTTGGCATGAAGGAAGCCCTTACTACAGCACCATGGGACGTTGGTTTCAATGTATTTAATGATATTGACGATTGCATTGATTATTGGTATGGCCTCCTTAAAGATGCTATGAAACAATTTATTCCTTCAAGGGAGATCACAATTCATAATAAAGAAAAACCGTGGATAAATGGTGACTTAAAACGGCTAGTATGACGCCGAAATATTCTATGGAGGCGTGACAAGCGGACCAATAATATAGTTCATTTTGAGTGTTTTAAAAAGGTTCGTAATGAAACGACCAAGCTTAATAGGGCTCTTCGTACTGCTCATTACCATAGTCTTGGTGAGGAGCTGTCATCCCCGGACATGTCTAGTCGCAGGTGGTGGAAGACTGTTCGGCAAATGGCTGTTGAGATGGTATTTACTAGCATATTTGCTCTAATTGAAAACGATGGCCCAGTTACGGACCGTGTATTAAAAGCCAAGCTCTTTAACGCTTACTTTGCTGATCAATGTAAATTACCTCTGCATGCTAGTCAGCATCCACTCCCGCCCTTCACCTACGAAACACCCGCCAGGCTTGATACTATTCAAATTATTCCTTCTGAAGTTTGTAAAGTACTTGAGTTGCTCAACCCAAATAAAGCCACGGGTCCTGACAACGTTGGTAATTATGTATTGAGGTGCGTAGCCGACCAGATTTCCCTCCCGTTATCAAATATTTTTAACTGCTCATTAGCTGCAGGCTAATTCCCTGCTGTCTGGAAAACTAGCCATGTGATTCTGGTGCACAAGAAAGGGGACACTAAAAATAAATGTAACTTTAGGCCAGTGTCATTGTTATGTAATATATGAAAAGTATTTGAACGACTGGTATTTACTAAACTTTATAATTATTTACTGGTCAATGATCTTCTCAATCCTAAGAACTCGGGCTTTCATCCCGGTGACAGCACCATAAATCAATTAATCGCTATTTCTCACAATATTTATAATGCACTCGATAAAGGTCAGGATGTAAGAATTGTATTTTTAGACTTGTCAAAGGCCTTCGATATGGTGTGGCATAAAGGCTTACTTTTCAAATTAAAACACAAAGGCATAAATGGTACTCTCTTAAGCTGGATGGAGAGCTATCTAGGAAACAGAAGACAACAGGTGAAATTAGATGGATTTATTTCTGAAAGTATAATTATTGAAGCTGGCGTGCCCCAAGGTTCAATATTGGGACCTCTCCTCTTTCTTGTGCACATGGATGACATAACCTATGGTATTAAATCAGATATAAACCTATTTGCAGATGATTCTCTCCTAATTGAATACGTTAATTCAATTCAATTGAATACGTTAACCCTGAACGATCCGCGAGAATATTAAACTTAGATCTGATTACTTTGGAGAATTGGGCATACACTTGGCTTATGTTTTTTAACTTGATCAAGACAGTTGTCTTAACTATATCATGGAAACGTAAGACATTACCCCACCCACCACTACAACCCAACTTGAGGAGATTGCTAGCCACTGTCATCTAGGATTGACATTGAACACAAAATTTTCCTGGGACTCACATGTTGAATATATTGCTGGTAAAGTTAGTAAAATAATTAATGTTATGAGATGTCTGAAATATACGCTTCCAAGTAAAGCATTGGAGCAAATTTATGTCACTAGAATGAGGCCTACAATTGATTACGCTGACGTGATCTATGATAGCTGTCCCCTTTACCTATCTGAGAAACTTGAGAAAATCCAGATAGAAGCTGCCCGAGTATGCACTGTTGCTATCCGACAATCTTCCACCAACAAATTGCTTGAAGAAGTATCTTGGTCCCCCCTCATAAAGAGGCGTAAAATGCATAAACTTGTTTATATGCATAAAATAATTAATAACCTAGTTTCACAGTACCTGTCACGTCTTCGTCCACCGACTGTAGCGAGCACCAGTGCATACTCGACACGAAATTCACAGTTCTTAAGACCACCTGTTTGTCGAACCTCCAGCTTTAATAATTAATTTTTTCCATCAACAGTCAGATAATGGAACAGTATTGATTTCGCAGCTCGATCAGCCACCACGATTCAGTCATTTAAGTGTAAGCTCAAATTAATGTTTGCCATCAAGCCTGTCCCAAGATATACTCAACAAAAATATAAACGCAACACTTTTGTTTTTGCTCCCATTTGTCATGAGATGGACTCAAAGATCTAAAATTCATTCCAGATACACAATATTACCATTTCTCTCAAACATTGTTCACAAATCTGTCTAAATGTGCGATAGTGAGCACTTTTGCTTTGCTGAGACAATCCATCCCACCTCACAGGTGTGCCACATCAAGATGCTCATCAGACACCATGATTAGAGCACAGGTGTACCTTAGACTGTCCACAATAAAAGGCCACCCTGAAATGTGCAGTTTTTGCTTTATTGGGGGTCTGGGGACTCAGAATCAGTCAGTATCTTGTGTGACCACCATTTGCCTCATGCAGTGCAACACATCTTCTTCGCATAGAGTTTATCAGATTGTCAATTGTGGCCTGTGGAATGTTGGTCCACTCCTCTTCAATGGCTGTGCGAAGTTGCTGGATATTAGTGGGAACTGGTACGCGCTGTCGTATACGCCGGTCAAGCACATCCCAAACATGCTCAATGGGTGACAGGTCCGGTGAGTATACTGGCCATGCAAGAACTGGGACATTTTCAGCTTCCAAGAATTGTGTACAGATCCTTGCAACATGGGGCCATGCATTATCTTGCTGAAACATGAGGTGATGTTCATGGATGTATGGCACAACAATGGGCCTCAGGATCTCATCACGGTATCTCTGTGCATTCAAAATGCCATCAATAAAATGCACCTGTGTTCTTCGTCCATAACAGATGCCTGCCCATACCATGACCTCAGCACCACCATGGGCCACTTGATCCACAACATTGACATCAGCAAAGCGCTCACCCACACGACGCCACACACGCTGTCTGCCATCTGCCCTGATCAATGTAAACAGAGATTCATCTGTGAAGAGAACACCTCTCCAACGTGCCAGACACCATCGAATGTGAGCATTTGCCCACTCAAGTCTGTTACGGCGACGACCTGGAGTCAGGTTAAGACCCCGATGAGGACGACGAGCATGCAGTTGAGCTTCCCTGAGACGGTTTCTGACGGTTTGTGCAGAAATTCTTTGGTTATGCAAACCAATTGTTTCAGCAGCTGTCTGAGTAGCTGGTCTCAGACGATCTTGGAGATGAACCTGCTGGATGTGGAGGTCCTGGGCTGGTGTGGTTACACGTGGTCTGCGGTTGTGAGGCCGGTTGGATGTACTGCCATATTCTCTGAAACGCCTTTGGAGACGGCTTATGGCGGAGAAATGAACATTCAATGCCCGAGCAACAGATCTGGTTGACATTCCTGCTGTCAGCATGCCAATTGCACGCTCCCTCAATGCTTGCGCCATCTGTGGCATTTTGCTGTGAGACAAAACTGTACATTTCAGAGTGGCCTTTTATTGTGGGCAGTATAAGGTACACCTGTGCACTAATCATGGTGTCTGATGAGCATCTTGATGTGGCACACCTGTGAGGTGGGATGGATTGTCTCAGCAAAGCAAAAGTGCTCACTATCACACATTTAGACAGATTTGTGAACAATGTTTGAGAGAAATGGTAATATTGTGTATCTGGAATGAATATTAGATCGTTGGGTCCATCTCATGACAAATGGGAGCAAAAACAAAAGTGTTGCGTTTATATTTTTGTTGAGTGTATTTCTATACTAGCGAGCAAAGGGTCGTTTCCGTTTGTCACGCGCCTGCGATTGGGCATGTCTGCTCTAAATTCTCACCTTTTTGCTGTGGCATTGTGCAGTCACCAAATTGCACCTGTGGTGTCGTTGAAACAACTCGCCACTTTGTATTGGAATGTCCCCACTTCGCTGCTCAACGAGATGAGTTGCTGGTGTCAATCAGAAACATTGTAACCCCTGGGCTGCTCCATCTTATGATGCCCAGGCTGAATCCAAACATGTTTATTGAACTGTTACTATTTGGTTCTAAAGAAATAAATGTTAATTTAAACATACATATTTTTTTTACTACGGAGCCATGCTGTTGTAACACGTGCAGAATGTGGCTTGGCATTGTCTTGCTGAAATAAGCATGAAAAAGACATTGCTTGGATGGCAACATATGTTGCTCCAAAACCTGTATGTACCTTTCAGCATTAATGGTGCCTTCAGATATGTGTAAGTTGCCCATGCCTTGGGCACTAATACACCCCCATACCATCACAGATGCTGGCTTTTGAACTTTGCGCCTATAACAGTCCGGATGCTTCTTTTCCACTTTGGTCCGGAGGACACGACGTCCACAGTTTCCAAAAACAATTTGAAAAGTGGACTCGTCAGACCACAGAACACTTTTCCACTTTGCATCAGTCCATCTTAGATGTGCTTGGGCCCAGCGAAGCCGGCGGCGTTTCTGGGTGCTGTTGATAAATGGCTTTCGCTTTGCATTGTAGAGTTTTAACTCGCACTTGCAGATGTAGCGACAAACTGTAGTTACGGACAGTGGTTTTCTGAAGTGTTCCTGAGCCCATGTGGTGATGTCCTTTACACACTGATGTCGGTTTTTGATGCAGTACCGCCTGAGGGATCGAAGGTCACGGGCATTCAATGTTGGTTTTCGGCCTTGTCGCTTACGTGCAGTGATTTCTCCAGATTCTCTGAACCTTTTGACGATATTACGGACTGTAGATGATTAAATCCCTACATTTCTTGCAATAGCTTGTTGAGGAATGTTGTTTTTAAACTGTTCGACAATCAGCTCACACATTTGTTCACTAAGTGGCGACCCTCGCCCCATCCTTGTTTGTGAATGACTGAGCATTTCAGGGAAGCTGCTTTTATACCCAATCATGGCACCCACCTGTTCCCAATTAGCCCGTTCACCTGTGGGATGTTCCAAATAAGTGTTTGATGAGCATTCCTCAACTGTCTCAGTCTTTTTTGCCACTTGTGCCAGCTTTTCTGAAACATGTTGCGGGCATCAAATTCCAAATGAGCTAATATTTGCAAAAAATTACAAAGTTTACCTGTTCAAGCATTAAGTAACTTGTCTTTGCAGTGTATTCAATTGAATATAGGTTGAAAATGATTTGCAAATCATTGTATTCTTTTTTCATTTACGATTTACACTATGTGCCAACTTCACTGGTTTTGGGTTTTTTACATTTCCGCTCAGGTCATGGTACTATTCATTGACTGTCATATGTTGTTTTGCCCAGCAGATGGCAGCACTCCATGTTTTATTGAGGCCTCGAGTACTGACCCTATTGGTGAAGCAATGGGCTAGAAAGCCTCAGTGATTCATGAGGCTTCATTTGGCCACCACTAGCTGTAAGAGCTTCTCCAATAGGCATCAGAGCTACCATTGGTTCACTAGCTAGCGAGCGGTACCGAAGCGATTGCTTTTAAACTCACTAGCAATCTAGCTATCGTCTCAAAATCTATAAGCACACTTGGGTTGCAGTTGCACAACACTGCCGCGAAGCCTCGTATAAGTTCATGCATTTTACAGCTAGCTAAGTCATTAAAATTGGGGCAGAAACCAAATCAAATCGCTTTAATGTGATGATCATTTGCAAATATTTTCCTTAGTTAACGTAAGCTAGCATTCTAGCAGCCTAGGTGGCTGTATTCCAAGTGCATCGTAACTTCTTACGCAATGGCCATGCTGATCTACATAGAATAACAGGCGATGGCACACATTATATAGCTAGCTGGCCATCGTGACATGATCAGTAAGCCTCCGTTCGTACATGCGCCACCCAGAAGCTGATTGGTTGGTATGCAAATTCGGAACATCGTTTTAGTTTGCGCCTATAATAAGTGATGTCCTTGCTGAAGACCCGCCTTGATCAGATGCTGACAGATTGCATTTAATTTTCATTGTGTCCCAAAAATATGTGGTGATTGCATGTATTTGTAAATGCAATGGACGGGGAGGTGCTGTTTCCCTTACTGCATTTGGATATTGTCCCATGTATTGCAGGATAAGTCCTTGAAAATTAAGTGTCAAATACTGTTATCATTATTATTTCCAAGTGAATGGAAAACAGCATTTTCATTTTCATGTTGATCCTAAAAGAGCATGATGACATGTGTATATATATAAATGCAATAGACTGGGAGTGCTGTTTGGCTTATTGCATTTGAATATTGTCCACAGTAGGGCAGGTTATGTCTTAGCAAATGAAATATTGATTGCCATTTTCAATATTATTTTCAAATAGTCAGAAAATAGCATTTGCATTTTCATGTTGACCCTGAAAGAGCGTGCTGACATGTACAGCGCCCTCCATAATTATAGGCACCCCTGGTTAAGATGTGTTCTTTCGCTTCTAATAAATTCAGTTTTTTTCTAAATAATATAGGACCACAATGAAAAAAAGAGGAAAATCCAACCTTTAATTCAATTGCATTTATTCAATGGAAAAAAATCGCACATTAAGAAGTAATTCTTTTACATCAAATCATGTGTGCCCCAATTATTAGCACCCCTGATGTTAATACTTTGTACAACCCCATTTTGCCAACAAAACAGCACCTAATCTTCTCCTATAATGTTTCACAAGATGGGAGAATACAGAAAGTGGGATCTTCGACCATTCCTCTTTGCACGCTCTCAAAATCATCCAGTGACCTGGGTCTTCTCCTCTGCACTCTCTTCTTCAGCTCACTCCAATGGGGTTTTCAATGGGGTTGAGGTCTGGGGACTGAGATGGCCATGGTAGGAGCTTGATTCTGTGTCTGGTGAACCATTTTTGTGTAGATTTGTCCACATGTTTAGGGTCATTATCTTGCTGAAAGACCCAGTGACGACCCATCTTCAGCTTTCGGGCAGAGGCCACCAGATTTTGATTTAAAATGTCCTGGTATTTCAAAGTGTTTGTGATGCTATGCACCCTAACAAGGTTCCCAGGGCCTCTGGAAGAGAAACAGGCCCACAGCATCACCAATCCTTCCCCATACTTCACAGTGGGCATGAGGTGCTTTCCTCCATACTCATCTTTTCTGTTCCGCCAGACCTACTTATAGTTTTTGTTGTCAAAAAGCTGTATCTCGGTCTCATCTGACCAAAGCACATGGTCCCAGTTGAAGTCCCAGTACCGCTTAGCGAACTCCAGATGTTTGCGTTTATGATTGTGAGTGAGAAAAGGTTTTTTTCGTGCATGCCTCCCAAACAGTTTGTTGGCATGTAGATAGCGTCTGATGGTTGTTTTGGAGACTTTATGACCCCAAGATGCTACCATTTGTTGCAATTCTTTAACAGTGAGCTTTGGACAACTTTTTGCTTCTCTTACCATCCTCCTCACTGTGCGTGGCGGCAAAATAACCTTGCATCATTGTTCAGGCTTGTTTACCACTGTTACAGTTGTTTTAAACTTCTTAATGATTCCTCTGACAGTAGATATGGGCAGTTGCAGGCAAGTGGCTATTTTTTTGTAGCCTGACTTGTGAAGGTCGACACACATCTGCCTTACTTGAATGGTGTGTTCCTTTATCTTTCCCATGTTGAAGAGTGGATAAGAGAAATGGCCTCTGTGTCACATCATATTTATACCCCAGGGAAACAGGAAGTGATGAATTACTAATTAAATGTTCCTAGATACTCTGATCAACTTTGTAAACTACTTTAGAAGTGACAGAAATACTTCAATTACATTTAATTCCTAGGAATTGTTAGGGGTGCCAATAATTGTGGAACAGGTGATTTTATGAAAAATGATAATTTCTTAGTCAGGCATTTTTTTTTCCCCTTAAAATTCACTTGAGTTGAAGGTTACATTTTTCTACAATTTTCAGTGTGAGAGTATGCTTCTGCAATAAAAATTGAATTTATTTTAAGGCTTTTTACACATCCAATAATTATCGAGGGAGCTGTAAATGTAAATGCAATAGGCTGGGGGTGGTCTTTTGCTCATTGAATATTGTCCACTGTATTGCAGGGCACGACTTTGAAAATTAAATGTCAAACAGCTTTTCATTATTATTTGAATATTGTCAGAGATTTCCCATTTGAGTATGTAAAAATGAAGGTGATAATTGGATTAATGCATTTTAAATTGAATATTGTCTCATATTCATTCATAAGTGGAAAATTATAATGCAATAGTGGAATTACATTTTCATTTTAATATTGTCCCCTATGGGCTTCCATACTAAGGGTTCCTGAACTTACAAATCAGGTTGCAAATGGATGGCTTCTCTGTATTTTGCCAAAACACCATGAGTATAGATTCAATGGAGTGTATTTTGGATAATATAGGCTTTCTCTTTCTGTCATAGGGAGATTGGTACCATCATAAGATCACTAGGCTGTTTCCCTACTGAGGCAGATTTGCATGAAATCATCACGGAGGTAAGACTGTGCACCTCTAACACAGTCCAGTGAGATTAAATCAATACCTTGCTTGCTCACCATTAGCTTTGATTACAGACTCGCATCCTCTGCACATGGAATGCACAAGGCAGTTGATGAAGGCGATTGGGATCGGGCCCATACTCTCTGAAAGGCTTCAGAGAGTGATGCGGCAGTTATCAGCCTTTGTCATTCCTTATAAAGACATCTTTGGATCTCCTCCAATAAGTGCTTTATTGGATTCAGATCCGGACTGAAGGCAGGCCAAGGCGGCGTACGGATGTTGTGCTTTTGTAGGAAGTTTCTGTTTAACCTAACTGTGTGAGAATGGTATGTGAGAGAATGCGTTGCCTTGTTGAAACAAGTTATGTTGGTGACAGGCAAAGTACGGCACAACATAAGGTCTTAAAACTTGATTGATGTACCTGGCAGCTGTGACCCCATGCACTCAACCAGGTCTGACATTTTGAAACACTACAGGTCTAATTTTTTGGTGCAATGCAATTCCTCCCCATACCATGACGCTTTGTCCACCCCATGCATCTGTTTTCATCATGCAACTATCGCCAAACTGCTCACTTATTCTATGCCAAACCATAGTTCTGCCATCTGCCACAAAAATGCAGTCACAACTTTCATCTGAAAATCCTACGGTCCTCCTGCCGATTACACCAGTTTTGTCCTTGCTGAGCCCACTGCAGGCATTCCTGTCGGCAACGATCTGCCAGGATGGGACCCTTATCTGGACGTTGGCAGGACAGGATATAAGACCTCAAGCGGCCACGAACCGTGTCTTTAGTGGGTCTGCCTACGGACTGCCAAGCCATTTCAGTCGCCGTAGTGAACTGGTTCTGGAGGTGTTGAAGCACTGTACAGTATGCTGGTCTTGTCGAAGCATCATGACCATGGGGCTACCACTGCGTAGATGGTCATTGGTACTGTATTCTGTATTCAATGACTGATGGTCATTGGTGGTATTCTGGGTAAACATACTCTTTTTTTTTTTCCACGGGAGTTTTGAAAGTCTATGGAAAAGTTTTTGCAGGTGCTATTTTGAACCTCATGAGAGCTCCTGTTATATTTGGAGACCTATTTATTTATATCCACATGAAATGAATTGTCTTAACTCTCTAATGTGAATTTTATATAAATATTTGATAGTCTGGATGTCATTCAAGTCATCTGGCATTTTTCTTTTTTGATTTTTTTTTTTTTTTACAGATCACATTCTTATAGTTGGAGGAAAGAATAAAAAAAAACTTTATTTCGAATAAAGTACAGAATTCACATCTTAAGGGAATTGATATAGCCGGTATATAGGATTCATGAGACATTGAAACTCTGCCATCATATCAAATTAGGCGTATTTATACCAGGCATTATAAAAAATGCCACATTTAGATAATATGCTTTGAACTCAGCTGACATCAGTCATTTAAGATATTGCAGGCCACCAGTTTTTTAACATGACTAATGGGAGTGTAAATGGAAGTTCAATCATGAGATGTAGGATTCTCAAGCAATTGTGCTTACCCAATCAGCGTCTTCTGTCTTCTTTATATACTGTATATATAAAGAAGACCGAAGGCGCCAGTTAGGTAAATGCAATTTCTAGAGAATCCTACATCTTGTGATTGAACTTTCTTTTACGCTCCCATTAGTCATGTTAAAAAACTGACGCCTTCCTGTCAGCTGTTACAGAGATTCCTCATCGCGCAGCTTATGGCATGTTAGTCTGCTCAAAATATTGCTCTTCATTTAGCAAATCCTCCAAGAAGACAAGCAAACGCCTGCCGCTGCGGAGCTTCTCTTGATTGTCCAGTTTTTAATCAAACTATTCCGCATGACCCTGGAAGACCTAGAAATTCGTATCAACCTCGAACTCCTTTGTTCGGAGTTACTGGTGCTACTTGCTCTCTCCAATGTCAACGCAAATCCTCCCCATTACAACAAAGTTCTCAGTTCGAAACATCCATTGGCCTCTTGCTATGCAGAAAGAATTCCCTCCTGGTCATGTCCGGGTTCTGCATGCAGGCCCGTAGCTAGCCTTGTGGAGGGGGGGGGGATCTTTTTCCCCAAGAAGTGGACTTCACCCCCCACCCCTGTGAGGAAATTACCTCTTGTCACCTGGTGGTGTTCGTTAGGGGTGGAAGACAATTGAAATAAAGACTTGACCAGATTGTGATTGAAATATAGTAAATTTATAACAGACAAAGAGCAAATTACAAACCACAACAGAGGAATGTTCTCAGCCACAGTTTGGAGAGTGCTCTGCCTGGGCGTTGCCCGGGCATCAGTTCTTATAATCCACAGTCCTTTAGCTGTACATCAATTCGCTGTACATCTGTCTATAACCGCAGACAGCTTCCGCCTTTCTACATAGTATTGTCCAGGCTGCTTTCGACGGGTCACGGGAAGGTGGTTACGGGATACCTAGTACCACTTTGGTTTATCAGCTTTGAGGTATTGACATAAAAGATGTTTTAAGCATTAAAAGATAATAATAATAAAAAAGATGTTTTGATAATAATACTGATGATAATAAGATGATAAGAATGCAAAAGATGTTTTGTATTATTCCACAACTCCCTCCTCTGGCCCCATTTTATGGGGACAACGCTAAGTGCTGAAGCAATTACATTCTCACCCTTTTGTGCTGTGAGCACGTACATGACACATTGCTATCAATGGGGTGTTTGCATTAGCATCCTAGGGCAGCGAAGCAAAACCTGACCTCCAGGCTCTACTTGACCACTGGGACCCCTCCTTGGGTGCCCACCTTCACCCCTTGACAACTCGGGGATCCACATGACCATGGCTTGGCCATGACGCCAGTGGAGGTTGTCTTAGTGCCAGTGGCCTAGGTCAAATTAGTGGAGTACATGGCTTTTGCCAGTTTTGCTTTCAGGGTTCCATTAGTTCTCTCCACTAATCCTGCTGATTGCAAATGATATGCACAATGCTTTTTCAATCCTATTCCCAGTCTTGCTCCCAGGTGGGTCAAAACTGAATCACTAAATTCTGACCCATTGTCACTATACAATGCCTTTGGAATTCCCCACCTAGGAATAATTTCTCTACTCAGGATTTTTGCTCCTGTGATTGCATCTATAGCTTCTATGATTTAGAAAAAGGTCATATCAATACTTACGCATACCTTTTCCCCTCACACGGTGTTAAATTTATGAAACGTGTGGAATAGCCCTGGGGGTGTAGGGATTGCCCCTTTCTGTACTACTACCCATCCTGGTCATGTTGGACATTTCTTAGAATAAATTTGTTTTAGTAAATAAGTGATAGTAACTTTGCTCTGTAAGTCTATTAACCCCTTGGCCCCTCCTCTTGGTACATGGCACTGCCCATGCACCAAATCTGCAGTTTCTTACTGTATATAGTGTCTTCTGTCATGGTTATGGTTTTTGGTCATGCTCATGTTCTTGTTCTGTGTTCATTATTGTCTTTTATTTATTCTTTTTGGTTATTGTAAGGCTCAGGTTTTGGTTCATTCCATGTCACAGTTCCATTGCACTTGTCTCCCCAGTCTTGTGATCTAGTTGGTTCAGTCCGTCTTCCCTGTCTGCGTGCTCACAGACTTCGGGTGATTTCAATGAATTCTGGTGTTTAAAATATTCCTTCGAATCTCGTTTTCTTTCTTCGCCCTTCTGTTCTGATCACTAACAAGACTAACATTTGTATTTTGTATTATAGTCTACTAACCCAACTAATCCATGTATATATAAGAATACTAACTTACTAATGAGCACTCTAGTTTAATTTGTAAAGTTGTACCGCTACTAATAGACTAATTACCTCTCCGCCTCTTACTGAGCTATCCCTGTTCTTTCCTTTGGGTTCAGTGAGAAACTCTCGCACGTGCTTAATTACTCTCTTGCTCCTTATCTGTGCACGTAGAACTCCTGGACCGGAGCTGTTTAAATGTAATAGGCTGTTTGTGTGATTTCCGTTAGTATTTTGTCTCTCGCCAGTTTTCGTGGTTAGGGTTTCCCTCATGTGATTCTCCCGATGTAATTAGCCTCATTCCCCACACCTGATCTCTGTATAGCATTTGACCTTCCCTGTGTGTATATTAGGAGTTTTTCCACTCACAGCTCTTGTCAGAACGCTGATCAATACTTCTTTGTGCAGAGCGCCTCATATGCCATTGAATATTGTTTCGCGTCTACTGGATAGTCTGACCTTGATTCTTGCCATAGCCCTTTTTGTACTGTTTTTGTCCATGATTTCTGTGTTTGGATGCCCTGTGTATGACCATTGGGTTTGCCCATCGACTACGACTTTTTGCCTATCATTTTTGTACCTCTGCCCATCTGTCTTATTGGTTCTGACCCCTACCTGTCTAGTCGATACTGTTTTTGTATTTCGTATTGTGGCTTGGCAATTCCTGTGTATTTTGGCTTTGACTCGGACCCCATTAAAGGCATTCGTTTTTTGGATTTCCCTCTCTTGCGCGTGGTTCTTGAAAGCACCGTCACACTAACACAGTCTCACACCGTCTAATTATTTACAGAAAACTACTTAGATTTTCCAGCTCTTTACAATTTTACAAATATTGAACAAATTCAAATGGTGTAATTACTACTCGCTCCTAAAGGATATTAGTAGTGGTTTTCTCTGCAATGAATAAATACCGCCAAATATTAGAGCATTTAAACATTGGACTTTGTCCTGCATCTCAAAGCAATTCAGCCACATTAGAAACACTTGTCCACGATCATTTAATTGACGTTCAATTATTACTTCCTCTAAACTTCCCTTTGTTTGTAGTTACTGATCGTTCAAGAAGGGCAAACACTTATTTAATCAAGAAATAGGGACTTTTATTTGATTTCACAAGGAATAATTCTTCTGCTCACTTCTACAACTTAGTCCTTTTACAGCTCCACAGCCATTAAAATGGCTGAACTCCTGCTCTGTTTACCATCCGAATTAATTCCACTTATTTTAACCAACCATAGCCATTAAAATGGCTAAACTCCTGCTTTAACCGACTCCACTTACACCAACTAATTTCACTTACTCTGACCAACTTCCCTTTTTACCAATCCCAAATTTTTGTTTCTCGGCGCGGCACAAAATCAAGTTGGCACTGTGTGCACCAGTACTCGGGTCTCTTTTTACTATGTCCTTCCTTTTGTACCCACTCTTCAAATGTCTCACAGTCTAATTTTACTGGTATGACAGCTCCATTAACCTGTAGTTTTTGCAATCTGGCATAAATGTCTTTAATTATTCCCCTACCGGAAGCGGAGGGGACTATAGGATTGCACTCCGTCCGTCCGTCAGTCCGTCCCTCCGCATTCGTGTCCGCTCCATAACTTCAATACTGTATGACCTAGGAACATCAAAGTTGCTGTGTAGATGCATCTTGGGGAGAGGGTGTGTCATGTACCCTATTCAGGTCACTTTGACCTACTTTTTAGGAAATACATATGCATACACCGGTAGGGGACTAGTATTGCGCAGCAATACGACATTCGCCGATAGGCGGTGCACTTGTTGGAGTGGGATTTCTAAATAACCGGCTCAATTTTTCACCAAGCCCTGGGACTTGTTCTGGGTATCTGTATTTCATTTCGTCTCAGTCGCCGCCGTCAGTCTGCCATTTTTCAGCCAGATACGGCCAGATTGCAGAAAACTTGATCTGGCCCGACTCGGAACTCAGCCGACACTGCCTGCAAATCGCCAGAATCCCGCCACATGCGGCCCAGTTGTAGAAAAAATGATCCGGCCCGATTACCACTCACCGCAACTCAGCCGACACTGCCTGCACATCGCTAGAATCCTACGACATGCGGCCCAGTTCCGAGCCATATCGCTGTAATTTGCTGCCAGTGTTCTGTCAGTTTTTGCATCCCTTTCAAAATATGCTACCTTGCGGTTCTGCGATTGCGCTGACCTGAAATCTCGGGCTCAGTTTCTTCGCTTCACCTTCAATAGTCATAAAAATGCATTTTTTCAGCGCGCCTTTCGACTTGTAAGGGTATGTATTTCCTGAAAATGTAGAACTTAGGTGATAAATGGCGTGCGGCAAATATCTTTTTAAACGAACTTGTCCAACTCTGCTTATGTTAAAATAAGCTAAGAAATAACAAAGTTACTTCCGTAAACTGATTCATATTAATATTAAGACGAAAACAAAGACTATACGATCGTTTTGCATTGCGGTAGCAATTTTTGTCAAGGCTACACAAATTGTCAGAACACCGCATCCTTACAAACTCTCGGAATAGGAGTTTCGAAATCATATTTTAGATAAAAATAACAATATTATTAATAATAATAATATAAAATCGTAATGCTACAAATATTTTACATTAATAAAATACATCTTCTATTTAAGCAAACCAGAGGTCCTTACAGTTGTCAATAAAAATATTACTAAATTCAGAAAAATAGCACTGTAATGCTAATTACATATTCAAAAATAAAATATTCATAATAGAAGTATTAATAATCCTAATACAAAGACAAAGTAACTGATATCTGCAAAAAGAACTATTTATAGTAACATTTGCCAAAACCATTTCTTTCTTCATGCAAGTTTCATGCTAAAATCCTGAATAACTGCAACATCCACAGGCATCTTGGGGTAATTATTTTTATTTTAGTGATAATAAATAACATGAAGAATGTTTTAATTATTATTATTTTTAAGTGATAAAATTAATTGTATCGTGATAAAATCCTCTGCTAAGCTTCAATTTTGCAGTCCTGCAGGGGGAGGCACTCTTCGGCAAATGACCCATCAATCGCGATATTCAGCCTGCAATACAACACGAAAAACAAGAGTATGTCAAAAGTTGTTTCACATTACAGTGGTAATCAGAAGATTTCCGTCTCGTTACTGTCTGTTAAGTCAGTGTCTATCAGAGAGGGGGGATAAAACAACGATGATTGGGCCTATGACCCACTGATGAAAGCACTTGTATTTCATTCTTTGCCAGGTAAAGCCATCAGTGAGTCTGTGGCGAAATTCCAGCGCTGTATTCAAATACAGGCGCAAATCTAGTGACGCTTTTTACGTCAGTAAGCAGTGTTTGGTCTATCCAGAAGGTAGGAGGAGCCGCAAGCTAGCTTGAAGGAAGTAAGGAACCCCGGGAGAAGCAATGGTAAGGTAGACGTCAGCAAGGATCCAGCAGCAGTACTTTCCCTAACCTGAACCTTGGCCCTATCCGCTAATCCCTGATCTAACTTGTCCCTTACACTTTATGCCAGTTTTACAGATGGAATTAAGGGAGGACCGTGAAAAATGCAGCCTTCCAAGAAGCGGAAAGTACCGCTACTGGATCCTTTGACGTCTACCCAATGGCAAATACCATACTGTGTAGCTATACTGTGCACAGTAGAAACTAATGTTCACTGAGTCTCTGTGGAGGCTACTACTGAAACTAAAGAAACATAATTTCAGGAAGCAAACGGGAAAAAAAGCTACATTAACCGCCTCAACAATAATTTTTATTAGAAAAAAAGACGTTATAACATTACCTGTTAACTAACTACCGTTTTCATTATTTACAGGGGGCTCAACTCTCTCAACTTTCACATATTCGGCTTTAGTTTTAACGACACATTAACGTTCCCGTCCTGTAGTCAGAAATTATTCCATCAGATGGTTTGAAGAGATTCTCAGGTGGAATTTAAGTCCTTGTGCATTGAATTTTATCAGTTTTACATGTGCTGTGGTGGATTTCGCCACTAGTAATATGAGAGCAATTATGATTCTGACTACATATACAATACTGACTACAGCACGGGAATGTGAATGAAGCGCAAATTCTCATGGCGAATGCCTGAGAGTTGGGACCCCTGTAAGTTAATCAATTTATCATAATAGCCTAAAATGTTACTGGAATGAGATGACGCTAATGGATGACTAACGTCACATAATTTTTACTTTTATTGAGTTTAACTGCCGTATCAAAGTGCATCTTTCCCATCTGCATGAGAGTTGAGGAGGCCTGGAACCGGTAAGAGCCGCCAATTTACCGACGTCATACAGGCGACACTGTTGGGTCTTGACAAGAGTAATGGGAAATGAGGTCCAGATGCGCACCTGTAATTACAACTTACTGCCAAAGATGTCAATATAAACATGCCAATTCAAATCTTACGGATTACTACTTCAATGAACTGTAACTTGTGCTAAGCAGTCTGAAATTTGAATGCAGTTTGTGCATGAAAGGAAAGAGCAGTCAGAGATCAAAAATGGTTAGGTTTGAGCATCACTTCCACTGACTCCCATTATAAATGTAAATAGGGAGTCAAGCATTTTAAAAGCATGAAGTGCACACAAAAAGGTCAATAATAGGCGTACTAAAATATACGGCATCACCTGAACATTTACATATTTATTGAACTTTATGGTTGAACCTATGAAAGAATAATTTTGTTGTAGGGTTGTGCTCTTAACTGGGAGGATTTCCCTTAACACCGCAAAATACAGCCTATGCAAGCAAGACTAATGGGAGATAATAAGCATCTGGTTCAGATTGAATGCAATTAATGTCTTGAAGCTTCAGCAATATGAATGGTTTTATTTTCGTACTTTTAAGTACTTTTAATTAGTGGTAGGATATTAGTTAAAACAAGTCCAGACAGACTACATAGCCGCGCCGTAAAGGTACCTACATGACGGCGTTAAATGTCAAGTTATACCCCTGTTCCACAGAGCTTTCTGGCTCATCGGTCACTTGTCAGACAGCAAGTTTATTTCTTTGATCGGATGAGGCGAAATTGTCTGATGAAGGAACAAAGCTGATTTTGCCTCATCGGATCACGCCCAACACGTCGGACACTGACCCCGATAGTGGACAAACACAAATCTGATTCCTCGGCCTGTGATACGATCGTCTTCCGTGGGTGACCGGAAGAAATAAACAGCTTCCGACGAGTGACCGATGAGCCAGAAAGCTCTGTGGAACGGGGATAGTAGCCCTACGGTAGTGGTGGTCAACCCTGATCCTGGAGAGCTGCAGTGTCTGCTGGTTTTTGATGTTACTTAATTGACGAATGAAAGCAGTTGATTACAAGCTTAACTCATCTCACCTGGTGTCTTAGGTTTAAATAGGGTGGAGAGAACCAAACTTAGCACACTCTGTGGCTCTACAGGACCAGGATAAGCTACCCCTGCCCTATAAACTTTTATCTTTACTTTGTACTTCTACTTTGTCCATATTACAAATATTCTAAATGTCCAACTACATTGAAAAATCTTGATTTCATGTAGAGACTGCTGTCACAACCTGCATGTCTGCTGAATCGGCTCTAGAAGTCTTGTGGGTAGTTCCTGGTAATTGATTGATTGGCTTATTATTCCCTTTGTGCAGGAGTATAGCTAACCCTGGTCCCAGAGAGCCACAGGGTATGCTGATTTATAAATGCATTTTGGGAGTGTCCCAAATCTGGATGATATTTTTGAAACTCGCAATACTTCAATGATTTCAATTTCCTTTGGCTGGAAACTGTTTGCATACATTAAAAGACACTGTGAGATAAATATCCTAAGCAAAAAAAAATTTAAAAAGTGTATATATATATATATATATATATATATATCAAAGGTGGTGGTTTTCCGAGAAAAATCACTGAAAATAGGGGTGTCCGAAAAAACCCACTCAACTCCATAACAATCACTACACAGACTCCCCCTGGAGACAGAAGCTGAAATCACAGCGTATGGCCCATGCAAACAGAACCATTGTGTGACCCCCGTAGCGGCCATGAGGACTTTTTTCAAAATGACTGATTATTTCAAAATTTCTCAAAATGCCAGCATCCTATGGTGAGTATACTTTTTAAACCCACTCTGTTACCTTCATTAAATGGTATTACAAATTTTAAATCATGCTTTTGATAATACTTGTGCAAAACCCTCCATGGTATGGTAGGAAGAATCAAAAGTTACTGTACTAGTGCATGGAAAATTCCACTTTTCTGAAAAAACACTCCACTCCATAACCTCAACTGTGTTTCCAATATTGGTTATGGAGGTGAGTAAAATGGTAATGGTAAATGGTAATGGTTTATCAGTTTCAATCAGAGGCACTGAAAAGGGTGATATTCTCTCAGAATATTCAGAACTTTGGTATATGACTGTAGCAATGCCACATAATAATGTAGCCAATTCTCGGGGAGGCAGGAACCTATTAGTTTCCATGCATTAAACTGCTATTATTAAAATTAGAAGTATTATCCTCCTTGTCAGGGCTCCATTCTATATTGGTAGCCCCATAATTGTTATACCATCTTCCATTGCTATTTTCCGTTGTTTAACTGATTCTAGATCAGATGGCTGTTAAATTGATCAGCTGACATTACGCACCATTCAGTAACAAGTCGGATTCTGCCGCGAAGTGGGGGAGTTTTGAAATACGGGCGAGTGATTGGTAATGCAAGAAAAAAAAAGGAAAACGCGAATCTTCGGGGAGACTACGTGGGACCTGAGGACTTTAATATATTTTAACATTTTGTTAAAATAATAATAATAAAAAAAGCTACTATGGAAATAGCTCAAAGCCACGTTTCGGACTTGGACATTCGCCAGCTGCAGCAACGAAAAAGAGCATCTCAACACCCGGTGAGATCTGTCCTTTTTCATATTGGCCTATATATTTTTGCTTCTTGATTTTCTTTTTCGGCTTTTTGTATTTTTTTCGGTGGTCGAAGATCATTCTCTTTTGGTTTTATTCCATATGGATTAATTTTGGATTTTCGGTTGGCATAAGGATATTTTCATTTTTGCCCCGGAGGTGGAAATATTTTGGACACTTGGAGGAACTGGATGCGGTAAAAGTGAAACCCGAATGACCGCACGGACGTATTATTTTTTTTATTTTACGGGGCTGTACTAAAGAAAGCGATTGCTTATTGCCTGTGAGGTTGGGTGTTGTGCAATATAGCGGTGTTGCAAATATTCCTTGGTCTGCGCTGCATTTCTTCCGTTTTTGTTTTTTTTAAGCGGTAATAAATCCACTTAATTGTTATGATCAAGCGTATCCCATGTTTTGTTTGTAACTTAAGCCAATATACGCTGGGGTGAATGTTACATATGGTGGCCAGTACGGGGACCTTGATTGTGCAGTGATTTTGTACGGATAAAGAAAAAAATACCGTTGATTTATACCTGGATTTTTTTGACGCGTGGAAAAAAATATGGAAGATAATCTTGTAGGCACAGGCTCTGTTGCCGAACACGGTTCTCGGCCTGGTTTGGCAAACCCTGATGTCAGTCTTGGGCCTTTTGTTACAAGGAGGAATCATTCGCAGGAAATTACATCTTTGTTAAGCTCTTTGTATATTTCTGATGAAAATGCAGAGATTTATGATAATCAAGCTGAGGAAAACGGTACTCAATTAACTGCTTTTAATTCTGCTGAAATTATGAACAACTTTTCTTCTCTAAATGAACAATTCAGGAAATTGGATACTGATTTCAGAGATTCTGTAGCAAGCATGTTGAACAGAGAGGCAAACTTCAGGGCCTATGTTGACTCTTGTCCACAAACTTGGATAGAGGTTGGATATTTTATTAAACCCTATGTACATGAACTGCCGTCTTTTATTAGAGATTCCATGGATTTTATTCATAAGATTACTCTTTTGCCTCCGATACCTCCCAATTCCATTTTGGTCATATTTGATATTGAAAGCCTTTATACAAATATTCCACATTGTGGAGGGTTAGATACACTGTGCCATTTCCTTCAACATCGCCCAAGTTATTCAAAACCCCCTTCTCAGTTCATTGTTGATTTGGCTGCATTTGTGCTTAAATGTAACTATTTCAGTTTTGAAAATGACATATTTTTACAAATAAAGGGCACCGCTATGGGTTCCACCTTTGCTCCAAATTATGCAAATTTATATGTGGGCATTATGGAAAATAGGCATGTCTTGAATGCAATGAATAATCCGTTTTTTAGTCATATCTTTTCATTGTACCGTTACATTGATGATATATTTTGCATTTTTGATGGATCTGCTTCTCAATTGAAAGACTTTACGCAATGGCTTAATGATCAAAATACCCATCTTCGATTCACGGTAGATTCGGATACATTAAAGGTACACTTTTTGGACATGTGGGTTTCTAAATGCGATTCCTCTTTAATCACCAGTCTCTATGTCAAAGACACTGATCGAAATACCTTTTTGGCTGCCAACTCGTATCACCCAGTGCCCCTAAAAAGAGGCCTACCAAAAAGCCAGTTTTTCCGACTACGTCGGGTATGCCACGATACTAACGATTTTATTGAGAAAGCAGTGGTTTTGAAAGAGAAATTCCGCGCCAGGGGCTACCCAGAAAATTGGCTTGATATTAGTTATGTCGCAGCCCTGAACAGTACCCGTTCAGACCTACTCAAACATAAAGATACAGGTCAGACAAAAAATTCTTTGACATTTATTTCAACGTATACTCCAAAATTTGGTTCAATAAAAGAAATCATTAAAAAACACTGGCACATCTTGTCTTCCGACCCACTACTTACCAGCGAATTCTCGGATTTGCCAGTGTTTGTTTCCAAAAGGGGGAAAAATCTTAGAGACTTCCTGGTTCATGCTGATTTAAAATCTCCGCCTCAAATGTCATTCCAGACACGTTTAGCTCCCATTCCCAACGGAAGCTATAGGTGTGGTCATTGTGCGCAATGCCACCATGTCCAAAAAGCATGCTCTTTTACCAACCCTCTAAATAATAAAACTTACTGAATCAACGATGTTATTTTGTGTTCATCCACTCATGTTGTCTACATAATTACATGTCCTTGTGATCTTGTGTATGTAGGAAAGACAAGCCGTCCATTGAGAGTCAGAATAAGTGAACATAAAAGTACTATAAAACGCAATGACAGAGACTATCCTGTAGCAGTCCACTTTAATGATTTTAAACACAGCATCAATCACCTGCAAGTGTGCGGAATAGAACTGGTAAAAAAACCAAAAAGAGGTGGTGATATTGAGGTAATCCTACTACAAAGAGAAGCCTTTTGGATCCACACACTGCAAAGTTTTAAACATGGTTTGAATGAGGAACTATGCCTTAGTGTAATGCTATAAATTTGCAAATATACCTTATTGTTGTAATCTGAATTTAACTCTTCACAAATGTATGTGTAATCCAACTTGTCTTTGTTTGATATCCTGTGATTGACACACATGTTAATCATTGTAATCATTATAATTGAATAATTAGTCAGGGCATCCAATTGGGTGTTCCCCGTTTCCTGTTGTGTGCCTTTTGTATATAATGTCTTTGATGATGTGGCAAATCTACTCTGATGAAGGTCTTATGACTGAAACGTCAGCCTTAGTCATGCCAAATGAATTTTAATTAATAAATTTTGGTTGTTCTGTAGAGTAAGCAGTGTTGCGCCTTTCATTCTCAAAATTAGACTCTAGTTTAGCTAAAATGGAGGATTCTTTCTTGAAAAACATACAAAACTTGGAAAAGAGCATTGTAAATTGTCTTCTACGTAGAGATGAACAGTGGAAGAAACAACTTAGCAGGTTAAGACAAAGCAGTACTCCCATAATGCAAAGAACAATTGCAGTATCCACAGATGTTAGCCCTATTTCTGCCGGTACAACATTTAGTCTGCCTGGTGTATCTCCCTACTACTCTAGACCTCCAGTTCGACTTGACTTCTCATCTTTTGGAGAATCTAGTGAGACCTCTGATGTTCTTAACTTCATAGAGCAGTGCGAAAACTTTCTTGATGTCAGACCTCTCCCTAATAATGAGCTTTTAGGAGCTCTGTCCACTGTCTTGAAGGGTCCAGCTCACAGCTGGTGGAAAGCTGAAAAAAGCAAAGTTCATGATTGGGCCTCATTCAAAATTGCCTTTATGTCTGCTTTCCTCTCCACTGATTACATCAGTGAAGTGGAAGAGAAATTGAGGGCCATGGTACAGAAACCAGGCCAATGCCTTAGAGATTTCGCCTATGATTACCGGGCTCTATGTCTCAAATGGAAACCAGATGTGCCAGAGGAGGAGATTGTAAGGCATATCCTCAATAACATCAACCCAAAGGTGGCAGGCTGCCTGCGTGGTACTGTGACAACGGTGGCACAGCTTGTTAAGGTGGGCTCCATGGTTGAGAGGGACTGCGCTGCATCCAAAGATTACTGGCAAAAGGTGCAAGGGAGCAAAGATAAGGCTGGAAAGAAAACACCAGAGAAGACCCATCCTCAAAAATCAACGGCAGGGTGCTCTGTGGTGCAACACCGGAGCTGTAAAGGCAAAGAACATAATCTTCTTTTAATCCCAATCACTATCAGAGGAATAAAAGGGGAAGCAGTTGTGGACACAGGAAGTACCTTCACACTGATGAGAGAAAGCCTGTGGAAACAGATGACCCTCCAAGGGCAAACCTTTCTTCCAGCAGAGAGACAGAGATTTGTCATGGCAGATTGGACCGTTTATCAAGCCTTGGGGAAGAAAACTCTCTGTTTTGACTGGCATGGGAGGCAATGGAATGTTGAAACCCATGTAATGGAGGATCGTCATCTTGCTTTCCCACTGATTGTGGGACTAGATTTCCTCTCCAAAATGGGAGCAATCCTCAATCTGGCAAGGGACAGCTATGGGCTGAAGGGAGAAAAGGGTTACACATATCATTCACTTCTGCAACAAACTCCAGAGGTATACTCATGGAATAAAGTCCACTGCCTCACCTCATATCAGCATGTTAATCTTTACTATGCCTTACCTCTTGGACAACCGTTTCCCTGCTGGACCTCCACCCTAAATGACGAGACCTTGAAGTCATATGACTCAGACTCAGACAGATCTTGAGGGGCTTCAAAGGCTCACGCAAGACTGGCCTTCTGTCACCTCCGACATCCTGGGGAAAACTACTGTGGAGAAACACACCATCTTCACCCAAGATGAGGTGCCCGTGAGGTCCAAGGCCTATCGAGTGTCCCCTCTGAAAAAGAGGATAATTGAGGAGCATATAGAGAAAATGATAAAAGACAACATCGTTGAGCCCTCCCAGTCTGCCTGGTCCTCCCCTGTAGTTCTTGTGAACAAACCTGATGGATCCTATAGGTTTTGTGTAGACTACCGGAGAGTGAATGCCAAGACCCTACCAAATGCATATCCAATGCCAATCATTCATGACATCCTCGAATCATTGGAAGGCGCCTCCTGGTTCAGCTCATTGGATTTGCAGTCTGGATACTGGCAGGTGGCTATGGATGAGGAGAGTAAACCAAAGACAGCCTTCATAACATCTCTGGGTCTAATACAATTCAAAGCTATGCCATTTGGGCTCCGCAACGCTGCTGCAACTTTTCAGCGTTTAATGGAGAAGGTTCTGGCAGAGCTGAGGGGAAAGATATGTTTCGTCTATATAGATGACATTATCGTGTATTCTAACACTTGCGAACAACATCTGCGGGATTTGGCTGCAGTTTTTGCACGGCTGAATGCTGCAAACCTCAGCTTAAATATGAAAAAGTGCCACTTCTTTAAGCCAGAGTTAAAATTCCTGGGACACATTGTGTCTGGCAGAGGAGTTGAGGTTGATCCAGCTAAGTTGCGGACTATCCTGCTCCGAAAGATCTGAAGGCTTTGCAGCGCTTCTTGGGACTCGCAGGCTGGTATCACAAATTCATTCCACATTTTTCTGATCTGGCTGCCCCTCTGAATCACCTTAAGCGGAAGGGAGTTGAATGGGATTGGACAGAGGAATGCCAAGAAAGCATAGAAGCACTGAAACAGGCCTTGAAAAATCCTCCAGTCCTGGCCCAACCTAACCTATCTTTGCCCTTCCAGCTACACACAGATGCCAGCGAAGTGGGTCTTGGAGCCATCCTAACTCCGAACACCACAGAGGGTGAGCAGGTTATTGCGTATGCCTCTAGGGGGCTCCGAGGCCCAGAGCGCAATTATTCCACCTCTGAAAAGGAGTGCCTGGCTGTGGTGTGGGCTGTGGAGAAGTGGCGTCACTACTTGGAGGGGCCAGAGTTTGAGGTCTTCACCGATCATGCTGCGCTGTCATGGGCTTTCAATTGCCCAAAGACCACCTCCCGTCTCACCAGATGGACCCTACGGCTGCAGCAGTTCACTTTTTAAGTTCATTACCGGAAGGGGTGCCTGAACACTGGGCCCGATGCTCTATCCAGGGTTTATGAACCTCTCTCAATTCATCCCAGTCCATGTCCTACAGTCTTCCCCAAAGGTTATTCAGATCTACCACACTCACTCTGTGAAATTGCTCATGCACAAGAGAAGGATCAGAAGATTTGTGACCTGACAGAAGAGAGATTAAAGTCATCAGCAGCTCCCAATCGTATTAGCTTTACCATCTCCCAGGGGGTCCTATACCGAAGAGTCCCACTGCCAGATCAGGGGGAGAAGTACCAGCTGGTGGTTCCTCAATCACTCATTCCTGAGTTCCTGCGGTACTTCCACAACAGTCCCTTGAGTGGTCATCTTGGCAAACTGAAGACGCTGTTGCGGATCTTGGAGGTTGCCTGGTGGCCGAGTGTACGCAAAGATGTGTGGGAATACACAAAGTCCTGTGCCATCTGTCAGCAATACAAGGCAGATAACACTAAGCCTTCAGGATTACTGCAGAGCACTGAAGTTACTGCGCCAGGGGAGATGTTGGGAATGGACCTCATAAGGCCATTCTCTAGAAGCAAAAAGTCAAACTGTTATCTGCTGGTGATTGTTGACTATTACTCCAGGTGGGTGGAGATGTTTCCCATGAGAGACAGCAAAACGCCTCGCCTCATCAAGATCCTCCGGGAGGAAATCTTCACTCGATGGGGGGTACCACAGTTCATACTGTCAGACAGAGGACCGCAGTTTACTGCCACCCTCCTGATCGATCTCTGCAAGACCTGGGGGGTAGTGCAAAAATTAACAACTAGTTATCATCCACAAACTAATCTGACAGAACGCATTAACAGGACATTAAAAACCATGATCGCATCATTTGTCGGTCAGCACCATGACACCTGAGATCAGTGGCTGCCAGAGTTCCGCTTTGCCCTAAATACAGCCCAACATGAGGCCACAGGTAAAGCCCCTGCTGAGCTTGCTCTCGGCAGGAAGCTCCAAGGTCCACTTGAGAGACTCATTGGCAAACCACCATCTCCAGACCAGCAGTCTTATTACCTATTAGAAAGACAACAAAAAATAGCGGAGGAGGTCAAAAGGAGAGTAGGAGTGCACCAAGCCAGACGTGCTAAGTATTATAATTCCCGCAGAAAAGAAGCGCATTTTCAGGCGGGCGACTTAGTCTGGGTCAGGGCTCTCCCTCTCTCCAAGGCTGGTGAAAAATTTTCTGCCAAGCTAGCACCTAGGTGGGAAGGGCCAGCTAGAATTGTAAAGAAATTGGGGCCTGTTAATTACCGGGTTGAATGGAGCTCCCCACATGACAAAATGGATACTGTAAATGTGGTTAATCTTAAAGGTTATTATAGTTCCTCACAATAGAAGCCTATGGCTGGAGGGGGGGTCTATGTAGCAATGCCACATAATAATGTAGCCAATTCTCGGGGAGGCAGGAACCTATCAGTTTCCATGCATTAAATTGCTATTATCAGGGATGCAAACAGAGGTATGGTCAAAAAGGAGTGAGATTATCAAAGCCCACGCCCCCGCAGCAAATATCATATAATTACATTGCCACCAACCTCTGCCATCGAGGGCTCACCTGTACACACACAAAGTTTTTTTTATATGAAAATATACTTTCCCAGTTCCTTAGAAATTCTTAAAAGTAAAGAGCACTGAGACAACGCTGGAAAATTGAACGTAAATATTATTCCAAATTAGAATTTAAGACTTTTGTGCCAGTCCCTTCAGTACAGTACTCTTCTTCTAGCTCTCCAGCTCTCTACTGTTTCTTCTCCTTCCTTGCCATCTCCAATGTCTCCAGGGCCTTGCGTCTAGCTGCATTTTTCTGCTTTGCCACATGTCTCAGCTGTGCCTGCCTTTCTTCTGCTTGAGCAGTGGCCTTGGTTTGATACTCTCGTTTTCAAAGGTGCATGGTAACTTAAGTACATGTACTTCGTTACAGCACTTCAGTTGTTTTTTTTTTTTTTTGAGGATTTGTGCATAACTGTGCATTCATTTTTTTGAACAGGGACTTTTACTTTTAACTCTACTTCATTTAAAAGATAAAAAGTATATTTTCACTTCGTTTTTTTGATACTGACAACTTAGTTACTCGTTTCGAATTAAAATATTAATTGAATTCATCATTTACGGATTATCCGGATTTGGCGCGTTCGCGAAGAACAAAGGTGTATCTTTGTACAGATGTGTCCGCCAGTGGACGTGGAGCTGCAAACTTAGGCACGCAGTTACAATGTTCTACGACTAGATGGGGCACCAGGTTCGGTCGCGGAAGATTGTGCACGTTGTAGGCCATTTGCAGAAAGAATGCTGACCGGGTTATCCGTCGCATCTTGTTGTCGGAAGTGGTAGCTGAAGTAGGCGAGCAATTAAACTTTGCGATATTCAACTATCCATCTTATATCTGCATGTTGCGTGTATATTTCCTTTTACTTTGCACCATCAAGCATACAACAGCGTCACGAATATGAGTTAGTTGGACAGCTACGGTATTCTCCAACGCTATTTGACGAGCTTAAAAATTTTATTTCAACTTGCTAGCGTTTACCCTTGGAATAACTGTTAGATTTTGAACAAGATAATGTTTGGCCATACCTGCACTTTTTTATTTCAGTGGGACTCCCCAATATAATAAAGGCTAAATTAAATAATTCTTTTGTGTATTTGTATTGTTTTGTCTGTCACAAACAAGAGATTCTGCGATACCACCTCAGACACCGGATCGGAGCAGGGTTTATTTCCTGCCAAAATACACTACATGGAGGGCAGAGAGTCCCCACTCTCCCCATAAAAAGTAATAAGTCAAATCATCAAACTTTAACTGTCCAAAGCTGTTAAATTGAGGCAAAAAATGATCCATAAAGCAAATATCCTGCATAGTTCCTCGACTTTAATAAGCAGCCATTGTAAAAAAAAATTTAAGTGAAGAGATTACCTGATTTTGGGCTTCCACTTCCAGCTCTTCTCTGTCGCGTGCACTCAATAGCATTCGCGCGCGTGTGGAAGACGTGATTACTGCGCTGCTATTTCACCTAGCAACAAGAAATACTATTTTCTGATTGGCTGATAGGTTGCTGGTTCATGCAGAGCAGTCTGCCGTCGCCTCATCCATTCTAGATTACTAATCTCTTTTATATACAGTCTATGTAACCAATGTGCGGCGATTTTATCACTTCTCAGCGTGAGAAATGTCATGTGTGGCGTGAGAGCGTGCGAACTTATTGAAATGCGTGAGACTTGAGAGCCCTGATAATTATAATAAGACACTCCAACGGACACCCCCCCCCAAAAAAAAACTCATCGGATCTGCACGATTCGCACAAGTCCCCCAGACAGCCGTGAAAAAGGCGGGATCCGCCAAAAGGCGCGCCGTTTGCATCCATGTATTATTAAAATTTGAAGTATTATCCTCTTTGTCAGGGCTCCATTCTATATTGGTAGCCCCATAATTGTTATACCATCTTCCATTGCTATTTTCCGTTGTTTAACTGATTCCAGATCAGATGGCTGTTAAATTGATCAGCTGACATTACGCACCATTCAGTAACAAATCGGATTCTGCTGCGAAGTGGGGGAGTTTTGAAATACGGGCGAGTGATTGGTAATGCAAGAAAAAAAAGGAAAACGCGATTCTATTTCGTCCCTTCATGACAGCGCTTAAAGCACTGGATATCACCACTTGCGCAAGCGCATGTCGAGTACAAATAACAACGTCACCCGTGACCCCTGCGTGACTGCTGGGAGGCTATATCTTCTGGTGTGCGCAGGTGTTAGGTTCCTTTTTTCTTCTCGCGATCACGTTAAGAGTACACACTTTAAAGCTTACAAGCTACTATCCCTTCTCAGTTAATGTCGCTTGCCCTGTGCGACCTCGTGCCTTACGGTAGGAGCAACGATTTTATCGTCCTCTGAGAGGTTGTGGCTGGCGCGTTATTTGTTTAGTTTCATGAGTTTTGCTGGAGATAGCGGCGTTTGCCCCTCCCTCCCGGCATTGCTCACAGCAGCAGGAGAGCTGTTTTGTAGCGCGATTTTCTGCTGCAATTATCTGCTCTTTTTCTGTGTTGGTGAAGGTTGTGTGCTCGCTGCCCTCTCCCAGCACAGCCTCAGTCTGCTTTTTGTTTGTTTTCATGTTGCTTTGTTGGTGAAGGTGGTGTGTTCGCCGCCCTCTCCCAGCATTGTCACATCCTATTCTTTTGTTTAACTGTTGTGTTAACTTTGTTGGTGAAGGCAGCGTTTCCGCTCCCCTCTCCCAGCTCTGTTATATCAATCTTTCTGTGTTACCCTGTTGGCGAAGGTGGCGTGCTCGCCGCCCTCTCCCAGCACTGTCACACATTTATTCTGCCCTGGTCTTTGCTGTAATGGAGCAGTCCTGCACAGGATGTCAGGCCCTCCTGGACCTAGCAGATGGCCATGATCTCTGCCCCTCCTGCCTGGGCATTGAGCATTTACAAGAAGCCCTCACTGAAGGTGCTTGCATGAATTGCAGCATAATGCCGCGGTCAGTGAGACTAGCCAGGTTAGCGCAGCTAGATCCACTGGCCAGCCTCCCTTCATCCCAACCAGTGAGGGTTGATTTCAGTAATGGGGGGACTCTAAAGAGGCCCTCAACGCAGAGCGCTTTGGGTGCCCCCAAGCGGAGGAAGTCGAGCAGCCAGCTCTCAACTAAAGTGGATCGCTTGGCTGCTGACATGGAGCAGATGAAGACACTTCTCTGGAGTCTGCAGCCTGCGCATCTAGGGGAACCTGTTGGATTAGGGCATGCACTGCAGCCACCCCCACCAGAGGACGCCATTTCCATTGCAGCCTCTGCGACTCAGTTTCATGCTTCATCAGATGACCTTGCCTCTCAGGCCTCAGAGCATTCTTTGCGCTCATCAGCCCAGCGTTCTCACTGGGGCTCAGATGCCTCCTCCATGGAGACCATTATCCGCACCGCTTTGGCGCGTGTGCACCTCGAAACCCCCCAAGGAAATGTGACCCCTAGCGCCTTCCACAGGCGCAATCCTTCTCCAGCTAAAATTGCCATCCCGCATTCGCCGGATTTTTTGAAAGAGCTGCATTCATGTTGGTGAGATACTACAGCCCTCTCCAAGCCCACTTCTGATGAGCGGATATTGGCAGCAATGGAGAGTCCAGAAGCTGTCGGCCTGGGACACATGCCTGCTGTCGAGCCCCTTGTTGCGGCCCTGATTGTGGCTCCTGATGAGGCTCTGAAGCCAAACGCCAGGTGCCCCTCTGTCCAGTGTCGAGTCACTGATGGATATATCTGTAAGGCCTGTGATGCAGCAGCACGCATTGGTCGGCTCGGCAACTCCCTTTCCCACCTACTGCTTGCCCTCTCAACTTCCCTGCAGGATGCACAGGTGGATGACTCTACCCGTGACATCTGTGATGCATCGCTGCAGGCTTTCGCCTTCCAGACAAAGGAACTAGGCCGGTTGATGTCCACACTGGTACATGCACGCCGTCATGTCTGGCTAGCGCAGTCACCTTTGACGGAGGCTACTAGGAAGGTCCTCCGTCAGGTACCAGCAGAACCAGGGGAGCTGTTTGGCTCAGCTGCTCAGGAGGCACTGGACCGTACAGCCCTGGCTGGGGAGACCAGGCAGCGGCTGGCTAGCCTTCACAGGAGAGCGCCTGCTCCCAGCAATTGGAGAGGCCCCTCATCTACTTCTGGGCGCCGCCCTCAGCCACCTACACACAGCGGCCGGTTGGGTTTCCAGCGGCCTGCTGAACAGCCTGCTGCTGACGCTCGTCCTCCTGGACGTCGATCGGCTGGACAGCGTCGGGGCTCTGAGTCTGACCGCCATCCCCCCGGCACTTCCAAAGGCTGTGGGGGCCGGCGCTAGGGCTACGGGGCTGGTTATCGGCGGTTTTTCCCAGCAGCAGCTCAGTTACTGGGCTGCCTGCTCGGCAGACCCTTGGGTGGTTTCCACCCTGACCCAAGGGTACGAATTGCAGTTCCGACACCGGCCCCCTGCGTCTGGCTGGGTCACAATGACCATCATCAGCGACCCGGCAAAAGCCCTAACTCTGGCTCAGGAGTTGTCCGTCCTCCTGAGCAAGGGTGCCATCTTGCCAGTAGATCCTCTAAATCAGACAGGGGGGTTCTATTCGACTTACTTTCTTGTCAGCAAGAAAGACGGCGGACTTCGTCCCATCCTGGACTTGAGAGGCCTCAACAGGTACTTGAAGGTTCTGCCCTTCCGGATGCTGACCACGGCAGACGTGTTGCGCGTGATCAGTCAGGGGGAATGGTTTACATCCGTGGATCTGAAGGATGCTTATTTTCATGTGCCGATCGCCGCACATCACCAGCCATTCCTCAGGTTTGCCTTCCAGGGTCACCACTACCAGTTCAGGGTGCTCCCGTTCGGGCTCTCCCTGTCCCCAAGGGTGCTTCCCAGATGTGTGGCAGCAGCCCTTGCACCTCTGCAGGCACAAGGTATGAAGATTCTTCCATACCTAGACGATTGGTTAGTGTGTGCGCCATCCCGAGATCAGGTGTCACGGATACGGCCCGTCTATTGTCTCACGTGGCCAGGTTAGGGCTCAACGTGAACAAGGAGAAGAGCTGCCTGGTCCCTTCTCAGCAGGTCACCTATCTAGGCCTGGAGCTCAACTCTGTCGCCATGAAGGCCTACCTTTCGCCACGGCGCGTGAGCGATATTTTGCATCTCCTTCCCCACTTCAGGAGGGGCAGGCGGCTGCCCGACATGAAGTTTCTGCAGCTCTTGGGCAAACTGACAGCTGCCTCAGCTGTTGTACCCTTGGGTCTGTGGACATTGCGCCCCTTGCAAATGTGGCTAAACAGCCTCCACCTGGATGCCAGAAAACACAGGGGCAGGCTGGTCAGGGTCTCCCAGGCATGTGTTCGTGCCTTGGCGCCGTGGAAGGACAGGGCGTTCTTGCTGGGAGGGGCATCCTTGGGGATTATTCCATCCTTCCGAGAGACCGTCATCACGGATGCCTCTCTCTCAGGGTGGGGTGCGGTGTGGCGAGGATGACCTGCCCAGGGACAGTAGTCTGCTTGCAACCGCAAATGCCACATCAATGTGCTGGAGCTTCGGGCTGTGCATCTGGCACTCCAGCATTTTCTGCCATGTCCGCAGGGGAGACATGTGCTTGTTCAGTCAGACAACATGTCCACTGTCTCCCAGATCAATCATCAAGGAGGCACCAGGTCAGTGCAGCTGCTACAGGAGTCCCGGTGCCTCCTGACGTGGGCCGCTCCTCGCCTATCCAGCCTGCGGGTAATGTACCTGCCGGGGGAACGGAATCAGGTGGCGGACTTCCTTTCCCGGTGCAAGACCCCACCAGGGGAATGGCGTCTTCACCCGGAGGTGGTAGACACCATATGGAACCTCTTCGGCAGAGCAGCGGGAGACCTCTTTGCCACAGAGGAGTCAACTCATTGCCCACTCTGGTTCTCTTGGACAGAGGAGACCGCTCCACTGGGACAGGACGCCTTCGGGCATGAGTGGCCCAAGGTGCTCCTATATGCATTTCCACCCCTGCCTCTGATTCTGCCAACGTTGCAGAGGGTCCTTCAGCGGGGCCACAGGCTCCTCTTGGTGGCCCCCTTTTAGCCAGGGAGATCTTGGTTTCCGATGCTGTGGAGGCTTTGTTGCAGCTCTCCATGGCACCTCCCAGAGAGGAAAGACCTTCTGTCACAGCTGGGGGGTCAGGTTTGGCATCCCAACCCCAGCCGCCTCCAGCTATGGGTCTGGCCGTTGCGGGGCCCAACCCTCTCTTGACGAGCTGTACCGAGCCCGTTCAGGCTACCATCATGAATGCCCTTGCAGCATCCACCCGTCTTCAATATGAATGTAAATGGAGGCGTTTCTCTGCCTGGTGTGCGGGCAGGGCAGAGGATCCTGCCCTTTGCTCTGTGGCTATGATCCTGGAGTTTCTTCAGTCCCTCCTGGATGGTGGTCGTGCTCACTCCACTTTGAAAGTGTATGTGGCAGCCATTTCCTCACGACATGCCTTGGTTGACAATGCTACTCTGGGATGTCACCGGTTGGTGTCTCTCTTCCTCAGAGGGGCTTTGAGGCTGCACCCTCCAAGAGCCCCAAGGGCCCCTGTGTGGGACCTGTCCCTGGTCCTAAGTGCCCTGTCTGCTCCACCCTTTGAGCCTTTAGCTCGAGCGGACCTGAAATGGCTGTCAATGAAAACTGCCTTTCTCCTTGCTGTAACATCAGCTAAGAGAGTTGGAGAATTACATGCCCTGTCAGTCAGTGAGTCCTGTCTTAGTGTAACCCCCGAACCATCTGGGTTCCATCTATGGCCAAACGTGGCATTTCTCCCCAAAGTATTGCCACGGACACATGTCAATTGGCCAATCCAGCTCGCCCGTTTCAACCCTCCCTCAGCCGAGGATGAGTCGAGCCTGCTGTGCCCAGTACGGGCTCTTGATGCTTATGTTGCTGCTACAGCATCTGTGCGACAATCGAAGCAGCTTTTTGTTTGTTACAGTGGGCCCAATCGAGGTTGTGTCTCTCGAAACAACGTCTATCCCACTGGGTGGTCCAGACGATTAAACATGCCTATGAAGTCAGTGGCCGTTCCTTGCCACCAGACGTAAAGTGCCACTCCACCAGGGGTATCTCTGCTTCGTGGGCTGCCCTCAAGGGGGTACCTCTGGAAGACATCTGTGCGGCGGCTTCCTGGACGTCGCCTGATACTTTTGCCCGCTTTTACAGAATCAACGTTGCCTCTCCCCACCCGATGGGTGTGGTCCTGCTCCCAGCTTCTTCTGCCTCCAATCACTGAGGTATCTGCTTGGGCTTCTTTGTGACGTTGTTGATATATGTCATCCAGTGCTTTAAGCACCGCCTGGCGGTCATAAAGGGACGAAATAGAACGAAAGTTACGACTGTAACTACGGTTCTATGAGTCCCGGATGACCGCCAGGACATTCGGTCACTCAGAAGCCTCGTGCTCTCGCGAGTAGTTTCTAGGAACCGAACCCTGCGCACACCGGAAGATATAGCCTTCCAGGAGTCATGCAGGGGTCACGGGTGACATTGTTGTTATTTGTACTCGACATGCGCTTGCGCGAGCAGTGATATCCAGTGCTTTAAGCACCGCCTGGCGGTCATCCGGGACTCATAGAACCGTAGTTACAGTCGTAACTTTCGATCTTCGGGGAGTCTACGTGGGACCTGAGGACTATAATATATTTTAACATTTTGTTAAAATAATAATAATAAAAAAGCTACCGTGGAAATAGCTCAAAGCCACGTTTCGGACTTGGACATTCGCCAGCTGCAGCAACGAAAAAGAGCATCTCAACACCCGGTGAGATCTGTCCTTTTTCATATAGGCCTATATATTTTTGCTTCTTGATTTTCTTTTTCGGCTTTTTGTATTTTTTTCGGTGGTCGAAGATCATTCTCTTTTTGTTTTATTCCATATGGATTAATTTTGGATTTTCGGTTGGCATAAGGATATTTTCATTTTTGCTCCAGAGGTGGAAATATTTTGGACACTTGGAGGAACTGGATGCGGTAAAAGTGAAACCCCACTGACCGCACGGACTTATTATTTTTTTATTTTACGGGGCTGTACTAAAGAAAGCGATTGCTTATTGCCTGTGGGGTTGGGTGTTGTGCAATATAGCGGTGTTGCAAATATTCCTTGGTCTGCGCTGCATTTCTTCCATTTTTGTTTTTTTTAAGCGGCACTAAATCCACTTAATTGTTATGATCAAGCGTATCCCATGTTTTGTTTGTAACTTAAGCCAATATACGTTGGGGTGAATGTTACATGACAATGTACCAAGAGAGAGCCTCACTTGAAAAAGTAATGGAGTTGATTAAATTGCATATAAAAAATTTTAAATGGCCTGCCCAAAAAATTCTGCTCTGGTTTAAGCTCGGCCTCGTGATTTTTGAGTACCTTAGGGGCAACCCTACCCCTCGAATCAGAAAAGAATCAGACAACTTTAAATAAAATAAAAAAAATCCATATCCATAAAGTGTCTGTATTGAGAAAAACACCCATGTACTGATGCTTTGGATTTCTCACTTTTTGTTAAAATAGTTTAAAATGCAATAATTATTTTTAAAAAAAGTTATTGTAGGCTAACTTGTTAAATGGTGTTTTATAAATAAAAAAGGATTTGAAGATGTGACTTCACGTAAAGTGGGGTAATAAGGGACCGCCAGGTAACAAGGGACAATTTTCTTGAAAAGTTTTCAAACGCGAATTCGTGTTTTGTTTCAACACTCCCAATGATGATACATTATTTTTATGATACCTTGGTAGGCACTTGAAAAATGCAAAGTGCGTTGGATACGATTCTATAGCTCCTTTATGATTGACAGCAATAAACAGCTATATATGAAAAATTTGACTTACAAAACTGTATCATTTCAGATGAAGCCAAAGTTTTTACAAGCAAAAAGAGTTTCTTTAGCAAGAGAAGACTACCAGGTGTGTGCACTTCGGATAGTGTTATAAAATTATTATTCATTGTTAAAATTTCTTTTATTATGCCCCTGCTTTCCAAAGAGGAAAGGGGGCATTATGTCGACACCATGTCCGTCAGTCCGTCGTCCGTTAACTTTTTTTTTCCGTGGGATAACTATAGAATCCCTCGTTGGATTGATGCCATTTCTTAATGGCGTATTGGGAGTGGCTAGAGGAAGGTTCCTTTCGAAAACCAGTGTTGTGCGATATCTAATATGGCCGCCACAGCAGCCATCTCAATATGCCCTTGATCAACATACAGGCGGGGACATATGCCACGCTCTGCATTGCTCTTGATTTAAATTTTCAGGTAAAGTTTGACTGATATCTGGGGTGACAAGGACACTATGTCACAAACATATAAACCAAAGTTAGACAGGAAGACTCGCAAAAAACATGAGAAATAAGATGTTTTGAAGGCTGTGGAAGCGGTAGATAGACGTATGTCCTATTGAAAAGCAGAACAGACATTTAGCATACCAAGGGCAGTGATACAGTGACATAAGAAAGACCTTAATGTTGGGAATCCTGGCAGACCAGTGGCCATAGGTGCCAAAGTTTAAGAGATGTTGGTGAAACGCCTTGTTACCTGCGGTGACTGGGGTTATCCAATAGATTGCACTGATCTACAGTGCTTAACAAATTTATTAGACCACCTGTCATAAAAAAAGAGAAAACAGGAATATTTAAGAAATTTGTCCAAAAATTGTTAAAACAAAAAATTATTTCGTTATTTCTTTGACAAAACGAACTGAAACCACTAGATAGTCCTTATTCACACAATAAAACATATAAAAAAACTTAATTTTGTATGGCCTACTTTGGCCTAGATAGCAGCTTGCATTTAGCCACTAAAACTAATTTTTATGTTCAGGAATGCAAGAAAATAACGGTTATTTGGCATCTTAATCGAAAAATAATAATGTGCTTAATTATTTTTTTTTGCTTTTTTATAAAACGATTCGAAATTGTTTGAAAATTTGTGAATAACAATAATTATATTTTAGCATTAAAATATGATTTCAGTTAAACAGCTTGCTCATACTGGTGGTTTAATATATTACAGAAACAAAAATTATTTTAGTAATTGCACTGTTAATTTAGGGCAGCTGTGACACAAACGTTACATTGGGCGGTGGTTTTATAAATTTGTAATGCACTGTAGGTCTGATTGTGAAGGGATCTTTGGACAGCCATGGGATTACCATCAAGGCCTTCAAAGAAAACATGTCAGGAGAAGAGAGGGCCATTCTTTGTCCTTCATAACCCTTATTATGATCCTGATTATGTGTATAATAGAGCCATCAACTCAAGTGAGTGGGTTATGCATGGGGCTATAAGGGACACTAACTAACAAACAAGTGTTTGCCACCAACATGGCAATATCCCCCGCTGCCTCAATTTTGAGTGTCCGTACGGATGGACGGACGGAGCCCATTGCTATATCCTCCACTTCACACTAATTGTGCGGCGGGGATAATAAAAATAAAGTCACGTGACCCCACATGCTCAATATGTTCAGTAGTAATATAAAGCCTGGGCACCGAGTCACAAAGTTGTTATGCTTTGGGAGGAATCAAACAAAATATCTCAAGCGTCTCTTATTACCCCATTTTACGGTATTTCATTCAATACAGACATTTTTCACCGTGTATCGCATATCGTAATTCAGGGAGGGGGAGAAAAGGAAGGAAGGAGGGAGGCAGCTCAACTTACCCTGGTACTGTGCTCAACTTTCCCCATGCACGGGGTAATTTGTGCCACAAGACCACTTTATTTGAACATGCTGTATCATCAAAACAGTTAGGTTTACAGTCATTCAGATTGTTTGTAGGGGTGCACAACATCCTGAAATATATGTGGGTGTATTAGTTCGCAGGACAACTATAATTGCCTTGATGCAGGAATCCTGAATATGAAGTGGCTCAACTTACCTTGCTTTCCTCTATTATTAAAGAGCAAGAAACGTTTGCATAAATACTTAACGGTGCCTTTCGTCTCTGTCAACCGGGGCGTTGCCGTGTAAACATATTGAAATGAAAGCGGAATGACTTTTTAGGGTTACGAGAGACTGTCGTATCTTAAAAGTCACGATGGTTTTCGAAATTTTCTGCTTACGATTTTCTCATTCTATGAGGCTTTGCCTTGTATCTTAGTTTCTTATCTTTCCAGTTATCATATTTCTTAAAATATCTGTGAAACGCCGCCCTCGTGGCGCAGAAAAACAGGTTTCATCAGGAATGTCACTTGCGACAACTTTGTTATTCATGGGACGAAGTGTTTGGATTAATATAACTAATAGTTCATGAAAATGATACGCTAGACCAAAAAACCACAACAAATAAAACTGACATTTTACAATTTACCAAATACCAAAGTGTCCAACAAACTGTAGTCAAGTTTTTCTTCCCCCAAATGGATGCCTACACATTAACCGTGGTGTTTAATTAAATTTGAGACGTGCAAATTTAAGTGCACTTGTAAAAAACGGCATGACAATTTCTGAAACAACGACGTGTGATAACTAATGAGCAAATATGTATCTAGCTAGCTAACTTATAAACATTTCTCCACTGCCAAGTTCGGCATTTTGTTTAGGTCTGGCATTTCTGTAACCGTAACAATGCCTCCAAGCATTGAAAGCTTGCTAGCTACCCCGCCAATATGATGTTAAACAAGTTTGCTACATTTAATGCAGGACCAAGTTTATCATATTTACCAAAAATAACTTGCATGCAAAAAAAAAAAATTAAAAATAAGCAGCTGTAGCAAATTAGCTAACGCACTCCACGAAACGAGCTTGCAAGCTAGAAATTTTACCATACCTTAGGTTTGACGGTAACGCAAGACAACAGCCCCATAAGAATTAAGTTGGCATCTTGCAAGCGAGGTATCACTATCACGAACTCAGCTACATTAAGCTAGCCATTTCTAGCTTCTGACCTTCGAGTTGTCAGCTCACAAGCAAACATTAAGTCCCTGTGGAGAGGCGGCTCAACTCATCAATCTGAAAGACAAAAAGATTTAAGAAGCATTAACGGTAATGTTTACCTTAGAATGCAACAATGCAATGTCAAACACAAGCATTTTGTATCGTTAACATTTATCTTACCTACCTTGTTAGCTATAAACTGATAGAAATTACATTACTGAAAAAGAATACAATATCCAAATGGGCTGAAAACGCGGTTATTCCACATTATTTTGATGTTTATGCGACCCACTCGGCGACCGCATGAAAAACGGAGGCAGGCGAGGCTGGACAGTCACGTGACCGCATGATGTCACGGGCAGAACACGCGGAGGGCTGCTGAAGAGAGTAGACTAGAAGTAACAATGGCGGATGCTGACTTTGAGTGCGTTGATGTGGATTTCTCTTGTTCCTTTTCATCAGTGGATGATAGTTTTGATGCAGTGCATTACTATTTACTTCCAATGTCAATATCTCAAAGTATGTAGTGTTGACAGGGGACGGGGTGGTCACATCATCACGCTCCACGCGTACCTTACGACCGGTGTATATTTAAAAAAATTATTTTCCCATTTTCTTCTTACATTATCGATTTATCATCGGATTTTTTTTTTTTAATATTGCATTTATTGAGCGGGACATTGAGTGGCGAGAACTAGTCCTGTATGTATGTCCCAAATGGGTGAGAATATCGTCTGCTGCAGACCAAAGCGTGGCAGTCGCCCAGTTCCGGTTATGGAAATGACATCTGCGATATTGTGTACATTCTGGCGTGGGATATTGAGGTCATTTCCCAGCTCAAAATACTGAACATTTTAAAAATAAATAACGAAAAACTCAAAATAAATGACGAGATCTGGTCGCCCACCAGTAATCATTTCGGCACCGAGTTATTTCGCCACCCAGTTAGTTCGGCACTTGGTAGGGTATTTCGGCACTTGCGCACGACGTTTCGGCACTTGTGCGAGACGCCTCGGCACTTCTGTAAAAAACACTCGGCACTCAAAGCCACGAGAGAGAGAGAGAGAGAGACTCACACATAATGTCCTTGGAGAGTGAAGACAACGCATGAATAAAGGACAGTTCTGATAGGACCACTTTGTCAAAAAAGCGAATATTTATTGACAATATTCAGGCATACAATCATACATTAAGTTTGGCGACATGGCTCTGTTATGAGAGATCCCTGCCCGTCCGAACAAGGAACCGAAGGCAGGGAGCTGCTAGTAACCCCCCTCCAAGGAAACAGAGCCAAAGCAACAATGACCTCACGAAAGAGTCATTGCTATAGAACGTAATTTAGACAAAGATAGTCGGGTTTAACGAAAGCAATAGATCGGTGGAGGAGGGTTGTTCAGCTAGCGCACGGAGGAGCAGCTTCCTGAAGGCGAGCTTAAGTAGAATAGTATATTACCGGCTAAGCAATCATCAGGCGGCTAGATCAGATGACAGTCATGTGTTTCTCAGGTGACTCCCTAGCAGGTAGCTGCTCCTCTGATAGTAGGCTTGACTCCATGGCCTATCAGAACTTACGTCAAGTCTTCATTTCTGATAGGACCACTTTGTCAAAAAAAGCGAATATTTATTGACAATATTCAGGCATACAATCATACATTAAGTTTGGCGACATGGCTCTGTTATGAGAGATCCCTGCCCGTCCGAACGAGGAACCGAAGGCAGGGAGCTGCTAGTAATCCCCCAACAGAACCATGCCAGCAAGTCAGCTGAAATGCAGAAATGTTTAGAAGCAGTAGATGCACAGTAGTTACCCGGCGCTGACAATTTTTCTTGAAGCCGATACAAGAGAAATACACTAGAAGAGTGTGCTAGGTGTCGTGACAGCACGGCGGTTGCCACGATTTCTCTTGATGCCAATACAAGAGAAATATTCTATGTGAGAGTGCGAGTGATGTGACAGCCCAGCGGCTGGAACGATTTCTCCCGATGCCGATACAAGAGAAAGATGAAATGTGTTATGTGTCGTTACTGCCCGGCGGCTGGCACAATTTCTCTTGATGCCGATACAAGAGAAATATAGTATATGAGAGTACGATGTGTCGTGACCGCCCGGCGGCTGGCACAATTTCTCTTGATGCCGATACAAGAGAAATATACTATACAATGTTCTACGAATGTCAGCCCAGCGGCTGGTACTCATTTCTCTTGATGCCGAGACAAGAGAAATATTCTATATGAATTGAATTATGTGTAGTGACAACCCGGCGGTTGGCAAAATTTCTCTTGATGCCGATACAAGAGAAATATCCTACATGAAGTGTATTATGTGTCGTGACAGCTCGGCGGCTAGCACGATTTCTCTTGATGCCGATACAAGAGAATGTTGTGATCTGTGATTTCTGCATTCTGCATGTCATGTTTTAAGTTCTGTTCCTGGCCTAGCCATGTTTAAGATTTCTGTGTTTAGTGACCACTGCCTGCCCTTTGACCATTCTTAGGATCATATATTGTGTTTTTGGTAATTTAGATTTCATGTTTTATTATTTTTTCAGGTCTCAGTTTTCATGCCATGTGTTCATTTCCATGCATTGCACTTCGTCTACCCTGTCTTGTCTTGTGTAGGTCTTTGCCCACGGTCCCTAGTCTTGCGTGCCACTCATTTGGGTGATTTATTGGTTTCTGGGTTTTCAATCTTCCTTCATTATCTCGTGTGCTTCCTTCCTCTTTCTTTTACTATCTACTAACCATACTAACAGTTTGATGTTTTTGATAATTACTAACCCTCATTAACATTGTATATTTTTACTAACTTACTGACATGCACTCGGGATTGTATAGCTACACATACTAATTGACTAACGATCTCTCAGCAGTCGCTCAATTCTAATCTCCGCGTCCTTGCCTATCCCTAATTATCTCTGCTGCAGTTTTCCACTTATATCTCATGCTTTCCTTTTCTTTAGACTATGCACTTTTAGTATTCCTTAACCGGAGCTGTTGTTTGTTCATAGGATTGTCTTGTGATCCCTGTCTGCGTTTTGGCATTTGCCAAATTCATGTAATTAGATTATTCCTCATGTGTCACTCCTGACATTTGTATCATTGATTGCACCTGTTCTCCCTAGTCATGTGTTTCACCCGGATTTGTATATAAGATGTCTGTTTGGTTCACTTTCTTGTCAGATCGTTCTCCCTAGTTTTCTCGTGCCACATTTCTCGCCTTGATTTCTCAGTTTTTATCTTTCTGACTGGATTGCCCGACTTTCGATTCTTGCCTTTGTGATTTTGGATTATTGTTGCATCTGTGTGTTTTGACCATTTTTCTGCCCGACTACGAGACCTCGGTTTGCTGCCCTGGTAACGATTCGGATTACGTCCTGTGGATTCTGGCTTGCTTCTCTGTAAGCATCGACCGATACATCGGCCGGCCGATATATTAGGCCGATATTTGCATTTTTTACCAGAATCGGCGTCGGCAGATTCGCGCATGGGTTCGCCGATTTATAAAACCCAAAACCAGTGAAGTTGGCACATTGTGTAAATCGTAAATAAAAACAGAATACAATGATTTGCAAATCCTTTTCAACTTATATTCAATTGAATACACTGCAAAGACAAGTTACTTAATGTTCGAACAGGTAAACTTTGTAATTTTTTGCAAATATTAGCTCATTTGGAATTTGATGCCTGCAACATGTTTCAAAAAAGCTGGCACAAGTGGCAAAAAAGACTGAGAGAGTTGAGGAATGCTCATCAAACACTTATTTGGAACATCCCACAGGTGAACAGGCAAATTGGCAACAGGTGGGTGCCATGATTGGGTATAAAAGCAACTTCCCTGAAATGCTCAGTCATTCAAAAACAAGGATGGGGCGAGGGTCACCACTTAGTGAACAAATGCGAGAGCTGATTGTCGAACAGTTTAAAAACAACATTCCTCAATGAGCTATTGCAAGAAATTTAGGGATTTCATCATCTACGGTCCGTAATATTGCGAAAAGGTTCAGAGAATCTGGAGAAATCACTGCACGTAAGCGACAAGGCTGAAAACCAACATTGAATGCCCGTGACCTTAGATCTCTCAGGCGGTACTGCATCAAAAACCAACATCAGTGTGTAAAGGACATCACCACATGGGCTCAGGAACACTTCAGAAAACCACTGTCAGTAACGACAGTTCGTCGCTACATCTGCAAGTGCAAGTTAAAACTCTACAATGCAAAGCGAAAGCCATTTATCAACCGCACCCAGAAACGCCGCCGGCTTCGCTGGGCCCAAGCTCATCTAAGATGGATTGATGCAAAGAGGAAAAGTGTTCTGTGGTCTGACGAGTCCACATTTCAAATTGTTTTTGGAAACTGTGGACGTCGTGTCCTCCGGACCAAAGAGGAAAAGAACCATCCGGACTGTTATAGGCGCAAAGTTCAAAAGCCAGTATATGTGTTGGTATGGGGGTGTAGTAGCACCCCAGGCATGGGCAGCTTACACATATGTGAAGGCACTATTAATGCTGAAAGGTACATACAGGTTTTGGAGCAACATATGTTGCCATCCAAGCAACGTCTTTTTCATGGACGCCCCTGCTTATTTCAGCAAAACAATGCCAAGCCACATTCTGCATGTGTTACAACAGCATGGCTCCGTAGTAAAAGAGTGCGTGTACTAGACTGGCCTGCCTGTAGTCCAGACCTGTCTCCTATTGAAAATGTGTGGTGCATTATGAAGCGTAAAATACGACAACGGAGACCCCGCACTGTTGAACAACTTAAGCTGTACATCAAGCAAGAATGGGAAAGAGTTCCACCTGAAAAGCTTCAAAAATTGGTCGCCTCAGTTCCCAAACGTTTACTGAGTGTCGTTAAAAGGAAAGACGATGTAACACAGTGGTAAAAAGGCCCCTGTGCCAACTTTTTTCCAATGTGCTGCTGCCTTTAAATTCTAAGTTAATGATTATTTGCAAAAAAAAAAATAAAGTTTCTCAGTTTGAACATTAAAGATCTTGTCTTTGCAGTGTATTCAATTGAATATAAGTTGAAAAGGAATCGCAAATCATTGTATTCTGTTTTTACCTACGATTTACATAACGTGCCAGCTTCACTGGTTTTGGGTTTGTATATTTCCGCGGCATGATTTACAGACAGGCATTCAGGGGCAGCTCTGTGTTGCCGGTAGACCCTGCAGCACATGCAGACGCATTACCCCTGGAGCACTGGAAGAGTGGTGAACGCAATGGCTGCATCAGAACAAGGTGTTTTAAAATTTCTATTAGCCTCTCACTGTTAAACTTAGTTGAAATATTGCCACCCACTTTGAAATAGGAAACATGAATGCCAAGTAATTGCCAATTAGTACACGTGCTTGCAATCATAGTTAAGTTTGTGGGTCAGTAAAATGGGAATGCTGCTGAATGCTTTGTCTTTAAAAGTGCTTACCGTTGTATTTAGGGAGATGTTGACGTAGTTGTGAGCGAATATGTACAGATTTAACGAACACCGGTTTAAGGATTAAGTCATGTCAATTTTGTCATGGTGTTTGTAGGAGTTTAATTCAGCGAACACCGGGGTGAGGTTAAATGCGTTTCGTGTCGTGTGTGTAACAGTTATGTGGGGGCTCGAAATTGCGAACAAAATTAAGACTGTGCGACCTTCGAATTAAAATAGTTGCACCTGTGCGACCGCTTTTCCTCCCAATTAATCGCCTCTTTTCGGGTACACTTGGTAGTCAGAAGGTGTGCCAGCCGCCGCTGCAGATTAAATGAAGATGGGCGCATGTCTTGGAGCAGTGCATGAATCTACTGGACATACCGCAGCCGAGCGCACCCAGTGTGTTCCCTCGAGCTAACAGTGACCATTCTGACCAATCAAAGGGGAGGTTGACGTCGTAAACTTCAGTACTGATAATAGAATGGTTAATATTAGCCGTCAAACAATCCTTTTCACAAGAATGAGAGTTACTATTGTAGCCACGCACAAGATTTGGACTGAAAATGGAACGAAGAGCAATGGAACGAAGAGCAATGGAAGACTTCTTTTTTTTTTTTTTTTTTTTTTTTTGAAACTGTTAACGTTTAAGTCGAGTCGTTATCAAAAGTTACTGACACTGAAAATCATGACGGTGATTCGGATGAAGGGGCGGCGAAATCAGTTGATTATTTTTGCAGAGTTGCATCGAAATTTTGAATGGCTGAGGTTATAAGAAGGTGAAGTGCACCGTGTTCATTGTAAAGATAATGACCCGAATCTGGCTGTTAACAGCGCGTTATCTACCGAGTCCAAACGCTTTAAACGTGAACGTCCTTCCAAACATGGAGAAAGCACGAAACACAGAAAATACTGTGACGAATGTGCGTAAACAAGTAACTTAGATCCGCATTTCTGTTAATAGTTACAACTTATCATAATATGCTGCCTCGCGGCTCGCCGTTTGCGCAGCCTTAAAATCTCCGTCTCGGTTTCTTCGCTCATATCTTCAGTATCCTATCTGCAAAAATCATTAACATTTTTTTACAGCGCGTCTTTAGACCAGTAAACCTTGATATATTTGCAAGTACACGCAACGTTTTCCTGAAAATGCCGAAATTAGAAGACCTTTGCGTGTGCAGCGGCGTCTCTGGAAGTGATAATTGGTGGAGCCTGAACCATTCCTTTGCGTCAAGGATTGTTCCTGGCTTGTACTCAGTTATTTTTCGTTATTAAGACGTTTTCCAATTTTGACAATCGTCTGGCAATCGAAGCTACGGTTTCTTTCTCCGTGAGATTAATTAACGCCTAAATAATGGGATAAATTCAGATCTAAATAATTTTTCTGGCCATTCAAAAATTGTTCAACGCTTTATGAAAGACCAACTGCTCTCAAACGTCTGCGCTACCTTTTCCACACATCAACTGATTTAACTGACGCTTCATGATCGTTTTGTTTAAATAAAATATAAGACCATTTAAAACGTCTATGTGCAATTCTGAATAACGCTAATTTAAATGCACGAAATTACGCTTCCAGATGAATGATTGATTCCTTACCGGCGTGTTCTCGGAGTGAATCTATTGCTCAGTCCCTCAAGGAAGTTGCATGTTGCAATTGCAACTATTAAAGCAAATTTAACCAATCCACGCAAACTTCTCGCGGACAAAAAAATAAATTGCCAAGACATTGCAACTTTCATTGCCACTTTTTGAAAAAGTTACCGCAAAAAATAAAAAAAACATTAAAAAAAGCCAGGAAAATCCTGGAAGTATTGTTTGTCAATTATGCGAATGATTGCGTGCAAGTCAGGGTTAGTAATTAAGGGGAGCTATGGGCCCCACCAATCTTTAGTCCGAGAGGCGCCTGGGCATGTGGCATAGGCTTTCTTAAAACAAACAAACACAAAGTTACCACTGTGGACTGATTCATCTTGCAATATTGAGGCCAAAAAAGGACTTTAAGTCAGATCTGCAATTAACCCTAACACAATTTAAGATTTCATTGGGATCAGTATGGAGCTTTCCTCTGGACATATTTGATGCCTCACACGCAGTGAGGAGGTGGATAGAAGGGCAGAGAGCAAGGAGACTCAATTTTAAATCCTGGCCTCTAGACATGGCATATAGCCAATGTAGTGGAAACCATTGTTAATCAACGAACTCAAGACTCTCATATTGTTTAATAACTGTCATTTGTTGGAGACAGTCGTATTGTTAATACGGAGTATTATATTGTAGTTTCTTTAAACATAAAAAAATGAATATATCCATATCGGTCGATCCTTACTTCTCTGATAGAACTATTCCTGTGTACTAGACCCATTTCTGTCCAACTACGATTACTGTGATTGCTGCACTGGTTTTTGATTCTATTTTTGCCCAACTGGATTTTGACTTTTGGATTGTGGACTCTGTACTGTTGCTTTCTGCTCTGCGGGGGTCACCCCCCTTTATCAATAAACCAAGCTCTACTGCATTTCCTGGTTCTCGCGACTGGTTCCTGATCGGTACATTACAGTGAAATATACTATATAAAGTGTATTATGTGTCATGACAGCCCGGCGGCTGGCACAATTCTATTGATGCCGATACAATAGAAATTCTATATGGTGTGTATTATGTGCCGTGACAGCTCGGCGGCTGGCACGATTTCTCTTGATGCCGATACAGGAGAAATATACTATATGAGTTATACTATGTGTAGATAAAGCCCGACAGCCACCTTAATTTCTCTTGAAACCATGTGAAGAGAAATCAAAGCCAAAAAATATATAAAAAACAACGCAAAAAGTACATCCAATACATCCAGGAATATTCCAATGGGAATAACAGGCATAAACGCGACTATATAAGCATTCCGATAGAGGCCATGAGCAGGTTCAGTGCCGCGGTAAGATAACGTTCATGATGCGTTTGTTAGGCTTGCTACTCGGATACACTGACCGTGCGAAGAAACTAGCAAGCAACCTGTACATAAAGAAAATCAAAGTGACATCCGTTAACTTCTCGACAAGCCTTCACGAATTAGGGACCGGCCATCTGTACCAAGAACATATTTATCTTACTGGCCGTGGTCGTGTTAACAGCAAACTGATTCGTGCATGACACTTGAGAACTAGTAGCTCGGGTAACTTCACAAAATGTGATATTACTGCACTGAAGCGCAAGCACTGCGCCATTTCCATAAAATGTTTGCAAAACATACAGGTTCAATTACCACGTTGCCGATTGGGACAATACCGCAGTACACTTGCAGCGTTTTTAAAAGCATGCACAATCTTTCGACATATGGAAAAGACCGCTTTCGAGCAGTGGCAATTCGCAATAGGCGAGCAGATCGCAATTGTTGCAGTAGAGAAATTATTTAGTTACCAACAATGAGTGTTGCCTTGCTAAGGGAGAACTGGAAATAATGAGCATTCATGCTGCATCCGGATTAGCATGCGCTGCTCTAAATTTACGGTTTGACAAATGACGCCAATTACACAAAGACTCCGCAATAGATGGATTTTCATCCCTCCCGAGCAACCAGGCAGAACTCCATAGCAACCCCCTATTTACGCACAAGCAATCACCCACACCACCATTGCAACTGCCAAGCAATGCCTTAGCAACCATCAGGAATACCACAACTACCGCCTGGCAATGCCCTAGCAACCAAGAGAAGCACCATAGCAACAGCCTAGCAACGCTCTAGCAAAAGCCCAGAACGCCATGGAATGTCTTGCAATACCTTGCCAACCACCAGGAAAAACATAGCAAGTGCCCAGCATCACCTTAGTAACCACCCAGAACACCTTAGCAATCACCTAACAATGCCCTAGCAACCACCCAAAAGACCATAACAACCGCCTAGCAACGCGCTAGCAACCACCCAGAACACCATAGTAACTGCCTAGCAACCAACCATAACACCTTAGCAACTGCCTAGCTACGCCCTAGCTATCACCCAGAACACCAGAGCAACTACCTAGCAAAGCCCGAGCAACCACCCAGAATACCATAGCAACTGCCTAGCAATGCCCTAGCAACCACCAGGAACACCATAGCAACTGCCTAGCAACACCCTAGCAACCACCCAGAACACCATAGCAACCACGAAGCAACGCCTTAGCAACCACCCAGAACACCTAAGCAACCGCCTATCAACGCCCTAGTAGCCACCCAGACCACCATAGCAACCGCATAACATCGCCCTAGCAACCACCCAGAACACCATAACAACGCCCTAACAATCACCAGAACACCATATAAACAACCCAGCAACGTCCTTGCAACCACCCAGAACACCATAGCAACTGCCAAGCAACACCCTAGCAACCACCCAGAACACCATAGCAACTGCCTAGTAACATTCTAGCAACCACCCAGAACATCATATTTACTGCCTAGCAACGCCCTAGCAACCAACCAGAACACCATAGCAACCGCCTAGCAAGGCCCTACCAACCACCCAGAACACCTTAGCAACTGCCTAGCAACACCCTAGCAACCACCCAGAACACCATAGCAACTGCCTAGCAACACCCTAGCAACCACCCAGAACACCAAAGCAACTGCCTAGTAACGCCCTAGCAACCACCCAGAACATCATATTTACTGCTTAGCAACGCCCTAGCAACCAACCAGAACACCATAGCAACCGCCTAGCAAGGCCCTACCAACCACCCAGAACACCTTAGCAACTGCCTAGCAATGCCCTTGCAACCACCCAGAACACCAAAGCAACTGCCTAGCAACACCCTGGCAACCACCCAGAACACCATATCAACTGCCTACTAACGCCCTAGCAACCATCCAGAACACCAAAGCAACTGCCTAGCACCGCCCTGGCACCCAGCCAGAACACCATAGCAACCGCCTAGAAACACCCGAGCAACCACCCAGAACACCTTAGCAACCGCCTCGCAACACCCCACCAACCACCCAGAACACCATAGCAACCGCCTAGCAACGCCCTAGCAACCACCCAGAACACCAAAGCAACTGCCTCGTAACGCCCTCGCAACCACCCAGAACACCATTGCAACTGCCTAGCAATGCCCTAGCAACCACCCAGAACACCATAGCAACTGCCTAGCAACGCCCTAGCAACCACCCAGAACACCATTGCAACTCCCTAGCAAGGCCCTAGCAACCACCCAGAACACCATAGTAACCGCCTAGCAATGCCCTAACAACCACCCAGAACACCATAGCCACTGCCTAGCAACGCCCTAGCAACCACTCAGAACACCATAGCAACTGCCTAACAACGCCCTATAAACCCTCAAAACACCATAGCAACTGCCTAGCAACGCCCTAGCAACCACCCAGAACACCATAGCAACTGCCTAGCAAGGCCTTAGCAACCACCCAGAACACCATAGCAACTGCCTAGCAATGGCCTAGCAACCACCCAGAACACCATAGCAATTGCCTAGCAACACCTTTACAACCACCCAGAACACCATAGCAACTGCCCGGCAACACCCAAACAACCACCCAGAACACCAGAGCAACAGCCTAGCAAGGCCTTAGCAACCACCCAGAACACCATAACAACTGCCTACCCACCCCTTAGCAACCCCCCAGAACCCCATAGCAACTGCCTAGCAACGCCCTAGCAACCACTTAGAACACCATAGCAACTGCCCAGCAACACCTTAGTTACCAACCAGAACATCAAAGCACGCTCCTAGCAACGCCCTAGCAACCACCCAGAACACCTTAGCAACTGCCTAGATATGCCCTAGCAACCACCCAGAACACCATACCAACTTCCTAGCAACACCCTAGCAACCACCTAGAACACCATAGCAACTGCCTAGTAACATCCTAGCAACCACCCAGAACATCATATTTACAGCCTAGCAACGCCCTAGCAACCACCCAGAACACCATAGCAATTGCCTAGCAACACCTTTACAACCACCCAAAACACCATAGCACCTCACGACCAACACCCAACAAAACAACCAGAACACCATAGCAACTGCCTAGCAAGGCCTTAGCAACCGCCCAGAACACCATAGCAACCGCCTAGCAAGGCCCTACCAACCACCCAGAACACCTTAGCAACTGCCTAGCAACACCCTAGCAACCACCCAGAACACCATAGCAACTGCCTGGCAACACCCTAGCAACCACCCAGAACACCATAGCAACTGCCTAGTAACGCCCTAGCAACCACCCAGAACATCATATTTACTGCTTAGCAACGCCCTAGCAACCAACCAGAACACCATAGCAACCGCCTAGCAAGTCCCTACCAACCACCCAGAACACCTTAGCAACTGCCTAGCAACACCCTAGCAACCACCCAGAACACCATAGCAACTGCCTTGCAATGCCCTTGCAACCACCCAGAACACCAAAGCAACTGCCTAGCAACGCCCTGGCAACCACCCAGAACACCATATCAACTGCCTACTAACGCCCTAGCAACCACCCAGAACACCAAAGCAACTGCCTAGCAACGCCCTGGCAACCACCCAGAACACCATATCAACCGCCAACTAACGCCCTAGCAACCACCCAGAACACCATAGCAACCACCGAGAAACCCCCAAGCAACCACCCAGAACACCTTAGCAACCGCCTCACAACGCCCTACCAACCACCCAGAACACCATAGCAACCGCCTAGAAACACCCTAGCAACCACCCAGAACACCATAGCAACTGCCTCGTAATGCCCTCGCAACCACCCAGAACACCATTGCAACTGCCTAGCAACACCCTAGCAACCACCCAGAACACCATTGCAACTGCCTACCAATGCCCTAGCAACCACCCAGAACACCATAGTAACCGCCTAGCAATGCCCTAGCAACCACCCAGAACACCATAGCAACTGCCTTGCAATGCCCTTGCAACCACCCAGAACACCAAAGCAACTGCCTAGCAACGCCCTGGCAACTACCCAGAACACCATATCAACTGCCTACTAACGCCCTAGCAACCATCCAGAACACCAAAGCAACTGCCTAGCAACGCCCTGGCAACCACCCAGAACACCATAGCAACCGCCTAGAAACACCCGAGCAACCACCCAGAACACCTTAGCAACCGCCTCGCAACACCCTACCAACCACCCAGAACACCATAGCAACCGCCTAGCAACGCCCTAGCAACCACCCAGAACACTAAAGCAACTGCCTCGTAACGCCCTCGCAACCACCCAGAACACCATTGCAACTGCCTAGCAATGCCCTAGCAACCACCCAGAACACCATAGCAACTGCCTAGCAACGCCCGAGCAACCACCCAGAACACCATTGCAACTGCCTAGCAATGCCCTAGCAACCACCCAGAACACCATAGTAACCGCCTAGCAATGCCCTAACAACCACCCAGAACACCATAGCAATTGCCTAGCAACACCTTTACAACCACCCAGAACACCATAGCAACTGCCGAGCAACACCCAAGCAACCACCCAGAACACCATAGCAACTGCCTAGCAAGGCCTTAGCAACTGCCCAGAACACCATAGCAACTGCCTAGCAACTCCTTAGCAACCACCCAGAACACCATAGCAACTGCCTAGCAACGCCCTAGCAACCACTTAGAACACCATAGCAACTGCCCAGCAACACCTTAGTTACCAACCAGAACATCAAAGCAACCTCCTTGCAACGCCCTAGCAACCACCCAGAACACCTTAGCAACTGCCTAGATATGCCCTTGCAACCACCCAGAACACCATAGCAACTGCCAAGCAATGCCCTAGCAACCACCCAGAACACCATACCAACTTCCTAGCAACACCCTAGCAACCACCTAGAACACCATACCAACTGCCTAGTAACATCCTAGCAACCACCCAGAACATCATATTTACAGCCTAGCAACGCCCTAGCAACCACCCAGAACACCATAGCAATTGCCTAGCAACACCTTTACAACCACCCAGAACACCATAGCAACTGCCGAGCAACACCCAAGCAACCACCCAGAACACCATAGCAACTGCCTAGCAAGGCCTTAGCAACCGCCCAGAACACCATATCAACCGCCTAGCAAGGCCCTACCAACCACCCAGAACACCTTAGCAACTGCCTAGCAACACCCTCGCAACCACACAGAACACCATAGCAACTGCCTGGCAACACCCTCGCAACCACCCAGAACACCATAGCAACTGCCTAGTAACGCCCTAGCAACCACCCAGAACATCATATTTACTGCTTAGCAACGCCCTAGCAACCAACCAGAACACCATAGCAACCGCCTAGCAAGTCCCTACCAACCACCCAGAACACCTTAGCAACTGCCTACCAACACCCTAGCAACCACCCAGAACACCATAGCAACTGCCTTGCAATGCCCTTGCAACCACCCCGAACACCCAAGCAACTGCCTAGCAACGCCCTGGCAACCACCCAGAACACCATATCAACTGCCTACTAACGCCCTAGCAACCACCCAGAACACCAAAGCAACTGCCTAGCAACGCCCTGGCAACAACCCAGAACACCATACCACCTGCCTACTAACGCCCTAGCAACCACCCAGAACACCATAGCAACCGCCTAGAAACACCCAAGCAACCACCCAGAACACCTTAGCAACCGCCTCGCAACGCCCTACCAACCACCGAGAACACCATAGCAACCGCCTAGAAACACCCTAGCAACCACCCAGAACACCATAGCAACTGCCTCGTAATGCCCTCGCAACCACCCAGAACACCATTGCAACTGCCTAGCAATGCCCTAGCAACCACCCAGAACACCATTGCAACTGCCTAGCAACACCCTAGCAACCACCCAGAACACCATTGCAACTGCCTAGCAATGCCCTAGCAACCACCCAGAACACCATAGTAACCGCCTAGCAATGCCCTAGCAACCACCCAGAACACCATAGCAACTGCCTTGCAATGCCCTTGCAACCACCCAGAACACCAAAGCAACTGCCTAGCAACGCCCTGGCAACCACCCAGAACACCATATCAACTGCCTACTAACGCCCTAGCAACCATCCAGAACACCAAAGCAACTGCCTAGCAACGCCCTGGCAACCACCCAGAACACCATAGCAACCGCCTAGAAACACCCGAGCAACCACCCAGAACACCTTAGCAACCGCCTCGCAACACCCTACCAACCACCCAGAACACCATAGCAACCGCCTAGCAACGCCCTAGCAACCACCCAGAACACCAAAGCAACTGCCTCGTAACGCCCTCGCAACCACCCAGAACACCATTGCAACTGCCTAGCAATGCCCTAGCAACCACCCAGAGCACCATAGCAACTGCCCAGCAATGCCCTAGCAACCACCCAGAACACCATTGCAACTGCCTAGCAATGCCCTAGCAACCACCCAGAACACCATAGTAACCGCCTAGCAATGCCCTAACAACCACCCAGAACACCATAGCAACTGCCTAGCAACGCCCTAGCAACCACTCAGAACACCATAGCAACTGCCTAGCAACGCCCTATAAACCCTCAAAACACCATAGCAACTGCCTAGCAACGCCCTAGCAACCACCCAGAACACCATAGCAACTGCCTAGCAAGGCCTTAGCAACCACCCAGAACACCATAGCAACTGCCTAGCAATGCCCTAGCAACCACCCAGAACACCATAGCAATTGCCTAGCAACACCTTTACAACCACCCAGAACACCATAGCAACTGCCGAGCAACACCCAAGCAACCACCCAGAACACCATAGCAACTGCCTAGCAAGGCCTTAGCAACAGACAAGAACACCATAGCAACTGCCTAGCAACGCCTTAGCAACCACCCAGAACACCATAGCAACTGCCTAGCAACGCCCTAGCAACCACTTAGAACACCATAGCAACTGCCCAGCAACACCTTAGTTACCAACCAGAACATCAAAGCAACCTCCTAGCAACGCCCTAGCAACCACCCAGAACACCATAGCAACTGCCAAGCAATGCCCTAGCAACCACCCAGAACACCATACCAACTTCCTAGCAACACCCTAGCAACCACCTAGAACACCATAGCAACTGCCTAGTAACATCCTAGCAACCACCCAGAACATCATATTTACAGCCTAGCAACGCCCTAGCAACCACCCAGAACACCATAGCAATTGCCTAGCAACACCTTTACAACCACCCAGAACACCATAGCAACTGCCGAGCAACACCCAAGCAACCACCCAGAACACCATAGCAACTGCCTAGCAAGGCCTTAGCAACCGCCCAGAACACCATAGCAACCGCCTAGCATGGCCCTACCAACCACCCAGAACACCTTAGCAACTGCCTAGCAACACCCTAGCAACCACCCAGAACACCATAGCAACTGCCTGGCAACACCCTAGCAACCACCCAGAACACCATAGCAACTGCCTAGTAACGCCCTAGCAACCACCCAGAACATCATATTTACTGCTTAGCAACGCCCTAGCAACCAACCAGAACACCATAGCAACCGCCTAGCAAGTCCCCACCAACCACCCACAACACCTTAGCAACTGCCTAGCAACACCCTAGCAACCACCCAGAACACCATAGCAACTGCCTTGCAATGCCCTTGCAACCACCCAGAACACCAAAGCAACTGCCTAGCCACGCCCTGGCAACCACCCAGAACACCATATCAACTGCCTACTAACGCCCTAGCAACCACCCAGAACACCAAAGCAACTGCCTAGCAACGCCCTGGCAACCACCCAGAACACCATATCAACTGCCTACTAACACCTAGCAACCACCCAGAACATCATATTTACTGCCTAGCAATGCCCTAGCAACCACCCAGAACACCATAGCAACTGCCTAGCAACGCCCTAGCAACCACCCAGAACACCATTGCAACTGCCTAGCAATGCCCTAGCAACCACCCAGAACACCATAGTAACCGCCTAGCAATGCCCTAACAACCACCCAGAACACCATAGCAACTGCCTAGCAACGCCCTAGCAACCACTCAGAACACCAAAGCAACTGCCTAGCAACGCCCTATAAACCCTCAAAACACCATAGCAACTGCCTAGCAACGCCCTAGCAACCACCCAGAACACCATTGCAACTGCCTAGCAATGCCCTAGCAACCACCCAGAACACCATAGTAACCGCCTAGCAATGCCCTAACAACCACCCAGAACACCATAGCAACTGCCTAGCAACGCCCTATCAACCACTCAGAACACCAGAGCAACTGCCTAGCAATGCCCTATAAACCCTCAAAACACCATAGCAACTGCCTAGCAACGCCCTAGCAACCACCCAGAACACCATAGCAACTGCCTAGCAAGGCCTTAGCAACCACCCAGAACACCATAGCAACTGCCTAGCAATGCCCTAGCAACCACCCAGAACACCATAGCAATTGCCTAGCAACACCTTTACAACCACCCTGAACACCATAGCAACTGCCGAGCAACACCCAAGCAACCTCTCAGAACACCAAAGCAACTGCCTAGCAAGGCCTTAGCAACCGCCCAGAACACCATAGCAACTGCCTAGCAACGCCTTAGCAACCACCCAGAACACCATAGCAACTGCCTAGCAACGCCCTAGCAACCACCTAGAACACCATAGCAACTGCCCAGCAACACCTTAGTTACCAACCAGAACATCAAAGCAACCTCCTAGCAACGCCCTAGCAACCACCCAGAACACCTTAGCAACTGCCTAGATATGCCCTTGCAACCACCCAGAACACCATAGCAACTGCCAAGCAATGCCCTAGCAACCACCCAGAACAGCATACTAACTGCCAAGCAACGCCCTAGCAACCACCTAGAACACCATAGCAACTGCCTAGCAACGCCCTAGCAACCACCCAGAACAGCGTAGCAACCGCTGAGCAACACCCTAGCAACCACCCAGAACACCATGGCAACCGCCTAGCAATCCCCGAACAACCACCCAGAAGACCATTGCAACTGCCTATTAACGCCCTAGCAACCACCCGGAACACCTTAGCAACCGCCTTGCCAAGCCCTAGCAACCACCCAGAACACCAGAGCAACCGCCCAGCAACGCCCTAGCGACCACCCAGAACACCATAGCCACCCGCCTAGCAACACCCTAACAACCACCCAGAACCCCATAGTACGCGCCTACCAACGCCCTAGCAGCCTCCCAGATCACCAGAGCAACTGCCTAGCAACGCCCTAGCAACCACCCAGAACATCATAGCAACTGCCGAGCAACGCCCTAGCAACCACCCAGAACACCATAGCAACTGCCTTGCAACCCCTTAGCAACCACTCAGAACACCATAGCAATTGCCTAGCTACACCCTTGCAACCACCCAGAACACCATAGCAACTGCCTAGCAACGTCCTAGCAACCACCCAGAACACTATAGCAACTGCCCTAGCAACCACCCAGAACACCATAGCAATTGCCTAGCAACACCTTTACAACCACTCAGAACACCATAGCAACTGTCGAGCAACACCCAAGCAACCACCCAGAACACCATAGCAATTGCCTAGCAACACCTTTACAACCACCCAGAACACCATAGCAACTGCCGAGCAACACCCAAGCAACCACCCAGAACACCATAGCAACTGCCTAGCAAGGCCTTAGCAACCACCCAGAATACCATAGCAACTGCCTAGCAACACCCTAGCAACCACCCAGAACACCATAGCAACTGCCTAGCAAGGCCTTAGCAACCACCCAGAACACCATAGCAACTGCCTAGCAATGCCCTAGCAACCACCCAGAACACCAAAGCAATTGCCTAGCAACACCTTTACAACCACCCAGAACACCATAGCAACTGCCGAGCAACACCCAAGCAACCTCTCAGAACACCATAGCAACTGCCTAGCAAGGCCTTAGCAACCGCCCAGAACACCATAGCAACTGCCTAGCAACGCCTTAGCAACCACCCAGAACACCATAGCAACTGCCTAGCAACGCCCTAGCAACCACCTAGAACACCATAGCAACTGCCCAGCAACACCTTAGTTACCAACCAGAACATCAAAGCAACCTCCTAGCAACGCCCTAGCAACCACCCAGAACACCAAAGCAACTGCCTAGATATGCCCTTGCAACCACCCAGAACACCATAGCAACTGCCAAGCAATGCCCTAGCAACCACCCAGAACAGCATACCAACTGCCTAGCAACGCCCTAGCAACCACCCAGAACACCATAGCAACTGCCGAGCAACACCCAAGCAACCTCTCAGAACACCATAGCAACTGCCTAGCAAGGCCTTAGCAACTGCCCAGAACACCATAGCAACTGCCGAGCAATGCCTTAGCAACCACCCAGAACACCATAGCAACTGCCTAGCAACGCCCTAGCAACCACCTAGAACACCATAGCAACTGCCCAGCAACACCTTAGTTACCAACCAGAACATCAAAGCAACCTCCTAGCAACGCCCTAGCAACCACCCAGAACACCATAGCAACTGCCTAGATATGCCCTTGCAACCACCCAGAACCCCATAGCAACTGCCAAGCAATGCCCTAGCAACCACCCAGAACAGCATACCAACTGCCTAGCAACGCCCTACCAACCACCCAGAACAGCCTACCAACCCCAGACCACCACCCTAGCAACCACCCAGAACACCATAGCAACCGCCTAGCAATCCCCGAACAACCACCCAGAAGACCATTGCAACTGCCTATTAACGCCCTAGCAACCACCCGGAACACCTTAGCATCCGCCTTGCCAAGCCCTAGCAACCACCCAGAACACCAGAGCAACCGCCCAGCAACGCCCTAGCGACCACCCAGAACACCATAGCCACCCGCCTAGCAACACCCTAACAACCACCCAGAACACCATAGTAACCGCCTAGCAACGCCCTAGCAGCCACCCAGAGCACCAGAGCAATTGCCAAGCAACCCCCTAGCAACCACCCAGAACATCATAGCAACTGCCGAGCAACGCCCTAGCAACCACCCACAACCCCATAGCAACTGCCTAGCAACCCCTTAGCGACCACTCAGAACACCATAGCAATTGCCTAGCAACACCCTTGCAACCACCCAGAACACAATAGCAACTGCCTAGCAACGTCCTAGCAACCACCCAGAACACTGTAGCAACTGCCCTAGCAACCACCCAGAACACCATAGCAATTGCCTAGCAACACCTTTACAACCACCCAGAACACCATAGCAACTGCCGAGCAACACCCAAGCAACCACCCAGAACACCATAGCAATTGCCTAGCAACACCTTTACAACCACCCAGAACACCATAGCAACTGCCGAGCAACACCCAAGCAACCACCCAGAACACCATAGCAACTGCCTAGCAAAGCCTTAGCAACCACCCACAACACCATAACAACTGCCTAGCAACGCCCTAGCAACCACCTAGAACTCCATAGCAACTGCCCAGCAACACCTCAGTTACCAACCAGAACATCAAAGCAACCTCCTAGCAACGCCCTAGCAACCACCCAGAACACCTTAGCCACTGCCTAGATATGCCCTTGCGACCACCCAGAACACCATAGCAACTGCCAAGCAATGCCCTAGCAACCACCAAGAACACCATAGCAACTGCTTAGCAACGCCCTAGCAACCACCTAAAACACCATAGCAACTGCCTAGCAACGCCCTAGCAACCACCCAGAACACCATAGCAACTGCCTAGCAACACCCTAGCAACCACCCAGAACACCATAGCAACCGCCTAGCAATCCCCAAACAACCTCCCAGAAGACCATAACAACTGCCTATTAACGCCTTAGCAACCACCTAGAACACATTAGCAACCGCCTTGCAAAGCCCCAGCAACCACCCAGAACACCAGAGCAACCGCCCAGCAACGCCCTAGCGACCACCCAGAACACCATAGCCACCCGCCTAGCAACACCCTAACAACCACCCAGAACACCATAGTAACCGCCTAGCAACGCCCTAGCAGCCACCCAGAACACCATAGCAACTGCCTAGCAACGCCCTAGCAACCACCCAGAACATCAAAGCAACTGCCGAGCAACGCCCCAGCAACCAGCCAGAACCCCATAGCAACTGCCTAGCAACCCCTTAGCAACCACTCAGAACACCATAGCAATTGCCTAGCAACACCCTTGCAACCACCCAGAACACCATAGCAACTTCCTAGCAACGTCCTAGCAACCACCAAGAACACTATAGCAACTGCCCTAGCAACCACCCAGAACACCATAGCAACCACCTAGCAACGCCCTTGCAACCACCCAGAACACTATAGCAACTGCCCTAGCAACCACCCAGAACACCATAGCAACCGCCTAGCAACGCCCTTGCAACCACCAAGAACACCAGAGCAATCACCTAGCAATGCCTCAGCAACCACTCAGAACACCATAGCAACCACCTTTTTTCGTCTAAAAAATGCAGATAAAATATAGACAGAGACTCAATAGACTATTGAGTAGTCCAAGCAGCATCTCAGGGCACCCCTGCGTCTCGACCTGCAGAGGCCAGGCACACTCTTACAATTTCTGCGGGAATTGTCTAGTTATTATTATTATTAGGAGTTATTCGCTTTTTATTATTATTATTATTATTATTATTAGTAGGGGTTCAAGCCCGTCGGGCTGAAACCCTATTGTTTTCGCTTTTTATTATTATTAGGGGTTCAAGCCCGTAGGGCTGAAACCCTATTGTTTTCGCTTTTTATTATTATTATTATTATTATTATTAGGGGTTCAAGCCTGTAGGGCTGAAACCCTATTGTTTTCGCTTTTTATTATTATTATTAATGTTATTATTAGGGGTTCAAGCCCGTAGGGCTGAAATCCTATTGTTTTCGCTTTTTATTATTATTATTATTATTATTATTATTATTATTATTATTATAATTAGGGGTTCAAGCCTGTAGGGCTGAAACCCTATTGTTTCGGCTTTTTATTATTATTATTATTATTATTATTATTATTATTAGTATTATTAGGGGTTCAAGCCCGTAGGGCTGAAACCCTATTGTTTTCGCTTTTTATTATTATTAGGGGTTCAAGCCCGTAGGGCTGAAACCCTTTTGTTTTCGCTTTTTATTATTATTATTATTATTATTATTATTATTATTAGGTCTTCAAGACGAATGTCTGAAGACCTATTGTTATTGGTTTTAGATTTTGGATTATTATTATTTTGCTACCTCGTTTTTGTCCGGACGATTCTGAAGTAACCACTGGACCGATTTGTATGAAACTTTCTGAAATGATAGCTTTTATGATGTAGTTGTGCATAACAGGGCCCGATTTTTGAATTTTTGCCCCAAAAAGGGGAGGTAACCCAAAACGTAAAAACCGTTCAATGGCAATATATCGAAAACTAAAAGAGATAAAAATATTTTGAAAAATTCCTCAGGTAGGTCTCATCATGTTCTACAACTTTTATCATATGACCAACTTCAGCCGGTATGCTCATTTTTCCGTAAAAAAATAAAAACTGAAATTCCGAGTGAACTTCCCGGTTTTGACCCCACCCGTCTTTAAAAATCTTCTTCTCCAGAACCGCAATACATACAGCTTTCTATTATATATCATTTTAACCTACATTGAGTGGACTTTAAAAACTGTGTAAGGCATTTTGAAAATCCAAATAGTTTTTGAGTTATCTCCCCTTGAACTTGACCCACGGGAAAAATTCGAATTTTCCGCTACATCTTCAAAGGGGCATAACTCGGACATTTTTCAACCGATTTTGAAACTGATTCTTTCTTTGTGTTTAAGATGTCCTGTTTAACAATCTGATTAAGAACATTATCACATAAAAATTTATAGGTTTTTTAATAAATAATTTTATACTCAAAAGTTCATTTTTTTCATGAATTTCACGATTCGTGAATTTTAGCGTCACAATTATGCATCGGACAACTTTATGTTCAACATAACATCTGTAGGAATTCAATTTTACATTTCATGTACTTTTTTCAGAACGATATCTCTTATAGTTTTTGAGTTATCTGACATTGAAGTTGGCAAGTGTAAGGAGAGCACACGTTCAAAGAGTCATATCTCAGCCAAAATACACCCGATTTCAAATCCGTTTGTTGCAAACTGTTCAGTATGGAGAGATCTACAATCCCCTTAAGAACCATATGATATAAAAGTTGATAGTTAAGTCGCAAAATGCGATGCGTACCCTACTTGCGACAGGAAAACTCTTAAAATGGGACAGAGTTAGACTGGGAGCCAGTCCCATGCAAGTGCAAGGCAGCACAGAGAGACTCCCAGTCAGAGATAGTTGAATTCAATTTTACACATGATTATTGTTTAAAATTGTTAACAGTATTGTTGAAAATTGTTTAAACCCATAGTCAATTTGGCTTGTTATTTTTAAATAAATATATTTAATACAAGATCATGTTTCACCGTTTTTGTACATTCTACTTCACCGAAAAAGGGAATATGTTTACTGTTCTTTTGATTGAAGAATTTTACATGATAAGATTTGGGGTCTGAGTCAAAGCGGAAGTCTGGAAGACTTAAGTACTGCCGCGGCAGTCCTATTTATTATTAGGGGTTCAAGCCCGTAGGGCTGAAACCCTATTGTTTTCGCTTTTTATTATTTTTATTATTATTATTATTATTATTTATATTATTATTATTATTAGGGGTTCAAGCCCGTAGGGCTGAAACCCTATTGTTTTCGCTTTTTATTATTATTATTAGGGGTTCAAGCCCGTAGGGCTGAAACCCTATTGTTTTCGCTTTTTATTATTATTAGGGGTTTCAAGCCCGTATGGCTGAAACCCTATTGTTTTCGCTTTTTATTATTATTATTATTATTATTATTTTCCTTCTTCTTCAGAAATGTTTTTGCAAATTCCCGTGAGATGGTAAATGGCAGAGTCCTGAAATTTTGCACACTGGTTGGAAGTTGTGTGTAAATGCTAACCATGGCATTTTTAACTCAATCAGCCTAATGGTGGCGCTATTATTCAAGAAAAACAGGTTTTCACTTTAAAGGTCATAGCTCCTACTGTGTAAGTCCAAATTACACGAAATTTGGTACAGACATTCCTTGAAATATTCTCTACAACTTTCCCATAAGGACCTTGAAGGTCCGCTGTAAAAGAGTTCGTTCTGGATGAGGGCAAGGTGTACAGAATGACAAAGGATTGCTCTAAAAAAAAGTTTTATTTTCTTCATGCAAGAGATTTCAAAAAAAAAATTATTTCAAATAATGCCTCAAAAAAATGTAAGCTCAAAAATAAAAAAAGGAAAATCAACAAACAAACAAGCAATGCTTATTCTCAAGCAAACAGTCTGAAGAAACTGCTGTCTTTGCATGACTGTAATCCAAGGCAGAGCTCACCAGAGCATTGTGCCTCACACTATAATAGTCCCTCCTTTTCTCGCGACCTAAGGCAGACTAATCTTATATGCTTTACCCCTGGGCTCTCTTTATTGGACCAAACCAACTGTCTGAAGCACAGGACAAACCTACAATCTTCACCTACAACACAAGTGAAATAAATCAAAGAAAACATTTCCAAAACCATACAAAAAATAATATGCATCAGCAAGTTAAGTATAGTTCATATTTGTAACCATATATCTCTGTACATTAAGAAAATAACAGTTTACAGGTTAATGCAAACCCCCCCCCCCCCGCCCTTTAGCTATTGGTATGCCCCAATGACATCACCCTCACTGTAAATGCTGCACTGCACACCAGAGTCACTCATTTGTCAGTCTGACTAAATAACATGATTTGGTAAGTTGTGTGTCTGTAGAAGGGTTTGAACCTCTATTGCATTAATAAATGTATTTTTGAACCAAACCTTTGTCATGTCATTTGTAATATGGATTTAATTTGTAGAATGTTTTACAGATCAAGATTTAATTTCAAACTCCCTGAATACTACATAGCATGCATAGTAGCAAACAGATTGTTTGGATCACATGGTTGAAAAATTAAAGGTGAATATACTGCACAAGAAGAAACGAGTGAATATGCATGAAAATATGTATGAGTATATATATAAAAAATGAATACACTGTGTAACTGAATATAATGTAGGCAGTTGTAAAGGTTAAGTGGGGAAAGCAGGCCCTGTCTTTACCACACATCCCCCCTTAAGACCTGTCCCTCACATCTCCTTACGGGACAGGAAATCTGCCACAATATTGTCTTTCCCAGCACGATACTTCACAGTGAACCTATATGGCTGCAAAGAAACGTACCACCGTGCTATTCTCCCATTTGTGTCCCTCATCCTGTGGATCCATTGGAGGGCTCGATGGTCTGTCTCTAGCACAAAGTCTTTGCCTATGAGGTAATACCTCAGTGTGTCGAGAGCCCACTTGATGGCTAGACTCTCTTTTTCAATAGTGGAATAGCGAGTCTCTCTAGGATAGAGCTTTCGGCTCACATATAGCACCGGCCTCAGGTCTCCTGCTCTCCCTTGCAGCAACACTGCCCCCAAACCAACCATAGATGCGTCGGTCTGCACTGTAAAGGGCAAAGAAAAGTCAGGGCTCTGCAAGACAGGATCTTGGCATAAACACTTTTTGAGGTCTTGAAAGGCTGCCTCACAAGCTGGTGTCCATTTCACCCTCACAGGACAGGATTTTCGGGTTAGAGCAGTGAGTGGTTCCGCTCTGTCTGCAAAGTTTGGCACAAATCGTCTATACCAGCCAACTAAGCCCAGAAACGATCTGATCTGGCGCTTAGTGGTAGGCGGTGGGCAGGATTGAACAGCTTCAAGTTTATCAATTTGTGGTCGAATTTTGCCCCCTCCAATCACATACCCCAAGTACCGTACCTCTGACTTGACCAGCTGGCATTTCTTGGCATTGACCACCAGTCCGGCCTGTTGGATGCGCTGGAACACGTCGGATAGGTGCTGGAGATGTTCTTCCCAGGTGGAACTGTAGATGACCACATCATCAATGTAAGCGGCTGCGTAGTCTTCAGCCCCTCTCAGTACCATGTCCATGAGTCTTTGAAAGGTTGCGGCTGCTCCCTGTAGACCGAAGGGCATCACAATGAAGCGGTACAACCCAGAAGGCACTCTGAAAGCTGTGATGTCTTTGGCTTGCTCAGTAAGGGGGACCTGCCAATAGCCCTTACATAGATCGAGAGTAGTCAGATATTTGGCATTCCCTAGCCGCTCAATGAGTTCATCTACTCGCGGCATAGGATAAGGGTCAAAGGCTGAAGCGTTGTTGACTTTAATAAAATTAATACAGAACCTTAAATTGGGGCTGTCCTTCTTTGGTACCAACACCACTGGACTGCACCACTGGCTGGAGCAAGGCTCGATGATGCCCATGTCCAGCATCATGTCCACCTCCTTCTTAAGTGCTGGGACCAAGGAGGCTGGAATGCAGTAGCTGGACTGACGAACAGGTGCTGTCTCTGGAGACAATAGCTGGATGTCATGAGAGATGAGGTCAGTGCGCCCTGGTCGCTCACTGAACAGTCCTTCAGGAAAACAGTCTTTCAGTTCATTCTGCATTTCAGGAACAAGATGACTCATGTCGGGGAGAGTACAGGACTGGGCGGAAACAGGAAAGTATTGCTCCTCCACCTCTTCTTCATCGTCAACAGCTCTGGCCAGTAGCTGCTGAGACGGCGTATTTCTGTCCTTCCATTCCCTCAACAGATTAACATGGAAAGTCTGGTGTTTCTTTCTCCGTTCTGGCAGGAGAATCTCATAGGTCACTGGTCCCATCTGGCGTGTGACCTCGAATGGACCCTGCCATTTAGCAAGGAGGCTACTCTCAGAGCTAGGCAACAACAGCAGCACCTTCTGCCCAGGTTGGAAAGTGCGTTGCTTGCTGCTCTTGTCATAGCCCCTCTTCTGTCTCATCTGTGCATCCACAATGTTAGCATGTGCAAGTTCAGTTAGCTGCTCGAGCTTGTCCCTCATTTTCAACACATAGGACAGGATTCCCACTTGCTTGGCTGGCTGCTCTCCTTCCCAGGCCTCTTTCAATATGTCCAAAGGCCCTCTGACATGACGTCCGTAAAGGAGATCAAAGGGAGAAAACCCGGTAGTTGCTTGGGGTACTTCTCTGTAGGCGAAGAGCAGGAAAGGCAGCCACTGATCCCAATCAGCACCCGTACTGGAGACAAACTTGCGCAGCATACCCTTCAAGGTTTTATTAAACCTCTCGACCATGCCATCAGTCTGAGGATGATAGGGGGTGGTTTGTATACCCTTAATGCCTAACAAGCGATAGACCTCCCTCAGAAACTTTGAGGTAAGGTCGGTACCCTGATCTGTAACTATCACTATCTCCCTGGGGATCCCCACCCTTGAGAAGAGTTGTACCAGACAGTTAACAACCTGATGGCTCTTGACCTTCCTGAGGGTGAAAGCTTCCATGTATTTGGAAGCATAGTCACCTACGACAAGAATGTATCGGTTACCTGCTGAACTACGCTCCTAGGGACCAACCACATCCATAGCAATGCGTGAAAAGGGTTCATTTATCACAGGCATATTAATTAAAGGGGCTCTGTCACCTATCTTCCCTGGCGCAGTTTTCTGACACTCTGCACAGGTTTTACAATATTGTATAATCTCTAGGCACATCTGGGGCTAATAAAAACGTGTAAATATGCAATCGTAGGTTTTAGTCTGACCTAAATGTCCTGCCCAGGGTATGGAGTGACCTAAGTGTAAAACTGTGGGCCTCAATTCTTTTGGTAACACTAGCTGGTGACCTGCACTTGTACGTCTGTACAGAATCTGCCCCTTGCTTACAAACGTTTTTTTCTCAGTAACTGAACTTGCTGTAGCCTCATCTACACTTTTCCCTAAAAGTTTCTTAAGGGTCTCATCTTGCCTTTGTAATTCACTTATGTTACTGGGCAATATGTCAAATGCTATGTCCGGTACTTCTGGTTCTGACTTGGCTAGTTTAGTTCCCCAAACCATCTCCTGCCGTTTCTGACTGCGAGTTTTCTTTCCCCTGCTTTGCCTGACCACCTCCCTAGTAAATGGTAGCTCCCCCCACCAGGGATCTAAGGCTGAGCTCTGGGATCTGGTCACTACCATGGCTTCTCTGTGGCTATCAGAAACACAGTCAGTGGAACTACCATTGTCATAGACCTGGAAATGACTTAGCAGCTCATAAAGTATTGGAAGATCTCTTCCTAGTACTACTGGGTATGGTAAATTTGACACTACTCCTACTCGTAAGAGGTACTCCTGCCCCTCTATCTCAATAGAGATTTCAGCAGTAGGATAGTGCTTGCTATCACCATGAACACAGGTTACGTTAACCCTTCCTGCCTGCATTAACATCTGACTGGGTAAATGGTCTTCTCTCAATAGAGTCTGGTCACTTCCTGAATCTAATAGGGCTTTGCAATAACGACCTGCTAGACGAACCTTAATCACACTGTCAGATGTGTGTATTAGCTGATCAGGGGAAGGTGAATAGCTTAGCTGAGACTTCTTAATGGTAGCAACTGGGCATACCATTTTAATGTGACCTGATTGACCACAGTTGTAACACACAGGAGGATCTTTCTTATCTGGTCTCTTACTAGCAGGATCTTGACTGAGGGGCTTGGTTTCTGGAAATTTATTGAAAGTCCTAGACTCATTAACAGAACCACCCCCTGGTTTAGAATGATAAGAAGAAAGCGTGTGCAACCTGCCCATCTGATAGCTTTTGGAGGTCCTCCGGGCTGCGATGTAGGTCTCGGCTAACTCAGCTGCTTCTCGTGACGTTGCGGGGTTGTGCTCCTTGATCCAGGTCCGCAGCTCTGGGTTGAGGATGCGCAGGAACTGCTCAAGGATGATGGCATCTCCAATCTCCTCCTTCGACTTCTGGCTTGGATTCATCCATTTTTCGTAGAGGTCCTGCAGCCGTGTCTGAAGTTCTTTTGCAGTTTCGCCACCCTCTACTCGACTGGAACGGAATCTGTCACGGTAAGTCTCTGGATTTATCTCAAACTTTTGCAAGATGGCTGCTTTCACCTGGTCATACTGCATAGCTCGACCAATGTCCATGGCTATGAAAGCTGCCCTAGCTTTGCCGGTAAGAAGGGGAACCAGATGAAGGGCCCAGCTGTCCTGGGGCCACTGACAAGCCATTGCTATGCGCTCAAAAGTAGTAAGATAATGTTCAATGTCCTCATCCTCCCGGTAAGGCTGCATTTTCGGCCCTTTCCACTGGACTGGGATTGTATGGACTGATACTGTTGCATGTCCTGAGGGAGAACCTTGAGCCCTCTGGTCGACAGGAACCCCTGAAGACTCAGTCCTCCTGCGAGGATAAAGCTCCCCTGGCTCGAAATTTGGGGGCGTTGCCTCCCCCGCTGCCCCCACTGGCCTTCGCTCCAGCCTGTCCAACTGGATCACCTGCTGCAACTGACTGAACTGGTGCTGAAGGTTTTTCATACGGAGCTCCTGGGCTTGTGTCTCACGATCCCTCTTAGCGTCTCTCAGCTGTTGGTCGAGGAGGAACTCTTGGAGGGTCCGACTCAGGCTCTCCACTGGATCTGGCATTTCTCCACCAGTGGCTCCTTCCTCCTCTCTCTCTTGCTGTCCGTCATCTTCATAGTACTCAGCAAGTGACGTCTGCTGGCCGCCCTCCTGACGGTTCTTGCGTTTGAAGCTTTTCTCCTTGGTTGCCATCCTGGTTCTGTCACCCTTGACTGCCACTCATCCCACTTCTGACACCATATGTAAAAGAGTTCGTTCTGGATGAGGGCAAGGTGTACAGAATGACAAAGGATTGCTCTAAAAAAAAGTTTTATTTTCTTCATGCAAGAGATTTCAAAAAAAAAATTATTTCAAATAATGCCTCAAAAAAATGTAAGCTCAAAAATAAAAAAAAGGAAAATCAACAAACAAACAAGCAATGCTTATTCTCAAGGAAACTAATTCTCAAGGCAGACTAATCTTATATGCTTTACCCCTGGGCTCTCTTTATTGGACCAAACCAACTGTCTGAAGCACAGGACAAACCTACAATCTTCACCTACAACACAAGTGAAATAAATCAATGAAAACATTTCCAAAACCATACAAAAAATAATATGCATCAGCAAGTTAAGTATAGTTCATATTTGTAACCATACATCTCTGCACATTAAGAAAATAACAGTTTACAGGTTAATGCAAACCCCCCCCCCCTGGCTATTGGTATGCCCCAATGACATCACCCTCACTATAAATGCAGCACTGCACACCAGAGTCACTCATTTGTCAGTCTGACTAAATAACATGATTTGGTAAGTTGTGTGTCTGTAGAAGGGTTTGAACCTCTATTGCATTAATAAATGTATTTTTGAACCAAACCTTTGTCATGTCATTTGTAATATGGATTTAATTTGTAGAATGTTTTACAGATCAAGATTTAATTTCAAACTCCCTGAATACTACATAGCATGCATAGTAGCAAACAGATTGTTTGGATCACATGGTTGAAAAATTAAAGGTGAATATACTGCACAAGAAGAAACGAGTGAATATGCATGAAAATATGTATGAGTATATATATAAAAAATGAATACACTGTGTAACTGAATATAATGTAGGCAGTTGTAAAGGTTAAGTGGGGAAAGCAGGCCCTGTCTTTACCACATCCGCCATATTGGATTTTCCGGAATTTAGAATTTTTTGAAAAACACATTTTAAACATCTCCTCCTAAACCGTATGTCCGATTCCTTCGATATTTGGTGTGGATCATCAGTGGACCAAGCTTATAAAAGATTGCATAAAGCTTGTTGAAATCTCATTTTGTTTCCAAGATATTAACCAATGAATTTCATCAGGGGCGTGGCTTAGCACATAAATGGACAAAATTCAACAACCACTGGACCAATCATCACAGAACTTGCAGAATATGTCCATATAATGACCAGGAACATACCCTGACAGGCTCATGCAAATCAGCCTATAGGGGGCGCTATAACAAAAATCAGGCAATAAATCAGCAATTGCTTGTCCTATAGCCATAAAACTCACAGGATATATTTATATGAGTACCCAAAACATACCCACAAAATTTCATTCTACTTGACTGATAGGGGGCGCTATAACTGCTAAACAAAGCAGAATGGTATAACACAAATCAGACTATAAATCAGAAATTGTTTGGCCTATAGCCAATAAACTCACAGGATATATTCAAATTAGTACCAGCAACATACCCAGAAAATTTCATTTAAACTGACTGATAGGGGGAGCTATAACTACTAAACAAAGCAGAATGGTATAACACAAATCAGACTATAAATCAGCAATTCTTTGACCTATAGCCATAAAACTCACAGGATATATTTACATAAGTACTTGCAACCTAACCAGGGAATGTCATTCAAATTGATTGATGGGGGGCGCTATAACTGCTAAACAAAGCAGAATGGTATAACACAAATCAGACTATAAATCAGCAATTGTTTGACCTATAGCCATAAAACTCACAGGATATATTCACATAAGTACCTGCAACCTAACCAGAAAATGTCATTCAAATTGACTTATAGGGGGCGCTATAACTGCTAAACAAAGCAGAATGGTAAAACACAAATCAGACTATAAATCAGAAATTGTTTGGCCTATAGCAATAAAACTCACAGAACATACTCAAATAAGTACCTGCAACATACCCCGAAAATTTCAAATTTTTTTTTAATATATATATATATAATAAGTCAGGTAAAGGAGTTGGACTGTAAGTCTTTTGTATGGTCTGCACTCTGGAACAGATGGTGGCGGTAATGCACCAATAAGCTGGATATTCACCGCCGTTAAACTAGAAGAAGAGGACGCTCATTCTCTGTGCGATAGATGTAAAAATGGCAGCTACAACTGGATCCGCCGAAAACTCGGATATTTCACTGCGGAATAACTTATTCTCAAGGCGTAGCATCAACTAGAAGAGCAAAAGAGCATGAAGGAGCTTGGACCTGACCGACCCTATTTAAAGATTCTGCAGCAGGCAAGTGATCGTGGACGAGCTGACACCCGGGGCTTCTCCCGCACTTGTTACGACAAACAGCGATGGCTAGCTGGGTTAGCAACGCCTTTCAATGCTTTTCCTGTTTGCTGTTCCAAGTTTGATAGATTTAACAGGGCCACCGTGAAAAGAGCAGTACATCTACTACTGAGGGTCTGGCCAGGAATATGTGCCCCATTCTGTAATTTACCATGCGAGATACCATTTTGAAATATCCTGAGCCCTATTTCATGCTGAGAAGCCAGTTTTTGCAGCGAACGTAATTTCTGTCCGATGTGTGGTCAACGTTCGCTCTGCATTCCGCATTTAAGTCCCTATTTTATAACAACCGGTAGTGTGAAAGCGGGGTATATTGCTGACGGATGTTTACTTCTTGGCCTTGTAGAATCTTCACCAACTCGCGTTTGTGTCCCTTGTCAGAAAGGTAAAAATTTCCGTCCACAGTGATAACGTTAGCAACAACCTGTAATTTCAGTACAGCACTGATGTGAGATTTGGCGGCTGCTGGCAGGGTATTTAAACCGTTTTGTGCAGATTTGTTCGCCAGTGGAAACGGAGCTGCAGATTTATGCACGCAGTTGCAATATTCTATCACTAGATGGCACACCCAGATCAGTTATTGAATTTTCACATGCATGCCAAGTTCGAACGTTTTTTATATTAAACGGTCCAACTCTCTCCAGTCCCTGTCAAACCAACCTTGGTTTGACTTAAAGGGGTTGGCACATCCATACGACAGGGTAGCCCCACAAAGTGTCTCTCCTTCCTCTCAGAACTCCAGGATGGATGAGGAACATGGAAATGAGTGGGCAGGATTGACTCATTATCCAGTGTATGAATTTTATTGCCTCAAAATAATACCGTGGGAAAAACTTTGCATTTAAAGTCACTGTTCAAGAGTAGATTTGCAGACTGTTAACAAAGCCCTGCTTATTGTGGATCAGCAGTTTGGTCACTGGTGTGCCTTCCCTTTACTCTTTGGCATTGGCTCAGTCTTGGCACCGTTTGAGTTCCGTCCTGTGAACACCAATTTTCCGTTCATGTAACATCAGCAACAAGACCAAATTTTTAAATCCTCCCCTTTGTTTTTACCAAAATTGCAGCAATCCAGGTCTGAAACTTCCTGTAAACATTTGTTTTTATGTCATCGATGAAATAAGCCGCATATATACCATTAATTTATAATTTCATCCTGTTAAGTACAGTGAGACCTGTTGGTTACACTTTCTGTGAAATCTGTCATATATGTATATAAATATGTAATTTACCACAGCTGTAGGGTGCTGGAAAAGCATGAAAATACACCTTGAAAAGTCCTTGAATTTCACTTTGTAAAAGGTGTACTAACCCCGTAGACAACATCACAGTGGTGTGTTTTTAGATTTTTGTTTTTCTGTTTAACAAAGTTCCCTTTTTTGTTTGCATCTTTACAGAACATCAAAATCCCAGTTAGTTGGTGGAATATCTTTAACATGACTGCTTTTACAATCAATCTGAAAGTAATGTAAGGACATAGTGATCTGTGGACATAGGGGATACATTGTCAATTTGTAATAAAGGGGTACAAAGCATGAAAAACTATAGGCTACATTTTCCTTCTTAATAACTGACTGTCCACATCACAGCAGCTTTCCGGTGTGCTGTGCCTAGGTAAATTGCGCCCCCCCAAAATTTTTGACACCAGCCCACCCCAGTCGATTTCCGTCACCTTGCAGGGGCCACGTTTAGTGACACTTGTTTTTTAAGCTGTTAAAGCTTTCAACTACTTATGGTCATTCTTGGCTTGAACCCCGGAATTGCCGCTCGCGGCTATATTTATTATTATTTTCCTTCTTCTTCAGAAATGTTTTTGCAAATTCCCGTGAGATGGTAAATGGCAGAGTCCTGAAATTTTGCACACTGGTTGGAAGTTGTGTGTAAATGCTAACCATGGCATTTTAAACTCAATCAGCCTAATGGTGGCGCTATTATTCAAGAAAAACAGGTTTTCACTTTAAAGGTCATAGCTCCTACTGTGTAAGTCCAAATTACACGAAATTTGGTACAGACATTCCTTAAAATATTCTCTACAACTTTTTCATAAGAACTTGAAGGTCCGCCTTATTGGATTTTCCGGAATTTAGAATTTTTTGAAAAACACATTTTAAACATCTTCTCCTAAACCGTATGTCCGATTCCTTCGATATTTGGTGTGGATCATCAGTGGACCAAGCTTATAAAAGATTGCATAAAGCTTGTTGAAATCTCATTTTGTTTCTAAGATATTAACCAATGAATTTCATCAGGGGCGTGGCTTAGCACATAAATGGACAAAATTCAACAACCACTGGACCAATCATCACAGAACTTGCAGAATATGTCCATATAATGACCAGGAACATACCCTGACAGGCTCATGCAAATCGGCCCTTAGGGGGCGCTATAACAAAAATCAGGCTATAAATCAGCAATTGCTTGTCCTATAGCCATAAAACTCACAGGATATATTCATATGAGTACCCAAAACATACCCAGAAAATTTCATACTACTTGACTGATAGGGGGCGCTATAACTGCTAAACAAAGCAGAATGGTATAACACAAATCAGACTATAAATCAGAAATTGTTTGGCTTATAGCCATAAAACTCACAGGATATATTCAAATTAGTACCTGCAACATGCCCTGAAAATTTCATTTAAACTGACTGATAGGGGCAGCTATAACTACAAAACAAAGCAGAATGGTATAACACAAATCAGACTATAAATCAGCAATTGTTTGACCTATAGCCATAAAACTCACAGGATATATTCACATAAATACCTGCAACCTAACCAGGGAATGTCATTCAAATTGATGGATGGGGGGCGCTATAACTGCTAAACAAAGCAGAATGGTATAACACAAATCAGACTATAAATCAGCAATTGTTTGACCTATAGCCATAAACCTCACAGGATATATTCACATAAATACCTGCAACCTAACGAGATAATTTCATTCAAATTGACTGATAGGGGGCGCAATAACTGCTAAACAAAGCAGAATGGTAAAACACAAATCAGACTATAAATCAGCAATTATTTGACCTATAGCCATAAAACTCGCAGGATATATTCACATAAGTACCTGCAACCTAACGAGATAATTTCATTCCAATTGACTGATAGGGGGCGCTATAACTGCAAAACAAAGCAGCGTGGTATGACACAAATCAGACTATAAATCAGATATTGTTTGTCCTATAGCCATAAAAGTCACAGGATATATTCATATAAGTACTTGAAACGTACTCTGAAAATTTCATTGAAATTGTCCGATAGGGGCTGCAATAAATGCGAAACAAAACAACTTAATGTAACAAATCAGACTATAAATCAGCAATTGTTTGACCTATAGCCATAAACCTCACAGGATATATTCACATAAATACCTGCAACCTAACAAGATAATTTCATTCAAATTGACTGATAGGGGGCGCTATAACTGCTAAACAAAGCAGAATGGTAAAACACAAATCAGACTATAAATCAGCAATTGTTTGACCTATAGCCATAAAACTCACAGGATATATTCATATAAGTACCTCAAACATACTCTGAAATTTTTGTTCAAAATGATAAGGGGCGCTATACATGCAAAACAAAGCAGCGTGGTATGACACAAATCAGACTATAAATCAGATATTGTTTGTCCTATAGCCATAAAAGTCACAGGATATATTCATATAAGTACTTGAAACGTACTCTGAAAATTTCATTGAAATTGTCCGATAGGGGCTGCAATAAATGCGAAACAAAACAACTCAATGTAACACAAATCGGACTATAAATCATAAATAGTTTTTCCACTCTTTACAAAACTCTCAGGATATGTCCACATAAGAACCTGAAACATAGCCTGAAATTTTTTTATCAAATAGACCAGTAGGGGGCTCTATAAAAGCACAAGATAGACTAATATAACACAAATCAGACTATACATCATAAATTGTTGGTCCAATCATTACACTGTCAGCTTTTACACTTTGATCAGACCTGTTACTGGATTTCTGAGCACCATCACCAGATTTGTCTTTGTCTTTGGGTGAGGAATCTTGGGTATCACCGTTCCCTTTTTTCTGAAATTGGAACCATCAATTGTTACTGCTAGACTGAAATTTGGACTTATGTGTGAGAACATATTCATTTGCAGCTGACTGCAAATTCAGTGCTTGCTTCTCATTAAGGTAGGTCTTAATATCATCCTTAACACAGTTCTTGAATTCTTCAACTAACACCATCTCTTTAGTGAGTTGAAATCATCCTTGACCTCCATAGAAGTACACCAGCACTCAAAGCAAACCTTCTTCTCATTAGCAAATTCCACATAAGTCTGATTTTCATATTTCTTCAGACCTCTGAATTTCTGTCGGTAAGCCTCTGGAACCAACTCATAAGCTCTCAAAATAACCTTTTTGACAACCTCATAATCCAAGGAATCATCTGCAGACAAAGCCGAATAGGCTTGTTGAGCTTTACCCTTGAGGACAGTTTGCAACATCAGAGGCTAGTGTTCCTTTGGCCACTGGCAACTCTTTGCTACCTTTTCAAAACACTGGAAATAGTTGTCAACATCCTTTTCCGAAAATGGAGGCACCAGTTTTACCTCCTGGCTAGCCCGAAATTTATATTCAGTTGCCATTTTTATTTTTAGTTGCTCCATTTGGAGTCTTTCTTTTCTATCAAATTTCTCTAATTCAAAATCTGTCTTGCTAATTTTTCTAACTCAAACTGTCTTTGTTTTTCTTCTTCCCTCTCAAATTCTCTTTTTTGTTTTGCCTCCCTTTTCAATCTCTAGCATTTTTAATTTCAGTTCCATTTCTATATTTGGATTTTCCACTGGAAACTGGTCCAGATCTCCGGGTGCAAACACATTTTCATCAATGTAATATTTAACAATCTCTCTGGCCTGTCTTGCTATTCGCATGGCTGGCTTTACCTCTGTCAGCTCTAAATGTCTGCATATTTCTAGTAGTTCTGTCTTTTTAAAAGACTTGAAAACCTCTATGGTTGGTGATGCCAAGAAATCATCCATTGCTGTCTCTGTCAATATATATAGATATTGGGAAATTCACAAAAACAATTTTACAATTTGAAATTGATTTTCAATAAATGACTCACACAATGGTCTATCCCGGACTTGAGCCCCCAATTTATTATGGCCCCAATTTGTTATTACATTAACGACAGCAAAGGATGACAGACAAAAATTTTAAAACTAAAACATATTTAATTAAACATAGGCAACTAACAACAAACTACTCTACAGACCAAGATTGATTATATACAAAAAACAGAAATATTTACAGTCCCTTTGGTGGGTTGCTTGGTGATGTCCTGGGTGAGGAAAATGCTCTAACACAGGCAAAAATCCTCTAAAAGCTTCACAGGTCTTGAACAGAATGACAGGTCTGGTCACATGTATCCTTCTCCTTGCAAATTCTCCTATTACTTTACTGCCTCAATTTTACTCCTTATATACTCTTTTGCAGACCCCACCCACATTTAGACCTCTTTTTTTAAATTTTCTGGGACTTGCCCCAGACATGCCCAGACCTAGCTCCAGTCTGGGCTCAACAAAAAAAAGGTAAATACTGCCATCTAGTGGCCTATATTCACATCACATGTATAACTGGGCAATGGCATGTACATATGTTAGTCCCCCCAGGAATGTGCGGAGAAATAGTGTTGATTCCGCAGAGGACATTCCTGATTCTGCGGAGAGCAGTTCTTGATTCCGCGGCTTAAAGTTGATTTTCCGCGGGCATTAAAAAAAAATCTAAAATGACCAGTTATAAAGCAAATTTATGTAATAATGAAGCAAAAATTCTCTTATGAATTTATTTGCAATACCAAAACACTGCGAAACATTGTGGTTATAAAATAAGCAGCATCAATATTCTTTTTGTCCTTCTTGAGCAGATTTATTTGCATAACTTATAAAGTGCAAAACATTTCACCAAACTAAGGGTGAGCGAGGCCTAGTAACTGAACAAGTGCCAAAGATCAAAGTAAAGATTTAAACAAAGTCTACACTATTCACTGTATCCTCAGGATATTGTAAACGTTACTGCATACCATAGACTGTATAAAAAGATGGATGAAGCTACCGTGATGACACCCACTGGTTTGAAGATGAAGAAGTGAATCGAAGATCCGGGGGGGAACGTGGCTCTGGATCTGACCGTATCAGACGAGGACCAGAGGATAGCGACGCCCCAGAAGCATATTCTGGCTTTATACTTTATTCTAGTTTATATGGGACCATAATTCACGAAAAAGAATATCATGATATATCGAAGGAGACCTGAAACTTGCTATAGCTAACATAAAATGATGTGAAAAATCATTATTTAAATTAAAAATCAGGTCGGAAAGTAGGATCATTTTCTCATAGACTTCTATTGCATTGAACTTCTTTATGCAACCACTGACGTTGCCATCTGCTGGCCATTAAATAGAATGCCATTCTACGGTACTTCCACATGGGCTTCTTTTTTCAAATCAGGGTGCTGCGTCCATCTTTTTATATAGTTTATGCTGCATACAGCAGAAAAAAAATCAGTTTCCGTAACCAGCAGCACCAACTGTGAGTCTTAGATCCCGTCTGACCGCAAAATCCAGCGGCCGGGATGAAAAATACATGTAAAATATAAAATTCTGCACCTCGCCCTATATTCTGCGGACTGCTTTGATTTCCGCGGAGGGCTTTGAAATCTGCGGTAAATTCCGCGATCGCGGAATCGCTGATTCCTGGGGGGACTAATATGTATATGAGAAAAAAATAAAGCATGTGTGAAAAGGGGCAGCAGAAAAGTGTTTTTCTATCGAAGATTGTGATCTTTTTCTGGAACAACGATCTCCTCCCCATATTCATGCTGAAATTTCTGCATGGATGTAATGTGTTGTTGGTCCATGTTTAAGTGTGGCTTCCATATGACAATCACTGAAAGTGTTTGTTTATATTGTATGCAGCCTATAATATAATTGGGCCGTTCTCAATCTCTGCCTCTATTGGAAACTGATGCACGTTTGTGTGTGGCTTGGGGATAGGGGGCGGAGACTCCTGACTCAGGTGAGGGGCAGGAAACCAGCTAAAATGACCAGTTATAGCAGCTGTAAAGGTGACCTAATTTACTATTTTTCCAATTTTATATTTTGGTCTTTGACTCCCCTCGAGTACTTGCGCAAAGTAAAAAAAGGGTTCTTGCACTGCCCGGCCAAAAAAAAAAGTCACCATTTGGTAATTAATGAACAGGTTCTATAATTGAATCATTATTGTGGTTATTAATGTTTCAGCTGGCAATAATCAATTTTACCCTGACTGATGCAGTGCGTCGCTACTTATTTCTTAAAAAATCATGTCAGAAGACACATCCCCTGATGGTGGAAAAGATGTTACAGTATTTCTGAACGGGCAAGTTATTGGCCTGTATTTAGCAAAGAAAACCATGAACGCTCCAAGCTAAATGGCATTTTCGGAAATTGCTCGTGGTAATGGTTTACTTATTGCTTCGGAATGACCAGCTTACCCTCGCGGCAAATGGGCACATTATGGATAGCGTGCAAGAGCTAGACGGAGCTCCGGTTATGTCATGAACATAATACAGGTTTTACAGTCCGTAAGTTCCATCTGCGTGAACTGTTGATTATGTGGAGCTAGCGAATCGATCCCTTTTACTGGAAAGAATTTAAAATTCAATAGATGGCAATGCAGAGAAATCGTTTGTTATACCGGACACTTTATAGCCTGTGCGCTTCCCTATTGCTTTCACGGGTAGTATTAGAGAGCTTGCCCAGACATTGGAGATGAATCAGGCTGACCCCGGTCATGGATAAGAAAAGCGATCTTTTCATAAGCACCCAAAAACGCACCCTAAGCAATGCAAAATCTGGTCTAACTGCAGCCCAACTCGGCAGACTCATACGTCACCTCTCCGTTTAGCTTCAACTGTAGTGGCTACAATCAGGCAATGTTATGATGAAACTGTCACATTGAGGCTTACTGAACAAACACAAGCATACCGATCATAATTGCTGAATATAAGTAAACCAGAAACATTTTTAATTTGCAGCGCACGCAAACATAATACAATAGCTGATAAGCGGTCATGACTCTGAATGTAATCTGTCGGGCGAAAAATTCATTTCGCGTCCGGTGTGAAAGCTGCTTAACATGCCCAGAACACCTGTATTCGCGTCTTTGCATTGACTTTGAATGTAGCTAATCTGTCGCGCGAAAAATTTGTTTCACGTTTGGTGTGAAAGCGGCTTGACGTGCCCATAAAGTGTATTCACGTTTTTGCATTGACATTGAATGTAGGCTAATCTGTCCCGTGAAAAATTTGTTTCGTGTCTGATGCGAAAGCAGCTTTATGGATAGTACACGACAGCTAGAGAGAGCTCGGTTATGTTATGAACATGATACAGGTTTTGCAGACCATAAGTTCCGTTAGCGCGGACAAGTTGCTTATGTGGAGCTTGCGAATTGATCACTTTTACAGGAAAGAATGACATATTTAATCTCCGCCTTTTTCGGCTTTTTATTACCCACAACAATTTCTAAAGGTGGATGAAATTATGTCAAGGTTGTGCGGACAAATCATTTGTAAACCGGTAGAGCTTCTGCATTTCGCATTGCTTTCATGGTAGCACCAGAGAGCTTGCTCAGACATTTGTGAAGTACACGGCTGATCCCGGTCATGAATAAGTGAAGCTATCACTAACTGTTGTGGCTACAATTGGGCAATGCTATGATGAAACTGCCACATTGATGCTTACCGATGTAACACAAGCATATCGATCAGAATTTCTGCATATAAGTTAACCAGGAGCATTTTTACTTAGCACGAAACAAAAACTAACATACAGTAGCTGGTAACCGAGCAGTCATAACCACAGAGACAAACCCTTGCAATACTGGTTTTACAGACAGCAAGTTCTGTTACTGTGAACAGTTGTACCAAGCGTCCAAATTACAAACAAGTATTGAAAGTTAGCTTCAAATGAGGTTTATGTTCACACAACTTCTGTAGAATTTCCCCTGACATCACTCTTGCATATTTAGGACACAAACATTAGCAACAGTAACTTGGCTACGTTAGCCGCTGTGCTACAGCCACAATCAAATGGCTATCACGTCAGGTTGGCTTATACAGTAAAAGCAACTTACAGCTTCTGTGTCTGTGAGTCACAGACAGTCGCGACCGATACAGGCTTTATCTTCAGATATTTTACAAAGCCTGCGTTAGAGGCCAGTTGTTAGTGCTAACTATCGCTAGCGGTCCTGCTAGCCAGTAGCCACCTGTAACACGTTAGCTTCACTTACATTCTTTGCTGTTATATGGTTACTTACAGCTTGTGGCTCTGCGCGCTTGATCAATGCAACTGCTGCAGGTGTGAGAAGCAGCTGAAAGGCTTATCCTGTGTCGAATTATCCTTTATTGACAGAGCTGTCTTTGGTGAAATTCTGAGCACAAACAGCTAACGTTCCCTTTGGCCATGGTTGTTTGCTGCCAGCAAACAGAAAAAGCTACCCACTGATTTCTGATGGCAGAAAAATTTGTTTTTCTTTGCGTCCAAAAGTAAACGGACTTGTAGCTTTGGGAGAGATACTGACAAAATTGCACCTCAAATGATCTGTGGTTCTTCTTTTGTATTTCCAAAAGTGTAGATGCTACTAAGGCATATTATGACCTGCCGTTGATAGTGCCTGCTAGAATAGTTTCCGATGTGGGCAGGTCCAGCGCAGTGGTTGGCTCTGGCTAGGTCTGTACTAATTGGACAGCACAACCTGACGTCAGGTTTAGCCCAGATCTCGTGAAGATCTCGGGAAGAGCCACTCAGAGAGGAAATCACGCTCACGAAATCACGTTTTTGGATTACGGCGAAATCCCTGTATCATATGCTTAGAAACTTCAGAGGTTGCACATGGATAACCAAGATTATAACATTACTAATATGTATTGGATCAGCATTTTAGGTCCCCTTTAATTTGAAAGTTGTTGCCCATGCGTGGGCAGTTGAATTCTTCAATGTCAGATGAGTTTGAGCAGTGGGTGCAATGCCCGCAGTGGTAAACCTATGGCTTGAGTTGGTAACCAGGAGAAGAGCAGTTTATTAATGTTAGAATGGACCAGCCGATCTCTGCGATTTTGCGCATGCAAAAGGAAATTTAAAGGGGTTGAACAGAAATCTCCTTAAGAGATGGGTCGCTTTTGAGGATGTTCCAATATTTGAGGACAATATGTTCAATCCTACCTGCCAAGCATTGTATTCTGTGGGAAAACAGAGGTGAGGGGAATCTTAACCCTGGATCTTTTTGACAAGACGCCATCTTTCCGAGTGCATTACTTTCTGACAGGGAAAATCAATACGCTCGCTATATGGAATCCCCTGGTTCGAAAGCGCTTCCTCATATCAATTGCTTTAGCGTGAAAATCAAAATTGTAGCTGCAATGTCTACACAACTGAAGAAACTGACCAATAGGGATGTTCTAAATCAGCCATCTGTGGTTATTACTGTCAGCTCTCAGGGGTGTATTCTTGCAAAGCGGTTTACAAAAAATTGTTTTCTGTAATGTGCCGCTGTCCTCTTTGTAGATGGTTAAATGTAGGAAATTAATCTCAGTGAAACTATATTCCGATATAGCCTTTTGGTTTCAATGAGGAAATGAATTTGTCCTATTCCTGTTTCGTTCTGCTTTATATATTCCAATGTGTTATAGTATTTTTTTTTTATTAACATTGCGTATTCTTCTCCCTCCAATGAGATGTTGTTGTTTGTTAATGGGAGGGGCTCTCTTACTTTTTTATTAATTCTCGAATGTGTGTGTTAGGTCATTGGCTATATTATTTGAATGTATTCACTTTGTCTAGTGGGAAGTGGTCGCTCTTTTTTGAAGGGATATTTAACTGTCTATTCTAGTCTTGGCCCTCTGTTTGACACTGAGGAAGACTTTGTGCTGAAACATTGGTCACCTGCACAACAATAAATCATCAATTATTCCTGTCATGGTTTGGAGGTATTGAGAGCTTTGTTGCTCTCGTCCGGGACGATATCGTTTTGCGCCCTATCGGATTCCTGGGCCAGCTGGCATTAATTGGGGGCGTTACCTGGACTCCATTTAAGCTCCTATTCTGCCTCGCTCTCGTTGCTAGAGTGTCAGTGTTTCTATTGCGCTTTAGCCGGTAAGGTCTCTTGAAAGAGTATTGTCAGGGACTTAGCTGCATAACAGGTTTAGTGTTAGTGAGCAAGGGAATCTTTGGTTTATTTCCCTTTTCTTTTGGTTTCCTCGAGCTCGCCTGTTTTTCAGCCGCAGACTTCGTCATCTCGTTGTTTCAATCTGTTTTGGTCTCTCAGCACGCTGCGGGTTTTGCCTTTTATTGCCCGCTGCTCTTGGGTCCAACTTCCAGCACCCATCACAATTACTGTGTGCTCCAAGACTTGTTCCTTTGATATTTGATATATATCCCCTTTTTTTTGAGAGGCATCAGTTTTTGGCTTTTATTAACCCGAGGCGCGGCGGCAGGTTACAGTAGTCTGTCATTCTGTGGGTCTGTCTGTCATTCCGGTCTATTTGAGCTCTCCTCGTGACTCAAACTTTGCAATCTGTACATAGTTACACTTCTAATCTTCATAGAAACAATTAAAATATGGCCGATTTTTCGAACAAGCCTTCGTTCGGTAGAAAAAGCAGGCAAAAGCTAAGAAGTTTAAGTTTCGCTACACGTAACGTACGATATACCGGTACGCGATAATGTGGCCGTGGGTGGGGTCAAGAGTGGGTTAAAAGCTCACACCTTAGCACCGAGGGTTTAGCACTTCAGTACTCTAGTTTTTCCAACTGAAGCGCGTATTTCTCCTCAGTTTCAGTAAATATTCTGCATGGCTCTGTACAAGACTGAAAGTGGTGGGTAAATATATGATAATAATAATAATTGAATGAGCGAATAAATAAAAGGTTTGTAAGTACAAAAAATTTTGTAAATAAATAAAATATGTGAATACAAAAATATGAGTCTTAACTGTTTTTTCAGGCTCTGTAATCACAGGTAATAGGGTCCTGTGGGGAGAGGGACCACCCACATCCAGCCCCTTCCCCTCACCCCAGAGTAAAAACCTAGGGGAGACACTATAATTGTTTTCAGAAGTGTTCCTGAGCCCATGGATTGATTTCCACCACAGAATCCTATCTGTTTTTAATGCATTGCTGCCTAAGGGCCTTTACTGAATGGCCATGGCCATGATATTTTGTTTTTTGACCTTGTCCCTTGTGTACACAAATTTCTGTGGATTCTCTGAATCTTTTGATGAGATTATGTATGGCAGATAATGAAATCACCAAATAATTAGCAATTTTACATTTGCCATGTGATTTTACGCAAAATAGTGAAGGCCTCACCATCTCCTGAAAGATCCAACCCCTCTGAAATGCTGTTTTCATACCCAATGACCCATTGCTAACTAACATAATTAGTTGTGAGATTTTCCATCTGGTGTGTGTGTGTGTGTGTGTGTGTGTGTTTATATATATATATATATATATATATATATATATATATATATTTTTTTTTTTTTTTTTTTTTTTCAACATGCAACTTTTCTTGTCTTTTAGTGCCCCATCTAAAATTTTTTGAAACATGTTACCAGCATCAAATTGAAACTGAGCTCATATTTTTCAAAAAATAATAAAATGTATTAGGGCCCAAGTCAGCATGCAACGTTGTTACACTTGACTACATTTTAGCTGACAACTCTTTAACAAATAATGATTTCAGCATATGTAATATGTCATTAGATAGGTCTTCATGAGTACTTTCAGAGAAACTAATGAGTTTTTTTTATTTATGGGGGGCTTTTCACATGAACCTTATTAAGGTTTTCACATGAATATTTCAAGCAGAAAGTGCTGTTCATATTACAATTTTCATTTGCTTGGAAATATTGTTAACTATAAGAAAAAAAAGTTTTGTGGCAAAATATTGAAAAATACATTTTTTATGGGGGTTTAAGTGAGAGAAGGTTGCGCGACACTGTTACCGCGACACTTTTACACAATTGTTCCCCACTAATTTCTATTGAAATCTGAATGAAAAAACAATCAAAAGTATCATCTTTATTGATTAATTATATTACATTCATACGACAAATGATACAAATATTACACACATTACATTTCACCAAGCTGAAGGTCACTGATCTGCCCTGATAGCATGTTGAAGGTTGCTCTGTCTGAACAGGTTCCACACTTGCCAAACAAACAAGCCTCAGAAGACTTCTCACAGACAATAGTCTCTAAGAGTAAGGAATGGAATGGTTCAAGTGAAAAATCTGAACCGTTCGGTTCTCTCGTCACAGTTTAGGGCATGTACGTATCGTTCGGTTCAAGGCATCCTCGGAAATTAAATTTATCAGTTGGAGCGAATGAGTGTCGAGTTCAGGTCAGTGTTTTTGTGCTGAAAATGACAAAATGTTCAATAGGCACCAGTCAGGCTGCATTTTTATTTAAGTGACACTTGAAACCTAGGCGGTGCCTCAAATCGCGCACTTCCACACTTCGAATACCTATTTTGAGTGCATAAGTGTGTTCACACTGACAAGTACAGCAAAAGGCAGTGCACTGCCAGTACCCGGATGATGCACTCATTACGGACAAAAAGTTGAGTGCAGAACGTTGGAGACTTCACACCCTCAACGGTCGCCATCTTGGCTACGTGACGGAAGAGGAGGGACTTTCAGCTTTTGTGATAAAGGCGGCGAAGAGGATGCGGTGTTCACTGAAATGTACAGATGTAAGTGTAACCGGCTCTCTTGTTCTGTAAAACTGCATTTGGGATAATTCATGTTGGTTAAAAAGGATCAGCACGGTGTCCCCTTTCGGGTGCCGTAGAGCTAGAAGAGGAGATGTTGGCAGACTTCCGCCTTGTTTTGGTTATGTGGAGGTATGCTGAGAAAACAGTAAAAGAAGACAAGCAGTTGTTGCTTTGTGCTCCCAAATCCGACTCCGCGTCTTTTATGTCCTTAATTACACCTACGTATTATTAGGCGAGCCTAAGCCACTCGGTTACATTGGTGGCAGCGGTGGGATTTCGCGAACTGCTGAAAGTGCGTCCCATTGTGCTTATTGGACTGTTTTATTTTATGGGTTGTTGCTTGATTCGCTTAGCTGCTATAGTATCGCTAGCTACCTGCCCAGCTGAAGGGGTAACAGTCTTTAGAGTGAAAAAAATTAAATAAAAAGCCTGTACGCTGCTGCTGCGTTTCGGATATGTGGCGTGGAGATGAGGACTCTTTTAAGCCCTACACGGGGCGATTCGTCAGGAGCTCTCTTGGCAGAGAGTTTGGAATCAACCTACCTGCTCCGTTTGCTGGTGACGGGAGCCAGAGTTTCCTGAGCTGGGTGCGACTATTGGAAGTGGCCGTAAATGCGTCGTCGGACGGCGGTGACTGCAGTGACGAGTTGGTGAGGATTCTTCCTACTCGTCTTACCAAGTCAGCTTTTCTGCTATGGGATAGCCTTCCCGTGGCGGTCAAGACAGATTATTCAGCTGTTAAAGAGAGGCTCGGGGCGGCGTTTGGACAGAGGCAGTTCATGGATCGCTTCAGAGCCAGCCTCTCGGCTCGCGTGCGCTCTCTGGGTGAGAGCTTGGAGGTGTATGCTGCCGACGTGAGCCGGTTGGTTGCTGAGGCATTCCCGGACTACGGCGACGTCGCACAGAGGGAGGAGAAGTTTCGGCGCTTTCTCGCCGGCCTGGACCCGGCGCTGAGAGCCAAGTGTCTGGAGCAGGGTGCCACTGATTTGGAGGAGGCGCTAATCATAGCAGAACGCTGTGAAAATGCCAGGGTGGCCCTACAGAGGGACTGTGTGAGTACTTATGTGGGTGCTGCTTATGTGGGGGAGAATAAAACTGTGCAGTGTCAGCTTCCGGCAGCCTGCAGAGGGCTGTTGATAGACTGACGGAGGATATGTTCACTATGAGACTGGAAATGAAGGAGATGTATGAGGAAAATCAGAGACTGAGGGCCAGGACCGATGACCGGAGAGAACGTGGATTCCGCTCGCCTTCCAGGGGGCGCTGTGGCTGCACCTGTGGTGAATTTGGATGTCAGTCGAGGGGCCCCCGTGATGGATATCGGGGTCGCTCTCCAGATCGTGGCTTGGTTCCGGCTAAAGGAAGCTTCACTGAACGTGAACATATTCGTGACTCTGAGGTACCGGTGTCCCCCGCCGATAAACCATCTGGGGGCAGGAGCCCTAGCCCCGCGTGGCGAGCCCGACGTGAGTGGGAGGCAAAGAAGCGTGGGGTGCGTTTCCTGTCGCAGCAGCCAGGCACTGACAACCATCACCAGGGAAACGGTCAGTAGCTGGTGTTGAGGCCCAAACACCGGCTCTCCTTACTGAGGGCCCTCAACCAAATGACATGTCGGAGGACATTGCTTGTGTGGAAAGCGGGGACTCCCCCACCTCTTATGTCAGGGGGGTGATTGAAGGAAGTGAGGTCCCCGTGTTAGTGGACTCAGGGGCCCATGTGTCATTGATTAGCGCAGACTTTCGTATGTCAGTGCCCGCTCTTAGAAATCGGCCCCTGAAAAAGAACTACATTGACTCACGTGCAGTCAACGGACAGATGTTGGACACATTGGGCGCACTTGACGTAACCTTCCGATTGGGCTCCACGTGCTGGCAGCACACCTTTTATGTGTTGAGGGAATCTACTCAAAATGTTTTGCTTGGTCTGGACTTTTTGAAAAAAAACCATGCACTGCTGGATTTTGGGAGAAGTGTGCTGCAGTTATGGGATGTCACGGTGCCTCTGCTACGGGGAGGTGAATTGATTCCCGTGTGCTGTAATGTGACACTGTCTGATGTCCTGACTATTCCCCCCTTGAGCGAGGCTCTGGTGCCCGTGACTGTTTGTTCCCCCAGCGGCGCTAGATTACCTGACAGGGACTTTGAGGGATACCTGGAACCCAATGTTCCCGAAAAGACTGGACTAATAGTTGCTCACGCAGTAAGTAGTGTGAAAAATGGTGTCACACTAGCCCGTGTTCTCAATCCCTCCGGGGAGGCAGTCAAGCTAAAACAGGGGCTGCACCTCGGGGAACTTCACCCAGTAGGGGAAAATGATATTGTGACACCGCCACGTCCTGTTCGCATGGGTGTAACCACCCCGCCAGCTGTTGTGGGCCCTGTCGCCTTGAATGAGTCACCTATCACAGCACAGCAGAGAGCGGAGCTGTTAGCGCTCCTGGAAAAATTTGCTGGTGTTTTTAACCTGTCCGACAGAAATGCAGGCAGGTGCACGCTGGTTGAACATCATATTAGAACTGGTGGCCACGCCCCCATCAAACAGCGTGCCTACCGGGCGTCTCTCGCAAAAAGGGCAGAGATCGAACGGCAAGTGGCTGGTCTGCTGGCTGATGGGCTAGTGGAGGAGAGTTGCAGTCCTTGGGCGTCCCCAGTGGTGCTGGTTAAAAAAAAAGGGGGACAGTGGAGATTCTGCATCGACTATCGTCGCCTCAACTCTGTCACAATCAAGGACTCGCACCCCCTGCCCAGAGTGGATGATAGCCTTGATGCCCTGGCTGGCTCCTCCTGGTTCAGCACACTTGACTTTTCAAATGGCTACTGGCAGGTTGAAGTGGCTGAGGAGGACCGGGAGAAGACCGCCTTCACGACTGGCAGAGGTTTGTACCAGTGGCGAGCTATGCCTATGGGGTTGACAAATTCTCCAGCCACATTCCAAAGAATGATGGAGCTCGTTCTAAGAGGCCTGCCTTGGCACATATGCATGGTCTACTTGGACGATATTCTGATATACAGCCGTTCGTTTGAAGATCACCTGCTGCACCTTGAGCAGGTCCTGTCCAGAATACAGCAAGCGGGCCTGAAGCTCAATCCAAAAAAATGCCACTTTGCCAGAGACCATGTGGTTTTTCTGGGCCACGTGGTCTCACGTGAGGGCCTCCAACCAGACCCAAGGAACACTGAAAAAGTGAGCACCTGGCCTACCCCCCGCACTCCATCCGAGGTCAGGGCTTTCGTGGGTCTGTGTTCCTATTACAGGAGGTTTGTGAGGAACTTCTCACAACATGCGGCGCCCTTAAATCATCTGGCAGGGAAGAATGTGCCCTTTGAGTGGACGGCGGAGTGTGATGCGGCTTTTTCCTACCTGAAACAAGTGCTTACCTGTTCTCCCGTGGTGACGCTGCCGAACTTTGCACTCCCCTTTAAAATTTACACTGATGCCTCAAAGGATGCAGTTGGGGCGGTCCTTGCGCAGGATGTTGGGGGGCTTGAGAGAGTTGTGTCCTATGCCAGCCAGGCTCTCACACACACACAGAAGCGGTGGTCCACTTTTGATAGAGAACTGTGGGCAGTGGTGTGGGCAGTGCGTGAATTCAAACATTATGTGGGACTGTCCAAGTTCTCTGTTATAACCGATCACCGCCCTTTGTTGGGTCTGAGGCGCATGGCCATGGACAACGACCCCACAGGACGCAGAAGTAGGTGGGTCCTAGAACTGGACCCATTTGACTGGGTCATGGTCCACAAGGATGGTTTCTGTCATAAAAATGCAGATGCCCTGTCTCGCCGACCTTCTTCTCCTACCCCATCCGCTTCAGAGCCCTGTGCAGCTGAGGGGCTCACAGTTGCCGCTGTCGGGGAGCTGGACAAGTCAATATTTCTCGAGTCGACACATGGGGATATGAGTCAGGATTCTGCCTACTCGCTTTGTGGCAGTGAGTCTGAGCTGCTGTCCTTGCAGCGGGAGGACCCAGACATTAGCACTGTGGTGGCTTGGTTGGCACAGGGCGCAATAAGACCGCCACACAGGCATCTGAGGGGGTCTTCTGCTAATCTGAGAAAACTATGGACTGAGTTTAACCGTTTATCTCTCATGGAGGGCCTGCTGTGCCGGACAGTGCTGACTGCACCCTCAGGGGAGGGGCAGATCCAGGTGGTGGTCCCCTCTAGTCTAGTGCCTGAACTTCTGGCGCAGTTACATGGAGGGCTGGCTGCCGCACACTTTTCAGCAGAGCGGGTGTGGGAGAAGGCCAGGCAGTCCTACTATTGGCCTTTTATGTTGAGAGACATAAAGCATTGGTGTGAACAATGCCGAGCCTGCCAGACTCGCAGGTGCCCGGTCCCCAAGCAGAAAGCCCCCATGGGGGGGTCTCGCGTAACCCGCCCAATGCAGAGAGTGGCGGCGGACATTTTGGAGTTGCCTTTGACCTCCCGTGGGAACAGGTATATCCTAGTAGTAGAAGACTACTTTACAAAATATGTGAACTTGTATGCTTTACAGAATCAAACTGCCCACACTGTAGCTCATTGCCTGTTTGAGGATTACGTGCTAGTGCACGGTGTCCCGGAAATTCTGCACACTGACCAGGGCCGCCAGTTTGAGGCGGAGGTGATTCAGGGCCTCTGTCACCTGGTAGGGATGAAGAAGACGCGCACTACTGCCTACAACCCCAAGTTGGATGGCATGGTGGAGCGTCATAATCGAACACTGATCGATCAGCTGGCCAAAATGTTGCTTTCTCATGGGGGTGAGTGGGATATGTACGTGATGCAAGTTGCTTTTGCATATAACACATCCAAACATTCCAGTACACTGTTCACCCCTTTCTACCTCATGCATGGACGTGAGGCACAAATTCCGGCTGAAATGCACGTGCCCTCGGGTATACTGGACTTCCGGGGCTCTGGATCGTCGGCGGATTATGCGTTATCCATGGCGGATCGGCTGGAGTCAGCTTTCAGCATAGCTAGGCTCAATTCTACGGAGGCCCATGAGAGGCAGAAGCTGTATTATGATGAGGGCAGTTGCCACCGTGCCTACAGAGTGGATGCCCTAGTGTGGCTGAATAACCCCACTGAGAGCCGGACCAAGCTGGCGCCGCACTGGAAGGGCCCTTATCAGGTCGTGCAGGTACTGGCTTCAGGAGGGGAAGCTGCACTAACTTACCGCATCATCAACCCCCTGGACTCAATGGAACGAGCTCAAGTTGTTCATCATGACAGGCTTAAGCCCTACACATTGCCCCTGCCAGCACAGGCCATTCCTGCTTCTCCATGTGTCATGTCCTCTCCCTATGTTGGAGATCCCACTACCTCTCAGTTTGCCGAGCTTGAGGTTCAACCTGAACTGGGGGGGGATTCTGGGGAGCTAGAGCCTCTGCAGTCTCGCCGAGGGCGAGGGGTGAGACCCCCTTCGCACCTGAAAGACTTTATTAGGTTTTGAGTTTTGCCTGTTCCTATATTCTTATTCTTATTTGTTTTTCCCCCCCTTTTTGTGTCAATATATGCATTTCTTAGTTGCTGTTTAGTAAGGGGAATTGTGTAATTATTTCACTTGTTTCTTACTTATGTGCCTAGTGGATGCTATGTGCCGAAACGGGGACGTTTCAACTTAAGGGGGGGACGTATGTAACCGGCTCTCTTGTTCTGTAAAACTGCATTTGGGATAATTCATGTTGGTTAAAAAGGATCAGCACGGTGTCCCCTTTTGGGTGCCGTAGAGCTAGAAGAGGAGATGTTGGCAGACTTCCGCCTTGTTTTGGTTATGTGGAGGTATGCTGAGAAAACAGTAAAAGAAGACAAGCAGTTGTTGCTTTGTGCTCCCAAATCCGACTCCGCGTCTTTTATGTCCTTAATTACACCTACGTATTATTAGGCGAGCCTAAGCCACTCGGTTACATAAGTTTTACGTATGTTCACTTCCCCTCTAAGAACCACTATATTGTTATCAGATTTAAGTCTTAAATGTGTAGCTACATTGCATTAATATGGCTGTTTATGGATAATAAGTTTGCACCGAAAACGCAAATGCTAGCTAACTGGCAGCAGTACAGTTTGATCTGGCGTTGACGTTAACAGGCACGCTAGTTAGTCAGATCTCGTGAACAGTTATGTGTGTAGTGGAATATGCTTCTTGCGAATGCGTGTTAAAATTATCGTGAATATTTAATTAGTCGGGAATATCTGTTAAATGCGGCTTCTGTCGTTAGATCTGTAAAGTCAGCTGGTAGTTATCTGGTCAGAGTCGGACACCCCACACGTATCAGCAGTAAGTTAACTTCTTCGTGAATTGTTTTCTGCCCTGATTATAAGTTTTTGTCTTTGGTAGTTTTAGGGGACGGACGACAATACGAGGTCTCATGACATGTGGCGCTGATAACGCTATTCTATTCACAGCGAGACAAAATGATGCCGCGAATGGTCACGAATAAGTGAATACATATCTGTAAAATATGCTAACATTATGTACTATCATGAAGCCTTCCCTATATCAGCACATTACTGTATGTAGACATTGATGTTAGTGTATGGGGTTTCAATACATTGGTGTAACACAAGTAGTATTTATTTAGGATGTGCATTGCTGTTCCAGACCTGGAGTTGAGGGTGTTCCCAGCCTTCTGTACGAGTTGATGAAAAGGTGACTTTAGCATGTTGGTTTAATGCTGTATTTAGTCAAACCTGCTGTATGAATGCATTCATGACGAATCTGACTGAAATAACTTGGCTACTTGCTTTTTTGCCAGTGAAAATAGTTGGTAGCCATGAAATAATGTAATACTTTACCGTGTGTGGATTCCACAGCAATGGCTGGTCGCCAGCACTGAGTTAGACCTGCTGTTGATATGTAATGACTTATGTATAATGTTTGGTCTACTCTCAGTTTAAAGTGCTCATGACACAAATTCACTGAGGATGACTTTATCACTGACATGTTGCCATAGTTTTTGGCCAATTTACCATTTCTATTCAGCACAGAAGCTCTTCTGAATAATGAAATTGAAGGAGGAGCATGAGTTTGGAAAGAAAAACATTTGAAATGTTTCATCTGAAAACAGGATATTTTTCATTTTCTTAGCAGTCCATCCTGTGCCAGACCCTCAGTGCCCCAGAACTGGGGTCAGCACTGAGGGGGCGAGGCCACTGCTGCAGAAGCCTGGCAGAGGGTATTTCTGCTTGGAGTGTATGGTGATGTCCTTCAACAACTTCACATCACGTGCCGACCCAGGAAACACCAATGAACTCATCACTGAGCTCTGTTATGTGGTCACAGACAGCCATAAACTGACTCCGATAGTTTCACTGCTCGTTTGTGGACTGCACAGTAGTTGGTGAGACTGGTCACAAAGCAATGTGTGGCACCACTGACCACCCAAAATGGGCAGACTGGAGTCTCAATGATGGGTCCTCAGCCATGTCCAGATGTTTTGCTGCGGATGGTCATCAGAGCATTAAAGGATGCTGTTAAAGAAATTTTGATTTTATATTCCCAGTATTACCTTCACAAGAGAAAACTCAAGACGATTCAGGAAAAAATCAGTCGGAGGCAGAGAAGTTAATATCCAAGCCAAAGTCCGTTTACTTTTTTGCAAAAAAGGATCCCCACATACAGAAGTTCAGGTCAAGATGGAGGATACACAATTAGAAAGTTCTCTGGTATTTGTAGGAATACTCCATGGCGTTCTCCTCCCCCCGTGCTGATTTACACATCACGCAAGCCTTGCGTCACACGCAACTGAGTCAAGTTGGTACGTAACCACGTCAAGTTGTCTAGGGATACACACACATCTTGCCAGGGAGGAGAGCACCTGCCTTCTCTCTCAGCTCTGGCTCCAGCTTATCTTGTTATGGATTCCGGAGCTTTCTATGAACACAAACTTAGAGAAAGAGAAAAACATCTTGCCCTTGGTACAGACGTTCAAGTTGTCATGACTTTAGATAAATAGACTTTAGAGGCTACATGTCATGACTCACTAGTACAGTTATGCAGGCCCCTGCTAAATCAGAAATATGCAAGCACACACACACTCTAGGCCTATGAAGTTGTGAACTAAAACAGAATATGAGCAAGCAAGGATAAGCAATTAATAATAATTAATCAATAAAAAATGTTTTCACAATGCCCTGGAGAGGCGGAGGTCCCTTCTGGTCACTTTGACCATAAAAGTACACTGCGCATACTGGTACAGTGGCCTTTAGCTGGCGGAACTGTCTGAGAGGCTGGAGAAAAACTGATTTGTGTGCCTTTTAAATAAAATGGCAGTGAACTTTTTTCATTTTGGTTTGTGTCTTCCTTTGCAATAGAGATTTTGCATGACTGTGGTAAGCTCTATGTAACACAGTTGGGCATGACTGAATAACGGTCACAAACTATTTATGTCAATTTTGTTGGGTGTACTTTGACTTCTATATTCAAGGTGTGTTGGGGTGAAGGGCAATTTTCGTACAGTATGGGTTATTCTGCTAAACTGAGTTGCAATTTTTTGATACCTGATTTTTCCCCTTGTTACTATCGGACTATTCCACGAGTAACGAAATGGATATATTATCCTCTGCAATGTTGTCACTGGTGACTAGAACGAACGACATCCTTATTGGTTTTCCGTTATTAATTTAAATTAACATAACGTGAACTCTGAAAAACGTCAACACTATCCACTGTGATCAGTTGTAGTTAAGGCAAGACACAGCATTTGAATCCACGCTATTCAGCCAATCTTTGTTTTCTTACTTTAAATTTAGCTGACATGTAGGGTAGGTTAGGCAACCTGCATTTCATTTACGGATGTGAAGTTAACAGAATAGTCTCCATTAATTAAACAACTCTGAATAGAGTTTACTATTTAATCGCGGCGAAATTACATCATGGTGGGGACTGTGTTTGATGGTATAAATGAAAAATCTCGCTGGACTACGAGTTAATGAAGCCAAATGATCGAAAACGGGTTTAGACGAGTTAAAATGGATTGTTTTCTATGCCTCCCTTAATTACAGCCGCGCAGTCGTAAGAGTTCTGAGCTTTCAAGTGAAAAATCACTCAAGCGAGAGTACAGATTATAATTGGTTGCCCCTGTTTGATGCATGGATATTGCCGATCAGCTCCGTCCTGTCCGTGGACCATGTCTATTACAAAATATGTAAATAAACATACAGGCACGTTTTTAGTCAGTAGGACAAGGAGGAATGATGGCGATGTAATTTCGACTAAGCCTGAAACGGGGCACTCACAAACAGGCAAAATAAAAGGATATTCACGTTTGACGAACTGCATTGAGCAACTAAGCCGGCAGATGCGTTTTGGGCTCAGAGGTTTTGTATACATGATTAAATAGAAGAAGAAGCGGCCGCGATCATCATTTCCGGTCAGTGCACAGCGACAGGGCTCGATATGGAACTGCACTACCCTGTCGAAATAAGCGCACTTCGCTAGTGCACACAGTGCACTCCATAGAAGTGTACTACTGGAAGTGCGCGATTTGAGAGACAGCCCTAGGCTGCGTCCGAATAGTAAAAAAATACGTCCTGTTCACCAATTCCCAATCCCTTCAGTGGCGTCCCCTGAACTGGGAAATGGGGGGAGGGGAACACGTTTTCCAATTATAGCAATAATCCATTGGCAATTGATGACACGGCTTCTCTCACCATTCGATCTAACGGCAATTGGCTAAATTCAGTACAGAAAAAATATTTACTCATAATAGGCCTATGCTTTACGAAGGACAAACTGCTCTGAAACTTCACATCAGGTGATTTAACTTGTGCTTCACCATTGTTTAAATTCCTTGTTCAAAAATGGAAAAATTTCCATGCATAAGACTTCCAATTCCATGTGAGAACCTCTGAAATTTAGGTTGATTAAACAGTGACTGATCCGCTTCCAATGTAATATCGCCTCTCATTTTTGTTACAGTGTGGGTTGATTTAAAAGTGGGACTCGCCAGTTAAATATAAAAAGCATGAGACTCAAGCCATATGTGTGAGAGCTGACAGGTATGCGATTTTGAATAACGCTGATTTAAATGTAGCAAATATTCGTCCAGATGAATGATTGTCATCTTACCTAAACATGGAGAACTAGCAGCACCTGATATTGTGGAGTGTTCTTGGAGTGCATCTATTGTTTATTCTGAAAATGATTGAGAACGTGTCAGGACAATAAGGGAATCCGAATACACTCACACTAGGCAACGTGATAATGCATCTCTCGCCAGTCATGTTCATTTGTTTTTGTGATTGGCCGGATTAATGGCAGTCGCTTTAAACATTGCTGCCGCAAGGGACTGTGGGAAAGCCTAATCCCCTTTCTTTTCGAAAAGAACGTTTTTCTGTACCCTATGCTGAAGCAGGAAAATTAAGAAGCACAGAGACACCTTTTCTTAACATTTAACCCCTTTGAGCAGATTACAAATAACGCCAATTGTTCCTGTTGTGAATGAGCAAATTTAAGGCTGTATACCTCAGTATTTGTGTCATAGAGACTGCGGGAAATTATTCCAGAGAAGCAAGACATTTGGAAATTCAATGTCTGTCTAGTCTAGTGTTTATGTTCCTTATGTTCTTAGCCAAAATTTTGTTTGTTGTAAACTTTTTTGCCAAATAAATGAAAAGTATGTTGAAATTGACAATGCTTCCCCTCCTGCTGTACAAAAAAAACAAAAAAACATACCGAACCGAAAACTGTGACGCCAAAATCGTGATACAGACCGAACCGTGAATTTTGTGAACCGTTCCACCCCTATTAAGAGTTCATGGTGGTCAGCTGGCAGGCACTTGAGGTAGCAGATGAACTAGAGCAGCAGGTTCATATTCTCATGGTAGACACACACGCAGACGTTGTGGGGGATGTTGTCTCTGAAGAGGACTACATCTGGCCGCAGGCACTGGAAGGAGGTCAGGCTGATGGTGTCATCAGGGAACTCCTGCTTTTAGAGGTTGTAGGCCTCCCAGATGGTCATCACTAGGTAGCACCGCAGCTCTGTCACCTTCTCACCATCCCGGATGGTGATGTAGTCCTTGCGACCAGGGGCTGTCCAGCTGATGTCTTGATAAAGGTAGAAGTCTGTGACTCTGGAATGGACCTCATCTGGAACTTGTGTGCTGATTTAGGTGGAGTAGGCGGCACAGGGACACTGACAGGCACCGGATTCTGCTTGACGATCTCCTTGATGACTGCTTGGCGCTTTCTTTGGAAGATGACTGGAGATTCTACGGACTGCATGGGTCTGACTGGAAGACTGGCGACGCTGCTCAGCAAGCTGTGCTTCCTTCTTGGCTGCTCTGTGTTTAGCTCTACATTCTCTGATCTCGGCACGGACAGCCTCAGGATCGCCGGCTTTGGCTGCTCTGTTTTGGTCTGAGACAACAGCTTTCCTGGCATCAGGATTTTCAGCCTTGTGTTCTCTGTAACGCCTGGTCCTCTCAGCTGCACTGAGAACCATTCTGGAACTTTGAGATGACTTGTAGACAGTAGTAATGTTAAGCAATGTTGTTGTAGTACTTGTATTGAGAGCAATTGGAATGTGACAACTGGTGGTCCAGGAGGGGTATTTAGGGGCCCCTGCGAGAATCAAGTGGCCAATCATCTTTTCCTAAATGAATCGGGCCTTCCCAGTTGACCCAATTTAAAAAAAAATCATAGCTATCTAGTTCAAAGCTTTAAGGGGCGGCTTCATCTTGTTTGTAAAATGAAATGTACCACCGGGTGTAAATCATCTTCTTAGACCAAGCTGCAAACTGGGAAGTATTTAGTGTAATTAAACATAAGACACAAAATCTGCTTGACCTTTGAGGGGTGGCTTCATTAAAATGAATAAATCAATACATACATTTAAATAGATTTAAGATATTCATGCCTGTATCAATTACTAACTTAATATTGCAAAACAAATATAATAAAATAATATTCTGCTTTAATTATTCTAATTAGTCACAATGTAACTGCACCAAACCTCAATGACGCCAAAAACGCAACACTGTTACAACTTTTTAAGAACTCATAATTAAAAAAATATTTTTTCAAAAAAGTAATCATCCAAAATTTTTCCTTATAGTATAAAACCTTGTTTTCTGAGAATATGGATTTTTTTTCTCAAATATAAATATTGAAAATTTAAATATAATGTTTGGCACAACACTGTTACATGTACATCTTTTGCGACCCTTCATCTTTAAGTGACCTAAAATTGTAGAGTTTGGGCTGTATAAAAAGTAGTAGAAAATCTATAGAAATGACTGAGATTGTTATATCATGGTTCTGGTGTATGAAAATCGATATAAAAAAATCCAGGGGGAAACAAAGGCACACACTCAGTGAGTGGCTAAATCATAAAACAAAAACTGGACCAAACTAAACTGATGGAAAACACTGGGAGACTAGACAAGAGCAGACAAGACGTGGGCGTAGCAAAATACAAGACTCGAAAATAGCACGAAGGAAATACTCGGGAAGGCACAGGAGCTGAGATTTCTCAATGCTGAGCTGAGTCTAACAGTTCCATTTGCTTCACTCTGCCCACTGATAAACACAGGGGAGGAGGCTGGACTCAGAAGGCAATCTCGAATGGAAACAGAAACACATGGGATTAACAATGATGACTCAAGACAAGACACTGAGACAATCAATCAAACTAGACGGTTTAGATTAGCGTAATCTAAACATGACGAGTAAAAAGCACCACGAGAGAAGCAAAGGAAAGCATAGCTTTAAACGCAGTTAAACGGGAAAGCTTAGGAAGAAATTACAAAAGCTAGAAACACTCGCACTCGCCAATGAGTTAATTAAGATTAATACTACATGACAAAATATATACAATCACCCTAAAATAAGTGCTGGTTAGTACGGGTTAGTACTTTTGTAATTATCCTATCAGAGCACGAATTCACTCAGAGTTTAGCTAGACCCAGAATTAAGCACACCAGGTGGAAACAATGAATAAAATACCACAGCCGAATCTGAAAGAGGAAACATGATTGGACAACGAGACCCAGGCATGCTGAAGGCAGTCACGGGACATCACTGGAGTTCGGGGAAGAGTGAATCAATCTGTAGACGGCGAGAATGAGAGCTGAAAAATAAAGCGAGAGTAAGGCACGGGGGGAAAAGCACAAAGACAAAACGGCACACATAAGGCAGAACCATAACATTTTAGATGTGTACTTTCAGGAAATATTATCATATTGGCATTTATTTCATTTAAATTTTTTTACCCCTTATGTGCAGTTTGGCTGACGTTAACCCATCAGTTTCCTCATTTTATTTCTTGTCTTTGTACTATTTTGAATTAAATGATTTACACATCATTGCATTGTTTAATTCACATTTTACACAGTGTCCCAGCCTCTCTGGAAACAGGGTTGTAAGATAAATGTGTTTAGTGTCATTATTCGTATTTTCTAAAATTGGTGGACATCTTATATATTCTGCCAGGTGCAGGCGAACTTATGAGCAAAATTGTACCTAAATAATTCAAATTTAATTAAATTAAACTGTACTTGCTTAGCATTTTTAACTGACGCTTTACAGTCACAGGAGGGTAGATGCCCAGCTTATGCCTGCAAAACAGTAAATAAGCTTTACTATTTGTTTTGCACTCAGCTGTAATTTCTGTAATCCAGCATTGCCCAACATTTTTCCGTCAATGTCACCCACCATCAAATTTTTAAGAATTTCCTATCCTACCAATTTTAAAAGTGTGAGGCATGCAGGCATTGATGTTACATGTTAACTGTCAGTCTAAACATCCTTTCAGGATTAAATGGTCTGACTTTTACAAGCATCTATAGTATTTCAACTTTCATGAATGGGATTTGTTTATTTTAATTCTCAAAAATTGTTCACAATTAGACTCATCTAACCTCACCTAATGGCACTACAGAGAGCCACAACTGCCACAATGATGCTGTAGTCCATTCCTTATGATGAGTTATCCAGTTTCCCAAGTTAAGAGGTTCACATTTTATGCCTTAATACATGTTTGTCATTCTGTATGAAAAAGTGCTGAATACCTAATTGTTGTTGTAGTTATCGTACAATGTAGTTTTACACTTCAGAGCTCTGACATGACATTATTGAAAAAGCAATGAGATTTACTTATGATTGACTAGCCATAGCTTAACTTCCCTGTCTCTATTCACATAGGTTGAAGAAGAGGAGCTGACAGGCTTTATCCGCCTTGAGAAATTTCTCCCAGTTATGACCAAGGTGCTGATAGAGCGCAGGTAAGTCATTAGTAACGTCAATGAAGAAATGCGACTGATGATGTTAGCAGTGGCACTCTAGTGAGCAAGGTCATGAAAATTGCCCGATGTAACAGGTTAATTAGAGGGGACCTATTATGCTTTTTTCATTTTCAAATTATATTAAAGCTGCAAGCAGTGTTAAACAGGCCCTCGTATCCTTGTACACGGTGTGGGTGTTGGCGAGATCCTGACAGGTGCAGGTTTGCATTTGCAACCATCGGACAGTGCAAGACTGTGTAAAATGTTATTTCCTGAGTGGAGTGCAAACACGTAACTCAAACATGACCCTGTTTTTGGGGGCGCTCTGAAGCCAACTGTCCATGCACAAGCTCAGACCAGCATGTTGAGATCACCCGAATGGGACTCTTAGCAAGCATGTGAGGTTCGGACCAGTTTTGACAGTGTTTGTTTCAGGAAGTACAACTTCCTATTTCATGCAACACGGAAATTCGCCATGCGCCATGGACACACCATACAAAAAAAAAATTGCTTGGTAATTTAAAATTATCAAGGCTTTAAAATGTCACCCAGTAAATGTGCAGTCAGTCTCATTGAATCTCTAGGAGTTCATTTATGGGTCATTCCATATAAAAATCAACCAAATCTGAAAGAAGTTCCCACCTGATCCCCTTGGAATCAACCGAGTTTTATAGTGCAATCACCACAGTATATTTGATGAATTCTTGCCAAATTTTACTTTAATCTTCTGAATATTCTGTGAGTTACATGTTCTAAAAATTCAGGGGGGTAGGTTGAAATGCCCCTGTCATTTTTTCTAGCATTATTGAGCCTCATAACTTCATGTGTGTTAGACCTTTTGAAAATAAAATCATTGGAGGCATTGGCATTATTTGTGGTGAAGTCCACCGTGACGCATATGAAACTGATAAACCTCGACGCAGAAGGAGTTCAATTCCACGGGAGAATCTCTTACATATGTGTTGATTGAATTATTTCTGACTACAGCAGGGGCACGTAAATATGTCACTAAAACTCATGCCGTATGCGTGACAGTTGACAGGTATGCGTCATTAATGAAAACTGACCACACCTAATAATTTTGAGAACTTTCTGAGTTTCTGTAATGGTAATTTAGATGAATGATTGAAAACAGGTCATGACCAATTATTATTTTTAAGGGATGGTTTGAGCTTCCCCCATCGCCAGTTCACCAGCTGCCACCGCCTCAAAGCCAATTGACCAAAACTCAAATTAGCATCAATTTGGCATCAAAAAGGTCTTCAGATGTCTTGCGTCAAATTTTAAGTCACTCGAATCAAATCTCCAGGAGAAGTTTGTTAACGCATGGAAATGGGTAAAATAGCACAAAAATAGCACAGTACAATCAAAATGGCTGACTTCCTGTTGGATGTAGGTCATGGCACCAAAAGACTTTTTTTTTTTTTTTTGTTCTAGGCACAGTGGATGTGCCCACGAAATTTCATACTTCTATGTGAAATGCAGAACGAGGGCTGCTTCATTGAAATTTTTTGGGGGACGCTGCAGAGCCAATTTGCCTGCCCATTTTCAAAGCCTGCAGAGAAATAACACCTTCGCCGGTCCTGATGTGTGTGCCAATTTTCATGAGTTTTTGAGCATTTTTACACCCCCAAAATTGGGATTCATTTTTGTAAATAATAACAATAACTGGAGATTGTTTTTAAGGCAAAAAACAAATCCCCCCACCCCAATGCACCCACCCCACATTGATGTTCACAGACATTTCGGAAGAAACTAGACAAGTAAATAACCTCAAAATAGCAAAAATCACATCTGCACGACCTGATGTGTGCAAATATTCATGGAAACATATCAAACGGTTTCTGAGTTATGGTCCGGAAATGGTAGGAATGCTGACGCGCGCACGGAGGTGCACACACAGGAAACCGGACAAAAGCAATATGTCTCCCCTCCCTTTGGGTAGAAAACATAATTGAAGCACTGATTACTAAAACCCCACAAGTCAAGTCAAGTGTGACTTATGGGGTTTTAGTAATAGGTGCTTCAATTCAAGCTGCAAGTAGTGTTGAAAGAGCCCTCGCACCCTTGTACATGGTTGCGACAGTGGAGAGATCTCGAAGGCAGCAGGTGTGCACAGCCATTGGACAGCGCTAGACTGTGTAAAATGTTATTTCCTGAGTGGAGTGCAAACACCACTACTGAAACAGGACCCTGTGGTAGGGGACTTTCTGAAGCACACTTTCCATGCGCACGCTCTGACCGGCATGCTGACATCTTGCAAATGGGACTCTTAAGTCTATGACCCTTGGACCAGTTTAGACAATGTTTGATTTAGTAAAAACAACTTCCTGTTTCATGGCGGATCGTGAAAATTGGCCATGCACCATGGACACACCATTTCACAAAAGCCCTGCAATATTACGTTACAATGGCGGACTTCCTGTTGGATTTAGGTTATGGTACGGAGGGAAAATTTTTACGTCTCAGCACATACCTCATGCTCACCAAATTTCACACACCTTCAGAGTGAGCCGAGGAGAGGACCCAGGTCGCTGGATGATTTAGAGAGATTGTGCAAAGAGGAATGGTCGAAGATCCCTCTTTCTGTATTCTCCCATCTTTCAGTGATTGTCCTGTGAAAGCCACACTGAAAACATGGACCTGCGACACATTACATCCATGCACACACTTCGGTATGAATGGCTTTTTGAAGGCATTAGCTAAAGCTAGCTTTTGCCCTCTAGCCACACATGCTATCATTACAAAGCTAAGCAAGCTGTTGTTGACCACAGACAATGACTCTACATTTATTAACTGACCTGAGCAGGATTAAAAACCATTAATCCAGCACTCACAGATCAAAGTAAAGAAATTTTATTTCGGCACAGGCAGCAATACACAAACGTTTTCAGCCGTGTACAGAGTATGACCCTTGAACCACCAACTTAGGTCATTTACTACAAAACCCAAAACCATTGAAGTTGTCGCATTATGTCAATCGTAGATAAAAACAGAATACAATGATTTGCAAATCCTTTTCAACTTATATTCAATTGAATACTCTGCAAAGACAAGATGTTTAATGTTCAAACTGAGAAACTTTTTTTTTTGCAAATAATCATTAACTTAGAATTTAAAGGCAGCAACACATTGCAAAAAAGTTGGGACAGGGGCCTTTTTACCACTGTTACATCCCCTTTCCTTTAAACGACACTCAGTAAACCATTGGGAACTGAGGAGACCAATTGTTGAAGCTTTTCAAGTGGAACTCTTTCCCATTCTTGCTTGATGTACAGCTTAAGTTGTTCAACAGTACGGGGTCTCCGTTGTCGTATTTTACACTTCATAATGCGCCACACATTTTCAATGGGAGACAGTTCTGGACTACAGGCAGGCCAGTCTAGTACCCGCACTCTTTTACTACGGAGCCATGCTGTTGTAACACGTGCAGAATGTGGCTTGGCATTGTCTTGCCGGAATAAGCAGGGGCGTCCATGAAAAAGACATTGCTTGGATGGCAACATATGTTGCTCCAAAACCTGTATGTACCTTTCAGCATTAATGGTGCCTTCACATATGAGTAAGTTGCCCATGTCTTGGTCACTAATACACCCCCATACCATCACAGACGCTGGCTTTTGAATTTTGGGCCTATAACAGTCCGGATGGTTCTTTTCCTCTTTGGTCAGGAGGACACGACGTCCACAGTTTCCAAAAACAGTTTGAAATGTGGACTCGCAGACCACAGAACACTTTTCCACTTTGCATCAGTCCATCTTAGATGAGCTTGGGCCCAGCAAAGCCGGTGGCGTTTCTGGGTGATGTTGATAAATGGCTTTAGCTTTGCATTGTAGAGTTTTAACTTGCACTTACAGATGTAGCGACGAACTGTTGTTACTGACAGTGGTTTTTATGAGGTGTTCCTGAGCCCATGTGGTGATGTCCATTACACACTGATGTCTGTTTTTGATGCAGTACCGCCTGAGGGATCGAAGGTCACGGGCATTCAATGTTGGTTTTCGGCCTTTTCGCTTAGGTGCAGTGATTTCCCCAGATTGTCTGAACCTTTTGATGATATTACGGACCATAAATGATGAAATACCTAAATTTCTTGCAATAGCTCGTTGAGGGGTGTTTTTGAACTGTTCAACAATCAGCTCACGCATTTGTTCACTAAGTGGTGACCTTCGCCCCATCCTTGTTTGTGAATGACTGAGCATTTCAGGGAAGCTGCTTTTATACCATATCATGGCACCCACCTGTTGCCAATTTGCCTGTTCACCTGTGGGATGTTCCAAATAAGTGTTTGATGAGCATTCCTCAACTCTCTCAGTCTTTTTTGCCACTTGTGCCAGCTTTTTTGAAACATGTTGCAGGCATCAAATTCTAAAAGAGCTAATATTTGCAAAAAATTACAAAGTTTACCTGTTCGAACATTAAGCAACTTGTCTGTGCAGTGTATTCAATTGAAAATAGGTTGAAAAGGATTTGCAAATCATTGTATTCTGTTTTTATTTACAATTTACACAACGTGCCAACTTCATTGGTTTTGTACTAGAGAATCATCTGAAAGAACATTTAGCAAGTAATTAAGTTAACTGCCATCAGGTGTGTAACATGTTTGGCTATAAAAAGGATGTCTTAGAGAGGCTGAGTTTCTCAGAAGTAAAGATCCAAAGATCAAATTGCAAAGGCTTTGAAGGTCTCATCATCCACAGAGCATAACATCATCAAAAGATACAGAGAAACTGGAAAAATCTCTGTGCGTAAGGGACAAGGCCGAAGACCTTCACTGGATGCCCGTGATCTTAAGTCCCTCAGGCGCCAATGCATCACTCAATGGCATGATTCTGTAATTGACATTGCTAAATGTGCCCAAGAATACTTCAAGAAGACACTGTCTGTAAACCCAGTCCGCTGTGCCATCCACAGATGCCACCTAAAACTCTATCATGCAAAAAGGAAGCCATTGTTGAGCATGATCCAGAAGCACCGCTGTGTTTTGCGGGCCAAGGCTGTAGCAAAGTTGCAAAGTGTCCTGTGGTCTGACGAGTCCAAATTTGACATTCTTGTCGGAAATCATAGGCGTTGTGTCCTCCGGGCTAAAGATGAGAAAGACCACCCCTCCTGTTATCAGCTTCCAGTTCAAAAGCCAGCATCTCTGATGGTATGGGGATGCATTAGTGCATATGGTGTGGGACACTTGCATATTTTAAAAAGCACCACGAATACTGAAATGTATATGAAGGTTTTAGAGCAACATATGCTACCCTCAAGACGACATCTATTCCAGGAAGACCTTGTGTATTTCAGCAGGACAATGCAAAACCACATACTGCAGCTATTACAACAGCATGGCTTCGTAATAGAACAGTCCGTGTGCTGAACTGGCCTGCCTGCAGTCCTGATATTTCACCAAATGAGAACATCTGACGTAAATTAAACGAAAAGTCCGTCAAAGGAGACCCAAAACTCTCCAGCAGCTGGAAGCCTGTATTAAACAAGAGTGGGATCAAATTCCAATGGCTAAACTCAAGAAACTTGTCTCCTCAATGCCCAGATGCCTCCACTCTGTGTTAAAAAGAAGGGGGAATGCTACATCATGGTAAACAGGCCCCTGTGCCAACTTTTGAGACCTGAAAGCAGCTCATTTTGTGGATAAAATTGTAAAATTTCTCAGTTTCAACATTTGCTGTTATCTCTGTTCTATTGTGAATAAAAACACTGGCTGGTGTGATTTGAAAGTCATTGCGTTTTGATTTTATTCACAATTTACACTTGTCCCCACTATTTTGGAATTGGGGTTGTTAAAAATAAATTAAAAAACTATAAAAGGTGTAATATCACTGTCAACCTCTAACAGTGCTGGTGGTTAATCCTATTGGGGACAAACAGAAGTATATCCACTGCTTCACCTTGATGTCACAACCCTTTTTACTCAAATTCACTTTTTTTGATGGAGTTGCTAGCTTGGTGAATGGGATGTTAGCAAAAAGTTGCCACAATACAGATGCTGGCTACAAATCATTCTTAAGGACTTAATTACAAGTGTAGTTAAGGTATTATGGTGACTGCATGTCACACTTCTTTCTGAATGTAATGTCCGTGCTTGCTTAGCCTGCAGATGTTACCTTTTCAAACTCATTGCGTAGTTTAATATTAATCTAGCTAGCTACTCAGTCATCTGTATTTAGACTTGCCTTTAGCTGAAGGATTATGACATCGGTCAGAGCACATTCCATAGAGGGGATGCCCCACATTCCCTCCTCGAAAAGCTTGTTTTTCAGGGGGTTAGGAATGGCAGGAATCAAACCACTGAGAAATCATGGGATTTGAAGGGGTTTTTTTTGCTTAAAAGTTTATATAATTCCTTTCTAGACATTCAAAAATATTACAACTTTCTCAAAAAAAAAAAAAAAAAGCCATAATAGATCTCCTTAAATGCATTGCTGCATAATGCAAGGTAACAAAATGTAATGAAGAAGTATACTCTTTGAAACAAATGTCAAAGGAGTGCAGCCTCAGCAGACTGCGTGAACCTAAGGTTACCTGCGCACTCACCTTACGTTCACCTCCCGCCAGGTTCCATCCGATTCCAGTAGAGCTTCTGCTCCAGGCGTTCAAGGTAAGTGACATATCTTACCGCACAGTCTGAAGCACATGGTGCAAATGCATTTGGGCATGTCCAAATCCATTTTTGCTTGTCTAACGGCAGGTTATTTGAACGCAAAGTAAGGCACATGTGTAAGAAGAGGTCAGGAGAACACCAGGCGCAAGATCCAGAAGTGTTTATTAAACAAAACTGGCAGACATGCCAGAAATAAAACACCGTGCAGGGGGAAACCGAAATACTCACTCCAAGAGTGGATACACTAAGAAAACAAAAACTGAGCCTAACTAGACTGACGGACACTCTGGGAGACTTAAACAAGGGGCAGACAAGACGTGGGTGCAGCAAAATACAAGACTCAGTCGGGAATCATACAAAGGAAATACTCGGAAGGCACGAGGAGCTGATTTCACCATGTAGATCTGAGTCAAACACAAGGATCCGTCTGACTTCCCCCCCTCCAACTCAGCCACATAAATAGTCACGAGATGGCGGATGCAGATGGCGACGTCGGTGGTTGCAGAAAGTTCAATGCTACTGAAGTCTATAAGAAAATGACACTACTTTGCCACCTGATTTATTATTTCATTCTTATTCTTTGAAATGCCTTCTTGTGAAAAAAAAAATATATTTTCCTTTTTTGATTTAGAGCAACAGGTAATCAGTTGCAAAATTTTAACAATGCCTTGCACTGAAGCCATGTGAAAGGAATACAAACATTGAGGGCAACAGACATGAAAACATGCCGGTCCCTAAAAACATGATGTCTTTACTGAACTCGTATCATTATAAAAATTGATACACAGATCAAGGATGGCAAGCTGTTAAATGTGATAGGGGCCTCGCCTATGGGGGGAGCAAAATGTGTTTATAGCGCTCCCCTGTGGAAACAGGAAATATCCAGTTGTCACTACTCCTTCGTGCTTTGTCAGATTCACTCGAAACTTCGTCACAGTTTGGGGCCTGTACTTGACCTGTTCACTGGCCGTGAGTGCACACCTGCACCTGTCAGGATCACAGCACTACCCCCAACGTGCACAAGGGTGCGATGGCCCGTTCAACGCGGCATACAGCTTTAATTATACGTATTATTATTATTATTATTATTATTATTATTCCGAGTTTACCTTCCCCAATTTCGCCCCTTTCCCAATGGTGAAAACGCGTCCAATGTTCCACATTCGTCCTGCTGTATCCGACATTTGATATTTTTGGGGGCTCATTCATAGTGGACGCAAAATGCCAAAATAGCGCCCCTAAACACGTTTCAAAATTCCCATAGGGAAATTTGGTTACTTTCTCGTAGCCAGACGAAATTTGGTACACATACATGTCATACATAGACATACACAGTAAAGAGTTCAGAGAGAACCTGCACACCTTGAGTTAGTGTCTTGCAGGTGCAGCTCTTCATACAACAAAGTCTCTAATTTAGGGAATGAAAGGCGCAACACTGCTTGCTCTACAGGACAACCAAAATTTATTAATTAATATTCATTTGGCATGACTAAGGCTGATGTTTCGGTCATAAGACCTTCATGGAGTGTGTGTGGCGACTTGGCGACTAGGGCCTGACAAAAATTGGCAACTCGCCAAAAATATTTCAAAATGCTCTCACACCAACGTACTTGATCATAGCAGCTTTAAACTTGCTGGAAATGATGATGGCTCCTCCCTGAATGTCACAATATCATAACGTACCACTTTACTAATAGCGCCCCCGGTGGTAACAGGAAGTGTGTAGTTTGGTTACTTTGTCGTAGGCAGACGAAATTCGATACACATTCAGTGCCCTCCATAATTATTGCCACCCCTGGTTAAGATGTGTTCTTTAGCTTCTAATAAATTAATTTTTTTTCCAAATAATATAGGACCACAATTAAAAAAAGTGGAAAATCCAACCTTTAATTCAAGTGCATTCATTCAGTGGGAAAAAAAATCCCACATTAAGAAATAATTCTATTACATCAAATCATGTGTGTCACAATTATTAGCACCCCTGATGTTAATACTTTGTACAACCCCCTTTTGCCAACAAAACAGCACCTAATCTTCTCCTATAATGTTTCAGAAGATGGGAGAATACAGTGTAATGTGAATATAGGCCACTGGATGGCAGTATTTATTTATTTTTTTTATTCAGCTCAGACTGGAGCTATGTTTAGACATGTCCTGGACATGTCTGGGGCAAGTCCCCGAAAATAAAAAAAAAGAGGTCTAAATGTGGGTGGGGTCTGCATAAGAGTATATAAGGAAAAGAATTGAGACCGTAAAGTAGTAGGAGAAATTGCAAGAAGAAGGATACGTGTGACCAGACCTGTCATCCCTTGCTGTTGTGTTGTAGATTGTAATAAGAAATTGGGGCCATAACAACAGAAAGAGGGATGTTCAACCATTCCTCTTTGCACAATCTCTCTACATCATCCAGCGACCTGGGTCCTCTCCTCTGCACTCTCCTCTTCAGCTCACTCCACAGTTTTTCAATGGGGTTGAGGTCTGGGGACTGAGATGGCCATGGGAGGAGCTTGATTCTGTGTCTGGTGAACCATTTCTGTGTAGATTTGGCCACATGTTTAAGGTCATTATCTTCCTGAAAGACCCAGTGACAACCCATCTTCGGCTTTCGGGCAGAGGCCACCAGATTTTGATTTAAAATATCCTGGTATTTTAAAGCGTTCATGCACCCTAACAAGGTTCCCAGGGCCTCTGGAAGAGAAACGGGCCCACAGCATCGCCGATCCTCCCCCATACTTCACAGTGGGCATGAGGTGCTTTTCTGCGCACTCATCTTTTGTGTTCCTCCAGACCCACTGTTTTTTTTGTTGCCAAAAAGCTGTATCTTGGTCTCATCAGACCAAAGCACACAGTCCCAGTTGAGGTCCCAGTACCGCTAAGCAAACTCCAGACTTTTGCCTGTATGATTGTGAGTGAGAAAAGGTTTTTTCCGTGCATGCCTCCCAAACAGCTTGTTGGCATGTAGATAGCGCCTGATGGTTGTTTTGGAGACTCTGTGACCCCAAGATGCTACCATTTGTTGCAATTCTTTAACACTGAGCTTTGGAGAACTTTTTATTTCTCTTACCATCATCCACACTGTGCGTGGTGGCAAAATAACTTTGCGTCCTGGTCCAGGCTTGTTTACCACTGTTCCAGTTGTTTTAAACTTCTTAATGATTCCTCTGACAGTAGATATGGGCAGGTGCAGGCGAGTGGCTATTTTCTTATAGCCATTGCCTGACTTGTGAAGGTCAACACACATCTGCCTTTCTTGCACAACACACATTCTGCCTTTCCTCGATACTCTGATCAACTTTGAAAACTACTGTAGAAATGACAGAAATACTTCAATTACATTTATTTGCAAGGAATTGTTAGGGGTGCCAATAATTAATCTAACAGGTGATTTCTTGAAAAATAATTATTTCTTAGTCAGGGATTTTTTTCCCCCTTAAAATTCACTTGAGTTGAAGGTTACATTTTTTCTACAATTTTCAGTGTGAAAGTGTGCTTCTGCAATAAAAATTGAATTTACTTTAAGTCTTTTAACATACCTTAACCAGGGGTGCCAATAAATATTGAGGGCACTGTATGTATCATACCTAGACATACAAAAAATGAATTGGAACCAACAGGAAGTCGGCCATTTGATTTGAATTTTAAAACGAACTCCTCGGGTTTTCGACCGATTGACTTCAAATTTGGTACAGATCGTCTGAAGACAAAGCTGATCAAAATTTGTGCTCAGCAGGTCTGTAGGGCGAAAGGCATGGCTGCAAGAGCTTGACAAAAAATTTCAAAATGCTCTCACGCCAACATACTTGACCGTAGAAGCTTCAAATTTGCTGGAAATGATGATGGCTCCGCCCTGAACATCATAATATGTTAACTTCCCACTTCACTAATAGCACCCCCCAGTGGTAACAAACAAGATGTGACCAGTTTTTAATTTCACTTATACTGATGACACATAGTTGAACCCATCAACTGCATTCCATGTTTATAACATGCAAAACAAGTTGTTAAAGCTACATTATGAATGCTGTGAAGCTACAAGTAATGGCCTTCGTGTGGCGACGCGGCCACTATCCATCCCTCGCCATGAAAATACATTTGGGTTTTTGATGTCTTTAATGAACTCGTATCATCATGAAAATTCATACACAGGTCTGGGGTGGGGAGCTCGTACATCTGATTGGGGCGTTGCCCATTAGAGGAGCAAAATACCTCTATAACGCCCCCTTGAAATGTTCAAAAACCCCTCCCCATAGGGGTTTTTTTGGAGTAGGAAGATCAAAATTGGTCTACATGTGTATGGTACAAAGACGCATAAAAAAGTCTCTGGCACCATTGGTCTATTCCAAACAGAAAGTCAGCCATTTTCATTTTAATGGGTCATTTTGGCCCGATTTCCACACGTTGCATTTTAACGAACTCCTAGAGAGTTCGTCCCATCAACCTCAGATTTATTACAGATCATCCAGAGACCATGCTGATCAAAAGTTGTGCTCTGCATGTCTGTAGGTAAATGGGTGTGGCCGCTATGGCAGCCCCATTTCTGATGCCTTGCCAAGGATAATTGAGCAGCTCTCTCTCCCTCATACTTCATCCAAAAGGTTTCAAAATTCCAGTACATGATAAGAGCCCTGCCTTGAACGCCTACATATGCTCATAGGCAATCTTGCTCATGGCGCCCCCTTGTGGTAATAGGAAATGCCATATTTTACATAGACATTGGCCGATTTGTTCAAAACTACACATATGTGCTGAGGGTCTGCCCCAGATTACACCTGCCCACATCTGGTTACCCTCCCCTATCAACTTGCCATAACTCCTTTGTACTTTGTCCGATTGGCTTGAAACTTTATCACAGCCTGTACTTGATCTGTCCAATGGTCGTGAGACCACACATTCACCTGTCAGGATCTCACCACTACCCCCAACATGCGCAAGGTTGCGAGGGCCCGTTCAACACTGCTTGCAGCTTTAATTTGATCTGATTTCTTTGTATGTATGAATTACTTTGGTTGTTCCCAAAAACTGATGAAAATTTCATGTTACTAGCCCCGTTAGAAATATATTTACTGAGAAAAATGCTGATACGTTCAATAATAATTTTCCCCACTGTAAGTCTTTTAAAGGGACTACACCTTTTAGCCTCCAATTATCAAAAGTTTTATCTGACTGTCATGGTTTGTTAGGCGTACGTGTGTTTTGGACTTTTCTTTGTGGCTCTCTTCCCTGAACGAGATCGAATTCCTTTTCTATCGGATTCTTTTCCCAGCTGACTGATTGAACTGGGGCAGCGCTTCCCCGGACTCTATAAGCCGGAAGTCCGCCATGCCTCCTTGGCTGGAGTCTGTTTGTAGCTAAGCACTTTAGCCAAAGATATCTCTAGTCAGGATTTGTGTTGACTTTTTATCTTCCAGTTATTATTGGAGTCCCATCTGCTTTAGGAAATTTCCCTTTTCTACTTTTGTTCAGACTATTATACGTCCTTTGGAAGTGCAAGTACTTTCTGGTGGTCTGTATAATTCTCTGTGTTTGTATTGCGTCTATTCTGCTCGTTCTCTTTCTGGCCACTGCACTTGGCCTCTCAATTTTACCAGCCATTACAAAGCACTCTAGCCAGCATGGAGTTGTCAGTGGTGGCTGCGTTAGTGAAAGTTGTGGCTAATCAACAAGCAGTTCTCTCTGGATATGGCAAGGGTCTTTCTGGCCTGAACAATCAGCAGGCAGAGTTGGCGGAAAGAGTCTGCCTTCAGGAGAATGCCATGCAGAAACAGGAAAACGTTCTGTTAAGTCTCACTGAAAGTATTAGAGCCTTGTCCACTCAGATCACACAGAATGTTGCACAAGCACAATCCGTACACCTTCCTCGAGAGACAAAACTCACTGACGTCTAGACTGATTCTGAGGAGTTTGTCTCACACAACCTTCCTAATCTAGAAAAAGGGGCGTGGTAGGGGTTGAAGTGGGATCCTTAATTTGACTGGCGGCAGCCAGAGGAAGATTGTGATTGGGAGGATTTCTCTGACTTGGAATCAGACATAGAGATGGCAGGTTCCGAACAGGGTGAGAATTTGGGGGCTGCTCTGAACTTTTGTCTGCCTCCTAATGTTCCTAACGATTATGCTGATCTCGTGGAGGTTTTTAGCAAGCAATGGACCTTGACTTTACCTCCTCATCGCACGTACGATTGGGAGATCAATCTCTACCCAGGTACCACTCCGTCCAGAGGTTCATACTCGCTATCAGGACCTGAGCGAAGGGCCATGCGAGAATATATTCAGGAGGCTCTGGCTAATGGATTTATTCAGCCCTCCACGTCTCCTGCCAGAGCAGGGTTCTTTTTTGTGGGCAAAAGAGACGGCGGCCTGAGACTCTGTATTGATTACAGGGGCTTTAATAATATCACAAGTAAAATCCGATTCCCACTTCCGTTGATAAACTCCGCATACTGCCGCTACTTCTGCGGCTATGCAAGGAATATCTACAGCCTCTCTCAAACAACTGGGCCACTGGTCGTCATTGGCATATGCATCCTACGTGCACTCCAAAGCATCAGCAATCATCGAAGCCCAAAGATCCCTGAAACCTTAACAATCCATGGTAAGCTTGCAAATAACTGGTGGTCTGCGGTTGGCATTTCGGCTTTATTGTCGTACACTATTGCTTGTGGGGCTTGCAGCCCCATTGCAAATGCTGGCTGTTTTGTTTTCGCAAGTAGGGCTTTGTAGCCCTTAAGCCATTGCTGGCAACAACATCCAATAAATAGATATTTTTTTAAATTGCCGGGCTTTGCAGCCCGTAAGCCATTGCTGGCAACAACATCCAATAAATAAATAAATAAATATTTTTTTAAATTGCCGGGCTTTGCAGCCTATAAGCCATTGCTAGCTAATGTCCTAAATATATAAATATATATATATATATATATATATATACACATATACATATATATACACACGCACATTTTTTTAAACACTCCAGAATACCTCCTGTAACTCCAAAGGAGCTATTTTTAAAAATTAGCCTCTTATGCGGTCCTGTATCAAATGCTTTGTAAAAATCCAAGTATTTGATGCCATAAGCCCTGTTCAGATCATAGGTCTAGGTGACCTCTTCAAAAAATTCCGGAAAGTTTGTCAGGTATGACCTTCCCTTACAGAAACCAAGATATTATTACATTCAAGAAATAATTCCAGCTTGTCATTTATGATAGATTCCAGTATTTTGCATGCAATGCAAGTTAAACTGGCCGGCCTGTAATTTTCTGGCTCAGTCCGGTCCCCTTTATTATATATTGGTATTATATTGCCCTGCTTCCAATCATTTGGTATTTCTCGAGTTTCTAAAGGCTGTCAGAAGATAGCTGAGAGCAGTTTAAAGATGATCTCATTAACTTCCCCGAGCACTCTAGGATATTAGCCATCAGGACCCGTCGCCTTATCTGCCTTTAGTTCAGGCAACTTGTCTAATACTTAATTTCCCCTAACCTCAATTTTCGCTAAATAATCATAAGCATTGGACATGCCCTCTGGCCAAATAAAAACCCGCTCCAAAGTAAAATTCTAAACAAAAGAACTCTTTAAGGTATCGACAATATCCTTGTTATCATATAGTACCGATCCATATTTATTCTTTATGCACTTAACCTCCTCTTTCACTTTCCTTTCTCTGCTACAGTACTGAAAGAAGTAATTAAGATTAGTTTTTGCCCCTTCCGCAATTTGCCTTTCATACAGTCTTCTAGCATTCTTCAGCTCCTTTCTGACCACAGCCCACATTTTACAGCATTCAGCCATAGTATATTTATATTATCCTTTATGTACATCTTATAAAGATTCCTCTTTTCTCTCAAACTCCTACGAATAGCTGTGGTTATCCACAGTGAATTCTGCTTTTTCAGCTTACAAAGGTCGTCTTTGGAATGAATTCACATTATGAATCAAGTAAAACCCCCTTAAATCTTGCCGACATCTCATTTACAGACTCACAGTCCAGGGGTGTCTCCTCTTATTTTGCTCAAATATGAGCGCATCCTGTTAAAATTTGCTCGCCTAAAATTGAAAATTTTGGTTTTAGAAGACACCTTTTTAACTTCCCATGAAACATCAAAATTAACAGTATAGTGATCACTAGTCCCAAGTGGATCCTGTACCTCAACATTGCTAATTCTATGAGTCATTACAGAGCACTAAATCTAAAATGGTCACACTTTACAATAAGGGTACATCATATCTGCGCTAGTAATGCTGAACTAATGCATGACTCATGATGATATAATGCATGAATTAATGCAGGATGCATCATGAATTCCTGTTGCTGACCCTTAGCAAATGATGATGTCACCATGACTTTGTGTGATTAGTTCACACTCAATAAATCATTAAGTAAGGAATGTTAATATATCATTACTTAATGTATTAATTAACATGCAGCCCAATTAGCTGGATTCCTGGCAAAAACTTTACAAGTAATGTACAAGTAATGCACAAATAATATGCTTAAGTAATTCTGAACTAATGCATGACTCATGATGACTTAATGCATGAATTAATGCAAAATGTATCATGAATTCTTGTTGCTCATCATTAACAAATGAGCTGGATTCCTCTTACATTAAAGTTCATTGATGAGCTCAGTCTACACTGTAAAACTGTGGAAGATGTGACATGTTTATAATCTTAACACCAGTGAGTAAGAGCTTAATGCCCGGCGATTATATTTGTTTGTAGCTGTTCTCATTCAAAACACCGATGTTTATAGAATGTTGCAATCAAGGTTTTTCAGATTTGAATTTAAAACTGAATCTAAACACTGACATGTTTCGAGTTTTACGAAAAGCCGTTTAGAACTGCAAAATTTGGTTTTAGAGTGTGTCAGCCTTTATTTCAAGTGCAGTTATGAATTTATTTAAGGTTTCAAAACAGTTAATTCATATTTGTATGTGTGTTGATTGCTGTGGAGTGTGGCATGGTAGAGCAAAATGCATTGAAGCCGAACCCATTAGAAAGTACAGAAGAATGATTAGAAATGTTTCGGCTCTGCAGGAGAGCCATGGGTCTTCGAAAACTTAACTTCATGTGTCATTTACACCTTTCATCATTACTTAATCATTACTTCACACATTACTTACTCCTTTTGTGTCCCCCTAAGTAAAGTCACATGATGATACTCATTTGTAAATGGTTTCTTAATATTCACTTAAAGGATTATTTTTGTTCTTGACAGCAGTGGAGTATAGCACAGCCACGAAAGATGCACCAAACCCAAAACCATGTGGCAGGAACAAATTGATGAGAATAATCAGACATATTTCAGCTGAACAAATGTGCCATACTCATACCCAATTAATTAGACAACCAGCCCTCAAAAAGAATTCATCATTACTTAATCATTATTTTACGCATAACTTACCTGATTTGTGTCGCCCCAAGTAAAGTCACGTCATGATAATCATTTGTAAATGGTTTCTTAATATTCACTTAAAGGATTATTTTTGTTCTTGACAGCAGTGGAGTATAGCACAGCGACGAAAGATGCACCAAACCCAAAACCATATGGCAGGAACAAATTGATGAGAATAATCAGACATATTTCTGCTGAACAAATGTGCAATAGCCATACGCATACCCAATTAATTAGACAAACAGCTCTCTAAAAGAATTCATCATTACTTAATCATTACTTTACACATAACTTAAATGATTTGTGCCCCCCTGTTACGACCCCTGTCGTACATTTGTGAATCTGCACTTGAAATCTGTCATCTTTTTTTTTTTTTTGGTTCGCCTAGGTCTGATACTTCCGTTTCCGGTTTACCCCTTTAAAAGGCGCGGTCTAGTGTCAACCGCGGAGACTAGCTCTTCCGATCTATTAATTGCGTTAACGTCCTGTGAGATTAATTGTTTCTGCCTTCTTTGACTCGGATTGCCTCTGGATTTACGATTCTTGCCGTTCCCTTTAATTGGTTTGTTTGAATTGTGGTGGCTGACCCTTGGCTTGTCCCATTAGACTAGAATTCTAGCCCTTGCGTTTTGGTTTGGTTGCTTGGTGAATTCCCGGTGTTTTGACCTCGGCTTCTGTATCTGACTATCCCTCTCGTCTTGCCCTTTCCGGTACGCTGTTAGGTCTACTCTGGTTAGTCAGCGTGCTCCCAGCTGGATCTCACAGTCCTTCCATCGGGGCGCTTCTTTGTTGTTTTGCTTTGTTATTTTTCCTTTATTATTTTTAAAGGTGATTCTGGGCGGAAACTTGTTTCCACAGGGGGTACACTATTCGTTCCCTCAGTCCTTATTTGCGGACTGGGAGTTCGGGAGTTAAGTGTTTAAAAGCCACCCCGAGCCCGGCGAACCTTCGAAGATTAGCCATAGGAATAGTTTAGCTTTGGTTAGGCAGATAGGGACCAGAGTAACTGAGCAGCGTACTATTCGTGCCTTTTACAGTTCTCCCCGCCCGTCCTTCCCTTACTTTCTTTACCTGTTGCTGTCTGCCCTAGACCCCCCGAGTAAAGTCACGTCATGATAATCATTTGTAAATGGTTACTAAACGAAAATTCACAAAAAGGAAGTATCGGCTACTTTACATTCTTCACAAAGTACTTTGTGATTCATTATCAAGTCATTATTACTTCACTATCTGATCACTAATTTGTATCCCCTTGAATACTGAAAATTCAAAGAAAGCAATCAACTGAAATACAAAAAAAACAACTTTTTTTCCAAAATGATACAAACTTTATTACTAAATAGCTTGTGGCATTTATCAACACAAAAAAGTTCACCTCTTCCTCAACTAAAATAGAACATTATAAAAATATCACATACACTACTACATGGGGAAGCCACACATTAAAAAATGTTGGGTTGAATATAACCCAAATTGGGTTGTTTCTGCTACCAAGTACTACGTCAAAAAGGACAAACCCAGCACTAGGTTACTTTGAGCTTGCAAAATGGGTTGTAAAATCAACCCAGCTGCATAGGTTGATTGTAAAGCCCAACTATAACTCCATACTGGGTTAAGATAACCCATATTTTTAGTTTTGCGTTTACAATACTGGTGTTTCTGAATTTTTCCTCCCCTATTATGACTCGTATACATGACTGCTGACCAAGTAACACAGTGTCTGGCATATTCTGACCTTTATTTCTCCTTCATAGGCACCAGCTGCTTACCATTCATGCAGCAAAATGGTCAACTTGAAAAACTTCTAAACATCTTTGAGTTAAATGCAATCATTGAAGTAAACAAGTTGAAACATCTTTTCATATGATCAATGCTTTTTCTTTTTTTATTTCTCACAGTACAGCATTATCCATGTAAGCAATCTCCATTCAATTTCCTGATCAGAAGTCTTAAAACCTTACACAGTTTAACCCCTTTCTGCAGAAGCCAAATTTGGCTATTTATGGGTTACCCACTTTAATGCTGTATAATTCAAGATTTAAGCTTCATAAAGAGAAAAAATGTGGCTCAGATTCTTGCAGAATTACAGGTTGTTGCGCATTTAAATTTATCAGTTCCACATGCATTACGGTTCATTTCCTCACTAGCGACATGGAAATCGATTATGACTCTGGAATTCTCACGCTTTTCTTTACTCAGGCATTGGAAGCAATGGAATTGGCATAAAGACATTTCAAATGGACTTATTCCATTCAAACAATTGAAACGACCATGAAACACTTGCATTGCTTTCAATCCCCAAGTAAGAAAAAGCACAAGAGGTCCAGAGTCATAATCAATTTCCCAGTTGGTGAAATCCACAGTTACGCAAGTGAAACTGAAACTGCCAGACACAAGGACTTCAATTACACCCAAGAATCTCATTAATATACGCGCTGATTGAACAATTGCTGACTTCGGTGAATATGCCTCGAAAATGCGTTAGAGCTACGCTGTATAGGTGAGAATGCGTAGGAAGTTGCAGCCCAGCAACTTAGTTCCCTCAGTCAAAAACGTCGACCTCATTCATCATTAAGGACCAACTAACAGTTTAAAAAACTGAAGTTAAGTTGGCTAAACTAACATTCCGGACCTATTAGCACACAGGCGACTGAAGACTTCAATGCAGCAGAGCAACGTGGCTAGTTGGCTAACTTAGCAAGCTACTTACTCAACAATCGTCGCATTTAACACAATCCCTCAATAGCACATCGTTCCGTCAATATAAATATCGAATTTCGCTGGCCAGCCCCGCTAAAATCACCCCGTTTGAACAAACCTATGGCAGTAACGTAACGTTTATGCTAACTAGTCTGACATACTCTAAATGTAGTAAGCCTGACGGGAGATTTCTGATCTTATTGCATTGGCTATATTTTCCTTAATGTTAGCGAACATTAGTTTCCATTCATCCTCATACAAGCAGCAGTAACGTCAATCCATAACATCAAGGCGGCGAGCCATAATTTAGCCAGGATATTACCGGTAACTAAGGTGAAAGTCAGGACATGCTGGCCCATTTTATCTTACCTTTTCAAACGTCACCTCTCAAGACAAAGACAGCGAAGCTGTGGTTACCGTCACTACTCTACAGCACCGATGCTTTTAATTAATGGGAAGGAGCAAACTGAAGCACCTAGCTGGCCAGCTACCTTGTTAAAAAAAAAAAAAAACAACCTTATTTCGACTACTCCATTACGCAACAAAAATAAACCCACTTTAAATTATACGCATTTCAGTTGCTAACATACCCTGATGGAACTCATCACTCAGTTTTAGAAGTTTCAGTAAGCTGTAACGTTATTTTGGCTGGCATTTAGCTGACGCCATGCAAAGTTAATTAGGGGAAAAAATGACGGCAAACTAGTTTTGTCGATGTAAATTAGTATCAAGTTCGATCTGACGGATACATAATGCCTCCTATGTTTACCCTTGCATTCCCTTTTGCATAAAATGATAAGTAGACTATTAAAATACAAAATACTTACATTTTTGTCTAGTAACTTCCCATTGCTGATTTTTCTTCATTGGGAGAGCTCCGAGTGGGAAACGTTAAGCGCGCAAAGAACAGGCACGTACCTGTCACTATGACAACAGTAGGGTTAGACCAAATTACCCAAATATTTCAGAAAACAACCCATAAAAACCCCTCTTACCCATATTATCTCTGTTCTATTGTGAATACAATGCTGGCTGGTGTGATTTGAAAGTCATTGCGTTTTGACTTTATTCACAATTTACACTTTGTCCCAACTATTTCGGAATTGGAGTTCTATTTCAGGGTGAGCGGAAATTATGACGATGATGATAATTATTATTACTACCACTGACGTTGTTACTTTATTATTATTATTATTATTATTATTATTATTATTATTATTATTATTATTATTATTAGGGTTCCCCCCCCAAATAATATTCATGATACATCCTGCATTATTTCATGCATTAAATCACCACCATTACTTCAGCATTATTTAAGCATATTATTTGTACATTAACTAATAAGTGTTTTCGAGATATCCAGCTAATTTGGGTGTAAAAGTAATTAATGTATGAAGTAACAGTGAATTAACATCCCTTAACTGATGATGTATTAAGTGCTTAACTTATCACATAAAGGCATGGTGACTTCATCATTAGTTAATGATATACAACAGGAATTCATGATGCATCCTGCATTAATTCATGCATTCAGTCATCATGAGTCATGCATTAGTTCAGCATTACTTAAGCAATTATTTGTACCCTTATTGTAAAGTGTTACCTCTAAAATAACCTTCTCTCTTGTAGGTTTATTAACATACTGCACCCAAAAATTATCATTTATAACATCTACAAATTTTACCTCCCCATTACCCTGTCCTTTCACCATTTCACAATGGATACCAGGATAATTGAAGTCTCCCATAATAATAGTCCCTCCTCCTCTACAAGCTTGCCTAATCCTCTTAAAGAGCATTTCATTGACAGTATTGTCCAAAGCTGGCGGTCGATAGCATATTCCTATGTTTAAACCTGTCTCGTGTTTGCCAATGAGCCTGACCCAGATATCTTAACAGGGCAAGGAATGTTCAATTTCGGGAATTTCCTGTACATTTATGTTCTTGTTCACATAGTATGCTACACCCCTCCTCGCCTATTACATCTATCCTTCCTAAAGAGCTTATGACCTTATATAATATATTCAGCTCCATCCTCTTTACTGAGCCGTGTCTCTGTAATCCCAACTATGTCATAACCCTCACTAATCATAACAGCCTCAAGTTCTGGAAATTTATTTTTATGCTTTTTGCATTTAAATAAAAACATTTCAGGTTATTACGAATGCTCTTACCCTTCAATTTCCCATGTGCCTACTGCTCCTAGCCCCCCACTACGCCTTGTTGCTTTAAAAATATATCATCAATAGGGCATGTAACACTGTCAGCTTCCATCAGGGCTGTCTCCATTTCCCTATGTATAACACTCTCTGACCTCCCTGCCCCCCAAGTCCCTAATTTAAATAACCCTGTGCTACCCAGAACATACGCTGACCCAATGCAAAGGTACCCCTCCGGTTCAGGTGTAGCCCGTCTGGCTTGAACAGGTCACCCCTGTCCCAGAAGTAGTTCCAGTTCCCCACAAACCTGTACCCCTCTTTCCTACACTAGGTTTGTTGCCACATGTAAAACCTCCAGATAAAATTCTGCTTCTGAGGCTCTTCAAGTAAAGATGGAATTAATTAGCTGGAATGCGATAGAAAAAATATTTTCACCGAGAAGCGGAGCACCTGGTGAACCGCACTGCCCAGATGGGACTTTTGCTGCTGGCTACATTTGGGACGCGTGGTCGAGATGGCAAGTTCTTTGTCTGGCGGCACTATCCCTTGAAGGCGTGGAGGATGTTTATCTTTTTGGATTTAAGGTGACGGGATTTCTCCTAATTGGCATGGGAGTTGCTCTGATCTACCACAAAGTACACAAGCTGGGAGAGAGAAAAATGTCCCACGCGCTGCCTAGCACCGAAATTATTATGGAGCGCTTCAGTGGAGTATCAGAGAATGGCGAGTTGCTCAAAAAGACTCTGGGATCATCTGCAGAAATGCACAGAAAGATGGACGCTGTTTTGAGTCAGTGTGGGGAGTTTGTGCGTTTGACTGTGAATTTGGGCAAGAGACAGGACGAGAGGATGGGAGAACTGATGGGAGAACTGGTGGCCCTGAAGTGTGAAGTAAAAAATTTACAAAATGAATAGCGAATGTTCTTTGTCCTTGTTCCACCCGAAATTAAATAGAATTCCCCCCCCCCCCCCTCTCCGCATCTCCCCTCTGTCTGCCTCAGTCTCACACGGAACATCAACAACATTCTTATCCTTCTGATAAGGACAGAACATTCTGCCCCGATAAGGAATCTGCCAAGGCTGCCTTCTGAATGTAATCCCTTCTTCCCCAACCTCCAACCCCCCCCCCATTCCCCTGAAAAAATTCCTACCTGTTTCCTGCGTGTTGTGTAATAAACCTGATGTGTATTGTTATGTCTAATGTCATCTTCTCTTCTGTGTTTAACTGCAACCTTTAATTTTCGAAGAAGAAAGTGGAGTTGGCAGCGCGACGCACGTTGCAGCAGCCCGGAGCACTTTCTCTCCAAATGTAATTTCGTTGTTATTCTGTAACAATGACAATGAATTCATCTGAATCTGAACTAGGATGCAGGATCTGCTCCTAAGATTTTCACCAATGTAATTTTTCCCAACATAGACCATGACCACTGGATCCCTCCCCGGTCTGGCCAGGAGCTTGTCTGTATGTTCCAGGTCGTCTCCTACCTGGGCACCAGGCAGGCAGCAAATCGTACCAGACTCTTTGTCGCATTAACAGACTATGCTGTCTATTCCTCTGATAAATGAGTCCCCCACTATCACGAAGTCCCTTTTTTGAGGGGAAGAGGCCAACAGGGTGCCCTGATGCTCATCAATCTGGGGCCAAGTCGAGTTCCTGCAAGGGCTGGAGTCGATTGGACACCTCAACCACGAGAGAAACTGTCGCTTTACAGCGTGCATACCCTTCCCTGCACTTACGTCCTACAGTCACCCAACTTTCTCTTCCTGCCTATTCTGTGGTCTCCGCTCACCCCTGCTTTGGCGTACACACCATTTCTCCAAACGACATACAACTTAGTTCCTCTCGAAACTCTACTGATTGCGAACTGTGTTTTGCAGCCAACTGGCCCCGAAGAAGGATCTTGCTCTCCAAATACTCAATTAGCCAGGACCGGTGACCGACAAATCCGCCCTGGAAATCTCTTTCTAAAAGTGCGATCATTCTGCAACCGTCATATAGTTTTGGCCACATTTTGAACCCCTTACCTAATGACCTCACTCACCCTAGATAACAAAGAAAATTATTATTGCCAAGACAGAAGCTCAGCAACCACAGTTTATTAACCGGAGAAGCCCTGAGCAGCAGTCACAATAGAAACTGCAGGGAAACTATGTAAATAATTAATAATTAATAATAAGCCTCTTTTAGCAGTGGCTTAGTTTCAGTTAACAAAAATGAAAAACCAAATTGAGACAAAAACTTAATATGTAATAAGCACTCAGATGACTAACTTGATTTTATATAATCCCAATACTACTAGTATACTAGTCTGAAAATATCACAGGGCTTAGTTCTGAACCCAGATAATCACAGACTGGCTTCTCCAGATACTGTTCTCAGATGAGAGCCTCCAATATCCAGGTAAGTGTTGAACAGAAAATGCCAATAATCAATGCACAATATCAGGGGTAGCTTACTAACTCGTCTTGAGAAGCTACAATGCCCAGGAGAAACTGGAGAAGGGTGGGGGCGGAGCACTCCGGTAAACCTTACCATTTAGAATTCCAACCGAACCGAATTCAAGTAACTATTGCCCTACTAACTAAACACTAAAATCTCAGATCCCAAGTCAAACATGCAAACAGTAACTATCTAGCTAGCTAACCACAAATTCAACCAAAGGTAACTTTGCTAAGATACTTCACACAACACCTTTAAGGGCTTCCCACAAGGTAGAGTCATTGACCTCAGAGTTATCATTGATTTCCAGAAAATCTGAGATCTGATTTGAAATAAACTGATTGAATGTAGGATCAGAAAGTAATGAAGAGTGAAAGCACCAGCTCTGCATTTGTTTCTTATGATTTAGATAGAGGACAAGTGACACTGGAGAGTAAGAAAATGTCATGATATATGGAAGAGATCACATTAGATATTAAATTAGAAGCCAATAAAAAATAATCAAGTCTTAAAAAAGATTTATGTCTTGATGAGAAAAATGGATAATCTCTGCCTGTCAGATGTTGAAGTCTCCAAATATCAACTAGGTTCATAGAAGATATTAGATTATTTAAAACCATGGAGGCCTCAGAGGATGACTGGTTTGTCTGTGCTGATCTGTCCAAAAAAGGATCAAGCGTGCAATTTAAATCACCACCTATGGTCATGTGTATCAGACAGATTGGGAAGTAAATTAAATATTTTACTGTAAAAATTTGGATCATCAAAATTAGGACCATATACATTCAGGAGTGTAACATGGAAAGGGTGGATATAGCCTGTTACCAAGATGTGTCGACCATTTGGGTCGCATACAGTAGAAATGTGTCTAAATGGGATATTTTTATGAATCATGATTGCCACTACCCAGGGCTTACTGGAAAATGTGGACTGAAATACCTGATTGACCCAACCACATCTGAGCAAGTTTGCTCTTACTAGCCTAATATGCATTTCCTGCAAAAAATATGTCGGTGGACAGGGACTTCAAATACGCAAAACTTGCTCATTTAACTCCATGGCCCACTCCGTGGACATTCCAGCTGGTCAAAGTGATCAAGGACTAGGATGCATATACAATTAAAATAATACCATTGTGCCAACATAATGCCCAAGCAAATCTTTCAGAAAAACTCAAAACAATATAAAGTTCAAACCACTTTTCCAAACAAAGTGAGAGCATGTTCCCCATATAAACAGAGAGAGGCTGCTGGACCATAGGAAAGATTATAGTCAAACCATGCTAACACAAAAGCCCCATACTCTATCTCCAACAGTATTGAAACAGAAAGAATAACCAAATGGTCACAGAATGTCTAATGCTGTGCAGACGCACAGTTCAAGTATGCAAACCAAGGTCTCTGAAAAAGTCACCACTTCTTGCGAAGAAGAAAATACCTTCTCCAAATCTGTGGCTGAGCAGGATAGATGAAACGTTTGCGCTTGCTTACAAACACATCAAAAGCCTGACGCTGCCTCATCACCTGCGCAGGGAAGTCGGGGAAAAATATGAACAGCCTTGTCATTATACTCAGAAGGGAACTGTTGTCCGGCCAGCTTTAGTATCTTCTCCTTTATTAGAAAGTGGTGAATCTGGGCTATCATTAAACACCGTCGAGCATTTTCATCCGGGGGCAGTTTTCCCATGCGGTGTGCTCGGTCCACTTCAAGTGGCCTAGATAATTTCTGGGACCTCGCAGCTCAGGAATAAATCTCATCTAGAACTCAGCGGGGGCGTCCTTTCTCGATCTTCTTTGGCAGACCAACAATTTTGATATCCTGACGCCTGAAGAGAGCTGCAAGGTCTATTATTTATGAGCAAAGTGCTTGATTCTCCATACGCATTTTCATGCGTAACTGCTCGACATGTCAGAGGCAGCTATCATAGCTGGAGCTAGCCATTTCAATTTCTCTCATACGGTTCACAAGACTTCTCAGTGGCGCGTGGGCGGAGGCTCAAGTTACTTCTAACAAATCTATCAGTCATCCTTTTTCTCAAATGCAGTATTGCTAAAAGAACGTTTGTAGACTCTACATCCATCTCATTGCCAGAAGTGTCTTGGCATGCTCTGCTCACTAGCGGCTCACAGGCCTCGTTTCGTCCCTTTTCCAGCTGCTTTCGATGTTCGGCCATTGATTTAGGCATCTTGAATATTTCGAAACTGGTTCAAAATAAAAATAACGAGCTTTAGGTGCCCCAATGGCACATCGGTCTAAGCGCGCGTACCACGAAAGGCTGAGTCCTTCTCGTGGAGGCTAAGGTTCAATTCTGGCTGGGGCCTGTTTGCCGCATATCATTCCCATTCTTGTTTCACCTTTCCCGTCTCCCTCTACTAAACACTGTTTAATAAAGGGAAAACCGCAAAATATAATCTTAAAAAAAAATAATGAGCTTTTTTGCTAATTATTAAACAAATGACTAAATTATTTAGGGCTTTGAGAGGAGCTCAGGAAAAACATGTCAACTCCATCTGGTGCTCATTAGCACCCCCCTGCTCACAGGGAGACGGGTCTTGACTGCAGGCAGGCCAGTCTGTTGCCCACACTCTTTTATTACGAAGCCATGCTGTTGTAACATGTGCAGTATGTGGCTTGGCATTGTCTTGCTGAAATAAGCAGGGACATCTCTGAAAAAGGTGTCACTTGGATGTCAGCATATGTTGCTTCAGAACCTGTATGTACCTTTCCGCATTAATGGTGTCTTCACAGATGTGCAAGTTATCCATGCCATAGGCACTAACACATCCCCATACCATCACAGATTCTGGCTTTTTGAACATTGCGCTGATAACAATCTGGATGGTCGTTTTCCTCTCTTGCCTGGCGGAAACGTCCATGATTTCCAAAAACCATTTGAAACGTGGGCTCGTCAGACCACAGCACACTTTTCCACTTTGCGTCAGTCCATCTCAGATGAGCTCGGGCACAGATAAGCCAGCGGCGTTTTGGGGTCTTGTTGATATATGGCTTTCGCTTTGCATGGTTGAGTATTAACTAGCACTTGTCGATGTATCGACGAACTGTGTTAACTGACAGTGGTTTTTCCCAAGTGCTCCTGAGCCCACATGGGAACATCCTTCAGAGAATGATATCAGTTTTTAATGCAGTGCCGCCTGAGGGACCTACAGTCACGGGCATTCAATATTGGCTTTTGGCCTTGCCGCTTACAGTATGTGTAGAGATTTTTCGGGATTCTCTGAAATTTTTGATGATATTATGGACAGTAGATGATGAAATCCCACGTTGAAAAATTGCAACTGCACATTGAGAAACGTTGTTTTTGAAGTGTTGGACTATTTGCTCATGCAGTTGTTCACAAAGTGGTGAACCTCACCCCATCCTTGCTTGTGAAAGACTGAGCCTTTCAGGGATGCTCCTTTTATACCTAATCATGATATTCATCTGTTTCCTACTAGCCTGTTCACCTGTGGAATATTCCAAACAGGTGTTTTATTGAGCATTCCTCAACTTTCCCAATCTTTTGTTGCCCCTGTCCCAGCTTTTTTGGAACATGTTGCAGACACCAAATTCAAAATGAGTGAATATTTCCAAGTAATGAATCCCCGTCAAGTAGAAACTGGCTAGCAAGAACAATGTGAACATCCAGTGGACAATAATTAATGACAGAGACGCGTCCATAAACTGTTACTTCGCAAGCATAAAATGGTACGATAATTCTATGTTGCAGGGTAATGCCACCAACACCTGTTCTGTGAAATCATTCTGTTACTGTGAAAATTTTCTGTGCTTCATCTTCAGTCTAACGTTGCTCACTTTTCTCCTATCATCAAGTTATAACCAAACAGTTTTGGATTGAGTTACTGCCCTCACCCGACTGCCAGCCCCATTCAGTCCATTTACGTTAGCTGGTAATAAAAACGTGAGAAATTATGGTTATGGATTATGATAAGAAATTAGCTGAGAGCTGTGATTTAAGCCATCACATCAATAATGAAGCGTGACAACACATCTTTTTTATAATATTTCATCTAGGGCACAAACCGATGGGGTCATCATCCAGATAATGTAGCTATGCTCTGACATCGCAGAGTCTCCTGGTGAAAGCTAACATTAAAGTTTGGCAAACAGCGATTACTGAAGCTGACTGTAACTAACGCCTATGTATCTTATAAATTCAGTGTATCATGCTACGGTAACAACTCTCCAGAATGGACTACTTCATTGTCACTTGCCTATGTTGGTTGCTTATGGCATTATGCTCTATAGACCTAATTTTGAAAAAGAATAATAACAAAATAACTTGGCAAGCCTGCTACCTATCTCATGCATCTCGTCAGTCAATCTCATCTGCGAGCAACAGAATGCTCACTTCACTTAATGGCTTTAAAATAGCTAAAAAATATGGTCTTGTAAAAAAGCTGCCAAAGTGGGTCTGGGTTGTCGACTGCAACCTTAGCTACTTAGGGAACATTGTTTTTATTTGGCCAGAGGGCACGTCAAATGCTCAAGATTATTTAGCGGAAATTGAGGTTCAGGATAACAAAGTATTAGACAAGTTGCATAAACTAAATGCAGATAAGTTGGCGGGTCCTGATGGCTTACATCCTAGAGTGCTCAGGGAAGCCGGTGATTTCATCTTTAAGCCGCTATCCGCCATCTTCAGACGGTCTTTAGAAACTGGAGAAATACCAAATGATTGGAAACAGGGCAATATTATACCAATATATAAGAAAGGGGACCGTACCGAGCCAGGAAACTACAGGCCAGTGAGTTTAACTTGCATTTCGTGCAAAATATTAGAATCCATCATAAAAGATGAGCTGGACTCATTTCTTGAACGTAACCGTATCTTGAGGGATAGCCAACATGGTTTTCGAAAGGGAAGGTCATGCCTAACAAACCTTCTGGAATTTTTTTAAGAGGCCACCAGGACTTACGACCAGAGCAGGGCTTATGACATCATGTACTTGGATTTTCAGAAAGGATTCGATACAGTACTGCATAAGAGACTAATTTTTAAAATGAGCTCCATTGGAGTTACAGGAGATATTCTGAAGTGGATTCAAAACTGGTTACAGGACAGAACACAAAGAGTAGTGGTCAGTGATATCTCATCTGAGCTCGGTATGGTGGGGAGTGGTGTCACCCAGGGATCGGTGTTGGGACCCCTGCTGTTCCTCATTTACATTAATGACCTTGAAAGGAATATTGAGAGCAGATTGGTTAAATTTGCAGATGATACTAAATTGGGGGGTTTGGCAAATAGTCTAGGGTCCACTAAAGTGATTCAGGACGATTTGGATAGAATCCAGAATTGGGCAGAAATGTGGCAAATGAAATTTAATCTAGCAAAATGTAAAGTTGTACATGTAGGTAATAAAAACATTAGACGGGATTACTTCATGGGAGGTTTAAAACTGGAATGTGCTGCACAAGAGAAAGATCTGAAAGTGATTGTTAACCAAACCCTCACAGGTTCTAGCCATTGTGCCGTAGCAGTTAAAAAAGCTAATCGGATGCTAGGATACATTTCCAAAAGTATTGAGTTCAAATCTAAGGAGGTGATGCTTCTTTTGTACAACACGTTTGTTAGACCACACCTGGAGTATTGTGTACAGTTCTGGGGACCATACTTTAAGAAAGATATAGAGGCTCTAGAGAAAGTTCAGAGAAGAGCCACCAAGCTTATTCCAAGTATAAAAGATGAAAACTACAAGAAGAGGCTGAAGATCCTTAATCTCTTTAGTCTTAGGAAAAGGAGACTCAGGGGTGATTTAAATATGTTAAAGGGATTAACAAAGTGAATCATGTAGGATTCCTTCGACCAAGTGTTGTGAGTAGATCACGGGGTCACAAATGGAAGTTGACCAAAGGTAAATTTAACACTGATATTCGAAAATATTTCTTCACCCAAAGAGTAATTTCAATGTGGAATAGCTTACCTTACCATATTGTTGAGGCAGAGACCTTGGGGGTTTTCAGGAGCAGGCTTTACCGAAAGCTAGATACCATTGATTCATTTAGTATCTGAAGGGATATAATCACAATAGTATAAAGAAACTGGCCAGCTTAGTTGGGCTGAAAGGCCTGTTCTTGCCATTCATGTTATGTTATGTTATGTTATTGTGACCAGTGGTTGAAATGGGATTTGAAATGCAGGGGAACCCTAAAATTTCTGGCCCCTTGGGACTATGACATTTAATTTCCGTATTCACATAATCAGGAAGTGGGCATAACAAAAGAAAAGCAGCGCTGGATTTGGCTGAAAACTTGCACAGTAATGGAAAGTATGACAGTGAAGATATTCAACTATAACAGAATTTTTCATTTCCTAAAACAGTAAATCAAAACTTTTACATAACTACCAAAATGAAAAAGTAACAGAAATCTATGAATCTTTTCGTGATTTCAAGACACTCTCCATACAATGCATATATAAACCATATTCTACTTCCAAAATGGTCTGATTTCCAATGCAAAATTATAGCTAGATGTATCAAGATGGATCTCTTATAATTTTATGCTCTAATGCAGTTCGCGACTATGCTTTTGGGAGATGCATCCCTGGATAGTACAGGATGCTGCGATGCTGCAAGCATAATATGGCTTCCTTGCCAGCTATATAAAAAAACGTGCCGCTCAGCGTGTTGATTTTCAAGTAGCTCTGCCGCTAACTAGCTGGCGGCTGTATATGTCAAAGAAAGATATGCACACGTAAAGTTACTGCTGAGCCAGAAACACAATCCAACATTGCTGACATAACTTTCGATGCAACTGAGCCTTTGTCAGACTTTGACTGAATTGCTAATCATTTTATTAATGCATTAGCTAGCTGGTAAGCAGCCTGGCATTAGCATTTTGCACATAGCCTAAAGCAGCTAATGTCAAACCTTTTTCAATTTAAATTATTTCAGTTGGCCGGTTTGAAATGAATATTACAAAACTTCATTATCGACATCAACTTAAGTTAATCCACTTTCTTTGGCTACAAATGCCGTTTCAAGCATTGAAAATTCCTCGCAGGCTGGTACGTGACCGATGCAGTCATTCAAATCAAATACAGCATACAATACAGCTGCGTTTTAGTGAAGCCGGGGCAAGCAGAGACTGATGTTGCTCTCTGATTTGTTGAGCATCCAGGTGCTTTTGAGAGAGTGGCAGGCAGGCTGTAATTGAAAACAGCATGCGAAAATTATTTGTAGTCCACCGCGCTGCTGTTAAGGCGCTTTCACACGGACGTGAAACAAATTTTTAGCATGGCAGATTACATTCAAAGTCAACGCAAAGACACAAATACACGAGTTTCGTGTGCATTCGCATCTTTGCGTTGACTTTGAATGTAATCTGTCGTGCAAAAAATTTGTTTCACATCCGGTGTGAAAGCAGCTTTAATCAAATAAATATTTTAATTCAAACTAAGGTGGCAGAATGCAGTTCCGGACCGTTCCGGCTCACTTTAACCCCCGATTGTGACCCATACTAGGCCTAGCAGAAGGCGAAAAAAAGGAACTCAAAGAGAGCTGTCTTCACATTGCGTCTGCAATGTGCGAGTGCGATACAGATTTGTCAGAGTGAGTCACTCAGTGCAAATGTAAATCGGCAATCTCGCGTACCATTGCACGTGCCGACAGACAGGGGAGAGGATACACACCTCCTTAACTACAAGCAATGTCATCGATGGCCAAGGTGGAATGGGCCACTCTGCGTTGTCTATACCAACGTTATCCATTACTGGAATCAGCGACAGTGACACATAGAAAACACACCGCGTTTCGCAGATTGTCGGCTAGGATCGGAGCTGGACTACACACTGTCTGAAAGACGGTCGTTTTAAATTGGACTTAGTAAATTATTGCTGTTGGAAAGTGTTTTTTAGTTGCAAAATTGTGCCCTGGCAATTGCATTCATTTGCCAACTCTTGGAATCCAGTCCCAAAACGCGAATAAACAAGCTACTTTTCGAGCACTGCGTTGTGGGTCTGTAAACTTTTTGCTTTGTCGGCACTCTAGTGCCTTAAGTTTTTTACGGGTCCTTTTCATATTTATATGCGTGTATAGGGGATGAAAATCTTGGGCAAGTTCAATTTTGGCCATGTTTGGCAAACGGCACAGTGGCTATACCATAATCTTTCAATCCTCAGTATTATTTTTTTACTATTTCAATGCTGAATTTTCATGAAGAGTTCTTGTTTGCAGCCCTTTTTCTCAACCAAAATCATGAAAATAAACTGAGATAAATTGGAATTGTGGATGGATTAAGTGTCTTGTCTCAGTTGAGCTATATTCCCCCTCTCTTTGAAGCTCAAATCTTGAATTAAAAAGCATTAAAAAGGGTAACGCATAAATGGCGAAATTTGGCTTCTGTGCAAAGGGCTTAAGAGTGCCCTTTAATAAACTATGAGAATCTGGCATTTGACTTCCTGTGAATTGATTTATTAAATAAATAAATAAAAATTGTGCAGGACAGAGCCAAATGGACTAAAAAGGTATGTCATTGTCCTAAATCTGGTGCAGATCACTGACTGGAGATATGTATTGTCTATATCAGGTATATTTCGGACAAAATACTGTATACTACATAATATATAATTTTATTGGATAATTGTATTGTTGTATTAATTTTTTTATGTATTTCTCTGAATCCTAGGTATTCGATCAGGAGAAAGACGGTTACTTGGTACCAGAAGAGCTTAAAAAAGTAATGACTCAGGACGGTATGTGCACACATAAGCATGCCTGCAGATATACCTGCTTTTCAAACCTGTTTATTGTGTTGATATTCCTTCAATATCTACACAAATGGCTGTTTTTATGAACGTAGTTGGTTTTGGTGCCAGCTACGGAATTAATATTTGTATATGCGCATGAACATTGAATGCTTTCATACTGTACACCAAAAAAGTAAGACTAAATAGCAGTTCTGAATATCATTACATTCTAAAATTTGAGGTAAAGTGAACCCAGCATGAAGCAATTGGTTGTACTCTGAGCTTTACTACTGGTTTTAATTGTGCCAGGCTCTAATCTGCTGAATCATGCAATACTGCACTCTTCGGACGTGTAGTGTTATGGATGGTAGGGCTGAACAATATATCATTATCATATTGTTACCTTAATATGTACATGCACAATTTCAAAATCACCAAAGACAGAAATATGGACAATATCAAATTTCTCACGCTTACCTCACCCTCCACGTCACTTCCACCCAGCGTGGAATGGTACGGCTAGCCCCTTGAGTGAGGAGTACATAGTGGGAATTGATTGATTGAGGGTCATTATGTGTAATTATTTTCTTTCCTGTCTTAATCAAGCATGTTCGCTGGCTTCTTGATCTATCGACCATATGATCGTCTTGCATGCGTGCAAGCGTACTTTGTTTACATCTCAAGCAACCCCCTTTTTTTTCCCCAATTTGCATTTAGATACAGTGTTATGGTTCTGTTTTGTTGTCATGCCATGTGTTCATTGTCATGTCTTTTCTTTATTATTTTTGCTTTTTATACATCCCGGTTTTCCGTTCATGCCATATCAGGTTTCCTTGCACTTCTCAGCCCTGTCTTGTGATCAGTTTGGTTCAGTCCGTTTTCCCAGTCTGTGTGCCTACTTGCTTCAGGTGATTTCAATGGTTTCTGGTGTGTCATATTATTACTTAAATTCTCGTTTACTTCCTTCGCCTTGCTTTCCTAGATTACTAATAATACTAACATTTAAATTTTGTTTCATAGTCTACTAACTTGACTAATCCATGTATATATTACTAACTTACTAATGAACACTTAGTGGTGCAGCTTTACAAATTAACTTATAAATTACCACTAATTCAATCTCAGCTATCGCCCTGTTCTAGTCTCCGCCTCTTGCTTTCTTTTCCCTGCATCTTTCTGCATTTCCGCCAGATCTCTCACACATGCTTAATTACTATCCTGCACTCTTTGTCTGTGCACTTAGAACTCCTTGACTGGAGTGGTTGTCTGCGTAGATCTTGTCCGTGTCTTGGCTTTTGCCAATTTTTGTGGTTAAGGACCTCCCCATGTGTGATTACCTCTGTAATTAGTTCTTATCCAATTCACCTGTTCCCTGCATAGTGTGTGACTTCTAGTTCTTATCCAATTCACCTGTTCCCTGCATAGTGTGTGACTTCCCGCTTGTCTATTTAAAGTCTTCACTACAGTTCATTCGCTGTCAGTATGATGATCAATACTCATTTGTGCAGAACTCCTCATATGCCTTTTGTTTATCGCTTCTTCACAACTGTTTTGTCCGACCTCGAGATTGCCTTGCCCTACCATTCCTGTTTTGTCTTTTTGGATTTTGACCTGTTTTTCTACGACCATGATTTCTGTTTTGGATGCCCTGTGCATGACCTACCTTTCTGGATTTCGACTACAATTTTTGGCTTACTGTCTATAGACCGTTGCACATCTGCCTTACTGGTTTTGACCCCTGCCTGTCTTTTCGTCTTCGCTTTTTGTATATTGTTTTTGGCTTGGCAATTCTTGTGTCTCCTGGTCCCAACTCTTTTTACAATAAAGGCTTTTGATTTTTGGAATTCCTGTTCTCCCGAGTAGTTCCTGAATGCACCGTCACATACTGTTAATTTACATCATGCATAATAATCATGACAAATGCAAACAGCTTGCCCCTTCCCCTCTTCGTGCTGCTGTTAGTGAGCAAGTTGAACCAATGGAAGTCTCCACCTCACACACACTTCCAGTTGTTCAAGGAGGGGGCGGATCCTATGGAGCTGGGGCTTGCCAGACCACCAGAGCAACACCCCTGGAGGAGAACTGGCCCCTGTCCCGAACGTCAGTCAGGAGAGGTAACAGCGCCCCCCCAAGCGCCACCCACTGCCATCACTGGCTAACACTTTAAGATCCCATTCAGGGTAGCATTTAACCTAGAGATACCTTAAAACAGAGGCCCTGATTGACTTCTATGCAGCAGGCAATTTTATCTCCAACAACTTAGTGCGACGCCTTCAGGCCCCAGCTTACCAGCCTCACACCCCCCTCACTGTTGCACCTGTTGACCAGAAACCTCTGAGCAACGGCAGCATCACCCACTAGACGGGGCCGATCGCCCTCACCATTCAAGGGCGCCATCAGGAGGAGATTCTGCTGCTCCAATTGAATAATTCAAGCCACCCGCTCATCCTCGGCCTGCCAATGCTGCATTTACATAATCCCACCATCTCCTGCCAATCCAGACGTCTTCACTTCCAGTCATCCACCTATCGGCGGCACTGTGGCCCCGTCCCCATTGCCTCCACAACCGTGGAGAGCCCCGACCAGGGAGACCAGCCCGAGATTACCTGAAGAGTACTGGGACCCGCAAACGACGTGTAGCAAGACCAAAGCGACCCACCTCCTCATTGTCCATGGAATTGTGCTATCAAGCTCCTGCTCGGCACTTCACCCCACTGGAGCCATGTATACCCCCTATCAGCAGCTGAAACTCAAGCAGAAAACAGTATGTACAAGAAACTCTACAGGGGGTTTCATTTGCCCTTCCACTTCACCTGCATCTGCAAGCTCCTTTTTTGTCCAGAAGAAGGATGGAGGTCATAGACTGCATAGACTACAGAGGCCTTAATGACGTCATGGTGAAGTACCGATATCCATTTTCCCTAGTCCCCAGCACTATGGAGCAGCTTCAAGGGGCGAAGATCTTCAGGAAGCTTGACCTCTGCAGCGCTTACAAGCTCATCTGTATTAGGGAAGGAGACAGGTGGAAAAGGGCTTTTAGCACCACCTCTGGGCACTACGAGTACTGAGTCATGCGATATGGCCTTTTTAACGCCTCTTCTGCGGTCCATTCCTTCATCAGTGATGTGCTACGAAAGATGCGGGGAAGATTTGTCATCACCTACCTGGACGACATTCTTACCTACTCAACCACATATGAAGAACATGTGGGATATGTGAGAAGAGTACTCCTATGCCTGTGATGACATCAACTCTCCAGCCTTGACATAAAGTGCATCTTCCATCAGTCCACTGTCTCCTTCCTTGGCAACATGATTGGACCAGAGGGAATGGAAGATAAGAAGGTGAAGGCAGTAGCAGCATGGCTAATCACACTATAAAGGAGCTCCGGCGCTTCAGGGGTTCACAAACTTTTATCGTTGCTTCGTTAAAAACTTCAGCATGGATAACCCACCCTTTGACATGTCTCTTTCAGGGAAACACCAAAAAGTTTACAAGATCTGAATAAGCCCCTCATAGTGGAAGTCAACGCCTCTAATGCGGGGGTGGAGGCAATCCTGTCCCAAAGCTCTATGCCTGTGCGTATTACTCACACTAGCTTACACCCGCAGAGGCCAACTACAATGTGGGCAATAGGGAACTTGTTTTTTTTTACTTGTTTTGAATGTCAATAACCTATAGCCCAGGCTCCAAGAACATCAAAGCAGATGCGCTATCCCGAAGATACCAGGTGGAGAAAGATCTGGAGGCAGAAGAGCCGATGCTACCCTCTTCCTGCGTCCTTGCCCTGATCAAGTGGCAGTTGGACGGGTGAGTAGCAAAGGAGACCAGGAGGAGTCCTTCTACAACTTCAGTGCCAGCAAGTAAGACTTTTGTCCTTGCTGCTCTTCGACAGCGAGTTATTATGTGGGCGCGCACTTCTCTGTCTGCAGGGCACCCTGAATCCAAAAGAACCACCCACATCAGCAGAAAATATTGGTGGCCCCACCTGGCCTCTGACGTGGTAGCAGCCATCCACTCGTGTGCAACTTGCGCGATATCCAAGAGACCTCACCAGTTGCCAGCCCGCAACGCCCATTACCAGTCCCACATCATTCATGGTTGCACATCGCCGTGGATTTTGTAACCGAGCTCCCTTCCTCTGAAGGTTGACATATTTTTTATATTATGTACAAAATAATTTTGTGCCTTTCGCCACACTGCCCTCTGAGTAGCAGAGGTGCCCGCCCTGTGCCCGCTAGGGTTCTCCCTGAGGCCTACCGACAATCCTCCCCTGGGGGTGGATGCGTTGGCCCATCCAGCGTGGCCGGCCGGCCTGCTATTTGCGTTCCCGCCCCGGTGGCTATTAATGCCACTACTTCGCAGAGTGAGGGAGCAGCACTTGTCCATAATTGTGGTAGCACCACTGTGCCCGAGCGCCAGATGGTTTCCGGACCTTATCCAGCTGGCGTTGGGGAACCCATGGGAAATTCCGGACCCTCCCCTAACCGGGACTCGGATACCGAACGCCGTCCGCACCTGCCCCCTCCTGGCTAGGAAGCTGAAAGGGTAAGGTTAACTGAATCGGGCCTACCCGAAGCGATTGTGTCTACAATTCACGTCCAAGGCTTATGCGACTCGTTGGTGGACTTTCGTGTGCTGGTGTCTGGTGAGAGGCCTGAACCCGCGCTCATGCCCCCTTCAGGGGGTGCTAGAGTTCCTTCAGGGGCTCTTCGAGAGGGGCCGTGCAGCATCCACCTTGGGCGTGTTCGCGGCGGCCATTGCAGTAGGTCATGATGGGTTTGACCGCTTCTCAGCTAGAAATCACCCCCTGGTAAAGCGGTTTTTGAAGGGAGTCCGCAGGCTGAAACCCCCGATGCAGCCCGTGGTTCCACAGTGGGATCTGCAGACGCTGCTGGACGGCCTGGCAGGACCACCATTTGAACCCTTGGACCAGGCAGACCTGCATACCTTATCGATCAAGACGACCCTCCTTTTAGCCTTGGCATCGGCCAGGAGGGTGAGCGAATTGGGGGCCCTCTACGCAAGGGTGCGTAGACGGGATATGACAGCTACAGGCCCCCTCCCTCCCCCCTCCCCCCACCCCCCACCCTCCTTTTAGCCTTGGCATCGGCCAGGAGGGTGAGCGAATTGGGGGCCCTCTACGCAAGGGTGCGTAGACGGGATATGACAGCTACAGGCCCCCTCCCTCCTCCCCCCTCCCCCCTCCTCATTCATTCTAGAAGGGACCCAATTGGAAGGGGCCCCGTCTAACACCGGCTTGGGTCTGGTGTTGTTAGTGTGTCACGACCTGGGTCGGGGTACGCAGTCGGGCGATGCCACCCAGGGAGGACACGGCTTCGTTGGTTTCTATATGGAACTCTAGGGTGCGGGGCCACCTGGGAGTACATTCATCCCTAACAGCCTTCGCCGTAGGTGTAAATCAATAGCGAAGCCCGTTAGAGGGCGGAGCACGTACGAAATAGAACTAATAGTTACCCTGGATGTAACTCCAGTTCTATGAGTACGTGCGTAGCCCTCTAACTGCCTGCCCAGCTGGCCCCCGGATGTGAGATGCCGAGTTTCAAAGGGAGACGAGCACTGACAACGGTGAGGCTTTATAGGGGGTGAGTATGCTACCCAGTCCTACGGAGCAGGTGAGTTCAATTTTCTTCTCAGGAGGGGTAAACCAATAACGAAGCCCGTTAGAGGGCTACGCACGTACTCATAGAACTGGAGTTATCATCCAGGGTAACTATTAGTTACCGTCGCTGGCAGAAAGCAAGTTACCGTTGCTGGCAGAAGGCTCTTTGTTCTGGCGGATAGGAGCATTTTTCCTTGCCTGTACTTCACGTTTAGGCATCGGTAGGTAAACTTTTATATTAACACACACGATTGTATTTTACGTTGAAACGAAGTGTTGCAGTATGTGGGCTATTAGCCATCTCCATTTCGCTACTACTTAGCAAACAAGCATTTGCGTGGCTTGGTTAGTGGTGGTAAGGGGGGGATTGCGCGTAGTGATGACTCTGTAGTAGGTTTTAAAAATGTTGGCTGATCGTATCGGTCTTTGTCAGTGACGTATGCTAACTAGCGGACACGCCCCCCCGGCGCCATTTTGAGTGTACAGCGGAATGTAAACAAACCAGCACAGGAGGAGCTGTCCGGTGTAGTTGCAGTTAGTAGCAGTTAGTCAGTATATCAGTTTTTATTCCGTTTACTCAGTCACCAATCTGGACAAGAATAAGAAGGATGAAAGGATCCCGCACAGGGACAAACTTATCAAGGAGGCCAGGAATCGGTATTTGGCTAAATTATCGACAATCAATAACATAGATCCGTACGATCTCACAACTAAAGAGTGGAGCTCCGACGCAACATTACTGCCTCCAACTTCATCAGTGGATATAACAAACTACCTCGATTATGGTATCAGCACTTACACATATGAACAGTTCAGAAACTATAAATCTCTCGAAGCTCACGGACATTTTACGAATGGCTGGGTGCAGGATCTGTTCACATTTCGACCGCAGGACTGCGACAACACAGTCGTCACTGCAAAGGTAAGCTAACTTTGGTGTAATCAAGTGAAGTTACGGTTGTTGGTGACAGTTAGTTGGACGTTGGCTTGTTTTTGTCTGATTTGCTTTACTTATTTTAACTGTGGGCATAAAGGATTAATGTTTATTACATTGTTGTGAAAAATGACCTCATATTCACATTGCAGTAGCTAGAAAAAAAAGTGAAAATGATCTAATAATCCTATCCAATATTTCTTCAACCTGCGGTCCGTTACCTCTTTTCCAAGTGGGAAACCGAAAAAGTCTCAAGTTGTGGTCAACTTTTCTGCCATTTCTGTCGTGTGACTTACTATGGCGGCCACACACTACACAAGTGTCCCATTATATCAAAAACGATGCTCACTGTTGAGTTGTTTACAACGAGTAACCCTCCAAAATGGCGATTCGACCCACAATGCACTGCAGCTGTCGCAAGCGTTATGTCACCTGACAAAGACCGATTGTGCCTTATGGCCCACTCTCATTGCAGCATGACGAGAGCTTATTTCAGTCCTATATCATTGCACCTTGCGTTGGCTAAGGGGCTACTTTGTTTGAAGGTAGGCGATATCGCATGTAGCCTAGTCCAGTGTTTGTTCTTGGTTAGTTCAGTATTGCCTATTACTGTCGTTTTGTCTTGCCATAATCGGGCTCCTCCACTCTGACTTCTCGGGCCTCTTGCCCATTGCAGACAAACCAAGGTAGGCTGTAATGGCCAAATGTGTATTGCTAGCTGCAATGTAGCAGTTATTTGCACATTATTTATATTTTAAGTTTGAAGTGTATGGATATGTTAATGATTAAAGCTGATGGTCTTTGAAGATAAAGTATTTTTTTTATAATTTTGTCCTGTTTTTAGATCACAGTTGAGTGGCATTACAGCAGCATGACAACTGTTTTCCCTTGATTTAAATTTCTTTTGTTGTTTTGTATTTTCTTTTGTATGTTTTGCCTCCATGCTATGCAGTTGTTACCTGTTCCAGCCTGCTCCTGAACTAGCAATTCGCCTGTTTTGTCTTGGGGCCTTCCTATGTAGATTTGCTGTGCTTGGCTGGTTCATGGTCAGCGTGGGTTTAATGGTTCATCCCCCCATTTGTTGGTTTTCTTGTTTTTTTCTCTCCCCCTTACCTTGTTGTCACTGACCTAGTCGGTCAGCATCTTTGAGTGCAGCCCTTTGGATCACTTATTGTTTAAGGTGAAGGCTGCCTCTATTAACATTCCCCTCCTGAGTTTTCTCCTTGTTGGTCGAGTTGATTCTGTTGTTTCCCAGTCCTTTCTTTGTCCCCCCCACCCCTCCCCCTTAGCTGTGACCTGCTCTCTTAGCTACTATTTAGCTAACGCCAAGATAGCAGAGAACTCCCTCTTAATGTGTGTACATACCCTAGTGGTTGGTGTGGGTCTCGAACTTTTCACGTGTGTACTCTGTGTGATTGATATGCACTCCTGATTGGTTGCAGTGTAATGTTATGCCTCTTTGATATTGCGGTGTGAGAGCATTACTGTGATCTTCTAGTTGGGCAACTGTGGAAGGTGCTTTCTAACTAGTGCTACTAAGGCAGTCGCAGCTGCCCCCTCTTGTTATTTCCTGTCTTGCCTCCAGGTTTTTTTGTTGTTTCGTTTGTGGTATTTGTTTGATCAAGTCTTGTCCCTACCTCCCCTCTTTCCTTGTTGGAGCATTGGACAAAATAAAAATATGTACTTGATTTAGCCTCTTGGACTCCATTAATTTGGGTGGCCTGCTCTGTATTGGGTTGCACATTGGTACACTTATAAATATATGTAACGTTTCTGTGCTCTCACAGCTAAATGCTGACATACATGATTTACTGGCCATTCAGCTGGATTCACGACAGTTTCTGTACTCAAAAAATGGGTAACTTGCTGAAATAAGCGTGTGCTGGGTTTTTAATGAATACATACTGCTGTAGATTACTTTTCATGTCTACATGATTTATTTCTGCTCGTTTGTTGGCAGGCGTTTCGTTGGACCTGAAACATCCGGGGCTTATATCCCTCCCTTTATTGAAAATATTTAGTCCTGTCTAATTCTAGATGGTTTCCCTTTACTGACACATTTTCCAATTCAAGAATAATCAAGTACCAATCGAAGAGACAGATTCTCTCCCTCATACAATCTTAAAGCGACAAAATAATGGGCTGCATTCAGTTGCCAACTTGACGACTTTCTCAAGATGAATACATACGTCTTGAGTGGACAAACAATCCCGATTTGGAAAGTCGACAGATTAAGCGAGAAAGTCGTCAAGTTGGCAACTCTAAGACTTTAGCGAAATCGACAGTGCATCGTTCATTTTCGGCAGGGTGACATGCTAAAATAAGCGAATTTCCGAGAATGTGGATGTAACAGCTACGTTTTACAATTCATTGTTAAACATCTGCATTAACAATAACGTCATTTTTGGAAGTTTTATTTACCAACCGAAGGAGACACGCCTGATTCCGCTATCTCTGAAAGCAGCCTGGGCGGGTGCGCGCAAGCGCAGTAAATGGCAAAGACGGATGCGAAAGAAGATGTTGCAGTTTCATAGTCTTATGTTACGAGTCAACAGTTTATGTTGCGGTTTTTGCAGTTTCGGTAGCGGGGTATTATTTTTCTGTTGCTATTTCCGCGATTAATGTAGGCATTTCAAAGTTTTTGTGTGCTGAGGCTACGTTTTCTTTGGTAGGCCTGTCCTCTCTCTCCTCAAAGTTTCCAACTGCAGCTTTAATTAATATTTAGGATGCATTGAAAATGCTCACTATTGTTATCCTGATCTTCTTATTAGTGTGCTTTGAAAATGCTCACTATTGTTATTCTGGTCTTCTTATTATTATTATAGTGCATGCAAAGCAATGCACTATACTGTTCTTCCGAGACTTCTTATTATTACAGTGCATGCAAAGCAATGCACTGTACTGTTCTTCCTAGACTACTTCTTCTTCTTATTATTATTATTATTACTATTATTACAGTGCATGCAAAGCAACGCACTGTACTGTTCTTCCTAGACATCTTATTATTACTATTATAATTATTATAGTTTTCTTTCTTCCAACCAAGCTATTGCGATTAATTCAGCCTTAACCTTATAACTTAGAGACTTCATTCAAACTCTGTTGCGTAGGTTTTGGAAAGCACACTGATGCTATGTTATTTCCATTTTTCTATGATTTTTATTTTTTTAAATATTTAATTTTAAAAATATTTTAAATTTACATTTGGTTTCTATGGCATGTAATCTTGAGACTTTCAGTGGGTGACATCATCATTTGAGTGGAGTGGAGTTCGAAAAATCACCTAAAACTTTTGTTTTTGATTTGCCATTTCTCCTACAAACTTTAGACTACATCCATAATATTTACATCAAAATGTAGATGAACTTGTGCTTGTTCCTCTCGTGTATCAGTGGTCTAGGGTGGACCTACACTTTTTACCATATGAGCCTCAAACCAACAGCAAATCCAGACAGATCTCTCATTTAATCCCATATAAAATGACAGCCTGACTTTCCCCAGTAACCAGTTCGGGACAGTTTTTTCAAACTGCTCTAATGCCACATTTTTTCAACTTAAATGACACAGAATATATATTGAAATTTTCAGCAAAGCGTCGGCGTGCCTCCTGTGGCGTTATTTAAATGATACTTTCTACGACTTTCGAGAAATCTTGCATTTTATAGTGGGTGGGTTAAAAGGATAATCATGTTCAAATGACCTGTGAGACTCAGCCGTTAAGTGAGTCAGCCGTTCATTTTTAAAACCGAAACCGTGGCAACTTAACCGTCAGCAGAGGTGGCTCTGGCCTCACCAGTTCAAACAGGCCCTGCCCATGAAGGCATTACAGCGAACCCCCGGCAGGTGCCTCGTAAACTCCCTGATCGGCGCTTTTTCTCGGAGTGAAGATGAAAGCGGAGAAAACGCGGCTCTCCCTATTGACTGGGTGACAGTCAGTTCCAATGAAATATGATTCTTACATACAGCGAAAAGAGCCTATCCAAGCCCATTTCTGCTAGTTAAAATTTTTGGATTTCTACCGTAAATGAGCCCATTCCTTGCACCAATACCTGAATATTATTATTATTGGTTACGCATTAGTTAAAATGGTCCGATAAAGACGGACGTGCATCTGCGCCAGCGAGGAGAAAGTGATTTCGGATCCGATTTTTTTTGCGGAGTGGCTTAAATCAGTCGGCTGCTAGGCCACCGTCTCCGTCAGATGTATTAGTTAATAATAATAATAATAATAATGCATCAATTTTATATAGCGCTTTTTGGACACTCAAAGACGCTTTACAATGGAGGCATTATTCATTCACACTCTGATGGTGGTAAACTACGTTTTTGTAGCCACAGCTGCCCTGGGACAGACTGACGGAAGCGTGGCTGCCAGTATGCGCCTACGGCCCCTCCGGCCACCACCAAACATTCACACACAGCCATACAGGAGGGAGGGAGGGTTCCTATATTGCATGTTTTGGATGGGTGGGGGAAACCGGAGTACCCGGAGGAAACCCACGCGAACACGGGGAGGTTCTTATGCCTATAATAAGCTATGGTCAGAAAAAGTGTAGCTCCCGTCCTGCAGCGAACATTTTAGCAAACAAGGCGAGAAGCCGGCAGGTGCTCACATGGCTAATTACAACAAATTCACAACAGTAAACTGTGCTTTACGACAGTATCAATTCGTGGTAACAGGACAAAATAAGAGCATAATAAAAATAATATTTACTAAATAGACATTAATTACAGTAAGATAAAACTAAATATCAATTATGACCAGTCACTAGGCTATAGACTAAAGCAAAATAGATATGAACTAATAAGGCACAAAATGCCAACATAAGCCTCAATTTATCCTTGGCTCTAACATTCCGGCCCCTAATTGTTCTTGTGAACCACAAAACAATTACCTTTTACATATTCTAAGAGCCATATAACAGAATCTTCAAAAAACAAACAGAAGTCATGTATATATCCAGGCTGGTCTTCTTAGCACACCAGGAACTCTTTTAAACAGCTGTGTGCGTAAAACAAAAAAAAAAGGGGGGAAATGGTGGGGCTGGAGTCAGAGGTTCAAGCACATGACTCATCGTTGGAGATCAACCTTTACCGTTGACTCTTAAGTGACAATGTAAAAAAAAAGGGGGCTACATATCACTTTCAAGTAGTAAGCAGAGCTTAGTCACAGGCCGTAGAAGAACACTTGTGCTGCTTTTCACCTTAGCCTGACGAACATGCCCTCCGCTGTCTTTGATTGTCTGGATCACTCAACCCATTACCCATGAATTTCGTGGGGCGGATTCATCCACGATAAGGACAATGTCATTTTCACTGATATTCCTTTTTGGCTGGGACCACTTTTGTCTCTCTTGTAAGTCCGGTAGATATTCCTTGATCCAGCGTCTCCAAAACAAATCCGCTAAGTATTGGATTTGGCGCCATCTGCGTCTGGAGTATACATCATTTTTGTCAAATATGCCAGGAGGTAGTGGGGTTATGGCCTTCATCAGCAGCAGATGATTTGGGGTCAAAGCCTCCAGGTCATTTGGATCGTTAGAGACTCTGGTAATAGGGCGGCTATTTATAATAGCCTCAACCTCACAGAGCAGAGTGTGCAGCCCCTCCTCATCAATTGTTTGCTGCTTCACAATGAAGTTGAGCACTTTTCTTATTGTTTTTATCTGCCGCTCCCAGACTCCTCCAAAATGGGATGCGGCCGGTGGGTTGAACAACCATGTGATGCCTTTACTCTGCAAAGTGTCTTGAATCTTTGCATTATTCAAAGTCCGTACTGCATCTCGCAGCTCACGCTCCGTGCTCACAAAGTTTGTTCCGTTGTCAGAACGCATCAGCCGGACCTGACCTCTCCTAGCGATGAACCTGCGCAGTGCGTGAATGCAGGAGTCAGTGTCCAAGGAACTTGCTACTTCGATATGCACAGCTCTCACTGTCAAACAGGTAAAAACCACGCCATACCTTTTGATCATGGTCCTACCTCTTTTTATCTCAAAAGGACCAAAATAGTCCACGCCGACGCTTGTAAATGGTGGCTCATCGGGTACAAGCCTGTCACTAGGAAGGTCTGCCATAACTTGAGTTTCTCTTCTGCCATGCTGACGTCTGCAGGTAACACATTGTGACAGGACATGTCGCACGGCTGCATGGGATCTTGTAATCCAATACTTCTGCTGTACCTTTAACAGGACATGATTTCTGCCACTATGACCAAGTTCCTCATGAGCAGATCTGAGAATGAGAGGGGTTATATGCAGGTCTTTGGCCAAGATTGCAGGATGTTTAGACTCCTCTGGCATGGCTGACTTATTCAGCTTGCCACCGACCCTTAGTATGCCATCTTGTAAGATTGGTGACAGTCGATAAAGAGGGCTGCCTTTTGGCACTGCTTTTCCTTCCTGGAGCATAGAGATGTCCTTACCGAATCTTTCTCTTTGACTGAAGCGTACTACTTCCAACTCTGCTTTTGCAACATCGCTTACAGAGAGGGGTACAAAGGGAAGCGAAGCTTTTAAGCTTTTGATTTGTTTGTCCAGCTCCAACTTTTGGATTTCTTCATTGAGCTTTCCAGCTTTGAAAGATGTCAAATCTTTTCTCTTTTGAACCAGTAGCATCAGTGTTGACTTCAACCGGAGAACCCACGCAACACTTCTTTTAAGGCGATACCAGCTTGAGTAGTGATGAATGAGTTGAGAAGTGGGGTTTGTGCTCTGCTCGGCACTGAGTGCATAAACTGAAGCTTCTTTGACCTCTGGGTCATTATTGAGAGGCTGACATATGCTGTGTGGCATTTCAGGCCACTCAGACTCGGGTTTTGTTAAGAAGTCTGGACCTATGATCCAGGTTTTTGCCTTTAGAAAAGCATCCACAGCAAGCCCCCTGGATGCATAGTCCGCAGGGTTGTCTAAAGTATTCACGTATCTCCACTGAGAGACCTTTGACTTTTCTCTGATTGCCGCAACCCGGTTGGCAACGAACGTGCGGTATCTTGCTGTCTCATTTTTGAGATACTGAATGACCAGCGTGCTGTCTGTCCAAAAGACAGACTCCTCCAGACTTTGATCCAATTCAGCTCTCATCATTGTATCCATCTTAGCCGCAATGGACGCAGCAGTAAGTTCAAGTCGAGGTATGGTAACCGGTTTCAATAGCGTAACCCTGGCTTTGCCAATGATGAAGGCACTGTGTGTCTGGTTCTGATGACTTTTGGAGACCATGTATGTGACTGTACCATACCCTTTCTCGCTTGCGTCAGCAAAGTGATGGAGTTGAGCTGCAGCAGTCTCACCAAAGTTACTCGGCTTAACACATCTATTCGCCTCGAAGCTGGCCAGACGATGTAAGCTCGTTACCCACTGATGCCACTGTAGAGCCAGAGCCTCTGGCATGCTGTCATCCCATGCATGTTTGGTTCTGCATAGCTCCTGCAGAATCTGCTTCACTGGAAAGATGAGAGGAGCCAAAATCCCGAGTGGATCATAAATAGAGCTCACCATTGAAAGCACTCCTCTCCTTGTCAGTGGCTTGTTCTGAACAGAGACTCTGAACTTTAGCATGCCAGACTCCACGCACCACTGAACGCCCAGAGCTCTTTCGATAGGGAGGCAATCCTTTTCCAAGTCAAGCTCTTTGACCTCTTTGGCCCTGTCGTCCTCATGCACAGAAGAAAGCACTGCTCTGCTGTTGAAAATCCACTTTGTGAGACGAAAATCTCCAGCAGCACATAGACGCTGGAGCTCCTGAATGAGAGAAACTGCCTCTTTCTCACTGCCAACTGACCTAAGGCAGTCATCCACATAAAAGTTCCTTAAGACAGTGCTTGTTGCCTCTTAGCTGAATGCTGCCTGGTTGTCCTCAGCGCATTTTCGTAGTGCAAAACTTGCACAGCTGGGTGATGAGGTTGCGCCAAATAAGTGAACAACCATTCGGTATTCTTTCAGCTCCTGACTGAGGTCTCCTTCAGGCCACCACAAAAACCTCAGCATATCAGTGTCTTCAGCTGGAACCCTGACCTGACAAAACATGCCTTCAATATCAGACATGAAGGCGACTGACTCTTGCCTGAATCTTGTAAGCACGCCAATGAGGGAACTAGTAAGGTCTGGTCCTTGCAACAACTGAGAGTTTAAGGATGTACCTTGATACACAGCAGCACAGTCGAACACCACCCGTAACTTGCGCTTTGTTGGGTGGTAGACCCCATGATGTGGTATGTACCATATCCTGTTGCCATCTTTGCAGATTTCTCCCATGGGAACTTCCTCAGCGTAGCCTTTCTCAAATGTTTCTCTCATGAACTCTGTGTAATCCTGATGAAACTCCCGATTTCTCGATAATTTCCGTTTTAGTCTTTCCATCCTCTGTACTGCAACAGCACGGTTGTTTGGGAATGTCACATCCTTTTTCTTTAAAGGAAGACTGATGCTGTAATGACCTTCGTTCAACTTCACTGACTGTGATACAGAGTTCATGAACTGTCTGTCCTCACTAGACATTTCCAACTTCTCAGTCAGCTGATGCTCGTGGAAGTCAAACTTTATTTGCTGCTGGGTGAGCTCTTCCAGCTTTGCCACTGAGATCCTATTTACTGTTACCTGTGGCCAATCAGCGTCGTCTTTGCTGGTATTTCCTCCTCTCAACAGAGGCCCATTAATTGTCCAGCCTAAAATAGTTTTTACGGCATAAGGGCCGCCGTCCTCACTATGGATAACCTTCCAAGGCTCAAGGGCTTGTGGTACATTTGTTCCTATTAACAAACCAGCTGCTCTGTCAACCTGCTTGAGCTGAACCTCCTCCAAATGAGGCCACTTGTCCACATCGCTCTGCCGTGGAATGTTCTCCTTTTTTACTGGAATCTCAGCTTGTGAGAAGACTTGTGGAAGCTTCAAAAAATTGTTCTCATCCAAACCACTGACCTCAAGCCCTGTGACAACATGTGTACTGATTGTCTCCTCTTTTCCCATAGTGCGGAGCAAGATGTTGACCTTTTTTCCTGTTACCTTTAGGTCTCTCATCAACTCCTCTGAGCAGAAAGTTCCAGTACTGCCTGGATCTAAGAATGCGTATGACTCAACAGTTCTGTTGCTCCTCAAACATCTGACTTTCACTGGAACGATTGAGAGTGAACAGGCAGATTCCCCGGCCCCAGTGCAACCGCATATTTCACCATCTGTTGTGGGGGAGGAATTGGAGACTGACAACTCTGCATTCCTGCTTTCGCCAGCAGAGGGAGCTGACTCACCTTTGTTGAGGTGCAGGATGGTGGGGTGTTTCTGAGAACACGTTTGACAGGTGAGTCTTTGTTGACAGCCCTTGCTTAAGTGACCCTGTGAAAGGCATCCGAAGCACACACCTTTGGACTTAAGGAAATCCAGCTTTTCCTTGTGAGGCTTCTGTTTGATGAGCTTGCAAAAATCCAGGTTATGTCCAGCTTTATGACAAAAGAGACATTGCTTTCCAGTTTTGTAAGCAGTATTTTCTTTATCCTTATTTCCTAGCTCTGTGTGCCGTGGGACAGGGGTTACATCTGTTGCAAAAGTGTCTTTCCTTTCCTTGAATCTTGGAGGACCCTTTTCTCCTGATTTTAGCTTGTTTCCGTGGCTTGATGACATGGGTTCTTGTCAATTACCAAATAAAGGATGAGAGGCGATTCTTGCCTGCTTGTCCACAAAGCTGACTAAATCATTGAACCTGGCTCTCAATCTTGTCCTTTCCTGTATGTCACAAGCGACTCCCCTCCACCTTTCTCTCAACTTGAAGGGCAGTTTAGAAATGACTATCCTCATATTAGTAGGGCTATCCATTTCTTCAATGTACTCCATGCTGTTAACTGTATTGCAGCAACCGGTGAGGAACACCGCAAACTCTGTAAGTGCTTCTCCATCATCTGACCTAATTACAGGCCATTTCAGTGCTTTTTCAATGTAGGCAGAGGCGATAACATACTCATTACCAAAGTGTTTGTTCAAAAGCTTCTTAGCTTCTACATAGCCTATGTCAGAATGCATATGTGAGCAGCCGCGCGCTAGGATCTTTGGTCTGCCACGGGTGAACTGCTGAAGGAAATGCAGCCTATCCCTATTGCTGTCTGTCCTATCCTCAACCCCATGCTCAAACGCTTTCATAAAGAAACCAAACTCCAAGGGATCTCCACTGAAAACTGGAATATCCATCCGTGGGAGAGTGGAAACCTTTTATTGCTTCACCAAAAGCTCTGTAATTTTATTTTGTTGCTGCATGATGCTCAGCAAATCTTGAATATTGGTAGACCTGTTCTGCCCCGTGCTGGGCTGGGCTCTGACATTAGCATTTGGCTGATGGAGTCTGCTACTTATTTGTGAGTTGATTGGAAGCCTTATTCTCTGTGACACATCTGATGCACTCATGACATGAGAATCTCCACAGTCTGACTGCCCGGCTCTGAAGACGCCCTCACTACCCTGCTCTATAGCATTAAAGTAGGCAGCCATACCATCTTTAGGTTCAGCAGAAGCGCTATGAGTTTGTTCGTTTACAGTTAGCACCTCAAGTTTGGCATTTGCAGCAGCGATGGCTGATCTCAACTCAAATTCCTGTTTTCTTGCTTTAAGCAGAGCCTCTTCTCTCTCAAATTGCTGCAACTGCTTTAGTGACTCTGCACGTGCTAACAAAGCTGCCCGTTCAGCTTCTACTTTAAGCCTAGTAGAAGATGCTGTAGAAGACACAACTGAAACAGATCAACTTGCATGCTTTTTCCTGCCTGATGTTACTGAGACACTGTCCTCAGGCTCAATTTCAGCATCAACTCTCTTACACTCATCATCTTGATGTTTCACTCTTTCTAGCCAACTTTCCACTTTCTCCACAAATTTCTTCAAGTCAATGGCTTTTGGCTCATACCACTGTGTCTGATCATGAAGAAGCACTTTCTCATTCAAATAGTTTTTAACTGCATCATTTGCATCACAGAACGCACAGTACATGTCTGTGAAATCAGCTGTTATCGTCACATCCACTTCTTTAAAATTGCCATCATCTTCCATTAATGAATCAATCTCCTTCATCTTTTTAGTTAGCATGGTCAGCTTAGCTTTCCTGGTTCCTTTAAGCTGTTTGAGCTTCTCTTCAAACGCTTTAGCAGTTGATTTTGACACCCTCTTAGTTTCAATCGGCTCCATATTAACTGCTTTGCCACAAACTCTTAAATGCAATTAAGCCTCATGATTTAGCTGCTGCAATAGCTTTTCAATAACTTAGCTGACATGTTCACCGAATATTTCCCTTTACTAGGAAGCACATACACTCCGTTGAATACAAGTTCAACTTACTTTCCATAAAAGTCCGAGGGGAGTCCCGTGTTCCTGCCGCCGCACCAAATCCTCCTCGTGCGTAGCGGTAAGCTTGACGAGCTAATCCTTTTTCTTGCGGAGCATTTTTTCTGACTTAATGTAATCGTAACCTATTCGCCATTCTTGCAGGACGTAAAGTTTCTGTACTCGTGCTTGTCGGTAGGCAATAAACTACAAAGAAAATCCGAGAGGGAAACGAGGCCGATGTAAAAAGGGAAAATGCTGCGGTTTATTTTCCACATATAATCCACATTGAAAAACTAAAAAAAAGACAAACGTTTCCAAGCCAATCCTGGGTATCCAGTCTGTCACCTTAAACTAACTGACAGAAAATGTGAGGTTCTTATGCCTATAATAAGCTACGGTCAGAAAAAGTGTAGCTCCCGTCCTGCTGCGAACATTTTAGCAAACAAGGCGAGAAGCCGGCAGGTGCTCACATGGCTAATTACAACAAATTCACAACAGTAAACTGTGCTTTACGACAGTATCAATTCGTGGTAACAGGACAAAATAAGAGCATAATAAAAATAATATTTACTGAATAGACATTAATTACAGTAAGATAAAACTAAATATCAATTATGACCAGTCACTATAGACTAAAGCAAAATAGATATGAACTAATAAGGCACAAAATGCCAACATAAGCCTCAATTTATCCTTGGCTCTAACAATGTCAGTTTATGGTTGCGCATTTTATAGAAAATTTCTGCCACGCGCTGACCAGGTCATTAATTCTTTATTAGGCTACAATGAGCTTAAAGGGAAAATTTGGGTGACAATGAGTGATAAATGGAGATGACACGAACTGAGCTGTATTGAATCAGTGCCAAGTGTATCCGCTTTTAATTCCTTGAATTCAGTTTACGAAGAGCCATTCAGTTTTAAGTGACATTGTCCTTTAGAAAAAAGATATTGAGCAGATCTTTTTTTTAAATTCCGTTTCCTTATTGATAGATATAGAATAATTTTTTAGTGCATTCAAGAGTCGTTATCGTCGGACCAAATTCATATTGTACGCAAATATTTTATAGTTGCAAGCTTTGCGAACATTATGTTTGAACATCTGAATGGTTATGAGAAGTCATTAAAACAAATTCAGACGATGCAAAACGTTTTGAAAAGTTGGTTAAAAATTGCCAATTAGCATTTTAAAACAAAACAGTATATAAATCTAAAAACATTCAAGGTCTTTCCCTAAATGAATTTTACTGAGACAGGGTGCGAGTAATCTTCGATATACAGTGGGTTGACCGGTTCCGCGATTTGACCGATTCCGCAATTTGCAGAAATCAAACTTTTTTTTTGCGGAAAAACGACTTCGCTGTCAGCCTTGATTTTGACACCGCTGGAACGGTAAATTATTGTGGATTTAACTCTTAACCATCGTTTCGAGATATTCGGCTTCATAGAGAAATAAATGCCCGATAACTGTTGCTTGCCGTTGCAGCAGTATAGGCTACCAAATCAACGCTTGTGATAAGGCGCACTGTGCAGTGTATGGCCGTTAAACACGTGTATTCCTGGGATTCATCATGTTATTAGTGTCATTATGATAGGAAATTATCGTATAATTGACCTTATAGATCCCAATTTCCTACTATTGATACTTTTTCATCAACACCCATTGGAGTGACTGCTTGTCATTTGACTAGTTCCGCAAACGCCATTTTGTAGGTTTTCAAACTTGTTTATTCTTGTTTATTTTTTCTGAAATTTTCATGAAAGTTTATTGTAGTCAGTGTGAAATAAAACATTTTCTCTCACACCAAAGCCTAACTGTTTTTCTGTGGCTCAACGAGCTGATCATACCTCATGTCCTGTGTTATTCTGAACTTGTTGTCTCATCCTGATAATTTTAACGTATACTTGCCATTTACTCGGCCTACTTGAATTGGAAAGAGTAGAAAGAATCATCCGTAGTCGCTGATAGCACTTGAATATCGATGGCTGCACATATCATCGTGAACTGAGGCCAGTGCACGTGGATTCCAGCTGACTCAATGTCGACACACGGAACAGTTAGCCAAATTTTACCAATTATTGTGATATCCCCTATAGAGTAATGCTGGCTAAAATAGGTGGAAAATACATGTGTCTGTTTCGTTGTGGCCAGGGGCACGCAATAATGCCAATAAACAAAGAATATCATAAGTTCGGCCTGACAAAGGGCGCTGTTTGCGAAACTGGAAATTATTTGCGGAACCAGTCAAAGGACGTGCCACCGAAAAATGACTGTGCAAGGCTTTATTCCTAAGGACTGAAGAAAACTAACTGATTCACAAAAAGCGTGAGTAATTTCCGCAAATTCCTGAACAGATAACTTTCCGCCGGCGAATTATGTATCGAGACCAGACGATTCAAACAAATTCCATTTGCGGAACCAGTCAACGTGCTGTAGGAATGGATAGGCTATACTAAATTTCGGGTTTGCAACAGGAAAAATAATATATATCGGCATTGAGTGTAAAATTGGCCTTATAGTACATAAAAGCATGTATTATCTCCGAACATAAAATATTGCAGAAATGATACCTGACAAATAAAATCCTCACCAAAAATAGCATGATATTTAATAATCCAATTGCGTATTATACCGGACTAAAGTTTTAAATAGTAGCACAGGTTGAGCAAACTGTATCGTCATATATAAAAAGGTTTGCACAAATGATTACCGGCAACATCACCCCCGCCAAAGCAAATTAATATTTTATTTAGGCTTACGTTACTTTTGCAATCATATATGGGAATAAATCGCCAACAAGCTGTGCCATTATCTACATGTTCGGACTACTGTCAAAACGACCGTCCCAACCACCCTGGTGGCTCAGTCATAATCGCCCAGCTACCCCGTGCGCAGTAGGCGGCTGGAGGTCTTCTTTCGTCTTCATGCGCGTCAATACGCCGGTCCGACGACGAGATTTCATGGTCCTACTGAGAGTTTAACGTCCCCGTACTGGCGGATTAACGACTTTTTCTTTGGTTTTAACGGCGGCTGTACTGTACTGTACTTTCTTTAAGTTACTCCAAAACTTGGTCTTTAATTTGGTCTACACAGAAAAAATACAGCCAGATAAAAAAGAAAAAGAAGAAGATACCAGTGGATGAATTCGATGCATATCAAATTAAAAACAAATAATTCAATTGAGTATGTTTTCAGTAGCAAATAATGATTTTGCTGAACAAATATTGATCAAAGCTACAGAAATCAAATACATCCTCTGATTATGTTTTCTGAATCAAGAAAACAGAAGCCTCCTAATCAAAGCTACAGAAGCACGCTGCTTATGTGCGTGTAAGCTACTCATGCAAGTGTGAACTGAATTGCTTGTATTTGTGTGTTTGCACTGCAGTATATACTTGTATGTATGTGTGTGTGTGTGAGTGTGTGTGTGTCTTTTTGTGCCTACATTATATGGTTATTGATTATTAGTATGAGCAATGAATGAATAATGATAAAAATATATATAATCAGTATTAATGCATAATGCTGAAACATAATCTTCAACAGAGCATTCATCACTCTTCTCCTCTTTCTCTGTCCCTCTCCTTCTCTCTCTTTGCAAAGGGAGTCGGGCCTTGGTGTAACAATTACCCTGGTCTGAACTGTTTCTACTCTAGCAAACCTACTAAAAGTTGGCTCTTAGATAGCTGTGCAACTTTTATGAGAAAAAAAAAATCATTAACTGTGAATTGATTTTCTGATTTTACTACTTTGCTTTGCATGCACTGGTATTTCCTTCAGGAAATGCTTTTCTATTTATTAGTGTGCATTGAAAATGCTCACTATTGTTATCCGGGTCTTCTTCTTATTAGTGTGCATTGAAAATGCTCACTATTGTTATCCGGGTTGTCTTCTTATTATTATTATTTTGATTTTTCTTCTAACACACTTCATGCGGCCTCAACCGTTTAACGTAGAAACTTCATTCAAACTGCGTTGCGTAGGTCTTACTTAGGACACCCGTGCAATGTATTTTTCATCTTTGTAACTTTTATACTTTTTGAGTTATTAATAAAAGACAAAACATTTTTTCCTCCCATAGACTTAAGATTAGCATTATGACATCACAATAGGGCCATTAAGCAAATGGAATCTTGTGCCAATGTTCTGACCACCTGCTGTAACTGTCAGTTTCTCAGGTTGTAAGACTACAATCTGGCTCTCTTGAGACTACAACTTCCTTACTGCTTTCCTTCCTTTTCTTTTTTCTGTCATTCCTTCTTTCTTTTTCCCTCCTATTTCTTTATTTGTTCTTTCTTTCCTAGTTTACTTCTTTCTATCCTGCCTTTCATCCTTCCTTCAATTCTTCCTCCCTACCAATTTTCTTTCCTTCCTTACTTAGTTTGTCTTTCCTTCCATCATGCCTTCTTTCCTTCCTTCATACCTACTTTCTTTCTTGTCTTTCTTCCTTTCTTCTTTCTGTTTTCCCTCTCTCTTTCCTTCCCTCTTTCTTTCCTTCTTTCTTTCATTTGTCATTCCTCATTTCCTTCCCTTCTTTCCTTCCCTCCTTCTATCTTTACTTCCATCCTTCTTCATCCCTTCTTTCTTTCTTTTCTTCCTTCCTTACTTCCTCCTACCCTTCATTCCTCTGTTTCTTTCCATCCATGCTCTCCTTCTTCCTTCGTGCTTTCCGGCCTTCCTTTGCCTTCCTTCTTTTTTCCTACCTTCCTTCTTCCCTTACTTCCCTCATTAATTCCTTCTTTCCTTCCTTCCTGGTTATTATTCCAAATTCTTTCGTCATCGCACGGTTCGCTACTTCTCCCAGTCTTCTCCCGATCCCCAAACATTGCTTATCAACGACCTAGCAACCACCAGAACAGAGCAACTGCCTAGCAACGTCCAAGCAACTACTCAGAACACCGTAGCAACTGCCAAGCAACGCTCAAGCAACCACCCAGAACACCAATGCAACTGCCAAGCAAAGCCCTAGAACCACTCAGAACACCATAGCAACTGCGTAGCAAAGCCCTAGCAACCACCCAGAACACCATAGCAACCGCCTAGAACTGCCCCAGCAACCACCCAGAACACCAGAGCAACCACCCAGCAACGGCCTAGCAACCACCCAGAACACCAAAGCAACCGCCTGGCAATGCCCTAGCAACCACTCAGAACACCATAGCAACCGCCAAGCAACGCCATAGCAACCACTCAGAACACATAGCAACCGCCTAGCAACGCCCTAGCAGCCACGCAGAACACCACAGCAACTGCCTAGCAACGCCCAAGCAGCCACCCAGAACACTATAGCAACCACCTAACAATGCTCTAACAATCACTCAGAACACCATAGCAACTGCCTAGAAATGCCCAAGCAACCACCTAGAACACCTTAGCAACCGCCTAGCAATGCCCTAAAAACCACCCAGAACACCATAGCAACTGCCTAGCAACCACCCAGAACACCATAGCAGCTGACTAGCAACGCCCTAGCAACCACCCAGAACAACATAGAAACTGCATAACAATGCCCGAGCAACCACCCAGAACACCATAGCAACTACTTAGTAACACCCTAGCAACCATCCAGAACACCATAGCAACCACCTTGCAACGCCCTAGCAACCACCCAGAACACCATAGCAACTGCCTAACAACGCCCTAGCAACCACCCAGAACACCATAGCAACTGCGTAGACACGCCCAAGCGACCACTCAGAACACCATAGCAACCAACCAACAAAACCATAACAACCACTCAGAACACTATAGCCACCACCTTGCACCACCCTAGCAACCACCCAGAAAACCATAGCAACCACTTAGCAATGCCTTAGCAACCACTCAGAACACCATAGCAACCGACTTGCAATTCCCAACAACCACCCAGAACACCATAGCAACTACTTAGCAACACCCTACCAACCGCCCAGAACACCATAGCAACCACCTTGCAACGCCCTAGCAACCACACAGAACACCATAGCAACCACCTTGAAACGCCCTAGCAACCACCCAGAACACCATAGCAACTGCCTAACGACACCCTAGCAACCATCTAGAACACCATAGCAACCATTTAGCAACGCCCTAAAAAACCATCGGGAACACCATAGCAACCGCGTAGACACGCCTGAGCAACCACTCAGAACACCATAGCAACCACCCAGCAACGCCCTAGCAACCACCCAGAAAACCATAGAAACCGCCAAGCAACGCCATAGCAACCACTCAGAACACTTTAGCAACCATCTAGCAACACGATAGCAACCACCCAGAAAACCATAGCAACCACTTAGCAATGCCTTAGCAACCACTGAGAACACCATAGCAACCGCCTTGCAATTCCCAACAACCACCCAGAACACCACAGCAACCACCTAGCAACGCCTGAGCAACCACTCAGAACACCATGGCAACCGCCTAACCACTCCCTAGCAACCACCCAGAACACCATAGCAACTGCCTAACGACACCCTAGCAACCATCTAGAACACCATAGCAACCATTTAGCAACGCCCTAAAAAACCATCGGGAACACCATAGCAACCGCGTAGACACGCCTGAGCAACCACTCAGAACACCATAGCAACCACCCAGCAACGCCCTAGCAACCACCCAGAAAACCATAGAAACTGCCAAGCAACGCCATAGCAACCACTCAGAACACTTTAGCAAACATCTAGCAACACGATAGCAACCACCCAGAAAACCATAGCACACACTTAGCAATGCCTTAGCAACCACTGAGAACACCATAGCAACCGCCTTGCAATTCCCAACAACCACCCAGAACACCACAGCAACCACCTAGCAACGCCTGAGCAACCACTCAGAACACCATGGCAACCGCCTAACCACTCCCTAGCAACCACCCAGAACACCATAGCAACCACCTAGCAATACCCGAGCAATCACTCAGAACACCATAGCAACTGCCTAGCATCGCCCTAGCAACCACCCAGAACACCATAGTAACAGCCTAGCAACGCCCTACCAACCACCCAGAACACCATAGCAACTGCCTAGCAGCGCCCTACCAACCACCGGGAAAACCATAGCAACCGCCTAGCAACGCCCGACCAACCACTCAGAACACCAGAGCAACCACAAAGCGACGCCCTAGCAATCACCCACAAAACCATAGCAACCACCTATCAACGCCCTAGCAACCACCCAAAAAACCATAACTGCCTAGCAACCACCCAGAACACCAAAGCAACTGCCTAACCACACCCTAGCAACCCCCCAGAACACCATAGCAACCGACTATCAAAGCCCTAGCAACCAACCAGAACACCATAACAATCACCTACCAACGCCCTAGCAACCACTCAGAACACCATAGCAACTGCATAGCAACGCCCTAGCAACCACCCACAAATCCATGGCAACTGCCTAGCAACGCCATAGCAACCACTCAGAAAACCATAGCAACTGCATCGTAATGCCATAGCAACCACCCAGAACAGCATAGCAACCTCCTAGCTATGGCCTTGCAATCACCCAGAACACCATAGCAACCACCTAGGAACTCCCTAGCAACCACCCAGAACACCATAGAAACAACCTCACAATGCCCTCGCAACCACCCAGAACACCATAGCAACTGCCTAGCAATGCCCTAGCAATCAATCAGAACACCATAGCAACCACTTAGCAACGCCCTACCAACCACTTAGCAAAGCCCTAGCAACCACTCAGCACACAATAGCAAACGCCTAGCAATGCTCTAGCAACCGCCCAGAACACCATAGCAACCGCCATGCAACGCCCTAGCAACCACCAGAACTCCATAGTAACCACCCTGAAACTCCCTAGCAACCACCCAGAAAAACATTGCAACCACCTAGCAACTCCCTAGCAACCACCCAGAACACCATAGCAACCACCTAGCAACGCCCTAGCAACCACCCAGAACACTGTAGCAACTGCCTAGCAACGTTCTAGCAACCACCCAGAACACCATAGCAACTGCCTAGCAATGCACTAGCAATCACCCTGAAGATCGTAGCAACTGCCTAGCTAGGCCCTAGCAACCACCCATAACACCATAGCAACCACCTATCAATGCCCTAGCAATCACTCAGAACTCAATTGCAACTGCCTAGTAATGCCCTAGCAACCACACAGAACACCATAGCAACCACCTAGCTATGCCCTACCAATCACTCAGAACACCATAGCAACCACTTAGCAATGCCCTAGCAACCACTCAGAACACAATAGCAACTGCCCAGCAACGCCCTAGCAACCACCGAGAACACCATAGCAACCACCTTGCAATGCCCAAGCAATCATTCAGAACTCCATAGCAATCACTTAGCAACGCCCTAGCAACCACTCAGAACACCATAGCAACTGCCCAGCAACGCCCTAGCAACCAACCAGAACACCATAGCAACTGCGTAGCAATGCCATAGCAACCACTCAGAAAACCATACCAACTGCCTAGCAACGCCCTAGCAACCACCCAGAACACCATAGCAACCACCTACCTATGCTCTACCAATCACTCAGAACACCATTGCAACCACCTGGCAACGCCCAAGCAACCACTCAGAACATCATAGGAACTGCGTAGCTAGGCTCTAGCAACCACCCAGAACACCATAGCAACCATCTAACAATGCCCTAGCAATCACTCAGAACACCATAGCAACTGCCTAGCAAAGCCCTAGCAATCACTCAGAACACCATAGCAACTGCCTAGCAAAGCCCGAGCAATCACTTAGAACACCATAGCAGCCACTCAACAACGCCCTATAAACCACTCAGAACACGATAGCAACCGCCTAGCAACTCCCGAGCAACCACCCAAAACACCATAGCAACCACCTAGCAATGCCCTAGCAATCACTCCGAACTCCATAAAAACTGACTAGCAATGCCCTAGCAACCACCCAGAACACTTTAAGAACCGCATAACAACGCCCTAGCAACCACCCGGAACACCATAGCAACCGCTTAGCAACGCCCCAGCAACCACTCAGAACACCAAAGCAACCACCTAACAACGCTCTAGCAACCACCTAGGAAACGATAGCAACTGCCTAGCAGCTGCCTGGCAACCACCCAGAACACCATAGCAACCACCTAGCAATGCCCTAGCTATCACTCAGAACACCATAGCAACCACTTAGCAACGCCTTAGCAACCACTTAGCAACGCCCTAGCAACCACTCAGAACACCATAGCAACCACCTTGCATCACCCTAGCAACCACCCAACACAATAGCATCTGCCTAGCAACACCCTAGCAAGCACCCGGAACACCATAGGAACTGCGTAGCAACGCCCGAGCAACCACTCAGAACACTTTAGCAACCACCTAGTAACACGCGAGCAACCACCTAGAAAACCATAGCAACCACCTAGCAATGCCTTAGCAACCACTCAGAACACCATAGCAACCACCTAGCAATGCCCTAGCTATCACTCAGAACACCATAGCAACCACTTAGCAACGCCTTAGCAACCACTTAGCAACGCCCTAGCAACCACTCAGAACACCATAGCAACCACCTTGCATCGCCCTAGCAACCACCCAGAAGACCATAGCATCTGCCTAGCAACACCCTAGCAACCACCCGGGACACCATAGGAACTGCGTAGCAACGCCCGAGCAACCACTCAGAACACTTTAGCAACCACCTAGTAACACGCTAGCAACCACCTAGAAAACCATAGCAACCACCTATCAATGCCTTAGCAACCACTCAGAACACCATGGCAACTGCCTAGCCACTCCCTAGCAACCACCCAAAACACCGTAGCAATCACCTAGTATTGCCCAAGCAATCACTCAGAACAACACAGCAACTGCCTAGAAACACCCGAGCAAGCACCCAGAACACCATAGTAATTGCCTAGCAACGCCCGAACAACCACCCGGATCACCATAGCAACCGCCTAGCAACGCCCGAGCAACCACTCAGAACACCATTGCAACCGCCTAGCAACGCCCGAGTAACCACCCAGAACACCATAGCAACTGCCTAGCAACACCCTAGCAACCATCCAGAACACCATAACAACTGATTAACAAAGCCCTAGCAACCACCCAGAACACCATAACAATCACCGACCAACGCTCTAGCAACCACTCAGAACACCATGGCAACTGTCTAGCAACGCCCAAGCAACCACTCAGAAAACCAAAAGCAACTGCGTAGCAACGCTCTAGCAACGACACAGAACTCCATAGCAACCACCTAGCTATGCCATTGCAATCACTCAGAACACCATAGCAACAACCTAGCAACTCCCTAGCAACCACCCCGAACACCACAGAAACCACCTGGCAATGCCCAAGCAACCACCCAGAACACCGTAGCAACCACCTAGCAACGCACTAGCAATCACCCTGAACACCGTAGCAACTGCTAAGGTAGGCCATAACAACCACCCAGAACACCAAAGTAACCACTTAACAATGCCCTAGGAATCATTCAGAACACCATAGCAACTGCATAGCAATGCCCAAGAAACCACTCACAAAACTATAGCAACTGCCTTGAAATGCTCAAGCAACCACCCAGAACACCATAGCAACCACCAAGCTATGCCCTAGCAATCACTCAGAACACCATAGCAACCACCCGGCAACTCCCTAGCAACCACCCAGAACACCATAGCAACTGCCTAGCAACGCCCTAGCAACCACTCAGACCACCTTAGCAACCGGCTAGCAACGCCCTAGCAATCACCCCGAACACCGTAGCAACTGCCTATCTAGGCCCTATCAACTACCCAAAACACCATAGCAACCACCTAACAATGCCTTAGCAATCACTGAGAACACCATAGCAACTGCCAAATAATGCCCTAGCAATCTCTCAGAACACCATTGCAACCACCTAGCAATGCCCTAACAACCACCCAGAACACTTTAGCAGCCGCCTAGCAGCGCCCTAGCAACCACCCGGAACACCATAGGAACCGCTTAGCAATGCCCGAGCAACCACTCAGAACACCATAGCAACCACCTAGCAATGCCCTAGCAACCACTCAGAACACCATAGAAACAGCCTAGCAATGCCCTAGCAACCATCCAGAACACTTTAGCAACTGCATAGCAACGCCCTAGCAACCATTCGAACACCATAGTAAACACTTAGCAACGCCCTAGCAACCACTAAGCAACGACCTAGCAACCACTCAGAACACCATAGCAACCGCCTAGCAACGCCCTAGCAATAACCCATGAAACCATAGCAACTGCCTAGCAACGGCCTGGCAACCATCCAGAACACCATTGTAAACACTTAGCAACGCCCTAGCAACCACTAAGCAACGACCTAGCAACCACTCAGAACACCATAGCAACCGCCTAGCAACGCCCTAGCAATAACCCAGAACACCAGAGCAACCGCCTTGCATTGCCCAAGCAACCACCCAGAATAACTGAGAAATCACCTAGCAATGCCGAAGCAACCACCCAGAACACCATAGCAACTGCTTAGCAACACCCTAGCAACCACCCAGAACACCATAGCAACCGCCTTGCAACGCCTTAGCAACCACTCAGAACACCATGGCAACCACCTAGCAACGCCTTAGCAACCACCCAGAAAACCATAGCAACCGCCAAGCAACGCCATAGCAACCACTCACAACACCACAGCAACCACCAACCAACACCCTAGCAATCACCCAAAAAACCATAGCAACCACTTAGCAATGTCTTACCAACCACCCAGAACCCCATAGCAACCGCCTTGCAATTCCCAACAACCACCCAGAACACCATAGCAACCACTTAGCAATGCCCTAGCATCCACTCAGAACACCACAACAACCACCTAGCAATGCCTGAGCAACAACTCAGAACACCATGGCAACCGTATAGCCACTCCCTAACCACAACCCAGAACACCATAGCAACTTCCTAGCAATGCCCTAGCTATCACTCAGAACACCATAGCAACTGCCTAGCATCGCCCTAGCAACCACCCAGAACACCATAGTAACTGCCTAGCAATGCCCTTGCAACCACCCAGAACACCATAGCAACTGCCTAGCAGCGCCATAGCAACCACCCGGAACACCATAGCAACCGCCTAGCAACGCCCGAGCAACCACTCAGAACACCAGAGCATCCACGTAGCGACGCCCTTGCAATCACCCAGAAAATCATAGCAACTGCCTAGCAACGCTTGAGCAACCACTCAGAACACCATAGCAACCAACTTGCCACTCCCTAGCAACCACCCAGAACAACATAGCAACCACCTATCAACGCCCTAGCAACCACCCAAAAAAGCATAACTGCCTAGCAACCACCCAGAACACCATAGCAACAGCCTAACAACACCCTAGCAACCCCCCAGGACACCATAGCAACTGACAATCAAAGCCCTAGCAACCAACCAGAACACCATAACAGTCACCTACCAACACCCTAGCAACCACTCAGAACACCATAGCAACTGCATAGCAACGCCCTTGCAACCACCCACAAATCCATGGCAATTGCCTAGCAACGCCCTACCAACCACTCAGAAAACCATAGCAACCTCCTAGCTATGGCCTAGCAATCACCCAGAACACCATAGCAACCACCAATCAACTCCCTCGCAACCACCCAGAACACCATAGCAACCACCTCGCAATGCCCTAGCAACCACCCAGAACACCATAGCAACTGCCTAGCAATGCCCTACCAATTACTCAGAACACCATAGTAAACACTTAGCAACGCCCTAGCAACCACTAAGCAATGACCTAGCAACCACTCAGAACACCATAGCAACCGCCTAGCAACGCCCTAGCAATAACCCAGAACACCAGAGCAACCGCCTTGCATTGCCCAAGCAACCACCCAGAATAACTGAGAAATCACCTAGCAATGCCCAAGCAACCACCCAGAACACCATAGCAACTGCTCAGCAACACCCTAGCAACCACCCAGAACACCATAGCAACCGCCTTGCAACGCCTTAGCAACCACTCAGAACACCATGGCAACCACCTAGCAACGCCTTAGCAACCACCCAGAAAACCATAGCAACCGCCAAGCAACGCCATAGCAACCACTCAGAACACCATAGCAACCACCAACCAACACCCTAGCACTCACCCAGAAAACCATAGCAACCACTTAGCAATGCCTTACCAACCACCCAGAACCCCATAGCAACCGCCTTGCAATTCCCAACAACCACCCAGAACACCATAGCAACCACTTAGCAATGCCCTAGCATCCACTCAGAACACCACAACAACCACCTAGCAATGCCTGAGCAACAACTCAGAACACCATGGCAACCGTATAGCCACTCCCTACCCCCAACCCAGAACACCATAGCAACTTCCTAGCAATGCCCTAGCTATCACTCAGAACACCATAGCAACTGCCTAGCATCGCCCTAGCAACCACCCAGAACACCATAGTAACTGCCTAGCAATGCCCTTGCAACCACCCAGAACACCATAGCAACTGCCTAGCAGCGCCATAGCAACCACCCGGAACACCATAGCAACCCCCTAGCAACGCCCGAGCAACCACTAAGAACACCAGAGCAACCACCTAGCACCGCCTTAGCAACCACCCAGAAAACCATAGCAACCGCCAAGCAACGCCATAGCAACCACTCAGAACACCATAGCAACCACCAATCAACTCCCTCGCAACCACCCAGAACACCATAGCAACCACCTCGCAATGCCCTAGCAACCACCCAGAACACCATAGCAACTGCCTAGCAATGCCCTACCAATTACTCAGAACACCATAGCAACCACTTACCAACGCCTTACCAACCCCTTATCAAAGCCCTAGCAACCACTCAGCACACCATAGCAAACGCCTAGCGATGCTCTAGCAACCGCCCAGAACACCATAGCAACCACCATGCAACGCCCTAGCAACCACCAGAACACCATAGTAACAACCCTGCAACTCCCTATCAACCACCCAGAACACGATAGCAACCACCTAGCAACGCCCTAGCAGCCACCCAGAACACTGTAGCAACTGCCTAGCAACGTTTTAGCAACCACCCAGAACACCATAGCAACTGCCTAGCAATGCAATAGCAATCACCCCGAACATCGTAGCAACTGCCTAGCTAGGCCCTGGCAACCACCCAGAACAACATAGCAACCACCTATCAATGCCCTACCAATCACTCAGAACTCAATTGCAACTGCCTAGTATTGCCCTGGCAACCACCCAGAACAACATAGCAACCACCTAGCAATGCCCGACCAATCACTCAGAACACCATATCAACCACTTAGCAACGCCCTAGCAACCACTCAGAACACAATAGCAACTGCCCAGCTATGCCCTAGCAACCACCCAGAACACCATAGCAACCAACTTTCAATGCCCTAGCAATTACTCAGAACTCCATAGCAACCACTTGGCAATGCCCTAGCAACCACTCAGAACAGCATAGAAACTGCCCAGCAACGTCCTAGCAACCAACCAGAACACCATAGCAACTGCGTAGCAATGCCCTAGCAACCACTCACAAAAAAACCATAGCAACTGCCTAGCAACGCCCGAGCAACCAGCCAGAACACCATAGCAACCACCTAACTATGCCCTACCAATCACTCAGAACACCATAGCAACCACCTATCAACTCCCTAGCAACCACCCTGAACACCATTGCAACCACCTGGCAACGCCCTAGCCACCACCCAGAACACCGTAGAACTGCCTAGCTAGGCCCTAGCAACCACCCAGAGCACCACAGCAACCATCTAACAATGCCCTAGCAATCACTCAGAACACCATAGCAACTGCCTAGCAAAGCCCTAGCAATCATTCAGAACACCATAGCAACTGCCTAGCAAAGCCCAAGGAATCACTCAGAACACCATTGCAGCCACTTAACAACGCCCTATAAACCACTCAGCACACCATAGCAAACGCCTAGCAATGCTCCAGCAACCGCCCAGAACACCATAGCAACCGCCATGCAACCCCCAAGCAACCACCAGAACTCCATAGTAACCATCCTGCAACTCCCTAGCAACCACCCAGAAAAACATTGCAACCACCTAGCAACTCCCTAGCAACCACCCAGGACACCATAGCAACCACTTAGCAATGCCCTAGCAATCACTCAGAACTCCATAGAAACTGCCTAGCAATGCCCTAGAAACCACCCAGAACACTTTATCAACCACATAGCAACGCGCTAGCAATCACGCAAAACACCATAGCAACCGCTTAACAACGCCCCAGCAACCACTCAGAACACCATAGCAACCACCTAAAAACGCCCTAGCAACCACCCAGGAAACGATAGCAACTGCCTAGCAACTGCCTGGCAACCACCCAGGACACCATAGCAACCACTTAGCAACGCCCTAGCAACCACTTAGCAATGCCCTATCAACCACTCAGAGCACCATAGCAACCACCTAGCAACACCCGAGCTACCACCTAGAACACCATAGCAACCACCTAGCAATGCCTTAGAAACCACTCAGAACACCATAGCAACCACCTAGCAACACCCGAGCTACCACCTAGAACACCATAGCAATCACCTAGCATTGCCCAAGCAATCACGAAGAACACCACAGCATCTGCCTAGACACGCGCTAGCAAGCACCAAGAACACCATAGTACCTGCCTAGCAACGCCCTAACAACCACCCGGAATACAATAGCAACCGCCTAGCAACACCCTAGCAACCACCCGGAACACCATAGCAACCGTCTAGCAACGCCCGAGCAACCACTCAGAACACCGTAGCAACCGCCTAGCAACGCCCGAGCAACCACTCAGAACACCATAGCAACCGCCTAGCAACGCGTGAGCAACCACCCAGAACACCATAGCAACTGCCTAGCAACACCTTTGCAACCATCCAGAACACCATAGCAACCGCTTAACAATGCCCCAGCAACCACTCAGAACACCATAGCAACCACCTAACAACGCCCTAGCAACCACCTAAGAAACGATAGCAACCACCTAGCAACTCCCTAGCAACCACCCAGAAAAACATTGCAACCACCTTGCAACTCTTTAGCAACCACCCAGAACACCATAACAACCACCGAGCAACACCCTAGCAACCAACCAGAAAACCATAGCAACCGCCTAGCAATGCCCTAAGAACCACTCAGAAAACCATAGTAACTGCCTAGCAATGCCCTAGCAACCACCCAGAACAACATAACTACCTAGCTATACAGTTGCAATTACTCAGAACACCATAGCAACCACCTAGCAACTCCCTAACAACCAAGCAGAACACCATAGCAACCACCTCGCAATGCCCTTGCAACCACTCAGAACACTGTAGCAACTGCCTAGCAACATTCAAGCAACCACCCAGAACACCATAGCAGCTGCCTAGCAAGGCACTAGCAATCACTAAGAACACCATAGCAAACACTTTCCAACGCCCTAGCAACCACTTAGCAACGACCTAGCAACCACTCAGAACACCATAGCAACCACCTAGCAACGCCCTAGCAACAACCCAGTACACCATAGCAACCGCCTTGCAACACTCTAGCAACCACCCAGAACAACATAGAAACCGCCTAGCAATGCCCTAGCAACCACCCAGAACACCATAGCAACTGCTTAGCAACACCCTAGCAACCACCCAGAACACCATAGCAACTGCCTAGCAATGCCCTAGCAACCACCCAGAACAACATAGCGACTGTGTAGACACGCCCGAGCAACCAGTCAGAACACCATAGCAATCACCTAGCAACGCCTTAGCAACCACCCAGAAAACCATAGCAACCGCCAAGCAATGCCATAGCCACCACTCAGAACACCATAGCAACCACCAAGCAACACCCTCGCAACCACCCATAAACCATTGCAACCACTTAGCAATACCTTAACAACCACCCAGAACACCATAGCAACCGCCTTCCAATTCCCACCAACCACCCAGAACACCATAGCAACCACTAAGCAATGCCCTACAGCTACTCAGAACACCACAGCAACCACCTACCAACGCCTGAGCAACCACTCAGAACACCATGGGAACCGCCTAGCCACTCCCTTGCAACCACCCAGAACACCATAGCAACCACCTAGCAATGCCCTAGCAATCACTCAGAACACCATAGCAACCACCTAACAATGCCCTAGGAATCACTCAGAACACCATAGCAACCACCAAGCTATGCGCTAACAGTTCCACAGAACACCATAGCAACCACCCGGCAACTCCCTTGCAACCACCCAGAACACCATAGCAACTGCTTAGCAATAGCCTAGCAACCACTCAGAAAACTATAGCAACTGCCTAGCAATGCTCTAGCAACCACCCAGACCACCATAGCAACCGGCTAGCATCGCCCTAGCAATCACGCCGAACACCGTAGCAACTGCCTAGCTAGGCCCTATCAACTACCCAAAACACCATAGCAACCACGTAACAATGCCTGAGCAATCACTCAGAACACCATAGCTACTGCCTAATAATGTCCTAGCAATCTCTCAGAACACCATTGCAACCACCTAGCAATGCCCTAGCAATCACTCAGAACACCAGAGTGACTGCCTAGCAACTAATCAGAACACCATAGCAACTACCTAGCAATGCCCTAACAACCACCCAGAACACTTTAGCAGCCGCCTAGCAACGCCCTAGCAACCACCCGGAACACCATAGAAACCGCTTTGCAATGCCCAAGCAACCACTCAGAACACCATAGCTACCACCTAGCAATGCCCTAGCAACTACCCAGGAAACCATAGCAACTGCCTTGCAATGGCCTGGCAACCACCCAGAACACCATAGCAACCACCTAGCAATGCCCTAGCAATCACCCAGAACACCATAGAAACTACCTAGCAATGCCCAAGCAACCATCCAGAACACTTTAGCAACTACATAGCAACGCCCTAGCAACCACTCGGAACACCATATCAACCACTTAGCAATGCCCCAGCAACCACTCGAACACTATAGTAACTACCTAACAACGCCCTAGCTACCACCCAGGAAACCATAGCAACTGCCTAGCAACGGCCTGGCAACCACCCAGAACACCATAGCAACCACCTAGCAATGCCCTTGCAAACACTCAGAACACCATAGTTACCACTTAGCAACGCCCTGGCAACCACTTAGCAACGACCTAGCAACCATTCAGAACACCATAGCAACCGCCTAGCAACGCCCTAGCAATGACCCAGAACACCAGAGCAACCGCCTTGCATTGCCCTAGCAACCACCCAGAATAACATAGAAACCACCTAGCAATGCCCTAGTAACCACCTGGAACACCATAGCAACTGCTTAGCAACACCCTAGCAACCACCCAGAACACCATAGAAACCACCTTGCAACGCCCTAGCAACCACTCAGAACACCATGGCAACCACCTAACAATGCCCTAGCAACCACTCAGAACACCACAACAACCACCTAGCAACGCCTGAGCAACAATTCAGAACACCATGGCAACCGCCTAGCCACTCCCTAGCCACCACCCAGAACACCATAGCAACTTACTAGCAATGCCCTAGCAATCACTCAGAACACCATAGCAACTGCCTAGCATCGCCCAAGCAACCACCCAGAACACCATAGTAACTGCCTAACAACAGCTTAGCAACCACTCAGAACACCAGAGCATCCACCGAGCGACGCCCTAGCAATCACTCCGAAAACCATAGCAACCGCCTAGCAACACTCGAGCAACCACTCAGAACACCATAGCAACCAACTAGCCACTCCCTAGCAACCACCCAGAACAACATAGCAACCACCTATCAACGCCCTAGCAACCACCCAAAAAGGCATAACTGCCTAGCAACCACCCAGAACACCATAGCAACTGCCTAACAACACGCTAGCAACCCCCCAGGACACCATAGCAGCCGACTATCAAAGCCCTAGCAACTAACCAGAAAACCATAACAATTACCTACCAACGCCCTAGCAGCCACTCAGAACACCATAGCAACTGCATAGCAATGCCCTAGCAACCACCCACAAATCCATGGCAATTGCCTAGCAACGCCCTAGCAACCACTCAGAAAACCATCGCAACCTCCTAGCTATGGCCTTGCAATCACCCAGAACACCAAAGCAACCCCCTAACAACTCCCTTGCAACCACCCAGAACACCATAACAACCACCTCTTAATGCCCTAGCAACAACCCAGAACACCATAGCAACTGCCTAGCAATGCCCTACTAATCACTCAGAACACCATAACAACCACTTAGCAACGCCCTACCAACCACTTAGCAAAGCCCCAGCAACCACTCAGCACACCATAGCAAACGCCGAGCAACGCTCTAGCAACCGCCCAGAACACCATTGCAACCACCTAGCAACCCCCTAGCAACCACCCAGAACACCATAGCAACCACCTAGCAACTCCCTAGCAACCACCCAGAACACTGTAGCAACAGCCTAGCAACTTTCTAGCAACCACCCTGAACACCATAGCAACTGCCTAGCAACGTTCTAGCAATCACCCCGAACATCGAAGCAACTGCCTAGCTAGGCCCTGGCAACCACCCAGAACACCAAAGCAACCACCTAAGAATGCCCTTGCAATCACTCAGAACTCGATTGCAACTGCCTAGTAATGCCCTGGCAACCACCCAGAACACCATAGCAACCACCTAGCAATGCCTGACCAATCACTCAGAACACCATAGCAACCACTTAGCAACGCCCTAGGAACCACTCAGAACACGATATAGCAACTGCCCAGCTACGCCCTAGCAACCACCCAGAGCACCACAGCAACCATCTAACAATGCCCTAGCAACCACCCAGAACACCATAGCAACCACCTTACAATGCTCTAGCAATCACTCAGAACTCAATTACAACTGCCTCGTAATGCCCTGGCAACCATTCAGAACACCATAGCAACCACCAAGCAATGCCCGACCAATCACTCCGAACACCATAGCAACCACTTAGCAACGCCCTAGGAACCACTCAGAGCACCAAAGCAACCACCTTGCATCACCCTAGCAACCACCCAGAACACCATAACTAACTAGCAATGCCCTAGCCACCACCCCGAACACCATAGCAACCGCCTAACAACACCCAAGCAACCACCCGGAACACCATAGCAACTGCGTAGCAACGCCCGAGCAACCACTCAGAACACCATAGCAACCACCTAACAACACCATAGCAACCACCTAGCAATGACTTAGCAACTACTCAGGACACCATGGCAACCGCCTAGCCACTCCCTAGCAACCACCAAGAACACCAGAGCAATCACCTAGCATTGCCCAAGCAATCACTCAGAACACCACAGCAACTGCCGAGAAACGCCCTAGCAAGCACCCAGAACACCATAGTGCTTGCCTAGCAACGCCCTAACAACCACCCGGAATACCATAGCAACCGCCTAGCAACGCCCTAGCAACCACCCGGAACACCATAGCAACCGCCTAGCAACGCCCGAGCAAGCACTCAGAACACCATAACTGCCTAGCAACGCCCTAGCAACCACCCAGAACACCATAGCAACTGCCTAGCAACACCCTAGCAACCATCCAGAACACCATAGCAACTGATGAACAAAGCCCTAGCAATCACTCAGAACAACATAGCAACAACCTACCAGCTCCCTGGCAACCACCCAGAACACCACAGAAACCACCTGAAAATGCCCTAGCAACCAACCAGAACACCATAGCAACCACCCAACAATGCCCTAGCAATCACTCAGAACACCTTAGCAACTGCCTAGCACTGCCCTAGCAACCACCCAGAACACCATACCAACCACCCAGCAATGGCCGAGCAACCACCCAGAACACCAAAGCATCCGCCTGGCAATGCCCGAGCAACCACTCAGAACACCATAGCATCCACCTAGCAACACCCTACAAACCACCTAGAAAACCATAGCGACCACCTAGCAATGCCTTAGCAACCACTCAGAACACCATGACAACCGCATAGCTACTCCTTAACAACCACCCAGAACACCATAGCAACCACCTAGCATTGACCTAGCAATCACTCAGAACACCACAGCAACTGCCTAGCAACGCCCTAACAAGCACCCAGAACACCATAGTAACTGCCTAGCAACGCCCTAACAACCACCCAGAACACCATAGCAACTGCCTAGCAACACCCTAGCAACCACCTGGAACACCATAGCAACCGCCTAGCAACGCCCGAGCAACCACTCAGAACACCAGAATGACAACCTAGCAACTCCCTAGCAACCACCAGAACACCACAGAAACCACCTGGCAATGCCCTTGCATCCAGCCAGAACACCGTAACAACCACCTAGCAACGCACAAGCAATCACCCGGAACACCATAGTAACTGCGTAGACACGCTCGAGCAACCACTCAGAACACCATAGCAACCACCAAGCAACACCCTAGCAACCACCTAGAAAACCATAGAAACCGCCTAGCAACACCTGAGCAACCACTCAGAACACCATAGCAACCACCTAGCAACTCCCTAGCAACCATCCACAACAACATAGCAACCACTTATCAACGCCTTAGCAACCACCCAGAACACCATAACTGCTTATCAACGCCCTAGCAACCACCCTGAACACCATAGCAACCATCCAGAACACCATAACAATCACCTACCAACGCCCTAGCAACCGCTCAGAACATCATAGCAACTGCATAGCAACGCCCTAGCAACCACTCAGAAAACCATAGCAACTGCGTAGCAGTGCCCCACTAACCACCATGAACACCATTGCAACTGCCTAGCACTGCCCGAGCAACCACCCAGAACACCATAGCAACTACCCTCCAACGGCCTAGCAACCACCCAGAACACCAAAGAAACCGCCTGGCAATGCCCTAGCAACACCTCAGAACACCATAAAAACCGCCTAGCAACGACATAGCAACCACCCAGAACACAATAGAAACCACCTTGCAACGCCATAGCAACCACCCGGGACACCCTCGAAACTGCCTCGCAATGCCCTAGCAACCACCCAGAACACCATAGCAACTGCTTAGCAACACCCTAGTCACCACCCAAACACCATATTAACCGCCTTGCAACGCCCTGGCAACCACCCAGAGCACCATAGCAACTGTCTAGCAAAGCCCTAGCAACCACCCAGAAAACTATAGCAACCGCTTAGCAACGCCCTAGCAACCTCCCGGAACACCATAGCAACCGTGTACACACACTCGAACAACCACTCAGAACACCATAGCAACCACCTGGCAACACCCTAGCAACCACCTAGAAAACCATAGCAACCACCCAGCAATGCATTAGCAACCACTCAAAACACCATGGCAATCGCCTAGCCACTCCCTAGCAACCACCCAGAACACCATAGCAACCACCTTGCAATGCCCTAGCAATCATTCAAAACACCACAGCAACTGCCTAGCAATGCCCTAGCAAGCACCCAGAACACCATAGTAACTGCCTAACAACGCCCAAACAACCACTAAAAACACCATAGCAACCGCCTGGCAATGCCCTAGCAACCACCCGGAACGCCATAGCAAACGCGTAGAAACGCTCGAGCAACCACTCAGAACACCATAGTAACCACCTAGCAACACCCTAGCAACTACCTAGAAAACCATAGCAACCGCCTGGCAACAACTGAGCAACCACTCAGAACACCATAGCAACCACCTAGCAACTCCCTAGCAACCGCCCAGAAAAACATGGCAACCACTTGTCAACGCACTAGCAACCACACAGAACACCATAACTGCCAAGCAACGCCCAAGCAATCACCAGGAACATCATAGCAACTGCCTAGCAACATCCTAACAACCATCCAGAACACCATAACAATCACCTGCCAACGCCCTAGCAACCACTCAGAACACCATAGCAACTGCATAGCAACGCTTTAGGCATCACTCAGAACACCATAGCAGCAACCTAGCAACGCCCTAGCAACCACCCGGAACACCATAGCAAACGCGTAGAAACGCTCGAGCAACCACTCAGAACACCATAGTAACCACCTAGCAACACCCTAGCAACTACCTAGAAAAACATAGCAACCGCCGAGCAACACCTGAGCAACCACTCGGAACACCATAGCAACCACCTAGCCACACCCTAGCAACTGCCCAGAACAACATAGCAACCACTTGTCAACGCACTAGCAACCACACAGAACACCATAACTGCCAAGCAATGCCCTAGCAATCACCAAGAACATCATAGCAACTGCCTAGCAACATCCTAGCAACCATCCAGAACACCATAACAATCACCTGCCAACGCCCTTGCAACCACTCAGAACACCATAGCAACTGCATAGCAAAGCTTTAGCAACCACTCAGAACACCATAGCAACTGCCTAGCAACGCCCTAGCAACCACTCAGAAAACCATAGCAACTGGTAGTAACGCCCGAGTAACCACCCAGAACACCATAGTTACCACCTTGCAACTCCCTAGCAACTACCCAGAACACAATAGCAATCACCTCACAATGTCCTAGCAACCACCCAGAACACCATAGCAACTGCCGAGCAATGCCCTACCAATCACTCAGAACACCATTATTACCACTCAGCAACGCCCAACCAACCACTTAGCAAAGCCCTGGCAACCACTCAGCTCACCAAAGCAAGCACCTAGCAATGCTCTGGCAACTGCACAGAACACCATAGCAACCACCTTGCAACGCCCTAGCAACCAACAGAACACCATAGCAACCACCTAGCAACGCCCTAGCAACCACCCCGAAAACCATAGCATCCGCCTAGCAATGCCCTAACAACGACTCAGAAAACCATAGTCACTGCCTAGGAACGCACTAGCAACCACCAAGAACACCATAGCAACTGCCTAGCACCCACCCAGAAAAACATTGCAACCACCTAGCAACTCCCTAGCACCCACCCAGAAAAACATTGCAACCACCAAGCAACTCCCTAGCAGCCAACCAGAACACCATAGCAACCACCTAGCAACGCCCTAGCAACCACCCCGAAAACCATAGCATCCGCCTAGCAATGCCCTAACAACGACTCAGAAAACCATAGTCACTGCCTAGGAACGCACTAGCAACCACCAAGAACACCATAGCAACTGCCTAGCAACACCCTAGCAACCATCCAGAACACCATAGCAACTGATTAACAAAGCCCTAGCAACCCCCCAGAACACCATATCAATCACCTACCAATGCTCTAGCAGCCACCCAGAACACCATAGCAACCACTCAGCAACGCCATAGCAACCACCAGGAACACCCTAGAAACTGCCTCGCAATGCCCTAGCAACCACCCGGAACACCATAGCAACTGCTTGGCAACACCCTAGTAACCACCCAAACACCATATTGACCGACTTGCAATGCCCTAGCACCCACCCAGAGCACCATAGCAACTGTTTAGCAACGCCCTAGCAACCACCCAGAAAACCATAGCAACCGCTTAGCAACGCCCCAGCAACCACCCGGAACACTATGACAACCACGTAGAGACGCTCGATCAACCACTCAGAACACCATAGCAACCACCTAGCAACACCCTAGCAACCACCTTGAAATCCATAGCAACCACCTAGCAATGCATTAGCAACCACTCAGAACACCATGGCAACCGCCTAGCCACTCCCTAGCAACCACCCAGAACACCATAGCAACCACCTTGCAATTCCCTAGCAATCACTCAGAACACCACAGCAACTGCCTACCAACGCCCTAGCAAGCACCCACAACACCATAGCAACCGCCTAGCAATGCCTTAACAACCACTCAGAAAACCATAGTAACTGCCTAGCAATCCCGTAGAAACCACCCAGAACAACATAACAACCACCTAGCTATGCTCTTGCAACCACTCAGAATACCATAGTAACCACCTAGCGACTCCCAAGCAACCACCCTGAACAACATAGCAACCACGTCGCAATGCCCTAGCAACCACCCAGAACACTGTAGCAACTGCCTAGCAGCGTTTTAGCAACCACCCAGAGCACCATAGCAACCACCTAACAATGCCCTAGCAATCACACAGAACTCCATAGCAACTGCCTTGTAATGCCCTAGCAACCACCCAGACCACCATAGCAACCACCGAGCAATGCCCTACCAATCACTCAGAACACCATAGCAACCACTTACCAACGCCCTAGCAATCACTCTAAACACCACAGCAACTACCTAGCAACGCCCTTGCAAGCACCCAGAACACCATAGTAACTGCCTAGCAACGCCCTAGCAACCACCCAGAACACCATAGCAACCGCCTAGCATCACCCTAGAAACCACCCGAAATACCATAGCCATCGCCTAGCAACGCCCTAGCAATCACACAGAAAACCATAGCAACCGCCTCGCAACACCTGAGGAACCACTCAGAACACCAAAGCAACCACCTAGCAACCAACTAACAATGCCCTAACAATCACTCAAAACTCCGTAGCAACTGCCAAGTAACGTCCTAGCAACCACCCAGAACGCCATAGCAACCACCCAGCAATGCCCTACCAATCACTCAGAACACCATAGCAAACACTTAGCAACGCCCTAGTAACCACTCAGAACACCATAGCAATCACCTAGCAATGCCCTAGCAACCACTCAGAACACCATAGCAACTGCCCAGCAACGCCCTAGCAACCACCCACTACACAATAGCAACTGCGTAGCAATGCCCTAGAAACCACTCAGAAAACTATAGCAACTGCCTGCAAAGCTCTAGCAACCACCCCGAACTCCATAGCAACCACCTAGCAACTCCCTAGTAACCACCCAGAACACCATAGCAACCACCAAGCTATGCCCTAGCAATCGCTCAGAACACCATAGCAACCACCCGGCAACTCCCCAGCAACCACCCAGAAAACCATAGCAACTGCGTAGCAATGGCCTTGCAACCACCCAGAAAACTATCGCAACTGCCTAGCAACGCCCTTGCTACCACCCAGAACACCATAGCAACCGCCTAACAACGGCCTAACAATCACCCCGAACACCGTAGACACTGCCTTGCTAGGCAGTATCAACCACCCAAAACTCCATAGCAACCACCTAACAATGCGCTAGCAATCACTCAGAATACCATAGCTACTGCCTAACAATGCACTAGCAATCACTCAGAACACCATAGCAACTGCGTAGCAATGCCCTAGAAACCACTCAGAAAGCTATAGCAACTGCCTGCAAAGCTCGAGCAACCACCCCGAACTCCATAGCAACCACCTAGCAACTCCCTAGTAACCACCCAGAACACCATAGCAACCACCGAGCTATGCCCTAGCAATCGCTCAGAACACCATAGCAACCACCCAGCAACGCCCTAGCAACCACCCATTACACCATAGCAACTGCGTAGCAATGCCCTAGAAACCACTCAGAAAACTATAGCAACTGCCTGCAAAGCTCTAGCAACCACCCAGAACACAATAGCAACCGCCTAGAAATGCCCTTGCAACCACCTGGAACACCATAGCAACCGCTTAGCAATGCCCGAGCAATCGCTCAGAACTCCATAGCAACCACCCGGCAACTCCCCAGCAACCACCCAGAAAACCATAGCAACTGCTTAGCAATGGCCTTGCAACCACCCAGAAAACTATCGCAACTGCCTAGCAACGCCCTTGCAACCACCCAGAACACCATAGCAACCGCCTAACAACGCCCTAACAATCACCCCGAACACCGTAGACACTGCCTAGCTAGGCAGTATCAACCACCCAAAACACCATAGCAACCACCTAATAATGCGCTAGCAATCACTTAGAATACCATAGCTACTGCCTAACAATGCACTAGCAATCACTCAGAACACCAAAGCTACCACCTAGCAATGCCCAAGCAATCACTCAGAACACCATAGTGACTGCCTAGCAATGCCCTAGCAACCACCCAGAACACCATAGCAACTGCCTAGCAATGCCCTAGCAAACACCCAGAACACAATAGCAACCGCCTAGAAATGCCCTTGCAACCACCTGGAACACCTTAGCAACCGCTTAGCAATGCCCAAGCAACCACTCAGAACACCATAGCAACCACCTAGCAACGCCCTAAGAACTACCCAAGAAACCATAGCAACTGCCTTGCAACAGCCTGGCAACCACCCAGAACACCATAGCAACCACCTTGCAATGCCCTAGCAATCACTCAGAACACCAAAGCAACCACTTAACAACGCCCTAGCAACCACTCAGAACACCATAGCAGCCACCTAGCAACGCCATATTAACCACCAAGACCACCATACCAACCAACTTGCATCGCCCTAGCAACCACCCAGAAAACCATAGAAACTGCCTTGCAACGCCCTAGCAACCACCCAGAACACCATAGCAACCGCCTAGCAACGCCCTAGCAACCACCCGGAACACCACAGCAACCACGAAGCAACACCCGGGCAACCTCTCAGAACACCATGGCAACCACCTAGCAAGGCCCAAGCAACCACCCAGTACACCATAGCCACTGCCTTGCATCGCCCTAGTATCCACCCAGAACACCATAGCAACCACCTAGCGACCACCCAGAAAACCATAGCAACCACCTAGCTTTGCCTTCACAACCACTCAGAACACCATCGCTACCACCTAGCACCGCCATAGCAACCACCCAGAACACCATACCAACCACCTTGCATTGCCCTAGCAACCACCCAGAATGCCATATAAACTGCCTTGCAACGCCCTAGCAACCTCCCAGAACACGATAGCAACCGCGTAGCACCGCCCTAGCAACCACCCGGAACACCATAGCAACCACGTAGCAACGCCCGAGCAACCACTCTGAACAACATAGCAACCACCTTGCAACGCCCTAGCAACCACCCAGAAAACCATAACAACTGCCAAGCAACGCCCTAGCAACCACTCAGAACACCATGACAACCACCCAGCAACACCCTAGCAACCACTCAGAAAACCATAGCAACCACCTAGCTATGCCTTAGAAACCACTCAGAACACCATAGCAACCACCTTGCATTGCCCTAGCAATCACTCAGAACACCACAGCAACTGCCTTGCAACGCCCTAGCAACCACTCAGAACACCATGGCAACCACCCAGCACGCCCTAGCAACCACCCAGAAAACGATTGCAACCACCTTGCTGTGCCTTAGCAACCACTCAGAACACCATAGCAACCACCTAGCAATGCCTTAGCAACCACTCTGAACACCATAGCAACCACCTAGCAATGCCTTAGCAATCACTCAAAACACGATAGCAACGGCCTAGCAACACCCTAGCAACCACTTAGAACACCATGGCAACCAACTAGCAACACCCTAGCAACCACCCAGAAAACCATAGCAACCACCTTGCTGTGCCTTAGCAGCCACGCAGAACACCATAGCAACCACCCAGCAATGCCCTAGCAATCACTCAAAACACCACAGCAACTGCCTAGCAACGCCCTACTAACCACCCAAAACACCATAGCAACACCTAACAATGCCCTTGCAATCACTCACAACACCACAGCACCTGCCTAGCAATGCCCTAGCAACCACTCAGAACACCATGGCAACCACCCAGCACGCCCTAGCAACCACCCAGAAAACGATTGCAACCACCTTGCTGTGCCTTAGCAACCACTCAGAACACCATAGCAACCACCTAGCAATGCCTTAGCAACCACTCTGAACACCATAGCAACCACCTAGCAATGCCTTAGCAATCACTCAAAACACGACAGCAACTGCCTAGCAACACCCTAGCAACCACTCAGAACACCATGGCAACCACCCAGCAACACCCTATCAACCACCCAGAAAACCATAGCAACCACCCAGCGATGCCCTAGCAATCACTCAAAACACCACAGCAACTGCCTAGCAACGCCCTATCAACCACCCAGAACACCATAGCAACCACCTTACAATGCCCTTGCAATCACTCACAACACCATAGCAACTGCCTAGCAATGCCCTAGCAATCACTCAGAACACCATAGCAACGCCCTAGCAACCACTCAGCAACGCCCTAGCAACTACTCAGAACACCATGGCAACCACCTAGCAATGCCCTAGCAACCACCCATTACACCATAGCAACTGCCTTGCACCCCCTAGTATCCACCCAGAAAACCATACTAACCACCTAGCTTTGCCTTAACAACCACTCAGAACACCATAGCAACCACCTAGCAATGCCCGAGCAATCACTCAGAACACCACAGCAACTGCATTCCAATGCCCTAGCAACCACCCAAAACACCATAGCGACCACTTAGCAATGCCCTAGCAACCACTCCGAACACCAATGCAACTGCATAGCAACACCCTAGCAACCACCCAGAACACCCTACCAACCGTCTTGCAATGCCCTAGCAACCACCCAGAACACCATAGCAACCACCTAGCAACTCCCTAGTAACCACCCAGAACACCATGGAAACCACCTGGCAATGCCCTTGGAACCACCCAGAACACCGTAGCAACCACCTAGCAACGCACTAGCAATCACCTCGAACACCGTAGCAACTGCCTAGCTAGGCCCTAGCAACCACCCAGAACACCATAGCAACCACCCAACAATGCCTTAGCAATCACTCAGAACACCATAGCAACTGCCTAGCTACACGCTAGCAACCACCCAGAACACCATATCAACCACCTAGCAACGCACTGGTTATCATCCCGAACACCGTAGCAACTGCCTAGCTGGGCCCTAGCCACCACCCAAAACACCATAGCAACCACCTAACAATGCCCTAGCAATCACTCAGAACACCATAGCAACTGCCTAGCTACGCCCTAGCAACCACCCAGAACACCATAACAACCACCTAGCAATGCCCTACCAATCACTCAGAACACCATAGCAACCACTTACCAACGCCCTTACAACCACTGAGCAACGCCCTAGCAACCACTCAGAACACCATAGCAACCGCCTAACAACTCCATAGCAACCACCCAGAACACCATAGTAACCACCTAGCAACGCCTGTGCAACCACTCAGAACACCATAGCAACCACCCAGAACACCATAGCAACCACCTAGCAATGCCCTAGCAACCACCCTGAAAACCATAGCAACTGCCTAGCAATGGCCTCGCAACCACCCAGAACACCATAGCAACCACCTAGCAACGCCTTAGTTACCACCTGGAACACCATAACAACCGCCCAGCAACTGTTTTAGCCCGTTCTCATGACAAATAACAATAATGTAATTTATCTTTTTAAACTACTCAACTTTTCAACCGTTCAGCCATTCCAACTCCTGATTGTTATCGACTAAGACTCCCCCCAATTGTTTCCTCTGTTCAAAACTTTTTCAAAATAAAAGACCTTACTACAATTCTTTAAATTAAAAAATTTCACTGTTTAGTAACTGGGGGACTTTGGGAAGGCACAGGTAAAATAGCGTGAAATAACACACTAATCACCTAAGAATACAGTGATGTTGGCCATCAAATTAAACAGCAGAACCTAAACTGCAGGGCGATCTAAAAGTTTTTTACGTGCCCTAAACACAACTCAAATAATAACTAAATGAATTACGACATATCAAATTCTGTACTGCTCCGCTGTGTCAACCCACTCGACATATTACCAGCTCTACCGCAACAGAAGTTCATGCCGAACATACGAGCGAGGCGTCAAATGACAGCTGAGACTCCACAGATTCCAATGATGTAATGCAAAGCGATCTACGCCAAAGTATCAGGGAGAACCAGGCCAAAGAATCACAAAAACAGAAATCGCTTTTCCAAACTATAGTAGTAAAATTTATCTGACCTTTGCTGTTCGGGCGAGAAAAGTTTATTTTTCCGTAAAATCCACACTTGATTCAGTAAGTCCTATTTCCTATGTTGTGTTCCAAAACTTTTCGGCTTTCTATGGTAGTCTTCAGGACCCACGGGAGGCCTTGCAATGTACGTATGCATCAGGAGGTACTTCCCCAATGCCAGCGTTCTGCTGATTACAATTGGCTGACAGTACTGTCAATCTCATTCTGTTGAGTTTAGCCGTATTTTATTGGCTCCAACGATTCCAATGAGGGGTAGATGGTCCAAATCGACTAATCCATGGCGGAGATAGAGCGATGCGTATTGACTGCATAGGTATTCGCCAAGTAGCCTGGCGCACAGGACACGCAGTTCGAAGCAGAGTGCACGGATTGGCTTCGTTTCCAATTGTTTCTTGATCGTTTGATTCATTTTTTTCTCGACATTTTAATAAATTGTATGAGAAAAATGGCCAAGCAGGGGTCCAACAGACGTTTTACTGCCGAAAAAGTCTTAAAACTACTGCGGCAGATCGCTGACAGCACGCTGTGTGTCTCGCAAGAGGACGAGTGCCTATATCATTCACCGGACAACGCGGTTACTCTGGTTAGCTACCGTCCGTCTTCGAAATGGTCGAATGTATTCTAAATGTTGTATTGAAAGATTTATTGCTGTCAAAATTTCAATGTAGTTGGAGCTCGCTGCTTTTTCGGGCCAAAATGCCAGCTTAGTGATATGGTCTCGTGTTATGACACGCGATACGTTTCGTGTGTTTGTGTTTGTATGTGCACGGGTATTTAAATGCCTGTGTGCATGCGTGCGTGCGTGCATGTGTATGTTTGAGTAAATATACTCATATTTATAGCATAAAGGAGAGTTGGCGTCTGCGTCTTGGATGTGTATATATATACGCGTTGTTTCGCCTAGTGCGTAAACTACTAAAACTGAGAAGTACGAAAGCGAAAAAAGGAAGGTGCGCTCAAAGGCTGTTTTAGTCTTTTTTTATTCAAAAACCACTTCTGGTCAGATGCCTGGCCCCAGGAATTTCATTTTGGTTTGCAATTTTACAGAAAGTTTTTCAAAAGCTGTACAATGTAGACCTGAGTAAATGTTGTAGAAGTTCGAGTATTTTTTTTTTTTTTTTTTTTTACTGTTTGTATTGTTGCAGAAATGTTTACAGTTTTACTGAAGTAAATCTGCTCTATTTGGAATCAACATTCAGTTGCGATGTGTGGTCATTTTTGGAATGGGAACTAAATATTTTCAATTGAAAATTGAAATTCAATTGAATTTTCAAAAAATTGCCAAAAACTGTTGTATTTGGATGTATTGATCACCATTAGAGATATAAAAATGAAATATATAGTGTTGTACAGGAGAAAATTCAAATGGCATAGATGGTGCCAAACTATGCCAAAATGGCCATTTTGGAGACGTCACCTGAACAGTCTGTCCTAAGACCTCTCTAATTTTGTTCTACTTCACTTCATCGGAGTCAACCTTTGCAGAGATAATGTTCAGATGTTGTACTATGGTCTGATAAAGGTTAAGAGCTGACGATGCATCATTTTCAAAGGGATATTCATCCTGAAAATGCTTTTTTATTCAGCCGAATCTACATTTTTAAATTTTTTTCTGTGTGCCATCTTCATTTACTCTTCACCAGTATCACATATACTCATATGAACACATCTAAACCAATCTCACAAGTGTCCCATTTACTATGACACCAAAACTATTCAAATAGACCTTGTGGTCGCAGAGATATAGCCATTTTATTATGGGGTTGCAATATTCAAGCAGAAACCTAAAAAATAGGCTGAGGGTCTAATGGGTTGAACTAGTGAAGTTTTTTACTGTTCAGCCATTCCAAATGACAGTTGTCATCAACTATGACTCACGCCAACTATTTCCTCTGTCCACATCAGTTTCAAAATAAAAGTCCTCACCACTTCCATAATTATAACCTAGCTACCAATATCATAATGCAATTATTTGCAACTACACTTTGCATTTTCGTGCACACGTAATTCCCTGGAATTACATAATCTAGTTATTTGTTATCCCTCTGGTATAACAAACAATTTCTCTGCATTGCCGCGGCAGAATATCATTCCCTTTCAAAAACCATTCTGGCTGATTACAAGCTGAAAAAGTGGAAACTGGACACAGAATTTTTCTGTTTGCATATTTCTGCTATGAGCTCATTTTGTAGCTTGCTGTCGGAATTGTTTCGTCTTGGAAGAAATGGTTATCAGGAGCTTAAAGCAAAGTTTCTTCCAGAAAGGTGGGTGTGTAACCGTACAGCTACAACCGCATGCATGCAAGCCAAGACAGTACAAGCAAAACAACAAGCTGAGATGAAGGTGGTTCATTTCATTTTATCTAGTCGCACATACACATGTTCAGCGTTTAATTGCACAATTCCCCGTCTATTCCTTACATAAGATGTCAGACATGGGGACCAAGATGTACAGACTGAGTGACTGTCAACCAGTCTGGTAACAGTGATGCCAACACCAAAGGCAAGACAAGATAAAGGTTATGTAGGTAGAGGACAGGAAAAACATGCATTATTGCTGGGGTGACTAATATACAAATTAGAAGGTGGTTACAGGCAGGTTTACAACTCTCCACTTAGATTAGTTTGACAGAAATGACCAAAGAATTCATAACAATCATGCAGGTACATGCAGGCAACAACAACATAAATAGGACCTACTAAAAAGAAATTACTTGCATGATTTTCAAAATCATTCCCCAGGGTAATCCCACTGGAGTAATAAATCATGTGGGAGGAAGTGAAGCAGCAAAAAAATGCATAATGAAAAATAAAATCTTTATTTTAGAAATCAATTTTTTTTTCTTCCTCCTCTCTCATACCTGCCAATTACCATTTTGAGGAAGTGGAAAAAATTTTTTAAATTTATTTTGCCCTTCTCTCCTGTTGTCTGTGGAAAAAAGCCCAAGGACCAAGGAATCATAAAAAGTCTGGCCTTAGCCCTCCAAACTGTTAGCCAGGTAAAAGCTTTGCTTTGTACACAAAGTCTAAGCAGTCGTCACTGGGTAATTCTCGTAATTGGGAAAGATGTTAATTAAGGAAAATGGCCGAAAAACAAGTCGGCACTAATGATTGTTGGAAAGCGATTTTCTGTACCAACCCAATCATCAGTTCTGGCAACCCACTGAAAGTAAATTTAACTGTAAAATCACATCATGCTGCTCAGCTGCTAATGCGTCGACAAATCGCATAGTCAGTCAATAGCAAGCCAGACTGACAGCCGTAGATGTGCTCACAATAGATAGAAACAAACATGTATGCATTGAACTTAATTTTTTCTGCCCGGCGGGAAACAGAACCAAATTTAGCGGAAGGTAATTAGTCCGCTAAGGATTTTCAAAGTTAGTGGAAGTGCTAATCTGCTGAAAGAGAAAGTTATTTTTACAAATTAGCAGTTAGCGGATTAGCAGAACTGTGGTATCAGGTGCTGTGATATTGGGAAACTTTCATGAGTGCGAGTACGCGTGCATAGTATCAGACCGATACCTGATGCCGATATCGGTATCGGTGCATCCCTAGCCTTCAGCATCTCAGAGCAAATCTCATCCATCCCTGGTGATTTGTCACTGCAAAGCTTTTTGACCACCTCTGCGTTGACCCACCTCGCACAAGGAGAGGAGTAGGGGTTGGGTGCAGTGTGGACTGGGTAGCAGACAGGGGCAGAGTCCCCGGTTTTCTCAGATCTGGCTATGGAAACTGGCTCTTGGGACATGGAATGTCGGCACACTGGCAGTGCAGGAGCCAGAGCTTGTGCGTGAGGTTGAGCGGTACTGGCTAGATACAGTCGGACTCACCTCTATGCAAATATTTGGCTCTGGAATCAAACTTATCACTATTCTTGATAGTGATTGGATTGGAGTGATCAAATAATACTAAATTTGATCTGCTAAGACTGAAATGGTAGCTTGACTGAAAACTAATTTCCATGCAAATACGTAAGACTGCTCACACTGTGTTTGGCATCACTGTCATGAAGAAGTAAAGGCCTTTAAAACGATACAAAGTTTATCATTTAGTTCTCAAAACAGTTTATGCAATTAGTCTGATCGGAAAATGATCCATCACTCCTGTACATACTGTACCCTTCACATGACTAATTATGTTTAATTACAGCTCAGAAGCACTCCCACACGGAACTTTTCCACCCTTTGTTTTTAATTCCATTTTTTTTCAATTTTCTCTCGTCTTGCCTCCATTGCTTTTGGAAGATGGACCAAGATAGTTTTAGCTTAGGTGCAGTGAGAATCTAGTTGGCTGACTTGTGCCTGACAGAATATGAAGCTGAACCCCTTTGCACAGAAGCCAAATTTGACTATTTATACATTACCCTATTTAGGGCATCATGATGCAAGATTCTTTGAAACTGGTATTCTTCCAAGGAAGGAATGAACCAGGTTTATCGGAAGATTGATCATTCAGGTCTCTCTTCCTACATAACCTCCACCCCCGCATCCCAGCTCATGTCGTTTTGTCCTAAATGGCAAAAAGATCAGTGCGTGAAATTCTGAATATTGCGCAAATTGCTTGGGATTCCCTGTGCCTCTCACCTGTGAAGGCAAACGACCAAGTGAGGCATAATCCGAATGCTAACAGTAACTCCCTCTGTGCCTCCGAGCGTTCTACATCAGAGCCTAAGACCTACGGTCAGTGGATCAAGAAATTGTTCTTTCCAAGAAGCTACCAAGGTTGCTTCTACACTCTGATGCTAGTAGGAATTGGAGAGAAGATAGGTTAAATAGTGATGCAGATTCCGATGACGCCTTACCGTAAAGTACACTGGAAAAAAGGGGGTGGGGGTAATTTGACATTCTCCTTCTTCCCATGGTAAATTTCATTAGAGTCCTTTGTGTCTCTAATGTGGGTTTGCACAATACATGGCTAAATGCAAACAAAAATTACTTAGTAGTCTCTTTTTCTTTTTGGCAACCATAGCTGCAGTGCAATAATTGTATGTGCATAGCCCTACATCACTTGTTCACTGTTCACATGTCCACATGCTCATGGCCCACATTTCCATACATACCCAAGGCCACCCACTAATTTTGGAATTACCTCTGATATAACACAGTTTTTGCACTTCAGAGTCACATCCTATTGCTTCCTCTTCCATGACACAATCAATGCTTTTCATGTCCACTGTCCGGTGCAAGCCTACAGCTTTAAGGGGACCACCCCTACTCAAGGCAGATGAGATGCACCTTAACAGTCACCTCTGTCTGAAGGTCGCAACCATATTAATCATGCTTCAATTAGGCTTGTACTTTTGTAATTTAAATTTGACCTTTAAAAATCCTTGAGTTGAGCATCCACTGGATCCCTCAGTGATTGGGTCATAACTGTTGGTGCTCTGCTCTAAACTAACACCACTAACACCAACAATCCTTACCCCCAACCTTGGTTGCATATTAGCTGTCAATTGCCATAACATGATGTAATGTCTGCCAGTTATTGTTGTTGATTACTGCCTGGATGTTCCTGTTTGTCTGTTATAAACTGCCTGGATGTTTATCAGTAACATGAACTCCTTGGACATTGTCAGACTCTGCTAACTGTTTTAAATTTCCCGTGAAATGCTCAGGAAATTGATTTTAATGGACTCCCTTATTGCAACCTGGCAAATGGCCTTCAGACCTGTGGACCCTTTTAACAATTACTGTGCTCTCAAGATTACTGGTTTGAGACCAGAAGGGGAATATTTAGGGACCACAGAAATACATTTCCCATGCAGTCAACAGGTTTTCAGCACCACCCCACTGCCTTTTACGCTTCCCAATACAATGAGCCCAAAAGTAATAAAACGGGCAATAAAACTAGGGACCTCACCCAGTTTTGGCTCTCCTTTGTGCACTGCCCCCCACCCCCACGGGTTCACCAGACCAAGCGATTTTTGGCCCAACGCTTTTGGTGGCCCAGCATTGTATAAGGACATCCGGGGATTTGTGGCGGCCTGTAGCATTTGTGCACAGAATAAGGGGTCCCACTTCCCCCCCCTCTGGTCGGTTGCAGACGTTGCCCGTCCCCAAGCATCCTTGAAGCCACATCATGCTAGATTTTATTACTGGCCTGCCGATTTCGGAGGGCAAGTCTGTAATTTTGATCGTGGTTGATCGCTTTTCCAAGGCCGCCCATTTTATCGCCCTTTCCAAGCTGCCGTCGGCACGGGAGACAGCCCTTCTTGTAGTAGGCTATGTGTTCCGGCTGCAAGGCCTGCCTCAGGATGTGGTTTCTGACTGTAGTCTGCAGTTTACGGCTAAATTTTGGTGTGCTTTTTGTAACCAGCTAGGGGCCTTCGTCAGCCTTTCTTCCGGGTTTCATCCTGAAATCAATGGACAGACAGAGAGGATTAACCAGTCACTTGAGAATACACTTCGGTGTTTAGCGGCTGACAGTCGTTCACTGTGGAGCTGTTTTTTGGCATGGGCTGAATACGCTCATAATTCGCTTTGTAACTTCTCCACAGGCCTTTCCCCATTTGAGGCTCAGCTCGGTTATCAACCACCGCTTTTTCCGGAGGCTGAGAGGGATTCAGATATTCCCTCTGTTAATCGTTTTATTCAGCAGTGTCGGTTAGTCTGGTCAAGGTCCAGTCATCTAGACGTGGGCGTGGGCGGCCCTGTCATGGTTCTGGCTGTGTGTGTGGTTTTAGACTTTCTTTGAGGCTTTTATTTGGAAGACATCTGTTTCTTTTATTATCGGATTCTTCCCAGCTGTTTCATAAGGCATGGCCGGCGCCTCCTTTGCTGGAGTGTCTGATTTAGTTATCACTATAGCCAGAAGATATCTCTAGTCAGGGATTCTTAGCGAATGTCTTCACAGTTTATTTGTGGTTCTCTTCTTCAAGGAAATTTCCTTTTTCTTTGTTTTTTTCTCTCTCGCTCTGCTTCCTGGTTTGTATTGTTGGGCGTTCGTTTTGGAAGCATGAGAGCTGTACTGTTTCTTCGTCTGTCCACGAGTAACCACTCCCAGACAGGACAACTGGATTCGAACAACCCATCTCCGAAATCGATTCCAACCTGCAACCATAACTGCAAGAACGATACCTGGTTTGAGGCGACTGTCTGCACAGACAATCCGTCGCCGTCTCCGTCATTTTGGCATTGTCCCACGTCGCCCAGCAAGACGTCCAATACTCACAGTACAACACCGACGACTGCGTCTACAGTGGGCACAACAACATCGACGGTGGATCCAACGTCAGTGGGATCTTGTACTCTTCACTGATGAATCAAGATTCATGCTTAACCGATGTGATGGTCGTTTATGTGTATACCGTCGACGTGGAGAACGTTATGCCAACAACTGTGTTCAGGAATTTGATCGTTTTGGAGGTGGTAGTGTCATGATTTGGGGAGGGATCACGGCTAGAAACAGAACAGATTTGCTTGTTATTGATGGAAATCTGACAGGTCAAAGATATCGCGATGAAGTGCTACGGCCATTGGTGGTACTGTTTTTAATGCAACATGGTCCCGAAATAACGCTGCAACATTATAACGCCAGACCACACGTTGCAAGGATTGTACAGCAGTATTTGATGCAACAACATGTCAATGTCCTGCCATGGCCAGCCAGATCCCCAGACATGTCCCCAATCGAGCATCTTTGGGACGAGATGGATCGACGTTTGCGGCGGTTGGATAACCCGCCAGCTACACTCCAGGAATTGCGACAACGTCTACGTCAGATTTGGAATGACATCCCACAGCAATTTCTGGCACATCTGATTCGGTCCATGCGCCGGAGATGCGTTGCTTGCATCATGGCACGAGGAAGTCACACCCGGTATTGAAGTGTGAAGGTCACAATTGGTTAGACGTCAGACAAGTGCTTCATGACGCATGAAAATGACATTTTTCGTTTTGAGTGACATTGGCACTGAAAAGTCAGTGTTTCTCCTGTTAAATAAACATATTGATTGCATTGAGATCTTTGCGTGTCATTTATAACATACACATAAATGGTGTCACAGAAACTTTTGTTGCTGAGTATACTTTAACACCTAGCCCTTTTGATGGATAAAAATTACATGCAGTACCCACCTTTGCACCTCTATTAGTCCTATAAATAAACATGCTTCAGGGTACAAGGAAAGTGCTGCCAACAGGCTAAATATACACTTCATCTCAGAACACCGACAGGCAAATGATACACCACACAACAGAATACTGACAGGCAAAAGAGAGAGTTCATCACTGAACACCAACAGGGAAAAGATACACTACAACACAAAACACCATCAGGGAAAAGATACATCACAGAACAACAGGCTAAGGATGCACCACATCACAGAACAATAACAGTTAAAAAGTAGAATACATCACAGAACACTGACAGGTTGAAGATACACGTCATCACAGAACACCAACAGGCAAAAGATACACCTCATCACAGTACACAGACAGGTTTGATTGATTAGATCACAGAACACAAACAGGGAGAAGACACAGTACATCACTGCACATCAAGAGGATAAAAATACACTTCTTCATAGGACACCATCAGTGAAAAAATAAACAGCATCACAGAACACCAACAGGCTAAAGATACACCACATCACAGCACACCAAAAGGGAAAAACACTCTACAACTATAATTATTCCCTTAGCATAATTAATTTTGCAAACTTGGAGTCGGATATTGTCAAAGAATTCAGACTATGCTACCCAATACATACAATTTGTTTCATTCTCAGTAATTTAGATTTTATCCATTTTCAGTGTGTTGGCCCCTAATTTGCATATTTATACATATACGAATTGTTTAATCCTTTTGGCAATGGCCTTATCAGAACCAGAACCCTGAAAACCTAGGAGTAGACAACAATGTTGTCCTTGTATCTCTTACAGTAAGTGAGCTAGGGCCTAAAAATGGAATTCCGGTAATGGGCGCCTGAATTTGCATATCACCCAAAATGCTCAAGGGTGCCAGGGTGGCATCATCCAGTTTCTTGATCAGCATGGGTTCACAGTTAAGCTTTCTTTCTCTGAGTTTGTAAAACATTTTGGTTTGACCTCTGATGTACACGTACAATCGGATTGTGTCCATTTTCATATTTTATGGGGTTTAATAGCCATTCTTTGTTTATCTTTTCAGACATAATCTTTCTCCCATTGGCTAACTTTCTAACATTGCTATAAACTAACATGCATGTCATAGTATGAATGATGACTCAATTAGTGATACGGACAGGGGTATGTTCCAGAATATTCTGGAAGATTCGAATTTAGAAGAAGGATTAAATTGAAACAATTTATTAAATAACTGAGGGAATAGACGTAGCAATTACAATAACAATGAAATTACTACAACAAAGTTAGAAATACTATTCGCTAGCTCAAACTCTCTGTCCTTGCGATGTTCCCATGACAATGGCGAACATCCACTGGAATCTGATTTCTTAGATGCGGTGATCCTGATTCAAGAAGTAACTGTATAATCCAAAATCCGATTGCACCCAGCAAAGCTGGTCTAGCTTCCAGGTATAGCAGACCGAAAAGGATCCCTTGTCCATTGGCTGCAAATTCCTTTTATAGGCCTTGTACTCCTGTATGATGTCATAAAGAAGAATCTTGAAGGTGATGGAACTTTCCAGATGGCTCTTGAAGAATCTCGCAGGCAATAGAACTTTCCCGATGGAGGAATCTATGGAGTTCCAAGGCTAGTCATAATGTTTACGAGCACTCATGAATATTCATTACCTTTACATAGGCCTGTCACGAAAGCAAATTTTGCTGGACGATAAATTGTCCCAAAATTTATTGCGATAAACGATAATATTGTCGTTTCGGTACCATTTTTCAAATATAATGATATTCTATAAAAATGCAAATTCACCCTTTTTAAAGATCAATGAGCTCTTAGGTTTTAGTGATTTTTAGTGCCGTAAGTGTACTAAGAATTCAATAAAATAAAAAAAAAAGAATTATTATCCAATGTATATTCAAGCCAGTAAACACATGTAATCTTTCATTTCTAAGTCAAGTCAAAATTAGTCACTAGCTCCAAGCTTTAAAGAATTTTATCTGCCACTATTGCACTCAGATAAAAGTCAAATAACATTCATTGAATATAGCCAATATATCAATAAAATCATTGACTTCACATTCAACTCCAAAATCATATCACAAAGTCAGATGCTCATGGGATTTTATGAATTTAGACTACCCTGAATGTACTGTGTAAAAGCAAAAATGAAAAATAAGAACATAATCACCATAGATACACACCACTAATAAATCTTTTTTTCTTTATCCAATCATATGTAGAAACCATCTATGAGTTCTGTGAGTATTTTCTAATTCCAATTATTGACTAAAAACAATCCTGATGGAACTCAAGAACTGGAACTATGCACTACATATTACGCATTACAAATTAACCTAGTGAATAAGCCAAACGACAACGGGAAACAGTGTCACTAACTAGCCACATTCCGCTATATTCGGTGTCCAGTGACGCTTCATTTACCTGAAAAAAACAAAAGTGAAACTACGAGGAAGGGCTGAAGCACCTTTAATATTAGCGAACGATACCACTAACTTTCACCTTTACGACGCGATAGAAAACTTAGTGGTATCGTTCGCTAATATTGCTAAAGGTCATGGATTAGCTGGGCAGCTTGATTAAATAACCATGATTTAGCTTTGGAGCGAGACGCCCAGCAGCGTTAGCACTGATAACCCGTGCGTATGCTGGCCACAGTAACCAATTAATTCAGCATTCACCGAAGTCAAAATGTAGGGTGATAATGCTGCATATTAAAGTGTGCGAAAGTGAGGTAGGAAAATAAAGGTCCATCAGGTTTGTTGGTAAGCTTACGTAATGCAAAGTTATGGTTTGACTGTCCATACTACCATTAATGGGAGCTGGCGAAGGTGCGTCAAAGAGCTAAGACGAGCATCCACTCGCACTCCCGGGGGAACCACTGAACCAACCACGCAACTTAACCAGCGGTGTACAGCATTTGTGTCGACAAGTTACATAAAGGGACGCAGCAGTGTTCAGCCGTCAACCGCTGAAACTTAGGCTACAAGACTGCTTCATCCTCGCTCCACTAGCCGAATGGGTTGCAAAAAATACAGGTATACGGACTATTCATTATTATTACTATACTACAAGCTATCTGTCGTCTCGAACATCCGCAATATCTAAGTTGTTTCTTTTCCGCAGTGTTGAAACTTGCCGCCGCAGCCCCTGCCCACACAGCATGACATTTGACCGGTGTGCCTTAGCTGGCGAATTTGAAAACGGAAGTTCTGTAGACTGCATCACGCATAAGATCAATTCAGTTACGGAAATACTAAAAGTCGGAATGCTGTAGATATGAGATCGGATTTTCATGACTGAAAAATCAGTTTTATTTATTTTTTAATTTTGAAGCTAAAAAAGGGGAATTCCGCGAATTTGCGGAAAAATCACATCCATGAGACAAAGAGTGAGTGATTGACGAGACGGTTCACTCCACGGAGGAGTAACGAACCGCGAGTCATTAGTCAAGATCAATGCACTGGAGTGCACTCTCTTGACATCCAGTGTCTTTGATAAATGAAAATTATCGACCCCAGAAAACTTATCGACCTCATTTTTTGTTATCGTTAGATTAATTGATTTATTGATTATTGCGACAGGCCTACCCTTACATAAGCATATAGAAACTACTGGCTGAGCAAAATAATACAAACAGGTATTATAAACAGTCATAACGTCACAATTATGCACAAATTGCATATGAGCTGCTGCTAGCTCCTCTCGGCAATTTGTTGAAGGTAAATTGAGTTATTGAGCCACGCATAGGCCCACCTATACATTTAGAAATTCATTGCAACCCGCGCACTGTAAGACTTTGTCCCAACTAGACAAAGGAATATGAGCCCATGAGCATGCACGCACGTCCCACAGATATGCGCCTGCACACACACAAAAGCATGCACATGCCCACAGGCACAGGGACCTCCTGCACACCTGCAGACGCAAGAATATTTGCACGTACGCATACTAACATACTAACATACAAAACAGATTTCCTTGCGGACGCAGTGCAGGCTGCAATTTTGGACCAATTACTTTCACTGATGACTCCTATCGATTTTGGTTGCCATGGCGACAGTATTGGCTGAATAATATGCAAATTAGTTGCAGAACAGAAATTTCCTTGTGGACGCAGTGCAGGCTGCAATTTTGGACCGATTAATTTCATATTTGTTATGGACATGGGTTATACAGTACAGGCCAAAAGTTTGGACACACCTTCTCATTCAAAGCGTTTCCTTTATTTTCATGGCTATTTACATTGCAGATTCTCACTGAAGGCATCAAAACTATGAATGAATTCATGTGGAATTATGTACTTAACAACAAAGTGTGAAATACCTGTGACTGAAAACATGTCTTATATCCTAGTTTCTTCAAAGTAGCCACCCTTTGCTCTGATTACTGCTTTGGACACTCTTGGCATTCTCTTGATGAGCTTCAAGAGGTAGTCACCTAAAATGGTTTTCAATTCACAGGTGTGCCTTGTCAGGGTTAATTAGTGGAATTTCTTGCCTTATCAATGGGGTTGGGACCATCAGTTGTGTTGTGCAGAAGTCAGGTTGATACACAGCCGACAGCCCTATTGGACAACTGTTGGATACATACATAATTCCACGTGTTCATTCATATTTTTGATGCCTTCAGTGGGAATCTACAATGTAAATGGTCATGAAAATAAAGGAAATGCATTGAATGGGAAGGTGTGTCCAAACTTTTGGTCTGTACTGTACTTAACTTATGACACCTATTGATTTTGGTTGCCATGGCGACAGTATTGGCCGAATAATGTGCAAAAAAAGGGGTGAAGCTGGCTTTCGGGGGCCACACCCATGCAGTCGTGGCTGACCGGCCTGTCTAGTTAAATTGTTGATTTAAAATGTAATCATTAAAATTGGTTATTTTAATATGAATTAAAGTTCCATATTTTTGGGCATTCTTGTAATTTTATGAGATTGATTACTAACTTTACTAACTGATTCCTACTAAGGTTTCCTGCAGAACCAAATGGTTATCCTGCGGGAAGGATCATTAAGATGAAAAGCATAATTATCCATCCTCGCCATTTCTTGTATCATTAAGGCACATTCCCCTACATATTTTGGTGCTCTGTGTGAGGAACTGTAATAGTTAGTTTTAATGAATAATTAATGACTAATTTTACTAAGTTATTAGTTTCACTTGATTGCCATTGTAATGTATTCTTAAGCTGTTGGACCTACACACAACAGGTCATTTTAATTAACTGCTCGATAGATACTGCGGGCAAGAGTATTAAAATGGTAAATTGACTGCATTTATATAGCGCTTTCTAGTCACATGACATGACCCCAAAGCACTTTACATTTATGCCTCACATTCACCCTGATGGCGGAGGCTGCCATGCTAGGTGGCATCCTGCACGTCAGGAGCAGTGTGGGGTTTTGTGTCTTCCTCAGGGACACTTCGACATATTCTCAGTAGGAGCCGGGAACTAAACCAGGAACCCTCTGATTCCTAGCCCGCCAGCTGTACCTCCTGAGCCATGCCGCCCCATGGGCAGTTTGCACATCAGCCCTAGCTGAGGAGTTGAATTCATACAATTCCTGGGAAACAGGAGTGGGATTTGACTCGGTAACAGACGAGGCTTCCTCGTGAAGATTCAATAACTGTTTCGGGTGTGCCACTTATTGATAGAAGAGTGTAATAACTGCCTGCATAAATAGAGCAGCTCCGTGTCTGCAGGTGTCTACATCTGCGAAGAGGGGTTAAATGATGTATTATTTCACTCATCCGCTATTAATCTGAATCTTAATTTTTATGACCCATTCACACGATCTGCGATTTAATCGTGGCCTCTGCAGATAAAACTGCAATCTGTGCATCTCCAATCTGGTCTAAGAGTTCTTTCTTTACTCTGTTGCTCAAATCACGGTGCTGAAGGACCAAGAACAGCTGATTTTCCATTCTTCAGGCATGAAGCCAGTCTAGCTAATCAGCTTTCTAATTGTTTTGTTCATAATTCAGGAGGAAAGAAAGCCAGGGCTGGAATTGGGTCCAAGTTCCACATTAGAGGATCCCTGGTCTATAAGCACAGAGCACATGCCCTTTCAGAGTCCAGTTGTAACAAAGCTTACCAAAGGCCTACATTTCCATTCAATCTTTTCCTAGTCTGTAGAAAGTTACATACTGTAAACAACACGGCGCTGCCGACAGATGAGGATGAATTGCTGCTCTAAGTCCAGGCTATGTCGAAAATTAAAACCTTGTGAGGTGCGATATTCACAAATGTATTGATGCTATATTCCAAAAAAATGTTGTCACTTGATCAAGAAAGTGACCTGGTACAACGTCCAAGCAAATATTTGCAATTTTCTTGCAAAAAAAGGTTACTTTCTGCCTCTTTTTCCAAGCAAGCAGCACATTTCCACTGCCACATGAAATGCTTATCAATGCAAAACAGATTTCTTGACAAGCTATGATTTGTGTAACACTGGTACAGAAATGCTTGGTTCATGCAGTTACAAAAATTAAGCTTTGTGCTGACCTGCCCAAGAAGACATATGCTGACGTACTTTATTGTATAAGTTTAGTCCTTGACCTTTTGCCTTTTGAAGATTATGAATTCATTGTGCCAATTTTCTCTTGACCTTGGGTTTAATAAGCCACAGAGATGTTTCTCCTTTTAAAAGAACTGAGGTCACTCAGGAGACCATACAGAATGGCAAGTGAGGAGGCAGCCCTGGCAGAATTTAGAGGTGTGGTAAGGGAAAGGCTAATCACCCTACGGCATGCAGAGTGGCACGAGAAGAGGGGCAAGGAGAGGGCGAGCAAGCGTAGTGCCTTCTTTGCTAACCCATTTGGGTTCACAAAGAAGCTGCTGGGGCAGAAACGCAGTGGTTGACTCATGTCCTGAGGAGGACATCAACCGCTACATCAGCAACACCTATAGCAATTGCATGAGGGAGCAAGATCTTGGCCACTGTGCAGCCCTCATGCCCACCTGAACCCAGCATCCTGTTTTACATAAATTATCCCACCCTTAAGGAAGTAAAAGAGGTTATCAAATCTGCCAGGACAGCATCAGCATCAGGCCCAAGTGGTGTTCCCTACAAGGTCTTCAAACAGTGCCCCAGGCTTTTGGAGTATCTTTGGAAGATCTTTAGAGTGATGTGGAGAAGAGGGAAGGTACCTCAGCAGTGGAGATACGCAGAGGGGGTGTGGATTCCCAAGGAGGAGAATGCATGCAACATCGAGCAGTTCAGGACAATCTCGCTCCTTAGTATTGAGTGCAAGACCTTCTTCAAGATTGTTGCCAACCACCTCATGGGATTTCTCCTCAAGAACACCTACATTGACACCTCAGTGCAGAAGGGAGGAGTCCCAGGGTGTATCGAACACACAGGGGTGGTTACCCAACTGATCAGGGAGGCACGTGAGAGCAAGGGGAACTTGGCAGTGCAGTGGCCTGGCAGTGTTCAAGCCTGACGGGCGGCATCTGAACCGGAGGGTTACTTTTGCACTCAGTCAGCGTATGTTGAGGGTAGCACAGGATTATTTAAACTAGGGACTTGGGGGGCAGGGAGGTTAGTGAGTGTTACACATAGGGAAATGCAGACTGCCCCGATGGAGGCTGACGGCGTTACAAGCACTACTGATAATATACTTTTAAAGCAATAAAGCGTAGTGGGGCCTTGAAGCAGCGGCCACATGGGAAATCAAGGGGGAAGAGCATTAGTAATAACCTGAAATGTTTTTATTCAAATGCAAGAAGCATAAATTAATTTTCTGAGCTTGAGGCTGTTATAATTAGTGAGGGCTATGACATAGTTGGGATTACGGAGACATTGCTAAGTGAAGAGAATGGAGATTAATATAATATAAAAGGTTATAAGCTCTTTAGGAAGGATAGATGTAATAGGCGAGGAGGGGGGTGTAGCAATCTATGTGAACGAAAACATAAATGTACAGGAAATTCTCTAAATTGAACATTCCTTGCCCTGTGAAGATATCTGCGTCAGGCTCATTGGCAAACATGAGACAGGTTTAAACATAGGAGTATGCTATCGACCACCAGCTTTGGACAGTGCAGCCAATGAAATGCTTTTTAGGAGGATTACGCAAGCTTGTAGAGGTGGAGGAACTATTATCATGGGAGACTTAAATTATCCTGGTATCAATTGGGAAATGGTGAAAGGACAGGGTAGGGGGGAGGAAGAATTTCTAGATGTTATAAATGATCATTTCTTGGTGCAGTATGTTAATAAACCTACAAGAGAGAAGGCAATTTTAGATTTGGTGCTCTGTAATGACCCAGATAGAATTAGCAATGTTGAGGTCCTGGAGCCACTTGGGACAAGTGATCACTCTGCTGTTAATTTTAATGTTTCATGGAAAGTTAATTTTTGTTTTCGAATACATTTTTTTTCAATTTTAGGCGAGCAAACTTTGAAAGGATGCGCTCATATCTAAGTGAAATAAAATGGGAGACACTCCTGGACTGTGAGTCTGTAAATGAGATGTGGGAAAGATTTAGATTAGACAAGTTGCATAAGCTAAAGGCAGATAAGGCGGCGGGTCCTGATGGCTTATATCCTAGAGTGCTCAGAGAAGTTGGTGAGATCATCTTTAAGCCGCTATGCACTATCTTCAGGCGGTCTTTAGAAACTGGAGAAATACCAAATGATTGGAAACAGGGCAATATTTTACCAATGTATAAAAAAGGGGACCATACCGAGCCAGGAAATTACAGGCCAGTCAGTTTAACTTGCATTACGTGCAAAATATTGGAATCTATCATAAAAGATGAGCTGGACTTATTTCTTGAACAGAACAGTATTTTAAGGGATAGCCAACATGGTTTTTGTAAGGGAAGGTCATGCCTGACAAATCTTCTGGAATTTTTTGAAGAGGCCACCAAGACTTATGGCCAGAGCAGGGCTTATGACATCATATACTTGGATTTTCAGAAAACATTCGATACAGTACCGCATAAGAGACTAATTTTTAAATTGAGCTCCACTGGAGTTACAGGAGGGATTCTGGAGTGGATTCAAAACTGGTTACAGGACAGAACACAAAGAGTGGTGGTCAGTGGTATCTCATCTGAGCTAGGTATCGGTGTTGGGGCTCCTGCTGTTCCTCATCTACATTAATGACCTTGATAGTAATATTGAGAGCAGATTATTTAAATTTGCAGATTATACTAAATTGGGGGGTTTGGCAAATAGTTTTGGGTCCACTAAAGTGATTCAGGATGATTTGGATGGAATCCAGAATTGGGCAGAAATGTGGCAAATGAAATTTAATGCAGCAAAATGTAAAGTTGTACATGTAGTTAAAAAAAAAAACATTAGACGGAATTACTTCATGGGAGGTTCAAAACTGGAATGTGCTGTACACAAGAAAGATCTGGGAGTGATTGTTAACCAAACCCTCACAGGCTCTAGCCATTGTGCCGTAGCAGTTAAAAAAGCCAATCGGATGCTGGGATACATTGCCAAAAGTATTGAGTACAAATCTAAGGAGGTGATGCTTCTTTTGTACAACCCATTCGTCAGACCACATCTGGAGTATAGTGTACAGTTCTGGGGACCATACTTTAAGAAAGATATAGAGGCTCTAGAGAAAGTTCAGAGAAGAGCCACTAAGCTTATTCCAGGTATAAAAGATGAAAGCTATGAGAAGAGGCTGAAGATCCTTAATCTCTTTAGTCTTAGGAAAAGGAGACTGAGGGGTGATTTGATTGAAGTCTTTAAATATGTGAAAGGGATTAACAAAGTGAATTATGTAGGATTCCTTTGACTAAGTGTTGTGAGTAGAACTCGGGGTCACAAATGGAAGTTGACCAAAGGAAAATTTAGCACTGATATTCAGAAATATTTCTTCACCCAAAGAGTAATTTCAATGTGGAATAGCTTGCCTGACAATATTGTTGAGGCAGAGACCTTGGGGGCAGACCTTTCAAGAGCAGGCTTGACTTAAAGCTATATACCATTGAGTCATTGAGTATCTGAAGGGATATATTCACAATAGTATAAAGAAACTGGCGAGCGTAGTCGGGCTAAAAGGCCTGTTCTTCCCATTCATGTTTTGTTATGTTATGTTATGTTGTATGGATCTATACCACACAAGCTCGTGGAACGGGCCCTGAGCAGATACCATGTCCCGGCGAAAATCCAAAACCTCATCTTTGACTATTATAACAACTTTAGTCTGAGGATGTCCTCTGGGACTTAAACATTCAGGTGGCATCATCTAGAGAAGGGTATCATTACCGGCTGCACAATCTCGGTGTCCCTGTTCGCACTCGCCATGAACATGCCCGTGAAGTTGGCGGAAGTGGAATGCAGAGGTCCGTTGTCCTGATTTGGCGCCTGACAACCTCTGATTAGAGCATTCATGGATGACCTAACGGTAACTATAACATCAGTGCCTGGATGCAGGTGGCTCCTTCAAGGTCTTAAACGGCTCATTACATGAGCAATTAAGAGCTTCAAGCCTGCAAAATCCAGGTCTTTGGTCTAAAGGAAGGGTAAAGCAGCTGACTAGTTCCGCTTCACCCTAGGAGACATCACAATTCCATCAGTGTCAGAAAAGGCGGCGAAGAGCCAGGGCAAGCTCTTCACCAGCAATCTGAAGTACACTGCAGCACGCCAAGGGACCAGTGATGACCCCGACACTTAGCTCTCAGCTGTCGAAAAATCAGGGCATTTAAGAACATACGAAAAGTGCTAGACATTCTGAACATCTCCGTTTCATAGAAATTCCACCTTTAAAAATGACTGCCAGAAAATGGGCCAATCTGTACAACAGATACATATGATGTCACATGTTTCTCCCTGGCCCCCCCCACACTCATTCCGTTTCATCCCCTTCAAAATGATTTGTATACACGTCTTTATGCAATTCCATTGCTTCCAATCCCTCAGTAAAGACAAGCGTGAGAATTCCAGAGTCATAATTGATTTCCGTGTCAATAGTGGGGAAATCCACCATAATGCACGTGAAACGGATTAACTGATTTCAGAAGTACTTAAATTCCGCAAATTAATTTCTTCAGTGCACTTTGAAAACTTGCTGACTACGGCACAGGAATGTCAATGCGAGAGACTCATTTTGAATGCGTAAGCCTTGGCAGCTCTGAAGTAGCCTATCTAGCTGTCTGTTTTTACTGTTATTACATTTGGAAAAAAAAAAACAATCAAAAATACTTACCATTCAGAAACGTTTAAATCCAGCCTTGGCTGGACTGGTTCTTCCTCCAGTTCAGTGTTCTCACCCAATTCGCATGTCTGATGAAGGGCTGTTGCCCGAAACGTCACACGCGGTGATGCCAACTAATAAATTTCTAAGGAGCATTTTCTGGTGTGCGGACTTATGTTTTATATTTTGTATTTTTGTATTGTTTTTGTCCAGCACCCAGCACTCATTGTTTTTGGATGTGCGTGCTGTTTTTAGCTGCGACCAAGCAGCTCTATGAACGCTTCTGTCTGTCTGTCCATCTGTGACACCTTTTTGACCATGTTCCTGTCGTCGTATCATCATGAAATTTTCAGGAGTTATTGACCTTCACCAAAGTGATGTCCATGCACAAGGTTTAGGTGAGGTCGCAGCTATTAGATCCTTCTGATCTACTTGTTTGTATCCTCATCCGATTCGGGCTCAAACATATAAGGCCGAATCCCTGAATATGCCATAGCTGCATAAAGTTAGTCTGTCCGTGTTACAAAGCCAGCGTGTGTTTTTCATTTTCCCTACTGCTCTGGGCAAAGTTACATTCTTTCAAGTTGTAGCAAAGCCAACCAATCAACGTCAAGTACTTGCATTTCATAATGAGGTTGCCAGATAAGCCTGAAAGGTCACCAGAAAGGTGCAAAAAAACTTGTTTAAAAATCCCCCAGCCTAACATAGCTTTTTGAGAGAGTTATTACAGACCCAACCAAAATTTTGTTGTCTACATGTCACATCACAGAACAAGGATAAATACCCCGTTCAACCATTTCATTTCACCTTTAAGCAGCATTGCACTCTTTGGGCACAACATTAAGCTGCAGCCTCCTTTCAGCAGTCTGGCAAAGGAGTTCAAGGTCACCTGATCCAGAGAAGTCCTGCTCCACAGAGATTCCGCTGTCACCAAGGTTTCCTCAGCAGCTGTTGAGGTCAGAGCAGGAAGGAAGTGGCATGCCCAGGATGCAGTGGAATGGGCAGAGGCAAGGTTGCGGCACAGTACTCTGGTGGGCACTGTAGCTACCGGACGTGCTAGGCTTGGCAGCATTCCAAAACCCTGCTACTGCAAAGCCAGATGAAAGGAGAGGCAAAGGCTCATCCAGGAGGAAGTATGTGCTGAGGTGGAGGAAGCTTGCTTAAGCAGAATGGTGGGCATGTGCAAGCAGGGGGCCTGGACCAGGTGGGAGCATACAGCTGGCCGTAAGATCACCTGGGCAGAATTCTGGAAGGTAGAGCCAAACCACTTCAAGTTCTTGGTCCAGTCAGTATATGACATCCACCTGAGCCCTGCCAACCTATTCACCTGGGGCCTAGTGGACTCACCGGCGTGCCAGCTGTGCAGGAAAGGCGGATCATTGGAGCATATCCTCAGCTGCTGCTCAAAGGCCTTGGGAGATGGGCGATATTGTTGGCACTATGACCAAGTTCTGCAAGCTGTAGCAGACACCATCTGCATTGGCATCAATAACAGCAAGTGGAAACACCTAACCAAGCGCACGATTGCCTTTGATCGAGCAGAGAAGCCTCTGAGGAGCCTCAACCCCAAATTTAGACCCAGAGGGGTCTGCTTCTAACAGCAAGGGACTGGTAGCTCCTGGTTGACCAAAGGAGACAGTCGAGATTCAAGAACATCCTGGAAGCTGCCGAAATGGCTTCCCGTTGGCTCTGGGTGAAGAGGGGGGATGTGTGACTTAGTGAGCTACCTGGACACAAGTCGGGGCTTGATCACTCCCGGCTGTGTCGCCCGGCAGAGAATGTCTGATGCTAAGACCCGAAACACCCTGTGACGCCGGTTACATCTCTAACGATGTGTCCAGGTTGCACCACAAGGTGTATCGAAGTACTTTTTTATTTATTTATTTTTTTTACACATGAAAGGAGAAATAGAAATTGCACAGCAGAATTGGAGAGTTGGTGATCAGGTAAAATTACAAATGTGAAAAGGGGCAGTTGCACACTCATTGCCACTATGCAATGTTAACCAATTTACAACCCCAATTCCAAAAATGTTGGGATGCTGTGTAAATTGTTAATATACACAGAATGCAATGATTTGTAAATCTCCAAAACCCACATTTTATTCACAATAGGCCACCGACAACATATTAGATGATGGAAGTGAGACATTTTACCATTTCACGAAAAATACTGAATTTGATGGCAGCTACACATCTCAAAAAAGTAGCGAGAGGGGCGAAAAAAAACTGGAAAAGAAAGTGTTACTTATAAAAACAGCTGGAGGAGCATTTTGCAAGTAATTGGTCAATTGGTAACTGGTCAGTTACACAACTGGGCAAAAAAGAGCATTTTAGAGTGGCTGAGTCTCTCATGAGTAGAAATGGACAGAGATTCACCTGTCTGCAAAAATTGCATCTAAAAATTGTGGGACAATTTCAGATGAAATGTCCCTCAAAATAAAATTTTGAACCCTTTGAATCTACAGTACATAATATCATCAAAAGATTCAGAGAATCTGGAGAAATCTCTGTGTGCAAGGGACAACTCTGAAGGTCAATATTGGATGCTTGTGATCTTTGAGCCCTCAGGAGGCACAGAAACGCCACCATCATCTCTAGGCCAGAGTTCATGTTAAATGGACTGAGGCAGAATGGAAAACTGTTCTGTGGTCAAATGAATCAAAATTTGAAATTCTTTTTAGAAACCACGGATGCCGTGTTGTGCGGTCTAAAGGGGAGAGGGACCATCCAGCTTGTGATCAGCACACAGTTCAAAAGCACAGTTCTCTGATGGTATCGGGTTGCATTAGTGCCTATGGTGTGGGGAGCTTACACATCTGGAAAGGCATTATCAATGCTGAAAAGTATATAGAGGTTTTACTACAACATATACTCCCATCTAGACAATGTCTCTTACAGGGAAGACCGAGCAGATTTTGGCAAAACAATGCCAAACCACGAACTCACAACAGCATGGCTTCGCAGTAAAAGAATCTGAGTGCTAAACTGGCCTACCTGCTGTCCAGACCAATCACTAATAGAAAAGGTTTTGCGCATTATCAAACAAAAAATCTGGTAAAGAAGACCCTGGACTGTTGAGCTGCTAGAATCCTACATCTGACAAGAATGGGACAACATTCCTCTCCTAAAACTTCAGCTATTGGTCTCCTCACTTCCCAGACATTTCTAGATATATGATAGATTAAGATACACTGTTCTTAAAAGAAGAGGTGATACTAAACAAAGGTAAACATAGCCCAGTACCGACTTTTTTTGATGTGTTGCAGCTGTAATGTGAATATAGGCCACTAGATGGCAGTATTTACCTTTTTTTTTATTCAGCTCAGACTAAAGCTATGTTTGGGCATGTTTCAGACATGTCTGGGGCAAGTCCCCGAAAATTAAAAAAAAAAAGGTCTAAATGTGGATGGGGTCTGCAAAAGAGTATATAAGGAGTAGAATTGAGACAGTAAAGTAGTAGGAGAAATTGCAAGGAGAAGGATACATGTGACCAGACCTGTCATTCTGTTCAAGACCTGTGAATTTTCTTTTGTGGATTTTTGCCTGTGTTTGAGCATTTTTCTCACCCAGGACATCACCAAGCCACCCCACCAAAACAAGGGACTGTAAATATTTCTGTTTTTGTTGTAAATCAATCTTGGTCTTAGTTGTAGATAGTAGATTAGTTAGTTGTTATTGTCTGTTTAATTAAATGTGTTTAAGTTTTAAATTGTGCCTGTCATCCCTTGCTGTTGCTGTTGTGTTGTAAATTGTAATAACAAATTGGGGCCATAACACTGCCATCAAATTCAAAATGAGCCAATATTCTTCATGAAATGGTAAAATGTCTCACTTTCAACATTTGATATGGTGTTTATGCTCTATTGTGAATAAAATGTCAGTTTCTGAGATTTGCAAATCATTGCATTCTGTTTCTATTTACATTTTACACAGCATCCCAACTTTTTTGGAATTAATCTGCAATCAAGGCTGACATGGAAATCGTTGGTGACTTCAAAAATTAATTATTCTTTGCCCTTCCTCACAAATGTAGCCTATTCTTTTGAACAATGAAAACATTTTGAATAAGTCCAGTCTTAAAATTAATTGGGCTGCACTGATGAAATAAAAATGGTAAAACAGATGGAATTCAGAGAAAGTTTTAGATTAATCATATGTTTTATTGCCATCCATGTGATATGACTATGGGGTATACATCGCCAGTGTAACCCATTAGTGATCTCTTCATCATAACAATATCTGAATAATTGAGGATGCTAGTGCTAAAAGGGGGTCAAGTGCCATAAGTGACATTTTGAGAAAATGAGCAAAAACACTTTTTTTCACCAATGTGGGGAAACTGCTCAATGGATGGACATTTTCATGGTCATGCTGCTAGCTCTATGAGACTTACAGGGAAGATGCAGAGAGACGTCTAGTGTTAAAAAAATGGCACTAACTCGACTTTCATCAAAGTGGCTCTTGACCCCCTTTTAGCACTAGCATCCGCAATTATGAGCTGCTTTATTAGTCTTGATTATTCAGTAAATAAATTGATCACAATCAGTGCATCTGAAAGTGGAAGAGGTTGAATGCAATTATGCAGATAAGAGTCAGAGGTTGAAGGCACAAGTGAAAATCCCGTAGCGCCGGTGCTACCACTAGGCGGCCTTGGGGTTTAAGAAGTTTTAAAAAACAGGTGAAAATTGGCTCTTTTCTTTGTTTTTGAAAATCTGCTCAAGAATTTGAATGGTGAGACATTTCAACATACTTTTCTAAACATATTTTGAACATGTTTGTTGTCCAGTTAGGTGTGATTTCCTCCACACCTGCCTTTGCTCATCAACAAAAAAAATCTCAAACCTTTGAGTACTCATTCACTCTTGAGTTTGACATTTTTTTCTCTTAAGTTGCTGAAGATAGGTGTCGTAATATTGAGTTCAATTGAAAATGGCCAATCAAAAAAGCTAAATTCTTCCGTTTCAAAAAAAGCTTTGAACCACATTTTTGGAATGATTAGTTTTTGAGATTCAGGGCTTTTTGTTACCCTTGGCCAAAATCAGCAGAATTTCACCAATTTGGATTTTTATTATACTGTCTCACTCCAACCATACAGAAATGACAAAACCTAATTATTCTGCAAGTGTTAGCAGCAGGGAATGTTAAAAGTGTATTTCAATCTGGAGACTTGAGTGAAATCAGGAAATATTTATTATGCGTTGAGCATAACTAGAGTTACATGCTTTGAATCTGACAAGTCTTTGGGCTTTGGACTTATCGGGAAGATTTGTCGAGCAGGAGCACGGCTTCAGAAAGGCAGCTGGAAAATCGCCCAAAAATAAGGGGCGGAAGCCCCCTGGAAGCACAGCCTGATGAATTCCCTAAGGAAAGGAAGGATTATGTCATGGTTTGGAGGTATTGAGAGCTTTCTTTGTTGCTCTCGTCCGGGATGATATCATTTGCTCCCTATCGGATTCCGGGGCCAGCTGGCATTGATTGAGGGCGTGGCCCAGACTCTATTTAAGCTCCTATTTTGCCTTGCTCCCATTGCGAGAGTGTCAGTGCTTCTTTGGCGCTTTAGCCGGTAAGGTCTCTAGAGAGATATTGTCAGGGACTTAGCAAGGGAATCTTTGGTTGATTTCCCTTTTCCTTTGTTTTCCTCGAGTTCGCCTGTTTTCTATCACGGACGGCGGCAGGTCCGTTGGTAGCGCGAGTCTTGTTGTTTTTAGTCTCTCAGCATGCTGTGAGTGTTGCCTTTTATTTCTGGCCGCTGCTCTTGGCGTCCACTTCCTGCACCCGTCACAGATTACTCACCAAGCAGGAACAACGTAACAGACGAAGAGGCATGGGCTGCTGAGAAAAAGAAAACATGATGAGCATGACAAAGAAAACCAATGAGGTCTAGACAACTGTACAAATCCCATCATTATCCAGCAATGGCTAAGGACTGCTCAGCCCTGCATTTTTTTTTTTTTTTAAATTAATGATTTAGCCAGCGAAGCCTAATGGGCTGCAAAGCCCTGCATTTAAAAAAAAAATGATGATAGCCAGCAATGATTAAGGGCTGCAAAGCCTTGCTTGTGAGAATGCCATAGCCAGCAGTAGCTGTGGGGCTGCAAAACCCTGCATTTTTTTTTAAAGATGTTTAGCCAGAAATGGCGAATGGGCTGCAAAGCCCTGCATTTTTTTAAATGATGATAGCCAGCAATAGCTAAGGGCTGCAAAGCCCTGCTTGCAAGAGCACTATAGCCAGCAGTGGCTAACTTGCAATTAGCAAATAATGGTAAAGCTGAATTGCCAACCACTAGTTATTTGCAAGCTTGCTGAACATGACATGGAACAAGAATGAGGTGTTTTTTTTTTTTTTTTTGCATGATGATAGCCAGCCAGATATGGCTAGGGGCTACAAAGCCCTGATAATTTATTTATTTATTTTTTTTGCATGATGACAGCCAGCAATGGCTAGGGTCTGCGAAGCTCTGCATTTATTTATTGCATATTAGGGGCTGCAGAGCCCAGCATTTTTAGGGGTTCAAGCCCGTAGGGCTGAAACCCTATTGTTTTCGCTTTTTATTACTAGGGCCCGAGCACCGACCGGTGCCAAGGCCCGGAACCTTTTGTTTTTGATGGGATTTTTATTATTATTATTATTAGGGCCCGAGCACCGATCGGTGCCAGGAACCTATTGTTTTTGTTGGGATTTTTATTAGGGCCCGAGCACCGACCGGTGCCAGGGCCCGGAACGGGTGCTGGCACCGAAGGTGCAAGGAACCTATTGTTTTTGAATGGATTTTTATTAGGGCCCGAGCACCGACCGGTGCCAGGGCCCGGAACGGGTCCTGGCACCGAAGGTGCGAGGAACCCATTGTTTTTGATGGGATTTTTATTATTAGGGCCCGAGCACCGACCAGTGCCAGGGCCCGGAACGGGTCCTGGCACCGAAGGTGCGAGGAACCTATTGTTTTTGATGGGATTTTTATTATTAGGGCCAGGGCCCGGAACGGGTCCTGGCACCGAAGGTGCGAGGAACCTATTGTTTTTGATGGGATTTTTATTAGGGCCCGAGCACCGACCGGTGCCAGGGCCCGGAACGGGTCCTGGCACCGAAGGTGCGAGGAACCTATTGTTTTTGATGGGATTTTTATTATTCTTCTTCTTCTTCTTCTTCTTCTTTTTATTCTGCTGCGAGAACGCATTTTTGAGGGCTTTGTCATGCACGAAAACTCACAAAAATTTGCCCACACGTCAGTCGTGGTGAAAATTGCAAAGTATTATTATTTTTGTGCTTGGACATGCCCCGGTGGCTCTATAGCGCCAACAAACACGCGGCCATTTTGGAACGCACTTGCTCGGATTCTCACGAAATTTTATAGAGTCATAGTAGTCATCATAAATTTTTTTGTAAATTTTTTTGAAATTTTTTTGCCTCACAGGAAGTGAGCTATGAGCCATTTCCTGCGTTTTTTTTTATTTTACGAACACATTTTTGAGGGTTTTATCATACTCGAAAACTCACCAGACTTGGCTCATAGACTAGAAATATTACGTTCTTTGATTCGATATCTCATTTGGCACTAAGTGTGATATGGTAGCTCTATAGCGCCCCCTAATACATAATTGCATTTTTGAGGGCCTCAGCATGCTTGAAAACTCACAAAACTTTGCAAACATATTAAGCAGGTCTTACTTTTAACTAGGATTTAGGGTTTACAGATGGATGTGGCAAAATTGCATTACAGCGCCACCTAGAAAATTTCAATGAAGCAGCCCTCGCAGCGTGTTTGACCTACATGTACAAAATTCGGTGGACATGTGTACTATGCCAAGACCTAAAAAAAAGTCTCCAGGTGCCATGACCTAGAATCAACAGGAAGTCCGCCATTTTTAATTGAATTTGCAAATTTTTTACATTTTTTGCCATTCACAGGCTTCGTACTTTAACGAACTCCTCCTAGAGATTTTATCTGATCAACTTAAAATTTTGAATTTAACATCTTAAGACCTTGTCGATGTTAAATTGCGAAGCTTTTTTGGATTCATTGAACTTTGTATCCGTGGCGTCGCGGCGAATTTCGATGTTCCGCCATGAAACAGGAAGTTGGTTTTACGCGCACATGCTTTGTGAAATTTGCGCGAAACTTTACAGGCTTTATAGAAGTCCACTTTCAAGTAGACCTATATGTTGATATTAGATTGGGTGTGGTCAGGTGGCTCCACAGCGCCCTCTTGAAACGGCCATGTTGAGATAAAAGTGCTTCAATGTTCATTAAAATTTGGTGCGATCATTGCATTGTTCATGTCGAGTTATTTTAATTTTTTTGAAATTTTTTGGCCAAACAGGAAGTGAGCTTTGCGCCTTTTCCTGCGTTTTTCCAAATTTTATAAACACATGTTTGGATGCTTAAGAATACTCGAAATCTTGCAAAAAGTTGCAGAAATTATAATTGTCTTATTATCTTCAATTTTATATATCAATTTACACTAAATTTGGCACAATGGCTCTATAGCGCCCCCAATCAGATTTTTAAAAGAATTGCCATTTTGAGGGTCTCAGCATGTTCTAAAACTCACAAAATTTTGTAAATGTATAAAGACCATCATTCGTATTACTCTGACAAAAAACTTATATATATACATGGCAAAAATGTCACTATAGCGCCCCCTGGAAAATTTTAAATAAGCAGTCCTCGCAGCCTGGTAAACCTACATGTATGAAATTCGGTAGACATGTGGAATATGCCGAGACCTACAAAAAATTCTCTTGGTGCCATGACCTACACTCAACAGGAAGTCCACCATTTTTAATTGAAATTGCAACTTTTTTGGATTGTTGGCCATTCACAGGTGTCGAACTTTAACAAACTCCTCCTAGAGATTTTATTTGATCAACAAAATTTGGCAGATGACATTGAAAGACGTCGTCGATGTTAAATTGCGAAGCTTTTTTGGATTCATCGAACTTTGTATCCGTGGCGTCGCGGCGAATTTCGATGCTCCGCCATGAAAATGGAAGTTTATTTTATGAGCATATGCTTTGGGAGATTTACATGAAACTTTACAGGCTTAATGATAGTCTAATTCCAAAAATACCTATATGTTGATATTGGAGTGGGTGTGGTCAGGTGGCTCTACAGCGGCCTCTTGACACGGCCATGTTGATATAAAAGTGCTTGAATGTTCATGAAATTTGTTCAGATCATTGCATTTGGTTTTCTGGGCTGTGCTGATTTTTTTGAAATTTTTCGGCCAAACAGGAAGTGAGCTATGAGTCATTTCCTGCGTTATTCCAAATTTTATGAACACACATTTGAAGGCCTTAGCATACTCGAAAACTTGCAAAACTTAGCTAAAATTTTATTTGTCACATTGTCTTCAATTTGAAACAAAAATTGGCAGTAAATGAGGCATCATGGCTCTAAAGCGCCCCCAATACGATTTTTAAAAGAATTACCATTTTGAGGGTTTCAGCATGCTCAAAAACTCACAAAATTTTGTACAATTTTGAATACCATCATTCCTATTACACTGATAAAAAATTTACAAATAGGCGTGGCAAAAATGGCATTATAGCGCCCCCTGGAAAATTTCAAATAAGCAGCCCTCGCAGCCCGATAAACCCACATGTATGAAATTCGGTAGACATGTGGAATATGCCGAGACCTACAAAAAAGTCTCTTGGTGCCATGACCTAGACCCAACAGGAAGGCTGCCATTTTTAATTGAAATTGCAACTTTTTAAAATTTTTTTTGCCATTCACAGGTGTCGTACTTTAACGAACTCCTCCTTGAGATTTTATCCGATCAACTTAAAATTTGGCATATAATATCTAAAAACCTTGCTGACGTTAAATTGCGAAGCTTTTTTGATTTCATCGAACGATGCATCTGTGGCGTCACGGCGAATTTTGATGTCCTGCCATGAAACAGGAAGTTGCTTTCAATTCCACATACTTTGTGGGATTTGCCTGAAACTTTCCAAGCTTGATAAAATTGTCCACCCAAGTAGAGATATATGCTTATTTTATATCGAGAGGTACCAGGTGGCTCCACAGCGCCCTCTAGATATGGCCATGTTCAGATAAAAGTGCTTGGAAGTTCATGAAATTTGGTGTGATCATTGCATTAGTCATTCTCCACAATTGTTAATTTTTTGAAATTTTTTTGCCAAACAGGAAGAGAGCTTTGAGCTATTTCCTGCGTTTTTCCAAATTTTACGAACACACGTTTTAAGGCCTTAGAATGCTCCAAAACTTGCAAAACCATCCAAAAATTAGAACTGTCTTATTCTCTTCAATACATCCATCAATTGGCACTAAATGGGGCATAATGGCTCTATAGCGCCCCCAATAATATTTATAAAAGAATTGCTCTTTTGAAAGTCTAAACATGCTGGAAAATTTACAAAAATCAAAACACTCATGGAGCCCCGTATTACGATTACTGTGTTGTAGATTTTGTGCACAGGCAAGTCAAAATGGTATCATAGCGCCCTCCAGAAAATTTTTGCACTCCCATCAGGAAACCACATTGTACGCGGTCCAGCTGTGTCCAATGGCTCTTAATGGACACCTGCAGCCATCAAGATCTTGCTGCCACCCCAATGTGCACAAGGGGGGCGAGGGCCCTTTCAACGCTGCTTGCAGCTTTAATTATTATTATTCTGCTGCGAGAACGCATTTTTGAGGGCTTTGCCATGCACGAAAACTCACAAAAATTTTCCCACACATCAGACGTGGTTACATTCCAAACTATTATTAATTTTGTGCTTGGGCATGCCCCGGTGGCTCTCTAGCGCCACCAAACACGTGGCCATTTTGGGACGCACTTGCTCGGATTCTCACGAAATTTGATAGGGTCATAGTAGTCATCATGAATTTTTTTGTCAATTTTTTTGAAATTTTTTTGCCTCACAGGAAGTGAGCTATTAGCCATTTCCTGTGTTTTTTCAGATTTTACGAACACATTTTTGAGGGCCTTATCATACTCGAAAACTCACCAAACTTGGCTCATAGACTAAAAATATGAAGTTCTTTGATTCAATATCTCATTTGGCACTGAGTGTGACATGGTGGCTCTATAGCGCCCCCTAATACATAATTGCATTTTTGAGGGCATCATCATGCTCGAAAACTCATATAACATTGCAAGCATATTCATCTGGTCATACTTTTTACTAGGATATAGGGTTTACAGATGGATGTGGCGAAATTGCATTACAGCGCCACCTAGAAAATTTCAATGAAGCAGCCCTCGCAGCGTGTTTAACCTATATGTACAAAATTCGGTGGACATCTGTACTATGCCAAGACCTAAAAAAAATCTCTTGGTGCTTTGACCTAGACTCAACAGGAAGTCCGCCATTTTTAATTGAATTTGCAATTTTTTTAAATTTTTTGCCATTCACATGCGTCCTACTTTAACGAACTCCTCCTAGAGATTTTATTCTATCAACTTAAAATTTTGCATATGACTTCTTAAGAACTTGTCGATATTAAATTGCGAAGCTTTTTTGTTTTTTTCGAACTTTGTATCCGTGGCGTTGCGGCGAATTTCGATGTTCCGCCATGAAACAGGAAGTTGGTTTTACGCGCGCATGCTTTGTGAGATTTGCGCGAAACCGCACAGGCTTGATTAAATTGTTCACCTTAGTATAAATATATGCTAATATTAGATCGGGAGTGGCCAGGTGGCTCCACAGCGCCCTCTAGATACGGCCATGTTAAGATAAAAGTGCTTGAATGTTCATGGAATTTGGTGTGATCATTGCAGTCGTCATTGCAGGCAATGACTAATTTTTTGAAATTTTTTGGCCAAACAGGAAGTGAGTTACAAGCTCTTTCCTGCATTTTTCCAAATTTTACGAACGCACGTTTGAAAGCCTTAGAATACTCCAAAGCTTGCAAAACCTTGCACAAATTAGAATTGTCTCATTCTCTTCAATGTCATCCATCAATTGGAGCCTAATGTGGCATAATGGCTCTAGAGCGCCCCCAATCAGATTTGTAAAAGAATTGCCTTTTTTAGGGTCTCAGCATGTGCGAAAACTTACAAAATTTTGTAAATGTATAAAGACCATCATTCATAATACTCTGATAAAAAGCTTACATATGGCATTGCAAAAATGTCATTATAGCGCCCCCTGTTAAATTTTAATGAAGCAGCCCTCGTAGCCCGGTAAACCTACATGTATGAAATTCGGTAGAGATGTGAAATATGACGAGACCAAAAAAAAAGTCACTTGGTGCCATGACCTGGACTCAACAGGAAGTCTGCCATTTTTAATTGAAATTCCAACTTTTTTGGATTGTTGGCCATTCACAGGTGTCGTACTTTAACAAACTCCTCCTACAGATTTCATCCGATCAACTTAAAATTTGGCTAATAGTATCTAAAGACGTTGCCGATGTTAAATTGCGAAGCTTTTCTGGATTCATTGAACGAAGTATTCGTGGCGTCGCGGCGAATTTCGATGTCCCGCCATGAAACAAGAAGTTGGTTTTACTCCCACATACTTTGTGGGATTTGACAGAAACTTTCCAAGCTTGATAAAATTGTCCTCCCAAGTATAAATATATGCTAATATCAGATCGGGAGATGCCAGGTGGCTCCACAGCGCCCTCTAGATATGGCCATGTTAAGATAAAAGTGCTTGAATGTTCATGAAATTTGGAGTGATCATTGCATTAGTCATTCCCCGCAATTGTTAATTTTTAGAAATTTTTTTGCCACACAGGAAGTGAGCTACGAGCTATTTCCTGCGTTTCTCCAAATTTTACGAACACGTTTTAAGGCCTTAGAATGCTCCAAAACTTGCAAAACCTTGCAAAAATTATAGTTGCCTTACTCCCTTAAATTTCATCCATCAATTGGCACTAAAGGTGGCATAATGGCTCTATAGCGCCCCCAATAATATTCATAAAAGAATTGCTCTTTTGAAAGTCTAAACATGCAGGAAAATTCACAAAAATCAACACACTCATGGAGCTCGGTATTACGATTACTATGTTGTAGATTTTGCTCACACGCATGTCAAAATGGTATCATAGCGCCCTCCAGAAAATTTTTGCCGTCCCATCAGGCAAACACATTGTATGTGGTCCAGCAGTGTCCAATGGCTCTGAATGGACACCTGCACCCATCAGGATCTTGCTGCCACCCCAACGTGCACGAGGGGTGCGAGGGCCCTTTCAACGCTGCTTGCAGCTTTAATTAGGGCCCGTGCACCGACCGGTGCCAGGGCCCGGAACCGGTCCTGGCACCGAAGGTTCGAGGAACCTATTGTTTTTGATGGGATTTTTATTATTAGGGCCCGAGCACCAACCGGTGCCAGGGCCCGGAACGGGTCCTGGCACCGAAGGTGCGAGGAACCTATTGTTTTTGATGGGATTCTTCTTCTTCTTCTTCTTCTTCTTCTCTTTCTTATTATTATTATTCTGCTGCGAGAACGCATTTTTGAGGGCTTTGCCATGCACGAAAACTCAAAAAAATTTGCTCACACGTCAGTCGTGGTGAAAATTGCAAACTATTATTATTTTTGTGCTTGGACATGCCCCGGTGGCTCTATAGCGCCACCAACCACACGGCCATTTGGAACGCACTTGCTCGGATTCTCACGAAATTTGATAGGGTCATAGTAGTCATAATAAATTTTTTTGTCAATTTTTTTGAAATTTTTTTGCCGCACAGGAAGTGAGCTATGAGCCATTTCCTGCGTTTTTTCAGATTTTACAAACACATTTTTGAGGACCTTGTCATACTCGAAAATTCACCAAACTTAGCTAATAGACTAAAAATATTAAGTTCTTTCATTCGATATCTCATTTGGCACTAAATGTGACATGGTAGCTCTATAGCACCCCCTAATTCATTATTGCATTTTTGAGGGCTTCAGCATGCTCGAAAACTCACGAAACTTTGCAAACATATTAAGCTGGTCATATTATTAACAAGAATATAGGGTTTACAGATGGATGTGGCAAAATTGCATTACAGCGCCACCTAGAAAATTTCAATGAAGCAGCCCTCGCAGCGTGTTTAAGCTACATGTACAAAATTCGGTGCACATGTGTGCGATGCCAAGACCTAAAAAAAAGTCTCTTGGTGCCATGATCTAGACTCAACAGGAAGTCCGCCATTTTTTAAATTTTTTGCCATTCACAGGCGTCGTACTTTAACGAACTCCTCCTACAGATTTTATCCTATCAACTTAAAATTTTGCATATGACATCTGAAGACCTTGTCGATGTTAAATTGCGAAGCTTTTTTGGATTCATTGAACTTTGTATCCGTGGCGTTGCGGCGAATTTCGATGTTCCGCTATGAAACAGGAAGTTGATTTTACGCGTACATGCTTTGTGAGATTTGCGCAAAACTTCACAAGCTTGATAAAATTGTTCGCCGAAGTATAAATATATGCTAATATTAGATCGGGAGTGGCCAGGTGGCCCCACAGCACCCTCTAGATACGGCCATGTTAAGATAAAAGTGCTGGAATGTTCATGAAATTTGGTGTGATCATTGCATTTGTCATTGCAGGCAATGACTAATTTTTTGAAATTTTTTGGCCAAACAGGAAGTGAGTTATGTGCTATTTCCTGCGTTTTTCCAAACATTAGGAACGCACGTTTGAAAGCCTTAGAATACTCCAAAGCTTGCAAAACCTTGCATTAATTATAATCGTCTTATTTTTATCAATGTCATCCATCAATTGGAGCCTAATGTGGCATAATGGCTCTAGAGCGCCCCCAATCAGATTTTTTTTAAAATTGCCTTTTAGAGGGTTTCAGCATGTGCGAAAACTCACAAAATTTTGTAAATGTATAAAGACCATCATTCATAATACTCTCATAAAAAGCTGACCTATTGGCATGGCAAAAATGTCATTGTAGCGCCCCCTGTAAAATTTCAAATAAGCAGCCCTCGCAGCCTGGTAAACCTACATGTATGAAATTCGGTAGAGATGTGGAATATGACCAGACCTAAAAAAAAGTCACTTGGTGCCATGACATAGAGTCAACAGGAAGTCCGCCATTTTTAATTGAAATTGCAACTTTTTTGGATTGTTGGCCATTCACAGGTGTCGTACTTTAACGAACTCCTCCTAGAGATTTCATCCGATCAACTTGAAATTTGGCTAATAGTATCTAAAGACGTTGCTGATATTAAATTGCGAAGCTTTTCTGGATTCATTGAATTTTGTACATGTGGCGTTGCGGCGAATTTTGATGTCCTGCCATTAAAAAGGAAGTTGGGTTTACTCCCACATACTTCGTGGGTTTTTCCTGAAACTTTCCAAGCTTTATAAAATTGTCCTCCCAAGAAATATACAAGCTAATATTAGATCAGGAGTGGCCAGGTGGCTCCACAGCGCCCTCTACATACGGCCATGTTCAGATAAAAGTGCTTGAAAGTTCATGAAATTTGGTATGATCATTGCATTAGTAATTCTCCGCAATTGTTAATTTTTTGAAATTTTTTTGCCAAACAGGATGAGAGCAATGAGCTATTTCCTGCGTTTTTCCAAATTTTACGAACACACGTTTTAAGGCCTTAGAATGCTCCAAAACTTGCAAAACCATCCAAAAATTAGAATTGTCTTATTCTCTTCAATACATCCATCAATTGTCACTAAATGGGGCATAATGGCTCTATAGCGCCCCCAATAATATTTATAAAAGAATTGCTCTTTTGAAAGTCTAAACATGCTGGAAAATTTACAAAAATCGAAACACTCATGGAGCCCCGTATTACGATTACTGTGTTGTAGATTTTGTGCACAGGCAAGTCAAAATGGTATCCGCCCAAGTATAGATATATGCTTATTTTATATCGAGAGGTGCCAGGTGGCTCCACAGCGCCCTCTAGATATGGCCATGTTCAGATAAAAGTGCTTGAAAGTTCATGAAATTTGGTATGATCATTGCATTAGTCATTCTCCGCAATTGTTAATTTTTTGAAATTTTTTTGCCAAACAGGATGAGAGCAATGAGCTATTTCCTGCGTTTTTCCAAATTTTACGAACACACGTTTTAAGGCCTTAGAATGCTCCAAAACTTGCAAAACCATCCAAAAATTAGAACTGTCTTATTCTCTTCAATACATCCATCAATTGGCACTAAATGGGGCATAATGGCTCTATAGCGCCCCCAATAATATTGATAAAAGAATTGCTCTTTTGAAAGTCTAAACATGCTGGAAAATTTACAAAAATCGAAACACTCATGGAGCCCCGTATTACGATTACTGTGTTGTAGATTTTGTGCACAGGCAAGTCAAAATGGTATCATAGCGCCCTCCAGAAAATTTTAGCACTCCCATCTGGAAACCACATTGTACGCGGTCCAGCTGTGTCCAATGGCTCTGAATAGACACCTGCAGCCATCAAGATCTTGCTGCCACCCCAATGTGCACAGGGGGGGCGAGGGCCCTTTCAACGCTGCTTGCAGCTATTATTAGGGCCCGAGCACCGACCGGTGCCAGGAACCTATTGTTTTTGATGGGATTTTTATTAGGGCCCGAGCACCGACCGGTGCCAGGGCCCGGAACGGGTCCTGGCACCGAAGGTGCAAGGAACCTATTGTTTTTGATGGGATTTTTATTATTCTTCTTCTTCTTCTTCTTCTTCTTCTTCTTTTTATTCTGCTGCGAGAACGCATTTTTGAGGGCTTTGCCATGCACGAAAACTCACAAAAATTTGCCCACACGTCAGTCGTCGTGAAAATTGCAAAGTATTATTATTTTTGTGCTTGGACATGCCCCGGTGGCTCTATTGCGCCACCAAACACGCGGCCATTTTGGAACGCACTTGCTCGGATTCTCACAAAATTTTATAGAGTCATAGTAGTCTTCATAAATTTTTTTGTAAATTTTTTTGAAATTTTTTTGCCTCACAGGAAGTGAGCTAGGAGCCATTTCCTGTGTTTTTTCAGATTTTACGAACACATTTTTGAGGGTTTTATCATACTCGAAAACTCACCAAACTTGGCTCATAGACTAGAAATATTACTTTCTGTGATTCGATATCTCATTTGGCACTGAGTGTGACATGGTAGCTCTATAGCGCCCCCTAATACATAATTGCATTTTTGAGGGCCTCAGCATGCTTGAAAACTCACAAAACTTTGCAAACATATTAAACTGGTCTTACTTTTTACTAGGATATAGGGTTTACAGATGGATGTGGCAAAATTGCATTACAGCGCCACCTAGAAAATTTCAATGAAGCTGCCCTCGCAGCGTGTTTGACCTACATGTACAAAATTCGGTGGACATGTGTACTATGCCAATACCTAAAAAAAAGTCATTTGGTGCCATGACCTAGACTCAACAGGAAGTCCGCCATTTTTAATTGAATTTGCAACTTTTTTTAATTTTTTGCCATTCACAGGCGTCGTACTTTAACGAACTCCTCCTAGAGATTTTATTCGATCAACTCAAAATTTGGCACAGGCCATCTAAAGACCTTTCTTATGTTAAATTGCGAAGCTTTTTTGGATTCATCGAAATTTGTGTCCGTGGCGTTGCGGCGAATTTTGATGTTCCGCCATGAAAATGGAAGTTGCTTTTATGAGCACTTGCTTTGTGAGATTTGCGTGAAACTTTCCAGGCTTAATAATAGTCTACTTCCAAATATACCTATATGTTGATATTGGAGTGGGTGTGGTCAGGTGGCTCCACAGCGCCCTCTTGACACGGCCTTGTTGATATAAAAGTGCTTGAATGTTCATGAAATTTTGTCTGAGCATTGCATTTGTTTTTTTGGGCTATGCTGATTTTTTTGAAATTTTTCGGCCGAACAGGAAGTGAGCTATGAGCCATTTCCTGCGTTATTCCAAATTTTACGAACACACGTTTGAAGGCCTTAGCATTCTCGAAAACTTGCAAAACTTGCAAAAATTATACTTGTCTGATTGTCTTCAATTTGAGGCAGAAATTGGCAGTCACTGTGGCATAATGGCCCTATAGCGCCCCCAATCAGATTTTCGAAAGAATTGCCCTTTTGAGGGTCTCAACATACTCAAAAACTCACAAAATTTTGTACAATTCTAAAGACCATCATTCCTATTACACTGATAAAAAATTTACATATAGGCCTGGCAAAAATGGCATTATAGCGCCCCCTGGAAAATTTCAAATAAGCAGCCCTTGCATCGTGGTTGACCTGCATATATGAACTTCGGTGGACATGTGGAAAATCTTGAGACCTAAAAAAAAGTCTCTTGGAGCCATGACCTAGACCCAACAGGAAGTTTGCCATTTTTAATTGAAATTTCAACTTTTTTAGATTTTTCGCCATTCGCAGGTGTCGTACTTTAACGAACTCCTCCTAGAGATTTTATCCGATCAACTTAAAATTTCGCATATGACGTCTAAAGACCTGGTCGATGTCAAATTGCGAAGCTTTTTTGTATCAACCGAACTATGTATCTGTGGCATCGCGGCGAATTTCGATGTTCCGCCCTGAAACAGGGAGTTGGTTTTACGCGCACATGCTTTGTGAGATTTGCGCGAAACTTCAAAGGCTTGATAAGAGTCTACTTTCAAGTATACCTATATGTTGATATTACATTGGGTGTGGTCAGGTGGCTCCACAGCGCCCTCTTGACACGGCCATATTGAGATAAAAGTGCTTGATTGTTCATGAAATTTAGTGTGATCATTGCATGTGTCATGTCAGGGAATGATAATTTTTTTTGAAATTTTTTGGCCAAACAGGAAGTGAGCTATGAGCCATATCCTGTGTTTTTCCAAATTTTAGAAACACATGTTTGGAAGCCTTAGAATACTCGAAATCTTGCAAAAAGTTGCACAAATTTTAATTGCCTTATTGTCTTCAATTTCATATATCATTTTACACTAAATTAGGTACAATGGCTCTTTAGCGCCCCCAATCAGATTTTTGAAAGAATTGCCCTTTTAAGGGTCTCACCATGTTCAAAAACTGGCAAAATTCTTTAAATGGATAAAGACCATCATTTGTATTACTTTGACAAGAAACTTACTTATAGGCAAGGCAAAAATTTAATTATAGCGCCCCCTGGAAAATTTCAAATAAGCAGCCCTCGCAGCCCGGTAAACCGACATCTATGAAATTTGGTATACATGTGGAATATGCCGAGACCTGAAAAAAAGTCTCTTGGTGCCATGACCTAGACTCAGCAGGAAGTCCGCCATTTTTAATTGAAATTGCAACTTTTTTGGATTTTTCGCCATTCACAAGTGTCGTACTTTCACGAACTCCTCCGAGAGGTTTTATCCGATCAACTTACAATTTGGCAACTGATATTACGAGACATTGCCGATGTTAAATTGCGAAGCTTTTTTGGATTCATTGAACGATGAATCCAAGGCGACGCGGCGAATTTCGATGTTCCGCCATGAAACAGGAAGTTGGTTTTACTCCAACATACTTGGTGGGATTTGCCTGAAACTTTCCAAGCTTCATAAAAGTGTCCTCCCAAATATAAAAAAATGCTGATATTGGATCAGGAGGTGCCAGGTGGCTCCACAGCGCCCTCTAGATATGGCCATGTTAAGATAAACGTGCTTGAATGTTCATGAAATTTGGTGTGATCATTGCATTAGTCATTCCGGGCAAGGGTTAATTTTCCAAAAATTTTTGGCCAAACATGAAGTGAGCTATGAGCTATTTCCTGCGTTTTTCCAAATTCTACGAAAACACGTTTAAAGGCCTTAGAATGCTCAAAAACTTGCAAAACCCCGTAAATTATAATTGTCTTCTTCTCTTCAAAGTCATCCATAAATTGGCACTAAATGTGGCATAATGGCTCTACAGCGCCTCCAATCAGATATATAGAAGAATTGCTCTTCTGAAGGTCTAAACATGCTGGAAAATTAACAAAAATCAACACACTCTTGGAGCTCGGTATTACGATTACTCGGTTGTAGATTGTGCACAGGCATGTCAAAATGGTACCATAGCGTCCTCTAGAAAATTTTTGCACTCCCCTCAGGATACCACATTGTATGCAGTCCAGCAGTGTCCATTGGCTGTGAATGGACACCTGCACCCATCAAGATCTTGCTACCACCCCAACGTGCACGAAGGGGGCGAGGGCCCTTTCAACGCTGCTTGCAGCTTTAATTAGGGCCCGAGCACCGACCGGTGCGAGGAACCTATTGTTTTTGATGGGATTTTTATTATTCTTCTTCTTTTTCTTCTTCTTCTTCTTCTTCTTCTTTTTATTCTGCTGCGAGAACGCATTTTTGAGGGCTTTGCCATGCACGAAAACTCACAAAAATTTGCCCACACGTTAGTCGTGGTAAAAATTGCAAAGTATTATTATTTTTGTGCTTGGACATGCCCCGGTGGCTCTATAGCGCCACCAAACACGCAGCCATTTTGGAACGCACTTGCTTGGATTCTCACGAAATTTTATAGAGTCATAGTAGTTATCATAAATTTTTTTGTAAATTTTTTTGAAATTTTTTTGCCTCACAGGAAGTGAGCTATGAGCCATTTCCTGCGTTTTTTTACATTATACGAACACATTTTTGAGGGTTTTATCATACTCGAAAACTCACCAGACTTGGCTCATAGACTAGAAATATTACGTTCTTTGATTCGATATCTCATTTGGCACTTGGTGTGATATGGTAGCTCTATAGCGCCCCCTAATACATAATTGCATTTTTGAGGACCTCAGCATGCTTGAAAACTCACAAAACTTTGCAAACATATTAAGCAGGTCTTACTTTTAACTAGGATTTAGGGTTTACAGATGGATGTGGCAAAATTGCATTACAGCGCCACCTAGAAAATTTCAATGAAGCAGCCCTCGCAGCGTGTTTGACCTACATGTACAAAATTCGGTGGACATGTGTACTATGCCAAGACCTAAAAAAAAGTCTCTTGGTGCCATGACCTAGACTCAACAGGAAATCCGCCATTTTTAATTGAATTTGCAAATTTTTTACATTTTTTGCCATTCACAGGCTTCGTACTTTAACGAACTCCTCCTAAAGATTTTATCCGATCAACTTAAAATTTTGAATTTAACATCTTAAGACCTTGTCGATGTTAAATTGCGAAGCTTTTTTGGATTCATTGAACTTTGTATCCGTGGCGTCGCGGCGAATTTCGATGTTCCGCCATGAAACAGGAAGTTGGTTTTACGCGCACATGCTTTGTGAAATTTGCGCGAAACTTTACAGGCTTTATAGCAGTTCACTTCCAAGTAGACCTATATGTTGATATTAGATTGGGTGTGGTCAGGTGGCTCCACAGCGCCCTCTTGAAATGGCCATGTTGAGATAAAAGTGCTTGAATGTTCATGAAATTTGGTGTGATCATTGTATTGTTCATGTTGAGTTATTTTAATTTTTTTGAAATTTTTTGGCCAAACAGGAAGTGAGCTAGGCGCCATTTCCTGCGTTTTTCCAAATTTTATAAACACATGTTTGGATGCTTAAGAATACTCGAAATCTTGCAAAAAGTTGCACAAATTATAATTGTCTTATTATCTTCAATTTTATATATCAATTTACACTAAATTTGGCACAATGGCTCTATAGCGCCCCCAATTAGATTTTTAAAAGAATTGCCATTTTGAGGGTCTCAGCATGTTCTAAAACACACAAAATTTTGTAAATGTATAAAGACCATCATTCGTATTACTCTGACAAAAAACTTATATATATACATGGCAAAAATGTCACTATAGCGCCCCCTGGAAAATTTTAAATAAGCAGCCCTCGCAGCCTGGTAAACCTACATGTATGAAATTCGGTAGACATGTGGAAAATGCCGAGACCTACAAAAAATTCACTTGGTGCCATGACCTACACTCAACAGGAAGTCCACCATTTTTAATTGAAATTGCAACTTTTTTGGATTGTTGGCCATTCACAGGTGTCGTACTTAAACAAACTCCTCCTAGAGATTTTATCTGATCAACTTAAAATTTGGCATATGACATTGAAAGACGTCGTCGATGTTAAATTGCGAAGCTTTTTTGGATTCATCGAACTTTGTATCCGTGGCGTCGCGGCGAATTTCGATGTTCTTCCATGAAAATGGAAGTTTATTTTATGAGCATATGCTTTGGGAGATTTACATGAAACTTTACAGGCTTAATGATAGTCTAATTCCAAATATACCTATATGTTGATATTGGAGTGGGTGTGGTCAGGTGGCTCTACAGCGCCCTCTTGACACGGCCACGTTGATATAAAAGTGCTTGAATGTTCATGAAATTTGGTCAGATCATTGCATTTGGTTTTCTGGGCTGTGCTAATTTTTTTGAAATTTTTCGGCCAAACAGGAAGTGAGCTATGAGTCATTTCCTGCGTTAATCCAAATTTTATGAACACACATTTGAAGGCCTTAGCATACTCGAAAACTTGCAAAACTTAGCTAAAATTTTATTTGTCACATTGTCTTCAATTTGAAACAAAAATTGGTAGTAAATGAGGAATCATGGCTCTATAGCGCCCCCAATACGATTTTTAAAAGAATTACCCTTTTGAGGGTTTCAGCATGCTCAAAAACTCACAAAATTTTGTACAATTTTAAAGACCATCATTCCTATTACACTGATAAAAAATTTACAAATAGGCGTGGCAAAAATGGCATTATAGCGCCCCCTGGAAAATTTCAAATAAGCAGCCCTCGCAGCCTGATAAACCCACATGTATGAAATTCGGTAGACATGTGGAATATGCCGAGACCTACAAATGTCTCTTGGTGCCATGACCTAGACCCAACAGGAAGGCTGCCATTTTTAATTGAAATTGCAACTTTTTTTAATTTTTTTTGCCATTCACAGGTGTCGTACTTTAACAAACTCCTCCTAGAGATTTTATCCGATCAACTTAAAATTTGGCATATAATATCTAAAAACCTTGCTGACGTTAAATTGCGAAGCTTTTTTGATTTCATCGAACGATGCATCCGTGGCGTCACGGCGAATTTTGATGTCCTGCCATGAAACAGGAAGTTGCTTTCAATTCCACATACTTTGTGGGATTTGCCTGAAACTTTCCAATCTTGATAAAATTGTCCGCCCAAGTATAGATATATGCTTATTTAATATCGAGAGGTACCAGGTGGCTCCACAGCGCCCTCTAGATATGGCCATGTTCAGATAAAAGTGCTTGAAAGTTCATGAAATTTGGTATGATCATTGCATTAGTCATTCTCCGCAATTGTTAATTTTTTGAAATTTTTTTGCCAAACAGGAAGAGAGCTATGAGCTATTTCCTGCGTTTTTCCAAATTTTACGAACACACGTTTTAAGGCCTTAGAATGCTCCAAAACTTGCAAAACCATCCAAAAATTAGAACTGTCTTATTCTCTTCAATACAACCATCAATTGGCACTAAATGGGGCATAATGGCTCTAAAGCGCCCCCAATAATATTTATAAAAGAATTGCTCTTTTGAAAGTCTAAACATGCTGGAAAATTTACAAAAATCGAAACACTCATGGAGCCCTGTATTACGATTACTGTGTTGTAGATTTTGTGCACAGGCAAGTCAAAATGGTATCATTGCGCCCTCCAGAAAATTTTTGCACTCCCATCAGGAAACCACATTATACGCGGTCCAGCCGTGTCCAATGGCACTGAATGGACACCTGCAGCCATCAAGATCTTGCTGCCACCCCAATGTGCACAGGGGGGGCGAGGGCCCTTTCAACGCTGCTTGCAGCTTTAATTATTAGGGCCCGAGCACCGACCGGTGCGAGGAACCTATTGTTTTTGATGGGATTTTTATTCTTCTTCTTCTTCTTCTTCTTCTTCTTCTTCTTCTTCTTCTTTTTATTCTGCTACGAGAACGCATTTTTGAGGGCTTTGCCATGCACGAAAACTCACAAAAATTTGCCGACACGTCAGTCGTGGTGAAAATTGCAAAGTATTATTATTTTTGTGCTTGGACATGCCCCAGTGGCTCTAAAGCGCCACCAAACACGCGGCCATTTTGGAACGCACTTGCTCGGATTCCCACAAAATTCGATAGGGTCATAGTAGTCATCATAAATTTTTTTGTCAATTTTTTTGAAATTTTTTTGCCTCACAGGAAGTGAGCTATGAGCCATTTCCTGCGTTTTTTCAGATTTTACGAACACATTTTTGAGGGCCTTATCATTCTCGAAAACACACCTATCTTGGCTCATAGATTGAAAATATGAAGTTCTTTGATTCAATATCTCATTTGGCACTAGGTGTGTTATGGTGGCTCTATAGCGCCCCCTAATACATAATTGCATTTTTGAGGGCATCAGCATGCTCGAAAACTCACGAAACTTTGCAATTATATTAAGCTGGTCATACTTTTTTTCTAGAAAGTGGGGTTTACGGATGGATATGGCAAAATTGCATTACAGCGCCACCTAGAAAATTTCAATGAAGCAGCCCTCGCAGCGTGTTTAATCTACATGTTCCAAATTTGGTGGACATATGTACTATGCCAAGACCTAAAAAAAAGTCTCTTGGTGCTATGACGTAGACTCAACAGGAAGTCCGCCATTTTTAATTGAATTTGCAATTTTTTTTAATTTTTTGCAATTCATAGGCATCGTACTTTAACGAACTCCTCCTAGAGATTTTATCTGATCAACTTAAAATTTGGCATATGACATCAAAAGACCTCGTCGATGTTAAATTGCGAAGCTTTTTTGGATTCATCGAACTTTGTATCCGTGGCGTTGCGGCGAATTTCGATGTTTCGCCATGAAAATGGAAGTTGCTTTCATGAGCATATGCTTTAGGAGATTTACGTGAAACTTTACAGGCTTAATAATAGTCTAATTCTAAATATACCTATATGTTGATATTGGAGTGGGTGTGGTCAGGTGGCTCCACAGCGCCCTCTTGACACGGCCATGTTGATATAAAAGTGCTTGAATGTTCATGAAATTTGGTCTGATCATTACTTTTGTTTTTCTGGGCTGTGCTGATTTTTTTGAAATTTTTCGGCCAAACAGGAAGTGAGCTCTGAGCCATTTCCTGCGTTATTCCAAATTTTATGAACACACATTTGAAGGCCTTAGCATACTCGAAAACTTGCAGAACTTTGCGAAAATTGTATTTGTCACATTGTCTTCAATTTGAGACAAAAATTGGCAGTAAATGAGGCATCATGGTTCCATAGCGCCCCCAATACGATTTTTAAAAGAATTACCCTTTTGAGGGTTTCAGCATTCTCAAAAACTCACAAAATTTTGTACAATTTAAAAGACCATCATTCCGATTTCACTAATAAAAAATTTACAAATAGGCGTGGCAAAAATGGCATTATAGCGCCCCCTGGAAAATTTCAAATAAGCAGCCCTCGCAGCCCGGTAAACCTACATGTATCAAATTCGGTCGACATGTGGAATATCCCGAGATCTAAAAAAAAGTCTCTTGGTGCCATGACTTACACTGAACAGGAAGTCCGCCATTTATAATTGAATTGGCAACTTTTTTTTTTTTTTTGCCATTCACAGGCGTCGTACTTTAACGAACTCCTCCTAGAGATTTTATCTGATCAACTTAAAATTTGGCACAGGCCATCTAAAGAGCTTCTCCATGTTAAATTGCGAAGCTTTTTTGGATTCATCGAAAATTGAGTCCGTGGCGTTGCGGCAAATTTTGATGTTCCGCCATGAAAATAGAAGTTGCTTTTATGAGCACATGCATTGTGAGATTTGCGTGAAACTTGACAGGCTTAATAGAAGTCTACTTCCAAATATAAATATATGTTGATATTGGATTGGGTGTGGTCAGGTGGCTCCACAGTGCCCTCTTGACACGGCCATGTTGATATAAAAGTGCTTGAATGTTCATGAAATTTGGTCTGATCATTGCGATGGTTTTTTTGGGTGATACTTATTTTTTTCAAATTTTTCGGCCAAACAGGAAGTGCGCTATGAGCCATTTCCTGCGTTATTCCAAATTTTACGAACACACATTTGAAGGCCTTAGAATACTTGAAAACTAGCAAAACTTTGCAAAAATGAAATTTCTTCGATTGTCTTCAATTTGAGACAATAACTGGGAGTAAATGAGGCATAATGGCTCTATAGCGCCCCCAATAAAATTTTTAAAATAATTGCCTTTTTGAGGGTCTCAGCATGCTCAAAAACTCACAAAATTTTGGACAATTCTAAAGACCCTCATTCCAATTACACTGATAAAAAATTTACATATAGGCGTGGCAAAAATGGCATTATAGCGCCCCCTGGAAAATTTAAAAAAAGTAGCCCTTGCACCGTGGTTGACCTGCATGTATGAACTTCGGTGGAAATGTGTAACATCCTGAGACCTAAAAAAAAGTCTCTTGGTGCCATGACCTAGACCCAACAGGAAGTCCGCCATTTTTAATTGAAATTGCAACTTTTTCAGATTTTTCGCCATTCACAGGTGTCGTACTTTAACGAACTCCTCCGAGAGATTTTATCCGATCAACTTAATATTTGGCAAATTATATCTAAAGACATTGCTGATGTTAAATTGCGAAGCTATTGGGATATCATCGAACGATGTATCCGTGGCGTCGCGGCGAATTTTGATGTCCCACCATGAAACAGGAAGTTGCTTTGACTCCCACATACTTTGTGGGATTTGCCTGAAACTTTCTTTGCTTGATAAAATTGTCCTCTGAAGTATAAACATATGCTAATATTGGATCAGGAGGTGCTAGGTGGCTCCAGAGCGCCCTCTAGATATGGTCATGTTACGAAAAAAGTGCTTGAATGTTCATGAAATTTGGTGTGATCATTGCATTCGGCATTCCGGGTAATGCTTAATTTTTGGAAATTTTTTGGCCGAACAGGAAGTGAGCTATGAGCTATTTCTTGCTTTTTTCCAAATTTTTTTGAACACACGTTTTAAGGCCTTAGAATGTGTCAAAACGTGCAAAACCTAGCACAAATTATCAATGTCTTATTTTCTTTAATATCATCCATCAATTGGCACTAAATGAGGCAAAATGGCTCTATAGTGCCCCCAATCAGATTTATAGAAGAATTGCTCTTTTGAAGATCTAAACATGCTGGAAAATTTACAAAAATCAACACACTCATGGAGCTCGGTATTACAATTATTATGTTGTAGATTTTGCGCACACGCATATCAAAATGATATCATAGCGCCCTCCAGAAAATTTTTGCACTCCCCTCAGGAAAACACATTGTACGCGGTCCAACAGTGTCCAATGGCTGTGAATGGACACCTGCACCCATCAGGATCTTGCTGCCTCCCCAACGTGCACGAGGGGGGCGAGGGCCCTTTCAACGCTGCTTGCAGCTTTAATTATTATTATTCTGCTGCGAGAACGCATTTTTGAAGGCTTTACCATGCACTAAAACTCACAAAAATTTGCACACACGTCAGGCTTGGTGAAAATTACAAAGTTTTATTGTTTTTGTGCATACACATGCCCCAGTGGCTCTATAGCGCCACCAAAGACACGGCCATTTTGGAACGCACTTGCTCGGATTCTCATGAAATTCGACAGGGCCACAGCAGTCATAATAAATTTTTTTGTCAATTTTTTTGAAATTTTTTTGCCGCACAGGAAGTGAGCTATGAGCCATTTCCTGCGTTTTTTCAGATTTTACGAACACATTTTTGAGGGCCTTATTATGCTCAAAAATTCACCAAACTTGACTCATAGACTAAAAATATTAAATACTTTGATTCAATATCTCATTTGGCACTGGGTTTGACATGGTAGCTCTATAGCGCCCCCTAATACATAATTGCATTTTTGAGGGCCTCAGCATGCTCGAAAACTCACAAAACTTTGCAGACCTATTAAGCTGGTCATACTATATACTAGGATATAGAATTTGAAGAAAAATGTGGCAAAATTGCATTACAGCACCACCTAGAAAATTTCAATGAAGCAGCCCTCGCAGCGTGTTTAATCTACATGTTCCAAATTCGGTGGACATATGAACTATGCCAAGACCTAAAAAAAAGTCTCTTGGTGCCATGACCTAGACTCAACAGGAAGTCCGCCATTTTTAATTGAATTTGCAATTTTTTTAAATTTTTTGCAATTCACAGGCATCGTACTTTAACGAACTCCTCCTAGAGATTTTATCTGATCAACTTAAAATTTGGCATATGACATTGAAAGACGTCGTCGATGTTAAATTGCGAAGCTTTTTTGGATTCATCGAACTTTGTATCCGTGGCGTCGCGGCGAATTTCGATGTTCCGCCATGAAAATGGAAGTTGCTTTTATGAGCATATGCTTTGGGAAATTTACGTGAAACTTTACAGGCTTAATGAGAGTCTAATTCCAAATATACCTATATGTTAGTATTGGAGTGGGTGTGGTCAGGTGGCTCTACAGCGCCCTCTTGACACGGCCATGTTGATATAAAAGTGCTTGAATGTTCATGAAATTTGGTCTGATCATTGCATTTGTTTTTCTAGGCTGTGCTGATTTTTTTGAAATTTTTCGGCCAAACAGGAAGTGAGCTATGAGTCAATTTACACTAAATTTGGCACAATGGCTCTTTAGCGCCCCCAATCAGATTTTTAAAAGAATTGCCCTTTTGAGGGTCTCAGCATGCTCGAAAACTCAGAAAATTTTGTAAATATATAAAAACCATCAGTCGTATTACTGTGACAAAAAACGTACAAATCGACATGGCAAAAATGGCATTATAGCGCCCCCTGGAAAATTTCAAATAAGCAGCCCTCGCAGCCCAGTAAACCCACATGTATGAAATTCGGTAGACATGTGGAATATGCCGAGACCTACAAAAAAGTCTCTTGGTGCCATGACCAAGACTCAACAGGAAGGCTGCCATTTTTAATTGAAATTGCAACTTTTTTTTTTTTTTGCCATTCACAGGTGTCGTACTTTAACGAACTCCTCCTAGAGATTTTATCCGATCAACTTAAAATTTGGCATATAATATCTAAAAACCTTGCTGACGTTAAATTGCGAAGCTTTTTTGATTTCATCGAACGATGCATCCGTGGCGTCATGGCGAATTTTGATGTCCTGCCATGAAACAGGAAGTTGCTTTCAATTCCCCATACTTTGTGGGATTTGCCTAAAACTTTCCAACCTTGATAAAATTGTCCGCCAAAGTATAGATATATGCTTATTTTATATCGAGAGGTGCCAGGTGGCTCCACAGCGCCCTCTAGATATGGCCATGTTCAGATAAAAGTGCTTGAAAGTTCATGAAATTTGATATGATCATTGCATTAGTCATTCTCCGCAATTGTTAATTTTTTGAAATTTTTTTGCCAAACAGGAAGTGAGCTATGAGCTATTTCCTGCGTTTTTCCAAATTTTACGAACACACGTTTTAAGGCCTTAGAATGCTCCAAAACTTGCAAAACCATCCAAAAATTAGAACTGTCTTATTCTCTTCAATACATCCATCAATTGGCACTAAATGGGGCATAATGGCTCTATAGCGCCCCCAATAATATTTATAAAAGAATTGCTCTTTTGAAAGTCTAAACATGCTGGAAAATTTACAAAAATCAAAACACTCATGGAGCCCCGTATTACGATTACTGTGTTGTAGATTTTGTGCACAGGCAAGTCAAAATGGTATCATAGCGCCCTCCAGAAAATTTTTGCACTCCCATCAGGAAACCACATTGTACGCGGTCGAGCTGTGTCCAATGGCTCTGAATGGACACCTGCAGCCATCAAGATCTTGCTGCCACCCCAATGTGCACAGGGGGGGCGAGGGCCCTTTCAACGCTGCTTGCAGCTTTAATTATTATTATTATTCTGCTGCGAGAACGCATTTTTGAAGGCTTTACCATGCACGAAAACTCACAAAAATTTGCCCACATGTCAGTTGTGGTGAAAATTGCAAAATATTGTTATTTTTGTGCTTGGACATGCCCCGCTGGCTCTATAGCGCCACCAAACACATAGCCATTTTAGAACGCACTTGCTCGGATTCTCACGAAATTCAATAGGGTGATAGTAGTCATAATAAATTTTTTTGTCAATTTTTTAGAAATTTTTTTGCCTCACAGGAAGTGAGCTACGAGCCATTTCCTGCGTTTTTTCAAATTTTACAAACACATTTTTGAGGGCCTTATCGTACTCGAAAACTCTCCCAACTTGGCTCATAGACTAAAAAGATTGAGTTCTTTGATTCGATATCTCATTTGGCACTGGGTCTGACATGGTAGCTCTATAGCGCCCCTAATACATTATTGCATTTTTGAGGGCATCATAATGCTCAAAAACTCACGAAACTTTGCAAACATATTGATCTGGTCATACTTTTAACAAGGATATAGGGTTTACAGATATAAGTGGCAAAATTGCATAACAGCGCCACCTAGAAAATTTCAATGAAGCAGCCCTCGCAGCGTGTTTAACCTACATGTACAAAATTCGGTGGACATCTGTACTATGCCAAGAACTAAAAAAAAGTCTATAGGTGCCATGAGCTAGACTCAAAAGGAAGTCCGCCATTTTTAATTGAATTTGCAAATTTTTTAGATTTTTTGCTATTCACAGGCGTCGTACTTTAACGAACTCCTCCTAGAGATTTTATCCGATCAAGTTCAAATTTGGCAAATGCCATCTAAAAGCTTTTTTGGATTCATCGAACTTTGTATCCGTGGCGTAGCAGCGAATTTCGATGTTCTGCCATGAAACAGGAAGTTGCTTTTATGCGCATATGCTTTGTGAGATTTGCGCAAAATTTGACAGGCTTAATAAGAGTCTAGTTCCAAATATACCTATATGTTGATATTGGATTGGGTGTGGTCAGGTGGCTCCACAGCGCCCTCTTCACACGGCCATGTCCAGTAAAAAGTGCTTGAATGTTCATGAAATTTGGTCTGATCATAGCATTTGTTTTTTTAGGCTATGCTTATTTTTTTGAAATTTTTTGGCTAAACAGGAAGTGAGCTATGAGCCATTTCATGCGTTATTCCAAATTTTACGAACACACGTTTGAAGGCCTAAGCATACTCGAAAACTTGCAAAACTTTGCAAAAATTATATTTCTCTATTGTCTTTTATTTGAGGCAGAAATTGGCAGTAAATGTGGCATAATGGCTCTATAGCGCCCCCAATCAGATTTTTAAAAGAATTGCCATTTTGAGGGTCTCAGCATGCTCAAAAACTCACAAAATTTTGTGCAATTCTAAAAACTATTACACTGATAAAAAGATTACATTTAGGGGTGTCAAAAATGTTATTATAGCTCCCCCTGGAAAATTTCAAATAAGCAGCCCTCGCATCCTGGTTGACCTGCATGTATGAACTTCGGTGAACATGTGGAATATCCTGAGACCTTAAAAAAAAGTCTCTTGGTGCCTTGGTCTAGAGCCAACCGGAAGTTCGCCATTTTTAATTGAATTTTCAACTTTTTTAGATTTTTCGCAATTTGCAGGTGTCGTACTTTAACGAACTCCTCCTAGAGATTTTATCCGATCAACTTAAAATTTGGTGAATAATATTTAAAGACCTTTCCGATGTTAAATTGCGAAGCTTTTTTGGATTCATCAAACGATGTATCCGTGGCGAATTTCGATGTTTCTCCATGAAACAGGAAGTTGGTTTTACTCCCACAAACTTTGTTGGATTTGCCTGAAACTTTCCAAGCTTGATTAAACTGTCCTCCTTAGTATAACTATCTGCTAATATTAGATCGGGAGTGGCCAGGTGGCTCCACAGTGCCCTCTAGATACGGCCATGTTAAGATAAAAGTGCTTGAATGTTCATAAAATTTGGTTTGTTCATTGCATTAGTCATTGCAGGCAATGACTAATTTTTTGAAATTTTTGGGCCAAACAGGAAGTGAGCTATGAGCTATTTCCTGCGTTTTTCCAAATTTCATGAGCACACGTTTTAAGGCCTTAGAATACTCCAAAGATTGCAAAACCTTGCACAATGTATAATTGTATCATTCTTTTTAATGTCATCCATCTATTGGCGCTAAATGTAACATAATGGCTCGATAGCGCCCCCAATCAGATTTTTAAAGGAAATCCCTTTTGAGGGTCTAATCGTGCTGTAAAATTGACAAAAATCAACAAACTCAAGGAGCCTGGTATTACGATTACTATGTTGGAGATTTTGCGCCCGGGCATGTCAAAACGGTATCATAGCGCCCTCCAGAAATATTTTGCACTCTCTGCAGGAAACCACATTGTTCACAAGCTAGCAGTGTCCAATGGCTGTGAATGCACACCTGCACCCATCAAGATCTTGCTGCCACCTCAACGTGCTCGAGGGGTGCGAGGGCACTTTCAATGCTGCTTGCAGCTTTAATTATTATTATTATTATTATTTTCCTTCTTCTTCAGAAATGTTTTTGCAAATTCCCGTGAGATGGTAAATGGCAGAGTCCTGAAATTTTGCACACTGGTTGGAAGTTGTGTGTAAATGCTGACCAAAGCATTTTTAACTCAATCGGAAATGGTGGCGCTATTATTCAAGAAAAACAAGTTTTCATTTTAAAGGTCATAGCTCCTACTGTGTAAGTCCAAATTACACGAAATTTGGTATAGCCTTTCCTTGGAATATTTTCTACAACATCTCTGAAAGACTTTGAAGGTCCGCCATATTTGATTTTCCGGAATTTTGAATTTTTTGAAAAAAAAATTTTATACATCTCCTCCTAAACCGTAGGTCCGATTCCTTCAATATTTGCTGTGGATCATCAGTGGACCAAGTTCATAAAAGATTGAATAAAGCTTGTCAATCTCATTTTGTTTCCAAGATATTAACCAATGAACTTCAGCAGGGGCGTGGCTTAGCACATAAATGGACAAAATTCAACCACTTGAACAACCACTGGACCAATCATCACAGAACTTGCAGAATATGTCCATATAATGACCAGAAACCTACCCTGACAGGTTCATGCAAATTGGCCTATATGGGGCGCTATTACAAAAATCAGGCTATAAATCAGCAACTGCTTGTCCTATAGCCATAAAACTCACAGGATATATTCATATGAGTACCCAAAACATACCCAGAAAATTTCTTTCTAATTGACTGATAGGGGGCGCTATACCTGCTAAACAGAACAGAATGGTATAACACAAATCAGACTATAAATCAGCAATTTTGACCTATAGCCATGAAACTCACAGGATATATTCACATAAGTACCTGCAACCTAACCAGAAAATGTAATTCAAATTGACTGATAGGGGGCGCTATAACTGCTAAACAAAGCAGAATGGTATAACACAAATCAGACTATAAATCAGCAATTGTTTGACCTATAGCCATAAAACTCACAGGATATATTCACATAAGTACCTGCAACCTAACCAGAAAATGTCATTCAAATTGATTGATAGGGGGCGTTATAACTGCTAAACAAAGCAGAATGGTATAACACAAATCAGACTATAGATCAGCAATTGTTTTTCCCATAGCCATAAAACTCACAGGATATATTTATATAAATACCTCAAACATACTCTGAAATTTTTGTTCAAAATGACTGATAGGGGGCGCTATGCATGCAAAACAAAGCAGCATGGTATGACAAAAATCTGACTATAAATCAGCAATTGTTTGTCCCGTAGCAATAAATGCAAAACAAAACTACGTAATGTAACACAAATCGGACTATAAATCATAAATAGTTTTTCCACTCTTTACAAAACTCACAGGATATGTCCACTTAACAACCTGAAACATAGCCTAAAATTTCTATCGAATCGACCAGTAGGGGGCGCCATAAATGCACAAAATAAACTAACATAACACAAATCAGACTGTACATCATAAATTGTTGGTCCAATCATTACACTGGAAAAATAGCTCCACATAAATACCTTAAACACACTCTTAAAGTGGTTTTTGTCCCCTGCTGCCACGATAGCAAGTGGAGCGGGGGATCTAGTGTTCAGCTCCGTCTGGCCGTACATTATGTCCCGTTTGTTCTGAACGTGATATCTCAAGAACTGTTTGACCAATTCCATTTATCTTTGGTGTTAAGGTATATTGGTGTGACACGCCAGCCCCAGTAGATTTCCGTGACCTTGGCATTATTCTCAAGGTCATTACGATCATATGACCACTTACAAATTCCTTGTCAACGTACCTCAAGAACGGTTTGACCTATTCCATTCTTCTTTGGTGTCGATGTGTAATGGGGGGGGAACGTGGTATTCAGCTCTGTCCGTCTGTCCATCATGTCCCGTTTGTTGTGAACGCGATATCTCAAGAACGCTTTGACCAATTCCATTCATCCTTGGTGTCAAGGTGTATTACGGGAGTGCTCACAGCCCACTTGATTGACGTGACCTTGCCATTATTCTCAAGGTCATTACGACCATTTGACCACTTAGAAATACTTTGTCCAACATCTTATCTCAAGAACGGTTTGACCGATTCCATTCATCCTTGGTGTTAAGGTGTACTAGGGGCGGGGGACATAGTATTCAGCTCCGTCCCTCCATCGTGTCCAGTTTGTTGTGAAGGCGATATCTCAAGAACGGTTTGACCGATTCTATTTGTCCTTGGTTTTGAGGTGTATTGGGGCGGGGGACATAGTAATCAGCTCCGTCCGTCTGTCCGTCATGTCCTGTTTGTTGTGATCGCGATATCTCAAGAACGGTTTGACCGATTCCATTCATCTTTGGTGTCAAGGTGACACCAATCATAAGATTGCATAAAGCTTGTCGACTGTCTCGATGGAAACGAGATTATGAAGATGTCCAGATGCAGGTGGACAAATTCAAGCAGCAAGTCTTTGACCCTACTCAGTTGGACCTAGTCTGTATATCCACCATGGATGTCATTCCAGATGATGTAAAGAATGACATTGAAAATGCTCCTGAAAAGGCCAAGAGAAGTCATTCTTAATTTGTTACCTTGCGCCTCATTGAGACAGGCACAGATTTTCATGACAGTATTACCAAAAACAACTCAAAAACCATGGCATCATTGTATATGGTAACTGTTGATACAGGTAAAGAGAAAACTGAAACAGTGAAAGCAGACCGTGACCTATTTCGGAGAATAATCATTGCAAATGAGGCAGGTTGAGACATTGACATGAACACTATTCTGGAACAGGAACTGTATCCAGTGCCCCTGTCACTTGCAACCACTGCTGGAAAACTCAGAGCCACAAACAAAGCACAACTTGGCTCCATTCTCCAAGAGGGTGAATATGTGTCAACCAGTGTGGTACCACTATCTGATTCACCAACCTGCACCATCATTGATGGAATGGCTCTTGTAAAGGCTATAGGCAAACCCAAAGATGCTCAAACCTTAGGTGATTTGGCAGATGTATTCACCAAGATTATACATGACAATTTCAACCACGCCTGCACCAGAGTGGACATAGTCTTTGACAGATACTTTGAGCAATCCATCAAAAGTGGAACACGCCAAAACCGGACTGGAAAGTGTCGGCCTATCCGCAAAATCATTGACACCCGAAATGTTGATTACCAGAAAACTGGAAAGACGTCTTTGCATTAGATGAGAACAAGGTAAACCTTGCCAGATTTCTCTGTGAGGAGCTGGCCCAGAATCCTCCAGGTGATGACAATGAGCTTGTGATTGGTGGTGGTTTCGCAGATACTGACTAGACCTCATCCTCTACTGATTGTGATGTCTCTGGACTTTGTGCTACACATGAAGAAGCAGACACAAGGATCATACTTCATGCCAAGGATGCGTGTGATGTAGGATTTCAACGCACAATAGTTTCTTGTCAAGATACTGATGCCTTAGTACTGTTGGTGCACTTCAGGGTGGACCTAAGTGAAGAAGTGTGGATGAAAACTGGAACATCACGGCAGCCCAAGTACATTGCAGTGCACGTGATTGAACATGAGGAGGACATCCATTCAAATCTCTTGGGCTTTCATGCCATAAGTGGTTGTGATACCACAAGCCAACTTGCTGGAATTGGAAAGAAGACAGCTTGGAATGTGTTCCAGGAGGAGCCATCATTACTTCAGAATTTAGGTAAAGAACTTTTGCCTGATGCCAGATGTATCATGTACAGAAAAATTTGTATGCAAACTGTATGATCCATCAACTACACATACATTGGTACATGAAGTCAGATGTTCTCTGTTTCGCAAACCAAAGATGACCATTGAGAATCTTCCCCCAACAAAGGATGCATTCCTACAACATGTAAAGAGAGCCAATTACCAAACCCTCCGCTGGCGTCAATGTATGGTAGCAAATCCAGAACTACCATCTCCATTGGACAGTGGCTGGTATATGAAGAACAACCAATTGGTACCACTGTTGACAACCAAAGAGGCAGTGTCAGCCAAGTGCCTGCAGTTCACAACATGTGGTTGCAAAGAGACTGGCTATAAATGCAGAACAAGGCAGTGCAATTGCACTAAGCATGGACTTCGCTGCACCCAAAGCTGTGCCTATGTCAACTGGTGCCAAAACCCCAACAATGAAGATGAAAATTGAACTTTGGCCTACTTTTAAAGTAGAATCTTCAACTTGAGACACTATTCAGTGATGCTAGAACATATATTATCTTGTTTGAGAGTGTTCTAAAGTGCCTGCTTGAGATAGTATTGACTATATTGAATTAGTCACCACCCAAAAGCTAAATTAGACGTTTTTCATGCAGTTGACCTTATTTGACCCCTTGACCTATTTTAAACTTTGGGGTATGCACTACGAACCTATATAACTGTATTGCTTGTAACCAAGATGTTTAGCAGACACATTTTCCTGAGGTTTCTCACAGAACTGCCTCCAGACTATTATTGTCCAGGTGTATTTGGGGTGGGGGATATAGTCTTCAGCTCCATCAGTCCATCTGTCCGGCCGTCACGTCCCATTTGTTGTGAACGAGAAATCTCAAGAACTCTTTGCCTGATTTTATTCATCTTTGGCTTCAATGCAGCAGCGGTTTGTCAAAAGGGGGCGCTGGGGCGCCTCGCCCTCCGTTTCCTGTCCAAAATTCGACAGAGAAAGTCCACTTAAACATACCAAAATTTGTCATTAAATTTTAAAAAAATAACCGATAAAATGTTTTATTTTTTCCACACAATGATAGCCTGTCGGCACCTGTCACCAGTAAATAAAAGGGGTTTCACACTATTTATTAATCAATAAATATGCTGTGAATACATAGTTTATTAATGCAGGGGCGCCGGTCAAATGAGTCAATGCAAGTCCTTCAACTTTTGCCCAGCATGTAACCTGAGGCTTCTGTCTGACTGGCCGCTTCAACTTTCCCTGGGGGCACAGAGAAATACGCCCTGGACAACTCCCATTTAGATTAGCAGCGAATCAGTATTGTTTTTGTGATTCTCCTCCTCATGTGATTGGACAACAACAGCTGCCAATTATATCAACACGTCACCGCAGCAGATGCGATTTACTCAAGTGCGAACATCACACACGCTCATTCTGTTTAGTTATCATAGATTGAAAATTGAGGATTGAGATTTGATTTTTTTTTTTTTTTTTTTTTTACTACTCAAGCTAATACAAAAATCTTGATTTGTTTGAATACTCCGGTACAGTCGGTGGCAGTATGCACCCTGTAAAGTGCATACCAAAAGAAGAAGATCACACGCTCATTCTCTGTCCGATATCTCTGGCAGCTTCCAGTGGATCCGCAGAAAACTCAGTTATTTCACTATAAAATAACCCGTTCTCGAGGCGTAACGTTACACTGGAAGAGAAAAAGAGGATAAAGGAGCTTGGACCTGACCAACCCGATTTAAAGATTCAGCAGCAGGCAAGTGATCGTGGACGAGCTGACACCCGGGGCTTCTCCCGCACGACAAACGGTGATGGCTGGAACAGTACATCTAACATTACTACTGAGGGTCTGGCCAGGAATATGTTCCCCATTCTTTATTTTACCATGCTAGATACCATTTTGAAATATCCAGAGCCCTGTTTCATACTGAGAAGCCAGTTTCTAAACAAACATACCTTGGTGGATGTGCCAATTTCTTTGGAGTGCCATACCTTTCTTAGCATGTTGAATGCTGATCGTGCCTTGCCAATCCTAGTTTTTACATCTGCGTCTGTTCCCCCACTTTTGTCCATTACACTGCCCAAATAGGTAAAAGACTCAGCTTCCCCCAGTTCCTCCCCTTCAATTGTGACTGGTTCATCAGTGCCTTCATTGATCCTCAGGATTTTTGTTTTCTGTTTATTGATCTTCAGTCCTATTTGCATATTTGCACTGAGGTGTGGTACAGGTCAGATGTTTTTGCTTGCATCTGCTGGTGGTTATGCGACAGAAGCGCTACATCGTCCGCAAAGTCCAGGTCGTCCAACTGTGTCCACAAGGTCCACTGGATCCCATTTCTTTTCTGGTTTGTGACAAGTCTCATGATCCAGTCTATAGCCAAGATAAACAGAAAAGGTGACAAACGTAAAGTCAGTATTGTTGTATGGAGCAGAAACATGGAGGACAAGTAAGGCATCTATGAAGAAGATCCAGACCTTTATAAATCAGTGCTTACATAGAATCCTAAGAATCCACTGGCCAGAAACCATCAGTAATGAGAACCTATGGGCAGGGACGCAGCAGACTCCAGTGGAAGAGGACATCCGGCGAAGGAGATGGAGATGGCTTGGCCATACGCTACGCAAACCACCTAGTAGCATTAGCCGTCAAGCCCTGAACTGGAACCCCCAAGGTCAACGAAAGAGAGGGAGACCACGAAACACCTGGCGGCGAGAGCTTGAAAAGGACATTAAGAGGACTGGACACACTTGGAAACAACTTGAAGGGATAGCGCAGGACAGAGGAGAATGGAGAGTTATTGTTGGTGGCCTATGCTCCGGGAGGAGCAAAGGGCCAAAGTAAGCCAGTTTTTGCCGCGAACGTAATTTCTGTCCGATGTGTGGTCGTAACGTTCCGCATTCCGCATTGAAGGCCCTATTTTATAACAACTGGTAGTGTGAAAGCGGGGTAAAGTGCATGCGCTAACGGATGTTTACTTCTTGGCCTTGTAGAATCTTCACTGACTCGCGTTCGTGCCCCTTGTCAAAAAGGTAAAAATTTCTGTCCACAGTAATAACGTGAGCAACAACCTGTAATCTCAGTACAGCACTGCTGTGACTGAGATTTGGCGGCTGCTGGCAGGGTATATAGACCGTTTTGTGCAGATTTGTTCGCTAGTGGACACGGAGCTGCAGATTTATGCACGCAGTTACAATATTCTATCACTAAATGGCACACCAGGATCAGTTATTGAATTTTCACTAGCAAGCCAAGTTAAAACGGTTTTTATATTAAACGATTGATTCACTCCAATCCCTGGATGGATCAAGCCAACCTTGGTTTGACTTAAAGGGGTTGGCACATCCATACGACAGGGTGGCCCAACAAAGCGTCTCTCCTTCCTCTCAGAACTCCAGGACAGATGTGGAACATGGAAATGAGTGGGCAGGATTGACTCATTATCCAGTGTATGAATTTTATTGCATCAAAATAATCACGGGAAAAACTGTGCATTTCAAGTCACTGTTCAAGAGTAGATTTACAGACTTTTAACAAAGCCCTGCTTATTGTGGATTAGCGGGTTGGTCACTGGTGTGCCTTCCCTTTACTCTTTGCCATTGGCTCAGACAGTCTTGGCACCGTTTGAGTTCCGTCCTGTGAACACAAATTTTCCGTTCATGGAACATTAGCCACATGACCAAATTTTTATATCCCCCCCCCCCCCCCACCTTTTTTTTTTTTTACCAAAATTGCAGCGATCCAGGTCTGAAACTTCCTGTAAACATTTGTTTGTATGTCATCGATGAAATAAACCGCATATATACCATTAATTTATAATTTCATCCTGTTAAGTACAGTGAGATCTGTTGGTTACACTTTCTGTGAAATCTCTCATATACACTCAACAAAAATATAAACGCAGCACTTTTGTTTTTGCTCCCATTTGTCATGAGATGGACTCAAAGATCTAAAATTAATTCCAGATACACAATATTACCATTTCTCTCGAACATTGTTCACAAATCTGTCTAAATGTGTGATAGTGAGCACTTTTGCTGTGCTGAGACAATCCATCCCACCTCACAGGTGTGCCACATCAAGATGCTCATCAGACACCATGATTAGTGCACAGGTGTACCTTATACTGCCCACAATAAAAGGCCACTTTGAAATGTGCAGTTTTGTCTCACAGCAAAATGATGGCACAGATGACCATTCGAAAACCACAGATGGCGCAAGCATTGAGGGAGCATGCAGTTGGCATGCTGACAGCAGGAATGTCAACCAGATCTGTTGCTCGGGCATTGAATGTTCATTTCTCCACCATAAGCCGTCTCCAAAGGCGTTTCAGAGAATATGGCAGTGCATCCAACCGGCCTCACAACCGCAGACCACATGTAACCACACCAGCCCAGGACCTCCACCTCCAGCAGGTTCACCTCCAAGATCGTCTGAGACCAGCTACTCAGACAGCTGCTGAAACAATTGGTTTGCATAACCAAAGAATTTCTGCACAAACTGTCAGAAACGTCTCAGGGAAGCTCAACTGCATGCTCGTCGTCATCGGGGTCTTAACCTGAATCCAGATCGTCGCCGTAACAGACTTGAGTGGGCAAATGCTCACATTCGATGGCGTCTGGCACGTTGGACAGGTGTTTTCTTCACGGATGAATCTCTGTTTACATTGTTTAGGGCAGATGGCAGACAGCGTGTGTGGCGTCGTGTGGGTGAGCGCTTTGCTGATGTCAATGTTGTGGATCGAGTAGCCCATGGTGGTGGTGGGGTTATGGTATGGGCAGGCATCTGTTATGGATGAAGAACACAGGTGCATTTTATTGATGGCATTTTGAATGCACAGAGATACCGTGATGAGATCCTGTGGCCCATTGTTGTGCCATACATCCATGAACATCACCTCATGTTTCAGCAAGATAATGCACGGCCCCATGTTGCAAGGATCTGTACACAATTCTTGGAAGCTGAAAATGTCCCAGTTCTTGCATGGCCAGCATACTCACCGGACCTGTCACCCATTGAGCATGTTTGGGATGTGCTTGACCGGCATATACGACAGCGCGTACCAGTTCCCACTAATATCCAGCAACTTTGCACAGCCATTGAAGAGGAGTGGACCAACATTCCACTCACCACAATTGACAATCTGATGAACTCTATGCGAAGAAGTTGTGTTGCACTGCATGAGGCAAATGGTGGTCACACCAGATACTGACTGGTTCTGAGTCCCCAGACCCCCAATAAAGCAAAAACTGCACATTTCAGGGTGGCCTTTTATTGTGGACAGTCTGCTTAACATTATCATATAAAAATTTATAGGTTTTTTAATAAATAATTTTATACTCAAAAGTTCATTTTTTTCATGAATTTCACGATTCGTGAATTTTAGCGTCACAATTATGCATCGAACAACTTTATGTTCAACATAACATCTGTAGGGAATTCAATTTTACATTTCATGTACTTTTTTCAGAACGATATCTCTTATAGTTTTTCAGTTATCTGACATTGAAGTTGGCAAGTGTAAGGAGAGCACACGTTCAAAGAGTCATATCTCAGCCAAAATACACCCGATTTCAAATCCGTTTGTTGCAAACTGTTCAGTATGGAGAGATCTACAATCCCCTTAAGAACCATATGATATAAAAGTTGATAGTTAAGTCGCAAAATGCGATGCGTACCCTACTTGCGACAGGAAAACTCTTAAAATGGGACAGAGTTAGACTGGGAGCCAGTCCCATGCAAGTGCAAGGCAGCACAGAGAGACTCCCAGTCAGAGATAGTTGAATTCAATTTTACACATGATTGTTGTTTAAAATTGTTAACAATATTGTTGAAAATTGTTTAAACCCATAGTCAATTTGGCTTGTTATTTTTAAATAAATATATTTAATACAAGATCATGTTTCACCGTTTTTGTACATTCTACTTCACCGAAAAAGGGAATATGTTTACTGTTCTTTTGATTGAAGAATTTTACATGATAAGATTTGGGGTCTGAGTCAAAGCGGAAGTCTTGAAGACCTAAGTACTGCTGCGGCAGTCCTAGTTATTATTATTTTCCTTCTTCAGAAATGTTTTTGCAAATTCCTGTGAAATGGTACGTGGCAGAGTCCTGAAATTTTGCGTACTGGTTGAAAGTTGTGTGTAAATCCTGACCAAGGCCTTTTTAACTCAATCGGCTTAATGGTGGCGCTATAATTCAAGAAAAACAGGTTTTCACTTTAAAGGTCATAGCTCCTACTGTGTAAGTCCAAATTACACAAAATTTGGTAGAGACATTCCTTAGAATATTCTCTACAACTTTTTATAAGGACTTTGAAGGTCCGCCATATTTGATTTTCCGGAATTTAGAATTTTTTGAAAAACACGTTTTAAACATCTCCTCCTAAATCATTGGTCCGATTCCTTTGATATTTGCTGTGGATCATCAGTGGACCAAGTTCATAAAATATTGCATAAAACTTGTTGAAATCTCATTTTGTTTTTAAGATATTAACCAATGAACTTCAGCAGGGGTGTGGCTTAGCACATAAATGGACAAAATTCAACAACCACTGAACCAATCATCACAGAACTTGCAGAATATGTCCATATAATGACCAGGAACATACCCTGAAAGGTTCATGCAAATTGGTTTATAGGGGGCGCTATAACAAAAATCAGACTATAAATCAGCAACTGCTTGTCCTATAGCCATAAAACTCACAAGATATATTCATATGAGTACCCAAAACATACCCAGAAAATTTCATTCTAATTGACTGATAGGAGGCGCTATAACTGCTAAACAAAGCAGAATGGTACAACACAAATCAGACTATAAATCAGCAATTGTTTGACCTATAGCCATAAAACTCACAGGATATATTCACATAAGTACCTGCAACCGAACCAGAAAATGTCAGTCAAATTGACTGATAGGGGGCGCTATAACTACTAAACAAAGTAGAATGGTATAACACAAATCAGACTATAGATCAGCAATTGTTTGTCCCATAGCCATAAAACTCACAGTATATATTCATATAAGTGCCTCAAGCATACTCTGAAATTCTTGTACAAAATGACTGATAGGGGGCGCTATACATGCTAAACAAAGCAGTGTGGTATGACACAAATTAGACTATAAATCAGATATTGTTTGTCCTATAGCTATAAACCTCACAGGATATATTCATATAGGTACTTGAAACATACTCTGAAAATTTCATTTAAATTGTCCGATAGGGGGTGCAATAAATGCTAAACAAAACAACATGGAGTAACGCAAATCGGACTATAAATCATTAATAGTTTTTCCACTCTTTACAAAACTCACAGGATATGTCCACATAAGAACCTGAAACATAGCCTGAAATTTTCTATCAAATCGACCTGTAGGGAGAGCCATAAATGCACAAGATAGACTGACATAACACAAATCAGACTATACATCATAAATTGTTGGTCCAATCATTACACCAGTAAAATAGCTCCACATAAATACCTAAAACACACTCTTTAAGTGGTTTTTGTCCCCCGCTTCGCTTGCTATCGTGGCAACGCGATATCTCAAGAACGGTTTGACCGATTCCATTTATCTTTGGTGTTGAGGTATATTGGTGTGACATGCTGACCCCAGTAGATTTCTGTGACCTTGGCATTATTCTCAAGGTCATTACAATCATTTGTCCACCTACAAATTCCTTGTCAACATATCTCAAGAATGGTTCGACCGATTCCATTCATCTTTGGTGTCAAGGTGTATTAGGGGTGGGGGACATAGTATTCAGCTCCGTCCGTTTGTCCGTCTGTCGTGTCCTGTTTGTTGTGAACGCGATATCTCAATAAAGGTTTGACCGATTCTATTTGTGTTTGGTTTCAAGGTATATTAGGGGCTGGGGACATAGTATTCAGCTCTGTTCGTCCATCTGTTCGTCATGTCCTTTTTGTTGTGATCGCGATATCTCAAGAATGGTTTGACCGATTCCATTCATCTTTGGTGTCAAGGTGTATTATAGGAGTGCTCACAGCCCACTCGATTGACATGACCTTGCCATTATTCTCAAGATCATTATGACCATTTCGCCACTTACTAATACTTTGTCAACATCATATTTCAAGAACGGTTTGACCGATTCCATTCATCCTTGTTGTCCAGGTGAATTAGGGGTGGGGGACATAGAATTCAGCTCCATCCATCCGGCCATCTGTCCATCCCATTCTGTTTGTTGTGTACGCAATATCTCTCGATCAATTTGACCGATTCCAGTCATCTTTGGGGTCAAGGTGTATTCGGGCCGGTGGACATAGTCTTTAGCTCCATCAGCCCATCTGTCCGGCTGTCCTTCCGTCACGTCCCGTTTGTTGTGAACACGAAATCTCAAGAACTCTTTGCCTGATTTTATTCATCATTGGCTTCAATGTGTAATTTTGTGATACGCCCACCCCAGTCGATTTCCGTCACCTTGCGGGGGACATGGCCACGTTTAGTGGCAACACTTGTTATTTAAGCTGTTAAAGCTTTCAACTAATAATGGTCATTCTTGGCTTGAACCCCGGGAATTACCGCTTGCGGCTTTATTCATTTTTTTTTTTTTTTCTTTTTGCATGATGATACCGAACAATGGCTTGGGGCTGCAGAGCCCTGGATGCAATTAGCAAGTGACAGCAGAAATACAGATAAAAGCTAACCACCAACCACCAGCTATTTTTGAACTTACCATAGACTGTAAGGGCTTCAGGGATCTTTGGGCTTTGATTGCAGATGCTTCTGAGCACACGTAGGAGGCTGAAGATGACCAGCAGCCTAGTTGTTAAAAAGGCCGTAGATATACCTTGCATAGCCGCTGAAGAGCGGCGCTTATTCTGAACAAATGATCCAAGTATTGCTTGGGGCTACAAGAAATAGGCTTGGAAAAGATGGGTCAGAACACCTAGCTCCAAAGTGAACTCCAGCTATTAGACCTCTTAGTTTGAAGTGATGATCATCAACCAATGACGAACAAGACAATCAAAGACTGTCATTAAGCATTAACAGTGATGACAATGAGTAAAAATCCAAGTTAAACCAATATCTTTTATATACATATATATATATATATATTTTAGTAATACGAGCTGACAAATAGAAATATGGAGAAAAATTCCGAAAACAGTTCCCAAATCTGAATCTGGACCCGGATCCAGATCATCTCAGAGGAGGACTGAGAATATATATATATATATATATATATATATATATATATAATACATACATACATACACATACATACACACACACACATGTATAAACATGCATACGGACAGAGCCGATTGCAATATCCTCGCTCCCCTTCCGGGCAAAGGTAATAAATGCGCAGAAGGCACTGACTGAACAGGGTTTTAGAGGCAAAAGCAGAGAACACTAAACAAAGATCTCCAGCAAAGTCCTGCAGTTTTAGAGCAGAGAGAGCAAGACCCTGTCTCATGTTGAACCTAGCGGAATCTAAATAAGGCTGCAGGGGAGGCTGAACCTGGAGAGGGGACTGCGACCAGTGATGAGCTGGCTTTTAGGCCAAGTCTCCTGAAAACCCGAAAATTAATTCACTTCAATTCAATTTATTTGAATAGTAAATGAGGCAAAAAAAAAACTTCCACTAGGGAGAAAAATCCTCAAATAGTTGTGAGAAAAAACTCCCCAGTGGGAAGAAATCTCAGGAGGAACCCGACTATAGAGGGGAAGCCCCTCCTCCGTGGGCTAGCTAATTAATAACAAAAGTAAAATTGAATAAAATGGCAAGAGAGTTCCATTTAAGTCCATCTGAACAGTGGCATCGGTAGCTCCAGGAAGTGGCAAGTTGAGGATGGTGCAGAACTGGATCAGGACCAGATCAAGACAGCAGGACAGCAGCAGCCAGTGCTCATGGTGAGCGATAGGGCGAGGATGGTGCAGGACTCGGGGTAGTGGACGGAAAGATCCTTGGAAAGAGTAACAGAAAAAAGGGGGGTGAGGCACTGGATACAACTGCTGCATGTTAAGAAAAAAGCCTTCCTGTGTCATGTACCAAGTGACAAATCATTAGCAGACTGGTCAGGAAACAATTAACACCCGTCCATCTACTTCCTGCACCACGGAGGCCCTACAGTTATACCAGGCTGAAAGATCACTTAGGATTTTCTAAACACTAGTACCATATGGACGTCCCGGGTGACTAAGACTGTAGCAAGCCCCACTGGCACCGTTGATGCATGCTCTGTGCCACCGGTTCCACACGGATTTGCTTAACACTATCACCAGTACCATATAGATCTCCCCGGTAACTAAGGCTGTAGCAAGCCCTACTGGCACCATTAATGTATGCTCAGTGCTACCGGTTCCACATGGATTTGCTAAACACTATTACCAGTACTATGTGGACAACCCCAGTGACTAAGGCTGTAGCAAGCCCCACTGGCACCATTAATGCATGCACAGTGCCACCGGCTCCACATGGATTTACTTAACTCTGGCTTCCAAAATCTTGTGAACCCATCATAAAACTAGGTTGTAGTCAGTCTCACCAGAGTTTTTAGCCTACTCTTGAAGATAGTGTGTGTATGAGGCCTGAACGTTTGTTGGGAGATTGTTCCACAAGACTGGGGATTTGCAAGAGAATGCTCTGCCTCCAAATGTAACTCTGGAAATGTGATGACTGGTGATTTAGAGATGCCAAATGCAGCGGCCAGAACAAAAGGGGAAACAACAGTTGTGAGAGAGACACAAGTAAAATAAAAAACCAAGGCTCGCGCTTCCAACGGACCTATATGTCTTCCGGGGAAAGGAAGCAAAGCGAGCTCGAGAGGACAAAAAGAAAGAGAAAAGAATGGAAAAATTCCCTTGCTGACTAGAACTTGTCCTCAAACATGCAACTAAACCCTTTTCAACTCTCTTACTAGAGACCTTCCTGGCTAAAGTGTAAACATGACAGTGACACTCTAGCAACAAAAGTGAGACAGAACAAGAGCATAAATAGAATCCGGGCAACGCCCCCAATTAATCCCAGCTGGCCCAGGAATCCGATTGGGAGCAAAACGATATCGTCCCGGATGAGAGCAACAAAGCTCTCAACGCCTCCAAACCATGACAGGACCCAACCCCCCCCTCTAAGGGACAGCTCCAGAAGTCCAAGGAACCCCGTGCACGGAACTCAGAAATTAGCGAGGGATCCAGAATATCCTACGAAGGGACCCAGCAGCACTCCTCGGGACTATATCCCTCCCAGTCCACGAGGAACTGGACCCACGACCAACACGCCTCTTGGCAAGAATGCGGTGCACGGTGTAAACCGGCCCCCCCTGAACCATTCGCAGTGGCTGAGAGGGTGTGTCAGCAGGTGCCAGGATGCTAGTGCTAACTGGCTTAATGCAAGAGACATGGAAAGATGGGTGGATACATAACCATCTCGGGAGCTTTAACTGGACCATGACCAGATTGATCTTCCGCACAATCTTGAACAGGCCAATATAGCGGGGCGCCAGGCCAGTTTCGGGATTCAACCTTCAAGGGTAGGTCCCGGGTAGACAGCCAAACTCTCTGACCGACCCGATAAAATGGGGCCAAATGACGACTTCTATCAGCGGCGGATTTTTGTTTGAGCCCTGAGCGCAACAGAGAAGAGCGGACCCTGGTCCAAACCGACAGACAACGACGAATGAAATGGTTGAACGAGGGAACCTTAGAATCATCCTCAGTCTCAGGAAACAGTGGGGGTTGGTAACCCACCTGAGCCTCAAACAGGGAAGCAGAGGAATTACTCAGTGAGTTAAGGAAATACTCAGCCAATGCTAAAAATCGACTCCATGAGGATGGATTATCTGCTGCCAAACATTGAAGAGTGTTTTCTAATGACTGATTAGTGCATTCAGTCTGCCCGTTAGTCTCTGGGTTTAACCCAGAGGAGAGACTCACAGTGGCCCCCAACTGCTTACAAAATGCCCACCAAAATCTGGCCGTAAACTGAGAGCCTCGGTCAGAGACCACATCCTGCGGAAGCCCATGCAACCGGAACGCATTGTTAACCACAAGAAGGGTTGTCTCCCACAACAACAGCTTGGGTAGCGCGACAAAATGAGCAGCCTTAGAAAAACGGTCAACCACTACTAGGATGACCGTGTTGCCATCAGATACAGGCAGCCCCGTTACAAAATCTAATGCAATATGCGTCCAAGGGCACCTGTGAAAGGGCAAAGGTCGCAGCAAACCAGAGGGAGGAAGATGGGAAGTTTTCTTACTGGAGCAGATGCCGCAGGCAGCAACAAATTCCCGAATGTCCCTCATCATACTCGGCCACCAAAAACGTTGGGTCAGGAACTGCTTGGTCCGATGGGCCCCCGGGTGCCCCTCCAAGCGGGTAGTGTGTTCCCACTGTAGGACCTGTGGCCTAACTCTAGGCGGGACAAACAAACAGCCTGGAGACTTCCAGCCCCCCCCCCCCGTCGGAATAACTGGCTCCGGGGTAGGATCGCGGTCAGAGCGGTCCTAAATTCGTAACAGGGCGTCAGGCTTAATGTTTTTAGAACCCGGGCGATAGGTCAGTGTAAAATTAAAGCGGTTAAAGAATAATGACCTCCGCGCCTGCCGAGTACGGTGCTTGGTTTGCTGAAACCAAGAGACCTTACCGGCTAAAGTGTAAACATGACACTGACACTCTAGCAACGGAAGTGAGGCGGAACTAGAGCTTAAATGGAATCCAGGCAATGCCCCCAATTAATGCCAGCTGGCCCGAGAATCCGATCGGGAGCAAAGCAATATTGTAAAGGACAAGAGCAACAAAGAAAGCTCTCAACGCCTCCAAACCATGACAGTATATATTTGGAATTTTCAAATATCCAGCACCTTGTGAACAAAGTAATCTTGGAGGAGAGTAAGGAACGAGAAGTGCGCTAAGATATTCTGGGGCCAAATCATTTCAGGCTTTGTAGGTAAGCAGTAGAATTTTATATTCAATTTTAAATTTGACAGGCAGCCAGTGAAGATTTTTGAGTAATGGGTTAATGTGGTCATATTTCTTCGTCCTGGTCAGAACCCTAGAAGCAGCATTCTGCTCTATTTGAAGGCGATTCAGGGTAGAACTGGTGCAGCCTGAAAGTAAAACGTTGCAGTAATCCAGCCGAGAGGTCACATGCATAAACCATTTTTTCTCAGTTTAGATATGTTTCTAAGATAGAAGAAAGCCACTTTTATAATGTTATTTATATGACAGTGAAGAGAGAGTTCTGAATCGAGGGTGACACCAAGGTTTTTGACAACTGCTTTGGCAGAAACCAGGAGTCCATCAACGTCGAGGGAAAACTTGAGAAATGTGTCTCTGAGTGATTTGGGACCAATTGCCAATATTTCAGTCTTATCTGGATTTAAAAAGAGAAAATTTTTTGTCATCCATGCTTTAACAGCTTTAAGACGCATCTTAAATCGAGTTAGTGGATCACTGTCACCTGGCTTAAAAGATATATAAAGCTGTTTGTCATCTGCATAACAGTGGTTCCTCAGATCATATCTGAACTTAAGATGTGTCCAAGGGGAAGCATGTATAAGGAAAACAGCAGAGGGCCCCGAAGAGATCCTTGAGGTTTTCACCTTGGAACACTTGGAGGAATTTAAATTAAATTAAATGAAATTAAAGTGTGACACGGAATTTGCATGACCTGGCAAAAAAAATGTATTTATTTATTTATTTATTTATTTATATGGCGTGATGATGGCCAGCAATGGCAAGGGGCTGCAAAGCCCTGCATTTTTTTTTTCTTTTTTTTTTTTTTCGTAAAGATAGCCAGCAATGGCTAGGGGCTGCAAAACCCTGCATGCAATTAGCAAGTGAGAGCAGAAATACAGATAAAAGCCAACCACCGACCACCAATTACTTGCAAGCTTACCATGGACTGTAAAGGCTTCAGCGATCTCTGGGCTTTAATGATTGCAGATGCTTCGGGGCGCACGTAGGATGTGTATGCTGAAGATGACCAACGGCCTGGTTGTTCGAGAGCCCATTCATATACCTTGCATAGCCGCTGGAGAGAGGCACATATTCTGAACAAATGATACAGGTATTGCTTGGGGCTGTTAGAAATGGCTTGGAAAAGATGGGTCAGAACATCTAGCCCCAAACTGAACCCTACCTATTAAACCTCTTATATAATGGATTTTGAAGTGACAAAAATCAACCAATGACAACGAGACAATCAAACTTCGCAGATCTTCTTTCCTTATGGCATTTGCAATGGTGACAATAAGTAAAATTTTCAAATTAAACTGATATGTACATTTTTTTTGAGTAATACTAATTGACAAATAAACATATAAAGAGAAATTCAGAAAACGGTTCCCAAATCCCAATCTGGATACAAATCCAGATCATCTCAGAGGAGGACTGGGAAACGGTTGACACCCATCACCTGTAGTTGATCCAATCAGCGGTTGTTGAGTTATGTGAGCAGATGGACAGACATATATAATATATATATGCAGAGACAGGGCCAATTACAATAATTGCAATAAATGTGCAGATGGTACTGACTGAAACGGGTTTTAGAGGCAAAAGCAGAGAACACAAAACAAGACAAACATCTCCACCAAAATCATGCATTTTTCGAGCAGAGAAAGCGAGACCTGTGGAATAATTCGTCCTCTGCATTTAACCTATCCTACAGTTAAAAGCAGGGAGCAGCCACAGAGCAGCGCCCGGGGACTAACTCCAGCTCTAAAGCCAGTTCCTTGGTCAGGGCTACTGGAAGGAGTTTTCCTATGAAGCATGTTGTGTGGGTGAGGGCAAACTGAAGTACCCGGATGAACCCACGTGAACATGGTGAGAAAAATTTATTTTAATTTGTGAACCCATCACAAATTTTGGATGTATTAATAACAGGCAGCTAATCTTTCAAAAACGGTCAATTTGATATTGGTGAATGGTGTCTTTTTTTGGTATAAAATGTTAAAAATAGCACAAACATATTTTTATTTCATTTTCAAGCTTTAATGTTCTGTAGATTATTCATAAGAGAGGGGCAGAATTAGAATACAAAATACATAACATATATGGGAAGCTGTATGTTCAATACTAAATCCCTGTCTTTGAAATTAGGCTTTTTACAGTCCTTCAAATTTGCCACTGCGGAGCGCAGAGTTAACTTTTCCAGCAACTTTAAGCACCCAAAATACGATAAGCTGAAGGGACACCTTTATAAGTCCATATTCCTCAAGTTATTGTAGCAGATTTTCACCCCTGAAAATTTTAAGGACTTAGCTCAAATACTTTTCTAAATATAGCCATGTGAAAGTGGCCGCTCAGAAATCGCTGTTCAAAATGGGCTAGAACTTAGTTGCAAAAATATAATTTTGTGACAAAAGTATTGGGAGTTGAGAGCTAAAATTTTGGATTTCTCCAAGTCGGAGGTGAATGAACCCGATGGAATTTTTTTCTGCCAAATCTGAGATGATTGAGTGGGAGCCATTTTGACATTTGACATGGAATGACCCTAGAGTTTTTTGCCTTCAGCAAGTGTAATGCGTGCTCAACTGCATTCAGGTCATGTCATTGACTTGTCTCTGGTAGAACATTGCAGATCTTTGCCTTAAAAAATGTGTTACAATTCATCTTTGTCTTGTTTGTCCGTAGAATGTTGTTCCAAGGCAATACAGCCATTTTTATATATTTTTTTTGAGGCAAGTTTTGTTTTTGAGCCTTGCCAATAATTAACATGTTAAAATCAACCTGCTGTATTAACTCTGTTGAAGTCTCTTTATTGACGACTTTGGCACTGAAAAGCCTACCTCCTAGAGAATGTTCTTGATCTGGCCAACTGTTGTGAATGTTTTTTTCTGAATCATGGAAATAATTCCTCTGTCATACATCTGTCTTCAGTGGTTTTCCCAGCCTTTTTGTATTCCTGAACTTTCCAGAGCATTTTTTGTTTTTTCGAATACATCAAAAAGTTGAGTTGCGGACTCCTAATGGTTTCTATTTTTCTCTGTTGGGTTAATTTGATTTACAGCCTAATAATGGCTTGCTTTACTAGCATTGACAGCCCTTTGGATTTCATATTGAGTTAACAGCAACAGGTTCCCAATGAAAATGTTACTCTTGAAATGAACTGTAGCCCTTCTATGTATTCACTTTGAAATAATTGGGAAATAAAACACACCTGGCCAGGGAACAGCGGAGCATCCAATTTTCCTAATACTTTTGGTCTCTTAAAAAGGTCCTCTCTTTTTTAAACAAATGCTGTTGTTCGGTTAAGGCGCTGCATTGCGGAGCAGTAGTGACTACCATGACACGGGTTTGATCCCCGGTCGCACCAGCCAACAGTGGTTAGTAGCTTTTTCAGAGCAGATCACAATTGGCTTTGTGCTGCAGGGAAAATAAATTGGGAGGGGACTGCTGAGTTGGTATATTGAAACGTAGCTTTGTTCATTGTTTTAGCGCCTCCTGTTGGCCAACGAGGCACTCGTCAGTAAGATTCTAAGCTTGCTCATATTTGGATATCGTCCGCCCTTGTTCTGAACTTGCGAAGTTTCGACCTATAAGTGTAAAAGAAGCAGGAGTTGACAGACGCGTGCTTCATAGGAGAGCCGCGAACTGTCCCTCTCTCCTGAGTTGGCAACATGGGGTCGCATAAGAGCAAGCTTGTACATAGTTCTCAAATTGGGCATTCCAGATTCGGGTGGGATTGGAGATGCCAAATTCAAATAAAAATATATTCCATGTTCAAGTGCTAGAACAATAATAACCTTATCAACGACCAAATACTTATGGAGCTGTATGTTCAAATATTACTGTTCAATTTTGTTGTTTCTGTGTCAAGTTGCCCATTTCTGTCCCAACTCCAACAGTATCTTATCAGCCACAGGGTAAAGCATAGATGCAACAAATCAAGGGACAAAATCAGAATGTTTATTTATCAGAATTTTGAGAATAACTTTCAGCATTGGAAATCTGTCCATTTTACCACACTGACTGTTATGATTCTGTCTTGTCTGCATTTTGATCTCTGCCTTACCTGACTATGCCTTGTATTGTGTATTGTGATTTGGTTGCCTGGTTATGTTCATGTTTTGTCTTAGTTTATTTTTGCCGTGTTTTTGTTATTGCCACATCTTGTATCCTTGCCATTCTCCACTTTTCTGTCTTCATTCCGGTCCATATTTTTGCCTTTGCTATGCATTGCACTTTGTCTCCCCCTGTCTGGTCTCATGTCTTGTGATTGCTCACAGCCCCAGTACTGCGTGTCACGTTCAGTTGATTTCATGGTTTCTGGGTTTCCAAATATTCCTTCCAATCTCGTTTACTTCCTTCGCCTTGCTTTTCTTTATTACTAACCAGTCCTAACAGTTTGTTATTTTTGCTAAAGTTACTAACCTAAACTAACTCTGTATATAATACTAACTTACTAACGAGCACTAGGGATTGTATAGCTGCACCTTACTAATTGATTAACAAGCTCTCAGCACTCCCCCTGTTCTAGTCTCCGCCTCTTGCCTTTACCTAATCATCTTTGCTGCGTTTCAGTGGATCCTCCACACCTGCTCACTCTGTCCTTTCTCTCATTATCTGTGCACGTTAGAACTCCCTAACTGGAGCTTAGTGTTCTGTCTGTAGGCTGTCTTGTGATCCCTGTCCGCATTATGGCTTTTGCCTATTTCATGTGATTAGGTTCTCCCTTATGTTTGCTCCTTTTGTAATTAGTCTGATTTCCTACACCTGTTTTCTGTTTAGCATGTGACCTCCCGTATGTGTATATAAGCAGTCTTCTCACTGCAGTTCCGTGTCAGAACGTTTCCCTAGTTTACCTGTGCTGCTCTCGTTCTCGCCTTGTACTCTTAGTGTTGCTCTTCTGACTGGACTGTCCTCGACTTTTTATTTTTGGCTCCGTTTTGGTACCTTTATCTGCATCTGTTAACGAACCATTTTTCTGCCCGACTACGAATACTGTTATTGCTGCCCTGGTTTTTCGACTCGGTTTCTGCTCTGTGGATTGTGATTTTTGGATTGTGGAATTCGTACTGTTGCCTTCTGCCCTGCGGGGGTTTACCCCCTCGCTTAATAAAATCACTCTTACTGTATTTCTGGATTCTCGCGACTGGTTCCTGAACGCTACCTCACACTGACATATTGTTTGCCCCACATTTGGCTTGTTGGGATCTGGTCACCCTACCTCAGCATAAATAATACAGTGTTCTGTGGGCTCCTACTGACTCACTCACATTAAAAAGAATCAATATCAATGAATAAAATCCCACTGTAAATACTTGACTGGTCTGAGTAAGGAAAAGAGAAGCTTTTGGATTGGAAAAACCCAGTTTGGTGATGTCTTGCTCTGAACCCTTCTTTCCTTGGCTCCATCCCACAGGAGAGCCCTTTTCCAATGAAGAGATTGAGGAAATGCTGTCTGCTGCTGTGGATCCTGAGAAGAATGTCATCTTTTACAAGGACTTTGTGGGCATGCTGACTGTGAAAGACCAGTGATCATACTCTTGCATGAAAACAAACGAAAAAGAAAAAGAAAATGGTGCAAACTACCATCTCCAATGAGTCAACATGGCAGTGTGCTCATAATATTAATGCAAAAACCCACCTATCCAGTGGAATTGCTCATGGCCTTTAGTCTCACGTGTAGAAATGTAATAGGCGTTGCCATTTTATAACACTTGTGCTCCAATGGTACATTTTACTGTGTGACATAATTTCACTAAGCATAGGTCTCAGCCAAATAATTGGCACTCAGGCTGAAATGTATTGTAATATAAGTTGAATCTTGAGGACATATCAGTACATTTAATTTGCCCTTTCAAGGGATCAAGCTCAAATAATCAGAGCAGATTGCATGTGATTCTCAAAGTTTGCTTGTAGTTTGCTTTTCGCCTTAAAAGGTGCATTGATCACCCTCTGCAAAAGAAGACATTGCAGCAGTCCTAAGAGGCTTTTAGACACTGGCAACATTTCAAAAAGAATGGAAACAGTAACACAAACTTAGGAGTGGGATTTGGTAAAGTCCTTTTTACTTTTTAGTTCCACTGACAACTGTATTATTAAAAATACAATTTTTGTGTGTCTGTACAAAGGAGCACCTTAGTCAACTTAGTGAATTAGAAAAGTATGTTGTGGACACCTGACGATTCTGTGTTTTACTGTTCAATGTAAATAAATGTTTAAATCTCATGTTTTGACTTTTTCCCTTGCTAAATTCATAATTTAGTTAATTATTTGCTCTACAAAAGATACTATTGTTCTGCATGCACTCTTTTCAGCGAAATATTATACATGGACATTCATTTACAAATAATGTACCCATACTCCTTGAAAACACAGGAGCTGATTTTTTTTTAGAAGATACTTAAAAAGTTGTCTTCCTGAATTTTCATGGAAAATGACACCACATCTCATCTTCGATTCTTCCGGTTACACAAGAATTGAAATAATTTCGAGCGTCAAAAAAATAAATTATTTACTCCCATGGTCTGGGAAAACATTGTCCATAACATGGTTTGGCCAGTAAAGGACATTAAGAGTAAATGACACATTATGAGATACAGCGCGAAAAGTAAGTATTGAACGCATCAACATTTTTCACATTAAATATACAAACCCCAATTAAAATGAAGTTGGGACGTTGTGTAACACGTGAATAAAAACAGGATGTAATGATTTGCAAATCTCATAAACCCACAATTTATTCACAATGGAACATAGACTACATATGTTGAAAGTGAGACATTTCACGATTTCATGAAAAAAAAAAATTAGCTCATTTTGAATTTGGTGGCAGGAACTCATCTCAAAGAAGTTGGGACACAGGCATGTTTACCAGTGTGTAGCAACCCCTCTTCTTTCAGCAACAGTCTGTAAACATCTGGGAAGTGAAGAGACCAATTACTGGAGTTTTGAAACAGGGATGTTGTCCCACTGTTTCCTTATGTTGGATTCTAGCTGCTCAACAGTCCTGGGTCTTCTAAGCCAGATGTTTTGTTTTATGACGCACCAAATGTTTTGTGGTGGAAATTTTATTTATTCCTGTAAACAACGCTTTGAGACCGAGACTGTAAAATTGGCTCCGGTCTTTACTCTATGCATATAGGGTCCAGGTGACATGCAGAACAAGGACAGAGGGATTCCCCTTTGCTTGGATATTTGTATGAGCACAACGCCTTAAATGTACGCCCCTGCGGCAGATATTCCACAACAGTTTATTACTCTTCTCCTTTCTACAGGCATTTATTATTCAACCAACCCCCCTTTGGAGGTGTTTTACATGGAGTATGTTCCCCCAGCATTCCATAGCTGAGTGCACGTATCCCACATACATCAGGTCAACCGACAACCACATCAGCCGCAGCAGAGAAGAGACTTCCCCATCAGTTATCTCACTCTGAGGCCTTATCTCAAGGTCCCGCAGGTTCCCTGAGAAAACACAGTTTATCAAACACAGTTTAGTTCTTGGAGGATCCCCAGGCTTAGGAGGAATAAGCACATCTCACAAGGCACAGTTACCAGAAAGCACATCTGGTAACACTTCTGCTTACGCACAAGCTAGATTATAAGGATAAACAATTACGCAAAGCCTAGGTCACAAGGATGAGCAATTACACACAACCTAGGTCACAAGGACAAGCAATTTCTAACTAAATTTCACAGTTTTCTATTAGTGAAAGGTCTGGACTGCAGACAGACCATTTCAGCACCCAGTCTCTTCGACTGCGAAGCCATGCTGTTACGATACATGCAGTATATGGGTTAGCATTGTCTTGCTGGAATATGCAAGGCCTTCCCTCAAAGAGCCTGATCGGGGTCAGATGATTGCGCACCTAGCATCATGTCACGATAATTGGGTCACAGGTGTTAGTGGTGGTAAAAGATGGAAATATCAGTTGCTCACTCGCTGGTGCAAAGAATGGAAAGGGGGTGATGGGGGAAGCCTTACATTTGCTGACCGCTTAGTAGTAGCCATTTTATAACGTATATCATGGTGGAGTGCTCATGAACTTGTGGATTTTATTGTCTATGGACAGTTTTACGCTTAAAGAACAATTAAAGGAAGTTAAACGCATTTGAGGTGTCATTGGATTTTTTAATAGCTACAGCACATCAGGCAAGCGTCTCCTCCACTCAACCTCTCAGTGACGAGAAACTACGAGTCCCCGAACAGAGACGTTGTTGTAAAACCTCTATATACTTTTCAGCATTGATAATGCCTGTCCAGGGCCCGCATTCACAAAGCAACTTAGCGCTAAAAGTAGGTCCTATCTGCCGCATTTAGGATAAACTCCAAAAAAAAAATGGGCGTGTCAGTCGTAAATTTAGGACTCCTAATTATTTTTACTAAGTGTTATTCGCAAAGCATTTTAGGCCTAAAAGTAGCTCCTAAGTCTGGGAAAGCTAAAAAGCACTCGAGGACTCCTAACTCAATAAAACCTATTCACAAACAGTCACAAAATGGCTGCTGCTGTAGAAAGACAGAATGACTTGAAATTCTGAATGATGCGCAGTTGTTGAAAAGATATCGGATTGACCGTGAAGGGATTTTAATTGTTGTTGAATTGGTGAGGGAGAGAATTACATTTCCAACCATGAGAAACAACCCAATAAGCCCCAAAATAAAATGTTTATCGATTTTCCAATGGACATTCGCCAACAACACAGAATCAAACTTGAATTCATGCATATCTCAAGTATGCCCGGTACTATAGGTGCTACTGACGAGACCCTATTTCTCCGACCGAAGATGAAGAGGTATTTGTAAACAGAAAAAAAGTTCATTCCATCAACACCCAATAACATTTGATGCCGAATACAATATTTTGGACATTGTTGCAAAATGGCCAGGATCCAGACTCACATTTTAATGGAAAGCAGCTTATGCCAATCATTTTACAGGCATTATGTACCCGTGGGATGCCACTTGCTCGGGGATAGTGACTTTGGTGCTGTACCTCTTCCTGCTATGCATCCATTATTTTATTGGGCTATTCAGCGAGGGTTACATTTAATAGATAATCATAATAATACCAGCCTATGTCATATTTTGTATGCATATTTAAATTGTAGGCTACAAATTACAAACCAAGCTTAGTATGCTTTCCTGTTTGAATGATAGCTCGTTTGTAGGCTGCAATCTCGGACCTCCCCTGTGATTGCAGCCCATACCACCGCTTTTCGCAGTCGTCTGCCATCCAAGACACTGTGGGGAATGCTGAATTGATCTGTAGGCTGATATTATCCCATGCATCCCACTTGGATTTGCTTTTCACCCCCGAGCCAAATTTCCCCTTGATTACATGCTTTCGATGCAGCACCAACTGGGCCAGCAGCAGAAACTGGTTGTGGCTCGGGGGCTGTCGCATCCTTTTTGAACTTTCATCCATAACAGCTTAGGGCAAACACACCTGAACAGCCCGACATTTAAATGATCGCAACATATTCTCATTGGGTAATAAGTCACGAATTAATCGGGCAAATGACGCGTTTTATTATTGACTCGTTTTATGCTATCAGCGTTTTTACAACTATCTCTTTCCTAGGTATGTTTATTTGCCTTGAGCGTGATATGTGGGGACTGTGCATAGTACATTTTCAGGAGCGCTCAACATGTTATTTTATAGGACAAATCAGCCGCCTGGACTATTTCCTAATTTTTTCCTCCATGGGTTGTATGTGGGATATTTTTTCAGGCCGCCCTGTCATGATCCTCGTACTATTCCATGCCATGTCTTGTGTTTTGCCTAGCCTTGTCTTGTTTTGCCCTTTGCCATTGTCCACAGCCTGTTAACATTCCCCGGTTTATGTATCATGCCAATTATCTGCCTTGCAACTTGTCTCCCCAGTCTTGTCATGTCATTTGATACAGTACCGCATAAGAGACTAATTTTTAAAATGAGCTCCATTGGAGTTACAGGAGATATTCTGAAGTGGATTCAAAATTTGTTACAGGACAGAACACAAAGAGTAGTGGTCAGTGATATCTCATCTGAGCTGGGTATGGTGGGGAGTGGCGTCCCCCAGGGATCAGTGCTGGGACCCCTGCTGTTCCTCATTTACATTAATGACCTTGATAGGAATATTGAGAGCAGATTGGTTAAATTTGCAGATGATACTAAATTGGGGGGTTTGGCAAATAGTCTAGGGTCCACTAAAGTGATTCAGGACGATTTGGATAGAATCCAGAATTGGGCAGAAATGTGGCAAATGAAATTTAATCTAGCAAAATATAAAGTTGTACATGTAGGTAATAAAAACATTACTTCATGGGAGGTTTAAAACTGGAATGTGCTGCACAATAGAAAGATCTGGGAGTGATAGTTAACCAACCCCTCACAGGTTCTAGCCATTGTGCCGTAGCAGTTATAAAAGCTAATCGGATGCTAGGATACATTGGCAAATGTATTGAGTACAAATCTAAGGAGGTGATGCTTCTTTTGTACAACACGTTTGTTAGACCACACCTGGAGTATTGTGTACAGTTCTGGGGACCATACTTTAAGAGAGATATAGAGGCTCTAGAGAAAGTTCAGAGAAGAGCCACCAAGCTTATTCCAGGTATAAAAGATGAAAGCTACGAGAAGAGGCTGAAGATCCTTAATTAGTCTTAGGAAAGGGAGACTCAGGGGTGATTTGATTGAGGTCTTTAAATATGTTAAAGGGATTAACAAAGTGAATCATGTAGGATTCTTTCGACCAAGTGTTGTGAGTAGAACTCGGGGTCACAAATGGAAGTTGACCAAAGGTAAATTTAGCACTGATATTCAGAAATATTTCTTCACCCAAAGAGTAATTTCAATGTGGAATAGCTTACCTGACCATATTGTTGAGGCAGAGACCTTGGGGGTTTTCAAGAGCAGGCTTGACCTAAAGCCTAGATACCATTGAGTCATTTAGTATCTGAAGGGATATATTCACAATAGTATGAAGAAACTGATGAGCTTAGTTGTGCTGAAAGGCCTGTTCTTACCATTCATGTTAAAAGGAAAAAAAAAAGACAACACGTTGCTGTAACATCATCTGTAAGCCATTATCACGTGACTGGGGGTTCATCTTTGCATCCTGAAGAGACAGTGCCTTCAACAATGTTAACGAAAATATATTTATCAAACTGCAGAGGTGTTTTTGTTGCATTTCCATTCACATTTATTGCACAATAATATGCCAAATTGGAACCACATTCCAGCCATTATTCTCATACACAATGTCAACACATCCAGTTAAAACTTTCAGGAATAAATTAATTTTAATTCTCTGAAACAGCATTACTTCATTGACAGCATTCCTACCTAGATCTGCCCCTGACGAGCGTACAAAGGGTGGTTCTTCAGGATTTTGATGGCCACGATCTCGTTGGTGCCACGCTTCCAGCACTTGGCAACCTGACCAAAGGTGCCGCGACCCAGGAACTCCAGCACCTCGTAGCTGTTGGACAGGGAACAGAGGATTTTGTGCTGCACCAGCTGGTAGTGACCCTCGCTGTGCGAGTTGCTGCTGTTGGCGGTGGAGGCGGAGTGAGCGATGGACTGGGCGGTGGCCCCCCCGCCCCCTCCGCCCCGATTGAAAGGCACGGGGGCCGAGAGCTCCTCCAGGATCTGAACGCTATCGCTGCTCTCCACTTCCTCGCACTTGCGTTTCAGGCTGCTCTCAGTCTTGTAGAGCCACTACTGCTTCGGGGAGGAGTCATTCACCCGGCAATTGGACAAAGACGAGGCCGAAGAGGAAGAGGAGGATGGCCCCAGCACACTGCCTGTACCGTCCACGACGTGTGCCACCACATGTTCCCTGGACGGTTGGACGGAGATCCTCATTTGCAGGGCCATAGGCATGATTGAAGCCAGAGGCTGTAGACGGAGCAGGGTTTCTCTGAGATGGGCAAGGCAGGAAGTATTTCCTCTCGCCCGATTGGTTAGTCATATCCCACATGCAGTTCTCCACCTTGAATTTCTTCACAAGGCAAAAAGCGCTGGAGGATACCGACGAGGAGCAGAAGGGCTGACGCTGGGAGGCCATAGCTTACAAAATGGGGGTGGGGGTGGGGGTGGGGGGGGGGGTGGGGGGGGTGGAAATGTCACACCGGGGCAAGTGTTCATTATCCAACAAATATTCACTATATTGAAAATATTCGCATAAACAGTCAAAGCATTATTAGGAAAAGGGCCAAACAATTTGTCAACAGTAAACCGTCAATTATCTGTTGGTAGAATATAAGCAGGCAGACTGTTGAATTCCAAAACTCTGACATCATCGGCCAGCAAAAGTGGTTACGTCCCATGCGAGGGAGTTTAAAACTAAATGTAAATAACACTTCAAATAATGCTTGCTTTAAAAGAGCAGAATAACAATAAAATGGATAGACAAAATATTTTATTCTAAATAATTTGAACTAATAGACAAACATTCACTTGCAGCGATAAATGACACACAGAAAAACTTGATAGCTACTAGTTAAGATTGGAATCGTCAGGTGAAACCCAACCCTCACAAGCACACACACACTTTTCTAAAAATGCTAAATCTTCAGATTGGGACGTAGTAAGGCCTTGCCAACTCATTGTCGAACAGCAGAAAATTAGACAAGCTAGTTTTTGGTCATGCCAATAACGTTATAATACAAAAAAGATGAACGATGCAGAGAAGAGGGTGTAATGGCCAATTTCGTTCAAACAATTATCCAAAGCCACGTGAGGTAGATATGGAGCCTTCCGACACACACTTCCAAGTAAGCACGCAGGGAAAGATGAGATAAAATCAAATGGAGAAAGTTTTATTCCCAAACATTCTGGTTGACTTTCTTTTTAGTGGAAAAAGGACAAAATAAACGATGGCTGAACTTAATGTGATAATGCGGTCAGAAAACTATTCCCTTTCTGCCATCTAACCTGCCGTACACTGAGCCCAAACCATTAAATTACCACCTGCCGTTTGGCGTCCCCCTGACGCACGAGAGGAGGTCTATGTGTCAACGTGATCACGTAACCCCAACAGGTAAAGGAAAGTAAGTAGCAGTACTACCGATGCAGGCTAGATCAAAAGGCATTTTATAATATCATAACTTAAGATAATACAATATAAAATAATAATGCTAAAGTTTATTTATAATTGGCTCAAAATATGGCTCCAACATCCTGGCCCCTAATTGTCAAAGCTATGGCTGGGCAATTACCAAAAATATACAAAAGGAGCCATAATGTACCATCACAAACAAAAGTAATCTGATATTCATTTAACATAATACATACATCAGTCAATAATGATCAACTAAGCAATATCAATGACCAATCAGTGTCCATACATGTGGTTTTTTTTTTTTTTTTTAACAATGTTTTCAAAAAATCCCCCCAAAGTCCAATAATCCAATGCAGTGCAAGAAAAAGGTGGGAAAATGGGGTACAAAGTTCAAGTCAAATGTGGATGTGGTGCAAGAGTGAGAAGTCCATGTATGTGTAGATGTGTAGGCACGCATAGAGATGTTCAGGTTTGTCAGTGTATGTAGAAGCGTGCATGTAAATAAACCCTTTTCAATCTGACTAGGTCAAACTCTTAAGTTGACTGCTCAGCTTCAAGCAGCAAGCAGAGCTTGTCAATGGGTCTTTGCAGCACGTTGGTTTTGGTCCTCACCAACACACTGCAAACAAGACCTTTGGGCCCAGACAGCAACTTCACTACCCGACCTAATGGCCAGGAGTTCCTAGGTGCTGTTGGGTCCACTATTACGACTATGTCGTTCACTTTTAAATTTCTCTTGACTTGGCCCCACTTTTGCCATTGTTGCATCAGTGAAAGATATTCAAAGATCTGCCAGGTATTGCACCTGCTTCCATCGCTTCCTGACATACAAGTCATCTTTGCTGAAGAGCCCAGGTGGGAACAGAGGGTTGGTCTTCAACTGCAGAAGATGGTTTGGTGTTAGGGGTTCGAGATCATTAGGGTCACTAGATGCGATGGTGGTGGGCTGGTCGTTGAGAATGGATTCGACTTCACACAAAGCCGTCTGTAGCATCTCATCGTCCAGTGTTTGCTGCTTCAGCACTGAAAGCAGCACCTTTTTCACCAGCCAAATGAGTCTTTCCCACACTCAGCCAAAGTGGGCTGCGAATGGTGGGTTGAACAGCCACTTTACATGATTGGCCAGCAGAGCATTCTGGATGTTACAGTGGTCCATCTGGGACAATGCAGCTTCCAGTTCTGTCTGTGCACACATGAAGTTGGTACCACAGTCTGTTCTGATGGTCAGTACTGTTCCTCTTCGGCACAGAAACCGTCGAATAGGATTGATGCAGGAGTCTGTGTCCAGCTTGCTGGCCACTTCAAGATGGATGGCTCGGCTGCCAAACAGGTGAAGATCACTCCCCAACGTTTCACAAGGGATCGACCCCTCTTGACCTCTAGAGGTCCGAAGTAGTCAATGCCCACATGTGAGAAGGGTGGCAAGTCTGGGGTGACACGATCCTCTGGCAGGTCCGCCATTTTCTGTTCTCCAACTTAAGCCTGCATTCGTCTGCAAAAGACACAAGATTTTATTATTTTGCGGGCACAAGAGTTGGCAGAGGGTAACCAGAATTTCTGTTGTAGTCTTGAGAGCATGTGGTTCCGTCCTGAGTGTCCAACTTGCAGATGGACATCTTGCAGGATCAACCTGGATATGTGTGTTTTTTTGGGAAGGATGATTGGGTGCTTCAGACTCGCTGCGATAAGTGCTTTACCCATCCTTCCACCTACTTTTAGCATGCCCTCATCAATGAGTGGATCCAATTTGTATATGGAGCTGTCTGTTTTGACTGGCTTGCCCTTTCTTAATAGAGTCATCACTAGATCAAAGTAACGCTGTTGTTCATGGCGAATAATTGACTTCTCTGCTTCATTCAGGTCCTCGACAGTTAAGCCTTGTGGCTCATATTTTGGTTTGGATACAAGGTCAAGGACTTTACCTTTGTGTCTTTGAAGCAGAAGATTCTTAAGTTTCAGCAGCCATGCAACTGCTCTTTGTAATTTCCTCCAAGAGGAGAAATACAGTACTCCATTAGAGTGGTCGTAGCGTTGTTGGCTAGGCTAACAAGGTTTACAGTGATGTCCTTCTTTACCTCCGGATCTTCTGAAGGTACGTGGCCAAGATCTTGGGGTACAACAGGCCATTTGCTGTCATTCCTTGACAGGAAGTGGGGACCATGGAGCCACCTGGTGGACTTTAAAAGTGATTCTATGTGCAATCCACGAGACGAGTCATCTGCCTCCATTGATGTTCTTTGGAGAGACCATGGATCACCGCAATTCTCTTAGCCACGAAAGTATGGAATCGTTTAGTTTTCTTATGGATATACTTTAGTACAGATGTACTGTGTGTCCAGAATGTAGATGTCTTAAGTTCCATGTGAAGTTCCTTCTGCAGCATTCTGTCCACCTTTACAGCAAGCATTGCAGCTGCGAGCTCCAGTCTTGGAATAGTCATCTGTTTGAGCGGAGCAACTCTGGATTTTCCCAGCACGAAAGTGACATGAATATTTCCCTTCTGATCTGAAAGTCTGAGATAACTTACGGTTCCATACCCTGATTCACTAGCGTCACAGAAGTGATGGAGCTCAGCAGTCCTAACAGCAAAGTTCTCAGGCTTCATGCACCTGTCCACTTCAAATCTGCCAAGCTGGTCTAATTCTATGAGCCATCTTTGCCAGGGTCAGGCCATATCATCAGCAATTTCCTCGTCCCATCCATAATTTTCTTGGCAGAGCCTTTGTAGGATCTGTTTGGCTTTAAACACAAAAGGAGAAAGGAGACCAAGTGGGTCGTAAATCGAACTGACCTCAGAAAGGATGGTTTGTCTGGTTGGAGTTCTGGCCTTCACAGCTACCCGGAAGGTAAAAGTGTCTTTTTGAATATCCCACTGTATTCCTAATGCTCCCTCAATTGGTGGTTTTTCTCTGTCCAAGTCAAGTTGTTTGACGAGTGTGGCACGATGACTTTCTGGTATGGTTTTTAGGACCTCACAGTTGTTGCTGACCCATTTATTCAAAACCTTCAGCATATGCTTTTCTAAGCTCTCCAGTAAGAATGATAGCTTCTTCCACAGAGGCCACCGACTTTAGGCAGTCGTCGACATAAAAGCTATAATTTATGGTGTCAAGAACTTCTGCACTGTACCGATCTGAGTTGTCAACTGCAATTTGTTTCAGGGCAAAGTTTGCAATGCTTGGGGATGACACTGCCCCAAAAAGGTGAACATTCATGCGATAGACTTCCAGGGGCTGGTTGACATCTCCTTGTGGCCACCACAGGAACCTGAGAAAGTCACGGTGATGCTCCTGGACCCTCACCTGGTAATACATCGCTCCAATATCTGCCATAACTGCGATTCGCTCTTGTCTGAACCTTAGCAGAACACCCTAGAAGAGGGTTGACGAGGTCAGGTCCTTGAAGTAGTTCTGAATTTAGGGATTTACCCTGGAAAGAAGAAGAACAGTCAAAAACAACTCTAAGTTTGCCCTTTTGTTTATGGTACACGCCATGGTGTGATATGTACCATTCTTGGCCGTCATTCTTTTGATGTTGGTTTTGTGGCACCTTTTCTGCATAACCTTTCTTTAAGACATTCTCCATAGAGTCCCAATACTCCATGGCATAAGCAGAATCTTTCTTGATTTTTTTAGACAGCCCTAGTGCACGTTGTGCTGCCAGCTCATAATTGTTGGGTAAGGTTAGCTCTTTCTCCCGGAAGGGTAAAGGTAAGTGGTAGTGCCCATTTTCAAGAATGAGTGAATTTGTAGCTATGTCCATAAATCTTTTGTCCTCTACAGACATTTCCTTTTTCTCTTCATATTCCATTTCAGGAAAGTCATGATTGTATTGTTTGATGAGCAAATACTTGAGATTCTCGCGAGATCCGATTGGTCGTCACCATCACTGCTTCATCCTTCTCCATAGCAGAGCACGCATTGAATGGACCACTGACCACCCATCCTAAAAGTGTCTTCACTGCAAACGGTCCATTATCTTGGCTCTTTATTATCTGCCAGGGTTCCATTGCTTTTGGAACATTGATCCCAAGCAGAAGTTCAATTTTGGCATCAATCTTTGGTAAGTCGATTCCATCCAAAAAGGCCATTTTTCCAAATCCTGCTGTGTCAGTAGGTTTCCCTTTGATATGGGGATCTTTGCTTGTGTATATACCCTTGGTAGCTCAATGTACACATTGCCGTTTAGGTCACCAACTTGCAACCCGGTGAGCTCAAAACTCTTAACTGGTCTCTCTTAGCCCATGGTTCGCAGGATGATTTCAGTTCTGCGTCCGTTAATGTTCAGCTGGTTCATTAGGTTCTCTGTGCAGAATATGGCCGAGCTGCCTGAATCAAGAAAAGCATAGGTTTGGATGACCTTACTGCCTTTAGCAACTTTAACTTGAACTGATACTATTGCCAGCGCACAGTCCTTACTGGCCCCTGTTCAGTCAGCAGGTAAAACAAGAGCACTTTCTACAGGAGTTTTTCTTAGGCTTAGAAAAGACTGCTTTGACTCAACAGAAATGTGTATTAATGTTGGATGTTTCTTTTGGCAGATTTAGCAGTCCATTCTCCTATTACAGTGCTTGCTCATATGTCCCCTTTTAAGACATCCAAAGCAATGGCCATTACTTTTTAGATGTTCAACCTTTTTGTCATGTGGCTCAAATGTGAATTTTCTACACTCTGTGACTTGATGTTTGTCTTGACAGAAAGTACATGCAGGAATATCAGCATTGGTGTTGGTTTGCTGGATCACTGTAGATGTCTGTATGGACTTTTGCTTATCAGCTGGAGCCACAGTGGTAACAAAACTCTTCTTAAGTGTATTTGAACCAGAGACTCTGGGTTTTAACACTGTTCTTTTAATTGGAGAAGGATCTTTAATGTCTCCGAATACAGGATGTAGCAATATGTTAGACTGAGTCTAAGAATTCTACAAGGTGTTGGAATTGAATGCGGGTGTTCTTCTGCACAGATTCATACACTCAAGTTCGCCATCTTTTGCTGAGCTTGTAGGGAAACTTAGACACAAGCAGTTTCAAATTTGATGCTACATTCAATTCGTTCATGTATTCTCGGTCTTGCATGGCATTATAACATTCCCTCAAATATAAAGCAAAGGCCTGCAGTGACTTTCCATCGTCAGCTTTGATAGCTGTCCAGTTCAAAGCCTTTTGCAAATAGGCATTTGCAACTTTAATTTCATCGCCAAAATGTTTCTTTAGCAACTGTTTCGCTTCAGTATAGCCTGTGCGGGGGTCCATGTGCATACAACTACGCACAAGGTCTTTAGCCTGCCCTGAAGTGAACTGCTCCAGGAAGTAAAGCCTATCCTGACAGCTGCTTGTCTTGTCTTCAATTAGATACCTAAAAGCACAAATAAAAGACTGGAAAGATAGAGGGTCCCCATCAAACACTGGTACTTCTCTCTTCAGCAACAAGGAAATGTTCTGCTGCCTAAGCATAAGATCAGCAGACTCTTTTTGTCTTTGAAGCATCATACCTCCATCTACAGTATCATGACTGGACTCAAGTTGAGGGCTAGAAGAAGAAGCAGCTACCTGGCTGCTATGAATGTGCTTAACAGCTTTCTGTAGTGGTGTTTTAGGTACTGCAGCAACGGAAGCAAACTCGATGGCAGAAACATCAGCAAGAGTAGGCTCAGCAATAACATGCTTACTTTCTTCAAAATACAAGTTCATTGCATCGCCTGGCTGCTCACCATTGTCAGTTAGCACTTTAAGCTTAGCATCAGCAGCAGCTATCTGAGCTTGAATTTCCATCTGCTCTCTTTTTGATTTTAAAACAGCCTCCTCCATCTGTAGCGCATGCATGGCTGGTGGAGCCTTAGATCGTGCCTCCAGAGCGGCCTTCTCTGCTGCAGCTATTTTAGCAAAAGAAAACTTAAAAGATGCTTTGGAAGAGGATCTAGAAACATTGGATATGCTCTCTTTAGGATTGACAGTTGTTTGTAAATTACCCACGTCAGATCGACGTCATTTACAAGTCATTTTTGGACATCGAATGTTGGTCGACTGAAGGGGTTGTTTTGTAACGCCAGGCCAGGGCCGGCCCTAGGCATAGGCGACATAGGCGGTCGCCTAGGGCGCCATCTGCTGGAGGGCGCACTGCCGGCGCCCTCCTCCTCTGGAAATTTTTAAAAATAAAAATCATTAAATGTCTTGTGACGCCCACTTGCGCCCCATTTACGTTTTTGTCATAACAAAATAACTAGGGCTGTCAAAATTAACGCGTTAATGCGGATTAATCCATCATCATCACTATTAATCAGATTAAAAATTTTAACGCAATTAATCCATTTGCAGCGCAGAATTACTCAAAGTCCCTGAAACGTGAAAATGGATTAATCGCGTTAAAATTTTTATAATCCGCATTAACGCGTTAATTTTGACAGCTCTAAAAATAGCAAATAAAATAAAATAAACTAAAGTGACTATGTTTGTCACTTGGCCATTTACGTCACGTGACGTGAGGGCGCATCTTAAGTTAGCGAACGAGCGATCAGTAAGAAGAGGACAAGTGGTTATATGGCGTTCCATGTTCGTCTTTCATGACATCTGCCTGAGCCTTGATTAATTACGGGAATAAAGCTTTTGTTTTACATCCAATCAACGGAAGGAGCCATACGCCCTTTCTGAGTGTACAGAAGTTAAATGCATTAGATACTTTTCGTCAATAATAAAACCGTTCTGTTTTTAAACGGCACAGTGTAATAATTCTCGCCGTTCAATCATTGAACAGTAACCTTCTTGGTAAAACATATTTATACGACAGTGGGCTCCTTCTTGTTACACGTCTGTGAAGTTCCAGATAAATATTCATGAGAAAAGATTTTTACTTGAAATATTGAAAGCACTGAAAGATTCTTGTTGTTATGGCACTATTGTTGTTGTGTATTTATTACTCGAAAACCATGTTTCTTGCATCTTTTACTTACTTTACTTGTGACAGTTTTGATGTTGAAGTATTTATTACTTTAAATCCATTATTTATGTATATTTTTCAAGTTTCAGATTTATACCATCTATTTTGTTGTATTTCCTTTTATTTCATTTTATTAATGTTATACATTACCATATGTTTCCGTAAAGATTAAACAGTTGTGATGTTTTACCCAGCCATGCTCCTATTTTCTCAAGTATTTGTATTTCCTGAGGCCAGGGGGGGGGGGGGGGGGAGCGGCATTGAGCAAATTCGCCTAGGGCGCCAAAAAGGCTAGGGCCGGCCCTGCGCCAGGCGACGTCATTTTTTCGATGTCCACCGAACGTCCTTCGTGGACGTCGATGAGACCTCCATGTATGGGCTATTTATGGTCCAAAGGCGGTTCTTAAAGGAACAGTCCACTGTATTTTCATAATGAAATATGTTTTTCTATGAAATGAGACGAGGTAATACGTACCTCTCCGAGCTTTGAGCGACCACCCAGTCAGCCAGATGCGCTGCCACTCCTGTTAGCATTTGTAGCTAGACTCATTGTGGTCAACGGTATTTCCGGGGCTATAGTTAGATGCGACCAAAGTCTTCCACGTTTTTCCTGTTTACATAGGTTTATATGACCAGTGACATGAGTTCGGGTTCGGGTACGCAAATCCAAACGTGGCTTTTTCTATGCTGTGGGAAGTGCGTACTATAATGACAGGCGTAGTAACACCTTCTGCGCGCTTCGACAGCGCATTGATACCTTCACTTCTGATTTCTTTTCTCTCCCACGACCCCCCCCCCTAATTCCGTAAATACAACCAACGTGACTGCACTGCACTGCTTGGTACACAGTCCCCAGACAGCAAGTGACTCTGGATCGGATCCGCCTCCAAACCGTCAAATCTGTGTTTCAGTTAGACCAGTATTACGCCTCCGTTTCAGAACTGGGCCGCTTACAGACTGTGACACTGAAACTCACAGTCATTCAACGGAATCAAAGTGAGTCCGGCCCACAACTGTGGTACTGAACGCGCGAATTGTAGCGTTTTTTTCCCCCTCTTCCCCTCTTCTAATGGACCAGTGGCAGGCGTCAGGAGTCAGATGCTTCGACTGCGACGAAGAGCTGTAATAAATAATGGTAAGGCAAACAGTGTTGTGGTGAAAACAGTAATTAAGTGCTTTTCTTTACAAATAATTCCATAAAGATCAACCTTTTGAATTTATCAGCTTTAATAGGCCAACGCTTGTATATTTTTAAGCGGGGAATAGGTAATGTTAGCGAACTTCATGGATGGCTATAACGGTTTACACTAACGTTAGCCGACTTTAGGACTTTAACTTCCACCCAAACAGAAAGGGCTTCATATCCAACTGTTTGATTTATATCAGACCTACTTCGTCTGCTTTAGAGCAAGCTAACTTACCGTTAATTCGCTTCTCATTTCCTCTTTTTTTGCCTTTTTATTTTCCGATTTTAAAAGGGAGCGCAAACATATTTTGGGGAGTTTCGTTAGTGAGAATGGGGTTATTAAATATTAAAATAGCCAATGTGCTGTGTATGCCGGTATGTAGCGGCCCGATATGGCTACCGCCGTTATTTGCTATTACCATGTATGACAGCGCTCGAAATTAAACCACATTTTCTTGACTGGATGTACGCTTGACTTATTTTTGTCAGGTATTCAGCCTGTTCAGTCTCTGTTGTGTGTTGGATATCGCGGCTTAGGCCTACTTGGTTTTTAATTTGAGCACTCAAACTATCAGTGTAGTTTCTTTTAAATTTAATATGAAGGCCATACAGGAATTAGTAATAAATATACCCATATTATTATTGAATCCAGAAAGGTTTTAATGATAATAATTATGATGGAGATGTTGGTTTTATGCTTTTTTCCCATAAAGCAAATGCCGTCATAGGTGGAGTTGCAATGTGGTATCTCACTCATAAAGGTTATAATAATAATCTCAAATTATTTCCCTTCAGCTGCTGCTCTACCTCAGAACCTCTACCACCTCAGGGACCCAGCATTGTTGTTAGAGGTATTATTTCTTTTTATATCACTCCACAGACAAGTGGGCAACATGACAATTGCTTTGCCAAACTTTGCTATAGATACAGTATGAAAATGTTTGTATATGATGTTAAATTGTTCATGTCTGTGTTAAGTAGCAGTGTTTTACAAGAGATTCAAGACTTTGCTTCAAGTATGGAGTTGTCATTGGCTGAGTTGCAAATGTCCTATTAAAATTGTCCTATTATTTAATCTCAGCTGCTGTTCCACCTTCGTGCCCTCCAGGCCCTATACCAGTGGAAGAGCCACGGACCGCAGTACAGCAGAAGTACAGCAATTTTAAAACTTGTTTGGAGCAACTTCCGTTGGAGGCTGACTTGCAAATTGTGGCCGCTCACTTGTAAAGGGTTCAAAGACACCACAAGGAACTTTCATTTGGTGTTTTATTAATAATGATAAAAGCAATAACAAAATTTTCTTCACATGAAATATTTTATTAGCTGTTTTGACGGTGAAACTTGATATGATCAGTTGCTTGTTCCAGCTAATTTATGCAGCTGGATTGGCTCGATTTGCATCCGGACTGCAGTTTTTGTCGTGATTTGATTAAGAAATTTCTAAGGCTGTCCCCTGCTAAACAAATCTTGGTTGACCAACAGTCAGTTGTTTTTTCTGATAAAAAATTTTTATCAAAATTTTTAAACTTTGTTCAGAGCCTCCTATTCCAGCTGCCCTTGCAGATCCTGCCGCTACGCTTGAGAGGTTGAAGTATGGCAACACAATTGGCGGATGCTTGTATTTGACTTTATCATAATGCATTCTTCTTTGTAGGTTATGTTTAATACACCTGGTCCATCTCATTGAACAAGAGAATTTAAACATCTTCTGCCACGCACTCAAAGCAAAATCTTGGAAGTGACTTATAATGGAGAATATTTCAGCCATAAAATTGGATCTGCAGATGGTTTTCCAACATCTTCACAGCAAAACTCAACAAAAACTTCAAGTTTTGCCAACGCTCTTTAAAGTTTGTGCACTTTGACCTACAGCCCAGTAATGTCACGATGAGAAAAGAAAGCTTGTCCACATCAAACACTTCTCGTACGTTCTGTGCAATATTTGGTTACTTTTTAAATTTCTTGCACTTTTTAATTCAATTTTCTATTGAAGAAGCAGGCGTACTAGCCAGCTTACGTTGGTACCTCAGTTAGTCAGAATTTCTGTCAATATTAACAGCCTAGCAAGCAACCTACCATACCACAATGCTAACTTTTCCAAAAGAATAGGCTAACAAGGTTGTTGATGAGCTAAAATTACGTATACCTAGCTAATGTTGGCTAGAAACTTTAACTAGCCATCTAAGCTTGCTATATAACTGGATATATCCAAATTTCATTTGAATATTCAATTGGAGCACTTTAGTTACCTAATAATAAGCTCGGTAGCTAGTTAATTTTTTACCACTGTATTAAAAAACTGGCCATCACTGTTTATCTAATTACATCCACTTGACTTGCTGTTGGACTGCTAGACTTCAATTTCTTGTGCATTTCAAATCAATTGACCAGCAAAGAAGTGGTTCGAGGCACTCGTTGCCTCCCAGTTGACAGTCGCACTTGCAGCAACTTAACACTTATCTAGCCTGGTGACTAGCTAGTTAGCAAAGTGACAGCAGGGGAGGAAGTCAAATTCAAGTTAATGAACTAGCTCCCCTGCCTATTTATTTATTTATGTACTTATATACAGTCCATAGGTTTGAAATACATTGTGAAAGCAGGTAGAACCCGGCTCTCGTATTTGTAGCTCCAAATAAGAACTGACTTGATATTGCAGTTTATTTCCGTCTGCTTTCTCAGATGAAAAAAAGGCAAAAACGCATTATGGAGCTAATATATTAACCCCATAATGCCCCCCGTATCATATATGATAGACTAAATTTGAAGGACCATGTCTATCTGGTGTTATGGCCCCAATTTGTGATTACATTTACAACACAACAGCAACAGCAAAGGATGACAGACACAATTTAAAACTGAAACACATTTAATTAAACAGACAATAACAACTAACTAATCTACTATCTACAACTACGACCAAGATTGATTTACAAGAAAAAAACGAAATATTTACAGTCCCTTGTTTTGGTGGGGTGGCTTGATGATGTCCTGGGTGAGGATAATGCTCAAACACAGGCAAAAATCCACAAAAGAAACTTCACAGGTCTTGAACAGAAATGACAGGTCTGGTCACATGTATTCTTCTCCTTGCAATTTCTCCTACTACTTTACTGTCTCAATTCTACTCTTTATATACTCTTTTGCAGACCCCACCCACATTTAGACCTTTTTTTTGTATTCGGGGACTTGCCCCAGACATGTCTGAAACATGTCCAAACATAGCTCCAGTCTGAGCTTAACAAAAAAAGGTAAATGCTGCTATCTAGCAGTCTCTATTCACATTACACTGGTAAGAAGCAACACAACCACAACTGGTCACTGTATCATATCTGATACACAGTGCTGCCACCTGGAAGGAAGAAGTGAGACTACAAGAGTAGTCTCTCCCCTATTCACTCACTTCAAGGTAGTAGCTCCCGTGTGAATGGGAATTCATGAATTTCCTTGGACTTTGGCAGTGAAGTTCGGCATTCCAAGGTAAATATTACACAAAAACTTATTCTTATACATGTTAAGGGATAGCCTTCATTTCAGACACAATCAGGGAGCCAGTTTTGTGATCACCTGGGGTAAAATATTTGTTGTCATTGATAATCAAGGTAATTACATCTGCTCATACATATGCATTAGGGACATTCAAATCCAAAATTTCATGAAGTTATCTTCCTTCGTTAAAAAGTTACAGTACTTCGTTTAAGGTCACCAAATTTTGTAAATTTGACCGTTGCGGACTCTACCCTCAAATATTCAGGCATAAAAATAGTATGTAAATTACTTTAAAGCTTTGTATTTCTGTTTAAATACATGCCAGACACAATCAGGATGCCAATTCTTTGGTTATGTATGTTATGTCTGTAAACATGGCAAATACTTGGACACTGATTGAATTCTATACTGTCTAATAATCAGTTTGTGATACATGAATATTTTCCAGGTCGTTACACGCGAAGGAACCAACCCGTGTAAATACAGTTGAACATTATATGGCTCAGGGTAGTCAGAAAATGTGTTATAAATATTCACATGAAATTATTGCTGTTTTTGATGAAAGAAATAATACCACCTCTAAAAGCTAACATTTGCTGCATTGTCTAAAAGTTAACATTTTGTCTCTTTTTCTTTTTTTTTTTTGCAGGTTATTTGAAAAAGATATCATGAAAATTGGACGAGCAGTAAGAGGATGAAGATGATGGCCCACTCGTTATACTTTTTTGATTTTTTTAACTGTGTTCTTTCAGTGGTGTCCTAATATTGTGTAAACTCAATAAAAACAAGTATAAATGAACATCTACACTCAAAAAAATGAAACCCCATGAAATGTTAGATTTACTTAATAATGTTATGTCAACAGGTTCCGCACAATTGCTTTGCATAACCTTTATTTGACTTCTAACATTTTTTGGCCAGTTTAATTAATTGCATTGAGTGGAATGTACTTAACTCAGTTTTGTAGAAAAAGTTGACATAACATTATCAACCCCTTTCTGCAGATGTAGACGCTCGCGTCTATAGACCTGCAAATTTAAGCACTTAGTTACAGTACTCGACCACGAGATGGCACCCCTGGATCAGCTATTGAATTTTCCCAAGCAGGCAGAGCTGAAACGCGATTTGAGTATGGAGAACTTCCCTCCAATCCCTGTTTTTCAGGAGTTGCATGAATTAAACTCCTCAGCTAAGCCTGATGTGCAAACTGGTCAATATCCTTGCCCGTAGTATCGATCCAGTTGTTTAAAAAATTATCACTTGCGACAGAAAAAAACGTAGTACTCTGTAGCAACCATTTTAGCTACAGTGAGTCAATAGTATTCCAATTAGTGGTTAAAAAAATACGTTTTGTGAAGCAAAAAATCTGACATTGTCTTGATTCTCCCACATTCTACTGTCAATTACAGTCAGCACACACAAAATATGCATAGTTCCCTCCCATGGATTAACGCGTAGATTCCTCCATTGACAAATTCAGTGCTCCCTTCTATCAACCCAAGTACTGGTGTCAATAGCCAGTCACTCAATTAAATACTCAGATTCATCTGCGTAACTCAACAGTTATAGTTCACACCCTCGTGAAGCTTCCCCGGTAACAATGTATTAATTGACTCGTTTCTTATCCAATTCCCGAGTGTTTAAACTTTCCTCAATAACTTAAATACATCGATTGAACAATAAGAATAGGATACAAAGCTAAGTGTAAAAGTAAGGTCGGTTGTATTCTTCGAATGTTGGCCACGGTTGCGCAGCTGAAAATGATGCGATATCAAAGAAACGGACTCTCGAAACCTGCCTGAAGTGTTCAGTTTCATTTACGAGATAAATGTATGGACGCACTCAATGGGAATTACTCTGAATGAAACAGTACTGGAGGGTTCCTTCTACCCGATATATCTGTCTTTGGAGGAGGGCATCAATGAATGAAACAGGTTATACTTCTACTCTATTTGCATTTTGCACAATATGGCTTTTTGCTGTAGAATTTATACCGCGTTTAAAGACCTTGAATGTCGAGCTTTTCGTTTCTCCAAATGCATACAGCCCACGCAGATCGGTAGATCCCTGGGTACATTCATTACACCATTCAGTTGAATATGGAGGTATATGTCGTTAGATTTTTCCTGAAAGTGAAATTTCTGTTCTGTTAAAATAAGGTATATTTCAGAATTCAGATATTACTGAGTTAGTGAGTTTTTACCCTTATAAGGTGTAAGGTTATGAGCTCGGATGTGAGAGCAGTTAGCGTTTCATTACAGCGTGAATGTTATAGCTGTTTAATCAGCACTTTATTTAATGCTTCAGGGACTTCGAAGAAAAATGGACAATATTGTGAACTTTATAATGAAGAAAAGGCATGGTTTGTGTTTGGAGAGGTTACTGGTGACCAATGATGTTCAACTGCACTGATATTGATAAATTCATGCTAAACTCAACCGGAAAATCATTATTTCATGCTGAATTTCATGCCCCAAAAGTTAATTTCTGTTAAATATATGATTAATGTATGATTTGACAGTGAAACATTTTGATGGATCTCAGACTTTGGGGAGACACCTGGATAGCTGTCTAATTTGGCTCATAGCAAGCGGGTAATCTAGAATGTAATGTTCAAGATGAATTGTACTTTTGGTACATTTGGTACTTTTTTTTGTCAGTTTATGATTCCAGAAATGTATAGTTTTAAGCCCCAGCAGTTATTCAATTGTTATTTTTTGCTAATTCAAAGTTGAATTTTGATGAAGATTTTTTGTGTTTGCAGCCCCTTTTCTCCACAAAAATCATAAAAATAAACTGAAATACGATGGGATTCAAAATGCTTCAAGTGTCTAGACTCAATTGAGCCAATGTTTTTCTGTCTGTAAAGCTGCAATCTTGAATTATAAAGCCTTAAATCAGGTAACACCTAAATAGCCAGATTTGGCTTCTGCGCAAAGGGGTTAAGTAAATCTAACATTTCATTTTTTGAGTGTAGCTGTTGTGGAGTATGCTTACAAACAAAAAATCTACATTTTTGAGTGTTTAACGCACAATTATTCAATTAAGTGGATCTCAAAAGCAAAACTTGGAAAGTGGGCAATTTCATGTAGAGTCCGCAACAGTCTTCCCATAATATAAGCCATGTACAAAAAAAGTCCTTTTGTATCTGTGCTCATGACTTCTTGATAAACTAAACAAAATGCTAGAAGTACAATCAGTTATCATTACATTAGACATTGCAACAGGGCCTGCCATTTCCATTATGCAGAGTCCGCAACAGGTGTAGAGTCCGCAACAGACACACTAGTTTTGGTTGGGAGTTATACAACTGCAAAATTACTGTACTTAATTGAACAATTATAATGCTCATAATGCCTAAAGAAACAGACTTTTCATAAGTCAAGAAAATAACTTGTTTGATTGCTAAGTTTTCCTTTGTTGAACAGCATTTGTGCAAAACGATTTGATCGTGATCATTACTCATGTCAGTTGATTGCTTAGTTATAATAAATTTGCGTAAATTTTCTCATGTTGGTGTTGCTTTCATGAAAAGTCTGTTTCTTTAGGCATTATGAGCATCATAATTGTTCAATTTAGCCAATTTAACCAAAACTAGAGTGTCTGTTGCGGACTCTACACCTGTTGTGGACTCTGCATAATGGAAATGGCAGGCCCTTTTGCAATGTCTAATGTAATGACAACTGATTGTACTTTTGGCATTTTGTTTAGTTTATCAAGAAGTCATGAGCACAGATACAAAAGGACTTTTATAGTACATGGCTTATGTTACGGGAAGACTGTTGCGGACTCTACATGAAATTGCCCACTTTCCAAGTTTTGCTTTTGAGATCCACTTTATTGAGTGCTAAACACACATTTATTCAATTATGTTGATTTTTTGTTTGTAAGCATACTCCACAAGCGCTAGATGTTCATTTATACTTGTTTATATTGAGTTTACACAATATTAGGATAGTACTGAATGAACACAGTTAAAACAATGCAGCAAATGTTATTTTTGACTGGTAGGTATTATTTGTTTGATCAAAAACAGCAATAATTTCATGCATTTCATAAACGATTAATCAGGTGATTTTAAGGCCCATTGTCAGCAACTGACAGTCCTCTGCATCAATCTCCTGTTATGGCTGCTAATCCAAGTTTAGCATTTTATAAGGCTAATTTATCATTAGAAAACCCTTCTGCAAATGTGTTGCACAGCTGAGAGCCGTTGAACTAATCAGGGAGCGCAAAAGGGAGCATGGCATTCTTGAGGTTGGTTTGGTACCTGAAGCAAAAGCAGTTGTTTGTTTGTTTACAGGCTCATAATGGCCAGAAAGAAAGAACTTCCTTTAGAGACCCATCAGTCTATTGTTGTGCTTAGAAAAGAAGGCTATTCAATGCGAAAAATTGAAAACCTGAAATCGCTAACCATGTTGTCAACTACTCCCAAACTGGCAATAACAAGGACAGAAAAAAGGAGTGGGAGGCCCTTATGCACAACTGTGCAAGAAGACAAATATCTGAGAGCGTGTAGTTTAAGACAAAGTCGCCTCACAGGTTGTCAACTAGCAGCTGCGCTAAATAGTTCCCGTCAAACACCAGTTTCAGTATCAACAGTGAAGGTGTTTTTTGATGAAGGCGAAGTTTGAAGTACATATTCATCATTTTCCATTAAAATAATTATTTCTAATTCAGACAATGTCAGCATGTTCTGTTCATTTGTAATATTTCCTATTCAGACTAATTTCATGTGTGTTTCCATGGAAAACAAGAACATTTCCAAGTGATCCTAAACTTTTGAGCGGTAGTGTACGTTGGCGATTTACCTTTTTGAAGTCAAGGAGCTTCAAAATGGACCATTTAAATTTAAAATAGGCATTTAATTTCATTTTTCCAATGAAATGTGTTTGCGAATGGGTAGGAGGACATGTCTTGCGATATGCCCCAGGGCAGTGAACGCTATTGGCGCCTCCTTCTGAAATCGTTATGGAAAATAAAAAGCGGATAAAGAATTTGGCCTTGGAATTCTTTCCATGTTGACAATATTTTATTAGACACTCGGACTAGTTTGAAGACAAGTTTACGAGTTCGTCGTAATTTTTACTTTTGTGTGCACTTGCGAGCTACCGCAAATTTCAAACCCTGTTATTATCTTGTAAGTGAGCACTGAATCTACCCTTAAAAATCTGTCAATTGGGCCCTGATTCTTCTGTTTGGCCATCTCTCTGCCAGCCGTCTGCACATCAGTTACACTCGTGTCACAGCGGATTGCAGTGACGACCACCTCAGACGATTCCCGCGAATTGGCTATGTCAGGGAGCGGGTCGAGAATGAAAGTTTGCTATTCTGACAGTAACATATGGGGGGAGGGGACGTATTTAGATACAAACTGAATATCCATCTGCAACCATTTGGCCTCCACAGGCCATCTTGAATATTCATAAAGTACAGCGCCCCCAATAGACCCACTTCCGTCAATTCAATCAAAATGGCACTTGCACTGTACATTGACAGCACTATGGCAATTTAATTGCCTGATTGTGAAAAAAAAATCAAGCAGTTATTGAGAAATAATTTTTTTTTAATTTCTCAGTCCTATCTTTAACATTGTAACCAAAATTTCAAGGGCTAATAAAACAGACAAAAATGATTCAATCAAAAATCAGAGAAAAACATCTGGAGAAATGTTCCTGTAGTATGTAACAACAGGGTATATAATATATAATAACAGGGTTCTAAAACGGTCGCTATTTCGGGCCCTGGTGTCCGTCGTCCGGAACATTTTTTATCTTTTTTTGGCCAGATGAATTTTTGTGTAAATTTGCAATAAAATACAGTGCTGTCCACAATTATTGGCACCCGTGGTTAAGATGTGCTAAAAGCCTTAAAATAAATTCAATTTTTATTGCAGAAGCACACTCTCACACTGAAAATTGTAGAAAAATGTAACCTTCAATTTAAGTGAATTTTAAGGGAAAAAAATCCCTGACTGAGAAATAATTATTTTTCATAAAATCACCTGTTCCACAATTATTGGCACCCCTAACAATTCCTAGGAAATAAATGTAATTGAAGTATTTCTACAGTAGTTTACGAAGTTGATCAGAGTATCTAGGAACATTTATTTAGTATTTCATCACAACCTGTTTCCCTGGGGTATAAATATGACGCGACACAGAGGTCATATCTCTTATCCTCTCTTCAACATGGGAAAGACAAAGGAACACACCATTCAAGTAAGGCAGATGAGTGTCAACCTTCACAAGTCAGGCAATGGCTACAAGAACATAGCCACTTGCCTGCACCTGCCCATATCTACTGTCAGAGGAATTTTAAAACTACTGGAACAGTGGGAAACAGGCCTGGACGAGGATGCAAGGTTATTTTGCCACCACGCACAGTGAGGAGGAAGGTAAGAGAAATAAAAAGTTCTCCAAAGCTCACTGTTAAAGAATTGCAACAGATGGTAGCATCTGGGGGTCACAAAGTCTCCAAAACAACCATCAGGCGCTATCTACATGCCAACAAGCTGTTTGGAAGGCATGCACGGAAAAAACGTTTTCTCACTCACAATCATAAACGCAAACATCTGGAGTTCGCTAAGCGGTACTGGGACTTCAACTGGGACCATGAGGTTTGGTCAGATGAGACCAAGATTGATCTTTTTGGCAACAAACACTCAAAGTGGTTCTGGCGGAACACAAAAGATGAGTATGCAGAAAAGCACCTCATGCCCACTGTGAAGTATGGGGGAGGATCGCTGATACTGTGGGCCTGTTTCTCTTCCAGAGGCCCTGGGAACCTTGCTGGGCTGCATGGCATCATGAACGCTTTGAAATACCAGGACATTTTAAATCAAAATCTGGTGGCCTTTGTCGAAAGCTGAAGATGGGTTGTCACTGGGTCTTTCAGCAAGATATTGACCCTAAACATGTGGCCAAATCTACACAGAAATGGTTCACCAAAAACAGAATCAAGCTCCTCCCATGGCTATCTCAGTCCCCAGACCTCAACCCCATTGAAAACCCCATTGGAGTGAGCTGAAGAGGAGAGTGCAGAGGAGAAGACCCAGGTCACTGGATGATTTTGAGAGCGTGCAAAGAGGAATGGTCGAAGATCCCACTTTCTGCATTCTCCCATCTTGTGAAACATTATAGGAGAAGATTAGGTGCTGTTTTGTTGGCAAAAGGGGGTTGTACTTAGTATTAACATCAGGGGTGCTAACAATTGTGGCACACGTGATTTGATGTAAGAGAATTATTTCTTAATGTGGGATTTTTTCCCCACTGAATAAATGCACTTGAATTAAAGGTTGGATTTTCCTCTTTTATTCATTGTGGTCCTATATTATTTAGAAAAAAACTGAATTTAGTAGAAGCTAAAGAACACATCTTAACCAGGAGTGCTAATAATTATGGAGGGCAGTGTATCGTGAAAAGACGTCTTTACGAGTCCAATTTGAATGTCGGGCTTATGGACACTTGGATTATGCCACACGAGCAGTATGGAGGTATTTTGTGGTTTTTAAATGTTGTTTTTGACATTTGAAAAAGTGGTCTCCATTGATTTCAATGGATTTGGATTTGTGTTCAATGCTGTTTTTCTTTGTAACTCCAAAAGTGTTTTGATGAATAAAAAAAATTCATCGACCCTTCGATTGGCCTTGGGGTGAGTAGATGATGAGTGAATTTTTATTTTTTGGGTGAACTTATTCTTCAAGCACTTGTTTGCTCATACCCGTGTGATGCATTTTTGCGACTTCACAGATCCCATGGAGGTCGAGGGCAATAGTCACTGACCACGTTTGTTTACATTGTGAACACAATCAACCAACATTTTGTACTATTCTCAGGTTGATTAGGACAACTCATTAATTCATATTATTACACGGCTTTGTTGAATATTCTCTTCTGATGGGTAAATCACAGCATTCTGTGCTCTGATATTTCTCTAGCCCTATTAATTTATATTATTTTCTGCACCGGTGTCTGAGTGTTTCCCCTCCCTTTATATTCCGGCTCAGCGGATGCTGAGGCAGACTTGACTTCAGTGCAGAGCAGTCCTGACTTAACATCAGACCAGTCCAGACTAGTCCAGACTGGCAGACGTTTCTTGGCTCTTTCGGCGCCAGCTGCGCCCCCGAGCCATCTGCACCAGCTGCGCCTCCCAAGCCCTCTGCAAATAAGTGTCCCTGTTCGTCCAGAGTCTGCCATCTGCGCCAGCTGTGCCTCCCGAGTCTGCCATCTGCGCCTCCCGAGCCTGGCATTTGTGCCAGCTGTGCCTCCTGTGTCTACCATCTGCACCAGCGGTGCCTCCCCAGTCTACCATCTCTGCCAGCGGTGCCTCCCGAGTCTGCTATCTGCGCCAGCTGTGCCTCCCGAGCCCTCAGCGTTCCCGAGTGCCCTACTTTGTGTACCCTCCTAACGTTCCCGAGTGCCCCAGTTCGTGTACCCTCCTAGTGTTCCTGAGTGCCCCAGTTCGTGTACCCTCCCAGTGTTCCTGAGTGCCCCAGTTTGTGTACCCTTTCTGTGTTCCCGAGTTCCCCAGTTTTTAATAGTTTGCCAGTCCCTGAGTTGTTCCCTTTTCAGCGCTTGTGCGCGGTGATTATTTTGGCCTGTGTGCCACGTTATCATGTTTCCCGAGTTTTGAGTATAATTATTAAAATCTGGCTTTCTATGCAATTGGTGTCTCTCCCCCCCTGTTCTGTGTGTGTGTATATATTTCCGTATCAAAGGTCCTGATCGCTGTTTTTGGATTTTCATTCACCTCGCTGTATATTTTCCGCAATGAGTTCAATACCACCTCCTTTTAATTTTAATCTCTCTCTCTCTCTCTATCTCTATCTATTACAGGCTTTTAAGGAAAATGGAATACAACTGTGTTCACCCACGTGGATTTAAACTACCGTTCTGTGTTGCTGTGAGGTTTTTTATTTTCATTTATTAAAAAAAATACATTTTAAATTATTTAATTTTATTCAGTCAACAAATGAATATTTAAATAAACAATGGATTTGGAATGAACTACATTGTTCTGGTTTTTAATGCATCAAGCTATCGCTGTCCTTAAATGCTCTGATCTGTCCTGCACCTCCGCAGTGTGTCTGCAGCCTGAAGAAATGTTGGAAACTGCTGAAATGTAAACACAAGACTTTAAAGCTGAAAGTAAACAGTTTAAGGAATTCTGACTTTTCAGCTGCATCATGACAGACTCTGTTCCGCTTCAAGCCAGCTGTAAAAAAAAAAAAAAAAAAAAGGTGCATTGGAGTCAATGAGGTTGATTCATCTCTCTCTATGGCTTTGCACGTATATAGGTGAATGCAGTGCATGCTGAGAAATTAGCTTTATGGCGGAGCAAACATGGCAGGCCACATTGGCAGACTGCTGCAGCTGTTGAATGCTTACAGCTCACAGTCAGTATCTCCCCCAGTCCGAACTGTACAACGCTGACCTTGCCAAGTAGTGAAATGCTACTTTTCGTAGCTCTCTGCTCATTTCTGTGCACTATGACTTCGCTAGCTAAATAGCTAATAATAGCAAGCTGCAAGATATTGTTAACACATGTTGTGATATTATTCACGGCTTCCTTTTTATTTGTGCTATTATTAGCTAGTTAGCTCGCGCACTCACTGTGCACGGAACATGTTCAGAATGGGTCGAACTTGAGTTTTGAAATTGCCATCACTGCAGATGACACAATTAATAGCTAGCTGACGTTAACTATTGAACTACTCAATGAGTATGGAAAAATTATGTCTGCTGGCTCAGCAAGGATGGCAGTTACGGCCATTTTGATACCAGTATTTTGCCTGTTTTAGATACGATCGTAAATATATCTAGGTAGTGCGAACAGTTGCTTGTATATACAGGACTTGGAGCTCTGTGCTTTGCAATTTTTTATTGTAACGTGTTCATGGACCTACCCTGCGTAAAGACCGGTCTTTGCTGCCCGAAATATGCTCTCTTGGAGCTTGTTTGAGCGACTGTACAAACAGCGATACCAAAAATTCTTTCACTGAGTTTGACGCAGAAGAATTAGATTTGTCTAACAGTTGCATCGATCCTAATCTGAACGATGATCATGCTGAAGCCAGGAAAAAGTCCAGCAGAGGGCAGAATGGAACCGCAATACCGCTATGCCACAATTTTGCTGAGCCATTTGAGTTAATGGTTTGGTCCAACGGCAATTTTAGCTAAGGCGTCTCTTACATACTACTGCCTCTACCTCAAAGATAGTGGGTCCAATCTACGAAATGGAGATGCCACACTAAAGAGGAGAGTCCGCTGAGCAAAATATGGCAAAAGTGTGCATGTAATGGCAAAAATGTGGGAACAAGAGTAAGTTATAGAACTTTTTTCAGTTTTCCAACCGGAATTTTCTGTGTCATTTAATGTAGGAGTTAATTGAGAATCGGTTTGTGTTCCTGTCACTTTTCGGCTCATACTGCCAAAATTGTCTCATGTCTGTCCAATTGCTTGCATAGTTACCTTTTTGTGACCAGCATAACTTGGATACAAGAATATTTATGTGGAGTGAAAACTGTGGGACTTAGAGCAAGTTTAAGAGAAGACTTCTTCACGATTTTACAGCTGTTCAACACTCTAACCGTGAGGTCACCACACTGTAAGTTCCCAGAATGTATTGTAACAGTAATCATTTAAATATATATAATTAGAAAATGATAGAAGTTATGAAAATTTTAACAGAGAAGTAATATAAGCTTTAACTTAAGTAGTATGAATGATATTTCTTGCTAAAAGTATGACAGAGTAAAAAAAAAAATAGCTGAATCTACTGAATCCGCAGAAAAATGGCTTGATTTAATGAGACCCCAAAAATGACTTTTAAAATTAAATATCTCAAAAACTAAAAAGAAAATCAAAAATATGTACAGATGCAGTGTAATTCTGAACAAGCTGAATTTTTTAAAGTGAACAGAATCAATAGCTTAAACGGTGTAGGAGGAGTTCATTGGCTAAATTTAGGGGGAAGAAGAAGAAGTAGTAGGAGAGTAGAATGTGCTGCTTCTTCTGAAGCAAGCACAAAATTTGACTGATTCTGATACAAACCATGACCAAATAACCACAAAATGATCATCCAGTATGGAGCTGGCCTAGTGCTGACACAGATACTAAGGATTCCGGGCAGTTCCGGGCCAGATCCAGTACAGTGCTGATCCAGGTCTGGTACCCCTTTGGCAAAATGACCAGAAATCATTGCATCTGTTTTTTGGAGCTGGCCTAGTGCTGGCCCGGAAGTGGAAAAACGGATACGTGCCAGCATTGGCCCGTTGTGCCAAAAGACACCGGCCCAGATCCGTTTGCCAGATCCGGCCCGGAAGCTATGGTGGCTCCAGGCCGGATCTGGCCCGGATTAATTTTGCTGTCTGGGTCAGGAAGCCAGAGCTTGCAGAAAATTATAAGTAAGGGATATTTAACGAGAAGGTGTGCATTCCACGAGTTGATTATCCCGCTTATACAATGGTCATTTGCCAGCAATATCAAATCGCAGCATTAATCTGAAACGGAGATTATGCATAACCCAACATTATGCGCGATTATGCGAACTGTGGCTTACTTTCTACCCACAATTACAATGAACTTATGACGGTTTCCGAAGTCAGCGAGCTGAAATCAGTCTGCTGGCATAGCACGTAGCTAGAGAACTGTCAGCAGTCGCTGATACATGAAATGGACTCGTTAGCTTCATTTGTAACCGTACTCAATTACAATCTTTTAATGGATGAAGCCTGATTTTTTCGCTGCTATAATATTTACGGTTGTTATCGCTTGAGTACGAGTCAGCGAGGTGAAATCAGTCTGCTGGCATAGCAGGTAGCTAGCGAACTGTCAACAGTTGCTGATACATGAAGTGGACACGTTAGCTTCATTTGTAACCGTACACAGTTACAATTGTTTGATGAATAAAGCCTGATTACTTCGCTGCTACAATATTTACGGTCATTATCGCTTCAGTACCCATTGCAGGACGCACTTATATGACGCCGCTAAATTTAGTGGATATAAATGAGCTGCTAGGTTTCTGTTGTACCCAGTCAAATATCAGCTCTAACATTGCTATGGTTACAAGTTGGGTAGTGCATGAATTTCGAATGGTGAAACGACCGTAGCCGAACTACCTGTGCGGTTCCACGGTTTTAATGCATACCTGCCAGCTGCCAGCCAATTAGAAAAATTAGAAAAATGTATTCACCCAGACCATGGTATAAAAGAAAATAATCAAGTGTGCTACTATGGAACATTTTCAAATGGAGGACATAGATGCCGACGACTGGCTTGTGGCGGAGCCGGAGCCATATCTATTTGAACCGGAATATACCGAGGAGGAGCTAGCCGAAACGGACCATGAGAGGGAAGAAGAAACAGACGAAGATGAATCGTATGTGAAGAAGTGAAGTGAAGGTTCGCAAGCTACGTGCTTTGCCAGCAGACTGATTTCACCTCGCTGACTCGTGCTCAAGCGATAATGATCGTAAATATTGTAGCAGCGAAAAAAAATCAGGCTTTATCCATTTTTGCTTTCTTGCTTGCTGGCTATTTCATCCAATGCTGGATGAAGCCCTCCTTCAGCCTTTTCCATTCGGATCTGATCCTTGCTGTCCTTGCCCATGCTGCCGTGCCCATGTAGGAGGTGATGTCATCTCTCCATCGTCTTTTCTGACGTTCTCTCTTTCGCTTTCCTATCCTGGGTTGCCATTCTGTGAGCCTTTTGGTCCGTCTGTTGTCATCTATTCTTAATAGATGTCCCGCCCATTTCCTTTTTGATGTCTTTATCTTTTCCATTATATCTGTCACCTTTGTTTTCTTTCTTATTTCGGTGTGTCTGACTTTGTCTTTACGCGACAGGTATAGCATTTTTCTCTCCATAGCTCTCTGTGTTGTTATTAGCTTTTGTTGTAATTCGTGTGTTGTTGTCCAAGTCTCCGCCCCATAGACAATTGTTGTGAGGACACACTGATTGAACACCTTTCTTCTTAATGACATTGGTATATTCTTATCAATAAGAAGCTCCTTGTGTTTACCATAGCTTCTCCATCCTGCCTTTATTCTAGTTAAGATTTCCTCCTCAGTGTTGTTATCCATCATCAGTGTCTGCCCCAGATATTTGTATTTATTCACCTGCTCGATAAGGTGGCCTTCAATGGAAAGGGTTTCGTCTGTTTCATGATTAACCATGTATTTTGTCTTTCCTTTGGGCATTTGTAGCCAAACCTTCTGGCTTTCAGTATTAAGATTATTTAGCTGCTTCTCCATATCTTTGACTGATTTGGTGATCAGTGCCACAACATCGGCAAATAGTAAATCTGTGAGCATTTCTCCATCTACCCAGATACCTCTTTCTTCCAAGTTGGCTTTCTTAAATATCTCTTCCATTGCTGTGGTGAAGATCTTGGGAGAAAGTGTATCGCCTTGCCTAACGCCTCTGTTTATCCTTACCACGTTAGATACGTCATTGTCAAGATGTATTTTGGCTGTTGCATCTGTATTGATGACTTCCAGGATGGTGATATATGGCCTTGAATTCCAGTCTTTCTAAGTGCGTCAAACATGTCTGTGTGGAATCAAATGCCTTCTGGTATTTATCCATTAAAAGATTGTAATTGAGTACGGTTACAAATGAAGCTAACGTGTCCACTTCATGTATCAGCGACTGCTGACAGTTCGCTAGCTACGTGCTATGCCAGCAGACTGATTTCACCTCGCTGACTGCAGAAACCGTCATAAGTTCATTGTAATTGTGGGTAGCAAGTAAGCTGCAGTCCGCATAATTGCGCATAATGTTGGGTTATGCATAATCTCCGTTTCAGATTAATGCTGCGATTTGATATTGCTGGCAAATGACCATGGTATAAGCGGGATAATTAACTCGAAGGTGAGCATTCCACGGTTTGAATGCTCGTTGCGGAGGCAACCACCCGACGCGAACTCCGCGTCATGCATTAAAACCATGGAATGCACACCTTCTCGTTAATTATCCCTTACTTATAATTTTCTGCAAGCTCTAGCTTCCTGACTGTGTACCTAGTAGTGCAGTGCAGTCACGTTGGTTGTATTTACGGAAGTAGGGGGGGGTCGTGGGAGAGAAAAGAAATCAGAAGTGAAGGTATCAATGCGCTGTCGAAGCGCGCAGAAGGTGTTACTACGCCCGTCACTATAGTACGCACTTCCCACAGCATAGAAAAAGCCACGTTTGGATTTGCGTACCCGAACCCGAACTCATGTCACTGGTCATATAAACCTATGTAAATAGGAAAAACGTGGAAGACTTTGGTCGTATCAAACTACGGCCCCGAAAAATACCGTTGACCAAAATGAGTCTAGCTACAAATGCTAACAGGAGTGGCAGCGCGTCTGGCTGACTGGGTGGTCGCTCAAAACTCGGAGAGGTACGCATCATCTTTTCTCATTTCATAGAAAAACATATTTCATTATGAAAATACGGTGGACTGTTCCTTTAATGGACGTCTTTTCAACGTCAAATTTAGACAAAATTTTACACTAAATTTTATTCCGTATTATTTATATTATTCTACACTATAGTATTATTAAAAAAGAGGGTGGACACATTTGCTGCAGTTTATTTTCCTGCAGCTGTGTTTCTGCCACAAAACTCTGAAATAGGACTAGACAATTCCCCCCCCAAAAAAATCAATTTACTTGTCTAAGCACCAGATACCAGAAGCAAACAAGAGGTGCAAACTGGCTCCTAAAACAAGCCAAGAAAATTAAGTGCCACGTCCTCCACCCTATGGAAACATGGGACAAAAGTTATATACACACAAATAAATGACAAATCCAATACACATGTTCGTCTTTATTAAATAGTAAAACCAAACAAAAAGGCAACATCGTGTGTGTGTGTGTGTGTGTGTGTGCGTGTGTGTGTGTGTGTGTGTGTGTGTGTGCAATGGAACATAAATGGGATCAAAATCTCCGTCGACACTCTCTTATGAGTCATTACGGCGCAAATCCTCCACCGCCACGTCTTTGCGGCGCATGCTTTAAATGCTCAGTCACAAACGCCTTAATGTTTTCTTCCGTTGCTGTGGCGTCTGATTTCATGAGTCCTTCTGCAAATACACAAACAGAGAAACAATGAATGGTAAAGAAATAATATGTGCAGTCATAAACTCCACTTCCCACATTTGCAAGCCAATAGTTTAGAAGGTGCTCTTTGGACAAAATCGGCAAAATACTTCAAAGCATAAAAAAGCAGAGTGTCCAAGGCAACTCTTCTTCAATTGAAAAGCTTTTCATTAAACAGCTAGTTCATATTCGAACTCACAGAGCCAACATGTTTCAGACGCAAAAGGCCATTGTCAGGGTATAGAGGTCACATGCGTAGTGTCTAGATAAGACAATTCCAATTTATGTCAGCTGTGTAATTAAAACAAAAAATCATAGTCAAACAGCTCATCAGCTGAAGGGTTACATCAATGAAATCGACTCGCGTCATCGCCTGCATTCCACAATTACGTACATAATTACATACATGGTTCAGACACATCAAGTTTTTTAATAACATACATAATATGCATCAGAGAGAGAAAGCAAATTTATAAAACTTTAGGTCAATACACACGTATAACATTAAACCAATATTCCAATTAATCAATCATTTAATTATAGAAACGCCACCATGTCCAATGAGTCATTTAGACCAGGGAAAATCATTGCCTGCAACTTATAGATCCACCTGCTTTCTTTTTTATTTTGAATCCTCTGCCTATCCCCTTTTCGATGGGTCAAAGGCACGCAGTCTATGCAAATGGCTGTAAATGCAGCAGAATTATCATGAATATCCTTAATATGCTTCGCCATCGCGTAATCGCTATTGCCAATTTTGATTGCATATTTGTGTTCTGCCAAACAATCCTGTGAACGGCGTTTTGTTCGACCCACATAAGTGTGATGCCTTGAAGTTAAAAAAAAAAAACGGTACTGTACAAGTGTTTGCTTGTTTAATCTTGTAGCATAACTCTGGAAATTGGTTGCATTACGGGTCATCACAGAACGAGGATAAATGCCCTGTTCAACCATTCTAGCGCCCTTAAAATGTATTGACATTGATAATATGTGATGTTGTATTAGCTGCACCTGTCATAGACGTCCAGATGACGTCCAAAAATAACCCAGTTCAAAGGTTAAATGTTGAACGTAAATATGACGTCCAAGTCTGCTCATTGTTGGACCCAATTTCGACATCCAGAATTGGTTATGGACCAACGAACCCAATATAGACGTCATCCGCATGTCGTCTCGACGTCCAATGTTTATTGGGTATGCTGCTGTACTATTTTCCAGGTTTTAACCTCTTTCATGAAGTAATTGAAATGTGTAATTCTAGGCTCATACGAATCCATATGGTCTATTACTTTATCTTCCTCACTAAGAAGATCTTGCCCTAGTTTATGCACACATTTAAAGTCATTTATATAGCTCGGCAATGCTTCCATGTGCTTATCGACCTGATCAACGTCTCCATTATCGGCAAGTAGTGCTTTAATTTCGTTGATCTTTCTGGTGCACACTCCTGATTTCCCCCTGCGAGTTGCAGTGAGCGATTTTAACAGCCTTGCGGCTTCCTCAGCAGTCTGAGGCTCTGAGTCAGTCATATTGCTAAACAGTTTACAGTTCATGGGTAAAAGTCTCTTCAAAACATTCAAATCGATAGTTCTCAAACCACAAAGCGTTAATGTCTATGTCACCGTCTAATTTATACCATGCCAAATTTAAAACATTTCCTTCCAAGTTCCAACGTAGGCTGTTCCTTCATTGCATGGTTGACATTACTCACGACCGCGTTGTTTCATTCATTAAGCCGCGTCCTTCTGTTTCGGCGTCAACCAGCAAACTTTTCACACCGATGTAATCCACAAAGACATCCACGATATAATCTACAAAGGCAAAAAAAACTATAATCCACTTTGAAGTCCTTCGAAACGTCAGTCTTCGGAAAAGTTTTAAATTACCACCTGCCGTTTGGCGTCCCCCTGACGCACGAGAGGAGGTCTATGTGTCTACGTGATCACGTAACCCCAACAGGTAAAGGAAAGTAAGTAGCAGTACTACCGATGCAGGCTAGATCAAAAGGCATTTTATAATATCATAACTTAAGATAATACAATATAAATTAATAATGCTAACGATAATTTATAATTGGCTCAAAATATGGCTCCAACAGAGAGTCTTATTCCAAAGACAAAGACAACCAGAAGACAGTCGCTACCAGAGTCTAAGATGCTTTCACTCTGGACGCAAAACGCATATTTCGTACGGCAGATTACATTCAAAGGCAATGCAAAGACGCGAACGTCTTTGCATTGACTTTGAGTGTAATCTGTTGTGCCTAATATTCGTTTCTCGTCCAGAGTGATATCAAGATCAGCCTAATCAGACTGCACTGGAACAGGGGCGAAGCTGGAACCGGGAATTGGGGTGGCACAGACACGTCCCTTTATGGCAATTAGGATAGTCCTGGCTAGTTCTCAATTATTTTTCTTTATTGACGTGTTTTCCAATTATCGTAATAGGCAACTGAAGACATGGTTTCTCATGCAATCTAACAGCGATGAAGTCATGGGGTAAATTCCATAAAACTAAGAATTGGGTGGACGTAACATCTGTTTTAAAGAATTATTAGTCCTGACCTGTTCGCAGTCATTTTCATGATTAACAGAATGTTCACTCCAAGAGCGCTTCGCACTTAACAGGTGCTGCTTGTTCTCCCCGATTAGGTAAGACGACAATCATTCATCTGGACGCGTTTGCATAATTTAAATCAACGTCAAATAGAGCCGCATGCTTTTTACAGCCTATTTCACTGCCGAGTGCCACTTTTTTCCTACTCAATACCGAGAGTAATTTTGAATAACGTTGATTTAAATTCAGCAAACGTGTCCATGAATGATTGTCATCTTACCTAATCGGGGAGAACAAGCAGCACATGTTAAGTGCGGAGCGCTCTCGGAGTGAACATTTTATTAATCATGAAAATGACTGCGAACAGGTCAGGACTAATAATTCTTTCAAACAGATGTTTCGTCCATCCCAATTCTCAGTTTTACTGAATTTACCCCATGACTTCATCGCTGTTTGATCGCATGAGAGACCGTGTCTTCAGTTGCCTATTACAATAATTGGAAAACGCGTCAATAAAGAAAAATAATTGAGAACTAATCAGGACTATCCTAATTGTCATAAAGGGACGTGTCTGTGCCACCCCAATTCCCGGTTCTGGCTTCGCCCCTGCACGGGAAATAATTACTTGTCCGATTTCAGCGTCCCATATTAACTTTCTAAATGTCATTCAGTTTACTTGCAACTGTCAACACATGCCGATCGACTTGCCATTACAGTAACTTCCATTTAACATTAGCTCACTGGGTTAAGCTGTGTAGCAGGCAGTTAAATTAGCGGGCAAACATTCCTTACCGAGTGTATTTGTAGGGTCAACCAGGGGCGTCACTAGACCTAATACTGTACTGGGGCGCAGCTGGGGCACAAATAATGCGAGCGCGCAAAGCGCGCGAGGAAAAATTTTCTTAGCACTAATTTATCATAAAAAAGCATAAATAGTGCTTCAAATTATACATTCATGTCAGATTATCTTGTTGTCTGGATCTATGATTAACCACCTGAAATGGACTGATGCATTTGGCCTACTTGTGCACTTTATCTAGACCTCTAAACCTGGTACAAGCAAAAAAGGATTCGCAATGAAATATTTATTGTAGCAAACATATGTAAATTGAGCATTTGCAGCAGTACAGTAAAACAAAACACTAATGCACCCCTGTAACTGGGTTTTAAATTACTTCTATTTCAGTAAAGTGGCCCGTGCTATTGCACATACAGTCCACAAAACTATAAAGCCATATAGTAGTGCATTAATCAATAATCAGAGAATCATTTTTGAGAAGTAAGCTGTAACATCTCATTTTCATTTTTACAAAGCAGTCAATTATTGTCGGCTATAACAGTAGCCTATCTTTAAGTCTTTACCAAAACTCATTGTTATCCTCAGTGTCTCATGACCAAAGTACTCAATGAGCCCGATTCTCTGTTCATACAGAACCCATGTTTTAACATGAAATAGCTCATATATGCTCATCAAACATCGATAGCAATCTTCAGAAACCGAGTTGACAGTGCTCGGCTAACCATTATGAATCAACGTTATGCCTATGACGAGCCAGTTAGCTATAAGGCAGCAGCTAACGTCTGCACTAGGCTACTTCAATTTACAGCCAGAGCTAGCAAGACGGCAGCTGAAAGTTCAAGCAAAGTTATGACATTTAAATTCCCATGGAAATGGCGACAGAGAGGAGAAAACAAACAATAAGAACAGGTAGTCGCCCAGCACTAACCTGATGACAGATGGAAAGAATGACGGCGAGAGCAGTCAGCACTGACAGACACCACTGTGTGTGTGACCTTGTGTTCCGAAGTTCTGAAGTGAGCACTGGCCGAATCACAGCCAAAGCCAAGTGAATATTAAGTAGCCAAATGCCATTGTGTACTCTACGGAGTGAAGTGAATAAAGTAGTAATGAGTTACAGTTATCATATTAAGTAGTTGTGTGCCTATGCACTTTCTGTTACTGTAGATTCTCTTACTGTAGATTATGTGGACATGTAGACTTAAAACGTGATTTTTTTTTTTTTTTTTTAATCCGATGGGGAAAATTATACTGGGGCACTGCAGACCAATACTGGGGCACGTGCCCCAGCCTGGTGCCCGTGCCTCGTTCCGCTTGCGCTGAAAGTGAGGTCCTGGTAACAATGACCCAATGGCGGCCTCCAGTGAAGTAAATCCAACATGGCGGAACAGGTAGGTTCATCAGGTAGGTGTATCATTGAAATGTCTTCGTTTTGATATGTCTAGTAGGGGTCATGAAACGTCATTGTGGTCATAAATACATTTCGATATACCACGTTGGTTACCGATCTCTATACATTTTTAGAACAAAGGAATAATTTCATTTTGGCATATGTACTTGTCAACAGTGGCGTAGCCAGCGGGGGTGCTGAGACACATCACTTTCTGACTGCAATTAGTCGGCTAGTTCTCAATCATTTTCATTTATTGACGCGTTTTCTAATTATCGTAATTGGCAACCGAAGACGCGTTTTCTCTCTGCATGCGATCTAACAGCGATTAAATCATGGGCTAAATTCAGTCCAGTTGCAGAACACGAACAGAGAATTTGGTTGCACAAAACTTCCGCTGAGAACAATTATTAGTCCTGACCTGTTCCTAATCGAGGAGAACAAGCCGCACCTGTTAACTGTGGGGTGCTTTCGGAGTGAACCCTCCGTTAATTATGAAAATGACTGAGAACAGGTCAGGACTAATAATTGTTTTAAACGGAAGTTTGTGCAACCCAATTCTCTGTTCGTGTTCCACAACTGGACTGAATTTAACCCATGATTTAATCGCTGTTAGATCGCATACAGAGAGAAACCGCGTCTTCGGTTGCCAATTACGTTAATTTGAAAACGCGTCAATAAATGAAAATGATTGAGAACTAGCTGACTAATTGCAGTCAGAAAGTGACGTGTCTCAGCACCCCCACTGGCTACGCCACTGTTGGCAAGTACACATGCCAAAATAAAATTATCCCTTTGTTGTAAAAATGTATAGAGATCGGTAATCAACATGGTATATCGAAATGTATTTATGATCACAATGACGTTTCATGACACCTCCTAGAAATATCAAAACGAAGACATTTCAATGATAAACCTACCTGGTCCGCCATGTTGGATTTACTTCACTGGAGGCCGCCATTGGGTCATTCTTCTTCTCGTTTTATGGCGGCTGGCTGCCAGATTGGAGCATTACCGCCACCAACTGTATTGGAGCATGACTCCGGGATTCTAACATTCCAAATCTCAAAAAAAAAAAAAAAAGCAATGCGATGAAACTAAATCCTGTGAATAAGTCCTCTGTTCTTTTCCAACTAACCAAAATTATTCAAAGGGTATCTGACTCCCACTCCCTCCAAACCCTTTCTCTAACATTTCCTTAATTTACGTGAAGGGAGAAGACATTATCCCAAGAAACTCCCTGGCTGCGTGTACCACCATTTTAATTCTTTCCGTCTTAGACTCTATCTCACTCGCACAATTTATCACCATTGCCACAAAGGCCAGAAACCTTGTTTTTTCCTCACTGATACAATCAATATTTCGCCTTTGTTCTTGTGGCTCTGCAACTCCCTTTTCTTCTCTCTCTTTTTTAATCGCCTCAGCATACGAAATTCTACTCTGTACACGTGTCTTTTCAATTTCCCTCTCAGTTTTCCTCCGCTCGCACTGTTTAGCACCCGTTTCATGATTTCCCTGGCAGTGAAGACATACAGCTCTTTCTTTCGGCAGTTCACAGTCTTCTTCATTACATCCGTCTTTCCCGCATCGTCTACAACGGTACACCCTTTTCCTACAAACCGCAGCCACATGACCATAGTCTTGGCACCAAAAGCACCTTAATGGATTTCGTTCATATACCCTCACTCTGTAACTGACATAATCATTACCCGTTCTGGGAGCTCCTTTTCGAATTCTAATAAAACAGACGAACTATCCGTTTCTTCCCCGTCACAATGGCTTTTTAATCTCCTAGCGCCGCAAACACCTTCAATATCCAAAAATGACTAGTCTTTCACCGAATGAACAACTCTGCTAATCACTCCCTTCACAGTAGGCTGGTTCCGCATATTAAAACATGATACTGCAGATAAATCAATTTCTACAATTCTCAAGGCCTTATCCCTTTGACGCTTAGATTTACATTCTATAATGACTAGTCCACTCCTCCAAACCCTCACTGATTTTACATCCCCCACATCTTTTTTAATAAATTGACCTACAAAATGCCTATCACTAAATACATGATTTGTTTTATAACTAGATCTAACTAATTTCATTCCAACTAAATATATCTCTTCCTCTCCTTTTTCTAATTCCTTTTTCCTTTTCTTTTCCCCTCCTTCCTCCACTTCCCACTCCATTTTTCAGGCCTTCCAAACCCTCTCAGAATCCAGAACGAGCCAACTTCCTATGTCTCAGACCTTGTCGCTGGCTCCGCCACGCTTCTGTCCCACTCCCATCATCCATTCAAATCCGGCTTGGTTTTTTTCTTCCCATTGGGTCATTGTTACTAGGGCCTCACTTTTAGTGCAAGCGGAACGAGGCACGGGCACCAGGCTGCACGTGCCCCAGTAAAATATGTCTGGTTCCGCCGATGGGGTCAACTCCGGATTGACGATGTGCAGTAAACTACAACTGACATCTTTTCACCAAAATACATTATATTCTGAAAAGTATGAAAATAACATTCATCTCTGCGCAAGTCATTTCGCAGAAATTGGCTACACAATAATGACTGGAATAAAACAACTGAAGTCAACAGGGAAACTTGTAACAATTCACCCATTAACTCTAAGCTCACTGTTAACAATAAACGCACAAGGGATTCTTTGAAATAGGGAATGAATCGCTTCCTTTACATAAAGCTCCGCCTTACGCGGAGGTTTTCCCACAATTTTGGCACCCCAGATGGGACTGCGTTGTCTGACACCTTATGAAGGACAGAATTTGACCACATCCAGGAGCGAAATCAGAGGCCCGGACAACAGACACGGTACACCGTCGATTGCTGAACACCTATTGGCCTCAAAACAATTGGGAAGGTAAGCAGAGCTTATTATCATGCCTGCTGAAAATTAGATATTCATAGGTGTCTGCAGTCGAGGGTTTTCATGTATGTGCAAAATATATTCAGATATACATTTTATCTTTATTATACATAATCATTGATCTCATATGTGTTGAAGCTGATTGCTATGCCACTTTTTTTAATTAATTTTAAGTTTTCATAAAAGTTTCATGCTCCTTTGTCAATTTTGAGTTAGTTTTAAGAGTTTGCGCTGTTATTATGTTTTTATTCATTTTTATATTTCTGAATGCTTATTGAAGTCATGTATGTAGTGTGATCAGGATTTTGTGATTGACCATAGCAGGGGTACGAATAAGTCCTAGATTATACCTGAATTAAAAGAATAATTCGGCCAAAGAAAGAAGGAAAATTTGGGGATCTAGGCTACTCTCACTAGGAGGGTATTAGTAAGTCCTATTGTATCTTCAAGAAAGGTCTGGAACATAGGCTATTCCCTTGTCAAGGAGAATATAGAAAGTCCTATTATACCAAGAAAGGTCTGGATATTAGGCAGTTAGAAGTCCTGTCATACTAAGAAAGGTCTGGGAGATAGGCTATTCTCATTTAAAAAGCAGAATATAGAAGTCCTGTCATACCACTAGAAAGGTCAGGGTAACAGGCTATTCTTAATAGGAGAATATAGAATTAGAAGTCCCCACTTGTACCTAGAAAAGTCAGGACAGGGAGGGCAATTCCTCAAAATATAGGAATTTAGAAGACCTCAATTGAGGCACGGCATTAGGCTCGTACAAGACCCATTAAATTATAGGCAGTCTTCTTTAGGAAGGCTTGCGTGCAGTCTATCTGGCCGCCCCTATAACCTTCACGTTTCAGATGCGTTATATAACACCTCTTCGCCCTGATCAAGCGGGGAGGTGAAACGGGTCAGTGCGTGAATAAGGTAGGGAACGACAACTACAGATATTCAGCCGCATAGGGCTTAGGATAGAGATAAATAGGAGTTATAGGTGTTGTTGCTGTTTTAGGGTTGGTTAGGGAAATAAAGTTTGTCCCCCTGCTCTGGTCATCACATTTGTTACTGATATAAATATTTGGAGAGATTGAAGTATTAATCTTTGGGTCGATACATGCACAAGATTCTAAGAAAATATTTCCTTGGAGGTGAAGTTTTTGGTCTCTATTGGGATGTCTCTGGCCGATCCTCAGTTTCTCCAAACTGTTTTTTGGTAAGCTGTGACCCATCGAAGCAGGTCATAAGAAAATTTGAACCTTGGAGCTTTTCCAATGTGAATGAATGTGAGAGCGGAAAGTGCACTGAGGTGTGTGTGCGTATGTGTGTCCTGAGCTCAGACTGCGTGTGTGGAAATCAATGTGAATGCTGGCATATTTGTTAGTCCTGTCTTTGTTAGATTGCATTCTGTTGTTATATCATTCCATGAAGTGCCTTTGTAGATGTTGTATTGTAGATGTCTACAATAATATTAGCATTAATCAAGTGACTAATAATTGGTTTAAGAATAATTTAAGGTGCCAGTTGATAGCTTATGTTTATAGTATTTTTTGGAATTTTTATTATAATTGCGGGATTGTTTAAAAAAAAAAGGAAATACAAAAAGGAACTAATCAAGAGATATCAATGAGTGGACAAGTAGATAGATATAAACATAAAGAGAATACTGGTTTAGGAATGCGTAATAAAATACAATCTGTTGACAGTGAGGCATTTCCCAAGGGGGGAGAAAAGAACATGTGAAACAGACTAGAGAGAGCTGGTAAAGTGTTGAAGTGTCTGAGGTTTGATGATGGGGGAATCATGTTATGATTCTGCATATTTGGATTATTATTTCTGCTTTGCCTGACTATGCCTTGTATTGTGTATTGTGATTTGGTTGCCTGGTTATATTCATGTTTTGCCTTAGTTTAGCCATGTTTTTGTGATTGCCCTGTTTTCATTCCAGTCCATGTCTTTGTTTTTGCCCATGCATTGAATATGGTGATTTAAGTGAATGTTTTACATGGTTTCTCAGAGAGGCAACAATGATGATTTTGTTCGTAAGAACTTTAGCTGGTTATTGTCATCAGAATGGATTTGGCAGTTGGTAAGCATGTCATGTAAGTGCGAGATGACAGATGAAGTTATTAAATCTGCACTGTGCAACATGGAGATGGTTGGTTAAAGTAAGGGAATTAATTTAGGTGGCGAACAGAGCAAGTGGTTAGCCTTCTTAATGGGTGTGGAATTGTAAAGGGACAAACTTGATTTGCAAAATTTTGTGTTCATTATTATTGTAAATTTTTTGTCTTTGTCATTGGAGTAGTTGACTGGATTAAAAGGAGACACTAAGGTGATCTTGATAATAAAATTTTGGTTTAAAGTAATAAAATTTGCTTGGGTGTAATAACATTGTTCTTATTTATTAATGAAACAAACATATGCTCCCTTGAATGGTCAGCCGGCACAGAATTGAAAAATTTAGAAGAAAACAATTATTGTATGTTCATTGTACCGTGGCGTATTATTGTTACCAATCTGTGTTAAACAGCATATGTGTTCCTAATTTTATGGACAGTAGTATTTTTTTGGTAACAGCTAATGAGTGGAATTTGAAGGTAGGAGGTACTATTAGAATACTAGACTACATGATTAATAAGGACAATTTGAAGAAATATTTATGGAAAGACAATAATGATACAAGTAGAAAGAATAAGTGCCAAAAACAATAGAAAATTTTAAAGCAAAACAAAGATATGTGATGCAATAAAATATTATTGCTGATTAAACATTCAGATTGCTGATGGAAAATGAACTGTTAGTCCTTTTATTGAATAAGTACCATTGTGGGGTACTGAGTTAAAAATTGAAAAGTACCTGGGAAATGTAATTGTTAACTCATTCGGGAGCAAAGTGGGTAACCTCAGAAAGGTTTTAAGGTCCTATTATTATTTTTTAAGTAATGCTTGAAGGAAAAGCGAGAATAGGTGACCGAGTTCTCAATACCGTCAAATAAACATCAGTGCAAAGACGAATAGTTAATTGTATCATGTTGCTCCAGTTGTTATTATAGCGATCTGATGGGTGGATGTGTGAGGGGCACTTTGAGTGCAGAGGAATAAGCGGCATATTTTAAATCGATCGTCGTGCTGTTTTGGAATATAAGTGGATAACAAAGAAAACATTTTTTTGAGTATATATTGTGTATTGAGCATGACCAGAACACTGTGTGAAGTTATTTGCAGTGAGAACAGAATACCCGGATAGTAGGATCCTGGAGTAATCTTTTACTGTAAGTAATATAGATTGAGCAATTCGTATTTATAAATATTGGTGTAATAAATCTTTCAAAGTATTACTGTAGCTGTGATCTTAAATAATTTGCATTTATAAATACTGATGTAATAAACTTGTAGTAATGATTTTGTACACGTTGTTAAGTGATGAAAGATTGGAAACATTTTTAAGGAAATACACATTTTGAGTGGGTCTAAGCAATATTATTTCATGTGGAATTCTCTTCATTTGTTTAACATGAATAAGTTTTGCCCAGTGAAGGAGTCATGTGAAGGATCAGTTTTATAACAAATGATGCACTGTGATTAAAAATGATTGAAAGTTTTACTGACCAAAGAAATATATTGAATGTATAATGAAAGTTTTTTCTCTGTTTTTTGGACAGGATCTAAGTGCTACAATTCAAGGAAAATATTTGATTAATAAACTTTCTCTAATTTCTTTATTTTTATAGGAAAGGATCCAAGTGAGTGGGAAAGCAGCAAAATTATGTTGATGGAAGTTTTTGTTCATTGTCGTATGCATCTAAACTCATTCTACTGAAACTTTTTCACAGAGTGCGCACTGCTGAAGAGAAGATATGACAAGAACCCTCTGTGGAAGTGATTAGCTGGCCAGCTGGGGAACTAACTGGGGATTTTAAACTTACAAGTTTACCTTCTGAAATAGATTTGGGGAAAAGCCAATTTAAAGTATTAATACTAAACTAAATTCAAAAGGTGGTACCACAACATAATTGAAAAAGTCGAGTAATAACGTGATCACATATTATTTTTCTTCCTGGTCCAAATTTATTTTTGATTAAGTGGACAAAATCTCTTCACCGTTTATAGTAGTGAGAGAGACGGGAACTGTGACAGTGACGGGGACAGCAACTTGCGTGACAGTGACAACTTGAGTCTTGAGTGTTCAAATAACGGAAACGGACTGAGCTGACCAAATTTGGGATGATTATTTACCTTTTGCGTGTTGAGATCCCTATGAAAATACTGTGTCACGATTGAGTATTTATCTATGTTTTTGAATTAAAAAAAAAAAGAAGAATAAAAAAAATTATATAAATTTGCATATTTTAATACAGTCTAAAGCAACTTCACCCGGTTCTGCTGATGATGTGGTGAGTTGTCACAAGCTGGGGCTAATAAGCCCTGACTGTGCAGCTCCTCCATGCTTTTAGCGGAACCTTAGACTGAGGTGGGTTGCTCAATCATAATTCATTGAAAAACTCTTTGAAAGGATATTATTGTCTCTGTTCCATTTTGACCCAGAATATAATAAAGCACAAAAATTATGAGAGCACCGCTCAAAATTATTGATTTAAAATTGACAGGGGCCCAGATGTGAGGATGAGTAATGTGGTAATTATGAATTTTTAAATTATATTAATTTCTCGAGGTGGCACATGCACTGTGGTTAAGAAGGCATTTTATTCTGAATAATTAAGGTGAAATTAATGATTTTCTAAAGCACATCCAGAGCGAGGGGAGGAGCAAGACTATACCTCTATGCAATCTTCTCTCTCTCAAATCGCTTGAAGACCTAAAGTAAAACTTCTATTTTATGATAATCATGTTGCTTTGTAGTGCCTTGTAGTGCCTTCTTGATAGTGGGAATGTATTTAGCAATTCTCTTATAGCCTAGGACAACTATGTGAGGTATTCTCAAAGGCCATGTGGCGGATGCCTGCTCGCGCTGAAATTGAGGCAATGATGGCAGAGTTCTGAAATTTCCAGATCTTGGTTTACTCTTTGGAGTTTCCCATCATACATGGACTGGAGAGATACCTAGTCTTACATAAACATTTTTGCCAGCTATATTACTGACAATATCCTGCTTCTTTCTTTATAAGGCTAAACTGCATTGCTTTTGTACTTCTTAGGACTTGTACAACATACTGCAAATCGAGGGAAAATACGAGTAAACTTGCTATAGTACTAAAATTGCTTAACTGGTGTCAGAGTGACAGTTTCTGCATCCGACCACAGTCACAATTGGTTGACTGTCTTCCTCAAACCCCCATGTAACACTCAAGGCCTTCTGCTGCCTGAGTCTCTCTTTCTCACCGACAGGAATCAACTGAAGAAGACCTTCCACCTCCCTGTGTTAATAAAATTCATCAATAAGTACCTGTGTGTTGTGATTCACTCCAGAGACGGGTAAGATCACCTACAGCAGTGACAACCTAAGACAGGAGTGTGTCGACTCACAGATTGGAAAGGAAGCTCCTGAAAATATCAGGCAGCTAAAACAATTGTAAGTGCTGCTGCATCGGACAATGAAGCACATGGGGAAGATCTACTCGCCCCTAGCATACTCTGACACCCACTGGTTTGTATTTGGACTTCACCAAAGTCTGCTATTCACATTTTGACAAGAAGTATACCCTCACTTTGTATATGTTACTAAACATTTTTGCTTGCAATTATAGAAAAAAAAAGGGGGGAGAACTAAAACATTGAAGCTTTTCTGTGGTTTACATAATGGGCTCTAATTTCCTGGCGCAGCGCAGGTGGCGTAGCGAAGCGCAGCCCGCGCAGTGGTAATTTCGTAGGGCGCAGCCCGCGTAGTGGTAATTTCGTGAGGCGCGCAGCCTTCGGTAGACCAAGGTGCGCCGAGATGGGTGTGGCGGCGTAGTAGGGGGAGGTGTCACATATTCATCAAGACGCAGTGACAATTTCGTAGAAAAAGTCTCCGCTGGAGTTGCGCAGAAAACTCGCCAACTCCAACCTGGTTTAATTTCCGTGCAGTGGTAATTTGGCTGACCGGCGCAGAGAGCGCACACGTCACCGAAATCTCACAGGCAGTTTTACAGAATGTCAGGCACATTTCAATGCAAGAAATAATTACAGGAAGCATGATTTAATGTAACTATCTGAATAAGGACATAAATTATTGTATCTATATCGATTGTCCTGATGTCAGATTAAAGGCGGTTGCCACGCGTAATGGAAACTTGACCGGGCTTAATCAACGCAGCTGAATCTGTGATGCAAACTAACGACTTCACATCTTTCTCAGCCAACCACAAACTGTATATATATATATATATATATATATATATATATATATATATATATATATATATATATCGAATGCTTGCGTTCTATGCTCATTAAAGCCGCTTGCACACTGGACGCGAAACGAATTTTTCGCCCGACTGATTACAGACAAAGTCAATGCAAAGACGCGATAGTTGGACAGGGTTTTAATATAGCTCCGTGTCCGAAAGTCATAAAAGTTCTAATTTTTCCGAGTATTCCAGGAATTATTAGACGTGGAAACTTGGCCATTTTTGTGTTCGACCTTCACAGAATGCAAATTGATAGCTATCGACTTTTCTTGGTCTTTTTAGCCTATTCTTCTGTTTTCTTCCGTTGAAGATAGCCAGCAGTCTTTATTCGGTCTTTCTTTTGAAAATTAGTCAGATGGACCGAACAGATTCACGCTTTATTTCCACAGCTGAGATAAAACAGTGCGTGAGCAAATCAATTCCATGACCATTGACAGTGTGAAGAAATTATCGCATGCACGATTAAGACTGCCCGACACGAAATGCAAAATACTCCATGTCCACCAGCCAGCAAAAAGTAAAAGTATTGAAATGAGAACAGATTTATAACGGGATATCCAACAAAGATGACCCGCTAAAAATAAATCCCAGTGTTCATTGGATGTTCTGTTGTTAAAATGTTTCTTTTTATTCTTTATTTCGGTATCAATCTGTTCTAATCGTCCTCTTTTTTTTTTTTTTTTTTAGCTGTCAGGCACGGAAGCATTGTACATTGTCCCATGCCAGTGTCGACTCGCTTTACTGAGCAGAGCTTAAACAGAAACATTGATTGAAATTCTCGGTACTCATCTTAAAGAACTGAGCCCTCTTATCAAAACATTCACGTTTAATATCGACAAGAGTCAGCAGATTTGAAGAAATTAAAAACAATAATAGACTGTCGGACACGACGATTTATTAAAACCCTGTCAGACCTTTGGACACAAGACGCAATCTGTCGAGCGAAAAATTCGTTTCGCGTCCAGTGTGCAAGCGGCTTAATATTAGGCTACTATTATTGTCACTTATGTTTTATCGTCTTGAGTGGGGGAAAGGAATACAGCCTGATTGCTATGATCTCGTACTGAGTTAAGATCACATATTGGAAATAAATGTGTCACGTATCTTGCTTTCTTGTCCATGCATGTTAATCCCAAAATTTTAAGCAGCAACAGTTTGTAATAATAGGAACACGCTGTACATCGTTTCTCTTGCCAGTGTGCAATATTTGACTCGGTTGTGTCGCCTTTTATATTCTAACACATTAAAGGTGAGGTGAGGAGCTCATTTGACTGGTGAAGATTTGACTCGGCTGTGTTATACCCAAACACGCCTTCTTTGCCAACTTGCGCTGGAAGGAGGGGCAGAGGCGGGACAGAGGAGTACTTGCGCCAGGCTACGCCGGGCACGAAATTGCCACATACGCCTGGACACACCCCGTTGGCGCGGCGCACCCCCCATGCGCCGCGCCCGCGCCGCGCCTGCGCCTGGTCTACGAAATTAGAGCCCCATGTGTCTTGGTATGAGTGTAATTGCACACCTCAGAAGTTTGATAAGCGTCTTGCAGCAACTGTACTAGGCGTAAGGACATTTGGACCTCCTATAAGATGTCTTCTTTTTGTTTTAATGTATTAATATTTTCTGGTTTGTTGACACCATTGAATGGTGTCAAAGGAGGGAATTGTAGGAAAATATTATTCTATGTAACCCTATAATCAACTCGTTTCTAAAATACATGACCATTGAAATGTACTATCAATGTATTAATATAAGCATTATCATATTCAGTTATTACCCAATTGTTGTATTCATTATATATTCAAACACATTATTAATCAACTATTATAAATCCGAATATATTAATCAACAAGCTTATGCTGATATTAACTGAAACATTGTATTACTCTAAAACAAGAGGAATCTGAGTGTACGGTGCTCAATTTCAGGATGCACTATCGGTGTCCCACATTCAAAAGCATGAGGTTTCGAGGAAAGAGGCCTTTGCTCTAGTATAAACTATCTGTACTTTTGGAGACTTCAGATGTGCCTACAATTTATTGGTCTAGACTAAACGATGACAAGGAAAAACTTCGGTTGGGTCTTAATTCTTATAGGAGGACTGACGGCTGAGACCAGAATGAGTTGTGAATGTCCCCTGAGGTTTAAACATATGGTCAATTGGGACATTTGGTCGAACAGAGTTCATGAACATGAATTAACAGTGAAAAGTACATGGTGGGAGGATGAAAACGAGCTATAAGAGAGAGAACATGAAATGACTTGGGGACTGGAGGGGCATTCTCGGATTGCCTGCTGTTGGGACAGGATCTCGACGGACGCTGAGCAGGCCCTCGCTCCACTTTTGCCTGGCACGGAGGAACATTCAACTATATCATCTAATGGTGAATTTCAACCAGTCCGAAATTCCCACATTACTTATAAAATGAATGAAAGCCGGACACTTGCTTCATTACGTGCACATTGCGCCATGTATTAATCAGTCCAAATGAACGCAAATTAAACCCAAAATCCATGCACTTTCCCCAACCCTTTCTCAGTCCATGAAATCCCCACACCAGTCCCTCTTCAGAGCACCACCAACGCGCAACTCAGTCTTTGATAGTCCGATAATGGAGATGGCGGACTGTGTCTCGGATTTCCCAGGATGCGCAACGAAAAAATATAATCCAACCCGATGGCAACTAAAAAAAACAAAAAATAAGCGCTTGCATTCGGCCGGGTATACCCAACACAAAAAAACAACAATAAGGGTTGGTCTCACCGGTGCCTCAGGTAACGAAAGTAATCCAGGAAGGTTTTGGATGACTCCGCTCCGCGTCTTCAGACCCCCACAGCACACGTAAATGCGCCGTTGAAGATATAGTCAACACTCGTATTGACGCGATTGAAACAATTCTGCCGTCTACTGAATGTTTTTTTTTTTTTTTCCTTTGACAATATTAGTTAGCTGCAGCATTTGAACGCTGGCGCCACTCACTCCGGACTCTATCCGCACTTCCTTCTCCGTCACGGGGGCACCCCCAGTCATACGCACACCTCCTATATAACATTGGGTGCACACCCATAGGTGCAACAACCCTCATAACATTTAAACGGACAGACCCCCTACCTTTCATACAGACACCGGAAAGACTCACAGGAAATAAAGGCCATATTAATATATATATATATATATATATATATATATATATATATATATATATATATATATATAAATATATATTCTCACATATTTTACATATACATCATATGTAATTTTAATAACCTTTAGAAATATTTTATGCTGACGATGTTTCATTAATGGGACTGTGTCACAAACTGTTCACATTTAACGGACTCCCTAAAGTGAATGACGAATGAAATGGAATGACGAATGCCAGATTATTTTTGCACAATAAAGGGTCCCTTGTCATTCAGTTTGTTACAATACAGAATGGCAGATTTTATACATGTTACTCCACCCCCCTACACACTTCAAGCAGATGAAGGAATATGTAGCAGCACTGGGCTAAAGTACATTCTCTTGATTAGTGATATCATCTTTAGGAAATGAAATGACACTGATTTAAGGTGGAATGACACTGCTTCTAGGCAGAATGACATACTTTCAAGTTGTTATATCATCAATATTCCCTTTCAGAAACGGTATGACACTGATTTAGGATGGAATGACACTGTTTTTAAATGGAATGACATACTTTCAAGTAATTACATCATCAATATCACCTTTAAGAAACGGAATGACACTGATTTTAGGTGGAATGACACTGTCTTTTTGTGGAATTACATACTTTTGAGTCTTCATTCCCCTAATAAATATTTGACAAATGGAATGACACGGTTTCAAAGTAGAATGAAGGTGGAATTACATACTTTCAGGTCATTATATCCCCAATACTACCTTTAAGAAACTGAATGACACTGTTTTTCTGGTGAAATGACATACTGTACTTTCCAGTCATTATACCCCCAATATCATCCTTTGGAAACTGACACACACACACGATTTGCTGAATAAACGGGCACAGTGAGGGGAAAATAGGTGGGGAAAAAAAGACAAAAATTCAGGGACATTTAACCGAGGTCCGGACCTCGGTGTCCTCAATGGTGATTACGGCCATGGCCTTTGGAATGTGCTGGAGAAGACTTAACGCAGTGGTCTGAATCTACCATCACCAATGCTAGATCTAAAGTAGTGCAACTCTGGATGGAAATAAATAATTGTTATGGTGGGTGAAGGTTGTTGAATTAATGCCATGAGAAATGTACGCCGTAATGGAAGCTAAAGGTGTTCCACAGAAATGTGAGGGGTTTTTTTGGCCTGTGTACTTTCAAATGACCCCAAGCTGCCATTCAAGCATAGAATCCTGAGGATGTGGGTGATATACAAAAATGACATTTCTCTTTCTTTATTCACACAGAACTTTTCCTCTTAGTAAGTCAGTAATATTACCTTCACGTAAATTAAATGCACGTAATTATTGAAGGGAGTACAAAAGCAAGCAAATTATTGTCTTCTTCATGTTACAGGTGACCGATATTAAGCATAAATGATTTACTGTGATAAATTTTGGGCATATCATTCCAAGTAAAACAGACTTAAATTATAAATGTCATCTTAAGATTTGTGTGAGTTATGTTCGAAGCTTGCTGACATCCTGTAATCTAGGTATATGCACGTGTCCTGGAAATATCTCTTCAACACAACTGCACGATATATTTACATACAGAAGAGCTTATTAACATTCATCTTTCCTCTCTCAGGATGAAGAGCTCTGGAGCTTCCAGGCCTTCCCTCCACTCTGTGCTGACTGGCTTCCCATGCGCTCTTCAGAAACCCAGCTTATCTCTGAATAGAGAGTGTGAAGTTTTTCTATGATAATTTTATAAATCTGTTGCGTTTAATTTGTATTCAGGATCGTATGTCTCACTCCTTCAAAGTGTGATTGCAGAAGTGAGCTGTAGGGTGCATGCACATGCATTACAATATGGGAAGCAAGAAGATTACTGAGAGTTTCATCAGAGAAAACCGGATAATGTAAATCAAAGAATTTACTAATCACGGCTTTCAGTTTTTTTTTTTTTTTGTTAAATGCACTGTCCCAACTTTTTCTGATTTGGAGTTGTATATGTCAAATATCACTGTTTTGCATCCATTAATTTGTTGTGTGGTTCAGTTAAGAAGCTTTTAGACAAGTACAACAGTGAGAATAGAGATAAATTTAGATTTAAGAATCAGATATCTGTGATAAAGTATCTGCCCCCCTCCTGATTTCTTCCATTCTTGCTTAATTGGCGCATTTAATAATTTCAGATCATCAAACTAATTTTAATATTATCCTGCGATAACCCAAATAACATTTTATTCATTTACAATTTGATCTGTATGATTTCTCTCCTTGCAACCCTGCTACCATGCAGCAGTGAATGTTTTGGGGGAGGAGAGTGTGGGAAGCAATCTTAATCCGTGTGTGTGTGTGTGTGTGTTGCAATGTGAATACAGGCCATTAAACGGTATTTACCTTTTTTTGTTAAGCCCAGACTGGAGATAGGTTTGGGCATGTTTTAGGCATGTCTGGGACAAGTCCCAGAGAAAAATAAAAAAAAGCCTAAAAGGTGGGAGGGGTCTGCAAAAGAGTATATAAGGAGTAGAATTGAGACAGTAAAGTAGTAGGAGAAATTGCAAGGAGAAGGATATATGTGACCAGACCTGTCATTCTGTTTAAGACCTTTGAAGCTTATAGTGGATTTTTGCCTGTGTTAGAGCATTTTCCTCACCCTGGACATCACTAAGGAACCCAACCAAAAGGGACTGTAAATATTTCTGTTTTTCTTGTGAATCAATCTTGGTCATTAGATTAGTCAGTAGATTAGTAAGTTGTTAGTTGTCTTTGCTAATTAAATGTGTTTAAGTTTTAAAATTGTGTCTGTCATCCCTGGCTGTTGTGGATGTTGTAAATGTAATAACAAATTGGGGCCATAATAAATTGGGGGCTCAAGTCCGGGATAGAACATTGTGTGAGTCAATTATTGAAAATCTAACATTTCAAATTGTAAAATTGTTTTTTTTTTTTTCCCCCTATATATATATATACAGTGGTGCTTGAAAGTTTGTGAACCCTTTAGAATTTTCTAGATTTCTGCATAAATATGACCTAAAACATCATCAGATTTTCACACAAGTCCTGAAAGTAGATAAAGAGAACCCAGTTAAACAAATGAGACAAAAATATTATACTCGGTCATTTATTTATCGAGGAAAGTGATCCAATATTACATATCTGTGAGTGGCAAAAGTATGTGAACCTTTGCTTTCAGTATCTGGTGCGACCCCGTTGTGCAGCAATAACTGCATCTAAATATTTCCGGTAACTGTTGGTTAGTCCTGTACATCAGCTTGGAGGAATTTTAGCCCATTCCTCCATACAGAACAGCTTCAACTCTGGGATGTTGGTGGGTTTCCTCACATGAACTGCTTGCTTCAGGTCCTTCCACAACATTTCGATTGGATTAAAGGTCAGGACTTTGACTTGGCCATTCCAAAACATTAACTATTCTTCTTTAACCATTCTTTGGTAGAACAACTTGTGTGCTTAGGGTCGCTGTCTTGTTGCATGACCCACCTTCTCTTGAGATTCAGTTCATTGACAGATGTCCAGACATTTTCCTGTAGAATTCGCTGGTATAATTCAGAATTCATTGTTCCATCAATGATGGCAAGCTGTCCTGGCCCAGATGCTGCAAAACAGGCCCAAACCATGATACTACCACCACCACATTTCACAGATGGGATAATGTTCTTATGCTGGACTGCAGTGTTTTTCCTTTTTCCAAACATAACACTTCTCATTTAAACCAAAAAGTTTGATTTTGGTCTCATCTGTCCACAAAACATTTTTCCAATAGCCCTCTAGTTTGTTCGCGTGATCTTTAGCAAACTGAAGACAAGCAGCGATGTTCTTTTTGGAGAGCAGTGGCTTTCTCCTTGCAACCCTGCCATGCACACCATTGTTGTTCAGTATTCTGCTGAAGGTGGACTCATGAACATTAACATTAGCCAGTGTGAGAGAGGGCTTCAGTTGCTTAGAAGTTACCCTGGGGTCCTTTGTGACCTCGCCGACTAATACACGCCTTGCTCTAGGGGTGATTATTGTTGGTCGACCATTCCTGGGGAGGGTAACGATGGTCTTGAATTTCCTCCATTTGTACACAATCTGTCTGACTGTGGACTGGTGGAGTCCAAACTCTTTAGAGATGGTTTTGTAACCTTTTCCAGCCTGATGAGCATCAACAACGCTTTTTCTTCAGTCCTCAGAAATCTCCTTCGTTTGTGCTATGATACACTTCCACAAACGTGTGTTGTGAAAGTCAGACTTTGATAAATCCCTGATCTTTAAATAAAACAGGGTGCCCACTCACACCTGATTGTCATCCCATTGATTGAAAACACCTGACTCTAATTTCACCTTCAAATGAATCGCTAATCCTAGAGGTTCACATACTTTTGCCCCTCACAGATATGCATTATTGGATCATTTTCCTCAATAAATAAATGACCAAGTATAATATTTTTGTCTCATTTGTTTAACTAGGTCTTCTTTATCTACTTTTAGGACTTGTGTGAAAATCTGATGATGTTTTAGGTCATATTTATGCAGAAATATAGAAAATTTTGAAGGGTTCACAAACTTTCGAGCGCCACTGTATATATATATATATATAGAAAGATTAACAGCAATGGATGATTTCTTGGCATCACCAACCGTAGGGGTTTTGAAGTCTTTTAAAAAGACAGAACTGTTGGAAATATGCTGACATTTGGAGCTGACAGAGGTAAAACCAGCCATGCGAAAAGCAAGACTGGCTAGAGAGATAGTTGAATATTACATTGATGAAAATGCGTTCGCACCAGGAGATCTGGAACAATTTCCAGTGGAAAATCCAAATATAGAAATGGAACTTAAATTAAAAATGCTAGAGATTGACAGGGAGGAAAAAGAAAAACAAAGGCAGTTTGAGTCAGAAAAATTAGCAAGAGAAGAGAAAAAAGAAAGGGAGGAAAAAGAAAAACAAAGAGAATTTGATTTAGAAAAATTAGCAAGACAGAGAGATTTTGAATTAGAGAAATTAGATAGAGAAGAACGTCTCCAAATGGAGCTACTAAAACTTAAAATTTAATCTGAAAATAAATTTTGTGCTCGCCAGGAGGTAAAACTGGTGCCTCCATTTTCGGAAAAGGACGTAGACAACTATTTCCACTGTTTTGAAAAGGTAGCAAAGAGTTGCCAGTGGCCAAAGGAACACTGGCCTCTGTTGTTGCAAACTGTCCTCAAGGGTAAAGCTCAACAAGCCTATTCGGCTTTGTCTGCAGATGATTCCTCTGATTATGAGGTTGTCAAAAAGGTTATTTTGAGAGCTTATGAGTTGGTTCCAGAGGCTTACCAACAGAAATTCAGAGGTCAGAAGAAATCTGAAAATCAGACTTATGTGGAACTTGCTAATGAGAAGAAGGTTTGCTTTGAGCGCTGGTGTACTTCTATGGAGGTCAAGGATGATTTCAACTCACTAAAAGAGATGGTGTTAGTTGAAGAATTTAAGAACTGTGTTAAGGATGATATTAAGACCTACCTTAATGAGAAGCAAGCACTGAATTTGCAATCAGCTGCCAAATTTGCAGATGAATATGTTCTCACACATAAGTCCAAATTTCAGTCTAGCAGTAACAATAGATGGTTCCAATTTCAGAAAAAAAGGTTACGGTGATACCCAAGATTCCTCACCCAAAGACAAATACAAATCTGGTGATGGAGCTCAAAAATCCAGTAACAGGTCTGATCAAAGTGTGAAAGCTGATAGTGACAAAAGTGGTCTAGTTTGCAGTTATTGCAAGAAATCTGGTCATGTTACAACTAACTGTTGGTTCCTTAAAGCTAAGAAAGAAAAAGAAAAGGGTACCAAATCAAATGCCTTTGTGAAAACAAGGTTAGAAACCCCTGTAGTAGATAACCGATCTGCTAAATTGCTTCTTGTGTGGCTAAAAAGCCTGATACTGCAGACTTTGTAAGGGAAGAATTTCTTCCATTTGTGTCAGAGGGATTTGTGGCTCTGAATGAGCATACTACTCCTGTCCCCATATATATCCGAAGGGATACCGAAGCTTCTCAGTCACTTTTGTTGATGGACTCCTTGGAGTTACGTGATGAGACCGCTTCTGGGGATTACATACTTGTACAAGGTATTGAAGGGATGACTGTATCTGTACCCCTGCGCTCTATATTCTTGAAGTCAGATTTAGTTACAGGGTGGGACTTATGTCAAGTTTACCTATAAAAGGTGTTTCTCTGTTGTTAGGCAATGAGCTGGCTGGGGGCAAAGTAGTTCCCCCTGTACATCTTACTTCACAGCCGAGCACTGAAGATGGCGATGAGGACCCACCTCTATATCCTTCTTGCGCAGTGACCCGTGCTATGGCGAAGGAGGCTCAAGAAGTAGATGATGTGGTGCCGTTCAGCACATTGAATAGTCATGACTCAGGTGGTTCGCCTTATGACTCTGTTCGGCCTACTATGGTTTCTCCGTTTGAGGACTTATCAGATACTTTTATCAGTTCTTTGTTCAGCCAGCCAGATGGGTTTGGTGATTCTGATGCGTCTGGAGACTTGTCTCTATCCAGAAAGCAGTTGATTGAGGAGCAAACTAATGATCCTGAGGTTTGTGTTCTAAAGAGGAGAGCCCTTCCTGATAAAGAAATAGACGCAGTTCCAATTGGGTATTATCTCAAGGATGGTGTGTTGATGCGGAAGTGGCGCCCTCCTGATATCCCTGCCAATGCAGATTGGGCAGTGGTCAGGCAAATTGTTGTTCCGAAGGTCTACAGGAATGAGATCTTAACAATGGCTCATAGTTTACCTTTAGGAGGTCATCTTGGTGTTAACAAGAATGTTGATAAGATCATGAAACACTTCTTTTGGCCTGGGCTTCGGAAAGATGTTTCCAACTTTTGCAAAACCTGTCACACTTGTCAGGTAGTTGGAAAACACCAGTTAGACCCACCTGTAGCTCCATTGCAGCCTATCCCAGCATTTGGGAAGCCGTTCTCTAAGGTCATTGTTGATTGCGTTGGTCCATTACCCAAGACTGGATCTGGAAATCAGTACTTGTTGACAATCATGTGTGCATCTACCAGATTCCCTGAAGCCATACCTCTACGCAACATCAAGGCAACTGCAATCTCGAAGGCTTTGATAAAGTTCTTCACGTTTTTTGGCCTTCCCAGGGAAATTCAGTCAGACCAAGGTAGCAATTTCACTTCCGGATTGTTTCAGCAGGTTGTGTATGAACTAGGTGCAAAGCAGATTCTTTCTAGTGCCTATCATCCAGAGAATCAGGGTGCCTTAGAGCGGTTTCATTCCACTCTCAAGACAATGATGAGGACTTATTGTTATGACTATAAGAAAGACTGGGATGAAGGTGTTCATTTGCTGTTGTTTGCAGCTAGAGAAGCAGTGCAGGAGTCTACTGGATTCAGTCCATTTGAGCTAGTGTTTGGCCATGAAGTGAGAGGACCTTTGCTATTGCTGAGTGAACAATGGCAAGAGAAAGAACCGCATATCAGTCTGTTAGTCTATGTTAGCAAGTTCAAAGAAAGACTGCGTGCAGCTTGTGACCTAGCCAAAGAGAACTTGAAATCAAGTCTGGGAAAAATGAAAACTGGGTATGATCATAAGGCTAGAAACCGTGAGTTTAAACCAGGAGATAAGGTTCTTGTGTTGTTTCCCTTGCAGTCCAATCCATTGCAGGCTAGATTTCATGGTCCTTATGAAATTCTGACAAAACTCAATGATCTCAATTACATTGTGAAGACTCCAGATAGGAGAAAACCAAAAGAATTGTGTCACATTAACATGCTGAAGCCTTATCATGACAGAAATGCTACGGTTGCAGCTGTCACTTCAGATTCTCCTATGGTCGAAACGTGTGAAGATGAGGGGGAGTTTCAAGATGATGAACCTAGAATTAAAGCTGAAGTTCTTTCATGTAAATTGTCAAATTCTGAAGTTTCGCAAAATCTTGATGTAAAACTCCAGCACTTAGAACCCTCACAGAGAGATCAGTTTGAGAGGTTGATCAAGAAATATGAGGATTTGTTGCCTGATGTTCCAAAGAGAGTTTCTATAGCCTCTCATGATGTAGATGTTGGTGATGCCAAACCAATAAAACCGCATCCGTACCGGATGAATCCTGAAAAGAGAAAGATTGCTGAGAAAGAGATTGAGTACATGTTAGAACATGATATTATCAGACCCTCCCAACTCAGATTGGAGTTCACCCCGTGTGCTAGTTCCAAAACCTGATGGAAGTACTAGATTCAGTACAGATTATCGCAAAGTCGATGCTGTAACTAGAACTGATGTGTTTCCAATACCTAGGATTGATGATCGGATCGATAGAGTAGGGCAAGCAAAGTTTCTGACCAAGATTGATTTATTGAAGGGTTATTGGTGTGTGCCTTTAACTGAGAGGGCCAAGAGCATCTCTGCTTTTGCCACACCATCTGGGTTATACCAGTATGAAGTCCTACCCTTTGGAATGAAAAATGCCCCAGCCACGTTCCAAAGGATGATACAATCTACAATCGCCGGATTGCCACACACGGGTGCCTAAATCGACGACCTGATCACATGGAGTGACTCCTGGGAAGAACATCTGAAAGATGTAGAGACGTTGTTCCAGCGCCTGACCCAGGCCAACCTGACTGTTAACCTGAACAAGAGTGACTTTGGTTGTGCTACTGTCACCTATCTTGGCTACGTCATAGGCCAGGGTAAGGTGGCACCCATAAATGCTAAAGTCCAAGCCATCATGGACTTTCCAGTTCCTGACAACAAAAAAGCTTTGCGCCGCTTCTTTGGAATGATTGGGTACTACCACAAGTTCTGCAAGAACTTTGCTGAGATTGCTCTCAGTCTCACCAACCAAGGAAGGCGTAAAGTTCACTTGGGATGATGCATGCCAGAGAGCCTTGGATGGCCTGAAGTCTCTGCTGTGTCACTTCCCCGTGCTCAAATCTCCTGACTTCAACAAACCGTTCTCCATTGCGGTCAACGCTAGTGACCGAGCTTGTGGATCTGTGCTCCTACAGAGAAGTGACTCTGATGACATTGAGCATCCCATGGCATACTTCTCCAGGAAGTTAAATCGCCACCTAAGGAACTACTCCACAATAGAGAAGGAGCTGTTGGCTCTGGTTCTATCTTTACATCACTTTGATGTTTGTGTTTGTACAGGGCAAAAGCCAATGATTGTGTACACTGACCACAATCCGTTAATGTTTTATAGTAAGATGAAAAACAAGAATCGGAGATTGTTGAATTGGAGTTTGATTTTACAGGATTTTGACTTGGAAAAAAAGCATGTAAAGGGTACTGACAATGTAATTGCTGATTGCTTATCCCGTGGTTGAGTATGTATATATATCACGCGTTTATTCGAATATTGTATTACATGTATATATAGACAAGTGTCCACTTAACCATTTTGTATTGAAAAGAAAAATTTTGCCTTTATGAGTCAAAATTTTTCCCTTTTGGAATGAAGGTGTAATGTGAATACAGGCCACTAGATGGCAGTATTTACATTTTTTTTTTTAGCCCAGGCTGGAGATAGGTTTGGGCAAGTCGGGGACAAGTCCCAGAGAAAAATTAAAAAAAAGCCTAAAAGGTGGGAGTGGTCTGCAAAAGAGTATATAAGGAGTAGAATTGAGACAGTAAAGTAGTAGGAGAAATTGCAAGGAGAAGGATACATGTGACCAGACCTGTCATTCTGTTTAAGACCTGTGAAGCTTATAGTGGATTTTTGCCTGTGTTCGAGCATTTTCCTCACCCAGGACATCGCCAAGGAACCCAACCAAAAGGGACTGTAAATATTTCTGTTTTTCTTGTTTATCATTCTTGGTCATTAGATTAGTCAGTAGATTAGTTAGTTGTTAGTTGTCTTTGTTAATTAAATGTGTTTAAGTTTTAAAATTGTGTCTGTCATCCCTTGCTGTTGTGGATGTTGTAAATGTAATAACAAATTGGGGCCATAACAGTGTGTGTGTGTGTGTGTGTGTGCTTTGATGGGTTTTCTAAATATTTGAATAAATCTGACTTAATTGTCTATGAATGTAGTTTGTGTTTTCTGTTCTGACATTTCTCTCGCATTTTTGCGAGTGAAGACCAAATCTTATTGTTCCTAAAATACCAACAGTCAAAACTCAGTGGTGGTAATATGATAGCTTGGGGCTGCTTTGCCGCTTCAGGACCTGGGTGACTTGCTGTAATTGATGGAAACATGAATTACGCTCTTAACCTGAAAATCCTGAAGGACACTAGCAAGCCATCAGTTTGTCACCTAAAGCTCAAGTGCCATTGGGTTATGCAGCGAGTCAATGATCCAAGACACAGGCAAATCTACCTCAGAGTGATTCCAAAGAAACAAAAAAAAGTTTGTCAAAGTTCTGACTTTAATCCAATTGAGATGCTGTGGTATTACCAAGGAGTAATTATTGTTCTAACACCCTCTTATGTGGCAGAAGTAAAACAATTCTACACCCCCACAGTGATGGAAAAGACTCATAGCCAGTAAACACAACAGTGGCAAAGCAAGTAATTAGGTTTTTTTACATGGGTGATGAAGATTTTGAATTATGCTTTACATGAGTAGAGGGCATGTCTGACTACTCACAAACTGAAAATCATTCATGTTTACTGCATCATTTTCAGAAATTTCAATTTAAAAGTCCTACATCTGTACTTTGATATGGTTGTATTTCTGAAAGTTTGAAATACTGTAAAAACATTATGTTCCATAATTTCTGGCAATTCCTGATGTATCTGAGTAGAGGGCATCTCTGACTACTCACATTCAGAAAATCTTTCATTTTTACCGTATCAGTTTTGAGAAATTCCAATTTGAAAGTAATACATCTGTATCTTGATGTGTTTACATTTGTGAAAGCTTGAAATACTGTAAAAACAAATTGCTCCATAATTTTTGGCAGTGCCTGACGTATCTGAGTAGAGGGCATGTCTGACTATTCACATACTGGAAATTATTCATTTTTACTGTTTCATTTTTGAGATATTTAACAGTCCTACATCTGTACCTTGATATGTTTATATTTCTGAAAGTTTGAAATACTGTAAAAACATTATGCTCCATAATTTCTGGCAATTCCTGATGTATCTGAGTAGAGGGCATCTCTGACTACTCACATTCAGAAAATCCTTCATTTTTACTGTATCATTTTTGAGAAATTTCAATTTGAAAGTAATACATCTGTACCTTGATGTGTTTACATTTGAGAAAGCTTGACATACTGTAAAAACAAACTGCTCAATAATTTCCTGCAATGCCTAATGTTGCTGAGTAGAGGGCATATCTGACTTCTGACATACTGAAAATCATTTTTAATGTATCAGTTTGGAGAAATTTCAGTTTAAAAATCTTTCATCTGTACCTTGATATGGTTACATTTACCACATTTGAGATACTGTAAAAGCAAATTGCTCCATAATTTCTGGCAATGCCTGATGTATCTGAGTGGGCATCTCTGACAATTCACATACTGGAAATTATTCATTTTCACTGTTTCGTTTATGAGATATTTAAAAGTCCTACATCTGTACCTTGATATGGTTATATTTCTGAAAGTTTGAAATACTGTAAAAACATTATGCTCCATAATTTCTGGCCATTCCTGATGTATCTGACTAGAGGGCATCTCTGACTACTCACATACAGAAAATCCTTCATTTTTACTGTATCATTTTTGAGAAATTTCAATTTGAAAGTAATACATCTGTATCTTGATGTGTTTACATTCGTGAAAGCCTGACATACTGTAAAAACAAATTGCTCCATAATTTTTGGCAGTGCCTGACGTATCTGAGTAGAGGGCATGTCTGACTATTCACTAACTGGAAATTATTCATTATTACTGTTTCATTTTTTAGATATTTAACAGTCCTACATCTGTACCTTGATATGGTTATATTTCTGAAAGTTTGAAATACTGTCAAAACATTATGCTCCATAATTTCTGGCAATTCCTGATGTATCTGAGTAGAGGGCATCTCTGACTACTCACATTCAGAAAATCCTTCATTTTTACTGTATCATTTTTTAGAAATTTCAATTTGAAAGTAATACATCTGTACCTTGATGTGTTTACATTTGAGAAAACTTGACATACTGTAAAAAGAAATTGCTCCATAATTTCCTGCAATGCCTAATTTTGCTGAGGAGAGGGCATATCTGACTTCTGACATACTGAAAATCATTTTTAATTTATCAGTTTGGAGAAATTTCAGTTTAAAAATCTTTCATCTGTACCTTGATATGGTTACATTTACCACATTTGAGATACTGTAAAAGCAAATTGCTCCATAATTTCTGGCAATGCCTGATGTATCTGAGTGGGCATCTCTGACTATTCACATACTGGAAATTATTCATTTTCACTGTTTCGTTTTTGAGATATTTAAAAGTCCTACATCTGTACCTTGATATGGTTATATTTCTGATAGTTTGACATACTGTAAAAACAAATTGCTCCATAATTTCTGGCAGTGCCTGATGTATCTCAGTAGAGGGTATGTCTGACTACTCACACACTGGAAATATTTCATTTTTACTGTATAATTTGAGTGATTTAAATTTTAAAGTCCTACATCTGTACCTTGATATCGTTACATTTGTGAAAGCTTGACATACTGTAAAAACAAATTGCGGCATAATTTTCTGCAATGCCTAATGTTGCTGAGGAGAGGGCATATCTGACTTCTGACATACTGAAAATCATTTTTAATGTATCAGTTTGGAGAAATTTCAGTTTAAAAGTCTTTCATCTGTACCTTGATATGGTTTCATTTACCACATTTGAGATATTGTAAAAGCAAATTGCTCCATAATTTCTGGCAATGCCTGATGTACCTGAGAGGGCATCTCTGACTATTCACATACTGGAAATTATTCATTTTCACTGTTTCGTTTTTGAGATATTTAAAAGTCCTACATCTGTACCTTGATATGGTTATATTTCTGAAAGTTTGAAATACTGTCAAAACATTATGCTCCATAATTTCTGGCAATTCCTGATGTGTCTGAGTAGAGGGCATCTCTGACTACTCACATTCAGAAAATCCTTCATTTTTACTTTATCATTTTTGAGAAATTTCAATTTGAAAGTAATACATCTGTATCTTGATGTGTTTACATTTGTGAAAGCTTGACATACTGTCAAAACAAATTGCTCCATAATTTCTGGCAGTGCCTGATGTATCTGAGTAGAGGGTATGTCTGACTACTCACACACTGGAAATAATTCGTTTTTACTGTATAATTTGAGAAATTTCAATTTAAAAGTCCTACATCTGTACCTTGATATCGTTGCATTTGTGAAAGCTTGACATACTGTAAAAACAAATTGCGCCATAATTTCCTGCAATGCCTAATGTTGCTAAGGAGAGGGCATATCTGACTACTGACATACTGAAAATCATTTTTAATGTATCAGTTTGGAGAAATTTCAGTTTAAAAGTCTTTCATCTGTACCTTGATATGGTTACATTTACCACATTTGAGATACTGTAAAAGGAAATTGCTCCATAATTTCTGGCAATGCCTGATGTATCTGAGAGGGCATCTCTGACTATTCACATACTGGAAATTAATCATTTTCACTGTTTCGTTTTTGAGATATTTAAATGTCCTACATCTGTACCTTGATATGGTTATATTTCTGAAAGTTTGAAATACTGTAAAAACATTATGCACCATAATTTCTGGCAATTCCTGATGTATCTGAGTAGAGGGTATGTCTGACTACTCACATACAGAAAATCCTTCATTTTTACTGTATCATTTTTGAGAAATTTCAATTTGAAAGTAATACATCTGTATCTTGATGTGTTTACATTCGTGAAAGTTTGACATACTGTAAAAACAAATTGCTCCATAATTTTTGGCAGTGCCTGACGTATCTGAGTAGAGGGCATGTCTGACTATTCACATACTGGAAATTATTCATTTTTACTGTCTCATTTTTGAGATATTTAACAGTCCTACATCTGTACCTTGATATGGTTATATTTCTAAAAGTTTGAAATACTGTAAAAACAAATTGCTCCATGATTTCTGGCAGTGCCTGATGTATCTGAGTAGAGGGTATGTCTGACTACTCACACACTGGAAATAATTCATTTTTACTGTATAATTTGAGAAATTTAAATTTAAAAGTCCTACATCTGTACCTTGATATCGATACATTTGTGAAAGCTTGACATACTGTAGAAACAAATTGCGCCATAATTTTCTGCAGTGCCTAAAGTTGCTGAGGAGAGGGCATATTTGACTTCTGACATACTGAAAATCATTTTTAATGTATCAGTTTGGAGAAATTTCAGTTTAAAAGTCTTTCATCTGTACCTTGATATGGTTTCATTTACCACATTTGAGATACTGTAAAAGCAAATTGCTCCATAATTTTTGGCAATGCCTGATGTATCTGAGGGGGCATCTCTGACTATTCACATACTGGAAATTATTCATTTTCACTGTTTCGTTTTTGAGATATTTAAATGTCCTACATCTGTACCTTGATATGGTTATATTTCTGAAAGTTTGAAATACTGTAAAAACATTTTGCTCCATAATTTTAGGCAATTCCTGATGTATCTGAGTAGAGGGCATCTCTGACTACTCACATTCAGAAAATCCTTTATTTTTACTGTATCATTTTTGAGAAATTCCAATTTGAAAGTAATACATCTGTATCTTGATGTGTTTACATTCGTGAAAGCTTGACATACTGTAAAAACAAATTGCTCCATAATTTTTGGCAGTGCCTGACTATCTGAGTAGAGGGCATGTCTGACTATTCACATACTGGAAATTATTCATTATTACTGTTTCATTTTTGAGATATTTAAAAGTCCTACATCTGTACCTTGATATGGTTATATTTCTGAAAGTTTGAAATACTGTCAAAACATAATGCTCCATAATTTCTGGCAATTCCTGATGTATCTGAGTAGAGGGCATCTCTGACTACTCACATTCAGAAAATCCTTCATTTTTACTGTATCATTTTTGAGAAATTTCAATTTGAAAGTAATACATCTGTACCTTGATGTGTTTACATTTGAGAAAGCTGGACATACTGTAAAAACAAATTGCTCCATGATTTCTGGCAGTGCCTGATGTATCTGAGTAGAGGGTATGTCTGACTACTCACACACTGGAAATAATTCATTTTTACTGTATAATTTGAGAAATTTAAATTTAAAAGTCCTACATCTGTACCTTGATATCGATATATTTGTGAAAGCTTGACATACTGTAGAAACAAATTGCGCCATACTTTTCTGCAATGCCTGAAGTTGCTGAGTAGAGGGCATATCTGACTTCTGACATTCTGAAAATCATTTTTAATGTATCAGCTTAGAGAAATTTCAGTTTAAAAATCTTTCATCTGTACCTAGATATGGTTACATTTACCACATTTGAGATACTGTAAAAGCAAATTGCTCCATAATTTCTGGCAATGTCGATATATCTGAGTGGGCATCTCTGACTATTCACATACTGGAAATTATTCATCTTCACTGTTTCGTTTTTGAGATATTTAAAAGTCCTACATCTGTACCTTGATATGGTTATATTTCTGAAAGTTTGAAATACTGTCAAAACATTATGCTCCATAATTTCTGGCAATTCCTGATTTATCTGAGTAGAGGGCATCTCTGACTACTCACATTCAGAAAATCCTTCATTTTTACTGTATCATTTTTGAGAAATTTCAATTTGAAAGTAATACATCTGTACCTTGATGTGTTTACATTTTTGAAAGCTTAACATACTGTAAAAACAAATTGCTCCATAATTTCTGGCAGTGCCTGATGTATCTGAGTAGAGGGTATGTCTGACTACTCACACACTGGAAATAATTCATTTTTACTGTATAATTTGAGAAATTTAAATTTAAAAGTCCTACATCTGTACCTTGATATCGTTACATTTGTGAATGCTTGACAACTGTAAAAACAAATTGCGGCATAATTTTCTGCAATGCCTAATGTTGCTGAGGAGAGGGCATATCTGACTTCTGACATACTGAAAATCATTTTTAATGTACCAGTTTGGAGAAAATTCAGTTTAAAAGTCTTTCATCTGTACCTTGATATGGTTTCATTTACCACATTTGAGATACTGTAAAAGCAAATTGCTCCATAATTTCTGGCAATGCCTGATGTATCTGAGAGGGCATCTCTGACTATTCACATTCTGGAAATTATTCATTTTCACTGTTTCGTTTTTGAGATATTTAAAAGTCCTACATCTGTACCTTGATATGGTTATATTTCTGAAAGTTTGAAATACTGTAAAAACATTGTGCTCCATAATTTTAGGCAATTCCTGATGTATCTGAGTAGAGGGTGTAATGTGAATATAGGCCACTAGATGGCAGTATTTACCTTTTTTTTGTTAAGCTCAGACTGGAGTCATGTTTAGACATGTCCTGGACATGTCTGGGGCAAGTCTCAGAAAATTAAAAAAAAGAGGTCTAAATGTGGGTGGGGTCTGCAAAAGAGTATATAAGGAAAAGAATTGAGAAATTGCAGGAAGATGACCAGACTTGCCATTCTGTTCAAGACCTGTGACGTTTCTTTTGTGGATTTCTTTGCCTGTGTTTGAGCGTTTTCTTCATCCAGGACATCACCAAGCCACCCAACCAAATAGGGACTGTAATTATTTCTGTTTTTTCTTATTTATCAATCTTGGTCTTTAGTTGTAGGTTGTTATTAGTCTTTGTCTTGGTTTAAAAATTAAATGTGTTTTGGTTGTTGAAACTGTGTTTGTCATCCCTTGCTGTTGCTGTTGTGTTGTAGATTGTAATAAGAAATTGGGGCCATAACAAATTGGGGGCTCAAGGTCCGGGATAGACCATTTTGTGAGTAATTTATTGAAAATCTAACATTTCAAATTGTAAAATTGATTTTTTTTTAATTGAATACAAATATATTGACAACAGCACTGGATGATTTCTTGGCATCACCAACCGTCGGGGTTTTGAAGTCTTTTAAAAAGACAGAACTGCTAGAAATTAGCAGACAGTTGGAGCTGACAGAGGTAAAACCAGCCATGCGAAAAGCAAGACTGGCTAGAGAGATAGTTGAATATTACATTGATGAAAATGTGTTTTCACCAGGAGATCTGGAACAGTTTCCAGTGGAAAATCCAAATATAGAAATGGAACTTAAATTAAAAATGCTAGAGATTGAAAGGGAGGAAAAAGAAAAACAAAGAGAATTTGAGAGGGAAGAAAAAGAAAAACAAAGGCAGTTTGAGTTAGAAAAATTAGCAAGAGAAGAGAAAATTGAGAGGGAAGAAAAAGAAAAACAAAGAGAATTTGAGAGAGAGAAAGAGGAAAGAGCAGAAAGAGAGAGACAGAGACAGAGAGATTTTGAATTAGAGAAATTCGATAGAGAAGAGAGACTCCAAATGGAGCAACTAAAAATTAAAATTGAAACTAAAAATAAATTTTGTGCCAGTCAGGAGGTAAAACTGGTGCCTCCATTTTCGGAAAAGGATGTTGACAACTATTTCCAGTGTTTTGAAAAGGTAGCAAAGAGTTGCCAGTGGCCAAAGGAACACTGGCCTCTGATGTTGCAAACTGTCCTCAAGGGTAAAGCTCAACAAGCCTATTCGGCTTTGTCTGCAGATGATTCCTCTGATTATGAGGTTGTCAAAAAGGTTATTTTGAGAGCTTATGAGTTGGTTCCAGAGGCTTACCGACAGAAATTCAGAGGTCTGAAGAAATCTGAAAATCAGACTTATGTTGAATTTGCTAATGAAAAGCAGGTTTGCTTTGAGCGCTGGTGTACTTCTATGGAGGTCAAGGATGATTTCAACTCACTAAAAGAGATGGTGTTAGTTGAAGAATTCAAAAACTGTGTTAAGGATGATGTTAAGACCTACCTTAATGAGAAGCAAGCACTAAATTTGCAATCAGCAGCCAAATTTGCAGATGAATATGTTCTCACACATAAGTCCAAATTTCAGTCTAGCAGTAACAATAGATGGTTCCAATTTCAGAAAAAGGGTTACGGTGATACCCAAGATTCCTCACCCAAAGACAAAGACAAATCTGGTGATGGTGCTCAGAAATCCAGTAACAGGTCTGATCAATGTGTGAAAGCTGACAGTAACAAAAGTGGTCTAGTTTGCAGTTATTGCAAGAAATCTGGTCATGTTACAACTAACTGTTGGTTCCTTAAAGCTAAGAAAGAAAAAGAAAAGGATACCAAACCAAATGCCTTTGTGAAAACAAGGTTAGAAACCCCTGTAGTAGATAACCAATCTGCTAAATTGCCTGCTTCTTGTGGGGCTAAAAAGCCTGATACAGCTGACTTCGTGAGGGAGGAATTTCTTCCATTTGTGTCAGAGGGATTTGTGGCTCTGAATGAGCATACTACTCCTGTCCCCATATATATCCTAAGGGATACCGGAGCTTCTCAGTCACTTTTGTTGATGGACTCTTTGGAGTTACGTGATGAGACCGCTTCAGGGGATTTCATACTTGTACAAGGTATTGAAGGGAGGACTGTATCTGTAGCCCTGCGCTCTATATTCTTGAAGTCAGATTTAGTTACAGGACAGGTAAAGGTGGGACTTATGTCAAGTCTACCTATAAAGGGTGTTTCTCTGTTGCTAGGCAATGACCTGGCTGGGGGCAAAGTAGTTCCCCCCGTACATCTTACTTCACAGCCGAGCGCTGAAGATGGGGATGAGGACCCATCTCTGTATCCTTCTTGCGCAGTGACTCGTGCTATGGCCAAGAAGGCTAAAGAAGAAGATGATGTGGTGCCGTCCAGTACATTGAATAGTCAGGACTCAGGTGGTTCGCCTCATGACTCTGATTGGCCTACTATAGTTTCTCCGTTTGAGGACTTATCAGATACTTTTATCAGTTCTCTATTCAGCCAGCCGGATGGGTCTGGTGATTCTGATGTGTCTGGAGACTTGTCTCTGTCCAGAAAGCGCTTGATTGAGGAGCAAACTAATGATCCTGAAATTTGTGTACTAAAGAGGAGAGCCCTTCCTGATAAAGAAATAGATGCAGTTCCAGTTGGGTATTATCTCAAGGATGGTGTGTTGATGCGGAAGTGGCGCCCTCCTGATATCCCTGCCAATGCAGATTGGGCAGTGGTCAGGCAAATTGTTGTTCCGAAGGTCTATAGGAATGAGATCTTAACAATGGCTCATAGTTTACCTTTAGGAGGTCATCTTGGTGTTAACAAGACTGTTGATAAGATCATGAAACACTTCTTTTGGCCTGGGCTTCGGAAAGAGGTTTCCAACTTTTGCAAAACCTGTCACACTTGTCAGGTAGTTGGGAAACACCAGTTAGACCCACCTGTAGCTCCATTGCAGCCTATCCCAGCATTTGGGGAGCCATTCTCTTGGGTCATTGTTGATTGCGTTGGTCCATTACCCAAGACTAGATCTGGAAATCAGTACTTGTTGACAATCATGTGTGCATTTACCAGATTCCCCGAAGCCATACCTCTACGTAACATCAAGGCAACTGCAATCTCGAAGGCTTTGATAAAGTTCTTCACGTTGTTTGGTCTTCCAGGGAAATTCAGTCAGACCAAGGTAGCAATTTCACTTCAGGATTGTTTCAGCAGGTTGTGTATGAACTAGGTGCAAAGCAGATTCTTTCTAGTGCCTATCATCCAGAAAGTCAGGGTGCCTTAGAGCGGTTTCATTCCACTCTCAAGACAATGATGAGGACTTATTGTTATGACCATGAGAAAGACTGGGATGAAGGGGTTCATTTGCTGTTGTTTGCAGCTAGAGAAGCAGTGCAGGAGTCTACTGGATTCAGTCCATTTGAGCTAGTGTTTGGTCATGAAGTGAGAGGACCTTTGCTATTATTGAGTGAACAATGGCAAGAGAAAGAGCCGCATATCAGTCTGTTAGACTATGTTAGCAAGTTCAAGGAAAGATTGCGTGCAGCTTGTGACCTTGCCAAAGAGAACTTGAAATCAAGTCAGGGAAAAATGAAAACTTGGTATGATCATAAGGCTAGAAGCCGTGAGTTTAAACCAGGAGACAAGGTCCTTGTGTTGTTTTCCTTGCAGTCCAATCCATTGCAGGCTAGATTTTATGGTCCTTATGAAATTCTGACAAAACTCAATGATCTCAATTACATTGTGAAGACTCCAGATAAGAGAAAACCAAGACAATTGTGTCACATTAACATGCTGAAGCCTTATCATGACAGAAATGCTAGGGTTGCATCTGTCACTTCAGATTCTTCTATGGTCAAAACGTGTGAAGATGAAGGGGAGTTTCAAGATGATGAACCAAGAATTAAAGCTGAAGTTCTTTCATGTAAATTGTCAAACACTGAAGTGTTGCAAAAATCTTGATGTAAAACTCCAGCACTTAGAACCCTCACAGAGAGATCAGTTTGAAAGGTTGATCAAGAAATATGAGGATTTGTTTCCTGATGTTCCAAAGAGAGTTACTATAGCCTCTCATGATGTAGATGTTGGTGATGCCAAACCAATAAAACAGCATCCATACCGGATGAATCCTGAAAAGAGAAAGATTGCTGAGAAAGAGGTTGAGTACATGTTAAAACATGATATTATCAGACCCTCCAACTCTGATTGGAGTTCACCCTGTGTGCTAGTTCCAAAACCTGATGGAAGTACTAGATTCTGTACAGATTATCGCAAAGTCAATGCTGTAACTAGAACTGATGTGTTTCCAATACCTAGGATTGATGATTGTATTGATAGAGTAGGGCAAGCAAAGTTTCTGACCAAGATTGATTTATTGAAGGGTTATTGGTGTGTGCCTTTAACTGAGAGGGCCAAGAGCATCTCTGCTTTTGCCACACCATCTGGGTTGTACCAGTATGAAGTCCTACCCTTTGGAATGAAAAATGCCCCAGCCACGTTCCAAAGGATGATACAGTCTACAATCGCTGGATTGCCACACACGAGTGCATACATTGATGACCTGATCACATGGAGTGACTCCTGGGAAGAACATCTAAAAGATGTAGAGACGTTGTTCCAGCGCCTGACCCAGGCTAACCTGACTGTTAACCTGAACAAGAGTGACTTTGGTTGTGCTACTGTCACCTATCTTGGCTACGTCATAGGCCAGGGTAAGGTGGCACCCATAAATGCTAAAGTCCAAGCCATCATGGACTTTCCCGTTTCTGACAACAAAAAAAGCTTTGCGCCACTTCCTTGGAATGATCGGGTACTACCGCAAGTTCTGCAAGAACTTTGCTAAGATTGCTCTCAGTCTAACTAACCAACTGAAGAAAGGTGTAAAGTTCACCTGGGATGATGCATGCCAGAGAGCCTTCGATCGCCTGAAGTCTCTGCTGTGTCATTTCCCCGTGCTCAAATCTCCTGACTTCAACAAACAGTTCTCCATCGCGGTCGATGCTAGCGACCAAGCTTGTGGATCTGTGCTCCTGCAGAGAAGTGACTCTGATGACATTGAGCATCCCGTGGCATACTTCTCCAGGAAGTTCAATCGCCACCAAAGGAACTATTCCACAATAGAGAAGGAACTGTTGGCTCTGGTCCTTTCTTTACAACACTTTGAGGTTTATGTTTGTACAGGACAAAAGCCAATGATTGTGTACACTGACCACAATCCGTTAATGTTTTTGAGTAAGATGAAAAACAAGAATCGGAGATTGTTGAATTGGAGTTTGATTTTACAGGAGTTTGACTTGGAAATTAAGCATGTGAAGGGTACAGACAATGTAATTGCTGATTGCTTATCCTGTGTTTGAATGTGTATATATATATCATGTGTTTGAATATTGTATGATATGTATATATAGACAAGTGTTCACTTAACCATTTTGTATTGAAAAGAAAAATTTTGCCTTTATGAGTCAAAATTTTTCCCTTTTGGAATGGAGGTGTAATGTGAATATAGGCCACTAGATGGCAGTATTTACCTTTTTTTTGTTAAGCTCAGACTGGAGTCATGTTTAGACATGTCCTGGACATGTCTGGGGCAAGTCTCAGAAAATTAAAAAAAAGAGGTCTAAATGTGGGTGGGGTCTGCAAAAGAGTATATAAGGAAAAGAATTGAGACAGTAGAGTAGTAGGAGAAATTGCAGGAAGATGACCAGACCTGCCATTCTGTTCAAGACCTGTGACGTTTCTTTTGTGGATTTCTTTGCCTGTGTTTGAGTGTTTTCTTCATCCAGGACATCACCAAGCCACCCCACCAAATAGGGACTGTAATTATTTCTGTTTTTTTCTTATTTATCAATCTTGGTCTTTAGTTGTAGGTTGTTATTAGTCTTTGTCTTGGTTTAAAAATTAAATATGTTTTGGTTGTTGAAACTGTGTTTGTCATCCCTTGCTGTTGCTGTTGTGTTGTAGATTGTAATAAGAAATTGGGGCCATAACAAGGGCATCTCTGACTACTCACATTCAGAAAATCCTTTATTTTTACTGTATCATTTTTGAGAAATTTCAATTTGAAAGTACGACATCTGTATCTTGATGGGTTTACATTTGTGAAAGCTTGACATACTGTAAAAACAAATTGCTCCATAATTTTTGGCAGTGCCTGACGTATCTGAGTAGAGGGCATGTCTGACTATTCACATACTGGAAATTATTCATTATTACTGATTCATTTTTGAGATATTTAACAGTCCTACATCTGTACCATGATGTGGGTATATTTCTGAAAGTTTTCAATACTGTCAAAACATTATGCTCCATAATTTCTGGCAATTACTGATGTATCTGAGTAGAGGGCACCTCTGACTACTCACATTCAGAAAATCCTTCATTTTTACTGTATCATTTTTGAGAAATTTCAATTTGAAAGTAATACATCTGTACCTTGATGTGTTTACATTTGTGAAAGCTTGACATACTGTAAAAACAAATTGCTCCATAATTTCTGGCAGTGCCTGATGTATCTGAGTAGAGGGTATGTCTGACTACTCACACACTGGAAATAATTCATTTTTACTGTATAATTTGAGAAATTTCAATTTAAAAGTCCTACATCTGTACCTTGATATCGTTACATTTGTGAAAGCTTGACATACTGTAAAAACAAATTGCGCCATAATTTCCTGCAATGCCTAATGTTGCGAAGGAGAGGGCATATCTGACTTCTGACAAACTGAAAATCATTTTTAATGTATCAGTTTGGAGAAATTTCAGTTTAAAAGTCTTTCATCTGTACCTTGATATGGTTACATTTACCACATTTGAGATACTGTAAAAGGAAATTGCTCCATAATTTCTGGCAATGCCTGATGTATCTGAGAGGGCATCTCTGACTATTCACATACTGGAAATTATTCATTTTCACTGTTTCGTTTTTGAGATATTTAAAAGTCCTACATCTGTACATTGATATGGTTATATTTCTGAAAGTTTGAAATACTGTAAAAACATTATGCTCCATAATTTCTGGCAAATCCTGATGTATCTGAGTAGAGGGCATCTCTGACTACTCACATACAGAAAATCCTTCATTTTTACTGTATCATTTTTGAGAAATTTCAATTTGAAAGTAATACATCTGTATCTTGATGTGTTTACATTCGTGAAAGTTTGACATACTGTAAAAACAAATTGCTACATAATTTTTGGAAGTGCCTGACGTATCTGAGTAGAGGGCATGTCTGACTATTCACATACTGGAAATTATTCATTTTTACTGTTTCATTTTTGAGATATTTAACAGTCCTACATCTGTACCTTGATATGGCTATATTTCTAAAAGTTTGAAATACTGTAAAACCATTATGCTCCATAATTTCTGGCAATTCCTGATGTATTTGAGTAGAGGGCATCTCTGACTACTCACCTTCAGAAAATCCTTCATTTTTACTGTATCATTTTTTAGAAATTTTAATTTGAAAGTAATACATCTGTACCTTGATGTGTTTGCATTTGAGAAAGCTTGACATACTGTAAAAACAAATTGCTCCATAATTTCCTGCAATGCCTAATTTTGCTGAGTAGAGGGCATATCTGACTTCTGACATACTGAAAATCATTTTTAATGTATCAGTTTGATCAGCTCAATCGACATTTTTTATTCTGCCGGTCACCTGACCAACGGCTTGAGTCTGACGCTCTCCGCTGATATTAAGTCGACACCAACTGGCGTGCAAATGTTGCAACATATTTAAAATAAGCACCTAATGCAAGGTGGAATCAGTATAAATGGATTAACATATAGTAGCTAATTTGTACAGCTTTACATTCGATTTCTGTCAAAAAAAGGGGGTTGTCAGTTTTTGTTTTGTTTTGTTTTTTTTTAGCTTTCTATACTCTCCCCTACTCGAAAAAAATGTCTCCTGGCATCTCATTACAACAGTAACAAATTATTCTTCAGTCAGCTGTTCCACTCATACAAGTCAAGAATTCTCTCAGGGTTGCTTTTGTCAGTTCACACTTTTAGTCTAGTAAGTCCAAATTACCGGTCCTGTCACATAGTTTGGGTCTGAGAAAACTAGTTGTCTCATCCCCGTGTTTGACACTGGATATGGTACACCATGGAACACAGAGTTCACGCCAGGTATTAAGGGCTGGTATGATGGTTGCCCAAGATTGTTGTATGTGAATATTTCTTTGGGCCGTGGGATCCGTGAGGATCTTCGTGCCATTTGCTCACCTCCTGGCTCTGGTTCAGGCTTTAGTACTTCACAGGTTTCATCTTGGGCAGTGACATTCACTTCCTGGTCAGTTTCTGCATTTTCTCTACTTTGCACAACTGTTAGTATTTGTTGAGGTTCCTGCTCTGTCATGGTCTCTCTGTTAGCAGGCACCTTTCTATCCAGTTGGAACTCATGAACAGAGGGGTTTAACACGTGCTGTGGTTCTGAGTAAGGTCTGACAGGAATCATTCTATACACCGGTACAGACCTTGGACTGAATGAGTCCTCTTCATCTGCTTCAGAGTCTTCATCTGACTCCTCACAGGGTTTTGTAGTGTGCTTTCTCTGTACCCTCTTTACAGGTCCGGTCTGAGTGTCTTCCAAAGGTAGGGCATTCACAGGCAACAAGAGGTTTCAATGGAGTACACGAATGGCTTCACTACCACGCTCAGCTTGTACTTTGTATACAGGTCCGTCATCTATTCTCTCAATAACACGGTGCACCCTCTCCTCCCAATAGGCGCGCAGTTTGCCTGGACCACCTCTTTCTGAGAGATTCCGCACCAGTACCCTGTCTCCTTGCTGAAGTATGGCACCTTTCACATCTTTGTCATACTGTCTCTTCCCCGTGGCTGACGACTTCCGACTGTTTTCAGAGGCAATTCTGTATGCCTCCTGCATTCTACGTGCCCATTTTTGCGCAAAAATTTGTCTGTCTGAGGTGTCGCGTTCAGGTCTCAGGTCAAGAAGGAAGTCAATTGGTAAGCGTGGGACTCTTCCATATAAAAGAAAGAAAGGTGAGTACCCCGTGGCATCATGTGTAGTGCAATTGTATGCATGTACGATGTGAGGTAAATGATCTTTCCACTCTGACTTTTTTTCTTCCTGTAGGGTTCGAAGCATTTGAAGCAGTGTTCTGTTCAATCTCTCAACAGGATTCCCCTGGGGGTGGTATGGGGTGGTGCGAGAGTGAGATATGCCTGCCAACTGTTGAAGTCGCTGAAACAATCCATTTTCAAATTCCCGCCCCTGGTCATGATGTAACTTTTCTGGATAACCAAATCTGGGGATAAAATCCTGAAATATTTTTTCGGCTGCCATTTTCCCGGACTTATTTTTGGTAGGGTACGCTTGAGCAAAACGAGTAAGATGATCAACCAAAATGAGGATGTACTCATACCCTCCTTTGCTTAGCTCTAGGTGGAGGTAATCTACTGACACCAACTCAAATGGGGCACTAGTAGTTATAGAACCCATTGGAGCTCTGTCTGGAACACATGGTTGTTACTGTTTAATACAAGCACATTCCCTCATAACATAGTCCTCTATTTCTGTTTGCATAAAAGGCCAAAAGAACCGCTCTCTAGCCAGTCTACTCACTTTACTTGCACCCACATGTCCCATGTCATCATGCAGACTTTTGAGAACCATTTGTTTCAATCCAGCAGGAAGATCTAACTGTTTCCTTGGACCAGCACACCTATACAAAATTCCATTTTCCAATTTTAGCTTGTTCCATTCATGAACCAGTTTCCTTGTCTCTCGTGACATCTGTCCTCTGTCCTTGTCATTTGGGATCCACCCCTTTTTTTTCAATTTTATGACCTCATCAATTGCCGAGTCTTGTTTTTGTCTCGTTCTCATGTCCTCTGGAGTGAAAAGAGGAACAGCATTTGATGGTGACTCAGTTGGTTTTGTGGTCAGGACTAATGCCGCTGCCCATGGCACATCCCCCTTCTCCGCTACTCTGTCTCCCTGCCAGACTGCAGCCACTACATCAATAGGGACTCTTTCCGTGTACTCACTAATATGTGCCTGCAGCTGAACTGGAAAGCGTGACAGCGTGTCAGCATCAGTGTTCATTTTCCCAGGCCGGTACTTAATGTCAAAATGAAAGTCTGCCAGTTCGCCTACCCAACGGTGACCCACGGCATTAAGCTTTGCTGTGCTCAGCACATAGGTCAGTGGATTGTTATCCGTATAGACTGTGAATGTCGGCGCATAGTATAGGAAGTCTCGGAATTTATCACAGATTGCCCACTTCAAAGCGAGAAACTCCAATTTGCCTGAATGCAAATGATAGTTTTTTTCTGCAGCAGTAAGTGCTCTGGACCCATAACCTATTACACGGAGTTTACCTCCCTGCTCTTGGTAAAGTACAGCCCCTAAGCCCTCTTTAGAGGCATCCATGTGAAGAATGAATGGCAAGTCACAGTCAGGGTAACCGAGTATAGGTGAATTTGTCAACATGTTCACGAGATTGGAGACAACAGCACTGTGCTCCGGAGCCCATTGAACTGGTGTCCTAGATGATAGTTGACCACTGTTCGTACTATGCGCCCTTCCCTTGTTTGCTTTGGACATGACAACACAGTTGGGGCCAAAGTTGCCCTGTACAAGCCCAAAAAGTGGTCTGGCTAGCCTAGCAAAGTCCTGAATATAAGACCGATAGTAACTTAAGAACCCTAACAAAGCTCTAACCTCCCCAACTGTCTTGGGCTCTCTCTCTCTCAGCTGTAGTACTGCCTCCAAGTCTTTTGGGTCTATTTGGACTCCCTCACTTGACACAACACGACCCACATATCTAACCTCGCGTTTAAAAAGTTCGCACTTCTTTGGCCTTAGCTTTATACCATGTTTCCTCATTCGATCAAATACCTGTCTCAGTGTCTGTAAATGCCCATCAAAAGTAGCTGAGTAACACAACACATCATCTAAATAAGGAGAACAACATTCATCCCTCAGGCCCTCCAACACTTCCTCCATGCACCGCTGGAAGGCAGCAGGAGCATTGGTAAGTCCAAACGGGAGTCGAACCCACTCATATAACCCCCATGGGGTATTGAATGCGGTGAAGTGTTGTGAACTTTCTTCCACAAAGCCCTGGTGATAAGCGCTCCCTTGGTCTAGGATCGAAAACCACAAGTAACCAGCAAGGTTATCCAACAAGTGTTGAATGCGTGGCAAGGGATGTCGATCAACAATAGTTTTACGATTCAGCTCTCTGAAGTCCACACACAATCGAAGGGTGCCATCTTTTTTCCGTACACAGACTACAGGGGAGGAGTATGGCGATTTGGATTTCTTTATCCACCCTTGGTTCACCAAGTTCTGCACGTACTCCTTTACCTCCCTGTATAACGGCTTTGGAATGGCATTGTAACACTTTTGGACAGGTATTTCATCCTTGAGGTTGATTTTGAGTGTCAAGTTTTCGATGCAGCCGATATCGGCATCATCTTTAGCAAACACATCAGATTCCTCAAACAGCATCTTTCTCACCGTCTCTCTCTCCTCTGGCTCCAAGTGTGACAAATCGACTGGTGGGTGCCACCTCTCATTTGCAGAGGAGCTCCGTCCTTCATTTACCAGCTGAGTTTGGTTTTGTGGGCTTAGTTGAACCAAGCAGATTTCAGCCTTGGTGGGTTGTTTGATAGATGCTCTATTTTGCTGAGGGCACTGGAATGGTTTCACGTCAGCAAACTCCTGAAGAGTTCCGACAACTGTTCTCTTCGGGATAAAAATATCATGTCTGGTGGTGTTTTGAATAGGAACCTTGACAACCTTGGATGAGCCAGTGGAGACATCCACTAGGGTGGGAAACACCTCTAGCCCTTCCGGCCATTTACTAATTACGGCTGGCTCGTACAACATGACACCTGCCAACGACTGAGCCCTAGCCCTGCACCGAACCTCGCATATCTGGCCTGCAAGAATGGTTAACCCTTTCTTCCCTACTCGGACCTCATACTCTGGACATTCGTCAGGCGAAGCGGTTACACTAAGGGTAGACATTATAGCTTTAGCTGTATCTTCACTTACTCTTAAAGCCTCCCGAAGCAGTGAGCCCATGTCCACTTCATCGCCTCCCCCATTGTCCCGGATTATCTCGGCGATAACGTTTGAGCCTAACAGCGGGAAACTAACACAACTTTTGCCAACTAAAACAGGAACCTGCACTGCAACCCTACCATAGTTTACACTCGTTACCTCAAGGGCTACATCTATCCAACCTTCAAATGGAACGTTGATACCATTAACTGCTGAAACCTCTAAGGTACTGTCAGCAAGCAAAACCTCAAGAGGTTGAATCTTAATATGAGGTAACTCTTTTTCTACCCAATTTCTCCCCACTATTGTTACCTGAGCACCTGAATCAAGAAGCATCTGCACTGGGACTCCATTTATGGCGCAGGAAACCATGCATCTTTTATCAATGAGTTGTGCTATACACTTCCCTGTTATTTTCCGTTGCAAGTTTGTTGTCACAGGTCTGCCCCTTGGGAGAGAGTTAGCTTGTGCTGGGGGCATGCCGTTAAGTCCAGTCACTGGCTGCCCCTCTCCAATGACTGCACTTCGTTTCCCGACCACCGTCTTGTTAAACAGCCGATAGCTCTGTGCCCTGCCTGGCCACAGCGGAAGCAATGAGGGCATGACGTATTTCCTTGTTGCACACATTGAGAACAGCGGCCCCTTGAATCAGTCTCGCCTGCTGGGACACCAAGCTGGGGCTGGCGTTGATCTCTGGATGTGTCAGGGTCTGGTTTTGTGGCCAGTCTAGTCAAGTGCTGTGTCAAAGCGGATACCTGTGCCGTCAGCTCCCTGATGGCAGTCTGATTAGCCTGTATGTTGCGGCTAACTTCAGTCAGCTTTGGCTGGTCAACTGGTACATCGTCACTCTGAGCTGAACTCACAGTCACCGATTTAGACTTACTGACCACACCTAAACGTTTAAGCCTCTCTGTCTCCTCGCTGACAGATTTGCTGATTTGTTCCAACAAAAGGTCATCAGTCACCAACAAGTCTCGGAGATACGGTTTAAGATCACACCTTATGTGGTTATTTTTTTCACTCAAACCTTGATAAAGAGTATGGAGAAATGTACCCTGTACCAGCATATTATCATATCTGAATTCAGCATCAGTTAGTTGTGAGGCGGCTAGAACTGTTTTAGACCCATTATCCTATACATGAACTGCTGTGGGGTCTCTCGATCCTGCTGCTTAGCATTGCTCAACTCATGAAAGAGTTCCGTGCTACTTCTCTCTCTGATATGGGACCTGAGGAACCGTTTCAATTCTTCTAAGGTTATGTCATCTTTGATGGTTAACATCTCCCGGAAGTTACCTGGTTTGATTATCCTTATTACAGTTCTGATTACTTCAGACTCACCAAAACCTTCCTTGAGACCCTCTTGTATCTGCTTACAGATACTGTTATAAGAGATTTCAGACCCCGAATCAGATATCTGACCGCCATGAATCTTAAATTCTCTACGGCATAACAAACCTGTAACATCACTGAGCCTCACCACCTGATCAGATACACATGAAGTGGTGCTAGCTCTAACAGCTTTCACAGAGTCTCTGACTGGAGTGCGGGATCTGGGTGAGATGAGTGTCGGTCGGGTTGACAGCACCTCACCAACACCACCACTGTCGCCTGATGGCTGTGAGGCGTTGGGCGGAGATGTGTCATGTGGGGTCTCAGTGTCTCCAGCAGCATCACTGTCTCCATCTCTCAGTGCCACTTGGACAGTAGGAGCTGCAGTGAGCAAGTCCTCAATCATGTCAAGAAGAAACATCAAACAGGACATTCCTTCATCTTCTCGATCCTTGAATTCCCTGCTCCTCAGAAAATCAATAATAAAATCATAGAGTTCGGGTTCAGTCATGGTGGATGTATCAACCGTTTCCCCCCTTCGAGCATTGTCAATCTCTCTTGCCACCACCTGTAGTTGCGTGACATTCAAACCTGGTAATTTCTTTTGAAGATCCCAGATCAACAGCCTGCAGTCTGAAGTAGCCATGGTGACTGGATTCCTTGAAGCCGTAGCTTCCTGGATGACGCAGTGTGATGCAGCCTGCCCTGAAGTGTTGGAAACAGGACACACAGTTGTAGCGCTGGCGTCCTCAGATGGCGGGTTTGATCCCGGACGAGCCTCCAAATGTTACTAGCCACAAGCCTAGGGGTGCAAGGGCTCGTAGCAGGAATGCTACGCAGTTTAGAATAGCTGCGGAGCAGTAAAAAAGCAGACTCAGTACACTTGTTTGATCAGCTCAATCGACATTTTTTATTCTGCCGGTCACCTGACCAACGGCTTGAGTCTGACGCTCTTCGCTGATATTAAGTCGACACCTACTGGCGTGCAAATGTTGCAACATATTTAAAATAAGCACCTAATGCAAGGTGGAATCAGTATGAATAGATTAACATATGGTCGCTAATTTGTACAGCTTTACATTCGATTTCTGTCAAAAAAAAAAGGGGGTTGTCAGTTTTTTTTTTTTTTTTTTTAGCTTTCTATTGTTACATTTACCACATTTGAGATACTGTAAAAGGATATTGCTCCATAATTTCTGGCAATGCCTGATGTATCTGAGAGGGCATCTCTGACTATTCACATACTGGAAATTATTCATTTTCACTGTTTCGTTTTTGAGATATTTAAAAGTCCTACATCTGTACCTTGATATGGTTATATTTCTGAAAGTTTGAAATACTGTAAAAACATTATGCTCCATAATTTCTGGCAATTCCTGATGTATCTGAGTTGAGGGCATCTCTGTCTACTCACATTCAGAAAATCCTTCATTTTTACTGTATCATTTTTGAGAAATTTCAATTTGAAAGTAATACATCTGTACCTTGATGTGTTTACATTTGTGAAAGCTTGACATACTGTAAAAACAAATTGCTCCATAATTTCTGGCAGTGCCTGATGTATCTGAGTAGAGGGTATGTCTGACTACTCACACACTGGAAATAATTCATTTTTACTGTATAATTCGAGAAATTTCAATTCAAAAGTCCTACATCTGTACCTTGATATCGTTACATTTGTGAAAGCTTGACATACTGTAAAAACAAATTGCGCCATAATTTCCTGCAATGCCTAATGTTGCTGAGGAGAGGGCATATCTGACTTCTGACATACTGAAAATCATTTTTAATGTATCACTTTGGAGAAATTTCAGTTTAAACGTCTTTCATCTGTACCTTGATATGGTTACATTTACCACATTTGAGATACTGTAAAAGCAAATTGCTCCATAATTTCTGGCAATGCCTGATGTATCTGAGAGGGCATCTCTGACTATTCACATACTGGAAATTATTCATTTTCACTGAATCATTTTTGAATTTCAATTTAAAATTCCCATTAATTACATAAATTTGCATAATTTTCATCAACGTAGTAGCCTTTTTTCATAGCTGATGACTACAGCTCATTCCAGCAATTGTTTTTTTGTAGTTGTTGTAATAGACAGTATAATACATGGGCTATTTGCACCTGAAATGTATATGTGGAACATTTCTTTTTAATGCCTCAGATCACTCATTGATTTCTTTCAGACATGCACCTGATTGCTCAAAAATTATAAAATGACTGTTAAAATATAAATATATCCAAGATTTTTTTTCAGTGTTAAGATTTTGTGATCTGCAGAATGTTCTGAATACAGTTTGCAGCATCCTTAACTTTGTAAGAATGCATTCGTAACCGAAAAACTTCAGAAGTTAAACACGTTTCATAGTGAAAAGAATCCCTCAAAATTGAAAACATTTAGCAAGATCAGTTAAAGAGTAACGACTCAAGGAACTTTTATTTACATGACATTGTGTAAAATGTGCAACATCGTTGACTAAATGCAAAATAGTGTGAATGACTAAATGTGTGAATACTCATTCACACAGGCTGCAATTCCACTCTCTATTCTGTGCAGTTTGCAGCATTGCAGAGTCCATCTGCAGGCTGTCAGCATGGAACCACTTAGAACAGCTGTCACACTGTACCTGTCAGTAAGACGTACAGTTCAAGAACTGCACACGAGACACAGAAATCCACAAAATGTACGCCTTTAACTGGGTCCGAGTAAAAGCCAAAATACACAGGAATTGCCAAGCCAGAATACAAAGTCCAATACAGCTAGACAGGCAGGGGAAACCAGCAAGAACCAGCAAGACAGATGAGCAGAGGTACAAAAACGATAGGCAAAAAGTGGTAGTCGATGGTCAAAGCCAATGGTCATACACAGGGCATCCAAACACAGAACTCGTGACCATACAAAAATGGGTCAAAATCCAGAAAGACAAAAACAGAACAAAAAGGGCTACGGCAAGAATCAAGGTCGGACTATCCAGTCGAAGCAAAATAATATTCAATGGCATACGAGGCGCTCTGCACAAAGTATTGATCTACATTCTGACAAGAGCTGTCTTCTATTTATTTGGCGGTTGACAAACAACGCTTAGTGCATTACCGCCACCTTCTGAAATGGAGTGTGGGTCTGGATATTTCTACCTCACAGCCTCTTGTTTAACCCAGTTCTTCCAAAAAATAAAAATAAGAATGTAAAACATAATTCACCAGAATTTTTCTTCAGTATGTCTCTAGTCCTCAATGGAACTCCCTCTCCTTGAAGTTGCTGAATTAGTTGCCTTGCTTGATTATATTTACTACATGATTCTAACACATTCTACAGTCTCGAATGTCTGAGATCTACACTCATTACAGTAGCCATTACCATGTTTTTTTATAATTAAAAATAATGTTTTATTTAAACCAGTGTGACCAAATCTCATTCTGGATATTATATCCTCCTCCTGCGAGCTGTTGTTGTTGTTGTTGTTCTTCTTCTTCTTCTTCTTCTTCTTCTTCTTCTTCTTCTTCTTCTTCTTCTTCCAGTTTAACAGCGGTTGATCCAGCTTATTGGTGCATAACCGCCAGCGAGTGTTCCAAAGTGTGGACCAGACAATGGCCTTACACTTTAACTCTTTACCTGACTTAATCAAACACAACATTATACACACAATATATATATATATATATATATATATATATATATATATATATATATATATATTTAAAAAAAAAAAAAAACTTACATTAAACTTTCCACACCCATTTCATCTACAACCCCCCTATTCTTTTATTCCTGCTTATCCATCACATTCTATCATCAACCTCTGTCCCCCTTAAGAAATCTATGAGTGCCCTAATCTGTCCCCCTTCTCCCATACTTAGCAATCCTTTTATTGTAAATTCCTGTACCCCAACAACCTCAGGCCACACAAGCATCCATGGAGCCACCTCTGGATAAACGACCATTGGACTTATACTCAAATTAAATACTCCAAATTCTTTTGCGATATTATTCGCTACTCTAGCAAAGTTTTGCCTCTGGCTCCTCCCATCCTCCCAGCACTCCTGGAAGACTCCCTTCGTGGAATGAGAATCATTGTGCCCCTTCAAATTAGCCCTGTAGTTTGTCACTAATTGCCTTCTCCTGATTTCTAGAGGCATTTTACCCAATTCTACCTGTAGTGCAGCAACTGGTGAAGTCTTAATTGCCCCATTACACACTCTCAGAGCCTGTGCCTGAATTACATCCAATTTGTTTGAAAGACTTAGCTGCTGACCCATAAGCCACACTACCATAATCAACTACAGACCTTATCAGTGCTACATATAGCCTCTTCAATGCTGAACAACTTGCACCCCATTCCCTTCCAGTCAAACATCTTATAACATTTATTACCTTTTTGCACTTTTCTTCAATCCTCCTAATATGGTCTGCCCATGTTAGCCGTGAATCAAAAAGAACTCCCAGAAATTTAAATGATCCAACCCTTTCTAAAGTTTCCCCATACATCTTCAACTTCATCCCTTCCTCAATTCTTTTCCCTGTGAAAAATACTGTTTGTGTTTTTTCCCCACTGAAAATGTAATGGTGCGATCAGGAACCAGTCGCAAGAACCAGGCAATGCAGTAGAAATTGCTTTATTAAAAAAGGGGGAGGACCGTCGCAGGGCAGAAGGCAAAAGTACAAAGTCCACACTCCAAAAATCAAAATCCAGTTGGGCAAAAATAGAATCGAAAACCAGGGCAGCATTCACAATAATCGTAGTCGGACAGAAATGGGTCTGGTTCACAGAATGTCAAAGAAGCAAAGCCAGAATCCAATGGGCGTAATCCGAATTGTAACCAGGGCAGCAAACAAAGATCTCGTGGTCGGGCAGAAAAAGGTCAAAACTCACAGATGCGACAATAATCCAAAATCACAAAGGCAGAAATCGAAAAATCGGGCGGTCCAGTCAGAAAGATAAACACTGCGTAATCAAGGCGAATTGAAACGTGGCACAAGAAGACTGAGGAAAACAATCTGACAGAGAATGGCTATGAAAAGACTCCTAATATACATTTACAGGGAGATCACATGGTGAGAGACACAGGTGCAAACAGTCAGACCGATTATAAGGGAGCAGCACATGAGGGAGAACCTGATCACATGCAATTTGGCAGAAGCCAAAACACGGACAGGGATCACGGGACAAACCTATACAAAGTGTAGCGTCCATACCAGTCCAGCTACATAATTACTATAAAAAAACTATATATATATTTCCATCATTGTGTTTTGACGTTTTTTCTTTCCTCTTTATAAAAAATGATTTCAATCAGAATAATAAAAAATAATGAAATTTATTATGGAAATGGGGTTGGCGAAAACCTATAAGTAGATGGCAGGTATGGAAAGGGGGCGTCTCTGTCTTACGGGAAGTGCGAAAGTGCGAGATGTGAGAGGGGAGCGAATGAGTTGCGTGGCGCGAAAATTTAAAAAAAAACAGTATACCTGACAAAAAAAAAAAAAACTGGGAGTTAATAGAAAAAAAAATAATAATAGTAACATAATACTACCATAAGGAATATCAGGTGAAGACAACAGAAAAACCTCTGATCTACTGGAATCAGTCGGGGAAAGATTTTTTTTTTTCAACGCCTGAAGGATTCCAATATTTGCCACCAAAAGAAGGAATATTTCTGCCTTGGGGATACAGACCGGTCGGCTACACTCTTCACAGTTGGAGAAATTTAAGTATATTTTTCCCCCAGACTGAATGAATGAGGACTGCGATAAGGTCTGTACAAGTCAAGAATCGATTTCAATCGAGCCTTTCGCACTTGCTTCCCTACTCCATACATCCCCGAAATATTTGCGTCAGCACCTAGGTTAAATGTAAAGTTAAAATATTTATTAAATGCTCTTCCCCCGCCTTAATTCGTTATATTTCGTTTCATTATTTTATTTTCTTCTCATTGCATTCTTGACTATGGATGTGTAAGCATCGGGGGGGGGTGTTAATCGATTTGTTTTTGTTTAATCGCCGTGACATCAGTGTTTGGCCGACATTGTCGCGTCTTTATGTTTGAACTTGAGAAAAAAAAAAAAAATTAGGAAGGTACCTTGAATTTGCGATTTGCATTAAGATTTGTGTTTTGTGTTCTTGTTATCGGTCCTTGCATTCCGCTGATACAAAAAAAACACGCAGTTTAAATGCATACTTTTTTTTGTCTTTGTTTTTTTCTATTATTTTTTTATTTTTGAACGCATTCTGTGATGTTGTCGTTGCTAAATTGATGCTTCTTCCTCAAAAAATATATGGATTTATGCCAAAAGAAAAAAAAACAACGTGATTGCTTGTTTGCTGGATTCTATACTTATTCCTGCTGTGGCGTGGATAACGGAATTCTTTAGTTGGCAGTTGACGGCTGCCTGGCGCCCGAACAATATATATATATATATAGATTTTTTATGAGTCTCCTCGTTCTATCTGCGCTACAGATTGGCGCCCGAACAGGGACTTGAACATTAAGGAACCTGGACTTAAATTTACAGCAATATTGAACCGGACCTGCACTGGACCTGATCTGCACCAGCCAAAACTATATGCTGTAGGCAACTGAACTGAACTATGAATTGTGTTTATATGTCGATATTTCCCTTATGTCCTTAAGGCTGTGTTGGTCAAATGCACTTCTTGTTGTTTGATGTTGTACCCTCAGTTTACCCTGACGTTTTTTACAAGTAATGATGGCAAGTCCTAGGAATATTCATGCTACTCATTCTGCTACATTACTGGAGCACGGTCCTCCAGATATTTCAACTCCTCTCAATATACGTACCGCTCCCATATTAAACCCACTTCCTACTCCTGCTAACATTGCCCATAATGGTTCACTGTTAAGACATACTGGGTCAGAAACACCAGCACCCTTTTCCCCTGCAAACCCTTCACTAACTGGGGCAGCATCTCCAACCAGAGCTCAACAAGAGTTTTGCGCACAGTCTCAGAGCTTTTCCCACTCTGAAATGGAGTTGACTACCCTACCATCTTTTGTTTCTGAGGCACAATGTGAACTGCCAGCTGTACTCCCCACACCTGGCAGAGAGTTTGGGAAACTTGCACTGCAAACTAAGGACAGTTGGACTAAACAGTGTGAGGAGATCAGGAATAACTTGGTAGACTTAACTAGACAAACTACACGCAACAGACAGCATTTGGAGGCAAGGTTGAAAGGGTTTATTGAAAAAACAGAACAAAATTTCGGTACTCTTAGCAAAGCTGTCTCTGAAAACAGAGATAAAATAGATCATGACTTGGGCAACATGATAAAGGGCATTAAGACAATGTTTACTGAAGAATCAAATAATCAAGTTGTCGCTCAGAATGCTCAAGTCCGCTTTATGGTGGAGCAACTTCAGCAAGAAATCCAGCAGGACATGCGGGCCCATCAACATACATTTTTAGCTTCTCATGTTCAGCTGTCGACAAAAATAGATCATTGTGTTAATGTGCTTGATCAGTTGTGTACCACATTGAGCAATTTACAAGCTCACTTTCAACAACATGCTGATGAACAGAAGACTGGCCTTAAGAACTTGGAGAAAAAGGTTGACGCAATCACCTCTACATCGACTCCTCTTCCTCAATCAAGAGTGGTGCCAAATTCATTTTCTGCTGTGCCTTTCTTGCCTGTGTCTACTGCCATCAAAACTGATCATCTTAAGTTGTCTTTTCCAACTTATGGCAGACCACAGGATGATCCTGACCCAGTTCTGTACCTCTCCAAGTGTGGTGATTTCTTAGCTGTACAACCATTAACTGATGCGGACATTCTCGCCACATTTAGAACAGTCCTACATGGAACAGCTCGTGATTGGTGGGAGATAGCAAGAACCCAGGTGACATCTTGGTCGGAGTTTCAGACTGCTTTCCTTTCTGCTTTCTTGTCAGAAGATTATGAAGATGAGTTGGCAGACAGGGTGAGAAGCCGAAGACAAGGGGACAAGGAGCCAATTCGTGATTTTGCTTTTTCTTATAGAGCATTATGCAAACGTTGGAATCCCTCTATGTCGGATATTGACATTGTCAAGCTGATTCTAAAAAATGCTAAGCCACATCTTACCAGTCAACTCAGAGGACGGGTCCATTCCGTTGATGAACTGGTTAGACTCGGCCACCAACTTGAGAAAGATTTAGAGCAACAAATGCTTTATGAACGTAGAACATGCAATAAACATGAAGCCACATCATCGAAATCCCTCGCAACGGCTAAATCCCCTGAGAAGCCTTTTGTGATGTGTTGGCGCTGTAAAGGTCTACACCCACCTGGTTCATGTCCTCAGTATCAAAACCCTGCAAACCTTCCTCACTCATCCTTACAGTCTTCCCAATCCAAAGCTTCCTCCAGACCTCCTAGATCTGGAAACCAAGGGGGTAATATATCAGTGACCTCTGCCTCTGAGAGTCTGTCTCAGCAACCAGTTGCTTATAAAACCTCTTTGAAGCATGTTCGAGATGACCAGTATCATGATGTATATATACCTCAACAACTTGTGGTCCCCATAAGCATTGGTGCTTGGCAAGGGAAAGCCATTATAGATACAGGAGCTAGCTACACCCTTATCCATGAAAGTGTGTGGAGAGATGTGAAACAGCCAGAGTGAATTCCATTAGGCGCTGAAATGTTGCTGGGGCATTCTTGAGGCCAAAGGGCATCACCTTGAAATGGAACATGCCAACGTGTGTAATAAAAGCAGTTTTGGCTTTTACTTGTTAGCTTGTTATCGGTCCTTGCATTCCGCTGATACAAAAAAAACACGCAGTTTAAATGCATACTTTTTTTTGTCTTTGTTTTTTTCTATTATTTTTTTATTTTTGAACGCATTCTGTGATGTTGTCGTTGCTAAATTGATGCTTCTTCCTCAAAAAATATATGGATTTATATGGTTATATGGATTAAGGGGGACCACTCTGGCTGATCTTAGAGGGAAAGTCTGCTTGGTCTATCTGGATGATGTCATTGTGTACTCACCCACAGTTGAGAGACACTTCCAAGATCTCCAGGTGGCTCTAAACCGACTTGGAGCTGCAGGGTTGACATTAAACCTCAAAAAGTGTAGGTTCTGTCTGAAGCAGATCACATATCTGGGCCGTGTAATTTCCTCTGAAGGGATTGCGGCAGACCCTGGCAAAATCGAAGCCATTAAAGCCTACCCAACACCTAAAAATGTCAAAGAGGTACAGCGCTTCTTGGGGTTAGCCGGGTGGTATCATCGGTTTGTGCCTGGTTTCTCGCAAGTGGCTGAACCCATCAATGCCCTAAAAAGAAAAGGTTGAGTGTTTAAGTGGAGCGATGAATGTAAAAGAGCTTTCGAAACCCTGAAACGTCATCTGGTATCCCCACCTATTCTGGGACATCCTGATCTGAATTACCCTTTTATTGTATACACCGACGCGAGTGATGTAGGTCTTGGTGCAGTTCTGGCACAAAAGAAGGGCACCGCTCATGAGGAAAATATTGCCTATGCTAGTCGGGTTCTGAGCCCCGCAGAGCGCAATTACACCACAACCGAGAAGGAATGTCTGGCTGTCATCTGGACCCTCGAGAAGTGGCAACATTATTTGGAGCCAAAGTTATTTACTGTTGTGACCGACCATGCCTCTCTGCTGTGGGTCATGAATACGACAAAAACCTCCAGTCGCCTTATTAGGTGGGCACTGCGACTTCAAAAGTTTGATTTTGTCATTGAGTATAGAAAAGGCAAACTTAATACAGCGCCAGATGCTCTTTCAAGAAGCCCACTTGACTCTACCTGCATGCTGTTGTCCAATCAGAAAGAGTCTGAGGAACTGCCAGTTTCAACAGCTACCATCTGGGAAGAGCAACAAAAAGACCCTAAAATCCAGGAAATCATTAGAGGGCTGGCTGAAGGTGATAAGACCACTGAAGCAAAGTTTGCGATTGTAGGAGATTTGGTGTATAAGAAGACCTGCATCTCAGAAGATAAGACACATTATCGTCTTCTTGTTCCTACCGCTCTGGTCCAATCAGTCCTGCAGGCTTACCATGAGTCCCCACTGTGTGGCCATCAAGGCATTTTTAAAACGTACAAACGCCTCCATGACGTGGTTTTCTGGCCCAAAATGTGGGACGACGTCAAAGCCTTCATCAAGATCTGCTCCAAATGCCAAATCTGTAAAGGCGAGAACAGAAAAGCATGTGGGAAACTTCAACAAACTGTGACGAACCGGCCAAATGAGATGGTTGGTGTAGACTTCATGGGCCCTTTCCCACGAAGCTCAGACAAGAATGAGTACCTGCTCGTGTTTGTAGATTATTACACTCGATGGGTCGAGTTATTTCCTGTTCGCTCAGCCTCAGCTCAAGTGGTTTCACGCATTTTCAGGAAAGAATTTCTCACCCGCTGGGGTGTACCAGACTACATTCTGTCAGACAGGGGGTCACAGTTTGTATCTTCTTTCATCCGAGATCTCTGTGAAAAATGGTCAGTAGGACAGAAATTTACAACAGCATATCATCCCCAAACCAACATGACCGAGAGAGTTAATCGCAATCTCAAATATATGATCACTTCTTACATTGAGGATAACCACTGCAAATGGGATCAGTTCTTACCAGAGTTTCGTTTTGCACTAAACTCTGCTGCACATGAAACCACTGGATTATCCCCTGCTGAATTACACTTGGGCAGAAAACTTAGAAGTCCAATGGACAAACTTCTCCATAATCAGGATCTCTCTCCAGACCTTCCTCACTATGAAGTGGTAAAAAAGTTGAATGAGCTGCAAACCAAAGCCAGAGAAAGCAGCAGGAAAGCTAAAAATAGACAACTGCGAAACTACAATAAAAGCAAAAGGGAAGTGACTTACCAGCCAAAGGATCGCGTGTGGGTCCGAAGTCACCCTCGGTCACAGGCAGCTAAAAAATTTTCCGCAAAGCTGGCTCCTAAATGGAAGGGTCCCTACCGTGTCATTAAACAGATGGGCCCTGTGAATGTCCAGGTGGTGAAAGAAGACAGCGGGGAGGATCTATGTACTGTGCATGTCAGCAATGTTAAGCCCTGTTTTCCGTCAGCTGCAGAAATTGATGTCCAACAAAGACAAACTGTATTTGATATTCTTTTAGAAGATTCAGATGAGGAGGACTTTCTCGGATTTTCTGCTTAGTCTCTCTGTAATCAACCAAGGAAGGGTTGCTTTATTATCATTATTATCATTTTTTTTCTTTCATGGGGGGGAGAGTGTAGCGTCCATACCAGTCCAGCTACATAATTACTATAAAAAAACTATATATATTTCCATCATTGTGTTTTGACGTTTTTTCTTTCCTCTTTATAAAAAATGATTTCAATCAGAATAATAAAAAATAATGAAATTTATTATGGAAATGGGGTTGGCGAAAACCTATAAGTAGATGGCAGGTATGGAAAGGGGGCGTCTCTGTCTTACGGGAAGTGCGTAGTGCGAGATGTGAGAGGGGAGCGAATGAGTTGCGTGGCGCGAAAATTAAAAAAAAACAGTATACCTGACAAAAAAAAAAAACTGGGAGTTAATAGAAAAAAAAATAATAATAATAGTAACATAATACTACCATAAGGAATATCAGGCGAAAACAACAGAAAAACCTCTGATCTACTGGAATCAGTCGGGGAAAGATTTTTTTTTTCAACGCCTGAAGGATTCCAATCAGTGGCGTAGCGTGGAGGCGCTGGGCCCCGGTGCGAGAATGGCGCTAGCCCCCCCCCATCCGCGAAGCAGAGGTGTAATTGTAACAGAGCTTTAGTTTTTTGAGGATTTGTACTTTACCTGAGTTCTTTTTTAAACCTGGACTTTTACTCTACAACATTTAAAACTTAAAAATTATCATTTTACTTCGTTACTTTGACACTAGCCACTTCGTTACAAATTAAAATATGAACGCAATTCATCGTTTAAGATTTATCTGGATTTAGCGTCTTCGAGAAGAACAACAGTGCTCGGCAGCAGGGTATGTTAGTGCGGGGACAGGGAGCTGCAAATATATGCACGTAGTTACAATATTCTATCACTAGATGGCACACCCGCATCAGTTATTGGATATTCACAGAAACAATCGTCCTCTGTAGCCAACCACTTCAGCTACAGTGAGCCATTAGGTATCCAAATCAGTAATTAAGAAAAATCAGTTTTCTGAAAAACGCAGACACCCATAATTATTAGGGCTATTAGTACCATGGACAATGAATATTTGCACAGCATCTCAACATCACACAACACGTTAGGCTGTTTGAACCATGAACAACAGTGACAATACATTGCCAATGAAAATGCGAAAAAGATCCATACGGCTGAACAGTCAACCGTATTTCCCTAACAGCACAACAGTGGCCAAATCAATAAGTAAACAGATAGATGGACACACATCCTGGCACAGCAGCCATTTAACCACAACCGGCAAGCTGATCACTTGCAGTAGCCTAATAAAAAACTGCACTCACCCATTCAGAAGTTAACTGTGGGTGCCTTCTGCTCTGCAAAGTCGTTGAGCAAGAGGGCAATGAGGTGGTAGCATTAGCCTCCAAGTCTGACTGCTGCGTGTCGCCGCTATCATTCACAACGCTAGCAGGAACTGCATCTGGACAAGATGACTATTTAAAAAATGCATTCAATTTCGCCAATTTGGAGTTCCGTACATCGAGCTCTTTTTTTCTTTTCTTTTTTGAGCACCGCTTTTGAGCTGCTCAACATGGTGCTCAAGAGTTTTCACCTCCAATACTAGGCTAATGGGTTAGCTGATCTCTCAAAAAAGAACAATTCACGAGCAAGCGCGTAGCCTACGAAGCTACGATCGGAAAGGAATAAGTAAATGTCAACTAATTGGACAAACACATTTCCCAGCAGGCCATGTTCATTTGAAAATGTTGTGAATAAAACAATCAAATATATGATTAGTAATTGTGATTATAACTGAAAAAGTATCATTACTGAAATACAAAAGACATATATCAAAGAAAAGAGGAAAAATGGCCAATGTGTGTGTGGGAAGGGGGGGGTTGTTACCATGACTGTGTTGTATTAAACAGTGGAGCAATATATATACTCATCAACTGTAATGTCAGCAAAGGATAATACTGTGTTGAACAGAAAACTTGTGTTGATGTATCTGATAAATGTAATTTCTTTATGTATTGTGATAAGAGGAAGAATGGCATAGTTAATCACCGTAGGCCCTCAGAGGTCATCGGGGCCCCGGTTCAGCGCACCGGCTGCACCGGCAATACCTACGCCGCTGATTCCAATATTTGCCTCCAAAAGAAGGAATACTTCTGCCTTGGGGATACGGACCGGTCGGCTACACTCTTCACAGTTGGAGAAATTTAAGTATATTTTTCCCCCAGACTGAATGAATGAGGACTGCGATAAGGTCTGTACAAGTCAAGAATCGATTTCAATCGAGCCTTTCGCACTTGCTTCCCTACTCCATACATCCCCGAAATATTTGCGTCAGCACCTAGGTTAAATGTAAAGTTAAAATATTTATTAAATGCTCTTCCCCCGCCTTAATTCGTTATATTTCGTTTCATTATTTTATTTTCTTCTCATTGCATTCTTGACTATGGATGTGTAAGCATGGGGGGGGGGGGGGGGTGGGGTTAATTGATTTGTTTTTGTTTAATCGCCGTGACATCAGTGTTTGGCCGACTTTGTCGCTTCTTTATGTTTGAACTTGAGCACAAAAAAAAAAATTAGGAAGGTACCTTGAATTTGCGATTTGCATTAAGATTTGTGTTTTGTGTTCTTGTTATCGGTCCTTGCATTCCGCTGATACAAAAAAAACACGCAGTTTAAATGCATAGGCCTACTTTTTTTGTCTTTGTTTTTTTCTATTATTTTTTTATTTTTGAACGCATTCTGTGATGTTGTCGTTGCTAAATTGATGCTTCTTCCTCAAAAAATATATGGATTTATGCCAAAAGAAAAAAAAACAACGTGATTGCTTGTTTGCTGGATTCTATACTTATTCCTGCTGTGGCGTGGATAACGGAATTCTTTAGTTGGCAGTTGACGGCTGCCTGGCGCCCGAACAATATATATATATATATATATATATATATATATATATATATATATATATAGATTTTTTATGAGTCTCCTCGTTCTATCTGCGCTACAAAAGACATACAGCTCCAGTTAAGGAGTTCTAACGTGCTTAGATATTTAAAGAAGGACAGCGTGATAAGACCTGGAGCTTCCACAGAAAATGCAGTAAAGCTAATCAGGGAGAGACAAGAGGCGGAGACTAGAACAGGACGAGTGCTGAGAGCTTGTTAATCAACTAGTAAGTGAAACTATACAATCCCTTGGTGCTTGTTACTAAGTTAGTATTATACACAATGTCAGTTGGTGTTAGCAACTTCTAGCGAAAATAACAAACTGTTTGTATGGTTAGTAAGATAGAAAAGTAAGGCGAAGTAAGTAAACGAGATCGGAAGGAAGGTTGAAATCCAGAATCCAATAAATCACCCGAAGAGTAACACGCAGGACTGGGGCTGTGTGCAATGACAAGACAAGAGACCAGACGGGGGAGACAAAGTGCAATGCATAATGGAAAACATGAACCGGAATGTGACTATGGCAAAATGTAAAACATGGAAAAGTAAAAACTAAGACAATACATAAACTAATCAAAGTTACCAAATCCCAAATACACATACAAAGAATGGTCAGGCATAGCAAATATCAAAAAACACAAAAGGCAGTCAGAAATAACAAGGCATGAACATGGTCAAGGCAGACAGAACATGAGCCAAAGCAGAATCACAACAGAAAACCTACACCCCCAATCACTTCATCAAATGCACCTAGAACTCCTTATAGTGTGCTCCATGTTCCTTCCTCTTTTCCATAAGGCCCCATCATCTGCAAAAAGTGATCTGCCTATATCTGCTGACACTTTTGAAAATATATTGTTGATCATGATGATAAAGAGTAGCGGACTTATCACACTCCCTTGAGGTGTACTATTACCGACTGTATGTAAAAACTCTTTTATCCAATTGAAAACTCTCCCCCCAACACCCTTATTGTGTATTTTTATCAACAACCCCTCCTTCCACATCAAATCATAAGCTTTCTCAATGCCAAAAAACACTGCAATAACTGACACTTTATTTGCCTGGGACTTCCTTATTTCAGACTCTAACCTTACCTCTGAATCCATGGTATTCCTGCCTCCCCTGAAACCACTCTGATAACCTGCCAAAAGTCCCTTCTTTTCAAGTTCATATGACAACCTTTCCGTAATCATCCTTTCCATTACCTTGCATATATTTGATGTCAATGCTATTGGCCTGTAACTAGTGGGTTTGGATGGATGTTTGCCAGGTTTTCTTATTGGAATCACAACTGCTTCTTTCCAAGCTCCTGGTAACCTTCCCTCCTCCCACACTTTGTTATAAAGCTGCAGCAGCTTCACTAATGCTTCTTTCCCCAAATACTTTAACATGATGTAACACACCTGATTTTTGCCTGGAGAAGTTAGTTGTGATCTCTTAATAGCTCCATCATCTCTGCCAAGGTAAATGGCTCATCGATCATGCAAGTTGTATTTTCCCTCCTGTTTAAAATCCCTGGATAGTGGGTCATAGTTATTTCTCTTCTCCGTTTCCCTTCCTCTGACAAATTTTCTAAGCTGTGAAACTTTACAAAAGCCTTAGCCATGATCTCTGCCTTTTCCCTGTTGGAAACTGCCGTCTCCTGCTCAGATGTTATGACCGGATATTCCCATTCCCTTCTGTCCCCTCCCATCTTTTATATCATTCCCCATACCTCTCCCACTGGCGTAGTTCTTCCTAACTCATCACAGAAATTCCTCCAGCTTGCCCTCTTAGCTTGACGCATTGTTCTTCTCACCACGGCCTGTGCCTTTTTGTCTGCAGGTTATGGGTTCTTTTAACTTGTCTGAATGCTCTGTACCCATTTCTTACAGCCTGATGACACTCTTCTGTCCACCATGGTACCAGCTCCCTGTTCCTCTTGCCTTTACTCTTGGGTATTGCGCCATCTGCTGCCCTTACAATTGCTGAAGTTGCCTGTTTATTTATTTCATCAATATCTCCAAGCATTTCTATCCTGTTCATTGATTCCTCACTCAATCTCTGAAACTCATCCCAATCTTTTTTTTTCGAAATACCCATTTTGCAATTCCCCCACTTATTCTCACTTCTACTCTCTCCCCCATCATACATAAGACTGGGTAATGATCGCTTCCTATTGTTGATGCTGTCCAAACTTCCCAGTTACTGATTCCAGCAAATGTATTTGACACTAAAGTTATATCCAATGCTGACTCAGTACCTGCTGCCATGTTTACCCTTGTTCCTCTGCCATCATTCACACACACTAAATCCCTTTCATCCATCAAATCTTCAATGACCTGTCCATTTGTGTCTGTCTGTAACCCTCCCCACACCGTACTGTGAGCATTGAAATCTGCACACCAAATTACCTTATTTCTGTCTTGTCCTTTTATCCTTATTAGGCTATCCAAAACCAACCTCTTACATGGATTATAGTAGTTGATTATAACCACTTTCTCCCCTCTTTCCCATACTTCCACCACTACCTATTCCTGGTCCACTCCCATTTCCAGTAGCTTATATGGAATATCTTGTTTAATAAATGCAGCACAACCTCCTCCTCCTCGACTTCTGTCTTTCCTTATCACTGTTTGCCCATGTACCACAAAGTCTAGATTTGGTTTTAACCACGTCTCCTACACACACATTACATCTGGTTTTTCAACCATCTCTTTAATGAAATTCTTGAATTCCTGTCCATTAGCCAGTAAGCTTCTAGCATTCCATTGTATGATTATTACCATAATTAATATTAACCAACCCATTGGAGTTTCCTGACTTGACTGATTAGTGAGGTTGTCCCTCACTTCTTCCCATGTCAGTCCCACTAATCCCAAATGATGCACTGCTGCTCAAACAATCAGCTGGATTTTTTCACTTTTTGACTTCACCTCAGCCGTACTGTTGACCACCCCTGCAATGAATGTTACCAAATCCCTTTTATCCATATATATCCTGTCATTTGTTCTTTGTTGCCCCTCTCGACTTCCCATTAGACCTTGATCATTAGTTCCACTATTCTGCCCCCTTGACACTCTTACAGCTTCAGCATATGATATCTTTCTTTCCACTCTTACTTTTTGGATATTATTCTCCCTTTTCATAACCTCACATCCTCCAAATGCCACTTTATGGGCTCCTCCCCACATCTAGCACATCTCCTCTTCTCCTTGCAATTTTTGGCTATGTGTCCAAACCTTTGACAGTTAAAGCATCTTAATGGTTTTGGTACATAAACTCTCACTGGGTAACTCATAAAACCCAGGAAAACTTTCTTAGGCATACTCTCTCCTTCAAACTCAATCAATACAGTTTCACCATCCATTCTCACTCCTTCTTTTGATGTCTTCATTCTTTGCACATTCATTATTTTTCCTCCTTTAATATTCCTCTTAAGTTCCTCCATACTCACACATAGTGCCACCCCTGTAATCACTCCTTTGCATCCACTTCCATTTCGTGCACCCACCCTCCCTGTGCTTGCCACCTTGTTTTTCCCCATCTCTTTCAGTTTGAGTGCCTTCTCAACTTGCTCTTTATTAGCACATTTCACCAATAAATTGCCATCACCCAGGACCTTTGCAAACTGTATCTCCCCTGTTTTACTTGCTAGAATTGTTGTTAGCACAAAGGGGTTAAGCTTCTTCATGTTTTCTTGTGCCTTTTCATTGAATTGTATAATGACAAAACAATTCTCAGGTGTCTCCTTTTCAATATGCTCAGCTCCTTCCTCCTCAGTGCTACAACTGTCATCATTGCCTTTTTTCTTCCTTTGATTTCTCCCATTACTCCTTGCTCTCGCTCCCCTTTCAAACTCACGATCTCCCTTTTCATCCTCATCCATATCTGCCCAACTGCCTACCTCTGATCCATTCACGGAACAGTTGTGCTCAACCGCCAGGAAATTATCTTCAACTCGACTAGGATTTCCCACAATCTGCTGATTATTTTTCCCCCGTCCATACCCGCCATCTCCTGCCAACCTTTCGGATCTGTTCACGTTATCCACAAGTAATGGTCGATGAATTTTGGTAGTTTTAATCAAACAATTTAGCCCTCAAATTTCTGGCTCTGTGAAGTTTGCAATTCGCGCTCCGCCCAACAAGAGCTGTGAGTGAAAAGACTGTTTAAATAGACAAGAGGAAGGTCACATGCTATGCAGGGAACAGGTTAATTGGATCAAACTAATTACAAAGGAATGAACATGAGGAAGTACCGAATCACATGAAAAAGGCAAAAGCCAAAACGTGGACAGGGATCACAAGACAGCCTATAGACAGAAGAGACAGATCCGGTTAAGGATTTCTAAGTGCAGAGAGTGAGTGGCAGAACCGTGATTAGACAGGTGCAGAGAATCTGCAAGAAACTCAGCAAAGTAAATTGAGTGAAGGCAAGGGGCGGAGACTAGAACAGGGCGAATGCTGAGAGATCGTTAGTCACTTAGTAGAGTGCAGCTATACAATCCCTCGTGCTTGTTGGTAAGTTAGTACTATGTACAATGTTAGTCTTTGTTAGTAATTTAGCAAAAACAACAAACTATTAGTATTGGTTAGTAATATAGAAAAAGCAAGGTGAAGGAAGTAAACGAGAATGGAAGGAATGGTTGAAACCCAGAATCCATTAAATGACCAGAAAGTGTGGCATGCAGTACTGGGGCTGAGAGCAAACACATGACAGAAGACCAGACAGTGGGAGACAAAGTGCAATGCATGGTAAAACAAAAACATGGACCGGAATGTAACTGCAGGAATGGAATATGGCAAAATACAAAACATAGAAAAACTAAACTAGACTATACATGAACAAATCTAAGTAACCAAATCACAATACATAATCCAAGGCATAGTCAGGCATAGCAAAGATCCAAGTATTAACAAGGCAAGCAGATTAGGGACATGGCAAAGCAGATCAGAATCATGACAGTCAGAGCAGAATCATAACAGTCAAAGGGTAAATTTACTTTACAAACTTTAGGTTTCTACAACCCCAATTCTGATATAATTGGGACAAAGTGTAAATTGTGAAAAAAAAATCAAAACGCAATGACTTTCCAATCACACCAGCCTTTATTTTATTCACAAGAACAGAGATAACATTTAAACTGAGAAATTTTACAATTTTATCCACAAAATGAGCTCATTTCAAATTTGATGGCTGCTACAGGTCTCAAAAAAGTTGGGATAGGGGCCTGTTTACCATGGTGTAGCATACCCTCCTTTTAAACACAGAGTGGAAGCGTCTGGACATTGAGGAGACAAGTTTCGAGTTTAGTCATTGGAATTTGATCCCACTCTTGTTTAATACAGGCTTCCAGCTGTTGGAGAGTTTTGGGTCTGCTTTGATGGACTTTCTGTTAAATTATGTGCCAAATGTTCTCAATTGGTGAAACATCAGGACCGCTGGCAGGCCAGTTCAGCACACGGACTCTTATACGTATTATGAAGCCATGCTGTTATAATAGCTGTAGTATGTGGTTTTGCATTGTCCTGCTGAAATACACAAGACCTTCTCTGGAATAGATGTCATCTGGAGAGGAGCAAATGTTGCTCAAAAACCTTCATATTCCTTTCAGCATTCATGCTGCATTTTAAAATACGCAAGTGTCCCACACGATATGCACTAATGCATCCCCATACCATCAGAGATTCTGGCTTTTGAACTGAACGCTGATAACAGGAGGGGTGGTCTTCCTCCTCTTTAGCCCGGAGGACACAACACCCATGATTTCCAACAAGAATTTAAAATTTGGACTCGTCTGACCACAGGACACTTTGCCACTTTGCTGTAGTCCATTGACCATTGACAAATGAGCCTTGGCCCACTGAACATGGCGACACTTCTGGGTCATGCTCAACAATGGCTTCCTTTTTTGCATGATAGATTTTTAGATGGCACAGTAGACTGTGTTTACTGACAATGGTGTCTTGAAGTATTCCTGGGCCCATTTAGTAATGTCAATGACAGAATTATGCCAGTGAGTGATACAGTGACTTCTGAGGGCCCGAAGGTCACGGGCATCCAGTAATGGTCTTCGGCCTTGTCCCTTCTGCGCAGAGATTTTTCCAGTTTCTCTGAATCATTTGATGTTTTTATACACTTTTGATGATGAGACCTTCAAAGCCTTTGCAATTTGACATTGAGGAACATTGTTTTCAAGCATTCCACAATTTTTTTTTACTCAAGCCTTCACAGGTTGGAGAGCCTCTGGCCGTCTTTACTTCTGAGAGACTCAGCCTGTCGATAGCGAATCATGTTACACACCTGATGCCAGTTAAATTAATTACTTGCTCAATGTTCTTTCAGCTGATTCTCTTCTATATTAATTGCTTTTTCAGCCCTTTTTTTAGCCTGTGTCTCAACTTTTTTGAGGCCTGTTGCAGCCAGAAAATTTGAAATAAAGTCATTTTGTGGATACAAATGTAAAAATATCTCCGTTTCAACATTTGAAATGTTATCGATGTTCCATTGTAAACAACATATTGGCTCATGTGATATGAAAGTCATTGCATTTTGATTTTATTCACAATTTACACTTCATCCCAACTATTTCGGAATTGGGGTTGTACATGCTTTAGCCAAATATTTTGTTGTTGTTGTCATGATCAGAGATAGCCATTTCCCATTTTGACCATTTGCCAATCTGCAAGAAGTCAGGTTTTAGTTAATATGAACCAGCCAGCTGGTAGAGGACAAACGCATGAAATTTAAAGGGAGAGTAAAGATATGGACATATGAGAGTGGTATGCTGCAGATGCATGCAACAAGCAACTTTTCTTACACTGCATGATGGACAATGACACATAATCCCCAACCCTAAAATGTATTTTTTTTTAACATTGCTTCATTTAAAATATTCACTTTTCTCTGTTGTGCACTGTCAGTTGAAGGTACAACATGCACAAATAATTACTTGTCATAGCAATAACTTACCCTGGACCTGGTGGTTTTGTGCAAGCGCACATGGCACAGTTGCTCTCTGTGTAAAAAACTGACATACAAATGCCATTTTTGGATACCAAGTACTAGAATATGAGTATATAACTAAGAAAAGTTATTTTCTTAAGAATTTGCAGAGCAAACTGCTTGCACTGGTGTGCCATGCTTTTCCTTGTTGTCTCAAATCCATGGGTAGGGATATGGGGAAAAGCCTCCATAACTGCCTTTGCCATCTAAATAATGACACAACATGAGATGTAACTTGGATAATTACCTGAGTCAGCCTAATCTATTGATTTGGAAATGGTGTAAAATAGACATGTATTCTTAAAAAAAAAATAAAATTATGAGTCATCTTACCATGATGACAGTTACCCCACAAGCTACTTCCATAACTCTGAACAGGGTGCTGTATTACAGCTTCCTTTCCATTTAATGTCCACCCAGTCAGTTTTGCTGTGGCAGGTCCTCTGCATCTTGAAGTACTCAGTTTGTAGGATTAATAAATTAAATCGTTAATGTACTATGTACACATACAGTGCAAACATTATGAGAGAAACAACATTAAGTGTCTTTGTGAGTTGTTTGGCCACCAAAATTTGACAGATGAGCTTCACTGCATTGTGTATACAATGTTCTGAAACTCTACTGAACATAGACCACCTTTCACCATTGTTTGAAAGCTGTGCATCCTGATGTGTGTCATTGTCTTATCATGGGTGAACATGATATCCTGATTTGTACTGGATTTCTGTTCACTTATTTCAGGGACTTTTTGGGGCTTACTTCTAAATGCTCCTGTCGTGACTCACTGTGACAGAGCTGGCAAGCATCACCCCTCAATGAGGTGATTATACAGGAAGTTTACTTTGGCTATGTTGTAAATTTTATTTTGAAAGATCGAACTAAGCAACTTCCAAAGGAGCACATTTTCATTGAGTGCACGCATGAGCATGCAACCACAGGACTCCAGCCAATGTCATTTACCTTGTTAGGCTGAACCAAGTTGTCACAGAGGAGAGAGGGAAATGGGTATAGGGGTTTCTGTTAAGTGTGGCCTTTGTTTTTTCCTTGCTTTATTATGTATTTTAATTCTTCTGTATTAGCAAGCAGTCATATGCAATGTGGATTGAGAAATGGCAGACTTTTAAATTGCGAGTGTATGCGTTTAAACAAAAGGTGGCAGTGTTTAGGTGCCCCTTCACTGGATAATGGTGGGAATGGAGACCCACTGTTGCAAGATATTCACTGATTTGGGATTTAATGCTGGCTTTGGTGACTACTATGATTCTGATGTTTTCTCATGCAGTGCCCCTTTGATTCCCCTACAGAAGCATCTGCATTTGTTATGTTAATACAATAATTTCTAACTTTTTCCTGAAATTGGTCACAATTGTCTGTAATCTGAGTACTATATTTGTATAATTCACCTTTCCAAATAGTAGTAACATAGTTAATTAACGAAGGCAGGATTGAAAATCTGAACTAAACCAGACATCAACACAAAGGGCTCTGTTTTAACAATGTTAATTTATTGAGTATGCAAGTGCACTTAGAGTGTGTCCAAAACCACCTTTGCTACAATGTTGCTGGAAAAACACTGTGGCAGCACCAAACAGTTGTAATTAGTCTCTTTTTTATTCAGGGGTGTGTTTAGGGCGTAAAATGCAATAGACCAATCAGAGACCCATTTCCCATTCCCTTTAAAAATTCCACCAGCACTTGGTGGATTGCTGTGCCTCCACTGTAACTTTAACACATCAAATCTGTAACACATCAAATAATTAACAACTTAATACAAAGATTTTCATGTCTTTTTAAAACACCAATATTAAAATTAGAGAAAAAACACACCGCTCACCCAGTGTCACACTTCACTGAGTTACTGTCGCTCAATAAATATATCAGTCAATGAAAGAACCATCTGCACACTCAGATCAGGGCAAAAACTGTTTAACGTACAATCTTTCTTCATACTCTACTCTAAAATACAACTGTCTTTAGCATTTTTGGGGGGGAATTTTATTCATACTGTACTCATACTGTACATACTGTACGCACAGTAACACAAACATTTTATCAGGTATGAAAACATAAAACATATATCAAAATGTAAAGGTCTGTACTTGACAGAAACATATTTTACCTTTGACTAACTTTGTCATCTCACTGCTTCTCTCTCTCCGAAGAGGATCACACCAGTCGTGTACTGATTGAGGATGCACACTGTACTCCCCAAATTTAGATTATTGGCCATGTGGTGAAGCAGGCACTCGATGACCTTCAAAGATTTTTGACAAAGAGAGAGATTATTAATTGGAAGATTAACTGGAGATTATTTATCTTCTCTATTTGTGTTTACATTGCACCGTGTTGAATACCTGGATACCAGTATCATCGTTTATTCTCATATCATTTTAAGAAATTCATTCATGGTTATGACAATATTGCTTGGAATTAAAAAGTTGGCCTCTTCAACGTGAATGCGCTTTTAGCTGATAGTTAAAACATGGGTTTACTGAGCCAGTTGATAACCAGCCTCACAGTTCAGGTTATCCAGGACGCTTAGTGTTGGATTTAGTGAAGCCAGATAATGAGAAAAGTAATCTTGTTATGTTGAACTTGCTTCATAGTTCAGGCCTCTTTTCCATTTTTGCAGTGACTTGCCTCGCCTGTAAGCCACTGGTGGGGTGTAAGTGATCGTAGCTCACTGTGGTGGATGATGATGTTGTTCCCTCTTATTTGAGATGGGACTATAGACACAACAACCTCTGTGTCCTTTTTTCCCCACAATGCAGTTAGCTGAGGATCATTGCAACACAACGTTATTTTTGTGGGTAGATGAATAAAGAGTAGTACACATGGCACAAGTTAAATGTGGCAAATTTCACTTTGAAATTACTTCAATTATCATTCTATCACTCCTTCCCATTTTTATATTTGAGCCTCTTCCTGTTTTACTCTTCATTATTCCTTCTTTCACTATTTCTTGCCTTCCATTAAAAGAGCTATATGTAAGTTTGTGGCCAAAACTGGCAGTGCAGTCACATTCAAAATAGTGCAGAGCCCAGTATCCCCTCCTCCTCTTTCCCAGATGAGAGGTTGCCAGCTAGGTTGCCGGATCCAGCAAGAATGTCTACTACACGGAGCTACCATGGCTACGTTTCAATATCATCAATGTTTTGCTCTGACAGGGTTGTGTTCAGTTCAGTTCAGAAAAGATTGAGACTCATGACTAACTAACTTTAGCAGTGATCATATTGGTCAACTTGCTCGTCACTTGCTCGTCGTGTGGATAGCCCACTAAAGTCCATTCTGTAAAATACGTAAATAATGAATGAGGACTCATTGGACCGATGAACTGTCTCAATTACATTTCATATTGCCATAATGGCTGTGCTAATGTTGGAAAGGTTTCCACAGCGTCTCAGCATAATGCCAGAGAAACTGACTAATAATGCATTGCTAATATCAGCAATGAAGAGCCACGGTTTTTTATTTTTCTAACAATTTTTTACCTATTCAGTTCGATGACCCACGGCCACCTCTATACTGTTGATAAATAATAAAAAACCAAGAACGTTGTCCCGATGAAGAAGCAGACTCCGATGTTCGTAGCAAAAGCAGGAAAAAGTTTATTTACATAGCCGGCCGTGGGAACAACAGCGTGATGCAGAGTTCTAAAATTCCTTCATTTTGTAAGAAACTTTATACATGTTTAAAGTACAGACATTTGCATATGATTTCTTTAATGTTATCAGAAGTTGTTGTTGATTGGTTCCAGGGTTTACACATTGATAAAAAGCAATACTCTACAACTGGGCCTCTCCTGAACCACCCAACTTAATTGGTTCAATAGATTCCCAACCCCTGGAAGTGAGCTCCATATGTGGGCATACGGAACCTCCAGCTAAGAGGTGCTAGTGCCTATTGTCCTGTCGGAACTGAAGACAAACCGAGATTCAAGCTGGAAGTCGCAAATAGGCGATATGTCCTGCCGGCTTCTCTTTATCTCCTAATACACATTCATTACCCATTGATCAAACAGTCTGACTCACCTCATATTGCAAATACCCAAAAATTCTGTTTCTCAACAGTCCCTCCTGTTTGACCCAACAGACAACGAATGATGAGGTCAACTTCAGAAAGAAATACTTAAAGAAAATTACAAGAGTAATGGCAAATTAATTTCTAATGACAAAATATCTACAACGACAACTTCACAGAGAAACCAGGCCAGAGACTAAGAGAGCAAGCCATAGAGGCAAGGAAAGGAAAGGAGACAGTGGCAAGGAAAAACTCCCCAATTTAGCGGGAGAAACCTTGGACACAAGTCCTTTTGAATTCTACAACAATGAGCTGTATGATGAGCTACATTGTTGTGATGGGTTGTCTTGTGCAGTAGTCTGCTAGCACAGGAGTTTGCGTCAGCATGGTCTGAAAGCTCGGGGTCCTGTCTACGGCAGCGTGGTCCAGTGCTGGTGTCCTAAGCAGTGTGATCAGGTGCAGGTGTCCTCAGCAGTATGGTCTGGTGCAGGTGTCCTCTCCAGTGTATGAGGTAGAGAATTGAATACAATGTGAGAGTATTATTCAAGTACATCTGATTCACTACACCTTAGATCTATATTATGACTGCTGTTGGATTCCTATCATAGTGAACAAGTTGTGCCTACTTGCTTTACCAAAGATTAATTGATTAAGGATGAATTTCACACATTTAATTAACAAGACAAGTACATATAATCTCAGTACAATTTGAAAAATGTATTCAATCACAATTTTAACCAAGTTAGCAAAATAATTAGGCAACCAATCAAGAACGCATGCACCTGATTAATGAAGGCTGTGGGTGTCCCAGGCAGCGTGGTTTGAGTCAGCCTTCGGTAGTTTTGGTGGTGTCTTCGGGTGAATGGCACGGTCTTGCACGGGAGTGGTGGATCCCGGGATACCTGTAACTCGAAGAGCGGACTCAGAGCAGTAAATGCTTCTTTACACTCATGTGTCCAATCAGCTGTTTCCAGTGGGCGGCAAGGGCATTTAAAAAAAGCATTGATTGATTCTGCAATAACTGAAAATTCAAATATGCGGTTCCCGATAAAGTCAAAAAGTTGCAGAATCTTACGGACATGTCGAGCAGCGCGGGGACGCAGAGCAGTGGCAATAGCAGTTCTCTGTTCAAGTGGGCGTAATCGTCATTGGGAGCGTGCGCCTTGGTGATCTGATGTCCTCGGTTTACGGGTTCGCAGTCGTCTTTGGAAGCGTGCGCATTAGGTAGGGCAGTTAGACATTGTGGTACCCGGTGTCCTTCTTCTCCGCAGCGAAAACACTAATCGTTATCCCGGTTTTGATGAGTGTAAGGCCTATTTTTCCACTGTTCCCTTCCTCCGCACTGGTTAGCCTGACGACCCAATTTCCCACAATTATCGTAGTTTATTTTATCAATCGGAATATTGTCGCGCACTGCTGCAATGGGATGAGGTTCAGACGCATTTTTTCGGATCTGTTCCTCTAGACGCGAAGCCCACGCAACAATATCATTAAAACGGTACCCAGGATTTATGCCAAGTGCAAGTACCTTCTGAATATGTGGAGCCGCATCTGCTAACAATTGTTGAGTAAAAACGGCAATGTCTCTATTGGGGTTAGGGATACCACTATACGTTTCAAATGCTTCATATTTTTGGTCCGCGTATTCTGTAAATGGTAAGTTATGCTGAACTACCGCGGTGAATCGATGCCATTTGGGTGCACCTTTACCCAAAGCATTTTTCACAGCCTCGCAAAAGTCGGTAATGGCCGTCTGAAGCTCAGCGTCATTTGCCCAGGGCCCTGATGCCCATGTTTCCCTCCTGTGGTATTCAGGCTCGATTGTGTACCAGCTTGGAGTGGGACACTTAGCGCGTACAATTGCAAACAAGTCTAACGGATGTAAAGATATGCTTCGTTGTAGCTCATTTAACTGTCGCCAAAATTGCAAGTTATCATCGTCGGTATGAAGACTCGGTAAATCCTTTAATAGCGCTCTCACGTCGATTACATTGAGAGGTACATGGTCAACGTGAAGCCGCTGTTCGCTTTCACTACCGCGAATTTTAGTTACCATTGGAGCCATGGGAGCGGTGTTGCTCATTTCTTTATTTTCCAAGTATCGCGGGTCAGTAATGGGAGGGCAATTCAAATCGGATACAAACATTGGACACCTTTTACTCCAGCAGAGACGCGTGCGATCTCTGGGCTTTTAGATTTTTCGTCTAATTCAATCTTTTTACGCAATTCGTCCAGTTCTTTATTCTGTGTTCGTACGCAGTTTTGTAATTCATTGCATTTTTCAATCAGCCTTCTGTGTTCGGTTACTAAGATAAGCGTACCACATGCGGTTTTCTTATTTTTCTGTTTGGTCCACCATTCTAGCGACTCCGGAGTGGATCCGTTTGGATCCCAACCAGCCTTACACATTCTCTTTTGTTCTTTTGCATATTTTTTCAACAAATTGGTAGTTATGCTGCCGGCGCATTTAAGGGCATTTGAATATTCTTTGTTTGCCATGTTTATTTAAAATTAATACGGCCTTCATCAAGGTGCAGCCTAATATCTATTAGTAAGATAGGCCTTCTGTAACGTACAAATGCGCGTAACTGGCCAGTAGCTTACTAAGCATACGGTCAAGAATAAAACCAACATGAAACAATAAACACTCAGGACAACATCAAACTTCAAATGCGACAATGACAAGATTCACGGCGAGCACGAGTTGGCTTCTCAAATACCCACAAGACGGGTTGAAGGCGTGCCACATGCACTCTCTCTCAACCTACAACAAAGACAAAAAGTACCCAAGTGAAAGACGTTCGCTCTGGGCCTGGGGCACTAACACTAACTCTCCCGGAACATAAACAGAAAAAAAAAACAAAGACACGATATGCGCTTCTTAGGAAGGCTACCTAATACCCAGTCGTGAAAATAATTAGTCACATATGTGCTGTGGGCGACCCACATACGCTTGCCACAGCCACGCAATCACGTACTCGCCTTTTTGGCGTGAATTCTCACTCTCCAAAGGCAGGGATGATCAACATTCACCCCGTCACAAAATAGCTATGTTTTCAATACATAGGCCTGTATCACACAACAGTACTGGTACTACAAGCAGTACTGTTAACCATCACAGATTGCACAAAGACACAGCTTTTTAACCACGAACAACTGATCGCTTCTATACCGGTCAATTTAAAATTAATAGGTTAACGTACCACTTGGTGGAGCGTTCCAGATCTCCGTAATTTTGCCTTGCAAATTATATTTAGATAAAACGAAGTACTCACTCTTGTACTGGTACGGAGGTCCGGAAACTAATCCACCCTACTTCGCAGCGTCAAATTTGTTGGTAAATTAATAAAAAACCAAGAACGTTGTCCCGATGAAGAAGCAGACTCCGATGTTCGTAGCAAAAGCAGGAAAAAGTTTATTTACACAGCCGGCCGAGGGAACAACAGCGTGATGCAGAGTTCTAAAATTCCTTCATTTTGTAAGAAACTTTATACATGTTTAAAGTACAGACATTTGCATATGATTTCTTTAATGTTATCAGAAGTTGTTGTTGATTGGTTCCAGGGTTTACACATTGATAAAAAGCAATACTCTACAATTGGGCCTCTCCTGAACCACCCAACTTAATTGGTTCAATAGATTCCCAACCCCTGGAAGTGAGCTCCATATGTGGGCATACGTAATCTCCAGCTAAGAGGTGCTCGTGCCTATTGTCCTGTCGGAACTGAAGACAAACGGAGATTCAAGCTGGAAGTCGCAAATAGGCGATATGTCCTGCTGGACCTGACGGCTTCTCTTTATCTCCTAATACACATTCATTACCCATTGATCAAACAGTCTGGCTCACCTCATATTGCAAATACCCAAAAATTCTGTTTCCCAACAATATGCACTAACATACCATGAACTTACATACATAACGTTATTCAACTGTTGAGAATATTTGAAATATCCGCTGAATCTTACCTGCCCAGGAGAAAATTAGCAACTTCTGCGTCGGTCCTCCAATTCTTCTCTGCTTTCAGTCGTCTCCATCTTTCAAAGGCATGTCCTATACAGATCCTTGTTCTCTACCGTCTCGAGACTGGGACATGACATGACATGACATGAATGGCAAGAACAGGCCTTTCAGCCCTACAAAGCTTGCCAGTTTCTTTATACAAACTATTGTGAATATATCCCTTCAGACACTAAATGACTCAATGGTATCTAGCTTTAGGTCAAGCCTGCTCTTAAAAACCCCCAAGGTCTCTGCCTCAACAATACGGTCAGGTAAGCTATTCCACATTGAAATTACTCTTTGAGTGAAGAAATATTTCCGAATATCAGTGCTAAATTTACCTTTGGTCAACTTCCATTTGTGACCCCGATTTCTACTCACAACACTTAGTCGAAGGAATCCTACATGACTCACTTTGTTAATCCCTATGACATATTTAAAGACCTCAATCAAATCACCCCTGAGTCTCCTTTTCCTAAGACTAAAGAGATTAAGGATCTTCAGCCTCTTATCGTAGTTTTCATCTTTTATACCTGGAATAAGCTTGGTGGCTCTTCTCTGAACTTTCTCTAGAGCCTCTATATCTTTCTTAAAGTATGGTCTCTAGAACTGTACACAATACTCCAGGTGTGGTCTAACAAACGTGTTGTACAAAAGAAGCATCACCTCCTTAGATTTGTACTCAATACTTCTGGCAATGTATCCTAGCATCCGATTAGCTTTTTTAACTGCTACGGCACAATGGCTAGAACCTGTGAGGGTTTGGTTAACAATCACTCCCCGATCTTTCTCTTGTGCAGCACATTCCAGTTTTAAATCTCCCATGAAGTAATCCCGTCCAATGTTTTTATTACCTACATGCACAGCTTTACATTTTGCTAGATTAAATTTCATTTGCCACATTTCTGCTCAATTCTGGATTCTATCCAAATCGTCCTGAATCACTTTAGTGGACCCTAGACTATTTGCCAAACCCCCCAATTTAGTATCATCTGCAAATTTAACCAATCTGCTCTCAATATTCCTATCAAGGTCATTAATGTAAATGAGGAACAGCGGGGATCCCAACACCGATCCCTGGGGGACGCCACTCCCCACCATACCTAGCTCAGATGAGATATCACTGACTACTACTCTTTGTGTTCTGTCCTGTAACCAGTTTTGAATCCACTTCAGAATATCTCCTGTAACTCCAATGGAGCTTATTTTAAAAATTAGTCTCTTATGCGGTACTGTATTGAATGCTTTCTGAAAATCCAAGTATATGATGTCATAAGCCCTGCTCTGGTCGTAAGTCCTGGTGGCCTCTTCAAAATATTCCAGAAGGTTTTTTAGGCATGACCTTCCCTTCCGAAAACCATGTTGGCTATCCCTCAAGATACTGTTACGTTCAAGAAATGAGTCCAGCTCATCTTTTATGATAGATTCCAATATTTTGCACGAAATGCAAGTTAAACTCACTGGCCTATAGTTTCCTGGCTCGGTACGGTCCCCTTTCTTATATATTGGTATTATATTGACCTGTTTCCAATCATTTGGTATTTCTCCAGTTTCTAAAGACTGTCTGAAGACCAACGTATTGCTTGCGGTGTTGCGAGTTAACGCGTTTGGCACCGCGGGACCCGTGCTGAGTGCAGACATAAGTCTGCTAACAGCGGGTGAAGAAACTCCTCTCTAACCAAGCCCACCTGTCATTCTCTACCTCCAGTACACTAGCACACAGAAAAGGCAGAGGCCATAACCTGAGGTGGCTAGACTGAGTCCCACGAAATGAATTCCTGGCAATTGCCAGCTAACGCGCTCACTGGTGAAGTCCGTGTTGAGCGCAGACCTAGTCGTCTAACAGCGGACGTGTTCTTTCTTTCCATTTTTTGTGACAAGAATAATATAAACTCCACAAAGCTAGTTGCGTTAGCACGAGGCTTGGGCTCACTCGAGCTGGTTGAAAACAGAGATATGAGGGCTTCCGTGTTGCTGCCAGTCTCCGCCCCCATAGGGTCACTATAGCAACATACTGAGTATGGCAAGCCACCAGGGACATTCTTGTGTGAGCTGTGGGGTTTCTATGCCATTAGAGGATGGCCATGATAAGTGTGTGCTGTGTTTGGGTCATCAGCAGGGCCATATTACGGACCGGGCCAGTGGGGCCGGCGCCCAGGGGCCCAAGGGTCCAAGGGCTCGGGGGTGGGGGCCCAAAGCAATGCAGATGCCAATGCCGATGCCAATTGCGATGTCAGAGGGCCGCTATTCTCGAGGATCTTATGACTACTCACACTGTTATAGGGCATATCTGTAGACAATCAAGAGAGAAAGGTGATATGAATTAGGTGGGGGGGACAGGGACGGCAATCAGAGGGCCCCTGGGATATGGGGTACGGCAATCAGACGGTCCGTGGGCTTTGGGGGACGGCAGTCAGAGGGCCCCTGGGCTATGGGGTACGGCAATCAGAGGGCCCCTGGGCCACGGGGGACGGCAATCAGAGAGCCCCTGGGCTACGGGGGACGGCAATCAGAGAGCCCCTGGGCTACGGGGGACGGCAGTCAGAGGGCCCCTGGGCTATGGGGTACGGCAATGAGAGGGCCCCTGGGCCACGGGGGACGGCAGTCAGAGGGCCCCTGGGCTATGGGGTACGGCCACCAGAGGGCACCTGGGCTTTGGGGTGCATCAGTCAGAGGGCCCCTGGGCTGGCCCTGCTGTAGTGCCTCTCATGAATACTCCTAAGGGAGCCCTAATGTTTACCAACTAGGGGTGCAAGGAAGTAGGGGGAATGGTTTCAGAGGGCCCGATGATTATGAAAGCCAGAAGTCGCGACCCTTAGCAGGGGCTATGTGGGGGCCCTAGGGAGAGCCCTAATGGGAGAGCATACTGTTGAGAGAGCCCTCTGATTACAAATGTTCTTACAAAGGGCCTCTGTTTTACCTAGGGTTTTGAATGAAAGTCCTTCAGCAAGAACGAAGGCCCAGGATATACTAGCTGTGAGACTTAATTTACGTGCGCAACCGCACATACTTGCAGCAGAATGATCAGAGCACTATGCACGATACTGGTAGTGTTGCCAAAAACAAATCACCAAAAGTCGCTATTGGTTATCTGAAAAGTCGCTAGATTACGTCATGACGTTACTATAATGTCATAACGTCACACACGACTCACTCATCTCAAGAAAATGTGTCTACATGGCTATGTCGACAATCCCAATGGGTACAGTTTCCAGATCGGGGCTAATATGCAGAGCTGCCTAACCATTAAATAAGCTTCTGGTGGCAGTGCAGAGCTGAAGTTACATTGAAAAACAATGATTTTGACACTGGAGAGATGTTTTTTTTTAAGTCGCCAGATTCGCCTAAAAAGCCGCTAAGTCGCTAGATGAGGTTTTATTCGCCAGAGAAGGCCAAAAGTCGCTAAATCTAGTGACAAAGTCGCTAAATTGGCAACATAGGATACTGGCCGTATCATGTTGGGAGCAGATAGCCAACTGGGCTCTCATTAATATTTTCCACCATTGTTTGACTCTACCACGAGCTCAACATGGAAGTTCGGAAGATCGCCCCTCGCGGTTGTGTCAATATTGCAACATGCACACGTCTGCATACCTTGTGTTCAGGTGTGCTACCACGCGTAACATTGACATAAAATACGCATGGCAACGCATTCGGGCATAAAATGTGCACACGGCAAGCATATCCTGGGCCTAACACTGGCCCCAGTAGACAGCTAGTAGAAGCTGGACCTATTTTCTATGAGAAGTGATTTCGCTCCCGCACAGTATTGTGTGTACACAATACGACATGGTCCTTGGAGTGCATCGAAACTGTCATTACGACACGTCCAAAAGTTCAGAAATCTCTAACTCCATGCAAATTTATCGCGCGTCGCAACCATATCTTGAAGCAAGTGTCAAATAGCCGAGCTAGACTCAGGGGCGGGCTGTACAGTGGTCCAGTCACAATACACAGCAGATTCACCTGCCATTATAACCTATAGTTATCTTCGAGGACAGTAGTAGACTGGTAGATATTCACCTTCACAACACTGAGTTTCGCCCCGCTTCACTTTGCAGATTTCGCTTCCATATGTCCCCACCGTAAAGGGGTGTACTGTACACACAAATGCAACAAAGTGAAGTCCAAGTGAAAATCCAATATCGATACAACACTCCCACATTACACTTGGCATTGCTTTTATCGAAATTCCTCACATGGCAGAAATTTTGGAAGTTTAAGTGAAAATCCAATATCGTTAAATCCATTTTTCGAAACTCCAAACAACATTCTTACATTAAAACCTTTCCTAGACTATCAGATTTAGCATCCAACACCCTATTAAAGAGCTCATTGACATTTACACTATATTATAGTGTATTGTATTGTATTGTAATAATAGTGTACATTAAGACTTAAAGCCATTGTAAGGGCTACTGTATATTCAGTGAAAGACTTTGTCTAAGTGGAATTCCAATATCGATTTTCCAATGGACTGAATGAAGGGGCGGAGACTTGGGCTCTCTCTATAAATGCTTCACTACTCCTCACAACCTGACCTTTCAGCTTGACAACTTGCTTTGTATTCAACCTGTGCAACCTGACTAGTTCAGCAGTTTAACATTCAACAGCCTTTCTATAAAGCCCTTTGAAAGTCCCCGTGAGAATCCAATAGATATAACACTCTAACATTACGCTTGGCATCAGTAGTATGGATTGCAAACAAAAAAGTGGGGCTTCAAAACGAAAAGCTAAAAAAAAAAATAGGGAGGCATAGCAGGCCGATTTTTTTTTTTTAATGTGCCTTTGATTTCTAACTTTTTTGACAAGCCTCAAGATTCAAATATTGATAATGTCATCAGTTGCCCGAGTTGCAGCAATGAAGAGATCACCACTGGTTTGATCATACCAGAGCCCTCACAGACCCAATAAAGCGTAGATCCGGCCTGTCAGGCTCAGGCCTCAGGCCCACACTCAGACCAGGCATCACCTGAGAAAATCTTTCTAAGTGAGGAGGATTGCATGGAGCCCAGTTTCACACCAGAAGCTGGGGACACCAACTCCGGTCATGAACCTCTTATTGACCCTGCTTTATGGCCAAATACCACAACCATTAAAGACTTGCGCACTCTTAGGACAGGAGACTCACTGTCAGACCAGGCATCGCCTGAGAAAGTCTCGTCAAATCAGGAGGGGTACACTGAGACCAGTATCACATTACTCCTGGTGTGAAACTCCTGGTGTGAAACGGCTAATGACCCTGCTTTATGGCCAAGTGCCATTACTGAACAGGTCAAGTCGATTCTGGTTAGTAGAGGAGCAGCTGCTTTTCAAAATCGAAGTGAAAAGTACCCTGCCTCAAGTAGGGATAGTACCATAGGGGGCATCACTAGGAGTTTCTCAAATTCCTTAATCAAATGCTCTCTACCTAATGGCCAGTCTGTGACTAGGCAGTGGCTACTTTACTCCCCTTCATCTGGTTGCATCTTTTGTTTTGCCAGCAAACTATTTTCAAGTAAGCACAATGCGTTTGTCCACGGGTTTTTTTGATTGGAAAAAATCATTCTGAGCGTATCGGTGAGCATGAGAGGAGTGAGGAGCATAGGGCTTGCATGTTAGCATTACACAGTCGCTCCAAAAACACAGGAAGAGTTGATTCTGATCTTGTCAAACAAATTGATGCAGACAGGCCATACTGGCAGGAAGTTTTGAAAAGAGTTGTTGATGTAATTCAGTTTTTGGGGGAGACGGGCCTTGCTTTCAGGGGAGATGATGAGTGGTTGGGATCACCTCACAATGGTAATTTCTTGGGCATTGTCGAACTGTTGGCCAAATTAGACCCTTTTCTAGCTGACCATCTCCAAAGGTTTGGAGGCAAGGGCAAAGGCTCTGTGTCCAACCTCTCATCCACGATCTGTGAGGAATTTATCCACTTAACTGGAGAAAGAACAAAGGAAGCAATCATCAGCGAGATTAAAGAGGCCAAATACCTCTCTGTTATCGTTGACTCAACTCCAGACCTTGTTCATGAGTACCAACTCACTTTTATTTTCAGGTTTGAAAATAATGGTAGAGAAGTAGTTGTGCGTTTTCTGGCTTTTGAGCCCATTGAAAATCATAGTGGGAACAGTTTGGCTGAGTGTGTTGTTGCAATGGTGGAGAACCTGGGCCTAGGCTTAACTAACTGTCGAGGCCAGTCTTATGACAATGCAAGTAATATGTCAGGAAAGTACAATTGAGTACAAGCTCATCTGAAACGCATAAACCCACTGATTTGTTATGTCCCCTGTGCAGCACATTCATTGAATTTAGTCGGTGTCAATGCTGTTGACAGTAGCCCAGAAGCTGGCAGTTTCTTTGACTTTCTGCAATTTTTGTACACATTTTTTGCCTCGTCAACACACAGGTGGGGAAAGGTGTTCCGTGATACAGATGTGAAACTCACACTGAAATCTTTGTCAGGTACTCGCTGGAGTTCAAGAGCTGAATCAACAAAGGCTCTTTGGAAATATTATGCACAATTGAGAGAGGCATTGAACAATATTTCCAAAGATTCACAGGAGAAACGTGAAACTAGAAGCGAGGCCTCTGCACTCTGTGGCAAGCTGGACACCCTAGAGATAGCTTTCATGGGACACTTTTGGGATACAATACTGCAGCAGTTCCAAGCCACGAGCCTGCAGTTGCAGAAACATGACATTGACATACACACAGCTACACAGCTTCTCCTTTCACTTCGTGACTTTGTGGCAGCACAGAGAGACAATTTTGCCTTTTTTGAAGGGTCAGCTTTAAATGTTACCGATTCAGTCTCCCAAGACTACAGACATGACCTCCAGCGCACAAAGAAGCGCAAATGTATGGCTGATGAAAATGCAGAGCCAGGTGTTGAATTTAGTGGAAAAGAAAAGTTTCGGATTGAAACGTTCAATGTTCTCATAGACAAACTTGTGTCCTGTCTTAACCATCGGTTAACTGCATACACACACTTGACCAATCTTTTTCATGTTCTTTTCATGCCTGATAATATGTCCGACAGTGAGCTCACTTTAAGGGCCGAATCTCTTGCTGCAGCATATCCCACTGATCTGACCATGAGCTTGGCAGATGAACTCGTTCAGTACAAATAATTCATTTCAGAAGAACAAAAATGCCCAAATACAATGCCAAAGACTATGGTAAATTTGGATTTACAGTCCACTTTCCCAAATGTTTACATAGCACTCAGACTGTTTTTGACCCTGCCAGTAACAAACTGTGAAGGGGAATGGTCATTCTCCAGACAGGCTCGAATTAAAAATGAGCTCAGGATGAAAATGTGCAAATCGGTTGAATTCACTCTCCTTTCTAGCAATTGAATCAGAGTTTGTTCGACAGCTCAACTTTGATGAGTTAGTTGACGACTTTGCAAGAAGGAAGAGCAGAAAGAAATCTTTGTAGAAAGCTTAGGTACGGTTGGTTGGCGGGGGGGTGGGGGGCCCTTTGCAAACTCCTGGCCCCGGGGCTCAGAAGACCCCCCATAATCCGGCCCTGGACATCCAGCATGCTTTACTGTCCAGGGAGAACCCACAATCATGCATGGACTGTTTTATCATGCCTGCACGTACCAGAGAGGCCCGCTGTCGCTTTTTTAGAGCAAAACGGGCTGTTTCTCCTCTTTCTGTAATGCCAAAAGGGAGAATTGGTAGAAGATCTGAAACTGCACAAGGAATGAGAGAGTGTCCAGGGCCCTGGCAGGCCGCTCTGTCCCCCCCTTCTCCTGGGCCCACCCCAGTCCATTTTAATACTAACCCCCCTCCTTCCCCCATTCCAGTGTTGGAGATGGACGAGGAAGAGGAGGAGGAGGATATTGATGTGGAAACTGTCTTTTCTTCTGAGGACAATGATTTATCCTGTAGGCAGCGAATGGCAGGCAGTACCCCTAAAGGGGTTTTAGGCCGCCAGTTTGAGGAGGTTATTAGCAGGGCAACCAGAGCTCTGGATGTTCCCATCCCTGAAAACCTCATGCCGCCAACCTCACGCTTTGAGGAGGATGTAGCGGTGCGCCCCACGCCAGCGCAGGTGCCCCTCCTGCCAGATTTTAATGACCTGATGTGTAAACAATTTGAGTTGCCAGCAGCCACGCGCAAATGATCTGCATCATGTAGACGACTGTCAAACATGCATGGCAGGGAGCAAGTTGCCAGTGGGTTGCTCCCCCCAGTGGACTAAGCCCTCGCCCCGCTGGTTTCTCCCTCCAGCTCTATCCCTGGTAAAGCCACCTGCCCAAGGAGGAATTGCAGGGTTATGGATAGCCTTCTTACTAAGCTGCACAAAGCTATGGCAACACAGACCCGGCTGGCTAATACTGAGGTAATTATGTCCCTCTACCTTCGTCAGCTGTCCCATCAGCAGCAGGGGGGTTCTGAGGATTCCAGCACTGTGGACAAGCTTTAGGCAGCATCCTCCTGCCTTTCCTCAATTATGAAGGAGAAGGCAGATGCTGCAGGCAGAGCTCTGGCATCATTTTGGGTTGTTAGACGCCATCTGTGGCTGTCCCAATCCCGGCTACAACTGGGAGATCGGGACTGTTTGCTGATGCTGCCTGTGGACCCTTCAGCTATGTTCGGTCCAGATGCGGCTACTATGCTACAGCAGGCAAGGGAGAGCTGCCGCTGTGCACAGGAGGTTTCAGGTAGCATTTCTAGAGGCATCAGGGCCTCAAGGCGGACTAGAGCACCCGTCCCACAACCTACTTTGGACATGCCGATATGGGGTCCAGGGGACCTCAGGCCCCAGCTAGATGCTCTTTGTCGGCGTAATAGTCGCCAGCAGGGGAGAGGAGGAGGGCCAGCTGCTAAAACTCAGAAGTCCTCAAGGTGCCCTCCCCCTCCTGACAATTCACGCAGCCCGACCAGCCAGGCTCCCATTTCAGCCCATCACAAGGCAGCATGGTTGGCTTTGGGGGCAGGTCCATGGATTGTGTTCACCATGACTCAGGGCTACCGCCTACAAATCTCCCGCAGATCCCCTGTAACCAGGTTGGCTACCTTCACCACTGTGAGCAACCCTCAGCATGCAGAGGTGCTGCGAGCAGGACTGTCCATCCTTTTGGAGAAGCGTGCCATAAGGGAAGTGGAGTGTGGGAATCACCAAGCTGGATTTTACTCCCGCTATTTCTTGGTTCCCAAACGGGATGGGGGACTTCGTCCGATTCTGGACCTCAGGGAGCTCAACAAGTTTCTTTGCCCCCTGAGATGCAGGATGTTGGCAGTGCCCAGGTGAGGCAAGCCATCACTGCAGGAGACTGGTTTGCCACCATCGACCTCAAAGACGCTAACTTCCAGATTTCTATCTGGCAAGGGCACTGGTGCTTTCTGAGGTTCGGCTTCGAGGACAGGGTTTTCCGAGTTTCAGGTTCTACCTTTCGGCATATCCCTGGCTCCTCGGACGTTCACCCGTTGCATGGATGCAGTCCTTGCACCTATGAGGCAGCAAGGACTGAGGATCCTCAATTACCTCGACGATTGGCTAGTCTGTGTGGTCTCGGAGAAGCAGTGCCGCCATCATGTGGCTTTGCTCCTGAAGCACATTCGGGGCCTGGGGCTGATCCTGAACTACAAAAAGAGCAGGCTTCCACCTTCCCCGGTGACAACATTTCTGGGCATGGTTCTGGACTCCAGGAGGGCGATTATTGTTCTGACGCAAGAAAGGCAGCAGACCTTCAAAAACTGCCTCTTTCACTTCCAGCTACAGTCCCATGTCGACTGGGGGCTCTGCCTTCGCCTCATGGGCCTAATGGTGGCAATGGTGCAGGAAGTCCCTCTTGCCCTCCTGCACATGCAACCTGTCCAAAGGTGCCTACTGAGTTTGGGCCTATGTCCACAAGGGTCCCAGCAGACGAAAATGGCGGCTTCCCTGAGACTTCACTGAGCCCTCCGCTGGTGGAGGGACTCCGCTAACATAAAGAAGGGGAGTGCTCTGGGACCGGTGGTATATCGCCAGATGGTCTTCACAGATGCTTCCTTAGTAGGCTGGGGTGCCGTCCACGAAGGTTGTGGAGTCAACGGCCTGTGGACAGGCTATTGGGTGAATTGGCATATAAATGTCCTGGAGCTGAGAGCGGTTTTTCTCGCACTACGGTATTTTCTGCCGAGGCTGAGGGCTCACCACGTTATCGTCAGGACCGACAGCACAGCTACGGTGGCTTACATCAACAAGCAGGGGGACCTTGGTTTCCCTCTCCTATGCAAGATGGTAACCAAGCTGGGGCAGTGGGCTTATCCCCTCTTCTGCTCACTCAGAGCTGTACACGTACCAGGTCTGTCAAACACGGCAGCGGACATCATGTCAAGGGGGGGTCCGAGCCCAGGGGGGTGGGGAGACGATCCTCAGGTGGTCGAGGAGATCTGGCGTCGCTTCGGCAGGGCGGACATCGATCTGTTTGCCTCCAGAGAGTCGACACATTGTCGACTTTTCTTCTCCCTAAGAAACGACAACCCACCTCTGGGTTGGGATGTTCTAGCGCACCCGTGGCCCCAGGTCCTGCTTTATGCCTTCCCTCCTTTCACCCTTCTCCAGCCTCTTCTTCAAATGATTTCATTGGAAGGGTCAAGGCTGATCTTGGTGGCTCCTCTCTGGCCCCACATGCCTTGATTTGCAGCAATTCCCCCTCTCCTGGACGGAACACCATGGGAACTCCCACTTCGGAGGGATCTGCTGTCTCAGGCAAGCGGGACCCTGTTCCACCCCTTTCCAGCAGGGCTCAGGTTGGTGGCCTGGCCCCTGAGAGGGAGGGACTCCTAGCTTTAGGCTTAGTGAGCCTGTAGTGAGCACAATGCAGGAGGCCCGGGCACCATACACAAGGGCCGCCTACGCATACCGTTGGGGATTATTCACCCATCGGCGTGTGGCACACCAGACAGATCCTTACTCAGCCACAGCCTGGGAAATCCTGCTTTTATTGCAGTCTCAACTGGAGATGGAAAAGACTGCTGTGACCCTCCTGGGTCTAGTAGTGGCAGTCAAGGCTGTTCGTGTTGGTGGACATGCATTCACTACAGATGACTGCTCCTTCATCTCCAGGTTCCTTAGAGTGCTCACGGTTGACGGTCCGGAGAACTAGACCTTCGGTCCCTCCTTGGGACTTGGACTTGGTCCTCAGGGCTCTTAAGCATCCCCCCTTCAAGCCCCTTGAAGGTGCTAGTTTGAAATGGCTTTCCCTTAAAACTGCATTTTTGCTAGCTATGGCTTCAGCCAGGTGGATAAGTGAGCTCCATGCCCTTTCAGTCCATGGTGACTGCTGCAAGTTTTCGCCAGATGGGGCAAGTGTAATTCTCCGCCCCAACCCGGCATTCCTGCCTAAAGTCCTGTCGGAGTTCCACCTGTCTCAGTCAGTTGAATTGCGGTCATTCTCCTCCTCTGAAGAGAACCAGGAAGTGGAGCAAAGCCCGTCTCTGCTGTGCCTGTTCGAGCTCTGGCAGAATACAACTGGCGTACGCAGACCCTCAGGAGGTCCGATCAGCTCTTCACCTGCTTCGACTCTAGCTGTTCAGGCAGGCCCCTGTTGAAGTCTAGGCTGTCCCGATGGGTTGTGGACGCTATCCGGCAGGCTTATGTGCTCTCTGGTGTACCTGTCCCACCCGGGGTCCGAGCGCACTCGACTTGTGGCATGGCTACCTCATGGGCCTTGTGGCGGGGAGCATCTCTTGCTACTATATGTGCTGCAGCCACATGGTCGTCTCAATCCACCTTTTCAAGGTTCTACCGCCTGAATGTAGCAGCCAGTCCCTTCTTTGGTGAGCAGGTGCTGGCTGTGGCCCCTCGGTAAGGGGCAAGCTATGCCTCTTTTTCCTCTTTGTTTGTCTCCCTTGGTCAGCTTAGCGACTTGCGGGCTGATCTGAGTGGCCATTATGTTCATAGCTATTGACCTTTGCAGCTTGTAGGGCCTCAACCTGTGTTTCTTGGGTCAGTTTTGCGTCTTGCGGACTGACTTAAGCAGCCCTCCTGCCTCTCAGGCTTAGCCTTTGCGACTTGCATGGCATTGACCTGGGTGGTATGTAAATAGTGCACATTTGTAAATAGTTCGTTTGTTCCACTCGGTGTTTGGGTTTTGGGCCGCACGGTCTCCTCATGGGGTGTCTTAAAGAGTACCCCGTACATATGGAATATGTAACGGAGTGGAGAGATAGTCTCGAGATGATAGAGAACGTAGGGGAGACCGGGGAGACTTGGGACATTTTTCCTTGATGTCCAATTTGTCGGGAAATATTTACTGGTATGAATATATTATTACTGGTGGAATAATATATGCATAAGTAATATGCGGCATGGCCAAACACAATTTGGAAATATCATCAATGAAAAAAAATATGGACAGTTAAAATATAAAAATATGTATGGGGAGATTTGGGACTTTGCGGGGTGAAATGGGGCACAGAGGAGGGAAACTTGGGACATGGTGGGGTGATTTGGGGCAAAATGATATTTCATAAGAAATATATCAAGTTTCATGAAAATTTTATTGAGATAGACTCCGACTAACAGAGCAAGCACTTATGCAACTACATTCTCTGACAGAAAAGGGTCCAGGGACAAATGACAAAAATGGCACATTCTTACAAAAATATGTAATAACAGTTGAAAATAAAAAATGTCAGCCTCTGACCTTTTACTAGTAACTGGCTTTAACATGTTTAAAGAAACACAAACAGAAGTTCACTGTTTAACTCGAGTTCAACTTGGTTTGGCTTTCATAAAACCTAGGCCACATGTAATACAGTTATCCCCCATTCACTGAAAATGTGACACATTCTTACAAACATATGAGATAACTGCTGAAAATCAGTAAACATCAGTATGGACCAAGTCTCCCCACAAATGTTCCAAGTCTTCCCATGTTACAGATTTCAAGACCAACGGAAATTTTGAAAAATGTAGAAATAATTTCCCAAAAATAACGTCCTTAACACTGAGCTATGTCTGTGTAGTAACTGTCCCAGTAACATCAGATCCTGAAGATTATTATAAGCGCGGTGATGACCTCGGATGGAAAGTTTGAAATGCAAGTTTAGACCGGATAAAAATGAAAAATGGATTTACCTTGCTTGTGCTGCAGCCGCCATCAAATAAACAGGAAGTGTATTGTTGACCTTCTTACTCTCCAGACTCTGATGCAACATTTAATATCATTGGTTAATATGGTTACAATGTAATCATACGTTTTGTTTCTGACTTTGTCACGACGTGTTTCGGAATCATAATGAGGCCTTTTGGGTTTAGTAACGTCCGACATTTGCGCTCCGAAACGCTGGTTGCTGCAGCTCAGTGGTAACTGGCAACCTGGATGCCGAAACGCGACTGACTTTGTGATTGGGAGATAGTTGGAGGGTGGCGCAACCAGCCAAAACACAAAATGAAAACATAAACATTAGTTGTGGGCTGCAACTTCGGTTTTGTAATGAGAATATTATGACTGGACTTTGTCAGTGATATAAGTATTTGAAATTGACATCATTCCTTAATGTCTGGTGATGTATCAGGGCCATTTCATGATTAAAATCAACATATATTTCTCACATAATGCACCTTTAATATTTTGTCTAGCATAAATCACACTTAACCATGTGAATGGCTTGTTTCTTTATGTTGTTCTTACTGTATTTTCGGTACCTTGTCAAGCAGTGAGATCTGCCTCCTTTATTTTACACCATCATTATTGTGCTGACAAATTTGTATTTGTTCATAGAAACACACAGCTGGTACAGATTCTTCCACTTAACAAAATGTAGATTATTCTGCAGTACAGAAATTTGTGAACATTTCAAATACATTATTACATTAACTATATTTATAATACTAAAATGTAGATCACCAGTGATGGAACACCATCTGTTCAAGCGATGCTTACCTGTGTTTCCTCCTCATGAAGCTGTGTCATTGCAGATGTGGATGTGGATGGACCCTGAGCGAGGGCCTTGTATTTCGGATGCTATATTTGAAAAGTGTGTAAAATTGTGTCAGTGTAAGCTCTTCGTTATATAATTTCATAAGGGCAAAATTGTCAGATATGTATAAGTAATTGTATTTAATGGTAAATCACTGTCACACATTAGCATATACATTGTCTCTTTAAATTACAAATGTAAGCACAAAATGCTACATCAAGATATTGATTTCCTGATATTTTACATTGGGGTGTATGATTTGCTTCCTGTTTATGCCATCTTGTGTAGCAATGCCACATTTCATTATCTGGGACGGAACTTCACATTCACAGCTTGTTGACAGCTGTTTATTGTCTTAGTCTTAAATGGTTTGTTTTTTGGGGGATGGCCCTTCCAGTGACTTTTTTTCAGGTGTGCTCTTGAATAAAATACAAATATTGTGTATGACACTCACATTTCATACATTTTCATGCTATACTTCCACATCTGGAATGGTAATGTTAGATAGCTATTGAAAACACATACCTTTTTTTGTTCTGTTTGAAGACAAAGGGCTTGGTTAGGGGTGACACACAATGTGATGGCTGCTGGAAATTGGACGCCAAGAGCAGCGGCCAGAGATAAAAAGCAGAACAGCAGCATGCTGAGAGACAAAAAACAGATTGAAGTAGCGAGACTTCCGCTACCAACAGACCTAATGCAGTCTGTGGTAGAAAAACAGGCGAGCTTGAAGAAATCAAAAGAAAAGGGAAAATAAAACAAAGATTTCCCCTGCTCACTATCACTTAAACCTGTTATGCAGCTAAAGTCCCTGACAATACCCTCTCAAGAGACCTTAGCGGCTAAAGCACAATACAGACACTGACACTCTAGCAACGAGAGCGAGGCAGAACAGGAGCTTAAATAGAGTCCGGGTAACGCCCCCAATTAATGCCAGCTGGCCCAGGAATCCGATAGGGCGAAAAACGCTATTGTCCCGGACGAGAGCAACAAAGCTCTCAATACCTCCAAACCATGGTCTCGTCTCCTCTGCTTTTGTGATTTCCATCGCTCCACATCCTCTCGAAATGTCAATAATCAAAGAAGAGTTCTAACATTGTACTGTAACGTGGCAAAAAAAAGGCACTAGATGGCAATATTGACTTTTTTTTTTGTTAAGCCCAGTTAGGAGCTAGGTTTTTGGGCATGTTCTGGGCATGTCTCAGAGGGGAAAGTCCCGAAGAACTGAAAAAAGTCTGGAAGGTGGGAAAGGGGCTGGAAAAGTGTATATAAGGAGAAAAACTGAGAGAGGAAAGTAGTAAGAGAAATTGCAAGGAGAAATAGTGGAAGGATACATAGACCTGTCACTCTTTACAAGACCTGTGAGGCTCTTTTAGTGGATTTTTGCCTGTGTTGGAGCATTTTCCTGTCCCAGGACATTGCAACAAAGCAACCCCATCTCAAGGGACTGTGACTCTCATTTTTTTTATGTCAATCTTGGTCAGTCTTTGTTTATTAAATCTGTTACCAAGTTTTACACTTTTGTCTGTCATCCATTGCTGTCCGATATGTCATAACAAATTGAGGTCATAAATTGGGACCATAACAAATAGGGGGCTCGTCCGAGATAGACCATTGTGTGAGATTTTCAATAAATGACTAAGATTTCAAATTGTAAAATAATTTTATCAATTTTCCTAGATATATATTGACAGATCAACAGCAATGGTTGATTTCTTGGCATCACCAACCATAGAGGTTTTGAAGTCTTTTAAAAAAACAGAACTGCAAGAAATACGCAGACAGTTTGAGCTGACAGATGTAAAACCAGCCATGCGAAAAGCAAGACTGGCTAGAATGTTGAATATCAAATTAATGAAAATGTGTTTGCACCAGGAGATCTGGTACAGTTTCCTGTGAAATATCCAAATGTAGAAATGGAACTTACAGTATAATTAATTAAATGCTAGAGATTGAAATAGAGGGAAAAGAAAAAAAGGCAGTTTGAGTGAGAAAAATTAGCAAGAGAGAAGGAGGAAAGAGCAGAAAGAGAGAGACAGAGACAGAGAGATTTCGATTTACAGAAGTTAGATAGAGAAGAAAGGCTCCAAATGGAGCTACTAAAAATCAAAATGGAAGCTGAAAACAAATTTCATGCTAGCCAGGAGGTAAAGCTGGTGCCTCCATTCTCATAAAAGGAGGTTGATAAGTATTGCCAGTGCTTCAAGAGGGTAGCTAAGAGTTGTCAGTGGCCATAGGAAACTGTCCTCAGGGGTAAAGCTCAACAAGCCTCTTCAGCCTTGTCTGCAGATGATTCCTCTGATTATGAAGTTGTCAAAAAGGTTATTTTGACAGCTTATGAATTGGTTCCAGAGGCTTACCGACAGAAATTCAGAGGTCTGAAGAAATCTGAAAATCAGACTTATGTGAAATTTGCTAATGAGAAGAAGGTTTGCTTTGAGCGCTGGTGTACTTCTATAGAGGTCAAGGATGATTTCAACTCACTAAAAGAGAGTGTTAGTTGAAGAATTCAAGAACTGTGTTTAGGATGATATTAAGACCTACCTTCATGAGAAGCAAGCACCAAATTTGCAATCAGCTGCCAAATTTGCAGAAGAATATGTTCTCACACGTAAGTCCAAATTTCAGTCCAGCAGTAACAATAGATGGTCCAAATTTCAGAGGAAAGAAAAACAAAAGGATATCAAACCCAATGTGTTTGTGAAGACAAGGTTGGAAACCCCTGTAGTAGATGACCGATCTGCTAAATTGCCTGCTCCTTGTGGGGCTAAGAAGCCTGATACTGCTGACTTTGTGAGGGAGGAATTTCTTCCATTTGTGTCAGAGGGATTTGTGGCTCTGAATGAGCATTCTCCTCCTATCCCCATATATATCCTAAGGGATACCGGAGCTTTTCAGTCACTTTTGTTGATTGACTCCTTGGGGTTACGTGATGAGACCGCTTCCGGGGATTTCATACTTGTACAATGTATTGAAGGGAGGACTGTATCTGTTCCCCTGCGCTCTGTATTCTTGAAGTCAGATTTAGTTACAGGACAGGTAAAGGTGGGACTTATGTCAAGTCTACCTATCAAGGGTGTTTCTCTGTTGCTAGGTAATGACCTGGCTGGGGGCAATGTAGTTCCCCCTGTTCATCTTACTTCACAACCGAACACTGAAGATGGCGATAAAGACCCATCTCTGTATCCTTCCTGTGCAGTGACCCGTGCTATGGCTAAGAAGGCTCAAAAAGATGATGATGTGGTGCCGTCCAGCACATTGAATAGTCATGACTCAGGTGGTTCGCCTCATGACTCTGTTCGGCCTACTATGGTTTTTCTATTTGAGGACTTATCAGACACTTATCAGTTCTCTGTTCAGAAAGCCAGATGGATCTGGTGATTCTGATGTGTCTGGAGACTTGTCTCTGTCCAGAAAGCGGTTGATTCAAAAGCAAACCAATGATCCTGAAATTTGTGTACTATAGAAGAGAGCCCTTCCTGATGAAAAAAATAGACGCAGTTCCATTTGGGTATTATCTCAAGGATGGAGTGTTGATGCGGAGGTGGCGCCCTCCTGATGGGGAGCCCTTCTCCAAGGTCATCATTGATTGTGTTGGTTCATTACCCTAGACTTGATCTGGAAATTAGTACTTGTTGACAATCATGTGTGCATCCACCAGAATCCCTGAAGCCATACCTCTACGCAATAACAAGGCAACTGCAATCTCTAAGGCTTTGATAAAGTTCTTCACGTTGTTTGGCCTTCCCAGGGAAATTCAGTCAGACTAAGGTAGCAATTTCACTTCTGGATTGTTTCAGCAGGTTGTGTATGAACTAGGTGCAAAGCAGATTCTTTCCAGTGCCTATCATCCAGAAAGTCAGGGTGCCTTAGAGCGGTTTCATTCCACTCTCAAGACAATGATGAGGACTTATTGTTATGACCATGAGAAAGACTGGGATAAAGGTGTTCATTTGCTGTTGTTTGCAGCTAGAGAAGCAGTGCAGGAGTCTACTGGATTCAGCCCGTCTGAGCTAGTGTTTGGCTATGAAGTGAGTGGACCTTCGCTATTATTGAGTTAACAATGGCAAGAGAGAGAACCGCATATCGCCAAAGAGAACTTGAAATAGTGTCAGGGAAAAATAAAAACTTGGTATGATCATAAGGCTAGAAGCCGTGAGTTTAAACCAGGAGACAAGGTCCTTGTGTTGTTTCCCTTGGAGTCCAATCCATTGCTGGCTATATTTCATGGTCCTCATGAAATTCTAAGAAAACTCAATGATCTCAGTTACACTGAAGACTCCAGAGAGGAGAAAGCCAAAACACTTGTGTCACATTAACATGCTGAAGCATGTTATCATGATAGGAATGCTAGGGTTGCAGCCGTCACTTCAGAACCTCCGATGGCCGAGACTTGTAAAGATGAAGGGGAGTTTCAAGATGATGAAACTAAAATTAAAGCTGAAGTTCTTTCATGTAAATTGTCAAATTCTTGCAAAATCTTGATGTAAAACTCCAACACTTAGAACCCTCACAGAAAGATCAGTTTGAGAGGTTAATCAGGAAATATAAAGATCTGTTTCCAGATGTTCCAAAGAGAGTTTCTATAGCCTCTCATGATGTAGATGTTGGTGATGCCAAACCAATGAAACAGCATCCATACCGGATGAATCCTGAAAAGAGAAAGATTGCTGAGAAAGAGGTTGAGTACATGTAAGAACATGATATTATCAGACCCTCTAACTCAGATTCGAGTTCACCCTGTGTGCGAGTTCCAAAACCGAATGGAAGAACTACATTCTGTATAGATTATTGCAAAGTCAATGCTGTAACTAGAACTGATATGTTTCCAATACCTAGGATTGATGATTGTATCGATAGAGTAGGGCAAGCAAAGTTTCTGACCAAGATTGATTCATTGAAGGGTTACTAATGTGTACCTTTAACTGAGAGGGCCAAGAGCATCTCTGCTTTTGCCACACCATCTGGGTTATACCAGTATGAAGTCCTACCTTTTGGAATGAAAAATGCCCCAGCCACGTTCCAAAGGATGATACAGTCTACAATCGCCGGATTGCGACACGCGGGTGCGTACATCGACGACCTGATCACATGGAGTGACTCCTCGGAAGAACATCTGAAAGATGAGACGTTGTTCCAGTGCTTGACCCAGGCTAACCTGACTGTTAACCTGAACAAGAGTGACTTTTGTTGTGCTACTGTCACGTATCTTGGCTACGTCATAGGCCATGGTAAGGTGGCACCCATAAATGCTAAAGTCCAAGCCATCATGGACTTTCCAGTTCCTGACAAGAAAAAGGCTTTGTTCCGCTTCCTTGGAATGATGGGGTACTACCGCAAGTTCTGCAAGAAGTTTGCTGAGATTGCTCTCAGTCTCACCAAACAACTGAAGAAAGGCATGAAGTTCACTTGGGATGAAGCATGCCAAAGAGCCTTCGATCGCCTGAAGTCTCTGCTGTGTCACTTCCCTGTGCTCAAATCTCCTGACTTCAACAAACCGTTCTCCATCGCGGTCAATGTTAGCAACCAAGCTTGTGGATCTGTGCTCCTACAGAGAAGTGACTCTGAGGACATTGAGCATCCCATGGCATACTTCTCCAGGAAGTTCAATCGCCACCAAAAGAACTATTCCACAATTGAGAAGGAGCTGTTGGCTCTGGTTCTATCCTTACAACACTTTGAGGTTTATGTTTGAACAGGGCAAAAGCCAATTATTGTATATACTGACCACAATCCGTTAATGTTTTTGAGTAAGCTGAAAAACAAGAATCGGAGATTGTTGAATTGGAGTTTGATTTTACAGGAGTTTGACTTGGAAATTAAGCATGTTAAGGGTACTGACAATGTAATTGCTGATTGCTTATCCCGTGTTTGAGTATGTGTATACATCATGTGTTTATTAGCATATTGTATTACATGTGTATATACTGTATATATACACAAGTGTCTACTTAACCAGTTTTGTATTGAAAAGAAACATTTTGCTTTTGCGATGCAAAATTTTTCCCTTTTGGAATGGAGGTGTAATGTGGGTGAAAAAAAGCCACTAGTTGGCAATATTGACTTTATTAATATTTTTTTTGTTCAGCCCAGTTTGGAGCTAGGTTTTGGGCATGTCCTGGGCATGCCTCAGAGGGGAAAGCCCAAAAGAATTGAAAAAAGGCCTGGAAGGTGGGAGGGGGTGGAAAAGAGTATATAAGGAGAAAAATTGAGAGAGTAAAGTAATAGGAGAAATTGCAAGGAGAAATAGTAGAAGGATTCACCAGACCTGTCACTCTTTACAAGACCTGTGAAGCTCTTTTTGTGGATTTTTGCCTGTGTTGGAGCATTTTCCTGTCCCAGGACATCACAACAAAGCAACCCCATCTCAAGGGACTGTAACTATCTCATTTTTTTAAGTCAATCTTGGTCAGTCTTTGTTTTATTAAATCTGTTAAAGTTTTACACCTTTGTCTGTCATCCCTTGCTGTCCGATATGTCATAACAAATTGGGGCCATGACAGTACATTAAAGTTAATTGTTAAACTGCCCCTTTCCAAGAGCCTTTTAGGTTCACAGCACAGGACTTCAATTGAAACTACCTCTGTGATCCAAAAAGCTCTTGAATTAACATTATACAATGAAATTGTTCTTGTTTTCACAGCGTATGCACTGAATTGGGTTGGGGCATGTGTTTATGTGTGTGTCTGGTTGGTGGCGGGATGATATGAATTTCGCTTGGACTGCGATGAACACAGCTAATCAATAAAAATGATGTGTGGGGATTACCATATCAGTTATTTAACCACAAATGTTTAAGTTGCAAGTAAAATATGTATTATCGAAACTGTTGAATTTTGAATAAACAGAACTCAGCTGCAATGTTCTAATGTGACATTGCATAAGAGAACTGAAAGCCATCAAAAGAGTTCCTGTATATTTTGAAAACATTGACATTTTTATTTGCTCCAGCCGTTCGCAGTGCGGGAGCTATGGTGTCGGGCTCCGTCTGTGCGTGCATCCATCAACATATCTCCCTTTATCTCATCAACGATTTCAGTTACAGGCTCTTAATTTTTACTGGATATGCATCTCATAAAGCCCTACAAATGACTTGCCTCGAGGTGACCTTGGCCTATTTTTTCAAGGTCAAGGTTTTCAAATCTGCAAAGTGAAGGGGCGAAACTCAGTGTTGTGGAGGTGAATATATACCAGTCTACTAATCTCCTCGAAGATAACTATAGGTTATAATGACACGTGAATCTGCTGTGTATTGTGACTGGACCACTGTACAGCCCGCCCCTGAGTCTAGCTCGGTTATTGGACACTTGCTTCACGATATGGTCGCGACGCGCGATAAATTTGCATGGAGTTAGAGATTTCTGAACTTTTGGACATGTCGCAATGACAGTTTTGATGCACTCCAAGGACCCTGTCGTATTGTGTACACACAATACTGTGCGGAAGCGAAATCACTTCTCATAGAAAATAGGTCCAGCTCCTACTAGCTGTCTACTGGGGCCAGCGTTAGGCCCAGGATATGCTTGCCGTGTGCACATTTTATGCCCGAATGCCTTGCCATGCGTATTTTATGTCGATGTTACGCGTGGTAGCACACCTGAACACAAGGTATGCAGACATGTGTGCATGTTGCAATATTGACACAACTGCGAGGGGCGATCTTCCGAACTTCCATGTTGAGCTCGTTGAGCTCGTCCCTCAAGGAAGTTGCATGTCGCGATTGCAACTATCAAAGCAAATTCAACCAATCCACGCAAATTTCTCGCTGACAAAAAAATAAATCGCCAAGACATTGCAACTTTCATCGCCACTTTTTGGAAAAGTTACCACAAAAAAATAATAAAAAAATAAATAAAAAATCCAAGAAAATGCTGGAAGGATTGTTTGCCAATTATGCTAATGATTGCGTGCGAGTCAGGGTTAGTAGGCTAATAGTTTTAAAGGGGAGCTCTGGGCCCCACCAATCGTTATTCCTAGAGACGCCCCAGTTCAAAGTAATTACCTCTGCCAGGAGGTCATGTTTTCGGCAGCGTTTGTCTGTTTGTTAGCAAGATACCGCAAAACGGGGGCGGTTCCAGGATTTTTTAAGTCGGATGGCACAGGGGGGACCAATAATCAGTCAGGGGGGGCACGTGGGAAACATAGGAATAATAGGAAACATAAGAATATAGGAAACATATTATAGGATAGAACGCAATGGAATTCTGCTCAAGTAAACACATTTTTCATTAATTTTACTTGTTTTTATTCTTAATAAAGTGTATCCAAATACAATAAACATTCTCTGTTGTGTGCCACTTGTTTCAAAAACAATTCCATGGTATTAGAATTTTGGAACTTCTATTACACACAGATATTCATGGTACATATTTTATGACAAAAGTAAACAGCTGTTTCACATTGCAGTGTGTGTGTCTATAAATGCAGTAGTGTCAATATCCCAGACCATTGTGGTCAAATTCCCCATGCCAGCCCAAGCAATTTAGAAGAGAGAGAAATAAATTTAATGCCAAAGGCATACACCGTGCTTCATCTTAAAATTTCAACGACGTTCGTCTGATCGCTACATTCTCAACATTCTGAACCTTAAACTTCAATGTTTATTTAACCACATTATCATGGAGAAATTGATCGGGATTTCAGTCTTTAATCGAACATGAAAGACTACATCAAGATAATTGGAAAGTTTCGATTTAGGGAAAGTAGACACCAAGCATGCAAATATAGCTTAATGGGAAATTTTTTTGTATCTTTGAATCGCCAAAAATTTGCGGTTGCTTTTGCTACTTTCCACAGCTGAGTTGACTACTGCACAATGCCGACCAGCGTTAATTTGCGAGTAGCGTTTTACTTTGAAGGGACGCTTCTACAATGTTTTAAAATACAGTATGGAACTGAGTTTATACATACCATGCAGTGAGACGAGGTGATTATGGACCACTCTAAAATTCTATGCATCGCATGCATTCCTATGCCAAAACGCAGCGCTCCCCAGTGTAATGGGTATGATAAATGAGATCAGTGCAATCTATCATCGCTTTCCGAAAAACCATCTTTGTTGAAGGGAATGGTTGAATCAATAAGGAGAGATGAATAGCTGGAACTACATGGGGTTTTATGACCGCGATACACCTTTCCAATGGTTTTACTTATCAAGGCATTAGCGGTGGCCAGATCAGGTCATGACTGACAGATTCTGTTTATCACAAACACAAATTGCGCAATTTAATGGAAATCAAATGTAATTTCCGCAAGCGCCTGGATAGTAATTCCCGATATATGTAACCACTGAGCTGCCGCCATCACTCTGCTAACTTACACAGCGGTCAAGCCATTACTCTCGCGTTTGAACTAGCAACGGTTTGCTTTGATAACTTCCACATCATTAGCTTGTCGGGCAGTGGGAGACGGACTAACGATAGTTAGCTATGTGAGAGAAAAATCTGGAGCCAATGCCGAATTCCGGTATTCCTCTCCAAGGTTATGTTAGATTGATATTCAGACATTCGGCGCTGCTGGCATATATTCGCAAATTGATTACTGAGGCTCATTATGCAATAAGCTGCGCAACATCGCATTCTTTACTTCAATATTCAGATTGTAGAAAATGTATTCTCGTGGCTTCTTCGCAAACAAATTTATAAAGACGTATTGATAATTTGTGTAGTCATTTGCTATCGAACATAAATTTGACTGTCCTTCTACCAATTCGTGTCAGCAATTGCTGATCAAGAAAAGTAAACTGCAAAAGGTTTAAGTCAGAGGTGGGCAGCGAGGGCCGTATCTGTCCCTGGTTTTCACACCACCGTCTGGTCTTTGATTAGTTGATTGTCTCAATTAGCCAAACCATTTATGAAATCTGACGTTTCATGTGCATTTCTTTAAATTATCATGAAACTACTAAGACTAGTCTTGTCTCCCTTCATAAAACATTTTCCTTTGATCGAATCATTGCGAAAATCTATATTTGCGCATGCAATCAATTAACTCAATTAGTCAGGGTAATTGATAGGAATAAAAACCTGCATACACACCGGCCCTCCAGGACCGTGATTGCCCACCCCTGGTGTAGTCGGACTCAGCAGGACTGCCCCACTGCTCGGCCCTTCCATGCCCGTCCGTAAAGCCGCCTGATGGACTGAGAGCTCGCTCCTGATTAAAGAGACTGAATGACTTGGGGCTCGCTCCGCAGCGAGACACCGGGGTCTCGCTGTGCTCGGACAGGGAAGTCCTCTTTTAAACATTTTCATTTATTGCGTGCGTGCGTGCGTGCGTGTGCGCGGGTCATCGCAGTTACTGGTGCGACCCTTCTTACCCTTACCCTTGCGACCCTAGCCTTACACTGGTGGCTAGTCTGTCTTCTCATGCGTGTATAATCTTTTGGTAGTAGATGTTCATGGTGAGCATTCAGTGGGGTGCCGTGTGTGGATGAATTTAAATGCACTCATATTTGATTGCCGTGATAAACTGCTGAACAGACTTGCTGTGATGAATTGCTGTGATGAATTTTCCACTGAATTGCTGTGATGAACTGTCGTAATTAATTGGCTGTGATGTACTTGTACTCTATAGCCTCTATTTATTATGGTGATCTGTTCGCTATTTATTGTGGGGGTTGTGGTTATGATTTTCTAGCATGCAGTGTGTAGTATAGTGTTTCACCTGACCTGTGTGTTGTGTACTCAGACTTCCTTCTGTGTGGAGCAGGGGAACCCAGTGCTGTGAGATGGTCTATGTGAGCCCAGTAATTTTAATGAATTGTTGCCAATAAAGATTTGTTATTCCTAGAATTTGCTGGTTGTGGATTGTTCCATACCGGATCATACCGGGGTATAATTAAAGGCGGTGGCAGTATAATTAGCATACTGTCATTTTGGCGCCATCTAGGGGTTGCGTACAATTTATTTCAATATCATAGTTGGGTGTCTCTCAAAGCATCTACAAAAAACTGAGTGAAAATTAGCTATGAATGTTAACTATTAGAAAACCTAGCTCAAAAACGGCTCATTTAGCTATTTGGTCTATTTCTCAAAACGGCGTGGGCCTGGCGCATCACGGTGTGACTTGCCGTTCCCTCGATTTGAGGGACATCTGTCTCAGTCCGGCCCTTAATGTTTCAGGCATCTGACTCAAGCCACTTGCACACTGGACGCGAAACGCATTTTTCACACGACAGATTACTTTCAAAGTCAATGCAAGGGCTTTGATTTACGTGTGTATTCGCGTCTTCGCATTGACTTTGAACGTAATCTGTCGTGCGAAAAATTTGTTTCGCCTCCAGTATCAAGCGAAGCAGCTCCTCTGCCGTCTGGAAGCGCTGTCCAGCCAGAAACAGAATGGTATTTTGTAAAATCCTTTGCGGTTTTTATTTAGGTTAGTGCATCTCCGCTAAAATTCAACGTTAGCAGGGATGCACCCTTATTCCAATTGATCAACCACAAGTCAGGTTATTTGTTGTTCCTACAACTTGGATAAGTGACTAGACTTTGGTCAGGCACTGTACGCTCTAAAATCTTTGCCTTAGGCTTTGTAATTTAAATGGAGGAAATATAGATAAGATGACAAGTAGGCTATGCATGCGTGAAAAATATGCTACATGTATAGCAGCATAAATTTTACCCCTTAATGTTGCTCTCAGAGTGCACCAGAAAGGCTGGGGGAGCATACCCCAGAACCTCGCTAGTATTCCCCTGAATTGAGGTCTAATCATCATTGTCTCTAAGAGAGACAATGTTAACATTGATTTCAACACCAAAAGGAGCTTGTCTCCGATAAGTTAGCCATTCAGCTCATTTCTTATGTCCATTGTTAACAAAGTACTTCAAATCATATTCCAAGTTAAGATTTACCAACGGTGGCACGCCACCAGACCTGGGCCTCCGCAATGGAAGGCGTCCTTTATTTTTCTGCGTGGAAAGTGGCAACCCTATAGCTAGCTAACGACGGTGATTGATACGGCGTTTAAAAGTGCTCAACCTAGTTTTGTGTAAAATGATTTTTTACCCCTCAGCCCTGAAGGGTATTGCTATCCTTCGTGCGGTCGGGCGGCGGGCGGGCGTCTCCAAAAACTTTGACATCGGGCTGAGGGGTATTCCGTGCATTGCACGCCTATTTTGTATGGTTGTTGCACAACACGTTTCGCTACACTGTGTGGCTTTCAAACTCGGCAACACAGTGCTTATTCTAAATATTTTTTACAGTGGCGCAGCTGTCTAGCCGAGGTCTAGAGCTGACAAATGAAATTGCAGGTCTAGGACTAACTCTTATACTAGCAACCCGCAAATATGTGTGTGCCGGTACTGTCGTGGTAATTATTTTTCTTTTAAACTCTAGCATGGAACACCGACCACAGGTAAGCCATTGGAAAAAAAAGATTTTTTTTTTTTTTAGTTCAGTACATTGGCACAAGAGAGTTATTTTAAATATGTTTGTACATCTAAACTAAAATCCCTTTCCAGTTAAATGCAGCGGAGACACATGAGAGGGCACGGCAGCTACTTGCCCTGATTTCCTCAGTCATTCCTCCTCAAGAACAGGGACCGAACAGCCAGTGTGAAATGGCCAGTTCCTCTAGGCCCACAGGAAGTCAGATTGAGCGCAGCTCTGTCCAGTCTGAAATGGCCAGGTAGAGGTCTGCACCCATGATATGTATTGGTTGTTGACCTTATGGCTCCACAATTTTCTAAAATAAGGATAGTCCTCCTTTCCTACATTTCAGGTGTCTTATCTTTTTTGTTGTGACTGCTACAGGGAGGATCAGTAATGCAGTGATTGAATAGAGCAGGATAGGTCTGGTCAACCATCAGTCCATCAGTTTTTTTTGAGCTTTTTAGTCATAGGCTATGTAGGTAGTTTTGCCAAGCCTGACTTTCAGAGATCTTCGCCTAATGGAAAATTAAGTCTGACAACATCTACATTCTGTTTTTGGCTGCTGGATCCTGGCAGTGTTTCTTCACAAATCCTCCTTTTTCATTAGCTAAATTAATCAATGTCATTCCTCTATTTCACCCATTTTGTTAGCCAATTACGGCCAACCTATTATCCGATTGTACACAACCCTGCACGATGGGCTATCTGAAAGAGAGTTCTATATTGACACTGTATCTTAAAGCAGCGCTGTCAGGCTATACTAACTTAAGGCTTTTTTGATTGAATGTTTAAATTACGCATTTAGGCTTTGTATAATCATCATCATTGTAACCCTGCCCTAGAAAATGTTTATTTTCCTATGTCAAAACCAGTCCAGATGATCTGTCATCTGGACTGGTTTTCTCAATGACTTCTATGAGATTCTGATGAAGTCACAGACCTGCCATCAGACATCTTGTTGGTTCTTGAACCAATTAGTTTGTTTGAAACCATAGATTTAGAAAACTAATTGTTATTATTACAACAATAAATCTATGGTTTTAAATGGAGAATAGAGAAAACCAATCCTTATTTCGTTACACCAACGCAGACCCCAAACCCTTGTATTGTTTAATTTAGGAGGCAAAGCTAGAATAGTTTGGCTTCACAAGACTTAAGCTGTCAGTGGTTAAGTCTTTTTTTTTTTTTTTTTTTTTTTTTTTAAAGTAATGTCTGAAGTGCCTTTAAACATTATTATTTTTCAGTAATACAGGTCCTTCCCTGGATTTTTCCGGGGTGGTAGAAAAAGGCCTTCAACCAGTGGATCAGGTCACTTTGCGTTAAAGAGTTAAAAAAATGGAAACCTTTTGATTTGAGTCTTTTTTTTTACCTTCGTCCAATGATGAACTGACTCCACTTCCATCGGATGAACTGGCCTCCATGCAGGCTGGATTGGGAAAGAGGACGGTTTCTCTTGACAGTGATCTAAGACATGTAGAGGTATGCAGAAGCGATCACGTTAGTTCTAGAGAATGTAATTTTTGTACCTTTAGTGCGGACACTGTCTTCAGGGTGACAGGGTGAAAATGTTGTCACTGTTAAACTAAATTCAATTTCTGTCTAAATAATATTTTATTTATTATGTAGTTGTCAAGGCTATTTCAATCCACCTACCTAAAAATGGTGGAGCTGCAGGACCTGTGGCTGCTTTACAAAGCAGGAGGTAATGTACAATACTTAAATTGACACTTCATTTATGTAAAAAAGGTAATGCAACAGAGAATGGTAGAATACATCTGAGTCCCCAACTCTGTCCTTCACCTCGTCACTACCTGACATATGGTTAGCTTTAGAGTGCACTTGCTGCTGCCTTCACATCATCCAGGTGGGAGCCACACATTGGTTGTGATGTGCCACCCCCCCCCTCGCCTTCAGCACCTCAAACTTCTTATTGATGGAAAAACACTAAATAAATGCTAGATTAGGTGTCATTCCACCTATCCACTTTTTCAATCATGTTTAATTTTACCAGGTGGAATTGGGAGGAGAAAAATGTCTGCAATCCCCTTGGAGGCTGAGGGCCACACAGGTGCTATGCTCCAAAATGTTTCAAATAGTGGAAAATTCACTCTTTACATAGTGCCTCTTCAGGATGAGTTGGACCTCTCGCCACTCCCAGCAAACGCCCCAGAGTTTGCTTTGATGCCCAAGGCCAGCTGCAGGCACTGTTTTGCAGAGATGCCTCTTCAAATGATAGCTTTACATGACCGGAAATGTGCTAGCCACACCAGCCCAGACTTGGAGGTGAAATTTTTTTCTAGATTTTGTTTAGGGATATTAAATTTCTATAATGAACTGTGTATGAATGTCTTAAACTTGAAATGTGCTTTAATCTTATAAATGATCTCTGATGACGATGACAATGTCCAATTTTCGGAAGTTTTGCAAACTCCAGTGCCTGTTGTTATGGCCCCAATTTGTTATTACATTTATAACACAACAGCAACAGCAAGGGATGACAAACACAGTTTTAACAACTAAAACACATTTAATTTTTAACAAAGACAAAGACTAATAACAACCTACAACTAAAGACCAAGATTGATAAATAAGAAAAAACAGAAATAATTACAGTCCCTTTTTGGTGGGGTGGCTTGGTGATGTCCTGGATGAAGAAAATGCTCAAACACAGGCAAAGAAATCCACAAAAGAAACGTCACAGGTCTTGAACAGAATGGCAGGTCTGGTCATCTTCTTGCAATTTCTCCTACTACTTTACTGTCTCAATTCTTTGCCTTATATACTCTTTTGCAGACCCCACCCACATTTAGACCTCTTTTTTTTTAATTTTCTGAGACTTGCCCCAGACATGTCCAGGACATGTCTAAACATGACTCCAGTCTGAGCTTAACAAAAAAAGGTAAATACTGCCATCTAGTGGCCTATATTCACATTACATCTCCATTCCAAAAGGGAAAAATTTTGACTCATAAAGGCAAAATTTTTCTTTTCAATACAAAATGGTTAAGTGAACACTTGTCTATATATACATATCATACAATATTCAAACACATGATATACACATTCAAACACGGGATAAGCAATCAGCAATTACATTGTCTGTACCCTTCACATTCAAACAAACTCCAATTCAACAATCTCCGATTCTTGTTTTTCATCTTACTCAAAAACATTAACGGATTGTGGTCAGTGTACACAATCATTGGCTTTTGTCCTGTACAAACATAAACCTCAAAGTGTTGTAAAGAAAGGACCAGAGCCAACAGTTCCTTCTCTATTGTGGAATAGTTCCTTTGGTGGCGATTGAACTTCCTGGAGAAGTATGCCACGGGATGCTCAATGTCATCAGAGTCACTTCTCTGTAGGAGCACAGATCCACAAGCTTGGTCGCTAGCATCGACCGCGATGGAGAACGGTTTGTTGAAGTCAGGAGATTTGAGCACGGGGAAGTGACACAGCAGAGACTTCAGGCGATCGAAGGCTCTCTGGCATGCATCATCCCAGGTGAACTTTACGCCTTTCTTCAGTTGGTTAGTTAGACTGAGAGCAATCTCAGCAAAGTTCTTGCAGAACTTGCGGTAGTACCCGATCATTCCAAGGAAGCGGCGCAAAGCTTTTTTGTTGTCAGGAACTGGAAAGTCCATGATGGCTTGGACTTTAGCATTTATGGGTGCCACCTTACCCTGGCCTATGACGTAGCCAAGATAGGTGACAGTAGCACAACCAAAGTCACTCTTGTTCAGGTTAACAGTCAGGTTAGCCTGGGTCAGGCGCTGGAACAACACGTCTACATCTTTTAGATGTTCTTCCCAGGAGTCACTCCATGTGATCAGGTCATCGATGTATGCACCCGTGTGTGGCAATCCGGCGATTGTAGACTGTATCATCCTTTGGAACGTGGCTGGGGCATTTTTCATGCCAAAGGGTAGGACTTCATACTGGTACAATCCAGATGGTGTGGCAAAAGCAGAGATGCTCTTGGCCCTCTCAGTTAAAGGCACACACCAATAACCCTTCAATAAATCAATCTTGGTCAGAAACTTTGCTTGCCCTACACTATCAATACAATCATCAATCCTAGGTATTGGAAACACATCAGTTCTAGTTACAGCATTGACTTTGCGATAATCTGTACAGAATCTAGTACTTCCATCAGGTTTTGGAACTAGCACACAGGGTGAACTCCAATCGGAGTTGGAGGGTCTGATAATATGTTTTAACATGTACTCAACCTCTTTCTCAGCAATCTTTCTCTTTTCAGGATTCATCCGGTATGGATGCTGTTTTATTGGTTTGGCATCACCAACATCTACATCATGAGAGGCTATAGTAACTCTCTTTGGAACATCAGGAAACAAATCCTCATATTTCTTGATCAACCTTTCAAACTGATCTCTCTGTGAGGGTTCTAAGTGCTGGAGTTTTACATCAAGATTTTGCAACACTTCAGAATTTGACAATTTACATGAAAGAACTTCAGCTTTAATTCTTGGTTCATCATCTTGAAACTCCCCCTCATCTTCACACGTTTCGACCATTGGAGAATCTGAAGTGACAGCTGCAACCCTAGCATTTCTGTCATGATAAGGCTTCAGCATGTTAATGTGACACAATTGTTTTGGTTTTCTCCTATCTGGAGTCTTCACAATGTAATTGAGATCATTGAGTTTTGTCAGAATTTCATAAGGACCATGAAATCTGGCTGCAATGGATTGGACTGCAAGGGAAACAACACAAGGACCTTGTCTCCTGGTTTAAACTCACGGCTTCTAGCCTTATTATCATACCAAGTTTTCATTTTTCCCTGACTTGATTTCAAGTTCTCTTTGGCAAGGTCACAAGCTGCACGCAATCTTTCCTTGAACTTGCTAACATAGTCTAACAGACTGATTTGCGGCTCTTCCTCTTGCCATTGTTCACTCAATAATAGCAAAGGTCCTCTCACTTCATGACCAAACACTAGCTCAAATGGACTGAATCCAGTAGACTCCTCCACTGCTTCTCTAGCTGCAAACAACAGCAAATGAACCCCTTCATCCCAGTCTTTCTCATGGTCATAACAATAAGTCCTCATCATTGTCTTGAGAGTGGAATGAAACCGCTCTAAGGCACCCTGACTTTCTGGATGATAGGCACTGGAAAGAATCTGCTTTGCACCTAGTTCATACACAACCTGCTGAAACAATCCTGAAGTGAAATTGCTTCCCTGGTCTGACTGAATTTCCCTGGGAAGGCCAAACAACGTGAAGAACTTTATCAAAGCCTTCGAGATTGCAGTTGCCTTGATGTTACGTAGAGGCATGGCTTCGGGGAATCTGGTAGATGCACACATGATTGTCAACAAGTACTGATTTCCAGATCTAGTCTTGGGTAATGGACCAACGCAATCAACAATGACCCTAGAGAATGGCTCCCCAAATGCTGGGATAGGCTGCAATGGAGCCACAGGTGGGTCCAACTGGTGCCTTCCAACTACCTGACAAGTGTGACAGGTTTTGCAAAAGTTGGAAACGTCTTTCCGAAGCCCAGGCCAAAAGAAGTGTTTCACGATCCCATCAACAGTCTTGTTCACACCAAGATGACCTCCTAAAGGTAAACTATGAGCCATTGTTAAGATCTCATTCCTATAGACCTTCGGAACAACAATTTGCCTGACCACTGCCCAATCTGCATTGGCAGGGATATCAGGAGGGCGCCACTTCCGCATCAACACACCATCCTTGAGATAATACCCAACTGGAACTGCATCTATTTCTTTTTCAGGAAGGGCTCTCCTCTTTAGTACACCAATTTCAGGATCATTAGTTTGCTCCTCAATCAACTGCTTTCTGGACAGAGACAAGTCTCCAGACACATCAGAATCACCAGACCCATCCGGCTGGCTGAATAGAGAACTGATAAAAGTATCTGATAAGTCCTCAAACGGAGAAACCATAGTAGGCCAATCAGAGTCATGAGGCGAACCACCTGAGTCCTGACTATTCAATGTACTGGACGGCACCACAACATCATTTTCTTTAGCCTTCTTGGCCATAGCACGAGTCACTGCGCAAGAAGGATACAGAGATGGGTCCTCATCCCCATCTTCAGTGCTCGGCTGTGAAGTAAGATGAACAGGGGGAACTACTTTGCCCCCAGCCAGGTCATTGCCTAGCAACAGAGAAACACCCTTTATAGGTAGACTTGACATAAGTCCCACCTTTACCTGTCCTGTAACTAAATCTGACTTCAAGAATATAGAGCGCAGGGGTACAGATACAGTCCTCCCTTCAATACCTTGTACAAGTATGAAATCCCCTGAAGCGGTCTCATCACGTAACTCCAAGGAGTCCATCAACAAAAGTGACTGAGAAGCTCCGGTATCCCTTAGGATATATATGGGGACAGGAGTAGTATGCTCATTCAGAGCCACAAATCCCTCTGACACAAATGGAAGAAATTCCTCCCTCACAAAGTCAGCTGTATTAGGCTTTTTAGCCCCACAAGAAGCAGGCAATTTAGCAGATCGGTTATCTACTACAGGGGTTTCTAACCTTGTTTTCACAAAGGCATTTGGTTTGGTATCCTTTTCTTTTTCTTTCTTAGCTTTAAGGAACCAACAGTTAGTTGTAACATGACCAGATTTCTTGCAATAACTGCAAACTAGACCACTTTTGTCACTGTCAGCTTTCACACTTTGATCAGACCTGTTGCTGGATTTCTGAGCACCATCACCAGATTTGTCTTTGTCTTTGGGTGAGGAATCTTGGGTATCACCGTAACCCTTTTTCTGAAATTGGGACCATTTATTTTTACTGCTAGACTGAAATTTGGACTTATGTGTGAGAACATATACATCTGCAAATTTGGCAGCTGATTGCAAGTTCAGTGCTTGCTTCTCATTAAGGTAGGTCTTAACATCATCCTTAACACAGTTCTTGAATTCTTCAACTAACACCATCTCTTTCAGTGAGTTGAAATCATCCTTGACCTCCATAGAAGTACACCAGCGCTCAAAGCAAACCTGCTTTTCATTAGCAAATTCAACATAAGTCTGATTTTCAGATTTCTTCAGACCTCTGAATTTCTGTCGGTAAGCCTCTGAAACCAACTCATAAGCTCTCAAAATAACCTTTTTGACAACCTCATAATCAGAGGAATCATCTGCAGACAAAGCCGAATAGGCTTGTTGAGCTTTACCCTTGAGGACAGTTTGCAACATCAGAGGCCAGTGTTCCTTTGGCCACTGGCAACTCTTTGCTACCTTTTCAAAACACTGGAAATAGTTGTCAACATCCTTTTCTGAAAATGGAGGCACCAGTTTTACCTCCTGGCTAGCCCGAAATTTATTTTCAGTTTCAATTTTAATTTTTAGTTGCTCCATTTGGAGTCTTTCTTCTCTATCGAATTTCTCTAATTCAAAATCTCTCTGTCTCTGTCTCTCTCTTTCTGCTCTTTCCTCTTTCTCTCTCTCAAATTCTCTTTGTTTTTCTTCTCTTGCTAATTTTTCTAACTCAAACTGCCTTTGTTTTTCTTTTTCTTCCCTCTCAAATTCTCTGTTTTTCTTTTTCCTCCCTTTCTTTTTCTCTTTCCTCCCTTTCAATCTCTAGCATTTTTAATTTAAGTTCCATTTCTATATTTGGATTTTCCACTGGAAACTGTTCCAGATCTCCTGGTGCAAACACATTTTCATCAATGTAATATTCAACCATCTCTCTAGCCAGTCTTGCTTTTCGCATGGCTGGTTTTACCTCTGTCAGCTCCAACTGTCTGCAAATTTCTAGCAGTTCTGTTTTTTTAAAAGACTTCAAAACCCCTACGGTTGGTGATGCCAAGAAATCATCCATTGCTGTTGTCAATATATATCTAGGAAAATTCACAAAAACAATTTCACAATTTGGAATGTTAGATTTTCAATAAATTACTCACACAATGGTCTATCCCGGACCTTGAGCCCCCAATTTGTGATGGCCCCAATTTGTTATTACATTTATAACACAACAGCAACAGCAAGGGATGACAAACACAGTTTTAACAACTAAAACACATTTAATTTTTAACAAAGACAAAGACTAATAACAACCTACAACTAAAGACCAAGATTGATAAATAAGAAAAAACAGAAATAATTACAGTCCCTTTTTGGTGGGGTGGCTTGGTGATGTCCTGGATGAAGAAAATGCTCAAACACAGGCAAAGAAATCCACAAAAGAAACGTCACAGGTCTTGAACAGAATGGCAGGTCTGGTCATCTTCTTGCAATTTCTCCTACTACTTTACTGTCTCAATTCTTTTCCTTATATACTCTTTTGCAGACCCCCCCACATTTAGACCTCTTTTTTTTAATTTTCTGAGACTTGCCCCAGACATGTCCAGGACATGTCTAAACATGACTCCAGTCTGAGCTTAACAAAAAAAGGTAAATACTGCCATCTAGTGGCCTATATTCACATTACACTGTGCAGACCACAGGAGAGGGCCACTGCCCTCAGCAGGTGGAGTAACTGTAACATATCTTACCATTTTTGAGAAGTTGTCTCGAATGTTGGAGATGTTAACACCTTGTATTTAATCCTTTTGTTTGTACCGAACTGTCCTGTGATTGTTAAGAGTCGCAAGACACCAGAATTTCCTCAGATGAATACAGTGTCTGTCTGTCCACTCAGGAAGAGGACATCCGGTGTCCTATATGTGGCATATTCTTCCCCATCCTGCTTATTGAGGAACATGCTTGCCATTGTGGCCAAAGGTTATGGTTACCTATTTCTTCAAGTTCTGTCTTTTTCTGTGGGAGGTGGGGTGTCTTGCGGTGTGCAGTCAGGATGTCATATGTATTGCTTTAATTATTTTTATTGAATGATATGGGGAGAGCTGATGTGGACTGGATTTATTAGTACATTAATGCTTTTATTCTCATAGAACTGAAGACACAACCTCACCTGAGCGGGAACTCCATTCTGAGATGGATGGTATCTCATGCTTAGTCTGAGGTTTTGTTCATGTAGCTTTTAAAGGATTGCTCACCCCAAAATGAAAATGCACCAATTTTCTAGACACCCTGGTGCAAATGGAGCTGCCTTAACTTGCCTTCCAGTGGACACAAGGGTGACTAGATAATGGTTGAATTTTCATTTTGGTGAGACCTCTACCTCACTGTATTTGCATACAATGAGAGGGTTATTTGGATGTGGTATTTTTCACAGTGAGGAAGATGTGATCATGTGGCTCAAATCAAAAGTGGATTCCAGCAAGACCTTTCAGCTCTGTGTGTCTCGAGAACGTGCTCGAAAGAGGTCTGAAGTTATGGAAGCGCAATAAAAGGGCTACACCACTTAATACCTTGTGGATCAAATTCCTTGGAGAGGCGGGGATTGATACAGGGGCCTTCAGAAGAGAGTTTCTAACCAGTGAGTAGTGGCCATTCATGAGTTACTTTTAAAAAGGGGAAATGTATTTAAAAACCAATATGACAATATTATACAGTTAACGTCTGTGGTGTCTTGCCTAATGGTTTTAATTTTTTTGTTGCTGATTCTAAGCAATGGTATCTGGGATCGAGCAACGCCTTTTTGAAGGTGGGAAGTCCAAAATGCCCAAATATTCGGTGAATGACTTTGATGAAGAGCTCTTCAGGTATTTGTAGTGATGGAATTTGATGGTAGGGGTGGGGGCAATCAGTTATACATTGCTTTCTTTTTCCATGCATTTGTAGCCTTTGTTAAAAATTTTTGCCTTGTGATTAAAAAGCTAGAAGTTATTTGTCTTTCTGTATTAACTCCCGTGTTCTCTTTTATAGGATTGCAGGTGAAATCTTTGCTACAAGCATTGCCCAAGGTGGACAAGCACCATGTTTCCTCCAGCAGTGGTGCTACGACTTTCTAGTATCTGGCAAGCTCTCATTGGATCACGTCCTGGACCCGGGCTTATCACCGCTAATATCCAAAGTATGTTTAAATTTTAGGACTGACTGGATTATAAAACCGTTTGATGTTTTGATGATAGTATTATATAATTAAAGTTCACCAAACTATCCTCAAATGATATTACAGTTGAATCAACTCTTTTTAAACATCTTTCTTAATTGGTGTTTAAGGTTGCAGAGGCGTCAGACATGACCGACTACATTGAAGACATTATGGATTGTGGCTATGCTGGCAAGATCAACATGGAACACAAAGAGAACAATCTGAGGTAGGCGCACTGTAAAAAATGCTTATGCGGCTAGAACTGTCTGGCAAAGGAAAGGTTTGCTTGATGACTGATTTTTTTTTATTTTTTATTCAGAGCAATCGGTCTGCATGTCATGACAAAAAGAATGCCCATGCTTCAGCAACTCCGTGAGGGCTTGGACATCTACGGCTTCTCCCAAGTGATGCAGGCAAAGACAGAAGAAGAGTCTGTTTGCCGCTGGAGACGAGTCGGTATTGTGTCCAATAGTGTTGCTGTACCATAGTTGTAGGTCATGGTATTTCCTTTATGGAAGAAAAGGAAGGAGAGGGCTGCATTCCTTCCTCAGGTAAACTTTACGAAAAACATGAAGGTGCTCATTACACTCACAGGGAGGTATCCAAGGTGAATAAGAAAAATATGGTCCAAGGCAGCTCTTCAAGAATGTTCAAAATGCCTTTATTTCAGGTGGTTTATATCCTCATGAAAGCAGATGTTAGGCTGAAACATGTCGATGATTTGTTGATATAAGCCACATGAAATTAAAGTGTTACACACTTTCTTGAAGAGCTGCCTTGGACCATCTCTTTATTATACCATGGTATGTCCTTTCTTTTTTGCTGCTTCTTCAGGTACTTTTGAGAAGAATGTAATGAGCTTTGTTATGTTTTGATTGTAGGTGGACTCTCATTACATCACCTCCCATCTGGCACCGGAGATGAGCAAAAGGGGCTGCAACAAGCACTGCAAGGAGACCCAGATCCTTGAACACTTTCAGGACTTCCTGCATGAGCTGGAAGGCATGTCTACAGTTAGTCATTGAAAGTGTTGATTGTGATTTAAGATTTCCACTCTAGGGGTCCACAGTGGTGTAGTGATCGAAGTATCAGGTGTCTGATGCATCTGCCCATCAGAGACTGGGATTCAATTCCTGGTCCCGCAAGATTTCAAATATATCCAGATTCTATAGGGTAGTCATATTTGGGCAAAGACTCCAGGGGATGGTCTGTCTGATTTGTCACTCCACAGCGACCCAGTCTGGTGTTTGAGTTACGGTGTTGTTAAAGTGTTAAAATGCTCAAATGAGCATCATATATAAGTAAACAAAACAATGCAAGTCCATGATCATTGATATAATGTATAATATTAAGTTATAAAGTGCTGCAGTGCTCATAACAGCTGTCACAGTAAAAGTCAAAAGTTTAATAAAATTAGAACAAGTTAAATTGGGACAGATGAAACTGTCAGGGGTCGATAAATGGGATGGAGGTGCAGTAATGGAAAAAACCAGAACAGGATTTCTTATTGGAGTTGTGCTACCATGGATTGAGAAACGCAACAAAACCAGGCTATTATAGCAGTCAACTTCAGGCAATACCCCAAACGAGATGTAGAGCAGTTCTTCATGCCAGAAAATAACAGACGAGGCTCCCTCCAGGATGTATATGTAATATCCTTGTAGTTTGGGGGACTGTTAATCAGGTTACTATCAGGTGTCGAGCATGATCAAGCTAATTGTTGGGATGGATGTAGCTAACAATAGGTAGGAAGTAATGCGAACCCTGGATTGAGAGGAAGGTAATAACAAAGACCATATTCACCTTTGGTTGTGCACACTTTTCCCAGCTATAAAGCTGCCACGACCTGTTCCTCGCACAGTGAACATGGATCTTGCTATCTCCACATTCTCTGCGCCTTGGTCACCGCGTACTCTGAATGGGAAAAAATATTGTTTTCAAATCAATCTTATTTGAAACTGGAAGGAGAGAGAAGGTCCTTCCTTACCTTGATGGTCATCCATGTATCTGCACACTCTCCATGAAAAACTTCAAACCAGTCTCTGCCTTATTATTCCCAGCTGCATTGAGGTACAAAACCTAATTGAGAATAGGAATTAAAAATGTAAGATTCAAAGACTGAAAATGTAAACAACTAATAAACCTGTAGTTCAATTTAAAAATGGTAAAGCCCACTGTACCTTCCGGGAGAAGCCATCGATACCTCCTAACACCACTATGTTGTACCTTAAAATGATCAGATTGGATAATCTCTGTGACAGGCAACCACTGATAAATGTGCAATTTTCTTATATCCACCATAATCTGCTATTTGAACATCATAAACCTAACAACATAGTGTTTCCCATTCACAGACCAATGTGTGGTGCAGTACCACAGAATCAACATCAAGGGCCACAAATTAATTCCGCTCCTCCCCCCCCCCCCCCCCCCCCCCCCCCCCCCCCCATTTTGAAATATAAATATAGCTTAATTCTGTTCATTCATCTTGGTGAATTATTCTCAGCACCTGACTTAAAACACAGGTCTTCCTCCAACATAGTTCTAGTATTTGTATGAGCAAACTAATTACTGGCCTGGCCTGCCCTGTAATGTATGGAGTAGGGGTAAGGAATGAAACCAGGCTGAGTTCAGATAAAAATGTTTTTAGTTGTCTTCTCTTAAATAACTTACTTTAAAGAATTAAGATTGAGCTGAATAATTTCAAATGTTTCTTGTAGCTTTAAAATAGTCTTAGCAGGTGACTCTGAAGAACAACAGATAACCATACAGGTTTATATTTCACATGGCAGCTTCAGAAAGTGTGTTTGAATGCTGCCTGCTGCACACACGCTGCATACACCCCAATGTCCGCCACGACACCATTACACTCGATTCTCCCACCGGCGACAGGGGGGCACCACAAATTGCTACCTGTTCCGTGGGAAACACTGACATAACCCTCCAAAACCAAACATTAATATCAACAATGCTTGCAATCGTATTTGTGCAGTAAAAATTGAGACAACCGCATAAATAAAACACTACCTGATCAACTTGTGATTGGTGTCAATGTGGACAAGAGACAATGGAGCTGGGACAGAGTATGTCCGTCTGGCGATGCATGTCAACTGGATCATTCTTTAGATGATGCCTGCTCCATCAACACGCTGAAAGGATGACTTGACTCTGCTATATGTGACACGGTGTCCCGTGGCCAGTAGAGCCCCTTTCACCAGCCTATATCCAGCACCAGGCATTCTGGCCTTTATGGATCTCACCATAAAGATTGAGTTTAAAGGCATTAAGTCACATATGGCCACTCAAGGCAGCCCCAATCCAACTTCTCATATGTCATATGACACACTCACTTTGGAAACTTTTGTCATCGTCTTATTATTCTGACCACGGCCATTTAGGAGACATGGTGGCAAAAGTTCTGGTTGCCTATTTATCCATCTCTAAAGTAAAAATATACGTGGCCTAATGGATTAATGGAAAAGATTGTTTTTTTATGGCATTATGAATTTACTGTCATACTTGCCTTCATATCCAGGACACAATCGGGAATGTCAGAGTTGCTGCTTCTGACTAAGAGACCATACTCCCACATCCTCCTATACAGGGTGGATCTTGAAATGCCATGAGCATTAGCCAAAGTGGTCAATGGTAGGTTGGTGCTTAAGACTTTCAATAACATCCCTCCTGATACTCAATCTAGGTTGCCCCACACTTCCATTCCACTCGACTACAGCTACATTGTCAACTAATGGGGTGACAGAACTGTTGGAAAGCAGTGTCTTGATGGCCTAACTGAGCTGCTCAAATCCAACTATAATAAATTGAGGAATATCCATAAAAGCGACCCCTGCCCGTAAAAACTGCAGTTCCTGATAGGTGATCAAGTGAAGATATTCAAAATCAATGGGCTCCCTACTGATTACAGCAGCCAGTCTATCCCTGGCCCTTCTTAATAGCTGCCACCTAATTGATTCCTGCAAGAGGGAAAAGAGAGAAGGAAAAAAAAAAAAAAATTCAACAAGGAGATGAAGTGCAGATGTTGCACATTTTCAGTTTCATGTGCATCAGACTGAAAGGGATTCTGCGTGTAAGTACACCTCAAAAAAATATTGTGTGGCAACAGCACTGAAAAAAAAACTTTGCAATGGCTTACCGGAGGTTGTGCGCGGTCACTGCTGTGGTTTTCCATGCTGAAAATAAAAAGAAGCAAGAATGCTCTTTACAATGACAGTAACTTCTTATTTTACACAAATATGTACATTTCCCCTATTCATAGATACCACTTAGTCCCTCTGCCATTTTGAGGACCAACAGGTGTTTCTAATGAATTGATTTCATTGTATTTGAAGTATATGAAGTAGAGCCAATCAGACAAATGATAAATGAAAAACAAGAGCACTAGGAGCTGGTACATTATACGCCGCCAACATTTTGGTATAAATTTGACCTTTGACCTCAATGTGTGACCTTGACCTTGGAGCGACGGAGCCGACAGTCATTCGGTGTCTAGACCCTGACCCAGGTAATGTTCCTGTGGAGTTTCGTCCCGATCGGCCTGAAGCTTTGCACACAAATTTGCGGACAAGGCAAATGTTAACAGACGGACGGACGGACAGGTGGAGCAGATGACGCCAAAATACGACCGCCTCTGGCGGCTTTTAATTATAATAATAATAATAATAATAATAATAATAAAACCATGTTTGATGCACTCTGAGAGCAACATTAAGGGGTAAAATTTATGCTGCTATACATGTAGCATATTTTTCACGCATGCATAGCCTACTTGTCATCTTATCTATATTTCCTCCATTTAAATTACAAAGCCTAAGGCAAAGATTTTAGAGCGTACAGTGCCTGACCAAAGTCTAGTCACTTATCCAAGTTGTAGGAACAACAAATAACCTGACTTGTGGTTGATCAATTGGAATAAGGGTGCATCCCTGCTAACGTTGAATTTTAGCGGAGATGCGCTAACCTAAATAAAAACCGCAAAGGATTTTACAAAATACCATTCTGTTTCTGGCTGAAGCGGCTTGCACACTGGAGGCGAGACGAATTTTTCGCACGACAGATTACGTTCAAAGTCAATGCGAAGACGCGAATACTCGCGTGAATCAAAGCCCTTGCATTGACTTTGAAAGTAATATGTCGTGAGAAAAATTCGTTTCGCGCCCAGTGTGCAAGTGGCTTGAGTCAGATGGCTGAAACATTAAGGGCCGGACTGACCCTTGCGCCATTGCAGGCGGATGCGCCAGGCCCACGCTGTTTTGATAAATAGACCAAATAGCTAAATGAGCCGTTTTTGAACTAGGTTTTCTAATAGTTAGCTATGAATGTTAGTTTTCACTCAGTTTTTTTGTAGATGCTTTATGAGACACCCAACTATGATATTATACGTGAATTCTCACTATGTCAAGTCAAGTTTCCAAAGACTTTAAAAATAGTATGAACCAGGTTAGTTGGCAAGTTCGGCCAGCATGATGGCAAATTAGCGATTTGCTTTACTAGCGATTAGCATGCTAACAATATAATAGCTAGACATTCATGAATATGAGTGCTCTTTGCCCACGACAATCTGACAAACACATCAGTAATGGCAAACTAGCTAACATTTAATGTATCTTCAGTGATGTTAGCTGTGCTGAACGCCACATTACTCTCCAGTTACACATCCTTTCATACCTCTGATCAGTTACTCTCTAACCCGTTAGGGCTGTGATAATATTATAATGGAATAATTTTAACTACCAGCTTGCTCAGCCAGCTACCCGTTAAGTTGGGCGTGTCATCATCTTACCTGCACATTGGAATCCCCGCTTAAGCCAGTGCATCTGTGCCGGTGAATCGATAATGGTGTAATGATGCAGGACAGCTGCAGAGGGAGGCGGAACTAGAAAAGAAAGGACGGTGATAGGAAAGCGAGGGGAAACAGGTGGAGTTCTAACTCTGATCTAACTAATCACCCGCGCCTCGCTAACTATTCTTCGGTGCGGATAGCCAATGAGAACAGCCAGAGAGAAGGAAGTGGAATTACCTCAACGGAGTATAGGAAAGAGAGTGTGAAGACTGACAAGACGGAAAGGAAAGGAAAACGTTCAAGACTAAAGACAACGAAATCGTAACAGAAACATACATACTCTAAACGAATAAATATGATAAATAAATAAATAAATAAATAAATGGCAATAAAAAGTACTAACACATACTAAAAACAAACATACAAATCAGTGATTCTTAACAGAACCCCCCCCCCCCCCCCCCCCCCCTCTATGACCGCCACCTGGCGGTCTCAAAGTGGGCTTTAAAGTCCTTCTGTGAAAGTCTTTGATCAAATTCTTGTCCAGAATGTGACGCGCGGGAACCCATGAGCGTTCCTACGGGCCGTATCCTTCCCAGTCCACTAAATATTGCAAGCCCCTTCCTCGGCGACGAACGCCATCAGCTTGCTCACCGTGTAAGTTTCTCCTCCATCGATGAGCCTAGGGGAGGAGGATTGATCGGGGCAGGGGTGTGGAAGGAAACTTGTACAGGCTTGATTCATGACACATGAAAAACGGGGTGGATACGGCTCATGGAGGCTGGCAACTTAAGCTTAACAGAGACTGGATTAATGATTTTTTCAATAACAAAGGGACCAATGTAACGACGGGCTAACTTGCGACTGTCAGTTCTCAAAACAATGTCCTTAGAAGATAACTAAACCTTCTGTCCTTCTTTATATTGTGGAAGAACAGAGCGACGGCGGTTGGCTTGGCGACACCTCATCTCCAGCTTTAAGGAGATTGGAACGAGTCTCCTCCCACATCCTTCGGCACCTCCGGAGAAACTCTTGGATGTTGGGGACGTTGACCTCAACCTCCTGGGAGGGAAACAGAGGAGGTTGGTAACCGAGGCAAGCTTGAAAGGGGGACACACCTGAGGCAGCCGTGGGAAGGCTGTTGATGGAGTATTCCACCCAGGGCAGTTGTTCGCTCCAGTCCCCCTGGTCTCGGGAGGTGAGGCACCGAAGGACGCTCTCCATCTGTTGCTTGACCCTTTCAGTCTGTCCATTGTTCTGGGGGTGAAGTCCGGAGCTTAAGCTGACTTTTATGCCCAGGGCCTGACAAAAAGCTTTCCAGACTTGAGAAATGAATTGGGGACCACGGTCAGAAATGATGTCAGATGGGATGCCATGTGTTCTGATTACGTGTTGGGTAGCAGGTCTGCAGTTTCTCTGGCAGAGGGCAGCTTGGGCAGTGGAACGAGATGTACAGCCTTGGAGAAGCTGTCAACGATGGTTAGGATGACTGTTACCTCTGGATGGCGGAAGGCCCGTCACAAAATCCACCGCGATGGTAGCCCATGGTCTGGAAGGTACCGGGACTGGCTGCAGGAGACCAGCTGGTGCCGTGTGGGTGGCCTTGTTCTGGGCGCAGACCGGACAAGCAGTCATCAGATGCTTTACATCTCTCCGGACCGTCGGCCACCAAAACCTGCGAGTCAGCATGGCTAAGGTCCGGTTGGCACCAGGGTGGCAGGCGAGACGGGAAGAATGGGCCCACTGGAGAACTTTGGCCCGAAGGTTGTCTGAAACGAATAGACAGTTCTTGGGACAGTTAGTAGGTGGCTCCCCAGAAGGTTGTTTCCTTCTAACCCAGTTCTCCAGTTCCCATTCTCATGAACCCACCACAACTCGACCAGGCAGGTCTGTGGCTCCTTGGGAGGGGCGTCTGGTGAGAACTTGCGTGAGAGAGTATCAGGTTTCTTGTTCTGGGAGCCTGGGCAATAAGCTAAGGTAAAGTTAAATCTGTCGAAGAACAGAGACCAACGAGACTGGCGAGAATTTAACCTTTTAGCTGTGCTGAGATATTCAAGGTTTTTGTGGTCGGTCCAGACTTGAAATGGAACCTTAGCCCCCTCTAACCAATGACGCCACTCCTCTAATGCCAACTTCACCGCCAGTAACTCCCGATTTCCGAAGTCATAATTACGCTCAGCTGGGCTCAGTCTGCGGGAGAAGAAGGCACAGGGGTGTACCTTGTTATCTTTATCATTGCGCTGCGACAGGACTGCCCCTACGCCGGTGTTAGAGCTGTTTGCCTCGACAAGGAACTGCTTTTCAGGATCTGGCTGTTGGAGAACAGGAGCAGAGGTAAATCTTTGTTCCTGAAAGGCCTTCTCCGCCGATGGGGTCCACAAAAAGGAACTTTTGGAGAAGTCAGAGCAGTTAGTGGGGCAGCAACGGTACTATAATTACAAATAAACCGGCGGTAAAAATTGGCAAACTCTAAGAAACACTAATTCCTTGCGTGTTGTGGGGGTAGCCCAATCACTGACCGCCTTCACCTTTTCTTGATCCATTAGAATGCCTCCTGGAGAGATCACAAATCCGAGGAATGGGACTGTGTCCAAGTGGAACTCACACTTCTCAGCCTTGGTGTAGAGTTGGTTCTCCAGGAGGCGCTGCAGAACTGCACGAACATGGCGAAGGTGTTTTTCCTTGGAACGAGAGAACATTAGAATATCGTCCAAGTACACAAACAAACTGATTAATCATGTCATGCAAAATGTCATTAACAAGGTTTTGGAAGACAGCGGGAGCGTTAGCCAGGCCAAAAGGCATAACTAGGTACTCGTAGTACCCCCTAGTGGTGTTGAAAGCTGTCTTCCATTCATCCCCTACCTTAATCCTAACAAGGTGGTAGGCGTTGCGTAAGTCGAGTTTAGTGAAAATGGTAGCTCCCTGCAACAACTCAAAGGCAGAGTTCATTAATGGAAGGGGGTATCAGTTCTTTATAGTGATGTTGTTTAGACCTCTGTAGTCGATGCATGGCCTGAGGGATCCGTCCTTTTTGCCGATGAAGAAGAAGCCGGCGCCAGCGGGAGAGGAAGAGGGACGGATTACAGCAGCCAGGGACTCCTCCAAGTACTTCTCCATAGCCTCCTGTTCAGGGCGAGACAGGGAATAGAGACCCCCCCCCCTTAGGGGGCGCTGTGCCAGGTTGAAGGTCGATGGCGCAGTCATACGGTCTGTGAGGAGGCAGAGACAAGGCACGTGACTTAGAAAAAACTTCGGCCAGGTCGTGGTACTCACTGGGAACCCTTTTCAGATCCGGGGTGTATGGAGGCTCACTGGATTCTCCCTTAGTCTGCTTAACAGGTGCCTTGTGGAGGCAAGAACGCAGGCAGTGGGTACTCCACTCAGCCACCTGCCCAGTCCTCCAGTTAATGGTTGGGTTGTGTTGTTGCAACCAAGGAAGGCCCAGGACAATGGGAGCAGAGGAGGTGGTGATAACGTGGAGCCGAATCTGTTCCTGATGGTTGCCAGAGACAATGAGTGTGAGTGGGGGTGTAATCTGGGTTACCTGACTCAGCGGCTGCCCACAAAGGCCCAATGCTTGGAATGGTGTGGGTAGACTCTGGGGCTGGAGCTGGTCGCACAAGCTGGCGTTGATCAGGTTGATGTCAGAACCTGAATCAAACACCACATCAGTAGTGACTGAACGTTTGCCGACCATCAGCGTAACAGTAACCAGCTTACGTGGATTGTTGTTATCCTGGGTCAGCTTTCCGACTCTCCCACTCACTCCTTCCTTCTTCAGTAGGGGGCAGCAGTGGATACGATGGCCCTTCTGATCACAGTACAGACATGCCCCCGTGTGCAGTCTCCTAGGCCGCTCTCATGGCGATAACCGGCAATGGTCAACCTGCATGGGTTCTCCCGACTCCCGAGGCTCGCCGATCTCCTGGAAAGGAGAGTCCCCCTGAGGAGATCGAAAATTACCACGCTGGTCTGACCGTTGGGGCTCTGAATGGCTCCGACGCTCCCGCTTACGTTGTTGCATCCGGGAATCAATCTGGATGGCCACTCTTATGAGCCCCTGCAGGTCCGAAGGGAGTTCCCGAGACGCCAACTCACCCTTTATGTTCTCTGCCAATCCTCCATAGAACACATCAAACTGGGCGTCCTCACTCCAGTGAGTAGAGGTGGCCAAGGAACGGAATTCGATGGCGTAATCGGAGACACTGCAGCCGGCTTGCCGTAAGCTCAAAAGTGCACTTCCTGCCTCTCGCCCCTGGTAGGACCGGTCAAACAACTCCCTCATCTCTGCCATGAATTCTTCAACGGTGCGGGTGCAGGGGTGGCCAGCGTCCCACATAGAGGTTCCCCAATCCCTTGCTCTACCGGTCAGGAGAGTGATGACGTAGGCCACTCTGGAACGTGAGGTAGGGAACGTTAGGGGCTGTAGCTCGAATATGATGGAACATTGGGACAGGAATGCCTTGCAGGTGGTAGGTTCTCCGTCATACTCCCGCGGGGGAGTAAGACGCGGCTCCCGAATGGGAGCTGCCTCTGCCGGCGCGACTGCAGGACTGGGAAAGGTGGGACCCAGAGTGAGACGCTGTATAGCGGCTCTCATCTCCTGCAGATTGCGATGATGTTGCTAAATGACGACCTCTGGTTGTTGAGCGAGGCGTTGCAGTTCAGTAGTAACCGCTGGAGTCTGTACTGGTCGACTCGTACTGAAAGTAACGGGCTTAGACTCCAAATGCAGTTCAGCATCGAGCGTTTATTAGGATTAATACAGCTCATGGTCAAAAACAGAAAACAGATCGATAGCCAGGCAAACAGGGTAATGCAGAATAGACAGAATCAAAGTCAGGGGACAAGCAAGTAGTTCAGAAACCAGAGAATCAATCCGCACAAAGACAGTAACAAAGGGACTGAGCTAAGGGAATGGAAGGGGAAGGAAAAAGGGAGTTGGATGGGATAAGGGATAAACACAGGAGAATCTAAACAGATTTTAAACACGAACTAATCAGTGTAATCCCAGCTAGAATGCAGGACAGCTGTAGAGGGAGGCGGAACTAGAAAAGCAAGGACGGTGATAGGAAAGCGAGGGGAAACAGGCGGAGTTCTAACTCTGATCTAACTAATCACCCGTGCCACGCTAACTATTCTTCGGTGCGGATAGCCAATGAGAACAGCCAGAGGGAAGGAAGTGGAGTTACCTCACCGAAGTATAGGGAAGAGAGTGTGAAGACTGACAAGACGTAACAAGACGGAAACGAAAAGAAAACGTTCAAAACTAAAGACAGCACAATCGTAACAGAAACATACATACTCTAAACGAATAAATATGATAAATAAATAAATAGCAATAAAAATTACTAAAACATACTAAAAACAAACATGCAAATCAGCGATTCTTAACAAATTGGCTTCAAATGTTACAAAAGTGAACGTGAACATGTTTAATGTGCAATTGGTCAATTTATAAAGATTATCCCAGATAGCGACCACCTCCACTCCGGATCTGCCCCGGCTCTGTGCCAACTCCAGCTGATCCGGCTCAGAGCCGGGGCAGTTCCGGAGTGGAGGAGCTTGCTATCTGGGATGAAATTACTCATCACAGTTGATACAGATGTAATGAGTGGCACCCTCAGTGCATGCCTCATGCGACCACAGCAGACAAAAGATGCACTGCACTCACACTTCTCCAGGCAAAGATGAGGCAAATGTCTCCCCACAAACAAGACATTCCTAATCATTGCCCTGAGAAACAGTGGTTGCAGTGTGTCCATTAAGCCTCGTTTTCTTTGGGAGTTTTGAAGAGGACAGTTTTTTCTGGCCCCTCTGACGACTCTCCTCCTACTAAGTAGCTTTCACTGGGGTGTCGGTCAGTATTGCTGTTGACCTGCAACATTCAATGAGATTATAGTCACAATCAGCTTGTTTTTATACAAGAAATAGAATCAAGACGAGTTAAAAACGACACTATGCTCACCTCTTTCTGCCTCTCCTTTTATATTCTTTCCTCAAGCCAGCCTTTGGATATGGGCGAACCTTTTCTGGACTGAACCTATGTATTGGCGTGCCACTAGATGTTCCTGGAACTACTAGCATACCTGGATAGATGATATAAAAAAAAGGCTTGGCAAGGCTCAGCATGCACATTTGAAGACACGCACAGACACAAACTCTCACCATCTACAGGGATGGCTAACTCATGCAGCTTAAATGGGCTCTGGCTAGGTTGGTGTCCAGCTGGCAAGCACCTCTACTTCGGATCTGCCCTGGCTCTGTGCCAACTCCAGCTGATCCGGCTCAGAGCCGGGGCAGATCCGGAGCGCAGGAGCTTGCTATCTGGGTGGTATCTCAAGGGAGCAGGCGCCGGTGATGGAGCCGGCGCTGGTGATGAAGAGGGTGCTGGCGATGGAGCTGGCGCTGGTGATGAAGAGGGTGCTGGTGATGGAGCTGGCGCTGGCACTGGGGATGGAGCTGGTGCTGGTGCAGGACGGTCGTTCACAAAAGCTGGAGCAATGTCCAGGGACCATCCTGGATGAAGTGGTCATGTATCTTGACCGGAGCTTGCCTTCTGCGTCGGCAGCAAAGGTAACAGTCACCAATGTCCCTCTTTCCCTGGAGGTCACAGCACCGACCTTGGTGGCAATGACTTTGGCACTTGAACCATTATGGTACCTGAAATACGGTAATAAGTGAAATGAATTATTGCTGTTGCAAATCACTGTTGCTTTTAAATTTATCTTAATATAAATTTTTTACCTGTTTCATCCATGTTCCAGACGTCATTTGCTACAAAATTATAGCGGGTGAGGACAGTCTTTAGGTTGTTAAAAAAACGCGGTCACAGTGGTCTTGTTGAAGCTGGTGGAACGGGACATGCTGGTGGCTTGAGGTCAATGGATGGACAGGGTTTTGTTGTGCTCGAGGAGGAAGGTGAGCCAATCCTTACCTGCCATCTGGTTTTTCTTCAATGAACATCGAGTTTTGAGGCCATATTTTCGGCCAGCTCATATGCAAACTCTCGCGCATAAAAAAGAAGTCAATTCCCAGATAGCAAACACTTCCGCTCCGGATCTGCTCCAGCTGATTTGGCTGAGAGCCGGGGCAGATCCGGACTGGAGGTGCTTGCTATATGGCGGTAGTGGTGTAGCTCTGTCTGCGGTGTTACTCCCACCTCTTTAGGACTTAGGCTAAAATATATATCGGCTGCTCTCTCTATATATGCCTGCAGTCTCTTCTCCGGTTCTTCTGTGAAGACTTTGCTGTGAGCCCTGTACCCTGGGGCCCTGGTCTGTTGCCCTCTTGCCTCTGTCCTCCTCTTGCAGTACCTGAACAGGGCGACATGACAAACGCCATGCACCTCTGCTGCCCTCCTTATACTATTGCCTCTTCATACATCAAAAAAGGCCCTTGCGTAAACCTCTGGGTCAACCGTTCCTCTCTGGGTAGTTCTGACCCTAACCCTTGGCATTTTCTGTCGGTAAATCATAACCGCACATTTGTATTGAGCTTTTAACCCTCTCCAGCCCAATTTATTATATTGAGATATGAAAAATCTTTCATTCGTGGAGAATAGTTCTCGTACACTAGTGGCTGCAGGTGGAACGAATGTTGTATTTTTGCAATACTGACCTGGAAGAGTAACTTTATCAAACCATTTCCCATGTGGTCTTTATATTTTATCATCAGTCATCAATTAATTTATTGTTGCAAATTTGCAACATGAGCCTGGAGAGGGTTAAAGCTATTCTTACCTTTCTGGCATAGAGATGTGACGTTCGCGAACCAGTCGAGTGTTTTGAACGGCTCTTTTAAGCGAATGATGAGAATCGATTCTCAGTTGCGAGCCGCTGGTTCACGAGCCATTCTTATATGCAAATTGCCTACGCTGCCTTCATGTGTCATCTGTGTGCCCTATGAGTCTGAGTTGTCCACGCTGCCTTCACGTGAACGACTAATGACATCTCCGAGTTTCAGTTGTCCACAGCACGCTCCATTCATATGAACGCAGCTATGTATGCGCAGCGCACCTGACTTAGGAGAGGAGAATATTAGTGAGCGCCGCCGGAGTGGACTGAGGACATTTGCCGCTGTATCAGTTCTGATGTGGATTCGAGACAAGGAGCTGAGCTCCTGTTTGTAAAGTAGTTCAGGTGTACAAACACCAGGTAGGGTAGTACAATTTTGCATTCACATTTTTATCATGTTCCAATTGTTAATCTAGTTTTATTTATATTTTTTATCAACGTATTTTTTTTTTAATTCTTATTTATTATTTTTATATTTTTTCTGTATTGTTAAAATGTCCTTGTGTGGGAAAACTTCCATGCAAAACAACTTTACTGTGAAATTATCTGTCGCCTGAGTAGTTTTTATTGTGCCACAAAGTTTTCTAGGTGAGGGAAAATTCAAAATAGTGATCTCACTGTCAAAGCATGGGGATATGGCACCACCTTATGGAATGTTTACAATGAAAACACAAGCCAAATGAAATTCTAATCAATATTTCAGAATAATTCCCACCAATAGAGTATATATTGGTGGAATGTGTAAGTTTGAATTATTCTGATCTAAATCTTAACTTAGAACTGCTACCAGCGATTGCTTCCTTGATTAAAAACGAGTTACCCCTGGTTGACTTCTAGAAAATAAATAAATATAACAAGGAGCCCGTCTTTTGAACGGCTCTTTGAAAGGAACGGCTCCTCAAGATCCAGCTCCATTCAATAAGCCATAAATCCCATCTCAATCCGGCATGAGGCAAAGCACTTAGTAGAAATTTGAACATGAACAACTCCGACTCCCTCCAAAGTCCCACCCTCCTCCCCCTGCCTGACCTCTGAGGCTCCCCTTCTCCCCTGCCCCGTGCGGTGAGAAAGTGAGCAGCGCGAATGAAGCTGCTTTCACACCGGACGCGAAACTAATTTTTCGCACGACAGATTACATTCAAAGTAAATGCAAAAACGCGTATTCGCGTCTTTGCATTGACTATGAATGCAAGCTGCCGTACGAAAAATTTGTTTCGCGTCCGGTGTGAAAGCATCTTGAAACGGGGCAATGGAATCAGATTCAGAGGCACCAGTTAGTGAAAACTAACCAACAGTAATTAAATAATATTCAAATCTATATGTGGTATTAAAAAAAATGCCCTTGTAACGCCTGACGAACTATCATTACCGTTATTATTGTAATTATAGCATTTCAGCGCCTGCTTGTTTATAGTCAGATGCGTCGTTTTTAGGCAGAAAAATTGCACACAGACGTTTCAAATGGTCTTTTATTAAAACAAAACGATCATGAAGCGCCAGTTAAATCACATGATGTGTGGAAAAGGTAGCTCAGACGTTTGAGGGCAGTTTGTCTTTCATAAAGCGTTGAACAATTTTTGGGTGGCATAAATAATTTTCCTGATCTGAATTTATCCCATTATTTAGTCGTCAATAGATCGCATGGAGAGAGAAACCGTAACCTCGATTGCCAGAGGATTATTGTGAAAATTGGAAAACGTGTAAATAACGGAAAATAACGGAGTACAAGCCAGGAGCAATCATTGACGCAAAGGCATAGTCCGGCCCCCACCAATTATCACTTCCAGAGACGCCACTGTATATAAAAGAGACCTCAATGTATAATAAAACGCTTTTGTATAAACATATTGTTTATTTTAATTAAAATATTTAAGTTTTTTCTTGGGGAAAAGTCACCAATAGCCAGGAATGACTCTGTTAGGAACTAAAAACAGTTAATTGACATAAAGCGTAGAAAGGCCTGAAACCAGAACAGAGCTGACAGAAATACTGCAGCCAGCCAATAGCAAAGAATCAGTGCATGCACTCGAGAAAACAAAACGTGGACTGGAACGCAGACGTGAGGAGGATTCCATTTGGCAGTGCGGGACAGGATCTAGAAACAGACACAAGGCTAGACTAAGGCAAAACTAAAGGGACACAAGGCAGACAGAACAAGAACATAACAGTGGGTACTTTTTTACATATCCTGTGGGACTGTCTATTGGTATCCCCTTTTTGGTCTCAAGTTGTCAGAGCATTGGAGGACTGGTTAAAGCAGCCCCTACCAAGCTCACCATGTTTTTCCCTTCTTGGAGACAAGTCAATTTTATTAGCTGGACTTAGAAAGGCACATTTGGACTAGTCCTCGCAGGCTCGCTAAATTCATCCAGGATAATCTTCAAATATAACGCGTTGCTGAATACCCCTCGGCCCGGACAAGATTTCCTGCATCAAGGTCACAGCGCTAAGGTCAAAGGTGAAATCCAGCAAAAACATGACCTTGCACATCCATGTGTCACAGTGAGTTACCATACCAAATTTGGTGGAGCAGCGATCAGCAGTTGGTGAGTACTGACCTGGACAAGATTTCCTAACTCAAGGTCACAGCGCTAAGGTCAAACAGTGAAATCCAGCACAAAAGATGACATTCCACATCTATGGGTCATAGTGAGTTACAATACCAAATTTGTTGAAGCTGTCAGGATTAATTGCCAAGTAGTGATCCGGACAAGATTTCCGAGGTGAAGGTCAAAGTGCTAAGGTCAAAGGTCAAATCCAGTGAATAACTTGACGTTGCATATCTATGGGTCATATTGAGTTACCATACCAAATTTGGCGAAGCTGCAATAATTAGATGCAGAGTACTGACCCGCACAAGATTTCCAAGGTCAAGGTCACAGCACTAAGGTCAAAGGTTAAATCCAGCAAAAAACCTGACGTTGCACATCTATGGGTCATAATGAGTTATCATACCAAATTTGGTGAAGCTACGATCATTAGTTGCCGAGTACTGGCCCAGACAAAATCATGGACGGGCCACGGACGGATATGCAGGTGACGACAACACCCCTCCGGCCGAGTCGGCCGAGGGGTAAAAGTGGAAGAATACAAGCATACTTTATCACAAAGGTTGGATTGACCTCTTGATTCCTCATATGAGTCGATTGTGGCCAAACTCAATGACACAGTGTGTTATGGTTGGTACAGAGGCCAGGGAAATGTGGACTGGATTCAAGTGTAAAGGTGGATTTAGTTATAGAGTTTATTGCTGCCCATCGCGCAAGCGAGAGACAAGCACATAAAAGATGCAAACAAAAAGGAAGCAAGGTTCCAGACAATGGGTCTCGTTCATGAGACTTTAGCAACTTTGTGCATAGATTTGCACATAAAAGCCAACGCTACTAAAAACCTACTCTGGATTCATGAACACCGCGGGAAACTCCGATATGATCGTAAACACATGTGTATGATCATGAATTCCAATTCATTGTAAAGTGACAGCGCGCTCCCGGTAGTCACCATTAGCATAAATCCTCGCCCAGGAATTGCCACTGACCACCATATAAGGTGGTGTAGATGCATCTAGTCGGCCTGTCAGTCATGGCGCAAACAAAGAAAGGGAGAGAAAGAAAAAAGAATTTTTCCGAAGCGGAGATGGAAATAATTTTGGGTGAACTGGAGTTCAGAAAAAACATTTTATTTTCATCGATTGGCAGTGGTGTAACAGGGGCGGGCAAAGCGAAGGCCTGGAGGGAGGTGACAGATGAAATTATGTTGTCTCTGTAGTCCGAAGAACTATGTCCGAGGTGGAGCGTAAGTTGTTTGACATGGAACTGGAGGCAAAGAAACGTATAAGCGCAAACAAAAAAAACATCAGCCACAGGGCTCACAGACACAAGTCGTCCCATGAATAACAAAATGTCGCAAATGACATTCCTGATGAAACCTGTTTTTCTGCTCCACGAAGTACTACACATAGATAATTCACAATCATGAACCTAATCTGGATTAAACCTGCCAACTGCCAACTAATTTAACTAAATGTGTAATTTTTAATTGTTTGTAATGTTTAGGCTATATCACGTATTTCAAAGGCATCTGCGTATTGTGTACATAACAGAGTATGATATGAATTTTATGGCCCCAATTTGTTATGACATTTACATCAGCAAGGGATGACAGACAAAATTTTAAAACTCAAACAGATTTAATTAAACAAAGACTGACAACTAACCTACATTCATACTACTGACCAAGATTGATATATACAAGAAAAAAAATATTTACAGTCCCTTGAGATGGGGTTGCTCGGTGATATTCCGGGAGAGGAAAATGCTCCAACAAAGGCAAAAATCCACAAAAAGCTTCACAGGTCTTGAAAAGAGTGACAGGTCTGGTCAAATGTATCCTTCTCCTTGAAATTTCTCTACTACTCTCAGGGCTCCAGACTAAATTTTTGCATTGGTTGCACTGGTGTGCCTAACCTTTTTTTTTTAGGTGCACCAGCACAAAAATTAGGTGCACCCAAATTTTTCATAACGCCATAATGTCACCTTTTTATCGCTCTCCATAACTTTCATATAATGTGAATGATTTTTAAACAGGAATAAGGTGTAGAGAAATGCTCGTCTTTATTTCATTGAACTGCTCTCACTAAAAGCACAATTATAAGTAAAAATAATAATAAAGTGCTCCACTGAGCTGAAACTGAACATTTCAAACTGAAACACTAAGCAAAATAAAATGTTTCCAAATAAAAGTGCTTGTGCTTAAATTGCTTCGTGGAACTGAAATTGAACATTTCAAACTCAAACATTTCAAGTAAAATAAAACATTTCAAAATTAAACGTGCAACTGTTTAGTTTCAATGAACTGAGACCTAACATCATGTGTCAATCTTATAGCAGGTCTCCCCTTGCTGTCACATGCCCCTCAGATGGTTAACTGAAGCACCAACAGCACCTAGAGCAACCGTTTTCCCCAGCCAATCTGCACACTGATGTCCAAGTGCAGAAAATGCTTGCTTTGTGACAGCATAAATTCCCAAAGAAAATAAGATCATGCAGGTCACTAGCCTGTAATTTGCAAAGGGAAAAGTGTTTATGTGATCTTAGCCTCTTATCTTTTTACGAATTCCTTTTTAATCATAATATTTTTATATCTATTATTTAATATTTTTTAAATATAATATTTAGGACTATAAAATTTGCAGAACAAGAACAGAATTAGGTTGCACAAAAGTTCCGTTCAGAACAATTATTAGTCCTGACCTGTTCCTAATCGGGGAGAACAAGCCGCACCTGGTAACAGTGGGGTGCTTTCGGAGTGAACCCTCTGTTAATTATGAAAATGACTGAGGACAGGTCAGGACAAATAATTGTTTTAAACGGAAGTTTTCTGCAACCCAATTCTCTGTTCGTGTTCCACAACTGGACTGAATTTAGCCCATGATTTAATCGCTTTTAGATCGCATGCGGAGAGAAACCGTGTCTTCGGTTTCCTATTACGACAATCGGAAAACGCGTCAATAATGAAAATGATTGAGAACTACTAATTGCAGTCAAAAAGCCAGCACCGCCGCTGTCTGCGCAACTGGATCACACACTCCTTTGTAGGGACGTCTGTATCGCTGGAATGACGAAGGACATGTATGTGGCGTTTCCGATGTCCGCAGCTGTATTTCGCTTTAAGGTGTCTGAATCCATTTTTCTTCGGCAAATCCTCTTTGGCAATATAGTATGCAACATTCTTCAGAGGACCTGATTACTCTCTGCCGCTGAAATGCAGCTGGAAGAAGGGCCACTTTCTGTGCGCACTTGTCACGGCACAACGTGTGTTTTTAGACATGTTATGTTTTTTTTTTTTTAAGTTTAAATACGAAACGTTGTTGACCCGCTCGCGAATGCAATATTTCCGGCCATATTCTGACCGCACTCCTGACAGTACACTGCGTTATGTCTTCTGTTGTACTTCAGCCAGGGAAATTGTTTCAGCCAGTCCTTTCTGAAGGAATATATTTCGGCCTTTTTAATTTGGGTCTCAGAGCCGGGCTCTATCCCACACTCGGTTGACACCTCCTCTGGTTCCGAATCTGATGCTATCACCGAAGGACCGGGGCTTGGCATCTCACCAGGGAGCGGCTCCGTTTCTTGACGGGATGGACACTCGGTAGTGGGGATGGATGGGATTATAGTAGTAGGGCTGGTTGCGAGCTTAGTTTTCTTAATGAAAAAACTTTCAATATTTCGGCCTCTCTTTTTTTCCCTCGTTTTGTTGCGTTTAGTTTATTTTTTCGTTTCAGTTAGTCAGCCACTCTGGCGCTCAGGTCGCGCGCAACTTTTAACACACACAACTTACAGGACCAATCAGAGGCAAAGACCCGCCTGAGCTCTGTCTGATTGGTTTAGAACACGGAATGATCCTACCATGATGAGTGTGTGAGTTCGGTCACAGGAGAACACAGAGCGATGATGCGCCTGCGAATTAAATTTAAGTTTTAACCTGAGCATCATCAGGTGTACCAGTGCGACCTAGCAAAATTATTAGTCGCACTCTTTAAAATTTTGGTCGCACTCTGGAGCCCTGACTCTACTACTCTATTCTTCTCTACTTCTCTACTACTACTTTACTCTCTCAATTTCTCTCCTTGTATACTCTTTTGCAGCCCCCTCCCACATTTTAGTCTTTTTTTTTCCTCTGGGACTTTCCCCTCTCAGACATGCGCAGGACATCCCAGGACATACCCAAATCTAGCTCCAGGCTGGGCCTAACAAAAAAAATCTAGTGGCTTCTTTCCACATTACACCTCCATTCCAAAAGGAAAAAATTTTGACTCATAAAGGCAAAATTTTTCTTTTCAATACAAAAATGGTTAAGTAGAAACTCGTGTATATATACAAATAATACAATATGCTAATAAACATTTGTAATGTGAATGTAGGCCACTAGATGGCAGTATTTACCTTTTTTTTTATTCAGCCCAGACTGGAGCTAGGTTTAGACACGTCCTGGGCATGTCTGGGGAAAGTCCCAGAAAATAAAAAAAGGAGGTCTAAATGTGGGTGGGGTCTGCAAAAGAGTATATAAAGAGTAGAATTGAGACAGTAAAGTAGGAGGAGAAATTGCAAGGAGAAGGATAAATGTGACCAGACCTATCATTTCTGTTCAAGACCTGTGAAGTTTCTTTTGTGGATTTTTGCCTGTGTTTGAGCATTTTCCTCACCCAGGACATCACCAAGCCACCCCACCAAAACAAGGGACTGTAAATATTTCGGTTTTTCTTGTAAATCAATCTTGGTCTTAGTTGTAGATAGTAGATTAGTTAGTTGTTTGTCTGTTTAATTAAATGTGTTTAAGTTTTAAATTGTGTCTGTCATCCCTTGCTGTTGCTGTTGTGTTGTAAATTGTAATAACAAATTGGGGCCATAACAAATTGGGGGCTCGTCCGGGATAGACCATTGTGTGAGTAATTAATTGAAAATCTAACATTTCAAATTGTAAAATTGTTTTTTTGAATTTTCCTATGTAAATATATTGACAGATCAACAGCAATGGATGATTTCTTGGCATCACCAACCGTTGAGGTTTTGAAGTCTTTTAGAAAGACAGAACTGCCAGAAATTTGCAGGCATTTAGAGCTGACAGAGGTAAAACCAGCCATGCGAAAAGCAAGACTGGCTAGAGAGATAGTAATATTCAACTATCTTGGCTACGTCATAGGACAGGGTTAGGTGGCACCCATAAATGCTAAAGTCCAAGCCATCATGGACTTTCCAGTTCCTGACAACAAAAAAGCTTTGCGCCGCTTCCTTGGAATGATCGGGTACTACCGCAAGTTCTGCAAGAACTTTGCTGAGATTGCTCCTAGTCTAACTAACCAACTGAAGAAAGGCGTAAAGTTCACTTGGGATGATGCATGCCAGAGAGCCTTCGATCGCCTGAAGTCTCTGCTGTGTCACTTCCCCGTGCTCAAATCTCCTGACTTCAACAAACCGTTCTCCATCGCGGTCGATGCTAGCGACCAAGCTTGTGGATCTGTGCTCCTACAGAGAAGTGACTCTGATGACATTGAGCATCCCGTGGCATACTTCTCCAGGAAGTTCAGTCGCCACCAACGGAACTATTCCACAATAGAGAAGGAGTTGTTGGCTCTGGTCCTTTCTTTACAACACTTTGATGTTTATGATTGTACAGGGCAAAAGCCAATGGTTGTGTACACAGACCACAATCCGTTAATGTTTTTGAGTAAGATGAAAAACAAGAATCGGAGATTGTTGAATTGGAGTTTGATTTTACAGGAGTTTGACTTGAAAATTAAGCATGTGAAGGGTACAGACAATGTAATTGCTGATTGCTTATCCCGTGTTTGAATATGTATATATATATCACGTGTTTATTTGAATATTGTATGATACGTATAGATAGACAAGTGTCCACTTAACCATTTTGTATTGAAAAGAAAAATTTTGCCTTTATGAGTCAAAATTTTTCCCTTTTGGAATGGAGGTGTAATGTGAATGTAGGCCACTAGATGGCAGTATTTACCTTTTTTTATTCAGCCCAGACTGGAGCTAGGTTTAGACACGTCCTGGGCATGTCTGGGGAAAGTCCCAGAAAATAAAAAAAAGAGGTCTAAATGTGGGTGGGGTCTGCAAAAGAGTATATAAAGAGTAGAATTGAGACAGTAAAGTAGTAGGAGAAATTGCAAGGAGAAGGATAAATGTGACCAGACCTATCATTTCTGTTCAAGACCTGTGAAGTTTCTTTTGTGGATTTTTGCCTGTGTTTGAGCATTTTCCTCACCCAGGACATCACCAAGCCACCCCACCAAAACAAGGGACTGTAAATATTTCGGTTTTTCTTGTAAATCAATCTTGGTCTTAGTTGTAGATAGTAGATTAGTTAGTTGTTTGTCTGTTTAATTAAATGTGTTTAAGTTTTAAATTGTGTCTGTCATCCCTTGCTGTTGCTGTTGTGTTGTAAATTGTAATAACAAATTGGGGCAATAACACATGTGATAAATATACACATACTCAAACACGGGATAAGCAATCAGCAATTACATTGTCAGTACCCTTTTCATGCTTAATTTCCAAGTCAAACTCCTGTAAAATCAAACTCCAATTCAACAATCTCCAATTCTTGTTTTTCATCTTACTCTAAAACATGAACGGATTGTGGTCAGTGTACACAATCATTGGCTTTTGCCCTGTACAAACATTAACCTCAAAGTGTTGTAAATATAGAACCAGAGCCAACAGCTCCTTCTCTATTGTGGAATAGTTGCTTTGGTGGCGACTGAACTTTCTGGAGAAGTATGCCACGGGATGCTCAATGTCAGAGAAGAGTCACTTCTCTGTAGGAGCATAGATCCACAAGCTTGGTCGCTTGCATTGACCGCGATGGAGAACAGTTTGTTGAAGTCAGGAGATTTGAGCATGGGGAAGTGACACAGCAGAGACTTCAGGCGATCGAAGGCTCTTTGGCATGCTTCATCCCAAGTGAACTTTACGCCTTTCTTCAGTTTGTTGGTGAGACCGAGAGCAACCTCAGCAAAGTTCTTGCCGAACTTGCAGTAGTACCCGATCATTCCAAGGAAGCGGTGCAAAGCTTTTTTGTTGTCAGGAACTGAAAAGTCCATGATGGCTTGGACTTTAGCATTTATCGGTGCCACCCTACCCTGTCCTATGACGTAGCCAAGATACGTGACAGCAGCACAACCAAAGTCACTCTTGTTCGGGTTAACAGTCAGGTTAGCCACAGTGTCACATCCTGAGAGGGCATGAGCGGCTGGCATTTGAGAAAGCAAGTGTCCATATACACTTGCAGTTGCCCCAATGTCTATAGTGGTTCGTTCAGAACTTGGTCCTTCCATTCCTCTTCTCAGGATGTGACACTGTGGCTCAATGCTTTGAAGAAGGAAAAAGCACCATTATCAAAGTCCTTAAGAGTGGTGTAGAACTGCACAAATTGGGTGTATTATCTGAGGATACATCTGAGGTGACATCATTGAAGAAGCGAAGGTATTCATGGCTGCTTGCTATGGGGTCAAAAGCTTGGTGACATCGAACATGTCCGAGGTCCGTGGGGAAGTCCGGTCGAGACGGATGGGTAGAAAAAATGTCACGAAGGCTCCAGATCTTGTCCGAGGTCCGTGGGGAAGTCTGGTCGCGACGGATGGGTCGAAAAAATGTCACGAAGGCTCCAGATCTTAAGTCACTCCCACCTTCTAAAGAAGCATTTAATGAAAACGTAAAGCGGGCACACATTCAGACTGCCATTTGGAAATCAGCACTAAACTCAGAACCTCCAGCATTAGATCCTGTCGAGTTCGGATGGGAACGTGATGAACGCACTAGATGCCTGGTCCCAGTAATTTTGCAACCAGGCGTTAATGTTGCTCCACCGGAGGTGCTGGAAATGATAAGGTGTGGTTGTGCTACGGATACATCCTGTTCGACAGCAATGTGTGGATGTTATACAGCTCACTTGTCATGCACAATTTTTGCGGATGTCACGGAGACGAGCACTGCCAGAATGAGCACACCCGACGGGTCGATGACTGTGACAACGTTGGGGAAAGTGACTTGTTTGAGGATTGAGTCAAATCATTAATGGCAATTATAATTGATATTATCAATAATGTTGGTCTTCATTTGCATATATTGCAGTAAATATTGGTATGATCAATACTGAAATGGTTTAGTCTGATTCTTTACCCCTCCAAACATGGGTATAGACAACAAAATTATTTTGATACCATGCATGGTTACTGATATATTGACGAAAACAAGATTTTCAGTAATGGCGGCCTTAATTTGCATATTGCGTGAATTGCCCAGGGTTGACATAGTGGCATCATTCAGATTCTTACAGAGCACACCTCAGAGATATAGAAACAGCAAAAAAAAACTTTGTATGGACCGTAATGCACGCTTATCGCTCCCTGCCACCGGACTAATCATGAGAGGCTATATAAACTCTTTGGAACATCTGGAAATAGATCTTTATATTTCTTGATTAACCTCTAAGTGCTGGAGTTTTACTTCAAGATTTTGCAATACTTCAGAATTTGACAACTTGCATGAAAAAGCTTCAGCTTTAATTCTAGGTTCATCATCTTGAAACTCCCCCTCATCTTCACAAGTATCGGCTATAGGAGGATCTGAAGTGACAGCTGCTAGCATTCCTATCATGATAAGGCATCAGCATGTTAATGCGACACAACTGTTTTGGCTTTCTTCTACCTGGAGTCTTCACAATGTAATTGAGATCATTGAGTTCTGTCAGAATTTCCTTAGGACCATGAAATCTAGCTTGCAATGGATTGGACTGCAAGGGAAACAACACAAGGACCTTGTCTCCTGGTTTAAATGGCTTCTGGCCTTATGATCATACCAATTTTTCATTTTTCCCTGACTTAATTTCAAGTTCTCTTAGGATAGGTCACAAGCTGCACGCAGTCTTTCTTTGAACTTGCAAACATAGTCTAGCAGACTGAAATGCGGCTCTCTCTCTTGCCATTGTTCACTCAACAATAGCAAAGGTCCTCTCACTTCATGGCCAAACACTTGCTGAAACGGACTCAATCCAGTAGACTCCTGCACTGCTTCTCTAGCTGCAAACAGCAGCAAATGAACACCTTCATCCCAGTCTTTCTCATGGTCATAACAATAAGTCCTCATCATTGTCTTGAGAGTGGAATGAAACCGCTCTAAGGCACCCTGACTCTCTGGATGATAGGCACTAGAAAGAATCTGTTTCACACCTAGTTCATACACAACCTGCTGAAACAATCCGGAAGTGAAATTACCACCTTAGTCTGACTGAATTTCCCTGGGAGGGCCAAACAATGTGAAGAACTTTATCAAAGCCTTCGAGATTGCAGTTGCCTTGATGTTGCGTAGAGGTATGGCTTCAGGGAATCTGGTACATGCACACGATTGTCAACAAGTACTGATTTCCAGATCTAGTCTTGGGTAATGGACCAACACAATCAACAATGACCTTGGAGAAGGGCTCCCCAAATGCTGGGATAGGCTGCAATGGAGCTACAGGTGGGTCTAACTGGTGTTTTCCAACTACCTGACAAGTGTGACAGGTTTTGCAAAAGTTGGAAACATCTTTCCGAAGCCCAGGCCAAAAGAAGTGTTTCATGATCTTATCAACAGTCTTGTTAACACCAAGATGACCTCCTAAAGGTAAAATATGAGCCATTGTTAAGATCTCATTCCTGTAGACCTTTGGAACAACGATTTGCCTGACCACTGCCCAATCTGCATTGGCAGGGAGATCAGGAGGGCGCCACTTCCGCATCAACACACCATCCTTGAGATAATACCCAACTGGAACTGCGTCTATTTCTTTATCTGGAAGGGCTCTCCTCTTTAGTACACAAATTTCAGGATCATTAGTTTGCTCCTCAATCAACCGCTTTCTGGACAGGGAAAAGTCTCCAGACACATCAGAATCACCAGACCCATCTGGCCAGATGAACAGAGAACTGATAAAAGTGTCTGATAAGTCCTCAAACTGAGAAACCATAGTAGGCCGAACAGAGTCATGAGGCGAACCACCTGAGTCATGACTATTCAATGTGCTGGACGGCACCGCTTCATCTTCTTCTTGAGCCTTCTTGGCCATAGCACGGGTCACTGCACAGGAAGGATACAGAGATGGGTCTTCATCGCCATCCTCAGTGCTCGGCTGTGAAGTAAGATGAACAGGGGTAACTACATCGCCCCCAGCCAGGTCATTGCCTAGCAACAGAGAAACACCCTTGATAGGTAGACTTGACGTAAGTCCCACCTTTACCTGTCCTGTAACTAAATCTGACTTTAAGAATATAGAGCGCAGGGGTAGAGATACAGTCCTCTGTTCAATACCTTGTTCAAGAATGAAATCCCCAGAAGCGGTCTCATCACGTAACTCCAAGGAGTCCATCAAACAAAAGTGACTGAAAAGCTCCGGTATCCCTTAGGATATATATGGGTACAGGAGGAGAATGCTCATTCAGAGCCACAAATCCCTCAGACACAAATGGAAGAAATTCCTCCCTCTCAAAGTCAGCAGTATCAGGCTTTTTAGCCCCACAAGGAGCAGGCAATTTAGCAGATCGGTTATCTACTACAGGGGTTTCTAACCTTGTTTTCACAAAGGCATTTGGTTTGGTATCCTTTTCGTTTTCTTTCATAGCTTTAAGGAACCAACAGTTAGTTGTAACATGACCAGATTTCTTGCAATAATTGTAAACTAGACCACTTTTGTCACTGTCAGCTTTCACACTTTGATCAGACCTGTTACTGGACCATCACCAGAATTGTCTTTGTCTTTGGATGAGGAATCTTGGGTATCACCATTTCCTTTCTTCTGAAATTGGAACCATCTATTGTTACAGCTAGACTGAAATTTGGACTTATGTGTAAGAACATATTCATCTGTAAATTTGGCAGCTGATTGCAAATTCAGTGCTTGCTTCTCATTAAGGTAGGTCTTAATATAATCTGGAACACAGTTCTTGAATTCTTCAACTAACACCATCTCTTTTAGTGAGGACCTCGACAGAAGTACACAGCGCTCAAAGCAAACCTTCTTCTCATTAGCAAATTCTGCATAAGTCTGATTGTCAGATTTCTTCAGACCTCTGAATTTCTGTCGGTAAGCCTCTGGAACCAACTCATAAGCTCTCAAAATAACCTTTCTGACAGCCTCATAATCAGAGGAATCATCTGCAGACAAAGCCGAATAGGCTTGTTGAGCTTTACCCTTGAGGACAGTTTGAAACATCAGAGGCCAGTGTTCCTTTGGCCACTGACAACTTTTAGCTACCTTTTCAAAGCACTGGAAATAGTTATCAACGTCCTTCTTCAAGAATGAAGGCACCAGTTTTACCTCCTGGCTAGCACAAAATTTATTTTCAGCGTCTATTTTTATTTTTAGTTGCTCCATTTGGAGCCTTTCTTCTCTATCGAATTTCTGTAAATCGAAATCTCTGTCTCGCTAATTTTTCTAACTCAAATTCTCTTTGGTTTTCTTTTTCCTCCCTCTCGAATTCTCTTTTTCTTTTTCCTCCCTTTCTATTTCAAACATTTTTAAGTTAAGTTCTAGTTCTATATTTGGATTTTCCACTGAAAATTGTTTCAGATCTCCTAGTGCAAACAAATTTCCATCAATGTAATATTCAACAATCTCTCTAGCCAGTCTTGCTTTTCGCATGGCTGGTTTAACCTCTGTCAGCTCTAACTGTCTGCATTTTTCTAGCAGTTCTGTCTTTTAAAAAGACTTCAAAACCTCTACGGTTGGTAATGCGAAGAAATCATCCATTGCTGTTGATCTGTCAATATATATATATATATATATATATATATAGGAAAATTCAAAAAACAATTTTACAATTTGAAATTTTTGATTTTCAATAAATGACTCACACAGTGGTGTATCCCGACGAGCCCCTAATTTGTTATGGCCCCAATTTGTTATGACATTTACGACAGCAAGGGATGACAGACAAAATTTAAAAACTCAAACAGATTTAATTAAACAAAGACTGACAACTAACCTACATTCATACTACTGACCAAGATTGATATATACAAGAAAAAAAATATTTACAGTCCCTTGAGATGGGGTTGCTTGGTGATGTTCCGGGTGAGGAAAATGCTCCAACACAGGCAAAAATCCACAAAAAGCTTCACAGGTCTTGAAAAGAGTGACAGGTCTGGTCAAATGTATCCTTCTCCTTGCAATTTCTCACACTATTTTACGCTCTCAATTTCTCTCTTTATATATTCCTTTGCAGCTCCCTCCCACATTTAGACTTTTTTTTTCTCTGGGACTTTCTCCTCTGCCCAAACCTAACTCAAGGCTGGGCTTAACAAAAAAAAGTCAATACTGTCATCTAGTGGCTTCTTTCCACATTACAGAATTAAAATTGTAATTTCCAATTGTGACAAGTATTATTTATGTGCATTCTTACATTACACAAGCACTACGCGTGGTCCCATGGGGGGGATCTTAAACCCATCTGTTTTATGTTATCTAGAATAACTTGTAAAGCCAAACACATACTGGTTTTACTGCATATCACGAGTAATTATCATATTATAGCTGCCTTAATTGGCAGGTACACATCATACAAAAAAATCAACATCTTTTTAGAAATTTCCTTGCAAAACAAATGGGGAAAGAAAAAGGTACATTCTCCTCAACTTAACTTTTTATTAACTGACTAAACACTAAGGCACAAGTGTTGGCATTAAATGCATCAAGGAATCGATGGTTATATCTTGCAGACTACTAAAAAATATGAGGCATCACATTAGATCAACACGTAGCGGTATCGAACGTATATGAGTATCCATGAAGAGAGAGTTCAAGAGGGAATATTCAGAAAAAATATATAACTATCATATATTCATTTCATACCCATTAGAGGTAGCCTAATATTACATACAGCGCCCTCCATAATTATTGGCTCCCCTGGTTAAGATGCTTTAAAAGCCTTAAAATAAATTCAATTTTTATTGCAGAAGCATACTCTCACACTGAAAATTGTAGAAAAATGTAACCTTCAACTCAAGTGAATTTTAAGGGGAAAAAAATCCCTGACTAAAAAATAATTATTTTTCATAAAACCACCTGTTCCACAATTATTGGCACCCCTAACAATTACTAGGAAATAAATGTAATTGAAGTATTTCTGTCACTTCTACAGTAGCTTACAAAGTTGATCAGAGTATCTAGGAACATTTAATTAGTAAATAATCACTTCCTGTTTCCCTGGGGTATAAATATGACGTGACACAGAGGCCATTTCTCTTATCCACTCTCTTATCCACTCTTTAACATAGGAAAGACAAAGGAACACACCATTCAAGTAAGGCAGATGTATGTCGACCTTCACAAGTCAGGCAATGGCTACAAGAAAATAGCCACTCGCCTGCACCTGCCCATATCTACTGTCAGAGCAATCATTAAGAAGTTTAAAACAACTGGAACAGTGGTAAACAAGCCTGGACCAGGACGCAAGGTTATTTTGCTGCCACGCACAGTGAGGAGGATGGTAAGAGAAGCAAAAAGTTTGCCAAAGCTCACTGTGAAAGAATTGCAACAAATGGTAGCATCTTGGAGTCATAAAGTCTCCAAAACAACCATCAGGCGCTATCTACATGCCACAAAGCTGCTAAGCGATACTGGGACTTCAACTGGGACCGTGTATGAGACCAAGATAGAGTGTTTGTTGCCAAAAAGCTCTAAGTGGGTCTGGCGGAACACAAAAGATGAGTATGCAGAAAAGCACCTCATGCCCCTGTGAAGTATGGGGGAGGATCGGTGATGCTGTGGGCCTGTTTCTCTTCCAGAGGCCCTTGGAACCGTGTTATGGTGCATGGCATCATGCACGTTTTGAAATACCAAGACATTTTAAATCAAAATCTGGTGGCCTCTGCCCGAAAGCTGAAGATGGGTCGTCACTGGGTCTTTCAGGAAGATAATGACCCTAAACATGTGGCCAAATCTACACAAAAATGGTTCACCAGACATAGAATCAAGCTCTTCCCATGGCCATCTCAGTCCGCAGACCTCAACCCCATTGAAAACCTGTGGAGTGAGCTGAAGAGGAGAGTGCAGAGGAGAGGACCCAGGATGGATGATTGGATGATTTAGAGAGATTGTGCAAAGAGGAATAGTCGATGATCCCTCTTTCTGTATTCTCCCATCTTGTGAAACATTATAGGAGAAGATTAGGTGCTGTTTTGTTGGCATAAGGGGGTTGTACAAAGTAGTAACATCAGGGGTGCTAATAATTGTGGCACACATGATTTGATGTAAAAGAATTATTTCTTAATGTGGGATTTTTTTCCCACTGAATTAAAGGTTGGATTTTCCTCTTTTTTTCATTGTGGTCCTATATTATTGAGAAAAAAAATGAATTTATGAGAAGGTAAAGAACACATCTTAACCAGGGGTGCCAATAATTATTGAGGGCAGTGTAAGATGCCTTCCTGGGGGGACTTCTCACCCCAAACCAAAAAGGGGATCTTAACCCAGGACTACCATATTGGTTTTGGCTCATTAACCACAATTTCTCCTATTATCACCACGTAGGACCCCCTTTTAGAGAAGGCATCAGAGAGTTACAATGACAAGTCCAGACTCCTGGAGCATTCAAATACTTGCAGCAAAATGATTCATTTGATCATTGTTTTCTATAAGAAAGAGAGTAAAAACACAAATACTTTGAGAACTCACCATAGACTGTATAAAAAGATGGACGCAGCACTCGGGCCTGAAAACTGAGGTCGATGCCGAAATGTCCAATGACAGTATACCTGTTTGGTTCAAAATTTTGACACAAGGTGGAGCTTTGGAACCATTTGTCCAATTGACATGAAACTATGTGCAACTGCAAGGTCATGACCTCACAACGTGTCGCATGATGACATCATACCTGTATGGTTCAATATTTTGCCACCAGGTGGAGCTTTGTGATGGAAATTACTATTTTAGCCAAATCTCCAGAACTATTTGTCCAATTATTTTTTTTTAACTTAATTTCAGGTCAAAGGTCATGACCTGAGGGGCTTTATATTGTATTGGGTCTATTCGAGGATTGGGGAATTGGAGGATTGGGGGCGTTCGGGGACGTACCCCAAGCCGTCGCCTCTGACGGCATAAGCCTGGTTTAAATAATGGGTTTACAAATTACTTTATTGTATCTATCGCAAATTTCAAGTCTCCTTTGATATTTCATGATGTTCATTTTTGTAAATTATGCTACTTAATAGACTAGAATAAAGGATAAAGCCAGAATCTGCTTTAGGGGCGTGGCTATCCTCTGGTCCTCGTCTGATCCACACGTAGATCCACCCCTCGCTCCTCCCTGGATATTCGATTCACGTTCTCGTTCAATAGGAATCACATCTGGTTTCAAAATGACAAAATGGCACAATTCAAATTGTCAAAATCAAGGCTTCCTAAGTGGTATTCTGAAACCGATGGGTGACATCACGATTGCTTCATCCATCTTTTTATACAGTCTATGGTACTCACATGTCACTTGCTCTGTTGACTCATCTGTTGTATAGGATTTCCCTCCAGGTGGAAGTGCATTTGCTCTAAGTCAAGAGCAACCTACAGGGCACAGCTGAAATTAAATTATAAGCAAACGGCATCTCACCCCCAGGGGCGTCTTACTCCACTCTACCCTACCACTAAAAAGCATGAGACTTGAAGGGTATGCAGTTTTGAATAAACCCTTTCAGTTCAAGGGTGTGAAAAAGTGAGATTTGGAATGTGCATGCTCATAGCAGACTACGTGGGGCAGATGACGCAGAAATCGCTTTGAAAAACTGATGAATCATAAGTTCTTTGGCTTTCCCCATGGTAAAATGCAAAGCACAGTGTGGATTCAGACTATAAACAGGAATAACTTTTGTTCAGGAACATTCTAGGGTGTGCAGCATACATTTTGTGTCCAGATGGCGAGATTAAGAATTCTGTATTCAACCTACGCTAATATCGATTGATGTTTGGGTACCCAGAGAAACATTAGGATATGTAAACGCGTCAAGCGTACGTCCAGTCAAGAAAATTTAGAGTTTAGTTTCAAGTGCTGCTATTTGTGTAAGTAGCATATCGTTAACGGTGGCTGCCATGTGACTGATGACACACCGGGTTGCTAGGGCAGGCGCAACATATACATTCACGATATTAAATATTAATGTTAAATTCTAAACCCCCTTCTCACTGATAAACTTCCTAAAATATATTGGCACCCTCCTTTTAACATTGTTCTGGTAAATAAAAAGCCAGAAAAAGTGGAGGTTGGAGACAAAATTCTTTCTCCCTTACGAAATAGCTAGACTACGCTCCATTTGTTTTTTCCTACAAACTGAAAGCATTGACTTCCTCAGCGGAACAGAGACTTGAAAGACTAGATATCAGCAAGAGTCTTTCAAGGCAAGTCCTTGACGTTGTTATTTTCAGCACAGATGAAAATCCGAAATCAAATGTGCAGCGTTCAGTCAAACAGTAATGATATGGCCTTGTTTTTACACGAGTACCTGCTTACTTATCCATGTTGAGAGATTAGGATCATGTGTGCTTGGCTGTTGTTTTGAGCAATGCGAATTCGTCGCAAGAACACTATAGCCATTAGCTGACTTATGGCGTGGGACCCAATAATAGTGGTGTAAATGACATTATTTCACGTCCATAAAACTAACTGGCAAGCAAATTCAGCTTTGTTGGCTATATATAGCAAGTAATTATGAAATCAAAATCACAAGGAAACCAAATTAATATGCAAGCAGCGAAATGAAAACCACACCAACATTTAGCTCTGAGGGGCTAAGTTCTATGATGTAAGCACTTCAGAGGTGACCAAGACTGTAAGCGTCATATGCCACTAACATTCCCCTTTGGCTTGATATTTGTTTCCGTAGGGTTTAACCTCTACTTAATGTTCTATATAGCCTATAGGATCGAACAAAGCCAGTTCCTTTTCAAAATGTGGTTACAAAAACTGGACACTGCAACAACAATAACAGCTTGAAACAACTGCAGATGAAATATTTCTTAGTCAATTAGTGGGCCAACTTAAATAATTTAATATCAACCAGAACCTTAACTATATTTCCCCGATCAGATAGCTCTTTCCTTTTAGCTTGTGTCGGAGTGAGATCCTTTCATTTGTAGGGAAACAGACAGAGCAAAGTTCGACCAGCCGCTGACAAAATGAGTAGGCTACTGCAGACTCTAGTGTGATCATTCGGGTGAAAGCTCTTCCGATTTATAGCTCAAATCCACGCCTGTCGTTGTCTCTTGGCACGGGAACACAAAAAACCATATGCCCCTGTCTCTACGATACCAGTTTGTGCACCCCACTACGCAACAAGTGGCCACCATAGTTCCTTTTGCCCCACATCAGCTCTATTGCACATGCACGTAGACTTCCGGCCTTTAACAAAACTCGTCTATCAGAGCGGTAGATAACTCAGAGTGGCGTCACTCATTGTCATCATGGCTAAAGTGGTCACATGGTTTGTGGGAAAGTGCTATAGTTCCAAACAAACGTTGCGCTGTCATGATCTACAATGGGACAGACAGCAACCTTCTTGATGTGTGGAACTACTAAGTGTGTGTGTGTGTGTGTTTTCAGAACAGGGTTGTGAATAGAACTATAACAACTAAATGGAATTAAGAGGAATGAACTGAATAGAACAGACAAGTTAACTCTCGGAACAAGAACAAAACTGTGAGACATGAACATTTGTGGAATTACAAATAAGTAAATAAAGGGGCGGAGGACATTACAAATACAAGGGTCAGGAATTGTGGAAGAGGTTTGCAAATTTTGGACATCTCAGAACTTTCCACGACCCCTGTAGCTTCCATCGCCAACAGCAGCCTCTGCCCGCCTCCGCCAGCGCCTGCCTCCATCACTGCCAGCAGCACAGGGTACCTGCAGGTTTTCTGTGAGTTAAATTTAAGACCTTTTCAAAGTCTCCTATAATTGACATGTAAGATACTCATGCAATTACAGAAGTTAACAAAATCATTGCATTATTTTAAAAGGAGTTTTACATTTAATTTGGGATTAAAATAAATGTGTGATTTGCAAATTTTAGACATCTCAGAACTTCCCACGAACCCTCTAGCCTCCATTGTCAACAGCAGCCTCTGCTCGTATTAAAGGTAAATCAACGGTAAGCCTACATGGCACAATAAAATGAGCACAGAAAAGTAATAAGGATTAACCACAGCCACCACATCTCTTCAAGAGTAAATAATATAACAGAATATCTTTTTGCGAAATACAACATGACATATAATACCGCTAGCTGACTACAGCAAGATCGCTAGAAAGATAACAGCGCCTGGCATGACAAATGCAAATTAACAGATGTAATTTCAATATAGCTAGCTAAAACATGATGGGTGACACTTAGGTCTTGAACGTCCTAACTTCTAGTTTCATCTAATTTTATGAATGACATGATTTTAATCCGAAATGGTTATTGAGAGCTAAACTGAGTTAGAAACTCTGCGACCGTTCGCGATTAAACTTAAAACAGCTGATCAAGCTAAGGTAGTGTCCACCTGTCTAATTTCATAAATTGCCCTAATTCCATGAATTTTTCATTCTTCGCATTCCAGTACTACCATGCGTTGCAAAGGATCATGGTATAGGATTAATGTCCGTTAATTGCGCGTGGAGCAAAAAGGTAAAAATCTGAATTTTTCTCCAGCATCCCTTTGTCATTTTCATCATCGACAATGGGCGATGGAGGCATGTTTCATTGATCACATACAAATGTTAATTTTTGATGCAACTGCGGTTTTTTGGATATTGAAAAAGGCGGGAAAAGTGTTGGTGTGCTCTCGTTGAGCACCGCAAGCGAGTGGAGCCCGATGACAATTTTGAGGTCGGTGTCCTGATATTCACAAAATTTGGGCAGATGATTAATTTGCGCAAAATAGTATTTTTTGCCTGAGAAATGTTGCAAATGAACATAATTAATTAATTTATGCAGCCTAAAAGATCATCAGTGTCAATGGATTTGGATAAGGCAATTTCTTTCAAGGTGACCTTGAAATTAGGGCAGGTGATAATTTTATTATTTTACAGGAGGATAACGCAAAGACATCTTGGGATGAAAGAAGTCGCTAGGAGCTCTTCTAACAGCCTAACCACGTTAATACCATGAAGGCTGAGATTGGTTGCCTTGGAAACAGATTTTTTTTCCCCTTACGAAACTGGGCTAAACTGGCCCCAATTTCTTGAGAGGAAATTCCAAAAAAAATAGTTCATAACTTCACCGCATAGGGGCAGCACTGTACTGTTGTGTTTTGGAACTCTTCAGTACACATCCGGTTACCATTACAAGCCAAAATTTCGGCGATTTGTGCAGCCCTCGTTGGTGGGGAGTGAAAAAACAGGAAAAGCATCACGAAATTTGGCAGGTGGACGCCAGGTAAGAGAAAGTCAAAATTGTCAAAGCTAACTTTTAAACAAAAAAATTTCACCGAAACCAGTCACAGGCCCTCATCCCATCATTTACCGCCGTGATTTTTATCAGTTTTGTGAGAGATAGAAATAGAAACACCACAGAGTTCATGACTGAATTGCCACAGCTGACCGAGCTAAACTAGAGGCAAAGAACATGACCTTAAATTATCACTTCTTCAGATTTAAAATATTTATATTGCCGTGCCGAACATTCACAATCAGAGATAATAAATGATAAACTGATATGATGTATACATTTTGTAATTCATAAGACTTCAGTATTTTGTTACTTACTGTCAATGTTGTCTCAATGGAATTGAATCGGTCCAAAGCTGTGAGAATCCTCTTTTGGAACTATTGGTTCTTAGTCCCCAAAAGTGCGCCACCATTTTTTGTAGACGAGAGTCAATGAGAATAGCGTAGCTCTGAGAATATCAATGGCTCTGTCGTCTATAACTCAGTAAGTTGCACCGGAGCTAGTGCAGAAAATGACTTGTTTCACTCCTTATTCCAACAGTCAATTTGTGAAAGAAAGACAAGTTGTAGTTATATTATTTGGGACGAATATTCTTATCAATACATTTTCTACATACCCAATGAAATGATTTGACACACACTGTCCAGATTTTGTGGGTTTTTAACTTATCCGCGAACAAAGCTCTGATCTCATCTGGGATTGCAGAACTACGAGTTACCTGGATGTAACTCCAGTTCTATGAGTACCTGCTCCGCCCGCTAACGGGCTTCGCTATTGGTTTACCCCTTCGAGGCCCGCCTCGGTGCCTGAGAAAAAAAATTCAGCTCACCTGCTCCATAGGAGTGGGTAGCATATTCACCACCTATAAAGCCTCAGTGCTGCCAATGCTCATCCCCCTTTGAAACTCAGCATCTCACACTCGAGGCCAGCTGGGCAGGCTGTTTGAGGGCTATGCACGTACTCATAGAAATGGAGTTACATCTAGGTAACTAGTAGTTCTATTTTGTATGTGCTCTGCCCTCTAACAGGCTTCGCTATTGGTTTACCCCTAAGGCGAAGGCTGTTAGGGATGGATGCATTCTCAGGTGGCCCCAGACCACACAGTTCCATCCAAAAAACCAAGAGAAACCCATCCACACATTAGGGCGAGCACAGCCAGACTGCGTACCCCGCTCCAGGTCATGGCACAAAGAAGCAACACAAAACACAAGCTGTTGTCAGAAGGGGACCCCACCGATAGGGCCCCTTTCCAGACTGAATGGGAAGGCTTGCTAGCCTCTATCTTCCAATGAGAAATCCCCACACACCAGAGTGCATCGCCTCAGGTCATGGCGCAACACAGAAACAGAAGACAAGTCAATGTTGGAAGGACCCCAACATCGATGTTCGAATGGTGGGCCTGCCAGGCCGCCCAACACTGTCTGCAGATCTCATTGCAGGATTACACGAGGGGGTGACTTCTGGCTGTGAGGTGGTAAAACTGGTCATGTCCAGTTGCAATCGCGGCAGCAAACACCCCCAGAGTGGATGCTGCGTGGCCCCGCTTGAAGAATATTAAAGGAAATCCCGCACCCCTTAAAGGGGCATGAGCGCGGGTTCAGGCCTCTCGCTTGACACCAGCCAACAAACGCACAAACTCACCCAGGACTGATATGGCTCGTGAGTTGAAAGGCAGTTGGTTCTATGGTCTCCGATAGCCTGGGTCCTCCTGCAACGCCCCTCCCTCTATGGGAGGTGTCGACCGGGGGGCCTTGCCCAAAAGGCTGAAAGGCTAATGACAGCAGTACTTCCTCTCTGCATTCCCAAGCACATGACCTGATGACTGACTCACCATGGACGGCGGGGACACAGCAATTTCTAAGTTAAGCGAGAGCTCTTCCTGACGTTTAACTACCGAAACATTAGTGTCCAGAAACACTTGTGTAAACCTCCCACCACTTGTCTTTGGGATGCACGGTGAACGTTGTGTGACATCTCAGGAGCTGTGGAGCCAAAATGGTGGGCAGCTCCACTTCTGCGCAACCCAGAAGAAGATGGAGCATGCTGAGGTGTACTAACCACGCCACTGGAGCCAGCCCAGCAAGGAGTGTTAGGAATTGCTTGCAATTTGCATCGGTTCATGTACGTTTCCTCATTGGTACTGCATCAGGATGAAACAAGTGAATCGAATCAAAGGATTTGGCTTGAACCCACCCGCCAGTGTATGATGGGAGGGTGTCACCGTCAGAATTCAGATTAGCCACATTTTTGATCGTTTACTACCCCCGTGGGTAGAACAAGGCAAACTTTGCCGGCGCTTAGCTAGCCAGTGTTTCATAAACAGGCAATAGCTGGCGAAGAGCCGATCTGTGTCGAGTGGAAATGTCGAGAAAACACGAGCCTCTCGCACCGTGTCCCTCTTATTCACCCCATTAACGGAAGGGAGAGCCACTCTGCTTCCCCCGGTAGGGTGTCCCAATGATCATGAATGCTAACATCTGAAACAGCCAGTGTGTCAGAGTGTCTAGCATGAGAACTTAACGACCCGAAGGGCCATATTTTTCGGAAGAAGGAGCATACTGAGGTGAACTAACCATGCCGTTGGAGCCAGCCTAGCGAGCAGTGTTACGAAGTTTCTGGCAATCTGCATCAGTTCGGGAACATTTCCTCACTGGTGCTGCATCAGGATGAAACGCGAGCCAAATTGAAGGATTTGGCGTGAACCCACCTGCCGCAGTATGACAGTAGGGTATCACCTTAAGATTTCAGATTAGCCACATTGTTTGAGGGTGTACTACCCCCGCGGGTAGAACAACGCAAACCTCGCCAGCGGTTAGCTGGCCAGCGTTTCATAAACAGGCTATAGCTGGTGAAGCGCTGATATGCAGATCTGTGTTGAGTTGAAATGTTGAGAAAACACGAGCCTCACGCACCGTGTCCCTCTTATTATCCCCATCAATGGAAGGGAGAGCCACTCTGCTTCCCCCTGGTAAGGTGTCACAAATGACCATGAATGCTAACATCTGAAACAGCCAGTGTGTCAGTGTGTTTAGCAGGAGAATCATAACGATCCTGAAGCCATACACAAATAACACTTTATTTGTAAACTTTCCAGAAGCAGGGCAACCAGAAGCTGCACCCCTGGTGCGGCCCTGGCAAGGCTGTGGTGGCGGTAGATGGGGCAGGATCCCGCAGATGGCCGGTCCTCTGAAGACCTGTGAGGGCGGCTGCTGAGCGAAGGTGCAACATCTTCGGACACACTACCCGGGGCCGTGGTCATCACTTCGGTTGGACCAGCAGGCCGATGGTGAAGTCGTCACTCGAGCACGGAAGGGAGCTCGTCGTCCTGGAAGAGGGCCACTGCTAAGGCTTCAGACGGACCGCCACTGCCGGCTCTCACTGCGTACAAACCGGAGCTGCCGCTCACGCTCCTCCCGGGGGGAGCACTTGCACAGGAAGCAGCCTCTGCCTGGTGCCGCCAGCCCAGACAAATGAGAAGTATCGTACTGTCCGAGGGCACCATGGGGAAGACATATTGAAGACAAACTTAATCCATATCTTTCGCGACACAATATTCGCGAGAGTCCAAACTTTCATCAGGCTGAGTGAAAAAGGGAGACGAGCATTGGCAGCACCGAGGCTTTATAGGAGGTGAGTATGCTACCCACTCCTATGGAGCAGGTGAGTTCAATTTTCTTTCTTAGGCCCCAAGGCGGGGCCTCAGAGGGGTAAACCAATAGCGAAGCCCATTAGAGGGCGGAGCACGTATGAAATAGAACCGTGTCTTCAGTTACCCTTTAGGATAATTGGAAAACACGTCAATAAAAGAAAATAATTGAGAACGAGCCAGGACTATGCTAATTGTCATAAAGGGACGTGTCTGTGCCCCCCCCGCCAATACCCTGTTCTAGCACCGGGCCTGGAAAACATTTTCAAATGTGTGATGCATATTAATTTGCTACATATGATCCATTTTTTCGAAAAATTGCCAAAGAATTTTCTGAGTGCAACCTTTAAAGTAGAATACTGCTATTAAGCATGAAAATCTTTATTTCATCGCTTACATCAAATTTCTTTATTGATATGAGAAGCAAACATTCAAATTAGCAGGGATGGGGGTGATTTGCATAAACTATGCAAATTAGGTGTCCAAGATGGCCGCCGCAAAGGGGCATATCATTACAATTTCAAAACACCATACCTCAGTAACTAATAGACATATCAACTTCTTATTTTGCACACAGGTCACAGGTTGCCTGATCCAGCATCTGGGCTAAACCACTTAAAGTTGGATACTTTCACAAAATGCAAAGGTTTTTTGAAATTTAGCTCTTGACTTGAATTCTCTACCTCTTTATATATTCAGCACCCCCTGAAATTAAAAGAGTACCAAAAGGGCCATTTTTTTTGTTTTGGTTCAGGACAACCATCATGCTGTAAACTATTTATGTTCCAAACTTGATTAAAATCGGACTAGCATTTTTTGAGAAATGGCACCTGAAAAATGTGGAAATGGTAATGGTTTTTTAGCGGTAATCTACCTTAACGGGGTGAACTAGCAACGCCTGATAGTGTGAAGTGTTTTCGGAGTGAAAGTATTGTAAATTTGTAAAAACAATTGAGCACAAGTCAGGACTTATACAAAACCCAAAACCAGTGAAGTTGGCACATTGTGTAAATCGTAAATAAAAACAGAATACAATGATTTGCAAATCCTTTTCAACCTATATTCAATTGAATACACTGCAAAGACAAGTTACTTGATGTTCGAACAGATAAACTTTGTAATATTAGCTCATTTGGAATTTGATGCCTGCAACATGTTTCAAAAAACCTGGCACAAGTGGCAAAAAAGACTGAGAGAGTTGAGGAATGTTCATCAAACACTTATTTGGAACATCCCACAGGTGAACGGGCTAATTGGGAACAGGTGGGTGCCATGATTGGGTACAAAAGCAGCTTCCCTGAAATGCTCAGTCATTCACAAACAAGGATGGGGCGAGGGTCACCACTTAGTGAACAAATGCGTGAGCTGATTGTCAAACAGTTTAAAAACAACATTCCTCAACAAGCTATTGCAAGAAATTTAGGGATTTCATCATCTACGGTCCATAATATCGTCAAAAGGTTCAGAGAATCTGTAGAAATCACTGCACGTAAGCGACAAGGCCAAAAACCAACATTGAACACCCGTGACCTTCGATTCCTCAGGCGGTACTGCATCAAAAACCGACATCAGTGTGTAAAGGACATCACCACATGGGCTCAGGAACACTTCAGAAAACCACTGTCAGTAACTACAGTTCGTCGCTACATCTGCAAGTGCAAGTTAAAACTCTACAATGCAAAGCAAAAGCCATTTATCAACAGCACCCAGAAACGTCACCAGCTACGCTGGGCCCAAGCTCATCTAGAATGGACTGATGCAAAGTGGAAAAGTGTTCAGTGGTCTGAGGAGTCCACATTTCAAATTGTTTTTGGAAACTGTGGACGTCGTGTCCTCCGGACCAAAGAGGAAAAGAACCATCCGGACTGTTATAGGCGCAAAGTTCAAAAGCCAGCATCTGTGATGGTATGGGGGTGTATTAGTGCCCAAGGCATGGGCAACTTACATATATGTGAAGGCACCATTAATGGTGAAAAGTACATACAGGTTTTGGAGCAACATATGTTGCCATCCAAGCAAGGCCTTTTTCATGGACGCCCCTGCTTATTTCAGCAAGACAATGCCAAGCCACATTCTGCACGTGTTACAACAGCATGGCTCCGTAGTAAAAGAGTGCGGGTACTAGACTGGCCTGCCTGTAGTCCAGACCTGTCTCCCATTGAAAATGTGTGGCGCATTATGAAGCGTAAAATACGACAACGGAGACCCTGAACTGTTGAACAACTTAAGCTGTACATCAAGCAAGAATGGGAAAGAGTTCCACCTGAAAAGCTTCAAAAATTGGTCTCCTCAGTTTACTGAGGAGTCGTTAAAAGGAAAGGCGATGTAACACAGTGGTAAAAAGGCCCCTGTGCCAACATTTTTGCAATGTGTTGCTGCCTTTAAATTCTAAGTTAATGATTATTTGCAAAAAAAAAAAAAAGTTTCTCAGTTTTAAGATTAAACATCTTGTCTTTGCAGTGTATTCAATTGAATATAAGTTGGAAAGGATTTGCAAATCATTGTATTCTGTTTTTATCTACGATTTACATAACGTGCCAACATCACTGGTTTTGGGTTTTGTAATTGTTTTAAGGGAATGTATCTGTACCCCCCAATTTCTGGTTCTGGTGCCGGCCCTGGGTAATGATAATTATCTTTTTCTTCTTTTTCAATTTTTCTTCTAATTATTATTATTATTAATATTATTATTATTATTATTACGAATTGCTTGTCGTCCATACCAGCCAATTGTAACTATAGGTGCTTCAATGTACGGTAGGCGTGCATAGAAAAACGACCCACAATTGTCACTCATTTAGTTAGTGATTTTCTATTGGCTGTATCGCGATGGGGGGTTAAGTCCACACACAGGCTGTTCCATGCGTTTCTGATTCCCTTACAGCCAAAGCGGGGACTGCTTTAAGGGCAGCAGTTGAAGCAGCGCTACTGTGGGAATACTGCCACACACTGTTCGTTCCATATCCGCCCGCTCACCACAGTTCTGCAATAACTACATCACGTCGCTCGTTGCCACGCTCAGTTGCTTGGATTCGGATGTTGGAGGAAATGGCCGAATTTAAACTGACCGTTACGTCTTTGATTACTGCCTGCTTGCATGCTGGATTATAAAAGTCGACTGTTTCAACTGGAGAGCTGGGTCTTATCCATACGGGGAAATTCGTGGAACGTGCACAAGGGGAATTTCTTCAATTCAATTTCAGCAATTTCTTTGACTAGGCCTATTTGATTTCTTTTTGTGCCGTGGTGCAAAATTTGATACCGATTCTCCTTGCAGCGAGGAAAGGTTTGTGTGGTGAACTGGAGCCGTTTTTGTCGAATGTGAAATAATCAAGATATCATTTTCCCCTTTCCCCTTCCCTAACCTTTAATATGACTTCTCTCTCTGGGAATAAAGACCGAGGGACAATCAGAAGCCGCAAATATGGGGTAGGCTAATAATAATAATATAATAATAATAATAATAATAATAATCTCGGTATGCCTAGTAACACAAGTATCGGCTTCTCCGCAAAATGCGGGGCGCTAGTTTTTTACATCCGATTTTGATTTCACCTTATAGTTATGGCCAAGTCAGTATGATCGAGACAAATGTGTGTTTGAACTGGGAGGCAATGCCGGTTATCATATTATTGCTTTGATATTTCTTGGCTATAACCAGCTGTTCATGCATTGTTCTTACTGTCGTTGTGTTTCCTACCGACAGATCACTGATGCTTTTCCCACGAAATCAGCCTCATTTTCTCCCGAGACATGGTACCGTAAAGCGTACGAAGAATCCCGGAATGGTAGCCGCCCCGCACCCGAGGGTGCAGGATCCATGCCCGGTTCGTCTGGCACACCATCCCCTGGATCTGGCACATCCTCTCCCGGCTCATTTTCTGGCTCCCCTGGTACCACATCCCCGGGAATCTGCGCGGGTTCTCCGGGGTCACTGGGTGGTTCCCCTGGTTTCGGCACCGGATCACCCGGCTCTGGAAGCGGCAGTTCGCCGGGGTCTGAAAGAGGAATTTGGTGCGAGAGCTGTACCGCAAGGCTTGTGGAACTGAAAAGGCAAGCGCTGAAACTGCTGATTCCCGGACCACTCTCTGTCAAGGTATGCGTTGCTACCTGAGCGTATTCCCAATGAAGTTTAATGTGAGGCGTCTTTCGGAAGATATTGGTTAGACGATTCCTAGGACCCAGTGGGAATAGCTTACGCTTTGCTTGGAAAATGGCTGGCAACCTCTGATACCCTCAAAATATTCCCACATATTCTGATTCCCACAAAATATCTTCGTTACAATTTTTTTTTTATTTTGAAAATACATTTTACATTACTATTCCAGTCATGACCGCGGGAAGTAGGGGTGCTGGAGGTGCTGTAGCACCCCCCGTTGGCGCAGCAGCGCCCAAAATGTATTAATCCAAAATTAAATAACTTAAATAAAATTCATGAAATTGATTCATATTCATTAGACAAGGTATAACTGTAACCTTAAGCCATGAATGACAGCACAATTTTTGTCATACTATGATTTAAATCATTGATTTCTATTTCCATGGCAGCAACAAAAATACTTATTTTTATTGAGGCTACGTGAACTCCGAGGGGACCTTGTTTCTAAGTGCGTTCTCCTAGTACAGGTGAGGAATTTGGATCTGAGTACAACTCCAATTCCGAAATAGTTGGGATAAAGTGTAAATTGTGAATAAACTCAAAATGCGATGGCTTTCAAATCACGCCAGCCAGTATTTTATTCACAATAGCATAACAAATGTTAAAACTGAGAAATTTTACAATTTCATCCTCAAAATGAGCTTATTTCAAATTTGATGGCTGCCAAAGATCTCAAAAAAGTTGGGACAGGGGCCTGTTAACCATGGTGGAGCATCCCCTCTTCTATTTAACACAGAGTGGAGGTGTCTGGGCATTGAGGAGACAAGTTTCTTGAGTTTAGACATTGGAATTTGATCCCACTCTTGTTTAATACAGGCTTCCAGCTGCTTGAGAGCTTTGGTTCTCCTTTGATGGACTTTTCCTTAAATTATGCGCCAAATGTTCTCAATCTGTGAAAGATCAGGACTGCAGACAGGCCAGTTCAGCACAAAGACTGTTCTACTATGAAGCCATGCTGTTGTAATAGCTGCAGTATGTGGTTTTGCATTGTCCTGTTGAAATACACAACGCCTTCCTTGGAATTGATGTCATCTGGAGGGGAGAATATGTTGCTATAAAACCTTGATATACTTTTCAGCATTCATGATGCTTTTAAAAACTTGCAAGTGTCCCTCACCATATGCGCTAATCCATCCCCATACCATCAGATGCGCTGGCTTTTGAACTGAACGCTGATAACAGGAGGGGTGGTCTTTCTCCTCTTTAGCCCCGGAGGACACAACTCCTTGATTTCCAACAAGAACGTCAAATTTGGACTTTGCTGACCGCAGAACACTTTGCCACTTTGCTACAGTCCATTTTAAATGAGCCTTGGCCCACAGAACACGGCCGCGCTTCTGGATCATGCTCAACAATAGCTTCCTTTTTGCATGATAGGGTTTTAGGTGGCATCTCTGGATGGCACGGTGGACTGTGTTTACAGACAGTGGTTTTTTGAAGTATTCCTGGGCCCAATTAGTAATGTCAATGACAGAATCATGCAGGTCAGTGATGCAGTGGCGTCTGAGGGCCCGAAGATCACGGGCATCCAGTAAAGGTCTTCGGCCTTGTTCCTTATGCACAGAGATTTTTCCAGTTTCTCTGAATCTTTTGATGATGCTATGCACTGTCGATGATGAGACCTTCAAAGCCTTTGCAACTTGACGTTGAGGAACATTGTATTCCACAAGTATTCCACAATTTTTTTTACACAAGTCTTCATGGGTTGGAGAGCCTCTGGCCATCTTTACTTCTGAGAGACTCAGCCTCTTTAAGACATCCCTTTTATAGCCAATCATGTTACACACCTGATGGCAGTTAATGTTATTACTTGCTAAATGTTCTTTCAGCAGCTTCTGTAATATATTATTTGCTTTTTCAGCTCTTTTTTTGCCTGTGTCCCAACTTTTTTGAGTCCTGTTGCAGCCAGAAAATTTGAAATGAGCTCATTTTGTGGATAAAAATGTAAAATGTCTCAGTTTCAACATTTGAAATATTATCTATGTTCTATTGTAAATAACATATTGGCTTGTGATCTGGAAGTCATTGCATTTTGATTTTATTCACAATTTACACTTTGTCCCAACTATTTTGGAATTGGGGTTGTATAATGAACTACAAAACCCAAAACCAGTGAATTTGGCATGTTGTGTAAATCGTAAATAAAAACAGAATAGAATGATTTGCAAATCCTTTTCAACCTATATTCAATTGAATACACTGCAAAGACAAGTTACTTAATGTTCGAACAGGTAAACTTTGTAATTTTTTGCAAATATTAGCTCATTTGGAATTTGATGCCTGCAACATGTTTCAAAAAACCTGGCACAAGTGGCAAAAAAGACTGAGAGAGTTGAGGAATGCTCATCAAAAACTTATTTGGAACATCCCACCAGTGAACGGGCTAATTGGGAACAGGTGGGTGCCATGATTGGGTATAAAAGCAGCTTCCCTGAAATGCAAAGTCATTCACAAACTAGGATGGGGCGAGGGTCACCACTTAGTGAACAAATGCGTGAGCTGATTGTCGAACAGTTTAAAAATGACATTCCTCAACGAGCTATTGCAAGAAATTTAGGGATTTCATCATCTATGGTCCGTAATATCGTCAAAAGGTTCAGAGAATCTGGAGAAATCACTGCATGTAAGCGACAAGGCCGAAAACCAACATTGAATGCCCGTGACCTTTGATCCCTTAGGCGGTACTGCATCAAAAACCGACATCAGTGTGTAAAGGACATCACCACATGGGCTCAGGAACACTTCAGAAAACCACTGTCAGTAACTACAGTTCGTCGCTACATCTGCAAGTGCAAGTTAAAACTCTACAATGCAAAGCGAAAGCCATTTATCAACAGCACCCCGAAACGCCGCTGGCTTCGCTGGGTCCCAGCTCATCTAAGATGGACTGATGCAAAGTGGAAAAGTATTCTGTGGTCTGGGGAGTCCACATTTCAAATTGTTTTTGGAAACTGTGGACGTCGTGTCCCCCGAACCAAAGAGGAAAAGAACCATCCGGACTGTTATAGGCGCAAAGTTCAAAAGCCAGCATCTGTGATGGTATGGGGGTGTATTAGTGCCCAAGGCATGGGCAACTTACACATATGTGAATGCACCATTAATGCTGAAAGGTACATACAGGTTTTGGAGCAACATATGTTGCCATCCAAGCAACGCCTTTTTCATAGACGCCCCTGCTTATTTCAGCCAGACAATGCCAAGCCACATTCTGCACGTGTTACAACAGCATGGCTCCGTAGTAAAAGAGTGCGGGTCCTAGACTGGCCTGTCTGTAGTCCAGACCTGTCTCCCATTGAAAATGTGTGGCGCATTATGAAGCATAAAATACGACAACGGAGACCCTGAACTGTTGAACAACTTAAGCTGTACATCAAGCAAGAATGGGAAAGAGTTCCACCTGAAAAGCTTCAAAAATTGGTGACCACTGTTCCCAAACGTTTACAGACTGTCGTTTAAAGGAAAGGCGATGTAACACAGTGGTAAAAAGGCCCCTGTGCCAACTTTTTTGCAAAGTGTTGCCGCCTTTAAATTCTAAGTTAATGATTATTTGCAAAAAAAAAAAAAAAAGTTTCTCAGTTTGAACATTAAACATCTCGTCTTTGCAGTGTATTCAATTGAATATCAGTTTAAAAGGATTTGCAAATCATTGTATTCTGTTTTTATCTACGATTTACATAACGTGCCAACTTCACTGGTTTTGGAGAAAAGGCTAAATTTTCTGAGAAAATTTGTGTGCTTGCTTCAGCGAGAAAAGTTGAAGCAGTTGGCTAATAAAATGAAGGTGCTTGGAAACTGAGAGGCAAAGGAAATTGCTGAAGAAATGTTGAAAAAAATGTCAACACAACACTTTAAAGCTGAATGTAATTGTTTAATGAATTCCGACTTTTCAGCTGCATCATGACGGAGTCCTCTCCGCTTCAACCCAGCTGTAAAAAAATATAAAAATATGGTGAATTGGAGTCAGTGAGGTTGATGCATCTCTCTATGGCTCTGTGCATATCTCAGGCAATGCAGTGCATGCTGAAAAATTAGCTTTATGGCGGAGCCAACATGGCAAGCTCCAGTGGCAGCTGTTGTTGCTTATAGCTCATTGTCAGTGTCTCCCTCAGTCCGGAATTGTACAACGCTGACCTCGCCAAGTAGTGAAATGCTACTATTCGCAACTCTCTGTTAATTTCTGTGGAATAAATGGACACTTGGTTATAGGGCAGTGGACTATATGTAGTGTACATTTATGGAATATGCACTTGAGGTCTGTAATGATTTTGTGGAGAGATAAAGGCTATTATTAATAACCACTTTATTTTGTTTGTCTTGATAATCTATTAATCAGACTACATTTTAAAGGATAATCACTCAGACTATCCATTTTTTACACGAGATAAAAACATGTATGCAGAAGCCGCACTGATAACAAAGAACTGTACATAACACAATAGAACATTTTCCCAACCAAATATTTTAATTTTCAGCTTATTATGACGAAGGAGACCTTGTCAAAATTTGGTACCAAGGAAATGTCTGCTCAATTTTTTTAACACTTCATTTTGTTGAAGCACACTATGACATGGTGAAAAAACCAAAAAGAAAATCTGTTGGGAATTTTTTTTTTTGAAAATTTGATATTTTTGAAATTTGCCATTTTGACATATTGCAACCTAACTGGTGGTCAAAGAATTTCCCAAAAGATTCCTCTTTGGCACCACGTTGCTCTTTCATGCCGATAAAAAGCTATTTGTATCTTGGTCTCTGATGATATGAAATTTTGAGGAGATACTGATGGACACCATAAGCATCGCAGAATGTAAGGACCTAATCCTCCCAGCCGGGGAGTAAGTTAAGTGAATAAGACATTTTGGAGAGCACCTGAAAGCCTTCGGTAATCAGCTCAACTGTGGTCTAGCCCAGTTCTGTGAACAAGCTTTCGAAGCGGTACATGCTGACTTTGCCAGGTTTTGGGGCTATCACTAAGTTTCCTTTGTCCTTAACAATCTCTTTGGTCAAAGACTATCACAAACTGTAAAGAAGTACAATGCCTCACATTTGTGAATGTTTCATTGAACGCTATTGTGAGGTACAGTTCAGGAACCACTCGCAAGAGACAGGAATCCAAAAAATGTATGCCTTTAATGGGGTCCGAGTCAAAGCCAAAAAACACAGGAATTGCCAAGCCACAATACGAAATCCAAAAACAGTGTCGACTAGACAGGCAGGGGTCAGAAACAGTAAGACAGATGAGCACAGGTACAAACACAATAAGCAAAAAGTCATAGTTGATGGGCAAAGCCAAGGGTCATACATAGGGCATCCAAACACAGAAATCATGGTCATAGAAAAATGGGTAAAAATCCAGAAAGACAAAAACAATACAAAAAGGGCAATGGCAAGAATCGAAGTCTGTTGGACTTAACGAAATGAACCAATCGCGAAAACCAGTAGAATGCAAAAGGAGGCTTTATTTCTGAAGGGGGAAACTCCCCAACAGAGCTGGCAGCAGTACAGTGTCCGCAATCCAAAAATCTGAGTCCATTGGGCGAAATCCAGAGTCATACACAGGGCACCAATCACAAAACCGTTGTCAGACACAAGAGGTCGAAAAACAAGAATTCAGCAAAGGTACAGGGAATAGGCAAAAATCGGTGTCTAGGGCGGTCCAATCAGAAAGATAAATCACAATGAATCAAGGCGAAAACAAGCGTGGCACAGGAAACAAGAAGAACGATCTGACAAGAAAGTGAACCAAACAGACATCTTATATACACATCCGGGAGAACACATAATCAGGGAGAACAGGTGCAATCAATGATAACAATAATCAGGGAGTGACACATTAGGAATAAACTACTTACATGAATTTGGCTGTAGCCAAAACGCAGACAGGGATCACAAGACAAACCTCTGAACAGAACAGCTCCGGTCAAGGAGTACTAAAGTGTATAGATTTGAGAAAGGAAAGCACAAAGTATTTGTGGAGAACCACAGAAAATCGCAGCAGAGATGATAGGGAAAGGCAAGGAGGCGGAGACTAGAATAGGGCGAATGCTGAGAGATCGTTAGTCAATTAGTAAGTGCAGCTATACAATCCAGAGTGCTTGTTAGTAAGTTAGTCCAAATATACAGGGTTAGTGTTGGTTAGTAATTTGCAAAAACAATGAACTGTTAGTATGTGTTAGTAAGATAGTCAAGAGAGAGGAAGGAAGAACAAGAGATAATGAAAGAAGATTGAAACCCAGAAACCAATAAATCACCCGAATGAGTGGCACACTAGACAAGGGGCCGTGAGCCAAGATACACACATGACAAGACAGGGGAGATAAAGTGCAAAGCATGGAAACATGGCATGGGAAATGTACATGGCAATGAAAACAAAACCTGGCATGGAGACTAAGAAACTAAAACATGAAATATAATAAAACATGAATCTAATTACCAATACACAATACACAATCCTAGAATGGTCGACATAAGCAATGGTCAAGAATGCGCAGGTCAGTCAAATAATGGCACAAGGCCAGCCACAGAACTAAACATGGGCATGGCAAAAAACATGGAACATAGCATGGCAGAAATGGAATCACAACAGTACCCCCCTCCCTACGAATCGCCACCGGGCCATTCAACCTGATGGTCTGGGGTGGATAGCATGAAAGTCTCTGATCAAGTCTTTATCCAGATTGTCCCGGGATGGCACCCAACTGCGATGTTCCGGTCCTAAACCCTCCCAGTCCACGAGGTACTGCAGTCCTCTGCCTGGACGACGACAGTCCAGGAGTGCACGGACCGTGAAGGCTTCGCCTCTGTCCGGACGGGTGGTGGGGGATCAGGTCCAGAGGACAGGGGGTGGGGGGTAACTGCAGGCTTAATTTGGGACACGTGGAAGGTGGGATGTATGCGTCTCATCGACAGGGGGCGACGGAGGCAAACAGCAGTGAGACTTATGACTTTTTTTATGGTGAATGGACGCAAAAACTTAGGGAAAAGCTTGCCCCCATTACCTCTTAGGGGAATGTCCCTTGAAGACAGCCACACACGCTGCCCAGGTCGGTACGTGGGGGCGGATGTGCGTCTCGTTGGCCTGGTCCTTCATCCTGGAGACCGACCTGAGCAGGGCCTGGCAGGTGGCAATTCAGGTGCGTCTGCATCTGCGCACAAACTCACGGGCTGAGGGGATGGCTACCTCCTCCTCCTGAGACGGGAACAAAGGGGGCTGGTAGCCTAGGCGGGCCTTGAGGGGGGAAACGCCGGAGGCAGCAGAGGTGTGGCTGTTCAGGGCGTATTCCACCCACTGCAACTGATGGCTCCAGGAGGAAGGGTTCCTAATGCATAAACATCTTAACATATTTTCCACAGACTGGTTAGCTCGCTCGGTCTGGCCGTTAGTTTGGGGGTGAAAACCTGATGATAAAATAACAGAAGTGCTAAGTGCCTTACAAAATTATTTCCGGAAAAGGGCAGTGAATTGGGGGCCGCGATCGGAAGTGATGTCAGTAGGTATTCCATGAAGTCTAATAACGTGTTGAATGATAAGGTTGGCGGTGTCTTGAGCGGAAGGGAGTTTGGTGAGGGAGACTAAGTGAACGGCTTTGAGAATCTGTCTAATATGGTGAGAATGGTGGTGTGGTGATTGGAAGGGGGAAGGCCTGTGATGAAATCCAGTGCAATGTGGGACTAGGGACGATGTGGTGTAGGAACGGGCTGAAGCAAACCTTGAGGGGCCGGTGTGAAGCTTTTGCCTGGGCGCAGACCGAGCAAGCAGCTACAAAACCCTGAACATCTTGAGCCATTTCTGGCCACCAAAATCTTTGTAGGATAAAGTCTTTGGTTCGGCGTACCTCTGGATGGCAGGACAGCATGGAGGAGTGACCCCATTCCAGGACCTTGGGGCGCAAGGCAGCTGGAACATATAAACAGTTAGTGGGGCAAGCACTAGGGGTAGCAGCATTAGCTTGGGCTTCCTTGACCTCCTTTTCAATATTTAGACACAGGGCATTAATAAACGCTTCCGTAGGGAGGATGGTTTCATGGCATGGTTCCTCTTCTTTGATCTCAAAACAGCGTGAGAGAGCATCAGGTTTGACATTTTGACTTCCTGGTCTATAGGCAATGTGAAAGTTGAAGCGAAAAAAGAATAATGCCCACCTGGCTTGTCGTGGGTTGAGTCTCTAGGCTGTTTGGAGGTACTTCAAATTCTTATGGTCTGTCCAGACAATAAAGGGCACTTTGGATCCTTCCAGCCACTGCCTCCATTCCTCCAAGGCTAACTTCACCACCAACAGCTCCCGGTTGCCGATGTCATAGTTCCTTTCTGCTGAGCTGAGGCGGCGAGAGAAGAAGGCACATGGATGGATCTTCCCATCCTCCGTGGACCTCTGGGATAGGATGGCTCCAGCTCCAATATTGGAAGGCGTCCACTTCGACGATGAACTGGAGCTCTGGGTTGGGAATAGCGAGGATGGGTGCAGATGTGAATTGGGTCTTTAATTCACTGAAGGCGTTCTCTGCTTTCTCGGACCAAAGAAATCTGGACTTGGAGGAGGTGAGAGCAGTAAGAGGAGCAGCAACAGAGCAATAGTTCCTGATGAACCGTCGGTAAAAATTGGCAAAGCCCAAAAAACGGTGGAGTGACTTACGGTCCTCTGGTCGGGGGCCACTTGGTGACAGCCTCCACTTTCACTGGGTCCATACGAATGGTGCCTGGATAGATAATGTAACCCAGAAAAGTAGTTGTTTCTACAAAAAACTCACATTTTTCGGCCTTCACGAATAGTCGGTTCTCCAGGAGGCAACGGAGCACTTGGTGCACATGCTTACCATGGTCCTCCTGGGACTCTAAAATCAAAATATCGTCAAGATAAACAAAAACAAACTTATTTATTATATCCCGTAGGACATCAATTACAAGACTCTGAAACACAGCTGGAGCAATGGTAAGGCCAAAAGGAAGAACCAGGTACTCCCAGTGCCCAGTGGGAGTGTTAAAAGCAGTCTTCCATTCATCCCCCTCTCTGATGCGCACCAGGTGATACACATTACGTAAATCCAGTTTTGTGAAGACTTTGGCTCCTTGCAGGAGATCAAAGCTGTATTCATGAGCGGGAGAGGGTAGCGGTTCTTGATGGTTATTTCGTTGAGACCCCGATAATCAATATAAGGTCTTAGCGATCCGTCCTTATTAGACACAAAGAAAAAACCAGCAGCAGCAGGGGACGATGATGGCCGACTGATGCCAGCAGCAAGGGACTCTGATAGATACTTCTCCATGGCCTGAGTCTCTGGTCGAGAGAGGGAATAAAGTTGGCCTCTAGGGGGCATCGTACCTGGCTTCAGGTCAATGGTACAATCGTATGGACGGTGAAGAGGTAAACTGGTGGCCCGGGATTTGGAGAACACCTCCTTGAGGTCATGGAACTCTAAAGGGACCTTCTCTCGGTCTGGAATCTCTTCCGGAGAGGGGTTATGTTGAGGTTCGAGGGCGTTGTGGAGGCATGTCAGAGAGCAGTTAGGGCTCCAGCCCTAAATTTCATTATTACGCCAGTCGATATTGGGGAGGTGCTTGGCCATCCATGGGTGTCCCAAAACGATAGGTGCATGGGGTGAATGGAGGAGGAATAACTGAATGGTTTCATGGTGGTTACCTGAGATCTTGAGTCTGATGGGGCTGGTCACATGGGTGATCTGGGCTATTTTCTGGTAACAGTGAATTGGCCACTCGGTCCGGAAAGATGTTTTCGGTCGGAATCCCCCAGTCACGGGCCAGCTCCACATCGATCAGGTTCTCCTCTGCCCCAGTATCAATGAGAGCCGTGGTGGAATTACTCTCTCCTCCCCATTCCAAAATCACTGGTAGGCACGTGCGGCTCCTGGACTCCCGAACTGGCGTCATCCCAATCATAGCTCCATTCCTGGCACCAGGGGGAATCTTCTTGTTGGGACAATGAGCAATGTGATGTCCCCCCTTGCCACAGTAGAAGCAAGCCCCCTCTCTGCGACAGCAGTCCTTCTCCTCCGCGGGGATGCGTGTACGACTCAGTTGCATGGGTTCCACCTCAGGAGAAGGGTTTCCGCCAGGAGGGGGCGGTAGTGGTGGAGTGGTTTGGAAGCGATGGACTGGCTGACTGCGGGGAACGGACCGTCTACGTTCTTCTAATTGAGCATCCACTCGTATAGCTAAGTCGACCAAATCATCCAATCCCTCCAGTAGTTTACGTGGAACTAGCTCGTCTTTTATAGCTTCAGAGAGCCCGTTAAAAAAGGCGTCATACAAAGCTCTCCGCCCCCACCTGCTGTTGGTTGCCAGGGTCTGGAAATCGATTGCGTGGTCGGCCACAGAACGTACTGTACGCAGGGTAGATCTGCTTCCCATGCAGCCGTAGTCCACTGCTTGGCTCTGCTGAAGGCTAAAGATGAGGTCACACTGGGTAAGGAATGCTCGACATGACCCAGGGCTGCCATCGTACCTTTCAGGTGGAGGCAGGCGTGGTTCGCAGACAGGCAGTGGTGGAGCGGGGGCAGGCACAGGCATGGCGTGGACAGCAGGCTGGGGAGCATGCAGCAGCAGTGAATCTTGCCCTGAGCGAGTGAGGTCCGCCATCTGGGGACTCATAGTCTGCATGTGTTGCATGAGAGCGCGAAGCTGACACCCTTGAAACTCGAGCTGAATTCCCTATTATTTAACTGCCTCCTGCAGAGGCTGGTTCGTCGCTGGCTCCATCAAGGTCAGATCATAATGTTGGGCTTTACGAAATGAACTAATCGCGAAAACCAGTAGAATGCAAAAGGAGGCTTTATTTCTGAAGGGGGAAACCCGCCAACAGAGTGGCAGCAGTACAATGTCCGCAATCCAAAAATTACCAGGTTTTGGGGCTATCACTATGTTAAGGACAAAGGAAACTATCTCTTAGGTCAAAGACTAACACAAACTGGAAAGAAGTACAATGCCTCACATTTGTGAATGTTTCATTGAACGCTATTGTGAGGTACAGTTCAGGAACCACTCGCAAGAGACAGGAATCCAAAAAATGTATGCCTTTAATGGGGTCCGAGTCAAAGCCAAAAAACACAGGAATTGCCAAGCCACAATACGAAATCCAAAAACAGTGTCGACTAGACAGGCAGGAGTCAGAAACAGTAAGACAGATGAGCACAGGTACAAAAACAATAAGCAAAAAGTCATAGTTGATGAGCAAAGCCAAGGGTCATACACAGGGCATCCAAACACAGAAATCGTGGTCATACAAAAATGGGTCAAAATCCAGAAAGACAAAAACAATACAAAAAGGGCAATGGCAAGAATCGAAGTCTGTTGGGCTTTACGAAATGAACCAATCGCGAAAGCTAGTAGAATGCAAAAGGAGGGTTTATTTCTGAAGGGGGAAACCCCCCAACAGAGCTGGCAGCAGTACAATGTCCGCAATCCAAAAATCAGAGTCCATTGGGCGAAATCCAGAGTCATACACAGGGAACCAATCACAAAACCGTTGTCAGACAAAAGAGGTTGAAAAACAAGAATTCAGCAAAGGTACAGGGAATAGGCAAAACTCGGTGTCTAGGGCGGTCCAGTCAGAAAGATAAATCACAATGAATCAAGGCGAAATAAATCACCCGAATGAGTGGCACACTAAACAAGGGACCATGAGCAAAGATACACACATGACAGGACAGGGGAGACAAAGTGCAAAGCATGGAAACATGGCATGGGAAATGAACATGGCAATGAAAACAAAACATGGAATGGAGACTGCGAAACTAAAACATGAAAAATAATAAAACACGAATCTAATAACCAATACACAATCCTAGAATGGCCAGACATAAGCAATGGTCAAGAATGCGCAGGTCAGTCAAAACATGGCACAAGGCCAGGCACAGAACTGAACATGGGCATGGCAAAAAACATGGAACATGGCACAGCAGAAACGGAGTCACAACAAAGTCGGACAAACTAGTAGAAGAGAAACGATACTCAATGGCATACGAGGCGCTCTGCACAAAGAAATATTGATCAACGTTCTGACAAGAGCTGTGAGTGAAATGACTGCTTAAATACACACAGGGAAGGTCACATGCTATACAGGAATCAGGTGTCGTGAATCAGACTAATTACAATGGGAGAATCACATGAGGGAAGCCCTAACCACGAAAACTGGCGAAAGACAAAAAACGAACAGGAATCACACAAACCGCCTATGACATTTAAACAGCTCCGGTCCAGGAGTTCTACGTGCACAGATAACGAGCGCAGGAGAGTGATTATGCACGTGCGAGGGATCTCACTGAAACTCAGGAGAGGACAAAAACAGCTGAGCGAGAGGCAGAGATCAGAACAGGGCTATTGCTGAGAGGGAATTAGCCTAAATTAGTAGCTTAACATATTAACCTAAAGTGCTCGTTAGTAAGTTAGTAATCTTATATACATGGATTAGTTGTGTTAGTAGACTATGATACAAAATACAAATGTTAGTCTTGTTAGTAATCAGAACAGAAAGACGAAGGAAAAAAACGAGAATCGAAGGAATATTTTAAACACCGGAATTCATTTAAATCACCCAAAGTCAGTGGGCACGCAGACAGGGAAGACGGACTGAACCAACCAGATCACGAGACAAGGGAGAGAAGTGCAATGGAACTGAGAAATGGAATGAAAAAAAAACCTGAGTATTACAATAACAAAAAAGAATAAATAAAAGACAAAATCATGAACACAGAACCTGAACATAAACATGACCAAAATCCAGAACCATGACAGTCATAAGTGAATGAGACATTTTGGAAATCAGCTGGTTATTGCACAAGAATCCGGTGTCAGTTTTAATTCATGGCCATCTTCGAGGGTAAAGATTTTCCCTCCTTAAAGTACATATCCTAGGTGATTTAAAACATGAAATGCACTCAATTTTGAGATACTATATAGGATTTTTTTGTCACTTAACACATTTTAACCAAAATAACACATCAGTTAATGTCAGATATATCTGGTTTAATATCAGTATTTTAGGCAGAATTTGTCTGGCACGAAGAAAGCTTGCTATTTGAATCTCCCGGGCAAAATGACTCTCCTACGTCATGTGCGGTTCCCAGAGCCCATAGACGGTGCTGGTCATTCTGTTGATAGTGGATATGCTCGGAGGTTACATTATTGTTTAGGGTGTTTATTTTTGAGATTTTGGGCGTTATTTGAAGCATTTGAAGTATTCCGAGACAATATCATGGACAGACGGTGATTCCATATCAGATACACTGTTGTTTTGCTGCAATCGGTAAATGTTGGTGACTGCGCACTGATCAATGCAGGCACTGGGTCTCTCAGCGCCCTGGGTATGGGGGAACCGCAGGTGACATCATAAATCTGGATCAATATGGCTGAGCACTCCCTGGGGATTTTTCCAGAAGCTTCTGGTAATTTTCAAAAATTGTTCGAAACACGGTGTTATGGCCCCAATTTGTTATTACATTTACAACATAACAGCAACAGCAACAGCAACGGATGACAGACACAGTTTTAAAAACTTGAACACATTTAATTAACAGACAAAGACTAATACTAACCTACAACTAATAACCAAGATTGATTTACAAGAAAAACAGAAATATTTACAGTCCCTTTTTGTTGGGGTGGCTTGGTGATGTCCTGGGTAAGGAAAAAAAAATGCTCTAACACAGGCAAAAATCCACAAAAGAAACTTCACAGGTCTTGAACAGAAATGACAGGTCTGGTCACATGTATCCTTCTCCTTGCAATTTCTCCTACTACTTTACTGTCTCAATTCTACTCCTTATATACTCTTTTGCAGACCCCACCCACATTTAGACCTTTTTTTTAAATTTTCGGGGGCTTGCCCTGGACATGTCTGAAACATATCCAAACATAGCTCCAGTCTGAGCTGAATAAAAAAAAGGTAAATACTGCCATCTAGTGGCCTATATTCACATTACACCTCCATTCCAAAAGGGAAAAATTTTGACTCATAAAGGCAAAATTTTTCTTTTCAATACAAAATGGTTAAGTGGACACTTGTCTATATATACATATCATACAATATTCAAATAAACACGTGATATATATATATACATATTCAAACACGGGATAAGCAATCAGCAATTACATTGTCTGTACCCTTCACATACTTAATTTCCAAAACAAACTCCTGTAAAATCAAACTCCAATTCAACAATCTCTGATTCTTGTTTTTCATCTTACTCAAAAACATTAATGGATTGTGGTCTGTGTACACAACCATTAGCTTTTGCCCTGTACAAACATAAACATCAAAGTGTTGTAAAGATAGAACCAGAGCCAACAGCTCCTTCTCTATTGTGGAATAGTTCCTTTGGTGGCGATTGAACTTCCTGGAGAAGTATGCCACGGGATGCTCAATGTCATCAGAGTCACTTCTCTGTACGAGCACAGATCCACAAGCTTGGTCGCTAGCATCGACCGCGATGGAGAACGGTTTGTTGAAGTCAGGAGATTTGAACACGGGGAAGTGACACAGCAGAGACTTCAGGCGATCGAAGGCTCTCTGGCATGCATCATCCCAAGTGAACTTTACGCCTTTCTTCAGTTGGTTAGTTAGACTGAGAGCAATCTCAGCAAAGTTCTTGCAGAACTTGCGGTAGTACCCGATCATTCCAAGGAAGCGGCGCAAAGCTTTTTTGTTGTCAGGAACTGGAAAGTCCATGATGGCTTGGACTTTAGCATTTATGGGTGCCACCTTACCCTGGCCTTTGACCTAGCCAAGATAGGTGACAGTAGCACAACCAAAGTCACTCTTGCTCAGGTTAACAGTCAGGTTAGCCTGGGTCAGGCGCTGGAACAACGTCTCTACATCTTTTAGATGTTCTTCCCAGGAGTCACTCCATGTGATCAGGTCATCGATGTACGCATCCGTGTGTGGCAATCCGGCAATTGTAGACTGTATCATCCTTTGGAACGTGGCTGGGGCATTTTTCATGCCAAAGGGTAGGACTTCATACTGGTACAACCCAGATGGTGTGGCAAAAGCAGAGGTGCTCTTGGCCCTCTCAGTTAAAGGCACACACCAATAACCCTTCAATAAATCAATCTTGGTCAGAAACTTTGCTTGCCCTACTTTATCAATACAATCATCAATCCTAGGTATTGGAAACACATCAGTTCTAGTTACAGCATTGACTTTGCAATAATCTGTACAGAATCTAGTACTTCCATACAGGGTGAACTCCAATCTGAGTTGGAGGGTCTGATAATATCATGTTCTAACATGTACTCAACCTCTTTCTCAGCAATCTTTCTCTTTTGAGGATTCATTCGGTACGGATGCTGCTTTATTGGTTTGGCATCACCAACATCTACATCATGAGAGGCTATAGAAACTCTTTTTGGAACATCAGGAAACAGATCCTCATATTTCTTGATCAACCTCTTAAACTGATCTCTCTGTGAGGGTTCTAAGTGCTGGAGTTTTACATCAAGATTTTGCAACACTTCAGAATTTGACAATTTACATGAAAGAACTTCAGCTTTAATTCTTGGTTCATCATCTTGAAACTCCCCCTCATCTTCACACGTTTTGACCATAGGAGAATCTAAAGTGACAGCTGCAACCCTAGCATTTCTGTCATGATAAGGCTTCAGCATGTTAATGTGACACAATTGTTTTGGTTTTCTCCTATCTGGAGTCTTCACAATGTAATTGAGATCATTGAGTTTTGTCAGAATTTCATAAGGACCATGACATCTAGCCTGCAATGGATTGGACTGCAAGGGAAACAACAGAAGGACCTTGTCTCCTGGTTTAAACTCACAGCTTCTAGCCTTATGATCATACCAAGTTTTCATTTTTCCCTGACTTGATTTCAAGTTCTCTTTGGCTAGGTCACAAGCTGCATGCAATCTGTCCTTGAACTTGCAAACATAGTCTAACAGACTAATGTGCGGCTCTTCCTCTTGCCATTGTTCACTCAACAATAGCAAAGGTCCTCTCACTTCATGACCAAACACTAGCTCAAATGGACTGAATCCAGTAGACTCCTGCACTGCTTCTCTAGCTGCAAACAACAGCAAATGAACACCTTCAGCCCAGTCTTTCTCATGGTCATAACAGTAAGTCCTCATCATTGTCTTGAGAGTGGAATGAAACCGCTCTAAGGCACCCTGACTTTCTGGATGATAGGCACTAGAAAGAATCTGCTTTGCACCTAGTTCATACACAACCTGCTGAAACAATCCTGAAGTGAAATTGCTACCTTGGTCTGACTGAATTTCCCTGGGAAGGCCAAACAACGTGAGGAACTTTATCAAAGCCTTCGAGATTGCAGTTGCCTTGATGTTACGTAGAGGTATGGTTTCGGGGAGTCTGGTACATGCACACATGATTGTCAACAAGAACTGATTTCCAGGTCTAGTCTTGGGTAATGGACCAACACAATCAACAATGACCTTAGAGAATGGCTCCCCAAATGCTGGGATAGGCTGCAATGGAGCTACAGGTGGGTCTAACTGGTGTTTTCCAACTACCTGACAAGTGTGACAGGTTTTGCAAAAGTTGGAAACGTCTTTCCGAAGCCCAGGCCAAAAGAAGTGTTTCATGATCTTATCAACAGTCTTGTTAACACCAAGATGACCTCCTAAAGGTAAACTATGAACCATTGTTAAGATCTCATTCCTGTAGACCTTCGGAACAACAATTTGCCTGACCACTGCCCAATCTGCATTGGCAGGGATATCAGGAGGGCGCCACTTCCGCATCAACACACCATCCTTGAGATTATACCCAACTGAAACTGCGTCTATTTCTTTATCAGGAAGGGCTCTCCTCCTTAGTGCACAAATTTCAGGATCATTAGTTTGCTCCTCAATCAACCGCTTTCTGGGCAGAGACAAGTCTCCAGACACATCAGAATCACCAAACCCATCTGGCTGGCTGAACAATGAACTGATAAAAGTGTCTGATAAGTTCTCAAACGGAGAAACCATAGTAGGCCAATCAGAGTCATGAGGCGAACCACCTGAGTCCTGACTATTCAATGTGCTGGACGGCACCACATTATCTTCTTCTTTAGCCTTCTTGGCCATAGCACGAGTCACTGCGCAAGAAGGATACAGAGATGGGTCCTCATCCCCATCTTCAGTGCTCGGTTGTGAAGTAAGATGTACGGGGGGAACTACTTTGCCCCCAGCCAGGTCATTGCCTAGCAACAGAGAAACACCCTTTATAGGTAGACTTGACATAAGTCCCACCTTTACCTGTCCTGTAACTAAATCTGACTTCAAGAATATAGAGCGCAGGGGGTACAGATACAGTCCTCCCTTCAATACCTTGTACAAGTATGAAATCCCCTGAAGCAGTCTCATCACGTAACTCCAAGGAGTCCATCAACAAAAGTGACTGAGAAGCTCCGGTATCCCTTGGGATGTAAATGGGGACAGGAGTAGTATGCTCATTCAGAGTCACAAATCCCTCTGACACAAATGGAAGAAATTCCTCCCTCACAAAGTCAGCTGTATCAGGCTTTTTAGCCCCACAAGAAGCAGGCAATTTAGCAGATCGGTTATCTACTACAGGGGTTTCTAACCTTGTTTTCACAAAGGCATTTGGTTTGGTATCCTTTTCTTTTTCTTTCCTAGCTTTTAGGAACCAACAGTTAGTTGTAACATGACCAGATTTCTTGCAATAACTGCAAACTAGACCACTTTTGTCACTGTCAGCTTTCACACTTTGATCAGACCTGTTACTGGATTTCTGAGCACCATCACCAGATTTGTCTTTGGGTGAGGAATCTTGGGTATCACCGTAACCCTTTTTCTGAAATTGGGACCATCTATTGTTACTGCTAGACTGAAATTTGGACTTATGTGTGAGAGCATATTCATCTGCAAATTTGGCAGCTGATTGCAAATTCAGTGCTTGCTTCTCATTAAGGTAGGTCTTAATATCATCCTTAACACAGTTCTTGAATTTTTCAACTAACACCATCTCTTTTAGTGAGTTGAAATCATCCTTGACCTCCATAGAAGTACACCAGCGCTCAAAGCAAACCTGCTTCTCATTAGCAAATTCAACATAAGTCTGATTTTCAGATTTCTTCAGACCTCTGAATTTCTGTCGGTAAGCCTCTGGAACCAACTCATAAGCTCTCTAAATAACCTTTTTGACAACCTCATAATCAGAGGAATCATCTGCAGACAAAGCCGAATAGCCTTGTTGAGCTTTACCCTTGAGGACAGTTTGCAACATCAGAGGCCAGTGTTCCTTTGGCCACTGGCAACTCTTTGCTACCTTTTCAAAACACTGGAAATAGTTGTCAACATCCCTTTCTGAAAATGGAGGCACCAATTTTACCTCCTGGCTAGTCCGAAATTTATTTTCAGTTTGAATTTTTAATTTTTAGTTGCTCCATTTGGAGTCTTTCTTCTCTATCGAATTTCTCTAATTCAAAATCTCTCTGTCTTGCAAATTTTTCTAACTCAAATTCTCTTTGTTTTTCTTTTTCTTCCCTCTCAAATTCTCTTTGTTTCTCTTTTTCCTCCCTTTCTTTTTCTCTTTCCTCCCTTTCTTTCTCTTTTTCCTCCCTTTCTTTTTTCTCTTCTCTTGCTAATTTTTCCAACTCAAACTGCCTTTGTTTTTCTTTTTCTTCCCTTTCAATCTCTAGCATTTTTAATTTAAGTTCCATTTCTATATTTGGATTTTCCACTGGAAACTGTTCCAATTCTCCTGGTGCAAACATATTTTCATCAATGTAATATTCAACTATCTCTCTAGCCAGTCTTGCTTTTCGCATGGCTGGTTTTACCTCTGTCAGCTCTAACTGTCTGCAAATTTCTAGCAATTCTGTCTTTTTAAAAGACTTCAAAACCCCTACGGTTGGTGATGCCAAGAAATCATCCATTGCTGTTGATCTATATATATGTATTCAATTAAAAAAATCAATTTTACAATTTGAAATGTAAAATTTTCAATAAATTACTCACACAATGATCTGTCCCGCACTTGAGCCCCCAATTTGTTATGGTCCCAATTTGTTATTACATTTACAACATAACAGCAAGAGCAACAGCAAGGGATGACAGACACAGTTTTAAAAACTTGAACACATTTAATTAACAGACAAAGACTAATACTAACCTACAACTAATAACCAAGATTGATTTACAAGAAAAACAGAAATATTTACAGTCCCTTTTTGTTGGGGTGGCTTGGTGATGTCCTGGGTAAGGAAAAAAAAAATGCTCTAACACAGGCAAAAATCCACAAAAGAAACTTCACAGGTGTTGAACAGAAATGACAGGTCTGGTCACATGTATCCTTCTCCTTGCAATTTCTCCTACTACTTTACTGTCTCAATTCTACTCCTTATATACTCTTTTGCAGACCCCACCCACATTTAGACCTTTTTTTTTAAATTTTCGGGGGCTTGCCCTGGACATGTCTGAAACATATCCAAACATAGCTCCAGTCTGAGCTGAATAAAAAAAAAGGTAAATACTGCCATCTAGTGGCCTATATTCACATTACAACGGACTAAAACTTCTTGTAGTTTTAAAATAGTTCTAAACCTTGGCAAAATAACCCGCAGGATTTTTTGTGTATAAAAGCTCAATCTTTTAGACAAAAGAGACAAATTTGGTCCAGGATATGCACTTTAAATTCAAAAGTGGATTAATTTTAGTTTTTTGTCATAGCATTCAGCTCGTATTTACTTAAATTTGAAAAAAGGTCATTCACTGCCATGGCAACCATTATGTCGGCAATACTTAGGCAAATAAGATAAAAATTGCTTTTTATCAGCATGAAAGAGCAGTGTGGTGCCAAATAGAAATCTTCCAGGAAGTGCTTTGACCATCAATACCTCGCGATATATCAAAATGGCAAATTTTAAAAAATTTCTATGACTTTTTTTTGTTTTTTCACCATGTTAATCAGGTAAGTAAAGACTACACGTTGTCACTGAAAAATCCCCAATAGGACTTTCTTTAACCTAAAAGGTGTTAAAGTGGGTATTGTAAGTTAAAGTACCCACTGAATCAGAGCATAGTTAAATTAGTCAGTCATAATTTTGGTGATAAAGTCGTTCAATATTCACTGCATTGGCGCAATAATGCGTTTGTCTGAGGAATTTCACTTCTGCATTGGAAAACTGACTATGTCAGGAGAAGGAAAAGTGGTAGATTTAAACAAAAGAGCAATCCGGCTTAAGTGAGATTTAGGGCGTGCGCATGCTGTTTGCAGACCATCTATGGCAGAGGATACACAAATCGCACAGAAAAGAGGGGAATTATGAGTTTTTTTCGCTTTCCCCGTGGTAAAAGGCATCTTACATTGTGGATTTGGACCATAAATAGGTGGAATTTTCGTTCATGAACATTCTATGGTGTACAGTGTACATTTTGTGTCTGGATGGCGAGATTAAGAATTCTGCATTCGACCTTCATCAATATGTTTAGGTATCCAGAGGAACATTCGGGTACGTAAAGACGTCAAGCATACATCCAGTTTTGTATTAAATTTAGAGTTTAGTTTCTTGTGCAGCTATTTGTGGTAGTTGCATATAATAGTGGCTGCCATGTTGCTGATGACACACTGGGTTGTTCGGGGAAATATTAATATATTAATATTAAATTCTAAACCTCTTTTCACTGATAAACACCCCCCAAAATATATTGGCACCCCCCTTTTAAAATCGTTTTGGTAAATAAAAAGCAAATAAAAATTTTAAAAAATTGGAGGTTAGATACGGAATTCTTTCCCCCTCACGATACAGCCTAAGCTCATTTTGGAGCAAACGTAGGCTTGAAATGCTATATCGGTGAGATATTGTCAAGGTAAGTCCATTGTTACATTCAGCACAAATGAAAATCTGAAATCAAATGTGCTGCGTTCAGTTAAAAAGTAATGATGTTATTCCGGCATGTCTTGGCCTTGCATTTTACATGTGTCCCTGTGCACTAATCCATTTTGAGAGGAGATCTGGATCATGTGTTCTCGCTGGTTGCTTTGAACAGTGTGAATTTATCGCAAGAACACTGTAGCTATTAGCTGACTTCTGGCATGGGACTCAATCATCTTAGTGTTAATGACATTAATTCACATCTGCTAGGGCTGGACCAAAAGTCATATCTCGATATTTTTTAGCTGAATGGCGATACTCGATACATATCAAATTTTTTTTGGCCGTGAACCGGGTTAACAGGCTATTTGACCACGACTTCCAGTACACATGCACAGTTGTATCATTTTCTTACTTAATATGTGCAGCACTTGGAAAAGGGGTCACTTGTCATTTTTTTCCATTCTGAGATTAACAGGGTATCTCAGTGATATCCCAGTGATAGTGATATTCCAGTACTACTGTACTGTCAATTTACCATACTTCGCTGTGCATAATTTCATTCAATTTTTTTCTCAAAATGAAAAACTTGGATCACTCTTTGATTTTGCTGGAAATTTTCAATTTTCACAAAATGACCCAAGTGACGTCTTTTCCTAGTCCTGTACACATAGCGGTAGGCTTGTTACTCTCATTTCTAAGTGAATGTTGTTATTTAGCTAACTAGCTCCATTTGGTTATGGAGAGGTACTGAATGAATATTTGAGAATATAGTTTGTCTGCAAACGAGCCACCGGTAATCTACTACTCTGTTTTCTGTGGATTTAAAATCCGCAAAAGTTCATTCAAACGCCAATGAGTGCCGAAGTCACTGCGTAAGCTTTAAGCAATAAGACCGCTGGCTATTTGCGCTTATCCACTATAAACTCTTGAGCATATGCTTCTCAAGCTCAGGCTAAGGCGCATGCCAGTTGCAGAATAGATTGAGTCAGCAACAAAGGGAACGCCCACAAAAGTCACATTCGGTCGAGCCGAGGGGGAAAACAAACCGGTCTCTGCCACCAGCCATAATGCGGAAGAGTTGCTGTGTGCCCTTTTGCACCGCAAATAAACAAAACAATCACCAATTGAAGTTTTACATTTTACCAAATAAGAAAACAGAACCACAAAAGAGGACAAAATGGCTTCAAGCTATCAGAAGAGAGGATGAGTTTGGCAGTTATGGGACCCAACAACAAAACGTGCATGTCTGCATTTTATTTCGGGCCACTGAGTCACTCTTCCAATTGGGAAAGACAAAGGAACACACCATTCAAGTAAGGCAGATGTGTGTTGACCTTCACAAGTCAGACAATGGCTACAAGAAAATAGCCACTTGCCTGCACCTGCCAATCTCTACTCTCAGAGGAATCATTAAGAAGTTTAAAACAACTGGAACAGTGGTAAACAAGCCGGGACAAGGACACAAGGTTATTTTGCCACCACGCACAGTGAGGAGGATGGTAAGAGAAATAAAAAGTTCTCCAAAGCTCACTGTTAAAGAATTGCAACAAATGGTAGCATCTTGGGGTCACAAAGTCTCCAAAACAACCGTCAGGCGCTATCTACATGCCAACAAGCTGTTTGGGGGGCATGCACGGAAAAAACTTCTCACACTCAATCATAAACGCAAACATCTGGAGTTCGCTAAGCAGCACTAGGACTTCAACTGGGACCATGTGCTTTGGTTAGATGAGACCAAGATAGAGCTTTTTGGCAACAAACACTAAGTGGGTCTGGCGGAACACAAAAGATGAGTATGCAGAAAAGCACCTCAAGCCCACTGTGAAGTAAGGGGGAGGATCAGTGATGCTGTGGGCCTGTGTCTCTTCCAGAGGCCCTGGAAACTTGTTAGGGTGCATGGCATCATGAACGCTTTGAAATACCAGGGCATTTTAAATCAAAATCTGGTGGCCTCTGCCCAAAAGCTAAAGATGGGTCATCACTGGGTCTTTCAGCAAGATAATGACCCTAAACATATGGCCAAATCTACACAGAAATGGTTCACCAGACACAGAATCAAGCTCCCCCCATGGCCATCTCAGTCCCCAGACCTCAACCCCATTGAAAACCTGTGGAGTGAGCTGAAGAGGAGACTGAAGAGAAGAGGACCCAGGTCGCTGAATGATTTAGAGAGATTGTGCAGAGAGGAATGGTCGAAGATCCCTCTTTCTATATTCTCCCATCTTGTGAAACATTATAGGAGAAGATTAAGTGCCGTTTTGTTGGCAAAAGGGGGTTGTACAAAGTATTAACATCAGGGGTGCTAATAATAATTGTGGCACACGTGATTTGATGTAAAACAATTATTTCTTAATGTATGATTTTTTTCCTACTGAATAAATGCACTTGAATTAAAGGTTGGTTTTTCCTTTTTTTTCATAGCGGTCCTGTATTATTTAGAGAAAAAAAAATGAATTTACTAGAAGCTAAAGAACACACCTTAACCAGGGGTGCCAATAATTATTGAGGGCACTGTATGTGTATATATATATTTATATATATATATATTTTTTCCATTTATTGTTGTCAATGAGGAGACGTCATGTGAATATACATTTTGATGTGTTTCATGCTGATGAGTCGGCTGATCCATTGACCCTTGGTAGAATAATTTGAGCATTTCAGCCATTGTTTGTGGCTGAGTTGTGTCAAGGTTAGGGTTCGGCACAGGGATAGGGATAGCTATCCGTTATGAGTTGGGTTAAGGTTAGGTATAGGGATAGGGGTAGGGATAGCATTCCCTTTGAGTTGTGTTAAGGTTAGGGTTAAGTATAGGGATAGCATTTCCTATGAGTTTTGTTCAGGTTAAGGTTAGGTATAGGGATTGGGATAGCATTCCCTATGAGTTGGGTTCAGGTTAGTCACAGGGATAGGGATAGCGCTCCCTTTGAGTTGGGTTAAGGTGAGGCCAACAGTGTCATGGCTGCCACCTTTATAAGCTTGCCGCATGTATAGACGCTCTAGAAATTGAAGTGTAAATTCTCTTAACTGGATGGGCGCTCAATGTTTTTCTACACCCGAATATTTCACTTGGCATCTAAACATTAAGGTCAGCCAAAAAAGTTTTTTTTTCGATTTTGCTGGAGGTTGTGCTTGGTACTCTTACCCAACGTAGTTTCAATGTTGAAACAAATCTTGTTCAAATTTCAGTGTTGATTTGAGATAATTTTGTCTACCTTTTTATAACCAGAGTTAAACGTTGTTTCAATTACGTTTCAACGACAACTGACATAATTTCAACCATTTTTCTACGTTGAAGGTCAGTCGTGTGTCGGCAGGGAAGATGCATTGTGAAGCAAGATACAAATCCCACGGTGTCCTGGTGTAAATCACACGGGACAAAATGGTACAAATGGTAAACCCACATGATTCACAAGGCTAAGAAAAATCCCTGTGTATGTACGCCATCTACATAATGGGGGTACCATGGTTTAGAAGCAGATGGAGCACCAGACAACCTCAATAAAATTCTCAAAATTCCCCTCAAAATTTCCCTGCTGTGTTCTTGGGTCCTAGGTGGTAAAAAGTGGTTGACAGTGCATTATCTGCCGTGTTGTATTGATAAGTGAAGTTCACTGACGACCACTTGCCTAATTCTATTTACTATAACACATATGTACAAGAGTTCACCTGTACCTGCCAAAGGTACTTGGTTTTCTTTGGGATATCCAGTTTTCTCCGCCCATAATACGCATGGTTACTATATATATATAGTAAGTGAGAAGTTCTGCAGTATGCTGTTAAACAATTAATCAATCGTGCTACAAATTTTTTGTCTGTACATGACTTTTGTTCATATTAAAGTCGCTTAAGGTGATGCCGTTTACGTAGGAAAATTTGAGTCCAAGTTTTATGAAACTGAGCTCCGAAGGGAGTACCCACTACCATAGTAGCAAAGGGGAGTACCAGTGGCGGCCGGCCAGTAGAGGGCGCTGGGATGCCGCCCCACCCCCTCCTCCCCCCGTCAAATATCAAGAGATGAAAATTTACTTAAACATGTTAAATATAATTTCGTTGTAAATGCAAATAATTATGAAATAAACGTGATTTTCAGTCTGTGAGCCCCTGTCAACAGCCCCTAAATATCAGTTCCAAATGGTATTTGGTCGATTTCTCTGTATAAATATACTTCCTGGGTGAGGGGAGCCGGCCAAACGGTACCTTATGGAAGCTCTCAAAGTTTTGGTGAGCTTGTGACCCGAGGCTGCTGTTTCATTGGTTTCTTCAGATTTTCTTACAGAGCGCAGTTGTGTTCATCACAGACACTCCCACTTTTATTGGCAGCGAATTAGTATTGTTTTATTGTTTTTTGATCGAATGTGATTGGACAATTCTCGTGACTGTTAATCGTATTCACACCCACCGCGACGCGTCTTGACTGTCAAATCCACAGAGATATAAGAAAACTAGAGTGGACAATTCTCTCACTTCCGAGGCGGCATACCGCCGCCATCTTGGGAATGTATATCGGAGCAGTCTTTTGCAGAAGTGTTGGTGTGACCATGCTCGCTTTACTGGTATGTGACGAAGTAGGTCCTTTGTAGGACTTGTAATTATTATAGAACTGTTTTTGTTTAGAATGGCTTTAGACAGTAGGGTGATTGAAGAGAGTGTAGATTACTGCCATTGGCATTTTTTAAAGTTAAAACTGTGTGTCCTCTGACTGTACAAAAGTGTGATGTATTTCTCATGTATTTATAATTACAATGATAATGCTAACAAGGCTTGACCCAAACTAAAATTTCTGAGCAGCTCGGCATCAGCCAGTCTTCCATCTGCAAAGCTCCCAAGAAAATGTTCCGGCGTCCGAAAAACTTCTGCTCGTGAAAACAAGCAGCTGAGAAAGATCGCAGTCAGCAACTGGTTCAAGTCCATTTCTAAGCTCAGCGGCTTGTGGAACGAGCAGACCGGCGCTAAAGTCTGGAGATCAACCACTTACCGTCGTCTGCGCGATCTCGACTTCAAATCTCGCGTTCCAGCAGTAAAACCGATGCTGAACAAGAAACAAATGGAGAAACGGCTGAAGTGGGCTAAAGAACACGGCGAGTGGACTGCTGAAGACTGGCAGAAAGTAGTTTTCAGTGCCGAATCACGCTTTTGCATCCCCTATGGTGACCAAGGTCCTCATGTCTGGCGTTGTGGTGGCGAAACCTACAACCACAAGTGCGTAAAAAGAACCGTCAAGTTTCCCCAGAGCGTTATGGTCTGGGGATGCATGTCCGCTCGGGGTGTAGGGAAACTCTGCTTCCTCAAGAAGACTGTCAATGCTGCCGTATACCAAGATGTTTTGGAAACGTTCCTGATTCCGACTGTTGAGGGAGAGTTCAGCAAAGAAGACCTCATATTTCAACAGGATCTTGCACCGGCTCAGGCGGCAAAGTCGACCAAAGATTGGTTCGCCGAAAAAACAGCTTGAAGTTTTGGCATGGCCGGCAAACTCGACTGACCTCAATGTCATTGAAAACCTTTGGGCCATCGTCAAGCGGAAAATTCACGACAGAAAGCCGATTATGCTGGACCAACTGAAGCAGAACATCGCCACTGCCTGGGAAGCTGTGAGTGCGGAAACTTGCAACCAGCTGGTCAAATCGATGCCGCAGAGACTTCAGGCAGTCATTCAAGCCAAGGGGGCAGCCACAAAATACAGAGAAAGTGATGATTCTATATTATAATCAAAATTATTCTAATTCAGTGAAACGGTTTCTCAATTATTCTAATTCAATAAAACAACAGTGTCACAGTTAAATGGCCTAAATAGGCCTTTTGGAAAGCTCAGCTGAGCAAATTTTTTACAGGTAGCAAGTTCTGTGATTACTCTAACAAGTAGGACAGGCGCGGTGAACACCCGATTTGCTTTCTGCATAAAAAATGCATTAAAAAAATTTAACGATTGCACTATTTCAAATTATTCTAATTCATTGACCAGCACCTGTAGTTCGTAAGAACGGCAAGTGAAATTCAAGCCAATAATATATTAATTTATAAAGACATGCCGACCCAAAATGCAACTATTTACCGCATCGCGCAAATGTTCGTGCATACAGAGCGTTCTAAAACCTTTATTTAGCCAGTCTTCTCTTGAAACTGAAAGCAGTACGATTCCGAGGACGTTGGCTTGGCTTAATCGTGCGAACACTGGGAAGTGAAAGCGATTTTCCCCGGACAATGACCCAAATTTATTTCTGTAAGAACAACGAATGGCTCGTCAAACAATGCTTCTAGTGGGGTGGTTATGGTTTTTTCCACTCATAACAGTTTTTGATGCACTTAGTTTGTACGGCCACCACCACAAGTAACCTATGAACCTGTGTGAAACATAGCCTCCGTTGCAGACGTCTTATGGGCCGTTTCTCAAAGCCTAGGCTGCATCCTTTGAAGGCTGCATTTTTAGGGGTCGTCACATACTTCCATCCGCTAAACTGACAAGGTTGGGTAAACCAGTGACAACTCACTTAAACCAAAGCTGTTTAACGGAGATGAAATGACGTCACGTCACTTCGGCAGATGGAATTAAATGACGACCCCTAAAAATGCAGCCTTCAGAGGATGCGGCCTATGCTTTGAGATGCGCCCATCTTGTTCGGTTAATTTCCTTCTCTCTACAACGTCTGCGCACTCGAGCAAGGTTTTGTGTTCCACCAATCAGAAACTAGCACCTAAAATCCAGGAGCTAATTATATATGCAGAAACAGATAAAGCCAAAATGGCGGACGGTGGCGAACATGTTTTCTCTCGAGCTTTGGATAAAATCTGCAAAACCTTCAATATTGAAAGTATGAATAGCTTACAAGAACAAGCAATGAACAACGTAGTTATCCAGAGGAAAGATGTCTACGTAAATTTGTCTACAGGGTTTGGCAAATCGCTCATATACCAAGCTTCCGATCCTCGGGGAAGCGTTTTCTAATAAAGAATCGCCTATTGTTATTGTTGTTTCTCCTCTAGTTAACCTTATGAAGGATCAAGTCAATCATTTGAATAACATAGGAGTGAAAGCAACGAGTTTAAGTCATAGCCGATACCGAAATAAAGAAGTTTTAATTCCGATCGCTTTTCATTAAGTTCTTTCTCCATTTTCAAAATTTTTTCAAGTAAGCGATAGCAGCTCGTTCGTGTATACCACTGTGTTAACAGAGATGACAGAGCTTATTACTGCAGCGATGTCAAGCTTGCCTTTTCCATGCACATGTATCTTGTCTTTATTTGAGAGGATTTTTGTTTTACGCACAAAACAAATGTCGTTTTCCACAAGTTTTTTAGGAGTTTTTTCACCCGCCATTTCACTATTTTTGACAAGCCGCAGGGAAAAGCCATGGGACATTTTCGACTGGTACTTTTCGTACACAACGCAGCTGCCATTAACAATGTTTTACATTAGACTGGTCATGGTGACGTCATATGGCAGGAAAATAAACTCAACGAAGTTAACAAAGGAAATCCTCCGTTAAATCACTTTCGTTGAACACAATTCGCGTTCGACTGGTATATTGCAGCTATTTGGTGTCATGCAGTTCCAAAATGGCAGGGCAATTATCCATTATCCACCAAATCTGCACTTGTTTTTCAGGAGACTATACGTGTAATGTTTGGCTTTGGTAAAGGCTAAACAGAAAATAACGGTCTGAAGTCAGACTAATTAGACTGTGGGAAGTTTCCTATTGACAGCTATAATGAGCGGTGATTGGTGTACTATTTGTCTCATATGATAATGTATGGCATGCAGGAGAACAAGATCTAACCTTGTCAACTCTGTCATTAGTGTACAGGCAACGATAAGCTCAAGATCATCATCGTCATCATACTGCTGTCCTCAGTACCATCATCTAGTAGTTCAACTACCGGTAATTCAGCAGAAGACGCCATGCCTCTCCCCGTTGTTAACGTGTATCATTCGACTGGGCTTGTAATGAAGGAATATTTTTGCTCTTTGCGCAGGTGGGCGGAGCCTAATTGTACTCAGCAAAAAAGTACCAGTCGAAAACGCCCATAGTAATGACAGAGATCATAACTTATAACAAGCATTCTGATTGGCTCATCAAGCACAATCACATTACGTCACAGAACACAAAACCTCGCTCAAGTGCGCAGATGTTGTTGGGTGAAGGAAATTAACTGAACACCATAAGGCATCTGCAACGGAGGCTATGTGAAACACTGATGTAGGTCTATTGTCCATTATTCAGTTGGTTTGTTTTCTGCATTATAGACCTGTGTAGGCTTGCCTGTCAGTTAACATCGGACTTACAAAAATCTTTCCTGCCATGTTACACGTGTCATTCTGCCAGGTAATTTAAAAGTCCACTCAGTCCAAAATTATATGCATTTTGGTTCACTTCCTAAAATTGGCTTGCTTGGAAATGGCCTGATTTCTGTAAAAAGCATTATACACTACAAATAAAATGATTCTATTGAGTGGAATATTCTCATATCATGTACCGTAATGACAACCGTTTTGAGAAAGCTGTAGTTCTGTTGTAGCTAGTCTTATTTTTTTCTGCAAAATTTTGTCAATATCACAGATATGATATTTCACATGAATGTTAGTTACTTAATATTAAATTCATAATTTCTCATGACATTATCAAAGATCTACTTGTAAATTGAGAATGTGGGAGCTTAAGTAATACTAGTTAAGATAGCGGTGTCTGCTGGGTTGGGGCGGAGTGTAATGCGGTCCTACAGTAAGGTATTGGCTCTATACCCTCCGCAGGGTGCTTGAGGGTGCATGGGAGTTTGCCCAACCTGTTCACATGTGTTTTGCGGACTTGGAGAAGGCATTCGACCGTGTCCCTCGTGGCATTCTGTGGGAGGTGCTTCGGGAGTACGGAGTCCGGGGCCCTCTACTAAGGGCCGTGCGGTCTCTGTATGACCGGAGCAGGAGCTTGGTACGCATTGCCGGCAGTAAGTCAGACCTGTTCCCGGTGCACGTTGGACTCCGGCAGGGCTGCCCTTTGTCACTGGTTCTGTTCATTATTTTTATGAACAGAATTTCTAGGCGCAGCCAGGGGGCGGAGGGAGTTCGGTTTGGGGACCACAGAATCTCATCTCTGCTTTTTGCGGATGATGTTGTCCTGTTGGCTCCTTCGAACCAGGACCTTCAGCATGCACTGGGGCGGTTTGCAGCCGAGTGTGAAGCGGCTGGGATGAGAATCAGCACCTCCAATCCCGAGTCCATGGTTCTCAACCGGAAAAAGGTGATGTGTCCCCTCTGGGTTGGAGGAGAGTTCTTTCCTCAAGTGGAGGAGTTCAAGTATCTTGGGGTCTTGTTCACGAGTGAGGGAAGGATGGAGCGTGAGATTGACAGATGGATCGGTGCAGCGGCAGCAGTAATGCGGTCATTGTACTGATCTGTTGTGGTGAAGAAGGAGCTGAGCCGAAAGGCAAAGCTCTCGATTTACCAGTCAATCTACGTTCCTACCCTCACCTATAGCCATGAACTCTGGGTCATGACCGAAAGAACGAGATCTCGGGTACAAGCGGCTGAAATGGGTTTCCTCCGCAGGGTGGCGGGCCGCTCCCTCAGAGATAGGGTGAGGAGCTCTGTCACCCGGGAGGAGCTCAGAGTAGAGCCGCTGCTCCTCCACGTCGAGAGGGGCCAGCTGGGGTGGCTCGGGCATCTTTATCGGATGCCCCCTAGACGCCTTCCTGGGAAGGTGTTCCGGGCATGCCCCACCGGGAGGAGGCCTCGGGGAAGACCCAGGACACGCTGGAGGGACTATGTCTCTCAGCTGGCCTGGGAACGCCTCGGGATACCCCCGGAAGAACTGGAGGAAGTGTCTGGGGAGAGGGAAGTCTGGGCATTCCTGCTTAGACTGCTGCCCCCGCGACCCGGCCCCGGATAAGCGGTAGAAAATGGATGGATGTAGCTAGCGAGCTTGTGGATGATGGACTTTATGAAGAAAAACATTTAGCGACAGCTAGCTAGCTTGCTAGATAACGTGGGATAGGTTAGCCTCTCTATATAGAATGATACTGATACCGTATCGGTAATCGCACTAAAATGGTAACGAATCCATTTGCGGCGAAGCAGCAGTAATTGTAGTTCTTGCAGCATGATAACACGACATGACTACATCCCTACAAGGGAGGAACGACAAGAGACACAGACTTTGTGCTAAAGTGCGGAATAGGCAGCAACCTCAGCCACAGCCACAGAGCCTGGTGAAGACTCAGCTAAATTTAGGCCAGCCGCTACCACCCTGTCCCTGGAGCAACAGGTGAATTTATCAGTGTGTCGTTCATAATGAAATGGATTGCTGTAGGGTAAAATCATTTGGATAAATCTGTGGTTATAGTGTGTGTACAGTGAGTGAGGAATTTCCATAATAATCATGTAAAACCTTTGATTTACCTTTGCCAGTAGTTCAGACTGAGAATAGTCTGAATAGAAATGTTCATTGGACAATATTACAAGTGTAATTACAATGGAAAACATTCACTACTCATGCTATTTTATTACTAATTATTATTATTATTATTATAGTTGTTATTGTTAAAGAAAAGCTGTATTGAAAACTATTGGAAATGTTTGTGTGTTTTTCTGGAACTTGAGGCAACATGCGTATTGTCTCTAATGAAAGGGAGACAAGGACATAGCCTAGGAACATCTTATGTATTTGTTTTTTGTGAATGCTTATTAGATTCGGCTGTGATAGATGGGAAAGATATGAGAGAGAGAGAGAGTGTTTGTGTGTGGCTGGGGGGGGGGGGGGGGCATGCAGTACATGACCATGGGCTGGAACTGAATGTCAGTTACACAAGGGGGACAGATTTGCTGTGCCCCCCTAAGATTTTCACTGGCCCCAGCTGGCCATCCCTATGAAAATTTTCTGGGGGCGCCACTGTCTGAGCGAGATGGCATGTCCAAGTGGATGCGTGGAGACTGAACACTGAGTTGGCTAGCTGGATGTGGCGTTAGCAATGCCTTTTATTGCTTTCCCTGTTTGCTGTTACAATTTGGCAGATTCCACAGAATGTGTGACCTGTTGACAACTTATATTTTGGAACCAATATGAAATGTTCCATCTCTCTGCATTTTCAAAAAAATATGTCAACAGAATAAAGAATAAATGTTTTACCTGTAAAAGCATGGCTATTGTTCTATTATTGTCTTTTATTCGTACTCATGGTACAGGTTGGTATTTACACATACAGTACATACATATAGACGTACATATATACATACATACATACACATACATAAATTTCTCTCACTCACATAACACATTAAACAACATTTGCCCCACAATATCAAGATTAAAACCATCAATATGAGCATTACCATTCATTACATCGATAAGTTCTCTTGAGATACAAATTACACTTTCTTTCTCTTCTGTTGGTTTAGCTGATGCATATATACGACGTAGATTACCAAGTAACGGGCGATTAAAATTCACACCATACATAAAACGAAGATGAGCTATGTTGCCGCCCATTGGAGATTCTGTGTTACGCATTGCCATCTTACCAACGAAAGAATAATTTCATTTTTACTACTGGCCAAAGAAAATAAAAACTTCAAGGTCTAAGCACACAATTGTTCGCTAATATGTGCCTGCCCCAACAATGGACCTAAAATATAAGTATGGGTACGCAGTGGTAAGTCTAAAAGTTTGCGAACTGCCTCGTTCCACTGCTTGCAGCAGGACATAAAACCTGAAGAACCAATTGACCACAACTGTGAACCATAGAAAGCACAGCACTGAGTAACAAACAATTTAATTTTAATGCTGGCTGAAAGATAGCTATAATTACGGCGAAGTTTATTTACAGAGCTATTGAACTGACACTTCTTTATACAAGAGTCGTCAGAATCACAAATGTCAGAATTAACAATGACGCCAAAATGTTTAACTGAGGTCGACAATTTCAGTTCGTTACCGTTTAGATATACCTTTTCACATGTTTCGACCGGAGCGCCAAATTTAATACAGATAGACTTGTTAGGGTTGAAGACAACATTATATTCTTTGGCAAAAGACTCACACAGCTTCAACATCTTGTTTAGGCCAGCTAAACTAGGGCAACTAAACGTAATATCATTGGCATATCCAAGTGCCCTGTTATGGCCCCAATTTGTGATTACATTTATAACACAACAGCAACAGCAAGGGATGACAAACACAGTTTTAACACTAAAACACATTTAATTTTTAACAAAGACAAAGACTAATAACAACCTACAACTAAAGACCAAGATTGATAAATAAGAAAAAACAGAAATAATTACAGTCCCTTTTTGGTGGGGTGGCTTGGTGATGTCCTGGATGAAGAAAATGCTCAAACACAGGCAAAGAAATCCACAAAAGAAACGTCACAGGTCTTGAACAGAATGGCAGGTCTGGTCATGCTTTTTTTTAATTTTCTGAGACTTGCCCCAGACATGTCCAGGACATGTCTAAACATGACTCCAGTCTGAGCTTAACAAAAAAAGGTAAATACTGCCATCTAGTGGCCTATATTCACATTACACCTCCATTCCAAAAGGGAAAAATTTTGACTCATAAAGGCAAAATTTTTCTTTTCAATACAAAATGGTTAAGTGAACACTTGTCTATATATACATATCATACAATATTCAAACACATGATATATATATACACATTCAAACACGGGATAAGCAATCAGCAATTACATTGTCTGTACCCTTCACATGCTTAATTTCCAAGTCAAACTCCTGTAAAATCAAACTCCAATTCAACAATCTCCGATTCTTGTTTTTCATCTTACTCAAAAACATTAACGGATTGTGGTCAGTGTACACAATCATTGGCTTTTGTCCTGTGCAAACATAAACCTCAAAGTGTTGTAAAGAAAGGACCAGAGCCAACAGTTCCGTCTCTATTGTGGAATAGTTCCTTTGGTGGCGATTGAACTTCCTGGAGAAGTATGCCACGGGATGCTCAATGTCATCAGAGTCACTTCTCTGTAGGAGCACAGATCCACAAGCTTAGTCGCTAGCATCGACCGCGATGGAGAACGGTTTGTTGAAGTCAGGAGATTTGAGCACGGGAAAGTGACACAGCAGAGACTTCAGGCGATCGAAGGCTCTCTGGCATGCATCATCCCAGGTGAACTTTACGCCTTTCTTCAGTTGGTTAGTTAGACTGAGAGCAATCTCAGCAAAGTTCTTGCAGAACTTGCGGTAGTACCCGATCATTCCAAGGAAGCGGCGCAAAGCTTTTTTGTTGTCAGGAACTGGAAAGTCCATGATGGCTTGGACTTTAGTATTTATGGGGGCCACCTTACCCTGGCCTATGACGTAGCCAAGATAGGTGACAGTAGCACAACCAAAGTCACTCTTGCTCAGGTTAACAGTCAGGTTAGCCTGGGTCAGGCGCTGGAACAACGTCTCTACATCTTTTAGATGTTCTTCCCAGGAGTCACTCCATGTGATCAGGTCATCGATGTATGCACCCGTGTGTGGCAATCCGGCGATTGTAGACTGTATCATCCTTTGGAACGTGGCTGGGGCATTTTTCATGCCAAAGGGTAGGACTTCATACTGGTACAATCCAGATGGTGTGGCAAAAGCAGAGATGCTCTTGGCCCTCTCAGTTAAAGGCACACACCAATAACCCTTCAATAAATCAATCTTGGTCAGAAACTTTGCTTGCCCTACACTATCAATACAATCATCAATCCTAGGTATTGGAAACACATCAGTTCTAGTTACAGCATTGACTTTGCGATAATCTGTACAGAATCTAGTACTTCCATCAGGTTTTGGAACTAGCACACAGGGTGAACTCCAATCGGAGTTGGAGGGTCTGATAATATCATGTTTTAACATGTACTCAACCTCTTTCTCAGCAATCTTTCTCTTTTCAGGATTCATCCGGTACGGATGCTGTTTTATTGGTTTGGCATCACCAACATCTACATCATGAGAGGCTATATAAACTCTTTTTGGAACATCAGGAAACAGATCCTCATATTTCTTGATCAACCTCTCAAACTGATCTTTCTGTGAGGGTTCTAAGTGCTGGAGTTTTACATCAAGATTTTGCAACACTTCAGAATTTGACAATTTACATGAAAGAACTTCAGCTTTAATTCTAGGTTCATCATCTTGAAACTCCCCCTCATCTTCACAAATCTCAGCCATAGGAGAATCTAAAGTGACAGCTGCAACCCTAGCATTTCTGTCATGATAAGGCTTCAGCATGTTAATGTGACACAATTCTTTTGGTTTTCTCCTATCTGGAGTCTTCACAATGTAATTTAGATCATTGAGTTTTGTCAGAATTTCATAAGGACCATGAAATCTTGCCTGCAATGGATTGGACTGCAAGGGAAACAACACAAGGACCTTGTCTCCTGGTTTAAACTCACGGCTTCTAGCCTTATGATCATACCAAGTTTTCATTTTTCCCTGACTTGATTTCAAGTTCTCTTTGGCAAGGTCACAAGCTGCACGCAATCTTTCCTTGAACTTGCTAACATAGTCTAACAGACTGATTTGCGGCTCTTCCTCTTGCCATTGTTCACTCAATAATAGCAAAGGTCCTCTCACTTCATGACCAAACACTAGCTCAAATGGACTGAATCCAGTAGACTCCTGCACTGCTTCTCTAGCTGCAAACAACAGCAAATGAACCCCTTCATCCCAGTCTTTCTCATGGTCATAACAATAAGTCCTCATCATTGTCTTGAGAGTGGAATGAAACCGCTCTAAGGCACCCTGACTTTCTGGATGATAGGCACTAGAAAGAATCTGTTTTGCACCTAGTTCATACACAACCTGCTGAAACAATCCTGAAGTGAAATTGCTACCTTGGTCTGACTGAATTTCCCTGGGAAGACCAAACAACGTGAAGAACTTTATCAAAGCCTTCGAGATTGCAGTTGCCATGATGTTACGTAGAGGTATGGCTTCGGGGAATCTGGTAGATGCACACATGATTGTCAACAAGTACTGATTTCCAGATCTAGTCTTGGGTAATGGACCAACGCAATCAACAATGACCCTAGAGAATGGCTCCCCAAATGCTGGGATAGGCTGCAATGGAGCTACAGGTGGGTCTAACTGGTGTTTTCCAACTACCTGACAAGTGTGACAGGTTTTGCAAAAGTTGGAAACGTCTTTCCGAAGCCCAGGCCAAAAGAAGTGTTTCATGATCTTATCAACAGTCTTGTTAACACCAAGATGACCTCCTAAAGGTAAACTATGAGCCATTGTTAAGATCTCATTCCTATAGACCTTCGGAACAACAATTTGCCTGACCACTGCCCAATCTGCATTGGCAGGGATATCAGGAGGGCGCCACTTCCGCATCAGCACACCATCCTTGAGATAATACCCAACTGGAACTGCATCTATTTCTTTTTCAGGAAGGGCTCTCCTCTTTAGTACACCAATTTCAGGATCATTAGTTTGCTCCTCAATCAACCGCTTTCTGGACAGAGACAAGTCTCCAGACACATCAGAATCACCAGACCCATCCTGCTGGCTGAATAGAGAACTGATAAAAGTATCTGATAAGTCCTCAAACGGAGAAACCATAGTAGGCCAATCAGAGTCATGAGGCGAACCACCTGAGTCCTGACTATTCAATGTACTGGACGGCACCACAACATCATCTTCTTTAGCCTTCTTAGCCATAGCACGAGTCACTGCGCAAGAAGGATACAGAGATGGGTCCTCATCCCCATTTTCAGTGCTCGGCTGTGAAGTAAGATGTACAGGGGGAACTACTTTGCCCCCAGCCAGGTCATTGCCTAGCAACAGAGAAACACCCTTTATAGGTAGACTTGACATAAGTCCCACCTTTACCTGTCCTGTAACTAAATCTGACTTCAAGAATATAGAGCGCAGGGGTACAGATACAGTCCTCCCTTCAATACCTTGTACAAGTATGAAATCCCCTGAAGCGGTCTCATCACGTAACTCCAAGGAGTCCATCAACAAAAGTGACTGAGAAGCTCCGGTATCCCTTAGGATATATATGGGGACAGGAGTAGTATGCTCATTCAGAGCCACAAATCCCTCTGACACAAATGGAAGAAATTCCTCCCTCACGAAGTCAGCTGTATCAGGCTTTTTAGCCCCACAAGAAGCAGGCAATTTAGCAGATCGGTTATCTACTACAGGGGTTTCTAACCTTGTTTTCACAAAGGCATTTGGTTTGGTATCCTTTTCTTTTTCTTTCTTAGCTTTAAGGAACCAACAGTTAGTTGTAACATGACCAGATTTCTTGCAATAACTGCAAACTAGACCACTTTTGTCACTGTCAGCTTTCACACTTTGATCAGACCTGTTACTGGATTTCTGAGCACCATTACCAGATTTGTCTTTGTCTTTGGGTGAGGAATCTTGGGTATCACCGTAACCCTTTTTCTGAAATTGGGACCATTTATTGTTACTGCTAGACTGAAATTTGGACTTATGAGTGAGAACATATTCATCTGCAAATTTGGCAGCTGATTGCAAGTTCAGTGCTTGCTTCTCATTCAGGTAGGTCTTAACATCATCCTTAACACAGTTCTTGAATTCTTCAACTAACACCATCTCCTTTAGTGAGTTGAAATCATCCTTGACCTCCATAGAAGTACACCAGCGCTCAAAGCAAACCTGCTTTTCATTAGCAAATTCAACATAAGTCTGATTTTCAGATTTCTTCAGACCTCTGAATTTCTGTCGGTAAGCCTCTGGAACCAACTCATAAGCTCTCAAAATCACCTTTTTGACAACCTCATAATCAGAGGAATCATCTGCAGACAAAGCCGAATAGGCTTGTTGAGCTTTACCCTTGAGGACAGTTTGCAACATCAGAGGCCAGTGTTCCTTTGGCCACTGGCAACTCTTTGCTACCTTTTCAAAACACTGGAAATAGTTGTCAACATCCTTTTCCGAAAATGGAGGCACCAGTTTTACCTCCTGGCTATCCCGAAATTTATTTTCAGTTTGAATTTTTATTTTTAGTTGCTCCATTTGGAGTCTTTCTTCTCTATCGAATTTCTCTAATTCAAAATCTCTCTGTCTCTGTCTCTCTCTTTCTGCTCTTTCCTCTTTCTCTCTCTCAAATTCTCTTTGTTTTTCTTCTCTTGCTAATTTTTCTAACTCAAACTGCCTTTGTTTTTCTTTTTCTTCCCTCTCAAATTCTCTTTGTTTTTCTTTTTCCTCCCTTTCTTTTTCTCTTTCCTCCCTTTCAATCTCTAGCATTTTTAATTTAAGTTCCATTTCTATATTTGGATTTTCCACTGGAAACTGTTCCAGATCTCCTGGTGCAAACACATTTTCATCAATGTAATATTCAACTATCTCTCTAGCCAGTCTTGCTTTTCGCATGGCTGGTTTTACCTCTGTCAGCTCCAACTGTCTGCAAATTTCTAGCAGTTTTGTCTTTTTAAAAGACTTCAAAACCCCTACGGTTGGTGATGCCAAGAAATCATCCATTGCTGTTGTCAATATATATCTAGGAAAATTCACAAAAACAATTTCACAATTTGGAATGTTAGATTTTCAATAAATTACTCACACAATGGTCTATCCCGGACCTTGAGCCCCCAATTTGTTATGGCCCCAATTTGTTATTACATTTATAACACAACAGCAACAGCAAGGGATGACAAACACAGTTTTAACAACTAAAACACATTTAATTTTTAACAAAGACAAAGACTAATAACCTACAACTAAAGACCAAGATTGATAAATAAGAAAAAACAGAAATAATTACAGTCCCTTTTTGGTGGGGTGGCTTGGTGATGTCCTGGATGAAGAAAATGCTCAAACACAGGCAAAGAAATCCACAAAAGAAACGTCACAGGTCTTGAACAGAATGGCAGGTCTGGTCATCTTCTTGCAATTTCTCCTACTACTTTACTGTCTCAATTCTTTTCCTTATATACTCTTTTGCAGACCCCACCCACATTTAGACCTCTTTTTTTTAATTTTCTGAGACTTGCCCCAGACATGTCCAGGACATGTCTAAACATGACTCCAGTCTGAGCTTAACAAAAAAAGGTAAATACTGCCATCTAGTGGCCTATATTCACATTACAGCCCCCACGTAATAATGACCAACGTGACACCCTATACCGGCATTAGCAAACTTGACAATTAATTAATCGATGTAAAGTATAAACAATACAGGAGATAAAACCCCTCCTTGCTTTACGCCATTCTGAGCATTAAAATTAGGAGACATAAAACCGTTCCATGAAACACTGATCGCTCACCTACGCGCTTGATCACCAGCCGAGCATAGCAATCATAAAGAATCCGAATGATAACAGCTGGCAGATTTCGCTTAACCAAAAGTTTAAACGGTTTACCATAATGTACTCGGTCAAAAGCCTTACTGGCATCTAAAAGACAGCTGTACACATGAGAATTTTTCTTTAGATAATAGTTTACCGTTTCCAGATATATTGCAGTGCACAATGTAGTGAAATGACCAGGCTTAAATCCAAACTGCAGGTCAGATGTACACAAATGGTTTATATAATTCCAGAACAAGCAGATCCAGAAGTTTGCACAAGGAATTACACGAAGCGATACCTCGAAAATTTTCGCTGGAACACAGCGAGGAGCGCATATTTTTAGGTATAGAAATAATGGTCGACTGCAACATTACTGTTGCAGCGTGTCCATGGGAAATCATTACATTATACAAAATAGAAATAAGGGTGTACAACCGTGTTGTTCCATTAATGATATGATCACTATCGAAACCAATCAGACCGTCACTTTTACCTCTTTTTTGCTTGTTGACACATTTAGCAGTTATACTTGGCAAAATCAACGGAGGAGTATCTTCCAACATTTCCCAGGAAAAACGTGAGTGGAGGAACTTTTAGATTTCATCTAACTCTTCTTTTTCAGTAGGTACGCTGAGGGCTGGCGCACGCACTTTTGCCGCTCTAGGCGAATATCAGTGATGCGGCCCCTCTAGTTGCAGTGCACCTTGATAGCAACACCACACAAATACCAAAACGTCATACAAATAAAGCAAAAACCAGCAACATATTAACGACAATAAGCCACACACACACACACACACACACACGCACACACACACACAACAGAAAGCCGATCCAGAAATAGTGTGCCCGAGGTGTCAACAATATACAATATGCAGGCATTTTAGCGATCCATATGCAAATAAGGCAACTAAAAAGCCTGTCTATAACCGGGCAAACACCGATAACCTCCTTTTAAAATATTTAGGCTAGGCCTATAGCAGACTCCTGACAACATACCGGCTAACCTGTTTCCAAATAAAAAAAAAATCTATAGGCCTACACCTCTTTCTCCTGTGAGCCAAACACACGCACTTACACGCATGGAATGTCAGCAGGCAGGTATCATCAACAACGTTATATACATGAAATGCAATGTAAATTCGGTGTCTCCTAGACATTGCTTACTCACTGCAAGGAAACTGCCAGAGATCGAACTAGTGGCATTGCCGATGACCAGTAGAAATTACTGGATTCTAAGGAGCCATCGAATTTACATTGCATTTCATGTCTCCGTGAATGCTGGAGATGATTTGTCTGATATAGCTAGCCAGCTATAATTGAACCTGGGCTGCGTTCCAATCCGAAATAAGATACCCCCTTCACTTCTTCCCACCACTCGAGTGAGCCCTCCGAATGACGTGGCAGGCGAGTAAGCCCTTTCCAAGCGAGGGAGGGCAATAGAGGGGACTTAGGGGGAGGGTTGTGGGAAATCGGATTGGAACGACCCTCGCCGCGTTTTTTCCGCACTTCGACATTTGTCAACAAGCCAACGGGAAGTTTGAGTTACCATGGAGCCGACTGAGTTAGTGGTAGCCTACGTTTTACCCTTTACAGTTCACGCGGAAGCGTATCGCATGTTTATGGCGAGTAGAAGACAGCGTGCTTGTTTGATTGCTTTGGCACTTTTGACTGTTTTATGGGAAGATAAAGCTATTTTCACCCCGGACGGGAAACAAATTTTTCGCACGACAGATTCAGAGTCAATGCAAAGACGCGTTTCTTGTGCATTCGCGTCTTTACATTGAATGTAATCTGTTGCACGAAAAAATTCGTTTCGCGTCCAGTGTGAATGCGGCTTTTAGCTCCGCAACAGTCCTCGCGGATGCTATAGGCTAGCTACAGCAAAAAGGAACGTAAAGTCTCAAATGCTTATAAATAATGAGAAACCGATGCCCCTCACCCCCAAACTTTGCTATTTGCATATAACTCTGTCATAAATTGCACACTACTCGAACACAATTATTACATTTGTATGGTAATTTCCCTGCCACAATTCCTCCTTGTGCCAGCTGAAAAAAATAGCGGACGTGAAATTTTGACCGAGGGAGAATGAGCGAAGCATTCTGGGCTGTATCAAAGCTTGGAGGGATGTTCGTTGTTGGCTCCATTTGAGGGAGGATAATCGAGGGCTTGAGCGAATGAAAATGCGCCTTCCCTCCGCAAAACTGGATTGGAAAGACCCATGGACCTATAAGGAGATCCGGACGCACAACTTGGGTCGACCACATACGCCTCCATGGTCCTAGCGGCGAATGTGATATTGCAGGTCACGTGATGCCATGGGGGCCAAAAAGAAATTTCTCCATAGGGAATAATTGAAAAAGACACGCTGATAAATCCGTGAATAATTTTTTTTGACAGCCACAAATTATCGATACCGAAACGGTTTATTTTTCTCTTTTAAATCATTAATCCCTCGTTTCTCAGCAAAGACAAAATCTTTTATTTATATTCAGGCTATGCGAACACCAACGGGTCCTCATATGTAAGCGCGTTCCGCTCCTCCAAATTTAGCACTGCAGTGGATGTGAGTGGGTGGAGCAATGGGCTTTCCTTGCCGTCTGTCTGTTCAACATTACAGACGTAGCCAAGTCGGTGAAGTGAGCTGGCCAGCTACGGAGCATATGTATTGAGCGACAAAAGAAACGCAAGTTAAATAAAGGCAAACCGGAAAATAAGTTTGCGCGTAATTATTTAAAATCAAATTTATTACTAGCGTGGGCGCATTTACACTCATTTTATCAAACTTTTCTTTGTTTTGCGATAACTATGAGTACCCAGATAGCAAGCTCCTCCGCTCCGGATTGGCCCCGGCTCTGGAGCCAGGGCAGATCCGGAGCGGAGGTGCTTGCTATCTGGGTAACCATAAGAGCACATTAACTAACTAAGTTAGCTAACTTGCATTTCTTTTGTTGCTCAGTAAATTTTTGCCATTTTAATTGCTGAATGGCCGTAATACGTAATAATATGTAACTTAGCACCTCGATTGCTGCACTTCATGCAGCGCGAGAAATTAAAATGAAATGGTTAAATCCATGAATTGCATTGTGTATTGCCAGTACTTTGAATAGCACCAATTCGCATCACTCTATTCTGATGCGTTATGCTTAACGGGTCAGCTGAGTAGCATCTACCGCAACGTAATGTGCGTTTATAGCAGTATATAAATTCATTTCGAACAATGCTTAGCGATCCATTTATCAGCCTAACCATTCTTCGTTGTTAAATTACTTACCGACCTTCATACATGATGACGAAAGATCCAAAATGAACTATTTTTTGTTCATGATCCGAACCAAGTGGGTGGAACGCGCATTCCTTGCCGTCCGTCGGTGATGAACATTCTTTATGTGGCCAAGTCAATCAAGCGAGCCGGCGTTACGGTGCAAATATTTTATCCATTTTATTTTAATTGATGAATGGCCGTAATATACTCGATCGCCACACTCTATTATGTAGTGCCACAAAATGTACAGTAAGCTAAGGTCGCTGTTGTGATATCCTAGAAGCATGTATACGCAGCTAACACTCACCTCACCTTTTCATTGTTCATGGTTATCATTGTAATGAGTTGTATATTTCCATTACTTTGAATAACACCAATTCACATTTCTGTATTTTGATTTGCAAACTGGTGATATCTTGACCGCAGTCATCAACTGTCAGCTGTGTAGCATCTAACGTAATGTCAATATGAGTGCATTTATTGCAATACATAAATTCAGTTCGAACACTGCCTAGCAAACCATTTATTAACCATTCTTCAGTCTAAAATTAATTACTGACTTTCATACTCGACGACAAAACTTTTCAGCAACTTGACAGATGACATCCAAAATGTATATTTTTTGTGCATGATCCGAATATCCATGAAAGCACTGAATATGCATAAGTTACACATTTTTTGCGGTACAGCCTTTATTAGATCGAAGTTTTGGGTTGGTGGAAACGTCAGAGTATACTGAATCCGAACATCTAATGTTCGTGAGCAGCATCTGAGATCAACCGGAGTGATGCAGGTAGATTCGAAGGTGTGGCTGATTTTCATCTGAACGAAAATAAATACGAGACCTAAAAGAATGCAACAGTTGGTAGCGTAAATATGCACATTCTGTACCCCATGTCGGATGTAGCTGTCACCATCCATCTGCTCACCCCCACCACCTGTCATATTTGTCACCACCAAGGCATTATTTACATATATATATTAAAAATGTTTTCAAATAGATTTATTTGTGTTTTGTCAGTTTTTGATTTTTTTTGCCAGCTCTGCGTAACATTTGAAGATGAACTCAAGTCCTCAAAATCAAAAGGGGTTTAATCCTTAACTTTCGCAGAGCCGGCCATTATCATAAAATCTACCACAAATACAATCGATGTTAACTCGCACTTAGAAATTAAACGTAGAGACGGTATTAAAATTATAACCGAGAAAGACTTTATTGGAAAGGGCTTTGGGGATGGATAGAAAGGCACGGCCTCTGGTTCGCTGACATGCAGAAATTCATGGATGAAATGTTCAGTGCACTCCAAGAGGCTCCGATATCTGGGGAAGGACAGAAAAAAGGAGCTTTAAGGGAAAAATAACGCAGTACAACGTTCGTAACATTTCACGGTAGACCCATTTTATAATACTCCACGGAATGGTTATAAGTTACGTAAGCTAAAAGTAAATTAGCTTACCAGAATTGACAAAAGTTTAAAGCTCCTGACTTTAAAACATATCAGTTTATAAGGTAGGTGAAGTACGTTGTGTTGTGTGTTCGGTTTATTGTCTTTAATCCGGAAAAAGATAATGGAATTCGCACGCAGACAAGTAAGAATGATCTGACTCCGATAATGTGGTTATTCGACGTTGAACTAAAGAGAACACGAGCCTGTGGCGTTTTTCCCAATAGCATAGTTGCAGAAATTTATACGTCCATTCTGTCAGTGGTTCTAACTATGGAAGTTAGCATCTGTGACTTCGGGAAGCGCACCCCTGAGCAATGTCATATTAAAGTTACGCAACAGCAAGTCAACTATTTTGCCGAGATTTTTGAGTTGAAATCAATAGTATTACTTCCCTGTCAAAGTCTTTTTAACATTTGTTATTGCATTTGTGTTTTAAAATAGAATCTCAAACCATAATTAAACCTTTATCGGCGGCTATGCTTTGTGTTCCGTACATCAGGGTGCAGTCTGCTGTGGTCAGACTTCCATTTCCGGTGAAAAGTGATCGTGAACACGCACCCTAGGTCGGAGTTCCACGAGCCCGAGCCGTTGTCATGGACACCTGGGAAACCAGCGCGTTCATAAGCCCCACACTACGCATGTGTGAGCAAAAATCACACAGCGCATGTCCGCGTGGCTCCGGAAGCTTGGCCCCCATGTCGGCACGCTGCGCCACTGAGCAATTTCCATTGAAATGAATGGGCGGCCATTTTCCAATTGTATATCCAGTGAAATATAAAACATCCTTGGAAAGACCCTACAAGTGGCAGCCATCTTTCATCCGGGATTTTTTGGGGATTCCCCCCTCGATTGTAGGGCGAGTGAACACGATGAAGCAAGCATTTTTTCGGATTGGAACGCAGCCCTGGAGTGTTTAATATGGAACTACAGACCCATGTGCACACAATATGTAAATCCGTGTTGGCTCCGTATTTCTGCAGAGAGAATATTCCTTTACTCTCAACAGCGTATTTTCGTGCATGAGTGAATTTGCATGAACGTGGAGTACCGCTCCAAACCTTTCTTGCACCAGTTTCAGCTGCAACTCCAACTGGAATAATTGCAGTCTATTCTCTTTGCCGGTATGTAATCATTTTGGACTTCAGGTATTCTAAACCATTAGGCCATATGAAGGTGAAGTTTCAGTTCTGAACAGCTCTTTCAAGTTAATTATTTTGATTTTGACTGAATCAATGTAACGTTACATTTGAAGCCCTCGAGCTTAAATGTGTAGGCTCGCCAGCTAAATACACACATGCCGATTAGGAGAAAAAGTGACAATTTTAACGAACGTTAGCATTACTGACTACGCTGAAGAAACGCTAGAAATTAGCGAGCACATTTACTGATGATCTTGGTCTAACTCAGGGTTAACTGCTAAAGATTAATATGATGAGCTAAAACAAATAAACTGATGAAGAGCCGAGGTTTTGGTCAACGTTTATCGGTGTATTGTTCGGAGGGTTTAGAATTCGTTGAGGTGCGCTTCAAGCAACCAATCAGAGGCGCCAAATCGGGCCTAATGGATATAACGGGTAGAAAAAAAATTTGCAGCCGGGGAGGGGGCGTGTGCAGATGGTGTGTGTGTGTGTGTGTGTGTGTGTATGATTGACATATTCCTCAGCCTTTCAACATCTCCCAGAATGATTTAGCCTGCCGGTCTTTGTTTCTCCAAGATTGTACTCACTTGCCCCATTTCGCCGCTCCTGAGAAATTGCCGCTCAAGGCAATTGCCTAGTTCGCCTATATGGCCGCGCCGGCCCTGGGTACGCTAGTATACAATTTCTCATATTTGCTAGCGAATAACTCAGCAATATCTTCCGTCGAGCAAGCATCATCAACTACACTTGAAATACATTTATTATTTGGATTAATTTTTCGAAGTTCACTCCAAAGATCTGTCGAGTTGTTTACATGGTCAGCCAACGCCAACTTTCGGAGATCATTGACATGCTTCTGAACATTTCGTACCGCATAATGATGCCTGGCTCTACTTTGTTTCATTACTTCATATATTTGTCCATGATTCGGTCGACCGCATTCTAACCAAATCCAGTGCCAAAATAATGACCTGTCCTTATCTGCCTGGACTAAGTCTTTCCATCCTGGCAAAGATTTACCAGTCCAATGCCGGGAGGAAATGGTGGATTCACCCGATTCAAGGCAACACTGAACAATATCCAACCATAGCCTGTCAATCTCGCTTTTATGCACAGGATCATTACAGACTAATGATGTTATTACATAACATAGCATTACGAGGTAAAACTATTTCTGCAAGCTTTGCATCCAGTAATAATTTATAATCGTCTAAATCTTCCAGTCTCGCTCTATTCCAAGAACGACGGTTGTTCTTGCCTTGAGTGTCTCCTACACAATGCACATTTGGAACGTCGCATGCAGCTGACATAAAAACAACGTTGTGATTGGACGGATTTGTTGGGTCAAAGGACCCACCATATTTATCGACTAGATTAAAGATATTTTCACTCAATAAAAAGTGATCTATACAAGACCGCTGATTCAGAGAGAAATTTGTGTAAGTATCCACGAAAGTCCCATCTTTATCCCATAGAATCTTTAAAGGAACAGTCCACCGTAATTTCTTCTTCTTCTTCTTCTTCTTTTGGTTTTTTGGCGGTTGGCACCTTAGTATAATAGGTGCATTACCGCCACCTGCTAGACTGGGGTATGGGTATAAAAGCTAATACTACTACTGGAAAAAAAAATAGCGATTTACCTAAATCCTGTGAAATAAGTTCTCTGTTCTTTCCAACTAACCAAATTTATTCAGAGGATATCTGACTCCCACTCCCTCCAACCCCTTTCTCTAACATGTCCTTAATTTCTTCTCCTTTCACGTCAATTATCCCAAGAAACTCCTTGGCCGCGTGTACCACCATTTTAATTCTTTCCGTTTTTGACTCTATCTCGCTCGCACAATTTATCACCATTGCAACAAATGCCAGAAACCTTCTTTTATCTACACTGATACGATCAATATCTCGACTTTGTTCTTGTGGCTCTGCGACTCCCTTTTCTTCCCTCACTTTTTTAACCGCCTCAGCATACGAAATTCTGTTATGTACACGTGTCCTCTCAATTTTCCCTTCAGTTTTCCTCCGCTCGCACTGCTTAGCACCCGCTTCATGATTACCCTGGCAATGAAGACATACAGCTCTTTCTTTCGGCAGTTCACAATCTTCTTCATTACATCCGTCTTTCCCGCATCGTCTACAACGAAACACCCTTTTCCTACAAACCGCAGCCACATGCCCATAGTCTTGGCACCAAAAGCACCTTAATGGATTTCGTTCATATATCCTCACTCTATAGCTGACATAATCCATCATTACCCTTTCTGGTAGCTCTTTTTCAAATTCTAATAAAATTGACAAGCTATCCGTTTCTTCCCCGTCACGGTGGCTTTTTAATCTCCTAGCGCCGCAAACACCTTCAATATTCAAAAATGCTTCAGCTTTCACCGAATGAACAACTCCACTAATTACTCCCTTCACTGTAGGCTGATTCTCCACCGTAATTTCATAATGAAATATGTTTTTCTATGAAATGAGACGAGATGATACGTACCTCTCCCAGCTTTGAGCGACCACCCAGTCAGCCAGACGGGCTGCCACTCCTGTTAGCATTTGTAGCTAGCCTCTTTGTGGTCGACGGTATTTTTCGGGGCTGTAGTTAGATGCGACCAAAGTCTTCCACGTTTTTCCAGTTTACAAAGGTTTATATGACCAGTGACATGAGTCCGGGTTCGGGTACGCAAATCCAAAAGTGGCTTTTTCTGTGCTGTGGGAAGTGCGTACTGTAATGAAGTTGTCTGGTGGAGGGATATGCAGGTGGAAGCAATCGTCGGCGAATTGTAGGATGATCACGTGGGGAAGGAGGTTTGAAAAGGGGGAGGGGGAGAAGGAGTGAGGCTGGCTGTTGGCGAGGAGAGTGATGTCTGGAGTGCTGGGGAACAGAAGGAGGCTGGGGCAGCGTACCTGAATTTGGGGGGCTCAACGTGGGACGTCGCTGGATTGCTGCCGTTTTGGGATCCCTTTCGGAAACGGAGCTGTCGGTATTTTTTTACACGGACTGGTTTTGTGTTTTGGGCAGTCGGGACGCCGATGCCCATGAATTGAAAGACTTGGGGAGGGGTGTTAAAATGGTTACTGGATGTAGCAAAGTGGGAGTTTGTGTTCTTAGTTTATGAATTGTGTGTGCGCGAGTGTGTGTGTGTGTGTGTGTGGGGGAAGGGGGAGTTGAGGGAGAATATTGTGTGATTAGGTTGGGTGTGTTGGGTGGGGGGAGTTAATGAATTGTAGTATGATGCTCAAAATAAGTATAGCTGAGTCGTTTGTGCTGGCATTTTAATGAATTTAACGCGTGATCGAATAATAAAGAATGTCGTATTGAGCTGTGTGTTCTGGGTTTGTGTGGAAGTTGGGGACGACTGCCGGACCTTACCGGTTAAAAAAAGGTGGTGGTAGCCCTTAATTAAATTATTCGGATTGGTCTTATTACACTGGTGGCAGCAGAGGGATCTATGCTAACATTATGTCGTCACCCAGCTCCACACCGGTTTCTTGTGAATCTAGCTCAAGCCAATTAAATTCGGCGGCGAGTCAACAGGTTGGGCAACAGTTGCCGCAAGTTGTACAACGGCCAGTGTTTATGCCAGAAACTTTTACGGGAATGGGGAGGGATTGGTCTGATTGGTCTGAACAGTTTGAATTAGCATCCGAAGTTAATAATTGGAGTGAGGAATTGAAATTGAAGTTTATGTCTCTCTTGCTGTCGGGGCGAGCTAGAGATATTTATGCGGGGTTGAGTCCGGTTGATAAAAGTAGTTATGCCGAATTAAAAGTGGCCATGGGAAAGTATTTGGAGCCGTTTGGGGAGGAGTGGCATCGAGTGAGTTTTTCCTCTCGGAAAAGATTACCTTCGGAAACAGCCAGAGAATTCGGTAATGCATTGAGACGGTTAGTGTCTAAAGCATATTCGTCGGTTGATGCATTTACTCAAGATTTATTAGCTCGTGACCATTTTATGGCTAATGTGGGTAGTGGGGAGTTACGAATTCAGTTGCGGAGTGCTAAGCCATTGACTTTGGAGGAGGCTATTAGTGTGGCAACAGAATTGGAGTTAATTCGTGATTTGGAACGGAATGAGGTTAAGGCTGAATTTAAAGTAATGGGGGTGAGTGGTGGGTCCAGTGGGGATGAAACTCAATTGGGAGTTTTATTGGGAGTGGTGGAGAATTTAAGGCAGGAAGTGAAAGTTTTGCAAAGTACGGTGACTAAGATGGAAAATATCCGGGGTGGCGCGGATCGAGCTTTAGGTCAAGGGGTGCGGGCAGCTGTACCATCGGGCCCAGCAACTTTCTCTGGGATAGGCTCTACAGTTGGTAGGGGTATTAGAGAACGGGGAGAGGGGTGTTGGGAGTGTGGTTGTACTAGACATTTTAGGAAGGATTGTCCCTATTTAAACTAGAAGGGGCTGGCACAGAAGGCCAAATGCCCGCCCCTCTGAAATGTTATTCTGGCCTGGGAATGGGGGCCCTAGGTAATGGATGTGGGGCTGGGGTTTATTTATTGGCCAAGGTGGGTGGAGTGAGTTGTCCCCTTCTGGTAGATACTGGTGCACAAGTTTCTATTATATCTCATAGGTTTTGGCAAGAAAATTGTCAAGGGAAGTGCCAGCTTGTGGGGTATAATGGTGCAGTATCTGTGGCAAATGGGGGACATATGGAGGTGTTTGGAAGGTGGCTAACTGTGTGTGAATTTGATAATTTGGTTCTGCGGGTAGAATTTTTAGTGGCAGATATAGCACCGGAGGGAGGACTCCTGGGGACTGATTTTTTATGTAAATTTGGAGTAGTGGTTGATTTAAAGGCAGAGAATTGTAAATTAATGGGGAAAGAATTGCCTCTGCAATTGGTGCGTTCTTTAAAAGAAAGTAGATCTGACTATTCAAGATGATTTTGTTGTTCCTCCCCGGAGTGAGGTGATCGTCCCAGGGACCATTAATGGGGTATACTTGGAAGGTATAGAGGGAATGTTGGAACCCTCTGAGACCCTTTCGAAGCAGTTTGATGTTCTTGTTGCACGGGTAGTGGGCAAGGTGGAAAATGGGTCGATACCGGTACGGATGATAAATGTGGCAGAAAATGCACATACCCTTAAGCGAGGGATGTCATTAGGTACTTTTTTTCCAGATGTTTTTGTGGAAGACGGGTTATTGGAGTCAGATGAGGGCTGTGAAGGAGAGGATGTTGAGGGGTCTACGGAGTTGTTGGTGCGTGAGTTAGGGTTGCATAACAGGGGCTTTAATGGTGCTGATATGCAGGCGATTTATGGATTTCTTGCCAAGTATTTGTCTGTTTTTAGTAGAGAGAAATTTGATTTGGGAAGGACCCATTTGACTCTTCATCAAATTGACACAGGTCAGGCGCAGCCAATTAAAATGGCACCCCGGCGCGTACCCTTGCATTTACAGCAAGAAGTGGCTGAGCATGTTAAGGAGATGCATGAGCGTGGCATTATTCGTCCTTCCGTAAGCCCTTGGGCTGCACCTGTTGTTCCAGTTCGGAAAAAAGATGGTGGGTTACGATTGTGTCGATTATCGTAAGCTTAATAATATTACTCGTAAGGATGCATATCCTCTCCCACGCATTGATGATGCGTTGGATAGTTTGACGCATGCAAGATGGTTCTCCACCCTAGACCTGGCCAGCGGTTACTGGCAGGTTGAGGTTGATCCCGAGGACCGGCCTAAAACTGCTTTTGCCACCAAGGGGGGCTTATGGGAATTTAATGTTCTCCCGTTTGGCCTTACGAATGCCCCGAGTACGTTTCAAAGGCTGATGGACCTTGTACTAGCTGACCTTCAGTGGACCACTTGTTTAGTATACTTGAATGACATTATTGTTTTTGGTCGTAGCTTTCAGGAACATTTGAGTCGCCTGGGTGCGGTTTTGAGTAAGTTGCAGGCAGCCCATTTAAAAGTTAAGCCATCCAAATGTAATTTGTTTGCAATGGAGGTACAGTACTTGGGGCATGTAATTTCGGCGGAGGGTGTAAAGGCAGATCCGGCTAAGTTGGAAGTTGTACGAGCATGGCCTGAACCCACTAATCAGACAGAAGTGAGGAGTTTTTTGGGTTTAGCGTCTTATTATCGGCGGTTTGTGAGAAATTTTGCTCAGATTGCTCGGCCTCTGCATATGTTGACAGAAAAAGGTAAGAGATTTAAATGGGATGAAAATTGTCGGGGGGCTTTTGTTACATTGAAGACCCATTTAATTTCAGCACCAATCCTGGCATACCCTGACCCTCAGAGAATATTTATTCTGGATACGGATGCAAGTGATTCGGGGATTGGAGCCGTTTTGTCCCAGGAAAGTGATGGGTTGGAGCAGGTTATTGCCTATGGTAGTAGGGCATTAACAAAGTCAGAACGGAGATATGCAGCCACAAAGAAGGAGTTGTTGGCTATGGTGACGTTCACAAAGTTTTTTAAACATTATCTCTTGGGGCGAGAATTTATTTTGAGGACTGACCACAACTCGTTGCGTTGGTTGCATAATTTTCAAGGGTTAGAGGGTCAGTTGGCTCGTTGGGTGGAACAGCTAGCCAGTTTTCAGTACCGCATTGTACATCGGCCAGGTAAACAACATGGAAATGCGGATGCTTTATCCCGGGTGCCCTTCCCCACATTTGGTGATGGGGGCAGTTCTGGGCATATAGGGTTGGAGTCCATTGCAGCAGTGGTTGAAGGGGAAGGAGGTGGCACTGGGGAAGGATCTGGGGAGTCCTTGACGCCTCAAATGTTCCCTACCTTGGTACGAGTGTTGCAGGAAGCTTCAGAAGGAGGGACCCCTCAGGAGGTCTCTATGGGAGAGAGGGGTGGGTTATCGTTGGAGTTGGAAGAGGGAGTTTCATTGGAGACAGAGTTGGAAGGATTGAGAGTGGCCCAACAGGGTGATGTAGATATTAAGCGCTTGATTCAATGGAAGATTGAGGGGGGAAATGGGTATTGTCCCGCAGAGTTGCGGAAATTTGCGGGAGTTTGGGATCAGCTTCAGGTGCAAGATGGTTTGTTAGTGCGGCATTCTTTGTGTGGGGAAAATGTGGTGAGTCAGGTGGTCCTTCCCAAACATTTGGTGCCTTTTGTTTTGACTCAGTTGCACAATACGGTCACTGGGGGGCATTTAGGCACACAAAAGTTACAGGGTAAAGTAAAAGATCGTTTTTACTGGCCGGGTTGGGCAAGGGATGTTAGGAAGTGGTGTGTAGAGTGCAGGGAATGTGCCTCGCGAAAAATGGTGGGCCAGTCACGTTGTGCTCCTTTACAGCCCTCTGTTACATCACGCCCCCATGAACGGATTGCCTTAGATATTTTGGGACCGTTGCCAGAGACTTCGTTGGGGAATAAATATATACTTGTGATTGGAGATTATTTTTCAAAATGGACAGAGGCTTTTTCGATGAAAAATCAAGAGGCGCGTACAGTTGCAAAGATTTTGACTGAAGAATGGATATGTAGGTTTGGGACTCCACGTACGATTCATTCTGATCAGGGTAGAACATTTGAATCGCATTTGTTTAAAGAATTGTGCCACCTTTTGGATATACATAAGACTAGGACCAGCCCATATTCACCGCAATCTGATGGGATGGTTGAAAGGTTCAATCGCACATTGTTATCCATGCTTTCCCTTTTTGTGGATGCAAATCAGTTGAATTGGGATACTTTATTGCCTTATGTCATGATGGCGTATCGGAGCAGTGTGCATGCAAGTACGGGGTTTTCTCCTATCCGGGTGCTTTTTGGTCATGAGATAGTTTTGCCAGTAGATGTAGTGCTGAATCTTGATAATCAAAGCAGATTTACGTCTGTTACTGAGTATGTTGCTAGGCTGAAAGATATTTTGTCCACAGTTGTGGAAGCAGTAAAGAGGCATCAAAGGAAGGCATCGGGTAATCAAAAGAGGAATTTTGATTTTAAAGTGAATTTTCAGTATTATTCTGTAGGGGAGTTGGTGTGGCTGAAAAATGAAGCAAGGAAACGGGGTTTATGTCCTAAGTTACAGAGGAAGTTCCGTGGGCCATATGTGATTGTGGATCAGGTCTCAGAAGTGTTGTATAGAATTCAGCCGAAGGGGGGTGGTACAGACGTGACGGTGCATTTTAATAGGCTTAAACCGTTTGCACCTTCTTCTTTTTCTGAGGGTTAGATCCCTTTGCCGAGTGGAAATGAGAGCTCCTCTATAACAGTGGATAGATCCCTCTCTCTAGCCCCACGGCCACAAAGGACTACTGGAAGGAGGTATGGAGCCAGTTGGGTTTTTAGGAAATCGCGTCCAGCTGAAGTGACCCCAGCCCCTGACTCTGCGCGGGCCCCAGCCCCTGACTCTGCGCGGGCCCCAGCCCCTGACTCTCCGCGGGCCCCAGCCCCTGACTCTCCACTGGCCCCAGCCTTTGATTCTATGTGGGCCCCGGCCCCTGACTCTGCGCGGGCCCCGGCCCCTGACTCTGCGCGGGCCCCGGCCCCTGACTCTGCGCGGGCCCCGGCCCCTGACTCTGCGCCGGCGCCGGCCCCGGCCCCTGACTCTGCGCCGGCCCCAGCCCCGGGCCCAGCCCCTGACTCTCCGCTGGCCCCGGCCCTTGATTCTATGCGGGCCCCGGCCCCTGACTCTGTGCCGGCCCCGGCCCCGGCACCTGACACTGCGCCGGCTCCGGATGTTGCGCCGGCCCCGGCCCTTGATGCTGCGCCGGCCCTAGCCCCTGACGCTGAGGGGGCTTCTACTCTGCAATCTGCGGTGGTCCCTGACCGTGAAGAGGTTTCTGTTCCTGGTTTTGACTGGAATTGGAATGGGAGTTCGAGGAGGGTAGTGAGACCGGGAAGAAAAAGGAATCCCCCTGTGTGGATGAAGGACTATGTACTGGGGTGACTTGGACTCGGGGACTCGTCCTTCAATATAAGGGGGGGGGTAGTGTAATGAAGTTGTCTGGTGGAGGGATATGCAGGTGGAAGCAATCGTCGGCGAATTGTAGGATGATCACGTGGGGAAGGAGGTTTGAAAAGGGGGGAGGGGGAGAAGGAGGGAGGCTGGCTGTTGGCGAGGAGAGTGATGTCTGGAGTGCTGGGGAACAGAAGGAGGCTGGGGCAGCGTACCTGAATTTGGGGGGCTCAACGTGGGACGTCGCTGGATTGCTGCCGTTTTGGGATCCCTTTCGGAAACGGAGCTGTCGGTATTTTTTTACACGGACTGGTTTTGTGTTTTGGGCAGTCGGGACGCCGATGCCCATGAATTGAAAGACTTGGGGAGGGGTGTTAAAATGGTTACTGGATGTAGCAAAGTGGGAGTTTGTGTTCTTAGTTTATGAATTGTGTGTGCGCGAGTGTGTGTGTGTGTGTGTGGGGGAAGGGGGAGTTGAGGGAGAGTATTGTGTGATTAGGTTGGGTGTGTTGGGTGGGGTGAGTTAATGAATTGTAGTATGATGCTCAAAATGAGTATAGCTGAGTCGTTTGTGCTGGCATTTTAATGAATTTAACGCGTGATCGAATAATAAAGAATGTCGTATTGAGCTGTGTGTTCTGGGTTTGTGTGGAAGTTGGGGACGACTGCCGGACCTTACCGGTTAAAAAAAGGTGGTGGTAGCCCTTAATTAAATTATTCGGATTGGTCTTATTACAGTACTATAATGACAGGCGTAGTAACACCCTCTGCGCGCTTCGACAGCGCATTGATACTTTCTCCTCTGATTTCTTTTCTCTCCCACGACCCCCTCTACTTCCGTAAATACAACCAACGTGACTGCACTGCACTACTTGGTACACAGTCAGGGAGCCAGAGCTTGCAGAAAATTATAAGTAAGGGATAATTAACGAGAAGGTGTGCATTCCACGGTTTTAATGCGCGTTGCCTCCGCGAAGAGCATTAAAACCGTGGAATGCTCACCTTCGAGTTGATTATCCCGCTTATACCATTGTCATTTGCCAGCAATATCAAATCGCAGCATTAATCTGAAACGGAGATTATGCATAACTCAACATTATGCGCGATTATGCGGACTGTTGCTTACTTGCTACCCACAATTACAATGAACTTATGACGGTTTCCGCAGTCAGCGAGCTGAAATCAGTCTGCTGGCAAAGTACGTAGCTAGCGAACTGTCAGCAGTCGCTGATACATGAAGTGGACCCGTTAGCTTCATTTGTAGCCGGACTCAATTACAATTTTTTAATGGATAAAGCCTGATTTTTTCGCTGCTATAATATTTACGGTCGTTATCGCTTGAGTACGAGTCAGCGAGGAGAAATCAGTCTGCTGTCAAAGCACGTAGCTTGCGAACCTTCACTTCACTTCTTCACATACGATTCATCTTCGTCCGTTTCTTCTTCCCTCTCACGGTCCATTTCGGCTAGCTCCTCCTCGGTATATTCCGGTTCAAATAGATATGGCTCCGGCTCCGCCACAAGCCAGTCGTCGGCATCTACTCAAGCGATAATGACCGTAAATATCGTAGCAGCGAAGTAATCAGGCTTTATCCATTAAACGATAGTAACCATGTACGGTTACAAATGAAGCTAACGTGTCCACTTCCTGTATCAGCAACTGCTGACAGTTCGCTAGCTACCTGCTATGCCAGCAGACTGATTTCACCTCGCTGACTCGTACTCAAGCGATAACGACCGTAAATATTATAGCAGCGAAAAAATCAGGCTTTATCCATTAAAAAATTGTAATTGAGTACGGCTACAAATGAAGCCAACGTGTCCACTTCTTGTATCAGCGACTGCTGACAGTTCGCTAGGTATGTGCTTTGCCAGCAGACTGATTTCAGCTCGCTGACTGCGGAAACCGTCATAAGTTCATTGTAATTGTGGGTAGCAAGTAAGCTACAGTCCGCATAATCGCGCATAATGTTGGGTTATGCATGATCTCCGTTTCAGATTAATGCTGCGATTTGATATTGCTGGCACATAACCATGGTATAAGCGGGATAATCAACTCGAAGGTGAGCATTCCACAGTTTTAATGCTCTTCGCGGAGGCAACGTGCATTAAAACCGTGGAATGCACACCTTCTCGTTAATTATCCCTTACTTATAATTTTCTGCAAGCTCTGGCTTCCTGACTGTGTACCAGGTAGTGCGGTGCAGTCACGTTGGTTGTATTTACGTAAGTAGGGGGGTCGTGGGAGAGAAAGGAAATCAGAAGTGAAGGTATCAATGCGCTGTCGAAGCGCGCAGAAGGTGTTACTACGCCTGTCATTATAGTACGCACTTCCCACAGCATAGAAAAAGCCACTTTTGGATTTGTGTCCCCGAACCCGAACTCATGTCACTGGTCATATAAACCTTTGTAAACAGGAAAAACGTGGAAGACTTTGGTCGCATATAACTACAGCCCCGAAAAATACCGTTGACCACAATGAGGCTAGCTACAAATGCTAACAGGAGTGGCAGCCCGTCTGGCTGACTGGGTGGTCGCTCAAAGCTCGGAGAGGTACGTATCATCTCGTCTCATTTCATAGAAAAACATATTTCATTATGAAATTACGGTGGACTGTTCCTTTAAATTATGCTCATTGATGAACTGGCGCAGGTATCTCGACTGCGCATTATCTCTCTGAAAGCTAGTATTAAAATTACCACACACCACTACTGAACTACAATCAGTTCTCTCAATAATATCCTGCACAGTATCTAAAACCTCCACAAATTCCTTGTTAACACAAGTCCATGAGTAGGTGTCACACGGCATGCATAAGTTGATTAACAGCAAGGTAAAACCATCTTGTATCTCAATCAGCACAACATAATCCTTTACATGCAGTTTCGATGGTTTTAAAGCATTTTGCGATAGCCTTTTTGGCCGAGGCCATTTGCCCGACCGTCGGGTGTGTATGTTGCTACTGTCTATTTGCCCGACCGTCGGATGTGTATGTTGCTACTGTCTATTTGCACGACCGTCGGGTGTGTATTTTGCTGCTGTCTATTTGCCCGACCGTCGGGTGTGTATGTTGCTACTGTCTATTCGCCCGACCGTCGGGTATATGAGCTGTTTATAGGCTATTTGCCCGATGATTTTAGAACAACACACTGAGTACATATATATTATCTATAGATTTTTTTCATTTGACTTGCGATCATGTTTCTGGTTCGAGATCATGTTAGTTTGACTGGTTCCCTACTGTACCACCAGTTCGCAAACGGCCCGTTGCATCGACTCTGATCGAGCTTGTGAGATAGGCCTACGGGACAGGGTACCAGTCTAGTTTAATAGTGTTTTTGGGGTGTGGGTAAAACAAAGATTGGGGATCTGGTAAAACGCAGATAACTTGAAATGTAATGTTGAACATACCGCTATTTTCAGTATTTTAATAAAATTACCGTTTTCAAGGTCAAGGTTATAAAGTGTTAAATTCCCTGCAAATTGAAAATGACCTAGTTATAGGCCTAGGGCATTTTAACCCAGTGATCGTAGGTGGTACTGTGGGCTGTATGTGTTGATTGATGGGCTTCCAGATATAAAATTTGCTCATTAAAAATCATTGCAGCTGACAAGGATCATATTTTGTTTATTGCGTTGAGTTCCAAGCGATTTGATAGTAATGACAATGATAATCTTCACTCAGGTAAATCGGACAAAAGAACCAATACTAGTACAGTACATATAATGCTGTTACATGTACTAGAGCCGGCACCATGAACATCATACATACTCACATAAATAAATAAATAAAAATAAATGAATAAATGAAAAAATAAATAAATAAATGAGAAAAAAACACTTATTTTAGTGCTCGAATAATATTTGCACCTAAATACATTTAATGGATATATCTATTTATTTATTTAATCATCTCTTGGTTTATTTATTTACAAAAAAAAAAAAAATGAATGAAGAATTGCATAAATAAAAAAAATGAAAAAAAAATACACTTACACTTATATTTGCACACGGATAATATTTGCACTTGGATAAATAAATGAATATATCTTCTGTTCATTTATTTAATCATTATTTGTTTATTGAATAAATAAATAAATAAATGTTATATATTTTCTTCATTTATAGTAAGCCTGCCAATATTATACAAAATTACAAATTCCAAGTCCAAGTAAACACTGCTTACTACGCATGCACTAACTGCTTTCTGAAACTTTGTTTTTACATCACAAGCCACATTCTTCAGTGAAGCCATTTCACAGTGGCATGATCTCAATTAAGTGAGTTTCTCTTGAAACAACATGCCATGTGTGAGACCATTCACTTATGCTTAAAATCACTATATATCAATAGAAAGGATTAAATGTTGATTTTTTTGTTCGCGTGTCGCGTGCCGCTTCTTTCAATAATTTTCAATAGATTTAAGCGATTAAACGCCGAGCATACAAAATGAACAATAACACGATAACAATAGGGGCAGTGGCGCGGAAATTCTAAAAATGGCAACAACGCGAGATTTCGCGCGAGAATAGACTGGTTTATGTCCATATAGACGCCCCATATAAAGGTACTACCCAGAAAATTAGAATATTCTCAAAAAGTTCATGTATTTCTGTAATTCAACTTGAAAGGTGAAACCTACATATTATATAGACAAATAATATGCAAATCAATATATTTCAAGCTTTTATTTCTTTTGATTTTGCTGATTAGGACTTACAGCTCAAGAAAGCCTCAAATTCAAAAACTCAGAAAATTAGAATATTACATGAAATCAATTTAAAATAAATAAATAAAAAAGGATTTTAAATACAAAAATGTCTGGCCTCTGAAAGGAAAATCTTGCATCTGTAATTAGTACTTGGTTGGGGCCCCTTTTGCACGAATGACTGCTTCAATCCGGCGTGGCATGAATGCTACCAGCCTGCGGCATTTCCCAGCTGTTATCGAAGACCAGCATGTTTCAATCACGGCCTTGAACTCTTCTTTATTGTTTGGTCTCTTTTCGTTCACCTTTCTCTTGACAATGCCCCATAGATTTTCTAAGCGGTTCAGGTCAGGTGAGATTGCGGGCCAATCAAGCACAGTAATCCCGTGGTTGTTGAACCAGGATTTGGTACTTTTGGCAGTGTGAGCAGGTGCTAAGTCCTGCTGGAAGATGAAATCTGCATCCCCATAAAGCTGGTTTGTTGAAGCAAGCATGAAGTGCTCTAAAATGTTCTGGTAGACTGCTGCGTTAATTCTGGACTTGATAAAGCACAGGGAACCAACACCAGCAGCTGACATGGCTCCCCCAGTCATCAGAGACTGCGGAAACTTAACACTGGACTTCATGCATTTTCCATCATGCGCCTCTCCAGTCTTCCTCCAGACTCTTGGACCTTTGTTGCCAAATGAGATGCAAAATTTGCTCTCATTAGAAAAGAGGACTTTGGACCACTGGGAAACAGACCAGTTCTTCTTTTCTTTAGCCCAGTGAAGGTGCCTCTGGCGTTGCTTGCTGTTGAGGAGTGGCTTGACAACAGGAATTCGACATTTTAAGCCCATGTCCAGCATCCGCCTGTGTGTTGTTTCACACACAATATTGGTTATATTCACAATATTCTAATTTTCTGAGTTTTTGTATTCAAGGTTTTAATGAGCTGTAAATCATAATCATCAAAATTACAACAAACAATTGCTTGAGATATCTCACTTTGCATGTAATGAGTCAATAAAATATATTAGTTTTACCTTTTATGTTGAATTGCCAAAATAAATCGACTTTTACACGATATTCTAATTTTCCGAGTAGTACCTGTACAGTACCAGTTGACCAGTCTATCCTGTCGGGCGAATAGCAAGCTACGATTTATTCACCCAACCGTCGGGCCGATAGAGAACGGTTTCTTATTCACCCGACCGTCGGGCGAATAGCAAGCTACGATTTATTCACCCGACCGTCGGGCCAATAGAGAACAGTTTCTTATTCACCCGACCATCGGGTCAATAGTCACTCCCTAGCCTTGGCCGAGGCTATTTTTTTATACAGTATTACAACACCTCCGCTTGGTCGACCAACAACAATGTCTTTAGCAGCATCAACACCAGACTTACCATGGAACAAATAATCAGTGTTAATGACTCCAAGTCTAGGTAAATTACACTCAAGCAACCATGTTTCCTGCAAATACAAAATATCTCATGCAGGATGAGGTCCTTAGGAAGTCCTTAATAAACATAATGGACCGATTAAAGCCTTTACAATTAAGCGAGGCAAACTTGAGATGACTGTTTGATGAAAGTTCCACCATCACTGCCTTTTGAGTTTCCTGAAGCGTCGACACCCGATGCCATCAGGCCAGAAATCTGCTTTTAATATATTCTCAATGTTATCAGCTTCTATACAGACGCGATAGGACTTATTCCAGGCGTTTTCTTTTGACATTTTCTCCATCTCGTGCACTTTAACCCCCTCGTCAGTAAGAAATCCGCGCACCTCGTCATCGTTGATGTCGCTAGCTACGCGGAACACAAACAGTTCGAGACGTTTGGGTCCAGATCGAAGCTTACTGCCTTTCCTGTTTCCAAACACAGTCGGTCTCCTGGGTTTCGGGTCCGCTAGCATCGATTCCATCGGTCTGTCTGTCTCCGTCAGCTCGCAATTACGCCTCTCCAGTTTGGCCTTGATTCCCGTATGAGCTTTACGTTCAAAAAAGCTGCCGTTACTAGGTCCATCCGACATGACACCGTTTCTCTCCGGAGGGAGACGAACCACAATACCCGAACCAGAAGGAAGGTCGGTTAAACATGCATTAGGCGTCACTCGCGCTGAAATGCCGTATTCCGTTGAGACTACCTCAGCATATGTTTGTTGTTGGGGTGGATAACACAGTGCCATTTGTCGCTCCAGCCTGTTTAGGCGCTCCAATTTTGAGTGTCTCTGTTTCACCTGGCTTTATGTCGGGGAGTTGGTTTAAATCCCCAGCCACAAATTTGACAGGTTTCTCTTTGCTGCCATATTTCGAATCTAACATTTTCAATTGCGCCAATATGTCGTCTGTGTCTTTTTCCTTCACAGCTTTACTTCCCTTGTGGCAAGTCGCTAGAGTAATGTTCCCATAACTTTTTCTTCGCCTTCAGGATCGCCTCATCGCAATAAAACTGCAGTCTTGATAGAATTAATCGGGTACGAGTCCAAATGATGGGAACAATACAAAAGCAGCTCATTCGCAACAAGACACGGTTTAGTGAACGCCATGTTTGCTTGTCTGTAATTTCTGTCCGATGTGTGGTCCTTGGCAACGGAAGTATGGTGAACCATAATAGCTTGTCAAGCTATGTGAGGGCATTAGCCATCAAAGATCGCGAATTCTACCTAAACAAATTAAGTTTGACAAATGGAAACCAATTTCCAGATCCGTATGTTATCACTGAGTGGGTAGATGATATATATATATACCCATTTGATCGAGAAACCTACCATATACACTAGGGATGCACCGATATGAACATTTTGGCCGATACAGATATCCAATATTAATATTGCCGTTATGGCCGATAACCGATATTTACTGATATACATATGTTTTTAAAAAAAGTGTGAGATGGTAAAATTTTGTACAGACTGAAAATCATGCTAACTGAATTTTTAAGTATCTTTATTTTTAAAATGTGTTTTACTTCCAAATAACAAGGTTACAGGGCTACCATAAAACAAAAGTAACCAACAGTGTTAATTTTTTGGCAACCTTTACCACTAGTTGCTGTGCTTGTGCTAGCCATTTGCCACATCGCCATAGGCGAAGCCATATTCTGTATGGCAATGACTTTTTTTAGCCAGTTTAGCCACTGTGGCGAAGCTAAAATCTACTGCAGTGATCAGATTAGGCGGATTTGTATCGCAAAATGCGAATCAAATTTCAGCAGTTTTGACAAAATGCTAACCATCATAACTGTAAAGGCAACCGGAACCACAAAAACTTGCCAGTGAGGGGTGGCGTGAAGCCCTTTCCAACGCGTGAAGCAGTTGACAATACAGGTTTTCATTGCATCTAAAAATGTTTATTTTAACTAAGGAGCAGAGCGATATGGAACATAAACAAAAGCCAGGTATTAACTGTAAATGAAACAACTAACTTGCGGCAGGAGAATAAACCGAAATAAACTCAAAAACAACAGAAAACCAAACAACCGTCCGCACGGTTGAAAAACTGTGTGGCTCCTACCTAATTACCAAGACCTCTCACCTGTGTCCCAGTGACGCTCTAAAGTACACGTCATGTCGCCCACTGTTGGCTAAACCCCTCCTATGCCCAAGTTGTCATGGTTAACGCCACAATATCGTAGCAAAATGGATTTGCATTAAAAAACATTGTATTGGCTACAACAATAACAATCCCTTCACAAAAAATGCATTTAAAAAAAACCAATGGGTGGCATCACGGTTGCTTCGTTCAGCTTTTTAAACAGTCTATGTGTGCGACAAGTCCACATGTGTAGATGCATGATAGAATATTTAGAAGTAAAACAGAAGATTGGGATGAGATACTACACAAAGTAGTAGTGGTCAGGGTAGGCAATGACTTCTTTTTTATCGCTAGATTTTGTCAACCCGTTTCCACCTATGATCCATGATTGTCAATCAATCAATTTGACCTTTTTTCTGGTTAATTAAGCATGCAATGATTAAGAGGTGATAGTGAAAAAAGATAAATTTACCTTTATTCTTTCATTCGAGACTGCAAGGAAGTAAATCTTAATAATTAATTGGGAAAATTTTCAGCTCTTGGTAATTCCGTATATTGTTTTGATCTTTTGTTTATGGGATTATGAAAAAAGACTGAAAATAAACTCCCTATTTTTTTTTTTAAAAGGCATTAAAAAGTATGTGTCTAAGAGGGGAAATGTCATCGTAAACATATTGACAACACATTGAACACCACATAAGGTTTTAATATTTGTTTATGGCATTGCGTTAGCTTCTTCTAGGTAAATATGAAAAGACTTGAACAACGTGTATTCTTGACGCTCATATGACGAGTGAGTAGTCATTATTATTATTATTATTATTATTATTATTACGTTCGATCATTGACAAGTCACTTCCTTCTTGTATGATTTTATTTTAATGTTAAAAAATATTTTACAAAGGTAATGGTAAGCAAAAAATGCCTGTTAAACTATATGATGATGCCCTTCTTGCATTTTTTTTTTAAATTAATTTCGCTTAGCGCACTGCATTATGGACCCAGACCAACATTGTGGCTAAAAAATGTTTTCTGACTTTAGCCGCAGTGGCTACACATTTTTTCCCTAGTGCAAGCACAGAGTAGCAAATGTGTAACTAAATGAAAGTACAGTACAATATCTGATCCGGGTGTGCCATCTAGTAATACAATATTGTAACTGCTGATGCAACGTTGCTCTACTCGAACGCGCCATAAACAGATAATCCTTCAATGAGGAATTACATTCGTATTTTAATGCATAACGTGTAACGAAGTGGTCTGTGTCAAATGAACAAAGTGAAAGTATACTTTTAACTTTTAAATGTAGTAGAGTAGCCTAAAAGTCCCAGTTCAAAAAAAAAAAATCAAGTAAACTACAAATCCTCAAAAAAAAAGACTTAAAAAAGACTTTTTACTGTCCTCCATGCTTGTTAACTGTTGTATCGGTTGCAAGATTAAATTGGGAAAAAACACATTCCGACCATCGTTATGATTCGTTCACGCTAGATTGGTACGATGTGTTACATTCCTCTATCTCTATGGAATCTCACAACGGGTGCCAAAGGAAATAAGCACGGAGGACTGAAACAAACCAAACCAATCTAGCATGGAAAAAAGATGCTAGCTAGGGCAAATGCAGCATACGCATCCACTATATAAATATTTTATCCACCTTTTGCTGTTTATTAGAAAAAACTTTGCAGAAATTTTTGAAAAATGGTGACCAATATCGCCAACAAACATCAATTGGCGTCAATGCATCATCTTCGCATTACCTCGACTTTGCAGTTGTTGCATACTGCTTTTCGAGTATCTTCTTTTAACACCGTGAAAAATGACCACGCCGCTTACATTTTTTTCCCTCTTCAGTTTACCACCCCAAAATCCTGTGCTGCGTTCATGTCACTGACACTGTCACATGCCCAAACAAATACTGCATGGCCAAATTCCCCTCCTCCCCTCCCTACACACATACACAAACGGCACCTAGACGGATATAAACATCGGTTCTTTATATCGGCCCAGTTTTACTCATCGGACCGATGCTGATATGTAAAAAAATTATGAACATCAGCCGATACCAATATGAATGCCAATATATTGTGCATCCTTAGTATACACTAGGGAGGAACTACAAGCATACAAATCACTGGATGCTTATGACTGCGTTATCTGCGGACATAAGCAGAATGTTAAATACCACGACAGACTTGGAGTTTTGTGTCTCGAAATCAGAGGTCCTTCCTAGTCAAAAACAAGGGCATAAAACCGCCGTGTATGCAGAGATGCCATTCCGTTTTAGGCGTGAGTTTCTCCTCTTAGTGGCATTCATGTTTCTGTGCCGTAGTCAGCAATTATTCAATCAAAGGGCACTGAAGAAATTCACTTGCGGAATTTAAGTCATTGTGCATCAAGTTAATCAGTGACACGTGCATTATGGTGGATCTCCCCACCAATGACAATGGAATCGATTATGAATTCTCAGGCTTGTCTTTACTGAGGGATTAAAAGCCATGAAACTGCATAAAACGTTTAAAATGGTCTTATTTCATTAAAACAATTTAAATGATCATGAAACACATGCATTGTTTCCAATCCCTGAGTAGAGAGAAGCACAGGAAATCTGGAGTCATAATTGCTTTCCAATCCATGTGAATTGTGATGAGGTGCACCTTTACGCAAGTGAAACGGAAACTTCAATGCACGAGGATTTTAATTCCGCATGAGAATCTCATTAAGCATTCAATGAACTACGGTGAATAAGCCTAAAGTAAGACCTATGCTGACTGCATGAGACCCCTTAGCAAAAAGTAGTATACTTGAAGTTCATTTAATGAAGTATACTTGAGTATAAGTATAGCAAGTGTACTACGGACCATGTACTTGTAGTGTACTACAAAGTATACTAATTTAATACTTCTTCAGACTAAATTGGAACATTTTAGGTTTATAAACGTATACTTTTAAGTATACTTCAAGTTTAAACAAAGTAAACTGAAAGTACCCATCTGGTTTACATCTAAGTTTTTTCTATACTGCAAGTACACTACAAGTGAACTTTTTAGTATACTGTGAGTGAACTAGTTGTATACTTCTAGTATATTTTTCAATTTATGAAAGTATACATTTAAGTATACTGCAAGTAAACTTACAGATATACTACAAGTTTATTAGTTGTATACTTCTAGTAAACTTTTCAGTTCATGAAAGTATACTGTGGGCTCCTACTAGGAAACTTAAAGGGTGTCATTGGATGATTAATGACCGCAGTGAGTCACGACTTCAGGTTCACATCTCATCGGATAGACAACATCCTCATCCCTGCATTGGGGTATTGTGGATTATTCCACCAGAGGAAAGATCCCAACCTACAGGCCCACCAACTACTCCTCCAGCAGCAACTCATTTTCCCAGGTGGTCTCCCATCCAAGCATTAAAGCTGCAGTCTGTAACTTTGAGGAGAGAGAGGACTTCGCACAAAAATTTGAAAAAAGCAACTTTCAGATCCCTCCCCCTCCCTCTCCACTGCAACCTCAGACCCTCCCAATACTATATCCCTGCAGGCCTGGAGGCTGCACTTCCAGGACCGCAGTTCTAGGACCCTGGTGTTCTTGCCACAGCGCCCCCTCCCGTTGGAGGCTGGTTTCGGCCTGGAGGCGGCACTTTCAGGACCGCAGTTCTAGGACCCTGGCGTTTTTGCCACAGTGCCCCCTCCCGTTGGAGGCTGGTTTCAGGACAGCAGTTGTAGGACCGCAAATTCAGGACCCTGGCCTTTTTGCCACAGCGCCTCCTACTGACTTAAATGATTGCCGCAACCAAATACTTTTTGTTGTGGGTTTCAAAATTTTTTCCACCAAATACTCTTATCGTGTATTTTTGTAAAGTTGGATTACACCCAAATACATTGATTCATTATTTATATTTTTAAAGGTTGAGTCTACCTAAAAAAAATTTGTTCGTCATCATTTTAAAGGTTGATTCCGGCCAAGTAATATTTTGATTAATTATTCGCCATTTTAAAGGTTGATTCCACCCAATTAATACTTTCTTCCAAAGACTTAAATACATATTCCATACAAACACTACTTTGCCATGAAATTGACCTTAGTTGCAAAGACTTGAAAATTGTATTATTAGCAGAATTAGCTAATGATACTGAGGGAAAAAGTGAAAGCACATACAGACCTCCATGTAAAAATGTGCCTTAAAAGACACAGACTTCTGTTATGATTTGGTGTGAGATTAACAGAACTGATCTATCTATATTTCAACTAGATATTTTAAAGGTTAGAAAGAGGCAAGAAACAAGAATGACTCTACATTTTTATTTTATCCACACAATGAACAAATATAAACAATTATATAAACCACAAACATGCTGGTGGCCACAGGAGTGGGAAGGCTAGTAGTTGCAGGAGCTGGGATGGTGGGGGTTACTGTAGCTGAGATGACTGTCGCAGTTGGAGTGGAGTTGGTGGTGGTAGATGGAGCTGGGATGCTGGTGACCACTGGAGTGGTAATGGTGGTGATTGCTGGAGCTGGGATGGTTGCAGTTATGGCCGAGGTGTTCTTATTGCAAAGAGACAGTTGATTAATGAAGTCCTGTTTACGTAAAACTGTTGACTGGCAGTAGATGCAGTGGTAATGCCACTGTGGTCAGCAGTTTAACCCACATCTGTGAACAGTGTACCCTGTAACAATAATTATTATATTAGTATATTATTCAAAAGTGTGTCTCAGACTCATTTTTAATAAAGGGGTATGATAAATATTGATGCTGATGAATATCTACTCAAATTGTTGTTGAACTTAAACATGATGTCAAAGGGCTGAATTAGAATTTAGAGACAGCATCTTATAAAAGTTTAGGTATGTTTGTGAAGTTTCTGGATGACCAAATAAATGAGCATTTGAAGAGTCAGAGTTAGTGTTTGTTTTCATTGTAATACTGATGTCAGATTTACTTGCTTCAGAGCTTAGGAAAATTAAGTCATCCATCTTTACTCACTTCATCAGAGCCCTGCCAATCCTTGGATTTGCATGAACTACATGTTATATGAAGTTATTTTTAAAATAAAAAAATTGTAAAATGATTGGTTGGCTTACTGGTATGGGCTATGATCAGGCAAGAAATTAGCTCATATTAGTGTTCACTAACAAATACCCATTTCATTCAGACACTAACTTAATTTGCATTTCCTGTGACAATGTTCTCAAACGTTACCTTAATGCAGAGTAGCTCTGTTGAAATGGCTCTCCAAATGAGCTTTCACTTTGCTTAACTTCGTTGGGTGGAACACAGTTGAGCGACAGAATGGGCAATGAAATTGTCTGCAGCCTGTAGTGCATCTTGAGATTTCCGGCAATTTTCTGCCTTCCTGGACAGTTATATGCATCTTTAAAAGAAAGAGATCACATAATTAGTCCAAAAAATAATTCAGATAATTTCATAGAAAATCGTATTTCCTTACGAAGGTTAATTATAAGTGACCACAACCAGCTGCATAGTTTTAAGTAATCCTACCTGTTGATTGTGAAATGACAGTTGTCCAAAAGCTAAATAAAATAGTTGTATCAAACAATAGTCTTAACCGAAAGGACAATATGGCCATATTAAATAGTTAGCGTTAGCTAAATACGTTATATTAAACATGCTAACACAGTTGCAACAACCTCTCATAAACTTATTAATGTTGCACTAAGCTAAACTTTTGCAAACTTACTACATACTTTTTGTTAAGCCGACATTTATTTTCCAGTTAATTTCATGCAAAGGACTTAATTTTTAATGACAAACAAATAAAACTTTCTCAGTACTCACTTCCCAGTTTGTTGCTCGTCGTCATACTCCTCGTCGTCTCTTTGTACAAGTAATGCAGCCTCCTAAGGTGAGTGGCGCTGTTCGGAGAAACCAGGGGTCCTGAATGTGCGGTCCTGAAACTGCGGTCCTGAAACTGCAGTCTCCGAGGCTGCAGCTATACCCTACTCGACCCTCCCTGAGGAAGCTACCATGCACGCGAACTGTTGCATGCAACTGCGGAGAGATTTTGCACGTTCACATTATGAAAGCAGCCAAGTTGCCGAGGCGAGACGTTTCTGTTGCGAACAGTCAACACTGCTGGCCAACAAACCGGCGCGTCGTTAGACCTGAAAATTCCAGGGCTAATATCCCTCCTTTTATTGAAGACAAGTGTTTGCCACTAACATGCCAATATCCCCCGCTGCCTCAGTTTTGTGTGTCCATATGGACGGAGCCCAATGCAATATCCCCGCTTTGCGCTAATCGGGCGGCGAGGGATAATAATTAGTCCTGGAAAATTCCTTCATTCACACGTTTTCCAATTCAATAATAATCAAGCGGCAGTTGAAGACATGGCTTATCTTCCCCATGCAATCTAAAAGCGACAAAATAATAGGCAACATTCAGTACCAAAAAATAATTAGATTATAATTAGGTCTATGCACCATCACTCGGTGATGGCATTTCATAACTCTTCAGCGAATGAAGGTAATTTCGGCGACAAGTACATACACCTGTTTTTGCAGCACGGTCGCTCAATTCGTATAAAAAAAAATAGACATTTGTCCGATTGGAAAATGTAAACGGACGAAACTGAAGAATGACACTCCTCAATGTCAATATCAGATTTTAATGACAAAGATGAGGAAGCCCTGCATTAAAATAGACCAATAATAAAGACATGAGAAACGACATAAATGTACTGGGATTGACAATGGCAACAGACTAACAGTAAGCTCCTTGCATTTATCAGTAGTAGTCTAGCTAACAGCCAACTAACAGCAGACAACATATTGGGATGGGAGAGCATTACGAGCCATCTCTTTGTTCTCAACAAGTCCAACTACGTCATTCACTGGCTTTCTTAGGATCTCAGGTACCCCTAGTATTTTGCGCCGTATGTCAGAGTCATATATCCCATTAATAAGGACGTCACGGGCAATGTGGTCAGTGTAGTCCACTGCCTCGCCACACCTGCAGACGGCAGTGTAGGCACACGTTTCTGCTTTGCCCCGCACCCTGGCTGTGAAGGCGCGAAAGGTCTCATCACGTTCTTGGCGTAGCTGAAGCAGCTCTGTGCGCAGTACACACGTGGCAACCGGGATGACTGCTAGTGAACGCATGGCAGCAATGAGATCTGGCAAAGTCCCTGAGGTGATGTCAGGAATGGCTTTTAGCAGGCTGTCACCAAGGTCAGGCCCAGCGCACTGGAAGAGCTGGAAAGGGTCCTGTGCAACTCCAATGCCCGAGCCAGCGCGGAAGACTTCCCACCGACGGAGGAACACATTCCATTCCTCAATCGACACGCCAACGTCAATTTTCGGCCGGTCCAGTTTCGGGCCCTGAAGGGTTGGGGCCTGGGCCGGAGCGGCCACGACGGGTGGTGCACTCTAATGGACAAGTCCATGGATCGATAGCAGAGCAGTGGCCGGGGCATCTGACACATCATCTGTCTCGAAGGCGCAGCCAGGCAGAGGGCATTCAACGACGACCATGGCTTCCTCATGAAGAATGACACTCCTCAATGTCAATATCAGACTTTAATGACAAAGATGAGGAAGCCCTGCATTAAAATAGACCAATAATAAAGACATGAGAAACGACATAAATGTACTGGGATTGACAATGGCAACAGACTAACAGTAAGCTCCTTGCATTTATCAGTAGTAGTCTAGCTAACAGCCAACTAACAGCAGACAACATATTCATCACAAAATGTAATTAAAATAATCCTGACATGCTTTGAGAATATAGATGACACAGCAATAACATAAGGGTGTCAAATAAGCATTAAGCCAACACTTACAATAATTAAGTGAACCGCTTCCCAACACCATACCGCGAACGTCTGCCTGTATTTGACAGGACGTGACACTGAGATAAACAGCGGTGCTGCTTCCGTGTAGCACCGCAGAACAGAATAACTAAATAAACACTGCCCTCTAGTGGAGGGCGAACCATGAACCACCCTTCATCCCCCCCAGTCCGGTAAGCTAAACAGGGCATAGCTTAAAGGGCTCAGTCCAGCGTCCTGTCTCCGGCTCATAGCGTCTGGGTGGTTTCCTAGTGCGGCACGGCCGTGCCGACAGGGGTGGAGGCGGCGGCAGGCACCGTGCCACCTGGGGTAATGCGCCCGAAAGGACACCAGGGGGAACGGGGTCACTCTGGGACCCGAGGTCAGAGGCTACCTCATCAGACAGCAGCGGAAGGGAGGAGTCCGAGTCAGTATCACGGGGTCCATCCTCTGACTGTCGGATGAGCTCCTGGGCCCAGTGGGGCCACGGGCGATGGTGCCACGGGTTGCTGTGGCGCATAGGGGGAGGCTGGCGTGTAGCCACGGAGGAACCGCCGGTTGCGAAGAGTCAATCGTCCCGATCCATCCACCTTCACCCGATACTGATCATGACCGAGCGACTCCACCACCACTCCCGACCTGTCCCATTTATTAGGGTTTGGGCCTTGCTGGTTCTGGAGAAACACCCTCGCGCCAGGCGCCAGTGGGCGGAGTGGTCCCCCGCTGACATCACCTGAAGGGAAGTTTTTAGGTAGGAGGCCAAGGTTGAGCAAGGAGTCATAGGAGAGATACATGGCCTGGACTGAGCTGCTGACGTACACCATAGAACGGCATGAGGACACTGCACCGCCGCTGGAGGTAGCCGAGAGCCTGGCAAAAAAGGCACCCTCGACAGTTATGGGGGAGCGGTTAGCTGCCGACATGCTGAGGTGGACAGGGCGCAGATCATCACGTGAGAATCCGCAGGCAAGGAACTCCTCCAGGGACCAAAGGTCAGACTGCGCACCCGTGTCTGCAATAGCAGATACCCTTGCTACATTGGCCAAGCCCAGGCCAGTAGGGCTGTTGCTCAGTCCGACCGGCCTGTCAACGGAGATGGTGATAAGTGCTCGAGGATGGTCCCTCATCCTGGCTCGCCTCCATTCGCCCTTAGATAAAATGTGGTGCTCGAGCCTGATAGGTATGTTGGCAAGGCCCCCGCGACGTCGACTGGGGCGGTCACTGGACTGAATAGATGCATTCTGGGAGATTGGCTCGAACTCCATGGCGGCCTGTTGACTGCCGGTAGGCGGCTGTGGTCGCCTCTTGCGTCGGCGTGCCCTATAACATTCAATACAAAGCTGGTGAGGCTTGGCGTTCCATCCACGAGGCCCCTCCATGAAAACATTAAAGGTGCCCTTACACTCTGGGCACAAGGCTACTCTTGCCCGGGGTTCGGGCGGGGCTTGCCTGAGGGCCTTTCCTCAAGCGCTGGAATGACAACATGGCCGATAGGGCCGAGGATGGGAGAGCATTACGAGCCATCTCTTTGTTCTCAACAAGTCCAACTACGTCATTCACTGGCTTTCTTAGGATCTCAGGTACCCCTAGTATTTCGCGCCGTATGTCAGAGTCATATATCCCATTAATAAGGACGTCACGGGCAATGTGGTCAGTGTAGTCCACTGCCTCGCCACACCTGCAGACGGCAGTGTAGGCACACGTTTCTGCTTTGCCCCGCACCCTGGCTGTGAAGGCGCGAAAGGTCTCATCACGTTCTTGGCGTAGCTGAAGCAGCTCTGTGCGCAGTACACACGTGGCAACCGGGATGACTGCTAGTGAACGCATGGCAGCAATGAGATCTGGCAAAGTCCCTGAGGTGATGTCAGGAATGGCTTTTAGCAGGCTGTCACCAAGGTCAGGCCCAGCGCACTGGAAGAGCTGGAAAGGGTCCTGTGCAACTCCAATGCCCGAGCCAGCGCGGAAGACTTCCCACCGACGGAGGAACACATTCCATTCCTCAATCGACACGCCAACGTCAATTTTCGGCCGGTCCAGTTTCGGGCCCTGAAGGGTTGGGGCCTGGGCCGGAGCGGCCACGACGGGTGGTGCACTCTAATGGACAAGTCCATGGATCGATAGCAGAGCAGTGGCCGGGGCATCTGACACATCATCTGTCTCGAAGGCGCAGCCAGGCAGAGGGCATTCAACGACGACCATGGCTTCCTCATGAAGAATGACACTCCTCAATGTCAATATCAGACTTTAATGACAAAGATGAGGAAGCCCTGCATTAAAATAGACCAATAATAAAGACATGAGAAACGACATAAATGTACTGGGATTGACAATGGCAACAGACTAACAGTAAGCTCCTTGCATTTATCAGTAGTAGTCTAGCTAACAGCCAACTAACAGCAGACAACATATTCATCACAAAATGTAATTAAAATAATCCTGACATGCTTTGAGAATATAGATGACACAGCAATAACATAAGGGTGTCAAATAAGCATTAAGCCAACACTTACAATAATTAAGTGAACCGCTTCCCAACACCATACCGCGAACGTCTGCCTGTATTTGACAGGACGTGACACTGAGATAAACAGCGGTGCTGCTTCCGTGTAGCACCGCAGAACAGAATAACTAAATAAACACTGCCCTCTAGTGGAGGGCGAACCATGAACAATCCTTCAGAAACCATTTACTAGTCTGAAATGCCGTCGCCGAGTGCAGGTGCATAGACATAATTATAATTAAATTATTTTTCTGTCCTGAATGCAGCCCATTATTTTGTCGCTTTTAGATCGCATGAGGAAAAGAAGCCGTGTCTTCGATCGCCACTTGATTATTTGTGAATTGAAAAACGTGTTAATAACGGAAACCCATCTAGAATTAGCCAGGATTCATTATTTTAAAAAAATCAGGGTTATTTGCCCCGGATTTTTCAAGTCCAACGACACGCCTGCCAACAAACGAGCAAAAATAAATCACGTCGACATGAAAAGTAATCTACAGCAGTATGTATTCATTGAAAACCCAGCACACACTTATTTCAGGAAGTTACCCGTTTTTTGAGTCCATAAACTGTTGTGAATCCAGCTGAATGGCCAGTAACTCATGTATGTCAGCATTTAGCTGTGAGAGCGCAGAAACGTTGCACATATTTATAAGGACAACAACACAACTGATGAGACTGCCTGGTCACTTCATAAAGAGATTTTCTGCTGCTTTCTAATAAAACAACGCCAGTGACGTTAGCCCTAGCATCTGAAACAAGCAAACGTTAGTTCGATTGCAACATCACAGTAACATCACATGCACTGCGGAGTACTGTAACAATGACAAGACTCTGGCTATTCGAACAGCGACTGTGCTTGTAAGCGACGTTCACTCGCTTATTTGCAGAGCGAAAATGAGTTGAGGCTGGTTCGGGCTGGGGTTAGTTTGGTGATCATGTCAGCGACACGAACTCGCTTATTTGCAAAGCAAAAATGAACCAACAAATAAAGCAGGGGTTTACCTGTCAAGGAGAAAAGTCGCAAACTCTGCGTCAGTTTTTAATCCTTTCAGATCACGAAGTTCCTTCCACTTTTAAAAATCCACTCCGATGTTCACTCTGGCTTTATCCTGGGTTTTGTTAAATTCTTTCTTTTGCACTTTTTTTTCTTCTGGCTTCCTTTTTTACTAGTCTAAGCCATGTGTGCCGTTTCTGAAAACTGAGGTATCGGCATTTTTTTCCTCGCTGATGGCTCTAAGCTCCTGAACCCGCTCTCGGAGATTTGAACTTGACTGAGCACTGGCGAGAACTGAGGAGGAAGGGGGAGGGGGCTGTCTGCAGCGCGTGCATGTGTACAGTTTGGCGGCTGTCAGACACCATCCTGGCTCTAATTGATTCTTTTAGTCGGCCCGAACGATTCTTTTAAATTGCAGTAGGAGCATTAGGTGGGTTTAAATGAACCTTTTTTAATTACAGAGCACTAGCTTTATGTCATACTGTCTGTACACAATGACAGTTTTAGCAAAAATGACAAAAAGTTACTTTTCTCAAAGTTACAGACTGCAGCTTTAGCCAAGGCCACAGCTGCTTAGCTTCAGCTACACAGCCAGTGCAGATCAAGCTGTGGTTGGGTTGCAAGTTGTAAAACTAGTACAGACATTTCATTGTCACAATGTCAAATAGCAATGAAGTTCCAGTCTTCTTAATCTCTTGTTTGAAAATACTGTGTACATTTATCTGTGAATCTGCACATAATGGCCAGCTAGATTGAACTGATATCTCAACTAGAACACAGCAGTGTTTGGTACAGGTACAAATAAGCAGGCCTTTGATGTCCACAATCTTGTTTAAAAATGATTAAATCATTTATTAAACAGAATGTATCATCTTTCAAGTATTTCAGCACTGCTACATATTTTCTTTAGTCAGTCTTATTTTTGACTGTGATACAGAACTCCATTCACCAAATAACAGCTCATCAGTGTACTCATTTGGAATATTTCATCAGCATTTGCTTGAGTCCTTCAGCCGACTGGTTAGGCTGAAGGCATAGCTAAGTAATATTTTATGCATATTTCTGGTTCCATATGAGAAAAAGAGGGATTTTTAGGCCACCTGAGCCGAAGGCGTGACCTATTGCGATCCCCTTTTGTCCGTCGCGCGTCGTCCGTAAACTTTTCCTTGTGAACAAAATAACTTAAGTATTTATGAACCAATTTTGATTAGACTTTGTATGCAGGCTTATATCCATAAGATCATGGACAAGTTCTAAAACCAGATTGATTTGATCATATTTGATGGAGTTATTGCCCTTTGTTGTATTATTATCATAAGCAACCTTGTGAACACAATTTTAGTAAATATTGGTCAATTTTCATGAAACTTTGCATGCTGGCTTATATCTATAAGATCTCAAAGAAGTTCGAAAACCAGACCGATTCAATCAAATTTGATGGAGTTATTGCCCTTTGTTATATTGTCATCATAAGCCACATTGTGAACACAACAACTTAAGTAAGGGTCATTTAAGGATGTGTCATGTTTTGGTTTTGGAGGAAATTGGAGTATACCTGGAGAAAACCAACAACCTGTGGTTGGTACTTGGCAATTGCCTGTACAGTTTGAGGGGAAAATGCCCCGCGGGATGCGGTTTTACCTCAGAAGTAGAAAAGTAACTTGACATATGTTAATGAAGGTATTATTCCTTCCTTTCACTGAAGCGTTTTTTGTTCAAACGCAAAATGAAGTTTTTATGAGCATATTCACAGACCGCACCGACCAAACCTATGTATTGTCAACTCTGTTAGTGCAAGCCTATTGTCTTCCTTTTACTTTTTTATACCTAGATATGGTGGAAACCAGTTATCTTTATAGATGGAAGTGTCTTGAGCTGCTTTATAAAAATTGTGAATTTCATGACCCCCAGGCTCCATGTTTGCCCCTGGGGAGGGGGTCAAGTTTACTATAGTTTATATAGGAAAATGATACTTTTGGGTATATTCTGTTTAATTTCTACTGGAAATCATTCACACTTGATTGATATTACAACAATGAGATAATATTATGATATTTTTGACAGTGTCCCTTACCCAGGGGCTAAGGGGCAGGGCCCTAGGGTTAAAATGGCTTGAGAAATCTTCTTTGCTTAAAGAAAATAGCCACAAGTTACTGTATATACATACAATTTAGAATATGCTATTGCTTATGATACTGGTTTCCATTAATCTAATCTCTGGGGTCAAAATTAGGGCCACGCCTAATGGCCAAGGTTTAACATTGGATATACTATACTCAGGTGACCGTTAAGGCCCATGGGCCTCTTGTTTTTGTTTTGAATTGGGATTTTAATAAGAGTTGCCATCCAATACAATATTGTGTTTGAAATTTTAATTTATAAAGGAATCCATTTTGTTCGCAATCCGGAGTGTGAGTTCATTGTAAATTCTTATAAGTACCTTCCCCTGTAAATTAAAGCAGAATGCACGTAAGCATTGTCCACTAGTAGAGTACATGAGGTAACCTCTCGTCTACTAATGTTAAATAATATCTGAATAGCAAAAGTAATATATTTTAGATTGCAATAATCATAAGCTGTGAGTATGATGTTAAGTTAGCTTTAAGAAGACTTTGAAGTATACTTGCAGTTAAAAAAAAAAAAAAATACTTTTAGCTCCCTAAAAGTTTAAAACTAAATTTAAACTATACAGAGCTTGAAGTATAGAACTAGTGGACTTGCGGCCTACCTATAAGTTTACTTACAGTGTACTTAAATACTTCAAAGTGTACTTTCATGAACTAAAAAGTTGGCTTGAAGTATATAACAAGTTGTAGTACATCTGAATTTACTTTCAGTATACTTCAAAGTATACTTTTATAAATTAGACATTGTGCTAGAAGTATATAACTAGTGAACTAATAGTTCATCTTTATGTTTACTAGCAGTACACTTCATAGTATACTTTCATGAACTGAAAAGTTTACTTGAAGTATACTACCAATAGCAGTATATCTGTGTTTACTTGCAGTACATTTAAATGTTTACTTTCATAAATTGAAAAGTATGCTAGAGGCATACAACTAGTTAAGTCACATTATACTTAAAAGTTCACTTGTAGTGTACTTGCAGTACAAAATAAAACTTAGATGTAAATTAGATGGGTACTTTAAGTATACTTTTTGTATCAAGTCTGTCAATATTGGAATAATTGTCAAAATTGTTCTCAAATAAAATCAGACAAATGTTTGTCTGCTCCTGTCTGAGTTAATAACACTGCATAAAAGTCAAGTTCAGCTCCACCCATGCGCTATTTACTCTGCTATTATGCCCCAAAGCTCACTTGTGACTGCAAATGAACATTTATTTATTTATTTATTTATTAACCTTTATTTAACCAGGAAAAAACTCTTGAGATTTAAAATCTCAAGGATGTAGGAATGTAAGTAAGCAGGGAGCAGACCAAGAACAGCTTTATTGATGGGAATGCGGCGGTGTTTGAGTCTTCGAAGAGACAAAGCAGACCATCCAACCCAAGCATATAATGTGCAATGATGTGTCAGACTTTTAAGGTTAGTGATAAACCTTAATGCTCCTTGATAAACAGAATCTAATGAGTGTAAGCATTGAAAGGATGTACGCATATAAATGGCATCACCATAATCCAATACAGATAGAAAAGAGGCAACAACAAGTCTCTTTTTAGCCTCAAAGGAAAGACATGATCTAATTCTAGAGAAAAAACCCAGTTTTAATTTCAGTTTTCTCACCAACTGCTGAATGTGAGGTGCAAAGGAGAGAGAATCATCAATTAGGAATCCGAGATATTTATATTGAGATACTGATTCAATCTTATCACCCTGAATAGTGACGATAGGCGTGAGAGATTCTGGAGCTTTAATTTTGCATTTGAGAACATCATGAGTTTTGTTTTGTTGGCATTCAGAACAAATTTTAAATCACACAAGGTATGCTGTATGGTATTGAAGGCTTGTTGCAGCTGACAGAGGGCCTGGTTAGGTGTGGGTGCAGAGCAATACATAACTGTATCATGAGCATAAAAATGGAATTTAGCATTTAGTAAACTTTGATCTAGGCAGTTGATGTATAAAATAAATAGAAGAGGTCCCAAGATTAATCCTTGAGGAACACCCTTTTTTTACACTGAGGTGGCTGGAAGTGATACCTTCCATCTGTACACACTGCGATCTGTCTGATAAATAATTTTCAAACCATCCTACAGAACTTTCAGATATTCCTACACTGATGAGTCTTTGCTTCAGTATTCTGTGATCCACCGTGTCAAAAGCCTTAGTAAGATCAATAAAAAGCGCTGCACAATGCTGCTTCTTGTCTATGGACTCAATAAAATCGTTTATTACTTTTAAAGCTGCTGTAGTTGTACTGTGGCCTTTCCTGAAACCTGATTGATGATCAGATAAGATATTATTTGTAGATAAGAATTCTTTTAGCTGTTCACTCACAACTGATTCAAGAACCTTAGCAAGAACTGATAACTTGGAGATGGGCCTATAATTGTTGATGTCAGCGGGGTCACCTCCTTTAAACAGAGGGACAACATAGGCAGATTTCCAAACAGAAGGAATTTCATTAGTGAGTAATGAAAGATTAAAAAGATGTGTCAAAGGTGGGGCAATTAAATCAGACGCTATCTTTAAAAAGTATGGCTCCAAGTTATCCGGTCCAGCTGATTTTCTAGAGTCAATGAGCTCAAGAGCTTTGTGAACCTCTGAGACTGTGACTGAGTTAAAGCTAAAAGAGTGACTCCTAGAGAGTTTGTCTGAGCGAGTCTTGGTAGAGTCTTCACTTGTAATATTGAGAGACTCAAAATAAGGAACCGGATGCGATAAAATGCTCATTAAAGCAAGCAAGCATCTCAATCTTACCAGAGATTTTTTGTGTATTCTTAAAAATGCATGGTGGTAGCTATACACCATCATTATTTCTAGCTCAAGATTGAAGAGTTTTCTGAAATTTAAAAGGATTATTAAGATTATTTGAAGTTTCAGTGAGGAAATTATTAGCTTTGGCATTTCTGATGGTCACTGTGCACTTGTTACGTAATTGTCTAAAAAGCAACCAATCAGAATTGTTGTTTGTTTTCCTTGCTTTTGCCCATGCAAAATTACACTCATGAAGTAAACTGGACAAGTCCAGAGTGAACCAGGCATTATTTCGGCCTTTAACTTTATATTTTTTAAAAGGAGAATGCTTGTCAACAATTTTAGTAAAACCATCATAAAAGTATTTCCAAGCATTGTTCACGTCTGCAATAAGTTGTATTTTTTCCCCAGTCGTAGCGGAAAAGGTCATGAGCAAAACCCTGCTCAGAGAAATGTTTCATATCACGCTTAGTAATCAAGCGGGGCTTTGTTTTAGGAATTTTCATATTTCTAACTATAGCTATGACACAGTGGTCACTGATATCATTTGGAAAAACACAAGCAGCTGAATATTTTTAAGGTGTGTTAGTTATGTTAGTGATGACTTCTCAGGGCATTTTAAATTGGGGCTGGTAGGGCTGTCTACAATCTGAAAGAGATTTAAAGTGTTACAATAAGCTTTAAAGTCATCAGACACTGGTTGTAACCAGTTCCAATTTAGGTCTCCAATGAAGACAATTTCATTAAAATTCAGTTCAGATATTAACTTCATTAAAGATGGTAGAGCATCTCTGGTGGCCGAAGGAGTCCTGTAACAGCCAACAACAGTAATTTGAAGTGTTTTGGAAACCTCAAGATCCAAAGCTAATAGTTCAAATTGCTTACTAAGAGTTATAGATAAAAGCACGTTCATCACTTGGAACTTATTTTTGATAAAAATTGCAACACCCCCACCTTTTTTTAGGTCGGTCAGTTCTAAAAACATTATAACCATTAATACAAATGTCTTTGTTAGAAACAGATTTGGTCAGCCATGTTTCTGATAATACAATAATGTCAGCATTTGTAGAATGTGCCCAGATGTGAATCATGTCCATTTTTGAAATTAAACTACGCACATTTAAATGGATAAAATCAAGACCGTTCCTCATTTTAAAATCTGCAGGGGTGTTAAAACAAGAGGGTGAATCAGGACCTGGATTAGGTTGTACATTCCCGGAAATGAAAAGCAACAAAACAATCAAACAACATTACTCTGATCAGATGAGATAAGTCCCCAGTGTCTGAAAAGAAAAAGGACGGAGGTAATGTGATACCCAGCGCACAGCCATATACGCAGGTTCCACTGTTTCTGAAATCTGAATGTGAGAACATCGCACGGGAGTTAACAGTTCCGTGAAAGCTTCCACAAGGTCTGCGCAATATAAACAAGCACAGCACAGCAAAAAGCGATGACATTGTGAGTAATTGAAGTATGAGTCGAACTATAAAGTGCTAAAGGAGCAGGTTTATTTAATAACAAAGTTCGAGTCAGTGCCGTGCAAATCCAGTCCAAGTCTTTCAAGCTTCTGTGGCTCAACTGACAAATGACGTCACATGCAAACACGGAATGAAGCCAGTGAGATAGTGCTGTGGGATAATAGTTAAAAATCAGGTCCCGTTGGCTCTAAAACACCAAATAAATCGAGTAAAACAGAGGAATTAAGGCCAAGAAAGAAGCACTTCCCTTTATCATGAGAAGTTGGTACCCATCAAGATCGAACGACGTGCCCCCAATTCCAGCGTCAGAAGGCGAAACCGGGTTCGTAAAATTAGTTACCGGCAATGAGCCTGATGTCCCGAGGTAGACGGAAGAAATGTCGCGGAAAAAGGAGAGATTGCAGAGAAATCCGAGTATTCAGCTGGATGAATGGATTGAACCTGGCGACTTTCTAATGCAAAAGCTCCGTTGACACGGCCAGGTAATTCACTCTTCTTGCCTTTCAGTTCGGGTTCCTATGAGTCACTCACTGTTTGATACTCAAGGCAAGTGTACATTCAGGTAAAACTGCACGTTTTACGGATCCACAGCTGTCTTTAAATTCGTTTCGAGAAAATCACTATGTGAATTTCAAAATTTCACTTGGTCAGCATGGAAAATCAATAAGTTACCCCAAGACACGAAACACACTAACACGCTGAAAAACGCACTGCCGTCATGCTGCCATCTTGAATGCCATGTGGAATATGTAAAGTCTATGAGATATAAAAATATACCTGTGGTGCAGTATACTTCAAAGAAGCCAATATGTATGGTAAAAATATTTTAATGTGCTTATTCTTTTGATAGTAGCCTAACTGCAAGCCAGTATACTTGAACATTAGGCATGAGTATTTTATTAGAGCTTGGCAACCGACGTCACTGCGCAATGCATTCTGGGATGTAAACAATAGCGCGCCACCATATTGTGAGGCCATATCGTGCGAGACTGAATTGAAACAGAGCTAAAAAGACACAGTAACTAGGTGTAAACTTGTTGAAAGCGCTGAGATGCCAAGTTTCACGCATTTGGCGTAAGCCTCGCAAATTTTTTAGGTTTATTCAGCATATTCTGCATTTATTTATTGAACGCTAAGTGAGATTCTCATGCGGAATTAAAATCCTTGTGCATTGAAGTTTCCGATTCACTTGCGTAAAGGTGCACCTCATCACAAGTAACATGGAAAGCGATTACGACGCCGGACTTCCTGTGCTTCTCTTTACTCAGGGATTGGAAACAATGCATGTGTTTCATGATCGTTTAAATTGTTTCCATGAAAGAAGACCATCCGAGACGTCTTTATGCAATTCCATTGCTTTCAGTCCCTCAGTAAAGACAAGCCTGAGAATTCCCAAGTCATAATCGATTTCCGTGTCACTGTTTAGGAAATCCACCATAATGAACGTGAAACTGATTAACTTGATACACAATGATTTAAATTCCGTGAGTGAATTTCTTCAGTGCGCTTTGGTTGAATAATTGCTGACACAGGAACGTGAATGCCACTAAGCAGAGTTGTGACCAAGTCATCATGTCCAAGTCAAATCAAGTCACTGGTCATTAGCTCAAACTCAAAGCAGACGGGGGAGAGCAATGAGGAGTGAAAGGGGCAGGGGAACAAAGTAGACAATGAGCTAACGAATTAAAAAGCAGTGTGGGGAAAGCTGAGAGAGTTAGAAGCTTAGATACATTTAGGATCAGAGAGGGGTCAATGTCAACATGAAATGCAGCTCATGGCTCTCTCAGTTTTCCCCTCTCTGCTTGTAAATTAGTTAGCTCATTGTCTAATTTGTTCCCCTGCCCCTTCACTCCTCATTGCTCTCCCTCGTCTGCTTTGAGTTTGAGCTAATGACCAGTGACTTGATTTGACTTGGATATGATGACTTGGTCACAACTCTGCCACTAAGAGGAGAGACTCTCACGTAATGCGTGAGACTTGGCATCTCTGATTAGGCGATGCTAAGAAGTCAATTAAACGAAAGAAACACAATATAAAGAGACAAACTTCTACCGAACGCAAGAAAATGGAACATTAAAATAATTGCGTTGATCGGAAATTTGGATCCGCATGAGGTGCCTGTGAGAAACTGCAGTGGAAACTGCCTTCATTTAATTTACCATTACAGAAGCCCCGATAACTCTCAATACTCGTGTGGCCAGTTTTCATTCATAACGCAAACCTGTCGACTCCCACTGATTCGGTATTACGTTTAAGTGGCATATTTACGTTCATCTGCTGTAGTCAGCAATTATTCATTCAACATGTATGTAAGAGATTCTCGTGCGGAACTGAAGTCCTTGTGTGCAGAGGGGTTGGAAGCGATGGAATTGCTTCAAGACGTCTCAGATAATCTTATTTCATTGAAACAATCACGAAATGCATGCATTGCTTCCAACCCCTGAGTAAAGAAAAGCGTGAGAAGTCTGGAGTCGTAATCGGTATGCTGTATACGCTAAATGAAAACTGGCTATATCTGACCACATGGCAGATTCTTCCCATGGCTTTGGCTTCTCGGTGCGCAACAACAAGACGTGGCCTCACAGTATAGCGATCTCTCCCATCAACCCATGTGGCGCTGCAGCCGTGACGTCATGTTCCCATCCCCTATACTTTGAGATATACTCAAGAAAAGTATAATAATCAAAAGTTTAGGTACAAGTATTAGCCAAATATACTTCAGTATAAGCCAAGTATACTTAAGTATTACTTTACTAATTATATCTCTGATAAGTACATCAAAAGTAAACTGAAAGTATACTCTCTTATTTTTAGTTTAGAAGTTTACTAATAGCACACTTGAATAAACTTCTTTTTCGTAAGGGACTTGGTGTTATGATTCTGCTCTGTTCGCCATGTTTTTGATGTTCTGTCTGTTCTCTGTATTGACTGACCATGCCTCGGATTATGTATTGTGTTTTGGTTACTTAGTTTTGTTCATGTATTGTCTAGTTTCGTTTTTCCATGTTTTGCATTTTACCATAGTTACATTCCGGTCCATGTTTTTGTTTCTGCCATGCATTGCACTTTGTCTCCCTCTGTCTGGTCTCGTCTTGTCATTGCTCACAGCCCCAGTATTGCATGCCACTCTTTCGGGTGATTTAATGGTTTTTGGATGTCAACCATTCCTTCCAATCTCGTTTACTTCCTTCGCCTTGCTTTTTCTATTTTACTAACCCATACTAATAGTTTGTTATTTTTGCTAGAGTTACTAACACAAACTAACATTGTATATATTTCTAACTTACTAATGAGCACTAAGGGCTGCACTTACTAATTGATTAACAAGCTCTCAGCATTCGCCCTGTTCTAATCTCCGCCTCTTGTCTCTCCCTAATCTTCTCTGCTGTGTTTCTGTGAATTCTCCACACCTGCTCACGCTGTCCTTTCTCTTATTATCTATGCACGTAAGAACTCCTTGACCGGAGCTGTATATCTGTCTATAGGATTGTCTCGTGATCCCTGTCCGCATTTTGGCTGTTGCCTATTTCATGTGATAAGTTTCTCCCTCATGTGCCCTCCTTTGACATCAGTCTGACTTCCTCCACCTGTGTTGTGTTAAGCATGTGACTTCCCGTGAATGTATAGTAGGAGTCTTTTCTCAGCACTTCCTTGTCAGAATGTTTCTCTTGTTTACCTGTGCTGCTATCTTTTCACCTTGTGCTCAACGTTACTCTTCTGACTGGACCATCCGACTTACGATTTTTAGCTCTACTCTTTGGTACTATTGTCTGCATCCGTTTACGAATCCTTTTTGCCCGACTACGAGTTTTGTGATTGCTGCCCTGGGTTTCGACTCTGCTTACGCCCACTGGATTTTGGCATTTGCTTCTCTGACATACCTCTGCCTGTGTACTGAACCTATTTTTGCCTGACCAAGAGTTTTGTGATTGGTGCCCTATTTACGATTCTGGATTTCGCCCTTAGAATTCAGATTTTTGGATTGTGGACATTTTGGATTGCCTGCTCTGTTGGGGGTTTCCCCCCTTCAGAAATAAAGCCTCCATTTTTGTATTCACTGGTTCTCGCTTGTAGTTCCTCACGTAATCCTCACACTTGGCATCTCTGTGTATGACGCATGGGTTATGATAAAAAAATTAAAATAAACAGAAAACTATGTCCTAACAGTATTATTTTGTATTGTTGGCTTGCTAGCTAGCGAGTTTGACTGCGTAGTTGTCATGCAAACATGAAATCTGCTTTGGTTTACCATTATTCTCTGTAACCGTGAGACTTGCGTCAAAAAATTGGTTACATTCATTTCAATGGAGCAAAGCCCACTGGCAGTGTGGGACACGCGTCAGATTTTTACTTTTCGCGATTTCTCGATTTCTTGAGCGTCAACTCAGTAGAAACGCATTTGTCTTTTAGGTTAGCTATTTAACTATACTGAGTACAAATGAAAACGCACCACTTGAAAAAAGTCAATATTCAAGTTCAAATGAACTTCAATATAATTTTTATAACACAACAGCACTACAGTGACATCACCCGACATGCCAGGTGCAAGAAATGCGAGAATTTCAAGTTAACTGTAACGCTAGGCAATTTTTTGCAAAAACGCAACATCTTGCACGCACACCACAGGAAAAATGAATTTCACTCTAGTTGGGGTAATGGCCTCGCACAGAACACCAATGTTGGGAAAAATGCAATTTGCCTAATGATATCAATAATATTAATTTGACTATCCAAAAAAATATGACATTGTAATATTAATATTAAATATTAATATAAATACCTCGGGGCACCACCCTTCCTCAGTGAAGGGAGAACGATAGCCAATTAATAAAACCTCAGTCTCAATATCCACTAAGCTATTAATTTGGAAATTGATTAATAATTAAATTAATAATTGTAACCAACTTACCCAATCAATAGTTAGATTGAAGGATTCAGAGTTCTGAATAGTAGAGGTTGGCAGTTTCATTCACTCTTGCACAACATTAATAACCACAGCATAAGTCTTAAAGGAATATTTATTTAAATGAAACAAATAAAACACACAATCTAGACTACACTAAACACTATAACCACAATGAAGGAGGTGTGTGTGTGTCTGTGTGTGCGCGCGTGCGGGTGAGGGTGAGAGAGAACAAAGGGATGATCTGAGGTGCGAGTGGGAGGGGGGGCTTGCTGACCATGTGGAGTGGGGGAAGGCAACCCTACTGTAACAGAGACTATATCTTTGTAGCAATGGAAAGTTTAGAGTTTTAAAGTCAGTCAAATGACTTAAAATGCTCAATGTTGTTTGTGTTTGTGTGTATTATGTTAAAATGAAGAGATGCGTGTGTTTTGCACAGGAAAGGCACCGTGTTGGTCTACAGAAGGTTATTTGCATGCAAGAGCTTGTCTGCTTTACATTAATACCACCCTGTCCAAGTAAAAAACAATCCTAAAAACAATCACAACAACTATCATTTAACAAATACACACAGTCACTTTTAGTCTTAAAGGAAGGTTTGTGCCCAGTTGTTACCAGTCCTTAGTTGAGGAAAGAGGTTTGGTAGTTGCTGGAAGATTTGATCGTGGGGGATGTTGATCTGGCTGAGAAGAGCGGTTCTGGTGCTGCAAAAGTCCGTGTCTTTGCTGTGGGAAGAGGAGGGAGGCTGGCCGCTCCTCAAAAGCAAGCTGTTGCTTCCAAGGCTGCTCTACTCCTGGTAGCGTGGCTGCTGCTTCAACATGGCCAGTCTATGCTGGGCCTAAGAGGTGGGGGAGGAGGACCCCAGTCTGAGCAGTCCGCAGGGGTCCAGAAGCCTCTCCAAGGGAGAGACAGAGAGTCCAGAGCAAAGAGTCCAAGAGCCAAGAGAGAATCCAAGAGAAGAGAAGAGAGGGGAGCTCCGAGAGAGAATAAAATGGTTGACCACTGCTTTTATGTACCTGGCCTGCTGGCGGGAGGGGCTTGCAGGCAGAGAGTGGTCATGGGAAATCCAGGGATCCATTTTGAATTTCCACACACATGATTGTTTTCCTTCATGTGAGACCCCAACACTCTGAATTTGTGCACACATTGGCTTTAAAAGCATGTGAATCTGAATAAAATTTCACTTCTTCACTGACACTTGTGAAACGTCGACACTATGCCGCGACTTACAGCCCCTGAACGGGAACGTGCCATAGGCATACTTCAAATTGGCGCCAGCACCAGGGAAATTGCCAGACGACTACACTGCACACACACAACGATCGCAAGACTCCATCAAAGGTTTCTGCAAACGGGGAGCACTCGGGACCGTCCTCGACCGGGTCAATAACGTGTGACAACGGCACGTCAGGACCGTCAGATCGTACGGGATCATGTCCGAGACCGAACACTACCAGCGACAAGAACGGCTGCTCAAGTCCAAGGACGACGTGGATTCATTCACCCCAACACCGTACGGAACCGTCTGCGAGCTGCAGGCCTGCATGCACGACGTCCTTATTTCGGCCCCATATTGATGGATCGTCACCGAAACCAGCGTCTACAGTGGGCAAACAGGCACCAGAATTGGTGACTACGATAATGGCGCAGTGTCATCTTTTCTGACGAGTTATGATTTCACTTAAGGAACGCAGATGGCCGCATACGTGTTTGGCGGAGACGTGGTGAACGTTATAACGCCGATTGTGTCGTTCAAACGGACCGTTGGGGTGGTGGCAGCGTTATGGTGTGGGGTGGAATAAGCTACCCTCACAGAACCCCTCTCCATATCTGCAGAGGAAGGGTGAACGGCGTCTACTACTGGGACCAGGTGCTGCAGAACCATATTGTGCCATTCTTCAACCAACACCACGATGTCCACATGTTCCAACAGGACAACGCTAGGGCACACACTGCACGGGTGTCCATGCAGTACCTTGCACAGCAGAACATCCCCGTGCTTCAGTGGCCAGCTCTGTCACCCGACCTCTCCCCTATCGAGCACTTATGGGATGAAATTGGACGACGTCCTTCACGTCGACGCCGGATGGACAACATCCGAGAACTTGAGGTTGCCCCTGTTCAGGAGTGGAATGCTATCCCTCAGAACACTATCCAGAGACTGATCAACTCCATGCAACGACGATGCACCGCATGTGTCAATGCAAATGGCGGTCACACCCGTTATTGACTTACATGTTTGACCCCTACACCAGTTAAACCTCTCTCGCGCATTAACATTATCGTGAATGAAATTGAATGATGTTTACATGTCTTCTTAAGTCATTCATCATCTCAAATGCATCATACGTATATACTTCACATATCAATCCGTGGAGCTATTCCAGATTTCGTGAGTGGTGCGTTTTCATTTGTACTCAGTATATTTCGCCTTGTCATGTTGGGTGGCACACACGGAAACCTCACATGCAGTTGTCGAAACAGACATCCCTGCTTTTTAACCAAGTCGCAGTTTTGAGAGGAAATCAATTATTTTGTGCGCATTTAAGTTATCAAGGGATCTACAGTTAGACAGAACCTAACTCAAGGTGCACTGGAAAGAGTTTACCACTGCTAAGTTGCTACTGGGTGAAGTAAAGTGAATCATAATCTTAATTCACTAGACAGCTAAATTTAGGAGGAAAATAAAGCCTGTGTATAGTCACAGAAACCTGATTGTCGTACTTTTTTCGTAATTTAAAATAAGATTTATAGGTAGGTGTTTTCAAAAATAAACGTTATCTTGTTGAATATTTGAGAGTAACACCCATGGCTTCTCGGTCGTGTTGACAGCTGTCAGTGTTGATGTGGCTGACACTTTCAGTGGGTGTTTAAAAGCATTAAGGCAGCGTTCGGAGTTTGACTTGATGCTTCACTTGCGGCCAGTGGGCGTTATATGGATGGAATCCTGTAAAACTTGAGTCCACCAATGAAATTTCAATTCTTACAGCTGTACACGCAACAGACATTTCTGTGCTGGTAAAATATCTAATTCAATGTTTGCAGATTCATAACTCGTCAGACTGCATTGGGGAGACCGTTACTTCCGTTGCCAAGATGCGCAAGCATCTTTTTGATGACGTCGGCTGTATATGGGTCTATTTCAACCCTTTTGTGCAGATGTGTACGTCAGTGGACTCGGAGCTGCAGATTTTTGCACGCAGTTACAATATTCTATCACTAGTTGGCACACCCAGATCAGTTATTGAATTTTCACAAGCAAACCCAGTTCGAAAACGGTTTATTATATGGTCGAGTTCACTCCAATCCCTGGATGGATCAAACCAACCTTGGTTTGACTTAAAGGGGTTGGCACATCCGTGCTACAGGGTGACCCAAAAAAGTGTCCCTCCTTCCTCTCAGAACTCCAAGGTGGATGAGGAAATTGGAAATGAGTGGGTAGGATTGACTGATTATCCAGTGTATGAATTTTATTGCCTCAAAATAATCCTGGAGCATTTCAGGTCACTGTTTAAGAGTAGATATACAGGCTTTAACAAAGCCCTGCTTATTGTGGATTAGCGGGTTGATCACTGGTGTGCCTTCCCTTTTCTCAGCTCATCATGCGGTTATTGGTGTTGGCTCAGACAATCTTGTCACCGTTTGAGTTCCGTCCTGTGAAAACCAATTTTCCATCCATGTCACATTAGCAACAAGACTAAATTTTTAAATGCACTTTTTTTTTTACTAAAATTGCAGTGATCCAGGTCAAAAACTTCCTGTTAGCATTTGTTTTTATGTTATCAATGAAATAAACCACATATATTCCATTAATTCATAATTTAATCCGGTTAAGTACAGTGGGACCTGTAGGTCACACTTTCTGTGGAATCTGTCATTTATGCATATTAAATATGTAATTTACCACAGCTGTAAGGTGCTGGAATAGCATGAAAATGCACCTTGAAAAGTGCTTCAATTTCACTTTGTAAGAGGTGTACGAAGCCTGTATATGGCATTACAGTGCTGTGTTTTTAGATTTGTGTTTTGTTTTTTTGTTTTTCTATTTAACTATGTTCCATTTATTGTTAACATCTTTACAACACATCAAAATCCCAGTTCGTTGGTGGACTCTTTTTTTTTTTTTTTCTCTTTTCTATCCCGCCACCACCCCCCCACTTTGGAGGACAACTTTATTCATTCAATCAGTTATATAATTAAGTATGAATCCTCCTACCATCACCCTACAAAACACACACCCACGAAAAACAAAAACAACAAAAATAAATATATAAATAATAATAATAATAAAAATAAATAAATGAAATAAAATACAATACCATAAAGATTACATTCCCAGAGTTTTATATGTTTGGCATTTGTAACTATTAGCTCATCCATTCCATCTCTTTATTATTCCCAACCTTCAGCCTCCCGAATTTTATCCCTTCTTTTGGCATAAATTACAAGACCCGTCTCATAGGCCATCGCACACTCAATTCTACTGTAATACATGACAAAATTCTTGAATCTCTCAAGTCTTAACTCCTCAACAGATGTCAACCTGAAAATAAATATTTTTGCAAGATATACAATTATATTACATATTTGGTGTTTTTCTTTTGTTACATCACCCAGTAATACCTTAAATAAATCTAGTTGTACACTATTATACTGAGATATCCAATTTTGCACCTTTATCCAAAAAAGGGCTGTTACAGGACAGTACCAAAAGAAATGGACTACTGACTCCACTTCCTCTTGACAGAATCGACAGAGGGGAGACGGCTCAATTCCCCAGATATTTAGCATCTTTTTTGTTGCTAGAAACTTATATATTAGCTTATATTGAAAATATCTTATCTTCGGATCAAGTGATGTATTGTAAAGAATTTTGAAGACTTTATTCCATGGAACTGGTGTGTCTAACAAATTTTCCCAACTATCTAGAATTCTATATGGTGTCGCAACTAAATTCTTTATTCTTAAGTAAAATTTGTATTTATGTTTATTAATCTTTATTTTCTTTAACCATTGTACCATTTTCATTTGAGGCAGACAGACTAAATGTCCTCCTGGTCTTTTAATAATTTTTGATTTCCAAGTATTTGGTAAAGCTCCAATAAGTTGATTATATTGTTGCAGTGTGCAGATAGTTCCATAAAAACTAGTTAATTGTCTGTAGGACAATTTTATTTTCCTCATTCACTATATCCTTCAAAAAAAGGATGGTGGACTCTCTTGAACATGACCACTTTTAAAATCAATCTGTAAGTAATGTAAGGACAGATACAGTGATCTGTGAAGATGTGGACATAGGGGATACATCCTCATAATAAAAAAGGGTACAAAGTACAAACCCTGATAAAATCTATTGGCTAAATTTTCCTTCTTAGTAACTGACTGTGTCTACATCAAAGCAGCTGTCAAGTGTGCTGCGCCAAGGTAGATTGCGCCCCCCCAAAATTTTTAGCCCTAGCCGCCACTGCTATGGTTACCAGGATGGGGTATCTTGGTACCCGAGGGTGTATCCTAATACAGAGGTAGTATCGTACTGGCTGGGGTACCGTGGTACCAACAGGGGGGACTGTGGTACTGACTGGAGGTACTGCGGTACCTGCTGGATGTACCATGGTAACGGCAGGGAGTACCGTGGTGCTGGAGGAGTGTACCATGGTAGTGGCAGGGTGTACTATAGTAGCGGCAGTGAGTACCGCGTTACCAGAAGGGTGTACCATAGTAACGGCAAGGATTACCGTGGTATCAAAACAAAGTACCATGGTACCACTATGAAAAACTATGGTACCAATAGAGTGTACCATGGTACAATTCAGAATTACCAAAGATATACCATGTGTACCGTGATTTTACTATGGTATTTGCATGGTCCAGCAAGGTACATTTTTATGAGGCGTACAGTACAGCGAACGGGGTGTGGGGGGGGGCAGGATTGCTTTCCCTCTTTGCTCTAACCGTATGTGACGTTTGTGGGCATTCCCGTTGTTGCCGACTGTATCTATCCACCTTATTCCTGTTCTAACCATAGATATATGTATTTAGAACACTAGATTGAGTAATATAAATATGACATCATCAGCAAAGTGAAGCACCCGGCCGCCATACTGATACATCCAACTTCTTCATATAAATGAATGGTTTCCTATGAGGCCAATTTCCAATAAGTCGATATGAGCGTTAAAACGCCGAGATGTGCAACTGTCTTTTGCAGCAATATTCATTTGAAGGGCTGTAATAAAACGTTTAATGCGTAAATTAACGTCGAAACGCAAATTTGTCACTTTAATAGCAAAAATTTGTTTGCTGCTAGCTAGCTAATTAGCCGTCCCATTGACTTGAATAGACCGCTGACAAATACCAAACACTAGCGATTGATAACTGTCACCAGTGAGCTACCATGGTACCCTTAACGTCGCAGGGACTGCACTGACTTAGCAGTTAATAAAATTAACAAGGTGGCTTACAAGCTAGCTTCTTGTAGCCTAATTTACATTCAACGAGAATATTTCTTGCCTGCATTATATTTAAAACTGTGGACAAGTCGCTTTGTCTGTTTGTGGGCTACAGAGTTCCAAAAGACAAGGAGAGGAGAAAGGCTTGGATGAGGGGGGGACAACTTTCTCCATCCCCTCGATCTGAGGTTAGCAGTGATCTTTTCTGAAAGCAGTGTTTTAACGGGACATGGGCAAAGATGAAGCTTAGTAAAGGAGTAGGCAGAGTTGGTAAACTAGCACTTCTTTTTAATAACACTGGCATTAGCCATATAATTCAATATAAACAATTCGGTAGACGGAAAATGCGCTCAATCAGGGTACAATGAAGTGAGGATACCTGTCAGGGACCAAGCAGTAAGGCAACGAGGAAAACAGGAGTTTGTTGAAAAAAAAGGGGTTTTTATTTACCCAAAAAAATACCAAACAATATAAATCAAGAATATAACTAGGCCTATAAAGAGGTCAACAAAATATAACTATACTCAAGAATAACAACAACAAAACTGTTAACTGAACAAACTGATCTAACAAAATAAAATGTGGAGGGAACATATATACTGGTTTGGCCAAACCAACTAACACAAAAAAGGGGAAACCAAAATAGTTTTAATACATACTATTACACAAAAAAAGAGAAACTAAACCCAAACTCCCCCCCCCCCCCCCCAACACAGCTACAGATGGCATGGCCTAATGAGCTGATTACAGGATTTAACAGGTTCCACACCTTTTTCTCGTCCAGGAGGAAAACCACTCCCACCAGCATGGTAACAAAAGACAAAGACAAATGATTAATACAACAGAAAATGCATGATCAAACCTTACAGTGTGAAAATGTGTGCACTCCATTTAAACAGTGTAAAGTTTAAGGAGAAATAAAGAAATTATAAAACTCAAACTGTCTGGGCCTGAATTGTTTGGGGTGTGGTGGACTGCAAATTAAACTAACCTGTGAACAAAGTAGTGAGGTGAGTGCGCATAGCTTTACCCCCAATTATCCATTTGTGTGGCCTTGGCCATCACACACTCCCCCCCCTTCAGGACTCTCGCTGGAACTGCGAGAGAGGTAGTCAGCTGTGATGTTGTCCTTGCCTGGGATGTGCTGGATGTTAAAACGGAATGGTTGAAGTGCAAGGTACCACCGGGTGATCCTCCCATTGGTGTCCTTCATCCTTTCCATCCACTGAAGAGCTTTGTGGTCCGTCTCCAGGATGAATTCTCTGCCAAGAAGGTAGTACCGGAAGGAGTCAAGGGCCCACTTGATAGCCAGAGCCTTTTTTTCCACCGTTGAGTACCGGACCTCTCGGGGGAACAGTTTCCGGCTGATGTAGACAACTGAATGGCGGTCGCCTGGTGGTCCCTGGAGCAGCACAGCCCCCAGGCCCCTGTCAGAAGCATCAGTTTGCAGAATGAAAAGTTCAAAGTCTGGGCTGTATAGGACAGGTTTCTTACTCAATGACTGTCGGATATCATGGAAAGCTGCTTCCGCCTCCACTGTCCACTGGATCTGATTGGGGCACTGGGATCCCATCAGATCAGTGAGTAGAGCTGCCCTGGCTGAGAACTGCGGTATAAAGCGGTGATAGAAGCCAGCCATGCCCAAAAATGATCGTAGTTGCTTCCTGTGGCAAAGGGCATGACTCACTAGCTTGAATCTTACTGACCTGTGGCTGTATCACCCCACCCCAGATGACATAGCCCAAATATTCAGTCTCTGTGGCAGCAAAGACACACTTTAATGGGTTGACAGTCAGCCCGGCAGCGTGGAGACGACTCAAGACAGCATCCAGATGTTTCAAGTGCTCCTCCCAGGTGGTACTGCAAATGACTATCATCTAAATACGCTGCAGCAAAGTCATTAAAATCACACAGTACCTGGTCCATGAGCCTCTGGAAGGTAGCTGGAGCCCCATGCAGACCAAAGGGCAGAACTGTGAATTGAAAGAGCCCCCATGGCGTCCTGAAGGCCGTCAGCTCCCTGGATCGCTCAGTAAGTGGAACCTGCCAGAAACCCTTGCAGAGATCTATTGTGGTCAAGTACTTTGCTTTCCCCAGTCGTTCCAGCAGTTAATCAATTCTTGGTGTGGGATAGGAATCAAACTGAGAAACTGAATTCAGGTACCTGAAGTCAATGCAGAATCTCATGCTGCCATCCTTCTTCAGCACTAGAACTCTGTTTGAGTTACACCACTCACTTTTTGAAGTCTCAATGAATCCCAGGGAAAGCATCAGGTCAATTTCTTTTCTTAATGAGGCTAGCAGGCGTACAGGAATCCTGTAACTAAGCCGTCTCACAGAAGCACCTTCTTTAACAACAATATCATGTTCAACAATATTTGCCCTCCCAGGATTCTCCTGGAATACATCTGAATTACAGATTTCTCTCACCTGGTGCTGCTCGTCATCCGAGAGGTGGCTGAGGTCGTGATCCACTGAAGCGCTAACTGAGGGCAAGTATTGCTCATCCACTTCTTCGTCCTCCAGCACTCCTCTAATGAGCATCACCTCTTTCTGCTGCACCCACTCCTTCAGAAGATTTATATGCAGTACCCTACTTGACCGAGGCTGCCCTGGGGTTGATACCTGGTAGGTGGTGGGGCCAAGTTTCTTTTTTATCTCGAATGGTCCTTGCCACTTTGCCAGAAGCTTGTTGTCCTCACTGGGGAGGAGCACTAGCACTCTCTGTCCCGAGTCGAAGGATCTCTGCCGGGCTGACTGATCATTCCAGGACTTCTGCTGCTGCTGGGCCTCCGCCATGTGTGACCGGGCAAGCTCAGTCATCTTCTCCAATCGCTCTCTCATCTGGACAACATAGGATATAATGTTAACGGAATACCCCCTTCCCTTGCCTCCCTCCCAGATCTCTCTCAGCAATGAAAGAGGTCCCCTGACCTCATGCCCATATAAAAGTTCAAATGGAGAGAAACCAGTGGAGGCTTGGGGCACTTCCCTATACGCAAAAAGCAGATATGGCAGCCAGTGATCCCAGTCTGTACCACTGCTGTTGACAAATTTCCTGAGCATCTGCTTTAGGGTCTGGTTAAAGCGCTCTGTCAAACCATCAGTTTGAGGATGATATGGTGTAGTCCTCAGCCCCCTTATGCCCAGTAGCTGGTAAACCTGTTTTAGCAGATAGGACATGAAGTTAGTTCCTTGATCAGTCAGTATTTCCAGAGGGACGTCTACTCTGGAAAAGAACTGCACCAGACAGAAAGCAACAGATTTGGCTTTTATGGATTTCAATGGAAACACTTCGGGATACTTTGTGGCATAGTCCGTTATAACCAGCATGGAACAATTTCCGGCTTTACTCCTTTCAAGTGGACCCACAATGTCCATCCCCAGGCGCTCAAATGGGATGCCAATGATGGGTAGTGGTTGGAGTGGAGCTCTGGAGGGAGTGTTACCAGATGTTATTTGGCACTGAGGGCAACTTCTGCAGAATTGAGTGACATCCCTGCGTAGGCCAGGCCAGTAGAAATGAGGTTTAATGCGTGCCGTGGTTTTGTGCTTACCTAGGTGGCCAGCCCAGGGAACAGAATGCCCCAAGGCGAGTATGAGGTCTCTCGCTGCTTGGGGAACCACTAGTTGCAACACTGACCCTTGTTCACGGTAGAGTATGCCATTTTGCAGAACATACCCATCTCTGTTTAAGTCCAGCTCAGCTCCCAGCTCCTTCTCCTTAGCTTTCTGAAAGAGAGATACTAAAGATGGATCAGTTTTTTGCATCTCACTGATGTTGTCTGGCACTTTAAATCCTAGTGATAACTCCGGCTCATGTTATTTTGTGATTTCATAACTGTATGTTGGAATTTTTCCTGTCTTCTCTGACTACGAGTTTTGCGAGACTTCCCGGGTGTGGTATCCAACTCATCGTGGTATAAGGGTAGGGCACTGAGAGTCTCAGAGTATTCACCAGATTTTTTTGCCTGTGCTCTGGCCCTGGTCAGATTCCAACAAATCAAACAGCACTGGGAGGTCTCGTCCTAGCACAGCAGGAAAAGGCAAGTTATCAACAACTCCAATGTTCAACAGGTAAGTTTGCCCATCTACTGTTATGTACAGGTCAGCTGTTGAATAGCTCTTCTCATCTCCATGCACACAACAAATAGGTATAGTGTCTCTGGTGCTGATTACATTCAGAGGTACAAATTTCCTGTGCACAAGAGTCTGATCACTCCCTGAATCAAGTAGGGCCTTGAGAGTCATTCCATTTACTTCAATGTTTGTCATTTTATAGACTGGTCTTTTAACTCAGGTTCCACATGAGAGCTTAGCACAAAGCACATTTGTGTCATCTTGGAAGAGTTTTTAGGGCACAAGGGCTTTGTGTGGCCTTCTACTCCACAAAGATAACAAATTAGCTTTTTACCAGAATAATTCAATGGTCGGTTAGCTGGCTGGTTCTCCCCCATGGGGGGCTTACCCACACCGGTTGCTGGCCCCTGTTGGTACCGTTGGGCTGGTTTGCGGTTGTCTATTGTTCTCCATGAGTTGTAACTCCATGGTTGTCCCTTCCTCCGGGCAGCCACAAAGACATCAGCCAGCTTAGCAGCCTCCATTGCTGATTCTGGATCATGCTCTCGGATCCAGATTTGAAGCTCAGGGGACAACATTCTCAAATATTGTTCTAATATAATCATTTCACCTATTTCTTGGATGGTTTTACCTTTTGGTTGGATCCACTTCCCATACAGTTCCTTGAGCCTTGCATACAACTCCTTGGGGCTCTCATCAGGGATGACCTCTAGAGAGCGGAATCTTTGCCTGTAGGTCTCAGGGTTAATGTCATTCTTAGAAAGAATGGCAGATTTTACTTGGTCATAGTCAAGAGAGTCATCAATGTCCATATGCACATATGCACCTCTAGCTTTGCCTGTTAGCAACGGGATCAAATAAAAAACCCAATCTGATTTCTGCCATCGGCTGGCTACAGCAATGCGTTCAAATGTGATAAGAAAATGTTCAATGTCATCATTATCAGTCAATTTTTCCAATCTGGGCTCATAGTGTGTATGAGACCGACCCGCAGGGGCCATGCTTGGGTTGGCGGGTTCAGCTTGGGCCTGAGGGTGCATAGTAGATGACTGAACCTCTGAACCTAATGGATCAGTGTCTGCTAACTGAGGATCTGGCACTGGAGATGTTCGGGCCTGAACTTCAAGCTGCAAAAGCTGAAACTGCTGTTGAAGCGCTTTAAAACGCTGTTCTTGTCTTGCAGTTACCTCATTCTGCTTTGCCTCTCGGGCCTCCTGCTGCCCCATGTGAGCTTGAAGAATGGCCATCACATCTGACAGAGTGGGCTCCCGACCTTCACCCTCAGTGCTCTCTACCACTCCAGAAGCTCCATTTTCCTCCTCTTCACCAGTTTGCCTCTCCTGGACACTTGTCAGGCTTGCAGGCCCTCCTGGTCTCCTTCCACCTTTTCCTCCTCGATTCATTTGTCCTTTGTGCCAGGGGGCAACAAAAAAAGGTGGGGGGGAAACCTGTTTCCTCCACTGTATGATCCCTCTGCTGCCACCAACTGTCAGGGACCAAGCAGTAAGGCAATGAGGAAAACAGGAGTTTGTTGAAAAAAAGGGGTTTTTATTTACCCAAAAAAATACCAAACAATATAAATCAAGAATATAACTAGGCCTATAAAGAGGTCAACAAAATATAACTATACTCAAGAATAACAACAACAAAACTGTTAACTGAACAAACTGACCGAACAAAATAAAATGTGGAGGGAACATATACACCGGTTTGGCCAAACCAACTAACACAAAAAAGGGGAAACCAAAATAATTTTAATACATAGTATTACACAAAAAAAGAGAAACTAAACCCAAACCCCCCCCCCAACACAGCTAAAGATGGCATGGCCTAATGAGCTGATTACAGGATTTAACAGGTTCCACACCTTTTTCCCGTCCAGGAGAAAAACCACTCCCCACCAGCATGGTAACAAAAGACAAAGAAAAATGATTAATACAACAGAAAATGCATGATCAAACCTTACAGTGTGAAAATGTGTGCACTCCATTTAAACAGAGTAAAGTTTAAGGAGAAATAAAGAAATTATAAAACTCAAACTGTGTGGGCCTGAATTGTTTGGGGTGTGGTGGACTGCAAATTAAACTAACCTGTGAACAAAGTAGTGAGGTGAGTGCGCATAGCTTTACCCCCAATTGTCCATTTGTGTGGCCTTGGCCATCACAATACCAGAGAGTAATATAATAACGTATACGGACGTTTCTTATTACGGCGAATACTTCCAAGCAATTATCTTATCAGACGTTCATCAAAAGCCTTGGTCATGTTAACTTAACGTTTCTGCTTGCACTTTAACGTTGACACCGAGTCACATTTCGATCTTCGCTTTAGAAAGTGTGCCTCTTACCATCCTCCGAAAAGCACATTTAGGGAGACAAAATGTTGCTCTGCACAGCGATACCAAAGTAACACTGACTCGCACGCAAGTGTTTTTGAAAATGTAATTTTAAAGTAGGCGAAAATGAATGGGAGTCTATGAGCGAATTTTACTTCCGGGTGTATAGGCTCTTAGAACAGATGCTTCACTTGAGTGTACCCTATCAGCAATCTACTGTTCTATTTCTATGGTTCTAAGGATGCGCGCCGCCATGAGAACCCTGCCGTTCTGCGACTGCCCGAATCGCAACCAATGCTGTGTCTCAAATCACGCACTTCCAGTAGTACACTTTTATGGAGTGAACTGTGTACACTAGCGAAGAGCGCTTATTTCGATAGGGTAGTGCTGTTCCAAATCGAGCCCTGTCGTCGTGCACTGACCGGAAACGATGATCTGTTAAATCGTGGATGCAACAAATCTGAGCCCAAAATATCTGCCGGCTTGGTTGCTCAATTCAGTTCATCAAAACGTCAAAAGTGAACTGCTTGTGAGTGCCCCGTTTCAGGCTTGGTTGAAATTATATCGCCATCATTCCTCCGCGTCCTACTGACTAAGAACGTATCTGTATCTTTATTTACATATTTTGTGATCTACTTGGTCCACGGACTGGATGGAGCTGAGCGGCATTATCCATGCATCAAACTTAGGCAACCCATTGTAATCTGTACTCTCACTTGACTGATTTTTACTTGAAAGCACAGAACTCTGACAACTACTCAGCTGTAATTAAGGGCGGCAAAGAAAACAATTCCTTTTAACTGTCTTTCGATCATTTGGCTTCATTAACTCTTAGTCCAGCAAGATTTTTTATTTATATGATCAAGCACACAGTACCTACCGTGATGCATTTTCGCCGCAATTAAATAGTAAACTCAATTCAGAGATGTTTCATTAATTTTCCTAATCAATGGAGACTATTCTGTTTACTTCCGCGTTCGCTTAACATCCTGAAATGCAGATTGCCTAACCTACGCTACACTGCAGCTAAATTTCAAGAAAGAAAACACAGATCGGCTGATTCAACGTGGATTAAAATGCCGTTTCTTGCCTTAACTTCAACTGATCACAGCAGATAGTGTTGATGTTTTTCGGAGTTCACGTTATAATTTAAATTAATAAATGAAAACCGATCAAGACCAAAAGGATTTCGTTCGTTCTACACCTCACTAGCCACCAGTGACAACACTGCAGCAGAGAATATATCCATTACGTTACTCGTGGAATATGATAGCAACTAAGTATCAAAAAAAATTGCTACTCAGTTTAGCAGAATAACCCATACTGTACTAAAATTACCCTTCACACCAACACATCTTGAATATAAAAGTCAAAGTATCCAACATCCAACAAAATCGACATAAATAGTTTGTGACCTTTATTCATTCATATCCAACTGTTGGTTACACAGAGCTTGCCACAGTCATGCAAAATCTCTAATGCAAAGGAAGACACTGTTGGGGTAATGGCCTTGCACAGAACACCAATGTTGGGGAAAAATGCAATTTGCCTAATGATATCAATATTATTAATTTGACTATCCAAAAAATATGATATTGTAATATTAATATTAAATATTAATATAAATACCTCAGGGCACCACCCTTCCTCAGTGAAGGGAAAACGATAGTCAATTAATAAAACCTCAGTCTCAATATCCTCTAAGCTATTAATTTGGAAATTGATTAATAATTAAATTAATAATTGTAATCAACTTACCCAATCAATAGTTAGATTGAAGGATTCAGAGTTCTAGATAGAAGAGGTTGGCACTTTCATTCACTCTTGCACAACATTAATAACCACAGCACTTGTCTTAAAACAATATTTATTAAAATGAAACAAATAAAACACACAATCTAAACTACACTAAACACTATATACACAATGAAGGAGGTGTGTGTGTGTGTGTGCTTGCGTGCGCGCGTGCAGGTGTGGGTGAGAGAGAACAAAGGGATGATCTAAGGTGTGAATGAAGGGGCCTTGCAGACCATGCGAGTGGGGGAAGGCAACCCTACTGTAACAAAGACCAAGTCTTTGTAGCAAAGGAAAGCTAAGAGTTTTAAAGTCAGTTAAATGACTTAAAACGCTCACTGTTGTTTGTGCGTGTGTGTATTACGTTAAAACGAAGAGATGTGTGTGTGTGTTTTGCATAGGAATGGCGCCGTGTTAGTCTACAGGAGGTTATTTGCATGCAAATTAACATATCCTGTCCAAGTAAAACACAATCCTAAAAACAATCACAGCAACTATCATTTTAAAAATACACACAGTCAATTTTAGCCTTAAAAGAGGGTTTAAATGCCCAGTTGTTACCAGTCCTTAGTTGAGGAAAGAGGTTTGGAGGTTGCTGGAGGATCCAATCACGGGTGATGTTGATCCGGCTGGAAGAGCGGTTCTGGTGCTGTCCGTGTCTTTGCTGTGGGGAGAAGAGGGAAGCTGGCCGCTCCTCAAAAGCAAGCCGTTTCTTCAACTCTTGCTGTACTCCTGGTAGCCTGGCAGATTCTTCAGCATGGCCAGTCTATGCTGGGCCTAAGAGGTGGGGGAGGGGTTCCCCAGCCTGAGCAGTCCACAGGGGTCCAGGAGCCTCTCCAAGGGAGAAAGAGTCCAGAGCTGACTCCAAGAGCCAAGAGAGAGGGGAGCTCCAAGAGAGAGATAAAATGGTTGACCACTGCTTTTATGTACCTGGCCTGCTGGCGGGAGGGGCTCGCAGGCAGAGAGTGGTCATGGGAAATCCAGGGATCCATTTTGAATTTCCACACATATGAAAGTTTTCCTCCATGTGAGACCCCAACAACACATACCAACATGACAAAAGGATCATTCATTGCCATTTTATTTAAAAGACACACATATCATTGGTTTCTTTTCTCCCACCTCACAGCCAGTACTGCCAGCTAAATGCCACTGTAGCAGTATGCACAGTGTACTTTGATGGTCAAAGTGACCAGAAGGGACCTCTGCCTCTCCAGGGCATCCTTTAATGCTCTGATGACCATCCTCAGCAAAACATCTGGACATGGCTGAGGACCATTTTGGGTAGTCAGTGGTGCCGCACGTTGAGCTGTGACCAGACTCACCACCCAACGAGCAGTGAAACGATTCGATTCAGTTTATGGCCGTCTGTGACCACATAAGAGTTCACTGATCTGTTCATTGGTGTTTCCTGGGTCTGCACGTGACGCAAAGTTGTTGAAGGACACCACCATCCACTACAAGCAGAAATGCCCTCTGCCAGGCTTCTGCAGCTGTGGCCTCGCCCCCCTCAGTGCTGACTCCAGCTCTGGGGCACTTAGGGTCTTGCACAGGATGGACAGCTAAAGAAAATGAAAAATATCCTATTTTCAGATAAAACATTTAAAATGTTTTTCCTTCCTAACTCATGCTTCTCCTTCGATTTGGCACAGAAGAGCTTCTGTGCCAAACAGAAATGGTAAATTGGCCAAAAAGTATGACAAAATTTCAGTGACAAAGTCTTCCTCAGTCTTTAAACTGAGTGTGGACCAAACATTATGTATAATAAGTCATAAAATAGCAGGACTAACTCAGTGCTGCTGACCGGCCACTGCTGTTACAGGTGCTACTAGTGCTCCACCTGCCGGACTTTGCAGCAATTGTTGCCATGTGGTTTGTGTGCGCATGTTACAGCTAAGTTTCGCTGTGTACTGCACTGCAATACAATTCGTCAGTAAAGCGTATTAACTGATGACCTGAAATCAAGGTCTTTATTGCATGCATCCAGCCCAAACATGGTGTCAGAAGTGGACATTTAAACAGGTTTGCTGATTTTCTGTGCTCTGCCAAAGTTTTGCTCGCCAATAGCCACATAGCCAACAGCGGGCACAACAGTGATTCACCATGGCCGCGAATATACCCCCGCCTGCTCCAATGACGCTTAGTGGCAACCTGTCTACAAATTGGGAGATATTCCGAGCTGAATATGAAGATTATGTATTAGCCACGGGGCTGGATACAAAGGATGCGAAAGTCCAGGCAGCGACATAGAGGAGTATTATGGGTTCAGAATGCAGACAAGTCTACAAGCATAACTTAAATCTGACGAATGCACAGAAAGAGAAAACGTACTGGACGCACTAGAAAGGTATTTCAAACCAGCTAAAAATGTCATTTATGAGCGCTATATATTTGGCTGTTGTAAACAAGAGGAGGGTAAAAACAATAGACTGTTTTGTGACGCGACTCAGAGAAAGAGCTGCAACTTGTGATTATGGAACCTTGAGAGATGACCTAATCAGGGACAGAATGGTTATTGGCATCTTGAATGAGAACACACGCAGGAGGTTACTAAGGGAAAGGGACTTGACTCTAGACACTGCTATTGAAACATGCAGAGCAGCAGAGCTTAGTGATATGCAGTTGAGATCCAAGGAGCAGGAGAGATCGCTCGTGGACAATGTAAATGCTTTAGCGAAACAAGCGTTCAAGCGATCAGCCAAAAATACAGACTAAATGGGCCGGCACCCCAAACAACAGGGGGCGGGGCTCTCCACATGCAAGTACTGTGGCACCGTGCATGAATAGGGAAGAGAACACTGCCCAGCATATAGCAAGACCTGTAATGCTTGCGACACAGCCAATCATTTTGCGAGAGTCTGCAAAAAAAAAAAAGAAAAAAAGATGGCAAAATTAATGCTATTGTGGGACAATGCATTGATAAAGACAACACGGATATTGATGCAAATAATGTTTATGCAGTAGAAAGCATTGGGGCTGTGGGAGTAAAGGGCAAGAAATGGTTTGTTAATCTGCGATTAAATGGTAAACTACAGAAATGCCAGCTTGACACGGGTGCTATATGCAACGTTATGAGTCTCAGGGACAAGAAAAAGTTGGCTCCAAGGGAGAAATTAAGGCACAGTGGAACCACATTAAAAATGTATTCAGATCAAGCTCTGCCCTCTTTAGGTGTTGTTACAGCTGAATGTGTCGTTCGAGGCTACAAATACTAGTTAAATTTTGAGGTTGTGAATACACGGCAGTTGCCATTACTGTCAGGGTCTGCATCAGAAGAGATGGGGCTCATAAATTTCACCATTCCAGAGGAGCTCAAAGTGGAAAAGCTGAACGCAGTGGACAGCGGCCTCACCATGCCTCTCACTCGTAGTACAGTCATCAGAGTATATCAGGATGTCTTCACTGGTCCTGTGGGGGCGTTCCCTGGAGAGGTCCACTTTGTCTTGGACCCATCTGTGCAGCCAGTGCAGAGTGCACCATGCAATGTTCCGGTGGCCATGAAGGAAGCTGTGAAGGCCCAGCTGGACCAATATGAAAGAGCGGGACATATCACATCAGTCAGTGAGCCCACAGAGTGGATCAGCAATATGGTGATAGTGAAAAGACCGAAAAAGCTGCGCATATGCTCACAGCCACATCATCTCAACCAAGCACTCAGGCGCTCGCATTACCTCATGCCCACATTGGCAGACGTGCTTTATAAGCTGCCTAAAGCTAAGGTGTTCACGCTGGTCGATGCTAGAGATGCTTTTCTCCAGTGCAAACTGGATGACGCCAGCAGCCTCATGACCACCTTTTGGACCCCCTGGGGTCAGAAGAGATGGTTGAAACTGCCGTTCAGCGTGTCAATAGCCCCAGAGGTTTACCAGCAGAAAAAACATGAGCTGTTGGAGGGACGAGAGGGCAGAGAGCCAATAGCGGACGACATCCTCATAGTCATGCGGCGAAATGAGGAAGCTGCTAACAAGGACCATGACCACAAGCTGATAGCTCTTCTGAACCGCTGCCGACAAGTGAACCTGCGGCTTAGTGTCAAGAAGCTTCAGTTTAGGGTGTCAGAAGTGCGGTTCCATGATCACATCCTGTCGGCCACTGGTCTGAAAGCTGATCTGGAGAAAGTCAGAACAGTTGCGGACATGCCAGCTCCAGTGGAAATCAAGGGGTACGAAGACTCATAGGATTTGTCACATACCTGGTCGAGTTTCTCCCGCGGCTCTCAGAAGTATGTCAACCTTTGAGGAGACTCACAGACAAAGACGCGATCTGGCACTGGCTGCCAAAGCACGACGTGGCCATCAGGGAGATCAAGCAGCTGGTGACGACGACACCGGTACTCCGTTTCTATGATGTGTCGAGGCCCGTTACAGTACAAAGTAACTCCGGGCTGCTGTCTCATGCAAGAGGGGCAGCCAATCGCTTTTGCATCAAGGGCATTGACACCCACAGAGCAAAACTATGCACAGATAGAAAAAGAGTGTCTCAGCATAGTATTTGCATGCCAGCGTTTCCACCATTACCTATACGGGAGAAACAACATCACGGCTGAGACAGATCGCAAGCCTCTCGTGGCAATCTTTGGCAAACCCTTACTGAATGCCCCCAAGCTTTTACAGAGTATGCTACTGGCTCTTAAGAATTACAATTTGAGGGTTATCTACAAACCGGGGCCAGACATGCATGTGAGTGACACACTGAGCAGGGCAGCCGCTTCCAAAGCGCACCGCGGCCCAATGCATGCAGAGCACACAGTCAGCAGCATGGTGGATGAGCAGCTGGCTATTGAGCACATAAATATGGCTGACTATCTGAACGTTACAGACAACAGCTACAGATACAGCAACACACAGATGATGATGGACAGCTGTAGGCCGTGAAGGCTACTATTCTCAAGGGGTTGCCTACTGAGAAGAATGATGCTGAGCAGGTAGTCAGGGAGTACTGGCCTATCAAAGAGGAGCTGAGCGTACAGAACGGGCTGTTTTTCACGGGACAAAGAGTTGTGATTCCAAAGTCAATGCGTCCAGAGATGCTGGCTAGAGTACATGGCAGTCACATCGGTGGCGAGGCCTGCTACAGACAAGCGCGGGAGACACTATACTGCCCGGGAATGCAGAGCGAAATTAAAGGACTATGTCAGTAAATGTTCTACATGCAATGAATATGCAATCGAGCAGCAAAAGGAACGATGCTGAGCCATGAACTGCCTACCCGCCCCTGGCAAATAGTGAGTCACGACCATTTCCAACACGGCGGAAAAGACTTTCTGTTGGTAGTCGATCACTACTCAGATTTTTGGGAGATCGATGTTCTGCCAGACCTTAGTGCAGAGACAACGATCAAACGATGCAAGGCTAATTTGCTCGCTATGGGCAACCTGATCGTGTAATTTCCGACAATGGACGCCAGTTTGCCCGTACACAGTTTCGCCAGTTCGCTGTGGAGTGGGGTTTTGAACACATCACCTCCTCACAAAGGCACCCCAAGGCCAATGGAAAGGCAGAAGCAGCGGTCAAAATCGCGAAGAACCTGTGCAAAACAGCGCTTCAAGATGGTGAGGATGCCTGGAAAGCAATATTACAGTGGAGGAACACTCCAACTGAGGGTATGGACAGCAGTCCAGCCCAACGACTAATGGCGCGGCGCTTAAAGTCAGCTCTGCCAGTGGTTGATGCACTTCTCGAGCCACGTGTTGTTACAGACGTCGTAGACAAACTGCGACACAGAAAACAAGTCTCTAAACGTATTTATGACCGGACTGCGAAAGACTTACCGGAACTGGCAGTGGGAGAAGCTGTCAGAATGAAACCACTACCAGGGGACAGAACGGGCATCTGGCGACGGGGAGTGTGTCTGCAGAAAGCAGCTCCCCGATCGTATTTGGTTGAGGTTGGGGGCTGCCTGTATCATCAAAATCGAGTTGATCTACGCAGGGCAGAGCCGAAGACAGCTCAGAACCCGTGTCCTGGCGCAGAGAGGTCGTCAGCGGAAGTCAATGGGCCTCAGCGACAGGGTGAAAGGATGGAGAGTGAGACGCCGCACATGTTCTCTCCTCAGCCTTCGCCCAATAATCTCTACAGCAGTCCACAGACCTCTGGCCCACCACAAACTTTGGACACCTCTGTTGTCCCATTGTCACCCCAGTTCCCCACTCTCTCTAGGTATGGCCGGCAGATACGGCCTCCCAACAAACAACCTTTAAGCTCACCAGGGCTGCGTTCCAATCCGAAAAAATGCTTGCTTCATCGTGTTCACTCGCCCTCCAATCGAGGGGGGAATCTCCAAAAAATCCCGGATGAAAGATGGCTGCCACTTGTAGGGTCGTTCCAATCCAGTTTTGCGGAGGGAAGGGCGCATTTTCATTCGCTCAAGCCCTCGATTATCCTCCCTCAAATGGAGCCAACAACGAACATCCCTCCAAGCTTTGATACAGCCCAGAATGCTTCGCTCATTCTCCCTCGGTCAAAATTTCACGTCCGCTATTTTTTTCAGCTGGCACAAGGAGGAATTGTGGCAGGGAAATTACCATACAAATGTAATAATTGTGTTCGAGTAGTGTGCAATTTATGACAGAGTTATATGCAAATAGCAAAGTTTGGGGGTGAGGGGCATCGGTTTCTCATTATTTATAAGCATTTGAGACTTTACGTTCCTTTTTGCTGTAGCTAGCCTATAGCATCCGCGAGGACTGTTGCGGAGCTAAAAGCCGCATTCACACTAGACGCGAAACGAATTTTTTCCTGCGACAGATTACATTCAATGTAAAGACGCGAATGCACAAGAAACGCGTCTTTGCATTGACTCTGAATGCAATCTGTCGTGCGAAAAATTCGTTTCGCGTCCGGGGTGAAAATAGCTTTATTTTCCCATAAAACAGTCAAAAGTGCCAAAGCAATCAAACGAGCACGCTGTCTTCTACTCGCCATAAACATGCGATACGCTTCCGCGTGAACTGTAAAGGGTAAAACGCAGGCTACCACTAACTCAGTCGGCTCCATGGTAACTCAAACTTCCCGTTGGCTTGTTGACAAATGTCGAAGTGCGGAAGAAACGCGGCGAGGGTCGTTTCAATCCGATTTCCCACAACCCTCCCCCTAAGTCCCCTCTATTGCCCTCCCTCGCTTGGGAAGGGCTTACTCGCCTGCCACGTCATTCGGAGGGCTCACTCGAGTGGAGGGAGGAAGTGAAGGGAGTATCTTATTTCGGATTGGAACGCAGCCCAGCTCTAATGTTGATGTTTTAGGTGGCTGGGAGAACAGGAGCTGAAATTAAGGGGAGGACAGGGAAGGTAAAGGGTCGGTGAAACATTTAATTGTTTAATGGTTTAATTACCACGCTGGTAGACGTTCATTTGGTAAGTTCAAGAAGTGTTTGTTTACTTAAAGGAAAGGAAGATGTTACAGGTGGTACTAGTGCTCCACCTGCCGGACTTTGCAGCAATTGTTGCCATGTGGTTTGTGTGCGCATGTTACAGCTCAGTTTCGCTGTGTACTGCACTACAATACAATTCATCAGTAAAGTGTATTAACTGATGACCTGAAATCATTGTCTTTATTGCATGCATCCAGCCCAAACAACTTTTGTGGAATCCGCACACGGGAAAAACTGGTAAAGTATTACATTATTTCAAGGCTACCAACTATCTTCACTGGCAAAAAAATAAGTAGCCAATTCATTTTAGTCAGTTTCATCATGATTGCATTCATACAGCAGGCTTGACATAAATACAGTATTACACCAACATGGTAAAGTCACCTTATCAACTTGTACAGAAGGCTGGGATCACCCTCCACTCCAGGTCTGGAACAGAAATGTAAATCCTAAATAAATATAATTGTGTAACACTAATGTAGTGACACCCAATACACTAACATCAATGTATAGATACAGTAATGTACCGATATAGGGAAGGCTTCATGACAGTTCATAATGTTAGCATATTTTACAGATATGTATTCACTTACTCGTAACCATTCACGGCACCTCCCTGTAAAAAGTAATCAGAGCAGAAAACATTTCACAAAGAAGTTACTGCTGATAAGTGTGTAGTGTCCGATGCTGACCAGATAACTACCGGCTGACTTTACTGATCTAACGACAGAGGCCGCATTTCACAAATATTCCAGACTAATAAAATATTATTCACGATACTTTAAACACGCATACACACGAAGTATATGCCACTACACATGTAACTGTTAACAAAATTTGACCAGCTAGCTAATCAAACTGTACTGCCGTCAGTTAGCTAGCATTTGCGTTTGCGGTGCAAATTATCCATAAACAGCTATATTAATGCAATGTAGCTGCACACTTAAGGCTTCTATCTGATAACAATATAGTGGTACTTAGTGGGGAAGTGAACGTATACAAAACTTACATCTGTGCATTTCAGCGAACACCCTATCCTCCTCGCTGCCATTATCACAAAAGCTGAAAGTCCCTCCTCTTCCGATATGTAGGCAAGATGGCGACCATTGAAGTTGAGAAGCATGGACCTATAAGAACCGGACAGCCAACTAGGGGCTGTAACACATGCCGATATGGTCCTAGCGGTGAATCTGATATTGCAGGTCACGTGATGCCATGGGGGCCAAAAAGGAATTTCTCCATAGAGAATAATTGAAAAAGATAAATCCGTGAATAATTTTTTTTTGACAGCCACAAATGATCGATACCGGAACGGTTTATTTTTCTCTTTTAAATCATTAATCCTCGTTTCTCAGCAAAGACAAAATGTTTTATTTATATTCAGGCTATGCGAACACCAACGAGTCCTTATACTTAAGCGCGTTCTGCCTCCTCCGAATTTAGCACTGCAGCGGATGTAAGTGGGTGGAGCAATGGGCATTACTTGCAGTCTGTTTGTGTTCAATATTAAAGATGTAGCCAAGTCAGTAAAGTGAGCTGGCGACGTTACAGAGCAAATGTGTAGAGCGATAAAAGAAATGCAAGTTAATTAAAGACAGACCGGAACATAAGTCTGCGCGTAATTATCATAGAGAATCAAATTTATTAACTGCGAGCAGATCTGGGCTGATCAGAACCGCAAGGTTCTCAAGGCTAAATCCAGGGTCTGTCATGCTTGCGAATACGCTGCCCAGATCAACAAGGCAGATGTTGATGTGATTGCTTATAAGATGCTTCTAGGTCCGTAGCGGGCAGCAGCGGCTCGTGAACTGGCAATAGGGGAAGCTCAAACAATCCCTTAAAATTAATAACTGGTCATGACCTGTTTTCAATCATTCATTTAATTGACCATAACAGAAACTCCGAAAACTCTCTACAATATCTGTGAGGTAGCGATCTGGAACCAAATGCGAGGACACGGGATTGCAAAAATGAGGAGCTTTATTGAGTAAGGGGGATAACCTGCGCAGAGAAAAAAAGCAACAGAACAGAGTCCGCAATCGAAAACTCAAATTCCAATGGGACAGAGCAGAGTTCGTATCCAGGGATGGCCAAGGACCACAGGAGCATGGGGGGGACTTGACTAAAAAATGTTTTATGCTTTCTTGATGATTGCCCGATATGTGGAGTTTTATGGGGCTGGTGACTTGGGTTATATGAGCAATGTTCTGGCCATTGATAGAGCTAGCCACTCTGTCAGGAAACTCTTGCTCAATGGGTACAGACCATTCTCGGGCAATGTCTTAGTCAATAAAGTTCTCTTCGGCTCTTGAGTAAACAAGGGCCGTGGACTTCCTACCTCCCCCGGGCCACTCAAGGGAGAAGGGGAAGCAGGTACGGTTTCTTGAGGAGTATTCAATAGGAGTATTCAATAGGAGTAACGCCCACTACCGCTCCTCTCCCCGTTAGTGGGCGTCGCCTCTTCTCTGGACACCGTGAGATGAAGTGCCCCCCCTGGCCACAGTAAAAGCATGCCTTCTCCCTACATCTGCGCTCCCTTTCCTCATCAGTGAGTCTGGTGCGGCCCAACTGCATGGGTTCCGGGTCAGACGGTGGTTTGGGTCTCTCAGGAAGTAGGAGAGGAGGCTTTGCTGGCTTGGGGGGATTGGCATGCTGGGCGGATCGTCTACGTTCCTCCAGGCGTGAGTCAGTGCGAATAGCCATCTCTACAATCCATTCCAAACTCTGGCAGGTCACGTGGAAGTAATTCATCTTTAATTCGGTCGGATAATCCAAAGATGAATGCGTCGTATAACGCTCACTCCCGCCATCCGCTGTTGGTTAGCCAGAGTCTGGAATTCGATGGAGTAATCGGAGACGGATCGACCCCCCTGACAAATGCGCAGGATCTCCCTTCCTGCTTCGTGCCCGTGTCTGGAGCGGTCGCAGATTCGCTTCATCTCCTCCCCAAGAAGATCGGCAGACTAGACGCATGGTAACCCCGCCTCCCAGGCAGCCGTTGCCCACTGCTTAGCTCTTCCGGACAGCTGCGTGATGATGTAGGCGGCACGAGCTTGTTCGGTGGGGAAAGTAGAGGGCTGGAGGCTGAATATCAGCTTACACTGAGTCAGGAAGGTGCGACAGGATCCTGGATCCCCATCATACTTCTCGGGCGGAGGCAGGCGTGGCTCAGCAACCGGACTGGGAGGTGTGGAGTGGGGTGCGGTTCCCGTGGTAGAAACGGAGTGCCGGGGGGTACGTGCGGTCGAGGCATTCTGCAGGGTGCGGGTAAGGTCGGCCATCTGGTGCGTCATGGTTTGCATAAATTGCATCACCGCCCAGAGTTGTTGCTGCTGGAGTGCAAGCTGCGACCCCTGTTCCTCCACAGCAGCTTGCAGGGGTTTGTCTCTTGCTGGTTCCATGATGGTCAGATCGAGTGTGAGGTAGCGATCTGGAACCAAATGCGAGGACACGGGATTGCAAAAATGAGGAGCTTTATTGAGTAAGGGAAGAGAAAAAAGCAACAGTACAGAGTCCGCAATCCAAAACTCAAATTCCAATGGGACAGAGCAGAGTTCGTAACCAGGGCACCAATCACAAAAATCGTAGTCAGCAGAAACGGATCCGGTACACAGGCGAAGGTTTGAGGGAAAAGCAAACTCATGAGCCAAAGGACAGTCCGAATCGTAATCAGGGCAGCAATCCACAAAATCGAGGTCGGGCAGTAAAAGGTAAAAAAACACAGATGCAACAGTAATCCAAAACTCACAAAGGCAAAAATCGAAAGTCGGGCAATATCATAACATTATCAGATGTGGCCAGTTTTCATTTATAACGCATACTGATTACGACTCCAGACTTCTCACCACTTACTCAGGGGTTGGGGTTGGAAGCAATGCATTTGTTTCATGACTGTTTAAATGAAATAAGATAATTTGAAACGTCTTTATGCAATTCCATTGCTTCAAACCCCTCCATGCACAAGTAGCTACTTAAATTCCACACGGAAATCTCTTACATACGTGTTGATCGAATAATTGCTGTCTACAGCAGAGGAACGTAAAAATGCCACTTAAACTCATGCCGAATGCGTGAGAGTTGACAGGTATGCGTTATTAATGAAAACTGGCCGCATCAGATAATGTTGAGTTTTCGGAGTTTCTGTTATTGTAATTTAAATGAATGATTGAAAACAGGTCATGAGCAATCATTAACTTTAAGGGATTGTTTGAGCTTCCCCTGTTGCCAATTCACGAGCCGCCACTGGTAGCGGGTTAAATACCACTAATAAGGGTTGCTGGCTCTGTGCAGTGGGCAAGCAGCCTGCCCACTTCTGTACTTGCGTTCCTCAGTGGAATCAAATAGAAAGACAAATCACCAGTGCTAACACCAGAGAGGCTATCTTGGAAGGACCAGTGGGCTTACCCAAACAGGGGCTTATCCTTATTTTTTTCAGGGCTTAATCCCATAGATCCACTGTGCTTTTCAATACTAGGGCAGCGCTAAGAGCCACAGCATGCGGTCTTCGATATGAGAGAGGCTAGGTAGTGCAGCCACTTGCTAATGATAACCCCCATGTAGCGCATCGCATGCCGATGGGTATGGGGAGTCCAGAAATGGGCACAACATTATAGACGTAGCCAAGCCAGTGATGTGAGCTGGCGTTACGGTGCAAATCTGCTGAGCAACAAAAGAAACCCAATTTAATTAAAGGCAGACCAGAGAACAAGTTTGCGCGTAATTATTGAAAATCAAAATTATTACTCGCGTGTGCACATTTCCACTCGATTCATCAAACTTTTCTTTGTTTTGCGGTCACTGTGAGTAACCATAGGAGCACATTAACTGGTTAACTTGCATTTTTAATTTTTTTTTGCTCAGTATATTTTTGCCATTTTAATTGATGAATGGCCGTAATATGTAGCACCTTGATAGCTGCACGCCATTTAGCGCGAGAAAATTAACAGTAAGCTAAGGCCGCTGTTGTGAATAGAACCATGTACGCCAACACGCAACTTACTTTTTCATTTTAAAATGATATAGGCCTGTAGCACGCTAATATGTACAACTGCACCATTTCTCACAAGAAAGCTTAAATATTTCCAGAAAGACAAGTAATGGAAATCAAACATGTCTAATTAGAAGCAGGAGTTTCTACAGTTTCCGAAAATGTATACTTTGTTATATATCGGATCTGCCTGTATATCAATAAATTGCTGGTTAGTGCCCAAAAGTGTGTGTTTAACTTATTCATGCCTACTTTTATAAAAAATCATAAAACGAGTATTGTTTTTTTATCAAAGATTAATGGAGTATTTTACTTGGCAGGAAGTGTGTACATAGGTTGATCCGTATTGAAGGGATTGATACCAAAGATATGTTACATGAGCTATCGTGGGCCAATATTTCTCCCTCTCCTTCCAAAAGGGTCTGAATGTTAAAATGTGCACCAAATATTTTGTGTGCATCAATTCCCTCTCAGATTTCCCGGTAATGGGAGTACAGAACATCTTTTACTAGGAACACAATATACATAAGGTATTGGCTTGACTCACAGAATTTGACATATCCGGATATTCCCTGTTGTCTGCAATGGCAGCCTGTATCCGCGGTGTTAAAATGTTAGGAAGTACGTTACGTTGTGTATTTGTATAGCTATAAGAAAACACCTGACAGATACAAACTCGTTATTGCCTACACAGGATAAGACCACCAGGACACACCAGGAGGACAAGTAATGGGAGCACCTGATCAATAGTGTCTGAGCAAATGGCCGATCAAGTTTGTAGGGAAGTAAGTTACGTTTTCAGGAAATTACCATTTCCCTCATCTAGATGGCTGGAGTGCGAGAGTAGACGATACCTAGTCTAGTTAACCCCTTTGCGTGGAAGCCAAATCTGGCTATTTAGAGGTTACCTGATTTAAGGCTTTATAATTCAAGATTGCAGCTTCACAGAACAGAAAAACTTTGGCTCAAATGAATCTAGACACTTGAAGCATTTAGACTCCCATCGTATTTCAGTTTATTTTTACGATTTTGGTGGAGAAAAGGAGCTGCAAACACAAAAAATCTTCATGAAAATTCAACTTTGAAATTGCAAAAAAAAAAAAAAAATACTGACAATTGAAAAACTGCTGGAGCCTAAAACTATAAATTTCTGGGATCATAAACTTCTTGACCACAAGTACAATTCATCTTGAACATTACATTCTAGATTACCCGCTTGCTATGAGGGGGCCGCCAAGCCAATGTTGACATGGAGATTAAAAAAAATGTTTGAAGTATGTATTATGATTGGTCATTACAAGTGGAAAACTCATTGTAATACAAAACCCAAAACTAGTGAAGTTGGCACGTTGTGTAAATCGTAAATAAAAACAGAATACAATGATTTGCAAATCCTTTTCAACCTTTATTCAACTGAATACACTGCAAAGACAAGTTACTTAATGTTCGAACAGGTAAACTTTGTAATTTTTTGCAAATATTAGCTCAGTTGGAATTTGATGCCTGCAACATGATTCAAAAAAGCTGGCACAAGTGGCAAAAAAGACAGAGTTGAGGAATGCTCATCAAACACTTATTTGGAACATCCCACAGGTGAACGGGCTAATTGGGAACAGGTGGGTGCCATGATTGGGTATAAAAGCAGCTTCCCTGAAATGCTCAGTCATTCACAAACAAGGATGGGGTGAGGGTCACCACTTAGTGAACAAATGCGTGAGCTGATTGTCGAACAGTTTAAAAACAACATTCCTCAACGAGCTATTGCAAGAAATTTAGGGATTTCGTCATTTACGGTCCGTAATACCGTCAAAAGGTTCAGAGAATCTGGAGAAATCACTGCACGTAAGCGACAAGGCCGAAAACCAACATTGAATGCCCCTGACCTTCGATCCCTCAGGCGGTACTGCATCAAAAACCGACATCAGTGTGTAAAGGACATCACCACATGGGCTCAGGAACACTTCAGAAAACCACTGTCAGTAACTACAGTTCGTTGCTACATCTGCAAGTGCAAGTTAAAACTCTACAATGCAATGCCATTTATCAACAGCACCCAGAAACGCCGCTGGCTTCGCTGGGCCCAAGCTCATCTAAGATGGACTGATGCAAAGTGGAAAAGTGTTCCGTGGTCTGACGAGTCCACATTTCAAATTGTTTTTGGAAACTGTGGACGTCCTCCGGACCAAAGAGGAAAAGAACCATCCGGACTGTTATAGGCGCAAAGTTCAAAAGCCAGCATCTGTGATGGTATGGGGGTGTATTAGTGCCCAAGGCATGGGCAACTTACACATATGTGAAGGCACCATTAATGCTGAAAGGTGCATACAGGTTTTGGAGCAACATATGTTGCCATCCAATCAACGTCTTTTTCATGGACGCCCCTGCTTATTTCAGCAAGACAATGCCAAGCCACATTCTGCACGTGTTACAACAGCATGGCTCCGCAGTAAAAGAGTGCGAGTACTTGACTGGCCTGCCTGTAGTCCAGACCTGTCTCCCATTGAAAATGTGTGGTGCATTATGAAGTGTAAAATACTACAACGGAGACCCCGGACTGTTGAACAACTTAAGCTGTACGTCAAGCAAGATTGGAAAAGAGTTCCACCTGAAAAGCTTCAAAAATTGGTCTCCTCAGTTCCCAAACGTTTACGGAGTGTCGTTAAATGGAAAGGCGATGTAACACAGTGGAAAAAAGGCCCCTGTGCCAACTTTTTTGCAATGTGTTGCTGCCTTTAAATTCTTAGTTAATGATTATTTGCAAAAAAAAAAAAAAAAAGTTTCTCAGTTTAAACATTAAACATCTTTTCTTTGCAGTGTATTCAATTGAATATAAGTTGAAATGGATTTGCAAATCATTGTATTCTGTTTTTATCTACGATTTACATAACGTGCCAACTTCACTGGTTTTGGGTTTGTATATTGCTAAACTGTAAAAATGTAAATAATAATGCATATATGTATAATATATTGAAATAAATACATTGAAACTAATTAATACTATTGTCATTCCGTGACAATTTGCTTCTTATAATTCCGTGACATTGACTTTTTGAAATTTCTTGCCCATAAAGCAGGGTTAAAGTCAATATTTGTTCCTATAACTTACATTATTAACAAAAAACACCTTAAATATGAACATATTGAAGTTTCATAACTTAACTATGATAGGAACATCACTTTCTGGATAGTTAAACACGACATTTAAAAAAAAACCACGTCAATTTTGTGTAATTCTGTGACGGAGTAGTTTTTGCTTGTTTCTTCTATGAATATTTCTCAAAAAATATATTTTCACTTAATAATATTAAAGAACAAGTCAATACCTTCAATATGACATATCATACTTGATTATCTTATTTAGTTGTAGAGTTACAACCGAAAATATAATGGGACTGGAATTCCGTGACAGCTTGGCGGCCCCCATGAGCCAAATTAGACAGCTATCCAGGTGTCTCCCCAAAGTCTGAGATTCAAAATGGTTCACTGTCAAATCATACATTTATCATATATTTAACACAAATTAACTTTTGGGGCATGAAATTCAGCATGAACTTATGATTTTCTGGTTGAGTTTAGCATGAATTTATCAATATCAGTGCAGTTGAACATCAGTGGTCACCAGTAACCTCTCCAAACACAAAACATGCCTTTTCTCCATAATAAAGTTTACAATTTTGTACATTTTTCTTCAAAGTCCCCCAAGCATTAAATAAAGTGCTGATTAAACAGCCATAACATCCGCCTTGCGATGAAAAGCTAACCACTCTCACATCCGAGCTCTTAACCTTACACCTTAAGGGTAAAAACTTCGTAATATCTGAATTCTGAAATATACCTTATTTTAGCAAAACAGAAATTTCACTTTCAGGAAAAATGAAACGACATATGCCACCATATTCAACAGAATGGTGCAGTGAACGTACCGAGGGATCTACCGACGTGCGTGGGCTGCATGCATTTGGAGAAACGAAAATCTCGGCATTCGATGTCTTTAAATGCGGTATAAATTCTACAGCAAAAAGCTATATTGAGCAAAATGCAAAAAGAATAGAAGTATAACCTCTGAAGGAGACACAGAAGAAAGTGCGTGGCAGAAAGCACAGAGTGTACGGTCTCACTGATGCAGATCACGAGATCCTGATGTCTTTGGTGACCCGCTAGCCGTCATTGATGTGATTTTCACATTCTGCATGAACATTCTGTTGTGAGAACAGAAACTGTATTAACGTCCACACACTCGGTCGAAATTAGTGATCACAGTACATGTTAATATAATCCAGTACTGTGCTCAAGATCTTACTGCATTGTAAACCTATTCAGTTGCACATCTGTAACATGTATGGCAGTGGAATAAGTTAATAACTAAAGCAAGCACAGTTGAATGTGGCACTCATTTCATGTTTATATTGATGCTGTTTAACTTTGGCAGTATCATGAAGTTGAAGTTATTGTTCTCGTAGTTCGCAACCCATCATACACATGTACACGTGTATCCATTGAAGGTGTAAAATGCTGAATATTAGAAATTAGATGTTGAAAACTTTGCATTTTGCATTTAAATGTTCTACATTATCAATTTTGAAGATACAGTGCACCCATGGATCTTTTTCTTGAGGTCCGAGAAAACGTAACGTACTTCTTAACATTGCCAAATTGCCCCTTTTTTCAGCTTGGAAGGTATATTTAAGCGCCTATCATGATCCAAATGATATAGAATTATTCTAAGGTTTGTTAGCTGTCTTTTCCAAGAAGAAAAACAGGCATTATATTAAGTTGCTGCAATTAAAATACCCATTTTGTTGTCTCACTGTGGAAAAATATCCTTTAATTTCACTTAAAATCGCTACATTTGGATTCTGTAATACAGCAGAAGTACCGTAAAGAGATCTCTAAGCTCAATCTGGCATAATAGGCTTGTATACTGCACAATAAATGTATTCCAGACATTCTTTACTCAATACTGTGCTGAATAAAATTTTCAAGTGACTGATATTTGAGCCTAAAGCATCCCGTGTTCAACCTGCCAAAACTCAATACATAGTGCAAAACAAGTTCCGAAGTAGGCATTTCCTAGAAGTACACTAGATTACTCTGGATTAATGTTCATTTTTTACCATCTACTGTCCTCAAATTGTACATATTAGTGTACTACAAGCCTATGGTTAAATAATTTAACTGCGTTGTGTATTTCCATTACTTTCAATAGCACCAATTCGCATCACTCTATTTTAATGTGTTATGCATAATGCGTCAGCTGAATAGCATCTAACGTAATGTCCATGAGTGCATTTACAGCAATACATAAATTCAATTCGAACACTGCTTAGCAAACCATTTATCAGCCTAACCATTCTTGATTGTCAAATTACTAACAGAGTTTCATACATGATGACGAAACTTTTCAGCAGCTTGACAGATGAGATCCAAAATGAAAACTATTTTTTGTGCATGATCCGAACCGAGTGGGTGGAACAATGGGCATTCCTTGGCGTCCGTCTGTGATCAACATTATAGACGTGGCCAAGTCGGTAAAGCGAGCTGGCGTTACGGTGCAAATACAAAGTATTTTAGCCATTTTATTTTAATTGATGAATGGCCGTAATGTACTTGATTGCCACACTTGTAGCGCGGCAAAATGTGTAGTAAGCTAAGGCCGCTGTTGTGACATCCTAGAAACATGTACTCAGCTTATTTTTCGGATTAAAATGATATGGCTATATCCATGAACTCAGTTGTACAAAACATTTCCATTGCTTTGAATAGCACCGATTCACATTAGGCTACTGTATTTAGATGCTTATGCATGTGTCAGCTGAGTAGCATCCAACGTAATATCCATATGAGTGCTCTGACATCACCACATAAATTCAGTTCGAACACTGCTAAGCAAACCATTAACTAACCATCCTTTATTGTTACATTAGTTACGGACCTTCATACTTGATGACAAAACTTTTCAGCAATCTGAATGATGAGATCCAAAATTCTAACTTTATGGTGCATGATCCGAACAAGCACTCAACGTACTCATTATTTGTGGTACAGCCTTTATTAGATCGAATTTTTTGGTAGGTGGAAACGCGAGTATATGGAATCCGAACATCTAATGTTCGTGAGCAGGATCTGAGATCCACGGGAGTGATGCAGGTAGATTCGACGGTGCGGCTGATTTTCATCTGAAGGAAGATAATAGCTACGAGTCCTTAAAAAATGCAACAGTTGAGCGTGAGACGAAGATCGAGTACATGTACAACCCCAATTCCAAAATAGTTGGGACGAATTGTAAATTGTGAATAAAATCAAAATGCAATGACTTTCAGATCACATGAGCCAATGTCACTCACAAAAGAACATAGATAACATTTCAAATGTTTAAACGGAGACATTTTACATTTTTATCCACAAAATTAGCTTCTTTCAAATTTTCTGGCTGCAACAGGTCTCAAAAAAGTTGGGACACAGGCAAAAAAAAAAAAAAAAAAGGGGGACCTGAAAAGGCTGGCCTAAATTACGCAGAGCCGGCCACCATCATAAAATTGAGTACCACAAACTACAATCGATGTTAACTCGCACTTAAAAATGTAATGAGAGCATTCAAATTATAACCAGGGCAGACTAGGCAGGGAATAGGGGGGGTGGATAGAAAGGCATGGTCTCTGGTTCCCTGACATGCAGAAATTCATGGATGAATTGTTTAGTGCACTCCAAGAGGCTGAGATATCTGGGGAAAGACAGAAAAAAGGAGCTTTAAAACAAAGGTAGAAATAATGCAGTACAATGTGAGTAACATTTCACGGTAGACCCACATTTTACTACGCTCCACGGAATGGTTATAGGTTACGTAAGCTAAAAGTAAATTAGCTTACCAGAATTGACAAAAGTTTAAAGCTCCTGACTTTGAAACATATTGGTTTATAAGGCACGTGCAGTGCCTTGTGTTATGTGTTCGGTTTATTGTCTTGAATCCGGAAAAGATAATGGAATCATCTGACTCCAATAATGTGGTTATTCAACGTTGAACTAAAGAGAACACGAGCCTGGGGCGCATTTCCCAATAGCGTAGTTACAGAAGTGTATTCATCAGTCAGTGGTTCCAACTATGGAAGTTAGCATCTGTGATTTCGAGAAGCGCATCCCTGAGCAATGTCCGTTGACGTTACACAACAGCAAGTCAACTATTTTGCCGACATTTTTGAGTTGAAATCAATAGTATTACTTCCCTGTCAAAGTCATATTAAACATTTGATATGGCATTTGTGTTTTAAAATTGTATCTCAAACCATAATTAAACCTTTACCGGCTGCTATGTTTTGTTTTCCGTTCCGCTCATATGTACATCAGGGTGCAGTCTGAAGTGGTCAGACTTCCATTTCTGGTGAAAAGTGATCGTGAACACTCACCCAAGGTCGGAGTTCCACAAGCCCGAGCCGTTGTCATGGACACCTCGGATACCAGCGCGTTCATGAGTCCCACACTACGCATGTGTGAACAAAAATCACTCAGCACATGTCCGCGTGGGTCCGGAAGCTTGGCCCCCATGTCGGCGTGCTGCGCCACTGAGCAATTTCCATTGAAATGAATGGGCGGCCATTTTCCAATTGTATATCCAGTGAAATATAAAACATCCTTGGTGAGAAGTCTCCAACGTTCTGCACTCAACTTTTTGTCCGTAATGAGTGCATCATCCGGGTACTTGCAGTGCACTGCCTTTTGCTGTACTTGTCAGTGTGAACGCACTTATGCACTCAAAATAGGTATTCGAAGTGTGGAAGTGTGCGATTAGAGAGACAGCCCAGTTTAGACAAACCCACGCCCACTTCCGCATATGACACTAGCCTTGCCTGCCGCTTTCCCATGGAAACCGCACGAGAAGAGACTCCGACTCAAAGTTTCCTTCTACTAGCTAACGAATTGAGCTAGCTAGACGCAGCTGTCGCTATTATTCCCACACGTGACATTCGTCTCTTAGGGCCGATTCATAGTCGACGCGAGTCACGCAAGCAAGGGACGTGTGCGACGCAAGTAACACACTCCCTTCCATAGTGTACACAGTGTACGCAAGCCGCACGGGCGATACGTGAAACGCAATACACAGCTCACACCATAGGGGGTAGCAGCGTCACTGGTGACGTTTCGACTGACATTCCGAGTGACATTCACTGATCTCGATAAAATGACTGGATAGCTGACTGACCCCGAGTCTATCTTTCCAGTGCAGCAAACAATTAGCAAGTTATTTGGCAAGAGAATTCATTAACTGTCGTTGTGATGGATATATCGTGGATTATAAGTGAACGTTAAATGGCTATTATCAGTTTACCTTAACATGACACCTTAGCCAGCTAAAATTAACTAGTCAAGGTGGTCATCTCCAGAATATAGCCCACTTCAAATTAGTAACCCTTTGCGTTAGCCTAATTTATACTCAAGATTTCACGACTGCATCTGACGTTATCAATGAGACCCATGGCATACACCATGACTTTTTTTAAGCCAGCATCATTGAGATGCAACACTGTTTTATAATAGTACTAGCTGCTACCCACAACACGGAGTGAAATTGCCATTTTTTTTGCGTGCATGACCATTTTTCAAAAATGGGGCGACGTCAAGTCCTTCCTGGTGTCCAAGTGGATATTCACACCAAATTCGGTGATAATCGGTAGGAGAAATGTAGGAGTAAAATGTGTACGTACATACAGACAGACAAACATCGACCTCAAATATATTATAGCTGGGCTTACAAATGCTGTAAAACAAAATTTGGGCTGTAGATGTAGGGGTAATTGGATCATTTATGGAAAGGTAAACTTCCAGGGAGGTGAGTGCTGAGGGTACGTGTACAACTGGACGTCCCTGACTATTTTCAAGCAAAAGGAGGAAAAAAAAAAACAAGCTGAAAAAATAGCGACCTTACGCCATACATGGATTGCATTTTTTCCACATAGCTAGCTACAAGTTAATACCAATACTTCGCCTGTTTTGCATATGATCGTGAATATGTTGATTTTTAGAAAGCATGACCGGTCCATAGGCTGACAGATGCCCAACGCTAGGCTAACGTTAGGCAGTCACCGGTTAAATCATCAAGGCTATTTTTAACGAGCAAAAACGGAGCAAACGCCATTGTATCGCCCAAAAATCTGATTTGAATCAAATTTTGCTTGGTTTCCAATGAAAATGCATTACTGCTGAAGTAGCACTATCACTAATACCCAAGAGTATCAGTTTTTCTTTTTTTTTCAGTACAGTCTTCTATTATGTCTGCAAAAAAGTGTATTAAAAATTTTTTAAAAAAAGTGTGCTAAAAATCAGTATTATATACATTACCGCTGCCATTGGCATTACATGCGTTGCTGCGTCGCGTATTGAAAAATGAGACTACACAATCGAACGCATCATGGCGGCCAAAGCGTCATGAAGCGTCGCGATGCGTCTCGATGCATTCGCGTTTTCGTGCCTAGTTGCATCGACTATGAATCGGCCCTTGATGCGAGTCAATATGCGTCATGATTACGCAGACAAAATAAGGCCACAGTTGCTTACTGTCTCACTCGCTAGCGAGCTAGTTGGCTACCAAGCTAGCAATAGTATAGCCAGCGCGCCAATGTATTTCGCTTTCAAGGACCGAAGTATTCGCAGAAATAATTACGCCGACAAAATAAGGCTACAGTTTGTGTACGCTGTCAAACTCATCAGCGAGCTAGTTGGCTTCCTAGTAAGTGATATAGAACCACATCTCTGTGTATCGAACTGTGTGTCATGACTAGCACACCAATGTATTTAGCTACATGGCCAACTGGCTAGCGAGCTAAAAAGGCTACAGTTCGCTCACAATGGAATACTCGCGAGCGAGCTATTCGGCTAGCTAGCTACCAAGATAAATATCTATACATTATAACATTATGTCTATAATGTTATAGCAAACATGCCGAGGTATTTGACATCCTGAAGTCGCTTTCACACCGGACGCGAAACAAAATTTTGGCACGACAGATTACATTCAAAGTCAACGCAAAGACGCAAATACTCGCGAAAACGTGTGTATTCGCTTCTTTGCATTGACTTTGAATGCAATAGGTCGTACAAAAGAATCGTTTCGCGTCCGGCGTGAAAGCACCTTAATTTTCCTCATTTTAGGAGGACATTCACCGTAATTATCACTGGAAGTCATTAATCTCTCTTCAACGATGAAAAGCTGGAGTGCCCAGTTTTCTTCACATTGGATATTAGGAACAATGTGGACTATGGAAGTGTTATTTTAGGGGACTTTTTTTCTTGGTCTTTGAAATTGCAATGAATCAACGGTACAGAAAAAAATAGCAGCCTACAAAAAGGACACCATAAACACTTGACAACCAAAAAAGGCTGAAAACGGTTATTATTATTATTCTTTCCACAAATTTTGATCAAATTTTTTGATTTTACTGCCGATGTTCAACTCTTCTTTTTTTTTAACAACATTTAGCAATGTTACTTTGTGGATTGATCTGTAAAGTAGTTCTTCACAGTCTCATGTTTGCAGGATTTTTAAACAGTGCTTTTTATACGCCCCAAGAGACAATATTGTCCTCCAATACCATACATGACTCCACAATCCTAATCATATTTCATGTGGCATCATGAGCAGGTGAGATAAAATGGCATTTACAATATACAGTGCTGTAAAAAAAAAGGAAAGAAAAAGTATTTGCCTTTGCCCCTTCCTGATTCCAGACGCGTGTGTGTGTGTGCGTGTGAGAATGCATGTGTGTGTGGGGTGTGTGTATGAATGCATGTGTGCGCGCGTCTGTCTCTTTCTCTCTCTCTCACACACACACACACACACACACACACACACGCTAGAGTGGCAGTCGGGCAGAGTGTGGGTAGTAAGTCTGTCTGTGTCTCTCTCTCTTTCTTTCTCTCTCTCCCTCACACACTCACAAACACACACACACACACACACAAGTATCATCTAAGATTGTTTAAAGAACCGCTCTGAAATTTGTCTATACCAGCTTGTTAAATCGCTGACGCTGTATTTTTTCCAGTGAGAAACACAGACGGGTGTGTGTGTGTGCGTGTCAATCTTGTGTGCGCGCGCATGTATATCGTCTAGCAGGGCTTTTGTAAGTTTGTTTGTATCTGAGTCTATCATCAGCAGCACCTGCATTGTCTACCAGTGAAGACTGTTCAAAAGAATCCTAATCTAGACTGTTTGAAGTAGTTAAAAAACCAAACATTCTAATGACAGTTACAATCAGTTAAAACTGTCAGTCTCTCCCTCTCCCTCACACACACGCCTGTCTCTATGGAAACCGATGCACCCATGACTGCTTGCTCTCTCACAAGCGCTGTTTGACAGAGAGGAATTCAAAGAATTCTTAATTCACACTGTCCGAACGACTGCCATTTTCTCGCAGACCGTAGGTCCTATGGTAAAAAAAAAAGTACCGTGAGCGAGAGGAGACTCTGCTAATTGTCCTCATGTATATTTTATTAGTGTACTGTCAAGTATGTGGTCAGGCTGGCGATTTCAAAAGGCCTCTCAACTGTCACCTCCTGTTATAATGGCTGCCTATAGGGGAGTGGGTCAGTGACACTGTCCGAACTACTGCCATTTTCTCAGAGACCGTAGGTGCTATGGTAAAAAGAAAAGTACCGTGAGCGAGAGGAGACTCTGGGGATCGTCCCCATGCATTTTTCTTGCAGAGTAAAGTATGTGGTCTAGGTGGCGATTTAAATAAGAGGAGTCTGTCTGCTCTGTACCCAAAGTTTCCTGCTCCTGTTTTAATGGCTGTCTATGGGGCAGTAGGTCTGCACTCCTGTCGCTTGAGGGCGCCTAGAGTCTCAAGACTTAATCGCTTTTCTTCCACACTGACATTTTTCAGGCCTGCACGAATTTTCCTACTTTTTGATGTATAATTTGTTAGTGTACGTTGGAAATTGTGGCCGGGGGAGCGATTTTAAAAAAAAAATTTCCCGAATCTTTTGTCTGCTGCTCTCACTCTCACGTCTAGAGTGGAGGGGTGCATTATGACATCATCACCCCAAAGTTCTACCCATTCATTTCAATGGCAACGAAATTTTGTCGGAAAAACGCGAATACCGAACAAACGAAACAAGATATCGTAATGATTTGAACAAGCCATCGTAGATTGGCCTGGACGTCTCAGAGTTAGAACGGTGTCTCTGTCTCGAAAGCCCTAGGAGGAGTAAGGGGCCACGGAAATGGGTGAAAAAGGAAGAAGAGGAATAAGAGGAATAAGAAAACTTAAGATCAATAGTGTGCTTGCAAGCACACTAATAAGAGGAATAAGCGGAATAAGAAAACTTAAGATCAATAGTGTGCTTGCAAGCACACTAATAAGAGGAATAAGAAAACTTAAAAAGAACAATAGTGTGCTTGCCTTGCAAGCACACTAATAATGTAGGATTCCTTCAACCAAGTGTTGTGAGTAGAACTCGGGGTCACAAATGGAAGTTGACCAAAGGTAAATTTAGCAGTGATATTCGGAAATATTTCTTCACCCAAAGAGTAATTTCAATGTGGAATGATCGTGTTGTTGAGGCAGAGATCTTGGGGGTTTTCAAGAGCAGGCTTGACTTAAAGCTACATACCATTGAGTATCTGAAGGGATATATCCATAATATTATAAAGAAACTGGCGGGCGTAGTTGGGCTGAATGGTCTGTTCTTGCCATTCATGTCATGTTATGTTAATAAAGGTAGAGTAACGTTATTAGTGTATGTAGCTAAATATTAAAACTTAAAGGACGACGACATTTAGTACTATACAGAGAATAGATGGCATAGGTTAAAACTCGCCTTCCCGTTGCGTTCCTGCTCATTTGAAGATCCTTCTCAGTCAGACGACACTGAAATTGGTGCACATGATCGATTCTCACCAGTGAAAATTGACCACAGAAAATTCTCTGGGGCCGTGCGGAATAGAAACAAATCGCTTTTGTTAAAATGACAGGACAAAATCTAACTTAAGATTTTTGTTAGAATAACAAATCAGATTCTGTTGCATTAAATTTATTTGTTACAAAGGCGTGACAAATTTGTTTTTCTTAAATTTTAACAAAATAATATTTTGAGTGTATTATCAATACATAAGAAAATCAAAAACATAAATGACACTATCTAGGAGACATATTTTAAACGCGCGTGAGACAGTAAACCTCAAAACTGGATGTTTAGACATTCGGAATCTCGTTCACTAACAATGTTGTTAACCGACACCAGTTTCATGCGAGACTTTTCGCGATACACACGTATACTTGTCACCAGCACTAGGCCTATTACTTTTCCTATGCATGATATATGTGACTCGTACATTTACGCTGCATCGCGATATTCTCGTGTATGTCTCCTGTATTTCTCCCGATAATCTCGCTTAGAAACGGCACTGTCTGCTGGCCTGTATGGTACTTGAATGCATGAGGTGTCTCCAGAAGACTAATGTCTTTCCCCAACCAGAACGCGTATAGCTGACAGTTGCAGTGGAGGTCTTGGACTTCACAGTACATTTCCTGTCTTGACACTGCACATTTGTTCCACTTCAGGACCCCTCTTTCCCAGTGCCTCTGCAAGACAAGCTACAGGTCCCCAACTGCATGCGTAAGGCCTGGAATGAGAGTGACAGCCGCTGTGATGTCTGCGCCACCCACCTAAACCAGCTGAAACAGGAAGCCATCCATATGGTCCTCACTCAAGAGCACAGTGAGGCCTCGCCCAGTTCGCCCCCGTCGCTCACTCTCACCTCTCTTCCTGGCCTTGTGGATTCCCATGGTACTCAGCAGGGTCCTCCAGGGGACTGGGGCTGCCTCCCCTCCCTCCCCTCCAATCCCTCAGCCAACACTGCCACCTCCGGCTTATTCACTGGCAACCCCAAGCATGGCCCCAAACCAAACAGTCTTGGATTGGGCAATGGTGCGGAGAGGAAGAACGGACCTCCTGGTTATACCGGCAAGCCTGGCGCCCAACTGCCAACCCACCCACCCATCAGCCTAGGCAACAGCAGCAGAACCATCCCAAGCTCCATGGCCCCCCAAGCACATCAGTACATGGATGGTACCTGGTCCATGTCCCGTGCCAATGGTGTCACTCTCTACCCCTATCAGGTATGTAAAGCCTCCCATGGTGTTACTTTTTACTAATGCCAACAATAAATTGTGAGAAAATTACAGAAAGTACCTTACGAAGGTACAGTTGTTCATGTCAGTGGGGTGGTACCATACAGGTGGTACTAGCCAATAAAGTAGGGGCTGAGGCACTTGACTGGCCCTCAAGGTTGATGAGTTAAACTCCAGGGTCGATCTGCAGCTGTCGACCTCTTGAGTAAGGCCCATAACCCTGCTTAATTTCAACACCTGGTGGATTCCTTTTAGATTTTAGTGTGCCATACACTTATTACGAGCATTTTAAGATTACAAAAGAAAAGTGTAAAAATTCCAGAAGGGTAAGACTATCTTTAGGGCGAGACACTACAAGTGAATAGGGTCAAATTTTTAACAGAGATATCACCATGAATCTTTATCAGTTGATTACTTGCATTAAGTCCATTATTTTTTGTATGACAAGTTTTCTGAAATCTTATGTTTGAATATGCAGATGAGGCCCAATCTAATTAAATATGAGCTAATTTGGATACATTTCTGGAACAAAAATCTAAATAGTGAATTAAGCTGGGTTCAAGTTTGTTTTCCATTTTGTTGACATACTAGAGTCAAAGGCTTTTACAGATGGAATTTTGAATCTCTCTTTTTTTCACTTCTTAAATCGAAAAATACTGTCTTCAGCGTAAGAAATGCAATTTTCGCCATGTTTTTAGGAATAAAATGTGATATAATTCAGGCTATAAATTATATATTCACAAACCCCTCAGCATAATTTTTCAGAATATCAATAAAATTGAACCTTGGAAGTTTGGTGTATGCGAGTTCTACTGAAGTGGAGAATTATGTTCCTGAGTATGAGAAAAAAAACTCATTTTGACAGTACGGCCTGTAAAGTAAAACTCCATTCATTTTTATTGGAAACCATTCCTTTGTACTTTCACCATTGGTTGCTGATTCAAAGGGTACACTCTTAGAATGAATGAGTTGAAAAATAACAAAAAAAAAGTGTTACCACGTATAAGCAGATTTTGTGTTGATTTCACCACAAAATAAGTAAAAAAGGTAAAAAAAAAAAAAAAAACCAACACTGTGTTGAAAACCACACAAAATGTGTTGTCCTTAACTAGACACACAGGTGTGTTAAAAATTAACACGTGTTTCAACACATCTATTTTGAGAGTGTATGACCATATTTGGATCCGATACGATATTGTACTTGGGTCAGTGACAAATAAGCCTGAAAAACCATTTTTTTTTTAAATCTCAAATATTGTCCATAAAAAGTGTTAATTTCCATTGCCGTGACTCTTGACTTAATTTTAACTAATATATAAATGTTCTTTTAAAATTTTCATTGAAATATGGATTTATACGTGAATTTACCAGGGTAGCACCTAAAATTGTCATATGGTGTGACATCAGAATTTTTTCATATAAAATGAAATTCATGGACTTCTTTACTCTTAAATTTATGTAGAATGCCTTTCAGTCGTGTTTGCTTTTGATATTCAATATTTTCTTTTGAAAGATAAGTAGACAAATGTAATATTGTGCCAAGTTATCGTTCCGTGGAAGAGAATGGTCTGAGATTTACAACGTATTTTAGCTTAATTCTGAAATTTAGAGTAAGAATGCTCGGGAAATTCTTGTTTTTTCCTGATACCATTGCCCCTGTGTTCTGTTGATTTTGTTATGATTTAAAGGCTATAAAGCTTTTTTTGTTATATTATTGAATGTCGCACCAAATGACATAGTGTCACACCGTATGACGAACTGCACCACAACACAATGTCTTTGATTAAAAAAACATATTTAATGAAGTGTGTTTAACATTCAAATACTTCTAAGGTTAAAAGTCTTTCTAAAATCTCTGTGAACAAAAAAAAAAAAAAATGTATGGCATAAGTATTTGGAAAGCAAGAAAATGTGCCACTAAAATATGTTACAGCACCTTTTCAGCAAACAAAAGAGTGATACAGTTTTAAACAAACAAGTAGACATACTACAATGTTTTGCTTTCAATCTTTTAAGGACATTTCCAAACAGTCTTTCAAAACAAAAGAGTCATGTAAAATCCCTGTCACAATTTGATATGCAAATTGCGAACTTCCTGTTGGATTTAGGTCATGGGTGTCGATTGTTCATTTTTAGGCCTTGATTAGATGAACAATATAGTCTTGGTTCCATCTCTCTATGACTTTCCAACCGGTCGTGGTGGCTGTGTAAGTGCCAATATAATGTTTCTTGGTGGCGCTAGAGAGCCTTTCGGGACATAACAAGTAGTCGGGCAGTACCACAGTCAATAGATCTTCCACCAAGAAAAGAAATTCAAAATCGGATGAGTAGGTTATGAGATCTAGGTCCGGACGCACAGACGCACGCACGAACGGACAAACCAAATCCAGTATACCCCCCCTAAACTTTGTTGCGGGAAGTATAATAAACTTTGTTGCGGGGGGTATAATAAAGTATATAATCATATGGTGTGACAGAAAAGTCATATGGTGTGACTGTCACACCATATGACATTGTGTAACACCATATGACATTTTATAAGTTAAGATAAATACAACTACCATATATTTACCATGCTGCTGGCCACATGGCAGCAGAGATCTTTAACAATACTCAAGTAAGATTTCCATAAAATAACTATTTTTTATGCAAATTGTGTCACACCATGAGACACACAACTCTGACCACAGTTGTTGATGTCAGATACAGAACTTTATAACTGATAATCTAAAACTCAGAACTCACCTTCTGACACTGCCAGTCACTCCTGAGATGTAACTGGAACTTCCTGGTTAGGCTGGCTCCTCTTCCTCATTTAGATGCCCAAATTATTGCCCGTTCAAAATGCACCATATACTGTCACACCATATGACATTCAATTCATGGACAAAATACTTTATTAGAACTTAGTTTGACATCATGCATATACATCAAAAATTTCTGTGATCACAAAAAACACCCATTTATTTCATGTGCATTATGAATTTTTAATCTATTTATATTTACTTTGGAAATATACTCTTATTTCAAAGGCCTCGCACATGACGGACAGTCACAGCATATGACATTTTTGCTGTTTAGATGAAAAATTTAAGTCAAGATCCTAACACACCGGCAACTATTTTGGTATGACTTAAGTTGATTTGACAAGAGGAATAACATTCCTATATCAATTTTTAACCATGTATATTTTTAATTAATTAGTGAGTGACACATGGACAGTTAGAATTTCCTTATTTGTCATCCACCCACTTCAGAGACAGAGCTTTCCAAAGATACCAGGATTGTCATGGTTCAGACAATTACCGCAGTAATGTATGTTCCATTAAAATGCGAACTTTCGGTGAATTGAGGAAAGACTCGCAGACGCGAACAGTCAAAGTTTAGAAAAATAAACACCTAAATTTACTTAAACTAGTATAAAAGAAGACATGTTATGAAAGTAAAATAGCCCAAAATCTCAAAATTGACCACTGCTTCAAAAAACAAAGCACATCAGTACATGGCTGGGACCTGGTCCAAGTCCCGTGCCAATGCTGCCGTTCTCTACCCCTATCAGGTATGTAAAGCCACCCATGGTGTTACTTTTTGCTAATGCCAACAATAAATTGTGAGAAAATTACAGAAAGTACCTTACAAAGGTATAGTTGTACAAGTCAGTGGGGTGGGTACCATACAGGTGGTACTAGGCAATAAAGTAGGGGCTGAGGCACTTGACTGGCCCACAAGGTTGATAAGTTAAACTCCAGGGTAGATCTGCAGCTGTCGGCCCCTTGAGAAAGGCTCATAACCCAGTGGAATTTGCCCCAGCTTAATTAAGTCAAATGTAAGTCACTTTCCACAGTACATATAAGAAGCTGACATATGGATGCAAGCATGTCGCACCCATGGGTATTACAAATGTAACAACCCCTACGCTTTTTCAGAAGTATGACTCTCTGCCCCTCACTTTTCCTTGAGATACCCATTGCTCAAATGATACAAACATGATTTTAGATGTACTTAATGAATGAGTCCTCCATATATTGCTACCTATTAGTCAGTTTAGGTTGATTGAATGGCTATCCAGCCAATTACTGCCATTTGGACAACCCACCAGGCCAGGGTAGACAGAACGGTTGAAATGCACGATTACATACATGAAATAGAAAATTCCAGCAGAAATTTTGAATGTGCCTGCTGCTCTATGAGTGCAGTGTTCTGGGTGCTTGCCAGCAGTTACTTTGGTGTTCTAGGTGGTTGCTAAGGCGTTGCTAGGCGGTTTCTATGGTGTTCTACGTGGTTGCTAGGGCATTGATAGGCAGTTGCTATGGCATTCTGGGTGGTTGATAGGGCATTGGTAGGCAGTTGCTATGGTGTTCTGGGGGTTGCTTGGGGGCATTCTGATGGTATTCTAATTCTATGGTATTCCTACTGGTTGCTTGGGCGTTGCTCATCAGGGCATTACTAGGCAGTTGCTAGGTTGTTCTGGGTGGTTGCTAAGGTATTGCTAGGCAGTTGCTATGGTGTTCTGGGTGGTTGCTAGGGTGTAGCTATTTGGTTGCTATAGTGTTCTGGGTGGTTACTAGGGTGTTGCTAGATGGTTGTAATGGTGTGCTGGGTGGTTGGTAGGGGGTTGCTAAGTGGTTGCTATGGTGTTCTGGGTGGTTGCTATGGTGTCGCTAGGCGGTTGATATGGTGTTCTGGGTGGTTGTTAGGGCATTGTAGGCAGTTGCTATGCTGTTCTGGGTGGTTGCTCAAGCGTAATTATTCAGTTCCTATGGTGTTCTGGGTTGTTGCTAGGGTGTTGCTAGGTGGTTGCTATGGTGCTCTGGGTGGTTGCTATGGCTTTGCTTGGTGGTCGCTATGGTGTTCTGGGTGGTTGCTAGGGCATTGCTAGGCAGTCGCTATGTTGTTCTGGGTGGTTGCTAGGGTGTTGCTAGGCAATTGCTATGGTGTTCTGGGTGGTTGCTAGGGTGTTGCTAGGCAGTTGCTATGGTGTTCTGGGTGGTTGCTAAAGCATTGCTAGGCGGTTTCTATGGTGTTCTGGGTGGTTGCTAGGGCGTTGCTAGGTGGTTGCTATGGTATTCTTGGTGGTTTCTAGAGCATAACTATACGGTTCCTGTGGTGTTCTGGGTGGTTGCTAGGGCGTTGCTATGGTGTTCTGGGTGGTTGTTAGGGCATAGCTATTCAGTTGCTATGGTGTTCTGGGTGGTTGTAAGGGTGTTGCTAGGCAGTTACTATGGTGTTCTGGGTGGTTGCTAGGACTATGCTAGGTGGTTGAAATACTGTTCTGGGTGGTTGTTAGGGCGTTGCTAGTCAGTTACTATGGTGTTCTGGGTGGTTGCAAGGGCATTCTGAGTGTTTCCTATGATATTCCTAATGGTTGCTCTGACAAACAAGTGAACGTAGGAGTTCAAAGTGAGAGGGTGAAGATGAGACCAATTTTCTCATTGGCGTCCATTATAACGCGGTTTCAGAAGTCAAAGTTTTTTGGGAATTGTGGGAAATCCGTTAGTCAGATCACTTAGAAAAGTCATCGCACACTCCTCACAAGGACGTTTTGGTGTGTAATGTGTGGGGATCGGATGAAAACTGTGGAAGAAGCAGTGAACCTTACAATTAAGGAAGAATTTGGAAGAATAATAATAATAATAATAACTAGATAATGTAATTCCAAGGAATTATGTGTGCATATAAAATGCAAAGTGTTGTTGCGTAAGGTGGAGTTTGTTGCAAATAATTGCATTATGATATTGGTAGCTAAGTGTTTTGTAGGATAAATATGGTAGTGGTGAGGACTTTTATTTTGAAACAGATGTGGACAGAGGAAACAGTTGGCGGGAGTCATAGTCGATAACAATCAGGAGTTGGAATGGCTGAACAGTTGAAAAGTTGAGTAGTTTAAACAGTTACATTATTTTACTGTTATTTGTCGTAATGAGGACTGGCTGAAACTGAAGCTAGGCGGTTGCTATGATGCTCTGGGTGGTTGCGAGGGTGTTGCCAGGTGGTTGATATGCTGTTGCTAGGCGGTTGCTATAGTGTTCTGGATGGTTACTATGGCATTTGTAGGCAGTTGCAATGGTGTTCTGGGTGCTTGCTCGGGCATTGCTAGGCGGTTGCTATGGTGTTCTGAATGGTAGCGGGAGCGTTGCTTGGCGGTTGCTATGGTGTTCTGAGTGGTTGCTAGGGCATTGCGAGGCAGTTGCTAAGGTGTTCTGGGTGGTTGCTAGGGCATTGATAGGCAGTTGCTATGGTGTTCTGGGTGGTTGCTATGGCATTGCTAGGCAGTTACTATGGTGTTCTGGGTGGTTGCTTGTGCATTACTAGGCAGTTGCTATGGTGTTCTGGGTGGTTACTAGGGCGTTCCTAAGTGTTAGCTATGGTGTTCTGGGTGGTTGCTAGAGTGTTGCTAGGCAGTTGCTATGGTGTTCTGGGTGGTTGCTATGGCATTGCTAGGCAGTTGCTATGGTGTTCTGGGTGGTTGCTTGTGCTTTGCTAGGCATTTACTTTGGTGTTCTGGGTGGTTACTAGGGCATTCCTAAGTGTTAGCTATGGTGTTCTAGTTTGTTGCTAGAGTGTTGCTAGGTGATTGCTGTGTTCTGAGTAGTTTCTAGGGCGTTGTTAGGCAGTTGCTATGGTGTTCTGGGTGGTTGCTAGGGCGTTGCTAGGCAGTTTCCATGGTGTTCTGGGTGGTTGCTAGGGTGTAGCTAGGCAGTTACTATGGTGTTCTGGGTGGTTGCTAGGGTGTAGCTTGGTAGGTACTATGGTGTTCTGGGTGGCTGCTTGTGCGTTGCTAGGCAGTTGCTGTGGTGATCTGGGTGGTTGCTAGGCAGTTGCTATGGTGTTCTGGGTGGCTGCTAGAGTATTGCCAGGCAGTTGCTATGGTGTTCTCGGTGGTTGCTAGAGCGTTGTTTGGCAGTTGCTATGGTGTTTTGAGTTGTTGGTAGGGCGTACCTAGGCAGTTGCTACAGTGTTCTGTGTGGTTGCTAAGGTGCTGTAAGGTAGTTGCTAATGTGTTTTGGGTGGTTGCTATGGTGTTGCTATGGTTTTTTGAGTGGTTGCTAAGGCATTGCTAGGCAGTTGCTATGGAGTTCTGGGTGGTTGTTAGGGCGTTGAGAGGCAGTTGCTAAGGTGTTCTGGGTGGTTGCTAGTGCATTGGTAGGCGGTTTCTATGGTGTGCTGGGTGGTTGCTAGGCAGTTTCTATGGTGTTCTGGGTGGTTGCTTGGGTATTGCTAAGCAGTTGCTATGGTATTCTGGGTGGTTGCAAGGTCGTTCCTAAGTGTTAGCTATGGTGTTCTGGGTGGGTGTTAGTGTTGCCAAGTGGTTGCTATGGTGATCTGGGTGGGTTCTAGGGCGTTGTCAGGCAGTTGCTGTGGTGTTCTGGGTGGTTGCTAGGGCGTTGCTAGGCAGTTTCCATGGTGTTCTGGGTGGTTTCTAGGGCGTAGCTAGGCAGTTTCCATGGTGTTCTGGGTGGTTGCTAGGGCGTTGCTAGGCAGTTTCCATGGTGTTCTGGGTAGTTTCTAAGGCGTAGCTAGGCAGTTGCTATGGTGTTCTGGGTGGTTGCATTTGCGTTGCTAGGCAGTTGCTATGGTGTTTTGGGTGGTTGTTAGGGTATTACCAGGCAGTTGCTATAGTGTTCCAGGTGGTTGCTAGAGTGTTGTTTGGCAGTTGCTATGGTGTTTTGAGTTGTTGCTAGGGCGTATCTAGGCAGTTGCTAATGTGTTCAGGGTGGTTGCTATGGTGTTGCTATGGTGTTCTTAGTGGTTGCTAGGGTGTTGCTCGGCAGTTGCTATGGTGTTCTGGGTGGTTGTTAGGGCTTTGCTGGCCAGTTGCTCTGGTGTTCTGGGTGGTTGCTAGAGCATTGCTATCCGGTTACAATGGTGTTCCAGGTGGTTGCTAGGGCGTTGCTAGGCAGTTGCTATGGTGTTCCTGGTGTTTGCTAGGGCATAGCTAAGCAGTTGCTACGGTGTTCTGGGTGGTTGACTGGGTGTTGCTAGGCAGTTGCTATAGTGTTCTGGGTGGTTACTAGGGCTTTGCTTGGCAGTTGCTATGGTGTTTTGGGTGGTTGCTAGGGCGTCGCTAGGAAGTTGCTGTAGTGTTCTGGGTGATTGTTAGGGCATTGCTAGCCGGTTACTATGGTGTTCTGGGTGGTTGCTAGGGCATTGTTAGGCAGTTGCTATGGTGTTTTGGGTGGTTGCTAGGGCATCGCTAGGCAGTTGCTGTAGTGTTCTGGGTGATTGTTATGGGATTGCTAGCCGGTTGCTATGGTGTTCTGTGTGGTTGCTAGGGCGTTGTTAGGCAGTTGCTATGGTGTTCTGGGTGGTTGCTAAGGCATTGCTAGGTGGTTGCTATGGTGTTCTGGGTGGTTGCAAGAGCGTTGCTAGGCAGTTGCTCTGGTGTTCTGCATACTTGCTAGGGTGTTGCTAGGCAGTTGCTATGGTGTTCTGAGTGGTTCTAGGGCGTTGCTAGGCGGTTGCAATGGTGTTCTGGGTGGTTGCTAGTGCCTTGCTAGGCAGTTGCTATGGTGTTCTGAGTAGTTGCTTGGGCGTTGCTAGGCAGTTGCTATGTTGTTCTGGTTGTTGCTAGGGCGTTGATGTGTAATGTTTGGGGATCGGGTGAAAACTGGGAGAAGTACCGAACCGTGCGATTACGAAAGAATTTGGAATAACAAGAAAGGAAGGAAGGAAAGAAGGAACTAATGAGCGAATTAAGGAAAGAAGGAAGGCAGGAAAGAACAAAGGAAAGAAGGCGAGGATGGATGGAAAGAAGGAAGTAAGGAAGGTAGGAAAGGAAGGAAGAAAGGAAAGAAAAGGGAAGAAGGATGTAAGTAAAGATAGAAGGAAGGAAGGAAAGTAGGGAAGGAAGTAAGGAAGAACAAATGAAAGAAAGAAGGAAAGACAGAAGGAAGGAAAGAAAATGGAAAGGAAGAGGGAAGGAAAGAGAAAGGGAAAGCAGAAAGAAGAAAGGAAGAAAGATAGGAAAGAAAGTAGGAATCAAGGAAGGACTGAAGGCATGAAGGAAGGAAAGAAAGTTGGTAGGGAGGGAGAATGGAAGGAGGGATGAAATGCATGAGAGAAGGAAATAAACTAGGAAAGAAGGAACGAATACAGGAAGGAAGGAATGAAGGAGAGAAATAGGAGGGAAAAGTAAGAAGGAATGTCAGAAAAAAGAAGGAAGGAAAGCAGTTAGGAAGCTGTAGTCTCAAGAGAGCCAGATTGTAGTCTTAAGCCCAGTTCAGACCAAAGATTCGCGACGAGACGGGCTGAGACTTGCAACTACTTGCGACGCACCGGTCTGCGACGTTCTGAAACCTGCCAGTTCACACCGATGCGACGAGATGAGACCGTTTCCACAGCAACGACTCTCTGTGCTAACATTCTAACTACAGAGGGTTGACCGATTCCGATGCAGAAATCAAACTTTATTTGTGGGAAAACTACTTTGCTGTCAGCCTTGAGTTTGACACCGCTGGAACAGTAAATTATTGTGGATTTAACTCAGCTATCGTTTCAAGCTATTCGGCTTGATAGAGAAATAAATGCCCGATAACTGTTGCTTGCCGTTGCCTCAGTACCAAATCAATGCCTGTGATAAAGCGCACTGCGCAGTGTGTGGCCGTTAAACGCGTGTATTCCTGGGATTCATCACGTGTTATAAGTGTCATTATGATCGGAAATTATCGTATATTTGACCATATAAATCCAAATTTCGTACTCGTGATACTTTTTCATCAACACCCATTAGAGTGACTGTTTGTCGTTTGAGTAGTTCCGCAAACGCCATTTATAGGTTTTCAAACTTGTCATTTAGCCTATGAGACATGTTTATTCTTGTTTATTTTTATGAAAGAATTTTATCAAAGTTTATTGTAGTCAATGTGAAATAAAACATCTTTTCCCCCACCGTAACTGTTTTTCGGTGGCTGAACGGGTTGATCATTACTCATGTCCTGTATTAATCTGAATTTGTGGTCTCATCCTGATAATTTTAATGTATACTTGGTATGTACTTGAATTGGAAAGAGTAGAAAGAATCATCCCTAGTCGCTGATGGCAGTTGAATATCGATGGAAGTACAAAATCGTCTTAAACTGAGGCCAGCGCACGTGGATTCCAGCTGATACAATGTCGACACGGAACAATTATCCATAAATTTGATCAATTATTTTGATAATCACTGCAGAGTAATGCTGGCTAAAATTGGTGGAAAATACACTGTGTCTGTTCCTTTGTGGCCAGGGGCACGCAGTTATGCCAATAAACGAAAAAATATCATAAGTTTGGCCTGACAAAGGGTGCTGTTTGCAAAACTGGAAATTATTTGCGGAACCGGTCAAAGTACGTGCCAATGAAAAATGACTGTGCAAGGCTTTATTCCTAATGACTGAAGAAAAATAATTGACCCACAAAGTGTGTGAGTAATTTCCGCAAATTGGTGAACAGATAACTTTCCGCCTCCAAATGCTGTATTGATACCAGACGCTTCAGACAAAGTCCGTTTTCCAACCGGTCAACGCACTGTACCGGTTTTTCGGGCCTTTTTTTCCCAGTTCATGCATTTCTTGCTGCGTTTGAAAATATGGATAATATGATAAGTTCGGCACAACAGTTGCATTTCTGCTTCTGAAAGAAAAAACGAGGACATACAAAAAAAGAAAGGGGCGAGAGTTCGGAGCGTTCCATCGCAGTGGCGTAGCCAGAACATAAATTGAGTGGGAACGAAATATCTCCGTAAAACATTTATTCGTTCTGACTCGATCGCTTTCATTTTTTTCTAATTAACTATAGCCTACATTCCATCCGAAAGCATTCAGTTGGATGCGCAATTTTGTGCATTTCAAATCACTGGTGCTGCCACACCTGAGTATTGTGAACGCTTGACTGCAGTGAAATAGAGCGGCCACACAACATGGCTTTACTACAATTATACCTAACTTCTTCTCAGCCATTTTCCTTTATTATTCCTTTAGTATTTAGCAATTTCCCTTTACATGAATAATCAAATGGCAATTAAAGACACGGCTTCTCTCGTGATGCAATCTAAGGGCGACTAATCAATAGGCATTATCGGCTACGGTTCAGAAAAATAAGTTACTCATAAGCATGCAGTAGCGGGTGGTGGATGGAAAACCGAAGGGGCAGAAAACATCCCTTGAAAAGAATGAGATTGAGTGACTTGATTTCAATCATTGTTCTTGGTCAACATGTTAGTTTCCCTTATGATGAAATGTTTAGGCAAGTGAATAAAAAAAATCTATAAAAATGTTTCATTCACATGCCTAAATTGGCAACTCTTCACGCAAAAAACCACTGTGGATTTTCCTCGTCAAATTTTGTCACATCCTAAGCAAGTCGTCAAACCTCCGCGTAATGATTGTTTAACTGAAAAAGATTGAAATGCGCTCTTTTTTGCGTTCAACTGATGCGTTTGATTTCTCGTCTCAACGAAGACAATTAGCCACACCTGAGAGGGGAGGGTTAAAGTGTCTTTTACCAGGGAAATTGACAGTAAACAGATCAAGACTAATAACCAGTTTAAAGACATGTTTGTCGCCCTCCTTGTTCTCTGTCCACCAACCGCCACTGCTAAGTTGTACTTTTAATAAAAGTATTATGCTTTTCGATAGAAAAACTGCTCTAGCACTTCCGCGCAACCTTTTCGGCTCATCAGGTGATCTAACCTGCGCTTCATGGTCGATTGAATTAGGCCTATCCAAATTGAATTAAAGACAAGGATTTGAAATCCACAAAATTGCGCGTCCAAAAAAATAATTATCGTTTTGTCTGAACGAGGTGAACAAGCAACACTTGATAGTGCGGAGTGTTTTCGGATTGAAGGCATATTTAATTAGAAAAAAATGATCGCGATCGAATCAGAACTAATAATTGTTTTGAAGAAATGCTTAATGCCCGTGCAATTTCAAGTTCTGGCTGCGCTACTGGTCCAAGGGAGCTTCAATGAAATACCCAGGGCGCTTATGCCAATCTGTGCCGGGAGCTCACTATGGGAGACCTGCCCTCATTTGTGAATTTTTCTCCGTTATTCTCGGCGCAGTTCCGACCAGCCAAATAGTTTGCAACTCCCAAGACCAGGTGAATTCGCTACGAGCTGATCGGCTGCTGAGACGGTTTTGTGCTTAACGTTCTAAAACCAGCTTTTTGCGATTTGACAAGCTGAATCGCTGGCGACGCCATCAGCCGGCTTGCAACGAGCTGAGACGGCCAGTTCACACAGCTGCGACTCCTCCCTGCAACGTTCTAAAACGGTCTCGTCTCGTCGCGAATCTTTGGTCTGAACTGGGCTTTAAAGCCTGAGAAACTGACAGTTACAGCACGTGGTCAGAACATCTGGCACAAGATTCCATTTGCTTAATGGCCGTATTGTGATGTCATAATGCCAATGTTAAGTCTATGGGGGGAAAAATTTATAGTTTTTTATTAATTACTCAAAAAGTATAAAAGTTACAAAGATGAAAAAATACATTGCACGGGTGTCCTCAGTAAGACCTACGCAACGCAGTTTGAATGAAGTTTCTACGTTCAACGTTGAGGCGGCATTAAGTGTGTTAGAAGAAAAATAATATTAAGAAGACGACCCGGATAACAATAGAGAACATTTTCAATGCACTCTAATAAAGAAGTATGCAGGATTGTAATATGTGTCCAGGGTTTCCGGCAGCTGAAATCTGTCGCGCCCGGGCTAGAATGTCGGGCGAAAAAAAAAATGATGCGATTCATGCAAGCGATACTGCAGCGCTTGAGAACTAATCTACCAGCGCACCTCAGGGCCGGTGTTCTGATTAATTTTACTACCCATCAAAATATGCTACCTCGTGGTTCAGCGCTTGCGCACGCCTGATATCTCGGACTGTTTCCTCGCTCATATCTTAGTATCCTCAAAAGTCATAAAAATAGACTTATTTTCAGTGCGCATTTCGACCTGTCAGGGTACATATATTTGCATACAGGCTGGGGTTTCCTGTAAATGCAGAAATTAAATGATAATGCCGTATATGGGCAAATCTATTCAAACTAATCCCACTCATTATAACATCTGCTTTTGTTATAATAAGCTGACAAATAAAGTTACTGTTGTATCCTGATTCATATCGCAATGTCAAAGCGAAAACGAAGACTTAACGGTCGCTTTGCATTACGGAAGTGGTTTTTGGCAAGGGAGCAAAATTTGACAGAACACCGGCACTCGCCTAGACGAAAATCGGCAACAATTAGTCCTGGCTTGTTCTTAGTGGTTTTCCTTTATTAACACGTTTTCCGATTTAAGAATAATCAGGTGGCAACACGGCTTCTCTCCCCCATGCGATCTAACAGCGAAAAATGGGCTACATTTAGTTCAGCAGGCGCGTCGTTTGACCTGAAAATTCCGGGGCTAATATCCCTCCCTTTATTGAAAATAATCAGTGCTGGCTAATTCTTGATGGTTCTCCTTCATTAACAAGTTTTCCAATTCAAGAATAATCAAGTGGCAATTGAAGACACGGCTTCTCTCCCTCATGCGATCTAAAAGCGACAAAATAATGGGCTACATTCAGCACAGAAAAAATAATGTGATTATTATTATGAACATGCACCGTCACTCAGCGGCGGCATTTCAGAACTCTTCAGCGAATGAAGGTAATTTTGATGACCAGCCTACGTGGTTTCGTCCGTTTACGTTTTCCAATTGGACAGCTGTCTTTTTTACAGCGAGCCGAGTGACCGTGCAGCAAAAACAGATGTCCGTAGTTGTCGCCGAAATAACCATCATTAAATGAAGAGTTATAAAATGCCGTCGCCGAGTGACGGTGCAAAGACAAAATTATTTTTCGGTAGGCTACTGAGTGTAGCCCATTATTTTGTCGCTTTTAGATCGCATGGGGGAGAGAAGCCGCGTCTTCAATTGCCATTTGATTACTCTTGAATTGGAAAATGTGTTAATAAAGGACAACCGTAATTAATTTCAATAAAGGGAGGGATATTAGCCCCGGAATTTTCAGGTCAATCGATGCGCCTGAGGTCCTACGTGCAAGGTCCCCCCCCCCCCAAAAAAAAAAAAAAAACTGGAAGTGAAATTACACAGCGACATCGTCGCAAAGAGGTGAGCAAAGTTTTTAAAATACTCGCATAAAGATATAACGTCAAGGATGATTTATGATATACAGACTAAAGACTCGGTGAGATCTGCTCCGAAAACTAAGGCGGGCATTTTAGTGTTATATAAACGTACACCAACTAGTAACAACAAGAATAATTAAAAGGCCAACAATGCTTAATTGTTTATGATTAATTAAGCCAGTCTCATTCAGTTGGCGAATAATATTTTAATGTTAATTTCGAGTCGTGATGGCCAATTGCGGAGAGAAGGCAAAGCAGCGCAAGATCTCCTAGTTCTTTACGACCGGCGGGGTGACCCAAAAATAAAGAGCTTGTGTTTCCCAACATCATGTTTGTGGGTTTGTTGTTTAGCAACTTCTCTCACATTTTGAGAGCCAAAAATAATAATTGATTAAGCATCTTCTCTTTAATTCTGAGGGCAAAAATAATACTCGAACAATTTATCTTTTTTTTTTTTTGCGCGAGAACGGTTCTCGGCAGCCGTTCGGGTTCCTCCCGGCCAAAGTTTTTTCCTGCAGGAAGCCCTGGTGACTGCATTGCTGCAGGCACATAACCAGACAAATCCCACAGAAATTGTAAGAGTGGGCCTGGCCTCTGCAGGTCGCGACACAGGGGAGCCCCGAGATGCTGCTGGGACTACTCAAGTCCATTTTGTCTCTCTCTATATTTTGTCTGCATTTATATGTAAAAGAGGTGTTTGTTATGGTGGTCTGAGTGGTTGCTAAGGCATTGCTAGGTGATTGCTATGGTGTTTTGGGTAGTTGCAAGAGCGTTGCTAGGCGGTTACTATGGTGTTCTGGGGGGTTGCTAAGTGGTTGCTATGGTGTTGTGGATGGTTGCTAGGTGGTTGCTATGGTGTTCTGGCTGGTTGCTAGGGCATTGCTGGGCTGTTGCTATGGTGTTCCAGGTGGTCGTTAGGCGGTTGCTATTGCGTTCTGGGTGGTTGCTCGATGGTTGCTATGGTGTTCTGGGTGTTAGCAAAATCAAATATGGCGGACCTTCAAGGTCCTTATGGGAAAGTTGTAGAGAATGTACCAAAGAATGTCTCTACCAAGTTTCGAGTAATTTGGGCTTACACAGTAGGAGCTATGACCATTAAAGTGAGAACCTGTTTTTCTTGAATTATAGCGCCACCATTAGGCCGATTGAGTTAAAAATGCCTTGGTCAGCATTTACACACAACTGACAACCAGTTTGCAAAATTTCAGGACTCTGCCATTTACCATCTCACAGGAATTTGCAAAAACATTTCTGAAGAAGAGGGAAACTAATAATAAATATAGCCGCGAGCGGCAATTCCGGGGTTCAAGCCAAGAATGACCATTAGTAGTTGAAAGCTTTAACAGCTTAAAAAACAAGTGTTGTCACTAAACGTGGCCATGTCCCCCGCAAGGTGACGGAAATCGACTGGGGTGGGCTGGTGCCAAAAATTTTTGGGGGGGGGGCGCAATCTACCTAGCTGCTGTGATGTCGACAGTCACTTATTAAGAAGGAAAATGTGGCCTATAGTTTTTCATGGTTTGTACCCCTTTTTTTATTACGAATTGACAATGTATCCCCTATGTCCACATGTCCACAGATCACTATGTCCTTACATTACTTACAGATTGATTGTAAAAGCTAGGGATGGGCATTTGAAGAAATCTTTTCGATCAATCATCACGTAAATTAACGATCAATTATCGATTTATCATTGATATTCTTATTAAAAAAATGTCCATGACTGAAAATACCACAGGCAGCCTGCTTTTTCTCAATGAAATATTTATTTCACGAAGAACCTTTAATCCAACAATCCTCTTGGACAAAATAGGCCGCAGTTTAAATGTGTAGGAAATATGCGGACTTGCGGAGGCATCAGGCTGAAACAAAATAAGAGCCAATGTTCTAACAATAAATAAATACAATTCCGCCTCTTTTAGACATAATGAACATATTATGTTAACTAATAATAATTAAACATAATCAAATCATCCTCTTGCACGACATAGGCTACAGTTTAAATGTAGCGACTGTTAAACAAAATAAATACGCGGAGGCATCGGCAGAAAATAAAAGCAGTCAGCAGTGCGTTCTTAAACAATAAATATCATTAATATAAACCAAAAAAACCCATCATTTTAACTTAAAATAATAAAATAAAATAGCGTATTACTCGTGGCTGACTTTTTTTGTTTTTTGTTGCCAAAATGTAACTTCAAACCAAAGGCACCCGGCGGAGAGAGAAGACGATCGGGAGATTTAACTGTTACTGTCTGCACAGTCATGAAGGCACAATAACAACATCATAATAATTTAATCAGAAAACAAAATAATAGGCTACTCATCGTGGCTGACTATTTTTTTTTCCAGAATGTAACTAACAAAAGGCAGCCGGCTAAGAAAGAAGGCGGGAGGGAGATGGTTTTTCTTATGCACAATTATGAACTAGAACCTCACAAAACAATTGCACATACAGGTGGTGACTGTACAGTGGTGACTGTTAACTCAACCTACTGATTTTTGTTCAGAAAAATAAGCATGTTTACATGCTCGGGGGTGAGGCGTGAACGCAGCCTAGTGACCGTCAGTCCAGCAGCTGAAAACACCCGCTCTGACGAGACCGAGGTTGCGGGGATGCAGAGATATTGTTTCGCTAACCTGGCCAGCCTGGGGAACTTTCCATCGTTTACTTTCCACCAGTCTATAGGGCTGCAATGCAGCGGTGGAGGTGTTTCTCTCAGAAAGTTATGAAGTTCTGTCTCAATACCAGTGTCGCACTGGGTGGATGGTGAGTATTGCTCCCCGAGGAGAAGTGCCATGGCAGAAGCATGCGTGGCGGCAGCAACGCTCTTCTGGCATGTGTCGGACAGTGCGGCCTCGTCTCTCCCAGCCTGTGGGATAGCCGCCTGAACCGCGTCAGCTCCCTCTCCCAGTTCAACCAGTTTAGCATTGGCAGCCACTCTCTGTGCTGGTGAAAGAAAGCCCAAATGCTTGTGACGAGGGTCCAGCATTGAGGCAATCATGGGATTTGATTTGAGGCAATATATGACAGATTTCACAGAGAGTGTAACCAACAGGTCTCACTGTACTTAACAGGATGAAATTATAAATTAATGGTATGTATGCGGTTTATTTCATCGATGACATAAAAACAAATGTTTACAGGAAGTTTCAGACCTGGATCGCTGCAATTTTGGTAAAAAAGGGGGGGATTTAAAAATTTGGTCTTGTTGCTGATGTTACATGAACGGAAAATTGGTGTTCACAGGACGGAACTCAAACGGTGCCAAGACTGTCTGAGCCAATGCCAAAGAGTAAAGGGAAGGCCGACCAGTGACCAACCCGCTAATCCACAATAAGCAGGGCTTTGTTAAAAGTCTGTGAATCTACTCTTGAACAGTGACTTGAAATGCACAGTTTTTCCCCGGGATTATTTTGAGGCAATAAAATTCATACACTGGATAATGAGTCAATCCTGCCCACTCATGTCCATGTTCCTCATCCATCCTGGAGTTCTGAGGGGAAGGAGAGACGCTTTGTTGGGCCAACCTGTTGTATGGATGTGCCAACCCCTTTCAATCAAACCAAGGTTGGCTTGACAGGGATTGGAGTAAATTCTACTGTTTAACCCCTTTGTGCAGAAGCCAAATTTGGCTATTTATGGGTTACCCACTTTAATGCTGTATAATTCAAGATTTAAGCTTCACAAAGAGGAAAAATGTGGCTCAATTCAGGAAAGACACTTACAGCATTTAGAATTACATTGTATTTCAGTTTATTTTCATGATTTTGGTAGAGAAAATGAGCAGCAAACATAAAAAATCTTCATGAGAATTCACCATTGAAATTGCAAAAAAAATAATTCTGACGATTGAAAAACTGCTGGGGCTTAAAACTATACATTTCTGGTATCATAAACTCCTTGAGCACAAGTGGAATTCATCTTCAACATTACATTCTAGATTACCTACATGCTATTAGCCAAATTATACAGCTACCCAAGTGTCTCCCCAAAGTCTCAAAATGATTTGCTGTCAAATCATTTAAAAAATCATGTATTTAACACAATTAAAGCTTTAAGGCATGAAATTTAATATGAACGAATGATTTTCTGGTTGAGTTTAGTATGAATTTATCAATATCAGTGCAGTTGAATATCAGTGGTCACCAGTAAACCTCTCCAAATACGAAACATGCCTTTTCTCCATAATAAAGTTTAGAGTTTTGGCCATTTTTCCTCAAAGCCAGCACAAAAACGCATTAAATAAACTGCTAATTAAACGGTCAGAACATTCACCCTGTAATGAAAGCTACCAGTCCCCTCTTCAAAGCTCACAAACCCATTTCAACACTTATAAGGAGCAAGTACACCTCACTAACTCAGTAATATCTGAATTCTGAAGTATACCTTATATTAACTGAACAGACACTCCACTTTCGGGGAATATCAAATCCATTGCCTCTCCCGATTCAAAAGAAACGTGCAATGAACGTACCGGGGGTCCACACCAAAATGCACGGGCAGTTCGCGTTTTAAACAGGAAAAAAACCTCGACATTCGACTTTGTTGAGGACATATACATTCCGAAACAGAAAAAAAAAAAACAAACAAAAATAGCAGCCTGACCTTTTTCGTGAATCCCTCCTCCAGAGACATTGACTGTATAAAATAGAGACCGATGTATCCAGTAGCAGGACCCCTCCGGTCCTGTTTCATTCGAAATAATTCCAATAGAGCATATCGTTCTCATTTAAATCCTGTAATGTAACTGAACACTTCAAGGCCAGTTTTGCGAACCGATTTTCTATAAATCCCGTCTATTTTAGCCGCGTAATGTGCATAACGTAGACAGGATACAACCGAGCCTGCTGATACGCATTGGTTTGTATGCTCTGTGTTTGTCCAATCAATGTGTTTCACTTACTCTAAAATGTTTAAACACTCGGGAATTGGATAAGAAACGAGCCAATCAATACATTGTTACCAGGGAAACTTCACGAGGCAATGAAGTGTAACTTTACAATTACGCAGAAGAGCTTGAGTGTATGGTTGAGTGATTGGCTATCAACGCCAGTACTCGGGTGGATATAAGGAAGCGCTGGATTTGTCAATGAAGGAATCTACGCGTAAATCCACGGTAGGGAACTAAAAATTTTTTTTGTATGGGACAACTGTAATAGGCAATAGAATGTGAGAGAATCAATACCATGTCGATTTTTTTGCCTCAGAAAACTGATTTTTCTGAACTACTAAATGGAATACTGTTAGCTCACTGTGGCTAAACTGGTTGCTACAAAGGATAACGATTTTTTCTGTGTCAAGATATCGTTTTTTTAAGCTGCTGAATCGACACTATGGGCAAGGATACTGACCAGTTTGCACATCAGGCTTAGCTGAGGAGTTTAATTCATGCAGCTCTCGAAAAACAGGGAGTGGAGTGAACTTCACCGTATTCAGAGCCGCGTTTGAGGTCTGCTTGCTTGTGAACATTCAATAACTGATCCGGGGGTGCCATCTAGTGATCGAGTACAGTAACAGCGTGCTTCCAATTTGCAGGTTTATAGACGCGGGCATCTACATCTGCAGAAAGGGGTTAATATAAAAACCGTTCGAACTTGAGTTGCTTGTGAAAATTCAATAACTGATCTGGGAGTGCCATCTAGTGATAGAATATTGTAACTGCGTGCATAAATCCGCAGCTCCGTGTCCACTGGCGAACAAATCTGCACAAAAGGGTTGAAATACCCTGCCAGCAGCCGCCAAATCTCACAGCAGTGCTGTACTGAGATTACAGGTTGTTGCTGACGTTATCACTGTGGACGGAAATTTTTACCTTTTTGACAAGGGACACAATGGCGAGTTGGTGAAGATTCTACAAGGCCAAGAAGTAAACATCCGTTAGCACTATACCCCGCTTTCACACTACCGGTTGTTATAAAATAGGGACTTCAATGCGGAATGCAGAGCGAACGTTAAGACCACACATCGGACAGAAATTACGTTCGCGGCAAAAACTGGCTTCTCAGTGTGAAATAGAGCTCAGGATGTTTCAAAATGGTATCTAGCATGATAAAATAAAGAATGGGGCACATATTCCTGGCCAGACCCTCAGTAGTAGATGTACTGTTCTTTTCACAGTGGCCCTGTTAAATCTATCAAACTTGGAACAGCAAACAGGAAAAGCAATAAAAGGCGTTGCTAATCCGGCTAGCCATCGCTGTTTGTCGTAACAAGTGCGGGAGAAGCCCCGGGTGTCAGCTCGCCCACGATCACTTGCCTGCTGCAGAATCTTTAAATCGGGTCGGTCAGGTCCAAGCTCCGTTATCCTCTTTTTCTCTTCCAGTGTGACGCTACGCCTTGAGAGTAAGTTATTCTGTAGTGAAATATCCGAGTTTTTCGCGGATCCAGTTGTAGCTGCCATTTTTACATCTATCGCACAGAGAATGAGCGTGTATCTTCTTCTTCTTCTAGTTTGACGGCGGTGAAATTCCAACTCATTGGTGCATTACCGCCACCTTCTGTTCCAGAGTGTCGACCATACAATAGACTTACAGTCCAAGTCCTTTACCTGACTTCATCAAACACTTTTCCCGCAGGAAAAGTTGAAGCGACCGATTAGAAAGAAGCCTCAGGTCACATGCTGGGCAAAAGTTGAAGGACATGCGTTGACCCTCATTAGACCGGCGCCCCTGTGTTAATAAACTATGTATACAAAACATTTTTATTATTAATAAATAGTGTGAAACCACTTTTATGTAATGGCGGCAGGTGCCGACAGGCTAGCATTGTTTGGAAAAAATAAATCATTTAATTGGTTATTTTTTTTATAATTTAATGACAAATTTTTGGTATGTTTAAGTGGACTTCCTCCGTTGAATTTTAGCTGTATCGATGGAGGGGGCGGCGCCCCTGCGTTCCCTATTGACAAACCGCCACTGGTGGGCGTATCACAAAATTACACATTGAAGCCAAAGACGAATAAAATCAGGGAAATATTCTTGAGATTTCGCGTTCACAAAAAACGGGACGTGACGGACGGACAGCTGGACAGATGGACTGCTGGAGCTGAGGACTATGTCCACCGGCCCTAATACACCTTGACCCCAAAGATGAATGGAATCGGACAAACCGTTCTTGAGATATTGTGATCACAACAAACAGAACATGACGGACAGATGGTCGGACGGACGGAGCTGAATTCTATGTCCCCCACCCCTAATACACCTTGAAACCAAAGACAAATGGAATCGGTCAAACCGTTCTTGAGATATCGCGTTCACAACAAATGGGACATGACGGACAGATGGCCGGATGGCCCGAGTTGAAGACTATGTCCCCCACCCAAATGCATCTTGACACCAAGAATGAATGGAATCGGTCAAACTGTTCTTAAGATATGATGTTGGACAAAGTATTTGTAAGTGGTCAAAAGGTCGTCATGATCTTGTGAATAATGGCAAGGTCACGTCAATCAAGTAGGCTGTGAGCACTCCCGTAATACGCCTTGACACCAAAGATGAATGGAATTGGTCAAACCATCCTTGAGATATCGCGTTCACAACAAATGGGACATGACTGACAGACAGACAGACGGATGGAGCTGAACACCATGTCCCCCGCCCCAAATACACCTTGACACCAAAGATGAATGGAATCGGTCAACCCATTCTTGAGATATGTTGACAAGAAATTCGTAAGTAGTCAAATGATCGTAATGACCTTGAGAATAATGCCAAGGTCACCGAAATCTACTGGGATCGGCATGTCACACCAATATACCTCAACACCAAAGATAAATGGAATCGGTCAAACCGTTCTTGAGATATCGCGTTCAGACCAAACAGGACATAATGGACAGCCGGACGGAGCTGACAGCCCCCCCGCTGCCACGATAGCAAGCGAAGCGGAGGACAAAAACTACTTTAAGAGTGTGTTTTAGGTATTTATGTGGAGCTATTTTTCCAGTGAAATGATTGGACCAACAATTTATGATGTATAGTCTGATTTGTGAAATGTTAGTCTATCTTGTGCATTTATGGCGCCCCCTACTGGTTTATTTGATTTAAAATTTCAGGCTATGTTTCAGGTTCTTATGTGGACATATCCTGTGAGTTTTGTAAAGAGTGGAAAAACTATTTATGATTTATAGTCCGATTTGTGTTACATTACGTTGTTTTGTTTGGCATTTATTGCACCCCCTATCGGACAATTTCAATGAAATTTTCAGAGTATGTTTCAAGTACTTATACGAATATATGCTGTGACTTTTATGGCTATAGGACAAACAATATCTGATTTATAGTCTGATTTGTGTCATACCACACTGCTTTGTTTTGCATGTATAGCGCCCCCTATCAGTCATTTTGAACAAAAATTTCAAAGTATGTTTGAGGTACTTATATGAATATATCCTGTGAGTTTTATGGCAAAAGGTCATACAATTGCTGATTTATAGTCTGATTTGTGTTTTACCATTCTGCTTTATTTAGCAGTTATAGCGCCCCCTATCAGTCAATTTGAATGACATTTTCTAGTTAGGTTGCAGGTACTAATTTGAATATATCCTGTGAGTTTTATGGCTCTAGGTCAAACAATATCTGATTTATAGTCTGATTTGTGTCATACCACACTGCTTTGTTTTGCATGTATAGCGCCCCCTATAAGTCATTTTGAGCAAAAATTTCAGAGTATGTTTAAGGTACTTATATGAATATATCCTGTGAGTTTTATGGCTATGGGAAAAACAATTGCTGATCTATAGTCTGATTTGTGTTATACCATTCTGCTTTGTTTAGCAGTTATAGCGCCCCCTATCTGTCAATTTGAATGACATTTTATAATTAGGTTGCAGGTACTTATGTGAATATATCCTGTGAGTTTTATGGCTATAGGTCAAACAATTGCTGATTTATAGTCTGATTTGTGTTATACCATTCTGCTTTGATTAGCAGTTATAGCGCCCCCTATCAGTCAATTTGAATGACATTTTCTGGTTAGGTTGCAGGTACATATGTTAATATATCCTGTGAGTTTTATGGCTATAGGTCAAACAATTGCTGATTTATAATCTGATTTGTGTTACACCATTCTGCTTTGTTTAGTAGTTATAGCTCCTCCTACCAGTCAATTTGAATTAAGTTTTCGGGGTATGTTCCAGGTACTAATTCGAATATATCCTGTGAGTTTTATGGCTATAGGCCAAACAATTTCTGATTTATAGTCTGATTTGTGTTTTACCATTCTGCTTTGTTTAGCAGTTATAGCGCCCCCTATCAGTCAATTAGAAATAAATTTTCTTGGTATGTTTTGGGTACTCATATGAATATATTTTGTGAGTTTTATGGCTATAGGACAAGCAGTTGCTGATTTATAGCCTGATTTTTGTTATAGCGCCCCCTATGGGCCGATTTGTATGAACTTCTCAGGGTATGTTTGTGGTCATTATATGGACATATTCTGCAAGATCTGTGATGATTGGTCTAGTGGTTCTTCAATTTTGTCCATTTATGTGCTAAGCCACGCCCCTCCTGAAGTTTGTTGGTTAATATCTTGAAAACGAAATGAGATTTCGACAAGCTTTATGCAATCTTTTATAAGTTTGGTCCACTGATGATTCACAGCAAATATTGAAGGAATCGGACCTACGGTTTAGGAGGAGATGTTTAAAATGTGTTTTTCAAAAAATTCAAAATTCCGGAAAATCCAATATGGCGGACCTTCAAGGTCCTTATAGGAAAGTTGTAAAGAATATTCCAAGGAATGTCTCTACCAAATTTCGTGTAATTTGGACTTTCACAGTAGGAGCTATGACCTTTAAAGTGAAAACCTGTTTTTCTTGAATAATAGCGCCACCATTTGGCCAATTGAGTTTAAAATGCCTTGGTCAGCATTTACACTCAACTTCCAACCAGTGTGCAAAATTTCAGGACTCTGCCATTTACCATCTCACGGGAATTTGCAAAAACATTTCTGAAGAAGAAGGAAAATAATAATAATTAAAGCTGCAAGCAGCGTTGAAAGGGCCCTCGCCCCCCTCGTGCACAGTGGGGTGGCAGCAAGATCTTGATCGGTGCAGGTGTCCATTCAGAGCCAATGGACACTACTGGACCGCGTACAACGTGGTTTCCTAATGGGAGTGCAAAACTTTTCTGGAGGGCGCTATAATACCATTTTGACTTGCCTGTGCGGAAAATCTACAACACAGTAATCGTAATACGGGGCTTCATGAGTGTGTTGATTTTTGTAAATTTTCCAGCATGTTTAGACTTTCAAATGAGTAATTCTTTTATAAATATTATTGGGGGCGCTATAGAGCCATTATGCCCCATTTAGTGCCAATTGATGGATGTATTGAAGAGAATAAGACATTTCTAATTTTTGCAAGGTTTTGCAAGTTTTGGAGCATTCTAAGGCCTTAAAACGCGTGTTCGTAAAATTTGGAAAAATGCAGGAAATAGCTCATAGGTCACTTCCTGTTTGGCAAAAAAATGTCAAAAAATTGATCATTGCCCGGAATGCCAATGATCAGATCAAATTTCATGAACATTCAAGCACTTTTATCTAAACATGGCCAAATCTAGAGGGCGCTGTGGAGCCACTTGACTCCTCCCGATCTAATATTAGCATATGTTTATCTTTGGGAGGACAATTTTATCAAGCTTGGAAAGTTTCAGGCAAATCCCACAAAGTATGTAGAAGTAAAAGCAACTTCCTGTTTCATGGCAGGACATCAAAATTCGCCGTTACGCCACGGATGCATCGTTCGATGAAATCAAAGAAGCTTCGCAATTTAACATCAGCAAGGTCATCAGATATTACTTGCCAAATTTTAAGTTGATCGGATAAAATCTCTTGGAGGAGTTCGTTAAAGTACGACACGTGTGAATGGCGAAAAATCCAAAAAAGTTGCTATTTCAATTAAAAATGGCGTACTTCCTGTTGAGTCTAGGTCACGGCACCAAAACACTTTTTTGTAGGTCTCGGCATATTCCACATGTCTACCGAATTTCATACATGTAGGTTTACTGGGCTGCGAGGGCTGCTTATTTGAAATTTTCCAGGGGGCGCTACAATGCCATTTTTGCCATGCCTATTTGTACACTTTTTATCAGTGTAATAGGAATGATGGTCTTTAACATTGTACAAAATTTTGTGAGTTTTTGAGCATGCTGAAACCCTCAAAAGGGTCATTCTTTTAAAAATTGTATTGGGGGCGCTATAGAGCCATGATGCCTCATTAACTGCCAATTTCTGTTTCAAATTGAAGACAATGTGACAAATAAAATTTTAGCGAAATTTTGCAAGTTTTCGAGTATGCTAAGGCCTTCAAATGTGTGTTCATAAAATTTGGAATAACGCAGGAAATGACTAATAGCTCACTTCCTGTTTGGCCGAAAAATTTCAAAAAAATCAGCACAGCCCAGAAAAACAAATGCAATGATCAGACCAAATTTCATGAACATTCAAGCACTTTTATATCAACATGGTCGTGTCAAGAGGGCGCTGTAGAGCCACCTGAACACACCCACTCCAATATCAACATATAGGTATATTTGGAATTAGACTATCATTAAGCCTGTAAAGTTTCAAGTAAATCTCCCAAAGCAAATGCTCATAAAAGCAACTTCCATTTTCATGGCGGAACATCGAAATTCGCCGCGACGCCACGGATACAAAGTTCGATGAATCAAAAAAAGCTTCGCAATTTAACATTGCCAAGGTCTTAAGATGTCATATGCGAAATTTTACGTTGATCGGATAAAATCTCTAGGAGGAGTTCGTTAAAGTACGATGCCTGTGAATGGCAAAAAATTTAAAAAATTTGCAAATTCAATTAAAAATGGCGGACTTCCTGTTGAGTCTAGGTCATGGCACCAAGAGACTTTTTTTTAGGTCTTGGCCTAGTACACATGTCCACCGAATTTTGTATATGTAGGTTAAACACGCTGCGAGGGCGGCTTCATTGAAATTTTCTAGGTGGCGCTGTAATGCAATTTTGCCACATCCATCTGTGAACCCGATATCCTAGTAAATAGTATGACCAGCTTAATGTGCTTGCAAAGTTTTGTGAGTTTTCAAGCATGTTGATGCCCTCAAATATGCAATTATGTATTAGGGGGCGCTATAGAGCCACCATGTCACACATAGTGCCAAATGAGATATCGAATCAAGGAACTTAATATTTTAAGTCTATGAGTGAAGTTTGGTGTCTTTTCGAGTATGATAAGGCCCTCAAAAATGTGTTCGTAAAATCTGAAAAAACGCAGGAAATGGCTCATAGCTCACTTCCTGTGTGGCAAAAAAATTTGAAAAAAATTGACAAAAAAATATAAGATGACTTCTATGACCCAATCAAATTTCGTGAGAATCCGAGCAAATGCGTCCCAAAATGGCAGCGTGTTTGGTGGCGCTTTAGAGCCACCGGGGCATGACCAAGCACAAAAATAATTAAAGCTGCAAGCAGCGTTGAAAGGGCCCTCGCACCCCTCTTGCAATTGGGGGCGCTATCGAGCCATTATGCCACATTTAGTGCCAATTGATGGATGACATTGAAGAGAATAAGACAATTATAAATTGTGCAAGGTTCTGCAAGCTTTGGAGTATTCTAAGGCCTTCAAACGTATGTTCGTGAAATTTGGAAAAACGCAGGAAATAGCTAATAGCTCATACCTGTTTGGCCAAAATAATAAACCATAACCCGGAATGACTAATGCAATGATCACTCCAAATTTCATGAACATTCAAGCACATTTATCTTAACATGGCCGTATCTAGAGGGCGCTGTGGAGCCTTCTGGCCACACTTGATCTAATATTAGCATATATTGATACTTGGGAGGACCATTTTATAAAGCTTGGACAGTTTCAGGGAAAACCCATGAAGTCTGTGGGAGAAAAACCAACTTCCTGTTTCATGGCGGGACATCGAAATTTGCTGCAACGCCATGGAAACAAAATTCGATGAATCCAAAAAAGCTTCGCAATTTAACATCGGCAACGTCTTTAGATACTATTAGCCAAATTTCAAGTTGTTCGGATGAAATCTCTAGGAGGAGTTTGTTAAAGTACGACACCTGTGAATGGCGAAAAATCCAAAAAAGTTGCAAATTCAATTAAAAATGGCGGACTTCCTGTTGAGTCTAGGTCATGGCACCAAGAGTCTTTTTTGTGGGTCTCGGCATATTCCACATGTCTACCGAATTTCATACATGTCGGTTTACCAGGCTGCGAGGGCTGCTTATTTAAAATTTTCCAGGGGGCGCTATAGTGACATTTTTGCCATGTATATATATAAGTTTTTTGTCAGAGTAATACGAATGATGGTCTTTATACATTTACAAAATTTTGTGAGTTTTAGAACATGCAGAGACCCTCAAAATGGCAATTCTTTTAAAAATCTGATTGGGGGCGCTATAGAGCCATTGTGCCAAATTTAGTGTAAATTGATATATAAAATTGAAGATAATAAGACAATTATAATTTGTGCAACTTTTTGCAAGATTTCGAGTATTCTTAAGCATCCAAACATGTGTTTATAAAATTTGGAAAAACGCAGGAAATGGCGCATAGCTCACTTCCTGTTTGGCCAAAAAATTTCAAAAAAATTAATATAACTCAACATGAACAAAGCAATGATCACACCAAATTTCATGAACATTCAAGCACTTTTATCTCAACATGGCCGTTTCAAGAGGGCGCTGTGGAGCCACCTGACCACACCCAATCTAACATGAACATATAGGTTTACTTGGAAGTAGACTCCTATAAAGCCTGTAAAGTTTCGCGCAAATTTCACAAAGCATGTGTGCGTAAAACCAACTTCCTGTTTTATGGCAGAACATCGAAATTCGCCGCGACGCCACGGATACAAAGTTCAATGAATCCAAGGAAGCTTCGCAATTTAACATCGACAAGGTCTTATGATGTTAAATTCAAAATTTTAAGTTGATCGGATAAAATCTCTAGGAGGAGTTCGTTAAAGTACGAAGCCTGTGAATGGCAAAAAATTTAAAAAATTTGCAAATTCAATTAAAAATGGCGGACTTCCTGTTGAGTCTAGGTCAGGGCACCAAGAGACTTTTTTTTAGGTCTTGGCATAGTACACATGTCCACCGAATTTTGTATATGTAGGTCAAACACGCTGCGAGGGCTGCTTCATTGAAATTTTCTAGGTGGCGCTGTAATGCAATTTTGCCACATCCATCTGTACACCCTAAATTATAGTTAAAAGTAAGACCAGCTTAATATGTTTGCAAAGTTTTGTGAGTTTTCAAGCATGCTGAGGCCCTCAAAAATGCAATTATGTATTAGGGGGCGCTATAGAGCTACCATGTCACACTCAGTGCCAAATGAGATATCGAATCAAAGAACGTAATATTTCTAGTCTATGAGCCAAGTTTGGTGAGTTTTCGAGTATGATAAAACCCTCAAAAATGTGTTCGTAAAATCTAAAAAAACGCAGGAAATGGCTCATAGCTCACTTCCTGTGAGGCAAAAAAATTTCAAAAAAATTTACAAAAAAATTTATGATGACTACTATGACTCTATAAAATTTCGTGAGAATCCGAGCAAGTGCGTTCCAAAATGGCCGCGTGTTTGGTGGCGCTATAGAGCCACCGGGGCATGTCCAAGCACAAAAATAATAATCGTTTGCAATTTTCACGACGACTGACGTGTGGGCAAATTTTTGTGAGTTTTCGTGCATGGCAAAGCCCTCAAAAATGCGTTCTCGCAGCAGAATAAAAAGAAGAAGAAGAAGAATAATAAAAATCCCATCAAAAACAATAGGTTCCTTGCACCGGTCGGTGCTCGGGCCCTAATTAAAGCTGCAAGCAGCGTTGAAAGGGCCCTCGCACCCCTCTTGCACGTTGGGGAGGCAGCAAAATCTTGATGGGTGCAGGTTTGCATTCACCGCCATTGGACACTGCTAGACTGTGAACAATGTGGTTTCCTGCAGAGAGTGCAAAAATTTTCTGGAGGGGTGCTTTGATATCATTTTGACATGCCCGTGCGCTAAATCTCCAGCATAGTAATTGTAATACCAGGCTCCTTGAGCGTGTTGATTTTTGAAATTTTTACAGCACGTTGAGACCCACAAAAGAGATTTCTTTTAAAAATCTGATTGGGGGCGCTATCGAGCCATTATGCCACATTTAGTGCCAATTGATGGATGACATTGAAGAGAATAAGACAATTATAAATTGTGCAAGGTTCTGCAAGCTTTGGAGTATTCTAAGGCCTTCAAACGTATGTTCGTGAAATTTGGAAAAACGCAGGAAATAGCTAATAGCTCATACCTGGTTGGCCAAAATAATAAACCATAACCCGGAATGACTAATGCAATGATCACACCAAATTTCATGAACATTCAAGCACATTTATCTTAACATGGCCGTATCTAGAGGGCGCTGTGGAGCCTTCTGGCCACACTTGATCTAATATTAGCATATATTGATACTTGGGAGGACCATTTTATAAAGCTTGGACAGTTTCAGGGAAAACCCATGAAGTCTGTGGGAGTAAAACCAACTTCCTGTTTCATGGCGGGACATCGAAATTTGCTGCAATGCCATGGAAACAAAATTCGATGAATCCAAAAAAGCTTCGCAATTTAACATCGGCAACGTCTTTAGATACTATTAGCCAAATTTCAAGTTGTTCGGGTGAAATCTCTAAGAGGAGTTTGTTAAAGTTCGACACCTGTGAATGGCGAAAAATCCAAAAAAGTTGCAATTTCAATTAAAAATGGCGGACTTCCCGTTGAGACTAGGTCATGGCACCATAAGTCTTTTTTGTAGGGCTCGGCATATTCCACATGTCTACCAAATTTCATACATGTAGGTTTACCAGGCTGCGAGGGCTGCTTATTTAAGATTATCCAGGGGGCGCTATAGTGACATTTTTGCCATGTCTATATATAAGTTTTTTGTCATAGTAATACGAATGATGGTCTTTATACATTTACAAAATTTTGTGAGTTTTAGAACATGCTGAGACCCTCAAAATGGCAATTCCTTTAAAATCTGATTGGGGGCGCTATAGAGCCATTGTGCCAAATTTAGTGTGAATTGATATATAAAATTGAAGATAATAAGACAATTATAATTTGTGCAACTTTTTGCAAGATTTCGAGTATTCTTAAGCATTCAAACATGTGTTTATAAAATTTGGAAAAATGCAGGAAATGGCGCATAGCTCACTTCCTGTTTGGCCAAAATATTTTTAAAAAATTAAAAAACTCGACATGAACAAAGCAATGATCTCACCAAATTTCATGAACATTCAAGCACTTTTATCTCAACATGGCCGTTTCAAGAGGGCGCTGTGGAGCCACCTGACCACACCCAATCTAATATCAACATACAGATCTACTTGGAAGTGGACTCCTATAAAGCCTGTAAAGTTTCGCGCAAATCTCACAAAGCATGTGCGCGTAAAACCAACTTCCTGTTTCATGGCGGAACATCGAAATTCGCCGCGACGCCACGGATACGAAGTTCAATGAATCCAAAAAAGCTTCGCAATTTAACATTCACAAGGTCTTAAGATGTTAAATTCAAAATTTTATGTTGATCGGATAAAATCTCTAGGAGGAGTTCGTAAAAGTACGAAGCCTGTGAATGGCAAAAAATTAAAAAAATTTGCAAATTCAATTAAAAATGGCGGACTTCCTGTTGAGTCTAGGTCATGGCACCAAGAGACTTTTTTTTAGGTCTTGGCATAGTACACATGTCCACTGAATTTTGTACATGTAGGTCAAACACGCTGCGAGGGCTGCTTCATTGAAATTTTCTAGGTGGCGCTGTAATGCAATTTTGCCACATCCATCTGTAAACCCTAAATCTTAGTAAAAAGTAAGAACAGCTTAATATGTTTGCAAAGTTTTGTGAGTTTTCAAGCATGCTGAGGCCCTAAAAATGCAATTATGTATTAGGGGGCGCTATAGAGCTACCATGTCACATCCAGTGCCAAATGAGATATCGAATCAAAGAATGTAATATTTGTAGTCTATGAGCCAAGTTTGATGAGTTTTCGAGTATGATAAAACCCTCAAAAATGTGTTCGTAAAATCTGAAAAAACGCAGGAAATGGCTCATAGCTCACTTCCTGTGGAGCAAAAAAATTTCAAAAAAATTTTAAAAAAAATTTATGATGACTACTATGACTCTATAAAATTTCGTGAGAATCCGAGCAAGTGCGTTCCAAAATGGACGCGTGTTTGGTGGCGCTATAGAGCCGCCGGGGCATGTCTAAGCACAAAAATAGTAATACTTTGCAATTTTCACCACGACTGATGTGTGGGCAAATTTTTGTGAGTTTTCGTGCATGGCAAAGCCCTCAAAAATGCGTTCTCGCAGCAGAATAAAAAGAAGAAGAAGAAGAAGAAGAAGAAGAATTAAAGCTGCAAGCAGCGTTGAAAGGGCCCTCGCCCCCCCTGTGCACATTGGGGTGGAAGCAAGATCTTGATGGCTGCAGGTGTCCATTCAGAGCCATTGGACACAGCTGGACCGCGTACAATGTGGTTTCCTGATGGGAGTGCAAAAATTTTCTGGAGGGAGCTATGATACCATTTTGACTTGCCTGTGCACAAAATCTACAACACAGTAATTGTAATACAGGGCTCCATGAGTGTTTCGATTTTTGTAAATTTTCCAGCATGTTTAGACTTTCAAAAGAGCAATTCTTTTATAAATATTATTGGGGGCGCTATAGAGCCATTATGCCCCATTTAGTGCCAATTGATGGATGTATTGAAGAGAATAAGACAGTTCTAATTTTTGGATGGTTTTGCAAGTTTTGGAGCATTCTAAGGCCTTAAAACGTGTGTTCGTAAAATTTGGAAAAACACAGGAAATAGCTCATAGCTCTCTTCCTGTTTGGCAAAAAAATTTCAAAAAATTAACAATTGCGGAGAATGACTAATGCAATGATCATATCAAATTTCATGAACTTTCAAGCACTTTTATCTGAACATGCCCATATCTAGAGGGCGCTGTGGAGCCACCTGGCACCTCTCGATATAAAATAAGCATATATCTATACTGGGGCGGACAATTTTATCAAGCTTGGAAAGTTTCAGGCAAATCCCACAAAGTATGCGGAATTGAAAGCAACTTCTTGTTTCATGGCAGTACATCAAAATTCGCCATGACGCCACGGATGCATCGTTCGATGAAATCAAAAAAGCTTCGCAATTTAACGTCAGCAAGGTTTTTAGATATTAAATGCCAAATTTTAAGTTGATTGCATAAAATCTCTAGGAGGAGTTCGTTAAAGTACGACACCTGTGAATGGCAAAAAAAAAAAAAAAAGTTGCAATTTCAATTAAAAATGGCAGCCTTCCTGTTGAGTCTAGGTCATGGCACCAAGAGACTTTTTTGTTGGTCTCGGCATATCCCACATGTCTACCGAATTTCATACATGTGGGTTTACCGAACTGCGAGGGCTGCTTATTTGAAATTTTCCAGGGGGCGCTATAATGCCATTTTTGCCATGTCGATTTGTAAGTTTTTTGTCAGAGTAATACGAATGATGGTTTTTATACATTTACAAAATTTTGTGAGTTTTCGAACATGCTGAGACCCTCAAAAGGGCAATTCTTTTAAAAATCTTATTGGGGGCGCTAAAGAGCCATTGTGCCAAATTTAGTGTAAATTGATGTATAAAATTGAAGACAATAAGAGAATTATAATTTGTGCAACTTTTTGCAAGATTTTGAGTATTCTAAGGCTTCCAAACATGTGTTTCTAAAATTTGGAAAAACGCAGGAAATGGCTCATAGCTCACTTCCTGTTTGGCCAAAAAACTTAAAAAATTACCATCACTCGACATGACAAACGCAATGACCACACCAAATTTCATGAACATTAAAGCACTTTTATCTCAACATGGCCGTGTCAAGAGGGCGCTGTGGAGCCACCTGACCACACCCAATCCAATATTAACATGTGGGTATACTTGGAAGTAGACTATTATCAAGCCTGTGAAGTTTCGCGTAACTCTCACAAAGCATGTGTGCGTAAAACCAACTTCCTGTTTCATGGCGGAACATCAAAATTCGCCGCGACGCCACGGATACAAAGTTCGATGAATCAAAAAAAGCTTCGCAATTTAACATTGCCAAGGTCTTAAGATGTCATATGCGAAATTTTACGTTGATCGGATAAAATCTCTAGGAGGAGTTCGTTAAAGTACGATGCCTGTGAATGGCAAAAAATTAAAAAAATTTGCAAATTCAATTAAAAATGGCGGACTTCCTGTTCAGTCTAGGTCATGGCACCAAGAGACTTTTTTTTAGGTCTTGGCCTAGTACACATGTCCATCGAATTCTGTACATGTAGGTTAAACACGCTGCGAGGGCTGCTTCATTGAAATTTTCTAGGTGGCGCTGTAATGCAATTTTGCCACATTCATCTGTAAACCCTATATCCTAGTAAAGATTATGACCAGCTTAATATGTTTGCAAAGTTTTGTGAGTTTTCGAGCATGTTGATGCCCTCAAAAATGCAATTATGTATTAGGGGGCGCTATAGAGCCACCATGTCACACATAGTGCCAAATGAGATATCGAATCAAGGAACTTAATATTTTAAGTCTATGAGTGAAGTTTGGTGTCTTTTCGAGTATGATAAGGCCCTCAAAAATGTGTTCGTAAAATCTGAAAAAACGCAGGAAATGGCTCATAGCTCACTTCCTGTGTGGCAAAAAAATTTCAAAAAAATTTACAAAAAAATATAGGATGACTTCTATGACCCAATTAAATTTCGTGAGAATCCGAGCAAGTGCGTTCCAAAATGGCCGTGTGTTTGGTGGCGCTATAGAGCCACCGGGGCATGACCAAGCACAAAAATAATAATACTTTGCAATTTTCACCACGACTGATGTGTGGGCAAATTTTTGTGAGTTTTCGTGCATGGCAAAGCCCTCAAAAATGCGTTCTCGTAGCAGAATAAAAAGAAGAAGAAGAAGAAGAATAATAAAAATCCCATCAAAAACAATAGGTTCCTCGCACCGGTCGGTGCTCGGGCCCTAATTAAAGCTGCAAGCAGCGTTGAAAGGGCCCTCGCCCCCCTCGTGCACATTGGGGTGGCAGCAAGATCTTGATGGGTGCAGGTGTCCATTAAGAGCCATTGGGCACTGCTAGACTGTGTGCATTGTGGTTTCCTGAGGGGAGTGCAAAAATGTTCTAGAGGGCGCTACGATACCATTTTGACATGCCTGTGTGCAAAATCTACAACAAGGTAATCGTAATTTCAGGCTCCATGAGTCTGTTGATTTTTGTAAATTTTCCAATATGTTTAGACGATCAAAGAGGCAATACTTTTAAATATCTGACTGGGGGCGCTATTGAGCCATTATGCCATATTTAATGCCAATTGATGGATGACATTGAAGAGAATAAGACATTTATAAAGTTTGCTAGGTTTTTTAAGGTTTGGAGCATTCTAAGGCCTGAAAACATGAGTTCGTAAAATTTGGAAAAACGCAGGAAATAGCTCATAGCTCACTTCCTGTTTATGCAATAATTTTCAAAAAATTAACCATTGCCCAGAATGACTAATGCAATGATCACCCCAAATTTCATGAACATTCAAGCACTTTTAACTTAACATGGCCGTATCTAGAGGGCGTCGTGGAGCCACCTGGCCACGCCGTATCTAATATTAGCATATAGTTATACTTTCGAGGAAAATATTATCAAGCTTGGAAACTTTCAGGCAAATCGAAAGAAGTATGTGGGAGTAAAAGCAATTTCCTGTTTCATGGCGGGACATCAAAATTCGCCGCGACGCCACGGATACACCGTTGCATCAATCCAAAAAAGCTTCGCAATTCAACATCAGCAAGGTCTTTGGATATTACTTGCCAAATATTAAGTTGATCGGATAAAATCTCTAGGAGGAGTTCGTTAAAGTACGACGCCTGTGAATGGAAAAAAAATTTTAAAAAGTTGCAATTTCAATTAAAAATGGCGGACTTCCTGTTGGGTCTAGGCCATGGCACCAAGAGACTTTGTTTTAGGTCTCAGGATATTCCACATGTCCACCGAAGTTCATACATGCAGGTCAACCACGGTGCGAGGGCTACTTTTTTGAAAATTTCCAGGGGGCGCTATTATGCCATTTTTGCCACGCCAAAATGTAAATTTTTATCAGTGTAATAGGAATGATGGTTTTTAGAATTGTACGAAATTTTGTGAGTTTTTGAGCATGCTGAGACCCTCAAAAAGGCAATAATTTGAAAAATCTGATTGGGGGCGCTATAGAGCCATAATGCCTCATTTACTGCCAATTATTTTCTCAAATTGAAGACAATTGGACAAATATAATTTTTGCAAAGTTTTAGAAGTTTTCAAGTATGCTAAAGCCTTCAAATGTGTGTTCGTAAAATTTGGAATAACGCAGAAAATGGCTCATAGCACACTTCCTGTTTGCCCGAAAAATTTCAAAAAAATAATTCTAGCCCAAAAAAACCAATGCAATGATCAGACCAAATTTCATGAACATTCAAGCACTTTTATATCAACATGGTCGTGTGAAGAGGGCGCTGTGGAGCCACCTGACCACACCGAATCCAATATCAACATAAAGTTATATTTGGAAGTAGACTACTATTAAGCCTGTAAAGTTTCACGCAAATCTCACAATGCATGTGCTCATAAAAGCAACTTCTATTTTCACGGCGGAACATCGAAATTCGCCGCAACGCCACGGACACAATTTTCAATGAATCCAAAAAAGCTTCGCAATTTAACATGGAGAATGTCTTTAGATGGCCTGTGCCAAATTTTTAATTGATCGGATAAAATCTGTAGGAGGAGTTCGTTAAAGTACGACGCCTGTGAATGACAAAAAATGAAAGAAAGTTGCAAATTCAATTAAAAATGGCGGACTTCCTGTTGAGTCTAGGTCATGGTACCAAGTGACTTTTTTTTAGGTCTTGGCATAGTACACATGTCCACCGAATTTTGTACATGTATGTTAAACACCCTGCGAGGGCTGCTTAATTGAAATATTCTAGGTGGCGCTGTAATGCAATTTTGCCACATCCATCTGTAAACCTCATACCCTAGTGAAAGGTATGATCGGCTTAATATCGTTGCAAAGTTACGTGAGTTTTCGAACATGCTGAGGCCCTCAAAAATGCAATTATGTATTAGGGGGCGCTATAGAGCCACCATGTCACACTTAGTGCCAAATGAGACATCGAATCAAAGAACTTAATATTTTTAGTCTATGAGCCAAGTTTGGTGAGTTTTCGAGTATGATAAGGCCCTCAAAAATGTGTTTGTAAAATCTGAAAAAACGCAGGAAATGGCTCGTAGCTCACTTCCTGTGCGGCAAAAAAATTTCAAAAAAATTACCAAAAAAATTTATCATGACTGCTATGACCCAATCGAATTTCGTGAGAATCCGAGCAAGTGCCTTCCAAAATGGCCGCGTGTTTGGTGGCGCTATAGAGCCACCTAGGCATGTATAAGCACAAAAATAGTAATACTTTGCAATTTTCACCACGACTGACGTGTGGGCAAATTTTTGTGAGTTTTCGTGCATGGCAAAGCCCTCAAAAATGCGTTCTCGCAGCAGAATAAAAAGAAGAAGAAGAAGAAGAAGAAGAATAATAAAAATCCCATCAAAAACAATAGGTTCCTGGCACCGGTCGGTGCTCGGGCCCTAATTAAAGCTGCAAGCAGCGTTGAAAGGGCCCTCGCCCCCCCTGTGCACATTGGGGTGGCAGCAAGATTTTGATGGCTGCAGGTGTCTATTCAGAGCCATTGGACACAGCTGGACCGCGTACAATGTGGTTTCCTGATGGGAGTGCAAAAATTTTCTGGAGGGAGCTATGATACCATTTTGACTTGCCTGTGCACAAAATCTACAACACAGTAATCGTAATACGGGGCTCCATGAGTGTTTCGATTTTTGTAAATTTTCCAGCATGTTTAGACTTTCAAAAGAGCAATTCTTTTATAAATATTATTGGGGGCGCTATAGAGCCATTATGCCCCATTTAGTGCCAATTGATGGATGTATTGAAGAGAATAAGACAGCTCTAATTTTTGGATGGTTTTGCAAGTTTTGGAGCATTCTAAGGCCTTAAAACGTGTGTTCGTAAAATTTGGAAAAACGCAGGAAATAGCTCATAGCTCTCTTCCTGTTTGGCAAAAAAATTTCAAAAAATTAACAATTGCGGAGAATGACTAATGCAATGATCATACCAAATTTCATGAACTTTCAAGCACTTTTATCTGAACATGGCCATATCTAGAGGGCGCTGTGGAGCCACCTGGTACCTCTCAATATAAAATAAGCATATATCTATACTTGGGCGGACAATTCTATCAAGCTTGGAAAGTTTCAGGCAAATCCCACAAAGTATGTGGAATTGAAAGCAACTTCCTGTTCCATGGCAGGACATCAAAATTCGCCGTGACGCCACAGATGCATCGTTCGATGAAATCAAAAAAGCTTCGCAATTTAACGTCAGCAAGGTTTTTAGATATTATATGCCAAATTTTAAGTTGATCGGATAAAATCTCTAGGAGGAGTTCGTTAAAGTACGAAGCCTGTGAATGGCAAAAAATTTAAAAAATTTGCAAATTCAATTAAAAATGGCGGATTTTCTGTTGAGTCTAGGTCATGGCACCTAGAGACTTTTTTTTAGGTCTTGGCATAGTACACATGTCCACCGAATTTTGTACATGTAGGTCAAACACGCTGCGAGGGCTGCTTCTTTGAAATTTTCTAGGTGGCGCTGTAATGCAATTTTGCCACATGCATCTGTAAACCCTAAATGCTAGTTAAGAGTAAGACCTGCTTAATATGTTTGCAAAGTTTTGTGAGTTTTCAAGCATGCTGAGGCCCTCAAAAATGCAATTATGTATTAGGGGGTGCTATAGAGCTACCATGTCACATCTAGTGCCAAATGAGATTTCGAATCACAGAACGTAATATTTCTAGTCTATGAGCCAAGTTTGGTGAGTTTTCGAGTATGATAAAACCCTCAAAAATGTGTTAGTAAAATCAGAAAAAACGCAGGAAATGGCTCATAGCTCACTTCCTGTGAGGCAAAAAAATTTCAAAAAAATTTACAAAAAAATTTATGAAGACTACTATGACTCTATAAAATTTCGTGAGACTCCGAGCAAGTGCGTTCCAAAATGGCCGCGTGTTTGGTGGCGCTATAGAGCCACCAGGGCATGTCCAAGCACAAAAATAATAATAATTTGCAATTTTCACGACGACTGACGTGTGGGCAAATTTTTGTGAGTTTTCGTGCATGGCAAAGCCCTCAAAAATGCGTTCTCGCAGCAGAATAAAAAGAAGAAGAAGAAGAAGAAGAAGAATAATAAAAATCCCATCAAAAACAATAGGTTCCTCGCACCTTCGGTGCCAGGACCCGTTCCGGGCCCTGGCACCGGTCGGTGCTCGGGCCCTAATAATAAAAATCCCATCAAAAACAATAGGTTCCTCGCACCTTCGGTGCCAGGACCCGTTCCGGGCCCTGGCACCGGTCGGTGCTCGGGCCCTAATTAAAGCTGCAAGCAGCGTTGAAAGGGCCCTCGCCCCCCTCGTGCACGTTGGGGTGGCAGCAAGATCTTGATGGCTGCAGGTGTCCATTTAGAGCCATTGGACACTGCTGGATCGCGTACAATGTGGTTTCCTGAGGGGAGTGCAAAAATTTTCTGGAGGGCGCTATGATAGAATTTTGACATGCCTGTGAGCAAAATCTACAACATAGTAATCGTAATACCGAGCTCCATGAGTTTGTTGATTTTTGTAAATTTTCAAACATGATTAGACCTTCAACAGGGCAATTCTTTTATAAATCTGACTGGGGGCGCTATAGAGCCATTATGCCATATTTAGTGCCAATTGATGGATGACATTGAAGAGAATACAACCTTTATAATTTTTGCAAGGTTTTGCAAGTTTTGGAGCATTCTAAGGCCTTAAAACGTGTGTTAATAAAACTCAGAAAAACGCAGGAAATAGCTTATAGCTCACTTCCTGTTTGGCCAAAAAATTTCAAAAAACTAACCTTTGCCCGGAATGACAAATGCAATGATCACACCAAATTTCAGGAACATTCAAGCACTTTTATCTTAACATGACCATATCTAGAGGGCGCTGTCGAGCCACCTTGCACCTCCCGATCCAATATTAGCATATAATTATACTTCGGAGGACAATTTTATCAAGGATAGGAAGTTTCGAGCAAATCCCACAAAGTATGTGGCAGTAAAAGCAACTCCCTGTTTCATGGCGGGATATCAAAATTCGCCGCGACGCCACGGATACATTGTTCAATGAAATCAAAATTGCTTCGCAATTTAACATTAGCAAGGTCTTTAGATATTTTCTGCCAAATATTAAGTTGATCGGATAAAATCTCTAGGAGGAGTTTGTTAAAGTACGACACCTACGAATTGCGAAAAATCTAAAAAAGTTGCAATTTCAATTGAAAATGGCAAACTTCCTGTTGCGTCTAGGTCATGGCACCAAGAGGCTTATTTTTAGGTCTCAGGATATTCCACATGTCCACCGAAGTTCATACATGCAGGTCAATCACGATGCGAGGGCTGCTTCTTTAAAATTTTCCAGGGGGCGCTATAATGCCATTTTTGCCACGCCTATATGTACATTTTTTATCAGTGTCATTAGAATGATGGTATTTAGAATTGTACAAAATATTGTGAGTTTTTGAGCATGCTGAGACCCTCAAAAAGGTAATTCTTTAAAAATCTGATTGGGGGCGCTATAGAGCCATAATGCCAGATTTACTGCCAATTTTTCTCTCAAATTAAAGACAATCAAACAAATATAATTTTTGCAAAGTTTTGCATGTTTTCGAGTATGCTAAAGCCTTCAAATGTGTGTTCGTAAAATTTGGAATAACGCAGGAAATGGCTCATAGCTCACTTCCTGTTTGGCCGAAAAATTTCAAAAAAATAAGCATAGCCCAAAAAAACAAATGCAATGATCAGACCAAATTTCATGAACATTCAAGCACTTTTATGTCAACATGGCCGTGTCAAGAGGGCGCTGTGGAGCCACCTGACCACACCCAATCCAATATCAACAAATAGGTATATTTGGAAGTAGACTATTATAAAGCCTGTAAAGTTTCACGCAAATCTCACAAAGCATGTGCTCATAAAAGCAACTTCCTGTTTTGTGGCGGAACATCAAAATTTGCCGCGACGCCACGGAAAGAAAGTTTAATGAATCCAAAAAAGCTTCGCAATTTAACATCGAAAAGGTCTTTAGATGTCATATGCAAAATTTTAAGTTGATCGGATAAAATCTCTAGGAGGAGTTCGTTAAAGTACAAAGCCTGTGAATGGCAAAAAATTAAAAAAATTTGCAAATTCAATTAAAAATGGCGGACTTCCTGTTGAGTTTAGGTCATAACACCAAGTGACTTTTTTTTAGGTCTTGGCATAGTGCACATGTCCACCGAATTTTATACTTGTAGGTAAAACACGCTGCGAGGGCTGCCTCATTGAAATTTTCTAGGTGGCGCTGTAATGCAATTTTGCCACATCCATCTGTAAACCCCATATTTTAGTGAAGAGTATGACCAGCTTAATATGTTTGCAAATTTTCGTGAGTTTTCGAGCATGCTGATGCCCTCAAAAATGCAATTATGTATTAGGGGGCGCTATAGAGCCACCATGTCGCATCTACTGCCAAATGAGATATCAAATCAAAGAACTTAATATTTTTAGTCTATAAGCCAAGTTTGGTGAGTTTTCGAGTAAGATAAGGCCATCAAAAATGTGTTCGTAAAATCTGAAAAAACGCAGGAAATGGATCATAGCTCACTTCCTGTGTGGCAAAAAAATTTCAAAAAAATTGACAAAAAAATGTATGATGACTACTACGAACCCATGAAATTTCGTGAGAATCCGAGCAAGTGCGTTCCGAAATGGCCGTGTGTTTGGTGGCGCTATAGAGCCACCGGGGCATGTTTAAGCACAAAATTAATTATAGTTTGCAATATTCACTACGACTGACGTGTGGGCAAATTTTTGTGAGTTTTCGTGCATGGCAAAGCCCTCAAAAATTCGTTCTCGCAGCAGAATAAAAAGAAGAAGAAGAAGAAGAAGAAGAAGAATAAAAATCCCATCAAAAACAATAGGTTCCCGTCGGTGCTCGGGCCCTAATAATACTTTGCAATTTTCACCACGACTGACGTGTGGGCAAATTTTTGTGAGTTTTCGTGCATGGCAAAGCCCTCAAAAATGCGTTCTCGTAGCAGAATAAAAAGAAGAAGAATAAAAATCCCATCAAAAACAATAGGTTCCTCGCACCTTCGGTGCCAGGACCCGTTCCGGGCCCTGGCACCGGTCGGGGCTCGGGCCCTAATTAAAGCTGCAAGCAGCGTTGAAAGGGCCCTCGCCCCCCTCGTGCACGTTGGGGTGGCAGCAAGATCTTGATGGGTGCAGGTGTCCATTAAGAGCCATTGGGCACTGCTAGACTGTGTGCATTGTGGTTTCCTGAGGGGAGTGCAAAAATGTTCTAGAGGGCGCTACGATACCATTTTGACATGCCTGTGTGCAAAATCTACAACAAGGTAATCGTAATGTCAGGCTCCATGAGTGTGTTGATTTTTGTAAATTTTCCAATATGTTTAGACGATCAAAGAGGCAATACTTTTAAATATCTGACTGGGGGCGCTATTGAGCCATTATGCCATATTTAATGCCAATTGATGGATGACATTGAAGAGAATAAGACATTTATAATGTTTGCTAGGTTTTTTAAGGTTTGGAGCATTCTAAGGCCTGAAAACATCAGTTCGTAAAATTTGGAAAAACGCAGGAAATAGCTCATAGCTCACTTCCTGTTTATGCAATAATTTTCAAAAAATTAACCATCGCCCAGAATGACAAATGCAATGATCACCCCAAATTTCATGAACATTCAAGCACTTTTAACGTAACATGGCCGTATCTAGAGGGCGTCGTGGAGCCACCTGGCCACTCCCTATCTAATATTAGCATATAGTTTTACTTTGGAGGAAAATGTTATCAAGCTTGGAAACTTTCAGGCAAATCGAACGAAGTATGTGGGAGTAAAAGCAATTTCCTGTTTCATGGCGGGACATCAAAATTCGCCGCGACGCCACGGATACACCGTTGCATCAATCCAAAAAAGCTTCGCAATTTAACATCAGCAAGGTCTTTGGATATTACTTGCCAAATATTAAGTTGATCGGATAAAATCTCTAGGAGGAGTTCGTTAAAGTACGACGCCTGTGAATGGCAAAAAATAAAAAAAAGTTGCAATTTCAATTAAAAATGGCGGACTTCCTGTTGGGTCAAGGTCATGGCACCAAGAGACTTTGTTTTAGGTCTCAGGATATTTCACATGTCCACCGAAGTTCATACATGCAGGTCAACCACGGTGCGAGGGCTACTTTTTTGAAATTTTCCAGGGGGCGCTTTAATGCCATTTTTGCCACGCCAATATGTACATTTTTATCAGTGTAATAGGAATGATGGTCATTAGAATTGTACAAAATTTTGTGAGTTTTTGAGCATGCTGAAACCCTCAAAAAGGCAATTATTTGAAAAATCTGATTGGGGGCGCTATAGAGCCATAATGTCTCATTTACTGCCAATTATTGTCTCAAATTGAAGACAATTGGACAAATATAATTTTTGCAAAGTTTTACAAGTTTTTAAGTATGCTAAAGCCTTCAAATGTGTGTTCGTAAAATTTGGAATAACGCAGGAAATGGCTCATAGCGCACTTCCTGTTTAGCCAAAAAATTTCAAAAAAATAATTATAGCCCAAAAAAACCAATGCAATGATCAGATCAAATTTCATGAACATTCAAGCACTTTTATATCAACATGGTCATGTGAAGAGGGCGCTGTGGAGCCACCTGACCACACCCAATCCAATATCAACATATAGTTATATTTGGAAGTAGACTACTATTAAGCCTGTAAAGTTTCACGCAAATCTCACAATGCATGTGCTCATAAAAGCAACTTCCATTTTCATGGCGGAACATCGAAATTCGCCGCAACGCCACGGACACAATTTTCGATGAATCCAAAAAAGCTTCGCAATTTAACATGGAGAATGTCTTTAGATGGCCTTTGCCAAATTTTTAGTTGATCGGATAAAATCTCTAGGAGGAGTTCGTTCAAGTACGACGCATGTGAATGACAAAAAATTAAAAAAAGTTGCAAATTCAATTAAAAATGGCGGGCTTCCTGTTGAGTCTAGGTCATGGCACCAAGAGACTTTTTTTTAGGTCTTGGCATAGTACACATGTCCACTGAATTTTGTACATGTATGTTAAACACCCTGCGATGGCTGCTTAAATGAGATATTCGGTGGCGCTGTAATGCAATCTTGCCACATCCATCTGTAAACCTCATAGCCTAGTGAACGGTATGATCGGCTTAATATCGTTGCAAAGTTACGTGAGTTTTCGAGCATGCTGAGGCCCTCAAAAATGCAATTATGTATTAGAAGGCGCTTTAGAGCCACCATGTCACACTTAGTGCCAAATGAGACATCGAATCAAAGAACTTAATATTTTTAGTCTATGAGCCAAGTTTGGTGAGTTTTCGAGTATGATAAGGCCCTCAAAAATGTGTTTGTAAAATCTGAAAAAACGCAGGAAATGGCTCGTAGCTCACTTCCTGTGCGGCAAAAAAATTTCAAAAAAATTACCAAAAAAATTTATCATGACTGCTATGACCCAATCGAATTTCGTGAGAATTCAAGCAAGTGCCTTCCAAAATGGCCGCGTGTTTGGTGGCGCTATAGAGCCACCTAGGCATGTCTAAGCACAAAAATAGTAATACTTTGCAATTTTCACCACGACTGACGTGTGGGCAAATTTTTGTGAGTTTTCGTGCATGGCAAAGCCCTCAAAAATGCGTTCTCGCAGCAGAATAAAAAGAAGAAGAAGAAGAAGAAGAATAATTAAAGCTGCAAGCAGCGTTGAAAGGGCCCTCGCGCCCTTCGCGCACGTTGGGGTGGCAGCAAGATCTTGATGGGTGCAGGTGTCCATTCAGAGCCATTGGACACAGCTGGACCGCGTACAATGTGGTTTCCTGATGGGAGTGCAAAAATTTTCTGGAGGGCGCTATGATACCATTTTGACTTGCCTGTGCACAAAATCTACAACACAGTAATCGTAATACAGGGCTCCATGAGTGTTTCGATTTTTGTAAATTTTCCAGCATGTTTAGACTTTCAAAAGAGCAATTCTTTTATAAATATTATTGGGGGCGCTATAGAGCCATTATGCCCCATTTAGTGGCAATTGATGGATGTATTGAAGAGAATAAGACAGTTCTAATTTTTGGATGGTTTTGCAAGTTTTGGAGCATTCTAAGGCCTTAAAACGTGTGTTCGTAAAATTTGGAAAAACGCAGGAAATAGCTCATAGCTCTCTTCCTGTTTGGCAAAAAAATTTCAAAAAATTAACAATTGCGGAGAATGACTAATGCAATGATCATACCAAATTTCATGAACTTTCAAGCACTTAGATCTGAACATGGCCATATCTAGAGGGCGCTGTGGAGCCACCTGGTACCTCTCGATATAAAATAAGCATATACCTATACTTTGGCGGACAATTTTATCAAGCTTGGAAAGTTTCAGGCAAATCCCACAAAGTATGTGGAATTGAAAGCAACTTCCTGTTTCATGGCAGGACATCAAAATTCGCCGTGACGCCACAGATGCATCGTTCGATGAAATCAAAAAAGCTTCGCAATTTAATGTCAGCAAGGTTTTTAGATATTATATGCCAAATTTTAAGTTGATCGGATAAAATCTCTAGGAGGAGTTCGTTAAAGTACGACACCTGTGAATGGCAAAAAAAATTTTAAAAAGTTGCAATTTCAATTTAAAATGGCAGCCTTCCTGTTGGGTCTAGGTCATGGCACCAAGAGACTTTTTTTGTAGGTCTCGGCATATTCCACATGTCTACTGAATTTCATACATGTGGGTTTATCGGGCTGCGAGGGCTGCTTATTTGAAATTTTCCAGGGGGCGCTATAATGCCATTTTTGCCACGCCTATTTGTAAATTTTTTATCAGTGTAATAGGAATGATGGTCTTTAAAATTGTACAAAATTTTGTGAGTTTTTGAGCATGCTGAAACCCTCAAAAGGGTAATTCTTTTAAAAATCGTATTGGGGGCGCTATAGAGCCATGATGCCTCATTTACTGCCAATTTTTGTTTCAAATTGAAGACAATGTGACAAATAAAATTTTAGCTCAGTTTTGCAAGTTTTCGAGTATGATAAGGCCTTCAAATGTGTGTTCATAAAATTTGGAATAACGCAGGAAATGACTCATAGCTCACTTCCTGTTTGGCCAAAAAAATTTCAAAAAAATCAGCACTGCCCAGAAAACCAAATGCAATGATCTGACCAAATTTCATGAACATTCAAGCACTTTTATATCAACATGGCCGTGTCAAGAGGGCGCTGTAGATCCACCTGACCACACCCACTCCAATATCAACATATAGGTATATTTGGAATTAGACTATCATTAAGCCTGTAAAGTTTCATGTAAATCTCCCAAAGCATATTCTCATAAAATAAACTTCCATTTTCATGGCGGAACATCGAAATTCACCGCGACGCCACAGATACAAAGTTCGATGAATCCAAAAAAGCTTCGCAATTTAACATCGATGACGTCTTTCAATGTCATATGCCAAATTTTAAGTTGATCAGATAAAATCTCTAGGAGGAGTTTGTTAAAGTACGACACCTGTGAATGGCCAACAATCCAAAAAAGTTGCAATTTCAATGAAAAATGGTAGACTTCCTGTTGAGTGTAGGTCATGGCACCAAGGGAATTTTTTGTAGGTCTCGGCATATTCCACATGTCTACCGAATTTCATACATGTAGGTTTACCAGGCTGCGAGGGCTGCTTATTTAAAATTTTCCAGGGGGCGCTATAGTGACATTTTTGCCATGTATATATATAAGTTTTTTGTCAGAGTAATACAAATGATGGTCTTTATACATTTACAAAATTTTGTGAGTTTTAGAACATGCTGAGACCCTCAAAATGGCAATTCTTTTTAAAATCTGATTGGGGCGCTATAGAGCCATTGTGCCAAATTTAGTGTAAATTGATATATAAAATTGAAGATAATAAGACAATTATAATTTGTGCAACTTTTTGCAAGATTTTGAGTATTCTAAAGCATCCAAACATGTGTTTATAAAATTTGGAAAAACGCAGGAAATGGCGCATAGCTCACTTCCTGTTTGGCCAAAAAATTTCAAAAAAATTTAAATAACTCGACATGAACAAAGCAATGATCACACCAAATTTCATGAACATTCAAGCACTTTTATCTCAACATGGCCGTTTCAAGAGGGCGCTGTGGAGCCACCTGACCACACCCAATCTAATATCAACATATAGGTCTACTTGGAAGTGGACTCCTATAAAGCCTGTAAAGTTTCGCGCAAATTTTACAAAGCATGTGCGCGTAAAACCAACTTCCTGTTTCATGGCGGAACATCGAAATTCGCCGCGACGCCACGGACACAAAGTTCAATGAATCCAAAAAAGCTTCGCAATTTAACATCGACAAGGTCTTAAGATGTTAAATTCAAAATTTTAAGTTGATCGGATAAAATCTCTAGGAGGAGTTCGTTAAAGTACGAAGCCTGTGAATGGCAAAAAATTTAAATTATTTGCAAATTCAATTAAAAATGGCGGACTTCCTGTTGAGTCTAGGTCATGGCACCTAGAGACTTTTTTTTAGGTCTTGGCATAGTACACATGTCCACCGAATTTTGTACATGTAGGTCAAACATGCTTCGAGGGCTGCTTCATTGAAATTTTCTAGGTGGCGCTGTAATGCAATTTTGCCACATCCATCTGTAAACCCTAAATCCTAGTTAAAAGTAAGACCTGCTTAATATGTTTGCAAAGTTTTGTGAGTTTTCAAGCATGCTGAGGCCCTCAAAAATGCAATTATGTATTAGGGGGCGCTATAGAGCTTCCATATCACACCCAGTGCCAAATGAGATATCGAATCAAAGAACGTAATATTTCTAGTCTATGAGCCAAGTCTGGTGAGTTTTCGAGTATGATAAAACCCTCAAAAATGTGTTCGTAAAATCTGAAAAAAACGCAGGAAATGGCTCATAGCTCACTTCCTGTGAGGCAAAAAAATTTCAAAAAAATTTACAAAAAAATTTATGATGACTACTATGACTCTATAAAATTTAGTGAGAATCCGAGCAAGTGCGTTCCAAAAGGGCCGCGTGTTTGGTGGCGCTATAGAGCCACCGGGGCATGTCCAAGCACAAAAATAATAATACTTTGCAATTTTCACCACGACTGACGTGTGGGCAAATTTTTGTGAGTTTTCGTGCATGGCAAAGCCTCAAAAATGCGTTCTCGCAGCAGAATAAAAAGAAGAAGAAGAAGAAGAAGAAGAAAAATCCCATCAAAAACAATAGGTTCCTCGCACCGGTCGGTGCTCGGGCCCTAATTAAAGCTGCAAGCAGCGTTGAAAGGGCCCTCGCACCCCTCTTGCACGTTGGGGAGGCAGCAAAATCTTGATGGGTGCAGGTGTGCATTCACAGCCATTGGACACAGCTAGACTGTGAACAATGTGGTTTCCTGTGGAGAGTGCAAAATTTTTCTGGAGGGGTGCTTTGATATCATTTTGACATGCCCGTGCGCTAAATATCCAGCATAGTAATTGTAATACCAGGCTCCTTAAGCATGTTGATTTTTGTAATTTTTACAGCATGTTTAGACCCACAAAAGAGATTTCTTTTAAAAATCTAATTGGGGGCGCTATCGAGCCATTACGCCACATTTAGTGCCAATTGATGGATGACATTGAAGAGAATAAGACAATTATAAATTGTGCAAGGTTCTGCAAGCTTTGGAGTATTCTAAGGCCTTCAAACGTATGTTCGTGAAATTTGGAAAAACGCAGGAAATGGCTAATAGCTCATACCTGTTTGGCCAAAGTAATAAACCATAACCCGGAATGACTAATGCAATGATCACACCAAATTTCATGAACATTCAAGCACATTTATCTTAACATGTCCGTATCTAGAGGGCGCTGTGGAGCCTTCTGGCCACACTTGATCTAATATTAGCATATATTGATACTTGGGAGGACCATTTTATAAAGCTTGGACAGTTTCAGGGAAAACCCATGAAGTCTGTGGGAGTAAAACCAACTTCCTGTTTCATGGCGGGACATCGAAATTTGCTGCAACGCCATGGAAACAAAATTCGATGAATCCAAAAAAGCTTCGCAATTTAACATCGGCAATGTCTTTAGATACTATTAGCCAAATTTCAAGTTGTTCGGATGAAATCTCTAGGAGGAGTTTGTTAAAGTACGACACCTGTGAATGGCGAAAAATCCAAAAAAGTTGCAATTTCAATTAAAAATGGCGGACTTCCTGTTGAGTCTAGGTCATGGCACCAAGAGTCTTTTTTGTAGGTCTCGTCATATTCCTAACGTCTACTGAATTTCATACATGTAGGTTTACCAGGCTGCGAGGGCTGCTTATTTAAAATTTTCCAGGGGGCGCTATAGTGACATTTTTGCCATGTCTAGATATAAGTTTTTTGTCAAAGTAATACGAATGATGGTCTTTATACATTTACAAAATTTTGTGAGTTTTAGAACATGCTGAGACCCTCAAAATGGCAATTCTTTTAAAAATCTGATTGGGGGCGCTATAGAGCCATTGTGCCAAATTTAGTGTAAATTGATATATAAAATTGAAGATAATAAGACAATTATAATTTGTGCAACTTTTTGCAAGATTTCGAGTATTCTTAAGCATCCAAACATGTGTTTATAAAATTTGGAAAAACGCAGGAAATGGCGCATAGCTCACTTCCTGTTTAGCCAAAAAATTTCTGAAAAAATAATATAACCCGACATGAACAAAGCAATAATCACACCAAATTTCATGAACATTCAAGCACTTTTATCTCAACATGGCCGTTTCAAGAGGGCGCTGTGGAGCCACCTGACCACACCCAATCTAATATCAACATATAGGTCTACTTGGAAGTGGACTCCTATAAAGCCTGTCAAGTTTTGCGCAAATTTCACAAAGCATGTGCGCGTAAAACCAACTTCCTGTTTCATGGCGGAACATCGAAATTCGCCGTGACGCCACAGATACAAAGTTCGATGAATCCAAAAAAGCTTCGCAATTTAACATCGAGAAGGTCTTAAGATGTTAAATTCAAAATTTTAAGTTGATCGGATAAAATCTCTAGGAGGAGTTCGTTAAACTACGAAGCCTGTGAATTGCAAAAAATTTAAAAAATTTGCAAATTCAATTAAAAATGGCGGACTTCCTGTGGAGTCTAGGTAATGGCACCTAGAGACTTTTTTTTAGGTCTTGGCATAGTACACATGTCCACAGAATTTTGTACATGTAGGTTAAACACGCTGCGAGGGCTGCTTCACTGAAATTTTCTAGGTGGCGCTGTAATGCAATTTTGCCACATCCATCTGTAAACCGTAAATCCTAGTAAAAACTAAGACCAGCTTAATATGTTTGCAAAGTTTTGTGAGTTTTCAAGCATGCTGAGGCCCTCAAAAATGCAATTATGTTTTAGGGGGCGCTATAGAGCTACCATGTCACACCTAGTGCCAAATGAGATATCGAATCAAAGAACGTAATATTTGTAGTCTATGAGCCAAGTTTGGTGAGTTTTCGAGTATGATAAAACCCTCAAAAATGTGTTCGTAAAATCTGAAAAAACGCAGGAAATGGCTCATAGCTCACTTCCTGTGAGGCAAAAAAATTTCAAAAAAATTAACAAAAAAATTTATGATGACTACTATGACTCTATAAAATTTCGTGAGAATCCGAGCAAGTGCGTTCCAAAATGGCCGCGTGTTTGGTGGCGCTATAGAGCCACCGGGGCATTTCTAAGCACAAAAATAATAATACTTTGCAATTTTCACGACGACTGACGTGTGGGCAAATTTTTGTGAGTTTTCGTGCATGGCAAAGCCCTCAAAAATGCGTTCTCGCAGCAGAATAAAAAGAAGAAGAAGAAGAATTAAAGCTGCAAGCAGCGTTGAAAGGGCCCTCGCCCCCTTCGTGCACGTTGGGGTGGTAGCAAGATCTTGATGGGTGCAGGTGTCCATTCACAGCCAATGGACCCTGCTGGACTGCATACAATGTGGTATCCTGAGTGGAGTGCAAAAATTTTCTAGAGGACGCTATGGTACCATTTTGACATGCCTGTGCACAATCTACAACCGAGTTATCGTAATACCGAGCTCCAAGAGTGTGTTGATTTTTGTTAATTTTCCAGCATGTTTAGACCTTCAGAAGAGCAATTCTTCTATATATCTGATTGGAGGCGCTGTAGAGCCATTATGCCACATTTAGTGCCAATTTATGGATGACTTTGAAGAGAAGAAGACATTTATAATTTGTGGGGTTTTGCAAGTTTTGGAGCATTCTAAGGCCTTTAAAAGTGTTTTCGTAGAATTTGGAAAAACGCAGGAAATAGCTCATAGCTCACTTCATGTTTGGCCAAAAATTTTTAGAAAATTAACCCTTGCCCGGAATGACTAATGCAATGATCACACCAAATTTCATGAACATTCAAGCACGTTTATCTTAACATGGCCATATCTAGAGGGCGCTGTGGAGCCACCTGGCACCTCCTGATCCAATATCAGCATTTATTTATATTTGGGAGGACACTTTTATGATGCTTGGAAAGTTTCAGGCAAATCCCACCAAGTATGTTGGAGTAAAACCAACTTCCTGTTTCATGGCGGAACATCGAAATTCGCCGCGTCGCCTTGGATTCATCGTTCAATGAATCCAAAAAAGCTTCGCAATTTAACATCGACGACGTCTTTCAATGTCATATGCCAAATTTTAAGTTGATCAGATAAAATCTCTAGAAGGAGTTCGTTAAAGTACGACACCTGTGAATGGCCAACTATCCAAAAAAGTTGCAATTTCAATTAAAAATGGCGGACTTCCTGTTGAGTGTAGGTCATGGCACCAAGAGAATTTTTTGTAGGTCTCGGCATATTCCACATGTCTACTGAATTTCATACATGTAGGTTTACCAGGCTGCGAAGGCTGCTTATTTAAAATTTTCCAGGGGGCGCTATAGTGACATTTTTGCCATGTATATATATACGTTTTTTGTCAGAGTAATACGAATGATGGTCTTTATACATTTACAAAATTTTGTGAGTTTTAGAACATGCTGAGACCCTCAAAATGGCAATTCTTTTAAAAGTCTGATAGAGAGCGCTATAGAGCCATTGTGCCAAATTTAGTGTAAATTGATATATAAAATTGAAGATAATAAGACAATTATAATTTGTGCAACTTTTTGCAAGATTTCGAGTATTCTTAAGCATCCAAACGTGTTTATAAAATTTAGAAAAACGCAGGAAATGGCGCCTAGCTCACTTCCTGTTTGGCCAAAAAATTTCAAAAAATTAAAATAACTCAACATGAACAATGCAATGATCACACCAAATTTCATGAACATTCAAGCACTTTTATCTCAACATGGCCGTTTCAAGAGGGCGCTGTGGAGCCATCTGACCACACCCAATCTAATATCAACATATAGGTCTACTTGGAAGTGAACTCCTATAAAGCCTGTAAAGTTTCGCGCAAATTTCACAAAGCATGTGCGCGTAAAACCAACTTCCTGTTTCATGGCGGAACATCGAAATTCGCCGCGACGCCACGGATACAAAGTTCAATGAATCCAAAAAAGCTTCGCAATTTAACATCGACAAGGTCTTAAGATGTTAAATTCAAAATTTTAAGTTGATCGGATAAAATCTCTAGGAGGAGTTCGTTAAAGTACGAAGCCTGTGAATGGCAAAAAATTTAAAAAATTTGCAAATTCAATTAAAAATGGCGGACTTCCTGTTGAGTCTAGGTCATGGCACCAAGAGACTTTTTTTTAGGTCTTGGCATAGTACGCATGTCCACCGAATTTTGTACATGTAGGTCAAACACGCTGCGAGGGCTGCTTCATTGAAATTTTCTAGGTGGCGCTGTAATGCAATTTTGCCACATCCATCTGTAAACCCTAAATTCTAGTCAAAAGTAAGACCTGCTTAATATGTTTGCAAAGTTTTGTGAGTTTTTAAGCATGCTGAGGCCCTCAAAAATGCAATTATGTATTAGGGGGCGCTATAGAGCTACCATATCACACACAGTGCCAAATGAGATATCGAATCAAAGAACGTAATATTTCTAGTCTATGAGCCAAGTCTGGTGAGTTTTCGAGTATGATAAAACCCTCAAAAATGTGTTCGTAAAATCTAAAAAAACGCAGGAAATGGCTCATAGCTCACTTCCTGTGAGGCAAAAAAATTTCAAAAAAATTTACAAAAAAATTTATGATGACTACTATGACTCTATAAAATTTCGTGAGAATCCGAGCAAGTGCGTTCCAAAATGGCCGCGTGTTTGGTGGCGCTATAGAGCCACCGGGGCATGTCCAAGCACAAAAATAATAATACTTTGCAATTTTCAGCACGACTGACGTGTGGGCAAATTTTTGTGAGTTTTCGTGCATGGCAAAGCCCTCAAAAATGCGTTCTCGCAGCAGAATAAAAAGAAGAAGAAGAAGAAGAATAATAAAAATCCCATCAAAAACAATAGGTTCCTCGCACCTTCGGTGCCAGGACCCATTCCGGGCCCTGGCACCGGTCGGTGCTCGGGCCCTAATTAAAGCTGCAAGCAGCGTTGAAAGGGCCCTCGCCCCCCCTGTGCACATTGGGGTGGCAGCAAGATCTTGATGGCTGCAGGTGTCCATTCAGAGCCATTGGACACAGCTCGACCGCGTACAATGTGGTTTCCTGATGGGAGTGCAAAAATTTTCTGGAGGGCGCTATGATACCATTTTGACTTGCCTGTGCACAAAATATACACCACAGTAATCATAATACGGGGCTCCATGAGTGTTTTGATTTTTGTAAATTTTCCAGCATGTTTAGACTTTCAAAAGAGCAATTCTTTTATAAATATTATTGGGGGCGCTATAGAGCCGTTATGCCCCATTTAGTGCCAATTGATGGATGTATTGAAGAGAATAAGACAGTTCTAATTTTTGGATGGTTTTGCAAGTTTTGGAGCATTCTAAGGCCTTAAAACGTGTGTTCGTAAAATTTGGAAAAACGCAGAAAATAGCTCATAGCTCACTTCCTGTTTGGCCAAAACATTACCCGGAATGACGAATGCAACGATCACACCAAATTTCATGAACATTCAAGCACTTTTATCTTTACATGACCATATCTAGAGGGCGCTGTGGAGCCACCTAGCACCTCCCGATCCAATATTAGCATATGTTTTTACTTCGGAGAACAATTTTATCAAGCAGAAGAAGGTTCGGGCAAATCCCACAAAGTAAGTGGCAGTAAAACCAACTCCCTGTTTCATGGCGGGATATCAAAATTCGCCGCGAAGCCACGGATACATTGTTCGATGAAATCAAAATTGCTTCGCAATTTAACATTACCAAGGTCTTAAGATAATATTTGCCAAATATTAAGTTGATCGGATAAAATCTCTAGGAGGGGTTTTTTCAAGTACGACGCCTGTGAATGGCAAAAAATCAAAAAAAGTTGCAATTTCAATTAAAAATGGCGGACTTCCTGTTGAGTCTAGGTCATGGCACCAAGAGACTTTTTTTTAGTTCTCAGCATATTCCACATGTCTACCGAATTTCATACATGTAGGTTTACCAGGCTGCGAGGGCTGCTTATTTGAAATTATCCAGGGGGCGCTATTATGACAATTTTGCCAAGCCTATATATAAGCTTTTTATCAGAGTAATACAAATGATGATTTTTATACATTTACAAAATTTTGTGAGTTTTTGAACATGCTGAGACCCTCAAAAGAGCAATTCTTTTTAAAATCTGATTGGGGGCGCTATAGAGCCATGGTGCCAAATTTAGTGCAAATTGATGTAGAAGATTGAATATAATAAGACAATTATAATTTGTGCAACTTTTTGCAAGATTTCGAGTATTCTTAGGCTTCCAAATATGTGTTAATAAAATTTGGAGAAACGCAGGAAATGGCTCATAGCTCACTTCCTGTTTGGCCAAAAAATTCCAAAAAAATTACCATAACCTGGCATGACAAATGCAATGATCAAACCAAATTTCATGAACATTCAAGCACTTTTATCTCAACATGGTTGTGTCAAGAGGGCGCTGTGGAGCCACCTGACCACACCCAATCTAATATCAACATATAGTTCTACTTGGAAGTAGACTCTTATGAAGCCTGTAAAGTTTTGCGCAAATCTCACAAAGCATGTGCGCGGAAGACCAACTTCCTGTTTCATGGCGGAACATTGAAATTTGCCGCGACGCCACGGATACAAAGTTCAATGAATCCGAAAAAGCTTCGCAATTTAACATCGACAACGTCTTTTGATGTCATATGCAAAATTTTAAGTTGATCGGATAAAATCTCTAGGAGGAGTTTGTTAAAGTAGGACGCCTGTGAATGGCAAAAAATCAAAAAAAGTTGCAATTTCAATTAAAAATGGCGGACTTCCTGTTGAGTCTAGGTCATGGCACCAAGAGACTTTGTTTTCGGTCTCAGGATATTCCACATGTCCACCGAAGTTCATACATGCAGGTCAACCACGGTGCGAGGGCTACTTTTTTGAAATTTTCCAGGGGGCGCTATAATGCCATTTTGCCACGCCAATATGTAAATTTTTATCAGTGTGATAGGAATGATGGTCTTTAGAATTGTACAAAATTTTGTGAGTTTTTGAGCATGGTGAGACCCTCAAAAAGGCAATTATTTGATAAATCTGATTGGGGGCGCTATAGAGCCATAATGCCTCATTTACTGCCAATTATTGTCTCAAATTGAAGACAATTGGACAAATATAATTTTTGCTAAGTTTTACAAGTTTTCAAGTATGCTAAAGCCTTCAAATGTGTGTTCGTAAAATTTGGAATAACGCAGGAAATGGCTCATAGCGCACTTCCTGTTTGGCCGAAAAATTTCAAAAAAATAATTATAGCCCAAAAAAACCAATGCAATGATCAGACCAAATTTCATGAACATTCAAGCACTTTTATATCAACATGGTCGTGTGAAGAGGGCGCTGTGGAGCCACCTGACCACACCCAATCCAATATCAACATATAGTTATATTTGGAAGTAGACTACTATTAAGCCTGTAAAGTTTCACGCAAATTTCACAATGCATGTGCTCATAAAAGCAACTTCCATTTTCATGGCGGAACATCGAAATTCGCCGCAACGCCGCGGACACAATTTTCAATGAATCCAAAAAAGCTTCGCAATTTAACATGGAGAATGTCTTTAGATGGCCTGTGCCAAATTTTTAGTTGATCGGATAAAATCTCTAGGAGGAGTTCGTTAAAGTACGACGCCTGTGAATGACAAAAAATAAAAAAAAGTTGCAAATTCAATTAAAAATGGCGGACTTCCTGTTGAGTCTAGGTCATGGCACCAAGTGACTTTCTTTTAGGTCTTGGCATAGTACACATATCCTCCAAATTTTGTACATGTATGTTAAACACCCTGCGAGGGCTGCTTAATTGAAATATTCTAGGTGGCGCTGTAATGCGATCTTGCAACATCCATCTGGAAACCTCATAGCCTAGTGAAAGGTATGATCGGCTTAATATTGTTGCAAAGTTACGTGAGTTTTCGAGCATGCTGAGGCCCTCAAAAATGCAATTATGTATTAGGGGGCGCTATAGAGCCAACATGTCACACTTAGTGCCAAATGAGACATCGAATCAAAGAACTTAATATTTTTAGTCTATGAGCCAAGTTTGGTGAGTTTTCGAGTATGATAAGGCCCTCAAAAATGTGTTTGTAAAATCTGAAAAAACGCAGGAAATGGCTCGTAGCTCACTTCCTGTGCGGCAAAAAAATTTCAAAAAAATTACCAAAAAAATGTATCATGACTGCTATGGCCCAATCGAATTTCGTGAGAATCCGAGCAAGTGCGATCCAAAATGGCCGTGTGTTTGGTGGCGCTATAGAGCCACCTAGGCATGTCTAAGCACAAAAATAGTAATACTTTGCAATTTTCACCACGACTGACGTGTGGGCAAATTTTTGTGAGTTTTCGTGCATGGCAAAGCCCTCAAAAATGCGTTCTCGCAGCAGAATAAAAAGAAGAAGAAGAAGAAGAAGAAGAAAAATCCCATCAAAAACAATAGGTTCCTCGCACCGGTCGGTGCTCGGGCCCTAATTAAAGCTGCAAGCAGCGTTGAAAGGGCCCTCGCCCCCCCTGTGCACATTGGGGTGGCAGCAAGATCTTGATGGCTGCAGGTGTCCATTCAGAGCCATTGGACACAGCTGGACCGCGTACAATGTGGTTTCCTGATGGGAGTGCAAAAATTTTCTGGAGGGTGCTATGATACCATTTTGACTTGCCTGTTCAAAAAATCTACAACACAGTAATTGTAATACGGGGCTCCATGAGTGTTTTGATTTTTGTAAATTTTCCAGCATGTTTAGACTTTCAAAAGAGCAATTCTTTTATAAATATTATTGGGGGCGCTATAGAGCCATTATGCCCCATTTAGTGCCAATTGATGGATGTATTGAAGAGAATAAGACAGTTCTAATTTTTGGATGGTTTTGCAAGTTTTGGAGCATTCTAAGGCCTTAAAACGTGTGTTCGTAAAATTTGGAAAAACGCAGGAAATAGCTCATAGCTCTCTTCCTGTTTGGCAAAAAAATTTCAAAAAATTAACAATTGCGGAGAATGACTAATGCAATGATCATACCAAATTTCATGAACTTTCAAGCACTTTTATCTGAACATGGCCATATCTAGAGGGCGCTGTGGAGCCACCTGGCACCTCTCGATATAAAATAAGCATATATCTATACTTGGGCGGACAATTTTATCAAGCTTGGAAAGTTTCCGGCAAATTCCACAAAGTACGTGGAATTGAAAGCAACTTCCTTTCATGGCAGGACATCAAAATTCGCCGTGACGCCACGGATGCATCGTTCGATGAAATCAAAAAAGCTTCGCAATTTAACGTCAGCAAGGTTTTTAGATATTATATGCCAAATTTTAAGTTGATCGGATAAAATCTCTAGGAGGAGTTCGTTAAAGTACGACACCTGTGAATGGCAAAAAAAATTTTAAAAAGTTGCAATTTCAATTAAAAATGGCAGCCTTCCTGTTGGGTCTAGGTCATGGCACCTAGTGACTTTTTTGTAGGTCTCGGCATATTCCACATGTCTACCGAATTTCATACATGTGGGTTTATCGGGCTGCGAGGGCTGCTTATTTGAAATTTTCCAGGGGGCGCTATAATGCCATTTTTGCCACGCCTATTTGTAAATTTTTTATCAGTGTAATAGGAATGATGGTCTATAAAATTGTACAAAATTTTGTGAGTTTTTGAGCATGCTGAAACCCTCAAAAGGGTAATTCTTTTAAAAATCATATTGGGGGCGCTATAGAGCCATGATGCCTCATTTACTGCCAATTTTTGTTTCAAATTGAAGACAATGTGACAAATAAAATTTTAGCTAAGTTTTGCAAGTTTTCCAGCATGCTAAGGCCTTCAAATGTGTGTTCATAAAATTTGGAATAACGCAGGAAATGACTCATAGCTCACTTCCTGTTTGGCCAAAACATTTCAAAAAAATCAGCACTGCCCAGAAAACCAAATGCAATGATCTGACCAAATTTCATGAACATTCAAGCACTTTTATATCAACATGGCCGTGTCAAGAGGGCGCTGTAGAGCCACCTGACCACACCCACTCCAATATCAACATATAGGTATATTTGGAATTAGACTATCATTAAGCCTGTAAAGTTTCATGTAAATCTCCCAAAGCATATGCTCATAAAATAAACTTCCATTTTCATGGCGGAACATCGAAATTCGCCGCGACGCCACGAATACAAAGTTCGATGAATCCAAAAAAGCTTTGCAATTTAACATCGAAGACGTCTTTCAATGTCATAGGCCAAATTTTAAGTTGATCAGATAAAATCTCTAGGAGGAGTTCGTTAAAGTACAACACCTGTGAATGGCCAACAATCCAAAAAAGTTGCAATTTCAATTAAAAATGGTGGACTTCCTGTTGAGTGTAGGTCATGGCACCAAGAGAATTTTTTGTAGGTCTCAGCATATTCCACATGTCTCCCGAATTTCATACATGTAGGTTTACCAGGCTGCGAGGGCTGCTTATTTAAAATTTTCCAGGGGGCGCTATAGTGACATTTTTGCCATGTATATATATAAGTTTTTTGGCAGAGTAATACGAATGATGGTCTTTATACATTTACAAAATTTTGTGAGTTTTAGAACATGCTGAGACCCTCAAAATGGCAATTCTTTTAAAAATCTGATTGGGGGCGCTATAGAGCCATTGTGCCAAATTTAGTGTAAATTGATATATAAAATTAAAGATAATAAGACAATTATAATTTGTGCAACTTTTTGCAAGATTTCGAGTATTCTAAAGCATCCAAACAAGTGTTTATAAAATTTGGAAAAACGCAAGAAATGGCGCATAGCTCACTTCCTGTTTGGCCAAAAAATTTCAAAAAAATTAAAATAACTCGACATGAACAATGCAATGATCAAACCAAATTTCATGAACATTCAAGCACTTTTATCTCAACATGGCCGTTTCAAGAGGGCGCTGTGGAGCCACCTGACCACACCCAATCTAATATCAACATATAGGTCTACTTGGAAGTGGACTCCTATAAAGCCTGTAAAGTTTCGCGCAAATTTCACAAAGCATGTGCGCGTAAAACCAACTTCCTGTTTCATGGCGGAATATCGAAATTCGCCGCGACGCCACGGATACAAAGTTCAATGAATCCAAAAAAGCTTCGCAATTTAACATCGACAAGGTCTTAAGATGTTAAATTCAAAATTTTAAGTTGATCAGATAAAATCTCTAGGAGGAGTTCGTTAAAGTACGAAGCCTGTGAATGGCAAAAAATTTAAAAAATTTGCAAATTCAATTAAAGATGGCGGACTTCCTGTTGAGTCTAGGTCATGGCACCTAGAAACTTTTTTTTAGGTCTTGGTATAGTACACATGTCCACCGAATTTTGTACATGTAGGTCAAACACGCTGCGAGGGCTGCTTCATTGAAATTTTCTAGGTGGCGCTGTAATGCAATTTTGCCACATCCATCTGTAAACCCTAAATCCTAGTTAAAAGTAAGACCTGCTTAATATGTTTGCAAAGTTTTGTGAGTTTTCAAGCATGCTGAGGCCCTCAAAAATGCAATTATGTATTAGGGGGCGCTATAGAGCTACCATATCACACCCAGTGCCAAATGAGATATCGAATCAAAGAACGTAATATTTCTAGTCTATGAGCCAAGGCTGGTGATTTTTCGAGTATGATAAAACCCTCAAAAATGTGTTCGTAAAATCTAAAAAAACGCAGGAAATGGCTCATAGCTCACTTCCTGTGAGGCAAAAAAATTTCAAAAAAAATTTATGATGACTACTATGACTCTATAAAATTTCGTGAGAATCCGAGCAACTGCGTTCCAAAATGGCCGCGTGTTTGGTGGCGCTATAGAGCCACCGGGGCATGTTCAAGCAAAAAAATAATAATACTTTGCAATTTTCACCACGACTGACGTGTGGGCAAATTTTTGTGAGTTTTCGTGCATGGCAAAGCCCTCAAAAATGCGTTCTCGCAGCAGAATAAAAAGAAGAAGAAGAAGAAGAAGAATAATAAAAATCCCATCAAAAACAATAGGTTCCTCGCACCTTCGGTGCCAGGACCCGTTCCGGGCCCTGGCACCGGTCGGTGCTCGGGCCCTAATTAAAGCTGCAAGCAGCGTTGAAAGGGCCCTCGCCCCCCCGTGCACATTGGGGTGGCAGCAAGATCTTGATGGCTGCAGGTGTCTATTCAGAGCCATTGGACACAGCTGGACCGCGTACAATGTGGTTTCCTGATGGGGGTGCAAAAATTTTCTGGAGGGCGCTTTGATACCATTTTGACTTGCCTGTGCACAAAATCTACAACACAGTAATCGTAATACGGGGCTCCACGAGTGTTTCGATTTTTGTAAATTTTCCAGCATGTTTAGACTTTCAAAAGAGCAATTCTTTTATAAATATTATTGGGGGCGCTATAGAGCCATTATGCCCCATGTAGTGCCAATTGATGGATGTATTGAAGAGAATAAGACAGTTCTAATTTTTGGATGGTTTTGCAAATTTTGGAGCATTCTGAGGCCTTAAAACGGTATTCGTAAAATTTGACAAAACGCAGGAAATAGCTCATAGCTCTCTTCCTGTTTGTCAAAAAAATTTCAAAAAATTAACAATTGCGGAGAATGACTAATGCAATGATCATATCAAATTTTATGAACTTTCAAGCACTTTTATCTGAACATGGCTATATCTAGAGGGTGTTGTGGAGCCACCTGGCACCTCTCGATATAAAATAACCATATATCTATACTTGGGCGGACAATTTTATCAAGCTTGGAAAGTTTCAGGCAAATCCCACAAAGTATGTGGAATTGAAAGCAACTTCCTGTTTCATGGCAGGACATCAAAATTTGCCGTGACGCCACGGATGCATCGTTCGATGAAATCAAAAAAGCTTCGCAATTTAACGTCAGCAAGGTTTTAAGATATTATATGCCAAATTTTAAGTTGATCGGATAAAATCTCTAGGAGGAGTTCGTTAAAGTACGACACCTGTGAATGGCAAAAAAAATTAAAAAAAGTTGCAATTTCAATTAAAAATGCCAGCCTTCCTGTTGAGTCTAGGTCATGGCATCAAGAGACTTTTTTGTAGGTCTCGGCATATTCCACATGTCTACCGAATTTCATACATGTGGGTTTACCGGGCTGCGAGGGCTGCTTATTTGAAATTTTCCAGGGGGCGCTATAATGCTATTTTTGCCACACCTATTTGTAAATTTTTTATCAGTGTAATAGAAATGATGGTCTTTAAAATTGTACAAAATTTTGTGAGTTTTTGAGCATGCTGAAACCCTCATAAGGGAAATTCTTTTAAAAATTGTATTGGGGGCGCTATAGAGCCATGATGCCTCATTTACTGCCAATTTTTGTTTCAAATTGAAAACAATGTGACAAATAAAATTTTAGCTATGTTTTGCAAGTTTTAGAGTATGCTAAGGCCTTCAAATGTGTGTTCATAAAATTTGGAATAACGCAGGAAATGACTCATAGCTCACTTCCTGTTTGGCTGAAAAATTTAAAAAAAAAAATCAGCACAGCCCAGAAAAACAAATGCAATGATCAGACCAAATTTCATGAACATTCAAGCACTTTTATATCAACATGGCCATGTCAAGAGGGCGCTGTAGAGCCACCTGACCACACCCACTCCAATATCAACATATAGGTATATTTGGAATTAGACTATCATTAACCCTGTAAAGTTTCACGTAAATCTCCCAAAGCATATGCTCATAAAGGCAACTTCCATTTTCATGGCGGAACATCGAAATTTGCCGCGACGCCACGGATACAAAGTTCGATGAATCCAAAAAAGCTTCGCAATTTAACATCGACAACGTCTTTCAATGTCATATGCCAAATTTTAAGTTGATCAGATAAAATCTCTAGGAGGAGTTCGTTAAAGTACGATGCCAGTGAATTGCAAAAAATTTTAAAAAATTGCAAATTCAATTAAAAATGGCGGACTTCCTGTTGAGTCTAGGTCATGGCACCAAAAGACTTTTTTTTAGGTCTTGGCATAGTTCATATGTCCACCAAATTTGGAACATGTAGATTAAACACGCTGCGAGGGCTGCTTCATTGAAATTTTCTAGGTGGCGCTGTAATGCAATTTTGCCACATTTTTCTTCAAACCCTATATCCTAGTAAATAGTAAGACCAGCTTAATAGGCCTGCAAAGTTTTGTGAGTTTTCAAGCATGCTGAGACCCTCAAAAATGCAATTACATATTAGGGGGCGCTATAGAGCTACCATGTCAAACCCAGTGCCAAATGAGATATCAAATCAAAGTATTTAATATTTTTAGTCTATGAGCCAAGTTTGGTGAATTTTCGAGCATAATAAGGCCCTCAAAAATGTGTTCGTAAAATCTGAAAAAACGCAAGAAATGGCTCATAGCTCACTTCCTGTGAGGCAAAAAAATTTACAAAAAAATTTATGATGACTGCTGAGACCCTGTCAAATTTCATGAGAATCCGAGCAAGTGCGTTCCAAAATGGCCGCGTGTTTGGTGGCGCTATAGAGCCAGTGGGGCATGTCCAAGCACAAAAATAATAATACTTTGCAATTTTCACCACGACTGACGTGTCGGCAAATTTTTGTGAGTTTTCGTGCATGGCAAAGCCCTCAAAAATGCGTTCTCGTAGCAGAATAAAAAGAAGAAGAAGAAGCGGAAGAAGAAGAAGAAGAAGAAGAAGAATAATAAAAATCCCATCAAAAACAATAGGTTCCTCGCACCTTCGGTGCCAGGACCCGTTCCGGGCCCTGGCACCGGTCGGTGCTCGGGCCCTAATAAAAATCCCATCAAAAACAATAGGTTCCTGGCACCGGTCGGTGCTCGGGCCCTAGTAAGTAGAAGAAGAAGAAGAAGAAGAATTAAAGCTGCAAGCAGCGTTGAAAGGGCCCTCGCCCCCCTCGCGCACGTTGGGGTGGCAGAAAAATCTTGATGGCTGCAGGTGTCCATTAAGAGCCATTGGGCACTGCTAGACTGTGTGCAATGTGGTTTCCTGAGGGGAGTGCTAAAATTTTCTAGAGGGCGCTACAATACCACTTTGACATACCTGTGAGCAAAATCTACAACAAGGTAATTATAATGTCAAGCTCCATGAGTGTGTTGATTTTTGTAAATTTTCCAGTATGTTTAGACGATCAAAGGAGCAATACTTTTAAATATCTGACTGGGGGCGCTATAGAGCCATTATGCTATATTTAGTGCTCATTGATGGATGGCATTGAAGAAAATAAGACATTTATACTGTTTGCTAGGTTTTTTAAGTTTTGGAGCTTTCTAAGGCCTGAAAACATGAGTTCGTAAAATTTTGGAAAAACACAGGAAATAGCTCATAGCTCACTTCCTGTTAATGCAATAAATTTCAAAAAATTAACCATTGCACAGAATGACTAATGGAATGATCACGCCAAATTTCATGAACATTCAAGCACTTTTAACTTAACATGCCCGTATCTAGAGGGCGCTGTGGAGCCACCTGGCCACTCACTATCTAATGTAAGCATATATTTATACTTTGGAGGACAATATTATCAAGCTTGGAAAGTTTCAGGCAAATCGAATGAAGTATGTGGGAGTAAAAGCAATTTCCTGTTTCATGGCAGGACATCAAAATTCGCCGCGACGCCACGGATACACCGTTGCATCAATCCAAAAAATCTTCGCAATTTAACATCAGCAAGGTCTTTAGATATTACTTGCCAAATTTTATGTTGATCGGATAAAATCTCTAGGAGGAGTTCGTTAAAGTACGACGTCTGTGATGGGCAAAAAATTTAAAATATTTGCAAATTCAATTAAAAATGGCGGACTTCCTGTTGAGTCTCGGTGATGGCACCATGAGACTTTTTTTTAGGTCTTGGCATAGTACACATGTTCACCGAATTTAGTTCATGTAGGTTAAACATGCTGCGAGGGCTGCTTCATTGAAATTTTCTAGGTGGCGCTGTAATGCAATTTTGCCACATCCATCTGTAAACCCCATATCCTAGTAAAGAGTATGACCAGCTTAATATGTTAGCAAAGATTTGTGAGTTTTCGAGCATGGTGATGCCCTCAAAAAAGCAATTATGTATTAGGGGCGCTATAGAGCTACCATGTCTCACCCTTTGCAAAATGAGATATGGAATCAAAGAACTTAATATTTTTTGTCAATAAGCTAAGTTTGGTCTATTTTCAAGTATAAATAGGCCCTCAAAAATGTGTTCGTAAAATCTGAAAAAACGCAGGAAATGGCTCATAGCTCACTTCCTGTGAGGCAAAAAAATTTCAAAAAAATTTTCAAAAAAATTTATTATGACTACTATGACTCTGTAAAATTTCGTGAGAATCCGAGCAAGTGCGTTCCAAAATGGCCGCGTGTTTGGTGGCGCTATAGAGCCACCGGGGCATGTCCAAGCACAAAAATAATAGTATTTTGCAATTTTCACGACGACTGACGTGTGGGCAAATTTTTGTGAGTTTTCGTGCATGGCAAAGCCCTCAAAAATGCGTTCTCGCAGCAGAATAAAAAGAAGAAGAAGAAGAAGAATAAAAATCCCATCAAAAACAATAGGTTCCTTGCACCTTCGGTGCCAGGACCCGTTCCGGGCCCTGGCACCGGTCGGTGCTCGGGCCCTAATTAAAGCTGCAAGCAGCGTTGAAAGGGCCCTCGCGCCCTTCGTGCACGTTGGGGTGGCAGCAAGATCTTGATGGGTGCAGGCGTCCATTCACAGCCATTGGACACTACTGGGCCGCGTACAATGTGGTTTCCTGCGGGGAGTGCAAAAATTTTCTAGAGGGTGCTATGGTACCATTGTGATATGCCAGTGCGCAAAATCTACAACTTAGTAATCGAAATACTGAGCTCCATGAATGTGTTGATGTTTGTAAATTTTCCAGCATGTTTAGACCCTCAAAAGAGCAATTCTTTTATAAATGTGACTGGGGGCGCTATAGAGCCATTATGCCACATTTAGTGCCAAATGATGGATGACATTGAAGAGTATAAAACAATTATTAGTTGTGCAAGGTTTTGCAAGCTTTGGAGTATTCTAAGGCCTTCAAATGTGTGTTCGTGAAATTTGGAAAAACGCAGTAAATAGCTCATCCCTCACTTCCTGTTTGGCCAAAACAATTAGCCATTGCCCGGAATGACTAATGCAATGATCACACCAAATTTCATGAACATTCAAGCACTTTTATCTTAACATGGCCATATCTAGAGGGCGCTGTGGAGCCACCTGGCACCTCCCGATCTAATATTAGCATATATTTATACTTGGGAGGACAATTTTATAAAGTTTGGAAAGTTTCAGTGAAAACCCATGAAGTATGTGGGAGTAGACCCAACTTCCTGTTTAATAGCTGGACATCGAAATTCGCCGCAACACTACGGATACAAAATTCAATGAATCCAGAAAAGCTTCGCAATTTAACATCAGCAACGTCTTTAGATAGTAATAGCCAAATTTCAAGTTGATCGGATGAAATCTCTAGGAGGAGTTCGATAAAGTACGACACCTGTGAATGGCCAACAATCCAAAAAAGTTTCAATTTCAATTAAAAATGGCGGACTTCCTGTTGAGTCTAGGTCATGGCACCAAGAGACTTTTTTGTAGGTCTCGGCATATTCCACATGTCTACCGAATTTCATACATGTGGGTTTATCGGGCTGCGAGGGCTGCTTATTTGAAATTTTCCAGGGGGCGCTATAATGCCATTTTTGCCACGCCTATTTGTAAATTTTTTATCAGTGTAATAGGAATGATGGTCTATAAAATTGTACAAAATTTTGTGAGTTTTTGAGCATGCTGAAACCCTCAAAAGGGTAATTCTTTTAAAAATCATATTGGGGGCGCTATAGAGCCATGATGCCTCATTTACTGCCAATTTTTGTTTCAAATTGAAGACAATGTGACAAATAAAATTTTAGCTAAGTTTTGCAAGTTTTCCAGCATGCTAAGGCCTTCAAATGTGTGTTCATAAAATTTGGAATAACGCAGGAAATGACTCATAGCTCACTTCCTGTTTGGCCAAAACATTTCAAAAAAATCAGCACTGCCCAGAAAACCAAATGCAATGATCTGACCAAATTTCATGAACATTCAAGCACTTTTATATCAACATGGCCGTGTCAAGAGGGCGCTGTAGAGCCACCTGACCACACCCACTCCAATATCAACATATAGGTATATTTGGAATTAGACTATCATTAAGCCTGTAAAGTTTCATGTAAATCTCCCAAAGCATATGCTCATAAAATAAACTTCCATTTTCATGGCGGAACATCGAAATTCGCCGCGACGCCACGAATACAAAGTTCGATGAATCCAAAAAAGCTTTGCAATTTAACATCGAAGACGTCTTTCAATGTCATAGGCCAAATTTTAAGTTGATCAGATAAAATCTCTAGGAGGAGTTCGTTAAAGTACAACACCTGTGAATGGCCAACAATCCAAAAAAGTTGCAATTTCAATTAAAAATGGTGGACTTCCTGTTGAGTGTAGGTCATGGCACCAAGAGAATTTTTTGTAGGTCTCAGCATATTCCACATGTCTCCCGAATTTCATACATGTAGGTTTACCAGGCTGCGAGGGCTGCTTATTTAAAATTTTCCAGGGGGCGCTATAGTGACATTTTTGCCATGTATATATATAAGTTTTTTGGCAGAGTAATACGAATGATGGTCTTTATACATTTACAAAATTTTGTGAGTTTTAGAACATGCTGAGACCCTCAAAATGGCAATTCTTTTAAAAATCTGATTGGGGGCGCTATAGAGCCATTGTGCCAAATTTAGTGTAAATTGATATATAAAATTAAAGATAATAAGACAATTATAATTTGTGCAACTTTTTGCAAGATTTCGAGTATTCTAAAGCATCCAAACAAGTGTTTATAAAATTTGGAAAAACGCAAGAAATGGCGCATAGCTCACTTCCTGTTTGGCCAAAAAATTTCAAAAAAATTAAAATAACTCGACATGAACAATGCAATGATCAAACCAAATTTCATGAACATTCAAGCACTTTTATCTCAACATGGCCGTTTCAAGAGGGCGCTGTGGAGCCACCTGACCACACCCAATCTAATATCAACATATAGGTCTACTTGGAAGTGGACTCCTATAAAGCCTGTAAAGTTTCGCGCAAATTTCACAAAGCATGTGCGCGTAAAACCAACTTCCTGTTTCATGGCGGAATATCGAAATTCGCCGCGACGCCACGGATACAAAGTTCAATGAATCCAAAAAAGCTTCGCAATTTAACATCGACAAGGTCTTAAGATGTTAAATTCAAAATTTTAAGTTGATCAGATAAAATCTCTAGGAGGAGTTCGTTAAAGTACGAAGCCTGTGAATGGCAAAAAATTTAAAAAATTTGCAAATTCAATTAAAGATGGCGGACTTCCTGTTGAGTCTAGGTCATGGCACCTAGAAACTTTTTTTTAGGTCTTGGTATAGTACACATGTCCACCGAATTTTGTACATGTAGGTCAAACACGCTGCGAGGGCTGCTTCATTGAAATTTTCTAGGTGGCGCTGTAATGCAATTTTGCCACATCCATCTGTAAACCCTAAATCCTAGTTAAAAGTAAGACCTGCTTAATATGTTTGCAAAGTTTTGTGAGTTTTCAAGCATGCTGAGGCCCTCAAAAATGCAATTATGTATTAGGGGGCGCTATAGAGCTACCATATCACACCCAGTGCCAAATGAGATATCGAATCAAAGAACGTAATATTTCTAGTCTATGAGCCAAGGCTGGTGATTTTTCGAGTATGATAAAACCCTCAAAAATGTGTTCGTAAAATCTAAAAAAACGCAGGAAATGGCTCATAGCTCACTTCCTGTGAGGCAAAAAAATTTCAAAAAAAATTTATGATGACTACTATGACTCTATAAAATTTCGTGAGAATCCGAGCAACTGCGTTCCAAAATGGCCGCGTGTTTGGTGGCGCTATAGAGCCACCGGGGCATGTTCAAGCAAAAAAATAATAATACTTTGCAATTTTCACCACGACTGACGTGTGGGCAAATTTTTGTGAGTTTTCGTGCATGGCAAAGCCCTCAAAAATGCGTTCTCGCAGCAGAATAAAAAGAAGAAGAAGAAGAAGAAGAATAATAAAAATCCCATCAAAAACAATAGGTTCCTCGCACCTTCGGTGCCAGGACCCGTTCCGGGCCCTGGCACCGGTCGGTGCTCGGGCCCTAATTAAAGCTGCAAGCAGCGTTGAAAGGGCCCTCGCCCCCCCGTGCACATTGGGGTGGCAGCAAGATCTTGATGGCTGCAGGTGTCTATTCAGAGCCATTGGACACAGCTGGACCGCGTACAATGTGGTTTCCTGATGGGGGTGCAAAAATTTTCTGGAGGGCGCTTTGATACCATTTTGACTTGCCTGTGCACAAAATCTACAACACAGTAATCGTAATACGGGGCTCCACGAGTGTTTCGATTTTTGTAAATTTTCCAGCATGTTTAGACTTTCAAAAGAGCAATTCTTTTATAAATATTATTGGGGGCGCTATAGAGCCATTATGCCCCATGTAGTGCCAATTGATGGATGTATTGAAGAGAATAAGACAGTTCTAATTTTTGGATGGTTTTGCAAATTTTGGAGCATTCTGAGGCCTTAAAACGGTATTCGTAAAATTTGACAAAACGCAGGAAATAGCTCATAGCTCTCTTCCTGTTTGTCAAAAAAATTTCAAAAAATTAACAATTGCGGAGAATGACTAATGCAATGATCATATCAAATTTTATGAACTTTCAAGCACTTTTATCTGAACATGGCTATATCTAGAGGGTGTTGTGGAGCCACCTGGCACCTCTCGATATAAAATAACCATATATCTATACTTGGGCGGACAATTTTATCAAGCTTGGAAAGTTTCAGGCAAATCCCACAAAGTATGTGGAATTGAAAGCAACTTCCTGTTTCATGGCAGGACATCAAAATTTGCCGTGACGCCACGGATGCATCGTTCGATGAAATCAAAAAAGCTTCGCAATTTAACGTCAGCAAGGTTTTAAGATATTATATGCCAAATTTTAAGTTGATCGGATAAAATCTCTAGGAGGAGTTCGTTAAAGTACGACACCTGTGAATGGCAAAAAAAATTAAAAAAAGTTGCAATTTCAATTAAAAATGCCAGCCTTCCTGTTGAGTCTAGGTCATGGCATCAAGAGACTTTTTTGTAGGTCTCGGCATATTCCACATGTCTACCGAATTTCATACATGTGGGTTTACCGGGCTGCGAGGGCTGCTTATTTGAAATTTTCCAGGGGGCGCTATAATGCTATTTTTGCCACACCTATTTGTAAATTTTTTATCAGTGTAATAGAAATGATGGTCTTTAAAATTGTACAAAATTTTGTGAGTTTTTGAGCATGCTGAAACCCTCATAAGGGAAATTCTTTTAAAAATTGTATTGGGGGCGCTATAGAGCCATGATGCCTCATTTACTGCCAATTTTTGTTTCAAATTGAAAACAATGTGACAAATAAAATTTTAGCTATGTTTTGCAAGTTTTAGAGTATGCTAAGGCCTTCAAATGTGTGTTCATAAAATTTGGAATAACGCAGGAAATGACTCATAGCTCACTTCCTGTTTGGCTGAAAAATTTAAAAAAAAAAATCAGCACAGCCCAGAAAAACAAATGCAATGATCAGACCAAATTTCATGAACATTCAAGCACTTTTATATCAACATGGCCATGTCAAGAGGGCGCTGTAGAGCCACCTGACCACACCCACTCCAATATCAACATATAGGTATATTTGGAATTAGACTATCATTAACCCTGTAAAGTTTCACGTAAATCTCCCAAAGCATATGCTCATAAAGGCAACTTCCATTTTCATGGCGGAACATCGAAATTTGCCGCGACGCCACGGATACAAAGTTCGATGAATCCAAAAAAGCTTCGCAATTTAACATCGACAACGTCTTTCAATGTCATATGCCAAATTTTAAGTTGATCAGATAAAATCTCTAGGAGGAGTTCGTTAAAGTACGATGCCAGTGAATTGCAAAAAATTTTAAAAAATTGCAAATTCAATTAAAAATGGCGGACTTCCTGTTGAGTCTAGGTCATGGCACCAAAAGACTTTTTTTTAGGTCTTGGCATAGTTCATATGTCCACCAAATTTGGAACATGTAGATTAAACACGCTGCGAGGGCTGCTTCATTGAAATTTTCTAGGTGGCGCTGTAATGCAATTTTGCCACATTTTTCTTCAAACCCTATATCCTAGTAAATAGTAAGACCAGCTTAATAGGCCTGCAAAGTTTTGTGAGTTTTCAAGCATGCTGAGACCCTCAAAAATGCAATTACATATTAGGGGGCGCTATAGAGCTACCATGTCAAACCCAGTGCCAAATGAGATATCAAATCAAAGTATTTAATATTTTTAGTCTATGAGCCAAGTTTGGTGAATTTTCGAGCATAATAAGGCCCTCAAAAATGTGTTCGTAAAATCTGAAAAAACGCAAGAAATGGCTCATAGCTCACTTCCTGTGAGGCAAAAAAATTTACAAAAAAATTTATGATGACTGCTGAGACCCTGTCAAATTTCATGAGAATCCGAGCAAGTGCGTTCCAAAATGGCCGCGTGTTTGGTGGCGCTATAGAGCCAGTGGGGCATGTCCAAGCACAAAAATAATAATACTTTGCAATTTTCACCACGACTGACGTGTCGGCAAATTTTTGTGAGTTTTCGTGCATGGCAAAGCCCTCAAAAATGCGTTCTCGTAGCAGAATAAAAAGAAGAAGAAGAAGCGGAAGAAGAAGAAGAAGAAGAAGAAGAATAATAAAAATCCCATCAAAAACAATAGGTTCCTCGCACCTTCGGTGCCAGGACCCGTTCCGGGCCCTGGCACCGGTCGGTGCTCGGGCCCTAATAAAAATCCCATCAAAAACAATAGGTTCCTGGCACCGGTCGGTGCTCGGGCCCTAATAAGAAGAAGAAGAAGAAGAAGAAGAATTAAAGCTGCAAGCAGCGTTGAAAGGGCCCTCGCCCCCCTCGCGCACGTTGGGGTGGCAGAAAAATCTTGATGGCTGCAGGTGTCCATTAAGAGCCATTGGGCACTGCTAGACTGTGTGCAATGTGGTTTCCTGAGGGGAGTGCTAAAATTTTCTAGAGGGCGCTACAATACCACTTTGACATACCTGTGAGCAAAATCTACAACAAGGTAATTATAATGTCAAGCTCCATGAGTGTGTTGATTTTTGTAAATTTTCCAGTATGTTTAGACGATCAAAGGAGCAATACTTTTAAATATCTGACTGGGGGCGCTATAGAGCCATTATGCTATATTTAGTGCTCATTGATGGATGGCATTGAAGAAAATAAGACATTTATACTGTTTGCTAGGTTTTTTAAGTTTTGGAGCTTTCTAAGGCCTGAAAACATGAGTTCGTAAAATTTTGGAAAAACACAGGAAATAGCTCATAGCTCACTTCCTGTTAATGCAATAAATTTCAAAAAATTAACCATTGCACAGAATGACTAATGGAATGATCACGCCAAATTTCATGAACATTCAAGCACTTTTAACTTAACATGCCCGTATCTAGAGGGCGCTGTGGAGCCACCTGGCCACTCACTATCTAATGTAAGCATATATTTATACTTTGGAGGACAATATTATCAAGCTTGGAAAGTTTCAGGCAAATCGAATGAAGTATGTGGGAGTAAAAGCAATTTCCTGTTTCATGGCAGGACATCAAAATTCGCCGCGACGCCACGGATACACCGTTGCATCAATCCAAAAAATCTTCGCAATTTAACATCAGCAAGGTCTTTAGATATTACTTGCCAAATTTTATGTTGATCGGATAAAATCTCTAGGAGGAGTTCGTTAAAGTACGACGTCTGTGATGGGCAAAAAATTTAAAATATTTGCAAATTCAATTAAAAATGGCGGACTTCCTGTTGAGTCTCGGTGATGGCACCATGAGACTTTTTTTTAGGTCTTGGCATAGTACACATGTTCACCGAATTTAGTTCATGTAGGTTAAACATGCTGCGAGGGCTGCTTCATTGAAATTTTCTAGGTGGCGCTGTAATGCAATTTTGCCACATCCATCTGTAAACCCCATATCCTAGTAAAGAGTATGACCAGCTTAATATGTTAGCAAAGATTTGTGAGTTTTCGAGCATGGTGATGCCCTCAAAAAAGCAATTATGTATTAGGGGCGCTATAGAGCTACCATGTCTCACCCTTTGCAAAATGAGATATGGAATCAAAGAACTTAATATTTTTTGTCAATAAGCTAAGTTTGGTCTATTTTCAAGTATAAATAGGCCCTCAAAAATGTGTTCGTAAAATCTGAAAAAACGCAGGAAATGGCTCATAGCTCACTTCCTGTGAGGCAAAAAAATTTCAAAAAAATTTTCAAAAAAATTTATTATGACTACTATGACTCTGTAAAATTTCGTGAGAATCCGAGCAAGTGCGTTCCAAAATGGCCGCGTGTTTGGTGGCGCTATAGAGCCACCGGGGCATGTCCAAGCACAAAAATAATAGTATTTTGCAATTTTCACGACGACTGACGTGTGGGCAAATTTTTGTGAGTTTTCGTGCATGGCAAAGCCCTCAAAAATGCGTTCTCGCAGCAGAATAAAAAGAAGAAGAAGAAGAAGAATAAAAATCCCATCAAAAACAATAGGTTCCTTGCACCTTCGGTGCCAGGACCCGTTCCGGGCCCTGGCACCGGTCGGTGCTCGGGCCCTAATTAAAGCTGCAAGCAGCGTTGAAAGGGCCCTCGCGCCCTTCGTGCACGTTGGGGTGGCAGCAAGATCTTGATGGGTGCAGGCGTCCATTCACAGCCATTGGACACTACTGGGCCGCGTACAATGTGGTTTCCTGCGGGGAGTGCAAAAATTTTCTAGAGGGTGCTATGGTACCATTGTGATATGCCAGTGCGCAAAATCTACAACTTAGTAATCGAAATACTGAGCTCCATGAATGTGTTGATGTTTGTAAATTTTCCAGCATGTTTAGACCCTCAAAAGAGCAATTCTTTTATAAATGTGACTGGGGGCGCTATAGAGCCATTATGCCACATTTAGTGCCAAATGATGGATGACATTGAAGAGTATAAAACAATTATTAGTTGTGCAAGGTTTTGCAAGCTTTGGAGTATTCTAAGGCCTTCAAATGTGTGTTCGTGAAATTTGGAAAAACGCAGTAAATAGCTCATCCCTCACTTCCTGTTTGGCCAAAACAATTAGCCATTGCCCGGAATGACTAATGCAATGATCACACCAAATTTCATGAACATTCAAGCACTTTTATCTTAACATGGCCATATCTAGAGGGCGCTGTGGAGCCACCTGGCACCTCCCGATCTAATATTAGCATATATTTATACTTGGGAGGACAATTTTATAAAGTTTGGAAAGTTTCAGTGAAAACCCATGAAGTATGTGGGAGTAGACCCAACTTCCTGTTTAATAGCTGGACATCGAAATTCGCCGCAACACTACGGATACAAAATTCAATGAATCCAGAAAAGCTTCGCAATTTAACATCAGCAACGTCTTTAGATAGTAATAGCCAAATTTCAAGTTGATCGGATGAAATCTCTAGGAGGAGTTCGATAAAGTACGACACCTGTGAATGGCCAACAATCCAAAAAAGTTTCAATTTCAATTAAAAATGGCGGACTTCCTGTTGAGTCTAGGTCATGGCACCAAGAGACTTTTTTGTAGGTCTCGGCATATTCCACATGTCTACCGAATTTCATACATGTGGGTTTATCGGGCTGCGAGGGCTGCTTATTTGAAATTTTCCAGGGGGCGCTATAATGCCATTTTTGCCACGCCTATTTGTAAATTTTTTATCAGTGTAATAGGAATGATGGTCTATAAAATTGTACAAAATTTTGTGAGTTTTTGAGCATGCTGAAACCCTCAAAAGGGTAATTCTTTTAAAAATCATATTGGGGGCGCTATAGAGCCATGATGCCTCATTTACTGCCAATTTTTGTTTCAAATTGAAGACAATGTGACAAATAAAATTTTAGCTAAGTTTTGCAAGTTTTCCAGCATGCTAAGGCCTTCAAATGTGTGTTCATAAAATTTGGAATAACGCAGGAAATGACTCATAGCTCACTTCCTGTTTGGCCAAAACATTTCAAAAAAATCAGCACTGCCCAGAAAACCAAATGCAATGATCTGACCAAATTTCATGAACATTCAAGCACTTTTATATCAACATGGCCGTGTCAAGAGGGCGCTGTAGAGCCACCTGACCACACCCACTCCAATATCAACATATAGGTATATTTGGAATTAGACTATCATTAAGCCTGTAAAGTTTCATGTAAATCTCCCAAAGCATATGCTCATAAAATAAACTTCCATTTTCATGGCGGAACATCGAAATTCGCCGCGACGCCACGAATACAAAGTTCGATGAATCCAAAAAAGCTTTGCAATTTAACATCGAAGACGTCTTTGAATGTCAAAGGCCAAATTTTAAGTTGATCAGATAAAATCTCTAGGAGGAGTTCGTTAAAGTACAACACCTGTGAATGGCCAACAATCCAAAAAAGTTGCAATTTCAATTAAAAATGGTGGACTTCCTGTTGAGTGTAGGTCATGGCACCAAGAGAATTTTTTGTAGGTCTCAGCATATTCCACATGTCTCCCGAATTTCATACATGTAGGTTTACCAGGCTGCGAGGGCTGCTTATTTAAAATTTTCCAGGGGGCGCTATAGTGACATTTTTGCCATGTATATATATAAGTTTTTTGGCAGAGTAATACGAATGATGGTCTTTATACATTTACAAAATTTTGTGAGTTTTAGAACATGCTGAGACCCTCAAAATGGCAATTCTTTTAAAAATCTGATTGGGGGCGCTATAGAGCCATTGTGCCAAATTTAGTGTAAATTGATATATAAAATTAAAGATAATAAGACAATTATAATTTGTGCAACTTTTTGCAAGATTTCGAGTATTCTAAAGCATCCAAACAAGTGTTTATAAAATTTGGAAAAACGCAAGAAATGGCGCATAGCTCACTTCCTGTTTGGCCAAAAAATTTCAAAAAAATTAAAATAACTCGACATGAACAATGCAATGATCAAACCAAATTTCATGAACATTCAAGCACTTTTATCTCAACATGGCCGTTTCAAGAGGGCGCTGTGGAGCCACCTGACCACACCCAATCTAATATCAACATATAGGTCTACTTGGAAGTGGACTCCTATAAAGCCTGTAAAGTTTCGCGCAAATTTCACAAAGCATGTGCGCGTAAAACCAACTTCCTGTTTCATGGCGGAATATCGAAATTCGCCGCGACGCCACGGATACAAAGTTCAATGAATCCAAAAAAGCTTCGCAATTTAACATCGACAAGGTCTTAAGATGTTAAATTCAAAATTTTAAGTTGATCGGATAAAATCTCTAGGAGGAGTTCGTTAAAGTACGAAGCCTGTGAATGGCAAAAAATTTAAAAAATTTGCAAATTCAATTAAAGATGGCGGACTTCCTGTTGAGTCTAGGTCATGGCACCTAGAAACTTTTTTTTAGGTCTTGGTATAGTACACATGTCCACCGAATTTTGTACATGTAGGTGAAACACGCTGCGAGGGCTGCTTCATTGAAATTTTCTAGGTGGCGCTGTAATGCAATTTTGCCACATCCATCTGTAAACCCTAAATCCTAGTTAAAAGTAAAACCTGCTTAATATGTTTGCAAAGTTTTGTGAGTTTTCAAGCATGCTGAGGCCCTCAAAAATGCAATTATGTATTAGGGGGCGCTATAGAGCTACCATATCACACCCAGTGCCAAATGAGATATCGAATCAAAGAACGTAATATTTCTAGTCTATGAGCCAAGGCTGGTGATTTTTCGAGTATGATAAAACCCTCAAAAATGTGTTCGTAAAATCTAAAAAAACGCAGGAAATGGCTCATAGCTCACTTCCTGTGAGGCAAAAAAATTTCAAAAAAAATTTATGATCCCTACTATGACTCTATAAAATTTCGTGAGAATCCGAGCAACTGCGTTCCAAAATGGCCGCGTGTTTGGTGGCGCTATAGAGCCACCGGGGCATGTTCAAGCAAAAAAATAATAATACTTTGCAATTTTCACCACGACTGACGTGTGGGCAAATTTTTGTGAGTTTTCGAGCATGGCAAAGCCCTCAAAAATGCGTTCTCGCAGCAGAATAAAAAGAAGAAGAAGAAGAAGAAGAATAATAAAAATCCCATCAAAAACAATAGGTTCCTCGCACCTTCGGTGCCAGGACCCGTTCCGGGCCCTGGCACTGGTCGGTGCTCGGGCCCTAATTAAAGCTGCAAGCAGCGTTGAAAGGGCCCTCGCCCCCCCGTGCACATTGGGGTGGCAGCAAGATCTTGATGGCTGCAGGTGTCTATTCAGAGCCATTGGACACAGCTGGACCGCGTACAATGTGGTTTCCTGATGGGGGTGCAAAAATTTTCTGGAGGGCGCTTTGATACCATTTTGACTTGCCTGTGCACAAAATCTACAACACAGTAATCGTAATACGGGGCTCCACGAGTGTTTCGATTTTTGTAAATTTTCCAGCATGTTTAGACTTTCAAAAGAGCAATTCTTTTATAAATATTATTGGGGGCGCTATAGAGCCATTATGCCCCATGTAGTGCCAATTGATGGATGTATTGAAGAGAATAAGACAGTTCTAATTTTTGGATGGTTTTGCAAATTTTGGAGCATTCTGAGGCCTTAAAACGGTATTCGTAAAATTTGACAAAACGCAGGAAATAGCTCATAGCTCTCTTCCTGTTTGTCAAAAAAATTTCAAAAAATTAACAATTGCGGAGAATGACTAATGCAATGATCATATCAAATTTTATGAACTTTCAAGCACTTTTATCTGAACATGGCTATATCTAGAGGGTGTTGTGGAGCCACCTGGCACCTCTCGATATAAAATAACCATATATCTATACTTGGGCGGACAATTTTATCAAGCTTGGAAAGTTTCAGGCAAATCCCACAAAGTATGTGGAATTGAAAGCAACTTCCTGTTTCATGGCAGGACATCAAAATTTGCCGTGACGCCACGGATGCATCGTTCGATGAAATCAAAAAAGCTTCGCAATTTAACGTCAGCAAGGTTTTAAGATATTATATGCCAAATTTTAAGTTGATCGGATAAAATCTCTAGGAGGAGTTCGTTAAAGTACGACACCTGTGAATGGCAAAAAAAATTAAAAAAAGTTGCAATTTCAATTAAAAATGCCAGCCTTCCTGTTGAGTCTAGGTCATGGCATCAAGAGACTTTTTTGTAGGTCTCGGCATATTCCACATGTCTACCGAATTTCATACATGTGGGTTTACCGGGCTGCGAGGGCTGCTTATTTGAAATTTTCCAGGGGGCGCTATAATGCTATTTTTGCCACACCTATTTGTAAATTTTTTATCAGTGTAATAGAAATGATGGTCTTTAAAATTGTACAAAATTTTGTGAGTTTTTGAGCATGCTGAAACCCTCATAAGGGAAATTCTTTTAAAAATTGTATTGGGGGCGCTATAGAGCCATGATGCCTCATTTACTGCCAATTTTTGTTTCAAATTGAAAACAATGTGACAAATAAAATTTTAGCTATGTTTTGCAAGTTTTAGAGTATGCTAAGGCCTTCAAATGTGTGTTCATAAAATTTGGAATAACGCAGGAAATGACTCATAGCTCACTTCCTGTTTGGCTGAAAAATTTAAAAAAAAAAATCAGCACAGCCCAGAAAAACAAATGCAATGATCAGACCAAATTTCATGAACATTCAAGCACTTTTATATCAACATGGCCATGTCAAGAGGGCGCTGTAGAGCCACCTGACCACACCCACTCCAATATCAACATATAGGTATATTTGGAATTAGACTATCATTAACCCTGTAAAGTTTCACGTAAATCTCCCAAAGCATATGCTCATAAAGGCAACTTCCATTTTCATGGCGGAACATCGAAATTTGCCGCGACGCCACGGATACAAAGTTCGATGAATCCAAAAAAGCTTCGCAATTTAACATCGACAACGTCTTTCAATGTCATATGCCAAATTTTAAGTTGATCAGATAAAATCTCTAGGAGGAGTTCGTTAAAGTACGATGCCAGTGAATTGCAAAAAATTTTAAAAAATTGCAAATTCAATTAAAAATGGCGGACTTCCTGTTGAGTCTAGGTCATGGCACCAAAAGACTTTTTTTTAGGTCTTGGCATAGTTCATATGTCCACCAAATTTGGAACATGTAGATTAAACACGCTGCGAGGGCTGCTTCATTGAAATTTTCTAGGTGGCGCTGTAATGCAATTTTGCCACATTTTTCTTCAAACCCTATATCCTAGTAAATAGTAAGACCAGCTTAATAGGCCTGCAAAGTTTTGTGAGTTTTCAAGCATGCTGAGACCCTCAAAAATGCAATTACATATTAGGGGGCGCTATAGAGCTACCATGTCAAACCCAGTGCCAAATGAGATATCAAATCAAAGTATTTAATATTTTTAGTCTATGAGCCAAGTTTGGTGAATTTTCGAGCATAATAAGGCCCTCAAAAATGTGTTCGTAAAATCTGAAAAAACGCAAGAAATGGCTCATAGCTCACTTCCTGTGAGGCAAAAAAATTTCAAAAAAATTTACAAAAAAATTTATGATGACTGCTGAGACCCTGTCAAATTTCATGAGAATCCGAGCAAGTGCGTTCCAAAATGGCCGCGTGTTTGGTGGCGCTATAGAGCCAGTGGGGCATGTCCAAGCACAAAAATAATAATACTTTGCAATTTTCACCACGACTGACGTGTCGGCAAATTTTTGTGAGTTTTCGTGCATGGCAAAGCCCTCAAAAATGCGTTCTCGTAGCAGAATAAAAAGAAGAAGAAGAGGCGGAAGAAGAAGAAGAAGAAGAATAATAATAAAAATCCCATCAAAAACAATAGGTTCCTCGCACCTTCGGTGCCAGGACCCGTTCCGGGCCCTGGCACCGGTCGGTGCTCGGGCCCTAATAAGAAGAAGAAGAAGAAGAAGAATTAAAGCTGCAAGCAGCGTTGAAAGGGCCCTCGCCCCCCTCGCGCACGTTGGGGTGGCAGAAAAATCTTGATGGCTGCAGGTGTCCATTAAGAGCCATTGGGCACTGCTAGACTGTGTGCAATGTGGTTTCCTGAGGGGAGTGCTAAAATTTTCTAGAGGGCGCTACAATACCACTTTGACATACCTGTGAGCAAAATCTACAACAAGGTAATTATAATGTCAAGCTCCATGAGTGTGTTGATTTTTGTAAATTTTCCAGTATGTTTAGACGATCAAAGGAGCAATACTTTTAAATATCTGACTGGGGGCGCTATAGAGCCATTATGCTATATTTAGTGCTCATTGATGGATGACATTGAAGAAAATAAGACATTTATACTGTTTGCTAGGTTTTTTAAGTTTTGGAGCTTTCTAAGGCCTGAAAACATGAGTTCGTAAAATTTTGGAAAAACACAGGAAATAGCTCATAGCTCACTTCCTGTTAATGCAATAAATTTCAAAAAATTAACCATTGCACAGAATGACTAATGGAATGATCACGCCAAATTTCATGAACATTCAAGCACTTTTAACTTAACATGCCCGTATCTAGAGGGCGCTGTGGAGCCACCTGGCCACTCACTATCTAATGTAAGCATATATTTATACTTTGGAGGACAATATTATCAAGCTTGGAAAGTTTCAGGCAAATCGAATGAAGTATGTGGGAGTAAAAGCAATTTCCTGTTTCATGGCAGGACATCAAAATTCGCCGCGACGCCACGGATACACCGTTGCATCAATCCAAAAAATCTTCGCAATTTAACATCAGCAAGGTCTTTAGATATTACTTGCCAAATTTTATGTTGATCGGATAAAATCTCTAGGAGGAGTTCGTTAAAGTACGACGTCTGTGATGGGCAAAAAATTTAAAATATTTGCAAATTCAATTAAAAATGGCGGACTTCCTGTTGAGTCTCGGTGATGGCACCATGAGACTTTTTTTTAGGTCTTGGCATAGTACACATGTTCACCGAATTTAGTTCATGTAGGTTAAACATGCTGCGAGGGCTGCTTCATTGAAATTTTCTGGGTGGCGCTGTAATGCAATTTTGCCACATCCATCTGTAAACCCCATATCCTAGTAAAGAGTATGACCAGCTTAATATGTTAGCAAAGATTTGTGAGTTTTCGAGCATGGTGATGCCCTCAAAAAAGCAATTATGTATTAGGGGGCGCTATAGAGCTACCATGTCTCACCCTTTGCAAAATGAGATATGGAATCAAAGAACTTAATATTTTTTGTCAATAAGCTAAGTTTGGTCTATTTTCAAGTATAAATAGGCCCTCAAAAATGTGTTCGTAAAATCTGAAAAAACGCAGGAAATGGCTCATAGCTCACTTCCTGTGAGGCAAAAAAATTTCAAAAAAATTTTCAAAAAAATTTATTATGACTACTATGACTCTGTAAAATTTCGTGAGAATCCGAGCAAGTGCGTTCCAAAATGGCCGCGTGTTTGGTGGCGCTATAGAGCCACCGGGGCATGTCCAAGCACAAAAATAATAGTATTTTGCAATTTTCACGACGACTGACGTGTGGGCAAATTTTTGTGAGTTTTCGTGCATGGCAAAGCCCTCAAAAATGCGTTCTCGCAGCAGAATAAAAAGAAGAAGAAGAAGAAGAATAAAAATCCCATCAAAAACAATAGGTTCCTTGCACCTTCGGTGCCAGGACCCGTTCCGGGCCCTGGCACCGGTCGGTGCTCGGGCCCTAATTAAAGCTGCAAGCAGCGTTGAAAGGGCCCTCGCGCCCTTCGTGCACGTTGGGGTGGCAGCAAGATCTTGATGGGTGCAGGCGTCCATTCACAGCCATTGGACACTACTGGGCCGCGTACAATGTGGTTTCCTGCGGGGAGTGCAAAAATTTTCTAGAGGGTGCTATGGTACCATTGTGATATGCCAGTGCGCAAAATCTACAACTTAGTAATCGAAATACTGAGCTCCATGAATGTGTTGATGTTTGTAAATTTTCCAGCATGTTTAGACCCTCAAAAGAGCAATTCTTTTATAAATGTGACTGGGGGCGCTATAGAGCCATTATGCCACATTTAGTGCCAAATGATGGATGACATTGAAGAGTATAAAACAATTATTAGTTGTGCAAGGTTTTGCAAGCTTTGGAGTATTCTAAGGCCTTCAAATGTGTGTTCGTGAAATTTGGAAAAACGCAGTAAATAGCTCATCCCTCACTTCTTGTTTGGCCAAAACAATTAGCCATTGCCCGGAATGACTAATGCAATGATCACACCAAATTTCATGAACATTCAAGCACTTTTATCTTAACATGGCCATATCTAGAGGGCGCTGTGGAGCCACCTGGCACCTCCCGATCTAATATTAGCATATATTTATACTTGGGAGGACAATTTTATAAAGTTTGGAAAGTTTCAGTGAAAACCCATGAAGTATGTGGGAGTAGACCCAACTTCCTGTTTAATAGCTGGACATCGAAATTCGCCGCAACGCTACGGATACAAAATTCAATGAATCCAGAAAAGCTTCGCAATTTAACATCAGCAACGTCTTTAGATAGTAATAGCCAAATTTCAAGTTGATCGGATGAAATCTCTAGGAGGAGTTCGATAAAGTACGACACCTGTGAATGGCCAACAATCCAAAAAAGTTTCAATTTCAATTAAAAATGGCGGACTTCCTGTTGAGTCTAGGTCATGGCACCAAGAGACTTTTTTTTAGGTCTCGTCATATTCCACATCTCTACTGAATTTCATTCATGTCGGTTTACCGGGCTGCGAGGGCTGCTTATTTGAAATTTTACAGGGGGCGCTATAAAGATATTTTTGCCATGCCAATATGTAAGTTTTTCATCAGAGTATTATGAATGATGGTCTTTATACATTTACAAAATTTTGTGAGTTTTCGAACATGTTAAGACCCTCAAAAAGGCAATTCTTTTATAAATCTGATTGGGGGCGCTATAGAGCCATTATGCCACATAAGGCTCCAATTGATGGATGACATTGAAGAAAATAAGACAATTATAATTTGTGCAAGGTTTTGCAAGCTTTGGAGTATTCTAAGGCTTTCAAATGTGCGTTCGTAAAATTTGAAAAAACGCAGGAAATAGCTCAAAACTCACTTCCTGTTCGACCAAAAAATGTCAAAAAATTAGTCATTGTCTGCAATGACGAATGCAATGATGACACAAAATTTCATGAACATTCAAGCACTTTTATCTCAACATGGCCGTATCTAGAGGGCGCTGTGGAGCCACCTGACCACTCGCGATCTAATATTAGCATATATTTATACTTAGGCGGACAATTTAATCAAGCCTGTGAAGTTTCGCGCAAATCTCACAAAGCATGTGCGCGTAAAACCAACTTCCTGTTTCATGGCGGAACATCGAAATTTGCCGCAACGTCACAGATACAAAAATCAATGAATCCAAAAAAGCTTCGCAAGTTAACATTGACAAGGTCTTTAGATGTCATATGCGAAATTTTAAGTTTATCGGATAAAATCTCTAGGAGGAGTTCGTTAAAGTACGACGCCTGTGAATGGCAAAAAATCAAAAAAATTTGCAATTTCAATTTAAAATGGCGGACTTCCTGTTGAGTCTAGGTCATTGTACCTAGGGGCTTTTTTTTAGGTCTTGGCATAATCCACATGTTTACCGAATTTCGGACATGTAGGTTAAACACGCTGCGAGGGCTGCTTCATTGAAATATTCTAGGTGGCGCTGTAATGCAATTTCGCCAAATCCATCTGTTAACCTTATAGGCTAGTAATAAAGTATGACAGGCTCAATATGTTTGCAAAATTTAGTGAGTTTTCGAGCATGCTGAGGCCTTCAAAAATGCAATTATGTATTAGGGGGCGCTTTAGAGCCACCATATCACACCCAGTGCCAAATGAGATATTGAATCAAAGAACTTAATATTTTTCGTCTATGAGCCAAGTTTGGTGAGTTTTCGAGTATGATAAGGCCCTAAAAAATGTGTTTGTAAAATCTGAAAAAACGCAGGAAATGGCTCATAGCTCACTTCCTGTGCAGCAAAAAAATTTCAAAAAAATTTACAAAAAAATTTATTGTGACTGCTATGGCCCTATCGAATTTCGTGAGAATCCGAGCAAGTGCCTTCCAAAATGGCCGTGTGTTTGGTGGCACTATAGAGCCACCGGGGCATGTCCCAGCGCAAAAATAAAAATACTTTGTAATTTTCACCACGACTGACGTGTATGCAAATTTTTGTGAGTTTTTGTGCATGGCAAAGCCCTCAAAAATGCGTTCTCGCAGCAGAATAAAAAGAAGAAGAAGAAGAAGAAGAAAAAAAATCCCATCAAAAACAATAGGTTCCTCGCACCTTCGGTGCCAGGACCCGCTCCGGGCCCTGGCACCGGTCGGTGCTCGGGCCCTAATTAAAGCTGCAAGCAGCGTTGAAAGGGCCCTCGCACCCCTCGTGCACAGTGGGGTGGCAGCAAGACCTTGATGGGTGCAGTTGTCCATTAACAGCCATTGGACACTGCTCGCCTGTGTACAATGTGTTTTCCTGATGGGATTGCAAAAATCTTCTGGATGGCGCTATGATACCATTTTGTTATGCCTGTGCGCAAAATCTACAACATAGTTATTGGAATACCGGGCATTATGTGTATGTTGATTTTCGTAAATTTTTAAGCACGCTTCGAGCCCCAAAAAAGCAATTGTTTAAAGAATCTGACTGGGGGCGCTATTGAGCCATTATGCCACATTTAGTCCCAGTTGATGTATCAAATTCAAGGCAATAAGACAATGATAATTTTTGCCACGTTTTTGCAAGTTTTGGACTATTCTAAGGCCTTAATACGTGTATTCGTAAAATTTGGAAAAACGCAGGAAATAGCTCATAGCTCACTTCCTGTTTGGCCAAAAAATTTCAAAAAATTAAGCATTGCCCGGAATGACTAATGCAATGATGACACCAAATTTTATGAACATTCAAGCACTTTTATCTTAACATGGTAGTATCTAGAGGGCGCTGTGGAGCTACATGGCCATTTCTGATCTAATATTAGCATATATTTATACTTGGGAAGACAAGTTTATCAAGTTTGGAAAGTTTTAGACTAATCCCACTAAGTATGTGGGAGTTATACCAACTTCCTGTTTCATGGCGGGACGCCGAAATTCGCCGCAATGCCACGGATACATCGTTCGATATATCCAAAAAAGCTTCGCAATTTCACATCAGCAAGGTCTTAAGATATTATTCGCCAAATTTTGAGTTGATTGGATAAAATCTCTAGGAGGAGTTTGTTAAAGTACGACACCTGCGAATGGCGAAAAATCTAAAAAAGTTGAAATTTCAATTAAAAATGGCAAACTTCCTGTTGGGTCTACGTCATGGCTCCAAGAGACTTTTTTTTAGGTCTCAGGATATTCCACTTGTTCACAGAAGTTGAAACATGCTGATCAACCACGATGCAAGGGCTGCTTATTTGAAATTTTCCAGGGGGCGCTATAATGCCATTTTTGCCACGCCTATATATAAATTTTTTATTATTGTAATAGGAATGATAGGCTTTAGAGTTGTACAAAATTTTGTGAGTTTTTGAGCATGCTGAGACCCTCAAAAGGGCAATTCTTTTAAAAATCTTATTGGGGGAGCAATAGAGCCATTATGTCACATTTACTGCCAAATTTTGTCTCAAATTGAAGACAATCAGACAAATAAAATTTTTGCAAAGTTTTGCAAGTTTTTGAGTATGGTAATACCTCCAAACCTGTGTTCGTAATATTTGGAATAACGCAGGAAATGGCTCATAGCTCACTTCCTGTTTGGTTAAAAAATTTCAAAAAAATAATTACAGTCCAAAAAAACACATGCAATTGTCACGCCAAATTTCATGAACATTCAAGCACCTTTATCTCAACATGGCCGTGTCAAGAGGGCGCTGTGGAGCCACCTGACCACACCCAATCTAATATCAACATATAGGTATACTTGGAAGTAGACTCTTATCAAGCCTGTGAAGTTTCGCGCAAATCTCACAAAGCATGTGCGCGTAAAACCAACTTCCTGTTTCATGGCGGAACATCGAAATTCGCCGCGACGCCACAGATACAAAGTTCGATGAATCCAAAAAAGCTTCGCAATTTAACATCAACCAGGTCTTAAAAAGTCATATGCGAAATTGCAAGTTGATCGGATAAAATCTCTAGGAGGAGTTCGTTAAAGTACGACGCCTGTGAATGGCAAAAAATTAAAAAAAATTGCAAATGCAATTAAAAATGGCGGACTTCCTGTTGAGTCTAGGTCATGGCACCAAGAGACTTTTTTTTAGGTCTTGGCATAGTACACATGTCCACCGAATTTTGTACATGCAGGTTAAACACACTGCGAGGGCTGCTTCATTTAAATTTTCTAGGTGGCGCTGTAATGCAATTTTGCCTTATCCATTCGTAAACCCCACTTTCTAGTAAAAAGTATTACCAGCTTATTATGATTGCAAAGTTTCGTGAGTTTTCGAGCATGCTGATGCCCTCAAAAATGCAATTATGTATTACGGGGCGCGATAGAGCCACCATAACACACCCAGTACCAAATGAGATATTGAATCAAAAAACTTCATATTTTCAATCTATGAGTCAAGTTAGGTGTGTTTTCGAGAAATATAGGGCCCTCAAAAATGTGTTCGTAAAATCTGAAAAAACGCAGGAAATGTCTCGTAGCTCACTTCCTGTGCGGCAAAAAAATTACCAAAAAAATGTATCATGACTGCTATGGCCCAATCGAATTTCGTGAGAATCCGAGCAAGTGCGTTCCAAAATGGCCGCGTGTTTGGTGGCGCTATAGAGCCACCGGGGCATGTCTAAGCACAAAAATAGTAATACTTTGCAATTTTCACCACGACTTACGTGTGGGCAAATTTTTGTGAGTTTTTGTGCATGGCAAAGCCCTCAAAAATGCGTTCTCGCAGCAGAATAAAAAGAAGAAGAAGAAGAAGAATAATAATAATAATAATAATAATAATAATAAAAATCCCATCAAAAACAATAGGTTCCTCGCACCTTCGGTACCGGTCGGTGCTCGGGCCCTAATAATAATAATAATAATTGAAGCTGCAAGCAGCGTTGAAAGGGCCCTCGCCCCCCTCGCGCACGTTGGGGTGGCAGAAAAATCTTGATGGCTGCAGGTGTCCATTAAGAGCCATTGGGCACTGCTAGACTGTGTGCAATGTGGTTTCCTGAGGGGAGTGCTAAAATTTTCTAGAGGGCGCTTCAATACCACTTTGACATACCTGTGTGCAAAATCTACAAGAAGGTAATTGTAATGTCAAGCTCCATGAGTGTGTTGATTTTTGTAAATTTTCCAGTATGTTTAGACGATCAAAGGAGCAATACTTTTAAATATCTGACTGGGGGCGCTATAGAGCCATTATGCTATATTTAGTGCTCATTGATGGATGACATTGAAGAAAATAAGACATTTATACTGTTTGCTAGGTTTTTAAAGTTTTGGAGCTTTCTAAGGCCTGAAAACATGAGTTCGTAAAATTTTGGAAAAACACAGGAAATAGCTCATAGCTCACTTCCTGTTTATGCAATACATTTCAAAAAATTAACCATTGCACAGAATGACTAATGGAATGATCACGCCAAATTTCATGAACATTCAAGCACTTTTAACTTAACATGCCTATATCTAGAGGGCACTGTGGAGCCACCTGGCCACTCACTATATAATATTAGCATATATTTATACTTTGGAGGACAATATTATCAAGTTTGGAAAGTTTCAGGCAAATCGAATGAAGTATGTGGGAGTAAAAGCAATTTCCTGTTTCATGGCGGGACATCAAAATTCGCTGCGACGCCACGGATACACCGTTGCATCAATCCAAAAAAGCTTCGCAATTTAACATCAGCAAGGTCTTTAGATATTACTTGCCAAATTTTATGTTGATCGAATAAAATCTCTAGGAGGAGTTTGTTAAAGTACGACACCTGTGAATGGCGGAAAATCCAAAAAATTTGCAATTTCAATTAAAATTGGCGGACTTCCTGTTGAGTCTAGGTGATGGCACCAAGAGACTTTTTTTTAGGTCTCGGCATATTCCACATGTCTACCGAATTTCATACATGTGGGTTTACCGGGCTGCGAGGGCTGCTTATTTGAAATTTTCCAGGGGGCGCTATAATGCCATTTTTGCCACACCTATTTGTAAATTTTTTATCAGTGTAATAGGAATGATGGTCTTTAAAATTGTACAAAATTTTGTGAGTTTTTGAGCATGCTGAAACCCTCAAAAGGGAAATTCTTTTAAAAATCGTATTGGGGGCGCTATAGAGCCATGATGCCTCATTTACTGCCAATTTTTGCCTCAAATTGAAGACAATGTGACAAATAAAATTTTAGCTAAGTTTTGCAAGTTTTCGAGTATGCTAAGGCCTTCAAATGTGTGTTCATAAAATTTGGAATAACGCAGGAAATGACTCATAGCTCACTTCCTGTTTGGCTGAAAAATTTTAAAAAAATCAGCACAGCCCAGAAAAACAAATGCAATGATCAAACCAAATTTCATGAACATTCAAGCACTTTTATATCAACATGGCCGTGTCAAGATCTTGATGGCTGCAAGTGTCCATTCAGAGCCATTGGACACTGCTGGACCGCGTACAATGTGGTTTCCTGATGGGAGCGCAAAAATTTTCTGGAGGGCGCTATGATACCATTTTGACTTGCCCGTGCGCAAAATATACAGCACGGTAATTGTAATACAGGGCTCCATGAGTGTGATGATTTTTGTAAATTTTCCAGCATGTTTTGACTTTCAAAAGAGCAATTCTCTTATAAATATTATTGGGGGCATTATAGAGCCATTTTGCCCCATTTAGTGCCAATTGATGGATGAATTGAAGACTGTAAGACATTTCTAATTTTTGCAAGGTTTTGCAAGTTTTGGAGCGTTCAAAGGCCTTAAAACGTTTGTTCATCAAATTTGGAAAAAAACAGGAAATAGCTCATAGCTCAATTCCTGTTTGGCCAAAAAAAAAATAAATAAATTATATATTGGCTGGAATGACTAATGCAATGATCTGACCGAATTTCATGAACATTGAAGCACTTTTATCTTAACATGGCTGTATCTAGAGGGCGCTGTGGAGCCTCTTGGCCACTCCCGATGTAACATTAGCATATACTTATATTTGGGAGGACAATTTTATCAAGCTTGGAAAGTTTCAGGCAAATCCCATGAAGTATGTGGGAGTAAAATCAACTTCCTGTTTCATGGCAGGACATCAAAATTCGCCGCAATGCCACGGATACATCGTTTGATAAATCCAGAAAAGCTTCACAATTTATCATTTGCAACGTCTTGAGAAAATATTCACCAAATTTTAAGTTGATCGGATCAAATCTCTGGGAGGAGTTTGTTAAAGTACGACACCTGCGAATGGCGAAAAATCTAAAAAAGTTGAAATTTCAATTAAAAATGGCGAACTTCCTGTTTGGTCTTGGTCATGGCACCAAGAGACTTTTTTTGAGGTCTCAGGATATTCCACATGTCCACCGAATTTCGTACATGCAGGTCAACCACAATGCGAGGGCTGCTTATTTGAAATTTTCCAGGGGGCGCTATAGTGCCATTTTTGCCAACTCTATATATATTTTTTTATCATTGTAATAGGAATATTGGTTTTCAGAATGGTACAAAATTTTGTGAGTTTTTGAGCATGCTGAGACCCTCAAAAGGGCAATTCATTTAAAAATCTGATTGGGGGCGCTATAGAGCCATTATGCCACATTTACTGCCAATTTCTGTCTCAAATTGAAGACAATCAGACAATAATAATTTTTGCAAAGTTTTGCAAGTTTTCAAGTCTGCTAAAGCCTTCAAACGTGTGTTCGTAAAATTTGGAATAACGCAGGAAATGGCTCATAGCTCACTTCCTGTTTGGCCGAAAAATTTCAAAAAATAAGCATAGCCCAAAAAAACAAATGTAATGATCAGATTAAATTTCATGAACATTCAAGCACTTTAAACTCAACTTGGCCGTGTCAAGAGGGCGCTGTGGAGCCACTTGACCACACCCAATCCAAAATCAACATATAGGTATATTTGGAAGTCGACTCTTATTAAGCCTGTAAGGTTTCGGGCAAATCTCACAAAGCATATGCGCATAAAATCAACTTCCTGTTTCATGGCGGAACATCAAAATTCGCCGCGACGCCACGGATTCAAAGTTCGATGAATCCAAAAAAGCTTCGCAATTTAACATCAACAAGGTCTTTAGATGTCATATTCAAAATTTTAAGTTGATCGGATAAAATCTCTAGGAGGAGTTCGTTAAAGAACGACGCCTGTGAATGGCAAAAAATTTAAAAAATGTGCAAATTCAATTAAAAATGGCGGACTTCCTGTTCAGTTTAGGGCATGGCACCATGAGACTTTTTTTTAGGTCTTGGCATAGTACACATGTCCACCGAATTTTGTACATGTAGGTTAAACACGCTGCGAGGGCTGCTTCATTGAAATTTTCCAGGTGGCGCTGTAATGCAATTTTGTCACATCCATCTGTAAACCTTATATCCTAGTAAAGAGTATGACCAGCTTAATATGTTTGCAAAGTTTTGTGAGTTTTTGAGCATGCTGATGCCCTGAAAAATGCAATTATGTATTAGGGGGCGCTATAGAGCTACCATGTCACACTTAGTGCCAAATGAGATATCGAATTAAAGAACTTAATATTTCTAGTCTATGAGCGAAGTTTGGTGAAATTTCAAGTCTGATAAGGCCCTCAAAAATGTGTTCGTAAAATCTGAAAAAACGCAGGAAATGGCTCATAGCTCACTTCCTGTGAGGCAAAAAAATTTCAAAAAAATTTACAAAAAAATTTATGATGACGACTATGACCCTATCAAATTTCGTGAGAATCCGAGAATACTTTGCAATTTTCACCACGACTGACGTGTGGGCAAATTTTTGTGAGTTTTCGTGCATGGCAAAGCCCTCAAAAATGCGTTCTCGCAGCAGAATAAAAAGAAGAAGAAGAAGAAGAATAATAAAAATCCCATCAAAAACAATAGGTTCCTCGCACCGGTCGGTGCTCGGGCCCTAATAATTAAAGCTGCAAGCAGCGTTGAAAGGGCCCTCGCCCCCTTCGTGCACGTTGGGGTGGCAGCAAGATCTTGATGGGTGCAGGTGTCCATTCACAGCCAATGGACACTGCTGGACTACATACAATGTGGTATCCTGAGGGGAGTGCTAAAATTTTCTAGAGGACGCTATGGTACCATTTTGACATGCCTGTGCACAATCTACAACCGAGTAATCGTAATACCGAGCTCCATGAGTGTGTTGATATTTGTTAATTTTCCAGCATGTTTAGACCTTCAGAAGAGCAATTCTTCTATATATCTGATTGGAGGCGCTGAAGAGCCATTATGCAACATTTTGTGCCAATTTATGGATGACTTTGAAGAGAAGAAGACATTTATAATTTGTGGGGTTTTGCAAGTTTTGGAGCATTCCAAGGCCTTTAAACGTGTTTTCGTAAAATTTGGAAAAACACAGGAAATAGCTCATAGCTCACTTCCTGTTTGGCCAAAAATTTTTAGAAAATTAACCATTGCCCGGAATGACTAATGCAATGATCACACCAAATTTCATGAACTTTCAAGCACTTTTATCTTAACATGGCCATATCTAAAGGGCGCTGTGGAGCCACCTGGCACCTCCTGATCCAATATCGGCATTTATTTATATTTGGGAGTACACTTTTATGAAGCTTGGAAAGCTTGGTTTCAGGCAAATCCCACCAAGTATGTTGGAGTAAAACCAACTTCCTGTTTCATGGCGCAACATCGAAATTCGCCGCGTCGCCTTGGATTCATCGTTCAATGAATCCAAAAAAGCTTCGCAATTTAACATCGGCAATGTCTCGTAATATCAGTTGCCAAATTGTAAGTTGATCGGATAAAACCTCTCGGAGGAGTTCGTTAAAGTACGACACTTGTGAATGGCGAAAAATCCAAAAAAGTTGCAATTTCAATTAAAAATGGCGGACTTCCTGCTGAGTCTAGGTCATGGCACCAAGAGACTTTTTTTCAGGTCTCAGCATATTCCACATGTATACCAAATTTCATAGATGTAGGTTTACCGGGCTGCGAGGGCTGCTTATTTGAAATTTTCCAGGGGGCGCTATAATTAAATTTTTGGCATGCCTATAAGTAAGTTTCTTGTCAAAGTAATACAAATGATGGTCTTTATACATTGAAAGAATTTTGTGAGTTTTTGAACATGGTGAGACCCTTAAAAGGGCAATTCTTTCAAAAATCTGATTGGGGGCGCTAAAGAGCCATTGTGCCTAATTTAGTGTAAATTGATAAATAAAATTGAAGACAATAAGGCAATTAAAATTTGTGCAACTTTTTGCAAGATTTCGAGTATTCTAAGGCTTCCAAACATGTGTTTCTAAAATTTGGAAAAACACAAGAAATGGCTCATAGCTCACTTCCTGTTTGGCCAAAAAATTTCAAAAAAATTATCATTCCCTGACATGAAACATGCAATGATCACACTAAATTTCATGAACAATCAAGCACTTTTATCTCAATATGGCCGTGTCAAGAGGGCGCTGTGGAGCCACCTGACCACACCCAATCTAATATCAACATATAGGTATACTTGAAAGTAGACTCTTATCAAGCCTTTGAAGTTTCGCGCAAATCTCACAAAGCATGTGCGCGTAAAACCAATTACCTGTTTCAGGGCGGAACATCGAAATTCGCGGCGACGCCACAGATACACAGTTCGATTGATACAAAAAAGCTTCGCAATTTAACATCGACAAGGTCTTTAGACGTCATATGCGAAATTTTAAGTTGATCGGATAAAATCTCTAGGAGGAGTTCGTTAAAGTACGACACCTGCGAATGGCGAAAAATCTAAAAACTTTGAAATTTCAATTAAAAATGGTGAACTTCCTGTTGGGTCTAAGTCATGGCTCCAAGAAACTTTTTTTTAGGTCTCAAGATATTCCACATGTCCACCGAAGTTCATATATGCAGGTCAACCACGATGCAAGGGCTGCTTATTTGAAATTTTCCAGGGGGCGCTATAATGCCATTTATGCCTTTATGTAAATTTTTTATCAGTGTAATAGGAATGATGGTCTTTAGAATTGTACAAAATTTTGTGAGTTTTTGAGCATGTTGAGACCCTCAAAAGGGCAATTCTTTCGAAAATCTGATTGGGGGCGCTATAGGGCCATTATGCCACAGTTACTGCCAATTTCTGCCTCAAATTGAAGACAATCAGACATATATGATTTGTGCAAAGTTTTGCAAGTTTTCGAGTATGCTAAGGCCTTCAAACGTGTGTTCGCAAAATTTGGAATAACGCAGGAAATTGCTCATAGCTCACTTCCTGTTTGGCCGAAAAATTTCAAAAAAATAGGCATAGCCCCAAAAAACAAATGTAATGATCAGACCAAATTTCATGAACATTCAAGCACTTTTAACTCAACATGTCCGTGGCAAAGGGCGCTGTGGAGCCACCTGACCACACCCAATCCAATATGAAAATAAAGGTATGTTAAGAAGTCGACTCTTATGAAGCCTGTAAAGTTTCGGGCAAATTTCACAAAGCATACGCGCATAAAACCAACTTCCTGTTTTGTGGCGGAACATCGAAATTCGCCGCGACGCCACGGATACAAAGTTAGATGAAACCAAAAAAGCTGCGCAATTTAACATTGACAACAGAGGCGTTACCAGGATACCAAGCTTGGGTGGGCATATGTCCTCTTTGGGGGGGGCAAAAAAAAGGAGCCTCTAAATCGCTGTAAAATAAATAAGGCATCCATATATATATATATATATATATATATGTATATATATATATATATATATATATATATATATATAGTGGCGGCTGGAGAACTGGCGATAGGGGAGGGACATTAACATGTGTGGTCAGTTTTCATTAATTATGCACACTAGGGTTATGCCAATCGTGAACCGCGATTTTTTTAAGGCGTAGCACCACTACCGGCTGCCATGGGGCGAACATCCAAGCTTTCTCTTTTCCTTCATTAAACCCATCGCAATGCGAAACATCAAAGGGCATGTGAAATGCTTCCGGAAAAAAACTTGACTGACATCAGTACTTTTCGGCTACATGCTGCATGGAGCCAAGTAAAGGACTACAGAATTAGTTAACTCCTATTAAGCAATTAGGCAACTCTCAGAAAAAACAAACCTATTCCCATTTACTTTGTTTGATTGGCAATCAAATTGTGGATTCGTTTACTCTTTAAGTTGAATGAGTAGAGCTGTTGAGACAGCATGTTTGATTGATGCATTGCGAAATTTAAATGGCCATAGAACAGCATATTTTCATGAACGCGATTCTCATTGAAGCGATTTCGTGCAACTGATCATTTATATCTCACATTCACGTTTCATCCGCTTTTGGGGAAGACAAAGATTTTTTCTAATATTTCAAGCTGCCATTCTTTCAATCTAACACCGTAGCCCAGTTAGGTTTGTCTGCTTGTCACCATCACATCTTATTCGTTACACGCCACTGAAATTGTTTGATTGTTATTGAGGCCAAGTACACGGGAGCGGATTTAGGGAAGGGCGGCGGAGCACCTGGAATTTGCGAAATCTAAACTCGGTCTTCTTCCTGACAGCATTTCGAATCGTTTTAAGTCGCTTCATGTGCGTATGTTTAAAGAAATAAAACGCGACTGCCTACAAGCCTCATGACTGTAAATGGTCTCATCACACTGAAAAAAAAATCCTCGTTCAACATCGCCACATCCCAACTCAGCATTTCATCTCTCGTTGAGGTATATTTAGGAGATCTAGAATGATAAAAATAAAGAGATTTGTTATAAAAGCGCCCTGGAATTTAAGCGTCTAGGAAAATACACAAAGTGGAAAACCTTCAGAAAATCGAATGAAACACAAATGTGAGATAAATGATCAGTCGCACGAAATGGCGAGGCAATGACATCTTGCTCATGCAAATCTGCTGTTCTACGGCCATTTAAATTTCGAAATGCATCAAACATGTTGTCTTTATTAACAGCTCTACTCATTCAACTAAGCGAGTAAACGAATCCACCATTTGATTGCCAATCAAGCAAAGTAAACGGGAACACGTTTCTGAAGTCCTTTAGGCTACTTGGCACCGTGCAGCATGTCGCCGAAAAATAATTACGCCAGTCAAGTTTTCTTCCCGAAGTGCTTAAGATACAGAATTATAGTTGCAACAACCCCAGTGAGTGACTAGCAACTCCAGACTAGCTGCTGGCGAGCTGCCTGGGCTCACTCGGTAGCCAACTCGGCTTATAACCACACAAGTCAAAACAGATGACAAACTAAAGATGGCTGTCTGTGAGAATGGGAGGGTCATAATAATTCCAAAGTGCCCGTTGGTTTCACAGCAAAATAGACTGGCGAAAGAATCCACCAATCACACATAGTGATAGATAAATGAAGCAAACGTAAAGCTCACTCTAAATGGCTGTCTATTTCCGGCTGTGAATCGGTTAAATATCGCGTGTTTGCGGTCAAATTGAAGTAAATCAGTTTTTTATCTTGAGTTTTCATTGGGGGGGGCAGAGCTTTTCTCAGGGTGGGCACTGCCCACCCCATGCCCCCCCTTGGTAACGCCCCTGATTGACAAGGTCTTTAGATGTCATATGCAAAGTTTTAAGTTGATCGGATAAAATCTCTAGGAGGAGTTCGTTAAAGTACGACGCCTGTGAATGGCAAAAAATTTAAAAAATTTGCAAATTCAATTAAAAATGGCGGAATTCCTGTTAAGTCTAGGTGATGGCACCAAGTAACTTTTTTTTAGGTCTTGGCATAGTACACATGTCCACCGAATTTTTTACATGTAGGTTAAACACGCTGCGAGGGCTGCTTCATTGAAATTTTCTAGGTGGCGCTGTAATGCAATTTTGCCACATCCATCTGTAAACCCTATATCCTAGTAAAGAGTAGGACCAGCTTAATATGTTTGCAAAGTTTTGTGAGTTTTCAAGCATGTTGATGCCCTCAAAAATGCAATTATGTATTAGGGGGTGCTATAGAGCTACCATGTCTCACCCACTGCCAAATGAGATATCAAATTAAAGAACTTAATATTTTTAGTCAATGAGCCAAGTTTGGTCTGTTTTCGAGTATGATAAGGCCCTCAAAAATGTGTCCGTAAAATCTGAAAAAACGCAGGAAATGGCTCATAGCTCACTTCCTGTGAGGTAAAAAAATGTCAAAAAAATTGACAAAAAAAATATATGATGCCTACTATAACCCTATTCAATTTCGTGAGAATCCAAGCAAGTTCGTTCCAAAATGGCCGTGTGTTTGGTGGCGCTATAGAGCCACCGGGGCATGTCCAAGCACAAAATTAATAATACTTTGCAATTTTCACCACGACTGACGTGTGGGCAAATTTTTGTGAGTTTTCGTGCATGGCAAAGGCTTCAAAAATGCGTTCTCGCAGCAGAATAAAAAGAAGAAGAAGAAGAAGAATAATAATAATTAAAGCTGCAAGCAGCGTTGGGACGGGTCCTCGCCCACCCGCGCATGTCGAAACGGGGGCGAGACGCCCACCCGGCATGTCGAAAGGGGGGCGAGACGCGTTCGAGCGATGTCGAGCATTGTGATTCGTTGGACAGTACGAGATAGTGGGAAATCTTTTATGTTGAGTTGAGTGCAAACCCCTTCACTGCAAGAGATTTTTGGTTTGAATAATGGAGCCATGAGCCATGGAACCTGGCCAAAGTATCTGAAGCACATTTAATCACTGGTGTGTATTGTGAAATCTTCCCCCATGCATGAACTTAGTGAAGGGAGATGATCCGTGGGCTCCAACAGCCACCCGGTGGACAATTGTGTAGTAGCACACAGAAATACATGGAAATCAATAAAAATCAAGAAATTAATAAATGCTTCTCCTACGTAAATCCTAGAAAGCTGAAATTTTGGGAGCATGTTCCCTGAAGACAGACAAAAGTTTCATACGCTGCAACTTATGGTGAATTCAGAAGTGCGTCACTCTATATTTTTCAAAATATGAATATTCATAATATATTCTTATCTCAAGAAATATTCATAGAAATTGTTCCATGCTTGGCAGTTGGTCTGTACACATGGAGCTTATGAAGTCTACCAAAGGACATTTTGATACGATCAACGGTTTGTCCACAGTAAGAAATTATGTGGTACTGTACAGCATATTATAAACATAACATTTTTTATTTCAAAAAGTCTTCATTGGATTTTCACGAAATCAAGTGACACTTTAGTGCATAGTACAGCAATGATGTGTGATTTTTTATTTAATTTTAGGACATTGCGACAAGCCGTGATGAAAGCAAAAGTGTAATTTTGGTGTATTTAGATGGCGCTAGAGAGCCATTTTGTGTCTTTGGTGGAGAATTTTGAAATGAGAAACATGATTGAAGCCATTATGAATTAACTGCAAAATTTGGTTTGTTTTTGAGCATGTTTAAGGGGTCAAATTAAGGTTGGCAGTTGCGTACGCATCGAGAAAAGGCAGTCAAAGTGGCTGGGGACCCCAACTTTGACGCCTCATAAAATCCGAACCGTAGGACTTTTGACGAAGTTTTACACAATATTTAATCTTCATAGTTTGCTTTGTCATCTATTAGCATTTGGGGTTGATACGATGAACGCCCTAGGAGGAGTTCGCGTTTGTTCGAGGGCAAATTTTGGCCAAATTTAGGGGAAAATGCAAATTTTGATATGCAAATTGCGGACTTCCTGTTTGATTTAGGTAATAGGTGTCGATTGTTCATTTTTAGGCCTTGATGAGATGAACAATATAGTGTTGGTTGCATCTCTCTATGACTTTCCTACCGGGCGTGGTGGCCCTCTAAAGGCCAAAAAAATGATTCTGGGTGGCGCTAGAGAGCCGTTTTGTGACCTATAGGGATAATTGTTTCATTTTATCAAATTTTTCGCCAGACCTGAGGAGTGTACCAATTTTGGTGAGTTTTTGAGCATGTTTAGGGGGTCAAATTTGAGCTCAAAGAGGCGGCGGAAGAAACAAAGAAAGAATAATAAGAAACACGAGAAGAACAATAGGGTCCTCTCCAAGGCCCTGCAGGCCTGGAGGCTCGGACCCTAATAATAATAATAAAAATCCCATCAAAAACAATAGGTTCCTGGCACCGGTCGGTCCTCGGGCCCTAATTAAAGCTGCAAGCAGCGTTGAAAGGGCCCTCGCCCACCTCGTGCACGTTGGGGTGGCAGCAAGATCTTGATGGGTGCAGGTGTCCATTAAGAGCCATTGAGCACTGCTAGACTGTGTGCATTGTGGTTTCCTGAGGGGAGTGCAAAAATGTTCTAGAGGGCGCTACGATACCATTTTGACATGCCTGTGTGCAAAATCTACAACAAGGTAATCGTAATGTCAGGCTCCATGAGTGTGTTGATTTTTGTAAATTTTCCAATATGTTTCGACGATCAAAGAGGCAATACTTTTAAATATCTGACTGGGGGCGCTATAGAGCCATTATGCCATATTTAATGCCAATTGATGGATGACATTGAAGAGAATAAGACATTTATACTGTTTGCTAGGTTTTTTAAGTTTTGGAGCATTCTAAGGCCTGAAAACATGAGTTCGAAAAATTTGGAAAAACGCAGGAAATAGCTCATATCTCACTTCCTGTTTATGCAATAATTTTCAAAAAATTAACCATTGCCCAGAATGACTAATGCAATGATCACCCCAAATTTCATGAACATTCAAGCACTTTTAACTTAACATGGCCGTATCTAGAGGGCGCTGTGGAGCCACCTGGCCACTCCCTATCTAATATTAGCATATAGTTATACTTTGGAGGAAAATATTATCAAGCTTGGAAACTTTCAGGCAAATCGAACGAAGTATGTGGGAGTAAAAGCAATTTCCTGTTTCATGGCGGAATATCGAAATTTGCCGCAACGCCACTGATACAAAGTTCGATGAATCCAAAAAGGCTTCGCAATTTAACATCGACAAGGTCTTATGATGTCATATGCAAAATTTTAAGTTGATCGGATAAAATCTCTAGGAGGAGTTCGTTAAAGTACGACGCCTGTGAATGGCAAAAAATTTAAAAAAGTTGCAAATTCAATTAAAAATGGCGAACTTCCTGGTTTAGTCTAGGTCATGTCACCAAGAGACTTTTTTTTAGGTCTTGGCATAGTACAGATGTCCACCGAAGTTTGTACATGTAGGTTAAACACGCTGCGAGGGCTGCTTCATTGAAATTTTCTAGGTGGCGCTGTAATGCAATTTTGCCACATCTATCTGTAAAACCTATATTCTAGTAAAGAGTATGACCAGTTTAATATGTTTGCTAAGTTTCGTGAGTTTTCGAGCATGTTGAGGCCCTCAAAAATGCAATTATGTATTAGGGGGCGCTATAGAGCTACCATGTCACACCCACTGCCAACTGAGATATTGAATGAAAGAACTTTATACTTTTAGTCAATGAGCCAAGTTTGGTGAGTTTTCGAGTATGATAAGGCCCTCAAAAATGTGTTCGTAAAATCTGAAAAAACGCAGGAAATGGCTCATAGTTCACTTCCTGTGAGGCAAAAAAATAAAAAAAAAATTTATTATGACTACTATGAACCCATCAAATTTCGTGAGAATCCGAGCAAGTGAGTTCCAAAATGGCCGTGTGTTTGGTGGCGCTATAGAGCCACTGGGGCATGTCCAAGCAGAAAATTAATGATACTTTGTCATTTTCGCCACGACTGGCGGGTGGGCAAATTTTTGTGAGTTTTCGTGCATGGCAAAGCCCTCAAAAATGCGTTCTCGCAGCAGAATAAAAAGAAGAAGAAGAATTAAAGCTGCAAGCAGCGTTGAAAGGGCCCTCGCACCCCTCGTGCACGTTGGGGAAGCAGCAAGATCTTAATGGGTGCAGGTGTCCATTCAGAGCCATTGGACACTGCTCGACTGTGTACAATGTGGTTTCCTGAGGGGAGTGCAAAAATTTTCCGCAGGGCGCTATGATACCATTTTGACATGCCTTTGCGCAGAATCTACAACATAATAATCGTAATACCGGGCTACATGAGTGTGTTAATTTTTGTAAATTTTCCAGCATGTTTAGACCTTCAAAAGAGCAATTCTTTTGTAAATCTGATTGGGGGCGCTATAGAGCCATTATGGCACATTTAGTGTAAATTGATGGATGACATTCCAGAGAGTGAGACATTTATAATTTCTACAAGGTTTTGCAAGTTTAGGAGCTTTCTAAGGCCTTAAAAAGTGTGTTCGTAAAATTTGGAAAAACGCAGGAAATAGCTCATAGCTCACTTCCTGTTTGGCGAAAAAATTTCTTAAAATTAATTATTGCCCGGAATGACGAAGGCAATGATCACACCAAATTTCAAGAACACTCAAGCACTTTTATTTTAACAATATTAATAACAATATTAATACTTGGGAGGACAATTTTATCAGGCTTGGAAAGTTTCAGGCAAATACCACAAAGTATGTGGGAGTAAAACCAACTTCCTGTTTCATGGCGGGACATTGAAATTCGCCGCGCCGCCACGGGTACTTCGTTCGATGAATCCAAATACGCTTCGCAATTTAACATTGGCAAGGTCTTTCGATATTCCTCGCCAAATTTTTAGTTGATCGGATAAAATCTCTAGGAGGAGTTCGTTAAAGTACGATGCCTCTGAATGGGAAAAAATCCAAAAAAGTTGCAATTTCAATTAAAAATGGCAGACTTCCTGTTGAGTCTAGTTCATGGCACCAGGAGACTTTTTTTTAGGTCTCAGGATATTCCACATGTCCACTGAACTTCATACATTCAGGTCAACCATGATGCGAGGGCTGCTTATTTGAAATTTTCCAGGGGGCGCTATAATGACATTTTTGCCACGCCTATATATAAATTTTTTATTATTGTTACAGGGATGATAGGCTTTAGACTAGTTCAAAATTTTGTGAGTTTTTGAGCATGTTGAGGCCCTCAAAAATGCAATTATGTATTAGAGGGCGCTATAGAGCCACCATGTCACACCCAGTGCCAAATGAGATATCGAATGAAAGAAGTTAATACTTTTAGTCAATGAGCCAAGTTTGGTGTGTTTTCGAGTATGATAAGGCCCTCAAAAATGTGTTCGTAAAATCTGAAAAAACACAGAAAATGGCTCATAGCTCACTTCCTGTGCGGTAAAAAAATGACCCTATTGAATTTCGTGAGAATCCGAGCAAGTGCGTTCCAAAATGGCCGCGTGTTTGGTGGCGCTATAGAGCCACTGGGGCATGTCCAAGCACAAAAATAATAATACTTTGCAATTTTCACCATGACTGACGTGTCGGCCAATTTTTGTGAGTTTTCGTGCATGGCAAAGCCCTCAAAAATGCGTTCTCGCAGAAGAAGAAGAAGAAGAAGAAGAAGAAGAAGAAGAAGAAGAAGAAGAAGAAGAAGAAGAAGAAGAAGAAGAAGAAGAAGAAGAAGAAGAAGAAGAAGAAGAAGAAGAAAAAGAAAATCCCATCAAAAACAATAGGTTCCTCGCACCTTTGCTGCCCGGACCCGTTCCGGGCCCTGGCACCGGTCGGTGCTCGGGCCCTAATAAAAATAAAATGCGAAAACAAGAGGCTTTCAGCCCTATGAGCTTGAACCCCTAATAAAAAGCGAAAACAATAGGGTTTTAGCCCTACGGGCTTGAACCCCTAATAAACAGCATGATTTCAATAGGGTTCTCTGCGGACGACTTGCTGTCGTTGCTCGGGCCCTAAAAAAATAATAAACAGCATGATTTCAATAGGGTCCTCCGCGGATGACTTGCAGTCGTCGCTTGGGCCATAATAATAATAATAAACAGCACAATTTCAATAGGCTCCTCTGCAGATGACTTGCAGTCATCTCTAGGGCCCTAATTAAAGCTGCAAGTAGCTGTGATCGGGCCTTCCCACTCATGCACAACCGCGGGGGGCCTGCAGCAGGCAAGTGCCGCGGTGTGAAGCGAGAAGAGCGAAAAAATCAGAAGGAGAAACAAAACGCTATGTTTAATTCATCCACTAGGTGGCGCAACGAGTTTAACCAGATGTAGGCAGGTGCGTGCAAGGAAGGACCCTCATCACACGTGTAATTTTGAACGAATCGGACAAAGCACAATGGAGCTATGACAAGTTGATATTTCATCCACCAGGGGGCGCTCAGTGCATAACCACACATGGGCAGGTGCATTCAGGGGCAGACCCTCAGCACAAATGTGAAGTTTCCAGCAAATAGGCCAATGTCAATGTAAAATATGGCATTTCCTGTTTCCACAAGGGGGCGCCATGAAGGGGATTGCCTACGAGCATATGGAGGCGTTCAGGGTGGGGCTCTTATCATTACAGGAATTTTGAGGTCGTTTGGATGAAGTTTGAGGGAGAGAGAACTGCTTGAATTTGCATGGCGAGGCATCAGAAATGGGGACGCCATAGCGCTCATGCCCATTGACCTACAGACATGCAGAGCTCAACTTTAGATCAGCCTAGTCTCTTGATGATCTGTAATAAATCTTTGGTTGATAGGACAAAATGTGTAGTTGGAGTTCGTTAAAATGCAATGTGTGGAAATCAGGCCAAAATGACACGTTAAAATCAAAATGGCCAACTTCCTGTTTGAAGTAGACCAATGTTCCCAGAGACTTTTTTGTGCGTCTTAGGAACATACACTTGTGTACCAATTTTCATCTTCCTATTCCAAAAAACCCCTTTGGGGAGGGGTTTTTCAAAATTTCAAGGGGGCGCTATAGAGGCATTTTGCTCTCCCTGTGGGCGACGCCCCTATCAGATGTCAGAGCTCGCCACATTTGACCTGTGTATTAATTTTCATGATGATACGAGTTCATTAAAGACATCAACAACCCAAACTTATTTTCATGGCAAGGGATCGATAGCTTCACTTATTTGTTCTGCATCTGCATATTATAGAAGTGGAGTGAAGTTGATGGGTTCAACTATGTGTCATCAGTACAAGTGAAAGTAAAAACTGGACACTTCCTGTTACCACCGGGGGGCGCTTAGTGAAGTAGGAATTTAATATTTCGGGACGTTCAGGTCGGAGCCCTCATCATGTCCATAAAGTTTGAAGCTGCTTCAAACAAGTATCTGGGCGTGAGAGCCGTTGGAAAATGGATGGCGAAATCATGAAATGTCGCCAAAGTTTGTCACGCCCTAGCTGCCACACCCTTTGACCTACAGACATGCAGTGCACAACTTTAGATCTGCATGGGATCTTGATGATCTGTACCAAATGTGAAGTCGTCTGGGTGAAATCCCCAGGCAGGGCTCTAAATTAGCATATGCGACCAAAATTCACACTGTGCGATCTTTGAATTAAAATATTCGCACCTGTGCGACCGCTTTTTCCCCCAATTAAACGCCTCTTTTCGGGTACGTTTGGTAGCAGCTTAAATAGAGATGGGCGTATGTCTTGCAGCAGTCAGTGCATGAATCTACTAGACATACCGCAGCCTGGTGCTCCGGTAGCGATGTTACGAATCGTACTATACATTCGGGAAAATTATGAATATTAATGAGCAACCAATACCTGATTAGCCGAAGGTCCGTACACTATCATGTGACGTAGGCGCTATTCGTAGCTGTCATTCTTGCCCGCTTCTAGCACAAGTTGTATGGCAAGCCGTTTAAGCTTTAATTCATTTTTGGTGGATATCACAAATTAAATTACAACTAGTTAGAATTCAAATTCCTGATATCACTAATTTTATTCTAACTAGTTGTAATTTTTATTTCTGATAACAGGAATTCAATTTTAACATGTTAAATTGGCAATTTCTGATATCAAGAATTCAATTTTAACATGTTACAGTTACAATTTCTGATATCAGGAATTCAATTCTAACTAGTTAGATTAACAACGTTTCTCTCATTCATTTCAATGGGAGCTGGAATATCTGATATCAGAAATTCATTTCTAACTAGTTTGAATTCGAATTATTGATTTCAGGAATTCAATTTTAACTAGTTAAAATAACCATTTCTGATATCAGAAATTCAATTTTAACTAGTTATAATGCGTATTTCTGATATCAGAAATCCAATGCTGACTAGTTTAAATTATTATTTCTGATATCAGGAATTCCATTTTAACATGTTAAAATAACAATTTCAGATAACAGGAATTCAATTGTGGAAATCAAAAATTGCAATTAAATTCTTGATACCCAAAATTGAATTCCTGATATCAGAAATTGTTATTTTAACATGTTAAAATTTAATTCCAGATATCAGACATTGTTATTTTAACTAGCTAGAATTGAATTTCTGATATCAGAAATACGCATTATAACTAGTTAAATTTGAATTTCTGATATCAAAATTGTTATTTTAACTAGCTAGAATTGAATTTCTGATATCAGAAATACGCATTATAACTAGTTAGAATTGAATTTCTGACATCAGACATTCCAGCTCCGATTGAAATGAATGAGAAAAACGTTGTTAATCTAACTAGTTAGAATTGAATTCCTGATATCAGAAATTGTAATTTTAACATGTTGAAATTTAATTTCTGATATCAGAAATTGTAATTGTAACATATTAAATTGAATTCTTGATATCAGAAATTGCCATTTTAACATGTTAAAATTTAATTCCTGTTATCAGAAATAAAAATTACAACTAGATAGAATAAAATTAGTGATATCAGGAATTTGAACGGCTTGCCATACAAGTTGAAGCAGAGATCGTGCGTATAAGTAGCCTATATTTGTTCCGTATAACCTCTTCAACCCCTTTGCTATCAAATAATATCACGTTATAACGTTTGGATTTGATAGTTCAATCGCGATGTAATGTATATTGTAACGTATAGTTACGTTATATTAAACTAACGTTAATCAAACGCATTCTGTGGTGTGTGTGTTATTAATTGTTTGACAAATCGGCTTGGGGTTAACGTAGACGATAGTCTAATGTTAACGTTACGCATTCTCGGCTAATGTTTCGTAATTTGTTTCCGATTTTGTATGCAACATTATGGTTCCAAGATCTCAGCCCAGCAGTTATTAGGCGATGTATTGTCATGTTCATCTCCCAAGCTAACATTAAAGATCTGCTGTCATTTACGAAGTGTTGGCCAGCCCTGCTACAATGAATAATATACTCAGCAACAAAAGTTTCTGTGACACCAATATTGTTAATTATTTTTCATAACGCAATTATGAAATTGTCATCCATGGTGATATCAGACTTAAACAGTACACGTAAACACAACATTGAAATGGAAATCATGAAAATGCGAGAAAATGACTTTGCACGTGAAAATGTGCGTAAATCATGCTTGTGGATGGCAATAAAAGAGGAGAATTTTTGGAATGTTCACATTGTGCCTGATGAACGACGGAAGCATCACTTATCGAAAACACAGCCATTTCGGATCAGGAACTCTACCCTCTAAATGCCAAGACTGTCTGAAAATGATCGGTGGAGGGCCATTGGGATGATTGAATCCGGAACCTCGCAGAGGGAAGTTGCTCATCGCCTGAATGTCCACCGAAACACCATTTGGAACTTATGGCAGCGTCATCAGCAGACAAGACATGTCAGAGACCGTCCTCGCAGCGGCCATCCACGAGTAACCACTCCCAGACAGGACAACTGGATTCGAACAACCCATCTCCGAAATCGATTCCAACCTGCAACCATAACTGCAAGAACGATACCTGGTTTGAGGTGACTGTCTGCACAGACAATCCGTCGCAGTCTCCGTCATTTTGGCATTGTCCCACGTCGGCCAGCAAGACGTCCAATACTCACAGTACAACACCAACGACTGCGTCTACAGTGGGCACAACAACATCGACGGTGGATCCAACGTCAGTGGGATCTTGTACTCTTCACTGATGAATCAAGATTCATGCTTAACCGATGTGATGGTCGTTTACGTGTATACCGTCGACGTGGAGAACGTTATGCCAACAACTGTGTTCAGGAATTTGATCATTTTGGAGGTGGTAGTGTCATGATTTGGGGAGGGATCACGGCTAGAAACAGAACAGATTTGCTTGTTATTGATGGAAATCTGACAGGTCAAAGATATCGCGATGAAGTGCTACGACCATTGAAGGTACCGTTTTTGATGCAACATGGTCCCGGAATAACGCTGCAACATGATAACGCCAGACCACACGTTGCAAGGATTGTACAGCAGTATCTGATGCAACAACATGTCAATGTCCTGCCATGGCCAGCCAGATCCCCAGACATGTCCCCAATTGAGCATCTTTGGGACGGGATGGATCGACGTTTGCGGCGGTTGGATAACCCGCCAGCTACACTCCAGGAATTGCGACAAAGTCTACGTCAGATTTGGAATGACATCCCACAGCAATTTCTGGCACATCTGATTCGGTTCCATGCGCCGGAGATGTGTTGCTTGCATCATGGCACGAGGAAGTCACACCCGGTATTGAAGTGTGAAGGTCACAATTGGTTAGACGTCAGACAAGTGCTTCATGACGCATGAAAATGACATTTTTCGTTTTGAGTGACGTTGGCACTGAAAAGTCAGTGTTTCTCCTGTTAAATAAACATATTGATTGCATTGAGATCTTTGCGTGTCATTTATAACATACACATAAATGGTGTCACAGAAACTTTTGTTGCTGAGTATACAAGCTGCGTTAACATAATCTGGCACATAAACTTCGCCAGACTGTACAAACGCAAGAAAACAGTGTGTGTAGTCTACTAGGCCAATTCCTACCAGTCTAATCTATCAGATGTAACTTAGCTGTCTCTCTCTTCTGTTCTGGGTTTGAGTGTCTGGGATATTTTCCAGACATAGGCTACAGAGAGCTTAGATGACATCTGTATAATAAGCTGGGAGAAATACAATTGATGGACTGAAAGCAGTGGATTTGTAACAAAGTGGCAGTTATGCGAAATGTATTCCTTTTAAATGTGAATTCACTGACATTTAACAGAGAGATAACATTCTGTAACATCACTATTTATATGAAATGAGCCAGACTATTTTGTACTTAAAAGGTTAGCACAGCTGTTTTGTGAGTTTGAACCAAGCTTGCCAGGTCAGTAGATGGTCTGTGATTACAATTACATGCATCAATAAAATGAATGATCTTTCACAAAATGTAAACTTGACTTAGCTCCAAGGTTTTAAAACACAAGATGGACTATAACCCACTTTCCTGTCTGATGGGAGAGCATGATATCTGAATGCACTTTAAATCATGTCCACCCCCCACCCCCCCCGTGTCCCTGCCCCCTATACTACTGTAATGAATCTAACTTTATAACTATACATTTTCCTTGCACATACAGCAAGCACACACAGGGCAGCAGACTCACACAAACTAAAATCCTTCAATCATCTGTTTATACAGTAGCCTATCGAACTTAGCAGTACACCCATACACAATCTAGATGCAATATTTGGGCTTACAAAAAATGACACTCACTAAATACAGACAATCCTGTATAGGCATGTTAAAAAAGGAGGAAAGAGAAGGAAATGATCATAAGCTATAAGAAAAATGTTGCGGTTGTGGGCTGAACGCACAACAAGGAGTCAGAGTACCGGTTGCCCATGAGGGCGTTTATTGAAGGAGTGGAGAAGTGGATGATGACCATGGGTCACAGGCGGAGCCTGGACCCAGGACGGAGGTTGAGGAGCAGCTGGTTGAACCGGCTAGACGGGAGTCGGCACAACCCCATTCCGGGTTGTTCCGCCAGTCCTTCCTGCTGACTCCCGTCCTGGCGGCTCACCCAGCCGCTCCTCATCCTCCCACTCCTAACTTTTTGAACTTGGGAGCGCAGCGCTACCAAGCAGAAAAGTTAATTTCGAGCCCTGCTAGGAGGAATTTTCCTGAGAAATGAGAAATTAGATGATAATGGCGAGCGGCATATATCCTTGAACAAACTTATCGTTATAACATCTGCTCATGTTATAATATGCGTACAAATAGCAAAGTTAGTTCTGTAGACTGACTCGTATTGCAATATTTAGGCGAAAACATAAGACTTTTCGATCGTTTTGCATTAAGGTAGCATTTTTGACAAGGCAGCACAAATTGACAGAACACTGGCATGATTAAAGCGCCATTTGCATTCAGAATATTCTAGAAGCATCCTCGGTCGGCGTGAGAATCAAAATACATTGGAGCCATACACGTGAGTACATCCCAACCAGCAGGTGACAAGGTTGGGAGAATACTGTAGTCATGCGCGAGTCACGGAAATTAGCCGAGAGAAAAATCCGATTTCTCTCGGGTTTGTAGGCTGTATTTCTGGGTGAATAGCTTGTGTAATATGGGATTAGTAACATGCTTCATTTTTTTTGTGACCAATTTTGATTTTGGGTGCATTTCCCATAATTTGGGTGCATTTTTTGCCAATTCTCATTTTGGGCGCAGGCCAAATATCGTAGTGGCGATGCAATTGAGAGCCCTGTATTGGAACAAAACCATTTACTATTGGTCTTTTAGCGAATAGGCAATGGCCAATTAGTAGCTTGCTGTGGGAATTGTTTCATTTTGGAAGAAATTATTATCAGGAGCTTATAGCAAAGTTTCTTGAAGAAAAGTGGGTATATTACAGTACAGCTATAACCGCATGCATGCAAGGCGACATTACAAACAAAACAATAAGCTGAGACGAGGGTGGTTCATTTCATTGTATCTAGTCGCACATACACATGTACAGCGTTTGATTGCACAATTCCCCGTCGATTCCTTATATACGATGTCAGACGCGGGGTCCAAGAAGTTCGGACTGAGTGACTGTCAAACCAGTCTGGTAACAGTAATGTTGTGCAGGTGAAAACTAAAAACTACTGCAGAAAGCACACCAATACCAAAAGCAAAATAAGATAAAGGTTATGTAGGTAGAGGACAAGAAAAACATGCATTATTGCTGAGGTGCTGTGCATAGACTACTATACAAATTAGAAGGTAGTTACAGGCTGGTTTATGAATCTCCACTTAGATTTGACAGAAATTACCAAAGATTTCATAACAATTATGCAGGTACATGCAGGCAACAACAACATAAATAGGCCCTACTACAAAAAATGACTTGATTGATTTTCAAAATCATTTCCCCAGGATAATCCCACTTGAGTAATATATCCTGTGGGATGAAGTGAAGCAGCAAAAAAATGCAAAATTAAAAATTAAATCTTTATTTTTGAAATCAATATTTATTTTTTCTTCCTCCTCTCTCATACTTGCCAATTACCATCTTCAGGAAGTGGAAAAATTTTTTTTTTCTGCCCCCCTCTCCTGATGTCTGTGGAAAAAAGCTCAACTACCAAGGAATAAAAAAAAGTCTGGCCTTAAGAGACAGTTTTTCTCATGTTCAGGCAGTTTCTTTTAGGGTGTGATACACCACATCCCAGAGTTTGTCCAATGTTTTTTATAAGGTATGCTTAAACAGGGGGCCGCATGACGCACTGCGGCCCTTACTTGCATAACTCCTCCCACCCCCTGTAACATTATAAATACTTCAGGCATGCTGGAATCGGTGGTTATCCCGCTCGTTTTCGAGTCAGAATATTGTGATATTGTCTTTTCTTTACCTTGCTAGCCATGCCCTCATCTCGGAAGTGTATTTTTCCGGTTGAGTGAGTTGAAGTTAACGGTGCATCATAATCGATTTATGGGGTTAAGCGTTAGCTTGCTAGGTACGTAGCTAGCTAGCCATCTTACTTCAACGAGCTCATCAACAATCTAGCAAGCTAACAACATTCTGTCATTCCTCTGCAGACTGTAAACACGCAAGTGGCAAATTTGTCTGGCTAACTAGATGTGAAGTTAGCATTAAACAGTGGAGCAACATAATTTGCCATTCTCACACTTCACCATTATGAGCCATTTTGACAGAGAGCGAACACACGCTTCGCTGGCCAGAGTAGCTAGGAAGTAGCAAAGTAGACAATTCATTAGACCCCGACTAACTTATTAGGTCAATCAACGACGTAACGTTGACAATGGAGTTAACATTAATGTTCGTTTACTGGATACCGTAGTTCGCAGAATCTGTGTTAAGTAAGGGATAATTAACGAGAAGGTGTGCATTCCACGGTTTTAATGCACGACGCGGAGGCAAATAACCACCCGACGCGAAGCTGAGGGTGGTTGCCTCCGCGAAGTGCATTAAAACCGTGGAATGCTCACCTTTGAGTTGATTATCCCGCTTATACCATGGTCATTTGCCAGCAATATCAAATCGCAGCATTCAGAAATTCTGGTTAAAGTTTTGCACAAAAAAAAAAAAAAACGAGCTGGTAATCATTACCCTGCTGAAAATTCCAGCTTTGACCAGCCTAGGATGGTCAGGCTGATTTAAGCTATGTTTTGGACAATTTTAGCTGGACAACAAGCCCTTCACCAGCTGAAAATACCAGCTTTGACCACTTTCATCAAGCTATAGAGACCAGCTACAAAAGCTATGACCAGCTAAGAACACAGCTCAGACCATCTTAAACCAGCTTAGAATTTTAGCAGCTAGAATTCTAAGCTGGTTTAAGATGGTCTGAGGTGTGTTATTAGCTGGTCAAAGCTGGTCTAGCTGGTCTCCATAGCTTGATGAAGGTGGTCAAAGCTGGTTAAGCTGGTATTTTCAGCTGGAGGTAGCTGGTGAAGGGCTGGTTGACCAGTTAAAACTGTCCAAAACACAGCTTAAACCAGCCTGACCATCCTAGGCTGGTCAAAGCTGAAATTTTCAGCAGGGTAAAGAGGCTGAGCCTTCTCATACCCAATAGCCTACTATAGGCCAAGTTAAATTGAACCAGCTATCTTACTTCATCTTACGTTCATGGAGAAAGATTTCTTTTGCACATGCTTACATCCGTTTACCAGCTGATTTGATAACGGATTCCAGCTGAAATGAAGATTATGCATAACGCAACATTATGTGCAATTATGCAGACTGTAGCTAACTTGCTACCCACAATTACAATGAACTTATGACGGTTTCCGCAGTTAGCGAGCTGAAATCAGTCTGCTGGCATAGCACATAGCTAAGCGAACTGTCAGCAGTTGCTGACACATTAAGTGGACACGTTAGCTTCCTTTGTAACCGTACACAATTACAATCGTTTAATGAATATAGCCTGATTACTTCGCTGCTATAATATTTCCGGTCATTATCGCTCGAGTGCCTATAGTTAACCGCCCCCTTGGACGCAACTTGAATGACGCCGCTAAATTTACTGGAGATAAAAGAGCAGCTAGGTTTCCGTTGTACCCAGCCGAATACCACGTTTAACGTTGCTAGGGTTACAAGTTGGCTAGTGGATGAATTTCGAATGGTGAAACGACAATAGCCGAACTATCTATGCGGTTCCACGGTTTTAATGCATAACTGCCTGCCAATCAGAGAAAAGTATTCACCCAGACCATGGTATAATAGAGCTGTAACATGTTTCCAGTCAAGCATATACGATCCAGGCATTAAGTACCAACTAGTTCCTGATTTGATTAATAACTTGCTAGCTATCAACGTTCCATGATTTTAAACTAGAAAACATCCCGTTAGAGCTTGATGTGAGGTGAGGCTAACTTAAACTTTAGTACGAGGAAGTCAATTGAGAAATGAGGTTCGCTACTCAGAACATACACGTTACATTGTTTGATAACGATCGTTGTAATATTATGAAATCAGATAGCTCCCGCTAGCCCAGCCGAAATCACGATATGTTCAATTAAATTGTAGATCATGTCTATGGGTGTATACGATAATATTACATTTACCCTCCAGGTAATAACGGCCTTGCGACCGTCATCCCAGAGCTTCTGTAACCGGAGCCCGACTGAGCTCGCAGCGTCGTTCTCCTGTCAGTCTGGGGTGGCCTCGTCATACAGAACCACAGTGTTCGTTTTGCACTGTTTGGCAAACTTCCCCTTATCCTTATTATTCGGAATAATTGATCGTATTGGCAAATTCCCCTTTTTGAGCCTCCGAGGCTTCAGCCTAGACGATGATTATTGCCTTTCATTAATATATTTAGACAAAATGAGAACGTCTTTGAACGTGTCAAAGTATTTCCTCATGTTTATAATGATGACAAACGTTTCCATACTAAACCTATGCGTTTTCATGTCAGGGATCTTTGCATACCCTTAGCATTTTCATTTTATTAAGTATACTTGAGCATAAGTATAAGTATGGCAAGTATACTACGGACCATGTACTTGTAGTGTACTAGAAAGCACACTAATTTAATACTTCTTTGGACTAAATTGGAACATTTTAAGTTTATAAAAGTATACTTTTCAGTATACTTCAAGTTTAAGCAAAGTAAACTGAAAGTGTCCATCTAGTTTACATCTAAGTTTTATTCTATACTGCAAGTACACTACAAGTGAACTTTTTGGGTTACTGTGAGTGGACTAGTTGTATACTTCTAGTATACTTTTCAACTTATGAAAGTATACATTTAAGTATACTGCAAGTAAACTTACAGATATACTGCTAGTTTGCTAGTTGTATACTTCTAGTAAACTTTTCAGTTCATGAAATTCAGTGAGGTATACTGCTAGGAAACTTAAAAAGAGTGTCATTGAATGATTATTGACTACAGTGAGTCAGGACTTCACGTTCACATCTCATCTGATAGACAACATCATCATCACTGCACTATTGTGTATTATTCCATTAGAGGCAACATCCCAACCTACTGGCCCACCAACAACTCCTCCAGCAGCAACTTACTTTCCTCAGGTGGTCTCCCATCCAAGCACAAACCAAGCCTACAGCTCCTTAGCTTTAACCGCATAGTTGGTGCAGATCAAGTGATATGTTTGCTTGTTTTAAAACTAGTACAGACATTTCATTGTCACTATGTCAGATAGCACTGAAGTTACAGTCTTCTTAATCTCATTTTTGAAAATACTGTGTACATTTATCTGTGAATCTGCAGACAATGGCCAGCTAGATTGAATTGACATCTCGACTTAAACACAGCAATGTTTGGTACAGGTACAATATGCAGGGCTTTGATGTCCACACTTTTGTTTAAAAATGATTAAATCATTGATAAAAAAGAATGCATCATCTTTCAAGTATTACAGCACTGCATCTTTTCTTTAGTCGGTCATATTTTTGACTGTGATACAGAACTCCATTAACTGAAAAACATCTCATCGGTGTACTCATTTGGAATATTTCATCAGCTTTCGCTTGAGTCCTTCAGCCTACTGGTCAGGCTGAAGGCATTGCTAACTAATATTTCATGCATATTTCTGGTTCCATGAGAGAAAGAGGTTTTTTTTTGTTTAGAATTGGGATTTCAATAAGAGTTGCCATTGCTGTATTCTTATACTTCAGCATCCAATACAATATTGTGATTGAAACTTTAATTTATAAAGGAATCAATTTTGTTCTCTCCTGAGTATGTGTTTCATTTTAAATCCTTATAAGTACCTTCATCTGTGAATTAAAGCAGAATGCACTTCAGCATTGTCTACTCGTAGAGTACTTGAGGTAACCTCTTGTCTACTGACGTTAAATCATATCTGAATTGCAACAGTAATATGTTTTAGATTGCAATAATCATAAGCTGTGAGTATGATGTTAAGTAAGCTTAAAGAAGACTTTGAAGTATACTTGCAGCAAAAAAAAAAAAACTTTTAGCTTCCTGAAATTTTAAAACTAAATTTAAACTATAGAGGGCTTGAAGTATAGAACTAGTGGACTTGTAGTCTACCTATAAGTTCACTTGCAATATACTTCAAGGTGTACTTTCATGAACTAAAAAGTTGGCTTGAAGTATATAACAAGCAAAGTTGTAGTACATTTGAGTTTATTTTCAGTATACTTCAAAGTATACGTTTATAAATTAGACATTGTGCTAGAAGTATATAGCTAGTGAACTAATAGTTCATTCTTACGTTTACTAGCAGTATACTACATAGTATACTTTGATGAACTGAAAAGTTTACTAGAAGTATATAACTAATAAACTAGCAGTATATCTGTGAGTTTACTTTCAGTATACTACAAATTATACTTTTATAAACTAGAAATTGCGCTAGAAGTACGTAACTAGTAAACTAATAGTTCATCCTGAAGTTTACTAGCAGTATACATCACAGTATTCTTTCATGAACTGAAAAATGTTTACTAGAAGTATATAACTAATAAACTAGCAGTATATCTGGAAATTTACTTGCAGTATACTACAAATTATACTTTTATAAACTAGAAATTGTGCTAGAAGTATGTAACTAGTAAACTAATAGTTCATTTTTAAGTTTACTAGCAGTATACTTCACAGTATACTTTCATGAACTGAAAAGTTTACGAGAAGTATACAACTAATAAACCAGCAGTATATCTGTAAGTTTACTTGCAGTATACTTAAATGTATACTTTCATAAATTGAAAAGTATTCTAGAGGTATACAACTAGTTAAGTCATAGTGTACTTTAAAGTTCACTTGAAGTGTACTTGCAGTAAAAAATAAAACATAGATATGAACTAGATGGGTACTTTAAGTTTATGTTGCTTTAACTTGAAGTATACTTTTTTGCAAGAGTATGTATCAAGTCTGTCAAGACTGCAATAATTGTCAAATTTGTTCTCAGATAAAATCAGACGAATGTTTATCTATTTCTTTGTGGGTTAATAACACTGCATAAAAATCAAGTTCAGCTCCACCCATGTGATATTTAATCTGCTGTGCTGCCCCAAAGCTGACTTGTTACTGCAAACGTACATGTGGAATATGTAAGTCCATGAGATAGTAAAAACGTAGTAAAACTTCAGTGCAGTATACTTTAAAGAAGCCAATATGTATGGTAAAATATTTTAATGTGCTTATGTTTTTGATAGTAGCCGAACTGCAAGCCAGTATACTAGAACATTAGATATGAATATTTTAATACTTAGATATACTCAAGAAAAGTATGATAATCAAAAGTTTGGGTCCAAGTATTTGCCAAATATACTTAGACTTTTTGGTGTACTTTTCAGCATAAGCTAAGTATACGTAAGTATTACTTAGCTAAGTATATTTCTGATAAGTACATTAAAAGTAAACTGAATGTATACTCTCTTATTTTTAGTTTAGAAGAAGTATACTAATAGCACACTTGAATAAACTTATTTTTTGTAAGGGTATTCATCCTGTCAACATATTATTTGCTATGAAAGGGACTGAACGGATTTTGCCTGTGCTATGTAAGCACAAACACGGGAGATGAAATGAATGTTGTTTAAAATGAATCTTATACATTTCTTTGATCTGTGGCAAAATTATTGAAAGTCGTGGTAGTCTATGTCCTGCTTGCTCCACACAGTCCTGCCAGCGAGCTGAAGGTATTAGCCAGCGTCGCGACATCGGGACCGCACGGTTTTGGAATGGGAGAGGCATACTCCCTCCAAAGCCAGATTGCAGCTCCCACTTCGCGCTGGCTCACCAGTTCCGGGGCTTAGCCACTCTCGCCCAAGCTATGGATATCTACACTGCCTTGAATTGTAACGTTTTTTTTCTTATTGACATGCTATGCAGTGCTTGATTATGGTGATTGAGGTATAATCAACCTGCTTTATTATGCCAAAAGCATTTCATGTAACACTCATCACTGATCGTGGCATTGTAGCTACTCATAGCTATGGCCATGCAATTCCCCTTTTTTACAACCAGAGAAGAGCAAGGTAAATTTGGTTAATCATGGAGAGTCAGAAAACGTAATTTTATGTAATGACGCAAAAATGACAAGCTAGTTAACGTTTTTACTTCACGTATAGAGTTCACGCTATCCAAAAAGTAAGGCATTACATTTGGAAATTATTGTACAGTCTTTTAGAAACTATATCTAGTACAAAACCCTAAACCAGTGAAGTTGGCACGTTGTGTAAATCGTAAATAAAAACAGAATAGAATGATTTGCAAATCCTTTTCAACCTATATTCAATTGAATACACTGCAAAGACAAGTTACTTAATGTTCGAACAGGTAAACTTTTGCAAATATTAGCTCATATTTTTTTGCAAATATTAGCTCATTTGGAATTTGATGCCTGCAACATGTTTCAAAAAAGCTGGCACAAGTGGCAAAAAAGACAGAGAGTTGAGGAATGCTCAAACACTTATTTGGAACATCCCACAGGTGAACGGGCTAATTGGGAACAGGTGGGTGCCGTGATTGGGTATAAAAGCAGCTTCCCTGAAATGCTCAGTCATTCACAAACAAGAATGGGGCGAGGGTCACCACTTAGTGAACAAATGCGTGAGCTGATTGGTTTTTTTTTTTTTTTTCTCACCACTGTTTGAGGATTTTTCTCCCTACTGCGAGTTTTTTTGCCTCATTTGCTGTAGTGGGGAATAGGCTGGGCACTGCGCTTCAGTGACTCATCTGACTGTAAAGCGTCTTTGTGACAGTTTATCTGTGATAAGCGCTATGCAAATAAATAGAATTTTGAATTTTGAACAGTTTAAAAACAACATTCCTCAATGAGCTATTGCAAGAAATTTAGGGATTTCATCATCTATGGTCCGTAATATCGTCAAAAGGTTCAGAGAATCTGGAGAAATCACTGCACGTAAGCGACAAGGCCGAAAACCAACATTGAATGCCCGTGACCTTCGATCCCTCAGGCGGTACTGCATCAAAAACCGACATCAGTGTGTAAAGGACATCACCACATGGGCTCAGGAACACTTCAGAAAACCACTGTCAGTAACTACAGTTCGTCGCTACATCTGCAAGTGCAAGTTTAAACTCTAAAATGCAAAGCGAAAGCCATTTATCAACAGCACCCAGAAACGCCGCCGGCTTCACTGGGCCCAAGCTCATCTAAGATGGACTGATGCAAAGTGGAAAAGTGTTCTGTGGTCTGACGAGTCCACATTTCAAATTGTTTTTGGAAACTCTGGAAGTTGTGTCCTCCGGACCAAAGAGGAAAAGAACCATCCGGACTGTTATAGGCGCCAAGTTCAAAAGCCAGCATCTGTGATGGTATGGGGGTGTATTAGTGCCCAAGGCATGGGCAACTTACACATATGTGAAGGCACCATTAATGCTGAAAGGTACATACAGGTTTTGGAGCAACATATGTTGCCATCCAAGCAACGTCTTTTTCTTGGACGCCCCTGCTTATTTCAGCAAGACAATGCCAAGCCACATTCTGCACGTGTTACAATAGCATGGCTCCGTAGTAAGAGTGCGGGTACTAGACTGGCCTGCCAGTAGTCCAGACCTGTCTCCCACTAAAAATGTGTGGCGCATTATGAAGCGCAAACTACGAAAACGGAGACCCCGGACTGTTGAACAACTTAAGCTGTACATCAAGCAAGAATGGGAAAGAGTTCCACCTGAAAAGCTTCAAAAATTGGTCTCCTCAGTTCCCAGACGTTTACTGAGTGTCGTTAAAGGGAAAGGTGATGTAAAACAGTGGTAAAAAGGCCCCTGTGCCAACTTATTTGCAATGTGTTGCTGCCATTAAATTCTAAGTTAATGATTACTTGCAAAAAAAAAATAAAGTTTCTCAGTTTAAACATCTTGTCTTTGCTGTGTATTCAATTGAATTTAAGTTGAAAAGGATTTGCAAATCATTGTATTCTGTTTTTATCTACGATTTACATAACGTGCCAACTTCACTGGTTTTGGGTTTTGTAGGTTGGGGAGCTTCCCAACACGCGAGCGTGATGTGGCAACTGCGCATGCCTTGGCGGTACAGAGTTTTGGACTAGGGACAGGCGGGACCTCTCCCACGATGAAGCATGGTTTCCATGCCTACAGGGGACACGCCCCCACCGTCCTGGGGCTGAGAATGCTGCTTATTTCTGAGCAACTTGGAGGCCCAATTTTATATACTTAGCAACTTTTTTAGTTCTTCATATTTGACAGAGTGATTACTGGCATGTTTTTCTGTGGTATCATAAACTCATAAAACATATTTAGTTTTCCTTTTCAGGGACTTTAAGGGGTGATCAGGGGTCATGATCTAGAAGTGACAATTTGCAAAAACTGCAAAAATGTGGTTTTAACGTGATTTTTTTTCCAGTGTGTGTTCAGTCACCGTCGATGATAATTTGGAAGATGATAGCGGGGACTGAAATATTTACCACAGAGATTGATTTTAAGAGGGTTACTGAGGGCGCACAGATAGGGAGTGCTGCAAATCAGTACTTTTTTGCAATTTTGTGTGTATTTTCATAGTTATTGTGATTTGTGCCCTGAGTGACCCAGGAAATTTCATGCATTCTTGCATATCTTTGCATCTCTAGTGAACACTAGCATAAAATTTCTTGAGGCGTACTCATGGCGCACAACCATAGAGGGCGCTTTGTTCAAAAGGAAAATGAAAATGGCTCTTTTATAGCTGCCTGTCTCTCGACGCGCCCTCAGTCAATTCTGATAAAATTTACTTGGTTATAATCCTAGACATGTCCTATATATCTGCTAGGAAGATCACCAAGGTGTCTGACATTGTTAACCCCCTAAATTTTGTTTTGTTGCGGCAAGTTTTAATGAATTCCAGTATTTTCTGACAGCATTCCCAAGTCACTTTCAGGGGGTGCCCTGTGCACTCAGAAGTCTTTCAGGCATATACTGAAAACATAGTACTTGACCCTTTTTTCTGAAGCGAAAATAAACAAGGGGTATTTAGGTCACCAAGCCATGGGGGGCGCTTCCATCAAAAAAAAGTGAATATTTCATTACCCCTCAGCCCCGACTAAGGGGCAGAGGGGGTATTTTCGTCATGTGGCGCACTGAAAAAAAAATCACACCTCAAGACCTCATTTTTGCATTTTATGCTAATTGTCCCTTTTAGACCATGACCCCTCACCACCCCTAAAAAAATGATGGGTTATTAAAAACTTCAATTGTGATTTTTTTCCTCTTGCAACCATACACCTACCCTAGAAAAAAGTTTCGACAAAATCTAAGGAGTGGTATATTGTATCATAGCCTGAATTCTGGCTTTCCTAGTAATGAGGCTTGTAAGTGTTTTCTTTGTAATTCAAGTACTGCATAATTATTCTGCGCCACTGAGATAAAATATTTGCTATTACAACAGAACACTGATGAAAAATAGGAGCCATTTCTACAGGAAAGCAATGCACCAGGCTTAACAGTAAAGAAAGGGCATTCACATCTTATGATAAAACCTACGCTCTTGTTGCACTTCCAATTTCAGACAGACACACAACCCATGACTTTTATCTGAAGTATAGAGACCAGGGTAATTGAAAAGAATGTGTGAACCAGTGATTTTGCTGTCCATGGGTTCACATTGTGTATTGTGTGTGCATAGGTGATCTCTTACAGTGTCAACCATAATTTATCTTATTCTGCTGAAAGCTATTAAATTGTACATCTGTCATGCCTCCCACCACAGCCACAGTGAGCCTCATTACCTCACCCTCTCTTGTTCTGTGCCCAGATCTCCCAGATGATTACGGAGGGGTACCGGGAGGGGCTTACAGAAGCTGTGCTGAATAGCTACAATGCTGACCGGCTGCCGCCGCACAGCTTTCCCAACCCCCAGGCCCCTGTGGTCACTACAGCGGCCCCTTGTGGAACCTCAGCTGCTGCCTCCTTTTTTGCAAGGTAAGCTGCAAATCTTTCATATAGTGTGTGTGCCTGTGTATTATTGTGCGTGCAAGGGTGGGTAATCCACTAAGATTTACATGATTTAAAACATGTAGCATAGCCATAACATAATTGTATTTGTACACTGGATTGCTCTGCCTTAAAGCCTCACTGAGAATGATGAATGAGAATGAGGCCTCTGCCTACCTGTTTCATCTACTGAATTGTGGATGAAGTCAGTTCAATGAGATTGCCCTGCTTGACTGTAGCGCTTTTTTGAATGGCCATTGGAGTGTTTTTGGATGACAGCATATATGCAATGTGTGACAAATCATGAAGGAATAAATGGGAATGCATTGCCGGGCAGCCCGGGAAAGTACCTAAAGAGTTATTAAAGTAATAATGGAAACATTTTAGGATTTAAAAGTTTTGGCTAAAATAGTATAGTTATACCTATGATAATCTTTAGCGCTTGCAATGCCTGGGAAAAAGAAGTAGTGGCTAGAAGCTTGGTCATTTCCAGTCTTGTGATTTGACAGAGGGAGTTGCTTTTGGCAGGGATGCGAACAACGGTGCATTCCAAAATAAATATAAAAAAATGAAAAAGGTACTCACATCCCCTGGCCCATTAAAAACATTAAAAATTTTAAATCTGCAAATGTAACTTTATAACAACCTTTTCTATTACTCATCCTGTACAGCACTTTGGGCAGCAAGAGTTGTTTATAAATGTGTTTTATAAATAAATTTTACCTTGACCTTGGCAACCAAGCAACAGTTATAGGGACATAGGCCCGTATTCAGAAACAACACTCACACTAATTGAGTGCGAGTGAGTACTAAAACTTAGTTAGTGTCAGGTTATACTAAATGAGTCAGAGGTTGTCCTAACCCTCATTTGCTTTCAGAGACCTCACTCACACTGAAAATAGCGTCTCTTTCTGAGTGACGGTTGAGTGCAGGGAACACCTCCCTTGAGCCGCACTAACTTGCGGCGGTATTTCGTTGTCATGGCTTTCAGGTGCCTACGAACATTAGAAACTCTGGATCATTTACAGTCACGTGCTTGACGCAATCGCAACTACAGGAGGGGCAAAGACATGTCCCTTTTAGTCCTGGCTAGATCTCAATCAATTTCCTTTATTGATGTCTTTTCCAATTATTGTAAGTGGCAACTGAAGACACGGTTTCTCTCCACATGAGATCTAACAGCGATCAAATCGCGGGTTAAATTCAGTACAGTGGCGGAACAGAGAATTGGGTTGCACAAAACAGCCGTTGAAAACAAGTATAAATCCTGACCTGTTCTCAGTCATCTTCATGATTAACAAAAGGTTCATTCCAACAGCGCTCCGCATTTAACAGATGCTGCTTTTTCTCCCCAATTAGGTAAGACGACAATCATTCATCTGGACGTGCATTTGCTGTATTTAAATCTACGTTATTCAAAATTGAATAGCCTACCTGTCGACTCTCGCTAATTGCTTGAGCCGCACGCTTTTTATAACCTAGTGCCGAGTGCCACTGTTTTTTTTTTTGTTTAATCAACCCACGAAATACCGAGAATGAGAGTCCGCGTTTCATTGGAACACGGACCAGTTCAATCACGCGAAGCATTGGCCAATTAATAGGCAAATAATTTGCCTGCACTGAATTTATCCAATGATTTCATCGCTGTTACATCGCATACGGTGAAAAACCATGTCTTCAGTTGCCTCAATAAAGGAAAATGATTGAGATCTAACCAAGACTAAAAGGGACGTGTCTTTGCCCCTCCTGTAGGACCGCAACTGCCCCCAACACAGCTGGCAACAGTACAAAGTCCGCAATCCAAAATCAGAGTCCAAGGGGCAAAATCCGGAGTCATACACAGGGCTCCAATCACAAAAATCGTAGTCAGACAAAAGAGGTCAAAAAACAAGAATGCGGCAAAAGTACAGGGAATAGGCAAAGCTCGATATCAAGGACGGTCCAGTCAGAAAGATAAATCACAAAGAATCAAGGCGAGAAAAACGTAGCACAGGAGACAAGGAAGATCGATCTGACAAGAAAGTGAACCAAACAGACATCTTATATACACATCCGGGAGAACACATGATCAGGGAGAACAGGTGCAATCAATGGTAACAATAATCAGGGAGTTACACATTAGGAATAAACTAATTACATGAATTTGGCTGTAGTCAAAACGCTGACAGGGATCACAAGACAAACCTATGAACAGAACAGCTCCAGTCAAGGAGTACTAAAGTGTATAGATTAGAGAAAGGAAAGCACAAAGTATTTGTGGAGATCCACAGAAAATAGCAGCAGAGATAATTGGGGAAAGGCCAGGAGGCGGAGACTAGAATAGGGCGACTGCTGAGAGATCATTAGTCAATTAGTAAGTGCAGCTATACAATACCGAGTGCTTGTTAGTAAATTAGTCAAAATATACAAAGTTAGTGTGGGTTAGTAATTAGCAAATAACTGTTAGTATGAGTTAGTAAGATAGTGAAAGAGAGAGGAAGGAAGAACACGAGATAATGAAAGAAGAATGAAAGCCAGAAACCAATAAATCACCCAAATGAGTGGCACGCAAGACAAGGGACTGTGAGCAAAGACCTACATAAGACAAGACTGGGTAGACGAAGTGCAAAGCAAGGCATGGCAAAAATAAACAAGGCAAAGACTATGAATTATACAAGACATGAAAATAATAAACCAGGAAATCTAAAATTACCAAAACACAATACACAATACTAAGAATGGTCAGAATCGAGCAGTGGTCACTGAACACCAAAATCAATAAGCATGGCTAGGCCAGGTACAGAACTTAAACAAGGCAAGGGCAGATACAGAATCCCAACAGTAGAGCTCTTAATAAGTACCACCCAATTTCCAAGCTACTTTGTTTAGCCAACCTTCTTGAATCTTTGGTTAAACAATTTTTTTCTGAACGGATATTGCATTTCAAATACTTTTCAGTCTGGTTGCAGATCTGGTTACACTACTCTGCCAGCAGCACCCTTTGTTGTGAATGATGTCGCTTATGCTTTTGATGGTGAGCACCACTGTACTGCCCTGTTTATTGATCAATCCAAGACCTTCGACATTGTTTTTAGTCACTTCTAATGCATTGATTAGCCTCAGTAGCCCACAATCAGAATGCTTGCTGGCAGAACCCAATGCATTGTTGCTGACTTGACTCAATTCACTCTTCTTGAGGTCACTGAAGGTGTACTGCAGGGTTCGATTTTAGGGCCTTTACAAAAATATGGTCTGTTTTGAAATGTGCTCTTCTTTGGTGATGATGCAGTGCTTTGTACTTTTGTTCTTTCATTGGATGAAGCATTGTCTGCATTGCAGACAGCCTTTGATTTCTTTCAGCACTCACATCTTGAGCTAAAAGTTGTTTAAAATGCAGCAATAACAAGATATTTACAATTCTCTAAATCACATTTAAAAAAGAAAGAAAAAAGAAAATAAAAAATTTGCATTTTGGATGGCTCTGAAATTGTGCTGGTCCATCTTATGACTACTATATAGACGCTGCTCCACCCACCTTTAAGCAGCTTGACACTGCCTATTTTGCAGTTCTTTGCATTATTATCGTGGTACGTACTCTGTATCAGGCAGTGGGCTGGCCACCTCTAGCTTATAAATGCAAGACGGATTTTTGTCAACTTAGCGATTACCCATCGTCTTTTCAGTCTCGTGAAATAAAGTCTTTTATGTACGATATCTTGCAGCCAGGCTGAACCAATCCACATTGACATTTTGAGATATCAGCCATTTTCACTTTTTAACTTTATCTTCCTAAAGCCCAACATGGGAAGTGACTTCAAATGACTTGCTGTAAGCTTCTGACCCTTAAATTCATAATTGCTTTCAAGCTATTCCTGTTCCAGAATGCCTGATTAATAATCACTCAATTTATTTACTGAATAAACAAGAGCAATATGTACAGTAGGGGACAGTAAGTATTTGACCCGTTGCTGATTTTGCAGGTTTGCCCACAAACAAAGAGTGCAACGCTCTATAATTTTAAAGATAGGTTTATTTCAACAGTGAGTGACAGAATATCACCTAAAAAGTGGAATTAGACATAGTATGCATTTTAGGAATTTATTTGCATATTTTTGGTCAAAAATAAGTATTTGACCCCCTGGACAAACAGCATGTTCATATATTTTGTAGAAAAGCCATTATTGGCCAGCACAGATGTCAAACAATTATTATAGTTGTTGACAAGGTTTGTGCACATTTTGGCAGGGATGTTGGCCCACTCCTCCCTGCAGACAGCCTCCAAATCATTCAGGTCCCGAGGCTATCGCCTTGCAACCTGAATTTTAAGTTCCCTCCAAAGATTTTCAATTGGATTCAGGTCTGGAGACTGGCTAAGCCACTCCAGACCCTTGATGTACTTCTTTTTCAGCCACTCTTTTGTTGCTTTGGCGGTGTGCTTAGGGTAGTTGTCGTGCTGAAACACCCATCCTCGACCCATGTTCAGCCCTCTCACTGAGGAAAGGAGCTGTTGGTCCAGAATTCCACAGTATATGGCCCCGTCCATCCTCCCCTCAATGCAAAGGAGTTGTGCCGTCTCCTTGGCTGAAAAGCACCACTGTGCTTGATGGTGGGGATGGTGTTCTTTGGGTTGTACTCTGTGTTCTTTGCCCTCCAAACACAGTGAGTTGAGTTGAGCCCAAAAAGTTCTATTTTGGTCTTATCTGACCACATCACCTTCTTCCAGGCCTCTTCTGAGTCATCCAGGTGGTCAATGGTGAACTTCAGGCGGGCCTGTACATGTGCCTCCTTGAGCAGGGGGACCTTGCGTGTGCTGCAGGATTTCAATCCATGACCGCGTAGTGTGTTACCAACTGTTTATTTTGTAACTGTGGTCCCAGCTGCCTTCAGTTCATTAACCAGTTCCCCCCTTGTGATTCCTCACCGTTCGCATGATCAAGGACATCTCACGAGGCGAGACCTTGCATGGAGGCCCAGACCGAGGGAGGTTGGTGGCAGTGTGGTACTTCTTCCATTTCCTGATAACTGCACCGACAGTTGATCTTTTCTCTCAAAGTTGCTTTCCGATTCTCTTGTAGCCCATCCCAGCCTTGTGTAGGTCAACAATCTTGTCCCTGATGTCCTTAGACAGCTCTTTGGTCTTGCCCATGGTGGAGATGTTGTAATCTGGTTGCTTGGGAGTGGACAGGTGTCTTTTATACAGGTAATGAGGTGAGGCAGGTGTATTTGATGTAAATAATTAGTTGGAATTGGGGGTGTGTCTTAAAGAAAGACTAACTGGCTTGTGGGACCCAGAATACTTGCTGCTTGGTAGGGGGTCAAATACTTATTTTTCCTCATCAGATGGTTATCAATTTTTATAAACTCATATGATGTGATTTTATGGAATTTTCTTTGTGATTCTGTCTCTCACTGTTAGAATGTATATACGATTAAAATTATAGATCGTTGCATTCTTTGTAAGTGGGCAAACCTGCAAAATCAGCGAGGGGTCAAATACTTATTTCCCCCACTGTAAGCCTGTGATTATTAGGACAGTATTTAGGAATAATAGATCACTGAAGGACAACATTGACAATATACTTAATCGTGATACTGCATGGATACAAAAAATATAATTATAATTTTTAAATATAAATTAACCAAGTGCTTAATAAGATTTCTGTATGATCTTTGCTCTCTTGTTCCTTGTCATATTCCATGCGGTCCGTGCAGTTTTGTTTTCCTGGTTGCAAGATGTACCTGCCTTCTGATTGGTTGAAAATTTGATCGCGCGATTGTGTTCTCAGTCTCATTCTCTGTATGTGTTAGCGTTTTTGTGGATACATGTAGCGAGGGAAATTGTTTTTTATTTTTTTCATGGGCTTCAGGGGTACTGTTCACTCCCGTGTAGATCCATAAGAAATAATTGCATGCAATTGCTGATATGAGCCAATGCACAGCTAACTGTTGAAGGTACATATGATGTGCTTACATAATAAATTCATGGATAAATAGCATAGGTTTTCATTCGTGTTACTTTGGGCGGTTTCTTTATGCAATTAGGCGGTTTTTTCAATCAGTTTTGGGCTGGAAACCACGCAACCAATCTAGTCGCTTTGCGATGTTCTGGGAGAGGATAATGCTCCAACACAGGCAAAAATCCACAAAAAGCTTCAAAAGACTGACAGGTCTGGTCAAATGTATCCTTCCACCATTTCTCTCTCAATTTTTCTCCTTATATACTCTTTTCCAGCCCCCTCCCACCCTCCAGATTTTTTTTCAATTCTCTGGGACTTTCCCCTTTGAGGCATGCCCAGGTCATGCCCAAAAACCTAGCTCCAAACTGGGCTTAACAAAAAAAAGTCAATACTGCCATCTAGTGGCTTTTCCCTCGCACATTACACTTGCAATACAGGTTTTACAGACAGCAAGTTTTTTTGACTGTGAACAGTTGTACTAAGCATCCATATTACAAACAAATATTAATAGTTCGCTTCAAATGAGGTTTATGTTCACACACCTTCTGTAGAATTTCCCCTGATATCACTCTTGCATATTTAACATTAGCAACAGTAACTTGGCTACTTTAGCCGCTGTGCTACAGCCACAATCATCTGGCTATCACGTCAGGTTGGCTTATGCAGTAAAAGAAACTTACAGATTCTGTGTCTGTGAGTCACAGACAGTCGCGACCAGGGATGAGCCGTCAGGGTAGGCAGGGTAGGCACTGCCTACCCCAGGCTATCATCAAAAATAAAGTTGTTAACAATTATTGATCATTTTAATATTGAATCTAATTTTGAAGCCATTTGATATTTAGTTTGTCTTTATGCTGTCGCTTTAAGTCATTGAGTTATAATGACACTACAGCGCCTGCCTCTGGCCAGGCAGGGGCTTTCAAATCAGTTTCATCTTTGCAGGGTAGGCACAGCTCTGACATGCCTTTGAATGACACGTTATCAGGGATGTTGTGTTCGCGCATGGGCAGTGTTTTTTCATATTCTTTAATATGTACGCAAAAAGGCAGGACGCTACGCTGCCTTTATGCGTAAGTGTCACAGGCTAGTCATTCAATCTGGACGTTCGGTGTCTTTGTGGATTCGCAACAATGAGTATACTGGAGAGGCCGCCGCTTCCTTCTACGAGCGCAGTTGAAGAAACCAATATGGCGTCAAGTGCACCGCACTTCTCAATTTCCCATTGACTGTAATGTAAAAATTCCAGCTATCTTCCGCCGAACTAAGGGGTCTTCCGAAAAGATTTCAACATATTTGTGATCGAAAAACAAGAATGAACATTAATGCACAGTTCTACATGACACTGTTCGAGATGTCGAAAATAACAAAACATGTCAGAATGGGAAGCACAGCACTAACTAGCCACTTGTGTAGCTGGCGTGTTAGGTAATCGAGTCGCTGTCAACGGCTGTGATGGCAAACTTTATCTGTAATTTAGCTAGCTAGATAAACTTAGTCGGCACAATAAACTCATGTTGCTTACAAATGGTGATGGTCACTTAGCTCCTATGCCCATGTAATGTTAGCCAAGTTGCATATCTACATATAGCATTAGCCATAGCGAATGATCTCGCAAACGTTTGTGTAACGTTAGTGAGCAAGCTTTGATTTTTTGTATTTATTTATTTTAATTACGATAACGCATTCCTAGCTGGGGCAATATACACTCATTGATTCACACCTACGTCAATCAAATTTAAGGCTTAAATTTGATTAAACCACCAAGCTAGTGTTATGTCATCTTGTTTGTTTTGGCAAAAAAAAAAAAACAAGATGACATCGCTGACACAGCAAATATTTTGATTTTGTCAGGTTAAAGGCCGACCTCATCAGCTTATACAGCCCTGCTATGGTCAAGGAAAAATCTCCCTAGCTTCAACTGCTGGCTTTATTGGTGGAGAATGACCTTGAACAAACTGTTCGAGGCCACAAAACTGCCGAAATTGGTGCCGACAATTCCAGCTACCACAGAGTTAGTGGAGCGGTCTTTTTTCTGTCTTAAAACGCGTCAAGACCTGCAACCGCAACAGAACGGAGCAGGGGAGACTTTCATGTTTGGCTATCATGTCAATTGAGAAAGGGGGCCAAAACAGAAGAGTTTTACAACGCTGTCATCAACATCTTTGTCGAAAAGGACAGATGCATGGACTTCATATTCAAATAGCCTTAAGTAAGTGCGCTTTAACCACTTCTCTCCCCCTCCGCTCCTTTTTACGCACACAAGAACTTTCCGGACTGTCGTTATGCATAATAACCTTGTGGCTAAAGTTTTTTTAAATTGTTGTTTGTTTGATAGAATTCTGTGGGTTTTTAGGTTTTGTAGTTTGTGTGTGTTGACATTATGATGCGGTGAAGAGAGATGTGGTCAAAGATGGAATGTGTTTGAAGTGTACTTCGTTTGTCTGGTTAATATGGTTTAGCAATAGGAAGATTAATTGCATTAAGTGTAGGGAAGAGATCCACTTAAGCATGCATCGGTGCAGACAAGCCGTTTTGTTGTTTTGCGCGCTTTCACCAACTTTCTCTCGCTAGAGCCTTCAACTTTTATTCAGACATGAAAGCGAAATTTTAAAAAAATTGAACCTTCAAGATTATTTGAAAACAAAGTACACATTCATTCTGAATGCATACAATAAATCAAATTCGCTAGAAAACGTCATAAACTTCAAACATTTCACATTAAATTGGTTTTAAACCTCCCTCCTATGCGCATATAGTGCGACAAGTTAAATAATACATTGATAACTCAAACACGGATTTGATTTCACTGTTAACAGTTTCAAAATAAACTAAAGGTCAAAATCTAACGAAAAACGCAACTTTGTGCGTGTCCGGTGTCTTTCAAGTGTCTTTTAAGTCCCAATAAATTTGTTAATCCCCGCAAATGCATGATGTCATTAATCCAGATTCGCAGTGTTACTATTTACAGCATTCAACAGTTTTTGGAGTAATTAGGCCTATGTTTGATTTTGCCGGTGTTTTTACCGCTGACTTTATACATAAAATATTGATTAGTTTTTACGTTTCGGTCTGCCACTGCCTACCTCGACCCAAACCTCACGGTTCGTTACTGGTCGCGACCGATACAGGGTTTATCTTCAGATATTTTACAAAGCCTGCGTTTGAGGCCAGTTGTTAGTGCTAACTATCGCTAGCAGTCCTGCTAGCCACCCGTAACACGTTAGCTTCGCTTACATTATTTTCTGTTATATGATTACTTACAGCTTGTGGCTCCGAGCGCGTGATCGATGCAACTGCTTCAGGTTTGAGAAGCAACTGAAATGCTTATCCTGTGTCAAATTATCCTTCATTGACAAAGCTGTCTTTGGTGAAATGCTGAGCACAAGCAGCTAATGTTCCCTTAGGCCTTGGCTGTTTGCTGCCAGCAAACAAAAAAGCTACCCACTGATTTCTGGTGGCATCGTCTTTTGGAAGAGAAATATTTGTTTTTCTTTGCGTCCAAAAGTAAACGGACAAGTAGCTTTGGGAGAGATACTGACAAAATTGCACCTCAAATGATCTGTGGTTCTTCTTTTGTATTTCCAAAAGTGTAGACGCTACTAAGGCATAGTATGATCTGCCGTTGTTAGTGCCTGCTAGAATAGTTTCCGGTGTGATCAGGTCCAGCACGGAGGTCTAGCTAGGTCTGTACTAATTGGACGGCACAACCTGACGTCAGGTTTTGCCCAGATCTTGCGAAGATCACGGGATCCACTCGCGCTACCTACCCTGCAGCACAACCGAGTGACGAGACAACCACTCGAGCTTTCCAACCACGTTTCAGGCTTTTATGCAATCATAAAATAAATGACTCTACGCAGTCTTTCCAGTTCAGCCCCCACTTCTCCGAATACTCAGATGTCACTCAAAACACTTCCTCCCCTGTAGTTTTCTCTGGCAAAATTAGATTTTAAAAAAAGTAATTTTCTTTCATTGTCTCCCATCAACATTTCTGACATTGGCCAGTAATTGTGCATGTCCACTGACATCGGTTTCATCCACCTACACATTCTCCATTACAACGTCCTCTATATCTGCCGACATTTCTCCTATTCTTCTGCCAATTCTTTTGTTTGAGAGAGAAACCTTCGAAATTTCATTGGCAGCATTTTGACCTAACATGGTCCTGACGATACCTTTGCATGCTGGCAGGATAGGAGATTCGGCAATTGTGTGAGACATCTTTGATTTTGCTAATAGTTTTGTGACCAGATAGCTAGCTTCTAATGCTTTTTCTGACACTGTAGCGGTTTTCATCATGAAACTAGCTTGTTTGTTCGTCTGGCTTCTTGACCGCATTAAATACTTTTTTAAATACTACTTTTTTCAGCCTTTTTTTTTTGCGAGAGAAGGGTGTTTGGTTGAAAGGTGTCTTTTTCATTTATTTGGGACTATAGCTTCGTTCGCTAGCTTTTCGCCACAAGCAAGACACAGTGATATTGGGATAGCGGGATCTCCGGTGAATGTATACCCCCAAGTCAGATATTCCTCATTGTAAAGTCTGCCCACCACATTAATTTTCTTTTTCTGGCCAGCGCAGCAAGAGTGAGGTGGTTCAGGGTCCTAGTCGGATGGCCTTTTTGAGGTTTTGGTCAGGAATTTATCCATTTTCTTTTATTTTGTTTCAACCAGCCTACACTGCTGTTTTAGCTGAGTTTTACAGGGGAATGTTTAATTTTTCACGATAGACGATGTGTGACTGGCCAATCACGAGAAGGAATTGTATAGTAGAATACATGAAGCGGAAATATAGAGAAGGAATTTTAAATAGGTATTTTAATAAACTGAATTGAATGAATTGATAATGACATGAATTGTTATTTTTATATCCTGTAAGTTCAGCCATTTTATATTATTAGGCTATCAGAAAAAAACAGTATGTGGGTTTTCTGGCTGCACACAGTTTGGGAAACACTGGAGTAGAGCTTCCACCGAAGTGACGCGCAAGCACATCTGCTTCAGCAGAACAGCCAATCACAGGGCTCGCGCTCTCAGCTGTTCTGTGATTGGTCAAATTCTTCTGTCATGGGGCAGATTCTTGGCAGGCTGAAAACAGAGCCCAGAGGGGATGCAGAGGTGTGCCCTTCTCTCAGATCATTTCATTTACATTATGCTCAAAGGTTAAATGGAAGTTTTTGCCCAATATTGCCAAAAGTAAGCTGCCTATCAAGCCTTTAATGTCTCAATCTAAATACTATGTCATGGAATTTGCAAGGCCTTAATATTCCAGTAAATATTCAATGTAATATTTATTTTACTTTAATGTAAATAAAGGTCTCAGCTTCCCCCAGCTCAATTGCTCTTAGAACTGTTTTGGAGAATAATAATGTGGTGTATGTATTGCCAGTAAAAAATCCAAGGGTGAAAGATTACACATTACTTTCCCACAGACACAAATTATATACACGCATTGACTACTTATTTCTGTCTCCCGATATTTTTAATACGGACATTCTCCCGATTGCTATCTCGGATCATTCCCCCGTAGTATGTTCTTTAATGTTACAACCTAAATTGGTGAGAGCAAAAAGGTGGCATTTTAATTCATATCTTCTTCAGAACGAAGATTTTATTAAGCAATTAAGACCACATTTAGCAGAATTTATACAGCTTAATACAAGTACATCAACCAATTCGCAGGTTCTTTGGTTACAAGTTACAAAGCGTTTTTAAGGGGTAATAGTACAGCCTTTGCTACACATATCAATTCAACTCGTTATAAGCAAATATTAGAACTAGAAAGTGAGATGATAATGATTGAAAAGGAGCAGAAGAAGATGTACTCAGATGAGAGGGCAAAGCAACTAAGAATTATTAAATCCAAATTTAATGATCTCGCCGGTGCAAGGGCTGAGTCCTTGATTAAAAAAACATACTTATATTATAAACATTCTGAACACCCCAGTAGCCTTCTGGCCTGAAGACCAAAACAAAGTGAACGCAGGGCATCCATTAATGCCAATGAAAATCCCAATGGCCACATTACTATTGAGCAAAATGAAATAAATCAGATTTTTAAATATTTTTATACCAAGCACTATTTGTCTGATTTTACCCTGAAAATGGTAAAACCGAAGATTTTTTAAATGCACTATATCTCCCCAAATTATCCTGTTCTCAAATTGAAATTCTAGAGGCCCCAATTACTCTGGAGGAATGACACTCTGCAATCAAATCAATGCAGAAAAGGAAAGCTCCAGAGGCCTTATTCATAAAAATTTGTGTGGATTTCATACCTAAATAATACGTTGGCACAAAAAAATTAAAATGACATTTTGTGGAAAATAACCAAATTTATACACCTATGGGTAAAAAAAAACTGCATGGAATTTTCATTTATTTAATCAGGATGGACTTGGAATTTATTGACATTGTGCATAATCTTAATAATTTCCCTTTTTTAATGTCAAGTTTGTTTTTATAAATCAGAAATTTGCAAAGAAAGTGATGTACATATCTTTTTTGTGCCTGCGTACCATTTATAAATGAGGCCCCTGGTCTGGAGGTTCTACCCCCAGAATTGCTGCTTCCAATTTGGGATTTGGTGGGTACCCTGATATTACATAAACTACGCCATTAAGACGGGATTTTTCCACCAAGATCAAAATGTTTCTCTTATTTGTTTAGTATTAAAAACATCTAAAGATCCCCTTGAATGTTCAAGCAATCGCTCGATCAGTTTAAACAATACTGACCTAAAGCTAATGCTAAAGTTTTGGTCTCAGGGTTAGAGATGTGTATTGACTCACTTACTAATTATGACCAAACCGGTTTTATAAAGGGAAGGCTTGCCGCAGACAACTTGTGCAGCATTTTTCACATTCTGGATAATGTAAAAAACCAAAACCTGTGCCATCATAGCTATTGATGGAGAAAAAAGCTTTCTATCATGTCAATTGGAATTTCATCTGGATGGTGTTCAGAAAATTTGGGTTTGGTCCATTATTACCCCGCCCCACCCGAAGGGTGAGGGCAAGGGGTATTGTTTTGGATTTGGTTTGTTTCTGTTTGTTAGTGTTTTTGTTTTTTAACACTTCAGCAACAAAACTAATGGCCAGATTCATCCCAAATACGGTTTAGGGATTGCCACTGACCCAGAATAGATGCCTATTGAATTTTGGAAAAATAGGTCAAAGTATGTGCGAGGGGCAGGGTTTGTTGTGCCACTTGTTTATTGTCCCCCGCCATGCGGAACGGCAGGACGTAGTATTCACGATCGTCTGTCCGTACGTATGTCCCAAATCCTTGTCAGCGAGATATTTCAAGAACGAATTGACTGATTTCCTTCAAATCTTCAAATCTCGTGTCAACATGTATTAGGGTGATACCCCGGCGCCAGTCGATTTTGGTGACCTTCGCGTCACTCAAAGTCAAACTGAGAGATTGTTCATTTTGACACGATTGCACGTCTTGCGGCGGGGGACAAAGCCACATCAGTGGCATATACTTGTTTAAATGATTTGTACCCTCTAGAATAATCCTACAGCTTCAGTCCAATCTGGATTCTGCAGATCTCTATCCCCATTGCTTTTTGCTCTCTCATTGGAGCCTTTAGCACAGGCCATCCAGGGCTTGAAATTTCGACCATTTTGGCCACATATGCGACCAAAATTCACACTGTGCCACCTTTGAATTAAAATAGTTGCACCTATGTGACTGCTTTTTTCCCCCCAATTAAACGCCTCTTTTCGGGTACATTTGGTAGTCATTTGGTAGTACATTTGGAAGGCATGCCAACCACTGCTGCAGCTTAAATAGAGATGGGTGTATGTCTTGGAGGAGTCAGTGCATGCATCTACTGGACATACCGGGCGCACCGGTATAAGAATGGAGTGCATCCAGTGTGTTCCCTTGAGCTGACAGTGACCATTCTGACCAAAGGGGAGCTTGATGTCCTAAACCTCAGTACTGATTCTTGAATGGTTATTATTAGCCGTCAATCACTCCATTTCACAGTATTAAGAGTTAATATTGTATCTATACCCATGATTTAGACTGAAAATGAAACTAAGAGCTGTGGAAGACTTTTTTATTTTCGGTACCGATAACGGTCAAAAAAGTCGAGTCGGTAACAAAAGTTACTGACACTGACTTAGCTGGCATTTTAACGTTTTTTCACTGTTGAATCAACATCATGGATCATAGTTGAATCACTGTTTAATTATGTTTTGATTTAATATTGGACATGAGTACCATACACAACCTCCACTTTTTTGGGTTTTTCTTTGGCCAGAATGATTTGAAAAGGGGGAAAAAATATTTTTGGGGAGTTTTTATGAATGAGAAGGGGGTGTAGAATGATGGGTGGGGGGATTTTAAAAGGAAGGGGTAGATGCGGCGCGAGGAAATAAAATTTTTGCGGTAATTCCAGTTTCCACCACTGTGCTCTTCCCTCGTGACATTCACTCTATGTATGATCTCTCCAACTACTTCTGAACTTCTTTTTTTATGTGGTTTCTTTTTTAAGATAAGATATAATTGAGCTGTCGGGTGGCTCACACGGTTAAGGCACTGCGCTGCAATGCAAAGGTGATCACCACGTCGCGGGTTCGAGCCTCGGCGTACCCACCGGCAGGGGTCGGCAGCTTTTTCAGAGTAGCGCACAATTACAGGGTTACAAATTGGGAAGGGACTGCCGGATTTGGGTATTCGATAACAGCTTTGTTCGTTGCTCCAGCGCTTCCTGTTGGCCGGACGGGCGCTCGTCAGGAAGACTCCGGCTTGGTTCATGTCCGGGTATCCTCCGCCCTCGCTCTGAACTTGCGAAGATTCAACCAGCGAGTGTATAAGAATCAGTGGCTGACAGGCACGTGCTTCGGAGGAGAGCCGTGAACTGTCTTCACTATCCTGAGTTGGCAGCAAGGGGTCGCATACGAGCAAGCTTTGTACATAGTTCCCCAATTGGGCATTCCAAATTCGGGTGGGATTGGAGAAGCCAAATTTAAAAAAAAAAAAAAAAAAAGATAAGATATAATTTATTGAACCCCGTGGGGTAATTTGTCCTCTGCATTTGACCCATCCTATAGTTAGGAGCATCCATGAGGCTGTACACAATGGTTTACATGTTAAGGTAGACATTACATTAGTGTCTGCAGCAGGATTCAAACCTGGGAACCTGTGGACAAAGCAGTTTCAAACACACCATACCCTGTGGTCTTAACCACTGCACCAACTGAGTTTGTTGCCAACTTAGCGCATCAGTTTTCATTAATCACTGAAGGGTGAAAGAAAACCAAAGGTATAAAGAAATAAAATATTTATTTACTTCTCTTTCTTTTATTTATTGTTATCAATGAGGAGACGCCATGTGAATATCCCTTGATGCGTTTCATGCTGGTGAGTTGGCTGATCCATTGACCCTGGGTAGAATAATTTGAGCAGAACAAACCATTGTTTGTGGCTGAGTTGTGTTAAGGTTAGGGATCGGCACAGGGATAGGGATAGCATTCCCTATGAGTTGGGTGATCGTTAGGTATAGGGATAGCGTTCCCTATGAGTTGGGTTAAGGTTAGGTGAACAGTGTCATGGTTGCCACCTTTATAAGCTTGCCGCATGTATAGACGCTCTAGAAATTAGAGTGTAAATTCTCTTAACTGGATGTGCGCTCAACATTTTTCCCCACCTAAATATTTGACTTGGTATCTAAACATTAACCCTTAAATGCCCAACTCTAGAAAAAGTTGAAAGAAAATGTATTCTGTCAATATGTCTTAGGGAGGGGATAGTAACAACCTAATAGCAATTTTTTAATTTTTGGTGACCTTTGACCTCATTTTAGTCTTGTGACATATATGTCACTCTAAATTTCTAGGATATAAAGAGAACTTTTGACCATCATTGTTTTGGTAGTTGAAATATAGCTGAAGTATTAGGCATCGCTTATTTTTCATTAGCTTACCTGTTTGTCCACTTTATGCAGGGATGAATAGGTACTGATCTATCGTGTAGATTCCACCAAGGGGGCGGCCATATTGGAAAGGTTAGCTGGTGCAGCCAGTGTAGTGTAAGTTCCACTTTTATGCATCAGATGGCAGCACTGATAGTCTAAATATGTCACTATGGGCATTAGGTTGCAAAATTTATGTGTGGTCTGTGGTTTTGACAACCCCCAAAATCATGTGACAAATTTGGCACAAGGGGCATTTCAGGGTTAAGGCAGTGGGTCCCAAAGTGGGGGGCGCGCCCCCTAGGGGGGACGCAGAGCAATTGCAGGGGTGGGGCGCAGGGTGCGGGAAGCGAATTTTTTTCCCCGACTAAAGTTCCGGGCACCAACAGAAAATTATTTGCATACAGCAAATCGGCAACCTTGTTCCGGTCCACTTCAGGAGTGTCTTGAGACAGTTTAACTTTTTCTGTCTTTACTGGACTTGCACCGATAAACGGTCTCGAAACCACTGACTGCACAGTCCATTCGCTGCCCAGAATTCTGCGATTACATCGTAAATGCCTGCCTTACTCTCAGCGTAACTGTTGGCCAAATCATTCATGTAGCCTGCCATTTTCATGAAAAATTATGGGTGTTCAAGTATTTAAAGGTAATAATATGAACAGGTTGTAATCAATGTGGTTGAACGATACCTAACTCGTCGCTATATCCTGCACTGATCTGGGATATTAACAATAAACTAGTTAGCGGCACCAAACAAAATCCGACGAATATAAAACGGAAAAAACCGAGATTGCGTCATCTTATTCTCGATGATAAGAATGCTCTGTAGGCCAACAGATTATTTTCATCTAGCCTAGCTACTGAACGTTACTAGCCTAACATATCCGCAGGTTGGGCAAGCGGTGTTCGTGAATTTTTTTCGCACTTCGCTGTCGGCTGTAAATATTGGTTGATTATGGTGCTTTCTTTCTGCATCATAGAAACATAATTTTAAGAAGACGGCTATACTCAGGCAGAGGGGACTGATACAGCCTAATGATTTTATAGGCTACTTTAAAAGAGGTTTTGAATTATTAAATCTTCGTGTCCCTCATTTGAAAATTACGGTGGCCGTTTCCAAACCTTCCGATCAGTTTCCAGCTAGGCGAGACGAAACTTATTTGTTCAGAGCATTCATATTTTCTAGAATAAGCTGACGCGATCTCGATTATTTTTACTTCATAAGTGCAAGGTCAGTAAAATGAGAAAAATGTAACTGTCTCGAGACACTCCTTCAGCGGTCCGGCACAAGGTCGCTGATGGCTGTATGCAAGTAAGTTTCTGTTGGTGTCTGGAAAATGCATAAATAGCAATGTTGTTGAGTATTAAAAAAACAAAGGTGGTTCATTATTTTGTCATTAATTTTCATTCTGAAAGTAGCTAGTTGTAGTAAGACAACCTACAGTTTGTGGCAGTTTACTTTTTTTTTTTTTTCAAAAAAGGTTGAAGTTTATATTAATTACAATGTGTGAAATAAACTACAATGGACTCTGAAAACAAAATGTGTATTACCTGTTTTTTTTTGGGGGGGGGGGCGCAAAAATTTTCTTACGTACCAAAGGGGGGCCCAGCAGAGAAAGTTTGGGAACCACTGGGTTAAGGTAAGCCAAAAAAAAGTTGTGGTTTTTTTCGATTTTGCTGGAGGTTGTGTGTGGTACTCTTACCCAACGTTGTTTCAATGTTGTTTCAATGTTGAAACAAATCTTGTTCAAATTTCAGTGTTGATTTGAGATCATTTTGTTAAACTTTTTACAACCATCAGAATTAGACGTTATTTCAATAGCATTTCAACAGTGAAACAACAACTGACATAATTTCAACCATATTTCAACGTTGAATGTCGGTCCTGTGCTGGCTGGGGAGAATCATGACAGTGATTTGGATGAACTGGCGGCGAAATCAGTTTATTATTTTTGCAAAGAGTTGCTTCAAAATTTTGAATGGCTGACGTTATGAGAAGGTGAAGTGCACCGTGTCCATTGTAAAGATAATGGCCCGGATCTCACAGGTAATGGCGCGTTATCTACTGAGTCCAAACACTTTAAAGTGAAAGTCCTTCCAAACATGGAGAAAGCACGAAACACAAAAAATACTGTGACAAATGTGCGTCAACGAGTAAGTCTTGTGTTATGTCAATATTTGCAACCTATCAAAATATGCTGCCTTGCGGCTCTGCGATGGCGCAGACCTAAAATCTTCATCTCTTTTTCTTTGCTCATATCTTCAGTAGCCTATCTGCAAAAATCATAAACACACATTTTTCTCAGCACGTCTTTAGACCAGTAAACGTTTATATATTTGCGTGTACATGCAAGGTTTTCCTGAAAATGCAGAAATCAGATGACATTGACGTGTGGCATACTATAGCTTAAAACAAACGTATCCAACTCATTATAACATCAGCTTGTGTTATAATAAGCTAAATAGCAAAGTTATCTCTCTGGACTGATTCATATTGCAATACTGAGGCGAAAACAAGGACTTTACGTCTGATCTGTATTTAACCCTAACACAACTTAAGATTTGATTTGGGTTATTGTGGAGGGACCTGCTCCGGACATACTTGAGATCTCACAGGCAGTGAGGAGATGAATGAAAGGGCAGAGAGCAAGGAGACCCAATTTTAAATCCTGGCCTACGGATATGGCATGAAGCCAATGTAGTAGAAACCTTTGTTAATCAATGAACTCAAGACTCTCATATTGTTTAATAACTGCCATTTGTAGGAGACAGATGTGATGTGGAGTGTTATATTGTCGTTTTTTAAACATTAAAAAATATATATTGGTACTGCTTAGATTTTGGTGTGTGTGCTCCTAAATTTTGGCTTGCGCTCCTAACTTTTTGAACTTGGGAGTGCAACGCTAATTTCGAGCCCTGCCATCAGACAATGTTCAAACATTAGTCTCATCACTATCAATAACACAATTCACATGGTTTTTCTGTTTGCCGATGATATTCTATTTATTTATTTCTGACTTGAGCAATTCTATTCCCGCCACTTTACTGATTTTTCAAGTATATGGTCAGATCTCAGGTTTCAAAGTTCATTGGGAGAAGTCTGTTCTAATGCCCCTGAACTCAAATGCTACGGCCATTAACCTCACAACTGATCCACCTATTGAAAGAAATCCTCATGGCTTTACTTATTTTGGAACTAAAATCCATTCATTTTTAAATCATATTATGTTGGCTAATTATGAATTAACCCTGAAAAAAATAGTGGATGAATTTGAGAGATGGTCACCATTGTATTTGAATCTGCACGGGAGCGTGTTGGTTATTAAAATGAATGTCTTGCCAAGTATCACTTTTCTTTTTTCAATGATTCCTCTCTCCTCCGGTAAATTGTTGGGCTGGGCCACGAATAATGGCCAGGCCCCTATAAACGCGAATGTCGCTGAGTGAGTGAGTGACTGCCTGTGTGATCAAGTTTAACTATTGGCTGGCCAGTGGGGAAGAAGTTCAGCGATTGGTTGGCTGACGTTTGGCTGGCTGGCTGTTCAGTGATTGGTCAGCCAGCGGGGAAGAACTTCAACGATTGGTTGGCCGACGGGTGGCTGGCTGGCCAGGCGTTGACGACATTCGTATTTGTAAGTAAGTAAGTAATTTATTGACCGATATCACAGCAAATATACACTTTTTAACATTTCCCACATCTTACAGTCCATATAAGCACATCAACATTATACACTGCCCGGCCAAAAAAAAAGTCGTACACTGAAATATTTAGTTGGAACCCCTGTAGCTTTGATTACAGTGCATATTCTTCTTGTCATTGTTTGAACATCTATATGCAATGCCAGAACATTTATTTTAGATCAGAAATGCCATAATTTTTGGCCAAGATCTTGTCTTCTCGACATAATGGTTGAACCACTGTGGTCTTTCTTGAGCACATCCCAATAACTTTTAATGTGTTTAAGGTCAGGATTTTGTGGTGGCAAAATTGTTTGTGAAAATGATTCCTCATACTTGTTTTTGTCATTCATGGTTTTCTTTGCTAAATACAGGCCAATAATTTGCCCGTTCTGAAATATTGTAACATCTTTTCCACCATCAGGGGATGTGTCTTCCAACATGATTTTTTAAGAAATGAGTAGCGACGCGCTTCATCAGTCAGGGTAAAATGATTATTGCCAGCTGAAACATATTAATAACCACAATAATGATCCAATTATAGAATTTGTTCGTTAATTTCCAAATGGTGACTTTTTTTTTGGCCGGGCAGTGTATACAAACACATTAAAAAAATTATTAAGCAAAATTTCTCATGCATTTATACACATATATGCAGGCATCCTCACAGCTCATTAGGCTGTCCAGATCCTGAATTTCTATATCTGGGAAACGATCACGGACCAGTGTATCCGCATACTGCCAACACATGTAGCTCGTCCTGTATCCCCCCCGCAGGAAAATCGCATATACGCTCCTCCCGAGGTAACCGCTGCCACCTACCAATTTCTACGCGCAGTCTGTGGGAGGACAAGCGAAACTGACTAAAAACAATTCTCTGGTGCTCTGACACACTACACACAATACCTTCATTATAAACTCGGGAGTACGGAGAGATCATGGTTTATCAACATATACGTTTGAAACCAAGAGGTGTTCTACTGTAAAACACGCTGCCTACGTGCAGCTATATCAGTGTCCACACATGTCTGACCCTGCCTCAGAACACTCTCCACATGTTTCCAAGCTGAAGTGTCAGCAGCTCGACTAAGATTTAGCGCAAACATCAGCGGGTCATCCGTAAACCCTCTTCTTTCAGACAAAACATCATAAAAGAACGTATATTGCCGACTCTTTACTAGGGCTGCGAGAGATGGCTGGCCAATCTCCAGCAAACAGAGGTCATTCGGGGTACTTGTTCTTACCCCAATTACAGACTTTACTGCAGCCATGTAAATGGAATTCAACCTATGAAATACTGTTCCAAACCAACTCTCGCATCGGTACAGGAGTGAGGACAGCAGACATGCATCCAAAACCAAAAAGAATGGTAAATTCCTATGGCTTCGAACAAATGTAAATAACTTCAACAGATTACAGTATTTACTGCTTGAATGTCGCGTCATACTAGAGCAGGGGTGGGCAATCACGGTCCTGGAGGGCCGGTGTGTATGCAGGTTTTTATTCCTATCAATTACCCTGACTAATTGAGTTAATTGATTGCATGCAAAAATATAGATTTTCGCAATGATTCGATCAAAGGAAAATGTTTTATGAAGGGAGACAAGACTAGTCTTTGTAGTTTCATGATAATTTAAAGAAATGCTCATGAAACGTCAGATTTCATAAATGGTTTGGCTAATTGAGACAATCAACTAATTAAAGACCAGACGTTGGTGTGAAAACCAGGAACAGATACGGCCCTCGCTGCCCACCTCTGTACTAGAGGCAAATTTTGCATCATCAGTAAAAACAGATCCAAGATAAGTATAAAAATTGCAGAAGCTAACGGAGACACCGTTTACGCCGATATCCATTCTATCCTGCTCACAACCGTTAATCACCATTAAATTCGATTTCTTCAGGTTAATTTCCATACCATAGTCGGTGCAAAACAGCACCATTAGACTCAGCTTGTATTCACTGCACTCCCTTGTAGTGGATAAAAGCACAGTAACATCCATAAAGAGCAAACAATGCAGCCACTGAAGGAAGCCATTGGGACGACATTTATCTCTTACCAGTTTAACAAATTCATTTAAATACAATACAAATAAAACACAGGATGTAGGAAACCCCTGTTTAACACCCATAGTGGTTGCAATTAAAGCAGCACCTAAAACGCTCTTAGTAGAATAATATACTGAGTACAAATGAAAATGCACCACTCATGAAATCTGGAATAGCTCCACGGATTGATATGTGAAGTATATACGTATGATGCATTTGAGATAATGAATGATTTAAGAAGACATGTAAACATCATTCAATTTCATTCACGATTATGTTAATGCGCGAGAGAGGTTTAGGGTCAAACAGTAAAGTCAATAACGGGTGTGACCGCCATTTGCATTGACACGAGGTGCATCGTCTTCGCATGGAGCTGATCAGTCTCTGGATAGTGTTCTGAGGGATAACATTCCACTCCTGAACAAGGGCAACCTCAAGTTCTCGGATGTTGTCCATCTGGCGTCGACGTGAAAGACGTCGTCCAATTTCATCCCATAAGTGCTCGATAGGGGAGAGGTCGGGTGACAGAGCTGGCCACTGAAGCACGAGGATGTTCTGCTGTGCAAGGTACTGCGTGGACACCCTTGCAGTGTGTGCCCTGGCGTTGTCCTGTTGGAACGTGTTGACATCGTGGTGTTGGTTGAAGAATGGCACAATATGGTTCTGCAGCACCTGGTCCCGGTAGTAGACGCCGTTCACCCTTCCTCTGCAGATATGGAGAGGGGTTCTGTGAAGGTAGCTTATTCCACCCCACACCATAACGCTGCCACCACCCCAACGGTCCGTTTGAACGACACAATCGGCGTTATAACGTCCACCAAGTCTCCGTCAAACACGTTTACGGCCATCTGCGTTCCTTAAGTGAAATCGTGACTCGTCAGAAAAGATGACACCGTGCCATTATCGTAGACACCAATTCTGGTGCCTGTTGGCCCACTGTAGAAGCTGGATTCGGTGACGATCCGTTAATATGGGGCCGAAATAAGGACGTCGTGCACGCTGGCCTGCAGCTCGCAGACGGTTCCGTACGGTGTCGGAGTGAATGAATCCACGTCGTCCTTGGACTTGAGCAGCCGTTCTTGTCACTGGTAGTGTTCGGTCTCGGACATGATCCCGTACGATCTGACGGTCCTGACGTGCCGTTGTCACACGTTGTTGACCCGGTCGAGGACGGTCCCGAGTGCTCCCCCTTTCCATCAAAGGTTTCTGCAGTCTCGCGATCGCTGTGTGTACGCAGTGTTGTCGTCTGGCAATTTCCCTGGTGCTGGTGCCAATTTGAAGCATGCCTATGGCACGTTCCCGTTCAGGGGCTGTAAGTCGCGGCATAGTGCCGACATTTCACAAGTGTCAGTGAAGAAGTGAAATTTTATTCGGATTCACATGCTTTTAAAGGCAATGTGTGCACAAATTCAGAGTGAAATTCATTTTTCCCGTGGTGTGTGTGCAAGATGTTGCGTTTTTGCAAAAAATTGCCTAGCGTTACAGTTAACTTGAAATTCTCGCATTTCTTGCACCTCAGGAATTTGCTATTTTGCAAGAAATGTTTATCCAATGATCACAGAAAAATTCAATGTGTTGTTTTTCTTGCGTTAACCATTCATGTCACAGGTTGCTCAATTTCACTCCAATAATGTGTTTGAGGTCTACCTTGAACGGCCAGGTCAGTCAAGATTGCTAAATGAAGTGAAAAGAAGGTGAAATTGATCACAAACATAAAGGACCTTGTATGGACACTGTCCACGGCGTCACTGAAATAAAAAGCATCTAGATAAACACAATTATTCATGAGAGTGATATTCAAGTGATTGATAGTGTTCTTTGTTCTTACATCGGCCTACAAAAAACATGAAGTATTTTGGGGATGAAGTGGAAAAATATAGTACTCACCCGAATGCGCAGTTGGTTGGCAGAGCGAGCTAAAAATGGATAGGCATAATCCCCTATGTATGACCATTCATCCCACCAAAAATCATAAACCTCCGTTGAGCGTTGTTCATGTTAGAGCGCGACAAATGATTTCAAGATGGCTGCTTTGGTGGCCAAATTGGTTGGTGTAGTGAGCTCAGAATTGATAGGCATCGTCCCCTATGTATGACCATTCACCTCACCAAAAATCATAAACCTCCGTTGAGCGGTGTTCACGTTGGAGCACGACAAATGATTTCAAGACGGCTGCTGTGGCGGCCATATTGGTCAGTGAAGTGAGCTCAGAATCGATAGACATCGTCCCTTATGAATAAACATTCACCCCAACGAAAATCATAAACCTCCATCGAGCAGTATTCACATTAGAGTGCGACAAAGGATTTCAAGATGCCTGCCGTGGCAGTCATATTGGTTGGTGAAGCGAGCTAAAAATCGATAGGTATCATCCCCTATCTATGAGCATGCACCCCATGTGCATGTTCAGGTTAGAGGGAGACAAAGGATAAGTTTACGACAGGACGCCCGGACGGACGGAAGGGGTGAAAACATAACGCCCCCGACCCAACTCTTTCGGGGGCATAAGAATGTGTCAATATATGTTTGTGAATAAAAAATAAATGTTTGCATTGATTTGTCTGTTACAGTTTGAACACAAATGCTTATTGAATTCAGGCCCATGTTTGCTCTGTATTACAATGTTAGGGCTAACAGTGAAAAGGTACGATTACCATGAAGAAGCAGACAGGCTGCTTTTTACCCAGTAATTAGCCATGCGGCAATCCCATCTCAAGTGATTGACTCAATCACATATCTGTTTTGAATAGAGCTGCCCAGAAACTGAACCTGTCCTCCAAGAAGAAGAAACAGAGCCCAGCACCCTGCCTGGAATGTGACCTGCCCCCCTTTGCCACCAACTTTCGCCAGATCCTGCAGACCTCTCCTCCACCGGCCCCACCTTGCCTGCTTCGTGCTGTGAACAAAGTCAAAGACACCCCGGGAGTGGGCAAGGTACATTTCCTCCCAGTTTCCTTTCCCAGACCAATTTATGCCTGATCGACAGCTAAGTTGACATGGCTATAATTCACTAATAACTTGAGTACCCAGGGGGCAAAGTGAAAAAACAGACACGAAATTTCGTAAAAGGTTTTGCACCAGAAATGATATTTAAGACCTTCAAGGATCACAACCAGGGTCGACAACCTGGTCAACTAGCTACTGGAAAGCTAAAGGGGGCCAAAAACCCTCTTTATGGGACATGTTCCTAGCAAAATTATGTAAATGCAAATAATTAGGTAATACAATAGCATAAATAGCCCTACAACTTTAAAATTTGGCAGAGAGTATCCTGACAAATAGGGGCAAGCAGCTAAAGAAGATTCTAGGGCTCACTGCAACTCTATTTTAAGATATCACCCTCAACATCCCAAAAAAGACAAAAAAAAGTACTGTCTGCCTGAGGAATTCTCATGAAAATTATTTTATTTATTTTCCAACACTTTGGGCTCTAAATTCATAGACCAGGCGCGCGGCGCATAGTGAGAGCACCGCGCTGACGGGATGTGTCCAGGCGTATGTTGCAATTTCGAGTCCGCCGTAGCCAGGCGCAAGTACTTCTCTGTCCCACCTCTGCCCTGCCTTCCGGCGCAAGTAACAAAGAGGTAGGAGAAAAGGCTTCAGTGGGTTTAACACAGCTGAGTTAACTCTTCACCAATAAAACGCAGCTCCTAATAATGCGTTAATGTTGCATTTTACTTTGCTGCTTCAGGCTTGTTTTCTGCACCGCTTACGTCCATGTTAAGCATTCCGAATATGAGGCATTCTCGAATTATTACCATTAGCAAACTCGAATGGAATTTCAAAACGAAAACTACATCAGATCATTCAAACTTATGAAGTTGGAATGAAATACGGCGGTTGCTCATTTATTTCTTCTCCCTGCATCATTGGGAAGAGAAACGATGGATAGCGTGTTCCTATTATTACACCCTGTTGCTGCTTAAAATTTTGTCATTAACATGCATGGACAACAATGCAAGATACGTAACACATTTAATTTCAATATGTGATCTTAACTCAGTACGAGATCATAGCACTCAGGCTGTATTCCTTTCCCCCACTAAAAACCGATAAAACCTAAGTGACAATAATAGAAGCCTAGTATTAAGCCGCTTGCACACTGGAAGCGAAAACAAATTTTTCGCACTACAGGTTGCGTTGAACGCAGTGTCTCGTGTCCGAAAGTCTAACAGGGTTTTAATACATCTCTGTGTCCGACAGTCGATTATCATTTTTAATTTCTTCAAACCTATGGACTCTTTTAGATATTAAACGCGAATGTTTCGATAAGAGGGCTCAATTCTTCAAGAACAGTACCAAGAATTTCAATCAATGTTTCTGTTTATGCTCTGCTTAATAACCCACTAAGCAAGAATATGTCCAAACGATGTTTTTTTGAGACCTTCCACAAACGTCTAAATGACGTTCCCTGAGGAGCCAGAATGAAAGTTTTTATGACGTCTCTTTACAACATCCTCTAGTCATCCCGTTTTAACGTCCACCGAACGTCTGCACAAGGTTAAAAATTAGTTCAAATGAGGTCGTTCTTGGCGGCTTTTCAACGTGAACTGCACACTTATTTTAGAGATTCTTGACGAAAAAAATATATAGTTTCCGTCTCCTCCCTCCACCAGCCTTGTGATGCCTCCCAATCTCTCCGACTGCTTTATTAGCTCTTAGGTGTCGCTCTTGGGCAATTATCATGACAAGCAAAGCTCCTTTTTGCGGTAATGATGGGAGTCAATCCTCCGAATTGTTAATCCCTGAGCTACAGTCGCAACCGATTGCGCCACAAAATGAGGTTAACAACATGGCGTAGTTAAGATTTGTTTTGTGACGAGTACTTTCCACGGGTCATAAAACGAACTTTGAGCTTTCGCGCCGAAGCGCTATGGGACGAAGAGCCGCTTCCTTGTTTGTTTGTTAGTAATAAACCTTAAAAACCTCGCAAACTCAATTGCTGCAGCAAGTTCAAGGACTGGGACAGATAATAAAATGAAATCTCTTATTGGCCCAGTTGTGGAGAAAATAGAGGAAGTGCTTCTCTTATCCGCCTCGCCGCGGTGCCAATAGCAGAACTGCTTCTCATGTCGGCACCGCAGATAGCCGATCTCTTTACCCCAATTAAACCCCGATGCGGGTCGCCACTTTCAGGAAACAAACAAACAAACAAACAAAAAACAGACGACTATGATGACATTAAAACACAAAATTTCATGTTCATTTCATGTCTCATGTTCATTTCTTAATTGTTTGATTTTCCCAACACTATAATATACTGCTCAAAAAAATAAAGGGAACACTTGGAGTTATATTTTGTGGTTTAAGTGTTCCCTTTATTTATTTTGAGCAGTTTATTATAAGTCCAGTACATTATTTTTCATAGTGTGGTTGAAAGTATGACTTTTTGGCGCAATCGGTAATGAGAGTAGCTCAGAGATTAGCAGGTCGGATGATCGTATCCCGTCATTATCGCAAAGAAGGAGATCTGCTTATATTAAAATTCCATCACAAACGACAGGTAAGAGCCGGAAAAGCAATCGGCGGCATCGCAAGGTAGGCGGAGCATATGTTTTGTTTTCATCAAGAATCTCGAAAATAAGTGTGCACTTGACATTGAAAAGACGCCCAGAACAACCTCATTTGAACTAATTTTTAACCTCTTGCAGAGGTCTGGTGGATGTTAATATGGGACGTCCAGAGGATGTCAAGACGTCATAAAAACTTTCATTCTGGCTCCTCAGGGGACGTCATTTAGACGCATGTGGAAGACCTTGAAAAGACGTTGTTTGGACATATGCTTGCTCAGTGGGATAGTGAGTCGACATTGGCACGGGACAATGTACAATGCCTCCGTGTCTGACAGCCAAAAAAAAAAGAGGACGATTACAACTGATTGATAACGAAATAAGGAATAAAACGAAACATTTTAACAACAGAACATCCAATGAACACTGATTTATTTACTGGCAGGTCATCTTTGTTGGATGTCCCGTTTGTTTGTGATATATTTTATTCTTTATTTCGTTATAAATCTGTTTTCATATCAATACTTTTATTTTTTGCTGGCTGCTGGACATGGAGTATTTTGCATTTCGCGTCGGACAGTCTTGATCGTGCATGCGATAATTTATTCACACTGTCAATGGTCATGGAATTGAAATTGATTTGCTCACACATTATTTTATCTCAGCTGTGGAAATAAAGCGCGAATCTGTTCGATCCATCTGACTAATTTTCAAAAGAAAGACCGAATAAAGACTGTTGTATAGCTTCAACGGAAGAAAACAGACGAATAGTCTAAAAAGACCAAATATACGCCACGGTCACACATAATTACTGTAAAGGCAGGAGTCGCTGGAGCACACAGACAGTTTAAGCCTTTTAATTATGTTGCTGTAAAGTGTAAACTACTATTAACAACATAATACCAGAAACAATTCAACTCAGAAAACTGCCTCAAAGCACAAGTTTAATATTCCTTACAGTATGGTTTCTCTAATGGGTTCTTCTATGGGTAATTAAATTACTGATTAAAATCCATCATATTCGTCACACTGATACGGCTTCTTACAGTCGTGGATTTTCTGATGAGTAATCAGTGGATCCTTACAAATAAAACATATGACATTTCTCACACTGATATGGTTTCTCTCCTGTGTGTAACCTAGCCGAGCTGACTAAGGAATGCATTTGACTTAACATAATCAACACTGACATTAAACCAATGAAATACCAGAACCAGATATGTATTTTACAGGGAAAGGAGAGGAGCAACTCTCCAAATGCACACACTGCAACACGGTGCTATATTGTATTACTCAAAAAACAACACCACTGCAGTAGGCTACTATGCATTCTGGGCTTGCCCCCGTACATGTAATTGAATCATCAAAATGACATTCACAATAAAAGCAGTCGATGAGCGGAGAGGAAATCAGAGCAGTACCAAAGCAGTGTTAGGCCTGAGTTAGGCCTACCTACTTAGATGCTCTTCCTCTTTCTTGTTTTTCGTGCTGTGAAGTCTGCGATGACATCACTGAACTCCAGTTCCCTTAACAAGTCACTTTCTAGACACATGAATGAGATAGCTAAGCCTGTTTTGTCCCATGGTGGATCTCATATTGTTTTTGATCAATTTGAGTTTAGAAAATGAACGTTCTCCAGAGGCGTTGCTCACTGGCAAGGTTAGGTAGATTCTTAAGGCAATGTCAACATTTGCAAAAACAGGTGTGATATTCATTTTCTTTATCAGCTGTAGGTGTTCCCTCGCATATTGTTTTGGCTCTTTTTTCATAAATTCTTCAAATTAAATTTCTTCAACAAAGTCATCTTGCAAGTCATCTGGGTACTTCATTTGTAGCTTGATTGCTGAAGAACGAATTTGGTTTTCAGGGAGGGATTGGATGTTATTAAGAAATCCAAAACGCTGATCAATTTCCTGGTATGCTTGATATCTTTTGTCTAATTCAGCTACAAATCTATCCACTATAACGGTGAACATATTTATGGAAAATTTATCTTTTCCGGACATATTTTGTTGACCATCAGACCCCGGCGGTTCGTCAGCATGCCTGGTGCGCCGCCTCTCTCTCTCTCTGTGTCGCATCTATACGTATCGCACACACTTGGTGACATTCGTTTAACTTTGGCTTCGAATAGGTCATAGTGATCACGGAGGCTCTCAGCGATGCCACTTATTCCTCAGCAGCTGACAGGTCAAGAGCAACTTCTTGAAGATGTTTGCTTAACGTTTTGAAATCGCTGTAGCATGGAGCTCCAGAAAGCGCATAGGAGCACAGTCTTCAACCGCTTCATTATTCGACAAAGTGCAGAGGCCTCATTGCGAGTTGACAGGTTTTGGCTATTGTCTTCACATATGCCTTGGAGTGACTGGAGGATGTTTTCGTAATTAATGCCTACTGCTTTGACTGCTGATGCGTGAGCAGACCACCAGGTATCTGAGAGAGACTTGAGTGTTTTGATGCAATTACTTTCATTTGATGCAAGATCCTTCGTCAGCACCTGCCAACAGGATGGCGATCTTGAGGAAAAAATTATAGAGGGACTGAATGAATGAAAAAACTTTGTCGGTCTCCAGGCAGCAGTTTATTATATTCACTCCAACTAGGTTTAATGTATGGGCTGCGCACGGGACCCATTCTACGAGCGGGTTCACTTCACGTATGCGTGATAGTACTCCTTTATAAGCGCCCGACATGTTACTCGCATTGTCGTAGCACTGCCCCCGACAGTTTTTGATACCAATACCCATCCTTTCAAAAACGGATGAAACTGCATAGAACAAGGATTCGCCTGTGTGACTAGTGATGGGAAGAAACTCTAAGAAGCGCTCCTCAATGGATCCATTAGGGGATACATATCTCATAATTAAAGTTAGCTGGTCTACGTGGGATATGTCAGGTGTTGAATCCACACTGATTGAAAAATATTTTGCCAACTTGATCTGGTTGATGATTTCAGATAATACCTTATCTCCCATTAAATTGACAAACTCCTCACAAATGGTGCTTGATAGACATGATGCGCCCTGCGTTTCCAAATCGCGTTATATGCTTCTTAAGGAAAGGGTCAAATTCACTTAACAGTTCAAGAAGGCCCATGGAGTTTCCATTGTGGTCGGAACGAAAAAGTTCATCCCCTCCTCGGAAGGACAGGCCACGCTCAGACAAAAACTTTACCACTGCAACTACTCGTGCAAACACATTTCTCCAGTACTGGCATTCTTTTGTGAATTGCTCTCTCAGTCCGTAGTCAACATGACCGCTCTCGGTTGTTCTTGCGATCCAAGTAAGCATGCATTTACGGTGGACCTCAGATGACTCGTGCTCTTTAACGCGTTCGGTGGCATGCTTCCAGTCTGTACAGCCACATTCAGAGGAAGAATGCGTGCGGTGCTCGTGTTTTCCTTGAAATAAAAGAAACACAAAGCAAAACGCTGCTCCCTTAGAGGGAGAATAAAGCAACCACTCCCGGGGTACTGACTCGCCATTACCAAGCCCCTTTGTGAAGAGACTTTTTGAGAAGCTCCTCTTTTGGTGTTTGTACGGTCTTTCCGAAACCGCAAAATTGGCAGTATGATTTTGACAAGGCACTGGTCCTTTAGCTATCCAATAACTCCTGGCTTCTTCTGTAATCTCGCCCCAGCATCCCGGATCATCACTGTAGTAGGCAGGCTGAGCAGCTGCAGGTGGTTCTACAGTCGTGCTCTCAGTCGGTGGCGGTAGCACTGGTGGCACTGCAGCAATGCTTGTAGTCAGCGGCTGGTCATCATCTCAAGCCGAAAATGTGAAACAAGCAAAGCACCAACTGTAAAACCTTCCGCTGCGCTAGAACAGGGGGCACAAATATGTCCCTTTATAACAGGAATTAGTCCTGAGGAGTTCCCATGTCATTTTCCTTTATTGACGCGTTTTCCAATTATTTTCATTGGCAACTGAAGACACGGTTTCTCTCCATACAGGAGTAATCAAATCATGGGCTAAATTCAGTTCAGAAAAATAATTTACTTTGTAATAGGCCATTGATTGAACTGGTCCGCATTGCAATGAAATATCGCCTTGCATTCTCGGTATTGCGTGGGCTGATTTAAAATAAAAAGTGGCATTAGGTCGTTAAATAGGCTATAAAATGCATGCGGCTCACGCCATTTGCGCAAGTATGCAATTTTGAATAACGTTGATTTAAATACAGCAAATACGCGTCCAGATTAATGATTTCTGTTTTACGTAATCGGGGAGACCTAACAGCACCTGTTAAGTGTGGAGTGCTCTTGGAGTGAACCTTTTGTTAATTATGAAAATGACTGAAAACAGGTCAGGACTAATAGGCTAATTGTTTTAAACGGATGTTTTGTGCAGCTAATTCTCAGTTCTGGCTTCGCCACTGTAGCCTACTGAATTTAGCCCACGATTTCATCGCTTTAAGATCGCATATGGAGAGACATTGTCTTCAGTGGGACATTCTAAAACGCTTAACGTGGCTTTATGCACCAAAACAGCGACCAATAAGTGCCAAATTCCTCTCGGACATTTCTGGTCAGGAGTACTCTCGGACATTTCTGGTCAGGAGCACTTTCTCCAATAAAAAAAAAAAACGAAGACTGAGGAATATGGTAGTTATCACGTCAAGCGTTTTCCTCATAATGCGCGTCAATGGAGGGGAAAAAGCTTAATGTGATATAGGCCTGCCGTCCGTTTTCTTAGGGCTTCGGTTTCAATGTTTTTTTTTTTTTATTGGAGAAAGTGCTCCTGACAAGAAATACTCGAGAGGAATTAGGTGATTATTAGTTGTTAGAAGCATAAAACTACATTAAGCTTTTTCCACAGAATGTAAGTCAATGGAGGGGAAAACGCTTAACGTGATATAACTACTATATTCCTCAGTCTTCGTTTAAATATTTTATTGGAGAAAGTGCTCCTGACCAGACATGCCCGAGAGGAATTTGGTGCTTATTGGTCGCTGCCGTGTCAAGCATTTTTCACGTTAGGCGTTTTAGAATGTCCCTATTCAGTTGCCAATTACGATAACTGGAAAACGCGTCAATAAAGGAAAATAATTGAGAACTCGCCAGGACTATTTCTTAAAGGGACGTATCTGCCCACCCCCAATTCCCAGTTCTAGCGCTGCGGCAGCTGCAAACTTAAACGTTATTCCAGCTAGCTAAATTAGCAAGCCTAGTACTAGATATCTTACTAACGTTATGTTACCCGGCGCTAACGTTACATTAACCATATCTGCTTTGCTAGTATTCATCAAGTCATTATAGTAGGCCTACTAACATTTAACACCAGACCAAAATGACCGAACAATTCCTTCTAATGTTTTGTTAAATGTACAATTACAAATTAGCTACCTAGATTTGCTAGCTCTTGGTCCAACGCGGCTGCAGCTTCACTTTGCTGCTGAGGTGGGCACGTTTCAGCGCTAGGCTGGGTGACATACCCAGTTAATTGAGGGATCTTTCGTAGTAGAGCAGCTTCTCGGGCTTCTTTTTCTTTTTTTTTTAACGTTTTTGACTGCCACTTACCATGACTGCCTCAGAAAAGGTAACTAACCTAATCTCGCTGTGTCATTACCCAATGCAGTGCACCGCCAAATAACTGAACGAGGCCTCAGCATATCACGCAGCACGCACCTAACAACCAATGTAATCGGCAGCCTGCCATTGGACAATGACATTAACAAACAAACAAACCAAAACCACATTGAATTTTTTTTATTGGACAAAAAATGACCCGCCCCCACCCCTCCCTCAAACACAGGTCAGGCACTGTCTGGCAGACTAGCACAGGGTGGAATAGTTTACTGGAGAAGTAAAAAAATGTCACAATAACCTACCCACCGACGGGTCCCATTGGAGCGCTGGGCCCAGGGCTTCAGCCCCGTGAGCCCGTGCATTGATCCGGCATTGTATATATGCAGTTTGTGGTTGGCTGAGAAAGATGTGAAGTCGTTAGTTTGCATCACTGATTCAGCTGCGTTGATTAAGCCAGGTCAAGTTTCCATTACGCGTGGCAACAGCCTTTAATCTGACATCCGGACAATCAATATAGATACTATAATTTATGTCCTTATTCAAATAGTTACATTAAATAGTGCTTCCTGTAATTTTATCCTCGAACGCCGAATGGCATTCCGGGCTATTATGTTTTTGGTCCGACCGCCGCCACCGCACTTCGTGTTAACGCGATAACTTCAGTAATATTTCAATTACAAATTTCAAGTTTTGCATATAGGTAAGTATCATAAAGAGGAAGAACTGATTCGATTTTGGACAATTTACGATTTCTAGATTGGCCACCAGGGGCCAAAAACTGAAAAAGATCACAGTTTTTGTCATATCTCTGGAAATATTTGTCCGATTGACCTCAAATCAAGTGCAAATGAAAGGTCATGACCTGAGGATGTGTCTCACAATGACATTATACCTGTTTGGTTCAAACTTTTGACACAAGGCGGAGCTTTGTCACATAAAATTCACCATTTTTGCTATATCATTGGAACTATTTGTCCAATTGACATGAAACTATGTGCAACTGCAAGGTCATGACCTCACAACGTGTCACATGATGACATCATACCTGTATGGTTCAATATTTTGCCACCAGGTGGCACTTTGTGATGGAAAATTACCATTTTGGCCATATCTTCAGAACCATTTGTCCGATTGAAATTAAGTTCAGATCAAAGTCTATTCAAGGTTTGGGGAATTGGAGGATTGGGGGCGTTCGGGGATATACCCCCAGCCGTCACCTCCGACGGCATTAGCCTAGTTATTTCTTGCATTGAAATGTGCCTGCATTCTGGAAACCTGCCTGTGAGGTTTCGGTGACGTGTGCGCCGGTCAGCCAAATTACCACAGAACAGAAAGTAAACCAGTTTGGAGATGGCGAGCTTTCAGCGCAAGTCCAGCGGAGACTTTTTCTACGAAATTGTCACTGCGTCTTGATGAATATGTGACACCTCGCCCTACTACGCTGCCAAACCCATCTCGGCGCATGTGCGTCTACCAAATTGCCAAAGTGGCTGCGCACGGTGTTGCACCGCACGAAATTACCACTGCGCGGGCTGCGCCATGCTACGCCACCTGCGCTGCGCCAAGAAATTAGAGCCCTTGATGGTGAATATCTATGCCTGACATGTATATAGAAAACTTCCCTAATTCATAAGCTTCCATTTGAGTCCAAGATGGCCTTTCTACTAGCTACTTGAAAGCAAAAGGGTGGGTCCTAACAATGCATCCCCTATTGTGAAAAAAGAGTGAATTATACCAGCATGATCAGACTCCATTCTATTTCTGATTGAATCTTTTGGTGATAGATCATACTATAAAAAAACTGAACCAGAGCTACACGAAACACTGATGGCAGGTGCATTTGTTGGGAGGAGAGCAGAAGGCAATCACAATGGGGTCTCCCCTGACATGCTTCTGTAGCAGACAGGGCTGCCATCACCACTTTAAAAGTAGTATTGCCAACTTTCTTGCCTGTCGTGTCATAGGCCTATAATGCGACGGTCCGAACGCAAGTAGGAAGTGAACCTATTTTTGGTTGTTACTGAATGTTATTTTGCCACAGGATAATTGGGTACTCAAATCATTGTAGCTTAACCATGCAAAGAAACATTTAAGAAACGCTTACAGTTTGGTGTAGATCACCTGAACAGACAAAATTTCTAACAATGTGAAATGTAAATGAAAATGTTTAATGCACATTTTTTAAATAATGACAAAAAGTCCCAAAAATGTCTAAAATATGAGAAAAGTCTGCAAACTTCAATGGAAAAACATGGGCGGTAATTTACAGCCACCAAACAAGTAAATTTTGGACAACTGTAAGTCTACCAGGAAGAAGACATTGTTCAGTTCTTTCATTCTTGAAACTTAAGTCTGATGAATTTTGAATCACTTAAAGCTGTTCAGTCATATTAACAAACATCTTAAAAACAACAGCAACAGAAACAGTTGATGTGAGACAACTACCATGATACCGTGGTTCAACTGAACTGTACAGGAGGATCACCTGTGCTTTTTATAGTAATGTCAACCAGGCTGGTATGTCACATACCACCCGTAACAAACATGACTGATATGTTGTGTTTTACCCTCCCTTTACTTTGTTGCATCTTCTTTGATGACCTGCTCTGGGTTCATTTCTGCAACGCTGGCATCAGCCTTTCTGTTTAGGGAAATTAAAAACACCTAGGCTAACACATTCTGGCCAACATTGTTGACTTAACCATGTCACTACGGAGGAAGGAGGGTTTTTAATACTGACACAAATGCAACACTGTACAACCATAACTGACAAGTTGTGGACCATCTCTCCCTTAATGAATTTGATTGCCTAACAACTTGCATCTTCATGGATTTGATTACATTTAATTGATAATGGAATGAATTCACTACAGTGGTTAGGAAAAATGTGTTCAACATTACTTTTCATCTCTGACTTATGTCTTAGCTCTAACTAACCTTCTGAAAAACGACCACAGAGTGCCTCTGCGATGTGCACAGGGCAGGCAGATCGTCCTGCCTAAATGAAAAAATATCAATTTAGCTACATGGTCTGGCTTTAGTTATAGCTACTGTTAGTAGTAGCCCCATTAAGCTTAACAAACAAGCTTAACAAAGAAAAAAAAGTTACACGTATAGATCCACAAATTCTGCTCGTTACTGTCTGCTGCCATATAAAACAAAAATCAAAGTATTCAGCTCTGTATACAGTAACGTAGCCGATTCATTTAGAACACCACCACTACTTCAGTAAACGAGAAGCCTGTGTGCTGCTGTGTCTCACTCACACAACTTGACATGCTAACCAAAGCTCATAGAGCTTAGCTAACACACTCTAGCTAACACTCACTGCGAGACAGTGACCGTAAACTTGACTGATTTTGATAAAAAAAACTTGCAATGAATAATGTGGCACGTTCTAGTGAAAATCTTAGATAAACTTTCCAATTTTGTTTTCCAGTCATAGAAGTTCAGTTACTTAAACTGTCTCAAACTTTGGAGGGGACAAGATTTTGAGGGTCTTTTTTTTAACTCACAAGCAGACAATGTTCAATGCTGCGCAGTCTGTTAAGATAAAGGCTGAAATGCTCCAAAAACATGCATCTTTCTAGATTTCTAATCAAGGTTTTGGTTACAATGTTACTTAACATTTTGCCTAGAAAGGGAGAACTGAGGAGGGTCCAATCTTATCCACAAAGGGCCGCTGTGTGTGTAGGTTTTCATTTCAGCCCAGTGGAATACCTTAATCATCTAATTAACTAATCATGGGGTTCAATAGAAACCTTGATTACTAAAATCAGGTGCAGAACTTTTGAGTGATTTTTCCGTCTGACGCAAAACAAATTTTTCGCACAACAGATTACATTCAAAGTCAATGCAAAGACGCGAATACACGATCATGCAAAAAATTCGTTTCACATCTGGTGGAACCCAGGGTGGTATTGCACAAAGCTGGCTAACAGAGTAAGCCTGGCTTTTGCACGAAGTAAAACCCAAAAAGCTATATTTATTTCAGTCCATGTTCCAGATTTGAATAGTTTCCAGGTTTTACTTTGTTAGCCAGCTTTGTGCAATACCCCCCAGCTTAGTACTGCTACACCTGATGTAACAAATCAAGGGCTCAACACCAACTTTTTTTTGTAAAATTACTTATTCGGGAAAATAAAATCAGATTCTTACTTGCCAAAAGAAAAATTTACATGCAAAAAAAAAATAAAAATAATAATAAGAAGAGGAATAATAATTTTAAAAAATCATTTCTCAATGACTGGGAACCTTTACTTCATTTTTATAGCAGGAGGTCAGCCAAGTAAAAACAAAAATAATGTTTTAATTTCTGGTCTCTTCAGCATTCTTGCATTCAAAAACGTTTTCTTTTACTGTTCTGAGAAACGATTTGTATTCCAGGTCATAATATTTTTCAAAGTGATTTTACTGTAGTGTGTCAATAAATCCAAACATATATTTTTACACTCTAAAATGAATTATGAATTTTCACACTTTTTTCTACTCAAATCCTCATTTGTTACTTCACAGTCACCAATAAACACAAGGAAATGTACCAGTGAATAAGAAACCCTTGAAAAATGATATCGCAAATAAAACTTAACTTTGGCTTGTACCCTTTTAAATTCAAATTAAGAAACTCGCTTATTTACCCTTTCAATGTTTTAGTCTCACAAATTTCACTTGGGTTCTCTTAAAATTCACCTCACAGGGAAATTGGAAAATACAAATAGGCTTCACACACAGTGACGTACAACTTTTCACGCGAATTACCGGAAACATCAGAACCTCATTGGTTTAGCTCAAATTTCAACCATTAAATGAATATAAGTAAAATTAATTCAAGAAACGATCAGTATCAGTGAAATGATAGCATTGGCGCTAAACTAACGTTAGACCTTGGAAATGTTCAGGCAATAACCAAGCACTTGGCTTTGCATTGGGGACCAAACGTTAGTGCACATAAATCCTTGATTTCGTTTCGATGCAGTGACTCTACCTCACGAATCCATGAAAAAAGAGAAGCCAATCGGAAGCGTTGAAGTGGAGAAACCAGTGCAGCAGGTGGAACAGTCGCCTCCGCAGTTCAGCAAGTTCGTCCTCATTAGGTATTAGCAACGGTGGCGAATTAACATGGTGAAAGCTACGGCTAGCATTTTAGCGGAGTCTTCTCACAATACTCACAAAACGTCCACGTCTTCAAAGCTCACACTTTTTCAGACTTTATGAAAACAACAAACGCATTATATTTACCAAGCAACTCTTTACTTCAAGATCGCCTTTAAATAAAAGTTTCGGCTGTTCAGTTCTCTCACGCCACACTCTCCCAAAGCGTCTTCAACGTTCTTCACGTTTTTTCTAAATGCACAATTACCAACGAAAGGCTTCTTCTTGGTATAAGGTACAATCCCGACTGGCTCAGTTTAGGTTGTTTTTCTTTTGAATTTCCCAACGAGTCGAGCACCACCTCCGTCCAATCAGGAGTCTCCCCGAAACCATCCAGCGGTCACATTATCAGTTGTCGGAGTGGTCACTTCATCCTCCCTGAGAACACTGCAGGTGTCAAAAAGAAAGCGAACTAAAACGCGACAAATCAAAAGTATCTTGTAACCTGGAAATGTTCGGTAACGTTCATTCTATAATTGCTGCAAATACCATTTTCGTCCCCGGAAGTTTTAGGAACATTGTTTACTGGATATTTCAGACGGGACGATCATGATAGTCCGCTATTTGCCAGCACTCACCGATTTGATCTTAAAGGGATATTTCAACATTTTGGAAAATTGGCCTATTGACACAATCCCTACAGTTATTCGGGTAGGTGCATTACCTTTAATTATCCGTGCCTTTTGTTTTGACATTCGGGGGGAGAGACCGAGTTGCTCAGCAAACATGAGAGTGGTCAGCAACTCATTACGGACGTTAAACGTTACGGGTCAGCAACTCATCAAATACACAACAGCTCCAAAACGCTCTCATGGATAAGTTGTGACCATAGAGTTACATACTAATTATGTGCCTGCAGCAATGCAGACACATATTAAAATCCTGCATACTTCTTTATTATGTGCCTGCAGCAGTGCAGACACATATTAAAATCCTGCATACTTCTTTATTATTATTATTATTATTATGTGCCTGCAGCAATGCAGACACATATTAAAATCCTGCATACTTCTTGATTATTATTATTATGTGCCTGCAGCAATGCAGACACATATTAAAATCCTGCATACTTCTTTATTATTATTATTATGTGCCTGCAGCAATGCAGACACAAATTAAAATCCTGCATACTTCTTTATTATGTGCCTGCAGCAATGCAGACACATATTAAAATCCTGCATACTTCTTTATTATTATTATTATTATGTGCCTGCAGCAATGCAGACACATATTAAAATCCTGCATACTTCTTTATTATTATTATTATTAGTGTGCATTGAAAATGCTCACTATTGTTATCCTGGTCTTCTTATTAGTGTGCATTGAAAATGCTCACTATTGTTATCCTGGTCTTCTTATTATTATTATTATTATTATTATTCTTCTAACACACTTAATGCGGCCTCAACCGTTTATCGTAGAAACTTCATTCAAACTGCGTTGCGTAGGTCTTACTTAGGACACCTGTGCAATGTATTTTTCATCTTTGTAACTTTTATACTTTTTGAGTTATTAATAAAAAACTATAAATTTTTTCCCCCCATAGACTTAACATTGGCATTATGACATCACAATAGGGCCATTAAGCAAATGGAATCTTGTGCCAGGTGTTCTGACCACCTGCTGTAACTGTCAGTTTCTCAGGCTGTAAGACTACAATCTGGCTCTCTTGAGACTACAGCTTCCTTACTGCTTTCCTTCCTTCTATTTTCTGTCATTCCTTCTTTCTTTTTCCCTCCTATTTCTTTCCTTCGTTACTTCCTTTATTCGTTCCTTCTTTCCTACTTTACTTCCTTCTATCCTGCCTTTCATCCTTCCTCCCATTCTTCCTCCCTACCAATTTTCTTTCATACCTTCCTTAGTTTTTCTTTCCTTCCATCATGCCTTCTTTCATTCCTTCATAATCTTTCTTCCTTTCTTCTTTCTGCTTTCCCTCTCTTTCCTTCCCTCTTCCTTTCTTTACTTTTTCTTTCCTTCCTTCTCTCTTTCCTTCTGTTTTTCATTTCTTCTTCCTCACTTCCTTCCTTCCTTCCTTCTATCTTTACTTAAATCCTTCTTCTTCCCTTCTTCCTTTCCTTCCTTCCTTACTTCCGTCTTTCCTTCATTCCTCTGTTTCTTTCCATCCATCCTCGCCTTCTTTCCTTTGTTCTTTCGTGCCTGCCTTTGATTTCCTTTGTTCCTTACTTCCCTCATTAGTTACTTCTTTCCCTCCTTCCTTCCTTGTTAATATTCCAAATAATTTCGTAATCGTACGGTTCACTACTTCTCCCAGTTTTCAATCGATCCCCAAACAAGACACATCAACGCCCTAGCAACAACAAGAACAACATAGCAACTGTCGAGCAATGCCCAAGCAAATATTCAGAACACCATAGCAACCGCCTAGCAACCACCCAAAACACCATAGCAACTGCCTAGCAACCACCCAGAACACTATAGCAACTGCCAAGCAACGCCCTAGCAACCACCCAGAACACCATAGCAACCGCCAAGCAACCACTCAGAACACCAAAGCAACTGCCTAGCAACGCCCCAGCGACCACCCAGAACACCAGAGCAACCGCCTAGCAACGCCCTCACAACCACCAAGAACACCATAGCAACTGCCTAGCAACCACCCAGAACACCATAGCAACTGCCTAGCAACGCCCTAGCAACCACCCAGAACACTATAGGAACCGCCTAGCAACCACCCAAAACACCATAGCAACTTGCTAGGAACGGCCTAGCAACCACCCAGAACACCATAGCAATCGCCTAGCAACCACCCAGAACACCATAGCAACTGCCTAGCAACGCCCTAGCAACCACCCAGAACACCATAGCAACCGCCCAGCAACTACCCAAAACACCATCGCAACTGCCTAGCAACGCCCTAGCAACCACCAAGAACACCTTAGCAACCGCCTAGCAACCACCCAGAACACCATAGCAACTGCCTGGCAACGCCCCAGCAACCACACAGAACACCAAAGGAATCGCCTAGCAACGCCCTAGCAACCACCCAGAACACCATAGCAACCGCCTAGCAACCACCCAGAACACCATAGCAACTGCCTAGCAACGCCCGAGCAACCACCCAGAACACCATAGCAACTGCCTAGTAACCACCCAGAACACCATAGCAACTGCCTAGCAACGCCCTAGCAACCACCCAGAACACCATAGCAACCGCCTAGCAACCACCCAGAACACCATAGCAACTGCCTAGCAACACCCTAACAACCACCCAGAACACCATAGCAACCGCCTAGCAATGCCCTAGCAACCACCCAGAAAACCATAGCAACAGCCTAGCAATGCCCTAGCAACCTCCCAGAACACCATAGCAACCGCCTAGCAAGGCCCTAGCAACCATCCAGAACACCATAGCAACCGCCTAGCTACCACCCAGAACACCATAGCAACTGCCTAGCAACGCCCTAGCAACCACCCAGAACACCATAGCAACCACCTAGCAGCCACCCAAAACACCATAGCAACTGCCTAACAACGCCCTAGCAACCACCCAGAACACCATAGCAACGGCCTAGCAACCACCCAGAACACCATTGCAACTGCCTAGCAACACCCTAACAACCACCCAGAACACCATAGCAACTGCCTAGCAACGCCCTAGCAACCACCTAGAACACCATAGCAACAGCCTAGCAACCATTAGAACACCACGGCAACTGCCTAGCAACGCCCTAGCAACCACCCAGAACACCATAACAACCGCCTAGCAACCACCCAGAACACCAAAGCAACCGCCCAGCAACTACCCAGAACACCATAGCAACCGCCTAGCTACCACCCAGAACACCATAGCAACCGCCTAGCAACCACCCAGAACACCAGAGCAACTGCCTAACAACCACCCAGAACACCATAGCAACACCCTAGCAACCACCCAGAACACCATAGCAACCGCCTAGCAACCATCTAGAACACCATAGCAACTGCCTAGCAACGCCCTAGCAACCACCCAGAACACCATAGCAACGCCCTAGCAACCAACCAGAACACCATAGCAACCGCCTAGCAACGCCCTAGCATCCACCCAGAACACCATAGCAACCACCTAGCAACCACCCAGAACACCATAGCAACTGCCTAGCAACACCCTAGCAACCACCCAGAACACCATAGCAACCGCCTAGCAACCACCCAGAACACCATTGCAACTGCCTAGCAACACCCTAACAACCACCCAGAACACCATAGCAACCGCCTAGCAACGCCCTAGCAACCACCCAGAACACCATAGCAACAGCCTAGCAACCATCAGAACACCATTGCAACTGCCTAGCAACGCCCTAGCAACCACCCAGAACACCATAGCAACCGGCTAGCAACCACCCAGAACACCATAGCAACTGCCTAGCAACCACCCAGAACACCATAGCAACCGCCTAGCTACCACCCAGAACACCATAGCAACCGCCTAGCAACCACCCAGAACAACAGAGCAACTGCCTAACAACCACCCAGAACACCATAGCAACACCCCAGCAACCACCCAGAACACCAAAGCAACCGCCTAGCAACAATCTACAACACCATACCAACTGCCTAGCAACGCGCTAGCAACCACCCAGAACACCATAGCAACGCCCTAGCAACCACCCAGAACACCATAGCACCCGCCTAGCAACGCCCGAGCAACCACCCAGACCACCATAGCAACCGCCTAGCAACGCCCGAGCAACCACCCAGAACACCATAGCAACCACCTAGCAACCACTTAGAACACCATAGCAACTGCCCAGCAACACCCTAGCAACCACCCAGAACACCATAGCAACCGCCTAGCAACGCCGTAGCAACCACCCAGAACACCATAGCAACTGCTTAGCAATGCCCTAGCAACCACCCAGAACGACATAGCAACCACCCTAACAACCACCTAGAACACCATAGCAACTGCCTAGCGACGCCCGAGCAACCACCCAGAACACCATAGCAACTGCCTAGCAACGCCCTAGCAACCACCCAGAACATCATAGCAACTGCCTAGCAACACCCTAGCAACCACTCAGAACACCATAGCAACCACCTAGCAACGCCCTAGCAACCACCCAGAACAACATAGCAACTGCTTAGCAAAGCCCTAGCAACCACCCAGAATGCCATAGCAACCGCCTAGCAACCACCCAGAACACCACAGCAACCGCCTAGCAACCACCCAGAACACCATAGCAATCGCCTAGCAACGCCCTATCAACCACTCAGAACACCATAGCAACCGCTTAGCAAGGCCCTAGCAACCAACCAGAACACCATAGCAACCGCCTAGCAACGCCCGAGCAACCACCCAGAACACCATAGCAACCACCTAGCAACCACCCAAAACACCATAGCAACTGCCTAGCAACGCCCTAGCAACCACCCAGAACACCATAGCAACCGCCTAGCAACCACCCAGAACACCATTGCAACTGCCTAGCAACACCCTAACAACCACCCAGAACACCATAGCAACCGCCTAGCAACGCCCTAGCAACCACCCAGAACACCATAGCAACAGCCTAGCAACCATCAGAACACCATAGCAACTGCCTAGCAACGCCCTAGCAACCACCCAGAACACCATAGCCACCGCCTAGCAACCACCCAGAACACCATAGCAACTGCCTAGCAACCACCCAGAACACCATAGCAACCGCCTAGCTACCACCCAGAACACCATAGCAACCGCCTAGCAACCACCCAGAACAACAGAGCAACTGCCTAACAACCACCCAGAACACCATAGCAACACCCTAGCAACCACCCAGAACACCATAGCAACCGCCTAGCAACCATCTAGAACACCATAGCAACTGCCTAGCAACGCCCTAGCAACCACCCAGAACACCATAGCAACGCCCTAGCAACCACCCAGAACACCATAGCAACCGCCGAGCAACGCCCGAGCAACCACCCAGAACACCATAGCAACCGCCTAGCAACGCCCGAGCAACCACCCAGAACACCATAGCAACCACCTAGCAACCACTTAGAACACCATAGCAACTGCCCAGCAACACCCTAGCAACCACCCAGAACACCATAGCAACCGCCTAGCAACGCCGTAGCAACCACCCAGAACACCATAGCAACTGCTTAGCAATGCCCTAGAAACCACACAGAACGCCATAGCAACCACCCTAACAACCACCCAGAACACCATAGCAACTGCCTAGCAACGCCCTAGCAACCACCCAGAACACCATAGCAACTGCCTAGCAACGCCCTAGCAACCACCCAGAACACCATAGCAACTGCCTTGCAACACCCTAGCAACCACCCAGAACACCATAGCAACCACCTAGCAACGCCCTAGCAACCACCCAGAACATCATAGCAACTGCTTAGCAAAGCCCTAGCAACCACCCAGAATGCCATAGCAACCGCCTAGCAACCACCCAGAACACCACAGCAACCGCCTAGCAACCACCCAGAACACCATAGCAATCGCCTAGCAACGCCCTATCAACCACTCAGAACACCATAGCAACCGCTTAGCAAGGCCCTAGCAACCACCCAGAACACCATTGCAACTGCCTAGCAATGCCCTAGCAACCACCCAGAACACGAAAGCAGCTAGCAACACCCTCACAAGTACACAGAACACCATAGCAACTGCCTAACAACTGTTACAGCCAGTCCTCATTATGTCAAATTACAATAAAAAAATGTAACTTTTTAAGCTACTCAACTTATCAACCTTTCAGCCATTCCAACTCCTGATTGTTTTCGACTATGACTTCCGGCAACTGTTTCTTCTGCCCAATCCTGTCTCAAAATATACGTACTTACTACAATTCTTCACTATTAAAAAATGTCACTATTAAAAATTTCCATATGACAGTTGTCATCAACTATGACTCCCGCAAACTGTTTCCTCAGTCCACATCTGTTTCAAAATAAAAGTCCTCACCACTACCATAATTATCCTACTAAAAACGTAGCTACCAATATCATAATGCAATGATATGTTACAAACTCCACCTTATGCAACTACACTTTGCATTTTCAATGCACACGTAATTCCCTGGAATTACATTATCTAGTTATTATTATTATTATTCTAACACACTTAATGCGGCCTCAACCGTTTATCGTAGAAACTTCATTCAAACTGCGTTGCGTAGGTCTTACTTAGGACACCTGTGCAATGTATTTTTCATCTTTGTAACTTTTATGCTTTTTGAGTTATTAATAAAAAACTATAAATTTTTTCCCCCCATAGACTTAACATTGGCATTATGACATCACAATAGGGCCATTAAGCAAATGGAATCTTGTGCCAGGTGTTCTGACCACCTGTTGTAACTGTCAGTTTCTCAGGCTGTAAGACTACAATCTGGCTCTGTTGAGACTACAGCTTCCTTACTGCTTTCCTTCCTTCTATTTTCTGTCATTCCTTCTTTCTTTTTCCCTCCTATTTCTTTCCTTCGTTCCTTCCTTCCTTATTTCGTTCCTTCTTTCCTACTTTACTTCCTTCTATCCTGCCTTTCATCCTTCCTCCCATTCTTCCTCCCTACCAATTTTCTTTCCTACCTTCCTGAGTTTTTCTTTCCTTCCATCATGCCTTCTTTCATTCCTTCATATCCTTCTTATCTTTCTTCCTTTCTTCTTTCTGCTTTCCCTCTCTTTCCTTCCCTCTTCCTTTCTTTACTTTTTCTTTCCTTCCTTCTCTCTTTCCTTCTGTTTTTCATTTCTTCTTCCTCACTTCCTTCCTTCCTTCCTTCTATCTTTACTTAAATCCTTCTTTTTCCCTTCTTCCTTTCCTTCCTTCTTTACTTCCTTCTTTCCTTCATTCCTCTGTTTCTTTCCATCCATCCTCGCCTTCTTTCCTTTGTTCTTTCCTGCCTTCCTTTGATTTCCTTCTTTTTTTTCCTATATTCCTTCTTTCCTTACTTCCCTCATTAGTTCCTTCTTTCCCTCCTTCCTTCCTTGTTAATATTCCAAATAATTTCGTAATCGTACGGTTCACTACTTCTCCCAGTTTTCACTCGATCCCCAAACAAGACACATCAACGCCCTAGCAACAACAAGAACAACATAGAAACTGTCGAGCAATGCCCAAGCAAATATTCAGAACACCATAGCAACTGCCTAGCAACCACCCAAAACACCATAGCAACTGCCTAGCAACCACCCAGAACACTATAGCAACTGCCAAGCAACGCCCTAGCAACCACCCAAAACACCAAAGCAACCGCCAAGCAACCACTCAGAACACCAAAGCAACTGCCTAGCAACGCCCAAGCAACCACCCAGAACACCATAGCAACCGCCTAGCAACGCCCTAACAACCACCAAGAACACCATAGCAACTGCCTAGCAACCACCCAGAACACCATAGCAACTGCCTAGCAACGCCCTAACAACCACCCAGAACACCATAGCAACCGCCCTGCAACCACCCAAAACACCATAGCAACTGCTTAGCAACGCCCTAGCAACCACCAAGAACACCTTTGCAACCGCCTAGCAACCACCCAGAACACCATAGCAACTGCCTAGCAACGCCCTAGCAACCACACAGAACACCATAAGAATTGCCTAGCAACGCCCTAGCAACCACCCAGAACACCATAGCAACCGTCTAGCAACCACCCAGAACACCATAGCAACTGCCTAGCAACGCCCTAGCAACCACCCAGAACACCATAGCAACTGCCTAGCAACCACCCAGAACACCATAGCAACCGCCTAGCAACCACCCAGAACACCATAGCAACTGCCTAGCAACACCCAAGCAACCACCCAGAACACCATAGCAACCGCCTAGCAACCACCCAAAACACCATAGCAACTGCCTAGCAACGCCCTAGCAACCACCCAGAACACCATAGCAACCACCTAGCAACCACCCAAAATACCATAGCAACTGCCTAGCAACGCGCTAGCAACCACCCAGAACACCATAGCAACCGCCTAGCAACCACCCAGAACACCATAGCAACCGCCTAGCAACGCCCTAGCACCCACCCAGAACACAATAGCAACCGCCAAGCAACCACCCAGAACACAATAGCAACCACCAAGCTACCACCCAGAACACCATAGCAACGCCCTTGCAACCACCCAGAACACCATAGCAACTGCCTAGCAACACCCTAGCAACCACCCAGAACACCATAGCAACCGCCTAGCAACCATCAGAACACCATAGCAACTGCCTAGCAACGCCCTAGCAACCACCCAGAACACCATAGCAACCGCCTAGCAACCACCCAGAACACCATAGCAACCGCCTAGCAACCACCCAGAACACCATAGCAACTGCCTAGCAACGACCTAGCTACCACCCAGAACACCATAGCAACCGCCTAGCTACCACCCAGAACACCATAGCAACCGCCTAGCAACCATCAGAACACCATAGCAACTGCCTAGCAACGCCCTAGCAACCACCAAGAACACCATAGCAACCGCCTAGCAACCACCCAGAACACCATAGCAACCGCCTAGCAACCACCCAGAACACCGTAGCAACTGCCTAGCAACGACCTAGCTACCACCCAGAACACCATAGCAACGCCCTTGCAACCACCCAGAACACCATAGCAACTGCCTAACAACGCCCTAGCAACCACCCACAACACCATAGCAACCGCCTAGCAACCATCAGAACACCATAGCAACTACCTAGCAACTCCCTAGTAACCACCCAGAACACCATAGCAACCGCCTAGCAACCACACAGACCACCCTAGCAACCGCCTAGTACCCACCCAGAACACCATAGCATCTGCCTAGCAACGACCTAGCTACCACCCAGAACACCACTGCAACCGCCAACCTACCACCCAGAACACCATAGCAACCGCCTAGCAACCACCCAAAACACCATAGCAACACCCTAGCAACGACCCAGAACACCATAGCAACCGCCTAGCAACCATCCAGAACACCATAGCAACTGCCTAGCAACGCCCTAGCAACCACCCAGAACACCATAGCAACGCACTAGCAACCACCCAGAACACCTTAGCAACCACCTAGCAACACCCTAGCAACCACCCAGAACACCATAGCAACCACCTAGCAACGCCCTAGCAACCACCCAGAACACCATAGCAACCACCTAGCAACGCCGTAGCAACCACCCAGAACACCATAGCAACTGCTTAGCAATGCCCTAGCAACCACCCAGAACACCATAGCAACCGCCTAGCAACGCCGTAGCAACCACCCAGAACACCATAGCAACTGCTTAGCAATGCCCTAGCAACCACCCAGATAGCCATAGCAACCACCCTAACAACCACCCAGAACACCATAGCCACTGCCTAGCAACGCCCTAGCAACCACCCAGAACACCAAAGCAACTGCCTAGCAACGCCCTAGCAACCACCCAGAACAGCATAGCAACTGCCTAGCAACACCCTAGAAACCACCCAGAACACCATAGCAACCACCTAGCAACGCCCTAGCAACCACCCAGAACATCATAGCAACTGCTTAGCAAAGCCCTAGCAACCACCCAGAATGCCATTGCAACCGCCTAGCAACCACCCAGAACCCCATAGCAACGCTCTAGCAACCACCCAGAACGCCATAGCAACTGCCTAGCAACCACCCAGAACACCATAGCAATCGCCTAGCAACGCCTTATCAACCACTCAGAACACCATAGCTACCGCTTAGCAAGGCCCTAGCAACCACCCAGAACACCATTGCAACTGCCTAGCAATGCCCTAGCAACCACCCAGAACACGATAGCAGCTGCCTAGCAACACCCTCACAAGTACACAGAACACCATAGCAACTGCCTAACAACTGTTACAGCCAGTCCTCATTATGTGAAATTACAATAAAAAATGTAACTTTTTAAGCTACTCAACTTATCAACCTTTCAGCCATTCCAATTCCTGATTGTTTTCGACTATGACTTCCGGCAACTGTTTCTTCTGCCCAATCCTGTCTCAAAATATAAGTCCTAACTACAATTCTTCACTATTAAAAAATGTCACTATTAAAAATTTCCATATGACAGTTGTCATCAACTATGACTCCCGCAAACTGTTTCCTCAGTCCACATCTGTTTCAAAATAAAAGTCCTCACCACTACCAAAATTATCCTACTAAAAACGTAGCTACCAATATCATAATGCAATGATATGTTACAAACTCCACCTTATGCAACTACACTTTGCATTTTCAATGCACACGTAATTCCCTGGAATTACATTATCTAGTTATTATTATTATTCCAAGTTCTTCCGAAATCGCACGGTTCGCTTCTTCTCCCACAATTTTCAACCGATCCCGACACATTACACGTCAAAACGTGCGGCTTGCTTGTGAGGAGTGTGCTATGACTTTACTCAGCGATCCGACTGACAGATTTCCCACAATTCCCAAAAAACATGGACCCCTGAAACCTCGTTATAATGGAAGTCAATGGGAAAATTGGTCTCCCGAAATTGCACGGTTCGCTACATCTCCCACAATTTTCACCCGATCGCCACAAATTACACGTCAAAACGTGCGGCTCGCTTGTGAGGAGTGTGCTTTGACTTTATTCAGCGATCCGACTTACAGATTTCCCACAATTCCCAAAAAACATGGACCTCTGAAATCTCGTTATAATGGAAGTCAATGAGAAAATCGCTCTCATCTTCACCCTCACGCCTTGAACTCATACACTCGCACAAAAACTCTTTTCCAACTCTCAAACAAAGACAAGCAATCCCCAAACAACATTACGAACACCTTAGCAACCACCCAGAACGCCCTAGCAACCACCCAGAACACCATAATAACAGCCAAGCAACGCCCTAGCAACCGCCCAGAACACCATAGCAACCGCCTAGCAACCACCCAGAACACCATAGCAACTGCCTTGCAACGCCCTAGCAACAACCCAGAACACCATAGCAACCGCCAAGCAACCACCCAGAACACCAAAGCAACCGCCTAGCAACGCCCTAGCAACCACCCAGAACATGATATCTACTGCATACCAGAACGCTGGCAACCATCTCCAACACTGTACTCGTAGAGCAGCAGGCACATTCAAAATTTCTGCTGGAATTTTCTAGTTATTAGTGTGCATTGAAAATGCTCACTATTGTTATCCTGGTCTTCTTATTATTATTATTATTATTATTCTTCTAACACACTTAATGCGGCCTCAACCGTTTATCGTAGAAACTTCATTCAAACTGCGTTGCGTAGGTCTTACTTAGGACACCTGTGCAATGTATTTTTCATCTTTGTAACTTTTATACTTTTTGAGTTATTAATAAAAAACTATAAATTTTTTCCCCCCATAGACTTAACATTGGCATTATGACATCACAATAGGGCCATTAAGCAAATGGAATCTTGTGCCAGGTGTTCTGACCACCTGCTGTAACTGTCAGTTTCTCAGGCTGTAAGACTACAATCTGGCTCTCTTGAGACTACAGCTTCCTTACTGCTTTCCTTCCTTCTATTTTCTGTCATTCCTTCTTTCTTTTTCCCTCCTATTTCTTTCCTTCGTTCCTTCCTTCCTTTATTCGTTCCTTCTTTCCTACTTTACTTCCTTCTATCCTGCCTTTCATCCTTCCTCCCTACCCATTTTCTTTCCTACCTTCCTTAGTTTTTCTTTCCTTCCATCATGCCTTCTTTCATTCCTTCATATCCTTCTTATCTTTCTTCCTTTCTTCTTTCTGCTTTCCCTCTCTTTCCTTCCCTCTTCCTTTCTTAACTTTTTCTTTCCTTCCTTCTCTCTTTCCTTCGGTTTTTCATTTCTTCTTCCTCACTTCCATCCTTCCTTCCTTCCTTCTATCTTTACTTAAATCCTTCTTCTTCCCTTCTTCCTTTCCTTCCTTCTTTACTTCCTTCTTTCCTTCATTCCTCTGTTTCTTTCCATCCATCCTCGCCTTCTTTCCTTTGTTCTTTCCTGCCTTCCTTTGATTTCCTTCTTTTTTTCCTATATTCCTTCTTTCCTTACTTCCCTCATTAGTTCCTTCTTTCCCTCCTTCCTTCCTTGTTAATATTCCAAATAATTTCGTAATCGTACGGTTCACTACTTCTCCCAGTTTTCACTCGATCCCCAAACAAGACACATCAACGCCCTAGCAACAAGAACAACATAGCAACTGTCGAGCAATGCCCAAGCAAATATTCAGAACACCATAGCAACCGCCTAGCAACCACCCAAAACACCATAGCAACTGCCTAGCAACCACTCAGAACACTATAGCAACTGCCAAGCAACGCCCTAGCAACCACCCAAAACACCATAGCAACCACCAAGCAACCACTAAGAACACCAAAGCAACTGCCTAGCAACGCCCTAGCAACCACCCAGAACACCATAGCAACCGCCTAGCAACGGCCTAACAACCACCAAGAACACCATAGCAACTGCCTAGCAACCACCCAGAAAACCATAGCATCTGCCTAGCAACACCCTAGCAACCACCCAGAACACCATAGCAACTGCCTAGCAACGCCCTAACAACCACCAAAAACACCATAGCAACGCCCTAGCAACCACCCAGAACACCATAGCAACTGCCTAGCAACACCCTAGCAACCACCCAGAACAGCATAGCAACCGCATAGCAACCACCCAAAACACCATAGTAACTGCCTAACAACGCCCTAGCAACCACCCAGAACAACATAGCAATCGCCTAGCAACCACCCAGAACACCATAGCAACTGCCTAGCAACGCCCTAGCAACCACCCAGAACACCATAGCAACCGCCCAGCAACCACCCAAAACACCATAGCAACTGCCTAGCAACGCCCTAGCAACCACCAAGAACACCTTAGCAACCGCCTAGCAACCACCCAGAACACGATAGCAACCGCCTAGCAACCACCCAGAACACCATAGCAACGCCCTAGCAACCACACAGAACACCATAGGAATCGCCTAGCAACGCCCTAGCAACCACCCAGAACACCATAGCAACCGCCTAGCAACCACCCAGAACACCATAGCAACTGCCTAGCAACGCCCTAGCAACCGCCCAGAACACCATAGCAACAGCCTAGCAACCACCCAGAACACCATAGCAACCGCCTAGCAACCACCCAGAACACTATAGTAACTGCCTAGCAACGCCCTAGCAACCACCCAGAACACCATAGCAACCACCTAGCAACCACCCAAAACACCATAGCAACTGCCTAACAACGCCCTAGCAACCACCCAGAACACCATAGCAACCGCCTAGCAACCACCCCAGAACACCATAGCAACTGCCTAGCAACACGCTAACAATCACCCAGAACACCATAGCATCCGCCTAGCAACGCCCTAGCAACCAACCAGAACACCATAGCAACAGCCTAGCAACCACCCAGAACACCATAGCAACCGCCCAGCAACCACCCAGAACATCATAGCAACTGCCTAGCAACGCCCTAGCAACCACCCAGAACACCATAGCAACCACCTAGCAACCACCCAAAACACCAAAGCAACTGCCTAACAACGCCCTAGCAACCACCCAGAACACCATAGCAACCGCCTAGCAACCACCCAGAACACCATAGCAACTGCCTAGCAACACCCTTACAACCACCCAGAACACCATAGCAACCGCCTAGCAATGCCCTAGCAACCACCCAGAACACCATAGCAACAGCCTAGCAATGCCCTAGCAACTTCACAGAACACCATAGCAACCGACCAGCAAGGCCCTAGCAACCACCTAGAACACCATAGCAACTGCCGAGCAACACCCTAACAAACACCCAGACCACCATAACAACCGACTAGCAACGCCCTAGCAACCACCCAGAACACCATAGCAACATCCTAGCAATGCCCTAGCAACCTCCCACAACACCATAGCAACCACCTAGCAAGGCCCTAGCAACCACCCAGAACATCATAGCAACCGCCTAGCAATGCCCTAGCAACCTCCCAGAACACCATAGCAACCGCCTAGCAACCACCCAGCACACCATAGCAACTGCCTAGCAACGCCCTAGCAACCACCCAGAACACCATAGCAACCGCCTAGCAACCACCCAGAACACAATAGCAACCGCCTAGCTACCACCCAGAACACCATAGCAACGCCCTAGCAACCACCCAAAACACCATAGCAACTGCCTAGCAACGCCCTAGCAACCACCCAGAACACCATAGCAACCGCCTAGCAACCATCAGAACACCATAGCAACTGCCAAGCAACGCCCTAGCAACCACCCAGAACACCTAAGCAACCGCCTAGCAACCACCCAGAACACCATAGCAACCGTCTAGCAACCACCCAGAACACCATGGCAACTGCCTAGCAACGACCTAGCAACCACCCAGAACACCATAGCAACCGCCTAGCTACCACCCAGAACACCATAGCAACCACCTAGCTACCACCCAGAACACCAGAGCAACCGCCTAACAACCACCCAGAACACCATAGGAACACCCTAGCAACCACCCAGAACACAATAGCAACCGCCTAGCAACCATCCAGAACACCATAGCAACTGCCTAGCAACGCCCTAGCAACCACCCAGAACACCATAGCAACACCTTAGCAACCACGCAGAACACCATAGCAACAGCCTGGCAACGCCCGAGCAACCACCCAGAACACCATAGCAACCGCCTAGCAACACCCTAGCAACCACACAGAACACAATAGCAACTGCCTAGCAACGCCCTAGCAACCACACAGAACACCATAGGAATTGCCTAGCAACGCCCTAGCAACCACCCAGAACACCATAGCAACCACCTAGCAACCACCCAAAACACCATAGCAACTGCCTAACAACGCCCTAGCAACCACCCAGAACACCATAGCAACCGCCTAGCAACCACCCAGAACACCATAGCAACTGCCTAGCAACACCCTTACAACCACCCAGAACACCATAGCAACCACCTAGCAACGCCCTAGCAACCACCCAGAACACCACAGCAACCACCTTGCAATGCCCTAGCAACCACCCAGAACATCATAGCAACTGCTTAGCAAAGCCCTAGCAACCACCCAGAACGCCATTGCAACCGCCTTGCAACCACCCAGAACACCACAGCAACCACCTAGCAACGCCCTACCAACCACCCACAACACCATAGCAACCACCTTGCAACGCCCTAGCAACCACCCAGAACATCATAGCAACTGCTTAGCAAAGCCCTAGCAACCACCCAGAACGCCATTGCAACCGCCTTGCAACCACCCAGAACACCATAGCAATCGCCTAGCCACGCCCTATCAACCACTCAGAACACCATTGCAACTGCCTAGCAATGCCCTAGCAACCACCCAGAACACGATAGCAGCTGCCCAGCAACACCCTCACAAGTACACAGAACACCATAGCAGCTGCCTAACAACTGTTACAGCCAGTCCTCATTATGTGAAATTACAATAAAAAAATGTAACTTTTTAAGCTACTCAACTTATCAACCTTTCAGCCATTCCAACTCCTGATTGTTTTCGACTATGACTTCCGGCAACTGTTTCTTCTGCCCAATCCTGTCTCAAAATATACGTCCTTACTACAATTCTTCACTATTAAAAATTTCCATATGACAGTTGTCATCAACTATGACTCCCGCAAACTGTTTCCTCAGTCCACATCTGTTTCAAAATAAAAGTCCTCACCACTCCCATAATTATCCTACTAAAAATGTAGCTACCAATATCATAATGCAATGATATGTTACAAACTCCACCTTATGCATCTACACTTTGCATTTTCAATGCACACGTAATTCCCTGGAATTACATTATCTAGTTATTATTCCAAGTTCTTCCGAAATCGCTCGGTTCGCTTCTTCTCCCACAATTTTCAACCGATCCCGACACATTACACGTCAAAACGTGCGGCTCGCTTGTGAGGAGTGTGCTATGACTTTACTCAGCGATCCGACTGACAGATTTCCCACAATTCCCAAAAAACATGGACCCCTGAAACCTCGTTATAATGGAAGTCAATGAGAAAATCGGTCCTCCAAAATCGCGCGGTTCGCTACTTCTCCCGCAATTTTCACCCGATCACCACAAATTACACGTCAAAACGTGCGGCTCGCTTGTGAGGAATGTGCTATGACTTTATTCAGCGATCCGACTTACAGATTTCCCACAATTCCAAAAAAACATGGACCTCTGAAACCTTGTTATCATGGAAATCAATGAGAAAATCGCTCTCATCTTCACCCTCTCGCCTTGGACTCATACACAGGGCCGGCGCTAGCCATTTTGGTGCCCTAAGCATAAATGCTTTGTGGTGCCCCCCCTCCCCCTGCCACATACCCACCCACCCAACCCCACCCCTGACAGAAATGAACAATATCTGAGTATTTGTCAGTTTTGCTTTATTTTACAAATTAAGTTGTTAATATTAATGGTTCAAAAACTAGGATAGAGATAAATAATAACAATAATAATAAAGAGATAAATAATAATTAAGTCTTTATAAAACAGTAACAATGTCACCAAATACTCAAATAAATAAAAATAAATAATCTAAATTTAAAAAAAATAAATAAATGCCAAGACTATTAACAAACAAACATCTGCTTTTAACTGGAAACACAGTTCTGAGAAAGGAACTTTAAATACAAATTTTAAAATGCAAGCACCAGTTGTTAGAGGCCCAACAGAGGCACACGTCTGAATTTCCGGGCTGCGAAATCAGCTATCAGGTCATCATATGACAGATTCTGAGCAATTTCCCCATTGATGCTGATGACAGCCAGACCACTTAAACGCTCCTGGCCATTTGATGAGCGCAGGTATGTTTTAATGAGCTTAAGTTTGGAGAAGCTTCGCTCAGCAGAGGAAAATGTGACAGGCCCATGTATACGGTTAATCCGATTTCTTTCATTCTTTATCTGCGAATGTGTACAAATGGAAAAACGGATGTAGCTAACTTGAGACGCTTTATGGAAACAAAACTGATTCGCTATCAGCCTATACTCTCCGCAGCTAGCGAGCTCGTATAACGCAATCGCCACTCGCATTTCTAGAGGTACAGCGGTCATCTCTTCTGGGCTCATGACATCCTTCATCTGATCGCACAGTTTCACGAATGCTCCCCGAGACATCCTGAAATTCTCTCTCCATTTTGCATCTGAAAATTCATTGAGCACCACTCTCTCCTACCACTCCTTACTCCTAACGCACATCCAGCAAGCACGGGTTTTTGGTAGGAGTGGAGAAGGACTATGCTGAGACCAATAGTTTTACGTCATGTACTTGGAAAGAAATCGAACTATTGACTGAACCACGTAAACCAGGTTTTTCCGATTATCGCATTACTGAAGTACATGTAAACGCGTCAAATCAGATTATTTCCATTACCCCATTATTCCCAGTTATTGGATTATTGTGGTCATGTAAACGTTGCTGTTACAAAATAAACAATTGTTAATTAAAACATCGTCTTACCTGCAAGTGACGCGCGAGCATCATCTCGCAGTTTTTTTTTTCTTTTCCACCCCCGACTCTTGATGCCTTTTCGATGACGTGTCCAGATCTCCGGAATAAACTTCTGCCAAATTTGCGATTGAAGCATAATGGAGCAAACAACTTGGGAATGGGGTGGGGGCACCAAAGGTAGAGCGATGAGAGGGCCGCACAGGAGATTAATCTTTTTTTGCGTAAATAAGCCTACGTTATTTTTGTATTACTTATATTTATTAACATGCTTTACAAACTTTTATTTTAAATATTAATAAATACTGTAATATTGTTTTTTTTTTTTATGGGCTTGATTTTTTTGGTGCCCCCCAGGCAGTTGGTGCCCTACGCGCAGTGCGTGATAAGCGTATACCGAGCGCCGTGTCTGCTCATACACTCACGTAGAAACTCTTTTCCAGCTCTCAAACAAAGTGAAGCATGCCCAAACAACATTAGGAACACCATAGCAACCACCCAGAACACCATAGCAAGTCCCTAGCAACGCCCTAGCAACCACCCCAAACACGACAGCAACTGCCTTGCAACGCCCTAGCAACCACCCAGAACACCATAGCAACTGCCTAGCAACGCCCTAGCAACTACCAAGAACACCATAGCAACTGCCTAGCAACCACCCAGAACAACATAGCAACTGCCAAGCAACGCCCTAGCACCCCCCCAGAACACCAAAGCAACCGCCTAGCAATGCCCTACCAACAACCCAGAACACCATAGCAACCGCCTAGCAACCACCCAGAACACAATAGCAACTGCCAAGCAACGCCCTAGCAACCACCCAGAACACCATAGCAACTGCCTCGCAACGCCCAGCAATCACCCAGAACACCATAGCAATTGCCTAGCAACGCCCTAGCAACCACCCAGAACACCATAGCAACCGCCTAGCAACCACCCAGAACACCATAACCACCGCCTAGCAACCGCCCAGGACACCATAGCAACTGCCTAGCAACGCCCTAGCAACAACCCAGAAAACCTAGCAACCGCCAAGCAACCAACCAGAACACCATAGCAACTGCCTGGCAACGCCCTAGCAACCACCCAGAACACCATAGCAACCGCCTAGCAACGCCCTAGCAACGACCCAGAACACCATAGCAACCGCCTAGCAACCACCCAGAACACCATAGCAACCGCCTAGCAACGCCCTAGCAATGACCCAGAACACAATAGCAACCGCCTAGCAATGCCCTAGCAACCACCAAGAACACCATAGCAACCGCCTAGCAACCACCCAGAACACCATAGCAATCGCCTAGCAACGCCTTATCAACCACTCAGAACACCATAGCTACCGCTTAGCAAGGCCCTAGCAACCACCCAGAACACCATTGCAACTGCCTAGCAATGCCCTAGCAACCACCCAGAACACGATAGCAGCTGCCTAGCAACACCCTCACAAGTACACAGAACACCATAGCAACTGCCTAACAACTGTTACAGCCAGTCCTCATTATGTGAAATTACAATAAAAAATGTAACTTTTTAAGCTACTCAACTTATCAACCTTTCAGCCATTCCAATTCCTGATTGTTTTCGACTATGACTTCCGGCAACTGTTTCTTCTGCCCAATCCTGTCTCAAAATATAAGTCCTAACTACAATTCTTCACTATTAAAAAATGTCACTATTAAAAATTTCCATATGACAGTTGTCATCAACTATGACTCCCGCAAACTGTTTCCTCAGTCCACATCTGTTTCAAAATAAAAGTCCTCACCACTACCAAAATTATCCTACTAAAAACGTAGCTACCAATATCATAATGCAATGATATGTTACAAACTCCACCTTATGCAACTACACTTTGCATTTTCAATGCACACGTAATTCCCTGGAATTACATTATCTAGTTATTATTATTATTCCAAGTTCTTCCGAAATCGCACGGTTCGCTTCTTCTCCCACAATTTTCAACCGATCCCGACACATTACACGTCAAAACGTGCGGCTTGCTTGTGAGGAGTGTGCTATGACTTTACTCAGCGATCCGACTGACAGATTTCCCACAATTCCCAAAAAACATGGACCCCTGAAACCTCGTTATAATGGAAGTCAATGGGAAAATTGGTCTCCCGAAATTGCACGGTTCGCTACATCTCCCACAATTTTCACCCGATCGCCACAAATTACACGTCAAAACGTGCGGCTCGCTTGTGAGGAGTGTGCTTTGACTTTATTCAGCGATCCGACTTACAGATTTCCCACAATTCCCAAAAAACATGGACCTCTGAAATCTCGTTATAATGGAAGTCAATGAGAAAATCGCTCTCATCTTCACCCTCACGCCTTGAACTCATACACTCGCACAAAAACTCTTTTCCAACTCTCAAACAAAGACAAGCAATCCCCAAACAACATTACGAACACCTTAGCAACCACCCAGAACGCCCTAGCAACCACCCAGAACACCATAATAACAGCCAAGCAACGCCCTAGCAACCGCCCAGAACACCATACCACCCCCCTAGCACCCACCAAGAACACCATAGCAACTGCCTTGCACCGCCCTCGCACCCACCCAGACCACCATACCAACCGCCAAGCCACCACCCAGAACACCAAAGCAACCGCCTAGCAACACCCTAGCGACCACCCAGAACATGATATCTACTGCATACCAGAACGCTGGCAACCACCTCCAACACTGTACTCGTAGAGCAGCAGGCACATTCAAAATTTCTGCTGGAATTTTCTAGTTATTAGTGTGCATTGAAAATGCTCACTATTGTTATCCTGGTCTTCTTATTATTATTAGTGTGCATTGAAAATGCTCACTATTGTTATCCTGGTCTTCTTATTATTATTATTATTATTATTATTATTATTATTATTATTCTTCTAACACACTTAATACGTCCTCAACCGTTTATCGTAGAAACTTCATTCAAACTGCGTTGCGTAGGTCTTACTTAGGACACCTGTGCAATGTATTTTTCATCTTTGTAACTTTTATACTTTTTGAGTTATTAATAAAAAACTATAAATTTTTTCCTCCCACAGACTTAACATTGGCATTATGACATCACAATAGGGCCATTAAGCAAATGGAATCTTGTGTCAGGTGTTCTGACCACCTGCTGTAACTGTCAGTTTCTCAGGCTGTAAGACTACAATCTGGCTCTCTTGACACTACAGCTTCCTTCCTGCTTTCCTTCTTTCTATTTTCTCTCCTTCCTTCTTTCTTTTTCCCTCCTATTTCTTTCCTTCGTTCCTCCCTTCCTTTATTCGTTCCTGCTTTCCTACTTTACTTCCTTCTATCCTGCCTTTCATCCTTCCTCCCATTCTTCCTCCCTACCAATTTTCTTTCCTACCTTCCTTAGTTTTTCTTTCCTTCCATCATGCCTTCTTTCATTCCTTCATATCCTTCTTATCTTTCTTCCTTTCTTCTTTCTGCTTTCCCTCTCTTTCCCTCCCTCTTCCTTTCTTTACTTTTTCTTTCCTTCCTTCTCTCTTTCCTTCCGTTTTTCATTTCTTCTTCCTCCCTTCCTTCCTTCTATCTTTACTTAAATCCTTCTTCTTCCCTTCTTCCTTTCCTTCCTTCTTTACTTCCTTCTTTCCTTCATTCCTCTGTTTCTTTCCATCCATCCTCGCCTTCTTTCCTTTGTTCTTTCCTGCCTTCCTTTGATTTCCTTCTTTTTTCCTATATTCCTTCTTTCCTTACTTCCCTCATTAGTTCCTTCTTTCCCTCCTTCCTTCCTTATTAATATTCCAAATAATTTCGTAATCGTACGGTTCACTACTTCTCCCAGTTTTCACTCGATCCCCAAACAAGACACATCAACGCCCTAGCAACAACAAGAACAACATAGCAACTGTCGAGCAATGCCCAAGCAAATATTCAGAACACCATAGCAACCGCCAAGCAACCACCCAAAACACCATAGCAACTGCCTAGCAACCACCCAGAACACTATAGCAACTGCCTAGCAACGCCCTAGCAACCACCCAGAACACCATAGCAACCGCCTAGCAACCACCCAGAACACCATAGCAACTGCCTAGCAACCACCCAGAACACTATAGCAACTGCCTAGCAACGCCCTAGCAACCACCCAGAACACCATAGCAACCGCCTAGCAACCACCCAGAACACCATAGCAACTGCCTAGCAACGCCCTAGCAACCACCCAGAACACCATAGCAACCGCCTAGCAACCACCCAGAACACCATAGCAACCGCCTAGCAACCACCCAGAACACCATAGCAACTGCCTAGCAACGCCCTAGCAACCACCCACAACACCTTAGCAACTGCCTAGCAACCCCCTAGCAACCACCCAGACCGCTATAGCAACTGCCTAGCAACGCCCTAGCAACCAACCAGAACACCATCGCAACCGCCTAGCAACCACCCAGAACACCATAGCAACCGCCTAGCAACCACCCAGAGCACCATAGCAACTGCCTAGCAACACCCTAACAACCACCCAGAACACCATAGCAACCGCCTAGCAACGCCCTCGCAACCACCCAGAACACCATAGCCACAGTCTAGCAATGCCCTAGCAACCACCCAGAACACCATAGCAACCGCCTAGCAACCACCCAGAACACCATAGCAACTGCCTAGCAACGCCCTAGCAACCACCCAGAACACCATAACAACCCCCTAGCAACCACCCAGAACACCATAGCACCCGCCTAGCAACCACCAAGAACACCATAGCAACTGCCTAGCAACGCCCTAGCAACCACCCAGAACACAATAGCAACTGCCTAGCAACCACCCAGAACACCATAGCAACCACCTAGCAACCACCCAGAACACCATAGCAACTTCCTAGCAACGCCCTAGCAACCACCCAGAACACCATAGCAACCACCTAGCAACCACCCAAAACACCATAGCAACTGCCTAGCAACGCCCTAGCAACCACCCAGAACACCATAGCAACCGCCTAGCAACCACCCAGAACACCATAGCAACTGCCTAGCAACGCCCTAGCAACCACCCAGAACACCATAGCAACCGCCTAGCAACCACCCAGAACACCACAGCAACCGCCTAGCAACCACCCAGAACACCATAGCAACCGCCTAGCAACGCCCTAGCAACCACCCACTACACCACAGCAACTCCCTAGCAACGCCCTAGCAACCACCCAGAACGCTATAGCAACTGCCTAGCAACGCCCTAGCAACCACCCAGAACACCATAGCCACCGCCTAGCAACCACCCAGAACACCATAGCAACTGCCTAGCAACGCCCTAGCAACCACCCAGAACACCATAGCAACCGCCTAGCAACGCCCTAGCAACCACCCAGAACACCATAGCAACAGCCTAGCAATGCCCTAGCAACCACCCAGAACACCATAGCAACCGCCTAGCAACCACCCAGAACACCATAGCAACTGCCTAGCAACGCCCTAGCAACCACCCAGAACACCATAGCAACCGCCTAGCAACCACCCAGAACACCATAGCAACCGCCTAGCAACCACCAAGAACACCATAGCAACTGCCTAGCAACGCCCGAGCAACCACCCAGAACACCATAGCAACCGCCTAGCAACCACCCAGAACACCATAGCAACTGCCTAGCAACGCCCAAGCAACCACCCAGAACACCATAGCAACCACCTAGCAACCACCCAAAACACCCTAGCAACCGCCTAGCAACGCCCTAGCAACCACCCAGAACACCATAGCAACCGCCTAGCAACCACCCAGAACACCATAGCAACTGCCTAGCAACGCCCAAGCAACCACCCAGAACACCATAGCAACCACCTAGCAACCACGCAAAACCCCATAGCAACTGCCTAGCGACGCCCTAGCAACCACCCAGAACACCATAGCCACCGCCTAGCAACCACCCAGAACACCATAGCAACTGCCTAGCAACACCCTAACAACCACCCAGAACACCATAGCAACCGCCTAGCAACGCCCTAGCAACCACCCAGAACACCATAGCAACAGCCTAGCAATGCCCTAGCAACCTCCCAGAACACCATAGCGACCGCCTAGCAAGGCCCTAGCAACCACCCGGAACACCATAGCACCCGCCTAGCAATGCCCTAGCAACCTCCCAGAACACCATAGCAACCGCCTAGCAACCACCCAGCACACCATAGCAACTGCCTAGCAACGCCCTAGCAACCACCCAGAACACCATAGCAACCGCCTAGCAACCACCCAGAACACAATAGCAACCGCCTAGCTACCACCCAGAACACCATAGCAACGCCCTAGCAACCACCCAGAACACCATAGCAACTGCCTAGCAACGCCCTAGCAACCACCCAGCACACCATACCAACTGCCTTGCAACCATCAGAACACCATAGCAACTGCCTAGCAACGCCCTACCAACCACCCAGAACACCATAGCCACCGCCAAGCAACCACCCAGAACACCATAGCAACCGCCTAGCAACACCACAGAACACCATAGCAACTGCCTAGCAATGATCTAGCAACCACCCAGAACACCATTGCAACCCCCTTGCTACCACACAGAACACCATAGCAACCGCCTAGCAACCACCCAGAACACCAGAGCAACCGCCTAACAACCACCCAGAACACCATAGCAACACCCTAGAAACCACCCAGAACACCATAGCAACCGCCTAGCAACCATCCAGAACACCATAGCAACTGCCTAGCAACGCCCAAGCAACCACCCAGAATACCAAAGCAACGCCCTAGCAACCACCCAGAACACCATAGCAACCGCCTAGCAACGCCCGAGCAACCACCCAGAACACCATAGCAACCGCCTAGCAACGCCCTAGGAACCAGCCAGAACATCATAGCAACCACCTAGCAACCAGCCAGAACACTATAGCAACTGCCTAGCAACGCCCTAGCAACCACCCAGAACACCATAGCAACGCCCGAGCAACCACCCAGAACACCATAGCAACCGCCTAGCAACCACCCAGAACACCATAGCAACTGCCTAGCAACGCCCAAGCAACCACCCAGAACACCCTAGCAACCACCTAGCAACCACCCAAAACACCATAGCAACCGCCTAGCAACGCCCTAGCAACCACCCAGAACACCATAGCAACCGCCTAGCAACCACCCAGAACACCATAGCAACTGCCTAGCAACGCCCAAGCAACCACCCAGAACACCATAGCAACCACCTAGCAACCACCCAAAACACCATAGCAACTGCCTAGCAACGCCCTAGCAACCACCCAGAACACCATAGCAACCGCCTAGCAACCACCCAGAACACCATAGCAACTGCCTAGCAACACCCTAACAACCACCCAGAACACCATAGCAACCGCCTAGCAACGCCCTAGCAACCACCCAGAACACCATAGCAACAGCCTAGCAATGCCCTAGCAACCTCCCAGAACACCATAGCGACCGCCTAGCAAGGCCCTAGCAACCACCCGGAACACCATAGCAACCGCCTAGCAATGGCCTAGCAACCTCCCAGAACACCATAGCAACCGCCTAGCAACCACCCAGCACACCATAGCAACTGCCTAGCAACGCCCTAGCAACCACCCAGAACACCATAGCAACCGCCTAGCAACCACCCAGAACACAAGAGCAACCGCCGAGCTACCACCCAGAACACCATAGCAACGCCCTAGCAACCACCCAGAACACCATAGCAACTGCCTAGCAACGCCCTAGCAACCACCCAGAACACCATAGCAACTGCCTTGCAACCATCAGAACACCATAGCAACTGCCTAGCAACGCCCTAGCAACCACCCAGAACACCATAGCAACCGCCTAGCAACCACCCAGAACACCATAGCAACCGCCTAGCAACAACACAGAACACCATAGCAACTGCCTAGCGATGATCTAGCAACCACCCAGAACACCATTGCAACCGCCTTGCTACCACCCAGAACACCATAGCAACCGCCTTGCAACCACCCAGAACACCAGAGCAACCGCCTAACAACCACCCAGAACACCATAGCAACACCCTAGCAACCACCCAGAACACCATAGCAACCGCCTAGCAACCATCCAGAACACCATAGCAACTGCCTAGCAACGCCCAAGCAACCACCCAGAATACCATAGCAACGCCCTAGCAACCACCCAGAACACCATAGCAACCGCCTAGCAACGCCCGAGCAACCACCCAGAACACCATAGCAACCGCCTAGCAACGCCCTAGGAACCAGCCAGAACATCATAGCAACCACCTAGCAACCAGCCAGAACACTATAGCAACTGCCTAGCAACACCCTAGCAACCACCCAGAACACCATAGCAACCGCCTAGCAACGCCCGAGCAACCACCCAGAACACCATACCAACTGCTTAGCAATGCCCTAGCAACCACCCAGAACGCCATAGCAACCACCCTAACAACCACCCAGAACACCATAGCAACTGCCTAGCAACGGCCTATCAACCACCCAGAACACAATAGCAACTGCCTAGCAACGCCATAGCAACCACCCAGAACACCATAGCAACGGCCTAGCAACCACCCAGAACAGCATAGCAACTGCCTAGCAACACCCTAGCAACCACCCAGAACACCATAGCAACCACCTAGCAACGCCCTAGCAACCACCCAGAACATCATAGCAACTGCTTAGCAAAGCCCTAGCAACCACCCAGAATGCCATAGCAACCGCCTAGCAACCACCCAGAACCCCATAGCAACGCCCGAACAACCACCCAGTACGCCATAGCAACCGCCTAGCAACTACCCAGAACACCATAGCAACCGCCTAGCAATGCCCTATCAACCACCCAGAACACCATAGCAACTGCCTAGCAATGCCCTAGCAACCACCCAGAACACGATAGCAGCTGCCTAGCAACACCCTCACAAGTACACAGAACACCATAGCAACTGCCTAACAACTGTTACAGCCAGTCCTCATTATGTCAAATTACAATAAAAAATGTAACTTTTTAAGCTACTCAACTTATCAACCTTTCAGCCATTCCAACTCCTGATTGTTTTCGACTATGACTTCCGGCAACTGTTTCTTCTGCCCAATCCTGTCTCAAAATATAAGTCCTTACTACAATTTTTCACTATTAAAAAATGTCACTATTAAAAATTTCCATATGACAGTTGTCATCAACTATGACTCCCGCAAACTGTTTCCTCAGTCCACATCTGTTTCAAAATAAAAGTCCTCACCACTACCATAATTATCCTCCTAAAAACGTAGCTACCAATATCATAATGCAATGATATGTTACAAACTCCACCTTATGCAACTACACTTTGCATTTTCAATGCACACGTAATTCCCTGGAATTACATTATCTAGTTATTATTATTATTCTTCTAACACACTTAATGCGGCCTCAACCGTTTATCGTAGAAACTTCATTCAAACTGCGTTGCGTAGGTCTTACTTAGGACACCTGTGCAATGTATTTTTCATCTTTGTAACTTTTATACTTTTTGAGTTATTAATAAAAAACTATAAATTTTTTCCCCCCATAGACTTAACATTGGCATTATGACATCACAATAGGCCCATTAAGCAAATGGAATCTTGTGCCAGGTGTTCTGACCACCTGCTGTAACTGTCAGTTTCTCAGGCTGTAAGACTACAATCTGGCTCTCTTGAGACTACAGCTTCCTTACTGCTTTCCTTCCTTCTATTTTCTGTCATTCCTTCTTTCTTTTTCCCTCCTATTTCTTTCCTTCGTTCCTTCCTTCCTTTATTCCTTCCTTCTTTCCTACTTTACTTCCTTCTATCCTGCCTTTCATCCTTCCTCCCTACCCATTTTCTTTCCTACCTTCCTTAGTTTTTCTTTCCTTCCATCATGCCTTCTTTCATTCCTTCATATCCTTCTTATCTTTCTTCCTTTCTTCTTTCTGCTTTCCCTCTCTTTCCTTCCCTCTTCCTTTCTTCACTTTTTCTTTCCTTCCTTCTCTCTTTCCTTCGGTTTTTCATTTCTTCTTCCTCACTTCCATCCTTCCTTCCTTCCTTCTATCTTTACTTAAATCCTTCTTCTTCCCTTCTTCCTTTCCTTCCTTCTTTACTTCCTTCTTTCCTTCATTCCTCTGTTTCTTTCCATCCATCCTCGCCTTCTTTCCTTTGTTCTTTCCTGCCTTCCTTTGATTTCCTTCTTTTTTTCCTATATTCCTTCTTTCCTTACTTCCCTCATTAGTTCCTTCTTTCCCTCCTTCCTTCCTTGTTAATATTCCAAATAATTTCGTAATCGTACGGTTCACTACTTCTCCCAGTTTTCACTCGATCCCCAAACAAGACACATCAACGCCCTAGCAACAAGAACAACATAGCAACTGTCGAGCAATGCCCAAGCAAATATTCAGAACACCATAGCAACCGCCTAGCAACCACCCAAAACACCATAGCAACTGCCTAGCAACCACTCAGAACACTATAGCAACTGCCAAGCAACGCCCTAGCAACCACCCAAAACACCATAGCAACCACCAAGCAACCACTAAGAACACCAAAGCAACTGCCTAGCAACGCCCTAGCAACCACCCAGAACACCATAGCAACCGCCTAGCAACGGCCTAACAACCACCAAGAACACCATAGCAACTGCCTAGCAACCACCCAGAAAACCATAGCAACTGCCTAGCAAAACCCTAGCAACCACCCAGAACACCATAGCAACCGCCTAGCAACGCCCTAACAACCACCAAAAACACCATAGCAACTGCCTAGCTACCACCCAGAAAACCATAGCAACTGCCTAGCAACACCCTAGCAACCACCCAGGACAGCATAGCAACCGCATAGCAACCACCCAAAACACCATAGTAACTGCCTAACAACGCCCTAGCAACCACCCACAACACCATAGCAATCGCCTAGCAACCACCCAGAACACCATAGCAACTGCCTAGCAACGCCCTAGCAACCACCCAGAACACCATAGCCCCCGCCCAGCACCCACCCAAAACACCATAGCAACTGCCTAGCAACGCCCTAGCAACCACCAAGAACACCTTAGCACCCGCCTAGCAACCACCCAGAACACGATAGCAACCGCCTAGCAACCACCCAAAACATCATAGCAACGCCCTAGCAACCACACAGAACACCATAGGAATCGCCTAGCAACGCCCTAGCAACCACCCAGAACACCATAGCAACCGCCTCGCAACCACCCAGAACACCATAGCAACTGCCTAGCAACGCCCTAGCAACCACCCAGAACACCATAGCAACAGCCTAGCAACCACCCAGAACACCATAGCAACCGCCTAGCAACCACCCAGAACACCATAGCAACTGCCTAGCAACGCCCTAGCAACCACCCAGAACACCATAGCAACCACCTAGCAACCACCCAAAACACCATAGCAACTGCCTAACAACGCCCTAGCAACCACCCAGAACACCATAGCAACCGCCTAGCAACCACCCCAGAACACCATAGCAACTGCCTAGCAACACCCTAACAACCACCCAGAACACCATAGCAACCGCCTAGCAACGCCCTAGCAACCACCCAGAACACCATAGCAACAGCCTAGCAACCACCCAGAACACCATAGCAACCGCCTAGCAACCACCCAGAACATCATAGCAACTGCCTAGCAACGCCCTAGCAACCACCCAGAACACCATAGCAACCACCTAGCAACCACCCAAAACACCAAAGCAACTGCCTAACAACGCCCTAGCAACCACCCAGAACACCATAGCAACCGCCTAGCAACCACCCAGAACACCATAGCAACTGCCTAGCAACACCCTTACAACCCCCCAGACCACCATAGCAACCGCCTAGCAACGCCCTAGCAACCACCCAGAACACCATAGCAACAGCCTAGCAATGCCCTAGCAACTTCCCAGAACACCATAGCAACCGCCTAGCAAGGCCCTAGCAACCACCTAGAACACCAAAGCAACTGCCGAGCAACACCCTTACAACCACCCAGAACACCATAGCAACCGACTAACAACGCCCTAGCAACAACCCAGAACACCATAGCAACATCCTAGCAATGCCCTAGCAACCTCCCAGAACACCATAGCAACCACCTAGCAAGGCCCTAGCAACCACCCAGAACACCATAGCAACCGCCTAGCAATGCCCTAGCAACCTCCCAGAACACCATAGCAACCGCCTAGCAACCACCCAGCACACCATAGCAACTGCCTAGCAACGCCCTAGCAACCACCCAGAACACCATAGCAACCGCCTAGCAACCACCCAGAACACAATAGCAACCGCCTAGCTACCACCCAGAACACCATAGCAACGCCCTAGCAACCACCCAAAACACCATAGCAACTGCCTAGCAACGCCCTAGCAACCACCCAGAACACCATAGCAACCCCCTAGCAACCATCAGAACACCATAGCAACTGCCAAGCAACGCCCTAGCAACCACCCAGAACACCTAAGCAACCGCCTAGCAACCACCCAGAACACCATAGCAACCGTCTAGCAACCACCCAGAACACCATGGCAACTGCCTAGCAACGACCTAGCAACCACCCAGAACACCATAGCAACCGCCTAGCTACCACCCAGAACACCATAGCAACCGCCTAGCTACCACCCAGAACACCAGAGCAACCGCCTAACAACCACCCAGAACACCATAGGAACACCCTAGCAACCACCCAGAACACCATAGCAACCGCCTAGCAACCATCCAGAACACCATAGCACCTGCCTAGCCTCGCCCTAGCAACCACCCAGAACACCATAGCAACACCTTAGCAACCACGCAGAACACCATAGCACCCGCCAGGCTACGCCCGAGCAACCACCCAGAACACCATAACAACCGCCTAGCAACACCCTAGCAACCACACAGAACACAATAGCAACTGCCTAGCAACGCCCTAGCAACCACACAGAACACCATAGGAATTGCCTAGCAACGCCCTAGCAACCACCCAGAACACCATAGCAACCACCTAGCAACCACCCAAAACACCATAGCAACTGCCTAACAACGCCCTAGCAACCACCCAGAACACCATAGCAACCGCCTAGCAACCACCCAGAACACCATAGCAACTGCCTAGCAACACCCTAACAACCACCCAGAACACCATAGCAACCACCTAGCAACGCCCTAGCAACCACCCAGAACACCATAGCAACCACCTTGCAACGCCCTAGCAACCACCCAGAACATCATAGCAACTGCTTAGCAAAGCCCTAGCAACCACCCAGAACGCCATTCCAACCGCCTTGCAACCACCCAGAACACCATAGCAACCACCTAGCAACGCCCTAGCAACCACCCAGAACACCATAGCAACCACCTTGCAACGCCCTAGCAACCACCCAGAACATCATAGCAACTGCTTAGCAAAGCCCTAGCAACCACCCAGAACGCCATTGCAACCGCCTTGCAACCACCCAGAACACCATAGCAATCGCCTAGCCACGCCCTATCAACCACTCAGAACACCATTGCAACTGCCTAGCAATGCCCTAGCAACCACCCAGAACACGATAGCAGCTGCCCAGCAACACCCTCACAAGTACACAGAACACCATAGCAGCTGCCTAACAACTGTTACAGCCAGTCCTCATTATGTGAAATTACAATAAAAAAATGTAACTTTTTAAGCTACTCAACTTATCAACCTTTCAGCCATTCCAACTCCTGATTGTTTTCGACTATGACTTCCGGCAACTGTTTCTTCTGCCCAATCCTGTCTCAAAATATACGTCCTTACTACAATTCTTCACTATTAAAAATTTCCATATGACAGTTGTCATCAACTATGACTCCCGCAAACTGTTTCCTCAGTCCACATCTGTTTCAAAATAAAAGTCCTCACCACTCCCATAATTATCCTACTAAAAATGTAGCTACCAATATCATAATGCAATGATATGTTACAAACTCCACCTTATGCATCTACACTTTGCATTTTCAATGCACACGTAATTCCCTGGAATTACATTATCTAGTTATTATTCCAAGTTCTTCCGAAATCGCTCGGTTCGCTTCTTCTCCCACAATTTTCAACCGATCCCGACACATTACACGTCAAAACGTGCGGCTCGCTTGTGAGGAGTGTGCTATGACTTTACTCAGCGATCCGACTGACAGATTTCCCACAATTCCCAAAAAACATGGACCCCTGAAACCTCGTTATAATGGAAGTCAATGAGAAAATCGGTCCTCCAAAATCGCGCGGTTCGCTACTTCTCCCGCAATTTTCACCCGATCACCACAAATTACACGTCAAAACGTGCGGCTCGCTTGTGAGGAATGTGCTATGACTTTATTCAGCGATCCGACTTACAGATTTCCCACAATTCCAAAAAAACATGGACCTCTGAAACCTTGTTATCATGGAAATCAATGAGAAAATCGCTCTCATCTTCACCCTCTCGCCTTGGACTCATACACAGAGCCGGCGCTAGCCATTTTGGTGCCCTAAGCATAAATGCTTTGTGGTGCCCCCCCTCCCCCTGCCACATACCCACCCACCCAACCCCACCCCTGACAGAAATGAACAATATCTGAGTATTTGTCAGTTTTGCTTTATTTTACAAATTAAGTTGTTAATATTAATGGTTCAAAAACTAGGATAGAGATAAATAATAACAATAATAATAAAGAGATAAATAATAATTAAGTCTTTATAAAACAGTAACAATGTCACCAAATACTCAAATAAATAAAAATAAATAATCTAAATTTAAAAAAAATAAATAAATGCCAAGACTATTAACAAACAAACATCTGCTTTTAACTGGAAACACAGTTCTGAGAAAGGAACTTTAAATACAAATTTTAAAATGCAAGCACCAGTTGTTAGAGGCCCAACAGAGGCACACGTCTGAATTTCCGGGCTGCGAAATCAGCTATCAGGTCATCATATGACAGATTCTGAGCAATTTCCCCATTGATGCTGATGACAGCCAGACCACTTAAACGCTCCTGGCCATTTGATGAGCGCAGGTATGTTTTAATGAGCTTAAGTTTGGAGAAGCTTCGCTCAGCAGAGGAAAATGTGACAGGCCCATGTATACGGTTAATCCGATTTCTTTCATTCTTTATCTGCGAATGTGTACAAATGGAAAAACGGATGTAGCTAACTTGAGACGCTTTATGGAAACAAAACTGATTCGCTATCAGCCTATACTCTCCGCAGCTAGCGAGCTCGTATAACGCAATCGCCACTCGCATTTCTAGAGGTACAGCGGTCATCTCTTCTGGGCTCATGACATCCTTCATCTGATCGCACAGTTTCACGAATGCTCCCCGAGACATCCTGAAATTCTCTCTCCATTTTGCATCTGAAAATTCATTGAGCACCACTCTCTCCTACCACTCCTTACTCCTAACGCACATCCAGCAAGCACGGGTTTTTGGTAGGAGTGGAGAAGGACTATGCTGAGACCAATAGTTTTACGTCATGTACTTGGAAAGAAATCGAACTATTGACTGAACCACGTAAACCAGGTTTTTCCGATTATCGCATTACTGAAGTACATGTAAACGCGTCAAATCAGATTATTTCCATTACCCCATTATTCCCAGTTATTGGATTATTGTGGTCATGTAAACGTTGCTGTTACAAAATAAACAATTGTTAATTAAAACATCGTCTTACCTGCAAGTGACGCGCGAGCATCATCTCGCAGTTTTTTTTTTCTTTTCCACCCCCGACTCTTGATGCCTTTTCGATGACGTGTCCAGATCTCCGGAATAAACTTCTGCCAAATTTGCGATTGAAGCATAATGGAGCAAACAACTTGGGAATGGGGTGGGGGCACCAAAGGTAGAGCGATGAGAGGGCCGCACAGGAGATTAATCTTTTTTTGCGTAAATAAGCCTACGTTATTTTTGTATTACTTATATTTATTAACATGCTTTACAAACTTTTATTTTAAATATTAATAAATACTGTAATATTGTTTTTTTTTTTTATGGGCTTGATTTTTTTGGTGCCCCCCAGGCAGTTGGTGCCCTACGCGCAGTGCGTGATAAGCGTATACCGAGCGCCGTGTCTGCTCATACACTCACGTAGAAACTCTTTTCCAGCTCTCAAACAAAGTGAAGCATGCCCAAACAACATTAGGAACACCATAGCAACCACCCAGAACACCATAGCAAGTCCCTAGCAACGCCCTAGCAACCACCCCAAACACGACAGCAACTGCCTTGCAACGCCCTAGCAACCACCCAGAACACCATAGCAACTGCCTAGCAACGCCCTAGCAACTACCAAGAACACCATAGCAACTGCCTAGCAACCACCCAGAACAACATAGCAACTGCCAAGCAACGCCCTAGCAACCACCCAGAACACCAAAGCAACCGCCTAGCAATGCCCTAGCAACAACCCAGAACACCATAGCAACCGCCTAGCAACCACCCAGAACACAATAGCAACTGCCAAGCAACGCCCTAGCAACCACCCAGAACACCATAGCAACTGCCTCGCAACGCCCAGCAATCACCCAGAACACCATAGCAATTGCCTAGCAACGCCCTAGCAACCACCCAGAACACCATAGCAACCGCCTAGCAACCACCCAGAACACCATAACCACCGCCTAGCAACCGCCCAGGACACCATAGCAACTGCCTAGCAACGCCCTAGCAACAACCCAGAAAACCTAGCAACCGCCAAGCAACCAACAAGAACACCATAGCAACTGCCGGGCAACGCCCTAGCAACCACCCACAACACCATAGCAACCGCCTAGCAACGCCCTAGCAACGACCCAGAACACAACAGCAACGCCCTAGCAACCACCCAGAACACCATAGCAACCGCCTAGCAACGCCCTAGCAGTGACCCAGAACACCATAGCACCCGCCTAGCAATGCCCTAGCAACCCCCAAGAACACCATAGCACCCGCCTAGCAACCACACAGAACGCCATAGCAACTGCCTAGCAACACCCTAAACAACCACCCAGAACACCATAGCAACCACTTAGCAATGCCCTAGCAACCACCCAGAACACCATAGCAACCGCCTAGCAACCACCCAGAACACCATACCAACTGCCTAGCAACGCCCTAGCAACCACCCAGAACACCATAGCAATGCCCTAGCAACCACCCAGAACACCACAGCAACGCCCTAGCAACAGCCCAGAACACCATAGCAACCGCTTAGCAATGCCCTAGCAACCACCCAGAACACCAAAGCAACCGCCTAGCAACCATCCAGAACAACATAACAACCGCCTAGCAACCACCCAGAACACCATAACAACCGCCTACCAACACCCTAGCAACCACCCAGAACACCATAGCAACCGCCTAGCAAACACCCAGAACACCATAGCAACCGCCTAGCAACGCCCTAGCAACCACCCAGAACACCATAGCAACCGCGTAGCAATGCCCTAGCAAACACCCAAAACACCATAGCAACCACCTAGCAACACCCTAGCAACCACCCATAACCCATAGCAACTGCTTAGCAATACCCTAGCAACCACCCAGAACGCCACAGCAACTGCCGAGCAACCACCCAGAACACCTTAGCAACTGCCTAGTAATGCCCTAGCAACCATCCAGAACACCATAGCAACCGCCTAGCAACGCCCAAGCAACCACCCAGAACACCATAGAAACCGCCTAGCAATGCCCTAGCAACCACTTAGAACACCATAGCAACCACCTAGCACCCGCCCAGAACACCATTGCAACTGCCTAGCAACGCCCTAGCAACCACCTAGAACACCATAGCAACTGCCTAGCAAGGCCCTGGCAACCACCCAGAACACCATAGCAACAGCCTAGCAACGCTCTAGCGACCACGTAGTACACCAAACCAACTGCCCAGCAACCACCCAGAACACCATAGCAACCGCCTAGCAACGCCCAAACAACCACCCAGAACGCCATAGCAACCACCTAGCAACCACCCAGAACACCATAGCAACCGCTTAGCAACGCCCTGGCAACCACCCAGGACACCATAGCAACCGCTTAGCAACGCCCTAGCAACCACCCAGAACACCTTAGCAATGCCGTAGCAACCACCCAGAACACCATAGCAACTGCCTAGCAACGCCCGAGCAACCACTTAGAACACCATAGCAACTGCCTAGCAACCACCCAGAACACCATAGAAACTGCCTAGCAACGCCCTAACAACCACCTAAAACACCATAGCAACTTCGTAGCAACGCCCTGGCAACCACCCAAAACACCATAGCAACCACCTAGCAACTACCCAGAACACCATAGCAACTGCCTAGCAACGCCCTAGCAACCACTTAGAACACCATAGCAACTGCCTAACAACCACCCACAACTCCATAGCAACCACCTAGCAACGCCCAAGCAACCACCCAGAACACCATAGCAACCGCCTAGCAACCACCCAGAACACCATTGCAACTGCCTAGCAAGGCCCTAGCAAGCACCCAGAACACCATAGCAATTGCTTAGCAATGCCCTAGTTACCACCCAGAACACCATAGCAACGCCCTAGCAACCACCGAGAACACCATAGCAACGCCCTAGCAACCACCCACAACACCATAGCCACGCCCTAGCAACAGCCCAGAACACCATAGCAACCGCTTAGCAACGCCCTAGCACCCACCCAGAACACCATAGCAACCGCCTAGCAACCACCCAGAACACCATAGCAACCGCCTAGCAACGCCCTAGCAACCACCCAGAACACCATAGCAACCGCCTAACAACCACCCAGAACACCATAGCAACCGACTAGCAACCACCCATAAGACCATAGCAACCGCGTAGCAACGCCCTAGCAACAGCGCAGAACACCATCGCAACCGGCTAGCAATGCCCTCGCAACCACCCAGAACACCAGAGCAACGCCCTAGCAACCACCAAAAACACCATAGCAACTGCCAAACAACCACCCTTAACATCATAGCAACCCCCTAGCAACACCCAAGCAACCACCCATAACCCATAGCAACTGCTTAGCAATACCCTAGCAACCACCCAGAACACCATAGCAACTGCCTAGCAACCACCAAGAGCACCATAGCAACTGCCTAGTAATGCCTTAGAAACCACCCAGAACACCATAGCAAACGCCTAGCAACTCCCTTAGCAACCACCCAGAACACCATAGAAACCGCCTAGCAACGCCCTAGGAACCACTTAGAACACCATAGCAACCGACTAGCAACCACCCCGAACACCATAGCAACTGCCTAGCAACGCCCTAGCAACCATCTAGAACACCATAGCAACTGCCTAGCAACGACCTGGCAACCACCCAGAACACCATAATAACTGCCTAGCAACGCCCTAGCAACCACTTAGAACACCATAGCAACGGCCTAGCAACCACCCAGAACACCACAGCAACAACCTAGCAACGCCCTAGCAACCACCCAGAACACCATAGCAACCGTCTAGCAACCACCCAGAACACCATAGCAACCGCCTAGCAACGCCCTAGCAACCACCCAGAACACCATAGCAACCGCCTAGCAACGCCCTAGCAACCACCCAGAACACCATAGCAACGCCCTAGCAACCACCCAGAACACCATAGCAACAACCTAGCAACGCCCTAGCAACCACCCAGAACACCATAGCAACCGTCTAGCAACCACCCAGAACACCATAGCAACCGCCTAGCAACGCCCTAGCAACCACCCAGAACACCATAGCAACCGCCTAGCAACGCCCTAGCAACCACCCAGAACACCATAGCAACGCCCTAGCAGCCACTTAGAGCACCATAGCAACCGCCTAGCAACCACCCAGAACACCATACCAACTGCCTAGCAACGCCCTAACAACCACCTAGAACACCAAAGCAACTGCATAGCAACGCCCTGCAAACCACCCCGCACACCACAGCAACCGCCTAGCAACCAACCAGAACACCATAGCATCCGCCTCGCAACACCCTAGCAACCACCCAGAACACCATAACAATCGCTTAGCAACCACCCAGAACACCATAGCAACCGCCTAGCAACGCCCTAGCAACCACACAGAACACCACAGCAATTGCCTAGCAACGCCCTAGCAACCACCCAGAACACCATAGCAACTGCCTAGCAACGCGCAAACAACCACCTAGAACACCATAGCAACTGCCTAGCAACGCCCTGGCAACCACCCAGAACACCATAGCAACCGCCTAGCAACCACCCAGAATACCATAGCTACCGCCTTGCAACACCCTAGCAACCACTAAGTACACCATAATAACCGCTTAGCAACCACCCAGAACACCATAGCAATTGCCTAGCAATGCCCTCGCAACCACCCAGAACACCATAGCAAATGCCTAGCAACCACCCAGAACATCATAGCAACCGCCTTGCAAAGCCCTAGCAACCACCCAGAACACCATAGCAACCGCCTAGCAACGCCCTAGCAACCACCCAGAACACCATCGTAACACCCTAGCAACCACCCAGAACACCATAGAAATCGCCTACCAACGCCCTAGCAACGCCCCAGAACACCATACCCACCGCCTAGCAATGCCCTAGCAACCACCCAGAACACCATAGCAACCGCCTAGCAACGCCCTATCAACCACCCAGAACACCATAGCAACCGCCTAGCAACCCCCCAGAACACCATAGCAACTGCCTAGCAACACCCTAACAACCACCTAGAACACCATAGCAACTGCCTAGCAATGCCCTGGCAACCACCCAGAACACCATAGCAACCACCTATCAACCACCCAGAACACCATAGCAACGCCCTAGAAACCACCCAGAACACCATAGCAACGCCCAAGCAACAGCCCAGAACACCATAGCAACCGCTTAGTAACGCCCTAGCAACCACTCAGAACACCAAAGCAACCGCCTAGCAACCACCCACAACACCATAGCAACCGCCCACCAATGCCCTATCAACCCCCCAGAACACCATAGCAACCGCCTAACAACCACCCAGAACACCATAGCAACCGCCTAGCAACCACTCATAACACCATAGCAACCACCTAGCAACGCCCTAGCAACAGCGCAGAACACCATAGCAACCGCCTAGCAATGCCCTAGCAACCACCCAGAACACCATAACAACGCCCTAGCAACCACCAAAAACACCATAGCAACTGCCTAGCAACCACCCAAAACATCATAGCAACCGCCTAGCAACACCCAAGCAACCACCCATAACCCATAGCAACTGCTTAGCAATACCCTAGCAACCACCCAGAACACCATAGCAACTGCCTAGCAACCACCCAGAGCACCATAGCAACTTCCTAGTAATGCCTTAGCAACCACCCAGAACACCATAGCAACCGCCTAGCAACGCCCTTAGCAACCACCCACAACACCATAGAAACCGCCAAGCAACGCCCTAGAAACCACTTAGTACACCATAGCAACCGACTAGCAACCACCCAGAACACCATAGCAACTGCCTAGCAACGCCCTAGCAACCATCTAGAACACCATAGCAACTGCCTAGCAACGACCTGGCAACCACCCAGAACACCATAGTTACTGCCTAGCAACGCCCTAGCAACCACTTAGAACACCATAGCAACCGCCTAGCAACCACCCAGAACACCATAGCAACCACCTAGCAACGCCCTAGCAACCACCCAGAACACCATAGCAACTGCCTAGTAACGCTCTAACAACCACCTAGAACACCAAAGCAACTGCCTAGCAACGCCCTGGCAACCACCCAGAACACCATAGCAACCGCCTAGCAACCACCCAGAACACCATAGCAACTGCCTATCAACACCCTAGCAACCACCCAGAACACCATAACAATCGCCTAGCAACCACCCAGAACACCATAGCAACCGCCTAGCAACGCCCTAGCAACCACCCAGAACACCAAAGCAATTGCCTAGAAACGCCCTAGCAACCACCCAGAACACCATATCAACCGCCTAGCAACCACCCAGAACACCATAGCAACTGCCTAGCAACCACCCAGAACATCATAGCAACCGCCTTGCAAAGCCCTAGCAACCACCCAGAACACCATAGCAACCGCCTAGCAACGCCCTAGCAACCACCCAGAACACCATTGTAACACCCTAGCAACCACCCAAAACACCATAGCAATCGCCTAGCAACGCCTTAGCAACGACCCACAACACCATAGCAACCGCCTAGCAATGCCCTAGCAACCACCCAGAACACCATAGCAACCGCCTAGCAACGCCCTAGGAACCACACAGAAAACCATAGCAACTGCCTAGCAACCACCCAGAACACCATAGCAACTGCCTAGCAACACCCTAACAACCACCTAGAACACCATAGCAACTGCCTAGCAACGCCCTGGCAAGCACCCAGAACACCATAGCAACCACCTAGCAACCACCCAGAACACCATAGCAACCGCTTAGCAACCACCCAGAACACCATAGCAACCGCCTAGCAACGCCGTAGCAACCACCCAGAACACCATAGCAACCACCTAGCAACCACCCAGAACACCATAGCAACGGCCTAGCAATGCCCTAGCAACCACCCAGAACACGATAGCAGCTGCCTAGCAACACCCTAGCAACCACCCAGAACACCATAGCAACGCCCTAGCTACCACCCAAAACACCATAGCAACTGCCTAGCAACGCCCTAGCAACCACTCAGAACACCATAGCAACCGCCTAGCAACACCCTAGCAACCACCCAGAACACCATAACAACCCCCTAGCAACCACCCACAACACCATAGCAACCGCCCAACAACGCCCCAGCAACCACCCAGAACACCATAGCAATTGCCGAGCAACGCCCTAGCAACCACCCAGAACACCATAGCAACTGCCTAGCAACCACCCAGAACATCATAGACACCGCCTTGCAAAGCCCTAGCAACCACCCAGAACACCATAGCAACCGCCTAGCAACGCCCTAGCAACCACCCAGAACACCATAGTAACACCCTAGCAACCACCCAGAACACCATAGAAATCGCCTAGCAACCGCCTAGCAACGACCCAGAACACCACAGCAACCGCCTAGCAATGCCCAGGCAACCACCCAGAACACCATAGCAACCGCCTAGCAACGCCCTAGCAACCACCCAGAAGACCATAGCAATTGCCGAGCAACACCCTAACAACCACCTAGAACACCATAGCAACCGCCTAGCAACCACCCAGAACACCATAGCAACAGCCTAGCAACCACCCAGAACACCATAGCAACGCCCTAGCAACAGCCCAGAACACCATAGCAACTGCCTGGCAACCACCCAGAACACCATAGCAACGCCCTAGCAACCACTCAGAACACCATAGCAACCGCCTAGCAACACCCTAGCAACCACCCAGAACACCATAACAACCGCCTAGCAACCACCCAGAACACCATAGCAACCGCCTAGCAACGCCCTAGCAACCACCCAGAACACCATAGCAATTGCCTAGCAACGCCCTAGCCACCACCCAGAACACAATAGCAACTGCCTAGCAACCACCCAGAACATCATAGCAACCGCCTTGCAAAGCCCTAGCAACCACCCAGAACACCATAGCAACCGCCTAGCAACGCCCTAGCAACCACCCAGAACACCATAGTAACACCCTAGGAACCACCCAGAACACCATAGATATCGCCTAGCAACGCCCTAGCAACGACCCACAACACCATAGCAGCCGCCTCGCAATGCCCTACCAACCACCCAGAACACCATAGCAACCGCCTAGCAACGCCCTAGCAACCACCCAGCACACCATAGCAACCGCCTAGCAACCACCCAGAACACCATAGCAACTGCCTAGCAACACACTAACACCCCCCTAGAACACCATAGCAACTGCCTAGCAACGCCCTGGCAACCACCCAGAACACCATAGCAACCGCCTAGAAACCACCCAGAACACCATAGCAACGCCCTAGCAACCACCCAGAACACCATAGCAACCGCCGAGGAATGCCCTAGCAACCACCCAGAACACCATAGCAACTGCCTAGCAATGCCCTAACAACCACCTAGAACACCAAAGCAACTGCCTAGCAACGCCCTGGCAACCACCCAGAACACCATAGCAACCGCCTAGCAACCACCTAGAACACCATAGCAACCGCTTAGCAACACCCTAGCAACCACCCAGAACACCATAACAATCGCCTAGCAACCACCCAGAACACCATAGCAACCGCCTAGCAACGCCCTAGCAACCACCCAGAACACCATAGCAATTGCCAAGCAACGCCCTAGCAACCACCCAGAACACCATAGCAACTGCCTAGCAACGCGCTAACAACCACCTAGAACACCATAGCAACTGCCTAGCAACGCCCTGGCAACCACCCAGAACACCATAGCAACCGCCTAGCAACCACCCAGAACACCATAGCAACCGCCTAGCAACACCCTAGCAACCACCCAGAACACCATAACAACCGCCTAGCAACCACCCAGAACACCATAGCAACCGCCGAGCAACGCCCTAGCAACCACCCAGAACACCATAGCAATTGCCTAGCAGCACCCTAGCAACCACCCAGAACACCATAGCAACTGCCTAGCAACCACCCAGAACATCATAGCAATCGCCTTGCAAAGCCCTAGCAACCACCCAGAACACCATAGCAACCGCCGAGCAACGCCCTAGCAACCACCCAGAACACCATAGTAACACCCTAGCAACCACCCAGAACACCATAGCAATCCCCTAGCAACGCCCTAGCAACGACCCAGAACACCATAGCAACCGCCTAGCAATGCCCTAGCAACCACCCAGAACACCATAGCAACCGCCTAGCAACCCCCCAGCAACCACCCAGAACACCACAGCAACCGCCTAGCAACCACCCAGAACACCATAGCAACTGCCTAGCAACACCCTACCACCCACCTAGAACACCATAGCAACTGCCTAGCAACGCCCTGCCAACCACCCAGAACACCATAGCAACCACCTAGCAACCACCCAGAACACCATAGCAACTGCCTAGCAATGCCCTAGCAACCACTTAGAACACCATAGCAACCGCTTAGCAACCACCCAGAACACCATAGCAACCGCCTAGCAACCACCCAGAACACCATAGCAACCGCCCAGCAACGCCCCCCCAACCACCCAGAACACCATAGCAATTGCCTAGCAACACTCTAGCAACCACCCAGAACACCATAGCAACGCCCTAGCTACCACCCAAAACACCATTGCAACTGCCTAGCAACGCCCTAGCAACCACCCAAAACACCATAGCAACTGCCAAGCAACGCCGTAGCAACCACCCAGAACACCATAGCGACCGCCTAGCAACCACCCAGAACACCATAGCAACGGCCTAGCAATGCCCTAGCAACGACCCAGCACACCATAGCAATTGCCTAGCAACACCCTAGCAACCACCCAGAACACCATAGCAACGCCCTAGCTACCACCCAAAACACCATAGCAACTGCCTAGCAACCCCCTAGCAACCACCCAGAACACCATAGCAACTGCCTAGCAACCCCCTAGCAACCACCCAGAACACCATAGCAACCGCCTAACAATGCCCTAGCAACCACTCAGAACACCATAGCAACCGCCTAGAAACGCCCTAGCAACCACTTAGAACACCATAGCGACCGCCTAGCAACCCCCCAAAACACCATAGCAACTGCCTAGCAATGCCCTAACAACCACCGAGAACACCATAGCAACTGCCTAGCAACGCCCTAGGAACCACTCAGAACACCATAGCAACTGCCTACCAATGCCCTAACAACCACCCAGAACACCATAGCAACTGCCTAGCAATGCCATAGCAAGCACCCAGAAGACCGTAGCAACCACCTAGCAACGCCCTACCAACCACCCAGAACATGATATCTACTGCATACCAGAACGCTGGCAACCATCTCCAACACTGTACTCGTAGAGCAGCAGGCACATTCAAAATTTCTGCTGGAATTTTCTAGTTATTATTATTATTCCAAGTTCTTCCGAAATCGCTCGGTTCGCTTCTTCTCCCACAATTTTCAACTGATCCCAACGCATTACACGTCAAAACGTGCGGCTCGCTTGTGAGGAGTGTGCTATGACTTTACTCAGCCATCCGACTGACAGATTTCCCACAATTCCCAAAAAACATGGACCCCTGAAACCTCGTTATAATGGAAGTCAATGAGAAAATCGGTCTTCCAAAATCGCGCGGTTCGCTACTTCTCCCACAATTTTCAACCGATCCCCACAAATTACAAGTCAAAACGTGCGGCTCGCTTGTGAGAAATGTGCTATGACTTTATTCAGCGATCTGACTTACAGATTTCCCACAATTCCCAAAAAACATGGACCTCTGAAACCTTGTTATAATGGAAGTCAATGAGAAAATCGCTCTCATCTTCACCCTCTCGCCTTGAACTCATACACTCACGTAGAAACTCTTTTCCAGCTCTCAAACAAAGAGAAATATGCCCAAACAACATTAGGAACACCATAGCAACCACCCAGAACACCATAGCAACTCCCTAGCAACGCCCTAGCAACGCCCTAGCAACCACCCCAAACACTACAGCAACTGCCTTGCAACGCCCTAGCAACCACCCAGAACACCATAGCAACTGCCTAGCAACACCCTAGCAACCACCCAGAACACCATAGCAACTGCCTAGCAACCACCCAGAACACCATAGCAACTGCCTAGCAACGCCCTAGCAACCACCCAAAACATAAAAGCAACCGCCTAGCAATGCCCTAGCAACACCCCAGAACACCATAGCAACCGCCTAGCAACCACCCATAACACAATAGCAACTGCCTAGCAACGCCCTAGCAACCACCCAGAACACCATAGCAACTGCCTCGCAACGCCCAGCAACCACCCAGAACACCATAGCAACTGTTTAGCAACGCCCTAGCAACCACCCAGAACACCATAGCAACCTCCTAGCAACCGCCCAGTACACCACAGCAACTGCCTAGCAACGCCCTAGCAACCACCCAGAACACCATAGCAACCGCTAAGCAATGCCATAGCAACCACCTAGAACACCATAGCAACTGCCTAGCAACGCCCTAGCAACAACCCAGTACACTTAGTAACCGCCTAACAACCAACCAGAATACCATACCAACTGCCTAGCAACGCCCTAGCAACCACCCAGAACACCATAGTAACACCCTAGCAACCACCCAGAACACCATAGCAATTGCCTAGCAACGCCCTAGCAACGACCCAGAACACCATAGCAACCGCCTCGCAATGCCCTAGCAACCACCCACAACACCATAGCAACCGCCTAGCAACGCCCTAGCAACCACCCAGAACACCATAGCAACTGCCTAGCAACACCCTAACAATCACCTAGAACACCATAGCAACTGCCTAGCAACGCCCTGGCAACCACCCAGAACACCATAGCAACCACCTAGCAACCCCCCAGAACACCATACCAACTGCCTAGCAACGCCCTAGCAACCACTTAGAACACCATAGCAACCGCTTAGCAACCACCCAGAACACCATAGCAACCGCCTAGCAACCACCCAGAACACCATAGCAACGGCCTAGCAACGCCCTAGCAACCACCCAGAACACCATAGCAATTGCCTAGCAACACCCTAGCAACCACCCAGAACACCATAGCAACGCCCTAGCTACCACCCAAAACACCATAGCAACTGCCTAGCAACGCCCTAGCAACCACCCAAAACACCATAGCAACTGCCAAGCAACGCTGTAGCAACCACCCAGAACACCATAGCAACCGCCTAGCAACCACCCAGAACACCATAGCAACGGCCTAGCAATGCCCTAGCAACCACCCAGAACACCATAGCAATTGCCTAGCAACACCCTAGCAACCACCCAGAACACCATAGCAACGCCCTAGCTACCACCCAAAACACCATAGCAACTGCCTAGCAACGCCCTAGCAACCACCCAGAACACCATAGCAACTGCCTAGCAACACCCTAGCAACCACCCAGAACACCATAGCAACTGCCTAACAATGCCCTAGCAACCTCTCAGAACACCATAGCAACCGCCTAGAAACGCCCTAGCAACCACTTAGAACACCATAGCGACCGCCTAGCAACCCCCCAAAACACCATAGCAACTGCCTAGCAATGCCCTAGCAACCACCGAGAACACCATAGCAACTGCCTAGCAACGCCCTAGCAACCACTCAGAACACCATAGCAACTGCCTACCAATGTCCTAACAACCACCCAGAACACCATAGCAACTGCCTAGCAATGCCATAGCAAGCACCCAGAAGACCGTAGCAACCACCTAGCAACGCCCTACCAACCACCCAGAACATGATATCTACTGCATACCAGAACGCTGGCAACCATCTCCAACACTGTACTCGTAGAGCAGCAGGCACATTCAAAATTTCTGCTGGAATTTTCTAGTTATTATTATTATTCCAAGTTCTTCCGAAATTGCTCGGTTCGCTTCTTCTCCCACAATTTTCAACTGATCCCAACACATTACACGTCAAAACTTGCGGCTCGCTTGTGAGGAGTGTGCTATGACTTTACTCAGCCATCCGACTGACAGATTTCCCACAATTCCCAAAAAACATGGACCCCTGAAACCTCGTTATAATGGAAGTCAATAAGAAAATCGGTCTTCCAAAATCGCGCGGTTCGCTACTTCTCCCACAATTTTCACCCGATCCCCACAAATTACAAGTCAAAACGTGCGGCTCGCTTGTGAGAAATGTGCTATGACTTTATTCAGCGATCTGACTTACAGATTTCCCACAATTCCCAAAAAACATGGACCTCTGAAACCTTGTTATAATGGAAGTCAATGAGAAAATCGCTCTCATCTTCACCCTCTCGCCTTGAACTCATACACTCACGTAGAAACTCTTTTCCAGCTCTCAAACAAAGAGAAATATGCCCAAACAACATTAGGAACACCATAGCAACCACCCAGAACACCATAGCAACTCCCTAGCAACGCCCTAGCAACGCCCTAGCAACCACCCCAAACACTACAGCAACTGCCTTGCAACGCCCTAGCAACCACCCAGAACACCATAGCAACTGCCTAGCAACGCCCTAGCAACTACCCAGAACACCATAGCAACTGCCTAGCAACCACCCAGAACACCATAGCAACTGCCTAGCAATGCCCTAGCAACCACCCAAAACATCAAAGCAACCGCCTAGCAATGCCCTAGCAACACCCCAGAACATCATAGCAACCGCCTAGCAACCACCCATTACACAATAGCAACTGCCTAGCAACGCCCTAGCAGCCACCCAGAACACCATAGTAACTGCCTCGCAACGCCCAGCAACCACCCAGAACACCATAGCAACTGTTTAGCAACGCCCTAGCAACCACCCAGAACACCATAGCAACCTCCTAGCAACCGCCCAGTACACCACAGCAACTGCCTAGCAACGCCTTAGCAACCACCCAGAACACCATAGCAACCGCTAAGCAACGCCATAGCAACCACCTAGAACACCATAGCAACTGCCTAGCAATGCCCTAGCAACAACCCAGTACACTTAGTAACCGCCTAACAACCAACCAGGATACCATATCAACTGCCTAGCAACGCCCTAGCAACCACCGAGAACACCATAGCAACCGCTTAGCAACGCCCTAGCAACCACCCAGAACACCATAGCAACTGCCTAGCAACGCCCTGGCAACCACCCAGAACACCATAGCAACCAGCTAGCAACCACCCAGAACACCATAGCAACTGCCTAGCAACGCCCTAGCAACCACTTAGAACACCATAGCAACCGCTTAGCAACCACCCAGAACACCATAGCAACCGCCTAGCAACGCCGTAGCAACCACCCAGAACACCATAGCAACTGCCTAGCAACGCCCTAGCAACCACCGAGAACACCATAGCAACCGCTTAGCAACGCCCTAGCAACCACCCAGAACACCATAGCAACTGCCTAGCAACGCCCTAGCAACCACCCAGAACACCATAGCAACTGCCTAGCAATGCCCTAGCAGCGACCCAGAACACCATAGGAACGCCCTGGCAACCACCCAGAACACCATAGCAACCACCTAGCAACCACCCAGAACACCATAGCAACTGCCTAGCAACGCCCTAGCAACCACTTAGAACACCATAGCAACCGCTTAGCAACCACCCAGAACACCATAGCAACCGCCTAGCAACGCCGTAGCAACCACCCAGAACACCATAGCAACGGCCTAGCAACACCCTAGCAACCACCCAGAACACCATAGCAACGCCCTAACAACGCCCTAGCAACCACCCAGAACACCATAGCAATTGCCTAGCAACACCCTAGCAACCACCCAGAACACCATAGCAACGCCCTAGCTACCACCCAAAACACCATAGCAACTCCCTAGCAACGCCCTAGCAACCCCTCAGAACACCATAGCAACCGCCAAGCAACACCCTAGCAACCACTCAGAACACCATAACAACCGCCTAGCAACCACCCAAAACACCATAGCAACCGCCTAGCAACGCCCTAGCAACCACCCAGAACACCATAGCAATTGCCTAGCAACGCCCTAGCAACCACCCAGAACACCATAGCAACTGCCTAGCAACCACCCAGAACATCATAGCAACCGCCTTGCAAAGCCCTAGCAACCACCCAGAACACCATAGCAACCCCCGAGCAACGCCCTACCAACCACCCAGAACACCATAGTACCACACAAGCTACCACCCAGAACACCATAGAAATTGCCTAGCAACGCCCTAGCAACGACCCAGAACACCATAGCAACCGCCTAGCAATGCCCTAGCAACCACCCAGAACACCATAGCAACCGCCTAGCAACGCCCTCGCAACCACCTAGAACACCTTAGCAACCGCCTTGCAACCACCCAGAACACCATAGCAACGCCCTAGCAACCACCCAGAACACCATAGCAACGCCCTAGCAACAGCCCAGAACACCATAGCAACCGCCTGGCAACCACCCAGAACACTATAGCAACGCCCTAGCAACCACTCAGAACACCATAGCAACCGCCTAACAACACCCTAGCAACCACCCACAACACCATAGAAATCGCCTAGCAACGCACAAGCAACGACCCACAACACCATAGCAACTGCCCAGCAATGCCCCAGCAACCACCCACAACAACAAAGCAACCGCCTAGCAACGCCCTAGAAACCACCCAGAACACGATAGCAACCGCCTAGCAACCACCCAGAACACCATAGCAACTGCCTAGCAACACCCTAACAACCACCTAGAACACCATAGCACCTGCCTAGCAGCGCCCTGGCAACCACCCAGAACACCATAGCAACCGCCGAGCAACCACCCAGAACACCATAGCAACGCCCTAGCAACCACCCAGAACACCATAGCAACCGCCTAGCAATGCCCTAGCAACCACCCAGAACACCATAGCAACTGCCTAGCAATGCCCTAACAACCACCTAGAACACCAAAGCAACTGCCTAGCAACGCCCTGGCAACCACCCAGAACACCATAGCAACCGCCTTGCAACCACCCAGAACACCATAGCAACCGCCTAGCAACACCCTAGCAACCACCCAGAACACCATAACAATCGCCAAGCAACCACCCAGAACACCATAGCTACCGCCTAGCAACGCCCTAGCAACCACCCAGAACACCATAGCAATTGCCTAGGAACGCCCTAGCAACCACCCAGAACACCATAGCAACTGCCTACCAACGCGCTAACAACCACCTAGAACACCATAGCAACTGCATAGCAACGCCCTGGCAACCACCCAGAACACCATAGCAACCGCCTAGCAACCACCCAGAACACCATAGCAACTGCCTAGCAACGCCCTAGCAACCACCCAAAACATCAAAGCAACCGCCTAGCAATGCCCTAGCAACACCCCAGAACACCATAGCAACCGCCAAGCAACCACCAATAACACAATAGCAACTGCCTAGCAACGCCCTAGCAACCACCCAGAACACCAAAGCAACTGCCTCGCAACGCCCAGCAACCACCCAGAACACCATAGCAACTGTTTAGCAACGCCCATTGCAACCACCCAGAACACCATAGCAACCTCCTAGCAACCGCCCAGTACACCACAGCAACTGCCTAGCAACGCCCTAGCAACCACCCAGAACACCATAGCAACCGCTAAGCAACGCCATAGCAACCACCTAGAACACCATAGCAACTGCCTAGCAATGCCCTAGCAACAACCCAGTACACTTAGTAACCGCCTAACAACCAACCAGGATACCATATCAACTGCCTAGCAACGCCCTAGCAACCACCCAGAACACCATAGCAACCGCTTAGCAACACCCTAGCAACCACCCAGAACACCATAGCAACTGCCTAGCAATGCCCTAGCAACCACCCAGAACACCATAGCAACTGCCTAGCAATGCCCTAGCAACGACCCAGAACACCAAAGGAACGCCCTAGCAACCACCAAGAACACCATAGCAACCGACTTGGAACCACCCAAAACACCATAGCAACTGCCTAGCAACGCCCTAGCAACAATCCAGAACACCATAGCAACTGCCTAGCAACGCCCTACCAACTACCCAGAACACCATAGCAACTGCCTAGCAACCACCCAGAACACCATTGCAACTGCCCAGCAACGCCCTAGCAACCACCCAGAACACCATAGCAACTGCCTAGCAATGCCCTAGCAGCGACCCAGAACACCATAGGAACGCCCTAGCAACCACCAAGAACACCATAGCAACCGTCTTGAAACCACCCAAAACACCATAGCAACTGCCTGGCAATGACCTAGCAACAACCCAGACCACCATAGCAACCGCCTAGCAACAACCCAGAACACCATAGCAACTGCCTAGCAACGCCTTAGCAACCACCCAGAACACAATAGCAACCGCTAAGCAACACCCTAACAACCACCCAGAACACCATAGCAACCGCCTAGCAACCACCCAGAACACCATAGAAACTGCCTAGCAACGCCCCAGCAACCACCCAGAACACCATAGCAACCGCCTAGCAATGCCCTAGCAACCACGTAGAAAACCATAGCAACCGCCTAGCAACCACCCAGAACACCACAGCAACTGCCTAGCAACGCCCTAACAACCACCTAGAACCCCAACGCAACTCCCTAGCAACCCCCTGGCAACCACCCAGAACACCATAGCAACCGCCTAGCCACCACCCAGAACACCCTAGCAACCGCCTAGCAACAGCCTAGCAACCACCCAGAACACCATAACAATCGACTAGCAACCACCCAGAACACCATAGCAACCGCCTAGCAACGCCCTAGCAACCACCCAGAACACCATAGCAATTGCCTAGCAACGCCCTAGCAACCACCCAGAACACCATAGCAACTGCCTAGCAACGCGCTAACAACCACCTAGAACACCATAGCAACTGCCTAGCAACGCCCTGGCAACCACCCAGAACACCATAGCAACCGCCTAGCAACCACCCACAACACCATAGCAACCGCCTAGCAACACCCCACCAACCACCCAGAACACCAAAAAAACCGCCCAGCAACCACCCACAACACCACAGCAACCGCCTAGCAACCCCCTAGCAACCACCCAGACCACCAAAGCAATTGCCTATCAACGCCCTAGCAACCACCCACAACACCATCGCAACTGCCTAGCAACCACACAGAACATCATAGCAACCGCCTTGCAAAGCCCTAGCAACCACCCAGAACACCATAGCAACCGCCTAGCAACGCCCTAGCAACCACCTAGAACACCATAGTAACACCCTAGCAACCACCCAGAACACCATAGCAATTGCCTAGCAACGCCCTAGCAACGACCCAGAACACCATAGCAACCGCCTAGCAATGCCCGAGCAACCACCCAGAAAACCATAGCAACCGCCTAGCAACGCCCTAGCAACCACCCAGAACACCATAGCAACCGCCTAGCAACCACCCAGAACACCATAGCAACTGCCTAGCAACACCCTAACAACCACCTAGACCACCATAGCAACTGCCTAGCAACGCCCTGGCAACCACCCAGAACACCATAGCAACCACCTAGCAACCACCCAGAACACCATAGCAACTGCCTAGCAACGCCCTAGCAACCACTTAGAATACCATAGCAACCGCTTAGCAACCACCCAGAACACCATAGCCACCGCCTAGCAACGCCGTAGCAACCACCCAGAACACCATAGCAACGGCCTAGCAACGCCCTAGCAACCACCCAGAACACCAAAGCAATTGCCTAGCAACACCCTAGCAACCACCCAGAACACCATAGCAACGCCCTAACCACGCCCTAGCAACCACCCAGAACACCATAGCAATTGCCTAGCAACACCCTAGCAACCACCCAGAACACCATAGCAACGCCCTAGCTACCACCCAAAACACCATAGCAACTGCCTAGCAACGCCCTAGCAACCACTCAGAACACCATAGCAACCGCCAAGCAACACCCTAGCAACCACTCAGAACACCATAACAACCGCCTAGCAACCACCCAGAACACCATAGCATCCGCCTAGCAACGCCCTAGCAACCACCCAGAACACCATAGCAATTGCCTAGCAACGCCCTAGCAACCACCCAGAACACCATAGCAACTGCCTACAACCACCCAGAACATCATAGCAACCGCCTTGCAAAGCCCTAGCAACCACCCAGAACACCATAGCAACCGCCGAGCAACGCCCGAGCAACCACCCAGAACACCATAGTAACACCCAAGCTACAACCCAGAACACCATAGAAATCGCCTAGCAACGCCCTAGCAACGACCCAGAAAACCATAGCAACCCCCTAGCAATGCCCTAGCAACCACCCAGAACACCATAGCAACCGCCTAGCAACGCCCTCGCAACCACCCAGAACACCATAGCAACCGCCTAGCAACCACCCAGAACACCATAGCAATTGCCTAGCAACACCCTAACAACCACCTAGAACACCTTAGCAACCGCCTAGCAACCACCCAGAACACCATAGCAACGCCCTAGCAACCACCCAGAACACCATAGCAACGCCCTAGCAACAGCCCAGAACACCATAGCAACCGCCTAGCAACCACCCAGAACACCATAGCAACGCCCTAGCAACCACTCAGAACACCATAGCAACCGCCTAGCAACACCCTAGCAACCACCCTGAACACCATAGAAAACGCCTAGAAACGCACTAGCAACGACCCAGAACACCACAGCAACTGCCTAGCAATGCCCTAGCAACCACACAGAACACCATAGCAACCGCCTAGCAACGCCCTAAAAACCACCCAGAACACGATAGCACCCGCCTAGCAACCACCCAGAACACCATATCAACTGCCTAGCAACACCCTAACAACCACCTAGAACACCATAGCAACTGCCTAGCAACGCCCTGGCAACCACCCAGAACACCATAGCAACCACCTAGCAACCACCCAGAACACCATAGCAACGCCCTAGCAACCACCCAGAACACCATAGCAACCGCCTAGCAATGACCTAGCAACCATCAGAACACCATAGCAACTGCCTAGCAACGCCCTAGCAACCACCCAGAACACCTAAGCAACTGCCTAGCAACGCCCTGGCAACCACCCAGAACACCATAGCAACCGCCTAGCAACCACCCAGAACACCATAGCAACCGCCTAGCAACACCCTAGCAACCACCCAGAACACCATAACAATTGCCTAGCAACCACCCAGAACCCCATAGCAACCGCCTAGCAACGCCCTAGCAACCACCCAGAACACCATGGCAATTGCCTAGCAACGCCCTAGCAAACACCCAGAACAACATAGCAACTGCCTAGCAATGCGCTAACAACCACCTAGAACACCATAGCAACTGCATAGCAACGCCCTGGCAACCACCCAGAACACCATAGCAACCGCCTAGCAACCACCCAGAACACCATAGCAACCGCCTAGCAACACCCTAGCAACCACCCAGAACACCATAACAACCGCCTAGCAACCACCCAGAACACCATAGCAACCCCCTAGCAATGCCCTACCAACCACCCAGAACACCATAGCAATTGCCTAGCAATGCCCTAGCAACCACCCAGAACACCAAAGCAACTGCCAAGCAACCACCCACAACATCATAGCAACCGCCTTGCAAAGCCCTAGCAACCACCCAGAACACCATAGCAACCGCCTAGCAACGCCCTAGCAACCACCCAGAACACCATAGTTACACCCTAGCAACCACCCAGAACACCATAGCATTCGCCTAGCAACGCCCTAGCAATGACCCAGAACACCATAGCAACTGCCTAGCAATGCCCTAGCAACCACCCAGAACACCATAGCAACCGCCTAGCAACGCCCTAGCAACCACCCAGAACACCATAGCAACCGCCTAGCAACCACCCTGAACACCATAGCAACTGCCTAGCAACGCCCTAGCAACCACTTAGAACACCAAAGCAACTGCCTAACAACGCCCTGGCAGCCACCCAGAACACCATAGCAACCACCTAGCAACCACCCAGAACACCATAGCAACTGCCTAGCAACAACCAAGCAACCACTTAGAACACCATAGCAACCGCCTAGCAACCACCAGGAACACCATAGCATCCGCCTAGCAACCACCCAGAACACCATAGCAACCGCCTAGCAATGCCCTGGCAACCACCCACAACACCAAAGCAATTGCCTAGCAACACCCTAGCAACCACCCAGAACACCATAGCAACGCCCTAGCAACCACCCAAAACACCATAGCAACTGCCTAGCAACGCCGAAGGAACCACCCAGAACACCATAGCAACCGCCTAGCAACCACCCAGAACCCCATAGCAACGGCCAAGCAACGCCCTAGCAACCACCCAGAACACCATAGCAATTGCCTAGCAACACCCTAGCAACCACCCAGAACACCATAGCAACGCCCTAGCTACCACCCAAAACACCATAGCAACTGCCTAGCAACGCCCTATCAACCACTCAGAACACCATAGCAACCACCTGCAAGGCCCTAGCAACCACCCAGAACACCATAGCAACTGCCTAGCAACGCCCTAGCAACCACCCAGAACACCATAGTAACTGCCTAACAATGCCCTAGCAACCACTCAGAACACCATTGCAACCGCCTTTAAACGCCCTAGCAACCACTTAGAACACCATAGCAACCGCCTAGTAACCCCCCAAAACACCATAGCAACTGCCTAGCAATGCCCTAGCAACCACCGAGAACACCATAGCAACTGCCTAGCAACGCCCTAGCAACCACTCAGAACACCATAGCAACTGCCTAGCAATGCCCTAACAACCACCCAGAACACTATAGCAACCACCTAGCAACGCCCTACCAACCACCCAGAACATGATATCTACTGCATACCAGAACGCTGGGAACCATCTCCAACACAGTACTCGTAGAGCAGCAGGCACATTCAAAATTTCTGCTGGAATTTTCTAGTTATTATTATTATTCCAAGTTCTTCCGAAATCGCTCGGTTCGCTTCTTCTCCCACAATTTTCAACCGATCCCGACACATTACACGTCAAAACGTGCGGCTCGCTTGTGAGAAATGTGCTATGACTTTATTCAGCGATCTGACTTACAGATTTCCCACAATTCCCAAAAAACATGGACCTCTGAAACCTTGTTATAATGGAAGTCAATGAGAAAATCGCTCTCATCTTCACCCTCTCTCCTTGAACTCATACACTCACGTAGAAACTCTTTTCCAGCTCTCAAACAAAGAGAAGCATGCCCAAACAACATTAGGAACACCAAAGCAACCACCCAGAACACCATAGCAACTCCCTAGCAACGCCCTAGCAACGCCCTAGCAACCACCCCAAACACTACAGCAACTGCCTTGCAACGCCCTAGCAACCACCCAGAACACCATAGCAACTGCCTAGCAACGCCCTAGCAACTACCCAGAACACAATAGCAACTGCCTAGCAACCACCCAGAACACCATAGCAACTGCCTAGAAACGCCCTAGCAACCACCAAAAACATCGAAGCAACCGCCTAGCAATGCCCTAGCAACACCCCAGAACACCATAGCAACCGCCTGGCAACCACCCATAACACAATAGCAACTGCCTAGCAACGCCCTAGCAACCACCCAGAACACCATAGCAACTGCTTAGCACCGCCCTAGCAACCACACAGAACCCCAGAGCAACCTCCTAGCACCCGCCCAGTACACCACCACAACTGCCTAGCAACGCCCTAGCAACCACCCAGCACACCATAGCAACCGCTAAGCAACGACATAGCAACCACCTAGAACACCATAGCAACTGCCTATCAACGCCATAGCACCAACCCAGTACACTTAGTTACCGCCTAACAACCAACCAGAATACCATATCAACTGCCTAGCAACGCCCTAGCAAACAACCAGAACACCATAGCACCCACTTAACAACGCCCTAGCAACCACCCAGAACACCATAGCCACAGCCTAGCAACGCCCTAGCAACCACCCAGAACACCTTAGCAACTGCCTAGCAATGCCCTAGCAGCGACCCAGAACACCATAGGAACGCCCTAGCAACCACCAAGAACACCATAGCAACCGTCTTGAAACCACCCAAAACACCATAGCAACTGCCTAGCAACGCCCTAGCAACAACCCAGAACACCATGGCAACTGCCTAGCAACGCCCTAGCAACTACCCAGAACACCATAGCAACTGCCTAGCAACCACCCAGAACACCATTGCAACTGCCTAGCAACACCCTAGCAATCACCCAGAACACCATAGCAACTGCCTAGCAATGCCCTAGCAGCGACCCAGAACACCATAGGAACGCCCTAGCAACCACCAAGACCACCATAGCAACCGTCTTGAACCCACCCAAAACACCATAGCAACTGCCTAGCAACGCCCTAGCAACAACCCAGTACACTTAGTAACCGCCTAGCAACCAACCAGAATACCATATCAACTGCCTAGCAACGCCCTAGCAACCACCCAGAACACCATAGCAACCGCTTAGCAACGCCCTAGCAACCACCCAGAACACCATAGCAACCGCCTAGCCACGCCCTAGCAACCACCCAGAACACCATAGCAACTGCCTAGCAATGCCCTAGCAGTGACCCAGAACACCATAGGAACGCCCTAGCAACCACCAAGAACACCATAGCAACCGTCTTGAAACCACCCAAACCACCATAGCACCTGGCTAGCCACGCCCTAGCACCACCCCAGAACACCATAGCAACTGCCTTGCAACGCCCTAGCAACTACCCAGAACACCATAGCAACTGCCTAGCAACCACCCAGAACACCATTGCAACTGCCTAGCAACGCCCTAGCAATCACCCAGAACACCATAGCAACTGCCTAGCAATGCCCTAGCAGCGACCCAGAACACCATAGGAACGCCCTAGCAGCCACCCAGAACACCATAGCAACTGCCTTGCAACGCCCTAGCAACTACCCAGAACACCATAGCAACTGCCTAGCAACCACCCAGAACACCATTGCAACTGCCTAGCAACGCCCTAGCAATCACCCAGAACACCATAGCAACTGCCTAGCAATGCCCTAGCAGCGACCCAGAACGCCATAGGAACGCCCTAGCAACCACCCAGAACACCATTGCAACTGCCTAGCAACGCCCTAGCAATCACCCAAAACACCATAGCAACTGCCTAGCAACGCCCTAGCAACAACCCAGAACACCATAGCAACCGCCTAGCAACAACCCAGAACACCATAGCAACTGCCTAGCAACGCCTTAGCAACCACCCAGAACACAATAGCAACCGCTAAGCAACGCCCTATCAACCACCCAAAACACCATAGCAACCGCCTAGCAACCACCGAGAACACCATAGAAACTGCCTAGCAATGCCCAAGCCACCACCCAGAACACCATAGCCACGCCCTAGCACCCACCCAGAACACCAGAGCAACGCCCTAGCACCCAATCAGAACACCACAACAACCGCTTAGCAATGCCCTAGTAACCACCCACACCACCATAGCAACCGCCTAGCAACCACCCAGAACACCATAGCAACCGCCTAGATTTGCCCTAGCAACCACCCAGAACACCATAGTAACTGCCTAGCAACCACCCAAAACACCATAGCAACTGCCTAGCAACGCCCTAGCAACCACCCAGAACACCATAGCAACCGCCTAACTACGCCCTAGCAACCAGCCAGGACACCGTAGCAACTGCTTAGCAACGCCCTAACAACCACCCAGAACACCATAGCAACCGCCTAGCAACGCCCTAGCAACCACCCAGAACATAATAGCAACTGCCTAGCAACGCCCTAGCAACCAAACAGAACACCATAGCAACCGCCTAGCCACGCCCTAGCAACCACCCAGAACACCATAGCAACCCCCTAGCAACCACCCAGAACACCATAGCAACTGCCTAGCAATGCCCTAGCAACAACCCAGAACACCATAGCAACGGCCTAGCAACCACCAAGAAAACCATAGCAACTGCTTAGCAACGCCCTAGCAACGACCCAGAACACCATAGCAACCACCTAGCCTCCACCCAGAAAACCATAGCAACTGCCTAGCAACGCCGTAGCAACCACCAAGAACACCATAGCAACTGCCAAACAACCACCCAGAACACCAAAGCAACTGCCTAGCAAGGCCCGAACAACCACCCAGAACACCATAGCAACTGCTTACCAACGCCATAGCAACCACCCAGAAGACCGTAGCAACCAACTAGCAATGCCCTTGCAACCCCCCAGAACACCATAACAACAGTCTAGCAACGCCCTAGCAACCACCCAGAACATGATATCTACTGCATTCCAGAACGCTGGCCACCATATCCAACACTGTACTCGTACAGCAGCAGGCACATTCAAAATTTCTGCTGGAATTTTCTAGTTATTATTATTATTCCAAGTTTTTCCGAAATCGCTCAGTTCGCTTCTTCTCCCACAATTTTCAACCGATCCCGACACATTACACGTCAAAACGTGCGGCTCGCTTGTGAGGAGTGTGCTATGACTTTACTCAGTGATCCGACTGACAGATTTCGCACAATTCCCAAAAAACATGGACCTCTGAAACCTTGTTATAATGGAAGTCAATGAGAAAATCGCTCTCATCTTCACCCTCTCGCCTTGAACTCATACACTCACGTAGAAATTCTTTTCCAGCTCTCAAACAAAAAGAAGCATGCCCAAACAACATTAGGGAACACCATAGCAACCACCCAGAACACCATAGCAACTCCCAAGCAACGCCCTAGCAACGCCCTAGCAACCACCCCAAACACTACAGCAACTGCCTTGCAACGCCCTAGCAACCACCCAGAACACCATACCAACTGCCTAGCAATGCCCTAGCAACAACCCAGGACACCATAGCAACTGCCGAGCAACCACCCAGAACACCATAGCAACTGCCTAGCAACGCCCTAGCAACCACCCAGAACACCAATGCAACCGCCTAGCAATGTCCGAGCAACAACCCAGAACACCAAAGCAAACGCCTAGCAACCACCCAGAACACAATAGCAACTGCCTAGCAACGCCCTAGCAACCACCCAGAACACGAAAGCAACTGCCTTGCAACGCCCAGCAACCACCCAGAACTCCCTAGCAACGCCCTAGCAACGCCCTAGCAACCACCCCAAACACTACAGCAACTGCCTTGCAACGCCCTAGCAACCACCCAGAACACCACAGCAAATGCCTAGCAACGCCCTAGCAACTACCCCGTACACCATAGCAACTGCCTAGCAACCACCCAGAACACCATAACAACTGCCTAGCAACGCCCTAGCAACCACCCAGAACACCAAAGCAACCGCCTACAAATGCCCGAGCAACAACCCAGAACACCATAGCAACTGCCTAGCAACGCCCAAGCAACTACCCAGAACACCATAGCAACTGCCTAGCAACCACCCAGAACACCATAGCAACTGCCTAGCAACGCCCTAGCAACCACCCAGAACACCATAGCAACCGCCTAGCAACGCTCTAGCATCCACTTAGAACACCATAGCAACCGCTAAGCAACCACCCAGAACACCATAGCAACTGCCTAGCAACGCCCTATCAACCACCCAGAAAACCATAGCAACCGCCTAGCAACCACCCAGAACACCATAGTAACTGCCTAGCAACACCCTATCAACCACCCAGAACACCAAAGCAACCGCCTCCCAATGCCCGAGCAACAACCCAGAGCACCATAGCAACTGCCTAGCAACCACGCAGAACACAATAGCAACTGCCTAGCAACGCCCTAGCAACCACCCAGAACACCATACTAACTGCCTAGCAACACCCTAGCAACCACCCAGAACACCAAAGCAACCGCCTACCAATGCCCGAGCAACAACCCAGAACACCATAACAGCTGCCCAGCACCCACCCAGAACACAAGCGCAACTGCCTCGCAACGCCCAGCAACCACCCAGAACTCCCTAGCAACGCCCTAGCAACGCCCTAGCAACCACCCCAAACACTACAGCAACTGCCTTGCAACGCCCTAGCAACCACCCAGAACACCATAGTAACTGCCTAGCAACACCCTAGCAACTACCCAGAACACCATAGCAACTGCCTAGCAACCACCCAGAACACCATAGCAACTGCCTAGCAACGCCCTAGCAACCACCCAGAACACCAAAGCAACCGCCTAGAAATGCCCTAGCAACAACCCAGAACACCATAGCAACTACCTAGCAACGCCCTATCAACTACCCAGAACACCATAGCAACTGCCTAGCAACCACCCAGAACCCCATAGCAACTGCCTAGCAACGCCCTAGCAACCACCCAGAACACCATAGCAACCGCCTAGCAACGCTCTAGCAACCACTTAGAACGCCAGAGCAACCGCTAAGCAACCACCCAGAACACCATAGCAACTGCCTAGCAACGCCCTATCAACCAGCCAGAAAACCATAGCAACCACCTAGCAACCACCCAGAACACCATAGTAACTGCCTAGCAACACCCTAGCAACCACCCAGAACACCATAGCATCCGCCTAGTTACCACCCAGAACACCATAGTAACTGCCTAGCAACGCCCTACCAATCACCCAGAACACCATAGCAACCGCCTAGCAACCACCCAGAACACCATAGCAACTGCCGAGCAACGCCCTAGCAACCACCTAGAACACCATAGCAACCGCCTAGCAACCACCCAGAACCCCATGGCAACTGCCTTGCAATGCCCTAGCAACCAACCAGAACACCATAGCACCACCCTAGCAACCACCCAGAACACCATAGCAACGCCCTAGCAACGACCCAGAACACCATAGCAACCGCCTAGCAACCACCCAGAACACCATAGCAACGCCATAGCAACCACCCAGAACACCATAGCAACTCCCCAGCAACACCTTAGCAACCACTCAGAACACCATAGCAACTGCCTAGCAACGCCCTAGCCACCACCCAGAACACCATAGCAACTGCCGAGCAACCACCCAGAACACCACAGCAACTGCCTAGCAACGCTCTAGCAACCACATATAACACCATTGCAACCGCCTAGCACCCACCCAGAACACCATAGCAACTGCCTAGCAATGCCCTAGCAACCACCCAGAAACCCATAGCAACGCCCTACCAACCACCAAGAACACCATAGCAACTGCCTAGCAACGCCCTAGCAACCACCCAGAACACCATAGCAACCGCCTAGCAACCACCCAGAACACCATAGCAACTGCCTAGCGACGCCCAAGCAACCACCTAGAACACCATAGCAACCGCCTAGCAACCACCCAGAACACCATAGCAATTGCCTAGCAATGCCCTAGCAACCACCCAGAACACCATAGCAACGCACTAGCAACCACACAGAACACCATAGCAACGCCCTAGCAATCACCCAGAACACCATAGCAACTGCCTAGCAACGCCCTAGCAACCACCCAGAACACCTTAGCAACCGCCTAGCAACCACCCAGAACACCATAGCAACGCCATAGCAACCAACCAGAACACCAGAGAAACTGCTTAGCAACGCCCTAGCAACCATCCAGAACACCATAGCAACCACCTAGCAACCACCCAGAACACCATAGCAACCGCATAGCAACCACCCAGAACACCATAGCGACTGCCTAGCAACGCCCAAGCAACCACCCAGAACACCATAGCAACTGCCTAGCAACGCCCTAGCAACCACCTGGAACTCCATAGCAACCGCCTAGCAACGCCCTAGCAACCACCCGGAACACCATAGCAACTGCCTAGCAACGCCCTAGCAACCACCCAGAACACCATAGCAACGCCCTAGCAACCACCCAGAACACCATAGCAACTGCCTAGCAACCACCCAGAACACCATAGCAACGCCCTAGCAACCACCCAAAACACCATACCAACGCCCTAGCAACCACCCAGAACACCATAGCAACTGCCTAGCAACACCCTAGCAACCACTCAGAACACCATAGCAACTGCCTAGCAACGCCCTAGCAACCACCCAGAACACAATAGCAACCGCCTAGCAACGCCCTAGCAACCACCCAGAATACCATAGCAACCGCCTAGCATCCACCCAGAACACCATATCAACCGCCTATCAACGCCCTAGCAACCACCCAAAACACCATAGCAACCGCCTAGCAACGCCCTAGCAACCACCCAGAACACCATAGCAACGCCCTAGCAACCACCCAGAACACCATAGCAACCGCCTAGCAACACCCGAGCAACGACCCAGAACACCAAAGCAACTGCCTAGCAACACCCTAGCAACCACTCAGAACACCATAGCAACTGCCTAGCAACGCCCTAGCAACCACCCAGAACACCATAGCAACCGCCTAGCAACCACCAGAACACCAAAGCAACTACCTTGCTACGCCCTAGCAACCACCTAGAACACCATAGCAACCGCCTAGCAACCACCCAGAACACCATTGCAACTGCCTTGCAATGCCCTACCAACCACCCACAACACCATAGCAACCACCTAGCAACCACCCAGGACACCAAAGCAACCGCCTAGCAACCACCCAGAACACCATAGCAACTGCTTAGCAACGCCCTAGCAACCACCCAGAACACCATAGCAACTGCCTAGCAACGCCCTAGCAGCCGCCCGGAACACCATAGCACCCGCCTCTCAACGCCATCGCACCCACTCAGCACACCATAGCAACCGCCTAGCAACCACCCAGAACACCATAGCAACCGCCTAGCAACCACCCAGAACACAATAGCAACTGCCTAGCAACGCCCTAGCAACCACCTAGAACACCATAGCAACCGCCTAGCAACCACCGAGAACACCATAGCAACTGCCTAGCAATGCCCGAGCAACCACCCAGAACACCATAGCAACGCCCTAGCAACCACCCAGAACACCAAAGCAACGCCCTAGCAATCACCCAGAACAACATAGCAACCGCCTAGCAACCACCCAGAACTCCATAGCAACGCTCTAGCAACCACCCAGAACACCATAGAAACGCCATAGCAACCAACCAGAACACCTGAGAAACTGCTTAGCAACGCCCTAGCAACCATCCAGAACACCATAGCAACCGCCTAGCAACCACCCAGAACACCATAGCAACCGCATAGCAACCACCCAGAACACCATAGCAACTGTTAAGCAACGCCCAAGCAACCACCCAGAACACCATAGCAACTGCCTAGCAACGCCCTAGCAACCACCCCGAACACCATAGCAACTGCCTAGCAACGCCTTAGCAACCACCCGGAACACCATACCAACTGCCTAGCATCGCCCTAGCAACCACCCAGAACACCATAGCAACTGCCTAGCAACCACCCAGAACACCATAGCAACTGCCTAGCAACCTCCCAGAACACCATAGCAACGCCCTAGCAAACCACCCAAAACACCATAGCAACGCCCTTGCAACCACCCAGAACACCATAGCAACTGCCTAGCAACACCCTAGCAACCACTCAGAACACCATAGCAACTGCCTAGCAACGCCCTAGCAACCACCCAGAACACCATAGCAACCGCCTAGCAACCACCAGAACACCAAAGCAACTACCTTGCTACGCCCTTGCAACCACCTAGAACACCATAGCAACCGCCTAGCAACCACACAGAACACCATTGCAACTGCCTAGCAATGCCCTACCAACCACCCAGAACACCATAGCAACCAACTAGCAACCACCCAGAACACCATAGCAACCGCCTAGCAACCACCCAGAACACCATAGCAACTGCTTAGCAACGCCCAAGCAACCACCCAGAACACCATAGCAACCGCCTATCAACGCCATAGCAACCACTCAGAACACCATAGCAACCGCCTAGCAACCACCCAGAACACCATAGCAACTCCCTACCAACACCCAAGCTACCACCTAGAATACCATAACAACCGCCTAGCAACCACCCAGAACACCATAGCAACCGCCTAGCAACGCCCTAGCAACCACCCAGAACATGATATCTACTGCATACCAAAACGCTGGCAACCATCTCCAACACTGTACTCGTAGAGCAGCAGGCACATTCAAAATTTCTGCTGGAATTTTCAAGTTATTATGTGCCTGCAGCAATGCAGACACATATTAAAATCCTGCATACTTCTTTATTCTTATTATTATTATTATTATTCCAAATTCTTCCGAAATCGCTCGGTTCGCTTCTTCTCCCCTAATTTTCAACCGATCCTGACACATTACACGTCAAAACGTGCGGCTCGCTTGTGAGGAGTGTGCTATGACTTTACTCAGCGATCCGACTGACAGATTTCCCACAATTCCCAAAAAACATGGACCCCTGAAACCTCGTTATAATGGAAGTCAATGAGAAAATCGGTCTTCCAAAATCGCGCGGTTCGCTACTTCTCCCACAATTTTCACCCGATCCTTACAAATAACGTGTCAAAACGTGCGGCTCGCTTGTGAGGAGTGTGCTGTGACTTTACTCAGCGATCCGACTTACAGATTTCCCTCAATTCCCAAAAAACATGGACCTCTGAAACCTTGTTATAATGGAAGTCAATGAGAAAATCGCTCTCATCTTCACCCACTCGCCTTGAACTCATACACTCACGTAGAAACTCTTTTCCAACCGCCTAGCAACGCCCTAGCAACCACCCAGAATACCATAGCAACCGCCTAGCAACCACCCAGAACACCATATCAACCGCCTATCAACGCCCTAGCAACCACCCAGAACACCATAGCAACTGCCTTGCAATGCCCTAGCAACCACCCAGAACACCATAGCAACTGCCTAGCAACGCCCTAGCAACCACCCAGAACACCATAGCAACTGCCTACCAACCACCCAGAACACCATTACAACTGCCTAGCAACGCCATAGCAACCACCCAGAACACCAAAGCAACCGCCTAGCAATGCCCTAGCAACAACCCAGAACACCATAGCAACCGCCTAGCAACCACCCAGAACACAATAGCAACTGCCTAGTAACGCCCTAGCAACCACCCAGAACACCATAGCAACAACCTCGCAATGCCCAGCAACCACCCAGAACACCATAGCAACTGTTTAGCAACACCCTAGCAACCACCCAGAATACCATAGCAACCGCCTAGCAACCGCCCAGAACACCACAACAACTGCCTAGCAACGCCCTAGCAACCACCCAGAACACCATAGCAACTGCCTAGCAACGCCTTAGCAACCACTTAGAACACCATAGCAACCGCCTAGCAACCACTCAGAACACCATAGCGACTGCCTAGCAACGCCCTGGCAACCACCCAGAACACCATACCAACTGCCAAGCAATGCCCTAGCATCCAATTAAAACACCATAGGAACCGCCTAGCAACCACCCAGAACACAATAGCAACCGCCTAGCAACGCCCTAGCAACCACCCAGAATACCATAGCAACCGCCTAGCAACCACCCAGAACACCATATCAACCGCCTATCAACGCCCTAGCAACCACCCAGAACACCATAGCAACCGCCTAGCAACGCCCTAGCAACCACCCAGAACACCATAGCAACGCCCTAGCAACCACCCAGAACACCTTAGCAACCGCCTAGCAACGCCCGAGCAACGACCCAGAACACCATAGCAACTAGCCTAGCAACCACCCAGAACACCATAGCAACTGCCTAGCAACGCCCTAGCAACCACCCAGAACACCATATCAACCGCCTAGCAACGCCCTAGCAACCACCCAGAACACCATAGCAACCACCTAGCAACGCCCTAGCAACCACTTAGAACACCATAGCAACCGCCTAGCAACCACCCAGAACACCATAGCAACTGCCTAGCAACGCCTTAACAACCACCTAGAACACCATAACAACTGCCTAGCAACGCCCTGGCAACCACCCAGATCACAATAGCAACCGCCTAGCTACCACCCAGAACACCAAAGCAACTGCCTAGCAACACCTTAGCAACCACTTAGAACACCATAGCATCCGCCTTGCAACCACCCAGAACACCATAGCAACCGCCTAGCAACGCCCTAGCAACCACCCAGAACACCATAGCTACCGCCTAGCAACGCCCTAGCAACCACCCAGAACACCATAGCAACTGCCTTGCAACGCCCCAGCAACCACCCAGAACACCATATCAACGCCCTAGCAACCACCCAAAACACCATAGCAACCACCTAGCAACGTCCTAGCAACGACCCAGAACACCATAGCAATTGCCTAGCAACCACCCAAAACACCATAGCAACCGCCTAGCAAGGCCTTAGCAACCACCCAGAACACCTTAGCAACCGCCTAGCAACGCCCTAGCAACCACCCAGAACACCATAGCAAACGCCTAGCAACGCCCTAGCAACGACCCTGAACACCATAGCAACCACCTAGCAACCACCCAGAACACCATAGCAACTGCCTAGCAACGGCCTAGCAACCACCCAGAACATCATAAAAGCCGCCTAGCAAAGCCCTAGCAACCACCCAAAACACCTTAGCAACTGCCTAGCAACGCCCTAGCAACCACCCACAACACCAGAGCAACCGCCCAGCAACCACCCAGAACACCAAAGCAACCGCCTAGCAACGCCCTAGCAACGACCCAGACCACCATAGCAACCGTCTAGCAAACACACAGAACACCATAGCAACCGCCTAGAAACGCCCTAGCAACCACCCAGAACACCATATCAACCGCCTAGCACCGCCCTAGCAACCACCCAGAACACCATAGCAAATGCCTAGCAACGCCCTAGCAACCACCCGGAACACCATAGCAACTGCCTAGCAACCACCCAGAACACCATAGCAACTGCCTAGCAACGCCCTAGCACACACCCAGAACACCAAACCAACCGCCTAGAAATGCCCAAGCAACAACCCAGAACACCAAAGAAACCGCCTAGCAACCACCCAGAACACCATAGCAACTGCCTAGCAATGCCCTAGCAACCACCCAGAACACCAAAGCAACTGCCTCGCAACGCCCAGCAACCACCCAGAACACCATAGCAACCACCTAGCAACCACTCAGAACACCATAGCAACTGCCTACCAACGCCCTAGCAACCACCCAGAACACCAGAACAACTGCCTAGCAACGCCCTAGCAGCCACCCAGAACACCATAGCAACGCCCTAGCAACCACCCAGAACACCATAGCAACGCCCTAGCAACCAACCAGAACACCATAACAACTGCCTAGCAACGCCCTAGCAACCACCCAGAACACCATAACAACCGTCTAGCAACGCCCTAGCAACCACCCAAAACACCATAGCAACGCCCTAGCAACCACCCAGAACACCATAGCAACTGCCTCGCAACGCCCAGCAACCACCCAGAACACCATAGCAACCACCTAGCAACCACTCAGAACACCATAGCAACTGCCTACCAACCCCCTAGCAACCACCCAGAACACCATAGCAACTGCCTAGCAACGCCCTAGCAGCCACCCAGAACACCATAGCAACGCCCTAGCAACCACCCAGAACACCATAGCAACGCCCTAGCAACCAACCAGAACACCATACCACCTGCCTACCAACGCCCTAGCAACCACCCAGAACACCATACCCACCGTCTAGCAACGCCCTAGCAACCACCCAAAACACCATAGCAACGCCCTAGCAACCAATCAGAACACCATAGCAACCGCCTAGCAACGGCATAGCAACGACGCAGAACACCATAGCAACCGCCTAGCAACCACCCAGAACACCATAGCAACCGCCTAGCAACGCCCTAGCCACCACCCAGAACACCATAGCAACCGCCTAGCAATGCCCTAGCAACCACCCAGAACACCATAGCAACTGCCTAGCAACGCCCTTGCAACCACCCAGAACACCATAATAACCACCTAGCAACCACCCAGAACACCATAGCAACTGCCTACCAACGCCCTAACAAACACCTAGAAGACCATACCAACTGCCTAGCAACGCCCTGGCAACCACGCAGAACACCACAGCTACCGCCTAGCAACCACCCAGAACACCATAGCAACTGCCTAGCAACGCCCTAGCAACCACTTAGAACACCATAGCAACCGCCTAGCAACCAACCAGAACACCATAACAACTGCCTAGCAACGCCCTAGCAACCACCCAGAACACCATAACAACCGCCTAGCAACGCCCTAGCAACCACCCAGAACACCATAGCAACTGCCTAGCAACACCTTAGCAACCACTTAGAACACCATAGCAACCGCCTAGCAACCACCCAGAACACCATAGCAACCGCCTAGCAACGCCCTAGCAACCACCCAGAACACCATAGCTACCGCCTAGCAACGCCCTAGCAACCACCCAGAACACCATAGCAACCGCCTAGCAACGCCCTAGCAACCACCAAGAACACCATAGCAACGCCCTAGCAACCACCCAAAACACCATAGCAACTGCCTAGCAACCACCCAGAACACCATAGCAACCGCCTAGCAACGCCCTAGCAACCACCCAGAACACCATAGCAACCGCCTAGCAACGTCCTAGCAACGACCCAGAACACCATAGCAACTGCCTAGCAACCACCCAGAACACCATAGCAACCGCCTAGCAAGGCCTTAGCAACCACCCAGAACACCTTAGCAACCGCCTAGCAACGCCCTAGCAACCACCCAGAACACCATAGCAACCGCCTAGCAACGCCCTAGCAACGACCCTGAACACCATAGCAACCGCCTAGCAACCACCCAGAACAGCATAGAAACTGCGTAGCAACGCCCTAGCAACCACCCAGAACACCATGTCAACCGCCTAGCAACGCCCTAGCAACCACCCAGAACACCATAGCAACTGCCTAGCAACGCCCTAGCAACCACCCAGAACACCATAGCAACTGCCTAGCAACCACCCAGAACACCATAGCAACCGCCTAGCAACGCCCTAGCACCGACCCAGACCACCATAGCAACCGCCTAGCAACACACAGAACACCATAGCAACCGCCTAGAAACGCCCTAGCAACCACCCAGAACACCATATCAACCGCCTAGCACCGCCCTAGCAGCCACCCAGAACACCATAGCAAATGCCTAGCAACGCCCTAGCAACCACCCAGAACACCATAGCAACTGCCTAGCAACCACCCAGAACACCATAGCAACTGCCTAGCAACGCCCTAGCAAACACCCAGAACACCAAAGCAACCGCCTAGAAATGCCCAAGCAACAACCCAGAACACCAAAGAAACCGCCTAGCAACCACCCAGAACACCATAGCAACTGCCTAGCAATGCCCTAGCAAACACCCAGAACACCAAAGCAACCGCCTAGAAATGCCCAAGCAACAACCCAGAACACCAAAGAAACCGCCTAGCAACCACCCAGAACACCATAGCAACTGCCTAGCAATGCCCTAGCAACCACCCAGAACACCAAAGCAACTGCCTCGCAACGCCCAGCAACCACCCAGAACACCATAGCAACCACCTAGCAACCACTCAGAACACCATAGCAACTGCCTACCAACGCCCTAGCAACCACCCAGAACACCATAGCAACTGCCTAGCAACGCCCTAGCAGCCACCCAGAACACCATAGCAACGCCCTAGCAACCACCCAGAACACCATAGCAACGCCCTAGCAACCAACCAGAACACCATAACAACTGCCTAGCAACGCCCTAGCAACCACCCAGAACACCATAACAACCGCCTAGCAACGCCCTAGCAACCACCCAAAACACCATAGCAACGCCCTAGCAACCACCCAGAACACCATAGCAACTGCCTCGAAACGCCCAGCAACCACCCAGAACACCATAGCAACCACCTAGCAACCACTCAGAACACCATAGCAACTGCCTACCAACGCCCTAGCAACCACCCAGAACACCATAGCAACTGCCTAGCAACGCCCTAGCAGCCACCCAGAACACCATAGCAACGCCCTAGCAACCACCCAGAACACCATAGCAACGCCCTAGCAACCAACCAGAACACCATAACAACTGCCTAGCAACGCCCTAGCAACCACCCAGAACACCATCACAACCGCCTAGCAACGCCCTAGCAACCACCCAAAACACCATAGCAACGCCCTAGCAACCACCCAGAACACCATAGCAACCGCCTAGCAACGGCATAGCAACGACGCAGAACACCATAGCAACCGCCTAGCAACCACCCAGAACACCATAGCAACCGCCTAGCAACGCCCTAGCCACCACCCAGAACACCATAGCAACCGCCTAGCAATGCCCTAGCAACCACCCAGAACACCATAGCAACTGCCTAGCAACGCCCTTGCAACCACCCAGAACACCATAATAACCACTTAGCAACCACCCAGAACACCATAGCAACTGCCTAGCAACGCCCTAACAAACACCTAGAAGACCATAGCAACTGCCTAGCAACGCCCTGGCAACCACGCAGAACACCACAGCTACCGCCTAGCAACCACCCAGAACACCATAGCAACTGCCTAGCAACGCCCTAGCAACCACTTAGAACACCATAGCAACTGCCTAGCAACCAACCAGAACACCATAACAACTGCCTAGCAACGCCCTAGCAACCACCCAGAACACCATAACAACCGCCTAGCAACCACCCAGAACACCATAGCAACCGCCTAGCAACACCTTAGCAACCACTTAGAACACCATAGCTACCGCCTAGCAACGCCCTAGCAACCACCCAGAACACCATAGCAACTGCCTTGCAACGCCCCAGCAACCACCCAGAACACCATATCAACGCCCTAGCAACCACCCAAAACACCATAGCAACCGCCTAGCAACCACCCAGAACACCATAGCAACCGCCTAGCAACGCCCTAGCCACCACCCAGAACACCATAGCAACCGCCTAGCAACGTCCTAGCAACGACCCAGAACACCATAGCAATTGCCTAGCAACCACCCAGAACACCATAGCAACCGCCTAGCAAGGCCTTAGCAACCACCCAGAACACCTTAGCAACCGCCTAGCAATGCCCTAGCAACCACCCAGAACACCATAGCAACCGCCTAGCAACGCCCTAGCAACGACCCTGAACACCATAGCAACCGCCTAGCAACCACCCAGAACACCATAGCAACTGCCTAGCAACGCCCTAGCAACCACCCAGAACACCATGTCAACCGCCTAGCAACGCCCTAGCAACCACCCAGAACACCATAGCAACTGCCTAGCAACGCCCTAGCAACCACCCAGAACACCATAGCAACTGCCTAGCAACCACCCAGAACACCATAGCAACCGCCTAGCAACGCCCTAGCAACGACCCAGACCACCATAGCAACCGCCTAGCAACACACAGAACACCATAGCAACCGCCTAGAAACGCCCTAGCAACCACCCAGAACACCATATCAACCGCCTAGCACCGCCCTAGCAACCACCCAGAACACCATAGCAAATGCCTAGCAACGCCCTAGCAACCACCCAGAACACCATAGCAACTGCCTAGCAACCACCCGGAACACCATAGCAACTGCCTAGCAACGCCCTAGCAAACACCCAGAACACCAAAGCAACCGCCTAGAAATGCCCAAGCAACAACCCAGAACACCAAAGAAACCGCCTAGCAACCACCCAGAACACCATAGCAACTGCCTAGCAATGCCCTAGCAACCACCCAGAACACCATAGCAACTGCCTCGCAACGCCCAGCAACCACCGAGAACACAATAGCAACCACCTAGCAACCACTCAGAACACCATAGCAACTGCCTACCAACGCCCTAGCAACCACCCAGAACACCATAGCAACTGCCTAGCAACGCCCTAGCAGCCACCCAGAACACCATAGTAACGCCCTAGCAACCACCCAGAACACCATAGCAACGCCCTAGCAACCAACCAGAACACCATAACAACTGCCTAGCAACGCCCTAGCAACCACCCAGAACACCATAACAACCGCCTAGCAACGCCCTAGCAACCACCCAAAACACCAAAGCAACGCCCTAGCAACCACCCAGAACACCATAGCAACCGCCTAGCAACGGCATAGCAACGACGCAGAACACCGTAGCAACCGCCTAGCAACCACCCAGAACACCACAGCAACCCCCTAGCAACGCCCTAGCCACCACCCAGCCCACCTTAGCAACCGCCTAGCACCGCCCTAGCAACCACACAGAACACCATAGCAACTGCCTAGCAACACCCTTGCAACCACCCAGAACACCATAGCAACCACCTAGCAACCACCCAGAACACCATAGCAACTGCCTAGCAACGCCCTAACAAACACGTAGAAGACCATAGCAACTGCCTAGCAACGCCCTGGCAACCACGCAGAACACCACAGCAACCGCCTAGCAACCACCCAAAACACCATAGCAACTGCCTAGCAACGCCCTAGCAACCACTTAGAACACCATAGCAACCGCCTAGCAACCAACCAGAACACCATAAAAACTGCCTAGCAACGCCCTAGCAACCACCCAGAACACCATAACAACCGCCTAGCAACGCCCTAGCAACCACCCAAAACACCATAGCAATGCCCTAGCAACCACCCAGAACACCATAGCAACCACCTAGCAAGGGCATAGCAACGACGCAGAACACCATAGCAACCGCCTAGCAACCACCCAGAACATTATAGCAAATCCTAGGAACGCCCTAGCCACCACCCAGAACACCATAGCAACCGCCTAGCAACGCCCTAGCAACCACCCAGAACACCATGGCAACTGCCTAGCAACGCCCTTGCAACCACCCAGAACACCACAGCAACCGCCTAGCAACCACCCAGAACACCATAGCAACTGCCTAGCAACGCCCTAGCAACCACTTTGAACACCATAGCAACCGCCTAGCAACCACCCAGAACACCATAGCAACCGCCTAGCAACGCCCTAGCAACGACCCAGAACACCATAGCAACGCCCTAGCAACCACCCAGAACACCATAGCAACTGCCCAGCAACGCCCTAGCAACGACCCAGAACCCCATAGCAACAGCCTAGCAACCACCCAGAACACCATAGCAACTGCCTAGCAACAACCTAGCAACCACCCAGAACACCATAGCAACCGCCCAGCAACGCCCTAGCAAACACTTAGAACACCATAGCAACCGCCTAGCAACCACCCAGAACATCATAGCAACTGCCTAGCAACGCCCTAACAACCACCTAGAACACCATAGCAACTGCCTAGTAACGCCCTGGTAACCACCCTGAACACCATAGCAACCGCCTAGCAACCAACCAAAACACCATAGCAACTAGCTAGCAACGCCCTAGCAACCACTTAGAACACCATAGCAACCGCCTAGCAACCACCCAGAACCCCACAGCAACCGCCTAGCAACGCAATAGCAACCACCCTGAACACCATAGCAACCGCCTAGCAACCACCCAGAACACCATAGCAACCGCCTAGCAACGCCCTAGCAACCACCCAGAACACCATAGCAATTGCCTAGCAGCGCCCTAGCAACCACCCAGAACACCATAGCAACGCCCTAGCAACCACCCAAAACACCATAGCAACCGCCTAGCAACGTCCTCGCAATGACCCAGAACACCATAGCAACTGCCAAGCAACCACCCAGAACACCATAGCATACGCCTAGCAACGCCCTAGCAACCACCCAGAACACCATAGCAACCGCCTAGCAACGCCCTAGCAACCACCCAGAACACCATAGCAACGCCCTAGCAACCACCCAGAACACCATAGCAACCACCTAGCAACGCCCTAGCAACGACGCAGAACACCATAGCAACCGCCTAGCAACCACCCAGAACACCATAGCAACCACCTAGCAACGCCCTAGCAACCACCCAGAACACCATAGCAACTGCCTAGCAACGCCCTAGCAACCACCCAGAACACCATAGCAACCGCCTAGCAACCACCCAGAACACCATAGCAACTGCCTAGCAACGCCCTAACAACCACCTTGAACACCATAGCAACTGCCTAGCAACGCCCTGGCAACCACGCAGAACACCACAGCAACCGCCTAGCAACCACCCAGAACACCATAGCAACTGCCTAGCAACGCCCTAGCAACCACTTAGAACACCATAGCAACCGCCTAGCAACCACCCAGAACACCATAGCAACCGCCTAGCAATGCCCTAGCTACCACCCAAAACACCATAGCAACCACCCAGAACACCATAGCAACTGCCTAGCAACGCCATAGCAACCACCCTGAAGACCGTAGCAACCACCTAGCAATGCCCTAGCAACCCCCAGAACACCATAACAACAGTCTAGCAACGCCCTACCAACCACCCAGAACATGATATCTACTGCATACCAGAACGCTGGCAACCATCTCCAACACTGTACTCGTAGAGCAGCAGGCACATTCAAAATTTCTGCTGGAATTTTCTAGTTATTATTATTATTCCAAGTTCTTCCGAAATCGCTCGGTTCGCTTCTTCTCCCACAATTTTCAACCGATCCCGACACATTACACGTCAAAACGTGCGACTCGCTTGTGAGGAGTGTGCTATGACTTTACTCAGCCATCCGACTGACAGATTTCCCACAATTCCCAAAAAACATGGACCCCTGAAACCTCGTTATAATGGAAGTCAATGAGAAAATCGGTCTTCCAAAATCGCCGGGTTAGCTACTTCTCCCACAATTTTCAACCGATCCCCACATTTATACGTCAAAACGTGCGGCTCGCTTGTGAGGAGTGTGCTATGACTTTATTCAGCGATCTGACTTACAGATTTCCCACAATTCCCAAAAAACATGGACCTCTGAAACCTTGTTATAATGGAAGTCAATGAGAAAATCGCTCTCATCTTCACCCTCTCGCCTTGAACTCATACACTCACGTAAAAACTCTTTTCCAGCTCTCAAACAAAGAGAAGCATGCCCAAACAACATTAGGAACACCATAGCAACCACCCAGAACACCATAGCAACTGCCTAGCAACGCCCTAGCAACCACCCAGTACACCATAGCAACTGCCTAGCAACCACCCAGAACACCATTACAACTGCCTAGCAACGCCATAGCAACCACCCAGAACACCAAAGCAACCGCCTAGCAATGCCCTAGCAACAACCCAGAACACCATAGCAACCGCCTTGCAACCACCCAGAACACAATAGCAACTGCCTAGCAACGCCCTAGCAACCACCCAGAACACCATAGCAACTACCTCGCAATGCCCAGCAACCACCCAGAACACCATAGCAACTGTTTAGCAACGCCCTAGCAACCACCCAGAATACCATAGCAACCGCCTAGCAACCGCCCAGAACACCACAACAACTGCCTATCAACGCCCTAGCAACCACCCAGAACACCATAGCAACTGCCTAGCAATGCCCTAGCAACCACTTAGAACACCATAGCAACCGCCTAGCAACCACCCAGAACACCATAGCAACTGCCTAGCAACGCCCTGGCAACCACCCAGAACACCATAGCAACTGCCTAGCAATGCCCTAGCATCCACTTAAAACACCATAGCAACCGCCTAGCAACCACCCAGAACACAATAGCAACCGCCTAGCAACGCCCCAGCAACCACCCAGAATACCATAGCAACCGCCTAGCAACCACCCAGAACACCATATCAACCGCCTATCAACGCCCTAGCAACCACCCAGAACACCATAGCAACCGCCTAGCAACGCCCTAGCAACCACCCAGAACACCATAGCAATGACCTTGCAACCACCCAGAACACCATAGCAACCGCCTAGCAACGCCCTAGCAACGACCCAGAACACCATAGCAACTAGCCTAGCAACCACCCAGAACACCATAGCAACCGCCCAGCAATGCCCTAGCAACCACCAGAACACCATAGCAACCGCCTAGCAACGCCCTAGCAACCCCCCAGAACACCATAGCAACCACCTAGCAACGCCCCAGCAACCACTTAGAACACCATAGCAACCGCCTAGCAGCCACCCAGAACACCATAGCAACTGCCTAGCAACGCCCTAGCAACCACCCAGAACACCATAGCAACTGCCTAGCAATGCCCTAGCAACCACTTAGAACACCATAGCAACCGCCTAGCAACCACCCAGAACACCATAGCAACTGCCTAGCAACGCCCTGGCAACCACCCAGAACACCATAGCAACTGCCTAGCAATGCCCTAGCATCCACTTAAAATACCATAGCAACCGCCTAGCAACCACCCAGAACACAATAGCAACCGCCTAGCAACGCCCCAGCAACCACCCAGAATACCATAGCAACCGCCTAGCAACCACCCAGAACACCATATCAACCGCCTATCAACGCCCTAGCAACCACCCAGAACACCATAGCAACCGCCTAGCAACGCCCTAGCAACCACCCAGAACACCATAGCAATGCCCTTGCAACCACCCAGAACACCATAGCAACCGCCTAGCAACGCCCTAGCAACGACCCAGAACACCATAGCAACTAGCCTAGCAACCACCCAGAACACCATAGCAACCGCCCAGCAACGCCCTAGCAACCACCCAGAACACCATAGCAACCGCCTAGCAACGCCCTAGCAACCACCCAGAACACCATAGCAACCACCTAGCAACGCCCTAGCAACCACTTAGAACACCATAGCAACCGCCTAGCAACCACCCAGAACACCATAGCAACTGCCTAGCAACGCCTTAACAACCACCTAGAACACCATAGCAACTGCCTAGCAACGCCCTGGCAACCACCCAGATCACAATAGCAACCGCCTAGCTACCACCCAGAACACCATAGCAACTGCCTAGCAACACCTTAGCAACCACTTAGATTACCATAGCAACCGCCTAGCAACCACCCAGAACACCATAGCAACCGCCTACCAACGCCCTAGCAACCACCCAGAACACCATAGCTACCGCCTAGCAACGCCCTAGCAACCACCCAGAACACCAAAGCAACTGCCTATCAACGCCCCAGCAACCACCCAGAACACCATATCAACGCCCTAGCAACCACCCAAAACACTATAGCAACCGCCTAGCAACGTCCTAGCAACGACCCAGAACACCATAGCAATTGCCTAGCAACCACCCAGAACACCATAGCAACCGCCTAGCAAGGCCTTAGCAACCACCAAGAACACCTTAGCAACCGCCTAGCAATGCCCTAGCAACCACCCAGAACACCATTGCAACCGCCTAGCAACGCCCTAGCAACGACCCAGAACACCATAGCAACCGCCTAGCAACCACCCAGAACACCATAGCAACTGCTTAGCAACGCCCTAGCAACCACCCAGAACACCATATCAACCGCCTAGCAACGCCCTAGCAACCACCCAGAACACCATAGCAACTGCCTTGCAACGCCCTAGCAACCACCCAGAACACCATAGCAACCGCCTAGCAACCACCCAGAAAACCATAGCAACCGCCTACCAACGCCCTAGCAACGACCCATAACACCATAGCAACCGCCTATCAACGCCCTAGCAACCAACCAGAACACCATAGCAACCGCCTAAAAATGCTCTAGCAACCACCCAGAACACCAAAGCAACCGCCTAGCAACGCCCTAGCAACCACTTACAACACCATAGCAACCGCCTACAAACCACCCAGAACACCATAGCAACTGCCTAGCAATGCCTTAACAACCACCTAGAACACCATAGCAACCGCCTAGCAACGCCTTGGCAAGCACCCAGAACACAATAGCAACCGCCTAGCTACCACCCAGAACACCATAGCAACTGCCTAGCAACACCTTAGCAACCACTTAGATTACCATAGCAACCGCCTAGCAACCACCCAGAACACCATAGCAACCGCCTAGCAACGCCCTAGCAACCACCCAGAACACCATAGCTACCGCCTAGCAACGCCCTAGCAACCACCCAGAACACCATAGCAACTGCCTAGCAACGCCCCAGCAACCACCCAGAACACCATATCAACGCCCTAGCAACCACCCAAAACACCATAGCAACCGCCTAGCAACGTCCTAGCAACGACCCAGAACACCATAGCAATTGCCTAGCAACCACCCAGAACACCATAGCAACCGCCTAGCAAGGCCTTAGCAACCACCCAGAACACCTTAGCAACCGCCTAGCAATGCCCTAGCAACCACCCAGAACACCATAGCAACCGCCTAGCAACGCCCTAGCAACGACCCAGAACACCATAGCAACCGCCTAGCAACCACCCAGAACACCATAGCAACTGCCTAGCAACGCCCTAGCAACCACCCAGAACACCATATCAACCGCCTAGCAACGCCCTAGCAACCACCCAGAACACCATAGCAACTGCCTAGCAACGCCCTAGCAAACACCCAGAACACCAAAGCAACCGCCTTAAAATACCCTAGCAACAACCCAGAACACCAAAGAAACCGCCTAGCAACCACCCAGAACACCATAGCAACTGCCTAGCAATGCCCTAGCAACCACCCAGAACACCATAGCAACTGCCTCGCAACGCCCAGCAACCACCCAGAACACCATAGCAACCGCCTAGCAACCACTCAGAACACCATAGCAACTGCCTACCAACGCCCTAGCAACCACCCAGAACACCATAGCAACTGCCTAGCAACGCCCTAGCAGCCACCCAGAACACCATAGCAACGCCCTAGCACCCACCCAGAACACCATAGCAACGCCCTAGCAACCAACCAGAACACCATAACAACTGCCTAGCAACCCCCTAGCAACCACCCAGAACACCATAGCAACCGCCTAGCAACGCCCTAGCAACCACCCAGAACACAATAGCAACGCCCTAGCAACCACCCAGAACACCATAGCAACCGCCTAGCAACGCCCTTGCAACGACGCAGAACACCATAGCAACCGCCTAGCAACCACCCAGAACACCATAGCAACCGCCTAGCAACGCCCTAGCTACCACCCAGAACACCATAGCAACCGCCTAGCAACGCCCTAGCAACCACCCAGAACACCATAGCAACTGCCTAGCAACGCCCTAGCAACCACCCAGAACATCATAGCAACGCCCTAGCAACCACCCAGAACACCATAGCAACCACCTAGCAACGCCCTAGCAACCACTTAGAACACCATAGCAACCGCCTAGCAACCACCCAGAACACCATAGCAACTGCCTAGCAACGCCTTAACAACCACCTAGAACACCATAGCAACTGCCTAGCAACGCCCTGGCAACCACCCAGATCACAATAGCAACCGCCTAGCTACCACCCAGAACACCATAGCAACTGCCTAGCAACACCTTAGCAACCACTTAGATTACCATAGCAACCGCCTAGCAACCACCCAGAACACCATAGCAACCGCCTAGCAACACCCTAGCAACCACCCAGAACACCATAGCTACCGCCTAGCAATGCCCTAGCAACCACCCAGAACACCATAGCAACTGCCTAGCAACGCCCCAGCAACCACCCAGAACACCATATCAACGCCCTAGCAACCACCCAAAACACCATAGCAACCGCCTAGCAACGTCCTAGCAACGACCCAGAACACCATAGCAATTGCCTAGCAACCACCCAGAACACCATAGCAACCGCCTAGCAAGGCCTTAGCAACCACCCAGAACACCTTAGCAACCGCCTAGCAATGCCCTAGCAACCACCCAGAACACCATAGCAACCGCCTAGCAACGCCCTAGCAACGACCCAAAACACCATAGCAACCGCATAGCAACCACCCAGAAGACCATAGCAACTGCCTAGCAACGCCCTAGCAACCACCCAGAACACCATATCAACCGCCTAGCAACGCCCTAGCAACCACCCAGAACACCATAGCAACTGCCTAGCAACGCCCTAGCAACCACCCAGAACACCATAGCAACTGCCTAGCAACCACCCAGAACACCATAGCAACCGCCTAGCAACGCCCTAGCAACGACCCAGAACACCATAGCAACCGCCTATCAACGCCCTAGCAACCACCCAGAACACCATATCAACCGCCTAGCAACGCCCTAGCAACCACCCAGAACACCATAGCAACCACCTAGCAACGCCCTAGCAACCACTTAAAACACCATAGCAACCCCCTAGCAACCACCCAGAACACCATAGCAGCTGCCTAGCAACGCCTTACCAACCCCCTAGAACACCATAGCAACTGCCTAGCCACCCCCTGGCAAACACCCAGATCACAATAGCACGCGCCTTGCTCCCACCCAGATCACCATAGCAACTGCCTAGCAACACCTTAGCAACCACTTAGATTACCATAGCAACCGCCTACCAACCACCCAGAACACCATAGCATCCGCCTAGCAACGCCCTAGCAACCACCCAGAACACCATAGCTACCGCCTAGCAACGCCCTAGCAACCACCCAGAACACCATAGCAACTGCCTAGCAACGCCCCAGCAACCACCCAGAACACCATATCAACGCCCTAGCAACCACCAAAAACACCATAGGAACCGCCTAGCAACGTCCTAGCAACGACCCAGAACACCATAGCAATTGCCTAGCAACCACCCAGAACACCATAGCAACCGGCTAGCAAGGCCTTAGCAACCACCCAGAACACCTTAGCAACCGCCTAGCAATGCCCTAGCAACCACCCAGAACACCATAGCAACCGCCTAGCAACGCCCTAGCAATGACCCAGAACACCATAGCAACCGCCTAGCAACCACCCAGAACACCATAGCAACTGCCTAGCAACGCCCTAGCAACCACCCAGAACACCATATCAACCGCCTAGCAACGCCCTAGCAACCACCCAGAACACCATAGCAACTGCCTAGCAACGCCCTAGCAACCACCCAGAACACCATAGCAACCGCCTAGCAACCACCCAGAACACCATAGCAACCGCCTAGCAACGCCCTAGCAACGACCCAGAACACCATAGCAACCGCCTATCAACGCCCTAGCAACCACCCAGAACACCATATCAACCGCCTAGCACCGCCCTAGCAACCACCCAGAACACCATAGCAAATGCCTAGCAACGCCCTAGCAACCACCCAGAACACCATAGCAACTGCCTAGCAACCACCCAGAACACCATAGCAACTGCCTAGCAACGCCCTAGCAAACACCCAGAACACCAAAGCAACCGCCTTAAAATACCCTAGCAACAACCCAGAACACCAAAGAAACCGCCTAGCAACCACCCAGAACACCATAGCAACTGCCTAGCAATGCCCTAGCAACCACCCAGAACACCATAGCAACTGCCTCGCAACGCCCAGCAACCACCCAGAACACCATAGCAACCGCCTAGCAACCACTCAGAACACCATAGCAACTGCCTACCAACGCCCTAGCAACCACCCAGAACACCATAGCAACTGCCTAGCAACGCCCTAGCAGCCACCCAGAACACTATAGCAACGCCCTAGCAACCACCCAGAACACCATAGCAACGCCCTAGCAACCAACCAGAACACCATAACAACTGCCTAGCAACGCCCTAGCAACCACCCAGAACACCATACCAACCGCCTAGCAACGCCCTAGCAACCACCCAGAACACAATAGCAACGCCCTAGCAACCACCCAGAACACCATAGCAACCGCGTAGCAACGCCCTAGCAACGACGCAGAACACCATAGCAACCGCCTAGCGACCACCCAAAACACCATAGCAACCGCCCAGCGACGCCCTAGCTACCACCCAGAACACCAGAGCAACCGCCTAGCAACGCCCTAGCAACCACCCAGAACACCAGAGCAACTGCCTCGCAACGCCCTAGCAACCACCCAGAACATCATAGCAACCACCTAGCAACCACCCAGAACACCATAGCAACTGCCTAGGAATGCCCTAACAACCACCTTGAAGACCATAGCAACTGCCTAGCAACGCCCTGGCAACCACGCAGAACACCACAGCAACCGCCTAGCAACCACCCAGAACACCATAGCAACCGCCTGGCAATGCCCTAGCTACCACCCAGAACACCATAGCAACCACCTAGTAACCACCCAGAACACCATAGCAACCGCCTAGCAACGCCCTAGCAACGACCCAGAAAACCATAGCAACGCCCTTGCAACCACCCAGAACACCATAGCAACCGCCTAGCAACGCCCTAGCAACGACCCAGAACACCATAGCAACCGCCTAGCAACCACCCAGAACACCATAGCAACTGCCTAGCAATGCCCTAGCAACCACCCAGAACACCATAGCAACCGCCCAGCAACGCCCTAGCAACCTTTTAGAACACCATAGCAACCGCCTAGCAACCACCCAGAACACCATAGCAACTGCCTAGCAACGCCCTAACAACCACCTAGAACACCATAGCAACTGCCTAGTAACGCCCTGGTAACCACTCAGAACACCTTAGCAACCGCTTAGCAACCACCCAAAACACCATAGCAACTAGCTAGCAACGCCCTAGCAACCACTTAGAACACCATAGCAACCGCCAAGCAACGCCCTACCAACCACTTAGAACACCATAGCAACCGCCTAGCAACCACCCAGAACACCATAGCAACTGCCTAGCAACGCCCTAACAACCACCTAGAACACCATAGCAACCGCCTAGCAACGCCCTAGCAACCACCCAGAACACCATAGCAACCACCTAGCAACGCCCTACCAACCACTTAGAACACCATAGCAACCGCCTAGCAACCACCCAGAACACCATAGCAACTGCCTAGCACCGCCTTTACAACCACCTAGAACACCATAGCAATCGCCTAGCAACGCCCTGGCAACCACCCAGATCACAATAGCAACCGCCTAGCTACCACCCAGAACACCATAGCAACTGCCTAGCAAGACCTTAGCAACCACTTAGATTACCATAGCAACCGCCTAGCAACCACCAAGAACACCATAGCAACCGCCTAGCAACGCCCTAGCAACCACCCAGAACACCATAGCTACCGCCTAGCAACGCCCTAGCAACCACCCAGAACACCATAGCAACTGCCTAGCAACGCCCCAGCAACCACCCAGAACACTATATCAACGCCCTAGCAACCACCCAAAACACCATAGCAACCGCCTAGCAACGTCCTAGCAACGACCCAGAACACCATAGCAATTGCCTAGCAACCACCCAGAACACCATAGCAACCGCCTAGCAAGGCCTTAGCAACCACCCAGAACACCTTAGCAACCGCCTAGCAATGCCCTAGCAACCACCCAGAACACCATAGCAACCGCCTAGCAACGCCCTAGCAACGACCCAGAACACCATAGCAACCGCCTGGCAACCACCCAGAACACCATAGCAACTGCCTAGCAACGCCCTAGCAACCACCCAGAACACCATATCAACCGCCTAGCAACGCCCTAGCAACCACCCAGAGCACCATTGCAAACGCCTAGCAACCACCCAGAACACCATAGCAACCGCCTAGCAACGCCCTAGCAACGACCCAGAACACCATAGCAACCGCCTATCAACGCCCTAGCAACCACCCAGAACACCATATCAACCGCCTAGCACCGCCCTAGCAACCACCCAGAACACCATAGCAAATGCCTAGCAACGCCCTAGCAACCACCCAGAACACCATAGCAATTGCCTAGCAACCACCTAGAACACCATAGCAACTGCCTAGCAATGCCCTAGCAAACACCCAGAACACCAAAGCAACCGCCTTGAAATACCCTAGCAACAACCCAGAACACCAAAGAAACCGCCTAGCAACCACCCAGAACACCATAGCAACTGCCTAGCAATGCCCTAGCAACCAGCCAGAACACCATAGCAACTGCCTCGCAACACCCAGCAACCACCCAGAATACCATAGCAACCGCCTAGCAACCACTCAGAACACCATAGCAACTGCCTACCAACGCCCTAGCAACCACCCAGAACACCATAGCAACTGCCTAGCAACGCCCTAGCAGCCACCCAGAACACCATAGCAACGCCCTAGCAACCACCCAGAACACCATAGCAACGCCCTAGCAACCAACCAGAACACCATAACAACTGCCTAGCAACGCCCTAGCAACCACCTAGAACACCATAGCAACCGCCTAGCAACGCCCTAGCAACCACCCAGAACACCATAGCAACGCCCTAGCAACCACCCAGAACACCATAGCAACCGCCTAGTAACGCCCTAGCTACGACGCAGAACACCATAGCAACCGCCTAGCAACCACCCAGAACACCATAGCAACCGCCTAGCAACGCCCTAGCAACCACCCAGAACACCATAGCAACCGCCTATCAACGCCCTAGCAACTACCCAGAACACCATATCAACCGCCTAGCACCGCCCTAGCAACCACCCAGAACACCATAGCAAATGCCTAGCAACGCCCTAGCAACCACCCAGAACACCATAGCAATTGCCTAGCAACCACCCAGAACACCATAGCAACTGCCTAGCAATTCCCTAGCAAACACCCAGAACACCAAAGCAACCGCCTTGAAATACCCTAGCAACAACCCAGAACACCAAAGAAACCGCCTAGCAACCACCCAGAACACCATAGCAACTGCCTAGCAATGCCCTAGCAACCAGCCAGAACACCAAAGCAACTGCCTCGCAACACCCTAGCAGCCACCCACAACACCATAGCAACCCCCCAGCAACCACCCAGAACACCATAGCAACCGCCTAGCCATGCCCTAACAACCAGCCAGAACACCATAGCACCTGCCTCGCAACACCCTAGCAGCCACCCAGAACACCATAGCAACGCCCTAGCAGCCACCCAGAACACCATAGCAACGCCCTAGCAACCAACCAGAACACCATAACAACTGCCTAGCAACGCCCTAGCAACCACCTAGAACACCATAGCAACCGCCTAGCAACGCCCTAACAACCACCCAGAACACCATAGCAACGCCCTAGCAACCACCCAGAACACCATAGCAACCGCCTAGTAACGCTTTAGCTACGACGCAGAACACCATAGCAACCGCCTAGCAACCACCCAGAACACCATAGCAACCGCCTAGCAACGCCCTAGCAACCACCCAGAACACCATAGCAACTGCCTAGCAACGCCCTAGCAACTACCCAGAACATCATAGCAACCACCAAGCAACCACCCAGAACACCATAGCAACTGCCTAGGAATGCCCTAACAACCACCTTGAAGACCATAGCAACTGCCTAGCAACGCCCTGGCAACCACGCAGAACACCACAGCAACCGCCTAGGAACCACACAGAACACCATAGCAACTGCCTAGCAACGCCCTAGCAACCACTTAGAACACCATAGCAACCGCCTAGCAACCCCCCAGAACACCATAGCACCCGCCTACCAATGCCCTAGCTACCCCCCAGAACACCATAGCAACCACCTAGTAACCACCCAGAACACCATAGCAACCGCCTAGCAACGCCCTAGCAACGACCCAGAAAACCATCGCAACGCCCTAGCAACCACCCAGAACACCATAGCAACCGCCTAGCAACGCCCTAGCAACGACCCAGAACACCATAGCAACCGCCTAGCAACCACCCAGAACACCATAGCAACTGCCTAGCAATGCCCTAGCATCCACCCAGAACACCATAGCAACCGCCCAGCAACGCCCTAGCAACCACTTAGAACACCATAGCAACCGCCTAGCAACCACCCAGAACACCATAGCAACTGCCTAGCAACGCCCTAACAACCACCTAGAACACCATAGCAACTGCCTAGTAACGCCCTGGTAACCACCCAGAACACCTTAGCAACCGCCTAGCAACCACCCAAAACACCATAGCAACTAGCTAGCAACGCCCTAGCAACCCCTTAGATCACCGTCCCAACCGCCACGCAACCACCCAGAACACCATAGCAAGCGCCTAGGATCGTCCTAGCAACCACCCTGAACCCCATAGCAACCGCCTAGCAACCACCCAGAACACCATAGCAACCGCCTAGAGACGCCCTAGCAACCACCCAGAACACCATAGCAACTGCCTAGCAGCGCCCTAGCAACCACCCAGAACACCATAGCAACGCCCTAGCAACCACCCAAAACACCAAAGCAACCGCCTAGCAACGTCCTAGCAACGACCCAGAACACCATAGCAACTGCCTAGCAACCACCCAGAACACCATAGCATCTGCCTAGCAACGCCCTAGCAACCACCCAGAACACCATAGCAACCGCCTAGCAACGCCATAGCAACCACCCAGAACACCATAGCAATGCCCTAGCAACCACACAGAACACCATAGCAACCGCCTAGCAACGCCCTAGCAACGACGCAGAACACCATAGCAACCGCCTAGCAACCACCCAGAACACCATAGCAACCACCTAGCAATGCCCTAGCAACCACCCAGAACACCATAGCAACTGCCTAGCAATGCCCTAGCAACCACACAGAACACCATAGCAACCGCCTAGCAACCACCCAGAAAACCATAGCAACTGCCTAGCCACGCCCTAACAACCACCTAGAACACCATAGCAACTGCCTAGCAATGCCCTGGCAACCAAGCAGAACACCACAGCAACTGCATAGCAACCACCCAGAACACCATAGCAACTGCCTAGCAACGCCCTAGCAACCACTTAGAACACCATAGCAACCGCCTAGCAACGTCCTAGCAATGACCCAGAACACCATAGCAACTGCCAAGCAACCACCCAGAACACCATAGCATACGCCTAGCAACGCCCTAGCAACCACCCAGAACACCATAGCAACCGCCGAGCAACGCTCTAGCAACCACCCAGAACACCATAGCAACGCCCTAGCAACCACCCAGAACACCATAGCAACCACCTAGCAACGCCCTAGCAACGACGCAGAACACCATAGCAACCGCCTAGCAACCACCCAGAACACCATAGCAACCACCTAGCAACGCCCTAGCAACCACCCAGAACACCATAGCAACTCCCTAGCAACGCCCTAGCAACCACCCAGAACACCATAGCAACCGCCTAGCAACCACCCAGAACACCATAGCAACTGCCTAGCAACGCCCTAACAACCACCTAGAACACCATAGCAACTGCCTAGCAACGCCCTGGCAACCACGCAGAACACCACAGCAACCGCCTAGCAACCACCCAGAACACCATAGCAACTGCCTAGCAACGCCCTAGCAACCACTTAGAACACCATAGCAACTGCCTAGCAACCACCCAGAACACCATATCAACCGCCTAGCAATGCCCTAGCTACCACCCAAAACACCAGAGCAACCACCCAGAACACCATAGCAACTGCCTAGCAACGCCATAGCAACCACCCTGAAGACCGTAGCAACCACCTAGCAATGCCCTAGCAACCCCCAGAACACCATAACAACAGTCTAGCAACGCCCTACCAACCACCCAGAACATGATATCTACTGCATACCAGAACGCTGGCAACCATCTCCAACACTGTACTCGTAGAGCAGCAGGCACATTCAAAATTTCTGCTGGAATTTTCTAGTTATTATTATTATTCCAAGTTCTTCCGAAATCGCTCGGTTCGCTTCTTCTCCCACAATTTTCAACCGATCCCGACACATTACATGTCAAAACGTGCGACTCGCTTGTGAGGAGTGTGCTATGACTTTACTCAGCCATCCGACTGACAGATTTCCCACAATTCCCAAAAAACATGGACCCCTGAAACCTCGTTATAATGGAAGTCAATGAGAAAATCGGTCTTCCAAAATCGCCGGGTTAGCTACTTCTCCCACAATTTTCAACCGATCCCCACATTTATACGTCAAAACGTGCGGCTCGCTTGTGAGGAGTGTGCTATGACTTTATTCAGCGATCTGACTTACAGATTTCCCACAATTCCCAAAAAACATGGACCTCTGAAACCTTGTTATAATGGAAGTCAATGAGAAAATCGCTCTCATCTTCAGCCTCTCGCCTTGAACTCATACACTCACGTAAAAACTCTTTTCCAGCTCTCAAACAAAGAGAAGCATGCCCAAACAACATAAGGAACACCATAGCAACCACCCAGAACACCATAGCAACTCCCTAGCAACGCCCTTGCAACCACCCCAAACACTACAGCAACTGCCTTGCAACGCCCTAGCAACCACCCAGAACACCATAGCAACTGCCTAGCAACGCCCTAGCAACCACCCAGTACACCATAGCAACTGCCTAGCAACCACCCAGAACACCATTACAACTGCCTAGCAATGCCATAGCAACCACCCAGAACACCAAAGCAACCGCCTAGCAATGCCCTAGCAACAACCCAGAACACCATAGCAACCGCCTAGCAACCACCCAGAACACAATAGCAACTGCCTAGCAACGCCCTAGCAACCACCCAGAACACCATAGCAACTACCTGGCAATGCCCAGCAACCACCCAGAACACCATAGCAACTGTTTAGCAACGCCCTAGCAACCACCCAGAATACCATAGCAACCGCCTAGCAACCGCCCAGAACACCACAACAACTGCCTATCAACGCCCTAGCAACCACCCAGAACACCATAGCAACTGCCTAGCAACGCCCTAGCAACCACTTAGAACACCATAGCAACCGCCTAGCAACCACCCAGAACACCATAGCAACTGCCTAGCAACGCCCTGGCAACCACCCAGAACACCATAGCAACTGCCTAGCAATGCCCTAGCATCCACTTAAAACACCATAGCAACCGCCTAGCAACCACCCAGAACACAATAGCCACCGCCTAGCAACGCCCCAGCAACCACCCAGAATACCATAGCAACCGCCTAGCAACCACCCAGAACACCATATCAACCGCCTATCAACGCCCTAGCAACCACCCAGAACACCATAGCAACCGCCTAGCAACGCCCTAGCAACCACCCAGAACACCATAGCAATGGCCTTGCAACCACCCAGAACACCATAGCAACCGCCTAGCAACGCCCTAGCAACGACCCAGAACACCATAGCAACTAGCCTAGCAACCACCCAGAACACCATAGCAACCGCCCAGCAACGCCCTAGCAACCACCCAGAACACCATAGCAACCGCCTTGCAACGCCCTAGCAATCACCCAGAACACCATAGCAACCACCTAGCAACGCCCTAGCAACCACTTAGAACACCATAGCAACCGCCTAGCAACCACCCAGAACACCATAGCAACTGCCTAGCAACGCCTTACCAACCACCTAGAACACCATAGCAACTGCCTAGCAACGCCCTGGCAACCACCCAGATCACAATAGCAACCGCCTAGCTACCACCCAGAACACCATAGCAACTGCCTAGCAACACCTTAGCAACCACTTAGATTACCATAGCAACCGCGTAGCAACCACCCAGAACACCATAGCAACCGCCTAGCAACGCCCTAGCAACCACCCAGAACACCATAGCTACCGCCTAGCAACGCCCTAGCAACCACCCAGAACACCAAAGCAACTGCCTAGCAACGCCCTAGCAACCACCCAGAACACCATATCAACGCCCTACCAACCACCCAAAACACCATAGCAACCGCCTAGCAACGTCCTAGCAACGACCCAGAACACCATAGCAATTGCCTAGCAACCACCCAGAACACCATAGCAACCGCCTAGCAAGGCCTTAAGAACCACCCAGAACACCTTAGCAACTGCCTAACAATCCCCTAGCAACCACCCAGAACACCTTAGCAACTGCCTAGCAATGCCCTAGCAACCACCCAGAACACCATAGCAACCACCCAGAACACCATAGCAACTGCCTAGCAACGCCCTAGCAACCACCCAGAACACCATATCAACCGCCTAGCAACGCCCTAGCAACCACCCAGAACACCATAGCAACTGCCTAGCAACGCCCTAGCAACCACCCAGAACACCATAGCAACCGCCTAGCAACCACCCAGAACACCATAGCAACCGCCTAGCAACGCCCTAGCAACGACCCAGAACACCATAGCAACCGCCTATCAACGCCCTAGCAACCGCCCAGAACACCATATCAAACCCCTAGCACCGCCCTAGCAACAACCCAGAACACCATAGCAATCACCCAGCAACGCCCTAGCAACCACCCAGAACACCACAGCAACTGCCTAGCAACCACCCAGAACACCATAGCAACTGCCTAGCAAAGCCCTAGCAAACACCCACAACACCAAAGCAACCGCCTTGAAAAACCCTAGCAACAACCCAGAACACCAAAGAAACCGCCTAGCAACCACCCAGAACACCATAGCAACTGCCTAGCAATGCCCTAGCAACCACCCAGAACACCATAGCAACTGCCTCGCAACGCCCAGCAACCACCCAGAACACCATAGCAACCGCCTAGCAACCACTCAGAACACCATAGCAACTGCCTACCAACGCCCTAGCAACCACCCAGAACACCAAAGCAACTGCCTAGCAACGCCCTAGCAGCCACCCAGAACACCATAGAAACGCCCTACCAACCACCCAGAACACCACAGCAACCCCCTACCAACCAACCAGAACACCATAACAACTGCCTAGCAACGCCCTAGCACCCACCCAGAACACCATAGCAACCGCCTAGCAACGCCCTAGCAACCACCCAGAACACCATAGCAACGCCCTAGCAACCACCCAGAACACCATAGCAACCGCCTAGCAACGCCCTAGCAACGACGCAGAACACCATAGCAACCGCCTAACAACCACCCAGAACACCATAGCAACCGCCTAGCAACGCCCTAGCTACCACCCAGAACACCATAGCAACCGCCTAGCAACGCCCTAGCAACCACCCAGAACACCATAGCAACTGCCTAGCAACGCCCTAGCAACCACCCAGAACATCATAGCAACCACCTAGCAACCACCCAGAACACCATAGCAACTGCCCAGGAATGCCCTAACAACCACCTTGAAGACCATAGCAACTGCCTAGCAACGCCCTGGCAACCACGCAGAACACCACAGCAACCGCCTAGGAACCACCCAGAACACCATAGCAACTGCCTAGCAACGCCCTAGCAAACACTTAGAACACCATAGCAACCGCCTAGCAACCACCCAGAACACCATAGCAACCGCCTAGCAATGCCCTAGCTACCACCCAGAACACCATAGCTACCACCTAGTAACCACCCAGAACACCATAGCAACCGCCTAGCAACGCCCTAGCAACGACCCAGAAAACCATAGCAACGCCCTAGCAACCACCCAGAACACCATAGCAACTGCCTAGCAACGCCCTAGCAACCACCCAGAACATCATAGCAACCACCAAGCAACCACCCAGAACACCATAGCAACTGCCTAGGAATGCCCTAACAACCACCTTGAAGACCATAGCAACTGCCTAGCAACGCCCTGGCAACCACGCAGAACACCACAGCAACCGCCTAGGAACCACACAGAACACCATAGCAACTGCCTAGCAACGCCCTAGCAACCACTTAGAACACCATAGCAACCGCCTAGCAACCACCCAGAACACCATAGCAACCGCCTAGCAATGCCCTAGCTACCACCCAGAACACCATAGCAACCACCTAGTAACCACCCAGAACACCATAGCAACCGCCTAGCAACGCCCTAGCAACGACCCAGAAAACCATAGCAACGCCCCAGCAACCACCCAGAACACCATAGCAACCGCCTAGCAACGCCCTAGCAACGACCCAGAACACCATAGCAACCGCCTAGCAACCACCCAGAACACCATAGCAACTGCCTAGCAATGCCCTAGCATCCACCCAGAACACCAAAGCAACCGCCCAGCAACGCCCTAGCAACCACTTAGAACACCATAGCAACCGCCTAGCAACCACCCAGAACACCATAGCAACTGCCTAGCAACGCCCTAACAACCACCTAGAACACCATAGCAACTGCCTAGTAACGCCCTGGTAACCACCCAGAACACCTTAGCAACCGCCTAGCAACCACCCAAAACACCATAGCAACTAGCTAGCAACGCCCTAGCAACCACTTAGAACACCACAGCAACCGCCAAGCAACCACCCAGAACACCATAGCAACCGCCTAGCAACACCCTAGCAACCACCCTGAACACCATAGCAACCGCCTAGCAACCACCCAGAACACCATAGCAACCGCCTAGAGACGCCCTAGCAACCACCCAGAACACCATAGCAACTGCCTAGCAGCGCCCTAGCAACCACCCAGAACACCATAGCAACGCCCTAGCAACCACCCAAAACACCAAAGCAACCGCCTAGCAACGTCCTAGCAACGACCCAGAACACCATAGCAACTGCCTAGCAACCACCCAGAACACCATAGCATCCGCCTAGCAACGCCCTAGCAACCACCCAGAACACCATAGCAACCGCCTAGCAACGCCCTAGCAACCACCCAGAACACCATAGCAACGCCCTAGCAACCACCCAGAACACCTTAGCAACCGCCTAGCAACGCCCTAGCAACGACGCAGAACACCATAGCAACCGCCTAGCAACCACCCAGAACACCATAGCAACCACCTAGCAATGCCCTAGCAACCACCCAGAACACCATAGCAACTGCCTAGCAACGCCCTAGCAACCACACAGAACACCATAGCAACCGCCTAGCAACCACCCAGAAAACCATCGCAACTGCCTAGCCACGCCCTAACAACCACCTAGAACACCATAGCAACTGCCTAGCAATGCCCTGGCAACCAAGCAGAACACCACAGCAACCGCCGAGCAACCACCCAGAACACCATAGCAACTGCCTAGCAACGCCCTAGCAACCACTTAGAACACCATAGCAACCGCCTAGCAACTTCCTAGCAATGACCCAGAACACCATAGCAACTGCCAAGCAACCACCCAGAACACCATACCATACGCCTAGCAACGCCCTAGCAACCCCCCAGAACACCATAGCACCCGCCTAGCTACGCCCTAGCAACCACCCAGAACACCATAGCCACGCCCTAGCACCCACCCAGAACACCATAGCACCCACCTAGCAACGCCCTCGCAACGACGCAGACCCCCCTAGCACCCGCCTAGCAACCACCCAGAACACCATAGCAACCACCTAGCAACGCCCTAGCAACCACCCAGAACACCATAGCAACTCCCTAGCAACGCCCTAGCAACCACCCAGAACACCACAGCAACCGCCTAGCAACCACCCAGAACACCATAGCAACTGCCTAGCAACGCCCTAACAACCACCTAGAACCCCATAGCAACTGCCTAGCAACGCCCTCGCAACCACGCAGAACACCACAGCAACCGCCTAGCAACCACCCAGAACACCATAGCAACTGCCTAGCAATGCCCTAGCAACCACTTAGAACACCATAGCAACCGCCTTGCAACCACCCAGAACACCATAGCAACCGCCTAGCAATGCCCTAGCTACCACCCAAAACACCATAGCAACCACCCAGAACACCATAGCAACTGCCTAGCAACGCCATAGCAACCACCCTGAAGACCGTAGCAACCACCTAGCAATGCCCTAGCAACCACCAGAACACCATAACAACAGTCTAGCCACGCCCTACCAACCACCCAGAACATGATATCTACTGCATACCAGAACGCTGGCAACCATCTCCAACACTGTACTCGTAGAGCAGCAGGCACATTCAAAATTTCTGCTGGAATTTTCTAGTTATTATTATTATTCCAAGTTCTTCCGAAATCGCTCGGTTCGCTTCTTCTCCCACAATTTTCAACCGATCCCGACACATTACACGTCAAAACGTGCGACTCGCTTGTGAGGAGTGTGCTATGACTTTACTCAGCCATCCGACTGACAGATTTCCCACAATTCCCAAAAAACATGGACCCCTGAAACCTCGTTATAATGGAAGTCAATGAGAAAATCGGTCTTCCAAAATCGCCGGGTTAGCTACTTCTCCCACAATTTTCAACCGATCCCCACATTTATACGTCAAAACGTGCGGCTCGCTTGTGAGGAGTGTGCTATGACTTTATTCAGCGATCTGACTTACAGATTTCCCACAATTCCCAAAAAACATGGACCTCTGAAACCTTGTTATAATGGAAGTCAATGAGAAAATCGCTCTCATCTTCACCCTCTCGCCTTGAACTCATACACTCACGTAAAAACTCTTTTCCAGCTCTCAAACAAAGAGAAGCATGCCCAAACAACATAAGGAACACCATAGCAACCACCCAGAACACCATAGCAACTCCCTAGCAACGCCCTAGCAACCACCCCAAACACTACAGCAACTGCCTTGCAACGCCCTAGCAACCACCCAGAACACCATAGCAACTGCCTAGCAACGCCCTAGCAACCACCCAGTACACCATAGCAACTGCCTAGCAACCACCCAGAACACCATTACAACTGCCTAGCAACGCCATAGCAACCACCCAGAACACCAAAGCAACCGCCTAGCAATGCCCTAGCAACAACCCAGAACACCATAGCAACCGCCTAGCAACCACCCAGAACACAATAGCAACTGCCTAGCAACGCCCTAGCAACCACCCAGAACACCATAGCAACTACCTCGCAATGCCCAGCAACCACCCAGAACACCATAGCAACTGTTTAGCAACGCCCTAGCAACCACCCAGAATACCATAGCAACCGCCTAGAAACCGCCCAGAACACCACAACAACTGCCTATCAACGCCCTAGCAACCACCCAGAACACCATAGCAACTGCCTAGCAACGCCCTAGCAACCACTTAGAACACCATAGCAACCGCCTAGCAACCACCCAGAACACCATAGCAACTGCGTAGCAACGCCCTGGCAACCACCCAGAAAACCATAGCAACTGCCTAGCAATGCCCTAGCATCCACTTAAAACACCATAGCAACCGCCTAGCAACCACCCAGAACACAATAGCAACCGCCTAGCAACGCCCCAGCAACCACCCAGAATACCATAGCAACCGCCTAGCAACCACCCAGAACACCATATCAACCGCCTATCAACGCCCTAGCAACCACCCAGAACACCATAGCAATGGCCTTGCAACCACCCAGAACACCATAGCAACCGCCTAGCAACGCCCTAGCAACGACCCAGAACACCATCGCAACTAGCCTAGCAACCACCCAGAACACCATAGCAACCGCCCAGCAACGCCCTAGCAACCACCCAGAACACCATAGCAACTGCCTAGCAACGCCCTACCAACCACCCAGAACACCATAGCAACCACCTACCACCGCCCTAGCAACCCCTTAGAACACCATAGCAACCGCCTAGCAACCACCCAGAACACCATAGCAACTGCCTAGCAACGCCTTAACAACCACCTAGAACACCATAGCAACTGCCTAGCAACGCCCTGGCAACCACCCAGATCACAACAGCAACCCCCTAGCTACCACCCAGAACACCATAGCAACTGCCTAGCAACACCTTAGCATACACTTAGATTACCATAGCAACAGCCTAGCAACCACCCAGAACACCATAGCAACCGCCTAGCAACGCCCTAGCAACCACCCAGAACACCATAGCTACCGCCTAGCAACGCCCTAGCAACCACCCAGAACACCATAGCAACTGCCTAGCAATGCCCCAGCAACCACCCAGAACACCATATGAACGCCCTAGCAACCACCCAAAACACCATAGCAACCGCCTAGCAACGTCCTAGCAACGACCCAGAACACCATAGCAATTGCCTAGCAACCACATAGAACACCATAGCAACCGCCTAGCAAGGCCTTAGCAACCACCCAGGACACCTTAGCAACCGCCTAGCAATGCCCTAGCAACCACCCAGAACACCATAGCAACCGCCTAGCAACGCCCGAGCAACGACCCAGAACACCATAGCAACCGCCTAGCAACCACCCAGAACACCATAGCAACTGCCTAGCAACGCCCTAGCAACCACCCAGAACACCATATCAACCGCCTAGCAACGCCCTAGCAACCACCCAGAACACCATAGCAACTGCCTAGCAACACCCTAGCAACCACCCAGAACACCATAGCAACCGCCTAGCAACCACCCAGAACACCATAGCAACCGCCTAGCAACGCCCTAGCAACGACCCAGAACACCATAGCAACCGCCTATCAACGCCCTAGCAACCACCCAGAACACCATATCAACCGCCTTGCACCGCCCTAGCAACCACCCAGAACACCATAGCAAATGCCTAGCAACGCCCTAGCAACCACCCAGAACACCATAGCAACTGCCTAGCAACCACCCACAACACCATAGCAACTGCCTAGCAACGCCCTAGCAAACACCCAGAACACCAAAGCAACCGCCTTGAAATACCCTAGCAACAACCCAGAACACCAAATAAACCGCCTAGCAACCACCCAGAACACCATAGCAACTGCCTAGCAATGCCCTAGCAACCACCCAGAACAACATAGCAACTGCCTCGCAACGCCCAGCAACCACCCACAACACCATAGCAACCGCCTAGCAACCACTCAGAACACCATAGCAACTGCCTACCAACGCCCTAGAAACCACCCAGAACACCATAGCAACTGCCTAGCAACGCCCTAGCAGCCACCCAGAACACCATAGCAACGCCCTAGCAACCACCCAGAACACCATAGCAACGCCCTAGCAACCAACCAGAACACCATAACAACTGCCTAGCAACGCCCTAGCAACCACCCAGAACACCATAGCAACCGCCTAGCAACGCCCTACCACCCACCCAGAACACCATAGCAACGCCCTAGCAACCACACAGAACACCATAGCCCCCGCCTAGCACCGCCCTAGCAATGACGCAGCACACCATAGCAACCGCCTAGCAACCACCCAGAACACCATAGCAACCGCCTAGCAACGCCCTAGCTACCACCCAGAACACCATAGCAACCGCCTAGCAACGCCCTAGCAACCACCCAGAACACCATAGCAACTGCCTAGCAACGCCCTAGCAACCACCCAGAACATCATAGCAACCACCTAGCAACCACCCAGAACACCATAGCAACTGCCCAGGAATGCCCTAACAACCACCTTGAAGACCATAGCAACTGCCTAGCAACGCCCTGGCAACCACGCAGAACACCACAGCAACCCCCTAGGACCCCCCCAGAACACCATAGCAACTGCCTAGCAACGCCCTAGCAACCACTTAGAACCCCATAGCAACCGCCTCGCAACCACCCAGAACACCATGGCAACCGCCTAGCAATGCCCTAGCTACCACCCAGAACACCATAGCAACCACCTAGTAACCACCCAGAACACCATAGCAACCGCCTAGCAACGCCCTAGCAACGACCCAGAAAACCATAGCAACGCCCTAGCAACCACCCAGAACACCATAGCAACCGCCTAGCAACCGCCTAGCAACGCCCTAGCAACGACCCAGAACACCATAGCAACCGCCTAGCAACCACCCAGAACACCATAGCAACTGCCTAGCAATGCCCTAGCAACCACCCAGAACACCATAGCAACCGCCCAGCAACGCCCTAGCAACCACTTAGAACACCATAGCAACCGCCTAGCAACCACCCAGAACACCATAGCAACTGCCTAGCAACGCCCTAACAACCACCTAGAACACCATAGCAACTGCTTAGTAACGCCCTGGTAACCACCCAGAACACCTTAGCAACTGCCTAGCAACCACCCAAAACACCATAGCAACTAGCTAGCAACGCCCTAGCAACCACTTAGAACACCATAGCAACCGCCAAGCAACCACCCAGAACACCATAGCAACCGCCTAGCAACGCCCTCGCTACCACCCTGAACACCATTGCAACCGCCTAGCAACCACCCAGAACACCATAGCAACCGCCTAGAGACGCCCTAGCAACCACCCAGAACACCATAGCAACTGCCTAGCAGCGCCCTAGCAACCACCCAGAACACCATAGCAACGCCCTTGCAACCACCCAAAACACCAAAGCAACCGCCTAGCAACGTCCTAGCAACGACCCAGAACACCATAGCAACTGCCTAGCAACCACCCAGAACACCATAGCATCCGCCTAGCAACGCCCTAGCAACCACCCAGAACACCATAGCAACCGCCTACCAACGCCCTAGCAACCACCCAGAACACCATAGCAACGCCCTAGCAACCACCCAGAACACCATAGCAACCGCCTAGCAACGCCCTAGCAACGACGCAGAACACCATAGCAACCGCCTAGCAACCACCCAGAACACCATAGCAACCACCTAGCAATGCCCTAGCAACCACCCAGAACACCATAGCAACTGCCTAGCAACGCCCTAGCAACCACACAGAACACCATAGCAACCGCCTAGCAACCACCCAGAAAACCATAGCAACTGCCTAGCCACGCCCTAACAACCACCTAGAACACCATAGCAACTGCCTAGCAATGCCCTGGCAACCAAGCAGAACACCACAGCAACCGCCTAGCAACCACCCAGAACACCATAGCAACTGCCTAGCAACGCCCTAGAAACCACTTAGAACACCATAGCAACCGCCTAGCAACCACCCAGAACACCATAGCAACCGCCTAGCAATGCCCTAGCTACCACCCAAAACACCATAGCAACCACCTAGCAACCAGCCAGAACACCATAGCAACCGCCTAGCAACGCCCTAGCAAGCACCCAGAACACCATAGTAACTGCCTAGCAACGCCCTAGCAACCACTCAGACCACCATAGCAACGCCTTAGCTACCACCCAGAACACCACAGCAACCGCCTAGCAACGCCCTTGCAACGACCCAGAACACCATAGCAACCGCCTAGGAACCACCCAGAACACCATAGCAACCGCCTAGCAACGCCCTAGCAACCACCCAGAACACCATAGCAACCGCCTAGCAACGCCATAGCAACCACCCAGAACACCATAGCAACTGCCTAGCAACGCCCTAGCAACCACCCAGAACACCATAGCAACTGCCTAGCAATGCCATAGCAACCACCCTGAAGACCGTAGCAACCACCTAGCAACCACCCAGAACACCATAGCAACCGCCTAGCAACGCCCTAGCAACCACCCAGAACACCATAGTAACTGCCTAGCAACGCCCTAGCAACCAAACAGAACACCATAGCAACGCCTTCGCAACCACCCAGAACACCATAGCAACCGCCTAGCAACGCCCTTGCAACGACCCAGAACACCATAGCAACCGCCTAGGAACCACCTAGAACACCATAGCAACCGCCTAGCAACGCCCTAGCAACCACCCAGAACACCATAGCAACCGCCTAGCAACGCCATAGCAACCACCCAGAACACCATAGCAACTGCCTAGCAACGCCCTAGCAACCCCCCAGAACACCATAACAACAGTCTAGCAACGCCCTACCAACCACCCAGAACATGATATCTACTGCATACCAGAACGCTGGCAACCATCTCCAACACTGTACTCGTAGAGCAGCAGGCACATTCAAAATTTCTGCTGGAATTTTCTAGTTATTATTATTATTCCAAGTTCTTCCGAAATCGCTCGGTTCGCTTCTTCTCCCACAATTTTCAACCGATCCCGACACATTACACGTCAAAACGTGCGGCTCGCTTGTGAGGAGTGTGCTATGACTTTACTCAGCCATCCGACTGACAGGTTTCCCACAATTCCCAAAAAACATGGACCCCTGACACCTCGTTATAATGGAATTCAATGAGAAAATCGGTCTTCCAAAATCGCGCGGTTAGCTACTTCTCCCACAATTTTCAACCGATCCCCACATTTATACGTCAAAACGTGCGGCTCGCTTGTGAGGAGTGTGCTATGACTTTATTCAGCGATCTGACTTTCAGATTTCCCACAATTCCCAAAAAACATGGACCTCTGAAACCTTTTTATAATGGAAGTTAATGAGAAAATCGCTCTCATCTTCACCCTCTCGCCTTGAACTCATACACTCACGTAAAAACTCTTTTCCAGCTCTCAAACAAAGAGAAGCATGCCCAAACAACATTAGGAACACCATAGCAACCACCCAGAACACCATAGCAACTCCCTAGCAACGCCCTAGCAACGCCCTAGCAACCACCCCAAACACTACAGCAACTGCCTTGCAACGCCCTAGCAACCACCCAGAGCACCATAGCAACTGCCTAGCAACGCCCTAGCAACTACCCAGAACACCATAGCACCTGCCTAGCAACCACCCAGAACACCATAGCAACTGCCTAGCAACGCCCTAGCAACCACCTAAAACACCAAAGCAACCGCCTAGCAATGCCCTAGCAACACCCCAGAACACCATGGCAACCGCCTAGCAACCACCCAGAACACAATAGCAACTGCCTAGCAACGCCCTAGCAACCATCCAGAACACCATAGCAACTGCCTCGCAATGCTCAGCAACCACCCAGAACACCATAGCAACTGTTTAGCAACGCCCTAGCAACCACCCAGAACACCATAGCAACCGCCTAGCAACCGCCCAGTACACCACAGCAACTGCCTAGCAACGCCCTAGCAACCACACAGAACACCATAGCAACCGCTAAGCAACGCCATAGCAACCACCTAGAACACCATAGCAACTGCTTAGCAACGCCCTAGCAACAACCCAGTACACTTAGTAACCGCCTAACAACCAACCAGAATACCATATCAACTGCCTAGCAACGCCCTAGCAACTACCCAGAACACCATAGCAACCGCTTAGCAATGCCCTAGCAACCACCCAGAACACCATAGCAACTGCCTAGCAACCACCCAGAACACCATAGCAACTGCCCAGCAACGCCCTAGCAACCACCCAGAACACCATAGCAACTGCCTAGCAATGCCCTAGCAGCGACCCAGAACACCATAGGAACGCCCTAGCAACCACCAAGAACACCATAGCAACCGTCCTGAAACCACCCAAAACACCATAGCAACTGCCTAGCACCGCCCTAGCAACTCCCCAGAACACCATAGCAACCGCCTAGCAACAACCCAGAACACCATAGCAACTGCCTCGCCACGCCTTAGCAACCACCGAGAACACAATAGCAACCGCTAAGCAACGCCCTAACAACCACCCAGAACACCATAGCAACCGTCTAGCAACCACCCAGAACACCATAGAAACTGCCTCGCAATGCCCTAGCAACCACCCAGAACACCATAGCAACGCCCTAGCAACCACCCAGAACACCATAGCAACGCCCTTGCAACCAACCAGAACACCACAACAACCGCTTTGCAGTGCCCTAGTAACCACCCACACCACCATAGCACCCGCCTAGCACCCCCCCACAACACCATAGCACCCGCCTAGCATTGCCCTAGCAACCACCCAGAACACCATAGTAACCGCCTAGCAACCCCCCAAAACACCATTGCAACTGCCGAGCAACGCCCTAGCAACCACTCAGAACACCATAGCAATTGCCTAGCAACACCCTTGCAACCACCCAGAACACCATAGCAACTGCCTAGCAACGCCCTAGCAGCCACCCAGAACACCATAGAAACGCCCTAGCAACCACCCACAACACCATAGCAACGCCCTAGCAACCAACCACAACACCATAACAACTGCCTAGCACCGCCCTCGCAACCACCCAGACCACCATACCACCCGCCTAGCAACGCCCTAGCAACCACCCAGAACACCATAGCAACGCCCTAGCAACCACCCAGAACACCATAGCAACCGCCTAGCAACGCCCTAGCAACGACGCAGAACACCATAGCAACCGCCTAACAACCACCCAGAACACCATAGCAACCGCCTAGCAACGCCCTAGCTACCACCCAGAACACCATAGCAACCGCCTAGCAACGCCCTAGCAACCACCCAGAACACCATAGCAACTGCCTAGCAACGCCCTAGCAACCACCCAGAACATCATAGCAACCACCTAGCAACCACCCAGAACACCATAGCAACTGCCCAGGAATGCCCTAACAACCACCTTGAAGACCATAGCAACTGCCTAGCAACGCCCTGGCAACCACGCAGAACACCACAGCAACCGCCTAGGAACCACCCACAACACCATAGCAACTGCCTAGCAACGCCCTAGCAACCACTTAGAACACCATAGCAACCGCCTAGCAACCACCCAGAACACCACAGCAACCGCCTAGCAATGCCCTAGCTACCACCCAGAACACCATAGCAACCACCTAGTAACCACCCAGAACACCATAGCAACCGCCTAGCAACGCCCTAGCAACGACCCAGAAAACCATAGCAACGCCCTAGCAACCACCCAGAACACCATAGCAACTGCCTAGCAACGCCCTAGCAACCACCCAGAACATCATAGCAACCACCAAGCAACCACCCAGAACACCATAGCAACTGCCTAGGAATGCCCTAACAACCACCTTGAAGACCATAGCAACTGCCTAGCAACGCCCTGGCAACCACGCAGAACACCACAGCAACCGCCTAGGAACCACACAGAACACCATAGCAACTGCCTAGCAACGCCCTAGCAACCACTTAGAACACCATAGCAACCGCCTAGCAACCACCCAGAACACCATAGCAACCGCCTAGCAATGCCCTAGCTACCACCCAGAACACCATAGCAACCACCTAGTAACCACCCAGAACACCATAGCAACCGCCTAGCAACGCCCTAGCAACGACCCAGAAAACCATAGCAACGCCCTAGCAACCACCCAGAACACCATAGCAACCGCCTAGCAACGCCCTAGCAACGACCCAGAACACCATAGCAACCGCCTAGCAACCACCCAGAACACCATAGCAACTGCCTAGCAATGCCCTAACATCCACCCAGAACACCATAGCAACCCCCCAGCAACGCCCTAGCACGCACTTAGAACACCATAGCAACCGCCTAGCAACCACCCAGAACACCATAGCAACTGCCTAGCAACGCCCTAACAACCACCTAGAACACCATAGCAACTGCCTAGTAACGCCCTGGTAACCACCCAGAACACCTTAGCAACCGCCTAGCAACCACCCAAAACACCATAGCAACTAGCTAGCAACGCCCTAGCAACCACTTAGAACACCATAGCAACCGCCAAGCAACCACCCAGAACACCATAGCAACCGCCTAGCAACGCCCTAGCAACCACCCTGAACACCATAACAACCGCCTAGCAACCACCCAGAACACCATAGCAACCGCCTAGAGACGCCCTAGCAACCACCCAGAACACCATAGCAACTGCCTAGCACCGCCGTAGCACTCACCCAGAACACCATAGCAACGCCCTAGCAACCACCCAAAACACCAAAGCAACCGCCTAGCAACGTCCTAGCAACGACCCAGAACACCATAGCAACTGCCTAGCAACCACCCAGAACACCATAGCATCCGCCTAGCAACGCCCTAGCAACCACCCAGAACACCATAGCAACCGCCTAGCAACGCCCTAGCAACCACCCAGAACACCATAGCAACGCCCTAGCAACCACCCAGAAAACCATAGCAACCGCCAACCAACGCCCTAGCACCGACCCAGCACACCATAGCACCCGCCTAGCCACCACCCAGAACACCATAGCACCCGCCTAGCAACCACCCAGAACACCATAGCAACCGCCTAGAGACGCCCTAGCAACCACCCAGAACACCATAGCAACTGCCTAGCAGCGCCCTAGCAACCACCCAGAACACCATAGCAACGCCCTAGCAACCACCCAAAACACCAAAGCAACCGCCTAGCAACGTCCTAGCAACGACCCAGAACACCATAGCAACTGCCTAGCAACCACCCAGAACACCATAGCATCCGCCTAGCAACGCCCTAGCAACCACCCAGAACACCATAGCAACCGCCTAGCAACGCCCTAGCAACCACCCAGAACACCATAGCAACGCCCTAGCAACCACCCAGAAAACCATAGCAACCGCCTAGCAACGCCCTAGCAACGACGCAGAACACCATAGCAACCGCCTAGCAACCACCCAGAACACCATAGCAACCACCTAGCAATGCCCTAGCAACCACCCAGAACACCATAGCAACTGCCTATTAACGCCCTAGCAACCACACAGAACACCATAGCAACCGCCTAGCAACCACCCAGAAAACCATAGCAACTGCCTAGCCACGCCCTAACAACCACCTAGAACACCATAGCAACTGCCTAGCAATGCCCTGGCAACCAAGCAGAACACCACAGCAACCGCCTAGCAACCACCCAGAACACCATAGCAACTGCCTAGCAACGCCCTAGCAACCACTTAGAACACCATAGCAACCGCCTAGCAACGTCCTAGCAATGACCCAGAACACCATAGCAACTGCCAAGCTACCACCCAGAACACCATAGCATACGCCTAGCAACGCCCTAGCAACCACCCAGAACACCATAGCAACCGCCTAGCAACGCCCTAGCAACCACCCAGAACACCATAGCAACGCCCTAGCAACCACCCAGAACACCATAGCAACCACCTAGCAACGCCCTAGCAACGACGCAGAACACCATAGCAACCGCCTAGCAACCACCCAGAACACCATAGCAACCACCTAGCAACGCCCTAGCAACCACCCAGAACACCATAGCAACTCCCTAGCAACGCCCTAGCAACCACCCAGAACACCATAGCAACCGCCTAGCAACCACCCAGAACACCATAGCAACTGCCTAGCAACGCCCTAACAACCACCTAGAACACCATAGCAACTGCCTAGCAACGCCCTGGCAACCACGCAGAACACCACAGCAACCGCCTAGCAACCACCCAGAACACCATAGCAACTGCCTAGCAATGCCCTAGCAACCACTTAGAACACCATAGCAACCGCCTAGCAACCACCCAGAACACCATAGCAACCGCCTAGCAATGCCCTAGCTACCACCCAAAACACCATAGCAACCACCCAGAACACCATAGCAACTGCCTAGCAACGCCATAGCAACCACCCTGAAGACCGTAGCAACCACCTAGCAATGCCCTAGCAACCCCCAGAACACCATAACAACAGTCTAGCCACGCCCTACCAACCACCCAGAACATGATATCTACTGCATACCAGAACGCTGGCAACCATCTCCAACACTGTACTCGTAGAGCAGCAGGCACATTCAAAATTTCTGCTGGAATTTTCTAGTTATTATTATTATTCCAAGTTCTTCCGAAATCGCTCGGTTCGCTTCTTCTCCCACAATTTTCAACCGATCCCGACACATTACACGTCAAAACGTGCGACTCGCTTGTGAGGAGTGTGCTATGACTTTACTCAGCCATCCGACTGACAGATTTCCCACAATTCCCAAAAAACATGGACCCCTGAAACCTCGTTATAATGGAAGTCAATGAGAAAATCGGTCTTCCAAAATCGCCGGGTTAGCTACTTCTCCCACAATTTTCAACCGATCCCCACATTTATACGTCAAAACGTGCGGCTCGCTTGTGAGGAGTGTGCTATGACTTTATTCAGCGATCTGACTTACAGATTTCCCACAATTCCCAAAAAACATGGACCTCTGAAACCTTGTTATAATGGAAGTCAATGAGAAAATCGCTCTCATCTTCACCCTCTCGCCTTGAACTCATACACTCACGTAAAAACTCTTTTCCAGCTCTCAAACAAAGAGAAGCATGCCCAAACAACATAAGGAACACCATAGCAACCACCCAGAACACCATAGCAACTCCCTAGCAACGCCCTAGCAACCACCCCAAACACTACAGCAACTGCCTTGCAACGCCCTAGCAACCACCCAGAACACCATAGCAACTGCCTAGCAACGCCCTAGCAACCACCCAGTACACCATAGCAACTGCCTAGCAACCACCCAGAACACCATTACAACTGCCTAGCAACGCCATAGCAACCACCCAGAACACCAAAGCAACCGCCTAGCAATGCCCTAGCAACAACCCAGAACACCATAGCAACCGCCTAGCAACCACCCAGAACACAATAGCAACTGCCTAGCAACGCCCTAGCAACCACCCAGAACACCATAGCAACTACCTCGCCATGCCCAGCAACCACCCAGAACACCATAGCAACTGTTTAGCAACGCCCTAGCAACCACCCAGAATACCATAGCAACCCCCTAGAAACCGCCCCGAACAGCACAACAACTGCCGATCAACGCCCTAGCAACCACCCAGAACACCATAGCACCTGCCTAGCACCGCCCTAGCACCCCCCTAGACCACCATAGCAACCCCCTAGCACCCACCCAGACCACCATAGCAACTGCGTAGCAACGCCCTAGCAACCACCCAGAAAACCATAGCAACTGCCTAGCAATGCCCTAGCATCCACTTAAAACACCATAGCAACCGCCTAGCAACCACCCAGAACACAATAGCAACCGCCTAGCAACGCCCCAGCAACCACCCAGAATACCATAGCAACCGCCTAGCAACCACCCAGAACACCATATCAACCGCCTATCACCGCCCTAGCAACCACCCAGAACACCATAGCAATGGCCTTGCAACCACCCAGAACACCATAGCAACCGCCTAGCAACGCCCTAGCAACGACCCAGAACACCATAGCAACTAGCCTAGCAACCACCCAGAACACCATAGCAACCGCCCAGCAACGCCCTAGCAACCACCCAGAACACCATAGCAACCGCCTAGCAACGCCCTAGCAACCACCCAGAACACCATAGCAACCACCTAGCAACGCCCTAGCAACCACTTAGAACACCATAGCAACCCCCTAGCAACCACCCACAACACCATAGCAACCGCCTAGCAACGCCTTAACAACCACCTAGAACACCATAGCAACTGCCTAGCAACGCCCTGGCAACCACCCAGATCACAATAGCAACCGCCTAGCTACCACCCAGAACACCATAGCAACTGCCTAGCAACACCTTAGCAACCACTTAGATTACCATAGCAACCGCCTAGCAACCACCCAGAACACCATAGCAACCGCCTAGCAACGCCCTAGCAACCACCCAGAACACCCTAGCTACCGCCTAGCAACCCCCTAACAACCACCCACAACACCATAGCAACTGCCTAGCACTGCCCCAGCAACCACCCAGAACACCATATGAACGCCCTAGCAACCACACAAAACACCATAGCAACCGCCTAGCAACGTCCTAGCAACGACCCAGAACACCATAGCAATTGCCTAGCAACCACATAGAACACCATAGCAACCGCCTAGCAAGGCCTTAGCAACCACCCAGGACACCTTAGCAACCGCCTAGCAATGCCCTAGCAACCACCCAGAATACCATAGCAACCGCCTAGCAACGCCCGAGCAACGACCCAGAACACCATAGCAACCGCCTAGCAACCACCCAGAACACCATAGCAACTGCCTAGCAACGCCCTAGCAACCACCCAGAACACCATATCAACCGCCTAGCAAGGCCCTAGCAACCACCCAGAACACCATAGCAACTGCCTAGCAACACCCTAGCAACCACCCAGAACACCATAGCAACCGCCTAGCAACCACCCAGAACACCATAGCAACCGCCTAGCAACGCCCTAGCAACGACCCAGAACACCATAGCAACCGCCTATCAACGCCCTAGCAACCACCCAGAACACCATATCAACCGCCTAGCACCGCCCTAGCAACCACCCAGAACACCATAGCAAATGCCTAGCAACGCCCTAGCAACCACCCAGAACACCATAGCAACTGCCTAGCAACCACCCAGAACACCATAGCAACTGCCTAGCAACGCCCTAGCAAACACCCAGAACACCAAAGCAACCCCCTTGAAATACCCTAGCAACAACCCAAAACACCAAATAAACCGCCTAGCAACCACCCACAACACCATAGCAACTGCCTAGCAATGCCCTAGCAACCCCCCAGAACACCATAGCAACTGCCTCGCAACGCCCAGCAACCACCCAGAACACCATAGCAACCGCCTAGCAACCACTCAGAACACCATAGCAACTGCCTACCAACGCCCTAGAAACCACCCAGAACACCATAGCAACTGCCTAGCAACGCCCTAGCAGCCACCCAGAACACCATAGCAACGCCCTAGCAACCACCCAGAACACCATAGCAACGCCCTAGCAACCAACCAGAACACCATAACAACTGCCTAGCAACGCCCTAGCAACCACCCAGAACACCATAGCAACCGCCTAGCAACGCCCTAGCAACCACCCAGAAAACCATAGCAACTGCCTAGCCACGCCCTAACAACCACCTAGAACACCATAGCAACTGCCTAGCAATGCCCTGGCAACCAAGCAGAACACCACAGCAACCGCCTAGCAACCACCCAGAACACCATAGCAACTGCCTAGCAACGCCCTAGCAACCACTTAGAACACCATAGCAACCGCCTAGCAACGTCCTAGCAATGACCCAGAACACCATAGCAACTGCCAAGCTACCACCCAGAACACCATAGCATACGCCTAGCAACGCCCTAGCAACCACCCAGAACACCATAGCAACCGCCTAGCAACGCCCTAGCCACCCCCCAGAACACCATAGCAACGCCCTAGCAACCACCCAGAACACCATAGCAACCACCTAGCAACGCCCTAGCAACGACGCAGAACACCATAGCAACCGCCTAGCAACCACCCAGAACACCATAGCAACCACCTAGCAACGCCCTAGCAACCACCCAGAACACCATAGCAACTGCCTAGCAACGCCCTGGCAACCACCCAGAACACCATAGCAACCGCCTAGCAACCACCCAGAACACCATAGCAACTGCCTAGCAACGCCCTAACAACCACCTAGAACACCATAGCACCTGCCTAGCAATGCCCTGGCAACCACCCAGAACACCACAGCAACCGCCTAGCAACCACCCAGAACACCATAGCAACTGCCTAGCAATGCACTAGCAACCACTTAGAACACCATAGCAACCGCCTAGCAACCACCCAGAACACCATAGCAACCGCCTAGCAATGCCCTAGCTACCACCCAAAACACCATAGCAACCACCCAGAACACCATAGCAACTGCCTAGCAACGCCATAGCAACCACCCTGAAGACCGTAGCAACCACCTAGCAATGCCCTAGCAACCCCCAGAACACCATAACAACAGTCTAGCCACGCCCTACCAACCACCCAGAACATGATATCTACTGCATACCAGAACGCTGGCAACCATCTCCAACACTGTACTCGTAGAGCAGCAGGCACATTCAAAATTTCTGCTGGAATTTTCTAGTTATTATTATTATTCCAAGTTCTTCCGAAATCGCTCGGTTCGCTTCTTCTCCCACAATTTTCAACCGATCCCGACACATTACACGTCAAAACGTGCGACTCGCTTGTGAGGAGTGTGCTATGACTTTACTCAGCCATCCGACTGACAGATTTCCCACAATTCCCAAAAAACATGGACCCCTGAAACCTCGTTATAATGGAAGTCAATGAGAAAATCGGTCTTCCAAAATCGCCGGGTTAGCTACTTCTCCCACAATTTTCAACCGATCCCCACATTTATACGTCAAAACGTGCGGCTCGCTTGTGAGGAGTGTGCTATGACTTTATTCAGCGATCTGACTTACAGATTTCCCACAATTCCCAAAAAACATGGACCTCTGAAACCTTGTTATAATGGAAGTCAATGAGAAAATCGCTCTCATCTTCACCCTCTCGCCTTGAACTCATACACTCACGTAAAAACTCTTTTCCAGCTCTCAAACAAAGAGAAGCATGCCCAAACAACATAAGGAACACCATAGCAACCACCCAGAACACCATAGCAACTCCCTAGCAACGCCCTAGCAACCACCCCAAACACTACAGCAACTGCCTTGCAACGCCCTAGCAACCACCCAGAACACCATAGCAACTGCCTAGCAACGCCCTAGCAACCACCCAGTACACCATAGCAACTGCCTAGCAACCACCCAGAACACCATTACAACTGCCTAGCAACGCCATAGCAACCACCCAGAACACCAAAGCAACCGCCTAGCAATGCCCTAGCAACAACCCAGAACACCATAGCAACCGCCTAGCAACCACCCAGAACACAATAGCAACTGCCTAGCAACGCCCTAGCAACCACCCAGAACACCATAGCAACTACCTCGCAATGCCCAGCAACCACCCAGAACACCATAGCAACTGTTTAGCAACGCCCTAGCAACCACCCAGAATACCATAGCAACCGCCTAGAAACCGCCCAGAACACCACAACAACTGCCTATCAACGCCCTAGCAACCACCCAGAACACCATAGCAACTGCCTAGCAACGCCCTAGCAACCACTTAGAACACCATAGCAACCGCCTAGCAACCACCCAGAACACCATAGCAACTGCGTAGCAACGCCCTGGCAACCACCCAGAAAACCATAGCAACTGCCTAGCAATGCCCTAGCATCCACTTAAAACACCATAGCAACCGCCTAGCAACCACCCAGAACACAATAGCAACCGCCTAGCAACGCCCCAGCAACCACCCAGAATACCATAGCAACCGCCTAGCAACCACCCAGAACACCATATCAACCCCCTATCAACGCCCTAGCAACCACCCAGAACACCATAGCAATGGCCTTGCAACCACCCAGAACACCATAGCAACCGCCTAGCAACGCCCTAGCAACGACCCAGAACACCATAGCAACTAGCCTAGCAACCACCCAGAACACCATAGCAACCGCCCAGCAACCGCCTAGCAACCATCCAGAACACCAAAGCAACTGCCTAGCAACGCCCTAGCAACCACCAGAACACCATAGCAACCACCTAGCAACGCCCTAGCAACCACTTAGAACACCATAGCAACCGCCTAGCAACCACCCAGAACACCATAGCAACTGCCTAGCAACGCCTTAGCAACCAGCTAGCACACCCTAGCAACTGCCTAGCCACGCCCTGGCAACCACCCAGATCACAATAGCAACGCCCTAGCAACCACCCAGAACACCATAGCAACTGCCTAACAACGCCTTAGCAACCACCTAGATTACCATAGCAACCGCCTAGCAACCACCCGGAACACCATAGCAACTGCCTAGCAACGCCCTAGCAACCACCCAGAACACCATAGCAACCACCTAGCAACGCCCTAGCATCCACCCAGAACACCATAGCAACTGCCTAGCAATGCCCCAGCAACCACCCAGAACACCATATGAACGCCCTAGCAACCACCCAAAACACCATAGCAACCGCCTAGCAACGTCCTAGCAACGACCCAGAACACCATAGCAATTGCCTAGCAACCACATAGAACACCATAGCAACCGCCTAGCAAGGCCTTAGCAACCACCCAGGACACCTTAGCAACCGCCTAGCAATGCCCTAGCAACCACCCAGAATACCATAGCAACCGCCTAGCAACGCCCGAGCAACGACCCAGAACACCATAGCAACCGCCTAGCAACCACCCAGAACACCATAGCAACTGCCTGGCAACGCCCTAGCAACCGCCCAGGACACCATAGCAACCACTTAGCAACGCCCCAGCAAGCACCCAGAACACCATAGCAATTGCCTAGCAACACCCTAGCAACCACCCAGAACACCATAGCAACCGCCTAGCAACCACCCAGAACACCATAGCAACCGCCTAGCAACGCCCTAGCAACGACCCAGAACACCAGAGCAACCGCCTATCAACGCCCTAGCAACCACCCAGAACACCATATCAACCGCCTAGCACCGCCCTAGCAACCACCCAGAACACCATAGCAAATGCCTAGCAACGCCCTAGCAACCACCCAGAACACCATAGCAACTGCCTAGCAACCACCCAGAACACCATAGCAACTGCCTAGCAACGCCCTAGCAAACACCCAGAACACCAAAGCAACCGCCTTGAAATACCCTAGCAACAACCCAGAACACCAAATAAACCGCCTAGCAACCACCCAGAACACCATAGCAACTGCCTAGCAATGCCCTAGCAACCACCCAGAACACCATAGCAACTGCCTCGCACCGCCCAGCAACCACACAGAACACCATAGCAACCGCCTAGCAACCACTCAGAACACCATAGCAACTGCCTACCAACGCCCTAGAAACCACCCAGAACACCATAGCAACTGCCTAGCAACGCCCTAGCAGCCACCCAGAACACCATAGCAACGCCCTAGCAACCACCCAGAACACCATAGCAACGCCCTAGCAACCAACCAGAACACCATAACAACTGCCTAGCAACGCCCTAGCAACCACCCAGAACACCATAGCAACCGCCTAGCAACGCCCTAGCAACCACCCAGAACACCATAGCAACGCCCTAGCAACCACCCAGAACACCATAGCAACCGCCTAGCAACGCCCTAGCAACGACGCAGAACACCATAGCAACCGCCTAGCAACCACCCAGAACACCATAGCAACCGCCTAGCAACGCCCTAGCTACCACCCAGAACACCATAGCAACCGCCTAGCAACCCCCTAGCAACCACCCACAACACCATAGCAACTGCCTAGCAACGCCCTACCAACCACCCAGAACATCATAGCAACCACCTAGCAACCACCCAGAACACCATAGCAACTGCCCAGGAATGCCCTAACAACCACCTTGAAGACCATAGCAACTGCCTAGCAACGCCCTGGCAACCACGCAGAACACCACAGCAACCGCCTAGGAACCACCCAGAACACCATAGCAACTGCCTAGCAACGCCCTAGCAACCACTTAGAACACCATAGCAACCGCCTAGCAACCACCCAGAACACCATGGCAACCGCCTAGCAATGCCCTAGCTACCACCCAGAACACCATAGCAACCACCTAGTAACCACCCAGAACACCATAGCAACCGCCTAGCAACGCCCTAGCAACGACCCAGAAAACCATAGCAACGCCCTAGCAACCACCCAGAACACCATAGCAACCGCCTAGCAACCGCCTTGCAACGCCCTAGCAACGACCCAGAACACCATAGCAACCGCCTAGCAACCACCCAGAACACCATAGCAACTGCCTAGCAATGCCCTAGCAACCACCCAGAACACCATAGCAACCGCCCAGCAACGCCCTGGCAACCACTTAGAACACCATAGCAACCGCCTAGCAACCACCCAGAACATCATAGCAACTGCCTAGCAACGCCCTAACAACCACCTAGAACACCATAGCAACTGCCTAGTAACGCCCTGGTAACCACCCAGAACACCTATGCAACTGCCTAGCAACCACCCAAAACACCATAGCAACTAGCTAGCAACGCCCTAGCAACCACTTAGAACACCATAGCAACCGCCAAGCAACCACCCAGAACACCATAGCAACCGCCTAGCAACGCCCTAGCTACCACCCTGAACACCATTGCAACCGCCTAGCAACCACCCAGAACACCATAGCAACCGCCTAGAGACGCCCTAGCAACCACCCAGAACACCATAGCAACTGCCTAGCAGCGCCCTAGCAACCACCCAGAACACCATAGCAACGCCCTTGCAACCACCCAAAACACCAAAGCAACCGCCTAGCAACGTCCTAGCAACGACCCAGAACACCATAGCAACTGCCTAGCAACCACCCAGAACACCATACCATCCGCCTAGCAACGCCCTAGCAACCACCCAGAACACCATAGCACCCGCCTACCAACGCCCTAGCAACCACCCAGAACACCATAGCAACGCCCTAGCAACCACCCAGAACACCAAAGCAACCCCCTAGCAACGCCCTAGCAACGACGCAGAACACCAAAGCAACCGCCTAGCAACCACCCCCAACACCAAAGCAACCACCTAGCAATGCCCTAGCCACGACCCAGAACACCATAGCAACTGCCTAGCCACGCCCTAGCCACCACACAGAACACCATAGCACCCGCCTAGCCACCACCCAGAAAACCATAGCAACTGCCTAGCCACGCCCTAACAACCACCTAGAACACCATAGCAACTGCCTAGCAATGCCCTGGCAACCAAGCAGAACACCACAGCAACCGCCTAGCAACCACCCAGAACACCATAGCAACTGCCTAGCAACGCCCTAGCAACCACTTAGAACACCATAGCAACCGCCTAGCAACCACCCAGAACACCATAGCAACCGCCTAGCAATGCCCTAGCTACCACCCAAAACACCATAGCAACCACCTAGCAACCAGCCAGAACACCAGAGCAACCGCCTAGCAACGCCCTAGCAAGCACCCAGAACACCATAGTAACTGCCTAGCAACGCCCTAGCAACCACTCAGAACACCATAGCAACGCCTTAGCTACCACCCAGAACACCACAGCAACCGCCTAGCAACGCCCTTGCAACGACCCAGAACACCATAGCAACCGCCTAGGAACCACCCAGAACACCATAGCAACCGCCTAGCAACGCCCTAGCAACCACCCAGAACACCATAGCAACCGCCTAGCAACGCCATAGCAACCACCCAGAACACCATAGCAACTGCCTAGCAACGCCCTAGCAACCACCCAGAACACCATAGCAACTGCCTAGCAATGCCATAGCAACCACACTGAAGACCGTAGCAACCACCTAGCAACCACCCAGAACACCATAGCAACCGCCTAGCAACGCCCTAGCAACCACCCAGAACACCATAGTAACTGCCTAGCAACGCCCTAGCAACCACTCAGAACACCATAGCAACGCCTTCGCAACCACCCAGAACACCATAGCAACCGCCTAGCAACGCCCTTGCAACGACCCAGAACACCATAGCAACCGCCTAGGAACCACCTAGAACACCATAGCAACCGCCTAGCAACGCCCTAGCAACCACCCAGAACACCATAGCAACCGCCTAGCAACGCCATAGCAACCACCCAGAACACCATAGCAACTGCCTAGCAACGCCCTAGCAACCCCCCAGAACACCATAACAACAGTCTAGCAACGCCCTACCAACCACCCAGAACATGATATCTACTGCATACCAGAACGCTGGCAACCATCTCCAACACTGTACTCGTAGAGCAGCAGGCACATTCAAAATTTCTGCTGGAATTTTCTAGTTATTATTATTATTCCAAGTTCTTCCGAAATCGCTCGGTTCGCTTCTTCTCCCACAATTTTCAACCGATCCCGACACATTACACGTCAAAACGTGCGGCTCGCTTGTGAGGAGTGTGCTATGACTTTACTCAGCCATCCGACTGACAGGTTTCCCACAATTCCCAAAAAACATGGACCCCTGACACCTCGTTATAATGGAATTCAATGAGAAAATCGGTCTTCCAAAATCGCGCGGTTAGCTACTTCTCCCACAATTTTCAACCGATCCCCACATTTATACGTCAAAACGTGCGGCTCGCTTGTGAGGAGTGTGCTATGACTTTATTCAGCGATCTGACTTTCAGATTTCCCACAATTCCCAAAAAACATGGACCTCTGAAACCTTTTTATAATGGAAGTCAATGAGAAAATCGCTCTCATCTTCACCCTCTCGCCTTGAACTCATACACTCACGTAAAAACTCTTTTCCAGCTCTCAAACAAAGAGAAGCATGCCCAAACAACATTAGGAACACCATAGCAACCACCCAGAACACCATAGCAACTCCCTAGCAACGCCCTAGCAACGCCCTAGCAACCACCCCAAACACTACAGCAACTGCCTTGCAACGCCCTAGCAACCACCCAGAGCACCATAGCAACTGCCTAGCAACGCCCTAGCAACTACCCAGAACACCATAGCACCTGCCTAGCAACCACCCAGAACACCATAGCAACTGCCTAGCAACGCCCTAGCAACCACCTAAAACACCAAAGCAACCGCCTAGCAATGCCCTAGCAACACCCCAGAACACCATGGCAACCGCCTAGCAACCACCCAGAACACAATAGCAACTGCCTAGCAACGCCCTAGCAACCATCCAGAACACCATAGCAACTGCCTCGCAATGCTCAGCAACCACCCAGAACACCATAGCAACTGCTTAGCAACGCCCTAGCAACAACCCAGGACACTTAGTAACCGCCTAACAACCAACCAGAATACCATATCAACTGCCTAGCAACGCCCTAGCAACTACCCAGAACACCATAGCAACCGCTTAGCAATGCCCTAGCAACCACCCAGAACACCATAGCAACTGCCTAGCAACCACCCAGAACACCATAGCAACTGCCTAGCAACGCCCTAGCAACCAACCAGAACACCATAGCAACTGCCTAGCAATGCCCTAGCAGCGACCCAGAACACCATAGGAACGCCCTAGCAACCACCAAGAACACCATAGCAACCGTCCTGAAACCACCCAAAACACCATAGCAACTGCCTAGCAACGCCCTAGCAACTACCCAGAACACCATAGCAACCGCCTAGCAACAACCCAGAACACCATAGCAACTGCCTCGCAACGCCTTAGCAACCACCCAGAACACAATAGCAACCGCTAAGCAACGCCCTAACAACCACCCAGAACACCATAGCAACCGCCTAGCAACCATCCAGAACACCATAGAAACTGCCTCGCAATGCCCTAGCAACCACCCAGAACACCATAGCAACGCCCTAGCAACCACCCAGAACACCATAGCAACGCCCTTGCAACCAACCAGAACACCACAACAACCGCTTTGCAGTGCCCTAGTAACCACCCACAACACCATAGCAACCGCCTAGCAACCACCCAGAACACCATAGCAACCGCCTAGCATTGCCCTAGCAACCACCCAGAACACCATAGTAACCGCCTAGCAACCACCCAAAACACCATTGCAACTGCCGAGCAACGCCCTAGCAACCACCCAGAACACCATAGCAACCGCCTAACTACGCCCTAGCAACCACCCAGAACACCGTAGCAACTGCTTAGCAACGCCCTAGAAACCACCCAGAACACCATAGCAACCGCCTAGCAACGCCCTCGCAACCACCCAGAACACCATAGCAACTGCCTAGCAACGCCCTAGCAACCAAACAGAACACCATAGCAACCGCCTAGCAACCACCCAGAACACCATAGCAACTGCCTAGCAACGCCCTAGCAACAACCCAGAACACCATAACAACCGCCTAGCAACCACCCAGAAAACCATAGCAACTGCCTAGCAACGCCGTAGCAACCACCAAGAACACCATAGCAACTGCCAAACAACCACCCAGAACACCAAAGCAACTGCCTAGCAATGCCCTAACAACCACCCAGAACACCATAGCAACTGCTGAGCAACGCCATAGCAACCACCCAGAAGACCATAGCAACCAACAAGCAATGCCCTAGCAACCCCCCAGAACACCATAACAACAGTCTAGCAACACCCTAGCAACCACCCAGAACATGATATCTACTGCATTCCAGAACGCTGGCCACCATATCCAACACTGTACTCATACAGCAGCAGGCACATTCAAAATTTCTGCTGGAATTTTCTAGTTATTATTCCAATTTCTTTTGAAATCGCACGGTTCGCTACTTCTCCCATAATTTTCAACCGATCCCCACATTTATACGTCAAAACGTGCGGCTCGCTTGTGAGGAGTGTGCTTTTACTTTACTCTGTGATCCGACTTACAGATTTCCCACAATTCCCAAAAAACATGAACCTCTGAAACCTCGTTATAATGGAAGTCAATGAGACAATCGGTCTTCCGAAATCGCACGGTTTGCTACTTCTCCCACAATTTTCACCCGATCCCCACACATTACATGTCAAAACGAGCGGCTAGCTTCTGAGGAGAGTGCTATGACTTTACTCAGTGATCTGACTTACAGATTTCCCATAATTCCCAAAAAACATGGACCTCTGAAACCTTGTTATAATGGAAGTCAATGAGAAAATCGCTCTCATCCTCACCCTCTCGCCTTGAACTCATACACTCACATAGAAACTTTCTTCCAACTCTCAAACAAAGAGAAGCAATGCCCAAATAACATTAGGAACACCATAGCAACCACCCAGAACGCCCTAGCAACCACCCAGAACACCATAGCAACTCCCTAGCAACGCCCTAGCAACCACCCAGAACACTACAGCAACTGCCTTGCAACGCCCTAGCAACCACCCAGAACACCATAGCAACTGCCTAGCAATGCCCTAGCAACCACCCAGAACACCAAAGCATCTGCCTAGCAACCACCCAGAACACCAAAGCAACTGCCTAGCAACGCCCTAGCAACCACCCAGAACACCATAGGAACTGCCTAGCAATGCCCTAGCAACCACCCAGAACACCATAGCAACTTCTTAGCAACGCCCTAGCAACCAGCCAGAACACCATAGCAACCGCCTAGCAACCAGCCAGAACACCATAGCAACTGCCTAGCACCGCCCTAGCAACAACCAAAAACACCTAGCAACCGCCTAGCAACCACCCAGAACACCATAGCAACTCCCTAGCAACGCCTTAGCAACCACCCAGAACACTACAGCAACTGCCTTGCAATGCCCTAGTAACCACCCAGAACACCATAGCATCTGCCTAGCAACCACCCAGAACACCATAGCAACTGCCTAGCAACGCCCTAGTAACCACCCAGAACACCAAAGCAACCGCCTAGCAATGCCTTAGCAACAACCCAGAACACCATAGCAACCGCCTAGCAACCAACCAGAACACCATAGCAACTGCCTAGCAACGCCTTAGCAACCCCCCAGAACACCATAGCATCAGTCTAGCAACGCGCTAGCAACCACCCAGAACACCATAGCAACTGCCTAGCAAAGCCCTGGCAACCACCCAGACCACCATAGCAGCTGCCTAGCAATGCCCTAGCAACCACCCAGAACACCAAAGCAACTGTCTAGCAACACCCTAACAACCACTCAGAACACCATAGCAACTGCCAAGCAACACCCTAGCAACCACCCAGAACACCATAGCAACTGCCTAGCAAAGCCCTGGCAACCATCCAGACCACCGTAGCAGCTGCCTAGCAATGCCCTAGCAACCACCCAGAACACCAAAGCAACTGCCTAGTAACACCCTAGCAACCACCCAGAACACCATAGCAACTGCCTAGCAACGCCCTAGCAACCACCCAGAACACCATCGCAACGCCCTAGCAACCACCAAGAACACCATAGCAACTGCCTAGCAACCACCCAAAACACCATAGCAACTGCCTAGCAACGCCCAATCAACAGCTCAGAATACCATGGCAACCGCTAGGCAACCACCCAGAACACCATAGCAACTGCCTAGCAACGCCCTAGCAACCACCCAGAACACCATAGCAACTGCCTAGCAACACACTAGCAACCACCCAGAACACCATAGCAACTACCAAGCAAAGCCCTGGCAACCACCCAGACCACCATAGCAGCTGCCTAGCAATGCCCTCGCAACCACCCAGAACACCAAAGCAACTGCCTAGCAACACCCTAGCAACCACCCAGAACACCATAGCAACTGCCAAGCAAAGCCCTGGCAACCACCCAGACCACCATAGCAACCGCCTAGCAACGTCCTAGCAACGACCCAGAACACCATAGCAATTGCCTTGCAACCACCCAGTCACCATAGCAACCGCCTAGCAACGTCCTAGCAACGACCCAGAACACCATAGCAATTGCCTAGCAACCACCCAGTCACCATAGCAACCGCCTAGCAACGCCCTAGAAAACACCCAGAACACCAAAGCAACCGCCTAGAAATACCCTAGCAACCACCCAGAACACCTTAGCAGCCGCCTAGCAATGCCCTAGCAACCACCCAGAACACCATAGCAACCGCCTAGCAACGCCCCAGCAACGACCCAGAACACCATAGCAACCGCCTAGCAACCACCCAGAACACCATAGCAACTGCCTAGCAACGCCCTAGCAACCACCCAGAACACCATATCAACCGCCTAGCAACGCCCTAGCAACCACCCAGAACACCATAGCAACTGCCTAGCAACGCCCTAGCAACCACCCGGAACACCATAGCAACCGCCTAGCAACCACCCAGAACACCATAGCACCCGCCTAAGAACGCCCTAGCAACGACCCAGAACACCATAGCAACCGCCTAGCAACCACACAGAACACCAAAGAAACCGCCTAGCAACGCCCTTTGCAACCACCCAGAACACCATATCAACCGCCTAGCACCGCCCTAGCAACCATCCAGAACACCATAGCAAACGCCTAGCAACGCCCTAGCAACCACCCAGAACACCATAGATACTGCCTAGCAACCACCCAGAACACCATAGCAACTGCCTAGCAACGCCCTAGAAAACACCCAGAACACCAAAGCAACCGCCTAGAAATACCCTAGCAACAACCCAGAACACCAAAGAAACCGCCTAGCAACCACCCAGAACACCATAGCAACTGCCTAGCAATGCCCTTGCAACCACCCAGAACACCATAGCAACTGCCTCGCAACGCCTAGCAACCACCCAGAACACCATAGCAACCGCATAGCAACCACTCAGAACAGCATAGCAACTGCCTACCAACGGCCTAGCAGCCACCCAGAACACCATAGCAACGCCCTAGCAACCACCCAGAACACCATAGCAACGCCCTAGCAACCAACCAGAACACCATAACAACTGCCTAGCAACGCCCTAGCAACCACCCAGAAGACCATAGCAACCGCCTAGCAACGCCCTAGCAACCACCCAGAACACCATAGCAACGCCCTAGCAACCACCCAGAACACCATAGCAACCGCCTAGCAACGCCCTAGCAACGACGCAGAACACCATAGCAACCGCCTAGCAACCACCCAGAACACCATAGCAACCGCCTAGCAACGCCCTAGCTACCACCCAGAACACCATAGCAACCGCCTAGCAACGCCCTAGCAACCACCCAGAACACCATAGCAACTGCCTATCAACGCCATAGCAACCACCCAGAACACCAAAGCAACCACCTAGCAACCACCCAGAACACCATAGCAACTGCCTAGCAACGCCCTAACAACCACCTAGAAGACCATAGCAACTGCCTAGCAACGCCCTGGCAACCACGCAGAACACCACAGCAACCGCCTAGCAACCACCAAGAACACCATAGCATCTGCCTAGCAACGCCCTAGCAACCACTTAGAACACCACAGCAACCGCCTAGCAACCACCCAGAACACCATAGCAACCGCATAGCAATGCCCTAGCTACCACCCAGAACACCATAGCAACCACCTAGCAACCACCCAGAACACCATAGCAACCGCCTAGCAACGCCCTAGCAACGACCCAGAACACCATAGCAACGCCCTAGCAACCACCCAGAACACCATAGCAACCGCCTAGCAACGCCCTAGCAACGACCCAGAACACCATAGCAACCGCCTAGCAACCACCCAGAACATCATAGCAACTGCCTAGCAACGCCCTAGCAACCACCCAGAACACCATAGCAACCGCCCAGCAACGCCCTAGCAACAACTTAGAACACCATAGCAACCGCCTAGCAACCACCCAGAACACCATAGCAACTGGCTAGCAACGCCCTAGCAACCACTTAGAACACCATAGCAACCGCCTAGCAACCACCCAGAACACCATAGCAACCGCCTAGCAACGCCCTAGCAACCACCCTGAACACCATAGCAACCGCCTAGCAACCACCCAGAACACCATAGAAACCGCCTAGCAACGCCCTAGCAACCACCCAGAACACCATAGCAACTGCCTAGCAGCGCCCTAGCAACCACCCAGAACACCATAGCAATGCCCTAGCAACCACCCAAAACACCAAAGCAACCGCCTAGCAACGTCCTAGCAATGACCCAGAACACCATTGCAACTGCCTAGCAACCACCCAGAACACCATAGCATCCGCCTAGCAACGCCCTAGCAACCACCCAGAACACCATAGCAACCGCCTAGCAACGCCCTAGCAACGACGCAGAACACCATAGCAACCGCCTAGCAACCACCCAGAACACCATAGCAACCGCCTAGCAACCACCAAGAACACCATAGCACCGGCCTACCCACGCCCTTGCAACGACCCAGAACACCATAGCAACCGCCTAGGAACCACCCAGAACACCATAGCAACGCCCTAGCAACCACCAAGAACACCATAGCAACTGCCTAGCAACCACCCAAAACACCATAGCAACTGCCTAGCAACGCCCAATCAACAACTCAGAATACCATGGACACCGCCTAGCAACCACCCAGAACACCATAGCAACTGCCTAGCAACGCCCTAGCAACCACCCAGAACACCATAGCAACTGCCTAGCAACACCCTAGCAACCACCCAGAACACCATAGCAACTGCCAAGCAAAGCCCTGGCAACCACCCAGACCACCATAGCAGCTGCCTAGCAATGCCCTCGCAACCACCCAGAACACCAAAGCAACTGCCTAGCAACACCCTAGCAACCACCCAGAACACCATAGCAACTGCCAAGCAAAGCCCTGGCAACCACCCAGACCACCATAGCAACCGCCTAGCAACGTCCTCGCAACGACCCAGAACACCATAGCAATTGCCTAGCAACCACCCAGTCACCATAGCAACCGCCTAGCAAGGCCTTAGCAACCACCCAGAACACCTTAGCAACCGCCTAGCAATGCCCTAGCAACCACCCAGAACACCATAGCAACCGCCTAGCAACGCCCTAGCAACGACCCAGAACACCATAGCAACCGCCTAGCAACCACCCAGAACACCATAGCAACTGCCTAGCAACGCCCTAGCAACCACCCAGAAGACGATATCAACCGCCTAGCAACGCCCTAGCAACCAACCAGAACACCATAGCAACTGCCTAGCAAAGCCCTAGCAACCACCCAGAACACCATAGCAACCGCCTAGCAACCACCCAGAACACCATAGCAACCGCCTAGCAACGCCCTAGCAACCACATAGAACACCATATCAACCGCCTAGCACCGCCCTAGCAACCACCCAGAACACCATAGCAAATGCCTAGCAACGCCCTAGCAACCACCCAGAACACCATAGCAACTGCCTAGCAACCACCCAGAACACCATAGCAACTGCCTAGCAACGCCCTAGCAAACACCCAGGACACCAAAGCAACCGCCTAGAAATACCCTAGCAACAACCCAGAACACCAAAGAAACCACCTAGCAACCACCCAGAACACCATAGCAACTGCCTAGCAATGCCCTAGCAACCACCCAGAACACCATAGCAACTGCCTCGCAACGCCCAGCAACCACCCAGAACACCATAGCAACCGCCTAGCAACCACTCAGAACACCATAGCAACTGCCTACCAACGCCCTAGCAACCACCTAGAACCCCATAGCAACTGCCTAGCCACGCCCTTGCAGCCACCCAGAACACCATAGCAACGCCCTAGCAACCACCCAGAACACCATAGCAACGCCCTAGCAACCAACCAGAACACCATAACAACTGCCTAGCAACCCCCTACCAACCACCCAGAACACCATAGCAACCGCCTAGCAACGCCCTAGCACCCACCCAGAACACCATAGCAACGCCCTAGCAACCACCCAGAACACCATAGCAACCGCCTAGCCACGCCCTAGCAACGCCGCAGAACACCATAGCAACCGCCTAGCAACCACCCAGAACACCATAGCAACCGCCTAGCAACGCCCTAGCAACCACCCAGAACACCCTAGCAACTGCCTAGCAGCGCCCTAGCAACCACCCAGAACACCAAAGCAACCGCCTAGAAATACCCTAGCAACAACCCAGAACACCAAAGAAACCACCTAGCAACCACCCAGAACACCATAGCAACTGCCTAGCAATGCCCTAGCAACCACCCAGAACACCATAGCAACTGCCTCGCAACGCCCAGCAACCACCCAGAACACCATAGCAACCGCCTAGCAACCACTCAGAACACCATGGCAACCGCCTAGCAACCACCCAGAACACCATAGCAACTGCCTACCAACGCCCTAGCAACCACCTAGAACACCATAGCAACTGCCTAGCAACGCCCTAGCTGCCACCCAGAACACCATAGCAACGCCCTAGCAACCACCCAGAACACCATAGCAACGCCCTAGCAACCAACCAGAACACCATAACAACTGCCTAGCAACCCCCTAGCAACCACCCAGAACACCATAGCAACCGCCTAGCAACGCCCTAGCAACCACCCAGAACACCATAGCAACGCCCTAGCAACCACCCAGAACACCATAGCAACCGCCTAGCAACGCCCTAGCAACGACGCAGAACACCATAGCAACCGCCTAGCAACCACCCAGAACACCATAGCAACCGCCTAGCAACGCCCTAGCTACCACCCAGAACACCCTAGCAACCGCCTAGCAACGCCCTAGCAACCACCCAGAACACCATAGCAACTGCCTAGCAACGCCCTAGCAACCACCCAGAACACCATAGCAACCACCTAGCAACCACCCAGAACACCATAGCAACTGCCTAGCAACGCCCTAACAACCACCTAGAAGACCATAGCAACTGCCTAGCAACGCCCTGGCAACCACGCAGAACACCACAGCAACCGCCTAGCAACCACCCAGAACACCATAGCAACTGCCTAGCAACGCCCTAGCAACCACTTAGAACACCATACCAACCGCCTAGCAACCACCCAGAACACCATAGCAACCGCCTAGCAATGCCCTAGCTACCACCCAGAACACCATAGCAACCACCTTGCAACCACCCAGAACACCATAGCAACCGCCTAGCAACGCCCTAGCAACGACCCAGAACACCATAGCAACGCCCTAGCAACCACTCAGAACACCATAGCAACGCCCTAGCAACCACCCAGAACACCATAGCAACCGCCTAGCAACGCCCTAGCAATGACCCAGAACACCATAGCAACCGCCTAGCAACCACCCAGAACACCATAGCAACTGCCTAGCAACGCCCTAGCAACCACCCAAAACACCATAGCAACCGCCCAGCAACGCCCTAGCAACCACTTAGAACACCATAGCAACCGCCTAGCAACCACCCAGAACACCATAGCAACTAGCTAGCAACGCCCTAGCAACCACTTAGAACACCATAGCAACCGCCAAGCAACCACCCAGAACACCATAGCAACTGCCTAGCAACGCCCTAACAACCACCCTGAACACCATTGCAACCGCCTAGCAACCACCCAGAACACCATAGCAACCGCCTAGCAACGCCCTAGCAACCACCCAGAACACCCTAGCAACTGCCTAGCAGCGCCCTAGCAACCACCCAGAACACCATAGCAACGCCCTAGCAACCACCCAAAACACCAAAGCAACCGCCTAGCAACGTCCTAGCAACGACCCAGAACACCATTGCAACTGCCTAGCAACCACCCAGAACACCATAGCATCTGCTTAGCAACGCCCTAGCAACCACCCAGAACACCATAGCAACCGCCTAGCAATGCCCTAGCAACCACCCAGAACACCATAGCAACGCCCTAGCAACCACCCAGAACACCATAGCAACCGCCTAGCAACGCCCTAGCAACGACGCAGAACACCATAGCAACCGCCTAGCAACCACCCAGAACACCATCGCAACCACCTAGCAACGCCCTAGCAACCACCCAGAACACCATAGCAACCGCCTAGCAACGCCCTTGCAACGACCCAGAACACCATAGCAACCGCCTAGGAACCACCCAGAACACCATAGCAACCGCCTAGCAACGCCCTAGCAACCACCCAGAACACCATAGCAACCGCCTAGCAACGCCATAGCAACCACCCAGAACACCATAGCAACTGCCTAGCAACGCTCTAGCAACCCCCCAGAACACCATAACAACAGTCTAGCAACGCCCTACCAACCACCCAGAACATGATATCTACTGCATACCAGAACGCTGGCAACCATCTCCAACACTGTACTCGTAGAGCAGCAGGCACATTCAAAATTTCTGCTGGAATTTTCTAGTTATTATTATTATTCCAAGTTCTTCCGAAATCGCTCGGTTCGCTTCTTCTCCCACAATTTTCAACCGATCCCGACACATTACACGCCAAAACGTGCGGCTCGCTGGTGAGGAGTGTGCTCTGACTTTACTCAGCCATCCGACTGACAGATTTCCCACAATTCCCAAAAAACATGGACCCCTGAAACCTCGTTATAATGGAAGTCAATGAGAAAATCGGTCTTCCAAAATCGCGCGGTTAGCTACTTCTCCCACAATTTTCAACCGATCCCCACATTTATACGTCAAAACGTGCGGCTCGCTTGTGAGGAGTGTGCTATGACTTTATTCAGCGATCTGACTTACAGATTTCCCACAATTCCCAAAAAACATGGACCTCTGAAACCTTGTTATAATGGAAGTCAATGAGAAAATCGCTCTCATCTTCACCCTCTCGCCTTAAACTCATACACTCACGTAAAAACTCTTTTCCAGCTCTCAAACAAAGAGAAGCATGCCCAAACAACATTACGAACACCATAGCAACCACCCAGAACACCATAGCAACTCCCTAGCAACGCCCTAGCAAGGCCCTAGCAACCACCCCAAACACTACAGCAACTGCCTTGCAACGCCCTAGCAACCACCCAAAGCACCATAGCAACTGCCTAGCAACGCCCTAGCAACTACCCAGAACACCATAGCAACTGCCTAGCAACCACCCTGAACACCATAGCAACCGCCTAGCCACGCCCTAGCAACCACCCAGAACACCATAGTAACCGCCTAGCAACCACCCAAAACACCATTGCAACTGCCTAGCAACGCCCTAGCAACCACCCAGAACACCATAGCAACCACCTAACTACGCCCTAGCAACCACCCAGAACACCGTAGCAACTGCTTAGCAACGCCCTAACAACCACCCAGAACACCATAGCAACCGCCTAGCAACGCCCTAGCAACCACCCAGAACACCATAGCAACTGCCTAGCAACGCCCTAGCAACCAAACAGAACACCATAGCAACCGCCTAGCAACCACCCAGAACACCATAGCAACTGCCTAGCAACGCCCTAGCAACAACCCAGAACACCATAACAACCGCCTAGCAACCACCCAGAAAACCATAGCAACTGCCTAGCAACGCCGTAGCAACCACCAAGAACACCATAGCAACTGCCAAACAACCACCCAGAACACCAAAGCAACTGCCTAGCAATGCCCTAACAACCACCCAGAACACCATAGCAACTGCTGAGCAACGCCATAGCAACCACCCAGAAGACCGTAGCAACCAACTAGCAATGCCCTAGCAACCCCCCAGAACACCATAACAACAGTCTAGCAACACCCTAGCAACCACCCAGAACATGATATCTACTGCATTCCAGAACGCTGGCCACCATATCCAACACTGTACTCATACAGCAGCAGGCACATTCAAAATTTCTGCTGGAATTTTCTAGTTATTATTCCAATTTCTTTCGAAATCGCACGGTTCGCTACTTCTCCCATAATTTTCAACCGATCCCCACATTTATACGTCAAAACGTGCGGCTCGCTTGTGAGGAGTGTGCTATGACTTTACTCTGTGATCCGACTTACAGATTTCCCACAATTCCCAAAAAACATGAACCTCTGAAACCTCGTTATAATGAAAGTCAATGAGACAATCGGTCTTCCGAAATCGCACGGTTTGCTACTTCTCCCACAATTTTCACCCGATCCCCACACATTACATGTCAAAACGAGCGGCTAGCTTCTGAGGAGAGTGCTATGACTTTACTCAGTGATCCGACTTACAGATTTCCCATAATTCCCAAAAAACATGGACCTCTGAAACCTTGTTATAATGGAAGTCAATGAGAAAATCGCTCTCATCCTCACCCTCTCGCCTTGAACTCATACACTCACATAGAAACTCTCTTCCAACTCTCAAACAAAGAGAAGCAATGCCCAAATAACATTAGGAACACCATAGCAACCACCCAGAACGCCCTAGCAACCACCCAGAACACCATAGCAACTCCCTAGCAACGCCCTAGCAACCACCCAGAACACTACAGCAACTGCCTTGCAACGCCCTAGCAACCACCCAGAACACCATAGCAACTGCCTAGCAATGCCCTAGCAACCACCCAGAACAACATAGCATCTGCCTAGCAACCACCCAGAACACCAAAGCAACTGCCTAGCAACGCCCTAGCAACCACCCAGAACACCATAGGAACTGCCTAGCAATGCCCTAGCAACCACCCAGAACACCATAGCAACTTCTTAGCAACGCCCTAGCAACCAGCCAGAACACCATAGCAACCGCCTAGCAACCAGCCAGAACACCATAGCAACTGCCTAGCACCGCCCTAGCAACAACCAAAAACACCTAGCAACCGCCTAGCAACCACCCAGAACACCATAGCAACTCCCTAGCAACGCCTTAGCAACCACCCAGAACACTACAGCAACTGCCTTGCAATGCCCTAGTAACCACCCAAAACACCATAGCATCTGCCTAGCAACCACCCAGAACACCATAGCAACTGCCTAGCAACGCCCTAGTAACCACCCAGAACACCAAAGCAACCGCCTAGCAATGCCTAAGCAACAACCCAGAACACCATAGCAACCGCCGAGCAACCAACCAGAACACCATAGCAACTCCCTAGCAACGCCTTAGCAACCCCCCAGAACACCAAAGCATCAGTCTAGCAACGCGCTAGCAACCACCCAGAACACCATAGCAACTGCCTAGCAAAGCCCTGGCAACCACCCAGACCACCATAGCAGCTGCCTAGCAATGCCCTAGCAACCACCCAGAACACCAAAGCAACTGCCCAGCAACACCCTAACAACCACTCAGAACACCATAGCAACTGCCAAGCAACACCCTAGCAACCACCCAGAACACCATAGCAACTGCCTAGCAAAGCCCTGGCAACCACCCAGACCACCATAGCAGCTGCCTAGCAATGCCCTAGCAACCACCCAGAACACCAAAGCAACTGCCTAGTAACACCCTAGCAACCACCCAGAACACCATCGCAACGCCTTAGCAACCACCAAGAACACCATAGCAACTGCCTAGCAACCACCCAAAACACCATAGCAACTGCCTAGCAACGCCCAATCAACAACTCAGAATACCATGGCAACCGCCGAGCAACCACCCAGAACACCATAGCAACTGCCTAGCAACGCCCTAGCAACCACCCAGAACACCATAGCAACTGCCTAGCAACACCCTAGCAACCACCCAGAACACCATAGCAACTGACAAGCAAAGCCCTGGCAACCACCCAGACCACCATAGCAGCTGCCTAGCAATGCCCTCGCAACCACCCAGAACACCAAAGCAACTGCCTAGCAACACCCTAGCAACCACCCAGAACACCATAGCAACTGCCAAGCAAAGCCCTGGCAACCACCCAGACCACCATAGCAACCGCCTAGCAACGTCCTAGCAACGACCCAGAACACCATAGCAATTGCCTAGCAACCACCCAGTCACCATAGCAACCGCCTAGCAAGGCCTTAGCAACCACCCAGAACACCTTAGCAACCGCCTAGCAATGCCCTAGCAACCACCCAGAACACCATAGCAACCGCCTAGCAATGCACTAGCAACCACCCAGAACACCATAACAACCGCCTAGCAACCACCCAGAACACCATAGCAACTGCCTAGCAACACCCTAGCAACCACCCAGAACACCATAGCAACTACCTAGCAACGCCCTAGCAACCACCTACAACACAATAGCAACTGCCTGCTAACGCCCTAGCAACCACCCAGAACACCATAGCAACCGCCTAGCAACCACCCAGAACACCATAGCAACCGCCTAAGAACGCCCTAGCAACGACCCAGAACACCATAGCAACCGCCTAGCAACCACACAGAACACCATAGCAACTGCCTAGCAACACCCTAGTAACCACCCAGAACACCAAAGCAACCGCCTAGCAATGCCTAAGCAACAACCCAGAACACCATAGCAACCGCCGAGCAACCAACCAGAACACCATAGCAACTGCCTAGCAACGCCTTAGCAAACCCCCAGAACACCATAGCATCAGTCTAGCAACGCGCTAGCAACCACCCAGAACACCATAGCAACTGCCTAGCAAAGCCCTGGCAACCACCCAGACCACCATAGCAGCTGCCTAGCAATGCCCTAGCAACCACCCAGAACACCAAAGCAACTGCCCAGCAACACCCTAACAACCACTCAGAACACCATAGCAACTGCCAAGCAACACCCTAGCAACCACCCAGAACACCATAGCAACTGCCTAACAAAGCCCTGGCAACCACCCAGACCACCATAGCAGCTGCCTAGCAATGCCCTAGCAACCACCCAGAACACCAAAGCAACTGCCTAGTAACACCCTAGCAACCACCCAGAACACCATAGCAACTGCCTAGCAATGCCCCAGCAACCACCCAGAACACCATCGCAACGCCTTAGCAACCACCAAGAACACCATAGCAACTGCCTAGCAACCACCCAAAACACCATAGCAACTGCCTAGCAACGCCCAATCAACAACTCAGAATACCATGGCAACCGCCTAGCAACCACCCAGAACACCATAGCAACTGCCTAGCAACGCCCTAGCAACCACCCAGAACACCATAGCAACTGCCTAGCAACACCCTAGCAACCACCCAGAACACCATAGCAACTGACAAGCAAAGCCCTGGCAACCACCCAGACCACCATAGCAGCTGCCTAGCAATGCCCTCGCAACCACCCAGAACACCAAAGCAACTGCCTAGCAACACCCTAGCAACCACCCAGAACACCATAGCAACTGCCAAGCAAAGCCCTGGCAACCACCCAGACCACCATAGCAACCGCCTAGCAACGTCCTAGCAACGACCCAGAACACCATAGCAATTGCCTAGCAACCACCCAGTCACCATAGCAACCGCCTAGCAAGGCCTTAGCAACCACCCAGAACACCTTAGCAACCGCCTAGCAATGCCCTAGCAACCACCCAGAACACCATAGCAACCGCCTAGCAACGCCCTAGCAACGACCCAGAACACCATAGCAACCGCCTAGCAACCACCCAGAACACCATAGCAACTGCCTAGCAACGCCCTAGCAACCACCCAGAACACCATATCAACCGCCTAGCAACGCCCTAGCAACCACCCAGAACACCATAGCAACTGCCTAGCAACGCCCTAGCAACCACCCAGAACACCATAGCAACCGCCTAGCAACCACCCAGAACACCATAGCAACCGCCTAAGAACGCCCTAGCAACGACCCAGAACACCATAGCAACCGCCTAGCAACCACACAGAACACCATAGCAACCGCCTAGCAACGCCCTAGCAACCACCCAGAACACCATATCAACCGCCTAGCACCGCCCTAGCAACCACCCAGAACACCATAGCAAATGCCTAGCAACGCCCTAGCAACCACCCAGAACACCATAGATACTGCCTAGCAACCACCCAGAACACCATAGCAACTGCCTAGCAACGCCCTAGAAAACACCCAGAACACTAAAAGCAACCGCCTAGAAATACCCTAGCAACAACCCAGAACACCAAAGAAACCGCCTAGCAACGACCCAGAACACCAAAGCAACAGCCTAGCAATGCCCTAGCAACCACCCAGAACACCATAGCAACTGCCTCGCAACGCCCAGCAACCACCCAGAACACCATAGCAACCGCCTAGCAACGACTAAGAACACCATAGCAACTGCCTACCAACGCCCTAGCAACCACCCAGAACACCATAGCAACTGCCTAGCAACGCCCTAGCAGCCACCCAGAACACCATAGCAACGCCCTAGCAACCACCCAGAACACCATAGCAACGCCCTAGCAACCAACCAGAACACCATAACAACTGCCTAGCAACGCCCTAGCAACCACCCAGAACACCATAGCAACCGCCTAGCAACGCCCTAGCAACCACCCAGAACACCATAGCAACGCCCTAGCAACCACCCAGAACACCTTAGCAACCGCCTAGCAACGCCCTAGCAACGACGCAGAACACCATAGCAACCGCCTAGCAACCACCCAGAACACCATAGCAACCGGCTAGCAACGCCCTAGCTACCACCCAGAACACCATAGCAACCGCCTAGCAACGCCCTAGCAACCACCCAGAACACCATAGCAACTGCCTATCAACGCCCTAGCAACCACCCAGAACACCATAGCAACCACCTAGCAACCACCCAGAACACCATAGCAACCGCCTAGCAACGCCCTAACAACCACCTAGAAGACCATAGCAACTGCCTAGCAACGCCCTGGCAACCACGCAGAACACCACAGCAACCGCCTAGCAACCACCCAGAACACCATAGCATCTGCCTAGCAACGCCCTAGCAACCACTTAGAACACCATAGCAACCGCCTAGCAACCACCCAGAACACCATAGCAACCGCCTTGCAATGCCCTAGCTACCACCCAGAACGCCATAGCAACCACCTAGCAACCACCCAGAACACCATAGCAACCGCCTAGCAACGCCCTAGCAACGACCCAGATCACCATAGCAACGCCCTAGCAACCACCTAGAACACCATAGCAACCGCCTCGCAACGCCCTAGCAACGACCCAGAACACCATACCAACCGCCTAGCAACCACCCAGAACACCATAGCAACTGCCTAGCAACGCCCTACCAACCACCCAGAACACCTTAGCAACCGCCCAGCAACGCACTAGCAACCACTTTCAACACCATAGCAACCGCCTAGCAACCACCCAGAACACCACAGCAACTAGCTAGCAACGCCCTAGCAACCACTTAGAACACCATAGCAACCGCCTAGCAACCACCCAGAACACCATAGCAACCACCTAGCAATGCCCTAGCAACCACCCTGAACACCATAGCAACCGCCTAGCAACCACCCAGAACACCATAGAAACCGCCTAGCAACGCCCTAGCAACCACCCACAACACCATAGCAACTGCCTAGCAGCGCCCTAGCAACCACCCAGAACACCAAAGCAAAGCCCTAACAACCACCCAGAACACCAAAGCAACCGCCTAGCAACGTCCTAGCAATGACCCAGAACACCATTGCAACTGCCTAGCAGCCAGCCAGAACACCATAGCACCCGCCTAGCAACGCCCTAGCAACCACCCAGAACACCATAGCAACCGCCTAGCAACGCCCTAGCCACGACGCAGAACCCCATAGCAACCGCCTAGCAACCACCCAAAACACCATAGCACCCACCTACCACCGCCCTACCAACCACCCAGAACACCATAGCACCCACCTAGCAACGCCCTTGCAACGACCCAGAACACCATAGCAAACGCCTAGGAACCACCCAGAACACCATAGCAACGCCCTAGCAACCACCAAGAACACCATAGCAACTGCCTAGCAACCACCCAAAACACCATAGCAACTGCCTAGCAACGCCCAATCAACAACTCAGAATACCATGGACACCGCCTAGCAACCACCCAGAACACCATAGCAACTGCCTAGCAACGCCCTAGCAACCACCCAGAACACCATAGCAACTGCCTAGCAACACCCTAGCAACCACCCAGAACACCCTAGCAACTGCCAAGCAAACCCCTGGCAACCGCCCAGACCACCATAGCAGCTGCCTAGCAATGCCCTCGCAACCACCCAGAACACCAAAGCAACTGCCTAGCAACACCCTAGCAACCACCCAGAACACCATAGCAACTGCCAAGCAAAGCCCTGGCAACCACCCAGACCACCATAGCAACCGCCTAGCAACTTCCTCGCAACGACCCAGAACAGCATAGCAATTGCCTAGCAACCACCCAGTCACCATAGCAACCGCCTAGCAAGGCCTTAGCAACCACCCAGAACACCTTAGCAACCACCTAGCAAAGCCCTACCCACCACCCAGAACACCAAAGCAACCCCCTACCAACGCCCTAACAACGACCCAGAACACCATAGCAACCGCCTAGCAACCACCCAGAACACCATAGCAACTGCCTAGCAATGCCCTAGCAACCACCCAGAACACCATAGCACCCCCCTAGCCACGCCCTAGCAACGCCCCAGAACACCATAGCAACCTCCTAGCAACCACCCAGAACACCATAGCAACCGCCTAGCAACGCCCTAGCAACCACCCAGAACACCATATCAACCGCCTAGCACCGCCCTAGCAACCACCCAGAACACCATAGCAAATGCCTAGCAACGCCCTAGCAACCACACAGAACACCATAGATACTGCCTAGCAACCACCCAGAACACCATAGCAACTGCCTAGCAACGCCCTAGAAAACACCCAGAACACTAAAAGCAACCGCCTAGAAATACCCTAGCAACAACACAGAACACCAAAGAAACCGCCTAGCAACCACCCAGAACACCATAGCAACTGCCTAGCAATGCCCTAGCAACCACCCAGAACACCATAGCAACTGCCTCGCAACGCCCAGCAACCACCCAGAACACCATAGCAACCGCCTACCACCCCCTCAGAACACCATAGCACCTGCCCACCAACGCCCTACCAACCACCCAGAACACCATAGCAACTGCCTAGCAACGCCCTAGCAGCCACCCAGAACACCATAGCAACGCCCTAGCAACCACCCAGAACACCATAGCAACGCCCTAGCAACCAACCACAACACCATAACAACTGCCTAGCAACCCCCTAGCAACCACCCAGAACACCATAGCAACCGCCTAGCAACGCCCTAGCAACCACCCAGAACACCATAGCAACGCCCTACCAACCACCCAGAACACATTAGCAACCGCCTAGCAACGCCCTAGCAACGACGCAGAACACCATAGCAGCCGCCTACCCACCACCCAGAACACCATAGAAACCGGCTAGCAACGCCCTAGCTACCACCCAGAACACCATAGCAACCGCCTAGCAACGCCCTAGCAACCACCCAGAACAACATAGCAACTGCCTATCAACGCCCTAGCAACCACCCAGAACACCATAGCAACCACCTAGCAACCACCCAGAACACCATAGCAACCGCCTAGCAACGCCCTAACAACCACCTAGAAGACCATAGCAACTGCCTAGCAACGCCCTGGCAACCACGCAGAACACCACAGCAACCGCCTAGCAACCACCCAGAACACCATAGCATCTGCCTAGCAACGCCCTAGCAACCACTTAGAACACCATAGCAACCGCCTAGCAACCACCCAGAACACCATAGCAACCGCCTTGCAATGCCCTAGCTACCACCCAGAACACCATAGCAACCACCTAGCAACCACCCAGAACACCATAGCAACCGCCTAGCAACGCCCTAGCAACGACCCAGATCACCATAGCAACGCCCTAGCAACCACCTAGAACACCATAGCAACCGCCTAGCAACGCCCTAGCAACGACCCAGAACACCATAGCAACCGCCTAGCAACCACCCAGAACACCATAGCAACTGCCTAGCAACGCCCTAGCAACCACCCAGAACACCTTAGCAACCGCCCAGCAACGCCCTAGCAACCACTTAGAACACCATAGCAACCGCCTAGCAACCACCCAGAACACCACAGCAACTAGCTAGCAACGCCCTAGCAACCACTTAGAACACCATAGCAACCGCCTAGCAACCACCCAGAACACCATAGCAACCACCTAGCAATGCCCTAGCAACCACCCTGAACACCATAGCAACCGCCTAGCAACCACCCAGAACACCATAGCAACCGCCAAGAAACGCCCTAGCAACCACCCAGAACACCAAAGCAACTGCCTAGCAGCCCCCCAGCAACCACCCAGAACACCAGAGCAATGCCCTAGGAACCACCAAAAACACCAAAGCAACCGCCTAGCAACGTCCTAGCAACGACCCAGAACACCATTGCAACTGCCTAGCAACCACCCAGAACACCATAGCATCCGCCTAGCAACGCCCTAGCAACCACCCAGAACACCATAGCAACCGCCTAGCAACGCCCTAGCAACGACGCAGAACACCATAGCAACCGCCTAGCAACCACCCATAACACCATAGCAACCACCTAGCAACGCCCTAGCAACCACCCAGAACACCATAGCAACCACCTAGCAACGCCCTTGCAACGACCCAGAACACCATAGCAACCGCGTAGGAACCACCCAGAACACCATAGCAACGCCCTAGCAACCACCAAGAACACCATAGCAACTGCCTAGCAACCACCCAAAACACCATAGCAACTGCCTAGCAACGCCCAATCAACAACTCAGAATACCATGGACACCGCCTAGCAACCACCCAGAACACCATAGCAACTGCCTAGCAACGCCCTAGCAACCACCCAGCACACCATAGCAACTGCCTAGCAACACCCTAGCAACCACCCAGAACACCACAGCAACTGCCAAGCAAAGCCCTGGCAACCACCCAGACCACCATAGCAGCTGCCTAGCAATGCCCTCGCAACCACCCAGAACACCAAAGCAACTGCCTAGCAACACCCTAGCAACCACCCAGAACACCATAGCAACTGCCAAGCAAAGCCCTGGCAACCACCCAGACCACCATAGCAACCGCCTAGCAACGTCCTCCCAACGACCCAGAACACCATAGCAATTGCCTAGCAACCACCCAGTCACCATAGCAACCCCCTACCAAGGCCTTAGCAACCACCCAGAACACCTTAGCCTCCGCCTCGCGATGCCCTAGCCACCACCCAGACCACCATAGCAACCGTCTAGCAACGCCCTAGCAACGACCCAGAACACCATAGCAACCGCCTAGCAACCACCCAGAACACCATAGCAACTGCCTAGCAATGCCCTAGCAACCACCCAGAACACCATAGCAACCGCCTAGCAACGCCCTAGCAACGACCCAGAACACCATAGCAACCGCCAAGCAACCACCCAGAACACCATAGCAACCGCCTAGCAACGCCCTAGCAACCACATAGAACACCATATCAACCGCCTAGCACCGCCCTAGCAACCACCCAGAACACCATAGCAAATGCCTAGCAACGCCCTAGCAACCACCCAGAACACCATAGCAACTGCCTAGCAACCACCCAGAACACCATAGCAACTGCCTAGCAACGCCCTAGCAAACACCCAGAACACCAAAGCAATCGCCTAGAAATACCCTAGCAACAACCCCGAACACCAAAGAAACCGCCTAGCAACCACCCAGAACACCATAGCAACTGCCTCGCAACGCCCAGCAACCACCCAGAACACCATAGCAACCGCCTAGCAACCACTCAGAACACCATAGCAACTGCCTACCAACGCCCTAGCAACCACCTAGAACACCATAGCAACTGCCTAGCAACGCCCTAGCAGCCACCCAGAACACCATAGCAACGCCCTAGCAACCACCCAGAACACCATAGCAACGCCCTAGCAACCAACCAGAACACCATAACAACTGCCTAGCAACCCCCTAGCAACCACCCAGAACACCATAGCAACCGCCTAGCAACGCCCTAGCAACCACCCAGAACACCATAGCAACGCCCTAGCAACCACCCAGAACACCATAGCAACCGCCTAGCAACGCCCTAGCAACGACGCAGAACACCATAGCAACTGCCTAGCAACCATCCAGAACACCATAGCAACCGCCTAGCAACGCCCAAGCTACCACCAGAACACCCTAGCAACCGCCGAGCAACGCCCTAGCAACCACCCAGAACACCATAGCAACTGCCTAGCAACGCCCTAGCAACCACCCACAACACCATAGCAACCACCTAGCAACCACCCAGAACACCATAGCAACTGCCTAGCAACGCCCTAACAACCACCTAGAAGACCATAGCAACTGCCTAGCAACGCCCTGGCAACCACGCAGAACACCACAGCAACCGCCTAGCAACCACCCAGAACACCGTAGCAACTGCCTAGCAACGCCCTAGCAACCACTTAGAACACCATAGCAACCGCCTAGCAACCACCCAGAACACCATAGCAACCACCTAGCGATGCCCTAGCTACCACCAAGAACACCATAGCAACCACCAAGCAACCACCCAGAACACCATAGCAACCGCCTAGCAACGCCCTAGCAACGACCCAGAACACCATAGCAACACCCTAGCAACCACTCAGAACACCATAGCAACGCCCTAGCAACCACCCAGAACACCATAGCAACCGCCTAGCAACGCCCTAGCAACGATCCAGAACACCATAGCAACCGCCTAGCAACCACCCAGAACACCATAGCAACTGCCTACCAACCCCCTAGCAACCACCCAGAACACCATAGCAACCGCCCAGCAACGCCCTAGCAACCACTTAGAACACCATAGTAACCGCCTAGCAACCACCCAGAACACCATCGCAACTAGCTAGCAACGCCCTAGCAACCACTTAGAACACCATAGCAACCGCCTAGCAACCACCCAGAACACCATAGCAACTGCCTAGCAACGCCCTAACAACCACCCTGAACACCATAGCAACCGCCTAGCAACCACCCAGAACACCATAGCACCCGCCTAGCAACGCCCTAGCAACCACCCACAACACCCTAGCAACTGCCTAACAGCGCCCTAGCAACCACCCAGAACACCATAGCAACGCCCTAGCAACCACCCAAAACACCAAAGCAACCGCCTAGCAACGTCCTAGCAACGACCCAGAACACCATTGCAACTGCCTAGCAACCACCCAGAACACCATAGCATCCGCTTAGCAACGCCCTAGCAACCACCCAGAACACCAAAACAACCGCCTAGCAATGCCCTAGCCACCACCCAGAACACCATAGCAACGCCCTAGCAACCACCCAGAACACCATAGCAACCGCCTAGCAACGCCCTAGCAACGACTCAGAACACCATAGCAACCGCCTAGCAACCACCCAGAACACCATAGCAACCACCTAGCAACGCCCTAGCAACCACCCAGAACACCATAGCAACCGCCTAGCAACGCCCTTGCAACGACCCAGAACACCATAGCAACCGCCTAGGAACCACCCAGAACACCATAGCAACCGCCTAGCAACGCCCTAGCAACCACCCAGAACACCATAGCAACCGCCTAGCAACGCCCTTGCAACGACCCAGAACACCATAGCAACCGCCTAGGAACCACCCAGAACACCATAACAACAGTCTAGCAACACCCTAGCAACCACCCAGAACATGATATCTACTGCATTCCAGAACGCTGGCCACCATATCCAACACTGTACTCATACAGCAGCAGGCACATTCAAAATTTCTGCTGGAATTTTCTAGTTATTATTCCAATTTCTTTCGAAATCGCACGGTTCGCTACTTCTCCCATAATTTTCAACCGATCCCCACATTTATACGTCAAAACCTGCGGCTCGCTTGTGAGGAGTGTGCTATGACTTTACTCTGTGATCCGACTTACAGATTTCCCACAATTCCCAAAAAACATGAACCTCTGAAACCTCGTTATAATGGAAGTCAATGAGACAATCGGTCTTCCGAAATCGCACGGTTTGCTACTTCTCCCACAATTTTCACCCGATCCCCACACATTACATGTCAAAACGAGCGGCTCGCTTCTGAGGAGAGTGCTATGACTTTACTCAGTGATCCGACTTACAGATTTCCCACAATTCCCAAAAAACATGGACCTCTGAAACCTTGTTATAATGGAAGTCAATGAGAAAATCGCTCTCATCCTCACCCTCTCGCCTTGAACTCATACACCCACATAGAAACTCTCTTCCAACTCTCAAACAAAGAGACGCAATGCCCAAATAACATTTGGAACACCATAGCAACCACCCAGAACGCCCTAGCAACCACCCAGAACACCATAGCAACTCCCTAGCAACGCCCTAGCAACCACCCAGAACACGACAGCAACTGCCTTGCAACGCCCTAGCAACCACCCAGAACACCATAGCAACTGCCTAGCAATGCCCTAGCAACCACCCAGAACACCATAGCATCTGCCTAGCAACCACCCAGAACACCAAAGCAACTGCCTAGCAACGCCCTAGCAACCACCCAGAACACCATTGCAACTGCCTAGCAATGCCCTAACAACCACCCAGAACACCATAGCAACTTCTTAGCAACGCCCTAGCAACCAGCCAGAACACCATAGCAACCGCCTAGCAACCAGCCAGAACACAATAGCAACTGCCTAGCACCGCCCTAGCAACAACCAAAAACACCTAGCAACCGCCTAGCAACCACCCAGAACACCATAGCAACTCCCTAGCAACGCCTTAGCAACCACCCAGAACACTACAGCAACTGCCTTGCAATGCCCTAGTAACCACCCAGAACACCATAGTATCTGCCTAGCAACCACCCAGAACACCATAGCAACTGCCTAGCAACGCCCGAGTAACCACCCAGAACACCAAAGCCACCGCCTAGCAATTCCTTAGCAACAACCCAGAACACCATAGCAACCGCCTAGCAACCAACCAGAACACCATAGCAACTGCCTAGAAACGTCTTAGCAACCCCCCAGAACACCATAGCATCAGTCTAGCAACGCGCTAGCAACCACCCAGAACACCATAGCAACTGCCTAGCAAAGCCCTGGCAACCACCCAGACCACCATAGCAGCTGCCTAGCAATGCCCTAGCAACCACCCAGAACACCAAAGCAACTGCCTAGCAACACCCTAACAACCACTCAGAACACCATAGCAACTGCCTAGCAACACCCTAGCAACCACCCAGAACACCATAGCAACTGCCTAGCAACACCCTAGCAACCACCCAGAACACCATAGCAACTGCCTAGCAAAGCCCTGGCAACCACCCAGACCACCATAGCAGCTGCCTAGCAATGCCCTAGCAACCACCCAGAACACCAAAGCAACTGCCTAGTAACACCCTAGCAACCACCCAGAACACCATAGCAACTGCCTAGCAACGCCCTAGCAACCACCCAGAACACCATAGCAACGCCCTAGCAACCACCAAGAACACCATAGCAGCTGCCTAGCAACCACCCAAAACACCATAGCAACTGCCTAGCAACGCCCAATCCACAACTAAGAATACCATGGCAACCGCCTAGCAACCACCCAGAACACCATAGCAACTGCCTAGCAACGCCCTAGCAACCACCCAGAACACCATAGCAACTGCCTAGCAACACCCTAGCAACCACCCAGAACACCATAGCAACTGCCAAGCAAAGCCCTGGCAACCACCCAGACCACCATAGCAGCTGCCTAGCAATGCCCTCGCAACCACCCAGAACACCAAAGCAACTGCCTAGCAACACCCTAGCAACCACCCAGAACACCATAGCAACTGCCAAGCAAAGCCCTGGCAACCACCCAGACCACCATAGCAACCGCCTTGCAACGTCCTAGCAACGACCCAGAACACCATAGCAATTGCCTAGCAACCACCCAGTCACCATAGCAACCGCCTAGCAAGGCCTTACCAACCACCCAGAACACCTTAGCAACCGCCTAGCAATGCCCTAGCAACCACCCAGAACACCATAGCAACCGCCTAGCAACGCCCTAGCAACGACCCAGAACACCATAGCAACCGCCTAGCAACCACCCAGAACACCATAGCAACTGCCTAGCAACGCCCTAGCAACCACCCAGAACACCATATCAACCGCCTAGCAGCGCCCTTGCAACCACCCATAACACCATAGCAACTGTCTAGCAACGCCCTAGCAACCACCCAGAACACCATAGCAACCGCCTAGCAACCACCCAGAACACCATAGCAACCGCCTAGCACCGCCCTAGCAACGACCCAGAACACCATAGCAAGCGCCTAGCAACCACACAGAACACCATAGCAACCGCCTCGCAACGCCCTAGCAACCACCCAGAACACCATATCAACCGCCTAGCACCGCCCTAGCAACCACCCAGAACACCAAAGCAAATGCCTAGCAACGCCCTAGCAACCACCCAGAACACCATAGCAACTGCCTAGCAACCACCCAGAACACCATAGCAACTGCCTAGCAACGCCCTAGCAAACACCCAGAACACCAAAGCAACCGCCTAGAAATACCCTAGCAACAACCCAGAACACCATAGCAACTGCCTAGCAATGCCCTAGCAACCACCCAGAACACCATAGCAACTGCCTCGCAACGCCCAGCAACCACCCAGAACACCATAGCAACCGCCTAGCAACCACTCAGAACACCATAGCAACTGCCTACCAACGCCCTAGCAACCACCCAGAACACCATAGCAACTGCCTAGCACCGCCCTAGCAGCCACCCAGAACACCATAGCAACGCCCTAGCAACCACCCAGAACACCATAGCAACGCCCTAGCAACCAACCGGAACACCATAACAACTGCCTAGCAACGCCCTAGCAACCACCCAGAACACCATAGCAACTGCCTAGCAACGCCCTAGCAACCACCCAGAACACCATAGCAACGCCCAAGCAACCACCCAGAACACCATAGCAACCGCCTAGCAACGCCCTAGCAACGACGCAGAACACCATAGCAACCGCCTAGCAACCACCCAGAACACCATAGCACCGCCTAGCAACGCCCTAGCTACCACCCAGAACACCATAGCAACCGCCTAGCAACGCCCTAGCAACCACCCAGAACACCATAGCAACTGCCTTGCAACGCACTAGCAACCACCCAGAACACCATAGCAACCACCTAGCAACCACCCAGAACACCATAGCAACTGCCTAGCAACGTCCTAACAACGACCTAGAAGACCATAGCAACTGCCTAGCAACGCCCTGGCAACCACGCAGAACACCACAGCAACCCCCTAGCAACCACCCACGACACCATAGCAACTGCCTAGCAACGCCCTAGCCACCACTTAGAACACCATAGCAACCGCCTAGCAACCACCTAGAACACCATAGCAACCGCCTAGCAATGCCCTAGCTACCACCCAGAACACCATAGCAACCACCTAGCAACCACCCAGAACACCATAGCAACCGCCTAGCAACGCCCTAGCAACGACCCAGAACACCATAGCAACGCCCTAGCAACCACCCAGAACACCATAGCAACCGCCTAGCAACGCCCTAACAACGACCCAGAACACCATAGCAACAGCCTAGCAACCACCAAGAACACCATAGCAACTGCCTAGCAACGCCCTAGCAACCACCAAGAACACCATAGCAACCGCCCAGCAACGCCCTAGCAACCACTTAGAACACCATAGCAACCGCCTAGCAACCACCCAGAACACCATAGCAACTAGCTAGCAACGCCCAAGCAACCACTTAGAACACCATAGCAACCGTCTAACAACCACCCAGAACACCATAGCAACCGCCTAGCAACGCCCTAGCAACCACCCTGAACACCATAGCAACCGCCTAGCAACCACCCAGAACACCATAGCAACCGCCTAGCAACGCCCTAGCAACCACCCAGAACACCATAGCAACTGCCTAGCAGCGCCCTAGCAACCACCCAGAACACCATAGCAACGCCCTAGCAACCGCCCAAAACACCAAAGCAACCGCCTAGCAACGTCCTAGCAACGACCCAGAACACCATTGCAACTGCCTAGCAACCACCCAGAACACCATAGCATCCGCCTAGCAACGCCCTAGCAACCACCCAGAACACCATAGCAACCGCCTAGCAACGCCCTAGCAACCACCCAGAACACCATAGCAACGCCCTAGAAACCACCCAGAACACCATAGCAACCGCCTAGCAACGCCCTAGCAATGACGCAGAACACCATAGCAACTGCCTAGCAACCACCCAGAACACCATAGCAACCACCTAGCAACGCCCTAGCAACCACCCAGAACACCATAGCAACTGCCTAGCAACGCCCTAGCAACCACCCAGAACACCATAGCAACCGCCTAGCACCCACCCAGAAAACCATAGCAACTGCCTAGCAACGCCCTAACAACCACCTAGAACACCATAGCAACTGCCTAGCAACGCCCTGGCAACCACGCAGAACACCACAGCAACCGCCTAGCAACCACCCAGAACACCATAGCAACTGCCTAGCAACGCCCTAGCAACCACTTAGAACACCAAAGCGACCGCCTAGCAACCACCCAGAACACCATAGCAACCGCCTAGCAATGCCCTAGCTACCACCCAAAACACCATAGCAACCACCTAGCAACCACCCAGAACACCATAGCAACCGCCTAGCAACGCCCGAGCAAGCACCCAGAACACCATAGTAACTGCCTAGCAACGCCCTAGCAACCACTCAGAACACCATAGCAACGCCTTAGCAACCACCCAGAACACCATAGCAACCGCCTAGCAACACCCTTGCAACGACCCAGAACACCATAGCAACCCCCTAGGAACCACCCAGAACACCATAGCAACCGCCTAACAACGCCCTAGCAACCACCCAGAACACCATAGCAACCGCCTAGCAACGCCATAGCAACCACCCAGAACACCATAGCAACTGCCTAGCAACGCCCTAGCAACCACCCAGAACACCATAGCAACTGCCAAGCAACGCCATAGCAACCACCCTGAAGACCGTAGCAACCACCTAGCAACCACCCAAAACACCATAGCAACCGCCTAGCAACGCCCTAGCAACCACCCACAACACCATAGTAACTGCCTAGCAACGCCCTAGCAACCACTCAGAACACCATAGCAACGCCTTAGCAACCACCCAGAACACCATAGCAACCGCCTAGCAACGCCCTTGCAACGACCCAGAACACCATAGCAACCGCCTAGGAACCACCCAGAACACCATAGCAACCGCCTAGCAACGCCCTAGCAACCACCCAGAACACCATAGCAACCGCCTAGCAACGCCATAGCAACCACCCAGAACACCATAGCAACTGCCTAGCAACGCCCTAGCAACCCCCCAGAACACCATAACAACAGTCTAGCAACGCCCTACCAACCACAGAGAACATGATATCTACTGCATACCAGAACGCTGGCAACCATCTCCAACACTGTACTCGTAGAGCAGCAGGCACATTCAAAATTTCTGCTGGAATTTTCTAGTTATTATTATTATTCCAAGTTCTTCCGAAATCGCTCGGTTCGCTTCTTCTCCCACAATTTTCAACCGATCCCGACACATTACACGTAAAAACGTGCGGCTCGCTTGTGAGGAGTGTGCTATGACTTTACTCAGCCATCCGACTGACAGGTTTCCCACAATTCCCAAAAAACATGGACCCCTGAAACCTCGTTATAATGGAAGTCAATGAGAAAATCGGTCTTCCAAAATCGCGCGGTTAGCTACTTCTCCCACAATTTTCAACCGATCCCCACATTTATACGTCAAAACGTGCGGCTCGCTTGTGAGGAGTGTGCTATGACTTTATTCAGCAACTCCCTAGCAACGCCCTAGCAACGCCGTAGCAACCACCCCAAACACTACAGCAACTGCCTTGCAACGCCCTAGCAACCACCCAGAACACCATAGCAACTGCCTGGCAACGCCCTAGCAACTACCCAGAACACCATAGCAACTGCCAAGCAACCACCCAGAACACCATAGCAACTGCCTAGCAACACCCTAGCAACCACCTAAAACACCAAAGCAACCACCTAGCAATGCTCTAGCAACACCCCAGAACACCATGGCAGCCGCCTAGCAACCACCCAGAACACAATAGCAACTGCCTAGCAACGCCCTAGCAACCACCCAGAACACCATAGCAACTGCCTCGCAATGCCCAGCAACCACCCAGAACACCATAGCAACTGTTTAGCAACGCCCTAGCAACCACCCAGAACACCATAGCAACCGCCTAGCAACCGTCCAGTACACCAGCAACTGCCTAGCAACGCCCTAGCAACCACACAGAACACCATAGCAACCGCTAAGCAACGCCATAGCAACCACCTAGAACACCATAGCAACTGCCTAGCAACGCCCTAGCAACAACCCAGTACACTTAGTAACCGCCTAACAACCAACCAGAATACCATGTCAACTGCCTAGCAACGCCCTAGCAACTACCCAGAACACCATAGCAACCGCTTAGCAATGCCCTAGCAACCACCCAGAACACCATAGCAACCGCCTAGCAACCACCCAGAACACCATAGCAGCTGCCTAGCAACGCCCTAGCAACCACCCAGAACACCATAGCAACTGCCTAGCAATGCCCTAGCAGCGACCCAGAACAGCATAGGAACGCCCTAGCAACCACCAAGAACACCATAGCAACCGTCTTGAAACCACCCAAAACACCATAGCAACTGCCTAGCAACGCCCTAGCAACAACCCAGAACACCATTGCAACCGCCTAGCAACAACCCAGAACACCATAGCAACTGCCTCGCAACGCCTTAGCAACCACCCAGAACACAATAGCAACCACTAAGCAACGCCCTAACAACCACCCAGAACACCATAGCAACCGCCTAGCAACCACCCAGAACACCATAGAAACTGCCTAGCAATGCCCTAGCAACCACCCAGAACACCATTGCAACGCCCTAGCAACCACCCAGAACACCATAGCAACGCCCTAGCAACCAACCAGAACACCACAACAACCGCTTTGCAATGCCCTAGTAACCACCCACAACACCATAGCAACCGCCTAGCAACCACCCAGAACACCATAGCAACCGCCTAGCATTGCCCTAGCAACCAACCAGAACACCATAGTAACCGCCTAGCAACCACCCAAAACAGCATTGCAACTGCCTAGCAACGCCCTGGCAACCACCCAGAACACCATAGCAACCGCCTAACTACGCCATAGCAACCACCCAGAACACCGTAGCAACTGCTTAGCACCGCCCTAACAACCACCCAGAACACCATAGCAACCGCCTAGCAACGCCCTAGCAACCACCCAGAACACCATAGCAACTGCCTAGCAACGCCCTAGCAACCAAACAGAACACCATAGCAACCGCCTAGCCACGCCCTAGCAACCACCCAGAACACCATAGCAACCGCCTAGCAACCACCCAGAACACCATAGAAACCGCCTAGCAATGCCCTAGCACCCACCCAGAACACAATACCAACCACTAAGCAACGCCCTAACAACCACCCAGAACACCATAGCAACCGCCTAGCAACCACCCAGAACACCATAGAAACTGCCTAGCAATGCCCTAGCAACCACCCAGAACACCATAGCAACGCCCTAGCAACCACCAAGAACACCATAGCAACCGTCTTGAAACCACCCAAAACACCATAGCAACTGCCTAGCACCGCCCTAGCTACAACCCAGAACACCATTGCAACCGCCTAGCCACAACCCAGAACACCATAGCAACTGCCTCGCACCGCCTTAGCAACCACCCAGAACACAATAGCAACCACTAAGCAACGCCCTAACAACCACCTAGAACACCATAGCAACCGCCTAGCAACCACCCAGAACACCATAGAAACTGCCTAGCAATGCCCTAGCAACCACCCAGAACACCATAGCAACGCCCTAGCAACCACCCAGAACACCATAGCAACGCCCTAGCAACCAACCAGAACACCACAACAACCGCTTTGCAATGCCCTAGTAACCACCCACAACACCATAGCAACCGCATAGCAACCACCCAGAACACCATAGCAACCGCCTAGCATTGCCCTAGCAACCAACCAGAACACCATAGTAACCGCCTAGCAACCACCCAAAACAGCATTGCAACTGCCTAGCAACGCCCTGGCAACCACGCAGAACACCACAGCAACCGCCTAGCAACCACCCAGAACACCATAGCAACTGCCTAGCAACGCCCTAGCAACCACTTAGAACACCATAGCAACCGCCTAGCAACCACCCAGAACACCATAGCAACCGCCTAGCAATGCCCTAGCTACCACCCAAAACACCATAGCAACCACCTAGCAACCACCCAGAACACCATAGCAACCGCCTAGCAACGCCCTAGCAAGCACCCAGAACACCATAGTAACTGCCTAGCAACGCCCTAGCAACCACTCAGAACACCATAGCAACGCCTTAGCAACCACCCAGAACACCATAGCAACCGCCTAGCAACGCCCTTGCAACGACCCAGAACACCATAGCAACCGCCTAGGAACCACCCAGAACACCATAGCAACCGCCTAACAACGCCCTAGCAACCACCCAGAACACCATAGCAACCGCCTAGCAACGCCATAGCAACCACCCAGAACACCATAGCAACTGCCTAGCAACGCCCTAGCAACCACCCAGAACACCATAGCAACTGCCAAGCAACGCCATAGCAACCACCCTGAAGACCGTAGCAACCACCTAGCAACCACCCAAAACACCATAGCAACCGCCTAGCAACGCCCTAGCAACCACCCAGAACACCATAGTAACTGCCTAGCAACGCCCTAGCAACCACTCAGAACACCATAGCAACGCCTTAGCAACCACCCAGAACACCATAGCAACCGCCTAGCAACGCCCTTGCAACGACCCAGAACACCATAGCAACCGTCTAGGAACCACCCAGAACACCATAGCAACCGCCTAGCAACGCCCTAGCAACCACCCAGAACACCATAGCAACCGCCTAGCAACGCCATAGCAACCACCCAGAACACCATAGCAACTGCCTAGCAACGCCCTAGCAACCCCCCAGAACACCATAACAACAGTCTAGCAACGCCCTACCAACCACACAGAACATGATATCTACTGCATACCAGAACGCTGGCAACCATCTCCAACACTGTACTCGTAGAGCAGCAGGCACATTCAAAATTTCTGCTGGAATTTTCTAGTTATTATTATTATTCCAAGTTCTTCCGAAATCGCTCGGTTCGCTTCTTCTCCCACAATTTTCAACCGATCCCGACACATTACACGTAAAAACGTGCGGCTCGCTTGTGAGGAGTGTGCTATCACTTTACTCAGCCATCCGACTGACAGGTTTCCCACAATTCCCAAAAAACATGGACCCCTGAAACCTCGTTATAATGGAAGTCAATGAGAAAATCGGTCTTCCAAAATCGCGCGGTTAGCTACTTCTCCCACAATTTTCAACCGATCCCCACATTTATATGTCAAAACGTGCAGCTCGCTTGTGAGGAGTGTGCTATGACTTTATTCAGCAACTCCCTAGCAACGCCCTAGCAACGCCCTAGCAACCACCCCAAACACTACAGCAACTGCCTTGCAACGCCCTAGCAACCACCCAGAACACCATAGCAACTGCCTGGCAACGCCCTAGCAACTACCCAGAACACCATAGCAACTGCCTAGCAACCACCCAGAACACCATAGCAACTGCCTAGCAACACCCTAGCAACCACCTAAAACACCAAAGCAACCACCTAGCAATGCCCTAGCAACACCCCAGAACACCATGGCAGCCGCCTAGCAACCACCCAGAACACAATAGCAACTGCCTAGCAACGCCCTAGCAACCACCCAGGACACCATAGCAACTATCTGGCAATGCCCAGCAACCACCCAGAACACCATAGCAACTGTTTAGCAACGCCCTAGCAACCACCCAGAACACCATAGCAACCGCCTAGCAACCGTCCAGTACACCACAGCAACTGCCTAGCAACGCCCTAGCAACCACACAGAACACCATAGCAACCGCTAAGCAACGCCCTAGCAACCACCTAGAACACCATAGCAACTGCCTAGCAACGCCCTAGCAACAACCCAGTACACTTAGTAACGGCCTAACAACCAACCAGAATACCATGTCAACTGCCTAGCAACGCTCTAGCAACTACCCAGAACACCATAGCAACCGCTTAGCAATGCCCTAGCAACCACCCAGAACACCATAGCAACCGCCTAGCAACCACCAAGAACACCATAGCAGCTGCCTAGCAACGCCCTAGCAACCACCCAGAACACCATAGCAACTGCCTAGCAATGCCCTAGCAGCGACCCAGAACAGCATAGGAACGCCCTAGCAACCACCAAGAACACCATAGCAACCGTCTTGAAACCACCCAAAACACCATAGCAACTGCCTAGCAACGCCCTAGCAACAACCCAGAACACCATTGCAACCGCCTAGCAACAACCCAGAACACCATAGCAACTGCCTCGCAACGCCTTAGCAATCACCCAGAACACAACAGCAACCACTAAGCAACGCCCTAACAACCACCCAGAACACAATAGCAACCGCCTAGCAACCACCCAGAACACCATAGAAACTGCCTAGCAATGCCCTAGCAACCACCCAGAACACCATTGCAACGCCCTAGCAACCACCCAGAACACCATAGCAACGCCCTAGCAACCAACCAGAACACCACAACAACCGCTTTGCAATGCCCTAGTAACCACCCACAACACCATAGCAACCGCCTAGCAACCACCCAGAACACCATAGCAACCGCCTAGCATTGCCCTAGCAACCAACCAGAACACCATAGTAACCGCCTAGCAACCACCCAAAACAGCATTGCAACTGCCTAGCAACGCCCTGGCAACCACCCAGAACACCATAGCAACCGCCTAACTACGCCATAGCAACCACCCAGAACACCGTAGCAACTGCTTAGCAACGCCCTAACAACCACCCAGAACACCATAGCAACCGCCTAGCAACGCCCTAGCAACCACCCAGAACACCATAGCAACTGCCTAGCAACGCCCTAGCAACCAAACAGAACACCATAGCAACCGCCTAGCCACGCCCTAGCAACCACCCAGAACACCATAGCAACCGCCTAGCAACCACCCAGAACACCATAGCAACTGCCTAGCAACGCCCTAGCAACCACCCAGAACACAATAGCAACCACTAAGCAACGCCCTAACAACCACCCAGAACACCATAGCAACCGCCTAGCAACCACCCAGAACACCATAGAAACTGCCGAGCAATGCCCTAGCAACCACCCAGAACACCATAGCAACGCCCTAGCAACCACCAAGAACACCATAGCAACCGTCTTGAAACCACCCAAAACACCATAGCAACTGCCTAGCAACGCCCTAGCAACAACCCAGAACACCATTGCAACCGCCTAGCAAAAACCCAGAACACCATAGCAACTGCCTCGCAACGCCCTAGCAACCACCCAGAACACAATAGCAACCACTAAGCAACGCCCTAACAACCACCCAGAACACCATAGCAACCGCCTAGCAACCACCCAGAACACCATAGAAACTGCCTAGCAATGCCCTAGCAACCACCCAGAACACCATAGCAACGCCCTAGCAACCACCCAGAACACCATAGCAACGCCCTAGCAACCAACCAGAACACCACAACAACCGCTTTGCAATGCCCTAGTAACCACCCACAACACCATAGCAACCGCCTAGCAACCACCCAGAACACCATAGCAACCGCCTAGCATTGCCCTAGCAACCAACCAGAACACCATAGTAACCGCCTAGCAACCACCCAAAACAGCATTGCAACTGCCTAGCAACGCCCTGGCAACCACCCAGAACACCATAGCAACCGCCTAACTACGCCCTAGCAACCACCCAGAACACCGTAGCAACTGCTTAGCAACGCCCTAACAACCACCCAGAACACCATAGCAACCGCCTAGCAACGCCCTAGCAACCACCCAGAACACCATAGCAACCGCCTAGCAACGCCCTAGCAACCAAACAGAACACCATAGCAACCGCCTAGCCACGCCCTAGCAACCACCCAGAACACCATAGCAACCGCCTAGCAACCACCCAGAACACCATAGCAACTGCCTAGCAACGCCCTAGCAACAACCCAGAACACCATAACAACCGCCTAGCAACCACCCAGAAAACCATAGCAACTGCTTTGCAACGCCCTAGCAACGACCCAGAACACCATAGCAACCGCCTAGCCTCCACCCAGAAAACCATAGCAGCTGCCTAGCAACGCCGTAGCAACCACCAAGAACACCATAGCAACTGGCAAACAACCACCCAGAACACCAAAGCAACTGCCTAGCAATGCCCTAACAACCACCCAGAACACCATAGCAACTGCTGAGCAACGCCATAGCAACCACCCAGAAGACCGTAGCAACCAACTAGCAATGCCCTAGCAACCCCCCAGAACACCATAACAACAGTCTAGCAACACCCTAGCAACCATCCAGAACATGATATCTACTGCATTCCAGAACGCTGGCCACCATATCCAACACTGTACTCATACAGCAGCAGGCACATTCAAAATTTCTGCTGGAATTTTCTAGTTATTATTCCAATTTCTTTCGAAATCGCACGGTTCGCTACTTCTCCCATAATTTTCAACCGATCCCCACATTTATACGTCAAAACGTGCGGCTCGCTTGTGAGGAGTGTGCTATGACTTTACTCTGTGATCCGACTTACAGATTTCCCACAATTCCCAAAAAACATGAACCTCTGAAACCTCGTTATAATGGAAGTCAATGAGACAATCGGTCTTCCGAAATCGCACAGTTTGCTACTTCTCCCACAATTTTCACCCGATCCCCACACATTACATGTCAAAACGAGCAGCTCGCTTCTGAGGAGAGTGCTATGACTTTACTCAGTGATACGACTTACAGATTTCCCACAATTCCCAAAAAACATGGACCTCTGAAACCTTGTTATAATGGAAGTCAATGAGAAAATCGCTCTCATCCTCACCCTCTCGCCTTGAACTCATACACTCACATAGAAACTCTCTTCCAACTCTCAAACAAAGAGAAGCAATGCCCAAATAACATTAGGAACACCATAGCAACCACCCAGAACGCCCTAGCAACCACCCAGAACACCATAACAACTCCCTAGCAACGCCCTAGCAACCACCCAGAACACTACAGCAACTGCCTTGCACCGCCCTAGCAAGCACCGAGAACACCATAGCAACTGCCTAGCAATGCCCTAGCAACCACCCAGAACACCATAGCATCTGCCTAGCAACCACCCAGAACACCAAAGCAACTGCCTAGCAACGCCCTAGCAACCACCCAGAACACCATAGCAACTGCCTAGCAATGCCCTAGCAACCACCCAGAACACCATAGCAACTTCTTAGCAACGCCCTAGCAACCAGCCAGAACACCATACCAACCGCCTAGCAACCAGCCAGAACACCATAGCAACTGCCTAGCACCACCCTAGCAACAACCAAAAACACCTAGCAACCGCCTAGCAACCACCCAGAACACCATAGCAACTCCCTAGCAATTCCTTAGCAACCACCCAGAACACTACAGCAACAGCCTTGCAATGCCCTATTAACCATCCAGAACACAATAGCATCTTCCTAGCAACCACCCAGAACACCATAGCAACTGCCTAGCAACGCCCTAGTAACCACCCAGAACACCAAAGCAACCGCCTAGCAATGCCTTAGCAACAACCCAGAACACCATAGCAACTGCCTAGGAACCCCTTAGCCACCCCGCAGAACCCCATACCCTCAGTCTAGCAACGCGCTAGCAACCACCCAGACCACCATAGCAACTGCCTAGCAAAGCCCTGGCAACCACCCAGACCACCATAGCAGCTGCCTAGCAATGCCCTAGCAACCACCCAGAACACCAAAGCAACTGCCTAGCAACACCCTAACAACCACTCAGAACACCATAGCAACTGCCTAGCAAAACCCTAGCAACCACCCAGAACACCATAGCAACTGCCTAGCAAAGCCCTGGCAACCACCCAGACCACCATAGCCGCTGCCTAGCAATGCCCTAGCAACCACCCAGAACACCAAAGCAACTGCCTAGTAACACCCTAGCAACCACCCAGAACACCATAGCAACTGCCTAGCAACGCCCTAGCAACCACCCAGAACACCATAGCAACGCCCTAGCAACCACCAAGAACACCATAGCAACTGCCGAGCAACCACCCAAACACCATAGCAACTGCCTAGCAACGCCCAATCAACAACTCAGAATACCATGGCAACCGCCTAGCAACCACCCAGAACACCATAGCAACTGCCTAGCAACGCCCTAGCAACCACCCAGAACACCATAGCAACTGCCTAGCAACACCCTAGCAACCACCCAGAACACCATAGCAACTGACAAGCAAAGCCCTGGCAACCACCCAGACCACCATAGCAGCTGCCTAGCAATGCCCTCGCAACCACCCAGAACACCAAAGCAACTGCCTAGCAACACCCTAGCAACCACCCAGAACACATTAGCAACTGCCTAGCAACGCCTTAGCAACCACCCAGAACACCATAGCAACGCCATAGCAACCACCAAGAACACCATACCAACCGCCTAGCAACCACCCAAAACACCATAGCAACTGCCCAGCAACGCCCAAACAACACCCCAGAACACCACGGCAACCGCCTAGCAACCACCCCCAACACCACAGCAACTGCCTAGCAACGCCCAAGCAACCAAACAGAACACCATAGCAACCGCCTAGCCACGCCCTAGCAACCACCCAGAACACCATAGCAACCGCCTAGCAACCACCCAGAACACCATAGCAACCGCCTAGCATTGCCCTAGCAACCAACCAGAACACCATAGTAACCGCCTAGCAACCACCCAAAACAGCATTGCAACTGCCTAGCAACGCCCTGGCAACCACCCAGAACACCATAGCAACCGCCTAACTACGCCATAGCAACCACCCAGAACACCGTAGCAACTGCTTAGCAACGCCCTAACAACCACCCAGAACACCATAGCAACCGCCTAGCAACGCCCTAGCAACCACCCAGAACACCATAGCAACTGCCTAGCAACGCCCTAGCAACCAAACAGAACACCATAGCAACCGCCTAGCCACGCCCTAGCAACCACCCAGAACACCATAGCAACCGCCTAGCAACCACCCAGAACACCATAGCAACTGCCTAGCAACGCCCTAGCAACAACCCAGAACACCATAACAACCGCCTAGCAACCACCCAGAAAACCATAGCAACTGCTTTGCAACGCCCTAGCAACGACCCAGAACACCATAGCAACCGCCTAGCCTCCACCCAGAAAACCATAGCAGCTGCCTAGCAACGCCGTAGCAACCACCAAGAACACCATAGCAACTGGCAAACAACCACCCAGAACACCAAAGCAACTGCCTAGCAATGCCCTAACAACCACCCAGAACACCATAGCAACTGCTGAGCAACGCCATAGCAACCACCCAGAAGACCGTAGCAACCAACTAGCAATGCCCTAGCAACCCCCCAGAACACCATAACAACAGTCTAGCAACACCCTAGCAACCACCCAGAACATGATATCTACTGCATTCCAGAACGCTGGCCACCATATCCAACACTGTACTCGTACAGCAGCAGGCACATTCAAAATTTCTGCTGGAATTTTCCAGTTATTATTCCAATTTCTTTCGAAATCGCACGGTTCGCTACTTCTCCCATAATTTTCAACCGATCCCCACATTTATACGTCAAAACGTGCGGCTCGCTTGTGAGGAGTGTGCTATGACTTTACTCTGTGATCCGACTTACAGATTTCCCACAATTCCCAAAAAACATGAACCTCTGAAACCTCGTTATAATGGAAGTCAATGAGACAATCGGTCTTCCGAAATCGCACGGTTTGCTACTTCTCCCACAATTTTCACCCTGAACACCATAGCAACCGCCTAGCAACCACCCAGAACACCATAGCAACCGCCCAGCAACGCCCTAGCAACCACTTAGAACACCATAGCAACCGCCTAGCAACCACCCAGAACACCATAGCAACTAGCTAGCAACGCCCAAGCAACCACTTAGAACACCATAGCAACCGTCTAGCAACCACCCAGAACACCATAGCAACCGCCTAGCAACGCCCTAGCAACCACCCTGAACACCATAGCAACCGCCTAGCAACCACCCAGAACACCATAGCAACCGCCTAGCAACGCCCTAGCAACCACCCAGAACACCATAGCAACTGCCTAGCAGCGCCCTAGCAACCACCCAGAACACCATAGCAACGCCCTAGCAACCGCCCAAAACACCAAAGCAACCGCCTAGCAACGTCCTAGCAACGACACAGAACACCATTGCAACTGCCTAGCAACCACCCAGAACACCATAGCATCCGCCTAGCAACGCCCTAGCAACCACCCAGAACACCATAGCAACCGCCTAGCAACGCCCTAGCAACCACCCAGAACACCATAGCAACGCCCTAGAAACCACCCAGAACACCATAGCAACCGCCTAGCAACGCCCTAGCAATGACGCAGAACACCATAGCAACCGCCTAGCAACCACCCAGAACACCATAGCAACCACCTAGGAACGCCCTAACAACCACCCAGAACACCATAGCAACTGCCTAGCAACGCCCTAGCAACCACCCAGAACACCATAGCAACCGCCGAGCAACCACCCAGAAAACCATAGCAACTGCCTAGCAACGCCCTGGCAACCACGCAGAACACCACAGCAACCGCCTAGCAACCACCCGCAACACCATAGAAACTGCCTTGCAACGCCCTAGCAACCACTTAGAACACCATAGCAACCGCCTAGCAACCACCCAGAACACCATAGCAACCGCCTAGCAATGCCCTAGCTACCACCCAAAACACCATAGCAACCACCTAGCAACCACCCAGAACACCATAGCAACCGCCTAGCAACGCCCTAGCAAGCACCCAGAACACCATAGTAACTGCCTAGCAACGCCCTAGCAACCACTCAGAACACCATAGCAACGCCTTAGCAACCACCCAGAACACCATAGCAACCGCCTAGCAACGCCCTTGCAACGACCCAGAACACCATAGCAACCGCCTAGGAACCACCCAGAACACCATAGCAACCGCCTAACAACGCCCTAGCAACCACCCAGAACACCATAGCAACCGCCTAGCAACGCCATAGCAACCACCCAGAACACCATAGCAACTGCCTAGCAACGCCCTAGCAACCACCCAGAACACCATAGCAACTGCCAAGCAACGCCATAGCAACCACCCTGAAGACCGTAGCAACCACCTAGCAACCACCCAAAACACCATAGCAACCGCCTAGCAACGCCCTAGCAACCACCCAGAACACCATAGTAACTGCCTAGCAACGCCCTAGCAACCACTCAGAACACCATAGCAACGCCTTAGCAACCACCCAGAACACCATAGCAACCGCCTAGCAACGCCCTTGCAACGACCCAGAACACCATAGCAACCGCCTAGGAACCACCCAGAACACCATAGCAACCGCCTAGCAACGCCCTAGCAACCACCCAGAACACCATAGCAACCGCCTAGCAACGCCATAGCAACCACCCAGAACACCATAGCAACTGCCTAGCAACGCCCTAGCAACCCCCCAGAACACCATAACAACAGTCTAGCAACGCCCTACCAACCACACAGAACATGATATCTACTGCATACCAGAACGCTGGCAACCATCTCCAACACTGTACTCGTAGAGCAGCAGGCACATTCAAAATTTCTGCTGGAATTTTCTAGTTATTATTATTATTCCAAGTTCTTCCGAAATCGCTCGGTTCGCTTCTTCTCCCACAATTTTCAACCGATCCCGACACATTACACGTAAAAACGTGCGGCTCGCTTGTGAGGAGTGTGCTATGACTTTACTCAGCCATCCGACTGACAGGTTTCCCACAATTCCCAAAAAACATGGACCCCTGAAACCTCGTTATAATGGAAGTCAATGAGAAAATCGGTCTTCCAAAATCGCGCGGTTAGCTACTTCTCCCACAATTTTCAACCGATCCCCACATTTATACGTCAAAACGTGCAGCTCGCTTGTGAGGAGTGTGCTATGACTTTATTCAGCAACTCCCTAGCAACGCCCTAGCAACGCCCTAGCAACCACCCCAAACACTACAGCAACTGCCTTGCAACGCCCTAGCAACCACCCAGAACACCATAGCAACTGCCTGGCAACGCCCTAGCAACTACCCAGAACACCATAGCAACTGCCTAGCAACCACCCAGAACCCCATAGCGACTGCCTAGCAACACCCTAGCAACCACCTAAAACACCAAAGCAACCACCTAGAAATGCCCTAGCAACACCCCAGAACACCATGGCAGCCGCCTAGCAACCACCCAGAACACAATAGCAACTGCCTAGCAACGCCCTAGCAACCACCCAGAACACCATAGCAACTGCCTCGCAATGCCCAGCAACCACCCAGAACACCAAAGCAACTGTTTAGCAACGCCCTAGCAACCACCCAGAACACCATAGCAACCGCCTAGCAACCGTCCAGTACACCACAGCAACTGCCTAGCAACGCCCTAGCAACCACACAGAACACCATAGCAACCGCTAAGCAACGCCATAGCAACCACCTAGAACACCATAGCAACTGCCTAGCAACGCCCTAGCAACAACCCAGTACACTTAGTTACCGCCTAACAACCAACCAGAATACCATGTCAACTGCCTAGCAACGCCCTAGCAACTACCCAGAACACCATAGCAACCGCTTAGCAATGCCCTAGCAACCACCCAGAACACCATAGCAACCGCCTAGCAACCACCCAGAACACCATAGCAGCTGCCTAGCAACGCCCTAGCAACCACCCAGAACACCATAGCAACTGCCTAGCAATGCCCTAGCAGCGACCCAGAACAGCATAGGAACGCCCTAGCAACCACCAAGAACACCATAGCAACCGTCTTGAAACCACCCAAAACACCATAGCAACTGCCTAGCAACGCCCTAGCAACAACCCAGAACACCATTGCAACCGCCTAGCAACAACCCAGAACACCATAGCAACTGCCTCGCAACGCCTTAGCAACCACCCAGAACACAATAGCAACCACTAAGCAACGCCCTAACAACCACCCAGAACACCATAGCAACCGCCTAGCAACCACCCAGAACACCATAGAAACTGCCTAGCAATGCCCTAGCAACCACCCAGAACACCATAGCAACGCCCTAGCAACCACCCAGAACACCATAGCAACGCCTTAGCAACCAACCAGAACACCACAACAACCGCTTTGCAATGCCCTAGTAACCACCCACAACACCATAGCAACCGCCTAGCAACCACCCAGAACACCATAGCAACTGCCTAGCAATGCACTAGCAACCAGCCAGAACACCATAGCATCTGCCTAGCAACCACCCAGAACACCAAAGCAACTGCCTAGCAACGCCCTGGCAACCACCCAGAACACCATAGCAACCGCCTAACTACGCCATAGCAACCACCCAGAACACCGTAGCAACTGCTTAGCAAAGCCCTAACAACCACCCAGAACACCATAGCAACCGCCTAGCAACGCCCTAGCAACCACCCAGAACACCATAGCAACTGCCTAGCAACGCCCTAGCAACCAAACAGAACACCATAGCAACCGCCTAGCCACGCCCTAGCAACCACCCAGAACACCATAGCAACCGCCTAGCAACCACCCAGAACACCATAGCAACTGCCTAGCAACGCCCTAGCAACCACCCAGAACACAATAGCAACCACTAAGCAACGCCCTAACAACCACCCAGAACACCATAGCAACCGCCTAGCAACCACCCAGAACACCATAGAAACTGCCTAGCAATGCCCTAGCAACCACCCAGAACACCATAGCAACGCCCTAGCAACCACCAAGAACACCATAGCAACCGTCTTGAAACCACCCAAAACACCATAACAACTGCCAAGCAACGCCCTAGCAACAACCCAGAACACCATTGCAACCGCCTAGCAACAACCCAGAACACCATAGCAACTGCCTCGCAACGCCTTAGCAACCACCCAGAACACAATAGCAACCACTAAGCAACGCCCTAACAACCACCCAGAACACCATAGCAACCGCCTAGCAACCACCCAGAACACCATAGAAACTGCCTAGCAATGCCCTAGCAACCACCCAGAACACCATAGCAACGCCCTAGCAACCACCCAGAACACCATAGCAACGCCCTAGCAACCAACCAGAACACCACAACAACCGCTTTGCAATGCCCTAGTAACCACCCACAACACCATAGCAACCACCTAGCAACCACCCAGAACACCATAGCAACCGCCTAGCATTGCCCTAGCAACCAACCAGAACACCATAGTAACCGCCTAGCAACCCCCCAAAACAGCATTGCAACTGCCTAGCAACGCCCTGGCAACCACCCAGAACACCATAGCAACCGACTTACTACGCCATAGCAACCACCCAGAACACCGTAGCAACTGCTTAGCAACGCCCTAACAACCACCCAGAACACCATAGCAACCGCCTAGCAACGCCCTAGCAACCACCCAGAACACCATAGCAACTGCCTCGCAACGCCCTAGCAACCAAACAGAACACCATAGCAACCGCCTAGCCACGCCCTAGCAACCACCCAGAACACCATAGCAACCGCCTTGCAACCACCCAGAACACCATAGCAACTGCCTAGCAACGCCCTAGCAACAACCCAGAACACCATAACAACCCCCTACCAACCACCCAGAAAACCATAGCAACTGCTTTGCAACGCCCTAGCAACGACCCAGAACACCATAGCAACCGCCTAGCCTCCACCCAGAAAACCATAGCAACTGCCTAGCAACGCCGTAGCAACCACCAAGAACACCATAGCAACTGGCAAACAACCACCCAGAACACCAAAGCAACTGCCTAGCAATGCCCTAACAACCACCCAGAACACCATAGCAACTGCTGAGCAACGCCATAGCAACCACCCAGAAGACCGTAGCAACCAACTAGCAATGCCCTAGCAACCCCCCAGAACACCATAACAACAGTCTAGCAACACCCTAGCAACCATCCAGAACATGATATCTACTGCATTCCAGAACGCTGGCCACCATATCCAACACTGTACTCATACAGCAGCAGGCACATTCAAAATTTCTGCTGGAATTTTCTAGTTATTATTCCAATTTCTTTCGAAATCGCACGGTTCGCTACTTCTCCCATAATTTTCAACCGATCCCCACATTTATACGTCAAAACGTGCGGCTCGCTTGTGAGGAGTGTGCTATGACTTTACTCTGTGATCCGACTTACAGATTTCCCACAATTCCCAAAAAACATGAACCTCTGAAACCTCGTTATAATGGAAGTCAATGAGACAATCGGTCTTCCGAAATCGCACAGTTTGCTACTTCTCCCACAATTTTCACCCGATCCCCACACATTACATGTCAAAACGAACGGCTCGCTTCTGAGGAGAGTGCTATGACTTTACTCAGTGATACGACTTACAGATTTCCCACAATTCCCAAAAAACATGGACCTCTGAAACCTTGTTATAATGGAAGTCAATGAGAAAATCGCTCTCATCCTCACCCTCTCGCCTTGAACTCATACAATCACATAGAAACTCTCTTCCAACTCTCAAACAAAGAGAAGCAATGCCCAAATAACATTAGGAACACCATAGCAACCACCCAGAACGCCCTAGCAACCACCCAGAACACCATAGCAACTCCCTAGCAACGCCCTAGCAACCACCCAGAACACTACAGCAACTGCCTTGCAACGCCCTAGCAACCACCCAGAACACCATAGCAACTGCCTAGCAATGCACTAGCAACCACCCAGAACACCATAGCATCTGCCTAGCAACCACCCAGAACACCAAAGCAACTGCCTAGCAACGCCCTAGCAACCACCCAGAACACCAAAGCAACTGCCTAGCAATGCCATAGCAACCACCCAGAACACCATAGCAACTTCTTAGCAACGCCCTAGCAACCAGCCAGAACACCATAGCAACCGCCTAGCAACCAGCCAGAACACCATAGCAACTGCCTAGCACCGCCCTAGCAACAACCAAGAACACCTATCAACCGCCTAGCAACCACCCAGAACACCATAGCAACTCCCTAGCAATTCCTTAGCAACCACCCAGAACACTACAGCAACAGCCTTGCAATGCCCTATTAACCACCCAGAACACCATAGCATCTTCCTAGCAACCACCCAGAACACCATAGCAACTGCCTAGCAACGCCCTAGTAACCACCCAGAACACCAAAGCAACCGCCTAGCAATGCCTTAGCAACAACCCAGAACACCATAGCAACTGCCTAGCAACGCCTTAGCAACCCCCCAGAACACCATAGCATCAGTCTAGCAACGCGCTAGCAACCACCCAGAACACCATAGCAACTGCCTAGCAAAGCCCTGGCAACCACCCAGACCACCATAGCAGCTGCCTAGCAATGCCCTAGCAACCACCCAGAACACCAAAGCAACTGCCTAGCAACACCCTAACAACCACTCAGAACACCATAGCAACTGCCTAGCAAAACCCTAGCAACCACCCAGAACACCATAGCAACTGCCTAGCAAAGCCCTGGCAACCACCCAGACCACCATAGCCGCTGCCTAGCAATGCCCTAGCAACCACCCAGAACACCAAAGCAACTGCCTAGTAACACCCTAGCAACCACCCAGAACACCATAGCAACTGCCTAGCAACGCCCTAGCAACCACCCAGAACACCATAGCAACGCCCTAGCAACCACCAAGAACACCATAGCAACTGCCGAGCAACCACCCAAAACACCATAGCAACTGCCTAGCAACGCCCAATCAACAACTCAGAATACCATGGCAACCGCCTAGCAACCACCCAGAACACCATAGCAACTGCCTAGCAACGCCCTAGCAACCACCCAGAACACCATAGCAACTGCCTAGCAACACCCTAGCAACCACCCAGAACACCATAGCAACTGACAAGCAAAGCCCTGGCAACCACCCAGACCACCATCGCAGCTGCCTAGCAATGCCCTCGCAACCACCCAGAACACCAAAGCAACTGCCTAGCAACACCCTAGCAACCACCCAGAACACATTAGCAACTGCCTAGCAACGCCCTAGCAACCACCCAGAACACCATAGCAACGCCATAGCAACCACCAAGAACACCATACCAACCGCCTAGCAACCACCCAAAACACCATAGCAACTGCCTTGCAACGCCCAATCAACAACCCAGAACACCATGGCAACCGCCTAGCAACCACCCAGAACACCATAGCAACTGCCTAGCAACGCCCAAGCAACCAAACACAACACCAAAGCAACCGCCCAACCACGCCCTAGCAACCACCCAGAACCCCACCGCAACCCCCTGTCAACCACCCACAACACCATAGCAACTGCCTAGCAACGCCCTAGCAACAACCCAGAACACCATAACAACCGCCTTGCAACCACCCAGAAAACCATAGCAACTGCTTAGCAACGCCCTACCAACGGCCCAGAACACCATAGCAACCGCCTAGCCTCCACCCAGAAAACCATAGCAACTGCCTAGCAACGCCGTAGCAACCACCAAGAACACCATAGCAACTGCCAAACAACCACCCAGAACACCAAAGCAACTGCCTAGCAATGCCCTAACAACCACCCAGAACACCATAGCAACTGCTGAGCAACGCCATAGCAACCACCGGGAAGACCGTAGCAACCAACTAGCAATGCCCTAGCAACCCCCCAGAACACCATAACAACAGTCTAGCAACACCCTAACAACCACCCAGAACATGATATCTACTGCATTCCAGAACGCTGGCCACCATATCCAACACTGTACTCGTACAGCAGCAGGCACATTCAAAATTTCTGCTGGAATTTTCCAGTTATTATTCCAATTTCTTTCGAAATCGCACGGTTCGCTACTTCTCCCATAATTTTCAACCGATCCCCACATTTATACGTCAAAACGTGCGGCTCGCTTGTGAGGAGTGTGCTATGACTTTACTCTGTGATCCGACTTACAGATTTCCCACAATTCCCAAAAAACATGAACCTCTGAAACCTCGTTATAATGGAAGTCAATGAGACAATCGGTCTTCCGAAATCGCACGGTTTGCTACTTCTCCCACAATTTTCACCCTGAACACCATAGCAACCGCCTAGCAACCACCCAGAACACCATAGCAACCGCCTAGCAACGCCCCAGCAACCACCCAGAACACCATAGCAACTGCCTAGCAGCGCCCTAGCAACCACCCAGAACACCATAGCAACGCCCTAGCAACCGCCCAAAACACCAAAGCAACCGCCTAGCAACGTCCTAGCAACGACCCAGAACACAATTGCAACTGCCTAGCAACCACCCAGAACACCAAAGCATCCACCTAGCTACACCCTAACAACCACCCAGAACACCATAGCAACCGCCTAGCAACGCCCTAGCAACCACCCAGAACACCATAGCAACGCCCTAGAAACCACCCAGAACACCATAGCAACTGCCTAGCAACGCCCTAGCAATGACACAGAACACCATAGCAACCGCCTAGCAACCACCCAGAACACCATAGCAACCACCTAGCAACGCCCTAGCAACCACCCAGAACACCATAGCAACTGCCTAGCAACGCCCTAGCAACCACCCAGAACACCATAGCAACCGCCTAGCAACCACCCAGAAAACCATAGCAACTGCCTAGCAACGCCCTAACAACCACCTAGAACACCATAGCAACTGCCTAGCAACGCCCTGGCAACCACGCAGAACACCACAGCAACCGCCTAGCAACCACCCAGAACACAATAGCAACTGCCTAGCAACGCCCTAGCAATCACTTAGAACACCATAGCAACCGCCTAGCAACCACCCAGAACACCATAGCAACCGCCTAGCAATGCCCTAGCTACCACCCAAAACACCATAGCAACCAACTAGCAACCACCCAGAACACCATAGCAACCGCCTAGCAACGCCCTAGCCAGCAACCAGAACACCATAGTAACTGCCTAGCAACGCCCTAGCAACCACTCAGAACACCATAGCAACGCCTTAGCAACCACCCAGAACACCATAGCAACCGCCTAGCAACGCCCTTGCAACGACCCAGAACACCATAGCAACCGCCTAGGAACCACCCAGACCACCATAGCAACCGCCTAACAATGCCCTAGCAACCACCCAGAACACCATAGCAACCGCCTAGCAACGCCATAGCAACCACCCAGAACACCATAGCAACTGCCTAGCAACGCCCTAGCAACCACCCAGAACACCATAGCAACTGCCTAGCAACGCCATAGCAACCACCCTGAAGACCGTAGCAACCACCTAGCAACCACCCAAAACACCATAGCAACCGCCTAGCAACGCCCTAGCAACCACCCAGAACACCATAGTAACTGCCTAGCAACGCCCTAGCAACCACTCAGAACACCATAGCAATGCCTTAGCAACCACGCAGAACACCATAGCAACCGCCTAGCAACGCCCTTGCAACGACCCAGAACACCATAGCAACCGCCTAGGAACCACCCAGAACACCATAGCAACCGCCTAGCAACGCCCTAGCAACCACCCAGAACACCATAGCAACCGCCTAGCAACGCCATAGCAACCACCCAGAACACCATAGCAACTGCCTAGCAACGCCCTAGCAACCCCCCAGAACACCATAACAACAGTCTAGCAACGCCCTACCAACCACCCAGAACATGATATCTACTGCATACCAGAACGCTGGCAACCATCTCCAACACTGTACTCGTAGAGCAGCAGGCACATTCAAAATTTCTGCTGGAATTTTCTAGTTATTATTATTATTCCTAGTTCTTCCGAAATCGCTCGGTTCGCTTCTTCTCCCACAATTTTCAACCGATCCCGACACATTACACGTAAAAACGTGCGGCTCGCTTGTGAGGAGTGTGCTATGACTTTACTCAGCCATCCGACTGACAGGTTTCCCACAATTCCCAAAAAACATGGACCCCTGAAACCTCGTTATAATGGAAGTCAATGAGAAAATCGGTCTTCCAAAATCGCGCGGTTAGCTACTTCTCCCACAATTTTCAACCGATCCCCACATTTATACGTCAAAACGTGCGGCTCGCTTGTGAGGAGTGTGCTATGACTTTATTCAGCAACTCCCTAGCAACGCCCTAGCAACGCCCTAGCAACCACCCCAAACACTACAGCAACTGCCTTGCAACGCCCTAGCAACCACCCAGAACACCATAGCAACTGCCTGGCAACGCCCTAGCAACTACCCAGAACACCATAGCAACTGCCTAGCAACCACCCAGAACACCATAGCAACTGCCTAGCAACACCCAAGCAACCACCTAAAACACCAAAGCAACCACCTAGCAATGCCCTAGCAACACCCCAGAACACCATGGCAGCCGCCTAGCAACCACCCAGAACACAATAGCAACTGCCTAGCAACGCCCTAGCAACCGCCCAGTACACCACAGCAACTGCCTAGCAACGCCCAAGCAACCACACAGAACACCATAGCAACCGCTAAGCAACGCCCTAGCAACCACCTAGAACACCATAGCAACTGCCTAGCAACGCCCTAGCAACAACCCAGTACACTTAGTAACCGCCTAACAACCAACCAGAATACCATGTCAACTGCCTAGCAACGCCCTAGCAACTACCCAGAACACCATAGCAACTGCTTAGCAATGCCCAAGCAACCACCCAGAACACCATAGCAACCGCCTAGCAACCACCCAGAACACCATAGCAGCAGCTTAGCAACGCCCTAGCAACCACCCAGAACACCATAGCAACTGCCTAGCAATGCCCTAGCAGCGACCCAGAACAGCATAGGAACGCCCTAGCAACCACCAAGAACACCATAGCAACCGTCTTGAAACCACCCAAAACACCATAGCAACTGCCTAGCAACGCCCTAGCAACAACCCAGAACACCATTGCAACCGCCTAGCAACAACCCAGAACACCATAGCAACTGCCTCGCAACGCCTTAGCAACCACCCAGAACACAATAGCAACCACTAAGCAACGCCCTAACAACCACCCAGAACACCATAGCAACCGCCTAGCAACCACCCAGAACACCATAGAAACTGCCTAGCAATGCCCTAGCAACCACCCAGAACACCATAGCACCGCCCTAGCAACCACCCAGAACACCATAGCAACGCCCTAGCAACCAACCAGAACACCACAACAACCGCTTTGCAATGCCCTAGTAACCACCCACAACACCATAGCAACCGCCTAGCAACCACCCAGAACACCATAGCAACCGCCTAGCATTGCCCTAGCAACCAACCAGAACACCATAGTAACCGCCTAGCAACTACCAAAAACAGCATTGCACCTGCCTAGCAACGCCCTGGCAACCACCCAGAACACCATAACAACCGCCTAACTACGCCCTAGCAACCACCCAGAACACCGTAGCAACTGCTTAGCAACACCCTAACAACCACCCAGAACACCATAGCAACTGCCTCGCAACACCCTAGCAACCACCCAGAACACCATAGCAACCGCCTAGCCACGCCCTAGCAACCACCCAGAACACCAAAGCAACCGCCTAGCAACCACCCACAAGACCATAGCAACTGCCTAGCAACGCCCTACCAACAAGCCAAAACACCATAACAACCGCCTAGCAACCACCCAGAAAACCATAGCAACTGCTTTGCAACGCCCTAGCAACGACCCAGAACACCATAGCACCTGCCTACCCACCACACAGAAAACCATACCCCCTGCCTCCCACCGCCGTAGCAACCCCCAAGAACACCATAGCACCTCGCAAACAACCACCCAGAACACCAAAGCAACTGCCTCGCAATGCCCTAACAACCACCCAGAACACCATAGCAACTGCTGAGCAACGCCATAGCAACCACCCAGAAGACCGTAGCAACCAACTAGCAATGCCCTAGCAACCCCCCAGAACACCATAACAACAGTCTAGCAACACCCTAGCAACCATCCAGAACATGATATCTACTGCATTCCAGAACGCTGGCCACCATATCCAACACTGTACTCATACAGCAGCAGGCACATTCAAAATTTCTGCTGGAATTTTCTAGTTATTATTCCAATTTCTTTCGAAATCGCACGGTTCGCTACTTCTCCCATAATTTTCAACCGATCCCCACATTTATACGTCAAAACGTGCGGCTCGCTTGTGAGGAGTGTGCTATGACTTTACTCTGTGATCCGACTTACAGATTTCCCACAATTCCCAAAAAACATGAACCTCTGAAACCTCGTTATAATGGAAGTCAATGAGACAATCGGTCTTCCGAAATCGCACAGTTTGCTACTTCTCCCACAATTTTCACCCGATCCCCACACATTACATGTCAAAACGAGCGGCTCGCTTCTGAGGAGAGTGCTATGACTTTACTCAGTGATACGACTTACAGATTTCCCACAATTCCCAAAAAACATGGACCTCTGAAACCTTGTTATAATGGAAGTCAATGAGAAAATCGCTCTCATCCTCACCCTCTCGCCTTGAACTCATACACTCACATAGAAACTCTCTTCCAACTCTCAAACAAAGAGAAGCAATGCCCAAATAACATTAGGAACACCATAGCAACCACCCAGAACGCCCTAGCAACCACCCAGAACACCATAGCAACTCCCTAGCAACGCCCTAGCAACCACCCAGAACACTACAGCAACTGCCTTGCAACGCCCTAGCAACCACCCAGAACACCATAGCAACTGCCTAGCAATGCCCTAGCAACCACCCAGAACACCATAGCATCTGCCTAGCAACTACCCAGAACACCAAAGCAACTGCCTAGCAACGCCCTAGCAACCACCCAGAACACCATAGCAACTGCCTAGCAATGCCCTAGCAACCACCCAGAACACCATAGCAACTTCTTAGCAACGCCCTAGCAACCAGCCAGAACACCATAGCAACCGCCTAGCAACCAGCCAGAACACCATAGCAACTGCCTAGCACCGCCCTAGCAACAACCAAAAACACCTAGCAACCGCGTAGCAACCACCCAGAACACCATAGCAACTCCCTAGCAATTCCTTAGCAACCACCCAGAACACTACAGCAACTGCCTTGCAATGCCCTACTAACCACCCAGAACACCATAGCATCTTCCTAGCAACCACCCAGAACACCATAGCAACTGCCTAGCAACACCCTAGTAACCACCCAGAACACCAAAGCAACCGCCTAGCAATGCCTTAGCAACAACCCAGAACACCATAGCAACTGCCTAGCAACGCCTTAGCAACCCCCCAGAACACCATAGCATCAGTCTAGCAACGCGCTAGCAACCACCCAGAACACCATAGCAACTGCCTAGCAAAGCCCTGGCAACCACCCAGACCACCATAGCAGCTGCCTAGCAATGCCCTAGCAACCACCCAGAACACCAAAGCAACTGCCTAGCAACACCCTAACAACCACTCAGAACACCATAGCAACTGCCTAGCAACACCCTAGCAACCACCCAGAACACCATAGCAACTGCCTAGCAAAGCCCTGGCAACCACCCAGACCACCATAGCAGCTGCCTAGCAATGCCCGAGCAACCACCGAGAACACCAAAGCAACTGCCTAGTAACACCCTAGCAACCACCCAGAACACCATAGCAACTGCCTAGCAACGCCCTAGCAACCACCCAGAACACCATAGCAACGCCCTAGCAACCACCAAGAACACCATAGCAACTGCCGAGCAACCACCCAAAACACCATAGCAACTGCCTAGCAACGCTCAATCAACAACTCAGAATACCATGGCAACCGCCTAGCAACCACCCAGAACACCATAGCAACTGCCTAGCAACGCCCTAGCAACCACCCAGAACACCATAGCAACTGCCTAGCAACACCCTAGCAACCACCCAGAACACCATAGCAACTGACAAGCAAAGCCCTGGCAACTACCCAGACCACCATAGCACCTGCCTAGCAATGCCCTCGCAACCACCCAGAACACCAAAGCAACTGCCTAGCAACACCCTAGCAACCACCCAGAACACATTAGCAACTGCCTAGCAACGCCCTAGCAACCACCCAGAACACCATAGCAATGCCATAGCAACCACCAAGAACACCATAGCAACCGCCTAGCAACCACCCAAAACACCATAGCAACTGCCTAGCAACGCCCAATCAACAACCCAGAACACCATGGCAACCGCCTAGCAACCACCCAGAACACCATAGCAACTGCCTAGCAACGCCCAAGCAACCAAACAGAACACCATAGCAACCGCCTAGCCACGCCCTAGCTACCACCCAGAACACCATAGCAACCGCCTAGCAACCACCCAGAACACCATAGCAACTGCCTAGCAACGCCCTAGCAACAACCCAGAACACCATAACAACCGCCTTGCAACCACCCAGAAAACCATAGCAACTGCTTAGCAACGCCCTAGCAACGACCCAGAACACCATAGCAACCGCCTAGCCTCCACCCAGAAAACCATAGCAACTGCCTAGCAACGCCGTAGCAACCACCAAGAACACCATAGCAACTGCCAAACAACCACCCAGAACACCAAAGCAACTGCCTAGCAATGCCCTAACAACCACCCAGAACACCATAGCAACTGCTGAGCAACGCCATAGCAACCACCCAGAAGACCGTAGCAACCAACTAGCAATGCCCTAGCAACCCCCCAGAACACCATAATAACAGTCTAGCAACACCCTAGCAACCACCCAGAACATGATATCTACTGCATTCCAGAATGCTGGCCACCATATCCAACACTGTACTCGTACAGCAGCAGGCACATTCAAAATTTCTGCTGGAATTTTCCAGTTATTATTCCAATTTCTTTCGAAATCGCACGGTTCGCTACTTCTCCCATAATTTTCAACCGATCCCCACATTTATACGTCAAAACGTGCGGCTCGCTTGTGAGGAGTGTGCTATGACTTTACTCTGTGATCCGACTTACAGATTTCCCACAATTCCCAAAAAACATGAACCTCTGAAACCTCGTTATAATGGAAGTCAATGAGACAATCGGTCTTCCGAAATCGCACGGTTTGCTACTTCTCCCACAATTTTCACCCGATCCCCACACATTACATGTCAAAACGAGCGGCTCGCTTCTGAGGAGAGTGCTATGACTTTACTCAGTGATCCGACTTACAGATTTCCCACAATTCCCAAAAAACATGGACCCCTGAAACCTTGTTACAATGGAAGTCAATGAGAAAATCGCTCTCATCCTCACCCTCTCGCCTTGAACTCATACACTCACATAGAAACTCACTTCCAACTCTCAAACAAAGAGAAGCAATGCCCAAATAACATTAGGAACACCATAGCAACCACCCAGAACGCCCTAGCAACCACCCAGAACACCATAGCATCTGCCGAGCAACCACCCAGAACACCAAAGCAACTGCCTAGCAACGCCCTAGCAACCACCCAGAACACCATAGCAACAGCCTAGAAATGCCCTAGCAACCACCCAGAACACCATAGCAACTTCTTAGCAACGCCCTAGCAACCAGCCAGAACACCATAGCAACCGCCTAGCAACCAGCCAGAACACCATAGCAACTGCCTAGCACCGCCCTAGCAACAACCAAAAACACCTAGCAACCGCCTAGCAACCACCCAGAACACCATAGCAACTCCCTAGCAACGCCTTAGCAACCACCCACAACACTACACCAACTGCCTTGCAATGCCCTAGGAACCACCCAGAACACCATAGCATCTGCCTAGCAACCACCCAGAACACCACAGCAACTGCCTAGCAACGCCCTAGTAACCACCCAGAACACCAAAGTAACCGCCTAGCAATGCCTTAGCAACAACCCAGAACACCATAGCAACTGCCTAGCAACCAACCAGAACACCATAGCAACGGCCTAGCAACGCCTTAGCAACCCCCCAGAACACCATAGCATCAGTCTAGCAACGCGCTAGCAACCACCCAGAACACCATAGCAACTGCCTAGCAAAGCCCTAGCAACCACCCAGTCCACCATAGCAGCTGCCTAGCAATGCCCTAGCAACCACCCAGAACACCAAAGCAACTGCCTAGCAACACCCTAGCAACCACCCAGAACACCATAGCAACTGCCTAGCAACACCCTAGCAACCACCAAGAACACCATAGCAACTGCCTAGCAAAGCCCTGGCAACCACCCAGACCACCATAGCAGCTGCCTAGCAATGCCCTAGCAACCACCCAGAACACCAAAGCAACTGCCTAGTAACACCCTAGCAACCACCCAGAACACAATAGCAACTGCCTAGCAACGCCTTAGCAACCCCCCAGAACACCATAGCAACGCCCTAGCAACCACCAAGAACCCCATAGCAGCTGCCTAGCAACCACCCAAAACACCATAGCAACTGCCTAGCAACGCCCAATCAACAACTCAGAATACCATGGCAACCGCCTAGCAACCACCCAGAACACCATAGCAACTGCCTAGCAACGCCCTAGCAACCACCCAGAACACCATAGCAACTGCCTAGCAACACCCTAGCAACCACCCAGAACACCATAGCAACTGCCAAGCAAAGCCCTGGCAACCACCCAGACCACCATAGCAGCTGCCTGGCAATGCCCTCGCAACCACCCTGAACACCAAAGCAACCATTGAGTAACACCCTAGCAACCACCCAGAACACCAACGCAACTGCCTTACAACGCCCTGGCAACCATTCGGAACACCATAGCAAAGCCCTAGCAACCACCAAGAACACCATACCAACCGCCTAGCAACCACCCAAAACACCATAGCAACTGCCTAGCAACGCCCAATCAACAACCCAGAACACCATGGCTACCGCCTAGCAACCACCCAGAACACCATAGCAACTGCCTAGCAACGCCCTAGCAACCAAACAGAACACCATAGCAACCGCCTAGCCACGCCCTAGCAACCACCCAGAACACCATAGCAACCGCCTAGCAACCACCCAGAACACCATAGCAACTGCCTAGCAACGCCCTAGCAACAACGCAGAACACCATAACAACCGCCTTGCAACCACCCAGAAAACCATAGCAACTGCTTAGCAACGCCCTAGCAACGACCCAGAACACCATAGCAACCGCCTAGCCTCCACCCAAAAAACCATAGCAACTGCCTAGCAACGCCGTAGCAACCACCAAGAACACCATAGCAACTGCCAAACAACCACCCAGAACACCAAAGCAACTGCCTAGCAATGCCCTAACAACCACCCAGAACACCATAGCAACTGCTGAGCAACGCCATAGCAACCACCCTGAAGACCGTAGCAACCAACTAGCAATGCCCTAGCAACCCCCCAGAACACCATAACAACAGTCTAGCAACACCCTAGCAACCACCCAGAACATGATATCTACTGCATTCCAGAACGCTGGCCACCATATCCAACACTGTACTCGTACAGCAGCAGGCACATTCAAAATTTCTGCTGGAATTTTCTAGTTATTATTCCAATTTCTTTCGAAATCGCACGGTTCGCTACTTCTCCCATAATTTTCAACCGATCCCCACATTTATACGTCAAAACGTGCGGCTCGCTTGTGAGGAGTGTGCTATGACTTTACTCTGTGATCCGACTTACAGATTTCCCACAATTCCCAAAAAACATGAACCTCTGAAACCTCGTTATAATGGAAGTCAATGAGACAATCGGTCTTCCGAAATCGCACGGTTTGCTACTTCTCCCACAATTTTCACCCGATCCCCACATATTACATGTCAAAACAAGCGGCTCGCTTCTGAGGAGAGTGCTATGACTTTACTCAGTGATCTGACTTACAGATTTCCCACAATTCCCAAAAAACATGGACCTCTGAAACCTTGTTATAATGGAAGTCAATGAGAAAATCGCTCTCATCCTCACCCTCTCGCCTTGAACTCATACACTCACATAGAAACTCTCTTCCAACTCTCAAACAAAGAGAAGCAATGCCCAAATAACATTAGGAACACCATAGCAACCACCCAGAACGCCCTAGCAACCACCCAGAACACCATAGCAACTCCCTAGCAACGCCCTAGCAACCACCCAGAACACTACAGCAACTGCCTTGCAACGCCCTAGCAACCACCGAGAACACCATAGCAACTGCCTAGCAATGCCCTAGCAACCACCCAGAACACCATAGCATCTGCCTAGCAACCACCCAGAACACCAAAGCAACTGCCTAGCAACGCCCTAGCAACCACCCAGAACACCATAGCAACTGCCTAGCAATGCCCTAGCAACCACCCAGAACACCATAGCATCTGCCTAGCAACCACCCAGAACACCAAAGCAACTGCCTAGCAACGCCCTAGCAACCACCCAGAACACCATAGCAACTGCCTAGCAATGCCCTAGCAACCAGCCAGAACACCATAGCAACCGCCTAGCAACCAGCCAGAACACCATAGCAACTGCCTAGCACCGCCCTAGCAACAACCAAAAACACCTAGCAACCGCCTAGCAACCACCCAGAACACCATAGCAACTCCCTAGCAACGCCCTAGCAACCACCCAGAACACTACAGCAACTGCCTTGCAATGCCCTAGTAACCACCCAGAACACCATAGCATCTGCCTAGCAACCACACAGAACACCATAGCAACTGCCTAGCAACGCCCTAGTAACCACCCAAAACACCAAAGCAACCGCCTAGCAATGCCTTAGCAACAACCCAGAACACCATAGCAACCGCCTAGCAATCAACCAGAACACCATAGCACCTGCCTAGCAACGCCTTAGCAACCCCCCAGAACACCATAGCATCACTCTAGCAACGCGCTAGCAACCACCCAGAACACCATAGACACTGCCTAGCAACGCCCTGGCCACCACCCAGACCACCATAGCAGCTGCCTAGCCATGCCCTAGCAACCCCCCAGAACACCAAAGCAACTGCCCAGCAACACCCTAACAACCACTCAGAACTCCATAGCAACTGCCTAGCAACACCCTAGCAACCACCAAGCACACCATAGCAACTGCCTAGCAAAGCCCTGGCAACCACCCAGACCACCATAGCAGCTGCCTAGCAATGCCCTAGCAACCACCCAGAACACCAAAGCAACTGCCTAGCAACGCCCTAGCAACCACCCAGAACACCATAGCAACTGCCTAGCAACGCCCTAGCAACCACCCAGAACACCATAGCAACGCCCCAGCAACCACCAAGAACACCATAGCAGCTGCCTAGCAACCACCCAAAACACCATAGCAACTGCCTAGCAACGCCCAATCAACAACTCAGAATACCATGGCAACCGCCTAACAACCACCCAGAACACCATAGCAACTGCCTAGCAACGCCCTAGCAACCACCCAGAACACCATAGCAACTGCTCAGCAACACCCTAGCAACCACCCAGAACACCATAGCAACTGCCAAGCAAAGCCCTGGCAACCACCCAGACCACCATAGCAGCTGCCTAGCAATGCCCTCGCAACCACCCAGAACACCAAAGCAACTGCCTAGCAACACCCTAGCAACCACCAAGAACACCATACCAACCGCCTAGCAACCACCCAAAACACCATAGCAACTGCCTAGCAACGCCCAATCAACAACCCAGAACACCATGGCAACCGCCTAGCAACCACCCAGAACACCATAGCAACTGCCTAGCAATGCCCTAGCAACCACCCAGAACACCATAGCAACAGCTTCGTAACGCCCTAGCAACCACCCAGAACACCATAGCAACCGCCTAGCAACCACCTAGAACACCATAGCAACTGCCTTGCAACGCCCAGGCAACCACCCAGAACACCAAAGCAACTGCCTACGAACGCCCTACGAACCACCCACACTACCATAGCAACCCCCTAGCAACCACACAGAACACCATAGCAACCCCCTAGCCACCACCCAGAACACCATAGCAACCGCTTAGCAACGCCCCAGCAGCCACCCAGACCACCATAGCAGCTGCCTAGCAATGCCCTCGCAACCACCCAGAACACCAAAGCAACTGCCTAGCAACACCCTAGCAACCACCCAGAACACCATAGCAACTGCCTAGCAACGCCCTAGCAACCACCCAGAACACCATAGCAACGCCCTAGCAACCACCAAGAACACCATACCAACCGCCTAGCAACCACCCAAAACACCACAGCAACTGCCCAGCAACGCCCATTCAACAACCCAGACCACCATGGCAACCGCCTAGCAACCACCCAGAACACCATAGCAACTGCCTAGCAACGTCCTAGCAACCAAACAGAACACCATAGCAACCGCCTAGCCACGCCCTAGCAGCCACCCAGAACACCATAGCAACCGCCTAGCAACCACCCAGAACACCATAGCAACTGCCTAGCAACGCCCTAGCAACAACGCAGAACACCATAACAACCGCCTTGCAACCACCCAGAAAACCATAGCAACTGCTTAGCAACGCCCTAGCAACGACCCAGAACACCAGAGCAGCCGCCTAGCCTCCACCCAAAAAACCATAGCAACTGCCTAGCAACGCCGTAGCAACCACCAAGAACACCATAGCAACTGCCAAACAACCACCCAGAACACCAAAGCAACTGCCTAGCAATGCCCTAACAACCACCCAGAACACCATAGCAACTGCTGAGCAACGCCATAGCAACCACCCAGAAGACCGTAGCAACCAACTAGCAATGCCCTAGCAACCCCCCAGAACACCATAACAACAGTCTAGCAACACCCTAGCAACCACCCAGAACATGATATCTACTGCATTCCAGAACGCTGGCCACCATATCCAACACTGTACTCGTACAGCAGCAGGCACATTCAAAATTTCTGCTGGAATTTTCTAGTTATTATTCCAATTTCTTTCGAAATCGCACGGTTCGCTACTTCTCCCATAATTTTCAACCGATCCCCACATTTATACGTCAAAACGTGCGGCTCGCTTGTGAGGAGTGTGCTATGACTTTACTCTGTGATCCGACTTACAGATTTCCCACAATTCCCAAAAAACATGAACCTCTGAAACCTCGTTATAATGGAAGTCAATGAGACAATCGGTCTTCCGAAATCGCACGGTTTGCTACTTCTCCCACAATTTTCACCCGATCCCCACACATTACATGTCAAAACAAGCGGCTCGCTTCTGAGGAGAGTGCGATGACTTTACTCAGTGATCTGACTCACAGATTTCCCACAATTCCCAAAAAACATGGACCTCTGAAACCTTGTTATAATGGAAGTCAATGAGAAAATCGCTCTCATCCTCACCCTCTCGCCTTGAACTCATACACTCACATAGAAACTCTCTTCCAACTCTCAAACAAAGAGAAGCAATGCCCAAATAACATTAGGAACACCATAGCAACCACCCAGAACGCCCTAGCAACCACCCAGAACACCATAGCAACTCCCTAGCAACGCCCTAGCAACCACCCAGAACACTACAGCAACTGCCTTGCAACGCCCTAGCAACCACCCAGAACACCATAGCAACTGCCTAGCAATGCCCTAGCAACCACCCAGAACACCATAGCATCTGCCTAGCAACCACCCAGAACACCAAAGCAACTGCCTACCAACGCCCTAGCAACCACCCAGAACACCATAGCAACTGCCTAGCAATGCCCTAGCAACCACCCAGAACACCATAGCAACTTCTTAGCAACGCCCTAGCAACCAGCCAGAACACCATAGCAACCGCCTAGCAACCAGCCAGAACACCATAGCAACTGCCTAGCACCGCTCTAGCAACAACCAAAAACACCTAGCAACCGCCTAGCAACCACCCAGAACACCATAGCAACTCCCTAGCAACGCCCTAGCAACCACCCAGAACACTACAGCAACTGCCTTGCAATGCCCTAGTAACCACCCAGAACACCATAGCATCTGCCTAGCAACCACCCAGAACACCATAGCAACTGCCTAGCAACGCCCTAGTAACCACCCAAAACACCAAAGCAAACGCCTAGCAATGCCTTAGCAACAACCCAGAACACCATAGCAACCGCCTAGCAACCAACCAGAACACCATAGCACCTGCCTAGCAACGCCTTAGCAACCCCCCAGAACACCATAGCATCAGTCTAGCAACGCGCTAGCAACCACCCAGAACACCATAGCAACTGCCTAGCAAAGCCCTGGCAACCACCCAGACCACCATAGCAGCTGCCTAGCAATGCCCTAGCAACCACCCAGAACACCAAAGCAACTGCCCAGCAACACCCTAAGAACCACTCAGAACACCATAGCAACTGCCTAGCAACACCCTAGCAACCACCCAGAACACCATAGCAACTGCCTAGTAAAGCCCTGGCAACCACCCAGGCCACCATAGCAGCTGCCTAGCAATGCCCTAGCAACCACCCAGAACACCAAAGCAACTGCCTTGTAACACCCTAGCAACCACCCAGAACACCATAGCAACTGCCTAGCAACCCCCTGGGAACCACCCAGAACACCATAGCAACGCCCTAGCAACCACCAAGAACACCATAGCAACTGCCTAGCAACCACCCAAAACACCATAGCAACTGCCTAGCAACGCCCAATCAACAACTCAGAATACCATGGCAACCGCCTAGCAACCACCCGGAACACCATAGCAACTGCCCAGCAACGCCCTAGCAACCACCCAGAATACCATAGCAACTGCCTAGCAACACCCTAGCAACCACCCAGAACACCATGGCACCTGCCTAACACAGCCCTGGCAACCACCCAGACCAACATAGCAGCTGCCTAGCAATGCCCTCGCAACCACCCAGAACACCAAAGCAACTGCCTAGCAATACCCTAGCAACCACCCAGAACACCATAGCAACTGACCAGCAACGCCCTAGCAACCACCCAGAGCACCATATCAACGCCCTAGCAACCACCAAGAACACCATACCAACCGCCTAGCAACCACCCAAAACACCATAGCAACTGCCTAGCAACGCCCAATCAACAACCCAGAACACCATGGCAACCGCCTAGCAACCACCCAGAACACCATAGCAACTGCCTAGCAATGCCCTAGCAACCACCCAGAACACCATAGCAACCGCTTCGTAACGCCCTAGCAACCACCCAGAACACCATAGCAACCGCCTAGCAACCACCTAGAACACCATAGCAACTGCCTTGCAACGCCCAGGCAACCACCCAGAACACCATAGCAACTGCCTACGAACGCCCTAGGAACCACCCAGACTACCATAGCAACACCCTAGCAACCACCCAGAACACCATAGCAATGCCCTAGCAACCACCCAGAACACCATAGTAACCGCTTAGCAACGCCCCAGCAGCCACCCAGAACACCATAGCAACCGCCTAGCAACCACCCAGAACACCATAGCAACTGCCTAGCAACCACCTAGAACACCACAGCAACTGCCTAGCAACGCCCTAGCAACCACCCAGAACACCATACCAACCGCTTAGCAACGCCCTAGCAACCACCCAGAACACCATAGCAAGTGCTTAGCAGCGCCCTAGCAACCACCCAGAACACTATAGCAACCGCCTAGCAACCCCTTAGCAACCACCCAGAACACCATAGCAACCGCCTAGCAACTCCGTGGCAACCACCCAGAACACCATAGCAATCACCTAGCAACCACTCAGAACATGATTTCTACTGTGTACCAGAATGCTGGCAACCACCTCCAACACTGTAATCGTAGAGCAGCAGTCACATTCAAAATTTCTTCTGGAATTTTCTAGTTATTATTCCATACTTCAGCTAAAAATGAATGTGTAACACTGATGATAAAAAAACTGACGTACCAGCTCATTCTGAACAGCACCACAATCTTTAAACCACTGTGGACCATGGCTGGCGTTCTGGTGCTCCATCAAGGTGGCACTGTTGCATAGCCGTGGTCCACAAGGTTAACAGTTTTTGGTTTTCTGTTTTCTTAAACAGGATAAAACAGTTTAACAGTTATTAGAATAAAAACCACAAAAACCTCCACAGAACTTAAATGCATAACAGTGATAAGCCTAACCTTAAGGCTCATAGTATGGCCTAAGTCGTGAAACACTGATTGAAGTTTCCCATCACCCTTACTGACAGTTGCCACTCCTTTAGCTGACAGTGCAGTAAGGCTAAATGATCCTTCATGCCTGCTCTGAAGCGTCGGTCCTAATTTCCTCTTCTTCGGGCATTCACCAATGAGGACCTTGTCACCAGCTTCCAGGTGGCACAGTCGTTCTCGCTTCCTTTTTCTCCCAGAGAACGCTTTTTTTTTGTTGTTCCTGTGCCCTCTCAATGTTGCTTCGAACCTAAAAGATCATTACACATATATAGTATACCACAGTACATGAAAAAGCCAGTAACTTTCACAACTGTTCCAACCTTTGTATTTAGGGCTTTCACAGCCGTCAGCGTTCTCTCGTGGTCATCCCCTGGGTCACCTACTTCCATGGTGTCCTCCATGGGACATGCATTCATCACTTCAGGAAGTCTTGGGTGACGGTGGAAAAGGAGATAATATGGACTGCAGGCTGTTGATCTCTATTTTGAAAGAGTTATTGAAAGCATGACAAATTACCTTTTGAAAAATAAAAAATATCCATTGTGAAAATGAAATATTACATACAGCACAAAAAGGTATCCCACAAAAATGGTGGTTAGTGGTTTCAAAGAATCCTAACCTGTTTTGCAGTGTTGATTCCATATACAATGGCCTGCAGATGGACATCCCAGTCATTGTGCTCCTCATTTACATATTTTCTAAGGGCACGCTAAATGTTTTGATTTGTGCGCTCATCCTTGACAATAAAAGTATATAGTAAAATGAGAGTTGGGTGACTTTCAATACTTTGTTGTCCTGAAATGTTTAGTTTACATACATAAAAAAGGATGTATGCTATGATGCACTTACTTGGCCATTTGTTTGTGGGTGATAGGCACTGAATACTGCATGTTTAATGTTTACCCAAATAGCAAGCTCCTCCGCTCCGGATCTGCCGCGGATCTGCCCCGGATCAGGTGGAGCCGGGGCAGATCCGGAGCGGAGGAGCTTGCTATCTGGGTCGTGCCTCAAAGATTTTGCTGTTAAGCTGTCAGCAATTAAGGAAGATCAGTCAGTCTCACAAACTAGATAAGACAAGACACCAAAATTGAAATTAAATGTCATGAAATGTATTCTAGAAGAGGGTGGAAAATGGAATACACTGTCTAATTGTGTCCTCTAAATACATACCATATTCACAAATTCTCTCCCTTGGTCGGTAATAATTTTCCAAACCATTCCAAACAAATACAATTTATTTTCAACTGCTGTTGCTACTTCAGTTGCAGACTTGGTTTGGAGAGCCTCTGCAACAACCCACTTTGTATCAAGGTCGGTCATGGTCAGTATGTATTGATTTTTGTTGGCTGTCTCCTGCAGTAAGCCAATGAGGTCCATCCCCACCACTTCCCATCGTTCTTTAACCTGTACAGAAATTAGAAATTAATACATTATTTTCAATTCCAAATGTAAATATGACAGTGCACACTACCTTCATGGGATGCAGTGCTGGAGCTACTGTCTTGATTGGGTCGTTTAGTTGACACAGATGACAACATTTGACCTGATGTAGAGATTCATTGTTGAATTACCATAATATTATTAAAGAAGTAAGACTGATAAGATGTGAAACCTAAAGATGAAAAAAGATGGAGCTGTGCGAGAATTTGGTGTCACAAGTTCTCATAGCAAGAGAATTGTGTGACAGCCATTCAGTCAAATCCTATGAAATATTCTTTACTCAATCATTTACATCCTTGGATATAGTGGACCAGTAATACCCAGAGACCACCCTGTCTCTGGTACCGCAGAAACCGCTGTGGTTGCCTGTACCAGGGTCACCATGGCACTCCTGCAGCACAGCCTGCTTTTGTTCCTCCGACTGGACAACCATGTATAGCTTGCTCGGGCCAGTATAAAATAACTGCCCATCTATTTGGAGAAAGGATAAAACATGCTGTCTGACTTGCCTGCATGGGAAAATCAAAATATGAATACATTATGTTTTGAAACACCTGATACCTACTTCTTCACACAGTCTTTTGACCACTCCGCCACATCATGTGCTTTGTGACTCGTTGTATGTGAACTATGTATCAAGGAATGGACTTTATTCACATCGGTAATTGATTCTTGCATACTGGGTTAAGATTATTGTTATGGTGAGAAATAAAAGAGCATTAAATGAAGAAGCGAAACTGGAGATTGTTTATTTTTAAGAATTACTTTATTTGTCACATGCAAAAGTCACAAAGTAACATGGAATGAAATGTCTCCTGGTTGCTCCTATACTGACCATGTGAAATAAATATGAGAAATATAAATAAAATAAAAACTATATGTAATGTAAATAATATAATATCTTATAATAATATATCTAAATAATGTAACCAGATATGCAAAATATTTCAAAGGTGTATGTATGTGAGTCAGGTTGAGTGACGAGGGGGTGAGGGGGTCAGGTCTAATGGCCTGAGGAAGGAAGCTCCTCCCGAGTCTCTCAGTTTTGGCCATCATACTCCAAAACTGTTTTCTTGATCTCAGCTGCTGGAACAGGCAGTTGCAGGGGTAGAAGGGTCTCTAATGATCCTGGTGGCTCTGGTCTTGCACCTCCTGGTGTAGATGTCTCGCAGGGATGGCACTTAGTGTGCTGGGCACAGCTGTTACCATACCAGGAGGTGATGTTCTGGGTCAGGACATTTTCCACAGCACCGTTGTAGAAGGTCCTCAGGATCCCAGTGGAGACTCCAAACTTCCTCAGCTGCCTCAGATGGTAGAGACGCTGCCTGGCCTTCTTGGACTGAGTACTGAATGTCGAGTCCGGGTCAGATCCTCGGAGAGGGTAACACCAAGGTACAGGTTCATCTCAATAAATTAGAATATCATGGAAAGGTTTATGTATGTCAGGAATTCAATTCAAAAAGGGAAACTATTACATTATATAGATCCATTACACACAGAATGAAACATTTCATGTCTTTATTTTTGAAATGAACAACTGGAAATAGACTTTTCCACGATATCGTAATTTATTGAGACGCACCTGTGAAACTCCCTATGAGTGACAGGCAAACAGCCAGTCAAAGTTTTTTGTTGTTTATTGACAATGGGATTATACCTCCCTATCTCTCTTGCTGCCCTTTAAAAAAAAAAAAAAAACAACAACTCATGAGCTGTTGGCAGTGAGAAATTTAATTCTCTATGCAGGAAAAACCCTGACAGAACAAGAAGAAGAAGTAGTTTCTTTATTTTTATTATTTATTATTTATGATATGATATTAAATGCCACGTATAATGTCAAGTATAATGATATGATATTATTGTGATAGCAAGAACCGTTCATAGTTCTATGTTTTCCCTGATGCGAATGAAGGTGACATAGAAGCTGAGCAGCCTGTCAATCATTGTCATCCCCATGATGATGAGTTGTTTTGAAGGCGAGTACTGGTGTGTATTCACGGCAGTGTGTGGGCCCCAGTGTATACAGAGATAAGTGGAGGTAAAACTGTGTACACAGAGATTTCCGTTTGTTATTTTGGCGTTGGCTACGGATGACAGTAACCTGTTTTTTGTGCGAATAAAACATTGAGAAACCAGCAGCCGGAATCGGTTTATTACTGACGGATGCAATAACATACTAACCACTTTCCTACACATAGACCACATTAATCACAAATGATGAGTAGCACAGCAGATTATGGTTAGGTACCTTTTAAGATGAAGTGTCCCTCTGTACGTAAGATTCTTTTCTGCTCCTGTTGGCCAATCTTTAACGTTATTTTCTTCGAAGTTTTAAATTGCCGAAGGGTATCATGAAATAATGTTGTGTCAGCCATTTTTCAGAGTGTCGTAAAACATGTCCATCTCCATGCATGCGCAGAAGCAGTGCCGCTTCTGCGCATGCGCGGGGACAGATCGTGTTCCGGGTACGGATCAGGCACTGACAGTGCCCTTCTGCTAGCTATCGAACTGAGCTAGCTAGATGCAGTGCTAGCGAGCCAGTTGGCTACCAAGCTAGCAATAGTACAGCTAGCGTGCCAATGTATTTAGCTATATAGCCTACTGGCTAGCGAGCTGAAAAGGCTGCAGGTCACTTTCAATGACCGAAGTATTCTCAGAAATAATTACGCCGACAAAATAAGGCTACAGTTTGCGTACACTGTCATACTCGTCAGCGAGCTAGTTGGCTTCCTAGCGAGTGATATCAATCCACATCTCTGTGTATCAAACTGTGTCATTATTAGCACACCAATGTATTTAGGTACATGGCCAACTGGCTAGCGAGCTAAAAAGGCTACAGTTTGCTCACAATGGAATACTCGCAAGCGAGCTATTTGGCTAGCTAGCTAGCAAGATAAAGAGAGATTGAAATCTATAATGTTATAGCTAGCATGCCAAAGTATTTAACATTCTAAAGTCACTTTCACACCGGACGCGAAACAAATTTTTCGCTCGACAGATTGCATTCAAAGTAAATGTAAAGACGCGAATACTCGCGAAAACGCTTCGAATGCAATCTGTTGTACGAAAAAATCATTCTGCGTCCGGTGTGAACGCACTGTAATTTTCCTCATTTCAAGAGGACATTCACAGTAATTATCACTGGGAGTCATTAATCTCTCTTCAACGATGAAAAGCTGTAGTGCCCAGTTTAGTACTGCGGCATACCAAACCCATTGTGCATTTTGTGATGGAAACACCAAATTTGGTAGAATGATAGAATATTATACTGGGAACATTTTTAGATATGGAACCACTTTTGAATTCACCCCAAAATGGCCGCCATATTGGATTTCAAAATGATGGCTGAAAAATCGTTAATTATGAATAATTCTGGTTCTATACAAGCTAGAGACTTGATTTTAGTATCTAGATATACATATTTGAGGTCAAGGAATTTAATGGTGCTACTTAGAAGTGAATTTACCGACGTCGTTGACTTTTAAGATGGCGGCATCCAAAAATCTAATGGGTGACAGATCCACTGCTTGATCTTGCCTGCCTCAAAATCCATTGGTTCCTCATCTCTTGCAGTTTCTCTTGTGTTGCATCTGTCATATGCATGGTTCTGAAGTTTGTGTAGGGCAGCAGCGGTTACCTTGTGGGCATATCTTTTACGAGTGACGTGAGCTGCAAGCAAGAAGGAGTCTGCTGTGCCAGCTGTTGCTATTTCTGCCTGAACTAATGCCTGTGTCCAACCACTGTCTTGCAGCCAGTCTCCTGCTGTCTTCCAAGCGGCCATCTCTGTGTGTAAACCTCCCAGCATGACCACAAATAGATCTTTACCGTGTGTATCTTGCCAGTTCCACAGCACCTGCTTGGCAATCGCATACAGCGTTTGGTCCAGGGTGACAACAGGTACCTGTTCAGGGTTTAGCTCATTGGTTGCTGCTTTGACCACATCCATGGCATGACGGATCATTGCCACTGAGTGGCCTTGATCATGGAAGAGGGGAAGTAAGGCAGTGGGTGTGACTGTGTTTTTGCTGCCCTAACACGGTTGTATAGGGATGTCAAACATTTCTTGTGGTACTTAGCCTCTCTTGCCACCATGTCCCCAGCACTCAGTTGGGCTAACAGACTGGTATCCTCAAGAATCTCGGCAGCCTTGCGAACATGTTAATCCAGTTCCAGTGTCGCTACTTGATGAAACTCTGAACCAAGCTGTTGGTAGCAGAAGAAGCACACATGTTCTTGTATGCTGTCAACACAAGGTGCATTAGATCTAGTTCGCTTGTGCTCATCTGTGCTTGTACTGGGGTCAGGGCTTTCCTCAGAAAGATGTCTCTTCTGTACCCTCTGTAGCTTGGTAGTGTTATACTTCACCCTGCATGACTTGTGCCACTTGGCTTGGTGAGCAGCCAGAGTGGCGGCTATCTCTTGGCCTCCATCCAGTTGTTGTAAGTCCACGTTGTGTGGCAGCTCCCCTAGTTTACTTAATTTTGACAGATTGTCTTCAAACGTCTTGTATCCAGCTCCTGTATCTTTTCTTTTCGTTACTGCAGGGCACTGTAATGACTCCCCTGTATCAGCTTGACACAGAACACAGAGTTTCCAGTCCAGTGGCATCTTTGGCGTGGAAGTTAGAGGCTTGGAAACATCAATTAGCTTGAACTGTTTCGACAATATTGAAGTGTATTTATGATGGCTAGAAGCTGAGAAAGTGACGAGGCAGCAGTTGGTCTTATGTTTCCAGAAACGGTTGTGGTTATAGGGCCACTGCAGAAATGAGTGAGAAATGAGAAATGAGTATGCAGAAGCATACTCTCACACTGAAAAATGTAGAAAAATGTAACCTTCAACTCAAGTAAATTTTAAGGAGAAAAAAATAATCCCTGACTAAAAAATAAATATTTTTCATAAAATTACCTGTTGCACAATTATTGAAACCCCTAACAATTCCTAGGAATTATATGTAATTGAAGTATTTCTGTCACTTCTACAGTAGTTTACAAAGTTGATCAGAGTATCTAGGAACATTTAATTAGTAATTCATCACTTTTTGTTTGCCTGGGGTATAAATATGATGTGACACAGAAGCCATTTCTCTTATCCACTCTTCAACATGGGAAAGACAAAGGAACACACCATTCAAGTAAGGCAGATGTGTGTCGAACTTCACAAATCAGGCAATGGCTACAATAAAATAGCCACTCGCCTGCACCTGCCCAAATCTACTGTCAGAGGAATCATTAAGAAGTTTCAAACAACTGGAACAGTGGTAAATAAGCCTGGACGAGGACGCAAGGTTATTTTGCTACCACGCACCATGAGGAGGATGGTAAGAGAAATAAAAAGTTCTCCAAAGTTCACTGTTATAGAATTGCAACAAATGGTAGCATCTTGGGGTCACAAAGTCTCCAAAACAACCATCAGGTGCTATCTACATGCCATCAAGCTGTTTGGGAGGCATGCACGGAAAAAACCTTATCTCACTCTCAATCATAAACGCAAACGTCTGGAGTTTGCTAAGCGGTACTGGGACTTCAACTGGGGCCATGTGCTTTGGTCAGATGAGACCAAGATAGAGCTTTTTGGCAACAAACACTCTAAGTGGGTCTTGCGGAACACAAAAGATAAGTATGCAGAAAAGCACCTCATGCCCACTGTGAAGTATAGGGGAGGATCGGTGATTCTGTGGGCCTGTTTCTCTTCCAGAGGCCCTGGGAACCTTACCAGGACATTTTAAATCAAAATCTGGTGGCCGCTGCCGAAAGCTGAAGATGGGTCGTCACTGGGTCTTTCAGCAAGATAATGACCCTAAAAATGTGGTCAAATCTACACAGAAATGGCTCACCAGACACAGAATCAAGCTCTTCCCATGGCCATCTCAGTCCCCAGACCTCAACCCCATTGAAAACCTGTGGAGTGAGCTGAAGAGGAGAGTGCAGAGGAGAGGACCCAGGTCGCTGGATGATTTAGAGAGATTGTGCAAAGAGGAATGGTCAAAGATTGCTCTTTATGTATTCTCCCATCTTGTGAAACATTATAGGAGAAGATTAGGTGCTGTTTTGTTGGCAAAAGGGGGTTGTGCAAAGTATTAATATCAGGGGTGCTAATAATTGTGGCACTCATGATTTGATGTAAAACAATTATTTCTGAATGTGGGATTTTTTCTTCTTCAATATTGGGTTCCCCGCTCTCTTTTTGCGGCTTTGCATCTTTTCATGTTCATAAGGGGGACAAGACACTAGCTGGCCTAACATAATTTTACATGTTTTTTTTAGCTCAGTGCTGAGGCGAAACCACTTTGCTTGGATGCTGAAATTTCTATGTATTGTCTATGTGCTGGTTGTGAACGCTGTTCTGCACCACACTGGTCTTTCCACAAAGGCCAAGGATGATTAGGTTGACAGGCCTGTAACTGTTCCATCCCTGTCAGTCATTTACTCATCCCTTCTGTCACGATATGACTCTGATGGGCACAAAAACACCCACTCTACTACTACTACTACTACTACTAGTACTACTACTACCATTGAACATGTATCAGTGGCTGTAGCATTATTTAGAGGACCAATGATGTCTTGAGATCCAACAAAGGAGCAAGTGAACCCACTTAGAAGTAGCACCATTAAATTCCTTGACCTCAAATATGTATATCTAGATACTAAAATCAAGTCTCTAGCTTGTATAGAACCAGAATTATTCATAATTTAAGATTTTTCAGCTGCCAAATTTGGCGCTTCCATCACTAAGGGGTCTATTCTCCCATTAGCGCGTAAGTCCTTTTTTACGCGCTTCGAGTTAAAGGAGCTGTGTCACGGTGTAATGCGCAGGCTCAGGAGGTGACATACAAATCAGATAAACAGACCGGCTTTCACACGTGCGGAGACTCGTAGGATACAGAGCTTGCAGAATGTGAATCTCTCGGGACAAAATACAGACTGCATAAGACTAGGAATGACTTCAATTGCTGGTGCAAGCGCGCCACTTTCGGTAAGTATCTGATTTCTATGCGAATGATCTTGTTTTCAAACATATTTGTCGGCCGGGGAAAGAAATTCGAGCGCCTTCATGTAGCACTGCCGTCTGCTTTCTATACAGCAAGAAAAAAACACAGACGAACTCGATCAGCCGAACGAGGATTTTTGCTGACTTTTTCTCTCTTCTCTGTGCTCCTGATAAAGCTTCCTGGAGACAAGAGTTTACGGCCGCTGCCGTACCGATTCCCTCCTCGAGAGGACATCCTTCGAGAGGACGCTAAAACCTCTAGTTCTTCGACTTATACCGGACAAAAAATACCCAAAACAAAAGCCTTATGTTCAAGGAACTAAAATATATTTATTTATACAAGAAATTGAAGAATGTAGAGCGCCGATGGAAACGGATTTTTGGAGGATAAGTCACGATCGCCTTGATTTTGATTTCTTGTTAGGATGAACAGTTTTCAAAGTTCTGAGCATGCGCAGTTCACGTGACTCAACTCCTTTAAGCGCTTTTGAGTTACGCGTATTCTCCCCTACGCGCTTCGATCACGCCCACAGCGCTTAACTTCAGAATGTAGGCGGCCTTATGAAAGAGGTGTGACTGATCCAAAAGAGAGGCAGACTCTGTACAAAGCTAATTGATTATGGCTATCAGGAAAACATGGAAAAAGGATTTTCTAATTAACCATAAAAATAAACGCAAACCAGACTTTAAATTTGAATATCGTCGACCTGCTATTAAAACCTCGTATCTCCAAACTGATAAGAAACGAAAACTCGTGTGTCCACTATTCTTACAAGCAAAATTGAACATATTTTATTTTAAACTATATTTATCCATTTATATTATTTTATTATTATTATCATTATTATTTATTTTTTTTATTTCATATATATATATTTTTTTTTTTTTTCCTGTGAAGTTTGTCACTGTGAAGATACGAGGTTTTATATGCCGCTGTAATAGTAGGCCTATGTATGTCCGTAATGAGGTAATTCAGACATCTTTTTTTTTTTATCCCCCGCCGCGCGATTAGCGCGAAGCGGGGGATATAGCATTGGGCTCCGTCCGTACGGACACATAAAATTGCGGCGGCGGGGGATATGTTAGTGACAAACACTTGTTATTTCTTACTCTAGCCACCGTGGCATTAAAGCTATGCAAACAAACAAATTGCCGCGATAATGAAATAATAAATAAAGAATTTAGCGCTTCTCAATCAGCGCAATCAGATCATTGAAAATGTGCCCCTCCTACACCAGCCTGTTTGTTCCGCGGAAGACAGGGAAGAAGACAAAGGGAACATTCTAGTCACACAAAGACAATCAAAGACAGTTTATATGATCTAGTTTAGAAATTGCGCACTTGAAAACTACTCCGATTTCAGGTTTGCAACTAAAGGACATGGAAACGCTTTAACAAGGATTCTTTCCCCGCCCCGAAACCGCCTCAGCAATGACGGAATTCCATAGGCCTATCCATAGCCTATTATCCTATTTGATTTGAGCGACACGTTCCCTTGAACTTGTGCCTTATACTTTATTATAATCAATTATCCCATTTCCTGATAATGATTCTTCCCATGTCGGCCATTCTTTAAAGGCTAAAATAGATCAACAAATGGATAGTGCTTTGATATTTGCCAGGGTAGGGCTCAATCTAGAGTAGCCTATTTAATAATATCTTTATTCACACATTAAATTACACAGTATTACCAATGGTTAAAAAATTACTAGGACTCGAGTTAGTTAATACAGATATCCTCAATTAGAAAATAAATCCCCTCACTCGTGAGAATATCACAACTTTTTAGATTATCACGAACATGTAGGGCAGTCGCATTTGTTAATAGAACATGCAAGACAATGATGGCAACGTCGAGCCAAAGCCGAAAACCAAATTTCACAGATGTTGGTGTTTTATGGCAAGGAGCAATGAAGGCTGATCCGAGGAATTAAGCTGCGAATCGTCTTGGATGTGGCTTCGGTGGGGAGATGTAAGCGCAGTATCCCCGATTTAATGCATAAATGGAGAGATCTGCGGGGCGCTGTAAAAGCCAGGTTCTCTGCATACCGGAGAAGTGTACATGCAACAGGTGGTGGGCAACCATCATCCCTGTGCATTTCACTGCACAGGAAGAGGGGATGGCATCCACTCTTTCTGCAGTGGAAGTGCATGGAGAAGAACTTGAAGCGCCAATGAACTGCGTCAGACACCTTGACACAGATGCCTGTGATATTTGTATGACTTCACCAGCCACTCTCTGAAACGACCCAGATGCCAGGAGCGACAGCGCAGTTCTGACGTTGATGACCACGGGTATGTTTTGTGGATAATTGCTGCAGCTGGATAGCTGTTCATCCAGAAGTCGGCAAAGATAGATGATTGCCTCATGCACGGTCCAAGCGAAAGCGCTGGATGCACTCGATATTTGTTTGTCCCAGGATGTCCAAACGAAGCCGATATATGCGTGTTCGTCTTCGAGCTCGGCGCGCTCCTCTTACTCTTTCCCAATCACGCAAGAGTGCAAACAAATGCAGGACTGGCATTTTGGCTTTAGATTTTGAGGGCATGGTAGAATTATGGTCTTATGTATACTCGTATTAATTAATTGTTTTGCGTCTGTAATTTAACTGATTGGAGAAGAGGCTGATGCGTAATATCATGTGATGATTTAGTTTGATAAATTATCATGCCTTTGAGAAATATAGTTTAAAAATAAGGAAGAACAATCGAATATTAAATGTCTCAACCTTTACCATGTTAAATAAAATAAAAGTAATGTTAAAATTCGGCCTATAACCGACATCAAACGCAATATTCAATTTCGCCTAATGTTGGCGCTTGACCTTAATACAGCCCTCAAAAGCGCTTAACAGAAAAAGCGCGTAAGCCAGGGGGAGAATACGCGTAAGTGTTATTTTCATGAGAAACGCCCGGAAACGCCCCGATTTTGGCCTTGCTCCGCCCCAAGCACGTAACTGCCTTTAAGGCGCGTAATGCATAGACTTAAGTCGAGGGGAGAATACGCATAGGCTGAAAAGCGCGTAGCTACGCGCTTTTTTCGACTTAAGCGCATGGGAGAATAGACCCCTAAATGCACAATTCTTATAAAATTTTTGCTATGCCGCTGCACTAAGTTTTCTTCACATTGGATGTTGGGAACAATGTGGACTATGGAAGTGTGATTTTAGGGGACTTTTTTCTTGGTCTTTGAAATTGCGATGCATCAACGGTACAGAAAAAAAATTCAGCCTGCGAAAAGGACACCATAAACACTTGACAAACAAAAAAGGCTGAAAATGGTTGTTATTATTATTAGTCTTTCCACAAATTTTGATATAATTTTCGGTTTTTACTGCTGATGTTCAACTCTTCGTTTTTTGACAATTTCAGCAATGTTCTTTTGTGCATTGTTCTGTAAACTAGTCTCATGTTTGCAGGATCTTTAAACAGCACTTTTTAAATGCCCCAAGAAACAATACTGTCCTCAAATACCATACATGACTCCACAATCCTAATCATATTTCATGTGACATCATGAGCAGGTGAGATATAAAATTCCATTTACAATACACAGTACTGTAAAAAAAAAAAAAAAAAGTATTTGCCTTTTCCCCTTCCCGATATCTTATTCTTTTGCATATTTTTACACTTCAGTGTTTCAGATCATCAAACACATTTAATATTAGACAAAGATAACCAGAGTAAATACAAAATGCATTTTTAAAAATGATAATTTCATTTATTAAGGGAAAAAAGTTATCCAAACCTACCTGGCCAACTGTCAACTATAATTCATGTATGTGAACAATACAATGGCATAAACACTCATATGTTGCACTACCATCAGTTTTAGAGCATTTTGACTTCACAAGCATATATGAAATATGCAGTTTACATATGAACCTTGACCTCCTGACCCCTAAGGTAGGTCTGATGATCTGTACCTACATATCATTCATGAATAAGTTTAATTCAGGCCCAACAAACTTTGTTTGCATTGAAGAGTTACGGGAATAAACAACAAGAACAAGACATATGTTTTCAACTGCAAACTGGGACAAATAAGCCTATTGCTGAAACATGGTATTCATATTAAGTAGTCCTGTGACCTCGAGCCTAATGTGAACCCATTAAGCCTTGAGCCTCTGGCTTGAAAATGACATGTTTAAAATGAAATGACTATATCTCTGCAAAAAATTGTTCGATTTGAATAATCTTGGAATCGTAATAAAGGTAACACTTTGGGGATTTTTGTCATGGTGCAAGACATCAGTGAATAGGTCACTGCATCAGAGAAAATGAAGATGGAACACTTCATGAATGAAAAATCTTTTTTGCACCAAGGTCATACTTTTATCCGTCCTAAAATTATTCCGTTGCAGTCTGAAACCCCTAAAAAATTACAGCACAGAATCTCACTATTATCTGTGCCAAAGTGCATTCTAACCAAGTAAATCAGAGCAAAATTAGAGGTTTGAGTTCGGGAATGTCTAGGTGGCCTCAACAAGCTGACAGGGTGTTCTCAGATACCAAACTGTAGAACTCATTTAATTTCACTTATAGGTAATTCCGTGCCAAATCACCACATTTCAGAGAAAGTTCCCAACTGACTATCTCAGATTTTGTTCAATTTTTTTTATTATTTTAATGTCCTTGTTACTAATAACTGCTGTGCGAAATTTCAGGCCAATATCTCCACTAGTTTTGGAGATATTAAATCTTCAAAAAGCGGACGTGGCCCCATATTTAGCAAAAAACGAGTACTACAATGAAACATCCATAGTTTGATGGCTAATAACTTTTGAACTGTTCGCACAAAATAATTCAAATTTTCACACGATTCTTTAATATAATAAGGCTCTGTACACAGAAGGAGAGCTTTGGATGTGATATATTTGCAGATTTATGGCATGCCAAATATGGCTTCTGGAATGCGTGTTTGTCCATGGTAGCACTTTTGGCTCTCTATATCTCCAGATTTGATGATACCAGATGTCTGATTCTTTTTAATATATGAGACATGTTATAGTACTATCAGGAAAATAACTTAAATCTGGAACAAAAATTATACTTTCTCACGAATGGAAAAAAGCTTGTTGCGTCAGTATTTTGACTCACACATCTGGTGGGAGCAAATCCACGACAATGTAACCTTGTGAATGGTATTTTTGCATGTCATTTAATCTTCTACAACCCCAATTCTGAAATAGTTCGGACAAAGTGAAAATTGTGAATAAAATCAAAATGGAACGATTTTCAAATCACACCAGCCTGTGTTATATTCACACTAGAACAGAGATAACATAGCAAATTTTGAAAATGAAAAATTTTTAAATTTTGTCAATAAAATGAGCTCACTTCAAATTTGATGGCTGCTACTGGTCTCAAAAAAGTTGGGACAGCGGCCTGTGTGGAGGTGTCTGGGAATTGAAGAGAAAAGTTTCTTGAGTTTAGCCAGTGGAATTTGATCCCACTCTTGTTTAATACAGGCTTCCAGCTGCTGTATAGTTTTGTGTCTCCTTTGATGGACTTTTTGTTTAATTATGCGCCAAATGTTCTCAATCAGTGAAAGATCAGGACTACAGGCAGGCCAGTTCAGCAAGCCGACTCTTCTACTACGAAGCCATGCTGTTGTAGTAGCTGCAGTATGTGGTTTTGCATTGTCCTGCTGAAATTCACAAGGCATTCCCTGGAATAGATGTCATCTGGAGGGGAGCGTATGTTGCTCTAAAACCTTTACATACCTTTCAGCATTCATGGTGTTTTTTAAAACATGCAAGTGTCCCACACCATATGCACTAATGCATCCTCATACCATCAGAGATGCTGGCTTTTGAACTGAACACTGATAACAGGAGGGGTGGTCTTTCTCCTCTTTTGCCCGAAGGACATAACAACCATGATTTCCAACAAGAATATCAAAGTCTGACCACAAGACACTTTGCCACTTTACTACAGTCCATTTCAAATGAACCTTGGCCCACAGAATATGGTGGTGCTTCTGAATCATGCTCAACAATGGCTTCCTTTTCGCATGATAGAGTTTTAAGTGGCATCTGTGGATGGCACAGCGGACTGTGTTTACAGACAGTGGTTTCTTGAAGTATTCCTGGGCCCATTTAGTAACATCAATAACAGAATTATGGCAGTGAGTGATGCAGTGGCATCTGAGGGCCCGAAGATCACGGGCATCCAGTAAAGGTCTTCGGCCTTGTCCCTTACGCACAGAGATTTTTCCAGTTTCTCTGAATCTTTTGATGATGTTATACACTGTTGAGGATGAGACCTTTTAAGCCTTTGTAATTGGACATTGAGGAACATTGTTTTTAAAGTATTCCACAATTTTTTTACGCGAGCCTTCAAAGGTTGGAGAGCCTCTGGCCATCTTTACTTCTGAGAGACTCAGCCTCTCTAAGACATCCCTTTTATAGCCAATCATGTTATACACATGATGTCAGTTAACTTAATTACTTATTACATTTTCTTTCAGCTGATTCTGTTATATATTAATTGTTTTAACTGCCCTTTTTTGCCTGTGTCCCTGTGTTTTGAGACCTGTTGCAGCAAGAAAATTTGAAATGAATGAATGAATGAATGAATGAATGAAATGAACTCATTTTGTGGATTAAAATGTAAAATGTCTCATTGTCAACGTTTGAAATGTTATCCATGATGTATTGTAAATAACATAATGGCTCATGTGATCTGAAAGTCATTGAATTTTGATTTTATTCACAATTTACACTTCGTCCCTATACACTTTGTATAATGAACAGCTTGAATAAAATAGTTTTTTTGATAGCACCAACTTCATATTTGGAACATATATCAATTAGACCTTGTTTTTTTTCACTGATGGAATTTGTTTTCTGGTAGACCTTGTCAGAATTTTGCTATAAGCATTCAAAATATTTTTTATTTTTTCATTTTTAGGGGTCTATATATGAGAAAGTATCATTTTTGTTCCAAATATAACATGTTTTCCTGATAGTACTATAACAAGTGTCATATATTAAAAAGAATCAGGCATCCTGGGGCTCTAATTTCCTGGCGCAGCGCAGGTGGCGTAGCGTGGGGCAATCTACGCAGTGGTAATTTCTTTCGGCGCAGCCCACGCAGTGGTAATTTCGTGAGGTGCAACACCGTGCGCAGACAAACGTGCGCCGAGATGGGTGTGGCGGCTTAGTAAGGGGGAGGTGTCATTTATTCATCAAGATGCAGTTACAATTTCGTAGAAAAGTCTTCGCTGCAGTTGCGCAGAAAGCTTGCCAGCTCCAACCTGGTTCACTTTCTGTGCAGTGGTAATTTGGCTGACCGGCACACGTTACCGAAACCTCACAGGCAGGTTTCCAGAATGTCAGGCACATTTCAATACAGTAGAATAAATAATTACAGCAACCAGTGGCGGTCCTACAGGAGGGGCAAAGACACGTCCCTTTTAATCCTGGCTAGATTTCAATCATTTTGCTTTATTGACGTCTTTTCCAGTTATCGTAATTGGCAACGGAAGACATGGTTTTTCACCGTATGTGATCTAACAGCGATGAAATCATTGGCTAAATTCAGTGCAGGAAAATAATTTGCTTATTAATTGGCCAGTGCTTAGCGTGATTGAACTGGTCCTTGTTCCAATGAAACGCGGACTCTCACTCTCGGTATTTCGTGGGTTGATTAAAAAAAAAAACAGTGGCACTCGGCACTAGGTTATAAAAAGCGTGCGGCTCAAGCAATTAGCGAGAGTTGACAGGTAGGCTTTGCAATTTTGAATAACGTAGATTTAAATACAGCAAATACACGTCCAGATGAATGATTGTCGTCTTACCTAATTGGGGAGAAAAAGCAGCACCTGTTAAATGCGGAGCGCTGTTGGAATGAACCTTTTGTTAATCATGATGATTTGTTAATCTCAGATGACTGAGAACAGGTCAGAATTTATAATTGTTTTCAATGGCTGTTTTGTGCAACCCAATTCTCTGTTCCGCCACTGTACTGAATTTAACCCGCGATTTGATCGCTGTTAGATCGCATGTGGAGAGAAACCGTGTCTTCAGTTGCCACTTACAATAATTGGAAAAGACATCAATAAAGGAAGTTGATTGAGATCTAGCCAGGACTAAAAGGGACATGTCTTCGCCCCTCCTGTAGGACCGCCACTGACAGCAACCAATGTTTAATGTAACAATCTGAATCAGCACATAAATTGTAGTATCTATATCGATTGTCCTCATGTCAGATCAAAGGCGGTTGGCACGCGTGATGGAAACTCAACCTGACTTAATCAACGCAACTGAATCAACAAGGCAATCAGAGATAGCAGACCTGGCCCCAGCCACGGGCTGACAGACAGAGTGACAGAAACACACACACACACACACACAGACATGATCATTGCTTAACCTGGCTCCCCCTAGAGGGGGGCCAGGTAATGATGCAAATTAACGACTTCACATCTTTCTCAGCCAACCACAAACTGCCTCGGCATCAGGCAGTGCGTATATAATCCTTGCGTTCTATGCTCGGTAATGCCGCTTCCACACTGGACGCGAAACAAATTTTTTGCACGACTGATTACAGTCAAAGCCAATGCAAAGAGCTATCGACATTTCTTGGTCTTTATTTTCGTCTGTTTACCTCCTTTGAAGATAGACAGCAGTCTTTATTCGGTCTTTCTTTTGAAAATTAATCAGATGGATCGAACAGATTCTCGCTTTATTTCCACAGCAGAGATAAAATAGAGCTTGCAATCAGAGAGCAAATAATTTCCATGACCATTGACAGTGTGAATAAATTATCGCATGCAAGATCAAGACTGTCCGACGCGAAATGCAAAATACTCCATGTCCGGCACCCAGCAAAAAATAAAAGTATTGATATGAGAACAGATTTTTAACGGAATAAAGAATAAAAATACATATACATCACCAAACAACAGAACATCCAAAAAAAGATGACCCGCAAATAAATTAATCGCAGTGTTCGTTGGATGTTCTGTTGTTAAAATGTTTCTTTTTATTCTTTATTTCGTTATCATTCTGTTCTAATCGTCCTCTTTTTTTTTTTGGCTGTCAGACACGGAGGCATTGTACATTGTCTCGTGCCAATGTCGACTCACTTTATTGAGCAGAGCTGCAACAGAAACACTGATTGAAATTCTCGGTACTCTACTTGAAGAACTGAGCCCTCTTATAAAAAATTTCACGTTTATTAACTAAAAGGGTAAGTAGATTTGAAGAAATTTAAAACAATAATAGACTGTCGGACACGAAGATATATTAAAACCCTGTCAGACTTTCGGACACAAGACACTGCTTTCAACGCAATCTGTCGAGCGAAATATTCGTTTCACGTCCAGTGTGCAAGCGGCTTAATACTAGGCTACTATTATTGTCACTTAGGTTCCATCGTTTTTAGTGGGGGAAAGGAATACAGTCTGATTGCTATGATCTCGTACTGAGTTAAGATCACATATTGAAAACAAAAGTGTAACGTATCTTGCATTGTTGTCCATGCATGTTAATCCCAAAATTTTAAGTAGCAACAGGCTGTAATAATAGGAACACGCTATCCATCGTTTCTCTTGCCAATGAGCAATATTTGACTCGGCTGTATTATACCTAAACACGCCTTCTTTGCCTTCTTGCGCTGGAAAGAGGGACAGAGGTGGGACAGAGGAGTACTTGCGCTAGGCTACGCCGGGCACGAAATTGCAACATACGCCTGGACACACCCCGTTGGCGCGGCGCACCCTCCATTCGCCGCGCCTGCACCTGGTCTACTTAAATCTGGAGATATAGGCTGTTTCTTAATATGTGTTCTTCTCTGTACTTCTGTTCTTGTGAACTTGAGAAACGTCATCTGTCTGAGACCAAGTACTTTCTCAATTCAAAGTTCGCATCTCGACGAGACCAAGGATGTTTTATATTTCACTGGATATACAATTGGAAAATGGCCGCCCATTCATTTCAATGGAAATTGCTCAGTGGCGCAGCGTGCCGACATGGGGGCCAAGCTTCCGGAGCCACGCGGACATGCGCTGTGTGATTTTTGCTCACACATGCGTAGTGAGGGGCTTATGAACGCGCTGGTATCCGAGGTATCCATGACAACGGCTCGGGCTCGTGGAACTCCGACCTAGGGTGCGTGTTCACGATCACTTTTCACCGGAAATGGAAGTCTGACCACTGCAGACTGCACCTTGATGTACGGAACACAAAGCCTAGCCGCCGATAAAGGTTTAATTATGGTTTGAGACTCTACTTTGAAACACAAATGCTATCACAAATGTTAAAAACGACTTTGACAGGGAAGTAATACTATTGATTTCAACTCAAAAATCTCGGCCAAATAGTTGACTTGCTGTTGCGTAACTTTAATATGACATTGCTCAGGGGTGCGCTTCCCGAAGTCACAGATGCTAACTTCCATAGTTAGAACCACTGACTGAATGGACGTATACATTTCTGCAACTACGCTATTGGGAAAAACGCCACAGGCTCGTGTTGTCTTTAGCTCAACGTCGAATAACCACATTATCGGAGTCAGATAATTCTTACTTGTCTGCGTGCGAATTCCATTATCTTTTTCCGGATTAAAGACAATAAACCGAACACAGAACACAACGAACTTCACCTACCTTATAAACTGATATGTTTTAAAGTCAGGAGCTTTAAACTTTTGTCAATTCTGGTAAGCTAATTTACTTTTAGCTTACGTAACTTATAACCATTCCGTGGAGTATAATGGGTCTACCGTGAAATGTCACGAACGTTGTACAGCGTTATTATTCCCTTAAAGCTCATTTTTTCTGTCCTTCCCCAGATATCTGAGCCTCTTGGAGTGCACTGAACATTTCATCCATGAATTTCTGCATGTCAGCGAACCAGAGGCCGTGCCTTTCTATCCATCCCCAAAGCCCTTTCCAATAAAGTCTTTCTCGGTTATAATTTTAATACCGTCTCTACGTTTCATTTCTAAGTGCGAGTTAACATCGATTGTATTTGTGGTAGATTTTATGATAATGGCCGGCTCTGCGAAAGTTAAGCTTTAAACCCCTTTTGATTTTGAGTACTTGAGTTCATCTTCAAACGTTACGCAGAGCTGGCAAAAAAATCAAAAACTGACAAAACACAAATAAATCTATTTGAAAACATTTTTAATATATATATGTAAATAATGCCTTGGGGGTGACAAATATGACAGGTGGTGGGGGTGAGCAGATGGATGATGACAGCTACATCCGACACGGGGTACAGAATGTGCATATACGCTACCAACTGTTGCATTCTTTTAGATCTCGTATTTATTTTCGTTCAGATGAAAATCAGCCACACCGTCGAATCTACCTGCATCACTCCGGTTGATATCAGGTGCTGCTCATGAACATTAGATGTTCGGATTCATTATACTCTGACGTTTCCACCTTCCCAAAACTTCGATCTAATAAAGGCTGTACCGCAAAAAATGTGTATGCATGTTCAGTGCTTTCATGGATATTCGGATCATGCACAAAAAATGAACATTTTAGATGTCATCTGTCAAGTTGCTGAAAAGTTTCGTCGTCGAGTATGAAAGTCAGTAATTAATTTTAGACAGAAGAATGGTTAATAAATGGTTTGCTAAGCAGTGTTCGAACTGAATTTATCAATTGCAATAAATGCACTCATATGGACATTACTTTAGATGCTACACAGCTGACAGTTGATGACTGCGGTCAAGATATCACCAGTTCGCAAATCAAAAAACAGACATGTGAATTGGTGTTATTCAAAGTAATGGAAATATACAACTCATTACAATGATAACCATGAACAATGAAAAGGTGAGGTGAGTGTTAGCTGCGTATACATGCTTCTAGGATATCACAACAGCGGCCTTAGCTTACTGTACACTTTGTGGCACTACATAATGGAGTGTGGCGATCGAGTAGGCCTATATTACGGCCATTCATCAATTAAAATAAAATGGATAAAATATTTGCACCGTAACGCCGGCTCGCTTGATTGACTTGGACACATAAAGAATGTTCATCACAGACGGACGGCAAGGGATGCGCGTTGTTCCACCCACTTGGTTCGGATCATGAACAAAAATAGTTCATTTTGGATCTCACAAGACAAGTTGCCGAAAAGTTTCGTCATCATGTATGAAGGTCGGTAAGTTATTTAACAACGAAGAATGGTTAGGCTGATAAATGGATCGCTAAGCAGTGTTCGAAATTAATTTATATACTGCTATAAACGCACATTACGTTGCGGTAGATGCAACTCAGCTGACACGTTAAGCATAACGCATCAGAATAGAGTGATGCGAATTGGTGCTATTCAAAGTACTGGCAATACACAATGCAATTCATGGATTTAACCATTTCATTTTAATTTGAATAAGTAAGGTGAGTGTTGCCTGCGTCATGGTTCTAGGATGTCACACCAGCGGCCTTAGCTTACTGTACATTTTCTCGCGCTGCATGGAGTGCAGCAATCGAGGTGCTAAGTAACACATTATAACGTATTACGGCCATTCAGCAATTAAAATGGCAAAAATTTACTGAGCAACAAAAGAAACGCAAGTTAGCTAACTTAGTTAGTTAATGTGCTCTTATGGTTACCCAGATTGCAAGCACCTCCGCTCCGGATCTGCCCTGGCTCCAGAGCCAAGGCAAATCCGGAGCGGAGGAGCTTGCTATCTGGGTACTCATAATTATGGCAAAACAAAGAAAAGGTTGATAAAACGAGTATAAATGCGCCCACGCTAGTAATAAATTTGATTTAAAATAATAACGCGCAAACTTATTTTCCGGTTTGCCTTTATTTAACTTGCGTTTCTTTTGTCGCTCAATAAATATGCTCCGTGGCTGGCCAGCTCACTTCACCGATTTGGCTTCGTTAGTAATGTTAAACAGACAGACGGCAAGGAAAGCCCATTGCTCCACCCACTCACATCCGCTGCAGTGCTAAATTCGGAGGAGCGGGAACGCGCTTACATATGAGGACCCGTTGGTGTTCGCATAGCCTGAATATAAATAAAAGATTTTGACTTTGCCGAGAAACGAGGGATTAATGATTTAAAAGAGAAAAATAAACCGTTTCGGTATCGATAATTTGTGGCTGTCAAAAAAAATTATTCACGGATTTCTCAGCGTGTCTTTTTCAATTATTCCCTATGGAGAAATTTCTTTTTGGCCCCCATGGCATCACGTGACCTGCAATATCACATTCGCCGCTAGGACCATGGAGGCGTGTGTGGTCGACCAGAGTTGTGCGTCCAGATCTCCTTATAGGTCCATGGACGAGACCGGTTACCAGTCACGGAAGTGTTCTGGACACTCCCATTTTGCCGAGGATGCATCGGATGGTAACTTGTGTGAACTTGACAGCACGCATATCCCAGAATTCTTCTCGGCATCCAAGTGCGAGCGCGGCGCAATATTTTTTTCCATAACGTTAATGCATCGCTATTGAGCTGTTTGGCTACCCAGCTAGTAGTAGTATTGCGAGCGCGCCAGTGTATTTAGCTACATAGGCAACTGGCTTGCGCGCTGAAAAAGCTGCAGTTCGCTTTCAATGACCGAAATATTCTCCGACATAATTGCGCCGACACAATAAGGCTACAGTTTGCGTACACTGTCATACTCATCAGCTAGCTAGTTGGCTTCCTAGAAATCCGGCTCCGCCGCTCCGGATCTGCCCCGGCTCTGAGCCGGATCAGCTGGAGTCGGCACATAGCCGGGGCAGATCTGGAGCGGAGGTGCTTGCTATCTGGGTAGCAATTATTGAACTGTGTATCATAACAAGCACGCCAGTGTAGTTACATGGCCAACTGGCTTGCAAGCTAAAAAGGCTACAGTTCGCTCACAATGGAATAGTCGCGAGCGAGCTATAGGGATTGTCGGCTGTTAATAAACATGACGTCACGACTCATGTGACATTTCGCTTTGGTAGGCAAGAACCACTAGGCACAACAATGGCCGAGTACAACAATGCAAACGACTCATCCATGAAATCTATGCAATTATCGGATTATGTGCAAAGTTTGTCGGTAGAAGCCCGGGAGCGGTATGTGAGAAAGCTTCGGTATCAGTCTGATACATGTATATTACCCGATCCCTACGCTTTGCAGGCGACATCGTGGCATGACGACCCCTCGTTATGGCCGGACATTTCTTTCACGGATATTTATTTCTATCTCGTTGACACCCCTGGACAGTTCACTCACGAAAGTTATTTGCTCAGAGCTAGGCCTACTATTCCATGCAATATCCAGTAAGGCTTACACTAGGATTGTCAAGAAGACGACTGATGAGTTAAAATGTCTCGAAAACTGAACAATTCTTGACATTGATAGGATTCTCACTGTCATTAGTGTATTCTATGTATTTTTCTTATCAAACAGTCGGTGTCCCCGCCTCCAAATGTCACAATACCGTAAATTGTCAATGAGGATAAAATAAATACGATCGGCAACAAGTTCCATGTGCATGTACAACACCTTGGAGAGTCGTACATCAAAATTCACGCATGTTCTGTAGGAACTAACTCAAAATAGCTGAATTAAAATATTGAAATATAAGGAAATAAATAATTAAAAACAAACCTGATATGAAATGCTCTCCACAAACACGATCTCCGCTGTGTTCAGGAGTCCAATTTTTGCGGTTGATCGCCTGAAGCCATTGATGCCTTCTCCCTTCTGCGTGCGGTATACGATGGAATTTCAGGCCCGATCCTTTCTCAAAACAGCTCGTACAGCCAACAACTACACATGAGATTACCATGCTTCAAATTATAAGGCTTGTTTCATTCATGAATTTTGAGAAACGTACATGGAAAACAAAGGCGATTACGATTTCGCACTGTGAGCTGCACTTGACAAGATCTCTTGCCTACCAGACGTCTCCGTGATCACAACATGTGACATCACGCCGACAAACCTTATTTGGCTAGCTAGCTAGCAAGATAAAGAGACATCGATATCCATAATGTTATAGCTTGCATGACAATGTATTTAACATCCTAAAGTTGCTTTCACATCGGACGCGAAACGAATTCTTCGCACGACAGATTGCATTCAAAGTCAATGCGAAAACGCGTGTGTTAGCGTCTTTTCATTGACTTTGAATGTAACCTTTCGTGCGATAAATTCGTTTCGCGTCCAGTATGAAAGCGGCTTAAGTCTTTTGTTGCAGTATTCGTTTGCTGTTTCTTGGTTGAATACTCTACTGGTGATTTTAAGGCGAGGAACTATTATCCGAGTACATCTGGAATATTGCCTGCTTTACAATGTTTTATTTCAAATATGCTCATTTGTTTTCGGAGTAGAGAAACTCCGCAACAGCCAGCAGAACGTAGCTAAACCAAGCACCTTAAGCAGCTCACGCTCACAGACCCCTCTTCCCCACAGATAACATTGCTGGGGGGAAAGGGGATGATTGCGTGATGACAGAGGAAGTCGCGGTTTACTGCCTGGCGTAGGCTATTGCATAATACTAACGAGAACGCATCATCTCAAACCATTGACAGCCTTCTGAGTGTTCCTAGCCTTGGAAGTGTTTCATTGTTTCATTACACAGTATTTAAACATTCTTGCACAGAACCCACATATAATTGCTGTTCGACAATTAAAATCTGTTTGTATTGTCACCAGCTAATAGTTTTCCTTTTCTTTCAGGGCAAGCTATGTGCTCTCTACCAAACCTGCTGAGACAATCAAGGGTCCATGTTTTCAAAAAAGATTTTCAAAAATACCACAATAAATACCAATAAAATACCAATAAATACAAGATACAAAAATGTGCAAATACGCAATGTGCAAAATGTTCTGTGCAAATCAATAAAGTGCCAATGCTGTCAATAAAGTACAAAGTGCCATTAAGATACAATGTTAAATTATTTGTTTAAAAAGTGCAATATATAAAACCCCATGGTGCATATTTACATGGCTACAGCCACCCACTATAAGTAGCAAAGTGCTCTTCGTTACATTTCCTCCCCCCTCTCGTAAGGGAGAACGGTGCCTCAATCATCAGACATCCTCGACAGACTGTCTGCCACTACATTAGACTTCCCTGACCTATAGCAAACAGTAAAGTCATATGGCTGCAGGGAAAGATACCATCCAGCAATGCGCATGTTGGCATCCCGCATCCGATGAAGCCACTGGAGAGCTCGATGGTCAGTCTCCAAGAAAAAGTGTCGCCCCAACAGATAATATCTGAGGGTGTCAATAGCCCACTTCATTGCCAAACACTCCTTCTCTACTGTTGAGTATCTTGACTCCCTGTCGAGCAGCTTGCGACTCAGGAACACAACCGGTCTCCTCTCACCCTCAACCTCCCGCAACAACACCGCTCCCAGGCCCACTCTAGAAGCATCTGTTTGCGAGGTAAAAGGCTTGTTGAAATCTGGACTGTGGAGAACTGAGTGAGTGCAAATGGCCTTTTTGAGGTCACTAAATGCCTTTTCACACTGATCCGTCCATTGTATTTTGTTGGACGCTGAAGCCTTAATGAAGTTATATAGCACCACAGATCTGTCTGCAAAATGCGGAAAAAACTTACGGTACCAACCCACCAGCCCCAGAAAACCCTTCAGCTGCCTTTTACTGGTGGGAACAGGAAAGGACTGGATGGCCTCTACCTTCCCCAGCTGTGGTTTAATCTTACCAAAACCGATGACGTACCCCAGGTATTCCACTTCCCTCCGGGCCACAACACACTTATGAGGGTTGATGGCAAGACCAGCTGCTCTTATTCGCTGTAGGACCTGCTGAAGGTGGAACCTGTGCTCCTCCCAGGATTGGCTAAAGACAACCACATCATCCAAGTATGCAGCAGAGAAATTCACCACATCCCTCAGCACATGATCCATAAGTCTTTGAAATGTGGCTGGCGCCCCTTGGAGACCAAACGTCATGACCCTAAATTGATACATACCAAATGGAGTCTTGAACACAGTCAGCTCTCTAGCCTCTGGTGCTAAGGCTACTTGCCAGTAACCTTTGTTCAGGTCCAGCGTAGTGATGTATTGAGCCCTGCCAACCCTCTCCACCAGATCATCAATTCGAGGCATTGGGTAGGGGTCAAAGTTGGACACTGTATTCAAGTATCTGAAATCAATGCAAAATCTAAGTGAGCCATCTCTCTTTGGCACAAGCACAACAGGGCTACACCACTCACTACAGGAGACCTCAATTATCTCCAGCTCCAACATCAGCCTGATTTCCTTTTGCAGTACAGGAATCAACCGCTCAGGGATCCTGTGGCTCTTTTGTCGAACCGGAGCATCCTTGGTAAGATGGATCTTGAACCAGAGAGGTAAACCCTGGTGTCTCGCTGAAAAGCTCTGGGTCCAGGAGGGGCCTCATCTCTGCCTGCTGGATGGGAGACAGATGTGACAGACCCATTTTAAGAGGCTCTGCTGTAGTGGTACTAGTAGTTGGGAAAAACTTCTAATTTGTGTCCTCATCATGGACAGCCCGCACCAACAGCTGCTGGCACACAGGCTCTGGACGCACCTGGAACTCTTTGGGCAAATTAACATGAAAAGTTTGGTACTTTTTAATCTTGTCTGGCATTAACAGTTCATAAGTCACCTTACCTACTTGTTTAGAAATTTTATAAGGTCCCTGCCACTTGGCCAACAACTTACTGTCGCTGGTTGGCAGCAGTAACAGCACTTTTTGACCTGGACTGAAGACCCTCTCTCTGGCCTTACGATCATACCAGACCTTCTGATTCTCTTGAACCGCCCTCATGTTCTCATGTGCAAGCGCTGTCATCTCCTCCAGTCTCTCCCTCATCTTGACCACATACGCCACCACATGGTCTCCTTCTGGCTTTGGACTCTCCCAGTAATCCCTTAGAAGGTCCAATGGCCCCCTCACCTGGCGACCATACCACAGTTCGAATGGCGAAAAACCTGTCGATGCTTGTGGAACCTCGCGATAGGCGAACAGCAAATATGGCAGCCACTGGTCCCAATCAGCACCTGTATGGGAGACAAACTTGCGCAGCATGTTTTTCAGTGTCTGGTTATAGCGCTCCACCAGCCCGTCCGTCTGGGGGTGATAAGGGGTGGTCTTAATGCCCTTCACTCCCAACACTTGATAAACCTGCTGCAACAATTTAGACAAAAAATTTGTCCCACAGCCTGTTAGGACCTCCTTAGGTATGCCTACCCTGGAGATAAACTGTATAAGGCAATCTGCAACTCGCCTGGCTGTAATGGACCGGAGAGGAAAAGCTTCAGGATAACGGGTAGCGTAGTCACAAATAACCAATATGAAACGGTGACCTGAAGAACTTCTTTCTAATGGCCCTACAATGTCCATGCCTATCCTCTCAAAAGGTGCGTCTATGATCGGCAAAGACTGTAGTTGTGCACGTGCTACTCCCTTTGCAGATTTAAGTTGACAAATTTCACAAGAACAACAGCACTGAGACACTTGGGTGTACATCCCGCGCCAAACAAAACGACTACTAATCCTGTACAGAGTCTTTTGAAAACCCATGTGCCCTGCCCATGGAATTGAATGACCTAACTCCATGACTTTGAGTCTAAACTGTTGTGGCAGTGCCAAGGCCTCAACCTTTCCCTTGCGCTGGTACAAAAGGCCCTCTTTCACCACATAAGTAGCCTCATCAAGACAGCTTGGGATACTTTGCTTAACCCCCTCAACCTTCGACACCTTTTCAAACCACTGTCTCAATGTAGAGTCCTACACCTGCAATGTCCCTAGATCTGGGGGGAAATCAAAATCAAGCAAAACTGGTAGATTAGACAAATCCTCCATTCCTGACCTAGGGCCAGCCTTGAACTTTTCCCTCCGTCTCTGAGCCCTTGACTTGCGATGTTTTACTGGCTCTACCTCCCAGTCTACTCCAAAAAAAGGTAACTCCCTGAGGACTCCCTTTGCACTCTGTGCTCTTGTAGTGACATTGCAGGGTTTGACTGGCTCTGAGACTGGCTCTAATTCCACTTTAATTGATGACACACTGAGATTAGCCCTTGAACTCTGTACCTCAATACTGCCCATGTCAGACTCACAATCAGTCTGGTGCACTAGGTCAAAAAGTATGGGAACATCATTACCAAGAATGACTGAATATGGCAATATAGGAGCTAATGCTACCGGCAAAAAGAAAGTCTGGCCTCCTACGGTCATATAGACCTCCGCTGAGGGGTACACATGCTGATCACCATGTATACAGCCAATCTTTGCCTTGTCCTCACTCCACTTTTCCCTTGGAACCAATCTGGACAAAACGACTGTCTGGAAGCATGCTGTATCAAGTAATGCTACCTCACGCTGCCCATTTATCAGAACCGGCACAGTCCGGGCTGCCTTACGCGTTGTAGCTACTCTTGTGGGCCGTGGAACAGAACACAAAAGGGATGGTTTGGTGTGGTTAAGGGATGGGCAAAACTGCTTTGTATGACCCAAACCATTACAGTGATAACACCTGACTTCTTGTTTAGAGGATCTAGTTGGATTTTTACTTGGGAGGCTTTGTGCTTGGTGAGTGAACTCTCTATTGCTAGAAAAACTTCTACCATTTGGTTGACCAGACCCCTGTTCACCCCCCAGTGGACTTACTTGAGTGGGCTCGGCGGTTTTCCCAGCCAAAGGTGGCATTCCGGCTCCCTTTCCTGGCTGATGTGAAGACTTCTGCGAGCTGGGCTGCTTCCTCTGCCGTCTTGGGGTCATGTTCTCTGATCCAGACTTCCAATTCTGGATGGACCATCCTCAGAAACTGTTCAAGAATAATAGTCTCTGATATTTCTTTTACAGTTGATTTTTCTGGTTTAACCCATTTGGAAAATAGGTCCTTCAGGCGGACATACAGTTCTCGAGGTGTCTCACCAGACTCAATCTTCAGGGACCGAAACCCTCTATGGTAGGTATCAGATGTGATTTCATACTTTCCCAAAATTGCTGCTTTGACTCGGTCATAGTTTTCAGAGTCTTTAATGTCCATCAAAATATAAGCACTGCGAGCCTTACCAGTAAGTAGGGGAACCAGGCGCACAGCCCAGTCCTCCTTGGGCCAGCGACATACATAAGCCATTCTCTCAAAAGTGGTTAGGAAGTGTTCAATGTCGTCCTCTATGGATAACGGCAGAAATTTTGGCTCCCTGTGGGCAAGAGGATCCCTCTGTGGTCTAAAGCTCTGACTCATTCGGCTGGTCACCTCACCTGGGTCATCTTCTTCATCAGCGTATTCCCCACCATCATCATAGCCCAAATTTCTCCTGTGTGGCTAGTCTTCCTCCTGTGCATCATGCTCACGTCTGTATTCTTCCCTCATCAGGTGAACTTGCTGCTGAATTTGCGAAAACTGATGCTGCACACTTTTCCATCGCTGCTCTTGATGAAATGACTCTGAGATCGGACCAGAGATTTCGCCAACCCCGCTGGCTCCGCCAGTTTCTCTTCTGCTTTTGTATCTGTTAAGGCGCCTGGGTCAGCAGACGAGCAAGCTCCTTCATCCGGTGGCTCTTCTTCAATTTTCCTCGTCCCTCTTGTCATCATGGCACTGCAGAGTGGGCCCCAACTTCTTGACACCACTTGTTAGAATAACCGTGTGGCAGTTGAGAATTCAGAGCAAGAAGACTCAGAGAGAGGATATAAGGTGAGCCAGACCAGAAGTTTTATTCACCATCAGCAGTATATATATATATATATATATATATATATATTTTTTTTTTAAGGTGTGCCAGACCAGAAGTTTTATTCACCATCAGCAGTATACATTTTTTTTGCAGCAACACAGGAGCATGACATCACCAGCAGCACAGACAGTTCTAAAATGGTGCCTTTTATACTGTGCCACAGGAAATGAGCCGTGGCAACTACCATCGACAGGGTGCTTTAAATGTTATTTACTGACTCTTATCACACACGCAAACAAAGTAGAAAAGGTAATAACATTTGATTCAGGCCCCCCATCTACTGCTGTTAAACCCAGCATGATCCTCCACCATATTTACAGTGAGTTATCAATGCACACCCTATCTGCCCAAATCCCCCCTCCTATCATGCAACTTAGTCTGCCCCGGAACCTTTATATTTGTTTTCGTTGGCCTGTGGACTCTTTTGGAACAAGGGCTGGCGGGGGGTGATTGTTTGGCTACCTAGCTAGCTCACAAAAGTCTGTTGCTAACGCTGATTCCATTGACGAGTGCGTGAGTGTGATTCGCGTTAATTTGAGTCTTGAATTAGAAGGAGTTGTGTTGACGTTCTTGGACGTGAGTTTCTGTGGGTGTGTGTGAGATATTTGATTGAGATCCGGGTACTGGGTTGGGGGAGTAGTTGCGGCGGTGCCGGCCGACGACCTGTATAGGTCCGGTATACGGTGCTTCAGCTCTGCTTCTTTCTGGCTGGTGTGCCAGGATTTTGTTGGAGTCTGTTTGGTGTATGGATGCTGATATGGAGGTGAGCGGGGGAAGTGGGCAGGGTTGGAAAAAAGTGGAAAGAGGGAAACGTGGACGTTCTTTGGAGGAGGCGGCAGATAGGATGGTGAAAATGGTGAGGGCCGAAGAGGAATTTCGGGTCATTTTCAAGTTGAAAGACCAGACGGGAGGAGGGTTTAGAGCCATGAATCCGCTTAAAGTTGCTGAGTCCTTAAGGGGTGTTGGGGAAGGGATAGACGCTCGGATTTTGCCTAGTGGTGCCATGCTTCTGTTGTGCAGGAATAAGGAACAAGTGGAGAGAGCAATGAAAGTTGGGAAAATATTAGGTAAAAAGGTGGAAGTGGTTATTCCTGTAAATAAAAATGGGTTAAAAGGTGTCATCTATGGAGTGTGGGCTGATTTTTCTAAGGAAGAAATTAAGGAAAATCTAAGAGGGGGGAAAGTAATGGATGTGAAGAGGTTTAAAGCTAAGGAAGGTGGAAACAGAAATACTCCTGTATTGTTAACTTTTGACGGAAATAATCTTCCAGCTCGTGTCTATATTGGATGTTTGTCTTTCCAAGTTAGGCCCTATCAAAGACCTCCCCTGCGGTGTTTCAAGTGTCAGAGATTTGGTCATGTGGCGGCTTCCTGTAGGGGGAACAGGCGTTGTGTTAAGTGTGGAGGAGATCATGACATTCTGAAATGTGAGGAGTCGGCATCTAAGTGTTGTAACTGTGGAGGAAACCATATGGCTTCATTTAAAGAGTGTGGACACTTTCAGAAAGCGAGACAAGTTCAGGAGATCAGAGACCAGCATAAAATCTCTTATGCAGAAGCAATAAAGAAATTGGAAAGGACAGGGGCCTTAGGCCCTGTTGGGGGAACGCCGATGGTACCCAGGCAGCAACCGCCTCATGCTCTCTATAGGCAGGAAATTGTAATTAACAAGGAGGCCCTCCTTGCATTTATGGTAGATGTGATCTATGGTGCTCGGGAAAAGAAATCTAGGTCAGATGTTATTAAGTTTGTGGCTGAAGCAGCAGGAAGATTTCTGGGTTTAAAAAATTTCTCCCCTCAGTCACTTCATGAATATATGAAGGTAAGCCAGGAGTCGGCAGGTCAGGAATCAAGCAGCCAGTGTGAAAGTGGGGAAGTGGAAGGGGAGGGCATGGATGATGGTGATTTCTTAGATGATGGTGTTAATGCTTAGTTTTGTCATGATGTTCAGCATCCTTCAGTAGAATGCAAGAAGTTTAATAGCTAATGGCCAGGAATTTAAGAAATTAATTAGAGACGTCAAAGTTGAGCCGGATTTTTTATCTGTTCAGGAAACATGGCTAAAACCCCCACTGGATTTTGTTATTCCAGGGTACATCTGCCTGCGGAAAGATAGGGCTGGTCACTCAGGTGGGGGGTGTGCTACTTTTGTTAAGATAGGGATCCAATATAAAGTTTGTGAATATGAACTACCTTTTGAATGTCTAGTTGTTGATGTGTGGAGTCTCCAAGGAAAAATAAGTTTGGTTAACTTTTACAATCCCTGTAAACCTTTAGTATTGGCTGTACTTGAGCAGTTAATAAATAAGATTTCTTCCCCTGTCATCTGGGTAGGTGATTTTAATGCTCATAATCCTCTGTGGGGAAGTCAGGTTAGGGATGGGAATGGTGGTGTGGTTGAAGATCTGCTAGATAATTGTGGGTTAGTAGTTATGAATGATGGCAGACCAACTCGATTTGATGTTTATTCCGGTAAAATGTCCTGCCTTGACTTAACTTTAGCCTCTCCAGCCCTTGCAAGAGTGGGTGAATGGGATGTCCTGGGGAAACATTCAATGGGAAGTGACTACTTTCCTGTTTTAAGTCAGTTTGGTAGATCCTTATTGGAGGTCCAGGGGGATTTGGATAAAAGGTTTAATTTTGGTTGGGCTGATTGGGGTAAGTTTGGAGAAGAAATTGGAAATAGGTTAAGAGATATAAATAGAGAAGGTTCTATTGATGAGTTTAATGATTCCTTAAGTAAGATGATTTTTGACGTAGCCTGTAAGACAATTCCATGCAAAGGGATCCCAAAGGATCGAGTAATTGTTCCATGGTGGAATAGAGATTGTGACAAGGCGGTGAAAGAAAGGAAACAAGCTCTTAAGCTTTTGCGCAGATTTCCTACTCAGGAAAACAGTATTCATTTTAAACGTTGCAGGGCAAAGGCAAGGAAAACTATAAAAGATGCTAAAAGAAAGTGTTGGAGGGCGTTCTGTGGGACCCTGGGGCCGGATACCCCAGTTAGGCAGGTCTGGTCCAGAATACATAAAATGTCTGGGAAAATGGTGAGGTCCCTAATGCCAGCACTGTCTGACAGTGGTAGTGAAGCAGTTAATAATGTAGAAAAAGCAAATATGTGTGTTAAAGTCTTTCAAGAGGTACACAGCTCTAAGTCTCTAGGGGATTATTGTCTTATGAGGAGGGAAGAGATCTTGAAGGCTGAAGGATGGAAGTTAAATGTTGTATCTTCAGAAACTGGTTTTTATAATGTATTCTTCTCTTTGAAGGAGCTCAAGCGAGCAGTTCATGCTGGAGAAAACTCTATGCCTGGTCAAGACAGAATTAGTTATGAACTGCTTAAACATCTAGATGATGTTTAAGAAGAAGTTCTGGCTTTGTTTAATTATGTTTGGGAGGTAGGGTCATTACCTAAGGTGTGGAAACATGCTGTTGTGGTTCCTATCCTGAAACCAGGAAAAAATCCATCTTGCCGTTCATCTTATCAGCCTATAGCTTTAACAGCTGTATTATGCAAAGTAATGGAGAGAATGGTTACTAATAGGTTAGTTTATTTCCGTGAAAGTAGAGGTTTTTTTGCAAGTTACCAAAATGGCTCTAGATTCAGTAGGAGTACCATGGATTCCATTGCAGTGTTAGATGAAGATGTCAAAAAAGCGATTATTAATAAAGAAGGCGTGATTGCTGTGTTTTTGGATATCGAAAAGGCATATGATTCAATGTGGAAGGAGGGATTACTTATTAAACTCCATGATGCAGGTATTAAGGGTAGGATGTTCTATTGAATTACGGATTTTCTTAGTAACAGATCCATTCAAGTTAAGATTGGCGGTGATTACTCTGAAACTGTAGATATCATTAATGGAACTCCTCAAGGGGCAGTGATTAGCCCTGTCCTCTTTAATATTATGATCAATGACATATTTTTGAAAGTACCTAATCACTTCGGGAAGTCTCTATTTGCGGATGATGGAGCTATCTGGAAGCGGGGGAGAAATATGCATGTTCTTTTTTGTCAGATGCAAAAGGCTCTGGATCAGGTTATGCAGTGGGCAAATGACTGGGGATTTAGAATTTCCTCTTCCAAAAGTAAATTCATGATCTTCGGGCATAAGAGGAAGATTCCTGCATTGATTATTTTGTTGTATGACTGTCCTGTAGAAAGAGTCAAAGTATTTAAGTTTCTTGGCCTATGGATGGATGAAAGACTGACATGGAAAGCTCATATTGAAAAAGTAGTTTGTAAGTGTGAAAAAGTGAATAATATCCTCCGTAGTCTCGCTGGAAGTGATTGGGGTGCTGAAAGAGACACCCTGGCTATGATTTATTGTGCCATGATAAGGTCTATTTTAGATTATGGTTGTGTGGTCTTTGGTTCAGCGGCCAAATCTGTTCTCTGTAAGTTGGACCGAGTTCAGGCTAAGGCCTTGAGAATCTGTAGTGGTTCCTTCAAGACGACCCCCATCCCAGCTTTACTTATTGAAATGAGAGAATTGCCATTGAATCTCAGGAGGAATAAATTAGGGCTTAATTACTGGGCCAAGCTATGTGGTTCAAGAGCTGGGTCTGCTTCGAAGTGCCTTTTAGATAATTCCTGGGAGTTTGCAGGTAATGGAAAAAAGTCAAATTTTTTACATCACATAAAGCAGTTGGCGGGGGAGTTTGGGTTGGAGTGTGAAAGGGTGGCTGTGTCTGATTGGTCCCCTGTACCACCTTGGATTCTTCCTGAACCTGAGGTTTTGTTGTCTCTCCTTGAAGAAGGGAGAAGTAGCCTTTGTAATGATGTGAGGATCATGTTCCTGAATCAGTTTAATGGGTTCACGAAAATATTTACTGATGGTTCAAGGGATCCTGTTTCGGGGAAAACTGGGATTGGGGTATTTGTTGCAGATGAGAAACTGCTATTCAGCGTCCGGTTATCAGACAATGTGTCCATTTTCTCAGCTGAACTTTTAGCAATTCGAAGAGCTATGGAATGGATAGAGCACAATAAGCCTCAGAACAGTGTCATTTGCTCAGATTCTGCTGCTGCTTTGATGGCTCTTGAGGAGGGTACTTCTAGTGCCCGCGATGATGTGATAATGGAGATCTTGTCTTGCCTTTTAAGAATTGAGAATTCAGGGTGTCATGTGTGTTTTATGTGGGTGCCAGGCCACTTAGGAATAGAGGGAAATGAAATCGCTGATAAGTTGGCGAAAGAGTCTTTGACTAAAGAAAATATAGACTTAAATGTACTAATGGGTAAGGGAGAATGTATAAGTATCTGTAAGGAAAAGCTAGTGACTCTTTGGCAGCATTATTGGGATCAGGAGCAGAAAGGTCGGCATTATTATTCTGTGCAACCTTCAGTGAAGCATAAAAAGTGGAGGTGTACGCTGGGGCGGAAAGACGAGGTCGTTTTAACAAGGTTGAGATTGGGGCATTGCTGTCTGGCAAGTAGTTTAAAAGTGATCGGTAAGAATGTGAATGGATTGTGTGAGTGTGGGGAATCTGAGACTGTGGCCCATGTGTTACTTTCTTGTGAGATGCACTCTTGTCAGAGGCAGAAGTTGTTTATGGATCTGTCTGATTTGGGCCTGGCTGTTTTCTCTTTGAAAACTATTTTGGAACTAGGGGAAAATTCGGATTTGGTTGGGAGGGCGGTGCTAAGGTTCCTCCATTCTTCTGGTTTATATGATCGAATTTAAATAGTATCGTGTTAAGTCCTGTGGAGGGCAGCATTACACCGTACGGTGTACAGCCTGCCTTAAACCAAGAAGAAGAAGAAGACTCTTTTGGCCTGAACACCCTGGAGCAGACAAGACAGGAAAGGTAAGTGAATGAACAAACAATTCAACTTCTTTTCCAAATGACTGTACTTTAGCACTTGTTTCATTGCACAGTATTTAAGCATTCTTGCACAGAACCCACATATAATTGCTGTTTGACAATTAAAATCTGTTTGTATTGTCACCAGCTAATAGTTTTCCTTTTCTTTCAGGGCAAGCCATGTGCTCTCTACCAAACCTGCTGAGACAATCAAGGGTCCATGTTTTCAAAAAAGATTTTCAAAAATACCACAATAAATATCAATAAATAATCAATAAATACCAATAAATACAAGATACAAAAATGTGCAAATACGCAATGTGCAAAATGTTCTGTGCAAATCAATAAAGTGCCAATGCTGTCAATAAAGTACAAAGTGCCATTAAGATACAATGTTAAATTATTTGTTTAAAAAGTGCAGTATGTAAAACCCCATGGTGCATATTTACATGGCTACAGCCACCCACTAAGTAGCGAAGTGCTCTTCGTTACAGGTGTATAAAAGGCACTGTTTAAAAATCCTGCAAGCTGAGAAGAACTACTTTACAGTTCAATCCACAAAAGAACATTGCTGAAAGTTGTAAAAAAAAAAAAAAAAGAAGAGTTCAACATCAGCAGTAAAAACAAAAATTTGGATCAAAATTTGTGGAAAGACTAATAATAAAAACCGTTTTCAGCCGTTTTTGTTTGTAAAGTGTTAATGGTGTATTTTTTGCAGGCTGCAATTTCTTTCCTGTACCGTTGATACATCGCAATTTCAAAGACCAAGAAAAAAAGTCCCCTAAAATAACACTTCCATTGTCCGCTTTGTTTCTAATATCCAATGTGAAGAAAACTGGGCACTACAGCTTTTCATCGTTGAAGAGAGATGAATGATTCCCAGTGATAACTAGGCTTATGCCGTCGGAGGCGACGGCTGGGGGTATATCCCCGAACGCCCCCAATCCTCCAATTCCTCAATCCTCCAATTCCCCAATCTTTGAATAGACTTTCATTTGAACTTAATTTCAGGTCAATCGGTCAAATGGTTCTGAAGATATGGCCAAAATGGTAATTTTCCATCACAAAGCGCCACCTGGTGGCAAAAATATTGAACCATACAGGTATGATGTCATCATGTGACACATTGTGAGGTCATGACCTTGCAGTCGCACGTAGTTTCATGTCAATTGGACAAATAGTTCCAAAGATAAAGCAAAAATGTTGAATTTTATGTGACAAAGCTCCACTTTGTGTCAAAATTTTGAACCAAACAGTTATAATGTCATCTTGGGACACATCCTCAGGTCATGACCTTTTATTTGCACTTGATTTGAGGTCAATAGGACAAATATTTCCAGAGATATGATAAAAACAGTGATTTTTTTTCAGTTTTTGGCCCCTGGTGGCCAATCTAGAAATAGTACATTGTCCAAAATCCAATCAGTTCTTCCTCTTTATGATACTTACTAATATGCAAAAGTTGGAATTTCTAATTGAAATATTACTGAAGTTATCGCGTTAACAGTGAAATCAGTTTTTGACCCCTGGTGGCCAATCTAGAGATTGTAAATTGTCCAAAATCGAATCAGTTCTTCCTCTTTATGATATTTACTTATGTGAAAAATTTGGAGTTTGTAATTGAAATATTACTGAAGTTATCGTGTTAACACATAGTGCAGCGGCGGCAGCCGGACCAAAAACATAATATCCCCCGGAGCGCCATTCGGCGTTCGGAGATATACTTACTGTGAATGTCTTCCGAAAATGAGGAAAATGAAGGTGCGTTCACACTGGACGCAAAACAATTTTTTTGTATGACAAATTGCATTCTAAGTCAATGCAAAGACGCAAATACACGCGTTCTTGCATCTTTGCATTTACTTTGAATGCAATCTGTCGAGCGAAAAATTTGTTTCGCGTCCGGTGTGAAAGTGACTTTAGAATGTTAAATACATTGGCATGCTTGCTCTAACATTATAGATATCGATGTCTCTATCTTGCTAGCTAGCTAGCTAGCCAAATAGCTCGCTCGCGAGTATTCCATTGTGAGCGAACTGCAGCCTTTTTAGCTCGCTAGCTAGTTGGCCATGTAGCTAAATACATTGGCGTGCTAGTTATAACATACAGTTCGATACACAGAAATGTGGATCAATATCACTCGCTAGGAAGCCAACTAGCTCGTTGACAAGTATGACAGTGTACGCAAACTGTAACCTTATTTTGTCCGCGTTATTATTATTTCTGAGAATAGTTCGGTCATTGAAAGCGAACTGCAGCCTTTTCAGCGCGCTTACCAGTTGGTTATGTAGCTAAATACATTGGCACGCTAGCTATATTATTGCTTGCTAGGTAGCCAAGTAGCTCGCTAGCGCTTCGTCTAGCTAGCTCAGTTCGATAGCTAGTAGAGGGGCACTTCGTGAGTCGGCGTCTCTTCTCGTGCCGTTTCCATGGGAAAGCAGCAGGCGAGGCTAGCTTCATATGCAGAAGGGGGCGTGGGCTTGTCTACACTGAGTTGCGATTCGAGCAGTCGCTTCCTGCCCCCTGATGTCCCGACACTGCACATTCTCTATCATTTGGTGGCAGTAATACCCCAAAACGTTGTTCTCAAACGGCCCAACTTTATCCTGAATTTCTGAAGAGCGGGGCACAAAATTTTTTTTTCCACGAGAGTTCCGGACTCCATTATGAACTCATTTGCATACAGCCAATCAGGGCACAGTAGATGATCTTAGGGCAGCAGAGGGAGAGTAGCAGAAAACAAAGCCGGCTGTTTCATCTCCAGCTAAAGGACGTGAAGAAGAGGAGCATTTCACTTCACCATGTTATTTAATTTTGAAAATACTAATAGAGAAACATGCAAGAACATAATTCACCAGGGCTGAAAAGCATGATTCGATTCGAAACAAAAAGGGACGAAGTACGACGTAGGCCTTTTATATTGCATTTTGGATTGCTTTAAGCAGTTTCCATACTTTTATACTCGGAGAAAACATTCTCTTCACTTGCTAGAGTAATTCAAACTTACCGCTAACCAAAGCTTGTGTTCAGAATCGATAATATTGGCATCTGAATGAGAGCACAATACCAAATTAGCATGAGAATTAGACATTGCCATTGCGAATAGGTTAGTCTGGTTCCACAGTCATCAGAACCAGACTATTGCACGATGACAAAGCCAGCCCTGAGAGGCTGTGCGCAAATGAGTTCATACTGGGGTCCAGAACTCTGGTCCCGCTGGTCAACCGCAGCGGGACTTAGTCAAATTTCTGAAAGCTAGAGGTACCACCGCATTACTTTTTAAAATCGGATTACTTGCTCCAGAACAATACGACCACCCAGCTGAAGAGGGTGACGCCGGTTAAACCACTTTACCCGCCACCCCGAGCCTGGGGCCTTTTGGGGGAAGAGTCACCTAGAAGAGAAAGGCGCGACCCAGGGGGATCGCTGGGCCGCGGGGCGGGGCAGGGAAACTCGAGGGGGGGAGGCTTTTCGGCAATTGACTCAATGCTGTAGCACACCATCATGACAGGCTTTGGAGGGAGCGAGGGGGGAGGGGAAGCGCTTTCAGGGGACCTCCCGGCTGAACCCGAGGCACGGTGGTGGTCGGCTGCGGCGGACGTGAACACGTTCAGGCCCCTGGTCTCCCCGGAGTGGGGGGGGTGCCCGAGTTGCCGCCTGCCGGGGCACCTTCGGGGGAAATATCGCTCAACTGGGTATTGCCGACTGAGATTTCAAAGTCAATTTGCAGTTAAAACTATGGAAGCCCACAGGGGACAATATTAAAATGAAAATGTAATTCCACTATTGCATTTTAATTTCCACTTATGAATGTGTTATTTGAGACAAAATTAAATCGAAAATTCATTAATCCAATTATCTCTTTCATATCCTGATTTGGGAAATATATGAATATATTGAAATGATAATGAAAAGCTGATTAACATTTAATTTTCAAAGCCATGCCCCATATTACAGTGGACAATATTCAAATGCAATTAGCAAAACAGGACCCCCAGCCTATCGCATTTACATTTACATGTCTCCACGCTCTATTAGGGTCAACATGAAAATGTAAATGCTTTTTTCTGACTATTTGAAAATGATATTGAAAATGGCATGTGACATTTAATTTGAAAAGACTTAACCTGCTGTACTGTGGACAATATTCAAATGCAATAAGCCAAACAGCACTCCCAGTCTATTGCATTTACATATATGTGTCACGCTCTTTTAGGGTAAACATAAAAATGGAAATACTGTTTTTTAATAACTTAGAAATAATAAGGATAACGGCATTTGATTTTCCATTTTCTTTTTTTAAATTTATTTATTTATTTGGCATCTCCAATCCCACCTAAATCTGGAATGCCCAATTGGGGGACTATGTACAAGGCTTTCTCATATGCGACCCCTGGTTGCCAATTCAGGAGAGCGAAGACAGTCTGCAGACTGTTTTATGGCGGACGTCTGTCGGACTTCATATTAGTCTTTGGAGATTCCCTGACGCTGAAAATGGGAGGGCTAGCAGCAAACCGAACATTTCTGTCTTTGTTTTGAAGTTATAGGTGATAATAGATACAGAATGGCAGCCATATTAAAATTCAAGATGGCGGCCACCAGGAGGGCACGAATTTCGTGGGCCCACTTTTTTTTTTCCAGACTCCCATGAGTAGAACTACCCCTGTGCAAAGTGTCATACTTTCTGCAAAAACTGAACGATTCTGGTGCTTAGCCACTCCACTAGAAGGTTTTGCAGGTGTTTATAATAATGTCCATACATTCAATTACCTCCTTGGTGCAAGTATAACAAAGCTATCAGTATATAGCTCTGATCCACCACAAGCAGGATTGTTTGGTTGCAGCATGAAAAACTTTTGCGTGCAGATGTGACCAAAATCTGTCAAAAAAACCTTTTTACTGGGATATGCAGTCTTTTTTTGGCAGTTTTTATCTATCCATCTCTGTCTTTCTGTCACTTGCAAAAATGGTTTTAAATGTCTCTGTGTGAAACACAACATTACCTCCAGCCTGCAATAATATTTGTAATCATTACAATTGTAGCACTGGAAAGGGAGCTGAAGTGAGTGTAAGGTTTTGAAAATAATTGTCCCCTCTGTATTCACAATATTACTTTTTCAGGTCAAAGTGATGCTGCGGGTTTGCCCAGCTCAGCCAGGAGATGCAACTGGATCCAGCTCCTTCCTGAAGGTGGACCCACGAAAGAAGCAGATCACCATCATGGACCCGATCGCCAATGGCCCACAGAACTCCAAGCAGAAACGGGGCGTGGCCAGCCAAGTCCCACCTAAGATGTTTGCCTTTGATGCCGCCTTCCCCCATGACGCGTCCCAAGTAATGATCGCTTTGAGGGTTGATACTATCACAGAGTGGGGCATGATTGAGAGGGGTCTACTGAATGCTTAACTTTTCATTAAAGCTTTCCCTTAAAGCAGGGATTCAAAGGAAAAACTGAAATATGGCAATTTCGACATCAATGGAAAGCTTAGAACACAAAGAATATAATTTCATGTCATTCTGTCTCATTATCGATACGAGAACATGGAAACAGGCACGAAACGAAAGTACTTAATTGAGCGTGAATACTTGATGCTAGGAAAGAGTTCCGTTTTGGGTGATGTCACATACGGGTTTTGCAAGTTCTGCTTTCTATTTTGTTATTCAAGGTTCAAATTGTGTCTTACTTTACTTGAGATGGATAAATTATAATGGAGAAACACTCATCTGCCTTTTTTAATTTAAACTCATATTTTATATATAGTACATTGAACATTAACATGGACATATAGGCTAAACGATTTGAAATCGTGTAAATATGGGGAAGGACTGATACCTTATTTTATTATGATTTCATTTGATAATTAGACTTGATAAGAGCGACGACTTAACAAGAAATTAAGATTTTTAGAATGTATTCTCTCGCTTAACTCGCGCAGGAACACATATTGTTCATGCACTTGCAGCTGCCTATCGTCAGATCTTTCGACTGCGTATATTGTATTGTAACTATCAAACGTTGATATGTTTTTGAGGTTTTGTTTTGTTTTTGCCATCATGGAAGAGGAAGGACCAGAATTTGAAGAAAGAACCGTGGGAAGAGATAAAACAACAATAAAAAAGCAATTAAAACTGAACTTCAGTGCATGATAAGTACAGGTGGACGATTCAGGCTGCTTCTGAGGTATTGCGTGGAGATATTTGAGGGGTACAATTGTGTTCTAAATGGCATCGACCTCATCACCCCATATCTCTGTCAGTCAATCACTGTTATGAGAGTCTACTTGATCGTGTTCATAAAATACTATCTTTTTTGTAGCCCAGAGCATTGGCTTATCCAACCTTTCTCGGAATGGTAGCATGATTCCAATAAAAACATAATGTTCTTTCTAAACTATACAACGTGTACATGTAAAGCGTATAGCCAGCACAGCGACCGGACATTTTGCAGCACGGAACGAAGCAAAATAAACACCATAACTAATATGCATCGATGAAAGAAAGCACTTTTATGCGACATTAGCTTAAAAAAAATAAAGATTTAAACATGGAATTTAAAACGATGAACTACTGGGAGATCTGGAAGAAAAATTAAGAATTCTGAATCGTCAGGCTTTAAAAACCAAAATGAAAACAATTTTCACAGTGTTCACTGTATTATAATTATGGAGCATCTGGGTACTTTCAGAGTACACAGCCCGTATGTGACATCACGGAAAATGAGATTGTCGACGGACCGGTTATGGTTGAAAAAAAACATTTGGAAAGCGAATATCAAGTAACATGAACCTTTTTTTTCTCTTGTTATATGAGTGAATACCTTCAACATATGATTAAATTGCCATAATGGACCAATTTTATGGGTACTTATTTTCTTTGAATCCCTACTTTAAGTAGGTTCGAAGTCAGATTAAAGCTACAAGCAGCGTTGAACGGGCCCTCGCCCCCATGCGCACGTTGGGGTTGTGGTGAGATCCTGATGGGTGCAGCATGGTCTCTCAATGTTTAGTAATAAATCTGATTTTGAATGGATGAAATCTCTAGAGGAGTGCGTTTAAATAAAATGTGTGGAAATCAGGCAAAAATGACACGTTAAAATCAAAATGGCTGACTTCCTGTTTGGAGTAGACCAATGATGCCAGAGACTTTTTTGTGCGTCTTGGCCAAATACGCATGTGTACCAATTTTCATATTTCTACTCCAAGAAAACCCCTATGAGGAAGGGTTTTTGAAAATTTCAAGGGGGCGCTATTGAGGCACGTTGCTGCCTTCATGGGCAACGCCCCAATCAGATGTGAGAGCTCACCACCCTTGACCTGTCTATCAATTTCTATGATGATACAAGTTTATTAAAGACATCAAAAAGCCAAACGTATTTTCATGGCGAGGGATCCATTGTCACCGCATAGCCACACGGACGCCATTACTCGAAGCATCACAGCATTCGTAAGGTAGCTTAAGAAACTTCTTCTACATGTTGTACAGGGAGAATAAAGTTGATGGGTTCGACTATGTGTCATCAGTACAAGTGAAAGGAAAAACTGGTCACTTCCTGTTAGCGGCCACGCCCACTGACCTGCAGTCCTGCAGAGCACAACTTTTGATCAGCATGGTCTCTCAATGTTTAAGCATAAATCTGGTTTTGAAAGGATGAAATCTCTCAGAGGAGTGCGTTAAAATACAATATGTGGAAATCAGGAAAAAATGACACGTTAAAATCAAAATGGCCAACTTCCTGTTTGGAGTAGACAAATGATGCCAGAGACTTTTTTGTTCGTCTTGGCCAAATACACGTGTACCAATTTTCATCTTCCTAACCCAAAAAAACCCCTGAGGGGAGGGGTTTTTGAAAATTTCAAGGGGGCGCTATTGAAGCATTTTGCTGCTCTCATGGGCAAAGCCCTAATCAGATGTGAGAGCTTGACACCCTTGACCTGTCAATCAATTTTTATGATGATACAAGTTTATTAAATACATCAAAAACCCAAACGTATTTTCATGGCGAGGGATGGAAAGTCGCTGCGTCACTACACGGACGCCATTATGCGTAGCTTCACAGTATTCATAGGGTAGCTTCATCTATTTGTTCTGCATGTAATAGAAGTGGATTGAGGTTGGTGTGTTCAACTATGTGTCATCAGTACAAGTGAAAGCAATAACTGGTCACTTCCCGTTACCACAGGGGGCGCTAGAAGCAAAGTGGGAATTTAATGTATCTGGATGTTCAGGGCAAAGCAATGATCATGTCCAGCAAGTTTGAAGCTATTACACTCAAGTATGTGGGCGTGAGAGCATTGGGAATCCCCAACGTATTTTCATGGTGAGGGATCCAAAGTCGCCGCTTCGCCAAACGGACGCCATTACTCTTAGCTACACAACGTTCATAATGTAGCTTCAGCGACTTGTTCTGAATGTTTTACTAGAAAAAATTAGTTGATTGGTTCAACATTGTGTCATCAGTACCAGTGGAAGTAACGAGTGGTCACTTCCTGTTACCACAGGGGGGCGCTATTAGCAAAGTGAAAAGTTAGTATATCAGGCCGTTCAGGGCGGCGCCCTCATCATGTTCAGCAAGTTTGAAGCTACTCCAATCAAGCGTTTGGGTGTGAGATTGTTGTGAAATTTTTTCCTCAAGTCATTAAAATTTGTCACGTCCTAGCAGCCACGCCCTTTGACTTACAGATCTGCAGTGCACAATTTTTGATCAGCTTGGTCTGACAATAATATTTACCAAATTTGAAGTCAATCCGGCGAAATCCCTAGGAGGAGTTTGTTTTAAAATTCAAAAATTCAAATCAAAATGGCCGACTTCCTGTTGGGTATAGGGCGTGGCTCCAATGAAGTTTTTTGTATGCCTTGTTACAATGCATATAATCACCAAATTTCGTCTGACTACGATAAAGTAACCGAATTTCCCGATGGGAATTTTGAAACGTGTTTAGGGGGCGCTATTTCGGCATTTGGGGTCAAACATGTGCGACCGCACAAAAATATCAAATTTCGGATGAGGCCGGACGTATGTGGAAAGTAAGACGCGTTTTCATCATTGGGAAAGGGGCGAAATTGCCCTTTTAAAAGTCGTAAGAATAATAATAATAATAATAATAATAATAATAATAAAAATAAACAGTACGATTTCAATAGGGTCCTCGGACGACTTTCAGTCGGCTCGGGCCCTAATAATAATAATAATAATAATAAACAGCATGATTTCAATAGGGTCCTCCGCGGACGACTTGCAGTCGTGCTCGGGCCCTAATAAACAGCATGATTTCAATAGGGTCCTCCGCAGACGACTTGCAGTCATGCTCGGGCCCTATTAATAAACAGTATGATTTCAATATGGTCCTCTGCGGACGACTTGCAGTCGTGCTCGGGCCCTAATTAAAGCTGCAATCAGCGTTGAATGGGCCCTTGCCCCCATGCGCACGTTGGGGTTGTGGTGAGATCCTGATGGGTGCAGCATGGTCTCTCAATGTTTAGTAATAAATCTGTTTTTGAATGGATGAAATCTCTAGGAGGAGTGCGTTAAAATACAATATGTGGAAATCAGGCAAAAATGACATGTTAAAATCAAAATGGCCGACTTCCTGTTTGGAGTAGACGAATGATGCCAAACACTTTTTTTTGGGTTTTGGCGGAATACATGTGTGTACCAATTTTCATCTCTCTACTCCAAAAAAACTCCTATGGGTAGGGGTTTTTGAAAATTTTAAGGGGGCGCTATCGAGGCATTTTGCAGCCCTCATAAGCAAAGCCCCAATCAGATGTGAGAGCTTGCCACCCTTAACAGGCAAGCCAAACGCATTTTCATATTCTACATGTTGTACAGGGAGAATAAAGTTGATGGGTTCAACTATGTGTCATCAGTACAAGTGAAAGTAAAAACTAGTCACTTCCTGTTAGTGGCCATGCCCACTGACCTACAGACCAGCAGGGCACAACTTTTGGTCAGAATGGTCTCTCAATGTTTTTCAATAAATGTGGTTTTGAATGGATTAAATCTCTATGAGGAGTTCGTTAAAATACAATATGTGGAAGCAAAAATGACACGTAGAAATCAAAATGGCCGACTACCTGTTTGGAGTAGACAAATGATGCCAGAGACTTTTTTTGCGTCTTGGCCAAAAACACATGTTTACCAATTTTCATCTTTCTACTCCAAAAAAACCTATATGGGAAGGGGTTTTTGAAAATTTCAAGGGGGCGCTATCGAGGCATTTTGCTGCCCCCATGGGCAAAGCCCCTGTCAGATGTGAAAGCGTGCCACCCTTGACCGGCATATCAATTTCCATGATGATACGAATTCATTAAGAACATGAAAAACCCAAACGTATTTTCATGGCGAAGGATCCATTGCCACCGCATCGCCACACGAACGCCATTATTGGAAGCATCACAGCATTCGTACGGTAGTTTATGCAACTGATTTTTCATGTTGTACAGGGGGAATTTAGTTGATGGGTTCAACTATGAGTCATCAGTACAAGTGAAAGTAAAAACTGGTCACTTCCTTTTAGTGGCCACGCCTACTGACCTACAGACCTGCAGAGCTCTACGTTTGATCAGCATGGTCTCCTAATGTTTTTTAAAGAATGTGATTTTGAATGGATTAAATTTGTAGGAGGAGTGCGTTAAAATAAAATATGTGGTTATCAGGCAAAAATGACACGTTAAAATCAAAATGGCCGACTTCCTGTTTGGAGTAGACAAATGATGCCAGAGATTTTTTTGTGCGTCTTGGCCAAATACACATGTGTACCAATTTTTATCTTTCTACTCCAAAAAAACTCCTATGGGGAGGGGTTTTTGAAAATTTCAAGGGGGCGCTATCGAGGCATTTTGCTGCCCTCATGGGTAAAGCCCCAATGACATGTGAGAGCTTGCCACCTTTGACCTGTCTATCAATTTTTATGATGATACAAGTTTATTGAAGCCATCAAAAACCCAAACGTATTTTCATGGCGAGGGATGGATAGTCGCCGCGTCACTACACGGACGCCATTATGCGTAGCTTTATATTATTTTTTAGGTAGCTTCACCGATTTGTTCTGCATGTAATAGAAGTAGAATGAGGTTGATTTGATCAAGTATGTGTCCTCAGTGCAAGTGGAAGTAATAACTGGTCACTTCCTGTTCCTACTGGGGGGCGCTAGTAGCAAAGTGGGAATTTAATGCATCTACACGTTCAGGGCAAAGCAATAATCATGTCCAGCAAGTTTGAAGCTACTACAGTCAAGTATGTGAGCGTGAGAGCATTGGGAATCCCAAACATATTTTCATGGCGAGGCATCTAAAGTCGCCGCTTCGCCACACGGACGCCATTACTCGTAGCTATACAGCGTTTATAATGTAGCCTCATCAACTTGTTCTGCATGTTTTAGAAATGGAATAAAGTTGATGGGTTCAACAATGTGTCATCAGGTCAAGTCGAAGTAACGAGTGGTCACTTCCTGTTACCACCGAGGGGCGCTATTAGCAAAATGGGACATTAATATATCAAGATGTTCAGGGCAGCGCCCTCATCATTTTCAGCAAGTTTGAAGCTTCTTAAATCAAGTGTTTGGATGTGAGAGCATTGTGAAATTTTTTTCTCAAGTCACTAAAATTTGACACGCCCTAGCAGCCACACCCTTTGTCTTGCAGATCTGCAGAGTACAACTTTTGATCACCTTGGTCTCACAATAATCTCTACCAAATTTTTAGTCGATTCGGCGAAATCCCTAGGAGGAGTTTGTTTTAAAATTCAAAAATTCAAATCAAAATGGCCGACTTCCTGTTGGGTTTAGGGCGTGGCTCCAATGAAGTTTTTTGTATGCCTTGTTACAAGGCATATAACGACCAAATTTCGTCTGCCTACGGCAAAGTAACTGACTTTCCCTATGAGAATTTTGAAACTTGTTTAGGGGGCGCTATTTCGGCATTTGGGGTCAAACCTGTGCGACCGCACAAAAATATCAAATGAAATGAGGCCGGACGTCTCTGGAAAGTTAGACGCGTTTTCATCATTGGGAAAGGGGCGAAATTGGCCCTTGAAATGTCGGAGGAATAATAAGAATAATAATAATAATAATTAAAGCTGCAAGCAGCGTTGAACGGGCCCTCGCCCCCATGCGCACGTTGGGGTTGTGGTGAGATCCTGACGGGTGCAGCTGTGCACTCACAACCATTGGACAGGTCAAGTGCCGGCCCCGATCTGAGGGAAAATGTCGTTGCGAATCGGACAAAGCTGAAAGAGTTATGATAAGTTGATACTTCATCCACCAGAAGGCGCTCAGAATGTAACCAAATTTGGGCAGGTGCATTCAGGGGCAGACCCTAAGCACAAATGTGAAGTTTTGAGCAAATCGGCCAATTTCAATGTAAAATATGGCATTTTCTGTTTCCATAAGGGGGCATGATGAGCAAGATTGTTTAGCAGCATATCGAAGCGTTCAGGGTGGGGCTTTCACTATGTACAGGAATTTTGAATCCATTTGGATGAAGTATGAGGGAGAGTGAGCAGCTCGAATGTGTTTGGCGAGGCATCTGAAATGGGGACACCATGGCGGCCAGGCCCATTTAGCGACAGACATGCAGAGCACTACTTTTGGTCAGCATGGTCTCTTGATGATCAGAAATAAATATTAGGTTGATTGGACGGAATCGCTAGGATGAGTTCTTTAAAATGCAATATTGACACAAGAAAGAATCTGATCTCTGCTACTTTTTTATCAGTTATTGATTATGGTGATCTTTTATACATGCATGCGTCTGCCCATTGCTTGCAGAAGTTGGACAGTGTTTATCACAGTGCCTTGAGATTTATGACCAATCGTAAAGCCCTTATTCACCATTGTACTCTGTATGCCAGGGCTGGGTGGCCATTTTTGACCATGTGTAGGCTCAGTCACTGGTATTTGTCTTTTTATAAAGCAATTTTAGGTGAACTCCCTTATATTTGTTCTTTGATTGAACTAAGATCTGATTGCAGTTATAATTTGCGATCTCAAGATGTGATTTTATTGTCAGTTCCAAGTGCACGGACTAATTTGGATAAGAAAGCTTTTAAGTTCTCGGCACCCCTCACCTGGAATAGCCTGCAAAAAGATTTGAAACTAAAGGATTTGGTCTCCTTGTCGGTTTTCAAATCTTTTATGAGTACAATGGTTGGAACTTGTCAATGCAGTTGACCATTTTAATGTGAGTCCACAGTTTATTGAATATCTTTTTATGTCAGTTGGTATCATTTGAAGCTATTCTAAGTTTTTTGTGTTTACACCGTATATTCTTTTGTGTTTGTCCTGTATGTGTAACATGTAATGTCGCTATCTTTGCCAGGTCTCCCTTGAAAAAGAGATCATAAATCTCAATGGGACTTTCATTTGAATCCATTTGGATGAAGTATGAGGGAGAGAGAGCTGCTGGAATGTGTTTGGCGAGGCATCTGAAATGGGGAGACCATGGCGGCCACGCCCATTTAGCGACAGACATGCAGAGCACAACTTTTGATCATCATGGTCTCTTGATGATCTGAAATAAATATTAGGTTGAATGGACGGAATCGCTAGGAGGAGTTTGTTAAAATGCAATATGTGAAAATCGGGCCAAAATGACACATTAAATTGAAAATGACTGACTTCCTGTTTGGAATTGACCAATGGTGCCAGAGACTTTTTTGTTTGAATTGGCAACATACACGTGTACCAATTTTCATCTTCTTATTCCAGAAAAACCCCAATGGGGAGGGGTTTTTCAAAATTCCAAGCGGGCGCTATCGAAGCATTTTGCTGCCTTCATGGGCATTGCCCCAATCAGATGTTAGAGCTCACCACCCTTGACTGACATATCAATTTCCATGATGATATGAATTCATTAAGAACATCAAATACTCAAACGTATTTTCATGGCGAGGGATCCATTGTCACCGAATTGCCACACGGACGCCATTACTCGAAGCATCACAGCATTCATAAGGTAGTTTATGCAACTTCTTTTACATGTTGTACAGGGGGAATAAAGTTGATGGGTTCAACCATGTGTCATCAGTACAAGTGAAAGTAAAAACTGGTCACTTCCTGTTAGTAGCCCCGCCCACTGACCTACAGACCTGCAGAGCACAACTTTTGATCAGCATAGTCACTCAATGTTTTTTAATAAATCTGGTTTTGAATGGATGAAATCTCTAGGAGGAGTGAGTTAAAATACAATATGTGGAAATCAGGCAAAAATGACACGTTAAAATCAAAATGGTCGACTTCCTGTTTGGAGTAGACAAGTAATACCGGAGACTTTTTTTTGCATCTTGGCCAAATACACGTGTACCAATTTTCATCTTTCTACTCCAAAAAAACCCCTATGGGGAGGGGTTTTTGAAAATTTCAAGGGGGCGCTATCGAGGCATTTTGCTGCCCTCATCGGCAAAGCCCCAATCACATGTGAGAGCTTGCCACCCTTGACCTGTATATCAATTTTTATAATGATACAAGTTTATTAAAGACATCAAAAACCCAAACGTATTTTCATGGCGAGGGATGGATAGTCGCGGCATCATTACACGGACGCCATTATGCGTAGCTTTATATTATTCATTAAGTAGCTTCACCAATTTGTTTGGCATGTAATAGAAGTGGAATGAGGTTGATTTGATTAAGTATGTGTCCTCAGTACAAGTGAAAGTAATAACAGGTCACTTCCCGTTACCACAGGGGGGCGCTAGTAGCAAAGTGGAAATTTAATGCATTTGGACTTTTAGGGTGGAGCAATGATCATGTCCAGCAAGTTTGAAGCTACTGCAGTCAAGTATGTTGGCGTGAGAGCATTGGGAATCCCAAACATATTTTCATGGCGAGGCATCCAAAGTCGTCGCTTCGCCACACGGACGCCATTACTCGTAGCTATACAATGTTTACAATGTAGCTTCATCAACTTGTTTTGCATGTTTTAGAAGTAGAATGAAGTTGATGGGTTCAACAATGTGTCATCAGTACAAGTGGAAGTAACGAGTGGTCACTTCCTGTCACCACCGGGGGGCGCTATTAGTAAAGTGAAAAGTTAAAAAATCAGGATGTTCAGGGCGGCGCCCTCATCATTTTCAGCAAGTTTGAAGCTTCTAAAATGAAGTGTTTGGATGTGAGAGCATTGTGAAAATTGTGAAAGTCACAAAAATTTGTCACACCCTAGCAGCCACGCCCTTTGACCTGCAGATCTTCAGAGCACAACTTTTAATCAGCTTCGTCTCACAATGATCTCTACCAAATTTGAAGTTGATTCGGCGAAATCCCTAGGAGGAGTTCGTTTTAAAATTCAAAAATTCAAATCAAAATGGCCGACTTCCTGTTGGTTTTAGGGCGTGGCTTAAATGAAGTTTTTTGTATGCCTTGTTACAAGTCATATAACTACCAAATTTCGTCTGCCTACGACAAAGTAACCGAATTTCCCTATGGGAATTTTGAAACGTGTTTAGGGGTGCTATTTCGGCATTTGGGGTCAAACCTGTATGACCGCATGAAAATATCAAATTTCGGATGAGGCCGGACGTCTGTGGAAAGTTAGATGCATTTTCACTATTGGGAAAGGGGCGAAATTGGCCCTTGAAATGTCAGAGGAATAATAATAATAATAATTATTTAAAAATAACAAGCCAAATTGACTATGGGTTTAAACAATTTTCAAGAATATTGTTAACAATTTTAAACAATAATCATGTGTAAAATTGAATTCAACTATCTCTGACTGGGAGTCTCTCTGTGCTGCCTTGCACTTGCATGGGACTGGCTCCCAGTCTAACTCTGTTCCATTTTAAGAGTTTTCCTGTCGCAAGTAGGGTACGCATCGCATTTTGCGACTTAACTATCAACTTTTATATCATATGGTTCTTAAGGGGATTGTAGATCTCTCCATACTGAACAGTTTGCAACAAACGGATTTGAAATGGGGTGTATTTTGGCTGAGATATGACTCTTTGAACGTGTGCTCTCCTTACACTTGCCAACTTCAATGTCAGATAACTCAAAAACTATAAGAGATATCGTTCTGAAAAAAGTACTTGAAATGTAAAATTGAATTCCCTACAGATGTTATGTTGAACATAAAGTTGTTTGATGCATAATTGTGACGCTAAAATTCACGAATCGTGAAATTCATGAAAAAAATGAACTTTTGAGTATAAAATAATTTATTAAAAAATCTATAAATTTTTATATGATAATGTTCTTAAGCAGATTGTTAAACAGGACATCTCTAACACAAAGAAAGAATCATTTTCAAAATCGGTTGAAAAATGTCCGAGTTATGCCCCTTTGAAGATGTAGCCGAAAATTCGAATTTTTCCCGTGGGTCAAGTTCAAGGGTAGATAACTCAAAAACTATTTGGATTTTCAAAATGCCTTACACAATTTTTAAAGTCCACTCAATGTAGGTTAAAATGATATATAATAGAAAGCTGTATGTACTGCGGTTCTGGAGAAGAAAATTTTTAAAGACGGGTGGGGTCAAAACCGGGAAGTTCACTCGGAATTTCAGTTTTTGTTTTTTTACGGAAAAATGAGCATACCGGCTGAAGTTGGTCATGATAAAAGTTGTAGAACATGATGAGTCCTACCTGAGGAATTTTTCAAAATATTTTTATTTCTTATAGTTTTCGAGATATTGCTATTGAACGGTTTTTACGTTTTGGGTTATCTCCCCTTTTTGGGGCAAAAATTCAAAAATCGGGCCCTGTTTTGCACAAGTACATCATGAAAGCTATCATTTCAGAAAGTTTCATACCAATCGGTCCGGTGGTTACTTCAGAATCGTCCGGACAAAAACGAGGTAGCAAAATAATAATAATCCAAAATCTAAAACCAATAACAATAGGTCTTCAGACATTCGTCTTGAAGACCTAATAATAAACAGCATGATTTCAATAGGGTCCTCCGCGGACGACTTGCAGTCGTGCTCGGGCCCTTATATTAATAATAATAAACAGCATGATTTCAATAGGGTCCTCCACGGACGACTTGCAGTCCTGCTCGGGCCCAAATAATAATAATAATAATAATAATAATAAACAGCATGATTTCAATAGGGTCCTCCGCGGACGACTTGCAGGCGTGCTCGGGCCCTAATAATAATAATAATAATAATTAAAGCTGCAAGCAGCGTTTAACGGGCCATCGCCCCAATGCGCACGTTGGGGTTTGTGGTGAGATCCTGACGGGTGCAGCTGTTCACTCACGACCATTGGTCATGTCAAGTGCCGGCCCCAACCTGAGAGAAAGTGTCGAGCAAATCGGAGAAAGCTGAAGGAATTATGATAAGTTGATACTTCATCTACCAGAATACGCTCAGAGTGTAACCAAATTTTGGCAGGTGCATTCAGGGGCAAACCCTAAGCACAAATGTGAAGTTTTGAGCAAATTGGCCAATTTCAATGTAAAATATGGCATTTTTTGTTTCCATAAGGGGGCATGATGAGGTAGATTGTTTAGCAGCACATCAACGCATTCAGGGTGGAGCTTTTACCATGTACAGGAATTTTGAATCCATTTGGATGAAGTATGAGGGAGAGGGAGCAGCTCGAATGTGTTTGGCGAGGCATCTGAAATGGGGACACCATGACGGCCAGGCTCATTTAGCGACAAACATGCAGAGCACTACGTTTGATCAGCATGGTCTCTTGATGATCTGAAATAAATATTAGATTGAATGGACAGAATCGCTAGGAGGAGTTCGTTAAAATGCAATATGTGGAAATCGGGCCAAAATGACACATTAAAATCAAAATGGCTGACTTCCTGTTTTAAATTGACCGAAGGTGCCAGAGACTTTTTTGTTCGAATTGGCAACATACACATGTGTACCAATTTTCATTTTCTTATTCCAAAAAAACCCTGATGGGGAGGGGTTTTACAAAATAGTAAGGGGGCGCTATCGAGGCATGTTGTTGCCCTCATGGGCAACGCCTCAATCAGATATGAGAGCTCACCATCCTTGACCGGCAGATCAATTTGCATGATGATACAAATTCATTAAGAATATCAAAAACACAAACGTATTTTCACGGCGAGGGATCCATTGTCACCGCATCGCCACACAGACGCTATTACTCGAAGCAATACTGCATTCGTAAGGTAGTTCGAGCAACTGCTTCTTCATGTTGTACAGGGGGAATAAAGTTGATCGGTTCAACTATGTGTCCTCAGTACAAGTGAAAGTAAAAACTGGTCACTTCCTGTTAGTGGCCACGCCCACTGACCTACAGACCTGCAGAGCACAACTTTTGATCATTATGGCCTTTTGATGTTTACTAATAAAGGTGGTTTTGATTGGATGAAATCTCTAGGAGGAGTGCGTTAAAATGCAATGTGAGGAAATCAGGCAAAAATGACACGTTAAAATCAAAATGGCCGACTTCCTGTTTGGAGTAGACAAATGATGCCAGAGACTTTTTTTTGCGTCTTGGCCGATTACACATGTCTACCAATTTTCATTTTTCTTCTGCAAAAAAACCCCTACGGGGAGGGGTTTTTGAAAATTTCAAGGGGGCGCTATCGAGGCATTTTGCTGCCCTCATCAGCAAAGCCCCAATCACATGTGAGAGCTTGCCACCCTTGACCTGTCTATCAATTTTTATGATGATACAAGTTTATTAAAGACATCAAAAAACCAAACGTATTTTTATGGCGAGGTATGGATAGTCGCCGCGTCATTACACGGACGCCATTATGCGTAGCTTTATATTATTCATTAGGTAGCTGCACCAATTTGTTCTGTTTGTAGCCACGCCCACTGACCTACAGACCTGCAGAGCACAAATTTTGATCAGCATGGTCTCTCAATGTTTAGTAATAAATCTGGTTTTGAAAGGATGAAATCTCTAGGAGGAGTACGTTAAAATACAATATGTGGAAATCAGGCAAAAATGACACGTTAAAATCAAAATGGCCGACTTCCTGCTTGGAGTAGACAAATGATGCCAGTGACTTTTTTGTGCGTCTTGGCCAAATACACATGTGTTTCAATTTTCATCTTCCTACCCCACCAAAACCCCTATGGGGAGGGGTTTTTGAAAATTTCAAGGGGGCGCTATCGAGGCATTTTGCTGCCCTCATGGTCAAAGCCCCAATCAGATGTGAGAGCTTGCCACCTTTGACCTGTCTATCAATTTTTATGATGATACAAGTTTATTAAAGACATCAAAAACCCAAACGTACTTTCATGGCGAGGGATCCATTCTCACCTCATCGCCACACGGAAGCCATTACTCGAAGCATCACAGCATTCTTAAGGTAGTTTAAGAAACTTCTTGTACATGTTGTACAAGGAGAATAAAGTTGATGGGTTCGACTATGTGTCATCAGTACAAGTGAAAAGAAAAACTGGTCACTTCCTGTTAGCGGCCACGCCCACTGACCTGCAGAGCACAACTTTTGATCAACATGGTCTCTTGATGTTCACTAATAAATTTGGTTTTGATTGGATGAAATCTCTAGGAGGAGTGCGTTTAAATACAATGTGTGGAAATCAGGCAAAAATGACACGTTAAAATCAAAATGGCTAACTTTCTGTTTGGAGTAGACCAATGATGCCAGAGACTTTTTTGTGCGTCTTGGCCAAATACACGTGTACTACTTTTCATCTTCCTACTCCAAAAAACTCCTATGGGGAGGGGTTTTTGAAAATTTCAAGGGGGCGCTTTTGAGGCATTTTGCTGCCCTCAAGGGCAAACCCCCAATACAATGTGAGAACTTGCCACCTTTGACCTGTGTATCAATTTTATTGATGATACAAGTGTATTAAAGGCATCAAAAACCTAAACGTATTTTCATGACGAGGGGTGGATAGTCGCCGCGTTACTACACTGACGCAATTAATTGTAGCTGCACAGCATTTATGAGGTAGATTCATTAATTTGTTCTGCATGTAATAGAAGTGGAATGAGGTTGATGTGTTCAACTATGTGTCATCAGTAGAAGTGAAAGTAGTAACTGGACACTTCCTGTTACCACAGGGGGGCGCTAGTAGCAAAGTGGGAAGTTAATGCATCAGGACGTTCAGGGCGGAGCAGTTATTATGATCAGCTAGTTTGAAGCTGCTACAGTCAAGTATGTGGGCGTGAGAGCATTGGGAATCCCAAACATATTTTCATGGCGAGGCATCGAAAGTCGCCGCTTGGCCACGCGGACGCCATTACTCGTAGCTATACAGCGTTAATAATGTAGCTTCATCAACTTGTTCTGCATGTTTTAGAAGTAGAATGAAGTTGATGGGTTCAACAATGTTTCATCAGTACAAGTGGAAGTAAGTAACTTCCTGTTACCACCGGGGGGCGCTATTAGCAAAGTGGAAAGTTAATATATCAGGATGTTCAGGGCGGCGCCCTCATCATTTTCAGCAAGTTTAAAGCTTCTAAAATCAAGTATTTGGATGTGAGAGCATTGTGAAATTTTTTCCTCAAGTCACTAAAATTTGTCACGCCCTAGCAGCCACACCCTTTGACCTGCAGATCTGCAGAGCACAACTTTTGATCACCTTTGTCTCACAATGATCTCTACCAAATTTGAAGTTGATTCGGCGAAATCCCTAGGAGAAGTTCGTTTTAAAATTCAAAAATTCAAATCAAAATGGCCGACTTCCTGTTGGGTTTAGGGCGTGGTTCTAATGTAGTTTTTTGTTTGCCTTGTTACAAAGCATATAACTACCAAATTTCGTCTGCCTACGACAAAGTAACCGAATTTCCCTATGGGAATTTTGAAATGTGTTTAGGGGGCGCTATTTCGGCATTTGGGATCAAACCTGTATGACCCTATAAAAATATCAAATTTCGGATGAGGCCGGACGTCTGTGGAAAGTTAGACGCGTTTTCACCATTGGTAAAGGGGCGAAATTGGCCCTTGAAATGTTGGAGGAATAATAATAATAATAATTAAAGCTGCAAGCAGCGTTGAACGGGCCCTCGCCCCCATGCGCACGTTGGGGTTGGGGTGAGATCATGATGGGTGCAGCTGTGCACTCACGACCACTGAACAGGTCAAGTGCCGGCCCCAACCTGAGAGAAAGTGTCGAGCGAATCGGACAAAGCTGAAGGAGTTATGATAAGTTGATACTTCATCCACCAGAAGGCGCTCAGAGTGTAACCAAATTTGGGCAGGAGCATTCAGGGGCAAACCCTAAGCACAAATATGAAATTTTGAGCAAATCGGCCAATTTCAACGTGAAATGTGGCATTTTCTGTTTCCATAAGGGGGCACGGTGAACTAGATTGTTTAGCAGCACATCAAGGCGTTCAGGGTGGGGCTTTTACTATGTACAGAAATTTTGAATCCATTTGGATGAAGTATGAGGGAGAGGGAGCAGCTCGAATGTGTTTGGCGAGGCATCTGAAATGGGGACACCATGGCGGCCAGGCTCATTTAGCGACAGACATGTTGAGCTCTACTTTTGATCAGCATGGTCTCTTGATGATCTGAAATGAATATTAGGTTGATTGGACAGAATCGCTAGGAGGAGTTCGTAAAAATGCAATATGTGGAAATCAGGCCAAAATGACACATTAAAATCAAAATGACTGACTTCCTGTTTGTAATTGACCGATGGTGCCAGAGACTTTTTTGTTTGAATTGGCAACATACACATGTGTACCAATTTTCATTTTCCTGTTCCAAAAAAACCCCAACGGGGAGGGGTTTTTCAAAATTTCAAGGGGGCGCTATCGAGGCATTTTGCTGCCCTCATGGGCACCGCCCCAATCTGTTGTTGGAGCTCACCACCCTTGACTGGCATATCAATTTGCATGATGATAATCATTCATTAGGAACATCAAAAACCCAAACGTATTTTCATGGCGAGGGATCCAATGTCACCGCATCGCCACACGGACGCCATTTCTCGAAGCATCACAGCATTTGTAAGGTAGTTTTAGCAACTTCTTCTACATGTTGTACAGGGGGAATTATGTTGATGGGTTCAACTATGTGTCATCAGTACAAGTGAAAGTAAAAACTGGTCACTTCCTGTTAGTAGCCACGCCCACTCACCTACAGATCTGCAGAGCACAACTTTTGATCAGCATGGTCTCGCAATGTTTTTTAATAAATCTGGTTTTGAATGGATGAAATCTCTAGGAGGAGTGCATTAAAATACAATATGTGGAAATCAGGGAAAAATGACACGTTAAAATCAAAATGGCTGACTTCCTGTTTGGGGTAGACAAATGATGCAAGTGACTTTTTTTAGCGTCTTGGCCAAATACACATGTGTACCAATTTTCATCTTTCTACTCCAAAAAAACTCCTATGGGGAGGGGTTTTTGAAAATTTCAAGGGGGCGCTATCGAGGCATTTTGCTGCCCTCATGGGCAAAGCCCCAATCAGATGTGAGAGCTTGCCACCCTTGACCGGCATATCAATTTCTATGATGATACAAATTCATTAAGAACATCAAAAACCCAACCGTATTTTCATGGCGAGGGATCCTTTGTCACTGCATCGCCACACGGACGCCATTTCTCGAGGCATCACAGCATTCGTAAGGTAATTTAAGCAACTTCTTCTACATGTTGTACAGAGGGAAAAAAGTTGATGGGTTCAACTATGTGTCATCAGTACAAGTGAAAGTAAAAACTGGTCACTTCCTGTTAGCGGCCACGCCCACTGACCTACAGACCTGCAGAGCACAACTTTTGATCAGCATGGTATTTCAATGTTTATTAATCCATCTGGTTTTGAATGGATTAAGTATCCAGGAGGAGTGCGTTAAAATAAAATATGTGGAAATCAGGCAAAAATGACACGTTAAATTATAAATGGCCGACATCCTGTTTGGAGTCGACAAATGATGCCAGAGACTTTTTTTGCGTCTTGGCCAAATACACTTGTTTACCAATTTTTGTCTTTCTACTCCCAAAAAACCTCTATAAGGAGGGGTTATTGAAAATTTCAAGGGGGCGCTATCAAGACATTTTGCTGCCCTCATGGGCACAGCCCCAATCTGATGTGAGAGCTTGCCACCCTTGACTTGTCTATCATTTTTTTTGATGATACAAGTTTATTAAAGACATCAAAAACCCAAACGTATTTTCATGGCGAGGGATGGATAGTTGCCATGTCACCACACGGACGCCATTATGTGTAGCTTCACAGCATTCAAAGGATAGCTTCACCAATTTTTTCTGCATGTAACAGAAGTGGAATGAGGTTGACGTGATCAAGTATGTGTCCTCAGTACAAATGAAAGTAATAAGTGGTCACTTCCTATTACCATAGAGGGGCGCTAGTAGCAAAGTGGGGAGTTAATGCATCTGGACGTCCAGGGCGGAGCAATCATCATGTAGAGCAAGTTTGGAGCTACTACAGTCAAGTATGTGGGCGTGAGAGCATTGGGAATCCCAAACGTATTTTCATGGCGACGGATCCAAAGTCGCCGCTTTGCCACACAGATGCCATTACTCGTAGCTATACAGCCTTCATAATGTAGCTTCCTCAACTTGTTCTGCATGTTTAAAAAGTAGAATGAAGTTGATGGGTTCAACAATGTGTCATCAGTATAAGCGGAAGTAACGAGTGGTCACTTCCTGTTACCACAGGGGGGCGCTATTAGCAAAGTGGAAAGTTAATACATCAGGGTATTCCAGGCGGCGCCCTTATCATGTTCAGCAAGTTTGAAGCTTCTAAAATCAAGTATTTGGATGTGAGAGCATTGTAAAATTTTTCCCTCAAGTCACTATAATTTGTCACGCCCTAGCAGGCACGCCCTTTGACCAACAGATCTGCAAAGCACAACTTCAAATCAGCTTGGTCTCTTGATGATGTCTACCAAATTTGAAGCCGATCTGGCGAAATCCCTAGGAGGAATTCGTTTAAAAATTCAAAAATTCAAATCAAAATGGCCGACTTCCTGTTGGGTTTAGGGCGTGGCTTCAATGAAGTTTTTTGTATGTCTTATTACAATGCACTTAAAAACTGAATTTTGTCTGCCTACGACAAAATAACCAAATTTCCCTATGGGAATTTTGAAACGTGTTTAGGGGGCGCTATTTCAACATTTGGGGTCGAACCTGTTCGACCGCCCAAAAATATCGAATTTCGGATTCGGCCGGACGAATGGGGAAAGTTATACGGGTTTTCACAATTGGGCAAGGGGCGAAATTGGCCTTTGAAAAATCGGAAGAATAATAAAAATAATAATAATAATAATAATAATAATAATAATAATAAACAACGCGATTTCAATAGGGCCCTCCGCAGATGACTTGCAGTCGGCACGGGCCCTAATAATAATAAACAGTACGATTTCAAAAGGGTCCTCGGACGACTTTCAGTCGGCTCGGGCCCTAATTAAAGCTGCAAGCAGCGTTGAACGTGCCCTCGCCCCCATGTGCACGTTGGGGCTGTGGTGAGATCCTGATGGGGGCAGCATGGTCTCTCAATGTTTAGTAATAAATCTGTTTTTGAATGGATGAAATCTCGAGGAGGAGTGCGTTAAAATACAATATGGGGAAATCAGGCAAAAATGACACGTTAAAATCAAAATGGCCGACTACCTGCTTAGAGTAGACGAATGATGCCAGAGACTTTTTTTTGCGTCTTGGCCAAATACATATGTGTACCAATTTTCATCTCTCTACTCCAAAAAAACCCCTATGGGTAAGGGTTTTTGAAAATTTCAAGGGGGGCGCTATTGAGGCCTGTTGTAGCCCTCATGGGCAACGCCCCAATCAGATGTGAGAGCTCACCATCCTTGACCGGCAGATCAATTTGCATGATGATACAAATTCATTAAGAACATCAAAAACACAAACGTATTTTCATGGCGAGGGATCCATTGTCACCGCATCGCCACACGAACGCCATTACTCGAAGCAATACAGCATTCGTAAGGTAGTTTTTGCAACTGCTTCTTCATGTTGTACAAGGGAAATAAAGTTGATCGGTTGTACTATGTGTCCTCAGTACAAGTGAAAGTAAAAACTGGTCATTTCCTGTTAGTGGCCACGCCCACTGACCTACAGACTGGCAGAGCACAACTTTTGATCAACGTGGTCTTTTGATGTTTACTAATAAAGGAGGTTTTGATTGGATGAAATCTCTAGGAGGAGTGCGTTAAAATGCAATGTGTGGAAATCAGGCAAAAATGACACATTAAAATCAAAATGGCCGACTTCCTGTTTGGAGTAGACAAATGATGCCAGAGACTTTTTTTTGCGTCTTGGCCAATTACACGTGTACCAATTTTCATCTTTCTTCTGCAAAAAAACCCCTATGGGGAGGGGTTTTTGAAAATTTCAAGGGGGCGCTATCGAGGCATTTTGCTGCCCTCATGGTCAAAGCCCCAATCAGATGTGAGAGCTTGCCACCTTTGACCTGTCTATCAATTTTTATGATGATACAAGTTTATTAAAGACATCAAAAACCCAAACGTACTTTCATGGCGAGGGATCCATTCTCACCTCATCGCCACACGGAAGCCATTACTCGAAGCATCACAGCATTCTTAAGGTAGTTTAAGAAACTTCTTGTACATGTTGTACAAGGAGAATAAAGTTGATGGGTTCGACTATGTGTCATCAGTACAAGTGAAAAGAAAAACTGGTCACTTCCTGTTAGCGGCCACGCCCACTGACCTGCAGAGCACAACTTTTGATCAACATGGTCTCTTGATGTTCACTAATAAATTTGGTTTTGATTGGATGAAATCTCTAGGAGGAGTGCGTTTAAATACAATGTGTGGAAATCAGGCAAAAATGACACGTTAAAATCAAAATGGCTAACTTTCTGTTTGGAGTAGACCAATGATGCCAGAGACTTTTTTGTGCGTCTTGGCCAAATACACGTGTACTACTTTTCATCTTCCTACTCCAAAAAACTCCTATGGGGAGGGGTTTTTGAAAATTTCAAGGGGGCGCTTTTGAGGCATTTTGCTGCCCTCAAGGGCAAACCCCCAATACAATGTGAGAACTTGCCACCTTTGACCTGTGTATCAATTTTATTGATGATACAAGTGTATTAAAGGCATCAAAAACCTAAACGTATTTTCATGACGAGGGGTGGATAGTCGCCGCGTTACTACACTGACGCAATTAATTGTAGCTGCACAGCATTTATGAGGTAGATTCATTAATTTGTTCTGCATGTAATAGAAGTGGAATGAGGTTGATGTGTTCAACTATGTGTCATCAGTAGAAGTGAAAGTAGTAACTGGACACTTCCTGTTACCACAGGGGGGCGCTAGTAGCAAAGTGGGAAGTTAATGCATCAGGACGTTCAGGGCGGAGCAGTTATTATGATCAGCTAGTTTGAAGCTGCTACAGTCAAGTATGTGGGCGTGAGAGCATTGGGAATCCCAAACATATTTTCATGGCGAGGCATCGAAAGTCGCCGCTTGGCCACGCGGACGCCATTACTCGTAGCTATACAGCGTTAATAATGTAGCTTCATCAACTTGTTCTGCATGTTTTAGAAGTAGAATGAAGTTGATGGGTTCAACAATGTTTCATCAGTACAAGTGGAAGTAAGTAACTTCCTGTTACCACCGGGGGGCGCTATTAGCAAAGTGGAAAGTTAATATATCAGGATGTTCAGGGCGGCGCCCTCATCATTTTCAGCAAGTTTAAAGCTTCTAAAATCAAGTATTTGGATGTGAGAGCATTGTGAAATTTTTTCCTCAAGTCACTAAAATTTGTCACGCCCTAGCAGCCACACCCTTTGACCTGCAGATCTGCAGAGCACAACTTTTGATCACCTTTGTCTCACAATGATCTCTACCAAATTTGAAGTTGATTCGGCGAAATCCCTAGGAGAAGTTCGTTTTAAAATTCAAAAATTCAAATCAAAATGGCCGACTTCCTGTTGGGTTTAGGGCGTGGTTCTAATGTAGTTTTTTGTTTGCCTTGTTACAAAGCATATAACTACCAAATTTCGTCTGCCTACGACAAAGTAATCGAATTTCCCTATGGGAATTTTGAAATGTGTTTAGGGGGCGCTATTTCGGCATTTGGGATCAAACCTGTATGACCCTATAAAAATATCAAATTTCGGATGAGGCCGGACGTCTGTGGAAAGTTAGACGCGTTTTCACCATTGGTAAAGGGGCGAAATTGGCCCTTGAAATGTTGGAGGAATAATAATAATAATAATTAAAGCTGCAAGCAGCGTTGAACGGGCCCTCGCCCCCATGCGCACGTTGGGGTTGGGGTGAGATCATGATGGGTGCAGCTGTGCACTCACGACCACTGAACAGGTCAAGTGCCGGCCCCAACCTGAGAGAAAGTGTCGAGCGAATCGGACAAAGCTGAAGGAGTTATGATAAGTTGATACTTCATCCACCAGAAGGCGCTCAGAGTGTAACCAAATTTGGGCAGGAGCATTCAGGGGCAAACCCTAAGCACAAATATGAAATTTTGAGCAAATCGGCCAATTTCAACGTGAAATGTGGCATTTTCTGTTTCCATGAGGGGGCACGGTGAACTAGATTGTTTAGCAGCACATCAAGGCGTTCAGGGTGGGGCTTTTACTATGTACAGAAATTTTGAATCCATTTGGATGAAGTATGAGGGAGAGGGAGCAGCTCGAATGTGTTTGGCGAGGCATCTGAAATGGGGACACCATGGCGGCCAGGCTCATTTAGCGACAGACATGTTGAGCTCTACTTTTGATCAGCATGGTCTCTTGATGATCTGAAATGAATATTAGGTTGATTGGACAGAATCGCTAGGAGGAGTTCGTAAAAATGCAATATGTGGAAATCAGGCCAAAATGACACATTAAAATCAAAATGACTGACTTCCTGTTTGTAATTGACCGATGGTGCCAGAGACTTTTTTGTTTGAATTGGCAACATACACATGTGTACCAATTTTCATTTTCCTGTTCCAAAAAAACCCCAACGGGGAGGGGTTTTTCAAAATTTCAAGGGGGCGCTATCGAGGCATTTTGCTGCCCTCATGGGCACCGCCCCAATCTGTTGTTGGAGCTCACCACCCTTGACTGGCATATCAATTTGCATGATGATAATCATTCATTAGGAACATCAAAAACCCAAACGTATTTTCATGGCGAGGGATCCAATGTCACCGCATCGCCACACGGACGCCATTTCTCGAAGCATCACAGCATTTGTAAGGTAGTTTTAGCAACTTCTTCTACATGTTGTACAGGGGGAATTATGTTGATGGGTTCAACTATGTGTCATCAGTACAAGTGAAAGTAAAAACTGGTCACTTCCTGTTAGTAGCCACGCCCACTCACCTACAGATCTGCAGAGCACAACTTTTGATCAGCATGGTCTCGCAATGTTTTTTAATAAATCTGGTTTTGAATGGATGAAATCTCTAGGAGGAGTGCATTAAAATACAATATGTGGAAATCAGGGAAAAATGACACGTTAAAATCAAAATGGCTGACTTCCTGTTTGGGGTAGACAAATGATGCAAGTGACTTTTTTTAGCGTCTTGGCCAAATACACATGTGTACCAATTTTCATCTTTCTACTCCAAAAAAACTCCTATGGGGAGGGGTTTTTGAAAATTTCAAGGGGGCGCTATCGAGGCATTTTGCTGCCCTCATGGGCAAAGCCCCAATCAGATGTGAGAGCTTGCCACCCTTGACCGGCATATCAATTTCTATGATGATACAAATTCATTAAGAACATCAAAAACCCAACCGTATTTTCATGGCGAGGGATCCTTTGTCACTGCATCGCCACACGGACGCCATTTCTCGAGGCATCACAGCATTCGTAAGGTAATTTAAGCAACTTCTTCTACATGTTGTACAGAGGGAAAAAAGTTGATGGGTTCAACTATGTGTCATCAGTACAAGTGAAAGTAAAAACTGGTCACTTCCTGTTAGCGGCCACGCCCACTGACCTACAGACCTGCAGAGCACAACTTTTGATCAGCATGGTATTTCAATGTTTATTAATCCATCTGGTTTTGAATGGATTAAGTATCCAGGAGGAGTGCGTTAAAATAAAATATGTGGAAATCAGGCAAAAATGACACGTTAAATTATAAATGGCCGACATCCTGTTTGGAGTCGACAAATGATGCCAGAGACTTTTTTTGCGTCTTGGCCAAATACACTTGTTTACCAATTTTTGTCTTTCTACTCCCAAAAAACCTCTATAAGGAGGGGTTATTGAAAATTTCAAGGGGGCGCTATCAAGACATTTTGCTGCCCTCATGGGCACAGCCCCAATCTGATGTGAGAGCTTGCCACCCTTGACTTGTCTATCATTTTTTTTGATGATACAAGTTTATTAAAGACATCAAAAACCCAAACGTATTTTCATGGCGAGGGATGGATAGTTGCCATGTCACCACACGGACGCCATTATGTGTAGCTTCACAGCATTCAAAGGATAGCTTCACCAATTTTTTCTGCATGTAACAGAAGTGGAATGAGGTTGACGTGATCAAGTATGTGTCCTCAGTACAAATGAAAGTAATAAGTGGTCACTTCCTATTACCATAGAGGGGCGCTAGTAGCAAAGTGGGGAGTTAATGCATCTGGACGTTCAGGGCGGAGCAATCATCATGTAGAGCAAGTTTGGAGCTACTACAGTCAAGTATGTGGGCGTGAGAGCATTGGGAATCCCAAACGTATTTTCATGGCGACGGATCCAAAGTCGCCGCTTTGCCACACAGATGCCATTACTCGTAGCTATACAGCCTTCATAATGTAGCTTCCTCAACTTGTTCTGCATGTTTAAAAAGTAGAATGAAGTTGATGGGTTCAACAATGTGTCATCAGTATAAGCGGAAGTAACGAGTGGTCACTTCCTGTTACCACAGGGGGGCGCTATTAGCAAAGTGGAAAGTTAATACATCAGGGTATTCCAGGCGGCGCCCTTATCATGTTCAGCAAGTTTGAAGCTTCTAAAATCAAGTATTTGGATGTGAGAGCATTGTAAAATTTTTCCCTCAAGTCACTATAATTTGTCACGCCCTAGCAGGCACGCCCTTTGACCAACAGATCTGCAAAGCACAACTTCAAATCAGCTTGGTCTCTTGATGATGTCTACCAAATTTGAAGCCGATCTGGCGAAATCCCTAGGAGGAATTCGTTTAAAAATTCAAATCAAAATGGCCGACTTCCTGTTGGGTTTAGGGCGTGGCTTCAATGAAGTTTTTTGTATGTCTTATTACAATGCACTTAAAAACTGAATTTTGTCTGCCTACGACAAAATAACCAAATTTCCCTATGGGAATTTTGAAACGTGTTTAGGGGGCGCTATTTCAACATTTGGGGTCGAACCTGTTCGACCGCCCAAAAATATCGAATTTCGGATTCGGCCGGACGAATGGGGAAAGTTATACGGGTTTTCACAATTGGGCAAGGGGCGAAATTGGCCTTTGAAAAATCGGAAGAATAATAAAAATAATAATAATAATAATAATAATAATAATAATAATAAACAACGCGATTTCAATAGGGCCCTCCGCAGATGACTTGCAGTCGGCACGGGCCCTAATAATAATAAACAGTACGATTTCAAAAGGGTCCTCGGACGACTTTCAGTCGGCTCGGGCCCTAATTAAAGCTGCAAGCAGCGTTGAACGTGCCCTCGCCCCCATGTGCACGTTGGGGCTGTGGTGAGATCCTGATGGGGGCAGCATGGTCTCTCAATGTTTAGTAATAAATCTGTTTTTGAATGGATGAAATCTCGAGGAGGAGTTCGTTAAAATACAATATGTGGAAATCAGGCAAAAATGACACGTTAAAATCAAAATGGCCGACTACCTGCTTAGAGTAGACGAATGATGCCAGAGACTTTTTTTTGCGTCTTGGCCAAATACATATGTGTACCAATTTTCATCTCTCTACTCCAAAAAAACCCCTATGGGTAAGGGTTTTTGAAAATTTCAAGGGGGGCGCTATTGAGGCCTGTTGTAGCCCTCATGGGCAACGCCCCAATCAGATGTGAGAGCTCACCATCCTTGACCGGCAGATCAATTTGCATGATGATACAAATTCATTAAGAACATCAAAAACACAAACGTATTTTCATGGCGAGGGATCCATTGTCACCGCATCGCCACACGAACGCCATTACTCGAAGCAATACAGCATTCGTAAGGTAGTTTTTGCAACTGCTTCTTCATGTTGTACAAGGGAAATAAAGTTGATCGGTTGTACTATGTGTCCTCAGTACAAGTGAAAGTAAAAACTGGTCATTTCCTGTTAGTGGCCACGCCCACTGACCTACAGACTGGCAGAGCACAACTTTTGATCAACGTGGTCTTTTGATGTTTACTAATAAAGGAGGTTTTGATTGGATGAAATCTCTAGGAGGAGTGCGTTAAAATGCAATGTGTGGAAATCAGGCAAAAATGACACATTAAAATCAAAATGGCCGACTTCCTGTTTGGAGTAGACAAATGATGCCAGAGACTTTTTTTTGCGTCTTGGCCAATTACACGTGTACCAATTTTCATCTTTCTTCTGCAAAAAAACCCCTATGGGGAGGGGTTTTTGAAAATTTCAAGGGGGCGCTATCGAGGCATGTTGCTGCCCTCATCGGCAAAGCCCCAATCACATGTGAGAGCTTGCTGCCTTTAACCTGTCTATCAATTTTTATGATGATACAAGTTTATTAAAGACATCAAAAACCCAAACGTATTTTCATGGCGAGGTATGGATAGTCGCCGCGTCATTACACGGACGCCATTATGCGTAGCTTTATATTATTCATTAGGTAGCTTCACCAATTTGTTCTGCATGTAATAGTAGTGGAATGAGGTTGATTTGATTAAGTATGTGTCCTCAGTACAAGTGAAAGTAATAACTGGTCACTTCCTGTTACCACAGGGGGGCGCTAGTAACAAAGTGGAAATTTAATGCATTTAGACGTTCATGCCGAAGCAATGATAATGTCCAGCAAGTTTGAAGCTACTACAGTCAAGCATGTGGGCGTGAGAGCATTGGGAATCCCAAACATATTTTCATGGCGAGGCATCCAAAGTCGCCGCTTCGCCACACGGACGCCATTACTCGTAGCTATACAGCGTTTACAATGTAGCTTCATCAACTTGTTCTGCATGTTTTATAAGTAGAATGAAGTTGATGGGTTCAACAATGTGTCATCAGTACAAGTGGAAGTAACGAGTGGTCACTTCCTGTTACCACAGGGGGGCACTATTCGCAAAGTGGAAAGTTAGTATATCAGGCCGTTCAGGGCGGTGCCCTCAACATGTTCAGCAAGTTTGAAGCTACACCAATCAAGTATTTGGGTTTGAGATTGTTGTGAAATTTTTCCCTCAAATCACTAAAATTTGTCACGCCCTAGCAGCCACGCCCTTTGACCTACAGATCTGCAGAGCACAACTTTTAATCAGCTTGGTCTCTCGATGATTTGTACCAAATTTGAAGCCGTCCCGGCGAAATCCCTAGGAGGAGTTCGTTTTAAAATTCAAAAATTCAAATCAAAATGGCCGACTTTCTGTTGGGTTTAGGGCGTGGCTCCAATGTAGTTTTTTGTATGCCTTTATAGAAGGCACATAACAACTGAATTTCGTCTGCCTACGACAAAGTAACCGAATTTCCCCTATGGGAATTTTTAAACGTGTTTAGGGGGCGCTATTTCGACATTTGGGGTCAAACCTGTGCGACCGCCCAAAAATATCGAATTTCGGATCCGGCCGGACAAATGGGGAAAGTTAGACGCGTTTTCACAACTGGGAAAAGGGCGAAATTTGCCTTTGTAAAATCGAAAGAATAATAATAATAATAATAATAATAATAATTAAAGCTGCAAGCAGCGTTGAACGGGCCCTCGCCCCCATGCGCATGTTGGGGTTGTGGTGAGATCCTGACGGGTGCAGCATGGTCTCTCAATGTTTAGTCATAAATCTGGTTTTGAATGGATGAAATCTCTAGGAGGAGTTCGTGAAAGTGCAATACGTGGAAATCGGGCCAAAGTCACACATTAAAATCAAAATGGCTGACTTTCTGTTTGGATTTGACCGAAGGTGCCAGAGACTTTTTGGTTCGAATTGGCAAAATACACATTTGTTCCAATTTTCATTTTCTTATTCCAAAAAAACCCTTAAGGGGAGGGGTTTTTCAAAATTTCAAGGGGGCGCTATCGAGGCATGTTGTTGCCCTCATGGGCAACGCCCCAATCAGATGTGAGAGCTCATCATCTTTGACCGGCAGATCAATTTGCATGCTGATACAAATTCATTAAGAACATCAAAAACACAAACGTATTTTCATGGCGAGGGATCCATTGTCACCGCATCGCCACACGGACGCCATTACTCGAAGCAATACAGCATTCGTAAAGTAGTTTATGCAACTGCTTCTTGATGTTGTACAGGAGGAATAAAGTTGATCAGTTCAACTATGTGTCATCAGTACAAGTGAAAGTAAAAACTGGTCACTTCCTGTGAGTGGCCACGCCCACTGACCTACAGACCTGCAGAGCACAACTTTTGATCAACATGGTCTTTTGATGTTTACTAATAAAGGTGGTTTTGATTGGATGAAATCTCTAGGAGGAGTGCGTTAAAATACAATGTGTGGAAATCAGGAAAAAATGACACGTTAAAATCAAAATGGCCGACTTCCTGTTTGGAGTAGACAAATGATGCCAGTAACTTTTTTGTCCGTCTTGGCCAAATAAACATGTGTACCAATTTTCATCTTCCTAACCCAAAAAAACCCCTATGGGGAGGGGTTTTTGAAAATTTCAAGGGGGCGCTATCGAGGTATTTTGCTGCTCTCATGGGCACAACCCTAATCAGATGTGAGAGCTTGACACATTTGACCTGTCAATCAGTTTTTATGATGATACAAGTTTATTAAAGGCATCAAAAACCCAAATGTATTTTCATGGCGAGGGATGGAAAGTCGCTGCATCACTTCGCAAACGCCATTATGCGTAGCTTCACAGTATTCATAAGGTAGCTTCATCTATTTGTTCTGCATGTAATAGAAGTGGAATGAGGTTGGTGTGTTCAACTATGTGTCATCAGTACAAGTGAAAGCAATAACTGGTCACTTCCTGTTACCACAGGGGGGCGCTAGGAGTAAAGTGGGAATTTAATGTATCTGGATGTTCAGGGCAGAGCAATGATCATGTCCAGCAAATTTGAAGCTACTACAGTCAAGTATGTGGGCGTGAGAGCATTGGGAATCCCAAACGTATTTTCATGGCGAGGGATCCAAAGTCGCCGCTTCGCCAAACGGACGCCATTACTCGTAGCTACACAATGTTCATAATGTAGCTTCAGCAACTTGTTGTGAATGTTTTACAAGAAGAAAGAAGTTGATTGGTTCAACATTGTGCCATCAGTCCCAGTGGAAGTAATGAGTGGTCACTTCCTGTTATCACAGGGGGGCGCTATTAGCAAAGTGAAAAGTTAGTATATCAGGCCGTTCAGGGCGGTGCCCTCATCATGTTCAGCAAGTTTGAAGCTACTCCAATCAAGTATTTGGGTTTGAGATTGTTGTGAAATTTTTCCCTCAAGTCACTAAAATTTGTCACGCCCTAGCAGCCACGCCCTTTGACCTACAGATCTGCAGAGCACAACTTTTAATCAGGTTGGTTTCTCGATGATGTTTACGAAATTTGAAGCCGTTCCGACGAAATCCCTAGGAGGAGTTCGTTTTAAAATTCAAAAATTCAAATCAAAATGGCTGACTTTCTGATGGGTTTGGGGCGTGACTCCAATGAAGTTTTTTGTATGCCTTGTTACAAGGCACATAACAACTGAATTTCGTCTGCCTACGACAAAGTAGCCGAATTTCCCTATGGGAATTTTTAAACGTGTTTAGGGGGCGCTATTTCGACATTTGGGGTTTTAACCTGTGCGACCGCCCAAAAATATCGAATTTCGGATCCGGCCGGACGAATTGGGAAAGTTAGACGCGTTTTCACAACTGGGAAAGGGGCGAAATTTGCCTCTGTGAAATCGGAAGAATAATAAAAAAAAAAAAAAAAAATAATAATAATAAACAGCGTGATTTCAATAGGGCCCTCCGCAGACGACTTGCAGTCGGCTCGGGCCCTAATGATAAACAGCGCGATTTCAATAGGGCCCTCCGCAGACGACTTGCAGTCGGCTCGGGCCCTAATAATAATAATAAACAGCATGATTTCAATAGGGTCCTCTGCGGACGACTTGCAGTCGTGCTCGGGCCCTAATAATAATAATAATAATAAACAGCATGATTTCAATGGGGTCCTCCGCGGACGACTTGCAGTTGTGCTCGGGCCCTAATTAAAGCTGCAAGCAGCGTTGAAAGGGCCCTCGCACCCCTCGTGCACGTTGGGGTGGCAGCAAGATCTTGATGGGTGCAGGGGTCCATTCACTGCCATTGGACACTGCTAAGCTGTGTACAATGTGTTTTCTTGATGGGATAGCAAAAATTTTCTGGAGGGCGCTATGATTCCATTTTGACACGCCGATGCGAAAAATCTTCAGCATAGTTATTGGAATACCATGAGAATACCGGTCTCCATGAGTGTTGATTTTCATAAATTTTCAAGCACGCCTAGAGCCCCAAAAAGGCAATTCTTTAAAAAATCTGACTGGGGGCGCGATAGAGCCATTATGCCACATTTAGTGCCAGTTGATGAATCAAATGCAAGAAAAAAAGACAAGATAATTTTTGCCACGTTTTGCAAGTTTTGGAGCATTCTAAGGCCTTAAAACTTGTGTTCGAAAAATTTGGAAAAACCTAGGAAATGGCTCATAGCTCACTTCCCGATTGGCCAAAAAATTTCAAAAAATTAAACTTTTCCCAGAATGACGAATGCGATGATCCCACCAAATTTCATGAACATTCAAGCACTTTTATCTTAACATGGCCATATCTAGAGGTCGCTGTGGAGCCACCTGGCACCTCCCGATCTAATATTACGTATATTTATACTTTGGAGGACAATTTTTTCAAGCTTAGGAAGTTTCAGGTAAATCCCACAAAGTATGTGGGAGTAAAAGCAACTTGCTGTTTCATGGCGGGACATCAAAACTCGCCGCAGCGCCACGGATACGTCGTTTGATGAATCCAAAAAAGCTTCGCAATTTAACCTCCGCAGGGTCTTTAGATATTATTCGCCAAATTTTAAGCTGATTGGATAAAATCTCTAGGAGGAGTTTGTTAAAGTACGACACCTGTGAATGGCGAAAAATAAAAAAAATTTGCAAATTCAATAACAAATGGCGGACTTCCTGTTGAGTGTAGGTCATGGCACCAAGAGGATTTTTTTTAGGGCTCATCATGTTCCAGATGACCACCGAATTTCATACATGTCGGTTAACCGGGCTGCGAGGGCTGCTTATTTGAAATTTTACAGGGGGCGCTATAATGACATTTTTGCCATGCCAATATATAAGCTTTTTATCAGAGTAATTTGAATGATGGGCTTTATACATTTAAAAAATTTTGTGAGTTTTCGAACATGCTGAGACCCTCAAAAAGGCAATTCTTTTAAAAATCTGATTGGGGGCGCTTTTGAGCCATTATGCCACATTAGGCTACACTTGATAAATGACATTGAAGAGAATAAGACACTTATAATTTTTGCAAGGTTTTGCAAGCTTTGGAGTATTCTAAGGCTTTCAAACATGCGTTCGTAAAATTTGGAAAAACGCAGGAAATAGCTCATAACTCACTTCCTGTTTGGCCAAAAAATGTAAAAAAATTAGGCATTGCCTGCAATGACAAATGCAATGATCACACTAAATTTTAACGAACATTCAAGCACTTTTATCTTAACATGGCCGTATCTAGAGGGCGCTGTGGAGCCACTTAGCCACTCTCGATCTAATATTAGTATATCTTAAAACTTAGGGGGACAATTTAATCAAGACTGTGAAGTTTCGCGCAAATCTCACAAAGCAGGTGCGCGTAAAACCAACTTCCTGTTTCATGGCGGAACATCGAAATTCGCCGCAACGCCACGGATACAAAGTTCAATGAATCCAAAAAAGCTTCGCAATTTAACATCGACAAGGTCTTTAGATGTCATATGCGAAATTTTAATTTGATCGGATAAAATCTCTAGGAGGAGTTTGTGAAAGTACGACACCTGTGAATGGCGAAAAATAAAAAAAAATTTCCAAATTCAATTAAAAATGGCGGACTTCCTGTTGAGTCTAGGTCATGGCACCAAGAGACTTTTTTTTAGGTCTTGACATAGTACACATGTCCACCGAATTTTGTACATGTTGGTTAAACACGCTGCGAGGGCTGCTTCTTTGAAATTTTTTAGGTGGCGCTGTGAGGCAATTTTGCCACATCCATCTGTAAACCCTAGATCTTAGTAAAGAGAATGCCCAGCTTAATATGTTTGCAAAGTTTTGTGAGTTTTCGAGCATGCGGATGCCCTCAAAAATGCAATTATGTATTAGGGGGCGCTATAGAGCCACCATGTCTCACTCGCTGCCAAATGAGATATCGAATCAAAGAACTTAATATTTTTAGTCAATAAGCCAAGTTTGGTGTGTTTTCGAGTATGATAAGGCCCTAAAAAATGTGTTCGCAAAATCTGAAAAAACGCAGAAATGGCTCACAGCTCACTTCCTGTGTGGCAAAAAATTTCAAAAAAATTGACAAAAAAATTTATAATGACTACTATGATGCTATCGATTTTCGTGAGAATCCGGGCAAGTGCGTTCCAAAATGGCCGTGTGTTTGGTGGCGCTATAGAGCCACTGGGGCATGTCCAAGCACAAAAATAATAACATTTTGCAATTTTCACCACGACTGACGTGTGGGCCCTCAAAAACGCGTTCTGGCAGCAGAATAATAATAAGAAGAAGAAGAAGAATAATAAAAATCCCATCAAAAACAATAGGTTCCTCGCACCTTTGGTGCCAGGACCCGTTCCGGGCTCTGGCACCGGTCGGTGCTCGGGCCCTAATTAAAGCTGCAAGCAGCGTTGAAAGGACCCTCGCACCCCTCGTGCACGTTGGGGTGGCAGCAACATCTTGATGGGTGCAGGTGTCCATTAAGAGCCATTGGGCACTGCTAGACTGTGTGCAATGTGGTTTCCTGAGGGGAGTGCAAAAATTTTCTAGAGGGCGCTACAATACCATTTTGACATGCCTGTGTGCAAAATCTACAACCAGGTAATCGTAATGTCAGGCACCATGAGTGAGTTGATTTTTTATAAATTTTCCAGTATGTTTAGACGATCAAAGGAGCAATACTTTTAAATATCTGACTGGGGGCGCTATAGAGCCACTATGCCATATTTATTGCCAATTGATGGATGACATTGAAGAGAATAAGACATAAAAATGTTTGCTAGGTTTTTTAAGTTTTGGAGCATTCTAAGGCCTGAAAACATGAGTTCGAAAAATTTGGAAAAATGCAGGAAATAGCTCATAGCTCACTTCCTGTTAAGGCAATAAATTAAAAAAAATTAACCATTGCCCAGAATGACTAATGCAATGATCACCCCAATTTCATGAACATTCAAACACTTTTAACTTAACATGGCCGTATCTAGAGGGCGCTGTGGAGCCACCTGGCCAGTCCCTATCTAATATTAGCATATATTTATACTTTGGAGGACAATTTTATCAAGCATAGGAAGTTTCAGGCAAATCCCACAAAGTATGTGGGAGTAAAAGCAACTTCCTGTTTCATGGCGGGACATCAAAATTCGCCGCCACGCCACGGATGCATCATTTGATGAAATCAAACTAGCTTCGCAATTGAACATCAGCAATGTCTTTGTATATTATTTGCCAAATATTAAGTTGATCGGATAAAATCTCTAGGAGGAGTTCGTTAAGGTACGACACCTGCGAATTGGGAAAAATCAAAAAAGTTGCAATTTCAATTAAAAATGGCAAACTTCCTGTTGGGTCTTGGTCATGACACCAGGAGACTTTTTTTTTAGATCTCAGGATATTCCACATGTCCACCGAAGTTCATACATGCAGGTCAACGACGATGCGAGGGCTGCTTATTTGAAATTTTCCAGGGGGCGCTATAATGCCATTTTTGCCACGCTTATAAGTACATTTTTAATCAGTGTAATAAGAATGATGGTCTTTAGAATTGTACAAAATTTTGTGAGTTTTTGAGCATGGTGAGACCCTCAAAAGGGCAATTCTTTTAAAAATCTTATTGGGGGCGCTTTAGAGCCATAATGCCACATTTACTGCAAATTTTTGTCTCAAATTAGAGACAATCAGACAAATATAATTTTTGCAAAGTTTTGCAAGTTTTTGAGTATGCTAAGGCCTTCAAATGTGTGTTCGTAAAATTTGGAAGAACGCAAGAAATGGCTCATAGCTCACTTCCTGTTTGGCCAAAAAATTTCAAAAAAATAAGCATAGCTCGAAAAAACAAATGCAATGATCAGACAAAATTTTATGAACATTCAAGCACTTTTATCTCAACATAACCGTGTCAAGAGGGCGCTGTGGAGCCACCTGACCACACCCAATCCAATATCAACATATTGGTATATTTGGAAGTAGACTATTATTAAGCCTGTAAAGTTTCACGCAAATTTCACAAAGCATGTGCTCATAAAAGCAACTTCCTGTTTCATGGCGGAACATCAAAATTCGCTGCAACGCCACGGACACAAATTTCGATGAATCCAAAAAAGCTTCGCAATTTAACATGAGGAAGGTCTTTAAATGGCATGTGCCAAATATTCAGTTGATCGGATAAAATCTCTAGGAGGAGTTCGTTAAAGTACGACGCCTGTGAAAGGCAAAAAATAAAAAAAAGTTGCAAATTCATTTAAAAATGGCGGACTTCTTGTTGAGTCTAGTTCATTGTGCCAAGAGACTTTTTTTAGGTCTTGGCATAGTACACATGTCCACCAAATTTTGTACATGTAGGTTAAACACGCTGCGAGGGCTGCTTCATTGAAATTTTCAAGGTGGCGCTGTAATGTAATTTTGCCACATCCATCTGTAAACCCTATATCCTAGTAAATAGTATGACCAGCTTCATATGTTTGGAAAGTTTCGTGAGTTTTCGAGCATGCTAATGCCCTCAAAAATGCTATTATGTATTAGGGGGCGCTATAGAGCCACCATGTCTCACTCGCTGCCAAATGAGATATTGAATCAAAGAACTTAATATTTTTAGTCAATAAGCCAAGTTTGGTGTGTTTTCGAGTATGATAAGGCCCTCAAAAATGTGTTCGTAAAATCTGAAAAAACGCAGGAAATGGCTCATAGCTCACTTCCTGTGAGGCAAAAAAATTTCAAAAAAATTGACAGAAAAATTTATGATGACTACTATGACTCTATAAAATTTCGGGAGAATCCGAGGAAGTGCGTTCCAAAATGGCAGCGTGTTTGGTGGCGCTATAGAGCCACTAGGGCATGTCCAAGCACAAAATAAATAATATTTTGCAATTTTCATCACGACTGACGTGTGGGCAAATTTTTGTGAGTTTTCGTGCATGGCAAAGCCCTCAAAAATGCGTTCTCGCAGCAGAATAAAAAGAAGAAGAAGAAGAAGAAGAAGAATAAAAATTAAAGCTGCAAGCAGCGTTGAAAGGGCCCTCGCACCCCTCTTGCACGTTGGGGAGGCAGCAAAATCTTGATGGGTGCAGGTGTGCATTCACAGCCATTGGACACTGCTAGACTGAAAAAAGTGGTTTCCTGCGGAGAGTGCAAAAATTTTCTGGAGGGGTGCTTTGATATCATTTTGACATGCCCGTGCGCTAAATCTCCAGCATAGTAATTGTAACACCAGGCTCCTTGAGCGTGTTGGTTTTTGTAATTTTTACAGCACGTTAAGACCCACAAAAGAGATTTCTTTTAAAAATCTGATTGGGGCGCTATCGAGCCATTATGCCACATTTAGTGCCAATTGATGGATGACATTCGAGAGAATAAGACAATTATAAATTGTGCAAGGTTCTGCAAGCTTTGGAGTATTCTAAGGCCTTCAAACATATGTTCATGAAATTTGGAAAATGCAGGAAATAGCTAATAGCTCATACCTGTTTGGCCAAAATAATAAACCATAACCCGGAAAGACTAATGCAATGATCACACCAAGTTTCATGAACATTCAAGCACATTTATCTAAACATGGCCGTATCTAGAGGGCGCTGTGGAGCCTTCTGGCCACACTTGATCTAATATTAGCATATATTGATACTTGGGAGGACCATTTTATTAAGCTTGGACAGTTTCAGGGAAAACCCATGAAGTCTGTGGGAGTAAAACCAACTTCCTGTTTCATGGCGGGACATTGAAATTTGCTGCAACGCCATAGAAACAAAATTCGATGAATCCAAAAAAGCTTCGCAATTTAACATCGGCAACGTCTTTAGATACTATTAGCCAAATTTCAAGTTGTTCGGATGAAATCTCTAGGAGGAGTTTGTTAAAGTACGACACCTGTGAATGGCGAAAAATCCAAAAAAGTTGCAATTTCAATTAAAAATGGCGGACTTCCTGTTGAGTCTAGGTCATGGCACCAAGTGTCTTTTTTGTAGGTCTCGGCATATTCCACATGTCTACCGAATTTCATACATGTAGGTTTACCAGGCTCTGAGGCCTGCTTATTTAAAATTTTCCAGGGGGCGCTATAGTGACATTTTTGCCATGTCTATACATAAGTTTTTTGTCAGAGTAATTCGAATGATGGTCTTTATACATTTACAAAATTTTGTGAGTTTTAGAACATGCTGAGACCCTGAAAATGGCAATTCTTTTAAAAATATGATTGGGGGCGCTATAGAGCCATTGTGCCAAATTTAGTGTGAATTGACATAAAAAATTGAAGATAATAAGACAATTATAATTTGTGCAACTTTTTGCAAGATTTCGAGTATTCTTAAGCATCCAAACATGTGTTTATAAAATTTGGAAAAACGCAGGAAATGGCGCATAGCTCACTTCCTGTTTGGCCAAAAAATTTGAAAAAAATTAATATAACTTGACATGAACAAAGCAATGATCACACCAAATTTCATGAACATTCAAGCACTTTTATCTCAACATGGCCGTTTCAAGAGGGCGCTGTGGAGCCATCTGACCACACCCAATCTAATATCAACATATAGGTCTACTTGGAAGTGGACTCCTATAAAGCCTGTAAAGTTTCGCGCAAATCTCACAAAGCATGTGCGCGTAAAACCAACTTCCTGTTTCATGGCGGAACATCGAAATTCGCCGCAACGCCACGGATACAAAGTTCAATAAATCCAAAAAAGCTTTGCAATTTAACATCAGCAAGGTCTTAAGATGTTAAATTCAAAATTTTATGTTGATCGGATAAAATCTCTAGGAGGAGTTCGTTAAAGTACGAAGCCTGTGAATGGCAAAAAATTTAAAAAATTTGCAAATTCAATTAAAAATGGCGGACTTCCTGTTGAGTCTAGGTCATGGCACCTAGAGACTTTTTTGTAGGTCTTGGCATAGTACAGATGTCCACCGAATTTTGTACATGTAGGTCAAACACGCTGCGAGGGCTGCTTCATTGAAATTTTCTAGGTGGCGCTGTAATGCAATTCTGCCACATCCATCTGTAAACCCTAAATCATTGTAAAGAGTATGACCAGCTTAATATGTCTGCAAAGTTTTGTGAGTTTTCAAGCATGCTGAGGCCCTCAAAAATGCAATTATGTATTAGGGGGCGCTATAGAGCTACCATTTCACAACCAGAGCCAAATGAGATATCGAATCAAAGAACGTAATATTTGTAGTCTATGACCCAAGTTTGGTGACTTTTCGAGTATGATAAGGCCCTCAAAAATGTGTTCGTAAAATCTGAAAAAACGCAGGAAATGGCTCATAGCTCACTTCCTGTGAGGCAAAAAAATTTCAAAAAAATTTACAAAAAAATTTATGATGACCACTATGACTCTATAAAATTTCGTGAGAATCCGAGCAAATGCGTTCCAAAATGGCCGCATGTTTGGTGGCGCTATAGAGCCACCGGGGCATGTCCAAGCACAAAAATAATAATATTTTGCAATTTTCACGACGACTGACGTGTGGGCAAATTTTTGTGAGTTTTCGTGCATGGCAAAGCCCTCAAAAATGCGTTCTCGCAGCAGAATAAAAAGAAGAAGAAGAAGAAGATAAAGAAGAAGAAGAATAATAAAAATCCCATCAAAAACAATAGGTTCCTCGCACCGGTCGGTGCTCGGGCCCTAATTAAAGCTGCAAGCAGCGTTGAAAGGCCCCTCGCCCCCCTCGTGCACGTTGGGGTGGCAGCAAGATCTTGATGGGTGCAGGTGTCCATTAAGAGCCTTTGGGCACTGCTAGACAGTGTGCATTGTGGTTTCCTGAGGGGAGTGCAAAAATTTTCTAGAGTGCGCTACAATACCATTTTGACATGCCTGTGTGCAAAATCTACAACATGGCAATCGTAATGTCAGGCTCCATGAGTGTGTTGATTTTTGTAAATTTTCCAGTATGTTTAGACGATCAAAGGAGTAATACTTTTAAATATATGACTGGGGGCGCTATAAAGCCATGATGCCATATTTAATGCCAATTGATGGATGACATTGAAGAGAATAAGACATTCATAATGTTTGCCAGGTTTTTTAAGTTTTGGTGCATTCGAAGGCCTGAAAACATGAGTTCGTAAAATTTGGAAAAACGCAGAAAATAGCTCATAGCTCACTTCCTGTTCGCCAAAAAAATTTCAAAAAATTAACAATTGCTAGGAATGACGAATGCAATGATCAGACCAAATTTCATGAACATTCAAGCACTTTTATCCTAACATGGCCGTATCTAGAGGGTGCTGTGGAGCCACCTGGCACGTCCCGATCTAGTATTAGCATATATTTATACTTGGGAGTACAATTTTATCAAGCTTGGAAAGTTTCACGCAAATCCCGCAAAGAATGTGCTCATCAAAGCAACTTCCTGTTTCATGGCGGAACATCGAAATTCGCCGCGATGCCACGGATACATCATTCGATGAATCCAAAAAAGCTTCGCAATTTAACATCAGCAAGGTCTTTAGATATTATTCGCCATGTTTTAAGTTGATCGGAAAAAATCTCTAGGAGGAGTTCGTTAAAGTACGACACCTGTGAATGGTGAAAAATCCAAAAAAGATGAATTTTCAATTAAAAATGGCAGACTTCCTGTTGAGTCTAGGTCATGGCACTCAGAGACTTTTTTTTAGGTCTCGGTATATTCCACATGTGTACCGAATTTCATACATGTAAGTTTACCGGGCTGCGAGGGCTGCTTATTTGGAATTTTCCAGGGGGCGCTATAATGACATTTTTGCCATGCCGATATATAAATTTTTTGTCAGACTAATACGAATGATGGTCTTCATACATTAACAAAATTTTGTGAGTTTTCGAACATGCTGAGACCCTCAAAAGGGCAATTCTTTTAAAAATCTGAGTGGGGGCGCTAAAGAGCCATTGTGCCAAATTTAGGGTAAATTGATGTAAAAAATTAAAAAGAATAAGATAATTATAATTTGTGCTACTTTTTGCAAGATTTCAAGTATTCTAAGGCTTCCAAATATGTGTTTCTAAAATTTGGAAAAACGCAGGAAATGGCTTATAGCTCACTTCCTGTTCGGCCAAAAAATTTCAAAAAAATTTACCTTACCCAACATGACAAATGCAATGATCACACCAAATTTCATGAACATTCAAGCACTTTTATCTCAACATGGCCGTGTCAAGAGGGCGCTGTGGAGCCACCTGACCACACCCAATCTAATATCAACATATAAGTATACTTGAAAGTAGACTTTTATCAAGCCTGTGAAGTTTCACTCAAATTTCATGAAGCATGTGCGCGTAAAACCAACTTCCTGACTCATGGCGGAACATCTAAATTCGCCGCGACGCCACGGATGCAAAGTACGATGAATCCAAAAAAGCTTCGCAATTTAACATCAGCAAGGTCTTTAGATGTCATATGCAAAATTGTAAGTTGATCGGATCAAATCTCTAGGAGGAGTTCGTTAAAGTGCGATGCCTGTGAATGGCAAAAAATAAAAAAAATTTGCAAATTCAATTAAAAATGGCAGACTTCCTGTTGAGTCTAGGTCATGGCACCAAGTAACTTTTTTTTAGGTCTTGGCATAGTACACATGTCCACCGAGTTTTGTACATGTAAGTAAAACACGCTGCGAGGGCTGCTTCATTGAAATTTTCGAGGTGGCGCTGTAATGCAATTTTGCCACATCCATCAGTACACCCTAAATGTTAGTAAAAAGTATGACCAGCTTAATATGCTTGCAAAGTTTTGTGAGTTTTCGAGCATGCTGATGCCCTCAAAAATGCAATTATGTATTAGGGGGCGCTATAGAGCCACCATGTCACACCCACTGCCAAATGAGATATCGAATCAAAGAACTTAATATTTTTAGTCTATCAGCCAAGTTTGGTGAGTTGTCGAATATGATAAGGCCCTCAAAAATGTGTTTGTAAAATCTGAAAAAACGCAGGAAATGGCTCATAGCTCACTTCCTGTGAGGCAAAAAAAATTTCAAAAAAATTGACAAAAAAATTTATGATGACTTCTATGACCCTATCAAATTTCGTGAGAATCCGAGCAAGTGCTTTCCAAAATGGCTGTGTGTTTTGTGGCGCTATGGAGCCACCGGGGCATGTCCAAGCACAAAATTAACAATACTTTGTCATTTTCACCACGACTGACCTGTGGGCAAATTTTTGTGAGTTTTCGTGCATGGCAAAGCCCTCAAAAATGCGTTCTCGCAGCAGAATAAAAAGAAGAAGAAGAAGAAGAAGAATTAAAGCTGCAAGCAGCGTTGAAAGGGCCCTCGCCCCCCTCGTGCACGTTGGGGTGGCAGCAAGATCTTGATGGGTGCAGGTGTCCATTAAGAGCCATTGGGCACTGCTAGACTGTGTGCATTGTGGTTTCCTGAGGGGAGTGCAAAAATGTTCTAGAGGGCACTACGATACCATTTTGACATGCCTGTGTCCAAAATCTACAACAAGGTAATCGTAATTTCAGGCTCCATGAGTGTGTTGATTTTTGTAAATTTTCCAATATGTTTAGACGATCAAAGAGGCAATACTTTTAAATATCTGACTGGGGGCGCTATTGAGCCATTATGCCATATTTAATGCCAATTGATGGATGACATTGAAGAGAATAAGACATTTATAATGTTTGCTCGGTTTTTTAAGGTTTGGAGCATTCGAAGGCCTGAAAACAGGAGTTCGTAAAATTTGGAAAAACGCAGGAAATAGCTCATAGCTCACTTCCTGTTTATGCAATAATTTTCAAAAAATTAACCATCGCCCAGAATGACTAATGCAATGATCACCCCAAATTTCATGAACATTCAAGCACTTTCAACTTAACATGGCCGTATCTAGAGGGCGTCGTGGAGCCACCTGGCCACTCCCTATCTAATATTAGCATATAGTCATACTTTCGAGGAAAATATTATCAAGCTTGGAAACTTTCAGGCAAATCGAACGAAGTATGTGGGAGTAAAAGCAATTTCCTGTTTCATGGCGGGACATCAAAATTCGCCCAGACGCCACGGATACACCGTTTCATCAAACCAAAAAAGCTTCGCAATTCAATATCAGCAAGGTCTTTGGATATTACTTGCCAAATATTAAGTTGATCGGATAAAATCTCTAGGAGGAGTTCGTTAAAGTACGACGCCTGTGAATGGCAAAAAATCAAAAAAAGTTGCAATTTCAATTAAAAATGGCGGACTTCCTGTTGGGTCTAGGTCATGGCACCAAGAGACTTTGTTTTAGGTCTCAAGATATTCCACATGTCCACCGAAGTTCATACATGCAGGTCAATCACGATGCGAGGGCTACTTTTTTGAAAATTTCCAGGGGGCGCTATAATGCCATTTTTGCCACGCCAATATGTAAATTTTTATCAGTGTAATAGGAATGATGGTCTTTAGAATTGTACAAAATTTTGTGAGTTTTTGAGCATGCTGAGACCCTCAAAAAGGCAATTATTTGAAAAATCTGACTGGGGGCGCTAAAGAGCCATAATGCCTTATTTACTGCCAATTATTGTCTCAAATTGAAGACAATTGGACAAATATAATTTTTGCAAAGTTTTACAAGTTTTCAAGTATGCTAAAGCCTTCAAATGTGTGTTCGTAAAATTTGGAATAACGCAGGAAATGGCTCATAGCGCACTTCCTGTTTGGCCGAAAAATTTCAAAAAAATAATTATAGCCCAAAAAAACCAATGCAATGATCAGACCAAATTTCATGAACATTCAAGCACTTTTATATCAACATGGTCGTGTGAAGAGGGCGCTGTGCAGCCACCTGACCACACCCAATCCAATATCAACATATAGTTATATTTGGAAGTAGACTCCTATTAAGCCTGTAAAGTTTCACGCAAATCTCACAATGCATGTGCTCATAAAAGCAACTTCCATTTTCATGGCGGAACATCGAAATTCGCCGCAACGCCACGGACACAATTTTCGATGAATCCAAAAAAGCTTCGCAATTTAACATGGAGAATGTCTTTAGATGGCCTGTGCCAAATTTTTAGTTGATCGGATAAAATCTCTAGGAGGAGTTCGTTAAAGTACGACGCCTGTGAATGACAAAAAATAAAAAAAAGTTGCAAATTCAATTAAAAATGGCGGACTTCCTGTTGAGTCTAGGTCATGGCACCAAGAGACTTTTTTTTAGGTCTTGGCATAGTACACATGTCCACCTAATTTTGTACATGTATGTTAAACACCCTGCGAGGGCTGCTTAATTAAAATATTCTAGGTGGCGCTGTAATGCAATCTTGCCACATCCATCTGTATACCTCATAGCCTAGTGAAAGGTATGATCGGCTTAATATCGTTGCAAAGTTACGTGAGTTTTCGAGCATGCTGAGGCCCTCAAAAATGCAATTATGTATTAGGGGGCGCTATAGAGCCACCATGTCACACTTAGTGCCAAATGAGACATCGAATCAAAGAACTTAATATTTTTAGTCTATGAGCCAAGTTTGGTGAGTTTTCCAGTATGATAAGGCCCTCAAAAATGTGTTTGTAAAATCTGAAAAAACGCAGGAAATGGCTCGTAGGTCACTTCCTGTGCGGCAAAAAAATTTCAAAAAAATTACCAAAAAAATTTATCATGACTGCTATGGCCCAATTGAATTTCGTGAGAACCCGAGCAAGTGCGTTCCAAAATGGCCGCGTGTTTGGTGGCGCTATAGAGCCACCTAGGCATGTCTAAGCACAAAAATAGCAATTCTTTGCAATTTTCACCACGACTGACGTGTGGGCAAATTTTTGTGAGTTTTTGTGGATGGCAAAGCCCTCAAAAATGCGTTCTCGCAGCAGAATAAAAAGAAGAAGAAGAAGAAGAAGAAGAAGAAGAAGAAGAAGAAGAATAAAAATCCCATCAAAAACAATAGGTTCCTCGCACCGGTCGGTGCTCGGGCCCTAATTAAAGCTGCAAGCAGCGTTGAAAGGGCCCTCGCCCCCTTTGTGCACGTTGGGGTGGCAGCAAGATCTTGATGGCAGCAGGTGTCCATTCAGAGCCATTGGACACAGCTGGACCGCGTACAATGTGGTTTCCTGATGGGAGTGCAAAAATTTTCTGGAGGGCGCTTTGATACCATTTTGACTTGCCTGTGCGCAAAATCTACAACACAGTTATTGTAATACGGGGCTCCATGAGTGTGTTGATTTTTGTAAATTTTCCAGCATGTTTAGACTTTCAAAAGAGCAATTCTTTTATAAATATTATTGGGGGCGCTATAGAGCCATTATGCCCCATTTAGTGCCAATTGATGGATGTATTGAAGAGAATAAGACAGTTCAAATTTTTGCATGTTTTTGCAAGTTTTGGAGCATTCTACGGCCTTAAAACGTGTGTTCGTAAAATTTGGAAAAACGCAAGAAATAGCTCATAGCTCACTTCCTGTTTGGCAAAAAAGTTTCAAAAAATTAACAATTGCGGGGAATGACTAACGCAATGATCACACCAAATTTCATGAACATTCAAGCACTTTTATCTGAACATGGCCATATCTAGAGGGCGCTGTGGAGCCACCTGGCACCTCACTATCTAAAATTAGCATATATCTGAACTTGGGCGGACAATTTTATCAAGGTTGGAAAGTTTCAGGCAAATCCCACAAAGTATGTGGAAGTGAAAGTAACTTCCTGTTTCATGGCAGGACATCAAAATTCGCCGTGACGCCACGGATGCATCGTTCGATGAAATCAAAAAAGCTTCGCAATTTAACATTAGCAAGGTCTTTAGATATTATATGCCAAATTTTAAGTTGATCGGATAAAATCTCTAGGAGGAGTTCGTTAAAGTACGACACCCGTGAATGGCAAAAAATCCAAAAAATTTGCAATTTCAATTAAAAATGGCGGACTTCCTGTTGAGTCTAGGTCATGGCACCATGAGACTTTTTTTTAGGTCTTGTCATATTTCACATCTCTACAGAATTTCATACATGTAGGTTTACCAGGCTGCGAGGGCTGCTTATTTGAAATTTTACAGGGGGCGCTATAATGAAATTTTTGCCATGCCAATATGTAAGCTTTTCATCGGAGTATTATCAATGAGAGTCTTTATATATTTACAAAATTTTGTGAGTTTTCGAACATGCTGAAACCCTCAAAAAGGCAATTCTTTTAAATATCTGATTGGGGGCGCTCTTGAGCCATTATGCCGCATTAGACTCCAGTTGATGGATAACAGTAAAGAGAATAAGACAATTATAATTTGTGCAAGGTTTGGCAAGCTTTGGAGTGTTTTAAGGCTTTCAAACGTGCGTTCGTAAAATTTGGAAAAACGCAGGAAATAGCTCATAACTCACTTCCTGTTTGGCCAAAAAATTTCAAAAAATTATTCATTGCCTGCAATGACAAATGCAATGATCACACCTCATTTCATGAACATTCAAGCACTTCTATTTTAACATGGACGTATCTAGAGGGCGCTGTGGAGCCACCTGGCGACTCCCGATCTAATATTAGCAAATATTTATACTTAGAGGGACAATTTATTCAAGCCTGTGAAGTTTTGCGCATATCACACAAAGCATGTGCGCGTAAAACCAACTTCCTGTTTCATGGCGGAACATCGAAATTCGCCGCAACGCCACGGGTACAAAGTTAAATCAATCCAAAAAAGCTTCGCAATTTAACATCGACAAGGTCTTTAGATGTCATACGCAAAATTTTAAGTTGACACGATAAAATCTCTAGGAGGAGTTCGTTAAAGTTTGACGCCTGTGAATGGCAAAAAATTTAAAAAAGTTGCAAATTCAATTAAAAATGGCGGACTTCCTGTTGAGTCTAGGTCATGGCACCAAGAGACTTTTTTTTAGGTCTTGGCATAGTTCAGATGTCCACCGAATTTTGTACATGTAGGTTAAACACGCTGCGAGGGCTGCTTCATTGAAATTTTCTAGGTGGCGCTGTAATGCAATTTTGCCACATCTATCTGTAAACTGTATATTCCAGTAAATAGTATGACCAGCTTAATATGTTTCCAAAGTTTCGTGAGTTTTCGAGCATGTTGAGGCCCTCAAAAATGCAATTATGTAATAGGGGGCGCTATAGAGCTACCATGTCACACCCAGTGCCAAAAGAGATATCGAATCAAAGAACTTAATACTTTTAGTCTATGAGCCAAGTTTGGTGAGTTTTCGAGTATGATAAGGCCCTCAAAAATGTGTTCGTAAAATCCGAAAAAACGCAGGAAATGGCTCATAGCTCACTTCCTGTGTGGCAAAAAAATTTTTTAAAAATTGACAAAAAAATGTATTATTACTACTATGACCCTTTTGAATTTCGTGAGAATCCGAGCAAGTGCGTTCCAAAATGGCCGCATGTTTGGTGGCGCTATAGAGCCACCGGGGCATGTCCAAGCACAAAAATAATAATATTTTGCAATTTTCACCATGACTGACGTGTCGGCAAATTTTTGTGAGTTTTCGTGCATGGCAAAGCCCTCAAAAATGCGTTCTCGTAGCAGAATAATAATAATTAAAGCTGCAAGCAGCGTTGAAAGGGCCCTCGCCCCCCTCGTGCACGTTGGGGTGGCAGCAAGATCTTGATGGCTGCAGGTGTCCATTCAGAGCCATTGGACACTGCTGGATTGCGAACAATGTGGTTTCCTAAGGGGAGTGCAAAAATTTTCTTGAGGGCGCTATGATAGAATTTTGACATGCCTGTGAGCAAAATCTACAACATAGTTATCGTAATAACGAGCTCCATGAGTTTGTTGATTTTTGTAAATTTTCAAACATGATTAGACCTTCAACAGGGCAATTCTTTTATAAATCTGACTGGGGGCGCTATAGAGCCATTTTGCCATATTTAGTGCCAATTGATGGATGACATTGAAGAGAATACAACCTTTATAATTCTTGCATGGTTTTGCAAGTTTTGGAGCATTCTGAGGCCTTAAAACGTGTGTTAATAAAACTCAGAAAAACGCAGGAAATAGCTCATAGCTCACTTCCTGTTTGGCCAAAAAATTTCCAAAAACTAACCATTGCCCGGAATGACGAATGCAATGATCACACCAAATTTCATGAACATTCAAGCACTTTTATCTTAACATGACCATATCTAGAGGGCGCTGTGGAGCCACCTTGCACCTCCCGATCCAATATTAGCATATAATTATACTTCGGAGGACAATTTTATCAAGCATAGGAAGTTTCGAGCAAATCCCACAAAGCATGTGGCAGTAAAAGCAACTCCCTTTCTCATGGCGGGATATCAAAATTCGCCGCGACGCCACGGATACATTGTTCAATGAAATCAAAATTGCTTCGCAATTTAACATTAGCAAGGTCTTTAGATATTTTCTGCCAAATATTAAGTTGATCTGATAAAATCTCGAGGAGGAGTTCGTAAAAGTACGACAACTTCGAATTGCGAAAAATCTAAAAAAGTTGCAATTTCAATTAAAAATGGCAAACTTCCTGTTGCGTCTAGGTCATGGCACCAAGAGGCTTATTTTTAGGTCTCAGGATATTCCACATGTCCACCGAAGTTCATACATGCAGGTCAATCACGATGCGAGGGCTGCTTCTTTGAAATTTTCCAGGGGGCGCTATAATGCCATTTTTGCCACGCCTATATGTAAATTTTTTATCAGTGTCATAAGAATGATGGTATTTAGAATTGTACAAAATATTGTGAGTTTTTGAGCATGCTGAGACCCTCAAAAAGGCAATTCTTTTTAAAATCTGATTGGGGGCGCTATAGAGCCATAATGCCACATTTACTGCCAATTTTTGTCTCAAATTGAAGACAATCAAACAAATATAATTTTTGCAAAGTTTTGCATGTTTTCGAGTATGCTAAGGCCTTCAAATGTGTGTTCATAAAATTTGGAATAACGCAGGAAATGACTCATAGCTCACTTCCTGTTTGGCCGAAAAATTTCAAAAAAATCAGCACTGCCCAGAAAACCAAATGCAATGATCTGACCAAATTTCATGAACATTCAAGCACTTTTATATCAACATGGCCGTGTCAAGAAGGCGCTGTAGAGCCACCTGACCACACGCACTCCAATATCAACATATAGGTATATTTGGAATTAGACTATCATTAAGCCTGTAAAGTTTCATGTAAATCTCTCAAAGCATATGCTCATAAAATAAACTTCCATTTTCATGGCGGAACATCGAAATTCGCCGCGACGCCACGGATACAAAGCTCGATAAATCCAAAAAAGCTTTGCAATTTATCATTGACGACGTCTTTCAATGTCATATGCCAAATTTTAAGTTGATCAGATAAAATCTCTAGGAGGAGTTCGTTAAAGTACGACACCTGTGAATGGCCAACAATCCAAAAAAGTTGCAATTTCAATTAAAAATGGTGGACTTCCTGTTGAGTGTAGGTCATGGCACCAAGTGAATTTTTTGTAGGTCTCGGCATATTCCACATGTCTACTGAATTTCATACATGTAGGTTTACCACGCTGCGAGGGCTGCTTATTTAAAATTTTCCAGGGGGCGCTATAGTGACATTTTTGCCATGTATATATATAAGTTTTTTGTCAGAGTAATACGAATGATGGTCTATATACATTAACAAAATTTTGTGAGTTTTAGAACATGCTGAGACCCTCAAAATGGCAATTCTTTTAAAAATCTGATTGGGGGCGCTATAGAGCCATTGTGCCAAATTTAGTGTAAATTGATATATAAAATTGAAGATAATACGACAATTATAATTTGTGCAACTTTTTGCAAGATTTCGAGTATTCTAAAGCATCCAAACATGTGTTTATAAAATTTGGAAAAACGCAGGAAATGGCGCATAGCTCACTTCCTGTTTGGCTAAAAAATTTCAAAAAAATTAAAATAACTCGACATGAACAATGCAATGATCACACCAAATTTCATGAACATTCAAGCACTTTTATCTCAACATGGCCGTTTCAAGAGGGCGCTGTGGAGCCACCTGACCACACCCAATCTAATATCAACATATAGGTCTACTTGGAAGTGGACTCCTATAAAGCCTGTAAAGTTTCGCGCAAATTTCACAAAGCATGTGCGCGTAAAACCAACTTCCTGTTTCATGGCGGAACATCGAAATTCGCCGCGACGCTACGGATACAAAGTTCAATGAATCCAAAAAAGCTTCGCAATTTAACATCGACAAGGTCTTAAGATGTTAAATTCAAAATTTTAAGTTGATCGGATAAAATCTCTAGGAGGAGTTCGTTAAAGTACGAAGCCTGTGAATGGCAAAAAATTTAAAAAATTTGCAAATTCAATTAAAAATGGCGGACTTCCTGTTGAGTCTAGGTCATGGCACCTAGTGACTTTTTTTTAGGTCTTGGCATAGTACACATGTCCACCGAATTTTGTACATGTAGGTCAAACACGCTGCGAGGGCTGCTTCATTGAAATTTTCTAGGTGGCGCTGTAATGCAATTTTGCCTTATCCATCTGTAAACCCTAAATCCTAGTTAAAAGTAAGACCTGCTTAATATGTTTGCAAAGTTTTGTGAGTTTTCAAGCATGCTGAGACCCTCAAAAATGCAATTATGTATTAGGGGGCGCTATAGAGCTACCATATCACACCCAGTGCCAAATGAGATATCGAATCAAAGAACGTAATATTTCTAGTCTATGAGCCAAGTCTGGTGAGTTTTCGAGTATGATAAGGCCCTCAAAAATGTGTTCGTAAAATCTAAAAAAACGCAGGAAATGGCTCATAGCTCACTTCCTGTGAGGCAAAAAAATTTCAAAAAAATTTACAAGAAAATTTATGATGACGACTAAGACTCTATAAAATTTCGTGAGAATCCGAGCAAGTAGGTTCCAAAATGGCCGCGTGTTTGGTGGCGCTATAGAGCCACCGAGGCATGTCCAAGCACAAAAATAATAATACTTTGCAATTTTCACCACGACTGACGTGTGGGCAAATTTTTGTGAGTTTTCGTGCATGGCAAAGCCCTCAAAAATGCGTTCTCGCAGCAGAATAAAAAGAAGAAGAAGAAGAAGAAGAAGAAGAAGAAGAAGAAGAAGAATAAAAATCCCATCAAAAACAATAGGTTCCTCGCACCTTCGGTGCCAGGACCCGTTCCGGGCCCTGGCACCGGTCGGTGCTCGGGCCCTAATTAAAGCTGCAAGCAGCGTTGAAAGGGCCCTCGCCCCCCTCGTGCACGTTGGGGTGGCAGCAAGATCTTGATGGGTGCAGGTGTCCATCAAGAGCCATTGGGCACTGCTAGACTGTGTGCATTGTGGTTTCCTGATGGGAGTGCAAAAATGTTCTAGAGGGCGCTACGATACCATTTTGACATGCCTGTGTGCAAAATCTACAACAAGGTAATTGTAATGTCAGGCTCCATGAGTGTGTTGATTTTTGTAAATTTTCCAATATGTTTAGACGATCAAAGAGGCAATACTTTTAAATATCTGACTGGGGGCGCTATTGAGCCATTATGCCATATTTAATACCAATTGATGGATGACATTGAAGAGAATAAGACATTTATACTGTTTGCTAGGTTTTTTAAGGTTTGGAGCATTCTAAGGCCTGAAAATATGACTTCGTAAAATTTGGAAAAACGCAGGAAGTAGCTCATAGCTCACTTCCTGTTTATGCAATAATTTTCAAAAAATTAACCATCGCCCAGAATGACTAATGCAATGATCACCCAAATTTCATGAACATTCAAGCACTTTTAACTTAACATGGCCGTATCTAGAGGGCGTCGTGGAGCCACCTGGCCACTCCCTATCTAATATTAGCATATAGTTATACTTTGGAGGAAAATATTATCAAGCTTATCAAGGCAAATCGAACAAAGTATGTGGGAGTAAAAGCAACTTCCTGTTTCATGGCAGGACATCAAAATTCGCCGTGACGCCACAGATGCATCGTTCGATGAAATCAAAAAAGCTTCGCAATTTAACGTCAGCAAGGTTTTTAGATGTTATATGCCAAATTTTAAGTTGATCGGATAAAATCTCTAGGAGGAGTTCGTTAAAGTACGACACCTGTGAATGGCAAAAAAAATTTTAAAAAGTTGCAATTTCAATTAAAAATGGCAGCCTTCCTGTTGGGTCTAGGTCATGGCACCAAGAGACTTTTTTGTTGGGCTCAGCATATTCCACATGTCTACCGAATTTCATACATGTGGGTTTATCGGGCTGCGAGGGCTGCTTATTTGAAATTTTCCAGGGGGCGCTATAATGCCATTTTTGCCACGCCTATTTGTAAATTTTTTATCAGTGTAATAGGAATGATGGTCTTTAATATTATACAAAATTTTGTGAGTTTTTGAGCATGCTGAAACCCTCAAAAGGGTAATTCTTTTAAAAATCGTATTGGGGGCGCTATAGAGCCATGATGCCTCATTTACTGCCAATTTTTGTTTCAAATTGAAGACAATGTGACAAATAAAATTTTAGCAAAGTTTTGCAAGTTTTCGAGTATGCTAAGGCCTTCAAATGTGTGTTCATAAAATTTTGAATAACGCAGGAAATGACTCATAGCTCACTCCCTGTTTGGCCGAAAAATTTCTAAAAAATCAGCACAGCCCAGAAAACCAAATGCAATGATCTGACCAAATTTCATGAACATTCAAGCACTTTTATATCAACATGGCTGTGTCAAGAGGGCGCTGTAGAGCCACCTGACCACATCCACTCCAATATCAACATATAGGTATATTTGGAATTAGACTATCATTAAGCCTGTAAAGTTTCATGTAAATCTCCCAAAGCATATGCTCATAAAATAAACTTCCATTTTCATGGCGGAACATCGAAATTCGCCGCGACGCTACGGATACAAAGTTCAATGAATCCAAAAAAGCTTCGCAATTTAACATCGACAAGGTCTTAAGATGTTAAATTCAAAATTTTAAGTTGATCGGATAAAATCTCTAGGAGGAGTTCGTTAAAGTACGAAGCCTGTGAATGGCAAAAAATTTAAAAAATTTGCAAATTCAATTAAAAATGGCGGACTTCCTGTTGAGTCTAGGTCATGGCACCTAGTGACTTTTTTTTAGGTCTTGGCATAGTACACATGTCCACCGAATTTTGTACATGTAGGTCAAACACGCTGCGAGGGCTGCTTCATTGAAATTTTCTAGGTGGCGCTGTAATGCAATTTTGCCTTATCCATCTGTAAACCCTAAATCCTAGTTAAAAGTAAGACCTGCTTAATATGTTTGCAAAGTTTTGTGAGTTTTCAAGCATGCTGAGGCCCTCAAAAATGCAATTATGTATTAGGGGGCGCTATAGAGCTACCATATCACACCCAGTGCCAAATGAGATATCGAATCAAAGAACGTAATATTTCTAGTCTATGAGCCAAGTCTGGTGAGTTTTCGAGTATGATAAGGCCCTCAAAAATGTGTTCGTAAAATCTAAAAAAACGCAGGAAATGGCTCATAGCTCACTTCCTGTGAGGCAAAAAAATTTCAAAAAAATTTACAAGAAAATTTATGATGACGACTATGACTCTATAAAATTTCGTGAGAATCCGAGCAAGTAGGTTCCAAAATGGCCGCGTGTTTGGTGGCGCTATAGAGCCACCGAGGCATGTCCAAGCACAAAAATAATAATACTTTGCAATTTTCACCACGACTGACGTGTGGGCAAATTTTTGTGAGTTTTCGTGCATGGCAAAGCCCTCAAAAATGCGTTCTCGCAGCAGAATAAAAAGAAGAAGAAGAAGAAGAAGAAGAAGAAGAAGAAGAAGAAGAAGAATAAAAATCCCATCAAAAACAATAGGTTCCTCGCACCTTCGGTGCCAGGACCCGTTCCGGGCCCTGGCACCGGTCGGTGCTCGGGCCCTAATTAAAGCTGCAAGCAGCGTTGAAAGGGCCCTCGCCCCCCTCGTGCACGTTGGGGTGGCAGCAAGATCTTGATGGGTGCAGGTGTCCATCAAGAGCCATTGGGCACTGCTAGACTGTGTGCATTGTGGTTTCCTGATGGGAGTGCAAAAATGTTCTAGAGGGCGCTACGATACCATTTTGACATGCCTGTGTGCAAAATCTACAACAAGGTAATTGTAATGTCAGGCTCCATGAGTGTGTTGATTTTTGTAAATTTTCCAATATGTTTAGACGATCAAAGAGGCAATACTTTTAAATATCTGACTGGGGGCGCTATTGAGCCATTATGCCATATTTAATACCAATTGATGGATGACATTGAAGAGAATAAGACATTTATACTGTTTGCTAGGTTTTTTAAGGTTTGGAGCATTCTAAGGCCTGAAAATATGACTTCGTAAAATTTGGAAAAACGCAGGAAGTAGCTCATAGCTCACTTCCTGTTTATGCAATAATTTTCAAAAAATTAACCATCGCCCAGAATGACTAATGCAATGATCACCCAAATTTCATGAACATTCAAGCACTTTTAACTTAACATGGCCGTATCTAGAGGGCGTCGTGGAGCCACCTGGCCACTCCCTATCTAATATTAGCATATAGTTATACTTTGGAGGAAAATATTATCAAGCTTATCAAGGCAAATCGAACAAAGTATGTGGGAGTAAAAGCAACTTCCTGTTTCATGGCAGGACATCAAAATTCGCCGTGACGCCACAGATGCATCGTTCGATGAAATCAAAAAAGCTTCGCAATTTAACGTCAGCAAGGTTTTTAGATGTTATATGCCAAATTTTAAGTTGATCGGATAAAATCTCTAGGAGGAGTTCGTTAAAGTACGACACCTGTGAATGGCAAAAAAAATTTTAAAAAGTTGCAATTTCAATTAAAAATGGCAGCCTTCCTGTTGGGTCTAGGTCATGGCACCAAGAGACTTTTTTGTTGGGCTCAGCATATTCCACATGTCTACCGAATTTCATACATGTGGGTTTATCGGGCTGCGAGGGCTGCTTATTTGAAATTTTCCAGGGGGCGCTATAATGCCATTTTTGCCACGCCTATTTGTAAATTTTTTATCAGTGTAATAGGAATGATGGTCTTTAATATTATACAAAATTTTGTGAGTTTTTGAGCATGCTGAAACCCTCAAAAGGGTAATTCTTTTAAAAATCGTATTGGGGGCGCTATAGAGCCATGATGCCTCATTTACTGCCAATTTTTGTTTCAAATTGAAGACAATGTGACAAATAAAATTTTAGCAAAGTTTTGCAAGTTTTCGAGTATGCTAAGGCCTTCAAATGTGTGTTCATAAAATTTTGAATAACGCAGGAAATGACTCATAGCTCACTCCCTGTTTGGCCGAAAAATTTCTAAAAAATCAGCACAGCCCAGAAAACCAAATGCAATGATCTGACCAAATTTCATGAACATTCAAGCACTTTTATATCAACATGGCTGTGTCAAGAGGGCGCTGTAGAGCCACCTGACCACATCCACTCCAATATCAACATATAGGTATATTTGGAATTAGACTATCATTAAGCCTGTAAAGTTTCATGTAAATCTCCCAAAGCATATGCTCATAAAATAAACTTCCATTTTCATGGCGGAACATCGAAATTCGCCGCGACGCTACGGATACAAAGTTCAATGAATCCAAAAAAGCTTCGCAATTTAACATCGACAAGGTCTTAAGATGTTAAATTCAAAATTTTAAGTTGATCGGATAAAATCTCTAGGAGGAGTTCGTTAAAGTACGAAGCCTGTGAATGGCAAAAAATTTAAAAAATTTGCAAATTCAATTAAAAATGGCGGACTTCCTGTTGAGTCTAGGTCATGGCACCTAGTGACTTTTTTTTAGGTCTTGGCATAGTACACATGTCCACCGAATTTTGTACATGTAGGTCAAACACGCTGCGAGGGCTGCTTCATTGAAATTTTCTAGGTGGCGCTGTAATGCAATTTTGCCTTATCCATCTGTAAACCCTAAATCCTAGTTAAAAGTAAGACCTGCTTAATATGTTTGCAAAGTTTTGTGAGTTTTCAAGCATGCTGAGGCCCTCAAAAATGCAATTATGTATTAGGGGGCGCTATAGAGCTACCATATCACACCCAGTGCCAAATGAGATATCGAATCAAAGAACGTAATATTTCTAGGCTATGAGCCAAGTCTGGTGAGTTTTCGAGTATGATAAGGCCCTCAAAAATGTGTTCGTAAAATCTAAAAAAACGCAGGAAATGGCTCATAGCTCACTTCCTGTGAGGCAAAAAAATTTCAAAAAAATTTACAAGAAAATTTATGATGACGACTATGACTCTATAAAATTTCGTGAGAATCCGAGCAAGTAGGTTCCAAAATGGCCGCGTGTTTGGTGGCGCTATAGAGCCACCGAGGCATGTCCAAGCACAAAAATAATAATCCTTTGCAATTTTCACCACGACTGACGTGTGGGCAAATTTTTGTGAGTTTTCGTGCATGGCAAAGCCCTCAAAAATGCGTTCTCGCAGCAGAATAAAAAGAAGAAGAAGAAGAAGAAGAAGAAGAAGAAGAAGAATAAAAATCCCATCAAAAACAATAGGTTCCTGGCACCGGTCGGTGCTCGGGCCCTAATTAAAGCTGCAAGCAGCGTTGAAAGGGCCCTCGCCCCCCTCGTGCACGTTGGGGTGGCAGCAAGATCTTGATGGGTGCAGGTGTCCATCAAGAGCCATTGGGCACTGCTAGACTGTGTGCATTGTGGTTTCCTGATGGGAGTGCAAAAATGTTCTAGAGGGCGCTACGATACCATTTTGACATGCCTGTGTGCAAAATCTACAACAAGGTAATTGTAATGTCAGGCTCCATGAGTGTGTTGATTTTTGTAAATTTTCCAATATGTTTAGACGATCAAAGAGGCAATACTTTTAAATATCTGACTGGGGGCGCTATTGAGCCATTATGCCATATTCAATACCAATTGATGGATGACATTGAAGAGAATAAGACATTTATACTGTTTGCTAGGTTTTTTAAGGTTTGGAGCATTCTAAGGCCTGAAAATATGACTTCGTAAAATTTGGAAAAACGCAGGAAGTAGCTCATAGCTCACTTCCTGTTTATGCAATAATTTTCAAAAAATTAACCATCGCCCAGAATGACTAATGCAATGATCACCCAAATTTCATGAACATTCAAGCACTTTTAACTTAACATGGCCGTATCTAGAGGGCGTCGTGGAGCCACCTGGCCACTCCCTATCTAATATTAGCATATAGTTATACTTTGGAGGAAAATATTATCAAGCTTATCAAGGCAAATCGAACAAAGTATGTGGGAGTAAAAGCAACTTCCTGTTTCATGGCAGGACATCAAAATTCGCCGTGACGCCACAGATGCATCGTTCGATGAAATCAAAAAAGCTTCGCAATTTAACGTCAGCAAGGTTTTTAGATGTTATATGCCAAATTTTAAGTTGATCAGATAAAATCTCTAGGAGGAGTTCGTTAAAGTACGACACCTGTGAATGGCAAAAAAAATTTTAAAAAGTTGCAATTTCAATTAAAAATGGCAGCCTTCCTGTTGGGTCTAGGTCATGGCACCAAGAGACTTTTTTGTTGGGCTCAGCATATTCCACATGTCTACCGAATTTCATACATGTGGGTTTATCGGGCTGCGAGGGCTGCTTATTTGAAATTTTCCAGGGGGCGCTATAATGCCATTTTTGCCACGCCTATTTGTAAATTTTTTATCAGTGTAATAGGAATGATGGTCTTTAATATTATACAAAATTTTGTGAGTTTTTGAGCATGCTGAAACCCTCAAAAGGGTAATTCTTTTAAAAATCGTATTGGGGGCGCTATAGAGCCATGATGCCTCATTTACTGCCAATTTTTGTTTCAAATTGAAGACAATGTGACAAATAAAATTTTAGCAAAGTTTTGCAAGTTTTCGAGTATGCTAAGGCCTTCAAATGTGTGTTCATAAAATTTTGAATAACGCAGGAAATGACTCATAGCTCACTTCCTGTTTGGCCGAAAAATTTCAAAAAAATCAGCACAGCCCAGAAAACCAAATGCAATGATCTGACCAAATTTCATGAACATTCAAGCACTTTTATATCAACATGGCTGTGTCAAGAGGGCGCTGTAGAGCCACCTGACCACATCCACTCCAATATCAACATATAGGTATATTTGGAATTAGACTATCATTAAGCCTGTAAAGTTTCATGTAAATCTCCCAAAGCATATGCTCATAAAATAAACTTCCATTTTCATGGCGGAACATCGAAATTCGCCGCGACGCCACGGATACAAAGTTCAATGAATCCAAAAAAGCTTCGCAATTTAACATCGACGACGTCTTTCAATGTCATATGCCAAATTTTGAGTTGATCAGATAAAATCTCTAGAAGGAGTTCGTTAAAGTACCACACCTGTGAATGGCCAACAATCCAAAAAAGTTGCAATTTCAATTAAAAATGGTGGACTTCCTGTTGAGTGTAGGTCATGGCACCAAGAGAATTTTTTGTAGGTCTCGGCATATTCCACATGTCTACTGAATTTCATACATGTAGGTTTACCAGGCTGCGAGGGCTGCTTATTTAAAATTTTCCAGGGGGCGCTATAGTGACATTTTTGCCATGTATATATATAAGTTTTTTGTCAGAGTAATACGAATGATGGTCTTTATACATTTACAAAATTTTGTGAGTTTTAGAACATGCTAAGACCCTCAAAATGGCAATTCTTTTAAAAATCTGATAGGGAGCGCTTTAGAGCCATTGTGCCAAATTTAGTGTAAAGTGACATATAAAATTGAAGATAATAAGACAATTATAATTTGTGCAACTTTTTGCAAGATTTCGAGCATTTTAAAGCATCCAAACATGTGTTTATAAAATTTGGAAAAACGCAGGAAATGGCGCCTAGCTCACTTCCTGTTTGGCCAAAAAATTTCAAAAAAATTAAAATAACTCAACATGAACAATACAATGATCACACCAAATTTCATGAACATTCAAGCACTTTTATCTCAACATGGCCGTTTCAAGGGGGCGCTGTGGAGCCACCTGACCACACCAAATCTAATATTAACAAATAGGTCTACTTGGAAGTGGACTACTATAAAGCCTGTAAAGTTTCGCGCAAATTTCACAAAGCATGTGCGCGTAAAACCAACTTCCTGTTTCATGGCGGAACATCGAAATTCGCCGCGACGCCACGGATACAAAGTTCAATGAATCCAATAAAGCTTCGCAATTTAACATCAACAAGGTCTTAAGATGTTAAATTCAAAATTTTAAGTTGATCGGATAAAATCTCTAGGAGGAGTTCGTTAAAGTACGAAGCCTGTGAATGGCAAAAAATTTAAAAAATTTGCAAATTCAATTAAAAATGGCGGACTTCCTGTTGAGTCTAGGTCATGGCACCAAGAGACTTTTTTTTAGGTCTTGGCATAGTACACATGTTTACCGAATTTTGTACATGTAGGTCAAACACGCTGCGAGGGCTGCTTCATTGAAATTTTCTAGGTGGCGCTGTAATGCAATTTTGCCACATCCATCTGTAAACCCTAAATCCTAGTTAAAAGTAAGACCTGCTTAATATGTTTGCAAAGTTTTGTGAGTTTTCAAGCATGCTGAGGCCTTCAAAAATGCAATTATGTATTAGGGGGCGCTATAGAGCTACCATATCACACCTAGTGCCAAATGAGATATCGAATCAAAGAACGTAATATTTCTAGTCTATGAGCCAAGTCTGGTGAGTTTTCGAGTATGATAAAACCCTCAAAAATGTGTTCGTAAAATCTAAAAAAACGCAGGAAATGGCTCATAGCTCACTTCCTGTGTGGCAAAAAAATTTCAAAAAAATTTCAAAAAAATTTACAAAAAAATTTATGATGATTACTATGACTCTATAAAATTTCGTGAGAATCCGAGCAAGTGCGTTCCAAAATGTCCGCGTGTTTGGTGGCGCTATAGAGCCACCGGGGCATGTCCAAGCACAAAAATAATAATATTTTGCAATTTTCACCACGACTGACGTGTGGGCAAATTTTTGTGAGTTTTCGTGCATGGCAAAGCCCTCAAAAATGCGTTCTCGCAGCAGAATAAAAAGAAGAAGAAGAAGAAGAAGAAGAATAATAAAAATCCCATCAAAAACAATAGGTTCCTCGCACCGGTCGGTGCTCGGGCCCTAATAATTAAAGCTGCAAGCAGCGTTGAAAGGGCCCTCGCCCCCCCTGTGCACATTGGGGTGGCAGCAAGATCTTGATGGCTGCAGGTGTCCATTCAGAGCCATTGGACACAGCTGGACCGCGTACAATGTGGTTTCCTGATGGGAGTGCAAAATTTTTCTGGAGGGCGCTATGATACCATTTTGACTTGCCTGTGCACAAAATCTACAACACAGTAATCAAAATACGGGGCTCCATGAGTGTTTCGATTTTTGTAAATTTTCCAGCATGTTTAGACTTTCAAAAGAGCAATTCTTTTATAAATATTATTGGGGGCGCTATAGAGCCATTATGCCCCATTTAGTGCCAATTGATGGATGTATTGAAGAGAATAAGACAGTTCTAATTTTTGGATGGTTTTGCAAGTTTTGGAGCATTCTAAGGCCTTAAAACGTGTGTTCGTAAAATTTGGAAAAACGCAGGAAATAGCTCATAGCTCTCTTCCTGTTTGGCAAAAAAATTTCAAAAAATTAACAATTGCGGAGAATGACTAATGCAATGATGATCCCAAATTTCATGAACTTTCAAGCACTTTTATCTGAACATGGCCATATCTAGAGGGCGCTGTGGAGCCACCTGGCACCTCTCGATTTAAAATAAGCATATATCTTTACTTGGGCGGACAATTTTATCAAGCTTGGAAAGTTTCAGGCAAATCCCACAAAGTATGTGGAATTGAAAGCAACTTCCTGTTTCATGGCAGGACATCAAAATTCGCCGTGACGCCACGGATGCATCAATCGATGAAATCAAAAAAGCTTCGCAATTTAACGTCAGCAAGGTTTTCAGATATTATATGCCAAATTTTAAGTTGATCGGATAAAATCTCTAGGAGGAGTTCGTTAAAGTATGACACCTGTGAATGGCAAAAAAAATTAAAAAAAATTGCAATTTCAATAAAAAATGGCAGCCTTCCTGTTGAGTCTAGGTCATGGCACCAAGAGACTTTTTTGTAGGTCTCGGCATATTCCACATGTCTACCGAATTTCATACATGTGGGTTTACCGGGCTGCGAGGGCTGCTTATTTGAAATTTTCCAGGGGGCGCTAAAATGCCATTTTTGTCACGCCTATTTGTAAATTTTTTATCTGTGTAATAGGAATGATGGTCTTTAAAATTGTACAAATTTTTGTGAGTTTTTGAGCATGCTGAAACCCTCAAAAGGGTAATTCTTTTAAAAATCGTATTGGGGGCGCTATAGAGCCATGATGCCTCATTTACTGCCAATTTTTGTTTCAAATTGAAGACAATGTGACAAATAAAATTTTAGCTAAGTTTTGCAAGTTTTCGAGTATGCTCAGGCCTTCAAATGTGTGTTCATAAAATTTGGAATAACGCAGGAAATGACTCATAGCTCACTTCCTTTTTAACAGAAAAATTTCAAAAAAATCAGCACAGCCCAGAAAAACAAATGCAATGATCAGATCAAATTTCATGAACATTCAAGCACTTTTATATCAACATGGCCATGTCTAGAGGGCGCTGTAGAGCCACCTGACCACACCCACTCCAATATCAACATATAGGTATATTTACAATTAGACTATCATTAAGCCTGTAAAGTTTCACGTAAATCTCCCAAAGCATATGCTCATCAAAGCAACTTCCATTTTCATGGCGGAACATCGAAATTCGCCGCGACGCCATGGATACAAAGTTTGATGAATCCAAAAAAGCTTCGCAATTTAACATCGACGACGTCTTTCAATGTCATATGCCAAATTTTAAGTTGATCAGATAAAATCTCTAGGAGGAGTTCGTTAAAGTACGATGCCTGTGAATTGCAAAAAATAAAAAAAAATTGCAAATTCAATTAAAAATGGCGGACTTCCTGTTGAGTCTAGGTCATGGCACCTAGAGACTTTTTTTTAGCTCTTGGCATAGTACATATGTCCACCGAATTTGGAACATGTAGATTAAACACGCTGCGAGGGCTGCTTCATTGAAATTTTCTAGGTGGCGCTGTAATGCAATTTAGCCACATTTTTCTTCAAACCCTATATCCTAGTAAATAGTATGACCAGCTTAATGTGTTTGCAAAGTTTTGTGAGTTTTCAAGCATGTTGATGCCCTCAAATATGCAATTATGTATTAGGGGGCGCTATAGAGCCACCATGTCACACATAGTGCCAAATGAGATATCGAATCAAGGAACTTAATATGTTAAGTCTATGAGTGAAGTTTGGTGTCTTTTCGAGTATGATAAGGCCCTCAAAAATGTGTTCGTAAAATCTGAAAAAACGCAGGAAATGGCTCATAGCTCACTTCCTGTGTGGCAAAAAAATTTCAAAAAAATTGACAAAAAAATATAAGATGACTTCCATGACCCTATCAAATTTCGTGAGAATCCGAGCAAGTGCGTTTCAAAATGGCCGTGTGTTTGGTGGCGCTATAGAGCCACCGGGGCATGACCAAGCACAAAAATAATAATAATTTGCAATTTTCACCACGACTGACGTGTGGGCAAATTTTTGTGAGTTTTCGTGCATGGCAAAGCTCTCAAAAATGCGTTCTCGTCGCAGAATAAAAAGAAGAAGAAGAAAGGGAAGAAGAAGAAGAAGAAGAAGAAGAAGAAGAATAATAAAAATCCCATCAAAAACAATAGGTTCCTCGCACCTTCGGTGCCAGGACCCATTCCGGGCCCTGGCACCGGTCGGTGCTCGGGCCCTAATTAAAGCTGCAAGCAGCGTTGAAAGGGCCCTCGCCCCCCCTGTGCACATTGGGGTGGCAGCAAGATCTTGATGGCTGCAGGTGTCCATTCAGAGCCGTTGGACACAGCTGGACCGCGTACAATGTGGTTTCCTGATGGGAGTGCAAAAATTTTCTGGAGGGGGCTATGATACCATTTCGACTTGCCTGTGCACAAAATCTACAAAACAGTAATCGTAATACGGGGCTCCATGAGTGTTTCGATTTTTGTAAATTTTCCTGCATGTTTAGACTTTCAAAAGAGCAATTCTTTTATAAATATTATTGGGGGTGCTATAGAGCCATGATGCCCCATTTAGTGCCAATTGATGGATGTATTGAAGAGAATAAGACAGTTCTAATTTTTGGATGGTTTTGCAAGTTTTGAAGCATTCTAAGGCCTTAAAACGTGTGTTCGTAAAATTTGGAAAAACGCAGGAAATAGCTCATAGCTCTCTTCCTGTTTGGCAAAAAAATTTCAAAAAATTAACAATTGCGGAGAATGACTAATGCAATGATCATACCAAATTTCATGAACTTTCAAACACTTTTATCTGAACATGGCCTTATCTAGAGGGCGCTGTGGAGCCACCTGGCACCTCTCGATATAAAATAAGCATATATCTAAACTTAGGCAGACAATTTTATGAAGCTTGGAAAGTTTCAGGCAAATCCCACAAAGTATGTGGAATTGAAAGCAACTTCCTGTTTCATGGCAGGACATCAAAATTCGCCTTGACGCCACGGATGCATCGTTCGATGAAATCAAAAAAGCTTCACAATTTAACGTCAGCAAGGTTTTCAGATATTATATGCTAAATTTTAAGTTGATCGGATAAAATCTCTAGGAGGAGTTCGTTAAAGTACGACACCTGTGAATGGCAAAAAAAATAAAAAAAGTTGCAATTTCAATTAAAAATGGCAGCCTTCCTATTGAGTCTAGGTCATGGCATTAAGAGACTTTTTTGTAGGTCTCGGCATGTTCCACATGTCTACCGAATTTCATACATGTGGGTTTACCGGGCTGCGAGGGCTGCTTATTTGAAATTTTCCAGGGGGCGCTATAATGCCATTTTTGCCACGCCTATTTGAAAATTTTTATCAGTGTAATAGGAATGATGGTCTTTAAAATTGTACAAAATTTTGTGAGTTTTTGAGCATGCTGAAACCCTCAAAAGGGTAATTCTTTTAAAAATCGTATTGGGGGCGCTATAGAGCCATGATGCCTCATTTACTGCCAATTTTTGTTTCAAATTGAAGACAATGTGACAAATAAAATTTTAGCTAAGTTTTGCAAGTTTTCGAGTATGCTAAGGCCTTCAAATGTGTGTTCATAAAATTTGGAATAACGCAGGAAATGACTCATAGCTCGCTTCCTGTTTGGCCGAAAAATTTCAAAAAAATCAGCACAGCCCAGAAAAACAAATGCAATGATCAGACCAAATTTCATGAACATTCAAGCACTTTTATATCAACATGGCCGTGTCAAGAGGGCGCTGTAGAGCCACCTGACCACACCCACTCCAATATCAACATATAGGAATATTTGGAATTAGACTATCATTAAGCCTGTAACGTTTCACGTAAATCTCCCAAAGCATATGCTCATAAAAGCAACTTCCATTTTCATGGCGGAACATCGAAATTCGCCGCGACGCCACGGATACAAAGTTCGATGAATCCCAAAAAGCTTCGCAATTTAACATCGAAGACGTCTTTCAATGTCATTGCCAAATTTTAAGTTGATCAGATAAAATCTCTAGGAGGAGTTCGTTAAAGTATGATGCCTGTGAATTGCAAAAAATTTTAAAAAATTGCAAATTCAATTAAAAATGGCGGACTTCCTGTTGAGTCTAGGTCATGGCACCAAAAGACTTTTTTTAGCTCTTGGCATAGTACATATGTACACCGAATTTGGAACATGTAGATTAAACACGCTGCGAGGGCTGCTTCATTGAAATTTTCTAGGTGGCGCTGTAATGCAATTTTGCCACATTTTTCTTCAAACCCTATATCCTAGTAAATAGTATGACCAGCTTAATAGGACTGCAAAGTTTCCTGAGTTTTCGAGCATGCTGAGGCCCTCAAAATTGCAATTATTTATTAGGGGGCGCTATAGAGCTACCATGTCAAACTCAGTGCCAAATGAGATATCCAATCAAAGTATTTAAAATTTTTAGTCTAGGAGCCAAGTTTGGTGAATTTTCGAGCATAATAAAGCTCTCAAAAATGTGTTCGTAAAATCTGAAAAAACGCAGGAAATGGCTCATAGCTCACTTCCTGTGTGGCAAAAAAATTTCAAAAAAATTGACAAAAAAATTTATTATGACTGCTGTGGCCCTGTTAAATTTCATGAGAATCCGAGCAAGTGCGTTCCAAAATGGCCGAGTGTTTGGTGGCGCTATAGAGCCACTGGGGCATGTCCAAGCACAAAAACAATAAAACTTTGTAATTTTCACCACGTCTGACGTGTGTGCAAATTTTTGTGCGTTTTCGTGCATGGTAAAGCCTTCAAAAATGCATTCTCGCAGCAGAATAATAATAATAATAATAATAAGAAGAAGAAGAAGAAGAAGAAGAAGAATTAAAGCTGCAAGCAGCGTTGAAAGGGCCCTCGCCCCCTTTGTGCACGTTGGGGTGGCAGCAAGATCTTGATGGCAGCAGGTGTCCATTCAGAGCCATTGGACACAGCTGGACCGCGTACAATGTGGTTTCCTGATGGGAGTGCAAAAATTTTCTGGAGGGCGCTTTGATACCATTTTGACTTGCCTGTGCGCAAAATCTACAACACAGTTATCGTAATACGGGGCTCCATGAGTGTGTTGATTTTTGTAAATTTTCCAGCATGTTTAGACTTTCAAAAGAGCAATTCTTTTATAAATATTATTGGGGGCGCTATAGAGCCATTATGCCCCATTTAGTGCCAATTGATGGATGTATTGAAGAGAATAAGACAGTTCTAATTTTTGCATTGTTTTGCAAGTTTTGGAGCATTCTACGGCCTTAAAACGTGTGTTCGTAAAATTTGGAAAAACGCAAGAAATAGCTCATAGCTCACTTCCTGTTCGGCAAAAAAGTTTCAAAAAATTAACAATTGCGGGGAATGACTAACGCAATGATCACACCAAATTTCATGAACATTCAAGCACTTTTATCTGAACATGGCCATATCTAGAGGGCGCTGTGGAGCCACCTGGCACCTCACTATCTAAAATTAGCATATATCTGAACTTGGGCGGACAATTTTATCAAGGTTGGAAAGTTTCAGGCAAATCCCACAAAGTATGTGGAAGTAAAAGTAACTTCCTGTTTCATGGCAGGACATCAAAATTCGCCGTGACGCCACGGATGCATCGTTCGATGAAATCTAAAAAGCTTCGCAATTTAACATTAGCAAGGTCTTTAGATATTATATGCCAAATTTTAAGTTGATCGGATAAAACGACACCTGTGATTGGCAAAAAATCCAAAAAATTTGCAATTTTAATTAAAAATGGCGGACTTCCTGTTGAGTCTAGGTCATGGCACCAAGAGACTTTTTTTTAGGTCTTGTCATATTTCACATCTCTACCGAATTTCATACATGTAGGTTTACCAGGCTGCGAGGGCTGCTTATTTGAAATTTTACTGGGGGCGCTATAATGAAATTTTTTCCATGCCAATAAGTAAGCTTTTCATCGGAGTATTTTGAATGAGAGTCTTTTTATATTTACAAAATTTTGTGAGTTTTCGAACATGCTGAAACCCTCAAAAAGGCAATTCTTTTAAAAATCTGATTGGGGGCGCTCTTGAGCCATTATGCCGCATTAGGCTCCAGTTGATGGATAACAGTAAAAAAAATGAGACAATTATAATTTGTGCAAGGTTTGGCAAGCTTTGGAGTGTTTTAAGGCTTTCAAACGTGCGTTCGTAAAATTTGGAAAAACGCAGGAAATAGCTCATAACTCACTTCCTGTTTGGCCAAAAAATTTCTAAAAAACAAAGACATCAAATCAAAGAACTTAATATTTTTAGTCTATGAGCCAAGTTTGGTGAGTTTTCGAGTATGATAAGGCCCTCAAAAATGTGTTTGTAAAATCTGAAAAAACGCAGGAAATGGCTCGTAGCTCACTTCCTGTGCGGCAAAAAAATTTCAAAAAAATTACCAAAAAAATTTATCATGACTGCTATGGCCCAATCGAATTTCGTGAGAATCCGAGCAAGTGCGTTCCAAAATGGCCGCGTGTTTGGTGGCGCTATAGAGCCACCTAGGCATGTCTAAGCACAAAAATAGTAATACTTTGCAATTTTCACCACGACTGACGTGTGGGCAAATTTTTGTGAGTTTTCGTGCATGGCAAAGCCCTCAAAAATGCGTTCTCGCAGCAGAATAAAAAGAAGAAGAAGAAGAAGAAGAAGAAGAAGAAGAAGAAGAAGAAGAATAATAAAAATCCCATCAAAAACAATAGGTTCCTCGCACCGGTCGGTGCTCGGGCCCTAATAATAAAAATCCCATCAAAAACAATAGGTTCCTTGCACCTTCGGTGCCAGGACCCGTTCCGGGCCCTGGCACCGGTCGGTGCTCGGGCCCTAATTAAAGCTGCAAGCAGCGTTGAACGGGCCCTCGCCTCCATGCACACATTGGGGTTTTGGCGAGATCCTGACAGGTGCAGCTGTGCACTCACAACCATTGGACAGGTCAAGTGCCGGCCCCAACCTGAGAGAAAGTGTCGAGTGAATCGGACAAAGCTGAAGGAGTTATGAAAAGTTGAAACTGCATCCAACAGAAGGCGCTCAGAGTGTAACCAAATTTGGGCAGGTGCATTCAGGGGCAGACCCGAAGCACAAATGTGAAGTTTCGATCAAATCGGCCAATTTCAATGTGAAATGTGGCATTTTCTGTTTCCATAAGGGGGCATGATGAGCTATAATGTTTAGCCGCACATGGAAGCATTCAGGGTGGGGCTTTCACTATGTACAGGAATTTTGAATCCATTTGGATGAAGTATGAAGGGAGAGTGAGCAGCTCGAATGTGTTTGGCGAGGCATCTGAAATGGGGACACCATGGCGGCCAGGCCCATTTAGCGACAGACATGCAGAGCACTACTTTTGGTCAGCATGGTCTCTTGATGATCAGAAATAAATATTAGGTTGATTGGACGGAATCGCTAGGAGGAGTTCTTTAAAATGCAATATTGAGACGAGAAAGAATCTGATCTCTGCTACTTTTTTATCAGTTATTGATGATGGTGATCTTTTGTACATGCATGCGTCTGCCCATTGCTTGCAAAAGTTGGACAGTGTTTATCACAGTGCCTTGAGATTTATGACCAATTGTAAAGCCCTTACTCACCATTGTACTCTGTATGCCAGGGCTGGGTGGCCATCTTTCACCATGCGTAGGCTCAGTCACTGGTATTCATTTATTTATAAGGCAATTTTAGGTGAACTCCCTTCTTATATTTGATCTTTGATTGAACTAAGATCAGATTGCAGTTATAATTTGAGATCTCAAGATGTGATTTTATTGTCAGTTCCAAGCGCACTGACGAATTTGGGTCAGAAAGCTTTTTAGTGCTTGGCTCCCCTCACCTGGAATAGCCTGCAAAAAGATTTGACACTAAAGGATTTGGTCTCCTTGTCGGTTTTCAAATCTTTTATTAGTACAATGGTTGGAACTTGTCAATGCAGTTGACCATGTTAATGCGAGTCCACAGTTTATTGAATATCTTTTTATGACAGTTGGTATCATTTGAAGCTATTCTACGTTTTTTGTGTTTACACCGTATATTCTTTTGTGTTTGTCCTGTATATGTAACATGTAATGCCGCTATCTTGGCCAGGTCTCCCTTGAAAAAGAGATCATAAATCTCAATGGGACTTTCATTTTAATCCATTTGGATGAAGTATGAGGGAGAGAGAGCTGCTGGAATGTCTTTGGCGAGGCATCTGAAATGGGGAGACCATGGCGGCCACGCCCATTTAGCGACAGCCATGCAGAGCACAACTTTTGATCATCATGGTCTCTTGATGATCTGAAATAAATATTAGGTTGAATGGACGGAATCACTAGGAGGAGTTCGTTAAAATGCAACATGTGAAAATCGGGCCAAAATGACACATTAAAATAAAAATGACTGACTTCCTGTTTGGAATTGACCAATGGTGCCAGAGATTTTTTTGTTCAAATTGGCAACATACACATGTGTACCAATTTTCATCTTCCTACTCCAAAAAAACTCCTATGGGGAGGAGTTTTTCAGAATTCCAAGGGGGCGCTATCGAGGCATTTTGCTGCCTTCATGGGCATTGCCCCAATCAGATGTTAGAGCTCACCACCCTTGACTGACATATCAATTTCCATGATGATATGAATTCATTAAGAACATCAAATACCCAAATGTATTTACATGGCGAGGGATCCATTGTCACCGAATTGCCACACGGACGCCATTACTCGAAGCATCACAGCATTCGTAAGGTAGTTTATGCAACTTCTTCTACATGTTGTACAGGGGAATAAAGTTGATGGGTTCAACCATGTGTCATCAGTACAAGTAAAAGTAAAAACTGGTCACTTCCTGTTAGTAGCCACGCCCACTGACCTACAGACCTGCAGAGCACAACTTTTGATCAGCATGGTCACTCAATGTTTTTCAATAAATCTGGTTTTGAATGGATGAAATCTCTAGGAGGAGTGCGTTAAAATACAATATGTGGAAATCAGGCAAAAATGACACGTTAAAATCAAAATGGCTGACTTCCTGTTTGGAGTAGACAAATGATGCCAGAGACTTTTTTGTGCGTCTTGGCCAAGTACACATGTGTACCAATTTTCATTATTCTACTCCAGAAAAACCCCTATGGGGAGGGGTTTTTGAAAATTTCAATGGGGCGCTATCAAGGCATTTTGCTGCCCTCATTGACAAAGGCCCAATCACATGTGAGAGCTTGCCACCCTTGACCTGTCTATCAATGTTTATGATGATACAAGTTTATTAAAGACATCAAAAACCCAAACGTATTTTCATGGCGAGGGATGGATAGTCGCCGCGTCATTACACGGACGCCATTATGCGTAGCTTTATATTATTCATTCGCTAGCTTCAGCATTTTGTTCTGCATGTAATAGAAGTGGAATGAGGTTGATTTGATTAAGTATGTGTCCTCAGTACAATTGAAAGTAATAACTGGTCACTTCCTGTTACCACAGGGGGGCGCTAGTAGCAAAGAAATTTAATGCAATTAGATGTTCAGGGCGGAGCAATGATCATGTCCAGCAAGTTTGAAGCTACTACAGTCAAGTATGTGGGCGTGAGAGCATTGGGAATCCCAAACATATTTTCATGGCGAGGCATCCAAAGTCGCCGCTTCGCCACACGGACGCAATTACTCGTAGCTATACAGCGTTTACAATGTAGCTTCATCAACTTGTTCTGCATGTTTTAGAAGTAGAATGAAGTTGATGGGTTCAACAACGTGTCATCAGTACAAGTGGAAGTAACGAGTGGTCACTTCACCGGGGGGCGCCATAAGCAAAGTGGGAAGTTAATATATCAGGATGTTCAGGGCGGCGCCCCTATCATTTTCAGCAAGTTTGAAGCTTCTACAATCAAGTGTTTGGATGAGAGAGCATTGTGAATTTTTTTCCTCAGTCACTAAAATTTGTCACTCCCCAGCAGCCACGCCCTTTGACCTGCAGATCTGCAGAGCACAACTTTTGATCACCTTGGTCTCACAATGATCTCTACCAAATTTGAAGTTGATTTGGCGAAATCCTTAGGAGGAGTTCGTTTTAAAATTCAAAAATTCAAATCAAAATGGCCGACTTCCTGTTGGGTTTAGGGCGCGGTTCCAATGAAGTTTTTTGTATGCCTTGTTACAAAGCATATAGCGACCAAATTTCGTCTGCCTACGACAAAGTAACCAAATTTCCCTACGGGAATTTTGAAACGTGTTTAGGGGGCGCTTTTTCGGCATTTGGGGTCAAACCTGTATGACCGCATTAAAATTTCAAATTTCGGATGAGGCCGGACGTCTGTGGAAAGCTAGACGCGTTTTCGCCATTGGGAAAGGGGCGAAATTGCCCTTTGAAATGTCGTAAGAATAATAATAATAATTAAAGCTGCAAGCAGCGTTGAACGGGCCCTCGCCCCCATGCGCACGTTGGGGTTGTGGTGAGATCATGATGGGTGCAGCTGTGCACTCACGACTACTGGACAGGTCAAGTGCCGGCCCCAACCTGAGAGAAAGTGTCGAGCGAATCGGACAATGCTGAAGGAGTTATGATAAGTTGATACTTCATCCACCAGAAGGCGCTCAGAGTGTAACCAAATTTGGGCAGGAGCATTCAGGGGCAGACCCTAAGCACAAATATGAAATTTTGAGCAAATCGGCCAATTTCAACGTAAAATGTGGCATTTTCTGTTTCCATAAAGGGGCATGGTGAATTAGATTGTTTAGCAGCACATCAAGGCGTTCAGGGTGGGGCTTTTACTATGTACAGGAATTTTGAATCCATTTGGATGAAGTATGAGGGAGAGGGAGCAGCTCGAATGTGTTTGGCGAGGCATCTGAAATGGGGACACCATGGCGGCAAGGCTCATTTAGCGACAGACATGTTGAGCTCTACTTTTGATCAGCATGGTCTCTTGATGATCTGAAATGAATATTAGGTTGATTGGACAGAATCGTGAGGAGGAGTTCGTAAAAATGCAATATGTGGAAATCAGGCCAATATGACACATTAAAATCAAAATGACTGACTTCCTGTTTGTAATTGACCGATGGTGCCAGATACTTTTTTGTTTGAATTGGCAACATACACATGTGTACCAATTTTCATTTTCCTGTTCCAAAAAACCCCCAACGGGGAGGGGTTTTTCAAAATTTCAAGGGGGCGCTATCGAGGCATTTTGCTGCCCTCATGGGCACCGCCCCAATCTGATGTTGGAGCTCAACCTTCTTGACTGGCATATCAATTTGCATGATGATAATCATTCATTAGGAACATCAAAAACCCAAACGTATTTTCATGGCGAGGGATCCAATGTCACCGCATTGCCACACGGACGCCATTTCTCGAAGTATCACAGCATTCGTAAGGTAGTTTTAGCAACTTCTTCTACATGTTGTACAGGGGGAATTATGTCGATGGGTTCAACTATGTGTCATCAGTACAAGTGAAAGTAAAAACTGATCACTTCCTGTTAGTAGCCCCGCCCACTGACCTACAGACCTGCAGAGCACAACTTTTGATCAGCATAGTCTCTCAATGTTTTGTAATAAATTTGGTTTTGATTGGATGAAATCTCTAGGAGGAGTGCGTTAAAATACAATATGTGGAAATCAAGCAAAAATGACACGTTAAATTCAAAATGGCCGACTTCCTGTTTGGAGTAGACAAATGATGCCAGAGACTTTTTTTTGCGTCGTGACCAAATACACATGTGTACCAATTTTCAATGTTCTACTCCAAAAAAACCCCTATGGGGAGGGGTTTTTGAAAATTTCAAGGGGGCGCTATCGAGGCTTTTTTCTGCCCTCATGGGCAAAGCCCCAATCAGATGTGAGAGCTTGCTACCCTTGACTTGTTTTTCAATTTTTATGATAATACAAGTTTATTAAAGACATCAAAAACCCAAACGTATTTTCATGGCGAGGGATGGATAGTCGCCGCGTCACCACACGGACGCCATTATGTGTAGCTTCACAGCATTCATAGCGTAGCTTCACCAATTTGTTCAGCATGTAATAGAAGTAGAATGTGGTTGATGTGATAAAGTATGTGTCCTCAGTACAAGTGAAAGCAATAAGTGGTCACTTCCTATTACCATAGGGGGGCGCTAGTAGCAAAGTGGGAAGTTAATGCATCTGGACGTTCAGGGCGGAGCAATCATCATGTAGAGCAAGTTTGAAGCTACTACAATCAAGTATGTGGGCGTGAGAGCATTGGGAATCCCAAACATATTTTCATGGCGAGGGATCCAAAGTCGCCGCTTTGCCACACGGACGCCATTACTCGTAGCTTTACAGCGTTCATAAAGTAGCTTCAGTAACTTGTTCTGCATGTTTCAAAAGTAAAATGAAGTTGATGGGTTCAACAATGTGTCATCAGTACAAGTGGAAGTAACGAGTGGTCACTTCCTGTTACCACAGGGGTGCGCTATTAGTAAAGTGGAAAGTTAATACATCAGGGTGTTCCCGGCGGCGCCCTTATCATGTTCAGCAAGTTTGAAGCTTCTACAATCAAGTATTTGGGTGTGAGAGCATTGTGAAATTTTTTCCTCAAGTCACTATAATTTGTCACGCCCTAGCAGCCTAGCATTGACCTACAGATCTGCAGAGCACAACTTTAAATCAGGTTGGTTTCTCGATGATGTGTACCAAATTTGAAGCCGTTCCGGCGAAATCCCTAGGAGGAGTTCGTTTTAAAATTCAAAAATTCAAATCAAAATGGCTGACTTTCTGATGGGTTTAGGGCGTGACTCCAATGAAGTTTTTTGTATGCCTTGTTACAAGGCACATAACAACTGAATTTCGTCTGCCTACGACAAAGTAGCCGAATTTCCCTATGGGAATTTTTAAACGTGTTTAGGGGGCGCTATTTCGACATTTGGGGTCGAACCTGTGCGACCGCCCAAAAATATCGAATTTCGGATCCGGCCGGACGAATCGGGAAAGTTAGACGCGTTTTCACAACTGGGAAAGGGGCGAAATTTGCCTTTGTAAAATCGGAAGAATAATAAAAAAAAAAAAAAAAATAATAATAATAATAATAATAATAATAAACAGCGCGATTTCAATAGGGCCCTCCGCAGACGACTTGCAGTCGGCTCGGGCCCTAATAAACAGCGCGATTTCAATAGGGCCCTCCGCAGACGACTTGCAGTCGGCTCGGGCTCTAATAAACAGCGCGATTTCAATAGGGCCCTCCGCAGACGACTTGCAGTCGGCTCGGGCTCTAATAATAATAAAAATAAACAGTACGATTTCAATAGGGTCCTCGGACGACTTTCAGTCGACTCGGGCCCTAATAATAATAATAATAATAATAAACAGCATGATTTCAATAGGGTCCTCCGCGGACGACGACAACAAAAACAATAGGGTTCCCAGCACCGCTGGTCCTGGGAAATGCGTATGCGTGTATACTCGTTTCCCAAGCCCCTCGGGCTTGGCCCCCTGATAATAATAATAATAATAATAAGAATAATAATAATAATAATAAAAATCCGAACAAAAACATTAGGGTTCCCAGCACCCCTGGTCCTGGGAAACGTGTATGCGTGCATATGCGTTTCCTAAGCCCCTCGGGCTTGGCCCCCTAATAATGAACAGTACGATTTCAATAGGGTCCTCGGACGACTTCAGCTTAAAGCTGCAAGCAGCGTTGAAAGGGCCCTCGCACCCCTCGTGCACGTTGGGGTGGCGGCAAGATCTTGATGGGTGCAGGTGTCTATTCAGAGCCATTGGACACTGCGGGACCGCGTACAATGTGGTTACCTGAGGGGAATGCAAAAATTTTCTGCTATGATACCATTATGACATGCCAAACACCCCTCCCCCTCCCCTACCTGCCCTGAGATCAAGCAGCTCTCATTACACAATGACTGCTGCTGCAGCACTCACTGTCGTCTTTACATCATATCTCATGAACCGTTTGACGAAATCAAACACTGTTTGGTACACTTCATCAACACAACACAGGGAACATTATTCCCAAGTTTGGTAGAATTTGAATCTAAACTTTTGGAAATATTATTATGTTATGACTGTCTATATATATTGAAAAATTTAGAGTGACTTCAAAACAGTATGGGTTGCAGAGTACGAAAGTTTCGCCTCGGTCTGCTTGTTTACTTGTCAAAGTTTCAGCTCATTTGGACTATCTGGTGAATTTTGGGGATTTTTTTTCATTGACTTCCTCTATCACTTCCTCTATCACGGCGCCACCTAAAATTTGATGGGCTGCCACGGCCGCGCCGTTTGACGAAAGTGCACAATATTCGCAGCACTTCATCTGCAAGGCCTTAAGGCTAATATCCCAAATTTTGAAGAGGATATGATGAACCGTCTAGGAAATCTGCATTCATATCTTGGAAGTGCACATCAAAGCCGTAAAACATGCCATTTCCTGTCGCCAGCAGGTGGCGCTGTTACTTTCTAACAAATGTTGACATAAAGGCATCTTCAGGGTACAACTGTCATCATATGTAGGAAGTTTCGGGCGGATAAGATTATGTATGGCCGAGTTATAACAACATATGTTTTGTGGCGAACATGAAAGTTTGCCACGCCCCCACAGCCATGCCCTAAGACTGTAGTACACCTCTTATGCAACTTTTGCTCTCACAGGTCTTATGAAGGCCCAGACCGAATTTGAAGTCGATTGCATTAAATGTCTGGGAGGAGTTCGTTAAAATACGACACCTGCAAATTTCCCCAACATGACCACAAAATTCAAAATGGCTGACTTTCTGTTGGATTTACAATATCACTCCAAGAGGCTTTTTTGTACATCTTGACCCCCTACAGGTGAGAAAGACAGACTCACATGCGCACACAAACACACACACACAACTGTCTTTGTTTCACACTGGTAAAAATACAGTGTCAGCGATTAAACAAGCTGGTTCAACAAACAATGTAAGATGATACCTGTGTTTGCGTGTGCGACAGACAGAGTGAGGGAAAGAGAGAGAGAGAGACTAACTACCTACAGTCTGCCAGACCGCCACTCTGCCAGACTGCCGCTTTGTCCTTCTAACAATGTCAGATCATACCTGTGTGCATGTTTGTGTGTGCGAGATAAAGAGAGAGATGGTGAGAAGAGACAGACAGACTACCGACCTACAATCTGCCAGACTGCCACTGTAGTGCGCGTGTGTGTGTGTCTGTGAGAGAGCGAGAGAAAGACAGAAAGAGACATTGCTTTGAACTTTACCGCCAACAATTTGGCAAGCGCAATCTCAAGGTTCGTCCTAACGAAACGCTGCAGTTCTAGTTTATTATGTGCTTGCCAAATGCAAGCCACATAACATTCTTCCTCTCGTCACGTTTATTTATTTATTATGTGCTTGCCAAAGGCAAGCCACATATTGTTCTTCCTCGTCGCGTTTATTTATTTATTATTATTATTATTATTATTATTATTATTATGTGCTTGCCAAAGGCAAGCCACATATTGTTCACTTACGTCGCGTTTATTATTATTATTATTATTATTCTTCCATTTCCACCAATCGGTCGTCCCGTATCAACTGCCCGTGCGTTCGTGATAGAGACGCGATTCAAACGCCAAAACGTGCGGCCCGACCGTATACACGGTTGCATAACCCCTCTTCATTCTTCCGCAATCCCCGTTTTCCTCCCTTCTTTTTTTACATGTAAGTCAATGGGCGGAATGTTGGTATCATTTTCCTCTCACTGTAGAATTTAGAGGGGATGGAGGAAAAATCATTACTCAGAAATACATTTTGAAATCGCTCCCCCGGCCACAATTTCCAACATACACACACAAGTTATACATCGAAACGTAGGAAAATTTGTGCAGGCCTGAAAAATGTCATTGTGCAGGCCTGAAGAATACAGACAAAGGTTAGAGACTCCAGGAGCCCTCAAGCGACAGGAGCGCAGCCCCACTGCCCCATAGACAGCCATTATAACAGTAGCAGAAAAGTTTGGGAAGAGAGCTGACGAAACTGCTTTATTTAAATCGCCACCCTGACCACATACTTAACTCTACAAGAAAAAAAATACATGAGGACTCACGCACGCACACAAACACACACAAACAACTGTTTGTGTTTCACACTGGTAAAAATACACCATCAGCAATTAAACAGGCTGGTTTAACAAAGAATGTAAGATGATACCTGTGTTTGCGAGTGCGACAGAGAGAGAGAGCGAGAGAGAGAGACTAACTACCTACACTCTGCCAGACTGCCTCTCTAGTGTGTCTGTGTGTGTGTGTATATGTATGTGTGTGACACAGAGGGAGAGAAAGAGAGAGAGAGACAGACTGACAGACTAACTACCAACTCTTTGCAAGACTGCCACTCCAGTGAGTGTGTGTGTGTGTGCATGTGCGCACAAGAGAAAGACAGAGAGATAGAAAGAGAGACGGAGGGAGGGAGGGAGAGTGAGAAAGAGACAGACCAACTACCTGCAATCTGCCAGACTGCCACTCTAGTGTGTCTGTGACAGAGAGAGACAGAAAAAAAGAGAGAGACAGACTGACAGACGACCAACACTTTGCCATACTGCCTCTCTAGTGTGTGTGCGTGTGTGTGTGATTGTGTGTGTGTGTGTGTGAGAGAGAGAGAGAGAGAGAGAAAGACAGAGAGAGATTGAGATTTAAAAACGCACTTTATTTATATTGTGCTGTCTCGACAACACGTCTACCGCATCAGAAATAAACAAAAAAGCAAAAAAGATAAAAACAATTACAGTAAACCCAGGTTTATAATAAAAAATGAATCATTAGTAACCCTTCCTGCACAGAGCATAACACTTCCCCAACCCACTATTAGCGTGTAAAACTAATCAAATTATTGGTGAGCTTATAGCATTCAAATTCCACTCTTAAACGAGCAGACATCAGCCCTTTGAACATAAACAAAGGGTGAACTGACCCAACACCTTTGATTTGATTCTTCCTACTTTTCCAGATTGAAAGCTTTGCTGTTCCAACAAGCATGTTAACAAGAAAATGAAGCACTTTATTCCTGGCCGAGTACTTTGGACAAGAAATAAGCTTCTCAGAGGAAAAAGTCAAGCCTAATCCCTGAAACCAATTCTTAAGAAAGTGAAAAAGCCCTTCTAGTCGAGCACATTGGATAAACAGATGTTCCTAATTCTCCCTCTGACCACAAAAAGGACAACCCTCCCCTGAACTAGGATCAATATGTGCCAGATTCCAGTTTGTAGCCACAGCCCCAAGCAAGATCCTCCATTGCAGGTCACCTGTTCTTTTATCAACAGGTGGCTTGTATAGGGACTGCTAGCAGCCTTTCGGGGAAAAGCTTGGACCAAAAAACCCGGCCCACCTCGTCTCTCTCATTGTGGCCAAAGCCTGCATGTGTGTTACCTTTGTACAAGTATAGTGGCTGGCCTTCTTGGTAACTGTCTGAAATGTCCCCAATACTGGAGTCTGGAAAGACAAAAACAGACCTCTCTCCTCCTCCCACTCCCCAACGGCAGGAGAGACCATCAGTGACGGTAAAAGCCATTCATGTTCTTCACGCCTTTGTTCTGTGGAAGTCCGGTTGAGTACAAATTGGCAAGCACATTCTCGAGGTTCGTCCTGACGAAACGCAGCAGTTCTAGTTATGTGCTTGCCATTCGGCCTCTGCTAGCCAAAGGCAAGCCACATATTGTTCTTCCTCATCGCGTTTATTTATTTATTTATTATTATTATTTTTCCGTTTCCACCAATTCGGACGTCTCGAATCAACTGCCTGCCCGTTTGTGATAGAGACGCGGTTCAAAAGCCAAAACGTGCGGCCCGACCGTGCCCCCCGGCCTTGTATACACGGTTGCATAACCCCTTTCCATTCTTCCGCAATCCCCATTTTTCATCCCTTATTTTTTTACATGCAAGTCAATGGGCGGGATGTTTGTATCACTTCCCTCTCACTGAAGAATTTCAGAATGAGGGGAGAGAGGTGAATCTATTACTCAGAAAAGCATTTTGAAATCGCTCCCCTGGCCACAATTTCCAACGTACACACATAATTTATACATCAAAACGAAGGAAAATTCGTGCTGGCCTGAAAAATGTCATTTTGGAAGAAAATAAACAAAGGGTTGAGACTCCAGGCGCCCTCAAGCGACAGGAGCGCAGCCCTCCTGCCCCTTTGACAGCCATTATAACAGAAGCAGAAAACTTTGGGAGGAATGCTGACGAAACTGCTTTTTTTAAATCGCCACCCTGACCACATACTTTACTCTACAAAAAAAATAAATACATGTGGACGATCCCCAGAGTCTCCTCTCGCTCATTGTACCTTTGTTTTTACCATAGGACCTACGGTCTGCGAGAAAATGGCAGTAGTTCAGACAGTGTCACTGAGCCTCTCCCCCATAGGCAGCCAGTGTAACAGGAGCAGCCTGTGCAGACACCTTATTTAAATCGCCTCCCTGACCACAAACTTGACCCTACAAAAAAAAAAAAAACATGGGGACAATCATCAGAGTGTCCTCTCACTAACGGTACTTTCGTTTTTACAATAGGGCCTACGGTCTGCCAGAAAATGGCAGTAGTTCGGATAGTGTGAATGGAAAATTTGAATTCCTCTGTCTCACAGCACATGTGAAAATGCACGTGCTGCAGCCTCCATAGAGACAGGTACACCCAGAGAGGAGCTGTTGTGTCAGACTCACACGCGCACACAAACACACACCACTGGTAAAAATACATTGTCAGTGAATGAACAAGCCGGTTTAACAAACAATGTCAGATGAAACCTGTGTTTGTGTGTGCGAGAGAGAGAGAGAGAGAGAGGGAGAGAGAGAGACTAACTACCTACACTCAGTCAGACTGTCACTCTAGTGTGTGTGTGTGTGTGCGTGTGTGTGTGCGTGCGTTTTATGTGTGTGTGTGAGACAGAGGGAGAGAAAGAGAGAGAGACAGACTGACAGACTAACTACCAACACTTTGCCAGACCGCCACTCTAGTGAGTGTGTGTGTGTGTGTGTGTGTGTGTGCGTGTGCCTGTGTGTGCGCACAAGAGAAAGACAGAGAGATAGAAAGAGAGACAGAGGGAGGGAGGGAGAGTGAGAAAGAGACAGACCAACTACCTGCAATCTGCCAGACTGCCACTCTAGTGTGTGTGTGTGACAGAGTAAGACAGAAAAAAAGAGAGAGACAGGCTGACAGTTATCAAACACTTTGCCATACTGCCTCTCTAGTGTGTGTGCGTGTGTGTGTGATTTTGCGTGTGTGTGTGTTTGTGTGAGAGAGAGAGAGAGAGAGAGAAAGACAGAGAGGTCACGTAAACACGTCTACCGCATCAAAAACAAACAAAAAAGCAAAAAAGATAAAGGCAATTACAGTAAACCCAGGTATATAAGAAAAAATGAATCATTAGTAACCCTTCCTGCACAGAGCATAACACTTCCCCAACCCCCCATTAGCATGTACAAGGCAATCAGAGATAGCAGACCTGGCCCCAGCCACGGGCTGACAGACAGAGTGACAGACACACACACACACCTACACACAGACATGATCATTGCTTAACCTGGCCCCCTAGGGGAGGGGCCAGGTAATTATTGGTGAGCTTATAGCATTCAAATTCCACTCTTAAACGAGCAGACATCAGCCCTTTGAACATAAACAAAGGGTCAACTTACCCAACACCTTTGATATGATTCTTCCTACTTTTCCAGATTGAAAGCTTTGCTATTCCCACAATCATGTTAACAAGAACATGAAGCACTTTATTCCTGGCCGAGTACTTTGGACCAGAAATAAGCTTCTCAAAGGAAAAAGGCAAGCCTAATCCCTGAAACCAATTCTTAAGAAAGTTAAAAAGCCCTTCTAGTCGAGCACATTGGATAAACAGATGTTACTAATTCTCCCTCTGACCACAAAAAGGACAACCCTCCCCTGAACTAGGATCAATATGTGTCAGATTCCAGTTTGTAGCCACAGCCCCAAGCAAGATCCTCCACTGCAGGTCACCTGTTCTTTTATCAACAGGTGGCTTGTATAGGGACTGCTAGCAGCCTTTCGGGGAAAAGCTTGGACCAAAAAGCCCGGCCCACCTCGTCTCTCTCATTGTGGCCAAAGCCTGCATGTGTGTTACCTTTGTACAAGTATAGTGGCTGGCCTTCTTGGTAACTGTCTGAAATGTCCCCAATACTGGAGTCTGGAAAGACAAAAACAGACCTCTCTCCTCCTCCCACTCCCCAACGGCAGGAGAGACCATCAGTGACGGTAAAAGCCATTCATGTTCTTCACGCCTTTGTTCCGTGGAAGTCCGGTTGAGTACAAATTGGCAAGCACATTCTAGAGGTTCGTCCTGACGAAACGCAGCAGTTCTAGTTATGTGCTTGCCATTCGGCCTCTGCTAGCCAAAGGCAAGCCACATATTGTTCTTCCTCGTCGCGTTTATTTATTTATTTATTATTATTATTTTTCCGTTTCCACCAATTCGGTCGTCTCGAATCAACTGCCTGCCCGTTTGTGATAGAGACGCGGTTCAAAAGCCAAAACGTGCGGCCCGACCGTGCCCCCCGGCCTTGTATACACAGTTGCATAACCCCTTTCCATTCTTCCGCAATCCCCATTTTTCATCCCTTCTTATTTTACATGCAAGTCAATGGGCGGGATGTTTGTATCACTTCCCTCTCACTGAAGAATTTCAGAATGAGGGGAGAGAGGTGAATCTATTACTCAGAAAAGCATTTTGAAATCGCTCGCCTGGCCACAATTTCCAACGTACACACATAAATTATACATCAAAACGAAGGAAAATTCGTGCTGGCCTGAAAAATGTCATTTTGGAAGAAAATAAACAAAGGGTTGAGACTCCAGGCGCCCTCAAGCGACAGGAGCGCAGCCCTCCTGCCCCTTTGACAGCCATTATAACAGAAGCAGAAAACTTTGGGAAGAATGCTGACGAAACTGCTTTTTTTAAATCGCCACCCTGACCACATACTTTACTCTACAAAAAAAATAAATACATGTGGACGATCCCCAGAGTCTCCTCTCGCTCATTGTACCTTTGTTTTTACCATAGGACCTACGGTCTCCGAGAAAATGGCAGTAGTTCGGACAGTGTCACTGAGCCTCTCCCCCATAGGCAGCCAGTGTAACAGGAGCAGTCTGTGCAGACACCTTATTTAAATCGCCTCCCTGACCACAAACTTGACCCTACAAAAAAAAAAAATCATGGGGACAATCATCAGAGTGTCCTCTCACTAACGGAAAATGGCAGTAGTTCGGACAGTGTGAATGGAAAATTCTTTTAATTCCTCTGTCTCACAGCACATGTGAAAATGCACGTGCTGCAGCCTCCATAGAGACAGGTACACCCAGAGAGGAGCTGTTGTGTCAGACTCACACGCGCACACAAACACACACACACAGACCCGTCTGTGTTTCTCACTGGTAAAAATACATTGTCAGTGAATGAACAAGCCGGTTTAACAAACAATGTCAGATGAAACCTGTGTTTGTGTGTGCGAGAGAGAGAGAGAGAGAGAGACTAACTACCTACACTCAGTCAGACTGTCACTCTAGTGTGTGTGTGTGTGTGCGTGTGTGTGTGCGTGCGTTTTATGTGTGTGTGTGAGACAGAGGGAGAGAAAGAGAGAGAGACAGACTGACAGACTAACTACCAACACTTTGCCAGACCGCCACTCGAGTGAGTGTGTGTGTGTGTGTGTGTGCGTGTGCCTGTGTGTGCGCACAAGAGAAAGACAGAGAGATAGAAAGAGAGACAGAGGGAGGGAGGGAGAGTGAGAAAGAGACAGACCAACTACCTGCAATCTGCCAGACTGCCACTCTAGTGTGTGTGTGTGACAGAGTAAGACAGAAAAAAAGAGAGAGACAGGCTGACAGTTATCAAACACTTTGCCATACTGCCTCTCTAGTGTGTGTGCGTGTGTGTGTGATTTTGCGTGTGTGTGTGTTTGTGTGAGAGAGAGAGAGAGAGAGAGAAAGACAGAGAGGTCACGTAAACACGTCTACCGCATCAAAAACAAACAAAAAAGCAAAAAAGATAAAGGCAATTACAGTAAACCCAGGTATATAAGAAAAAATGAATCATTAGTAACCCTTCCTGCACAGAGCATAACACTTCCCCAACCCCCCATTAGCATGTATAAGGCAATCAGAGATAGCAGACCTGGCCCCAGCCACGGGCTGACAGACAGAGTGACAGACACACACACACACACACATACACACAGACATGATCATTGCTTAACCTGGCCCCCTAGGGGAGGGGCCAGGTAATTATTGGTGAGCTTTTATCAACAGGTGGCTTGTATAGGGACCGCAAGCAGCCTTTCGGGGAAAAGCTTGGACCAAAAAGCCCGGCCCACCTCGTCTCTCTCATTGTCGCCAAAGCCTGCATGTGTATTAGCTTTGTACCAGTGTAGTAGATGGCTGTTATGGCCCCAATTTGTTATTACAATTTACAACACAACAGCTTCAGCAACAGCAAGGGATGACAGAAACAGTTTTAAAAACTTGAACACATTTAATCAACAGACAAAGACTAATACTAACCTACAACTAATAACCAAGATTGATTTACAAGAAAAACAGAAATATTTACAGTCCCTTTTTGTTGGGGCGGCTTGGTGATGTTATATGCTCCTTATATGCTCTTTTGCAGACCCCACCCACATTTAGACCTCTTTTTTTTTTTTCCTGGGACTTTCCCCAGACATGCCCAGGACATGTCTAAACCTAGCTCCAGTCTGGGCTGAATAAAAAAAGGTAAATACTGCCATCTAGTGGCCTATATTCACATTAAGCCTCCATTCCAAGAGGGAAAAATTTTGACATAAAGGCAAAATTTTTCTTCTCAATACAAAATGGTTAAGTGGACACTTGTCTATATATACATCTCATACATTATTCAAATAAACACGTGATATATATATATATACATATTCAAACACGGGATAAGCAATCAGCAATTACATTGTCTGTACCCTTCACATGCTTAATTTCCAAGTCAAACTCCTGTAAAATCAAACTCCAATTCAACAATCTCCGATTCTTGTTTTTCATCTTACTCAAAAACATTAATGGATTGTGGTCTGTGTACACAATCATTGGCTTTTGCCCTGTACAAACATAAACATCAAAGTGTTGTAAAGATAGAACCAGAGCCAACAGCTCCTTCTCTATTGTGGAATAGTTCCTTTGGTGGCGATTGAACTTCCTGGCCACGGGATGCTCAATGTCATCAGAGTCACTTCTCTGTAGGAGCACAGATCCACAAGCTTGGTCGCTAGCATCGACCGCGATGGAGAACGGTTTGTTGAAGTCAGGAGATTTGAGCACGGGGAAGTGACACAGCAGAGACTTCAGGCGATTGAAGGCTCTCTGGCATGCATCATCCCAAGTGAACTTTACACCTTTTTTCAGTTGGTTAGTTTGACTGAGAGCAATCTCAGCAAAGTTCTTGCAGAACTTGCGGTAGTACCCGATCATTCCAAGGAAGCGGCGCAAAGCTTTTTTGTTGTCAGGAACGGGAAAGTCCATGATGGCTTGGACTTTAGCATTAATGGGTGCCACTTTACCCTGACCTATGACGTAGCCAAGATAGGTGACAGTAGCACAACCAAAGTCACTCTTGTTCAGGTTAACAGTCAGGTTAGCCTGGTGTAACGGGATGGACGAACGGATGTGGATCAGGCCAGCACATACGGGAGGGTGTTCTGCGCTGGTGGGATCTCCTCCTTCATTCAGGTCTCCCTCAAGAGTGCAAGAGGGCCTCTGACGTCATGTCCATACAGCAACTCGAATGGTGAAAATCCAGTCGAGGCTTGTGGCACCTCACGATAAGCGAAGAGAAGGTAAGGGAGCCAGCTATCCCAATCAGAGCCTCAGACTCATCCACAAACCTCCGCAGCATCTGCTTAAGGGTTTGGTTGAACCGCTCAGTCAGGCCATCTGTCTGTGGATGGTAAGGGGTGGTCCGGATACCCTTTATACCTAACAGCCCATACACTTGCCTGAGGAGTTTTGACATAAAGTTTGACCCCTGATCAGTTATTATGGCCCTAGGGAACCCCACCCGGGAGAACAACTGGATCAAACACGTGGCTACCGTCCTAGCCTTGACAGCTTTAAGTGCAAAAACCTCTGGGTATCTGGTAGCGTAGTCTGTAATCACAAGCATAAACCTATTCCCAGCTTTGCTACGCTCGAGGGGGCCTACCACATCCATACCCAGCTGCTCAAAAGGGGTGCCCACTACAGGGAGAGGTTCTAAGGGGACCTTAGGAGGACACCTGCTAGCAGTCTTCTGACACTCAGGACACGTCTTACAAAACTCAGTAATATCTTTTGCCATGCAAGGCCAGTAAAAATAACGACTAATTCTTGCAATAGTCTTATGCTTGCCTAAATGGCCTGCCCATGGTATGGAGTGGCCCAAGTCAAGGACTACTCCCCTTGCCTTCACTGGAACCACCATCCTTGCCCCAGCCCCTCCCCCCTTATAGAACACACCATCCTTAATAGAAAGACCCTGCCCTGACACCTCCCCATCCTCACCATTGAGCTGAGCCTGCCAATACAAAGGGCCAATATCCGGGTCTTGCTGCTGCATCACAGCCATATCCTGGGGGATTGCTACTGGGACATCTAACTCTGGACATGGATCCTCTTGATTACAAGCAGCACCAAATTGCAACTTCTCCTGCCTCCTCTGTCTTTTTGACTTCCTGCTCTTACCAGGCTGAGCCTCAATATCGGCTTTAAAAAAGGGTAAAGCTGAAAGTGGAGCCTCTGCCTCACTACTCTTGACCATCGCCCTAGTCACAACCACATTACACTGATTACTACCAGCTATAAGCTCAGTCAACAGGGGAAAATCCTGACCCAAAATCATGGAGTACGGCAGGTTATCCACTACCCCAACTTCTAATAAATAAAGCTGTCCCAACACTTTCACATACACACTTGCAGTAGGGTAGGGCTTCTCATCCCCATGTACACACTTAAGCTGTGTCATTACAGAATAATTATGGAGCTCTGCTGGAACAACATCAGACTTCACTGGAGACTGCATACTGCCAGTGTCAACCAGTGCCTCAACCTCCCGCCCATTTAACATAACAGTATAAAAGCTAAGAGCTACAGACCTCATTGGAGTACTAACTGTAGGTACTGTACAAATGTTAGACTGGGTATCTGGATTATTGGGGCATTTGGGCTTAATATGACCTTCCTCCCCACACTGAAAGCACACAGGTACCTTAGGGCTACTAGGCTTAAAAACAGGGCTGGACCTAAAAATGGGGTTATACTTAGGAGGACCACTCTTACCACCCACAGTCATGCTGCTATTGCTGATCCTTCTTGGCGGTACGTTGCTGCTCTTCGAGGGAGGAGGCTGACGAGGGGGCCGGCCGGATTCTTTGCCCGTTCTCCATTGGGCATAGGTCCATGGTTCAGTCTTCCGGCGGGCCGCCACAAAGATGTCTGCCAGGGAGGCAGCCTCTTCTGCAGACGTAGGGTCGCGCTCCTTTATCCAAACCTGGAGGTCAGGGGACAGCAGACGTAGGAACTGTTCCATGATCATCACTTCCCCGATCTCCTCTTTGGTTCGCTTCTGTGGTTGAACCCAACGATGGTAGAGGTCTCGCAAGCGGATGTACAACTCCTTAGGTGATTCTTCCTCCCTCGCCTCAGCACCTCTGAAGTTGAGCCGGTAAGTCTCCTTGTTGATGTTGTATTTGGCCAAAATGGCCTCCTTCAGTTTGTCATACTCTAGGGCATCAGCGTGGTCCATGGCAACATACGCCGCCCTAGCCTTGCCCGTCAGGAGGGGCGCTACCCTTACTGCCCAGTCAGCTTTTGGCCACTGACACGCCACAGCTACCCTTTCAAAGGTGACTAGAAAATGCTCCACATCATCCTGCTCACCTAAGCACTGCAACTTAGGCTCTCTCTCAAACACAGTCCTTCCTTGGCTGATTGGATGAGGTGGCTCCATTGATGGTGATTGACGAGGTGGCACAGCGCTAGCCCTGTGGACCGGAATCCCAACAGCTGCGTCCAGGTCTGGTGTAGTTCTGGTGTGGACCTCCTGCTGCAGGAGGCTGAACTGATGTTGTATGGCCTTCCATCGTCCCTCCTGCCGCGCAGCTTCCTATTCTTGCTGAGTTTCTCGCGCCTGTTGCCTCGCCATCAGTGAGCGAAACATGTCCCGCAGCTCCTGCATCGACAGATCTTCGGCCACCCTGGCCAACTCTGCATCAGCGCTGCTGTCCTCTTCCCCGCCGATGGCCCCACCTTCCTGCTGGTTGGGTCGCCGCTCCATGGCAGCAGGTTTCTTAGGGCCCATCTTGCCACAGCCAATCCAAGACAATGGGATGAGTGGGAAAAAAAAAAACAAAACCTAATGCCACCAAATAACTCTACTACCCTCTACAGGCCTTGATCCCACTTCTGACACCAGTTGTAATGGGATGGACGAACGGATGTGGATCAGGCCAGGAAAAATCAGAGGGAGAGAGAAAATCCAAGCAAAAGTTCTTTTTATTATTATTATTTAAAGCTTGGTGACAAATTCAAGCCAAAAGTGTTTGAAATTCAGTCCCTTTTTGTTGTTTTTGTTATTTTAAGGAAATAGAAATTTACAAAAAATGAACTTTCAACAGACAAACAAAAATTTTCAATGTCCAAAAAATGTCACTTGTCAACTGTCCACAAAAGAAACAATTTTGCTAAGTCTCTTACAAAAAGCAGAGAACACAATAGCAGCAAAACCAGTGACACACGCAATGAGCTCAAATACTAGACTAAAGACACAGGACGAGACTAACCCACATATAGGAGGCGACCAGCACCATTTTTACACCGAAAGGGGAACACAAAACAAAAACACCAGACACAAACAATACTACACTGACTGTGATGCATCATGCAGACACTTAACAGTATTTGCACAACCGTCTGACAAAAATGGGCATTTTAATTCAACCGTGCATAACATCACCAAAATACTTCAAAGACGGCTTGATCAAGGCCATCTTATTCAACCCTGTGATGTTATTACGAGTTGGCCCCGACCAATTCTGTCCGGAACGCAATAAATAAGTCCTTGTTTCCTGACGGCGCTCTTTGTCACCCGGGAGACCTGTCAACAAGGAAGCTCAACACCTTGGTATGCACAGCTTTGTTACTTACTTTTCACGTACCCTAAAAGCTCCGGATACTTTCAGAATACAATAAAAAGACATGCATTTGAAATAGACTGTCTAGCGTTTTTCTTCCTTTAAGTAACTGTCCGTTACGTAGCACTTAAAGTTCGTAGTGTAATTTCCCTGCTATTGGGTTAGCTCCGTAGCATGTTTGGCAATCGAAAGTCCATATTGGTGTACGTGTACGTGCGTTTAAACATGAGGTGGCGTTAAAACAAGTGCTGCCTCACAGCTTCAAAAGAAAGGGGGAAAATGGCAAAAATGTGCGGTCTGGCCCACGACCGTCACACCTGGGTCAGGTGCTGGAACAACGTCTCTACATCTTTTAGATGTTCTTCCCAGGAGTCACTCCATGTGATCAGGTCATCGATGTACGCACCCGTGTGTGGCAATCCGGCGATTGTAGACTGTATCATCCTTTGGGACGTGGCTGGGGCATTTTTCATGCCAAAGGGTAGGACTTCATACTGGCACAACCCAGATGGTGGGCGAAAAGCAGAGATGCTCTTGGCCCTCTCAGTTAAAGGCACACACCAATAAATCAATCTTGGTCAGAAACTTTGCTTGCCCTACTCTATCGATAACATCATCAATCCTAGGTATTGGAAACACATCAGTTCTAGTTACAGCATTGACTTTGCGATCATCTGTACAGAATCTAGTACTTCCATCAGGTTTTGGAACTAGCACACAGGGTGAACTCCAATCTGAGTTGGAGGGTCTGATAATATCATGTTCTAACCTGTACTCAACCTCTTTCTCAGCAATCTTTCTCTTTTCAGGATTCATCCGGTACGGATGCTGTTTTATTGGTTTGGCATCACCAACATCTACATCATGAGAGGCTATAGAAACTCTTTTTGGAACATCAGGAAACAGATCCTCATATTTCTTTTTCTCTTTCCTCCCTTTCTTTCTCTTTTTCCTCCCTTTCTTTTTTCTCTTCTCTTGCTAATTTTTCCAACTCAAACTGCCTTTGTTTTTCTTTTTCTTCCCTTTCAATCTCTAGCATTTTTAATTTAAGTTCCATTTCTATATTTGGATTTTCCACTGGAAACTATTCCAGATCTCCGAGTGCAAACACATTTTCAGCAATGTAATATTCAACTATCTCTCGAGCCAGTCTTGCTTTTCGCATGGCTGGTTTTACCTCTGTCAGTTCTAAATGTCAGCAAATTTCTAGCAGTTCTGTCTTTTTAAAAGACTTCAAAACCTCAATGGTTGGTGATGCCAAGAAATCATCCATTGCTGTTGATCTGTCAATATATTTATATAGGAAAATTCAAAAAACAATTCTACAATTTGAAATGTTAGATTTTCAATTAATGAATCATACAATGGTCTATCCCGGACTTGAGCCCCCACTTTGTCATGGCCCCAATTTGTTATTACAATTTACAACACAACAGCTACAGCAACAGCAAGGGATGACAGAAACAGTTTTAAAAACTTGAACGCATTTAATCAACAGACAAAGACTAATACTAACCTACAACTAATAACCAAGATTGATTTACAAGAAAAACAGAAATATTTACAGTCCCTTTTTGTTGGGGCGGCTTGGTGATGTCCTGTGTAAGGAAAAAAAATGCTCTAACACAGGCAAAAATCCACGAAAGAAACTTCACAGGTCTTGAACAGAAATGACAGGTCTGGTCACATGTATCCTTCTCCTTGCAAGTTCTCCTACTACTTTACTGTCTCAATTCTACTCCTTATATACTCTTTTGCAGACCCCACCCACATTTAGACCTCTTTTTTTTATTTTCTGGGACTTTCCCCAGACATGCCCAGGACATGTCTAAACCTAGCTCCAGTCTGGGCTGAATAAAAAAAAGGTAAATACTGTCATCTAGTTGCCTATATTCACATTACATGGCCTTCTTGGTAACTGCCTGAAATGTCCCCAACACTGGAGTTTGGAAAGACAAAAACAGACCTCTCTCCTCCTCCCACTCCCCAACGGCAGGAGAAACCATCAGTGACGTTAAAACCCAATTCATGTTCTTCACGCCTTTGTTCCGTGGTAGTCCGGTCAAGTACAAATTGGCAAGGACATTCTAGAGGTTCGTCCTGACGAAACGCAGCAGTTCTAGTTATTATTATTCTTCTTCCATTTCCACCAATCGGTCGTCCCGTATCAACTGCCCGTGCGTTCGTGATAGAGACGCGGTTCAAACGCCAAATCGTGCGGCCCGACAGTGTCCCCACGGCCTTGTATACACGGTCGCATAACCCCTTTTCATTCTTCCGCAATCCCCATTTTTCATCCCTTCTTTTTTAACATGCAAGTCAATGGGCGGAATGTTCGTATCACTTCTCTCTCACTATAAAATTTACAGTGGGGAGAGCCGATTTCATTACTCAGAAATACATTTTGAAATCCCTCCCCCGGCCACAATTTCCAACGTACACACACAAATTATACATCAAAACGTAGGAAAATTTGTCCAGGCTTGAAAAATGTCATTGTGGAAGAAAACAGACAAAGGGATGAGACTCCAGGAGCCCTCAAGCGACAGGAGCGCAGCCCCACTGCCCCATAGACAGCCATTATAACTAGGGATGCACCGATCCAACTTTTCTGGTCCCGATACCGATACCGATACCTAGGCTTCAGGTATCGCCCGATACCGATACCGATCCGATACCAGTGTTAAATAATTACCTGTAAGCTGTACTGTGGGATAGGAATGGTAATGTTATGGGTAAAGGGCAAAAAAATGAGTACATATGGCAGTTCTAAAGTCCATATTTATTTAAACTTTAGAATGTTTAAATGTTCATCAACAGTCTGTTAGAAATGCTTGCTGCTTCAACACTTAAAGAAATTACTTTTTAATCATGAACTTTTATACCCTGTTGACTGGACTGGTAATAGAGAAAAACAAAGAAGGTTCATAAGAGTAACATTTTAAGCGCCTGTTAAAGGAATGCATCTGAATTTAAAGAAAATACTTTTCAATCATAAACTTTTATACCCTGTTGACTGGACTGGTAATAGAGAAAAACAAAGTGCATCAGAGTAACATTCCAATGCAAACTATATAACAACTGTTTTTAAATGCTTATTGAAAACAAAGTGGCACTTTAATGAAAAAAAAGTGCAAATGTGCCAACAACCTTGTTTGTTACAACATAACTTAGCCTTAGCGTCAAGTTTTTAAAGTGACAACAAATATTCAAGTACAAAATAAAATTCTATCTGTACAACTAAGTACAACAAAAATTCTCCTGCAGTAACAACCACCTAAAATGTTTAGCTCAAGTAGCCTTTGAACTTCTGTAACAATTTTTAAAGCAGCTAATGTGTCCATGTCACATATGACTTCTAGTCACCTTTTTGTCTTATGCAGAACACTCACTTAAAAGCAATGTCATGTCACATCAGGCTATTTGGGCTCGCTAATGTAGATATACTATGAAAGCAGGCTATTTTGAATGTCTCCTTCAGTCTCCCGAAGACTCAGTTAAATAATTTCATTTGTTTCGGTTTAAGAGTTTCCTTGTTCTCAATTTGCGCAGATCGGCCAAATCATTACAACCAGCAGCGAGAGTAGGGAACGATTGACTTTTGTCCTCCACACTTGCCGGTGTCCAGGAAAATATGTTGAATTGTGCATTAGTTTGCTAGCCAGCTTGTCAACTAGCTTGACCCCGTTAAATAATATTATGTTCGTTCCGGTTTTCGAGTTTCCCCTTGTTCACAACTTGCGCCGATAGGCCAAATCATTACAACCAGCAGCGAGAGTAGGGAACGATTGACTTTTGTTCTCCACACTTGCCGGTGTGCAGGAAAATATGTTGAATCCTGCATTGATTTGCTAGCCAGCTTGTCAACTAGCTAGCGTTCACTACAATGGATGTGGTTACCCAACACACAGCGCATAAAATATCAATTATTTATCGCTAACTACTAGTAGTACTAGTACTTATACTCAAAACTACTAGTAATGTTACCTGGGGGCGACATACGACTGGTTTTGTGGTGCCTGGTCACTAATGTGCTGGCGCACTATTAGCAACGCTTTATTTTGTCAATAATACCACATGGGCGACAGTCAACAGAAGCTCGTGGTAAGATAATAATTCACATATTTCAACCAATAAGGAGACGAGAAAAAATCTCTATGGACGAACCGTTTGGGGAAAAAAAATTTGCGTGCGGGGCGCCTAGATCGGCAACGCGGATCGGGACCTTTCCACAGATACCCGATCCAGCTTTTAGGGGCTGGATCGGGCCGATACCCGATAGCAGTATCGGTATCGGTGCATCCCTAATTATAACAGAAGCAGAAAAGTTTGGGAAGAGAGCAGACGAAACTGCTTATTTAAATCATTACCCTGACCACATACTATACTCAAAAAGAAAATAAAATACATGGGTATGATGCCCAGAGTCTCCTCTCGCTCACGGTACTTTCGTTTTTACCATAGCACCTACGGTCTCTGAGAAAATGGCAGTAGTTCGGACAGTGTCACACAGCAACTCCCCCGTAGGCAGCCATTGTAACAGGAGCAGACTGTGCAGACACCTTATTTAAATCGGCCCCCTGACCACAAACTTGACCCCACAAAAAAAAAAATCATGGGGATGATCATCAGTCTCCTCTCACTCACGGTACTTTCATTTTTACGATCGGACCTACGGTCGGCCAGAAAATGGCAGTAGTTCGGACAGTGTGATTGAAAAACTTTTTGAATACCTCTCTGTCTCATAGCGCATGTGAGAATGTAGCCAGAGGTGCTGCGGTCTCCATCGAGACAGGGACACCCAGAGAGGATCTGCAGTTTCAGACTCAGGCACGCACGCAAACACACACACACACACACACACACACACACACACACAACTGTCTGTGTTTCTCATTGGTAAAAATACAGCGTCAGCGATTAAACAAGCCAGAATAGAAAAATTTCTCCTTCAATGACACCTGTTTTTGTGTGTGCGAGACAGAGAGAAACAGTGACTAACTACCCACACTCTGCCAGACTTCCACTCTAGTGTGTGTGTGTGTGTGTGAGCGAGAGAAAGACAGACTCAAGCGCGCACACAAACACACACACACAGACCTGTCTGTGTTTCTCACTGGTAAAAATACAGAGTCAGCGATTGAACAAGCCAGAATAGAAAAATTTCTCCTTCAATGACACCTGTTTTTGTGTGTGCGAGACAGAGAGAAACAGTGACTAACTACCTACACTCTGCCAGACTTCCACTCCAGTGTGTGTGTGTGTGTGTGTGTGTGTGTGAGAGAAAGACAGACTCAAGCGCGCACACAAACACACACACACACACACACAAAACAATCTATGTTTCTCACTGGTAAAAATACAGCGTCAGCGATCAAACAATGTCTGTTGATACCTATGTTTGTGTGTGCGAGAGAGAGAGAGAGAGAGAGAGAGAGAGAGAGACTAACTACCTACACTCTGCCAGACTGCCACTGTAGTGTGTCTCTGTGTGTATGTGTGTGTGTGAGACAGAGGGAGAGAAAGAGAGAGAGAGACAGACTGACACACTAACGACAAACACTTTGCCAGTGCCACTGAAGTGTTTGTGTGACAGAGAGAGACAGAAATAAGAGAGTGACAGACTGACAGACGACCCACACTTTGCCAGACTGCCACTCTTGTCTGTATGTGTGGGTGTGTCTGTGAGAGAGAGAGAGAGAGAGAGAGAGACATTGCTTTGAACTTTAGCGTCAACATTTTGGCAAGCACATTCTCGAGGTTCGTCCTGACAAAACGCAGCAGTTCTTGTTATTCTTTCATTTCCACAATCGGTTGTACCGTATCAACTGCCCGTGCGTTCGTGATAGAGACACGGTTCAAATGCCAGAACGTTTGCGGTCCGACCATGTCCCCTGGCCTTGTATCCACGGTTCCATAAACCCGTTTCCTTCTTCCGCAATTCCCATTTTTCATCCCTTCTTTTTTCATTTTACATTGCAGTCAATGGGCGGAATGTTTGTATCATTTTCCTCTCACTCTAGAATTTACAGTGGAGAGAGGCAAAATCATTACTCAAAAAAACATTTTGAAATCGCTCCCCCGGCCACAATTTCCAACGTACACACACAAATTATACATCAAAACGTAGGAAAATTTGTCCAGGCTTGAAAAATATCACTGTGGAAGAAAACAAACAAAGAGTTGAGACTCCAGGCGCCCTCAAGCGACAAGAGTGCAGCCCACCTGCCCCATAGACAGCCATTATAACAGAAGCAGGAAACTTTGGGAAGAGAGCAGACGAAACTGCTGTTTTTAAATCGCCACCCTGACCACATACTGTACACTACAAGAAAAAATAATACATGTGTACGATCCCCAGAGTCTCCTCTCACTCATAGTACTTTTGGTTTTACCATAGTAAAAAAAAAATTGCAGTAGTTCGGACAGTGTCACTGAGCAACTACCCCATAGGCAGCCATTGTAACAGGAGCAGACTGTTGAGAAACCTTTTTTAAATCGCCCCCCTGACCAAAAACTTGACCCTACAAAAAAAAAAATCATGGAGACGATCATCAGAGTCTCCTCTTGCTCACGGTACTTTCCTTTTTACCATAGCACCTACGGTCTGCCAGAAAATGGAGGTAGTTATGGCAGTGTGAATGCAGAATTCTTTGAATTCCTCTCTATCAAACTGCGCATGTGAGAATGCAAGCCAGAGGTGCAGCGGGCTCCATAGAGACAGGCACACCCAGAGAGGAGCTGCTGTGTCAGACTCATGCGCGCACACAAACACACACACACACACACAGACCTGTCTGTGTTTCTCACTGGTAAAAATACAGCGTCAGCTATTAAATAAGCCGGTATAGACACATTTCTGTTTCAATGATACCTGTGATTGTGTGTGCGAGAGCGAGAGAGAGTGACTAACTACCTACACTGTGCCAGCTGCCACTCTAGCATGTCTGCGTGGGTGTGTGTGTGTGTGTATGTGTGCGTGAGACAGAGGTAGAGAAAGAGAGAGACAGACTGACAGACTAACTACCAACACTTTGCAAGACTGCCACTGTGTGTGCATGTGTGTGCGCCGGAGAGAAAGACAGAGAGAGAGAGAGAGAAAGAGAGGGAGGGAGAGTGAGAAACAGACAAACTACCTGCAATCTGCCTGACTGCCACTCTAGAGTGTGTGTGACAGAGAGAGACGGAAAAGAAGAGAGAGACAGATTGACAGACGACCAAAAATTTTGGCAAGCACATTCTTGTGGTTTGTCCTGACGAAACGCAGTTCTAGTTTCAGCTGATATTTGACTTAAAAAATAAACAAAAAAATAACACTTGAGCACACAGACACGCACACACGGCACGAGATGAAACTTGGTCTATGTGATGAATGAAAAAAAAAAAAACTGTAATAGCACCGGTGCGATAAGAGACAGCGAATGAGTGAGATGTGAATCAATGCCATCTCGCTGCAGCATCGACAGTTTAGCTACTTGTTTAATTTATTGTTGTCGTATATTTTAGTTTGTGTCGTGGGTATATTTAGCGTTTCTTATTGTTTGTATTTAGTGACCTCGCCAGTGCTTCCATCGTCACTGACCAAACTTATTAGTTGATGGAGACATTCAGGGGTTTATCCAAGGTAACTGTCATGGATTTGCCCCCCGCCGGATGAAGACGAGAAACCGGCGGGGACTGGGACCATGTACCAAAAACTGAAATGAGGGACCCAAGTGCACAGGCTGAGTATAATATAAATAAGGGTATAATTAAAACCAGCAAACGCCCAAGGGAGCAGCAGCAGAAAAATACAGGGCTCCTTCACGCACGGCCAACGAACAAAGAGAGCCGACAAAATACAGCGCAGTGCAGCTCTTATATACACACTCAAATCACCTTCACCTCAACGAGCAGCAGCTGTGGCTCATTGAGGTGGAGGTGCAAACAGGAGAGGGGAGGGCCTGCAGGGCCAGACCATCACCGTAACAGCGTAGGATTGTGGGTAATGTAGTCCTTCTCCATGAAATATTTAAAACTTTTTTTTTTGTTTTCCTCAAAACAAAGTTGAGTTCATGCGGACTGATAGTTTAAAGAGGAGCAGATATCAATGTTCTTCAGTCGCCTGGCCCGTGGTCAGTCTGCCCTTGATCATTACGACATTATAGCTGATAATCGCAATCCTAGTCACTGAATATCATTGGGATTCCGCCTCCGAAATCTCACTGCCCAGGTCTGTCGGTCAACAAATTAGCAGTTGAATTGTTAGGTCAAGTAATTTAAATTTTTAATTACTAATGCAGTGGCAGCAACCCAAAGATACCTGTATTTAAACTTTAGGCCAAGTCACCTGCGCACTCATGATTGGTTGGGAAAAAAAGGTGTCTAATTAGGGCCTGAGCCAACTGAAAGTCGTCTGAGGACCCTATTGAAATCGTACTGTTTATTAGGGCCCGAGCACGACTGCAAGTCGTCCGCGGAGGACCCTATTGAAATCATGCTGTTTATTATTATTATTATTATTATTAGGGCCCGAGCACGACTGCAAGTCGTCCGTGGAGGACCCTATTGAAATCATGCTGTTTATTATTAGGGCCTGAGCCGACTGAAAGTCGTCCGAGGACCCTATTGAAATCGTACTGTTTATTTTTATTATCATTATTAGGGCCCGAGCCGACTGCAAGTCGTCTGCGGAGGGCCCTATTGAAATCGCGCTGTTTATTATTATTATTATTATTATTATTTTATTCCCGATTCGTCCGGCCGGATCTGAAATTCGATATTTTTGGGCGGTCGCACAGGTTCGACCCCAAATGTCGAAATAGCGCCCCGTAAACACGTTTAAAAATTCCCATAGGGAAATTCGGCTACTTTGTCGTAGGCAGACGAAATTCAGTTGTTATGTGCCTTGTAACAAGGCATACAAAAAACTTCATTGGAGCCACGCCCTAAAGCCATGAGAAAGTCGGCCATTTTGATTTGAATTTTTGAATTTTAAAACGAACTCCTCCTAGGGATTTCGTCGGAACGGCTTCAAATTTCGTAAACATCATCGAGAAACCAACCTGATTAAAAGTTGTGCTCTGCAGATCTGTAGGTCAAAGGGCGTGGTTGCTAGGGCGTGACAAATTTTAGTGACTTGAGGGAAAAATTTCACAACAATCTCAAACCCAAATACTTGATTGGAGTAGCTTTAAACTTGCTGAACATGCCGCCCTGAACGGCCTGATATACTAACTTTTCACTTTGCTAATAGCGCCCCCCTGTGGTAACAGGAAGTGACTACTCATTACTTCCACTGGGACTGATGGCACAATGTTGAACCAATCAACTTCTTTCTTCTTGTAAAACATTCACAACAAGTTGCTGAAGCTACATTATGAACATTGTGTAGCTACGAGTAATGGCGTCCGTTTGGGGAAGCGGCGACTTTGGATCCCTCGCCATGAAAATACGTTTGGGATTCCCAATGCTCTCACGCCCACATACTTGACTGTAGTAGCTTCAAATTTGCTGGACATGATCATTGCTCTGCCCTGAACATCCAGATACATTAAATTCCCACTTTACTCCTAGCGCCCCTCTGTGGTAACAGGAAGTGACCAGTTATTGCTTTCACTTGTACTGATGACACATAGTTGAACACACCAACCTCATTCCACTTCTATTACATGCAAAACAAATAGATGAAGCTACCTTATGAATACTGTGAAGCTACGCATAATGGTGTTTGCGTAGTGATGCAGCGACTTTCCATCCCTCGCCATGAAAATACGTTTGGGTTTTTGATGCCTTTAATAAACTTGTATCATCATAAAAACTGATTGACAGGTCAAATGTGTCAAGCTCTCACATCTGATTAGGGTTTTGCCCATGAGAGCAGCAAAATGCCTCGATAGCGCCCCCTTGAAATTTTCAAAAACCCCTCCCCATAGGGGTTTTTTTGGGTTGGGAAGATGAAAATTGGTACACATGTTTATTTGGCCAAGACGGACAAAAAAGTCTCTGGCATCATTTGTCTACTCCAAACAGGAAGTCGGCCATTTTGATTTTAACGTGTCATTTTTTCCTGATTTCCACAGATGGTATTTTAACGCATCTCCTCCTAGAAATTTCATCCATTCAAAACCAGATTTATTAATGAACATTGAAAGACCATCCTGATCAAAAGTTGTGCTCTGCAGGTCTGTAGGTCAGTGGGCGTGGCTCCAAACAGGAGGTGACCAGTTTTAACTTTCACTTGTACTGATGACATATAGTTGAACCCATGAACTTTATGTCCCGTGTACAATATGTAGAAGAAGTTGCTTAAACTACCTTATGAATGCTGTGGTGCTTCGAGTAATGGCGTCCGTGTGGCGATGCGGTGACAATGGATCCCTAGCCATGAAAATACGTTTGGGTGTTTGACGTTTTTAAAGAATTCCTATCATCATGGAAATTGATATGCCGGTTAAGGGTGCCAAGCTCTCACATCTGATTGGGACTTTGCCCATGAGGGCAGCAAAATGCCTCAATAGCGCCCCCTTTAAATTTTCAAAAACCCCTCCCCATAGGGGTTTTTTTGGAGTAGAAAGATGCAAATTGGTACACATATGTATTTGGCCAAAACACAAAAAAAAGTCTCTGGCATCATTCGTCTACTCCAAACAGGAAGTCGGCCATTTTGATTTTAACGTGTCATTTTTGCCTGATTTCCACATACTGTATCTTAACGCACTCCTCCTAGACATTTCATCCATTCAAAACCAGATTTCTTACTAAACATTGAGAGACCATGCTGCACCCATCAGGATCTCACCACAACCCCAACGTGCGCATGGGGGCGAGGGCCCGTTCAACGCTGCTTGCAGCTTTAATTAGGGCCCGAGCACTGACCGGTGCCAGGAACCTATTGTTTTTGATGGGATTTTTATTATTCTTCTTCCTTCTTCTTCTTCTTCTTCTTCTTCTTCTTCTTCTTCTTATTATTAGGGCCCGAGCACCGACCGGTGTCAGGGCCCGGAACGGGTCCTGGCACCGAAGGTGCGAGGAACCTATTGTTTTTGATGGGATTTTTATTATTCTTCTTCTTCTTCTTCTTCTTATTATTATTATTATTCTGCTGCGAGAACGCATTTTTGAAGGCTTTACCATGCACGAAAACTCACAAAAATTTGCACACACGTCAGACTTGGTGAAAATTACAAATTTTTTTTGTTTTTGTCCTTGGACATGCCCCAGTGGCTCTATAGCGCCACCAAACACGGGGCCATTTTGGAACGCACTTGGTCAGATTCTCATGAAATTCGACAGGGCCACAGCAGTAATAATAAATTTTTTTGTCAATTTTTTTGAAATTTTTTTGCCGCACAGGAAGTGAGCTATGAGCCATTTCCTGCGTTTTTTCCGATTTTACGAACACATTTTTGAGGGCCTCATTATGCTCAAAAATTCAGCAAACTTGGCTCATAGACTAAAAATATTAAATACTTTGATTCGATATCTCATTTGGCACTAAGTTTGACATGGTAGCTCTATAGCGCCCCCTAATACATAATTGCATTTTTGAGAACTTCAGCATACTCGAAAACTCGCAAAACTTTGCACACCTATTAAGCTGGTCATACTATTTACTAGCATATAGGGTTTGAAGAAAAATGTGGCAAAATTGCATTACAGCGCCACCTAGAAAATTTCAATGAAGCAGCCCTCGCATCGTGTTTAATCTACATGTTCCAAATTCGGGGGACATATGTACTATGCCAAGACCTAAAAAAAAGTCTCTTGGTGCCATGACCTAGACTCAACAGGAAGTCCGCCATTTTTAATTGAATTTGCAATTTTTTAAAATTTTTTGCAATTCACAGGCATCGTACTTTAACGAACTCCTCCAAGAGATTTTATCTGATGAACTTAAAATTTGGCATATGACATTGAAAGACGTCGTCAATGTTAAATTACGAAGCTTTTTTGGATTCATCGAACTTTGTATCCGTGGCGTTGCGGCGAATTTCGATGTTCCGCCATGAAAATAGAAGTTGCTTTTATGAGCATATGCTTTGGGAGATTTACGTGAAACTTTACAGGCTTAATGATAGTCTAATTCCAAATATACCTATATGTTGATATTGGAGTGGGTGTGGTCAGGTGGCTCTACAGCGCCCTCTAGACACGGCCATGTTGATATAAAAGTGCTTGAATGTTCATGTAATTTGGTCTGATCATTGCATTTGTTTTTCTGGGCTGTGCTGATTTTTTTGAAATTTTTCGGTCAAACAGGAAGTGAGCTATGAGTCATTTCCTGCGTTATTCCAAATTTTATGAACACACATTTGAAGGCCTTAGCATACTCGAAAACTTGCAAAACTTTGCAAAAATATTATTTGTCACATTGTCTTCAATTTGAAACAAAAATTGGCAGTAAATGAGGCATCATGGCTCTATAGCGCCCCCAATACGATTTTTAAAAGAATTACCATTTTGAGGGTTTCAGCATGCTCAAAAACTCACAAAATTTTGTACAATTTTAAAGATCATCATTTCTATTACACTGATACAAAATTTACAAATAGGCGTGGCAAAAATGGCATTATAGCGCCCCCTGGAAAATTTCAAATAAGCAGCCCTCCCAGCCCGGTAAACCCACATGTATGAAATTCGGTAGACATATGGAATATGCCGAGACCTACAAAAAAGTCACATGGTGCCATGACCTAGACTCAACAGGAAGGCTGCCATTTTTAATTGAAATTGCAACTTTTTAAAATTTTTTTTGCCATTCACAGGTGTCTTACTTTAACGAACTCCTCTTAGAGATTTTATCCGATCAACTTAAAATTTGGCATATAATATCTAAAAACCTTGCTGACGTTAAATTGCGAAGCTTTTTTGATTTCCTCGAACGATGCATCCGTGGCGTCACGGCGAATTTTGATGTCCTGCCATGAAACAGGAAGTTGCTTTCAATTGCACATACTTTGTGGGATTTGCCTCAAACTTTCCAAGCTTGATAAAATTGTCCGCCCAAGTATAGATATATGCTTATTTTATATCGAGACGTGCCAGGTGGCTCCACAGCGCCCTCTAGATATGGCCATGTTCAGATAAAAGTGCTTGAAAGTTCATGAAATTTGGTATGATCATTGCATTAGTCATTCTCCGCAATTGTTAATTTTTTGAAATTTTTTTGCCAAACAGGAAGAGAGCTATGAGCTATTTCCTGCGTTTTTCCAAATTTTACGAACACACGTTTTAAGGCCTTAGAATGCTCCAAAACTTGCAAAACCATCCAAAAATTAGAACTGTCTTATTCTCTTCAATACATCCATCAATTGGCACTAAATGGGGCATAATGGCTCTATAGCGCCCCCAATAATATTTATAAAAGAATTGCTCTTTTGAAAGTCTAAACATGCTGGAAAATTTACAAAAATCGAAACACTCATGGAGCCCCGTATTACAATTACTGTGTTGTAGATTTTGTGCACAGGCAAGTCAAAATGGTATCATAGCGCCCTCCAGAAAATTTTTGCACTCCCATCAGGAAACCACATTGTACGCGGTCCAGCTGTGTCCAATGGCTCTGAATGGACACCTGCAGCCATCAAGATCTTGCTGCCACCCCAATGTGCACAGGGGGGGCGAGGGCCCTTTCAACGCTGCTTGCAGCTTTAATTATTATTCTGCTGCGAGAACGCATTTTTGAGGGCTTTGCCATGCACGAAAACTCACAAAAATTTGCCGACACGTCAGTCATGGTGAAAATTGCAAAATATTATTATTTTTGTGCTTGGACATGCCCCAGTGGCTCTATAGCGCCACCAAACACGCGGCCATTTTGGAATGCATTTGCTCGGATTCTCACGAAATTCAATAGGGTCATAGTAGTCATAATAAATTTTTTTGTCAATTTTTTAGAAATTTTTTTGCCACACAGGAAGTGAGCTATGAGCCATTTCCTGCGTTTTTTCAGATTTTACGAACACATTTTTGAGGGCCTTATCATACTCGAAAACTCACCAAACTTGGCTAATTGACTACAAATATTAAGTTCTTACATTCGATATCTCATTTGCCACTGGGTTAGACATGGTAGCTCTATAGCGCCCCCTAATACATAATTGCATTTTTGAGGGCTTCAACATGCTCGAAAACTCACGAAACTTTGCAAACATATTAAGCTGGTCATACTTTTTACTAGAATATCGGGTTTACAGATAGATGTGGCAAAATTGCATCACAGCGCCACCTAGAAAATTTCAATGAAGCAGCCCTCGCAGCGTGTTTAACTTACATGTACAAAATTCGGTGGACATGTGTACTATGCCAAGACCTAAAAAAAAGTCTCTTGGTGCCATGACCTAGACTCAACAGGAAGTCCGCCATTTTTAATTGAATTTGCAACTTTTTTTAATTTTATGCCATTCACAGGCGTCGAACTTTAACGAACTCCTCCTAGAGATTTTATCCAATCAACTTGAAATTTGGCACAGGCAATCTAAAGACCTTCGCTATGTTAAATTGCGAAGCTTTTTTGGATTCATTGAAATTTGTGTCCGTGGCGTTGCGGCGAATTTCGAAGTTCCGCCATGAAAATGGAAGTTGCTTTTATGAGCACATGCATTGTGAGATTTGCGTGAAACTTTACAGGCTTAATAATATTCTACTTCCAAATATAATTATAGGTTGATATTGGATTGGGTGTGGTCAGGTGGCTCCACAGTGCCCTCTTGACACGGCCATGTTGATATAAAAGTGCTTGAATGTTCATGAAATTTGGTCTGATCAATGCATTGGTTTTTTTGGGCTATAATTATTTTTTTGAAATTTTTCGGCCAAACAGGAAGTGCGCTATGAGCCATTTCCTGCATTATTCCAAATTTTACGAACACACATTTGAAGGCCTTAGCATACTTGAAAACTTGCAAAACTTTGCAAAAATAATATTTGTTCGATTGTCTTCAATTTTAGACAATAATTGGCAGTAAATGAGGCATTATGGCTCTATAGCGCCCCCAATCAAATTTTTAAAATAATTGCCTTTTTGAGGGTCTTAGCATGCTCAAAAACTCACAAAAATTTTGAACAATTCTAAAGACCATCATTCCAATTACACTGATAGAAAATCTACATATAGGCGTGGCAATAATGTCATTATAGCGCCCCCTGGAAAATTTCAAAAAAGTACCCCTCGCACCGTGGTTGACCTGCATGTATGAACTTCGGTGGACATGTGGAATATCCTGAGACCTAAAAAAAAGTCTCTTGGTGCCATGACCTAGACCCAACAGGAAGTCCGCCATTTTTAATTGAAATTGCAACTTTTTTAGATTTTTCGCCATTCACAGGTGTCGTACTTTAACGAACTCCGAGAGATTTTATCCGATCAACTTAATATTTGGCAAATAATATCTAAAGACATTGGTGATATTAAATTGCGAAGCTATTTTGATTTCATCGAACGATGTATCCGTGGCGTCGCGGCGAATTTTGATGTCCCGCCATGAAACAGGAAGTTGCTTTTACTCCCACATACTTTGTGGGATTTGCCTGAAACTTCCTTTGCTTGATAAAATTGTCCTCCGAAGTATAAACATATGCTAATATTGGATCAGGAGGTGCTAGGTGGCTCCACAGCGCCCTCTAGATATGGTCATGTTAAGATAAAAGTGCTTGAATGTCATGAAATTTGGTGTGATCATTGCATTCGTCATTCCGGGTGATGCTTAATTTTTTGAAATTTTTTGGCCAAACAGAAAGTGAGCTATGAGCTATTTCCTGCGTTTCTCCAAATTTTTTTGAACACACATTTTAAGGCCTTAGAATGCGTCAAAACGCATGGCTGCTAGGGCGTGACAAATTTTAGTGACTTGAGGGAAACATTTCACAACAATCTCAAACCCAAATACTTGATTGGAGTAGCTTCAAACTTGCTGAACATGATGAGGGCACCGCCCTGAACGGCCTGATATAGTAACTTTTCACTTTGCTAATAGCGCTCCCCTGTGGTAACAGGAAGTGACCACTCATTACTTCCACTGGGACTGATGGCACAATGTTGAACCAATCAACTACTTTCTTCTTGTAAAACATTCACAACAAGTTGCTGAAGCTACATTATGAACATTGTGTAGCTACGAGTAACGGCGTCCGTTTGGCGAAGCGGCGACTTTGGATCCCTCGCCATGAAAATACGTTTGGGATTCCCAATGCTCTCACGCCCACATACTGGACTGTAGTAGCTTCAAATTTGCTGGACATGATCATTGCTCTGCCCTGAACATCCAGATACATTAAATTCCCACTTTACTCCTAGCGCCCCCCTGTGGTAACAGGAAGTGACCAGTTATTGCTTTCACTTGTACTGATGACACATAGTTGAACACACCAACCTCTTTCCACTTCTATTACATGCAGAACAAATAGATGAAGCTACTTTATGAATACTGTGAAGCTACGCATAATGGCGTCCGCGTAGTGATGCAGCGACTTTCCATCCCTTGCCATGAAAATACGTTTGGGTTTTTGATACCTTGAATAAATTTGTATCATCATAAAAACTGATTGACAGCTCAAATGTGTCAAGCTCTCACATCTGATTAGGGTTTTGCCCATGAGAGCAGCAAAATGCCTCGATAGCGCCCCCTTGAAATTTTCAAAAACCCCTCCCCATAGGGATTTTTATGGGTTAGGAAGATGAAAATTGGTACACATGTTTATTTGGCCAAGACGGACAAAAAAGTCTCTGGCATCATTTGTCTACTCCAAACAGGAAGTCGGCCATTTTGATTTTAACGTGTCATTTTTTCCTGATTTCCACTGATGGTATTTTAACGCACTCCTCCTAGAAATTTCATCCATTCATAACCAGATTTATTAATGAACATTGAAAGACCATCCTGATCAAAAGTTGTGCTCTGCAGGTCTGTAGGTCAGTGGGCGTGGCTCCAAACAGGAGGTGACCAGTTTTAACTTTCACTTGTACTGATGACATATAGTTGAACCCATGAACTTTATGTCCCGTGTACAATATGTAGATGAAGTTGCTTAAACTACCTTATGAATGCTGTGGTGCTTCGAGTAATGGCGTCCGTGTGGCGATGCGGTGACAATGGATCCCTCGCCATGAAAATACGTTTGGGTGTTTGACGTTTTTAATGAATTCCTATCATCATGGAAATTGAAATGCCGGTTAAGGGTGCCAAGCTCTCACATCTGATTGGGACTTTGCCCATGAGGGCAGCAAAATGCCTCAATAGCGCCCCCTTTAAATTTTCAAAAATCCCTCCCCGAAGGGGTTTTTTTGGAGTAGAAAGATGAAAATTGGTACCCATATGTATTAGGCCAGAACGCAAAAAAAAGTTTCTGGCATCATTCGTGTACTCCAAACAGGAAGTCGGCCATTTTGATTTTAACGTGTCATTTTTGCCTGATTTCCACATATTGCATTTTAACGCACTCCTCCAAGAGATTTTATCCTTTCAAAACCAGATTTATTCCTAAACATTCAGAGACCATGCTGATCCAAAGTTGTGCCCTGCAGGTCTGTAGGTCAGTAGGCGTGGCTCCAAACAGGTGGTGACCAGTTTTTACTTTCACTTGTACTGATGACATATAGGTGAACCCATCAACTTTATTCCCCCTCAACAATATGTAGAAGTTGCTTAAAGTACTTACGAATGCTGTGATGCTTCGAGTGATGGCGTCCATGTAGTGATGCGGTGACACTGGATCCCTCGCCATGAAAATAGTTTGTGTTTTCGATGTTCTCAATGAATTTGTATCATCATGCAAATTGATATGCTGGTCAAGGGTGGTGAGCTCCAACATTTGATTGGGGTGGTGCCCATGAGGACAGCAAAATGCCTCGATAGCGCCCCCTTGAAATTTTGAAAAACCCCTGCCCATAAGGGTTTTTTTGGAATAGGAGAATGAAAATTGATACACATGTGTATGTTGCCAGTTCAAACAAAAAAGTCTCTGGCACCATTGGCCAATTCCAAACAGGAAGTCAGCCATTTTGATTTTACTGTGTCATTTTGGCCCGATTTCCACATATTGCATTTTAAAGATCTCCTCCTAGCGATTCCGTCCAATCAACCTAATACTTACTTCTGATCATCAAGAGACCATGCTGACCAAAAGTAGAGCTCTGCATGTCTGTCGCTAAATGGGCCTGGCCGCCCTGGTTTCCCCATTTCAGATGCCTCGCCAAACACATTCGAGCTGCTCGCTCTCCCTCATACTTCATCCAAATGGGTTCAAAATTCCTGTACATGGTAAAAGCCCCAACCTGAATGCCTCGATGTGCTGCTAAACAATCTAGCTCATCGCGCCCCCTTATGGAAACAGAGAATGGCACATTTTACGTTGAAATTGGCAGATTTGCTCAAAACTTCACATTTGTGCTTTGGGTCTGCCCCTGAATGCACCTGCCCAAATTTGGTTACACTCTGAGCGCTTTCTGGTGGATGAAGTATCAAATTATCATAACTCGTTCAGCTTTGTCCGATTCGCTCGTCCTTTCTCTCAGGTTGGGGTAGGCACTTGACCTGTCCAATGGTCGTGAGTGCACAGGTGCACCCGTCAGGATCTCACCACAACCCCAACGTGCGCATGGGGGCGAGGGCCCGTTCAACGCTGCTTGCAGCTTTAATTATTATTAGGGCCCGAGCACCGACCGGTGCCAGGAACCTATTGTTTTTGATGGGATTTTTATTGTTCTTCTTCTACTTCTTCTTCTTTTTCTTCTTCTTCTTCTTTTTATTCTGCTGCGAGAACGCATTTTTGAAGCCTTTGCCATGCACGAAAACTCACAAAAATTTGCCCACAGGTCAGTCTTGGTGAAAATTGCAAAATATTATTTATTTTGTGCTTGGACATGCCCTGGTGGCTCTATAGCGCCACCAAACACGCTGCCATTTTGGAACGCACTTCCTCGGATTCTAATGAAATTTTATAGGGTCATAGTAGTCATCATAAATTTTTTTGTCAATTTTTTTGAAATTTTTCTGCCGCAAAGGAAGTGAGCTATGAGCCATTTCCTGTGTTTTTTCAGATTTTACGAACACATTTTTGAGGGCCTTATCATACTCGAAAACAAACCAAACTTGGCTTATTGAATAAAAATATTAAGTTCTTTGATTCCATATCTCATTTGGCAGTGGGTGAGACATGGTAGCTCTATAGCGCCCCCTAATACATAATTGCATTTTTGAGGGCATCAGCATGCTCGAAAACTCACAAAACTTTGCAAACATATTAAGCTGGTCATACTCTTGACTAGGATATAGGGTTTACAGATGGATGTGGCAAAATTGCATTACAGCGCCACCTAGAAAATTTCAATGAAGCAGCCCTCGCAGCGTGTTTAACCTACATGTACAAAATTCGGTGGACATGTGTCCTATGCCAAGACCTAAAAAAAAGTCTCTTGGTGCCATCACCTAGATTCAACAGGAAGTCCGCCATTTTTAATTGAATTTGCAAATTTTTTAAATATTTTGCCATTCACAGGCGTCGTACTTTAACAAACTCCTCCTAGAGATTTTATCTGATCAACTTAAAATTTTGCATATCACATCTAAAGACCTTGTCAATGTTAAATTGCGAAGCTTTTTTGGATTCATTGAACTTTGTATCCGTGGCGTTGCGGTAAATTTCGATATTCCGCCATGAAGCAGGAAGTTGGTTTTATGCGCGTATGCTTTCTAAAATTTGCCCAAAACTTTACAGGCTTAATAAGAGTCGACTTCCAAATATACCTATAATGTTGATATTAGATTGGGTGTGGTCAGCTGGCTCCACAGCGCCCTCTTGACACGGCCATGTTGAGATAAAAGTGCTTGAATGTTCATGAAATTTGGTCTGATCATTACATTTGTTTTTTTGGGCTATGCCTATTTTTTTGAAATTTTTTGGGCAAACAGGAAGTGAGCTATGAGCCATTTCCTGCGTTTTTCCAAATTTTACGAACACACGTTTGAAGCCTTTAGCATATCCAAAAACTTGCAAAACTTTGCAAAAATTATAATTGTGTGATTGTCTTCAATTTGAGACAGAAATTGGCAGTAACTGTGGCATAATGGCTCTATAGCGCCCCCAATCAGATTTTTAAAAGAATTGCCCTTTTGAGGGTCTCAGCATGCTTAAAAACTCACAAAATTTTGAACCATTCTAAAAACTATCATTCCTATTACACTGATAAAAAAATACATATAGACTTGGCAAAAATGGCATTATAGCGCCCCCTGGAAAATTTCAAATAAGCAGCCCTCGCATTGTGGTTGACCTGCATGTATGAAATTCGGTGGACATGTGGAATATGCCGAGACCTAAAAATAAGTCTCTTGGTGCCGTGACCTAGACTCAACTGTAAGTCCGCCATTTCTAATTGAAATTGGAAATTTTTTGGATTTTTCGCCATTCACAGGTGGCGTACTTTAACGAACTCCTCTTTGAGATTTTATCCGATCAACTCAAAATTTAGCGAATAATATTTAAAGACCTTGCTGATGTTAAATTGCGAAGCTTTTTTTGATTTATGGAACGATGTATCCGTGGCATCGCGGCGAATTTCGGCGTCCCGCCATGAAACAGGAAGTTGGTTTTACTCCCACATACTTCGTGGGATTAGCCTGAAACTTTCCAAGCTTGATAAAATTGGCCTCACAAGTATAAATATATGCTGATATTAGATCGGGAGTGGCCAAGTGGCTCCACAGCACCCTCTAGATACGACCATGTTAAGACAAAAGTGCTTGAATGTTCATGAAATTTGGTGTGATCATTGCACTAGTTATTTTGGGCGATGCTTAATTTTTTGAAATTTTTTGGCCAAACAGGAAGTGAGCTATGAGCTATTTCCTGCGTTTTTCCAAATTTTACGAACACACGTTTTAAGGCCTTAGAATGCTCCAAAACTTGCAAAACGTGGCAAAACTTATTATATTCCTATTGTCTTGAATTTGATAGATCAACTGACACTACATGTGGCATAATGGCTCTATGGCGCCCCCAATCAGATGTTTTAAAGAATTGCCTTTTTGGGGCTCGAAGTTTGCTTGAAAATTTACGAAAATCAACACACTCATGGAGCCCAGTATTCCAATAACTATATTGTAGATTTTTCGTGCAGGCATGTCAAAATGGTATCAGAGCGCCCTCCAGAAAATCTTTGAAAGCCCATTCGGATAAACACATTGTACACAGGCTAGCAGTGTCCAATGGCTGTGAATGGATAGCTGCACCCATCAAGATCTTGCTGCCACCCCACTGTGCACGAGGGGTGCGAGGGCCCTTTCAACGCTGCTTGCAGCTTTAATTATTTTTATTATTCTTCCGATTTTTCAAAGGCCAATTTCGCCCCTTTCCCAATTGTGAAAACGCGTATAACTTTCCCCATTTGTCCGGCCGAATCCTAAATTCGATATTTTAGGGCGGTCGCACAAGTTCGACCCCAACTGTCGAAATAGCGCCCCCTAAACACGTTTCAAAATTCCCATAGGGAAATTCGGTTTTTTTGTCGTAGATAGATGAAATTCATTTTTTATGTGCTTTGTAACAAGGCATTAAAAAACTTCATTGGAGCCACGCCCTAAACCCAACAAGAAGTCGGCCATTTTGATTTGAAATTTTGAATTTTAAAACGAACTCCTCCTAGGGATTTCGCCATATCGGCTTCAAATTCAGCACACATCATTGAGAGACCAAACTGATTTCAAGTTGTGCTTTGCGGATCTGTAGGTCAACGGGCGTGGCTGCTTGGGCGTGACAAATTATAGTGACTTGAGAAAAAATTTCACAATGCTCTCACACCAAAATACTTGATTTTAGAAGCTTCAAACTTGCTGAACATGATAATGGCGCCGCCGGAAACACCGTGATGTATTAACTTCCCACTTTGCTAATAGCGCCCCCCTGTGGTAACAGGAAGTGACCACTCGTTACTTCCACTTGTACTGATGACACATTGTTGAACCCATCAACTTCATTTACTTTTGAAACATGCAATACAAGTTGATGAAGCTATATTCTGAACGCTATATAGCTACGAGTAATGGCGTCCGTGTGGCAAAGCGGCGACTTTGGATCCTTCGCCATGAAAATACGTTTGGGATTCCCAATGCTGTCACGCCCACATACTTGACTGTAGTAGCTCCAAACTTGCTCTACATGATGAATGCTCTGCCCTGAACGTCCAGATGCATTAACTTCCCACTTGGCTACTAGCGCCCCCCAGTGGCAATAGGAAGTGGCCACTTATTTAGTTTCACTTGGAGTGAGGACACATACTTGATCACATCAACCTCGTTCCACTTTCATTACATACAGAACAAATTGCTGAAGCTACCTAATGAATGCTGTGAAGCTACGCATAATGGTGTCCGTGTGGTGACGCGGCGACTATCCATCCCTCGCCATGAAATTACGTTTGGGTTTTTCGTTTCTTTAATAAACTTGCATCATCATAAAAATTAATAGACAGGTCAAGGGTGGCAAGTCCTCATATCTGATTGGGGCTTTGCCCATGAGGGCAGCAAAATGCCTCGATAGCGCCCCCTTGAAATTTTCAAAAATCCCTCCCCATAGGGGTTTTTTTGGAGTAGAAAGATGACAAATTGGTACACATGTGTAATTGGCCAAGACGCAAAAAAAAGTTACGAGCATCATTTGTCTACTCCAAACAGGAAGTCGGCCATTTTGATTTAAACGTGTCATTTTTGCCTGATTTCCACATATTGTATTTCAACGCACTCCTATGAGAGATTTAATCCATTCAAAACCACATTTATTTAGTAACATTGAGAAACCATGCTGATCAAAAGTTGTGCTCTGCTGGTCTGTAGGTCAGTGGGCGTGGCCACTAACAGGAAGTGACCAGTTTTTACTTTCACTTGTACTGATGACACATAGATGAACCGATCAACTTTATTCCCCCTGTACAACATGTAGAAGCAGTTGCATAAACTACCTTACGAATGCTGTGATGCTTCGAGAAATGGCGTCCGTGTGGCGATGCGGTGACAATGGATCCCTCGCCATGAAAATACGTTTGGGATTTTGATGTTCTTAATGAATTCGTATCATCATGGAAATCGATATGTCGGTCAAGGGTGGCAAGCTCTCACATCTGATTGGGGCTTTGCCCATGAGGGCAGCAAAATGCCTCGATAGCGCCCCCTTGGAATTTTGAAAAACCCCTCCCCGAAGGGGTTTTTTTGGAGTAGAAAGATGAAAATTGGTACACGTGTATTTTGCCAAGACGCAAGAAAAAGTCACTGGCATCATTTGTCCACTTCAAACAGGAAGTCGGCCATTTTGATTTTAACGTGTCATTTTTGCCTGATTTCCACACATTGTATTTTAACGCACTCCTCTTAGAGATTTCATCCAATCAAAACCACCTTTATTAGTAAACATCAAAAGAGCATGTTGATCAAAATTTGTGCTCTGCAAGTCTGTAGGTCAGTGGGCGTGGCCACTAACAGGAAGTGATCAGTTTTTACTTTCACTTGTACTGATGAAACATAGTTGAACCCATCAACTTAATTCCCCCTGTAAAACAGGTAAAAGCAGTTGCATAAACTACCTTACGAATGCTGTAATGCTTCGAGTAATTGGGTCCGTGTGGCGATGCGGTAACAATGGATCCCTCGCCATGAAAATACGTTTGGGTTTTTGATGTTCTTAATGAATTCTTATCATCATGGACATTGATATGCCGGTCAATGGTGGTAAGCTCCAAACTCTGATTGGGGTGGTTCCCATGAGGGCAGCAAAATGCCTCGATAGCGCCCCCTTGAAATTTTCAAAAACCCCTACCCATATGGGTTTTTTTGGAGTAGAAAAACGAAATTTGGCACACATGTGTATGTTGCCAATTGGAACAAAAAAGTCTCTTGCACCATTGGTCAATTCCAAACACAAAGTCAGCCATTTTGATTTTAATGCGTCATTTTGGCCCGATTTCCACATATTGCATTTTAACGAACTCCTCCTAGCGATTCCGTCCAGTCAACCTAATATTTTTTTTAGATCATCAAGAGACCATGCTGATCAAAAGTAGCGCTCTGCATGTCTGTCGCTAAATGGACCTGGCCGCCATGGTGTCCCCATTTCAGATGCCTCGCCAAACACATTCGAGCTGCTCTCTCTCCCTCATATTTCATCCAAATGGATTCAAAATTCCTGTACATAGTGAAAGACCCACCCTGAACGCCTCGATGTGTTGCTAAACAACCTAGCTCATCGCGCCCCCTTATGGAAACAGAGAATGCCACATTTAACGTTGAATTTGGCAGATTTGCTCAAAACTTCACATTTGTGCTTAGGGTCTGCCCCTGAATGCACCTGCCCAAATTTGGTTACACTCTGAGCGCCTACTGGTGGATGAAGTATCAACTTTTCATAACTCCTTCAGCTTTGTCCGATTCACTCGCCACTTTCTTTCAGGTTGTGGCCGGCACTTGACCTGTCCAGTGGTTGTGAGTGCACGGCTGCACCCGTCATGATCTCATCACAACCCCAAAGTGGGCATGGGGGCGAGGGCCCGTTCAACGCTGCTTGCAGCTTGAATTAATTTTGTGATGTTAATTATTTGCCTCATGTTGAGAAATAACCTTATTAAGGTCGAAGTCCTGCATTCAAAATGTAACTTAATAGTAAACAGCCAAACAAGCAGACAGACAGGCCGAAAACAATGTGCCCCCAAATCTACGATTCCGAGGGCATAAAAAGTCAATTTTTGTCAATTATACCCAGACAAGTGACTTTTGTGCCAGGACAAGTTAAAAGTGCCTCAAAAAGTTAATGTCAAGCCCTGGCATTTAAAATTCCATTGTTTTTCAGTTTATTTTCATGATTTTGGTAGAGAAAGGGGGCTCTAAACGGAAGATAGTCTTCGTTAAAATTCTGCATTGAAACTAAAAAAAATTTTTACTTTGGACTGAAAAATGGCTGGGGATTAAAACAATACATTTCTGGGGTCATAATCGTCAAGACCACCAGTACTCTTCATCTGAGCATGAAATACAAAATGGACCTTTCCGACTAGTGCCCACTAGCTCCGCCCATTGTAGTTAGTGTTGCGAAGGCCCACATCTATGCAGCTCAGTTCCTACAGCATTAGTGGATCATCGTGCACTTCCAGGGAAGGACTTACAGTTACTTATAGTTTAGCAAGACAATGCTAACCCACATACTGCATCCACCACAACAGCACATTTTCACCGTAGATGAGTCCGGGTGCTGAAATGGCATGCCTGCAGTCCAGACCTTTCACCAATAGAAAACATTTGGCTTATCATAAAAAAAAAAAAATCTGGCTTAGAGGAACACGGACTGTTGAGCTGCTAGAATCCTACATCAGACAAGAGTAGGACAACATCCCTCTTCAAAAACTCCAGCAATGGTCTCCTCACTTCCAAGAAATTTAGACTTCTGTTAAAAGAAGAGGGGATGCCACATGGTAAACATGGCCCTGTCCCAACTTTTTTGAGATGTGCTGTTACCATCACATTCAAAATGAGTAAATATTTTTCATGAATTGGTAAAGTGTAATACTTTCAACATCTGATATGTTGACTATTTTCTATTGTGAACAAAATGTAGGTTTATAAGATTTGCATACCATTGCATTCTGTCTTTTTTTTCAAGTTTTACACAATGTCCCAACTTCATTAGGGCCCGAGCATCGAGCATCCCATCATTGTTTTTGATGGGATTTTCTTCTTCTTCTTCTTCTTCCTCTTCTTCTTCTGGGAGAACGCATTTTTGAGGGCTTTGCCATGCACGAAAACTCTCAAAAATTTGCCCACCGGTCAGTCGTGGTGAAAATTACAAAGCAATATTATTTTTTGCTTGGACATGCCCCGGTGGCTCTACAGTATAGCGCCACCAAACACACGGCCATTTTGGAACGCACTTGCTCGGATTGTCACAAAATTCAATAGGGTCATAGTTGTCACAATATATTTTTTTGTCAATTTTTTTGAAATTTTTTTGCCTCACAAGAAGTGAGCTATGAGCCATTTCTTTCGTTTTTTCAGATTTTACGAACACATTTTTGAGGGCCTTATCATACTCGAAAACTCACCAAACTTGGCTCATAGACTAAAAATATTAAGTTCTTTGATTTGATATCTCATTTGGCACTGGGAGTGACATGGTGGCTCTATAGCGCCCCCTAATACATAATTGCATTTTTGAGAGCCTCAGCATGCTCAAAAACTCACAAAACTTTGCAAACATATTAAACCGGTCATACTTTTTACTAGAATATAGGGTTTACAGATGGATGTGGCAACATTGCATTACAGCGCCACCTAGAAAATTTCAATGAAGCAGCCCTCGCAGCGTGTTTAACCTACATGTACAAAATTTGGTGGACATGTGTCCTATGCCAAGTCCTAAAAAAAGTCTCTTGGTGCCATGACCTAGACTCAACAGGAAGTCCGCCATTTTTAATTGAATTTGCAAATTTTTTACATTTTTTGCAATTCACAGGCGTCGTACTTTAACGAACTCCTCCTACAGATTTTATCCTATCAACTTAAAATTTTGCATATGACATCCAAAGACCTTGTCGATGTTAAACTGCGAAGCTTTTTTGGATTTATCGAATTTTGTATCCGTGGCGTTGCGGCGAATTTCGATGTTCCGCCATGAAACAGGAAGTTGGTTTTATGCGCATATGCTTTGTGAGATTTTCCCCAAACTTCACAGGCTTAATAAGAGTCGACTTCTAAATATACCTCTATGTTGAAATTGGATTGGGTGTGGTCAGGCAGCTCCACAGCGCCCTCGTGACACGGCCATGTTGAGTTAAAAGTGCTTGAATGTTCATGAAATTTGGTCTGATCATTACATTTGTTTTTTTGGGCTATGCTTATTTTTTTGAAATTTTTCGGTCAAACAGGAAGTGAGCTATGAGCCATTTCCTGCGTTATTTCAAATTTTACGAACACACGTTTGAAGGCTTTACCATACTCAAAAACTTGCAAAACTTTGCAAAAATTATAACTGTCTGATTGTCTTGAATTTGAGACAGAAATTGACAGTAAATGTGGCATAATGGCTCTATAGCGCCCCCAATCAGATTTTTAAAAGAATTGCCCTTTTGAGGGTCTCAGCATACTCAAAAACTCACAAAATTTTGAACCATTCTAAAAACCATCATTCCTTTCACACTGATAAAAAAATACATAAACAATTGGCAAAAATGGCATTATAGCGCCCCCTGGAAAATTTCAAATAAGCAGCCCACGCATCGTGGTTGATCTGCATGTATGAAATTCGGTGGACATGTAGAATATGTCGATACCTAAAAAAAGTCTTTTGGTGCCATGACCAAGACTCAACAGGAAGTCTGCCATTTTTAATTGAAATGGCAAATTTTTTGGATTTTTCGCCATTCACAGGTGTTGTACTTTAACGAACTCCTCCTAGAGATTTTATCCGATCAACTTATAATTTGGCAAGTAATATCCAAAGACCTTGTTGATGTTAAAATGCGAAGCTTTTTTGGATTGATGCAACGGTGTATCCGTGGCGTCGTGGCGAATTTTGATGTCCCGCCATGAAACAGGAAATTGCTTTTACTCCTACACACTTCGTTCGATTTGCCTGAAACTTTCCAAGCTTGATAATGTTGTCCTCCAAAGTATAAATATATGCTAATATTAGATAGGGAGTGGCCAGGTGGCTCCACAGCGCCCTCTAGATACGGGTATGTTAAGTTAAAAGTGCTTGAATGTTCATGAAATTTGGGGTGATCATTGCATTACTCATTCTGGGCGATGGTTAATTTTTTGAAATTTATTGCATAAACAGGAAGTGAGCTATGAGCTATTTCCTGTGTTTTTCCAAAATTTTCAAACTCATGTTTTCAGGCCTTAGAAAGCTCCAAAACTTAAAAAACCCAGCTAACATTGTAAATGTCTTATTTTCTTCAATGTCATCCATCAATTAGCATTAAATATGGCATAATGGCTCTATAGCGCCCCCAGTCAGATATTTAAAAGTATTGTTCCTTTGGTCGTCTAAACATACTGGAAAATTTACAAAAATCAACACACTCATGTAGCCTGACATTACGATTACCTTGTTGTAGATTTTGCAAACAGGTATGTCAAAATGGTATTGTAGCGCCCTCTAGAAAATTTTAGCAGTCCCCTCAGGAAACCACATTGCACACAGTCTAGCAGTGCCCAATGGCTCTTAATGGACACCTGCACCCATCAAGATGTGGCTGCCACCCCAATGTGCCCAAGGGGTGCGAGGGCCCCTTCAATGCTGCTTGCAGCTTTAATTAGGGCCCGAGCACCGACCGGTGCCAGAGCCCGGAACGGGTCCTGGCACCGAAGGTGCGAGGAACCTATTGTTTTTGATGGGATTTTTATTATTTTTCTTCTTCTTCTTCTTCTTCTTCTTCTTCTTCTTTTTATTCTGCTGCGAGAACGCATTTTTGAGGGCTTTGCCATGCACGAAAACTCACAAAAATTTGCCCACACGTCAGTCGTCGTGAAAATTGCAAAGTATTATTATTTTTGTGTTTGGACATGCCCCGGTGGCTCTATAGCGCCACCAAACACGCGGCCATTTTGGAACGCACTTGCTCGGATTCTCACGAAATTTTATAGAGTCATAGTAGTCTTCATAAATTTTTTTGTAAATTTTTTTGAAATTTTTTTGCCTCACAGGAAGTGAGCTATGAGCCATTTCCTGCGTTTTTTCAGATTTTACGAACACATTTTTGAGGGTTTTATCATACTCGAAAACTCACCAAACTTGGCTCATAGACTAGAAATATTACGTTCTGTGATTCGATATCTCATTTGGCACTGAGTGTGACATGGTAGCTCTATAGCGCCCCCTAATACATAATTGCATTTTTGAGGGCCTCAGCATGCTTGAAAACTCACAAAACTTTGCAGACATATTAAGCTGGTCTTACTTTTTACTAGGATATAGGGTTTACAGATGAATGTGGCAAAATTGCATTACAGCGCCACCTAGAAAATTTCAATGAAGCTGCCCTCGCAGCGTGTTTGACCTACATGTACAAAATTCGGTGGACATGTGTACTATGCCAAGACCTAAAAAAAAGTCTCTAGGTGCCATGACCTAGACTCAACAGGAAGTCCGCCATTTTTAATTGAATTTGCAACTTTTTTTAATTTTTTGCCATTCACAGGCGTCGTACTTTAACGAACTCCTCCTAGAGATTTTATCCAATCAACTTAAAATTTGGCACAGGCCATCTAAAGACCTTTCTCATGTTAAATTGCGAAGCTTTTTTGGATTCATCGAAATTTGTGTCCATGGCGTTGCGGCGAATTTTGATGTTCCGCCATGAAAATGGAAGTTGCTTTTATGAGCACTTGCTTTGTGAGATTTGCGTGAAACTTTCCAGGCTTAATAAGAGTCTACTTCCAAATATACCTATATGTTGATATTGGAGTGGGTGTGGTCAGGTGGCTCCACAGCGCCCTCTTGACACGGCCTTGTTGATATAAAAGTGCTTGAATGTTCATGAAATTTTGTCTGATCATTGCATTTGTTTTTTTGGGCTATGCTGATTTTTTTGAAATTTTTCGGCCAAACAGGAAGTGAGCTATGAGCCATTTCCTGCGTTATTCCAAATTTTACGAACACACGTTTGAAGGCCTTAGCATTCTCGAAAACTTGCAAAACTTGCAAAAATTATACTTGTCTGATTGTCTTCAATTTGAGGCAGAAATTGGCAGTCACTGTGGCATAATGGCCCTATAGCGCCCCCAATCAGATTTTCGAAAGAATTGCCCTTTTGAGGGTCTCAACATGCTCAAAAACTCACAAAATTTTGTACAATTCTAAAGACCATCATTCCTATTACACTGATAAAAAATTTACATTTAGGCCTGGCAAAAATGGCATTGTAGCGCCCCCTGGAAAATTTCAAATAAGCAGCCCTTGCATCGTGGTTGACCTGCATACATGAACTTCGGTGGACATGTGGAATATCTTGAGACCTAAAAAAAAGTCTCTTGGAGCCATGACCTAGACCCAACAGGAAGTTTGCCATTTTTAATTGAAATCTCAACTTTTTTAGATTTTTCGCCATTCGCAGGTGTCGTACTTTAACGAACTCCTCCTAGAGATTTTATCCGATCAACTTAAAATTTCGCATATGACGTTTAAAGACCTGGTCGATGTTAAATTGCGAAGCTTTTTTGTATCAACCGAACTATGTATCTGTGGCATCGCGGCGAATTTCGATGTTCCGCCCTGAAACAGGTAGTTGGTTTTACGCGCACATGCTTTGTGAGATTTGCGCGAAACTTCAAAGGCTTGATAAGAGTCTACTTTCAAGTATACTGATATGTTGATATTACATTGGGTGTGGTCAGGTGGCTCAACAGCGCCCTCTTGACACGGCCATATTGAGATAAAAGTGCTTGATTGTTCATGAAATTTAGTGTGATCATTGCATGTGTCATGTCAGGGAATGATAATTTTTTTGAAATTTTTTGGCCAAACAGGAAGTGAGCTATGAGCCATTTCCTGTGTTTTTCCAAATTTTAGAAACACATGTTTGGAAGCCTTAGAATACTCGAAATCTTGCAAAAAGTTGCACAAATTTTAATTGCCTTATTGTCTTCAATTTTATATATCAATTTACACTAAATTAGGTACAATGGCTCTTTAGCGCCCCCAATCAGATTTTTGAAAGAATTGCCCTTTTAAGGGTCTCACCATGTTCAAAAACTCACAAAATTCTTTAAATGGATAAAGACCATCATTTGTATTACTTTGACAAGAAACTTACTTATAGGCATGGCAAAAATTTAATTATAGCGCCCCCTGGAAAATTTCAAATAAGCAGCCCTCGCAGCCTGGTAAACCGTCATCTATGAAATTTGGTATACATGTGGAATATGCCGAGACCTGAAAAAAAGTCTCTTGGTGCCATGACCTAGACTCAGCAGGAAGTCCGCCATTTTTAATTGAAATTGCAACTTTTTTGGATTTTTCGCCATTCACAAGTGTCGTACTTTCACGAACTCCTCCGAGAGGTTTTATCCGATCAACTTACAATTTGGCAACTGATATTACGAGACATTGCCGATGTTAAATTGCGAAGCTTTTTTGGATTCATTGAACGATGAATCCAAGGCGACGCGGCGAATTTCGATGTTCCGCCATGAAACAGGAAGTTGGTTTTACTCCAACATACTTGGTGGGATTTGCCTGAAACTTTCCAAGCTTCATAAAAGTGTCCTCCGAAATATAAAAAAATGCTGATATTGGATCAGGAGGTGCCAGGTGGCTCCACAGCGCCCTCTAGATATGGCCATGATAAGATAAACGTGCTTGAATGTTCATGAAATTTGGTGTGATCATTGCATTAGTCATTCCGGGCAAGGGTTAATTTTCTAAAAATTTTTGGCCAAACATGAAGTGAGCTATGAGCTATTTCCTGCGTTTTTCCAAATTCTACGAAAACACGTTTAAAGGCCTTAGAATGCTCCAAAACTTGCAAAACCCCACAAATTATAAATGTCTTCTTCTCTTCAAAGTCATCCATAAATTGGCACTAAATGTGGTATAATGGCTCTACAGCGCCTCCAATCAGATATATAGAAGAATTGCTCTTCTGAAGGTCTAAACATGCTGGAAAATTAACAAAAATCAACACACTCTTGGAGCTCGGTATTACGATTACTCGGTTGTAGATTGTGCACAGGCATGTCAAAATGGTACCATAGCGTCCTCTAGAAAATTTTTGCACTCCCCTCAGGATACCACATTGTATGCAGTCCAGCAGTGTCCATTGGCTGTGAATGGACACCTGCACCCATCAAGATCTTGCTACCACCCCAACGTGCACGAAGGGGGCGAGGGCCCTTTCAACGCTGCTTGCAGCTTTAATTATTAGGGCCCGAGCACCGACCGGTGCCAGGGCCCGGAACGGGACCTGGCACCGAAGGTGCGAGGAACCTATTGTTTTTGATCGGATTTTTATTATTCTTCTTCTTCTTCTTCTTCTTCTTCCTCTTATTATTATTATTCTGCTACGAGAACGCATTTTTGAGGGCTTTGCCATGCACGAAAACTCACAAAAATTTGCCGACACGTCAGTCATGGTGAAAATTGCAAAGTATTATTATTTTTGTGCTTGAACATGCCCCGGTGGCTCTATAGCGCCACCAAACATGCGGCCATTTTGGAACGCACTTGCTCGGATTCTCACGAAATTCAAAAGGGTCAGAGTAGTAATAATACATTTTTTTGTCAATTTTTTAAAAATTTTTTTGCCACACAAGAAGTGAGCTATGAGCCATTTCCTGCGTTTTTTCGGATTTTACGAACACATTTTTGAGGGCCTTATCATACTCGAAAACTCACCAAACTTGGCTCATAGACTAAAAGTATTAAGTTCTTTGATTCGATATCTCATTTGGCACTGGGTGTGACATGGTAGCTCTATAGTAATTGCATTTATTGCATTTATTGCAATTACATAATTGCATTTTTGAGGGCCTCAACATGCTCGAAAACTCACGAAACTTTGGAAACATATTAAGCTGGTCATACTATTTACTGGAATATAGGGTTTACAGATAGATGTGGCAAAATTGCATTACAGCGCCACCTAGAAAATTTCAATGAAGCAGCCCTCGCAGCGTGTTTAACCTACATGTACAAAATTCGGTGGACATCTGAACTATGCCAAGACCTAAAAAAAAGTCTCTTGGTGCCATGACCTAGACTCAACAGGAAGTCCGCCATTTTTAATTGAATTTGCAACTTTTTTAAATTTTTTGCCATTCACAGGCGTCGAACTTTAACGAACTCCTCCTAGAGATTTTATCATGTCAACTTAAAATTTCGCGTATGACATCTAAAGACCTTGTCGATGTTAAATTGCGAAGCTTTTTTGGATTGATTTAACTTTGTACCCGTGGCGTTGCGGCGAATTTCGATGTTCCGCCATGAAACAGGAAGTTGGTTTTACGCGCACATGCTTTGTGTGATATGCGCAAAACTTCACAGGCTTGAATAAATTGTCCCTCTAAGTATAAATATTTGCTAATATTAGATCGGGAGTCGCCAGGTGGCTCCACAGCGCCCTCTAGATACGTCCATGTTAAAATAGAAGTGCTTGAATGTTCATGAAATTAGGTGTGATCATTGCATTTGTCATTGCAGGCAATGAATAATTTGTTTGAAATTTTTTGGCCAAACAGGAAGTGAGTTATGAGCTATTTCCTGCGTTTTTCCAAATTTTCGAACGCACGTTTGAAAGCCTTAAAACACTCCAAAGCTTGCCAAACCTTGCACAAATTATAATTGCCTTATTCTCTTTACTGTTATCCATCAACTGGAGCCTAATGCGGCATAATGGCTCAAGAGCGCCCCAATCAGATTTTTAAAAGAATTGCCTTTTTGAGGGTTTCAGCATGTTCGAAAACTCACAAAATTTTGTAAATATATAAAGACTCTCATTCATAATACTCCGATGAAAAGCTTACATATTGGCATGGCAAAAATTTCATTATAGCGCCCCCTGTAAAATTTCAAATAAGCAGCCCTCGCAGCCTGGTAAACCTACATGTATGAAATTCTGTAGAGATGTGAAATATGACAAGCCTAAAAAAAAGTCACATGGTGCCATGACCTAGACTCAACAGGAAGTCCGCCATTTTTAATTGAAATTGCAAATTTTTTGGATTTTTTGCCATTCACGGGTGTCGTACTTTAACGAACTCCTCCTAGAGATTTTATCCGATCAACTTAAAATTTGGCATATAATATCTAAAGACTTTGCTAATGTTAAATTGCGAAGCTTTTTTGATTTCATCGAACGATGCATCCGTGGCGTCACGGCGAATTTTGCTGTCCTGCCATGAAACAGGAAGTTACTACTTTGTGGGATTTGCCTGAAACTTTCCAACCTTGATAAAATTGTCCGCCCAAGTTCAGATATATGCTAATTTTAGATAGTGAGGTGCCAGGTGGCTCCACAGCGCCCTCTAGATATGGCCATGTTCAGATAAAAGTGCTTGAATGTTCATGAAATTTGGTGTGATCATTGCGTTAGTCATTCCCCGCAATTGTTAATTTTTTGAAACTTTTTTGCCAAACAGGAAGTGAGCTATGAGCTATTTCTTGCGTTTTTCCAAATTTTACGAACACACGTTTTAAGGCCGTAGAATGCTCCAAAACTTGCAAAAACATGCAAAAATTTGAACTGTCTTATTCTCTTCAATACATCCATCAATTGGCACTAAATGGGGCATAATGGCTCTATAGCGCCCCCAATAATATTTATAAAAGAATTGCTCTTTTGAAAGTCTAAACATGCTGGAAAATTTACAAAAATCAACACACTCATGGAGCCCCGTATTACGATAACTGTGTTGTAGATTTTGCGCACAGGCAAGTCAAAATGGTATCAAAGCGCCCTCCAGAAAATTGTTGCACTCCCATCAGGAAACCACATTGTACGCGGTCCAGCTGTGTCCAATGGCTCTGAATGGACACCTGCTGCCATCAAGATCTTGCTGCCACCCCAACTTGCACAAAGGGGGCGAGGGCCCTTTCAACGCTGCTTGCAGCTTTAATTAGGGCCCGAGCACCGAAGGTGCGAGGAACCTATTGTTTTTGATGGGATTTTTATTATTCTTCTTCTTCTTCTTCTTCTTCTCCTTCTTCTTCTTCTTTTTATTCGGCTGCGAGAACGCATTTTTGAGGGCTTTGCCATGCACGAAAACTCACAAAAATTTGCCCACACGTCAGTCGTGGTGAAAATTGCAAAGTATTACTATTTTTGTGCTTAGAAATGCCTAGGTGGCTCAATAGCGCCACCAAACACGAGGCCATTTTGGAACGCACTTGCTCGGATTCTCACGAAATTCGATTGGGCCGTAGCAGTTATGATACAATTTTTTTGGTAATTTTTTTGAAATTTTTTTGCCGCACAGGAAGTGAGCTACGAGCCATTTCCTGCGTTTTTTCAGATTTTACAAACACATTTTTGAGGGCCTTATCATACTCGAAAACTCACCAAACTTGGCTCATAGACTAAAAATATTAAGTTCTTTGATTCGATGTCTCATTTGGCACTAAGTGTGACATGGTGGCTCTATAGCGCCCCCTAATACATAATTGCATTTTTGAGGGCCTCAGCATGCTCGAAAACTCACGTAACTTTGCAACAATATTAAGCCGATCATACCTTTCACTAGGCTATGAGGTTTACAGATGGATGTTGCAAGATCGCATTACAGCGCCAGCTAGAATATTTCAATTAAGCAGCCCTCGCAGGGTGTTTAACATACATGTACAAAATTTGGAGGATATGTGTACTATGCCAAGACCTAAAAGAAAGTCTCTTGGTGCCATGACCTAGACTCAACAGGAAGTCCGCCATTTTTAATTGAATTTGCAACTTTTTTTTATTTTTTGTCATTCACAGGCGTCGTACTTTAACGAACTCCTCCCAGAGATTTTATCCGATCAACTAAAAATTTGGCACAGGCCATCTAAAGACATTCTCCATGTTAAATTGCGAAGCTTTTTTGGATTCATTGAAAATTGTGTCCGTGGCGTTGCGGCGAATTTCGATGTTCCGCCATGAAAATGGAAGTTGCTTTTATGAGCACATGCATTGTGAAATTTGCGTGAAACTTTACAGGCTTAATAGTAGTCTACTTCCAAATATAACTATATGTTGATATTGGATTGGGTGTGGTCAGGTGGCTCCACAGCGCCCTCTTCACACGACCATGTTGATATAAAAGTGCTTGAATGTTCATGAAATTTGGTCTGATCATTGCATTGGTTTTTTTGGGCTATAATTATTTTTTTGAAATTTTTCGGCCAAACAGGAAGTGCGCTATGAGCCATTTCCTGCGTTATTCCAAATTTTACGAACACACATTTGAAGGCTTTAGCATACTTGAAAACTTGTAAAACTTAGCAAAAATTATATTTGTCCAATTGTCTTCAATTTGAGACAATAATTGGCAGTAAATGAGGCATTATGGCTCTATAGCGCCCCCAATCAGATTTATAAAATAATTGCCTTTTTGAGGGTCTCAGCATGCTCAAAAACTCACAAAATTTAGTAAAATTCTAAAGACCATCATTCCTATCACACTGATAAAAATTTACATATTGGCGTGGCAAAATGGCATTATAGCGCCCCCTGGAAAATTTCAAAAAAGTAGCCCTCGCACCGTGGTTGACCTGCATGTATGAACTTCGGTGGACATGTGGAATATCCTGAGACCTAAAACAAAGTCTGTTGGTGCCATGACCTAGACTCAACAGGAAGTCCGCCATTTTTAATTGAATTTGCAACTTTTTTTTATTTTTTGTCATTCACAGGCGTCGTACTTTAACGAACTCCTCCTCGAGATTTTATCTGATCAACTTAAAATTTGGCAAATGACATTGAAAGACGTCGTCGATGTTAAATTGCGAAGCTTTCTTGGATTCATCGAACTTTGTATCCGTGGCGTCGCGGCGAATTTCGATGTTCCGCCTTGAAAATGGAAGTTTATTTTATGAGCATATGCTTTGGGAGATTTACATGAAACTTTAAAGGCTTAATGATAGTCTAATTCCAAATATACCTATATGTTGATATTGGAGTGGGTGTGGTCAGGTGGCTCTACAGCGCCCTCTTGACACGGCCATGTTGATATAAAAGTGCTTGAATGTTCATGAAATTTGGTCAGATCATTGCATTTGGTTTTATGGGCTGTGCTGATTTTTTTGAAATTTTTCGGCCAAACAGGAAGTGAGCTATGAGTCATTTCCTGCGTTATTCCAAATTTTATGAACACACATTTGAAGGCCTTAGCATACTCGAAAACTTGCATAACTTAGCTAAAATTTTATTTGTCACATTGTCTTCAATTTGAAACAAAAATTGGCAGTAAATGAGGCATCATGGCTCTATAGCGCCCCCAATACGATTTTTAAAAGAATTACCCTTTTGAGGGTTTCAGCATGCTCAAACACTCACAAAATTTTGTAAAATTTTAAAGACCATCATTCCCATTACACTGATAAAAAATTTACAAATAGGCGTGGCAAAAATGGCATTATAGCGCCCCCTGGAAAATTTCAAATAAGCAGCCCTCGCAGCCCGATAAACCCACATGTATGAAATTCGGTAGACACGTGGAATATGCCGAGACCTACAAAAAGGTCTCTTGGTGCCATGACCTAGACCCAACAGAAAGGCTGCCATTTTTAATTGAAATTGCAACTTTTTAAAATTTTTTTTGCCATTCACAGGTGTCGTACTTTAACGAACTCCTCCTAGAGATTTTATCCGATCAACTTAAAATTTGGCATATAATATCTAAAAACCTTGCTGACGTTAAATTGCGAAGCTTTTTTGATTTCATCGAACGATGCATCTGTGGCGTCACGGCGAATTTTGATGTCCTGCCATGAAACAGGAAGTTGCTTTCAATTCCACATACTTTGTGGGATTTGCCTGAAACTTTCCAAGCTTGATAAAATTGTCCGCCCAAGTATAGATATATGCTTATTTTATATCGAAAGGTACCAGGTGGCTCCACAGCGCCCTCTAGATATGGCCATGTTCAGATAAAAGTGCTTGAAAGTTCATGAAATTTGGTATGATCATTGCATTAGTCATTCTCCGCAATTGTTAATTTTTTGAAATTTTTTTGCCGCACAGGAAGAGAGCTATGAGCTATTTCCTGCGTTTTTCCAAATTTTACGAACACACGTTTTAAGGCCTTAGAATGCTCCAAAACTTGCAAAACCATCCAAAAATTAGAACTGTCTTATTCTCTTCAATACATCCATCAATTGGCACTAAATGGGGCATAATGGCTCTATAGCGCCCCCAATAATATTTATAAAAGAATTGCTCTTTTGAAAGTCTAAACATGCTGGAAAATTTTCAAAAATCGAAACACTCATGGAGCCCTGTATTACGATTACTGTGTTGTAGATTTTGTGCACAGGCAAGTCAAAATGGTATCATAGCGCCCTCCAGAAAATTTTTGCACTCCCATCAGGAAACCACATTGTACGCGGTCCAGCTGTGTCCAATGGCTCTGAATGGACACCTGCAGCCATCAAGATCTTGCTGCCACCCCAATGTGCACAGGGGGGGCGAGGGCCCTTTCAACGCTGCTTGCAGCTTTAATTATTATTATTCTGCTGCGAGAACGCATTTTTGAAGGTTTTACCATGCACGAAAACTCACAGAAATTTGCACACACGTCAGACTTGGTGAAAATTACAAAGTTTTATTGTTTTTGTCCTTGGATATGCCCCAGTGGCTCTATAGCGCCACCGAACACGCGGCCATTTTGGAACGCACTTGCTCGGATTCTCATGAAATTCGACAGGGCCACAGCAGTCGTAATAAATTTTTTTGTCAATTTTTTTGAAATTTTTTTGCCGCACAGGAAGTCAGCTATGAGCCATTTCCTGCGTTTTTTCAGATTTTACGAACACATTTTTCAGGGTCTTATTATGCTCGAATATTCACCAAACTTGGCTCATAGACTAAAAATATTAAATACTTTGATTCGATATCTCATTTGGCACTGAGTTTGACATGGTTGCTCTATAGCGCCCCCTAATACATAATTGCATTTTTGAGGGCCTCAGCATGCTCGAAAACTCACAAAACTTTGCAGACCTATTAAGCTGGTCATACTATTGACTAAGATATAGGGTTTGAAGAAAAATGTGGCAAAATTGCATTACAGCGCCACCTAGAAAATTTCAATGAAGCAGCCCTCGCAGCGTGTTTAATCTACATGTTCCAAATTCGGTGGACATATGTACTATGCCAAGACCTAAAAAAAAGTCTCTGGTGCCATGACCTAGACTCAACAGGAAGTCCGCCATTTTTAATTGAATTTGCAATTTTTTTAAATTTTTTGCAATTCACAGGCATCGTACTTTAACGAACTCCTCCTAGAGATTTTATCTGATCAACTTAAAATTTGGCATATGACATTGAAAGACGTCGTCGATGTTAAATTGCGAAGCTTTTTTGGATTCATCAAACTTTGTATCCGTGGCGTCGCGGCGAATTTCGATGTTCCGCCATGAAAATGGAAGTTGCTTTTATGAGCATATGCTTTGGGAGATTTACGTGAAACTTTACAGGCTTAATGATAGTCTAATTTTAAATATACCTATATGTTGATATTGGAGTGGGTGTGGTCAGGTGGCTCTACAGCGCCCTCTAGACACGGCCATGTTGATATAAAAGTGCTTGAATGTTCATGAAATTTGGTCTGATCATTGCATTTGTTTTTCTGGGCTGTGCTGATTTTTTTGAAATTTTTCTGTTAAACAGGAAGTGAGCTATGAGTCATTTCCTGCGTTATTCCAAATTTTATGAACACACATTTGAAGGCCTTAGCATACTCGAAAACTTGCAAAACTTAGCTAAAATTTTATTTGTCACATTGTCTTCAATTTGAAACAAAAATTGGCAGTAAATGAGGCATCATGGCTCTATAGCGCCCCCAATACGATTTTTAAAAGAATTACCCTTTTGAGGGTTTCAGCATGCTCAAAAACTCACAAAAATTTGTACAATTTTAAAGACCATCATTCCTATTACACAGATAAAATATTTACAAATAGGCGTGGCAAAAATGGCATTTTAGCGCCCCCTGGAAAATTTCAAATAAGCAGCCCTCGCAGCCCGGTAAACCCACATGTATGAAATTCGGTAGACATGTGGAATATGCTGAGACCTACAAAAAAGTCTCTTATTGCCATGACCTAGACTCAACAGGAAGGCTGCCATTTTTAATTGAAATTGCAACTTTTTTTTTTTTTTTTGCCATTCACAGGTGTCGTACTTTAAAGAACTCCTCCTAGAGATTTTATCCGATCAACTTAAAATTTGGCATATAATATCTAAAAACCTTGCTGACGTTAAATTGCGAAGCTTTTTTGATTTCATCGAACGATGCATCTGTGGCGTCACGGCGAATTTTGATGTCCTGCCATGAAACAGGAAGTTGCTTTCAATTCCACATACTTTGTGGGATTTGCCTGAAACTTTCCAAGCTTGATAAAATTGTCCGCCCAAGTATAGATATATGCTTATTTTATATCGAGAGGTACCAGGTGGCTCCACAGCGCCCTCTAGATATGGCCATGTTCAGATAAAAGTGCTTGAAAGTTCATGAAATTTGGTATGATCATTGCATTAGTCATTCTCCGCAATTGTTAATTTTTTGAAATTTTTTTGCCGCACAGGAAGAGAGCTATGAGCTATTTCCTGCGTTTTTCCAAATTTTACGAACACACGTTTTAAGGCCTTAGAATGCTCCAAAACTTGCAAAACCATCCAAAAATTAGAACTGTCTTATTCTCTTCAATACATCCATCAATTGGCACTAAATGGGGCATAATGGCTCTATAGCGCCCCCAATAATATTTATAAAAGAATTGCTCTTTTGAAAGTCTAAACATGCTGGAAAATTTTCAAAAATCGAAACACTCATGGAGCCCTGTATTACGATTACTGTGTTGTAGATTTTGTGCACAGGCAAGTCAAAATGGTATCATAGCGCCCTCCAGAAAATTTTTGCACTCCCATCAGGAAACCACATTGTACGCGGTCCAGCTGTGTCCAATAGCTCTGAATGGACACCTGCAGCCATCAAGATCTTGCTGCCACCCCAATGTGCACAGGGGGGGCGAGGGCCCTTTCAACGCTGCTTGCAGCTTTAATTATTATTATTCTGCTGCGAGAACGCATTTTTGAAGGTTTTACCATGCACGAAAACTCACAGAAATTTGCACACACGTCAGACTTGGTGAAAATTACAAAGTTTTATTGTTTTTGTCCTTGGACATGCCCCAGTGGCTCTATAGCGCCACCGAACACGCGGCCATTTTGGAACGCACTTGCTCGGATTCTCATGAAATTCGACAGGGCCACAGCAGTCGTAATAAATTTTTTTGTCAATTTTTTTGAAATTTTTTTGCCGCACAGGAAGTCAGCTATGAGCCATTTCCTGCGTTTTTTCAGATTTTACGAACACATTTTTCAGGGTCTTATTATGCTCGAATATTCACCAAACTTGGTTCATAGACTAAAAATATTAAATACTTTGATTCGATATCTCATTTGGCACTGAGTTTGACATGGTTGCTCTATAGCGCCCCCTAATACATAATTGCATTTTTGAGGGCCTCAGCATGCTCGAAAACTCACAAAACTTTGCAGACCTATTAAGCTGGTCATACTATTGACTAAGATATAGGGTTTGAAGAAAAATGTGGCAAAATTGCATTACAGCGCCACCTAGAAAATTTCAATGAAGCAGCCCTCGCAGCGTGTTTAATCTACATGTTCCAAATTCGGTGGACATATGAACTATGCCAAGACCTAAAAAAAAGTCTCTGGTGCCATGACCTAGACTCAACAGGAAGTCCGCCATTTTTAATTGAATTTGCAATTTTTTAAAATTTTTTGCAATTCACAGGCATCGTACTTTAACGAACTCCTCCTAGAGATTTTATCTGATCAACTTAAAATTTGGCATATGACATTGAAAGACGTCGTCGATGTTAAATTGCGAAGCTTTTTTGGATTCATCAAACTTTGTATCCGTGGCGTCGCGGCGAATTACGATGTTCCGCCATGAAAATGGAAGTTGCTTTTATGAGCATATGCTTTGGGAGATTTACGTGAAACTTTACAGGCTTAATGATAGTCTAATTTTAAATATACCTATATGTTGATATTGGAGTGGGTGTGGTCAGGTGGCTCTACAGCGCCCTCTTGACACGGCCATGTTGATATAAAAGTGCTTGAATGTTCATGAAATTTGGTCTGATCATTGCATTTGTTTTTCTGGCCTGTGCTGATTTTTTTGAAATATTTCGGCCAAACAGGAAGTGAGCTATGAGTCATTTCCTGCGTTATTCCAAATTTTATGAACACACATTTGAAGGCCTTAGCATACTTGAAAACTTGCAAAACTTTGCTAAAATTTTATTTGTCACATTGTCTTCAATTTGGAATAAAAATGGCAGTAAATGAGGCATCATGGCCCTATAGCGCCCCCCAATACGATTTTTAAAAGAATTACCCTTTTGAGGGTTTCAGCATGCTCAAAAACTCACAAAATTTTGTACAATTTTAAAGACCATCATTCCTATTACACTGATAAAAAATCTACGAATAGGCGTGGCAAAAATGGCATTATAGCGCCCCCTGGAAAATTTCAAATAAGCAGCCCTCGCAGCCCGGTAAACCCAGATGTATGAAATTCGGTAGACATGTGAGATATGCCGAGACCTACAAAAAAGTCTCTTGGTGCCATGACCTAGACTCAACAGGAAGGCTGCTATTTTTAATTGAAATTGCAACTTTTTTTTATTTTTTTTTCCATTCACAGGTGTCGTACTTTAACGAACTCCTCCAAGAAATTTTATCCGATCAACTTAAAATTTGGCATATAATATCTTAAAACCTTGCTGACGTTAAATTGCGAAGCTTTTTTGATTTCATCGAACGATGCATCCGTGGCGTCACGGCGAATTTTGATGTCCTGCCATGAAACAGGAAGTTGCTTTCAATTCCACATACTTTGTGGGATTTGCCTGAAATTTTCCAAGCTTGATAAAATTGTCCGCCCAAGTATAGATATATGCTTATTTTATATCGAGAGGTGCCAGGTGGCTCCACAGCGCCCTCTAGATATGTCCATGTTCAGATAAAAGTGCTTGAAAGTTCATGAAATATGGTATGATCATTGCATTAGTCATTCTCCGCAATTGTTAATTTTTTGAAATTTTTTTGCCAAACAGGAAGTGAGCTATGAGCTATTTCCTGCGTTTTTCCAAATTTTACGAACACACGTTTTAAGGCCTTAGAATGCTCCAAAACTTGCAAAACCATCCAAAAATTAGAACTGTCTTATTCTCTTCAATACATCCATCAATTGGCACTAAATGGCGCATAATGGCTCTATAGCGCCCCCAATAATATTTATAAAAGAATTGCTCTTTTGAAAGTCTAAACATGCTGGAAAATTTACAAAAATCAAAACACTCATGGTGCCCCGTATTACAATTACTGTGTTGTAGATTTTGTGCACAGGCAAGTCAAAATGGTATCATAGCGCCCTCCAGAAAATTTTCATACTCCCATCAGGAAACCACATTGTACGCGGTCCAGCTGTGTCCAATGGCTCTGAATGGACACTTGCAGCCATCAAGATCTTGCTGCCATCCCAATGTGCACAGGGGGGGCGAGGGCCCTTTCAACGCTGCTTGCAGCTTTAATTAGGGCCCGAGCACCGACTGGTGCCAGGGCCCGGAACGGGTCCTGGCACCGAAGGTGCGAGGAACCTATTGTTTTTGATGGGATTTTTATTATTCTTCTTCTTCTTCTTCTTCCTCTTCTTCTTCTTCTTCTTTTTATTCTGCTACGAGAACGCATTTTTGAGGGCTTTGCCATGCACGAAAACTCACAAAAATTTGCCCACACGTCAGTCGTGGTGAAAACTGCAAATTATTATTATTTTTGTGCTTGGTCATGTCCCGGTGGCTCTATAGCGCCACCAAACACACGGCCATTTTGGAACGCACTTTCTCGGATTCCCACAAAATTTGGTAGGGTCATAGTAGTCATCTTATATTTTTTTGTCAATTTTTTTGAAATTTTCTTGCCACACAGGAAGTGAGCTATGAGCCATTTCCTGCGTTTTTTCAGATTTTACGAACACATTTTTGAGGGCCTTATCATACTCGAAAAGACACCAAACTTCACTCATAGACTTAAAATATTAAGTTCCTTGATTCGATATCTCATTTGGCACGATGTGTGACATGGTGGCTCTATAGCGCCTCCTAATACATAATTGCATATTTGAGGGCATCAACATGCTTGAAAACTCACAAAACTTTGCAAACACATTAAGCTGGTCATACTTTTTACTAGGATATAGGGTTCACAGATTGATGTGGCTAAATTGCATTTCAGCGCCACCCAGAAAATTTCAATGAAGCAGCCCTCGCAGCATGTTTAACCTACATGTACAAAATTCGGTGGACATGTGTACTATGCCAAGACCTAAAAAAAAGTCTCTTGGTGCCATGACCTAGACTCAACAGAAAGTCCGCCATTTTTAATTGAATTTGCAAATTTTTTAAATTTTTTGCCATTCACAGGCGTCGTACTTTAACGAACTCCTCCTAGAGATGTTACCCGATCAACTTAAAATTTTGCAAATGGCATCTAAAGACCTTGTCGATGTTATATTGCGAAGCTTTTTTGGATTCATCGAACTTTGAATCCGTGGCGTCGCGGCGAATTTCGATGTTCTGCCATGAAACAGGAAGTTGGTTTTCCGCGCACATGCTTTGTGAGATTTGCGCAAAACTTTAGAGGCTTTATAGGAGTCCACTTGCAAGTAGACCTATATGTTGATATTAGATTGGGTGTGGTCAGGTGGCTCCACAGCGCCCTCTTGAAACGGCCATGTTGAGATAAAAGTGCTTGAATGTTCATGAAATTTGGTGTGATCATTGCATTGTTCATGTCGAGTTATTTTAATTTTTTTGAAATTTTTTGGCCAAACAGGAAGTGAGCTATGCGCCATTTCCTGCGTTTTTCCAAATTTTATAAACACATGTTTGGATACTTTAGAATACTCGAAATCTTGCAAAAAGTTGCACAAATTATAATTGTCTTATTATCTTCAATTTTATATATCAATTTACACTAAATTTGGCACAATGGCTCTATAGCGCCCCCAATCAGATTTTTAAAAGAATTGCCATTTTGAGGGTCTCAGCATGTTCTAAAACTCATAAAAAAATTTTGTAAATGTATAAAGACCATCATTCGTATTACTCTGACAAAAAACTTATATATATACATGGCAAAAATGTCACTATAGCGCCCCCTGGAAAATTTTAAATAAGCAGCCTTCGCAGCCTGGTAAACCTACACGTATGAAATTCGGTAGAAATGTGAAATATGCCGAGACCTACAAAAAATTTTCTTGGTGCCATGACCTACACTCAACAGGAAGTCCACCATTTTTAATTGAAATTGCAACTTTTTTGGATTGTTGGCCATTCACAGGTGTCGTACTTTAACGAACTCCTCCTAGAAATTTTATCTGATCAACTTAAAATTTGGCATATGACATTGAAAGACGTCGTCGATGTTAAATTGCGAAGCTTTTTTTGATTCATCGAACTTTGTATCCGTGGCGTCGCGGCGAATTTCGATGTTCCGCCATGAAAATGGAAGTTTATTTTATGAGCATATGCTTTGGGAGATTTACATGAAACTTTACAGGCTTAATGATAGTCTAATTCCAAATATACCTATATGTTGATATTGGAGTGGGTGTGGTCAGGTGGCTCTACAGCGCCCTCTTGACACGGCCATGTTGATATAAAAGTGCTTGAATGTTCATGAAATTTGATCAGATCATTGCATTTGGTTTTCTGGCCTGTGCTGATTTTTTTGAAATTTTTTGGCCAAACAGGAAGTGAGCTATGAGTCATTTCCTGCGTTATTCCAAATTTTATGAACACACATTTGAAGGCCTTAGCATACTGGAAAACTTGCAAAACTTAGTTAAAATTTTATTTGTCACATTGTCTTCAATTTGAAACAAAAATTGGCAGTAAATGAGGCATCATGGCTCTATAGCGCCCCCAATACGATTTTTAAAAGAATTACCCTTTTGAGGGTTTCAGCATGCTCAAAAACTCACAAAATTTTGTACAATTTTAAAGACCATCATTCCTATTACACTGATAAAAAATTTACAAATAGGCGTGGCAAAAATGGCATTATAGCGCCCCCTGGAAAATTTCAAATAAGCAGCCCTCGCAGCCCGATAAACCCACATGTATGAAATTCGGTAGACATGTGGGATATGCCGAGACCTACAAAAAAGTCTCTTGGTGCCATGATCTAGACCCAACAGGAAGGCTGCCATTTTTAATTGAAATTGCAACTTTTTAAAATTTTTTTTGCCATTCTCAGGTGTCGTACTTTAACGAACTCCTCCTAGAGATTTTATCCCATCAACTTAAAATTTGGCATATAATATCTAAAAACCTTGCTGACGTTAAATTGCGAAGCTTTTTTGATTTCATCGAACGATGCACCTGTGGCGTCACGGCGAATTTTGATGTCCTGCCATGAAACAGGAGGTTGCTTTCAATTCCACATACTTTGTGGGATTTGCCTGAAACTTTCCAAGCTTGATAAAATTGTCCGCCCAAGTATAGATATATGCTTATTTTATATCGAGAGGTACCAGGTGGCTCCACAGCGCCCTCTAGATATGGCCATGTTCAGATAAAAGTGCTTGAAAGTTCATGAAATTTGGTATGATCATTGCATTAGTCATTCTCCGCAATTGTTAAATTTTTGAAATTTTTTTGCCAAACAGGAAGAGAGCTATGAGCTATTTCCTGCGTTTTTCCAAATTTTACGAACACACGTTTTAAGGCCTTAGAATGCTCCAAAACTTGCAAAACCATCCAAAAATTAGAACTGTCTTATTCTCTTCAATACATCCAACAATTGGCACTAAATGTGGCATAATGGCTCTATAGCGCCCCCAATAATATTTATAAAAGAATTGCTCTTTTGAAAGTCTAAACATGCTGGAAACTTTACAAAAATCGAAACACTCATGGAGCCCTGTATTACGATTACTGTGTTGTAGATTTTGTGCACAGGCAAGTCAAAATGGTATCATAGCGCCCTCCAGAAAATTTTTGCACTCCCATCAGGAAACCACATTGTACGCGGTCCAGCTGTGTCCAATGGCTCTGAATAGACACCTGCAGCCATCAAGATCTTGCTGCCACCCCAATGTGCACAGGGGGGGCGAGGGACCTTTCAACGCTGCTTGCAGCTTTAATTAGGGCCCGAGCACCGACCGGTGCCAGGGCCCGGAACGGGTCCTGGCACCGAAGGTGCGAGGAACCTATTGTTTTTGATGGGATTTTTATTCTTCTTCTTCTTCTTCTTCTTCTTCTTCTTCTTTTTATTCTGCTGCGAGAACGCATTTTTGAGGGCTTTGCCATGCACGAAAACTCACAAAAATTTGCCCACACGTCAGTTGTGGTGAAAATTGCAAATTATTATTATTTTTGTGCTTGGACATGCCCCGGTGGCTCTAAAGCGCCACCAAACACGCGGCCATTTTGGAACGCACTTGCTTGGATTCTCACGAAATTTTATAGAGTCATAGTAATCATCATAAATTTTTTTGTAAATTTTTTTGAAATTTTTTTGCCTCACAGGAAGTGAGCTATGAGCCATTTCCTGCGTTTTTTTAGATTTTACGAACACATTTTTGAGGGTTTTATCATACTCGAAAACTCACCAGACTTGGCTCATAGACTAGAAATATTACGTTCTTTGATTCGATATCTCATTTGGCACTAGGTGTGATATGGTAGCTCTATAGCGCCCCCTAATACATAATTGCATTTTTGAGGGCCTCAGCATGCTTGAAAACTCACAAAACTTTGCAAACATATTAAGCAGGTCTTACTTTTAACTAGGATTTAGGGTTTACAGATGGATGTGGCAAAATTGCATTACAGCGCCACCTAGAAAATTTCAATGAAGCAGCCCTCGCAGCGTGTTTGACCTACATGTACAAAATTCGGTGGACATGTGTACTATGCCAAGACCTAAAAAAAAGTCTCTAGGTGCCATGACCTAGACTCAACAGGAAGTCCGCCATTTTTAATTGAATTTGCAAATTTTTTAAATTTTTTGCCATTCACAGGCTTCGTACTTTAACGAACTCCTCCTAGAGATTTTATCCGATCAACTTAAAATTTTAAACTTAACATCTTAAGACCTTGTCGATGTTAAATTGCGAAGCTTTTTTGGATTCATTGAACTTTGTATCCGTGGCGTCGCGGCGAATTTCGATGTTCCGCCTTGAAACAGGAAGTTGGTTTTACCCGCACATGCTTTGTGAAATTTGCGCGAAACTTTACAGGCTTTATAGGAGTCCACTTCCAAGTAGACCTATATGTTGATATTAGATTGGGTGTGGTCAGGTGGCTCCAGAGCGCCCTCTTGAAACGGCCATGTTGAGATAAAAGTGCTTGAATGTTCATGAAATTTGGTGTGATCATTGCATTGTTCATGTCGAGTTTTGTTAATTTTTTTGAAATTTTTTGGCCAAACAGGAAGTGAACTATGCGCCATTTCCTGCGTTTTTCCAAATTTTATAAACACATGTTTGGATGGTTTAGAATACTCGAAATCTTGCAAAGTTGCACAAATTATAATTGTCTTATTATTTTCAATTTTATATATCAATTTACACTAAATTTGGCACAATGGCTCTATAGCGCCCCCAATCAGATTTTTAAAAGAATTGCCATTTTGAGGGTCTCAGCATGTTCTAAAACTCACAAAATTTTGTAAATGTATAAAGACCATCATTCGTATTACTCTGACAAAAAACTTTTATATATACATGGCAAAAATGTCACTATAGCACCCCCTGGAAAATTTTAAATAAGCAGCCCTCGCAGCCTGGTAAACCTACATGTATGAAATTCGGTAGACATGTGGAATATGCCGAGACCTACAAAAAATTTTCTTGGTTCCATGACCTACACTCAACAGGAAGTCCACCATTTTTAATTGAAATTGCAACTTTTTTGGATTGTTGGCCATTCACAGGTGTCGTACTTTAACGAACTCCTCCTAGAGATTTTATCTGATCAACTTAAAATTTGGCATATGACATTGAAAGACGTCGTCGATGTTAAATTGCGAAGCTTTTTTGGATTCATCGAACTTTGTATCCGTGGCGTCGCGGCGAATTTCGATGTTCCGCCATGAAAATGGAAGTTTATTTTATGAGCATATGCTTTGGGAGATTTACATGAAACTTTACAGGCTTAATGATAGTCTAATTCCAAATATACCTATATGTTGATATTGGAGTGGGTGTGGTCAGGTGGCTCTACAGCGCCTTCTTGACACGGCCATGTTGATATAAAAGTGCTTGAATGTTCATGAAATTTGGTCAGATCATTGCATTTAGTTTTCTGGGCTGTGCTGATTTTTTTGAAATTTTTTGGCCAAACAGGAAGTGAGCTATGAGTCATTTCCTGCGTTATTCCAAATTTTATGAACACACATTTGAAGGCCTTAGCATACTGAAAAACTTGCAAAACTAAGCTAAAATTTTATTTGTCACATTGTCTTCAATTTGAAACAAAAATTGGCAGTAAATGAGGCATCATGGCTCTATAGCGCCCCCAATACAATTTTTAAAAGAATTACCCTTTTGAGGGTTTCAGCATGCTCAAAAACTCACAAAATTTTGTACAATTTTAAAGACCATCATTCCTATTACACTGATAAAAAATTTACAAATAGCCGTGGCAAAAATGACATTATAGCGCCCCCTGGAAAATTTCAAATAAGCAGCCCTCGCAGCCCGATTAACCCACATGTATGAAATTCGGTAGACATGTGGGATATGCCGAGACCTACAAAAAAGTCTCTTGGTGCCATGATCTAGACCCAACAGGAAGGCTGCCATTTTTAATTGAAATTGCAACTTTTTAAAATTTTTTTTGCCATTCTCAGGTGTCGTACTTTAACGAACTCCTCCTAGAGATTTTATCCCATCAACTTAAAATTTGGCATATAATATCTAAAAACCTTGCTGACGTTAAATTGCGAAGCTTTTTTGATTTCATCGAACGATGCACCTGTGGCGTCACGGCGAATTTTGATGTCCTGCCATGAAACAGGAAGTTGCTTTCAATTCCACATACTTTGTGGGATTTGCCTGAAACTTTCCAAGCTTGATAAAATTGTCCGCCCAAGTATAGATATATGCTTATTTTATATCGAGAGGTACCAGGTGGCTCCACAGCGCCCTCTAGATATGGCCATGTTCAGATAAAAGTGCTTGAAAGTTCATGAAATTTGGTATGATCATTGCATTAGTCATTCTTTGCAATTGTTAAATTTTTGAAATTTTTTTGCCAAACAGGAAGAGAGCTATGAGCTATTTCCTGCATTTTTCCAAATTTTACGAACACACGTTTTAAGGCCTTAGAATGCTCCAAAACTTGCAAAACCATCCAAAAATTAGAACTGTCTTATTCTCTTCAATACATCCAACAATTGGCACTAAATGGGGCATAATGGCTCTATAGCGCCCCCAATAATATTTATAAAAGAATTGCTCTTTTGAAAGTCTAAACATGCTGGAAACTTTACAAAAATCGAAACACTCATGGAGCCCTGTATTACGATTACTGTGTTGTAGATTTTGTGCACAGGCAAGTCAAAATGGTATCATAGCGCCCTCCAGAAAATTTTTGCACTCCCATCAGGAAACCACATTGTACGCGGTCCAGCTGTGTCCAATGGCTCTGAATGGACACCTGCAGCCATCAAGATCTTGCTGCCACCCCAATGTGCACAGGGGGGGCGAGGGCCCTTTCAACGCTGCTTGCAGCTTTAATTATTATTATTCTGCTGTGAGAACGCATTTTTGAGGGCTTTGCCATGCACAAAAACTCACAAAAATTTGCAGACACGTCAGTTATGGTGAAAATTGCAAAGTATTATAATTTTTGTGCTTAAACATGCCCCAGTGGCTCTATAGCGCCACCAAACACGCGGCCATTTTGGAACGCACTTGCTCGGATTCTCACGAAATTCAATAGGGTCATAGTAGTCATAATAAATTTTTTTGTCAATTTTTTAGAAATTTTTATGCCGCACAGGAAGTTAGCTATGAGCCATTTCCTGCGTTTTTTCAGATTTTACGAACACATTTTTGAGGGCCTTATCATACTCGAAAACTCACCAAACTTGGCTCATTGACTGAAACTATTTAGTTCTTTCATTTGATATCTCATTTGGCACTAAGTGTGACATGGTAGCTCTATAGCGCCCCCTAATACATAATTGCATTTTTGAGGGCCTCAACATGCTCGAAAACTCAAGAAACTTTGCAAACATATTAAGCTGGTCATACTTTTTACTAAAATATAGGGTTTACAGATGGATGTGGCAAAATTGCATTACAGCGCCACCTAGAAAATTTCAATGAGGCAGCCCTCGCAGCATGTTTTACCTACAAGTATTAAATTCGGTGGACATGTGTACTATGCCAAGACCAAAAAAAAAGTCCCCTGGTGTTATGACCTAAACTCAACAGGAAGTCCGCAATTTTTAATTGAATTTGCTAATTTTTTTCATTTTTTGCCATTCACAGGCGTCGTACTTTAACGAACTCCTCCTAGAGATTTTATCCGATCAACTTAAAATTTTGCATATGACATCTAAAGACCTTGTCGATGTTAAATTGCGAAGCTTTTTTGGATTTATCAAACTTTCTTTCCGTGGCGTCGCGGCGAATTTTGATGTTCCGCCACGAAACAGGAAGTTGCTTTTATGATCACATGCTTTGTGAGATTTGCGTGAAACTTTACAGGCTTAATAATAGTCTACTTCCAAATATACCTATTTGTTGATATTGGATTGGGTGTGGTCAGGTGGCTCCACAGCGCCCTCTTGACACGGCCATGTTGACATAAAAGTGCTTGAATGTTCATGAAATTTGGTCTAATCATTGCATTTGTTTTTTTGGGCTATGCATATTTTTTTTAAATTTTTCGGCCAAACAGGAAGTGAGCTATGAGCCATTTCCTGCGTTATTCCAAATTTTACGAACACACATTTGAAGGCTTTAGCATACTCGAAAAAATGCAAAACTTTGCAAAAATTATATTTGTTTGATTGTCTTCAATTTGAGACAAAAATTGGCAGTAAATGTGGCATTATGGCTCTATAGCGCCCCCAATCAGATTTTTAAAAGAATTGCCTTTTTGAGGGTCTCAGCATGCTCAAAACCTCACAATATTTTGTACAATTCTAAATACCATCATTCTTATGACACTGATAGAAAATTTACATATAGGCATGGCAAAAATGGCATTTTAGCACCCCCTGGAAAATTTCAAAGAAGCAGCCCTCGCATCGTGATTGACCTGCATGTATGAACTTCGGTGGACATGTGGAATATCCTGAGACCTAAAAATAAGCCTCTTGGTGCCATGACCTAGACGCAAAAGGAAGTTTGCCATTTTTAATTGAAATTGCAACTTTTTTAGATTTTTCGCAATTCGTAGGTGTCGTACTTTAACGAACTCCTCCTCGAGATTTTATCAGATCAACTTAATATTTGGCAGAAAATATCTAAAGACCTTGCTAATGTTAAATTGCGAAGCAATTTTGATTTCATTGAACAATGTATCCGTGGCGTCGCGGCGAATTTTGATATCCCGCCATGAAATAGGGAGTTACTTTTACTGCCACATACTTTGTGGGATTTGCTCGAAACTTCCTATGCTTGATAAAATTGTCCTCCGAAGTATAATTACATGCTAATATTGGATCGGGAGGTGCAAGGTGGCTCCAAAGTGCCCTTTAGATATTGTCATGTTAAGATAAAAGTGCTTGAATGTTCATGAAATTTGGTGTGATCATTGCTTTCGTCATTTCGGGCAATGTTTAGTTTTTTGAAATTTTTTGGCCAAACAGGAAGTGACCTATGAGCTATTTCCTGCGTTTTTCCGAGTTTTATTAACACACGTTTTAAGGCCTTAGAATGCTCCAAAACTTGCAAAACCTTGCAAAAATTATAAAGGTTGTATTCTCTTCAATGTCATCCATCAATTGGCACTAAATATGGCATAATGGCTCTATAGCGCCCCCAGTCAGATTTATAAAAGAATTGCCCTGTTGAAGGTCTAATCATGTTTGAAAATTTACAAAAATCAACAAACTCATGGAGCTCCGTATTACGATTACTATGTTTTAGATTTTGCTCACAGGCATGTCAAAATTCTATCATAGCGCCCTCCAGAAAATTTTTGCACTCCCCACAGGAAACCACATTGTACGCAATCCAGCAGTGTCCAATGGCTCTGAATGGACACCTGCAGCCATCAAGATCTTGCTGCCACCCCAACGTGCACGAGGGGGGCGAGGGCCCTTTCAACGCTGCTTGCAGCTTTAATTACATTTGTTTCTTTGGGCCATGCGTATATTTTTGAAATTTTTTGGCCCTACAGGAAATGAGATATGAGCCATTTCCTGCGTTATTCCAAATTTTCCGAACACACGTTTGAAGGCCTTAGCATACTCGAAAACTTGCAAAACTTTGCGAAAATTATATTGTCTGATTGTCTTCAATTTGAGACAGAAATTGGCAGTAAATGTGGTATAATGGCTCTATAGCGCCCCCAATCAGATTTTTAAAAGAATTACCCTTTTGAGGGTCTCAGCATGCTCAAAAACTCACATTTTTGTGCAATTCTGAAAACCATCTTTCCTATTACACTGATAAAAAGATTACATATAGGATTGGCAAAAATGGCATTATAGCGCCCCCTGGAAAATTTCAAATAAGCAGCCCTCGCATTGCGGTTGACCTGCATGTTTGAACTTTGGTGGACATGTGGAATATCCGGAGACCTAAAAAAAAGTCTCTTGGTGCCATGACCTAGACCAAACAGGAAGTTCGCCATTTTTAATTGAAATTTCAACTTTTTTAGATTTTTCTCCATTCGCAGGTGTCGTACTTTAACGAACTCCTCCTAGAGATATTGTCCGATCTACTTCAAATTTGGTGAATAATATCTAAAGATGTAGCCGATGTTAAATTGCAAAGCTTTTTTGGATTTATTAAACAATGTATCCGTGGCATTGCGGCAAATTTCGATGTTCTGCCATGAAACAGGAAGTTGATTTTACTCCCACGTACTTCCTGGGATTTGCCTGAAACTTTCCAAGCTTGATAAAATTCTCCTCCCAAGTATAAGTATATGCTAATAGTAGATCAGGAGAGGCCAAGAGGCTCCACAGCGCCCTCTAGATACAGCCATGTAAAGATGAAAATGCTTGAATGTTCATGAAATTTGGTGTGATCATTGCATTATTCATTCCGGGCAATAGTTAATTTTTTGAAATTTTTTGGCCAAACAGGAAGTGAGATATGAGCTATTTCTTGCGTTTTTTCAAATTTTACGAACCCACGTTTTATGTCCTTGGAATACTCCAGAACTTGCAAAACCTTGCACAAATTATAATTTTCTTCTTCGCTTGTATGTAATCCATCAATTGGCACTAAATGTGGCATAATGGCTCCATAGCGCCCCCAAGAAGATTTTTAAAAGAACTGCCCTTTTGAGGGTGAAAACTTGCTGGAAAATTTACAAAAATGAACACATTCATGGAGCCCGGTATGAAAATTACTATGTTGTAAATTTTGCGCACAGGAATGTCAAAATGGTATCATAGCGCCCTCCAGAAAATTTTTGCACTCCCCTCTGGAAACCACATTGTACACAATCTAGCAGTATCCAATGGCTCTGAACGGAAATCTGCACCCATCAAGATCTTGCTGCCACCCCAACGTGCACGAGGGGTGCGAGTGCCCTTTCAACGCTGCTTGCAGCTTTAATTATTTTTATTATTTTTAACCCGAAATTAATTGCATTTTTGAGGGCCTTAACAAGCTCAAAAACTCATGAAAATAGGCACGCACCTCAGGCCTGGCGAAAATTTTAATATTCTGCAGGCAACGTATATGTACTTGCCCCGGTGGCTCTATAGCGCCACCAAACACTCGTCCATTTTCGAACAAACTTGCTCGTATTCTCACAAAATCTAGTGGGGCTGTAGTATGCATAAGGTTGGGCTTTGTCAATTTTTTTGAAATTTTTTTTCCGCACAGGAAGTGAGCTATGAGCCATTTCTTGCGTTTTTCCAGAAGTTACAAACACATTTTTGAGGGCCTTAGCATACTTGAAAACTCGCCAAACTTTATACAGAGGTGGACAATATGAAGTTATTCAATTTAATATCCCAATTAGCTTTAAATGTGAGACTATGGCTCTATAGCGCCCCCTATTACATAATTGCATTTTTGAGGGTTTTAACATTTACAAAAACTCACCAAATTTAGTACACATATTAAGCGTATTGAACATTGTACTATCATATAGGTATTACAGCTAGGCGTGGCAAAATGGCATTATAGCGCCATCTAGAAAATTTCAATGGAGCAGCCCTCGCACCGTGTTTGACCTGCATGTATGAAATTCGGTAGACATGTGGAATATGCCGATACCTAAAAAAAAGTCATTGGTGCCATGACCTAGACTCAACAGGAAGTCCGCCATTTTTAATTGAAATTGCAAATTTTTTGGATTTTTTGCCATTCACAGGTGTCGTACTTTAACAAACTCCTCCTAGAGATTTTATCCGATCAACTTAAAATTTGGCAAGTAATATCCAAAGACCTTGCTGATGTTAAATTGCGAAGCTTTTTTGGATTGATGCAACGGTGTATCCGTGGCGTCACGGCGAATTTTGATGTCCCGCCATGAAACAGGAAATTGCTTTTACTACCACATACTTCGTTCGATTTGCCTGAAACTTTCCAAGCTTGATAATATTGTCCTCCAAAGTATAAATATATGCTAATATTAGATAGGGAATGGCCAGGTGGCTCCAGAGCGCCCTCTAGATACGGGCATGTTAAGTTAAAAGTGCTTGAATGTTTATGAAATTTGGGGTGATCATTGCATTAGTCATTCTTGGCAATGGTTAATTTTTTGAAATTTATTGCATAAAAAGGACGTGAGCTATGAGCTATTTCCTGCGTTTTTCAAAATTTTACGAACTCATGTTTTCAGGCCTTAGAATGCCCCAAAACTTAAAAAACCTAGCAACCATTATAAATGTCGTATTCTCTTCAATGTCATCCATCAATTGGCATTAAATATGGCATATTTAATGCCAATATGGCGCCCCCAGTCAGATATTTAAAAGTATTGATCCTTTGATCGTCTAAACATACTGGAAATTTTACAAAAATCAACACACTCATGGAGCCTGACATTACGATTACCTTGTTGAAGATTTTGCACACAGGCATGTCAAAATGGTGTTGTAGCGCCCTCTAGAAAATTTTTGCACTCCCCTCAGGAAACCACATTGCACACAGTCTAGCAGTGCCCAATGGCTCTTAATGGACACCTGCACCCCTCAAGATGTTGCTGCCACCCCACTGTGCACGAGGGGTGCGAGGGCCCTTTCAACGCTGCTTGCAGCTTAATTGTAATTGTGGTTTGTAGCTTGGCAAGCTAACTAAATAAAATTTACGGTCTCTAACTAATTGGCTTACCTCCCCAGGCTGTTTTGCTTTTCAAGCCTCGCTTGATGCGGCTATTAATCATTGCAAGGTGCTGGCTGCTCTCTGTTTTAATGACTTGACATTACATCCTACATTTGCTGCTGCATTGCATTTCAAAAGTATTCCTGCAATTGAACCTGAGGTTTGAGAATCCTATCCTCTTGTAATTTCTTGCAATGCACTGTAAGGAGAGGTCATATTTTTAGCCCGCTTGACCGCGAGGCCAATCAGGCTTATGCTGCAGTTAGATGCCTTGATGGTGATCTGTCATGCATCCACGCGTCCTTAAACTTTTTGCCTTGTCAGCGCTCTAGCGCCTTCAATTTTCCACAGATCGTTTTTATATTTTATACAAGAGTATATGGGATGAAAATCCAGGCCCGATTCTGGTGATATTTTGCCAAGCTTGTGCTTCAGTAAAATTTCATCGAAGTAACTGTACTTGTACATGAGTAGAATATAATAGTATTCTTTCCACCGCTGGAGATTGGAGTTAGAACCTCAAGATAGGAGAGCGGACACGGAATTCCGAGGAGGATAGACCGTTCAGCACAGTTGCAACAGGCAACACTTTAGCTGCAATCGCTGGCCAGGCTTCTGGGATGCTGCCAGGTGTTACACAGGCTCTGCCAGCTCTGAACAGCTTCAGAGGATGGAGAGGTTTACTTGAGGTTGACCAGTTCAGGATTAGAAGCTTGTTTGCAACAAACTGGAGGAGGAAATCAAACTAGATGGGTTAGCAAGAACAGGGTCTCAGTATTGGACCCTGATAAAGAGCAGAAGCTTGCTGGAATCAACTAAATGATTAGAGTAACTTCTAAGTACTGGTTGCATTAGACAAAGATGAAAGAGTTTTTGAACATAGCATTGATCCTGAATGGAATAACTTGCATGAAAGTGAATTAATAGTCCAGCAATTTGCACTTGAACTTGAGGGCTGAAATACTTGTTTTGCCATCTTTAAGCGCATAACCGCATAATAAGATTCAGCCGAGGGGGGGAGACGCACAGGACGTTGACCAATCACAGCACACATACACTTCATAGACACGCAAGCTGCTAATGTGTGAAGACACCTACTAGAAATTCACTCAAGGGTTATGACACGCATACAAAATGCATGGATATGTGGGGCAGCATTGTGGCATAGTGGCAAGCACTGCTACCTCACAATAAGGAGGCTCCAGCTTCGAGCCCTAGCCAGCCTGGGCCTCCCTGCTTGGAGGTTGCGTGTCCTCCCCTTGTTCACGTGGGTTTCCACTGGGTACTCTGGTTTTCCCCCAACCAGAAATACATGTGTTATAGGAACACTCCTATTAGTGTCCTTGACCAAGAAAATGGGTTTAGAGCTGGAGTTTGTCCCCAGATGCTGCTCTGTGGCTGCCCACTGCTCCTAACAGAGGAAAAATTACCCCACAGGATTCAATAAAGTGTCTATCTTAATCAAAATTGGTGTTTATTAAGAACCAGTGTTTATGAGAGTCAGGCAGGCGGTGATTCATGACCCCTTTGGATTTGTCAGAAATTTTTTTTATTGATACATGTGTAATGTGAATATAGGCCACTAGATAGCAGTATTTACCTTTTTTTTGTTAAGCTCAGACTGGAGTCATGTTTAGACATGTCCTGGACATGTCTGGGGCAAGTCCCCGAAAATAAAAAAAAGAGGTCTAAATGTGGGTGGGGTCTGCAAAAGAGTATATAAGGCAAAGAATTGAGACAGTAAAGTAGTAGGAGAAATTGCAAGAAGATGACCAGACCTGCCATTCTGTTCAAGACCTGTGACGTTTCTTTTGTGGATTTCTTTGCCTGTGTTTGAGCATTTTCTTCATCCAGGACATCACCAAGCCACCCCACCAAAAAGGGACTGTAATTATTTCTGTTTTTTCTTATTTATCAATCTTGGTCTTTAGTTGTAGGTTGTTATTAGTCTTTGTCTTTGTTAAAAATTAAATGTGTTTTAGTTGTTAAAACTGTGTTTGTCATCCCTTGCTGTTGCTGTTGTGTTATAAATGTAATAACAAATTGGGGCCATAACAAATTGGGGGCTCGTCCGGGATAGACCATTGTGTGAGTAATTTATTGAAAATCTAACATTCCAAAATTGTGAAATTGTTTTTGTGAATTTTCCTAGATATATATTGACAACAGCAATGGATGATTTCTTGGCATCACCAACCGTAGGGGTTTTGAAGTCTTTTAAAAAGACAGAACTGCTAGAAATTTGCAGACAGTTGGAGCTGACAGAGGTAAAACCAGCCATGCGAAAAGCAAGACTGGCTAGAGAGATAGTTGAATATTACATTGATGAAAATGTGTTTGCACCAGGAGATCTGGAACAGTTTCCAGTGGAAAATCCAAATATAGAAATGGAACTTAAATTAAAAATGCTAGAGATTGAAAGGGAGGAAAGAGAAAAAGAAAGGGAGGAAAAAGAAAAAGAAAGGCAGTTTGAGTTAGAAAAATTAGCAAGAGAAGAAAAACAAAGAGAATTTGAGAGAGAGAAAGAGGAAAGAGCAGAAAGAGAGAGACAGAGACAGAGAGATTTTGAATTAGAGAAATTCGATAGAGAAGAAAGACTCCAAATGGAGCAACTAAAAATTAAAATTGAAACTAAAAATAAATTTTGTGCCAGTCAGGAGGTAAAACTGGTGCCTCCATTTTCAGAAAAGGATGTTGACAACTATTTCCAGTGTTTTGAAAAGGTAGCAAAGAGTTGCAAGTGGCCAAAGGAACACTGGCCTCTGATGTTGCAAACTGTCCTCAAGGGTAAAGCTCAACAAGCCTATTCGGCTTTGTCTGCAGATGATTCCTCTGATTATGAGGTTGTCAAAAAGGTTATTTTGAGAGCTTATGAGTTGGTTCCAGAGGCTTACCGACAGAAATTCAGAGGTCTGAAGAAATCTGAAAATCAGACTTATGTTGAATTGGCTAATGAGAAGCAGGTTTGCTTTGAGCGCTGGTGTACTTCTATGGAGGTCAAGGATGATTTCAACTCACTAAAAGAGATGGTGTTAGTTGAAGAATTCAAGAACTGTGTTAAGGATGATGTTAAGACCTACCTTAATGAGAAGCAAGCACTGAACTTGCAATCAGCTGCCAAATTTGCAGATGAATATGTTCTCACTCATAAGTCCAAATTTCAGTCTAGCAGTAACAATAAATGGTCCCAATTTCAGAAAAAGGGTTACGGTGATACCCAAGATTCCTCACCCAAAGACAAAGACAAATCTGGTGATGGTGCTCAGAAATCCAGTAACAGGTCTGATCAAAGTGTGAAAGCTGACAGTGACAAAAGTGGTCTAGTTTGCAGTTATTGCAAGAAATCTGGTCATGTTACAACTAACTGTTGGTTCCTTAAAGCTAAGAAAGAAAAAGAAAAGGATACCAAACCAAATGCCTTTGTGAAAACAAGGTTAGAAACCCCTGTAGTAGATAACCAATCTGCTAAATTGCCTGCTTCTTGTGGGGCTAAAAAGCCTAATACAGCTGACTTTGTGAGGGAGGAATTTCTTCCATTTGTGTCAGAGGGATTTGTGGCTCTGAATGAGCATACTACTCCTGTCCCCATATATATCCTAAGGGATACCGGAGCTCCTCAGTCACTTTTGTTGATGGACTCCTTGGAGTTACGTGATGAGACTGCTTCAGGGGATTTCATACTTGTACAAGGTATTGAAGGGAGGACTGTATCTGTACCCCTGCGCTCTATATTCTTGAAGTCAGATTTAGTTACAGGACAGGTAAAGGTGGGACTTATGTCAAGTCTACCTATAAAGGGTGTTTCTCTGTTGCTAGGCAATGACCTGGCTGGGGGCAAAGTAGTTCCCCCTGTACATCTTACTTCACAGCCGAGCACTGAAAATGGGGATGAGGACCCATCTCTGTATCCTTCTTGCGCAGTGACTCGTGCTATGGCCAAGAAGGCTAAAGAAGATGATGTTGTGGTGCCGTCCAGTACATTGAATAGTCAGGACTCAGGTGGTTCGCCTAATGACTCTGATTGGCCTACTATGGTTTCTCCGTTTGAGGACTTATCAGATACTTTTATCAGTTCTCTATTCAGCCAGCTGGATGGGTCTGGTGATTCTGATGTGTCTGGAGACTTGTCTCTGTCCAGAAAGCGGTTGATTGAGGAGCAAACTAATGATCCTGAAATTGGTGTACTAAAGAGGAGAGCCCTTCCTGAAAAAGAAATAGATGCAGTTCCAGTTGGGTATTATCTCAAGGATGGTGTGTTGATGCGGAAGTGGCGCCCTCCTGATATCCCTGCCAATGCAGATTGGGCAGTGGTCAGGCAAATTGTTGTTCCGAAGGTCTATAGGAATGAGATCTTAACAATGGCTCATAGTTTACCTTTAGGAGGTCATCTTGGTGTTAACAAGACTGTTGATAAGATCATGAAACACTTCTTTTGGCCTGGGCTTCGGAAAGACGTTTCCAACTTTTGCAAAACCTGTCACACTTGTCAGGTAGTTGGAAAACACCAGTTAGACCCACCTGTAGCTCCATTGCAGCCTATCCCAGCATTTGGGGAGCCATTCTCTAGGGTCATTGTTGATTGCGTTGGTCCATTACCCAAGACTAGATCTGGAAATCAGTACTTGTTGACAATCATGTGTGCATCTACCAGATTCCCCGAAGCCATACCTCTACGTAACATCAAGGCAACTGCAATCTCGAAGGCTTTGATAAAGTTCTTCACGTTGTTTGGTCTTCCCAGGGAAATTCAGTCAGACCAAGGTAGCAATTTCACTTCAGGATTGTTTCAGCAGGTTGTGTATGAACTAGGTGCAAAACAGATTCTTTCTAGTGCCTATCATCCAGAAAGTCAGGGTGCCTTAGAGCGGTTTCATTCCACTCTCAAGACAATGATGAGGACTTATTGTTATGACCATGAGAAAGACTGGGATGAAGGGGTTCATTTGCTGTTGTTTGCAGCTAGAGAAGCAGTGCAGGAGTCTACTGGATTCAGTCCATTTGAGCTAGTGTTTGGTCATGAAGTGAGAGGACCTTTGCTATTATTGAGCGAACAATGGCAAGAGGAAGAGCCGCAAATCAGTCTGTTAGACTATGTTAGCAAGTTCAAGGAAAGATTGCGTGCAGCTTGTGACCTTGCCAAAGAGAACTTGAAATCAAGTCAGGGAAAAATGAAAACTTGGTATGATCATAAGGCTAGAAGCCGTGAGTTTAAACCAGGAGACAAGGTCCTTGTGTTGTTTCCCTTGCAGTCCAATCCATTGCAGGCTAGATTTCATGGTCCTTATGAAATTCTGACAAAACTCAATGATCTCAATTACATTGTGAAGACTCCAGATAGGAGAAAACCAAAACAATTGTGTCATATTAACATGCTAAAGCCTTATCATGACAGAAATGCTAGGGTTGCAGCTGTCACTTCAGATTCTCCAATGGTCGAAACGTGTGAAGATGAGGGGGAGTTTCAAGATGATGAACCAAGAATTAAAGCTGAAGTTCTTTCATGTAAATTGTCAAACACTGAAGTGTTGCAAAATCTTGATGTAAAACTCCAGCACAGAGAGATCAGTTTGAAAGGTTGATCAAGAAATATGAGGATTTGTTTCCTGATGTTCCAAAGAGAGTTACTATAGCCTCTCATGATGTAGATGTTGGTGATGCCAAACCAATAAAACAGCATCCATACCGGATGAATCCTGAAAAGAGAAAGATTGCTGAGAAAGAGGTTGAGTACATGTTAAAACATGATATTATCAGACCCTCCAACTCCGATTGGAGTTCACCCTGTGTGCTAGTTCCAAAACCTGATGGAAGTACTAGATTCTGCACAGATTATCGCAAAGTCAATGCTGTAACTAGAACTGATGTGTTTCCAATACCTAGGATTGATGATTGTATTGATAGTGTAGGGCAAGCAAAGTTTCTGACCAAGATTGATTTATTGAAGGGTTATTGGTGTGTGCCTTTAACTGAGAGGGCCAAGAGCATCTCTGCTTTTGCCACACCATCTGGATTGTACCAGTATGAAGTCCTACCCTTTGGCATGAAAAATGCCCCAGCCACGTTCCAAAGGATGATACAGTCTACAATCGCCGGATTGCCACACACGGGTGCGTACATCGATGACCTGATCACATGGAGTGACTCCTGGGAAGAACATCTAAAAGATGTAGAGACGTTGTTCCAGCGCCTGACCCAGGCTAACCTGACTGTTAACCTGAGCAAGAGTGACTTTGGTTGTGCTACTGTCACCTATCTTGGCTACGTGATAGGCCAGGGTAAGGTGGCACCCATAAATGCTAAAGTCCAAGCCATCATGGACTTTCCAGTTCCTGACAACAAAAAAGCTTTGCGCCGCTTCCTTGGAATGATCGGGTACTACCGCAAGTTCTGCAAGAACTTTGCTGAGATTGCTCTCAGTCTAACTAACCAACTGAAAAAAGGCGTAAAGTTCACTTGGGATGATGCATGCTAGAGAGCCTTCGATCACCTGAAGTCTCTGCTGTGTCACTTCCCCGTGCTCAAATCTCCTGACTTCAACAAACCGTTCTCCATCGCGGTCGATGCTAGCGACCAAGCTTGTGGATCTGTGCTCCTACAGATGACAGATGACAGTGACTCTGATGACATTGAGCATCCCGTAGCATACTTCTCCAGGAAATTCAATCGCCACCAAAGGAACTATTCCACAATAGAGAAGGAACTGTTGGCTCAGGTCCTTTCTTTACAACACTTTGAGGTTTATGTGTGTACAGGACAAAAGCCAATGATTGTGTACACTGACCACAGTCCGTTAATGTTTTTGAGTAAGATGAAAAACAAGAATCGGAGATTGTTGAATTGGAGTTTGATTTTACAGGAGTTTGACTTGGAAATTAAGCGTGTGAAGGGTACAGACAATGTAATTGCTGATTGCTTATCCCGTGTTTGAATGTGTATATATATATCATGTGTTTGAATATTGTATGATATGTATATATAGACAAGTGTTCACTTAACCATTTTGTATTGAAAAGAAAAATTTTGCCTTTATGAGTCAAAATTTTTCCCTTTTGGAATGGAGGTGTAATGTGAATATAGGCCACTAGATGGCAGTATTTACCTTTTTTTTGTTAAGCTCAGACTGGAGTCATGTTTAGACATGTCCTGGACATGTCTGGGGCAAGTCCCCGAAAATAAAAAAAAAAGAGGTCTAAATGTGGGTGGGGTCTGCAAAAGAGTATATAAGGCAAAGAATTGAGACAGTAAAGTAGTAGGAGAAATTGCAAGAAGATGACCAGACCTGCCATTCTGTTCAAGACCTGTGACGTTTCTTTTGTGGATTTCTTTGCCTGTGTTTGAGCATTTTCTTCATCCAGGACATCACCAAGCCACCCCACCAAAAAGGGACTGTAATTATTTCTGTTTTTTCTTATTTATCAATCTTGGTCTTTAGTTGTAGGTTGTTATTAGTCTTTGTCTTTGTTAAAAATTAAATGTGTTTTAGTTGTTAAAACTGTGTTTGTCATCCCTTGCTGTTGCTGTTGTGTTATAAATGTAATAACAAATTGGGGCCATAACACATGTATGTTAGAAACGAACAAAAATCATATTTTCTATCCGTAATAGGGACCGCTTTTTTTTAGGGGGTCCTGGAATATTGGGGTAAAAATCAGCTAAAATGGCAAAATCGCCAAAATTAGGTTTTGAATGCTTCTGTTTCTGTGCGCCCTGAGTGAGCCAAATTGATTTTCATTTGTACTAGTCTATCGGGTATGGACGCTCCAAAAATGTGAAAATCTTGGCGGCTGACTTGGGGCGCAGCCCATAGGTGGCGCAGCAAATCACTACTTTTTGTTATTATGCACACTTTCCCAGGGGTTGTGTGGCTTGTGCTCTAAGTCAGTTACTTTGATTTATTTGAAAATTACGGCAGCTGACTGAAGGCGCACAAGTATAGGGGGTGCTTTTTGCCGCCGAAAGGTGAAATTACCACATTTGCACTCCGCAATTTCTCCATGCGCCCCAAGTGATGAAATATGGCTCATGTTGACACTCAACATCTCTAGTGTCAGTGGTAAAGAGAATTTTGTGGCTCGTGTCGGTATTAACCCTTTTTGCACCGTTTTTCTTGGGCCACTTCACAAAAAAGCTGAATATGGTAAACCAGGAACTTTCTCAGATTTTCATGAAACTTGCAGGATTTGCTTCCTAAACTGGGAGAAAGGTGTTCTGTAAGTTTCAGTGCAGTGTGGCAAGCCTTATATCTCATAAATGGCTAATTTGATTTCACACTGCACACACTATCCACACCAAAACCAGCCACAGAACTCTCTTTACCACTAACACTAGAGATACTGAGTGACAACGTGAGCCATATTTAATTAATTTTGACTCAGGCCGCTCTGAGAAATCTCTGTGCGAAAATGTGGTAATTTCCCCTTTTGCCGCCGTAATTTTCATCGAAATCCAAATTAGAGGTGCTGATCTATCATGGCATGCATAAAATACCTTGGCTGACTTAGGGCGCAAGCCACACAACCCCTGGGAAAGTGCGCATGATTACAAAAAGTAGTGATTTGCAGCGCCACTTGTGGGCGGCAACCTAAGTCAGCCGCCAAAATTTTCACATTTTTGGAGAGTCCATACCCGATAGACTTGCAAAAATGGAAATCAATGTGGCTCACTTAGGGCGCACAGTAATACAAGCATTCAAAAAACCTAATTTTATTGATTTTGCCATTTTGGCTGATTTTGACCCTGATATTCCAGGACACCCTAAAAAAAGCAGACCCTATTAAGGATAGAAAATGTGATTTTTGTTAGTTTCCAACATATATCAATGAATTAGAAAACTTTACGACAAATCCGAAGGGGTCACGAATCACCCTCTAATAGAAATCTGCCTGACTCCTATAAAAACTGGCTCTTTAAGGAACAGTCCACCGTACTTTCATAATGAAATATGTTCTCTCCATGGCTCCATTCGATTCATCTTCGTCCGTTTCTTCTTCCCTCTCACGGTCCATTTCAGCTAGCTCCTCCTCGGTATATTCTGGTTCAAATAGATATGGCACAAGCCAGTCATTGGCATCTATGTCCTCCATTTGAAAATGTTCCATAGTAGCACACTTGAGTATTTTCTTTTATAATTTTCCGCAAGCTCTGGATTCCTGACTGTGTAGCAAGTAGTGCAGAGCAGTCATGTTGGTTGCATTTACGGAAGTAGGGGGGGTCGTGGGAGAGAAAAGAAATCAGAAGTGGAGGTATCAATGCGCTGTCGAAGCGCGCAGAAGGTGTTACTACGCCTGTCATTATAGTATGCACTTCCTACAGCATAGAAAAAGCCACGTTTGGATTTGCGTACCTGAACCCGAACTAATGTCACTGGTCATATAAACCTATGTAAACAGGAAAAACGTGGAAGACTTTGGTCGCATCTAACTACAGCCCCGAAAAATACCGTTGCCCACACTGAGTCTAGCTACAAATGCTAACAGGAGTGGCAGTGCGTCTGGCTGACTGGGAGGTCGCTCAAAGCTCGGAGAGGTACGTATCATCTCGTCTCATTTCATTGAAGAACATATTTCATTATGAAAGTACGGTGGACTGTTCCTTTAAGGCCAAAATGACCAAGAACCATTAGTTTGATAAATACAGTATAAAAGCACAGTGTTCTGTGGTCCTCTTAATGAGCTCTGTCCATTTATCAGGTTTTCAAAAAAAAAAAAGGCCAATATGGACATTTCCTGGACCAATAACATAAAAAAGGCCTGACCCATATCGGCCTCCCTCAGTAATGCTCTAGTGACTTTTTTGTCTTTTCTCCTCTTTTGCACCCTGCTAGGCGGAAGTGTGTGCAGGCACTGTTGCAGAGGTCATCCAGTCTGTGGTCAATGGAGCCGATGGTTGCGTTTTCTGCTTTGGGCACTCAAGACTGGGTGAGTGCCTCCTTCCCTCCCAGCATCATCTCAGTGTTCTTATGAGAGGAATAAGTAATGGCGTTTGTCATTAAATGACATTGCATGTTTGTTATTTGATGACACTGCGTGGAGTTCATTTAAGTGAGTGCTCTGGGCAGGAAAATTTTTTTATGGGGTGAAATTTCACCTTCGGAACAGAAAAGTGCAGCTACAGTAAGAGGTGTTTGATGAAATCCCAGGGCTGGACCAGTGTGTTAGAAATCAGTCTTTTTGCTGTTATGGGTCTTGTCAGTCAGTGAATTTATTTGCATATTCTGTGCATTTAATAATTTTTTCATAGGGGTTCCAAATTTTATGGAATCATGGTTGGTTGCTATACTGCAAATATGGCACCATCAATGGTTAAAGCAAAATAATCTGATGATCACTGTCTGAGTCAGTCATTTGGCAATAAGTTGACAGCGCAATTGAGTTTGAAATCAATAAATGCTAAAAGAACAGTTTTGCCTATGCCTTTAATGAACCACAGTTTCTGCCATACTTTTCATTCAGATCAGCCAGCCGCCAATTCTCTTGTTGGTATTTCCTAGTTAATTAAATGTACTAGACAAATAAAAAAACTCAGATGATTTGCTGCCAGTCATTTTGTTTGCAATTTCCTTTGTGTTTTTATTCTGGGATTATCTGCGATCAAATTAGAATATTGGTGCTTAAAACAATTTAAAATCTTAGAGCTATAAGTATTTAAGTCACAAAATATCCATTTTGAGAAAATTGAGCTGTGGACTTGGGTGAAAATGACAGACGTTTTCCTGTCCTTACCTCCTCGTGTGAAAATGTGACTGACAGGTGAATACTTTTAACCATTGTGGTCTTCAATTGCCTTTGACCTTTTTCGCGACAGATGCCACAAGCACTATTTTTATTTGAGCTTTAAATAAATAAACCACGCTTCCCCAGTACTTAATAGTAAGGCCAAGTGCTTTTAGTACTTGGATAGGGTTTTATCACTTATTCATCCTCTCCCTCATAGTGAATGTGAAGTAGATTAAAAAAAACAGCCTAATGAATTATATATCGGAGGACATCATTAATTTCACTGGCTATCCAAGGGTACTGAAGCAAGAAAAAACAAAAAGCATGCAAAGTGGATGAGCAATAACTTTGGTCCAAAGACCAATGAAACCAGCTCCCTTAGCTTAGCTATATGTCCAGGGGAAAAAAATTAATAAACATTTAGGTAATATAATAGACAATTTGAGCACAAGTTAAATGAAGACGGGCAGATGGTTGAATCACTCTTACAAAAGGTATATTATGTCATGCTCAGTACTGCTTGACGAAATTACTTCCCCATGGATGTGCCATAGATGACAGGACATCGACATCGTAAGAAAATAAGGAAGATGGCTCTGGGAGTCAGCCCTGCTCCAGTAGGTGTGTGCCTCTTGCAACCCAAAATGGGAAAATATTGAGAAAAAGCAAAAATATTTACAATCTTGACCAAATACTTTAAGGTATCAGTATCTAGATATGATATTATATATATATATATATATATATATATATATATATAGAACTTGGGTTCTTAAAATGTTAGTTGGGTTACAAGTTATCTTGAACCACTGAATTAACTAGGTTGCCAAGGACATTGGCAGTAGCAGACTCTAAAACGAGTAGCTGGACCTCCAGTCCACACACACATAAACCACACAACACTGTTAATGTGATAAATATGAAAAAATTATATATGAATATTATTTTTAAAAAATTAAATATGAAAATATGAAAAATATAAAAAAATATGAAAAATCCTTCAAAAGGGTTTGTTTCTGGTTGTCTCAAAGTACTCAAATTTCCATGAATGTCATCTTTAAATGAAAAAAAAACAAATAAAAATTTTCCCCAAATGGCATTTTTTGGAATATGTTGCATGCATCAAATTCAAAATGAGTGAGAATTTAAATACAATAAAGTTTATCAGTTTCAACATTAAATATCTTAGTAGTGTATTCAGTTGAATATAGGTCAAAAAGGATTTGCAAATCATTGTTTTCTGTTTTTATTTACGTTTTACACAAGTCCCAACTTCTTCGGAATTGGGGTTTGTACATATTTGACACGTTGTATTAACAGTCCCTGTCCGTTTACGTTGGTTTCTTCAGTTGTGTTCCATTATGTTGGTAAAATAGAACACTGAGATCTCAAAAAAAAGTCCAAATGAAAATTTCTTCAGTTTAATCCCATGTGTGTTTCCGTCTGCCCCACTAAGGCAATGCATGTTCCACGAGTCGGAATCCAGAAGAACACCACCACAGCAGCGACAACAATCTCAAAGACAGTCGAATCACCTCAACAAAAAACAGTCTGCACGAAAGTCCGCAGAGCAATTAACAAAAAAAAAACTCTATTCTGGACTTTCAACAGCAGGATATACGTCAAAAACCATCTCTTAAGTAACGGTTTCCAGTCTCCGCTTTTTAAAAAAGAATTTCTGCTCAAAATATTTCAAAGCAACACATCCTCAGTTCACCCTTGTGAGCTAAACCCGAGCTGCAACAAAGAATGAAGCTAAAGAATGCAGTGCTTAGCCAATCTTACAGCTTCCAATCGCAATTAAGCAAAGTTCTCCAATATCGACATTATATCTACTGCTTCGTTCCACAGGCACACAATATCCTGGCTGGTTTTGGCGCTGTTATTTATGAAATACCACATGCCATGAACCGTTTTACCAAAATTACATGCCAAAGAATTAGCCCTCTACTGCACGCATTATTATGTAACTATGGAAAATAATGTTTCAGTGTTGTATATCATTTAAAATGGTTTCAAACAAATTTTACTTAATTTTTTAGATTTTATTTTTTTGGGGGGTGGTACTTTGGGGTGCGTTGCCCTATAGCAACATTATGCAGCAATGGAAAGCCCAAATGTATTTTTTTTCCCCAAAATGACATGAAGTTCATAAAAGATCCTAGACCTTTCTTACAAAAATGAAATGATTTTTATTGTCTAAAAAAAACTTGAAATATGACCACTTTTGATTTCAGGGGGTTGTTTAACAAATACAACAGCAATTAAAAGACATTCGGCAACAATATTTACTAAAGATTTGCTGGAATCTCATATCATTCCTTGTCAAAGTATATAGGTTACAACAATTTTTTTTCGCTCTCATAAGAGGGCAAAGGCATTCCCATTACTGGTTTAGAAATTGTAGGAATAGAGAATTTCTTGACAGTATAGCATTGCAAACTGTCACAATTCCATTTCAAATGTAAAACAGTCAAATTGAGGGCTTATTTCAGCCCTCCTCTGAGCCTTGCCATAGAACACTGACGGTTTCATTCTCTAATACTTTACATGTAAAACATGCATTCTATCTATCCATACAATTTTTATTTGTGCATCCATAATTTATTTATACTTGTCAAACTCATACAAAACTACTCTGTATTAATGCCTAAGTATTCACTCAAACCACATGCAGTTGTTCCATTACCGGACATTGTTGCCATATGGCAACATACCTATTTTGTTGGATTAAAAGGCAATAATTACATAACAATATTCAAATGAATTTTAAAGATTGGAACTAATCACAGATGCTTGCAATATTTTTATTATACCCCCGGAGGAAGGGGGGTATATAGCAATCGCTTTGTTTGTTCTTCTGTCCGTTCGTCCGTTTGTCCGTCACGCTCATTTCCAGACCATAACTTGGCCAAATATCGACCGATTCACACAATTTTCGGTGTGTGTGGATGCTTCTTGGGATGACGAAGGGTGAGTTCGATGTCCAACGTGATCCGCCCAAATTTACGCATATTTAATGAGGTTGATGAATTCTCATTGGTCGATTCCTTTCCAGATCATAACTTGCCTAAATATTGACCGATTTACACAATTTTTGGTGTGTGCATGCCTTTTGGGATGACGAAGGATGAGTTCAATCTCCAACATGATCCGCCCAAATTTACGCATATTTAATGAGGTTGATGAATTCTCATTGGTCGATTCCTTTCCAGATCATAACTTGCCTAAATATTGACCGATGATATATAAATTTGTATAGCGTTCACAGAAGGAGCCGGAGGGGGGTATACCTCTGTGAGCCCCAGCTCACATTTTTCTTGTTTTTGATGCTGCAGGCATTTGAAAAATCGTGAGAAATCTGTGCAGATTCAGGTGTGCTTGTTTAGTGACTCAGAGTCATCAATAGTGCGGGGAAAAATGGGACTAGCAGGGAAATTGGTGTCATTTGGGGTCAACGAAGCAAGTAATTGGTAAACCCAGGGTTCTACCGTAAATTTTAGACCAATCAGTGCACAAGATTATTTTCAAATTTCAGGAATTTGCCAAAGAAAGGGTTTGTTGCCATATGGCAACATTGTGCATTAGAGGGTTAAGAAAAGCAGCTAGCTGACCAGGATATCCATGTTAATCCACAAGGCGTTTAGCGGAGTTCCTCGCAGGGAAAAAAAAAAAATCTTTCACACAGTTTCTTAACTCAATATCCTCGTCCCCCGGGCAGCTTCACCCGCAATCCTCAAACTCGCTACGTCAAATCTAGAAATTAATCGCGGAGCAAATAGTTATCTTACTTTCTTTTCTTAGTTTCGTCGCACGTTTTTTCTCACAGACCTGCTTAAACTGCATGGAGTGTTGTCATGGGGATTTTTTTCTTGTTTTCAACAGAGGCTTTTTTTTTTATATATATATATACAGCCTCTAGGGCCGCCCACCAACTTGCTGGTAATGCACACATGGCATGGCCGGGAAAGGAAAAGAAAGTTAAATAAACAAAATAAAATCATAGATCTGTAACGACTGAAAATAACCTGGATTACAATCTCCGACTCCTGAGTCTCTGCATGCATGTCTGACTCAACAGGTACAATGATAAATGGAACGGCAATCCCCAAAGCCTGTAGAAATGTATTAATAGCCAAAATCAAGGGCTCTCTTAACTCATCATAAGTGAATTTGTGAGGCTGAGGTCTATACCTGACAGAACGCCTCAACCCCACAGTTTCAGCCTCTGGTGCTACGCTGGCAATGTCCTCAACTACAGAATCTGTGTTGTCATTGTTTGTGTTGTCTGTGACTGGTGTATGTGTCACATCAGGTTCTGGAATATAGATGACAACATGGTCAGGGGTTTACAGTGTGCGGTAGAATGTGTGACACTACTCTCTGAGATAGCAGGGACTTCTGATTGGGGCTCATAACTTGGGTTCTCAGGGCTTAGCGTGTATGAGGGAGGCTGGACGTCAACAAAACCCTCTTCCCTTTGAATTGCGGGAACTCTTCTGATGATCTCAGGAACCTGCATGTTCAGATACAGTTCATCCTTCAGATCCCCTTCCTCGTCTTGTGTGTCTTTTTTTCTTTTTTTAGTCTCACTTTCCTGGGCACATCTCAATGGCAATGGAGCACATTGATGTCTTCCACAAGCAAAAATCTGCATGGCAAAAGGACACCCCGGTACAAACTGCGATGTGGTCAGTCCCCTGTCTCAGGTTTGACCACATTAACAGGACTGTCTCCCATTTGCTTGAGAACAACATAGATCCTCTTCTCCCATCTGTTCGCTAGTTTGATTTTCCCTCTGATATTCACATTCCTCACTGAGACCCTTTCTTCCTCAAAGATTTCTGTCACTCTCACATCCTTGTCAAACTTGGCTTTATTCTTTTCTCCCATTTTCTGGGAATGTTTGGCAGCCAGTGAGTTGCTCTCTTGTAGGCATTGACATAAACCTCTGACATACTCAGAGTGAGTCTGGTGGTTTCCTTTATCAGAGTTGTTGCATAGGACTAGGTCAATCGGCAATCTGGGTTGCCTTCCAGACATTAACTTTTAAGGCGAGTTGCCTGGCATATCGTTAGTACTCGTGCAATTAAATGCGTGCTCCAGGGGTTTCACAAAGTCACACCAGTGGTATTCATCATTTTCTTCCAGAGTCCCTAGCAGGCCCAGGAGTATCCTGTTGAACTGCTCTACTGGGTTTCAGCAGGGATGGTATGGGGTGGTACACATGAGTTCTTGTTCAGTAGAACTGGGCACGGGAAAAACATAGTGCATGCTCAAATCCAAGTTTGCTTACATCGTCATAGAGACCCTGTATGGCCCTTTCTCTGAACCTTTCAGGTAACACTAACTAATAGACTAGGTTGCCCCTGTCCATCCACTTCCTGTAAGGTATGCCTTCCCTCAGCTCGAGCTTATTCCATTCTCTTAGAAGTATGACATCAGGATGTTCAAGTCTAGTCTCTCTGAAACTGGGTTTATGAGTTCTTTCCAAATAATTAAAAATATGTGGGATAGTCTTTTTGAATTTTACACCAGTCAGAGGTTGTCATTGATGGTATGGTGTCCTCACCAAGGATATCATCTACCACTTTAGGACTAGTGACCAGAGATTTTGACATAACTAATTGCTCTGAGCCAGGGTGGTGATCACCAATAAATGTCACGAGATGACGCTGACACAAGGCTGAGAATACTTTGCCATCCATTTCATCTCCAGCGCATGAGAGCCTGCTTTTCAGATAATCAATATTCTCTTTCTGTTTGATGATGGCCCCATCTTCAGGGGCTTGAGGTCGCTTGGTCAAACTATCTGCATCACGGTTGGCGTGCCCTATCTATACTTGATGGTGAAGTGGTAATTGGCGAGAACAGCCAACCAGCGATGTCCAGCTGCATTTAACTTAGCAGATGTTAGAATGTACAAGAGGGTTATGTTATCAGTGAGTACAGTAATTTTAGAGCCATAGAGGTAGTCATTAAACTTCTCGCAAACAGCCCACTTCAGGGCTAAGAACTCAATCTTGTGAGTTGGATAGTTTCTTTTGCCCTCAGAAAGACCTTGGCTGGCATAAGCAGAGATTCCAACCCTCGCAATCTCTCCAGGAGGCTCTAAGAAAATAAGGCCGCCTTCCGACCTTATGGGTGCCTGTGAAATCTTCCTGAATTTCTCACTTTTCAAGCATTTATCATCCTGCATGTGCATTACATGCATACTATGCACACGCAATGTGGAGAAGTACAGCACATACATGTGATGGTGTGATGCAGTCAATGCTCTTCTCGATCGCCCAGTTACATGTTTAAAGTAATTATTGCATATTCAGTCACTTAACAACCACAAAACTCATCACACTTTCGAATGATTAATGTAGTAGTGCTGGCTAAGTATACAGCAGACCAGAGATGGATTGGTTTACTCTTTCCATATGACAATTTCCAGATGTAATCACCATTGTAAACACATACACAGGAACGGCACATTTAAAGATGCTGTTCATAAGGCTCCAGTCCAGTGTCTAGGGGCTCTTGTTCGCTCTGTATTGTTAACTTTAAGTTATAAGTTAAGTTATAAGTTAACTTATTTTCAAGCTATGAGGGTAATTTTGCTTTGGTCTGATTGTTCACCCCTTAAGCCCTGAGCCTCTTTTTTGAAAATGGCAAGCCCAAAATGAAATGAGTATATCTCTGCGACTGCTTGGACCATTTGAATAATCTTGGTATCATAATAAAGGTAAAACCATTTGGGATTTCATACCTGGTGTAAAAATCACTATATATGTCACTGAGTCAGAGTAACTGGAGATGGAACACAGTGTAAATGAAAGATCACATTTTGCACCTAACAAAGTTCTACTTCGATCCCTTATAAATTTGTTGAATTGCGGCCTGAAACCTCTAAAATATTACAGCACAGAATGCCATTATTATCGGTGCCAAAGTTTATTCTGATCAGGTCAATCAGAGCAAAATTAGAGAGGAATGTCTAGGTGGCTTATCCATTTTGGCAATTTAGGTACCTTGTGTTCCATTTCAGATTTCTTAGATACCAAGCTGTAAAACCTATCAAATTTCACTTATATATCACTACAGGCATCCATTTCATTCAAATACAACATTTTTTAATTTTTAGAATAAAAAAAAATTATTATTATTTCTGCCAGTTTTGTTGCCTATACGATTTCCCATTCAAAGATAATACATACAATGAAAATTAAGTTTGACTCCACTGGAACATATTTATTAAAAAACAAAACAAATAAGTAAAATGGTGAATACAAAGGCAATGTGAAAATATTTTAAAGAACAGTCAGAATAACAAAAACCCCAGCGATTATTTGTGGAAGGCAACTGCGATTATTTCCAAAAATAATAATAATTTAAAAAAAAGGTACCCTGATCAGGAATCGTGCCTTCGTACCTTCACGATTTCCTTTCAGCAGCACGGCATTTTATCCAATAGGCTGCGCCAATCGACAACAGTTTATGGTCAAATTGCCCATTCAACGAATGGGTAAGGAAAATATGTACTGTACTGTTGTAGGCTCAGTATTTGTGCGGAAAGGTGCAAAGATTCTGTCAGAAAACGAATTTGAAAATGAATGTTGAATATTTAGCAGATTATTATTCGGACAATAGGCTCTAATTTCGTAGACCAGGCACAGGCGCGGCGCATGGGGGGTGCGCCGCGCCAACGGGGTGTGTCCAGGCATATGTGGCAATTTCGTGCCCGGCGTAGCCTGGCGCAAGTACTCCTCTGTCCCGCCTCTGCCCCTCCTTCCAGCGCAAGTTGGCAAAGAAGGCGTGTTTGGGTATAACACAGCCGAGTCAAATCTTCACCAGTCAAATGAGCTCCTCACTTCACCTTTCATGTGTTAGAATATAGAAGGCGACACAACCGAGTCAAATCTTGCTCACTGGCAAGAGAAACGATGTATAGCGTGTTCCTATTATTACAAACTGTTGCTGCTTAAAATTTTGGGATGAACATGCATGGACAACAAAGCAAGATACGTTACACATTTATTTTCAATATGTGATCTTAACTCAGTACGAGATCATAGCAATCAGGCTGTATTCCTTTCCCCCACTAAAGACGATAAAACCTAAGTGACAATAATAGTAGCCTAGTATTAAGCCGCTTGCACACTGGACGCGAAACGAATTTTTCGCTCGACAGATTGCGTCTCGTGTCCAAAAGTCTGACAGGGTTTTAATAAATCGCCGTGTCTGACAGTCTATTATAGTTTTTAATTTCTTCAAATCTACTGACTCTTTTACATATTACACGTAAATGTTTGTTTGATAAGAGGGTTCAGTTCTTCAAGATGAGTACTGAGAATTTCAATCAATGTTTCTGTGTAAGCTCTGCTCAATAAAGCGAGTCGACACTGGCGCGAGACAATGTACAATGCCTCCGTGTCTGACAGCCAAAAAAATAGGACGATTAGAACAGATTGATAATGAAATAAAGAATAAAAAGAAACATTTTAACAACAGAGCATCCAATGAACACTGCGATTTATTTATTGGCGGGTCATCTTTGTTTGATATATTGATATATTGTTGCTGATATATTTTTATTCTTTATTTCGTTATAAATCTGTTCTCATATCAATACTTTTACTTTCTGCTGGCAGCTGGACATGGAGTAATTTGCATTTCGTGTCGGACAGTCTTGATCGTGCATGCGATGATTTCTTCACTCTGTCAGTGGTCATGGAATTGATTTGCTCACGCACTATTTTATCTCTGCTGTGGAAATAAAGCGTGAATGTGTTCGATCCATCTGACTAATTTTCAAAAGAAAGACCGAATAAATACTGATGTTTATCTTCAACGGAAGAAAACAGACGAATAGGCTAAAAAGACCAAGAAAAGTCGATAGCTATCAATTTGCATTTTGTGAAGGCCGAACACAAACATAGCCAAGTTTGCACGTCTAATAATTCCTGGAATACTCGGAAAAATTAGAACTTTTATGACTATCGGACACGGAGCTATATTAAAGCCCTGTCCGACTATCGCGTCTTTGCATTGACTTTGTCTGTAATCAGTCGTGCGAAAAATACGTTTCGCGTCCAGTGTGCAAGCGGCTTTAATGAGCATAGAACGCAAGCATTCGATAAATATATATTATACAGTTTGTGGTTGGCTGAGAAAGATGTGAAGTCGTTAGTTTGCATCACAGATTCAGTTGCGTTGATTAAGCCAGGTCGAGTTTCCATTACGCATGGCAACCGCCTGACATCAGGACAATCGATATAGATACTATAATTTATGTCCTTATTCAGATAGTTACATTAAATAGTGCTTCCTGTAATTATTTCTTGCATTGAAATGTACCTGACATTCTGTAAACCTGCCTGTGAGATTTCGGTGACGTGTGCGCACTCTGCGCGGAAATTAAACCAGGTTGGAGCTGGCGAGTTTTCTGCGCAACTCCAGCAGAGACTTTTTCTACGAAATTGTCACTGCGTCTTGATGAATATGTGACACCTCCCCCTACTACGCCGCCACACCCATCTCGGCGCACTTTCTTGTACCGAAGGCTGCGGACCTCACGAAATTACCACAACGCGGGCTGCGCCGTACGAAATTACCACTGCGCAGGCTGCGCCTCGCAACGCCACCTGCGCTGCGCCAGGAAATTAGAGCCCGATACCTCAAACAAACTAGTTATGCGTTTATATTGTCGCCCTATTCAAGAACATGCATATGTCCCATGGACTCAGTTTGACGCACTCGGAACGCAAGGCTGTAGCTCAGGCTCGGTTTCTGCGATCAAGGTGTTTCAGAGTTCGTTACAATCATCAGGACTCATACAATCAAATTCCTACCAACATAGTTTTACTGACAGCATCACAAGCCGAAAGCAGATGGGAAAGTACATTGTAATGAAGCTGAATGCTACGAAGCTGAGATGTTTGAAGCAACGCCCTGGGAAAGAACATGCTAGGATCCCGGCAGATCTAGTTTCGTTATAACACGAACACATTGGGCTAACAATAGCAAGCGCAGATTTAACCTCGAGCAGTTTTTTTTTAAAATATCAAAGGTAAGAATTTTTTCTGCTCATCTCTGTAGACCGTAAAGTGTATGTATGCTGTTCTTTCAATGTGGTTTCGGTTTAAAATGACAGGGCTCATATCATTGCATTCTGTGGACTTTCCTATTTAATTTGAGGTATCGTTTTTATGTATAGCACGAATTCAGCAGAAATCCTGGCGATTCAGCGCTGATATGATTTTATCCTATGTTCTGCTGCATGCTTATTTACTTGCTTGGTGCTTGAATTGTGTTCGGTTGAGATAAAAATGGTTTGCATGAGCTTTTGGCCGAGTTTCTTTGCGAAATGTGAATATGGCACTTGACAATGTCGGGACTTGGAAAAATGCTGTATTTATAATGCGTAATACTACGCCTCGGTACCGGGCGGGGAATATTTTTCTTGTTAGAAGGAAATATTTATGCATGTTGGTGTAAATTTTGCAAAGTGGAGAGCAGACTCTTTTTGTAATGCGAGAAAGGGTAGCTGCGTTCGTTTTTTGATTTTGTCCTGTCAAAAATGAAGGCATACTTGTTCATTTTTTAGCGCAAAATGAACGCATGCTTGTTCATTTTTGAACTCTCTGCCGTTTATTTTTTCTTAGCTGAACACGAACGGAGACTTGTTGATTTTTGCACGCCTGTTCAAATTTGAATGCATTCAGAATATTGACAAGCTCCCTGAAGCAAGATTTGGGTTGCGCGCATGCTCTTTGCATACTACCTATGGCAGAAGATTTATTTATCCTTTATTCAGCCAGGATGGTCCCATTGAGATACAAGATCTCTTCTTCCACGGAGTCCTGGTCAAGACAGCAGCATAAATAGTTGTAACATATAAACATAAAAAAGAAGGTAAAAATTCACATTACAGATTATACATTACATAAAAACAGCACAGGGGTAATAATTAAAGGAGAAACATACAGGCCATAATCAAGATATCTGCAATACATTCCATCTCAATATCACAGATCATGTAAAACGGCAACATGTTTCCTTCAGGGCAGTTTGTAAAAGTCTTTTAAAAGAATTTAAAGAGGGGAGTTCTCCTAAGGCAATAGTATTTTGCAATTCATTCCATGCCCAGGATGCATAAAAGGCAAAAGCAGTTTTTCAAGCTCTGAGTGCACCCGAGGGACAATTGAAAGGATCCGATTTGTTGATCTGGTATAATAGTTGCCAGGAATAGTTCTCATTTGAGACACAGTGAATTCTTCCAGTTAGGCAGTTCTTGAACCAATTTAAAGCCATGTCATTAAGGCCTACACAGGCAAGTCTCTGTAATAGCAGTTGGTGATCCACAGAATCAAACACTTTAGACAAATCAACAAATAGGGCTGCACAGTGCTGTTTATTGTCCAAGGCTTTGATAATATCATTAGTGACTAGCATAGTTGCTATTATAGTAGTTTGGCCTGATCAAAAAACCAGACTGAAATTCACTGAGAATATTATTATGAGATAAAAATAGTTTCAATTGGTCATTCACAAAAGATTCAAAGACCTTGGCTATAACTGACAGCCTGGAAATGGGTCGGCAGTTATTCAAATCAGAGTGGTCTCCACCCTCTAGTAAAGGGAAAACCATAGCTGGCTTCCAGGTACTAGGAATGATATTGGAGGATAAGCTTAAATTAAAAACAGAAGTAATTGGCTCTGCAATAACATCTGCAGCGATTTTAAGAAAATAAGGCTCTATCTTATCAGGGCCAGAGGATTTCCCACAATCTAGACTCATTAGAGCTTTATGAACTTTTGAGACTAAGAGCAAAGGTGAGCTGCCAAGCAGGGCAACAAGGGGCAGGCTTAAAGTTTTCTTTACCATTAGGAACCTCTGTATTACTGGGGTCGAAGGATGAACCAACTGAGATAAAACGATTGTTGAAAGAGTCTATAATACTGGTTATACCCTGGATTAAACTTTACATCACTCTTAAAACATTAGGGAGGGTGGTTTAAAACCTGAGGAGTTTTTAACCAACTTGCAGAATTTGGCAGGGTTATTCAGATTTTCATTAATCATTGAAAGATAGTAATCACATTCGGAATTTTTGATTAATTTTGTGCATTTGTTTGTAACTGTTCAGTATATAGTCCAATCAGAGGAATTATTCATTTTCTTTGCTTTTGCCCGGGCGGAATTTCTTTGTCTAATAAAAGTAGAGCAAGATTCTGTTAACCAAGGGTTATTTTTACCACTAATCCTCTGAAAGGGGCATGTTTCTCACAGACAGCCAAGGAAACGGATTTAAAGTACTCCCAAGCTAGATCAACATCAGGCATTTACGAAACAATACCAATTTCTCTGTTTTGAAGATCATGCAAGAAAACTTGTTCATTAAAAAAACAGTCATTTATAAATAAACTGCAGTTCAGTCTTAGCGATCTTAGTTTCTCACACAAACATCTGCACAATGATCGCTAAGATCGTTACAAAAAGTTCTGACCGCAGTGAATTTGTGAGGCACATTTGTTAACATAATATCAAGTAATGACGATTTGCACAGATCTTTTTGGGTTAGCCACGTTGGCGAGTTTACCAACTATATCAAAGAATTTGACTCACAGAAGTCTTTGAATAGCGGCCTTGCCAGATGTGCGGTTCAGCTTTCTGCCGCAAGATATCCTCACCTTCCTTCAAGATATCCGGGGCAGTCGGCGGTCCAGCTTGTATGAACTGCCATTACATATCAATGGGAGAAATTTTGTTGTTAGCTTCATCGACTTCTGTATCGTCGTTCATGTGACAGAGACATCTGATAAGTGAGGTATACATGGATAAAGACTCCAACTATCAACTTCTGGGCAGAAAAATGGGCATTTTGGAGTATTAAATGCATTTCTCCGCCGATAAACACCCCCGGGTAGCCCAGGTTCTCTTCCTCTTGACCAAAATCACACCTGCATATGCGTAAATTAAGAAAGGTAATATTCAAGAAACTTCATTAATCCTCGAGGGACAATTTTCAAGGCAAGCAAAGCTATTTAATGCGAAGGTGTTTCTACTGTGCATGCCCAGTTTGTTTGAGAAGATTATTGGATTCGAGGAGAAAACACCTGTTATCTCTAATGTATACTTGGGGGGGGGGGGGGGGGGGTTCGCTAATAGACAGTGTTCCTCTATGTATCTGAATGGGATCTGGTCAAACAACGATCTGCCGCACAGGTCTGAACCGCCCTGGATACAGAATTTGCGCCATCTGCCGATCGAGGGTATTGCATCTGGCAAGGCTGCAATTATTTAGAGGTAGTCCCAGTTTAATTCTCCGAGTAAAACCATTTCTGTGTTTTCAAATCCTGGAGATGATGTGTGAGTGAAATGGCGCTTCACTTGAAGCCAACCACATTAATATTTTTACCAATTGGGAGGGATACTTTCATTGCCAAAAGTTCAAAGCGGTTTAATTCACTGAGAGAACGAATGCAGATGCAGTTCATTTTGGATTTAATATAAATTGCTATCCCTCCTCCTTTTCTTTTTTTATCTATTTATTTTTAAAATAAATTTGGCATCTCCAATCCCACCCGAATCTGGAATGCCCAATTGGTGAACTATGTACAAAGCTTGCTCGTATGCGACGCCTAGTTGCCAACTCAGGATAGTGAAGACAGCTCACGACTCTCCTCCGTAGCACGTGCACATCAGCCACTGATTCTTATACACTCATTGGTTGAATCCTTGTGAGTTCAGAACGAGGGCGGAGGATACCCGGACATGAACAAACCCAGAGTCTTCCTGACGAGCGCCCGTCTGGCCAGCAGGAGGAGCTGGAGCGACGAACAAAGCTACTATTTTATCCCCAAATCTGGCAGTCCCTTCCCAATTTGGAACCCTGTAGCGCAGGGGTGGGCAATCACGGTCCTGGAGGGCCAGTGTGTATGCAGGTTTTTATTCCTATCAATTACCCTGACTAATTGAGTTAATTGATTGCATGCACAAATATAGATTTTTGCAATGATACGATCAAAGGAAAATGTTTTATCAAGGGAGACAAGACTAGTCTTTGTAGTTTCATGATAATTTAAAGAAATGCACATGAAACGTCAGATTTCATAAATGGTTTGGCTAATTGAGACAATCAACTAATTAAACGCCAGACGCTGGTGTGAAAACCAGGGACAGATACGGCCCTCGCTGCCCACCTCTGCTGTAGCGCGATGGCCAATTGTGCGCTACTCTGAAAAAGCTGCCGACCCCTGCCGGTGGGTACGCCGGGGCTCGAACCTGTGACGTGATAGTCACCTCTGCACTGCAGCGCAGTGCCTTAACCGAGTGAGCTATCCGGCAGGGATTTTTCAACCACGTTTCAGTAAAGACCATAATGTCTGAATCAATGGAATGAGCCCATATCCTAATTAGGTCCATTTTATTCACTAAGCTGAACACGTTCAGATGGAAAAACCGAAGTTTGTTTCTGGTTTCAATCTCATCTGGCGTTTGAAGCTGCGTCAGCTCTGGGCCTAGGTTAGGTTGTATATTACCCGATACAATGAGTAACCAAGACAAACCAGTCTCTCCACGCTTGAGCCTTTGTGGAGCTGCCGCTTGAGGTTAAAGCTTCCCATTTCCTTGGGACCAAAGACACCGCCTCCCTCGCGGTGCGTCCCTCGGGGAGAAGCAAGACCAGGAAGAGAAGCCATTCTTGAACAGTAGAGCCGTCCTGGCAAAATCCCTATCCGAAACAGAGGAGGTCGCAGAGCATGCGGTAGGCCGTAAACATGGCGCAGGTGCGCTTTGCTGATCCTCAGCATCCAGTGATACGTCAGCCATGGGAATCTGCAGTGCCAGATAACCCAGCAGGTACATCAGTAGGCAAGAGATCCACATTTTAGGGAATTTTTTTGAAAAACATTAAGTGCCCCCAGGGATAAGAAAATGGGCTTGTAGGAGAGGGATTGTCCAACTTCAGAGCAGGTAAAAGAAAATCCTCAAGAAATAGTAGAATAGTACAACACAAATCTAGATAGACCGGTGACAAACAACACAGCCTCAGACATAAGCTGCCATCTTGCCATCCACAGAAGATGCACAAAGTAGGTTGAAAAAAAGGGAATATTAAGTTATTTTGCTTTCCCTGTGATAAAAAGTGTCTAACAGTAATGGCCGGTAGTATACAGAGGCCAAGCGCAACGACCAGAGAGAGAGAGTAGCTCGGACACAGTACGAACACAGAGAATAATATAGACTAAATGAAAGTACTCGCGCTTCCAAAGGATGTATAATAGTCTGAACCATGGAAGCAAAGCGAGATAGAAAAGGGAAAAGAAACTACAACAATCATAGTCATACAAAACCTGACTACAGATGTCTTTGGCGATAGTGCAAAGCTAACAACTAGGCCAGGTGTAGCATATGCATTTGCGATATTAAATATAAAATTTAATTCTAAACCCCCTTTCTCACTTATAAAACCCCCGTAACATAACATAACATAACATGAGTGGCAAGAACAGGCCGTTTAGCCCAACTAGGCTCGCCAGTTTCTAAGTACTATAGGGAATCTATTACCTCAAATACTCACTGACTCAATGGTATCTAGTGCTAAATGAAACCTTTCTTGAAAATTCCGAAGGTTTTAGCCTCAACAGTATGGTCAACAATATGGTCTGGCATCTAAATGCCACATACCATGGACAGTTTTAACAAAATTAATTGCTGATGAATTAAGAAAAGCAGCTAGCTCACCAGGACATCCAAACTAATCCACGAGGTGTTTAGCAGAGTTCCTCGCAGGAAAAAAAAAATCTCTCTCACAGTTTCTCGACTCAATATCTTCGTTCCTCCGACAGCTTCACCAGCTATCCTCAAACCAGTGACGTGCAGTCGGTGGTTAGTTTGGTGAGGCAGAAACTCCCCTTTGCTTGATTAGCAATCAGACGATTAACTAGTTTAGTAAGACCATCCAGCAGAATGACGGGCCAGTTTAAGTTTCCGCTGCGCTATTACTCAGCACATCGAACCTGAAATGTTCAACAGCAGATTTGCGCGTACTTGCTTCCAGGAAGCTGAAGCAATGCCATCAACAAATATTAAAACAGTTTGATTTATGCAGAGGTCAATGCTTAATCAATAGGCTATACAAGTTATTCTCCTTTAAATATGAGCTTTTACACCCAAACAAAAAGCGGGCGTTAATTTTCAGTCGTCTTTCATTATCCAATTAACAAAATGTTTAAACGATATACAGAATTACTGAAAGCCAATCATTTTTCCTAATTGATTATTCAGATTTCTAACCTTGCAGTCTGGAATTGAAGCGTGAATTAATCTTTTTGTCATTATCTCCTCTATCTGTAGGCTATATGGCTTCCTATAGGCTTGGTCTTAATTGTTTTAATCGTCAATCAGGAAAAGTACATGGGAACAAGTTCACAAAATCCTGTGATAAAAGTTTGGGCCTCACCTCACCGCACGTCTCTGGCTTCCTGTAAGCAAGTACTCGCAAATCTGCAGTTGCGTGAGCATTTTAAGTTCGATGTAGCCTACTGAGAAATAACGCCACGGAAACTTAGACTGGCCCATCATTCTGCAAATAGTCTTACTAAACTAGTTAACCCCTTTGTGCAGAAGCCAACTCTGGCTTTTTAGGTGTTACCTGATTTAAGGCCTTATAATTCAAGATAGTAGCTTCACTGACAGAAAAACTTTGGCTCAACTGAGTCTAGAGACTTGAAGCATTTAGACTCCCATCGTATTTCAGTTTATTTTTATGATTTTGGTGGAGAAAAGGGGCTGCAAACATAAAAAATCTTCATGAGAATTCACCATTGAAATAGCAAAAAAAAATAATACTGACAAATGAAAAACTGCTGGGGCTTAAATCTATACATTTCTGGGATGATAAACTTCTTGACCACGAGTACAATTGAAGATTACATTCTAGATTAACCGCTTGCTATGAGCTAAATTAGACAGTTATCCAAGTGTCTCCCCAAAGTCTGAGATCCATCAAAATGGTTCACTGTCAAATCATACATTAATCATATATTTAACTCAAATTAACTTTTGGGGCATGAAATTCAGCATGAACTAATGATTTTCTGGTTGAGCTTAGCATGAATTTATCAATATCAGTGCAGTTGAACATCATTGGTCACCAGTAACCTCTCCAAACACGAAACATGCCTTTTCTCCATAATAAAGTTGACAATATTGTCCATTTTTCTTCGAAGTCCCCCAAGCATTAAATAAAGTGCTGAATAAACAGCTATAACATTCACGCTGCAATGAAAAGCTAACTGCTCTCACATCCAAGCTTATAACCTTACACCTTATAAGGGTAAAAACTCACTAACTCAGTGATATCTGAATTCTGAAATACACTTTATTTTAACGGAACAAGAATGTCATTTTCAGGAAAAATCAAATGACATATACCTCCATATTCAACAGAATGGTGTAATGAACGTACCGAGGGATCTACCGATGTGCGTGGGATGCAGGCATTTGGAGAAACGAAAACCTCGGCATTCGATGCCAAATTTTACAGCAAAAAGCCATTTTGAGTAACATGCAAACAGAGTAGAAGTATAACCTGTTTTCTTCACTGATGCCCTCCTCCAGAGACAGATGTATCGGGTAGAAGGAACCCTCCAGTACTGTTTCATTTGGAATAATTCCCATGAACCATACAACATTTATCTTGAAAATGAAACCGAACACTTCAGGCCGGTTTCGGGTGTCTTTGTTTCTTTGATATCGCATCATTTTCAGCTGCGCAACCTTGGCCAACATTCGAAGAATGCAACCGACCTTACTTTTACACGTAGCTTTGTATCCTAGTCTTATTGTCCGATCAATGTATTTCAGTTATTGAGGAAAGTTTTTAAACACACGGGAATTGGATAAGAAACGAGTCTATCAATACATCGTTACCGGGGAAGCTTCACGAGGGCGTGAACTATACCTGTAGAGTTACGCAGATGAATCTGACTATATAATTGAGTGACAGGCTATCGACACCAGTACTAGGGTAGATATAGGGGAGCGCTGAATTATTCAATGGAGGAATATACGCATTAATCCATGGGAGGGAACTACGCATATTTTGTGTGTGATGACTGTAATTGACAGTAGAATGTGAGAGAATCAATACAATGTCGGAGTTTTTGCTTCACAAAACGTATTTTTTTAACCACTAATTGAAATACTATTGGCTCACTGTAGCTAAAATGGTTGCTACAGAGTACAAGTTTTTTCCTGTCGCAAGTGATAATTTTTTAAAACTACTGGATCGATACTATGGGCAAGGATATTGCTCAGTTTGCATATCAGGCTCAGCTGAGAAGTTTAATTCATGCTACTCCGAAATAACAGGGATTGGAATCGCATTTCAGCTGTGCCTGCTTGTGAATATTCAATAGCTGATCCGGGGGTGCTATCTTGTGGTCGAGTACTGTAACTAAGTGCTTAAATTTGCATATCTATAGACGCGAGCGTCTACATCTGCAGAAAGGGGTTAATCATCCGATTGCTAATCAAGCAAGGTTCCTGCCTCAAACTAACCTCCACCTTATGTCACTGCCTCAAACTCTAAGTCAAAACTAGAAATTAGTCACAGAGCAAATTGCTATCTTACGTTCTTTTCTTAGTTTTGTTGCACTTTTTTCTCACAGACCTGCTTAAACTGTATGCTCTGTCATCTCAGGGATTTCTTTTTTTTCCCGCAGAGACCTTTTTTTTTTTTTATAAAAAAGAAAATGTCAGCACTCACATACCAAAACATAAATATTTATTATTACAGGACGGCAAAAAACAGACACTTTTCAGCCAAAGGCTTTCCTCAGCGTTTCTAATACAACTGAGAGTATAACCCTTAAAAAACCAGCCAGGGATCACCAAACACTCAATAGGCAGCTGATGACAATTAGGCCTACCACATCAATATACAAAGAAAAAGGAGAAAATCAAATACTTATATCAACCGAAAGACAAATAAAAATAGATTACATTAACAATGCAACCTGCTTTAAACAATAATCAATGCAGTGGCCTACGTCTATAAAAAGGTTCATAACTGTCATTAGCATACCTACTCACAAAAAACAAGACAAGGACAATTCCTCATTTAGGCCCCTAGAAAACTCAGTTTGTAAACGACATATCCAAAAGGCCTCCCTTTGAAGCAAAATCCTCTCTCTATCCCCTCCCCTCAACAACGGTCTCACTACTTCAATACCCATGAACCGTAATCTACAGACATTTTGACCAACCAAATTAAAATGCCTAGCAATAGGAAACCTCTCATCTTTATTTCTAATGTTACTCTTTTGTTCAAAGATTCTGATGCGGGATCAGAGAGACACCAAACGCGAGGTGGAAGGGAAAATGGAATTTATTAAAACAAAAGCAAAACAGGCACGAGGGCCAACAAAAAACTCGGCCCAAAGGGTTGCAAAAGACAAACTAATGTACGCTACACGGAGCTATAAACAAAAGAATACAAAAATGACAAAAAACAAAAGGCACTGGAAACTCCAGACAAGAAGACCAAGAAAAATAAATAACAAGGCTATATATATATACAAGACAAGAGCTATAATCACGAGACTTGACAAGAGGCTAGAACAAGACTTGAAACTTGACATGCAAGGGAACTTGAGACACTGTCTGCCAGCCAACTTCCACCGCATCCAGATAAAGGCTTGGAAATCAAAGACACATGAGGGGCAACACCTGGAGAAGCAGAAACAAGAGGCATGGCAAGATCATGACATGGACAGAGATTGGATGACAAGACTTGCTCATTAAGAGAATGAGCGTGCTCAGCTTACGTACCAATTAAGTATGCAGTTTGAAAGCAGCATGAATGTTCAGAACAGAAAAGCACAGCAAGATCTTGAAATAGCAAAGCAGGAATCATGACAATCAACTCCCTGTCTAAATTAGTAATATTAGTAATGTGCCTATCTAAGAAAAAACACCACCCAGTGAATGTTAGTAAATGTTTAGTACTTAAAAACAGTTAATTGTCAATTAAGCTTAGAGAGCCCCGAATCAGCACAGCACAGAAGGAAGAGGGAAATACCAAAGCCAACCCAGAGCTCTGAAATGTGCAACAACGAAGGCACGGGGCGGGACGCAGACAAGCGGTGGAGTGGCATGGCAGACCTGGCAAAAACAAAAACATGGACAAGGAACATGAATTATGAAATGAGTAATCCTAAACTAGAAACTGTTAAAACTGTGACTATGAAACATGAACTATGGAACTATGTACTATGAACTATGAAACTTGGAACATGAAACTGTTAAAACCATAAATGCTGTCCTGGCCAAAGGCCAGAACACAACAGATTCTCAATCTTCTCTTTTTGTCTTGCCCACATAACAAAACCCGCAAGGGCATTTCAATAAGTAGATTACATGTGTAGTTTTTACAAGTGATTCTACCCCAAATTTTTATACTACTTCCTGTATTAGAGTGTGAAAAACGGTCACCTCCGATCATGGCATTACAATTATCACAATTTAAACACGGAAAACTTCCTGGAGGAAGAGAGCTCAAAAAATGTGTGGACCGCACTCGTAGATCCGTCTTCGCAAGCTTCCTCACATTACTGGATCGTTTCGTCGCAAATATAGGAAAGTTAACAAATTCACGACCACCAACAGGTTCAATAGATAAAATATGCCAATGTTTCCGAACAATTTTCTTAATGAACTGCGAGACCGGAGAAAAAGTAGTGGACAAAACAAGATCCTGTTATGTAGGAGGAGAAGGATTAGGTGTTAAGACTATTACGATCTTTTCCCCGAACCTTGTGACAGCCATTCATCCAAAATTCTTTGGTTATAATTCTTTTCACGAAAGCAGACACACAATTCATTGGCCTGCCTCCCAAAATCTTCACCAGAACTACCAATTCTTTTCAATCTCAATAGTTGACTAAGGCAAACTTCATCTCAAACTATGGGGGTGATAACTTGAATAATGTAAGTAATTGTTCCTGTCCGTCTTTTTACGAAAAACTGTCTGTTGTAATAAGTCGCCTTTATTTACTCTTACATCCAGGTATGACACCGATTCTTTTCTCTCCTCCAACGTAAAATAGTCGGCATTCTAGAATTAAGATAACTTTGAAATGCTCCCAATTCCTCAGATGTACCAGAAAGTACAAAAAATAAATCATCAATATACCTGTATCTATACCAACACTTCACAAAAGAAAAATAAGAACTTTTTTTTTTTTAACACGACCTCTGGGGCCGCCCACTAACTTGCTGGAGATGTATACATGGCACAGCCGGGAAAGTAAAAGAAAATTAAATAAATGAAATAACATAAGAGATCTGTAACGACTGAAAATAACCTGGGTTACAGGTGGATGAAATGAGTTCTAATAATGAAAGGTAACGCTTCCTTTTACAGTATGGTAATAACATGGTAATTACCAGGTAAGTACCATGTAATAAGGAGTAGCTACTGTAAAATTACCATGTTATTACAGGGTAACTATATTACTAATTACCTAGTACTTTAAGAGTAATTACCAAGCCAATTCCAGGCAAATACCAAATAACTACCTGGTAATAAGTATTAATTACTGGGTAATTATAATGTAATTATACACTAACTGTTTCCTGTTTCCATGCTATTACCTGGTAATCTGTTTCCATGTTATTACCAGGTAATTATTCATTCGTTACCAAGTAAATAGAGAAATATCTACCTGAAAATTACATAATTATTAAAGTGCAACTGTGCTGTAAAAGGAAGGTGAGGTCTGTTTCCATGTTATTACCTGGTAATTACTCAGTATTTAGCTCGTAACTAGGAAACTATCACATTACCCCAGACACTTGGACCAAAAATGCCGCAAAACCGACCAGTGTCTATGATACAGTGTCTGTGAGTCTGATTCTACCCCTGAACGGCACACTGTATCTGTCAGGACATAAGAGTTCCCATATATAAATAACTATAAATAATAATTTCTAAGTAAACAGTCCCAGTCTTGGGAATTCACATCATCCTGTGTTTTCTGCAGACCGGTCTGGCCCATGTGGGTGCCTGCACTAGGTGGGTATTTTCACTTTTCAGAGATCAAAAAGTGGAATGCCCACCCAGTTCTTGCGGCCAGACCGGTCTGCAGAAAACACATGATGATGTGAATTCCCAAGACTGGGACTGTTCACTCAGTAATTATTATTTATAGTTATTTATCAAATAATTTATCACTGTTATTTTTATTTTATTTTTTGAAAGAGAAGTCTATTCTGATTTTTAAAAAAGTGCCTGACTGTGAAGAATTTGCACTGTTTTGGAAATTGTTTTATAAGAATTTGAAATCCATTGGATTAAAACGTTTATCTTTGGCAGCTCTCTTGTTTTTGCACATCTGTCACAGCGAGGTGTTTTGAGTGAGGAAGTGTAATAATAATGCATTCATCTTAATGTAATTTGATGGCTGGTGATGGTGGTTATTGATGGGAACTCTGATCTCCTGACAGATACAGTGTGCTGTTCAGGGGGAGAATCAGACTCACAGACTCTGTATCATTGACACTAGTCGGTTTTGCGGCATTTTTGGTCCAAGTGTCTGGGGTGATAGTTTCCTAGTTATGGGCAAAATACTGAGTAATTACCAAGTAATAACATGGAAACAGACCTCACTTCCTTTTACAGTACAGCTGCACTTTAATAATAATGTAATTTCCAGGTAGATATTTCTCTATTTACTTGGTAACGAATGAGTAATTACCTGGTAATAACATGGAAACAGATTACCAGGTAATAGCATGGAAACAGGAAACAGTTAGTGTATAATTACATTATAATTACTCAGTAATTAATACTTATTACCAGGTAGTTATTTGGTATTTGCCTGGAATTGGCTTGGTAATTACTCTTAAAGTACTAGGTAATTAGTAATATAGTTACCCTGTAATTACATGGTAATTTTACAGTAACTACTCCTTATTACATGGTACTTACCTGGTAATTACCATGTAAATACCATGTTATTACCATACTGTAAAAGGAGGCGTTACCTAATGAAATGCTAAAACAGGACTTTATTTACCTTGGGGATTTGTTGTAGAAAAGAGCATATAGTTCCCCTGCATGCTTAATCCTTCAGGTAACATCCACACAAAATGGTTTTTCAGTGGTTTGTAGGTGTTACCCAATCTACAATTTGGCACCAAGGCCTATGATTCCATGTTTGAGACTGCATTTTGTCTTGTGGGTGGCGGATAACAGACTTTTAATGGTCTGCACTGTCTTGATGAATATAAACTGCAGAAGCAGATGAAAGATATCAGGGCACTAAAATTCTTTCGAGAGGTTAGCAGATACATGAAAAGCAGGTGAAAGCATGTACTACATGTTACAGGTAATGCTGGATGTTCTGAGATATTTTTGCATTATTTATGTGTCGGACATGGTAATGCAGGGCATTGAGCCTCATGCAAGAAGCGATATAAGAACAAATGTTCTCTAATTTTTGTTCGTATCCCTGATTTTTTCATATTTTGTTCTTACCCATTGATTTCTGGGATTCACCAATGTTTTCTTATTTTTGCTGTTCTTTTAGGTAAGAGAAAATTTTACGAGTTGTCGAGAGCACTCTTATCCAGATCAGAGAAAACAGAAAACTGTCATCCCTGTCCACAAATTGCTTGTCCAATGCATGGAAACACACATTTTAAAACCTAAAAATTAAAAATTCATCATATAATCAAATTTTGATTGTTTTACATTTTTGAGATATTAAAATGATTTTATTCTCTATTTCTTGGGCTAAAGAGTTTGGCCAGTTGATCCTATTCGGACTAAGCCATAAAAACCCTTGGATACTCGCGTGCCTTCTGCTTCTTAATAGCTTACCTATTGCTGTTGGACGCTTTGGCCAAACAGGCCTTGTGCAGAGAATGCGTTTATAGATAACTGGCGAGCCTAGTTGGGTTGAATGGCCTGTTCTCCCCATTCATGTTATGTTATATTGCATGGATCTGTTTACTGAGGCAGATGAATGGCTACTCGTACCAAATGTGAAAGCAACCGTACTTGAGCAGGGAAGATTACTATTATGCGTTAGAGCTCTCTTGTTCTAACAAATGCAGCGGCGAAAGGATATCTCTTATTTAAACAAAGTAATTCAATCCTTGCTCGAAATGTAGGCAGATGAAAAATACAATCACAACTGGATACCACACGCAAAAACTCAGAGATTTATGGAATGATTTGTGAGTAGTTATATTTGCATGGTAATCACAGAATAATGGATCAGTGCTGTGACAAACTGAAGAAAATGTGGCCGCGATATTTCAAAGTACACGACGCGGTGTGAAAGTCTGGCAGCTGAAGTCATGAGATGGATACATTTTCATTGCATGAAGCAGTGAACAGCACAATCGGCCAAAAACGCGAGGACGAAAGAATTCAGTATGTAACGTCCGCCTATATCGAATGTAATCAGTACATTTTCAGCTTACCTTGATATTTGGGTACCCAGAGAAAGCTTTCGATGTGTAAAAACATAAAGCACCGGGCGCGTATCTGCAGCATAGCGGGAGCAACGCTGTTTGGCTTCGTCTTGCAGGCGACTGTGTACGGGCAATCATTGCTAGACTCTGCTGGGCACGTATCTACAGCATAGCGTGAGCAACGCAACTATAATATAGACATACAGGGGGAATCCCCCGGTATCCCCCTTTCCTGGGGATTACCCCTTTTGAACCCAAGCCAATTTATCCACAGGAGTCCCGAATCCCAAAAAACAAATACCAGGCCGCAAGAGAAAGTAGCATGTAATCTGCAGCATAACTTGAGCGATGCTATTATGCTCTGTCTTGCAGGCGACTTCAGTGCAGCATATTCCCCTTAATAGTTACTTACTTTTAGTTACGATAAAAACATCGGTCGCGTGACAGCCACCTTGGTGTCTATGAAAACACCATGGCAAAGTGATGACATTATAGAGGTGCATGTGATGAAATCATAATGCTGTACGAAGTTACATAAAATAGAACCCATGGATCCCCACGGGCAGAGTGCTAGTTCAATATTAATATTCTAAACCTACCTCTCAATAATAAAACTCCCCGAAATATATTGGTGCCTCCTTTTAAGATCTTTCCCCATTTAAAACCACCAAGGAGCATACTGCAACGCGCTGTATAGGACTTTTGGCATGTATGCAACTGTACTTGGGTATGGTATGATATTACTAGTGTGAAAGCTGACCAGCAGGGGGAGAGGGGAGGGGGGACAATTGTACTGTGGCATGGTACAGAACAATCATACCTCATATGAAAGCACCCTAGATTGCCATGAGCAGCCTGCCCTTATATGGTGTTTAGTGGATGGCATATATGCTAATTTAAAACAACCGGTCACAAGCTTCCAATTTATGATAGTGGGGTTCAACATTCAGCACACAAGGGTAAGAGCAGATTTGGACGGTTAGAGCACTCGGTGCATCTGGAGTTTACTTCTCTTATTTTGTCTCTTAGCAAAAAAAATGAGAAAATATAAGAAAAATTTTCATAGAATGTTGCTGCATGAGGCCCATTGTGTAGTTTGTTGCAGTCAGATTATGAAACAAGTCATTTCATTAAATAGTTAGCGCCAAATTTCAGTCATTTCACTAAATGACTGAAAATAGCCAGTCATTTCACGAAATGCCTAGTTTCACAATGATTGTAACATGTACACCATTATTTCATCAAATTGCACATCATCCTTTACCATTTCTTGACGTGCTGCTAAAAAAACCATAGAAAGAACACACAGGCTGTAATACCAACTGGGATTTGAAAAAAAAAAGAAAAAAACTTGAATCACTACTGCAGTTCTGTAATGGGTGTGAAACTCAGTATTTTTCAAAAGAGAAATAGTGATAGATTCAATCGGGGACCATCTAAACTTTATCATGCAAAAGAATGGAAGCATCCTTTTGCTAATTTTTTTCAAGCAAACAGAAATTATTGATAAATTCATGCTAAACTCAACCAGAAAATCATTAGTTCATATTAAATTTCATGCCTCAAAACTTTATTTGTATTAAATACATGATTATTTTATGATTTGACAGTGTACCATTTTGAGGGATCTCAGACTTTGGGGAGCCACTTGGATAGCTGTATAATTTGGCTAATTGCATTCTAGATTACATACATGCTATGTTGAAGAGGAATTCTACTTGTGGTCAAGGAGTTTATGATCCAAGAAATGTACAGATTTCAGCCCCAGCAGTTTTTCAATTCTCAGTATTATTTTTTTGCAATTTCCATGGTGAATTCTCATGAAGAATTTTTATGTTTGCAGCCCATTTTCTTTACCAAAATCATGAAAATTAACTGAAATACAATGTAATTCTAAATGCTGTAAGTGTCTTTTTTGAGTTGAGCCACACCTTTTCTCTTTATGAAGTTTAATCTTGAATTATAAAGCATTAAATTGGGTAACCCATAAATAGCAAAATTTGGCTTCTGCGCAAAGGGGTTAACTGCATTATCTGGGTTGTTATGGCCCTAATTGGTTATGACATAAGACAGTAAGGGATGACAGACAAAATTTCAAAACTCAAACAGATTTTTATTAATCAAAGATTAACACTTACCTACAATCTACTCTACTGACCAAGATTGATATATACAAGAAAAAAAAATATTTACAGTCCCTTGAGATGGGGTCGCTTGGTGATGTTCCAGGTGAGGAAAATGCTCCAACACAGGCAAAAATCCACAAAAAAAAACTTCACAGGTCTTGAACAGAGTAACAGGTCTGGTCAAATGTATCCTTCTCCTTGCGATTTCTCCTACTACTTTACTCTCTCAATTTTCCTCATTATATACTCTTTTGCAGACCCCTCCCACCTTTTAGACATTTTTTTTTTCTCCGGGACTTTGCCTCTCAGACATGCCCAGGACATGCCCAAACCTAGCTCCAGTCTGGGCTTAACAAAAAAAAAGTCAATACTGCCATCTAGTGGCTTCTTTTCACATTACAGGGTATATTAGTCGGTCTATGATAAATTCAATTTAGCGCGATTCCAGGTGTACAAACATGTTTACATGCATTTTAGAAGTCTGGTTTTAGTCGCGCTAGCACAATGATTTGATTTTCTCTAATGTCATGTAAACGCACTGACGGACAAAGGTTAGATACTTGTATCTAATATCTCTATACAAAATGTTATAACTTTTAGACAAATGAGAACAAATCCTTTATCACGCAATCTAATTGTACTAAATATCGTTCTTGGACGCAAAAGAATTAACCCTTAAATGCCCAACTATAGTAAAAGGTTAAAGAATAATCGGTATATTTTGTTATATGTCCTGAGGACGGGCTAATAACAACCCAATAGCAATTTTTAATTTTTGGGGACCTTTGACCTCATTTTAGTTTTGTGACATATGTTACAATGGGCATTATGGGGACCTTATTGCTAAAATGACTTGAATGATAAAGCAGTTGACAAATAGCTGAAGTATTAGGCATAGCTTATTTTTTATTAGCTTACCTGTTTGTGTACTTTATCCAGTGATGAATAGGTGCTGATCTATCGTGCGGATTCCTCTATGGGGGCAACCATATTGGAAAGGTTAGCTGGTGCTGCCAGTGTAGTGTCAGTTCCACTTTTATGCATCAGATGGCAGCATTGATGGTCTAAATATGTCACTATGGGCATTAGGTTGCAAAATTAACGTGGGGGCAGTGGTTTTGACTACCCCTAAAATCGTGTGACAAATTTGTCACAGGGGGCATATAAGGGTTAATGTCTGCAATGGGTGACTCAGGGAGGCGTTTTCCAACGTTGTCGCTCGGTGGCAGCAAAATCATATGATATGGTCTGGTTGCCAGCCGTCCGTTAAACGAGAGTAGTAAATTTAATTTATTCTAAGCCTTCAGCGAGGGTGAGAGTAGTAATTTTCGTTTATTCCAAGCCTTCAGTGAGTTATAAATGAGAATTACAACTCAAGTTTCATGAATTTGATATCTTGGGCACACAAATTTGAGAATCCTATTCATCCTATGAAAGTCAGAATTATATAATTTGGGAAATTAAAAAAGCGTTAGTTTCAAGTTGGTGATCGATTCTATTAGCCACCAGGAACTGTTCTCTTTTTCATTTTTTGCATTTTTCCATGTGCTCTGAACACCCATAAATGTATGGCAAATGTAAAAGTAAATGTTACTTTTTTTCCTAGGAAAAGAGGGAACGGGTTCTTAGGCTACGCTTTATGGCAGGTTTCCAAATCCATCAATCCATCCTCCTGCATTAGTGCATAGTGATCTTAAATGAACTGGGGGTCAATTTAGAACATGCTTAAAATGTTTCAGTAACATAATGTTATGAGGAAATTTTAAATGACAGATAAAATTGTACTAACTTCAATACACTGCCTGGCCAAAATAAAGTCGCTCAATCAGATATTTAGTTGGAAGCCCTGTAGCTTTGATTACAGTGCATATTCGTCTTGTCATTGTTTTGACAACTACATGCAATGCCAGAACACTTATTTTCGATCAGAAATGCCGTAATATTTGGCCAAGATCTTGTCTTCTCGACATAATGGTTGAACCACTCGGTGGTCTTTCTTGAGCACATCTCAATAACTTTTGATGTGTTTAAGGTCAGGACTTTGTGGTGGCAAATTTGTTTGTGAAAATGATTCCTCATACTTGTGTTTGGCATTAAAGGTTTTCTTTGCTAAATACAGGCCAATAACTTGCCCGTTCTGGAATACTGTGACATCTTTTCCGCCATCAGGGGATGTGTCTTCCGAAACGATGTTTTAAGAAATGAGAAGCGACGCGCTTCAGCAGTCAGGGTTAAAATGATTATTGCCAGCTGAAACATATTAATAACTGCAGTAATGATCCAATAATAGAATTTGTTCATGAATTTCCAAGCGGTGACTTTTTTTTTTTTTTTGGCCGTGCAGTGTATGTTTCACTGATGAATTCAAACTCTTCAAAATGATCGCACAGATGTAGATGAAATGGTTATTGGTTATATAGAATATGGATGGCTAAAGTCCTATAGCTGTTTCCAGGAGTTGTATCAATTAAATCAAACAAACTTCTCAGCCAAGCCTGATGTGCGAAGTGCCTAATATAGAGTACTGTGCAAAAGTCTTAAGGATATTTAAAGCAATGTTGTCAAGCAAATATGCTTGCAAAAATAATTAAATTAGAGGTTTCCAATGACTGAGAAATGTACAATACAGCGCTGTAGGCTGTAAAAAACTAAATCATACAATACAGCGCTGTAGGCTGTTAAAAACTAAATGAAATAGATATCAAATAAATAAGTATAAATACCCTTTGCTTAAAAATTTGGGACACTGTTCTGTTGTGTTACAGTTTTATCAGATGATTGGCTTTTTGCTTGTTCCAAGTAGAGTGGAAAACCGTTCTGCAGGCTGTCCGTCCGTCCGTCCGTCCGTCCGTACAGACACATAAAATTGAGGCGGCGGGGGATATTGCCATGACAGTGGCAAACACTTGTTTAAATTAGCATTTGCAATTTCAAATTAACTTTTTATCCTCAGCAACATCAATGAGGAAAACAAAAAGTCGACATCTACAGCCAGATTTTTTTTTTTTTTTTAAATGCAGGGTGCCTAAGACATTTGCACAGCACTGTACTTGCCCATAGTATCTATCCAGTGTGGCCACTGGACTAACAGACCCCAGTGGACCACTGTCCATATTACACCCCCCTCCACTTATTGTCCTCCTGCAGCAGCACCATGGACAGCGCATGTTGGAAGGGATTCTGTTCAGCACCCCTGGCTGCCGCTCTAAGCTGGACAGCCCTCACCAGTTGCGGCCAGGCGCATTCTGCACAAGGCCACACGCCTGATCCCCTAGACAAGAACACAATATAAAGCCGGCACTACAACAGACAGGGACAGGTTGCCTGAGAATGCATTTCACGAGTACGTTACTAACCACCGTTCTCTTTCTTTTTCTTTTCCCTATCTGAGTCCGAAGGCAAAGAGACTGGGGATTCTGAGTTTAGGCTCCCACCAGAAAGCCTCGCTCTGGCTAGTACTCTACCATGTGACAGTGGCTAATGCCTTTAAGGGCCTTGAGGCTCACTAAGTCTACTGCCTGTTGGATTATTTCTGTAAATAAAATTTCTGAATCAGTAGGCTGGATTCTCGCCAAACTGTTGCACTGTCTGCGCCTGCTTTTCTGGTGGTGTGCCACACCAGCATGAAAAAAAAAGATCTTTTGTGACAGAGAAAAATGGTTGCAACCACTACACCAATGGGCCAAAGGTATTCCAATCAAGTAGTGAAAAAAATCAGTTCTCTGAGGCAAAATTCTACATGGTATTGATACTATGTTATTGCACTATCAATTGAAGTCAACATTTGTGATTCCCGACCATTATTTACGCATAGATTTGTCTCTTGAAGAATTCAGTTGTCATCTAAAACCTCTTACGATCTCTCACTGAAATGTCGTCACTTAAATGTGTGCTTAGGCTTATCTGCATTCACACACGTGAAACTTTCCCTGTAATTATATATTGATTGACATGCTTTATCCAATTCCAGACAGTGCAAACTTTCCACAGTAATTGAAAGACATTGATTGGACCCTCAGTAAAGTATTTAAACCCTTGCGTAACAGCAAGTTGGGTTGTAGTCTATTCATGTTGTGCATGGTTGCGCATCTGAAAATGAAGTGATTGCATTGAAAAAAGACCTCCAGAACCTACTCTTGAGTGCTCAGGTTACATTTTATGAGATCAACTGTTTTTGTATGGAGTACCTCTGTCTTACTTATAGCCAGCTAGCTAGCTATTTCTTATTTTCGGTTTACCACCGTGATCTTAGAGCTAGTTTGCCAGGTTGGTTAACGAGTAACCTTCCGCCTTTGCTAATAATACTGCATGTGGTGGCATTTTGTTCAATGCAGCGGTCTGTTTTAGAATTTATACCGCATTCAATGAAACTGAATGCCTTGGATTTTCACTCGTTTAAAATGCAAACAACATGAAGACTTCAGTCAATCCCCTGCTACATTTGTTGCTCCAACTCTGTACAATCTAAGATAACATATTGCTTGCTTTTCCCTGATGGTGGACTGTCTATTTTGTTAAAATAAGATATATTTCAGACATTAATGTGCTAGTGAGTTATACTTGCTCCTTAAAGCGTGTGAAATGCGTTTATACAAGCTCGCGTTTTGCTTTGGTGGTGGAAGGAAAAAGCAACCTGTCCGTTGCAGGAGTCTGCCGTAGAAAAAGCAGTGGCTGTTGGGGCTCTGAAGAACAATGGACAAAATTATAAACTTTATCGTGGAGAATAAGCATGGTTTTTTTTTTTTTTTTTTTAATTAAAAAATTTGGCATCTTCAATCCCACCTGAGTCTGGAATGCCCAATTGGTGAACTATGGACAAGTCTTGCTCGTATGCGACCCCTTGCTGCCAACTCAGGAGGGCGTAGACAGTTTGCGGCTCTCCTCCGAAGTAAGCGCCTGTCAGCCAACGCTTCTTATATACTCATTGGTTGAATCTTTGCAAGTTCAGAACAAGGGCGGAGGATACCTGGACATGAACAGACTTAGAATCTTCCTGATGAGCGCCCGTCTGGCCAACAGGAGGCGCTTGAGCAACGAACAAGGCAACTATTATATTCCCTTCCCGGCAGTCCCTTCCCAATTTGCAACCCTGTAGCGCTATAGCCAATTGTGCGCTACTCTGAAAAGGCTGCCGACCGGTACAAAGCGGGGCTCGAACCTGCGACGCGATAGTCACTTCTGCTTTGCAACGCGATGCTTTACCGAGTGAGCTATCTGGCAGCCAACTCCCAGCCATTTTTTATTTCTCAGTATTTTTTTTATAATTTCACTGCTGAATTTTAATGAAGATTTTGTTGTGTCTGTGGCCCTTACTCTGAACAAAAATAATGAAAATAAATTTAAATACAATCTAATTATAAATGCTGCAAGTATCTTGTCTCATTTAAGCAGTTTCCTACCTCTCTGTTAAGCTCAAATCTTGAATTTTAAAGCCTTAAATCAGGTAACACATAAATTAAGGGGTTAAAATGGCACTATGTTTTGATGGTTTCCACAGCATCCCTTAGTGACTGGTATTACTTCGCTTAGCTGCCACCACCCATTTTCTCCTTGGGTCTTATTTCATGTGAAAAGAGTGTCCTTCTTTATTTTGACAACCAGGTATGCATCACTAGGTATTTAGCATTTTCTCCAGCTCAAAACAGCTCAGTAGCCACTAAAAAAAGCTAAAGGAAAGGGTGCCAAGGATGCACTCTCCCTGTTTTGTTAACTTCTGCTTTTCTGTGTACCTTGTATGCTCATTCTGCCACCCTACAGGCTACTGCAGAGCTGATTTTATATGAGTCCTCTATTCTCCAACAGTAATTCTTAGAGTTCTTTTCCTCTTCTACCATCCACATAACTGTGCATACAATGTAAGCACACGTCACTGTCCTGGCAGATTTCTTTTTTTTTTTATCATATGCCTTGAACTTCTTGATTAACACCGCCCAGATAGTCACAGTTGTCATTTTACACTTCATAGCTATTTTCTTAAAGCCATTTTCCCCATGTCTGAGGCTCAACAACTTTTGGTCACACATCTCTGCTGTATTCATTCGTTGTAACCATAGTCGTGGATGACAGAGGGAGAATGGTATGTGTATCAGCTTATATTTATTCCCAAGGAAAACGGAAGGCCATTTGGTTGCCCTTATTATTCTGGAGAAATAAAAACATGAATTGGGAATTTACTTCTATTAGGTTTTTGTCATGGGTAGTGGAAGATTTCTAATTTCGTCCAGCTGGTGTCAGTGTCGCGCTCTGGGTTGCACACCGGGGTCGGATTTTGCCCAACCTAATCTTCCTATAAAAGCCAGTTCCGCCTTCCTAATCCTGCTTGAGTGTTTCACTTGAGCTGGTAAGGTACAGACTGGTTTTTGTCTGAGGTGACTGTTTGCTACATCCTGTAGCTTCTCGTTCCTGCATGTAGTGGTTTGTATATCCATGTGAGCATAAAATTGCCGTGGAGTTAGGTCTTTGCTTATTTCTCGCTCTGTAGTAGGTTCCCTTCTTGGGGGCTGAATGTTAGGAGCTCCTGTCCTCTGGCCGTCTCGGCTTCTCGCCCAGATTACCCGATTATTGTGGGACCGGGAGATTCTTATCGTTTTGCTGATTCCCCGCGCCCACGGCTCCCGTCTCTCTTTCGGAGCACAGTGTTAAGTTTGAATAGGTAGCAGCGCAAACGTCAGAGACCTTTTAGACACGTTTCCCTTTGAAAGGCGATGAAGAGGGTACAGGTTTCCTTCCCTCGGTCCAACCCCCCTCAGGAGGCATTAAACACAAGTACCCAAGCACCACACGCCAAACAGTTTAAAGCAGACATGAAACACCAGAAGCAGTTAACATATTTTACAAGTTGGGTTCCCACTCTAAAAATTAATTGCAGTTTCAACACTGTCAGTGAACCTGGATTAAAATAAAAAGCAATCTAAATTACATTTTTCAAATCAGTGTGGCGCCATCTTGTGGCGCATAGAATATGACGTCACGAGGTTGGTTGGCTCGGAACTCCTTTATTAGCTTGCATTGGAGAAACTTATGACAGCACTGACTCGATGGAGAATAAGGAACCTCAAACTAAAAAAACGATGCAAGGGGGTCACTTTTGCACCGCCCCTGGATGCAGCAACGAATTTTATACGGCTAAAAATCAAGGAAAGATTGTCCACTTTCATGCTTTGCCTCTTCTGAGGCAAGTGGTTCTTCGTCGTTGGCTAGCTGCACTGAAACGAGAGAATCCTCCAGTTAGCCGTGAAGCTAGGGTTTGTAGTGAGCATTTTGTTGAAGAGGACTATGTGGAGGAGAGGTTTTTTGAGTCCAGCAACCTGGTGGTTCGATGATCCAACAAACTCAAGTCCGAAGCTGCTCCCTGTGTGTTCGACTTTTCCTCTTATGAGGTCGGGTGTACAGACTGTCCGACCCAGTCAACTAAAAAAAAAAAAAAGTAGCTGTGCTCCGTAATGAAAGGGCGCAACGGCGCGCCCATCTGGCCCAGCAGAGAGAGGTACGACCTGCAAGGTTGAGATGACCAGAAAATAAAATCTGCACTATCTTCGAGAATATAAACGTCTTTATAACAACAGGGCTGTGGTACTGTTTTCCAGTCAAAGCTCAGCAATCTAGTCGTTAATAACCTAGCAACAGAACAATCTCATCACATCCGTATCCGTTCATCATGATATGTGCACCCCCCTACAACTATAAACAAGTTCAACAGCTCAGCTTTCTTACCTTGGCAGCACAGAGACTAATATTCACCGGCATCTCTGTAGAAATCAAACATTTTCTTCACCTTACAGTCTCCGTCCATTTTCATTTGGGCTTTTCCCCCTCAAGTTGGAATTCGAGCTCCGTTCAAATAATGTGGTTAAATTTAAGAAAAGATAAAAAAAATCACAGCTACCGTATTTCACCAATTCATCGCCCGGGCGTTTAATATGCAAAATCGACTTGGACCCCGGGCGTTTAAAAGAACCAGGCGGCTATTCGCTGCAGGCCTTTATTTATTTTTGCACCTGGTCATTATCGTAATGACAGCTACTGTCCAACATATTTTCAGTCTGTCGATTTAAGATTACGATACACCCTTTTGCTCTAACGTTAGATAGCGCTCTTATTTTGACAGAAATACCCATCAGCTCGAATAAGGTGCACTACACCTCACTTATATTTCATTACTGTTAACAGTTTGCTGTCAATAACACAAGCTGTGCATGATTCATACAAACTATAGTGATAAGTGTTAAAGTCTGGCAGTGATATTGCACAAAGAAAAATAAAATTCAGCATCATGAGTGCAAAAGGTTTTCACAATATCCACAACACCTTCATTTGTAAAAACTTTTATTATTCCAAAATATTTATATAAAACTATACGGATTCACTGTGGTCCATGAGGAAGGAAAGCAGTCAGGGCTTGTCCGGGGAACATTCCTGTGAAAAGAAAATTGTATTAATATGAGTCCATCCTTTCTCTGAAACTACCTGGCAAGGTGCAACTCACTATAGAGCCCATCTCAGCCTGCTACAGCTAGCTAACAAATTGACGATATCATAAGCAAGCTAACTAGCCGGACTATTGAAAGTCAACTTCTTTACTTTATGCACTAAATTCCATACTGATTAAGGGGTCTATTCTCCCATCAGCGCGTAAGTCTTTTTTCACGCGCTTCGAGTTAAGCGCTTTTGAGTTACGCGTATTCTCCCCTACTCGCTTCGATCACGCCCACAGCACTTAACTTCAGAATGTAGGCGGCCTTATGACAGAGGTGTGACTGATCCAAAAGAGAGGCGGACTCTGTACAAAGCTCATTGATTATGGCTATCAGGAAAACATGGAAAAAGCATTTTCTGATTAACCATGAAAACGCATTTGTGGTCCATGGAAAACGCAAACCAGACTTTAAATTTGAATATCGTCGGCCTGCTGATAAAACCTCGTATCTCCAAACAGATAAGAAACGAAAACTCGTATGTCCACTATTCTTACATGCAAAATTAAACATTTTTATTTCAAACTATATTTATCCATTTATATTATGATGATTATTATTATTATTTTATTTTATATTTATTTTTTATTTTCCTGTGAAGTTTGTCATTGTGAAGATACAAGGTTTTATATGCCGCTGTAATAGTAGGCCGGACCAATTACAAGACGTAATTCAGACATCTCTTTATTTATCCCCCGCCGCGCGAGTAGCACGAAGCGGGGGATATAGCTTTGGGCTCCATCCGTATGGGCACATAAAATTGCGGCGGCGGGGGATATGTTAGTGACAAACACTTGTTATTTCTTACTCTAGCCACCATGGCATTAAAGCTAGCATACAAACAAATTGCCGTGATAATGAAATAATAAATAAAGAATTTAGCGCTTCTCAGTCAGCGCAATCAGATCATTGAAAATGTGCCCCTCCTACACCAGCCTGTTTGTTCCGTGGAAGACAGGGAAGAAGACAAAGGGAACATTCTAGTCACACAAAGACAATCAAAGACAGTTTATATGATCTAATTAGAAATTGCGCACTTTAAAACTACTCCGATGTAAGGTTTGCAACTAAAGGACATGGAAACGCTTTAACAAGGATTCTTACCCCGCACGCGGTCATCTCCCCACCCCGAAACCGCCTCAGTAAAGACGGAATTCCATATCCATAGCCTATCATCCTATTTGATTTGAGCGACACATTCACTTGAACTTGTGCCTAATACTTTATTATAATCAATTATCCCATTTATTGATAATGATTCTTCCCATGTCGGCTATTCTTTAAAGGCTAAAATTGATTAACAAATGGATAGTGCTTTGGTATTTGCCAGGGTCAATCTAGAGTAGCCTATTTAATAATATCTTTATTCACACATTAAATTACACAGTATTACCAATGGTAAAAAATTACTAGGACTCGAGTTAGTTAATACAGATATCCTCAATTAGAAAATCAATCCCCTCACTCGTGAGAATATCACAACTTTTTAGATTATCGCGAACATACAGGGCAGTCGCATTTGTTAATAGAACATGGAAGACAATGATGGCGACGTCGAGCCAAAGCCGAAAACCAAATTTCACAGATGTTGGTGTTGTATGGCAAGCAAGCAATGAAGGCTTATCCGAGGAATTAAGCTGCGAATCGTTCTGGATGTGGCTTCGGTGGGGAGATGTAAGCGCAGTATCCCCGATTTAAAGCATAAATGGAGAGATCTGCGGGGCGCTGTAAAAGCCAGGTTCTCTGCACACCGGAGAAGTGTACACGCAACAGGTGGTGGGCAACCATCATGCCCTGTGCATTTCACTGCACAGGAGGAGGGGATGGCATCCACTCTTTCTGCAGTGGAAGTTCATGGAGAAGAACTTGAAGCACCAACGAACTGCGTCAGACACCTTGACACAGACCCCTGTGATGTGAATGACATCACCAGCCACTCTCTGGAACAACCCAAATGCCAGGAGCGACAGCGCAGTTCTGACGTTGATGACCACGGGTATGTTTTGTGGATAATTGCGGCGGCTGGATAGCTGTTCATCCAGAAGTCGGCAAAGATAGATGATTGCCTCATGCACGGTCCAGGCGAAAGCTCTGGATGCCCTCGATGTTTGTTTGTCCCAGGATGTCCAAACGAAGCCGATATATGCGTGTTCGTCTTCGAGCTCGGCGCGCTCCTCTTACTCTATCCCAATCACGCAAGAGTGCAAGCAAATGCAGGACTGGCATTTTGGCTTTAGATTTTGAGAGCATGGTAGAATGATGGTCTTATGTATACTCGTATTAATTAATTGTTTTGCGTTTGTAATTTAACTGATTGGAGAAGAGGCTGATGCGTAATATCATGTGATGATTTAGTTTGAGAAATGTAGTTTAGAAATAAGGAAGAACAATCGAATATTAAATGTCTCAACCTTTACCATGTTAAATAAAATAAAAGTAATGTTAAAATTCGGCCTATAACCGACATCAAACGCAATATTCAATTTCGCCTAATGTTGGCGCTTGACCTTAATACAGCCCTCAAAAGGGCTTAACAGAAAAAGCGCGTAAGCCAGGGGGAGAATACGCGTAAGTGTTATTTGCCTGAGAAATGCCCGGAAACGCCCCGATTTTGGCCTTGCTCCGCCCCAAGCGCGTAAGTGCCTTCAAGGCGCGTAATGCATAGACTTAAGTCGAGGGGAGAATACGCATAGGCTGAAAAGCGCGTAGCTACGCGCTTTTTTCGACTTAATTGCATGGGAGAATAGACCCCTAAGCAAAAGTAGACTTTTTCATCCATACCGACGTTTCAAACGTTAGTCTGCCTCGTTTTAGTCTACATGCTAAGCAGCTATCGTTAGGAAAGGCTAAAATACCTGCTGTTGATAGGCCGCTCCAGAGTGTCCGCACGGACTTCACGGAGGGAGAGCATGGAAATTTCCGATACCTCCCTCTCACAGCAGAGCATCTGGTAGGTGCGGGACAGGGTTATGCACTGCATATCCCCGAGCAAGTGATCCACGTTCACCTCCCGACAGCAGATGGACTCGCTTGCGGTCGGCATTTCAGTGCAGTGACCACACAGACACCAGGTTGTGTTACCCACCCTCTCCACACCAGAAGGAACCGACGGCTGCTCCTCATATGAATTATTGTCCATCCTTTCTCTCCTCCTCACTGGCTCGAAGGCATAAGCCATTGGGTTTCTTTGGATCCCCTCAAAATACCGCTCAGCCTCCTCTTCTGACATGTTTAACTCGGTGAAACGTACGCCTGTGCCTATCTCGAATCCCCAACCAACCAACCTCGTGACGTCACCAGAGGTGCGACAGCAATATGGCGGCGAGCCAGAACGAAAGCTTTCATCAGTACCAAACATAAATCTATTTTATTTTAACGTGTAATCGTTTTTTTTGTCAAATTTTTTCTCAAAGTTCCAACACACTTAAATCTGTACAAAACTCGCAAAAACTGGGCTGTTTCATGTCCGCTTTAAGGCAGTAAGGCCCGTGTTCAGACGGAAGACTTTGAGTTTGAATATTTTTTGAGTTTCTTTTTGTGACGTTCTGACTACTCAGTCGTTCGACCTGTTTTATAAAGGGTGGTTTCTTAATTTATTTATTCATTTCTTGCCAGAACGTCTTTGTAGTTATTCCTCGCGTGTGAGGGAGTAACTTGCAGTCCCCCATTCGATCGCTCCTGGTCCTCTCAAACTCGCCTCCCTCACAGGACACTCAAGCCCACATGGAGAGACCTGCGATCGCAACAGCCATAGATATTGATCCCAATCCTTATGAAATGGCATTGACTGCGCAGCAGGCCGCTCTTGCGGAACAGGGTTGGAGATTGCAGTTACTGCAGGCTCAACAAGTAACTATCGCAAACCAACAGATTGCTATTTTTAATAAACAGGAGGAAATTACAGCACAGCTAAGCCGACAGCAGGAAGCACTAGGAGATCTCACCGAGAGCTTTCGCCAGCTGGCCGGCGAACGAACCGTTCAAGTTACACAAGCACAAACCCCATATGTATTACCCTCATCTCATCTGGCATGCCCCAGGTGCGTGAGCCTAAACTACAACTACCCCTACGATACGGCGGTGAGGCCGGTAGGTGTAGAGGTTTTCTTTCGCAGTGCTTGATTTTTTTTTAATCGCAGCCGTCTCGTTTTACCACGGAGGAATCAAGAATAGCTTTTATTTTATCTCTCCTGACTGGGTCTGCATTGGAGTGGGCGGACCCACTGATTCCAGCGCAGGCGCCTATTATGAATAATTTGCAGGAGTTGATGAAGGAGATGGCATTAGTGTTCGATCATGACGTAACAGGCAGAGAAGCCGCCACCCGGCTTACCAGAATAAAACAAGGAGGCCAGAGTGCGGCCAAATTTTCGGCAGGGTTCAGAGCTCTTGCCGGGGAGACTGGATGGGGGGAGGAACCCCTTATGACCTTATTGACTAACGCACTCTCCGAACCCGTAAGAGACGCGCTCGCTACTGTGGAGCCACCCGCCACTTTGAATTCGCTGATCTCCACGGCTATACGAATCGATAATCGCGTGCACGAACGTGAGAGAGAGCGAGGAGAGAGAAAACATGGACTCTCCGCATCGGTGCTACGATCAGGCAAGCAGGCGTGGACGGACCCATTACCTCCCGAGTTTGGGAGGGAGGGGCCTATGCAGCTCGGCGTTTCGGCGTTCTCTAGGCCCTTTGGAAGGGGTAAACCTGGGGTAGTTTGCTGTTTCTATTGCAAGCAGTTGGGGCATATTATTAGGAACTGCCCAAAAAGGAGAGTAAAAGATAAGTCTCACTAGTGGAGCGGAAGCCATTGGTGAGACAAGATCAGGAGTACGGCTTCTGCACTTTTGTTTCCGTAAAGTTATCTTGGGGGGAAACTTGTGTTCAGGCCCATGCATTTTTAGACTCCGGCGCAGTAGAGTTTTATAGACGCCAAGGGGGCAAACGACCTGCTATTGCCTACTCGCGCGTTGGCACGCCCCCAAGCGGTCACGGCCATAGACGGCCGCGGGGTAGTGAAATATTTTGTCGATCTTAGTATGTATATTTCATTAGGAAGGCACTCAGAGCGCATCCGCCTCCTTTTAGTGGACTCACCAGCCTATCCGCTGGTGCTGGGCCATTCTTGGCTCGTGAGACACAAGCCACATATAGACTGGGGCAACAGGAATAACGCCGTTATGCAATGAGGCCGTCAGTGTGGCTCCCATTGCCACCAGAATAACGCCATTTCCGCTAAGGATCCCGACCCGTGTTGCGGTCTTGATGATGAGGAGGAGGCGGGGCTATTTTGCATACCTAGCACCGTTCCGTCTAACACTGGACGTTCCGAGGAGAGCCTGTCTTGAGACCCGGCTTTCGATTGGGACCCGCCGGTGGATGAGTCCTATGATAGCGAATGCCTTTGGCCCAAGACTGATGAATTGTCTGGGTCTGAGATCGAGGGGGATAAATGAGTTGTGGGGGCTGTTTCTTTCCCACTTCCTCCTAACGTTCCGGAGGTTTATCAGTCTCTTGCGGAGGTGTTTAGTAAGCAGAGGGCCGCAACGTTGCCACCTCATAGGGCTTATGATTGCGCTATTAAACTCTACCCGGGGACGGTTCCTCCTCGGGGGTCCCTCTACTCGCTGTCAGTGCCCGAAAGTGAGGCTATGAAAAAATATATTAAGGAGGCTCTGGCCAATGGCTTTATTAGACCATCCACCTCACCCGCAGGGGCCGGATTCTTTTTTGTGGAGAAGAAGGATGGAGGGCTGAGACCCCGTATAGAATACCGAGGGCTGAATAAAATCACAATAAAGAGTCGGTATCCTCTCCCGTTAATGAATTCCACCTTCAAACGTCTCCAATCCGCATCAGTTTTTACTAAACTCGATCTCCGGAATGCATACAACCTGGTTCGAATAAGAAGTGGGGACGAGTGGAAGACGGCGTTCAATACGCATAATGGGCACTGGGAATATTTAGTGATGCCATTCAGGTTAGCTAATGCCGCGGCGGTATTCCAGGCGTTAGTCAACGACGTGCTTAGGGAGATGTTGGAAAAGTTTCTGTTCGTCTACTTAGATGTTATATTAATCTTTTCGAACAACCTTACAGAGCACATCTCTCATCTCAGACAGGTGTTGAGTCGCCTGTTGGAGGCTCGTCTGTTTGTTAAGGCGGAGAAATGCGTCTTTCACGCCAAATCTATTTCATTCCTGGGTTTTATAGTTTCCCCGGGACAGGTGCAAATGGACCCCGGCAAGGTGGCGGCGGTAAGGAACTGGCCGACCCCAGGGTCTGTAAAGCAGGTCCAACGGTTTTTAGGCTTTTCAAATTTTTATTGGCGCTTTATCCGCGACTTTAGCTCTGTGGCCGCTCCCATCATCGCGCTGACTAAGAAAGCCACCCGAGAGCCGTTCCGCTGGACCTCTAAGGCGGAAGCGGCATTTAGGGAACTGAAGAAGCGGTTCTGTTTGGAACCCATTCTTATTACCCCGGATCCTTTCTTGCCGTTTATTGTGGAGGTAGACGCCTCTGAACTGGGGGTAGGGGCAATATTGTCGCAGCGCTCCCCGGTGGACCCATGCGCATATATCTCTCGTTCGCTGTCACAAGCAGAGAGAAACTAAGACATTGGGGACCGTGAGTTGTTAGCGGTGAAGCTAGCTTTGGAAGAGTGGCGTCACTGGCATGAGGGGGCCGAACACCCATTTACTATCTGGACAGATCATAAAAACTTAGAATATATCCAGGATGCCAAGAGACGCAACTCCTGACAGGCCCGTTGGGCATTGTTTTTTTCTCGTTTTAACTTTCTGTTGACGTAGCGCCCAGGTTAAAAAAATATTAAGCCAGATGCGTTATCCCGTATCCTTGATAGGACCGACAATGACTGCCCACCCGAACCTATCATCTCGAAATCAGATTCTGGCTCCAGTCATTTGGGGAATTGAGTCAGTTGTGCGAGAGGTGCAGAACTATGAGGCTGACCCCGGAGGGGGTCCTCCCAATCGCTTGTTTGTGCCCACTAGAGTTTGGTCCCAGGTGCTGGAGTGGGGCCATTCTTCTAAGCTCACGGGGCACCCCGGGCATTCATCGGACTAGGGAATTTTGGACACATCGGTTTTGGTGGCCTGGCATGAAAGGGGACGTGCGGGAATTTGCGTCTGCGTGTGCGGTCTGTGCCCGCAATAAGGGGTTTCAACAACCCCCATCAGGCCTCCTACGACCCTTACCGGTTCCTAGTCGTCCCTGGAGTCATATTGCTATGGACTTTGTTACCGGCCTTCTGGCGTCCGATGGCAACACCGTCATTCTAGTAGTGGTGGACCGATTCTCCAAGGCAGCCCATTTCGTACCCCTTCCCAAGCTACCTTCTGCGCCGAAGACAGCAAGACTAGTGGTCGACCACGTGTTCCGTCTGCATGAGCTCCCCCAGGACGTGGTATCCGATCGAGGACCTCAGTTTATAGCCCGGTTCTGGAGGGCGTTCTGTGCCCTCTTATGTGCGATGACCAGTTTGTCTCCCAGTTTCCACCCGGAATCTAATGGTCAAACCAAACGCACTAATCAGACCCTTGAGAATAAACTTAGGTGTCTGGCAGAGTCTAAGCCCACCGCTCGGAGCAGATGTCTCGCCTGGGAGGAGTACGCACATAATACCCTGCGCAATGCCTCCACTGGGCTCTCTCCATTCGAGGCTCAGATGGGGTACCAGCCTCCTCTTTTACCGGAACTGGAGAGAGAGGTTGGCGTGCCACGGGCAGAAGCCTTGGTTTGCCGCTGCCGGGCGACCTGGAGAAGGGTTCGAAACGCATTGTTACGTGCAGCCGCTAGTCAAAAGAGAGTGGCAGACAGGAAACGGCGGCCAGCTCCGTCCTATCGAGTTGGTCAGAGAGTGTGGTTGTCCACTCGAGACCTCCCGCTACGGGTGGAGTCACGGAAACTCGCCCCTTGGTTCATTGGTCCTTTTAAGATTATTAGAAAGATCAATCCCGTCACTATGTGTCTAGCACTCCCATGAGCCATGAGAATTCACCCAACATTCCACGTGTCCCAGATGAAGCCTTTACTCATAAGCCCCCTGGCGCCGGCAGAAGTACCACCTCCAGCCCCACGGATAGTCGATGGCCAGTCAGTTTACACGGTTCATCGTATCATGGCGGAGAGACGGGTTGGCAGAGGCAGACAGTACCTTGTCGATTGGGAGGGTTATGGCCCCGAGGAGCGTTCTTGGGTGCGCGCTAAAGACATCCTCGACCCAGAGCTCATTCGAGATTTTCACAGACGTTCGGCCATTGGATCGTCCGAAGCCGCTCCTTAGGGGGGGGTCCTGTCATGGGTAGTGGAAGATTTCTAATTTCGTCCAGCTGGTGTCAGTGTCGCGCTCTGGGTTGCACACCGGGGTCGGATTTTGCCCAATCTAATCTTCCTATAAAAGCCAGTTCCGCCTTCCTAATCCTGCTTGAGTGTTTCACTTGAGCTGGTCAAGTACAGACTGGTTTTTGTCTGAGGTGACTGTTTGCTACATCCTGTAGCTTGTCGTTCCTGCGTTTAGTGGTTTGTATATCCATGTGAGCATAAAATTGCCGTGGAGTTAGGTCTTTGCTTATTTCTCGCTCTGTAGTAGGTTCCCTTCTTGGGGGCTGAATGTTTGGAGCTCCTGTCCTCTGGCCGTCTCGGCTTCTTGCCCAGATTACCCGATTATTGTGGGACCGGGAGATTCTTATCGTTTTGCTGATTCCCCGTGCCCACGGCTCCCGTCTCTCTTTCGGAGCAGAGTGTTAAGTTTGAATAGGTAGCAGCGCTTCGGCGAAACGTTGGAGACCTTTTAGGCACGTTTCCCTTTGAAAGGCGATGAAGAGGGTACAGGTTTCCTTACCTCGGTCCAACCCCCCTCGGGAGGCATTAAACACAAGCACCCAAGCACCACACGCCAAACAGTTTAAGTCAGTAAGGCCCGTGTTCAGACGGAAGATTTTGAGTTAGAATATTTTTTGAGTTTCTTTTCGTGACGTTCTGACTACTCAGTCGTTCGCCCTGTTTTATAAAGGGTGGTTTCTTTATTTATTTATTCATTTCTTGCCAGAACGTCTTTGTGGTTATTCCTCACGTGTGCGGGAGTAACTTTCAGTCCCCCATTCGATCGCTCCTGGTCCTCTAAAACTCGCCTCCCTCACAGTTTTTGAAGATTTTTTTGGAGTGCCAATGATTGTGGCACACTTTTTTGGAAACGTTTTTGTATTATATTGTTAATTTTAGTTTTTTTCTTTTGATAAGATTCTTTAAATTCTGGGTCAGATTTTTGGCAAATTTTAAATAATAATAATAATAATATATTGATAATTCAGAACACTGAAAAAGTGCTGTTCAATGCATTAAAAACAAGACACACAAAGCGATGAAACAGAATCTATTTTAACTAAAACATTATAATGTACAGTGTCTTAATACATGCCATGGAGTTTGCAAAGCACTTTCCACTGCACTAAACTAAGACAACAAAGCAATTAACTGCAACTCAGCTGACAAAAAGCTTTTCTACATCTAAGAGTCTTTATATCCGTTGTGAAAGTGGCCAGGGCCTGAGGTGCCCTCAAATGGTCGAGGAGGGCATTCAATAAATGGAGGGCAGCAGAAATGAAGGCCGATCTCCCATAGAGTCTGGTACAGTCTTGGGGGTGGGAAGGCACAAGCTGTGATTGAGCCTGGGACGATGCACACAACCGCCCAGCTGCTGGAGGATTTTCGAGGGGTTAGGAGTTCTTTAGGAGCATTGCTGTAGATGCATTTAAATGTAAGTAGGAGGATTTTAAACTTGAGATGGGGTGACAGTGCAAAGATGACAGGATGGGGGTGATGTGCTGATATTTCTGCACCCTCATCAGAAATTCAGCAAGATAAACAACCACCACATTTTTCATAGCATTCTTATGGAATTATTACCAATGGTGCCAATAGTAGTGGAGGGCACAGTACACAGACCAAATTCATGACTCAATGTTTTTTAAGGGTTGCTGATTATGTAAACAAGTGCACAGCCAATTGGAAGCTATTTCAAAATCTGTTCCTCAACATCACTTGGGGATGTCCACATCAATTAAATTTTATTTGTATCGCGGCTTTCACAGAATGACTGTCACAAAGATGTTTTAAAGAGCAAAAAAGGCGCTAAGCCGTAAAATAGCAAATTAATCCCCTAAATAGCAAATGACTGTCCAGAAGCCAAAAGGACAGATCAAATATAGCCAACCTGTTAATCTTTTACTGTTCTGTCATGAGAAAAAAGAAGTTTAGTTTATTCTGTGGCCACTAGGGTGGTGCTTATTCTGTTTTGTGCATAGACCCGACCAGTTCAACGTCAAGCGCTTAGCGCCAAGGCCGCGCCCATTTTTGCGGGTAAACAATCACACTCGTGCTTAAATCAATGACTAACAAGTGTGAAAATCGAGCAGGAAAATGCCTACAAGTTGTGTGCCAAGTTGCACATCAAATAAAATGACCAGTCAGGATCTCAGGTTCCCCCTACGTGGAAAAGGAAAGAATCCAAAAAGGAGAGTGTGATTGCTGGTGTTTTGAGATGCGAAATGCAGGGGCCGGAACAAAAGGAAGTACAGGAATGTAAGGGACAGACACAGACAAAATAGGAGAGAGACTCGTGCTTCCAAAGGACATAAATCTAGTCCGAGTGAAATAAGGAAGCAGCGCAAGTTAGACTGTATGAGACGAAGGAAAAATCTTGGAAACCGAGATAAAAAGACAAAGCACGAGACGGTGCACAGAAAGAGGAAAGGGAAGAGAAAGATTCCCTTTACTAACTAACACTTTCCTTTTTTGCAACTAATTCCTCAACACTTCTCTAGCTAGAAATCTTGCAGGCTACAGTGCAATGGTAACACTGACACTCAAGTAAAGGCCGCGAGGCGGAACATAGGTTTGAAATTTGTGGTAGTGAAAGGGCAAGAGGGTTGACCAATCAACCTTAATTTATTAAAGGTGCAGTGTGGAGAATTTTGATTGATATTTTGGTTGAAATGGAATATAACATTCATAACTACTTTTTTAGTATTGTATAATTGCATGAAAACAATGATCTTTGCGATTCATCTCGCTTAGAATAAGGCCTTTAAACCTACAAAACCCAAAACCAGTGAAGTTGGCACGTTGTGTAAATCGTAGATAAAAACAGAATACAATGATTTGCAAATCCTTTTCAACTTATATTCAATTGAATACACTGCAAAGACAAGATATTTAATGTTCAAACTGAGAAACTTTCTTTTTTTTTTGCAATTAATCATTAACTTAGAATTTAAAGGCAGCAACACATTGCAAAAAAGTTGGCACAGGGGGCCTTTTTACCACTGTGTTACATCGCCTTTCCTTTTAACGACACTCAGTAAACATTTGGGAACTAAGGAGACCAATTTTTGAAGCTTTTCAGGTGGAACTCTTTCCCATTCTTGCTTGATGTACAGCTTAAGTTGTTCAACAGTCCGGGGTCTCCGTTGTCCTATTTTACGCTTCATAATGCGCCACACATTTTCAATGGGAGACAGGTCTGGACTACAGGCAGGCCAGTCTAGTACCCGCACTCTTTTACTACAGAGCCATGCTGTTGTAACACGTGCAGAATCGGGCTTGGCATTGTCTTGCTGAAATAAGCAGGGGCGTCCATGAAAAAGACGTTGCTTGGATGGCAACATATGCTTCTCCAAATCCTGTATGTACCTTCCAGCATTAATGGTGCGAAATACCCGGATGTGCCGGTCGGGTCTATTATGGCCCTCGTTGTTTACAATCTCTTTCTTGTAGGCAGCCATTTTCTTTTTTCCCTGACATCTTAATACAGAGCACATTGTGAATTTAGGTAGAAAAAGCATCTAAATTAATCTTCTTTAGGAATCACTATAGAAGTATCATATGTTTGTTTGTCATAAGATGCTAATGTTTGCTTTGATATGTATATTTTGTATTGATGACGGTTTGGCCATGTTTTTTGTGTCATGTGTTGTTCATTATTCGGCATGTATCTTGTCATGTCTATGGCTTTCAGTTAGCTCAATTTTTAGCCATGTATGTAAGATGGGTTTCACAAGGCTAAAAATACATGACGAAAATGTATGTTAATGAGGATTATTATGCTCATTATTGCCTTGTTAATGAGGGTTATTATGCTCATTATTGCCTTTAGTTTCTTTATTCATTTCACCCTGTTTCACTCTGTTCTCATGCTGTCGGTATAAAGCGATGGTGCTCAATAAATCCATCATACATTGATTACAGTGTGTGGAAGGAGTTGTCTATCTCCCTAGTAAAGGAAGGGGACTCTTTGACGAGGGCAAAATAGTTACATTTTTCTGGGTAGTCACCCTTTGATGTCCCTTGTGATGTCAGAAAGGACAGATATTGAAATGCCTCATTGCTGTCCTACATGAGCTGTTGGATCAGAGGACGAAGGGCTTTATCTGAAAGCCTATTCATTTATTTGACTGACAGGAAAAACCTTCACCATGATTGGGAAGGATGACTCCATGCAGAGCCTGGGCATCATCCCTTGTGCCATCTCCTGGCTCTTCAAGCTCATCAATGAACGTAAAGAAAAGACAGGTGCCCGCTTTTCAGTGCGTGTCTCTGCGGTGGAAGTATGGGGCAAAGACGAAAATCTTAAGGATTTACTGTCTGAGGTGGCCACAGGCAGCCAACAGGATGGCCAGTCCCCTGGGGTTTACCTCTGCGAGGATCCGATCTGTGGAATGCAGGTAAGCAGTGAGGGTAATGACTTTATGGTATACAAGCATGCAGTACAGTTTCAAAGATTTTGAAAAAAAAATTCATTAAGAAAGATTCACATTTATATCAACATTTGGGACAATTTTTAGTGAAATGCTTTTCCATGGCAAATGGATAAATCATGCAAGACAAGCATGTCTGTCTAGTCCCCATCAAAATGGGGGTAATCTCTCCTGTGATCTGGAAAATCCTAGTGAATTTATCAGAGGCAAAGATTCTCACGACTGAACAAAAACCTTTGGATTCTGGACTTCTCCTAACTGAAAAAAATAATAGAAACTATATTTTGACATTTAAAATAACACTAACTGCTTTAAGATTTTCTCCACTCTTAATTACTGCAAATGAGGGTCAGCTTCTCCTTAGCTTCTCCCAAAAGTTACACATGTACTAGGTTTTTCCAGATCAGAGGAGATCTTTCCTTGAAATAATGGGATCAGTTCACCTTTGTTCACTGTTTAGCCCTTGAGTTTCTTCTAGTCTCTCCCTTTACTGGGATTCGTAACGCTTCCGTCATTTTTCCATCATTAAATTGGCCACAAAACCTTGAGGTATGTTTAATAAGTTAAATCATTCATTATGCATGCTGATTGTTAGCTGGTGCCCCCGCCCCCCAGTGAAATAGCAAAGTACAAACACCCTTGAATAAGTGCAATTTCACCAATCTGTAGTAGGATTCATTACCTGGAAATGTGATTGCCAGAACTACCCATCCAAACCACTTCTCATTTCCCGAGAAATATAATAACAGGAACATGGGGAAAAAAACTTTTAAAACATGTAAAACATATTGGTATATATTTAGAAATAGAGACCTGCCATTCATTCAGAATCATTGTTTACTGTGAGTGCTGCACGCAACTTTGTTTTCATATTTCAGAGCTGGTCAAAATGAGGGTCAAAAAGTGCACCGTTTCTGTAATTAGCTGAAAAGGGGTTAATGTTTCTCCAAATTGGATGAAGATAGAAAGTTTTTACCTACATTTGAAACTCTGTCAGGTATACTATCAACAATGTAAATGACAAAGGGGACATTCTAAGGATACTAGCATAATATTTCATTTGAAATCGACATGTTTGGCACCAAATTTCAATGTTTAGGGGTTAATTGCAAAGCACTCAAAGGGTTAATCACTATATTAAAAGGTTTGTTGCGAGACTATTTAACAGAATAAACATATCCTGAAAGAATGAAATTTGTATCCTTATTAGTTCATTGGTTATAACCCTTTGAAAATGGTCACAAACTGTGACCAGAGGGTTAACGTGGGCCACGCCCCCTTTTTCGGGGGCCCATAAAATGAAAACAGAACAAGATATTAACTTGAAACCACCTGCAATTTAATTTGCTCATCACAGGCAACAAAATATTACCAAATGAAGGACTTCTGAGACCATCAAGATGGGAGCTTGGGTGATTTCATATGGAATGACCCAATTGTGAGACCAGAGTCTACTCCCTCTTTCAGAGCTGATATGAACAACAGTTATTGAACACTAAAATAATTTCAGGCTTCATAAATGTGATTAATTTGCATTTTGAATAAAACTCTGAAACTCTGCAACCTATTTCCTTCTTGAATTTCTTAAATGCTGATAAAAATATGAAATTTAGGGATAAATTCCAAAAAAATCACAAATGTCCGTATGACAGATTTTGTTTGTCTGTACGACAGTTACTTTTTTTGAATAAATGTTCTCAATACTTGATGGAAAACTAAAATATCTTTTAGAAAGGATTTCCACCCTCTAAGAAATTACCTGTAGATTATATCGAGGGCTGACTACAATAAACAGTTATGTCCAGATGTTATATATTGGACATACAGCGCCCTCCATAAATATTGGTTAAGATGTGTTCTTTAGCTTCTAATAAATTCAGTTTTTTTCTAAATATTATAGGACCACAATGGTTAAAAAGAAGAAAATCCAACCTTTAATTCAAGTGCATTTATTCAATGGGAAAATCCCACATTAAGAAATAAATATTTTACACCAAATTTTGTGTGCCACAATTATTAGCACCCCTGATGTTAATACTTTGTACAACCCCCTTTTGGCAACAAAACTGCATCTAATTTTCTCCTATAATGTTTCACAAGATTGGAGAATACAGAAAGAGGGTTCTTTGACCATTCCTCTTTGCACAATCTCACCAAATCATCCATCGACCTGGGTCCTCTCCTCTGCACTCTCCTCTTCAGCCTGCTAGGCGGTGGCTTTGGTTCTCTGGGTTGTTACTATGGAATTTATAGGCAGTTGCTATGGTGTTCTTGGTGCGTGCTAGGGCATTGCTAGGCAGTTGCTACTTTCTGGGTGGTTACTCAGGCATTGCTAGGGCGTTGCTTGGCAGTTTCTGCTATGGTGTTCTGGGTGGTTGCTAGGGCATTGCTAGGCAGTTTCTATGGTGTTCTGGGTGGTTGCTAGGGCGTTGCCAGGCGGGTGCTATGTATTCTGGGTGGTTGCTAGAACGTTGCTAGACGGTTGCTATGGTGTTCTGGGTGGTTGCTTGGGCGTTGCTAGGCAGTTGTTTTGGTGTTCTGGGTGGTTGCTAGGGCGTTGCTAGGAGGTTGCTATGGCATTCTGGGTGGTTGCTAGGGCATTGCTAGGCAGTTGCTAGGGTGTTGCTAGGGCGTTGTTAGGCGGTTGCTATGGTGTGCTGGGTGGTTGCTCTGGCATAGCTTGGCAGTAGCTCTGGTATTCTGGGTGGTTGCTTGGGCGTTGCTAAGCGGTTGCTATGGTGGTCAGGGTGGTTGCTAAGGCATTGCTAGGCAGTTGCTATGGTGTTCTGCATGGTTGCTAGGGCATTGCTAGGCAGTTGCTAAAGTGTTCTGAGTGGTTCTAGGGCGTTGCTAGGCGGTTGCTATGTTGTTCTGGTGGTTGCTAGGGCGTTGATGTGTAATGTTTGGGGATCGGGTGAAAACTGGGAGAAGTTTCACGATCGCGAACCATGCGATTACGAAAGAATTTGGAATAATAAAAAGAAAGGAAGGAAGGAACTAATGAGGGAAGTTTGGAAAGAAGGAAGGTAGAAAAACAGAAGGAAAGCAAAGGAAGGCAGGAAAGAATGACGGAAAGAAGGTGTGGATGGATGCAAAGAAACAGAGGAATGAATGAAAGAAGGAAGTAAGGACGGAAGAACAAATGAAAGAAGAAAAGAAAGAAAAAAGAAGGAAGGAAAGCAGTAAGGAAGCTGTAGTCTAAAGAGAGCCAGATTGTAGTCTTACAGCCTGAGAAACTGACAGTTACAGCAGGTGGTCAGAACATCTGGCACAAGATTCCATTTGCTTAATGGCCCTATTGCTTGGGCGTTGCTAGGCGGTCGCTATGGTGTTCTGAGTAATTGCTAAGGCATTGCTAGGTGGTTGCTAAGGTGTTCTGGGTCGTTGCCAGGGTGCTGCTAGGCGGTAGCTCTGGTGTTCTGCATGGTTGCGAGGGCGTTGCTAGGCGATTGCAATGGTGTTCTGGGTGGTTGCTAGGGCATTGCTAGGCGGTTGCTATGGTGTTCTGGGTGGTTGCTAGGGCATTACTTAGCAGTTGCTTTGGTGTTCTGGGTGGTTTCTAGGGCGTTGCTAAGCAGTTGCTATGGTGTTCTGGGTGGTTTCTTGGCCGTTGCTAGGCGATTGTTATGGTGTTCTGGGTGGTTGCTATGGCGTTGCTAGGCAGTTGTTATGGTGTTCTGGGTGGTTGCTAAGCAGTTGCTATGGTGTTCTGGGTGGTTACTAGGGCATTGTTAGGCGGTTGCTAAGGTGTTCTGGGTGGTTTCTAGGGCGTTACTGGGCAGTTGCTATGGTGTTCTGGGTGGTTACTAGGTAGTTGCTATGGTGTTCTGGGTGGTTGCTCGGGCATTGCTAAGCAGTTGCTAAGGTGTCCTGACTGGTTGCTAGGCAGCTGCTATGGTGTTCTGGGTGGTTGCTAAGCGGTTGCTATGGTGTTCTGGGTGGTTACTAGGGCATTGCTAGGCGGTTGCTAAGGTGTTCTGGGTGGTTTCTAGGGCGTTGCTGGGCAGTTGCTATGGTGTTCTGGGTGGTTACTAGGCAGTTGCTATGGTGTTCTGGGTGGTTGCTCGGGCATTGCTAAGCAGTTGCTATGGTGTCCTGACTGGTTGCTAGGCAGTTGCTACGGTGTTCTGGGTGGTTGCTCGGGCATTGCTAAGCAGTTGCTATGGTGTCCTGACTGGTTGCTAGGCGGTTGCTATGGTGTTCTGTGTGGTTGCTAGGCAGTTTCTTTGGTGTTCTGAGAGGTTGTTAGGCAGTCGCGTTTCTGTTCTGGGTCGTTGCTAGGCAGTTGCTATGGTGTTCTGGGTGGTTGCTAGGCGGTTGCTAGGCGGTTGCTATGGTGTTCTGGGTGGTTGCCAGGCAGTTGCTATTGTGTTCTGGGTGGTTACAAGGCAGTTGCTATGGTGCTCTGGGTGAAGCTACATTATAAAGGCTGTATAGCTACGAGTAATGGCGTCTGTGTGGCGAAGCGGCGACTTTGGATGCCTCGCCATGAAAATATGTTTGGGATTTCCAATGCTCTCACGCCCACATACCTGACTATAGTAGCTTCAAACTTGCTGGACATGATCATTGCTTTGCCCTGAACGTCAAGATGCATTAAATTCCCACTTTGCTACTTGCGCCCTCCTGTTGTAACAGGAAGTGACCAGTTATTACTTTCACTTGTACTGAGGACACATACTTGATCAAATCAACCTCATTCCACTTCTATTACATGCAGAACAAATTGGTGAAGCTACCTAATGAAAAATATAAATCTATGTATAATGGCGTCCGTGTAGTGAGGCGGCGACTATCTCTCCCTCGCCATGAAAATACGTTTGGGTTTTTGATGTTTTTAATAAACTTGTATCATCATAAAAATTGATAGACAGGTCAAGGTTGACAAGTTCTCACATCCGATTGGGGCTTTGCCTATAAGGGCAGCAAAATGCCTCGATAGCGCCCCCTTGAAATTTTCAAAAACACCTCCCCATAGGGGTTTTTTTGGAGTAGGAAGACGAAAATTGGTACACGTGTATTTGGCCAAGACGCAAAAAAAAGTCTCTGGCATCATTTGTCTACTCCAAACAGGAAGTCGGCCATTTCGATTTTAACGTGTCATTTTTTCCTGATTTCCACACATTGTATTTTAACACACTCCTCCTAGAGATTTCATCTCATCGAAACCCCCTTTATTAATAAACATCAAAAGACCATTTTGATCACAAGTTGTGCTCTGCAGATCTGCTGGTCAGTGGGCGTGGCCACTAACAGGAAGTGACCAGTTTTTACTTTCACTTGTACTGATGACACATAGTTGAACCCATCAACTTTATTCCCCCTGTACAACATGTAAAAGAAGTTGCTTAAACTACCTTACGAATGCTGTGATGCTTCGAGTAATGGCGTCCGTGTGGCGATGCGGTGACAATGGATCCCTCGCCTTGAAAATACGTTTGAGTTTTTCATGTCTTCAATAAACTTGTATCATCATAAAAATTGATAGATAGGTCAAGGGTGGCAACCTTTTACATCTGATTGTGGCTTTGCCCATGAGGGCAGCAAAATGCCTCGATAGCGCCCCCTTGAAATTTTCAAAAAGGGATTTTTCGGAATTGGAAAATTGAAATTGGTACACATGTGTATGTTGCCAATTTGAACAAAAAAGTCTCTGGCACCATTGGTCAATTCCAAACAGGAAGTCAGCTATTTAGATTTTAATGTGTCATTTTGGCCCTATTCCCACATATTGCATTTTAAAGAACTCCTCCTAGCGATTCCGTCCAATCAACCTAATATTTATTTTTGATCATCAAGAGACCATGCTGACCAAACGTAGTGCTCTGCATGTCTGTCACTAAATGGGCCTGGCCGCCATGGTGTCCCCATTTCAGATGCCTCGCCAAACACATTCGAGCTGCTCGCTCTCCCTCATACTTCATTAAAATGGGTTCAAAATTCCTATACGAGGTACAAGCCCCACCCTGAACGCTTCAATGTGCTTCTTAACAATCTAGCTCATCTAACCCCCTTATGGAAACAGATAATACCACATTTTACATTGAAATTGGCATATTTGCTCAAAACTTCACATTTATGCTTCGGGTCTGCCCCTGAATGCACCTGCGCAAATTTGGTTACACTCTGAATGCCTTCTGGTGGATGAAGTATCAACTTATCATAACTCCTTCAGCTTTGTCTGATTCGCTCGACACTTTCTCTTGGGTTGGGGTCGGCACTTGACCTGTCCAATGGTCGTGAGTGCAGAGCTGCACCCGCGAGGATCTCACCACAACCCCAATGTGCGCATGGGGGCGAGGGCCCGTTCAACGCTGCTTGCAGCTTTAATTAGGGCCCGAGCACGACTGCAAGTCGTCCGCAGAGGACCCTATTGAAATCATGCTGTTTATTATTATTATTATTATTCCTCCGACATTTCAAGGGCCAATTTTGCCCCTTTCCCAATCAAAACCACCTTTACTAATAAACATTAAAAAACCATGTTGATCAAAAGTTGTGCTCTGCAGGTCTGTAGGTCAGTGGGCGTGGCCACTAACAGGAAGTGACCAGTTTTTACTTTCACTTGTACTGATGACACATAGTTGAACCGATCAACTTTATTCTCCCTGTACAAGATGAAGAAGCAGTTGCATAAACTACCTTACAAATGCTGTATTGCTTCGAGTAATGGCGTCCGTGTGGCGATGCGGTGACAATGGACCCCTCGCCATGAAAATACGTTTGTGTTTTTGATGTTATTAATGAATTTGTATCATGCAAATTGATCCGCCGGTGAAGGATGGTGAGCTCTCACATCTGATTGGGGCGTTGCCCATGAGGGCAACAACATGCCTCGATAGCGCCCCTTGAAATTTTGAAAAACCCCTCCCCATAAGGGTTTTTTTGGAATATGAAAATTGGTACACGTGTATTTTGCCAAGTCGAACAAAAAAAGTCTCTGGCACCCTCGGTCAATTCTAAACAGGAAGTCAGCCATTTTGATTTTAATGTGTCACTTTGGCCCGATTTCCACATATTGCATTTTAACGAACTCCTCCTAGCGATTCTGTCCATTCAACCAAATATTTATTTCAGATCATCAAGAGACCATGCTGATCAAGCGTAGTGCCCTGCATGTCTGTCGCTTAATGGGCCTGGCCGCCATTGGTGTCCCCATTTCAGATGCCTCGCCAAACACAGTCGAGCTGCTCCCTCTCCCTCATACTTCATCCAAATGGATTCAAAATTCTTGTACATGGTAAAAGCTCCACCCTGAACGCCTTGATGTGCTGCTAAACAATCTAGCTCATTATGCCCCCTTATGAAAAAAGAAAATGCCACATTTTACGTTGAAATTAGCCGATTTGCTCAAAACTTCACATTTGTGCTTAGGGTCTGCCCTTGAATGCACCTGCCCACATTTGGTTAACTCTGAGTGCCCTCAATTGGATGAAGTATCTGATATGGAATCAGTTGACACCAGATGCGGGAAAAGGGAATGAGGATTTATTTATAAACCAAAACAAAACAGGCACGAGGGCCAACAAAAAACTTGGTCCAAAGGGTTGCAAAAAACAAACTAAGGCAAGCTACACAGAGCTATAAACAATAAATGCAAAAAGGCAAAAAACAAAAAGGCACTGGAAACTCCAGGCAAGATGCTCAAGAAAAACAAATAACCAGACTAAATATATATTCGAGAAACAAGAGGCTAGGACAAGACTTGAAACTAGAAATGCTAGGAAACTATGACAACAAGAGCTTGGCTAAACTTGCACATGCAACGAGACGCGAGACACTGTCTGCCAGCCAACTTCCACCGCAACCAGATAAAGGCTTGGTAATCATGACACATGAAGGGCAACACCTGGAGAAAGAGAGACAAGAGGCATGGCAAGATCAAGACATGGACAGAGATTAGATGACATGACCTGCTCATTAAGAGAATGAGCGTGCTCAGCTTAAGTACCAATTAAGTATGCAGTTTGGAAGCAAGCATGAATGTTAAGAACAGAAAAGCACAGCAAGATCTTGAAATAGCAAAGCAGGAATCATGACAATAAACTCCCTGTCTAAATTAGTAATATTAGTAATGTGCCTATCTAAGAATTACACCACCCAGTGAGTGTTAGTAAATGTTAGTAACATAAAAACAGTTAATTGCCAATTAAGCTTAGAGAGCCCCGAATCAGCACAGCACAGAAGGAAGAGGGAAATACCAAAGCCAACCCAGAGCTCTGAAATGTGCAACAACGAAGGCACGGGGCGGAACGCAGACAAGCGGTGGAGTGGCATGGCAGACCTGGCGAAAACAAAAACATGGAAAAGTAAAAACATGGACATGGAATGTGAAATCCTGAAACAAGAAACTGTTAAAACTATGACATGAACATGAACTGTGAACTATGGAATCTTGGAACATGACTGTTAAAACCATAAATGCTGTCCTGGCCAAAGGCGAGAACACAACAGTATCAACTTGTCATAACTCCTTCAGCTTTGTCCGATGCGTTCGACACTTTCTCTCAGGTTGGGGCCAGCACTTTACCTGTCCAATGCTCATGAGTGCAGAGCTGCACCCGCGAGGATCTCACCACAGCCCCAATGTGCGCAAGGGGGCGAGGGCCCGTTCAACGCTGCTTGCAGCTTTAATTATTATTAGGTCTTCAAGACGAATGTCTGAAGACCTATTGTTATTGGTTTTAGATTTTGGATTATTATTATTTTGCTACCTCGTTTTTGTCCGGACGATTCTGAAGTAACCACTGGACCGATTTGTATGAAACTTTCTGAAATGATAGCTTTTATGATGTAGTTGTGCATAACAGGGCCCGATTTTTGAATTTTTGCCCCAAAAAGGGGAGATAACCCAAAACGTAAAAACCGTTCAATGGCAATATCCCGAAAACTATAAGAGATAAAAATATTTTGAAAAATTCCTTAGGTAGGTCTCATCATGTTCTACAACTTTTATCGTATGACCAACTTCAGCCGGTATGCTCATTTTTCCGTAAAAAAATAAAAACTGAAATTCCGAGTGAACTTCCCGGTTTTGACCCCACCTGTCTTTAAAAATCTTCTTCTCCAGAACCGCAATACATACAGCTTTCTATTATATATCATTTTAACCTACATTGAGTGGACTTTAAAAATTGTGTAAGGCATTTTGAAAATCCAAATAGTTTTTGAGTTATTTCCCCTTGAACTTGACCCACGGGAAAAATTCGAATTTTCGGCTACATCTTCAAAGGGGCATAACTCCGACATTTTTCAACCGATTTTGAAACTGATTCTTTCTTTGTGTTTAAGATGTTCTGTTTAACAATCTGTTTAAGAACATTATCATATAAAAATTTATAGGTTTTTTCATAAATAATTTTATACTCAAATGTTCATTTTTTTCATGAATTTCACGATTCGTGAATTTTAGCGTCATAATTATGCATCGGACAACTTTATGTTCAACATAACATCTGTAGGGAATTCAATTTTACATTTCATGTACTTTTTTCAGAACGATATCTCTTATAGTTTTTGAGTTATCTGACATTGAAGTTGGCAAGTGTAAGGAGAGCACACATTCAGAGTCATATCTCAGCCAAAATACACCCGATTTCAAATCCGTTTGTTGCAAACTGTTCAGTATGGAGAGATCTACAATCCCCTTAAGAACCATATGATATAAAAGTTGATAGTTAAGTCGCAAAATGCGATGCGTACCCTACTTGCGACAGGAAAACTCTTAAAATGGGACAGAGTTAGACTGGGAGCCAGTCCCATGCAAGTGCAAGGCAGCACAGAGAGACTCCCAGTCAGAGATAGTTGAATTCAATTTTACACATGATTATTGTTTAAAATTGTTAACAATATTGTTGAAAATTGTTTAAACCCATAGTCAATTTGGCTTGTTATTTTTAAATAAATATAAATTAATACAAGATCATGTTTCACCGTTTTTGTACATTCTACTTCACCGAAAAAGGGAATATGTTTACTGTTCTTTTGATTGAAGAATTTTACATGATAAGATTTGGGGTCTGAGTCAAAGCGGAAGTCTTGAAGACCTAAGTACTGCCGCGGCAGTCCTAGTTATTATTATTATTATTATTATTATTATTATTATTATTATTATTCTTACGACTTTTCAAAGGGCAATTTCACCCCTTTCCCAATGGTCAAAACGCGTCTAACTTTCCACATACGTCTGGCCCCATCCGAAATTTGATATTTTTGTGCGATAGCGCAGGTGCGACCCCAAATGCCGAAATAGCGCCCCCTAAACACGTTTCAAAATTCCCATAGGGAAATTCGGTTACTTTGTCGTAGGCCGACGAAATTCAGTATTTATGTGCTTTGTAAGTAGGCATACAAAAAACTTAAATGGAACCACGCCCTAAACCCAACAGGAAGTCGGCCATTTTGATTTGAATTTTTGAATTTGAAAACAAACTCCTCCTAGGGATTTCGCCCAATCGACTTCAAATTTGGTATGGATTATTAAAAGACCTAGCTAGTCAAAAGTTGTGCTCTGCAGATCTGTAAGTCAAAGGGCGTGGCTGCTAGGGCGTGACAAATTTTTGTGACTTGAGGAAAAAATTTCACAACGCTCTCACAGCCCAATACTTGATTTCAGAAGCTTCAAACTTGCTGAACATGATGAGGGCGCCGCCCTTAATGTCCTGATATATTAACTTGCCACTTTGCTAATAGCGCCCCCCTGTGGTAACAGGAAGTGTCCACTCGTTACTTCCACTTCTACTGATGACACAATGTTGAACCCATCAACTTCATTCTACTTCTAAAACATGCAAAACAAGTTGCTGAAGCTACATTATGAACGTTGTATAGCTACAAGTAATGGCGTCCGTGTGGCAACGCGGTGACTTTGGATCCCTCGCCATGAAAATTCGTTTGGGATTCCCAATGCTCTCACGCCCACATACTTGACTGTAGTCGCTTCAAACTAGCTGATCATAATTGCTCTGCCCTGAACGTCCTGATGCATTAACTTCCTACTTTACTACTACTCAATTCAATTCAATTCAATTTATTTTGTATCGCGCTTTTTACAGATACACTGTCACAAAGATGCTTTACAGTCAGAGATGGGTTACTGAAGGGCAGTGCCCAACCTATTCCCACTACCTATTCCCTATTCCCACTACAGCGAGACAAAAAAAACTCCCAGTAGGGAGAAAAAATCCTCAAACAGTGGTGAGAAAAAACTCCCGAGTGGGAAAAAATCTCAGGAGAAACCCGGCTATAGTGGGGAAGCCCATCCTCCGCGGGCTAGCTAGTTGATAAGATAATGACAAGAGTTCCATTGAAATCCATCTAATCAGTGCTAAAATAATTTGTATATTTAAATCTGTCCAACAGATGTCTTGGCTAATGTAAAATAATTAGCAATGGAGGTCATCATGAGGCAGGAAGACCCTCTTGGTCCTGTAGCTGAAACAAGATGGTAAACAGCTGGAGCTCCGGGCCAGGGGGTGTTCGGTGAAGCTTGATCTAGAGCTCAGGGCAAGTGCCCAGAGCAGGAGGAGGAAAAAAAAAAAATATTGTTAGGGAGGTGGAGTTGTATGGCGAGCACACAGAGCAGGAGAGACAGAGGTGCCTGTGTAAGACTATGGCAGCATAGTTATGAGAAACAGGGGCAGGGGCCAACACAGCCACAAGGGCAGGTTGAGACAGTCACCACCAGACCATGACCGGTTCAGCAGAATAGGGCACCACCAGCAATGATCCAGTGACAGCACTGACTGCTCAGTCCACCAAATATTCTATAGCTTATGCCAGCCACCCACTCCTGTCCCTCAACTATAGGACAGACTAAAGAGATATGTTTTGAGCCTAACTTTAAATATACTGATAGTGTCTGCACCCCGAATATGAGCAGGCAATTCGTTCCATAAGAGGGGAGCACGATAGGAAAAAGCTCTACTGCCTATGGTAATTTTAGCTATTTTGGAACAACAAGGAGGCCAGCGCCCTGCGAACGGAGTGTTCTGGAGGGAATGTAGGGTAAAAGTAAATCACTTAGGTACAATGGACCAAGCCCATGTAAGGCTTTAAAGGTAAGAAGTAGTATCTTATAGTCTATTCGGAATTTAACTGGTAACCAGTGAAGTGAAGCTAACACTGGGCTGATATGCTCGTGTCTACGTGTTCTAGTGAGAATACGAGCAGCTGCATTTTGAATTTGCTGGAGCCCCTTTAGAGAGGATTTTGCACAACCAGACTAAAGAGCATTACAGTAATCTAATCTTGAAGTAACAAAGGCATGGACAAGCTTTTCTGCATCATGTAATGAGAGCATTTTCCGAATTTTGGAAATATTCCTCAAGTGGTAAAATGCCACTCTTGAGATGTTCTTTATATGTGTATCAAGTGCGAGATCAGGGTCAAGAGTAACACCAAGATCTTTAATAATGGCACTTGAAGCGATTGAAATTCCATCAATGTTAAGCATGTAATCTGAGATTTTGCATCTCTGGGATTTGGGACCCACTACGATTATTTCTGTCTTACTAGGGTTCAACAAGAGAAAATTGTGAGTCATCCATTTCTTTATGTCTGCAAGACAGGCTTCCATCTTTGACAGCTGGGCAGCTTCATCAGGCTTGACTGACAAATATAGTTGTATGTCATTTGCATAGCAGTGAAAGTTAATGCCAAGTGCGTGAATAACTTGTCCCAGTGGAAGCATATATATTGAGAAAAGCAGAGGTCCAAGCACAGATCTTTGTGGTACTCCATATCTAACCCTTGATTGATACGAGGAGTCATTATTAAAATACACAAATTGATATCGATCCGTTAAGTATGATCTGAACCAGGAAAGAGCCTGTCCACAGAGGCTTACAAGATTTTCAAGTCGATTCAACAGGATATCGTGATCGATAGTGTCAAATGCTGCACTTAAATCAAGAAGCACAAGTACAGAAATGTAGCCACTGTCCGAAGCGAGGAGAAGGTCATTGAGTACTTTGACCAGGGCTGTTTCAGTACTGTGACAGGGTCTGAAATCAGATTGAAAAACTTCCAATATACAATTGGAGTGTAAAAATGAACAGAGTTGTTTTGAAACGGCCTTTTCTAGTATTTTAGAGAGGAGTGGGAGGTTTGAGATAGGCCTGAAGTTAGACACATTATTCACATCCAAGTTTGGTTTCTTAAGTAGGGGTTTGATGACTGCAAGTTTAAGAGTGTGTGGGATGTGTCCAGATGCTAAAGAAGCATTGACAATATGTAATAATGGGGTTCCAATCACTGGTAGTAGCTCCTTTAAAAGCTTCGTTGGGATGAGGTCCAGAAGACACGTAACAGATTTTGACGAATTTACAATGGTATTAAATTCGCTGACATCTATTGGTGTAAAAGAGTACAGGTAGGACACTTGTCCTTGTGATAATTCTAAATCCATAAGCTGGGTAGATAGAGAAGAAGACCCTATATGAGGAGAGACAAAGGAACTCTGAATCTTGTTCCTGATTTTTATAACTTTATTATCGAAGAAATTCATAAAGTCATTGCTGTTAAATGGTACAGAAACACAGGGATCAGCTTGATTCTTGGTTAGCTTGGCAACAGTGCTAAACAGGTGCCTGGGGTTGTTTTTATTTTCATCTATCAATGTAGAGAAATATGAGGAACGTGAAGTGGAGAAGACACGTTTATAGGCAAGTAGACTGTCTTTCCAGGCATGGAAGAATACCTGCAATTTAGTTGAACGCCATTTGCGCTCCAGTTGGCGTGAAACCTGTTTTAAAGAACGAGTATAGTCATTGTAACATGGTGCTAATTTCTTATTGCACACTTTCCTCTTCTTTAGAGGTGCAACAGTATCCAGGGTTCTGCAAAGTATGTTATTTACATTGTCTGTCAGCTGATCAATTGTGTTTTTACTTGCATTTGTATATGCATTATGGCTAACACCAAGAAAATCTCCACAGTGTACAAATGAGCTTGGGAGTTCATTAATAAAAGCATTTGCAGTCCAGGAAGAAAGCTTTCGGCTGTAGTAGAATGCGGGATCCAGTGACACATGACAGCCTTGAAGAAGTTCAAAGGTAATTAAATAATGGTCTGATAAAACTGGATTTTCAGGCATGACTGCTACATTTGTTATTTCAGCACTATAAGTTAGGACTAGGTCAAGTGTATGGTTGTGGGAATGCGTGGACTGATGTACATGTTGATTGAAGCCAATAGATTCAATGATAGATAAAAAGGCTGATCTGAGAGGATCACCCTTATTGTCCATGTGAATATTGAAATCCCCTAAAATTACAACTTTGTCTGAATTTACAACCATATTTGAAAGGAAATCGGCAATCTCAGTTAAGAAACCACTGTATGGCCCTGGTGGCCTGTATATAATAGCAAGACCAAAACTGACCGCTTTTTTGTCTGGATGTGCAAAACTGAGAACAATAACTTCAAAAGAATTAAATTTGAAGCCAGATTTCAAGGTAGGCAGGAGATTTGAATTGTATATGGCAGCAACCCCACCTCCACGACCCGTGAGACGCGGAACATGAATAGAACTATAACCAGGAGGGGTGGCTTCATTTAAGGCAACGTATTCATCAGTTTTCAGCCAAGTTTCGGTTAAACATAGAATATCAGCTTTGTGATCAGTAATTAATTCATTTACAAAAGTTGCCTTAGAAGTTAGTGATCGAATATTAATTAATCCAATTTTTAACTTGGGTTGTTTAGCCACACTATTAATAAAATGACAGGTACTAATTTTTTAAAAATTTGCCCAACAAACACTCCTATGGTTTTTAGCAGAGCTTAATTTAGGTCGAGGTAGAGACACTATCTCAATAGCATAAAACCTGGGCAGCAGCTCTTGGGAACAAGCAGAAATCTGTGGAAGACAGTAAGTCTGCTGCCTGGTCTTGGCTCTGGTGTGTCAGAAAATGGAATTTCTGAGACTACACAATAAATTATTAGAAAGAAGAGCGGCACCCTCCCACATGGGGTGAATGCCATCTCTTTTCAAAAGACCTAGCGCCCCCCTGTGGTAACAGGAAGTGTCCAGTTATTACTTTCACTTCTACTGATGACACATAGTTGAACACATCAACCTCATTCCACTTCTCTTACATGCAGAACAAATTACTGAAGCTACCTCATAAATGCTGTGCAGCTACGCATAATTGCGTCCGTGTAGTGACGCGGCGACTATCCACCCCTCGTCATGAAAATACGTTTAGGTTTTTGATGCCTTTAATTAACTTGTATCATCATAAAAATTGATAGACAGGTCAAGGGTGGCGAGCTCTCACATTTTATTGGGGGTTTGCCCTTAAGAACAGCAAAATGCCTCGATAGCGCCCCCTTGAAATTTTCAAAAACCCCTCCTCATAGGGATTTTTTTGGAGTAGGACAATGAAAATTGATACACATGTGTATTTGGCCAAGTCGCAAAAAAAAGTCTCTGGCATCATTTGTCTACTCCAAACAGGAAGTCAGCCATTTTGATTTTAATGTGTCATTTTTGCCTGATTTCCACATATTGTATTTTAACGCACTCCTCCTAGAAATTTCATCCATTCAAAACCAGATTTATTGAAAAACATTGAGAGACCATGCTAATCAAAAGTTCTGCTCTGCAGGTCTGTAGGTCAGTGGACGTGACCACTAACAGGAAGCAACCAGTTTTTACTTTCACTTGTACTGGTGACACATAGTTGAACCCATCAACTTTATTCCCCCTGTACAACATGTAGAAGAAGTTGTATAAACTACGTTACGAATGCTGTGATGCTTCGAGTAATGGCGTCCGTGTGGCAATTCGGAGACAAAGGATCCCTCGCCATGAAAATACGTTTCGGTATTTGATGTTCTTAATGAATTTGTATCATCATGAAAATTGATATGGCAGTCAGGGATGGTGAGCTCTAACATCTGATTGGGGCAATGCCCATGAAGGCAGCAAAATGCCTCGATAGCGCCCCCTTGAAATTTTGAAAAACCCCTCCCCATAGGGGTTTTTCTGGAATAGGAAGATGAAAATTGGTTCACATGTGTATGTTGCCAATTTGAACAAAAAAGTCTCTGGCACCATTGGTCAATTCCAAACAGGAAGTCAGTCATTTTCATTTTAATGTGTCATTGTGGCCCGATTTCCACATATTGCATTTTAACGAACTCCTCCTAGCGATTCCGTCCATTCAACCTAATATTTATTTCAGATCATCAAGAGACCTTGATGATCAAAAGTTGTGATCTGCATGTCTGTCGCTAAATGGGCGTGGCCGCCATGGTCTCCCCATTTCAGATGCCTCGCCAAACACATTCCAGCAGCTCTCTCTCCCTCATACTTCATCCAAATGGATTCAAATGAAAGTCTCATTGAGATCAATGATCTCTTTTTCAAGGGAGACCTGGCCAAGATAGCAGCATAACATGTTACATATACAGGACAAACACAAAAGAATATACGGTGTGAACACAAAAAACGTAGAATAGCTTCAAATGATACCAACTGACATAAAAAGATATTCAATAAACTGTGGACTCACATTACAATGGTCAACTGCTTTGTCAAGTTCCAACCATTGTACTAAAAAAATATTTGAACCGACAAGGAGACCAAATCCTGTAGTTTCAAATCTTTTTGCAGGCTATTCCAGGTGAGGGGAGCTGAGCACTTAAAAGCTCTCTTTCCCAAATTAGTCTGTGCGCTTGGAACTGACAATAAAATCACATCTTGAGATCTCAAATTATAACTGACATCAGATCTTAGTTCAATCAAAGAACAAATATAAGAGGGGAGTTCCCCTAAAATTGCTTTATAAATAAACGAATACCCGTGACTGAGCCTACGCATGGTCAAAGATGGCCACCCAGCCCTGGCATACAGAGTACAATGGTGAGTAAGGGCTTTACAATTGGTCATAAATCTCAAGGCACTGTGATAAACACTGTCCAACTTTTACAAGCAATGGCCAGACGCACGCATGTATTAAAAAGATCACCATAATCAATAACTGATAAAAAAAGTAGCAGAGATCAGATTCTTTCTCGTCTCAATATTGCATTTTAAAGAACTCCTCCTAGCGATTCCGTCCAATCAACCTAATATTTATTTCTGATCATCAAGAGACCATGCTGACCAAATGTAGTGCACTGCATGTCTGTCGCTGAATGGGCCTGGCCGCCATGGTGTCCCCATTTCAGATGCCTCGCCAAACACATTCGAGCTGCTCCCTCTCCCTCATACTTCATCCAAATGGATTCAAAATTCCTGTACATGGTAAAAGCTCCACCCTGAAAGCTTTGATGTGCTGCTAAACAATCTACCTCATCATGCCCCCTTATGGAAACAGAAAATGCCATATTTTACGTTGAAATTGGCCGATTTGCTCAAAACTTCACATTTGTGCTTAGGGTCTGCCCCTGAATGCACCTGCCCAAATTTGGTTACACTCTGAGCGACTTCTGGTGGATGAAGTATCAACTTATCATAATTCCTTCAGCTTTGTCCGATTCGCTCGACACTTTCTCTCAGGTTGGGGCCGGCACTTGACCTGTCCAATGGTCGTGAGTGCACAGCTGCACCCGTCAGGATCTCGCCACAAACCCCAACGTACGCATGGGGGCGAGGGCCCGTTCAACGCTGCTTGCAGCCTTAATTCAAAATGGTATCTAGCATAGTAAAATAAAGAATGGGGAACATATTCCTGGCCAGACCCTCAGTAGTAGATGTATTGTTCTTTTCACAGTGGCCCTGTTAAATGTATCAAACATGGAAAGCAATAAAAGGCGTTGCTTATACCACATCCAGCTAGCCATCGCTGCTTGTCGTAACAAGTGCAGGAGAAGCCCCGGGTATCAGCTCGTCCACGATCACTTGCCTGCTGCTGAATCTTTAAATCGGGTCGGTCAGGTCCAAGCTCCGTTATCCTCTTTTTCTCTTCCAATGTGACGTTACGCCTGGAGAACGGGTTATTCTGAAGTGAAAAAACCGAGTTCTCCGCGGATCCACTCAAGCTGCCATTTTGAAGCCATCTATCGGACAAAGTATGAGCGTGTGCGTGATCTTCTTCTTCTTCTTCTTGGAGTTTTATGGTGGTTGACAAACCAATTTGTGTATTACCGCTACGTACTGTATTTTACTTTTGTTTGGAGAAGCTTCAACCAGAAAAAAAAAATAAATAAATAAATAAAATTCTCTGCTTCAATTATTTCCCAGGCTTTCTGATTCGCCTTACTTTTCTACAGTCTGACTACCACCGAACCCTCTTTCCAAAATTCTCTGTATCTCTTCCCTCTTTACATCCACTATGCCCAAAATCTCTCTTGCCGCATCTACCACCATCTTAATTCTCTCCATTTTACTTTCCATCTCACAAGCACAATTTAAAACCATTGAAATGAACGCTAAAAAACTTCTTCTGTTCATCCTAATTTCATCCTCCTCAAACTCCTTTTGCTTCTTTTCCACTGGCTGTACTCTGACCTGCTCTTTCCCCACCATTTCTTTTTTATTCACGACTCTTTTAGTTGCTTCTGCATATATTTTTCCCTGCACTCTTGTCCTTTCCACCTCTCTTTCCATTTTCCTTCTTTCACACTGCACTGACCTCATCTCATGACTTCCCCCACAGTGAAAACATGCCTTTGCCACTATACAATTATCCTCAATGCATCCCTCCTGTCCACGCCGTCTAAACCTGTGCATTTCTTTTTTACACACAACCGCAGCGTGTGCGCGATGTTTGCGCATGAGTAAATCATATCTGCTGCGGTGACGTGTTGATATGATTGGCAGCTGTCGTTGTCCAGTCACATGAGGAGGAGAATCACAAAACAATACTAATTCGTTGCCATTCAAAATGGGAGTGTCCGGGGCGCATTTCTCTACATCCCGCAGGAAAAGTTGAAGCGACCAATTAGAAAGAAGCCTCAGGTCACATGCTGGGCAAAAGTTGAAAGACTTGCATTAACTCTCTTTAGACCGGCGCCCCTGCATTAATAAACTATGTATTCACAACATATTTATTTAATAATAAATTGTGTGAAACCCCTTTTATTTAATGGCGGCAGGTGCCGACACGCTAGCATTGTGTGGAAAAAATAAATCATTTAATCGGTTATTTTTATAATTTAATGACAAATATTGGTATGTTTAAGTCGACTTCCTCTGTTGAATTTTGGCTGTATTGATGGAGGGAGTGGCGCCCCTGCGTTCCCTATTGACAAACCGCCACTGGTGGGCGTATCACGAAATTACACATTGAAGCCAAAAATGAATAAAATCAGGCAAATATTCTTGAGATTTTGCGTTCACAACAAACGGGACATGACGGACGGACAGCAGGACAGATGGACTGATGGAGCATGGGACTATGTCCACCGGCCCTAATATACCTTGGCCCCAAAGATGAATGGAATCGGTCAAACCGTTCTTGAGATATCGCGTTCACAACAAACAGAACATGACGGACAGATGGTCGGACGGACGGAGCTGAATACTATGTCCCTGCCCCTAATACACCTTGAAAACCAAAGACGAATGGAATCGGTCAAACCGTTCTTGAGATATCGCGTTCACAACAAACGGGACATGACGGACAGATGGACGGATAGACCGAGCTGAAGACTATGTCCCCCGCCCCAATACACCTTGACACCAAGAATGAATGGAATCGGTTAAACTGTTCTTAAGATATGATGTTGGACAAAGTATTTGTAAGTGGCCAAATGGTCGTAATGGCCTTGAGAATAATGGCAAGGTCACGTCAATCAAGTGGGCTGTGAACACTCCCATAATACACCTTGACACCAAAGATGAATGGAAGCGGTCAAACCATCCTTGAGATATCGCGTTCACAACAAATGGGACATGACTGACTGACAGACAGATGGAACGAGCTGAACACCATGTCCCCCGCCCCTAATACACATTGACACCAAAGATGAATGGAATCGGTGAAACCGTTCTTGAGATATGTTGACAAGGAATTTGTAAGTGGTCAAATGATCGTAATGACCTTGAGAATAATGCCAAGGTAATAGAAATCTACTGAGGTCGGCATGTCAAACCATTATACCTCAACACCAAAGATAAATGGAATGGGTCAAACCGTTCTTGAGATATCGCGTTCAGAACAAACGGGACATAATGGACAGCCGGACGGAGCTGACAGCCCCCCCCCCCGCTGCCACAATAGCAAGCGAAGTTGAGGACAAAAACCACTTTCAGAGTGTGTTTTAGGTATTTATGTGGAGCTATTTTTCCAGTGCAATGATTGGACCAACAATTTATGATGTATAGTCTGATTTGTGTTATGTTAGTTTATCTTGTGCAGTAATGGCGCCCCCTACTGGTCAATTAAATAGAAAATTTCAGGCTATGTTTCAGGTTCTTATGTGGACATATCCTATGAGTTTTGTAAAGAGTGGAAAAACTGTTTATGATTTATAGTCCGATTTGTGTTATACCACGTTGTTTTGTTTTGCATTTATTGCACCCCCTATCGGACAATTTTAATGAAATTTTCAGAGTATGTTTCAAGTATTTATGTGAATATATCAATTCAATTTTCAATTCAATTTATTTTGTGTAGCGCTTTTTTCACAGAGACTGTCACAAAGACGCTTTACAGTGAGAGTTTAAAGAAATAAAAAGGCAGTGCCCAGCCTATTCCCCACTACAGCAAATGAGGCAAAAAACTCCCAGTAGGGAGAAAAATCCTCCAACAGTGGTGAGAAAAAACTCCCCAGTGGGAAGAAATCTCAGGACGAACCCGGCCATAGTGGGGGAGCCCATCCTCCGCGGGCTAGCTAATTAAGAACAAAAAAGTAAAATGGAGTGAACGACAGAGGAGTTCCATTTAAGTCCATCTAAACAGTGGCAACGGTAGCTTCAGAAAGTGGCAAGTCGAGGATGGTGCAGGACTGGACCAGGGCCAAACCGGATCGGATCAGGACAGCAGGACAACAGCAGCCAGCGCTCATGGTGAGGGACAGGGCTCATACGGTCCAGGACTCAGGGAAGTGGAGGGAAGAAAGGGGTGTGAGGCACTGGATAACTACTGCATGATAATAAAAGTACCGTCCTCTGTCATGTGCCAAGTGAGAAGTTATAAGGGGACTGGTCAGGAAACAGTCAACACCACTCCATCCACTTCCTGCAGCACAGAGGCCCAACACTTATTCCAGGCTGTTAGATCACTTTTCATTTTCTAAACAATAGTACCATATGGACCTCCCTGGTGACTAAGGCTATAGCAAGCCCCACCGGTGCCGTGTAAGTGCAATCTCAGTGCCACCGGTTCCACATGTATTTAAGCAATTTTAACGACCAAAAGCTAGTATCCTTCATCCACTTAATGCAGCACAGAGGCCCTGAAATTCCATCCGACTATGGCTGCGTAATTTTTCAATCAGATACCACCAACACCATGTGGACCTACCCGGTGACTAAGGCCGTAGCAAGCCCCACCGGTGCCGTGTAAGTGCTATCTCGGTGCCACCGGCTCCACATGGATTTGCGTAACACTACACCAATGCCATATGGACCTCCCCGGTGACTAAGGCTGTAACAAGCCCCACTGGCACCGTTAATGCATGCTCAGTGCCACCGGTTCCACGTGGATTTAATTAACTCAGGCTTCCAATATCTTATGAACCCATCAACTAGGTTTTAGTCAGTCCCATCAGGGGCAAGTAATGTTTTATACATAATGATCTAGTCATGATCTAATCATAGGCTTGACTAAAAAGGTAAGTTTTTAGCCTACTCTTGAACACAGAGACTGTGTCTGAGGCCCGAATGTCCGTTGGGAGATTGTTCCACAAGATTGGGGCTTTGTAGGAGAATGCTCTCCCTCCAGATGTAACTCTAGATATAGTTTGAATTTTCAAATATCCAGCACCTTGTGAACGAAGTAATCTTGGAGGGGAGTAAGGAATGAGAAGTGCACTAAGATATTCTGGGGCCAAATCATTTAAGGCTTTGTAGGTAAGCAGTAGAATTTTATATTCAATTCTAAATTTGACAGGCAGCCAGTGAAGATTTTTGAGTACTGGGCTAATGTGGTCATATTTATTCGTCCTGGTCAGAACCCTAGCAGCAGCATTCTTGCACTAATTGAAGGCGATTCAGGATAGAACTGGTGCAGCCTGACAGTAAAACGTTACAGTAATCCAGCCGAGAAGACACAAATGCATGAACCATTTTTTCGGCGTCCTGAAGAGACAGCATTTTTCTCAGCTTGAATATATTTCTAAGATGAAAGAAAGCCACTTTTATGATGTTGTTAATGTGACAGTGCAGAGAGAGTTCTGAATCAAGGGTGACACCAAGGTTTTTAACAACAGCATTTGCAGAAACCCGGAGACTGTGGACGTTGAGAGAAAACTTGAGGAATGTGTCTCTGAGTGATTTGGGACCAATTACCAATATATCAGTTTTATCTGGATTTAAAGAGAGAAAATTCTGTGTCATCCATGCTTTAACAACTTTAAGTCACATCTCTAATCTAGGTAGTGGATCGATTTCACCTGGCTTAAAAGATATATAAAGCTGCGTGTCATCTGCATAACAATGGTACTTCACGTCATAACTACTTATGATGCTTCCAAGGGGAAGCATGTATAAGGAAAACAGCAGAGGGCCCAGAACAGATGCTTGAGGTATTCCAAAGTTCACCTTGGAATACTCAGAGGAATTACCATTTACTCTGACAAACTGACATCTATCAGAAAGATAGGACTTAAACCATGAAAGGGCGAGTCCAGAAATACCAACCAGATTTTCTAGCCTGTGAAGAAGAATATAGTGGTCTATCGTGTCGAAGGCAGCACTTAGATCAAGTAGGACAAGGACAGAGATGCGGCCACAGTCCATGGAGAGAAGTAGATCATTCATTACTACAGTGAGGGCTGTTTCAGTGCTATGATGTTTTCTAAAGCCAGATTGAAACCTATCATTTACCTTATTCGTTTGCAAGAAGCGAGTGAGCTGTTGGGCAACACATTTCTCAAGGAAATGTGTTGTATATCCTGTAAGATTTATGGCTATAGGACAAACAATATCTGATTTATAGTCTGATTTGTGTCATACCACGCTGTTTTGTTTTGCATGTATAGCGCCCCCTATCAGTCAATTTGAATGAAATTTTCTGGTTAGGTGGCAGGTACTTATGTGAATATATTCTGTGAGTTTTATGGCTATAAGTCAAAATATTGCTGATTTATAGTCTGATTTGTGTTTGACCATTCTGCTTTGTTTAGTAGTTATAGCACCCCCTATTATTCAATTTGAATGACATTTTCTGGTTAGGTTGCAGGTACTTATGTGAATATATCCTGTGTGTTTTATGGCTATAGGCCAAACAATTTCTGATTTCGTCTGATTTCTGTTATACCAGTCTGCTTTGTTTAGCAGTTATAGCGCCCCCTATCAGTCAATTAGAAAGAAATTTTCTGGGTATGTTTTGGGTACTCATATGAATATATTCTGTGAGATTTATGGCTATAGAACAAGCAGTTGCTGATGTATAGCCTGATTTTTGTTTTAGCGCCCCCTATGGGCTGATTTGCATGAACCTGTCAGGGTATGTTCCTGGTCATTATTTGGACATATACTGCAAGTTCTGTGATGATTGGTTCAGTGGTGGTTGAATTTTGTCCATTTATGTGCTAAGCCACGCCCCTGATGAAGTTCATTGGTTAATATCTTGGAAACAAAATGAGATTTCGACAAGCTTTATGCAATCTTTTATAAGCTTGGTCCACTGGCGATCCAAGCAAATATCGAAGGAATTGGACCTACGGTTTAGGAGGAGATGTTTAAAATGTTTTTTTCAAAAAATTCCAAATTCTGGAAAATCAAATATGGCGGTCCTTCAAGTTCCTTGTTAGAAAGTTGTAGAGAATATTCCAAGGAATGTCTCTACCAAATTTTGTGAAATTTGGACTTACACAGTAGGAGCTATGACCTTTAAAGTGAAAACCTGTTTTTCTTGAATAATAGCGCCACCATTTGGCTGATTGAGTTAAAAATGCCTTGGTCAGCATTTACACACAACTTCCAACCAGTGTGCAAAATTTCAGGACTCTGCCGTTTATCATCTCACGGGAATTTGCAAAAACATTCCTGAAGAAGAAAAATAAAATAAATAATAATAATTTAAAAAAAAATAAAATAAAAAATAATAATAATAACAATAAAAAGCGAAAACAATAGGGTTTCAGCCCTACGGGCTTGAACCCCTAATAATAATAATAATAATAATAATAAAAAGTGAAAACAATAGGGTTTCAGCCCTACGGGCTTGAACCCCTAATAATAATAATACTACTAATAATGATAATCAAAAGCGAAAACAATAGGGTTTCAGCCCTACGGGCTTGAACCCCAAATAAAAAGCAAAAACAATAGGATTTCAGCCCTATGGGCTTGAACCCCTAATAATAATAATAAGAAGAAGATGACCCGGATAACAATAGTGAACATTTTCAATGCACACTAATAAGAAGAAGACCCGGATAACAATAGTGAGTATTTTCAATGCACACTAATAATAAGAAGACCAGGATAACAATAGTGAGCATTTTCAATGCACACTAATTATAATAATAAGAAGACCAGAATAACAATAGTGACCATTTCCAATGCACACTAATAATAATAATAATAATAATAAGAAGACCCGGATAACAATAGTGAGCATTTTCAATGCACACTAGTAAGAAGACCCGGATAACAATAGTGAGCATTTTCAATGCACACTAGTAAGAAGACCAGGATAACAATAGTCAGCATTTTCAATGCACACTAATAAGAAGACAAGGATAACAATAGTGAGCATTTTCAATGTACACTAATAATAATATTAAGAAGAAGACCAGAATAACAATAGTGATCATTTTCAATGCACACTAATAAGAAGACCAGGATAACAATAGTGAGCATTTTCAATGCACACTAATAATAAGAAGTAGAAGACCAGGATAACAATAGTGACCATTTTCAATACACACTAATAATAATAATAATAATAATAATAAAGAAGTATGCAGGATTGTAATATGTGTCTGCAATGCTGCAGGCACATAATAACAAAGAAGTGTGCAGGATATGTGTCTGCATTGCTGCAGGCACATAATAAAGAAGTATGCAGGATTGTAATATATGTCTGCTTTGCTGCAGGCACATAACTAGAAAAGCGATTTTTGAAGAAATTGCGGGTGTGATTGCTGAAAGCTGAAGCCTCATTGCAATGCTGTCTTGAATGCAAGAAAGCCTGAATGATTTGAATGTTTGCCGACGCCACACTGAATAGCTGCCATGAAAATATAATATTTGAATAATGTAGAATACTTAAATGTTTATTAAAAAACTGAAAGAAAGCTGAACAAAGAAAGAATGATTGAAAGATAGAGTTAAACATGAACCAGCTCAAAGTTTGAATGTATTAACAGTTAAAAAAAAAAAAAAAAAAAGACTACAGTCTAAAATGTCCAAGATGGACACAGAAAGACAGACAGACAATTTCAGAAATGCAGCTCGCGGTCCGAGCCCTTCAAGGAAACTCGGAAATTACGGTGTTAAATACGAGGAACAAAAAATGAAACATGACACTGTGTATTGGTGTTATGTTTTGCGTTTTTCCACTGACGCGGGAGGCAGAGCCTCACCTGTCATCATGTAAAGAAAAAAAAAAACAAAAATAAATAATGAAAAAATAATATAGATATTTGCTTTCTGATACGACAAATTCATTACACAACTGCAGCCGCAGAAAAAAGCCCCGGTCCTCTTTTTGACGCTCCGAACTCGAAACAGTTGCGGAGTGCAAGTGTCAAGGGAGTTTAAAAACTTTTTATGATCACGAAACATAATAATACTGAACACTGATCTATTGCGTGATCTTTTTTTTTTTGCTCCAAATCCAACTTGTGTAGCGAATTTTTAAATGCATAATTACTCCCCACCGATTAACCATAACTAGAGAGAGAGCGTGTGTGAAGTGCTGACTGACAACTTTCTTGATGGAAAAATCATGATTTTACTGAATATTTCCGTGACAAAAATATCTTTCTCACAAACAAACTGACTCACTTCGCTGCAATATTGTAAGTCATGAAGAAGAGTCCAGACTCTGTCTCTCCTCTTCATCTCATGGATGTGTGTCAACGCAATTCAATATAGGCTACGACTGAAACGGGCACATCAGCTGCAATCAGGACAATGTCGGACAGAAAATGCAATGAAACACTCGCCGTTTCCCTTGATTTATACACATAAATCAACGTTGCATTTGACCAACACTAGTTCTGCTAAGCAGTAATTTAATTTAATGTAGGCTGCAAACAGCGGAATATCGCAAACAAGAAACAGAACATCCAATGTGCTCTGCAGTCAATTTATTTGGCAATTTTTGTAAATACAACGAGGTCCGTACAATGCCTGTCGGACATTAAATGCAAAATACTCCGTGTCCGACAGCCAAAAAAAGGACGATTAGAACAGATTGGTAATGAAATAAAGAATTAAAAACATTTCAACAAACAGAACATCCAATGAACACTGCGATTTATTTAGGCTATTTGCTGGCCATCTATTGGATGTTCTGTTTTTTGGTGATATATTTTTATTATTTTATTTATTTTTATTTCGTTATAAATCTGTTCTCATATCAATACTTTGACTTTCTGCTGGCTGCATCCCGGACATTCTGCTGTGGAAATAAAGCGTGAATCTGTTTGATCCATCTGACTAATTTTCAAAAGAGAGACCGAATGAAGACTGTTGTCTGTTTTCAACGGAAGAAAACGGACAAATAAAAAGACCAAGAAAAGTCGATAGCTATCAGTTTGCATTTTGTGAAGGTCGAACACAAAATTGGCCAAGTTTGTACGTCTAATAATTGCTGGAATACTCGAAAAATTTGAACTTATGGAGTTACAGTATATTAAAACCCTGTCCAACTTTCGTACACGTAGACACTGCGTAAAAAATTGTGTGTGGCACTGAAGACTTGCCTCGTATACGTGCGCAACATTCGAAACGTTTGCACAACAGAAGATTGTTGCCTGTGTCTGCTGCGCCTTTGCTACTACTGCAGTGCAGTTCCATAGTGGGGCAGAGCGCTATACAGCAGATAAGCTATTGTCATTCTGTGTAGAATTTGCTTACAATAAGGATCATGACATAAATCCACGAAATGATCTAAAATACAACATTTTCGAGATTTTGCAATACTGTGTATGTAATAGTAAAAAGCAGTTCGCAGTCATAATTTATGTTTAAACGTTCAAAGCGGCCGCTAGAAGTATATCAAAATGTTGCTTAAAATAAATGTCCGAATAAATTATACTATCGAACACAAGGGCAGCAGCGCCATCTCTTTGAATGCAAGGTAAAGGTGAAGGCCTTCCCAGCTTTCCCATACAAAATTAGCCTATGATTGCTCTCTGATAAGAATTGCGCTTAGTGGGCTTTCTGGAAATATGCTGTAGATAACGGAAAGACAGCTTTTCTGTCGCATCGCCTCCTCATTCGCAAAACTGCATGGCAGCAGCCAACGGGCAGAACGGAGCCCAGTATGGACCATGAACACAAAATGAATGAGTAAGTTTTGAAAGACCTCGCAAAAAGTTTTTCAGGATTTCGCAAAGGTACGTACCTTTTCGTACGTTTTTTTTCCTACTTTTTTAATGTTCCCTGGCTCCCTACTTTTTAAATAACAAAGTTGCCAAAAATGCCCACCGTGACATATGTAACATTACAGATCTTTGACAGGGGGTGGTGCTATTTTTTAAAGTTATAAAGACTGTTATATGATGATAATTTTGACATTTTTACATTCCATTAATGGTAATATACCTGAATAGGGACGCATAAGGTTTGACATGCAGGGGAAATGCAGCATCTCCCACAAATACATGTGGTGCCGTGATGGTTGTGCCAGGAAGACGTTCTAGTGGTGGCAAAAGAAGTTGCCCATCCTTGAGAGCGTGCCCAAAAGAGCTCTGCTCAAACACTCCGTTGCCCTCTTTTCCATAGGCCCCAACATCAACCATTGTGAATTTCTATCGTGTCACACATTGCCATCAAAACAATAGTGCTGTGTTTCCATCAGGAACCAGATGCGAGAACCAGGAAATGCAGCAGAGCTGGTTCTATTGGTAAAGGGGGGTGACCCCCGCAGAGCGAAAAACAGTACAAAGTCCACAATCCAAAAGTCGAAATCCAGTTGGGCAAAAATAGAATCAAAAACCAGGGCAGCAATCACAGTAATCGTAGTCGGACAGAAATGGGTCTGGTACACTGGAATAATTCTATCAGAGAGACAAGCCAGAATCCAAAGGGCATAATCTGAATCGTTACCAGAGCAGCAAACAGATCTCGTAATCGGGTAGAAAAATGGTCAAAACACAGATGCAACAATAATCCAAAATCACAAAGGCAAAAATCAAAAGTCGGGCAATCCAGTCAGAAAGATAAACACTGAGAAATCGAGGCGAGAAACGTGGCACAAGAAAACTAGGGAGAACAATCTGACAAGAGAGTGAACCAAACAGACATCTTCTATACACATCCGGGGTAAACACATGACCAGGGAGAACAGGTGCAATCAATGGTAACAATGATCAGGGAGAGACACATGAGGAATAAACTAATTACATGAATTTGGCTGTAGCCAAAATGCAGACAGGGATCACAAGACAATCCTATGAACAAACAGCTCCGGTGAAGGAGTACTAAAAGTGCATAGTCTAAAGAAAAGGAAAGCATGAGATATAAGTGGAAAACTGCAGCAGAGATAATTAGGGATAGGCAAGGAGGCAGAGATTAGAATTGAGCGACTGCTGAGAGATCGTTAGTCAATTAGTCTGTGCAGCTATACAATCCCGAATGCATGTTAGTAAGTTAGTAAAAATATACAATGTTAATGAGGGTTAGTAATTATCGAAAACAACAAACTGTTAGTATGGTTAGTAGATAGTAAAAGAGAGGAAGGAAGCACATGAGATAATGAAGGAAGATTGAAAACCCAGAAACCAATAAATCACCCAACTGCGGTGTTCAGGGCCGTAGCCCTCCCAGTCGACGAGGTACTGGAGTCTACGACCTCGTCGACGACAGTCCAACAAAGCGTGCACCGTAAATGCCTCGCCTCCGTCAATTATGCGGGCGGGAAGTGGGGGATCAGGTCCAGATGACAGGGGGTGGGTAATTGCAGGTTTAATTTGTGAAACGTGGGGGGAATACGGTGCATGGATAGGGGAAGACGGAGGCGGACAGCAGAGGGGCTTAGGACCCTTTCGATGGTGAAGGGTCCCAGGAATTTGGGGAACAGTTTCCCCCCACTCGCCCTCAAGGGAATGTCCTTGGAGGACAACCATACGTGGTGCCCAGGTCGGTATGATGGAGCAGCGATGCGTCTCTTGTCAGCTTAGGCCTTCATGTGGGCCACCGACCTGAGCAGCACTTCCCGGGTGGTCCTCCAGGTGCGTCTGCAGCGACGCACAAACTCGCGGGCTGAAGGAACAGCAACCTCCTCCTCCTGGCATGGGAACAATGGGGGTTGGTAACCGAGACAAGCTTTAAATGGGGATAGACAAGAGGCTGATGAAGTATAGCTATTGATGGCATATTCTGCCCATGGGAGTTGCTGGCTCCAGGAGGAGGGGTTTTTTAGACAGATGCAGCGTAGAACAGTTTCGATGCTTTGGTTGGCCCGCTCGGTCTGGCCATTGGTATGGGGGTGAAAACCTGAGGAAAGGCTAACTGAGGTGCCGAGTGATTTGCAAAATGACTTCCAAAATTTGGCTGTGAATTGTGGGCCGCGACCAGATGTGATGTCAGTGGGGATGCCGTGTAACCTGATAACATGCTGTGTAATAAGGCTCACAGTTTCTTGTGCAGATGGTAACTTAGTGAGGGGGACAAAGTGAACAGCTTTGGAGAATCGGTCGACTATAGTAAGGATGGTGGTGAAGTGATTGGAAGGTGGTAAACCAGTAATGAAGTCAAGTGCTATGTATGAACAGGGGCGATGTGGAGTGGGTGGTGGTTGCAATAGACCATGAGGGGATTAGTGTGATACCTTAGCTTGGGCGCAGACCGAGCAGGCGGATACATATTTCTGGACATCTCTTCTGATTTCAGGCCACCAAAACCGTTGCATGATGAAATCCAATGTTCGCTTGTTTCCGGGATGGCACGAGAGACTGGACGCGTGTCCCCAATCCAGGACTCGGGAGTGCAGGTGGGCTGGAACAAACAGACAATGGGCTGGACAGGCACTTGGGGCGGCAGAATCATTATTAGCATTCATAACTTCGGTTTCAATGTCCAATAGGACAGCATTGATGAATGTCTCCCTGGGGAGAATGGTGTCAGGGTCAGCTTGGTCTTTTTCAGTCTCAAAACATCGTTATAGGGCATCAGGTTTGACATTTTTACTACCAGGACGGTAGGCAAGATGAAAATTGAAACGTGAGAAAAACAGGGCCCACCTGGCTTGTCTGGGATTCTGTCGCTTGGCCGTCTGGTGATACTCCAAATTCTTGTGGTCAGTCCAGACCAAAAATGAAAGCTCGGCTCCCTCTAGCCACTGCCTCCACTCCTCAGGAGCTAACTTTACCGCCAGTAATTCCCAGTTCCCGATGTCGTAGTTCTGTTCGGCTGAGCTTAAACGTCTGGAGAAATAGGCACATGGATGAATCTTGTCGTCCTTGGAGGACCTCTGGGAAAGGTCCTACTCCTACATTAGAGGCGTCCACCTCCACCACGAACTGGAGCTTGGGGTCAGGAATGGTTAAAATGGGTGCAGAAGTGAATCGTGACTTGAGTGAACAAAAAGCTTCATCTGCTAACTTAGTCCATTGAAACTTTATCTTGTGTGAGGTGAGAGCAGTGAGAGGAGCGGCCACTGAACTATAATTTCTGATGAACCGGCGGTAAAAGTTGGCAAAATCCAGGAAACGTTGGAGGGACTTACGGTCATGATGAGTGGGCCAGCTGGTGACTGCTTCAACTTTGGCAGAGTCCATTTGGATAGAGTCAGGGCTGATGACGTATCCCAGGAATGAGGTGGTCTGGACTGAAAACTCGCATTTCTCGGCCTTGACGAACAGGCGATTCTCCAGCAACCGGCCCAGAACTCGTCTGGCATGCTGGGTGTGTTCTTCCTGTGACTTAGAGAAAATGAGTATGTCGTCAAGGTAAATAAACACAAATTTGTTTATCATATCCCGTAAAACATCATTCACTAGATTTTGAAACATTGCTGGAGCGTTGGAGAGCCTGAACGGAAGAACCAGGTACTCCTAGTGCCCTGTGGGCGTGTTAAAGGTCGTCTTCCACTCATCCCCTTCACGAATACGCACCAGATGATAGGCATTGCGTAAATCCAGTTTGGTAAATACCTTGGCCCCTTGCAGCAGGTCAAAGGCCGAGTTCATAAGGGGGAGAGGGTACCTGTTCTTCACCGTGATGTCGTTGAGGCTTCGATAGTCAATACAGGGGCGGAGAGAGCCATCCTTCTTGCCCACAAAGAGGAATCCAGCTCCAGCTACCGATGAGGATGAGCGAATGATTCCAGCAGCGAGTGATTCCAAGAGATACTTTTCCATGGCTTGAGTCTCGGGACATGACAGAGAGAAAAGGCACCCCCTAGGTGGCATGGTTCCTGGCCTGAGCTCGATGGTGCAGTCGTAAGGTCGGTGCGGAGGAAGACTGGTAGCCCGAGACTTAATAAACACTTGCTTGAGATCATGTATTCCATAGGGACCTTCTCCAGGTTCGGAATCTCATCAGTAATAGTGGGTGTGACATAATTCTGGGCATCGCTGAGGCAGGTCTGGGCACAGCTGGAACTCCATTCCTTGGTTTCGTGTTTCCCCCAGTCTATCACGGGCACATGTTTCGCCATCCAGGGATGGCCGAGGACGACTGGGGCATGGGGAGACTTGATCAGGAACAGCTTAATGTACTCATGGTGGTTACCGGAAATGCTAAGCTTGACTGGGCTGGTAACTTGAGAGATCTCACCGATCTTCTGGCCGCTGAGGGAATTGACCGCTCGATCAGGAAAGACCGTTTCCACAGGAATGCCCCAATTCTGGGCTAGATCTAGGTCAATGAAGTTTTCCTCAGCACCAGAGTCAAACAGGGCAGTGGTCCTCCTGCCACCCCCAGCCCATTCCAGGGAAACAGGAAAGCAGGTCCGGTTCCTAGAGGAGTGATCCACAGGACTAACGCCCACTATTGCTCCTCTCCTCGTTAGTGAACATCGCCTCTTCTCTGGACACCGTGAGATGAAGTGCCCCCCTTGGCCACAATAGAAGCACCTACGTTCCCGACGTCTGAGTTCCCTCTCCTCGTTGGAGACCCTCGCTCGCCCTACTAGCATGGGATCAGCCTCAGGGGGTTGCTTGACAGGGTTCTAGAGCGGTGGTAATGGTGTCGCAGGAGGTCTGGACTGGAACGTAGATCGCCTCCTCTCCTCCAGCCGGGAGTCGATACGAATGGCTATATTAATGACGCTCTCCAGGCACTCGGGTAGGTCACACGGAAGCAATTTATCTTTAATCCTTTCGGAAAAGCCAGCGATGAATGCGTCGTAGAGTGCCCTTTCCTGCCATCCGCTGTTGGTAGCCAGGGTTTGGAAGTCGATGGCGTAATCGGACACTGTGCGACCTCCCTGGCGAATACGGAGTATTTCCCTTCCGGCCTCGTGCCCGTGCCTGGAGCGGTCGAACACCCTCTTCATCTCCTCCCCGAAGCTGTGGAACGCCCGAACATAGGGTAATCCCGCTTCCCAGGTAGCCGTAGCCCATTGCTTCGCTCTGCCGGTCAGCTGCGTAATGACATACGCCACTCGAGCTTGCTCGGATGGAAAAGTGGAGGGCTGTAGGTTGAATATCAGCTTGCACTGAGTGAGGAATGACCGGCAGGATCCTGAATCGCCATCGTATCTCCCCGGGGGAGGAAGGCGTGGCTCGTGGAGTGGAGCGGGTGGTGCAGGGACTAGACTGGATGCAGGCATGGGAGTGACCGGAGGCTGGGGTGTCTGGATGTTCGGTGCACTCCTCAGTGAATAATCGATATCCGCCATCTGATTGTTCATGACCTGCATATGTTGCATCAAAGCCCTTAATTGCCATTGCTGAATCTCCAACTTGGCGCCCTGCTCTTCCTCTGCAGCCTGCAGAGGCTTGGAGCTCACTGGTTCCATGCTGTGTCAGATCGTAATGTTGTGTTTCCATCAGGAGCCAGATGCGAGAACCAGGAAATGCAGTAGAGCTTGTTCTATTGGTAAAGGGGGGTGACCCCCGCAGGGCGAAAAACAGTACAAAGTCCACAATCCAAAAGTCGAAATCCAGTTGGGCAAAAATAGAATCAAAAACCAGGGCAGCAATCACAGTAATCGTAGTCGGACAGAAATGGGTCTGGTACACAGGAATAATTCTATCAGAGAGACAAGCCAGAATCCAAAGGGCATAATCCGAATCGTTACCAGGGCAGCAAACAGATCTCGTAATCGGGCAGAAAAATGGTCAAAACACAGATGCAACGGAGTCACGTGACGTCTCAGCCGCGATGCAGACGTGAAATCTTGTGCTCGCTCGTGGACTTGCTCCAAAACAACCTAATTTCGATTTAATATCAGTTTTTGCAATCAAACACAACGATGACTTCCATTAAAAACAACCCTGCTCCCAAAAGAGAGCTTGGATTGTCTCCGCAGAAGAAAAAACTCAAGGGATCAACCTCATTATCCACAGACGACCTCGACGCAGCTATTTTGAGAGCAGTTAGCCTAGCACTTTCGGAACAGCAAAGAAATTTTGATTCATCAGTTGCCTCGGCCGTTAAGGACGCATTTGAAACTGTGCTCACGCTCTAACTAATGTCTGTGAAAGAAGAGATAGCTTTCGCCAATGAAGCTATTCGTAAATTAGCATCTGAGCTAGACCACCATGCTAGCAAAGCACAACGAACACAAGCTACAGTCGATTCTCTTCAGGCAGCAGTTCGCTCTAACAAACACAACCTCAATGATATTACCATCAAACTGAGTCGCCTCCAAAGCAGTCTGACTGAGATGCAGGACAGATCCAGACGGAACAACCTTAGATTGGTCAATCTCCCTGAATCAGCGGAGGGCTCAGATCCAGTGGGCTTTTTGCAATCTAACCTACCCAAATGGATACCATCCCTAGCTGGCCGTAACATCGAAATCGACCGCTGCCATCGTATCTATGACCCCAATTTTGGGAAGACTGGATCGGGTGAGAATCATCATTTTTCGCCTGTTGAGATACTCTGACCGACAAGCTATCCTGAAGGGTGCACGCAAAGCCCATCCGATCAAGTATGACCAAGCGAGTCTACTCTTTTTTCCGGATTACAGTCCTCCAACAGCCGCTAAAAGGAGGGAATTCAACCCTGTGATTAAAAAGTTCAAGAGCGCTGGACTGAGCTCTTTTCTTTTATACCCTGCAACACTCAAGGTGGATTTCAAAGGATCCCAACTAACTTTCAACTCTCCGGTTGATGCGGAGAACTTTCTGCAAACAGCGGACATTAATACATCGGTTGCTCCACTTATCACCAGGAATCCTTTCCAGCCGCTGGACATTACTTCCACCGGAGAAAAACCACCGAGCCAAAGCTCTATTGTGAAGACCCAAGATCATGACGCGAACTCCACTTCTAGCTCTGCTGCACGGCTTATGGACATGTAATTCACTTGCTTTATCAATGGTCAATTCATCAAGGTGGGTAAATATAAGTATTAATGTACTATTATTAATAATGTGAACATACTTCCTGGTTTATTTTATGGAAGTCCATATGTGTTGTGTTGCTAATACTGAATGCTATGTTAGCATGTTGCCTGTGTTTTGGGGGGTCTTATGGCGAGTAGGGCTTGACCTGCGTTGCGGTTGAATGCCACGGACCTAAGTGGTTTTGTGTTTAGCGAAGCCTGACGGATCGCTAAGCGTCCTCGCGGCTTCCGAACGTTTGTTGTATATAGTTCCCCTTAAGGCCCAGTCACACAGCGAAAACGCATGAATTACGCACAGATTTTCGTTTCTGCGCGGAGTGTACGTCGTATGCGTAATTCGTAGGTGGAACGAACGTGGACTGTCAGTGATTGTAAGTGGATGTGCGTCGAAGGCGGTTCGTGCGTGATTTTGAGTTTTGAACGGTTCAAAAATTTTCCGACGCACAACTGTGCGTTGGTGTGCGTAATTCATGAGTCGGCATGCGTAGTTTATGCGTCGAGTATGCGTAACTATGCGCGGGACACTCGTCGGCCGTCAGTGCTTATGCGTCAGAACTGGTTTGAATCCGCGCACGTCCACGTCCGTCCACTGATGCCCCACGTTCATATCACGCATGAAACGCGCATGTATCACGTTCATTCCACTGACATCCACTGACAATACGTGAAGCGTTCGTGTTTGGACCGTGCTCCGCCGGTGATTCATGCGTCGGGCGTGCGTCGAATGTTCGTGGAATACTGCACCGTGTTTGCTATTATGCGTCGACGTGCGCGATATGTCAGTGATTGTAAGTGATACATGCGTGGTTCATGCGCGATTCATGCGTGATTCGTCTGAGATTTCTACCCCTGACACCCCGAAAAATTGGTCAATTTCTCAACGCACAAGCACGCACAAACCCAATCTGTGCGTGATTTGTGAGTGATTCGTGCGTGATCGGCTGTCTGACTGGGCCTTTACCCCCTCCTGGTTCTATTTGGTCACACGATATTGGTTTTGTTTGGCATTTTGTAGGATATCTTGCTTGAGACTAGAGAGAGAAACTCTGAAGCTACAATCACCGGGTTTTTTTTTTTTTTTTCCACTCTCCCTGACTTACTAAAATGGATGGTCTTTTTGTAATGACTTGGAATGTGAATGGTTTAAATTCCCCCATCAAAGGGACTGGGTGTCTAGAGTTTCTACACCGTAAAAAAGTGTCAATAGCCATCATTCAGGAGACGCATTTGAAGAGTTCCGACGTACATCGCTTCCAAAACGGGCGGTATAAAATCATAGCCTATTCATGCGCTGATAACAAAACAAAGGGTGTGCTTATATTAGTGGCAAGGAAGCTCCCAATAGTTGTACATCATACTTTCAGTGATGAACTTGGCCGCTTTACACTGGCTGTTGTCACTCTTTGTCAGGCCAAACTGGTGATAGCTGCAGTCTATGCACCTAACAACTTTGATCCTAGCTTTCTCAATATGATTCGTGATAAACTTCTAGAGATGCCAGAGTCTAACCAGCTTGTTGGGGGTGATTTTAATTGTGCTATGAACGATATTGACAGAACTTCTCCTTCCACTGACTTACATTCTGCTGCAGCACTTAAAAATGTTATATCAGACTTGAACCTTATAGATATATGGCGATTTCATAATGAATCAAACAGAAATTATACTTTCTATTCTAACAGACATAAGTCTTTTTCGCGCATTGATTACTTATTTTTGAGTCAGTCTTTAATGCATAAAGCTCAACCAGACATCTTGCCTATTCTACTTTCTGACCATGCTCCAGTATTGTGCGAGATATACCTGACAGGTGTACCTAAAAGAACTACCAGATGGCGCTTCAACGACTCATTATTGCTAGATAAGAATTTTGAAGCCCAGATTAATCTAAAACTGAAGGAATTTCTGGAGATAAATGAGGATCAGTGTGACAATCCGCAGGTCCTGTGGGAAAACAAAAAATGTTTCATAAGAGGCTTTTGCATTTCGTATTCTTCCAATTTGATAGAGCTTTTGATAGACTTGAATGGAATTATATGTGGGCAGTATTAGAGAATTTTGGCTTTGGGCCCAAATTTATTTGGATGCTTAAGACTTTGTATACATATCCAAGTGCTTGTGTAATGACAGGAGCTAAAATCTCCTCTCCATTTCAGCTAGAAAGAGGCACACGTCAAGGGTGTCCTCTCTCACCTTTACTTTTTTGTCTTTTCCTTAAGCCCTTAGCACAGATGATTAGGCAAAGCAGGGATATAGAGCCTGTGAAGCTGTTCAACAGAAACCATCATATTTCTCTCTCTGCTGATGATGTACTCCTTTTTCTATCTAATGTGGAGTCTTCAGTACCTAAAGTTCTTCAATTGTTTGATTACTTCAATAGCCTCTCAGGTCATAAAATAAACTGGGACAAGTCGGTTTTAATGCTGCTCAACAAAAAGGGGAATTTGGTCAAGGTCCCTTCATCCATTCCTGTCAGGGACTCTTTCACTTATCTCGGCATTCACATCCACCCTACAACCGCGCAAATAGTCAAGGAAAATTTTGTCAAAGTTTTGAAACACATACAGGCGGATATCCAGAGATGGAATAGACTGCCTATATCTCCACAAGGAAGAGCACATATTGTCAAAATGAATATTCTGCCGCGTATTAACTTTTTTTTTTTCATGATCCCGCTACCACCCCCCCCCAAATTACTATTAAAGATATTCATTCATTAATCTCCCTGTTTATTTGGAGTGGCAAGCGCCCAAGAATTAAATTAACTACATTGCAGCGGCCTTGCCTTACCAAATTTCCAATTCTATCTTTGGGCTTTCCAAATAAGATCTCTAAATACATGGACTGACTCAAGCTCAAAAGTACCCTGGAGATCTATTTAGGAAGCTATGGTGAAACCTCATAGGCTATGTGACCTGCTCTTCACCGGTGCTGGCAAATCCAAACTGAGTTTAAGGTAGGGTAACGTAATTACACACTCTTTGAATGTCTGGAAACAGGCAGAGAAACATATGAATGCCCAGTCTCCTTTCAGCGCACAGACTCCTATCTGGCATAACATCAATTTCCTGATAGGGGGGAAGCCATTCCAGAACTCAAAGTGGGCTTCTAAAGACATAAGCACTTTGGATGACTTATATGATGATATATTCCTTCCAACACCTACAAAGCACCTTCCATTTACCTGCTTCATCATATTTTGTATTTCTTCAGTTAAGGTCTGCACTCAGAGCATATGGTGTCCCATGGCATTCTCCCCCAAGAACCCATCCAATGTTAGAATGGGTTAAGCCCTCTTGCAGTCTTAGGGGCAGAGTGTCCCTTATTTATAATGCATTGTCACACAAATCTGCCCAACACTTACCCATTGAGAAATTATGGGAGAGGGAACTCTCCAAATATAGTTTGGACATAGATTGGGATACAGTTTGGTCTAACATGTCTCAAAGCTCAAAAAATGTAGCCCACCAGCTAATACACTATAAAACAATACACAGGGCCTATACCACACCATATAGGAAATTTCTGATGAAACGATCTTCTGATTACTTCTGCAATATCTGTAATGGTTTACCAGGCACCTTTATGCACATGTTCTGGGAATGCTCCAAAATCACAGATCTGTGGCTATTTGTAGTAGGTGAGTTGTCCAAACTGCTTGATATACAGATCCCAAAAACTCCACACCTTTGTCTCCTGAATGATACCTCTGTACTTGATTACACTTTAATTCAAAGGAAAATGTTGATGACAGGTTTTACAGCAGCCAAAAAAGTTATCCTACAATTATGGATCGATCCCCAATTGCCACATAGGGGGTTATGGTTGAAACATCTAGATAACATTGTGAACATGGAACATCATACTGCCAGAGTGAATAAAGCCAAGAAGAACGCTTTACAAAAATGGAGAGTATTCCTGTTTAAAATCCAAAATTTATGGTTATTACCTGTGGAACATGTTGATATGTAGCACAACTTTATTTTTGCTGATTATTGAGTCTCTCTCTTAATGTCTTACTTTGGATGAATACACTCAGTCCTATAAGGACACTTGTACCCTGAATATTGGTACTATGGATTATATGGTTTGTATAACGGGCTTAATGTATGGACTGAGTTTTGATACCCTTATGCATAAATAAACATGTGTGACCCCCCCCCCCCTTAAAAAATCAATAAAATGTTGATCACAAAAAAAAAACACAGATGCAACAATAATCCAAAATCACAAAGGCAAAAAACAAAAGTCGGGCAATCCAGTCAGGAAGATAAACACTGAGAAATCGAGGCAAGAAACGTGGCACAAGAAAACTAGGGAGAACAATCTGACAAGAGAGTGAACCAAACAGACATCTTATATACACATCCGGGGTAAACACATGACCAGGGAGAACAGGTGCAATCAATGGTAACAATGATCAGGGAGAGACACATGAGGAATAAACTAATTACATGAATTTGGCTGCAGCCAAAATGCAGACAGGGATCACAAGACAATCCTATGAACAAACAACAGCTCTGGTTAAGGAGTTCTAAAAGTGCATAGTCTAAAGAAAAGGAAAGCATGAATTATAAGTGGAAAACTGCAGCAGAGATAATTAGGGATAGGCAAGGAGGCGGAGATTAGAATTTAGCGACTGCTGAGAGATCGTTAGTCAATTAGTATGTGCAGCTCTACAATCCCGAGTGCATGTTAGTAAGTTAGTAAAAATATACAATGTTAATGAGGGTTAGTAATTATCGAAAACAACAAACTGTTAGTATGGTTAGAAGATAGTAAAAGAGAGAGGAAGGAAGCACACGGGATAATGAAGGAAGATTGAAAACCCAGAAACCAATAAATCACCTGAATGAGTGGCACGCAAGACTAGGGACCGTGGGCAAAGACCTACACAAGACAAGACAGGGTAGACAAAGTGCAATGCATGGAAATGAAAACATGGCATAAGAACTGAGGCATGAAAAAATAATAAAACATGAAATCTAAGTTACCAAAGACACAATACATGATCCTAAGAATGGTCAAAGGGCAGGCAGTGGTCACTAAACACAGAAATCCTAAACATGGCTAGGCCAGGCACAGAACTTAAACATGACAGGCAGAATGCAGAATCACAACAAATAGAGTGCTGCCCTTTATAGTTGAAAAAGTTGCTTCCTGCTCTCGGTGGGGCTTTGATTTTTACATGTTTTCCATCGATCGTACCAACACAATTGGGAAAGTTCCATAGCCTCCAAAAATCCTGGGCGATTTCAACCATTTTTGCCTGTGATGGAAAGGCAACAAAGTCATCCTTCAAGGCTAACCAGATCACCTTGGTCACCTCGGAGATAATTGAGCACACAGTTGAAAATCCCATTTTGTAGCCACAGTGTTCTGTAAGTTCCCAGAAGCTAATATTCGCAGCGTGACCGCTAATCTCTCCTGAGTAGAGATCGGCATACTGTGTGTGGCTGCATGCTGTATGAACGGCGAGATTCGATGGACAAGATCGCCGAAACGACACGTCGACATTCTAAAATAAGAAAAGTGCCTCTCCTCATCCATCTCCTGCATCTGTTGGACCAAGACACTGTACTCGCCCTGCTCAACTCTGGTCACATTGAGTGGTCGAACATACCACCTACATTGACTCTTTTTTTTTTTTCATCCCCTCGGCAATAGTGAGAAGTAACAATAAATCTTCCTCCTCCTCTTCAGCAAACATATCCTCGTCCAGTAACTCAAAAACCACCATCTCAGCCATTGCATAATGTTGTTCTCAGAGTCCCACAATATTTGGCGCACATGGAGTGTGCTGAAGTGGGAGGCGTCCTTCCGCGAGTTCTGCACTCGAATTTCTCGTGAAGTATGAAATGTACCGGTCGAAACGAACTTTGTTCTTGTTCTCTCAGTCCTGAGAACAAGAACAAATTTCTTTGTTCTTTTGGAGCATGAATCAGCTTTAAGTCACCGTCTGTAATCTATTATCAAGTTCTGTAACGTTACTGTATCTAGCTAGTATTTGAACATGTTAGTTGCTGCTTAGCCTCCAAAAATATTAACAACTCATTTGAGAAACCGAACAATTAATAGCGCGTCTCAATGACAGTTTCCCTATAAGTTAATTAACTGTATTTGAGCATTTAAAGTGTTTCCCTGGAGTTTTCTTGGCAAGAAGTGGTAAAGGATAAAAAATAATAATTAGCTAAGGTGAATACAAACACATTTTGCTGAAAACAAAGCGCTGACAGCACAGTCTGGGAGCAGGCTGACAGTGGTCCCTTCTGAAGGAGGCCAACCATTTATTCTGCCAGTGTAGCCAAGTCTTTCGCGATGGAATTAAACTGTCGTTTGGAAATTCTCTGACGACTGTTGTTACAGCTAACTGTACTCTACATCTTGGGCATATTGGATTCACTTAATTTTAGCATTTGGAATAACGAAGAGAGATGGGAGAATTAGAGTATCTTTAATCAAGGGAAATGACTGAAAACATTTCAATACTAATCCGTTTAAAGACATGTTTATCGCCCTCCCAGCTCTCTGTCCACTGGCCGCTACTGCTTGCGACAGGAGCTGTATCCTACTCCCCATAGCTCCATAAATAGCGCATCTGCAAACGCGGATAGTCTGTTAATTTAGTCAAATTAATATTTAAAATATTCTCAATCCTTCTCAACTCTGTCTCATATTGTATGTTCTGTTAACTGTGTTCTATTCTTGAAAAAAAAATCATACGAACAAATCAAATAGCCAATCGTACCGTTGATAATTTACGAAGAATGAATGAGTGAATGGATAAATGGCAACCCGTACAGCTGGGGACTCAGCTAATCAATACTGAGATCATTAGATTACGTATAAAATGCTCTTTGGCAGTTAAAGCCTCATACAGAGACAATTTCTTGTGAAGCAGCTCAAGGTTTGAAATAATGAACAATCTGAAAGGCTGTCTGCCTGCCTGTCTGTGTCTGTCTGGGTCCGTCTTGGACATTTTAGACTGCAGTCATAGGTCGTTCAAATGTGCCGTTGCCCACAGGTGATTGGCCGAATTAACTGCAGTTCGGCCAATCGCATGTGTGTAACAGCACAGTGAAAACCAACAGTTAAGACGTCTTACAGAGTCAAAAACGTGAAGCAGCTCAAGCTTTGAAATCACGAACAGTCTAAAAGATTGCCTGTCAGTCTGCCTGTCTCTGTGTGTCACTCTGCCTGCCTGTCTGTGTCTGTGTCTGTCTTTCTGTGTCCATCTTGGACATTTTAAACTGCAGTCTTTTTTTTTAAACTGTTAATACATTCAAACTTTGAGCTGGTTCATGTTTAACTCATTCATTCAGTCATTCTTTCATGCTTTCTTTGTTCAGCTTTTTTTCTTTCAGTTTTTTTTCTTTTCACGTTTTTTCAAACTATAACTGCCGATTCATACTTTCAGCTAGAAACTCCATTCAAAGTGGAAAATCTTCTAGATTTTCCAGACTTTTTATGTATGATTCATCTTTTCAATCTCATTCAGACTTTAAAAAATATTCACCATTTTCTGAAAATTGGTTATAATGGAAGTCAATGAGAAAATCATTCAAACTCACTCATCTTCACCCACACATCACAAATTCATACAATCACATAGAAACTCCATTCAATCTCTGAAATGTTCACATTGCCCTCGACTTTCAGGAACTGATTCATATTTTCAATATCTCATTTAGTTTTTCTACACCAGCTGTTTAAAAAACATAACATTTTGAGTCCTTCTCAGACTTTATAATGGGTGTCTATGGCGTAGAATCTTCGGAGCTAGAGAGCATGATTGTATTCCTACAGCGTGAGCTGGGAGCAGACGCACTGAAAAAAATACTTTTTAAATCACTGTAACTTCCACAAATTTGAATCCCTCTTCATGACATTTCACAAAAACGTAGGAAAATTTGTTCTTGTTCAGCGGTATAATTTTGTAGCTGAGAAGTACATGGTTTTGGCTCAGGGAACAGTCAAAGGACAGGAGGCACGTAAAAATTCTCTATTTCCTCCATTCAAAATTCACCCAAAAATTCTGGGAGAACAGCAAACGAGCCGAGTTTTTAGATCGCTGTAAATCCAACATCATATCACTCAGAGAAATAAAAAAGACATCCACACACTCAGCAAAGTCTCCTGCCTTGAAAGATGTGGTTACTTTGGTGACAGGACGAACATTTTTTGCGTGAGAAGCAGGAGTTTGAGGTGAGCGCTAACGAGGATTTCTGTGACTGAGTGACTCGGTGGCTCTGTGTGTGTGGCAGTTGTTTGCTTCTCGCACTGTTACTAGGAGACAAGTGCTGGCATAGCCCTGTGTCAATCAGACGGAAAAAAACGTTCGCTAGAAATGCAACGTCAAAAATGGAAACGTATGTTAATAAATGCAGGACACATGGAAAACATGGATAGGATTGAACGTTTCAATATTCCAAACCTTGTTCAAGTTAGCCTCGCGTCACCAAGTTCTTCAGGGGCGAACACCCTCGTTTCCATTCAGTCTGAATTTTGTCTGGATTCTGGTTCCGGTCTAAAGAGCGGATCCGGAATTCATCAAATTCACCAAATAAGGTGTTCACCAAAGTAAAACTTTAAATTCTGGCGCACCATCGATTTCCAGCGGGACAAGAGCTGAAGTTCCGATTTTTCTGTAATGTCTTCCGATTAAATAAACATTGAATATACCGGATTTAAATTTTTTTTTATTTTTTAAATAAATATTGTTGTTTGATTACAATTCCTTATTCAAGTCCATTTTACGTATGAAAGAATAAAAAAGAACACGGAAAACAAGTCTAATTTGTCGACAGCCATGTTTAGCCTACTGTTAACACGTGGCTCATTGGACATCTATACATACACAAGATGGCGAAGCTATTCTGCCGTTTCCGCTTTTGGTCCAGCCCACACGGTCTATGAGCTATCCTGTTAGTCATGAATCGCAATGCTTACCTTTAGCAGTTTTCAGACAGCTGTAAATATTTTCACAAGGCTTTATTATAAAAGCACGTAATATCCACAATTATCAAGTCAGCTATATCAGCTTAAAGGGGACCTAATTTGCAATTTTACCAAGTTTATATTTAAGTCTGACTCCCCTAGTACTTGAATACACCTTGTGGACACATCGTCAGTGATGTTCTCGAGGTCATAGGGTGTTTCGGGTCTTACATCAGACACCCTCACCCAGGTGACCCAGCCGGGGGTGATCAGGCCCCAACTTGTGTCCAGGTAGTGCACTACGCCACGTGTCCCCCCTCCTTAGTCACCGTGAAGCCTTTTCAGCAGCTTCCAAGATGTTCTTGATGGCTCGTCGCCTGTGCAGTCCACAAATCCCTAAGAGTCCCAGGACCCGGTGTAGAGACTGTCCTGCGAAGCCCCTGCAGCCCACTACAATAGGCTCACAGCGGGCCTTCCATCCTTTCCTCCGGCACTCCACTACCAGGTCTGCGTACTTGGCCTTCTTTCTCTCCTGGGCTTCCTCTACTCGATCTTCCCAGGGGACAGTTAGTTCAAGCAGCACCACCTGCTTGCTTGCCGCGGACATCAAGACTATGTCTGGTCGAAGTGATGTAACAGCAATGGTGTCCGGGAATCTCAACTGTCTCCCTAGGTCAACCAGGAGCTGCCAGTCTCTTGCTGTCGCGAGCAGGCCCATTTGGGTCTTATTGGGTGGTTGAGGCTTCTCAACTGCTCGGACGAAGGCAATTGTGGTCTTGGATGGGTGTTGCTGCTTGCTGATGTTGATGCCGGAGCAGATGGCATCTGCTACTGCCTTCAGGACCTGGTCATGGCGCCAACAATAATGCCCGTCTCCCAAGGCCTTTGAGCAGCTGCTGAGGATATGCTCTAATGATCCCCTCCCCTGGCAGAGTTGGCAAGGAGGTGAGTCTACCAGGCCCCAGGTGAAAAGGTTGACAGGGCTAGGGAGGATGTCATACACTGACTGGACGAAGAACTTGAAATGGTGTGGTTCCGCCTTCCAGAGGTCTGCCCACGTGATCCTACGACCAACTGTATGCTCCCTCTTCGTCCAGGTTCCCTGCTTGGACATGCCAACCACTCTGCTGAGGCGAGCTTCCTCTACCTCGGCTCGCACCTCGTCCTGGATGAGTCTCCTTTTCTCCTTTCCTTTGGCTTTGGTGTAGCATGGCTTGGGATTGCTCCAAATCCCGGCCCGACCAGTCGTAACCGTGCCCACTAGGGTGCTGTCCTGCAACCTTGCCTCTGCCCACTCCACTGCATCCCTGGCAAGCCACTTTCTTCCTGTTCTGACCTCCACCCCTGCTCAGGAGACCTTGGTATCAGCTGAGTCTCGGTAGAGCAGGACTTCTCTGACTCTGGTGACCTTGAACTCCTCCGTCACACTGCTGAAAGGAAGCCTTAGCTTGGTGTTATGCCCAAAGACAGCAATGCTGCTAAGGCTTCGTGGCAGGCCCAACCACCTGCGCAGAAATTGGCTGATCTTCCGCTCAAAGCTCTCCACGGTGGTAATTGGGATTTTATAAATCAGCAGTGGCTAAAGGAAACAAGGGAGGATGCCATGCTGGTAAATCCAGGGCTTAAACTTTCCAGGAAGTCCTGACCTGTCCACTGCCGAGAGCCATATGTCGAGGTCATGTGTCGGTGTCCTTCAGGTTGCCAGTAAAGAGCTTGCCCAGGCTCTTCACGGGCTTTTCTGACTCTGATGGAATTTTTGAGTGTCCCAGTATGAAACGGAACTGATCGAAGACTTTTCCTTTCCTTAAGACTAAGGATCTGGATTTCTCCGGTTTGAAGCTCATCCTTGCCCAAGTGATGAGCTGCTGGAGGCCTTGAAGTAGCCACCTGCATCCAGGCACTGAGGTTGTGGTCACTGTGAGATCGTCCATGAATGCTCTAATCGGTGGTTGTCGAGTACCCGATCTGGACAGTGGACCTCTGCACTCAACTTCTGCCGACTTCACGAGCATGTTTATGGCCAGTCAAAACAGAAACATGGAGATTGTGCAGCCAGTAATGATCCCTTTCTCTAGACGATGCCACTCTGATGTTAAAGTTCCAGAGGACACCCTCAGACTAAAGTTGTTGTAGTAGTCCAGGATGAGATTCCGAATCTTCTCTGGAACATAGTATCTGCTCAGGGCCACTCCCACCAGCTTGTGTGGTATCGAACCATAAGCATTGGCAAGGTCCAGCCACAATACTGCCAAATCTCCTTTGCCCTCTTGTGCCTCTCTGATCAGCTGTGTCACTACCCCTGTGTGTTCATTGCACCCTGGGACCCCTGGGACTCCTTTCTTCTGCACATAGGTGTCTATGTAGCTGTTTTTAAGGAGAAATCCCATCAGGCGATTGAACACAATCTTGAAGAAGATTTTGCACACAACACTGAGGAGAGAGATTGTCCTGAACTGCTCAATGCTACTTGCATTCTCCTCCTTGGGAATCTTAATGCCTTCTGCATATCTCCACTGCTGAGGTACTCTCCCTCTTCTCCAGATTGTTCTTAGGATCTTCCAAAGGCGCTCCAGAAGCCGGGGGCAATGTTTGAAGACCTTGTAAGGACCTCCACTCGGGCCCGGTGCTGATGATGTTCTGGCAGACTTGATGACCTCTTTGACTTCCTTAAGGGTGGGTTCGGTGATGTTAAAGAGGGTGCTTGGTTCAGGTGGACATATGAGGGCTGCACAGTGACTAAGATCTTGCTCCCTCATGCCATCGCTAAAGGTGTTGCTGATGTAACGGTTGATGTCCTCCTCAGGACATGAGAGTTGGCCACTCCCCTAGATCGCGAAAAGTAAAAAAAAGGTACTTATTTCGCTCATACTGCCATCCTCAAAAAAACCCATTTGTAGTCTGTAGTAGTCTCTGCCTGAAACGCCTCATTGGGGTGGCTCTTCCGCTATGGCCTCCACTCCCCATGTGCTCACTTTCTTCTGACTGGCCAGGTCTGAGGAGGGCGGATCTATGGCAGGACGAGGCAGCAGAGCGCAGTTTTTCTTGTCTGGCTCGAAAGTGAAACTGACGCGTCAACCGAAGGACTCGACGGGCATATTCTGCAATCTAACACAGTTCATGTATATAGATCTAATGAAATTAACTTGTTCTAATAAACGCAATGGCGAAAGTGGAGGATGCAGTGCGAAAGTCTGGCAGCTCAAGCACGAATTTGCTATTGGCTCCAGTTTGCTACGGCAACAGTTGGTGAGTACAGCGGTTTTACTACTTCGTAGCTTGGATGCAGGGAAAGCTAGAATCCACCCCATATAGACACATTTGTAGAACGGGTCGACATGCCCAAGTGTAGACCGGAGACCGTAGAAATCCAGTGGGTCTGAGTTTAGAGGGAAACATGGACAGTGAGGAGCCGCTAAAAGTGGACCAACAGCTTATGGACTGCTTTGGCGTGTATTAGGACCTGCTGGTTCGTGTCCATAGCTGTGGTGTGTTGTTAGCGCTCCGGTTATGTCATGAACGTAATACAGGTTTTACAGACCATAAGTTCCGTCTGCGTGAACTGTTGCTTATGTGGTGCTTGCGAATCGATCACTTATACAGGAAAGAATTTTAATATTCAATCAGTAGCAATGCAGCGTTTGTTATACCGGACACGTGCGCCTGTTCGCTTCCCTATTGCTTTCGCCGATCGTTTCCCAAGCACCCAAAAACGCACCCAAGCTTTGCAAAATCTTCGGCTGGTCTAACTGCACCTCTCTGTCTAGCTTCAACTGTAGTGGCTACAATCAGGCAACGTTATGATGAAACTGTCACATTGATGCTTACCGAAGTAACACAAGTATACCAATTATAATTGCTGCATACAAGTTAACCAGGAGCATTTTTAATTTGCAGAACACACGAACTAACACACAGTAGTTGATAAGCGGTCATGACTTTGAATTTAATCTGTCGCAAGAAAAGTGTGTCAGCTGCTTCTTCATGCACCCATAACGCCTGCTGTTAAAGGAATTTTAACATTATATTCCTCGTATCACCTTCACACAAGAAACCCAGACTACTCAGGGAAAAAATCAGTCAGAGGCAGAGAAGTTATTATTCAAGCCAAAGTCCGTTTACTTTTTTGCAAAAAAGGATCCCCACATACAGAAGCTCAGGTCAAGATGGAGGATAAGGACAGTTTCTGATTCTGTGGCTTTTATAGGAAAACATATTGACGTTCTTCTCCCCCCCGCGCTGTTTTACACATCATGGCATCTGCTGGAATGCTTTCGCAGACGAGCGTAGTCCACGTCAGGCGCGTAGCCCACGTCAAGCCACCTCGTGGTATGTGCAGGTGGTTTCCTTATCATTTCCTAGGCCTATCTCACCCAGGCTGCCCCGTGTCCATCTCCTGGTAAAACAAAAGACTAGAGGTAACACACACTGCTCTTGGTTATGGTCCTGAGGTCTGCTTGGGCCTAGATAAGCTACATGCCATGACGCACTGGAATTCAGTTATGCAGGCCCCTGCTAAAAAGAAAATATGTTAGTACACACACACTGGGCCTATGATCTGAAACAGAATATGTGCAAGCAAGGATAATCAATTAATAATCATGAATCAATAAACAATCAAATGGAACCAAATAAGCAATTAATAATGATTAAATGAATCAAATAAAAAAAATGTTTCCACATTTCCCCCCTTTTTATAATTGATTATCCGCCAGCATGCCACTTCTCTCGATTTTCAGCATGTGCTTCATTAACGGGAAAAATATGTCATCATTGTTCCCCATTCTTTTGTTCAAACGAACCCTCCAACTCAATTACATCGTTGTATGATTCCTTAAGCTCCCGGGCAGAGTATTCATCTCGTTCCTGTCCTGCAAAAGAAACCTCTGATACTGTGGATTTGCACTCAACATTCTTGGTATCATTCCTTTAATTATGGGAATTCCACAGCAACTGCAAAAGAGCAGTACTGCGAATCCCCCAGCTATAAGACTCATTGCAGATGTAATTCCCGTTTCCCAACCCCCAGACAGAAGCCAGTCACTTAGAATTTGTCACTACTGGTGCAAGGTCTCGCTGTTGTGCATCAGATATGTCTTTCAAACGTTGCAAGGCTTGATCAATCACCCCTCCGGCCTCATCATTAGCGGGTATATAGGTACAACATGCTGGGCCAACAAGCTGGCAAACCCCGTCCTGTGCTGCTGTCAATAGGTCTAATACCATTCGATTTTGTAATGTCATTAACCGTAGAGCTGTTAGCTCTTTTCTTATGCTCCCTGTGACATTACGAGTTTCATTCACAAGTGCACTTAAACGATAATTCACAGAGTCCAGCCGCAGCATTGCCTGCCCGACACCAAACTGCGGGAACAAAGAATACAGGACTTTGCTCCCTGTCGTCCATAACCTTTGATCTGCTGGGACATTGCTTCCCCATGTTGGCTCCTGCAATGCTGCGTCTCGCCTCCGTCGTGTAACATTGCTGTCTGCACTCACAATGCAAGTGTGATCATTTAACTCTACATAAGCACAGACCCCCCCCCCCCCCCCCCCTTCCCCACCTGGGTGGTAGTGCCACATATATTCGGTGTCCACACAACCAATACCAACCATCCACAGCCCTCGTCCCATTCCAGTGAGGTGCCCACGGATGACATTGCGTCCCATTCGGGCCGTCTCCTTTTCCGGGGAACCAAGATGTTTCCGTTACCAGCGGATACCCACCGAAAATCAGTAGCCTCCCCTGGCACCCCTGTGTTATCCCCACAAACTCTGTGCCATTTCGTTTGACACATCGCCAAAACTGTTGATCTGCACTATAATGGACTACCATGAGTGGGACATTAGAAGTCACGTTCCCCAACTTCAGATATCCGTCCCTATCAATGCAATACTTCAGACCAGAATCCATTATTGTGCTAAGAGGGGATAAATTGGGATCCATCGAGGCTAATCCACTGCGAGCAGTAGATACTGCTATGGCAAATTTAAGTGTACTGTTTACATTCATTGTGGGCGCCGCAACTTGTGTCACCTCTACTCTGGGTGTAGATATGGAGGCTGGTAGGTGTGTGCACACATAACAGTCAGAACGGTTGGCAGCATTCGCTGATCTATTAGCATATCTCCACCAAGAATTAGTTGCATACACATGTGAGGGATTGTCTGCTTGAGGCAAGAGATCACCCATCCCCACATATCTCCTCACTCTGGGGGAGGTCAATCTCCAGCCTGTATTCACAGTACACATGTTTACAATAAGCAGACACAGGGAGAGGTAAGCTATTTTATTGAACCCCTTTTTTTTTTTTTAATGAATAAGTCTGGAGTCTCTACTGACTTGGAGCGTAAATAAATTCTTCACCGGGTTTGAGACGAACGGGCTCTATATGCCACGCCCCCCTTTGTAACCGGACTCCCTCCAAGTCTATCCTGACTCACCCAGATGTACCTATACACCCGCTGGAGGACGAGATACCACCTTACAATGTGACTGATGTATCCACGTCTCCCTCTCTTGGATCTTTACTGCAGTCGGTGAGGTCAGGAGCACTTGATATGGTCCCTTCCACGCCGGCTCAGTCCACTTCCGTTTTTTTCCGACACTTCGCACCAGGATCCAATCCCCAGGCTTTATTTTACCAGGCGGCAATTCCGCTACTGATCTAGGAGGAAGCACATTTTGCATCTCACTTTTGTTAGTTAACATTCTATTCATGTATTCTGCCAAGGTTGCCTCTTCTACTTGTGTTCTCTCTAGCAAGTGTGGTAGTTCAAAAGGTTTCCCATGTACTATTTCATAAGGTGACAGCCCCAACCCTCGCTGTGGTGTTATTCTCATGCTAGTTAATACTAATGGCAGACATGCTACCCAGTTCCATTTAGTTTCTGCCATGGCTTTGCGCAATTTTGCTTTCAGGGTTCAATTAGTTCTCTCCACTAATCCTGCTGATTATGGATGATATGCACAATGTTTTTTCAGTTCTATTCCCAATTTTGCCCCCAATCGAGTCAATACTTCATTCCTAAATTCTGGCCCATTATCACTATAGAATGCTTTTGGAATTCCCCACCTGGGAACAATTTTCCTACTCAAAATTTTCCACTTGCAGTGGCATCTATAGCTTCTCACTTCATTTAGAAGAAGATCATATCAATACCAACACATCACTTCTTCACTTTACATGGTGTTAAGTGTATATAAAAAAAATTTTAGTAAAGAAGTGATAGTACTCTCATCTATTAACCCCTTGGTCCCCTCTCTTGGTACATGGCACTGCCCATGCACCAAACCTACAGCAATATGGAAGAGGGATTTTGGTAATATAGGCTTTCCATTGGGAAGGGTATTATTAGATAGGACTTCTTTAACACAATGGAAAATACATTTTTATTTTTCCTCTCAATGAATTGTGATTAAGCAATCCACCTCAGGCTAGGGTTCCGCTAACAGCATGGAGGAAATGCACAGTCAGGGCTTATTAGTCCCAAACATTCTTGCATTTTCCTACATCATCAGCAGAACCGGGTGGAGTCACTTTAGACTATGTTACAATTTCCAAAAAAAAAATGTTTATATTTTAGTCACCTCCTAGCACATAACGGTACTTATTCAAAAATAAATTTAGAAATCGCAAGCAAAGTAATATGTGATCACGTTACTTGAGGACTTTTGAATTTAGTCTTGTGTTAATACTTCAAATTGTGTTTCCCCAAATCTATTTTAGAAGGTAAACTCTTAAGCTAAAGCATTCCCAGCTGGCCAGCAATTCACTTCTCTTCAGCAGTGCGCTCTGTGGAAAAGTTCCAAGAAGAGTTAGAGACAAAAAATAATGTACAATTTTGTTTTAATTCAACTCGTTCGGATCATTCCCTGTAAAAATTAAATATACAGATTAAGGTTCACTTCTCAGTTCCTTTGCCATGTAGACACTTGTTGACAATTCCTGTTCAAAATGGAGAAAAGATTTTTAATTGCATTTCTTTGGTCAAGGAACCTTTCAGTCACATTTGTTCATCACCCCTTAGATAGCAATTGCAATTTTTCAATGCTTGGTAGAAAACACTTCTGCTGTTCTGCATCAAATTAATTTGGCACACAGTCTCTTATTGTATAAATTTGTTAAACAGTACTTTGGCAACTTTTGAACACACGGATATTTTTGTTTCCACTTTCACTTAATTTTCTTTTCAGAGATATGCTTCTAGCACACCAATCTCACACAGCCTAATTATTTATAGAAAAGTGCTTAGATTTTCTAGCTCTTTAAAAATATTTCACAAATTAATAGTGTAAATAGTGTAATTAATCCATGCTCATAGAGGATATCACTGGTAGTTTTCTCTGCAATGTATTACTACTGCCAAATATTAGAGCATTTAAATATTCACTTTGTCTTGCATCTTAAAGAAATTCAGTTAGCCACAACATTAGAGACACTTGTCCATGTTTGTATAATTTACATTCAATTGTTACTTCATCTTAACTTCCCACTGTTTATAGTAACCGATCATTTAAGAGGAGTTAGCATTTATTTTATCAAGAAATAGTGACTTTTGCTCAGTTTCATAAGGAATAATTATTCTGTGTACTTCTGCAACTTTGTCCTTTAACTACTCTATAGTCATTAAAATGGCTTAACTCCTACAAATTTGCACTGCTTATTTACACTTCTTTCTTAGAAATTTCACTTTTTACTAATCCTGTAGTTACAGTAAGGATTCCATAAAATACTGTAAATATTGGCTAATCAACTGGCACCTTAAATTATTTTGAATAAAAACTAATGTCATTGTAGACATTTATATGAGCACTTCATGGAATATAATGACAATTGCATTCAACCTAACAAAGACAGAACTAACAAATATGCCAGCAATGCAGTTGTTAAGAGACACTCACAGAGTTAGGTTCATTCACATTGATTTCCACACAGAAACGCAATCTGAGCTCAGGACACACACACATAAACACACACACACGCACACGCACCTCAGTGCACTTTCCTCTCTCACATTCATTCACATTTGAAAAGATCCAAGACTTAAATTTTCTTACCCCATTGTTGCTTTGATAACATATGCAGACAATGCTCTATTTCAACTAAACCCAAACTCCTTTACCCACAATGATTCCCAGAACCATTATGTCAACTTTCAACAAATTACCCAGTTTCAGTCAAAGTCACGTCAACATTTGTCCCAGAACAGCAGTCCTTACTACAAGAACGACAACAACACACTTACTGTTCGTCTGTCCCATAGTTGGCAATATTAACTCCTCTGTCTCACACAGCAACTAAGCCAAATTCAGTAAGAATTCCGTCACTCACCCGCACCTCCACAACACACCTTGGAGAACCTCCCTCCTGGCCTCACTACACACCCAAGGAGCCTTGCCAGTCGCTCCGGGTTGAGGACTTTCCCTTCTTTAACGTCTGTGAAGACGACCGTGCACGGAATTTCAGTCGGCGCCGATTCTTCAGGGAGTGCAGGTGAGATATTGGAACCCCGGACGATGCCCCCAATGTTAAAGGAATTTTAACATCATATTCCTCGTATCACCTTCACATAAGAAACCCGGACTACTCAGGGAAAAAATCAGTCAGAGGCAGAGAAGTTAATATTCAAGCCAAAGTCTGTTTACTTTTTTGCAAAAAAGGATCCCCACATACAGAAGCTCAGGTCAAGATGGAGGATAAGGACAGTTTCTGATTCTGTGGCTTTTATAGGAAAACATATTGACGTTCTTCCCCCCCCCCCCCCCCCCCGCGCTGTTTTACACATCATGGCATCTGCATACGCGCGTAGTCCACGTCAGGCGCGTAGCCCACGTCAAGCCACCCCGTGGTATGCGCAATAGGCATGTGGTTTCCTTATCATCTCCTAGGCCTATCTCACCCAGGCTGCCCCGTGTCCATCTCCTGGTAAAACAAAAGACTAGAAGAGACACACACTGCTCTTGTTTATGGTCCTGAGGTCTGCTTGGTCCTAGATAAGCTACATGCCATGACGCACTGGAATTCAGTTATCCAGGCTCCTGCTAAATAAAAAATATGTTAGCGCACACACTGGGCCTATGATCTGAAACAGAATATGTGCAAGCAAGGATAATCAATTAATAATAATGAATCAATAAACAATCAAATGGAACCAAATAAGCAATTAATAATGATTAAATGAATCAAATAAAAAAAATGTTTCCACACCTGCATTGGAGTCTTAGCATTGACTTTGAGTGTAGTTAATCTGTCGCGCGACAAATTAGTTTTGCATCTGGTGTGAAAGCGGCTTGACATCCCATAACGTATATTTGCGTCTTTGCATTGACTTTGAAAGTAGGCTAATTTGTCATGCGAGAGAATTCGTTTTGTGTCTGATGTGAAAGCAGCTTTATGGATAGTATGCGACAGCTAGAGAGAGCTCTGTTATGTGATGAACATCATACAGGTTTTGCAGACCTTAAGTTCCATTAGCGCAGACAAGCTGCTTATGTGGAGCTAGCGAATTGATCACTTCTACAGGAAAGAATTACCTGTTTAATCTCCGTCTTTTTCAGCTTTTTATTAGCCACAACAATTTCTAAAGGGGGATGAAATCATGTCAAGGTAGTAGGGATGTAACTGTATGAAAATTTAACCTCACGGTTATTGTGACCAAAATTATTACGGTTTTCGGTATTATCGCAGTATTTTTAAAAATTTTCAATATGTTCAGAAAGCACTGATAGGCCGACACAAACTGAAATAGTTTTAAAAAATGTAGCAGTGTTTTTTATTTTAAAAATATAGGCAAACCCTTATCAAAAGTGCATCAAAGGAACAAGGGTTCAGCATGTTAACAGCTTATTTGTCAGGAACATTTCCAGTTGTGCAGGATTAAATTATACAAATCCAAACATTCAAGCTAAGACATAAAGAACAATATGTAAACAAATCTAAGAAACACCACTTATTATATACTTGTTCTCTTCATCATCAAAATTAAAATGTAGAACTGTACACATGAGCACTTAAATGAATAAGACAAAAATGCATTATGCATTTTTTAAAATGGCCACTATAAACAAATTACAAAAATAACTACTACAATCAAATGTAATCAAATCCAAATGTTCAAGTGTTGATGACATTAAAATTAAAATATATATTCGTAAACAAATCAGTGGAACAGAACTGATTGTATACTTGTTCTCTACATCATCAACAGATAAGATACTGCTGATCAGTATCTTACTGCTGATCAGATGATCAGTAGCATCATCTGTCATTATTGTTATTATCAGTGGGCTACCATTCATATCAATGTACATATGATTTCGCCTATAGCTGTTTTTGTTGCAAAATCAAAAGAAAACGATTGGCTAGAAATTAATTATCTTGCAGGGCAAATAATCATGTTTCGTGTTTTCAAAGACACTTAGCTCAGACCGTGTGACTTAATTAACTTTGCTAGAATTAAACCATTCACTGACCTTGGACAATTATAACTGGACGCGCTACTGTGCGAATAATTTTATGGCCCATCCTTATTGGCACAGCTGCTAAGTAGCTGCTCACAAGGAGCAGCTGTGTGAATAAAACAACTGCACAGGGACACGGCTACGGCTTATTTACTCAGCGGCTGTGCGACTAGCCACTCCGAATACAAATTATGCAATCTTTTAGAAATCAAGAAATGCATGCAATGCAATAAAATACTGTAATCTACTACTGTTTAATAAACGCAAGTGGGCATCCGTCTAGCTAAGGTTTAGAAAGTGTCCAGCAGCTAGCGCCACACTGCACCACTGAATGAAAATGTGGACTTTTGGAAGAACGCTTCTGGTGCCATGTCATTCATTTCAGCAAATGTTTATGACATTGCTGATTAGTAGTGTTAACCATTGTCAAAGTATACAAATCTGCTAGCGCGATTTAGCCGATCTATCTGCTAGCTCGTATTTGGCTGATTCCAACGTCCATTTAATGATATGGTAATATATACGTAGTCACTGTCAATTAAATTTCTACAAAAAACAAAGTTTATGGAATTTTTGATGCCTTCAACTAGCGCTGAATAATGCCTTGTTTTCACTGTTTCACTGTACTTGGGGTTCTGTTTACATTATTGACAAGTCAATAAGTTAGACAGACGGATCATTGCATTCAACTTCAACCCGATGTCCCCACATAATGTATTTCAGCTATAATGTTAACTTTGCATTGGCTATAAAGTTGTGGGTGATGGTCACGGAGATGTGCCATGAGATTAAACATATTACTGCCTTTAGCAGAAACTTTTTCCTGCATATTCTGCAGAAAGAATAACTGTCTTCAAGTGTCCCCCCGCATTCTTATAATACCCAAAATATGCCCATACTTCAGACCTAGTCCTCTAAGAGGGCTAATAGATGTCCTGAGCGCAGTGGTCTCTTCCTTCTGCCATGATTCCATTTCCAATTTAAAGAAAGTTCAAACCCAAGTTGTAGGCAACACAGTGCGCCTGCGCTGCTACTTCAAGCGACTCGGATGAAGCTGGGAAGGATTAAACATGCAGTTTCCACACCTCGGTAATCCACCGAGATAATAATTTTATTTGAAATGAAAACGGTAATTGTTGTTGTCAACATTTTCATCTGGGTTTACCGTTACACCGGTAATCGTTACAAATTGGCAACATGAAACTGCCACATTGATGCTTACCGAAGTAACACAAGCATACCGATCAGAATTACTGCATATAAGTTAACCAGGAGCATTTTTAATTTGCACGGCACGCAAACTAACATGCAGTAGCTGGCAACCGAGCGGTCATAACCATAGAGACAAACCCTTGCAATACACGTTGCAAGACAGCAAGTTCTGTTACTGTTCACAGTTGTACTAAGCATCCAAATTACAAACAAGTATTAAAAGTTAGCTTTAAATGAGGTTTATGTTCACGCACCTTCTGTAGAATTTCCCCTGATGTCACTCTTGCATATGTAGGACACAAACATTAGCAACAGTAACTTGGCTACATTAGCCGCTGTGCTACAGCCACAATCAACTGGCTATCACATCAGGTTGTCTGTGAGTCACGGACAGTCGTGACCGATACAGGCCTTCTCTTCAGATATTTTACAAAGCCTGTGTTTGAGGCCAGTTATTTGTGCTAACTGTCGCCAGTGGTCCTGCTAGCCACCCGTAACACGTTAGCCTCACTTACATTATTTGGTATTATATCGTTACTTACAGCTTGTGGCTCCGAGTGTTTGATCGATGCAGCTGCTTCAGGTTTGAGAAGCAGCTGAAACACTTATCCTGTTGTAATGAGAATAGAGACCACTAGATGGCAGTATTTACCTTTTTTTTGTTAAGCCCAGACTGGAGTTATGTTTAGACATGTCCTGGGCATGTCTGGGGAAAGTCCCCGAAAATTAAAAATAAGAGGTCTAAATGTGGGTGGGGTCTGCAAAAGAGTATATAAGGAAAAGAATGGAGATAGAAAGGTAGTAGGAGAAATTGCAAGAAGACGGATACATGTGACCAGACCTGTCACTCTGTTCAAGACCTGTGAATTTTCTTTTGTGGATTTTTGCTTGTTTTTGAGCATTTTCCTCACCCAGGACATCACCAAGCCACCCCACCAAAACAAGGGACTGAAAATATTATTTTTTTTTTCTGTATATATCTAATCTTGGTCAGAAAATTAGTTTCGTCGTTATCGTTAGTTGTTGTCTTTGATAATTAAATGTGTCTAAGTTTTAAAAACTGTGTCTGTCATCCCTTGCTGTTGCTGTTGCTGTTGTGTGGTAAATGTAATAACGAATTGGGGCAATAACACTGTGTCGAGTTATCCTTTATTTATAAAGCTGTCTTTGGTGCTGCTGTGCACAAGCAGCTAACGTTCCCTTTAGCCGTGGTTGTTTACTGACAAAACTGCACCTCAAATGATCTGCGGTTCTTCTTTTGTATATCCAAGAGTGTCGACACTACCAAGGCATAGTATGATCTGCCGTTGTTAGTGCCTGCTAGAAAAGTTTCCGGTGTGGGCAGGTCCAGCGCCGTGATTGGCTCTGGCTAGGTCTGTACTAATTGGACGGCATAACCTGATGTCAGGTTTTGCCCAGATCTCGCGAAGATCTCAGGATGAGCTGTTCAGAGGAAATCACGTTCACGGAATCACGTTCTTGGATTACGGCAAAACCCCTGTATCTTATGTTTAGAAACTTTTCAGAGGTTGAGTATGGACAACTAACATTATAACATTACTAATATGTATTAAAAGAAGGACCTGCATAATAAGTCCCCTTCAAAGAGCCTAGGACATGAAATTCAGCTTAGCTTTTTATGTGATACAATGTTGCAAAGTACCTATCTTGAACAAGTAGTGATGGTTTTGATATTGTATGCTTTACGCAATGTTAAAAAATAATAATAATAAAATAAAATACATTTATCCGCTGAATTATCCACTTGAGGGAACCGCCTCCTGCGCTGGGCTTGCTCAGCCAGGAGACGTCATTAGTTGAACACGGATTGTGTCAGCCGCAGTGTACGGCTGTGGGATGGATGGAGAATATCCTTAAGAATGGACCAACAAAAATCACCAAGAATGAACAGAAAACAATGTGCACTGTGGGGGGTTGCATTGCAACGCATGCATCTGGTCGTTTCTGTGGCCTAAAGATGCAGAATTATCGAGAATATGGACAAAACAAGTGCAATGTATACATTGGCAGACTGCTGCCGCTTTTGCTGCTTTATCAAGCTCATAGCCAATTGTCCCTGTCTCCACTTGTCCCAAATTGTACTACGCTGACTGGCCTAGAACAAAAATGATTATTTACGTTCCCCTATTGTTTCTTTGCATGGCGGGCTGGATAGCCAGCCAAGTCGCTGTTCAATGTGATCTAGCCACCTAAGTAGTGAAATGATACTATTCACAGCTCTATTTATTTGTATGCACTGTGTATTTTTTGTCGTACATTATTATATTTCATGAGTATATTTTGCTATGACTCATTGAAAATCCAGGTGAGCGATCTTGTTATTATTGCTCTCAATTGTCAGATGTATTTTATCTTTATTGCTGCAAAATAAATCTGTTGTAAAATTAATTCCATGAAAGTACCGTCTAGAAACTCAACTGCACTGGACACATGAAATCTTGTTGGAGTGACTTGGTCATTTGTGGATTTTAATTATTATTGTTTTATAATAATGAGCTGCACAGTTGACCCCAGCAGCATGCAAATGACCATAGCACCACGTTAGGGCAATGTTATCTAATAACCATAGCTCCATGTTACGGCAACGTTATTTACACCACCAAATGGCAACATTACCAAAGGACCATCGCGCCACGTTACGGCAATGTAATTTACACCATCAGATGGCAATGTTGCCAAATGACCTTAGCGTCACGTTATGGCCATGTTATTTACACCACCAAACAGCAACGTTACCAACTGCCAGCAACAACCAACTTAGCGCCAAGTTATGGCAACGTTGCTCAAGTCACCAAATGGCAACTTCATCAAGGCAGCATTGTGCCCACATTGCAGGAAGGTTGCCGTGAGGTTAGGTCACCGCGACCAACTGGCAACTTACTGGCAACGTGGCTGTTAAGTTTTGTGTTAGCTGGGAAACTACCTTGCAATGGGTCAAGCCTCACAAGCGATGTGTGAGAACCCGCCCCCCTCCCTTCCTTGCCCCTTGCTCAACGAAGTGAAAGATAATGGACCCTATTGATTTTTTCTGCGATTGGTCTAACAATATGGACGCCACGGCAGCCATTTTGAAATCCTATGACACGCAATAACGGACCTTCACTCACAATGATATCACTCAAATTTTGTGGGTTTATGGGTCTCGCATCAGGGACGGAACCGATCCTTAAATTTCTTATGAGCCACTCAAGATTTTCGACTGTGCTGCCTAGGTGAGTGTTTGCGCTCTCGGAGTGCCTCTAGTTTTAAAGATTGAGTTAAAAAACAAAAAAAAACCTTTTTCAGTTAACCCCTTAAGAACTGAGATCCTTAAGAACCCCGGTACCAGGGACGGTTATTACGCATTATAAATACAGCATTTTTTCAAATCGCGGCATTGTCAAGCAGCATATCCACATTTCGCGAAGAAACTCGGCCAAAAGCTCATGTAAACCATTTTTACCTCAACCGAACACAATTCAAGCACCAAGCAAGTAAATAAGCATGCAGCAGAAGATAGGATAAAATCATGTCAGCGGTGAATCGCCAGGATTTCTGCTGAATTCGTGCTATGCATAAAAACGATACCTCAAATAAGAGGAAAGTCCACAGAATGCAACGATATGAGCCATATGTCATTTTAAACCGACACCACATTGAAAGAACAGCAGGCATACACTTTACAGTCTTCAGAGATGAGCAGAAAAAAATTCTTACCTTTGATATTTTTCAATAAAAAAACTGCTCGAGGGTAAATCTGCGCTTGCTATTGTTAGCCCAATGTGTTATAACGAAACTAGATCTGCCCGGGATCCTAGCATGTTCTTTCCCAGGTCATTGCTTCAAATATCTCAGCTCCGAAGCATTCCGCCTGCTTGCAGTGTATTATTCTTTCTGAGATCAGCTTGTGATGCTGTGAGGAAGACTATGCCGGTAGGAATTTGATTGTATGAGTCCTGATGATTCTAACGAACTCTAGACCCCCTTTATGGCAGAAACCGAGCCCGAGCTACAGCCTTGCGTTCCGAGTGCGTCAAACTGAGTCCATGGGACATAGGCATGTTCTTGAATAGCACGACAATATAAACGCATAACTAGTTTGTTTGAGGTATTGTCCGAATAATTATCCGCTAAATATTCAACATATATTTTCAAAGTCCTTTTCTGACAGAATCTTTGCACTATTCCGCACAAATACTGAGCCTACAACGGTACAGTAGCCTACGTATTTTCCTTACCCATTCGTTGAATGGGCAATTTCACCATAGACTGTTGTCGATTGGCGCAGCCTATTGGATAAAATGCTGCGCTGCTGAAAGGAAATTGTGAAGGTACGATTCCTGATCGGGGTACCTTTTTTTATTTATTTATTTATTTATTTATTTGGAAATAATCGCAGTTGCCTTCTACAAATAATCACTGGGGTTTTTGTTATTCTTACTTTTCTTTAATATATTTTCACATTGCCTTTGTATTTATCATTTTACTTATTTGTTTTGTTTTTTTGAAAAATATGCTCCAGTGGAGTCAAACTTAATTTTCATTGTATGTATTATCTTTGAATGGGAAATTGTATAGGCAACAAAACTGGCAGAAATAATAATAATTTTTTTTTTATTCTAAAAATGAAAAAATGCTGTATTTGGATGGAATGGATGCCTGTAGTGATATATAAGTGAAATTTTATGGGTTTTACAGTTTGGTATCTGAGAAATCTGAAATGGAACACAAGGTACCTAAATTGCCAAAATAGAGAGGCCACCTAGACATTCCTCTCTAATTTTGTTCTGATTGACCTGATCAAAATAAACTTTGGCACAGATAATAATTACATTCTGTGCTGTAATTTTTAGAGGTTTCAGGCCGCAACTCAACAAATTTACAAGGGATCGAAGTAAAACTTTGTTAGGTGCAAAATGAGATCTTTCATTTACACTGTGTTCCATCTCCATTTACTCTGACTAAGTGACATATAGTGATTTTTACACCAGGTATGAAATCCCAAATATTTTTACCTTTATTACGATACCAAGATTATTCAAATGGACCAAGCAGTCGCAGAGATATACTCATTTATACTCATTTCATTTTGGGCTTGCCATTTTCAAAAAAAGAGGCTCAGGGCTTAAGGGGTTAAACTGGCTAGCTTGGTCCATATAAATTAACTATTATTCATGAAATCAACAAACATTTTTATAAAAAACTGTGTTTTTAGAGCATGTCTTTCATCTGTGTACACCATCTGACTGAGTTTCAGCAACATCTAAGACGATGGGTGTCAGGCCAAGGTGATTTAGCACACAATGACCCAATGCAGTTTGTTTGTAGACTGCTTCCTTAACCACCAAACCATCAATTCAAAATTGTGGCTTTGGCGCTTAAACAACTTCGTAAACGCATTCAACCACAGGTATAGACTGGGCCCTAAAAGACTCCCTCTGTAAAGGTACTTGCCACCATCGTAGTTGAAGTCCTGTAATGAGAATCAGCAATTGAAGGTGCAAGCCACAAGTGCGGACAAAAAAAATGCATTGGCTGTATTCGCAATTCCCAACTACTTACTACTTGGATACTGATTGTCTTTTCCCTTGCTAGAGCATAATGTGTCACCAGCATGAAATTTACTTGTGTGCCCAAGATTCACTACAGTGGCCAAATTCCATAGTGCACAGCCAGTGCTGTCTTCATGGTGTACCGTAACCCATGGTCCAATGCAGTCAATTGTAAAATTCCCACTGAGAGCCGGGAGGTCTTAGTAGGCTGGTGGTCACACGAGCTTGTAGTACCCAATATGGTTATCGTCTCATACTGGCTGCAACACTGTCTCCTACCATGGATACATTATGTAGTAGCTGAGTAGCTGATATATATTATACACACATACACAGTATGTGGTACAGTATGCAGTAAACAAGAATGTGATTCTGAACTCAGCCATTGTCTGCAAGCATGGACAGGGCCGTTAAATTTTTCAGCCTGTGTTTAATATACAGTTATTACAGGAAGGACCCTGTAGTTGCAGATCTGTTCCTGTTTCAGCAGGCCATAGTTATCTGAATGGTCTCATCACATGTCTGCCTGAGTCTACCAGCGAGTGATCTTCTCTAATTGAATACAGCACTCTCTTTTTGGGTGACTTGCTAAGTCTGTCCATCTGAAGAAGTCACTTATCTTAAGAGTACCAATTAGGCGATTATTCCTCTCATTTAGCTTCTAAGCTGTCGCTCTAACTCTATCCTGCCCCTTTCCTTAGCTCCAGAATCAAAGTGAGCTCCGCACCCCATCAGCGGAGAAAGCTGCCTTCTTCCTGGATGCTGCCATAGCGTCCCGAAGCAGTAGCAGGCCTGACTGCAGTGAGGAGGAGAAGCGCAACTCGCATATGCTCTTCACCTTGCACATCTACCAGTATCGTATGGAGAAGACCAGCAAGGGAGGCAGTGAGTGTTAAACTCTGCTACCTTTAATACCTTTTACTATACACTGTCACACACCAATAGTGGGGCAGTTAAGGTAAATTTCTGGAGGAATTATGCACTTTGGGTTAAAAGCATGATGCATGGCACAGACATTTAAAAAACTCTTGGTTAGTGGTTAGTTAGTGGTTAGTGGTTAGTTTGGGATGTGGATTAGCGTGAGCAGCGACCGCTGGTAACTGTGTTGACCATTTTTCAAGATGCCTGATCATTTCTTTGAATCCATGTGTTGATAGATAAATTAAATTCCAGATTTTCTCTCAAAGCCTCAAGAACAGAAGCCCCAGATTTCAATTATAAAGGAAGACTGCAACTTGTTTTCCCAGATTGGATATCGCATGCTGGTCCAGAAAAAGCAATCTCACAGACTTTTTCAGTGATCATAATCATCCGTGGCTCCACCATCACTTTCCAAAGATGGTGACATGAGATCTGGCATCAAGGCAAATTTAATGGCTGGTCTTGAAGATAGATAGATAGATAATTTTATTTCGGGTAAAAAAAATTATATTAAAACTCGCATACAGAAATGTATAATACATTGAGTTAGACCCGAGGACACCCCCTAAGACGTCAGTCTGTCCCCTCCAAAGCAGAAGCTAAATATTACAAATAAACAACAAATTGGAGGTGGGGTTGCCCAACACACACACGCACAAAACCTACACTAACACACACACATACACACACACACACGAGCATGACTAATAGAAGGCGAAAGGTGACTTCAGTAATGCTGGATGGTGCAGAGGTAGTTCAAATGCTGTCACTGAAGCATTCACAGACATTTGAAGAGTATATCGAGTCTTCTTGCCATATATTCAGAATCAGCCTGAAGGCAGCTACCAGAAAAAGGAGAGTAGTGGGCATAGTGTTAGCCAGAATGGAATCTCGGGGGGTCTCACCCCTGCGACCAGGCCAAGACAAAACCACCTAAGGTAGTGGTTCATGCCATCAAATCAGCTTGTTGCACACTAAAGGAACAACTGATGGGTATTTCATGCCATTGGCACAGAAGAAAGAGTCAAAGGCACCACTTCAATTCAAAATACCACATTTAATTATACCAGTAACTCATCTTAAATATACAGCTGTACTTGCATCTAAGCATGAGTGCATTAGTGTATTTTGTTTCTGCATATAAAAGAATATCATGGCATTAGTGAAACCTCAAACCTACTTGAATTCAGTGAAGTACTATGTCTATGTCGCAGGCAAAACTGAAGGTGATCATACACGATACACATGCGCCAATAGAGGATTTTTGCCAATAAGTAAAAAATGCCCGGATGTCGCGCTTTTGGAAAAATATCTTGCTACATCCAGAACTCACTCACTTCTGGTACATTGTTGAGATCAGGTTTATCGTTTACTGTGAACTGCTTATCAATGCACACACACATACATACAGCGCCCTCAATAATTAATGGCAACCCCGGTTAAGATCTGTTAAAAGCCTTAAAATAAATTACATTTTTATTGCAGAAGCATACTCTCACACTGAAAATTGTGGAAAAATGTAACCTTCAACTCAAGTAAATTTTAAGGGAAAAAAAATCCCTGACTAAGAAATAATTATTTTTCTTAAAATCACCTGTTCCACAATTATTGGCACCCCTAACAATTCTTAGGAAATAAAGGTAATTGAAGTATTTCTGTCATTTCTACTGTAGTTTATAAAGTTGATCAGAGTATCTAGGAATGTTTAATTAGTAATTCATCACTTCCTTTTTCTCTGGGGTATAAATATGACGTGACACAGAGGCCATTTCTCTTATCCACTCTTCAACATGGGAAAGACAAGGGAACATACCATTCAAGTGAGGCAGATGTGTGTTGACCTTCACAAGTCAGGCAATGGCTACAAGAAAATAGCCAATCACCTGCACCTGCCCATATCTACTGTCAGAGGAATCATTAAGAAGTTTAAACAGACATGAGAATTTTCCGTGGATTAGCGGAATTCCGGGGTTGTTGATTAATTTTGATCGTTTTTGAGATCAGTGTAAATTTGCAATAAAAATATTAGGGGGTCACCATGGGTTCGAGCCTCGGCGTACCCACCAGCAGGGGTCGGCAGCTTTTTCAGAGTAGCGCACAATTGGCTATCGCGCTACAGGGTTACAAATTGGGAAGGGACTGCCGGATTTGGGTATTCGATCATAGCTTTGTTCGTTGCTCCACGCCTCCTGTTGGCCAGACGGGCGCTCGTCAGGAAGACTCCGACTTGGTTCATGTCCGGGTATCCTCCGCCCTCGCTCTGAACTTGTGAAGATTCAACCAGCGAGTGTATAACAATCAGTGGCTGACAGGCACGTGCTTCGGAGGAGGGCCGTGACCTGTCTTCACTATCCTGAGTTGGCAGCAAGGGGTCGCATACGAGCAAGCTTTGTACGTAGTTCCCCAATTGGGCATTCCAAATTCGGGTGGGATTGGAGATGCCAAATTTTAAAAAAAAAATAAATAAATAAAAAAATATTAGGGGGGTTAGGCGGGTACATGTTGAAACGAATCCCATTGAAATGAGCCGACTTGAAAATGACTGTCGACTTCCGCGAGCCGTAACCTGGAAGCTTTCAGTTTGAACCTGTACAGAGCTTGCTTTCTATAGCAGAAACCGTAAAGTGAAACCTACGCGATGCACCGAGCTTTTTACCTCAATCCATTGTATTGATAGTATTCGGTGCCCGTCATCAACGTTCGATGCGGCCATATTGTTGAAATGCCGCTAAGGAGCAGAGCGAAGATTTCAATTGAGTTAAACGAGCCGTCATGGCATCCTCATCGCGCTACGACGAGAAAACTTGTTTGATTGGCGTCGATCAATATAAATTGGACTCAGCAGCATTTAGCTGAGATATATCTTTGCTGCCGGCCGTGGATTACCCCAATATTTGCCACTATTTAATCCTCACAGTGTAGGCCTACACGGCGCAGGAGCTGAAGGCGTCGTATAACTATTTCATATAACTAAACTAACATTGGCTGCCTCCCAAAGCGCCTGAATTAAATCCTTGTTCTGTAAACTTGCATTTGGTCCAAAACGTTGGTTTTTGTGTCCGCATTAATATTTGGTATTTCTGTGTCTTAACCGGGAATTTTATGGCGTCTTAACAGGCTATTTCTGTTGTACAATAAGAGAGTGCTAACTGGGCATTTTATGGCGTCTTAAGACACAAATACAAAATCTTAATGTTGACGCCAAAACCGACGCTTTGCCTGGGTAGCTACAGAACGAGGATTTAATTTTGGCGCTTTTGGATGCAGCCATTAACTCCATTTAACAGTAACTTAGCTCACCGTGAATCTCCTAAGTCAATTATATCGACTGTCATATCAGCTGTCTTGATGTCGCCTCCAACCAAAACGATGTCAGGCGCCGGTAGCTAGCACCTTGCATCATTTATCACATCAAGCCAACAAGTGTATTAACTATCTATTCATTTTCTATGGACCTGTGATGTCTCAAAATTGGATGAGGTTTAAGGTAAGACCACATTATAACTACAGTGCATGTTCAAATTGTTTTACTTATAAAATTTATGTGTGTCTTGCTGAAAGGTTTGAGTCTTTTTTTAACTAATTGTTCAGCATAAAATAATCAAGGAGAGGTCAAAAAATGTTTTCAATTTACGCTAAAACCAAAATCTTCTAGGGGGCCTCGCCCCCCTAGACCCCCTACCAGGGCGTTGCCCTGGACCCACAGGGGGCCTAATCAGCCCCCTTGACCCCGGCAAAATTTTCAGTGTTTTTCTTCATTTTCCATTCTCATGTCTGTTTAAAATAACTGGAACAGTGGTAAACAAGCCTGGACGAGGATGCAGGGTTATTTTGCCACCACGCACAGTGAGAGGATGGTAAGAGAAATAAAAAGTTCTCCAAAGCTCACTGTTAAAGAATTACAACAAATGGTAGCATCTTGGGGTCACAAAGTCTCCAAAACAACCATCAGGCGCTATCTACATGCCAACAACCTTTTTGGGAGGCATGCATGGAAAAAACCTTTTCTCACTCCAATCATAAACGCAAACGTCTGGAGTTTGCTAAGCAGTACTGGGACTTCAACTGAGACTGTGTGCTTTGGTCAGATGAGACCAAGATAGAGCTTTTTGGCAACAAACACTCTAAGTGGGTCTGGCGGAACACAAAAGATGAGTATGCAGAAAAGCACCTCATGCCCACTGTGAAGTACGGGGGAGGATCGGTGATGCTGTGGGCCTGTTTCTCTTCCAGAGGCCCTGGGAACCTTGTTAGAGTGCATGACATCATGAACGCTTTGAAATACCAGGACATTTTAAATCAAAATCTGGTGGCCTCTGCCCAAAAACTGAAGATGGGTCATCTCTGGGTCTTTCAGCAAGATAATGACCCTAAACATGTAGTCAAATCTACACAGAAATGGTTCACCAGACACAGAATCAAGCTCCTTCCATGTCCATCGCAGTCCCCAGATGTCAACCCAATTGAAAATCTGTGGAGTGAGCTGAAGAGGAGAGTGCAGAGGAGAGGACTGAGGTCGCTGGATGATTTAAAGGGATTGTGCAAAGAGGAATGGTCGAAGCTTCCTCTTTCTGTATTCTCCCATCTTGTGAAACATTGTAGGAGAAGATTAGGTGCTGTTTTGTTGGCAAAAGGGGGTTGTACAAAGTATTAACATCAGGGGTGCTAATAATTGTGGCACTCATGATTTGATGTAAAAGAATTATTTCTTAATGTGGGATTTTTCCCACTGAATAAATGCACTTGAATTAAAGGTTGGATATTCCTCTTTTTTTCATTGTGGTCCTATATTATTTAGAAAAAAACTGAATTTATTAGAAGCTAAAGAGCACATCTTAACCAGGGATGCCAATAATTATGGAGGGCAGTGTATATACCGTCATTGTGTGTATTAGTGTCTCATTCAGGGGTATTTCTGAAGTTTTTTCTGCTTATTTTCGTTCGACAAACACATGGCAACTTCACAGTAACGACCCATGGCCTGACTACAGTTCAGTTACTATTGGGCTCTGCAGAGACCGGAAGCGGCTGGGTTACCTATCCCATAATGCATCTGAAACGGGGCAACATCTGGGCATTTTTTTTTTTGTATTGGCGATACCCTATATTGCGGAGAGCCTCAATTTGAACTATCCCAAAGAATACTGAATACTGGGAACAGCCGAAGGACGTCTCAAATGCCGAATGCCTTGGACATGTGGTCTTCACCGTCGTTCCTGGGGACCCACTGTGTATGCTGGTTTTTGCCCCAGCCACAATTGTAATTGCAAGATTTTAACAAGCTGTTAATTTGTATTCTGTGCATTTAATGTTGAGAGCAGTTGTTTGCCCTCTTAAGTCACAAGTTTACAGAAATATCTATGTTTGCCATCAAGAATAAAGAATACCATACCCACATTGTGATGTATTGGAAATAACTGCATTAAATGAGTGAAAGCCTTGTAACCAATCAAATTAAAGATGTAGTTGGCTCCTAATTGGTGAAAACTAATTTGCACATCATGACAAATATTCCACAAGTAAATGGTATAGAGTCAAACCAGTTTTGTGTTATGTTAATCTAATTCACTTAATGTTTTTTGAAAGAACTTGAAACAGTTGTATCCAGCAGCCTAAGTTGGGGTTAACTGATTTCCTGTGTCTCATTTGATCTGTTTGAAATGTTATATTACATGATATTTCTTACATTATACAAAATAAACACACCATCTTCTAGGGTATTTTATTCTTCATAGCACGTAGGGATGTTTCTATGTAATGTTAGGATAAAGAGAGTAAATAATAACTCTCAACATGAAAAATACCCAACTAAGACATTAACAACTCTGTTCCAGCGAGTTACCGGAAGAGCCCCACTCAAGCTCCATGAATTCCTGATCCTGACCCGCACCAAGTTACCCTGTTCTGCATTCTGTTCACCCCTGAATCTCATTAAAAACTAGCCAACCTTCATTTTTGTTGTTTGCATTTTATTTAGGTCCCGCCACTCCCTGTGTCAGTACAATCTGGCCAGCCATGGACCCAGCACGCAATCCGACTCGCCTTAGCTAATTTGAAAAGATTGAAGCCATCCTCCAGCATCATGAGGCCATGATGTCAGCCGCCGCCTCCAACACCTGGCAATCCTTCATGGCATTAGTCCCTTCTGCACCTGTACCAGCTCCTGACCCTGTGCTACCCATAGGGCTTCAGAACCTTGAGTAGGATCCCCTGAGCGTTAAGAAGGAGATCCAAAGACACACAGTCCCTTCCTGACATACTGCTTCCTGCTGTTCTCCCTCTAGCCCCGTAGCATTGCTTCCGAGCAGGCAATTATTAACCACCTAATGGGACAAGCCAGCCTGCGTCTTGTTCCAGTCCCTCACAGGGGAGTTATGTAAGGTCTGGGGGTCTCCAGCTCTGAGACTGCTCAGGGACTACTGACCCTGAAACAAGGGAACAGGACGGTTGCTGACTACTCCATCGATTTCTGCACCAGAGCCAGTTGGAGCCGTTGGAACCCTGCAGCCCAGATGGACACTTTCCTCCACGGTTTAAATGACTACCTCAAGGATGAGCTGGTTTCATACAAGGTTCCCCCCACACTCGATGGAATCATCGAGCAAGTCATTAGGATAGACCTCCGCATCCATGCTCTTAGGCTGGAGAGATGTCAGGGGGCTCTCCATTGTCAAATGCCAGACTGATCCAGAGTGGGTCCCACTCGGTTGTCCTATTCCGCAGATGGAGGTCTGAACCGGTGTAGCTGGACCGCACACTTCTCACCCAGAAGAACGGGAGCGTTGACGATGCCTGAACCTGTGCCTGTACTGTGGGAAGGAGGGTTGCTTTGTGTCAGCCTGTCCGGGAAAAATCAAGGCTCACTAATAGCCAAGGAGATACAGGGGAGCTCGACTACACTACCTCCCAACAACCACAGACTGCATTTCCAAGCCTGGCTCCTCCTTCCTGACGGTCCCCTCACCTTGGCTGTCCTGGTGGACTCTGGTGCCAAAGCCAGTATCATGGAGTTGGCCCAGCAGTTGGGGCTCAGTCGGGTTCCTCTGCCTTGTCCAGTCCTTGCCTGGGCTCTTGACGACCACCCACTGGGTACCGTTACCCATCAGACCACCCCAGTTCCCATGCTCCTGTCCGGCAATCATCACAAGACCATCCAGTTCTACATCCTGAACTCTCCTGGCCTGCTGCTAATCCTGGGCTATCCTTAGCTTTTTCGAAATAAAAACGAAATCACAGTCAAAAACTGCTATCCCCTGCCTCTCCTCTCTTCTGACTTCGAACTTCTTCAGGTCCACCATCTTCACCTAGCTCAATCTTCATAACGCCTATCATCTGGTCCGTATCAGGGAGGGGTACAAGTAAAAGACGGCATTCAACACCCTTACAGGGTACTACAAGTACCAGGTTATGTCTTTCGATCTTACTAATGCTCCTGCGGCCTTACAGGTCCTGGTGAACGATGTGCTTCAAGACATGCTCAACCGCTTTTCCTTTGTTTACCTGGACAATATCCTTATCTTCACTAAGACCAGAAAGGAGCACATTCTTCATGTCAGGTCTGTGCTTCAACGCCTCCTGGAGAACTCCCTGTTTGTAAAGGCAGAGAAATGCGCATTCTATCCCTCCTCCATTTTGTTCCTGGGCACATCGTGGCTATTGGAAGCATCTCTATCGGAAGCATCCGGATGTGACCCAGAAAAGGTCTCTGCTGTCACTTCTTAGCCTGCTCCTCACTCCCGCATACAATTGCAATGCTTCCTGGGGTTTGCCAATTTCTATCACTACTTCATACGCAACTACAGTTCAGTAGCCGCTCCTCTTACTGCCCTCACCAGTTCAAAGGTACCCCTCTAGGGGTCCCCTGCTGCTGACGAGGCCTTCCAGACCCTGAAAACCAGATTCACCTCTGTGCCCATCCTTCAGATGCCTAACCCTGATCGCCAGTTCGTGGTAGAGATAGACACCTCAGATGTAGGGGTAGGAGCTATCCTGTCCCAAAGGTCCGCCTCTGACCAGAAGCTTCACCCCTGCGCTTTCTTCTCTCTGCACCTGTCTTCTGCTGAGAGGAACTACGACATCGGGAACAGGGAGCTGTTAGCGGTGAAGCTGGCACGGGAGGAGAAGCGGCATTGGTTGGAGGGCACCAAGGAACCCTTCTTAGTATGGACTGACTCTAAGAACCTTGAGTACATCTGAACTTCCAAGAGGCTGAACTCCCACCAAGCCTGCGGCTCCCTCTTCTTCACTTGTTTCAACTTCCCGCTCTACTATCGCCTGGGGTCCCGCAACGCTAAGCCTGATTTCCTGTCCGGACAATTCCTGAAGGTGAAGATTCCGCTGAGGGGCCTGCTTCCATCCTTCCCTCCCCTTATGTCATAGCCTTCTTGTCTTGGGACATTGAGAAGAGAGTGAGGGCCACCACTTAGGGTCAACCTGGTCCCAGTGCCTGTCCCCCAACTGTCTATACATCCCTGAAGCCCCGAGGTCAGAGGTTCCACAGTGGTTCCACACTTCCAAGTTCACCGACCATCCTGGTACCCAGCAAACCCGTGATGTCCTCCTCCAACGCTTCTGGTAGCCCATCCTGGAGGAAGACACCCGCAACTTTGTGAAGGCGTGCCCCATCTGCAACCAGCACAAGGCTTCCCCTCAGGCTCCTGCTGGACTCCTCCAACCCCTTCCTGTCCCACATCGACCTTGGTCCCACATCTCCTTAGACTTTGTCACTGGCCTTCCACCTTCTGACGGTAACAAAGTTGTCCTCACGGTGGTTGACCGCTTCAGTAAAATGGCTCACTTTGTCCCTTTGCCTAAGCTGCAACTGGTCCTGCAGCAGGTCTTCCGCCTACATGGCCTCCTCGTGGATGTGGTGTCCGACCGAGTTACTCAGTCCTCCTCAGGTTTCTGGAAGGAGTTCTGTAGCCTGATGGGAGCCACCACCAGTCTCTCTTCTGGATTCCACTCTCAGTCTAATGGGCAAACGGAGCGTATGAGCCAGGAGATGGAGACAGCCTTCCTCTGCAAGTCCCACAACCCTTCCTCCCAGAGTTGGGTTCAAGTACTTTCAAGTTCTTTCAAGAATTGGAGGCAAGTATTTTTTTTTAAATACCAAAGTGCTTGCACTTGTATCGGAGTACTTCCTATTAATGCCTAAAGTACTTGTACTTGTATTCAAATACTTTTCAAAGTTCTTGACCAATCTGTCTCCTAAGTGTGGGATTTTAAAGAGAGTTTGCTGTATTCCTCCGTACTTTTGTAAGTAGAAAAATAAGTGCAGGCACGTCTTATTTGCAAAGTTGATATTTAATAGAGTAGAGGAACTAGTGGGTCTGTTCCCCAAGTACAGATGAACAAGAACCAACAACTGAGGGAAAATGAGAACACTTATAGCCGAAAGTTCCAAGGATGCAAAGGAACAAATGGTAATTTGTCTAGAGTGATAGGCGGTGGGGGGAGAGACAAACAAGGTGAGGGGAAATTGGGGTGTGGGCTGAAGGGTGATGAGGTTAACACACAGGGCTGAAGGGTGATAGGGTTAACACACAAAAGAAATGATCAAGGAATTATGTACAAGAAGCGTTGGGCCCAGACAAGGTTGTGTATTGGCCCTCCACAATGCGTTTAACTTCAGAGGGCCTATCTGCTATTGGCACCCATGTTTTCCAACATTCCCTACTTTTTTTTTTAAATTTGAGGGGTGCACCAATAAAAACATTACAAAAATAAACTTTTGCACCAAAATGAATGGAGAATATAAGTGGTAAAAAAAGAATAGACTAAACAACAAAAAATCTCAAGAGATTAATTGTGAGCAATCTCACAGCTTTCCTTGCCATCAATGGCTACTCCAACTGACTTTTTCCTGATTGTGACAGCAGAAACACTGAATTAGATTCCTGAGGAAACTATATTCGCCACGAGTTTTAAAATGTGCAGTTTTCAGCAGACTATCCATATTTCCTCAGAACTGTGGCCTCTGCCTGGGCCAAGGTCACCTTTGCTTTTGCTTTGAGCCTTGCACAAAATTGCTCTCCATGAGAGGGTCCTTCCTCTGAGCATGGATACCTACATGCACATTTGATAAAATACACAGCTGTGTATCATCCCACAGGGTCAGTGTGCTGATCTCACTGGCATTAGTGTATGACTGTACACTATACACAGTATATTAGTGTATGAGTGATCCACATCTAAACAGTGAAGTTTGCTGCGAAACAGCATGCAGGGAGTGACGTACATCACATATTATTAAATGGAAATCCTTTGAGCTGACTCTGAATACACTACTGAAACCTACATCCCTGAAACACCCCACTCCATCTCCTCTTATGGGTGAACACAGATTGTAAAGGAGGTCAGTTAACGCAGACAATTTAAACAACTCAAACCTTTAAAAATATTGCAGTACTGGCTGCGCCAAACAATGTAATTAGTCTAAACCTTCAAATATTTCGGAACAATGGTCATATAGAACAACGTACTTTGAGAAATTAAAAATAGTGTGGAAGCAAGTAAAATACAACAAAATGATATGAGACATAAATGACATAAATCAGTTTTCAACAGTTTAAACTGTTCATGGTACTGAACAATGTAATTTGTCCAAGCCTTAAAATATTTCATAATACTGAATTTGAGACATCAAAGGTGTTCAGATTTAGCAAAATGCTTCTTTTTTTTTTAAAGGTCCAAAGCTGATGCCTTCTCTGGGAATAGGGGGCAATAGAAAATTAATAACAATTTTTTTTTCTTTTTCATGTTCTAAAATGGTATTCTTTTATAGCGTTTTTTTTTTTTCTTCAAATTTATATATTCTCTTAATTTAAAAAAAAAAAACCATATAATCACATGCCAGGAAGGTAGGGTTATCCACCTCTGCACCAGTCCAGCTGCATGATTTCCCCATTTCCTCAGAGGTTGAATTTCTGTATTCTCCTTTTTTTATTGTCATGAGCATATGAATTTAGATGCATCATTGTTAGACCAGTGAAATATATTTGTTCACGCTTCAAGACCCGTCACCCCATGTTAAACTGCCCCCTACAGAAAACTGCATTATTACTTTTGTACATTGTGACGTGTCCATTCGGTCCTTTTTTATCCTTAATGGTGCACGTTCTTATAGTTCACCCGCGACATTGCCTGTGTTTCGTGTGGCTGATGCTTCACCATTTTCCCCTTAAGTCTGATGTCAAAACTGCAGCCAGCGATATTTTCATTGCTTGACACCATGTACAGGCCATGAAATTCACAGGAACTTCCCTCTTGGTGCTGATGTCCGCCCAGAGCCTGCTGCAGGGCAATCGGGACAAAGCCTTCATTTCCATTTATTCTTTAAGGGAGAAAAAGAAACTTAGTGCGAGTGTATATTCTTATGCAGTTTAATTACCTTTTCACATTGGCATTGGTATCAAGTTAATGTTTATTGTACATTTTATACTGATCTCCATGATACCACAAATACTGTTTTGGACTGCCCTACTTTTGTACTTGTATTGCCAATTTCAAATTTGTTTACCCAAGTTTGTCCATGACTTCAAATATCCTAGAATTTGATTCCGAAGGATTGCGAATATGGCACAGGAATTTATTGCCCTCTGATAGGACCAAAGTGCTGCGGAATTCTGGAAATGAATTATGCGTTATTGTCACTTCCTGGTCATTTTTGAAATCCCCATTGCGAGAACATCTGTTCCCACAAGACATGAGCTGCAGTAGTAGGTTCCGCATAACTTAGCTTTTGCTGTGACATTTCTTTCTTCATTAGGCCCGAGCCTGGACGAAGCCGGCGAGGGCCAACTGTTTCCGTTATTATTATTATTATTATCCTCTCCGCACTTTGAATGCAAATTTGACCCCTTGAAGATTAATGAAAAGGCAATTTTATTTGATCAAAAATTCAAGCCTGGCAAAAAAAAATTTTTATTTGAAGTCCCCAAGTGAAAATATTGAAAAATGACTTGGCCACGCCCTGTCAAAAATCAAAATACATTCCGCTAATGGGAGCCTACCCCAAACTTTTTTCCATGTAGAAAAATGAAACTTGGTAGAGACATAGCCCATGTTGTGACAAGTTTAAAGTTGCATTATGGCCCCACCCTAAACCCAACAGGAAGTCGGCCATATTGGGCGGAAGCGTGGACGTATGAAATCACACCCCGCATACATTCAACATCTCCTCCTAGGGTTTTCATCCAACTTGCACCAAACATGGTGAAAATCACCTACACACATTTGTGGTCAAAAGTTACTGCTTACATAAGAAAAAAAAGAAAAAAAAAAGTTCCTGTTTACATTTTTGATAAAATGTTGGGTGTGGCTGTGATGAGCTTGCAACGAAGTGGCCTTTTTCAGAAGTATAAAAGTATGTGCGTATATCTCACATATAGTGTAGGATTGAGTTAGACCCAATGTAACGTTTGTGCTCAAAGACAACATGAATACACTGATATGGAAAATGGTTCTCCAGCGCCCCCTATATTTTTGGAATAGGAGAAAAAAAATTATTTTGACACAGTCAAAAATTATTTTGCAATTGGAAATTGTGCACTGAAAGACCTGTCATTGTTGAGTGGCCGTTGTGGTCGTAAGGGAGGTGATCGGACAGGAGGGCGGAAAAAACCGCCTGCAGTTTTAATTAATCTTAACTTTTGAACAATGGCCCGATCCTTGTTTTCCCCGGACACATTTCATAAGTCTCTATATGCTATTTGCGCATCCCGTAGCTGTTCCTGAGTTTTGGCCAGTTCTGCTCATGTGACATTCAATTTCTCACACAAGTGACTAATTTCCTTTCGAAATTCTAAATGAGACGTGGCATGTACCAAGCGTTCAGCAACAGAGGCCTCCAACTCCTTGGAATTCATCTCCAGTTTGCTGTCCAAACTCTAAACGTTACTTCGCAATTCGGGAATCTCTATGACTTTATCCTTCAGTAATTTAATTGTTTGGACCATAGCCTCCAACTCTCTGGAATTTATCTTCAGTGTGCTTTTCAAACTCTTAATGTTACCTCGCAATTCGGGAAACTCAACGACTTTATCCTTCAGTAATTTAATTGCTAGGACCATAGCCATCACACAATCAGCCTTTTGCTTTTTCTTGTGTTTCTCCGTTTCATTGCGTTTTTCACATGCAGTTTGAAGATATTCAACAACATTCACTTCCTGTGGTACATTATAAAAATTCTTCCAATGCTTGGCCAAATATCCTGCGGCTCACGATTTCCAATCTTTCTCACCCATTCTGAAACTCCTCATACAATGGACAAAATTACTTTTAGTAGTACTTGAAAATTGTCTAAGGTCTGTGTAATCTTATACAAGACCCTGCTTAGAACACCGCTCACATGCACAGTCAATTCTAGCCACTTGTCTTTTAAAACATTACACAATTTTCGTAACTACTCCTCGACAATATTACTTGCAGAAATATTTCAAACTCACAAATGTACGTGGTTCGTCCGTGCCCTTAAGTCTGTTTCTCCTCAGTCAGGGTCTGTCAATGGATTCCAAATGTGTTCCTCTCGCCATATTCCTCTTTTGATTGCGGTGTTGACTTAAAAAGTAAAGTCCGCTTTCCCTTTATTCCAGTATCAAAAAATATCCCACCGTAATCAACCTCCATAGTTTTTTTTTTTTTTTTTTTGAAAAAAACGGAACAAGAATGACTGATTTGGGCTGACTCGCCAATAGTGTGGGATTATATATTCCTCCGTACTTTTGTAAGTAGAAAAAAATGCAGGCATGTCTTAGTTGCAAAGTGGATAGTTTAACAGAGTAGAGGAACTAGTGGGTCTGTTCCCCAAGTACAGATGAACAGGAACCAACAACTGAGGGAAAATGTGAAGACTTATAGCTGAAAGCTCAAAGGATGCAAAGGAACAAATAGTAATTTGCCTAGAGTGAGATTTTGTGGGGGGAGAGACAAACACGGTGAGGGGATATTGGGGTGTGGGCTGAGGGGTGATGAGGTTAACACACAGGGCTGAAGGGTAATGGGGTTAGCACACAAAGGAAATGATCAAGGAATTATACACAAGAAGCATTGGGGCCAGACAAGGTTGTGTATTGGCCCTCCAGAATGCACAAAACGTCAGAGGGCCTATCTGCTATTGGCGCCCATGTTTTCCAACACTAAGTGCTGACAGAGATTGGTCAAGTACTTTGAAAAGTATTTGGATACAAGTACATTTACTTATAATTAGGTATCATTAGGCGTAATAATATTCTAAGGCCTAGGCCTAATGCCTAATATTTGGCATTATTAGGTAGTAATCAGATACAAAAATGAGCACTATGGTATTTTTAAAAAAATGCTTGCATACAATTCTCAAAAGTACTTGAAAGTATTTGGACCCAATTCTGCATCCTCCTCGTCTAAGCAGCTCCTGTGTGTGGAGTACTCCCACAATTCCCTTACCAGCTCCACCATGAGCCTCTCTCCATTCACCTGACATCTGTCTTGTATCCCCCTGTCTATGTGGATACAAGCTCATCTGCCGAGCTTTAAGCCAGCCAGCTCCGGCGGCCAAGCGGTAACTCTCCTGCCCTCCAGTGTGGGCGACCCGGGCTCAGATCCCGCCATGGGTGCCTGTTCCAGCGAATTGCCGGAAGAGCCTCGCTCAAGCTCCACAAATTCCTAATCCTGACCCACACCAAGCTACCCTGTTCTGCATTCTGGTTACCCCTGATGGAGTCCCATTAAAAACCAGTTAACCTTCATTTTTGTTGTTTGCGTTGCATTTGGGTCCTGCCACTCCCTGTGTCAGCATGTTTGTTTTGCTTGCTTAGAACAGAGATTCTCCAAGAATGGGCTCTCGTGGAAAGACGGGCCATTTCTTTGACATCAGTTGCCGATTCAATCTGTGATAAGATCGTGCAAAGAGATCGAATGCGGCGCTCCATCCACCAATCTATCTTAGGGGATTCTTTTCTCTTTTTTTTTTGGACGTCTCTCGGTGTTACAGCTTCAAACATTTTTCTAAAGTAACTAAATGAGTATTGGAATGCATATCAGTAACAAAGTCTAGTTATTCTTCAGTATTTATAGAGATCTCAGCTGGCAAACAACAGTAATGGTAGTAGTGCTGTCCTTCGACATTACTGACCAAAGCAATGGGATTTCTCTTAACTGGGGCTCTCAGTATAGCCAGTCCGTCCGTGAGTCGCCAGCTCAGTGCGAAGCAGTATCCGGGTCAATCTCTCAGTTGAGAATATAGCCTGGCCTGAATGTTTTTTCCCCCCACGCTGGGTTTGGGCTCAAATATAGCGTATAACATATGACCAATAATTTCTCATTTCAGAGCCGCATACATAAAAACTTGGAATAATGAAACTAGCAATAGACAACATCTGAGTTAGCTTGCAATACCCGTTATCCATTGCATGTGACGTCATGCATTTTCGGCTGGCGGTATAAACTCCGCCATATCTCATATGGATTTCCATTGACAACCACCTTCACAACATAAATTTCTACCATTTATACGCTATATTTGCACACTTATGTCAGAAGTTGCAGAGCAACAAGGACATGGAAGGTATGCGATTTGGTGGTTTTCGTTTTATAAAGTTTTAGGGAGTTCAAAAGGTTGAAGTACGTGATGAATGAAGTGGCTGCATACATTCAGTTTCATTTTGTAATACTACTATGGGCTGCGAACCATACAGTGAAATGGATAGTGGGTATGAGGAGGAGGCTTAAGTTTTCCCCTGACATCGCAAAGCTTTCTCCATGTCAATGAAAACAAGGTAGAGTTCTCTCTAAAATGTGGGTTTAAGAGATTTGCAAATCATTGTATTCTGTTCTTATTCACGTTTTACACAACGTCCCAAATTTATTGGAATTGGGGTTTGTGTGTGTGTGTGTGTGTATATATATATATATATACACACACATAGTATACAAAATATGCATCCCCAATTCCAAAAAAGTTGGGATATTGTGTAAGATGAAAAAAACAGAATGCAATGGCTTTCAAATCTCATTCTGACATTTTATTCACAATAGAGCAAACAGAACATATCAGGTATTGAAAGTGAGACATTTTACCATTCATTAAAAATATTAGCTCATTTTGAATTTGATGACTACAACACATCTCAAAAAATTTGTGAAAGGGCCATGTTTACAATTTTTTAGTATCCCCTCCTCTTTTAACCACAGTCCGTAAACGTCTGCGAAGTGAAGAGACCAATTGCTGATGTTTTGGGAGAGGAATGTTGTCCTACTCTTGTCAGATGTAAGATTCTTGCTGCTCAACAGTCCTGGGTCTTCTTTGCCGGATGCTTCATTTTATAATGCATCGAATGTTTTTGATTAGTGAATGGTATGGACTGCAAGGAGGCCATTTCAGCATTCAGACTCTTCCACTGCGAAGCCATGCTGTTGTGATAGATGCAGTATGTGGTTTGGCATTGTTTTGCAGAAATATGCAAGGCCTTCATTCAAAGATATGTTGTCTGGATGGGAGCATATATTGAAAAACCTCTATATACTTTTCAGCATTGAAAATGCCTTTCCAGATGTGTAAGCTGCCCACACCATAGGCATTAATGCAGCCTGATACTGTCAGAGATGTAGCCTTTTGAACTGTGCGCTGATAACAAGGTGGATGGTCCCTCTCCTCTTAAGACCGCATGACATGGCGTCCATGGTTTCCAAAAAGAATTTCAAATTTAGATTCTTCTGATCACAGAACAGTTTTCCATTCCACCACAGTCCATTTTAAATTAACTTTAGCCCAGAGAGGACGGCGGCGTTTCTAGATCGTGTTAACATATGGCTTCTTCTTTGCTTGATACTGCTTTAGCTTGCATTTGTTGATTGCACTGCAAATTGTGTTCACAGATGATAATTGCTGGAAGTGTTCCTGAGCCCATACAGTGTATTCCAGTGCAGAATCATGCCTATTTTTAAAGCAGTGCCGCCTGAGGGCCCTAAGATCACTGGCATCCAATATTGACCTTTGGACTTGTCCCTTTCGCACAGAGATCTCTCCTGATTCTCTGAATCATTTGATAATATTATGTACAGTAGATTCAAAGTCTTCCCAATTTTATATTGAGGACCATTTTTCTGAAATTTTTCCATAATTTTTAGAAGCAGTTTTTTTTTTTTGCAGATTGGTGAATCTTTGACCATTGTTACTTCTGAGAGACTCTGCCTCTCTAAAATGCTTTTTTATATGCAGTCCTGTTACAGACCTGTTGCCAATTAACCTAATGAGTTGCAAAAAGCTCCTCCAGCTGATTTTAATTAGTACCACTTACTTTTCCACCCTTTTGTTGCCCCTCTCTGAACTTTTTTTGGGTTGCAGCCATCAAATGAGCTAATATTTTTTATGAAATGGTAAAATGTCTCACTTTCAACATCTGATATACTATCTATGTTCTATTGTGAATAAAATGTGGGTTTATGAGATTCATTTTCATAATTTACACAGCATCCTATGTTTTTTGGAATTGTGGCATATATATATATATATATATATATTATTATTTTTTTTTTTTTTATTTATTTTTTTTTTTATTTACGCACTCAGCGAGGAAAATAAAAATTGAACACATCAACATTTTTTCTCAGTAAATATATTTCTTTTTTTTGGAGGACAACTTTGTTTTTATTTTCAGATGAGAAAATGCAAATTGAACAGCAGAATGAGATTTGTAATTTTAAAGGACAAAATATATAGATATATAGTATATTAAAGAGAAAAATGGAAATAAAAGTAAGAAAAAAAAGGAAAAAAATAATTACAACAGAAGAGAACTCAACTTGAATTCCAGTAAATAAGTGCATGTAAATTAAACATTGGTGAATGAAGTATGTAACAGATGGGAAACGTGGGGGGTAAAGGCGTGTGTCAATGGCAGATAAGTAGATGTTTATTGTCCCCCGTCGCCCCGGCGGGACGGGGGACATAGAAATGCTGTTCGTGCGTCCGTCCATCCGTCCAGGAACAGTGTACTCGCAATAACTTTTGACAGCTTTGATGGAGGATCACCAAATTCACACGACATATGCCTCTCATGAAGGCCTTGCTCAAGTTCAATAATGAGTGACCTTGACCTAGTTTTCAAGGTCACTGAGTAAAAAGATGTGAGGAACCCTGTACAAGCAATAACTTTTGACAGCTTTGATGGAGGATCACCAAATTCACACCACATATGCCTCTCATGAAGGCCTTGCTCAAGTTCATTGATGAATGACCTTGACCTAGTTTTCAAGGTCACTGAGCAAAAAGATGTGAGGAACACTGTACTCGCAGTACCTTTTGACAGTTTTGATGGAGGCTCACCAAATTCATGACATTCTTATTGGTTTGTTTGGTAAATCTCAGCCATGGGCACAAAACTATGCCTTGGCGATGCGTCCATCATCCACAAGTCATGAAAATTGTAATCTCTCTCATGACCCATCGTTATATTTAGCTCATATCACAATGATCCAGCCCTCATCCATCTCTCAGTTCAACCAATGACCAACGAGCTACAGTGTCATTGTACTTCACATATTAGTCGTACAGTGCACCACATTATTTTCAGCCATCAAAACAATTTTGCCACATGTTTCTGGTCACTTGTGCGACGGGGGACACAAGGCCTTCAGGCCAGCAGGCCATTTTGTGTGAGGCGCGGGCTTTTACACATACATAAAAGGACCCATAAACAGACAGACAGACAGACAGATAAAATGACAGACCAAAGTTGGTAACTAAGTGTAAGTGTGTGTGTGTGTGTGCGCGTGTGAGTGTATGTGTACATGTACACAGGTATATCTTCGTAATAGTTGCAATATATTTATATTATAGTTGATAGTTAAAATAATTATAATCAAAAATAGTTATTGTGGTAGGAATTGTTAAGGTAGCAACACTTTTTTTTTTTTAGTGGAGCTAATGACGACGGCGCAGAAACGACGACAGCAACAACAATCAATAATAATAATAATAAGAAGAAGAAGAACAATAATTGCTATATCATCATTACATCCTTAACAATAATAATGGAAAATGTAAGAATAATAAGAACAATTACAATAACATAATATATGATACTTACTATTTCTATTTAAGGAGGCATACGGCCCGGGGATGGTGGGGGTCACGGGCCGTATGCCTTCTTAAATAGAAATAGTAAATATATTTCTAATGGTGCTCGTGAAATAAAATCTCACCGGATGTCGGTAACAACCAAAGTAATCCACACGTACAAAGAAATAATTTTTTAAAAAGTCCATAAATTTTGTTATTTGTAACAAAGTGGAATGACAAAGGGAAAAAGTCTTGAACACGCTTAAGATTGGTAATGCACTAATCCGCCAGGTCTGTTAAAACTCGTTTAAAGTTTGCTGCACAACATTTGGAGAAGCCTTTGAAATAATGGGAGAATATATTTATCGTCTGGTCAGTTGAGACCAAAAAGCACACCCCATCTTTAGAGGACAAACGGCACTGCACATCAACCCCAAAACACCTTACCAATTGTTTGTTTGGTTTTTTTTTTCAACCTTTATTCAACCAGGGAAGTCCTTTGAGAAAAAGTCTCTTTTTCGAAGGACCCCTGGCCAAGAAAGCCGCAAATAAAAGTTACACATAAAAATACAACATTACAACAGTAAAATACCAGTACATTGATTCAACCAACCCAAAAATAATGAAATCAATAAATACATAGTAGACAAAACAGAAAAATAAAACAAAGCACGACAATAATCATTTATAGAACCCAATAAAAATCTGACCTAGCTTGAGAAACAGGTACAGGTGCCAATTGTGCCTGCCTCAAGATTTTTTACTTTATCCTTGAATTGATTGAACGAGACCAGGTTCCCCAACTAATGGTCAAGCTGGAAAAGATTCCAGGAGGAAGGTGCTGCAATCCTAAAAGCTTGCTTCCCCAACTCTGTACGCGCCCTTGGTACAAGGAGCTGGAAGGTATCATTAGAACGCAAAGAGCGAGTGCTGGACTTAAAGGACATGTATTTGCATAGGTATGTGGGCAACTTCCCAATAATAGATTTATAAATAAATAAATGCCACCGAGTTAACCTGCGCTGAACTAAAGAGGGCCATTGGACTAGATTGTACAGGGTGCAATGATGTGTAAGGGATTGCACCCTGTAATGAATCTCAGGACACCGTGATAGACAGAATCTAGTAAAGCCAAATACATGGCGGAGGTATGCATATATAATAAGTTGCCATAATCAACAAGAGGCAGGAAAGTAGTCTCAACGAGCTTCTTCCTTGTGGCCGGAGAGAAGCAAGATTTATTCCTGAAATAAAATCCTAGTTTTAGTCTAAGCTTCTTGACAAGACTTTCAATATGTGATTTGAAAGTCAGGCGGTCATCAACTACAAATCCTAGGTACTTGTACTCAGCCACGCGTTCTATCAGGCTTCCCTGCAGGGTTACAATGTTCGGAATGGTTGTGGAGTATGGAACGAAATTTGTTCCAACAGAATTTGAATAGAATTTTGGGTTTGAATTGAATTTAACCTGCTTTGAATTGAGTTTTTTGGTTTTGAAATTGAATGAACAAGTAATCTGAAACTGAATCCAATAATTTGTATTGAATTTAAAGGAACAGTCCACCGTATTTTCATAATGAAATGTGTTTTTCTATGAAATGAGACGAGATGATACGTACCACTCCGAGCTTTGAGCGATCACCCAGTCAGCCAGACGGGCTGCCACTCCTGTTAGCATTTGTGGCTAGACTCATTGTGGTCAACGGTATTTTTCGGGGCTGTAGTTAGATGCGACCAAAGTCTTCCACGTTTTTCCTGTTTACATAGGTTTATATGACCAGTGACATGAGTTCGGGTTCGGGGACGCAAATCCAAAAGTGGCTTTTTCTATGCTGTGGGAAGTGCGTACTATAATGACAGACGTAGTAACATCTTCTGCGCGCTTCGACAGCGCATTGATACCTTCACTTCTGATTTCTTTTCTCTCCCACGACCATGGACCTATAAGGAGATCTGGACGCACAACTCGGCTCGACCACATACGCCTCCATGGTCCTAGCGGCGAATGTGATATTGCAGGTCACGTGATGCCATGGGGGCCAAAAAGAAATTTCTCCATAGGGAATAATTGAAAAAGACACGCTGATAAATCCGTGAATAATTTTATTGACAGCCACAAATTATCGATACCGAAACGGTTTATTTTTCTCTTTTAAATCATTAATCCCTCGTTTCTCGGCAAAGACAAAATCTTTTATTTATATTCAGGCTATGCGAACACCAACGGGTCCTCATATGTAAGCGCGTTCCCGCTACTCCGAATTTATCCCTGCAGCGGATGTGAGTGGGTGGAGCAATGGGCTTTCCTTGCCGTCTGTCTGTTCAACATTACAGACGTAGCCAAGTCGGTGAAGTGAGCTGACCAACTACGGAGCATATGTATTGAACGACAAAAGAAACGCAAGTGAAATAAAGGCAAACCGGAAAATAAGTTTGCGCGTAATTATTTAAAATCAAATTTATTACTGGCGTGGGCGCATTTACACTCGTTTTATCAAACTTTTCTTTGTTTTGCGATAACTATGAGTACCCAGATAGCAAGCTCCTCCGCTCCGGATTTGCCCCGGCTCTGGAGCCAGGGCAGATCTGGAGCGGAGGTGCTTGCTATCTGGGTAACCATAAGAGCACATTAACTAACTAAGTTAGCTAACTTGCGTTTCTTTTGTTGCTCAGAAAATTTTTGCCATTTTAATTGCTGAATGGCCGTAATACGTAATAATATGTAACTTAGCACCTCGATTGCTGCACTTCATGCAGCGCGAGAAAATGTACAGTAAGGTAAGGCCGCTGTTGTGACATCCTAGAACCATGTACGCAGGCAACACTCACCTTACTTATTCAAATTAAAATGAAATGGTTAAATCCATGAATTGCATTGTGTATTGCCAGTACTTTGAATAGCACCAATTCGCATCACTCTATTCTGATGCGTTATGCTTAACGTGTCAGCTGAGTAGCATCTACTGCAACGTAATGTGCGTTTATAGCAGTATATAAATTCATTTCGAACACTGCTTAGAGATCCATTTATCAGCCTAACCATTCTTCGTTGTTAAATTACTTACCGACCTTCATACATGATGACGAAAGATCCAAAATGAACTATTTTTTGTTCATGATCCGAACCAAGTGGGTGGAACAACGCGCATTCCTTGCCGTCCGTCTGTGATGAACATTCTTTATGTGGCCAAGTAAATCAAGCGAGCCGGCGTTACGGAGCAAATATTTTATCCATTTTATTTTAATTGATGAATGGCCGTAATATACTCGATCGCCACACTCCATTATGTAGTGCCACAAAATGTACAGTAAGCTAAGGCCGCTGTTGTGATATCCTAGAGGCATGTATACGCAGCTAACACTCACCTCACCTTTTCATTGTTCATGGTTATCATTGTAATGAGTTGTATATTTCCATTACTTTGAATAACACCAATTCACATTTCTGTATTTTGATTTGCGAACTGGTGATATCTTGACCGCAGTCATCAACTGTCAGCTGTGTAGCATCTAACGTAATGTCCATATGAGTGCATTTATTGCAATACATAAATTCAGTTCGAACACTGCTTAGCAAACCATTAACCATTAACCATTCTTCAGTCTAAAATTAATTACTGACTTTCATACTCGACGACGAAACTTTTCAGCAGCTTGACAGATGACATCCAAAATGATTATTTTTTTGTGCATGATCCGAATATCCATGAAAGCACTGAACATGCATACACATTTTTTGCGGTACAGCCTTTATTAGATCGAAGTTTTGGGTTGGTGGAAACGTCAGAGTATACTGAATCCGAACATCTAATGTTCGTGAGCAGCATCTGAGATCAACCGGAGTGATGCAGGTAGATTCGACGGTGTGGCTGATTTTCATCTGAACGAAAATAAATACGAGACCTAAAAGAATGCAACAGTTGGTAGCGTAAATATGCACATTCTGTACCCCATGTCGGATGTAGCTGTCATCATCCATCTGCTCACCCCCACCACCTGTCATATTTGTCACCACCAAGGCATTATGTTAAAAATGTTTTCAAATAGATTTATTTGTGTTTTGTCAGTTTTTGGATTTTTTTTGCCAGCTCTGCGTAACATTTGAAGATGAACTCAAGTACTCAAAATCAAAAGGGGTTTAATGCTTAACTTTCGCAGAGCCGGCCATTATCATAAAATCTACCACAAATACAATCGATGTTAACTCGCACTTAGACATGAAACGTAGAGACGGTATTAAAATTATAACCGAGAAAGACTTTATTGGAAAGGGCTTTGAGGATGGATAGAAAGGCACGGCCTCTGGTTCGCTGACATGCAGAAATTCATGGATGAAATGTTCAGTGCACTCCAAGAGGCTCAGATATCTGGGGAAGGACAGAAAAAAGGAGCTTTAAGGGAAAAATAACGCAGTACAACGTTCGTAACATTTCACGGTAGACCCATTTTATTATACTCCACGGAATGGTTATAAGTTACGTAAGCTAAAAGTAAATTAGCTTACCAGAATTGACAAAAGTTTAAAGCTCCTGACTTTAAAACATATCAGTTTTTCAGGTAGGTGAAGTGCGTTGTGTTGTGTGTTCGGTTTATTGTCTTTAATCCGGAAAAAGATAATGGAATTCGCACGCAGACAAGTAAGAATGATCTCCGATAATGTGGTTATTCGACGTTGAACTAAAGAGAACACGAGCCTGTGGCGTTTTTCCCAATAGCGTAGTTGCAGAAATGTATATGTCCATTCAGTCAGTGATTCTAACTATGGAAGTTAGCATCTGTGACTTTGGGAAGCGCACCCCTGAGCAATGTCATATTAAAGTTACGCAACAGCAAGTCAACTATTTTCCCGAGATTTTTGAGTTGAAATCAATAGTATTACTTCCCTGTCAAAGTCGTTTTTAACATTTGTTATTGCATTTGTGTTTTAAAATAGAATCTCAAACCATAATTAAACCTTTATCGGCGGCTATGCTTTGTGTTCCGTACATCAGAGGGCAGTCTGCAGTGGTCAGACTTCCATTTCCGGTGAAAAGTGATCGTGAACACGCACCCTAGGTCGGAGTTCCACGAGCCCGAGCCGTTGTCATGGACACCTCGGAAACCAGCGCGTTCATAAGCCCTACACTACGCATGCGTGAGCAAAAATCACACAGCGCATGTCCGCGTGGCTCCGGAAGCTTGGCCCCCATGTCGGCACGCTGCGCCACTGAGCAATTTCCATTGAAATGAATGGGCGGCCATTTTCCAATTGTATATCCAGTGAAATATAAAACATCCTTGCCCACGACCCCCCTACTTCCGTAAATACAACCAACGTGACTGCACTGCACTACTTGGTACACAGTCAGGAAGCCAGAGCTTGCAGAAAATTATAAGTGAGGGATAATTAACTAGAAGGTGAGCATTTCACGGTTTTAATGCACGACGCGGAGTTCGCGTCGGGTGGTTGCCTCCGCGAGCATTAAAACCGTGGAATGGTCACCTTCGAGTTGATTATCCCGCTTATACCATGGTCATTTGCCAGCAATATCAAATCGCAGCATTAATCTGAAAAGGAGATTATGCATAACCCAACATTATGCGCGATTATGCAGACTGTAGCTTACTTGCTACCCACAATTACAATGAACTTATGACGGTTTCCGCAGTAAGCGAGCTGAAATCAGTCTGCTGGCATAGCACGTAGCTAGCGAACTGTCAGCAGTCGCTGATACATGAAGTGGACACGTTAGCTTCATTTGTAACCGCACTCAATTACAATCTTTAAATGAATAAAGCCTGAGTTTTTCGCTGCTATGATATTTACGGTCGTTATCGCTTGAGTACGAGTCAGCGAGGTGAAATCAGTCTGCTGGCATTGCAGGTAGCTAGCGAACTGTCAGCAGTTGCTGATACATGAAGTGGACACGTTAGCTTCATTTGTAACCGCACACAGTAACTAATGGATAAAGCCTGATTTTTTCGCTGCTACAATATTTACGGTCATTATCGCTTGAGTACCCATTGTTAACCGCCCCGCAGGACGCACTTTTATGACGCCGCTAAATTTAGTGGAAATAAATGAGCTGCTAGGTTTCTGTTGCACCCAGTCAAATATCAGCTCTAACATTGCTATGGTTACAAGTTGGGTAGTGGATGAATTTCGAATGGTGAAACGACCGTAGCCGAACTACCTGTGCGGTTCCACGGTTTTAATGCATACCTGCCAGCTGCCAGCCAATTAAAAAAAAATTGAAAAATGTATTCACCCAGACCATGGTATAAAAGAAAATAATCAAGTGTGCTACTATGGAACATTTTCAAATGGAGGACATAGATGCCGACGACTGGCTTGTGGCGGAGCCGGAGCCATATCTATTTGAACCGGAATATACCGAGGAGGAGCTAGCCGAAATGGACCGTGAGAGGGAAGAAGAAACGGACAAGATGAATCGTATGTGAAGAAGTGAAGTGAAGGTTCGCAAGCTACGTGCTTTGCCAGCAGACTGATTTCACCTCGCTGACTCGTACTCAAGCGATAATGACCGTAAATATTATAGCAGCGAAAAAATCAGGCTTTATCCATTAAAAGATTGTAATTGAGTGCGGTTACAAATGAAGCAAACGTGTCCACTACATGTATCAGCGACTGCTGACAGTTCGCTAGCTACGTGCTATGCCAGCAGTCTGATTTCAGCTCGCTGACTGCGGAAACCGTCATAAGTTCATTGTAATTGTGGGTAGCAAGTAAGCTACAGTCCGCATAATCGCGCATAATGTTGGGTTATGCATAATCTCCGTTTCAGATTAATGCTGCGATTTGATATTGCTGGCAAATGACCATGGTATAAGCGGGATAGTCAACTCGAAAGTGAGCATTCCACGGTGTTAATGCTCTTCGCGGAGGCAACCACCCGACGCGAACTCCGCGTCGTGCATTAAAACCGTGGAATGCACACCTTCTCGTTAATTATCCCTTACATTAAATTTTCTGCAAGCTCTGGCTTCCTGACTGTGTACCAAGTAGTGCAGTGCAGTCACGGTGGTTGTATTTACGGAAGTAGGGGGAGTCGTGGGAGAGAGAAGAAATCAGAAGTGAAGGTATCAATGCGCTGTCGAAGCGCGCAGAAGGTGTTACTACGTCTGTCATTATAGTACGCACTTCCCACAGCATAGAAAAAGCCACTTTTGGATTTGCGTCCCCGAACCCGAACTCATGTTATTGGTCATATAAACCTATGTAAACAGGAAAAACGTGGAAGACTTTGGTCGCATCTAACTACAGCCCCGAAAAACACCGTTGACCACAATTAGTCTAGCTACAAATGCTAACAGGAGTGGCAGCCCGTCTGGCTGACTGGGTGATCGCTCAAAGCTCGGAGAGGTACGTATCATCTCGTCTCATTTCATAGAAAAACATATTTCATTATGAAAATACGGTGGACTGTTCCTTTAAGAGAAAACTTGAAGCATTTCATTCGGTTAGCACATTCAAATTCAGTTCATAAAATTCGAATTCAAAATTCAAATTCAAAATTCAAATTCAAGTTGAGTAACATCACATGAACGCGCATGGCGAGCTGCAGTCACGCCTCTGTCCCTCGTGGCTTGCCTTATTTGGAATAAGGTAACTTTGTAATTTCCGGGAAGCGCACCTCAGAACGAACTCTAAACCCACCCGACAATACACCGACAACGTTTACCAAAACTTCGGCTCTTTATCAGTTCAGTTGTTTTAGCTCATCATATTAATCTTCAACAGTTAACCCTGAGTTAGCCTAAGATCATCAGTAAATGCACTGGTTAATTATCCCCCGCCGCGCGATTAGCGCGAAGCGGGGGATATAGAATTGGGCTCCATCCCTCCGTACTGACACGTAAAATTGAGGTGGCGGGGGATATCGCCATGTTAGTGGCAAACACTTGTTTCTATAGTTTCTTAGGCTTAGTAAATAATGCTAACGTTAGTAACGAATGAGTGTCTTTTCTCCGTCGGTATGAGTAAATGTATTTCAATGGCGAGCCTACATGTTAAAGCTCCTGTGCTTCAAGTGTAACGTTATATTCAGCGACGACTCGTCGGCCGTAACAAAGGGAAGCCAGAACCTCGCCCTTCAAAGCTTAATGACTTCAACATTTCGTAGTTCACTTTTCTTTATCAGCAGTTGCTCATACGAATTGGTTGAAGGACAATCAAATTTATTTTCGATAGCAAATGACGACGCAAATTATCAACACGTCTTTATAAATTAGTTTGCAAGGCTTCTTTCACAAGAAGCCACGACAGTCCATTTTCTACAATCTTAATATAGAAGAAAAGAATGCGATGTTGCACAGCTTATTGCTTAATGAGCCTCACTAATCAATTTGCGCGTCTATGCCGTTACGTGACCTTCTTGAGCGCGGAATTTATAGCGTAGGCCTATGGTAATTTATATCGTAATTTATGTGTGAAAGAAAACCCCTCATAACGTGGTGCAATGTATAACAATGCTATCGAAAATAAATTTGACTCAACTGACTGTTCCTCTAATAATTCGTATGAGCAACTGCTGATCAAGAAAATTAAACTGCGAAAGGTTTAAGTCATTAAGCTTTGAAGGGCGAGGTTTTGGCTTAACTTTGTTACGGCCGACGACCCTCCACTGTTTAAATGAATGATTGAAAACAGGTGATGAACAATCATTAACATTAAGGGATTGTTTGGGCTTCCCCTGTTGCCAATTCACGAGCCGCCACTGTTTATATTGACTCAAAATCAAAATAATTAGAGCTGTTCAGGACTTAAACTTCAAATTCCTCGGAATTCAGTACTTTCTACCTGTCATCGGCAATGTCACTGGTTCGGTCTCTGGCAGGTTAAAACCCTGAGGAAATAAGCTGAAGTAAAAACTCGGACATCGCTCACTCACTGTAGAGACGCTGCCATAGACCGAACTAGTGACTTTGCCGATGACCAGTAGAAAAGTATACTGAATTCCGTGGAGCCACTGAATTTACATAGCATTTCATATTCCCGTGAATGCTGTAGATGATTTGCCGGATATAGCTAGCCAGCAATAAATGAACCTGGAGCGTTTAAAATGCTACTACAGAACCATGTGCATAGGCTACAATACGTAAATCCGTGTTGGCACCGAATTTCCGCAGAGAGCATATCCCCGTACTCTTATCAGCATATTTTCGTGAATTTGCATGTGCGTGAAGTACCGCTCCAAATGAGGAATATCTCTTTGACTTGATTCAGCAGCAACCCCTACTGGATTAATAGCAGGTTCTTCTCTTCGCGGGAATGTCATCACTTTGTGACTCTAGGCATTCTGAACCAATAAGCCATATGAAGTTTAAGTTCTGAACAGCTCTATCAAATTATTTTGATTTAGTTTGAATGTAACGTTTCACTTGAAGCCCTCGAGCTTGAACGCGTAGCCTCACCAGCTAAAACCTGATTCATGCTTCTTGTGGTCGGCGCGGTCAGCACGGCTCACACGGTGAAATTACGCAATTGCGGCCAGGGAGACAGAGCGCGTAGGGTCCGCAGAGGCTCTGAACGCCTAGCCGGGCATCTGGAGGATTTTGTAACAACGCGGCCGGGGTCGCACAGACCGCGTTGCAATGATTGGCTAGCTCCAGGACCCCGAAGTACGTGTACCGATTTAAATTAAAAATGGAAAACTTTAAAGAAAGGCCAGCTGAACATACAAACAGCTGAAAATACGTGACTTCCAACACATGGAAGGAGATCAGAAATTTTCATCGGACGTGTATTAGATAAAATGGAAAACCTTTCGCAACCGGTTTGTGAAAGTACGAAAAAAATTAAGGGGAGGAGTGGAGAGGCTGAGGGAACCAGTGTATCGGCAGTATTTAAGTTGCATCATTGTCCTGGCTCGTGCTGTTAATAGAACTTAGGGAGACAAAAAATCAAAAGTCTATGTAGCGCTCTGTTTAACCTGAGGTTTTCCGTATTTATTACATATTGAACGTATTTATCACAGAAATAAGATTCAGTTGCTCAAAAGTACAGCAGGTCCGTTCTTGGAACCGCTTTGACCGCATCAAGCATGAAACAACTCGACGTTCGTGGGGATCGTGCGCGCCGTCCGCACCGCTGAAACCGCGCCGACGACAAGAAGCATGAATCAGGCTTAAATATGTTCTCACATACCGATTGGGAGAAAAAGTGACCCAATTGTAACTAATGTTAGCATTTTTTTTTACTACGCCGATGAAACGCTAGATTATCGAGTGCATTTACTATTGATCTTGGGCTGACTCAGGGTTAACTGTTGAAGATTAGGCCTAATATGATGAGCTAAAACAAATAAACTGATAAAGAGACAAAACCCCCCCAACTATACACCGAAGACGCTTACCAAAACTTCGGCTCTTTATCAGTTTATTTTTTTCTTCGGCGTAGTAAAAAAATGCGAACATTAGTTACAATTGGGTCACTTTTTCTCCCAAACGGTATTTGAGAATATATTTAGCTGGCGAGCCAACGCGTTCAAGCTCTAGGGCTTCAAGTGTAACGTTACATTCAATCAAAATCAAAATAATTTGATAGAGCTGTTCAGGACTTAAACTTCATACGGCTTAATGGTTCAGAATGCCAAGAGTCACTAAGTGATGACATACCCGCGAAGAGAAGAGAATGCTATTAATCCAGTAGGGGTTGCTGCTGAATCAAGTCAAAGAAATATTCCTCATTTGGAGCGGTACTTCAAGCACATGCAAATTCACTCATGCACGAAAATATGCTGATAAGAGTACGGGGATATGCTCTCTGCAGAAATACAGTGCCAACACGGATTTACGAATTGTATGCACTTAGTTCTGTAGTTGCATTTTAAACGCTCCAGGTTCATTTATAGCTGGCTAGCTATATCCGGCAAATCATCTACAGCATTCACGGAAATATGAAATGCTATGTAAATTCGGTGGCTCCTCGGAATTCAGTATACTTTTCGACTGGTCATCGACAAAGTCACTAGTTCGGTCTATGGCAGCGTCTCTACAGTGAGTGAGCGATGTCCGAGTTTTTACTTCAGCATATCTCCTCAGGGTTTTAACCTGCCAGAGACCGAACCAGTGACATTGCCGATGACAGGTAGAAAGTACTGAATTCCGAGGAATTTGAAGTTTAAGTCCTGAACAGCTCTAATTATTTTGATTTTGACTGAATATAACGTTACACTTGAAGCACAAGAGCTTTAACATGTAGGCTCTCCATCGAAATACATTTACACATACCGCCGGAGAAAAGACACTCATTCGTAACTAACGTTGGCATTATTTACTAGAAACAAGTGTTTGCCACTAACATGGCGATATCCCCCGCCACCTCAATTTTACGTGTCAGTACGAGGGATGGAGCCCCATTCTATATCCCCCGCTTCGCGCCAATCGCGTGGCGGGGGATAATTAACGAGTGCATTTACTGATGATCTTAGGCTAACTCAGGGTTAACTGTTGAAGATTAATATGATGAGCTAAAACAAATGAACTGATAAAGAGCCGAAGTTTTGGTAAACGTTTTCGGTGTATAGTCGGGTGGGTTTAGAATTCGTTCTGAGGTGCGCTTCCCGGAACTGACATAGTTACCTTATTCCAAATAAGGCAAGCCACGAGGGACAGAGGCGTGACTGCAGCTCGCCATGCGCGTTCATATGATGTTACTCAAATTCAAAACCAAAAAATTCAATTCAAAGCAGGTTAAATTCAATTCAAAACCAAAATTCAATTCAAATTCTGTTGGAACAAATTTCGTTCCATAGTGGAGCTTCTAATATTTGAGAACAAAACCATCTTTGTTTTACTTGCATTCAGTACAAGTTTCAACTCGGATAGCCGAGATTGTACAGTGTTAAAAGCAGCCTGCAGGTACTCAAAGGTCTGAGAAAGTGTGTCAACACAACTGTAAATGACCGTGTCATCAGCATTAAATGACACTGTGCATTAAAAATATTTGAGCCAAACTAGTTTATATAAATAGTAAATAAAAGTGGGCCCAACACAGATCCCTGTGGGACCCCTGATACAACGTGCAGCAAGCTAGATGAGACACCGTCAAAAGTGATGCATTGGGTCCTACCCGAAAGGTAATTCTCGAACCAACCAACAGCCTTCTCGGAAACACCAATGCTGAGCAACCTCCATATTTATACAATGGTTCACCGTATTGAATGCCTTTGAAAGGTCTAGGTACTGTGTTCTTTTTGGAAGCCAGATTGATACTCAGAGAGAATATTGTTTACACTCAGGAACTCCTTTAGCTGGTCACTTACTAGCCGTTCAAGGATCTTTGACAAAACAGACAAATTGGAAATAGGCCTATCGTTATTTAACAACGTAGGATCCCCACCCTTTAGCAAGGGGAGGACATAAGCAGATTTCCAGATAGATGGAATAATATTTTGAACCAAAGAAAGATTAAAAATGTTTGTCAGAGGCTCAGCAATAAAATCTGCTGCAAACTTTAGAAAATATGGCTCTAATCCATCTGGGCTAGGAGGTTTTTTGGTGTCTAGTGAAGCGAGAGCCTTATGTACATCACCGACATTAAAAGGGGTAAGACAAAAAGGCTGGCCACCAAAATCATGGCCATGTCTGGAGGGGTGGTGTTTACAGGCAGAGACTGGTCAAACAGGGAACCAGAGGCAACAAAATGTGTGTTCAAGCATTCCAACATAACAGATCTATCAGAGATATAGGGTTGGTCCCTTATGATACAGGGAGGCAGCTCATTTTGTGTTTTAGTTGTAGAGATAGTCTTTATAGACTTCCAAAATGCCCTGGGATTATTTAGATTTGCTGTAGTAATAGCAAAATAGTATTCAGACTTGGCGTGTCGGACAGCTGCTGAAAATTTGCTACGTAGTTGCCTGAAGTGAAGCCTGTCAGCCTCGGCATCTGTTTGCCTAGCCTTCACCCAAGGCTTATCTCGCTCATGTGATAGTTTACTGAGTTCAGGCGAGAACCAAGGGTTGTCTCGTCCCTTAACTCTAAATTTTCGCATTGGGGCATGTTTGTTAACAAGGTACAAAAACCCATCATGAAAGTATTTCCAAGCAGTTTCAACATCATCAATAAGCTTAATTCAATCCCAATTATAGTGAAATAAATCATGCATAAAACCTTGCAAGGAGAAATGTTTCATATCACGCTTTTCTACACAGCGAGGCTTGGATTTAGGAATTTTAGCATTCCTAATGGCTGCAATCACACAATGATCACTGATATCATTTGCAAACACACCACTTTTCTGAGTACTTGTGGGGGGAATTTGTCAGTAATAAGTCAATTAGAGTAGATTTCTCAGGATATTTGGTGTTTGGGCAAGTAGGAGACTCAATTAGTTGCGTAAGATATACAAAACCCAAAACCAGTGAAGTTGGCACGTTGTGTAAATCATAAATAAAAACAGAATACAATGATTTGCAAATCCTTTTCAACCTATATTCAATTGAATACACAGCAAGGACAAGTTACTTAATGTTCGAACAGGTAAACTTTGTAATTTTTTGCAAGTATTAGCTCATTTGGAATTTGATGCCTGCAACATGTTTCAAAAAAGCTGGCACAAGTGGCAAAAAAGACAGAGTTGAGGAATGCTCATCAAACACTTATTTGGAACATCCCACAGGTGAACGGGCTAATTGGGAACAGGTGGGTGCCATGATTGGGTATAAAAGCAGCTTCCCTGAAATGCTCAGTCATTCACAAACAAGGATGGGGCAAGGGTCACCACTTAATGAACAAATGCGTGAGCTGATTGTCGAACCGTTTAAAAACAACATTCCTCAATGAGCTATTGCAAGAAATTTAGGGATTTCATCATCTACGGTCCATAATATCGTCAAAAGGTTCAGAGAATCTGGAGAAATCACTGCACGTAAGCGACAAGGCCGAAAACCAACATTGAATGCCCGTGACCTTCGATCCCTCAGGCGGTACTGCATCAAAAACCAACATCAGTGTGTAAAGGACATCACCACATGGGCTCAGGAACACTTCAGAAAACAACTGTCAGTAACTACAGTTCGTCGCTACATCTGCAAGTGCAAGTTAAAACTCTACAATGCAAAGCGAAAGCCATTTATCAACAGCACCCAGAAACGCCGCCGGCTTCGCTGGGCCCAAGCTCATCTAAAATGGACTGATGCAAAGTGGAAAAGTGTTCTGTGGTCTGACGAGTCCACATTTCAAATTGTTTTTGGAAACTGTGGACGTCGTGTCCTCCGGACCAAAGAGGAAAAGAACCATCCGGACTGTTATAGGCGCAAAGTTCAAAAGCCAGCATCTGTGATGGTATGGGGGTGTATTAGTGCCCAAGGCATGGGCAACTTACACATATGTGAAGGCACCATTAATGCTGAAAGGTATATACAGGTTTTGGAGCAACATATGTTGCCATCCAAGCAACATCTTTTTCATGGACACCCCTGCTTATTTCAGCAAGACAATGCCAAGCCACATTCTGCACGTGTTACAACAGCATGGCTCCGTAGTAAAAGAGTGTGTATACTAGACTGGCCTGCCTGTAGTCCAGACCCGTCTCCCATTGAAAATGTGTGGCGCATTATGAAGCGTAAAATACCACAATGGAGACCCCGGACTGTTGAACAACTTAAGCTGTACATCAAGCAAGAATGGGAAAGAGTTCCACCTGAAAAGCTTCAAAAATTGGTCTCCTCAGTTCCCAAACGTTTACTGAGTGTCGGTAAAAGGAAAGGCGACGTAAAAAGGCCCCTGTGCCAACTTTTTCGCAATGTGTTGCTGCCTTTAAATTCTAAGTTAATGATTATTTGCAACAAAAAAAAAAAAGTTTCTCAGTTTGAACATCAAACATCTTGTCTTTGCAGTGTATTCAATTGAATATAAGTTGAAAAGGATTTGCAAATCATTGTATTCTGTTTTTATCTATGATTTACATAACGTGCCAACTTCACTGGTTTTGGGTTTTGTAAAACACTGCAAAGATCTTTAAAACTGTCAGATGCAGGCTTTAACCAGTCCAAATTCAGATCGCCTGTCAAGATAATCTCACTGTACTGCAATTGTGATAATAGCTGTGAGAGTGTTTGAAGTGTGTCAGCTTCAGCAGAGGGTGGTCTGTAACATCCGACAACAGTTATAGACAGACCTTTATACACCTCAACGTTTAATGCCAAGAACTCAAGTTGTATACTCACAGACTTGGTTAGTACTATATTTACATAGAACTTGCTCTTTACGTAGATAGCCACGCCACCACCTTTACGAGCACAATCAGCTCTAAAGACGTTATATCCACTGATAGCGATGGCATTATCTGTGATCGATTTAGAGAGCCAAGTTTCCGACAAAACTATAATGTCTGCATCAGTGGATTTTGCCCAGATACATAGCGAATCAATCTTGGGGAGCACACTACATATATTCAAATGAATAATCCCCAGCCCGCACCTGCTTTTCAAATCAGCCGAAGTCTTAATGTTTCCGATCTTAAAACCAACGTCAGCTGGGCCAGTATCTGGCTGCACATCACCACAAACTATTAACAGCATGATAACCACGAATCTCCGTTAAATAATAGCCCTAGAGCTCACATCGTGTTTAGTGTGTAGTGTTATGGCCCCAATTTGTTATTACATTTATAACACAACAGCAACAGCAAGGGATGACAAACACAGTTTTAACAACTAAAACACATTTAATTTTTAACAAAGACAAAGACTAATAACAACCTACAACTAAAGACCAAGATTGATAAATAAGAAAAAACAGAAATAATTACAGTCCCTTTTTAGTGGGGTGGCTTGGTGATGTCCTGGATGAAGAAAATGCTCAAACACAGGCAAAGAAATCCACAAAAGAAACGTCACAGGTCTTGAACAGAATGGCAGGTCTGGTCATCTTCTTGCAATTTCTCCTACTACTTTACTGTCTCAATTCTTTTCCTTATATACTCTTTTGCAGACCCCACCCACATTTAGACCTCTTTTTTTTAACTTTCTGAGACTTGCCCCAGACATGTCCAGGACATGTCTATACATGACTCCAGTCTGAGCTAAACAAAAAAAAGATAAATACTGCCATCTAGTGGCCTATATTCACATTACACCTCCATTCCAAAAGGGAAAAATTTTGACTCACAAAGGCAAAATTTTTCTTTTCAATACAAAATGGTTAAGTGAACACTTGTCTATATATACATATCATACAATATTCAAACACATGATATATATATACACATTCAAACACGGGATAAGCAATCAGCAATTACATTGTCTGTACCCTTCACATGCTTAATTTCCAAGTCAAACTCCTGTAAAATCAAACTCCAATTCAACAATCTCCGATTCTTGTTTTTCATCTTACTCAAAAACGTTAACGGATTGTGGTCAGTGTACACAATCATTGGCTTTTGTCCTGTACAAACATAAACCTCAAAGTGTTGTAAAGAAAGGACCAGAGCCAACAGTTCCTTCTCTATTGTGGAATAGTTCCTTTGGTGGCGATTGAACTTCCTGGAGAAGTATGCCACAGGATGCTCAATGTCATCAGAGTCACTTCTCTGTAGGAGCACAGATCCACAAGCTTGGTCGCTAGCATCGACCGCGATGGAGAACGGTTTGTTGAAGTCAGGAGATTTGAGCACGGGGAAGTGACACAGCAGAGACTTCAGGTGATCGAAGGCTCTCTGGCGTGCATCATCCCAGGTGAACTTTACGCCTTTCTTCAGTTGGTTAGTTAGACTGAGAGCAATCTCAGCAAAGTTCTTGCAGAACTTGCGGTAGTACCCGATCATTCCAAGGAAGCGGCGCAAAGCTTTTTTGTTGTCAGGAACTGGAAAGTCCATGATGGCTTGGACTTTAGCATTTATGGGTGCCACCTTACCCTGGCCTATGACGTAGCCAAGATAGGTGACAGTAGCACAACCAAAGTCACTCTTGCTCAGGTTAACAGTCAGGTTAGCCTGGGTCAGGCGCTGGAACAACGTCTCTACATCTTTTAGATGTTCTTCCCAGGAGTCACTCCATGTGATCAGGTCATCGATGTACGCACCCGTGTGTGGCAATCCGGCGATTGTAGACTGTATCATCCTTTGGAACGTGGCTGGGGCATTTTTCATGCCAAAGGGTAGGACTTCATACTGGTACAATCCAGATGGTGTGGCAAAAGCAGAGATGCTCTTGGCCCTCTCAGTTAAAGGCACACACCAATAACCCTTCAATAAATCAATCTTGGTCAGAAACTTTGCTTGCCCTACACTATCAATACAATCATCAATCCTAGGTATTGGAAACACATCAGTTCTAGTTACAGCATTGACTTTGCGATAATCTGTACAGAATCTAGTACTTCCATCAGGTTTTGGAACTAGCACACAGGGTGAACTCCAATCGGAGTTGGAGGGTCTGATAATATCATGTTTTAACATGTACTCAACCTCTTTCTCAGCAATCTTTCTCTTTTCAGGATTCATCCGGTATGGATGCTGTTTTATTGGTTTGGCATCACCAACATCTACATCATGAGAGGCTATAGTAACTCTCTTTGGAACATCAGGAAACAAATCCTCATATTTCTTGAACTTGCTAACATAGTCTAACAGACTGATTTGCGGCTCTTCCTCTTGCCATTGTTCACTCAATAATAGCAAAGGTCCTCTCACGTCATGACCAAACACTAGCTCAAATGGACTGAATCCAGTAGACTCCTGCACTGCTTCTCTAGCTGCAAACAACAGCAAATGAACCCCTTCATCCCAGTCTTTCTCATGGTCATAACAATAAGTCCTCATCATTGTCTTGAGAGTGGAATGAAACCGCTCTAAGGCACCCTGACTTTCTGGATGATAGGCACTAGAAAGAATCTGTTTTGCACCTAGTTCATACACAACCTGCTGAAACAATCCTGAAGTGAAATTGCTACCTTGGTCTGACTGAATTTCCCTGGGAAGGCCAAACAACGTGAAGAACTTTATCAAAGCCTTCGAGATTGCAGTTGCCTTGATGTTACGTAGAGGTATGGCTTCGGGGAATCTGGTAGATGCACACATGATTGTCAACAAGTACTGATTTCCAGATCTAGTCTTGGGTAATGGACCAACGCAATCAACAATGACCCTAGAGAATGGCTCCCCAAATGCTGGGATAGGCTGCAATGGAGCTACAGGTGGGTCTAACTGGTGTTTTCCAACTACCTGACAAGTGTGACAGGTTTTGCAAAAGTTGGAAACGTCTTTCCGAAGCCCAGGCCAAAAGAAGTGTTTCATGATCTTATCAACAGTCTTGTTAACACCAAGATGACCTCCTAAAGGTAAACTATGAGCCATTGTTAAGATCTCATTCCTATAGACCTTCGGAACAACAATTTGCCTGACCACTGCCCAATCTGCATTGGCAGGGATATCAGGAGGGCGCCACTTCCGCATCAACACACCATCCTTGAGATAATACCCAACTGGAACTGCATCTATTTCTTTATCAGGAAGGGCTCTCCTCTTTAGTACACCAATTTCAGGATCATTAGTTTGTTCCTCAATCAACCGCTTTCTGGACAGAGACAAGTCTCCAGACACATCAGAATCACCAGACCCATCCGGCTGGCTGAATAGAGAACTGATAAAAGTATCTGATAAGTCCTCAAACGGAGAAACCATAGTAGGCCAATCAGAGTCATGAGGCGAACCACCTGAGTCCTGACTATTCAATGTACTGGACGGCACCACAACATCTTCTTCTTTAGCCTTCTTGGCCATAGCACGAGTCACTGCGCAAGAAGGATACAGAGATGGGTCCTCATCCCCATTTTCAGTGCTCGGCTGTGAAGTAAGATGTACAGGGGGAACTACTTTGCCCCCAGCCAGGTCATTGCCTAGCAACAGAGAAACACCCTTTATAGGTAGACTTGACATAAGTCCCACCTTTACCTGTCCTGTAACTAAATCTGACTTCAAGAATATAGAGCGCAGGGGTACAGATACAGTCCTCCCTTCAATACCTTGTACAAGTATGAAATCCCCTGAAGCGGTCTCATCACGTAACTCCAAGGAGTCCATCAACAAAAGTGACTGAGAAGCTCCGGTATCCCTTAGGATATATATGGGGACAGGAGTAGTATGCTCATTCAGAGCCACAAATCCCTCTGACACAAATGGAAGAAATTCCTCCCTCACAAAGTCAGCTGTATTAGGCTTTTTAGCCCCACAAGAAGCAGGCAATTTAGCAGATTGGTTATCTACTACAGGGGTTTCTAACCTTGTTTTTACAAAGGCATTTGGTTTGGTATCCTTTTCTTTTTCTTTCTTAGCTTTAAGGAACCAACAGTTAGTTGTAACATGACCAGATTTCTTGCAATAACTGCAAACTAGACCACTTTTGTCACTGTCAGCTTTCACACTTTGATCAGACCTGTTACTGGATTTCTGAGCACCATCACCAGATTTTTCTTTGTCTTTGGGTGAGGAATCTTGGGTATCACCGTAACCCTTTTTCTGAAATTGGGACCATTTATTGTTACTGCTAGACTGAAATTTGGACTTATGAGTGAGAACATATTCATCTGCAAATTTGGCAGCTGATTGCAAGTTCAGTGCTTGCTTCTCATTAAGGTAGGTCTTAACATCATCCTTAACACAGTTCTTGAATTCTTCAACTAACACCATCTCTTTTAGTGAGTTGAAATCATCCTTGACCTCCATAGAAGTACACCAGCGCTCAAAGCAAACTTTCTTCTCATTAGCAAATTCCACATAAGTCTGATTTTCAGATTTCTTCAGACCTCTGAATTTCTGTCGGTAAGCCTCTGGAACCAACTCATAAGCTCTCAAAATAACCTTTTTGACAACCTCATAATCAGAGGAATCATCTGCAGACAAAGCCGAATAGGCTTGTTGAGCTTTACCCTTGAGGACAGTTTGCAACATCAGAGGCCAGTGTTCCTTTGGCCACTGGCAACTCTTTGCTACCTTTTCAAAACACTGGAAATAGTTGTCAACATCCTTTTCTGAAAATGGAGGCACCAGTTTTACCTCCTGGCTAGCCCGAAATTTATTTTCAGTTGCAATTTTTATTTTTAGTTGCTCCATTTGGAGTCTTTCTTCTCTATCGAGTTTCTCTAATTCAAAATCTCTCTGTCTTGCAAATTTTTCTAACTCAAATTCTCTTTGTTTTTCTTCTCTTGCTAATTTTTCTAACTCAAACTGCCTTTGTTTTTCTTTTTCTTCCCTCTCAAATTCTCTTTGTTTTTCTTTTTCTTCCCTTTCTTTTTCTCTTCCTTCCCTTTCTTTCTCTTTTTCCTCACTTTCTTTTTCTCTTTCCTCCCTTTCAATCTTTAGCATTTTTAATTTAAGTTCCATTTCTATATTTGGATTTTCCACTGGAAACTGTTCCAGATCTCCTGGTGCAAACACATTTTCATCAATGTAATATTCAACTATCTCTCTAGCCAGTCTTGCTTTTCGCATGGCTGGTTTTACCTCTGTCAGCTCTAAATGTCTGCAAATTTCTAGCAGTTCTGTCTTTTTAAAAGACTTCAAAACCCCTACGGTTGGTGATGCCAAGAAATCATCCATTGCTGTTGTCAATATATATCTAGGAAAATTCACAAAAACAATTTCACAATTTGGAATGTTAGATTTTCAATAAATTACTCACACAATGGTCTATCCCGGACCTTGAGCCCCCAATTTGTTATGGCCCCAATTTGTTATTACATTTATAACACAACAGCAACAGCAAGGGATGACAAACACAGTTTTAACAACTAAAACACATTTAATTTTTAACAAAGACAAAGACTAATAACAACCTACAACTAAAGACCAAGATTGATAAATAAGAAAAAACAGAAATAATTACAGTCCCTTTTTAGTGGGGTGGCTTGGTGATGTCCTGGATGAAGAAAATGCTCAAACACAGGCAAAGAAATCCACAAAAGAAACGTCACAGGTCTTGAACAGAATGGCAGGTCTGGTCATCTTCTTGCAATTTCTCCTACTACTTTACTGTCTCAATTCTTTTCCTTATATACTCTTTTGCAGACCCCACCCACATTTAGACCTCTTTTTTTTAACTTTCTGAGACTTGCCCCAGACATGTCCAGGACATGTCTATACATGACTCCAGTCTGAGCTAAACAAAAAAAAGATAAATACTGCCATCTAGTGGCCTATATTCACATTACAGTAGTGAATTAACAAAAAGAGTAAGCTCATTATCAGACAGGGCAGCACAACTTTTCAGAACAGAGAGACACAATAAGCGGAGAAACGCGTCGGGAGGATCCCCGTCAAAAAGCCGGGGCTTCTGCACCATTAGTTCAAGCTGGGAGCACGTCTCACTGGAGTTAACAATCGGTGGATACAGAGTGTTTCGTGGGGCGCTCTCATAATGAGATCGGTTTGTCCTGACCCCCAGAGCACGAAAACTAGCACAAAGGCAAAAATATTAATTTTCGATATTGTACAATTGCAGCTTAATCGAAGCACAGTTCAGTAGGCTGATGACAGTTCAGTTAGTAGGCTAGCCTATAGCCTCGGAATGCAGGCAAGCTGAAGCCAGAAAGCCAGCTGGCAGCACCCAAGTTTTCCATGCAGATATAGTCACAGAGAAGCAAGCAAGAGGATAGTCAGCACCTGGCGAAACAGCAAGAGCATGAAGTAGAGGGTCGGCAAACCCAAGCAGGAGGCGAGAGGAGAACCCTGCTGCGGAGAGGCACGGTCGAGGCTATTTGCCCGACCGTCGGGTGTGTATGTTGCTACTGTCTATTCGCCCGACCGTCGGGTATATAAGCTGTTTATAGGCTATTTGCCCGACCGTCCAGTGTGTATGTTGCTACAATCTATTCGCCCGACCGTCGGGTGTGTATGTTGCTACTGTCTATTCGCCCGACCGTCGGGTATATAAGGTGTTTATAGGCTATTTGCCCGATGATTTTAGAACAACACACTCAGTACATATATATCATCTATAGATTTTTTTTCATTTGACTTGCGATCACGTTTCTGGTTCGAGATCATGTTAGTTTGACTGGTTCCCTACTGTACCACCAGTTCGCAAACAGCCCGTTGCATCGACTCTGATCGAGCTTGTGAGATACCGGTGTTGTGCCGTAGAATGCACCCCTGCCGCAGATTGCACCCCCTTCGCGGGAGCGCGCTTACGTCATTCCAATACAAAAGTGACCCAGTTCGCTTTTATTTCGTAGAGTGTAACACAGTTTCACGTGTCAAAATCTTGCCAAGGATTTACCGCTTTAATTCCGCAACCAATCACAGTGCTAAAAAGTCCGAACGACAGTATCATATATTTAATTTTTGCGAGGTGGTACTGAAATTAAATAACAAATGGTATGGCTTGCGACATAATATCCTAAAGCCACGTGATACGAGGGATAAAGAAAGCATAACGATCTTATATCTAGCCTTCGTATTTCACAACATCGGTTTTGTGGAAATATATAGCTATACGGCCAGACAAAACGAAGTTCTGATAATATGAGCAAGTAGGCGTTTCGCGGCTATATTGCATTACTATTATCTTGGTTGAAAAGCATTTGCGGGATACGCGTATATGCCTACCACATCAGATGTTCTTTTCGAGAAGTCAAATGTTTGTCTAAGGTCTAAACAAAATTAAATGAAGTGAACGAACTAAAGAATGATCAAATAAAAGAAATCCAAAAAGACTTCTTTAATGAACTATTTTTACTTAAAACAGATAAACTCCAACAAATAGACCTGTATGAATTGAAAACAATATTTACATCAAAATGCAGCTAATTCTGGGCAGAACAGGAATAACACTATGGAGGGTGGTCAGCTCGTCTTCAGGTGGTCCCACTCCCGACCTGAATCAAGCTAGAAAAGCACCAAATGGATGGAACTTACTCAGGTTCCATGAACTGGGCGCCTATGCACAGTGCTAAAAGCACTTGAAGCTGAGGAAAACAAGGGAGAAAAACTCCAGGAGCGTATTCCACGGCGGTGAATGTTTATGGCTTGCTGTGAATTGCACCCCCTGTCTAACTCAGACAAGGAAAGTGCTACATGCATGAAATTCCTTCAGGTAAAATGTACTAGGGCCCTTTGCATGCTGTCAAAAGGAAATGATGCTGGCACCAACAGAAATAAAATTCCAGGGGGGGTGCATTCCACGGCAGCCCATGTTTTTGGCTTGCCATGAATTGCACCCCCTGACTAACTTAGACAAGGAAAGTGCTACATGCATGAAATTCAGTTTGGTTACACGTACTAGGGCCCTTTGCATGCTATTAAAAGGAATTGATGCTGGCACCAACAGAAATAAAATTCCAGGGGGGGTGCATTCCACGGCAGCCTATGTTTTTGGCTTGCCATGAATTGCACCCCCTGACTAACTTAGACAAGGAAAGTGCTACATGCATGGAATTCATTCAGGTAACATTTACTAGGGCCCTGTGCATGCTGTTAAAAGGAATTGATGCTGGGACTAGCAGAAATGAAATTACAGAGGGGGTGCATTCCACGGCAACCCATGTTTTTTGCTTGCCGTGAATTGCACCCCCTGTCTAACTTAGACTAGGAAAGTGCAACATGCATGAATTTTTTTCCGGTAACACGTACTAGGGCCCTACGCTTGCTGCTAAAAGGAATCAATGCTGGGAGTAACGGAAATTAAATTTCAGAGGGGGGTGCATTTTATGGAGGCCAATGTTTATGGCTTGCCGTGAATTGCACCCCCTGTCTAACTCAGACTAGTAAAGTGCTACGTGCATGAAATTCATTCAGATAACATGTACTAGGGCCCTGTGCATGCTGTTAAAAGGAATTGATGCTGGGACTTACAGAAATAAAATTCCAGGGGGGATGCATTCCACGGCAGCCCATGTTTTTGGCTTGCCGTGGATTGCACCCCCTGTCTAACTCAGACAAGGAAAGTGCTACATGCATAAAATTCAGTCAGGTTACACATACTAGGGCCCTATGCATGCTGTTAAAAGCAATTGATGCTGGGACTTACAGAAATAAAATTCCAGGGGGGGTGCATTCCACGGCAGCCCATGTTTTTGGCTTGCCATGAATTGCACCCCCTGTCTAACTCAGACAAGGAAAGTGCTACATGCATGAAATTCATTCAGGTTACATGTACTAGGGCCCTGTGCATGCTGTTAAAAGGAATTGATGCTGGGTCTAGCAGAAATGAAATTACAGAGGGGGTGCATTCCACGGCAACCCATGTTTTTTGCTTGCCGTCAATTGCACCCCCTGTCTAACTTAGACTAGGAAAGTGCTACATGCATGAAATTTTTTCCGGTAACACGTACTAGGGCCCTACGCTTGCTGCTAAAAGGAATCAATGCTGGGAGTAACGGAAATTAAATTTCAGGGGGAGGTGCATTTTATGGCAGCCAATGTTTATGGCTTGCCGTGAATTGCACCCCCTGTCTAACTCAGACAAGGAAAGTGCTACATGCATGAAATTCATTCAGGTTACATGTACTAGGGCCCTAGGCATGCTGTTAAAAGGAATTGATGCTGGGACTAACAGAAATAAAATTCCAGGGGGGGTGCATTCCACGGCAGCCTATGTTTTTGGCTTGCCATGAATTGCACCCCCTGTCTAACTCAGACAAGGAAAGTGCTACATGCATGAAATTCCTTCAGGTAACATGTACTAGGGCCCTATGCATGCTGTGAAAAGGAATTGATGCTGGGACTTACAGAAATAAAATTCCAGGGGGGGTGCATTCCACGGCAACCCATGTTTTTGGCTTGCCGTGAATTGCACCCCCTGACTAACTTAGACTAGGAAAGTGCTACATGCATGAAATTCATTCAGGTAACATGTACTAGGGCCCTGTGCATGCTGTTAAAAGGAATTGATGCTGGGACTAACAGAAATGAAATTACAGGGGGGGGTGCATTCCACGGCAGCCCATGTTTTTGGCTTGCCGTGAATTGCACCCCCTGACTAACTTAGACTAGAAAAGTGCTACATGCATGGAATTCATTCAGGTAACATGTACTAGGGCCCTGTGCATGCTGTTAAAAGGAAATGATGCTGGCACCAACAGAAATAAAATTCCAGGGGGGGTGCATTCCACGGCAGCCCATGTTTTTGGCTTGCCGTGAATTGCACCCCCTGTCTAACTCAGACAAGGAAAGTGCTACATGCATGAAATTCATTCAGGTAACATGTACTAGGGCCCTGTGCATGCTGTTAAAAGGAATTGATGCTGGGACTTACAGAAATAAAATTCCAGGGGGGGTGCATTCCACGGCAGCCCATGTTTTTTGCTTGCCGTGAATTGCACCCCCTGTCTAACTTAGACTAGGAAAGTGCTACATGCATGAAATTCAGTCTGGTTACACGTACTAGGGCCCTTTGCATGCTATTAAAAGGAATTGATGCTGGGACTAACAGAAATAAAATTCCAGGGGGGGTGCATTCCACGGCAGCCCATGTTTTTGGCTTGCCGTGGATTGCACCCCCTGTCTAACTCAGACAAGGAAAGTGCTACATGCATAAAATTCAGTCAGGTTACACATACTAGGGTCCTATGCATGCTGTTAAAAGCAATTGATGCTGGGACTAACAGAAATAAAATTCCAGGGGGGGTGCATTCCACGGCAGCCCATGTTTTTGGCTTGCCGTGAATTGCACCCCCTGTCTAACTCAGACAAGGAAAGTGCTACATGCATGAAATTCATTCAGGTTACATGTACTAGGGCCCTGTGCATGCTGCTAAAAGGAATTGATGCTGGGACTAGCAGAAATGAAATTACAGAGTGGGTGCATTCCACGGCAACCCATGTTTTTTGCTTGCCGTGAATTGCACCCCCTGTCAAACTTAGACTAGGAAAGTGCTACATGCATGAAATTTTTTCCGGTAACACGTACTAGGGCCCTACGCTTGCTGCTAAAAGGAATCAATGCTGGGAGTAACGGAAATTAAATTTCAGAGGGGGGTGCATTTTATGGCAGCCAATGTTTATGGCTTGCCGTGAATTGCACCCCCTGTCTAACTCAGACTAGTAAAGTGCTACGTGCATGAAATTCATTCAGGTTCCATGTATAGGGTCCTATGAACGCTATTGAAAGAAACTGGTTCTGTCTCTCAGAAGTTACCTTGTGATTTTTTTACATAAATGTTAACTACTTAAGATCTGTCAATTTAATAACTTTATTGGCCTCGTCTGTGGTCCTGTCAATAAACTGTGCTATCATCATATGTCTATTCCCAATATACTCTCCAAGTAATTTGCCACATGAAAGGCCCCAAACAACTTGAGCATTTTTGCAGCACAGCTGCACATACATTCCAAATCCTTTTATTTATTTAAAATGTGTGCATGTATATAAATTAAATTAAACAAGACAAATATAACAAGCCTGAACCTTCAGTGATGTGGATAGATAGGAAAGATACCTTAGTCTGACAACATTTAATCACAATGAACCGTGAAACCTTTATTTGTCCACAAATAAATAAAGCAACGAACAATAAAGCAAGAAACTTTCTGCTACTAAAATACTTTTTAAAAATAATCAAACGGAACTGAAAGGTAAAATTTATTAAAGACAAGAAATAAAAATGACTGCAGTCATTTAACCCTTTGAGCGCCACAGGCAACTGTAGTTGCCCGATGGTTAAAGATATCAAAACCAGATGCTTTTGAAAACCTATCATGTGTCAACTTGTTTAGAAAAGCTCCCGCAGGGAAGCTCTTTTAAACAAGTTGACACATGATAGGTTTTCAACAGCTCAGGATCATTAAATGTTTCATTCCTTGAAAGTTTATTCAGCGTGAAAGGGTTAAATGTAGAAAATGACACTAAATAAACAATCGAACTTGATAGGGAAATTAACCTGCTGCATTTCACCTTTCCCACTTGCTTTGTGAAAGCCACTGCTGCCTGCCCAAAATAACAATTTAACAGCCCAAACTCTTTCAAAAAAGAGAAAAGAAAAAACATTATTTTAAATGGCTGCATGTTCATTAAGTGCATGCAGGGCACAGGTATTGTTCATCCAGTGGAGGCCTCTGCACGCACGCATGATGGTACCACCTCTGGTAGACATCACAGCATATCTGAAATAAGGGGAATCCTTATCCTAAAGGCTTTACATCATATATATATATATATATATATATATATATATATATATATATAAAGTGCACTTAATTGTGACATTAATATATTAATTTATGTACAGTTACAAATATTAATATTCCTTCAATTCACAGAATTTCTCACCCACATACTGTAAGTGATGCGCCGTAGGTCTACTACAAAAACCTGCCATGCATGCCAAGTTTGAGTTTTCAACAATATGTGTATGAACTGAGTAATGAAAAAGGCACAATATAAATTTAAGTTCCTTCATTCCTTTATTCACAGGATCAAAACTAGTCTTAACAAAAAACAAAAGCATAGAAATTACCGAGGTGATCATAATAATTCTCATCTGAAAGGTGCAAAATATGTCTTTCCCATAGGAAACGCGTCTTGCTCATCTGTTACTCAATCTCGTCTCTTGAGATGAATTTGAGCTTCTCATATTTGTACTATTCTGTGATCATTTGTTTCTGAGTTACTTCTCCTATAGGTCCCTTAGGAGCAAGAGATAAGCTAAAAAGAGAGAAGACATCACTGAAACAGAGGAAGTTGATTTGAGATAACCATTTGAGCAATACTTGAGAAGTGGGATAAACAGAAGAGATCTCATAATTGCATGCCCCTGATCTCAATTATGTCTTGGTTATTTTGAAGGAGAATTAAAGAGAACAACTCAAAAAAAAAAAAAAAACCCTTCAAAATCCTCCAAGCAGTGGGGTGCAGAATTATGTTTTTGGGAAAACTTTTATTCGGTTTTGCCTGTGATTACCGTAGAAATTTTTTATTTTTTTTAAACTCTTCTCTTTAATTCTCCTCCAAATAACCAAGACATAATTGAGATCAGGGGCATGCAATTATGAGATCTCTTCTGTTTATCCCACTTCTCAAGTATTGCTCAAATGGTTATCTCAAATCAACTTCCTCTGTTTCAGTGATGTCTTGTCTCTTTTTAGCTTATCTCTTGCTCCTAAGGGACCTATAGGAGAAGTAACTCAGAAACAAATGATCACAGAATAGTACAAATATGAGAAGCTCAAATTCATCTCAAGAGACGAGATTGAGTAACAGATGAGCAAGACGCGTTTCCTATGGGAAAGACATATTTTGCACCTTTCAGATGAGAATTATTATGATCACCTCGGTAATTTCTATGCTTTTGTTTTTTGTTAAGACTAGTTTTGATCCTGTGAATAAAGGAATGAAGGAACTTAAATTTATATTGTGCCTTTTTCATTACTCAGTTCATACACATATTGTTGAAAACTCAAACTTGGCATGCATGGCAGGTTTTTGTAGTAGACCTACGGCGCATCACTTACAGTATGTGGGTGAGAAATTCTGTGAATTGAAGGAATATTAATATTTGTAACTGTACATAAATTAATATATTAATGTCACAATTAAGTGCACTTTATATATATATATATATATATATATATATATATATATGATGTAAAGCCTTTAGGATAAGGATTTCTCTTATTTCAGATATGCTGTGATGTCTACCAGAGGTGGTACCATCATGCGTGCGTGCAGAGGCCTCCACTGGATGAACAATACCTGTGCCCTGCATGCACTTAATGAACATGCAGCCATTTAAAATAATGTTTTTTCTTTTCTCTTTTTTGAAAGAGTTTGGGCTGTTAAATTGTTATTTTGGGCAGGCAGCAGTGGCTTTCACAAAGCAAGTGGGAAAGGTGAAATGCAGCAGGTTAATTTCCCTATCAAGTTCAATTGTTTATTTTGTGTCATTTTCTACATTTAACCCTTTCACGCTGAATAAACTTTCAAGGAATGAAACATTTAATGATCCTGAGCTGTTGAAAACCTATCATGTGTCAACTTGTTTAAAAGAGCTTCCCTGCGGGAGCTTTTCTAAACAAGTTGACACATGATAGGTTTTCAAAAGCATCTGGTTTTGATATCTTTAACCATCGGGCAACTACAGTTGCCTGTGGCGCTCAAAGGGTTAAATGACTGCAGTCATTTTTATTTCTTGTCTTTAATAAATTTTACCTTTCAGTTCCGTTTGATTATTTTTAAAAAGTATTTTAGTAGCAGAAAGTTTCTTGCTTTATTGTTCGTTGCTTTATTTATTTGTGGACAAATAAAGGTTTCACGGTTCATTGTGATTAAATGTTGTCAGACTAAGGTATCTTTCCTATCTATCCACATCACTGAAGGTTCAGGCTTGTTATATTTGTCTTGTTTAATTTAATTTATATACATGCACACATTTTAAATAAATAAAAGGATTTGGAATGTATGTGCAGCTGTGCTGCAAAAATGCTCAAGTTGTTTGGGGCCTTTCATGTGGCAAATTACTTGGAGAGTATATTGGGAATAGACATATGATGATAGCAGAGTTTATTGACAGGACCACAGATGAGGCCAATAAAGTTATTAAATTGACAGATCTTAAGTAGTTAACATTTATGTAAAAAAATCACAAGGTAACTTCTGAGAGACAGAACCAGTTTCTTTCAATAGCGTTCATAGGACCCTATACATGGAACCTGAATGAATTTCATGCACGTAGCACTTTACTAGTCTGAGTTAGACAGGGGGTGCAATTCACGGCAAGCCATAAACATTGGCTGCCATAAAATGCACCCCCCCCTGAAATTTAATTTCCGTTACTCCCAGCATTGATTCCTTTTAGCAGCAAGCGTAGGGCCCTAGTACGTGTTACCGGAAAAAATTTCATGCATGTAGCTCTTTCCTAGTCTAAGTTAGACAGGGGGTGCAATTCACGGCAAGCAAAAAACATGGGTTGCCGTGGAATGCACCCCCTCTGTAATTTCATTTCTGCTAGTCCCAGCATCAATTCCTTTTAACAGCATGCACAGGGCCCTAGTATATGTAACCTGAATGAATTTCATGCATGTAGCACTTTCCTTGTCTGAGTTAGACAGGGGGTGCAATCCACGGCAAGCCAAAAACATGGGCTGCCGTGGAATGCACCCCCCCTGGAATTTTATTTCTGTTAGTCCCAGCATCAATTCCTTTGAATAGCATGCAAAGGGCCCTAGTACGTGTAACCTGAATGAATTTCATGCATGTAGCACTTTCCTTGTCTGAGTTAGACAGGGGGTGCAATTCACGGCAAGCCAAAAACATGGGCTGCCGTGGAATGCACCCCCCCTGGAATTTTATTTCTGTTGGTGCCAGCATCATTTCCTTTTAACAGCATGCACAGGGCCCTAGTACATGTTACCTGAATGAATTCCATGCATGTAGCACTTTTCTAGTCTAAGTTAGTCAGGGGGTGCAATTCACGGCAAGCCAAAAACATGGGCTGCCGTGGAATGCACCCCCCCTGTAATTTCATTTCTGTTAGTCCCAGCATCAATTCCTTTTAACAGCATGCACAGGGCCCTAGTACATGTTACCTGAATGAATTCCATGCATGTAGCACTTTTCTAGTCTAAGTTAGTCAGGGGGTGCAATTCACGGCAAGCCAAAAACATGGGCTGCCGTGGAATGCACCCCCCCTGGAATTTTATTTCTGTTGGTGCCAGCATCATTTCCTTTTAATAGCATGCAAAGGGCCCTAGTACGTGTAACCAAACTGAATTTCATGCATGCAGCACTTTCCTTGTCTGAGTTAGACAGGGGGTGCAATTCATGGCAAGCCAAAAACATAGGCTGCCGTGGAATGCACCCCCCCTGGAATTTTATTTCTGTTAGTCCCAGCATCCCAGCATCAATTCCTTTTAACAGCATGCCTGGGGCCCAAGTACATGTAACCTGAATGAATGTCATGCATGTAGCACTTTTCTAGTCTAAGTTAGTCAGGGGGTGCAATTCACGGCAAGCCAAAAACATGGGCTGCCGTGGAATGCACCCCCCCTGGAATTTTATTTTTGTTGGTGCCAGCATCATTTCCTTTTAACAGCATGCACAGGGCCCTAGTACATGTTACCTGAATTAATTCCATGCATGTAGCACTTTTCTAGTCTAAGTTAGTCAGGGGGTGCAATTCACGGCAAGCCAAAAACATGGGCTGCCGTGGAATGCACCCCCCCTGGAATTTTATTTCTGTTGGTGCCAGCATCATTTCCTTTTAACAGCATGCAAAGGGCCCTAGTACATTTTACCTGAAGGAATTTCATGCATGTAGCACTTTCCTTGTCTGAGTTAGACAGGGGGTGCAATTCACAGCAAGCCATAAACATTCACCGCCGTGGAATACGCTCCTGGAGTTTTTCTCCCTTGTTTTCCTCAGCTTCAAGTGCTTTTAGCACTGTGCAAAGGCGCCCAGTTCATGGAACCTGAGTAAGTTCCATCCATTTGGTGCTTTTCTAGCTTGATTCAGGTCGGGAGTGGGACCACCTGAAGACGAGCTGACCACCCTCCATAGTGTTATTCCTGTTCTGCCCAGAATTAGCTGCATTTTGATGTAAATATTGTTTTCAATTCATACAGGTCTATTTGTTGGAGTTTATCTGTTTTAAGTAAAAATAGTTCATTAAAGAAGTCTTGATGGATTTTTTTTATTTGATCATTCTTTAGTTCGTTCACTTCATTTAATTTTGTTAAGACCTTAGACAAACATTTGACTTCTCGAAAAGAACATCTGATGTGGTGGGCATATACGCGTATCCCGCAAATGCTTTTCAACCAAGATAATAGTAATGCAATATAGCCGCGAAACGCCTACTTGCTCATATTATCAGAACTTCGTTTTGTCTGGCCGTATAGCTATATATTTCCACAAAACCGATGTTGTGAAATACGAAGGCTAGATATAAGATCGTTATGCTTTCGTTATCCCTCGTATCACGTGGCTTTAGGATATTATGTCGCTAGCCATACCATTTGTTATTTAATTTCAGTACCACCTCGCAAAAATTAAATATATGATACTGTCGTTCGGACTTTTTAGCACTGTGATTGGTTGCGGAATTAAAGCGGTAAATCCTTGGCAAGATTTTGACCCGTGAAACTGTGTTACACTCTACGAAATAAAAGCGAACTGGGTCACTTTTGTATTGGAATGACGTACGCGCGCTCCCGCGAAGGGGGTGCAATCTGCGGCAGGGGTGCATTCTACGGCACAACACCTGACAGGGTACCAGTCTAGTTTAATGGGGTGTGGGTAAAAAAATCTTAAAATCACTATATATCAATATAAAGGATTAAATGTTGATTTTTTTGTTCGCGTGTCGCATGCCGCTTCTTTCAATAATTTTCAATAGATTTAAGCTAATAAACGCTGAGCATACAAAATGAACAATAACACGATAAAAATAGGGACAGCGGCGCGGAAATTCTAGAAATGGCAACAACGCGAGATCTCGCGCGAGAATAGACTGGTTTATATCCCTATAGACGCCCCATATACAGTAGCAATTGACCAGTCTATCCTGTCGGGCGAATAGCAAGCTATAATTTATTCACCCGACCGTCGGGCCAATAGAGAATGGTTTCTTATTCACCCGACCGTCGGGCGAATAGCAAGCCACGATTTATTCACCCGACCGTCGGGCCAATAGAGAACGGTTTCTTATTCACCCGACCGTCGGGCGAATAGCAAGCTACGATTTATTCACCCGACCGTCGGGCCAATAGAGAACGGTTTCTTATTCACCCGACCGTCGGGCGAATAGCAAGCTACGATTTATTCACCCGACCGTCGGGCCAATAGAGAACGGTTTCTTATTCACCCGACCGTCGGGTCAATATCACTCCCGGAGAGGCACAGGGAGCAGCAGCATACAGGGTGGGCAGACCCAGGTCAGCGCCAAACAGCAGCGGCAGCAGGGGAGTTCAAAAGCTGAAGTCGGCGTAGGCAGACGGTAGCAGCCTGCACATCCAGCAGAGGCTACCATCAGCCCTATCTCCGGGGCGGCTCGAAAGCAAGCAGCCAGATGAGCAGAAAAAAAAGGTAAAATACCGTTCTGATTAAAAGAATTTTAAAAACGAATTCATTTCACCATTTGGCTGGTTGAAAGCACTGCAATAATTAAAAGAATGGTTTAAGAGCAATTACATTCCAAACCAAAAAGCAATTTAGTTTAAAGTCTAATTGCGCTCAAATAAACACGAGACAAACGAACACAGCTACGTCCGTGCGGCCATCTCGCGGCAAACAGTGAAGTTTGAAGGTGGTAACCTCATGGTATGGGGCGATTTTTCAGCATATAGTACTAGCAGACTTCATATAATTGAAGGACAGATGAATGGAGAAATGTAACAAGATGTTCTTGAGAAGAATCCGCTGCTATTTACCAGGATGCTGAAGATGAAACGAGGGTGGACATTTCAGCAAGACAATGATCCCAAATACACAATGGGCCATACAATGGGCCAAAATCAGGCCTGAGCAAGGCATGTGACTAGCTCCTCAATACAGGAGGCCCCTTGAAGCTGTCATTACCATCAACGGCTTTTCTACTAAGTATAAAATAAATTTTAGTGAGCACTGTCAATTCTTTTTCCCTGTGTCATTCCACTTTATTAAACTTAACTTAATTTATGGACTGTTTGTTTTGATTTCTTTGCATGTGGATTATTTGGTTGTTACCAACATCTGGCAAAAATTTCTAGTCAATAGCCCCATTAGAAATATTTTTCATATTTTTACTGAGAAATATGTTGACGGGTTGAATACTTACTTTCCCCATTGTATATATAAATTATATTTTTTATGCACATTTATATATATTTTCTTATTGAGACGAATGGCTGCATGGACATCAACGATGGAGGCCATTTTGAAAAATAGCTGCCATAGTCACCGGGGGTCACTTGCAACATGGATCCACATCCCAAAATATACAGTCGAGGTCACTCTGTCTATGTACCAAGTTTCATGCTGTTAACCAAAATTGCACATTTTGGGTCTTAACTGCTCCACTACAACCAGGCTCTACTTCACTTAGTACTCAAACTCTACTTTATGATACATTTCATCCAGACTTCACTTTTTGTAAAATTGCATTGTGACCGCACTCTACCAGGTGTTTTAAAAAAAGTATACCCAAATAAAATCATCATTTTTTATGAAAAAATACAATGTTTTTTTAAGTGAAACGTGTCGTCCATTGATGCCTAGAACATGCAGTCATTTCCACGAGTGAATGAGCAGCAATGCATCTTTTGAAGGGCACCCAGATCCTTACTGTACCAAATGTTGTGTTCTTCATTACGAAGAATTGGGTAGAGCAATCAAACAAAAAGATTGATGAAGATTACTCATTCAGTGAAATGTTCCCCAGAGTAAATTCATGGCCCTGGCCCCTCAGCATGACCGCCCTCCCTATCAATGCATAGCTGGCATCGTCTGACCATGTCGCGGACAGCTCGTTGGATCATTTGGTGATCATGGTGAAAGTTATCAACTGCCTGTGTGATCTTCTGAGCTCAATCAGCCCTTTCCAATGATGTATTACACTTAAAAAATATTAAGTTTTTTTCATAAAAAATGATGATTTTCTTTGGGTATACTTTTTTTTTGAAACACCCTGTATTTGTAGCCCCTGGACGTCGTCTCCGCCGCTGCCACTGCATCCGCATCTGTAGACACTTCATTATGGACGCTATTCCGGCAGTAATTTTTGACCGATTACTTTCATATTTGGTATGGACGTGTTATACCTCACTTATGACTCCTATCAATTTTGGTTGTGTTGTCTTGTATGTTACATCCTAGCTCTGTATGTTTAAATGTTCCGTCCTCACTCTACTGGTTTTAACATTCCATCCTGGATCTACAGTTTTTAAAAATTTGCATCGACTCGACCATCTTAAACACCCCACTCAGATTTTACCATCTTGACTATTCACAAATGACTTCATTGTTTATAACATTCCACTCCCACTTAACTGCATTTAACATTCCACCTTCACTCTGCTGTGTTTTGCATTCCACACTGACTGTACTGTTTTTCAGATTCCATCCAAATTCTAAAGTTTTTGACAATCCACCAGAACTCTGAAGTGTTCTGCACACCACCTTGACTAAACTGCCTGAAGCATTCCATCCAGACTCCACATTGTTTAACATTTTTGGCTCTTTCTCTCCATTAATGAGTTTATTGTTCCAACCAGGCTATATTGTGTTTTGCACTCCATCCAGACTGCACACTCTTTACTGTTTTATCTTGACTCAACCTTATTTCTCTTTTCCTTCCCTCGTGCTCAGTGTCTGGTGGCCGGAGCAGACTGCACCTGATTGACTTAGGGAGCTGTGTGAAGGTCCTCAGTAAGATGCGTGACAATTCTACAGGCTACTGCCTCTCTCTCTCTGCCCTTGGAAACGTCATCCTGGCTCTCGTTAATGGCAGCAAGCACATCCCATACAAGTGAGCCATCCAAACTCTGCAGCTGAACACATCCGCTAATAGTAAACCATACACACTTACTTAGTGTTGAGCAAATTCTCTCTTGTAATCCATGCAAACTCCCTTAAAGCTGAGCACTTCACCTGTAAGTAACCCATACAGACTTAAAATTGAACAATTCCCTTATATCCAAACCAACCAAACCCCCTTACAGCTGAGTACATCCTCTACAATTCATGCCAGCGTCACACTACTGTCTGGGGTTTCATTGATTTCCTGCTAAATGCATGCCAGTGCTGTACATAGAGATACTGTACATACGCAGATGGGTAAGGTTTCCCTGGTCATTGAGCTTCCAAAGTTCAAATATGCAGTATTTTTCCTATAGCAAATATGCAGACCATACATACATTCATTCAATGGAGGACCCCTATGACCTCATTCAGTGGTTTCCGTTTATGTTAACACCCAGTGTAATGTAATGTCATACTTAAAGACTAAGTGCAGAGAGGCAGCATTACAGTACTGTTTGCGAAAAGATGGAAGATTAACCACTTAGCTAACGGTATTGTTTCAATCTCCTATCAGGTTAGTAATGGCTAACTGGGTTTTCACTAAGGGAGGTCTGCTTACAGTGACGGATTTTTCACTGAACCTGTCTTCCTCTGTGGGCAATATTACCGCACAATATTACCATTTATATAAGGGCTAGCAAAATATATGCCAATTCAAGCAGAAATTAATTGAGAAAAAATTACCAGAAATTTTTATATATCTCTAAGTTCAATACATCGAGACATCTTGCAAGAACAAACAAAGAATCAAAGATTTAGAAAACTGGGTTGGCATATGAAAAAGCAAATGGAATGCATGAACTGACGTAAAGATTCGAGAAGTGAAAGACAAAGTGACTACATGTCAGTGATTCCGCTTTATAGATCCTAAATGAGTGAAAAACACTTATTACAGAATATACATGCAAAATATATACCAATTTTCTTGAAACAAAATATGATAACACGGAATTCCCAAGTGGCCTTTTGAAAAAGTATTGGTTGGACATTTTGTAACGTTGCGCTTTTGACGGTACTGGTGTATGTCAGAAATGCAAATGTAAAAGTGCCATCTCGAAGTGAAATATTAAATTTAAGCTTGCTCTACATCCATTTATATTAATATTTACAATTGTTCTCGCCATAATTGCACATTTCTGGGGCTTTTTTCCCCGTTTGGCTGTTTTCATCTCCAAAGCCAGTATCTGGCCCTGTTAGGCTACATAACACAACAATACCTGTAGCTATTGAGCCGCATGGTGTACTAACACAAGGTTAGACTCATGCAGACAACAGATGGCCAGCCTTGCACTGGACTGCATTTACTGATAATTTGTATACATGAGCTGTTCAGCCGACTGTTTTGACCAGTCCCCAACCAGTAACCACCGTCTTTCTCACGCTTTGCTCACGGCCTTGTTACTAGTTAGATTTTCGTCTTTTCATGAACACTGTACTGTGTTTCTTGTCATTGGACAGGCCGGTATGCATGATGCAATGTGTAATTCTATTGCTACTAAGCCATTTAACGATCGTTATGTAGTCGTTAGCTAATCAGCTAATTTTCCGCTGTCCACGTGTACTTGTTTCTGGGTTCATGCCGTGATGCATTGAAATTATTTCTATTTCTTTCCTTTTAATGTGGCTGCGGCATTCGCCATACAAACTTTTTTTAGTGCTGAGCGCATCCCCAACAAGTAATCCACGCAAGCACCCTTACAGTTACGGGCTTCCCCTGCAAACAAGCCATGAAAACTGCTATAGATAACCAAAGTAAATGAGAAATACTGGTATGGTGAAGCAGTGTCAGCAAATATGTCACAAAAACTGTTAGATTAATGAAAGCACATACCCAGCTCACATTTGCAGAACATTATTAGGGTGTCAAGTACACCTCAAAGTAGTATGTTGCACTCGTGAAAAGTGAAATTTTACTTTTGACCTCAGCATAACGTACTCTTGTAAACTTTTTGGCGAAGACACAGCTTTGTTATGATGGAGACATAGCAGGTGCTCTATAACTTCAGTCTGAGGTACTACTGAAGAAGAAAGATTTGCAGATTTTTTATTTTATTTTATTTTTTTTGTTTTAAAGATGGGTAACCCTCAACCATCCATAACCTAAGTGCACTCCCGGTGAGAGGGACTTACCCTGCTGTCACCGACAAGCTTTGAAAATATAATCAACTAGAAAAGCACTCGGAGAGCGCAGACCTTTGCCAAGCACAACATTTCCCTCCATATTGCGATTTCCACCATAGATATTAGTGTTACATTTATTTTATCTTCATTTTTAGATTCCTTGACCATGTCAACATGGCAGTTTGATTCATAATGCTATATCAATATTAGTTCCACAGCGTCTTGGCTATTTAAAGATGTCTGTTGCATGTTTCTAGCTTCATTTGTTTTTTTTCTTATGATTCAACATTTTCCCTCATGTTGTGATTTACACATAAATATTAGTCCTACATTTATTTCATCTATTTTTCAGATTCCCTGACCAAGAAGGCATACCATTAGATACTGAATTCATTATGATATCAATATTAGTTCAGTAGTTATTCGCGAAAATCAAATTTTCCGTAATGGTGGTTTTCTTCTGGATCTAGTTCCCTGGCTTTTGAAGATGCAGTAAATCTGGAGGCACCCTCCTAATTCTGCATTATCTTGGCTATATAATGGTGTTTGTCGCATGTTTGTAGCTTCATTTGTTCTCTTCCTATAATGAAAGTTCCGAATGTCCCCTACTTTCTTATTCTGGATCATAATATCATAGTATCCGGAATTATTCCATTTTCAGGATCAGTCTTTGATATATTGTAGAAAATGTTCGAAACTTGTCCTGTATTTTTTTTCCATGTGCCCTGACCATTTTTGGTGGAGTTATATGCATAAATATCGAAAATGGCCCTATCTCCCAATGTTAAAGAATCCTTTAAAAAATTCCTGGATCCAGACGGAGATCCGGATCACTTCCAAAATTTAATCATTTCTTCCTTCAACCAATCTGTACAATCCCTGAAAATTTCATCAAAATCTGTTCATAACTTTTTGAGTTATTTTGGAAACCAACAGAAAAACAAACAAACAAACAAACCCAGGCAAAAACATTATTCTATTATTCTACATGTCTGACATGTTGTTTATACTCTGAGAGTGTTGAAAAAAAAATCAAAATGTCAAGATAAATGCAGACGAATTTCTTCAACATCTCTCGGAGGATGTTATTAACGAGTGCCTGAAACACCAACGGGGTGTTAACCAATCCAAACGGCAAGACCAAATATTTGTAATACTCGTCATGAGTGTTAAATGCCGTTTTCCATCCGGCCCCCTCCCGAATGCGAACCAAGTTATAAGCATTACGGAGATCTAGCTTCGTAAAAATTGACGCCTCCTGCAGACGTTTATATGCGGAATTCGTTAACGGAACAGGGTATCGGTTTCTATTGGTGATCTTATTCAAACCCCTATAATCAATACAGAGTCTCAGACTGCCATCCTTTATTCCCCGCAAAAAAACCCCTCTCCGGCAGGAGACGTGGACGGCCAAATAAAACTATTAGCAAGAGCTTCCTGAATATATTCTCGCATGGCCTTACGCTCAGGCCCTGATAGCGAGTATAGCAAACCCCTAGGAGGAGTAGTACCAGGGTAGAGATTGATCTTGCAATCGTACCGATGATGGGGAGGTAACATTGATGCTTGTTGTTTACTAAAAACTTTGGCGAGATCAGCTTAATCATTAGGAACATTAGACGGCAAAGTTCAGGGTGGCCCCAAATTCCTCACCCTGCTCAGAATGTAATGTCTCGGTGACTGATTCAGAATCGAAAAAATCCTCTTAAAGGTAATCGTGCTCTGGCTGTCGCCAATTAAATTAAGGATCCCATTCGAACCCCTCCTCTGCCCCTTTTTCTTGATTTGGAGGGTACGGAGGGACAACCTCCTCACACTCGCTCCAGGCATCAGCCTGTCCCATAGCTTGATGTTTGGCAGAACAGGTTTCATTCTCTCTACAATGAGACCTACAATTGGTACCCCAGTGGACGATTGGACTATTCTGTTCCCCCATATGATGCAAGGTCTATGTTCCCGTAACCAAGAATGCGCTAAAACGATGGGAAAAGCAGGGGAACTGATAATAAAAAAACCAAACCTCCTCAGAATGGCCACCAAAGGAAATGAACATTTAGCAGTTCAGAAACTTTGGTTATAACTCCAGTACCAAGCGGGCGACCATCCAAAGTTCTGTCAGAGCGTAGCTGTGAAAGAGGAACGGTGGGAACGGAGTGCATCCTAGCCCACTCAACATCCATGAAACAATTTACGGGGCCCGAATCCACGAACGCTGTCTCTCTTGCTGTCCACAGTCACTTCAACAGGGATTAGTGTTCGGAAGGGAAATAGGCTCCCCAAACCGCTAGAGGGGTTTCCCGATTCCCCGAAGCTTTGGGCAACGTGGACGGGTACGACCCGGCTTACAATTGAAGCAGATTATTCTTCTGTGAGTAGGTTTATGAGTCCGACTCTCAAACTATCAACTTGCATGGGCTCAACTGGAGTAGAATTCTCAGTGGGTGGAATAGGAGCCGCACACTCGCCACTAGCCACTGGCCCCATTGTCAGCATGGAGCAATCTGTTGAGCTTCTCTCCGTTACATTCGCGGATGCAATTGTCAATTTGCATGGTAGTGCGAACCAAAGAATTTAAAGTCTAACAGGGCTCCAATGTTGCCAACATGTCTTTTATCTCCTCAGTGAGAGCATGACTGAACACAGTCATAAGAGGAGCCTCCAGCCAGGCAGGCTGCCTCTGTAGTCAGAGAGCGAAATAAGATAGAGAATTCTGCGATACTTTCTTTGCCCTGTTTCAGATGCATCAAACACGTAGCCGCGTACTGACCACAAACATTCTGATCAAACACTACCCCATCTCCCTAACAAGAGCCTCCACAGAATTTACGACTTGTGAATTAGATCTGATAAGCGGGCCGACCCAAGTGAGTGCTGTGCCAGCCAACAGGGATCGCATAAATGCCACCCGAGAATCCTCATTTACAAATCGTGACAGCTGAGCCCAAAAAAATATCTCACATTGGGTGATGAAATCCTTACATTTTCCGGCCTCGCCGCTATATCTTTGAAGCAATTGTAACTTCGGTTCTCGGGAAGTTGTATGGGTGATGCTTGTGCAACATTTTGTGAAACTTGTGTAGACAGGGATGTAATACTCTTGGTCCAGCTTAACAGAACGCTTTCCTGTTTCTGAAGCAAATTCTCCTCAGCTAAACCAGCCTGCTGATTGCCCAGGCTGGAAAGCCCTTTGCCGAAACCAGACAGCATATCTCGCTGGCTGGTAACAGCCCTTTTAATCTCAGCCACCGCTGATGTCTGCATGTTGGCTGGAGTGTACTGTGATGGCTGGTGTTTCGAGATGCTAAAAGCAGCGGCTAAAACGAAAGGAAGTCCAGCAAAATAAGGAGACAAACTGACAAAAAGGAAGTGAGAGACTTTCGTTCAAGATCTAGTCCAAGATCTAGTCCGGGTATAAAAGGAAGCAACGCGGGCAGGACTGGATCGAAATAAAGGGAAAATCTCGGCTACCGAGATAACGAGATATGGCACCAGACGGTGCGCAGACAGAGAGAAACAGAGAAAGATTCCCTTACTAACTAGCTTTTTCCTCTTTGAAACTGATTCCTCAAACAATTCTCTAGCTAGAGACCTTACCAGCTATAGTGTATAGTTACACTGACACTCTAGCAAAGACGGCGAGGCAGAACTTGGGTTTAAATAGAGTCCGGGCGCCGCCCACAATTAATGCCAGCTGGCCAAAGAATCCGATCGTGGGCAAAACGATATCGTCCCGGAGGAGAGAAACAAAGAAAGATTGCCAGCCTCCAAAAACCATGTCATTGGATTAGTCTTTATGCTTCTGCATCTTTCAGTACACTCTCTTGTTGACGCATATTGACTGGGAATGTTAATGTAACATAACATGAGTGGCGAGAACAGGCCATTCAGCCCAACTAGGTGTAATGGAACACTAAGGTGCGCTTTACGCTATACCATTGAGACATGATGAATGTAATCGGGAGGAGAACAAGAAAATAAAACAATAGTGGCTGCTCAAGAATGGTTGCTATCATCATTGTCATTGTATAACAATGCGTATTCAAGTCCAAAATGCACATGGTGTCAGAAGATGGTGATTAGAAGCCGTGAGTAAAAACAAAGTGTTTTTGGAACGGTTCGGAAGACATTTGAATCTGTTGTAGTGTTGATTAGCGAGCTGCTTAGCCAGTGAATCAGAGAGCTTTTTGACTTGTCCTCGGTAAGGAAGAGAGAGGGATAACGACAGAATGGACCAGATTTTCTCGATACTGACCCCGGGAAGCTTCAACTTGACAAGCCAAACAGTTGGACGCAATGCACCTGGCATTTTGAACGATTCAGGATAGCTTCTATCCATCCGTAAACAAATGATGAAAGAAGGTAAGAAAGCAGTCATATCAGTGGACAAATTATACATTGACGGTCAGTTATTCGAAGATAAGGACATCACCCCCTGGCTATTCTAAAAATGTTCTAACACCCCCCCCCCCCCCCCCCGCGCTTCATTATTATTGCATTATTATTGTATTGTAAATTGCTATTTAATTTGCTCCCAAATCTCACTGCACAGTTCTCTTTCTAGCTTAGTGGCTATGCGTTTTTTTTTTTTGCCTGTTTTATTGCTCTATTTTGTTGTTTGTTTTATTGCACTGTTTTGTTATTTGTTTGTATTGGTGCCATGCGCACACATGCACACACACACATACACGCACGCGCACGTACACAGACACAGATACGCCTACACCAGCATTGAGCTCTATATAACAACCCGTTCAACATGCCACCCCTGAAATTTGTAACTTGGAACATCTGTGGTATTGGCTCTCAGACAAAAAAAATCAAAGTACTCAATCACCTGGACTATTTAAATGGAGATATTTGTTTATTGCAAGAAACTCACCTCTCGCATATAGACCATAACAAATTAAAAACATCACAATTTGTCCACTCATTCTCCGCCCATTACAATTCAAAACGAAGAGGTGTGTGTATATTAATTAACAAAAAAATCTCATTTGTCCATAATACAACCATCACAGACCCTGAAGGACGTTTTATCATCATTAACATATCAATCAACAATAAGCCGCTAACAATTGGTAATATTTATGGCCCGAACACTGATGATTCATCCTTTTTTCACAACTTCTTTTCTTCTATCTCAAACATTTCCAACTGCCCAGTCATAATAGGAGGCGATTTTAATACAATTATAGACTCATCATTTGACAGATCTAATGATAGAAGCAATAAACGCAACTGGCAATCCACTGAGACAATAAAACAGTTCATGAGTGATTTTGGTCTTGGTGATGGTTGGCGGTCACAACACCCAACTACCAGAGAATACACTTTTTACTCACCAGTCCATCATTCCTACTCCCGCATTGACTTTTTTCTGACCAGTAACTCCATTATATCAGACATCACCGATTCAAAAATCCACCCCATCATTATCAGCGATCACGCACCAGTTACAATTATATGGAATCCCAACAATCAACATAAATACATCCCTAGATGGCGCTTTAATATATCTTTACTTAAAGACCCAGAGTTTGACAGTTACTTTAAAAGAGAGTGGGCATCCTTCCTAGAAATAAATGATTCCCCAGGGTCATCACCTACACTTCTTTGGGAAACAGGCAAGGCAGTTCTAAGAGGCAAAATCATTTCATTCTCCGTCCATAAAAAGAAGAAAGATAAAGAACAAGAAGTCAGACTAGAACAAAAAATCAAACAACTAGAAACGTTGAACGCAAATAACTCAACGGAAGAAACTCAAAATGAATTAAGAAAATATCAACTACAACTAAATTTTTATTATAAATAAAACAACTCAATTTCTAATTCATAGACTCAGACAAGAAAATTTTAATCATAACAACAAATCTGGTAAATACTTGGCAAATCAAATGAAACGAAACAAAGAAAAAGCAACAATTTCCACCATTAAGGACTCCGCGGGGAAGCCTACCAACGCACCACAGGAAATAAATAAAATTTTCAGAAACTTTTATGCTAAACTATATTCATCTGAAAATGATCCAAAACAGGAGAACATAAATTCATTTCTTAAGAATATTAAACTTCCAAGACTAAATACAGAACAAGTCAATACACTAGACTCACCAATTACAGAAAAAGAACTCTTCACTGCCCTCAACCTCATGCTAAACAACAAAGCACCAGGTCCTGATGGCTTCCCTGCTGAGTTCTATAAACACTTCTGGTCCATCTTAGCCCCACTCTTCATTAAAGCAATGATTGAAATAAAACAAAATTCTAAATTTCCAGCACATATGAACACAGCCCTAATTTCACTCCTCCCAAAACCTAATAAGGATCACACCCTGCCGTCAAATTACCGCCCCATCTCTTTAATCAATGTAGACATAAAAATCATCAGTAAAGTTTTTGCTCATAGGATAGAAAAAGTCATTACTTACATAATTCACCCAGATCAGACCGGCTTCATCAAAGGCAGACAGGCTTTCAATAATACACGAAGACTGTTTAATTTAATCCATTACTCATCATTACAACAGAAAGACACCATCATAGCCACTTTAGATGCAGAAAAAGCTTTTGACAGGGTAAACTGGAAATTTCTCTTACCACGTTACAAACATTTGGCTTTGGGGAATCATTTATCAACTGGATCAAGATTCTTTACACTGCACCTTCAGCCACTGTCACCACAAATGGACAAACATCACAAAGCTTCACACTGCACAGGGGGACTAGGCAGGGTTGCCCACTCTCTCCCTCTTTATTTACCATTTTCATCGAGCCTTTAGCAGCAGCCATCCGTCAAAACCCCCATATCCAAGGAATTCAAACACCCCAAACACAGCATAAGATTAGTTTGTATGCTGATGACATTTTACTCTTTCTTCAAAACCCTCAATCATCTCTACAAGAAACGATTAAACTCATTGAATCATTCTCCAAGATCTCCGAGTACTCTATAAACTGGAATAAATCCTCTATCCTCCCATTGCATAACACCAGATGGGATGCGGCAACCCACATATCACCTATTCCTCTATGCACGGGTCACATTACATATTTAGGCATCAATGTTTCCCCCAGGCTGTCGGAGCTGACTAAACTCAATTTCACTCCACTACTAAAAACAATAGATGATGATCTCCAGCGTTGGATCAACCTTCCACTATCCATTCTGGGTAGAATAGCAACTATTAAAATGACAATACTTCCTAAAATAAATTATCTTTTTTCAATGATTCCAGCGCACCCTTCTCTCACCTGGTTTTACACTCTAGACTCTGCAGTCACTAAATTCTACTGGAAAAATAAAACACCGAGGATCAAACTGACCACACTTCAAAAACCAAAACTACAAGGCGGCCTAGATGCACCACATTTCTATCACCACTTTCTGGCAAATCAACTGCAGTATATATACAGATGGACACACCCCAATCATTCAGACTGCACCTGGCTATACATAGTACAAACACTCTGTAAAGACATCCAGATTTCAGACACTCCATTTCTCAGTCAATTGATCAAACGTCATTCCTGTTTCAATACAATAACAATAGCGTCGATTCTGACAGCCTGGTGGAAATTTCACAAAATCACCAACTCCTCTCTCTCGCCATCCAATTTCACCCCCATTTGGAATAATCCAGACTTTTTGAGTAATAAAAAACCACTTAACTTCCACACATGGGCAGAAAAGGGCATCACGCATCTTAAACATATTTTTCATACTAACACCCTGGTATCATTTCCCCATCTGGTCCAGGAGCTCGGCATCAGGAGTGATCAATTTCTGGAATATTTACAACTCAAATCTTCTATTCAATCGAAAATTAATATTAAAACCACCAGTCTATGCCTCCCCCCAATAATTTCAGAATTTATGAGTATATCCTCCCCAAAAAAACTTCTCTCCAAAATATATGAAATAATATCACAAATTGACAAAACCATATCTCTACCTTCAACAAAGTGGGAACAAGACCTCTCCATTGCTCCTGATGCTGACATCTGGACCGAAATTTGTAAAAATATTTATTTCATGACTAAAAATGTTAACCTACAACTTATACAGTATGAGATACTCCATAGATCTCACTACACTGGGCAAAAAATGTTTAAAATGGGTTTCACATCAGAAATATGCCCACATTGCACACAAAACTGTCCTGACACTTACATTCACGCCACCTGGCACTGCACACCCATTAATCATTTTTGGAAAGAAGTCACTGAGTCACTATCCCGCTTCATGGGCAGCCGCATTCCATTATCTCCCCTACTTTGCCTCCTAGGAGACTTATCAGCATTCAACTTAGATGGAACAAACCATAGACTTCTCCTTGTCGCTCAAACTATCGCCAAGAAAACTATCCTCATGAACTGGAAATCACGGAACACATATACATATACATCTGGCTCACTGGCAAACTTACTGACTACATCTCCCTGGAATGCACACCCCCACCTCCCATTAACACAACAGAACCTCTGGTCAGCTTTCGTTAGTTTCTTAACATGAATTCCTGAATTCCATCTATTTTACTTTTTTTCTAGTCTGTCAGCCAATTTACCCAATATGCACACATACACACAAAAAAAAAGAAAAAAAAAAGCATATACGTCTATATACCCTTGTCTTTCCAATTTATTGATTTATTATTACAATCATTATTATTATTCTTATTTTTCTCATTATTATTAGATGATTAGTTTGGAATAAAGAGGGAGGGGACACTGATAAAACATTAAAAAAAAAAATGTATTCCGCCTTTTCATTCATTATGGTTATTGTTATTATTATTATTATTGGTTGTTGTTATTGTGGTTATTGGTTATTATTATTATTATTGTTGTCATTGTTATCATCATTGTTACTGGTGTCATTATTATTATTATTATTATTGCATAGGCTCTGCCTTCGGGTCCTTGGGGCCTAGGTGGGCCGGGCCCTGCCTGCAGCTGAATGATCCCAGTGGGTTAGTGTCACCCCCCCCCCCCTTGTGGCTTCCTCTCAGCCTTGGTGTCTCCCCTGGGCTGGGTCCGTGCTGCGCGTTTCACTTTTTTAATGCATCTCACACCAGCTTAGGAAAACAACAAAACAAAACAATAACAAATCAAAATAAAAAAAAAAAAAAAAGAATAGGGCAAGTGGGGCATGCATGCGGCGGCCGGTCGTAGGACAGGCCCCGCAATGGCATGCCCACACTGTTTTTAATGCACCACACGTCCAGACACAGACAAACACAACCATACATATATAGGGCAGGTGGGGCGTGCGGCGGGGGCCTGGGGTGCCTGAGGTGGAAGAGTTGGCCAGCCATGAGGGGAAGATTGGTGAGTGACTGTGGGCCAGTACCGCATTGTGTAGCTGCTCCCCTTCCATCCCATAGCAGACATGGGTGGGGGCCAGCCTGCTCTGTGGCTGTGTGGGGATCTGAGGCAGATCCTTGTTTCAATTCTTCCAATTGTTCACTATTATTGTTATTATTATTATTACTGTTAATTTATTCTATCTCTTATTTGCTTATCTTATTTAATGGTTTTTCTATTCTCTGTTTTGCCCCCTCTCTTCAATGCCTATGATGACAATGATGTAATTGATCATTACTGCTTTTATGGTTATCATTATTATTATTATTACCATTACTATTATTACAATTTTTATCATTATTATTATTATTTATTACTATCACTATTATTATTACTATTATTATTATTATTATTAAGTGTTATGTTTGTCCCTGCCATTTATATTTGTTGCACGCACTCACCCATGCACAAACGCACCCACGCATTCATGCACCCACAATCACTGATTGTTGTTTCTTCATGTTCTGAATGTCTCTTTATGTATTGTTTTCTTTCACAATAAAAAAAAAAGAAAAAAGGATTGCTTCCGGCTAGCCAGGTCAACTCGCTACTCTACATTATGGGGGAGAAAAGTGATGACATATTGAACATCCTGACTTTGAGTGAAGATCAAAAAAAGAAATATGCAAAGATATGTAAAGCACTAGGTGAGCATTTCATTGGCAAACATAATGTTATCTATGAGACAGCCAAGTTTAATTGCAGGTATCAACAGCCAGGGGAAACAGTAGAAAACTTTATCACTGATGTTCATAAGCTCGCAGAGCATTGTCAGTATGGCTTTCTGCTGGAAGAAGTGATTAGAGACAGGATTGTGGTTGGAATCAGGTGCCAAGCAGTCAGAAAAATTACAATTACAAAACCCAAAACCAGTGAAGTTGGCACGTTATGTAAATCGTAGATAAAAACAAAATTCAATGATTTGCAAATCCTTTTCAACTTATATTCAATTGAATACACTGCAAAGACAAGATGTTTAATGTTCAAACTGAGAAACTTAATTTTTTTTTTTTGCAAATAATCATTAACTTAGAATTTAAAGGCAGCAACAAATTGCAAAAAAGTTGGCACAGGGGCCTTTTTACCACTGTGTTACATCGCCTTTCCTTTAAACGACACTCAGTAAACGTTTGAGAACTGAGGAGAACAATTTTTGAAGCTTCTCAGGTGGAACTCTTTCCCATTCTTGCTTGATGTACAGCTTAAGTTGTTCAACAGTCCGGGGTCTCCGTTGTCGTATTTTAAGCTTCATAATGCACCACACATTTTTAATGGGAGACAGGTCTGGACTACAGGCAGGCCAGTCTTGTACCCGCACTCTTTTACTACGGAGCCATGCTGTTGTAACACGTGCAGAATGTGGCTTGGCATTGTCTTGCTGAAATAAGCAGGGGCGTCCATGAAAAAGATGTTGCTTGGATGGCAACATATGTTGCTCCAAAACCTGTATGTACCTTTCACCATTAATGGTGCCTTCACATATGTGTAAGTTTCCCATGCCTTGGGCACTAATACACCCCCATACCATCACAGATGCTGGCCTATAACAGTCCGGATGGTTCTTTTCCTCTTTGGTCCGGAGGACACAGCATCCACAGTTTCCAAAAACAATTTGAAATGTGGACTCGTCAGACCACAGAACACTTTTCCACTTTGCATCAGTCCATCTTAGATGAGCTTGGGCCCAGCGAAGCCGGCGGCGTTTCTGGGTGCTGTTGATAAATGGTTTTCGCTTTGCATTGTAGAGTTTTAACTTGCACTTGCAGATGTAGCGACGAACTGTAGTTACTGACAGTGGTTTTCTGAAGTGTTCTTGAGCCCATGTGGTGATGTCCTTTACACACTGATGTCGGTTTTTGATGCAGTACCGCCTGAGGGATCGAAGGTCACGGGCATTCAATGTTGGTTTTCGGCCTTGACGCTTGCGTGCAGTGATTTCTCCCGATTCTCTGAACCTTTTGACGATATTACGGACCGTAGATGATGAAATCCCTAAATTTCTTGCAATAGCTCGTTGAGGAATGTTGTTTTTAAACTGTTCGACAATCAGCTCACGCATTTGTTCACTAGAAAGTGGTGACCCTCGCCCCATCCTTGTTTGCGAATGACTGAGCATTTCAGGGAAGCTGCTTTTATACCCAATCATGGCACCCACCTGTTCCCAATTAGCCCGTTCACCTGTGGGATGTTCCAAATAAGTGTTTGATGAGCATTCCTTAACTCTCTCAGTCTTTTTTGCCACTTGTGCCAGCTTTTTTTGAAACATGTTGCAGGCATCAAATTCCAAATGAGCTAATATTTGCAAAAAATTACAAAGTTTACCTGTTCGAACATTAAGTAACTTGTCTTTGCAGTGTATTCACTTGAATATAGGTTGAAAAGGATTTGCAAATCATTGTATTCTGTTTTTATTTACGATTTACATAACGTGCCAACTTCACTGGTTTTGGGATTTGTAGATCCTATTCTTACACTGGCGAAAACAATGACACAAGTCAGACAAAATGAAGAAGTTAAGAAACAGCAGCCACAGATAAGAGTGAGATTATAGCAGCAAATGTGGATGCAATAGCTGCACAAAAACCAGGGAAATTCAAAATGGCGGCAGCAACGCAGAAAAGTTACCCTGTTCAGAAAACAGAAAATTGCAAAAGATTTGGGAAAAGCCCTCATGGAGCACTCATGGAAACAATGTACTGCTAGAGAAGCGGACTGTAGAAAATGTAAAAAGAAAGGCCATTACGCAGCTGTTCGTCACACAGGACAAAGAGTGGAGGCTATTGAGGAAAGCCACAAGACTGCGGAATGTGCATTCATGGGAACAATTCAATGTCAAAAACAAGACATATGGAAACAGGACACTCTAATGATTGGAGAGCTTGTTAACTAACTAGATACAGGGGCGGCTGTCACGGCCATACCAGAATGTGTGTACTCGAGCTAGAGATGGCGAACTGCAAAATGCGCAGAGAATGATATGCGGCCTTAATAACAAACCAATGACTTTATTGGGCACATTCAATGCATGTCTGAAAAAGGGCAAACAGAAAACAGAGCTGGAAATATTTGTGGTGAAAGATCTAGTGATGCCACCACTAGTAGACTACAGGTGCTGGTCAACGAATTAGAATAATTTAAAATTGTGCAATCGTTAAATTTTCTTGATGCATTTTTTGTGCAGAAAGCAAATGAAGTGTTCACCGCGCCTGTCCTACCTGTTAGAGTAATCACAGAACTCGCTACCTGTAAAAAATTTGCTCAGCTGAGCTTTCCAAAAGGCCCATTTAGGCCATTTAACTGTGACACTGTTGTTTCATTGAATTAGAATAAGTGCTCGAATTTTTGTTTTCTGTGAAGAGTGTTCACTGTGCAGTATAAAGTCAGGGTTGAGTAGAATTTCTAAGTTGTAAAATCAATCATAGGTAGGCAGCGCGACCTCTCAACGGGATTAGTGATTCAAATTCAAGCCCTTCGCTAACAAGGCTTGACCCAAACTAAAATTGCTGAGCAGCTCAGCATTAGCCAGTCTTCCATCTGCAAAGCTCTAAAGAAAGACTGCAGCAAGCGCACCAACTGTTCCGGCGTCCGAAAAACTTCTGCTCGTGACACCAAGCAGCTGAGAAAGATCGCAGTCAGCAACCAGTTCAAGTCCATTTCTAAGCTCAGTGACTTGTGGAACGAGCAGACCGGCGCGTGATCAACCACTTACCGTCGTCTGCGCGAACTCGGCTTCAAATCTCGCGTTCCAGCAGTAAAACCGATGCTGAACAAGAAACAAATGGAGAAACGGCTGAAGTGGGCCAAAGAACACAGCGAGTGCACTGCTGAAGACTGGCAGAAAGTGGTCTTCAGTGACGAATCACGCTTTTGCATCTCCTTCGGTGACCAAGGTCCTCAAGTCTGGCGTTGTGGTGGCGAAACCTACAACCACGAGTGCGTAAAAAGATCCGTCAAGTTTCCTTAGAGCGTTATGGTTTGGGTATGCATGTCCGCTCGGGGTGTAGGGAAACTCTGCTTCCTCAAGAAGACTGTCAATGCTGCCGTATACCAAGATGTTCTGGAAACATTCCTGATTCCGACTGTTGAGGGACAGTTTGGCGAAGAAGACCTCATATTTCAACAGCATCTTGCACCGGCTCATTGGTTCAAAGATTGGTTCGCCGAAAAACAGCTTGAAGTTTTGGCATGGCTGGCCAACTCGCCTGACCTCAATGTCATTGAAAACCTTTGGGCCATCGTCAACTGGAAAATTCGCGGCAGAAAGCCGACTACGCTGGACCAACTGAAGCAGAACATCGCTACTGCCTGAGAAGCTGTGAGTGCGGAAACTTGTGACAAGCTGGTCAAATCGATGCCGCAGAGACTTCAGGCAGTCATTCAAGCCAAGGGGACAGCCACAAAATACAGAGAAAGTGATGATCCTAATTATAATAAAAATTATTCTAATTCAGTGAAATGGATTCTCAATTATTCTAATTCAATAAAACAACAGTGTCACAGTTAAATGGCCTAAATGGGCCTTTTGGAAAGCTCAGCTGAGCAAATTTTTTACAGGTAGCAAGTTCTGTGATTACTCTAACAAGTAGGACAGGCGCGGTGAACACCCAATTTGCTTTCTGCACAAAAAATGCATTAAAAAAATTAAACGATTGCGCTATTTCAAATTATTCTAATTCGTTAAACAGCACCTGTATGGGGCCTCAAGCCTTCAACTCTTCGGATAAAAAATTTCGTAATCTCCACATTGGCATACAAAATGAGCTATGTAGATGAATTAAGTGATGATTGAGAATCACAAAAATACTTTGTTCTCTTTTTTTCTGACCCTCATTAAGCGGGAAAAGCCGTTAATTAGATAATAGGGTTTTCTTCAAGAATTCCCTATAAAAAAGACAGCATTACATCAGTTCGGGTTGGTGTTTTTATGTTTTCTTGACTATTTCTGAAGTCATTTAAACGGAATGAGGCAAATTTTTGCATTCTCATCACTTTTCTCAATGCCCACATGAAAACTGATCAGAAATTTAGCATATTAATAACGTGCAGTTGATGCACGTACCAATTTTCATTTAGAGTCGCCTATAAAGTGCGTTATTTGGGGTAGTAAGTTATAAAACTCTTTGTAACAGATAACATAAAATGGGTGATATGCAAGGGCAATAAGGAGTTGTGTGTTGTTATACTATCTGTCATGATCCTGTTGAATGTGACGTAAACTTGATGATTTTCCTACTTCTCTGGCCTATGCCAGTTCTATTTGTTTATACGTCTGCATATTTTCAACTGTTTTCATCAGCATAACCTTGGTCGTCACATTTCATTTTGCTCCACTTTGTGAAACTGACTGTAGCTTGCAATTGATTACATACATTATTTTCTTCATTGTCTATATAGACTGGAACCATGTTACAAGAAAGTCACGTGGTGCAAATAGAATCCCCCTACAACAAAGTCACATGGCACCTTGTTTCAGGATTTAATCAAAACAAGCGCCAAAAATAGTTGTTATACATTTCTTTGTTATTACGAGGTTTGACTGCAGAATAATCATATTGCAGTGCTAATGCTGCATGTATTTAACCCCTTTCTGCAGATGTAGATGCCTGCGTCGATAGACCTGCAAATTTAAGCACGCTGTTACTGTACTCGATTACTAGATGGCACCCCCGGATCAGTTATTGAATATTCACAAGCAAGCAGACCTCGAACGCGGTTTTGAATATGGGGAAGTTCACTCCACTCCCTGTTTTTCGTGAGTTGCATGAATTAAACTCCTCAGCTAAGCCTGATGTGCAGACTGGTCAATATCCTTGCCCATAGCATCGATCCAGCAGTTTTAAAAAATGATCTTTTGCGACAGAAAAAATTGTTTCCGATATAGCAACCACTTTAGCAACAGTGAGCCAATGGCATTCCAATTAGTGGTTCAGAAAAATCTGTTTTCTGAAGCAAATAATTCGACATGGTATTGATTCTCTCACACTCTACTGTCAATTACTGTCATCAAATGCAAAAAATGCGTAGCTCCCTACTGTGGATTTTCGTGTACATTCCTTCATTGACAAATCCGGCGCTTCCTTATATCCACTCGAGTACTGGCGTTGATAGCTAATCACTCAATCATACATTCAAGCTCTGTTGCCTAGCTGCACAGTTAGACTTCATGGCCTCGTGAAACTTCCGGGGTAACAATGTATTGATTGGCTCGTTTCTTATCCAATTCCCGAGTGTTTAAACGTTCTACAGTAAGCGAAACACATTGATTGGACAAACACAGAGCATACAAGCCTATGCGTATCAGCATTCTCGGTTGTATCCTGTTTATGTTGCGCGCATTACGCGGCTGAAACAGATGCGATATATCTATATATATATATATATAGAAAAAAAGACGCGCAAAACTGGCCTTGAAGTGTTCAGTTATATTTAGAGGATTTATATAAGATAAGGACATGGTCAATGAGAATTATTTCGAATGAAACCGGACCGGACGGTTCCTTCTACTGGATACATCGTCTCTGGAGGAGGGATTCGTGGAAAAAAGCTAGGCTGCTAGTTTTGCTTTCTGTTTTGGAATGTATACCGTACTCAACAAAGTCGAATGCCGACGTTTTTTCCTGTTTAAAAGTGAACTGCCCGTGCATTTAGGTGGACCCCCTGGTACGGTCATTGCACCGTCCTGTTGAATCTACGGAGGAATATATATTGCTTGATGTTCCCTGAAAGTGGAATGTCTGTTCTGTTAAAATAAGGTATATTTCAGAATTCAGATATTACTGAGTTAGTGAGTTGTACTTGTTCCTTATAAGGGTTGAAATGAGGTCGTGAGTTTGGAAACTGGTAACTTGTTGTGATTCTGTTTCTGCATGTCATGTTTAAGTTCTGTGCCTGGCTTTGCCATGTTGTTTGATTCTGTTGAGTGACCACCGCATTTGTCTGACTATTCTCAGGATCATGTATTGTGTTTTTTGGTAATTTACTTTTCATGTTTTATTATTATTTCATGCCATCTTTTCATTTCCATGCATTGCACTTCGTCTACCCTGTCTTGTCTTGTGTAGGTCTTTGCCTAGTCTTGCATACCACTCATTCGGGTGATTTATTGGTTTCTGGGTTTTCAATCTTCCTTCATTATCTCGTGTGCTTCCTTCCTCTCTCTTTTACTATCTACTAACCATACTAACAGTTTGTTGTTTTCGATAATTACTAACCCTCATTAACATTGTATATTTTTACTAAATTTCTAACATGCACTTGGGATTGTATAGCTGCACATACTAATTGACTAACAATCTCTCAGCAGTCGCTCAATTCTAATCTCTGCCTCCTTGCCTATCCCTAATTATCTCTGCTGCAGGTTTCTGTGGATTTCCACTTATACTTTGTGCTTTCCTTTTCTTTTATCTTGGCACTTTAGTACTCCTTAACCGGAGCTGTTTTGTACTTAGGTTTGTCTTGTGATCCCTGTCTGTGTTTTGGCTACAGCCAAATTCATGTAATTAGTTTATTCCTCATGTGTCTCTCCCTGATCATTGTTACCATTGATTGCACCTGTTCTCCCTGGTCATGTGTTTACACCGGGTGTGTATATAAGATGTCTGTTTGGTACACTTTCTTGTCAGATCGTTCTCCCTAGTTTTCTCGTGCCATGTTTCTCGCCTTGATTTCTCAGTGTTTATCTTTCTGACTGGACCGTCCTTGATATCGAGCTTTGCCTATTCCCCGTACTTTTGCCGCATTCTTGTTTTTTGACCTCTTTTGTCTGACTACGATTTTTGTGATTAGTGCCCTGTGTATGACTCTGGATTTCGCCCTTTGGATTCTGATTTTGGATTGCGGACTTTGTACTGTTGCCAGCTCTGTTAGGGGGGTTTCCCCCTTCAGAAATAAAGCCTCCTTTTTGTATTCTACTGGTTGTCGCACTTGGTTCATTTCATAAATCCCTACATTACGATCTGACCATGACGGAGCCAGCGACTAACCAGTCTCTGCAGGAGGCAATTAAACAACAGGGAATTCAGCTCGAGTTTCAAGAGCGTCAGCTTCGCGCTCTCATGCAACACATGCAGACTATGAGTCTCCAGATGGCGAACCTCACTCGCTCAGTGCAAGATTCACAACTGCTGCATGCTCCCCAGCCTGCTATCCACGCCATGCCTGTGCCTGCCCCCGCTCCACCACTGCCTGTCTGCGAAACACGCCTGCCTCCACCTGAAAGGTACGATGGCAGCCCTGGGTCATGTTGAGCATTCCTTACCCAGTGTGACCTGATCTTTAGCCTCCAACCCTCGTCATTCCCCACTGAAAGAGCTCGGGTCGCCTTCATCACGCAACTGACGGGAAGAGCCAAACAGTGGGCTACGGCTGCATGGGAAGCAGATCTACCCTGCGCACAGTCATCTGGTCTACTGGGAGAGGAGATGAGGAGGATTTTCGACCGCACAAAGTTGGGTCACGAAGCGGGGCGAGAGATTCTACGCATTCGCTAAGGCAGTCGTTCTGTGGCCGACTACGCGATCGATTTCCAGACCCTGGCAACCAACAGCAGGTGGGGGCGGAGAGCTTTGTATGACGCCTTTCTTAACGGGCTCTCTGAAGCTATAAAAGACAAGCTAGTTCCACGTGAACTACCAGAGTATTGGATTGGATGATTTGGTGGACTTAGCTATACGAGTGGATGCTCGATTAGAAGAACGTAGACGGTCCGTTCCCCGCAGTCGACCAGTCCATCGCTTCCAAACCACTCCACCACTACCGCCCCCTCTTGGCGGCGAACCTTCTCATGAGGTGGAACCCATGCAACTGGGTCATACACGCATCCCCGTGGAGAAGAACCGCTGTCGCAGAGAGGGGGTTTGCTTCTACTGTGGCAAGGGGGGACATCACATTGCTCATTGTCCCAACAAGAAGATTCCCCCTGGTGCCAGGAATGAAGCTATGATTGGGATGACACCAGTTCAGGAGTCCAGGAGCCGCACGTGCCTAGCTGTGATTTTGGAATGGGGAGCAGAGAGTAAGTCCACCACGGTTCTCATTGATACTGGGGCAGAGGAGAACCTGATTGATATGGAGCTGGCCCGTGACTGGGGGATTCCGCCCGAAAAGATCTTTCCGGACCGAGTGGCCAATTCACTCAGTGGCCAGAAAATAGCCCAGATCACCCATGTGACCAGCCCCATCAGACTCAAGAGCTCAGGTAACCACCATGAAACCATTCAGTTATTCCTCCTCCATTCACCCCATGCACCTATCGTTTTGGGCCACCCATGGATGGCCAAGCACCTCCCCCAATATCGTCTGGCGTAAGAATGAAATTAAGGGCTGGAGCCCTAACTGCTCTCTGACATGCCTTCACAACGCCCTCGAACCTCAACATAACCCATCACCGGAAGAGATTCCAGACCTAGAGAAGGTCCCCCTAGAGTTCCGTGACCTTAAGGAGGTGTTCTCCAAATCCCGGGCCACCAGTTTACCTCCTCACCGTCCATACGATTGTACCATTGACCTGAAGCCAGGTACGATGGCCCCTAGCGGCCGACTTTATTCCCTCTCTCGACATGAGACTCAGGCCATGGAGAAGTATCTATAAGAGTCCCTTGCTGCTGGCATCATTCGGCCATCATCGTCCCCTGCGGGTGCTGGTTTTTTCTTTGTGTCCAAGAAGGATGGATCACTAAGACCTTGTATTGATTATCGGGGTCTCAACAAAATAACCATCAAGAACCGCTACCCTCTCCCACTCATGAATACAGCTTTTGATCTCCTGCAAGGAGCCAAAGTCTTCACAAAACTGGATTTACGTAATGCGTATCACCTGGTGCGCATCAGAGAGGGGGATGAATGGAAGACTGCTTTTAACACTCCCACTGGGTACTGGGAGTACCTGGTTCTTCCTTTTGGCCTTTCCAATGCTCCAGCTGTGTTCCTGAGTCTTGTAAATGACGTCCTATGTGATATGATAAATAAGTTTGTTTTTGTTTATCTTGATGATATTTTGATTTTTTCAGAGTCCCAGGAGGACCATGTTAAGCATGTGCGCTAAGTGCTCCGTCGCCTCCTGGAGAACCACCTATTTGTGAAGGCTGAGAAATGTGCGTTTTTTGTTGAAACAACTACTTTTCTGGGTTACATTATCTCTCCAGGCACCATTCGTATGGACCCAGTGAAAGTGGAGGCTGTCACCAAGTGGCCCCGACCAGAGGACCGTAAGTCACTCCAGCGTTTTATGGGCTTTGCTAATTTTTACCGACGGTTCATCAGGAACTATAGCTCTGTTGCTGCTCCTCTCACTGCTCTCACCTCCTCCAAGTCCAAATTTCTTTGGTCGGAGAAAGCAGAGGTCGCCTTCAGTGATTTAAAAACCCGTTTCACGTTTCCACCCATCCTCACTATTCCCAAGCCAGAGCTCCAGTTCATCATCGAAGTGGACGCCTCCAATATTGGAGCTGGAGCCATCCTGTCCCAGAGGTCCAAGGAGGATGGGAAGATCCATCCATGTGCATTCTTCTCTCGCCACCTCAGCTCAGCGGAAAGAAACTATGACATCGGCAACCGGGAGCTGTTGGCGGTGAAGTTGGCCTTGGAGGAATGGAGGCAGTGGCTGGAAGGATCCAAAGTGCCCTTTATAGTCTGGACAGACTATAAGAATTTGGAGTACCTTCAAACAGCCAAAAGACTTAACCCACGTCAAGCCAGGTGGGCATTATTCTTCTCCCGCTTCAATTTCCACATAGCCTATAGACTAGGAAGTAAGAATGTCAAGCCTGATGCTCTCTCCCGTTGTTTTGAGATTAAGGAGGAGGAACCTTGCCATGACACTATCCTACCTAAGGAAGCTTTTATTAATGCCCTTTGTTTGGACATTGAGAAGGAGGTCAAGGAAGCCCAAACTAATACTGCTACCCCCAGTGCTTGTCCCACTAACTGTCAATATGTTCCAGCTGCCTTGCGCCCCAAGGTCCTGGAATGGGGTCACTCCTCCATGCTGTCCTGCCATCCAGGGGTACGCCGAACCAAGGATTTCATCCTCCAAAGATTTTGGTGGCCAAAAATGGTCCAAGATATTCATGGTTTTGTAGCTGCTTGCTCAGTCTGCCCCCAGGCTAAAGCTTCTCACCAGCCCCCTCAAACCCTTATCATCAGGTTTTCATCCCCAAACTAATGGCCAGACCGAGCGAGCTAACCAGTCTGTAGAGAATGTGTTAAGATGTTTATGTATTAGGAACCCCTCCTCCTGGAGCCATCAGTTGCCGTGGGTGGAATACGCCCTGAACAGCCACACCTCTGCTGCCTCCGGCATCTCCCCCTTCAAGGCCTGCCTAGGCTACCAGCCCCCTTTGTTCCCATCTCAGGAGGAGGAGATAGCCGTCCCCTCAGCCCGTGAATTTGTGTGCAGGTGCAGACGCACCTGGATTGCCACCCGCCAGGCCCTGCTCAGGTCGGTCTCCAGAATGAAGGAGCAGGCTGACAAGAGGCGCACATCCGCCCCTACATATCGACCTGGGCAGCGTGTCTGGCTGTCTTCAAGAGACATTCCCTTCAGAGGTAATGGGGGCAAGCTCTTCCCGAAGTTTTTGGGTCCATTTACCATAGAGAAAGTTTTAAGCCCCACTGCTGTTCGCCTCCGTCTTCCCCTGTCCATGAAACGCATTCATCCCACCTTTCACGTGTCCCAAATTAAGCCTGCAGTAACCCACCTCCTGTCCTCTGGACCTGATCCCCCACCACTTGCCCGAATCATCGACGGAGGCGAAGCCTTCACGGTCCGTGCCCTCCTGGACTGTCGTCGTCGAGGCAGAGGACTGCAGTACCTCGTGGACTGGGAGGGTTACGGACCGGAACATCGCAGTTGGGTACCTGCCCGACACATTTTGGACAAGGACTTAAGATTTTCATGTCAACCACCCCAGACCAAGGTGAAACGCCTGGAGGCGTTTTTTAAGAGGGGGGGTACTGTTGTGATTCTGTTTCTGCATGTCATGTTTAAGTTCTGTGCCTGGCTTTGCCATGTTGTTTGATTCTGTTTAGTGACCACTGCATTTGTCTGACTATTTTTCGGATCATATTGTGTTTTTTGGTTACATTTCATGTTTTATTATTATTTCATGAAGAAAGGAGAAGACGCCTGCACACTTACTCCAAGCCACCAAAGAAAACTTTATTAATTATAAAAGGACAACGTTTGGATCTTCGTCTGGTCGGAAATTCTGAAAAAATTCTGTTGGGGGGGGGGGGGTTTCCCCCTTCAGAAATAAAGCCTCCTTTTTGTATTCTACTGGTTGTCGCACTTGGTTCATTTTGTAAATCCCAACATAACTTCCATTACAGGATGAATGTTGACTGTTTAATCAGCAGTTTATAAAATGCAATGCGTGTTTATGCTAGCTTGGGGGACTTAGAAGAAAAATTGACTAAACTCTAAACCTTATTATGGAGAAAAGGCATGTTCTGTGTTTGGAGAGGTCTCTGGTGACCACTGATATTCAACTGCACTGATATTGATAAATTAATACTAAACTCAACCAGAATATCATTTGTTCATCTTAAATTTCATGCCTTAAAACGTTGTGTTAAATACATGATTTTTTTAAAAATATTTGACAGTACACCTGTAATGGTGCGATCAGGAGCCAGTCGCGAGAACCAGGAAATGCAGTAGAGTTTGTTTTATTAATAAAGGGGGAGGACCCCCGCAGGGCAGAAGGCAAAAGTACAGAGTCCACAATCCAAAAGTCAAAATCCAGTTGGGCAAAAATAGTATCAAAAACCAGGGCAGCAATCACAGTAATCGTAGTCGGACAGAAATGGGTCTGGTACAAAGGAACAGTTCTATCAGAGAAGCAAGCCAGAATCCACCGAACGTTATCCGAATCGTTACCAGGGCAGCAAACAGATCTCGTAGTCAGGCTGAAAAATGGTCAAAACACACAGATGCAACAATAATCCAAAATCACAAAGGCAAAAATCGAAAGTCGGGCAATCCAGTCAGAAAGATAAACACTGAGAAATCAAGGCGAGAAACGTGGCACGAGAACTAGGGAGAACGATCTGACAAGAAAGTGTACCAAACAGACATCTATATACACACCCGGGGTAAACACATGACCAGGGAGAACAGGTGCAATCAATGGGAACAATGATCAGGGAGAGACACATGAGGAATAAACTAATTACATGAATTTGGCTGTAGCCAAAACACATACAGGGATCACAAGACAAACCTAAGTACAAAACAACAGCTCCGGTTAAGGAGTACTAAAGTGCCAAGATAAAAGAAAAGGAAAGCACAAAGTAGAAGTGGAAATCCACAGAAACTTGCAGCAGAGATAATTAGGGATAGGCATTTTTAGTAGCTTGTCCATGGGGTAAGTAAATTTCACTTGTCAAGTCAAATAGTAACTTGTTTTAAGAAAAAAAAACTTCAAACAAGTTACTATTTGACTTGACAAGTGAAATTTACTTAAAACAAGTTACTATTTGACTTGACAAGTGAAATTTACTTACCCCATGGACAAGCTACTAAAAATTGCCTCAAAGCAAGACATTTGTTTCCTCTTACTAAGAAAAATGGTCAACGAAATAAGTGATTTAAGTCTTAAAATAAGTAAATTCATCTTACCTAGTATTTTTATCTTATCATTTTTGCAGTGCAAGGAGGCGGAGATTAGAATTGAGCGACTGCTGAGAGATTGTTAGTCAATTAGTATGTGCAGCTATACAATCCCAAGTGCATTATAGAAAGTTAGTAAAAATATACAATGTTAATGAGGGTTAGTAATTATCGAAAACAAGAAACTGTTAGTATGGTTAGTAGATAGTAAAAGAGAGAGGAAGGAAGCACACGAAATGATGAAGGAAGATTGAAAACCCAGAAACCAATAAATCACCCGAATGAGTGGTATGCAAGACTAGGGACCGTGGGCAAAGACCTACACAAGACAAGACAGGGTAGACAAAGTGCAATGCATGGAAATGAAAACATGGCATGAAATAATAAAACATGAAATATAAATTATCAAAAAACACAATACATGATCCTAAGAATGGTCAGACATATGCAGTGGTCACTAAACAGAATCAAACAACATGGCAAAGCCAGGCACAGAACTTAAACATGACATGCAGAAACGCAGATCACAACAACACCATTTTGAGACTTTGGGGAGACACTTGGGTAGCTGTATAATTTAGCTAATAGCATGTAAGTAATCTAGAATGTAATGTTGAAGATGAATTCTACTTGTGCTCAAGGAGTTTATAATACCAGAAATATAAAGTTTTAAGCCCCAGCAGTTTTTCAATCCTCAGAATTATTTTTTTGCAATTTCAATGGTGAATTCTCATGAAGATTTTTTGTTTGCAGCTTATTTTCTCGACCAAAATCATGAAAATAAACTGAAATACAATGTAATTCTAAATGCTGTAAGTGTCTTTTCTGAATTGAGCCACAATTTTCCTCTTTTTGAAGCTTAAATCTTGAATTATACGGCATTAAAGTGGGTAACCCATAAATAGCCAAATTTGGCTTCTGCACAAAGCGGTTAACTTCCAATCTGCTGCCAGTCTCAAGCAATTTTAACTCTCTGATTTGTGTGCTCAAGACCATTTACTGTTTTCACTCTTTTACAGCACAAGGCACAGTAGTTGTAGTCACCCCGTCCAACCCATGCAAGCTCCTGCCCCAGCATACCCATGCAAGGTCCTGCCCCAGCATCCTCATGCAAGCTCTTGCCCCAGCATACCCATGCAAGCTCCTGCCCCAGCATACCCATGCAAGCACCTGGATTCAAGCAAGCTCAAGATGAGATATTAACAATGAACAATTTGCATCAATGACAATTTTATGATAACTGGAGAGATAACTGCTCTTCAGTAACAATTTTCCAAAGCTTTTACTTGAACATTTAACTTACAGATTTGCATTCATAAAGATATTAATTGAAAGAAGATACAAATTTGTTTGAAATTATTGAAAAGTCACTTGACTTGGGAATGGTGAGACAAACTAACACTTATAAAATGAAAATGAAGCAAACTTTATTTTGGGAATGGAAAGGCTTCTATTACTAGATAAAGCTAATAATATCAAAATAGGCGTGCAATGCATGGAATACCCCTCAGCCCGATGTTGAAGTTTTTGGAGACGCCCGCCCGCCGCCCGCCCAATCTCACGAAGGATAGCAATACCCCGTCAGCCTTGAGGGCTGAGGGGTAAAAATGATGCAAATCTTTAAGTTTGTAGGAGAAATGACAAGATGCATTCCAAAAGAATAAAAATGACATATTGTTTTAATCTTTTAATTCATTTTATTATATGTACAATTATGTATTAATTTCCAACAGCAAATTTAAACATGAAAAGTAAACATAAAATAAATACATGTGTATAAAATATGTAAAATGTAAGGCGCCCTGGACCATGTCATGGAAGTAAACTGTCTCTCTGCCTTGTCTCAATACAGGCCAGATTAAGGCTCAAAAATGTTTTTGTCCATGACATAGTCAAGGCCTGCTAACATTTCTGTAATTTGATGATCATACCAAAGACCAACCATTAGAGTCGTTATTTGTCATATAAACTGATAGCAAGAATTCAAATAGCAAATTGTCCAGTTTAACCTCTTTAACACAAATTTGTCACTGTAAAAACCCTGATAACACATGGTAATAACACTGTTTCCACTAGGACAAAATGACTATGTCACACAAATTCCTTGAGATTTACTGATTGCTCTGGACTCACTGAATTTGTGTTAAAGAGGTTTTACTGTTTATGATGAAATTAACTCTCCAGCTGAAATGAAATTAACACCCTAGTTATATTGAAACTAACATATCACTCTTATGACATTGCACTGTAGTAGATTGGATAAATATGTGAATGTTATAAAAAAATTACCCTACTTGAATTCTGTTTTGAGATACTGGAGCGGTAATTTGTCGCATAACCTGATAGGAAGAATTTAAATGTAGCAAAATGTACTGTACAGTTGAACCTCTAACACAAATTTGTCACCGTAAAAACCCACTTGACTCATGGTCGTAATACTGTTTCCACAGGGACAAAGTAACTATATAACACAAATTCCTTGACAAACCGATTGCTCTGGACTCACTGAGTTTGTCTCAATGAGGTTTTACTATTTATGATGAAATAAATTCTCCAATTGAATTGAAATTAACATATCACTCTTAAGACATTGCACTGTAGTAAATGAATAAATATTTGAATGGTATAGAAAAAAAATTATCCCACTTGAATTATGTTTTGTGACACTGGTAAATGATTAAAAAAAACTTCCAAGTATGGTTCTCTACGTGCTATTGCGCTCAATGTTCCGTTGTGATTGAGAGTACAAAACCTTCTATCATTATCTTAGATTACAATGGTTGACATTTGGAGACTCAATAATACAATCTCTGCTTAACAAAATTACATACAAATTACAAGACTTTTAAACCCTTAACTTTTGTTGAACTCTACAAGCCATTTATACTTGTACAGTGTGCCAAAAATGAAATAGAAAATAGAGGTGCCAGTAACTTCTAAAATAACATTTTTAAATTCTTGTTGCAAATACAAAATGAATGTTTTACTTGCAGGTAAAAATGGTGCAGGTAATTGTATATCCAAGAAATAAGACATCAGATATAAAAAGTTTCAACCACAAACCACAATGGAATTCCCTTTTTAACTAAAGAACAAAATAATGATTTGAAGAATTACTACTCATTGTTTGTTTGTTTGGGGGTGGTTCTGTTAATTTTGTCTTTATTTTATCACAATTTTTGACACACTGTATGCCAATCATATTATTTACAATGACACAGAGAAGTGGAAATAACCTTGTGTGAGCCTGAATTACAATAAATTGCAATTGCAAATAAATTAATATAGTTGAACCCCGGTATAACAAAGCTCCATAGGACAGCAAAATAATTTTGTTATATCCAAATTTTGTTATATCAGGTTTTCAATACAATAAATTACAAAGAAAACTCACAACTTGGACATATGAAAACACTTCAAGGCTATTTTTACACATTGACCCAGAAATAACCACAAATATTCAGTTATGAAATTTCTGTCAGATTTAATTAAATTATAAAATATTACAGAATATTTATCACGAGAACAAAAGATATTTGACATTTTAATAATTTTTAAATAATTTCTTAACTACTTCGGTCGTATACCAACTACGAGACTATGAAACAACCAATGTTAACAGTACACCCCACTGTCAATAGGTCTCCCTGTGAGGTCTGCCACTGCTACAGCAGGTGGCAGCAGTTCAAACCATGGGAAACAAATTTAAAGCAATGTTTCCAAAAGTTCTCTCAGGTTTAGGGAAGCTACAAGGTAGCTACAAGATAGAGCTACCAGAAGGGGCAATGCCATATGCCTAATCAGCATTACCCCTTATGGACAAAGTTAAGTCAGAGCTCCAGAGAATGGAGGACATCAGAAAAATCCAAGAGCCGACCGAATGGTGCGGGTATGGTGGTCTTCCCGAAGCGCAATGAGAACATCTAGATCTGTGTAGATCTAACAAGGCTCAACGAGAGTGTGCATCATGAGAGGCACATACTTCCATCTGTGGATGACATTCTTGCAAAATCAGATGGAGCAGTTGTGTTTTCAAAATTGGATGCCGCATCAGGATTTTAGCAAATACCCTTGAACGAAGACTGAGCCCTTAACGACATTCATCACTCCTTATGGGAGATATTGCTTTAGAAGACTGCCGTTCGGAATCTCAGCAGCACCCGAGCACTTTCAGTTAAGAATTTTACAGATTGTTGCAGGCACACCAGGAACACTGTGCCATGCTGATGACATCTTGGGATTTGGCAAGGACTAAGCTGAGCATGACGATAGACTGTGTGAAGTCCTCAGGAAGTTTGAGAGTGTGGGTCTGATGCTGAATGAAAAATGCGAGTTTGGGGTGAAAGCAGTGACGTTTCAGTGCTCATGGGATAGAAGCTGATCCAGGTATAATCAACGCGATCATGAACATGCCCGAACAGCAGAACATCGAAGGTGTGAGCCGCTTTATGGGGATGGTGAATTATGTTGGTAAGTTTTCACCATACCTGCAGATTCTCACAAAACCCCTAAGAGACCTGCCGAAGAATGACTCCATATGGACATGAGACATTCCACAAAAGACTGCTTTTGAGGCAGTAAAGAAAGAGCCGAGTTCAACACAGCTCAAAGAGAGAAACTCTTGTCTCAGCCGATGCATCCTCTTACGGACTGGGAGGATTGCCAGTGCAGAGACAGTCAGACGGAGAATTCGGACTAGTGGTGTACATGTCCAGAAGCCAAACACCCACTGAAGCTCAATACGCACAAATTGAGAAAGAGCCCCTTGCAGTGACCTGAGCATGTGAGCGACTGAGAGCCTACCACCTGGAATTAAACTTCACTGTTCATACAGACCACAAGCCTCTCATCTCATTGCTATGCACCCGTCCACTGGATGACTTACCTCCGCGCATTCTCAGATTCAGGACTGAGGATGATGAGATTCAAGTACAGGATCATTCATGTGCCAGGAAAACAGTTGGTAGCTGCTGACACGCTGTCAAGAGCACCACTTGGACCTGAAAGCAGCACAGAGTGATAGCCTGGAAAAGGAATGCAAAGTCTACATTGACTACATCATGGAGAACATAACTGCAACAAAAACAAAACTGCAACAAATCAAAGACTTGCAGAACAGAGACGGAACCATGAGACAACTCAGAGCATATACAGACAGAGGGTGGCCTGTGCACAGAAAAGCTGTTTCAGAGCTTCTCCAACAATATTGGCCACACAGAGCAGACATACAAGTGGCTGACGGGATCCTCCTGAAGGGAGAGCGAATCCAATTCACCATGGCCATCAGGGGATTACAAAGTACTTTGCCAGAGCACAACAATCCATGTGGTGGCCAGGGTTATTCAAAGACATCGGAGAGCTGGCAGAAAGAGGTGCCGTATACTGCCAGTACTCTGCTTACCGCCCAGAACTACTTCTCACATCCCCTTTACCTGCAAGACCATGGCAGAGGTTAGCTGCAGATATCTCTCTGTGGGGGAAAGAACACTACCTGGTAGTGACTGACTATTTCAAGGTAAATTGAAGTAGCCAACCTGCCAGTCCTCACAACAGCAACCACAGTTGTGAGACTGAAAGTCATCTTTGCCAGATTCAGCATTCCTGAGGTATTAGTGACAGACAATGGGCTGCAGTTTGCCTCATCTGAGTTTGCAGCATTTGCCCAAGAGTTTGATTTTGAACATGTCACTAGTAGCCCCAGGTATCCTCAAAGCAACAAGGAAGCAGGGAGAGCGGTCAGAACAGTGAAACAGATACTGAGCAACAATGACGATCATCAGAAAGTTCTCTATAGCCTACAGAACAACCCCATTAGCTCACGGAGTCTCGCCTGCCGAACTTTTGATGGGAAGAAAATTGAAATCTACAGTTCCAGTCCCGCCACAAACTCTCAAGCCGGAGTGGCCAGACCCCCAAGCTTTCCAAAGAAAAGGTGCAAGATTGAAAGAGAATCAAAAGAAAGCATATGGAGCAAGACACAGAGTGAAAGAGTTGTCGATAGTGGAACCAGGCCAGAGAGTATGGATCGGGAACAGTCCTAGCACCATCATCAACTCCATACAACATGGAGACAGACCTTGGAAGGCTGAGAAGAAACCGGGCTCAACTAGCTGTTTTTCCAGAGCCTGATCAGCACGACCCATATATGACTATGACCAGATCCAGGAGTGTCTCCCATCTACCAGAAAGACTGGAATGGTAGCACACACACACGCACACGCACACAATATATATAGTTTAACTCATTTAAACTGGGACAGTATGTGCGCATTTTAACCATTAAAACCAGGGACGCTGCTTTGCATTTCTACCCTTCAGACCGGGAAAGCGGATACATTATTTTGTTGTTTTCATTACTTTTCCGACCATTTCCGGGCTCATAGCTGTTCTTTTACTGGCACTTTATACTAGGCAACCATGCCATAGTAACACTTCAAGACACTTTATTTTTTACATTTTTACGGTTATTTTTATTTTATTTGAACGGACACTTTATCATGCCTGCCACCCAGTAGCGGAGCTACAGGGGGGGCAAAGACACGTCCCCCTTAGTCCTGGCTAGATCTCAATCATTTTCCTTTATTGACATCTTTTCCAATTATCGTAATTGGCAACTTCAGCTGCCAAGGTGCGGCAGCCAGCCACTATAACTAGACAAGCTCAAGCTGCAGGTTACCACCGCACCGGGCCTGGTTCTAACACTAACGGCAGCTAGCCACTACAACGGGAGCAATTAGGCTAGTGTACACAGGGCGCTTCTAGGCTAGCTATATTGACTAGGTATTTGTAAGCAAATGACTTGTTATCGCCTCGGCACAATGCTTAAACCACGCCAGTGTAACTAACGAGGAGCGACCCCTAATTCCCACAATGACTAAAACACTTTTAATTGAGGAATTAAAAGCTGTAGTCAGAGAGGTAGCCATGATTTAATCGCCCGAAATGACAATTAGCTTCAATGCTATTTCCAGTTGCCAAGTACTAAGGGCTATCAGGAATAGGCATGCCCATGTTGCACAGGTGGTGCGTTTGCAATACAGAGCCTAATTTGCATAATTTTGCATATCGCACCAAGCCGAAATAGTAAAACTTACAAAAATGCTCACTGTCACGTCAAAAATTATCAGAAAAGCTTCAAATTTTGTCACAATCATGGTGATATGATTCTACAACAGGACATTAATGGTTTTTAAACATTAAATCAGTTTTGGTAGACATTTCTTACATTAAGTTTCAAAACTGCACTCGAAAACACTTCCGTTTGGCAGTACCAGTGGTCATTGATGGTCTTTTTTCAGTTTTTTAGAGAAGACCAAGACTACTCAATTTGCATTTAAAAACTCCTCAAAATGTGTAGCTTTCATATGAGGGGTCAATTTTGACTGTACCTTGAACAGTAAGGTCACAATTGCTGTTTGCGCAAAATTTACGTGTTTTTCTCACCGAGCCCCACGAAAATGCCTAAAATCATTAAAATCACAAAAGTGGCAACTGCCACATCAATAATGGCCAAAAGTACTTCATATTTTACCTGAAGCACGCTCGTATAATTCTTCAACAGCATGCTGATAGTGTTGGAACAAAAATGCAAATTGAGTAGATAATTATTATGTTAATTCTGAAAAAACGCACCCAAAATACTAATGCTAATAAGGAGCCACAGGATGCAATTCTTGCCAATAGTGTTCCCAGTAAAAAATGGAAATAGCATAACAATAACTTTTTGATTCAAGTTTTAATGTTCCTTTTTACTTACAATTCCCATGGCTACTGTACTGGCTATTGTATTATCGTATTATTCTGTTGCATTGTAACAGTATAATATAAATTGCTCATACACGAAGAACACCCTTTCAAGTGCAAAAAAATAAAATCTATGTGGATTATATCATAAAGTAACATGCTTTCTGTTGAAATGTTTTTTTTTTTTTTTTGCTTTAACAGGCAATTCTGTTGCTTACTGCTCTGCATCAACGTGTTATACTACTGTTTTTAAGAGGACAATCCAGCCTACTCATAAAGAACCCTCTTTCAAGAGTGATTGATTAAATTGTATAATCAAAACAAAATAAAAAGTGTTACAATGTTGTTTGTGATTCCTGGCACTATCCCTATGCAATTTGCAAATTACTCAATTTGCATTTAAAAACTGTTCAAGATGTGTAGCTTTCATATGAGGGGTCAACTTTGACTGTTCCTTAATAGTAAGGTTACAGTTGTTGTTTGTGCAAAATCTACAGGTTTTTCTCTCCGAGCTCCGTGAAATGCCTTAAATCGCAAAAACAGTTATGGACACATAAAAAATAGTCAGAAATCCGTCAGATTTGGTCACTATCATGCATATATATATATATATATATATATATATATATATATATATATCATATAATTCCACAACAGGACATTCATGACTTTTGAACATTAAATCAGTTTTAGTGGACATTTATTACAAAACCCAAAACCAGTGAAGTTGGCACGTTGTGTAAATCATAAATAAAAACAGAATACAATGATTTGCAAGTCATTTTCAACCTATATTCAATTGAATACACTGCAAAGACTTAATGTTGGAACAGGTAAAATTTGTAATTTTTTGCAAATATTAGCTCATTTGGAATTTCAAGCCTGCAACATGTTTCAAAAAAGCTGGCACAAGTGGCAAAAAAGACTGAGAGAGTTGAGGAATGCTCATCAAACACTTATTTGGAACATCCCACAGGTGAACGGGCTAATTGGGAACAGGTTGGTGCCATGATTGGGTATAAAAGCAGCTTCCCTGAAATGCTCAGTCATTCACAAACAAGGATGGGGCGAGGGTCACCACTAAGTGAACAAATGCGTGAGCTGATTGTCGAACAGTTTAAAAACAACATTCCTCAACAAGTTATTGCAAGAAATTTAGGGATTTCATCATCTACGGTCCGTAATATCGTCAAAAGGTTCAGAGAATCGGGAGAAATCACTGCACGTAAGCGACTAGGCCAAAAACCAACATTGAATGCCTGTGACCTTCGATCCCTCAGTCGGTTCTGCATCAAAACCGACATCAGTTTGTAAAGGACATCACCACATGGGCTCAGGAACTCTTCAGAAAACCACTGTCAGTAACAACAGTTCGTCGCTACATCTGCAAGTGCACGTTAAAACTCTACAATGCAAAGCGAAAGCCATTTATCAACAGCACCCAGAAACGCCGCCGGCTTCGCTGGGCCCAAGCTCATCTAAGATGGACTGATGCAAAATGGAAAAGTGTTCTGTGGTCTGACGAGTCCACATTTCAAATTGTTTTTGGAAACTGTGGAAGTCGTGTCCTTCGTACCAAAGAGGAAAAAAACCATCCGTACTGTTATAGGCGCAAAGTTCGAAAGACAGCATCTGTGATGGTATGGGGGTGTATTAGTGCCCAAGGCATGGACAACTTGCACATATGTGAAGGCACCATTAATGCTGAAAGGTACATACAGGTTTTGGAGCAACATATGTTGCCATCCAAGCAGCGTCTTTTTCATGGACGCCCCTGCTTATTTCAGCAAGACAATGCCAAGCCACATTCTGCATGTGTTACAACAGCATGGCTCCGTAGTAAAAGAGTGCGGGTACTAGACTGGCCTGCCTGTAGTCCAGACCTGTCTCCCATTGAAAATGTGTGGCGCATTATGAAGCGTAAAATACGACAATGGAGACCCCGGACTGTTGAACAACTTAAGCTGTACATCAAGCAAGAATGGGAAAGAGTTCCACCTGAAAAGCTTCAAAAATTGGTCTCCTTAGTTCCCAAACGTTTACTGAGTGTCGTTAAAAGGAAAGGCCATGTAACACAGTGGTTAAAAGGCCCCTGTGCCAACTTTTTGTAACGTATTGCTGCCTTTAAATTCTAAGTTAATGATTATTTGCAAAAAAAAAAAAGTTTCTCAGTTTGAACATTAAACATCTTGTCTTTGCAGTGAATTCAATTGAATATAAGTTGAAAAGGATTTGCAAGTCATTGTATTCTGTTTTTATCTACGATTTACATAACGTGCCAACTTCACTGGTTTTGGGTTTTGGATATGAACATTCAAAACTGCACTCAAAAATGTTTCCGCATAGCGACACAGGTAGTCATTAATGGTCTTTTTCAATTTTACAGGTTGGAAAAGATTGTCCAATTTGCATTTAAAAAACTGATGATAATAATAATAATAATGCATCAATTTTATATAGCGCTTTTTTGGACACTCAAAGACGCTTTTACAATGATCAAGAGGCGTAGCTTTTATATCAGGGGTTAACATGACATCATGTGTCTCTTCAAGTATCATGTTGCTGTCGCATTCGATGGAAGACTTCACATATTTCTAGACATGGGCCTAGCAGGAAAGAATAATCGGCGGTATGTGAACACCAAGGCACTTGTGGAAGCCCATGGAAAGGATGTGTGCCGTGCTTTGTTGTCCTTTCATGCATCAGACTGGATTCCCAGCAGCCCTCAGCCGTAAGGGCAAAGCAAGACCATTTCACAGACTTGTAAAATCAATGTCTCATCTGAAAACTATGGCAGGTCTTGGTACTTCTGAAACAGTAGCTGATGAGGCAGTATCTGGTATTCACAAGTTTGTGTGTGAGATCTATGGGGTACCTGGCAACGATGTTAATGATGCTTGGGTTACCATCCAGCAAAAGATCATGGCACTTGGGCCCCAATCAGCTCCATTTAAGAACATTAAGAGTGCAGATCCGGCTAGGTTCACACCTTGCGCATCTGAGCTACAACAGAAAATCAAGAGAGCAAACTATGTGTCATACATATGGCGGACAGCCCACCTTCCAAATTCCATACCATGGGTCATAAGTGATCATGGCTAGAAAGTGGAAAATGGCAGGTGTCGGATTCTCTGGTTTCAAGGGCCACAAATGCCAGATACACTGTCAGCGGAAGCCATTGAAGATAGTCTGGAAGACAGTAGCGATGACAGTGATGACGAGGAGGGCGAGTGCGATCAGGAGATGAACTATTATGCCAGCTCAGATGACGATGAGTAATGACTTGTTTCAGAAATGTTGTATTAAATCAGATACAGCATCCCTCTTCTTGCTTCTGTATCACATAACATAAACACAATGTTATGCCCTGCTTGCCAGATTCATAGGGATAGTGCCATGAATGACATTTTGTTTTGATTATATAATTTAATTAATCACTCTTGAAAGAGGGTTCTTTATGAGCAGGTTGGATCGTCCACTTAAAAACAGTAGTATAATATGTTGATGCAGAGCAGTAAGCAACGGAATTGCCTGTTAAAGCAAGTTAAAGTTACTTTATGATATAATCAAGATATATGATATCTTATGATATATCAAGACTTGAAAGGGTGTTCTTCATGTATGAGCAATTTATATTATACTGTTACAATACAACAGAATAATACGATAATACAATAGCCAGTACAGTAGCCATGGGAATTGTAAGAAAAAAGGAAAATTAAAACTTGAATCAAAAAGTTGTTATACTATTTCCATTTTTACTGGGAACACTATTGGCAAGAATTGCATCCTGTGGCTCCTTATTAGCGTTAGTATTTTGGGTGCGTTTTTTCAGAATTAACATAATAAATATCTACTCAATTTGCATTTTTGTTCCAACACTATCAGCATGCTGTTGAAGAATCATACCAGCGTGCTTCAGGTAAAATATGAAGTACTTTCGGCCATTTTTGATGTGGCAGTTGCCACTTTTGTGATTTTAATGATTTTAGGCATTTTCGTGGGGCTTGGTGAGAAAAACATGTACATTTTGCGCAAACAGCAATTGGGACCTTACTGTTAAAGGCACAGTCAAAATTGACCCCTCATATGAAAGCTTCACATCTTGAGGAGTTTTTAAATGCAAATTGAGTAGTCTTGATCTTCTTTAAAAAATTGAAAAAAGACTATCAATGACCACTGGTACTGCCAAACAGAAGCGTTTTCGAGTGCAGCTTTGAAACGTAATGTGAGAAATGTCTACCAAAACTGATTTGATGTTCAAACACTATTAATGTCCTGTTGAGGAATTATATCAGCATGATTGTGACAAAATCTGAAGGCTTTCTGATCATTTTTGACGTGACAGTGAGCATTTTTGTAAGTTTATGAATTTTCGCTGGGCGCGATATGCAAAATTATGCAAATTAGGCTCTATTGAGCAAACGCACCACCTATGCAACATGGGCATGCCCATTCCTGATAGCCCTTAGTATTAGGTAACTGGAAATAGCATTGAAGCTAATGGTCATTTCGGGCGATTAAATCATGGCTACCTCTCTGACTACTGCGTTGAACATGATAACAATTGAAATGGCAACATTAACAAAGCAGCATTCCATCATAAGTAACTTGTTTTGTCACAAAGCTGACAGTGACAAAAGTGGTCTAGTTTGCAGTTATTGCAAGAAATCTGGTCATGTCACAACTAACTGTTGGTTCCTTAAAGCTAAGAAAGAAAAAGAAAAGGATACCAAACCAAATGCCTTTGTGAAAACAAGGTTAGAAGCCCCTGTAGTAGATTACCGATCTGCTAAATTGCCTGCTTCTTGTGGGGCTAAAAAGCCTGATACTGCTGACTTTGTGAGGGAGGAATTGCTTCCATTTGTGTCAGAGGAATTTGTGGCTCTGAATGAGCATACTACTCCTGTCCCCATATATATCCTAAGGGATACCGGAGCTTCTCAGTCACTTTTGTTGATGGACTCCTTGGAGTTACGTGATGAGACCGCTTCAGGGGATTTCATACTTGTACAGGGTATTGAAGGGAGGACTGTATCTGTACCCCTGCGCTCTATATTCTTGAAGTCAGATTTAGTTACAGGACAGGTAAAGGTAGGACTTATGTCAAGTCTACCTGTAAAGGGTGTTTCTCTGTTGCTAGGCAATGACCTGGCTGGGGGCAAAGTAGTTCCCCCTGTACATCTTACTTCACAGCCGAGCACTGAAGATGGAGATGAGGACCCATCTCTGTATCCTTCTTGCGCAGTGACTCGTGCTATGGCCGAGAAGGCTAAAGAAGATGATGTTGTGGTGCCGTCCAGCACATTGAATAGTCAGGACTCAGGTGGTTCGCCTCATGACTTTGATTGGCCTACCATGGTTTCTCCGTTTGAGAACTTATCAGACACTTTTATCAGTTCATTGTTCAGCCAGCCAGATGGGTTTGGTGATTCTGATGTGTCTGGAGACTTGTCTCTGTACAGAAAGCGGTTGATTGAGGAGCAAACTAATGATCCTGAAATTTGTGCACTAAGGAGGAGAGCCCCTCCTGATAAAGAAAGAGACGCAGTTCCAGTTGGGTATTATCTCAAGGATGGTGTGTTGATGCGGAAGTGGCGCCCTCCTGATATCCCTGCCAATGCAGATTGGGCAGTGGTCAAGCAAATTGTTGTTCCGAAGGTCTACAGGAATGAGATCTTAACAATGGCTCATAGTTTACCTTTAGGAGGTCATCTTGGTGTTAACAAGACTGTTGATAAGATCAGCCAGCCAGATGGGTTTGGTGATTCTGATGTGTCTGGAGACTTGTCTCTGTACAGAAAGCGGTTGATTGAGGAGCAAACTAATGATCCTGAAATTTGTGCACTAAGGAGGAGAGCCCCTCCTGATAAAGAAAGAGACGCAGTTCCAGTTGGGTATTATCTCAAGGATGGTGTGTTGATGCGGAAGTGGCGCCCTCCTGATATCCCTGCCAATGCAGATTGGGCAGTGGTCAAGCAAATTGTTGTTCCGAAGGTCTACAGGAATGAGATCTTAACAATGGCTCATAGTTTACCTTTAGGAGGTCATCTTGGTGTTAACAAGACTGTTGATAAGATCATGAAACACTTCTTTTGGCCTGGGCTTCGGAAAGACGTTTCCAACTTTTGCAAAACCTGTCACACTTGTCAGGTAGTTGGAAAACACCAGTTAGACCCACCTGTAGCTCCATTGCAGCCTATCCCAGCATTTGGGGAGCCATTCTCTAAGGTCATTGTTGATTGTGTTGGTCCATTACCCAAGACTAGATCTGGAAATCAGTACTTGTTGGCAATCATGTGTGCATCTACCAGATTCCATGAAGCCATACCTCTACGTAACATCAAGGCAACTGGAATCTCGAAGGCTTTGATAAAGTTCTTCACGTTGTTTAGCCTTCCCAGGGAAATTCAGTCAGACCAAGGTAGCAATTTCACTTCAGGATTGTTTCAGCAGGTTGTGTATGAACTAGGTGCAAAGCAGATTCTTTCTAGTGCCTATCATCCAGAAAGTCAGGGTGCCTTAGAGCGGTTTCATTCCACTCTCAAGACAATGATGAGGACTTATTGTTATGACCATGAGAAAGACAGGGATGAAGGTGTTCATTTGCTGTTGTTTGCAGCTAGAGAAGCAGTGCAGGAGTCAACTGGATTCAGTCCATTTGAGCTAGTGTTTGGTCATGAAGTGAGTGGACTTTTGCTATTATTGAGTGAACAATGGCAAGAGGAAGAGCCGCACATCAGTCTGTTAGACTATGTTAGCAAGTTCAAGGAAAGATTGCATGCAGCTTGTGACCTAGCCAAAGAGAACTTGAAATCAAGTCAGGGAAAAATGAAAACTTGGTATGATCATAAGGCTAGAAGCCGTGAGTTTAAACCAGGAGACAAGGTCCTTGTGTTGTTTCCCTTGCAGTCCAATTCATTGCAGGCTAGATTTCATGGTCCTTATGAAATTCTGACAAAACTCAATGATCTCAATTACATTGTGAAGACTCCAGATAGGAGAAAACCAAAACAATTGTGTCACATTAACATGCTGAAGCCTTATCATGACAGAAATGCTAGGGTTGCAGCTGTCACTTCAGATTCTCCTATGGCCGAGATTTGTGAAGATGAGGGGGAGTTTCAAGATGATGAACCTAGAATTAAAGCTGAAGTTTTTTCATGTAAATTGTCAAATTCTGAAGTGTTGCAAAATCTTGATGTAAAACTCCAGCGCTTAGAACACTCACAGAGAGATCAGTTTGAGAGGTTGATCAAGAAATATGAGGATCTGTTTCCTGATGTTCCAAAGAGAGTTTCTATTGCCACTCATGATGTAGATGTTGGTGATGCCAAACCAATAAAACAGCATCCGTACCGGATGAATCCTGAAAAGAGAAAGATTGCTGAGAAAGAGGTTGAGTACATGTTAGAACATGATATTATCAGACCCTCCCACTCAGATTGGAGTTCACCCTGTGTGCTAGTCCCAAAACCTGATGGAAGTACTAGATTCTGTACAGATTATCGCAAAGTCAATGCTGTAACTAGAACTGATGTGTTTCCAATACGTAGGATTGATGATTGTATTGATAGAGTAGGGCAAGCAAAGTTTCTGACCAAGATTGATTTATTGAAGGGTTATTGGTGTGTGCCTTTAACTGAGAGGGCCAAGAGCATCTCTGCTTTTGCCACACCATCTGGGTTGTACCAGTATGAAGTCCTACCCTTTGGGATGAAAAATGCCCCAGCCACATTCCAAAGGATGATACAGTCTACAATCGCCGGATTGCCACACACGGGTGCATACATCGATGACCTGATCACATGGAGTGACTACTGGGAAGAACATCTAAAAGATGTAGAGAGGTTGTTCCAGCGCCTGACCCAGGCCAACCTGACTGTTAACCTGAACAAGAGTGACTTTAGTTGTGCTACTGTCACCTATCTTGGCTACGTCATAGGCCAGGGTAAGGTGGCACCCATAAATGCTTAAGTCCAAGCCATCATGGACTTTCCAGCTCCTGTCAACCAAAAAGCTTTGCGCCGCTTCCTTGGAATGATCGGGTACTACCGCAAGTTCTGCAAGAACTTTGCTGAGATTGCTCTCAGTCTCACTAACCAACTGAAGAAAGGCGTAAAGTTCACTTGGGATGATGCATGCCAGAGAGCCTTCGATCGCCTGAAGTCTCTGCTGTGTCACTTTCCCGTGCTCAAATCTCCTGACTTCAACAAACCGTTCTCCATCGCGGTCGATGCTAGCGACCAAGCTTGTGGATCTGTGCTCCTACAGAGAAGTGACTCTGATGACATTGAGCATCCCGTGGCATACTTCTCCAGGAAGTTCAATCGCCACCAAAGGAACTATTCCACAATAGAGAAGGAGCTGTTGGCTCTGGTTCTATCTTTACAACACTTTGATGTTTATGTTGCTACAGGGCAAAAGCCAATGGTTGTGTACACAGACCACAATCCGTTAATGTTTTTGAGTAAGATGAAAAACAAGAATCGTAGATTGTTGAATTGGAGTTTGATTTTACAGGAGTTTGACTTGGAAATTAAGCATGTGAAGGGTACAGACAATGTATTTGCTGATTGCTTATCCCGTGTTTGAATATGTGTATATATATATATCACGTGTTTATTTGAATATTGTATGATATGTATATTTAGACAAGTGTCCACTTAACCATTTTGTATTGAAAAAAAAAAATTTGCCTTTATGAGTCAAAATTTTTCCCTTTTGGAATGGAGGTGTAATGTGAATATAGGCCACTAGATGGCAGTATTTACCTTTTTTTTATTCAGCTCAGACAGGAGCTATGTTTTGACATGTTTCAGACATGTCTGGGGCAAGTCCCCGAAAATAAAAAAAAAAAAAGGTCTGAATGTGGGTGGGGTCTGCAAAAGAGTATATAAGGAGTAGAATTGAGACAGTAAAGTAGTAGGAGAAATTGCAAGAAGAAGGATACGTGTGACCAGACCTGTCATTCTGTTCAAGACCTGTGAAGTTTCTTTTGTGGATTTTTGCCTGCGTTTGAGCATTTTCCTCACCCAGGACATGACCAAGCCACCCCACCAAAACAAGGGACTGTAAATATTTCTGTTTTTTTGTATATATTCAATCTTGGTTAGTAGGTCAGTAGATTAGTTAGTTGTCTTTTGTTCATTAAATGGATTTAAGTTTTAAATTGTGTCTGTCATCCCTTGCTGTTGCTGTTGCTGTTATGTTGTAAATGTAATAACAAATTGGGGCCATAACAGTGGATAAAAAAATACGTTTTGTGAAGCAAAGAATCCAACATAGTTTTGATTCTCTCACATTCTACAGTCAATTACCGTCATCACACACAAAATATGTGTAGTTCTCACCCATGGATTAACGCGTATATTCCTCCATTGACAAATTCAGCGCTGCCTTCTATCCACCCAAGTACTGGTTTCGATAGCCAGTCACTCAATTATATACTCAGATTCATCTGCTTAACTCCACAGTTATAGTTCACGCCCTCGTGAAGCTTCCCCGGTAACGATGTATTGATAGACTCGTTTAACTCCTGAGTGTTTAAACTTTCCTCAATAATTGAAATACATTGATCGGACAATAAGAACAGGATACAAAGCTAAGCGTAAAAGTAAGGTCGGTTGTGTTCTTCGAATGTTGGCCACGGTTGCGCAGCTGAAAATGATGCGATATCAAAGAAACAGACACTCGAAACCGGCCTGAAGTGTTCAGTTTCATTTACGACTCGAGATATATGTTGTATGGACGCGGTCAATGGGAATTATTCCGAATGAAACAGCACTGGAGGATTCCTTCTACCCGATACATCTGTCTCTGGAGGTGGGCATCAATGCAGAAAGCAGGTTATACTTCTACTCTGTTTGCATTTTGTTCAATATGGCTTTTTGCTGTAGAATTTATACCGCGTTCAAAGACTTCGAATGCCGAGGTTTTCGTTTCTCCAAATGTATTTAGTCCACGCACGTCGGTAGATCCCTCGGTCCGTTCATTACACCATTCTGTTGAATATGGAGGCATAGCTATGTCGTTTGATTTTTCCTGAAAGTGAAATTTCTGTTCTGTGAAAATAAGGTATATTTCAGAATTCAGATATTCCTGAGTTAGTGAGTTTTTACCTTTATAAGGTGTAAGGTTATGAGCTCGGATGTGAGAGCGGTTAGCTTTTCATTGCAGCAGAATGTTACAGCTGTTTAATCAGCACTTTATTTAATGCTTGGGGGACTTCGAACCAAAATGGACAATATTGTTAACTTTATTATGGAGAAAAGGCATGTTTTGTGTTTGGAGAGGTTACTGGTGACCAATGATGTTCAACTGCACTGATATTGATAAATTCATGCTAAACTCAACCAGAAAACCATTTGTTGATGCTGAATTTCATGCCCCAAAAGTTAATTTGTGTTGAATATATGATTAATATATGATTTGACAGTGAACCATTTTGATGGATCTCAGACTTTGGGGAGACACCTGGGTAGCTGTCTAATTTGGCTCATAGCAAGAGGGTAATCTAGAATGTACTGTTCAAGATGAATTGTACTTGTGGTCAAGAAGTTTATGATCCCAGAAATGTATAGATTTAAGCCCTAGCAGTTTTTCATTTGTCAGTATAATTTTTTTTGCTATTTCAATGGTGAATTCTCATGAAGATTTTTTATGTTTGCAGCCCCATTTCTCCACCAAAATCATAAAAATGAACTGAAATACGATGGGAGTCTAAATGCTTCAAGTGTCTAGACTCAATTGAGCCAAAGTTTTTCTGTCTGTGAAGCAGCAATCTTGAAAAATAAAGCCTTCAATCAGGTAACACCTAAAAAGCCAGATTTGGCTTCTGCGCAAAGGGGTTAAACAATTTAAATGATCATGAAACACATGCATTGTTTCCAATCACTGAGTAAAGAGAAGCACAAGATATCCGGAGTCATAATGGCTTTCCATAGTGAGGTCCACCTTCATGCAAGTGAAACTGAAACTTAAATGCACAAGGATTTTAATTCCGCATGAGAATCTCATTAATAAGCGTTCATTGAATAATAGTGGACTACGGTGAATAAGCCTAAAAAATGCATGAGAACTACACCGAATGCGTGAGACTTGGCATCTCTGTCATACAGATCAAAGACAATGCTCGAGACAATGACACCCACCACCAATTGGACTGGAGTGTGAATTACATTCTGTCAAAATGACGGACGGACTCATGATTTAAAAAAATCCGTTAATGACAGAAAATATTTTGTTAACGCGACCTCCGGAGTCTCGTCCATTTATCTACAAAGCCGCGTCAGCAAGCACGCATACTCATTGGAGGAACTGCATATTTTACGGTCAGAATGTTCACGCTGGCGGAAAGCTTGCTGTTTGCAATTCCAATCATCCCAGCAAAACGCAAGCTTGGAATAACGTTCACACCCTCTATGGAACAAGTATAACTTCAGGCCACAGTCATAGCTGTTCGCACTTTAAATGAGCGAAAATGCAAGGCATTCCGTTTCATTGAATGTGGTAAGGATTCTAAAACTGATCGCCTAGTTAAGAAAAATGCCAGCACACTGCAGTATCGACTACTCTTGTTACCCAATGTGACAAACTAGCTCTGTGATCACTGTGGTAAACTAAAAATAAGAAATAGCTGGCTAGTTAGCTCGCGGGCTAAAAGTATGATAGAGCAATGCCATACAAAGACAACTTTACTCACTTTTCAATAGAATTATTGTGCTGCTCCTCAAAAGTATCAACGCTGTCAGCCCTCCTGTTTGTTCCATTCAGAATAACTGCTATATTCCATCTCAGGATCACATTTCCATCTCGCAAATAAGCTCAGCTCTCCAGGCTCAGTTCTGGAGGTTTTTTGTTCCTGTGCAATCAGGTCAGTCTAGGCTGCATACAGTGTATTGAATACAACGTAACCCTATTACGCAAGTATTTTAATGTTTTTTAAGGTCCAATCAATGTCTTTCACTTAGTGAGGAAAGCTTATACTGTCTGCAATTGGATAAAAATCGTGTCAACCAACTGGTAATTACCAGGAGAATTTCATGTGGGTGTGAACTACAGCTGGGCTTTCACGCAGATACCATTGAATCACCATTAAGTGATTGGATTTCCGTGAGAGTTTGTATGAGGCTCTAAAAGACTCAGGCTTAGCTGAGGAATTTAATTCAGGCAACTCCTGAAAAACAGGGATAGGAGTGAACTCGTCAATATTCCAGACTGTGTTCCAGCTCCGCTAGCTCGTGAATATTTAATAACTGATCTGGGGGTGCCATCTTGTGATAGAGTTGTGCAACTACTTCCATAAAAAGAGTCGCTCCATGTCCGCAGGCGTTTACATCTGCAGAAAGGTGTTGACTTTTTGGCTCTTCTCTGAACTTTTTCTAGAGCCTCTATATTGTTTGTGAAATATGGTCCACAGAACTGTACACAATTCTCTAGATGTAGTCTGACGAATGTGTTGTAAAAGAGAAGCATAACCTCCTTGAATTTAGTCTGTAAATGTATGGGAAGTGAGGAGACCAATTGCTGATGTTTTTGTCATGGTTTGGAGGCTTTGAGAGCTTTGCTTGTTGCTCTCGTCCTGGACGATATCGTTTTGCTCTCAATCGGATTTCTGGGCCTGCTGGCATTAATTGGGGGCGTCGCCCGGATTCTATTTTAGCCCTAGTTCCGCCTCACATCCCTTGCTAGAGTGTCAGTGTTATGTTTGCACTTTAGCTGGTAAGGTCTCTGGTAAGAGAGTTGTTGACGGTTTAGCTGCATATTTGAGGAGAAGTTCTAATTAGCAAGGGACTCTTTCTGTTTTTTTCCCCTTTCTTTTCAAGCTGTCGAGCTCGCCTTGCTTCCTTGCCTTGGATGACATCTAGGTCCGTTGGAAGCGCGAGTCTCGCTCTCTTATTTTATTTGTGTCTCTCTCTCATCTGCGGTTCCCCCTTTTATTCTGGCCACTGCGTTTGGCTTCTCAAACAGCCATCACAGTTTTGGGAGAGGAATGTGATCCCACTCTTGTCATTGATTCTTGAATCTAGCCGCTCAACAGTCCTGGGTCTTCTTTGTTGGATTTTTCATGTAATGATGCACCAAATATTTTCTATTAGCGAACGGTCTGGACTGCAGGTAGGCAAGTTCAGCACTCTGCAAAGCCTTGCTCTTGTGATGGATGCAGTCTGTGGTTTGGCATTGTTGCACAGAAATATGCAAGGCCTTCCTGGAAAGATACGTTGTCTAGATGGGAGCATATGTTGTTGTAAAACCTCTATATACAAAACCCAAAACCAGTGAAGTTGGCACATTATGTAAATCGTAGATAAAAACAGAATTTTCAACTTATATTCAATTGAATACACTGCAAAGACAAGATGTTAAATGTTCAAACTTAGAAACTTTTTTTTTTTTTGCAAATAATCATTAACTTAGAATTTAAAGGCAGCAACACATTGCAAAAAAGTTGGCACAGGGGCCTTTTTACCACTGTGTTACATCGCCTTTCCTTTTAATGACACTCAGTAAACATTTGGGAACTGAGGAGACTAATTTTTGAAGCTTTTCAGGTGGAACTCTTTCCCATTCTTACTTGATGTACAGCTTAAGTTGTTCAACAGTCGGGGGCCTCCGTTGTCGTATTTTACGCTTCATAATGCGCCACACATTTTCAATGGGAGACAGGTCTGGACTACAGGCAGGCCAGTCTAGTACCCGCACTCTTTTACTACAGAGCCATGCTGTTGTAACACGTGCAGAATGTGGCTTGGCATTGTCTTGCTGAAATAAGCAGGGGCATCCATGAAAAAGACGTTGCTTGGATGGCAACATATGTTGCTCCAAAACCTGTATGTACCTTTCAGCATTAATGGTGCCTTCACATATGTGTAAGTTGCCCATGCCTTGGGCACTGATACACCCCCATACCATCACAGATGCTGGCTTTTGAACTTTGCGCCTATAACAGTCCGGATGGTTCTTTTCCTCTTTGGTCCAGAGGACACAATGTCCACAGTTTCCAAAAACAATTTGAAATGTGGACTCGTCAGACCACAGAGCACTTTTCCACTTTGCATCAGTCCATCTTAGATGAGCTTGGGCCCAGCGAAGCCGGTGGCGTTTCTGGGTGCTGATGATAAATGGCTTTCGCTTTGCATTGTAGAGTTTTAACTTGCACTTGCAGATGTAGCGACAAACTGTAGTTACTGACAGTGGTTTTCTGAAGTGTTCTTGAGCCCATGTCGTGATGTCCTTTACACACTGATGTCAGTTTTTGATGCAGTACTGCTTGAGGGATCGGGCATTCAATGTTGGTTTTTGGCCTTGTCGCTTACGTGCAGTGATTTCTCCAGATTCTCTGAACCTTTTGATGATATTACGGACCGTAGATGATGAAATCCCTAAATTTCTTGCAATAGCTCATTGAGGAATGTTGTTTTTAAACTGTTCGACAATCAGCTCACGCATTTGTTCATTAAGTGGTGACCCTCGCCCATCCTTGTTTGTGAATGACTGAGCATTTCAGGGAAGCTGCTTTTATACCCAATCATGACACCCACCTGTTCCCAATTAGCCCATTCACCTGTGGGATGTTCCAACTAAGTGTTTGATGAGCATTCCTCAACTCTCTCAGTCTTTTTTTGCCACTTGTGCCAGCTTTTTTGAAACATGTTGCAGGCATCAAATTCCAATGAGCTAATATTTGCAAAAAATTACAAAGTTTACCTGTTCGAACATTAAGTAACTTGTCTTTGCAGAGGAATTGAATTGAATATAGGTTGAAAAGGATTTGCAAAACATTGTTTTCTGTCTTTATTTACGATTTACACAACGTGCCAACTTCACTGGTTTTGGGTTTTGTACTTTTCAGCATTGATGATGCCTTTCCAGATGTGTAAGCTGCCCACACAATATATGCACTAATGCAGCCTGATACTGTCAGAGATGTAGCCTTTTGAACTGTGCGCTGATAACAAGGTGGATGGTCCCTCTCCTCTTAAGACCGCATGACACGGCATCCATAGTTTCCAAAGTGAATTTCAAATTTTGATTCTTATGATCACAGAATGGTTTACCATTCTGCCTCAGTCCATTTTAAATGAACTTTGGGCCAGAGAAGACGGCAGCGTTTCTGGATTGTGTTCAGATATGGCTTCTTCTTTGCATGATACAGCTTAAGCTTGCATTTGTAGATTGCACTGTGAGCTGTGTTCACTGATAATGATTTCTGGAAATGTTCCTGAGCCCGTGCAGTGCATTCCAGTGCAGAATCATGCCTGTTTTTAATGCAGTGCCGCCAGAGGGCTCGAAGATCATGAACATCCAATACTGATATTGGGACTTGTTCCTTGCCGCCAGGGCCTGCCACCTTATCTGTCTTTAGTTTATGCAACTTGTCTAATACTGCATTATCCGTTACCTCAATTTCTGGCAAATAATTTTGAGCATTGGAAATGCCCTCTGCCTAAAAAAAACAGCTCCCAGATAAAATTCAGAACAAAGTAACCATCTAAGGTATCAGCGATATACTGTTATCGAATGAAGTCGTGTGTTTCCCCTGCTTCACGTAAGCAGCTAGTTACAGGCCTCTTCCTGTCGCAGCTGGACTATGGTGACATTGTCTATAGATTTGCCTGTGCCTCAACAATGACCAAACTTGATCCTCTCTTTCTCGCAGCCTTGAGTTTCATCACCAACTCTCCTTTTAGAACTCACCACTGTACTTTGTAGTCTAATGTTGGTTGGTCCTCGTTAACATCTTGCAGGTTGCAACACTGGAACATTTTTATTCATAAAGCCATTCTCGGTAACCTCCCCTCTTACATCTGTGCCAAATTTGTTTTGTTAAAAAATTCTTTCAATCTAAGATCCAACTCTTGTCTATGCTACGTTGTGCCTCCATTCAAATCTGAGTCAGGGAAAAGAAGTCTTTCCTACTTTGGGCCTTGGTCGTGGAATGACCTCCAGTCTTAACTCAAATTGGCTACACTGGTTTCTCTCTCCAGCTTTAAAAGGATCATCAAGGATACTCTCTCTAGTCACTGCTCCTGTTTTTGATGCATAACCCCCTTTTTTTATATAATCTCCCCAACATTTTTACTATTTTAGCTCTTTGGGCTCACTTGTTAGGATTACTTGTTATAAAATTTTCTGTTTCTGTTTTTTTATTCTCAAATTTGTTCTCTTTATAGGTAGTTGTTGTGCTGGTTGTGTTGTATGTTATTCGGAGGTGTGTGTGTTATGTCTTTAATGTTTTGTCCTTTGTATGTTTCAACGTAAACTTTATGCCTCTTGGCCAGTTCGCACATATAAAAGAGACTTGTCTCAGGTGATTTTACTGGTTAAATAAAGTTTAATTAAATTAACTAAATTATGCTAATTATCTTTCCGCACATGACTGTGCTCGGAGAGCTTTTGCCATACCCTATGCGTAGGCATCCGTGCACAGCAAGGTTAAAGTTTTTTAAAGTGAATGTAGTTTCTATTCTTATAATAGTAGGCCTATCATATTTTACGTGTGTTTATTATGGCAAGCCCTTTGCATTCTTTTTGACCTAGTGACCTTGATACTGAACTTTGGCCAAAAAAACCTTAACTTCAGGCTTAGTATTTCATCTGTGAGAGGTAGAGCTTATATACCTCGCATGTCTATTCCTTATGACTAGACCTTTCAAACCATACCTTATTTATTGACCTGGTGACCTTAATATTGACCTTTGATCTTCTTCTCAAAAACCTAAACTTTCAATTTCAATCTATTTGTATAGCGCTTTTCTCAGATAAACTGTCACAAAGACGCTTTACAGTCAGAGATGAGTTACTGTAAGGGCAGTGCCCAGCCTATTCCCCACAACAGCAAATGAGGGAAAAAAACTCCCAGTAGGGAGAAAAATCCTCAAATAGTGGTGAGAAAAAACTCCCCAGTAGGAAGAAATCTCAGGAGGAACCCGGCTATAGTGGGGAAGCCCTTCCTCCGCGGGCTAGCTAGTTAATAACAAGATAAAGCAAAAAAGGATAATGACAATACAGTTCCATTAAAGTCCATCTAAACAGTGGCATCGGTTACTTGAGGAAGTGGCATGCCGAGCATGGTGCAGAACTGGATCAGGACCACATCAGGACAGCAGGACAGCAGCGGCCAGCGCTCATGGTGAGGAACAGGGCTCGGATGATTCAGGACTCAGGGTTGTGGAGGGAAAGATCCTCGGAAAGAGACAGAAAAAAGTGGGGTGAGGCACTGGATAAAACTACTGCATATTAATAAAAATACAGTCCTGTGTCATGTGCCAAGTGAGAATTTAGGGGCTGACTGGTCAGGAAACAGTCAACACCCCTCCATTCACTTCCTGCAGCACAGAGGCCCTACACTTACTCCAGGCTGGAAGAGCACTTTAGATTTTCTAAACACTAGTACCATATGGACCTCCCCAGTGACTAAGGCTGTAGCAAGCCCCACTGGCACCGTTAATGCATGCTCAGTGCCACCGGTTCCACATGGATTTACATAACACTGGCTTCCAATATCTTGTGAACATATCATAAAACAAGGTTGTAGTCAGTCCCACCAGAGCCAACACATAACTAATCATGAACTAATCATAGGCTTGACTAAAAAGATAAGTTTTCGGCCTACTCTTGAGGATAGAGAGTGTGTCTGAAGCCTGAATTTGTCTTGGGAAATTGTTCCATAGAATTGGTGCTTTGTAAGAGAATGCTCTGCCTCCAATTGTAATTCTAGATATATTTTGAATTTTAAAGTAGTCAGCACCTTGGGAACAAAGTAATCTTGGTGGGGAGTAAGGAATGAGAAGACTGCAAAGATATTCCCAGGCCAAGTCATTTAAAGCTTTGTAAGTTAGTAATAGTATTTTGTACTCAATTCTGAGTTTTACAGGCAGCCAATGAAGATTTTTGAGCACCAGGCTAATGTGATCATATTTCTTAGTCCAAGTCAGAACCATAGGTGCAGCATTCTGCACTAATTGAAGACGTTTCAGGGCCGAGCTAGTGCAACCAGACAGTAAGACATTGCAATAGTCCAGCCGAGAGGACAGACATGCGTGAACCAATTTTTCAGCATCTTGAAGGGACAACATTTTTCTAAGTTTAGATTTGTTTCGAAGATGGAAAAAAGCCACTTGAATGATATTGTTGATGTGAGCCTTGAAATTGAGTTCTGAATCAAGAGTCACCCCAAGGTTTTTAATGACAGCTCTGGCAGAAACAGAGAGACCATCTAAGTTAAGAGAACTATATGAATGAGTCTTTAAGAGATTTGGGACCCAGTACCAATATTTCAGTCTTAATCTGGGTTTAGTGAAAGAAAATTTTGCGTCATTCAATCTTTAACAGCTTTAAGACACATCTCTAATCTAGTAACTGGATCATTTTCACCTGGTTTAAAGGATATATAGAGCTCTGTGTCGTCTGCATAACAATGGTATTTAACATCAAGTCTACTCATGATATTTCCAAGGGGACGCATGTATAGAGAAAAAAGCACAGGGCCCAGAACAGATCCTTGAGGTATTCCAAAGTTAATCTTGGAATACTCTGAACACTTGTTATTCACCTGGACAAACTGAGATCTATCAGACAGATAAGACTTAAACCATGAAAGGGCAAGTCCAGAAATACCAACTAATTTTTCCAACCTACGAAGAAGAATATGGTGGTCTACAGTATCAAAGGCGGCACTTAACTTTGGCCACAAAACTTTAATTTTTGTTGTCTATAGCATTTCATCTTTAAGGGATAGGGCTTTTATATCTCACATATTCAATGCTTCTGGCGAGCTGTGTTGTCTTCTGACAACTCTTGTTCTCATTCAGCAGTGTTCCATTTTTATTCTTTATACATTTAACCTCCTCTTTGACTTTCCTTTCTCTATTAAAGTACTGAAAAAAAGCACTCAGGATTAGTTTTTGCCCCTTTCGCAATTTACCTTTTGTACAGTCTTCTAACATTCCTCAGTTCTTTTGTTTCACCATTGCCCGCATTTTACTGTATTCGAAGTTATGATTTGCCAATGATTTTCCAAGGAATCCATCAAGGCGGAAAGTAGCCCTGCTGCAGTAGGTGAGTCCTTGCCCGGGAAAACAACAACCCTATGAGGCAGTTTTTAATTGATTTCTTTGCTGTTATCATGAGACCCAGTTAGTGATAACACTGTCTTGAAAGAGCACTTGAGATGTATCCAAATGATGAAATGATTCCTCTTTGAGACTGTTCAAAGTTGAAGTAAGTTTATGATATTAGATGTATTTCTTATAATTGCAATACATCAGTTATTCATTAGTTTGCATGTGAAGCATGCAAACAATTGTTATTTCTCAAGATCTTTCAGCTTATTATTTTTATTTTTATTTTTTTATTCTCTTTCTACCAACCTGCAAACTAAATAATTCTACTAAATGTGTAGATTGTTATTATTCAAAATCATATCGATGTTAATAATAGTTTATTAATTATTAGCAATTAAAAATGAAAAAATTTCCACAGACAATGACAATTCATTTTCAATGAGAGTGAGACTTTTTTGCACAACCACACTCGCTCACTTTTCCAATTGGCTAAACAGCATCGACCATTCTCTCTCTCTTTTCCTATTGGCTAAGCAGCATCGGGACAAAACTGAATCGCCGCCATCTTGTTTTGCTTCCGATGCGAGTGAAAATATGCTGAATAATACCAAATAAATAGCTATCAAACCACACATTTATTCGTAACATCACAACAGAAAAATGTGATACAATTATGAAACATAATTATCCATCCATGAGTTCCATGTAGCTGGCTAGCTACATACTTATAACGAAATTACATTCAAAACAAACGTTCAAACATTTTTTATGTTCGTTTCGCTAAAATAATACAAAGATAACCTAAGCAGACAATATAATACGGAACAGTCCAAGCTCCACAGTCAGCAAGCCAATAGGCTTACGAGCCGCAGCGGTCTCCATGTTAATACGAAGACCGACGAACAATGTGCTTGTCCCGTAGGCATGGCTTATTTTTTCCGTGGAGCTAGCTAGCTAACCACGTAATATAAGTAAAATTCATACATACTGCACAAATGATCACAAAAACACTTAGCTATGTCCAGTTAGGTATAAGAAAGCAAAAAACGGCAAAACTCACAGAAACAACAATATTTGATTTTATTTGAAATAATCCATCCCAGTATTGGTGGCCTAAATCGCAGGCTAGCTAGCTAGCGAGATAACTAGCTTCCTGGTGCTAGCGATCTTTTACGTTTACATGGAATAATATGCATTTAAAACGGGCTTTTATCGGCCAAGATTTATTATTCTGCTTCAAGACAAATTGGCCGGTAAAAGCCCGGTCTGATGCACAACAGTAGTTAGTTCAAGAAATATGGCTTCAGCTTACTTTCCCAGGGGAGTTGTAAAGTCAGGGCGAAGAGAGAATTTAAGTTCCTCCTGTAGAAACAAAGATACACCACCATCAATCCTGTCCTGTCTGTGACAAGGAATGTGATTATAGCCCTGAATGTTAAATTGGTACACTTACTCATTTGTCAACCAAGTTTCTGTTAAGGCAAGTATCTTAAACTGAAGAGAAAATAAGGAAAGATAATCAATAAGGTCATCGTAATGTGTAGGTAAACTCCTAAGAACTAGATGGAAAAATGACAAGGAATCCTCAATACTGGTGTCCTTTTCAGTCACGAGTAAACAGGCAGCCTTTGATACTTCTTCCTCTTCTTCGAGTTTACTGGCAAGTAAAAAAAAAAACAACCTTATAATTGACTATAATTGATAGTAGAATTACGTAGTACAATACCGAATATTAATTTTTTCCCTCAGAATACTGATTTTTCTTAACTACTAATTGGGATACCATTGGCTCACTGTAGCTGAAGTGGTTGCTACAGAGGACAACAATTTTTTTCTGTAGCAAGAGATCATTTTTTTGAACTGCTGGATAGATTCTATGGGCAAGTTTATTGAGTAGTTTGCATATTGGCTTTGCTGAGGAGTTTAATTCCTGAAAAACAGGGATTGGAATGAACTGGTCTATATTCTAAACCATGTTCGAGCTTGGCTTGCTTGTGAATATTCAATAACTGATGTGGGTCTGCCATCTAGTGATAGAATATTGTAACTGCAAACATGAATTTGCAGCTTTGTGTCCGCTGGTGGACACATCTGCACAAAGCGCTTAAGATACCCTGCCGAGCACCGTTGCTCTTCTCGAACACGTCACATCCAGATAATCCTTAAATGATGAATTACATTCATATTTTAATATGTAACAGTTAACGAAGTAGCCAGTGTCAAAATAACGAAGTAAAAGTATACTTTTTTTAATGTAGTCGAATAAAAGTAGAAGTCCAGGTAAAAAAAAAAAAAAACTCAAACTAAAGTATAAATTCTCAAAAAAAAAACTACTTAAGTACTGTAACGAAGTACATGTACTACGTTACTATACACTTCTGAATGATTGCAATTGCTTGTGTGGCCTTCTTTCTATACCGCCTGGACAGAACGTGAAGAACGTGTCAGACTTTGATTAGAACTTGAGAAACGTGTTCAGACCTTGATCGGAGTATGAGAAACGTGAGGGACCCCATCAGAACGTGACGGGCCGGGAGAGAACATGCTGGCATCCCTAGTAGAACCGTAGTGCGCCTTGGAGCCTCCGGGACTCAGCAGCCCCTTTTCCTCTGCGGCCCATCACAGATACCGTGATAGACGGTGAGAAAACTTGCCAAGACTTGAATACAGAGATAAAATGGCCAAAATCCCACGGTGCACTACGTTTTGGGCAAACGGGGCCGCTGTGGCAACCGGGAACATTATGTCAACTTAGCATTAGCAGCTATAACAGCTTTACAAACTCTTGACATGCAGATAGTTATTTTTTCCAAACTTTCATCAGAAATGCTTTGCCAGGCCTGTTGTTAAACTTCCGGAAGGTTTTCTTGACCAATTTGATTTTTCTTTCTGACCATCCGATCCAGTTCATCCCAGTAGAAGTCCAATAAGTCTGGTGACTGGGGTGGCCTCTCCATGAGAGATAAGACTCCAGCTGATTGTTTTCTCTCTAAATAACGTTAACAGAGCTTGGATGTATGTTTTGGGTCATTTTCTTATTGCATGGCAAAGTTGGATCTTATTAGCTGCAGCCCAGATGGAATTGCATGGTGTTGAAGTATGGAATGGTAGCCATGTTGATCCAATATTCCTTTCACCCAGACTAGGTGTCCAACTTTCCCCTCTCCAAAACAACCCCAAACCATTACACTCCCACCTCCATGCTTCACTGTGGGTGTTAGACAGTCTGGTATCATCTTCTCTCCTGTTCTCTGTCTCACATAAGTTCTCCTTTCAGAGCCAAAAATTTGAAATTTTGACTCGTCTGTCCACAGAACTTTCTTCCAGTCATTCACTGTCTAATTTTTGTGTGTTTTTGCCCACATCAATCACTTTACCTTATTTACAGCCTTCAGGAGTGGTTTCTGACAAGAAATTCTGCCCATGAGCCCTGCATCTCTGAGCCTTCTAGCAACAGCGGATGTTGACACTGGTACATCACGTCTGACATTAAGTTCTGCTGTAAGCTGAGGGCTAGTTAAGTGTCTACGTTGAAGGATGGACACCCTGATGTGCTTGTCCTCTCGAGGAGTGGTGCATTTTGGCCTTCCACTTCTTTTTCTGTCTTTGTTCGACCCAGTATTACCTTTTCTCTCCAGACAGTTGTGAACTCCTATGAGTGAAATCTTCAGTTTCTTAGCAATAGCTCTCATGGTATAGCCCTCCTCACTCAATACAACTACAGACTGGCATTTTTCCAAAGAAATTTGCTTCTTTCTTGCCATTTCAGAGGTTGGAATCCCTGAACAAGCACATGCCTTATGTACTACTACCAGTGCAGTTTTTCATGCATCAATGAATTCATTTCGGACCTATTTGATGTTTAATATTATTTTTATCAGGGCTATTCAACATTATTCTGAAAGGGCCCGTGTGGGTGCAGGCTTTCATTCCAAGCAAGCACTTACAGACCTGAAACTTCTAATCAACTGCAAAGTCTTTGTTAAAGAGCTTGATTAGTAGAATCAGTTGTTTAACTGCTAGGGTGGAATGAAAGCCTACATCCACACCGGCCCTTTCAGGATAGTGTTGAATAGCCCTGATGTGTATAATGAGTTAACAAGTTGTGCACATCTGCTATCAACACAAACCTGTGAAGTGGAACAGAACATAACTCATATTTGATCATTCTCTGGACAGCTAGATCAAACTTAACCCTCCTATTATCCTCGGGGTCAATTTGACCCCATTCAATGTTTATCATTTAAAAGATAAGTTTTGCTTCATATTTCATGACTTTTCCTAATTTTATGGAGACAACTGATTAATCATAAAATAATCATGATGATATTTTTTCAATGTGCTGAACACATATTGCACGTATTGGTGTTCCTCTGGGGTCAATTTGACCTCAAGCTGTTATAGCCTTGTAAAACTTTTCTGTCTGTGTGACCTCTCATCTTCACACCTACAGGTGCAGAGTTGATACTTTTGAGTTGATTCATAACAGGGGGGTGGGCAACGGTGGCACAGTGGTTAGCAATACTGGTTAGCACTACTGCCTCACAGCAAGAGGGTCGTGGGTTTGAATCTGGCCCGGGCCTGGGCCTTTCTGTATGGAGTTTGCATGTTCTCCCCGTGTTAGCGTGGGTTTCCTCCGGGTATCCGGCTTTCCCCATCCACAAAAACATGCATCATAGGAACACTCCTACCAGTGCCCCGGACCAAGGAACTGGCTTTAGAACTGGAGTTGGTCCCCAAGCGCTGCACTGTGGCTCCCCACTGCTCCTAACTATAGGATGGGTCAAATGCAAAGGACGAATTACCCTACGGGGTTCAATAAAGTATATATTATCTAATAAAACAACTATTCCCTCGAGAAATTTGATACTTCTCATGGTGTGGGCATGTGGGAAACAAATTGACTTGTGAACCCCTGCCAAAATGAGGAAGCCAATGTAGGCTTGCGAGTTGATCACATCCAAGTCTTTCTTACTACACATGCCTCCAGTCAAAAAACATCATCTCAAGCACAATATTTTCAAACGATGGTTATATAAAGAGCTTGAGTACTGACTATGTCTTCAACATGGCTGACTGTGTCTGGTGGGACACTCTTAGCAGCACGTCTACCTTGTTGTTGAAGTGAGTAGAGGGACCATAATTTTCGTGACATGGGGGAGGGGGAAACAATATTCTCATGAGAACTTTCCTGCACCATGAGTATGTGTGTATGTGTGACCTACTGTACTCACACCTGCCGAAGTAGAATTGATATTTCCCGCGCTGTGGAGGACGGGTATGCCCGCAAGGACATTGGTAGTTCATGCAAAATAAGGGAGGAGCAAACATTTAAAAGCTTGCCTGGCAGCCCTTTATCCAAATCATTCCTCATTGTGCTCTGTGTAAACTGCAATGTGCACGCTCTCTCATTTGAAAATGTCCTTTGGGAAAAGGTTTACTGTCCATGAGGTTTTGGAACAGCTTTTTGACAGTGAAAGTGATATAGAGGAGAATGTGTCTGAGACAGAGGATTGTGATGAGGAGGACCCTGATTTTGAGGCAATCTCATCTGATGAGAATGAGAGTGTTGACCCTCCTGTTGTCTCTCAACCACCAGCAGACACGATCCCTTTCAAAAATAGGAAGATAATATGGTCCCTTTCCCAACTTCAAAAGCGGGGTAGACTTAGCGCTGCTAATGTTATAAAAAAAAAAGATAAAAAGGTAAATAAATATGCTTATGAGAGGAAAGGGGGGGGTCTCCAAAATCAATCAATATAGTTCATTCTGTGAGAGGCTTGAATGTGCCCCCCAAATTAGAAAAGATTCCAATGAAAGATATTCAAGATACATTAACTCTAAAACTGAAAGTTTAACCTGATGGTGGCGCTACAGGAAAGGTCATATCATCACCAAAAACAATAGGGTTCATCCTCTTGTGGTCATTCATGTTGTGAGTAAATTTGAGAAGATTTGTATGAAAAATTTTCATGATAAATAAATTCTAATTTAAAGGTTTGGCCTGATGATGGTGAAGTCACTAATAATATTCATTATCAAGGGGTTATTTATTTATTCAACAAATAAACAAAGTGCCTAACACAAAAACTTGGTCAACAATTTTATGTAAATCATTTTCTGGAGGCAAATATCCCTACCCAAGGGTAAAATGTGTGAGTAATATTTAAGGATAATAGGAGGGTTAAGATCAAAATCTAACTAATCTCAGCTGGAACTAGAAAAGCACTCAGAGAGCGCAGACCTCCGCCAGGGGGCAGCAAAACCCAAAAGTGCGGCGATTGGAACTCCGGCCCATTGGAAAGACTTGAAATCTTGAACTTTGGCGTATATCTCAACAGTCCTTTGGCCTGGATATGCCAAAATTTAATCACCTGTTCCTTGACTTCATACCTACCTTCTCTGAAAATTTCATCAAAATCGGTGTTGTTACTTTTTGAGTTATCTTGCTAACAAACAGACAAACGCTGCCTAAAACATAACCTCCTTGGCGGAGGTAATTACATTTACTCTCATCTTCATGCAGTAAAATCTCTATTCTTTTCTGCTCATGTGTGCATGTTTTACATTTTGAGTACTTTCTGTCAGGAGCTTGTAGACTTTGCTACAGTTCAACACAAGCTATATCCATCCAAGAGAAAAGTTTAATGCATCAGCTGTATTGCGTGGATTAACCTAGAATTTACCGAGAATGTTTTCCAAGATTTCATCCATCCATCCACTATCTGACTACACCGCTTCTCCCTCATTAGGGTCATGGGGGAGCTGATCCTATGCCAGGTTACTATGGGCAAAAGGCAAGGAGACATCCTAGTCAGCTTGCCAATCCATTGCAGGGCACACACACCATTCACTCACACACTCATGCCTATGGGAGATTTAGAGTCTCCAATTAGCCTGATTTGCATGTCCTTGGACGGTGGGAGGAAACCAGAGTATCCAGAGGAACCCCGTACAAACATGGGGAGAACAAGCAAACTCCACTCAGAACGGCCGCAGACCGGATTTGAATCCACGACCTTCTTGCTGTGAGGTGGCAGTGCTCCCCACTGTGCAATCCCACAAAGAATTTATAATTTAATACCAAAATTATTGCTTTGCATTATATACTCAGCAACAAAAGTTTCTGTGACACCAATATTGTTAATTATTTTTCATAACGCAATTATGAAATTGTCATACATGGTGATATCAGACTGAAACAGTACACGTAAACACAACATTGAAATGGAAATCATGAAAATGCGAGAAAATGACTTTGTACGTGAAAATGTGCGTAAATCATGCTTGTGGATGGCAATAAAAGAGGAGAATTTTTGGAATATTCACATTGTGCCTGATGAACGACGGAAGCATCACTTATCGAAAACACAGCCATTTCGGATCAGGAACTCTACCCTCTAAATGCCAAGACTGTCTGAAAATGATCGGTGGAGGGCCATTGGGATGATTGAATCCGGAACCTCGCAGAGGGAAGTTGCTCATCGCCTGAATGTCCACCGAAACACCATTTGGAACTTATGGCAGCGTCATCAGCAGACAAGACATGTCAGAGACCGTCCTCGCAGCGGCCGTCCGCGAGTAACCACTCCCAGACAGGACAACTGGATTCGAACAACCCATCTCCGAAATCGATTCCAACCTGCAACCATAACTGCAAGAACGATACCTGGTTTGAGGCGACTGTCTGCACAGACAATCCCTCGCCGTCTCCGTCATTTTGGCATTGTCCCACGTCGGCCAGCAAGACGTCCAATACTCACAGTACAACACCGACGACACAGTGGGCACAACAACAACATCGACGGTGGATCCAACGTCAGTGGGATCTTGTACTCTTCACTGATGAATCAAGATTCATGCTTAACCGATGTGATGGTCGTTTACGTGTATACCGTCGACATGGAGAACGTTATGCCAACAACTGTGTTCAGGAATTTGATCGTTTTGGAGGTGGTAGTGTCATGATTTGGGGAGGGATCACGGCTAGAAACAGAACAGATTTGCTTGTTATTGATGGAAATCTGAGAGGTCAAAGATATCGCGATGAAGTGCTACGGCCATTGGTGGTACCGTTTTTGATGCAACATGGTCCCGGAATAACGCTGCAACATGATAACGCCAGACCACACGTTGCAAGGATTGTACAGCAGTATCTGATGCAACAACATGTCAATGTCCTGCCATGGCCAGCCAGATTCCCAGACATGTCCCCAATCGAGCATCTTTGGGACGAGATGGATCGACGTTTGCGGTGGTTGGATAACCCGCCAGCTACACTCCAGGAATTGCGACAACGTCTACGTCAGATTTGGAATGACATCCCACAGCAATTTCTGGCACATCTGATTCGGTCCATGCGCCGGAGATGCGTTGCTTGCATCATGGCACGAGGAAGTCACACCCGGTATTGAAGTGTGAAGGTCACAATTGGTTAGACGTCAGACAAGTGCTTCATGACGCATGAAAATGACATTTTTCGTTTTGAGTGACGTTGGGACTGAAAAGTCAGTGTTTCTCCTGTTAAATAAACATATTGATTGCATTGAGATCTTTGCGTGTCATTTATAACATACACATAAATGGTGTCACAGAAACTTTTGTTGCTGAGTATATGATGTCTTCTCATTGAGACATTCCAATAACATTTTCTCATTTCTGGACCGTGATTAGCATCAGGTAATGCAATACTGTACCAACTGACTGTTAAAAAAAAGAGTCTCTCACTGTGGTTACCTTTGGGAATATAGGAAGTCAGATAAATGATGCTTGCCACTGTGTGTGCGATGAAGGTGGCTGATGGTGCCTGAAAACTGAGTTTTATGAAACTGCCTTGGGCATTGCCGAAGAGAACTGCTTAACCTTCCTAGTGTGTATATAAGACTATATAACTATTTCTCTTGGTTATCACAGCTGAAATCAGAAGCAGTTCAGAGGACTAGTAGTAACCAACACTGGGAAACGCATAAAGGACACCAGTCAATTTCTGTACAATACAGAAATTATTGGGTCGGCTATTATTTCAAAGTGGTGTATACGAAAGATTTTATACATTATCTATACCATATTTTAAATTACGTATTGCACATTGTTCCAGAAGACAGAATTTGGCTTGTTTAATCAAAACTTTGTACATTCTTCTGTGTTATTGTCAATTGCAGAGACAGCAAGCTGACCATGCTACTTCGAGAGTCTCTTGGCAACATGAACTGCCGCACTACAATGATCGCACACATCTCTGCATCACCTTGCAATTTCTCTGAGACACTCTCGACTATCCAGATTTCTTCCCGGGTACTGAGGATGAAGAAGAAGAAGTCTAAAGTAAATATGCATTTTTTTTTTGAGAACAAAATTTTAATCTTTTTTTCTCCTTAAATTCCAATGCTATTCTGTCTGAAATCACCTCTAACAGGGTGTATCAGAGAAAGGTAGGCTCTCAGAAATCACATCATAAAACTAAAATGCAAAGATGTTTGGAAAATGTGGTCATACTTGTTGATGGACTACAGTGCCCTCCCTAATTATTGGCACCCCTGGTTAAGATGTGTTAAAAGCCTTAAAATAAATTAAATTTTTATGTGAGGTACAGTTCAGGAACCACTCGCGAGAGACAGGAATCCAAAAAACGGGGTCCGAGTCAAAGCCAAAATACACAGGAATTGCAAACCACAATACGAAATCCAAAAACAGTATCGACAAGACAGGCAGGGGTCAGAACCGGTAAGACAGATAGGCAGAGGTACAAAAACGATAAGCAAAAAGTCGTAGTCGATGAGCAAAGCCAATGGTCATACACAGGGCATCCAAACAATAGGTCAAAATCCAGAAAGACAAAAACAGTACAAAAAGGGCTATGGCAAGAATCAAGGTTGGACTATCCAGTAGAAGCGCAACAATATTCAATGGCATACAAGGAGCTCTGCACAAAGAAATATTGATTAACGTTCTGACAAGAGCTGTGAGTGAAAAGACTCCTAATATACACACAGGGAAGGTCACATGCTATACAGAGATCAGGTGAGGGGAATGAGGCTAATTACATCGGTAGAATCACATGAGGGAAACCCTAACCACGAAAATTGGCGAGAGACAAGAGACGAACGGGAATCACACAAACAGCCTATTACATTTAAACAGCTCCGGTCCAGGAGTTCTACGTGCACAGATAAGGAGCAGAAGAGTAATTAAGCACGTGCGAGAGTTTCTCGCTGAACACAAAGCAAAGAACAGGGATACAAAATACAAATGTTAGTCTTGTTAGTAATCAGAACAGAAGGGTGAAGGAAGGAATATTTTAAACACCGGAATTAATTTAAATCACCTGAAGTCAGTGAGCACGCAGACAGGGAAGATGGACAGAACCAACTAGATCACAAGACAGGGGTGACCAGCGCAATGGAACTGAACGTAGAATGAACCAAAAAACCTGAATGTTACAAAAACCAAAAATAATAAAAAAAGACAATAATCATGAACACAAAACCAGCACATAAAACATGACCAAAAACCAAAACCATGACATTTTATTGCAGAGGTATACTCTCACACTGAAAATTGTACAAAAATGTAACCTACAACTATTTTAAGGGGGATCCCTGACTAAGAAATAATTATTTTTCATAAAATCACCTGTTCCGCAATTATTGGTATCCCTAACAATTCCTAGGAAATAAATGTAATTGAAGTATTTCTGTCATTTCTACAGTAGTTTACAAAGTTGATCAAAGTATCTAGGAGCATTTAATTAGTAATTCATCACTTCCTGTTTCCCTGGGGTATACATATGATGTGACACAGAGGCCATTTACATTACATTACATTACATTAAAGGTTCTTAGCAGACGCTCTTATCCAGAGCGACGTACAAAAGTGCAGAGCTCCTAGGAGACAAGTACAAGTGCTTACAATAAGTGACAGAACACTTTCCATTGTTACAGATTGTTACAGATCTAAGCCAATAACAAAAGGCCAAGGGTAAGTGAACAAAATGGCAACAAGGTCAAGTACAAAGTCGAGTGCAAAAAGGGCACCAAAATAAAACGAAAATAAAAAAGTGCAACAAAAGGGGTAACAGGTCAACTGTAACCAAGGGGCAGGAACAAGAAGTAAACCAACAACAAAATGGGGTGCAACAAAATGAAGGGCAACCAAATTAGGCAGTAACAAAATCAGGAAATAAAGTAAACAAAATTAAGTGCAACAAGATCGTGAAAGGGCAACAAATCAAGGGAAGTAGGGATAGGATTCGGGGCAGTGGAGTAGGGGAAAGGTGGAGCCTGAAGAGATGGGTTTTCAGGCGGCGCTTGAAGGTGCTCAAGGATTCTGCTGTCCTGACCTCGATAGGTAGATCATTCCACCAATGAGGTACTAGGACAGACAACAGCCTTGAGCGGGAAGGGGAGGATCGGAGACGGGGAGGAGCCAGGTCGACCAGAAGTAGCAGAGCGGAGTGCTCTGGCAGGGGTGTAAGGTCTGAACAGTCTCTGGATGTATGCTGGAGCTGTTTTCTTGACTCCCTGGTAGGCTAGCACCAAAGTCTTGAATTTGATGTGAGCGGCAACAGGGAGCCAGTGGAGCCTTGTGAGCAGGGGGGTGACGTGGGAGTGTCTTGGGAGGTTGTGAACCAGGCGAGCTGCAGCGTTCAGGATGAGCTGCAGGGGTCTGATGGCAGATGCTGGGAGGCCGGCGAGGAGGAGTTGCAGTAGGCCAGGTGGGAGAGGATCAGCGCTTGAACTAGGAACTGCGTTGAGTAGCTGGTGAGGAAGGGCCGGATTCTACGGATGTTGTAGAGGAAGAACCTGCAGGTCCGAGTCATTGCTGCGATGTTCACAGCAGAGGAGAGCCTGTCGTCAAACAGGACCCCAAGGTTCTTCACACTCCGCGAGGGGGAGATGATGGTATCCCCCAGGGTGATGGTCAGATCCAGGAGAGGGGAGGATGGAGCAGGGATGTAGATCATCTCCGTCTTGGTTGGGTTGAGCTTCAAGTGATGGTTGTCCATCCAGCTCTGGATGTCTTGTAGCCAGGCAGAGACCTGGGCATCAGGGGGAAAAAGAGAGAGAAAGTTGAGTGTCATCAGCATAAAAGTGATATGATAAACCATGAGCAGAAATTACAGGACTGAGAGACTGGAGATAAAGAGAAAAGAGGAGTGGACCAAGAACTGATGCCTGGGGGATGCCTGTGGTAAGGGGGCGGGGTGTTGAAACCTCACCAGCCCAGGCAACCTAGTAGGAGCGACCGAAGAGGTACGACTTCAACCAGATGAGGGCTGTACCACAGATCCCCAGTGCAGACAGGGAAGAAAGGAGGATGGAGTGGTCAACAGTGTCGAATGCGGCAGAGAGGTCGAGGAGGATCAGGATGGATGAGAGGGAGGCGGCGCGTGCAGTGTGAAGCGCCTCACTGAAGGAGATGACTGCAGTCTCCATGGAGTGGGCAGCTTTGAATCCCGACTGGTGGGGGTCCAGGAGGTTGTTTTCTGCAAGAAAAGAGGAGAGTTGATTAGCAACAGCACGTTCAAGGGTTTTTGACTGGAAAGAGAGGAGGGAGACTGGGCGGAAGTTCTGAATGACTGAGGGGTCAAGGAAGGGTTTTTTCAGGAGAGGGGTAATGGTAGCCCGTTTGAATGGAGAGGGAAAGCATCCAGAGCACAAAGAGGAGTTAATAAGGGAGGTGACAAAAGGGAGGATGTTGGGTGTGACAGCCTGGAGGAGGGGGGAGGAAATAGGGTCGAGAGCACTTGTGGTAGGACGGTGAGAGAGGACTAGCTGGGAGACATCAGAAGAGGAGAGGGGGGAGAAAGCAGAGAGGAGATGGGAGGGGACAGCAGGGGAGGGGGAGAGGGGAGAGGAGGAGTTGCGGATGGACACAATCTTATCTTCGAAGAAGGCTGCAAAGTCCTCTGCTGTGATGGAGGTCGCAGGTGTGACAGGAGGAGAGATGAGAAGACAGAAAACAAATGGCGAGGGTTAGAGATTGAATTCTGGATTTTAGAATGATAAAATTTTATTTTAGCAGAGGTAATTGACAAGGAAAATTCGGCTAGGAGGGACTGGTAGTGGGACAGGTCTGCCGGGGCCCTGGATTTTCTCCATTTCCTCTCTGCTGCTCGAAGGCTTTTCCTGCTGGAGCGGAGAGTTTCTGACATCCAGGGGCTGGGTGGGGATGATCTGGCTGGCCTGGAAACAAGAGGAGAGAGAGTGTTAAGTCAGGATGAGAGGGAGGAGAAGAGAGAGGAGGCAACATGGGAAAGACAAAGGAACACACCATTCAAGTAAGGCAGATGTGTGTCGACCTTCACAAGTCAGGCAATGGTTACAAGAAAATAGCCACTCGCCTGCACCTGCCCTTATCTACTGTCGGAGGAATCATTAAGAAGTTCAAAACAACTGGAACAGTAGTTAACAAGCCTGGACGAGAACGCAAGGTTATTTTACCACCATGCACAGTGAGGAGGATGGTAAGAGAAATAAAAAGTTCTCCAAAGCTCACTGTTAAAGAATTGCAACAAATGATACCATCTTGGGGTCACAAAGTCTCCAAAACAACCATCAGGCGCTATCTACATCACAACTAGGTGTTTGGGAGGCATGCACGGAAAAAACCTTTTTTCACTCACAATCATAAACACAAACGTCTGGAGTTCGCAAAGCGGTACTGGGACTTCCACTGGGACTGTGTGCTTTGGTCAGATGAGACCAAGTAAAGCTTTTTGGCAGCAAACACTCTAAGTAAGAGTGGCGGAACACAAAAGATGAGTATGCAGAAAAGCACCTCATGCCCACTGTGAAGTATGGGGGAGGATCGGTGATGCTGTGGGCCTGTTTCTCTTCCAGAGGCCCTGTGAACCTTGTTAGGGTGCATGGCATCATGAACGCTTTGAAATACCGGGACATTTTAAATGTTTGCCTTCCATCTTGTTTAACAATCTTTCAAAATGCTCACAAGTACATTGTGAGTGGAACCAGCTGAAATCTTAAAGAGCGGTGCGGTCAACTTCGTATTGCACATACAGTGGCAACATTGAAGCAGTGAGAAATCACCTTGAGGTAATCATGCTGGTGAAGAGAGAGAACAAACAAGCAGCTGCCGACAGAACAGCCTTGGGTTATTTTCATCAACCTTTAATCGCATTACCCTCCTTGACTTGAACTTTCAACCATATCAGATGATAAAGCAACACCATTTTCTTCTTGGTGATATGCAGCGCCGCTTAAATTTATGCTGATGGCTGCTTGCACAGTGACTACGCTTCCTGGAGGATTTCATCATTGGCGATGAATCAGGATTACACATGAATGCCATGGTCAATTTTCGTAACATCAGGGAATACCGGGCCCAGGGAGAACATCCGCTTGATTTTCATTACCGGCAAAATTATGGTCATACTTATTGGCATAAGGTCACTGTCTGGGTTGGTTTGGTGGGCAGTGGGTCCATCATTTTTACAGTCAATCTTTCTTTTTTCGCCAAAACCTCAATGGAGTAGATTACCTCCAGATGTTGAATGAACATGTGGTTCCAGAAATCACATGTTTTGGCATCTCCAGAATGGTGAATTTCAGTGTGCCTGCTGGCCGCAAGATAGAATCCACACAGAAGGTGGATTGTTACCGTCCACCTGACCAAACTGTTTGGCAACAAAGTTGTGGCACTGAACCGGCCAGTGGAGTGGCCCCCACAGTCCCCCGACCTGACCCCACTGGATTACTTCCTTTGGGGCTGGCTGAAGTCGATGGTGTACGTCACTTCACCTGCTGATCTTGATGACCTGGAGAGGAGAATCATAGAAGTTGAACTCCTGAGGTCGAACAGAGGCTTGCCGTCGTGGATATGTTGAGGAGGGCACAAATTTGTGTGGTAAGGAACAGAGCCCAGTGGTGGACTAAATATGTCAAATGATTCCAGCACATAACATGTCTGCCTTTCAGTTAAAATATTGAAGTCAAACTATCCCAATAGTCAATAGTTGAACTCATTGAGCAAATTTTGCAGTTCATTTTCTGTTTCTCACTGATATGTGAAATCTTTCTATCAAGGGTAGGAGGTTAACATGTAATTATTTTCCCCCTGTTTTATGCATGCAAGTAAAACAACAATGGAACTTGTCATCCATGGTGACAGAACTCTTTTGAACCCTTGCACTTCCATGGGAAGCTGACTTATTTTGCGAAATTCAATTTGGCCATGTTCACGGACACATGAAAACTGAACCACAACACTGGTGTCAATCAAAGGAGAATTACATGGTCTATCAACATGTATGACCAGATTTTGTAAACATCATCGCATTTCAGTTTTATGGTTTTTTTTTCTGAGAGTCTACTTTTTTCTGACACACCCAGTATAACACTAACACAGGCCGGGGGGCTTTTTTCAGATTTACCATTGCACAAGCCTTACTTTACTCGGAGCTATCCCTGTTCATAACCAGCACAGAGTCTCACAGTGGTCATAGCTAGTAAGCCGTTGTGGTGGCAAAAAAAACGCTGACCGCCAAAACAAAAAAAAAAAACACCTGTACAACCGGGTGCACTGTTTATTAGGTCACTTTTCATAATGTAACATCTGGAAAGGGGGTTGAAGCTCTGCAAACACTGATGAGTGTGGGAGCCCAGAGGCTGTAAGTGGCAAATGGCTGATAGCTCGGGAACTGGGCCTCAAGGAGCCATGCAAGATGACCATAAAACTGTTTGGACTTCCCCCATTATGAGTGGGCCCAGGATGCTCTCTCAGACTGCATGTGGAAGGTGTTAATGGTCTTTGTGTCCTTGGTGTTACTCTGTACCAGGGTGGGTGGGGGGCTGGGGCGCTGACACAATGCCCTTGTGGAAATCATATTACTGTCCTCAGTCTTTAATATAACTGATACAACTGGACCTTAACTTATCTGTTTAAAATGATCTAAACCTCTGGGAACTTCACAATATGCTCATATGTTCAATATACTGCTAAGAAATCACTTCTGTACTTATAATCCAATTTACCTAAATAATAACACTTTTTCATGAAAACTGCATCATATTAGTACATATTCATATCATGTTTGGTCTTGTTATTCTCAGAGGAATCTAAGGAGTTTGGTGGAGTATGTTTCATTCCCATTGAAATTATGGCTCATTCTCTTTTGAAAACTCCTGAAAATTGGTCAGAATCCTCTCGGGTAATCATCCTGTTCTTCTCTCCCTGCTAAATTGTTATATTACATCCTCCAAATGGAGGAAACCCAAAAGCCAGATTTGACCCCCCCTTCCAATAATTTATGGCCATGCCGCCTGGAACAAAGACGTGATTTGGCTTAAAGCCAAGAGAAACAATCCATTCTGGGAAGATCACAACCGACTTCCCTCACGTGCACCTCTATGCAGTCTCATTATGTAGTCTCATTAATGATGGAAGATCGTAAACGACTTCCCACACGGTCTGTGCATTATTTCTAGCTTAGTGAAGCTTCGTAATTCAAACTTGCCGCATGCTTGTTCCGTGTGTAGCCTTTTTCGCCAGGTATGACTTCATTCTCACTTTCTATATTGTTTGTAACTTGTAATTGGCTTAACTTTGATTTGTTTGATTTAAGCTCTTGCCTACCTGGTGAATAAATTATTGTTATTCCTTTAAAATCGCATGGTCTCAGTGACTCTTGACACTTGTATATCCTTTCTAGTCACCTTACGACGGAGACTTAGGGATTAAGCATGACCAAGGACTGACTGATCAGCGGCTTTGGGATGAGAATTGGTTTTACTAAGTTGGAGAGACAATCATGATCTACTTAAAGGGTTAATGTATTGCCGGTTCTGGGATTTTAACCTAAAGGAAACCCATGGACGAAAAGGTGTTTATATGTTAAAATTCCCTGAAGGAACCCATGGTCGTGCATAGATCTGGGTTCACAGTATTCATGCCAAAAGATGCTGTTGCTGCGATAATAGACTTCCATCCCCTAATATTACCAACGAGCCTAAGCTTCGGCAATCATGCTAAAACCCGGGGGCAAATATTGGGTAGGCAGGCCTTCTTTTCGGAGTCCATGGGGTAATCACCCCGAGGTCCACGCATGTTCTCCCTAAATTATAAATTCTAATTTTCAATGGAGTCCGATTTGAAACTAGAGTAAATACAATAGCTGTTACCATTCTTTTGCAGTGATCGCTGATATGTTTGATGTCCCACTTCTTTTGGGTGTAATATTCTAATGCTCACATTGGATAATTCACCGTATGGCGGCAGACAAGATATATTCGTGATTACAGCATGGACCCGTTTGCGAATGGAGAAAGTTCATTAAAGTTATTTTAATTTTGCCTCACAACCGCCTGAGTACACGCTTGAACCTTCGCTCCCAGCTCTTCCATCATTGGTTTAGCTGTGTGGGTTTTACAATTATTTTCTAATAATAACAACTAATTTTGGCACTGTTTTAAGGGGTAAAAAAAAAAAAGTTTTCTGTGTTTCCATGCTGCCTGCAGGTGGCGATATAGTGGCACTTTAACTATGCAAATGACTCCCCACCTTTTTCATGTGTTAGCATGTCATGACAATAACATGAAATTGAAATATTTGGGGTATTTTGTCACCACCTAAAATTGTTCTGGTCGTAGAATTGCTTTGTTTAAGTTAGGTAGACACTCCCAAATACATTTATTTCTCTTTCATTCATAACAATTTAGTCCCAACATCATATGAACAACTACTAAATACAGAATTAAAGTGATGGCTCATTTACATAAATGATGCTAATTAGGTCCCGAGATGGCTACCGCAATGTGGAACTTGATCAAGTACCTCAGGCAGGATATCTCCAAAACTGTTTATTACTTTAATCTCAAATTTTCACAGATTGGAGATCAGAGGGTTTTCAGAAATTATATTTTTGTGAAAAAATATGGGCATTGCAATGTAATTTTTTATTTATTTATTTATTTTTACTTTATTGGGTACCTAATTACCACAAAATCTATAGTCACACAAATGATTTCTTCAAAATACATGATCAGTCCATAGACATGTATCTGCTGAACTTATATTCCAAGTTTCACAATGATAGCATGAGAGAAAGATGAGAAATACGTGTTTGAAGCAATGCTTGGCAGGTCAAAAGCAACATTTTTGAGAAATTGACAAAAAACAACAGATGTGCATATTTTTGATAGTCCTATCAAGTACACGCACTATGAGCTTACTGAAGGTTTTCTACAAAAATGTCAAAAACAATTTTAAAAAAAGCCTATTTTGGGAGTGTCTACCTACCTTAATTGATTCAACCATGGTACAGCATTTGAAAGACTCAAAAACAACTACAGTTTCAAAATCAAATCATACATTTACAGTGCTGTGAAAAAATATTTGCCCCCTCCCTGATTTCTTCTTTTGTTGTTGTTGTTTTGTTGTTGTTTTGAATGAATTGTGATTAACCACCTTTTTTTAACATTTAAGTGTGAAAAATATGCAATAAAAGTAAGCAATCAGGAAGGGGGCAAATACTTTTTCACTGTATTTCGACAACAGTAATGGAGCCAATATTATAACTCCCCTCGCACTATTTCGGGAATCGGAGCACTTGGAACGTAGGTCGAGAAGATGCAAAATAATTTATGAACGATTCTCACCAGCAAGAGATGACTGCAAAAAACAACAAAATAAAGCCAAAACGCAGTTGGAAAAGAGTTTGCGATGGATAAAGGTATGTGGAAATCCTCACACACGACTCAATGTGAATAACACTCAAAGATAAAAAAGTGACATTTTTTTTGCCATTTCGCGTTCATGAGTTACTAACCATCGATGCGTATGTTTTCGCTGAAAAGACAGAATTACACCAACAGCATCATTAATTCATAGGTTAACAGGCTGCGAAACAGTAGCTATGCTGCTTAGAACGTGATCCTTCATGTCACCCAGCACAGGCATTTGTAACACTAGATGATATAAAGGAAGTGGCTATTCGCCCCGGAGTGGGCTGAATCGGGGGGAAGATATCGGCTATGTGTCCCACAGTGGGGTGGACAAGAGAAGTACTTCTGCTATGTGCACCGCGGCGCAGCGGACAAGAGATTTCATTTCATAATCCACCCCACTCTTTGAACTTCTGTCCCGAAGCGCTGTAGGGCGAAATTCTTCTTCCTTAATATAAAACATTTTGCGAGATGGTGAAGAATTTTGTAATGGCATGGTGTAATCTGCTTAGAAACTTTAACGTGAGAAAAGCTGGTGTTGTGGATTTTCTTCAACATATTGAGATTCCCCCATCCTCAAGCAATTGTAGAGAGACAGATTCTTGAAAAAGTATGTTGAGTATGTTTTCAGTAGCAAATAATGATTTTGCTGAACAAATATTGATCAAAGCTGCAGAAATCAAATACATCTTATGATTATGGTTTTTGAATCAACTAAGCAAAAAGCCTGCTTATGTGTGTGTACTGCTCATGCAAGTGTGAACTGAATTGCCCTGTTTGTATATTTGTCTGTGTTTGCACTGCAGTATATGAATTACTTGTATCTATGCGTGTGTGTGTCATGTGTGTGTGCTTGTGTGTCTTTCTGCTGCCTGCATAATATAATTATTGATTATTAGTATGAGTAAATGATAAAATATATCTATAATCAATATTATCGAATATAACAAACAATGCTAAAATAAAATCCTCAACATTCCTCCCTTTGAGGCCATTCAATCATGGCCTCACATTAACCACGGTCGAAAAAATGGCATAACATTGTTTACCCCCGCCCCCATACTACACACAAGTGAATTTCTTACAAGCCCAAACATAAAATCATTTGTTGGTCCTTTTCGACAGTAACATTTTGAGTAAAAACAGACTGTCATGTTTGCAGTATGTGAACTTCAGTTGTTTTTAGTTGCTTCCAGTCCTCAAGGTCTTTCGTAGCTGTGGTGATTAAAGTCTCAATCTAATGTCCCACTTGACTCCAGTCATGTTGCTTAATGTAGGTTTTCAGTCCAAAGTTCAAGTCCATTGTCCATGTCAATATTCGACATTGATTTGCGATTTTCTCTCTGATTGTTTTGGTGAACGGGCCTTCATGACTGGAATCTCTGTCCCAGCATATTTGTTCAAAACTTTAAGGAGGCTCCAGGAAGGAGCGGCCTTGACCGGCTGGGCTGTTAAACTGCCACTTTCCGTCACTGGAGTGAGAAAATAAAATACATAGGCAGGCAGGCATATGCACATATAGATTCACCATGTGGCACATACGGAACGAGGGTCATCTACTGCATAATTTCATTTTAAGTCTTAGATGTACCAAATTTTATAAAATTTATTTTTGCAGTAAAGACTGTGCAGACACTTTTGCCAGAACATTTTTTTTTTTAATTTTTATTTTTTTTAAACTGTTTCATCCAGGCCTTTTCAAGGACCTACATTTGGAATGTCATAGCGCCTTCATGCAATAGCCCATAATAATAATCTCCAAAAAGATTTTTATTTCAACAATTACCTGGGAGTCGACTCACCCCTGCCTTAGGTTGTCTCCTCGATAGGAGATCTTACCCGTCTCTGGAGTGAGTCGCACACACGCAGGAGCTCTGCAGTGAGCTCTGTATTCATGCTGGGGCAAGTTTTCTCACCCCTCATAATGGGACAGTAATGAGATCATTCCAGTTGAACTGGGGCTATTGCAGCCACTTTGTTGGAATAATAGATAAAACATTTAAAGTAAAAACTCATCGAATACAATTTGAAACAGATGCTGCAATTATATTTCTGACAGTCAGATTCTAACCAACCAAATCAAATAAGTCCCAATTCAAGAATTTGTCTTGTGTATTTTTTCCCTCGGTCTGAATGTGCTTCACAAACACTTAGATCCTTCGAACCTCCCTCTCCCAGGGCGCAGTTCCGGGCAAGATCCCTTTCCACAGAGATCTTTGCCCGGGCTCCCCCAGGTTCAGAACTCTGCCTTCTGCTTCCCGGTGTCTCCTTTTCAGAGCCCACCGATCACAGAAGCACCACTCGCCTACTGACGCATTCGCTTTTGGCTTATGGTGGCCTGACTGTACATTGAGCCGAGCGCGGCGGCCACCTCGTGGTCTTACTGCCCTCTGCGACCCGACCGGCCGGTGACCCAGTCGATAGCGATCCCCGAATCCCGAAGTGGTTACCAGCCACCCAGGTGGGAACCGACGGTCTGATCCCTACCCCACTTCGCTATGGGTATAGAAACTTTGACCGTTTTCACCAGCCTCGCCTGTTCACAGAGGTCGTCTCCAACGCCCCTCTGCTAGGTGTGGGCTGTCACCCCCGTACCACGCGTTGCCCACACTTACATGCGACAAGCACGCCGACTAGACGGTACCACGGCAGTATGTCAATTCATACTTCACCGGACACGGGGGCCTTCAGTCCTCTCCCCTGCACTATATGACATCTTAACGTGCCCTTGGGACTTTGCAGTCCTGCTGCCACCTGTTGAAGACTAGGTTCGGGGGGCCCAATCCCTTCCCTAATGTTCAATGTCACTTTAATTATTTTGAATGCAATGAGTTGTCATCTCATACCATCCTGATAAATAAATATTATTCAAAAATTCATAATTACCCACATTGCTCATCCTCATAACTGAACTCCTGTCAACTTTAAATCAATATTTTTTTTCCCCATAATGTGTGTACCCATAATTTTATGTTTCAGTGTATTCTGGGTCAAAAGATAGGGCAGTAATAATAATATTTTTTCACAGTGTATTTTTCCCATTAATTTTGATTTAGAAACCCATCACAGTCTAGAGTTCCTATAACAGTATGGAAGAGATGCACAGTCAGGACTTATTAATCCCGGCCATAACAACTCCCCATATCCTCAGCAGAACCGGGTGTAATTGCTTTAGACCATAAACCATGTGTTACAATTTGCAGTTTTTTTTTTTTCCCCATAACAATTCACAAAACGGGCATATATTGAATATTCAACTGTATTATAGTTTTTTCATTGGGATCCCAGCAAAAAAAGGAAAACAATAATTCCAGAGTTAGTCAGTTCAGTCCATTTCTGTCAGTCACTTTTTATTTGAAAGTCCCCGTCTTTCTCACTACTAAGTTGTAAATCCCCTCCCCATGGAAAATATTTTGTCAGCCTAATCAAATTAAATTTAGAATGTGATCACGTTATTAGTCGACTTTTCCAATTGGTGCACCATTTAAATTTAGTCTTCACTTGTGTTAATATTCCAAATTTATTTCCCCAAATGTTATGTTATAAGATATTATATTTAATAAGTTGCAACCCCATCAGTAGAATCCCCAGCTGGCCAGCTTTATCTTCTCACTCAAGGTCATCTACCCCCCCCTTTTCTGGAGTATGCTGTCTGTGGAAAAGTCTCAACAGAATGAGTTAGATGCATACAGCAATGAACAAAACTCAGCATGGCCATGCTGCTCTTCCTCTTGCTTCACTTAGATCTTTTCCTGTAATAGTTAAAAATCAAGGAAAGTTTATTTGTCATTTCGTCTTCTTGTATTGTTGGTCCGCTCCTGTTTAAAAAACAGAGAAAAAAATCATGAATTTATTAATTAAATTTCTTTGGTCAGGAAAACTTTCAATCACTTTTTTTTTTTTTAAATCACACACTTGTTATAAAATTTGATCCTTTACATGACTCATTTTCTGGACAAATCTTTTTCTTGTTAAACAAATAAAAAAAACTTCACATGAAATCGTATTGCTTGGACCCCCTTTCTCCTTTTTTTGTTCTCTAACTTCGGTATGTCAATCATCTAACTCCTCCTCCCTTACATACTCTCAAATTTATGCGTTCACGGCCTAATATTTTATTTATTTATTTTTATTCTTTTCCTAATTTGTTCTCTAAGTTTCAGCTCTGATTCTCCAATAGGAATTTTCAATTGCTTTATTTTCCCTTTTAATTGACATTTAATAATAATCTTGATCATTGTTTCCTCACCGAGGATATTTTGGCCTCTACATACAGTACTTTCTTTAGGTTACTCCAAAACTTGCTCTTTAATTTGGTGTACCATATCCCAAAACCAATAAACATTTGCTAATTCACTTTTTTTTCTCTCTCTCTGATTTGCTTTAGGTTTAAATATTTGCCAATTCACTTTTTTTTTTCCTCTCTGATTTGCTATGGTTTTGTCTCGCCCCCCCCCCCCCCCCTCCCCTCTCTCTGCACCATCTAGATCACTACCTTCTGCATCTGCTCAATTCCCTCTCTCTCTCTCTGTCCTTGAAACTGGGGGGGGGGGGCACGGTGCCATTTTGTTTTACATTCTCCTGATCCGCCATTTTGTTTTACATCCCTCTCTCTGAATTATGGAATGTCCCTGAATTTTTTCGGAGGGCGAGGGCCAGCGCCATTTTGTTCAACTTTATCCTGATATCGATGTTCCAAAAACATTGCTCTTTCTCCAAACAATTCCAGCACCGCCAGCTCAGTTTACTCTTTTCCAATCCTTTCTTTGCAACCGAAGCCTAATTTGTCATTATACCCATTATTTTTATTTTTCACATATTGCGAATCAAATTTTCCCTTCTTTTCGCTACTCTGTTAATCTGTTTTTAGTTCTAAAGGAAAATATTTTGCTCAGTTATTGGACTATTTTTTATATCACTCTCAAAGGTAAGAAATTGCTCTCTTTATTCCTCCTCAGGCGTTCACTTGTTTTCTATGAATGAATTTAACTTTTAAATGTTACTACTACTTAGCCGAATTATTTTTCTCCACATATTAAATTGCAATATGCCTATTTTAACAGTTACACTGCTCAATACTGACAGTAAATAGTTTATAATATGAAAACACACCTATGCGATTTCTCCTCTCCCTTTTTACTCCGATCGTATTTTGTTATGCATTCCTAAACCAGTGTTATGTTTAGTTTATCTCCCTTTTCACTCCGATCGTCTTGTGTTATGCATTCCTAAACCAGTGTTATGTTTAGTTTATCTCCATCTAGCTGTCTAATCAATGGTATTTTTTGCTTAGTTCCATTTCTCTTTTTTATGGTTTTTTTTCTTTCCTTCAAACATCGGAAATTGCTTTTGCCTTTTTTTTCTTTCTTTTTTCTCCCCTTTTTTTCTTCTATCTGCCAGCTTTGCAGTAATCGTCATTGTTTATCGTTTAATCCAAATTTAATTTCTTGGCCAAATTATTTTCTTTCCTCTCCTATTCAACAATGATAGTACACCAACCAAAATAATGCTAAAATAAACATCTTTTAATACATGCAATTTAGTACTACTTTTAATCTGCCAAATAGTGATGACCATTAATAAAAATTTGAACTTACTGCATGTAAACTAGGGGTTATTTCATTTATTTATAATTAGTGCACTATTAACACTCCCAACTTATGAAACACACAACAAAACCACTGTTCCTATCCACATTTATTCTAAGCCCATTCAAGACAAGAAAAACAATATTGCATAAAAAACGGATCCACTATCCCTCTAACATGGATCCCCTACAACAGTGATTCCCAAAGTGTGGGCAGCGGCCCCCTGGTGGGCCGTGGTGGTACTGCAGGTGGGCCGTGAGAGGTCATTAAAAATATGATCCATTTTTGCAAATATGATTTTTTTAAATTTTCATTGTAAAATATTTATTGCACAATTTTAAAAAATATTTAGAAGTAATAACCTATTGAGTGTTATTGACCTCACAATATTTTAGGAACCTTATATAGTTCATGATCGGAACGTAGCTTTCTGGTCATCATGACCGGGGGTCATAATCGAAGGAGCACGTACTGTGTTCGATAATTAATTCTTTCTTGTGTGTACACCACAGATTTAAAAGTTTGGGCTTCCTTTATCCCCCTGCTTTCATTTCAATCCTGAATCTTTATAATAATGATAATATAATAATAAGAATAATAATAAGAATAAGAATAATACTGCTAATAAAAAACAACAACAATTATTGTCGTTGTTTTTTCATTTTATTTCATTTTCTTAACAACAACAACAATTATTGTTGCTGTTAAGTGTTCAGAGATTTTGTCTATGTACTGTTTATAGGACGAGGTGGGCCGTGGACATTTATTTGATTTTCAAGTGGTCCCTGATTTGGAAAAGTTTGGGAACCCCTGCCCTACAACAACAGATCGATCCTAAAACCATAAAAACGGCTTCCAGCACCTCTTCTTAGGTCTGGGCCGTATTCTAACCTCAAGCGGGGAGGCCGGCAGGTTAATTCCCTCGCTTTAGGGTCTCCAGCACAGGCCTCACATATAACAAAACTTTCGCACAACAAAAAAGCTAAGTACAGAACGCGCTCTGATTTTAAACACTCACAGTACCTTGTTGCTAATTCATCAGTTAGTGGTTTGTATTTACATACCAATTCTGCAGAGTCTGTCTCTCTCCTTTTAATTTCCCCAATTTAGCATCTAGATTCTTTGAGTCGAAAGGTTTCTCATCTCCGGCGTTCCAGATAAGGAGCCAGAGAACACAAAAACAACACCCTCACTTATCTATCAAAATTGCTCACCTTATCTTTAGTTTGCCGGCATCTTAGGATGCGTTTGTGCTCTCTGTTCCTCATCTCCGAGCACCAGAAAAAAACAACCTCTGCCGACTCTGCTGCTGGCTCGCCAAATATGTTGTGGATTTTCTTCAACATATTGAGATTTCCCCATCCTCAAGCAATTGGAGAGAGACAGATTCTTGAAAAAGGAAAAATTAGACTTTATTGTGTCATGATGAAAAATGCAAAGCTGGGTTCCTCCTCTCCCGATCTGGTCCCACACAAACCGTCCGTAGCACTCCCAATTTTCTTTAACCCTGTAAAAAACTCCTCAACTGAGCTATGGCATACAGTTTTTATACAGGAAAATATGGTCCCTCCCCTCATTACAATTGGTCAAGTAACTTGAGACTGCAGATAGGTAATTCTTCTGAATTTGATGTCACGCATGAATCACGCAGGAGATGCATGCGCATTACAATGGACACTTACTGTCTCACCCAGATGGAAAATATACATACATCAGAGATACAAAGACAGAAAATACAGCCAAAAGAAAAAGATACCAGTGGATGAATTTGATGCATATCAAATTAAAAACAAATAATTCAATTGAGTATGTTTTCAGTTGCAAATAATGATTTTGCTGAACAAATATTGATCAAAGCTGCAGAAATCAAATACATCTTATGATTATGGTATTTGAATCAACTAAGCAAAAAGCCTGCTTATGTGTGTGTACTGCTCATGCAAGTGTGAACTGAATTGCCCTGTTTGTATATTTGTCTGTGTTTGCACTGCAGTATATGAATTACTTGTATGTATGCGTGTGTGTGTCATGTGTGTGTGCGTGTGTGTCTTTCTGCTGCCTGCATAATATAATTATTGATTATTAGTATGAGTAAATGATAAAATATATCTATAATCAATATTATCGAATATAACAAACAATGCTGAAATAAAATCCTCAACACTGGTTAGGCAGCTAGCCAGCTAACGAGCTACAATCGGATACAGAATGTCATTCGCTTAGCCGAAATGAGTAAAGTTAGCTTGTCATCGAAATTGGTTTGGAGGAAAACGCCGATATAACAAATGTAAGATTAATACCTGGATTATGTCTAATGTAGCTAGTAGTGATGCGCGGGTCAGGCCGAAACCCGCGGGTCGGGTCAATATTTTAATAACATTTAGCGGGTGCGGGCGGGTTGGGTCAAACAGTGGCGACATCTAATTCCCACGAAATTGCGAATAAAAAGTAGGCACAAGCCTAGATAATATGCTCTTGTCAAATGATGTAACGCTACCTTAAGCAGGATAGAATGCCAACTGTACCTCTCCCTCTTCCTACTCTCGATGTACACGCACTCACTGGTGCGCGGCTTAATCTTCCACGGTTAGACTTAGGATCTAAAGGTCGAATGATAGCTTATATTATAAATCGTTCTGCAGTCAGCACCGAAATATAATATAGTAGTAGTAATTTTATTGACCTGTGGGTCCAAACAACACAGTCAAAACATTTTTTCGCCACTTTACAGTGAAAGCCATATCACGATTCTTATTCAAAAATAAAATCAACTTGCTGAGGTGCTTCCGTTTAATTAATTACCATACCATGAGACAAAGAATAATCGTGTCAAACTCCATGGTGGCCAAAGCAGTCCTCTGCGTCCCAGCAACAAGCGAGCGAACCTTCAGTTCGGCTGGCCGTGTCCAGGAAGCGCGCCGTAATCGCTTAAACCCTGGCACTGTTGACGCGATTTTGTTTTTGCATAGTTTGGGAAATACGCCTAGGCCTACATTATAAGCTGTGTTGAAAAAATCGCATAAAGGCACCCAAAAACGATCTTGAAATTAATATATGAGGAAAAAAAATTCCTCGTAGACAGGATATCGCAACACTGTATGGGAGAGTAGGCAATAGCGCCAGTGCGCCACTGTCATGTTAATTTTGTTCCAATAAAACAGCCTGTTTGCAGTATTTTGCCTGATGGCATTTCGTTTGGTTGCAAACATTAGACATCACGGTAAAGTTCATTTAATAGACAGCGCCTAAACTTTGTATTAAGAATTCCAGCCAAAAGCCAAATGTATGTTGTGCTCCACTCACATCCATAGCGTAACAGAGGAATTGTTTTTTCCATTGCAAATCATGTCACACAGACCCACTGTATTCTTTTTCTCTTGCCTCCTTTTTGTGTAGGGTCGGGTTGGGTTCGGGTTGAAAATCAGTGAGAGTTTTAGCGGGGCGGGTTAGCTGTCACGTCGGGTCGGGTTGGTGCGGGTGTTAAAAAACCTCGACCCGCGCATCACTAGTAGCTAGTTTAAGGGTTAGCTGCATTGTGTAATATGATTTATTACAAAGCCTAGCTAGTGTATTGCCTGACTCATGGCCAAGTGACCTTAGACAGCATACTGGATCCAGTGTTATTTTTAGCTCAGTAACCATATGAACAATTCTAACCACTAAGAGATGACTGCTAAAAACAACAAAATTACTACCTACAGCATCATAGATGCACCTGGGCTGCCTCTTCTGTCCCAAGATCGTCGGATGCAGTCAGAGATAGGGCGGGCAGTAAGCCCATTCCAGCTGTGCTAGTTGTGACCCGGCTTGCCAGGGTAATATCACCTTTGGGCTGGAGGAGCAAGCTGATTTGGTTCGGATTCTGCAATATCCGGGGCAACTGGCATCGACTGAGGTGTTATGTGTTTTTATAAAAAGCCACGTTCTGATATCCATCTTCTAGCCAGTTTTTCTTGCTAACTTGAAGCAACGGTGAAGCTTAAAACTATTAGCTAGCTGACTCCCTTGGGTGTTACTATGGAGGTAAAATAAGAGAACTGGAGAGAGCGAGAAAGTACCACTCCTATTACTTTCAATGGGAGATGCTAGGCTAGCTACTTCAGCCCAGGAAGTACGGAATTGACGGCATCTATAAAAATGGTGGGTGCGTTCGAACGCATCTGCAAGTAAGGGCCGGTTCATACTCAACGCAAGGTACGCGAGCGCGAACACATGGCAACGCATTGAGCAACGCAAGGTGTCCATCTTGCGTCCTTGCGTAGCAAAGTGTGTCGTCCAAATTTTTGTAACGCGACGCGTCGACGCGTGTATTTCCGTGAGATTCCAATAGGGGAGATAAAGCAAGTAATGCACCATATGATGTCTTCAACACACCAAAAAGAAGAAAGAAGGAGGAGGAAACAGAGAGGACTTTGCTACCCCCTATTGTATGAGCAGTGTACTGCTTTTTAACGAGGCACAGCGCAGCAAGGGACGCGCGTTCAGGCTTCTCTCCGAACGGAATGGAACGGACCTGTGGTCGCGCTTGCTCGCGTGCCTTGCGTTGAGTATGAACCGGCCCTAAGCCGGCTGCACGAGAATCCTGAAAATGATGCGAGAATCTTGCCGAAGTTGCGAGATAAGCCTTCCAAAGGAGAGCCTATCGCGCAACTTCGGCAATATTCACGCGTAATTTTTCGGGAATCTCGCGCAGCTGGCTTACTTGCAGACCCGCTCGAACGCACCCGAAGTTCCATGGGTGCTTATTTCCAACACCATTTCATAAGATTGCTAATCTGATTACACAACACAAATGGCCAATAAAATGTTTCGTCTGTGCGGATTGGCAAATGTATTCGAGGGGAAATGATGAGTAACGCTGCTAATCCGGAATGCGCACGCACTATACACTCATTGGCCGAACTGCTGCAGTCAGAGCAACAGCTGGACAACCAAACTCCTGCACAAGCTGTCATCATGCTCTAAATAGCGGTTCTTATTTTACAGGCCCTCTGGAAAACATCGAACAGTCGCGTCAGACAAGGAGCAAAATAATGAAGGATTACCGAGTACATTTCCTTTTGTTTTCGCTTTATATGGCAAGAAAAAAAGCTGCACTTTTCAATTGGAGTCTATGGATCTTCAGCGTCTTTGGCCACAAAATTGCATCCTTGGGAAACGTGGAAGCAGGAAGCTAACATGCTAACTGGTTGAAGCAAAGGTGCTTCCTCGTTCTCTCTGGTTCTATTATGTATCTCTGTGGGTGTTACCGGCTTTAACGGTTTAACGGTTTAATTTGGTATGACTTTTTTTGATTGCATTATGTACAGCGTGCCGCCAGGTTCAAATTTATTAGAGAACGCACAACAAGCAGCGCAGTCCATGGATCCAAAATGGCAGCGCTGCATTTCAGAGCCATGGGAAGCCTTGTCCTTTGCGTTGTCACGGCCAATAGTTTGCCGTTTCCCTGTAGGATATATAGAACTTAAACTAGGGCTTGCAGAAAATACAAGTGAGGGGGCAAAGCTCCCTTTAGCACCCGCAGTGTTTTTAGTGTATGAGCTTTCTAAATCAGCAGTGTCAGTGGTTAAGAAGCACTTTTTTTTTCGCAACAGCCTAATAGATAGCATCATTCAGTGGTCATAGATGGCAGTGAGTGACCCCTAGATTCCACCGGGCGCGTATCTGCAGCGTTTGCTCCATCTTGCAGGCGACTTCATGTTCCACTGAGCACGAAACGTCAGCACAGAGTCCTGCCAGCTGATACAATTGACCTGCTAAGATTTCACATATTCCGTAATTTTTACAAGGATATTTGTGCAAGAACTGAAATGCTCTCTGTTGTTTTTTTCTACTTTAATTGCATTTAATGTCATTCCTGACTTTGTTGTATACTTTCTACAGTCCAGCCGCAAACGCCATAGATTTAAAAAAAACATTGTGCCAGTGTTTTAGTTAAAACAAAATCACAGACAAGTAGTTGAAAAGTAAGTTATAAATTAATTTTGTCTCAAAGATTTGTGGCCAGTCTCTCTCAGTTAAAAGCATATTCCCTTTGATAGTTACTTCCAGCCTGGCATGATCTGGTGTGCTATTCCCATTAGCACAAATACTAACGTAGTTGGATCCAATGACTGTATATGGTCGAACAATGGAAAACGTATCGTACTGCTACATTCGTACAGTGCGACTGCGGCCTGCCAGCACCAGAAATAGACATGGCGCGTATTCTTGGCGGAGCAGCGCGGAGAGCCGCCTCTAGGACGCTGCCGAGACATGCTGTGGCACGGCCGGTGGAATCACAACCATTGTCTAGAATAGCTGCAATCAACTACAGCAACCGTGTCGCAGCAGTATCACGTCCAAGACGCTCCCAGTGGAATCTAGGGGTGAGGATGTCTCATGAAAAGTTTACAGAAACCATGTTTCACACGGATTCACAGCCCAATAGTTTTTCTTGCCAACATTTAACCCTCTCCAGCCCAATTTATTATACTGAGATATGAAAAATCTTTCATTCGTGGAGAATAGTTCTCATACACTAGTGGCTGCTGGTGGAACTAATGTTGTATTTTTGCAATACTGAGCTGGAAGAGTAACTTTATCAAACCATTTCCCGTGTGGTCTTTATATTTTATCATCAGTCATCAATTAATTTATAGTTGCAAATTCGCAACATGAGCCTGGAGAGGGTTAAAAAGTAGTCAGCAGGAAAAGATCTCATTGAGCTGCAAATAAGAAAAATCTGATCAAGGATATTATGGTTGAAATGAAACCTTAAAGGGCGGAAAATCAGCAAGAACATGGCTAGGAACTCATTTGTTGGAGTTGGAACAAAAGTGATCAAAGCAAGCAGAATAGGAAATGTCCTAAAGCTGTGGATTGCAGTGGTCAGTTCAGAGTAACTCAGTCTAGGCATATTGTGTACTTGCAGGGCTGCAGTGTTTGTGTTTAACCAGAGTTGATTATGACAAGCTGTAATCATGTAAACAAAAGTCAGACGTGCTAAGAACATATTTTACTGACAGTATCGACATCTCTATGCAAATATGTCACTACTTCAGAAATGCAAGATCTCTTTTTACTTCTTACTGGCAAGGCTTGTTTAAGAAGAACTAGAGTGTTCAGGTGAACACGTGTCGCCTGCGAAGCACTTATGTGAAAGTGTGACTACCAACTGAAAGTGAGACTACCGGACAGACAGACAGACGGACAGACCGACACCGGACAAAGTGATCCCTATGTGCCGCTATGCTTCGCAGGCGACACAACAAAGTGATCCCTATGTGCCGCTATGCTTCGCAGGCGACAGAAAAAACTGGTCACTGACACTGGTGGTTTTTCCTTTTGCAGCAGTGCACTTCCAGCTCCTCTGGAGGTGACAGCTCTTGCGAGGAAGGAAGGTTGCGGCGGCCCACTCAACTGCGGACATTGAACTCCCAGAATGTAGTGGACACAGAAATGCCTCTGCTGTATCTCCCCAGTGACCCTGAAGACTACTCCAGCAGTGAGCAGTCCTGCGACACAGTCATCTATGTGGGGCCTAATGGGTCAACTTTGTCGGACAAGGAGCTGACCGACAATGAAGGCCCCCCAGAGTTTGTGCCCATCATCCCTTCTCTGCATAAAAGCAAGGTGGAGGAGGGGAAATCATCGGTAAGGACAGTCACAGGCCCAGAGCTGGTTTACCCCCTATTGCAGCAGCATCCACCCACACAGCTATTACAGCTGCAAACGGCTCAGCCACTGGAGGTAGTAGAGGAGGGAGGAGAGTCAGGAAAGCAGGAAAAGGATTGCCTCAAGTGCAACACATTTGCTGAGCTCCAGGAGCGGCTTGGGTGTATCGATGGGAGAGAGGAGGTCAGCAGCTTCGCTTATGAGGAACTTTCCACCAACTGGGCACCTGGGGCTGGACCTTTGCATGAAGGCCATGGGGAAGGGGCTACCAAAACTGGGGTGAACACCCAGTTACACACAACAACAAGGCGTATCTCAAATGATCCTCAGCTAGAGGAAATCCGAGAGGTTTTAGAGGAGGCAGAGATTGCCCAGTCTATGATTGAGAGTCTGTCGAGGCCAGCGGTGGGTGGCCGTGCCCTCTCATTAAGCAGGAGCATGAGTGGTGGGAACAGCAGTGGCAATTCCACACAGCCTGTGCCTTTCCAGAGAGCCAGGAGTTCCAATTTCTATGACGGCAAGAAAGGCACTGAATCCACTGAGGCTAAGCTTCGTCCCATGGGCTCTCCCAGGCTGGGAGTGGCCAGCCTAACTAAGACCACAGATTACAAGCCACCCTCATCTCCATCCCAACGCTGTAAGGTGTACACTCAGAAGGGTGTGGTGCCAGGTGTAGCACCAGCCTCATCCCCTCAGGGCCTGAGTTGGGATAATGGGAAGTCCTCATCTGAGTCACTGCTGCAGTCTGAGTCCAGGACATCACCTATAGTTTTGAGCCCTCGAGCTCTGAAAAAGTCTCTCTTCCCTGTAATTGCAAGCTTCTCCTCCTCTGCTGAGACCCAAGACAAGGACTTAGCACCTGCCAATGCCACAGCTGCCACTGTGAAAGTTCAGCAGCCACTGGAGCTCAATGGGGAGGATGAGCTTGTGTTCACCCAAGTGGAGGAACTTACCATCAGTGGAATCATGGAGAGCGGCCGGCCCACAAACATACGGAGTTTCAACAGCGACTGTTCTATGCAGGCTCTGGCCTCTGGCTCCCGCCCTGTTAGTATCATTGGCAGCATCAGTGAAGACTCTGAGTGCTTCCCAAGAGCTGTTATCAGTACTATCCCAACGTCCACTTCCTCCACCGTCACAGAGGTCAGCATCTCGAAGAGAGTGACCATCCAAAAAGCTGAGGGGGAAGTGAAAGCGACCATAACCAGCTCCTCTATCAGCTCCTGGTTCAGTGAGATGACCACCGGCAGTGATGGAGACCAATCCAGCTGCAGCTTTGTTGCCCAGCAAAGTTATGGACAGGGGCAAGGCCTGGCAGAGCCTCTAAAGATTAGTCTTCTGGAGGAATGTCTATTTGAGGATTCAAACAAAGATGAGAGTACTGAGGATGTAGCTGCTGACACAGAGGTGCCCGGAGAGAATGCTATAGAGTTGAGTGTACCAAGCAAAGGGAAACTTATGAGTCTAGTCCAATCCATGGTCTCTGGCTCTAATGCTCTGATCTTGGGTGACCAGGCTGGTGTCTTCCCCCTCAAGACTAATGTCACTGTCCATCCCTGTATGGCTGTCAAGCCAATGACCCACCATGATGCAGTCCAGGTCGCCAGTCCAGGTTTTATCCAGAGCCCACAGAAAATGAAAATGGGAAAATCCATCCTGGTCTCTGGAGACATTTGCTTTGAGGACCCCTGGATGAAGAGGGATGGTGAAGAACTTCAGCCCCCAGAACAAATCTGTGAAGTGAACCCAGAAAGGAGAGCAGTGGATATAGTGAAGAGCTTTAGCCCTGCTGACCGAGTCAACTCAAGCGGAGTGGAGGCAGCTTGCTCCCTGGATATACTAAAACGGGTAGTGGATGGCTGTGAAATGGTGCTTGATGTATCAGACAGCCTTGCTCCTGAACAATCAGCTGATGTGCTTCATACAGCCAGCCTTCCACGTGGTTGGCACCAAATGAACGGTCATGATGATGAAGCTTCCATGTGTTGCACCAGTGGGGTCCACAGGGGATCAGGAACCACCAGCTCAACTCCCTGCAGCCCCAGGTCCACTCTGGAAAGAAAGGGGTCCTTTTCAAAGCAAGGCCTCTTCACCTGGACAAAAGGGATGCCACCTCTGCCTCCAGTGAGGAAGTCCAGCCTGGATCACAAAAATAGAGTTGGCCTTCATGGTTCAGGGAACAGTCAGACACTGTTCCTGGGAAGCTCTGCTGAGGAATCCATCAGTAATGGAAAGCTGAAGGGCCCTGGTGTGGAGAGTAGCAGCAGACTGTTCAGTGCAAAGCTAGAGCAGCTGGCCAGCAGGAACGACTCCTTGGGGAGATCCCCTGCAGGGCACTATGACTGCTTGTCTTTGGAGAGAGCGGACTGTCTTAGTGCGATGGATTCAAGGTGCAGCACTGGGAGAGACTGCACTATGCCAAGAACTGGTAGAAGCCTGAAACATGGCTCTGCTTCCTCATTAGCTTCTAGCACTGGGGGACATGGCAACACACCACAGTCACCAAAGGTCATCCAATCTAAGATCTCAGCAGTCAGCAAGCTCCTAATGGTTAGCCCGAAGGCTCGCAGCTTGTCTGCCTCCAGCACCAAGACCCCAAGCTTCTCCACAAAGTCCCTACCACAGTCTGTGAACAGGAGCTCAAGCATACCTCTCAATGGTAAGAACCAGAGCCCAAGCGTGAACCAGAACCAATCGCAGAATCAGAGCTCCTGGTCAACTCAGTCCCTAAGCCGTAGCAGGGGCACGGGCCTTGCTGCTAAGCTTCCCTTACGGGCTGTGAATGGGCGAATCTCTGAGCTCCTCCAGGGCAGTGGGAGTACTCGTGCCGGACACAATTGGGTGGTGTCGAAGCCTGAGGAGAGGAGCTCCCAGGGAGAGGAGAGATCATTAGTGCTCCACACCCTCCCCTCACCTTACAGCAAGATTACTGCCCCCCGGAAGCCACATCACTGCAGCAGCGGGCACGCTAGTGACAACAGCAGTGTGCTGAGTGGTGAGCTGCCACCTGCCATGGGCAAGACTGCCCTCTTCTACCACAGTGGTGGCAGCAGCGGTTACGAGAGTTTGATAAGGGACAGTGAGGCAACAGGGAGTACCTCCTCTGCCCTGGATTCAATGAGAGAGAACAACAGCTCTGCTGGCAGCCGCCAGAGTCCCAAAAACTCAAAGAAGAGGAACAATGGAGGTAACCCTTTTTACTCATTATCCTGCATGATTTTGAGCAAACTAGCCTGGCTAGGTAATGTGTAAATTTCAATTTTTATCAAACCCTCACATCATTAAATGTCTTTTTCAATGAAAATTATGTCCAAAACATGGCGGTGTATTAGATGCTACAAGCGTAACACAAATAAAACAACGGCAGTAAACAAAGCCAATGATTAAATATTGATGTTAAGCATGAATTAAATTTTTTTTTTTTGACCAATGCCTTCCCACAATAATAAGCACACACAACTTCACTGTAGCATAACAGTTCCTTTAGTGTATGACTAGGATGCAATCAGATATCATACTGTTTTTTGAGTTCTGCAGAATTACAAGAAAAATGTTCATATATTAATGTTTAGTACCAGGAAGCCTTGTACGCAATTTTTATGACTGCTGGTATACTTTCTTCGTAAAGAAAAAATAAATTACATTTGTCTTATTCCTATTTGACGTACATATAATTTTGTGTTTAAGAAACAGATTGGAGAAAAGTCTAACATTATAACAAGTTATAACATGACGTAACATGACATGAGTGGAGAGACCAGGCTGTTCAATCCAACTGTGCTTGCCAGTTTCTAATAACTGTAGTGAATCTATCACTTCAGATACTCAATGACTCAATGGCATCCATTGCTAAATCAAATCTGCTCTGGAAAATTCCCAAGGTTTCTGCCTCAACAATATGGTCAGGCATTCCACACTGATATTACCCTCTGTGTGAAAAATTTTTTCCTAATATCAGTGCTAAATTTACTCTTGGCCAACTTCCATTTGTGACCCCCGAGTTCTACTAACAAAACTTGGCATTAGTAAACCCACATAATTCACTTTGCTAATCCCTTTAACATATTTAAAGGCCCCAATCAGATTACCCCCGAAGACTCCTTTTCCTAAAACTAAAGAGATTAAGGATCTTTAGCCTCTTCTCATAGCTTTCATCTTTAATACCTGGAATTAACTTTGTGCCTCTTCTCTTAGCTTTTTCGAGAGCTTGTATATCATTCTTAAAGAATGGTCCCCGAAATAAAACACAATACTCTAGATGTGGTGTGACGAATGTGTTGTACAGGAGAAGTATGACCTCATTGGATTTATACTCAATACCTTTGGCTATATATACCAGCATCACATTGGCCTTTTTAACTGCTACGGCAATATCGCCAGAACCTGAGAGGGTTTGGTCAACAATCACTCTCAGATCTTTTTCCATGTGGAGCACATTCCAGTTTTGAAACCTCCCATGAAGAAATCCTGTCTTGTGTTTTTATTACCTACATGTAGAACTTTAGATTTACAAACAATAAATTTCATTTGCCACATTTCTGCCCAATTCTGAATTCTTCCTAAATCAGCCTGAATCACTGTAGTGGACTCGAAACTGTTCACCAAACCTCCCAATTTGGCATCATCCGCAAATTTAACTAATTTGCTTTCAAGATTCCTATCAAGGTCATGAATGCCGATGAGGAAGAGCAGGGGTCCCAAAACCAATCCCTGAGGGACTCCACTACCCACAATACCTAGCTCAGATGAGATTGCACTGACAACCATTCTTGTGTTCTGTCCTGTAACCAGTTTTGAATCCACTCCAGAATACCTCCTGTAATTCCAACAGAGCTTATTTAAATTTTTTTTTCATGCGGGACTGTATCAAATGCTTTCTGAAAATACAAGTATATGATATCTTAAGCCCTGCTGTGATTATAAGTCTTGATGGCCTCTTCAAAGAATTCCAGAAGGTTTGTCAGGCATGGCCTTCCCTTGCGGAAACCTGGCTATTCCTCACAATATTATTACGTTTAAGAAATAATTCCTGCTCATCTTTTATGACAGATTCCAGTGACTGGCCTGTAATTTCCTGCCTGAGTACCCCTTATATATTGATATTATATTGTCCTGCCTCCAATAATTTGGTATTTCTCCTGTTTCTGAAGACCATCTGAAGATTGCTGATCGTGGTTTAGAGATGATCTCACCAACTTCCCGGAGCGCTCTAGGGTATAAGCCATCAGGACCTGCTGCATTATCTGTCTTTAGTTTATGCAACTTGTTTAATACTTCAGTATCCCTCAGGGGTGTAAGAAAATCTCGATACACCAAATATCGCCATATTTCGTTTTGTGATACTGTATCGATATTCAACAGCACTGTATAGATTTTTAAATTATTATTAAGAATTTACATGCAAATATTCACGGCGGTGGTTCGTTTTTATGTTCCATTTAAAACTCTGACCGGTAGTTGGCAGCAGCCAGCAGTCATTACCGTATACCTCCAAAGGAAGCAGAAGAAGGAGATCTCGCGAGGGCACCGGCGCGAAAAGTTGAAGGAACCAAAGGGTGCATCTCAAAGCCTAGGCTGTATCCTACGAAGGCTGCATTTTTTCGGTCGTCACGTACTTCCGTCCACCAAACTAACATTTAGGGTTAGTAATAAGATTAAATTTAGGATTAGGGTTAGGTTTGGGGTAAGTTTTAGGATTAGAGGTTAGAGTTAAGTTTAGGTTTTGGTGAACCATTCGCTTAAATCAAAGCTGCTTAACGGAGATGAAATAAAGTCATGTCAGTTTGGCGGATGAAATTAGGTGACGACCCCTAAAAATGCAGCCTTCAAAGGATACAGCCTACGCTTTGAGATACAGCCATTGAGATGCTCCCAATGTGGCGTCCAGTGCACCGCACACCTCAATTTTCCATTGACTATGATAGAAAAAATCATGTCATTATTTTGTTATTTAAAGCGTACACGATCGAATCTCCTTCTTACGTGGTACTGGAATGCATATTAAAAAATGATTCGAGGCACTATTTTACTTGACGCTTTTCGAGAACGTAGTTAATGCACAATGTAGGCTACATCCAATTAATTTTAAAACAGCGATAGAAATTGCAATGGGCCCAGTCGACATAAATGCATTTATGCGTCATAAAATATCCACAATGTCCGCTTATAACTTAAGGCCAGATTGCCGTTCTTCCTCTACTGCAGAGCATGTGTTTGGGACGGGAGCGAGAGGCGATTCTTGCCTACTAGTTACTTGATCGCGGATGACGTCGAGAAAATGAAATGAAAAACGAATTTAAAAAAAAATGCTAAAATGTGTCGCCAGACATATGTGGGCAGCCAGATTTGTTCCCCAGTTAGTGAGGAGGGCAGCCAGAGAGACAGAGCTCTGGCGGGGGGTGAACACAGAGAGGGAGGCGAACTAAATTAATCACTGAGCAGTGCTGGTTTTGCGAGTACTGGCAAAGGTTATCCTCGAGTCACCAGCAATATTGGATTTAGCTTAGCTTATAAAAGTCAATAAAACACTTATTTGAGGATACTTTTGCGTTTAATCTTTGTATGTATGGTCATGTTTCAACTTTCCCTCGCCCGACTCCGGAGCGGGTCAGCCGACGAGCCTGGAGGGATTCAAATGGACGAACTAAACTCATGTTGCCTGCTGCATTTGCACAGCCGCGCGAGACTTCAGATCAGAGACAAGGATTCTACAGTTTCTAGTTCAGAGATGCGAGTGTGGACAGTGATATTGTTTAGTTTTTCAAACCTTGGATATGAAATCGGTTTTTACTACATAAAAAAAAAAAATAAAATAAAACGGTATGATAATAGCCAGGACGTTGTGTGTGTCTCTGTGAGAGAGATGTTAATTCCTTTGTGGCAACAGTCAGAAGAAGTGTTATAATGTTTGATGGTGCAGAGACCATATTTTCTTTTGATAACTACTCTGAAATCAAGAACTCCTAACTGATTGTGAACCACTCAGCAGTATCCAAAAATCTTGGGTCTTATCGTAACCGTGTTTAGATCATTTTATTTTCTTCATGTTAAGCTAAAGACAGAATGTAGTGTTATGTTTGATTGTACAGTGACTGCATATATTATTTTGATAAGTACTTGAGACTTTTACTGATGGGCAGATATTTATTTCTTTATTCAGCTTTCATATAAAGGAGTGGATGTTGCAGGGACTTTGCATTTTCTTTTTCAACTATAAATTTGAACCTGCTTATATATTAGAATTAAAGGTGAACCTTTAACAGAGTCAAACAATCTGTTAACTTATTTTTTTCATTTGTTGTTTACCCAAAGAATCCTGCAAATGCTTTTATGTCTTATATAATGAAATACAAATGTAGATCCCTCTGTTCAGATTCTGTAAGCTGATTAAGCATGTAACAGCAATGCAAGTTTACTATGCTATGACAGGTTTCCGACAATTAAATTATAAAAAAACAAGTAGACATGGTCACAACAACATCCTCCGCCAAATGCCTGAATCGCGCACCTCATTTTCGAACTTGATCAAGGCCTTTATGGCCTGAAGCTACACACCAAGTTTGGTTGTCCTATCTCTAGTAGTTCCTGAGAAAAGCTGTCCCCTTTTCGGATGGGCGGACGGACGCACGGAGCTCAAGCAAATATCCCCCCACACTTTGTGGCGGGGGATAAAAATCTCAATATATCCTCATGCCTATAGTATTGCAATATATCGTATCGTTGCCCCTGTATCGTGATACGTATCGTATCGCCAGATTCTTGCCACTACACACCCCTAATTATCCCTCACCTCAACTTCTGCTAAATAATCTTGAGCATTGTAAATTTCCTCTGGCCAAATAAAAATTGGCTTTGAAGTAAATTTCTCAACAAAGTAGCTATTTAAGGTATCAGCAATATCCTTATACTCATACAGTAGCAATCCATCTTTATTCTTTATACACTTAAGCTTCTCTTTGACTTTCCTTTTTCTATTGCAGTTCTGTTAAAGCTGTTAGGATTTTTTTTTACAATTTGCCTTTCATACAGTCTTCTTGTATTCCTCAGGTCTTTTTTGACCATAGCCTGCATTTTACAGTATTCGGCCTTCGTATTCTCATTACTGTCCTATATATACAATGCTGTGAAAAAGTAGTTGCCCCCCTTGTTGAATCATTAATTAACCGCGATTAACCACTTTTTCTCCAATTTCACACGAGCCACACCCAGGCCTGATTACTGCCAGACCTGTTGAATCAAGAAATCACTTAAATAGAACCTGTCTGACAAAGTGAAGTTGGCTAAAAGATCTCAAAAAAGCAACAGATCATGTGATCTCAATAAATTCAAGAACAGATGAGAAACAAAGTCATTGACATCTATCAGTCTGAAAGGGTTACCAAGCCATTTCTAAGGCTTTGGGACTCCAGCGAACCATGGTAAGATCCATTATCCACAAATGGAGAAAACTTGGAACAGTGGTGAACCTTCCCAGGAGTGGCCTGCCTACCAAAATTACTCCAAGAGCGCATTGATGACTCATCCAGGAGGTCACAAAAGAACCCAGAACAACATCTAAAGAACTGCCTCACTTGCCTCAGTGTTAGTCAGTGTTCATGATTCAACAATAAGAAAAAAACTGGGCAAAAATGGCATCCATGGGAGAGTTCCAAGGCAAAAACCACTGCTGACCAAAATAAACATAAAGGCTCATCTCACATTTGCCAAAAAACATGTTGATGATCCCCAAGAAAACGTTCTATGGACTGATGAGACAAAAGTTGAACTTTTTGGAAGGTGTGCGTCCCGTTACATCTGACGTAAAACTAACACTGCATTTCACAGAAAAAGAACATCATGCCAGCAGTCAAACATTGTGGTGGTAGTGTGATAGTCTGGGGCTGCTTTGCTGCTTCAGGACCTGGATGACTTGCTGTAATTGATGGAACTATGAATTCTGCTCTCGACCAGAAAATCCTGAAGGAGAATGCCTGACCATCAGTTTGTAACCTCAAGCTCAAGTGCACTTGGGTTATGCAGCAGGACAATGATCCGAAACACGCCAGCAAGTCCCCCTCTGACTGGCTTAAAAAAATGAATTAAATGAAGGTTTTGGAGTAGCCTAGCCAAAATCCGGACTTAAATCCGATTGAGATGCTGTGGCATGACCTTAAACAGCTGACAAAAATATAAAAAAGAAAATGTCAGCACTCACATTGCAAAACATAAATATTTATTACTGCACGACGGCAGAAAACGGATACGTTTCTGCCATAGGCTTTCCTCAATGTTTCTAATACAACTGTGGGAGTCACTATTACAAAACCAGCCAGGGATCACCAGACAATAACCAGCTGATGGCAATTAGGCCTACCACATCAATATACAAAGAGAGAGGGGGGGGGGGGGAAATTAATAAATTTATATACACACACATACATACACTTTATATATATATATATATATATATATATATATATATATATATATATATATATATACAAAACCCAAAACCAGTGAAGTTGGCACGTTGTGTAAATCGTAAATAAAAACAGAATACAATGATTTGCAAATCCTTTTCAACCTATATTCAATTGAATACACTGCAAAGACAAGTTACTTAATGTTTGAAAAGGTAAACTTTGTAATTTTTTGCAAATATTAGCTCATTTGGAATTTGATGCCTGCATGTTTCAAAAAAGCTGGCACAAGTGGCAAAAAAGAGAGAGTTGAGGAATGCTCATCAAACACTTATTTGGAACATCCCACAGGTGAACGGGCTAATTGGAAAAGGTGGGTGCCATGATTGGGTATAAAAGCAGCTTCCCTGAAATGCTCAGTCATTCACAAACAAGGATGGGGCAAGGGTCACCACTTAGTGAACAAATGCGTGAGCTGATTGTCGAACAGTTTAAAAACAACATTCCTCAACGAGCTATTGCAATAAATTTGGGGATTTCATCATCTACGGTCCGTAATATCGTCAAAAGGTTCAAAGAATCTGGAGAAATCACTGCACGTAAGCGACAAGGCCGAAAACCAACATTGAATGCCCGTGACCTTCGATCCCTCAGGCAGTACAGCATCAAAAAGCGATATCAGTCTCTTAAGGACCACATGGACTCAGGAACACTACAAAAAACCACTGTCAGTAACTACAGTTCGTCGCTACATCTGCAAGTGCAAGTTAAAATTCTACAATGCAAAGCAAAAGCCATTTATCAACAGCACCCAGAAACGCTGCCAGCTTCACTTGGCCTAAGCTCATCTAAGATGGACTGATGCAAAGTGGAAAAGTGTTCTGTGGTCTGACGAGTCCACATTTCAAATTGATTTTGGAAACTGTGGACGTCGTGTCCTCCGGACCAAAGAGGAGAAGAACCATCCGGACTGTTATAGGCGCAAAGTTCAAAAGCCAGCATCTGTGATGGTATGGGGGTGTATTAGTGCCCAAGGCATGGGCAACTTACACATATGTGAAGGCACCATTAAAGCTGAAAGGTACATACAGGTTTTGGAGCAACATATGTTGCCATCCAAGCAACGTATTTTTCATGGACGCCCCTGCTTATTTCAGCAAGACAATGCCAAGCCACATTCTGCACGTGTTACAACAGCATGGCTCCGTAGTAAAAGAGTGCGGGTACAAGACTGGCCTGCCTGTAGTCCAGACCTGTCTCCCATTGAAAATGTGTGGCGCATTATGAAGCGTGAAATACGACAACGGAGACCCCGGACTGTTGAACAACTTAAGCTGTACATCATCAAGAATGGGAAAGAGTTCCACCTGAAAAGCTTCAAAAATTGGTCTCCTCAGTTCCCAAACATTTACTGAGTGTCGTTGAAAGGAAAGGCAATGTAACACAGTGGTAAAAAGGCCCCTGTGCCAACTTTCTTGCAATGTGTTGCTGCCTTTAAATTCTTAGTTAATGATTATTTGCAAAAAAGAAAGTTTCTCAGTTTGAACATTAAACATCTTGTCTTTGCAGTGTATTCAATTGAATATAAGTTGAAAAGGATTTGCAAATCTGTTTTTATCCACGATTTACATAACTTGCCAACTTCACTGGTTTTGGGTTTTGTATAATAAATAATAAAATAATAAATTTTATTTATATAGAACCTTTCAAGCAATACAGCACAAAGTGCTTCACTAACAGGTAAAATACATGTACATAAAAGCAATAAAACAGAATGGGGAAACAGGGAATTAAACATCAAAATAGGAATAATCAAGATAATAAAAGGAGACATGCATGTAAACACACCCATTAAAAGAATTTAAACTGTAAAATCAGCAAAAGCAAGCCTAAAAATGAGTCTTTAAAAGAGATTGAAAAGACAATTGAGACAGCATTTCTTATGATGTTTGGGAGGCTGTTCCAGAGTCTTGGAGCCTCAACCGAAAAGGCTCGACCACCCTTTGTTTTTAACTTGGACTCTGGAGCAGCCAATAATGCTTGCTTGGAGGATCTTAGCAATCTTTTAGGTCTGTAAGGATTTAAAAGCTCACTTACATACTCTGTTGCCATGCCGTGGAGTGCTTTGAAGGTCATCAACAGAATTTTTAAATCAATTCGGAATTGGACTGTCAGCCAGTGCAAAATATTGGAGTAATGTGGGCTCTTTTATTTGTTCTAGTGAGCAATCTTGCCGCTGAATTTTGAACCACTTGCAGTTTGTTCAAAAATTTCTTATTCAGACAAGTAAATAATGAGTTGCAATAGTCTAATCTTGACGAGATAAAAGCATGAATAATTTTTTCCGTATCTTCAAATGACGGAACAGACCTAATTTTAGCCATGTTATGGAGTTGCAAATAGCATGACACTACAAGCTTCTTAACGTGGGGCTCAAATTTCAGTTCAGTATCAAATATCACACCGAGATTTTGGGAAGAGGGCCTAATATTAGAAGCAAGAGGTCCAAGTGATGATTGGATTTTATCCGACACCAACTTTGGACCAGTATAATGACTTCAGTTTTATTTGAGTTTAACTGCAAAAAATTATTAGACAACAAATTTTGAACATCAGCGAAACAGTCATGCAAGACTAACACATTGCTGAAATCAGAGGATAACCTATTTTATACTGACGAATAATAAAACCCAGAGGTAACATATAAATACAAAACAATATACACGGAGGCCCAAGTATGGAGCCTTGAGGTAAACCAGAAGTAAGCAGTACAGACGAGGATACATGTTCACCGATGGAACCAAAAATTTTCTGTTCGACAGATAGGAAGAGAACCATTACAGAACCGTCCCAGAGAGCCCAACCCAATTTTTCAGCCTATCAATCATGATGGCATGATCAACTGTATGGAAGGCAGCACTGATATCCAAAAGCACGAGTAATGAGCAGTTGCCAGAGTCAGCATTTATCAAAAGATGATTTGTGACCCTGAGAAGAGCCGTTTCTGTACTGTGCTGACGTCTAAAGCCTGATTGAAATTTCTCAAAAATATTGTTGGTTTCCACCACTTCTAAAAGTTGCTTTGCGACCACTCTTTCCAAGACTCTCGAAATAAAGGACAGTTTTAATATTGGTCTAAAATTACTAAGAATGGCTGGATCAAGATTTTTTTTTGTTTTGTTTTTTTTTTAAGAAGAGGTTGAATGCAGGCAATTTTAAAATAGTCTGGAACACAGCCAGTAGAGAGAGAATTGTTTACCACGGAAAGCAAGGTCAAGGTCAAGGTTACTTAATTTGTACCGTTAGGTAAATTTTGTTTGCAGTGGTCACACATTAACAAACTGACAACACAAGCTTCAGGGCACAAGCAGGGCAGGGCCAATAGCTATCATTACTTCTTTAAAGAGCCTAGTGGGTATAATATCCAAGGGACTAGATGAGGGCTTCATATGCGACACTGTTTCAGTAAGATCCAACAGAGAAATCGGTGCGAAACAGTAACAGATGGAACATGACTGATACTAGACCGTATGACTGCCATCTTGTCAATAAAAATTTCAAGAACTTCTCACAATCAGTGGGGGATGAAGCTGATGCAGCAGCAGCTGGAGGGGTCACCAGATGGTCAATTGTTTTGAATAAAAATCTAACATTATGCTGATTAGCGCTATTAATTCAGAGAAGAATTTATCTTGAGCATTTTTTTCCTTCTTGATTATATAAATGTAACAGGCTTTTCATACGCACATAAAGAACATTTTGTTTTGTGGCCTTCCACTTCCGTTCCGCTTTTCTGCATTCCCTCTTAAGGCTGCTAATCTTATCATTGATCCAAGGCGAATTCTGTTGCACAGGTGTTGTTTTAATTTTGAGTGGCGCAACAGCATTCAGAGCAGACAAGCACGTTGTTAAACAAATTAAGCATTTCATTGCTCTCTGCAACATGTGCTACATTGACGCAAGTATTTAAAAAAACGGATGAAAATTGAGGCTGTGTGGGAAGTTACCACACGAGAACGAAAGGATTGCTGCACTTTGGTTTGAGCAACAAGGGCCTCGATTTCAAAGAACACACCGAAATGGTAGGAAATGAAAAGATCCTCGATCTTGAGCTCGTTCAAATTCACGCCCAGAGTAAAAACTAAATCCAAAGTATGGCCGTGTTTGTGCGTGGGGCCAGACACCCTCTGAACTAGGTTGAAGCACTCAGTGCAGTTTAAAAATTCAGAGGCCAAACTGTCTGAGGGGATGTCCAAGTGAAAATTAAAATCACCCGCTATTATGATTCCGTCATATTTTAAAACCACCGAGGACAATAACTGAAAATTCTGACGTAAAACTGTCAATCGATTTAGGAGAGCGATAAACAACAACAACACACACCGTAGGGTATATTTATATTTGAAGAAAATCTCTTATCTAGTTTCTTCTTATACCACTGATTTGGCGATTGCAAGGCAGGCTTTTTAATTCATGGTTAATTCGGATGGAAATAACCAATGGTAATGATTAGACACGTGAAGCACTTTATTAAAAGTTCAGTTGCGATGGAAAACGGTTGCGCCCATGGGAGAGGTCAACACTCTCAGAATGAAGGAAAATAGGCAGTCTAAGTAGTGTGAAGGAGTGAAAATAACACCCGGCCAGGAAGCCGACCCCCACCAGGCCATCCGATGTCAAAACACCTCATCCTAATTTAATAAGATCAATGGTGGCCGTTCGCCGGTACCCAGTTGATTTGCATAGATACTATAGTACTATAGCGGCAGTCACAGCATTGGCCGAAAGCAACTGGCTCTCACAGCTCACAATTTGTTCGGAAAGATGAAAGACAAATTGGGGGAACGCGCAGAGAAAGCCCAAAATCTTACAACTCCCCCGTCTGATCATATGATCACCAGACATCTATGATCACCATCACATTCGGGAGGGACAATCAAAAAATACATGAAGGACAAAATATATAGAAAAAAAACAAGACACACATTAAAATTACACTCAAAAAAAATATAAACGCAACACTTTTGTTTTTGCTCCCATTTGTCATGAGATGGACTCAAAGATCTAAAATTCATTCCAGATACACAATATTACCATTTCTCTCAAACATTGCTCACAAATCTGTCTAAATGTGTGATAGTGAGCACTTTTGCTTTGCTGAGACAATCCATCCCACCTCACAGGTGTGCCACATCAAGGTGCTCATCAGACACCATGATTAGTGCACAGGTGTACCTTAGACTGTCCACAATAAAAGGCCACCCTGAAATGTGCAGTTTTTGCTTTATTGGGGGTCTGGGGACTCAGAACCAGTCAGTATCTGGTGTAACCACCATTTGCCTCATGCAGTGCAACACATCTTCTTTGCATAGAGTTTATCAGATTGTCAATTGTGGCCTGTGGAATGTTGGTCCACTCCTCTTCAATGGCTGTGCGAAGTTGCTGGATATTAGTGGGAACTGGTACTCGCTGTCGTATACGCCGGTCAAGCACATCCCAAACATGCTCAATGGGTGACATGTCCGGTGAGTATGCTGGCCATGCAAGAAGTGGGACATTTTCAGCTTCCAAGAATTGTGTACAGATCCTTGCAACATGGGGCCGAGCATTATCTTGCTGAAACATGAGGTGATGTTCATGGATGTATGGCACAACAATGGGCCTCAGGATCTCATCACGATATCTCTGTGCATTCAAAATGCCATCAATAAAATGTACCTGTGTTCTTCGTCCATAACAGATGCCCTCCCATACCATAACCCCACCACCACCATGGGCCACTCGATCCACAACATTGACATCAGCAAAGCGCTCACCCACACAACGCCACACACGCTGTCTGCCATCTGCCCTGAACAATGTAAACCGAGATTCATCCGTGAAGAGAACACCTCTCCAACGTGCCAGACGCCATCGAATGTGAGCATTTGCCCACTCAAGTCTGTTACGGCGACGATCTGGAGTCAGGTTAAGACCTCAATCAGGACGACGAGCATGCAGTTGAGCTTCCCTGAGACGGTTTCTGACAGTTTGTGCAGAAATTCTTTGGTTATGCAAACTAATTGTTTCAGCAGCTGTCTGAGTAGCTGGTCTCAGACGATCTTGGAGGTGAACCTGCTGGATGTGGAGGTCCTGGGCTGGTGTGGTTACACGTGGTCTGCGGTTGTGAGGCCGGTTGGATGTACTGCCATATTCTCTGAAACGCCTTTGGAGACGGCTTATGGTGGAGAAATGAACATTCAATGCCCGAGCAACAGATCTGGTTGACATTCCTGCTGTCAGCATGCCAATTGCATGCTCCCTCAATGCTTGCGCCATCTGTGGCATTTTGCTGTGAGACAAAACTGCACATTTCAGAGTGGCCTTTTATTGTGGACAGTTTAAGGTATACCTGTGCACTACTCATGGTGTCTGATGAGCATCTTGATGTGGCACACCTGTGAGGTGGGATGGATTGTCTCAGCAAAGCAAAAGTGCTCACTATCACACATTTAGACCGATTTGTGAACAATGTTTGAGAGAAATGGTAATATTGTGTATCTGGAATGAATTTTAGATCTTTGAGTCCATCTCAGGGCGGCACGGTGGCACAGTGGTTAGCATTGCTGCCTCACAGCAAGAAGGTCGTGGGTTTGAATCCGGCCTGGGGCCTTTCTGTGTGGAGTTTGCATGTTCTCCCCGTGTTGCGTGGGTTTTCGCCGGGTACTCCGGTTTCCTCCCACAGTCCAAAGACATGCATATCAGGCTAATTGGAGACACCAAATTGCTCATAGGTATGAGTGTGAGAGTGAATGGTGTGTGCGCCCTGCGATGGATTGGCAAGCTGTTCAGGGTGGGTCCCTGCCTTTGACCGTAGTCAGCTGGGATAGGTTCCAGCTCGCCCCGTGACCCTAGTGAGGAATAAGCGGGTATAGATGGATGGATGGAGTCCATCTCATGACAAATGGGAGCAAAAACAAAAGTGTTGCGTTTATATTTTTGTTGAGTGTAATTTGACTGAGTGAGACTGATAATGGGTCCAAAATTAATTTGTGTCTATTAAATACGCTGCCGTAAGAGGTTGCAAATAGTCCCAAAAAGGTCCACTCCAATATCTCAGGGTGAAGCGAAAAACCCCAATGATTAGCCAATTTTGGGGGAAAATTCTCCACCTATCCTCCGATTTCATTGGAACGATAATGCTTTCCGCGATCTGTGATTTGGCTGTGGCAAAATATGTTCGTCATTGTCCATCAGTGTAAAGTGAATCCAGTCCTTTTACAAAACCCAAAACCAGTGAAGTTGGCACGTTATGTAAATCATAGATAAAAACAGAATACAATGATTTCCAAATCCTTTTCAACTTATATTCAATTGAATACACTGCAAAGACAAGATGTTTAATGTTCAAACTAAGAAACTTTCTTTTTTGCAAATAATCATTAAATTAGAGTTTGAAGGCAGCAACACATTGCAAAAAAGTTGGCACAGGGACCCTTTTACCACTGTGTTACATCGCCTTTCCTTTTAACAACACTCAGTAAACATTTGGGAACTTAGGAGACCAATTTTTGAAGCTTTACAGGTGGAACTCTTTCACATTCTTGCATGATGTACAGCTTAAGTTGTTCAACAGTCCGGGGTCTCCGTTGTCGTACTTTACGCTTCATAATGCGCCACACATTTTCAATGGGAGACAGGTCTGGACTTCAGGCAGGCCAGTCTAGTGCCCGCACTCTTTTACTACGGAGCCATGCTGTTGTAACATGTGCAGAATGTGGCTTGGCATTGTCTTGCTGAAATAAGCAGGAGCGTCCATGAAAAAGACGTTGCTTGGATGGCAACATATGTTGCTCCAAAACTGTATGTACCTTTCAGCATTAATGGTGCTTTCACATATGTGTAAGTTGCCTATGCCTTGGGCACTAATACACCCCCTGTAATAGTCCTGATGGTTCTTTTCCTCTTTGGTCCGGAGGACACGACGTCCACAGCTTCCAAAAACAATTTAAAATGTGGACTCGTCAGACAACAGAACACTTTTCCACTTTGCATCAGTCCATCTAAGATGAGCTTGGAACCAGCGAAGCCGGCGGCGTTTCTGGGTGCTGTTGATAAATGGCTTTCGCTTTGCATTGTAGAGTTTTAACTTGCACTTGCAGTTGTAGCGACGAACTGTAGTTACTGACATTAGTTTTCTGAAGTCTTCCTGAGCCCATGTGGCGATGTCCTTTACACACTGATGTCGATTTTTGATGCAGTACCGCCTGAGGGATCGAAGGTCACGGGCATTCAATGTTGGTTTTCGGCCTTGTCGCTTACGTGCAGTGATTTCTCCAGATTCTCTGAACCTTTTGACGATATTACGGACCGTAGATGATGAAATCCCTGAATTTCTTCCAATAGCTCGTTGAGGAATGTTGTTTTTAAACTGTTCGACAATCAGCTCACGCATTTCTTCACTAAGTGGTGACCCTCGCCCCATCCTTGTTTGTGAATGACTAAGCATTTCAGGGAAGCTGCTTTTATACCAAATCATGGCACCCACCTGTTCCCAATTAGCCCGTTCACCTGTGGGATGTTCCAAATAAGTGTTTGATGAGCATTCCTCAACTCTCTCAGTCTTATTTGCCACTTGTGCCAGCTTTTTTGAAACATGTTGCAGGCATCAAATTCCAAATGAGCTAATATTTGCAAAAAATTACAAAGTTTACCTGTTCGAACATTAAGTAACTTGTCTTTGCAGTGTATTCAACTGAATATAGGTTGAAAAGGATTTGCAAATCATTGTATTCTGTTTTTGTTTATGATTTACATAACGTGCCAACTTCACTGGTTTTGGGTTTTGTAATTATCATAAACAAAAATGATGATAATTATAATAGCACCAATGATAATTAAAATAAAATCAAACATTTATAATCCATACATTGATAATCAAATTGTTCAAGTTTTGTGATTCATCATATCCACATGCCGTTCAAAGCAGTGAGATTTGGTCTTCCATTATTCATCTTAGTCAGTAGGGTGGCACGGTAGTCGGCCTCCCAGCAAGAAGGTTGTGGGTTTGAATCTGCCCGTGGCGTTTCTGGGTGAAGTTTACATGTTCAACCCATGCCCCGTGGGTTTTCTCGAGGTGCTCTGGTTTCCTCCAACGGTTCAAATACATGCATATCAGGCTAATTGGAGACTCTAATATGCCCGAAGGTATGAGTGAGCGTATGGAGTATACCCTACGATGGACTGGCTACCGGTCTAGGGTATATTTCTGCCTCTTGCCCAAAGATATGCTGGGATAGGAATACGGAGAAGAAAATTAATCTCTCATAGTATAAAAAATTCAAACCCAATTAAAATTCTTAAACAAAATACAAATAATAAGTTGAGACAAAGTAGACTTTAAAAAAAACAAACACTATGAATATACAAAATGATTTTTGCAATACAACCTACAAGTATATTATGCACTGGTGTGTATAATTATACATCTTTATGAAAGTGCATCATGAACAATTTGAATTGAAAATATTTAAGTTTTATTATTCAGGATATTAATATGCATCTCTCTCACTTCACAAAATTCAAACCCAATGAAAATAATGAGAAAAAGATAAATAAAAATGTCATCATACCATAAAAGTCCATCAGGTTAGGCAATACAGCACCAAAAACTCGCTGGGCTGACTGCACCACCCTTAGAGCCCTGTGCCTCTCAATTACTATGGCTGCTTTACAAGGTGGTGATGCTGCCAGTCCAGAAATTACTGTTACCAATAAAAAAATAATGATAATAGTAATAATAAAAAAAGTAAAAATACATATTTTAGCAATGTCAATTCTACTATATTGATAAAAGCAAAACAATGATCGTAAATGTCTGACCTGTATCGTCCAGCACATCAAGTTGGACTCTGATGTACAATAGTTGTATTACAATCATATGCTGTGAATAATAACATGTCAATAATGATGATAGTGCATCAATAGCCACGTAAAACCAGTATATAGATAATAAACAAATATATACCTGAACCATTACTGACAACAATATAGATCATCATCATCCAAATAACTTTTATTATGCTACATACCAATGATGCAGCAACTAAATTCACCCTTACCATACATATGCCCTGGTCACTTCGATCATGCAATGGACGGTCATCATAGTTTATCATACTTGTCTATCAGTAAAGAAGACACTTTGCACCTTATCATACAGCAGAGTGCAGGAAAATGCAAAAATAAACATCACATTATGGAGTGAATTGTGCTATTACATGCAAACTCAGAGTTTCTTTATATACTCTCATTCTAGTTGGATAATACGATTCAAACAGATGCAGTTCATTTTAAAGATGCAGTTTTACCACGAGTTTTATTCAATTCAACTGAGCTTTATTGGCATGACACACATTATGCAAACATATTGCCAAAGCATGAACTTTTTTTCTCATTCTCTTTTCGTTTTTGAATGTCCATCCCTATTGGCCAGTGGGTGCTCAACCTTATCAGTGGGTGCTCGAGACCCGGAGCACCCACGGGATCAGCGCCTATGCCTCGCAGTATATTCTATACTACCACGCAGATTTTGTGTCCTTAATTTTTGCAAAATTAATACAAGTGCATGGCTAGCCTATCTCCTGTGCACCGTGAAATGTCGCTTACCGAAAGCTATCGGATCCAGGTCACCATAACTTGTATACGGAGCCAATGGTAATGATGACACACGTGAAGCACTTTACTAAAAGTTCGGTTGCGATGGAAAACGGTTGTGCCCACGGGAGAGGTAAACATTACACACAGAATGAAGGAAAATAGGCAGTTTAAGTGGTGTGAAGGAGTGACAAATAACACCCGGTCAGGAAGCCACCCCCAACCAGGCCATCCAGAGGAGCCGGTTCTTGCTGCAGGATGTCAAAACACCTCATCCTAATTTAATAAGATCAATGGTGGCCGTTCGCCGGAACCCAGTTGATTTGCATAGATACTATCGTGTGTAGCTGCAATCACAGCATTGGCTGAAAGCAATTGGCTCTCACCATTTATTCGGAAAGATGAAAGACAAATTGGGGGAACACGCTGAGAAAACCCGAAATCCTACGTATTCAACAGCAAAACAAGTCACATATTATCAATCCAATCCTATTAAGGCAATAATCCTTGTGTAGGTCTATAAAAAGTTCATACATACACTACCGCTCAAGTTTGGGATCACTAGCAAATTTATTTGTTTTCCAAAAAAAAATACATTTTCATACATTTCACAAACATTTTTATCCATTTCACAAACAATTAAAATTAATCAGATGATTTTCAAAGAATGATCTACATTTTTGCATAGGGCCTATTATCAGCAATCTGTCCTCTGCATCAATCTCCTGGTATGGCTGCTAATCCAAGTTAAGCATTTTATAAGGCTAATTGATTATTAGAAAACCCTTCTGCAAATGTGCACAGCTGAAAACCGCTGAACTAATAAGGGAGCGCAAAAAAAAACATGGCATTCCTGAGGTTGGTTTAGCACTTGAAGCATCAGTAGTTGTTTGTTTGTTTGTTTGTTTACAGGCTCTTAATGGCTCTTAATTAGAGACCCCTCAGTCTATTGTTGTGCTTAGAAAAGAAGGTTATTCAATGCGAGAAATTGAAAACTTAAATTCTCTTGCAATGCTGTCAACTGAGCCCTTCAGAGAGCAGCATAAATTGGGACTAACAAGGACAGAAAAAAGGAGTGAGAGGCCCTGATGCACAACTGTGCAAGAAGACAAATATCTGAGAGTGTGTAGTTTAAGACAAAGATGCCTCGCAGGTTGTCAACTTGCAGCTGCGCTAAATAGTTCCCGTCAAACACCAGTTTCAGTATCAACAGTGAAGGTGGGGTTTTTTTTGATGAAGTTTGAAGTACATCATTTTCCATTAAAATCATTATTCCTAACTCATACAATGTCAGCATGTTCTGTTCATTTGCTATATTTCCTATTCAGACTAATTTCATGTGTGTTTCCATGGAAAACTAGAAAATTTCCAAGTGATCCCAAACTTTTTAGCGGTAGTGTATACAACCGTATCCAGACTACGTTTCATGGGTATTGAAGTAGTTAGACCACTGTTGAGGGGATAGAGAGGAAATTGCTTCAAAGGAAGACCTTTTGGATATGTCATTTACAAATTGAGTTTCCTAGGGGTTTAAATGAGGAATTTTGCCTGTCTTGTTTTTTGTGAGAAGGTATGCCAATAACGGTTGTATATGTATGAACTTACCAAGACATACGGAAGGATTATTGTCTAATTATTGTCTAAATCGGATTGGATTGATATGTGACTTTTTAATTTGTGTTTTACTGTTAAATATACATGTATAAATAAATGTATTTATTATTTTTTTTCCTCTCTCTTTGTATATTGATGTGGTCGGCCTAATTGTCATCAGCTGGTTATTGATTGTCTGGTGATCCCTGGCTGATGGTTTTTTAATGGTTACTCCCACAGTTGTATTAGAAATGCGGAGGAAAGCCTGAAAGACTGAAATGTGTCCGTTTTCTGCCGTAGTGTAGTAATAAATATTTATGTTTTGCAATGTGAGTGCAGACATTTTCTTTTCTTTTTTAAAATTCGGCATCTCCAATCCCACCCGAATCTGGAATGCCCAATTGGTGAACTATATGTACAAGTCTAGCTCATATGAGACCCCTTGCTGCCAACTCAGGAGAGTGTAGACAGTTTGTGGCTCTCCTCTGAAGCACGCGCCTGCCAGCCACCGCTTCTTATACACTCATTGGTTGAATCTTCGCAAATTCAGATCGAGGGCGGAGGATACCTAGCCTGGTAAAACCAGACTCTGCTACTTCGCTTTGCTTCGTACACAGAGGCCGTGTTCAAAACCGCACTCTACGGTCTACATACTACTCTCCCTACACACTAGTCGCACTACTCGCTTCTCCCTTCCTTCTTCTTCTTCTTTTGAATTGTATGGCCAATTACACACCAATTTGTGTATTACAGCCATCATTTGTGTGGTATAAAATAATGATTTACGAACGAACCCGTTTGAGAAATTAATATTTTCGGATGTGATCTATAAAATAAACCCCTCTTAACCTAACAATACATGGAAGACCAAAAAGAGAAAAATGTGCATTTGTTTTGAGGGGATTGAAACAGGATGTTTAGCCAACCTAAAATAGCAGTTTTCGACCCCCCAACCAGCATTTCACCGTTATGCCTTACCAGCTGAAGATGCGGCCAAGGACACAACGGAGTCAATTGGCCCGCGGTCAGCGGTCCATCTGTGCGCTTATGAATATTCATCAGAGGTAACATACCATTTAAAAACAAGTTTCTACTTTCACTCAGCTTACTTACTCCCAGTGGATGATGTCAACAGATGAGAGTGAAATGTTAACTTGGCTTCAACCAACGAACAGTTGTATCCGAATACTGAATGACCACGAAGGAAGTATTCATTTAATTACCATCTAATGTTAATTATCATGCATACTGTTATCGTGTTTCTACTTGAAGCAAAACTTAAACCCAAACAGTTACGTATAAGGAGCAGAACGCGCCAAATGCTCTGCAAATGAAAATGTAGGGAAAAAGTAGCCTACATTCACAATTCACATTAACCCCTTAGCGCAGGTATATACACCTGAATTCATGAATACCGAAATGTAATGGCTAAATGAATTCTGTAATTGAATTTTTGAATGTTTTACTTCAATTGAACCATTTTGGCCAGTATCTACGATACAAATACTGAGCGATGAAGCATTAAATAAGCTCTTGCACAACAGGAAAAAAACTCCTTTATTCGTATTCTGCATGAAGGGGAACATCTGAGCTCAATATATTAAAATAAGATACAAAATAATAAGATGGTAAATGTGAATTTCACCTTTAGAAAACAGTCAATATGCAATAATTTCATAGAAATATTCCAATGAGAAATTTATTAAATTCAATCACTTTTCTTTAAAGTTTAATAAATTATTCCATTATCATATAATTTAAGAAAATTGCTCCGTAAATAATTGCATTAAAGGGTAAACAATGTATTTGAAATTATTTAACAACATTTAATACATAGTCCAATCAATAATTTAAAATATTATCCTTTACGGGTGGGTTTGAGAGGGCTATGCTGCAGGGTGAATCCCCAGGGTCCCCTGTTGCGCCTCTATTTTGAGGGAGATGACCTGCGGAAGGACTTCCGCCAATGAAGGTCATCGCTGGAGAGCCTTGTCCATCTCCTAGGAGAGAACAACCATGGATGGGGGAAGTCAATAGAGGTGCTGGTGTTTGTGTACTGGCTGGCCTTTGGAACGTCCTACCGGGTGGTGCCAGAGGCCTTTCATTCCCCGCACCACACAAGATCCACCGGGTCAGTAAGAGCATCCAGGGGGTTTTTCGGAGGCTCATCCGCCTCTCCACCCCCCTAAAGATGGAGGAGATTGCAGCCGGGTTCCAGCAGCTGTCTGGTTCCCCAGTCTTCGGTTGGGTGGGTGGGAGCACTGATGGCTGCCATGTCCACATTGTTCCACCTGGGTGGTTGGCAGTGGACTATTACAACAGGAAGCTGTTCAACTCGGTCCAGTTCCAGGCCATCTGCGACCACAAGGGTCGCTTTCTGGATGTGGTGGTGGGCTTCCCTGGCTGCGCCATGATGCCCGGGTCCTGAGGTGCAGCCCCTTTTATGGTCATCAACTGTACCACCTCCTGGATGGCGTCTGCTGAGCGATGGCGGATTCCCGTGCTTGGCAGAGCCATTCCAGGAGCCTGTCCGGAATCCTGTGGAGGCCACGTACAACACCAGGCTGTCCAGGGCACGGTGCGTGGTGGAGAGAGCATTTGGGGTCCTCAAGACCAGGTGGCACTTCATTTTCCTGAAGGCAATGTAGGTGAAGATGGAGTTTGTCCCTGAGGTCATCTGTGCCTGCCTTTTCCTGCACAACCTCTGCCTCGAAAACGGGGACGTCTTGGAGCCTGAGGTCAAAGACGAGGATGACGGGGGTGATGGCGATGATAGGAATGATGTTGAAGCCCACGAGCCACTCCAGCGGTCCGGGGACACCCTCAGGGGCAGACATGCAGCATTGGTGTTTGCTCCTGATGTTCCCATTGCAATGCTGCAAGAACATGATTATTGTTTTTTTTTTTGGTTTGTGTTACTCTGCCCAGGGAGTTCTTAGTTCCCGATTTATCTCAAATGTTAAGAGTGACTCACCCCGGGTGTACATAGTTGTATTATAGTTCTTTTATTATTGCCTCTTAAAAATCCAACCCCTCGTCTGAGTCATAAGAGATGGAAACAGGTAAAGTACAGGACTGCCAGGCAGTAAGAAGTTTAGCGGGTGGTTTAACCATCTGGGCCGATACAGTAACCATGAAGGCCTGTCTTGATCTACCTGGAAACATGCTGGGTAACAGGGCTCTGGTAAAACTAAGTGGACCAATCACCTGGTTAGCGGATAAGTTATGATTACAGAAACATTGCTGGAAGACCTATTGCTAAGTGTAGAAGTCGAAGGTCTCTCCCTCAAACGTGGTGCTGGACAATGAAAGCTAAAAAGAAGTTGCTCAATTCATGTATGATCGTTGCCATCTGAAAAAGAGGGGTTTTTAGTGAAGTTAGTCAGTATTTGACTTTTTCTTGTTCCCTTGCAATATTTAATAAATTTCTGCAGAGCAAAAACCAGACGCAACACCTTCCTTTATTGTTTAGGTTCTCTCAGGCAATGCAATTTGTGTGCGTATTCCATGGTACTTTTCTCTCGTGCTAGGTTATGTATCATCAGACCAAAGCAATGTAAAAGTATATGAAAATCCACAATGCCATAAGCCAGCTGGTCACAACTCTAATATCACTTGTTGTCTCTTACATTTTCATGGTCTCTTGAAAATAAATAACACTGCCTTTTTCCCTCAACTTTATTAACTTTTTCCCAATTCAGAACAGAATTATACAAAAAGCATTTTTGTTAACATTTTGATTAAGCTCACGATCCCCATCATCATCTTGTTTCTTTAGTGTTGACTGTAGAGCATATGATTTTTCAACTTACTTTATATTTCTGTTTGAGGTTCTCCCATTTCTGTTTTATCTACCCTGGCTCCACCTTGCCCTCCTGGCCATGCTCCTTTATGAACATTCTACAGAAACATAACATCGGTGGCATCGACCTAACTGAATATAAGCATTTCCTAACACTTCAATACTCCGATAAAATTATTTACATACTGAAATCCTCTGACCGCCGCGTTAAGCCCCACTGATAAGAGGGCCTCATTGCTGGCTCTCCAGGAGATGAGGCGCCCTGTATCTTCATCTGCCCCTATAAGAAACGAACAAACGAGCAAGATGTGCGTCGTTACATCCAGCAGTTTACACGGATTAATCTTCGAAAATCCTCATTTATATGCCAATAATAACTGCGGTGTTATAAGCCCATTTTAGCTACATTGGCTAACGGCCCGATTTATGTATACTGATGACAGTATATAACCAGGCGGAAATATTCTTTAGCTGAATATTATTTTACCATATATAACCCATATAACGAGATTAAAAATTTTACTCACATTTGCATTGACGCTGCTCCTGGCTGGTTCCATGTTGCCTCCCACAGGTTCCACCGTTTTGCAGCGAAAGTAGCTTCTTATTATTTCTCAGCGAGTTTTTTGCTGGCAGTTTACGTCGCGTTACATCTTGGGCAATTTATGTATGAATAGTGTGCATACGATGCACCCACAAAATATCTGCACGATCTAGTATACATCCTTCTAGTATACAACTTCTTCTGGACACAAACTCACTCTCCACGCATCAATGAACACCCTACCCCCTAACTCTGACGTAATCGGCAGTGCTAATGCACAAGGTTTCGAGCATAGGTAAGAGAATAGTGAGCTTGCGATGCATCCACAAAATATTTGCCCAATACGCTCGGTGCATGCATCACTTCCTCGTTTAGTGTAAGGATGGTATGATATTTCCTGTCGGTAAGTGGAAGTGCCGGTGTTATGGCCAAATACACACTGGTCTTGTATCCTCTTTGTCATGGCCGAGTCCATGAAGTTTACAAGGTGCCTCTTGGAGTTACCGAAGTTTACCGTCAACGATGTGCGTCGTATCGTTAGAGGATCAAGTACAACGCCGCAGAGTAAACTTGGAAAAGGTTTCAAGTTCTACGTGTCGTCCTACCTCTGCAATTTTGAAGGTAAGTCGCCGACGCTAATTGTAGCTAATGTTAGCCTGATGTGGCAGCGTAGGGAAGTGACAGTTTTGTTTTGCTCACGAACCAAACCGTCCTGGTTCAGTTAAATCATGTTACTAGAAATGACTGTTTTTCAGGTGCTTGCATTTCTGATGGAAGTATCTGGCAAAAATACGGCTAACGAGATAACAGTGAGGGCCCACTGCTACAGATCTATGAAGAAAACAGATACGACGCACCAGTTGAGAGTAGGACTGGTTAAAATGACACGTTCAGAGTTCCGTTCAGTGTTACGTTCAAAGTTCTGTTGAACATGTTCAAAAGTTAGTTCAACAAGTTCTATCCTTTATACCCTCGCCTATCTTTCATATAAACTTTGCTAACTGAAGGCAAATATGTTGGTAGCCAAATGCAGCTGAGAGCTGAGTGGGAATCATTAGCAGGCTGGCTATTGGTAAACAAATGCCTCTATGCCTCAAAAGCAGAAAATGGTCCACCTCAGCGTTTCTTCAAACTGCATGTTCTAGCTTGAATCTGTCCTGTCCTGTCTTCTTAACTTCATTAATGTATGGTTTCACCTCTTATAATGTTACTTAACATACTCCTAACATAATCTGACACTCTTCAAGAAGCAGTAGAAGCAAAACCTGCGCTGTTATGTTGTTGGTGGCACAAACAAAATAAAATATTGTTCTGTTTCACTCATGTGTAAGTATTTCATCTGGAGTGGAAATAAAGTTCAAATTAAAACTATGTTTAGTTCATAGTACTCAGAAACATCAATCACGAGCTTGTTCAGTGAACTATTGCATTTGAAGTTAGTAGTTCATGCACCACACTGCACTAGAAAAAGATAGTATAGCCAAGTGGTGTAAGAGTGATGCAGAACAGCACAAATGTTACATGAGACAGTGAACTTACACCATGCACTAACAACATGACGGGACAAATTTTGCTCCTATTTCCATTGCTGGAGACAGTCTTTTTCAAGATATTAACTTTTGCCTCTGTATTTCAGATGACATTACGTGATTCAAAGCCAGTTGTGCTGATTAACAGCAACTGCCCTTGTGTGGCTGGTTGTGGAATCTGCAACCACTTAGTTGCACTGCTTTTCCAGACTGCTCATTATTCCGAATCTGGCATGTCTGTCGTCCCTCCTGTCCTTGCATGCACACAGACAGAACAGAAGTGGCATAAACCACGGACAATGGTTTGTTTCATTTCAGTATCTACCGCTTGTATCACTTTTTACAGTTACATTACTGACATGATCTTTTAAATAAATAGGGGGTGAAGCCTGGACCTGTGGATGCCATGGTTGTCCTAAAGCCCAAACCAGGCGCTACTACAGCCAGTGGAGTTGGGTATGTAGCACCAAATTTAATAGGTATAGTACAGTGTGTTTTAAAAATAAATGCTTTTGATCACCTGATAATGTTATTCCATTATTGCTGTTGCTGCAGACCCTGCTCTCATCAAAATATGTTCAATTTTACCTCTCTGTACTTAGATTACATTATGTGATTCACAATCATCTGTGCTAGTAAACAAACTACAGTGTGTAAAAATAAATATTATTGACTGTTCTGTCATTTCAGATCTACACTTTACAAGGGCTACAGCGGTGAGCTCCCACACCCAGCCACCCTCAATCTTGGACCTGCCTACGCTGGAATGAAAGCAGAATCTCTTCCACTCATCTGCACAATGAATATCTCGGCTGACAAGCCACTTGTGGACTCATTGTTTGGCAACGTACAATATGGTAGTGTGCTGTCTTATTAACAACCACCACCTCCATCTGACAGTGTTGTGATTCATGAGGATGCACCCCCATTCCCGAGCGTGCCACTAGAAGGTTACCATCTAAACCCAACAGAATATTCATTTGTGCCAACACACCAGGAACAGCTACACCTGAGCTCACTTTCTGTGACCTTGTCACAGTCGCACCTCATTGAGAAGGCAACAAAATGCCAAAGTGCTACACCTGAGTGGCACTCACTTAGAAGAGAAAGAGTGACTGCCTCACATTTTAGAGAGGTGAGCCACGTTAGAGGTCCAGGGCCTGCAGAAAACCTGGCAGAAAGGTTAATCCGAGGGACGCGACAAACAGCACACATGAAGAGGGGACTGGAAATGGAAACGGGGGCTTTAAAGGACTATGCAGTTCTGAAAAACCTGAACCTAACCAAGTGTGGGCTAGTGGTTCATCCCGATGCATCTTGGCTGGGTGCGTCGCCTGATGGGCTTGTATATGACCCACTTGAACGTCCATCATTTGGGCTTGTTGAAATTAAATGTCCAAATGCACAAAGCTATGTAGACTGTAAATTCTTACAAGTGGCACAAGGCCTACACAAATTGAAGGAGAGCCATTGTTATTATTGGCAAGTCCAGGGCCAGTTATTGATCACTGGGATGCAATGGTGTGATTTTGTTGTCTGTGCCCATGATGACATCTTTGTGCAGCGCATATACAGAGATAGCGATGTTTTAAAAGAGATGAAAACGAGGTGCGACATGTTTTTCTTTAACACTTACATGCCAAAATACCTCTCCATGCACAAGTAATTAAAGAAAAAAAATCATAATGAAGACATGAACTTGCACAATTATTATTTTTATTCTGTCAAATGTATTGTACTCATTTCATTTTACAAGGATATACAAGGTAGGTAGGTGGGTGGGGGGGTCTGAAGTCTGTTGTCTGTTTTTACATATACAGTAAATTGTAAAAAAATGAATAAATATATATACACACAATGTTGTATTGTGTTGTCAATGTTTACATATAAAAGTGAAAAAAGTGCATGACTTAAAGGGGTCATTTTAAGACACAAATAAGAACAATACATTTACATTCCATTATCATCTGTCTAATTTGGAATAGAAAGATTGAAGATTAGCAATCGCTTACCCAGGCTTTCACCAAGGGACCATTTTGATAGTTCACCAAAAGACAGACAACTGCAAAAAGTTGGTTAATGCTGCCTGTGATTGAAAGGGGGATCACTGTACTGAATATCTTATGTTCTTTGACCCTGCGAATCACACGCTCAACATGAACTCTCACTCTGGCAATGGACTGTGTCTTTCTGATATCTGGCCTAGACAGAGCTCTCTTTGATGGAAAGGTGGGTATGTGAACTTTACATGGAACGCAGTCTTCGACAAGGAAACCCTTGTCCACCATTATGGCCATAGATGGGTTAAGGAGGGCCACAATGCCAGACTGCTTTAAGATCTCTTTATCGCTTATGGAACCTTGATAAAGAGATGACACAAAGGTCACTGCACCATGAGGGGCTACCCCAATCAACCCTTTGAATGTACAGTGAGATTTGTAGGTGGAGAACACCTCACTCTGGAGCAAAAGGGAATTTGGGGTTTGGCATTGCAGTTCTGTACAATCTAAAATGATTTGAGTGTCAGCATAGTCCTGAAACACATCTGGGAGGTGAGCTTTCACAGTGTCCTCATCGAGCCAAATATCCACAGCTCCCAATACTGTATAAAGGAAGTTGGCCCAGGTGTTAACAATACGGCTTACAGTTGACCGATGTATTCTAAATCTGTGGGCCAAATCCTTTTGCATCAGTCCCAATGACAGGTAGTTCATGAACAGGAAGAACTCGTCAATTGGTTGAAGAACCTGCGAAAAAATATCTCATTACCCTATTGCAAGATATGCATCGTCTTTTGATTCAAGGATTAATTTGAAAATGGTGACATAACATGCTTTGTAAGGACATTTAGGCCTACCGTTGCACTGGCAGAGTGAGGGACCCGATCAGTCTTCGCCAGATTCCATGCTCTTGTAACACGTACAATGTGGGGGGTGGCTGGCTCAATTTGCTTCCAGAAGCCCATCAGGTGAGCGTGACTTGCAAATCTGTGGAACATATGAGTTATATTGATCAGGCTAATTCATTCACATCTATTTTATTTCAGACACAAGAGAAGGCCCATCCAATACTTCTATACTGTCTCCTGTCTCTGTCCCATGCCACTCATACTGTCTCACTGTCCCGTGCTTCTCATCTACTGTATTGCAGTACTGGATTGCTGTCACTGAGCTGTACTGCACACCCACTTGCATTGTCAGACAGATGATGTGAGCTGTCATAGCCTTTTCTAGCTTGCCTGGTTGAAATTACTGTCCCTTCCCAGTCATCATTCAGATCATCTCTGATAACCAAAAAAAGGCTAATTGCCAGCAATACTCAGCTTAGAATTGTAAATATGTAGTCTTTTAATATTTATAGTCATCTCTATTATACAACTCTGGAATTTTACAGTGTTATAATGAACTGTTTCATTACAATGTTGCTTGTGGGCTCTAATTATGTTGAGTATATTTTTGCGTTTGTTTCAATGTTTTGTAATGAGCATAGAGCTTAGGTTTGTGGCTTGATACGGCTGCTCTTTTGTGTGCTTTATGTGAATGGATCACATAGCTAATGGTAATTTACGGTGTGCAGTACCTGGTATAGAATCGTATGTCCTCATCAGACGCAGAAAACCGCTCCAAACCGAACTTGCTGCTGATGGTTAACTCCTCGATTTGTTTTCGGAGCCTTGATATCTCCTCGCGTAGCTCTTCGTTTTCATTGAGGGAAAGATCAAGCGCAGCAGGCTCAGTACGGGAGCAGTAGTCATGTTCATGACACAGCCATGGGTCATCAACACCAGGATCAGTCTGCATTTCTGTTGGGTCGTCGTTCGGTGGACGCTCGGTTCTTTCCCATACTCCAGGTCGTGGGGTTGAAATTTTGTTGTCGTTCCAATGAAAAAGTGCAGGAACAGCTCCGGGTCGCAGTCGTCTTCGTCCAGCAGGAGTAGGAGGCTCGATCAGATCAGCGGTGACAAAGTGTCGGGAACACACTCGGGATGTACTAGTGACGATAAAATGGTCTCTCCTGATCTTCACAACCCACTGTTTCTGTAATTCGGAGTCTTTTGGAAATGTGTGGAAGCTCAGATGAGAGTTGGACTTCGTTGATGCTGTGCAAAACGGAACACAGCAGTGGTGGTTAGATCTGCTGTCCGTACGTTGTTGAAACGATAATTTTGTCCGTTTACATGTCATGTTAGTAGCCTATATAAAAGGACAGGAGATGGTGATAAAATTATCGTTTCTTAACGTAAATAACGAAAAGATTTGCGGTGAGGTGACAAGTAGCTAGCTCAGTATTCGCGCTTTCAATGACAACCGGATGTACACAACCATCCTGACTTTTTTGCGGAAATTACGTCACGTTCCGGCGTGCACAATGTCCATCTAGCATACATCCAGAAAATTTTCGGACACAAAATCTCTCCCCACGCATAAAAACATCATATCCCCTAAATCTGACGTCATCGGTAGTGCGAGCAGTGCGTGTAGCACGTTAGTGCGCGGTTTCGAACACGGCCAGCGTGGTGAAGCAAAATGAAATTGAGCGGAAGTACGGAGGCTGGCCGTGCCAGGCTAGAGGATACCCGGACATGAACAGACTTAGAATCTTCCTGACGAGTGCCCGTCTGGTCAACAGGAGGCGCTTGAGCTCTTTTTTATATTTTTGTCAACTTTTTGGGACGGCACCCATTACTCTATATAGTAAAACCTGAGTTGAGCACACACACTTGTTTAATTAAATGACCTTAAACAGGCCATTCATGCTCGAAAACCCTCCAATTTGGCTGAATTAAAACAATTCTGTTACCAAGAGATGGCCAAAATTCCTCCACAGAAATGTGAAAGACTCAGTGCCAGTTATCGCAAACGCTTGATTGCAGTTGTCACTGAGGGTGGAACAACAAGTTATTAGGTTTAGGGGGCAATTACTTTTTCACATAGGGCCAGGTAGGTTTGGATTGCTTTTTCCCTCAATAAATGAAATCATCATTGAAAAACCGCATTTTGTCTTCGCTTGGGTTATTCGAACCCACAGCCTTCTTGCTGTGAGGCAGTAGTGCTAACCACTGTGCCACCTGCCGCCCCGTGCTCCCCCACATTGGTTCCTGCAATGCTGCGTCTCGCCTCCGTCGTGTAACATTCCTGTCTGCAATATAAGTGTGATCATTTCATTGTAAATAAGCACAGACTCCCCCCACTTGGGTGGTAATGCCACATATATTCGGTGTCCACACAACCAATACCAACCATCCACAGCTCTCGTCTTCTCTATCAGCCCTGGCTCCATCTTATCTCGTTATGCATTCCGGAGCTTTCTATAAACACATAAACTTAGAGAAAGAGAGACACATCTTGACCCTGGTACAGACTCTTCAGGTCTGCGTGACTTTAGATAGGCTGTATGCCATGACGCACCAGTATAGTTATGCAGGCCCCTGCTAAATCAGAAACATGCAAGAGTGCATACTCAGGCCTAAAAGTTTATGAACCGAAGCAAAGTTAGAGCAAGCAAGGATAAACAATTCATAATAATTAGCTGAATCAATAAAAAATGATTCAACAGTCGGAAAGGTCCATTATTAATTTCATGTAATGTTTCATCATAGAGATGAAAATAAGTAAACAGATTACAGTATATAAAATATATATTACAATATATAGTTAAGGTAAAATACTAATGAATTTTTGAGAGAAAAAGTCAATATCTTGTGTGACTACCCTTTGGTCTGATGGTGGCATTTAATCTTTCAGGCATAGTTTTCACATATTTTTTACAAATATTTCTTCATCCGCTAAACCATTCCATATGGTTGGAAGTTCATTCAAAAGAAATTCTTTTGATGTTACAATAGATTTGCTAAATCAGATTAAGGTCTGGAATTTGAACAGGCCAAGTCATAACTTTTTTGTCACCAGATATTTTTTTCCAACTGAGATTATTCTTGCATAACTTCAAGGTGTGTTTCGCGTCATCTTGTTGATAATAAAAATCAGTCTCTTTTCAGATGGCAATGCATGCCTCAACAGGATCCTGTGACACTGCTTTTGATCCATGATTCCATCGATTTGTATGAGATCATTGGCTTCTTTTGAGCAGATTAAACCCCAAACCATAATATTTCCATTTCCATGTTTTACTGAAGGGGTTGAACAGTCATTTTTGAAAAAATCTCCAACACTACAATACACATTATTTCTCCATTTGCATGAGAAAATTTTTAATTTTGATTCATCGGTCCAAAGCACTACTGATGTCCAATCCTTGAATTTTGTGGCAAACTCAAGTCTTTTTTTGATATTGCCAGCTCTTGACAGCAACCTGACCAGTCCGCCCATTTTAAAACAGGCGTCTGGAAATGGTAAATTTTGATACTTTCATCTCTTCACTTCTAGCGCAATTAATACCATCACTGAGTAGTTGTGCTGTCAACCGCCAATTGTTTAAATCTCCCGCCACAAAGTGGATGGGGGGATATTGGAATGGTGCTCGTCATTCCGTCCATCTGTCCGCCCGCCTGGGAACAATGGGACAAGTTTTCTCGGAAACTGTTGCGCCTACACGAATTAAATTTTGTATGTGGCCAGTACTGATGACCCCACTGAATGAGTTCGACAATTGATTCCGAGAAATTCATTTTTACTGAGTTATGGCCCTTGACTCTGTTTGTGGACTTAAGGGTATGGGTGTTGCAATGGGGACAAGTTCTCTCCGCATCTATTGCACGTACATGGGTGAAATTTTGTGTGTGGCCAGTATGAATGACCCTCTTGTATGAGTTCGACAATTGATTCAGAGAAATTTTCTTTTATGGAGTTATGGCCCTTGACTCTGAACTTGGTGTATGGATGCTTTTTGGGGACAAGTTTTCTCCATTCCCACATGACCATTCTTACCATGGTGGGGGATATTGGTGACAATGTTGCCTTGTTTTGCTTGTCATGTACATATAACAAACATCAAAGGCAGTTAACTTCCATTATGCTCCTAAATTGCCGCTAAATTTCAGTGAACCAGTCTCTTTGAAATGCTTGATGGTGTTTCTAACACTGCCATGGTGGTATTTAACGTCTTTAGCATCATGTAAGGCCACAATGCGGCTACAAACCATCTCAGAGGGGTCCTTCCGTTGTGCCATGTTTAATACTGTGATGCTGCTCAAAAGTTCATGCCACCTTATATACTGGAACAACTGACCATCAGACATAATTTTGCAAAGTAATGTTGCCTCAAATCAGTTTAAACACATTTTTTAGTATCAACAATCATGGAATTAGCCTTCAAACATGCATTCAGGCTACGCAAGAGTCAAAAAAATTTTAACCTTCCAGTTGTTATAAAAAATAGATGTTTTCAGTGTTTTTGTTAAGTCCTCATATTTTTTTTTTATCAATATACTCCTGGGATTGACTTTATTTGTTCTCATTGCCAAAAATAGTATTTTCCATACATTTTCACCTAAAACATTATAGAGAAGTGACAGGACTTCTATCAGGACCCCTTTTAGATGAACATGGTGGTGCATACTCATCACTGCAATTCTACAGGACAATGCAGCAGGATAAAACATTTACAATTCAGCTTTCAAGTACAAAAAACGCTCTACTGCCAGTTAGGTTCAAAGATGGTTAATTATCACCTTACGACAATTTTGTCATGTTCTTAATGTTATGTATGAGTATTTTTTGTACAGCAATAAATTTCATTTGTAAATGAAGATTAGTTACATGCTGTTTTGCTGCCTTGCTGGTCAGCTATATTTATTTTGTTCATTTGGCACCCTCTGGTGGCGTATCTAAAATCATTAGGAAAAGACCAGTGATTTCTAGAAGCTTCTGGCACCTTCCTGCTTGGAAGGGGTGGGATTTCCCTAGAATCCTGCGGATCTTTCTTGAAGTTTGCTAGTCTATATAAATGCTGTGATTTTAAGCTCAGGAGAGCAGACAGCAGAAGATAGCAGAGCAGAGTTTTGTTTTGGCAACAGTTAAATAGTGGCATTGGAGTGTTATTAGGAATTAAATAGTGGATATTTTTTGAAGAACTTTTTTTTTTGAAGAATAAATTTGTTTTAATTTTCTTTGCGGGTTTCCCTTGTTGTGATTTTTTTCCCCATGTCATAACAAATTGGAGGTTCCACCGAGATTGGATTCACCAAAGATTATTATTTTAAATCTTGTGACTAGTTGAAAAAGCAGCAATCATGTCCTTTGATGTGGAAAGTTTTTTGAAAACTCCAATCCATGAATTAATTGCGCTGGCAAAGAAGAAGGACTTGCTGCAAATAGCCTCAACCCTTGGATTATCTGATGTGAAATCATCAATGAAGAAACAAGAAATATTCAATATTTTCAACATTTCATCGATGAAGATATCTTTGTAGAAGAAGCAGCAGAATTAACTAAAGGTGTGGTGGTGCCTGAAACGGTGCTGCAAAGACTTGAAGTCCAGCTATGCCAAAAACAACTAGAGCTGGAAGAAAGAAGGTTTGAGAAAGAAATGGAAGAAAGAAGGTTGGAGAGGGAGAAGGCGAGAGAACTAGAAGAAAAAAGAATGCAGTACGAATTGGAAATGAAGAGAATAGAAGCAGGTACTGTTTCAAAATCTTTTGGACTTTCTGATCATTTTGATGTGGTTAAACATATCAGACTTGTTCCTCCTTTCTTAGAAAATGATGTTGACCAATACTTTTTTGAGACCATTTTGAGAGATTTGAAGATTTGAAATGGCCAAAAGAGCATTGGACAATGATGTCACAAAGTGTTCTTACTGGTAAAGCTAGAAAAATCTATAACCAGTTATCTGTCCAACAGTGTGCTGATTATGATTTTGTCAAATCTGCCATTCTGAAGGGTTATGAATTGGTCCCTGAGGCTTACAGGCAAAAATTTAGGAATTCTCACAAGGAAGCCAGTCAAACTCATGTTAAATTTGGCAGGTTGAAGGAACAGTTGTTTGATCAGTGGTATAATTCCATGAAAGTTGAGAAAGATTTTGAGAGAATGAGGCAACTTATTCTGGTTGAGGAAATCAAAAGGTGTGTCCAGCCTAATATTAGGATTTTCCTTGAACAAAAACAAGCCAATACTTTGCAAGAGGTTTCTACCCTAGCTGATAGTTATGCATTGACTCACAAGTCTTCTTTTGTCCAAAAATCCACTTTTTCGAAATTTCAAAGCAAGTTTCAGTCTAAGACGACTTCTAATAAAACTTCTAATGATTTTAAGGCCACTTCTTGGAGGAAACCTTCCAGTGCGAAGCAATCCTCTGATTCTTTACCCTCTGTGTCTTGCCAATACTGCAAAAAGCAAGGTCACCTTATTTCTGAGTGTTATGCTCTCAAGAAAAAACAACAACGAGAAGAAACCAAGCCAACTGCTTTGACAAAGAAAGAGTCTCTTTTATCAATGGTCAGTTCACCTGATCTTCTACCTTCTGTTTCTGATCCTGTTATGGAGGGTTTTGAGCCATTCATCACCAATGGTTTGGTCTCACTTTCAAATGATTTTTCCTCATCTGCTCCTGTTCGAATTCTTAGGGATACTGGGTCTTCCCAATCTCTTATTCTTGTAGATATTCTGCCTTTCTCGGACAAATCGTCTACTCAGGCTAATGTCCTTGTTCAAGGAGTAGAATGTGGTTTTACAAGTGTACCTCTCCATAATGTTCATCTCAAATCAGACTTGGTCTCTGGACCTGTTACTGTTGGTGTTAGGTCTTCTCTTCCTTTCAAAGGTGTTCATTTGCTTCTTGGTAATGATCTTGCTGGGGATAAGGTTGTGCCCTACCCTATTGTAACTGACACTCCTTTGATGGATCATGCATCTGATTCTATAGAGGAGGAAATTCCAGACCTCTTTCCTTCATGTGCAGTTACTCGTTCTATGGCCAAAAAGGCTATTCAAGATGATGCTGACTTGGACTTTAACCTGGCTGACACCTTCAGTGGGCAGTCTTTTCATCAGGAACCTTCAGACTTGTCCTTGTCAGGTCATTCTAATGACATTCTGTCTCAAAAACAACTTATTCATGAGCAACAACATGCTCGTGATCTAGCGCATCTTCTACCACAGGCTGCAAGTGAACAAGAGGCTACTCAATTCCTGTCTGTTATTACGACAAAAATGGTGTGCTTATGAGAAAGTGGCGTCCACCTGATGTTCCTGCAGAAGAAGAGTGGATGATCACCCATTAAATTGTTCTTCCAAAGTCTTATCGTCAAGATACTCTTAGTCTGGCCCATGACAATCCTATGTCAGGTCATTTGGGGATCAAGAAGACCCTTCAACGAGTCAGAAACCACTTCTTGCCTTCCATGAGGTCGGATGTACAGGAGTACTGCAAATCCTGTCATACTTGTCAAATGGTTGGGAAGCCGAACCAGAATATTCCAAAGGCTCCACTTAAGCCCATTCCCGCTTTTAAAGAACCTTCCAGTCGGATCATTATTGACTGTGTTGGACCATTGCCGAAGACTAGGTCTGGTTTTGAGTACTTACTGACTATCGTGTGTGCTTCCACCCGGTTTCCTGAGGCAAGTCCACTTCGTAATATCAAAGCGAACACTATCATCAAGGCTCTTACCAAGTTTTTCTGCTTTGTTGGTCGTCCTAAGTCGATTCCGTCTGATCAAGGATCAAATTTCATATTTCAACAAGTTATGCATGAGCTTGATATTAAACAATACAGGTCATCAGCTTACCATCCTGAGAGTGAAGGTGCTTTGGAGAGGTTCCATCAAACCCTGAAGAACATGATAAGGACCTACTGCCTAGACACAGAGAAAGATTGGGATGAAGGTGTCCATCTTCTTCTGTTTGCTGCCCGTGAAGCCCCTTGGGTTCAGTCCTTTTGAGCTCGTTTTTGGACATACAGTCCGTGGACTTCTGAAGCTACTGAAGGAAAAGTTGCTCGCTGAAGATGATGTCCCAATGAACTTGCTTCAGTATGTCTCTGACTTCCGTAATCGTCTCTGTAAGGCTTGTGACTTTGCTAAGTCTAATCTCAAAGAAGCTCAGGGCAAGATTAAGGCCAGATATGACCTTTCAAAAGATAGAAGTTATAAAACTGGTGAGGCAACTTATTCTGGTTGAGGAATTCAAAAGGTGTGTCCAGCCTAATATTAGGATTTTCCTTGAACAAAAACAAGCCAATACTTTGCAAGAGGTTTCTACCCTAGCTGATAGTTATGCATTGACTCACAAGTCTTCTTTTGTCCAAAAATCCACTTTTTCGAAATTTCAAAGCAAGTTTCAGTCTAAGACGACTTCTAATAAAACTTCTAATGATTTTAAGGCCACTTCTTGGAGGAAACCTTCCAGTGAGAAGCAATCCTCTGATTCTTTACCCTCTGTGTCTTGCCAATACTGCAAAAAGCAAGGTCACCTTATTTCTGAGTGTTATGCTCTCAAGAAAAAACAACAACGAGAAGAACAACAATGAAACTGGTGACAAAGTTCTTGCACTTTTGCCAGTTCCTGGAAACCCTCTAAGAGCCCGATATTTCGGCCCTTACAATGTCCTCAAAAAGGTCAGTGATCTAAATTACATAATTTTAACTCCTGGAAGGAGGAAACAAAAACAAATGTGTCACATCAACATCCTGAAAGAATACATTGATAGAGACACTCAGCAAAAGCCAGTCAATGTGGTAAATACAGTTGAACTGGAAAATTCCAAAGAAGATTGTGACTGCCCCTTAGAAAATGAACCTGGTACAGTCAAACTTGAAAATTCAGACATTCTTCAAAATATTGACAGCAAGTTGTCCCACCTGGATCCATTTCAACAACAACAGCTAAAGCAGCTCATATTTGAATATAGTCACATATTCCCTGACGTTCCATCAAGGAGTGATATGGCTTACCATGATGTCATCCTACAAGATGATGCCAAGCCTGTAAAACAGCATCCTTACAGAATGAATCCAGAGAAGCAGAAATACCTTAAACAAGAAGTCAAATATCTGCTTGAAAATGACTTTGTTGAACCAAGTTACAGTGACTGGAGTTCTCCATGCATCTTAGTTCCGAAACCCAATGGAACATATAGAATGGTGACAGACTACAGGAAAGCAAACGCTCTATCAAAAACGGACTCATATCCTATTCCCAGGATTGATGACTGCATTGACAAAGTTGGACAGTCAAAGTATGTCACAAAATTTGATCTTCTCAAGGGCTTCTGGCAGATCCCTCTAACAGATAGAGCAAAGGCGATCTCTTCCTTCGTCACGCCAGATGGATTATACCAATACAAGGACATGCCATTTGAAATGAAAAATTCTCCGGCCACCTACCAACATCAGGTAAACAGAGTGATTGCTGGATTGCCAGGCTGTGAGACCTATATCGATGACAATCATCACCAGTGACAGCTTCCAAGAGCACCTCACCTACATCAGAAACTTCTTTCAGAGAGTGAGTGATGCCAAGCTGACTATCAACCTTGTTAAAAGTGACTTTTGTAAAGCTACAGTTGTTTACTTAGGTCATGTTGTAGGACAGGGTCAAGTCAAACCAATTGATGCAAAAGTCCAAGTTATCACTGAATTTCCTGAGCCAACAACTAAAAGACAGCTCATGAAATTTCTAGGGATGGCTGGCTACTACAGAAAATTCTGTAAAAATTTCTCTATCATCTCTGAACCTTTGACAAATTTACTGAAGAAAAATGCGTAATTTGTTTGGGATGAAAAATGTCAAAATTCATTTGACCAGCTGAAAGCTATTCTCAAAAATGCACCAGTTCTCTTATCTCCAAATTTCAAAAAGGAGTTCAAAATGATGCCAGTGACATTGGTGCAGGCGCAGTTTTACTGCAAGAAGACTCTGATGGAGTAGATCATCGTGTTACTTTTCCAAAAAGTTTGATAAACATCAGAAAAACTACTCAACAATTGAAAAAGAATGTTTGGCACTTGTTTTGGCTTTACAACATTTTGAAGTCTATTTGACTTGTTCAGCTACTTCCATCAAGGTCTCCAGTGATCACAATCCCCTCACATTCTTGCACAAGATGAAAAACAATAATCAATGATTACTGAGATGGAGTTTGCTTTTGCAAGAGTATGATTTGAATATTTTTCACATCAGGGGAAAAGATAATGTAATCCCAGATACACTTTCACGCATGTAATTTTATTTCTTTATTTGATTGTGAAAAATGTCATTTTACTTTTCCATTTGATTTTGAGACTTGCACTGGTTGTTATGTATATGATTGTTATCATGATCAATGATACGTTTGTGTAAAGTTCAAGATTGTTCTGATTATAAGACTGTGTTAATTTTAACAAAAGAAAGCTTTTCGCAAACCTTTCTTTTCTTAAAGAGGGGAGGTGTTATGTATGAGTATTTTTTGTACAGCATTATATTTCATTTGTAAATGACGATTTGTTACATGCTGTTTTGCTGCCATGCTGGTCAACTATATTTATTTTGTTCATTTGGCACCCTCTGCTGGCATGTCTGTAAAATTATTAGGAAAAGACTAGTGATTTCTCGAAGCTTCTGGCACCTTCCTGCATGGAAGGGGCGGGATTACCCTAGAATCCTGTGGATCTTTCTAGAAGGTTGCTAGTCTATATAAATGCTGTGATTTTAAGCACAGGAGAGCTGACAGCAAAAGAGAGCAGACAGCAGAAGAGAGCAGACAGCAGAAGAGAGCAGAGTTTTGTTTTGGCAACAGTTAAATAGTGGCATTGGAGTGTTATAGGAATTAAATAGTGGAAATTTTTTGAATAACTTTTTTTTGAAGAATAAATTTGTTTTAGTTTTCTTTGCGGGTTTTCTTTGTTGTGATTTTTTTCCAAGTCAGAACATTAATGTTTTATTTGATTGCCTTCCCACTATTCCACCATCCTTGCAAATTGTTCAATTGTATTATTTCCTCCCTCTCACTCCCTGTGCCTATTCACATGCTTACAAGCTTCTCCACCTCATTGTTGTAGAGTTTCTCCTTTTTGTGCTGATAACTAATAAATAAATGCAAACTAGAACTGCGTTTGGTCGGGGACGAACCTCGAGAATGTGCTTGCCAATTTGTACTCGACCGGACTTCTACGGAACAGAGGCGTGAAGGACATGAATGGGTTTACCGTCACTGATGGTCTCTCCTGCCGTTGGGGAGTGGGAGGAGGAGAGAGGTCTGTTTTTGTCTTTCCAGACTCCAGTATTGGGGACATTTCAGGCAGTTAGCAAGAAGGCCATATACTACACTTTTAAAAGGTAACACACATGCGGGCTTTGGCAACAATGAGAGAGAGGAGGTCGGCCGGGTTTTTTGGTCCAAGCTTTTCCCCGAAAGGCAGCTGGCAGTCCCTATACAAGCCACCTGTTGATAAAAGAACAGGTGACCTCCAATCGAGGATCTTGCTTGGGGCTGTGGCTACAAACTTGTATCTGGCGCATATTGATCCTAGTTCAGGGGAGGGTTGTCCTTTTTGTGGTCAGAGGGAGAATTAGGAACATCTGTTTATCCAATGTGCTCGACTAGAAGGGCTTTTTTACTTTCTTAAGAATTGGTTTCAGGGATTAGGCTAGACTTTTTCCCTTGAGAAGCTTATTTCTGGTCCAAAGCACTCGGCGAGGAATAAAGTGCTTCATGTTCTTGTTAACATGATTGTGGGAACAGCAAAGCTTTCAATCTGGAAAAGTAGGAAGAATCAAATCAAAGGTGTTGGGTCAGTTGACCCTTTGTTTATGTTCAAAGGGCTGATGTCTGCTCGTTTAAGAGTGGAATTTGAATGCTATAAGCTCACCAATAATTACCTGGCCCCTCCCCTGGGGGGCCAGGTTAAGCAATGATCATGTCTGTGTGTGTCTGTCACTCTGTCTGTCAGCCTGTGGCTGGGGCCAGGTCTGCTATCTCAGATTGCCTTGTTTGGATAGTTTTACATGCTAATGGGGTGTTAGGGAAGTGTTATGCTCTTTGCAGGAAGGGTTACTAATGATTTATTTTTTATTATATACCTGGGTTTACTGTAATTGTCTTTATCTTTTTTGCTTTTTTGTTTGTTTTTGATGCGGTAGACGTGTTGTCGTGACAGCACAATATAAATGAAGTGCATTTTTAAATCTCAATATCTCTCTGTCTTTCTCTCTCTCATACACACACACACACACACACACACACACACACACACGCACACACGCTAGAGAGGCAGAATGGCAAAGTGTTTGTTGTCTGTCAGTCTGTCTCTCTCTTTTTTTGTCTCTCTCTGTCACACACACACAAGAGTGGCAGTTTGGCAGATTGCAGGTAGTTAGCCTGTCTCTTTTTCACTCTCCCTCCCTCCCACACTCTCTCTCTCTCTCTCTGTCTTTCTGTCTCGCACCCACGCACGCACACACACTCACTAGAGTGGCAGTCTGGCAAAGAGTTAGTAGTTAGTCTGTCTCTCTCTCTTTCTCTTTCTCTGTCTCACACACACACATATACACACACACACACACACACACTAGAGTGGCAGTCTGGCAGAGTGTAGGTAGTTAGTGTCTCTCACTCTCTCTCTCTCTCGCACACACAAACACAGGTATCTTCTGACATTGTTTGTTAAACCGGCTTGTTCAATCGTTGACACTATTTTTCCCAGTGAGAAACACAAATAGGTCTGTGTGTGTGTGTATGTTTGTGCGCGCGCGTGAGTCTGACACAGCCCCTCCTCTCTGGGTGTGCCTGTCTCTATGGAGACCGCAGAGCACCTGCGTGCTTGCATTCTGAAATGCACTGTGAGACAGAGAGGAATTCAAAGAATTTTTCAATCACACTGTCCGAACTACTGCCATTTTCTGGCAGACCGTAGGTTCGATCGTAAAAACCAAAGTACCGTGAGTGAGAAGAGACTCTGATGATCGTCCCCATGATTTTTTTTTTTTGTAGGGTCAAGTTTGTGGTCAGGGGGGCGATTTAAATAAGGTGTCTGCACAGTCTGCTCCTGTTACAATGGCTGCCTATGGGGGAGTGGCTCAGTGACACTGACCGAACCACAGAGATATAAGAAAACTAAAGTGGACAATCACGTGGTTTCCGTGGCAGCACGCCGCCGCCATCTTGAGTATGTATATCGGGACAGACGTTCAATGGAAAATGCAGTATAACTGGCCTAAACCGTGCTTGAAAATAACGAAAACTCGCTCATCCGGGACAACAGCTGTAGTTCCGATATCTCTGTAATGTCTTCCGATTAAATAAACATCGAATACACCGGATTTAAAAAATCTACATTTTTTAAATAAATTTTGTTGTTCAATTATAATTCCTTATTTGAGTCCATTTTAGGTAAGATAAGATAAAAAGAACACGGAAAACACGTCTCTAAGTTGTCGACACCCATGTTTAGCCTACTGTTTACATATAACTCATTGGACATTTATACATACCCAAGATGGCGTAGCTATTCTTCCATTTCCGCTTTGGTCCAGCCCACACATCATCCACTCTAGTTTTCTTCTATCTCTGTGGTCCGAACTACTGCCATTTTCTGGCAGACCGTAGGTCCGATTGTAAAAACGAAAGTACCGTTAGTGAGATGAGACTCTGATGATCGTCCCCATTTTTTTTTTTGTAGGGTCAAGTTTGTGGTCAGGGGGGCGATTTAAATAACATGTCTCAACAGTCTGCTCCTGTTACAATGGTTGCCTATGGGGGAGTGGCTGAGTGACACTGTTTGAACTACTGCCATTTTCTCGGAGACCGTAGGTGCTATGGTAAAAAACAAAAGTACAGTGAGCGAGAGGAGACTCTGGGGATCATCCATATGTATTTTATTTTCTTGTAGAGTAAAGTATGTGGTCAGGGTGTCGATTAAAAAACAGCCGTTTCGCCTGCTCTCTTCTCTAGCTTTTCTGCTTCTGTTATAATGGCTGTCTATGGGGCAGTTCGGCTGCGCTCCTGTCGCTTGAGGGCACCTAGAGTCTGAACCCTTTGTCTGTTTTCTTCCACAGTGATATTTTTCAGGCCTGCACAAATTTTCCTACGTTTTGATGTATAATTTGTTTGTGTACATTGGAAACTGTGGTCAGGGGTGCGATTTCAGAATGTTTTTCTGAGTAATGATTTTTCCTCCCTCACCTCTAAATTCTAGAGTGAGAGGAAAATGATACGAACATTCCGCCCATTGATTTGCATGTAAAATGGAAAAAGAACGGATGAAAAACGGGGATTGCGGAAGAGTGAAAAGGGGTTATGCAACCGTGTATACAAGGCCGGGGGACACGGTCGGGCCGCATGTTTTGGTGTTTGAACCGCGTCTCTATCACAAAGGGGCGGGCAGTTGATACGGGACGACCGAATTTGGTGAAAATGGAAAAATAATAACTAAAACTACGTTTCATCAGGACGAACCCCGAGAATGTGCTTGCCAAAGTGTTGGCGCTAAAGTTAAAAGCAATGTCTTTCTCTCACTCACAGACACACACACAGACACACACACACACACACACGCACAAACACTAGAGTGGCAGTCTGGCAAAGTGTTGGTAGTTAGTGTCTTTGTCTGTCTCTCTCTCTGTCACACACATACACACACAGACAGACGCGCACTACAGAGGCACTCTGGAAGATTGTAGGTTAGTAGTCTGTGTGTCTCTTCTCACCATCTCTCTCTTTATTTCACTCACGCAAACACGCACACAGGTATGGTCTGACATTGTTAGAAGGAAAAATTTCAGAGCGCAAATTGGCAGTCTGGCAGAGTGTAGGTAGTTAGTCCCTCTCTCTCTCTCCCTCTCTCGCACACACAAACACAGGTGTGATCTTACATTGTTAAACCAGCTTGTTTAATCGCTGATGCTGTATACTTACCAGTGTGAAACACAAACAGTTGTGTGTGTGTCTTTGTGTGCATGCATGAGTCTGTCTTTCTCTCACTCACACACACACACACACTGAGTGGCTGTATGGCAGAGTGTAGGTAGTTAGTCCCTCTCTCTCTCTCTCTCTCTCTCCCTCTCTCGCACACACAAACAAAGGTGTCATTGAAGGTGAAATTTGTCTATACCGGCATGTTTATTCGCTGACGCTGTATTTTTACCAGTGAGAAACACAGGCAGTAATGTGGGAGTGAGTCTGTTTTTGTGCACGCGCGTAAGTCTGAAACTGCAGCTCCTCTCTGGGTGTGCCTGTCTCCATAGAGACCGCAGCACCTCTGGCTACATTCTCACATGAGCAGTGAGGCAGAGAGGAATTCAAAGAATTTTTCAATCACACTGTCCGAACTACTGCCATTTTCTGGCAGACCGTAAGTCCTATCGAAAAAACGAAAGTACCGTGAGTGAGAGGAGACTCTGATGATCGTCCACATGATTTTTTTTTTTTTGTCGGGTCAAGTTTGTGGCCAGTGGGGCGATTTAAAAAACATGTCTCAACAGTCTGCTCCTGTTACAATGGTTGCCTATGGGGGAGTGGCTGAGTGACACTGTCCAAACTACTGCCATTTTCTCCGAGACTGTAGGTTCGTTTGCAAAAACGAGAGTACCGTTAGTGAGAGGAGACTCTGATGATCGTCCCCATGATTTTTTTTTTTGTAGGGTCAAGTTTGTGGTCGGGGGGGGGCGATTTAAAAAACATGTCTCAACAGTCTGCTCCGTTACAATGGTTGCCTATGGGGGAGTGGCTGAGTGACACTGTCCGAACTACTGCCATTTTCTCGGAGACCGTAGGTGCTATGGTAAAAACAAAAGTACCGTTAGCGAGAGGAGACTCTCGGGATCATTCATATGTATTTTATTTTCTTGTAGAGTAAAGTATGTGGTCAGGGTGGCGATTCAAAAACAGCTGTTTCGTCTGCTCTCTTCTCTAGCTTTTCTGCTTCTGTTATAATGGCTGTCTATGGGGCAGTTCGGCTGCGCTCCTGTCGCTTGAGGGCAGCTAGAGTCTGAACCCTTTGTCTGTTTTCTTCCACAGATATTTTTCAGGCCTGCACAAATTTTCCTACGTTTTGATGTATAATTTGTTTGTGTACATTGGAAACTGTGGCCAGGGGAGCGATTTCAAAATGTTTTTCTGAGTAATGATTTTTCCTCCCTCACCTCTAAATTCTAGAGTGAGAGGAAAATGATACAAAAATTCCGCCCATTGACTTGCATGTAAAATGGAAAAAGAATGGATGAAAAAAGGGGATTGCGGAAAAGTGAAAAGGGGTTATGCAAGCGTGTATACAAGGCCGGGGGACACGGTCGGGCCGCACGTTTCGGCATTTGAACCGCGTCTCTATCACAAACGGACGGGCAGTTGATACGGGACGACCGAATTTGGTGGAAATGGAAGAAGAATAATAACTAGAACTGCTGCGTTTCGTCAGGACGAACCTCGAGAATGTGCTTGCCAATTTGTACTCGACCGGACTACCACGGAACAAAGGCGTGAAGAACATGAATGGCGTTTATCGTCACTGATGGTCTCTCCTGCTGTTGGGGAGTGGGAGGAGGAGAGAGGTCTGTTTTTGTCTTTCCAGACTCCAGTATTGTGGACATTTCAGGCAGTTACCAAGAAGGCCATCTTCTACACTTGTACAACGGTAACACACATGCAGGCTTTGGCGACAATGACAGAGACGAGGTGGGCCGGGTTTTTTGGTCCAAGCTTTTCCCCGAAAGGCTGCTGGCGGTCCCTATACAAGCCACCTGTTGATAAAAGAACAGGAGACCTCCAATGCAGGATCTTGCTTGGGGCTGTGGCTACAAACTGGTATCTGGCGCATATTGATCCTAGTTCAAAGGAGGGTTGTCCTTTTTTGTGGTCAGAGGGAGAATTAGGAACATCTGTTTATCCAATGTGCTCGACTAGAAGGGCTTTTTTACTTTCTTAAGAATTGGTTTCAGGGATTAGGCTTGACTTTTTCCTTTGAGAAGCTTATTTCTGGTCCAAAGTACTCGGCCAGGAATAAAGTGCTTCATGTTCTTGTTAACATGATTGTGCGAACAGCAAAGCTTTCAATCTGGAAAAGTAGGAAGAATCATAACGGTGTTGGGTCAGTTGACCCTTTGTTTATGTTCAAAGGGCTGATGTCTGCTCGTTTAAGAGTGGAATTTGAATGCTATAAGCTCACCAATAATTACCTGGCCCCTCCCCTAGGGCGCCAGGTTAAGCAATGATCATGTCTGTGTGTGTGTCTGTCACTCTGTCTGTCAGCCCGTGGCTGGGGCCAGGTCTGCTATCTCAGATTGCCTTGTTTGGATAGTTTTACATGCTAATGGGGGGTTGGGGAAGTGTTATGCTCTTTGCAGGAAGGGTTACTAATGATTCATTTTTTATTATATACCTGGGTTTACTGTAATTGTCTTTATCTTTTTTGCTTTTTTGTTTGTTTTTGATGCGGTAGACGTGTTGTCGTGACAGCACAATATAAATGAAGTGCGTTTTTAAATCTCAATATCTCTCTGTCTTTCTCTCTCTCATACACACACACACACACAATCACACACACACGCACGCACACTAGAGAGTCAGAATGGCAAAGTGTTTGTTGTCTGTCAGTCTGTCTCTCTCTTTTTTTGTCTCTCTCTGTCACACACACACACACACAAGAGTGGCAGTTTGGCAGATTGCAGGTAGTTAGTCTGTCTCTTTTTCACTCTCCCTCCCTCCCACACTCTCTCTCTCTCTCTCTGTCTTTCTGTCTCGCACCCACGCACGCACACACACTCACTAGAGTGGCAGTCGGCAAAGAGTTAGTAGTTAGTCTGTCAGTCTGTCTCTCTCTCTTTCTCTCGCTCTGTCTCACACACACACACACACACACACACACACACTAGAGTGGCAGTCTGGCAGAGTGTAGGTAGTTAGTCTCTCTCACTCTCTATCTCTCTCGCACACACAAACACAGGTATCTTCTGACATTGTTTGTTAAACCGGCTTGTTCAATCGCTCACACTATTTTTCCCAGTGAGAAACACAAATAGGTCTGGGTGTGTGTGTGTGTTTGTGCGCGCGCGTGAGTCTGACACAGCCCCTCCTCTCTGGGTGTGCCTGTCTCTATGGAGACCGCAGAGCACCTGCATGCTTGCATTCTGAAATGCACTGTGAGAATGAGAGGAATTCAAAGAATTTTTCAATCACACTGTCCGAACTACTGCCATTTTCTATGGAGTTATATTTGTGCCACAATCCTGAGCGAGCAATTGGACATTTTGAGCGCGGAAAAATATATTTCGCAAGCACAAAAATCTTGTTTAGAGAAAAAAGAAATTTTGTGAGCAAACAAAACCTTCCGATGGAGCGAACAAAATAATTCTGTGCTCAACAAATATTTTTGCATGTTTGCTATGATCAATATAAACGTGCAATATTAACCCCCTTCCCTCAGTTTCACTCTATACCCTCTCGAAAACTCATGTTCTGCACGCTGGCAGACCGCAGCATGCTCGCTCAAAGCATGTCTGTCCCTCTCTCTCAGTCTGACCTCTCTGTGTGCGCTCAACTTCACCTGCGCGCTCGCTCGAGCTGTGCTGAGTGTTATAAATGTGCCACGATTCTGATTGGCTGCTTCGGTCTCCAATTAGATGCATTATGCCCAACCACCAAAGAAAAGGGGGAAAGGTAATGACGAAATTCGTCTGCGACTGGATAATAGTGCTGCCCTTGTTTAGGACAGGTTAAGTTTAATGTTAAATCTCTAATATCTTGAGACATCGACTGTTGTGTGACTCGTGTCCCTCTTTAGCAACACTGGCTGCTGCTAACTATAGCATTGCACAATGTCTTCTGAACATCAAAACCAAAATGCCTCACCGCAGCCACGAGCACCATGTTTTATGGACCTTTATGAAATTTTGTTAGTTAGTCTGTACACCTTCGGCTTGCGAACCAAGTTAGCTATCTAGTTAGGTTGCTAGCGTCAGGTCAGCCAACTAATGTCCGGAGAAAAGCAGAAGCTTACAGACATTAAACGTTACTTCCATGATAGCTGGCGAACTTGACAATCTTAAAAAAAGAATAGTTTTGGCACCTTTATCCCAGCTGATTTATTTCAACACCCCTGAAGAAGGAACTTTGCCGATATGTCTGTCGCCATAAAGTGAAATAGGCTACACTTATAACCTGCATATCAAGTCTGATCATCTAATGTTACGCATCCACAAGTGAAGTACACGATCATCCTTGATTAATTTTGTGAAAGCAAAGACACGTGTTTTATGCAGTGATTGACATCTCATTCTAATGCTTAAACACTATTAGCAATCAGTTTTACTTGAAACAGCAGAGCAAGTGCAGGTGTGATAAACGATATTAATTAGGGGTAATATTGCATTTTGGTGTAACTAACAAAACCAGGGTGCTGCTGCCGTTCCCGGTGTCGCTGTGCTGGCGTAATACTGCAGCATGGATGTATATACAGAACGAAAGATAATGTGGTGTCAAATTACAGCAGTTGTGGTTGTTTAGTGATATTTGGGGTACTGCTTTAGACAAATAACCTGAAAGCATAATCTAAACCTATGTGGAATACATTTGGAAAAACCTGGAAGTTTATTCTCAAATGGACCAACCGGAAAAATAACCTCTAACGCGGCGAGTGCTTCGAACCACGGGAGCGCCGGAGCCAGTGTCGGCTCAGCTCACCAGTATCATCTGGCACTAATGTTCGTGAAATACGCAGAAACAGATCACGGTAATAACACACGATGCGCGGCTGAAGAGGCCCATCAGTCCGGAGCCAGGGAGCCGGCGCCCGGTGGTGCAATGCCGGCCTTCATAGCTGCCAGCGGGGACACGCGCATCAAAGCCCCGCGTTGCGCCACCGAACGCACGCTTTCACGAACATTAGCGCCAGGTGATACTGGTGAGCTGAGCTGACGCTGGCACCAACGGTCCCGTAGTTCGAAGCACTCTCCACGGTAGAGGTCATTATTTCGGTTGGTTCATTTGTGAATGAACGTCAAGGCAAACTTTTATGTCGATAGACTTATCTGTAAAGTGCCTTCTTCAGGCGTTATATGTTGAAATGAATCAGCCGGAGAATGGTGCCAAAGCTATTTTTTAAGACTGTCGAGTTTGCCAGCTATCATGGAAATAACATCAACGTCAGTAATCTTCTGCTTTTCTCCGGACATTAGTTGGCTGACCTGACGCTAGCAACCTAACTAGATAGCTAACTTGGTTCGCAAGCCGAAGGTGTACAGACTAACCAACAAAATTTCATAAAGGTCCATAAAACATGGTGCTCGTGGCTGCGGTGTGGCATTTTGGTTTCGATGTTCAGAAGACATTGTGCAATGCTATAGTTAGCAGCAGCCAGTGTTGCTAAAGAGGGACACGAGTCACACAACAGTGGATGTCTCAAGATATTAGAGATTTAACATTAAACTTAACCTGTCCTAAACAAGGGCAGTACTGTTATCCAGTCGCAGACGAATTTCGTCATTACCTTTCCCCTTTTTCTTTGGTGGTTGGGCATAATGCATCTAATTGGAGACCGAAGCAGCCAATCAGAATTGTGGCACATTTGTAACACTCAGCACAGCTCGAGCGAGCGCGCAGGTGAAGCTGAGCGCACACAGAGAGGTCAGACTGAGAGAGAGGGAGAGACATGCTTTGAGCGAGCATGCTGCGGTCTGCCAGCGTGCAGAACATGAGTTTTCGAGAGGGTATAGAGTGAAACTGAGGGAAGGGGGTTAATATTGCACGTTTATATTGATCATAGCAAACATGCAAAAATATTTGTTGAGCACAGAATTATTTTGTTCGCTCCATCGGAAGGTTTTGTTTGCTTACAAAATTTCTTTTTTCTCTAAACAAGATTTTTGTGCTTGCGAAATATATTTTTCTGCGCTCAAATTGTCCAATTGCTCGCTCAGGATTGTGGCACAAATATAATTCCATAATTTTCTGGCAGACCGTAGGTCCGATCGTAAAAACGAAAGTACCGTTAGTGAGAAGAGACTCTGATGATCGTCCTGATGTTTTTTTTGTAGGGTCAAGTTTGTGGTCGGGGGGGGCGATTTCAGGTGTCTGCACAGTCTGCTCCTGTTACAATGGCTGCCTATGGGGGAGTGGCTCAATGACACTTTCCGAACTACTGCCATTTTCTCCGAGACCATAGGTGCTATGGTAAAAACAAAACTACGGTCTGCGAGAGGAGACTCTGGGGATCGTCCTCATGTATTTTTTTTCTTGTAGAGTAAAGTATGTGGTCAGGGTGGCGATTTAAAAAAAGCAGTTTCGTCAGCTCTCTTCCCAAACTTTTCTGCTTCTGTTATAATGGCTGTCTATGGGGCAGTGGGGCTGCGCTCCTGTCGCTTGAGGGCTCCTGGAGTCTCATCCCTTTGTCTGTATTCTTCCACAATGACATTTTTTCAGGCTTGCACAAATTTTCCTACGTTTTGATGTATAATTTGTGTGTGTACGTTGGAAATTGTGGCCGGGGGAGCGATTTCAAAATGTTTTTCTGAGTAATGATTTTTCCTCCCTCACCTCTAAATTCTACAGTGAGAGGAAAATGATATGAACATTCCGCCCATTGACTTGCATGTAAAATGGAAAAAGAAGGAATGAAAATGGGGTTTCAGCGTTCGAACCGCGTCTCTATCACAATCGGTCGGGCAGTTGATTCGAGACGACCGAATTTGGTGGAAATGGAAAAATAATAATAAATAAACGCGACGTAAGAGAACAATATGTGGCTTGCCTGTGGCAAGCACATAATAAATAAACGCGATGAGGAAGAACAATATGTGGCTTGCCTTTGGCAAGCATGCCTGTGGCAAGCACATAATAATAATAATAATAATAATAATAATCGCACGTAAGAGAACAATATGTGGCTTGCCTTTGGCAAGTATGCCTGTGGCAAGCACATAATAATAAACGCGACGTAAGAGAACAATACGTGGCTTGCCTTTGGCAAGCAAGCACATAATTATGATGCCATTTGAAGGCATGTAGCCCAAAGTTACATTGAAGTATGAGTCTCCGGTTTGTGGCCCATACGGACATCAACAGGATGCAGAACTGGGGCAAGGTAACATTTCATTGCAATGCTGTTCTGCTGGGTTGGCTTTATCTGATCCTTTGGGTCTGTTCTGTCCCCAGGGTCCCAGAGGAGGCGGCTGATCCCCACATTCTCCCTGGAAATGTCCTCCCCAGCCAGGAAGCCCATCATCAGCCATGGGGTGCGCTGGGTGGATGGGTCGCTTCGTCCCGCCCAGCGGACAATGGCTGAATCCTTTGAGATCAAAGTGTACGAGATTGATGATGTACAGCATCTGCAAAGGAGGAGGGGAGCAGGAAACAAGGTGAGAGCAAGCTGTACACAAAAAGCAGACTTGAGCGAAGTTTACCATTCAAATGTCACATGCTGCATGCAAACTTTGCGGTGCTGAAAATAAGGTATTTGACTCTTGCATTGCGCTTCAGAGACCAGTTTGAAAATGAGCAATCAATTTTACTGCCTAGGCAATTATGTATATGGCAGAATTCAGTTAGATGCTTGTTTTTGCCGCGAGGTCAATTCACTCCAATGTTTTAATATAATATGTTTTTGATATATTATTTTTTATTCTGCATTGTACAGAACCTTGTTTTGGAAGCTTTTTTAGTTGACAGAATCTCTTGACGATGGCCCTGCAAATCACCGCAGACACAACAACACTGGCACAAATGAAAAGATTAACTAGACGCAGTCCAGTCGGTCGCCTGCGACCGGTGTCCCCCGGTGCGCTGCTGTCAGATGAAATTGGGCAAAACCCCATGGGCATGTCCATTGCCCATCTAGTAGATAATGCTGTACTTGTAAATGTGAAAAATCGCATATATATATATATATATATTTTTATAATTATATACGTGGGGTTCAGGATTCCAAGGGAGCGGCTTAAGTAGGCAATGGAATCAGTCAGGGTAATTTTTGTTGAATTAGACCTCATTTTGAATGTTTATGTGCAATGGATATGTCAAAGTTGCGACGGCATCTTAGTGATGCCAGTAAAACATCTAAAGGTATATGGCTCTGGAATATTTATGCCAAATTTTGTACAAACTCACTGAATGATTTTCGCTGTATGACTGGAACAGCACATGGAACATGATGGCAGAAGTCTGTTTTACCATAGATCCAAATAACGCATGCATGGTGTGGTGTGGTGTGCGTGCGTCTCTCACTGTCTCTCTCTCTCTCTCTCAAATACCATGATGTACAATATATTGGGTCACTGGATGTTAATCGGGCTCCTGGAGGGAAAGGCTTACAAAAAATTCAAGATGGCCGCCATTGCAGCCATGTTGTTTTTCCGATTTGGCCGAAATTCAATAGCAACCTCCCTCGGGACCAGATATGTGTGTATGAAAAGTTTCGTAATGCTATCTTCATAATGTTCATAAAAAGTGTGTGACGTCGTTTGGCACGGCGCATGATAACGATCACGATAACGATAACGATCACGGCGCACAGGAATTGTCACAAACGCTATATGTCCCCCCTCCGGGAGACATAATTACTAATGGTGGATACAAGTAGGAGGCCATTTGCATTTTTTCCCATCTGTATGTTTTGTCAGTCAGCAGCCAGCCCTCAGAGCTATATGAGAGTTTATAAAAACAATGGTTGGATTGACTGGTCTGCAAGGCTTTTATTGTTTTTGCTTTGCAAAAATTTTTTTACGACTTTCACCCCCTTCCTTGTAGGAGCTTATGTACTTCAGCGCCAGGCTGAAGATCCTCGAACATCGTCAGCAGAGGATTTCAGAGGTGCGGGCCAAGTACGACTGGCTGAAAAAGGAGCTGGAGCAGACCAAACAGCATCTGATGCTGGCGCCGGAAAAGTGGACCAGAGAATGTGAGTCCCAGCAGCATCAGCAACAGCAGAGGCGGCTAATTGCGCGCATTTATGCCCAGTCAATGAAGAGTAGCTGTTTAGCCATGGGGCCCACTGCATGTGTCCGGAGAGTATCGTTTCAGTAACAGTTAATAGCTGCAGTGTCTTGAATAAAGTGGTAAATCTATCAATATACTCTTCAAAAAATAGGCAGTATTGAAATTGCAAGGTCAATAACAAACTAATGATAAAGAATAATTGGTCCGAAACTAATTGCTTTCTAACAACGAAGGAATTGAGTAAACAATTCACCTGAAAATTTCAATGGGGAAAAGGTCGGGACTTATTGCTGGCCAAGGCATCCTGTGGATATTGTGCCTTTGAAGGTGGTTATTGACTATTCTTGCACAGTGAGCAGGGGTGTTGTCATCCTGAAAGACAAAACGCTGTCCTTTAGGTCGTGCAAACGGGACAACATAGGCTGTCCGAATGTTGTCCCGATAGGACTGGCCAGTGACCCTTCCTTGTACGATATGGAGTGGGGTTTGGTTGGTCACAGTGATCCCACCCTGCAGAAATTGTGCTATAGGACAGTTAAATAGAATGTTATACAAACCCAAAACCAGTGAAGTTGGCACGTTATGTAAATCGTAGATAAATACAGAATACAATGATTTGCAAATCCTTTTCAACTTGTATTCAATTGAATACACTGCAAAGACAAGATGTTTAATGTTCAAACTGAGAAACTTTATTTTTTTATTTGCAAATAATCATTCACTTAGAATTTAAAGGCAGCAACACATTGCAAAAACGTTGGCACAGGGGCCTTTTTACCACTGTGTTACATCGCCTTTCCTCTTAACGACACTCAGTAAACGTTTGGGAACTGAGGAGACCAATTTTTGAAGCTTTTCAGGGGGAACTCTTTCCCATTCTTGCTTGATGTACAGCTTAAGTTGTTCAACAGTCCGGGGTCTCCGTTGTCGTATTTTACGCTTCATAATGCGCCACACATTTTCAATGGGAGACAGGTCTGGACTTCAGGCAGGCCAGTCTAGTGCCCGCACTCTTTTACTACGGAGCCATGCTGTTGTAACACGTGCAGAGTGTGGCTTGGCATTGTCTTGCTGAAATAAGCAGGGGCGTCCATGAAAAAGATGTTGCTTGGATGGCAACATATGTTGCTCCAAAACCTGTATGTACCTTTCAGCATTAATGGTGCCTTCACATATGTGTAAGTTGCCCATGCCTTGGGCACTAATACAACCCCACACCATCACAGATGCTGGCTTTTGAACTTTGCACCTATATCAGTCCGGATGGTTCTTTTCCTCTTTGGTCCGGAGGACACGACGTCCACAGTTTCCAAAAACAATTTGAAATGTGGACTCGTCAGACCACAGAACACTTTTCCACTCTGCATCAGTCCATCTTAGATGAGCTTGGGCCCAGCGAAGCCGGCGGCGTTTCTGGGTGCTGTTGATAAATGGCTTTCGCTTTGCATTGTAGAGTTTTAACTTGCACTTGCAGCTGTAGCGACGAACTGTAGTTACTGACAGTGGTTTTCTGAAGTGTTCCTGAGCCCATGAGGTGATTCCCTTTACACACTGATGTCGGTTTTTGATGCAGTACCGCCTGAGGGATCGAAGGTCAGGGGCATTCAATGTTGGTTTTCGGCCTTGTCGCTTACGTGCAGTGATTTCTCCAGATTCTCTGAACCTTTTGATGATATTACGGAGCGTAGATGATGAAATCCCTACATTTCTTGCAATAACTCGTTGAGGAATGTTGTTTTTAAACTCTTCGACAATCAGCTCACGCATTTGTTCACTGAGTGGTGACCCTCGCCCCATCCCTTGTTTGTGAATGACTGAGCATTTCAGGGAAGCTGCTTTTATACCCAATCATGGCACCCACCTGTTCCCAATTAGCCCGTTCACCTGTGGGATGTTCCAAATAAGTGTTTGATGAGCATTCCTTAACTCTCTCAGTCTTTTTTGCCACTTGTGCCAGCTTTTTTGAAACATGTTGCAGGCATCAAATTCTAATTGAGCTAATATTTGCAAAAAATTACAAAGTTTACCTGTTCGAACATTAAGTAACTTGTCTTTGCAGTGTATTCAATTGAATATAGGTTGAAAAGGATTTGCAAATCATTGTATTCTGTTTTTATTTACGATTTACACAACGTGCCAACTTCACTGGTTTTGGGTTTTGTAGATCTTTAGTACCTCGAGTCCTACAGCAAACAAGTTCGATGGGAAATTTCTATAGGAAGCAGTTCCATAGAAAATGTCAATAGAACAGCTCTTGTTGAACTTCTTTATTTCTAATTTGGCATCTTCAATCCCTCCTGAATCTGGAAGGCGACAAACTAAGCAACCGATGTTACATCAATCCTTTCCGGCAAACCCTTCCCAATTTTCATTCCTCTAGTGCAATGGCAAACTGTGCGCAACTCTGACCGGGGATTGAACCTGGGCACTTCTGCTCCGCAACAAGGTGCTTTAACCAAGTGAGCTAATTTGAAAGAACTGAGTGCCTTTGCTGAAAAGTAATGCCATGTTAGTAATCCCTTTAGGTATAATGTATAAAGATGTTGGTGTTGGGAAACAGGATTTTTTGGGTATTTGCAATCTGAGGTGAGCCAGATGGTTTGATCAATAGGTATTGCATGTGTATTAGGAGATAAAGAGAAGCCGTTTGGTCCGACAGGACATATCACCTATTTTTTACTTCCAGCTGGGATCTCCATTGTCTTCAGTTCCGACAGGACATGATATGCACTAGCGCCTTTTAGCTGGAGGTTCCGTATGCCCACATATGGAGCTCACTTCCGAGGGTTCGGAGTCTATTGAACCAATAAAGTTGAGAGGCTCGAGAGAGGCCCAATTGTAGAATATTCCTTTTTATCAATGTGTAAGCCCTAGGACCAATCAGCAACAACTTCTGATGACATTAAAGAAATCATATGCAAATATCTGTACTTTCAACATGTATAATGTTTCTGACAAAATTAAGGAATTTTGAACTTTGCATCACGCTGTTGTTCTCACGGCCGGCTGTGTAATAAACTTTTTCCTGCTTTTGCTACGAATATCGGAGTCTGCTTCTTCATCGGGACAACGTACTTGGTTTTTTATTAATTTACCAACAAATTTGGCGCTGCGAAGCAGGGTGGATTCGTTTCCGGACCTCCGACTCCGAAAGTTTCCTGACCAGTTCAAGAGTGAGTACTTTGTTTTATCTAAATATAATTTGCAAGGCAAAATTACGGAGATCTGGAACGCTCCACCCAGTGGTACGTTAACCTATTAATTATAAATTGACTGGTGAAGAAGCGATCAGTTGTTCGTGGTTAAAAAGCTGTGTCTTTGTGTAATCTGTGATGTTTATCAGTACTGCTTGTGATACCAGTGCTGTTTTGTGATACAGGCCTATGTATTGAAAACATAGCTATTTTGTGACGGGGTGAATGTTGGTCATCCCTGCCTTCGAAGAGTGAAAATTCACGCCAAAAAGGCGAATACGTGATTGCGTGGCTGTGGCAAGCGTATGTGGGTCGCCCACAGCACAGACGTGTCAAATTATTTTCACAACTGGGTATTAGGTAGCCTACCTAAGAAGAGCATATCGTGTCTTTGTTTTTTTTCGGTTTATGTTCCGGGAGAGTTAGTGTTAGCGCCCCGGGCCCAGAGTGAGCGTCTTTCACTCGGGTACTTTTTGTCTGTGCGTTATAGGTTGAGAGCGAGTGCATGTGGCGCGCCTCCAACCCGTCTTGTGGATATTTGAGAAGCCAACTCGTGCCCGCCGTGAATCTAGTCATTGTCGCATTTGAAGTTTGATGTTGTCCTGAGTCTTTATTGTTTCGTGTTGGTTTTATTCTTGACCGTACGCTTAGTAAGCTACTGGCAAGTTACGCACTTTTATACATTCCTGAAGGCCTATCTTACAAATAGATATTAGGCTGCACCTTGACGAACGCTGTATTAATTTTAAATAAGCATGGCAAACAAAGGAAATTCAAACGAGTGTTACGAATGTGACTACGGTTCTATGAATTCCGATTGACCGTCAGAGGCGGTGCTTAAAGTATTTAATATTCCCCTTCGCGCATGCGCAGTTTGAGTTTCTCGCGAGCACACGAGGAGTGACAGAGAGCTCTGGCGGTCATTCGGGATTCATAGAATCGTAGTTACATTCGTAACTCTCGTTCTATTTCATCCCTGCTGACAGCCAGAGGCGTTGCTTAAAGCACTGAATGACTTATGCCAGCAAGGTTACGAAGAATCCGGATCACAGACCTTTAGTGGCAGAGTCAGTGGACCCTGGCTGCAGAACCACGGCTAAGGAGTGAGGTGTGGCCACATTCACCCTGTAGAACCTGGAGAAAGTGTCCGGTGATGTCCATGAAGCTGCGGCACGAATGTCCTCCAGGGACACTCCCTTCAGGGCAGCCCATGAAGTAGCAACACTCCTGGTAGAGAGGCACCTCTTGCCAGGTGGAAGGGTACGGTTACTTGCCCGATAGGCATGGGTGATGACATCAACAATCCAGTGGGACAAACGCTGCTTGGAGACGGCGCAACCCCTGTTAGGGCCACCGTACCAGCGAAAAAGTTAATCAGACCTACGAATGTATACAGTAACTGCAGTGTAGACCCTCAGAGCCCGCACTGGACAGTTCAGGCTCGTCCCCTCTCTCCCCTGGAGAAGGGTCAAATCGAGCCAGTCGAATAGGCTGATTAAGGTGAGCGCGGGCCAACACTTTAGGGAGAAACGCTGTGTTCGGCTACAGAGTGACCCCAGAACCATCCGAGTTCCACCTCAAACACGAGTCACTGACCGACAGGGCATGCAGCTCGCTGACACGCTTTGCAAATGGCCAGAAGGAACGCAGTCTTACAAGAAACCCACTTCAGCTCCGCTTGTGTCAAGGGCTCAAATGGGGGTCGGTGTAGTGCATCTAGTCCCAGGGGAAGATCCCATGCTGGAGCTCTTGGGGCACTCAAAGGATGTAATCTCTGAGCCCCCTTCAAGAAGAGGGACACCAAACTATGGCTCCCCACTGTGCAATTGTCAATCCTCACATGATCACAAGATATTGCTACTACATACACTTTCAATGTCGAATGAGACAGACCTTCGTCCAGAGGAAACTGAAGTCAAGAATAGTTGGCACAGAGCAGCGCACAGGGTCCTCATCCTACCTCGCACACCAGTCGGAAAACAGTTTCCATCTATTCTCATATTGAAGACGAGTGGACGCCGCTCTTGCATTCATTATGGTATGTCTGACAGGGTCAGCACAGGAGTTCAACAGCGACTCGGGCCCTTCAGCAGCCAGACACATAGTTGGAGGTGTCGTGGATTGGGGTGCCAGATCCGCCCCGCCAGCTTGGACAGGAGATCCCTCCTGTCGGGAAGGCGCCACGGTGCACCGCGACAGAGTCCGTGCAGCAGTGGGAACCAGCTCCTCCCTGGCCAGAAGGGAGTCACAAGTAGGACACCGTGACCCCCCTGAAGGACCCTCTGAAGTACCAGCCAGATCAGAGGAAGCGGAGGAAAGGACAATGCGTCCTGGCCCAAGGGACTGGTTGTCTCGGCTAGGGAGAACCACAGAGGACAGTGGGAAGACACTTCTGAAGCGAAGAGGCCCACTCTGCTCTGCCGAAGAGGCTCCAAATAGTGCTCACCACTTCTGGGTGGAGGCGCCACTCTCCTGACGGAGGTTTTTGACAGGAGAGGGAGTCTGCTAGGCTGTTCCACTCTCCCGGTAGATACATTGCCTGAAGGCTGATCAGACGGGGGGCCGCCCACATGTGGAGCTTTTCTGTCAGTCGCAGCAGCTACGCAGACTTGGTCCTGCCCTGATGATTTATATGATATACAGTTGATGTGCTGTCTGACCTTATGAGGACATGCTTGCCCCTCAGGTGTGGCAGGAAGTGCCTGAGAGCCAGGTGAACCACTCGCAGCTCCAGCACATTGATGTGTGCACCCCGGTCTTCCACAGACCTCTGCCCATAGGCCATCCTGCTCTGCCATACTGCACCCCATCCAGAGGGGCAGGCATCTGTGGTTACCGTCTCCCTGCGAGACGGAACAGACCCCATGGGAACGCCCCTGAGCATGTAGGCCCTGTCCCTCCACGGGGTCAAGGCAAGGAGACACTGTTGTGACACCCTGAACTTTCTGTGCCTGTGTCGCTTGGCATCCAAGTGGAAGCTGTTCAGCGACCTCTGCTGGGGGTGTATTGACAGCAAGCCCAGTGGAACCACAGCTGAAATGGACGTTAGTTTGCCCACAAGGGGAAGAAATGTAAAAAAGGTAAACCAACGGCCCTCTTGGAACAGGGCAAGAAGGTGAAGGATGTCGTCCACATGGTGGGGGGACGGTCTGGCTATCATGGCTACACTTTCCCATGCAATCCCAATGAAAGTTGTGGCCTGAGATGGCACCAGGCAACTCTTTTCCATATTTACCTTGAGTCCAAGGCAGGCCATGTGGGACAGGAGACGCGCTGTATCTCTGGACACCTGGGTATGGGATGGTGCACAGATCATCCAGTCGTCCAGGTACGGGAGAATTTTCAAGGCTTGAGACTGTAGAGGCGCAAGGGCTGCGGCCACACACCTCGTGAACACCCTTGGAGAGAGGGAGAGCCCAAAGGGTAGCACCCTGAACTGCCAAAGGCGGCCTCGGTAGGCAAAGCGGAGAAACCGCCGATGTTTTTGAGTGATGGGGATGTGGAAGTAAGCGTCCTTGAGGTCGATGGATGTAAACCATTCTCCCTGTGCCACAGTTCGCAGGACATCTGCTGTGGTCAACATATGGAAAGGTGTGACCTTCATAAATTTGTTCAGCCCTCTGAGGTCTAAGATTGGGCAAAATCTTTTTTGTCACCAGGAAGTATGTTGAATAGTACCCTCTGGGATGTGACCGAGGGTCCACAGGCTCGAAGGCGCCTTTGGCCAGGAGGGTAGATAACTCCTGGTCCAACACGAGAGCCTTTGCCGGGTCACCGATGGAGATCATTTTGACCTGGCCAGCCGGCGGCGGAATTGAAGCTTGTACCCGTGGGTTAAGGTGGCAACTACCCACGGGTCTGAAGCATGAGCAGCCCACTGTTGGAGCTGCTGATGTGAAAAATATCTGACCGCCGACCCCAAGGCCTCAATGTCTGGCACCCCGGCCACTAGGGGCCCAAAAGGGTTGGTTGACAGGCTCTGGAGCTCGAGGTTGTCTGGATGGCAGGCGGGCAGGGCCTCGAAAGTCCCAGGCTGGTCTCTGCATGGGACGCTGGACATCACGGTGGCCAGTGGAGTGGGTTGGCGGTAGTAAACGGGTGTGAAAAGCAGTCGAGGAACCCCTCGCCCTGCTGGCAGGAGACCTATCAAGAGGAGGCATCTGCCTAAGGCCCGCAAGCTGCTGCCTGGTTTGCCCCGCCTGGATGGTCCGTTCCAGTGCTTCCTGGGCTGCAGGACCAAATATCTCCCGCGGTTCCACCGGGAGACTGTGAAGAAGTCTCCTGGATGCCTCTGTCAAGTTTCACTGAGATAGCCAAACCTGGCGACGAGCCTGAACCAGGATGGACATCATTCGTCCAAGTTCCCTGGACAGAAGGCCGAATGCCTCCAGTGAGGCATCACAGAAAGTGAATCAGCAGCCACGTTGCCCTCCTGCAGTGAAGCTGAGAGCGCCAACGTGAGATGTGACAAGGAGTTCCCCATGCAACCAGCACATGCTCCAGCATCATAAGCCCTTGTGAGAAGGTTATTAGTGATTCCACACTGGGGTAGAGGGCACCTAGTATCCCTTCGCAGAGCTTCACCTGGGGACACAGAGAGAAGAGAGAAGTAATGGCAGGCTCAACGGCCGGCATGCAATCCAGGCCAACTCTTGCTGCGTCGTGCATGGCTGCCAGGGTCCACCCATCAGCAGACAGGTAGGAGCAGGCCTTCGTGTCCCTGCAACAGGCCTGAAACTCCTTCAGATAGTCCTCAGAGTGGGGAATAGCAAAGGCAGTGGGGGCTGGCCTGCGCCTGAACAAGGCGCTAGCAGGTGCTGCTTCTGCCTGCTGTGGTTTGCCCGCATGGAGCCATCCCCCATCTCGGCCACTGAACTGCCGTGGAGTGGGAGCCCCACTCAGATGCCTGGGAACCCCCATCTCCCGAATCTCCCCCATAACCGTGGAAGCAGGTAGCCGAAGCTGCCAGGGAAAATATATCCTCCTCAGATACCAGCACTGGCATTGGAGGAGAGGGTGCCAAACCACCCTGTAATGGGGCATCAGGCTGGCGGTCTCTGAGCATGGACCTCACCTGGGCCAGCTCAGCAGACAGCTGAGCTGGCAACAGGTCAAGTGCAACAAAGGGGCAGGAAAATCAAGTAAACTGACAATAGAGTGCAACAAAATGAAGGGAAACCAAAACAAGTGATACAGTCAGGAAGTAAGGTAAACAGAATAAAGTGCAACAAATCAAAAGGATGTAGGGACAGGAATCAAGGCAGTGGAGTAGGGGAGAGGTGGAGCCTGAAGAGGTGGGTTTTCAGGCGGCGTTTGAAGATGCTCAAGGATTCTGCCGTTCTGACCTCGATAGGTAGATCATTCCACCAACGAGGTGCCAGGACAGACAGCAGCCTTGAGCGGGAAGGGGAGGAGCGGAGAGGGGGAGGAGCCAGGTGACCAGATGTAGCAGAGCGGAGTACTCTGGCAGGGGTGTAGGATCTGAACAGTCTCTGGATGTAGGCTGGAGCAGTCTTGTTGACTCCCCGATAGGCTAGCACCAAAGACTTGAATTTGATGCGAGCAGCAACAGGGAGCCAGTGGAGCTTTGTGAGCAGGGGGGTGACGTGGGAGTGTCTTGGGAGGTTGTGGACCAGATGAGCTGCAGCGTTCTGGATGAGCTGCAGGGGTCTGATGGCAGATGCTGGGAGGCCGGCGAGGAGGGCGTTGCAGTAGTCCAGGCGGGAGAGGATCAGCGCTTGGACTAGGAGCTGCGTTGAGTAGCTGGTGAGGAAGGGCCAGATTCTACGGATGTTGAAGAGGAAGAACCTGCAGGTCCGGGTCACTGCAGCGAGCACAGCAGAGGAGAGCCTGTCATCAAACAGGACCCCAAGGTTCTTCACACTCTGCGAGGGGGAGATGGTGGTATCCCCCAGGGTGATGGTCAGGTCTAGGAGAGGGGAGGATGGAGCGGGGATGTAGATCATCTCCGTCTTCGTTGGGTTGAGCTTCAGGTGATGGTTGTCCATCCAGCTCCGGATGTCTTGTAGGCAGGCGGAGATGCGGGCGGAGACCTGGGCATCAGGGGGAAAAGAGAGAAAAAGTTGAGTGTCGTCAGCATAAAAGTGATATGATAAACCATGAGCAGAAATGACAGGACCGAGAGACTGGAGATAAAGAGAAAAGAGGAGTGAACCAAGAACTGAGCCTTGGGGGACGCCTGTGATAAGTGAGCGGGGTGTTGATACTTCACCAGCCCAGGCAACCTGGTAGGAGCGACCGGAGAGGAACGATTTCAACCAGATGAGGGCTGTACCACGGATCCCCAGTGCAGACAGGGAAGAGAGGAGGATGGAGTGGTCGACAGTGTCGAATGCGGCAGAGAGGTCGAGGAGGATCAGGATGGACGAGAGGGAGGCGGCGCGTGCAGTGTGAAGCGCCTCACTGACAGAGACAAGTGCGGTCTCCGTGGAGTGGGCAGCTCTGAATCCCGACTGGTGGGGGTCCAGGAGGTTGTTTTCTGCAAGAAAAGAGGAGAGTTGGTTAGCAACAGCTCATTCAATGGTTTTTGACAGGAAGGGGAGGAGAGAGACTGGGCGGAAGTTCTGAATGACTGAGGGATCTAGGGAGGGTTTTTTCAGGAGAGGGGAAATGGTAGCCTGTTTGAATGGAGAGGGAAAGCATCCAGAGCACAAAGAGGAGTTAATAAGGGAGGTGACAAAAGGGAGGATGTTGGGTGTGATAGCCTGGAGGAGGGGGGAGGGGATAGGGTCGAGAGCACATGTGGTAGGACGGTGAGTGAGGAGCAGCTGGGAGACATCAGAGGAGGAGAGGGGGGAGAAAGCAGAGAGGAGATGGGAGGGTGCAGCGGGGACGGGGGAGGGGGGAGAGAGGGAGGAGAAGGAGTTGCGGATGGACACAATCTTATCCTCGAAGAAGGCTGCAAAGTCCTCTGCTGTGATGGAGGTCGCAGGTGTGACAGGCGGAGGGCTGAGGAGAGAAGAGAAGACAGAAAACAATTGGCGAGGGTTAGAGATTGAATTCTGGATTTTAGAATGATAAAATTTAATTTTAGCACTGGTAATTGAGGAAGAAAATTCGGCTAGGAGGGACTGGTAGTGGGACAGGTCTGCCAGGGCCCTGGATTTCTTCCATTTCCTCTCTGCTGCTCGAAGGCTTTTCCTGCTGGAGCGGAGAGTTTCTGACATCCAGGGGCTGGGTGGGGATGATCTGGCTGGCCTGGAGGCAAGAGGAGAGAGAATGTTAAGTGAGGATGAGAGGGCAGAGAATAGAGAGGAGGCAGCAGATTCAGTGGGGAGATTAGAGAAGGAGTCAAGGGAAGGGAGAGAAGCAGTGACATGGGAGGCAAGAGCAGAGGGGGAGAGAGATCGGAGGTCACGGCAAACGGTAACAGAGGGGGTTGGAGTGGGGGGAGAGAAAGGGAGAGGGAGGGAGAAGGAGATGAAGTGGTGGTCAGACAGGTGGAGAGGGGTTACAGTGGGATCAGAGGAGGAGCAGTTACGCAGGAGGACTAAGTCGAGGAGATTTCCAGCTGTGTGAGTTGGGGGTGAGGGCAGGAGGGAAAGGCTAACGGAGTGGAGGATAGGAAGAAAGACGGCAGACTGAGAGGGCTCAAGGTGGAGGTTGAAGTCTCCCAGGAGAATCAGTGGGGTGCCGTCGTCAGGGAAGGTGCTGAGTAGGACGTCCAGCTCATCGAAGAAACATCCTACAGGGCCTGGGGGACGATATACAACAATGATAAACAGATTAGTTGGGTAGGATATGGAGACAGAATGAAATTCAAAAGAGGATATAGAAAGGTGAGAGAGAGGAAGAGGAGAAAATTTCCAGGTAGGACAGATTAACAAACCAGTCCAACCACCTCGCCCGGATGGCCGGGGGGTGTGGGAGAAGGAGAAGGAGGTGGAGAGGGCCGTCGGCGTTGTTGTGTTGTCAGGGGTGATCCACGTCTCAGTCAAAGCAAGGAAATCGAGGGACTTGAGGGAGGCATAGGCACAGATGAACTCAGCCTTCCGGACGGCAGACTGGCAGTTCCAGAGACCAGCGGCAACTGTGAAGTTGCTGGCGGAGGTGGAGGAGGGCTAGATCAGTTTGGCGGGGCAGCGGTGATGAGGGCGGCCTCGGCGGGAGGATCGCCTACTGAGGGAAAGAGAGCAGACAGGGATGGGAAGAAAGCACATACTCAGCTGGGGGTCAGGAAAGATTAGGACAAAGTGAGAGGGAGCGTCGCTCAACGCAGTGCTTAAAAGACTTGCTAATTACTATGCGAAAACAGCTGATCTCCCGCGAATAGAATCGAAACTAAGCTGAATAGGTACTTCGCAGCAACAACAGAAACGCGAACGTAGCCACAAGTATTGTTAATAAAGAAAACCTCTGAAACTAAGCCTGATCTAGGAGTCTGTAGCTCGCTTCTGCAACCGCCGAATGCACTAACTAAGCACACAGACAGACAGCTGGACTAATAAAGTCGCTCGACGCAGTGCTTAAAAGACTTGCTAATTACTATGGGAAAACAGCTGATCGCCCGCGAATAGAATCGAAACTAAGCTGAATAGGTACTTCGCAGCAACAACAGAAACACGAACGTAGCCAAAAGTATTGTTAGTAAAGAAAACCACTGAAACTTAGCCTGATCTAGGAGTCTGTAGCTCGCTTCTGCAACCGCCGAATGCACTAACTGGCGTCCGTGTAATGACGCAGCGACTATCCATCCCTCGCCATGAAAATACGTTTGGGTATTTGATGTCTTTATTAAACTTGTATCATCATAAAAATTGATAGACAGGTCAAAGGTGGCAAGGTCTCACATGTGATTGGGGCTTTGCCGATGAGAGCAGCAAATTGCCTCGATAGCGCCCCCTTGAAATTTTCAAAAACCCCTCCCCATAGGGGTTTTTTTGGAGTAGGAAGATGAAAATTGGTCCACATATGTATTTGGCCAAGATGCAAAAAAAAGTCTCCAGCATCATTTGACTACTCCAAACAGGAAGTCGGCCATTTTGATTTTAACGTGTCATTTTTGCCTGATTTCCACATATTGTATTTTAACGCACTCCTCCTAGAGATTTCATCCATTCAAAACCAGATTTATTAAAAAACATTGAGTGACTATGCTGATCAAAAGTTGTGCTCTGCAGGTCTGAAGGTCAGGCTACTAACAGGAAGTGACCAGTTTTTACTTTCACTTGTACTGATGACACATGGTTGAACCCATCAACTTTATTCCCCCTGTACAACATGTAGAAGAAGTTGCATAAACTACCTTACGAATGCTGTGATGCTTCGAGTAATGGCGTACGTGTGGCAATTCGGTGACAATGGATCCCTCGCCATGAAAATACGTTTGGGTATTTGATGTACTTAATGAATTCATATCATCATGGAAATTGATATGTCAGTCGAGGGTGGTGAGCTCTAACATCTGATTGGGGCAATGCCCATGAAGGCAGCAAAATGCCTCGATAGCGCCCCCTTGGAATTTTGAAAAACCCCTCCCCATAGGGGTTTTTCTGGAATAGAGAGATGAAAATTGGTACACATGTGTATGTTGCCAATTCGAACAAAAAAGTCTCTGGCACCATCAGTCAATTCCAAGCTGGAAGTCAGTTATTTTTATTTTAATGTGTTATTTTGGCCCGATTTTCACATATAGCATTCTAACGAACTCCTCCTAGCGATTCCGTCCATTCAACCTAATATTTTTTTCAGATCATCAAGAGACCCTGATGATCAAAAGTTGTGCTCTGCATGTCTGTCGCTAAATGGACGTGGCCGCCATGGTCTCCCCATTTCAGATGCCTCGCCAAACACATTCCAGCAGCTCTCTCTCCCTCATACTTCATCCAAATGGATTCAAATGAAAGTCCCATTGAGATTTATGATCTCTTTTTCAAGGGAGACCTGGCCAAGATAGCGGCATTACATGTTACATATACAGGACAAACACAAAAGAATACACGGTGTGAACACAAAAAACGTAGAATAGCTTCAAATGATACCAACTGACATAAAAAGATATTCAATAAACTGTGGACTCACATTAACATGGTCAACTGCATTGACAAGTTCCAACCATTGTACAAATAAAAGATTTGAAAACCGACAAGGAGACCAAATCCTTTAGTTTCAAATATTTTTGAAACTGTCGCTAAATGGGCCTGGCCGCCATGGTGTCCCCATTTCAGATGCCTTGCCAAACACATTCGAGCTGCTCACTCTCCCTCATACTTCATCCAAATGGATTCAAAATTCCTGTACATAGTGAAAGCCCCACCCTGAAGGCTTCGATGTGCTGCTAAACAATCTAGCTCATCATGCCCCCTTATGGAAACAGAAAATGCCACATTTTACATTGAAATTGGCCGATTTGCTCAAAGCTTCACATTTGTGCTTAGGGTTTGTCCCTGAATGCACCTGCCCGAATTTGGTTACACTCTGAGCGCCTTCTGGTGGATGAAGTATCAACTTATCACAACTTCTTCAGTTTGTCGGATTCGCTCGACACTTCCTCTCAGGTTGGGGCCGGCACTTGACCTGTCCTACGGTCGTGAGTGCACAGCTGCACCCGTCAGGATCTCACCACAACCCCAACGTGCGCATGGGGGCGAGGGCCCGTTCAACGCTGCTTGCAGCTTTAATTAGGGCCCAAGCCCACTGCAAGTCGTCTGCGGAGGGCCCTATTGAAATCGCGCTGTTTATTAGGGCCCGAGCCGACTGCAAGTCGTCTGCGGAGGGCCCTATTGAAATCGCGCTGTTTATTATTATTATTAGGGCCCGAGCCGACTGCATGTTGTCTGCGGAGGGCCCTATTGAAATCGCGCTGTTTATTATTATTATTTTTTTTTTTTTTTTTTTATTATTCTTCCGATTTTTCAAAGGCCAATTTCGCCCCTTTCCCAATTGTGAAAACGCGTATAACTTTCCCCATTCGTCCGGCCGAATCCGAAATTCGATATTTTTGGGCGGTCGCACAAGTTCAACCCCAATTGTCGAAATAGCGCCCCCTAAACACGTTTCAAAATTCCCATAGGGAAATTCGGTTTTTTTGTCGTAGGTAGACGAAATTCAGTTTTTATGTGCTTTGTAAGAAGGCATAAAAAAAACTTCATTGGAGCCACGCCCCAAACCCAACAGGAAGTCGGCCATTTTGATTTGAATTTTTGAATTTTAAAACGAACTCCTCCTAGGGATTTCGCCGGATCGGCTTCAAATTTGGTACACATCATTGAGAGACCAAGCTGATTTAAAGTTGTGCTCTGCAGATCTGTAGGTCAATGGGCGTGGCTGCTAGGGCGTGACAAATTATAGTGACTTGAGGAAAAAATTTCACAATGCTCTCACACCCAAATACTTGATTGTAGAAGCTTCAAACTTGCTGAACATGATAAGGGCGCCGCCGGGAACACCCTGATGTATTAACTTCCCACTTTACTAATAGCGCCCCCCTGTGGTAACAGGAAGTGACCACTCGTTACTTCCACTTGTACTGATGACACATTGTTGAACCCATCAACTTCATTTTACTTTTGAAACATGCAGAACAAGTTACTGAAGCTACTTTATGAACGCTGTAAAGCTACGAGTAATGGCGTCCGTGTGGCAAAGCGGCGACTTTGGATCCCTCGCCATGAAAATATGTTTGGGATTCCCAATGCTCTCACGCCCACATACTTGATTGTAGTAGCTTCAAACTTGCTCTACATGATGATTGCTCCGCCCTGAACGTCCAGATGCATTAACTTCCCACTTTGCTACTAGCGCCCCCCTATGGTAATAGGAAGTGACCACTTATTGCTTTCACTTGTACTGAGGACACATACTTTATCACATCAACCACATTCCACTTCTATTACATGCTGAACAAATTGGTGAAGCTACGCTATGAATGCTGTGAAGCTACACATAATGGCGTCCGTGTGGTGACGCGGCGACTATCCATCCCTCGCCATGAAAATACGTTTGGGTTTTTGATGTCTTTTATAAACTTGTATTATCATAAAAATTGAAAAACAAGTCAAGGGTAGCAAGCTCTCACATCTGATTGGGGCTTTGCCCATGAGGGCAGCAAAAAGCCTTGATAGCGCCCCCTTGAAATTTTCAAAAACCCCTCCCCATAGGGGTTTTTCTAAAGTAGAACAATGAAAATTGGTACACATGTGTATTTGCTCACGACGCAAAAAAAGTCTCTGGCATCATTTGTCTACTCCAAACAGGAAGTCGGCCATTTTGAATTTAACGTGTCATTTTTGCTTGATTTCCACATGTTGTATTTTAACGCACTCCTCCGAGAGATTTCATCCAATCAAACCAAATTTATTACAAAACATTGAGAGACTATGCTGATCAAAAGTTGTGCTCTGCAGGTCTGTAGGTCAGTGGGCGTGGCTACTAACAGGAAGTGATCAGTTTTTACTTTCACTTGTACTGATGACATATAATTGAACCCATCAACTTTTTTCCCCCTGTACAACATGTAGAAGAAGTTGCTTAAACTACCTTACGAATACTGTGATGCTACGAGTAATGGTGTCTGTGTGGCGATGCGGTGACAATGGATCCCTCGCCATGAAAATATGCTTGTGTTTTTGATGTTCTTAATGAAATCGTATCTTCATGGAAATTAAAATGCCGGTCAAGGATGGGAAGCTCTCACATCTGATTGGGGCTTTTCCCATGAGGGCAGCAAAATGCCTCGATAGCGCCCCCTTGAAATTTTCAAAAACCCCTCACCGTAGGGGTTTTTTTGGAGTAGAAAGACGAAAATTAGTACACATGTGTATTTGGCCAAGACGCACAAAAAAGTCTTTGACATCATTTGTCTACTCCAAACAGGAAGTCGGCCATTTTGATTTTAACGTGCCATTTTTGCCTGATTTCCACATATTGTATTTTAACGCACTCCTCCTAGAGATTTCATCCATTCAAAACCAGATGCATTAATAAACATTGAAAGACCATGCTGATCAAAAGTTGTGCTCTGCAGGTCTGTAGGTCAGTGGGCGTGGCCGCTAACAGGATGTGACCAGTTTTTACTTTCACTTGTACTGATGACACATAGTTGAACCCATCAACTTTATTCCCCCTGTACAACATGTAGAAGAAGTTGCTTAAACTACCTTACGAATACTTTGATGCTTCGAGAAATGGCGTCCATGTGGCGATGCGGTGACAATGGATCCCTTGCCATGAAAATACGTTTGTGTTTTTGATGTTCTTAATGAACCCGTATCATCATGGAAATTGATATGCCGGTCAAGGGTGGGAAGCTCTCACATCTGATTGGGGCGGTGCCCATGAGGGCAGCAAAATGCCTCGATAGCGCCCCCTTGAAATTTTGAAAAACCCCTCCCCGAAGGGGTTTTTTTGGAGTAGAAAAATGAAAATTGGTACACGTGTATTTGACCAAGATGGACAAAAAAGTCTCTGGCATGATTTGTCTACTCCAAACAGGAAGTCAGCCATTTTGATTTTAACGTGTCATTTTTCCCTGATTTCCACACATTGTATTTTAATGCACTTCTCCTAGACATTTCATCCAATCAAAACCACATTTATTCGTAAACATCAAGAGACCATGTTGATCAAAAGTTGTGCTCTGCAGGTCTGTAGGTCAGTGGGCGTGGCCGCTAACAGGAAGTGACCAGTTTTTACTTTCACGTGTACTGATTACACATAGTTGAACTCATCAACTTTATTCCCCATGTATAACATGGAGAAGAAGTTGCTTAAGGTACCTTACAAATGCTGTGATTCTTCGAGTAATGGCATCCGTGTGGCGATGTGGTGACAATGGATCCCTCGCCATAAAAATAGGTTTGGGTTTTTGATGTTCTTAATGAATTCGTATCATCATGGAAATTGATATGCCAGTCAAAGGTGGTGAGCTCTCACATCTGATTGGGGTGTTGCTCATAAGGGCAGCAACGTGCCTCGATAGCGCCCCCCTGAAATGTTTAAAAATCCCTCCCCATAGGTGTTTTTTTGGAGTAGAAAGATGAAAATTGGTACACGTGTGAATTTTGCCAAGACGCACAAAAAAGTCTCCGACAACATTTGTCTCCTCCAAACAGGAAGTCGGCCATTTTGATTTTAGCATGCCATTTTTGCCTGATTTCCACATATTGTATTTTAACGCACTCCTCCTAGAGATTTCATCCATTCAAAACCATATTTATTAAAAAACATTGAAAGACCATGCTGATCAAAAGTTGTGCTCTGCAGGTCTGTAGGTCAATGGGCGTGGCTACTAACAGGAAGTGACCAGTTTCTACTTTCACTTGTACTGATGACACATAGTTGAATCCATCAACTTTATTCCCTCTGTACAACATGCAGAAGAACTTGCTCAAACTGCCTTACGAATGCCGCGATGCTTTGAGTAATGGCGTCCGTGTGGCGATGCGTTGACTATGGATCCCTCGCCATGAAAATACGTTTGTGTTTTTGATGTTCTTACTGAATTCGCATCATCATGGAAATTAATATGCCGGTCAAGAGTGGCAAGCTCCAATATCTGATAGGGGCGGTGCCCATGAGAGCAGCAAAATGCCTCGATAGCGCCCCCTTGAAATTTTTAAAAACCCCTCCCCTTAGGGGTTTTTTTGGAATTGGTAAATGAAAATTGATACACATGTGTATGTTGCCTATTCGAACAAAAAAGTCTCCGGCACCATCGGTCAATTCCAAACAGGAAGTCAGCCACTTTGATTTTAATGTGCCATTTCGGCCCGATTTCCACATATTTCATTTTAACGAACTCCTCCTCGCGATTTCTTCCAATCAACCTAATATTTTCTTCAGACCATCAAGGGCCCTGCTGATCAAAAGTTGTGCTCTGCATGTCTGTTGCTAAATGGACCTGGCCGCCATGGTGTCCCCATTTCAGATGCCTCGCCAAACACATTCGAGCTGCTCTCTCTCCCTCATACTTCATCCAAATGGATTCAAAATTCCTGCACGTAGTGAAAGCCCCACCCTGAACGCCTCAATGTGCTGTTAAACAATCTTGCTCATCGCGCCCCTTTATGGAAATAGAGAATGCCATATTTTACGTTGAAATTGGCAGATTTGCTCAAAACTTCACATTTGTGCTTAGTTTCTGCCCCTGAATGCACCTGCCCAAATTTGGTTACACTCTAAGCGCCTACTACTGGATGAAATATCAACTTATCATAACTCCTTCAGAATTGTCCGATTCACTCGACACTTTCTCTCAGGTTGGGGCCGGCACTTGACCTGTCCAGTGGTCGTGAGTGCCTAGCTGCACCCGTCATGATCTCACCACAACCCCAACGTGCTCATGGGGGCGAGGGCCCGTTCAACGCTGCTTGCAGCTTTAATTATTATTATTATTTTTTTTTTTATTATTCTTCCGATTTTTCAAAGGCCAATTTCGCCCCTTTCCCAATTGTGAAAACGCGTATAACTTTCCCCATTCGTCCGGCCGGATCCGAAATTCGATATTTTTGGCCGGTCGCACAAGTTCGACCCCAATTGTCGAAATAGCGCCCCCTAAACACGTTTCAAAATTCCCATAGGGAAATTCGGTTTTTTTGTCGTAGGTAGACGAAATTCAGTTTTTATGTGCTTTGTAACAAGGCATACAAAAAACTTCATTGGAGCCACGCCCTAAACCCAACAGGAAGTCGGCCATTTTGATTTGAATTTTTGAATTTTAAAACGAACTCCTCCTAGGGATTTCGCCGGATCGGCTTCAAATTTGGTACACATCATTGAAAGACCAAGCTGATTTAAAGTTGTGCTCTGCAGATCTGTAAATCAATGGGCGTGGCTGCTAGGGCGTGACAAATTATAGTGACTTGAGGAAAAAATTTCACAATGCTCTCACACCCAAATACTTGATTGTAGAAGCTTCAAACTTGCTGAACATGATAAGGGCGCCGCCGGGAACACCCTGATGTATTAACTTCCCACTTTACTAATAGCGCCCCCCTGTGGTAACAGGAAGTGACCACTCGTTACTTCCACTTGTACTGATGACACATTGTTGAACCCATCAACTTCATTTTACTTTTGAAACATGCAGAACAAGTTACTGAAGCTACTTTATGAACGCTGTAAAGCTACGAGTAATGGCGTCCGTGTGGCAAAGCGGCGACTTTGGATCCCTCGCCATGAAAATATGTTTGGGATTCCCAATGCTCTCACGCCCACATACTTGATTGTAGTAGCTTCAAACTTGCTCTACATGATGATTGCTCCGCCCTGAACATCCAGATGCATTAACTTCCCACTTTGCTACTAGCGCCCCCCTATGGTAATAGGAAGTGACCACTTATTGCTTTCACTTGTACTGAGGACACATACTTTATCACATCAACCACATTCCACTTCTATTACATGCTGAACAAATTGGTGAAGCTACGCTATGAATGCTGTGAAGCTACACATAATAGCGTCCGTGTGGTGACGCGGCGACTATCCATCCCTCGCCATGAAAATACGTTTGGGTTTTTGATGTCTTTAATAAACTTGTATTATCATAAAAATTAAAAAACAAGTCAAGGGTAGCAAGCTCTCACATCTGATTGGGGCTTTGCCCATGAGGGCAGCAAAAAGCCTCGATAGCGCCCCCTTGAAATTTTCAAAAACCCCTCCCCATAGGGGTTTTTTTGGAGTAGAACAATGAAAATTGGTACACATGTGTATTTGGTCACGACGCAAAAAAAAGTCCCTGGCATCATTTGTCTACTCCAAACAGGAAGTCGGCCATTTTGAATTTAACGTGTCATTTTTGCTTGATTTCCACATATTGTATTTTAACGCACTCCTCCTAGAGATTTCATCCAATCAAAACCAAATTTATTACAAAACATTGAGAGACTATGCTGATCAAAAGTTGTGCTCTGCAGGTCTGTAGGTCAGTGGGCGTGGCTACTAACAGGAAGTGATCAGTTTTTACTTTCACTTGTACTGATGACATATAATTGAACCCATCAACTTTTTTCCCCCTGTACAACATGTAGAAGAAGTTGCTTAAACTACCTTACGAATACTGTGATGCTACGAGTAATAGTGTCTGTGTGGCGATGGGGTGACAATGGATCCCTCGCCATGAAAATATGCTTGTGTTTTTGATGTTCTTAATGAAATCGTATCTTCATGGAAATTAATATGCCGGTCAAGGATGGGAAGCTCTCGCATCTGATTGGGGCTTTTCCCATGAGGGCAGCAAAATGCCTCGATAGCGCCCCCTTGAAATTTTCAAAAACCCCTCCCCATAGGGGTTTTTTTGGAGTAGAAAGACGAAAATTAGTACACATGTGTATTTGGCCAAGACGCACAAAAAAGTCTTTGACATCATTTGTCTACTCCAAACAGGAAGTCGGCCATTTTGATTTTAACGTGCCATTTTTGCCTGATTTCCACATATTGTATTTTAACGCACTCCTCCTAGAGATTTCATCCATTCAAAACCAGATGCATTAATAAACATTGAAAGACCATGCTGATCAAAAGTTGTGCTCTGCAGGTCTGTAGGTCAGTGGGCGTGGCCGCTAACAGGAAGTGACCAGTTTTTACTTTCACTTGTACTGATGACACATAGTTGAACCCATCAACTTTATTCCCCCTGTACAACATGTAGAAGAAGTTGCTTAAACTACCTTACGAATGCTTTGATGCTTCGAGAAATGGCGTCCATGTGGCGATGCGGTGACAATGGATCCCTCGCCATGAAAATACGTTTGTGTTTTTGATGTTCTTAATGAACTCGTATCATCATGGAAATTGATATGCCGGTCAAGGGTGGGAAGCTCTCACATCTGATTGGGGCGGTGCCCATGAGGGCAGCAAAATGCCTCGATAGCGCCCCCTTGGTATTTTGAAAAACCCCTCCCCTTAGGGGTTTTTTTGGAATTAGAAAATGAAAATTGGTACACATGTGTATGTTGCCAATGTGAACAAAAAAGTCTCTGGGACCATGGATAAATTCCAAACGGGTGGTCAGCCATTTTGATTTGAATGTGTCATTTTGGCCCGATTTCCACATATTGCATATTAACGAACTCCTCCTAGCGATTCTGTCCAATAAACCTAATATTTATTTCAGATCATCAAGAGACCATGCTGATCAAAACTAGTGCTCTGCATGTCTGTCGCTAAATGGACCTGGCCGCCATGGTGTCCCCATTTCAGATGCCTCGCCAAACACATTCGAGCTGCTCTCTCTCCCTCATACTTCATCCAAATGGATTCAAAATTCCTGTATGTAGTGAAATCCCCACCCTGAACGCCTCGATGTGCTGCTACACAATCTAGCTCGTCATGCCCCCTTATGAAAACAGAGAATGCCACATTTTACGTAGAAACTGGCCGATTTGCTCAAAACTTCACTTTTGTGCTTAGGGTCTGCCCCTGAATGCACCTGCCCAAATTTGGTTACACTCTGAGCGCCTTCTGGTGGATGAAGTATCAACCTATCATAACTCCTTCAGCTTGGCCCGATTCACTCGACACTTTCTCTCAGGTTGGGGCCGGCACTTGACCTGTCCAGTGGTCGAGAGTGCACAGCTGAACCCGTGATGATCTCACCACAACCCCAACCTGCGCATGGGGGCAAGGGCCCGTTCAACGCTGCTTGCAGCTTTAATTATTATTATTATTTTTTTTATTATTCTTCCGATTTTTCAAAGGCCAATTTCGCCCCTTTCCCAATTGTAAAAACGCGTATTACTTTCCCCATTCGTCCGGCCGGATCCGAAATTCGATACTTTTGGCCGGTCGCACAAGTTCGACCCCAATTGTCGAAATAGCGCCTTCTAAACACGTTTCAAAATTCCCATAGGGAAATTCGGTTTTTTTGTCGTAGGTAGACGAAATTCAGTTTTTATGTGCTTTATAACAAAGCATAAAAAAACTTTATTGGTGCCACACCCTAAACCCAACGGGAAGTCAGCCATTTTGATTTGAATTTTTGAATTTTAAAACGAACTCCTCCTAGGGATTTCGCCGGATCGGCTTCAAATTTGGTACACATCATTGAGAGACCAAGCTGATTTAAAGTTGTGCTCTGCAGATCTGTAGGTCAATGGGCGTGGCTGCTAGGGCGTGACAAATTATAGTGACTTGAGGAAAAAATTTCACAATGCTCTCACACCCAAATACTTGATAGTAGAAGCTTCAAACTTGCTGAACATGATAAGGGCGCCGCCGCGAACACCCTGATATATTAACTTCCCACTTTACTAATAGCGCCCCCCTGTGGTAACAGGAAGTGACCACTCGTTACTTCCACTTGTACTGATGACACATTGTTGAACCCATCAACTTCATTTTACTTTTGAAACATGCAGAACAAGTTACTGAAGCTACTTTATGAACGCTGTCAAGCTACGAGTAATGGCGTCCGTGTGGCAAAGCGGTGACTTTGGATCCCTCGCCATGAAAATATGTTTGGGATTCCCAATGCTCTCACGCCCACATACTTGATTGTAGTAGCTTCAAACTTGCTCTACATGATGATTGCTCCGCCCTGAACGTCCAGATGCATTAACTTCCCACTTTGCTACTAGCGCCCCCCTATGGTAATAGGAAGTGACCACTTATTGCTTTCACTTGTCCTGAGGACACATACTTTATCACATCAACCACATTCCACTTCTATTACGTGCTGAACAAATTGGTGAAGCTACGCTATGAATGCTGTGAAGCTACACATAATGGCGTCCGTGTGGTGACGCGGCGACTATCCATCCCTCGCCATGAAAATACGTTTGGGTTTTTGATGTCTTCAATAAACTTGTATTGTCATAAAAATTAAAAAACAAGTCAAGGGTAGCAAGCTCTCACATCTGATTGGGGCTTTGCCCATGAGGGCAGCAAAAAGCCACGATAGCGCCCCCTTGAAATTTTCAAAAACCCCTCCCCATAGGGGTTTTTTTGGAGTAGAACAATGAAAATTGGTACACATGTGTATTTGGTCACGTCGCAAAAAAAAGTCTTCGGCATCATTTGTCTACTCCAAACAGGAAGTCGGCCATTTTGATTTTAACGTGTCATTTTTGCCTGATTTCCACATATTGTATTTTAACGCACTCCTCCTAGAGATTTCATCCATTCAAAACCAGATGCATTAATAAACATTGAAACACCATGCTGATCAAAAGTTGTGCTCTGCAGGTCTGTAGGTCAGTGGGCGTGGCCGCTAACTGGAAGTGACCAGTTTTTACTTTCACTTGTACTGATGACACATAGTTGAACCCATCAACTTTATTCCCCCTGTACAACATGTAGAAGAAGTTGCTTAAACTACCTTACGAATGCTTTGATGCTTCGAGAAATGGCGTCCATGTGGCGATGCGGTGACAATGGATCCCTCGCCATGAAAATACGTTTGTGTTTTTGATGTTCTTAATGAACTCGTATCATCATGGAAATTGATATGCCGGTCAAGGGTGGGAAGCTCTCACATCTGATTGGGGCGGTGCCCATGAGGGCAGCAAAATGCCTCGATAGCGCCCCCTTGGTATTTTGAAAAACCCCTCCCCTTAGGGGTTTTTTTGGAATTAGAAAATGAAAATTGGTACACATGTGTATGTTGCTAATGTGAACAAAAAAGTCTCTGGGACCATGGATAAATTCCAAACAGGTAGTCAGCCATTTTGATTTTAATGTGTCATTTTGGCCCGATTTCCACATATTGCATATTAACGAACTCCTCCTAGCGATTCTGTCCAATAAACCTAATATTTATTTCAGATCATCAAGAGACCATGCTGATCTAAACTAGTGCTCTGCATGTCTGTCGCTAAATGGACCTGGCCTCCATGGCGTCCCCATTTCAGATGCCTCGCCAAACACATTCGAGCTGCTCTCTCTCCCTCATACTTCATCCAAATGGATTCAAAATTCCTGTATGTAGTGAAATCCCCACCCTGAACGCCTCGATGTGCTGCTACACAATCTAGCTCGTCATGCCCCCTTATGAAAACAGAGAATGCCACATTTTACGTAGAAATTGGCCGATTTGCTCAAAACTTCACTTTTGTGCTTAGGGTCTGCCCCTGAATGCACCTGCCCAAATTTGGTTACACTCTGAGTGCCTTCTGGTGGATGAAGTATCAACCTATCATAACTCCTTCAGCTTGGCCCGATTCACTCGACACTTTCTCTCAGGTTGGGGCCGGCACTTGACCTGTCCAGTGGTCGAGAGTGCACAGCTGAACCCGTGATGATCTCACCACAACCCCAACCTGCGCATGGGGGCAAGGGCCCGTTCAACGCTGCTTGCAGCTTTAATTATTATTATTATTTTTTTTATTATTCTTCCGATTTTTCAAAGGCCAATTTCGCCCCTTTCCCAATTGTAAAAACGCGTATTACTTTCCCCATTCGTCCGGCCGGATCCGAAATTCGATACTTTAGGCCGGTCGCACAAGTTCGACCCCAATTGTCGAAATAGCGCCTTCTAAACACGTTTCAAAATTCCCATAGGGAAATTCGGTTTTTTTGTCGTAGGTAGACGAAATTCAGTTTTTATGTGCTTTATAACAAAGCATAAAAAAAACTTCATTGGAGCCACACCCTAAACCCAACGGGAAGTCAGCCATTTTGATTTGAATTTTTGAATTTTAAAACGAACTCCTCCTAGGGATTTCGCCGGATCGGCTTCAAATTTGGTACACATCATTGAGAGACCAAGCTGATTTAAAGTTGTGCTCTGCAGATCTGTAGGTCAATGGGCGTGGCTGCTAGGGCGTGACAAATTATAGTGACTTGAGGAAAAAATTTCACAATGCTCTCACACCCAAATACTTGATAGTAGAAGCTTCAAACTTGCTGAACATGATAAGGGCGCCGCCGCGAACACCCTGATGTATTAACTTCCCACTTTACTAATAGCGCCCCCCTGTGGTAACAGGAAGTGACCACTCGTTACTTCCACTTGTACTGATGACACATTGTTGAACCCATCAACTTCATTTTACTTTTGAAACATGCAGAACAAGTTACTGAAGCTACTTTATGAACGCTGTCAAGCTACGAGTAATGGCGTCCGTGTGGCAAAGCGGCGACTTTGGATCCCTCGCCATGAAAATATGTTTGTGTTTTTGATGTTCTTAATGAACTCGTATCATCATGGAAATTGATATGCCGGTCAAGGGTGGGAAGCTCTCACATCTGATTGGGGCGGTGCCCATGAGGGCAGCAAAATGCCTCGATAGCGCCCCCTTGGTATTTTGAAAAACCCCTCCCCTTAGGGGTTTTTTTGGAATTAGAAAATGAAAATTGGTACACATGTGTATGTTGCCAATGTGAACAAAAAAGTCTCTGGGACCATGGATAAATTCCAAACAGGTAGTCAGCCATTTTGATTTTAATGTGTCATTTTGGCCCGATTTCCACATATTGCATATTAACGAACTCCTCCTAGCGATTCTGTCCAATAAACCTAATATTTATTTCAGATCATCAAGAGACCATGCTGATCTAAACTAGTGCTCTGCATGTCTGTCGCTAAATGGACCTGGCCTCCATGGTGTCCCCATTTCAGATGCCTTGCCAAACACATTCGAGCTGCTCTCTCTCCCTCATACTTCATCCAAATGGATTCAAAATTCCTGTATGTAGTGAAATCCCCACCCTGAACGCCTCGATGTGCTGCTACACAATCTAGCTCGTCATGCCCCCTTATGAAAACAGAGAATGCCACATTTTACGTAGAAATTGGCCGATTTGCTCAAAACTTCACTTTTGTGCTTAGGGTCTGCCCCTGAATGCACCTGCCCAAATTTGGTTACACTCTGAGCGCCTTCTGGTGGATGAAGTATCAACCTATCATAACTCCTTCAGCTTGGCCCGATTCACTCGACACTTTCTCTCAGGTTGGGGCCGGCACTTGACCTGTCCAGTGGTCGAGAGTGCAGAGCTGCACCCGTGATGATCTCACCACAACCCCTACGTGCGCATGGGGGCGAGGGCCCGTTCAACGCTGCTTGCAGCTTTAATTATTATTATTATTATTATTACTATTATTATTATTCCTCCGACATTTCAAGGGCCAATTTCGCGCCTTTCCCAATAGTGAAAACGCGTCTAACTTTCCACAGAAGTCCGGCCTCATCCGAAATTTGATATTTTTATGCGGTCATACAGGTTTGACCCCAAATGCCGAAATTGCGCCCCCTAAACACGTTTCAAATTTCCCATAGGGAAATTCGATTACTTTGTCGTAGGCAGACGAAATTTGGTATTTATATGCTTTGTAACCAGGCATACAAAAAACTTCGTTGGAGCCACGCCCTAAACCCAACAGGAAGTTGGCCATTTTGATTTGAATTTTTGAATTTTAAAACAAACTCCTCCTAGGGATTTCACCGAATCAACTTCAAATTTAGTAGAGATCATTGTGAGACCAAGATGATCAAAAGTTGTGCTCTGCAGATCTGCAGGTCTAAGGGCGTGGCTGCTAGGGCGTGACAAATTTTAGTGACTTGAGGAAAAATTTTCACAATGCTCTCACATCCAAACACTTGATTTTAGAACCTTCAAACTTGCTGAAAATGATGAGGGCGCCGCCCTGAACATCCTGATGTATTAACTTTCCACTTTGCTAATAGTGCCCCCCTGTGGTAACAGGGAGTGACCATTCGTTACTTCCACTTGTCCTGATTGTTGAACCCATCAACTTCATTCTACTTCTGAAACATGCAGAACAAGTTGATGAAGCTACATTATGAACGCTGTATAGCTACATATAGCTACTTTGGATCCCTCGCCATGAAAATACATTTGGGATTCCCAATGCTCTCACGCCCACATACTTGACTGCAGTAGTTTTAAACTTGCTGGACATGATCATTGCCCCAACTTGAATGTCGAGATCCATTAAATTCCCACTTTGCTACTAGCGCCCCCCTGTGGTAACAGGAAGTGACCATTTATTACTTTCACTTGTACTGAGAACACACATTTGATCGAATCAACCTCATTCCACTTCTATTACATGCAGAACAAATTGGTGAAGCTACCTTATGAATGCTGTAAAGCTACGCATAATGGCGTCCCTAAAGGACCACCTCTTGTTCCACGACCCACCCAAGACTCCCAAGTCTGTAGCGGATCTTGCCATTCGGATTGACAACCGCCTGGAGGAGACTGCCACTCGCTTGGGGCGACGTTGGCCAGCTCCCTCCAACAGCCGCCAGGAGGAGACTGCCACTTGCTCGGGGCGACGTAGGCCAGTTCCCTCCAACAGCCTCCAGGAGGAGACTGCCACTCGCTCGGGGCGACGTTGGCCAGCTCCCTCCAACAGCCGCCAGGAGGAGACTGCCACTTGCTCGGGGCGACGTTGGCCAGTTCCCTCCAACAGCCTCCAGGAGGAGACTGCCACTCACTTGGGGCGACGTCGGTCAGCTCCCTCCGAACCTTCCGAGATGCCGATCGTCCGGCTCCAATCACTTGCTCCTCTCAGTCAAGCATTCTCCCGAGCCCACCAACCCGAGCCCATGTAGATAGGACGCAGTCACCTGACGGGAAAGAGGGATCACCGCATGTGGTCCAAGGCCTGCCTCTACTGTGGTCAGCAGGGGCATTTAGTCTCAATCTGCCCTGAGAAGAGCTAACAGCCTGTAGTGACTGGTGAAGCAGTAATGGGCACTACTCGACCCGTCGGACCTGCATCCCTGTGACCCTCTCCTGGGGCAACAAGAGCCGTCGCACTTCTGCCTTTCTGGAGCTGAAGAGAACTTCCTGAACGCCGAAGCTGCAGCCTCCTGGGGTATTCCACTCTCCCCACTGGCGCAGCCTCTGACTGTCTCTAGCCTCGGGGGCCAGAGACTGGCTCAGATTCAACACCAAACGGCGCCAATCCAGCTTCTGGTTTCTGGCAACCATCGCGAGACCATCAGCTTCTTCATCATCCAGACTCCCAGGTGCCCGGTGGTTCTGGAACACCCCTGGCTCCGTGAGCATGGCCCGGTCTTGGACTGGTCCACCCACGAGGTTCGTGAGTGGAAGTCCTCCTGTTCAGCCCACTGCCTTCGCCACGCGGCTCCACCTGTGCCTGGGTCACAGGTATCTTCTGAGCCAGCACCTGATCTCTCCCGAGTCTCTGCTGAATATCATGACCTGGGTGCGGTATTCAGCAAGTCTAGGGCAGTGTCTCTGCCACCACACCGGCCCTATGATTGCGAGATTAACCTCCTGCCGGGAGCAGTCCCGCCTCGGGGGCAGGTCTTCTCCCTGTCCCAGCCTGCGAGAGTCGCCATGGAAAAGTACCTCCAGGAGTCTCTCGCAGCTGTGCCTGTCCCGAAAGCTGTCTGTTCATTCCCCAGGGCCTCCGGTCAGAGGTGCATCAGTGGGGACACGGATCCCAGTTCTCGGGCCATCCGGGGGTCAGGAGGACCACCTCCTTCATTCGACGTCGCTTCTGGTGGCCGGACCTACCAGTCGACGTCAAGGGATTTGTAAATGCCTGCTCGGTCTGCGCCACAGCTAAGACACCACACACCCCCCCTCTGGTCTCCTTCAGCCACTCCCTGTCCAACACCCAGCCACTCCCTGTCCAACTCCCAGTTGCCCCTGGTCCCACATAGCCCTAGATTTCGTCACTGGCCTCCCTCCCTCCCAAGGTAATACCACTATCCTCACCATAGTCGACCGGTTTTCCAAAGCTGCCCATTTTGTTGCACTCCCCAAGCTCCCCTCAGCCCAAACCACATCCAGCACATAGTCCGTCCCCATGGCATCGCTGTTGATGTTTTGCCTGACCGTGGCCCCCAGTTTACCTCCCACTTTTGGAAAGCCTTCCTGTCCCTTCTAGGTCCCTCCTGTTCCCACACTTAGGGGTTCCATCCGCAGTCTAACGGCCAGATCGAGCGTGCCAACCAGACCCTGGAGACCATGCTGCGATGCGTGTGCGCTCGTAACCCAAGCTCTTGGTCGGCCCATCTGCCTTGAGTAGAGTATGCCTTCATCTCGCACGCATCCGCAGCCTCTGGTCTCACTCCTTTCGAGTGCTGCCTGGGGTACCACTCTCCCCTGTTCCCCTCACAGGAGGCAGAGGTGGGGGTTCCATCTGCCGAGGCCTTCATAAGGGGATGCCGTAACACCTGGCACTCCGCCCGCCGTGCTTTCGTCCGGGCGGGGAAACCGATGAAGGACTCGGCGGACAAGTGATGCAAGCCGGCCCCCACCTACTGAGTTGGCCAGAAAGTCTGGCTCTCCACGCAAGACATCCCTCTCAGAGTAGAATCCCGCAAGCTCGCCCCTAGATTCCTTGGTCCCTTCCCAGTCGACAAAATCATGAGCCCCATCGCCATCCGCCTGAAGCTCCCCCACACCATGCGCCAAATCCACCCTGTGTTCCACGTCTCTCGAGTCCGCCCCTCTGTCACCCACCCCCTCCACCCGGATCCTGAGCCCCCCCCTCCGCCGCGCATCATCGACGGTGGAGAATTTTACACAGTGCGAAAGCTTCTCAACTGTCGGCGGAAGGGTAGGGTGTTACAGTACCTTGTTGACTGGGAAGGGTATGGTCCCGAGGAACGCTCCTGGGTTCCCGCACGTATCATACTGGACAAAAAGCTTATTACAGAGTGTCACAAGTCGCACCCCAAGCCGTAGCCCCAGCTTATGCTGGAGACCCTTAAGCTATCTTGTTTATGTTTAGTGTTTCTTGTGCTTGTGCTATTTAGTTTCTTGGTTCGGTGTTTTTGTGTGTTAGTCTTTTGGGTTTTTTTGTCTTTATTTAGTTAGATGTTTGTTAGTCTTTGGGGGGGTTTTTTGTATTTATTATTGTAGGTGTTCCTTGATTTGTATTAGTCCTGTGGGGTTTTGTATTTAGTTCTAAGTGTTTTGTGTATTTTTAGTCGTGTTTTAGTTGTGTTGGGGGGGGTAACTGTTAGGATTCTGCCCTTTCGTGTGTTGTCTCGTGCGTATTTGTGCTTGTGCTTTACCTTCCTTTTGTTTATTTCCAGCTCTCAGTTCAGCCGTCTCATAATCCGCTCCCAATCTGTCTCCAGTGATGCCGCATGACTGCCTTCAGCATGCCTGCGTCTCGTCGTCCAATCACGTTTCCTCTTTCGGTTTCGGCTTGGGTATTTCATTCATTGCTTCCAGCTGTGTTTAATTCTGGGTCTCGCGAAACTCCGGATTATTGGCTAACTCTTGTTATGGTCACCAAGGAAAGATTTCATGCACATTCTTCGCCTGTTTGCTGCGATAATTGCCTGGAAAAGTATTTTATACACAATTTTTGGATGATGGCACAACCTGACAATAGAAACAGAATTTTTATGCTTCATTTTGTGTAAATGAATACAGAAAAATCGAAAAATATACATCACTGTCACATTCCAATATGCCCGTTTCGTGTGGCGCAGTTTGTTACATGGTTTGATGCACAAACTAACTTTGCGAGTGTCATATCTGAACTGGGACTCACGCCAAACTTTGTTCTTGGAACAGACGTCACTCTGTTTCTGTGGTTTTTGGGTCTTTTTGGCGGGTGGATGGCTCTCGAAAAAGTGCGATCCAAGGAGTCTGCTCGGAGCTGGCGACTCATTCTCTTGGCTAAACCCACATCTTCAGCTCAGGATACACACCCAATGAGGATTTAGGTACTTCATTAGTCTGACCCCATATTGGTGCAAAATCATTCACGGCAATCACCTCACAGCAATTGCAAATTCACACCATACTCCGTCCAGTATACCCATCCGCGAATACGTGGTTCCCGGCTATGGGAACAGATTGCCTGCTCGTACATACAGTATGCAGGTCCCGCCTGACTGCTCGAGTGACTGGCATATATGCAATACATACGAGCGTATGTATTGCATATATGCCAGTCACTCGAGCATTCGGTCAAATCCAAAACCGTACACAAGGGGATAACTTGGACTAATTAAACGGTTAAAATGAATTCATTACGTAGCTATGTGTGTTTTCTTGTGTTAAGTGTATGTCAATGTTACAACCATTATAGCAAGAAGGTTGTGGGTTCGATTCTGGCCTGGGGCCTTTCTGTGTGGAGTTTGCATGCTCTCCCCGTGTTCGCGTGGATTTTCTCTGGATATTCCAGTTTCCTCCCACAGTCCAAAGACATGTATGTATGTCACGTTAATTGGAGATACTAAATTGCCCATTGGTATGAGTGTGAGAGCGAATGGTGAGACGATTTGAATAGTGTCTTGTAATGAACTGTGGAGGGCAGCATTATGCCGTACGGTATACAGCCTGCCGGAATCTCAGATGAAGAAGAGATTCATATTTGATATAAAATTCCTCAAAACGTTATTTTTTGATGATCATGTGAGGTAATCAGGTGGTTTTTTGTGTTTTCATCCATTTTTATTATAGAGCTCATGATGTGAAAAGTAATACTTCTGTGCCACTGACTATTGTCTCATTTTTTCCCCAGTTGACGTACAGCAGACATTTGAGGTAGACTCCCTAGAATACCTGGAAGCCCTAGAGTTTGTCACTGAGCGACTGGAGAGCCGAGTCAACTTCTGCAAATCCCACCTGATGATGATTACCTGCTTCGATGTCATCTCCAGGCAGCGGTAGAGAAGGAGACAGATTTAACTTGTTTTGCTTCTGTACAACAATGGACCTATGGAAAGCTGAGCTGTACGGTTGTGGCGTGCCACAGGTGATGTGGTCAAATGTAATGGTTATACACTATTTCTGGGTTATTGAGGAGCAGGACAAAAAAGGGTACAACTTTATAGTAAGGGGACATGAAACATATAGTCATCATGCATTACTTTATGCATGATTTACTCATGAGTTCATCATGATTTTTGTATGATTTCATACATAAGTTCATTATGACTCATTATGAGTTAAAATGATTTAATGCTTACTCATGTCTGAATTCATGCAATGACATATCAACTAAGTCATTGCTTACTATAATGAATTCATCATGAATCAAAAGTAATTAAGCATGATCATTATGAGTTCATGGTTCATTAAAGACAGTCGTTTCACTTTTGGCAGAATCGAAATAGACGTTTTCATCCATTACTTCATTTTTACTTAATGTATCATGGTGAGTTCACGGTTCATTAAAGACAGTCATTTCACTTGAACTCATGAGAAATTGGGCTTTAATTCATGTCATTCAAGAATTCCTTCCAAATAGCATTTGACTCTTCTGTTGTAATGAAAGCTATGGTGTACCACTTTAGTTGAGGGGGCACAAACATGATGAACTCATGAGAAAGTGAGCTTTAATTCATGTCATTCAATGATTCTTTCCCAATAGCATTTTACAAATTTGTTGTAATGAAAGCCGTTTATCCACTACTTTAGTTGAGGGGGCACAAACATGATGAACTTATGAGAAAGTATGCTTAGTTCATGTCATTCAATGATTTCTTAGCAATAGCATTTGATACATCTGTTATGATAAAAGCATGTATAGCCACCACTTTAGTTGAGGGGGCACAAACATCATCAACTCATGGAAAGCTAATGCATGAAGTAAGAATGAATTAATGGATTAAATCAGTATGTACTAATGCATGAAGTAGTCCATAACTTCACTGTAATATTGTATCTTTATAATCAAAAATTGATGGTAAGTCCAAGCAAAATATCAATTGCAATTCTGCCAAAAGTGAACTGACTATGTCTTTGTAGGCCCGTGAATTCATGAACAACTAACCTTCAATTTGTGTTGTTCAATATCCCCAAGAGACTAACATTTGTACATTTATACTGTATGTTGTGATCATAGCTACCATACTTCCACCACTTTAGTTGAGGGGGCACAAACATGATGAATTCATGAGAAATTAAGCTTTAATGTATGGCATTCAATGACAAAAATTACAAGCTAATATGCCCACCGCTTTAGTTAATGGGGCACAAACATGATTAATTCATTGGAAGCTAACATATGAAGTAAGAAAACGTTTATTACGATTCTGCCAAAAGTGAAATGACTGTCTTTAATGAACCATGAACTCATCATGATCATGCTTAATTACTTTTGATTCATGATGAATTCATTACAGTAAGTAATGCCTTAGTTGATATGATGTCATTGCATGAACTCAGACATGAGTAAACATGAATTCATGTTAACACATGATGTGTCATGATGCATTTATGCATAAAATCATGCATAAATCATGATGAACTCATTAGTGAATCATGCATGAAGTAATACATGGTAACTATATGATTCATGTCCCATTATTATAAAGTGTTACCAAAAAAGGATGATAATTTTTGAAAGCTGGGGGAAGGCAAGAATAGGTGGAGATTGACTTAGTTCAATGACATGCCATCTCCCATGAGGTTGGCAGAGCACTTTCTTTGAGTAACTTCACAGTCCTATGGTTGTAAATAAGTCTTGCATGCTTGCTTCAAAGAAGACCTGATATGCCCATGGAAACCATTAATTGAGGAGAACTACGGCGAGAAACCAAGCCTGGAAAAGAAAAAAGGACAACTAAGTGCCTTTCAAAGACTTCGGTATTGAAATTGTTTGTTTGGTGTTAGCTGAAGTAGACTTTAAAAACCTACAAAAAAATCCAACAATTGCTGCTCGTTTTTCTAGGTGTTTTCTCCTGACTTGCTGTTTTTCAGTCCGTGGTACTTGTATTGTAATTAAATTTTAATGTCACAAAATGCTGTGTATGTTTTCTGTTATTTTTTTTATCCTCTCTAAAAATCTTGGGAATCATTTAGAATGTATGGGTTAAAATGGAAAAACAAGACAAAAAGTTTGTTTTCCCATTCTTGGCAACGTTATTCTTCTAATGTATCCCATACTGATTTAAAATTGGTGTGATACAACCCATGAGATACAGGTCTGGTATCACACTCGATACAGCTTTCTCCCATTGCGATTGTTGCCAAACAGAATCTGACCAAAAGACAACTAATATCTTCGCTAAGGTAACTTTACTAGTTCTGCTGGTAACCATTCACCGATGCTGGCATTAGCTTCTAGTTGACAGTTAATTCAAGTCAATGAGATTAACAATTAGTTGCCTTGTATGCTAACACATTAGGCCAGTAATAATCAGTTACACATGTAACAGTTGTTGTGGACTTTTTATAAATTTGATGGCAAAAAGCGTTAGCATGCTTGCTGGCAAATTTTTCATCTCATTGACTTGAATAGACTGCCAGCCAAAAGCTGATGTTAACGCTATTTTTTCCATTTTCCATAAAAATTACTACTCTCATTGCGTAAATTTGATATCTGGGGCTCACTCATTGGAGGTCCTCTGTCAGAATCAGGAACATGACAAGGCTGTATTACTCACAACATAGAAATGGAGCTGGGGCTGTCAATGCCACTGAGGGAGAACCAGAAAATTTGCCAGACTTAAAGAATACGTGTATTGAGAAATTAAAAAATGGGCAAATTATACCTCTAAGGAAAGCAAATGGCAGGAGATGATGAATAAAATACTTTCTGGACACTCACTCAAACAGGAAGAGAGTAAAAGGCATTTTGAACTCCCTTTCAACTAGTGTACAACCCTCAAAAAACCGAGTGAAAATAGGCCCTTTCTGACAGCATAATTTGTGGGAAATAGGGACGCATGGTAAGGAAGTCAAGTGCATCAACCATCATCTGGCCGTCCAAATTTGTGCATTTCTTGATCTTGTTTTGTTTTGTTTTCTATTTCTAGCAGATTAGATTTATCCTTGTCAAAAAGTATGTTATTGTTTGACTAACGGGTTGGCTGAATCGGTTAAGGCGCTGCTTCGCAGAGTGATAGTGAGCACCACAGCCCGGGTTGGACTCGGGTCGTGCCAGTGCCCGGTAGCCTTTACAGAGCAGCGAGCAATTGGCTTCCTGCTGCAGGAAAATAAATTGAGAAGGACTGCCGATTTGGGATTACACAGCATTGTTCATTGCTCAAGGGCCTCCTGTTAGCCAGCTGGTCACTCGTCAGTAAAATTCTAAGCTTGTACATGTTCAGGTTTCCTCCATCCTCGCTCTGGAGTAGGTTTCCCAAAAGCATAGATGCTAATTACGTTAGCTAGGTCGATCATATACAGCACAGGGTTCCCACAGCTTAGGGCAAGTTAAATTCAAGACTTTTTAAGACTTTTTTAATGCCATTTGATATTAAATTTAAGACCAACTTCATAATAAACACAAATGGAAAAATAACACCTCATCATAGGATTCGGGACAATTTTGCCCAAATGTTTATTTGAACATGAAATATGACCTTTTGATCAAATGAAAACGTTTTTTTGAAAAACATTAATACTAGGGATGGACGATATTAGATTTTTGGCCGATATCCGATATGCCAATATTTTACAACTCATTTGGCCGATATCCGATACTGATATTTTTTCCCCCACATCTAATTGCAGTGATCATCTAGTTTCTGCAGGGGAATTAACAGACAGAATTATTCTGCAGACTCTTCATCATGTCGGCCTGCTGGCAAATGCAGACATAAGACAAAGCTGAAAATGATGTAACATCAGTAATCACTCCTTGTGCAAAATAAGAAAAATACCTCAATTTACGTTATTTAAAACATGTCATATTTATGCATTACAATTGTTTTAAACAAAACAAAAATAAGATACTTGCAGCCTGTCCTACTTAAAACAGACTTATGACAACACCCACAACCAATTTTACCTCTATTCACAAGGAACATGTATGAAGTGCATTGTACAACTGTACAGCAATGCCCGTGACCTTTGACCCCTCAGGCGGTACAGCATTAAAAACCAACATCAGTGTGTAAAGTACATCGCCACACGGGCTCAGGAACACTTCAGAAAACCACTGTCAGTAACTACAGTTCATCGCTACATCTGCAAGTGCAAGTTAAAACTCTACAATGCAAAGTGAAAGCCATTTATCAACAGCACCCAGAAACGCCACCGGCTTTGCTGGGCCCAAGCTCATCTAAGATGGACTGATGGAAAGTGGAAAAGTGTTCTGTGGTCTGACGAGTCCACATTTCAAATTGTTTTTGGAAACTGTGGACGTCGTGTCCTCCGGAGCGAAGAGGAAAAGAACCATCCGGACTGTTATAGGCGCAAAGTTCAAAAGCCAGCATCTGTGATGGTATGGGGGTGTATTAGTGCCCAAGGCATGGGCAACTTACATATATGTGAAGGCTCCATTAATGCTGAAAGGTGGATACAGGTTTTGGAGCAACATATGTTGCCATCCAAGCAACGTCTTTTTCATGGACGCCCCTGCTTATTCCAGCAAGACAATGCCAAGCCACATTCTGCACGTGTTACAACAGCATGGCTCCGTAGTAAAAGAGTCTGGGTACTAGACTGGCCTGCCTGTAGTCCAGACCTGTCTCCTATTGAAAATGTGTGGTGCATTATATACAACAACAGAGACCCCGGACTGTTGAACAACTTAAGCTGTACATCAAGCAAGAATGGGAAAGAGTTTCACCTGAAAAACTTCAAAATTGGTCTCCTCAGTTCCCAAACATTTACTGAGAGTCGTTAAAAGGAAAGGCGATGTAACACAGTGATATAAAGGCCCCTGTGCCAACTTTTTTGCAATGTGTTGCTGCCTTTAAATTCTAAGTTAATGATTATTTTCAACAACAAAAAAAGTTTCTCAGTTTGAACATTATACATCTTGTCTTTGCAGTGTATTCAATTGAATATAAGTTGAAAAGGATTTGCAAATCATTGTATTCTGTTTTTATCTACAATTTACACAACGTGCCAACTTCACTGGTTTTGGGTATGTATATCGGCAGATATCAGCAGAATGGCCGATGTCCGATATTTAATTTTAAAGCCGATATCGTTCACTGATATGGCACTGCTTTTTTCAGTTCCTCCTCCACCTCTGCCAATTCTGCCATTTTTTCTTTGTGGCGCTTTCTCAGTGTGTTCACTAATTCATCACGAGTTCACATTTTTAAGACTTTTGAAAGATTTATTTAAGACATTTTAATGCCAATTAAGGCCTTGTTTTTAGATTTGTGAATTTAATGCCTTTTAAGACTTTTTAAGGATCCGTGAGAACCCTGCAGCAAATGGTACCAACTAGGTTAGCAACTACGCTTTTGGGAATGCACCCAGGGACTTTCTTCCCACTCACTCACCCATGCCCGAGGCTCTGGTTTATGCTGGTATGCTTGCGATAGCTGTTGATGTTCAGCTGGATCCTTATAGTTGTCGATTTCATCCTCATTTTCCATTTGTCCTACCTCTCCATTGTCATCATACCTGTAGCAAGTTGTTGAACTTGGACTAGATTCACCCTGTTCAACTTTGATTTCCAAGGCAAGCGAAAATTCTGACATTTCAGTGGATTTTCACATCTTGCTTGCAATGTAAAATACACATACCAGATGTGACATCACAGCTCTTGGCCCAATTCACAGTGATGTTCAAGGGCGATATTGGGGGTTGCTAAAAGCCCATTTTATGCCCATGATTACTCTATTCCACAATCATCTCAAGGCGAAAAGTGTTGATTGTAAGAAAGACTATTGCATGCCCTTTCAGATAATACCAAATACGAAAATGTTTTTATAAAGTTTCAAATCAATATAAGTTTACTGCACAGAAGTTCAGTGACCTTTGTGCTTTTTGGCTTCTGACTCTGCCTGTGGTGAGGTTTAACATAACATAACATGAGTGGCGGGAACAGGCCGTCCAGCCCAACTAGCTTGCCAGTTTCTTTTTACTATTGTGAATATGTCTCTTCAGATACTCAATGACTTAAATGTATCAAGCTTTTGGTGAAGCCTGCTCTTGAAAATTCCCAAGGATTCTGCCTCAACAACATGGTCAGGCAAGCAATTCCACATCGAAATGTGTGAAAAATGTTTCCTAATATCAGTGCTAAATTTACTCATGGTCGACTTCCGGTGTGACCCCGAGTTCTACTGACAAAACTTGTCCGAAGGCATCCTACACAATTCACTTTGTTGATCCCTTTAACATGTAAAGACATGTAACATGTAAAGACCTCAATCAGATCACCCCTAAGTCTCCTTTTCCTAAGACTAAAGAGATTAAGGATCTTCAGCCTCTTCTCATAGCTTTCATCTTTAATACCAGGAATTGGTTTCATGGCTGTTTTTACTGAACTTTTTCTAGAGCCTCTACATCTTTCTTAAAGCATGGTCCCCAGAAATGTGCACAATACTCCAGATGTGGTCTGACGAATGTGTTGTACAAGAGAAGTATGACCTACTTGGATTTGTACTCAATAGGTTTGGCAATGCATCCCAGCATCTGATTGGCTTTTTTAATTGCTACGGCACAATGGCTAGAAGCTGTGATCGTTTGGTCAACAATCACTCCCAGATCTTTTTCATGTGGAGCACATTCCAGTTTTAAACCGCCCAAGAAGTAATCCTGTCTAATGTTTTTATTCCCTACATGTAGGCTACAACTTTACATTTTGCTTCATTAAATTTCATTTGCCAAAACATCCTGAATCACTTTAGTGGACTCTAAACTATTTGCCAAACCTCCCAATTTCGATCATCTGCAAATTTAACTACGTAACTTGCTCTCGATATTCTTATCAAGGTCATTAATGAAGATGAGGAACAGCAGGGGTCCAAACACTGATCCCTGAGGGACTCCACTCCACACCAAACCTAGTTCAGATGAGATTCCACCGACCACCATTCTTTGTGTTCTGTCCTCCAACAAGTTTGGAGTCCACTCCAGAATACCTCATGTAACTCCAATGGAGCTCACTTTAGAAATGAGTCTCTTATGTGGTACTGTATCAAATGCCTTCTGAAAATCCAAGTATATGATGTCATAAGCCCGGCTCTGATTAAAAGTCTTGGCGGCCTCTTCAAAAAATTCCAGAAGGTTTGTCAGGCATGACCTTCCCTTATGGAAACCATGTTGGCTATCCCTCAAGATATTGTTATGTTCAAGCAATCATTCCAGCTCGTATTTTATAATAAAGTCCAGTATTTTGCATGCAATGCAAGTTAAACTGACTGGCCTGTAATTTCCTGGCTCAGAACGGTCCCCTTTCTTAGATATTGGTATTATATTGTCCTGCTTCCAATCATTTGGTATTTCTCCAGTTTTTTAAGACTGTCTGAAGATAGCTAAGAGCGGTTTAAAGATCTCACTAACTTCCGTGAGCACTCCAGGATATAAGCCATCAGGACCTGCCACCTTATCTGCCTGTAGTTTATGCAACTTGTCTAATACTTCATTATCCCTAACCTCAATTTCTGCTAAATAATTTTGAGCATTGGACATGCCCTTTGGCCGAATAAAAACCCGCTCTGAGGTAAAATTCTCAACAAAGCAACTGTTTAAGGCATCCACAATATCCTTGTTATCATATAGCAGCGATCCATTTTTATTCTTTATGCACTTAACCTTCACTTTGACTTTCCTTTTTCTGCTACAGTATTGAAAAAAGCACTTAGGGTTAGTTTGTGCCCCTTTCGCAGTTTGTCTTTCATACAGTCTTATAGCATTCCTCTGCTCTTTTTGGACCACTACCAGCATTTTCAAGTATTCCGCATTAGTATTCTTATTGTTATCCTTTATGTACATCTTATAAAGATTCCTCTTATCCCTCAAACTCGAATAGCTGTGGTCATCCACTGAGGATTTTGCTTTTTCAGCTTACCTTTGAACACCTTTGGAATGAATTTGCATTGTGAATCAAGTAACATCCCCTTTAATCTTTCCCACATCTCATTTACAAACTCACAGTCCAGGAGTGTCTCCGATTTTATTTTGCTTAGATATAAGCGCATCCTGTCAAAGTTTGCTCACCTAAAATTGAACATTTTGGTTTTCAAAGAAACCTTTTTAACTTCCCATGAAACATCAAAATTAACAATAGAGTGATTACTAGTCCCAAGTGGCTCCAGTACCTCAACTTTGCTAACTCTATCAGGGTCATTACAGAGCACAAAATCTAAAATTGCCCCCTCTCTTGTCGGATTATGAAAGGGAAACTCCGATCATTTATCATATTTAAAAAGACACAATTATATGATAGATGATCATAATCTCTACCAATCCTGAAATTTTTGTTGATTTCTCAGGTCATTTAAGATTTTAAATCGATTTTTATTGGCATGGATCTACATTTATGATGGGCGCCACCATTCTTACCAAGTCACATGATTCCACAAAGGGAAGCAACGCCAGCTGTGCTGCTAACAACCAGCCAGGGCAACAAATGTTCAGCTAAACTGTTATGATCACAATAAATCAAGAAGCATATTGCATGATTTCATGTCGAAACTCTGCCATGTTAGTCACAAAACACTGTTGCTGTTGCACTTACTCGGCAAGAGACATCCTTTGTGCTCCACTGGCTTAGGACTTATCAAGTTTCTATTCAGGACCCAGCAGTATAGTAAGAATGTGATAGTACAATCTGCACTTTGTTCTGCTGCCTGTGAGCCAGAAACTGCGCCAGATAATCCGATTTAAAATGCGTCAACGGACAGTTTTTGGTGATTAAAGAGAAATTCTTGGTCCAGGCGACATTGATGAAAATGAATCATGGCTTATTAGCATACACTATCCACATTGTAAAAACACAAAGCCTTCTCATGCAGTGCATTTCCCAAGAGCGGATTTGCTCACTACATTACCAACCTACATAGTTCGGCCGTTCAGTCAATGACTGCGTTTACAAGGTCTTTAGTATCCCGGTTTTGATTATGATATGGTTTTGATTATTATTTTGATATGGTGTTTACATGGACAAACACAAAAACGGGATACTTAAAAAACCCTTTAAGTATCCCGTTTTTGTGTTTGTCCATGTAAACACCATATCCCGAATTCAGAAACCGGGTTATGCCCTAATCCCGGTTTCAAGAAACCCGGTTTTGCCACCTGGAGTACTCCGACAGAGGCCGGGATACTGGAGCATGTATACACCTTATTCCAGTTTCTGACGGCTGCCCATCATGTGCGCAGGCACCAGAGTGACTGCGTGGTGGCAGTGACAGCCAAATACCCAGAGATATAAAAAAGAACTAGAGTGGACAATGTCATGGGCTGGACCAAAGCGCACACGGCAGAATAGCTCCGCTGTATTGTGTATGTACATAAATGTCCAATGAGGCACATGTTAACAGTAAACGTAGGTGACAAAAAATGTTATTTTTTGGGTTGGGGGACTTGTTTTCCGTGTTGTTTTTTATCTTTTCAAACTTAAAAAGGACACGAATAAGGAATTCTAAATCAACAATATTTATGCTCCATTATTTGGCAGAGCTAAAGAATAAGCGCTACGATTGCCGTACCCTTTATATTATCGCTCCGTTAACTACGTTTTCGTTCGGTTCAAAGAAAAAGAGTTTGCATTCAGCTGTGCCTGTGAGTCTGACTCAGGTCTATACCAGGAAGAAACTAGTGGTTTTATGCATATGTGAATTTATGTGTGTACAGTGAGTATTAAGATTGGAACAACTTCATTCTGAAGTGTTGCTGTCTGTCTTCATTTAGTCCATCTTTGCCCTGACACAATAAATAACAGGATGGTAGCTACGGCGAGTTTCCCCAACTGGGATCAATGTAGAAGTCTCAAAAAGTATGAAACCGCGCCAGTTCCAGTTTCCGCGAATACACAGTTAATAATAAACTGAAGCCTATTTTGACAAGTAATTTAACTGGCACCTTTTTGCCAGTTATGTTAAGTGTAATTTCACAGTAAGTTTACCACAGAGTTCAGTTCATGTTCAGTGTAAGCCGCGGTAAAATGCGCGCAGGACTCCACTTACAGTAAAAATGACAAGGAGACAATGCGTTAATTTAACGGTTAAATTCAGTCAGTTTATAACAGCTTAGGAAAGCCGAACTTGATTTCGTTGCTTTGTTGCAACTACTTAAGTGCATGGTGCAGACCAGCTTGTCCAGTATATACGAGTGTATTTGAATGGAAATGCAATATGACGGGACTGGAAATTTTGTCCCATGTAAGCGAAAATCCATTACATAAAATCTGGTATATTCAATGTTTATTTAATCAAAAAACAGCACAGAAAAAACGGGACTTGAGCTGTTGTCCAACATGAGCGATTTTCCGTTTTATACGAGGAAGGTTTAGGCTTTATTCAATAAATATTGAATACCCTACGTCACCACTCTAGTTCTTTATATCTCTGTGCGAATACCTACTGAAGTTGGTGATGTATTCAATATTTTTTGTCGCTCTCTCCTCCCATTGCTGAAAATGAAGTGGATGAGCCATAGCTGTTATGAGTATTTAGTAACCCTAAGCCCGCTAGAAACCACAGAGGTCTCATCCCAGCTAACACACGACGAACTGGCGACGTAGCTATTCGTGCTCTTTTGGTAAGTTAATGACCGACCATGTGAGAACTGTCTGACAACGTTGTCAGTTGGTAATTCAGTTAAGTTACTTGATGACCTTTTCAATACGTCGTTAACAAGTCGCTTGTTGGTTATTTGGTTACGTCGCCTGCTGGTAATTAAGTTACGAAAACTGGCAAACCTGACGACCTTTTCAATACGTCGAGGACACGTCGCTTGTTGGTAATTAAGTTCCGAATGCTGGCAAACTGAGGTTAATCAGTTTAATCTCGCGGAGCAGCAGCGGCGGGAAGTGAAGTTCACTCTCGAGGACAGTGATTCCATAACGTATTTTTTTTTCAACCGTGAAGGACCTTCAACATTTCAGTCCGTAAGTTTCTTACATTATATTAATCGATATTAACCATTTTGTAGGATATAAATAGTACAGCAGCTAAAATAACGAATAATTAAGACATCCCTAATTTTTGTTCTTCGTTACCTGCCGTAAATATTACGTAAATTTTGGGGGGGGGACTTGGATATCGTTAGCTAAGGTTAGCTTGTAGCTAATGTTGGCAAACGATTGAAACTTCAATAAGTAAAGTTGTTGCCCAGGAAACTAAACTAACAACTATTGTTGTTGTTTTTTATTTATTTTATTTTATTTATTTTATTTTCTTAACAACAACAACAACAACAATTATTGTTGCTGTTAAGTGTTCTGAGAATGCATAATTTCGTCTATGTACTGTTTATAGGACAAAGGTGGGCCGCAGACATTTTTTAGATTTTCAAGTGGGCCCTGATTTGGAAAAGTTTGGGAACCCCTGCTATAGGTCATACTCTTTCTTACAGAGTATGGTTTCAATGTCTACTGTATGCTTTGGAGCCACTACAGCTTCACACTGAACTGCACCAGGGGCCGCATTTATAAACGGTGCGTAGGCACAAAAAAAGATGCTTACGTCACTTCCTTTGCAGATTTATGATTTATAAAAACAACTTGACGTTATAAAAAGAGAAATTATTAGGATTATGCACATTGTCAATGAATGAATGAAGTCCATCTTGATTAAATAAATGAAAATTCAATGCAGTTTATTTTACCCATAGGTTATTGTCCACAAAATGCCATTTTTAATTTTTTTGTGCGTATGCATTACTTAGGTATGAAATTCACACAAATTTTTATAAATAAGGCCTGATCCTATTCTTTTCTGGAAAGTTACGGTTTTTATGATTGAGCCTTTGCCTCAAGTTTCATTAACTGACTGGGCATCCTCTCTGAAACTGGTGAATTCAGTTGAAATCTGTGATGGCTCATTCTGACCCTTTAGTTGGGTGGTGTATTGTAGTGTATAATAATAATAATCAGATTCCCTCTGAATGTAAGATTGTATACCTAACTGAACTGATGTTTGCCTTAGTGAAAAAGGAAAGTGTTGGATACTTCTGCAGACTCAATATTCCATTTGTAATGTTAATAAAATCCTTTTTGGTGCATGTTTCTGCCTAGTAATTTATTAAAGTACCACTATTGTAGATTAAAATATTGTATACTGTTTAAAAATAGATCTAATGTATACAGTTCATATTGTTATGGCCCCAATTTGTTATTACAATTTACAACACAACAGCAACAGCAAGGAATGACAGACACAATTTAAAAACTTAAACACATTTAATTTTCAACAAAGACAAACTAACTACTAACTAATCTACTGACCAAGATTGAATAAAAAAAACAGAAATATTTACAGTCCCTTTGGTGGGTTTCCTGGTGATGTGCTGGGTGAGGAAAAAGGCTCAAACACAGGCAAAAATCCACAAAAGAAACTTCACAGGTCTTGAACAGAAATGACAGGTCTGGTCACATGTACCCTTCTCCTTGCAATTTCTCCTACTACTTTACTGTCTCAATTCTTTTCCTTATATACTCTTTTGCAGACCCCACCCACATTTAGACCTCGTTTTTTTTTTTTAATTTTCGGGGACTTTCCCTAGACATGTCCAGGACATGTCTAAACCTGGCTCCAGTCTGAGCTCAACAAAAGAAAGGCAAATGCTGCCATCTAGTGGCCTCTATTCACATCACACCTCCATTCCAAAAGGGAAAAATTTTGACTCATCAAGGCAAAATTTTTCTTTTCAATACAAAATGGTTAAGTGGACACTTGTCTATATATACATATGATACAATATTCAAATAAACACGTGTATATACATATTCAAACACGGGATAAGCAATCAGCAATTACATTGTCTGTACCCTTCACATGCTTAATTTCCATCTCCCATTCTTGTTTTTCATCTTACTCAAAAACATTAACGGATTGTGGTCAGTGTACACAATCATTGGCTTTTGTCCTGTACAAACATAAACCTCAAAGTGTTGTAAAGAAAGGACCAGAGCTAACAGTTCCTTCTCTATTGTGGAATAGTTCCTTTGGTGGCGATTGAACTTCCTGGAGAAGTATGCCACGGGATGCTCAATGTCATCAGAGTCACTTCTCTGAAGGAGCACAGATCCACAAGCTTGGTCGCTAGCATCGACCGCGATGGAGAACGGTTTGTTGAAGTCAGGAGATTTGAGCACGGGGAAGTGACACAGCAGAGACTTCAGGCGATCGAAGGCTCTCTGGCATTCATCATCCCAAGTGAACTTTACGCCTTTCTTCAGTTGGTTAGTTAGACTGAGAGCAATCTCAGCAAAGTTCTTGCAGAACTTGCGGTAGTACCCGATCATTCCAAGGAAGCGGCGCAAAGCTTTTTTGTTGTCAGGAACTGGAAAGTCCATGATGGCTTGGACTTTAGCATTTATGGGTGCCACCTTACCCTGGCCTATGACGTAGCCAAGATAGGTGACAGTAGCACAACCAAAGTCACTCTTGTTCAGGTTAACAGTCAGGTTAGCCTGGGTCAGGCGCTGGAACAACGTCACTACATCTTTTAGATGTTCTTCCCAGGAGTCACTCCATGTGATCAGGTCATCGATGTATGCACCCGTGTGTGGCAATCCGGCGATTGTAGACTGTATCATCCTTTGGAATGTGGCTGGGGCATTTTTCATGCCAAAGGGTAGGACTTCATACTGGTACAACCCAGATGGTGTGGCAAAAGCAGAGGTGCTCTTGGCCCTCTCAGTTAAAGGCAAACACCAATAACCCTTCAATAAATCAATCTTAGTCAGAAACTTTGCTTGCCCTACTCTATCAATACAATCATCAATCCTAGGTATTGGAAACACATCAGTTCTGGTTACAGCACTGACTTTGCGATAATCTGTACAGAATCTAGTACTTCCATCAGGTTTTGGAACTAGCACACAGGTTGAACTCCAATCTGAGTTGGAGGGTCTGATAATATCATGTTCTAACATGTACTCAACCTCTTTCTCAGCAATCTTTCTCTTTTCAGGATTCATCCGGTACGGATGCTGTTTTATTGGTTTGGCATCACTAACATCTACATCATGAGAGGCTATAGAAACTCTCTTTGAAACATCAGGAAACAAATCCTCATATTTCTTGATCAACCTCTCAAACTGATCTCTCTGTGAGGGTTCTAAGTGCTGGAGTTTTAAATCAAGATTTTGTAACACTACAGAATTTGACAATTTACATGAAAGAACTTCAGCTTTAATTCTTGGTTCATCATCTTGAAACTCCCCCTCATCTTCACACGTTTCGACCATTGGAGAATCTGAAGTGACAGCTGAAACCCTAGCATTTCTGTCATGATAAGGCTTCAGCATGTTAATGTGACACAATTGTTTTGGTTTTCTCCTATCTGGAGTCTTCACAATGTAATTGAGATCATTGAGTTTTGTCAGAATTTCATAAGGACCATGAAATCTAGCCTGCAATGGATTGGACTGCAAGGGAAACAACACAAGGACCTTGTCTCCTGGTTTAAACTCACGGCTTCTAGCCTTATGATCATACTAAGTTTTCATTATTCCCTGACTTGATTTCAAGTTCTCTTTGGCTAGGTCACAAGCTGCACGCAATCTTTCCTTGAACTTGCTAACATAGTCTAACAGACTGATGTGCGGCTCTTCCTCTTGCCATTGTTCACTCAATAATAGCAAAGGTCCTCTCACTTCATGACCAAACACTAGCTCAAACGGACTGAATCCAGTAGACTCCTGCACTGCTTCTCTAGCTGCAAACAACAGCAAATGAACCCCTTCATCCCAGTCTTTCTCATGATCATAACAATAAGTCCTCATCATTGTCTTGAGAGTGGAATGAAACCGCTCTAAGGCACCTTGACTTTCTGGATGATAGGCACTAGAAAGAATCTGCATTGCACCTAGTTCATACACAACCTGCTGAAACAATCCTGAAGTGAAATTGCTACCTTAGTCTGACTGAATTTCCCTGGGAAGGCCAAACAACGTGAAGAACTTTATCAAAGCCTTCGAGATTGCAGTTGCCTTGATGTTACGTAGAGGTATGGCTTCGGGGAATCTGGTAGATGCACACATGATTGTCAACAAGTACTGATTTCCAGATCTAGTCTTGGGTAATGGACCAACACAATCAACAATGACCTTAGAGAATGGCTCCCCAAATGCTGGGATAGGCTGCAATGGAGCTAAAGGTGGGTCTAACTGGTGTTTTCCAACTACCTGACAAGTGTGACAGGTTTTGCAAAAGTTGGAAACGTCTTTCCGAAGCCCAGGCTAAAAGAAGTGTTTCATGATCTTATCAACAGTCTTGTTAACACCAAGATGACCTCCTAAAGGTAAACTGTGAGCCATTTTTAAGATCTCATTCCTGTAGACCTTCGGAACAACAATTTGCCTGACCACTGCCCAATCTGCATTGGCAGGGATATCAGGAGGGCGCCACTTCCGCATCAGCACACCATCCTTGAGATAATACCCAACTGGAACTGCGTCTATTTCTTTATCAGGAAGGGCTCTCCTCCTTAGTGCACAAATTTCAGGATCGTTAGTTTGCTCCTCAATTAACCGCTTTCTGGACAGAGACACTTGTCCATCAGAATCAACAAACCCATCTGGCTGGCTGAACAATAAACTGATAAAAGTGTCTGATAAGTTCTCAAACGGAGAAACCATAGTAGGCCAATCAGAGTCATGAGGCGAACCACCTGAGTCCTGACTATTCAATGTGCTGGACGGCACCAAATCATCTTCTTCTTTAGCCTTCTTAGCCATAGCACAAGTCACTGCGCAAGAAGGATACAGAGATGGGTCCTCATCCCCATCTTCAGTGCTTGGCTGCGAAGTAAGATGTACAGGTAAGATGTACTTTGCCCCCAGCCAAGTCATTGCCTAGCAACAGAGAAACACCCTTTATAGGTAGACTTGACATAAGTCCCACCTTTACCTGTCCTGTAACTAAATCTGACTTCAAGAATATAGAGCGCAGGGGTACAGATACAGTCCTCCCTTCAATACCCTGTACAAGTATGAAATCCCCTGAAGCGGTCTCATCACGTAACTCCAAGGAGTCCATCAACAAAAGTGACTGAGAAGCTCCGGTATCCCTTAGGATGTATATCGGGACAGGAGAAGTATGCTCATTCAGAGCCACAAATCCCTCTGACACAAATGGAAGAAATTCCTCCTTCACGAAGTCAGCTGTATCAGGCTTTTTAGCCCCACAAGAAGCAGGCAATTTAGCAGATCGGTTATCTACTACAGGGGTTTCTAACCTTGTTTTCACAAAGGCATTTGGTTTGGCATCCTTTTCTTTTTCTTTCTTAGCTTTAAGGAACCAACAGTTAGTTGTAACATGACCAAATTTCTTGCAATAACTGCAAACTAGACCACTTTTGTCACTTTCTGCTTTCACACTTTGATCAGACCTGTTACTGGATTTCTGAGCACCATCACCAGATTTGTCTTTGTCTTTGGGTGAGGAATCTTGGGTATCACCGTAACCCTTTTTCTGAAATTGGGACCATCTATTGTTACTACTAGACTGAAATTTGGACTTATGTGTGAGAACATATTCATCTGCAAATTTGGCAGCTGATTGCAAATTCAGTGCTTGCTTCTCATTAAGGTAGGTCTTAATATCATCTTTAACACAGTTCTTGAATTCCTCAACTAACACCATCTCTTTTAGTGAGTTGAAATCATCCTTGACCTCCATAGAAGTACACCAGCACTCAAAGCAAACCTGCTTCTCATTAGCAAATTCAACATAAGTCTGATTTTCAGATTTCTTCAAACCTCTGAATTTCTGTCGGTAAGCCTCTGGAACCAACTCATAAGCTCTCAAAATAACCTTTTTGACAACCTCATAATCAGAGGAATCATCTGCAGACAAAGGCTTGTTGAGCTTTACCCTTGAGGACAGTTTGCAACATCAGAGGCCAGTGTTCCTTGGGCCACTGGCAACTCTTTGCTACCTTTTCAAAACACTGGAAATAGTTGTCTACGTCCTTTTCCGAAAATGGAGGCACCAGTTTTACCTCCTGGCTAGCCCGAAATGTATTTTCTGTTGCTATTTTTATTTTTAGTTGCTCCATTTGGAGTCTTGCTTCTCTATCGAATTTTTGTAATTCAAAATCTCTCTGTCTCTGTCTCTCTCTTTCTGCTCTTTCCTCTTTCTCTCTCTCAAATTCTCTTTCTTTCTCTTTTTCCTCCCTTCCTTTTTCTCTTTCCTCTCTTTCTTTCTTTTTTTCCTCCCTCTCAAATTCTCTTTGTTTTTCTCTTTCCTCCCTTTCAATCTCTAGCAGTTTTAATTTAAGTTCCATTTCTATATTTGGATTTTCCACTCGAAACTGTTCCAAATCTCCGGATGCAAACACATTTTCATCAATGTAATATTCAACTATCTCTCGAGCCAGTCTTGCTTTTCCCATGGCTGGCTTCACCTCTGTCAGCTCTAAATGTCTGCAAATTTCTAGCAGTTCTGTCTTTTTAAAAGACTTCAAAACCTCAACGGTTGGTGATGCCAAGATATCATCCATTGCTGTTGATCTGTCAATATATTTATATAGGAAAATTCAAAAAACAATTTTACAATTTGAAATGTTAGATTTTCAATTATTGAATCACACAATGGTCTATCCCGGACTTGAGCCCCCAATTTGTTATGGCCCCAATTTGTTATTACAATTTACAACACAACAGCAACAGCAAGGGATGACAGACACAATTTAAAAACTTAAACACATTTCATTTTCAACAAAGACAAACTAACTACTAACTAATCTACTGGCCAAGATTGAATTAAAAAAACAGAAATATTTACAGTCCCTTTGGTGGGTTTCCTGGTGATGTGCTGGGTGAGGAAAAAGGCTCAAACACAGGCAAAAATCCACAAAAGAAACTTCACAGGTCTTGAACAGAAATGACAGGTCTGGTCACATGTATCCTTCTCCTTGCAATTTCTCCTACTACTTTACTGTCTCAATTCTTTTCCTTATATACTCTTTTGCAGACCCCACCCACATTTAGACCTCTTTTTTTTTTATTTTCGGGGACTTTCCCCAGACATGTCCAGGACATGTCTAAACCTAGCTCCAGTCTGAGCTCAACAAAAGAAAGGCAAATGCTGCCATCTAGTGGCCTCTATTCACATCACAATATACAATTTATATTCATGTATTAATTGTCATCAATTGAAATGCGTGACTTAGCAGGGGGTTTAAAAGTTTTGCGACGCACATTCTGCATGCAACATCCTGAGCCACCCGAAATGGATATTCCTGAACTGATGGAAGTTTTGTGGTAAATTAAATTGTTTTTAAACAGACTTGCAATGTTTGTGCTCTCAGTTGAGCAGGGTTAAGCATGTGCCATTGTAAGCCAAGTTGATTGTTTTATATTTTATTTTATTTATTTTTTCATTTTGCAAGGTAGTACTAGTAGGCCTGTTAAGTCGTGCAGGGAAAATGCTAATTAAAGCAGGAGGAATCCATCCAATAAGCCTTAGAAAGGAAGAGCCGAGTGCAAGCATCGTGGTCACAATAATGTACTTGTAAGTTCCCAACTGGCGACCTTTGATAAAGTACGTTGCCACCACGTGCAGAAGACGAACTGACAATGTTACGAAGTTACGTCGCCACGACGTATCTAGGAATTTCACTTTTCCGGTTGTCACGACGTAAGTAGTTACGTTGCCATGACGAATTTAAGGTCGTCCGGTTACGTTGTCACGACGTCTTTGCGACGCAAGTGTGTTAGCTGGGGTTTTGTGTTACAAGTCACCTGTCTGTAACTAGTTGAGTTCAACAGAGAGAGAATTACCATCCCAGCTTACCTCAGACGCAAGCGCAGTAGGACTACAGGAGAGAGCAGGGGGGCGGGGAGGAGTCGTGTCCAGGTCTTGTCCTGTGTGCAATCCATTGAAGACCGTGGTGAAGTTTCAGGCAGGTAGCAGGCAGACAGACACTTAAGCCCAAATATAAATGCTTTATTTAGCCATTGCTGAAAGACTTTACGACTGTATATACTGTTGTTAGATAGCTGTGTCTTTGTTGTTGTTGTTTTATTTAGTGAAATAAAAAGTATTTATTAAAAAAAAAAAAAAACAAACTTCTCCCCTCTCTGGCGCCCTTTCTGCTCGCGAGCGCCCCTAGCATCCGCCTAATCCACCTAATGACAGGAGCGCCCCTGAGGACAGTGATTCCATAACGTATTTTTTTTTCAACCGTGAAGGACCCTCAACATTCCAGTCCGCTAAAGGTAAGTTTCCTTCATTATATTTATCAATATCAACCATTTTGTAGGACATAAAGCAGCTAAAATAACTAATAATTTGGACATCCCTAATTTTTGTTCTTCGTTACCTGCTGTAAATATAAGGTAAATTTTGGGGGGGAAACTTTGATAACGTTAGCTAATGTTAGCTTGTAGGTAAAGTTGGCAAAGGATTGAAACTTCAATAAGTTAAGTTGTTGCCCAGGAAAAACATGGTTAACCACTGATCGTTTTTGAAAATTAAGTTTTACGGCACTCGGTACAAATTATGCAAGAAAGCCAGCATTAGCTATTCTCGCTCAACCAATCGCGCAACTGGCACAAACAACAACACTGATTAACACTGCGCTATAATTTCAGTTGTTGTCAGATGTAGCTAACGTTTGAGTTTAGTCCTTATGGGGGTAACGTTATGGCGTTATTTCAAGTTACAGTTATGGCTAGTTTGCTGCGCCTTTTATGATTAGAAATTTACGGTAAACGTTGTGAATTATGCACTATACGGATGCATCATTTACGAAAGCCAATATAATTAGCCAGCTGAAATGAAGTTGAGACTATTTTTATTGTTGAGATATCTGTCCTATGCATTGCACAGACTGTCTTGAGATGCAAGCAAGGGCTGGCAGAGAAAGATGTGAGGAGCCTGATCAGTGAAATGCTCCACAGCGATGTTTAGAAAGGAGGCGACTGAGAACCTGGTACAGTATTTGTATTCTTTTTGTCCAACTCTTATGGTGCTGTGATGATTATGTACACTGAAGTCCTTAATTTTGTATGACAAAGGTTACACAAATCTTTTTTGGGCCTAATAATCAATTGGATCAGATGTCTAGGGACTGTAAATATTTCTGTTTTTCTTGTTAATCAATCATAGTCATTAGATTAGTCAGTAGATTAGTTAGTTGTTAGTTGTCTTTGTTAATTAAATGTGTTTAAGTTTTAAAATTGTGTCTGTCATCCCTTGCTGTTGTGGATGTTGTAAATGTAATAACAAATAGGGGCCACAACAAATTGGGGGCTCAAGTCCGGGATAGAACATTGTGTGAGTCATTTATTGAAAATCTAACATTTCAAATTGTAAAATTGTTTTTCTGAATTTTCCTATATATATATACAGTATATATATATAGAAAGATCAACAGCAATGGATGATTTCTTGGCATCACCAACCGTAGGGGTTTTGAAGTCTTTTAAAAAGACAGAACTGTTCGAAATATGCAGACATTTGGAGCTGACAGAGGTAAAACCAGCAATGCAAAAAGCAAGACTGGCTAGAAAGATAGTTGAATATTACATTGATGAAAATTTGTTTGCACCAGGAGATCTGGAACAATTTCCAGTGGAAAATCCAAATATAGAAATGGAACTTAAATTAAAAATGCTAGAGATTGAAGGGGAGGAAAAAGAAAAACAAAGAGAATTTGAGTTGGAAAAATAAGCAAGACAGAGAGATTTTGAATTAGAGAAATTCGATAGAGAAGAAAGACTCCAAATGGAGCATCTAAAAATTAAAATTGAATCTGAAAATAAATTTTGTGCCAGTCAGGAGGTAAAACTGGTGCCTCCATTTTCGGAAAAGGACGTAGACAACTATTTCCAGTGTTTTGAAAAGGTAGCAAAGAGTTGCCAGTGACCAAAGGAACACTGGCCTCTGACGTTGCAAACTGTACTCAAGGGTAAAGCTCAACAAGCCTATTCAGCTTTGTTTGCAGATGATTCCTCTGATTATGAGGTTGTCAAAAAGGTTATTTTGAGATCTTATGAGTTAGTTCCAGTGGCTTACCGACAGAAATTCAGAGGTCTGAAGAAATCTGAAAATCAGACTTATGTGGAATTTGCTAATGAGAAAAAGGTTTGCTTTGAGCGCTGGTGTACTTCTTTGGAAGTCAAGGATGATTTCAACTCACTAAAAGAGATGGTGTTAGTTGAAGAATTTAAGAACTGTATTAAGGATGATAGTAAGACCTACCTTAATGAGAAGCAAGCACTGAATTTGCAATCAGCTGCCAAATTTGCAGATGAATATGTTCTCACACATAAGTAAGTCCAAATTTCAGTCTAACAGTAACAATAGATGGTTCCAATTTCAGAAAAAAGGTTACGGTGATACCCAAGATTCCTCACCCAAAGATAAAGACAAATCTGGTGATGGTGCTCAGAAATCCAGTAACAGGTCTGATCAAAGTGTGAAAGCTGACAGTGACAAAAGTGGTCTAGTTTGCAGTTATTGCAAGAAATCTGGTCATGTTACAACTAACTGTTGGCTCCTAAAAGCTAAGAAAGAAAAAGAAAAGGATGCCAAACCAAATGCCTTTGTGAAAACAAGGTTAGAAACCCCTGTGGTAGATGATCAATCTGCTAAATTGCCTGCTTCTTGTGGAGCTAAAAAGCCTGATACTGCTGACTTTGTGAGGGAGGAATTTCTTCCATTTGTGTCAGAGGGATTTGTGGCTCTGAATGAGCATTCTCCTCCTGTCCCCATATATATCCTAAGGGATACCGGAGCTTCTCAGTCACTTTTGTTGATGGACTCCTTGGAGTTACGTGATGAGACCGCTTCAGGGGATTTCATACTTATACAAGGTATTGAAGGGAGGACTGTATCTGTACCCCTGCGCTCTGTATTCTTGAAGTCAGATTTAGTTACAGGACAGGTAAAGGTGGGACTTATGTCAAGTCTACCTATAAAGGGTGTTTCTCTGTTGCTAGGCAATGACCTGGCTGGGGGCAATGTAGTTCCCCCTGTTCATTTTACTTCACAGCCGAGCACTGAAGATGGCGATGAAGACCCATCTTTGTATCCTTCCTGTGCAGTGACTCGTGCTATGGCCAAGAAGGCTCAAGAAGAAGATAATGTGGTGCCGTCCAGAACCCAGGTGGTTCGCCTCATGACTCTGTTCGGCCGACTATGATTTCTCCGTTTGAGGACTTATCAGATACGTTTTTCAGTTCTTTGTTCAGCCAGCCAGATGGGTCTGGTGATTCTGATTGTCTCTGTCCAGAAAGCGGTTGATTGAGGAGCAAACTAATGATCCTGAAATTTGTGTACTAAAGAGGAGCGCCCTTCCTGATAAAGAAATAGATGCAGTTCCAGTTGGGTTTTATCTCAAGGATGGTGTGTTGATGCGGACGTGGCGCCCTCCTGATATCCCTGCCAATGCAGATTAGGCAGTGGTCTGGCAAATTGTTGTTCCGAAGATCTACAGGAATGAGATCTTAAAAATAGTTTACCTTTTGGAGGTCATCTTGGTGTTAACAAGACTGTTGATAAGATCATGAAACACTTCTTTTGGCCTGGGCTTCGGAAAGACGTTTCCAACTTTTGCAAAACCTGTCACACTTGTCAGGTAGTTGGAAAACACCAGTTAGACCCACCTGTAGCTCCATTGCAGCCTATCCCAGCATTTGGGGAGCCGTTCTCTAAGGTCATTGTTGATTGTGTTGGTCCATTACCCAAGACTAGATCTGGAAATCAGTACTTGTTGACAATCATGTGTGCATCTACCAGATTCCCTGAAGCCATACCTCTACGTAACATCAAGGCAACTGCAATCTCAAAGGGTTTGATAAAGTTCTTCACGTTGTTTGGCCTTCCCAGGGAAATTCAGTCAGATTAAGGTAGCAATTTCACTTCCGGATTGTTTCAGCAGGTTGTGTATGAACTAGGTGCAATGCAGATTCTTTCTAGTACCTATCATCCAGAAAGTCAGGGTGCCTTAGAGTGGTTTCATTCCACTCTCAAGACAATGGTGAGGACTTATTGTTATGACCATGAGAAAGACTGGGATGAAGGTGTTCATTTGCTGTCGTTTGCAGCTAGAGAAGCAGTGCAGGAGTCTACTGGATTCAGTCCGTTTGAGCTAGTGTTTGGCCATGAAGTGAGAGGACCTTTGCTATTGTTGAGTGAACAATGGCAAGAGAAAGAACCACATATCAGTCTGTTAAACTATGTCAGCAAGTTCAAAGAAAGATTGCGTGCAGCTTGTGACCTAGCCAAAGAGAACTTGAAATCAAGTCAGGGAAAAATGAAAACTTGGTATGATCATAAGGCTAAAAGTCGTGAGTTTAAACCAGGAGATAAGGCTTGTGTTGTTTCCCTTGCAGTCCAATCCATTGCAGGCTAGATTTCATGGTCCTTATGAAATTCTGACAAAACTCAATGATCTCAATTACATTGTGAAGACTCCAGATAGGAGAAAACCAAAAACCACAGACATTTTGCCTGTAATCTCCAAAGTTGTTGAAAAATGTGTTGCTGAACAGCTAATTTTCCATATTAATAGTAGCCCCTACACTCTGAATCCAATGCAGTTTGGTTTTCGGACCAATCACTCCACTGAGACAGCAAACTGCTGTTTCCTAGAGAATATTAAACAAAAAATGGACAAAGGAGGTGTTGTCGGTGCCATATTCTTGGATTTTAAGAAGGCATTTGACACTGTCAGTCATCAAATACTCCTTTGCAAACTTGCAAATTATAATTTTTCCACTGGTGCGCTGAACTGGATGAAGTCCTATCTTGTTGATAGAGTTCAATGTGTTAGGGTTGGAGGAAGGACATCACCGTTTCTGCGCAATGAAATGGGTGTGCCTCAGGGATCTATCTTGGGGCCTCTCTCATTCAGTTTATTTATAAATGATCTTCCGTCCATCTGCACTGGGTGCGAGGTTCAGATGTACGCAGATGACACCGTAATTTATGTCCATGCAAGAACTAAAGATCTGGCGGCTGCTAAACTGAATGCTGAAATGGTGAAGGTTAACAACTGGCTCAGCAAGTCTCTACTGTTTCTTAATGTTAAGAAAACTGTTTGTATGTATTTTACAAAAACAAGCTTGACATCCAATGTCAATCCTGGAGTATTTTTCGGTGGAGAGCCAATCCAAGTAGTCACTGAGTGTAAATATCTTGGCATTATCCTCGACCCTACCTTATCCTTCAAAAAGCAAATAAAAAGAGTAGTGCAGACTGCCAAATATAACCTGGCTAATTTTAGATACATTAGGAACTGTCTTACGTCCACTGCTGCACTTCTCTATATGAACGCAATGATTATCTCCCATTTAACATATTGTATGACAAGCTGGACCCACGCCAAAAGCACGACTCTGAAACCCATCCTCTCTCTGTACAAGCAGGCTCTCAAAGTTCTTGACAGAAAATTGAATGCTCATCATCATTGTTATATTCTCGGCAAATATAAAATTCTTAGCTGGGAAAACCTAACAAAACACACTCACGCCTGCTTATTGTTTAAGATTATAAATGGAATGGCCCCTCCACCTCTCAGTGCCTTTGTTAAGGTAAAAACATCTGATAACAGGACTACTAGATCTTCCCAGAGAGGGGATTGTATTGTTCCTTTCAGGTCCAGCTCCTTTAGTCTATCTTGCTTTGCAGTTAGAGCTGCACAGTTTTGGAACACCTTACCAACTGAACTAAGATGCTGTGCCACTTACCACACTTTTACAAAAAAACTTAAGACCTGGCTTTTAAAAAACCAAAAATGTGATCACTCTTAATTTGTGTACCTTTCTTGTTTAACAACCAGTTGCTAACCCACTAAATGTCTCTGTTTATTGTCAGGCTCCCAGCTTTGCTTGGCTTGGTATGTAGGAACACCTAATAGTTTGATTAATGCCTTGTCTGCATTTATTTTACTTTGCTCAAGTTCTGCTGCCCTGTTTCTATTCTGCTGCTCTGCATGGCTGATATTTATGTATGTGTACTGCTGCTTTATGTGTATGTGAACTGCTGCGCTGCATGGCTGATTATATGCATGTATACTGCTGCTTTTCATGGCTGACTATATGATTAGATTGCTATCCGTCTGCATGTTGCTGTTCTGTGCTTTTTGTACTGGCTATCATGTATTGTTATGATGTCCTGTAAATATTGTAATGATTGATTTTAACTTCTGTTATTACTGTTTTAGGTTTTTGGTTTTTTTTAACATCTTGCCGAAGGACTGCAGTTGCGAATTAGCCAACTGGCTAAAACAGGCACATTTACAGTAATGTTAATTAATGTGTATTGTCCTTTTACAAATAAAATAAACCAAACCAAACCAAAACAATTGTGTCACATTAACATGCTGAAGCCTTATCATGACAGAAATGCTAGGGTTGCAGCTGTCTCTTCAGATTCTCCTATGGTCGAAACGTGTGAAGATGAGGGGGAGTTTCAAGATGATGAACCTAGAATTAAAGCTAAAGTTCTTTCATGTAAATTGTCAAATTCTGAAGTGTTGCAAAATCTTGATGTAAAACTCCAGCACAGAGAGATCAGTTTGAGAGGTTGATCAAGAAATATGAGGATTTGTTTCCTGATGTTCCAAAGAGAGTTACTATAGCCTCTCATGATGTAGATGTTGGTGATGCCAAACCAATAAAATAGCATTCGTACCGGATGAATCCTGAAACGAGAAAGATTGCTGAGAAAGAGGTTGAGTACACGTTAGAACATGATATTATCAGACCCTCCAACTCAGATTGGAGTTCACCCTGGGTGCTAGTTCCAAAACCTGATGGAAGTACTAGATTCTGTACAGATTATCGCAAAGTCAATGCTGTAACTAGAACTGATGTGTTTCCAATAACTAGGATTTATGATTGTATCGATAGAGTAGGGCAAGCAAAGTTTCTGACCAAGATTGATTTATTGAAGGGTTATTGGTGTGTGCCTTTAACCGAGAGGGCCAAGAGCACCTCTGTTTTTGCCACACCATCTGGGTTGTACCAGTATGAAGTCCGACCCTTTAGCATGAAAAATGCCCCAGCCACGTTCCAAAGGATGATACAGTCTACAATCGCCAGATTGCCACACACGGATGCGTACATCGACGACCTGATCACATGGAGTGACTCCTGGGAAGAACATCTGAAAGATGTAGAGACGTTGTTCCAGCGCCTGACCCAGGCCAACCTGACTGTTAACCTGAACAAGAGTGACTTTGGTTGTGCTACTGTCAACTATCTCTGCTACGTCATAGGCCAGGGTAAGGTGGCACCCATAAATGATAAAGTCCAAGCCATCATGGACTTTCCAGTTCCTGACAACAAAAAAGCTTTGCGCCGCTTCCTTGGAATGATCGGATACTGCTGCAAGTTCTGCAAGAACTTTGCTGAGATTGCTCTCAGTCTAACTAACCAACTGAAGAAAGGCGTAAAGTTCACTTGGGATGATGCATGCCAGAGAGCCTTCGATCGCCTGAAGTCTCTGCTGTGTCACTTCCCCGTGCTCAAATCTTCTGACTTCAACAAACCGTTCTCCATTGCAGTCGATGCTAGCGACCAAGCTTGTGGATCTGTGCTCCTACAGAGAAGTGACTCTGATGACATTGAGCATCCCGTGGCATACTTCTCCAGGAAGTTCAATCGCCATCAAAGGAACTATTCCACAATAGAGAAGGAGCTGTTGGCTCTGGTTCTATCTTTACAACACTTTGAGCTTAATGTTTGTACTGGGCAAAAGTCAATGATTGTGTACACTGACCACAATCTGTCAATGTTTTTGAGTAAGATGAAAAACAAGAATCAGGGATTGTTGAATTGGAGTTTGATCTTACAGGAGTTTGACTTGGAAATTAAGCATGTAAAGGGTACTGACAATGTAATTGCTGATTGCTTATCCCGTGTTTGAATATGTATATATATATCACGTGTTTATTTGAATATTGTATGATATGTATATATAGACAAGTGTCCACTTAACCATTTTGTATTGAAAAGAAAAATTTTGCCTTTATGAGTCAAAATGTTTCCCTTTTGGAATGGAGATGTAATGTGAATGTAGGCCACTGGATGGCAGTATTTACCTTTTTTTTGTTAAGCCCAGACTGGAGTTAGGTTTGGACATGTTCTGGGCATGTCTGAAACAAGTCCCAGAGAAAAGATAAAAAAAGTGTAAAAGGTGGGAGGGGTCTGCAAAAGAGTATGTAAGGAGTAGAATTGAGACAGTAAAGCAGTAGGAGAAATTGCAAGGAGAAGGATACATGTGACCAGACCTGTCATTCTATTTAAGACCTGTGAAGCTTATAGTGGATTTTTGCCTGTGTTAGAGCATTTTCCTCACCCAGGACATCACCAAGGAACCCAACCAAAAGAGACTGTAAATATTTCTGTTTTTCTTGTTAATCAATCTTGGTCATTAGATTATCAGTAGATTAGTTAGTTGTTAGTTGTCTTTGTTAATTAAATGTGTTTAAGTTTTAAAATTGTGTCTGTCATCCCTTGCTGTTGCGGATGTTGTAAATGTAATAAGAAATTGGGGCCATAACAACATTTTGAGAGATGACAAACAATTACTGGTTCTGAGCGATTTATTTAAATAATCAGGAAAAAACAGCAACATGAAACCTGTTTTGAAAATAAGTTGGTTTATGGAACCCCTGGCAAAAATTAGGGAAAACCATCACAGATTATGCACATTCAGTTATTTTACTCCATAGCAAATAAGGGCAAGACAGATTCTTCTCTGTTTTTATGTTCTGCTCGTGTCCTTGTCAGAACTGGTAGCATGAGGCGGTACCCACAGCCCAGTCTGATTGCACAGGTAGTCCAGCTTTCCCAGGACAGCACTTCCATATGTGAAGTTGCTTGAAGGTTTGCTGTGTATCCCAGCGTTGTATCAAGAGCATGGTTGAGATACCAGGACACCAGCCGTTTCGCGAGGAGAGCTGGACGGGGCTGTAGAAGGGCATCAACCCAGCAGTAAATGTCTCTGCTCCTTTGTGCAAGAAGGAATAGAAGAGCACTGCTAGAGCCCTACAAAATGACCTCCAGCAGGCTACTTGTGTGCATGTTTCTGACCAAACTGTCAGAAACAGACTGACTGTGAGGGCAGCGTGAGGGCCCGATGTTGTTAAGTGGGACCTGAACTCCCAGCCCAGCACCATGTAGCTTGATTAGTATTCGCTAGAGAACGCTAGAATTGGCAGATTCGGCATTAGTGCCCTGTTCTCTTCACAGATGAGAGCCGGTTCACACTGAGCACGTGTGATGGGTGTGAAACAGTCTGCAGACAGTGTGGTGAATGTTCTGCTGCCTGTAACATCATCCAGCATGACTGATTTGGCAGTGAATCAGTAATGGTCTGGGGAGGCATATCCTTAGGGGGTTGCACACCCCTGTATGGGATTGCCAACGTTACCCTGACTGCTATTAGACACTGGGGTGAAATCCTGAGAGCGATTATGTGAACTTATGCTGGGGCATTGGGTCATGGGTCCTGGTGCAGGACAATCCCTGGCCACATGTGGTCACAGCATGTAGGCAGTTCCTAGATGATAAAAGCATTGATACCATAGATTGGCCCCCTCGTTCCTTTGACCTAAACCCAATTGAGCTCCTGTGGGATGTTATGTATCAGTGCTTCCAACACTGATAAGTACCACAGCAAACTGTGCAGGAGCTCACTGATGCCATGATCCAGGTCTGGGAGGAGGTCCCTCAGAACACCAACACCATCAAAAGCCCGGGGTGGAGCAACAAAGTATTTATTCTGGATTTTTGTTGATTCCATAATTCTTTCCTCAAATTATAGTGATGGCATACATTTCTGCCACTTGTTTATGAAACTAGAGTGTTCAGGTGAACAAGTGTCACCTGCAAAGCTTATGTGAAAGTGTCACTACGAACTGAAAGTGTGACTACCGGACAGACAGACGGACGGACAGATAGACGCCGGACAAAGTGATCCCTATGTGCCGCTATGCTTCGCAGGCGACACAAAAAAATATGCCATTTATTCAAATCTAATTTCTTTGCTGTGTGTTTCAGGAAGCCTGCATGTTAAGCTAATGAACAAAAATTGTGTGTCCTGTCTGCAATTGGTTGATTTGCTATGAAGAAAACAAACTGAATGAACATCCACTGCAATGATTCCAGAATGGCAGCACGCCTGACCTTGATTGCCATGGCTTTTCTGATCCTCATAGAGCCAGGCTCAGACTACAGGAGATTTAAAGTCCTCGCTGATTTGAAATTGTGTTATAGCTCACAGAAAAGGATGAACTTTTTCTATTTTTTTTCTCTCAATTTCCAAACAAGCTCAAATTGCACATTTAGAAATTTTCAATCCATCATACCATACAAGTTATGATTAAGGTCATCTTGCCTGAAAGAGCTACTGTATACCACAACTCAGGTGACCATGGGGAGGCAGAAGGCAGATGTTTAAAGACAAAGATTTTGAGGGAGTGGTTAGGGAAAGTGGGCAACACAGTTAATTTGTTCTCCAACAGCTGGGGGTGAGAATTTAACGGTCAGTTTTAATTAGGTTTTATAACTTTTGATACTCAGCTAGCCTCTCAGTGGCTAAGGTTTTACCATTGCTGCTTGGTACTGTCAGCTCTGAAACCCGGAATGGGATGTTAAAATTTATTTTCTGACAGAATATTCTAGTTGTAAATCCTGGATATCAAAAATGTTTGACATTATCAGCGCTGCCCAGCTGAGTGTGCGAGCAGTTTGGGAGGAATAAGACTGGATCTGTAAACTCCTTACATTACCAGATAATCTTGGCTGAAGATCATTTCTGACGAAGGTCCCAGGCCAGATTTCTGTGATTGTTGGGAAGAGTGAATCTGGGATGCATCAGCCTAAAACTCAAGTAGTCCGGGCCTGCCTTATATTGGTGGGGAAATGTACCTGAAATTAACGGTCAGTTTCAAAATTATAGGTCATACTCTTTCTTACAGAGTATGGTTTCAATGTCTACTGCATGCTTTGGAGCCACTACAGCTTCACACTGAACTGCACCAGGGGCCTCATTTATAAACAGTGCGTAGGCACAAAAAAAGATACACGTCACTTTCTTTGCAGATTTATGATTTATAAAAACAAACTTGACATTATAAAAAGAGAAATTATTAAGATTATGCACAATGTCAATGAATTCCAAGTTCATCCTGATTAAATAAATGAAAATTCCATGCAGTTTATTTTACCCATAAGTTTATTAATGGGGTTATTGTCCACAAAATGTCATTTTTTTAATGTGTATGCATTACTTAGGTATTAAATTCACACAAATTTTTATAAATAAGGCCCCTGATCCTTCTCTTTTTTGGAAAGTTACGATTTTTATGATTGAGTCTTTGCCTCAAGTTTCATTAACTGACTGGGCTTCCTCTCTGAAACTGGTGAATTCCATCGAAATCTGTGATGGCTCATCGAAATCTGTGATGGCTCATTCTGAACCTTTAGTTGGGTGGTGTATTGTAGTGTATAATAATAATCAGACTCCCTCTGAATGTAAGGTTGTGTACCTAACTGTGATGTTGTAATGCTAATTAATATGTTGCTATGTTGTCCCTAACAGGTAAATTTTCTGGTGACCCCCAACGTGCCTTTGTTATTTAGATTATTTGGATTTTATTAAATCAAGAATTAAAGAAAATCTTCCTACGGAAATCCAGACTTCAGACCACGGTGCACCAACTAAAAGGTAAGCATAAATCTTTTTCGTAAAATTCTGCATAGTTCTGTATATGGTCTGATTTCTATATTGTCTTGCAGAAGGTTGTCCCAAACATTTTGAAATTGTCCATACCTTTTTTGAAACTGTCCCAATCTTTTTGTAACTGTCCCAATATTTTGGAAATTAAGTAGATTGACACAATCATATGTGTAAATACAAGTTTTGTTGGTTTTTGAATCAGAATTGAAGTACAATATTCTGTCATATTCCATTTGCTTTAATTTTACAGCCGTAGAAAACGTCCAAACCCAGTATAAACCGCGTTGTATAGTTATGTTGTGGGAGTACAGAAACCCTCCGTTACCGGTAAGCGTAAAACCTGCGGCCTGCTTTATTGGCGGGTGTCAGTGTGGATAAAGACGGCCACAATTTGGATTGATTTGGTAAAAGACACTCCTTAGTTTGCAGACTCGGGGCTAGATCTCAGTGGAGTCCTGATACCTCTTGTAAAAGCGGTGACGAATTCTCTCTAAGCGAATTTTGTGAGTCTTGTCTTCATTAAATTCATTGAATATAGTCGTCAGGTTTACTGTGGGACTGTACAACCCCAGGAGGGAAAAGTGTGGTAGAATACGCACGTCTACGATAACCACTGAGCTTCTAAGCTTGTAGATAAATACCAGTCCCCTGTGAAGACCACACAGGCGTGGGAGTGTAAACTGGAAAGACCTTTTATACGGCTGGATTGTATGGTTTTTTCTGCTTTGGTTTTGGAATAATGCATTGTTGAAAAATGGATTGCAACTAATATTCATAATACTGATACCGACAATGGGATTTTTCTGGGAAACTGTAGTAACTTTACCAGTGAATGGTCAGCTAAAAGGAAAAATTAAGTAAAACGCGTTCATCTGAAATTTGTATCATAATTTGTATGTGCACAATAACAAAATTCGAATGTGACCCCAAAGTGTGATAAAACTTATTCGATCAGAGCCAGTTGAAACTACAAATAATATAGCGCTATGTAAATAATAAAGTTAATATCATCTACTTATATGCTTTGTAATTGGTGTAGTTAGTGTTGATGTGGAGTGCTGACTGTAAATTAGGAATTTTTCTTCTGTGAAAACTAGAGTGTTGAAGGCTAGAGCTCTTTGCCACTGATAAAGATTTATCTCTGCTGCCTGGTGCAGAGCAGATCTGCCAGAGTAAAAGACCGGGACAGAGAAGTACAGTGTTAAGAGCAGAAAAGCACCGGAAATCTCAGTGAAGTACAAAAGTGGTCGCATGTATATTGAGAAGGAATAGGAAAAATAGGAATTTTGCAGCATAATACGCAAAGCTTTTTGGTGAACGGCAGAAAAAATAGGGAAACATTATACATAAATTAGTTCATGAGTGATTACAGCGGAGGTTATCTGGTATTCCTTAGGAAAAGGGAGCTGCGGGTACGATTCCTGCCAGTGGAAAGTACTGTGTGATGAAAGAAAGAAGCAGTTTTGTTAAAAAAAAAAAGTAAAGCAGAACAGCGGTGGTTCTACTAAAGGCGAGAAAAGGAGTTTGTGGTTAAGTAAAGAGAGAATGATTCATTTAGATTTCCATGATAAAATTGGCATTTATTCAAGATTAATTTAAGGTGCCCGTTGATTAGAGTAATTGCAGGATTGGTAAAAATTGAAGTTGATCAGTGTAAGTAAAATTAGTTGGTCCGAGCAAGTGAGGTTGGTGTAAGTGGAGTCGGTTAAAGCAGGAGTTTAGCCATTTTAATGGCTGTGGTTGGTTAAAGTAAGTGGCATTAATTTGGATGGTAAACAGAGAGCAGGAGTTTTGCCATTTTAATGGCTGTGGAGTTGTAGAGGGACCAAGTTGCAGAAGTGCACAGCAATTGCACCAAAGTGAAAAAGTGTTTCTAATGTTGTGGCTAATTGAATTGCTTGATGAGGATCAGGGAAAATAATCAATGTAAGAGAAAGAAATTCATTGCCTACTCCTTTAAAATAAGGTGATTACATGTATTGAAAGCTTCACATACAAAACAACATAGAATGGACATGAGTGAGATTAAAATATAAGATTCTGAATAAAAAAAAAAAAATTAATAAATACAGTGAATGGAGCCTTGTTGACTGAAGCAGATTAGGGAGCACAGATAAGTGAAAGGTCAACAAGCAGAAGTCAGAGAACAGAGAATGATGCACTGTGATTGAGCAAATGTGACTGGAAGCCTTCCTGACCGAAGAAATGCAAATTAATTAATGAAAGATCTTTTCTCCATTTCAAACAGGGATTATCAACCAGTGATTCTACATGGGAAAAGAAAAACTAAGAAGCGCATGATGACTGTAGGAATTTTTGTTGTTACTGTTTCAAAATTTATTGTTGTAGTGTTTAGTGCACTTTGATTTTGTTACATTATAGTTTTACAGCTTAAAAAATAATAATATATACTTGTTAGAAATGTCAACGCTTACTTTGTTCTCAGCTTTAGGCTGCAAGAAAACTGTCTGTGGGAAAGTACTGATAAGATGGCTACATGCACCTGGATAGGAGTTATGGACTCATGTCTGGGAAATGTCCCAACTTAGCAAGATAACAGAATTGTTTCTCTCTGTACCAGGCCTTGAAACTGAGGGAGCCCAAAGCACAAGATGTGACTCCCAAGCACATCCCTGGAGCAGAAATCTTCAAAGAATAAAATATTTGTGTAATTTTGTGATTGATTGCTTGAAAAATACCTGGTTAGAAGGGTGTAAGAATTGCTTGTGAAAATTATTCAGCAGAGACTGACCTCTGACTGCTGTGGACACAGAGTCCTGGTTTGTTCTCTCATTCTGCAGAATTACATTGCAATAAATGGTTGATCATGTTTCTTTTAACCTGCTCTAAGACTCTCTTATGACTCAAGCTGAGAAAATCCTCTACAATAACCTTAATCTGTTTATTTAACTTTTACAGGAAAGGATCCAACCGAGTGAAAAAATGGCCAACATATGTTGATGAAGTTTTTGTTCATTGTTGTGTGCATCTAAACTCATTCTATTGAAACTTTTTCACAGAGTGCGCACTGCTGAAGAGAAGAGATGAAAATAACCCTCTGTGGAAGTGATTAGCTGGCCAGCTGGGGATTGAACTGTGGGTTTTCAGCCTAAAGTTTACCTTCTAAAATATATGTGAGGAAATCCAATTCGGAGTATTAACACAAGACTAAATTCAAAAGGTGGACCACCACATAATTGAAAAGGTCCACTCATAACGTGACCACATATTACTTAGCTTCCCGTTTCTAAATTTATTTTTGATTAAGTGAACAGTTAAATAAAAGGTACTCACTGACTGACTGACTGAGCTGACAAGAGTTGGGATGATTGTTTACCTTTGTGCGCTGGAAACCCAACCGAAAAACTATTTTGCAGTTGAATATTCAATGTGCCCATTTTTGTGAATAATAAAAAAGAAATTGCATATTGTAACATAGTCTAAAGCAACTCCATCCGGTTCTGCTGAGGATATGGGGAATAGTCAAAATGTTTGGGGCTAATAAGCCCTGACTGTGCATTTCCCCCATGCTTTTAGCAGAACCCTAGACTGAGAAGGATTGCTTAATCATAATTCATTGAGAGAAAAAAAAAACAAAAACATTTTGTCCCCATTGTTTCAAAGAGGTCCTATCTAATAATACTGCATGTCCTGGACTCAAGGACACCTCTCTATCAAATCCTGAGACTGAATAATTTGTTAATAGTTCAGCATCCCGAGTCGATAAAGGCCACCCATGTGTTGGATATGAAACATTTTTCCAAAGAAATGTCCAACATGACAAAGATGGGTAGTGGTGCAGAAGCGGAAATCCGTCCACCCCTCTCTATCCCAGAGAGAACTGATGGAACCCTGAAAGCAAAACTGGCAAGAGCCATGTACTCCACTAATTTGACCTGGGTTGAGGCCCCCCACTATACTCTATGTGCCAGCAACCAGCAAAGGACACATTTCTTTCACCGCATGAACTACTCACTGGAAGGCCCATGCCTGGGCCTCTGGGAGACACTAATGTGGTCCCCACTGCAGCCTTGCTGCAAACAGACCTGTCGGAATATATGCAGGTTTTGGGCAACATTACTAAGCTTCTCTCTTGCCAGGTGCAAGCAGTAAATTCCACAGGAGACGAGGACAACGGCACCCTGGCCCCAGGGGTGACCACTGGTAACTAGGTCTGGTAAAATGTACTAGGCCGTCCACACTGGGACGAACCGATCTGGACGGGACAGTTCAAAATCACTTAGGTTTCCGACCGCGCGGTGCGGGTCGAAAAGGAGGGAGATAAGACCTGGCATCATTTTGCACACTGTGCAAAAGCAAGACCGCCAAAGCGGTCACTGGAGCAGGTAAGAACTAACCTGTTGTCATTGCAGGACATTAATGAGGAAATGTAATGAAATGTGGCGAGGAATAGGAAAGGAGGGATTAGCTCTCCTAGTAGGATTTTCTTTACTTCTTGTAAGCACTTTGCTATATGCTGAACACACTCAGAAAGATGCCCACACCACACCTACACCACACTAAGAATTCATGGAAGACATGTTGCTGGTAGCAGCAGTAGTAGGAGGACTAATAGCAGCAGGAGCATCTCCAGCCTGGTCTTGCAGTATATAGATCGTTGGATTCTGTGGGCTTTCCTCTTTCATTTGAGATATCGTTTTATGCATAGCACAGATTCAGGAGAAATTCTCGTGATTCAATGCTGATATGATTTTATCCCATGTTCTGCTGCATGCTTATTTACTTGCTTGGTGCTTGAATTCTGTTCGGTTGAGGTAAAAATGGTCTACATTAGCTTTTTGCCTTGTTTCTTTTCGAAATGTGGATATGCCGCATGAAAATGTTGCGATTTGGAAATATGCAGTATTTATTGTGCGTAACAACCGGACCTGGTACCGGGCCGTAAGGCTTTTAATAGTTTAAAGGTGGACCTGGACAGTGAGAACACATTTCAATTTGATGTATGTAACGTAATTGACTGTGGTACTGACTCCTCCAAATGGAGGGGGTATAATGTGTATGGTTGCCAGTTCATTAGGGGTTTTCCCACTAACAACCTGATTGTATAATATGCTCAAGGGCCAGATCCACCTTATTAATATCCCCATCCTCATTTGACCTATATGACCGCACCATGAAAAAACCCAGGAAAAGATATAAACTGCTTAATTTGGTTAATGTCCTCCGAAAACCCACCAATGGAGTGCAAAATATGGGAAACAGTACATCCTATGGCCCCAGCGAATGTGATGTCCACTGTGTTTCAAAAAGGGAAACTAAGTAATGTGGCCTGTATTAAGAACAACAATACCAGTCCCCAGTCACATAATCTAGGCACACTGACAAGCTGTGAGGAAACCTTGGACCTGACAGGAAATGAAATTGCAAGCAGCCTCATCGAAGCCAGAGCAGACGTCTAGTGGTACTGCAAAGGTAGGAGACGCTGAATTGGCTCCCTTATAAAAGGAGAGGTAAGTGCGCCCTTGTGGCCCTTAATGTACCAGTGATGATTGTAAGCAATGCAGAAGAACTACTGAATAATATATCCCCAGAACAATTAATACACACTTGAAGGCCACAAAAGATCATTTGGGTCTTTTGACTGGACAACCAATGACCATGGTATGTGGGTGTATCCTATAGGGCAGGCCAGAAATATACCCGATGAATTTAAGCTTGCAGACGAAATAGCGGCAGGGTTTGAAAGCTTCCCTATATTTTTGGACATTTTTCTTGTAACCGTAAATAAAAGTGTAAATCAAATAAATTTGATACATTATAATGTGCAGCAGCTGGGAAATGAAACTAGAGGTGCAATGGAAGCGATGCACGAACAACTGTCTCAAACCCCATTAATGACATACCAGAACCAGATAGCATTAGACTTGCTCTTGGCAGAGAAAGGAGGGGTATGTTCAATGTTCAAAAACACATGCTGCACAGACATAGCGAACAAAATAGCCCCTAATGGGAAACTCACTAAGAGTCTCTCCCCATTTATAATTAGTGGATGTTGTTGAATACCCTGCATACGTACCTTGGTGACTAAAACAATTGAAAAGGCCTTAACTGGAGAGGATCCGCCCAAATACCAAGCAGCTCAATTAGAGGAGGGCTGTCTAGATCCAGCTGATGACACTGAGGAAGGTATTGCGTGAGAGGAGTACCCAGATGACCCCATAGGCCTGGAGGCCGGGGGACTTTCCCTAACCTCGCCCGATGAGGCAACTATGTTACTGTACCAACAGGTGACCAGAGATGTGACAGGAAGTGACGAGTGGGTGTGTCCTCCATAACCCTACACGCCCAACTGCCCCATTGGAAATCCCTACTGCAAACACGGACAAGGAGGAGGAGCAGGTTGGGCTTGCTAGAAGTGGGCGGAGAAGTACTGCCCCGATCTGCCCAACTTGGAAGTCATGCTGGATGATGACAATTTTAGGGAACAATATTGCAAACAGCTATTTGGAATTTGATTTTTAGATGGTTAGCTTGAAGTTGGTCAATGTTTTCTATGTTTACACAGGGAGTGTGCAGATTTGCTGATGTGCTAGGACACTCAAGTCTCGATTGATAGCATTAGGAGGGTGCATAGGTTAGCATGCACTGTTCATTAAATTTAGAAGCCTCGAGACTTGCGATTTGCTGTAGAGTAGGAGGAATGGGCTAAATGCCTGAGTCAAGCGGGTTAGGGGGGACCTCGGCCAGTAGCCTCATTCTGACAACTATGATTTGCTTAGCTGAGCCAGATGCTTTTGCAGACCCTTGATAGAAATGGATTAGGTAAAATTTGATTTGGGTCTTTTGTCTGCTTGTGGGATTTTAGGGTAATTTCGCCCCCATAAATGGGTGCGAAGGAGGGAGATGTGATGTTGTAAAGCTAATTAATATGTTACCATGTTGTCAAGCACATTATCTCCTAAGCATAGCTGCCACAATCTGCCAATATGCAAATCACAGAATATGAATGTAATAGAGTATAAAGTACACTTCTGCAGCCTCTCCAGCCACACTGCTTCAAGGTTACTAACAGCTGATAAACGCAGCCGGCTCCCAGTTCTCAGAAAACGAGAGACGGAGAGGGAGACTTACGGGGAAATAGAAAATTAAGTGTGGGATCACGACTGATTGGAGGAGAGAAATCATCCAAGATCCAGACGGCGAAGGGGCAGCGAATCACAAGACTTTTGACTTAGAGGCAATATAAACTGGGACAAGGAAGTCGGGAGAGAGCGCTCTCCACACTCTTTGTTTTGCATGTGCCTCAATTCTGATCATTATTAAATCATTCTTTTATACATTTGGGACTCTGACTAAATTACTATTAGAAGGTTGAATATGCACCTGATTATGCCTTATTAAGGATCCTCAGGATCCTTAACATAACTGAACTGATGTTTGCCTTAAAGTCAAAAAGTCAAGTCAAAATGAACTTTATTGTCAAATATCAGGGGTAATATATGTAATATGTAAATATTGTAATGTGAATATAGGCCACTAGATGGCAGTATTTACCTTTTTTTTTGTTAAGCTCAGACTGCAGTCATGTTTAGACATGTCCTGGACATGTCTGGGGCAAGTCTCAGAAAAGTAAAAAAAAGAGGTCTAAATGTGGGTGGGGTCTGCAAAAGAGTATATAAAGAATAGAATTGAGACATTAGGGTAGTAGGAGAAATTGCAAGAAGATGACCAGACCTGCCATTCTGTTCAAGACCTGTGACGTTTCTTTTGTGGATTTCTTTGCCTGTGTTTGAGTATTTTTCTTCATCCAGGACATCACCAAGCCACCCCACCAAAAAGGGACTGTAATTATTTCTGTTTTTTCTTATTTATCAATCTTGGTCTTTAGTTGTAGGTTGTTATTAGTCTTTGTCTTTGTTAAAAATTAAATGTGTTTTAGTAGTTAAAACTGTGTTTGTCATCCCTTGCTGTTGCTGTTGTGTTATAAATGTAATAACAAATTGGGGCCATAACAAATTGGGGGCTCAAGGTCCGGGATAGACCATTGTGTGAGTAATTTATTGAAAATCTAACATTCCAAATAGTGAAATTGTTTTTGTGAATTTTCCTAGATATATATTGACAACAGCAATGGATGATTTCTTGGCATCACCAACCGTAGGGGTTTTGAAGTCTTTTAAAAAGACAGAACTGCTAGAAATTTGCAGACAGTTGGAGCTGACAGAGGTAAAACCAGCCATGCGAAAAGCAAGACTGGCTAGAGAGATAGTTGAATATTACATTGATGAAAATGTGTTTGCACCAGGAGATCTGGAACAGTTTCCAGTGGAAAATCCAAATATAGAAATGGAACTTAAATTAAAAATGCTAGAGAAGAGAAAATTGGAGGGAGGAAAAAGAAAAACAAAGAGAATTTGAGAGGGAAGAAAAAGAAAAACAAAGGCAGTTTGAGTTAGAAAAATTAGCAAGAGAAGAAAAACAAAGAGAATTTGAGAGAGAGAAAGAGGAAAGAGCAGAAAGAGAGAGACAGAGACAGGGAGATTTTGAATTAGAGAAATTCGATAGAGAAGAAAGACTCCAAATGGAGAAACTAAAAATAAAAATTCAAACTGAAAATAAATTTCGGGCTAGCCAGGAGGTAAAACTGGTGCCTCCATTTTCAGAAAAGGATGTTGACAACTATTTCCAGTGTTTTGAAAAGGTAGCAAAGAGTTGCCAGTGGCCAAAGGAACACTGGCCTCTGATGTTGCAAACTGTCCTCAAGGGTAAAGCTCAACAAGCCTATTCGGCTTTGTCTGCAGATGATTCCTCTGATTATGAGGTTGTCAAAAAGGTTATTTTAAGAGCTTATGAGTTGGTTCCAGAGGCTTACCGACAGAAATTCAGAGGTCTGAAGAAATCTGAAAATCAGACTTATGTTGAATTTGCTAATGAAAAGCAGGTTTGCTTTGAGCGCTGGTGTACTTCTATGGAGGTCAAGGATGATTTCAACTCACTAAAAGAGATGGTGTTAGTTGAAGAATTCAAGAACTGTGTTAAGGATGATGTTAAGACCTACCTTAATGAGAAGCAAGCACTGAACTTGCAATCAGCTGCCAAATTTGCAGATGAATATGTTCTCACACATAAGTCCAAATTTCAGTCTAGCAGTAACAATAAATGGTCCCAATTTCAGAAAAAGGGTTACGGTGATACCCAAGATTCCTCACCCAAAGACAAAGACAAATCTGGTGATGGTGCTCAGAAATCCAGTAACAGGTCTGATCAAAGTGTGAAAGCTGACAGTGACAAAAGTGGTCTAGTTTGCAGTTATTGCAAGAAATCTGGTCATGTTACAACTAACTGTTGGTTCCTTTAAGCTAAGAAAGAAAAAGAAAAGGATACCAAACCAAATGCCTTTGTGAAAACAAGGTTAGAAACCCCTGTAGTAGATAACCAATCTGCTAAATTGCCTGCTTCTTGTGGGGCTAAAAAGCCTAATACAGCTGACTTTGTGAGGGAGGAATTTCTTCCATTTGTGTCAGAGGGATTTGTGGCTCTGAATGAGCATCCTACTCCTGTCCCCATATATATCCTAAGGGATACCGGAGCTTCTCAGTCACTTTTGTTGATGGACTCCTTGGAGTTACGTGATGAGACCGCTTCAGGGGATTTCATACTTGTACAAGGTATTGAAGGGAGGACTGTATCTGTACCCCTGCGCTCTATATTCTTGAAGTCAGATTTAGTTACAGGACAGGTAAAGGTGGGACTTATGTCAAGTCTACCTATAAAGGGTGTTTCTCTGTTGCTAGGCAATGACCTGGCTGGGGGCAAAGTAGTTCCCCCTGTACATCTTACTTCACAGCCGAGCACTGAAAATGGGGATGAGGACCCATCTCTGTATCCTTCTTGCGCAGTGACTCGTGCTATGGCCAAGAAGGCTAAAGAAGATGATGTTGTGGTGCCGTCCAGTACATTGAATAGTCAGGACTCAGGTGGTTCGCCTCATGACTCTGATTGGCCTACAATGGTTTCTCCGTTTGAGGACTTATCAGATACTTTTATCAGTTCTCTATTCAGCCAGCCGGATGGGTCTGGTGATTCTGATGTGTCTGGAGACTTGTCTCTGTCCAGAAAGCGGTTGATTGAGGAGCAAACTAATGATCCTGAAATTGGTGTACTAAAGAGGAGAGCCCTACCTGAAAAAGAAATAGATGCAGTTCCAGTTGGGTATTATCTCAAGGATGGTGTGTTGATGCGGAAGTGGCGACCTCCTGATATCCCTGCCAATGCAGATTGGGCAGTGGTCAGGCAAATTATTGTTCCGAAGGTCTATAGGAATGAGATCTTAACAATGGCTCATAGTTTACCTTTAGGAGGTCATCTTGGTGTTAACAAGACTGTTGATAAGATCATGAAACACTTCTTTTGGCCTGGGCTTCGGAAAGACGTTTCCAACTTTTGCAAAACCTGTCACACTTGTCAGGTAGTTGGAAAACACCAGTTAGACCCACCTGTAGCTCCATTGCAGCCTATCCCAGCATTTGGGGAGCCATTCTCTAGGGTCATTGTTGATTGCGTTGGTCCATTACTCAAGACTAGATCTGGAAATCAGTACTTGTTGACAATCATGTGTGCATCTACCAGATTCCCCGAAGCCATACCTCTACGTAACATCAAGGCAACTGCAATCTCGAAGGCTTTGATAAAGTTCTTCACGTTGTTTGGTCTTCCCAGGGAAATTCAGTCAGACCAAGGTAGCAATTTCACTTCAGGATTGTTTCAGCAGGTTGTGTATGAACTAGGTGCAAAACAGATTCTTTCTAGTGCCTATCATCCAGAAAGTCAGGGTGCCTTAGAGCGGTTTCATTCCACTCTCAAGACAATGATGAGGACTTATTGTTATGACCATGAGAAAGACTGGGATGAAGGGGTTCATTTGCTGTTGTTTGCAGCTAGAGAAGCAGTGCAGGAGTCTACTGGATTCAGTCCATTTGAGCTAGTGTTTGGTCATGAAGTGAGAGGACCTTTGCTATTATTGAGTGAACAATGGCAAGAGGAAGAGCCGCAAATCAGTCTGTTAGACTATGTTAGCAAGTTCAAGGAAAGATTGCGTGCAGCTTGTGACCTTGCCAAAGAGAACTTGAAATCAAGTCAGGGAAAAATGAAAACTTGGTATGATCATAAAGCTAGAAGCCGTGAGTTTAAACCAGGAGACAAGGTCCTTGTGTTGTTTCCCTTGCAGTCCAATCCATTGCAGGCTAGATTTCATGGTCCTTATGAAATTCTGACAAAACTCAATGATCTCAATTACATTGTGAAGACTCCAGATAGGAGAAAACCAAAACAATTGTGTCATATTAACATGCTAAAGCCTTATCATGACAGAAATGCTAGGGTTGCAGCTGTCACTTCAGATTCTCCAATGGTCGAAACGTGTGAAGATGAGGGGGAGTTTCAAGATGATGAACCAAGAATTAAAGCTGAAGTTCTTTCATGTAAATTGTCAAACACTGAAGTGTTGCAAAATCTTGATGTAAAACTCCAGCACTTGGAACCCTCACAGAGAGATCAGTTTGAAAGGTTGATCAAGAAATATGAGGATTTGTTTCCTGATGTTCCAAAGAGAGTTACTATAGCCTCTCATGATGTAGATGTTGGTGATGCCAAACCAATAAAACAGCATCCATACCGGATGAATCCTGAAAAGAGAAAGATTGCTGAGAAAGAGGTTGAGTACATGTTAAAACATGATATTATCAGACCCTCCAACTCCGATTGGAGTTCACCCTGTGTGCTAGTTCCAAAACCTGATGGAAGTACTAGATTCTGTACAGATTATCGCAAAGTCAAAGCTGTAACTAGAACTGATGTGTTTCCAATACCTAGGATTGATGATTGTATTGATAGTGTAGGGCAAGCAAAGTTTCTGACCAAGATTGATTTATTGAAGGGCTATTGGTGTGTGCCTTTAACTGAGAGGGCCAAGAACATCTCTGCTTTTGCCACACCATCTGGACTATACCAGTATGAAGTCCTACCCTTTGGCATGAAAAATGCCCCAGCCACGTTCCAAAGGATGATACAGTCTACAATCGCCGGATTGCCACACACGGGTGCGTACATCGATGACCTGATCACATGGAGTGACTCCTGGGAAGAACATCTAAAAGATGTAGAGACGTTGTTCCAGCGCCTGACCCAGGCTAACCTGACTGTTAACCTAAACAAGAGTGACTTCGGTTGTGCTACTGTCACCTATCTTGGCTACGTCATAGGCCAGGGTAAGGTGGCACCCATAAATGCTAAAGTCCAAGCCATCATGGACTTTCCAGTTCCTGACAACAAAAAAGCTTTGCGCCGCTTCCTTGGAATGATCGGGTACTACCGCAAGTTCTGCAAGAACTTTGCTGAGATTGCTCTCAGTCTAACAAACCAACTGAAGAAAGGCGTAAAGTTCACTTGGGATGATGCATGCCAGAGAGCCTTCGATCGCCTGAAGTCTCTGCTGTGTCACTTCCCCGTGCTCAAATCTCCTGACTTCAACAAACCGTTCTCCATCGCGGTCGATGCTAGCGACCAAGCTTGTGGATCTGTGCTCCTACAGAGAAGTGACTCTGATGACATTGAGCATCCCGTGGCATACTTCTCCAGGAAGTTCAATCGCCACCAAAGGAACTATTCCACAATAGAGAAGGAACTGTTGGCTCTGGTCCTTTCTTTACAACACTTTGAGGTTTATGTTTGTACAGGACAAAAGCCAATGATTGTGTACACTGACCACAATCCGTTAATGTTTTTGAGTAAGATGAAAAACAAGAATCGGAGATTGTTGAATTGGAGTTTGATTTTACAGGAGTTTGACTTGGAAATTAAGCATGTGAAGGGTACAGACAATGTAATTGCTGATTGCTTATCCCATGTTTGAATATGTATATATATCACATGTTTATTTGAATATTGTATGATATGTATATATAGACAAGTGTTCACTTAACCATTTTGTATTGAAAAGAAAAATTTTGCCTTTATGAGTCAAAATTTTTCCCTTTTGGAATGGAGGTGTAATGTGAATATAGGCCACTAGATGATAAACGCAGCCGGCTCCCAGTTCTCAGAAAACGAGAGACGGAGAGGGAGACTTACGGGGAAATAGAAAATTAAGTGTGGGATCACGACTGATTGGAGGAGAGAAATCATCCAAGATCCAGACGGCGAAGGGGCAGCGAATCACAAGACTTTTGACTTAGAGGCAATATAAACTGGGACAACAAGGAAGTCGGGAGAGAGCGCTCTCCACACTCTTTGTTTTGCATGTGCCTCAATTCTGATCATTATTAAATCATTCTTTTATACATTTGGGACTCTGACTAAATTACTATTAGAAGGTTGAATATGCACCTGATTATGCCTCATTAAGGATCCTCAGGATCCTAACATAACTGAACTGATGTTTGCCTTAAAGTCAAAAAGTCAAGTCAAAATGAACTTTATTGTCAAATATCAGGGGTAATATATGTAATATGTAAATATTGTAATGTGAATATAGGCCACTAGATGGCAGTATTTACCTTTTTTTTTTGTTAAGCTCAGACTGCAGTCATGTTTAGACATGTCCTGGACATGTCTGGGGCAAGTCTCAGAAAAGTAAAAAAAAGAGGTCTAAATGTGGGTGGGGTCTGCAAAAGAGTATATAAAGAATAGAATTGAGACATTAGGGTAGTAGGAGAAATTGCAAGAAGATGACCAGACCTGCCATTCTGTTCAAGACCTGTGACGTTTCTTTTGTGGATTTCTTTGCCTGTGTTTGAGTATTTTTCTTCATCCAGGACATCACCAAGCCACCCCACCAAAAAGGGACTGTAATTATTTCTGTTTTTTCTTATTTATCAATCTTGGTCTTTAGTTGTAGGTTGTTATTAGTCTTTGTCTTTGTTAAAAATTAAATGTGTTTTAGTAGTTAAAACTGTGTTTGTCATCCCTTGCTGTTGCTGTTGTGTTATAAATGTAATAACAAATTGGGGCCATAACAATATGTAACAGGGGTTAACACAGAAATTTGAAATTGCGTTTGACCAGTCCCCAATGTGCAGAATGTGTCAGTGTCAGTGTAAGAATGTTAGTGAAAAAGGAAAGTGTTGGATACTTCCGCAAGACTCTATATTCCATTTGTAATGTTAATAAAATACTTTTTTGTGGTGCAAAATGCATGTTTCTGTCTAGTAATTCATTAAAGTACTACAATTGTATGTTAAAATATTATATACTGTTTAAAAATAGATGTAATGTATACAGTTCATATACAATTTATATTCATGTATTAATTGTTATTAATTGAAATGCGTGACTTAGCAGGGGGTTTAACAGTTTTGCGACGTACATTCTGCATGCAACATCCTGAGCCATCCGAAATGGGTATTCCTGAACTGATGGAAGTTTTGCGGTAAAATAAATTGTTTTTCAACAGACTTGCAATATCTGTGCTCTCAGTTGAGCAGGGTTAAGCATGTGCCAATGTAAGCCAAGTTGATTGTCTTTTATATTTTATTTATTTTTTCATTTCGCAAGGTGAATACTAGTAGGCCTGTTAAGTCGTGCAGGGCAAATGCTAATTAAAGCCAAGGAATCCATCCAATAAGCGTTAGGAAGGAAGAGCCGAGTGCAAGCATCGTGGTCGCAATAATGTACTTCTAGGTTACCAACTGGCGACCTTTGATAAATTACGTTGCCACAACGTGCAGAAGACGAACAACGTTACGAAGTTACGTCGCCACGACGTATCCAGGAATTTCACTTTTCCGGTTGTCACACGTAAGTAGTTACGTTGCCTCGACGAATCTAAGGTCGTCCGGTTACGTTGTCACGACGTCTTGGCGACGTAAGTGTGTTAGCTGGGGTGTTTGTCTACTTCTAAATCACACCTCCCGCTCAATCTGTTGTAAACAAAAGACATAAAAGATGTAACTCACGCCTGCGCAGATAGGATACAGTGATCAGAAAACGGGTTACTGCTATTTATCATGTATACAGGGGTATGAATAACCGGGTTTCTCCGTGTTCCATGTAAACATTATATCCTGGTTATGCTCATATAAGCCTCAAAACCGGGATACTAAAGACCTTGTAAACGCAGTTATTGATTCTAGCGAAGTAAGTCAGCATCAGAGCTATTTGGAAACGCAACCCAGTTTGCTGCAAACCTGAGCTTGCTTGTCATTAAAGATGATGTTATTTCCCTTGATGGTTATAATGTATTTAGGTCTGACAGGCTCAAGGGGCGGCGGTGTTGCCATTTATGCGAAGGAATGTTTTACTGTTTCTGTTTTAAACTATGAATCATTGTACAGGGGCTTTGACTTTTTAGCTTTGAGTGTCTGATTAGGAAATGGTGTAAACTGCAGCCGACTGACAGTTGTTGGGGTTTATCGTCCACCATCAGCTTAATCCGACACAGTCGATAATTTAGCGAACTTGTTGTCTGCACATGAAAATTCTGAAATCATTTTACTTGGTGATTTGATTATCAACTGTCTCTCAGATGATTCAAATAGCCTGAAAGATGTGTGCATCAATTTGTATATGTCTCAGCGGATCTCGCGTCCTACACGGCCTGACCCTAAGGATCCTATTAGAGCGGCTCTCTTCGATCTGATTTTAACGAACAGCCTTTGTAATTTTAAAGTTAATGACGTTTTACCTTTGGATTTTAGTGATCACTGTCCTGTAGCTTGAGTCAAGAATAATAGTAACCCAAAATCAGTATCCAAGGTCATAGGCAAAAGAAATTTTAAATACTTCACGGAAGCCTTCCTGCATGACTTGTATCAGAGTGACATGCATTACTCTGCTGTTATTCTTGACCTTCATTTAGCATTAAGCCATTTTATTACATCTTTTAATACGATAGTGGATAAGCACGCCCCCGTTAAGAAGTTGAGAGTTAAGAACAGGGTGAATACCTGGTTTTCCCGATATCTCGGAGCTGTTAAAAGCTCTGGATTTCGCGTGGAAAAAAGCATGTGTTTCTGGATTGCGCTCTGACAACATTTTCGACTGCGGTCACGCCATCTGTGCTTCGGAAAAGCACGGTCTCGCTATCTGTGCTTTGAAATTTGGTGCGCGTCTATATAAAAACATACGGTAATACTTCAGGAAGAGTGGGGAATGGGACTGATCAGCACTGCTCGATATCAGGAATCATATTTGACTTTTTATACTTTATCTGATTGCGTAACTGTATGTAACTGTACGTTTTAGTCAAAGTATTGATTTCCAAATATGAATAGAGCACCTTGTTCTGTTGTCCTAATGCAGTCTGTATCTATGCGATTTTACTGTATTGGAAGGCTGTTTATCTTAAAAATGTAACGCAAAATGCGTGCATCTCAGAAAATTATTAAAAATACTTAAATTGTTTTCAGAAAAGAGCTATGAGGTGTTGTTCTACTAGATCCCAAGTATGTCCCTGATGATTTTCAGACTATTCTACTGTAGCATTTGGGAAAACAGCCCACTACAATAGTACTCCCCATAGATAATCAATGGGGCAAATAAAAAAATATAAAAAATACTTAATCAAATTGTTTTCAGAAAAGAGCAATGAAGAGTTGTTCTACCAGGTCCCAAGTATGTCCCTGGTGATTTCCAGACTATTCTACTGTAGCAGTTGGGAAAACAGCCCACTACAATAATACTCCCCATAGATAATCAATGGGGCAAATAAAAAATATATAAAAAATACTTAATCAAATTGTTTTCAGAAAAGAGCAATGAGGTGTTGTTCTAACAGGTCCGAAGTATGTTCCTTGATGATTTCTAGAGTACTCTACAGTAGCATTTGGGAAAACAGTCCACTACATTAATACTCCCCATAGATAATCAATGGGGTGAATTAAAAATATATAAAAAATACTTAATCAAATTGTTTTCAGAAAAGAGCAATGGTGTGTTGTTCTAATAAATCCCACGTATGTCCCTGATGATTTCTAGAGTATTCTACTGTAGCATTTTGGAAAACAGCCCACTACAATCGTACTCCACATAGGTAATCAATGGGGCAAATAAAAAAAATAGTAAAAATACTTAATCAAATTGTTTTCAGAAAAGAGCAATGAAGAGTTGTTCTACCAGGTCCGAAGTATGTCCCTGGTGATTGCCAGACTATTCTACTGTAGCATTTGGGAAAACAGCCCACTACAATAATACTCCCCATAGATAATCAATGGGGCAAATAAAAAATATATTAAAAATACTTAATCAAATTGTTTTCAGAAAAGAGCAATAAGGTGTTGTTCTACTAGATCCCAAGTATGTCCCTGATGATTTCCAGACTATTCTACTGTAGCATTTGGGAAAACAGCCCACTACAATAATACTCCCCATAGATAATCAATGGGGCAAATAAAAAAAAATATTAAAAATACTTAATCAAATTGTTTTCAGAAAAGAGCAATGAGGTGTTGTTCTAACAGGTCCGAAGTATGTTCCTTGATGATTTCTAGAGTACTCTACTGTAGCATTTGGGAAAACAGTCCACTACATTAATACTCCCCATAGATAATCAATGGGGTGAATTAAAAATATATAAAAAATACTTAATCAAATTGTTTTCAGAAAAGAGCAATGAAGAGTTGTTCTACCAGGTCCGAAGTATGTCCCTGGTGATTGCCAGACTATTCTACTGTAGCATTTGGGAAAACAGCCCACTACAATAATACTCCCCATAGATAATCAATGGGGCAAATAAAAAAAATATTAAAAACACTTAATCAAATTGTTTTCAGAGAAGGGCTAAAAAATGTTGTTCTAATAGATCCCAAGTATATCCCTGATGATTTTCGGACTATTGTACTGTAGCATTTGGGAAAACAGCCCACTACAATAGTACTCCCCATAGATAATCAATGGGGCAAATAAAAAAATATATTAAAAATACTTAATCAAATTGTTTTCAGAAAAGGGCTATGAGGTGTGGTCTACCAGGTCCCAAGTATGTCCCTGATGATTTTCAGACTATTCTACTGTAGCATTTGGGAAAACAGCCCACTACAATAATACTCCCCATAGATAATCAATGGGGCAAATAAAAAAAATATTAAAAATACTTAATCAAATTGTTTTCAGAAAAGAGCTATAAGGTGTTGTTCTACTAGATCCCAAGTATGTCCCTGATGATTTTTAGACTATTTTACTGCAACATCTGGGAAAGAGCCCACTATATTACTATGCCCCAAAGAGAATCAGTGGGCCTAGTAAAAAAAATGATGAAAAATACTCAAATAAAAAGTTGAAAACTCAATATAATGGATATAGACTTGTTCACTTTTTGTTTGTATATCATTAAGGAGGGCTTTGGGTAAATAATTCACCAGTTATCAGAGAAAAAGAAATGTATTGCTTTTGTTTGGAGTACAATTTGTGTATGATTGTGCTTGGGGTTAAAGGTCCCCTCGCTTTTGGGGAAAAAGGCCTCTGGGGGCTGAGGGCCAGATAATAGTCAGGGTTCCTTAAATACAGAAAAAGTAATTTTGTTATTTAGCATCAACCAATGAACAATGGGCCTTTTTCCTTGTCACTGTACTTTTGTTAAGAGATTAGTCAATGAAGAATGGGTTAAACTACGTAAGCATAGGCCTTTAGCCTATTCCTTTTTTGTTTCCCACACAAGCAGAATTAAACATAAAATGGATCAACTTTGCTGAGCCACTGTGAGAACTGGTTGAAATCTATACCAACCCTGCCAACCCTGTAGTCAAAATGTTAAACCATGCCTTAATGTGTTATTTAAACCTCTACGTTTTATTGCTTAATATTTAATTTGCCATAGGCTGTTTGGAGAAATCCTGCCTGGAGAGAAGCTAGCGCTAAGGACGTGGAGCAGCTCCTGAAACGTGGGCTCTACCTGGCTGGCGGTCTAGTTGGGGGGAGGAAGAAGAGACGAGACCCTAACTGCACAGTCCCTTTGGAAGAGTAGGACACAAGTGCTCTCTGAGCTTTTTTATTGTACTAAAGTTCTTTTTGGACAGTTATGGCTTGTTCCTGTTGTGATTTTGATAATTGCATGCTGTTTACTGGCCAGCCCGTTGAAGATTTTTGGCTTATATGTGTCTATCTAATGGTTCACTTATGGCATGAATATGGGCCAATAAAGGCTCTTCCAACGCATAGAGTTAACTAATTTCCATGTTCATAATGACATCTATACAGTAGAGAGAATCTCCACCTATACAACTTCGGAATAAAAATGGCCAGGCAGTCCTTTTTCTCTGAGATTATCAGCAAACAGCAACAATGCACACTCTGTCTAGTGTTGTAGACAGGCTGACTAACCACTCAATATCAATCCCTCCTGAACTACTATCTACTAAGCATGCAATGATTTTGCTTCCTATTTCACCCAAAAAATCCAACAGATAAGACAGACAGTTGGCCTGTCTGCTTCAGGCAATATGACTGTAGCACCCTTGCCTCCAAACAAAATTATTTTGCCTAACTTGCCACACATTCACTCTCTAGATTCTGCAGCTCAACCAGACATAGTCCAGCACATTAGGCCCACTACCTGCAGCCTTTACGCTCTGCCCACTTTAAGAAAAAAAGTTTTTAACTGTCTCGCACCAGATGTACTAGATAGTCAACAGGTTCTCACTAGATAAGCGCCTTCCCAAAGGCTTTAAAGACAGCAGTAATTTAACCTCTTTTTTGAAAAGAGCATTCTGGATGCATCACTTATTAACAGCTACAGTTGTGTTCAAAATGATAGCAGTCCAATGTGACTAACCAGATTAATCCAGGTTAATATATTTTTTATCGCTACATGTCAAACAATTTACCAGTAGGTGCAGTAGATTCTCAGAAAACCAACTAGACCCAGCATTCATGATATGCTTGCTCTCAAGGCTGTGCAATTGGGCAATTAGTTGAAAGGGGTATTTTCAAAAAAATAGCAGTGTCTGCTGTTCAATCAGTGAGGTCATCAATTTTGTGAAAAAACAGGTGTGAATCAGGTGGCCCCCATTTAAGGAGGAAGGCAGCACTTGTTGAACATGAATTTGTCTTTGAAAGCCTGAGGAAAATGGGTCGTTCAAGACATTGTTCAGAAGAACAGCATATTTTGATTAAAAATTTGATTGGAGAGGGGAAAACTTATAAAAAGGTGCAAAAAATTATAGGCTCTTCAGCTAAAATGACCTCCAATGCCTTTAAATGGAGAGCAAAACCAGAGACACGTGGCAGAAAACGGAAGACAACCATCAAAATGGATCGAAGAATAACCAGAATGGCAAAGGCTCAGACAATGATCATCTCCAGGATGATCAAAGACAGTCTGGAGTTACTGTAAGTACTGTGACAGTTAGAAGACGTCTATGTGAAGCTAATCTATTTACAAGAATCCCCCTCAAAGTCCCTCTGTTTAAAAAAAGGCATGTGCAGAAGAGGTTACAATTTGCCAAAGAACGGATCAACTGGCCTAAATAGAAATTGAGGAACATTTTGTGGACTGATGACATTAAAATTGTTCATTTGGGTCCAAGGGCTGCAGACAGTTTGTGAGACAACCCCCAAACTCTGAATTCAAGCCACAGGACACAGTGAAGACAGTGAAGCATGGTGGTGCAAGCATCATGATATGGACATGTTTCTCATACTATGGTGTTGGGCCTATTTATCGCATACCAGGGATCATGGATCAGTTTGCATATGTCAAAATACATGAAGAGGTCATGTTACCTTATGCTGAAGAGGACATGTCCTTGAAATGGGTGTTACAAGACAATGACCCCAAACACACTAGTAAACGAGCAAAATCTTGGTTCCAAACCAACAAAATGAATGTTATGGAGTGGCCAGCCCAATCTCCGGACCTTAATCCAATCAAGAACTTGTGGGGTGACATGAAAAATGCTGTATCTGAAGCAAAACTAAGAAATGTAAATGAATTTTGGAATGTTGTTAAAGAATCTTGAAGTGGAATAACAGCTGAAAGGTGCCACAGGTTGGTTGACTCCATGCCGCACAGATGTGAAGCAGTTATAAAAAAAACTGTGGTCATAGAACTAAATATTAGTTTAGTGATTCACAGGATTGCTAAATCCTAGAAACAAAAAAGTTTGTACAAAATAGTTTTGAGTTTGTAAAGTCAATGGCAGACACTGCTTTCTTTTTTTTTTTTTGAACATACCCCTTTCAACTAATTGCCCAATTGCACAGCCTTGAGAGCATGCATATCATGAATTCTGGGTCTTGTTGGTTTTCTGAGAATCTACTGCACCTACTAGTAAATTGCTTGACATGTAGCAATAAAAAAATGGCCTGCTGGCCTGAAGGCCTTGTGTCCCCCGTCGCACAAGTGACCAGAAGCGTTGCAAAAACTGTTTTGATGGCGGAAAATAATGTGGTGCACTGTACCACTAATAATATGAAGTACAATGACACTGTAGCTCATTGGTTGAACAGAGAGATGGATGAGGGATGGATCATTGTGATATGAGCTAAATATAACTATGGGTCATGAGAGAGATTACAATTTTCATGACTTGTGGATGATGGACACATCTCCAAGGCATAGTTTTGTGCCCATGGCTGAGATCTACCTAACAAACCAATAAGAATGTCATATGAATTTGGTGAGCCTCCATCAAAGCTGTGAGAAGTTATTGCGAGTTCAGTGTTCCTCGCATCTTTTTGCTCAGTGACCTTGAAAACTTGGTCAAGGTCACTCATCATTGAACTTGAGCAAGGCCTTCACGAGAGGCATATGTGGTGTGAATTTGGTGATCCTCCATCAAAGCCGTGAGAAGTTATTGTGAGTACACTGTTCCCGCACGGACGTACGAACAGCATTTCTATGTCCCCCGTCCCGCCGGGGCGATGGGGGACAACAAAAATATATTAACCTGGATTAATCTGGTTCGTCACATTGGACTGCTATTATTTTGAACACTACTGTAGCTGTTAATAAGTGATGCATCCAGATTGCTCTTTTCAAAAAAGAGGTTAAATTACTGCTGTCTTTAAAGCCTTTGGGAAGGCGCTTATCTAGTGAGAACTGTTGACTATCTAGTACATCTGGTGCGAGACAGTTAAAAACATTTTTTCTTAAAGTGGGCAGAGCGTCAAGGCTGCAGGTAGTGGGCCTAATGTGCTGGACTATGTCTGGTAGAGCTGCAGAATCTAGAGAGTGAATGAGTGGCAAGTTAGCCAAAATAATTTTGTTTGGAGGCAAGGGTGCTACAGTCATATTGCTGTCTGTCTTATCTGTTGGATTTTTTGGGTGAAATAGGAAGCAAAATCATTGCATGCCTAGTAGATAGTAGTTCAGGAGGGATTGATACTGAGGGGTTAGTCGGCCTGTAAACAACACTAGACAGAGTGTGCATTGTTGCTGTTTGCTGATAATCTCAGAGAAAAAGGACTGCTTGGCCCTTTTTATTCCGAAGTTGTATAGGTGGAGATTCTCTCTACTCTATAGATGTCATTATGAACATGGAAATTAGTTAACTCTATGTGTTAGAAGAGCCTTTATTGGCCCATATTCATGCCATAAGTGAACCATTAGATAGACACATATAAGCCAAAAATCTTCAACGGGCTGGCCAGTAAACAGCATGCAATTATCAAAATCACAACAGGAACAAGCCATAACTGTCCAAAAAGAACTTTAGGACAATACAAAAGCTCAGAGAGCACTTGTGTCCTACTCTTCCAAAGGGACTGTGCAGTTGAGGTCTCGTCTCTTCTTCCTCCCCCCAACTAGACCGCCAGCCAGGTAGGGCCCACGTTTCAGGAGCTGCTCCACGTCCTTAGCGCTAGCTTCTCTCCAGGCAGGATTTCTCCAAACAGCCTATGGCAAATTAAATATTAAGCAATAAAACGTGCAGGTTTAAATAACACATTAAGGCATGCTTTAACATTTTGTCTACAGGGTTGGCAGGGTTGGTATAGATTTCAACCAGTTCTCACATGATATAAGTTGATCCATGAATTCATGATATAAGTTGATCCATTTTATGTTTAATTCTGCTTGTGTGGGAAACAAAAAACCCATTCTTCATTGACTAATCTCTTAACAAAAGTACAGTGACAAGGAAAAAGGCCCATTGTTCATTGGTTAGCATATGATGCTTAATAACAAAATTACTCTTTCCGTATTTAAGGAACCCTGACTATTATCTGGCCCTCAGCCCCCAGAGGCCTTTTTCCCCAAAAGCGAGGGGACCTTTAACCCCAAGTACAATCATACACAAATTGTACTCCAAACAAAAGCAATACATTTCTTTTTCTCTGATAACTGGTGAATTATTTACCCAAAGCCCTCCTTAATGATATAGAAACCAAAAGTGAACAAGTCTATATCCATTATATTGAGTTTTCAACTTTTTATTTGAGTATTTTTCATCATTTTTTTTACTAGGCCCACTGATTCTCTTTGGGGCATAGTAATATAGTGGGCTGTTTTCCAGATGTTGCAGGTAAATAGTCTAAAAATCATCAGGGACATACTTGGGATCTAGTAGAACAACACCTTATAGCTCTTTTCTGAAAACAATTTGATAAAGTATTTTTAATATTTTTTTTATACGCCCCATTGATTATCTATGGGGAGTATTATTGTAGTGGGCTGTTTTCCCAAATGCTACAGTAGAATAGTCTGAAAATCATCAGGGACATACTTGGGATCTAGTAGAACAAAGCCTCATAGCTCTTTTCTGAAAACAATTTGATTGAGTATTTTTAATATATTTTTTTATTTGCCCCATTGATTATCTATGGGGAGTATTATTGTAGTGGGCTGTTTTCCCAAATGCTACAGTAGAATAGTCTGAAAATCATCAGGGATATACTTGGGATCTAGTAGAACAACACTTCTTAACCCTTTTCTGAAAACAATTTGATTAAGTATTTTAAATATTTTTTTATTTGCCCCATTGATTATCTATGGCTATCTCAAACTCAAATGAGCTGGGGGCCACTGCTGGCATTGTCATCTCAGTGGGGGGCCACTTCAGTGTTTGAGATGAGTATCAAAAAAATAAAAAACTCACAAATATTTCTGAAAACTGAGTTTCTTTTCAAATACTGTATTGCAAAACTATTAAATTCACAGTAAGTGCAAATGTTTTTGGCCTCATTCTTAAATAACTTATGAAAGCCTTTCATGAACTGACAGCATTCTGTTCATATTGTCTTCATATTAAATAACACAAAAAAAGCTCTAACTTTGTATGCACATTTTAAGAGTTAGTGCAATTTTTTAGCTTGAATAACCTATTTTAACATTTCACTCAACAGAAACTTTGCTTCTGAGTCCACTTGTGCTTTATTTCTTGCCAGATACCTGGCAGCGCTTCTGTGCACATAGCTGAGCTGTATTTACTCCGATGCATGTTGCAGTTGAAACTCTAAGTACAGCTTCAAGATAAGCATCTGTAAGCCTTGTCCTGTACTTGCTTTTATTAAAGTTCATTGTAGAGAACAGTTTCTCGCACATATATGTGCTCCCAAAAAGGCTGATAACCCGACTGAAAACTCTGGACAGCTCTGGGAATGAAGGAGGCAGCTGTCTGAGGAACTCTCCAGTCTTGTCTGCTTTTCCCTGTGCCTCTCTGAATTTAGTTTTCAGTTCACTGTTGCACTGTAAGTCAATGAGTTCAGTTTGCAACATGCTGAGGACACTCTCCACATCAGCTGAAAAGGGGTCTGCAAACAGCTGGAAAGTGTCACGGTGAGCCTTGAAATCAGCAAATCGCTCATCAAACTCTTGCTGCAGGTTTTCAATAGCAGAGACATACTCATCAGGACTGAATGGTGTTCCCTCTTCTGCCAAAGATCTGCATGCAGCAAAATGGCAGAGGTTTTTTGCAGACAGTTGAGTTTTCCACAGTCTCAGTTTGGTGGAGAAGGCCTTCACACTTTCATAGGCTGTTGTGATGAGCTGACCAGGACCCTGCAGCTTTAAGTTCAGGATGTTTAGTTGTTGTGTTATATCCACAAGGAATGCCAAATCCATTATCCATTTTGGATCATCTAGTTCAGGAACATCCAGTCTGCCATCTTCCATGAATGTCTTTATTTCAGCTCTTAACTCAAAAAATCTCTTAAGCACATTGCCCCTGCTCAGCCAGCGCACTTCAGTAAAATACAGTACATCACCATACAATGGATTTCTTCCAAAAAAGCCCGGAACTGGCGGTGCTGTAATCCTCTGGACCTGATGTAATTCACACATTTCAGGATGACAGACATGACATGTTCATATTTCAAGCGTTTGCTGCACAGTGCGTGTTGGTGTATAGTGCAGTGCCGAGCGATCGCCGGGTCTGAGTTTTCCTCCGCTAACTTTCTCTGAACCAGCGCAACCAGTCCGTTTTTTTTTTCCGGTCATGGACGGCGCACCGTCAGTTGTAATGCCCACCAGTCTGTTCCACGGCAGACCAAGCCGCTCCATCGCATCACACAGTTTCTGAAATATATCTTGCGCTTTAGTGTGGCCATGCATCGGACACACACTCAGCTACTCTTCTGTCACCTCAAACTTGTCATCCACATCCCTGATGAAAATTGCAAGCTGAGCATTGTCAGTTGCATCAGTGCTTTCATCAAGCGCCACAGAGAATGCAGTGAAACGTTTTGCTTTCTCCCGTAACTGTTCATAGATATTATTAGAAAGTCCATCAATCCGCTCTGCCACAGTGTTTGCCGACAGCGAAATGTTGTTAAACAGGCTTTTCTTTTCGGGACACAGAATATCAGCAACTCGTAGCATGGAGTCCTTCACAAACTGCCCCTCGGTAAATGGCCTCCCCGCCTTGGCGATTAATTCACTTACCACATAACTTTCCTGGACTGCAGCATCGCTGTCCTTTGCAGCTTTGGTGAAAAGTTCTTGCTGGGATAACAGTCCTCTTTGTAGCTGCTCAGCTCGCCTGTTCCTGTCATCTCCGCTGTATTTCTCATACTGCTCTCCGTGTTTTGTCGTGTAATGTCGCTTGAGATTATATTCCTTAAGAACGGCAAGTTTCTCTTTACATATTAGGCAGATGGCGTTTCCACGAAATTCAACAAAAAAATACTGTAATATCCATCTTTCTTGGAATTGTCTGTGTTCGTCATCCACCTTTCTCTTAGGTTTGGAGAGTGACATCTTAGCTTCTTCTTCTCCTCCATTTACCTTGTCTTCTTCTGCGCTTCTTTTTCATGTCGTCAGCACTTCCCATGAAATAATTTTGGATTTACTTATTTATTTATCATTAGATTTTTTTAGTGTAATTTTTCTTGTAATTGTTGAAAACAAATAAATAAAAATAAACTTGAAGGGCCAAATTGCATGAACTTTTTATATCGAGGTGCGGGCCGGATGTAGGGGGGGTGCGGGCTGGGAGTGGCCCCCGGGCCGAGAGTTTGAGACCCCTGATCTATGGGGCATATTATTGTAGTGGGCTGTTTTCCCAAATGCTACAGTAGAATACTCTAGAAATCATCAGGGACATACGTGGGATTTAGTAGAACACCACATCATTGCTCTTTTCTGAAAACAATTTGATTAAGTATATTTAATATATTTTTTATTCACCCCATTGATTATCTACGGGGAGTATTATTGGAGTGGGCTGTTTTCCCAATTGCTGCAGGAGAATAGTCTGAAAATCATCAGGGACATACTTGGGATCTAGTAGAACAACACTTCTTAGCTCTTTTCTGAAAATAATTTGCTTAAGTATTTTTAATATATTTTTTATTCACCCCATTGATTATCTATGGGGAGTATTAATGGCAGAGGTTTTTTGCAGACAGTGAGACTGTTTTAAAAAATGCTACAGTAGAATAGTCTGAAAATCATCAGGGACATACTTGGGATCTAGTAGAACAACACTTCATAGCTCTTTTCTGAAAACAATTTAAGTATTTTTAATAATTTTCTGAGATGCACGCATTTTGCGTTACATTTTTGGGATAAACAGCCTTCCAATACAGTAAAATCGCATAGATACAGACTGCATTAGGACAACAGAACAAGGTGCTCTATTCATATTTGGACATCAATACTTTGACTAAAACGTACAGTTACATACAGTTACGCAATCAGATAAAGTATAAAAAGTCAAATATGATTCCTGATATCGAGCAGTGCTGATCACTTCCATTCCCCACTCTTCCTGAAGTTATACCGTATGTTTTGATATAGACGCGCACCAAATTTCAAAGCACAGATAGCGTGACCGTGCTTTTCCGAAGCACAGATGGCGTGACCGCAGTGTTAAATTCGCCACCGTCGCTAATGCCTTGTGAGGACGAGCTCGCTGAACTGCGGATGCTACTCGGACGACTGTTCCTCCTGCTGCATTGGTTTCTCCACTCAACGCTTCCGACTGGCTTCTCCTGTTTCATGGATTCGTGTGGTAGAGTCACTGCATCGAAACGAAAGGATTTATGTGCACTAACGTTAGATCCTCAATGCAAGGCCAAGTCCTTGGTTATTATCTGAACATTTCCAAGGTTAACATTGGTTTAGCGCCAACGCTCTCATTTCACTGATACTGATTGTTTCTTAAAGTAATTTTACTTATATTCATTTCATTGGTGAAATTTGAGCTAAACCAATGAGGTTCTGATGTTTCCGGTAATTTGCCTGAAAAGTTCAACGTCACTGTGGGTGAAGCCTGTTTGTCTTTTCCAATTTCCCTGTTGGGTGAATTTTAAGGGAACCCAAGTGACATTTGTGAGGCTAAAACATTTAAATGGTAGGCTAAATAGGTGAGTTTCCTAATTAAAATTTAAAAGGGTACAAACTAAAGTTAAATTTTATTTATTTATTTAATTTTTATCATTTTTCTTACATACTGTTTCTTATCAGTTTCTTACATACTGGTACATTTCCTTGTGTTTATTGGTAACTGAGAAGTAACAAATGAGGATTTGAGTAGAAAAGAGTGTGAAAATTTATAATTCATTTTAGTGTGTAAAAATATACATGTTTGTATTTATTGACACACAACAGTAAAATCACTTTGAAAAATATTATGATCTGGAATACAAATCATAGTTTCACAGAACAGTAAAAGAAAAAATTTTTGAATACAAGAATGCTGAAGAGACCAGAACTTCAAAAATTATTTTTGTTTTTGGTTGTCCTGCTTGGTTGTCCTGCTGCTATAGAAAGGATGTAAAGGTTCCCAGTCATTGAGAAATTTTTTAAGAAAATTATTTATTTATTTAATGTAAATTTTTCTTTTGGCAAGTATAAATCTGATTTTACTTTCACGAATGAGTAATTAAAAACAAAAGTTAGTGTTGAGCCCTTGATTACTAAAATCAGGTGTAGCACTACAAAGCTGGGGGTATTGCACAAAGCTGGCTAACTGAGTAAGCCTGGCTTTTGCACAAAGTAAAACCTGGAAACTATTCAAATCTGGAACATGGACTGAAATAAATATAGCTTTCTGGGTTTTACTTTGTGCAAAAGCCAGGCTTACTCAGTTAGCCAACTTTGTGCAATACCCCCATGGTTTCCACCGGATGTGAAACAAATTTTTCTCATGACCGATGACATTCAAAGTCAACTCAAAGAGGGAAATACATGCGTATTCTTTGCATTGACTTTGAATGTAATCTGTAGTGCGAAAAATTTGCTTTGCGTCCGATGGAAAAAGAACTTAAAAGTGCTGCATCTGAATTTAGTAATCAAGGTTTTTATTGAACCCCATGATTAGTTAATTAGATGATTCAGGTTATGTAGCGCTGGGCTAAAATGAAAACCTACACACACATCGGCCCTTTGTGGATCAGATTGAATACTCCTCACCTAGACAGTGCTCCTTTTCTAGACAAAATGTTAAGTAACATTGTAACCAAAACCTTGATTGGAAATCTTCTGAAGATCCATGTTTTTGGAGCATTTCAGCCTTTATCTTAACAGACTGCGCAGCATTGAATGTTGTCTGCTTGTGAGTAAAAAAAAAAAAAAAAAAAGACCCTAAAAATCTTGTCCCCCCCAAAGTTTGAGGCACAGTAACGCCCTTGATTAAATGAATTCTTGGGCCGATGCGGCATAAGGCGACACAGAGATTTTCCTACACGCTGCTGAGTCGACATCTATACTTATTTTTCAAGTACTTCAGGGACGAAAAAGTCTTTTCTCATAGATGTGTCAACACAAAGGGTGTGAGAATGTCCATGGCAGCCGTAGACAATGCAGGGTATTCATGCGCAACAGACAGCCAGAATTCGTCCAGTGTTTTTGATGCAAACGACTACTGTAATGTCTGGTCACTGGACAACTCAAGGAGCGTATCTTCGAGCTCAGACGGTTGCTCAATTGAGGCGCTGCTGGTGAAAGGCTGGCGTATCCAGTCATATCTGTCCAAATTTTCCATCAGGGGCAAAGCTAGAACCGGGAATTGGGGTGGCACAGACACGTCCCTTTATGACCATTAGGATAGTCCTGGCTAGTTCTCAATTATTTTTCTTTATTGACGCGTTTTCCAATTATCGTAATAGGCCACTGAAGACACGGTTTCTCATGCGATCTAACAGCGATGAAGTCATGGGGTAAATTCTGTAAAACTGAGAATACCGAGAGTAATTCTGAATAACGTTGATTTAGTTCTGTGCCTGGCTTAGCCATGTATGGTTTTTGTGTATAGTGACCACTGCCTGCCTTATGACTATTCTTAGGATTGTGTTTTGTGTTTTGGTAATCTACATTTCTTGTTTATTTTTCATGTTTAGATCATTTGGTTTCCATGCCATGTTTTCATTTCCATGCTTTGCACTTTGTCTCCCCTGTCTTGTCATGTGTGTATCTTTGCTCACGGTCCCTTGTCTTGTGTGCCACTCATTCGGGTGATTTATTGGTTTCTGGGTTTCAATCTTCTTTCATTATCTCGTGTTCTTCCTTCCTCTCTCTTTAACTGTCTTACTAACACATACTAACAGTTTATTGTTTTTGCTAAATACTAACCCACACTAACCTTGTATATTTGGACTAACTTACTAACAAGCACTTGGGATTGTATAGCTGCACTTACTAATTGACTAGTGATCTCTCAGCTGTCGCCCAATGCTAGTCTCCGCCTCCTTGCCTATCCCTAATTATCTCTGCTGCAAGTTTCTGTGGTTTTCCACTTATACTTTGTGCATTCCTTTTCTTTTATCTTGGCACTTTAGTACTCCTTAACCGGAGCTGTTGTTTTGTACTTAGGTTTGTCTTGTGATCCCTGTCTGCGTTTTGGCTACAGCCAAATTCATGTAATTAGTTTATTCCTCATGTGTCTCTCCCTGATCATTGCCACCATTGATTGCACCTGTTCTCCCTGGTCATGTGTTCACCCCGGATGTGTATATAAGATGTCTGTTTGGTTCACACTCTTGTCAGATCGTTCTCCCTAGTATTCTTGTGCTACGTTTCTCGCCTCGATTTCTCAGTATTTATCTTTCTGACTGGATTGCCTGACTTTTGATTTTTGCCTCTGTGTTTTTGGATTACTGTTGCATCTGTGTGTTTTGACCATTTTTCTGCCCGACTACGAGATCTCTGTTTGCTGCCCTGGTAACGATTCGGATTACGTCCTGTGGATTCTGGCTTGTCTCTCTGATAGTACTATTCCTGTGTTCCAGACCCATTTCTGTCCGACTACGATTGCTGCCCTGGTTTTTTGATACTATTTTTGCCAAACTGGATTTCGACTTTTGGATTGTGGACTTTGTACTGTTTTTCGCCCTGCGGGGGTCACCCCCCTTTACCAATAAAACTAGCTCTACTGTATTTCCTGGTTCTCGCATCTGGTTCCTGATCGCACCATTACAACATTACGATCTGACCAGCATGGAGCCAGGGGGTTCCAAATCACTTCAGGCAGCAGTAGAGGAGCAGGGCGCCCAGTTGGAGATGCAGCAACGGCAGTTAAGGGCCCTGATGCAACATATGCAGGCAATGTGCAACCAGATGGCGGATATTGCTCACTCGCTGCGGAGTGCACCTAACATCCAGGCACACCAGCCTCCGGTTGTCACCATGCCTGCGTCCAGTCCAGCCCCTGCACCACCCGTTCCATTCCAGGAACCACGCCTACCCCCTCCTGAAAGGTACGATGGTGATCCAGGGTCCTGCCGGTCCTTCCTCACTCAATGTAAACTCATTTTCAGTCTTCAACTCGCTACCTTTCCCTCTGAGCAAGCTCGAGTAGCGTATGTCATTAAGCAGCAAACAGGCAGAGCGAAGCAGTGGGCCACAGCTACCTGGGAGGCAGGATTACCCTGTGTGCGGTCATTTGACAGCTTTGGAGACAAGATGAAGAGGGTATTCAACCGCTCCAGACACGGGCATGAGGCTGGGAGAGAGATTCTACGAATTCGCCAAGGAAGTCGCTCAGTATCCGACTATGCCATCGACTTTCAAACTCTGGCTACCAACAGCGGATGGCAAGAGAGGGCTCTCCACGACGCGTTCATCGCTGGCCTATCTGAACAGATAAAAGATGAGCTGCTTCCTTGTGACCTACCTAAGAGCTTGGAACGTGTCATAACTATGGCCATTCGAATCGACTGCCGGCTGGAGGAACGAAGGCGATCTACATTCCGGTCCAGACCACCCGTGAACCCTCTGCTGCCGCCGTCTAACCCTGTCAGGCTACCTCCCGAGACTGAACCCATGCAGTTGGGGCGGATGAAACTTTCTGGAGAAGAAAGGGAACGGAGACGTAAGGAGCGGGCCTGCTTCTACTGTGGCCAGGGGGGGCACTACATCTCGCGGTGTCCAGAGAAGAGGCGATGCCCACTATCAAGGAGAGGAGCGGTAGTGGGCGTAATGCCTGTGGATCACTCCTCAAAGAACAGAATCTGTTTTTCGGTCTCCCTGGAGTGGGCTGGGGGAGGCAAGAAAACCACCGCTCTGATCGACTCCGGTGCTGAGGAGAGCTTCATCGATCAAGAGCTTGCCCAGAGGTGGAGCATCCCTGTGGAAACTATTTTCCCCGATCGTGTGGTCAATTCTCTCAGTGGCCTTAAGATCGGTAATATCTCTCAAGTTACCAGCCCTATCAAGCTCAGTATATCTGGAAATCATCACGAACATATCAAGCTTTTTCTTATTCAGTCCCCCTATGCTCCAGTCGTTCTCGGCCATCCGTGGATGGCAAAGCATGTGCCCGTTATTGACTGGGGTAAGCACGAGATCAAGGAGTGGTGCCCCAGCTGTGCCCAGACCTATCTCAGTGACGCCCAGGAATGTCACTCCTGCTCCCACAGACGAAATTCCAAATCTGGAGAAGGTTCCCGCCGAATACCATGACCTCAAGGAAGTATTTTCCAAGTCTCGGGCTACCAGTCTTCCTCCTCACCGACCTTATGATTGTGCTATCGAGCTCAGACCAGGAACCATGCCCCCTAGAGGGCGCATTTTCTCCCTGTCTCGCCCCGAGACTCAAGCCATGGAGAAATATCTCTCGGAGTCCCTTGCCGCTGGAATCATTCGTCCTTCATCTCCAGCTGGAGCGGGGTTTTTCTTTATGGGGAAGAAGGATGGCTCCCTTCGCCCTTGCATTGACTATCGTGGTCTGAACGAGATCACTGTTAAGAACCGAGACCCTCTCCCCCTCATGAACTCTGCCTTTGACCTACTACAAGGCTCCAAAGTGTTTACCAAGTTGGATTTACGCAATGCATACCATCTTGTGCGTATCCGTGAGGGGGATGAATGGAAGACAGCTTTTAATACGCCCACAGGGTACTGGGAGTACCTGGTTCTTCCGTTCGGGCTTACTAACGCTCCAGCTGTGTTCCAAAATCTGGTCAATGATGTGTTACGTGACATGATTAACAAGTGTGTGTTCATCTACCTTGATGATATATTGATTTTTTCCAAGTCACAGGAAGAACACACCCAACACGTACGACGAGTTCTCGGCCGCCTGTTGGAAAATCGATTATTCGTCAAGGCTGAGAAATGTAAGTTTTCAGTCCAGACCACCTCATTCCTGGGATACGTCATCAGCCCTGATTCTATCCAAATGGATCCCGTCAAAGTCGAAGCAGTCACCAATTGGCCCACTCCACACGACCGTAAGTCACTCCAACGTTTTCTGGGTTTTGCCAATTTCTACCGCCGGTTTATCAGGAACTATAGTTCAGTTGCCGCCCCTCTCACTGCCCTCACTTCACCTAAAGTTACATTCCGATGGTCCAAGCTAGCTGAGGAAGCCTTTTGTATGCTCAAATCACGTTTTACTTCTGCACCCATCCTAACCATTCCTGACCCCAAGCTCCAGTTCGTGGTGGAGGTGGACGCTTCCAATGTGGGAGTCGGAGCAGTCCTCTCCCAGAGGTCCCCCAAGGACAACAAGGTCCATCCATGTGCCTACTTTTCCAGACGATTGAGTCCTGCGGAACGTAACTACGACATAGGAAACCGGGAACTGTAGGCGGTTAAATTGGCGCTTGAGGAATGGAGGCAGTGGCTAGAGGGAGCTGAGCTACCATTTTTGGTCTGGACTGACCATAAGAATTTGGAGTACCTCCAGACGGCCAAAAGATTGAACCCCAGACAAGCCAGGTGGGCCCTGTTCTTTTCACGCTTTAACTTTCACCTGGCTTATCGTCCTGGTAGTAAGAACGTTAAACCTGATGCTTTGTCACAATGTTTCGAAACTGAGAGACCTACCTGATCCTGATACCATTCTCCCCAAGGAGACGTTTATCAATGCTGTCATAATGGACATTGAGTCAGAGGTTAAAAATGCTCTTAATGATGCTGCTACCCCAAGTGCCTGTCCAGATCACTGCCTGTTTGTTCCTGCCCACCTGCGCTCCCGAGTCCTCGATTGGGGTCACGCCTCCAACCTCTCGTGTCACCCCGGGATCAAGAAAACGTTGGATTTCATCACTCAACGGTTCTGGTGGCCTGAAATAAGGGACGACACCCAGAAGTATGTCTCCGCCTGCTCGGTCTGTGCCCAAGCTAAGGTATCGCACCCACCCCCTCACAGCCTGCTGCAACCCTTACCCACTCCACACCGTCCCTGGTCACACATCACCTTAGATTTCATTACTGGTTTACCCCCTTCCAATCACTTCACCTCTATCCTCACCATAGTCGATCGTTTCTCCAAAGCTGTTCACTTTGTTCCCCTCATAAAATTACCATCTGCACAAGAGACTGTCAGCCTCATTATACAACATGTAATCAGATTACACGGCATCGCCATTGACATCACTTCTGATCGCGGTCCACAATTCACTGCCAAATTTTGGAAATCACTTTGCAAATCACTCGGCACTTCAGTTAGCCTTTCCTCTGGTTTTCACCCCCAAACCAATGGCCAGACCGAGCGGGCCAACCAAAGTATTGAGACTGTTTTAAGATGCCTCTGCCTTAAGAACCCCTCCTCCTGGAGCCATCAACTCCCATGGGCAGAGTATGCTATGAACAGTCACACCTCATCAGCCTCTGGTCTCTCCCCTTTCAAGGCTTGTCTTGGTTACCAACCCCCATTGTTTCCATGCCAGGAGGAGGAGGTTGCAGTACCACCCGCCCGCGAGTTTGTACGTCGCTGCAGACGTACTTGGAGGACCACCCGGGAAGTGCTGCTCAGGTCGGTAGCCCGCATGAAGGCCCAAGCAGACAAGAGACGCGTCGCTGCTCCATCTTACCGACCTGGGCAGCGCGTATGGTTGTCCTCCAAGGACATTCCCTTGAGGGGGAGTGGGGGGAAATTGTTCCCTAAATTTCTGGGACCATTCACCATTGAGAAAGTATTGAGCCCCTCTGCTGTCTGCCTCCGTTTGCCCTTGTCCATGCGCAGGATTCATCCCACATTCCATGTCTCACAGATCAAACCTGCAGTTACCCACCCCCTGTCATCTGGACCTGATCCCCCACCTCCCGCCCGCATAATCGAAGGAGGCGAGGCCTTCACTGTGCGGGCATTGTTGGACTGTCGTTGACGGGGTCGCGGACTCCAGTACCTCGTCAACTGGGAGGGCTACGGCCCTGAACATCGTAGTTAGGTGCCTTCCCGGCACATATTGGATAAGGAATTAATCAGAGACTTTCATGCCACTCATCCACGACCTTCAGGTTAAACGCCAGGAGGCGTTTTTAGGGGGGGGGGGGGTACTGTTGTGATCTGTGATTCTGCTGTCATGTTTAAGTTCTGTGCCTGGCTTAGCCATGTATGCTTTTTGTGTATAGTGACCACTGCCTGCCTTATGACTATTCTTAGGATTGTGTTTTGTGTTTTGGTAATCTACATTTCTTGTTTATTTTTCATGTTTAGATCATTTGGTTTCCATGCCATGTTTTCATTTCCATGCTTTGCACTTTGTCTCCCCTGTCTTGTCATGTGTGTATCTTTGCTCACGGTCCCTTGTCTTGTGTGCCACTCATTCGGGTGATTTATTAGTTTCTGGGTTTCAATCTTCTTTCATTATCTCGTGTTCTTCATTCCACTCTCTTTAACTGTCTTACTAACACATACTAAGTTTATTGTTTTTGCTAAATACTAACCCACACTAACCTTGTATATTTGGACGAACTTATTAACAAGCATTTGGGATTGTATAGCTGCACTTACTAATTGACTAGTGATCTCTCAGCTGTCGCCCAATGCTAGTCTCCGCCTGCTTGCCTATCCCTAATTATCTCTGCTGCAAGTTTCTGTGGTTTTCCACTTATACTTTGTGCATTCCTTTTCTTTTATCTTGGCACTTTAGTACTCCTTAACCGGAGCTGTTGTTTTGTACTTAGGTTTGTCTTGTGATCCCTGTCTGCGTTTTGGCTACTGCCAAATTCATGTAATTAGTTTATTCCTCATGTGTCTCTCCCTGATCATTGCCACCATTGATTGCACCTGTTCTCCCTGGTCATGTGTTCACCCCGGATGTGTATATAAGATGTCTGTTTGGTTCACACTCTTGTCAGATCGTTCTCCCTAGTATTCTTGTGCTACATTTCTCACCTCGATTTCTTAGTATTTATCTTTCTGACTGGATTGCCTGACTTTTGATTTTTGCCTCTGTTTTTTTGGATTGCTGTTGCATCTGTGTGTTTTGACCATTTTTCTGCCCGACTACGAGATCTCTGTTTGCTGCCCTGGTAACGATTCGGATTACGTCCTGTGGATTCTGGCTTGTCTCTCTGATAGTACTATTCCTGTGTTCCAGACCCATTTCTGTCCGACTACGATTGCTGCCCTGGTTTTTTGATACTATTTTTGCCCAACTGGATTTCGACTTTTGGATTGTGGACTTTGCACTGTTTTTCGCCCTGCGGGGGTCACCCCCCTTTACCAATAAAACTAGCTCTACTGCATTTCCTGGTTCTCGCATCTGGTTCCTGATCGCACCATTACAACACAGTGGTTCTCAAACTTTTTCTGCTGGGCCCCCCTTTGGTACATAAGAAAATTTTTGCCCCCCCCCCCCCAAAAATAGGTAATACATACGCACATTTTGTTTTCAGAGTCCATTGCAGTTTATTTCACACGTTGTAATTCATATAAACCTCAACCTTTTTTGAAAAAATATAAGTAAACGGTCAAACTGTAGGTAGTCATAAACTACAACTAGGCTACTTTTAGAATTAAAAATAACAAAATAACAAACAACCACGGCGTAATTATTTTAAGTGTCACTGTTTTCAAGCACCTTGACTGTGAAATTATATTCAGTGCAACAGGTTTATTTTTTAATATTAAACTACATTGCAATTTATGCATTTTCCAGACACCGACAGAAACTTACTTGCGCACAGCCAATCAGCAACCTTGTGCCGGACCGCTGAAGAGTGTCTCGAGACAGTAACATTTTCCTCTCTTCACTGGCCTCGCACTTTTAAGATAAAATACGTTAACCGAGATCGCGTCCGAGCTTATTATAGAGAATATGAATGCTCTGAACAGGTGATTTTTGTCTAGCCTAGCTGGAAACATTAAAAACGATTGGCAGGTTTGGAAACGACCACCGTAATTTTCCAATTAAGGACACGAAAATTTAATAATTCAAAACCTCTTTTAAAGTATACTCAGCAACAAAAGTTTCTGTGACACCAATATTGTTAATTATTTTTCATAACGCAATTATGAAATTGTCATACATGGTGATATCAGACTGAAACAGTACACGTAAACACAACATTGAAATGGAAATCGTGAAAATGCGAGAAAATGACTTTGCACGTGAAAATGTGCGTAAATCATGCTTGTGGATGGCAATAAAAGAGGAGAATTTTTGGAATGTTCACATTGTGCCTGATGAACGACGGAAGCATCACTTATCGAAAACACAGCCATTTCGGATCAGGAACTCTACCCTCTAAATGCCAAGACTGTCTGAAAATGATCGGTGGAGGGCCATTGGGATGATTGAATCCGGAACCTCGCAGAGGGAAGTTGCTCACCGCCTGAATGTCCACCGAAACACCATTTGGAACTTATGGCAGCGTCATCAGCAGACAAGACATGTCAGAGACCGTCCTCGCAGCGGCCGTCAACGAGTAACCACTCCCAGACAGGACAACTGGATTCGAACAACCCATCTCCGAAATCGATTCCAACCTGCAACCATAACTGCAAGAACGATACCTGGTTTGAGGCGACAGTCCGCACAGACAATCCGTCGCCGTCTCCGTCATTTTGGCATTGTCCCACGTCGGCCAGCAAGACGTCCAATACTCACAGTACAACACCGATGACTGCGTCTACAGTGGGCAAAACAACATCGACGGTGGATCCAACGTCAGTGGGATCTTGTACTCTTCACTGATGAATCAAGATTCATGCTTAACCGATGTGATGGTCGTTTACGTGTATAACGTCGACGTGGAGAACGTTATGCCAACAACTGTGTTCAGGAATTTGATCGTTTTGGAGGTGGTAGTGTCATGATTTGGGGAGGGATCACGGCTAGAAACAGAACAGATTTGCTTGTTATTGATGGAAATCTGACAGGTCAAAGATATCGCGATGAAGTGCTACGGCCATTGGTGGTACTGTTTTTGATGCAACATGGTCCCGGAATAACGCTGCAGCATGATAACGCCAGACCACACGTTGCAAGGATTGTACAGCAGTATCTGATGCAACAACATGTCAATGTCCTGCCATGGCCAGCCAGATCCCCAGACATGTCCCCAATCGAGCATCTTTGGGACGAGATGGATCGACGTTTGCGGCGGTTGGATAACCCGCCAGCTACACTCCAGGAATTGCGACAACGTCTACGTCAGATTTGGAATGACATCCCACAGCAATTTCTGGCACATCTGATTCGGTCCATGCGCCGGAGATGCGTTGCTTGCATCATGGCACGAGGAAGTCACACCCGGTATTGAAGTGTGAAGGTCACAATTGGTTAGACGTCAGACAAGTGCTTCATGACGCATGAAAATGACATTTTTAGTTTTGAGTGACGTTGGCACTGAAAAGTCAGTGTTTCTCCTGTTAAATAAACATATTGATTGCATTGAGATCTTTGCGTGTCATTTATAACATACACATAAATGGTGTCACAGAAACTTTTGTTGCTGAGTATATAAATCATTAGGCTGTATCACACCCCTCTGCCTGAGTATAGCCGTCTACTTAAAATTATGTTTCTATGATGCAGAAAGAAAGCACCATAATCAACCAATATTAACAGCCGACAGTGAAGTACGAAAAAAAATTCATGAACACCACTTGCAAACTTGCCGATATGATTGTAACGTTCAGTTGCTAGGCTAGATAAAAATAATCTGTAGGCCTACAGAGCATTCATATTATCGAGAATAAGATGACACAATCTCGGTTATTTCTGCTTTGTATTCATCAGATTTTGTTCGGTGTCACTTAGCCTACCATTTTATTATCAATATGCCAGATCAGTGCATGATAAAAAGCGGCGAGTTGGGTATCGGAGACTACATTGATTGTAACCAGCTCATTTTACCAGCTTCATATATTTGAACAACTACATTCATAACAAATTATTAATGAAAATAGCAGGCTAGATGAATGATTTGGCGAACAGTTATGTTGAGAGTAAGGCAGGCATTTACGATGTAATCGCAGAATTCTGGGCAGCGAATGGACTGTATGCAAATAAATTTATGTTGGTGTTCTGAATTCCAGCTTCCCGCACCCCGCGCCCCCCCTGCAATTGCTCTGCGCCCCCCACTTTGAGAACCACAGCATTAGGCGGATGCTAGGGGCGCTCGTGAGCCAGAAAGGGGAGAAGTTTTTTTTTTTTTTTAAATAAATGTTTTATATAGTGAAATAAAAAGTAACAACAACAAAGACACAGCAATCTAACAACAGTATATACAGTCGTAAAGTCTTTAAGCAATGGCTAAATAAAGCATTTATATTCGGGCTTAAGTGTCCGTCTCCCTGCAACTTGCCTGAAACTTCGCCACGGTCCCCAATGGATTGCACACAGGACACGACCTGGACACGACTCCTCCCCGCCCCCCTGCTCTCTCCTGTAGTCCTACTGCGCTTGCGTCTGAGGTAAGCTGCGTTGGTAATTCTCTCTCTGGTGAACTCAGCTAGTTACAGACAGGTAACTTGTAACACAACACACCCACGGCACCGCCACCGCCGCCGCGGCTTATGCATCACGACGCCACCACTAGTTCACCAGACAGAAAGACCACACCAAGCACAGCCAACAAGGCAATAATAACATAAGGCAGGCCAGACAGAGCGGCGTCAATTATCATCATGGCTTAATGGCAGTCCAGCATGTTGCAGAATGCAGATCAAAAACACAACGTACTAGCTAAACAAATCTTTTGTGTCAAGCCATTTGCTAATGTTTTATTTGAAGTTACAGATTTATTTACAGATTTAAGGGGGATTCATTAAGACCCCGTTCCCGCGGCCGGCCATATTGGCTTTTCGTCCTCTTTTGTTTTTTTTTTTACTATTCGTAATTTGTTGTGTTTGTATTTTTCTATGATGAGGAAGATTGTTACATTGGGTCGTGACTAGCAGTAACTGCTATTTTTTGAGCCGTTTTCTTGTTGTTGTTGGCTAGATGTTGTGGGCTAGATTGAGGTTGTCCTAGGTATTTTGTTTATGGCCCTGTTTATTGTAGTACGATTACTTAGTGGCGTGCCGTCAGATGTCGGGAAGGCCTTCAGTTACACCACCCTTTCCCGCATAGGCTAATTGCTCTTAAACTGTTTGCGATCAGGCTTGCCTGATTAACAATCAAACAGTTTATGAACTGAACAGCCACCGTGAAAAAGGCCCCCTCTGGCGGTGATATTCCCCCTCACCAGATCCACTAGCTCACTGACACAGACTGAGATCCGGTTAACTCTACCAGCATACAGAGTTTGCACCTGAGAGCTGCCCTCGCAGTAAAAGACCATCGGACTCTTTCCTGACATCCACCTACACAGTCATCTGGTGTAAAGTGCGTCTTAACGCAAGTGAGTGGGGATGAAACCAGTTATATTGTTAATAGTGTGTTTTTCCGGGGATTCATTAGTTCAAGTGCTAGCCGACAGACAGTTGTAGGTCCGGCTGATAAGGGTTGCTACATATTAGCATTCATTCAGCCATAAGCCTCTTTTAGTTTGGAAAGTCATGTTATGTGTGTGTTAACAATATAGCGAACATACCAGCGGCTTGTTAACCCGCTCATTAATGCGCTTGTTGACATGCTCATTAATTTGTATCATGTTAAATACACAAAGCTAAGGTTTAGCTTAGACACGTGGATGTGGTCGTTATATGTGCATTTGTCGCCGACTATTCGACCACATATGGATAAAATTTTACACATGTACTGTTGCAGCAGCAGACATGGCAGTTCAAGTTGTTTATGTTTAACCACTGTTTATTATATTGCAACTTTACATGACTCTTATTTACTTTGTGATTATTTTGCATTACTAGAGATGGATGTGAATGCATATATTCATATTTTATGTTATGTTCATTATACAGAACCACTTGAGCATCAGACTGTGGAAGATTGTGGATGTGGTGGTGCAAATAAATATTTCAACCAAGACATCAGTGTGATTCTGATCGATCACCTGCAGCGGGTTCTTCACAGTTTCATCCAGCACATAGTTAAAGGCTAGGTAGGCAGAAACCTAGAAAAAAGGTTCGAATTGAGTCCACACGGTTCTCATCCCATCAGCTCTGACCATAGATATATATAGAACACTAGATTGCTGATAGGGTATGCTCAAGTGAAGCATCTGTTCTCCGAGCCTATACACCCGGAAGTAAAATTCGCCCATAGACTCCCATTCATTTTCGCCTACTTTAAAATTACATTTTCAAAAACACTTGCGTGCGAGTCTGTGTTATTTTGGTATCGCTGTGCTGAGCAACATTTTTTCTCCCTAAATATGTGCTTTTCGGAGGATGGAAAGCGGCACACTTACTAAAGGGAAGATCGAAATGTGACTCAATGTCAACGTTAAAGTGCTGCAGAGAAGTGACTTTAACGCGACCCAGGCTTTTACCTCTGATAAGATAATTGCTTGGTAGTTATCGCCGCTGTAAGAAACGTCGTTTGAATGTCCGTTTACGTTATCAAATTACACTCTAGTTTCCTCACTTCATTGTACCCTGGTTGATGATTTGACATCAACCGAATTGTTTATATTGAATCATATGGCTAACGTTGATAAAAGGAAGCGCTAGTGAAGCCTTTCTCCCCTCCTTGTCTTTTGGAGCTCTGTATAAAACAGACAAAGCGACTTGTCCACTGTTTTAAATATTATTCGGGTAAGAAGTATCGTCGTTGAATGTCAAGTACAAGTAGCTGGCTAGCTTGCTAGCCACCTTTTAAATTTTATTTACCACTAAGTCAATACAGTCCCCGCGATGCCAAGGTAGCTCGCTGGTGACCGATATCAATCGCTAGCGTTCGCTTTTAGTCAGCGGTCTGTACAAGTCAATGGGACGGCTAATTAGCTAGCTAGCACGAAACGTGATTTTTTTCTATTAAAGTGACAACTTTGCGTTTATACTTTAACTTTCGCATAAAACGTTTTATTACAGCTCTTCAAATAAATACTGCTACAAAAGGCAGTCGCACATCTCAGCATTTTCTCGCTTGTGTCGACTAATTTGAAATTGGCCTCATAGGAAACCATTCATTTTTATGAAGAAGTTGGGTGTATCAATATGGCGGCCGGGTGCTTCACTTTGGATAATGTAAATATGATGACATCAGCAATCTAGTGTTCTAAATATATATATCTATGGCTCTGACCCAAGCTCCTCCGACCAGACACGCATCTGATGCATGCGCTGACAATGCCTTATCGGTGGCCGCCGTCAGCTGGCTATTTACATGGTAAATCGCACACACACAACCTAACACCCATCACAGCAACTGTAGTTAGAGGAAAAAGAATTTAGCCGTTTACCTGTCCAACAGAAGTACAGCGAGCTCCGAGTCTAACTTGAAACCAATGCTATCCCGAACTTCTCTCCATCTTCGAAATGCAACGCCGATATTGACACGCGTTTTATTGCGTTTATTGTCAAACTCTCTTTTAGACTCCCTTTTTGCCGAATCCGTTTTCCTCTTCTTGGGTTGTTTTGCACTGAACGGGGGTGTTTCCAAATGTGGAATGGCAACTTTTCCTGTCGGTCGTCCGCTATTGCTGCAGAGTGGTTTCCGCATCAGCTGTAGTAGAACAGCCAATCGCTGTTTGGCTCTCTCAAAGCTCTATAAGCTGCTCTGTGATTGGTCAAAATCTACCGTCACGGGTAGATTCTTTGCAGGCTGAAAACAGAGCCTAGGGGAGACGTAGAGGTCTGATCTTTTTTCACATCACTTCCTTTACATTATCCCCAAGGTTACTATGTAAATTTTTGCCTAAAACGGTCAAAAGAAAGCTGCCTACCTAGCCTTTAAGCAGGGAACCTGCCTCTCCCAGCCACCACCAATGCATGACACGTAAAGATTAAGGAATGCTAATGACCAAGTGATTACCTACTGTCTATGCTGATATAATCGATATGACTCCGCAAGGATGACAATCTGCAAAAAATCCGAAACTTTCGCTGACTTCGCGGCAGTTACAGTGGCTCTGATAAGTATTTGTACACTACTTGAAAATTCGACTACATAACAGGTTTTGTATATTCGGCTAAATGCTTGCTATTGTGTATAAAAGTGATTAAAATATTTGATAATATGTTTTAAACAAATATTTAATGTCAAAATGGCATATTTGGTTAGAAAGGTGATTATCTGACCCAATAAGTATCTGTACAGTTCCATTAGTGAGTCACAAAACGTATAATACTCACCTAAAATTGACTCAAGATGTTTACAGGACATGGTTGACTCACTTGGTCTGATTTGGTCAAGCGTGACCATACTGGACACTCCCTCTGTACACTGACTGGCCTATGTAAATGGCCAGACCATGCCCATAATGTATTCCTGTGATATATGGCCAAGACATGCGAGATACCCCGTCGAATGCGGGAGCAAATCATTCAGCTACATAAAGAAGGCCAAAGCACCAGAAAAATTGGAATTCCGCTATCGTTACGCTACACGACCGTGCAGTACATCATCAAGAAGTACAAACAGTCTGAACGTATTGCCAATGCAGCCAGGAAAGGACGTCCCAGGAAGACCAGCCAGCGCACTGACCGGTACATCTCCCTGCTGGTACAGAGGGAGAGACAGTCCTCGGCCTCCAGTCTTGCCACCAGTCTTTATGGGGTCGACATTCACGCTGGTCCTTTGGCCTGGGTCAAGTAAAATTTTGTCAGGACCAGTGAAACTCAATCTCACTATCCCAACGGACCAGTAGATTTTCCATTGTTATCAGCTGGTTATCTCTTACTCATTAACTTTATGTGTTCTCATTTCATTAACGTGATAGGCCTACATTAGAAAATAAATATAAACTCAATAAATAAGTCTTCAAATAAATCGTCTTTTCAAAAACTGCCGGGTTCAAAGCTCTTAACATTGCTGTGAGTCTTTCGTCAGTGTTGCGAGTTTTTGTAAACCGGAAGTTGCCATCTGCATTTCAAATGTCAAAATCGTGCATCGTTTTTTCCCCTCAATTGGCTCCACCGCCACGTAAAAAAAACTAATCTGATCAACTAGAGCAACAGCGAAGCTACGATGCTTCAAAGCGTAAACGTTTGTTTCAAGAAAAATGGCTAACTGAATTCAGTTGGTTAGAATACCACGAAACCAACGGTACTGGCAAAATGTTTTGCAAGTTGTGCAGAGTTTCTGAAATAGCAGGTTCGTTTGTTACTGGGTGTAGTAACATGAAAATTGATGCAATTAAGTCTCATTAAAGTTCAAATGGCCATCGTAAACTCGCAGATAAAGCGAAAGCGAAACTAGCCAAACCCAGAACGACTCAAGCAGAGAAAACGTTGATCGCTATGAACCAACAGGTTTGGAATAGTCTTACTCATCTATTTCGCACTGCTCATGCTATTGCAAAGAACGGACGACCTTACAGGTAAGCACACGCTGAAAATTATTTCAAATGCATAACTTGTAAAATTAGTTAACTTCCCATAGCAGCTGATAACGTGAACTCCAAATGTAGGTCAAAAGTCCGTGTTGTCCGGTTTTCGATCATAGCTTTTTGTCTGTATGTCACTTCCAAATTTCACTTCATAAATACGACGTATTTTTGTGTTTTAATACAACACAAAACACAACACATTACTTTTGTTTTACTGTTTAAATCATGTAAATAAAGATTATCTTTTGTTTCTTGCATGGAAACACTGGTTCACAGACAATTTGAGTTAAACTTCATTATAATTTATAGTGCATAGGCCTACCATCATCAGCTGATCATGTAATTTCATGTTTTGATTGGTGATGTTGATGCTGATGGTGTGGCTGTGGATGAGGGCTTTGATGATGAGACACTCTATTCGGATGATGAGACCGAAGAAGATCTCACCATTTTGGAGAAGAGGGCTTTTGCACTATTCTCCAATGACTTGCTCTCATATTCTCAATGAAATGAATGCATTTAGTTTCTCACCCAAGTGGGTTTTGATATCAAGTTTATCTGCTCAACATGCCTGAGGGGCATTTTAGAAGTCGATATAACAATTTTCTTATGGTTTTCAACCTCTTTATCCTGGAATTGATGTTTCAATCTTTGTGAAACATATTTGTATATCACCACAAGTTGATAAAAATTGAGCTTTGGGGATGTGAAGATATATTTTGCATCTGAAGCCACTTGGGCGAGATTCTCTATATAAGAATTGTTTTGAAAAATTAAGTTCACATGAATGAAAATCCTGTTTGAGATATTTCAAGGGCATTATAAATGAGGTTGTATTAATTTACGATTACACACTTTATAGATTCATCTTCTTGGGCATTTACTCATTACTCTTTAGTTTGTCATCTGAAGGAGAAGAGACCATCTCCGAAGTGTAATGAATAAAGAATCACCAAGATATATAAATAAAGTGTGTAATCGCTGTTTGATTGAGTTTTGTGATTCCAACATGCTGATGATGTCTAGCAATTTGATGCTTGATATCATCAAGTTAACAGCATTGGTCACTGCTCTGTGATTGTGATTGCATTCTGTTGCCATGTTTGTTTGGCAATATTTGAATAAAACTTACTGCTTTGTTTATAATTTACATTCTTAATTGTCCATTGTTTTTTTTTTTTGTTTTTTTTTAAATTTGGCATCTCCAATCCCACCCGAATCTGGAATGCCCAATTGGGGAACTATGTACAAAGCTTGCTCGTATGCGACCCCTTGCTGCCAACTCAGGATAGTGAAGACAGTTCACGGCTCTCCTCCGAAGCACGTGCCTGTCAGCCACTGATTCTTATACACTCGCTGGTTGAATCTTCGCAAGTTCAGAGCGAGGGCGGAGGATACCCGGACATGAACCAAGCCGGAGTCTTCCTGACGAGCGCCCGTCTGGCCAACAGGAGGCGCTGGAGCAACGAACAAAGCTGTTATCGATTACCCAAATCCGACAGTCCCTTCCCAATTTGTAGCGCTATAGCCAATTGTGTGCTACTCTGAAAAAGCTGCCGACCCCTGCCGGTGGGTACGCCGAGGTTCGAACCCGCGACGAGGTGATCACCTCTGCACTGCAGCGCAGTGCCTTAACCGTGTGAGCCACCCGGCAGCTTACCACCCGGCAGCCTAGGGGTTACTGAATGCAACATAAAAGTGTCACTCCCAAGGACACCATTACAATAAAGTACAAGGAGACGAATTTTTTAAGAGTCAAAACAATTGAACATTTAATGGATCTTACGTATTTTGTTTTACAAAATAACACCAGTTGAGCTGTACCTCGGGGAGAGTAAGCAAAAAAGAAATAACAAAAATACTCTTATAAATCAAAACCTTACCTGACTTCTGAAGGAAAGAAAAAAGATACAAAGCAATAAACTCACTCCCTAATCGAAAAACAGGAGAAAACAATTACACGCTATACCCTCCCCTACATATCAGACCGCTGCGCAATTCAATATTACCTTATGCTAAAGCAGTGTTAAGCACGGACGAAAGTTCTCACATGCATACAGTTCATGACAATCTAAGAGCGTTGGGAGTGAGGAAGGAGGAGGGTCGGCGTCTCTGCTCGCACTGTCTTTTTTGAATAGCCAGCCATCAGCTCCCAACCAATTGGATTTCGCCCTACTGCAGCGCTCCTCCAGTCAGCATCAGATGCGCCATTTCGGTGTCGTCCTATCAGGATGCGTCACATCTGAAGAAGGCTCAGAGGGAGAGCACAGAGAGAGAAGGGAGGGAAAACACAAAGCTCCTCTGCCATATAGTACAATACCACAATGACTCAGTCATAACAGTAGGCATGATCTACTGTTACTTGCCATTTACAGTGATGGTGAACCTTTGAGTAATATAAAATGTTTTTATTGCAATATATGTTTCAATTATGTCTCTGATAACTACATTTGGCATGAAACAATTTCTCCCTTTTTTATGCATAAAACTTGTGATTTTCACTCAATTATTAGGTGACTTAAATAGTGTGAAAATTCGGGAAAATGCTGTTTTAGGGGGGTTAATATCTTAAAATTTTCCAGGTGGGGCATTCCCCCGGACCCCCCTTGAGGGCTCGGTTGCTTCGCAACCTCGGGCAAGTCACTTCGTGACTTGCAGGTTGGGACTATTGAAATCTGGTCAGGACTAGTGGATCTTTAAATTTTACTGGTCCTTGTGACCAGTACCAAATTTGAGGGAATGTCAACCCCTGGTAGCTGAATGATTTGCTCCCGCATTCGACGGGGTATGTCGCCTGTATTAGCCATATATCACAGGAATACATTATGGGCATGGTCAGGCCATTTACATAGGCCAGTCTGTGTACAGAAGGAGTGTCCAGTATGGTCACGCTTGACGAAATCAGACCAAGTGAGTCAACCATGTCCTGTAAACATCTTGAGTCAATTTTAGGGGAGTATTATAAGTTTTGTGACTCACTAATGGAACTGTACAGATACTTATTGGGTCAGATAATCGCCTTTCTGACCAAATATGCCATTTTGACATTAAATATTTGTTTAAAACATATTGATTATCAAATATTTTAATCACTTTTACACACAATAGCAAGCATTTAGCCGAATATACAAAAGCTGTTATGTAGTCGAATTTTCAAGTAGTGTACAAATACTTATTGGAGCCACTGTATTTTCGTTATCACTCAGCTGAGCATCGTACCTAACAACGCACTTTAGCCGTCACTTCAGACTATAGAACGGATTCTCATGGCTTATTGCTCAATGAACTTCGCAAAATAATTTGCGCAAATCCAGAAATTATAAAGACATAGGCGATAGATATTTTCCATTGTCACTGATGTGTGGAAGTAAACGCCGTATATTTTCGTAGTGCAAAGTATAACAAGACTTTCAAAAATAAATTAGACTCTCATCGGTTCTACTAGTCAGTCTGAGCAACTGTTTCTATTCGGGGAGGTAAACTACGAGAGGTGTCTGTCATTAAGAAGTGAAAGGTGAGGTTATTGCTGGCCCTGTGTTTCTGTCGACGGACCGTCACTGCAATTACTACATATGCATATTGCACTCTTTCTAGTTTACATTTTTTACTATTTGTAATTTGTTGTGTTTGTATTTTTCTATGATGAGGAAGATTGTTACCTTGGGTTGTGACATAGCAATAAATATATGGAGTGTACCCAGTGTGCAGATTCTACTTTCTTCCTGTATTTTTCTATAACAAATATGGCTGCTGTATAGTTTATTGTAGTACAATTACTACATTATGCATATTGCACTGCAACTGCGGTTTTAAAATTCCAGAGAAGTGAAGATACCCTGTGCCCTGTGTGAGTTTATGATGAATATTTTGTGGTCGGTCTAATAAGTTGCGGGGGGGAGGGCACACTACCAGAAATCCTGCCTAGGGTGCCAAGTCGCTTAGCAACGCCACTGATGTACTGTCTTAGTTCTTACTTTTCCACGTTTTACATTTTGCCATAGTCACATTCCAGTTCAGGTTTTTCATTATGTATTACACTGTCTCCCCCGTCTGGTCTCTTGTCTTGTCATTGCACACAGCCCCAGTCCTGCGTGTTACACTTCGGGTGATTTATTGGATTCTGGATTTCAGCCTTCATTCCGATCTCGTTTGCTTACTTCGCCTTACTTTTCTATCTTACTAACCATACTTGCAGTTTTATTTTTGCTAGAAGTTACTAACACCAACTAACATTGTAAATAATACTAACTTACTAACAAGCACCAAGGGATTGTATAGTTTCACTTACTAATGTATGAACAAGCCCTCAGCCCTCGCCCTGTTCTAGTCTCCACCTCTTGTCTCTCCCTGATTACCTTTGCTGCATTTTCTGTGGAAGCTCCACGTATTATCACGCTGTCCTTCTTTAATTATCTATTGGATTCTGGTTTTCCTTCTTTGACACTCCTCTACCTGTGAACCAGACCCATTTCTGTCCGACTACGATTATTGTGATTGTTGCCCTGGTTTTCGATTCTATTTTTGCCCAACTGGATTTTGATTTTTGGAGTGTGGACTTTGTACTTTTGTCTCCTGCCCTGCGCAGGTCCTCCCCCTTCATTAATAAAGCAAGTTCTATGCATTGCCTTGCTCTCGCGACTGGTTCCTGATCGCGCCATTACACAAAACCAAACATTAACAGCTGCAAGAACATTAACACAACCATCTAAGCAAACTGACAATTACGTCAAAAAGTAAAAAAAAAAATAAAAAATCCTTTTTCAATACATAAAAGTCCAAATAATGTTGCATTTCTGAAAGGCACATATTTGCAAATCTGTGTCTCATTGGCAAGTACTTATGTGTAGCCTACAATATAACCAAACCAACAAAGACAACTAGCCTTAGTCCAAATCAAATGATTAATCAATTAACCAATGAGGACGGCCTTTGAACATGCACACAGAACACGTGCATGTTGCATGACTGAGAGACACAAGGCAGACTGTATAATACAGAATGGGCACATAGCATTGACTAATATTTTAAATAGGTTCTAAGGAAATACGAATGAACTACAACCTAAATCCGAAGCTGGAATACACAATAGTTTTCATGTATGGGCCGGGATACAGGCCAGAGTGAGATTTTCTTAGGGGGATGGGGGTGCATGATACTCCCATTTTCAAAGGTGCATAGTATCGATATAAATGTACTTCTGTAACCGGATTTATAAACTGACAGAAGATGTTTAAAATGCATTTGTTTCCCTGCTGCATTTATGTTCTGTCCCTTTAAAAGTTTATTCCCTCAAGTATGTGACTGAATCAGTGGCTAGAAAAAGCGACGTAAGCAGCGTGGGGGCGGAGAGGAGCGACAGCGAGATAACGAAGGAAGAAGCGGAGGTGTTGAACGGTGTGGCGAAATTGGGAAAGTTCAGGCTGTTTTACCGGTGAAAGAGTTTTAGGTTGCATATATGATAATTATAGCTGCCACCAGGGATCTGCTATTGCGGTGGACTCTCCGCGGGAGGAGGAGAGAGTACCTCACACCAAGTAGTGATGGAGAAACCGAAGCTTTCTGAACTACTGAATCAATTATGAAGCAATTGTGTTAAATGGTTCAGGGTTGCGAAGCATTTGATACAATTAAATATGGCGACATCTGCTGGCCAATCTTCAACATAGCATTTGCGTAGAACAATAAAGGACAAGGTGTCATGAAACAGGCACTGTTATGTACGTTTAACAATAGGCCTAAAGGATCTATGGGCATCTTATAGTTTTTGACTTTTTTTCCAAGACAATAACATATTTGTGTTATAATGTGATTGTGCCGTGATAAAATACTGTATGTAATGGAGATATGCTTTTGCAAGATTCATAGAAATACAAAAAAAAGATTTTTCAAAATTTGGGGCGAAAATGCAAATGTTTATGCAACTAGGGACTGTTATTGCAGTAGTCGAGTAAAATGCTGCATAAGTTGGATAGGGGATTTACAGGGATTTTTATTTAAAAACAAGATCATTTCAGCTGAGTTGGGCTTTAGTCTGTTTCTCTTCTTTGTTACTACCTCTCCAGCTTTGGAGAAGACCCTTTCACATGGCACAGAAGTTGCTTGGCGTATGAGAATATCAGTGGGCAAGCTTGTAAAGACTGGGATAAACTGCTTCCCTTGAATACCAGTATTTCAATGGGTCTTCCCCAAAAATCCCGCCCTGGATTCAAAACCCGAGTAACACGTCGCCAATACGCGTGTGACGTAATGAAGCTTCATTTGGGGAGTCACGTGGTTTTTTGCATGGTGAAGCGAGGCATCGAAACATATTGCCGAGATACTTCTGCTTTGAGAGATCGATACCGTCTCGGGCCGTCTGTTTCGAGCGTAACATCCCTATTTCCATGTGATGCGTTTTGGTGCTCTGTTTAGAGCAGTTCATGTTATCTTCATTGCAGTCTGTTATTGTTTCCAAAAAAAAATTATTATTTTGTTATTGACCTTGAAATTCCAATATCCCCTACTTTTTTGAAGAGTGCAGGATTTAGAGTTGTTCAATGACTAGATCTATCAGAGATTTTGAATGTACAGTATTTTTTGTACATAGCCAGTCAGGGGTGTCAGTAATTTTTGAGTGTTTGTGGTGTTTGTTTGTATGTATGGTGAAAGGCTTGCTTAATTTATTTCCTTCTAATGGCTGAAAGAAACAGCATCTCTTTTTGCCGTTATGGTAAATACCATATTTGCTGCTCTAACTAATTTAATCTTAAAATTTTGAACTCAGATTCTATGCTCATTCCGTCAGTTGCAAATTAATCAAATTTCTAAAAAATGAATAAAAATGTACATGTTTTTTAGAAGAAAGTAAAAGAAACTGAAATGACATAATTTATAATATTGATGATGTGAGTGAGGTAAAATTTCAAATCATTTCAGAAAAGGAAGTTTGCAATATCAGGAAAATTTTAAACTTGCATTTGCAAATTTCAGAAAAAAAAATTGTACAGGATGAGCTTCAAGTGCCTTGCTCGTGTGTCCATTCTGCACCTTTGTTTTCATTGTTAAATTAACAGGCCATAATTATCCCTTTTCTTTTCTTTGAATATGTGAAGCTAGTAAAGTTTGAAGTATTAGAAATGTATTTCTAAGCACATAGTGGTTGAGAGATATGAGGTTGAAGTACACATATAATTTTAGAACTATCAACATTAAATTAAAGAATATTTTCTCTTAAGATTCAGCTGTCAACTTTTTCTCTAAAAATTGCAAAATATTCATTACCCAAAGACCTTAATGCAAAGCACTTCCACAATTGTACATCCATATTCTAATGCTGTTTCTTCTCTTTTCCCCAGTTGAATGAGTTGAAGAAAATAGGAGGTAAAAATTTGCGAAATGCAGTACAGAATATCCTGAACAGGTCAGTGCTCTTGCACTTAAGGCATGCTTAATTGAATGTAAATATTGTTTATCAAATCAAAAATAAAGATCAGTATTGATTATGGTAAGATCCATTTTATGCAATGTTAAACTGTTAAACTCAGGACATTACATTTAAGGTAATGCACAGTACATGTTTAGTAATTTTTATGTCTGTCATTGATGTGTCTTTGTAAAATAATGTCGGTTGAGGTTCAGGGCAAATACAGTATGCACGGGTCGAAGGGGAAAAGGCCTTAAAAAAAAGAAAGGGTTTACCGTTTACGGAGAGGTAAATATAAAAGCACAATGAATTTATAAAATAGAGTTCAGGATTATATGGAGTCATTTTAAAATTATGTTTTATCAAGTATTAAAATGAAATCTTAATATTTCATTAATATTCTTGCATCAAAAAATATCGGAATGTTATGTCTTCCTTTCCAGATGCAGTGTTTGACAGATTTCCGGACGGCACAGACACTGATGTTTCAACCGCAATCGGGGACTATATTAAGCATGCAACTGCAAAATGGAAGGCCATGCAGGCCAAAATGCTGGAAAATGTGCTGCTGCAAGCAGAACTGGAAGATGAACAATAAATCTTTGATAATTCATCAAATTATGTACCTCAACATTATTTGATCAATAAAATGTCAATTCCTTTGCACACCAGTGTTTTATTGGAGATCTTTATTGTAACGGATTACAAAGTCATCTTTCATCTGGTCTTAGAGTGGTTATTTTGTAACATCCAAAAGACGTTTTAAAACAACGTTGTGATAAGACATCTTTTAGATGTTGCAAAAATGACTATTATGAGACTGGGCCACAACATTGTCTCACAACCTCCTTACAACATTCAACGTTGCCTTAAAACGTCATTTGGATGTTGCAAAAATGACCATTATGAGACTGAACCACAACGTTGTCACAAAACCTCCTTAGAACGTCGTTACAACGTTGTGTGCCAGCTGGGTAATGTTGATCACAGACGGGCAGCGAGAAATGCCCACTGTTCCACCCACTCGGTTCGGATCATGCACAAATAGTAGTTATCATTTTGGATCTCATCTGTCAAGTTGTTCGTCATCATGTCTGTAAGTAATTTAACAATGAAGAATGGTTAATAAATGGTTTGTTAAGCGGTGTTCGAACTGAATTTATGTAGTGCTGTAAATGCACTCATATGGACATTACGTTAGATGCTACTCAGCTGACACATTATGCATCAAACATTACGCATCAAAATAGAGTAATGTGAGTTGGTGCTATTCAAAGTAATGGAAATATACAACTCAGTTCATGGATATAGCCATATCATTTTAATATGAAAAAGTAAGGTGAGTGTTGGGTGCGTACATGGTTCTAGTATGTCACAACAGCCGCCTTAGCTTTCAGAACATTTTGCCGTGCTACATGAAGTGTGGCAATCGAATTGCTACATATTACGGCCATTCATCAATTAAAATAAAATGGCTAAAATATACTGAGCAACAAAAGAAATGCAAGTTAGCTAGTAAGTTAATGTGCTCTTATGGTTACTCAAAGTGACCACAAAACAAAGAAAAGTTTGATGAAACAAGTGTAAATGTGCACACGCTAGTAATAAATTAGATTTTCAATAATTACGCGCAAACTTATTCTCCGGTCTGCCATTAATTAACTTGTGTTTCTTTTGTTGCTCAGTAGATTTGCACCATCAAGCAAGCTCACATTACTGGCTTGGCTACATCTATAATGTTGATCACAGATGGATGGCAAGGAATGCCCATTTCTGGTCTCCCCATATCTGGCGGCATGTGATGCGTTGCATACAGGCTTGATTCCACCGGATGCGTATTTGCAGCGTGGCATGAGAGATGCTATTTTGCTGCGTCTTGTAGGTGACTTCATGTGCCACTGAACGCGGAACGTCAGCGCAGCGTCCTGCCAGCTGATACAATTGACCTGCTCAGATTTTGCATATTTCATCATTTTTACCAGCATATTTGTGCAACGACCTTATATGCTTTCTGTTATTTTTTCTGCTTTAATTGCATTTCATGTCATTTCCATCTTTGTTGTGCTGTAGAGCCTACTACAGTCCAGCTGTGTACACCATAGATAAAAAAAAAAAAACTGTGCCCGTGTTTTAGTTGACCCTTTGATAGTTACTTCTTGCCTGGCACGATCTGGTGTGTGATTCCTATCTGCACAAATACTAACGTAGTTTGACCATATACAATTATTGGATCCAACTATGGGAAACGTATCCCTGCTATATTCAGATCAGTTCGACTGCGGCTCGCAAGCGGCAGAAATAGACTCGCCGCGTATTTTCGGCAGGGCAGCGCAAAGACCTGCTTCTGTTACGCTGCCGAGGCTGGTGGAATCACAACCATTGTTTAGAATGGCGCGGATCAACTCTGGCAACCACGTCGTGACAGTAACGTGGCCAAGACGCTCCCAGTGGAATCAAGCCTGTACGGCTTATCATTAGCAAGAGGCCACACTACCTAGCCTCTCACATGCCGAAGATCGCATGCTGTGGTTCTTAGCGCCGCCCCTAGTATTGCAAAATGCAGCCGATCTTTTGGTGTAATCCCTGAAAAAAATAAAGATCGGCCCCTGCTTGGGTAAGCCCACTGGTCCTTTCAAAATAGCCTCACTGGTGTTAGTGCTGGGCCCCGTTTCAGAAAGCAGGGTAAATAAACTCTTAAGTTTGTTCTGTAACTGTGAGTTGACTTACTCTGAGTCACTGACCGCGGAGTTTTCGGGTTCAGAACAGGTGATAATACTTGGTTCAATCAACTCTGAGTTAACTTTGCCAGAATCAGGCGTGTGCATGAGGATATTAAAAGCCCTAATCAGTGGAATATAAATAACTCAATTCACCATTGCACCTGATAGGATTGAGCTTCTGAATGAAGGTTTTTCCCTCAGCACACACAGATCCACACACGCACACACGCACACACACACATTCCCAGCCACCTCCCCTTGCTTCCCCCAGCCCCCCCACACACACACACACACACACACACCCATTCCTATCCACCTCCCCTTGATTACCCCAGACCCCCCCCCCCACCACACACATACACATTTACATCCACATCCTCTCACAGTGAGGGGCGCCTGGCACCTGGTCACACTTGGTAATTGCTGTATTGTACTCAGAAGGGAAGTACATGATCAAGGGTAATATCAACATCCTGTAAGTTTGGCTGGATGTCTACGGGAAGGTGTTACATCCACCACTTGCTCTACCAAGTATCTTGTACTTAAACCCCGAGATGTGAACAGTGTCTCAGGATTCTCTGCGAAGGCTACGGCGGACGCTAGGATCCTCCCTTGCGCATTGTAATAAAAGCCTTTTCAATTGGAAAGTGGTCATTGGTGTGTCACTTCATCGGTCCCAACTTGACTCCACGGCAGAAAATATTCTTAACAGATGGCGACGAGGATGGGATAGGAGACATCTCCTGGTTGGACCAACGATAATCAACTTGAGGGTGAGTATTTTTTATTTTACCATCCTCATTAGGTGTTGATTGTCCTTGAGCCAATTATTAGAGTGACTCCTATTATTTTGATAAAAAAATAGTGTGGAATGGGACGGTGTTGTGATTGAATCACTGATGATCTTTTGGCATATTGACGTCGTTACCACTGAACTTTATGGAGTTGGGTTGTACTCCCTGTAAGAGGACACAGCGGTGTCATTAGTCAGTGGCCCTAGTGGAGTTGGGTTGGACTCCCCATAAGAGGACGTGTTATGCATTTGGAGGTCTGCAGACCTTGATAGCATTGATAGAAAGATTGATAGCATTGCCGGGCATTTGATGATAGGACGCGGAAGCGTCACTGCCATTGGGTTTTTGAGTCGGGTTGGACTCTCGCAAGAGGACTTTGTCGTTACCACTGACATTTTGTGGAGTTGGGTTGTACTCCCCGTAAGAGGACACAGCGGTGTCATTAGTCAGTGGCCCCAGTGGAGTTGGGTTGGACTCCCCATAAGAGGACATTGTCGTTACCATTGGCATTTGCATAGCCTGCTGTTAGCGAGTGCTGACGAGCCTCGCTGCGGTAGTTTTAGGAAAATAGAGTTGTTCGAAGAACTGTTTGGACCGTTTTGCCATTGTTTTAAAAAGGGTGTTTGCTTTGGTAAACTTTTGAATTGTGTGAAACTGGGCTGTGTGGCGAGCGGGAATGCTTAAGTAGAAACCTTGGTTATTTGCCAATGTCACTGAATGCGTGAAAGTGCACTGATTGTTGTTTGTTTTGCTATTTCGTTTTCGTACTTGGTCTGATAACTGTGTGTAAAGTCGCTGAATCGTGAATGTCTGCAGCGGACTTGTTATATTGTCATGCTAAAATTGTGTGTTAGGCTGGGTTATACGAGTACATAATATACCCTGCATTGTTCATTTTAGTGATATACAGTATATATATGTAGATAGAAAATGATATACATTGCGTACGTACTATAATGAACTTGTCGAGGTTCCGGCTCCATAGGATAAGGACCGCGAACAGTACATGAGCCCAAATATTCTTGATAGTCCATGAGCCCAAAATAAGGGACTTTATATTGTCAATGAACCCGAGATAAGGGGGTAATGATAAAATAAACCTAATAATTACTTACATTTTAAATACACACTGCCCTACTATTCCATTTTGACTTGATAAAGTACAAGCACATAGTTTACTTTTTACCCTTTGAACACACCTACACATAGGCGTAGCTACCGACAAGTATAAATAATTTGCATAAGTGTCTGTAGTTGATAATAATAGATAATATTATTATGGTATGGTCCTGATTCCCTAATAGAGAAGAGTTTTAACTGTCTGAACAAAGAATTGAGAAGGAGATATTGGCCGAAGCGGTTTAGAAGGCCGCTTTGGAAGCAATTGTACTGAGATATAAAAGCAATTAAAGCTAATCCCTGTTTCCTTTGAAAGCAAACGCAGATTAAACTTTAGCTGAGGCTGTGAATGAATAGTGGAACAGTCGTAAAGAGGGCAGTGAGGACAACTAGGAAGTTGTGATGTGTTTTGTCTTGAGCTATGAGAGCACTGTTTTAATATGGCAATAATTTGGGTTGTTTAAGTGTTCGCTGAATTCCTCAGTATTTTTTTTTAAGTAGAAAAATAAATGCAGGCACATCTTAGCTGCAGAATGGATGGTTTGGTAGAGTGGAGGAACTGGTGTGTCTGTCCCCCAAGTGCTGATGAGCGGGAGACGACAACTGAGGGAAGGTGTGATCACTTAGAGCTTGAATTTCAAAGGATGCTGAGGAACAAAAGGGTAATTTGCTTAGAATGATAGGAGACTGGAGGGTGATGAGGTTAACACATAGGGCTGAGGGGTTACTGAGGCCTTGTAAATATGCCTGTGACGGAGGAAATGGTATGTAGCACCAGAGGGATTGCGAATCGGATTTAGATTGAACTAACGGATGGAAATGTTAAATAGAGAAGAGGGGTTCTGACGCCAGGTGCTGGGATACGGTACAGTGGAGGATGTAGGGCCTCGCTCAGAAACGAGGGAAGTGGCGCATTGCTCATAAGCCAGTGAGACTGAAAGCAAAATGTAAGTAGGAAAGTGGTGAAATGGAGCTGGACGTAGGTTCCGTGTGAATAAGAGAGGAAAGAAGCGAGAGGATATTACTGTAAACTACAATCATTTCTGAGAGACTGTAAAGAACCATGGTGTTCATTGTTGGCATTAGATGTGTTGTGAAAATGTCAGAATAATGATCCATGTAAGATTTAAAAAAAAAAAAAAGAAGGAACAGACTAGGCAATTAAAATATCAGGAGGTTGTTTCTGAGCAATCCCACAGCTTTCTTTCGGTAGAATGTACTATAGCATGGCAATCTCCTCAAATTGCTGAATTATATGCTTTTGCTGAAGCCTGTGAAACAATGACTGACTATAATGTGAATATCTATACGGACTCTAGATTTGCCTTTTGGGTTGTACATGATTATTTGAGTTTGTCGGAAAATAGGGGGCTCAAGACCAGCATATCAGGACCAATATAAAATGAGGGGGTAGTGAACAAACTACACAAGTCTTTACAGAGACCAAAACTGGTAGAAGTATTGAAAGTAAAAGCCCACACCAATGGGTCTGATCCTCACTCTGAGGGTAACAGGAAGGCATGATGGAGTGAAGCGAATGCGGCACAGGATGGCACAAACATGGTGGATTCCTAAATTGAGTGTTAACATTTACAATTATGTTCGCAGGGTGCATGACGTGTGCGTGATGCAATCCAGGACCCACCATTAAGGCTAGGATGAGACAACAGCCCTGACCCACCCAACCTTTTCAGGGAAAGACTGGGTGACACAGCTACCATCGGTTCTCCTCTCTAGGAGAGCAGGACTAACTGACCCTAACTCACTTTCTCCCTTTGAAATGCTTACAGGCCGACCCACGAGGACTCCTGGAGATCTGTGCATTGGTGGTGGTGATTTGTATGCAATGAGAGACTGTCTTGTTGAATACTGCAGAAATTTGTCCCAGTATGTCTCACAGGATCACATGACAGAACCAGACGCAGGAGAGGACAACGTGGAAACGTGCCAAGTAAAACATAGATCAGAAGACATTTGATCCTGCCTGGTCAGGACTACACACTGTCCTGCTCACAACCCCATCGGCTGCTCGGGTGACTGGGATTCCAGTGTGGATCCATATCACACGTTTGAAAAAATATCGGGCGAAGACACAACATGGGGCACAATAATCCCCGTCTCCTCCTCTGGCTCCTGGGAGCCAGTTCTTTTCGTTTCGTGTCTGAAGGCAGACACACGTTTCCACAGTACAAAATGTGCACCAACTCGGCAGGCTGCAGCTGGACCTGGGACAACCTCAGGAGGACATTTGAAGGATGACAGATTGTTTTTTTTGGGGTATAAGGAACCCTGGTAAATTAGTACAAACGTAGATCTATGTTGTTGTGTTGTTGAATGTAATGGATCTGATGTATTAATCTGGAAGGATCTGAGAGTGTGGGTTGACACAAGATTAGGTTGGGAAGAGGCTATTAGAGTGGATGAAATGTTTAATATCAATTGGTATAAACGGCAGCGGGACTGGAGGAAGATGGTTGCCCCACTCCGAAGGCCATACATAAGTATGCCCTTAAATTGAGAGGTGAGGCCTGTGCTACATGCAGCCCTCCAGGGAAGCCCGGCACATGCCCTGTATTGTATACTGGACCAAAAATTGGATTAGCTGCTGAAGGAGAGCCTCTGCCTGCTCTGGTTGGTGTGTCAACCCAACATTCTCATTTAATTATTAAGGTGAAACATATTGTCTGGCCTAGCAATTGCACACTTTTTACAGAATTAGAACAATCTATCCAAACCCTGATCAATTTTATGTTACAACAGTTGCCAAAATGTTATGAATATGTTGTACATAGGAAACGTAGAGATCTGCGATCAGATATTGCAGGATGGGTAGGAGCCACTGGCTCAACAGTGAATGCCATTTCAATGGCTATACAATCTAATAACCGTGATTGAGCTGACAATCTGTTGGCAACAGGCACAATATCAGTGGCAAAGGGAGGACTACTTACTAACCAAACTACTCGCTATCTTGCTTCCGCTATGCATGAGAATGGGGAGGTGATCACTGTTTTGCTCCAGCATTTACTTGAAAATACTAAAACTTACGAAAAGACTGTATTGGTAGAGCATGTGCGTAGGAGGATGGAGGAGTTGTGTTACCGATCTGGCATTCAGCATGGAGGTGGCAGCTCTGATAGGTGACCTGCTCGCGTCACATGTACCAGGGTGGGTAAGGTCTGCAGTCCTTCTGGAGGCTGAGTCAACTACCTGGGTGGCAGCCGGGGAGGGGTCCCTATCGATAGTTGGGGCATGTCATGTTGGCCAGGACATCTGTGGTGGTGTTCTAATTCCAGTCGGATGGAAGCCCATAGTGAAAGCACAAACCATACATGGGAATGGAAGCGGGTGTAACGGACACGTCTGCCGAGTGCACAATGTCAAATACATCATCACTGACAACAACAGAAACATTGCTTTTTTGAAACACCAATGCTCTACTGTCAGAGGCTGGGTACTATGCACAGCCTCAACTGAGTCAGGAGCCCTGTCACATTCAGTGGGACCTGAACTACAAATACATTTATTACCTGAATCTACTGGAGCAATAGCAGTGAGAACCAACACTACCACTTTTTGCAGGTTTGGGCCTTTATACTCTGGTCCAAAGCTTGGTGCAATGACTAACATTTCCTACTGCATTAACCCTACTGGCACTTCTATTACTATCGGCTCCATTCTAGTCGCTCCCGATGTCACCACTAACACTTCTGTTCCAGCCTTGGAGCTCTGGGTGCTGGACCACACAAATTATTTTGAGAGAGCTCTCATGGCGGTCTCTGACAGAATTGACAGGATATCATACTGCAGCAAAAAAGGCAACAACTGTGACCCACTGACTAAAAGGTACAAACATTTCTGGGAGTAATTTGCATGGTACTATCCCAGGGTGTCTGAGGACTTAGAATTTTAAGCTTGGTTTTAGTTATTTATATGTATTATAAATTAAATTGGCTAATCAGGAATGTTCAGCATGGTCGAACATGACCCATTATCTTGCAAATGGTGGCCTAACCGGTATCTAAATCATGGTGGGTGAGACCTTAGCTCACCACCAATACAAAATGAGGGAATGATAGGATTGAGCTTCTGAATGAAGGTTTTTCCCTCAGCACACACAGATCCACACACGCACACACGCACACACACACATTCCCAGCCACCTCCCCTTGCTTACCCCAGCCCCCCCACACACACACACACACACACACACACACCCATTCCTATCCACCTCCCCTTGATTACCCCAGACCCCCCCCCCCCCCACCACACACATACACATTTACATCCACATCCTCTCACAGTGAGGGGCGCCTGGCACCTGGTCACACTTGGTAATTGCTGTATTGTACTCAGAAGGGAAGTACATGATCAAGGGTAATATCAACATCCTGTAAGTTTGGCTGGATGTCTACGGGAAGGTGTTACATCCACCACTTGCTCTACCAAGTATCTTGTACTTAAACCCCGAGATGTGAACAGTGTCTCAGGATTCTCTGCGAAGGCTACGGCGGACGCTAGGATCCTCCCTTGCGCATTGTAATAAAAGCCTTTTCAATTGGAAAGTGGTCATTGGTGTGTCACTTCATCGGTCCCAACTTGACTCCACGGCAGAAAATATTCTTAACACACCGGTGGATAAAAAAAGTTGTGCGTCTGACTTCTCTCTAGCAGAGCTGGACAAATTAATAAAGGCGTTTGCTGAGTACGAACTCATTAAAAACTCGAGCACCCTGTAACCGAGTACATGTATCCCCCGAAGTCCCCCCAGTTGGGCCCAGATGGTCCCAGAGTACCCAAAATCAATAGGTGTCGTGAACTTACCATAATACATGTCCCTGCAAAATTTGAAAAGAATCGGTGCACTTATGTGGGCTGTAGAGCGTTCACAAAAAAATCTCTGCGGACGTGTGACGAGGCCAAATCCATAATATCCTCCGAACTCGATCAAGGGATACAAAAAGTACAGTTGCCACTGCAATAGAGCGTGAGTTTGTGTGGCAGAAAATTGCTGACCGAGTCAATGCGAGAGAATTAAAAAAAGAACCAAATGAAGGCTAAATTACGAATGCAGAAAACTAAATTAGAAATCCAAATGCTGGAGCATCAGTTACAGGTGGATGAGGGGATAACAGGTGGATGATTTTCTTGTTTGAACAACATACAAAATATTAACTACTACATTTGTTCTTGCAGGAAGCAAAGAAATAAAAAAATGCAGGAGACCTATTTTGCTATATTTCCAAAGTTATATTTTGATCTTGGACTCCCTTAGAGAAGTCCTGATCGTTCAAAGTCCAAAACAGGGTACTTATTTAGCTCATACTGCCATCCTCAAAAAAAACCATTCGTAGTCCATTGTAGTCTCTGCCTGAAACGCCTCATTTGGGTGCCTCTGTCGCTATGGGCCCCACTCCCCGTGTGCCCACTTTCTTCTGACTGGCCAGCTCTGTGGAGGGCGGATCTAGGCGGGACGGGGTTGCAGCATGCAGTTTTCCATGTCAGTCTCCCCAGAGTGAAACGTGAGACACGAAGAAATCAGGCAGTATGTGTATAGATCGAATGAAATGAACTTGTTCTAATAAACGCAGCGGAGAAAGTGGAGGACGCAGTGCAAAAGTCTGGCAGCTCAAGAACGAATTTGCGATCGGCTGCAGTTTGCTACAGCAACTGTGGTGAGTACAGCAGTTTTTCTACTGTTATAGCTAGTATGCAGGGAAAGCTAGAATCCACTCCATATAGACACATTTGTAGAACGGGTCGACATGTACAAGTGTAGACTGGAGAGCGTAGATATCCTGTGGGTCTGAGTTTAGAGGAAAACGTAGACTGTGAGGAGCAGCTAAAAGTGGATCAACAGCATATGGACTGCTTCGATGTGTATTAGGACCTGCTGGTTCGTGTGCATAACTATGGTGTGTTGTTACTGAGGAGAAATGAACAGCTTCTGTGCTGGTATATGACAGAGGGGCGAAAGCTTCAGGCTAAACGGCCTTTTCGGAGATTGCCGTGGTAATGGTTTTCTCATTGCTTTGGAATGACCAGCTTTTCCTCGTGGAAAATGGAGGCGATTTGGATAGTGCCGAGAGCTAGATAGAGCTCCGGTTATGTCATGAACATAATACAGGTTTACAGACCGTAAGTTTCGTTTGAGTGAACCGTTGCTTATGAGGAGCTAGCGAATCGATCACTTTTAGTGGAAAGTATTATATTGTATATATATATATATTATATTATATATATAGGAAAGAAAAATATTCAATCGATGGCAATGCAGAGAAATCGTTTTTTTTTTCCGGACACGTTATAGCCTGTTTGCTTCCCTATTGCTTTCACCGGTAGTATCAGAGAGCTTACCCAGACATTGGAGATGTACAGGCTGACCCCGGTCATGGATAAGGAAAGCGATCATTTCACAAGCGCCCAAAAAGGTACCCCAAGCTCTGGAAAACCCGTTGGTTTAACTGCAGCCCAACTCGGCAGACTCACAGCACCTCTCCAGTTAGCTTCAACTGTAGTGGCTACAATCAGGCAACGTTATGATGAAACTGTCACATTGATGCTTACTGAAGTAACATAAGCATACCAATCATAATTGCTGCATATAAGTTAACCAGGAGAATTTTTGATTCACCGAGCACGTGAATAAACATGCAGGAGCTGATAAGCGGTCATGACTTTGAATGTAATCTGTCGCTTGAAAGGTTTGTTTAGTGTCCAGTGTGAAAGCTGCTTAACGTGCCCAAAACGGGTGTATTTGCGTCTGTGCATTTACTTTGAATGCAACCTGTTGCACGAAAAATTCGTTTCACGTCCGGTGTGAAAGCTGCTTAACGCGTCCATAATTTGTGTCTTTGCATTGACTTTGAATGTAGCTAATCTTTCGCGCAAAAAATTCGTTTCGCGCCCGGTGTGAAAGCGGCTTGACGTGCCCATAATGCATGTATTCGTGTCTTTGCATTGACTTTGAATGCGGGCTAATCTGTCCCGCAAAAAATTAGTTTCGTGTCCGATGTGAAAGCAGCTTTATGGATAGCACACGACAGATAGAGAGAGCTCGGTTATATTATGAACATAATACAGGTTTTGCAGACCGAAAGTTCCGTTAGTGTGGACAAGTTGCTTATGTGGAGTGAGCGAATCGATCACTTCAACAGGGAAGAATTACCTATTTAATCTCCGCCTTTTTCAGCTTGTTATTAGCCACAACAATTTCTAAAGGGGGATGAAATTATGTTCAAGTTAGTGCAGAGAAATCATTTGTTATACCAGACACGGTAGAGCTTCTGCATATTGCGTTGCTTTCACGGTAGCACCAGAGAGCTTGCTCAGACATTTGTGAAGTATACGGCTGATCCCAGTTATGGATAAGTGAAGCGATCACTAACTGTTGTGGCAACAATCGGGCAACGTTATGATGAAACTTTTGATGCTTAGCAAAGTAACACAAGCATACCGATCAGAATTACTGCATGTAAGTTAACCAGGAGCATGGCTGCACGCAAACTAACATGCAGTAACCATGCGGTCATAACCACAGAGACAAACCCTTGCAATACAGGTTTTACAGACAGCAAGTTCTGTTACTGTAAACAGTTGTACCAAGCATCCAAATTACAAACAAGTACAAAATTAAAAGTTAGCTTCAAATGAGGTTTATGTTCACATACCTTCTGTAGAATTTCTCCTGATATCATTCTTGCATATTTAGGACACAAACATTAGCAACAGTAACTTGGCTACGTTAGCCGCTGTGCTACAGCCACAATCAACTGGCTATCACATCAGATTGGCTTATGCAGTAAAAGCAACGTACAGCTTCTGTGTCTGTGAGTCACAGACAGTCGCAACCGATACAGGCTTTATCTTCAGATATTTTAAAAAGCCTGCATTGTTAGTGATTACTATCGCTAGCGGTCCTGCTAGCCACCAGTTACACGTTAGCTTCACTAACATTGTTTGCTGTTATATGGTTACTTACAGCTTGTGGCTTCCAGTGCTTGATTGATGCAGCTGCTTTTGGTTTGACAAGCAGCTGAAACGATTATCCTGTTGAATTAACCTTTATTGATAAAGCTGTCTTTGGTGAAATGCTGAGCACAAGCAGCTAACGTTCCCTTTGGCTGTGGCTGCTTGCTGCCAACAAAAAAAAAAAGCTACCCCCTGATTTCTGGTTGCATCCTCTTTTGGAAGAGAAATAAGTGTTTTTCTTCACATCCAAAAGTAAACGGACAAGCAGCTTTGGGAGAGATACTGACAAAACTACACCTCAAATGATCTGCGGTTCTTCTTTTGTATTTCCAAAAGTGTAGACGCTACTAAGGCATAGTATGATCTGCCTGCTAGAATAGTTTCCGGTGTGGGCAGGTCCATCGCCGTGATTGGCTTTGGCTAGGTCTGTACTAATTGGACGGCACAACCTGACGTCAGGTTTTGCCCAGATCTCATGAAGATCTCGGGAGGAGCTGTTCAGTGAGGAAATCGTGTTCACGAAATTACGTTCTTGCATTACGTTATAACTAACTAACTAACTATTACAAACTATAACTAACATTATAACATTACTAATATGTATTTAAACAAGGATCAGCAACACACATCCCCTTTAAGTTGTCCTTGTTTTATTTAAGATGATAGTGGAAGTGGAATCTCTTTTCTCATTCCAAGCTGATGCACATAACAGGATAATTCCACAGGCTAATTTTCACATTTTAAAACATTAGTTGTTCTGTCTTGAGGTCTTTTGACTTAGAATGAATTGAACATATGAACTGCTGATCATTCATTACAGCAAATTAGCAGACTTACCAACATGTATTGTGAAGGATTTAAAATTCTCCAGAGAATTATTCATTACTTAATTCATCCTGGACCTCTCCCAAAGTGGGGAAGAGTATTGGGTGGAACTGCGGATAGGAGATCGAGGTGTACTTCAAAAAGGGTTATAGGCTCAACGTGAGACCAATTCCACTTACATCATCAAAATGCGTGCGAATATAGTGCCTATGTGAGTATAATACCGAAAATCTGTTCAATGGCAGCCTTGCTGGATGCGCGGTTCAGCTTTCTGCCACTAGGTGCCCGCACCCTCCTTCACGATATCCGGGGCGGTCGGCCGTCCTGCTTGTATGAACTGCCATTACATATCACAGCGTGAAATTTTCAATCGTCATCGGCTTTTTTATTGTCGTTCGTGTGGCAGAGACATCTGGTAAGAGACATACGTACATTGATAAAGACAACTATCAACTTCTGGGCAGAAAATTGGGTAATTTGGAGTATTAAATGCATTTCTCCGCCATTAAACACCCAGGTGCTGCTCATTGTATACAATGGCAGCCCAGGATTGTAATGAGTTTATCAAGCTTAGACTTTAGAAAAACATCTCGTAAAATATATAAATTGTCCCTACCTTCCAATAAATTTGTGTTCTCCAGGTACTCCAGGGCCTGTATTCACAAAGCATCTTAGCGCTAAAAGTAGGTCCTAACTGCCGGATTTAGGAGGAACTCCTAAAAAAAATGGGCGTGTCAGCCGTAAATTTAGGACTCCTAATTATTTTTGACTAAAAGTTATTCACAAAGCATTTTAGACCTAAAAGTAGCTCCTAAGTCTGGGAGAGTTTAAAAGTAGTCAAGAGGACTCCTAACTCGCTAAAACCTATTCACCAAAGAATCGGAAAATGGCTGCTGCTGTTGAAAGACGGAATGACTTGGAAATTCCGAATGATGCGCAGTTGTTGAAAAGCAATCGGATCGACCATGAAAGGATTTTATTTGTTGTTGACTTGGTGATGGAGAGAATTGAAGCACTGATTACTAAAACCCCACAAGTCAAGTCAAGTCAAGTCAAGTCAAGTGTGACTTATGGGGTTTTAGTAATAGGTGCTTCAATTACTTCTCCAACCATGAGAAACAACCCAATAAGCCCCAAAATAAGCTCTTGTTTGGCAACACTGTTTCTTGGCCACCGGAAAAATGCAACTTTGGAACGCAGACAATTTAGGGATTTCACAGTCATCTGTCAGTCGCTCAATTCAACAAACAATCAATAGCCTATACTCTGTGAACCCCAAATCATCCGACATTTTATCCGATTTCCAATGGACACTCGCCATCAACAAAGAATAAAACTTCAATTCTTGCACATCTCAGGTATGCCCGGTATCATCGGTGCACTTAACAGGACACATTCGAATTATTTCTCTGACCAAAGATGAAGAGGTATTTGTAAGCAGAAAAAGTTTGTTCCATCAACAAACAGATAGTAGGCTATTTGATGCCGAATACAATATTTTGGACATTGTTGCGAAATGGACAGGATTCACGCACGACTCTTGCATTTTAATGGGAAGCAGCTTATGCAAATTTTTTGACAGGCATTATGTGCCTGTGGAATACCACTTGCTCGGGGACAGTGGCTTTGGTGCTGTACCTCCTCCAGCTATGCATTAATTATTTTATTATGCTATTGAGCAAGGGTTACATTTAATAGATCATCATAATGATACCAGCCTATGTCATATTTTGTATGCATATTTAAACTTTAGGCTATAAATTACAAACCAAGCTTAGTATGCCTTCCTACAGGCTGCGACCTTGGACCTACCCTGCGATTGCAGCCCATACCACCGCTTCTTGCAGCCATCCGAGACACCGAGGGTAACGCAGCAATGATCTGTAGGCTGATATTATCCCACGCATACCGCTTGGATTTGCTATTCACCCCCAATCCAAATTTCTCTCGGATTAGGCTACATGCTTTCGCTCCAGCACAAACTGGCCCAGCAGCAGTAACTGGTCGTGGCTCCAGTCGGGCTTTCGCGTCCTTTTTGTGCTTTCATCCTTGGCAGTTTTGGGCAAATAAACTTGAACGGCTCGACATTTAATTGATCGCAACATATTCTCATTTTCATCGGGTAATAAGTTGCTAATTATTGGGGCAATTTACGCCCTTTCATTAATAACTCTATTAACGTTTTTACAATAATCTCTTTCCTATGTATGTTCATTTGCTTAGAGCGTGATATGCGGGGACCGTGCAATGTGCATTTTCAAAAAGACTCTGTGTTATTATTTTACGCAGAATCTAAAACTAGGCAACTATGAATGCCGCAATAGCTTGCTTGACAGAATTTGAGTTAGAATGCAGAGAGAACATTGGGGAGGAGTTATTTTAAAGGTCAGCGTTCAGGTTGAGGTTAGGCTTAGAGTGAGGGCAGTGTTTAAAATTGGGAAAGCCGTACATTTTATTTTGAAATGCATTGGGAAACTGCCATACCCATAGCAACTGCTATAATTTTATGGGACAAACCAGCCGCTTGGACTATTTTCTCATTTTTTCCTCCATGGGTTGTATGTGGGATATTTTTTTCAATGGGCCGCCCTGCCACCAAACAACCAATCAACGTGCTCATTGTCCCAAGACTCGTGCATGAGAATTGATGTCAGCCATAGCAACGGAGATTACTCCCACCGATCTCAGAGCTACTCCAATTCTAACATAGTTAGACATGTTAGACTATGTTAGCAAGTTCAAGGACAGATTGCATGCAGCTTGTGACCTAGCCAAAGAGAACTTGAAATCAAGTCAGGGAAAAATGAAAACTTGGTATGATCATAAGGCTAGAAGCCGTGAGTTTAAACCAGGAGACAAGGTCCTTGTGTTGTTTCCCTTGCAGTCCAATCCATTGCAGGCTAGATTTCATGGTCCTTATGAAATTCTGGCAAAACTCAATGATCTCAATTACATTGTGAAGACTCCAGATAGGAGAAAACCAAAACAATTGTGTCACATTAACATGCTGAAGCCTTATCATGACAGAAATGCTAGGGTTGCTGCTGTCACTTCAGATTCTCCTGTGGTCAAAACGTGTGAAGATGAGGGGGAGTTTCAAGATGATGAACCTAGAATTAAAGCTGAAGATCTTTCATGTAAATTGTCAAAATTCTGAAGTGTTGCAAAATCTTGATGTAAAACTCCAGAACCCTCACAGAGAGATCAGTTTGAGAGGTTGATCAAGAAATATGAGGATCCGTTTCCTGATGTTCCAAAGAGAGTTTCTATAGCCTCTCATGATGTAGATGTTGGAGATGCCAAACCAATTAAACAGCATCCGTACCGGATGAATCCTGAAAAGAGAAAGATTGCTGAGAAAGAGGTTGAGTACATGTTAGAACATGATATTATCAGACCCTCCAACTCAGATTGGAGTTCACCCTGTGTGCTAGTTCCAAAACCTGATGGAAGTACTAGATTCTGTACAGATTATCGCAAAGTCAATGCTGTAACTAGAACTGATGTGTTTCCAATACCTAGGATTGATGATTGTATTGATAGAGTAAGGCAAGCAAAGTTTCTGACCAAGATTGATTTATTGAAGGGTTATTGGTGTGTGCCTTTAACTGAGAGGACCAAGAGCATCTCTGCTTTTGCCACACCATCTGGGTTGTACCAGTATGAAGTCCTACCCTTTGGCATGAAAAATGCCCCAGCCACGTTCCAAAGGATGATACAGTCTACAATCGCCGGATTGCCACACACGGGTGCATACATCGATGACCTGATCACGTGGAGTGACTCCTGGGAAGAACATCTAAAAGATGTAGAGACGTTGTTCCAGCGCCTGACCCAGGCCAACCTGACTGTTAACCTGAACAAGAGTGACTTTGGTTGTGCTACTGTCACCTATCTCTGCTACGTCATAGGCCAGGGTAAGGTGGCACCCATAAATGCTAAAGTCCAAGCCATCATGGACTTTCCAGTTCCTGACAACAAAAAAGCTTTGCGCCGCTTCCTTGGAATGATCGGGTACTACCGCAAGTTCTGCAAGAACTTTGCTGAGATTTCTCTGTCTAACTAACCAACTGAAGAAAGGCGTAAAGTTCACTTGGGATGATGCATGCCAGAGAGCCTTCGATCGCCTGAAGTCTCTGCTGTGTCACTTCCCCGTGCTCAAATCTCCTGACTTCAACAAACCGTTCTCCATCGCGGTCGATGCTAGCGACCAAGCTTGTGGATCTGTGCTCCTACAGAGAAGTGACTCTGATGACATTGAGCATCCCGTGACATACTTCTCCAGGAAGTTCAATCGCCACCAAAGGAACTATTCCACAATAGAGAGGGAACTGCTGGCTCTGGTCCTTTCTTTACAACACTTTGAGGTTTATGTTTGTACAGGGGAAAAGCCAATGATTGTGTACACTGACCACAATCCGTTAATGTTTTTGAGTAAGATGAAAAACAAGAATTGGAGATTGTTGAATTGGAGTTTGATTTTACAGGAGTTTGACTTGGAAATTAAGCATGTGAAGGGTACAGACAATGTAATTGCTGATTGCTTATCCCGTGTTTGAATATGTATATATATATCATGTGTTTATTTGAATATTGTATGATATGTATATATAGACAAGTGTTCACTTAACCATTTTGTATTGAAAAGAAAAATTTTGCCTTTATGAGTCAAAAATTTTCCCTTTTGGAATGGAGGTGTAATGTGAATATAGGCCACTGGATGGCAGTATTTACCTTTTTTTTTATTCAGCTCAGACTGGAGCTATGTTTAGACATGTCCTGGACATGTCTGGGGAAAGTCCCAGAAAATAAAAAAAAGAGGTCTAAATGTGGGTGGGGTCTGCAAAAGAGTATATAAGGAAAAGAATTGAGACAGTAAAGTAGTAGGAGAAATTGCAAGGAGAAGGATACATGTGACCAGACCAGTCATTTCTGTTCAAGACCTGCGAAGTTTCTTTTGTGGATTTTTGCCTGTGTTAGAGCATTTTTTTTTTCCTTACCCAGGACATCACCAAGCCACCCCAACAAAAGGGACTGTAAATATTTCTGTTTTTTTGTGTTTATTCAATCTTGGTCTTTAGTTGTAGGTTAGTGTTAGTCTTTGTCTGTTAATTAAATTTGTTTAAGTTTTAAATTGTGTCTGTCATCCCTTGCTGTTGCTGTTGCTGTTGTGTAGTAAATTGTAATAACAAATTGGGGCCATAACACCACCATTTGCCTCATGCAGTGCAACACATCTTCTACGCATACAGTTTATCAGATTGTCAATTGTGGCCTGTGGAATGTTGGTCCACTCCTCTTCAATGGCTGTGCAAAGTTGCTGGATATTAGTGGGAACTGGTACGCGCTGTCGTATACGCCGGTCAAGCACATCCCAAACATGCTCAATGGGTGACATGTCCGGTGAGTATGCTGGCCATGCAAGAACTGGGACATTTTCAGCTTCCAAGAATTGTGTACAGATCCTTGCAACATGGGGCCGTGCATTGTCTTGCTGAAACATGAGGTGATGTTCATGGATGTATGGCACAACAATGGGCCTCAGGATCTCATCACGGTATCTCTGTGCATTCAAAATGCCATCTATAAAATGCACCTGTGTTCTTCGTCCATAACAGATGCCTGCCCATACCATAACCCCACCACCACCATGGGCCACTCGATCCACAACACTGACATCAGCAAAGCACTCACCCACACGACGCCACACACAGTGTCTGCCATCTGCCCTGAGCAATGTAAACCGAGACTCATCTGTGAAGAGAACACCTCTCCAACGTCCCAGACGCCATCGAATGTGAGCATTTGCCCACTCAAATCTGTTACGGCGACGATCTGGAGTCAGGTTAAGACCCAGATGAGGACGATGAGCATGCAGTTGAGCTTCCCTGAGACGGTTTCTGACAGTTTGTGCAGAAATTCTTTGGTTATGCAAACCAATTTATTTCAGCAGCTGTCTGAGTAGCTGGTCTCAGACGATCTTGGAGGTGAACCTGCTGGATGTGGAGGTCCTGGGCTGGTGTGGTTACACGTGGTCTGCGGTTGTGAGGCCGGTTGGATGTACTGCCATATTCTCTGAAACGCCTTTGGACATGGCTTATGGTGGAGAAATGAACATTCAATGCCCGAGCAACAGATCTGGTTGACATTCCTGCTGTCAGCATGCCAATTGCATTCTCCCTCAATGCTTGCGCCATCTGTAGCATTTTGCTGTGAGACGAAACTGCACATTTCAGGGTGGCCTTTTATTGTGGACAGTTTAAGGTACACCTGTGCACTAATCATGGTGTCTGATGAGCATCTTGATGTGGCACACCTGTGAGGTGGGATGGATTGTCTCAGCAAAGCAAAAGTGCTCACTATCACACATTTACACAGATTTGTGAACAATGTTTGAGAGAAATGGTAATATTGTGTATCTGGAATGAATTTTAGATCTTGGAGTCCATCTCATGACAAATGGGAGCAAAAACAAAAGTGTTGCGTTTATATTTTTGTTGAGTGTATATATGTGTACATATGTGTATGTATGTTTGTGTATATATAATATATTTAAATTATATGTCTCATTTTGAGTAGTTGTATTGGTTTTTTTTTGGACTTTCTTTGCCTGTCAAGAAAGGTGAGGTCCTTTGTATGAGCCAGTAGGGCTTCTTGACCTCTCCTAACACATCCACTTTTGAATATGTATTTTCAGAAATAGATTTTATGCAGTTTTTTTACTAAATAAAGATTAGTGGCTTTAAATCATCAAACTGATTCCATGTGAAACCACTCTCGACTCCAGTTGTTTCTTAGGTAGTAAGCTGGTTTGTCCACGGGCACTTGTATTTTGAGAAGGCATGCACATGGGCCTGTAAACTGTATGTGCGAGGTAGAAAGAGGTGCTCCCAATTTTTTGCTTTACTTCTTTGTGTAAAATAAATGTTTTTCATTGATTTGGTTAATTTAAAATATTTATATCTTTACTTTTATTTGAGAAAGCTCATGAAAAAGTGGCGTCTGGTATCTTTTGCAGGGCAGTGATTTTTCTTTTTGAAATTTGTGTTACATTGTTATGGATAAAGATCTCCTGTTACACTTTCAAGTTACTTGAAAGGTTTTGTATTTTTTAAAATATGTTTTGCACAATAAATGTTCAAAAAATGGCATTCTATACTATTTTCAAGTGTGTTTATAGTTAAGAATGCAGCTTTCTGCTGCAATATATCTACTGTGGGAGTATGTTCTGAAACAGTTATATTTTTCGGTATATACATTTCAATATATCACAATATGTATCTGTACAGTCTATGCTTCAAAATATACTGCAGTATAAATTTTCGGCCATACCACCCAGCCCTCCAGACTTGTGATTTTCCCGGCTGTAATAACAAAACCTGTCTGATTCGCCTTATGTATTTCACCAGTTTCCTGTCACGGACCATGCTATTGGACAACTGCGGCTTCTTGCCTCTATGTTCAAACTTAAGGCAAGGGTGGGGGAGATAAAAAAAAAAAATTTAAAAAAAACTTTGTGTCCCTACACAACCAGGACAGAGGAAACATGTTTTGACGAGCACTGCACTGTTTCCTATAATTGACAAAAACCTGTCTGAATGAAAAAGTGACAATGATATTCCCTTTACTACAGAGCCAAAGGGATACCTTTATGAACCAGAGTGTACTGATGCCAAACTTTGTCAGATGGCGATGGATAGGACAGAGAGAGAGAGAGAGAGAGAGAAACTGTCCGAGCAGAAGATGGGCCCACGACAGCAGGTAGGAGAGAAAGAGTCAACACTCATGATGTGTGATGGTGCACTTGTTTGAACAGCCAAATAATACCAACAGAAACCAGTGATATACATAAGGCGAATCAGACATGTGATTTTCCCTGCTGGAATAATAAAAACAAGTCTGCACCTTCTTTTCTGTTTCATCTTATATTCTATATTCCAAATATCTCTAGAATTACAATTGGAGGCAGAGCATACTCTTACAAAGCACCAATTTTATGGAACAATCTCCCAAGACAAATTCGAGCTTCGGACACACTCTCTATCTTCAAGAGTAGGCTGAAAACTTATCTTTTTAGTCAAGCCTATGATTAGTTCATGATTAGTTATGTGCTGGCTCTGGTGGGACTGACTACAATCTTGATTTATGATATGTTCACGATATTGGAAGCCAGTGTTATGCAAATACATGTGGAACCGGTGGCACTGAGCATGCATTAACGTGCCAGTGGGGCTTGCTACAGCTTTAGTCACTGGGGAGGTCCATATGGTACTGGTGTAGTATTAAGCAAATCCATGTGGAACCGGTGGCACTGAGCATGCATTAACGGTGCCAGTGAGGCTTGCTACAGCCGTAGTCACTGGGGAGGTCCATATGGTACTGGTGTACTGTTAAGCAAATCCATGTGGAACCGGTGGCACTGAGCATGCATTAACGGTGCCAGTGGGGCTTGCTACAGCCTTCGTCACTGGGGAGGTCCATATGGTACTCGTGTCTAGAAAATCTAAAGTGATCTTCTAGCCTGGAGTAAGTGTAGGGCCTCTGTGCTGCAGGAAGTGGATGGAGGGGTGTTGTCTGTTTCCTGACCAGTCAGCTCCTAAATTCTCATTTGGCACATGACACAGGACTGTATTTTTATTAATACCCAGTACTTTTATCCAGTGCCTCACCCCACTTTTTTCTGTCTCTTTCCGAGGATCTTTCCCTCCACAACCCTGAGTCCTGGATCATCCGAGCCCTGGCCCTCGCCATGAGCGCTGGCTGCTGCTGTCCTGATGCGGTCCTGATCCAGTTCTGCACCATCCTTGGCATGCCACTACCTCGAGCAACTGATTAGATGGACTTTAATGGAACTGTATTGTCATTATCTTGTTATCAACTCGCTAGCCCGCAGAGGATGGGCTTCCCCACTATAGCCGGGTTCCTCCTGAGATTTCTTCCCACTGGGGAGTTTTTTCTCACCACTGTTTGAGGATTTTTTCTCCCTATTGGGAGTTTTTTGCCTCATTTGCTGTAGTGGGGAATAGGCTGGGCACTGCCCTTTCAGTTACTCATCTCTGATTGTAAAGCGTCTTTGTGAAAGTTTATCTGTGAAAAACGCTATACAAATAAATTGAAATTGAAATTCTTGTCTGACGATAAACTTGTCTCTCTGTGTATACAGTATCTCACAAAAGTGAGTACACCCCACACTTTTCGACAATTAATTAATTATATCTTTTCAAGGGACAACACTACAGAAACATAACTTGAATATATTCTACAGTAGTCATTGTGCAATATGTGTAGTGGTGTAGATTTACTGCACTGTCCAAATAACTGAACAAACTCATTATTTCCAAAATGGGTGGCAACAAAAGTAAGTGCACACCCCAATGTCTTATTCATTATGTTCATGCTGTTGTCTGTTTGACTAGGCCATGAGGTTGTGTAACCCATTGAAGGTTTAAATTGTGGTGCCTTGGGTGCAATGCTCTCATTCTGGTCACTGGATGGTCAACATGGCACCTCATGGGAAAGAGCTCTCTGAGGATCTGAAAAAGAGAATTGTCACGGTCCACAAAGATGGTCTAAGCTACAAGATGATCTGTGAAACCATGAAACTGAGCTACAGCATGGTGGCCAATGTTATTCAACGGTTTTCCAAGACTGGCTTTACTCAGAACAGGTCTCGTCAGGGTCGACCGAAGAGGTTGAGTCCTCTTGCTCTGTGTCAGGTGCACAAGTTGGCGTCAGAAAACAAATACAGGAGTGTTGGCAGCATTGCTAATGAGGTTGCAGCAGTGGGGGGACAGGCTGTCAGTGCTCAGACCATACGCCGTGCACTGCACCAGTCAGTCTGCAGGGCCGTTGGCTAAGACGGAAGCCACTTCTGACGTTCGACCACAAGAAAGCCCGAAAACAGTTTGCCGAAGACAACCAGTGCAAGAACATGAACCATTTGTTATGGCCCCAATTTGTTATGACATTAACAACAGCAAAGGATGACAGACAAAAATTTTAAAACTTAAACACATTTAATAAAGAAACACTTTAACTAATCTACTATCTACTGTAATGACCAAGATTGATAAACACAAGAACAAAATATTTACAGTCCCTTTGGTTAGGTTGCTTGGTGATGTCCTGGGTGAGGAAAATGCTCCAACACAGGCAAAAATCGACAAGAAACTTCACAGGTCTTGAAAAGAGTGACAGGTCTGGTCAAATGTATCCTCCTCCTTGCAATTCCTCCTACTACCTTACTGTCTCAATTCTTCTCCTTATATACTCTTTTGCAGACCCCACCCACATTTAGACCTTTTTTTTTTAATTTCCTGGAACTTGCCCCAGACATGCCCAGAACATGTCCAAACCGATCCCCAGTCTGGGCTTAACAAAAAAAGGTAAATACTGCCATCTAGTGGCCTCTATTCACATTACACAATGGAACCATGTTCTGTTGTCTGATGAGACCAAGATAAACTTGTTTGGCTCAGATGCTGCCCAGTATGTTTGGCGGCACCCTGGTGAGGAGCACCAAGACAACTGCGTACTGCCTACAGTTAAACATAATGGTGGCAGCATCATGGTCTGGGGCTGCATGAGCGCTTCTGGTCCTGTGGAGCTGCGCTTCACTGATGAAATAATGGATTCCAACATGTAATGTGACATTTTGAAGCAGAACATGATGCCCTCTCTTCAGAAATGGCAGTATTCCAACATTATAACGACCCAAAACACACCTCCAAGAGGACAACTGCCTTCCTGAAGAAGCTGAAGGGGATAGCGTGCGTCTCCAGACCTCCATCCCATTGAGCACCTGTGGGGCATCCTCAAAAGGAAGGTGGAGGAGCAGCAGGAGTCCAACATCCAACAGCTCTGTGATGTTGTCATGGAGGAGTGGAAGAGGATCTCAGCAACAACCTGTGCAGCTCATGTGAATTCTATGCCTAGGAGAATCAAGTAGTGCTGGACAACAATGGTGGTCATACTAAATATTAACACTATGGACAGAATTTTGCATGTTGACGATGAGGTGTACTCACTTTTGTTGTCACCCATTTTTGAAACAGTGACGGTTTGTTCAGTTTTTTGGACAGTGCAGTAAATCTACACCTCTACACATATTGGACGATTACTACTGTAGAATATATTCAGGTTTCATTTCTGTAACGTAGCCCCTTGAAAAGATATAATAAATTAATTGTCGAAATGTGAGGGGTGTACTCACTTTTGTGAGATACTGTCGCTCTCTCAGGTTACAGCAGCCGACATCCAAGCGTGTTACTTTAGAAATAGTTCATAGCCTGCGTGTAGTGATACAGAGGGAGAGAAAAAAATAGTGCCAAGTGATTGTGAAGTGCGAGTTATTCACTGACCATGGTTTTGTACGAGAAATATATCACTCTTTAAAACGTGTTGTTTTGGGAAACAAAACTTTTTATTTTTGTGACCCCAGCAAATTAGCTCGAACTACTTACTTCAAAACTTCGGGAGAGCAGAACTCCGCTCACGGGACACATTAACAAAAAAAATCACCGCTCATGTTCTACACTGCTAAAGAGTATATCAAACAACTTCATGTCAAAAAATCAGAAACAGAGGCTCTAGAAAAAGTTCAGAGAAGACCAACAAAGTTAATTCCAAGAGAGGCTGCAGATCTCTTCAGTCTAAGGAATAGACTCAGGGGAGATCCAATTGAGGTCTTTAAATGTGTTAAAGGAATGAACAAAATTAACCATGTAGATTACTTAGGCCAAGTTTTGTTATTAGAAGTCGGGTTCAGAAATAGAAGTTAGCCAACCGTGAAATTCAACCGTGATATTAGGAAATATTTTATAATATCTCAGTGTGGATTACCTTGCCTGACCATAATGTTGAGGTAGAGACCTCGGGAGTTTTCAAGAGCAGACTTGATTTAGCGCTAGATACCATTCAGCCCTTGAGTATCTGAAGGGTTAGATTCACTTCAGTAATAGGAAAATGGCGAGCCTAGTTGGGCTGAATGGCCTGTTCTCGGTTTACATGGTGCTGTAATTAAACACAAATTTAATAATACAATCATTAGACTACATTTCACCCCTCTGCCAAGGTATAGTAATAGCATTCAGGCTCAAATTATGTTTCTTTGCTGCAGAAAGAAAGCAAAGAAAGCACCTACCAAGTGAAACTAATTGAAAGAAAAAATGTGACAGGAATTCATCAACATTACTGGCCTAACCATAACCTGCCGGCTATTTTTTTCCCTTGTTCACCAGCCAGCAAAAAAATAATCTGATCGGAACATTATGATTTTAATTCATAAGCGAACACAATCTCTGTGGTTTTATCAGAAGTCATTAGCTTGCTCATGTGCATATATTAGTTAATGCAACAAGTTGCAGAATTGTCATATCAATGGTTAACGAGCTAAGTTTAACCGCTTGAAGTATTTAGAATAATTACACTCAGAACAATTTATTTCAAGTTGGTATTTGTAGAAAATCATTGAGGCCTCATGTAACACTATTACAAATTTAAAGCCAGATGGGTAACTTGGCCCACAATTCTACTGAGGCAGTGGTATTCATGTTAGGCAGCCCAGTAAGGTAGGCACTAGACTGTACTGCCAATGGTTGCAAGATTATTCGCTATCGCTATCTCGAGCCAGTCTCCTTGTAGTGCAGGGCAAGTAAGGACATTAAAATTCCACTGCCTCAAGACACTAGCTCAAGGGCTCAGGCTAGTCTCGTAAAGGAGCTGGACAGTTACTGCACTGACAGGCCACTACAAGCCACTGCTCAAAGCCAGTCCCCCTGTGGACAGTAACTGAAATGGCAGCTCAGTGGCTCGTGGCAGCTTAAGAGTACAGTTAAAAAAATAGGCGTGCAATGCACGGAATACCCCTCAGCCCGATGTCAAAGTTTTTGGAGACGCCTGCCCGCCCAACCGCACGAAGGATAGCAATACCCCGTCAGCCTTGAGGGCTAAGGGGTAGAAATGTTACAGCTCCCTCCCCAGAAAGGGTTCCCGGTTTGCTGGGTCATCTGCAACCTAATTACTGCATCAGACAATACGCCACTCAATTCTTGTTGAATTATGGATGATATTCAAATCTCAAATACTCCTTAAATTTTCATGAATAGATTTCTGTAAGGTAAATTTTCTAACAACCCCAGAGAAACATTCCAGAAATCGAAAATTGTTTGCGGGGGACATCACTAAACTGGGATCCGTGTCATTTTCCACAAGAGGTCAGTCACACATAGGAAAGGGGTGGCCACCCTTGTCGTGGAGAACCACAGTATTCACACATTAAAATACACAGTATTATCAATGGTAAAAAAATAAAAAATTAGGCAACGAAGACGAAAATCATTCTCCTCCCTCGTGAGAATATCACAACTTTTTAGATTATCACGAACCTATAGGCTATAGGGCAGTCGCACATGATGACGACGTCGAGCCAAAGCCGAAAACCAAATTTCACAGACGTGGACTTGCCGGTTTACAAATGATTGCTCTGCACTACCTTGATATAATTTCATCCCCCTTTAGAAATTGTTGTGGCTAATAAAGCCGAAAAAGGCGGAGATTAAATAGGTAATACCCAGCTAACACACTTACGTTGCCGTGACGCCGCCGTAACGTAAATTCGCGACCAAGTTTACGTTGTGGCAATGTTAACCTCTGACGTTGCCGCAACGTGGAAAGTGAAAGGTGAGAATATGTAACCGCAACGTCACCTTCCGACGTTGCCGGTCCGTAACTGCAACGTCTGGCGACCTTGTAGCAAAGTAAATATGGTCCAATGTTTATGTTGCGGCGACGTCACTTTCCGACGTTGCCGGTCCGTAACTGCAACGTCTGGCGACTTTATGGCAACCTTCATTTGTAAAGTTTCCAGAATGTCATCAGGACGTAACTTTCCGACATTGCCAGTTCGTAACGGTAAGGCCTTGGCTACAATCCAGCAATGAAATACTGGCGACGTTCTAGCAACCTTCTTTTGAGGTTGCCAATATGTCACCAGGATGTACTTCTTGGCTGGCTACTTGGGCGGACACATGGTCCTCATTTGCCCTTTTGAATTTATGCTAATGAAGAGGCACTTGCACAATTTCCACAACAAAGTATTTTATTAGGCTAGTATCAAGATTATTCCTCAGGCTGCACCTCCTCTGAGTGGTCCTCCTGCTCAACCTCCATCCTTGCCCGAGCATAGGCCTAAAAGGTAAGAGAATTGTTGTTCAACACATGTATCATTTTTGATGGTCCATAATGGTCCATAAACATTTTTTTTTTTAATCATGGAATGTAGTTTGTCAGTGGAGCTTGCAGTTAGATCTGGATGAAAATGCTATTAGCCTAACTCATTCAATGCCAAAAACGCGATATCGCGTTTTTAGCTCCCAAGCGTTGAGTGCCAAAAACGCAATATCATTTTTGATGGTCTTGATATTTTGCCTGAACATTTTATCACAACTCTGCATTTGCCGCATTTATTGTGTTGAATCATGCATATCAGATCAAAACCGGCACATCGCATCATTTCCTGTGTTTGTCACGAGGTGGCAGTGTGTGGCTAGGTAGATCAGTTCTTCGAAGCAGGAATTGGTAGGCAACCCTTCTCAATCTCAGTGCCAAAAGGGGAATTTAAAAGTCGAAGAGAAAGATATTGTGCCTGTAAGTTTTTCACACGATATGCTGGAGTAGTTCGTCATTGAATTTCATTTCGGGTGTTCATCTGTCTTGTGGTTCATTCTACAGTGGTAGAAATGTGGTTGTTTTGAAACAAATTCCCTCCAACCTTGGTGGTTTTGTGAACTATAAAACTTTATTTACTTTACTAAAGTCCCTTGACCCAGAAATGTAGGCGTGAGAGGGTCAAACAACGCATATGTCATAAAAGAGGCTATCTCCGTTTCTAGAAAAAACACATGCATTTTGATGAAAACCAGTCGCCGTTTATCTTGTGATTTCTCGAGGATGGAGGCATGTAGAAAAAAACAGTTTTAACCCACTGAAAGCTCAGAGTCTTAGCTTTCAAACGGTCTATAGTACGTGTTCGTAGCTATAAGATAAAATAAGTTATGGTGCTATAAAAATCGTCAACGATGACGAAAATCGCTGGCACTCTGGGGTAAATTTCTGAAAAAAGTGTGGCACTGAGTTAAGGGATACATTTTAATGTGCTGAATTGTGAGCACAATCAGGCCTGAGTCGTGTCATCTGATTTTTGACTGTAACTGTTTGCAGTGAGAAAGTGGAATGTTGAATGCACTGATGCTACTCTACCTGAGCCTTGAGGTGGGCCGAGGGGGCATGCTTAAGTGTTTCCCCTATCAGGACCTCAATGTTTTTTTCCTCCAGGCCTGCTTTCCACTTCATTGCTGCTTCTATTAACAGAAGTTGAACAAAGAAAGAAATATAGAAATTAAGCACTTTAACTGTAATACGTCATATATTCATTTTTGTAGTGTTTTGGGAGCGTGGGGACATGTGGACTCACGTTTAACTATTGTGCACACAGCAGTGCCAAGGAGTGATAACTTCCCCTTCTTCCCCGGAGACTATACATTCCCCACACAAAATTTGTCGCATTTGTGCGCATGATCCTGCGCACGCACTCGCCTGGGTTGGACCCACCCACAAGGCTAAGATGACAGACCTGGAAAGAAGAAAACCAACAAGGTAAGTGTAAGGGATACCAGCTAAAATATCAAAATGGTGTTAGTTTCTTTTCTCTTCCTGCTTGGAAAAAAACTGAAGGATAGCCATAGACAGTAAAAGTGGGTGTTGGATGTTAAAGCGACGTCAGATGGCTTATTGCCACTGTTATAGGCCGGTCAATCTAGTCTTTGACATAAAACAAATTGCAATAGTAATCATAACAGGTTTTTTGTGATCCTTAGGTATATCTAAATAACATATTTAAAATCTATATGTATATAAGATAATGTCTACTTAAATAGCACGGTAATTTGCATACATCTCTAGAAAACAAAAATTGAGCAGTCAGGTTCAAAATTATTGCTGCTGCTTATATACTGTTCTATATTGGAAATCAAAATCGTTCACAAAGGGAATATTAGGTATCACTTCCTATCATCACAATTAGGAGGCTGGGAAAAATCAATGTGTGTCAATGCAATTTACATATGTACATTATAGAAGAAATGATTGTGAATCATATGGGATAAGGGATGCATCTCAATGCATGTAAAATCACATAGAAGATATTGACATTTAAACAACATATTTTATCTATCTAATAATATACTATGTAATAGGTAAGGCCTCCAAAAATCCAAAAGATGAAAAAGAGCCAAACATAAACAAATAGCAAAAGTAATGGTTCATACATGTTTTTTATCCTTAACATCACATGTTAAAAATCTACCTTCATCAATTTCGTCGAACATACTTTTTTCAAGGTCAAAGGGAAGGTGTCATTGTTTCAGAAAATTTCATTGTTGGTGAAAATGTATAGGTACTGGAGTTTATAAAGTTTATAAAGATAGGCTATGCAATGCATTTTAAGGTTAGGGTGAGTTGAGATTAAGCAAAATTAAACAATTATTTTGAGCCTGACTGTAGCTATTGTTCAGATTTTGATTTCTAAAAATGTATGCAAATTACTGCATAAGTAGATATGATCTCATTTGCATATTCAAACATCACATTTCAGAAAACTTGCAATACAAAAAATCTTTGCCCTAATGGGAATAAACAACTGTGAAAGTTTAAAATGTTTTTCACGAATAGAATCTCCCAATGACAAAATGCATTGTAAATCTGCTACCTTTGACCTTGAAAAACAGTATGTTCCACTAAATATAAATTGGTTGATTTTTAACATGTGATGCAGGATCAATAAAAAGCATAAACCATTACTTGCAATTAGTTATATGTTGGGCCCTTTTTTGAGCTAGATAGACTGGCCTATTAGGAGAATGTTGATTACCTTCAACATCTCGGATATATGTTTGTTTACTTTAGACCTTTACACACAGGTAAGATGACAAGTGATTAAACACGCCCCTTTCGGAATTTAGAAAAAAAATATACGTGACCATAGAACGTGACGTAATCCAAACCCCATGACCCCAACGCGCGAAAAGTCTGTTAATGGTATGGTGTGTATGGATGTAATGTGATAAGACTATACATCCATGATGGTGTGTGGTAGCTGTTCTCAGAGGAACATCAAGCAAGGTGTTAGTGCAACTCTGTGTGACAGCCTGTAACAAACATTTGGTGAGTATGATACTAGTTTTCAGTGTGTATGTGATTATGACAGTTGGATGAAATCTCCGATCGTCTGATGTCTGGAGTGGTTATGTTCTGGCTGTGCATGTTAGCATGTTAACGCTAGCTTACTGACGTAATTTTAGCTGAATTTCTTCCAAACAAATGAGTCAAAACCATTTTTTGGGGCGGGACTGGGTGAATGAAAGCAAAAAGAAAGTAAGTGAAAACTAAATGGCCGAAAATTCAATTCCGTTTTTGAAAACTTTGTTCGTCGTCCAACAAAGACACGTGGCTGGCAATTGGTACCCTTGGAAATCCCATGCAGCTTTGCACAATCGTTAGCTAGGCTAGGCAAATGGCACTAACATCGTTCAAAACCAGCTTGGTAGGTTGTTTAATTCTAAATATCATTCCTTTAGCTTACTCTTTTTTTCTTGCAGAGTTGGGAGTTTAAGCCGCAATCTGCATGTCACTGCTTTTTGTAGGCCTACTTCAAATATGCATGTGACAAATACATTTTTTGAAACTTAAAATGAATCAAATTGGGTAGTCTGTGGATGCCAAAAAAAAAAAAAAAAAGGCCGATTCATGTCAGCTAGGTTGACCAGGGAAACTGGGATCAGTTTGACCTGCTTAAAGCAACACGCCACCATTTCTGACAATATGTTCATTTTCCATCTTCCCTTTAGGTAATTAATTGAGCCGTTCGCCTGCTCATCCAGTCCTTCCCTGAGTCTGTCGATACAACTTTTAGCTTCAAATTAGCATGTATCATTGAAACGGGTTCGACCATTATCATCTCACCTGGTCTAATCTGATTCAATGATAAATGCTAGCTTGAAAGTGGTATTGCCAGACTCAGAGAAGGACTGAAGGAACAGGAGAAAGGTATGGCTCAATTAATTAACTCAAGGGAAGATGGAAAATTTATAATATGCCCCTTTTTCCTCAGCATCCATGTTGGACTTTTTTTGTTTGTTTGGGAGGTCATGAAAATTCTGTTTTCTGGTCAGGGAATTTTGAGTCTAACTTGGAGTGGGAGGACTTTCGTTATGTACACTTACAACTTTCTTGCGATATTCAGGCACTTTCAGGCGCTCCTCAAAGTCCTCAAGATCCTCTTTTGTTTGTGCCACTTGTAGTTCTAGCACTGGAGCTGATCCTCCAACACTGTTTTTTTTGAGGAGGTGGATCTCTGGTTCTCCTCCAGAGTCATCCCTCTCAAAATGACCTGTAAAGTGTCTGTAATGTAGAAGTACACACTATTACTACTGAAACAAGTGTACAACCAATGTATTGTCTAATTAATATACCTGACGAGACAGAAATTAGAAAACGAACATGTGCTACTAGGTTTTGCAAGTTTTCCCTTGAGTAGTTTGCTTAAATGTCATGTAATGTACTACCTTGAATTTTCTTGGCCCAAGCTGGCACGCTTTCCGCCTGGTCACCTGAGTGTGAAATATGTCATTACTTTCCCTAGTTAGTGAATTTATTACCTCTATTTAAATTAGGCAATAACACACCTCTAGATGTCCCTGCCTGTGCTGGTGGAGAGGGAAGTGTAGTCTCTGTAAGTTGAAGATAAACAATATTGTAACTTAGGCTAAATGATGCGTGACAAAGATTTTCATTCTGGCCACATTTCAAAGTTAAAAACCTAAAGGAAAAATCAGTACCCCTGTTGTTCAAGGTCACTTGAACACCCTGGTTCACTAATTTAGTTTATGTATAAAATTTTCTCATTCTTTTTCCTTTAGACAGCATTCAGTGACCTTGAACAACACAAATTAATTCACACCTTTTCTTGTGGTCTCCACTGTGGCACGTGGGTGCGGCAGCAGTCCTTGAGTAAAGCATACAGATTATCATGTTACAGAACAGACATTTTGTTATAATTGTTGTACTGTAATTGTAGGGGTCTTTTCTTGTTGTGCTTTAACAAATCTACCTTTAGCTTTTTTAGCTTTTGGTGGTCTTGGAATGTCATCTAAACAGAAGAGAAGCAGGTCAGTTTAACTCTTTGTTCACCACTACTACTATTGTGTATGCAGGAACAGTAATGGTAAATGGTAATGGTAAATGGACTGCATTTATATAGCGCTTTCTAGTCACATGATATGACCCCAAAGCGCTATACAAATTTGCCTCACATTCACCCTGATGTGGGAGGCTGCCATGCAAGGCGCCACCCTGTACATCAGGAGCAGTGCGGGGTTCAGTGTCTTGCTCAAGGACACTTCAACATGTTCTCTGGAGGAGCCGAGGATCGAACCGGGAACCTGCGGATTCCTGGGCCGCCCGCACTACCTCCTGAGCCATGCCGCCCCTTAAGTCAAGTCTATGTTAAGATAGAGTTAATAAATGTCAAAATAGAGGTCTTGGGAAAACAGAGCTTTCAGGGGTAGTTGTAGTGGTGGGTGGGTGGGGGGGGGTGGGGGGATTGAAACATACCTGCGCTTGTCATGTATTTGGGGTTAGATTTATGAGGTCGCCTGTCACCCTCATCCTCAGTATCAATGCTGGACTTGAATTCAGCCCTCTTACAGCGCCGTAAAGCTGTCTCCCAATCATCTAAATGTACCAACAGTTATTGCTATATTTCGGAAATTTTCAAACCAAAATGTTCTATGCTACTGTTTCAAATGTTATTTTCAAATATTTATAATTCAGACAGACTGACAGATAATTAAAAATTAAAACCTGAGCTTCAGCCATGAACTTACCAGTCATTGAAAAAAGTCTTATTCTCCTTGCCATCCAATTTTCTTTGTCGGGCAACTCCTGTGCCCGTGCTCTTTTTGACGGGTATGCCGGTGGCCAGTAGCTATACATTTCCTGAAATGAGGTGGTCATGTGTAAACATGGCTAACCAGAGATGTCATTTTTATCAAAAACAGGATTTCGCAGAGAATGATGATGATGATGGATTCATGTATACTTACCCCATTGTCTTTGTAGGTCCAGTTGTGGGCCACGATTCCCAACAGCCCTTCTTCGGGGAACTCAACAACCGCATACGACATCCTGTTATCACAATAGAGGCAAGTCTGATTTTCTGAAACTACACTGTATGTAAAACAAGAGAACTATACACAGAGTACTATGCAAACAATACTACAGAATGACATACTCATATTTCATGAATAATGGCCATAAAAATAGTTTTTTCTCCCGTAGGGATTCTGAGGGCACTTCTGTACGGTCTTTGTTTAGGGATCCATTTTAGATATGCGTTTGTATTTCTGAATTTCAGGACATGAATCAGGCCCAAAAATTGAGGCTCTGGGTTCTGGAAAACGCGACAGAGGAAGCTTCCATTCCTATCCTCAATGACCTCACAGCATTCCTGGCGTTCCAACATGAAAGCTGAGGCTTCCCTGGACACTAGCTCTGCCAGTGGCTGGAGTTTCTGCTCCTCAATACGCCTCACAACCTGGGAGAGAGGGCACCGACCACTCCTGACCAACTTTTTCACAGTGTGCAGGTAACTTTCAATTTAAAGGCACTGCATTGGTCCAGTCCATGAAAAGTCACCGCATCCTCAACAACATGTAGCATGGAGTGCGTGTTGTAAACAAGAAATTGGTGTCCATACAGCTCCCGGCCCCTCTCAATGAAGAATTTCATGAGGTCAGCTGCATACTGTGAGTACACCTCAACTAATGTGGGGCTTACCAGGATGCACATGGCCACGCTGAATGCCATGAAGTGTTTGTAGAAGTCCTCTTTAAGTATACCCGTCAGGACAACCTTGCCAGTGCATAACATGAACTATCGGAACTCGGTTGCTTTCCAACGCTCCAACTCCTGCAGGCCTCTGGGCTTTCTTGCAAACGTGCAGGGAATGAATGGTTTCAGGTCAGTCAGCCTCTTACTGACTTCATCAGTTTGGGTTGCTGACATTCGGAACCCCTTCTGTCCTCGGCACCAGATGAAAAGAAGCCTTTTTGTTACACCCAGGCATGCCTGGTGCATGTAGTCTACCGGGAAGGACCGCACCATATCAATTGGCAGATTTAGTAATGGTGTGCTGCCCTAGTGGTGCTCACTCTGCCTCTGCTGGCGGAAAGATTCATCCGTCCGTGAATTGTACTCTGTCTGCTGGTAAGTCACTTTGTCATGCCACTCTCCTTTCTGTGAGCACCTGTCACATCCAAAATACCCATTACGGAGTTTAGTATTTTTTACAAAGGCCTTGGCCGGAGCATCACACACAATACACAGAATTTTAACCCTTAATGTTCTGTCCCTGTATTGCAGACCTTCAGACAGCACATTGTTAATGTCTGCGACCATGTCATCCAGAAAATGAAGATCATGTGGCTTTGATGCTCCACAGGTCAGTGTGATGGGAAACACACAGATGGGGTGTAAGTGGACTGCGCACAGGATAGGCCACATTGTCTTCCCTGAGCTCTTGAATAATGGGAGACCATCAATATTAAATGAAAGGTCAATGCAGCCAGGAACCTGTTCAACTAGGTATTTCATGAGGCTGTCATGGAGTTTTTCTTTAAGGGGGAAATGGACATATTCCATGCCAGATTTCTGAGTGGTTTTCACAACTCTGGGTGTTCTCAGGAGTGTTCTGGAGCATGCGGGCAGGTGAGTGTGGCCATGGCTTCTCAGGATCTTCAGCAAGCCATCCACCGCATTATGTTTAACTTGAAACTGGCCTGCCCATGTTACCAGATCAGCAGAGAGAGAGTTTTTTTGTCAGGTTCCCCCAGATCATCCTCCAAGGATTCTTCTGGGTCCTCATAGGTGGACTCCTCCAGGTCACCCTCCAAGTCATCCTCCAGGCCATCCTCCATCCCCTCAAAGGTGTCCTTCCATTCAAAGGAGTTCTCAGCAAATTCAGTGGAGTCTACAGTGTTGTTAGGTGTCAGGGGACTAGTGGTAACATCCATCACACTGCCTGCATTCTGTTCAGCGATCCCCCGTAGGAGCCGCCTCGCAGATCTCCAGGAGCGGAGGTATTGCCTTGTCCTCTCTTGCTTTCCCACGTTCATTCTGTTAAAAAGATTTTAACTGTTTGGAAACTGAGGTAAACTAAGCTAAGGAAGGATATTGCTGACTATTGCATGGTCAAACATACCTGGTAGCAGCAGGGACAACTGAGTTTGGAGGGAACGACCTGCAATGTAAATAATAGGATTCAGAAACAACCAAGCATATGTATTATTATTATACCATTTGAAGCATATGCATATTAAGTGAGCATATGTGCTGAGGTGAGAGTCTGTGTACTTTTTTGAAAAATTCAGAAATATACCGGTAACTCATTTTTATTTTAACTTCAAACTGGGCAATTCCAGCGGTGTGGATGTGACATTTGAATGCAAATTATCAACTTTGATGGCCCTGTACAAATTATTAAATAGGTGATGCATATTTTCAGAGCATCCCATCTTGGAGACATTACCCCAGTTTCAAAATGGGGACAAACATGGCTGGACACAAATGTTAATGGTAAGATTTGGGGTTTCGCACATGTTAAGATAAATAACATCCATTCAAGATGTACACTAGCCTCTCTTAAATTCAGGACACCTGTAGCCCATATTACAGCACCATAATATTTAGAACTATAGTTTGTATTTGCTGCCTTGCGGGGCCTGCGGCAGCTAACTTTTCGCCCCTGGTTACATTTTCAGTTGGATATATCAAGATATTATTAAGAATATTATACAAAGAATTAATATTATAATATAATTAAGAATATTATGTAAAGAACTGATTGAAAAATCATTTTGATTGGTCGATACATCAAAACGCGTATTACTGACAAATTACATTCTCAAAACAACATGCAGAAATCTCCAAATCATTTGACCATTGTTCACAACAGAGTGGTTATTCTCATTGATTTCACCAAAGTGCAATTGTTTTTGGTGGCACTGGCAATTTACTTGGCGAAGGTCTGAAGCCAAGTCTGAAGCATGAGTGAACAATTTTGGGAGAGAGACGAGTTTTTGCAAATGATCAGAAATGTTGTGCTGAACTGTAAGACTGTTGTGCCAAATGAATTAAGAGTTTTGAGAATGTAATTTTGTTTTCAAGAAATGAACCAAACCAATGGAGAAAAACTGTAATGTTTTTTATTTTGGGGCAGAGAATGTGTGCGACCATTTGATCTCCATTTTTCTAGAGTGGAAAGTGACAGTTGGCAGAGAATAATTATTTTGCTTAGGCCAGGGGTCACCAAACTTTTTTTCTCTCGGGGCCAACGTATTGTTTCTGACTGTGATGGGGGCTGGGGCCAGGTCGTCTAATTAACAATTGTATGACCCATGCCAGAGTGACTACTGGCACGCCTAATTGTGTAGTAGGGATTACTAGCCTGGCACTCTCTGACAACAACCAAGCGGCAGTAGCATAGTGGTTAAGCAAAATGGCTAGTAAATAAATGGCCTGAAAGTTGTGGGTTTAAATCTCAGATGACACCGTTTTGCCCTTGAGCAAGGCACTTAACCCTACACTGCTCCAGGGGATACTCGCCCTGATGTAATTGACAGAATTGTACATCGCTTTGGATAACAGCGCCTGCTAAATGCATAAATGTGAATGCAACTTTGTAACTTTGGTTTTGTTGCTACCCGCGCTTTTAGTCCACTTTTATTATTTAATATTTATTTTAGCGTTTTATTTATCTTTCATCTCGTTATTGTTTACTTTTTCTTTTTTTAACTTGTTTTATCATTTTATTTAATCTGTTTTTTAAATTTTATCATTATTTAAGTTTTTTATTGCAGCGCCTGACTGGTTGCTGTAAAGCCCAGCAGGCTAAAATACAAAAAATAAACAAAAATATGGCTCCACTCACCTCTCCGCCGGGTTGTGTGAGCTGCGTTCGCCTCTCGCAAAAAATTGCGGAGCTGGAGGGAAGAATTTCAATCCTCTACCAGATTAAGGAAGATGAGCAACTCATCGATTCCCTGGTTGCTCCAGCTCTCGCTGCTGCAAGTGTCACCACCACGGCTGAACGCGACTCCTTGGCTTTCCCCACTGAAGCCGCACCGACTCGAGCAGAGGATCCCTGGATCCAACTGGGAGCGAGACCCAGGGCCATAGTCAGCTCCACACCCAACCCAGCTGAGCCCTGGGTCAGATCGCGCGGCAGAAGGCGTTCGTCTCGTGTGACGCCTGTCTGGGACCTGCAGCTAGATAACAGATTTTCCGTGTTGGTTGAGGAGGAAGCTACACCCCGCTCCTCCCCTGTAAGTCCAGTTGCTCCGAGGCCGCCGGCAGTGTCCAGAGAGGCAATTAGCCCCCACAAGTCCGGCCTTGTTGATGCAGCGCTGAGGTGGCCTTCGCTCAGCCCTGAAGTAGAGGTCCGGAGGCGGCCTTCGCTCAGCCCTGGCGCCACTGCCTTGCCGCGGCGTCCCCCGGCATGGTCACTCGACCCGGGCTTGCCGCCCCCTCGTCCTCTTTTCTCTCCGACTACTTTACTGGTGGGAGACTCCATAATCCGGAACGTTCGCTTCTTTAATATAGCGACCCGCTGCTTCCCAGGAGCTACAGTTAAGGATATCATGAGTAAGTTACCTGGGCTACTTTCCTCACTCCCGCCCACTGTCAAGCGGTTAATAGTTCATGTTGGGACTAATGATACTAACCGGAGGGAGTCGGAGAGTACAAAAAATTATTTTAATCTACTTTTTAAATTTTTAAAAACTTGTGGAAAATCAGTTTTTATTTCCGGTCCTATCCCTACATTCCAGCGTGGAATTGGCCGTTTCAGCAGACTTCTAAGCATGCACAATTGGCTTCTGTATGCTACCAGGACTCATGGCTTTGGTTTTATCGACAATTTTAACCTGTTTTGGAACTGTGCACACTTTTTTAAAACGGACGGGTTACATCCCAGCAAATGGAGCAGCCAAATGCTTTCGGCCAACATTCACCATACCGTGTTGTGCTTTCCACGTGACTGACTGTTTACTTCCTGCACACACTGGCCGGAACTTTCTTATTCCGTTGTGGTTCATTGCCAGCCTGCGGTCTACCACAAGAGCTCCCCCCAAAGTCCAACCGCCATCTTATTTTCTAATGGACTTGGTCCCTCCGTTGATTTCTCTGAAGCGACAAGCACTTTTGAGCACCCAATCGCAAAAATTATTTCCACGCGCCTGCCAAGGCAGAAATTTAGACCAAGTGGTGTCTCGGTATCAAACCTTATACAAATCAATATTCAGACCCCTGGTATTATTTTAACTGTCCCTCCAGTAGTTTTAACACCTATAGTTTTTCGGTCCCGCAAGTGTGGGTTGGGTCTGCTATGTCTCAATGTAAGGAGTCTATTATCAAAAATGGATTGTGTTAGGGCTCTGGTTCTGCAAAGTAATCCTGATGTATTTTTTGTCACTGAATCTTGGCTGAATGATTCTGTGTCAGACCATGATATAGCAGTGGTTGATTATAATATTTTTCTGTGTGACAGGGTTAAGAGAGGGGGAGGGGTATTGATGTTTGTCAAATCCTCTCTCACTGTGAATGTTTTATTATCCTCTTCTGTTCCAGAGCAGTTTGAGTGCCTAATTATCAAAATTGGTGTGGGTTGTGCAAGTTTTACACTAGCCGGTGTATATCGCCCACCAAGCGCTCTTTCAGCCTCCATAATCAATCTCTCTGACATCTTGTCCACTTATGCTCACAGTGAACTACTGGTTGCTGGTGATCTCAATATAGATTAGTTATCACCGTCCTCAAACCATTTTAAAGAGGTCTGCAATGGCCTGACTCTCACACAACTTATTTCAGAGCCTACACGACCTAATTTTAAAGATTTATCCCGATCAACTTTGATTGATCTGATTTTAACCAAGACCGCACAAGTATGCCCTGAGTGGCGTCTTTCCTTTAGATTTTAGTGATCATTGCCCTGTAGCATGTATTAGAGATATGAAAGTTACAAAAGCTCCTCCATGTTTTATAACTAAAAGAAATTTTAAACATTTTTGTGAACAGGCCTTCCTGCACGATATTTTCTGGAGTGATTTAAGCTCTGCGGGTTTTATTCCAGACCCCGACCTAGCATTGGCTCACTTTATTACCGTGTTTAATTGTGCTGTGGATAAGCATGCTCCGATGAAGAGACTTAGGGTTAAGAATAGAAGAAACCCTTGGTTTTCAAATGCCTTATCCACAGAACTACGCATTTGGGATGAAGCCTGGGGTAAAGCTAGGGAAACCCAGGCACTCTCTGATTGGCAGGTTTTTAGAAAATTAAGAAATAATTGCTGCTCATTGATTAAAAAGGCAAAATCTGATTATTTTATTTCGTCACTGGCCAAAAGTCAGGGTAATCCTGCAAAATTTTGGAAAATTGTGAAGTCCCTGAATTGTCATCAGTCTTCATCTATACCACACTCTATCCACACTGATTCTGGTCCTACAATGGATAAACACAAAATCTGTGATCTTTTTAACCAACATTTTATCGCGGCCGGAAACCTTTTTGAAAATTTAATTAATCAGCCCTCTACAAGGGATGTGTCTGACCTCAGCTCTAGTTCATTCACAAATTCTCCAAAACCTAGAATATTATTTTCATTTAGGGAATTTCAAGTGAATGAGGTCCTACAAGAATTGAAACGAATTGATGTAAATAATTCCACTGGAGAGGATCATCTAGTTCCGAGTCTTTTGCGTTTAGCAGCCCCAATGATTGTGCATTCAATAACCAATATTTTTAACTTGTCAGTATTGACGGGGACTATTCCCAGTGTATGGAAAGCTGCTCATGTTTTTCCATTATTTAAGGGTGGTGATCCCAATTCAGTGAACAGCTACCGACCTATCTCAAAATTGCCTTGCCTGGCTAAGATTTTAGAATCTCTAGTAAAGCAACAATTGTGCAGCTTTTTAACTTTCAACAACATTTTAACTTCACAACAATCTGGCTACAGGCCTGGTCATAGCACCATCACAGCAGCTTCAGTGGTTTTAAATGATTTGATATCAGCTGTGGATAATAAACAAAAATGTGCTGCCCTATTTATTGATTTAGCAAAAGCTTTCCATACAGTAGACCATTTTATTTTATTAAGAAAGTTGTCCTCCATTGGTCTTGATTGGGATGCCAGCTTGTGGTTCCAGGACTATCTCTCTAATAGAACACAAGCTATTTTGCTTGGGGATGCAAAGTCTCAATTTTTAAAAGTGACAAAAGGTGTACCCCAAGGATCCATTCTTGGACCGATTTTATTCACCATTTACATTAATAATATTGCTCGTAATATAGCAAATAGCAAGGTACATTTTTATGCAGATGACACTGTGTTGTACTCCTCTGCACCAACGTGTGCCCAGGCCCTTATCTATCTGCAATCGGTTTTTAATCTTATTCAATACGCTCTGGCAGAACTGAAACTTGTTCTAAATACGGATAAAACTAAGTTCATGTTTTTTTCTGCTCGGAATGCAATCATGCCTAATGAGTCAATCTTCTCAGTGTCTGGAGCTAAAATTGAGCAAGTTCAGTCTTACAAGTATTTAGGTATCTGGCTGGATCATAATTTCTCCTTTAAGACTCATGTGTCTAATTTGTCCAAGAAAATCAGAACAAAAATTGGGTTTCTTTACAGAAACAGGTCTTGTTTTTCTTTAGACAGTCGGAAGAGGATTGTTCAGGCAACGATCTTACCTTTATTTGACTATGGGGATATCCTTCACATGCATGCCTCTGATTGTACTTTAAGACCTCTGAACACTATTTATCACAGCGCTCTACGTTTTATCACTAGAGATTGTTTCCGCACTCATCACTGTGTGTTATATAGTTCTGTTGGGTGGTTGTCCCTTTATTCTAGAAGGAAGCTCCATTGTATTTTATTTATTTATATAGCATTGCTTGGTAAGCTTCCTTCATATCTAACTAGGCTTTTGTCCCTGAAAATCCAAAGCCAGCATGTTAGATCGCAAGGGTGGATTTTGTTAGAGTCACCCAGGACTAGGACAAATATGGGCTTTTCTGCTTTTAGTGCATTTGCTCCTTATGTCTGGAATAGTTGCCAAGACTCTCTGAAGCTTGACTGTCTCATTCCCTAGGACTCCTTCAAGAATCGACTGTGGGAGATGTTACTTGAGGAGGCCAGATGTACTTGCCTTTAGTTTTAACCTTGAACTTGTTCTCTCACCTCTGCTCTTGAATGTTTTATTTTTTGTTTTATTTTTATTATTTTCTTTTAATTTATTTTAACTTTTTTTAAAGAAAGTTTGTTTCCCTTTATTCTGCAGTTGTTGTATGTAAGTGTGTGAATCTTATTATGCTCTGTCTGTTACCCACTTTGTATTTGTTTTATTGTCTTCAGGGCTCCCCTGAAAAAGAGACCTCGGTCTCAGTGGGACTTCCCTGTAATAAAGGAAAATAAATAAATAATTTTTTGTGAGCTCGCCATTTTCCTGTCAGGATTCCAAAACACTGGTCAGGGGGTGTGGTGGGCTGGAATCAGCCCCTGGCCCTTAGTTGGGTGATCCCTGGCTGAGGCTAAAGCGTTTAAAGTCTGACACTTTGCAACTATACTATTATTAGTGAGGGAGCCTTTGTATCAGATTTGGGGGGGCTGTTGACTTTGCATGTTGACCTTTTTGGAAACCATCATGTCTTCATTTTGTGCAGCCTAAGGAATAATAAAAAAAGGCTCCATTTGAATGAAATGCTTTACACTTCAAATGAAATCATGTACTTGAGCCGGATTTGGTGCAGTTCCTGCTATTTTGCCAAATGCATATTTGTTTTCTGAATCTTTTACTGCTAAAAAAAATTAATGGAACAAAATACAAAAACCCACACATTCTATCCTTGAATAAATGAAATATACATTAGAAATATATATTTTCACCTATTGTCTATTCCATTTGCGCAACAGCATGTCAAATTGATGATTGTCAATCAGTCTTGCTTCCTTGGTCAATTTGATTTCATATAAGTATTATTGACTAAGTTACACTGTGCTGTTCTAGTGTTCCTTTTATTTTTTAGTAGTATATTGTGGCGTCCATTGCAGTAAAATGACAAACTTGAGCTGGCAAAAGGTAATAAACTGAGGAGAAAAAAAAATCACATTTTTTTTCTCAAAGATAACATTGAATTCCCCTACGAAAATACATAAGCAACCCCCGCAAGATTCTCGGCTTTGTTAACGCGAGAGTTTGTTGCCGACAGGTGCCGTCGTCATGCGCGGAATCACATGGAGATTGGAGAACGACAGTTGGCAGTGCTTGAAAACATCGTGAGTCAAGGTGAAGACTGTAAGTTAAACATTTCTGTGTAATAATTCGACGATATGAATTTCTGTAAAAACAGTACGGTTGGGCGATCAATAATTTCTATCGAAAGAGGCAACATTTCTCGTTATTAATTTGTTCTTGGATTTTCATCAGCTTCATATCGAGCGATCATGATTAGCTTGTTGGCTAACGTTAATATGTTAATATGTGATTATCTTAGGTTTGGGGATGCTTGGAACAGCTTGGTGACGATGGCAGCCTCAGAGTGGATAGGATGGAAACAAAACCATGAAAGGTAACGTTGTGTTTTGTGGGTTTTCCTCTAGCTATGTATTGTTTGAGTTAACTGTGTAGAATGGACCGACATGTCCTGGGGCCATTTCCGATAGTCCATAGCCCCTTGATAGCCTAATTTATGTCGACAGTATATTACGTCTTTACGTTTTTTCGCGGGGATAGGATAGGCAGGCATATTCGTCCTCGAGAGCTCAAAGAAGCTGTTCATTCCCGCGCTAAGCGAGGGACAGTCATCCTCGTGAATGTAATGAAGCCGTTAAACTTGAGACATCGGGACACAGTGAACTGAACGCTGAACACTTAATTATGTTCTCGTGGGCGAGCCTCACTGGCGGGAATGCTTAGAGTAAGGTTCTAATCATAAATTAATGTGCAAAGGCATTTACGCAGTGTGGTGTCGTCGGGTAACTTAGAAGCGGATGTAGGCTACGAGCCACGTCTTTACCTATAATGTCTAACGTTAAACTAGATAATACGAATCAATGTCAGCTGTGTTCCTGGTCAAAATCACACAGTTGAGAATAATTAACTTTTTTCGGTGACGGCCGTAGAGTATCATCACAATCTTGCCTCGTTTTTACGTAAAGTCACACTAAGTTACCTTTGAAATGTTTTACTGTTCAACAATCACTTTACTCATACATGGTAAAGGAGGTAGCTTGTAACGTTAACGTTAGGTGATTCACAATTCCTTAGGTTATTCACAATCCATCCTAACTATTTGTAACGAAACCAATTGTTTTTAATTGGGAAAATATTTATAAGCATAATTAACAGTAACGTAACAAGGCTAAGTTAGTCGAATGTCGCACGACGTTGCCTTTACGGCATCTAACGTTAACGTTAGAGACATCTAGACTAGTTAACTTACACTGCAGTTCGATAGCCTTGTAAAGCGTACAAATATCAACCGTAAAATATTATCAACTATATAATCAACTCTTCATTACAACTTTTTTAGAAGGATAAAACAATATTTTTGTGAGTAACGGTAGCCAGGATAGAAATGCGCTCATGCAAGTTCATTCTAACATTACCGCTATGTAGGCTAGTCTTTATTAAGCTAACGTTAATGTTAGTCAACGTTAACTAACCGAATTGTGACAGTAGCTTTAACATTAACGTTTCTTAACTTACCTTGATGGTACTGATTATTCGCAATACACTATATATATGTAAAATATACTAAACTAACTGTCTAAACTATCTGTGTTGAACTGGGTAAAAAGTCAAACTATCAAAACGAATAAAAAAGACAAACAACTGTCTATATACACTATAACGTTACGTTACTATATACTCTATTCTAAATCTTAATATATACAGAAATATCTAAGGCTATCTATCATATACAGAAATTTCTAAATATATCTAAGGAATGTGAAGTTAATATCTCTCTGTCCGTCTCAAAAAACCACCAACATCTGCGAAGATGTATAGTATCCAAGGGTTTTTAACCATAGCTACTAGCACGAGCTCAGAATGCGTTCCTTTTCTCGTGCTAACCAGTGCTTGATAAGAATGGCTTTTTTTTTTTATTATTGCAATAACATGAAATAGTAGTAAAGGTAAGGAATACAGTAACAAAGACAATGCCAGGGGCATATAAAGGTATGAAATTATATGGAAATAAATAAATCAAAATGAATGCATAGTTTTCCTAGCTTTGGGATTTTTTGAGAATATAAAATTTTAATCTGTAGCTGTAAAAGCTGTAAAAGATGGTTTCTAATTACAGAATTTTGATTTATGAATGTGAAATTTTCCAAGAAGTATTACCAGGTTAATAATATAAGAGTGGTTAGATTTGGAGTAGGGATAAGATGTGAAACCGAACAGTACATTACTGAAGGACAACAAAGAAAAGGTGATATCTGAAAGAATATGCTTGAAAATGTTATCGCAAACAGATCTCCAGAAGTTGACAGTGTAGTTGCAAGACCAAAACAGGTGGTCAATGTCCTCCAGATGGAGATCACAAAAGGTGCAGTCCAGGGTTATGTCTTTTTTTAATCTTTGCAAGAAAGTCTTTGTGGGGTAAAAGCGTTGTAAGACACTTTGTTAACCTTGTCAGATATTTGGAAGGCAAACACCATATTTTCCTCCATTCTAAGTCAGAAAACAAGTTATTCCAAAAACCGAATAAGATATTTGGGAAAAATTTTATGGATATGGAGTTGGGGTTTCTAATGAATTGTTTAATCCATCTTATATTAAAAGTAAAGTTTAGAGTAGAGACATCTAAGAAGTTTAAGCCACCATTGACACATAAGTTCATCAACACAGATGTTCTGATATAGTGGATTCTATTTCTCCACACGAAGTTGTAAAGCATTTTGTCAATGGCTATAGAGGTTTCTTTGTTCAGCTAGAGGTAATGCAGCATAAATTAGACGATATACCCTCTGCCTTAGATATCAAAATTCTACCTTTCATGGATAGGTCTCTTTGAAGCCATGAACAAAATCTTTTTTGTACTTTGTCCACAATAGGATTAAAGTTCAGAGAGCATCAAGTGTCTTGGTTTTTATCTATAGTTAAACCGAGGTATGTGACAATCTTTTATAGGAATGTTACATATTGAGGGAACATTGCAAGCCTTAAGGGGGAGCAATTCACACTTATTTATGTTTGGATATAGCCCAGAGGCAAGAGAAAATGATTCAATTAAATCAAGGGCAACTGAAACTTGTGAGACGTCCTTTAAGAACGATGTAGTATCATCGGCAAGTTGACTGATTATGATTTCTCTTCCTGCTATTTCAATGCCCTTAAGAGGACTAAGTGTAATGCAGTCAGACAGTAGTTGGGCACATATTAAAATAAGTATGGAGAGATGGGACAGCCCTGCCTGACTCCACAATTTAGATTGAACCTAGGAGAGGTTCCAGTGTCTAATTTAATTGATCAGTTTGCATTCTTCTACATGGCCTTAATTGAAGAACAAAAATTAGGGCCAAACTCTGTTTTTTCTAAAGATAGAAAAATAAAATTGTGCTCTATTGTGTCAAAGGCCTTAGGAAAATCCCAAAATAAAATATAGGCCTCATCATTATATAGATCAGGATAGTCAATAAGGTCTAGCATAATATCTTGTTATCTTCATTGAGGAGACAGATTGGTCTCCAGTTATCAATAAGAAGAGTGTCTTTGTTCGGTATTGGGATTAAAAGTCCCTGGGAGGAAGGGTTCCAGATTCAATGCTTTCAGTAAACATATGAAGACGGAAGGGGGCTGTTTCTGCAAAAGTAATGTAAAATTCAGAAGTTAGACCATCAACACTCGGAGATGTATCAATTTTTAAATGATGGATGGCCAATTTTACTTCATTTAATGTTATTGGATTATCACACAAAACCTTGTGTTCATTTGATATAGATTTAGTATTGGCAAGATTCTCTAGAAAATGTAGTTACTGTTTCATTGTATTGAGCCTTGTAGAGATTGCTATAAAATAATGAACAGTAAACAGCAATTTGTTGAGGATTATCTGTTATAATCCCATCAAAATAAAGTTTTCTAACAGAGTTTAATTTATTACGACACCGCTCTAGTTGAAAAAATTAAGCAGTATTTTGTTCGCCCTCTTCCAACCATTTACACCTTGACCTCACAAATGCTCCTTCTGCTTTTCTCTTGTTTAAAGCATTTTGTCTTGTTGTATAATTAATTCCTCTCTGTCTTTATCTTTATTTAAATCATCAGGTAGAATTTGTGTGAGGGTGGTTATTTTTGTAATTACATTCGTTTCTTCACTTTTCCTTATTTTGGCTAATGTGGCTCCATAATCTCTTAGAACTTTGGCTACCTCAAATTTAAGGAGTTCCCAATTTCTGGTATAATTGTTTTCTGCTCCAGCTCTGAATTAGAAGTGTTTTATGAGTTTCTCAATCATCTCAACTACAGATTCACGCTTTAGAAGGGAGCTATTAAGTTTCCAAAATGAGCTTCTAAATGACTGTGGGTTATTTGAGTTAAAGGAGACCTTAAGCGCTATAGCTTTATTGTCAGTCAGTAATGTTGAGTATATTGCAATTAACATTATTTTTGTCTAAACAGCTAGAGATGTCTTCACATATACACCCTTCAATTTTGTCTTCTGCGCTTTGCAAGTATAGATCAAATCTAGTTGGTTAAGTGCTTTTGCCAGCTGCAGGCACATCACGCCCAATTGAATCCTCTCCTGCAAATGAGAGAACTCAAAGCATGTCGCTCTGTGGGTGTGTTTACTCTCGTGGCTCTGGACTGCAGTAGAAAAAAAGAAGATACTCTGAAACAAAACATGCATCAGATAAGGCACGCTCAAAAACCAGAGTAAATATCAGTGTAGCTTTCACTCGTTGATGGGCCCTGAAGGAGAGATTGGGGCTGAATAGTGACGCAGAGTTGAGCTGCTTACTGTTAGCCTGCTAATTTAGCTATGTGCTACGTAGATTGTTGTAGATCTCTTGCAAATATCAAGATAAATGGGACCGTGAGTTCGTGTTTCTTAGGAGGAACAGGCTGGGGGATTGTCACGAAAGATCTGTAATTGCGAATTCTGTCTCTCACTGGAGAAAGAGGCGCAGAAGCACGCCCAGCAAGATTAACCACTCTTAACCACTCTGGCCCAGCTCATAAATATACAACCCTCCAAAGAGGTGCTATTAGAACCAACTCTTCTCCTTCCTCTTCCCAGACCTCACCCTCAAGCTCTGCCTTGACCCCTGGCTCTCTCCCTTGGCGCTGCGCTGGTAGCCAAGGCTATAGTTGTCTGAATTTGTGTTAGAATTTTGTGGTGCTTCAAGTTCTATCTAAGAATATCATGGTAATATATGATTAGCCATATCAGCTTTCTACTTATAGATATCAGCTAACTCGGTATTAGGCATTTGTATCATTAGCAAACATATTTGCTCTGTTAAAAAAAACTGCAAACTTTCTGTAATCATACTAAACTGATCTACAGTCAATAATTAGCATTGTCATTAGCTTGGCTGTTAATTCAAATGCACAAACAATATCATGTGGATAACATTTGGAAGATAGCTTGTCGTCATTCATTCCTGGCTGCAGGCAGCATAGTACACGGTCTGACAGTTAGGTTGCTGCAGGCCACTGAGTGCTGGGCTGTGGATGTGTCTAGCCAGGCTGGACCGTTGAGCGCGAGAGGAGGACTTAATTTTGTGTTTAAAAACTTAAGGTTACAAACAGCAACGGACAAAACGTCAGACCCTACCTTTAAGGTAAATAAGTAGAAATGTTAACTCTGTTCATTCACAGCATACCCCTCCTCAGGCAATATGCATATAGGTGATGACATGCTAGTGCAGTGGTATCATTTATTTTCTAATCCAATGTTGAATTTTAGTATATTCTGTGTGTAGTCCATAGTTGATTTGTATTCATGTATTGTAATGTTAAAGAGAGATGGCACACTTCCTTGGAGTGTGTGGGGGTGACTAGCAACTTGTCCGCACCTGCTACTCTGACTATTCCTATGGTCAGCCCCTTGGGTTTTATGGATTAGACCGTATATCCAGAGTTTGCACTGTAAACTCACCCTCTTATGTCACCTGTACAACTGTCAACCAGGAGCGTCTGGCTACTTTATATGGTCAAACTATCTGGCAATCGATTTTACTTAGTGCGCTATAGTGCTTGTGGTCATCTATACTTTGTTATGATGATCTATAATAAATTCAAGAACTATTGAATGCCAAGTCCTGTGATCTATCAACTTTATTTTTGTCAACTGATGGTGAATGTATACACAGTGGAGAAGAAAACCATTATCACTACCACAAAATTTAATTTTCTTAGATTTAACACTTATCCTGTTCCAAAATTAACATGTGCCTTACTAAACAATTCATAATGGCCCAATCTAAATGTCCACCCTCACGTACTCACAGACTTTGAGGCGCGGTCCCATTAAATCCATGAGTGTTTAGGGCTGTCCCAGTGCGAAATCTTCAAGTGTGTGAGGGCTCTCATGCAGACTTTTTAAGCCCTTTCTGACCCCTTCCCATAAGTGACTATCAATGCTCACTTTGCTTGAGGGGAATTACCCACAGTTCGAAGCATTGTGACGTAAAGCACTGGGGTTCCCGGGTGATCTCTGGAAGCATATAAAATGGTCTGTGGGTAGAGAATGGAGGACTGGCACCAAGGTGTTCAGCCTTAAATACGGAATGCGCTGATTTGCATACTTTTACAAAGAAGCAGTTTGCCTACGTAAACAATGATATAAGATGCAACATTGGAAACCACATGAAATCACAATTACTGCTCTTTACAGATCTGTGGTGGTCTCCAGGTGTTGTCAAAGCCTAGGTTTAATGTTAAGTGAAGACATTGAGATTGGGTCAATGATTTTTTTGTTGTTGTCAGTTGCAGGCTTTTTGAAGTGGGTGGAGACATTTGAAAGGACTGCTGTGAAGTGTTTGTTTTTCTGAGAAAGATCAACAGACAGACCTGTGCACCTTGCTAGTTTCAGCACTTAAATTTAAATGGCAAATTTGTCTGACTCACATTTGATTATGGATTGCTGTTAAAGTTTACGAATGTAAAAACACGAATGTTTAAATTGTAGAACAGAATACACCACTTCCAAATCCCAGTGAAAAAAATGTTGAAACAGTAAATTGATGACAATTATCCATTAACTTACGGGGGTTTACCTCTGTCTTTATTTTTCTTCCAGATGTTTATCCATTGTTGCCGTTTTGGTTTGGGTCGGTCGGTCATGGTCTTCTCATCCACACATGCTTCCCTGAGGAATGAAATGCTACACCAAGGGCTTCCTTCATTGCCTTGGCTTACTTGACGCTTACTTGAAGGTCTCATTATAGCAAATTGGAGCTCCCTCTACATGATACCAGCCTGTCCTGTGTTCACTGGAAGCTGTAGCAACCACAAACAATTTGTCCATTTTTCATATTTCAAATCAACCTCAGTCACTCCAGCTTTTATCATTGCACGTTTGTTTTTATGTTAACTTCAAAAAAATTGAGTTTTATTTTGTAAAATGTAAATAAATATTTTCAATTTTCAATGCTGTTTTTTCGAATTAATCAATGATGATGTAAGATGTGCATGACTGAATGATGAACCTTTAATTTGAACAGTTTATTTTCAGTGATGTGTGTGCATAATTATGAACTGTGATTTGTTACTTGGACATTGTACATTATGTGCAGTCTAACAATTGAAAGGAAGATGTTTATGGCAGATAGTGTATTTATGTAAAAGTTTGGTATTAGGCCAGGTGACATGAGTGCAGGTCAACTATTCTAAGGTTCATAACTGCCAATAAGACTTTACCCTTGCCAACACAACAGTGAACAAGCACATAGATGGTAAATTATTGATGTCTTACAAATGGGCTCTTTGCAGACATTTTCTACTTCCTGAATTTAACCCTGCTCCTTTGTTTCCTGTCTTACATTATTGGACAAACTGATTAATTCAGGTGTGTTTGACCTCATAACTATGGTCAGACACACCTGGATTAATCAGTTTGTCCAATAATGTAAGACAGAAAACAATGGAGCAGGGTTAAATTCAGGAAGTAGAAATGTCTACAAAGAGCTCATTGCCTCATGCCAGACTTTTTTTTTTTTTTTTTAAATATACAATACTTTGGCAAAGTTGTTTCTGGCACCCAATGGCAAGATTGCAATGTATATGACGATGTACTTTTGATACGAAATGGCAACATTGTCCAGTGACCAGGTAGGGATGTTGCAGCAACGTACTCATGGTAACATTGTTACGCAACCATATGGCGGTGTCGCGGCCACGTACTTCTGGTACCAAATGGCAACGTTTTCAGGTGACACTGCGACGACGTCGCGGCCACGTACTTCTGGTACCAAATGGCAACGTTATCGGGTGACTATGCGATGACGTCGCGACAACTTAATTCCTGGCACCAAATGGCAACATTGTAGCGCAACCATATGGCGACGTCGTGGCCATGTACTTCTGATACCAAATGGCAACGTTATCTGGTGACTATGTGACGACTTCATGGCAACGTTGTCTCTGGTACCTAATGGCAACATTGTTATATGACCATGTCGCAACGTCGCGGCAACGTTATTTGGTTACTAAATGGCAACTTTAGTGAGCGACCATAGCACCACGTCGCGGCGTCTTTTATTTACTTTATGGCAACATCCATGTGGCAACGTTGCAGATAAGTTGCCATTAAGTAACGTCACCCTGACCAAATGGCAACTTTCTGGCGACGTTGCAGCAACGTCTTGTGTTAGCTGCTATAGCTCTCTCTAACTGTCGCGTACTGTCCATAAAGCTGCATTCACATCAGACACGAAACAAATTTTTCACAGGACTGATTAGCCTACGTTCAAAGTCAGTGCAAAGACGCGAATACACAGGCCGCTTTCACACCGAACGCAAAACAAATTTTTCGCGCGAGAAATTACATTCAAACTAAGTCATAACCGCTTATCAGCTACTGCATGTTAGTTCGCGTGCTCTGCAAATTAAAAATGCTTCTGGTTAACTTATACCCGATCCGACGGTCGAATAACATGGCGAACAGTTGGAGTGAAGTCCGCAGCTGTAGTAAAAGTATAGCCTTGTGGAGAAGTATGCGTCAGAGCAGACGGCAAAATAGCCTTCCAGCGTGAATTGCCGTCTGGGCAGACGGCATAATAGCCCTTTAGCGTGAATTGCCGACGCCGTGTATATGCCTACAAACTTTAAGTCCACATTTGTGACGACAGCGTATGTCAAGCGGACGTGACGGCAAAATAGCAGAAAGTATTCAATAAAGAGAAAATAAATAGCTGCCTAGCCTAAATGGAGAGATCTGCGGGGCGCTGTAAAAGCCAGGCTCACTGACCACCGGAGAAGTGTGCACGTAGCAGGTGGTGGGCAACCATCATCCCCTGTGAATTTCACTGCACTAGAGGAGAAGGTGGCACACACTCTTTCTGCAGTGGAAGTGCACGGTGAAGAACTTGGAGCGTCAATGAACTGTGTCAGACACCTTGACACAGACGTATGAGATATGTGCATGACATCACCAGCCACTCTCTGGAACGACCCAGATGCCAGGACCGACAGCGCAGTTGTGACCTTGATGTATGTTTGTAATGCATTTGTAATTGAACTATTTGGAGAAGAGGCTGTTGCGTAATATCTTTCGTTTGATAATTGAAGCACTGATTACTAAAACCCCACAAGTCAAGTCAAGTGTGACTTATGGGGTTTTAGTAACAGGTGCTTCAATTTATTATGGTCATGAGAAATGTAGTTTAGAAATAAGAATGTCTCAACCTTTAGCATGTTCAATAAAATAAAATTAATATTAAAATTTGGCCGATAACCGACATCAAACGCAATATTCCATTTCGCCTTATGTTGGCGCTTGACCTTAATACAGCCCTCAAAAGCGCTTAAGAGAAAAGGCGCGTAAGCTAGGGGGAGAATACGCGTAAGTGTAATTTGCATGAGAAACGCCCGGAAACGCCCCGATTTTGGCCTTGCTCCGCCCCAAGTGCGTTACTATGGGGTAAGGTTGCTGTCAAAAGTTTCGTGCGTGTACACATAAAAATCGGGCACGTATTAAAAATGTGTGCGTGTTATTCTATAGTTGTACATAAGTAAAAAAATGTGTAAACTCTTGTTTCAGTCAAATCACGCATAGATTATGCAGTGTATAAATTCTCTCATAAAGTTACAACTTCACTAAATTACAAATACGGATCGCAGTTTACGGACGTCACTCTGTTCAGAATGAATACGAACATGAATAGCGTGAAATAACTGTCAAAACTACGTCACGAGGTCACGGGCATTACGTATCGAGTGGAAGATAACATCGATTCTACAAACTGCGCATGTGTCAGAAATTCGACCGTGGGTTCAATTTCATGGCGCCAAGATGGCAGACGATGCTGACACAGCAAGGAATCAGGTAATGTGAACCTCTTTTTCCTTGTTCTAGCATGATATTCGCAAAATATAATGGAGTTGAAAATGAAGCAGCTTTACTTTCGTTGATAGCCGTTGTTTGTAGTTACGTAACTTAATCGGTATCTTTGTGCTCGGTGAAGTTAGCCGGTATAAGTTACTCAGCACGGCACACAGCCTAGTGTTGATACTGAGCAGCAGAGCCATGTAGAGTGAGATTCGCGTTCACTCCAGACCAATGTTTTACAGTAATGGCGGGTCATGGAGTATAAAACATCCTTGGGAGTCCCTCAATAGTTCAGGAAGTTAGCGACGAAGACTACTAGTCCAGCAGCTGAGATGAAGCGGAATGGACCGTTCATGATCTTTCAAAAGGTAAGACGATTAAAGATTAGACCGTATATTGTCAGCCCATCTGAATTAAATTAACACGTACAGTAAAGCATTTCCCTGGATTATCCCCTGCATAATTCGAGATATATTGAACGTTTAAGGGCAGAAGATTAGGCTAGGATACTAGCTAGGTACAGTTAGCGACACAGTTACTAGCGCTAACCACGAGCAGCAGCATAATGAAAAACTCCCTTCTCTCAGTGTCATTTCATCCAACGACGCGATATTCGAGAAAAAGGCTTCTTAAAGTGATGTTATTGCGGAGTGGGGTGGAGGAGTGAAATGTTAGAGAATTAAGGTAAATATAACATCAGACTGGCTATAGTAGTGGAGGTGGTGTAACGTTAGTGATCTTCTCTTTGAGTACAAGGTAGTTAACGTTAGTTATAATAATAAAGTTAACATTTCACAATGTTAAAGCAGAAAGCCATCCGTTTCTGTGATACATCGCTATTAATATTGATTGTATGAGCTAATAACTGCTATTCAATTAGCTGTAACGTCACCAATAGTTATAGTTTTTAGGATTTGAGATTCTATTGACTGTTACTTGTCAATAGTGTGTCGCTGCTCATTTTGCTAATTTTGGATTGATGGTTAAGGGAGAGGGAAGCTGGAGGACCAAATAGAAAATTGAAAACGGAAAGCATTGGCCAAATAGGCTAAAAAATTTGGAAAATTAAGCATAGAAGACTAAGTGGAGGGTCATACTGAATAGTATAAATATTGAGCTGTACTATTTTACTTGTCTGAAGGACTGCAAAGAACATGATCCATCTTTATATTAATTCCTGTTACATGTTACTGATGCCAGTCACCATACTTCCTTAAACATCAGCAGCATAGCTGATTACAACTACTAAAGTTCCATGAGCTAAGTTGGGAAAAAAAGACCGTGCCTCATCTCTCAGCACCATTTCCCATCCAAGCCCATATAGGTGTGTCTAACCCTTTCTCCTGTCTTTTTCTCCCGCTCTCTCTCTCTCTCTCTCAGAAGAAGTGCAAGCGAATCAGTAAGAGCCAGAGAACTTCCTGCAATGAGACAGACCACTCTCACCCTGCACCCTGAGTCTTGACTCCCTAAGCTAAACAAGCCTTTCCCCGTTCCTTACTTTTAATAAACTGGACAAAAAGCTTCCAAATCGTGTGGTCTTTGGTTGTGAAAAAATGCTTGTGCAGTGTTTAAATTTGATCACCTCACATATTTGTGGTTGTTGTAATTTTGAAAGATTGTTAGATTTCTCCTGCTGAATTGAGCCTACGAGCCTGTGCAGCGGCCAACCCTTGAAAAGCCCTCTAAAAAGAGGTGGTACCCCTCCAGGCGGTAGAACTAAGCGGGACCTGTTTTATTTGAAGGGTATGGGTGTCTACTTCATGAAAAAGATGGTTGTACAAAATTAATATTGTAACATCTGGATTAACCCCTTATTTGCCAGAACATCTGCAAAATTCTGTATCGCTACTCCAGAGGCATTTCCTCTGCAATGAATGCACATATTGATGTGTGGGCATCAATATACTGCATCATTTAGGTCCATGATATGCTATTGCAACCTTTCTGGGCGTTTAATTTGATTTTCATCAAATTATGGGTGTATTAACCCCTTAGGATCCAAATATTTTTGAGTTTTTTTCAGGTTGTTCGTTGAATATTTCAATTATAAATGATTAATTGTCAGGAAAATAAGGGAAAACTAATATCATTCTATAGTTTTAAATGTCTTTTATTTAAAAATGCCAGTTTGAATTTTTCAGAATGAGTACAACACTGCCAATTAACCCTTTGTTTGTGACTGCGCATAAATTTGAACCTAATTCTCATTCCAACTAAGGTAAGAGTTGTGGGACGAAGGCCTATAGCCATCTTAATTACTGCATGCTGCATGCTGAACAGTCCTAAGCAGCACATGGCTTTATGTACAATGAATGGAAATCTGTGTTTATTTGGGCAGACAACGCTGGATTATGTAATTGCTGTGGCCACCAAACCTCAGTCTGGCCACCATCCCAGGTGAAAATGTTATCGATTCCGTAACTGATAGAGTGCATTTGAACTTTGAGGTATTAACTTAATTCCTCTGAGTAGATCAGTAGGCCTATGCTGTTTTAGAATGTGATGTCTCCATCATTTTTGCTATTGACTTCGAATCTCATCTAGGTATGAGAGTGATTCCTGTTTTGGGCCACATATTCATGTCCCTGTGATTTACTGGCTCTTATAATTTTTTTAAATTAGGTGTGTTCTATTGCTTCAACATAGTTGAATAACTTTTTTTTTTTTTTTAAATCTCTTTAAGGCACCTTCGCTGTGGTATACGTGTTAATTTCAGCATGTCCCCAATGCAATGTAATCAACTTCTTTGATTAATATAAAACTTAAAATTATCAAAACTTAACTCTTTATTTATTTGATAGACAAGGGACTACTTACATTAAAAAAAGAGGTAAAAATGGTGAAACTACATTTATTTTCTATTCAGTACTGTGTGAAACTAATCTCCCAGTTGCTACTGTCAGATACCTTCCCTTCATCCATGCACCACCATCAGAATTCTCAACGACATTCATTACTTTGTTGAAACTGGTGGCCATTGCAGATAAGCTGGGGCAATCACACATTCTCGTGACAGCAGACCTGGCCATATACAGCAAAGCTCAGCAGATTTTGTGGACAAGACCTGATGTACTAGAGGGCTAAGTCACAAGAGGCTTGGAGGAATGCACCTTACAATGGCATTCATTGCCAGTATTGGCAAACTCTATGGAGATAGTGGGCTTCAGGACATCCTAACATCATCAGGAACATATGCTACATCATCATCAATTCTGATGCTTCAGGGAAAACACTACGCCAGAGGAGTGCGGGCATTGAGGCTTGTGAATGAGGCCCTGATGCATCATCTACTTCAGAGTACAGAGAGATTTGCCAAACAGCACAGCTTACCATGGGTGGACCAAGACACCTTTGCACTGGTCACCAACCTTGATGTGGCATTCGAGGACGGTGACCCTGAAAGAATCAGAACCATCTGTAACCAGCTGGAGGACAACTGTCAGCATTTGCCAACACTCTGGCGACCTTCAGGGAGGCTGGAAGGAAGAAGTTGTCTCCATTTTCATATTGGGACAGTTTCCTGCATGCTTGTGGCATTCTTCTGAGGCTACTGCGGGCAGACAGGCAGGGCAACTTTCTTCTCCACCTTGACGCCGTGATGGAGACGGTGCCATTCTTTCACGTAGCTGGGAAAGTCAACTACGCCAGGTACAGCCCGGTCTATGTCGCAGAGATGAGACGGCTCGAAACTGACCAGCCCATGATGTACCAACATATGATGCATGAAGGATTTGTAGTGAGGAGAAGCCCAGAAATGAATTTCAATAGTGTGTCTATGGATCAAGCTCTTGAGCAGACCATCGACCGAGAAGCAAAAAGTGATGGAGGGATCATAGGGTTCACCTTGAGAAAAGGAGCGCTTTTGCGATGGTTGCTTTCCCGACATATCAGTGGAGAGTATGCAGAGGTTTTCAAGGAACTGTGCCTCACCAAGAAGAAGCAAAACCATGAGGCGTTGGGACCCTCAAGAAAGGCCAAAGACCTGGATGATGTCAGCCGAATCCAAGACTACATTTCCAATCATTGCCGAGATCCATTCAACCTTGATGAAGTTCTGACTCTTTGACCAACATTGTGAGCGGTCAAGTTGCATCGGCTGCAGTGGAAGAGTCCCTTGGGTCATTGCCGGAGAAAGGTTCTGCAGCACTTCAGAAATTCATCAACCAACGGTTGGTGGGAGATGAACGCAAGAGCTTTTGGGATCCACTTCCAAGAGATACAGCAGTCATGTTTGCCTCTATGAAAAAGCATCTGACTAAGGACAAAAAGCTCATCCTTGAAACGGAGGTCCTGTTCAGACGCCTTTTAGCAGTTTCAAAGAACCATGACATCGACATGAAAATGGTTCTGACCTATGAGCCCGCTGCAGTTCCACCCTCACTCTTCCATGATGATGGCATGATGAGAAAGACCAAGAAGGCCGATTTAGCAGAAAATCTTGAATCATACTCTTCAGAGATTTTTGATATGCCACATGACACTCGCACACCGACAGCCTACATAATTGATGGAATGACCATGGTTCAGGCTCTGAATGAGGATCATTTCAAAACCTTCAATGACCTTGCAGAAATTGTTTTGAAGAGGTTGATCAGAATACTCAGAAGCCCAACATTCCAAGCAGAGGTGGTGACCGTGGTCTTTGATAGATATGACTCCAAGGTGATGATCAAGGCAGATGAACGTCAGCGGCGTGGTTCTGCCATCCTCCAAAACATGTCAACCCATCACATCATCGGAAATCGGACAGTACCTCACTACAGGCAGTACCTGAAAGTCGGAGCAAACAAGGCTGACCTGGTCTCATTTGTTAGTAACTACATCATAGAGAACGCGAAGGACAAACTTCCAGACGGTACAGCAATCGTGATGGCTGGGGGATTTCGATATGCAGAAACTGTAATCAAGGTGACTGGCATGGGGCAAGAACGGATGGAAGAACTATTCAGCACCCAGGAAGAGGCCGACACCAGGATGGTACTGCACGCTGTAAGCTTGTCATCACAGTTTGCTAGGACAATCATCCGATCAGATGACACAGATGTTCTGGTTCTTTTCCTGCACTACGCCAATCAAGGACAGCTAAGTAAGGAGGTTTTCATGCACGCAGGACATGCTGGCCAGTTCATAACAAGAGAACGCTTCATACCAATTCATGAAATTACCACCAAACTCGGCAATGAAATATGTCAGTCTATCTTGGCGACACATGCACTGACTGGATGTAACTCTACAAGCTCACTTTTTGGCATAGGGAAGAAATCTGCTTATCAGATGCTGAGCAAGAAGGTGACTTCTGGGAATGAAATGGAATGGGTCTTAGGAATGAAAATGAGTTTGAAGGCTGGATGGAAGCTGCTAAGGAACTGGTCCTTGCCATGTATGGGAAGAAAGCAGAAACGTGCAAGACCTTAGATGAACTGCGCTACGTACTTGCCACCACAAGTGACAAACCGGCTACCCAACTGCCCCCCACTGAGGATGCATTTCGGCAGCATGCCCTGGAGCATACCTGCAGACCTTGATCTGGACTCAGAGCCACATTGCCAAACCATATATACCCGGCCCAGATGGACACGGATGGTTTCGAGATTCAACAGGATTGCATCAGGTTCTGTACACAAAAGAATCAGCACCAGCCAAAGTCCGTGATATCACTCATCTCTACTGTACAGACGGTAACTGCTCAGAAGGTACTTAGTGTGTTTGTGTGTCGGCAGGGCTCTTCTGCATTGACATTTGTGAGTGTGTTTCCTGTCCGAATGTCCCCCATGATCAGGAGACATTGGCAGAGAAGTGAATAACATACAGCATGGTTTCTGACATACAATGATTTCTCTCTTTAGTAATGTACAACTCATCCATAGAGAAAATATCAGCTTCATTTTCTCAAATTGTGATTTCAACGTTAAATCTGGGTTTATGCGCATTCGCAAACAAAGGGTTAATTGGCAGTGTTGTACCCAATTCTGAAAAATTCAAACTGGTATTTTTAAATAAAAGACATCTAAAACTATAGAATGATATAAGTTTTCCTTTATTTTCCTGACAATTAATCATTTATAATTGAAATATTCAACGAACAACCTGAAAAAAACTCAAAAATATTTGGATTCTAAGGGATTAATACACCCATAATTTGATGAAAATCAAATTAAACACCCAGAAAGGTTGCAATAGCATATCATAGACCTAAATGATGCAGTATATTGATGCCCTCACATCAATATGTGCATTCATTGCTGAGGAAATGCCTCTGGTATAGCGATACAGAATTTTGCAGATGTTCCTGCAAATAAGGGGTTAATCCATATGTTGTTACAATATTAATTTTGTACAACCATGTTTTTTATTAAGTAGACACCCATACCCTTCAAATAAAACAGGTCCCGCTTTGTTCTACCGCCTGGAGGGGTATGCCCTTTATTTTCAGCTCCTCGCCACTGGTCTATGTACATTTGTAGTCAACCCCGCAGCGATTGGAGCATCCCCACGCAGCACAGCAAACCATGGTCGAGATTATATACAAGGACAACATGGAGGAGAGGGCACAGACAAACTATTTCACATGCTATTCATGTTTCTGAGTTTATTCAAGATTTCTTATTCATGAAGTAATTGTAGTACATAAGAGCTAAATAAAAAGATATACAGAAAATGTATGTGTATAACTATAAGTTTGTATGTTAGTGTCTTGTTCTGTCCTGATATATAGTGTGTAATGAGCTCTTCCTAAAAATATTACTGTACATGCAGGCCTAGATAAATTTATACCTTCTGCATGCAAAAAGTTGTTTTTAACGCATGTATTGGTGCTTAGTGGTATGTGCAGATGTGCATAAAAATTATGAGCATATAAATTATAATTATCACCAGTGGATTTTCTAAGATGCCACACTGAACATTATGCTGCTTTTATTGATGCAGGGACTAATTGTGCTGTCAGCTGATACTCATTGATAGTCACCTGTCAGTCCTCTGTCCTGTCTGAAACTCATGACGATAACATTAGTTAATTACTGAATTGATGACTTAGATCCTCCATTTCCACGGGATGACTAAAACCCCAAGCAAAAGAAGAAATGGTAGAAAATTAAACAATTTTTAAATGTCCCTTCCCATCCCTCGGCATAATAAACATTCGAGGATAAAGTTATTGGGGGTGTTGTTAAACTCTTCGCACTCAATTTTTGAGCGGCCGGATATGAGTAATGACGAGTGGCTAACTCAAATTCACTGAATTCATTTGCGACATCACTTCATGTGGATGAGCGAATTGAATGTAATCGTGTCTGTTCTGTTCTCTAGCTAGTTGCCATTGGTTTGTGTGTCCTGTTGTGGGTATTGTGCGGATAAATATCGATTCTAATAGTTTGAAATATCATCTGGCATGCTAGTTATCATTGAACTCAGCTATGCTTGCCATCACGTGCCGAACGTGCCACGAAACCTTTGAAACGGCTATATCAAAACAGTAAATCCAAATCGTTTCTGACACATGCGCAGTTTGTAGAATTGATGTTATCTTCCACTCGATACATAATGCCCGTGACCTCGTTTTGACAGTTATTTCACGCTATTCAGAACGTATTCATTCTGAAGAAAGTGACGTCCGTAAACTGCAATCCGTATTTGTATTTTAGAGAAGTTGTATTCTCACAGAGATTTTATACATTGCATAATCTATGCGTGATTTGACTTAAACAAGAGTTTACAAATTTTTTATTCATGCACAACTATAGACTAACAGGGACACATTTTTTAATACGTGCACGATTTTTATGTGTACACGCACGAAACTTTTGACAGTAACCTTACCCTATACGTAACTGCCTTCAGGGCGCGTATTGCACAGACTTAAGTCGAGGGGAGAATACGCGTAGGCTGAAAAGCGCGTAGCTACGCACTTTTTTCGACTTACGCGCATGGGAGAATAGACCCCTATGTGGATGCGCCAAGCACCTCTGTAATCATGAACATTGAGTTGTTTGTGATGTGTGTATGATGACCCTTGACTTTACATTAACATAAACATTTGCTTTTTCTTTTGAGCACTTTTTTTCCATTCTTTTTATCCTTTTTTTTGCCTCATTAAACTGTTTTTGGCATATATCTCAGCATATTAAGTAGTTTTTGTGGCAGTTTCTGCCCATCTTTTTGGTGTGCGAGTACTTCCTTTGTTGGTTTTTTATCTGATTATTAGTTGACATGAAACTGTCTAAGCCTCTGTGGATTTATGACAGACTGCAACAAAATCAATTCCTCCAGCTTTTATATTTGTGGGAACGGTAAATAGCCACTTTATTGCTAATATTGAGCACGTTTTTTAGTTAAACGCAGAAAACACTAAAAATGTGGATGTTAGAGAATTATATGGATCTGCATAATTGCATCCTGTCAGATGCCCTGCCTAAGGAACTTCAGGCCTAATTTAAATAACAGTGGATATTCCCAATATGTGCTGCTGAATTACAGGCAAATGTATAAAATGATGTAGAGGATAAAGACATTATACATGTAATGTAATGCTGTGACCATAAAGACATTCAACCCCAGGACACCATATTCCTCTCAATATAAATGTTGCAGCCCTGAAGTTGCAACTAGCAGATGCAGAATGTGTATGTGACACTGTTCTCCAATGGACCATTCTACATTACGTGCGTTACAGTACAGACACACATTTTGATGATAAATATTACTACAATTTTTTTATTGCTTGGAGTTTCCATCTTGTTGAAACATTGTTTGTGGTCAGGAAGAAAAATTTCCCGCACTTTGCCAACTTTTTTGCTACAGCCTCATTTTCAGCGTTACGTATGTTACATTCAGAGAAAAATGAAGCGTCGTCACTTTTTTCAAATCCTCAAAAGTCTCTGAAGTGTGCCACTGAGTGCATTTCTCTTAGTTATGATTTGAATATCCAATATATCAAGTTGTCATATCAAGTATTGTTGGGGATTTTAGAAATGCCAAAATCTTTCAATGGGGGAAATTTGTGGCGTTACGTGCGTTACGCGACCGAACTGGGTATGAAGAAATCATTTTCTGGAGCATTTTATGAACATCGAGTGATTTGTTTTTCTTTGAAATAGATATTTTTCGCAAAATGAAGTGGTATACGAGTCCTTTCTTTGTGATGGGTTCAGATAGGCAGCCATTTATACCAAGGTAACTGCAAGAATCCATTCTTGCTGAGACCAATTTCTGTTGTAGAATCTGAAACCATGTTGTTTTTGAGCAATTACTTGACACAACTGACAGTGACAGGGCCATCAAGTTTTCTATAAAGGAAAAGAGTGGAAAAAGCCTCAGCAGACCTATGTCCTCCATGTAACACACATGACCGATTCTCAGGATCACTCACTTTTATTCAGACAAGTAAATTTTGCTCTCTACTGAATTTCCCAATTTCTGTTTGATTCTCACTAAGATATTTGAAGTTTATATTTACCCAGGGCTGTACAGTGTGACAGTTTTGCTGGCATTTGCGATAAAAAGAAAATTATGCACAAAGAAAAATTTGAAAACACTTGCACATAAAAAGGTTGCATAATCGCTGTTAATCTGCCCCAAGTTTGTCTACTGCTAAAGACGAGTGGGTCTGATTGACTTAAAGATATGAAAAAGTGATGCATCAAGGGAAATGTATTTTGAAGTATCATTTAAATGCTATCGCTAAAAAAAACGACATTTCCCGAACAAGAGCGTGCCACACCATCAAAGACTGTCAAGGCAGATTTGAAACGCTACTTCATCCGCCAAACTGACATTGCATCAATCGAGTTCCTGTAAACGGCTTGTCACTTATTTCCCCAACCTCATACCAACACCCAACCCCTAACCAAAACTCAAGCCCTGAACTCAGCCTTAACCCAAATTGTAATCTTGTCTAGATGTTTTGAGAAAGCTGGAACCACCAGATCCAGTCGGAATGGTTGGAGCAGGTGGCAAGGAAGGCATTTTCTATGACTTCAATACTGTTGTATAAATCAAATGTCAACATGCACACAAGCAAAAAGCAGGAAAGAAATCAGAGATTGTCACTCTTTTTTGTGAAAAATGAAGGCATGAAACGTTGCGCGTATTACACATCTTTCAGGCAAATTTCCATTGGGAAAATATGAAAATCTCAGTGATTTCTTTGGTTCATGTTCTTTGTTCACCCATTCTACCTTAGCGTATGAGAAATGCAGGCCAATGGTCAATTGTTTGTTCTACATACATGAAAGGGTAATTGTGTTACGTGAGTTACACAGACAAGTCCCTAAATCTTCCTCGGAAATTTTTCAAAAACTTTTCAGTAAGTCGGACATTGAGCAATTGTCATTGATTAAAGTATCCCTTGATTCAGTAAAAGACTGTGTGACTCTCTTTTGTGTTGGAAATTTTTGCCTTCTTTTCCAATCTTAAAAGTGGCTTATATTTGATGATGTGGCACGGATGGTACAAGCGATGAATCAAACTCAAGTTACAATTTTCTACTGCTTTAGTTGTCTAAGTTCCCAAAAAAAAAAAAAATGTATCCTATTGACAGAATTCAAAATTTTATTTTTCTGACCCAGGACCACTTTGGCTGGAATGGCCCCAATAAGAAAACAATGCTTTTTCTGACTTGGAACCTACTTAAGGGAAAAATTAAGTGACAAGTTAGAGTTGAAGGTGTTAACCTCCTTAAGGGTTAAAAACCAAATAAACTGTTTTCACCATTAATTTTAACTATGATGTAATATTCATTCTCAAGCCCTCAAAGTCTGCTTTTTCACCAGCACAGAAATCAAAAAGTTTCTTTCAATCACCAGCCAAGATCCTGGATTTTCAAAAAGAAAAAAAAATCTAAAACGAGATCAAAAGTAGGTGGAATTAAGTTTGTGTCTACGGAAACAGCAGGTGGAAAACTTCCATATACTGATGTATTCAGGAAAGCAAAAGGTGAATGTACTGTTATGAGTGATATCTCCCCCACTGCAGTCCATACAGAATTGTTTGCCACTTTTTTTTACATGTCTTCTGAAGATGAAACAAGCGGACTACAGTAATTAATATGACCAGCATATACTGTAAATCACATCCAAATAATGTGGAAATGAGAACTTGGGTATGTGCTATGCACCGGTAAGGCAAACTTGTTTTTGTATTGCACAAGAAATCCCTGAAAAACATAAAACATAGTTTAAAAAAGGGAAAAAAACTTCACATTAGTTGGTCGCTTCAGTGGGAATTATCGTCCGTAAAGATACTGAGGCCATGTGGAATTGGATGGTCCCATTGGAACCCTCAGGAGGGGCAGTACACCTCTACAGCTATGTGTTGGTCCTCAGATCTGGAGCACCAGGCCAGCCGCAGAGATATTATCCCCTCCCCCAGCAGTTTGATGAACATCAGTGCACACCAGCACGGGTGCTACGCAGATTTCATAGTCCTCTTCGTCCCAGCAGGAAACAGGCCGGGTTTCCCGCAGATGAATTCGCTGGCTGCCCTCTTGCCGGCTGATGGAGAATGACTCGTCCATGAGGAGCTTAGCCGTGTCCGGGTTGATTTCAGAGGATCCACACACATGTCGGTTGGCAGTGAGTGAGGCCTTGGCTGTAGCAGACATTGTGTTCTTCCAGCGAGAGCCGTGGGCCACTACCAGGGCCTGGAAGGCCAGGGTGTGCACATGGAGGCGGGTAAGCCGGTGCCCTCGGCCAGTCTGACTGTGACACTCGTTCAGCAGGCGGAAGAGCTCCCTCATTTGGTCGAGGACTGTGGCGACGCGAGGGCTGGGGTCGGAAAGCACTGACACAGCGCTGCCCCGGAGCAGGCTCAGCAGGTTGGGCAGCTCCTGCTCGTTCATTCCCAAGGAGTCGGCCCATGGCAGGACCAGCTCCTGGAGATCTGCAAGCAGGTTTGTGTCCACAAAGCTGGCCATTTCGAAATGCACCCCAATCTCAGGAGAGGCCGAGGACAGCAACTTGGTGAGGCGGCCTAACAGAGCCTTGCGCACACCTGGGAGTGAGAGATTAAGAAAACATATCCTGATGATGAGAACAAAGTGTCCAACCCAAACGACTTGGCTTTTTAATAAGTATTTTTAATACAAGGATTGAAAGAAATTATAAATATTGAGGAATAAAAAGAAAAATAGGAACAAGGGTCCAGCAGCTTACCGGCAAGCAATCTCATAGTGAGGATACAAGTTATGAAAATTTCTATGAGAAGTTTGAATCATCAAAGGTCAATGTCAAGGTCACCAAATGAAAGTTCAGACATCTCCTAAATGTCTGCAGTACAATCCCAAGCTCTGAAGCAGTTTTGGTGATTCAAGTAATTGAAAATTCAATATGTCAATTGTTAACTTTAAAAGGTCACAGGAGGTCTAGTTGAGGCCACTAAATGGACTTCATATCGATGGCCTCATGCAAGAAGGGCGTAAGTTATATTTCGGATAAAAATGACCTTTTTGGTTGTTTTGGAATAATATGCCCATCTCCTGACCAAGTCTGGAGTCTCAATTTCTATCCTACAGGGGTTAAAATGCCTTTTTAACATCGATGCAGCTGTCATCAAAATACTCATCTTCGCCCATGCTAAATGGGCTTAAGTGCATTTTGCTAATTATCTCCCAAATTACAAAGAATCATGAAAATGTCAAGTAGGCATCCCAATAGGTTGCAAAGTACAATATTTCTATCTTGGATAGTTCAGCATATAGCTAATAGGTGGTGCTGTGACAATTTTTTGGCTCTCCTCTAAAACTTGAAAAATGTCACTGACGCCCTTCTTGCATGAGGCCATTGATACACAACTTTCTATATGTCAGTAATACAAACCTTGACTTTATCTGTGACCATTTTGATGTTACAAGTCATTGTAATTTCACTCTGTCAAGTTTGACCATCGAAGGTCACCGCCAGTCAAGTTGAATGTCACCAAATGAAAGTTCATATCTGACTTCCTAGATGTCTGTAACACTAAACTAGGCTCCATCTGTCACCATTTTAGTGATACAAGTCAGTGAATTTTCACAAGGTCACATTTGACCTTCGGAATCAATATGCAGGTCGCCGAATGAAATATATGACTTTGTATAAGACACTTATAAATCTCTTATACAAACCCAGGCTCCATCTGTGACCGTTTTGGTGATACAGACCATTGTAGTTGTGTAATGTAATGTAATGTAGTTGTGTAATTTGGACCTTCAAATGTCACCAAATCGAAGTTCATATGTGCCTTCCTAGATGTCTGTCACACTAACCTAGGCTCCATCCGTCTCCCGATTTAGGACAGTTTTGCGTTATATTAGGTCACTCCAATTGAATTTTTGCTTGGTCAAGTTTGACCTTTGAAGGTCAATACGAAAGTCACCAAATGAAAGATCATATATGACTTGTAGCAAGTAGAGTTGATTGCCTAATTTAGAAAAAAAATTATCAGACAGTTTATGAGGTAATTTTTTGCAATTTTAACATTGTCCTATATTTTAACATTGGGGCCAAAATTTCAAGGGCCCATAAAACAGACAAAAATGATTCAATCAAAAATTACAGCTGCAGTGATGAACGGACCCTCGCACCCTCGTGCACGTTGGGAGTGGTGGCTAGATCCTGACAGGTGTAGGTGTGCATTTGGACAGTGTTAAACTGTGCAACAGGATATTTCCAGAGTGGAGAGCAAACACCATCATACTATAATTTGAAGAACGTTTGTCTGTCTGTCTGTCTATTGGTTCCCCTACTCCTCTGTGGTCCTCTGACGGATCTTCACCAAACTTGGTGGGTCTATGTAGGTTGTCCCTGGAATTGTCCTTGAGGGGTTAGTTTTTTGAAAGGTCAAGGTCACTGGGGTCAAAGGTCAATTTTTCGCACGCCACGGATAATTCACTAGTGGTAAATAACAATAACAATTACTAATTGATGCTGATAAAAGTTAGCCAACGCCAAGAAAAAAAAAAAAAACCACTCGACGTCAGGGGCTTTTTTGTGGCCTGGTAAACCCGCCCCAGTGAATTACGAGGGGCGGGTTTACCAGGCTACTTTTTTGATAGCTGACCATGAAGATGGATAAGTTCTTTCAACATAAAAAATGACAATCTACCGCACTCAGTTAATGACATAAAAACACAAACAGTAATTGTCATTCTCGCCAAAAACAAGGGCTAATCACTTGCCCTCGACGTGGTAAAGAACAATATTAGTTGCTAGTTACTGAAACATGACCTGTGTTTGGGGGCACTCCGAAGCACACTGTCCATGTGCAAGCTCAGAGCGGCATGCTGAACCCATCAAACTCTTCTAAAATGCTGCTGAAATCCGAGCTTTCATCGCTTTTGTTCGTTGCCATTCTCTTTCAATATTTGGTCCAACCTGGACTAATGGGGGATTATCAAGCACAGATGTCGGAAAAAGTCTCGTAAAATATATAAATCGTCCCTACCTTCCAATAAATTCTTGCTCTCCAGGTACTCAAGATTGTTATCCTTTGATTAGCTGCATTTTGAAAAAAATGTGTCAATCGGCTCGTGGACAAAAAATACATGTTCAGTTTTTTAATTTGACTCTCTTTCTCTAGACCAATCGCAACCGCACATGCACAAATCAACAGAAACAGCGAAAAAAAACATGTCTATTGATGGGAAGATGTTTCTACCGTGCATGCGCAGTTTGCAAAGAAGCATTTTCAAAATGGCTGTTATCTGAAAACCTTACTAGATGCATTGAGAAAACCTAGATATATTTGGTATGTTAATTTGTTAGCTAATTAACAGAGGAACATAAGAACTATCAGGCAGGGACAACTTTATTGCAGTCAGCTGTATACAGAAAGCGCTTTCACTTTTCTAAGGAATCTAAGATTTCTAAGAAAATGTAAGATTCTCCTCTCCCCCCCCCCCCCCCATCAACTGTGAACTGTCCTTGTGTATACACTGACTAACGTTAACATTAGCTGGAATTGAGGAAACTATTTGCAGCGCCAGAACTTGAAATTTGGGGGCCACAGAACATTCCTTTATAACATCAATTACGCCTGGCTAGTTCTCAATCATTTTCCTTTATTGACAAGTTTTCCCATGATAGTAATAATCCATTTGGCAATTGTAGATACGACTTCTCTCCCCATGCGATCTAACAGCGACGAAATAATGGGCTAAATTCAGAATAGAAAAATTATTTATTTACAAATAGGCCAATGCTTTATGAAAGGCGAACTGCTCCAAAAGTTCCGCGCTACCTTTTCTGCACATCAGGCGATTTAACTTGCACTTCATGATTGTTTAAATTCCTAGTTTAAAAACTTCCATGTGGGAATCTGTTAAATAATGCTTTCCAATGAAATATCGTCTTTCACTCTTGGTAAAGCGTGGGTTGAATGGCTTGGCGGAGCGAGTGGGGCTCAGCAATTAAATATAATATTGTTTGCCGAAAAAAATTTTAATCTTCGCTTTTCTCATCAAGTGTAAGATAATGCCGTCAGAATGTGATATGCCACTGAGAAACCTGGGACTCTTGCCATATGCATGAGAGTTGTCGTCATACCTACAGGAGGAGAATTCGCAGCACCTGATAGAGTGGCATGCTGTCAGAGTGAATCTATTGTTAATTATGAAAAGGACGGAGATAAAGTCAGGACTAATAATTGTTTCAGAGGGAAGTTCAATAGCCCCCAAATCTCCAGTTCTGGAGCCACCACTGGAGAAAATGTTAATGTTACAGGCAGCTGGAAAATATGACTTCATGCGGACAATTTTGCTAATGCTACTTCTATATCAATTGTGTTTCTCCGAATTCATGCGTGAGTCCAAAGCACTTATTACCTTTGCCCAACAAAGTTGGAGGAGGTTATGTGATCATCACATTTGTCTGTTGGTTGGTTTGTTTGTAACTAGGATTACGCAAAAAGTTATGGGTGGATTTTCCTCACAATTGGTGGAATGGTGGCATTTTTCATTTTTCAAGGAAGAGGTGATTTTATTTTTGGAGATCAAGGTCAAGGGCATGCAAAAGGTCAAAAACACATTAAAAGCATATTTGTGCAAAGACTACAGGACTGCATAGACACAGGCGTTGCTAGTTAATACTGGCAAAAATAACATTAAGTACATTGGCGGAGGTACTTGCGCTCTCTGAGCGCAGCTCGAGACCCCATTGTTCCGATTTTAAACGTTCGACACGTGTTGCAATTGGCTACGAATTCATCACTTGCTTTACAGTGGGGGTGCCAGAACTGGAAATTTTGGACATACAGAATATCCCTCTAAAAGAATTATAAGTTTTGACTTCTCAATCATTTTCATAATTATCTCCACCAAGGAGGTGATGTAATTGTTGAAATCTGTTTGTTTGTTAGTTAGTTAGCAACATTACGGAAAAATTAAAAGATGTATTTACACAAAATTTTCACAGTAGGTGGGAATTAGTCTTACTTAGATCCCATTAGATTTTGGGATAGATCTGGAAGGGATTAAGCAGCTGGAGGGACTGCTGGGCCTTGGCGGAGGTATGCGCACTCCATTAAAAAAGGATGCCATTGTTGAGCATGATCCAGAAGCACCACTGTGTTCTGTTGGCCAAGGCTCATTTAAAACGGACTGTAGCAAAGTGTCAGACGAGTCCAAATTTGACATTCTTGTCGGACATCATGGGCGTTGTGTCCTCTGGGCTAAAGAGGAGAAAGACCACCCCTCCTGTTATCAGCGTTCAGTTAAAAAGCCAGCATCTCTGATGGCATGGGGATATATTAGTGCATATGATGTGGGACACTTGCATGTCTTAAAAAGCACCATGAATGCTGAAAGGTATATAAAGGTTTTAGAGCAACATATGCTCCCCTCCAGATGATATCTATTCAAAGGAAGGCCTTGTGTATTTCAGCAGGACAATGCAAAACCACACAATGCAGCTATTACAACAGCATGGGTTTGTAGTAGAAGAGTCTGTGTGCAGAACTGACCTGCCTGCAGTCCTGATCATTCACTGATTGAGAACACTTGGCGGATAATGAAACAAAAGGTCTGTGAAAGGAGACCCAAACTCTTCAGCAGTTGGACGCCTGTATTAAACTAAAGTAGGATCAAATTCCAATGGTTAAACTCAAGAAACTTGTCTCCTCAATGCCCAGATGCCTCTTGCTCAAAAAGAAGAGGGGATGCTACACCATGGTAAACAGGCCCCTGTCCCAACTTTTTTGAGACCTGTAGCAGCCATCAAATTTGAAATGAGCTCATTTTTTGGATAAAATTGTAAAATTTCTCAGTTTCAACATTTGCTTTGTTATCTCTGTTCTATTGTGAATAAAATACTGGCTGGTGTGATTTGAAAGTCATTGCGTTTTATTTTATTTTATTCACAATTTACACTTTGTCCCAACTGTTTCGGAATTGGGGTTTTATTATTAATCAGCTAGCCAGCAAAGAATGTGCTTCCCCACTATCGCTGGCTTCCTCCTGAGATTTCTTCCCACTGGGGAATTTTTTCTCTCCACTGTTTGAGGAGTTGTCTGCCAACTGGGAGTTTTTTTTTTTTTTTGCCTCATTTGTTATTGTGGAGATGAGGCTGTGCATTGCCCATTTTATTCATTCAGTTATGCAGATTTATTCCAAAGGTGTCCAAAAGTAAGCTGAAAAAGCAGAATCCTCAGTGAATGACCAAAAGTATTCGTAGGATTTTGAGGGAAAAGAGGAATCTTTATAAGATGAACATAAAGGATAACAATGAAAACACTAAGGCTGAATACTGTAAAATGTGGGCTGTGGTCAAAAAAGAGCTGAGGAATGCTAGAAGACTGTACGAAAGACAAATTGCAGAGGGGGCAAAAACCAACCCCAAGCGCTTCTTTCAGTACTGTAGCAGAAAAAGGAAAGTCAAAGAGCAGGTTTAGTGCATAAAGAAAAAAAATGGATCGCTGCTATATGATAATAAGGATATTGCGGATACCTTAAACAGTCACTTTGTTGAGAATTTTACCTCAGAGTGGGTATTTACTCGGCCAGACGGCATTTCAAATGCTCAAGATTATTTAGCAGAAATAGAGGTTAGAAATAACTAAGTTTTAGACAAGTTGCATAAACTAAAGACAGATAAGGCGGCGGGTCCTGATGGCTTATATGCTAGAGTGCTCAGGGAAGTTAGTGAGATCATCTTTAAGCCGCTATCTGCCATCTTCCATCTTCAGACGGTCTTTAGAAACTGGAGAAATACCAAAAGATTGGAAGCAGGGCAATATAATACCATTATATAAGAAAGGGGACCATACTGAGCCAGGAAATTACAGGCCAGTCAGTTTAACTTGCATTGCGTGCAAAATATTGGGATCTATCATAAAAGATGAGCTGGACTTATTTCTTGAACGAAACAATATCTTGAGGGATAGCCAACATGGTTTCCATAAGGGATGGTCATGGCTGACAAACCTTCTGGAATTTTTTTGAAGAGGCCACCAAGACTAATGACCAAAGCAGGGCTAATGAAATCAAATACTTGGATTCTCAGAAAGCATTTGACACAGTACCACATAAGAGACTAATTTTTAAAATGAACTCCATTGGAGTTACAGGAAGCATTCTGAAGTGGATTCAAAACTGGTAACAGGACAGAGCACAAAGAGTGGTGGTCAGTGTTATCTCATTTGAGATGCGTATGGTGGGGAGTGGCGTCCCCCAGGGATCGGTGTCCAATTCATTTGCAGATGAATTGGGAAGACCACTAAAGTGATTCAAGATGATTTGGATAGAATCCAGAATTGGGCAGAAATATGGCAAATGAAATTTAAAGGGGACCTGACATGCTGATCCATCTTTTAATACATATTAGTAATGTTATAATACTGGTTGTCCATTCTCAACCTCTGAAAAGTTTCTAAACATAAGATAAAGGGATTTTGCCCAAATCCAAGATCGTGATTTCGGGAGCGTGATTTTCTCTCTGAACAGCTCCTCCCGAGATCTTCACGAGATCTGGGCAAAATCTGACGTCAGGTAATGCTGTCCAATTAGTACAGACCAAGCAAGAGCCAACCACTGCGCTGGACCTGCCCACACCGGAAACCATGCTAGTAGGCACTAACAACGGTAGACCAAACTATGCTTTAGTAGGTTGACACTTTTGGAAATACAAAAGTAAAACAGCAGATCATTTGAGGAGCAATTTTGTTAGCATCTCTCCTAAAGCTACTTGTCCGTTTACTTTTGGATGCAAAAGAAAAACAAATATATTCCCAAAAGGCGATGCCAGCAGAAATCAGTGGGTAGCTTTTTTTGTTTGCTGTTAGCAAATGGCCACGGCCAAGGGGAACGTTAGCTACTTGTGCTCAGCGTTTCACCAAAGACAGCTTTGTCAATAAAGGATAATTCGACTCAGGATAAGCGTTTTAGCTGCTTCTCAAACCTGAAGCAGTTCCATCGATCGAGCGCTTGGAGCCACAAGCTGTAAGTAACCATATAACAGCAAATAATGTAAGTGAAGCTAACGTGTTACGGGTGGCTAACAGGACCGCTAGCGATAGTTTGCACTAACAACTAGCCTCAAACGCTGGCTTTGTAAAATATCTGAAGATAAAGCCTGTATTGGTAGGGATGGGATTCGTTAGAATTTTATTCTCAAAGTGGCGATGCCGTCACTTCCAGCTGACCCAATTAGGCACTCGGGGAAAACAATTAACCTTGTGCGTTCGTCTTCGTGTTATCTCATCAACAAATGTCCATTTCTAATCCACCTTATTAGTATGTGTATCTGCGATTTTTCTTTTCTGCGACTAAATACAGCATGTAGGAGTTATTATAAGGTACTAGAGATGTCATTTTACTATTTTGGTCATCATTGTGTCAGACACTAAATATTGCAGGTACTTAGAGTTGTAAATCAAAAGCATGAGAGCCAATGGCAAAAGTAATTCCCAGTTAATTCCCAGCTAACAAAATATTTAGCTATTTACTAAATTTTTACTTTTGTATTTCCAAAAGTGTCAACGCTACTAAAACATAGTTTGATCACCTCCGACAAAATGCTTCCCACACAGCACTGCATGAGCTCACGGTGCCCACTTGCTGCCGCATATATGCAAACTCTACTGCTTTTGGATCTTTTTTTTTTTTTTTTCAGAATGAAATGCCCCTAAAGCAGTAGTCTACAACCAAAAGCAGTAGAGTTGGCATGTATGCACCAGGGTTCTGTCTTTTGACTGCTTGTATCCATGCTTCACGCTGCTTACTTTCCTTTGAAAATACCTGAAATGAAATGTTCTCTCCCTTTTTCATGTTGTGATTCGAACAACCAAACGCTACACACAACTTGGGCATGTTTTTTGATGGATTACTGCTTCGTTCGCACCACTTTCAATACGGTTTCACGAGCCATGTGGGTTTTGTTTTCACTGAGTCACCCCGTACCGGAAGTGAGCCCGACTTGGTGAATTGAATTCGGTTCCGATTCCTGTTCTTCATATCGGTCCGGTTCTTATCGAATCTTATTTCCGGTTCCAAAATTTGGGCAAAAATAATGACGAGTATTCCAGGAACAAAATTTGGCTCGTATTTATTTGCCTACACAAGGCTTTCACTGTCTGCCATCATTGGAAATAATATTCATATCCACTTACGAATGATTAGAAGAAAAAATAAAAACAACATTAACAAAAATAAGCATAAACACAACCAATTTGCAGGAAGTAAATGCGACTGTTAATGTAATGTGTATGACTGCATTGTATTCCAATACTGATTTTCTATGTGCGGAATGTGATTGGTGGCTTCACGCACCAAATATAAATGAATGTTTTTTTTCATTTGTTCCTCCCTGCTGGCTTTCTCTCAGCCTGGTGCTCGTGCCTCATTGCACTTGCGCTGGTAACAATGACTCAATGGCTGCCTCCAGCGAAGGAAATCGAAGATGGCGGACCAGGTAGGTTTGTCGTTGAAATGTCTTCGTTTTGATATTTCTAGGAGGCGTCATGAATAGTCATTGTGGTCATCAATACATTTAGATATACCATGTTGATTACCGATCTCTGTAAATTTTTAGAACAAAGGGATAATTTTATCAGAAGGTTTTTTCCGAGAGCACTCCACAGTTAACAGGTGCGGCTTGTTCTCCCCGATTAGGAACAGGTCAGGTCTGATAATTGTTCTAAACGGACGTTTTGTGCAGCCCGATTCTCAGTTCGTGTTCCGCAACGGGACTGAATTTAGCCCATGATTTAATCGCTGTTTGAACACATACGGAGAGAAACCATGTCTTCAGTTGCCAATTACAATAATTGGAAAACACGTCAATAAATGAAAATGATTGAGAACAACTAATTGCAGTCAAAAAGGGACGTGTCTCAGCCTCCCCGCTGGCTACGCCACTGTCGGCAAGTACACATGCCAAAATAAAATTATCCCTTTGTTCTAAAAATTTATAGAGATCGGTAATCAACGTGGTATATCGAAATGTATTTATTGCCACAATGACCTCTCATGACACCTCCTAGAAATATCAAAACGAAGACATTTCAATGATAAACCTACCTGGTCCTCCATCTTTGATTTCCTTCACTGGAGGCAGCCATTGAGTCATTGTTACCCGGGTCTCACTTTGAGCGCAAGCGCAACGAGGCACGGGCACGAAGCTAACTCTCTGGCTCTCTCTCTCCACAATGGCTCCTGAAGAGCAGTTTGTTTTGCCATGAATAAATATGCCTACAAGGCTGAAGGAGAATTTTGCCTCGTCTACTTTCATCTGATAGAATTATTATTCTGCTGCGTGTTAATGTTAGTGTGTACCTGCTAACAGGTTATGGCCCCAGTAACGACTAGTTAGCTAGTAAGCTAAAAGTGTGGTAGCTAGCTTAGTGCGGTGGAACCGGGGAGCTAAGCTAAAGCTGAGAAGATGGCAAACCCAAAGAAGACAAAGTGGCTGACATTCAACGGTAGAGCGGAGGAATACGGGCTCTGGGAAAGTTGGATGCTGTCTTGTATGCATCGTGTATTATTAAAAGAGACTATTCTGAACGAGCCTGTCGGATCACTGACCGTGGAGGAACAAGCCGAAGACGACAAGCTGAATGCTGACGCATACTGGGCGTTGGCATCATTACTGGACAACGTGAGTTTGGGACTAATATTCAGAGACACTAAAAATAAGGGACGTGAGAGCCTGCAAGTATTGAGAGAGCACTACATTAGCAAAGGTAGGCCACTGTACATAACATTGACCTCGCTGAAGAAAGCGAACACAGAGACTGTAACTGAGGACATTGTCAGGGCAGAGCAGATCATTACGGCACTCAGAGGTGCAGGTGAAGCACCGAGTAAGGGGCTAATGATGGCGATGGTTATGAGGGGACTTCCAGAAATGTACAAGCCGTTCACGCTGATGGTAACGCATGATTCAGCAGACATGAAACTGGCGGAGTTCGAGACAGTTGCGAAACTTCGAGGCGTCAGAGGATGCAGAGCCAGTCGCTGAGGAAGCGGGAGAAAAGAAAGGGTGCTGAAAGCCCGCGCAGCATCAAAGAAAAAGAGTGGCGGATCTTCGACAGACATGGCGTGTTGGCGATGCGGGGAAAAAGGGTACCGAAAGGACGAATGCACAAAGAAAGTTTGGTGCAGTTCCTGCAAGAGCACAAGGCACACAGACAAAGCGTGCAGAAAGAAAAAGCATGCACAAGGCTCTCTGTGTGCACGAGCCCAAGATGACGATGATGGCGGTGGCGGCGGCCGTGCAGCGAGTCGTGGAAGACGGATCAAAGCGCGGGGGGCCGCGGGAAACGACTTCACATTCAGGGCAGAGACTGAGGACGCCTGCAAACCAGGGCAGCAAAGGCAGATCGAGAGGAGAGGACTGATCGTGGACACAGGCACATCGTCCCACATCCTCAAAGACAGAAGTCAGTTCAAGACCTTCGACAGCTCCTTCAAGCCAGAGAGGCACAGCATGGAGCTGGCTGACGGCAAGCAGACATTCGGGTTGGCGCAAGGCAGAGGAGAAGCACAAGTGTGTCTCATTGACCGCAATGGGCGCAGATGTACAGTGACGTTAAAGAACGCCCTATACATCCCTTCATTCCCTCAAGAACTCTTTTCCGTGAAGTGTGCCACTGCAAATGGTGCCAAGGTACTCTTTGAGGATGTTCGTGATGTTGTTGTGGTGCCTAATGGCACAAGGTTTAACATTCAAGTGTGTAACAGAATGTACTACTTGTAAAGAGTGTGATGAAAATGATGTGTGCAAAGACTATGAAGGCCTAGGCTAATCAGAAACATGCGAGAGTACACATTGAGGCCTAAGAAAAATTGAGCCAGAGCAAGGATAAACAATTAATAATAAAGCAAACGAATAAAATATTAAAAATGATTCCACAGTCAGCCTTGTGTCTCTCAGTGCGTGTAGCATGCACGTGTTCTGTGTGCATGCTCAAAGGCCTTCCTCATAGTAAATTGATTAATCATTTGATTTGGACTTAGGCTAGTTGTCTTTATTGGTTTGGTTATATCATAGGCTACACATGAGAAGTACTTGCCAAAGAGGCACAGATTTGCAAATATGTGCCTTTCAGACATGCAACATTATCTGGACTTTTATGTATTGACAAAGGATTTTTTTTTTTACTTTTTGACTTAATTGTCAGTTTGCTTAGATGGTTGTGTTAATGTTCTTGCAGCTGTTAATGTTTGGTTTTGATTAATGTGAAAGCTGCTGATTCTGATGTTTTCGGGAATATGTTGTGTGTCTGTCTGCAAGTGACTGTTTACAACAAGCTACAGGCTTGTTAACATAATATCAGTTACATTATCACACAAAACAGTTAATATTCTACATGATATGAGGTTTTATGTACTGTATAGCTTTAACCTTGGCATTACTTGTTATGTAAAACCTTCATTCTCTTCTATCAAGTGTGCTTGTGGATATTGCTGAGGATTGTTGTGGTACTGTATTTGCCACGTATATTCCAACCTTAGATTGTAGGTCCCATATGTGTTTGGAATGCTAAAAACATACTATTGTGTGTGTGTGTGTGTGTATGTGTCCCATGCATATAAGTGTAAGTGTGAACGTGCGTGTGGGCAGGGTGGCCTGCTGAATGACTGACTCCTGGCCTGAAAAAGTCTCCCAGTCCGGCCTTGGTCTAACTGTAGCCTATGTCATTTATCCTATATATTGTTCAACAGTGGCAGTTACCAAATTTGCATGTGTAACCAGCAGAATTATCGTATGCTTTTAAGTTTGTCTCTTTATAAGCACCGTAGTCCCTCCGGCGTCACGCCCTCCAGCTAGCCTCTGAGTGGCTAATCATTCACTTAGCTACTTGGCGATTTCACATTAAACAGGTAACATTGGCCGTCCTGGTAATACTTCTGGATACTCCTCACCTTTCTCAGCTATCTGCTTGTTTTGTTCCCTGGGCCACTCTCTGACAGAGGTTTGTGCACGTTTTGTGTCGTGTAGAGTAGTATTTGGTCATGCTTATTTAATAAAGCGGTTATGAAATACTGTAGGTGCACGACTGGTTGCCACTACGCTTCCGGGTAGTCAAGGTCGAAAACTACCGAAGGTATTTGTACATTTTTATTTCGAACCATTGGTGGTTTTATCCTTGTTCTTGTCACATTTAAAGCGAGCATGCTTTGCGTTTAGGTATTGGGCGAGACGCCTCCAGAGTGCCGGCAACAGACCGACGCAACAGCGGAAGGTAAAGCTGGTTGCTACTTCTGTTGTGCTAACCAGCGTGCGTTGGTATTAATACATTGTGATCTAAAGAACTTGACATGGTAACAATGTTATGTATGTATGCATTTCATTTGCTGGTTGAAAGTTATTAAAGATGTTGTATGTAATAATCCTGTAGAGCTGAAATAGGAGCCAGGGCCTCTCCTCTCCTGTAACCCCTTGTGGTGTCCGAGACACAGTGAGGTAAACGGCGAACATGTATTGCATGACGTATACTTGGGACATGCGATCCTAGTTGTATATTAAACATGCAATACCAATTGCTTAATGATTCTGTGTCTGCAGGTAGATTGCTCCGGCTGCTTTACCTATGGACTAATTTTATGACCGCTTTGCCTTTCATTCCTTTTCTTTTTCTTTTCTTTTGGGTTTTAGTTGACTGGTCGTGGCCTTTACTTAGCTCCTCTCTCCCATTGGTATACTGGGTAACATGTTATTGGCTGCCCCCAGTAGTTTCCTCCATTTACTGGTAATTTATGGTTTAATTGTTCCAGTTGTCCTTATTTTAATAACCCTTTCCTTGTCCCCTACTGTAGCGTAATCGAAGCTGTTGGCAGGGCAGGTTGCTGCATCCTTTTCTGAGCACTGCACCGCGTAGTAGTGGTAATTGCACCTCACGACTGCATTCAAAACACTTCTTTGCAGTGGTTGTGCCTATGCGCGCGCGTGCGTGCGTGTGTGTGTGTGTGTGTGTGTGTGTGTGCATGTTGATTACAGGCACCAGATGACGCACGGGTGGTGAACTGCACTTCTATCTGGAAAGGTAACCCGCCTCAATAACAGCCCCCATTCCTCTACGGTGTGAGCATTATTCCGGTCTGGGGGCAGCTACTACCACACTTACCCCTGTTGTTATTATAATAAAGGACAGCCCATTTTATCCTGTATTATTTATAAATAAACATTGTTTACTTTTGTACTGAAAAGCGCGTCTCTGTCCCATTTATTATCTTTTTGTATGAGCCTGCTTGCTGTGGACAAGGGACTCGTGGCACACCTTGGTGAGAAAGGTCTCCAGGTGTCGTCAGGACCTTGTTGATATCCGACCTGCTACATTCTGGCGTAATGCATGTTAGTTTGTGTCGTGCTAATTAAAAATGCTCCTGGTTAACTTATATGCAGTAATTCTGATCGGTATGCTTGTGTTATTTCGGTAAACATCAACGTCGCAGTTTCATCATAACGTTGCCCGATTGCTGCCACAACAGTTAGTGATCGCTTCACTTATCCATGACCGGGATCACCTGGATAACTCAATTCACAAATGTCTGAGCAAGCTCTCTGGTCCTACCATGAAAGCAATGCGAAATGCAGAGGCTCTACCGGTTTACAAATGATTTCTCTGCACTACCTTGACATAGTTTCATCCCCCTTCAAAAATTGTTGCCGCTCATAAAAAGCCGGAGATTAAATAGGTAATTCTTTCCTGCAGAAGTGATCAATTCACTAGCACCACATGAGCAACTTGTCCGCGCTAACGGAACTTACGGTCTGCAAAACCTGTATTATGTTCATAGCATAACCAAGCTCTCTAGCTGTCGCGTACTATCCATAAAGCTACTTTCACATCAGACACAAAACAAATTTTTCGCAGGACAGATTAGCCTGCATTCAAAGTCAATGCAAAGAGGCAAATACACGTCAAGGCGCTTTCACACTGGACGCAAAACGTATTTTTCGCGCGATAGGTTAGCTACAGTCAAAGTGAATGCTAAGACGTGAATACAGGCGTTATGTGCGCATTAAACAGCTTTTACACCCGACGCGAAACAAATTTTTCGCGCGACAGATTACAGTCAAAGTCATGACCGCAGCTACTGCATATTAGTTTGCGTGCTCTGCTAAAAAAATGCTCCTGGTTAACCTAACGTTATTCTCAGTCGCGGTGTCGTCACCGGCCCAATTGGGCACTCGGCGAAAACAATTAACCTGTGCGTTCGTCTTCCTGTTACCTCATCAACAAATTCATTCATTTTCTATACCCGCTTATTCCTCACTAGGGTCGCGATGCGAGCTGGAGTCTATCCCAGCTGCCTACGAGCAAAGGCAGGGACCCACACTGGACAGGTTGCCAATCTATCACAGGGTGCACACAACATACACTCTCACACTCATACCTATGGGCAATTTAGTGTCTCCAATTAACCTGATATGCATGTCTTTGGACTGTGGTGTACCCGGAGAAAACCCACGTGAACATGGGGAGAACAAGCAAACTCCACACAGAAAGGACTCAGACTGGATTCAAAACCAAGACCTTCTTGCTGTGAGGCAGCAATGCTAACCACTGAGCCACTGTGCCGCCTAATCGTGTAAGAGGTACTTAAGAGTTGTAAATTAAAAGCATGAGTGCAAATGGCAAAAGTAATTCCCAGTTAATTCCCAGCTAACAAAATATTTAGCTATTTACTATTTCACCTCCGTCAAAATGCTTCCCATACAGCACTGCATGAGCTGACGGTTCCCACTTGCTGACGCATACATGCCAACTCTACCGCTTTGGTTGCGTTTTTTTCCAGAATGAAACTCCCCGAAAGCAGTAGAGTTGGCATATATGCATCAGGGTTTTGTCTTTTGACAGATTGTATCCATGCTTCACGCCGCTTACTTTCCTTTAGAAATACCTGAAATGAAATTCTCTCCCGGTTTCACGTTGTGATTCGAACAACCAAATGCTACAAACGACTTGGGCATGTTTTTTGATGGATTATTGCTTTGTTCGCATCACTTTCAATTTGGGCCATGTGAGTTTTGTTTTCACTGAGTCACCCTGCATCAGAAGTGAATATGCAGCGATTGTGATCGGTATGCTTGGGTTACTTCGGTAAGCATCAATGTGACAGTTTCATCATATCGTTGCCCGATTGTAGCCACTACAGTTGAAGCTAATCGGAGATGCGCAGTTAGACCAGCCGAAGATTTTGCAAAGCTTGGTTGCGTTTCTGGGTGCATGGGAAATGATCGCTTTACTTATCCATGACTGGGGTCAGCCTGATAACGTTACATCTCCAATGTCTGGGCAAGCTCACTGATGCTACCGGTGAAAGCAATAGGGAAGCGCACAGGCTATAACGTGTATAAAAAGCGACTTATTGCCATCGATTAAATATTAAATTCTTTCATGTAGAGGTGATTGATTTGCGAGCTCCACATAAGCAACGGTTCACGCAGAACGAACTTGCGGTCTGTAAAACCTGTGAAACCTTATGTTCATGACATAACCGGAGCTCTGTCTAGCTCTCGCACGCTATCCATAATGCGCCTATTTTCCGCGAGGATAAGCGGGTCATTCCGAAGCAATAGGTAAATCATTACCACGGGCAATTTCCGAAATGGCCGTATAGCCTGGAGCTTTGGCTCCTGCCTCATATACCAGCGCAGAAGCTGTTCAACACTCCGCTAACACACCACAGCTATGCACACGAACCAGCAGGTCCTAATACACACCGAAGCAGTCCATAAGCTGTTGGTCCACTTTTGGCTGCTCCTCACTGTCCATGTGAGGACCCACTGGACCCACTGGATTTCTATGGTCTCCGGTCTACACTTGGGTAAGTCGACCCGTTCTACAAATGTGTCTGTATGTTGTGGATTCTAGATTTCCCTGCATCCTAGCTAGTAGAAGAACCACTGTACTCACCGGTAGAAAACTGTAGCCGATAGCAAAGCTGCGTTTGCGCTGCCAGATTTTCGCACTGCTTCCTCCACTTTTGCCGCTGCGTTTATTGGAACAAGTTCATTTCATTAGATCTATATTCAAGTATAACATTACATCGTTATCAGAAGGCAGCCGTGCCTCTTGGGGAAGCAGACTCGGAAAACTGCGTTCTGCAGCCTCTTCCGGCCCAACTCCCTCTTCCCGCCCTCCACAGAGCTGGCCAGTCAGAAGAAAGTGGGCACGCGGGGAGTGGGGCCATAGCGGAAGAGCCACCCCAATGAGGTGTTTCAGACAGAGACTACAATAAACTACAAATGGGGTTTTTGAGGATGGCAGTATGAGCGAAATAAGTACTTTTTTTTACTTTGCGCAATCAGGAGTACTCTAGGGGAGTCAAAGACCAAAATATAAACTTGGAAAAATAGCAAATTAGGTCCCCTTTAATGTTGCGAAATGGAAGTTTGTACATGTAGGTAATAAAAACATTAGACGGGATTACTTCATGGGAGGTGCTGGAATGGAACTGGAATGTGCTCCACACAAAAAAAGATCTGGGAGTGATTGTTGACCAAACCCTCACAGGCTCTAGTAGCAGTTAAAAAAAAGCCAATTGGATGCTGGGATACATTCCCAAAAGTATTGAGTTCAAATCCAAGGAGGTGATACTTCTTTTGTACAACACATTCGTCAGACCTCATCTAGAACATTGTGCACAGTTATGGGGACCATACTTTAAGAAAGATATAGAGGCTCTAGAGAAAGTTCAGAGAAGAGCCACTAAGCTATTTCCGGGTATAAAAGATGAAAGCTACGAGAAGAGGCAGAAGATCCTTAATCTCTTTAGTCTTTGGAAAAAAAAGACTAAGGGGTGATCTGATTGAGGTCTTCAAATATGTTAAAGGGATTAAAAAAGTGAATTATGTAGGATTCCTTCAACTAAGTGTTGTCTGTAGAACTCGGGGTCACAAATGGAAGCTGACCAAAGGTAAATGTAGCACTGATATTCTGAAATATTTCCTCACCCAAAGAGTATTTTTGATGTGGAACAGCTTGCCTGACCATATTGTTGAGGCAGAGACCTTGGGAGTTTTCAAGAGCAGGCTTGACTTAAAGCTAGATACCATTGAGTCATTGAGTATCTGAAGTGATATATTCACAATAGTATAAAGTGTGTAGTGTAGTCGGGCTGAATGGCCTGTTCTCACCATTCATGTTATGTTATTAAAATTTTTTTTTGCACTGTAAAGCGTCTCTGTGACAGTCACTCTGAAAAGCGCAATACAAATAAAATTGTATTGAAGTTTAGGCTTGTGTCTACTAAAAAATGCACAGACTGATGAAGTTCCCTGCTAACTTCTATTGGCCCAGAGTTGACATCTCACCCCATGGCTGTCACTCCACTGAAAGCAAACAAACCACTTCTACACTCCAGACCCATTTTTCTTCGGCTACCAAAGTCACTTTTGATTTACTCTCCTGAGTCACTGTTTACGGAACTGTACAGGTATAGCAGACCCAAGTGACTGCAACTTCCAAACCTTTCACTGCCTAACGGTAAATGCAGCCTGGAAAAGTGCAGTGGCCTGTTCTCCACATGAAATACAAGTGAACACAGGCAAATGATGACGAAATGTTAAAAGGTCTGTTGGGAACTGACGAGTAAACAGGACTTTGACCATGCAGCAGGGGAGTGGAAAAAAGACAAACTACCATACAGTCCAGGAAAAGACATAAGATTAACCAGTTAACTAAGTATTGTTTCGATATCCTATCCAATTAGTGACTATGGCTACCTGGGTTTTCACCAAGGGGAGTCGGGTTTTCATTCGACCGTATTATTTATTTATTTATTTATTTATTTATTAAGCTTTGACAGAAGTCAGGAATGATCGCACAGGTGGCAAGGCACCTATTGTGAGGCAATCATCCCACAGCATGTACAGACAATTGAACAATGAGAAGAAGAAAAAAAAAACATATTTTATATATATATATATATATATATATATATATATATATATACACACACACATACACACATACATACATATATATATATATATACACATATACATAGATACACACATACACATAGTAATAATAAAATAAGACCGTTTATCAGCAAGTGTAAGTAACATCAGAGGGACAGACGACAACGTGAACAATGACATTTGCCAACCCATGTACATGAATCATCAGAAGAAAAATAGTTGTTGAACTTTTCTTTATAAAAATGAAATAGCTTCGATTTAAAAGCAGCTGTAGTATCAGAAATTTGATAGAGGTGACTGGCATTCCACAGATAAAATAATCTGTTAAAATATGAATGGCGAAAAGTTTCAGTCCTAAATTTTGGAATTTTCATTAAAAATGTATCCTCATTTTGAAATGAAACAAAATGGTTGTAGTTAATGTCATATACCCCCTTCAAGCATTTGCACAAGAATACACAATCAAATATGTCACGTCTGTAGCCCAGCTGTAAAAGATCAAGCTTCATTAGTCGGGCTTTATAATTGCTATCAACACAATCATTATAACCAAGAATGTACTTAGTGGCTCTCCGTTGCACACCTTCAATATGAAGGAGAGATTTTTTTGATGATACGGCCCAAGATTGGGTGGAGTATTCTAAAAGTGGTCTTATAAGCGAAATATACAGTTTTCGTTTTGTTTGAACTGAACACGTACGACCACAAGTTCTTTGAATTAATCCAAGCATGCGATTTGCTTTACTAACCAAGACATTAGCATGTGCATCCCATGATAAATTTGATGACACCACAATCCCAAGATCACGCATGCAGTCGACTTTTTCAATTAAATTACCATTCATTGTGTAATGGTGAAGAATGGGAATTCGCTTCCTTGTAACACTCAATAGTTTACATTTACCAGCGTTAAATCTCATGTCCCATTTAATCAAAATGTCCCGACTCCAATCAAAGATGTTTTCTAGGTCGCACTGCAGGTGTGAACAGTCTTGCGTGTTTCTGATCTCTCTTATGCATTTAGAATCATCTGCAAACAAGGCAACCCTAGTCTCAGGACTTACACAGTCTGGCATGTCATTAGTATACAGCAGAAACATCAAAGGGCCCAAAATTGATCCTTGTGGAACCCCTGATTTAACGGGAGACCAGGATGATAGGGCACCACCGACAGCAACTCTTTGTTTACGATTGGATAAGTACGACGTAAACCACTTTAAAAGATTTCCATGAAATCCGTATGTCTGGAGTTTATATAAAAGTAAGTCATGGGGGACAGAGTCGAAAGCAGATGAAAAGTCTAGATATAAAATATCAATTTGTCCGGACTGATCTAAGCATTTGCCAACATCGTGAAATACCTGGATTAACTGAGTTGTTGTCGACCTACCCTTAACAAAACCATGTTGCAGGTGATGTAGAACAGGCACTACATGAGGGTAGACAAAATTAAGTATGCACCTTTCCAGCACCTAGCTACAAATGCACATTAACGATACCGGTCGATAATTACTCACATTTTCTTTGTCAGATTTTTTTATGGACTGGAATAACATTTGCTCTTAGCTAATCAAGTGGTAATTCTCCGGTTTGAAGAGATTTGTTAAAAAGACTACAAAGTGATGGAGCCAATTCACGAGCACATTCTTATAAAATCCGAGCTGGTAACCCGTCAGGTTTTATTTGTATCAAGGTTAATCAAAACTGATTCAACTTCATGGGCAGTAATCCTTAAATCACCCAAATGAACATGTTTGAAGACTGTTATATCCGGGTATGTTCGTTCTAGAGGCTGAGGGGTAAATAGGGATTGAAAATACTTGTTGAACAGACTAGCCTTTGTGCTAGGATTGGAGGCAGTTTTATCTCCATAAGCAACAAAACTGGGGACACTTTTTGTCTTTGTTTTACTCTTGAAGAATCCCCAGAAACGCTTTGGTGTCGTGGCAAGAGAATCACTGAGAACGTCCAAATACTGATTGTACTTGAAAGTACATGCATTTTTTAATTTATTCCTTAGTTTGCGAATTTTTGCCCACAACGCTGGAGTATTGCGTTTTTTAGCAAGTTTCCGTGTGGATTGTACCTTGTTGCTCCGGTGGCGCACTTCACCATCAACCCAGGCAGGAGAATTTATATCCTCAATTACAGCAATGGGAATAAATTTGCTGACAGATGAATGCACAAGATCAAGCCAACTTTGCCAATTAACATTAATATCAAGATGAAGAAGAGCAGAATGAAATGACACTTTGTCCATGTGAGATCGTAGCCCGATAAAGTCAGCTCTTTTAAAATTGTACACGTTTCTCGCGCATGTGCGGAGACTGTTGACACGGGCTTGAAAATTGAACTGGATCACAGCATGATCACTGTCAAACTGACCAAATGTTACATTGGGCTCGGAGCAACGTTCAGGGATATTGGTAAAAACTAAATCTAGCACATTTCCCTTAATATGAGTAAGTTGGTCAATGATCTGGGTAAGGGAAAAGCTGTCAGTCAAATCACACAGCGTGTGACCGATGTTCGCCGATTTGTCCCACCAAGGAATATCTGGGAGATTAAAATCGCCAAGTGCGAATAAAATTTTGTACTCAATACTGCATTTTGTAAAAACGTTAGACAAAAAATCATTAAAGGACAAAGGATCACTATCTGGAAGTCTGAAGCACAAGATAATGCATACTTTCAATGATTTACTAGGCACAAGTTCGCAAATTATAACCTCACAAATACTGGGTTCCAAATCGGGCCGGCGGCGGGAGATAATATTATTACGAATACCAAGAAAAACTCCGCCGCCTCGTTTGCCACCTCTGTCTCTGCGATACAGGGTGTAACCCTCGGGAAGAATTTCATTTGACGCGACAGAGTCGTTCAACCAAGTTTCTGTGAGGGCGACGATATCAGGCATGCCAGCGTATATTAAGCCTTGAAGTTGAATCAGCTTTTTACGTTTTTTATTGACAGACTTCACGCTTCTTGTGTTCAATAAAAAAAAGTTCAGGCCCTTGACTAAATTAGGTCATGATTCAGCTACATTGTGAGAAATAATACTCGAATCGCGAGGAGAGTCAAGAGAGGATAACGTTACTACACCGTGGTCAACCTGTATCTGAGTACCAGAGATGGTAACCCTCGGGTTTTTATTCCGCGTTGACTGGCGTAGTCATTTGCGTGACGTATCTATGATAAATAAAATGTTATCGGCAAGCTTCCGTGCACCTAACGGAGAGGGATGAATTCCGTCTCCTCTGAAGAAACCTGTACGCTCCCAAAACAAATTAAAATTGTCAACAAAAAACATGCTATGGGAGGTGCAAATTGACTGCAGCCATGAATGGAGACTGAGAATTCTGCTAAAACGCCCTATACCACGACCTAAAGTCGGGATAGGATCAGAGATAAAAACACGTTTTCCACATACCTTTAGCTTATCGAAAAGAGTGATAAAATCCCGCTTGAGCAGTTCTGACTGTTGGTACGAGGTGTCATTAGTTCCAACATGAACAACAATGTTCCGAACATGGGGATGTTTATCCAAGAGGCTTGGAATCCGGTTTAAAATGTTTAAAACTCTGGCACCCGGGAAGCAGTATGTGATTGTAGACTTCGTTTGAATGTTGCGTATGATTGAGTCCCCGATAATGAGGGTGACAGGAAGTCTCAGGGCACTGTCCGTGGACCGGGATCTCGCCGGGGGAGCGGCTCTGTCCGAAAACCTGGGTCTCGCCGGGGGAGAGATCGGAGTAGCAGGCCGCGGGGCAGGGGAGCTTGCCACCCGGGGCCGCGTTTCCTCTCTCGGCGCAGGCAGCGGAGGTGCAGCCAGGCATACAGAAGAGGGCGGGGATGACGAACCCTCCTCGTCAAGAATGGAAAACCTGTTGTCCAGCTGCAGGTCCCAAACATACGGGACGCGAGATGACCTCCTGCCGCAGTGTTGTTTCCCTTGCGATACGGCCCAAGGCTCCGCCTGGCAGGGTGTGGAGCTCACGACCGTTTTGGGCCTTGCTCCCAGCTGGATCCAGGGGACCTCGGTGTGGGTCGAGACGGCTTCAGGAGGGAGAGCCATCGAATCTCGCTCGCCCGTAGAGGTGACGTTCGTCGTGGCGAGAGCTGGAGCGACCATGGAATCGATGAGCTGCTCGTCATCCCTGATCTGGTAGAGGGTAGAGATTCTCCCCTCCAGCTCCGCGATCCTCTGGGACAAATGGGCGCAGCTCGTGCAGCCCGGAGAGGTAAGCGGCGCCATTACTTGGATTAAAAGTTAAAATGATAAAACGAATAAAATGATAAAACGAATAAAATAATGAAATTGTAGGAAGGATAAAACGATTAAAACCATAATTTGAAATAATAAAACGAATAAAATGATAAAACAAAATTTTAGAACGGATAAAATAATTAAGACAATAATATAAAATAAATAAAATAAAAATGATAAAAGTATAAGATGTCAAAACAACAAAACGCTAAAATAACGAAAAAATAATAAAAGTTAACTAAAAGCGTGCGTAGCAGCAAACCAGACGACTGGCAGGCTGTGAGCGATTGTGGAAACAGGAAACAGGAAAAATCGTTGCCATGAAGCCGGATTGTTCATAGTTTTTTTAATGTGAAAAGTCTGTTATGCCATTATTTTCTTCTGGTTATTTACTTGGACGGCTAACTGTTCAGCCAAGTGTGACACTGTGCGAATCGGAAACGTAACAAAGGATCATAGTTTAAAATGGTTGATTTGATTTGAGTTGATTGGGGTTAAATGCCGTGCTCAAGAAGCTTTGCTCATGATGGCGGCCAGGATTAGGAGTTTAGGCTCGTGACGAGAGGAATTAAAAACCTGAGTTTTAAAAAGAAATTATAACGCATAGATTTTGAGTGAACATATAAATAAATGGAACTAAATTTTACTAGAAAGGGGGAACTAACCCGTTAAAGCCAACACAGTCACTTTCAGCATCTGCCCCTCCCAAGGAACTAGTATTTCTGCCTGAGCACCAATTAGCCTGATCTGTGATGAGGTCCTTCATTTTTGCCTGTAATGTTTTCACATTGCACTGAAACTCAAGTAGTGCATACATTGGGACTGAAAAATGTATGGTATACATGTATTCAGAGATACTCAGCCACAAGTATATTGATGAAATAGAATAATCTTGTTTTTGGTGGGAAAAAAAATCATTTATGGAAGACAGGTCTGGTGAATATAGTGGAAAACAGTCTCTCATGAAATTACTGGGGGGTACTTTAAAATGGATTTAAATGGATGAAAATCTTTTTTTCCAATTTCTTTCATTGAGCCTAAATAAACATTCTGAAATTTATGTATTTGCTTACTGAAGTTAATCAGCTCAACATACTCAAAAACTGGAATATTTCGTCTTTCAGATAATCTTTGAAGTGCAAATAATTTTTCTCCATTCAAACCCAAGTTAAACTGCTTACAGTGACAGATTTTTCTCGGAACCAGTCTTCCTCTGTGGGCAATATTACTACGCAATATTACCATTTACATTAGGACTATCAAAATATATACAAATTCGAGCAAAATTTAATTGAGTAAAAATTTGCAAATAAACAAACATACCTCGAAGTTCATTATGTCAAGGCATCTTGCAAGACCAAACAAAGCTTCAAAGACTTAGAAAACTGGTTGGCATACGAAAAAACAAGTACATGTCAGTGATTCCGCTTTATATATCCTAAATGAGTAAAATACCAAAAGAACTCTTTTTCTGTTCAACCCAGAATGAAAGAGACTCCCTGTACACACCCCAGGTCTATAGCTTCCTCCGATTGTGATCATACACCAGACTCCAGCTGTTTCTCCCCCTCCAGTCAGTGTTAATCAATTTAGAGATAACTGAGATTATCGGATAAGTTGAGAAGGATGGCCACCAGTCTCAACAGGTGCTTCTTAAAACACTTATTGCAGAATATAACATGAAAAATCTATTCTTTTCACAAAATATCATAACACGGAATCCCAAGTAGCCCATTGGAAAAGTATCAGTTGGGCATTTAACATTGTGCTTTTGACGGTACTGGTTTATGTCAGAAATGCAAATGTAAGAATGTATTCTCGAAGTGAAATGGTAAATTTAAGATAGGTGTACACCAATTAATATTAATATACTGCTCACAAAAAGTAGGGGATAATCAAATTCAAAAAACTGTGGGAAGCACCTGAATTTAGATGTTTGTGAGATTTGAGTATGTTTGTGGTTAGCCATTGGCACATATCTGTACACTACAGGCCAAAAATTTGGGGCCACTCGCAGATTTAAAAAAATATCACACATCAACTGTTCTTTGACATAAAATCATGTTGTCACTTTAAGGCATGCTGTATAAATGCCTTCCAGAAACCATGGGGTCACATTGCACCATTAAGAATCTGAGGGTGGCCCCAAACTTTTTTCCTGTAATGTACATATCCCTAAAACTGATAGGTCTCAAAATCTGCACAAACATGGCCCCAAACGAACAAGGAGGTGCATGTAAAAGTAACACCAAGCCTTCAAGGTGTAAATGCGGTCATGCACATGCTTTTGCGCACATATGGGTACAAAAATATGCCTAGAACGACACACATCCATCATTTCACCACTTTTGTCGATGAGAAGACTCCGGGAAGAAGAAAGATTGTGGGCCATAGGGATACTCCAGGGAGGAAGAGCCCAGGCTTACACAGCTAGATAACTGCATGTCTCACAGTCTGTCATGCGCTGATTGTGGGCATGCAATGTTGCCACTGGTAGAGTCCAGGACAAACCTTGAAGAGGGTGCCCAAGATGCACAAACAGGCAAGATGACCATCAGATCATCAACAGAGCCCTGCATGACAAATGCCTGAATGCGAAAACGCTGCAACAAGGGCATCTACAGGCTACAGGAAACCTCATCTCAAGGCAGACCAGACGAAACAGTCTGCCTGCTGCCAACCTGTGAGCCAGGCGGCCATACAGACCGTTACCCCTCTCAGATCGGCATTGGCAGACGAGGAGACAGTGGTGTCACCAGCATTGAAGATGGAGCTTTTTAAAGGCTTCTCAAGGGCAAAATTAACCATTTCGAAGGACTTTTATCCAAATAAAAACTTCATTATAAATTCTGGCCTTGCCCGAGGCCTTGTACTACATTCAAATGAGGAGCGCTCTGCCAGCAATATGATGGTGGAGCTCAAAAAATGGACAACAAACTGGTAAGATAGAGTCCAATGAGTAGTTCAGACAGGAGCCCACCAAGATTCCAGTTCTCCACAGTACTGTTTGACAATCACCTGGATACACTATATGGAGCAAACTTTCAGTCAGGAGGAAGAATAGATTAGTGAAATCAGCAGGCTGCTTCCATGAATAAGATAAAAAACGACAAGACAGACTAACTTTCTGACTTCTCGACTTTCCTCCTTGGACCTCCACAAACTGAAAAAAAGAAATACAAACGAAGACACAGACTTTGGTTAAAAATGCACTAATCTGTGACAGTATTTCATCTGAGAGCACATGGATACAAACTACCATTGTTACATTTCTTCTTTGTACCAGTCAGCTCCTGCCGAGGTGCAAATCTATTCAGAAACAGAATCAATCTGCAACTCAAGAGCCCAGCGCTTTCTGTTAAATTAATCCCATTCCATCCAAATGCATTGAAATGACGCCCACTATTTACAGAGACTGTCTGAGGCTTGTCACCTTGTTTAAAGGGGAAGCTGTCCATCATCTGAAGGCCACCAACCACCAACAGGTCAGGCTTGAAGCCCTGGATTTTCTTCCCAAATTCATCCATGGATGCCAAGTATGGATTATGGTCATCACTGTGCAAAATGTACCTGATGGTATAAAGGGATGATGTGCAAATGCAGTTGCCAACGAAGCACTCAAACAACAAAAGCAAAGGAAGAACACAGTGGCTCTGATGATATATGCATACTTGCGTTATATTAGGTGAACATAAAAGAGAAGTGAGAAGGTTTTTGACTAGGAAAATAAACAAAACTAGAATGAGTGTTTAAAAACTCTGAGATTGCATGTGATAGCACAATTCTCTGTAAAATGTGATGTTTATTTTTGCATTATCCTGCACTCTGCTGTATGATAAGGTGCAAAGTGTCTTCTTTACTGATAGGCAAGTATGGTAAACTATGATGACTGTCCATTGCATGGTTGGAGCATTGGAGCATGGAGCATTCAAAATGCTCACTATTGTTATCCGGGTCTTCTTCTTATTAGTGTGCATTGAAAATGCTCACTATTGTTATCCTGGCCGGTTGCATAAACTTAGTTTAAGACTGGTTTTCACTGTAGACTGGTCTTAATTTGTCAAGTTAGACTAGTCTAATTAAGACTGACTGTTGCATAAAGCTTCAGACTGACTTGATTTGAGGCATTAAAATTAGCCACCTCTCCCCCTGGCTAACCCTGAGATGAGAGCTTTGTTGCCATGGCAACACATTGTAAGAACACCTGTTTGAGGACACAGAGATGCAGCAATATTTATTGTTTTTCTAACAAAAAAGGACAAAAAATATTTTACATTGGAAACGGGATTATTAGCTCTTTTTTTTTTTTTTAATTTGTATTTATTTATTTTGGAGTTTTGGAGGGGGTCCTCCTCCGGTGGCTGGATTTTTTTCCTCTTCCATATTTCCGTCTTAAGATGCTTTCACACCGGACGCGAAACAAATTTTTCGCACGACAGATTACAATCAATGTCAATTCAAAGACGCGAATACACGCGAAACGCTTTCCGGTGTGAAAGCAGCTTTGGATTGTTGTACAATATTTTTAAAATGTTTTTGAACATCTTTTACGGTTCTCACGACCGTTGATACCGTTCGCCTTCTCTGTAATTTTCTCCCCTCACTTGATGACGGGTCAAATTTCCATTCGCTTGATTAAAACTATTAAACAGAAGACTTCTATCGGCATTATATTTCTCCAGCAAAGAAAAGGTTTTCCGTTGCGCTAAAGTGCGGTGATCTCCCGCTGCCACCGAGTGTCGCTATTGTGTCCGCCATGTTTTTCTACTCTATGAAGTGTCTTATTTTACCCATGATACATAGCGCGACCGGCTATCCAAGTCAGTCTTAAATAAGTCACTCAAAGACAGATTTTATGCAACAGGCATATTTAATTATCTATAGTAAGTCTGACTTAAAATACATTAAAGTCAAAGACTGGGTCTAATTTTATTCAACCGGCCCCAGGTCTTCTTCTTATGTGCCTGCAGCAAGGCAGACACATATTAAAATCCTGCATACTTCTTTATTATTATGTGCCTGCAGCAATGCAGACACATATTAAAATCCTGCATACTTCTTTATTATTATTATTATGTGCCTGCAGCAATGCAGACACATATTAAAATCCTGCATACTTCTTTATTATGTGCCTGCAGCAATGCAGACACATAATAATAATAAAGAAGTATGCAGGATTTTAATGTGTGTCTGCATTGCTGCAGGCACATAATAATAATAAAGAAGTATGCAGGATTTTAATATGTGCCTGCAGCAATGCAGACACATATTAAAATCCTGCATACTTCTTTATTATTATTATTATTATTATGTGCCTGCAGCAATGCAGACACATATTAAAATCCTGCATACTTCTTTATTATTATTATTATGTGCCTGCAGCAATGCAGACACATATTAAAATCCCGCATACTTCTTTATTATTATTATTATTATTAGTGTGCATTGAAAATGCTCACTATTGTTATCCTGGTCTTCTTCTTATTATTATTATTATTATTATTATTATTATTATTATTCTAACACACTTAATGCGGCCTCAACCGTTTATCGTAGAAACTTCATTCAAACTGCGTTGCGTAGGTCTTACTTAGGACACCTGTGCAATGTATTTTTCATCTTTGTAACTTTTATACTTTTTGAGTTATTAATAAAAAACTATAAATTTTTACCCCCATAGACTTAACATTGGCATTATGACATCACAATAGGGCCATTGAGCAAATGGAATCTTGTGCCAGGTGTTCTGACCACCTGCTGTAACTGTCAGTTTCTCAGGCTGTAAGACTAAAAACTGGCTCTCTTGAGACTACAGCTTCCTTACTGCTTTCCTTCCTTCTATTTTCTGTCATTCCTTCTTTCTTTTTCCCTCCTATTTCTTTCCTTCATTCCTTCCTTCCTTTATTCGTTCTTTCCTACTTTACTTCCTTCTATCCTGCCTTTCATCCTTCCTCCCATTCTTCCTCCCTACCAGTTTTCTTTCCAACCTCCTTTAGTTTTTCTTTCCTTCCATCATTCCTTCTTTCATTCCTTCATATCCTTCTTATCTTTCTTCCTTTCTTCTTTCTGCTTTCCCTCTCTTTCCTTCCCTCTTCCTTTCTTTACTTTTTCTTTCCTTCCTTCTCTCTTTCCTTCTGTTTTTCATTTCTTCTTCCTTCTTCCTTCCTTCCTTCTATCTTTACTTAAATCCTTCTTCCCTTCTTCCTTTCCTTCCTTCTTTACTTCCTTCTTTCCTTCATTCCTCTGTTTCTTTCCATCCATCCTCGCCTTCTTTCCTTTGTTCTTTCCTGCCTTCCTTTGATTTCCTTCTTTTTTTCCTATATTCCTTCTTTCCTTACTTCCCTCATTAGTTCCTTCTTTCCCTCCTTCCTTCCTTGTTAATATTCCAAATAATTTCATAATCGTACGGTTCACTACTTCTCCCAGTTTTCACTCGATCCCCAAACAAGACACATCAACGCCCGAGCAACAACAAGAACAACATAGCAACTGTCGAGCAATGCCCAAGCAAATATTCAGAACACCAAAGCAACCGCCTAGCAACCACCCAAAACACCATAGCAACTGCCTAGCAACCACCCAGAACACTATAGCAACTGCCAAGCAACGCCCAAGCAACCACCCAGAACACCATAGCAACCGCCAAGCAACCACTCAGAACACCAAAGCAACTGCCTAGCAACGCCCTAGCAACCACCCAGAACACCAGAGCAACCGCCTAACAACGCCCTCACAACCACCAAGAACACCATAGCAACTGCCTAGCAACCACCCAGAACACCATAGCAACTGCCTAGCAACGCCCTAGCAACCACCCAGAACACCATAGCAACCGCCTAGCAACCACCCAAAACACCATAGCAACTGCCTAGCAACGCCTTAGCAACCACCCAGAACACCATAGCAATCGCCTAGCAACCACCCAGAACACCATAGCAACTGCCTAGCAACGCCCTAGCAACCACCCAGAACACCATAGCAACCGCCCAGCAACCACCCAAAACACCATAGCAACTGCCTAGCAACGCCCTAGCAACCACCAAGAACACCTTAGCAACCGCCTAGCAACCACCCAGAACACCATAGCAACTGCGTAGCAACGCCCTAGCAACCTCACAGAACACCATAGGAATCGCCTAGCAACGCCTTAGCAACCACCCAGAACACCATAGCAACCGCCTGGCAACCACCCAGAACACCATAGCAACTGCCTAGCAAAGCCCTAGCAACCACCCAGAACACCATAGCAACCGCCTAGCAACCACCCAGAACACCATAGCAACCGCCTAGCGAGCACCCAGAACACCACACCAACTGCCTAGCAACGCCCGAACAACCACCCAGAACACCATACCCACCGCCTAGCAACCCCCCAGAACACCATAGCAACTGCCTACCAACGCCCTAGCAACCACCCAGAACACCATAGCAACCACCTAGCAACCACCCAAAACACCATAGCAACTGCCTAGCAACGCCCTAGCAACCACCCAGAACACCATAGCAACCGCCTAGCAACCTCCCAGAACAAAATAGCAACCGCCTAGCAACGCCCTAGCAACCACCCAGAACACCATAGCAACAGCCTAGCAATGCCCTAGCAACCTCCCACAACAAAACAGCAACCCCCTAGCAAGGCCCTAGCAACCACCCAGAACACCATTGCAACCGCCTTGCAATGCCCTAGCAACCTCCCAGAACACCATAGCAACCGCCTTGCAACCACCCAGCACACCATAGCAACTGCCTAGCAACGCCCTAGCAACCACCCAGAACACCAAAGCAACTGCCTAGCAACGCCCTAGCAACCACCCAGAACATCATAGCAACTGCTTAGCAAAGCCCTAGCAACCACCCAGAATGCCATAGCAACCGCCTAGCAACCACCCAAAACCCCATAGCAACGCTCGAGCAACCACCCAGAACGCCATAGCAACCGCCTAGCAACCACCCAGAACACCATACCAATCGCCTAGCAACGCCCTATCAACCACTCAGAACACCATAGCAAACGCTTAGCAAGGCCCTAGCAACCACCCAGAACACCATTGCAACTGCCTAGCAATGCCCTAGCAACCACCCAGAACACGATAGCAGCTGCCTAGCAACACCCTCATAAGTACACAGAACACCATAGCAACTGCCTAACAACTGTTACAGCCAGTCCTCATTATGTGAAATTACAATAAAAAAATGTAACTTTTTAAGCTACTCAACTTATCAACCTTTCAGCCATTCCAATTCCTGATTGTTTTCGACTATGACTTCCGGCAACTGTTTCTTCTGCCCAATCCTGTCTCAAAATATAAGTCTTTACTACAATTCTTCACAATTAAAAAATGTCACTATTAAAAATTTGCATATGACAGTTGTCATCAACTATGACTCCCGCAAACTGTTTCCTCAGTCCACATCTGTTTCAAAATAAAAGTCCTCACCACTACCAAAATTATCCTACTAAAAACGTAGCTACCAATATCATAATGCAATGATATGTAACAAACTCCACCTTATGCAACTACACTTTGCATTTTCAATGCACACGTAATTCCCTGGAATTACATTATCTAGTTATTATTATTATTCCAAGTTCTTCCAAAATCGCTCGGTTCGCTTCTTCTCCCACAATTTTCAACCGATCCCCACACATTACACGTCAAAATGTGCGGCTTGCTTGTGAGGAGTGTGCTATGACTTTACTCAGCGATCCGACTGACAGATTTCCCACAATTCCCAAAAAACATGGACCCCTGAAACCTCGTTATAATGGAAGTCAATGAGAAAATCGGTCTTCCAAAATCGCGCGGTTCGCTTCTTCTCCCACAATTTTCACCCGATCCCCACAAATTACACGTCAAAACGTGCGGCTCGCTTGTGAGGAATGTGCTATGACTTTATTCAGCGATCCAACTTACAGATTTCCCACAATTCCCAAAAAAGATGGACCCCTGAAACCTCATTATAATGGAAGTCAATGAGAAAATCGGTCTTCCAAAATCGCGCGGTCCGCTACTTCTCCCACAATTTTCACCCGATCCCCACAAACTACACGTCAAAACATGCGGCTCGCTTGTGAGGAGTGTGCTATGACTTTACTCAGCGATCCGACTTACAGATTTCCCACAATTCCCAAAAAACATGGACCTCTGAAACCTTGTTATAATGTAAGTCAATGAGAAAATCGCTCTCATCTTCACCCTCTCGCATTGAACTCATGCACTCACGTAGAAACTCTTTTCCAGCTCTCAAACAAAGAGAAGCATGCCCAAACAAATTAGGAACACCATAGCAACCACCCAGAACACCATGGCAACCACCCAGAACACGATAATAACAGCCTAGCAACCGCCTAGCAACCACCCAAAACACCATAGCAACTGCCTTGCAACGCCCTAGCAACAACCCAGAACACCATAGCAACCGCCTAGCAACCACCCAGAACACCATAGCAACCGCCTAGCAACGCCCTAGCAACCACCCAGATCATGATATCTACTGCATACCAGAACGCTGGCAACCATCTCCAACACTGTACTCGTAGAGCAGCAGGCACATTCAAAATTTCTGCTGGAATTTTCTAGTTATTATTATTATTATTATTCCAAGTTCTTCCGAAATCGCACGGTTCGCTTCTTCTCCCACAATTTTCAACCGATCCCGACACGACACGTGAAAACGTGCGGCTCGCTAGTGAGGAGTGTGCTATGACTTTACTCAGCGATCCGACTCACAGATTTCCCACAATTCCCAAAAAACATGGACCCCTGAAACCTCGTTATAATGGAAGTCAATGGGAAAATTGGTCTTCCGAAATTGCACGGTTCGCTACATCTCCCACAATTTTCACCCGATCGCCACAAATTACACGTCAAAACGTGCGGCTCGCTTGTGAGGAGTGTGCTTTGACTTTATTCAGCGATCTGACTTACAGATTTCCCACAATTCCCAAAAAACATGGACCTCTGAAATCTCGTTATAGTGGAAGTCAATGAGAAAATCGCTCTCATCTTCACCCTCCCGCCTTGAACTCATACACTCGCACAGAAACTCTTTTCCAACTCTCAAACAAAGACAAGCAATCCCCAAACAACATTACGAACACCATAGCAACCACCCAGAATGCCCTAGCAACCACCCAGAACACCATAATAACAGCCTAGCAACGCCCTAGCAACCGCCCAGAACACCATAGCAACCGCCTAGCAACCACCCAGAACACCATAGCAACTGCCTTGCAACGCCCTAGCAACAACCCAGAACACCATAGCAACCGCCTAGCAACCACCCAGAACACCAAAGCAACCGCCTAGCAACGCCCTAGCAACCACCCAGAACATGATATCTACTGCATACCAGAACGCTGGCAACCATCTCCAACACTGTACTCGTAGAGCAGCAGGCACATTCAAAATTTCTGCTGGAATTTTCTAGTTATTATTATTATTCCAAGTTCTTTCGAAATCGCACGGTTCGCTTCTTCTCCCACAATTTTCAACCAATCCCGACACATTACACGTCAAAACGTGCGGCTCGCTTGTGAGGAGTGTGCTATGACTTTACTCAGCGATCCGACTGACAGATTTCCCACAATTCCCAAAAAACATGGACCCCTGAAACCTCGTTATAATGGAAGTCAATGGGAAAATTGATCTTCCGAAATTGCACGGTTCGTTACATCTCCCACAATTTTCACCCGATCGCCACAAATTACACGTCAAAACGTGCGGCTCGCTTGTGAGGAATGTGCTATGACTTTATTCAGCGATCCGACTTACAGATTTCCCACAATTCCCAAAAACATGGACCTCTGAAACCTTGTTATAATGGAAGTTAATGAGAAAATCGCTCTCATCTTCACCCTCTCGCCTTGAACTCATACACTCACGTAGAAACTCTTTTCCAGTTCTCAAACAAATAGAAGCATGCCCAAACAACATTAGGAACACCATAGCAACCACCCGGAACACCATAACAACTCCCTAGCAACGCCCGAGCAACCACCCCAAACACTACAGCAACTGCCTTGCAACGCCCTAGCAACCACCCAGAACACCATAGCAACGCCCTAGCAACCAACCAGAACACCATAGCAACTGCCTAGCAACGCCCTAGCAACCACTCAGGTCACCATAGCAACCGCCTAGCAACGCCCTAGCAACCACCCAGAACACCATAGCAATGCCCTAGCAACCACCCAGAACACCATAGCAATGCCCTAGCAACCACCCAGAACACCATAGCAACCGCCTAGCAATGCCATAGCAACCACTTAGAACACCATAGCAACCGCCTAGCAAAAACCCACAACCCCCTAGCAACTACCTAGCACCCCCCAAACAACCACATAGAACACCATAGCAACTGCCTAGCAACGCCCTGGCAACCACCCAGAACACCATAGCAACCACCCAGAACACCAAAGCAACTGCCTAGCAACGCCCTAGCAACCACTTAGAACACCATAGCAACCGCCTAGCAACCACCCAGAACACCATAGCAACCGCCTAGCAACGCCCTAGCAACCACCCAGAACACCATAGCAACCGCCTAGCAACCACCCAGAACACCATAGCAACCGCCTAGCAACGTCCTAGCAACCAGCCAGAAAACCATAGCAACCGCCTAGCAACGTCCTAGCAACCACCCAGAACACCATAGCAATTGGCTAGCAACGCCCTAGCACCCACCCAGAACACCATAGCAACGCCCTAGCTACCACCCAAAACACCATAGCAACCGCCTAGCAAAGCCCTAGCAACCACCCAGAACACCATAGCAACTGCCTAGTAACGCCATAGCAACGACCCAAAAACAATAGCAACCGCCTGGCAACCACCCAGAACACCATAGCAACTGCCTAGCAACGCCCTAGCAACCACCCAGAACACCATAGCAACCGCCTAGCAACGCCCTAGCAACCACCCAGAACACCATAGCAACCGCCTAGCAACGCCCTAGCAACCACCCAGAACACCATAGCAACTGCCTAGCAATGCCCTAGCAACCACCCAGAACACCATAGCAACTGCTTAGCAACGCCCTAGCAACCACCCAAAACTCCATAGCAACCGCCTAGCAATCACCCAGAACACCATAGCAACTGCCTAGCAACGCCCTAGCAACCACCCAGAACACCATAGCAACTGCTTAGCAACGCCCTAGCAACCACCCAAAACTCCATAGCAACCGCCTAGCAACCACCCAGAACACCATAGATGATGCCTAGCAACGCCCTAGCAACCACCCAGAACACCATAGCAACCGCCTAGGAACCACCCAGAACACCATAGCAACCGCCTAGCAATGCCCTAGCAACCACCCAGAACACCATAGCAATTGCCTAGCAACGCCCTAGCAACCACCAGAACACCATAGCAACGCCCTAGCTACCACCCAAAACTCCATAGCAACCGCCTAGCAACCACCCAGAACACCATAGATGATGCCTAGCAACGCCCTAGCAACCACCCAGAACACCATAGCAACCGCCTAGGAACCATCCAGAACACCATAGCAACCACCTAGCAAAGCTTTAGCAACCACCCAGATCACCATAGCAACCGCCTAGCAACGCCCTAGCAACCACCCAGATCACCATAGCAACCGCCTAGCAACGCCCTAGCAACCACCCAGAACACCATAGCAACGCCCTAGCAACCACCCAGAGCACCATAGCAACCGCCTAGCAACGCCCTAGCAACGACCCAGAACACCATAGCAAACGACTAGCAACCACCCAGAACACCATAGCAACCGCCTAGCAACCACCCAGAACACCATAGCAACCGCCTAGCAACAACCCAGAACACCATAGCAACTGCCTAGCAAAGCCCTGGCAACCACCCAGAACACCATCGCAACCGCCTAGCAACGCCCTAGCAACCACCCAGAACACCATAGCAACCGCCTAGCAACCACCCAGAACGCCATAGCAACCGCCAAGCAACGCCCTACCAACCACTCAGAACACCATAGCAACCGCCTAGCAACCCCCCAGAACACCAGAGCAACTGCCTAGCAATGCCCTAGCAACCACCGAGAACACCATAGCAACTGCCTAGCAACGCCGTAGCAACCACTCAGAACACCATAGAAACTGCCTAGCAACGCCCTAGCAACGACCCAGAACACCATAGCAACCGCCTAGCAACCACCCAGAACACCATAGCAACTGCCTAGCAATGCCCTAGCAACCACCCAGAACACCATGGCAACTGCATAGCAACGCCCTAGCAACCACCCAGAACACCATGGCAACTGCTTAGCAATGCCCTAGCAACCACCCAAAACACCATTGCAACTGCCTAGCAACACCCAAGCAACCACCCAGAACACCATAGAAACTGCCTAGCAACCACCCAGAACACCAAAGCAACTGCCAAGCAATGCCCTAGTAACCACCCAGAACATGATATATACTGCAAACCAGAACGCTGGCAACCACCTCCAACACTGTACTCGTAGAGCAGCAGGCACATTCAAAATTTCTGCTGGAATTTTCTAGTAATTATTATTATTCCAAGTTCTTCCGAAATCGCTCGGTTCGCTTCTTCTCCCACAATTTTCAACCGATCCCGACACATTACACGTCAAAACGTGCGGTTCGCTTGTGAGGAGTGTGCTATGACTTTACTCAGCGATCCGACTGACAGATTTCCCACAATTCCCAAAAAACATGGACCCCTGAAAGCTCGTTATAATGGAAGTCAATGAGGGAATCGGTCTTCCAAAATCGCGCAGTTCGCTACTTCTCCCACAATTTTCACCCGATCCCCACAAATAACACGTCAAAACGTGCGGCTCGCTTGTGAGGAGTGTGCTGTGACTTTACTCAGCGATCCGACTTACAGATTTCCCACAATTCCCAAAAAACATGGACCTCTGAAACCTTGTTATAATGGAAGTTAATGAGAAAATCGCTCTCATCTTCACCCTCTCGCCTTGAACTCATACACTCACGTAGAAACTCCTTTCCAGCTCTCAAACAAAGAGAAGCATGCCCAAACAACATTAGGAACACCATAGCAACCACCCAGAACACCATAGCAACCGCCTAGCAACGACCCAGAACACCATAGCAACCGCCTAGCAACCACCCAGAACACCATAGCAACCGCCTAGCAACACCCTAGCAACAACCCAGAACACCATAGCAACTGCCTAGCAACGCCCTAGCAACCAGCCAGAACACCATAGCAACCGCTTAGCAACGCCCTAGCAACCACCCAAAACACCATAGCAACCGCCTAGCAACCACCCAGAACACCATAGCAACTGCCTAGCAACGCCCTAGCAATCACTCAGAACACCATAGCAAACGCCTAGCAACGCCCTAGCAACCACTTAGAACACCATAGCAACCGCCTAGCAACCCCCCAAAACACCATAGCAACTGCCTAGCAACTGCCTAGCAATGCCCTAGCAACCACCGAGAAAACCATAGCAACTGCCTAGCAACGCCCGAGCAACCACTCAGAACACCATAGAAACTGTCAAGCAACGCCCTAGCAACCACCCAGAACACCATGGCAACTGCATAGCAACGCCCTAGCAACTACCCAGAACACCATGGCAACTGCTGAGCAATGCCTTAGCAACCACCCAAAACACCATTGCAACTGCCAAGCAACGCCCTAGCAACCACCCAGAACACCATAGAAACTGCCTAGATACCACACAGAACACCATAGCAACTGCCAAGCAACACCCTAGCAACCACCCAGAACACCATAGAAACCGCCTAGCAACCACCCAGAACACCATAGCAACTCCCTAGCAACGCCCTAGCAACCACCCCAAACACTACAGCAACTGCCTTGCAACGCCCTAGCAACCACCTAGGACACCATAGCAACTGCCTAGCAACCACCCAGAACACCATAGCAACTGCCTTGCAACGCCCTAGCAACCACCCCGAACACCAAAGCAACCGCCAAGCAATGCCCTAGCAACAACCCAGAACACCATAGCAACCGCCTAACAACCACCCAGAACACAATAGCAACTGCCTAGCAACGCCCTAGCAACCACCCAGAACACCATAGCAACTACCTCGCAACGCCCAGCAACCACCCAGAACACTATAGCAACTGTTTAGCAAAGCCCTAGCAACCACCCAGAACACCATAGCAACCGCCTAGCAACCGCCCAGAACACCACAGCAACTGCCTAGCAACGCCCTAGCAACCACCCAGAACACCATAGCAACTGCCTAGCAATGCCCTAGCAACCACTTAGAACACCATAGCAACCGCCTAGCAACCACCCAAAACACCATAGCAACTGCCTAGCAACGCCCTAGCAACCACCCAGAACACCATAGCAATCGCCTAGCAACCACCCAGAACACCATAGCAACTGCCTAGCAACGCCCTAGCAACCACCCAGAACACCATAGCAACCGCCCAGCAACCACCCAAAACACCATAGCAACTGCCTAGCAACGCCCTAGCAACCACCAAGAACACCTTAGCAACCGCCTAGCAACCACCCAGAACACCATAGCAACTGCGTAGCAACGCCCTAGCAACCTCACAGAACACCATAGGAATCGCCTAGCAACGCCTTAGCAACCACCCAGAACACCATAGCAACCGCCTGCCAACCACCCAGAACACCATAGCAACTGCCTAGCAAAGCCCTAGCAACCACCCAGAACACCATAGCAACCGCCTAGCAACCACCCAGAACACCATAGCACCCGCCTAGCAACCACCCAGAACACCCTAGCAACTGCCTAGCAACGCCCGAACAACCACCCAGAACACCATAGCAACCGCCTAGCAACCACCCAGAACACCATAGCAACTACCTAGCAACGCCCTTGCAACCACCAGAACACCATAGCAACCACCTAGCAACCACCCAGAACACCATAGCAACTGCCTAGCAACGCCCTAGCAACCACCCAGAACACCATAGCAACCGCCAAGCAACCACCCAGAACAGCATAGCAACCGCCTAGCAACCACCCAGAACACCATGGCAACTGCCTAGCAACGCCCGAACAACCACCCAGAACACCATAGCAACCGCCTAGCAAGCACCCAGAACACCATAGCAACTGCCTAGCAACGCCCTAGCAACCACCCAGAACACCATAGCAACCACCTAGCAACCACCCAAAACACCATAGCAACTGCCTAGCAACGCCCTTGCAACCACCCACAACACCATAACAACCGCCTAGCAACCTCCCACAACAAAATAGCAACCGCCTACCCACGCCCTAGCCACCACCCAGAACACCATAGCAACAGCCTAGCAATGCCCTAGCAACCTCCCAGAACAAAATAGCAACCGCCTAGCAAGGCCCTAGCAACCACCCAGAACACCATTGCAACCGCCTTGCAATGCCCTAGCAACCTCCCAGAACACCATAGCAACCGCCTTGCAACCACCCAGCACACCATAGCAACTGCCTAGCAACGCCCTAGCAACCACCCAGAACACCAAAGCAACTGCCTAGCAACGCCCTAGCAACCACCCAGAACATCATAGCAACTGCTTAGCAAAGCCCTAGCAACCACCCAGAATGCCATAGCAACCGCCTAGCAACCACCCAAAACCCCATAGCAACGCTCGAGCAACCACCCAGAACGCCATAGCAACCGCCTAGCAACCACCCAGAACACCATACCAATCGCCTAGCAACGCCCTATCAACCACTCAGAACACCATAGCAAACGCTTAGCAAGGCCCTAGCAACCACCCAGAACACCATTGCAACTGCCTAGCAATGCCCTAGCAACCACCCAGAACACGATAGCAGCTGCCTAGCAACACCCTCATAAGTACACAGAACACCATAGCAACTGCCTAACAACTGTTACAGCCAGTCCTCATTATGAGGAAGGAACTATTGAAGGAAGTAAGGAAAGAAGGAATATCGGAAAAAAAGAAGGAAATCAAAGGAAGGCAGGAAAGAACAAAGGAAAGAAGGCGAGGATGGATGGAAAGAAACAGAGGAATGAAGGAAAGAAGAAAGTAAGGAAGGAAGGAAAGGAAGAAGGGAACAAGAAGGATTTAAGTAAAGATAGAAGAAAGGAAGGAAGAAGAAATGAAAGAAAGAAGAAAGAAGAAATGAAAAACAGAAGGAAAGAGAGCCAGCCACCCAGAACACCATAGCAACTGCCTAGCAAAGCCCTAGCAACCACCCAGAACACCATAGCAACCGCCTAGCAACCACCCAGAACACCATAGCAACCACCTAGCAACCACCCAGAACACCATAGCAACTGCCTAGCAACGCCCCAACAACCACCCAGAACACCATAACAACCCCCTACCACCCCCCCAGAACACCATAGCACCTGCCTAGCACCGCCCTAGCAACCACCCAGAACACCATAGCACCCACCTAGCAACCACCCAGAACACCATAGCAACTGCCTAGCAAAGCCCTAGCAACCACCCAGAACACCATAGCAACCGCCTAGCAACCACCCAGAACACCATAGCAACCGCCTAGCAACCACCCAGAACACCATAGCAACTGCCTAGCAACGCCCGAACAACCACCCAGAACACCATAGCAACCGCCTAGCAACCACCCAGAACACCCTAGCCACTGCCTAGCAACGCCCTAGCAACCACCCAGAACACCATAGCAACCACCTAGCAACCACCCAAAACACCATAGCAACTGCCTAGCAACGCCCTAGCAACCACCCAGAACACCATAGCAACCGCCTAGCAACCTCCCAGAACAAAATAGCAACCGCCTAGCAACGCCCTAGCAACCACCCAGAACACCATAGCAACAGCCTAGCAATGCCCTAGCAACCTCCCAGAACAAAATAGCAACCGCCTAGCAAGGCCCTAGCAACCACCCAGAACACCATTGCAACCGCCTTGCAATGCCCTAGCAACCTCCCAGAACACCATAGCAACCGCCTTGCAACCACCCAGCACACCATAGCAACTGCCTAGCAACGCCCTAGCAACCACCCAGAACACCAAAGCAACTGCCTAGCAACGCCCTAGCAACCACCCAGAACATCATAGCAACTGCTTAGCAAAGCCCTAGCAACCACCCAGAATGCCATAGCAACCGCCTAGCAACCACCCAAAACCCCATAGCAACGCTCGAGCAACCACCCAGAACGCCATAGCAACCGCCTAGCAACCACCCAGAACACCATACCAATCGCCTAGCAACGCCCTATCAACCACTCAGAACACCATAGCAAACGCTTAGCAAGGCCCTAGCAACCACCCAGAACACCATTGCAACTGCCTAGCAATGCCCTAGCAACCACCCAGAACACGATAGCAGCTGCCTAGCAACACCCTCATAAGTACACAGAACACCATAGCAACTGCCTAACAACTGTTACAGCCAGTCCTCATTATGAGGAAGGAACTATTGAGGGAAGTAAGGAAAGAAGGAATATCGGAAAAAAAGAAGGAAATCAAAGGAAGGCAGGAAAGAACAAAGGAAAGAAGGCGAGGATGGATGGAAAGAAACAGAGGAATGAAGGAAAGAAGAAAGTAAGGAAGGAAGGAAAGGAAGAAGGGAAGAAGAAGGATTTAAGTAAAGATAGAAGAAAGGAAGGAAGAAGAAATGAAAGAAAGAAGAAAGAAGAAATGAAAAACAGAAGGAAAGAGAGAAGGAAGGAAAGAAAAAGTAAAGAAAGGAAGAGGGAAGGAAAGAGAGGGAAAGCAGAAAGAAGAAAGGAAGAAAGATAAGAAGGATATGAAGGAATGAAAGAAGGCATGATGGAAGGAAAGAAAAACTAAGGAAGGTAGGAAAGAAAATTGGTAGGGAGGAAGAATGGGAGGAAGGATGAAAGACAGGATAGAAGGAAGTAAAGTAGGAAAGAAGGAACGAATAAAGGAAGGAAGGAACGAAGGAAAGAAATATAAGGGAAAAAGAAAGAAGGAATGACAAAAAATAGAAGGAAGGAAAGCAGTAAGGAAACTGTAGTCTCAAGAGAGCCAGATTGTAGTCGTCCAGCCTGAGAAACTGACAGTTACAGCAGGTGATCAGAACACCTGGCACAAGATTCCATTTGCTTAATGGCCCTATTGTGATGTCATAATGCCAATGTTAAGTCTATGGGGGGAAAAAATTTTTAGTTTTTTATTAATAACTCAAAAGTATAAAAGTTACAAAGATGAAAAATACATTGCAGTTTGAATGAAGTTTCTACGATAAACGGTTGAGGCCGCATTAAGTGTGTTAGAAGAATAATAATAATAACTAGATAATGTAATTCCAGGGAATTACGTGTGCATTGAAAATGCAAAGTGTAGTTGCATAAGGTGGAGTTTGTAACATATCATTGCATTATGATATTGGTAGCTACGTTTTTAGTAGGATAATTATGGTAGTGGTGAGGACTTTTATTTTGAAACAGATGTGGACTGAGGAAACAGTTTGCGGAAGTCATAGTTGATGACAACTGTCATATGGAAATTTTTAATAGTGACATTTTTTAGTAGTGAAGAATTGTAGTAAGGACTTATATTTTGAGACAGGATTGGGCAGAAGAAACAGTTGCCGGAAGTCATACTCGAAAACAATCAGGAGTTGGAATGGCTGAAAGGTTGATAAGTTGAGTAGCTTAAAAAGTTACATTTTTTTATTGTAATTTGACATAATGAGGACTGGCTGTCACAGTTGTTAGGCAGTTGCCATGGTGTTCTGTGTACTTGTGAGGGTGTTGCTAGGCAGCTGCTATCGTGTTCTGGGTGGTTGCTAGGGCATTGCGAGGCAGGTGCAATGGTGTTCTGGGTGGTTGCTAGGGCCTTGCTAAGTGGTTGCTATGGTGTTCTGAGTGGTTGATAGGGCATTGCTAGGCGATTGCTATGGTGTTCTCGTTGGTTGCTAGGCGGTTGCTATGGCGTTCTGGGTGGTTGCTAGAGCATTGCTATGGGGTTCTGGGTGGTTGCTAGGCGGTTGCTATGGCATTCTGGGTGGTTGCTAGGGCTCTGCTAAGCAGTTGCTATGATGTTCTGGGTGGTTGCTAGGGCGTTGCTAGGTGGTTGCTATGGTGTTCTGGCTGGTTGCTAGGGTGTTGCTAGGCAGTTGCTATGGTGTTCTGGGTGGTTGCTAGGGCGTTACTAGGCAGTTGCTATGGTGTTCTGGGTGGTTGCTAGGGCGTTGCTAGGCAGTTGCTATGGTGTTCTGGGTGGTTGTTAGGGTGGTTGCTATGGCGTTCTGGGTGATTGCTAGGGCATTGCTTAGCAGTTCCTATGGTGTTCTGGGTGGTTGCTACGGGGTTGCTAGGCGGTTGCTATGGTGTTCTGGGTGGTTGCTAGGCAGTTGCTATGGTGTTCTGGGTGGTTGGTGGGTGGTTGCTATGGTGTTCTGGGTGGTTGCTAGGGCGTTGCTAGGCGGTTGCTATGGTATTCTGGGTGGTTGCTCGGGCGTTGCTAGGCGGTTGCTATGGTGTTCTGGGTGGTTGTTAGGGTGTTGCTAGGCAGTTGGAATGGGTGTCTGGGTGGTTGGTAGGCAGTTGCAATGGTGGTCTGGGGGGGGGCTAGGGCGTTGCTAGGCAGTTGCGATGGTGTTTTGGGTGGTTGCTAGGTGGTTGCTCTGGTATTGTGGGTGGTTGCTCGGGCGTTGCTAGGCGGTTGCTATGGTGTTCTGGGTGGTTGCTAGGGCGTTCCTATGGTGTTCTGGGTGGTTGCTAGGGCGTTGCTAGGCAGTTGCTTTGGTGTTCTAGATGGTTGCTAGGCGGTTGCTATGGTGTTCTGGGTGGATGCTAGGGTGTTGCTATGGTGTTCTGGGTGGTTGTTAGGCGGTTGCTCTGGTGTTCTGGGTGGTTGCTAGGCGGTTGCTATGGTGTTCTGGGTGGTAGCTAGGCGGTTGCTATGGTGTTCTGGGTGGTTGCTAGGTCTTTGCTAGGCAGTTACTATGGTGTTCTGGGTGGTTGATAGGCGGTTGCTATGGTGTTCTGAGTGGTTGCTAGGTGGTTGCTATGGTGTGCTGGGTGGTTGCTAGGGCGTTGCTAGGCAGTTGCTTTGGTGTTCTGATGGTTGCTAGGCTGTTGCTATGGTGTTCTGGGTGGTTGCTAGGGCGTTGCTAGGCGGTTGCTATGGTGTTCTGGGTGGTTGTTAGGGTGTTGCTAGGCAGTTGCAATGGGTTTCTGGGTGGTTGCTAGGCAGTTGCTATGGTGTTCTGGGTGGGTGCTAGGGCGTTGCTAGGCAGTTGCGATGGGGTTTTGGGTGGGTGCTAGGTGGTTGCTATGGTGTTCTGGGTGGTTGCTAGGGCGTTGCTAGGCAGTTGCTATGGTGCTCTGGGTGGTTGCGAGGCGGTTGCTATGGTGTTCTGGGTGGTTGCTAGGGCCTTGCTAGGCGGTGGCTATGGTGTTCTGGGAGGTTGCTAGGGCATAGCTAGGGTGTTGCTATGGTGTTCTGGGTGGGTGCTAGGGCGTTGCTAGGCGGTTGCTAGGGTGTTGCTAGGGAGTTGCTTTGGTGTTCTGGGTGGTTGCTGGGCGGTTGTTATGGTGTTCTGGGTGGTTGCTAGGGCATCGCTAGGCAGTTGCTATGGTGTTTTGGGTGGTTGCTAGGTGGTTGCTATGGTGTTCTGGGTGGTTGCTAGGTCGTTGCTAGGCAGTTGCTATGGTGTTCTGGGTGGTTGCTAGGCGGTTGCTATGGTGTTCTGGGTGGTTGCTCGGGCGTTGCTAGGCAGTTGCTATGGTGTTCTGGGTGGTTGCTAGGCGGTTGCTATGGTGTTCTGGGTGGTTGCTAGGGCGTTGCTAGGCAGTTGCTATGGTGTTCTGGGTGGTTGCTAGGCGGTTGCTATGGTGTTCTGGGTGGTTGCTAGGGCGTTGCAAGGCGGTTGCTTTGGTGTTCTGGGTGGTTGCTAGGGCGTTGCTAGGCAGTTGCTTTGGTGTTCTGAGTGGTTGCTTGGCGGTTGCTATGGTGTTCTGGGTGGTTGCTAGGGCGTTGCTTGGCAGTTGCTATAGTGTTCTGGGTGGTTGCTAGGCAGTTGCTATGGTGTTCTGAATATTTGCTTGGGCATTGCTCGACAGTTGCTATGTTGTTCTTGTTGTTGCTAGGGCGTTGATGTGTATTGTTTGGGGATCGAGTGAAAACTGGGAGAAGTAGTGAACCAAACGATTACGAAATTATTTGGAATATTAACAAGGAAGGAAGGAGGGAAAGAAGGAACTAATGAGGGAAGTAAGGAAAGAAGGAATATAGGAAAAAAAGGAAATCAAAGGAAGGCAGGAAAGAACAAAGGAAACTAGGCTAGGATGGATAGAAAGAAACAGAGGAATGACGGAAAGAAGGAAGTAAGGAAGGAAGGAAAGGAAGAAGGGAAGAAGAAGGATTTAAGTAAAGATAGAAGGAAGGAAGGATGGAAGTGAGGAAGAAGAAATGAAAAACAGAAGGAAAGAGAGAAGGAAGGAAAGAAAAAGTAAAGAAAGGAAGAGGGAAGGAAAGAGAGGGAAAGCAGAAAGAAGAAAGGAAGAAAGATAAGAAGGATATGAAGGAATGAAAGAAGGCATGATGGAAGGAAAGAAAAACTAAGGAAGGTAGGAAAGAAAATTGGTATGGAGGATGAAAGGCAGGATAGAAGGAAGTAAAGTAGGAAAGAAGGAACGAATAAAGGAAGGAAGGAACGAAGGAAAGAAATAGGAGGGAAAAAGAAAGAAGGAATGACAGAAAATAGAAGGAAGGAAAGCAGTAAGGAAACTGTAGTCTCAAGAGAGCCAGATTGTAGTCGTACAGCCTGAGAAACTGACAGTTACAGCAGGTGGTCAGAACACCTGGCACAAGATTCCATTTGCTTAATGGCCCTATTGTGATGTCATAATGCCAATGTTAAGTCTATGGGGGGAAAAAATTTATAGTTTTTTATTTATAACTCAAAAAGTATAAAAGTTACAAAGATGAAAAATACATTGCACAGGTGTCCTAAGTAAGACCTACGCAACGCAGTTTGAATGAAGTTTCTACGATAAACGGTTGAGGCCGCATTAAGTGTGTTAGAAGAATAATAATAATAATAATAACTAGATAATGTAATTCCAGGGAATTACGTGTGCATTGAAAATGCAAAGTGTAGTTGCATAAGGTGGAGTTTGTAACATATCATTGCATTATGATATTGGTAGCTACGTTTTTAGGAGGATAATTATGGTAGTGGTGAGGACTTTTATTTTGAAACAGATGTGGACTGAGGAAACAGTTTGCGGGAGTCATAGTTGATGACAACTGTCATATGGAAATTTTTAATAGTGACATTTTTTTATAGTGAAAAATTGTAGTAAGGACTTATATTTTGAGACAGGATTGGGCAGAAGAAACAGTTGCCGGAAGTCATAGTCGAAAACAATCAGGAGTTGGAATGGCTGAAAGGTTGATAAGTTGAGTAGCTTAAAAAGTTACATTTTTTATTGTAATTTGACATAATGAGGACTGGCTGTAACAGTTGTTAGGCAGTTGCTATGGTGTTCTGTGTACTTGTGAGGGTGTTGCTAGGCAGCTGCTATCGTGTTCTGGGTGGTTGCTAGGGCATTGCTAGGCAGTTGCTATGGTGTTCTGGGTGGTTGATAGGGCATTGCTAGGCGGTTGCTATGGTGTTCTGGGTAGTTGCTAGGCGGTTGCCATGGCGTACTGGGTGGTTGTTCGGGCGTTGCTATGGGGTTCTGGGTGGTTGCTAGGCGGTTGCTATGGCATTCTGGGTGGTTGCTAGGGCTTTGCTAAGCAGTTGCTATGATGTTCTGGGTGGTTGCTAGGGCGTTGCTAGGTGGTTGCTATGGTGTTCTGGGTGGTTGCTTGGGTGTTGCTAGGCAGTTGCTATGGTGTTCTGGGTGGTTGCTAGGCGGTTGCTATGGTGTTCTGGGTGGTTGCTATGGCGTTGCTAGGCAGTTGCTATTATGTTCTGGGTGGTTGTTAGGGTGGTTGCTATGGCGTTCTGGGTGGTTGCTAGGGCATTGCTAAGCAGTTGGTATGGTGTTCTGGGTGGGTGCCACGGCATTGCCAGGCGGGTGGTATGGTGTGCTGGGGGGTTGCTAGGGTGTTGCTAGGCAGGTGCTATGGTGTTCTGGGTGGTTGCTAGGTGGTTGCTATGATGTTCTGGCTGGTTGCTGGGGCGTTGCTAGGCGGTTGCTATGGTGTTCTGGGTGGTTGCTCGGGCGTTGCTAGGCGGTTGCTATAGTGTTCTGGGTGGTTGCTAGGGCGTTGCTATGGTATTCTGGGTGGTTGCTAGGGCGTTGCTAGGCAGTTGCTATGGTGTTCTGGATGGTTGCTAGGCGGTTGCTATGGTTTTCTGGGTGGTTGCTAGGGTGTTGCTATGGTGTTCTGGGTGGTTGTTAGGCGGTTGCTCTGGTGTTCTGGGTGGTTGCTAGGCGGTTGCTATGGTGTTCTGGGTGGTAGCAAGGCGGTTGCAATGGTGTTCTGGGTGGTTGCTAGATCATTGCTAGGCAGTTGCTATGGTGTTCTGTGTTGTTGCTAGGCGGTTGCTATGGTGTTCTGGGTGGTTGCTAGGGCATTGCTAGGCGGTTGCTATGGTGTTCTGATGGTTGCTAGGCGGTTGTTTTGGTGTTCTGGGTGGTTGCTAGGGCGTTGCTAGGCAGTTGCTATGCTGTTGTGGGTGGTTGCTAGGGCGTTGCTATGGTGTTCTGGGTGGTAGCTAGGCGGTTGCTATTGTGTTCTGGGTGGTTGCTAGGCGGTTGCTATGGTGTTCTGGGTGGTTGCTAGGGCGTTGCTAGGCAGTTGCTATGGTGTGCTGGGTGGTTGCTAGGCGGTTGCTATGGTGTTCTGGGAGGTTGCTAGGGCATTGCTAGGCGGTTGCTATGGTGTTCTGGGTGGTTGCTAGGGCCTTGCTAGGCGGTTGCTATGGCGTTCTGGGAGGTTGCTAGGGCATTGCTAGGCTGTTGCTATGGTGTTCTGGGTGGTTGCTAGGGCCTTGCTAGGCGGTTGCTATGGTGTTCTGGGTGGTTGTTAGGGTGTTGCTAGGCAGTTGCTATGGTGTTCTGGGTGGTTGCTAGGCGGTTGCTATGGTGTTCTGGGTGGTTGCTAGGGCGGTGCTAGGCAGTTGCTATGGTGTTTTGGGTGGTTGCTAGGTGGTTGCTATGGTGTTCTGGGTGGTTGCTTGGGCGTTGCTAGGCAGTTACTATGGTGTTCTGGGTGGTGGCTAGGCGGTTGCTATGGTGTTCTGGGTGGTTGCTCGGGGGTTGCTAGGCAGTTGCTATGGTGTTGTTGGTGGTTGCGAGGCGGTTGCTATGGTGTTCTGGGTGGTTGCTAGGCGGTTGCTATGGTGTTCTGGGTGGTTGCTAGGGCGTTGCTAGGCAGTTGCTATGGTGTTCTGGGTGGTTGCTAGGCGGTTGCTATGGTGTTCTGGGTGGTTGCTAGGGCATTGCTAGGCTGTTGCTATGGTGTTCTGGGTGGTTGCTAGGGCGTTGCTAGGCGGTTGCTATGGTGTTCTGGGTGGTTGCTAGGGCGTTGCTAGGCAGTTGCTATGGTGTTCTGGGTGGTTGCTAGGGCGTTGCTAGGCAGTTGCTATAGCGTTCTGGGTGGTTGCTAGGGCGTTGCTAGGCAGTTGCTGTGGTGTTCTGGGTGGTTGCTAGGGCGTTGCTAGGCAGTTGCTATGGTGTTCTGGGTGGTTGCTAGGCGGTTGCGATGGTGTTCTGGGTGGTTGCTAGGCGGTTGCTATGGTGTTCTGGGTGGTTGCTAGGGCGTTGCTAGGCAGTTGCTATGGTGTTCTGGGTGGTTGCTAGGCGGTTGCTATGGTGTTCTGGGTGGTTGCTAGGGCGTTGCTAGGCAGTTGCTATGGTGTTTTGGGTGGTTGCTAGGTGGTTGCTATGGTGTTCTGGGTGGTTGCTAGGGCGTTGCTAGGCAGTTGCTATGGTGTTCTGGGTGGTTGCTAGGTGGTTGCTATGGTGTTCTTGGTGGTTGCTAGGCAGTTGCTATTGTGTTCTGGGTGGTTGCTAGGGCGTTGCTAGGCAGTTGCTATGGTGTTCTGGGTGGTTGCTAGGCGGGTGCTATGGTGTTCTGGGTGGTTGCTAGGCGGTTGCTATGGTGTTCTGGGTGGTTGCTAGGGCGTTGCTAGGCAGTTGCTATGGTGTTCTGGGTGGTTGCCAGGCGGTTGCTATGGTGTTCTGGGTGGTTGCTAGGGCATTGCTAGGCTGTTGCTATGGTGTTCTGGGTGGTTGTTAGGGCGTTGCTAGGTGGTTGCTATGGTGTTCTGGGTGGTTGTTAGGGTGTTGCTAGGCAGTTGCTATGGTGTTCTGGGTGGTTGCTAGGCGGTTGCTATGGTGTTCTGGGTGGTTGCTAGGGCGTTGCTAGGCAGTTGCTATGGTGTTTTGGGTGGTTGCTAGGTGGGTGCTATGGTGTTCTGGGTGGTTGCTAGGTCGTTGCTAGGCAGTTGCTATAGCGTTCTGGGTGGTTGCTAGGGCGTTGATAGGCAGTTTCTAGGGTGTTCTGGGTGGTTGGTAGGGCGTTGTTAGGCAGTTGTTATGGTGTTCTGGGTGGTTGCTAGGCGGTTGCTATGGTGTTCTGGGTGGTTGCTAGGCGGTTGCTATGGTGTTCTGGGTGGTTGCTAGGGCGTGGCTAGGCAGTTGCTATGGTGTTCTGGGTGGTTGCTAGCCGGTTGCTATGGTGTTCTGGGTGGTTGCTAGGGCGTTGCTAGGCAGTTGCTATAGTGTTCTGGGTGGTTGCTAGGCAGTTGCTATGGTGTTTTGGGTGGTTGCTTGGCGGTTGCTATGGTGTTCTGAATATTTGCTTGGGCATTGCTCGACAGTTGCTATGTTGTTCTTGTTGTTGCTAGGGCGTTGATGTGTCTTGTTTGGGGATCGAGTGAAAACTGGGAGAAGTAGTGAACCGTACGATTACGAAATTATTTGGAATATTAACAAGGAAGGAAGGAGGGAAAGAAGAAACTAATGAGGGAAGTAAGGAAAGAAGGAATATAGGAAAAAAGAAGGAAATCAAAGGAAGGCAGGAAAGAACAAAGGAAAGAAGGCAAGGATGGATGGAAAGAAACAGAGGAATGAAGGAAAGAAGGAGGTAAAGAAGGAAGGAAAGGAAGAAGGGAAGAAGAAGGATTTAAGTAAAGATAGAAGGAAGGAAGGAAGTGAGGAAGAAGAAATGAAAAACGGAAGGAAAGAGAGAAGAAGAAAAAGTAAAGAAGGGAAGAGGGAGGGAAAGAGAGGGAAAGCAGAAAGAAGAAAGGAAGAAAGATAAGAAGAAGAGGAAGAAATGAAAGAAGGCATGATGGGAGGAAAGACAAACTAAGGAAGGAAGGAAAGAAAATTGGTAGGGAGGAAGAATGGGAGGAAGGATGAAAGGCAGGATAGAAGGAAGTAAAGTAGGAAAGCAGGAACGAATAAAGGAAGGAAGGAACGAAGGAAAGAAATAGGAGGGAAAAAGAAAGAAGGAATGACAGAAAATAGAAGGAAGGAAAGCAGAAAGGAAGCTGTAGTCTCAAGAGAGCCAGATTGTAGTCTTACAGCCTGAGAAACTGACAGTTACAGCAGGTGGTCAGAACACCTGGCACAAGATTCCATTTGCTTAATGGCCCTATTGTGATGTCATAATGCCAATGTTAAGTCTGTGGGAGGAAAAAATTTATAGTTTTTTATTAATAACTCAAAAAGTATAAAAGTTACAAAGATGAAAAATACATTGCACAGGTGTCCTAAGTAAGACCTACGCAACGCAGTTTGAATGAAGTTTCTACGATAAACGGTTGAGGCCGCATTAAGTGTGTTAGAAGAATAATAATAATAACTAGATAATGTAATTCCGGGGAATTACGTGTGCATTGAAAATGCAAAGTGTAGTTGCATAACGTAGAGTTTGTAACATATCATTGCATTATGATATTGGTAGCTACGTTTTTAGAAGGATAATTATGGTAGTGGTGAGGACTTTTATTTTGAAACAGATGTGGACTGAGGAAACAGTTTGCGGGAGTCATAGTTGATGACAACTGTCATATGGAAATTTTTAATAGTGACATTTTTTAAAAGTGAAGAATTGTAGTAAGGACTTATATTTTGAGACAGGATTGGGCAGAAGAAACAGTTGCCGGAAGTCATAGTCGAAAACAATCAGGAGTTGGAATGGCTGAAAGGTTGATAAGTTGAGTAGCTTAAAAAGTTACATTTTTTTATTGTAATTTGACATAATGAGGACTGGCAGTAACAGTTGTTAGGCAGTTGCTATGGTGTTCTGTGTACTTGTGAGGGTGTTGCTAGGCAGCTGCTATCGTGTTCTGGGTGGTTGCTAGGGCATTGCTAGGCAGTTGCAATGGTGTTCTGGGTGGTTGCTAGGGCCTTGCTAAGCGGTTGCTATGGTGTTCTGAGTGGTTGATAGGGCGTTGCTAGGCGATTGCTATGGTGTTCTGGGTGGTTGCTAGGCGGTTGCTATGGCGTTCTGGGTGGTTGCTAGAGTGTTGCTATGGGGTTCTGGGTGGTTGCTAGGCGGTTGCTATGGCATTCTGGGTGGTTGCTAGGGCTTTGCTAAGCAGTTGCTATGATGTTCTGGGTGGTTGCAAGGGCGTTGCTAGGTGGTTGCTATGGTGTTCTGGGTGGTTGCTAGGGTGTTGCTTGGCAGTTGCTTTGGTGTTCTGGGTGGTTGGTAGGGCGTTGCTAGGCAGTTGCTATGGTGTTCTGGGTGGTTGCTAGGGCATTGCTAGGCAGTTGCTATGGTGTTCTGGGTGGTTGTTAGGGTGGTTGCTATGGCGTTCTGGGTGGTTGCTAGGGCATTGCTAAGCAGTTGCTATGGTGTTCTGGGTGGTTGCTACGGCGTTGCTAGGCGGTTGCTATGGTGTTCTGGGTGGTTGCTAGGGTGGTGCTAGGCAGTTGCTATGGTGTTCTGGGTGGTTGCTAGGTGGTTGCTATGGTGTTCTGGGTGGTTGCTAGGGCATTGCTAGGCGGTTGCAATGGTGTTCTGGGTGGTTGCTCGGGCGTTGCTAGGCGGTTGCTATGGTGTTCTGGGTGGTTGCTAGGGCGTTGCTATGGTGTTCTGGGTGGTTGCTAGGGCGTTGCTAGGCAGTTGCTATGGTGTTCTAGATGGTTGCTAGGCGGTTGCTATGGTGTTCTGGGTGGTTGCTAGGGTGTTGCTATGGTGTTCTGGGTGGTTGTTAGACGGTTGCTCTGGTGTTCTGGGTGGTTGCTAGGCGGTTGCTATGGTGTTCTGGGTGGTAGCTAGGCGGTTGCTATGGTGTTCTGGGTGGTTGCTAGGTCGTTGCTAGGCAGTTGCTATGGTGTTCTCGGTGGTTGCTAGGCGGTTGCTATGGTGTTCTGGGTGGTTGCTAGGCGGTTGCTATGGTGTTCTGTGTGGTTGCTAGGGCGTTGCTAGGCAGTTGCTATGGTGTTCTGATGGTTGCTAGTCTGTTGCTATGGTGTTCTGGGTGGTTGCTAGGGCGTTGCTAGGCGGTTGCAATGGTGTTCTGGGTGGTTGCTAGGCGGTTGCTATGGTGTTCTGGGTGGTTGCTAGGGCGTTGCTAGGCAGTTGCTATGGTGTTTTGGGTGGTTGCTAGGTGGTTGTTATGGTGTCCTGGGTGGTTGCTTGGGCGTTGCTAGGCAGTTGCTATGGTGTTCTGGGTGGTTGCTAGGCGGTTGCTATGGTGTTCTGGGTGGTTGCTAGGGCGTTGCTAGGCAGTTGCTATGGTGTTTTGGGTGGTTGCTAGGCGGTTGCTATGGTGTTCTGGGTGGTTGCTAGGGCGTTGCTAGGCAGTTGCTATGGTGTTTTGGGTGGTTGTTAGGCAGTTGTGATGGTGTTCTGGGTGGTTGCTTGAGCATTGCCAGGCAGTTTCTATGATGTTCTGAGTAGTTGCTAGGACATTGCCTGGTGGTTGCTATGGCGTGCTGGTTGGTTGCTAGGGAGTTGCTAGGCGGTTGCTGTGGTGTTCTGGGTGGTTGCTAGGTGGTTGCTTTGGTGTTCTGGGTGGTTGCTAGGGCGTTGCTAGGCAGTTGCTATGGTGTTCAGGGTGGTTGCTAGGCGGTTGCTGTGGTGTTCTGGGTGGTTGCAAGGGCGTTGCTCGGCGGTTGCTATGGTCTTCTGGGTGGTTGCAAGGGCGTTGCCGGGCGGTTGCTATGGTCTTCTGGGTGGTTGCTAGGGTGTTGCTAGGCAGTTGCTATGGTGTTCTTAGTGGTTGCTAGGGCGTTGCTATGCGGTTGCTATGGAGTTCTGATTGGTTGCTAGGGCATTGCTAGGCAGTTGCTATGATGTTCTGAGTGGTTGCTAGGGCGTTGCTATGCGGTTGCTATGGTGTTCTGGGTGGTTGCTAGGCGGTTGCTATGGTGTTCTGGGTGGTTGCTCGGGCGTTGCTCGGCAGTTGCTTTGGTGTTTTGGGTGGTTGCTAGGTGGTTGCTATGGTGTTCTGGGTGGTTGCTAGGGCGTTGCTAGGCAGTTGCTATGGTGTTCTGGGTGGTTGCTAGGCGGTTGCTATGGTGTTCTGGGTGGTTGCTCGGGCGTTGCTAGGCAGTTGCTATGGTGTTCTGGGTGGTTGCTAGGCAGTTGCTATGGTGTTCTGGGTGGTTGCTAGGCGGTTGCTATGGTGTTCTGGGTGGTTGCTAGGGCGTTGCTAGGCAGTTGCTATGATGTTCTGGGTGGTTGCTAGGCGGTTGCTATGGTGTTCTGAGTGGTTGCAAGGCGGTTGCTATGGTGTTCTGGGTGGTTGCTAGGGCGTTGCAAGGCAGTTGCTGTGGTGTTCTGGGTGGTTGCTAGGCGGTTGCTATGGTGTTCTGGGTGGTTGCTAGGGCGTTGCTAGGCGATTCCTATGGTGTTCTGTGTGGTTGCTAGGGCGTTGCTAGGCAGTTGCTATGGTGTTCTGGGTGGTTGCTAGGCGGTTGCTAAGGTTTTCTTTGTGGTTGCTATGGCGTTGCTAGGCAGTTGCTATGGTGTTTTGGGTGGGTGCTAGGTGGTTGCTATGGTGTTCTGGGTGGTTGCTAGGGCGTTGCTAGGCAGTTGCTAAGGTGTTCTGGGTGGTTGGTGGGGGGGAGCTATGGTGTTCTGGGTGGTTGCTAGGGCGTTGCTAGGCAGTTGCTATGGTGTTCTGGGTGGTTGCTAGGCGGTTGCTATGGTGTTCTGGGTGGTTGGTAGGGCGTTGCTAGGCCATTCCTATGGTGTTCTGTGTGGTTGCTAGGGCGTTGCTAGGCAGTTGCTATGGTGTTCTTGGTGGTTATGAGGGCGTTGCTAGGCAGTTGCTATTGTGTTCTGGGTGGTTGCTAGGGCGTTGCTAGGCAGTTGCTTTGGTGTTCTGAGTGGTTGCTTGGCGGTTGCTATGGTGTTCTGGGTGGTTGCTAGGGCGTTGCTTGGCAGTTGCTATAGTGTTCTGGGTGGTTGCTAGGCAGTTGCTATGGTGTTTTGGGTGGTTGCTAGGCGGTTGCAATGGTGTTCTGAATATTTGCTTGGGCATTGCTCGACAGTTGCTATGTTGTTCTTTTTGTTGCAAGGGCGTTGATGTGTATTTTTTGGGGATCGAGTGAAAACTGGGAGAAGTAGTGAACCGTACGATTACGAAATTATTTGGAATATTAACAAGGAAGGAAGGAGGGAAAGAAGGAACTAATGAGGGAAGTAAGGAAAGAAGGAATATAGGAAAAAAAGAAGGAAATCAAAGGAAGGCAGGAAAGAACAAAGGAAACTAGGCGAGGACGGTTGGTAAGAAACAGAGGAATGACGGAAAGAAGGAAGTAAGGAAGGAAGGAAAGGAAGAAAGGAAGAAGAAGGATTTAACTAAAGATAGAAGGAAGGAAGGAAGTGAGGAAGAAAAAATGAAAAACAGAAGGAAAGAGAGAAGGAAGGAAAGAAAAAGTAAAGAAAGGAAGAGGGAAGGAAAGAGAGGGAAAGCAGAAAGAAGAAAGGAAGAAAGATAAGAAGGATATGAAGGAATGAAAGAAGGCATGATGGAAGGAAAGAAAAACTAAGGAAGGTAGGAAAGAAAATTGGTAGGGAGGAAGAATGGTAGGAAGGATGAAAGGCAGGATAGAAGGAAGTAAAGTAGGAAAGAAGGAACGAATAAAGGAAGGAAGGAACGAAGGAAAGAAATATAAGGGAAAAAGAAAGAAGGAATGACAGAAAATAGAAGGAAGGAAAGCAGTAAGGAAGCTGTAGTCTCAAGAGAGCCAGATTGTAGTCTTACAGCCTGAGAAACTGACAGTTACAGCAGGTGGTCAGAACACCTGGCACAAGATTCCATTTGCTTAATGGCCCTATTGTGATGTCATAATACCAATGTTAAGTCTATGGGGGGACAAAATTTATAGTTTTTTATTAATAACTCAAAAAGTATAAAAGTTAGAAAGATGAAAAATACATTGCACAGGTGTCCTAAGCAAGACCTACGCAACGCAGTTTGAATGAAGTTTCTACGATAAACGGTTGAGGCCGCATTAAGTGTGTTAGAAGAATAATAATAATAATAATAACTAGATAATGTAATTCCAGGGAATTACGTGTGCATTGAAAATGCAAAGTGTAGTTGCATAAGGTGGAGTTTGTAATATATCATTGCATTATGATATTGGTAGCTACGTTTTTAGGAGGATAATTATGGTAGTGGTGAGGACTTTTATTTTGAAACAGATGCGGACTGAGGAAACAGTTTGCGGGAGTCATAGTTGATGACAACTGTCATATGGAAATTTTTAATAGTGACATTTTTTAATAGTGAAAAATTGTAGTAAGGACTTATATTTTGAGACAGGATTGGGCAGAAGAAACAGTTGCCGGAAGTCATAGTCGAAAACAATCAGGAGTTGGAATGGCTGAAAGGTTGATAAGTTGAGTAGCTTAAAAAGTTACATTTTTTATTGTAATTTGACATAATGAGGACTGGCTGTAACAGTTGTTAGGCAGTTGCTATGGTGTTCTGTGTACTTGTGAGGGTATTGCTAGGCAGCTGCTATCGTGTTCTGGGTGGTTGCTAGGGCATTGCTAGGCAGTTGCTATGGTGTTCTGGGTGGTTGATAGGGCATTGCTAGGCGGTTGCTATGGTGTTCTGGGTAGTTGCTAGGCGGTTGCTATGGCGTACTGGGTGGTTGTTCGGGCGTTGCTATGGGGTTCTGGGTGGTTGCTAGGCGGTTGCTATGGCATTCTGGGTGGTTGCTAGGGCTTTGCTAAGCAGTTCCTATGGTGTTCTGTGTGGTTGCTAGGGCGTTGCTAGGCAGTTGCTATGGTGTTCTGGGTGGTTGCTAGGCGGTTGCTAAGGTTTTCTTGGTGGTTGCTATGGCGTTGCTAGGCAGTTGCTATGGTGTTTTGGGTGGTTGCTAGGTGGTTGCTATGGTGTTCTGGGTGGTTGCTAGGGCGTTGCTAGGCAGTTGCTATGGTGTTCTGGGTGGTTGCTTGGCGGTTGCTATGGTGTTCTGGGTGGTTGCTAGGGCGTTGCTTGGCAGTTGTTATGGTGTACTGGCTGGTTACTAGGCGGTTTCTATGGTGTTCTGGGTGGTTGCTAGGGCGTTGCTAGGCCATTCCTATGGTGTTCTGTGTGGTTGCTAGGGCGTTGCTAGGCAGTTGCTATGGTGTTCTGGGTGGTTGCTAGGCGGTGGCTAAGGTGTGCTTGGTGGTTGCTAGGGCGTTGCTAGGCAGTTGGTATGGTGTTTTGGGTGGGTGCTAGGTGGTTGCTATGGTGTTCTGGCTGGTTGTTAGGGTGTTGCTGGGCAGTTGCTATGGTGTTCTGGGTGGTTGCTAGGCGGTTGCTATGGTGTTCTGGGTGGTTGCTAGGGCGTTGCTAGGCAGTTGCTATGGTGTTTTGGGTGGTTGCTAGGTGGTTGCTATGGTGTTCTGGGTGGTTGCTTGGGCGTTGCTAGGCGGTTGCTATGGTGTTGTGGGTGGTTGCTAGGCGGTTGCTATGGTGTTCTGGGTGGTTGCTAGGGCGTTGCAAGGCGGTTGCTATGGTGTTTTGGGTGGTTGCTAGGTGGTTGCTATGGTGTTCTGGGTGGTTGCTTGGGCGTTGCTAGGCAGTTGCTATGGTGTTCTGGGTGGTTGCTAGGCGGTTGCTATGGTGTTCTGGGTGGTTGCTCGGGCGTTGCTAGGCAGTTGCTATGGTGTTCTTGGTGGTTGCTAGGCGGTTGCTATGGTGTTCTGGGTGGTTGCTAGGCGGTTGCTATGGTGTTCTGGGTGGTTGCTAGGGCGTTGCTAGGCAGTTGCTATGGTGTTCTGGCTGGTTGCTAGGCGGTGTCTATGGTGTTCTGGGTGGTTGCTAGGGCATTGCTAGGCTGTTGCTATGGTGTTCTGGGTGGTTGCTAGGGCGTTGCTAGGCGGTTGCTATGGTGTTCTGGGTGGTTGCTGGGGCGTTGCTAGGCAGTTGCTTTGGTGTTGTGGGTGGTTGCTGGGCGGTTGCTATGGTGTTCTGGGTGGTTGCTAGGGCGTTGCTAGGCAGTTGCTATAGCGTTCTGGCTGGTTGCTAGGGCGTTGCGAGGCAGTTACTGTGGTGTTCTGGGTGGTTGCTAGGGCGTTGCTAGGCAGTTGCTATGGTGTTCTGGGTGGTTGCTAGGCGGTTGCTATGGTGTTCTGGGTGGTTGCTAGGCGGTTGCTATGGTGTTCTGGGTGGTTGCTAGGGCGTTGCTAGGCAGTTGCTATGGTGTTCTGGGTGGTTGCTAGGCGGTTGCTATGGTGTTCTGGGTGGTTGCTAGGGCGTTGCTAGGCAGTTGCTATGATGTTCTGGGTGGTTGCTAGGGCGTTGCTATGGTGTTCTGGGTGGTTGCTAGGGTGTTGCTAGGCAGTTGCTATGCTGTTCTGGGTGGTTGCTAGGCCGTTGCTATGGTGTTCTGGGTGGTTGCTATGGCGTTGCTAGGCAGTTGCTATTGTGTTCTGGGTGGTTGATAGGCCGTTGCTAGGCAGTTGCTATGGTGTTCTGGGTGGTTGTTAGGGTGGTTGCTATGGCGTTCTGGGTGGTTGCTAGGGCATTGCTAAGCAGTTGGTATGGTGTTCTGGGTGGTTGCCACGGCATTGCCAGGCGGTTGCTATGGTGTTCTGGGTGGTTGCTAGGGTGTTGCAAGGCAGTTGCTATGGTGTTCTGGCTGGTTGCTAGGTGGTTGCTATGATGTTCTGGCTGGTTGCTAGGGCGGGGCTAGGCGGTTGCTATGGTGGTCTGGGTGGTTGCTGGGGCATTGCTAGGCGGTTGCTATGGTGTTCTGGGTGGTTGCTAGGGCGTTGCTATGGTATTCTGGGTGGTTGCTAGGGCGTTGCTAGGCAGTTGCTATGGTGATCTGGATGGTTGCTAGGCGGTTGCTATGGTGTTCTGGGTGGTTGCTGGGGTGTTGCTGTGGTGTTGTGGGTGGTTGTTCGGCAGTTGCTCTGGTGTTCTGGGTGGTTGCTAGGCGGTTGCTATGGTGTTCTGGGTGGTAGCAAGGCGGTTGCAATGGTGTTCTGGGTAGTTGCTAGATCATTGCTAGGCAGTTGCTATGGTGTTCTGTGTTGTTGCTAGGCGGTTGCTATGGTGTTCTGGGTGGTTGCTAGGCGGTTGCTATGGTGTTCTGGGTGGTTGCTAGGGCGTTGCTAGGCAGTTGCTATGGTGTTCTGATGGTTGCTAGGCGGTTGCTATGGTGTTCTGGGTGGTTGCTAGGGCGTTGCTAGGCAGTTGCTATGGTGTTCTGGGTGGTTGCTAGGGCGTTGCTATGGTGTTCTGGGTGGTAGCTAGGCGGTTGCTATTGTGTTCTGGGTGGTTGCTAGGCGGTTGCTATGGTGTTCTGGGTGGTTGCTAGGGCATTGCTAGGCAGTTGCTATGGTGTGCTGGGTGGTTGCTAGGCGGTTGCTATGGTGTTCTGGGAGGTTGCTAGGGCATTGCTAGGCGGTTGCTATGGTGTTCTGGGTGGTTGCTAGGGCCTTGCTAGGCTGTTGGCTAGGGCGTTGCTAGGCAGTTGCTATGGTGTTCTGGATGGTTGTTAGGGTGTTGCTGGGCAGTTGCTATGATGTTCTGGGTGGTTGCTAGGCGGTTGCTATGGTGTTCTGGGTGGTTGCTAGGGCGTTGCTAGGCAGTTGCTATGGTGTTTTGGGTGGTTGCTAGTTGGTTGCTATGGTGTTCTGGGTGGTTGCTTGGGCGTTGCTAGGCGGTTGCTATGGTGTTCTGGGTGGTAGCTAGGCGGTTGCTATGGTGTTCTGGGTGGTTGCTAGGGCGTTGCGTGGCGGTGGCTATGGTGGTTTGGGTGGGTGCTTGGTGGTTGCTATGGTGTTCTGGGTGGTTGCTTGGGCGTTGCTAGGCAGTTGCTATGGTGTTCTGGGTGGTTGCTAGGCGGTTGCTATGGTGTTCTGGGTGGTTGCTCGGGCGTTGCTAGGCAGTTGCTATGGTGTTCTTGGTGGTTGCTAGGCGGTTGCTATGGTGTTCTGGGTGGTTGATAGGCGGTTGCTATGGTGTTCTGGCTGGTTGCTAGGGCGTTGCTAGGCAGTTGCTATGGTGTTCTGCGTGGTTGCTAGGCGGTTGCTATGGTGTTCTGGGTGGTTGCTAGGGCATTGCTAGGCTGTTGCTATGGTGTTCTGGGTGGTTGCTAGGGCGTTGGAAGGCGGTTGCTATGGTGTTCTGGGGGGTTGGTAGGGCGTTGCTAGGCAGTTGCTATGGTGTTCTGGGTGGTTGCTAGGCGGTTGCTATGGTGTTCTGGGTGGTTGCTGGGGCGTCGCTAGGCAGTTGCTATAGCGTTCTGGGTGGTTGCTAGGGCGTTGCTCGGCAGTTGCTGTGGTGTTCTGGGTGGTTGCTTGGGCGTTGCTAGGCAGTTGCTATGGTGTTCTGGGTGGTTGCTAGGCGGTTGCTATGGTGTTCTGGGTGGTTGCTAGGCTGGTGCTATTGTGTTCTGGGTGGTTGCTAGGGCGTTGCTAGGCAGTTGCTTTGGTGTTCTGGGTGGTTGCTAGGGCGTTGCTAGGCAGTTGCTATGGTGTTTTGGGTGGTTGCTAGGTGGTTGCTATGGTGTTCTGGGTGGTTGCTAGGGCGTTGCTAGGCAGTTGCTATGGTGTTCTGGGTGGTTGCTAGGTGGTTGCTATGGTGTTCTGGGTGGTTGCTAGACAGTTGCTATTGTGTTCTCGGTGGTTGCTAGGGCGTTGCTAGGCAGTTGCTATGGTGTTCTGGGTGGTTGCTAGGCGGGTGCTATGGTGTTCTGGGTGGTTGCCAGGCGGTTGCTATGGTGTTCTGGGTGGTTGCTAGGGCGTTGCTAGGCAGTTGCTATGGTGTTCTGGGTGGTTGCTAGGCGGTTGCAATGGTGTTCTGGCTGGTTGCTAGGCGGTGGCTAGGCTGTTGCTATGGCGTTGTGGGTGGGTGCTAGGGGGTTGCGAGGCGGTTGCTATGGTGTTCTGGGTGGTTGTTAGGGTGTTGCTAGGCAGTTGCTATGGTGTTCTGGGTGGTTGCTAGGCGGTTGCTATGGTGTTCTGGGTGGTTGCTAGGTGGTTGCTATGGTGTTCTGGGTGGTTGCTAGGGCGTTGCTAGGCAGTTGCTATAGCGTTCTGGGTGGTTGCTAGGGCGTTGCTAGGCAGTTGCTAAGGTGTTCTGGGTGGTTGCTAGGGCGTTGCTAGGCAGTTGCTATGGTGTTCTGGGTGGTTGCTAGGCGGTTGCTATGGTGTTCTGGGTGATTGTTAGGGTGTTGCTAGGCAGTTGCTATGGTGTTCTGGGTGGTTGCTAGGCGGTTGCTATGGTGTTCTGGGTGGTTGCTAGGTGGTTGCTATGGTGTTCTGGGTGGTTGCTAGGGCGTTGCTAGGCAGTTGCTATAGCGTTCTGGGTGGTTGCTAGGGCGTTGCTAGGCAGTTGCTAAGGTGTTCTGGGTGGTTGCTAGGGCGTTGCTAGGCAGTTGCTATGGTGTTCTGGGTGGTTGCTAGGCGGTTGCTATGGTGTTCTGGGTGGTTGCTAGGCGGTTGCTATGGTGTTCTGGGTGGTTGCTAGGGCGTTGCTAGGCAGTTGCTATGGTGTTCTGGGTGGTAGCAAGGCGGTTGCAATGGTGTTCTGGGTGGTTGCTAGATCATCGCTAGGCAGTTGCTATGGTGTTCTGTGTTGTTGCTAGGCGGTTGCTATGGTGTTCTGGGTGGTTGCTAGGCGGTTGCTATGGTGTTCTGGGTGGTTGCTAGGGCGTTGCTAGGCAGTTGCTATGGTGTTCTGATGGTTGCTAGGCGGTTGCTATGGTGTTCTGGGTGGTTGCTAGGGCGTTGCTAGGCAGTTGCTATGGTGTTCTGGGTGGTTGCTAGGGCGTTGCTATGGTGTTCTGGGTGGTAGCTAGGCGGTTGCTATTGTGTTCTGGGTGGTTGCTAGGCGGTTGCTATGGTGTTCTGGGTGGTTGCTAGGGCATTGCTAGGCAGTTGCTATGGTGTGCTGGGTGGGTGCTAGGCGGTTGCTATGGTGGTCTGGGAGGTTGCTAGGGCATTGCTAGGCGGTTGCTATGGTGGTCTGGGGGGTTGGTAGGGCCTTGCTAGGCTGTTGCTATGGTGTTCTGGGTGGTTGCTAGGGCGTTGCTAGGCGGTTGCTATGGTGTTCTGGGTGGTTGCTAGGGCGTTGCTGGGCAGTTGCTATGGTGTTCTGGGTGGTTGCTAGGCGGTTGCTATGGTGTTCTGGGTGGTTGCTAGGGCGTTCCTAGGCAGTTGCTATGGTGTTTTGGGTGGTTGCTAGGTGGTTGCTATGGTGTTCTGGGTGGTTGCTAGGGCCTTGCTAGGCGGTTGCTATGGTGTTCTGGGTGGTTGCTAGGGCGTTGCTAGGCGGTTGCTATGGTGTTTTGGGTGGTTGCTAGGTGGTTGCTATGGTGGTCTGGGTGGTTGCTTGGGCGTTGCTAGGCAGTTGCTATGGTGTTTTGGATGGTTGCTAGGTGGTTGCTATGGTGTTCTAGGTGGTTGCTAGGGCGTTGCTAGGCAGTTGCTATGGTGTTCTTGGTGGTTGCTAGGCGGTTGCTATGGTGTTCTGGGTGGTTGCTAGGCAGTTCCTATGGTGTTCTGGGTGGTTGCTAGGCGGTTGCTATGGTGTTCTGGGTGGTTGCTAGGGCATTGCTAGGCTGTTGCTATGGTGTTCTGGGTGGTTGCTAGGGCGTTGTAAGGCGGTTGCTATGGTGTTCTGGGTGGTTGCTAGGGCGTTGCTAGGCAGTTGCTATGGTGTTCTGGGTGGTTGCTAGGCGGTTGCTATGGTGTTCTGGGTGGTTGCTAGGGCGTTGCTAGGCAGTTGCTATAGCGTTCTGGGTGGTTGCTAGGGCGTTGCTAGGCAGTTGCTGTGGGGTTTTGGGTGGTTGCTTGGGCGTTGCTAGGCAGTTGCTATGGTGTTCTGGGTGGTTGCTAGGCGGTTGCTATGGTGTTCTGGGTGGTTGCTAGGCGGTTGCTATGGTGTTCTGGGTGGTTGCTAGGGCGTTGCTAGGCAGTTGCTTTGGTGTTCTGGGTGGTTGCTAGGCGGTTGCTATGGTGTTCTGGGTGGTTGCTAGGGCGTTGCTAGGCAGTTACTATGGTGTTTTGGGTGGTTGCTAGGTGGTTGCTATGGTGTTCTGGGTGGTTGCTAGGGCGTTGCTAGGCAGTTGCTATGGTGTTCTGGGTGGTTGCTAGGTGGTTGCTATGGTGTTCTGGGTGGTTGCTAGACAGTTGCTATTGTGTTCTGGGTGGTTGCTAGGGCGTTGCTAGGCAGTTGCTATGGTGTTCTGGGTGGTTGCTAGGCGGGTGCTATGGTGTTCTGGGTGGTTGCTAGGCAGTTGCTATGGTGTTCTGGGTGGTTGCTAGGGCGTTGCTAGGCAGTTGTTATGGTGTTCTGGGTGGTTGCTAGGCGGTTGCTATGGTGTTCTGGGTGGGTGGTAGGGGATGGCTGGGGTGTTGCTAGGGTGTTCGGGGTGCTTGCTAGGGCGTTGCGAGGCGGTTGCTATGGTGTTCTGGGTGGTTGTTAGGGTGTTGCTAGGCAGTTGCTATGGTGTGCTGGGTGGTTGGAAGGCGGTTGGTTTGGTGTTCTGGGTGGTTGCTAGGTGGTTGCTATGGTGTTCTGGGTGGTTGCTAGGGCGTTGCTAGGCAGTTGCTATAGCGTTCTGGGTGGTTGCTAGGGCGTTGCTAGGCAGTTGCTAAGGTGTTCTGGGTGGTTGCTAGGGCGTTGCTAGGCAGTTGCTATGGTGTTCTGGGTGGTTGCTAGGCGGTTGCTATGGTGTTCTGGGTGGTTGTTAGGGTGTTGCTAGGCAGTTGCTATGGTGTTCTGGGTGGTTGCTAGGCGGTTGCCATGGTGTTCTGGGTGGTTGCTAGGGCGTTGCTATGGTGTTCTGGGTGGTTTCTAGGGCGTTGCTAGGCAGTTGCTATAGCGTTCTGGGTGGTTGCTAGGGCGTTGCTAGGCAGTTGCTAAGGTGTTCTGGGTGGTTGCTAGGGCGTTGCTAGGCAGTTGCTATGGTGTTCTGGGTGGTTGCTAGGCGGTTGCTATGGTGTTCTGGGTGGTTGCTAGGCGGTTGCTATGGTGTTCTGGGTGGTTGCTAGGGCGTTGCTAGGCAGTTGCTATGGTGTTCTGGGTGGTTGCTAGGCGGTTGCTATGGTGTTCTGGGTGGTTGCTAGGCAGTTGCTATGGTGTTTTGGGTGGTTGCTTGGCGGTTGCTATGGTGTTCTGAATATTTGCTTGGGCATTGCTCGACAGTTGCTATGTTGTTCTTGTTGTTGCTAGGGCGTTGATGTGTCTTGTTTGGGGATCGAGTGAAAACTGGGAGAAGTAGTGAACCGTACGATTACGAAATTATTTGGAATATTAACAAGGAAGGAAGGAGGGAAAGAAGGAACTAATGAGGGAAGTAAGGAAAGAAGGAATATAGGAAAAAAGAAGGAAATCAAAGGAAGGCAGGAAAGAACAAAGGAAAGAAGGCGAGGATGGATGGAAAGAAACAGAGGAATGAAGGAAAGAAGGAAGTAAAGAAGGAATGAAAGGAAGAAGGGAAGAAGAAGGATTTAAGTAAAGATAAAGGAAGGAAGGAAGTGAGGAAGAAGAAATGAAAAATGAAAGAAAAGAGAGAAGGAAGGAAAGAAAAAGTAAAGAAAGGAAGAGGGAGGGAAAGAGAGGGAAAGCAGAAAGAAGAAAGGAAGAAAGATAAGAAGGATATGAAGGAATGAAAGAAGGCATGATGGAAGGGAAGAAAAACTAAGGAAGGTAGGAAAGAAAATTGGTAGGGAGGAAGAATGGGAGGAAGGATGAAAGGCAGGATAGAAGGAAGTAAAGTAGGAAAGCAGGAACGAATAAAGGAAGGAAGGAACGAAGGAAAGAAATAGGAGGGAAAAAGAAAGAAGGAATGACAGAAAATAGAAGGAAGGAAAGCAGTAAGGAAGCTGTAGTCTCAAGAGAGCCAGATTGTAGTCTTACAGCCTGAGAAACTGACAGTTACAGCAGGTGGTCAGAACACCTGGCACAAGATTCCATTTGCTTAATGGCCCTATTGTGATGTCATAATGCCAATGTTAAGTCTGTGGGAGGAAAAAATTTATAGTTTTTTATTAATAACTCAAAAAGTATAAAAGTTACAAAGATGAAAAATACATTGCACAGGTATCCTAAGTAAGACCTACGCAACGCAGTTTGAATGAAGTTTCTACGATAAACGGTTGAGGCCGCATTAAGTGTGTTAGAAGAAGAATAATAATAATAATAATAATAATAATAAGAAGACCAGGATAACAATAGTGAGCATTTTCAATGCACACTAATAATAATAAGAAGACCAGGATAACAATAGTGAGCATTTTCAATGCACACTAATAATAATAATAATAATAATAACTAGATAATGTAATTCCAGGGAATTACGTGTGCATTGAAAATGCAAAGTGTAGTTGCATAAGGTGGAGTTTGTAACATATCATTGCATTATGATATTGGTAGCTACGTTTTAAGTAGGATAATTATGGTCGTGGTGAGGACTTTTATTTTGAAACAGATGTGGACTGAGGAAACAGTTTGCGGGAGTCATAGTTGATGACAACCGTCATATGGAAATTTTTAATAGTGACATTTTTTAATAGTGAAGAATTGTAGTAAGGACTTATATTTTGAGACAGGATTGGGCAGAAGAAACAGTTGCCGGAAGTCATAGTCGAAAACAATCAGGAGTTGGAATGGCTGAAAGGTTGATAAGTTGAGTAGCTTAAAAAAATACATTTTTTTATTGTAATTTGACATAATGAGGACTGGCTGTAACAGTTGTTAGGCAGTTGCTATGGTGTTCTGTGTACTTGTGAGGGTGTTGCTAGGCAGCTGCTATCGTGTTCTGGGTGGTTGCTAGGGCATTGCTAGGCAGTTGCAATGGTGTTCTGGGTGGTTGCTAGGGCCTTGCTAAGCGGTTGCTATGGTGTTCTGAGTGGTTGATAGGGCATTGCTAGGCGATTGCTATGGTGTTCTGGGTGGTTGCTAGGCGGTTGCTATGGCGTTCTGGGTAGAGTGTTGCTATGGGGTTCTGGGTGGTTGCTAGGCGGTTGCTATGGCATTCTGCGTGGTTGCTAGGGCTTTGCTAAGCAGTTGCTATGATGTTCTGGGTGGTTGGTAGGGCGTTGCTAGGTGGTTGCTATGGTGTTCTGGGTGGTTGCTAGGGTGTTGCTAGGCAGTTGCTATGGTGTTCTGGGTGGTTGCTAGGGCATTACTATGCAGTTGCTATGGTGTTCCTGGGTGGTTGTTAGGGTGGTTGCTATGGCGTTCTGGGTGGTTGCTAGGGCATTGCTAAGCAGTTGCTATGGTGTTCTGGGTGGTTGCTACGGCGTTGCTAGGCGGTTGCTATGGTGTTCTGGGTGGTTGCTAGGGTGTTGCGAGGCAGTTGCTATGGTGTTCTGGGTGGTTGCTAGGTGGTTGCTATGGTGTTCTGGGTGGTTGCTAGGGCGTTGCTAGGCGGGTGCTATGGTGTTCTGGGTGGTTGCTCGGGCGTTGCAAGGCGGTTGCTATGGTGTTCTGGGTGGTTGCTAGGGCGTTGCTATGGTGTTCTGGGTGGGTGCAAGGGCGTTGCTAGGGGGTTCTAGATGGTTGCTAGGCGGGTGCTATGGTGTTCTGGGTGGTTGCTAGGGTGTTACTATGGTGTTCTGGGTGGTTGTTAGGCGGTTGCTCTGGTGTTCTGAGTGGTTGCTAGGCGGTTGCTATGGTGTTCTGGGTGGTAGCTAGGTGGTTGCTATGGTGTTCTGGGTGGTTGCTAGGTCGTTGCTATGCAGTTGCTATGGTGTTCTCGGTGGTTGCCAGGCGGTTGCTATGGTGTTCTGGGTGGTTGCTAGGCGGTTGCTATGGTGTTCTGGGTGGTTGCAAGGGCGTTGCTAGGCAGTGGCTATGGTGGTGTGCTGGGTGCTAGGCTCTTGCTATGGGGTTCTGAGGGGTTGCTAGGGCGTTGCTAGGCGGTTGCTATGGTGTTCTGGGTGGTTGTTAGGGTGTTGCTAGGCAGTTGCAATGGTGTTCTGGGTGGTTGGTAGGGGGTTGCTATGGTGTTCTGGGTGGTTGCTAGGGCGTTGCTAGGCAGTTGCTATGGTGTTTTGGGTGGTTGCTATGGTGTTCTGGGTGGTTGCTAGGGCGTTGCTAGGCAGTTGCTATGGTGTTCTGGGTGGTTGCTAGGCGGTTGCTATGGCGTTCTAGGTGGTTGCAAGGGCGTTGCTAGGCAGTTGCTATGGTGTTTTGGGTGGTTGCTAGGTGGTTGCTATGGTGTTCTGGGTGGTTGCTAGGGCGTTGCTAGGCAGTTGCTATGGTGTTCTGGGTGGTTGCTAGGCGGTTGCTATGGTGTTCTGGGTGGTTGCTAGGTCGTCGCTAGGCAGGGGCTATGGTGTTTTGGGTGGTTGCTAGGTGGTTGCTATGGTGTTCTGGGTGGTTGCTAGGGCGTTGCTAGGCAGTTGCTATGGTGTTCTGGGTGGTTGCTAGGCGGTTGCTATGGTGTTCTGGGTGGTTGCTGGGGCCTTGCTAGGCGGTTGCTATGGTTTTCTGGGTGGTTGTTAGGGTGTTGCTAGGCAGTTGCTATGGTGTTCTGGGTGGTTGCTAGGCAGTTGCTATGGTGTTCTGGGTTTTTGCGAGGGCGTTGCTAGGCAGTTGCTATGGTGTTCTAGATGGTTGCTAGGCGGTTGCTATGGTGTTCTGGGTGGTTGTTAGGCGGTTGCTCTGGTGTTCTGGGTGGTTGTTAGGCGGTTGCTCTGGTGTTCTGGGTGGTTGCTAGGCGGTTGCTATGGTGTTCTGGGTGGTAGCTAGGGGGTTGCTATGGTGTTCTGGGTGGTTGCTAGGTCGTTGCTAGGCAGTTGCTATGGTGTTCTCGGTGGTTGCTAGGCGGTTGCTATGGTGTTCTGGGTGGTTGATAGGCGGTTGCTATGGTGTTCTGGGTGGTTGCTAGGGCGTTGCTAGGCAGTTGCTATGGTGTTCTGATGGTTGCTAGGCTGTTGCTATGGTGTTCTGGGTGGTTGCTAGGGCATTGCTAGGCGGTTGCTATGGTGTTCTGGATGGTTGATAGGGTGTTGCTAGGCAGTTGCAATGGTGTTCTGGGTGGTTGCTAGGCGGTTGCTATGGTGTTCTGGGTGGTTGCTAGGGCGTTGCTAGGCAGTTGCTATGGTGTTTTGGGTGGTTGCTTGGTGGTTGCTATGGTGTTCTGGGTGGTTGCTAGGGCGTTGCTAGGCAGTTGCTATGGTGTTCTGGGTGGTTGCTAGGGCGTTGCTAGGCAGTTGCTATGGTGTTTTGGGTGGTTGCTAGGTGGTTGCTATGGTGTTCTGGGGGGTTGCTAGGGGGTGGTTAGGCAGTTGCTATGGTGGTCTGGGTGGTTGCGAGGGCTTTGCTAGGCAGTTGCTATGGTGTTCTGGGTGGTTGCTGGGGGGTTGCTATGGTGTTCTGGGTGGTTGCTAGGGCGTTGCTAGGCAGTTGCTATGGTGTTCTGGGTGGTTGCTAGGGCATTGCTAGGCGGTTGCTATGGTGTTCTGGGTGGTTGCTAGGCGGTTGCAATGGTGTTCTGGGTGGTTGCTAGGGCGTTGCTAGGCAGTTGCTATGGTGTTTTGGGTGGTTGCTAGGTGGTTGCTATGGTGTTCTGGGTGGTTGCTAGGGCGTTGCTAGGCAGTTGCTATGGTGTTCTGGGTGGTTGCTAGGGCGTTGCTAGACAGTTGCTATGGTGTTTTGGGTGGTTGCTTGGCGGTTGTTATGGTGTTCTAAGTGGTTGCTAGGGCGTTGCTAGGCAGTTGCTATGGTGTTCTGGGTGGTTGCTTGGCGGTTGCTATGGTGTTCTGGGTGGTTGCTAGGGCCTTGCTAGGCGGTTGCTATGGTGTTCTGGGAGGTTGCTAGGGCATTGCTAGGCTGTTGCTATGGTGTTCTGGGTGGTTGCTAGGGCGTTGCTCTGCAGTTGTTATGGTGTTCTGAGTGGTTGTTTGGGTGTTGCTAGGCAGTTGCTATGGTGTTCTGGGTGGTTGCTAGGCAGTTGCTATGGTGTTCTTGGTGGTTGCTAGGGCGTTGCTCGGCAGTTGCTTTGGTGTTTTGGGTGGTTGCTAGGGCGTTGCTAGGCAGTTGCTATGGTGTTCTGGGTGGTTGCTAGGCGGTTGCTCTGGTGTTCTGGGTGGTTGCTCGGGCGTTGCTAGGCAGTTGCTATGCTGTTCTGGGTGGTTGCTAGGCCGTTGCTATGGTGTTCTGGGTGGTTGGTAGGGCGTTGCTATGGCATTCTGAGTGGTTGCTAGGGCTTTGCTAAGCAGTTGCCATGATGTTCTGGGTGGTTGCTAGGGCGTTGCTAGGTGGTTGCTTTGGTGTTCTGGGTGGTTGCTAGGGTGTTGCTAGGCAGTTGCTATGCTGTTCTGGGTGGTTGCTAGGCCGTTGCTATGGTGTTCTGGGTGGTTGCTAGGGCGTTGCTCGGCAGTTGCTTTGGTGTTCTGGGTGGTTGCTAGGGCGTTGCTAGGCAGTTGCTTTGGTGTTCTGGGTGGTTGCTAGGGCGTTGCTAGGCAGTTGCTATGGTGTTCTGGGTGGTTGTTAGAGCGTTGCAAGGCAATTGCTTTGGTGTTCTGGGTGGTTGCTAGGGCGTTGCTAGGCAGTTGCTATGGTGTTCTGGGTGGTTGTTAGGGTGGTTGCTATGGCGTTCTGGGTGGTTGCGAGGGCATTGCTAAGCAGTTGCTATGGTGTTCTTCGTGGGTGCTACGGCGTTGCTAGGCGGTTGCTATGGTGTTCTGGGTGGTTAATAGGGTGTTGCTAGGCAGTTGCTATGGTGTTCTGGGTGGTTGCTAGGTGGTTGCTATGGTGTTCTGGGTGGTTGCTAGGGCGTTGCTAGGCGGTTGCTATGGTGTTCTGGGTGGTTGCTCGGGCGTTGCTAGGCGGTTGCTATGGTGTTTTGGGTGGTTGCTCGGGCGTTGCTATGGTGTTCTGGGTGGTTGCAAGGGCGTTGCTAGGCAGTTGCTATGGTGGTCTGGATGGTTGCTAGGCGGTTGCTATGGTGTTCTGGGTGGTTGCTAGGGTGTTGCTATGGTGTTCTGGGTGGTTGCTAGGCGGTTGCTATGGTGTTCTGGGTGGTAGCTAGGCGGTTGCTATGGTGTTCTGGGTGGTAGCCAGGTCGTTGCTAGGCAGTTGCTATGGTGTTCTGGGTGGTTGCTAGGCGGTTGCTATGGTGTTCTGGGTGGTTGCTAGGCGGTTGCTATGGTGTTCTGGGTAGTTGCTAGGGCGTTGCTAGGCAGTTGCTATGGTGTTCTGATGGTTGCTAGGCGGTTGCTATGGTGTTCTGGGTGGTTGCCAGGGCTTTGCTAGGCAGTTGCTATGGTGTTCTGGGTGGTTGCTAGGGCGTTGCTATGGTGTTCTGGGTGGTAGCTAGGCGGTTGCTATTGTGTTCTGGGTGGTTGCTTGGGCGTTGCTAGGCAGTTGCTATGGTGTTCTGGGTGGTTGCTAGGGCGTTGCTATGGTGTTCTGGGTGGTAGCTAGGCGGTTGCTATTGTGTTCTGGGTGGTTGCTAGGGCGTTGCTAGGCGGTTGCTATGGTGTTCTGGGTGGTAGCTAGATCGTTGCTAGGCAGTTGCTATGGTGTTCTGGGTGGTTGCTAGGCGGTTGCTATGGTGTTCTGGGTGGTTGCAAGGCGGTTGCTATGGTGTTCTGGGTGGTTGCTAGGGCGTTGCTAGGCAGTTGCTATGGTGTTCTGATGGTTGCTAGGCGGTTGCTATGGTGTTCTGGGTGGTTGCTAGGGCGTTGCTAGGCAGTAGCTATGGTGTTCTGGGTGGTTGCTAGGGCGTTGCTATGGTGTTCTGGGTGGTAGCTAGGCGGTTGCTATTATGTTCTGGGTGGTTGCTAGGCGGTTGCTATGGTGTTCTGGGTGGTTTCGAGGGTGTTGCTAGGCAGTTGCTATGGTGTTCCGGGTGGTTGCTGGGCGGTAGCTATGGTTTTCTGGGTGGTTTCTAGGGTGTTGCTAGGCAGTTGCTATGGTGTTCTGTGTGGTTGCTAGGCGGTTGCTATGGTGTTCTGATGGTTGCTAGGCGGTTGCTATGGTGTTCTGTGTGGTTGTTAGGGTGTTGCTAGGCAGTTGCTATGGTGTTCTGGGTGGTTGCTAGGCGGTTGCTATGGTGTTCTGGGTGGTTGCTAGCGCGTTGCTAGGCAGTTGCTATGGTATTTTGGGTTGTTGCTAGGTGGTTGCTATGGTGTTCTGGGTGGTTGCTAGGGCGTTGCTAGGCAGGTGCTATGGTGTTCTGGGTGGTTGCTAGGCGGTTGCTATGGTGTTCTAGGTGGTTGCTCGGGTGTTGCTAGGCAGTTGCTATGGTGTTCTGGGTGGTTGCTAGGCAGTTGCTATGGTCTTCTGGGTGGTTGCTAGGCGGTTGCTATGGTGTTCTGGATGGTTGCTAGGCGGTTGCTATGGTGTTCTGGGTGGTTGCTAGGGCGTTGCTAGGCAGTTGCTACGGTGTTCTGATGCTTGCTAGGCGGTTGCTATGATGTTCTGGGTGGTTGCTAGGGCGTTGCTAGGCAGTTGCTATGGTGTTCTGGGTGGTTGCTAGGGCGTTGCTATGGTGTTCTGGGTGGTAGCTAGGCGGTTGCTATTGTGTTCTGGGTGGTTGCTAGGGCGTTGCTTGGCAGTTGCTATGGTGTTCTGGGTGGTTGCTAGGCAGTTGCTATGGTGTTCTGGGTGGTTGCTAGGGCGTTGCTATGGTGTTCTGGGTGGTAGCTAGGCGGTTGCTATTGTGTTCTGGGTGGTTGCTAGGGCGTTGCTAGGCGGTTGCTATAGTGTTCTGGGAGGTAGCTAGGTGGTTGCTAGGCGGTTGCTATGGTGTTCTGGGTGGTAGCTAGGCGGTTGCTATGGTGTTCTGGGTGGTTGCAAGGCGGTTGCTATGGTGTTCTGGGTGGTTGCTAGGGCGTTGCAAGGCAGTTGCTATGGTGTTCTGATGGTTGCTAGGCGGTTGCTATGGTGTTCTGGGTGGTTGCTAGGGCGTTGCTAGGCAGTTGCTATGGTGTTCTGGGTGGTTGCTAGGGCGTTGCTATGGTGTTCTGGGTGGTAGCTAGGCGGTTGCTATGGTGTTCTGGGTGGTTGCTAGGGCGTTGCTAGGCAGTTGCTATGGTGTTCTGGGTGGGTGGTAGGGCGTTGCTATGGTGTTCTGGGTGGTAGCTAGGCGGTTGCTATTGTGTTCTGGGTGGTTGGTTGGGCGTTGCTAGGCGGTTGATATGGTGTTCTGGGTGGTTGTTAGGGTGTTGCTAGGCAGTTGCTATGGTGTTCTGGGTGGTTGCTAGGCGGTTGCTATGGTGTTCTGGGTGGTTGCTAGCGCGTTGCTAGGCAGTTGCTATGGTATTTTGGGCGGTTGCTAGGTGGTTGCTATGGTGTTCTGGGTGGTTGCTAGGCGGTTGCTATGGTGTTCTGGGTGGTTGCTCGGGTGTTGCTAGACAGTTGCTATGGTGTTCTGGGTGGTTGCTAGGCGGTTGCTATGGTGTTCTGGGTGGTTGCTAGGCGGTTGCTATGGTGTTCTGGGTGGTTGCTAGGGCGTTGCTAGGCAGTTGCTATGGTGTTCTGGGTGGTTGCTAGGCGGTTGCTATGGTGTTCTGGGTGGTTGCTAGGGCGTTGCTAGGCAGTTGCTATGGTGTTCTGGGTGGTTGCTACGGCGTTGCTATGGTGTTCTGGGTGGTTGCTAGCCCGTTGCTAGGCAGTTGTTATGGTATTTTGGGTGGTTGCTAGGTGGTTGCTATGGTGTTCTGGGTGGTTGCTAGGGCGTTGCTAGGCAGTTGCTATGGTGTTCTGGGTGGTTTCTCGGGTGTTGCTAGGCAGTTGCTATGGTGTTCTGGGTGGTTGCTAGGCGGTTGGTATGGTGTTCTGGGGGGTTGCTAGGCGGTTGCTATGGTGTTCTGGGTGGTTGCTAGGGCGTTGCTAGGCAGTTGCTATGGTGTTCTGGGTGGTTGCTCGGCGGTTGCTATGGTGTTTTGGGTGGTTGCTAGGGCGTTGCTAGGCAGTTGCTATGGTGTTCTGGGTGGTTGCTAGGCGGTTGCTAAGGTGTTCTTGGTGGTTGCTAGGGCGTTGCTAGGCAGTGGCTATGGTGTTTTGGGTGGGTGCTGGGCAGATGGTATGGTGTTCTGGGTGGTTGTTGGGGCGTTGCTAGGCAGTTGCTATGGTGTTCTGGGTGGTTACTAGGCAGTTGCTATGGTGTTCTTGGTGGTTGTTAGGGCGTTGCTAGGCGGTTGCTATGGTGTTCTGGGTGGTTGCTAGGGCGTTGCTAGGCAGTTGCTTTGGTGTTCTGAGTGGTTGCTTGGCGGTTGCTATGGTGTTTTGGGTGGTTGCTAGGGCGTTGCTTGGCAGTTGCTATAGTGTTCTGGGTGGTTGCTCGGCAGTTGCTATGGTGTTTTGGGTGGTTGCTAGGCAGTTGCTATGGTGTTCTGAATATTTGCTTGGGCATTGCTCGACAGTTGCTATGTTGTTCTTGTTGTTGCTAGGGCGTTGATGTGTCTTGTTTGGGGATCGAGTAAAAACTGGGAGAAGTAGTGAACCGTACGATTACGAAATTATTTGGAATATTAACAAGGAAGGAAGGAGGGAAAGAAGGAACTAATGAGGGAAGTAAGGAAAGAAGGAATATAGGAAAAAAAGAAGGAAATCAAAGGAAGGCAGGAAAGAACAAAGGAAAGAAGGCGAGGATGGATGGAAAGAAACAGAGGAATGAAGGAAAGAAGGAAGGGAAGAAGAAGGATTTAAGTAAAGATAGAAGGAAGGAAGGAAGGAAGGAAGTGAGGAAGAAGAAATGAAAAACAGAAGGAAAGAGAGAAGGAAGGTAAGAAAAAGTAAAGAAAGGAAGACGGAAGGAAAGAGAGGGAAAGCAGAAAGAAGAAAGGAAGAAAGATAAGAAGGATATGAAGGAATGAAAGAAGGCATGATGGAAGTGAAGAAAAACGAAGGAAGGTAGGAAAGAAAATTGGTAGGGAGGAAGAATGGGAGGAAGGATGAAAGACAGGATAGAATGAAGTAAAGTAGGTAAGAAGGAACGAATAAAGGAAGGAAGGAACGAAGGAAAGAAATAGGAGGGAAAAAGAAAGAAGGAATGACAGAAAATAGAAGGGAGGAAAGCAGTAAGGAAGCTGTAGTCTCAAGAGAGCCAGATTGTAGTCTTACAGCCCGAGAAACTGACAGTTACAGCAGGTGGTCAGAACACCTGGCACAAGATTCCATTTGCTTAATGGCCCTATTGTGATGTCATAATGCCAATGTTAAGTCTATGGGGGGAAAACATTTACAGTTTTTTATTAATAACTCAAAAAGTATAAAAGTTACAAAGATAGAAAATACATTGCACAGGTGTCCTAAGTAAGACCTACGCAACGCAGTTTGAATGAAGTTTCTACGATAAACGGTTGAGGCCGCATTAAGTGTGTTAGAAGAATAATAATAATAATAATAATAATAACTAGATAATGTAATTCCAGGGAATTACGTGTGCATTGAAAATGCAAAGTGATGTTGCATAAGGTGGAGTTTGTAACATATCATTGCATTAAGATATTGGTTGCTACGTTTTTAGTAGGATAATTTTGGTAGTGGTGAGGACTTTTATTTTGAAACAGATGTGGACTGAGGAAACAGTTTGCGGGAGTCAGAGTTGATGACAACTGTCATATGGAAATTTTTAATAGTGACATTTTTTAATAGTGAAGAATTGTAGTAAGGACTTATATTTTGAGACAGGATTGGGCAGAAGAAACAGTTGCCGGAAGTCATAGTCGAAAACAATCAGGAATTGGAATGGCTGAAAGGTTGATAAGTTGAGTAGCTTAAAAAGTTACATTTTTTTATTGTAATTTCCCATAATGAGGACTGGCTGTAACAGTTGTTAGGCGGTTGCTATGGTGTTCTGTGTACTTGTGAGGGTGTTGCTAGGCGGTTGCTATGGTGTTCTGGGTGGTTGCTAGCGCGTTGCTAGGCAGTTGCTATGGTATTTTGGGTGGTTGCTAGGTGGTTGCTATGGTGTTCTGGGTGGTCGCTAGGCCGTTGCTAAGCAGTTGCTATGGTGTTCTGGGTGGTTGCTAGGCGGTTGCTATGGTGTTCTGGGTGGTTGCTCGGGTGTTGCTAGGCAGTTGCTATGGTGTTCTGGGTGGTTGCTAGGCGGTTGCTATGGTCTTCTGGGTGGTTGCTAGGCGGTTGCTATGGTGTTCCAGGTGGTTGCTAGGCGGTTGCTATGGTGTTCTGGGTGGTTGCTAGGGCGTTGCTAGGCAGTTGCTATGGTGTTCTGATGGTTGCTAGGCAATTGCTATGGTGTTCTGGGTGGTTGCTAGGGCGTTGCTAGGCAGTTGCTATGGTGTTCTGGGTGGTTGCTAGGGCGTTGCTATGGTGTTCTGGGTGGTAGCTAGGCGGTTGCTATTGTGTTCTGGGTGGTTGCTAGGGCGTTGCTTGGCAGTTGCTATGGTGTTCTGGGTGGTTGCTAGGGCGTTGCTATGGTGTTCTGGGTGGTAGCTAGGCGTTTGCTGTTGTGTTCTGGGTCGTTGCTAGGGCGTTGTTTGGCAGTTGCTATGGTGTTCTGGGTGGTAGCTAGGCGGTTGCGATTGTGTTCTGGGTGGTTGCTAGGGCGTTGCTAGGGGGTTGCTATGGTGTTCTGGGAGGTAGCTAGGTGGTTGCTAGGCAGTTGCTATGGTGTTCTGAGTGGTTGCTAGGCGGTTGCTATGGTGTTCTGGGTGGTTGCTAGGCGGTTGCTATGGTGTTCTGGGTGGTTGCTAGGGCGTTGCTAGGCAGTTGCTATGGTGTTCTGATGGTTGCTAGGCGGTTGCTATGGTGTTCTGGGTGGTTGCTGGGGCGTTGCTAGGCAGTTGCTATGGTGTTCTGATGGTTGCTAGGCGGTTGCTATGGTGTTCTGGGTGGTGGCTAGGGCGTTGCTAGGCAGTTGTTATGGTGTTCTGGGTGGTTGCTAGGGCGTTGCTATGGTGTTCTGGGTGGTAGCTAGGCGGTTGCTATTGTGTTCTGGGTGGTTGCTAGGGCGTTTTGCTTGGCGGTTGCTATGGTGTTCTGGGTGGTTGTTAGGGTGTTGCTAGGCAGTTGCTATGGTGTTCTGGGTGGTTGCTAGGCGGTTGCTATGGTGTTCTGGGTGGTTGCTAGCGCGTTGCTAGGCAGTTGCTATGGTATTTTGGGTGGTTGTTAGGTGGTTGCTATGGTGTTCTGGGTGGTCGCTAGGCCGTTGCTAAGCAGTTGCTATGGTGTTCTGGGTGGTTGCTAGGCGGTTGCTATGGTGTTCTGGGTGGTTGCTCGGGTGTTGCTAGGCAGTTGCTCTGGTGTTCTGGGTGGTTGCTAGGCGGTTGCTATGGTGTTCTGGGTGGTTGCTAGGCGGTTGCTATGGTGTTCCAGGTGGTTGCTAGGCGGTTGCTATGGTGTTCTGGGTGGTTGCTAGGGGGTTGCTAGGCAGTTGCTATGGTGTTCTGATGGTTGCTAGGCGATGGCTATGGTGTTCTGGGTGGTTGCTAGGGCGTTGCTAGGCAGTTGCTATGGTGTTCTGGGTGGTTGCTAGGGCGTTGCTATGGTGTTCTGGGTGGTAGGTAGGCGTTTGCTGTTGTGTTCTGGGTCGTTGCTAGGGCGTTGCTTGGCAGTTGCTATGGTGTTCTGGGTGGTTGCTAGGGCGTTGCTATGGTGTTCTGGGTGGTAGCTAGGCAGTTGCGATTGTGTTCTGGGTGGTTGCTAGGGCGTTGCTAGGCGGTTGCTATGGTGTTCTGGGAGGTAGCTAGGTGGTTGCTAGGCAGTTGCTATGGTGTTCTGAGTGGTTGCTAGGCGGTTGCTATGGTGTTCTGGGTGGTTGCTAGGCGGTTCCTATGGTGTTCTGGGTGGTTGCTAGGGCGTTGCTAGGCAGTTGCTATGGTGTTCTGATGGTTGCTAGGCGGTTGCTATGGTGTTCTGGGTGGTTGCTGGGGCGTTGCTAGGCAGTTGCTTTGGTGTTCTGATGGTTGCTGGGCGGTTGCTATGGTGTTCTGGGTGGTGGCTAGGGCGTTGCTAGGCAGTTGCTATGGTGTTCTGGGTGGTTGCTAGGGCGTTGCTGTGGTGTTCTGGGTGGGGGCTAGGCGGTTGCTATTGTGTTCTGGGTGGTTGCTAGGGCGTTTTGCTTGGCGGTTGCTATGGTGTTCTGGGTGGTTGTTAGGGTGTTGCTAGGCAGTTGCTATGGTGTTCTGGGTGGTTGCTAGGCGGTTGCTATGGTGTTCTGGGTGGTTGCTAGCGCGTTGCTAGGCAGTTGCTATGGTATTTTGGGTGGTTGCTAGGTGGTTGCTATGGTGTTCTGGGTGGTCGCTAGGCCGTTGCTAAGCAGTTGCTATGGTGTTCTGGGTGGTTGCTAGGCGGTTGCTATGGTGTTCTGGGTGGTTGCTCGGGTGTTGCTAGGCAGTTGCTCTGGTGTTCTGGGTGGTTGCTAGGCGGTTGCTATGGTCTTCTGGGTGGTTGCTAGGCGGTTGCTATGGTGTTCCAGGTGGTTGCTAGGCGGTTGCTATGGTGTTCTGGGTGGTTGCTAGGGCGTTGCTAGGCAGTTGCTATGGTGTTCTGATGGTTGCTAGGCGGTTGCTATGGTGTTCTGGGTGGTTGCTAGGGCGTTGCTACGCAGTTGCTATGGTGTTCTGGGTGGTTGCTAGGGCGTTGCTATGGTGTTCTGGGTGGTAGCTAGGCGGTTGCTATTGTGTTCTGGGTCGTTGCTAGGGCGTTGCTTGGCAGTTGCTATGGTGTTCTGGGTGGTTGGTAGGGGGTTGCTATGGTGTTCTGGGTGGTAGCTAGGCGTTTGCTGTTGTGTTCTGGGTCGTTGCTAGGGCGTTGCTAGGCAGTTGCTATGGTGTTCTGGGTGGTTGCTAGGGCGTTGCTATGGTGTTCTGGGTGGTAGCTAGGCGGTTGCGATTGTGTTCTGGGTGGTTGCTAGGGCGTTGCTAGGCGGTCGCTATGGTGTTCTGGGAGGTAGCTAGGTGGTTGCTAGGCAGTTGCTATGGTGTTCTGGGTGGTTGCTAGGCGGTTGCTATGGTGTTCTGGGTGGTTGCTAGGCGGTTGCTATGGTGTTCTGGGTGGTTGCTAGGGCGTTGCTAGGCAGTTGCTATGGTGTTCTGATGGTTGCTAGGCGGTTGCTATGGTGTTCTGGGTGGTTGCTGGGGCGTTGCTAGGCAGTTGCTATGGTGTTCTGGGTGGTTGCTAGGGCGTTTCTATGGTGTTCTGGGTGGTAGCTAGGCGGTTGCTATGGTGTTCTGGGTGGTTGCTAGGGCATTGCTAGGCAGTTGCTATGGTGTTCTGGGTGGTTGCTAGGGTGTTGCTATGGTGTGCTCGGTGGTAGCTAGGCGGGTGCTATTGTGTTGTGGGTGGTTGCTAGGGCGTTGCTAGGCAGTTGCTATGGTGTTCTGGGTGGTTGTTTGGGTGTTGCTAGGCAGTTGCTATGGTGTTCTGGGTGGTTGCTAGGCGGTTGCTATGGTGTTCTGGGTGGTTGCTAGCGCGTTGCTAGGCAGTTGCTATGGTATTTTGGGCGGTTGCTAGGTGGTTGCTATGGTGTTCTGGGTGGTTGCTAGGGCGTTGCTAGGCAGTTGCTATGGTGTTCTGGGTATTTGCTAGGCGGTTGCTATGGTGTTCTGGGTGGTTGCTCGGGTGTTGCTAGGCAGTTGCTATGGTGTTCTGGGTGGTTGCTAGGCGGTTGCTATGGTGTTCTGGGTGGTTGCTAGGCGGTTGCTATGGTGTTCTGGGTGGTTGCTAGGGCGTTGCTAGGCAGTTGCTATGGTGTTCTGGGTGGTTGCTAGGCGGTTGCTATGGTGTTCTGGGTGGTTGCTAGGGCGTTGCTAGGCAGTTGCTATGGGGTTCTGGGTGGTTGCTAGGCGGTTGCTATGGTGTTCTGGGTGGTTGCTAGCGCGTTGCTAGGCAGTTGCTATGGAATTTTGGGTGGTTGCTAGGTGGTTGCTATGGTGTTCTGGGTGGTTGCTAGGGCGTTGCGAGGCAGTTGCTGTGGTGTTCTGGGTGGTTGCTAGGCGGTTGCTAAGGTGTTCTGGGTGGTTGCTCGGGTGTTGCTAGGCAGTTGCTATGGTGTTCTGGGTGGTTGCTAGGCGGTTGCTATGGTGTTCTGGGTGGTTGCTAGGCGGTTGCTATGGCGTTCTGGGTGGTTGCTAGGGCGTTGCTAGGCAGTTGCTATGGTGTTCTGGGTGGTTGCTCGGCGGTTGCTATGGTGTTTTGGTTGGTTGCTAGGGCGTTGCTAGGCATTTGCTATGGTGTTCTGGGTGGTTGCTAGGCGGTTGCTATGGTGTTCTGGGTGGTTGCCTGGGCGTTGCTAGGCAGTTGCTATGGTGTTTTGGGTGGTTGCTGGGCGGTTGCTATGGTGTTCTGGGTGGTTGTTAGGGCGTTGCTAGGCAGTTGCTATGGTGTTCTTAGGGGTTACTAGGCAGTTGGTATGGGGTACTTGGTGGTTGTTAGGGCGTTGCTAGGCGGTTGCTATGGTGTTCTGGGTGGTTGCTAGGGCGTTGCTAGGCAGTTGCTTTGGTGTTCTGGGTGGTTCCTTGGCGGTTGCTATGGTGTTTTGGGTGGTTGCTAGGGCGTTGCTTGGCAGTTGCTATAGTGTTCTGGGTGGTTGCTAGGCAGTTGCTATGGTGTTTTGGGTGGTTGCTAGGCAGTTGCTATGGTGTTCTGAATATTTGCTTGGGCATTGCTCGACAGTTGCTATGTTGTTCTTGTTGTTGCTAGGGCGTTGATGTGTCTTGTTTGGGGATCGAGTGAAAACTGGGTGAAGTAGTGAACCGTACGATTACGACATTATTTGGAATATGAACAAGGAAGGAAGGAGGGAAAGAAGGAACTAATGAGGGAAGTAAGGAAAGAAGGAATATAGGAAAAAAGAAGGAAATCAAAGGAAGGCAGGAAAGAACAAAGGAAAGAAGGCGAGGATGGATGGAAAGAAACAGAGGAATGAAGGAAAGAAGGAAGTAAAGAAGGAAGGAAAGGAAGAAGGGAAGAAGAAGGATTTAAGTAAAGATAGAAGGAAGGAAGGAAGGAAGTGAGGAAGAAGAAATGAAAAACAGAAGGAAAGAGAGAAGGAAGGTAAGAAAAAGTAAAGAAAGGAAGAGGGAAGGAAAGAGACGGAAAGCAGAAAGAAGAAAGGAAGAAAGATAAGAAGGATATGAAGGAATGAAAGAAGGCATGATGGAAGGGAAGAAAAACTAAGGAAGGTAGGAAAGAAAGTTGGTAAGGAGGAAGAATGGGAGGAAGGATGAAAGACAGGATAGAAGGAAGTAAAGTAGGAAAGAAGGAACGAATAAAGGAAGGAAGGAACGAAGGAAAGAAATAGGAGGGAAAAAGAAAGAAGGAATGACAGAAAATAGAAGGGAGGAAAGCAGTAAGGAAGCTGTAGTCTCAAGAGAGCCAGATTGTAGTCTTACAGCCCGAGAAACTGACAGTTACAGCAGGTGGTCAGAACACCTGGCACAAGATTCCATTTGCTTAATGGCCCTATTGTGATGTCATAATGCCAATGTTAAGTCTATGGGGGGAAAAAATTTATAGTTTTTTATTAATAACTCAAAAAGTATAAAAGTTACAAAGATGAAAAATACATTGCACAGGTGTCCTAAGTAAGACCTACGCAACGCAGTTTGAATGAAGTTTCTACGATAAACGGTTGAGGCCGCATTAAGTGTGTTAGGATAATAATAATAATAATAAGAAGACCAGGATAACAATAGTGAGCATTTTCAATGCACACTAATAAGAAGACCAGGATAACAATAGTGAGCATTTTCAATGCACACTAATAATAATAATAATAATAATAACTAGATAATGTAATTCCAGGGAATTACGTGTGCATTGAAAATGCAAAGTGTAGTTGCATAAGGTGGAGTTTGTAACATATCATTGCATTATGATATTGGTAGCTACGTTTTTAGTAGGATAATTATGGTAGTGGTGAGGACTTTTATTTTGAAACAGATGTGGACTGAGGAAACAGTTTGCGGGAGTCATAGTTGATGACAACTGTCATATGGAAATTTTTAATAGTGACATTTTTTAGTAGTGAAGAATTGTAGTAAGGACTTATATTTTGAGACAGGATTGGGCAGAAGAAACAGTTGCCGGAAGTCATACTCGAAAACAATCAGGAGTTGGAATGGCTGAAAGGTTGATAAGTTGAGTAGCTTAAAAAGTTACATTTTTTTATTGTAATTTGACATAATGAGGACTGGCTGTAACAGTTGTTAGGCAGTTGCTATGGTGTTCTGTGTACTTGTGAGGGTGTTGCTAGGCAGCTGCTATCGTGTTCTGGGTGGTTGCTAGGGCATTGCTAGGCAGTTGCAATGGTGTTCTGGGTGGTTGCTAGGGCCTTGCTAAGCGGTTGCTATGGTGTTCTGAGTGGTTGATAGGGCGTTGCTAGGCAATTGCTATGGTGTTCTGGGTGGTTGCGAGGCGGTTGCTATGGCGTTCTGGGTGGTTGCTAGAGTGTTGCTATGGGGTTCTGGGTGGTTGCTAGGCGGTTGCTATGGCATTCTGGGTGGTTGCTCGGGCTTTGCTACGCAGTTGCTATGATGTTCTGGGTGGTTGCTAGGGCGTTGCTAGGTGGTTGCTATGGTGTTCTGGGTGGTTGCTAGGGTGTTGCTAGGCAGTTGCTATGGTGTTCTGGGTGGTTGCTAGGGCGTTGCTAGGCAGTTGCTATGGTGTTCTGGGGGGTTGCTAGGGCGTTGCTAGGCAGTTGCTATGGTGTTCTGGGTGGTTGTTAGGGTGGTTGCTATGGCGTTCTGGGTGGTTGCTCGGGCATTGCTTAGCAGTTGCTATGGTGTTCTGGGTGGTTGCTAGGGTGTTGCTAGGCAGTTGCTATGGTGTTCTGGGTGGTTGCTAGGTGGTTGCTATGGTGTTCTGGGTGGTTGCGAGGGCGTTGCTAGGCGGTTGCTATGGTGTTCTGGGTGGTTGATCGGGCGTTGCTAGGCAGTTGGTATGGTGTTCTGGGTGGTTGCTAGGGCGTTGCTAGGCAGTTGCTGTGGTGTTTTGGGTGGTTGCTAGGTGGTTGCTATGGTGTTCTGGGTGGTTGCTTGGGCGTTGCTAGGCGGTTGCTATGGTGTTCTGGGTGGTTGCTAGGCGGTTGCTATAGTGTTCTGGGTGGTTGCTCAGGCGTTGCTAGGCAGTTGCTATGGTGGTCTGGGTGGTTGCTAGGCGGTGGCTATGGGGTTCTGGGTGTTTGCTAGGCGGTTGCTATGGTGTTCTGGGTGGTTGCTAGGGCGTTGCTAGGCAGTTGCTATGGTGTTCTGGGTGGTCGCGAGGCAGTTGCTAAGGTGTTCTTGGTGGTTGCTAGGGCGTTGCTAGGCAGTTGCTATGGTGTTTTGGGTGGTTGCTGGGCGGTTGCTATGGTGTTCTGGGTGGTTGCTAGGGCCTTGCTAGGGGGTTGTTTTGGTGTTCTGGGAGGTTGCTAGGCCATTGCTAGGCAGTTGCTATGGTGTTCTGGGTGGTTGCTAGGGCGTTGCTAGGCGGTTGCTATGGTGTTCTGCGTGGTTGCTAGGGCGTTGCTAGGCAGTTGCTATGGTGTTCTGGGTGGTTGCTAGGCGGTTGCTATGGTGTTGTGGGTGGTTGCTAGGGCGTTGCTAGGCAGTTGCGATGGTGTTTTGGGTGGTTGCTAGGTGGTTGCTATGGTGTTCTGGGTGGTTGCTTGGGCGTTGCAAGGCAGTTGCTATGGTGTTCTGGGTGGTTGCTAGGCGGTTGCTATGGTGTTCTAGGGTGGTTGCTCGGGCGTTGCTCGGCAGTTGCTATGGTGTTCTGGGTGGTTGCTAGGCGGTTGCTATGGTGTTCTGGGTGGTTGCTAGGCGGTTGCTATGGTGTTCTGGGTGGTTGCTAGGGCGTTGCTAGGCGGTTGCTATGGTGTTCTGGGTGGTTGCTAGGCGGTTGCTATGGTGTTCTGGGTGGTTGCTAGGGCGTTGCTAGGCAGTTGCTATGGTGTTCTGGGTGGTTGCTAGGGCGTTGCTAGGCGGTTGCTATGGTGTTCTGGGTGGTTGTTAGGGTGTTGCTAGGCAGTAGCTATGGTGTTTTGGGTGGTTGCTAGGCGGTTGCTATGGTGTTCTGGGTGGTTGCTAGGCGGTTGCTAGGCAGTTGCTATGGTGTTTTGGGTGGTTGCTAGGTGGTTGCTATGGTGTTCTGGGTGGTTGCTTGGGCGTTGCTAGGCAGTTGCTATGGTGTTCTGGGTGGTTGCTAGGCGGTTGCTATGGTGTTCTGGGTGGTTGCTCGGGCGTTGCTAGGCAGTTGCTATGGTGTTCTGGGTGGTTGCTAGGCGGTTGCTATGGTGTTCTGGGTGGTTGCTAGGGCGTTGCTAGGCAGTTGCTATGGTGTTTCGGGTAGTTGCTAGGCGGTTTCTATGGTGTTCTGGGTGGTTGCTAGGGTATTGCTAGGCGGTTGTTATGGTGTACCTGGTGGTTGTTTGGGCGTTGCAAGGCAGTTGCTTTGGTGTGCTGAGTGGTTGCTAGGCAGATGCTATGGTGTTCTTGGTGGTTGCTAGGGCGTTGCTAGGCGTTTGCTAGGGTGTTCTGTGTGGTTGCTAGGGCATTGCTAGGCAGTTGTTATGGTGTTCTGGGTGGTTGCTAGGGCGTTGCTAGGCGGTTGCTATGGTGTTCTGGGTGGTTGCTAAGGCGTTGCTAGGCAGTTGCTATGGTGTTCTGGGTGGTTGTTAGGGTGTTGCTAGGAAGTAGCTATGGTGTTCTGGGTGGTTGCTAGGCGGTTGCTATGGTGTTCTGGGTGGTTGCTAGGGCGTTGCTAGGCAGTTGCTATGGTGTTTTGGGTGGTTGCTAGGTGGTTGCTATGGTGTTCTGGGTGGTTGCTTGGGCGTTGCTAGGCAGTTGCTATGGTGTTCTGGGTGGTTGCTAGGCGGTTGCTATGGTGTTCTGGGTGGTTGCTCGGGCGTGGCTAGGCAGTTGCTATGGTGTTCTGGGTGGTTGCTAGGCGGTTGCTATGGTGTTCTGGGTGGTTGCTAGGCAGTTGCTATGGTGTTCTGGGTGGTTGCTAGGGCGTTGCTAGGCAGTTGCTATGGTGTTCTGGGTGGTTGCTAGGCGGTTGCTATGGTGTTCTGGGTGGTTGCCAGGGCGTTGCTAGGCGATTCCTATGGTGTTCTGTGTGGTTGCTAGGGCGTTGCTAGGCAGTTGCTATGGTGTTCTGGGTGGTTGCTAGGCGGTTGCTAAGGTGTTCTTGGTGGTTGCTAGGGCGTTGCTAGGCAGTTGCTATGGTGTTTTGGGTGGTTGCTGGGCGGTTGCTATGGTGTTCTGGGTGGTTGCTAGGGCCTTGCTAGGCGGTTGCTAAGGTGTTCTGGGAGGTTGCTAGGGCATTGCTAGGCTGTTGCTATGGTGTTCTGGGTGGTTGCTAGGGCATTGCTAGGCGGTTGCTATGGTGTTCTGGGTGGTTGCTAGGGTGTTGCTATGGTGTTCTGGGTGGTTGCTAGGGCGTTGCTAGGCAGTTGCTATGGTGTTTTGGGTGGTTGCTAGGTGGTTGCTATGGTGTTCTGGGTGGTTGCTTGGGCGTTGCTAGGCAGTTGCTATGGTGTTCTGGGTGGTTGCTAGGCGGTTGCTATGGTGTTCTGGGTGGTTGCTCGGGCGTTGCTAGGCAGTTGCTATGGTGTTGTGGGTGGTTGCTAGGCGGTTGCTATGGTGTTCTGGGTGGTTGCTAGGCGGTTGCTATGGTGTTCTGGGTGGTTGCTAGGGTGTTGCTAGGCAGTTGCTATGGTGTTCTGGGTGGTTGCTAAGCGGTTGCTTTGGTGTTCTGGGTGGTTGCTAGGGCGTTGCTAGGCGATTCCTATGGTGTTCTGTGTGGTTGCTAGGGCGTTGCTAGGCAGTTGCTATGGTGTTCTGGGTGGTTGCAGGGCGGTTGCTAAGGTGTTCTTGGTGGTTGCTAGGGCATTGCTAGGCAGTTGCTATGGTGTTTTAGGTGGTTGCTGGGCGATTGCTATGGTGTTCTGGGTGGTTGCTAGGGCGTTGCTAGGCAGTTGCTATGGTGTTCTGGGTGGTTGCTAGGCGATTGCTATGGTGTTCTGGTTGGTTGCTAGGGCGTTGCTAGGCAGTTGCTATGGTGTTTTGGGTGGTTGCTAGGCGGTTGCTATAGTGTTCTGGGTGGTTGCTAGGGCATTGCTAGGCAGTTGCTATGGTCTTCTGGGTGGTTGCAAGGCAGTTGCTATGGTGTTCTTGGTGGTTGTGAGGGCGTTGCTAGGCGGTTGCTATGGTGTTCTGGGTGGTTGCTAGGGCGTTGCTCGGCAGTTGCTTTGGTGTTCTGAGTGGTTGCTTGGCGGTTGCTATGGTGTTCTGGGTGGTTGCTAGGGCGTTGCTTGGCAGTTGCTATAGTGTTCTGGGTGGTTGCTAGGCAGTTGCTATGGTGTTTTGGGTGGTTGCTAGGCGGTTGCTATGGTGTTCTGAATATTTGCTTGGGCATTGCTCGACAGTTGCTATGTTGTTCTTGTTGTTGCTAGGGCGTTGATGTGTATTGTTTGGGGATCGAGTGAAAATTGGGAGAAATAGTGAACCGTAGGATTACGAAATTATTTGGAATATTAACAAGGAAGGAAGGAGGGAAAGAAGGAACTAATGAGGGAAGTAAGGAAAGAAGGAATATAGGAAAAAAAAGAAGGAAATCAAAGGAAGGCAGGAAAGAACAAAGGAAACTAGGCGAGGATGGATGATAAGAAACAGAGGAATGACGGAAAGAAGGAAGTAAGGAAGGAAGGAAAGGAAGAAGGGAAGAAGAAGGATTTAAGTAAAGATAGAAGGAAGGAAGTGAGGAAGAAGAAATGAAAAACAGAAGGAAAGAGAGAAGGAAGGAAAGGAAAAGTAAAGAAAGGAAGAGGGATGGAAAGAGAGGGAAAGCAGAAAGAAGAAAGGAAGAATGATAAGAAGGATATGAAGGAATGAAAGAAGGCATGATGGAAGGAAAGAAAAACTAAGGAAGGGAGGTAAGAAAATTGGTAGGGAGGAAGAATGGGAGGAAGGATGAAAGGCAGGGTAGAAGGAACGAATAAAAGAAGGAAGGAACGAAGGAAAGAAATAGGAGGGAAAAAGAAAGAAGGAATGACAGAAAATAGAAGGAAGGAAAGCAGTAAGGAAGCTGTAGTCTCAAGAGAGCCAGATTGTAGTCTTACAGCCTGAGAAACTGACATTTACAGCAGGTGGTCAGAACACCTGGCACAAGATTCCATTTGCTTAATGGCCCTATTGTGATGTCATAATGCCAATGTTAAGTCTATGGGGGGAAAAAATTTATAGTTTTTTATTAATAACTCAAAAAGTATAAAAGTTACAAAGAAGAAAAATACATTGCACAGGTGTCCTAAGTAAGACCTACGCAACGCAGTTTGAATGAAGTTTCTACGATAAACGGTTGAGGCCGCATTAAGTGTGTTAGAAGAATAATAATAATAATAATAATAATAACTAGATAATGTAATTCCAGGGAATTACGTGTGCATTGAAAATGCAAAGTGTAGTTGCATAAGGTGGAGTTTGTAACATATTATTGCTTTATGATATTGGTAGCTACATTTTTAGTAGGATAATTATGGTAGTGGTGAGGACTTTTATTTTGAAACAGATGTGGACTGAGGAAACAGTTTGCGGGAGTCATAGTTGATGACAACTGTCATATGGAAATTTTTAATTGTGACATTTTTTAATAGTGAAGAATTGTAATGAGGACTTATATTTTGAGACAGGATTGGGCAGAAGAAACAGTCACCGGAAGTCATAGTCGAAAACAATCAGGAGTTGGAATGGCTGAAAGGTTGATAAGTTGAGTAGCTTAAAAAGTTACATTTTTTATTGTAATTTGACATAATGAGGACTGGCTGTAACAGTTGTTACGCAGTTGCTATGGTGTTCTGTGTACTTGTGAGGGTGTTGCTAGGCAGCTGCTATCGTGTTCTGGGTGGTTGCTAGGGCATTGCTAGGCAGTTGCAATGGTGTTCTGGGTGGTTGCTAGGGCCTTGCTAAGCGGTTGCTATGGTGTTCTGAGTGGTTGACAGGGCATTGCTAGGCGATTGCTATGGTGTTCTGGGTGGTTGTAAGGCGGTTGCTATGGCATTCTGGGTGGTTGCTAGAGCGTTGCTATGGGGTTCTGGGTGGTTGCTAGGCGGTTGCTATGGCATTCTGGGTGGTTGCTTGGGCTTTGCTAATCAGTTGCTATGATGTTCTGGGTGGTTGCTAGGGCGTTGATAGGTGGTTGCTATGGTGTTCTGGGTGGTTGCTAGGGTGTTGCTAGGCAGTTGCTATGCTGTTCTGGGTGGTTGCTAGGCCGTTGCTATGGTGTTCTGGGTGGTTGCTAGGGCGTTGCTAGGCAGTTGCTATGGTGTTCTGGGTGGTTGTTAGGGTGGTTGCTATGGCGTTCTGGGTGGTTGCTAGGGCATTGCTAAGCAGTTGCTATGGTGTTCTGGGTGGTTGCTACAGCGTTGCAAGGCGGTTGCTATGGTGTTCTAAGTGGTTGCTAGGGTGTTGCTAGGCAGTTGCTATGGTGTTCTGGGTGGTTGCTAGGTGGTTGGTATGGTGTTCTGGGTGGGTGCTAGGTGGTTGCTATGGTGTTCTGGGGGGGTGCGAGGGCGTTGCTAGGCGGTTGCTATGGTGTTCTGGGTGGTTGCTCGGGCGTTGCTAGGCAGTTGCTATGGTGTTCTGCGTGGTTGCTAAGGCGTTACTATGGTGTTCTGGGTGGTTGCTAGGGCGTTGGTAGGTAGTTGCTATGGTGTTCTGGTTTGTTGCTAGGCGGTTGCTGTGGTGTTCTGGGTGGTTACTAGGGTGTTGCTATGGTGTTCTGGGTGGTTGTTAGGCGGTTGCTCTGGTGTTCTGGGTGGTTGCTAGGCGGTTGCTATGGTGTTCTGGGTGGTGGCTAGGTGGGTGCGAGGCAGTTGCTGTGGTGTTGTGGGTGGTTGCTAGGCGGTTGCTTAGGTGTTCTGGGTGGTTGCTAGGGCGTTGCTAGGCAGTTGCTATGGTGTTCTGATGGTTGCTAGGCAGTTGCTATGGTGTTCTGGGTGGTTGCTAGGGCGTTGCTAGGCAGTTGCTATGGTGTTCTGTGTGGTTGCTAGGGCGTTGCTATGGTGTTCTGGGTGGGTGCTAGGGCGTTGCTAGGCAGTTGCTATGGTGTTCTGGGTGGTTGCTAGGGCGTTGCTATGGTGTTCTGGGTGGTAGCAAGGCGGTTGCTATGGTGTTCTGGGTGGTTGCTAGGCGGTTGCTATTGTGTTCTGGGTGGTTGCTAGGCGGTTGCTATGGTGTTCTGGGTGGTTGCTAGGGCGTTGCTAGGCAGTTGCAATGGTGTGCTGGGTGGTTGCTAGGCGGTTGCTATGGTGTTCTGGGAGGTTGCTAGGGCATTGCTAGGCGGTGGCTATGGTGTTCTGGGTTGTTGCTAGGGCCTTGCTAGGCGGTTGCTATGGTGTTCTGGGAGGTTGCTAGGGCATTGCTAGGCTGTTGCTATGGTGTTCTGGGTGGTTGGTAGGGCGTTGCTAGGCGGTTGCTATGGTGTTGTGGGTGGTTGTTAGGGTGTTGCTAGGCAGTTGCTTTAGTGTTCTGGATGGTTGCTAGGCGGTTGCTATGGTGTTCTGGGTAGTTGCTAGGGTGTTGCTATGGTGTTCTGGGTGGTTGTTAGGCGGTTGCTCTGGTGTTCTGGGTGGTTGCTAGGTGGTTGCTATGGTATTCTGGGTGGTTGCTAGGTGGTTGCTTAGGTGTTTTGGGTGGTTGCTAGGGCGTTGCTAGGCAGTTGCTATGGTGTTCTGATGGTTGCTAGGCAGTTGCTATGGTGTTCTGGGTGGTTGCTAGGGCGTTGCTAGGCAGTTGCTATGGTGTTCTGGGTGGTTGCTAGGGCGTTGCTATGTTGTTCTGGGTGGTTGCTAGGGCGTTGCTAGGCAGTTGCTATGGTGTTCTGGGTGGTTGCTCGGGCGTTGCTATGGTGTTCTGGGTGGTAGCTAGGCGGTTGCTATGGTGTTCTGGGTGGTTGCTAGGCGGTTGCTATTGTGTTCTGGGTGGTTGCTAGGTGGTTGCTATGGTGTTCTGGGTGGTTGCTAGGGCGTTGCTAGGCAGTTGCAATGGTGTGCTGGGTGGTTGCTAGGCGGTTGCTATGGTGTTCTGGGATGTTGCTAGGGCATTGCTAGGCGGGTGCTATGGTGTTCTGGGTGGTTGCTAGGGCCTTGCGAGGCGGTTGCTATGGTGTTCTGGGAGGTTGCTAGGGCATTGCTAGGCTGTTGCTATGGTGTTCTGGGTGGTTGCTAGGGCGTCGCTAGGCGGTTGCTATGGTGTTATGGGTGGTTGTTAGGGTGTTGCTAGGCAGTTGCTATGGTGTTCTGGGAGGTTGCTAGGGCATTGCTAGGCTGTTGCTATGGTGTTCTGGGTGGTTGCTAGGTCGTTGCTAGGCGGCTGCTATGGTGTTCTGGGTGGTTGTTAGGGTGTTGCTAGGCAGTTGCTATGGTGTTCTGGGTGGTTGCTAGGCGGTTGCTATGGTGTTCTGGGTGGTTGCTAGGGCGTTGTTAGGATGTTGCTATGGTGTTTTGGGTGGTTGCTAGGTGGTTGCTATGGTGTTCTGGGTGGTTACTAGGGCGTTGCTAGGCAGTTGCTATGGTGTTCTGGGTGGTTTTTAGGGTGTTGCTAGGCAGTTGCTATGGTGTTCTGGGTGGTTGCTAGGCGGTTGCTATGGTGTTCTGGGTGGTTGCTAGGGCGTTGTTAGGCAGTTGCTATGGTGTTTTGGGTGGTTGCTAGGTGGTTGCTATGGTGTTCTGGGTGGTTGCTAGGGCGTTGCTAGGCAGTTGCTATGGTGTTCTCGGTGGTTGCTAGGCTGTTGCTATGGTGTTCTGGGTGGTTGCTAGGGCGTGGCTAGTCGGTTGCTTTGGTGTTCTGGGTGGTTGTTAGGGTGTTACTAGGCAGTTGCTCTGGTGTTCTGGGTGGTTGCTAGGGGGTTGCTATGGTGTTGTGGGTGGTTGCTAGGGCGTTGCTAGGCAGTTGCTATGGTGTTCTGGATGGTTGCTAGGCGGTTGCTATGGTGTTCTGGGTGGTTGCTAGGGTGTTGCTATGGTGTTCTGGGTGGTTGCTAGGGCGTTGCTAGGCGGTTGCTATGGTGTTCTGGGTGGTTGTTAGGGTGTTGCTAGGCAGTTGCTATGGTGTTCTGGGTGGTTGCTAGGCGGTTGCTATGGTGTTCTGGGTGGTTGCTAGGGCGTTGTTAGGCAGTTGCTATGGTGTTTTGGGTGGTTGCTAGGTGGTTGCTATGGTGTTCTGGGTGCTTGCTGGGGCGTTGCGAGGCAGTTGCTATGGTGTTCTGGGTGGTTGCTAGGCGGTTGCTATGGTGTTCTGGGTGGTTGCTAGGCCATTGCTATGGTGTTCTGGGTGGTTGCTAGGGCGTTGTTAGGCAGTTGCTATGGTGTTTTGGGTGGTTGCTAGGTGGTTGCTATGGTGTTCTGGGTGGTTGCTAGGGCGTTGATAGGCAGTTGCTATGGTGTTCTGGGTGGTTGCTAGGCTGTTGCTCTGGTGTTCTGGGTGGTTGCTAGGGCGTTGCTAGGCGGTTGCTATGGGGTTCTGGGTGGTTGTTAGGGTGTTGCTAGGCAGTTGCTATGGTGTTCTGGGTGGTTGCTAGGCGGTTGCTATGGTGTTCTGGGTGGTTGCTAGGGCGTTGCTAGGCAGTTGCTTAGGTGTTCTGGATGGTTGCTAGGCGGTTGCTATGGTGATCTGGGTGGTTGCTAGAGGGTTGCTATGGTGTTCTGGGTGGTTGCTAGGGGGATGCTATGTTGTTCTGGGTGGTTGCTAGGGCGTTGCTAGGCGGTTGCTATGGTGTTCTGGGTGGTTGTTAGGGTGTTGCTAGGCAGTTGCTATGGTGTTCTGGGTGGTTGCTAGGCGGTTGCTATGGTGTTCTGGGTGGTTGCTAGGGCGTTAGGCAGTTGCTATGGTGTTTTGGGTGGTTGCTAGGTGGTTGCTATGGTGTTCTGGGTGGTTGCTAGGGCGTTGCTAGGCAGTTGCTATGGTGTTCTGGGTGGTTGCTAGGCGGTTGCTATGGTGTTCTGGGTGGTTGCTAGGCTGTTGCTATGGTGTTCTGGTTGGTTGCTAGGTCGTTGGTAGGCGGTTGCTATGGTGTTCTGGGTGGTTGTTAGGGTGTTGCTAGGCAGTTGCTATGGTGTTCTGGGTGGTTGCTAGGCGGTTGCTATGGTGTTCTGGGTGTTTGCTAGGGCGTTGTTAGCCAGTTGCTATGGTGTTTTGGGTGGTTGCTAGGTGGTTGTTATGGTGTTCTGGGTGGTTGCTAGGGCGTTGCTAGGCAGTTGCTATGGTGTTCTGGGTGGTTGCTAGGCGGTTGCTATGGTGTTCTGGGTGGTTGCTAGGCTGTTGCTATGGTGTTCTGGGTGGTTGCTAGGGCGTTGCTAGGCGGTTGCTATGGTGTTCTGAGTGGTTGCTAGGCGGTTGCTATGGTGTTCTGAATATTTGCTTGGGCATTGCTCGACAGTTGCTATGTTGTTCTTGTTGTTGCTAGGGCGTTGATGTGTCTTGTTTGGGGATCGAGTGAAAACTGGGAGAAGTAGTGAACCGTACTATTACGAAATTATTTGGAATATTAACAAGGAAGGAAGGAGGGAGAGAAGGAACTAATGAGGGAAGTAAGGAAAGAAGGAATATAGGAAAAAAAGAAGGAAATCAAAGGAAGGCAGGAAAGAACAAAGGAAAGAAGGCGAGGATGGATTGAAAGAAACAGAGGAATGAAGTTAAGAAGGAAGTAAAGAAGGAAGGAAAGGAAGAAGGGAAGAAGAAGGATTTAAGTAAAGATAGAAGGAAGGAAGGAAGGAAGGATGGAAGTTAGGAAGAAGAAATGAAAAACAGAAGGAAAGAAAGAAGGAAGGAAAGAAAAAGTAAAGAAAGGAAGAGGGAAGGAAAGAGAGGGAAAGCAGAAAGAAGAAAGGAAGAAAGATAAGAAGGATATGAAGGAATGAAAGAAGGCATGATGGAAGGAAAGAAAAACTAAGGAAGGTAGGAAAGAAAATTGGTAGGGAGGAAGAATGGGAGGAAGGATGAAAGGCAGGATAGAAGGAAGTAGGAAAGAAGGAGCGAAAAAGGGAAGGAAGGAACGAAGGAAAGAAATAGGAGGGAAAAAGAAAGAAGGAATGACAGAAAATAGAAGGAAGGAAAGCAGTAAGGAAGCTGTAGTCTCAAGAGAGCCAGATTGTAGTCTTACAGCCTGAGAAACTGACAGTTACAGCAGGTGGTCAGAACACCTGGCACAAGATTCCATTTGCTTAATGGCCCTATTGTGATGTCATAATGCCAATGTTAAGTCTATGGGGGGAAAAAATTTATAGTTTTTTATTAATAACTCAAAAAGTATAAAAGTTACAAAGATGAAAAATACATTGCACAGGTGTCCTAAGTAAGACCTACGCAACGCAGTTTGAATGAAGTTTCTACGATAAACGGTTGAGGCCGCATTAAGTGTGTTAGAAGAATAATAATAATAATAATAATAATAAGAAGAAGAAGACCAGGATAACAATAGTGAGCATTTTCAATGCACACTAATAATAATAATAATAATAATAATAATAAGAAGACCAGGATAACAATAGTGAGCATTTTCAATGCACACTAATAATAAGAAGACCAGGAAAACAATAGTGAGCATTTTCAATGCACACTAATAATAATAATAAGAAGACCAGGATAACAATAGTGAGCATTTTCAATGCACACTAATAATAAGAAGAAGACCAGGATAACAATAGTGAGCATTTTCAATGCACACTAATAATAATAACTAGAAAATTCCAGCAGAAATTTTGAATGTGCCTGCTGCTCTACGAGTACAGTGTTGGAGATGGTTGCCAGCATTTTGGTATGCAGTAGATATCGTGTTCTGGGTGGTTGCTAGGGCGTTGCTAGGCAGTTGCTATGGTGTTCTGGGTGGTTGCTAGGGCGTTGGTGGGCAGTTGCTATGGTGTTCTGGGTGGTTGCTAGGGCATTGCAAGGCAGTTGCTGTCGTGTTTAGGGTGGTTGCTTGGCGGTTGCTATGGTGTTCTGGGCAGTTGCTAGGGCGTTGCTAGGCTGTTATTTTGGTGTTCTGGGTGGTTGCTACGGCGTTCTGGGTGGTTGCTATGGTGTTCGTAATGTTGTTTGGGGATTGCTTGTCTTTGTTGGAGAGTTGGAAAAGAGTTTCTGTGCGAGTGTATGAGGTCAAGGCGTGAGGGTGAAGATTAGAGCGATTTTCTCATTGACTTCCATTGTCACGAGATGTCAGAGGTCCATGTTTTTTGGGAATTGTGGGAAATCTGTAAGTCGGATCGCTGAATAAAGTCAAAGCACACTTCTCACAAGCGAGCCGCACGTATTGACGTGTAATTTGTGGCGATCGGGTGAAAATTGTGGGAGATGTAGCGAACCGTGCAATTTCCGAAGACCAATTTTCCCATTGACTTCCATTATAACGAGGTTTCAGGGGTCCATGTTTTTTGAGAATTGTGGGAAATCTGTCAGTCGGATCGCTGAGTAAAGTCATAGCACACTCCTCACAAGCGAGCCGCACGTTTTGACGTGTAATATGTCGGGATCGGTTGAAAATTGTGGGAGAAGAAGCGATCCGTGCGATTTCGGAAGAACTTGGAATAATAATAATAATAATAATAATAATAATAATAAAGAAGTATGCAGGATTTTAATGTGTGTCTGCATTGCTGCAGGCACATAATAATAAGAAGACCAGGATAACAATAGTTAGCATTTTCAATGCACACTAATAATAAGAAGACCAGGATAACAATAGTGAGCATTTTCAATGCACACTAATAATAATAAGAAGAAGACCAGGATAACAATAGTGAGCATTTTCAATGCACACTAACTAGATAATATAATTCCAGGGAATTACGTGTGCATTGAAAATGCAAAGTGTAGTTGCATAAGGTGGAGTTTGTTACAAATCATTGCATTATGACATTGGTAGCTAGGTTTTTAGTAGAATAATTATGGTAGTGGTGAGGACTTTTATTTTGAAACAGATGTGGACTGAGGGAACAGTTTGCGGGAGTCATAGTGGATGACAACTGTCATATGGAAATTTTTAATAATGAAATTTTTTAATAGTGAAGAATAGTAAGGACTTTTATTTTGAGACAGGTTTGGGCAGAGGAAACAGTTTGCGGAAGTTATGGTCGAAAACAATCAGGATTTGGACTGGCTGAACGGTTGATAAGTTCAGTAGCTTAAAAAGTTACATTATTTCATTGTAATTTGTCATAATGAAGACTGGCTGAAACTGTTGCTAGGCAGTTGCTATGGTGTTCTCTGTACTTGTGAGGGTGTTGCTAGGCAGCTGCTATGGTGTTCTGGGTGGTTGCTAGGGCATTGCTAGGCAGTTGCTATGGTGTTCCGAGTGGTTGCTAGGGCGTTGCTAGGCGGTTGCTATGGTGTTCTGGGTGGTTGCTAGGGCGTTCATAGGTGGTTGCTATGTGTTCTAGGTGGTTGCGAGGGCATTGCTAGGCGGTTGCCATGGTATTCTGGGTGGTTGCTAGGGAGTTGCTAGGCGGTTGCAATGGTGTTCTGGGTGGTTGCTAGGGCATTGCTAGGCCGTTGCTATGTGTTATGGGTGGTTGCTAGGGCGTTGCTAGGTGGTTGCTATGGTGTTCTGGGTGGTTGCTAGGGCATTGCTAGGCAGTTGCTATGATGTTCTGAGTGGTTGCTTGGACATTGGTAGGCAGTTGCTATGGTGTTCTGAGTGGTTGCTAGGGCATTGCTAGGCAGTTGCCATGGTGTTCTGAGTGGTTGCTGAGCATTGCTAGGCGGTTTCTATGGTGTTCTGGGTGGTTGCTTGGGCATGCTAGGCAGTTGCTATGGTGTTCTGAGTGCTTGATAGTGCATTGGTAGGCAGTTGCTCTGATGTTCTGGATGGTTGCTAGGCGGTTGCTATGGTGTTCTGGGTGGTTGCTAGGGCGTTGCTAGGCAGTTGCTATGGTGTTCTGAGTGGTTGCTATGGCGTTGCTAGGCAGTTGCTATGGTGTTCCAGGTGCTTGCTAGGCAGTTTGTATGGTGTTCTGGGTGGTTGCAAGGGCGTTGCTAGGCAGCTGCTATGGTGTTCCGGGTGATTGCTTGGCAGTTGCTATGGTGATCTAGGTGGTTGCAAAGGCGTTGCTAGGCAGTTGCTATGGTGTTCTGGGTAGTTGCTAGGCGGTTGCTATGGTGTTCTGGGTGGTTGCTAGGGCATTGCTAGGCGGTTGCTATGGTGTTCTGGGTGGTTGCTAGGGCGTTGTTAGGCAGTTGCTATGGTGTTCTGAGCGGTTGCTAGGCGGTTGCTATGGTGTTCTGGGTGGTTGCTAGGGTGTTACTAGGCAGTTGCTATGGTGTTCTTGGTGGTTGCTAGGGCGTTGCTAGGCGGTTGCTATGGTGTTCTGGGTGGTTGCTAGGGCGTTGCTATGCAGTTGCTTTGTTGTTCTGAGTGGTTGCTAGGCAGTTACTTTGGTGTTCTGGGTGGTTGCTAGGCAGTTGCTATGGTGTTCTGGGTGGGTGCTAGGGCATTGCAAGGCAGTTGCTATGGTGTTCTGGGTGGTTGCTAGGCAGTTGCTATAGTGTTCTGGACGGTTCCTAGGCAGTTGCTATGGTGTTCTGGGTGGTTGCTAGGGCATTGCAAGGCAGTTGCCATGGTGTTCTGGGTGGTTGCTAGGCGGTTGCTATGGTGATCTGGTTGGTTGCTAGGCGGTTGCTATGGTGTTCTGGGTGGTTGCTGGGGCGTTGCTAGGCAGTTGCTATGGTGTTCTGAGTGGTTGCTATGGCGTTGCTAGGCAGTTGCTATGGTGTTCCAGGTGCTTGCTAGGCAGTTTGTATGGTGTTCTGGGTGGTTGCTAGGGCGTTGCTAGGCAGCTGCTATGGTGTTCCGGGTGGTTGCTTGGCAGTTGCTATGGTGTTCTGGGTGGTTGTAAGGCATTTGCTTTGGTGTTCTGGGTGGTTGCTAGGGCGTTGCTAGGCGGTTGCTATGGTGTTCTGGGTGGTTGCTAGGGCGTTGCCAGGCAGTTGCATTGGTGTCCTGAGTGGTTGCTAGGCAGTTGCTATGATGATCTGGGTGGGTGTTTGGGCGTTGCTAGGCAGTTGCTATGGTGTTCTGGGTGGTTGCTAGGCAGTTGCTATGGTGTTCTGGGTGGTTGCTAGGGCGTTGCTAGGCAGTTGCTATGGTGTTCTGGGTGGTTGCTAGGGCGTTTCTAGGCAGTTACTATGGTGTTCTGGGTGGTTGCTAGGCGTTTGCTATGGTGTTCTGGGTGGTTGTTAGGGCGTTGCTATGCAGTTGCTATGGTGGTCTGGGTGGATGCTAGGCGGTTGCTATGGTGTTCAGGGTGGTTGTTAGGGCTTTGCTAGGCAGTTGCTATGGTGTTCTGGGTGGTTGCTGAGGCGTCGCTAGGCGGTTGCTATGGTGTTCTGGGTGTTTGATAGGGCGTTGCTAGGCAGTTGCTATGGAGTTCAGGGAGGTTGCTAGGCGGTTGCTGTGGTGTTCTAGGTGGTTGCTAGGCGGTTGCTATGGTGTTCTGGCTGGTTGCTAGGGCGTTGCTTGGTGGTTGCTATGGTGTTCTGGGTGGTTGCTAGGGCGTTGCTAACAGTTGCTATGGTGTTCTTGGTGGTTGCTAGGGCGTTGCTAAGCAGTTGCTATGGTGTTTTGGGTGGTTGCTAGGCGGTTGCTATGGTGTTCTGGGTTGTTGCTAGGGCGTTCCTAGGCGGTTGTTATGGTGTTCTGGGTGGTTGCTGGGGCGTTGTTAGGTGGTTGCTTTGGTGTCCTGGGTGGTTGCTGGGGCTTTGCGAGGCGTTGCTATGGTGTTCTGGGTGGTTGCTAGGCGGCTGCTATGGCGTTCTGGGTGGTTGCTAGGGCGTTGCCAGGCGGTTGCTATGGTGTTCTGGGTGGTTGCTAGGGCGTTGTTAGGCAGTTGCTATGGTGTTCTCAGTGGTTGCTAGGCGGTTGCTATGGTGTTCTGGGTGGTTGCTAGGGTGTTACTAGGCAGTTGCTATGGTGTTCTTGGTGGTTGCTAGGGCGCTGCTAGGCGGTTTCTATGGTGTTCTGGGTGGTTGCTAGGGCGTTGCTATGCAGTTGCTTTGTTGTTCTGAGTGGTTGCTAGGCAGTTGCTCTGGTGTTCTGGGTGGTTGCTAGGCAGTTGCTATGGTGTTCTGGGTGGTTGCTAGGGCATTGCAAGGCAGTTGCTATGGTGTTCTGGGTGGTTGCTAGGCAGTTGCTATAGTGTTCTGGATGGTTCCTAGGCAGTTGCTATGGTGTTCTGGGTGGTTGCTAGGGCATTGCAAGGCAGTTGCTATGGTGTTCTGGGTGGTTGCTAGGCGGTTGCTATGGTGTTCTGGGTGGTTGCTAGGGCATTGCTAGGCGGTTGCTATGGTGATCTGGTTGGTTGCTAGGCGGTTGCTATGGTGATCTAGGTGGTTGCAAAGGCGTTGCTAGGCAGTTGCTATGGTGTTCTGGGTGGTTGCTAGGCGGTTACTATGGTGTTCTGGGTGGTTGCTGGGGCGTTGCTAGGCAGTTGCTATGGTGTTCTGAGTGGTTGCTATGGCATTGCTAGGCAGTTGCTATGGTGTTCCAGGTGCTTGCTAGGCAGTTTGTATGGTGTTCTGGGTGGTTGCTAGGGCGTTGCTAGGCAGCTGCTTTGGTGTTCCGGGTGGTTGCTTGGCAGTTGCTATGGTGATCTAGGTGGTTGCAAAGGCGTTGCTAGGAAGTTGCTATGGTGTTTTGGGTGGTTGTTAGGCGGTTGCTATGGTGTTCTGGGTGGTTCTTAGGGCGTTGCTGGGCGGTTGCTATGGCTTTCTGGGTGGTTGCTAGGGCGTTGCCAGGCAGTTGCATTGGTGTCCTGAGTGGTTGCTAGGCAGTTGCTATGATGATCTGGGTGGTTGTTTGGGCGTTGCTAGGCAGTTTCTATGGTGTTCTGGGTGGTTGCAAGGCAGTTGCTATGGTGTTCTGGGTGGTTGCTAGGGCGTTGCTAGGCGGTTGCTATGGTGTTCTGGGTGGTTGCTAGGGCATTTCTAGGCAGTTACTATGGTGTTCTGGGTGGTTGCTAGGCGTTTGCTATGGTGTTTTGGGTGGTTGCTAGGGCGTTGCTAGGCAGTTGCTATGGTGTTCTGGGTGGTTGCTAGGCGGTTGCTATGGTGTTCAGGGTGGTTGTTAGGGCTTTGCTAGGCAGTTGCTATGGTGTTCTGGGTGGTTGCTGAGGCGTCGCTAGGCGGGTGCTATGGTGTTCTGGGTGTTTGATAGGGCGTTGCTTGGCAGTTGGTATGGAGTCCAGGGAGCTTCGTAGGCGGTTGCTGTGGTGTTCTAGGTGGTTGCTAGGCGGTTGCTATGGTGTTCTGGCTGGTTGCTAGGGCGTTGCTTGGTGGTTGCTATGGTGTTCTGGGTGGTTGCTAGGGCGTTGCTAAGCAGTTGCTATGGTGTTCTTGGTGGTTGCTAGGGCGTTGCTAAGCAGTTGCTATGGTGTTTTGGGTGGTTGCTAGGCGGTTGCTATGGTGTTCTGGGTTGTTGCTAGGGCGTTCCTAGGCGGTTGCTATGGTGTTCTGGGTGGTTGCTAGGGCGTTGTTAGGTGGTTGCTATGGTGTTCTGGGTGGTTGCTAGGGCGTTGCTAGGCGTTGCTATGGTGTTCTGGGTGGTTGCTAGGCGGCTGCTATGGCGTTCTGGGTGGTTGCTAGGGCGTTGCCAGGCGGTTGCTATGGTGTTCTGGGTGGTTGCTAGGGCGTTGCTAGGCAGTTGCAATGGTGTTCTGAGTGGTTGCTAGGGCGTTGCTAGGCAGTTGCTATGGTGTTCTGAGTGGTTGCTGGGGCGTTGCTAAGCAGTTGCTGTGGTGTTCTGGTGGTTGCTAGGACCTTGATGTGTAATGTTTGCGGATCGGGAGAAGACTGGGAGAAGTAGCGAACCGTGCGATTATGAAAGAATTTGGAATAATAACAAGGAAGGAAGGAAAGAGGGAAATAATGAGGGAAGTAAGGAAAGAAGGAAGGTAGGAAAAAAAGAAGGAAAGCAAAGGAAGGCAGGAAAGAGCAAAGGAAAGAAGGCGAGGATGGATGGAAAGAATGAAGTAAGGAAGGAAGGAAAGAAAGAAGGGAAGAAGAACGATTTAAGTAAAGATAGAAGGAAAGAACGAAAGAAGAGAAAAAAGTAAGGAAGAAGAAGTGAAAAACAGAAGGAAAGACAGAAGGATGGAAAGAAAAAGTAAAGAAAGAAAGAGGGAAGGAAAGAGAGAGAGGAAAGCCAAAAGAAAGGAAGACAGATAGGAAGGAAAGTAGGTATGAAGGAAGGAAAGAAGGCATGATGGAAGAAAAGACAAACTAAGGAAGGAGGGAAGGAAAGAAAATTGGTAGGGAGGAAGAATGGAAGGAAGGATGAAAGGCAGGATATAAGGAAGTAAAGTAGGAAAGAAGGAACGAATAAAAGAAGGAAGGAACGAAGAAAAGAAATAGGAGGGAAAAAGAAAGAAGGAATGACAGAAAATAGTAGGAAGGAAAGCAGTAAGGAAGCTGTAGTCTCAAGAGAGCCAGATTGTAGTCTTACAGCCTGAGAAACTGACAGTTACAGCAGGTGGTCAGAACACCTGGCACAAGATTCCATTTGCTTAATGGCCCTATTGTGATGTCATAATGCCAATGTTAAGTCTATGGGGGGAAAAAATTTATAGTTTTTTATTAATAACTCAAAAAGTATAAAAGTTACAAAGATGAAAAATACATTGCACAGGTGTCCTAAGTAAGACCTACGCAACGCAGTTTGAATGAAGTTTCTACGATAAACGGTTGAGGCCGCATTAAGTGTGTTAGAAGAAGAATAATAATAACTAGATAATGTAATTCCAGGGAATTACGTGTGCATTGAAAATGCAAAGTGTAGTTGCATAAGGTGGAGTTTGTAACATATCATTGCATTATGATATTGGTAGCTACGTTTTTAGTAGGATAATTTTGGTAGTGGTGAGGACTTTTATTTTGAAACAGATGTGGACTGAGGAAACAGTTTGCGGGAGTCATAGTTGATGACAACTGTCATATGGAAATTTTTAATAGTGACATTTTTTAATAGTGAAGAATTGTAGTAAGGACTTATATTTTGAGACAGGATTGGGCAGAAGAAACAGTTGCCTGAAGTCATAGTCGAAAACAATCAGGAATTGGAATGGCTGAAAGGTTGATAAGTTGAGTAGCTTAAAAAGTTACATTTTTTTATTGTAATTTCACATAATGAGGACTGGCTGTAACAGTTGTTAGGCAGTTGCTATGGTGTTCTGTGTACTTGTGAGGGTGTTGCTAGGCAGCTGCTATCGAGTTCTGGGTGGTTGCTAGGGCATTGCTAGGCAGTTGCAATGGTGTTCTGGGTGGTTGCTGGGGCCTTGCTAAGCGGTTGCTATGGTATTCTGAGTGGTTGATAGGGCGTTGCTAGGCGATTGCTATGGTGTTCTGGGTGGTTGCTAGGCGGTTGCCATGGCGTTCTGGGTGGATGCTCGAGCGTTGCTATGGGGTTCTGGGTGGTTGCTAGGCGGTTGCTATGGCATTCTGGGTGGTTGCTAGGGCTTTGCTAAGCAGTTGCTATGATGTTCTGGGTGGTTGCTAGGGCGTTGCTAGGTGGTTGCTATGGTGTTCTGGGTGGTTGCTAGGGTGTTGCTAGGCAGTTGCTATGCTGTTCTGGGTGGTTGCTAGGCCGTTGCTATGGTGTTCTGGGTGGTTGCTAGGGCGTTGCTAGGCAGTTGCTTTGGTGTTCTGGGTGGTTGCTAGGGCGTTGCTAGGAAGTTGCTTTGGTGTTCTGGGTGGTTGCTAGGCAGTTGCTATGGTGTTCTGGGTGGTTGCTAGGGCGTTGCTAGGCAGTTGCTTTGGTGTTCTTGGTGGTTGTTAGGGTGGTTGCTATGGCGTTCTGGGTGGTTGCTAGGGCATTGCTAAGCAGTTGCTATGGTGTTCTGGGTGGTTGCTAAGGCGTTGCTAGGCGGTTGCTATGGTGTTCTGGGTGGTTGCTCGGGTGTTGCTAGGCAGTTGCTGTGGTGTTCTGGGTGGTTGCTAGGTGGTTGCTATGGTGTTCTGGGTGGTTGCTAGGGCGTTGCTAGGTGGGTGCTATGGTGTTCTGGGTGGTTGCTCGGGCGTTGCTAGGCGGTTGCTATGGTGTTCTGGGTGGTTGCTAGGGCGTTGCTATGGTGTTCGGGGTGGTTGCTAGGGCGTTGCTAGGCAGTTGCTATGGGGTTCTGGATGGTTGCTCGGCGGTTGCTATGGTGTTCTGGGTGGTTGCTAGGGTGTTGCTATGGTGTTCTGGGTGGTTGCTAGGCGGTTGCTATGGTGTTCTGGGTGGTAGCTAGGCGGTTGCTATGGTGTTCTGCGTGGTAGCTAGGTCGTTGCTAGGCAGTTGCTATGGTGCTCTCGGTGGGTGCTAGGCGGTTGGTATGGTGTTCTGTGTGGTTTCTGGGCAGTTGCTATGGTGGTCTGGGTGGTGGCTAGGGCGTTGCTTGGCAGTTGCTATGGTGTTCTGATGGTTGCTAGGGCGTTGCTAGACAGTTGCTATGGTGTTCGGGGTGGTTGCTAGGGCGTTGCTATGGTGTTCTGGGTGGTAGCTAGGCGGTTGCTATTGTGTTCTGGGTGGTTGCTTGGCGGTTGCTATTGTGTTCTGGGTGGTTGCTATGGCGTTGCTAGGCAGTTGCTTTGGTGTGCTGAGTGGTTGCTAGGCAGTTGCTATGGTGTTCTTGGTGGTTGCTAGGGCGTTGCTAGGCGGTTGCTATGGTGTTCTGGGTGGTTGCTAGGGCGTTGCAAGGCAGTTGCTATGGTGTTCTGGATGGTTGCTAGGCGGTTGCTATGGTGTTCTGGGTGGTTGCTAGGGTGTTGCTATGGTGTTCTGGGTGGTTGCTAGGCGGTTGCTATGGTGTTCTGGGTGGTAGCTAGGCGGTTGCTATGGTGTTCTGGGTGGTAGCAAGGTCGTTGCTAGGCAGTTGCTATGGTGTTCTCGGTGGTTGCTAGGCGGTTGCTATGGTGTTCTGGGTGGTTGCTAGGCGGTTGCTATGGTGTTCTGGGTGGTTGCTAGGGCGTTGCTAGGCAGTTGCTATGGTGTTCTGATGGTTGCTAGGGCGTTGCTAGGCAGTTGCTATGGTGTTCTGGGTGGTTGCTAGGGCGTTGCTATGGTGTTCTGGGTGGTAGCTAGGCGGTTGCTATTGTGTTCTGGGTGGTTGCTAGGGCGTTGCCAGGCGGTTGCTATGGTGTTCTGGGTGGTTGCTAGGGCGTTGCTAGGCAGTTGCAATGGTGTTCTGAGTGGTTGCTAGGGCGTTGCTAGGCAGTTGCTATGGTGTTCTGAGTGGTTGCTGGGGCGTTGCTAAGCAGTTGCTGTGGTGTTCTGGTGGTTGCTAGGACCTTGATGTGTAATGTTTGCGGATCGGGAGAAGACTGGGAGAAGTAGCGAACCGTGCGATTATGAAAGAATTTGGAATACTAACAAGGAAGGAAGGAAAGAGGGAAATAATGAGGGAAGTAAGGAAAGAAGGAAGGTAGGAAAAAAAGAAGGAAAGCAAAGGAAGGCAGGAAAGAGCAAAGGAAAGAAGGCGAGGATGGATGGAAAGAATGAAGGAAGGAAGGAAGGAAAGAAAGAAGGGAAGAAGAACGATTTAAGTAAAGATAGAAGGAAAGAACGAAAGAAGAGAAAAAAGTAAGGAAGAAGAAGTGAAAAACAGAAGGAAAGACAGAAGGAAGGAAAGAAAAAGTAAAGAAAGAAAGAGGGAAGGAAAGAGAGAGAGGAAAGCCAAAAGAAAGGAAGACAGATAGGAAGGAAAGTAGGTATGAAGGAAGGAAAGAAGGCATGATGGAAGAAAAGACAAACTAAGGAAGGAGGGAAGGAAAGAAAATTGGTAGGGAGGAAGAATGGAAGGAAGGATGAAAGGCAGGATATAAGGAAGTAAAGTAGGAAAGAAGGAACGAATAAAAGAAGGAAGGAATGAAGAAAAGAAATAGGAGGGAAAAAGAAAGAAGGAATGACAGAAAATAGTAGGAAGGAAAGCAGTAAGGAAGCTGTAGTCTCAAGAGAGCCAGATTGTAGTCTTACAGCCTGAGAAACTGACAGTTACAGCAGGTGGTCAGAACACCTGGCACAAGATTCCATTTGCTTAATGGCCCTATTGTGATGTCATAATGCCAATGTTAAGTCTATGGGGGGAAAAATTTATAGTTTTTTATTAATAACTCAAAAAGTATAAAAGTTACAAAGATGAAAAATACATTGCACAGGTGTCCTAAGTAAGACCTACGCAACGCAGTTTGAATGAAGTTTCTACGATAAACGGTTGAGGCCGCATTAAGTGTGTTAGAAGAAGAATAATAATAACTAGATAATGTAATTCCAGGGAATTACGTGTGCATTGAAAATGCAAAGTGTAGTTGCATAAGGTGGAGTTTGTAACATATCATTGCATTATGATATTGGTAGCTACGTTTTTAGTAGGATAATTTTGGTAGTGGTGAGGACTTTTATTTTGAAACAGATGTGGACTGAGGAAACAGTTTGCGGGAGTCATAGTTGATGACAACTGTCATATGGAAATTTTTAATAGTGACATTTTTTAATAGTGAAGAATTGTAGTAAGGACTTATATTTTGAGACAGGATTGGGCAGAAGAAACAGTTGCCTGAAGTCATAGTCGAAAACAATCAGGAATTGGAATGGCTGAAAGGTTGATAAGTTGAGTAGCCTAAAAAGTTACATTTTTTTATTGTAATTTCACATAATGAGGACTGGCTGTAACAGTTGTTAGGCAGTTGCTATGGTGTTCTGTGTACTTGTGAGGGTGTTGCTAGGCAGCTGCTATCGAGTTCTGGGTGGTTGCTAGGGCATTGCTAGGCAGTTGCAATGGTGTTCTGGGTGGTTGCTGGGGCCTTGCTAAGCGGTTGCTATGGTATTCTGAGTGGTTGATAGGGCGTTGCTAGGCGATTGCTATGGTGTTCTGGGTGGTTGCTAGGCGGTTGCTATGGCGTTCTGGGTGGTTGCTAGGGCGTTGTTAGGCAGTTGCTATGGTGTTCTCAGTGGTTGCTAGGCGGTTGCTATGGTGTTCTGGGTGGTTGCTAGGGTGTTACTAGGCAGTTGCTATGGTGTTCTTGGTGGTTGCTAGGGCGCTGCTAGGTGGTTTCTATGGTGTTCTGGGTGGTTGCTAGGGCGTTGCTATGCAGTTGCTTTGTTGTTCTGAGTGGTTGCTAGGCAGTTGCTCTGGTGTTCTGGGTGGTTGCTAGGCAGTTGCTATGGTGTTCTGGGTGGTTGCTAGGGCATTGCAAGGCAGTTGCTATGGTGTTCTGGGTGGTTGCTAGGCAGTTGCTATAGTGTTCTGGATGGTTCCTAGGCAGTTGCTATGGTGTTCTGGGTGGTTGCTAGGGCATTGCAAGGCAGTTGCTATGGTGTTCTGGGTGGTTGCTAGGCGGTTGCTATGGTGTTCTGGGTGGTTGCTAGGGCATTGCTAGGCGGTTGCTATGGTGATCTGGTTGGTTGCTAGGCGGTTGCTATGGTGATCTAGGTGGTTGCAAAGGCGTTGCTAGGCAGTTGCTATGGTGTTCTGGGTGGTTGCTAGGCGGTTACTATGGTGTTCTGGGTGGTTGCTGGGGCGTTGCTAGGCAGTTGCTATGGTGTTCTGAGTGGTTGCTATGGCATTGCTAGGCAGTTGCTATGGTGTTCCAGGTGCTTGCTAGGCAGTTTGTATGGTGTTCTGGGTGGTTGCTAGGGCGTTGCTAGGCAGCTGCTTTGGTGTTCCGGGTGGTTGCTTGGCAGTTGCTATGGTGATCTAGGTGGTTGCAAAGGCGTTGCTAGGCAGTTGCTATGGTGTTCTGGGTGGTTGTTAGGCAGTTGCTTTGGTGTTCTGGGTGGTTGCTAGGGCGTTGCTAGGCGGTTGCTATGGTGTTCTGGGTGGTTGCTAGGGCGTTGCCAGGCAGTTGCATTGGTGTCCTGAGTGGTTGCTAGGCAGTTGCTATGATGATCTGGGTGGTTGTTTGGGCGTTGCTAGGCAGTTTCTATGGTGTTCTGGGTGGTTGCAAGGCAGTTGCTATGGTGTTCTGGGTGGTTGCTAGGGCGTTGCTAGGCGGTTGCTATGGTGTTCTGGGTGGTTGCTAGGGCATTTCTAGGCAGTTACTATGGTGTTCTGGGTGGTTGCTAGGCGTTTGCTATGGTTTTCTGGGTGGTTGTTAGGGCGTTGCTAGGCAGTTGCTATGGTGTTCTGGGTGGTTGCTAGGCGGTTGCTATTGTGTTCAGGGTGGTTGTTAGGGCATTGCTAGGGAGTTGCTATGGTGTTCAGGGTGGTTGCTGAGGCGTCGCTCGGCGGTTGCTATGGTTTTCTGGATGTTTGATAGGGCGTTGCTAGGCAGTTGCTATGGTGTTCTGGGAGGTTGCTAGGCGGTTGCTGTGGTGTTCTAGGTGGTTGCTAGGCGGTTGCTATGGTGTTCTGGCTGGTTGCTAGGGCGTTGCTTGGTGGTTGCTATGGTGTTCTGGGTGGTTGCTAGGGCCTTGCTAAGCAGTTGCTATGGTGTTCTTGGTGGTTGCTAGGGCGTTGCTAAGCAGTTGCTATGGTGTTTTGGGTGGTTGCTAGGCGGTTGTGATGGTGTTCTTGGTTGTTGCTAGGGCGTTCCTAGGCGGTTGCTATGGTGTTCTGGGTGGTTGCAAGGGCGTTGTTAGGTGGCTGCTGTGGTGTTCTGGGTGGTTGCTAGGGCGTTGCTAGGCGGTTGCTATGGTGTTCTAGGTGGTTGCTAGGCGGCTGCTATGGCGTTCTGGGTGGTTGCTAGGGCGTTGCCAGGCGGTTGCCATGGTGTTCTGGGTGGTTGCTAGGGTGTTGCTAGCTGGTTGCTATGGTGTTCTGGGTGGTTGCTAGGGTGTTGCTAGGCGGTTGCTATGGTGTTCTGAGTGGTTGCTGGGGCGTTGCTAAGCAGTTGCTGTGGTGTTCTGGTGGTTGCTAGGACCTTGATGTGTAATGTTTGCGGATCGGGAGAAGACTGGGAGAAGTAGCGAACCGTGCGATTATGAAAGAAGTTGGAATAATAACAAGGAAGGAAGGAAAGAGGGAAATAATGAGGTAAGTAAGGAAAGAAGGAAGGTAGGAAAAAAAGAAGGAAAGCAAAGGAAGGCAGGAAAGAGCAAAGGAAAGAAGGCGAGGATGGATGGAAAGAATGAAGTAAGGAAGGAAGGAAAGAAAGAAGGGAAGAAGAACGATTTAAGTAAAGATAGAAGGAAAGAACGAAAGAAGAGAAAAAAGTAAGGAAGAAGAAGTGAAAAACAGAAGGAAAGACAGAAGGATGGAAAGAAAAAGTAAAGAAAGAAAGAGGGAAGGAAAGAGAGAGAGGAAAGCCAAAAGAAAGGAAGACAGATAGGAAGGAAAGTAGGTATGAAGGAAGGAAAGAAGGCATGATGGAAGAAAAGACAAACTAAGGAAGGAGGGAAGGAAAGAAAACTGGTAGGGAGAAAGAATGGGAGGAAGGATGAAAGGCAGGATAGAAGAAAGTAAAGTAGCAAAGAAGGAACGAATAAAGGAACGAAGAAAAGAAATAGGAGGGAAAAAGAAAGAAGGAATGACAGAAAATAGTAGGAAGGAAAGCAGTAAGGAAGCTGTAGTCTCAAGAGAGCCAGATTGTAGTCTTACAGCCTGAGAAACTGACAGTTACAGCAGGTGGTCAGAACACCTGGCACAAGATTCCATTTGCTTAATGGCCCTATTGTGATGTCATAATGCCAATGTTAAGTCTATGGGGGGAAAAAATTTATAGTTTTTTATTAATAACTCAAAAAGTATAAAAGTTACAAAGATGAAAAATACATTGCACAGGTGTCCTAAGTAAGACCTACGCAACGCAGTTTGAATGAAGTTTCTACGATAAACGGTTGAGGCCGCATTAAGTGTGTTAGAAGAAGAATAATAATAACTAGATAATGTAATTCCAGGGAATTACGTGTGCATTGAAAATGCAAAGTGTAGTTGCATAAGGTGGAGTTTGTAACATATCATTGCATTATGATATTGGTAGCTACGTTTTTAGTAGGATAATTTTGGTAGTGGTGAGGACTTTTATTTTGAAACAGATGTGGACTGAGGAAACAGTTTGCGGGAGTCATAGTTGATGACAACTGTCATATGGAAATTTTTAATAGTGACATTTTTTAATAGTGAAGAATTGTAGTAAGGACTTATATTTTGAGACAGGATTGGGCAGAAGAAACAGTTGCCTGAAGTCATAGTCGAAAACAATCAGGAATTGGAATGGCTGAAAGGTTGATAAGTTGAGTAGCTTAAAAAGTTACATTTTTTTATTGTAATTTCACATAATGAGGACTGGCTGTAACAGTTGTTAGGCAGTTGCTATGGTGTTCTGTGTACTTGTGAGGGTGTTGCTAGGCAGCTGCTATCGAGTTCTGGGTGGTTGCTAGGGCATTGCTAGGCAGTTGCAATGGTGTTCTGGGTGGTTGCTGGGGCCTTGCTAAGCGGTTGCTATGGTATTCTGAGTGGTTGATAGGGCGTTGCTAGGCGATTGCTATGGTGTTCTGGGTGGTTGCTAGGCGGTTGCCATGGCGTTCTGGGTGGATGCTCGAGCGTTGCTATGGGGTTCTGGGTGGTTGCTAGGCGGTTGCTATGGCATTCTGGGTGGTTGCTAGGGCTTTGCTAAGCAGTTGCTATGATGTTCTGGGTGGTTGCTAGGGCGTTGCTAGGTGGTTGCTATGGTGTTCTGGGTGGTTGCTAGGGTGTTGCTAGGCAGTTGCTATGCTGTTCTGGGTGGTTGCTAGGCCGTTGCTATGGTGTTCTGGGTGGTTGCTAGGGCGTTGCTAGGCAGTTGCTTTGGTGTTCTGGGTGGTTGCTAGGGCGTTGCTAGGAAGTTGCTTTGGTGTTCTGGGTGGTTGCTAGGCAGTTGCTATGGTGTTCTGGGTGGTTGCTAGGGCGTTGCTAGGCAGTTGTTTTGGTGTTCTTGGTGGTTGTTAGGGTGGTTGTTATGGCGTTCTGGGTGGTTGCTAGGGCATTGCTAAGCAGTTGCTATGGTGTTCTGGGTGGTTGCTAAGGCGTTGCTAGGCGGTTGCTATGGTGTTCTGGGTGGTTGCTCGGGTGTTGGCAGGCAGTTGCTATGGTGTTCTGGGTGGTTGCTAGGCGGTTGCTATGGTGTTCTGGGTGGTTGCTAGGGAGTTGCTAGGTGGGTGCTATGGTGTTCTGGGTGGTTGCTCGGGCCTTGCTAGGCGGGTGCTATGGTGGTCTGCGTGGTTGCTAGGGCGTTGCTATGGTGTTCGGGGTGGTTGCTAGGGCGTTGCTAGGCAGTTGCTATGGGGTTCTGGATGGTTGCTCGGCGGTTGCTATGGTGTTCTGGGTGGTTGCTAGGGTGTTGCTATGGTGTTCTGGGTGGTTGCTAGGCGGTTGCTATGGTGTTCTGGGTGGTAGCTAGGGGGTTGCTATGGTGTGGTGGGTGGTAGCTAGGTCGTTGCTAGGCAGTTGCTATGGTGTTCTCGGTGGTTGCTAGGGGGTTGCTATGGTGTTCTGGGTGGTTGCTAGGCAGTTGCTATGGTGTTCTGGGTGGTTGCTAGGGCGTTGCTAGGCAGTTGCTATGGTGTTCTGATGGTTGCTAGGGCGTTGCTAGGCAGTTGCTATGGTGTTCTGGGTGGTTGGTAGGGCGTTGCTATGGTGTTCTGGGTGGTAGCTAGGCGGTTGCTATTGTGTTCTGGGTGGTTGCTTGGCGGTTGCTATTGTGTTCTGGGTGGTTGCTATGGCGTTGCTAGGCAGTTGCTTTGGTGTGCTGAGTGGTTGCTAGGCAGTTGCTATGGTGTTCTTGGTGGTTGCTAGGGCGTTGCTAGGCGGTTGCTATGGTGTTCTGGGTGGTTGCTAGGGCGTTGCTAGGCAGTTGCTATGGTGTTCTGGATGGTTGCTAGGCGGTTGCTATGGTGTTCTGGGTGGTTGCTAGGGTGTTGCTATGGTGTTCTGGGTGGTTGCTAGGCGGTTGCTATGGTGTTCTGGGTGGTAGCTAGGCGGTTGCTATGGTGTTCTGGGTGGTAGCAAGGTCGTTGCTAGGCAGTTGCTATGGTGTTCTCGGTGGTTGCTAGGCGGTTGCTATGGTGTTCTGGGTGGTTGCTAGGCGGTTGCTATGGTGTTCTGGGTGGTTGCTAGGGCGTTGCTAGGCAGTTGCTATGGTGTTCTGATGGTTGCTAGGGCGTTGCTAGGCAGTTGCTATGGTGTTCTGGGTGGTTGCTAGGGCGTTGCTATGGTGTTCTGGGTGGTAGCTAGGCGGTTGCTATTGTGTTCTGGGTGGTTGCTAGGGCGTTGCCAGGCGGTTGCTATGGTGTTCTGGGTAGTTGCTGGGGCGTTGCTAGGCAGTTGCAATGGTGTTCTGAGTGGTTGCTAGGGCGTTGCTAGGCAGTTGCTATGGTGTTCAGAGTGGTTGCTGGGGCGTTGCTAAGCAGTTGCTGTGGTGTTCTGGTGGGTGCTAGGACCTTGATGTGTAATGTTTGTGGAACGGGAGAAGGCTGGGAGAAGTAGCGAACCGTGCGATTATGAAAGAATTTGGAATACTAACAAGGAAGGAAGGAAAGAGGGAAATAATGAGGGAAGTAAGGAAAGAAGGAAGGTAGGAAAAAAAGAAGGAAAGCAAAGGAAGGCAGGAAAGAGCAAAGGAAAGAAGGCGAGGATGGATGGAAAGAATGAAGGAAGGAAGGAAGGAAAGAAAGAAGGGAAGAAGAACGATTTAAGTAAAGATAGAAGGAAAGAACGAAAGAAGAGAAAAAAGTAAGGAAGAAGAAGTGAAAAACAGAAGGAAAGACAGAAGGAAGGAAAGAAAAAGTAAAGAAAGAAAGAGGGAAGGAAAGAGAGAGAGGAAAGCCAAAAGAAAGGAAGACAGATAGGAAGGAAAGTAGGTATGAAGGAAGGAAAGAAGGCATGATGGAAGAAAAGACAAAGTAAGGAAGGAGGGAAGGAAAGAAAAATGGTAGGGAGGAAGAATGGAAGGAAGGATGAAAGGCAGGATATAAGGAAGTAAAGTAGGAAAGAAGGAACGAATAAAAGAAGGAAGGAATGAAGAAAAGAAATAGGAGGGAAAAAGAAAGAAGGAATGACAGAAAATAGTAGGAAGGAAAGCAGTAAGGAAGCTGTAGTCTCAAGAGAGCCAGATTGTAGTCTTACAGCCTGAGAAACTGACAGTTACAGCAGGTGGTCAGAACACCTGGCACAAGATTCCATTTGCTTAATGGCCCTATTGTGATGTCATAATGCCAATGTAAAGTCTATGGGGGGAAAAATTTATAGTTTTTTATTAATAACTCAAAAAGTATAAAAGTTACAAAGATGAAAAATACATTGCACAGGTGTCCTAAGTAAGACCTACGCAACGCAGTTTGAATGAAGTTTCTACGATAAACGGTTGAGGCCGCATTAAGTGTGTTAGAAGAAGAATAATAATAACTAGATAATGTAATTCCAGGGAATTACGTGTGCATTGAAAATGCAAAGTGTAGTTGCATAAGGTGGAGTTTGTAACATATCATTGCATTATGATATTGGTAGCTACGTTTTTAGTAGGATAATTTTGGTAGTGGTGAGGACTTTTATTTTGAAACAGATGTGGACTGAGGAAACAGTTTGCGGGAGTCATAGTTGATGACAACTGTCATATGGAAATTTTTAATAGTGACATTTTTTAATAGTGAAGAATTGTAGTAAGGACTTATATTTTGAGACAGGATTGGGCAGAAGAAACAGTTGCCTGAAGTCATAGTCGAAAACAATCAGGAATTGGAATGGCTGAAAGGTTGATAAGTTGAGTAGCCTAAAAAGTTACATTTTTTTATTGTAATTTCACATAATGAGGACTGGCTGTAACAGTTGTTAGGCAGTTGCTATGGTGTTCTGTGTACTTGTGAGGGTGTTGCTAGGCAGCTGCTATCGAGTTCTGGGTGGTTGCTAGGGCATTGCTAGGCAGTTGCAATGGTGTTCTGGGTGGTTGCTGGGGCCTTGCTAAGCGGTTGCTATGGTATTCTGAGTGGTTGATAGGGCGTTGCTAGGCGATTGCTATGGTGTTCTGGGTGGTTGCTAGGCGGTTGCTATGGCGTTCTGGGTGGTTGCTCGAGCGTTGCTATGGGGTTCTGGGTGGTTGCTAGGCGGTTGCTATGGCATTCTGGGTGGTTGCTAGGGCTTTGCTAAGCAGTTGCTATGATGTTCTGGGTGGTTGCTAGGGCGTTGTTAGGCGGTTGCTATGGTGTTCTGATGGTTGCTAGGCGGTTGCTATGGTGTTCTGGGTGGTTGCTAGGGCGTTGCTAGGCAGTTGCTTTGGTGTTCTGGGTGGTTGCTAGGGCGTTGCTAGGAAGTTGCTTTGGTGTTCTGGGTGGTTGCTAAGCAGTTGCTATGGTGTTCTGCGTGGTTGCTAGGGCGTTGCTAGGCAGTTGCTTTGGTGTTCTTGGTGGTTGTTAGGGTGGTTGCTATGGCGTTCTGGGTGGTTGCTAGGGCATTGCTAAGCAGTTGTTATGGTGTTCTGGGTGGTTGCTAAGGCGTTGCTAGGCGGTTGCTATGGTGTTCTGGGTGGTTGCTCGGGTGTTGCTAGGCAGTTGCTATGGTGTTCTGGGTGGTTGCTAGGTGGTTGCTATGGTGTTCTGGGTGGTTGCTAGGGCGTTGCAAGGCGGGTGCTATGGTGTTCTGGGTGGTTGCCCGGGAGTTGCTAGGCGGTTGCTATGGTGTTCTGGGTGGTTGCTAGGGCGTTGCTATGGTGTTCGGGGTGGTTGCTAGGGCGTTGCTAGGCAGTTGCTATGGGGTTCTGGATGGTTGCTCGGCGGTTGCTATGGTGTTCTGGGTGGTTGCTAGGGTGTTGCTATGGTGTTCTGGGTGGTTGCTAGGCGGTTGCTATGGTGTTCTGGGTGGTAGCTAGGCGGTTGCTATGGTGTTCTGGGTGGTAGCTAGGTCGTTGCTAGGCAGTTGCTATGGTGTTCTCGGTGGTTGCTAGGCGGTTGCTATGGTGTTCTGGGTGGTTGCTAGGCGGTTGCTATGGTGTTCTGGGTGGTTGCTAGGGCGTTGCTAGGCAGTTGCTATGGTGTTCTGATGGTTGCTAGGGCGTTGCTATGGTGTTCTGGGTGGTAGCTAGGCGGTTGCTATTGTGTTCTGGGTGGTTGCTTGGCGGTTGGTATTGTGTTCTGAGTGGTTGCTATGGCGTTGCTAGGCAGTTGCTTTGGTGTGCTGAATGGTTGCTAGGCAGTTGCTATGGTGTTCTTGGTGTTTGCCAGGGCGTTGCTAGGCGGTTGCCATTGTGTTCTGGGTGGTTGCTAGGGCGTTGCTAGGCAGTTGCTATGGTGTTCTGGATGGTTGCTAGGCGGTTGCTATGGTGTTCTGGGTGGTTGCTAGGGTGTTGCTATGGTGTTCTGGGTGGTTGCTAGGCGGTTGCTATGGTGTTCTGGGTGGTAGCTAGGCGGTTGCTATGGTGTTCTGGGTGGTAGCAAGGTCGTTGCTAGGCAGTTGCTATGGTGTTCTCGGTGGTTGCTAGGCGGTTGCTATGGTGTTCTGGGTGGTTGCTAGGGCGTTGCTAGGCAGTTGCAATGGTGTTCTGAGTGGTTGCTAGGGCGTTGCTAGGCAGTTGGTGTGGTGTTCTGAGTGGTTGGTGGGGGGTTGCTAAGCAGTTGCTGTGGTGTTCTGGTGGTTGCTAGGACCTTGATGTGTAATGTTTGCGGATGGGGAGAAGACTGGGAGAAGTAGCGAACCGTGCGATTATGAAAGAATTTGGAATAATAACAAGGAAGGAAGGAAAGAGGGAAATAATGAGGGAAGTAAGGAAAGAAGGAAGGTAGGAAAAAAAGAAGGAAAGCAAAGAAAGGGAGGAAAGAGCAAAGGAAAGAAGGGGAGGAGGGATGGAAAGAATGAAGTAAGGAAGGAAGGAAAGAAAGAAGGGAAGAAGAACGATTTAAGTAAAGATAGAAGGAAAGAACGAAAGAAGAGAAAAAAGTAAGGAAGAAGAAGTGAAAAACAGAAGGAAAGACAGAAGGATGGAAAGAAAAAGTAAAGAAAGAAAGAGGGAAGGAAAGAGAGAGAGGAAAGCCAAAAGAAAGGAAGACAGATAGGAAGGAAAGTAGGTATGAAGGAAGGAAAGAAGGCATGATGGAAGAAAAGACAAACTAAGGAAGGAGGGAAGGAAAGAAAATTGGTAGGGAGGAAGAATGGAAGGAAGGATGAAAGGCAGGATATAAGAAAGTAAAGTAGGAAAGAAGGAACGAATAAAAGAAGGAAGGAACGAAGAAAAGAAATAGGAGGGAAAAAGAAAGAAGGAATGACAGAAAATAGTAGGAAGGAAAGCAGTAAGGAAGCTGTAGTCTCAAGAGAGCCAGATTGTAGTCTTACAGCCTGAGAAACTGACAGTTACAGCAGGTGGTCAGAACACCTGGCACAAGATTCCATTTGCTTAATGGCCCTATTGTGATGTCATAATGCCAATGTTAAGTCTATGGGGGGAAAAAATTTATAGTTTTTTATTAATAACTCAAAAAGTATAAAAGTTACAAAGATGAAAAATACATTGCACAGGTGTCCTAAGTAAGACCTACGCAACGCAGTTTGAATGAAGTTTCTACGATAAACGGTTGAGGCCGCATTAAGTGTGTTAGAAGAAGAATAATAATAACTAGATAATGTAATTCCAGGGAATTACGTGTGCATTGAAAATGCAAAGTGTAGTTGCATAAGGTGGAGTTTGTAACATATCATTGCATTATGATATTGGTAGCTACGTTTTTAGTAGGATAATTTTGGTAGTGGTGAGGACTTTTATTTTGAAACAGATGTGGACTGAGGAAACAGTTTGCGGGAGTCATAGTTGATGACAACTGTCATATGGAAATTTTTAATAGTGACATTTTTTAATAGTGAAGAATTGTAGTAAGGACTTATATTTTGAGACAGGATTGGGCAGAAGAAACAGTTGCCTGAAGTCATAGTCGAAAACAATCAGGAATTGGAATGGCTGAAAGGTTGATAAGTTGAGTAGCTTAAAAAGTTACATTTTTTTATTGTAATTTCACATAATGAGGACTGGCTGTAACAGTTGTTAGGCAGTTGCTATGGTGTTCTGTGTACTTGTGAGGGTGTTGCTAGGCAGCTGCTATCGAGTTCTGGGTGGTTGCTAGGGCATTGCTAGGCAGTTGCAATGGTGTTCTGGGTGGTTGCTGGGGCCTTGCTAAGCGGTTGCTATGGTATTCTGAGTGGTTGATAGGGCGTTGCTAGGCGATTGCTATGGTGTTCTGGGTGGTTGCTAGGCGGTTGCCATGGCGTTCTGGGTGGATGCTCGAGCGTTGCTATGGGGTTCTGGGTGGTTGCTAGGCGGTTGCTATGGCATTCTGGGTGGTTGCTAGGGCTTTGCTAAGCAGTTGCTATGATGTTCTGGGTGGTTGCTAGGGCGTTGCTAGGTGGTTGCTATGGTGTTCTGGGTGGTTGCTAGGGTGTTGCTAGGCAGTTGCTATGCTGTTCTGGGTGGTTGCTAGGCCGTTGCTATGGTGTTCTGGGTGGTTGCTAGGGCGTTGCTAGGCAGTTGCTTTGGTGTTCTGGGTGGTTGCTAGGGCGTTGCTAGGAAGTTGCTTTGGTGTTCTGGGTGGTTGCTAGGCAGTTGCTATGGTGTTCTGGGTGGTTGCTAGGGCGTTGCTAGGCAGTTGCTTTGGTGTTCTTGGTGGTTGTTAGGGTGGTTGCTATGGCGTTCTGGGTGGTTGCTAGGGCATTGCTAAGCAGTTGCTATGGTGTTCTGGGTGGTTGCTAAGGCGTTGCTAGGCGGTTGCTATGGTGTTCTGGGTGGTTGCTCGGGTGTTGCTAGGCAGTTGCTATGGTGTTCTGGGTGGTTGGTAGGTGGTTGCTATGGTGTTCTGGGTGGTTGCTAGGGCGTTGCTAGGTGGGTGCTATGGTGTTCTGGGTGGTTGCTCGGGCGTTGCTAGGCGGTTGCTATGGTGTTCTGGGTGGTTGCTAGGGCGTTGCTATGGTGTTCGGGGTGGTTGCTAGGGCGTTGCTAGGCAGTTGCTATGGGGTTCTGGATGGTTGCTCGGCGGTTGCTATGGTGTTCTGGGTGGTTGCTAGGGTGTTGCTATGGTGTTCTGGGTGGTTGCTAGGCGGTTGCTATGGTGTTCTGGGTGGTAGCTAGGCGGTTGCTATGGTGTTCTGGGTGGTAGCTAGGTCGTTGCTAGGCAGTTGCTATGGTGTTCTCGGTGGTTGCTAGGCGTTGCTATGGTGTTCTGGCTGGTTGCTAGGGCGTTACTAGGCGGTTGCTATGGTGTTCTGGGTGGTTGCTAGGGCGTTGCTAGGCAGTTGCTATGGTGTTCTGATGGTTGCTAGGGCGTTGCTAGGCAGTTGCTATGGTGTTCTGGGTGGTTGGTAGGGCGTTGCTATGGTGTTCTGGGTGGTAGCTAGGCGGTTGCTATTGTGTTCTGGGTGGTTGCTTGGCGGTTGCTATTGTGTTCTGGGTGGTTGCTATGGCGTTGCTAGGCAGTTGCTATGGTGTTCTTGGTGGTTGCTAGGGCGTTGCTAGGCGGTTGCTATGGTGTTCTGGGTGGTTGCTAGGGCGGTGCTAGGCAGTTGCTATGGTGTTCTGGATGGTTGCTAGGCGGTTGCTATGGTGTTCTGGGTGGTTGCTAGGGTGTTGCTATGGTGTTCTGGGTGGTTGTTAGGCGGTTGCTATGGTGTTCTGGGGGGTAGCTAGGCGGTTGCTATGGTGTTCTGGGTGGTAGCAAGGTCGTTGCTAGGCAGTTGCTATGGTGTTCTCGGTGGTTGCTAGGCGGGTGCTATGGTGTTCTGGGTGGTTGCTAGGCGGTTGCTATGGTGTTCTGGGTGGTTACTAGGGCGTTGCTAGGCAGTTGCTATGGTGTTCTGATGGTTGCTAGGGCGTTGCTAGGCAGTTGCTATGGTGTTCTGGGTGGTTGCTAGGGCGTTGCTATGGTGTTCTGGGTGGTAGCTAGGCGGTTGCTATTGTGTTCTGGGTGGTTGCTAGGGCGTTGCCAGGCGGTTGCTATGGTGTTCTGGGTGGTTGCTAGGGCGTTGCTAGGCAGTTGCAATGGTGTTCTGAGTGGTTGCTAGGGCGTTGCTAGGCAGTTGCTATGGTGTTCTGAGTGGTTGCTGGGGCGTTGCTAAGCAGTTGCTGTGGTGTTCTGGTGGTTGCTAGGACCTTGATGTGTAATGTTTGCGGATCGGGAGAAGACTGGGAGAAGTAGCGAACCGTGCGATTATGAAAGAATTTGGAATACTAACAAGGAAGGAAGGAAAGAGGGAAATAATGAGGGAAGTAAGGAAAGAAGGAGGGTAGGAAAAAAAAAGGAAAGAAAAAGAAGGGAGGAAAGAACAAAGGAAAGAAGGCGAGGATGGATGGAAAGAATGAAGGAAGGAAGGAAGGAAAGAAAGAAGGGAAGAAGAACGATTTAAGTAAAGATAGAAGGAAAGAACGAAAGAAGAGAAAAAAGTAAGGAAGAAGAAGTGAAAAACAGAAGGAAAGACAGAAGGAAGGAAAGAAAAAGTAAAGAAAGAAAGAGGGAAGGAAAGAGAGAGAGGAAAGCCAAAAGAAAGGAAGACAGATAGGAAGGAAAGTAGGTATGAAGGAAGGAAAGAAGGCATGATGGAAGAAAAGACAAACTAAGGAAGGAGGGAAGGAAAGAAAATTGGTAGGGAGGAAGAATGGAAGGAAGGATGAAAGGCAGGATATAAGGAAGTAAAGTAGGAAAGAAGGAACGAATAAAAGAAGGAAGGAATGAAGAAAAGAAATAGGAGGGAAAAAGAAAGAAGGAATGACAGAAAATAGTAGGAAGGAAAGCAGTAAGGAAGCTGTAGTCTCAAGAGAGCCAGATTGTAGTCTTACAGCCTGAGAAACTGACAGTTACAGCAGGTGGTCAGAACACCTGGCACAAGATTCCATTTGCTTAATGGCCCTATTGTGATGTCATAATGCCAATGTTAAGTCTATGGGGGGAAAAATTTATAGTTTTTTATTAATAACTCAAAAAGTATAAAAGTTACAAAGATGAAAAATACATTGCACAGGTGTCCTAAGTAAGACCTACGCAACGCAGTTTGAATGAAGTTTCTACGATAAACGGTTGAGGCCGCATTAAGTGTGTTAGAAGAAGAATAATAATAACTAGATAATGTAATTCCAGGGAATTACGTGTGCATTGAAAATGCAAAGTGTAGTTGCATAAGGTGGAGTTTGTAACATATCATTGCATTATGATATTGGTAGCTACGTTTTTAGTAGGATAATTTTGGTAGTGGTGAGGACTTTTATTTTGAAACAGATGTGGACTGAGGAAACAGTTTGCGGGAGTCATAGTTGATGACAACTGTCATATGGAAATTTTTAATAGTGACATTTTTTAATAGTGAAGAATTGTAGTAAGGACTTATATTTTGAGACAGGATTGGGCAGAAGAAACAGTTGCCTGAAGTCATAGTCGAAAACAATCAGGAATTGGAATGGCTGAAAGGTTGATAAGTTGAGTAGCCTAAAAAGTTACATTTTTTTATTGTAATTTCACATAATGAGGACTGGCTGTAACAGTTGTTAGGCAGTTGCTATGGTGTTCTGTGTACTTGTGAGGGTGTTGCTAGGCAGCTGCTATCGAGTTCTGGGTGGTTGCTAGGGCATTGCTAGGCAGTTGCAATGGTGTTCTGGGTGGTTGCTGGGGCCTTGCTAAGCGGTTGCTATGGTATTCTGAGTGGTTGATAGGGCGTTGCTAGGCGATTGCTATGGTGTTCTGGGTGGTTGCTAGGCGGTTGCTATGGCGTTCTGGGTGGTTGCTCGAGCGTTGCTATGGGGTTCTGGGTGGTTGCTAGGCGGTTGCTATGGCATTCTGGGTGGTTGCTAGGGCTTTGCTAAGCAGTTGCTATGATGTTCTGGGTGGTTGCTAGGGCGTTGCTAGGCAGTTGCTATGCTGTTCTGGGTGGTTGCTAGGCCGTTGCTATGGTGTTCTGGGTGGTTGCTAGGGCGTTGCTAGGCAGTTGCTTTGGTGTTCTGGGTGGTTGCTAGGGCGTTGCTAGGAAGTTGCTTTGGTGTTCTGGGTGGTTGCTAGGCAGTTGCTATGGTGTTCTGGGTGGTTGCTAGGGCGTTGCTAGGCAGTTGCTTTGGTGTTCTTGGTGGTTGTTAGGGTGGTTGCTATGGCGTTCTGGGTGGTTGCTAGGGCATTGCTAAGCAGTTGCTATGGTGTTCTGGGTGGTTGCTAAGGCGTTGCTAGGCGGTTGCTATGGTGTTCTGGGTGGTTGCTCGGGTGTTGCTAGGCAGTTGCTATGGTGTTCTGGGTGGTTGCTAGGTGGTTGCTATGGTGTTCTGGGTGGTTGCTAGGGCGTTGCAAGGCGGGTGCTATGGTGTTCTGGGTGGTTGCCCGGGCGTTGCTAGGCGGTTGCTATGGTGTTCTGGGTGGTTGCTAGGGCGTTGCTATGGTGTTCGGGGTGGTTGCTAGGGCGTTGCTAGGCAGGTGCTATGGGGTTCTGGATGGTTGCTCGGCGGTTGCTATGGTGTTCTGGGTGGTTGGTAGGGTGTTGCTATGGTGTTCTGGGTGGTTGCTAGGCGGTTGCTATGGTGTTCTGGGTGGTAGCTAGGCGGTTGCTATGGTGTTCTGGGTGGTAGCTAGGTCGTTGCTAGGCAGTTGCTATGGTGTTCTCGGTGGTTGCTAGGCGGTTGCTATGGTGTTCTGGGTGGTTGCTAGGCGGTTGCTATGGTGTTCTGGGTGGTTGCTAGGGCGTTGCTAGGCAGTTGCTATGGTGTTCTGATGGTTGCTAGGGCGTTGCTATGGTGTTCTGGGTGGTAGCTAGGCGGTTGCTATTGTGTTCTGGGTGGTTGCTTGGCGGTTGCTATTGTGTTCTGGGTGGTTGCTATGGCGTTGCTAGGCAGTTGCTTTGGTGTGCTGAATGGTTGCTAGGCAGTTGCTATGGTGTTCTTGGTGGTTGCTAGGGCGTTGCTAGGCGGTTGCTATGGTGTTCTGGGGGGTTGCTAGGGCGTTGCTAGGCGGTTGCTATGGTGTTCTGGGTGGTTGCTAGGCGGTTGCTATGGTGTTCTGGGTGGTTGCTAGGGTGTTGCTATGGTGTTCTGGGTGGTTGCTAGGCGGTTGCTATGGTGTTCTGGGTGGTAGCTAGGCGGTTGCTATGGTGTTCTGGGTGGTAGCAAGGTCGTTGCTAGGCAGTTGCTATGGTGTTCTCGGTGGTTGCTAGGCGGTTGCTATGGTGTTCTGGGTGGTTGCTAGGCGGTTGCTATGGTGTTCTGGGTGGTTGCTAGGGCGTTGCTAGGCAGTTGCTATGGTGTTCTGATGGTTGCTAGGGCGTTGCTAGGCAGTTGCTATGGTGTTCTGGGTGGTTGCTAGGGCGTTGCTATGGTGTTCTGGGTGGTAGCTAGGCGGTTGCTATTGTGTTCTGGGTGGTTGCTTGGCGGTTGCTATTGTGTTCTGGGTGGTTGCTAGGGCGTTGCTAGGCAGTTGCTTTGGTGTGCTGAGTGGTTGCTAGGCAGTTGCTATGGTGTTCTTGGTGGTTGCTAGGGCGTTGCTAGGCGGTTGCTATGGTGTTCTGTGTGGTTGCTAGGGCGTTGCAAGGCGGTTGCTATGGTGTTCTGGGTGGTTGCTAGGGCGTTTCTAGGCAGTTACTATGGTGTTCAGGGTGGTTGCTAGGCGTTTGCTATGGTGTTCTGGGTGGTTGTTAGGGCGTTGCTAGGCAGTTGCTATGGTGTTCTGGGTGGTTGCTAGGCGGTTGCTATGGTGTTCAGGGTGGTTGTTAGGGCTTTGCTAGGCAGTTGCTATGGTGTTCTGGGTGGTTGCTGAGGCGTCGCTAGGCGGTTGCTATGGTGTTCTGGGTGTTTGATAGGGCGTTGCTAGGCAGTTGCTATGGAGTTCAGGGAGGTTGCTAGGCGGTTGCTGTGGTGTTCTAGGTGGTTGCTAGGCGGTTGCAATGGTGTTCTGGCTGGTTGCTAGGGCGTTGCTATGGTGTTCTGGGTGGTTGCTAGGCGGTTGCTATGGTGTTCTGGGTGGTTGCTAGGGCGTTGTTAGGTGGTTGCTATGGTGTTCTGGGTGGTTGCTAGGGCGTTGCTAGGCGTTGCTATGGTGTTCTGGGTGGTTGCTAGGCGGCTGCTATGGCGTTCTGGGTGGTTGCTAGGGCGTTGCCAGGCGGTTGCTATGGTGTTCTGGGTGGTTGCTAGGGCGTTGCTAGGCAGTTGCAATGGTGCTCTGAGTGGTTGCTAGGCAGTTGCTATGGTGTTCTGAGTGGTTGCTGGGGCGTTGCTAAGCAGTTGCTGTGGTGTTCTGGTGGTTGCTAGGACCTTGATGTGTAATGTTTGCGGATCGGGAGAAGACTGGGAGAAGTAGCGAACCGTGCGATTATGAAAGAATTTGGAATACTAACAAGGAAGGAAGGAAAGAGGGAAATAATGAGGGAAGTAAGGGAAGAAGGAAGGGAGGAAAAAAGAAGGAAAGCAAAGGAAGGCAGGAAAGAGCAAAGGAAAGAAGGCGAGGATGGATGGAAAGAATGAAGTAAGGAAGGAAGGAAAGAAAGAAGGGAAGAAGAACGATTTAAGTAAAGATAGAAGGAAAGAACGAAAGAAGAGAAAAAAGTAAGGAAGAAGAAGTGAAAAACAGAAGGAAAGAGAGAAGGGAGGAAAGAAAAAGTAAAGAAAGGAAGAGGGAAGGAAAGAGAGGGAAAGCAGAAAGAAGAAAGGAAGAAAGATAAGAAGGATATGAAGGAATGACAGAAGGCATGATGGAGGGAAAGAAAAACTAAGGAAGGTAGGAAAGAAAATTGGTAGGGAGGAAGAATGGGAGGAAGGATGAAAGGCAGGATAGAAGGAAGTAAAGGAGGAAAGAAGGAACGAATAAAGGAAGGAAGGAACGAAGGAAAGAAATAGGAGGGAAAAAGAAAGAAGGAATGACAGAAAATAGAAGGAAGGAAAGCAGTAAGGAAGCTGTAGTCTCAAGAGAGCCAGATTGTAGTCTTACAGCCTGAGAAACTGACAGTTACAGCAGGTGGTCAGAACACCTGGCACAAGATTCCATTTGCTTTATGGCCCTATTGTGATGTCATAATGCCAATGTTAAGTCTATGGGGGGAAAAATTTATAGTTTTTTATTAATAACTCAAAAAGTATAAAAGTTACAAAGATGAAAAATACATTGCACAGGTGTCCTAAGTAAGACCTACGCAACGCAGTTTGAATGAAGTTTCTACGATAAACGGTTGAGGCCGCATTAAGTGTGTTAGAAGAATAATAATAAAAATAATAATAATAAGACGAAGACCAGGATAACAATAGTGAGCATTTTCAATGCACACTAACTAGATAATGTAATTCCAGGGAATTACGTGTGCATTGAAAATGCAAAGTGATGTTGCATAAGGTGGAGTTTGTAACATATCATTGCATTATGATATTGGTAGCTACGTTTTTAGTAGGATAATTTTGGTAGTGGTGAGGACTTTTATTTTGAAACAGATGTGGACTGAGGAAACATTTTGCGGGAGTCATAGTTGATGACAACTGTCATATGGAAATTTTTAATAGTGACATTTTTTAATAGTGAAGAATTGTAGTAAGGACTTATATTTTGAGACAGGATTGGGCAGAAGAAACAGTTGCCGGAAGTCATAGTCGAAAACAATCAGGAATTGGAATGGCTGAAAGGTTGATAAGTTGAGTAGCTTAAAAAGTTACATTTTTTTATTGTAATTTCACATAATGAGGACTGGCTGTAACAGTTGTTAGGCAGTTGCTATGGTGTTCTGTGTACTTGTGAGGGTGTTGCTAGGCAGCTGCTATCGTGTTCTGGGTGGTTGCTAGGGCATTGCTAGGCAGTTGCAATGGTGTTCTGGGTGGTTGCTAGGGCCTTGCTAAGCGGTTGCTATGGTGTTCGAGTGGTTGATAGGGCGTTGCTAGGCGATTGCTATGGTGTTCTGGGTGGTTGCTAGGCGGTTGCCATGGCGTTCTGGGTGGTTGCTAGAGCGTTGCTATGGGGTTCTGGGTGGTTGCTAGGCGATTGCCATGGCATTCTGGGTGGTTGCTTGGGCTTTGCGAAGCAGTTGCTATGATGTTCTGGGTGGTTGCTAGGCGGTTGCTATGGCGTTCTGGGTGGTTGCTAGAGCGTTGCTATGGGGTTCTGGGTGGTTGCTAGGCGGTTGCTATGGCATTCTGGGTGGTTGCTTGTGCTTTGCGAAGCAGTTGCTATGATGTTCTGGGTGGTTGCTAGGGCGTTGCTAGGTGGTTGCTATGGTGTTCTGGGTGGTTGCTAGGGCGTTGCGAGGCAGTTGCTTTGGTGTTCTGGGTGGTTGCTAGGGCATTGCTAGGCAGTTGCTTTGGTGTTCTGGGTGGTTGCTCGGGCGTTGCTAGGCAGTTGCTATGGTGTTCTTGGTGGTCGTTAGGGTGGTTGCTATGGCGTTCTGGGTGGTTGCTAGGGCATTGCTAAGCGGATGCTTCGGTGTTCTGGGTGGTTGCTAGGGTGTTGCTAGGCAGTTGCTATGGTGTTCTGGGTGGTTGCTAGGGCGGTGCAAGGCGGTTGCTATGGGGTTCTGAGTGGTTGCTCGGGCGTTGCTAGGCGGTTGCTATGGTGTTCTGGGTGGTTGCTAGGGCGTTGCTATGGTGTTCTGGGTGGTTGCTAGGGCGTTGCTAGGCAGTTGCTATGGTGTTCTGGATGGTTGCTAGGCGGTTGCTATGGTGTTCTGGGTGGTTGCTAGGGTGTTGCTATGGTGTTCTGGGTGGTTGTTAGGCGGTTGCTCTGGTGTTCTGGGTGGTTGCTAGGCGGTTGCTATGGTGTTCTGGTTGGTAGCTAGGCGGTTGCTATGGTGTTCTTGGTGGTAGCTAGGTCATTGCTAGGCAGTTGCTATGGTGTTCTGGGTGGTTGCTAGGCAGTTGCTATGGTGTTCTGGGTGGTTGCTAGCGCGTTGCTAGGCAGTTGCTATGGTATTTTGGGTGGTTGCTAGGTGGTTGCTATGGTGTTCTGGGTGGTTGCTAGGGCGTTGCTAGGCAGTTGCTATGGTGTTCTGGGTCGTTGCTAGGCGGTTGATATGGTGTTCTGGGTGGTTGCTCGGGTGTTGCTAGGCAGTTGCTATGGTGTTCTGGGTGGTTGCTAAGCGGTTGCTATGGTGTTCTGGGTGGTAGCTAGGCGGTTGCTATGGTGTTCTGGGTGGTTGTTAGGGCGTTGCTAGGCAGTTGCTATGGTGTTCTGGGTGGTTGCTAGGCAGTTGCTATGGTGTTCTGGGTGGTTGCTAGGGCGTTGCTAGGGGAGTCTTATGGTGGTCTGTGGGGGTGTTAGGGCATTGCTAGGCAGTTGCTATGGTGTTCTGGGTGGTTGCTAGGCGGTTGCTTAGGTGTTCTTGGTGGTTGCTAGGGCGTTGCTAGGCAGTTGCTATGGTGTTTTGGGTGGTTGCTGGGCGGTTGCTACAGTGTTCTGGGTGGTTGTTAGGGCGTTGCTAGGCAGTTGCTTTGGTGTTGTGGGTGGTTGGTAGGCAGTTGTTGTGGTGTTCTGGGTGGTTGCTAGGGCGTTGCTAGGTGATTCTTATGGTGTTCTGTGTGGTTGTTAGGGCGTTGCTAGGCAGTTGCTATGGTGTTCTGGGTGGTGGCTAGGCGGTTGCTAAGGTGTGCGTGGTTGCTAGGGCGTTGGTAGGCAGGTGCTATGGTGTTTTGGGTGGTTGCTGGGCGGTTGCTATGGTGTTCTGGGTGGTTGTTAGGGCGTTGCCAGGCAGTTGCTATGGTGTTCTGGGTGGTTGCTAGGCAGTTGCTATGGTGTTCTTGGTGGTTGTTAGGGCGTTGCTAGGCCGTTGCTATGGTGTTCTGGGTGGTTGCTAGGGCGTTGCTAGGCAGTTGCTTTGGTGTTCTGAGTGGTTGCTTGGCGGTTGCTATGGTGTTTTGGGTGATTGCTATGGTGTTGCTTGGCAGTTGCTATAGTGTTCTGGGTGGTTGCTAGGCAGTTGCTATGGTGTTTTGGGTGGTTGCTAGGCAGTTGCTATGGTGTTCTGGGTGGTTGCTAGGCGGTTGCTATGGCGTTCTGGGTGGTTGCTAGAGCGTTGCTATGGGGTTCTGGGTGGTTGCTAGGCGGTTGCTATGGCATTCTGGGTGGTTGCTTGAGCTTTGCTAAGCAGTTGCTATGATGTTCTGGGTGGTTGCTAGGGCGTTGCTAGGTGGTTGCTATGGTGTTCTGGGTGGTTGCTAGGGTGTTGCTAGGCAGTTGCTATGCTGTTCTGGGTGGTTGCAAGGCCGTTGCTATGGTGTTCTGGGTGGTTGCTAGGGCGTTGCTTGGCAGTTGCTTTGGTGTTCTGGGTGGTTGCTAGGGCGTTGCTAGGCAGTTGCTTTGGTGTTCTGGGTGGTTGCTAGGGCGTTGCTAGGCAGTTGCTATGGTGTTCTGGGTGGTTGCTAGGGCGTTGCTAGGCAGTTGCTTTGGTGTTCTGGGTGGTTGCTAGGGCATTGCTAGGCAGTTGCTATGGTGTTCTGGGTGGTTGTTAGGGTGGTTGCAATGGCGTTATGGGTGGTTGCTAGGGCATTGCTAAGCAGTTGCTATGGTGTTCTGGGTGGTTGCTACGGCGTTGCTAGGCAGTTGCTATGGTGTTCTGGGTGGTTGCTCGGGTGTTGCTAGGCAGTTGCTATGGTGTTCTGGGTGGTTGCTAGGTGGTTGCTATGGTGGTGTGGGTGGTTGCTAGGGCGTTGCTAGGCGGTTGCTATGGTGTTCTGGGTGGTTGTTCGGGCGTTGCTAGGCGGTTGCTATGTTGTTCTGGGTTGTTGCTAGGGCGTTGCTATGGTGTTCTGGGTGGTTGCTAGGGCGTTGCTAGGCAGTTGCTATGGTGTTCTGGATGGTTGCTAGGCGGTTGCTATGGTATTCTGGGTGGTTGCTAGGGTGTTGCTATGGTGTTCTGGGTGGTTGCTAGGCGGTTGCTTTGGTGTTCTGGGTGGTAGCTAGGCGGTTGCTGTGGTGTTCTGGGTGGTTGCTCGGGCGTTGCAAGGCAGTTGCTATGGTGTTCTGATGGTTGCTAGGCGGTTGCTATGGTGTTCTGGGTGGTTGCTTGGGCGTTGCTAGGTAGTTGCTATGGTGTTCTGGGTGGTTGCTAGGGCGTTGCTATGGTGTTCTGAGTGGTAGCTAGGCGGTTGCTATTGTGTTCTGGGTGGTTGCTTGGCGGTTGCTATTGTGTTCTGGGTGGTTGCTAGGGCGTTGCTAGGCGGTTGCTATGGTAATCTGGGTGGTTGTTAGGGTGTTGCTAGGCAGTTGCTATGGTGTTCTGGGTGGTTGCTAGGCGGTGCTATGGTTTTCTGGGTGGTTGCTAGCGCGTTGCTAGGCAGTTGCTATGGTATTTTGGGTGGTTGCTAGGTGGTTGCTATGGTGTTCTGGGTGGTTGGTAGGGCGTTGCAAGGCAGTTGCTATGGTGGTCTGGGTGGTTGCTAAGCGGTTGCTATGGTGTTCTGGGTGGTTGCTCGGGTGTTGCTAGGCAGTTGCTATGGTGTTCTGGGTGGTTGCTAAGCGGTTGCTATGGTGTTCTGGGTGGTTGCTAGGCGGTTGCTATGGTGTTCTGGGTGGTTGCTAGGGCGTTGCTAGGCAGTTGCTATGGTGTTCTGGGTGGTTGCTAGGCGGTTGCTATGGTGTTCTGGGTGGTTGCTAGGGCGTGGCTAGGCTGTTGCTTTGGGGTTCTGGGGGGTTGCTAGGCGGTTGCTTAGGTGTTCTTGGTGGTTGCTAGGGCGTTGCTAGGCAGTTGCTATGGTGTTTTGGGTGGTTGCTGGGGGGTTGCTATGGTGTTCTGGGTGGTTGTTAGGGCGTTGCTAGGCAGTTGCTATGGTGTTCTGGGTGGTTGCTAGGCAGTTGCTATGGTGTTCTTTGTGGTTGTTAGGGCGTTGCTAGGCGGTTGCTATGGTGTTCTGGGTGGTTGCTAGGGCGTTGCTAGGCGGTTGCTATGGTGTTCTGGGTGGTTGCTAGGGCGTTGCTAGGCAGTTGCTTTGGTGTTCTGAGTGGTTGCTTGGCGGTTGCTATGGTGTTTTGGGTGGTTCCTAGGGTGTTGCTTGGCAGTTGCTATAGTGTTCTGGGTGGTTGCTAGGCAGTTCCAATGGTGTTTTGGGTGGTTGCTAGGCAGTTGCTATGGTGTTCTGAATATTTGCTTGGGCATTGCTCGACAGTTGCTATGTTGTTCTTGTTGTTGCTAGGGCGTTGATGTGTCTTGTTTGGGGATCGAGTGAAAACTGGGAGAAGTAGTGAACCGTACGATTACGAAATTATTTGGAATATTAACAAGGAAGGAAGGAGGGAAAGAAGGAACTAATGAGGGAAGTAAGGAAAGAAGGAATATAGGAAAAAAAGAAGGAAATCAAAGGAAGGCAGGAAAGAACAAAGGAAAGAAGGCGAGGATGGAGGGAAAGAAACAGAGGAAAGAAGAAAAAAAGGAAGTAAAGAAGGAAGGAAAGGAAGAAGGGAAGAAGAAGGATTTAAGTAAAGATAGAGGGAAGGAAGGAAGGAAGGAAGTGAGGAAGAAGAAATGAAAAACAGAAGGAAAGAGAGAAGGAAGGAAAGAAAAAGTAAAGAAAGGAAGAGGGAAGGAAAGAGGGAAAGCAGAAAGAAGAAAGGAAGAAAGATAAGAAGGATATGAAGGAATGAAAGAAGGCATGATGGAAGGGAAGAAAAACTAAGGAAGGTAGGAAAGAAAATTGGTAGGGAGGAAGAATGGGAGGAAGGATGAAAGGCAGGATAGAAGGAAGTAAAGTAGGAAAGAAGGAACGAATAAAAGAAGGAAGGAACGAAGGAAAGAAATAGGAGGGAAAAAGAAAGAAGGAATGACAGAAAATAGAAGGAAGGAAAGCAGTAAGGAAGCTGTAGTCTCAACAGAGCCAGATTGTAGTCTTACAGCCTGAGAAACTGACAGTTACAGCAGGTGGTCAGAACACCTGGCACAAGATTCCATTTGCTTAATGGCCCTATTGTGATGTCATCATGCCAATGTTAAGTCATGGGGGGAAAAAATTAATAGTTTTTTATTAATAACTCAAAAAGTATAAAAGTTACAAAGATGAAAAACACATTGCACAGGTGTCCTAAGTAAGACCTACGCAACGCAGTTTGAATGAAGTTTCTACGATAAACGGTTGAGGCCGCATTAAGTGTGTTAGAAGAATAATAATAATAACTAGATAATGTAATTCCAGGGAATTACGTGTGCATTGAAAATGCAAAGTGTAGTTGCATAAGGTGGAGTTTGTAACATATCATTGCATTATGATATTGGTAGCTACGTTTTTAGTAGGATAATTTTGGTAGTGGTGAGGACTTTTATTTTGAAACAGATGTGGACTGAGGAAACAGTTTGCGGGAGTCATAGTTGATGACAACTGTCATATGGAAATTTTTAATAGTGACATTTTTTAATAGTGAAGAATTGTAGTAAGGACTTATATTTTGAGACAGGATTGGGCAGAAGAAACAGTTGCCGGAAGTCATAGTCGAAAACAATCAGGAATTGGAATGGCTGAAAGGTTGATAAGTTGAGTAGCTTAAAAAGTTACATTTTTTTATTGTAATTTCACATAATGAGGACTGGCTGTAACAGTTGTTAGGCAGTTGCTTTGGTGTTCTGTGTACTTGTGAGGGTGTTGCTAGGCAGCTGCTATCGTGTTCTGGGTGGTTGCTAGGGCATTGCTAGGCAGTTGCAATGGTGTTCTGGGTGGTTGCTAGGGCCTTGCTAAGCGGTTGCTATGGTGTTCTGAGTGGTTGCTAGGCGGTTGCTATGGCGTTCTGGGTGGTTGCTAGAGCGTTGCTATGGGGTTCTGGGTGGTTGCTAGGCGGTTGCTATGGCATTCTGGGTGGTTGCTAGGGCTTTGCGAAGCAGTTGCTATGATGTTCTGGGTGGTTGCTAGGGCGTTGCTAGGTGGTTGCTATGGTGTTCTGGGTGGTTGCTAGGCGGTTGCTATGGCGTTCTGGGTGGTTGCTAGAGCGTTGCTATGGGGTTCTGGGTGGTTGCTAGGCGGTTGCTATGGCATTCTGGGTGGTTGCTAGGGCTTTGCGAAGCAGTTGCTATGATGTTCTGGGTGGTTGCTAGGGCGTTGCTAGGTGGTTGCTATGGTGTTCTGGGTGGTTGCTAGGGTGTTGCAAGGCAGTTGCTATGCTGTTCTGGGTGGTTGCTAGGCCGTTGCTATGGTGTTCTAGGTGGTTGCTAGGGCGTTGCTAGGCAGTTGCTATGGTGTTCTGGGTGGTTGCTAGGGCTTTGCGAAGCAGTTGCTATGATGTTCTGGGTGGTTGCTAGGGCGTTGCTAGGTGGTTGCTATGGTGTTCTGGGTGGTTGCTAGGCGGTTGCTATGGCGTTCTGGGTGGTTGCTAGAGCGTTGCTATGGGGTTCTGGGTGGTTGCTAGGCGGTTGCTATGGCATTCTGGGTGGTTGCTAGGGCTTTGCGAAGCAGTTGCTATGATGTTCTGGGTGGTTGCTAGGGAGTTGCTAGGTGGTTGCTATGGTGTTGTGGGTGGTTGCTAGGGTGTTGCAAGGCAGTTGCTATGCTGTTCTGGGTGGTTGCTAGGCCGTTGCTATGGTGTTCTAGGTGGTTGCTAGGGCGTTGCTAGGCAGTTGCTATGGTGTTCTGGGTGGTTGCTAGGGCGTTGCTAGGCAGTTGCTTTGGTGTTCTGGGTGGTTACTAGGGCGTTGCTAGGCAGTTGCTTTGGTGTTCTGGGTGGTTGCTAGGGCGTTGCTAGGCAGTTGCTATGGTGTTCTTGGTGGTTGTTAGGGTGGTTGCTATGGCGTTCTGGGTGGTTGCTAGGGCATTGCTAAGCAGATGCTATGGTGTTCTGGGTGGTTGCTAGGGTGTTGCGAGGCAGTTGCTATGGTGTTCTGGGTGGTTGCTTGGTAGTTGCTATGGTGTTCTGGGTGGTTGCTGGGGCGTTGCTAGGCGGTTGCTATGGTGTTCTGAGTGGTTGCTCGGGCGTTGCTAGGCGGTTGCTATGGTGTTCTGGGTGGTTGCTAGGGCGTTGCTATGGTGTTCTGGGTGGTTGCTAGGGCGTTGCTAGGCAGTTGCTATGGTGTTCTGGATGGTTGCTAGGGTGTTGCTATGGTGTTCTGGGTGGTTGTTAGGCGGTTCCTCTGGTGTTCTGGGTGGTTGCTAGGCGGTTGCTATGGTGTTCTGGGTGCTTGCTAGCACGTTGCTAGGCAGTTGCTATGGTATTTTTGGTGGTTGCTAGGTGGTTGCTATGGTGTTCTGGGTGGTTGTTAGGCGGTTGCTCTGGTGTTCTGGGTGGTTGCTAGGCGGTTGCTATGGTGTTCTGGTTGGTAGCTAGGCGGTCGCTATGGTGTTCTGGGTGGTAGCTAGGTCATTGCTAGGCAGTTGTTATGGTGTTCTGGGTGGTTGCTAGGCAGTTGCTATGGTGTTCTGGGTGGTTGCTAGGCGGTTGCTATGTTGTTCTGGGTTGTTGCTAGGGCGTTGCTATGGTGTTCTGGGTGGTTGGTAGGGCGTTGCTAGGCAGATGCTATGGTGTTCTGGATGGTTGCTAGGCGGTTGCTATGGTATTCTGGGTGGTTGCTAGGGTGTTGCTATGGTGTTCTGGGTGGTTGCTAGGCGGTTGCTATGGTGTTCTGGGTGGTAGCTAGGCGGTTGCTATGGTGTTCTGGGTGGTTGCTCGGGCGTTGCAAGGCAGTTGCTATGGTGTTCTGATGGTTGCTAGGCGGTTGCTATGGTGTTCTGGGTGGTTGCTTGGGCGTTGCTAGGTAGTTGCTATGGTGTTCTGGGTGGTTGCTAGGGCGTTGCTATGGTGTTCTGAGTGGTAGCTAGGCGGTTGCTATTGTGTTCTGGGTGGTTGCTTGGCGGTTGGTATTGTGTTCTGGGTGGTGGCTAGGGCGTTGCTAGGCGGTTGCTATGGTAATCTGGGTGGTTGTTAGGGTGTTGCTAGGCAGTTGCTATGGTGTTCTGGGTGGTTGAGAGGCGGTGCTGTCGTTTTGTGGGTGGTTGCTAGCGCGTTGCTAGGCAGTTGCTATGGTATTTTGGGTGGTTGCTAGGTGGTTGCTATGGTGTTCTGGGTGGTTGCTAGGGCGTTGCAAGGCAGTTGCTATGGTGTTCTGGGTGGTTGCTTAGCGGTTGCAATGGTGTTCCGGGTGGTTGCTCGGGTGTTGCTAGGCAGTTGCTATGGTGTTCTGGGTGGTTGCTAGGCGGGTGCTATGGTGTTCTGGGTGGTTGCTAGGGGGTGGCTATGGTGTTCTGGGTGGTTGCTAGGGCGTTGCTAGGCAGTTGCTATGGTGTTCTGGGTGGTTGCTAGGCGGTTGCTATGGTGTTCTGGGTGGTTGCTAGGGCGTTGCTAGGCAGTTGCTATGGTGTTCTGGGTGGTTGCTAGGCGGTTGCTTAGGTGTTCTTGGTGGTTGCTAGGGCGTTGCTAGGCAGGTGCTATGGTGTTTTGGGTGGTTGCTGGGCGGTTGGTATGGGGGTCTGGGTGGTTGGTAGGGCGTTGCTAGGCAGTTGCTGTGGTGTTCTGGGTGGTTGCTAGGCAGTTGCTATGGTGTTCTTGGTGGTTGTTAGGGCGTTGCTAGGCGGTTGCTATGGTGTTCTGGGTGGTTGCTAGGGCGTTGCTAGGCAGTTGCTTTGGTGTTCTGAGTGGTTGCTTGGCGGTTGCTATGGTGTTTTGGGTGGTGCCTAGGGTGTTGCTTGGCAGTTGCTATAGTGTTCTGGGTGGTTGCTAGGCAGTTCCAATGGTGTTTTGGGTGGTTGCTAGGCAGTTGCTATGGTGTTCTGAATATTTGCTTGGGCATTGCTCGACAGTTGCTATGTTGTTCTTGTTGTTGCTAGGGCGTTGATGTGTCTTGTTTGGGGATCGAGTGAAAACTGGGAGAAGTAGTGAACCGTACGATTACGAAATTATTTGGAATATTAACAAGGAAGGAAGGAGGGAAAGAAGGAACTAATGAGGGAAGTAAGGAAAGAAGGAATATAGGAAAAAAAGAAGGAAATCAAAGGAAGGCAGGAAAGAACAAAGGAAAGAAGGCGAGGATGGATGGAAAGAAACAGAGGAATGAAGGAAAGAAGGAAGTAAAGAAGGAAGGAAAGGAAGAAGGGAAGAAGAAGGATTTAAGTAAAGATAGAAGGAAGGAAGGAAGGAAGGAAGTGAGGAAGAAGAAATGAAAAACAGAAGGAAAGAGAGAAGGAAGGAAAGAAAAAGTAAAGAAAGGAAGAGGGAAGGAAAGAGGGAAAGCAGAAAGAAGTAAGGAAGAAAGATAAGAAGGATATGAAGGAATGAAAGAAGGCATGATGGAAGGGAAGAAAAACTAAGGAAGGTAGGAAAGAAAATTGGGAGGGAGGAAGAATGGGAGGATGGAGGAAAGGCAGGATAGAAGGAAGTAAAGTAGGAAAGAAGGAACGAATAAAGGAAGGAAGGAACGAAGGAAAGAAATAGGAGGGAAAAAGAAAGAAGGAATGACAGAAAATAGAAGGAAGGAAAGCAGTAAGGAAGCTGTAGTCTCAACAGAGCCAGATTGTAGTCTTACAGCCTGAGAAACTGACAGTTACAGCAGGTGGTCAGAACACCTGGCACAAGATTCCATTTGCTTAATGGCCCTATTGTGATGTCATCATGCCAATGTTAAGTCATGGGGGGAAAAAATTAATAGTTTTTTATTAATAACTCAAAAAGTATAAAAGTTACAAAGATGAAAAACACATTGCACAGGTGTCCTAAGTAAGACCTACGCAACGCAGTTTGAATGAAGTTTCTACGATAAACGGTTGAGGCCGCATTAAGTGTGTTAGAAGAATAATAATAATAACTAGATAATGTAATTCCAGGGAATTACGTGTGCATTGAAAATGCAAAGTGTAGTTGCATAAGGTGGAGTTTGTAACATATCATTGCATTATGATATTGGTAGCTACGTTTTTAGTAGGATAATTTTGGTAGTGGTGAGGACTTTTATTTTGAAACAGATGTGGACTGAGGAAACAGTTTGCGGGAGTCATAGTTGATGACAACTGTCATATGGAAATTTTTAATAGTGACATTTTTTAATAGTGAAGAATTGTAGTAAGGACTTATATTTTGAGACAGGATTGGGCAGAAGAAACAGTTGCCGGAAGTCATAGTCGAAAACAATCAGGAATTGGAATGGCTGAAAGGTTGATAAGTTGAGTAGCTTAAAAAGTTACATTTTTTTATTGTAATTTCACATAATGAGGACTGGCTGTAACAGTTGTTAGGCAGTTGCTATGGTGTTCTGTGTACTTGTGAGGGTGTTGCTAGGCAGCTGCTATCGTGTTCTGGGTGGTTGCTAGGGCATTGCTAGGCAGTTGCAATGGTGTTCTGGGTGGTTGCTAGGCGGTTGCTATGGCGTTCTGGGTGGTTGCTAGAGCGTTGCTATGGGGTTCTGGGTGGTTGCTAGGCGGTTGCTATGGCATTCTGGGTGGTTGCTAGGGCTTTGCGAAGCAGTTGCTATGATGTTCTGGGTGGTTGCTAGGGCGTTGCTAGGTGGTTGCTATGGTGTTCTGGGTGGTTGCTAGGCGGTTGCTATGGCGTTTTGGGTGGTTGCTAGAGCGTTGCTATGGGGTTCTGGGTGGTTGCTAGGCGGTTGCTATGGCATTCTGGGTGGTTGCTAGGGCTTTGCGAAGCAGTTGCTATGATGTTCTGGGTGGTTGCTAGGGCGTTGCTAGGTGGTTGCTATGGTGTTCTGGGTGGTTGCTAGGGTGTTGCAAGGCAGTTGCTATGCTGTTCTGGGTGGTTGCTAGGCCGTTGCTATGGTGTTCTAGGTGGTTGCTAGGGCGTTGCTAGGCAGTTGCTATGGTGTTCTGGGTGGTTGCTAGGGCGTTGCTAGGCAGTTGCTTTGGTGTTCTGGGTGGTTACTAGGGCGTTGCTAGGCAGTTGCTTTGGTGTTCTGGGTGGTTGCTAGGGCGTTGCTAGGCAGTTGCTATGGTGTTCTTGGTGGTTGTTAGGGTGGTTGCTATGGCGTTCTGGGTGGTCGCTAGGGCATTGCTAAGCAGATGCTATGGTGTTCTGGGTGGTTGCTAGGGTGTTGCTAGGCAGTTGCTATAGTCTTCTGGGTGGTTGCTAGGTGGTTGCTATGGTGTTCTGGGTGGTTGCTAGGGCGTTGCTAGGCGGTTGCTATGGTGTTCTGAGTGGTTGCTCGGGCGTTGCTAGGCGGTTGCTATGGTGTTCTGGGTGGTTGCTAGGGCGTTGCTATGGTGTTCTGGCTGGTTGCTAGGGCGTTGCTAGGCAGTTGCTATGGTGTTCTGGATGGTTGCTAGGGTGTTGCTATGGTGTTCTGGGTAGTTGTTAGGCGGTTCCTCTGGTGTTCTGGGTGGTTGCTAGGCGGTTGCTATGGTGTTCTGGGTGCTTGCTAGCACGTTGCTAGGCAGTTGCTATGGTATTTTTGGTGGTTGCTAGGTGGTTGCTATGGTGTTCTGGGTGGTTGTTAGGCGGTTGCTCTGGTGTTCTGGGTGGTTGCTAGGCGGTTGCTATGGTGTTCTGGTTGGTAGCTAGGCGGTCGCTATGGTGTTCTGGGTGGTAGCTAGGTCATTGCTAGGCAGTTGTTATGGTGTTCTGGGTGGTTGCTAGGCAGTTGCTATGGTGTTCTGGGTGGTTGCTAGGCGGTTGCTATGGTGTTCTGGGTGCTTGCTAGCGCGTTGCTAGGCAGTTGCTATGGTATTTTTGGTGGTTGCTAGGTGGTTGCTATGGTGTTCTGGGTGGTTGCAAGGGCGTTGCTAGGCAGTTGCTATGGTGTTCTGGGTGGTTGCTAGGCGGTTGCTATGGTGTTCTGGGTGGTTGCTCGGGTGTTGCTAGGCAGTTGCTCTGGTGTTCTGGGTGGTTGCTAGGCGGTTGCTATGGTGTTCTCGGTGGTTGCTAGGGCGTTGCTAGGCAGTTGCTATGGTGTTCTGGGTGGTTGCTAGGCAGTTGCTATGGTGTTCTGGGTGGTTGCTAGGGCGTTGCTAGGCGATTCTTATGGTGTTCTGTGTGGTTGTTAGGGCGTTGCTAGGCAGTTGCTATGGTGTTCTGGGTGGTTGCTAGGCGGTTGCTAAGGTGTTCTTGGTGGTTGCTAGGGCGTTGCTAGGCAGTTGCTATGGTGTTTTGGGTGGTTGCTGGGCGGTTGCTATGGTGTTCTGGGTGGTTGTTAGGGCGTTGCCAGGCAGTTGCTATGGTGTTCTGGGTGGTTGCTAGGCAGTTGCTATGGTGTTCTTGGTGGTTGTTAGGGCGTTGCTAGGCGGTTGCTATGGTGTTCTGGGTGGTTGCTAGGGCGTTGCTAGGCAGTTGCTTTGGTGTTCTGAGTGGTTGCTTGGCGGTTGCTATGGTGTTATGGGTGGTTGCTAGGGTGTTGCTTGGCAGTTGCTTTAGTGTTCTGGGTGGTTGCTAGGGCGTTGCTAGGCGGTTGCTATGGTGTTCTGAGTGGTTGCTCGGGCGTTGCTAGGCGGTTGCTATGGTGTTTTGGGTGGTTGCTAGGGCGTTGCTATGGTGTTCTGGGTGGTTGCTAGGGCGTTGCTAGGCAGTTGCTATGGTGTTCTGGATGGTTGCTAGGGTGTTGCTATGGTGTTCTGGGTGGTTGTTAGGCGGTTCCTCTGGTGTTCTGGGTGGTTGCTAGGCGGTTGCTATGGTGTTCTGGGTGCTTGCTAGCACGTTGCTAGGCAGTTGCTATGGTATTTTTGGTGGTTGCTAGGTGGTTGCTATGGTGTTCTGGGTGGTTGTTAGGCGGTTGCTCTGGTGTTCTGGGTGGTTGCTAGGCGGTTGCTATGGTGTTCTGGTTGGTAGCTAGGCGGTCGCTATGGTGTTCTGGGTGGTAGCTAGGTCATTGCTAGGCAGTTGTTATGGTGTTCTGGGTGGTTGCTAGGCAGTTGCTATGGTGTTCTGGGTGGTTGCTAGGCGGTTGCTATGGTGTTCTGGGTGCTTGCTAGCGCGTTGCTAGGCAGTTGCTATGGTATTTTTGGTGGTTGCTAGGTGGTTGCTATGGTGTTCTGGGTGGTTGCAAGGGCGTTGCTAGGCAGTTGCTATGGGGTTCTGGGTGGTTGCTAGGCGGTTGCTATGGTGTTCTGGGTGGTTGCTCGGGTGTTGCTAGGCAGTGGCTATGGTGTTCTGGGTGGTTGGTAGGCGGTTGCTATGGTGTTCTGGGTGGTTGCTAGGGCGTTGCTAGGCAGTTGCTATGGTGTTCTGGGTGGTTGCTAGGCAGTTGCTATGGTGTTCTGGGTGGTTGCTAGGGCGTTGCTAGGCGATTCTTATGGTGTTCTGTGTGGTTGTTAGGGCGTTGCTAGGCAGTTGCTATGGTGTTCTGGGTGGTTGCTAGGCGGTTGCTAAGGTGTTCTTGGTGGTTGCTAGGACGTTGCTAGGCAGTTGCTATGGTGTTTTGGGTGGTTGCTGGGCGGTTGCTATGTTGTTCTGGGTGGTTGTTAGGGCGTTGCCAGGCAGTTGCTATGGTGTTCTGGGTGGTTGCTAGGCAGTTGCTATGGTGTTCTTGGTGGTTGTTAGGGCGTTGCTAGGCGGTTGCTATGGTGTTCTGGGTGGTTGCTAGGGCGTTGCTAGGCAGTTGCTTTGGTGTTCTGAGTGGGTGCTTGGCGGTTGCTATGGTGTTATGGGGGGTTGCTAGGGTGTTGCTTGGCAGTTGCTATAGTGTTCTGGGTGGTTGCTAGGCAGTTGCTATGGTGTTTTGGGTGGTTGCTAGGCAGTTGCTATGGTGTTCTGAATATTTGCTTGGGCATTGCTCGACAGTTGCTATGTTGTTCTTGTTGTTGCTAAGGCGTTGATGTGTCTTGTTTGGGGATCGAGTGAAAACTGGGAGAAGTAGTGAACCGTACGATTACGAAATTATTTGGAATATTAACAAGGAAGGAAGGAGGGAAAGAAGGAACTAATGAGGGAAGTAAGGAAAGAAGGAATATAGGAAAAAAAGAAGTAAATCAAAGGAAGGCAGGAAAGAACAAAGGAAAGAAGGCGAGGATGGATGGAAAGAAACAGAGGAATGAAGGAAGAAGGAAGTAAAGAAGGAAGGAAAGGAAGAAGGGAAGAAGAAGGATTTAAGTGAAGATATAAGGAAGGAAGGAAGGATGGAAGTGAGGAAGAAGAAATGAAAAACCGAAGGAAAGAGAGAAGGAAGGAAAGAAAAAGTAAAGAAAGGAATAGGGAAGGAAAGAGAGGGAAAGCAGAAAGAAGAAAGGAAGAAAGATAAGAAGGATATGAAGGAATGAAAGAAGGCATGATGGAAGGGAAGGAAAAGGAAGGAAGGTAGGAAAGAAAATTGGTAGGGAGGAAGAATGGGAGGAAGGATGAAAGGCAGGATAGAAGGAAGTAAAGTAGGAAAGAAGGAACGAATAAAGGAAGGAAGGAACGAAGGAAAGAAATAGGAGGGAAAAAGAAAGAAGGAATGACAGAAAATAGAAGGAAGGAAAGCAGTAAGGAAGCTGTAGTCTCAAGAGAGCCAGATTGTAGTCTTACAGCCTGAGAAACTGACAGTTACAGCAGGTGGTCAGAACACCTGGCACAAGATTCCATTTGCTTAATGGCCCTATTGTGATGTCATAATGCCAATGTTAAGTCTATGGGGGGAAAAAATTTATAGTTTTTTATTAATAACTCAAAAAGTATAAAAGTTACAAAGATGAAAAATACATTGCACAGGTGTCCTAAGTAAGACCTACGCAACGCAGTTTGAATGAAGTTTCTACGATAAACGGTTGAGGCCGCATTAAGTGTGTTAGAAGAATAATAATAATAAAAATAATAACTAGATAATGTAATTCCAGGGAATTACGTGTGCATTGAAAATGCAAAGTGTAGTTGCATAAGGTGGAGTTTGTAACATATCATTGCATTAAGATATTGGTAGCTACGTTTTTAGTAAGATAATTTTGGTAGTGGTGAGGACTTTTATTTTGAAACAGATGTGGACTGAGGAAACAGTTTGCGGGAGTCAGAGTTGATGACAACTGTCATATGGAAATTTTTAATAGTGACATTTTTTAATAGTGAAGAATTGTAGTAAGGACTTATATTTTGAGACAGGATTGGGCAGAAGAAACAGTTGCCGGAAGTCATAGTCGAAAACAATCAGGAATTGGAATGGCTGAAAGGTTGATAAGTTGAGTAGCTTAAAAAGTTACATTTTTTTATTGTAATTTTATTTGTAATGAGGACTGGCTGTAACAGTTGTTAGGCAGTTGCTATGGTGTTCTGTGTACTTGTGAGGGTGTTGCTAGGCAGCTGCTATCGTGTTCTGGGTGGTTGCTAGGGCATTGCTAGGCAGTTGCAATGGTGTTCTGGGTGGTTGCTAGGGCCTTGCTAAGCGGTTGCTATGGTGTTCTGAGTGGTTGATAGGGCGTTGCTAGGCGATTGCTATGGTGTTCTGGGTGGTTGCTAGGCGGTTGCTATGGCGTTCTGGGTGGTTGCTAGAGCGTTGCTATGGGGTTCTGGGTGGTTGCTAGAGGGTTGCTATGGCATTCTGGGTGGTTGCTAGGGCTTTGCTAAGCAGTTGCTATGATGTTCTGGGTGGTTGCTAGGGCGTTGCTAGGTGGTTGCTTTGGTGTTCTGGGTGGTTGCTAGGGTGTTGCTAGGCAGTTGCTATGCTGTTCTGGGTGGTTGCCATGCCGTTGCTATGGTGTTCTGGGTGGTTGCTAGGGCGTTGCTCGGCAGTTGCTTTGGTGTTCTGGGTGGTTGCTAGGGCGTTGCTAGGCAGTTGCTTTGGTGTTCTGGGTGGTTGCTAGGGCGTTGCTAGGCAGTTGCCATGGTGTTCTGGGTGGTTGCTAGGGCGTTGCTAGGCAGTTGCTTTGGTGTTCTGGGTGGTTGCTAGGGCGTTGCTAGGCAGTTGCTATGGTGTTCTGGGTGGTTGTTAGGGTGGTTGCTATGGTGTTCTGGGTGGTTGCTAGGGCATTGCTACGCAGTTGCTATGGTGTTCTGGGTGGTTGCTACGGCGTTGCTAAGCGGTTGCTATGGTGTTCTGGGTGGTGGCTAGGGTGTTGCTAGGCAGTTGCTATGCTGTTCTGGGTGGTTGCTAGGTGGTTGCTATGGTGTTCTGGGTGGTTGCTAGGGCGTTGCGAGGCGGTTGCTATGGTGTTCTGGGTGGTTGCTCGGGCGTTGCTAGGCGGTTGCTATGGTGTTTTGGGTGGTTGCTAGGGCGTTGCTATGGTGTTCTGGGTGGTTGCTAGGGCGTTGCTAGGCAGTTGCTATGGTGTTCTGGATGGTTGCTAGGCGGTTGCTATGGTGTTCTGGGTGGTTGCTAGGGTGTTGCTATGGTGTTCTGGGTGGTTGCTAGGCGGTTGCTATGGTGTTCTGGGTGGTAGCTAGGCGGTTGCTATGGTGGTCTGGGTGGTACGTAGGCCGTTGCTAGGCAGGTGGTATGGTGTTCTGGGTGGTTGCTAGGCCGTTGCTATGGTGTTCTGGGTGGTTGCTAGGCGGTTGCTATGGTGTTCTGGGTGGTTGCTAGGGCGTTGCTAGGCAGTTGCTATGGTGTTCTGATGGTTGCTAGGCGGTTGCTATGGTGTTCTGGGTGGTTGCCAGGGCTTTGCTAGGCAGTTCCTATGGTGTTCTGGGTGGTTGCTAGGGCGTTGCTATGGTGTTCTGGGTGGTAGCTAGGCGGTTGCTATTGTGTTCTGGGTGGTTGCTAGGGCGTTGCTTGGCAGTTGCTATGGTGTTCTGGGTGGTTGCTAGGGCGTTGCTAAGGTGTTCTGGGTGGTAGCTAGGCGGTTGCTATTGTGTTCTGGGTGGTTGCTAGGGCGTTGCTAGGCGGTTGCTATGGTGTTCTGGGTGGTAGCTAGGTCGTTGCTAGGCAGTTGCTATAGTGTTCTGGGTGGTTGCTAGGCGGTTGCTATGGTGTTTTGGGTGGTTGCTAGGCGGTTGCTATGGTGTTCTGGGTGGTTGCTAGGGCGTTGCTAGGCAGTTGCTATGGTGTTCTGATGGTTGCTAGGCGGTTGCTATGGTGTTCTGGGTGGTTGCTAAGGCGTTGCTAGGCAGTTGCTATGGTGTTCTGGGTGGTTGCTAGGGCGTTGCTATGGTGTTCTGGGTGGAAGCTAGGCGGTTGCTATTGTGTTCTGGGTGGTTGCTCGGGCGTTGCTAGGCGGTTGCTATGGTGTTCTGGGTGGTTGTTAGGGTGTTGCTAGGCAGTTGCTATGGTGTTCTGGGTGGTTGCTAGGCGGTTGCTATGGTGTTCTGTGTGGTTGCTAGCGCGATGCTATGGTATTTTGGGTGGTTGCTAGGTGGTTGCTATGGTGTTCTGGGTGGGTGCTAGGGCGTTGCTAGGCAGTTGCTATGGTGTTCTGGGTGGTTGCTAGGCGGCTGCTATGGTGTTCTGGGTGGGTGCTCGGGTGTTGCTAGGCAGTTGCTATGGTGTTCTGGGTGGTTGCTAGGCGGTTGCTATGGTCTTCTTGGTGGTTGCTAGGCGCTTGCTATGGTGTTCTGGGTGGTTGCTAGGCGGTTGCTATGGTGTTCTGGGTGGTTGCTAGGGCGTTGCTAGGCAGTTGCTATGGTGTTCTGATGGTTGCTAGGCGGTTGCTATGGTCTTCTGGGTGGTTGCAAGGCGGTTGCTATGGTGTTCTGGGTGGTTGCTAGGCAGTTGCTATGGTGTTCTGGGTGGTTGCTAGGGCGTTACTAGGCAGTTGCTATGGTGTTCTGATGGTTGCTAGGCGGTTGCTATGGTGTTCTGGGTGGTTGCTAGGGCGTTGCTAGGCAGTTGCTATGGTGTTCTGGGTGGTTGCTAGGCGGTTGCTATGGTGTTCTGGGTGGTTGCTAGGCGGTTGCTATGGTGTTCTGGGTGGTTGCTAGGGCGTTACTAGGCAGTTGCTATGGTGTTCTGATGGTTGCTAGGCGGTTGCTATGGTGTTCTGGGTGGTTGCTAGGGCGTTGCTAGGCAGTTGCTATGGTGTTCTGGGTGGTTGCTAGGGCGTTGCTATGGTGTTCTGGTTGGTAGCTAGGCGGTTGCTATGGTGTTCTGGGTGGTGGCTAGGGGGCTGCTAGGCAGTTGCTATGGTGTTCGGGGTGGTTGCTGGGGCGTTGCTATGGTGTTCTGGGTGGTAGCTAGGCAGTTGCTATTGTGTTCTGGGTGGTTGCTAGGGCGTTGCTAGGCGGTTGCTATGGTGTTCTGGGTGGTTGTAAGGGTGTTGCTAGGCAGTTGCTATGGTGTTCTGGGTGGTTGCTAGGCGGTTGCTATGGTGTTCTGGGTGGTTGCTAGCGCTTTGCTAGGCAGTTGCTATAGTATTTTGGGCGGTTGCTAGGTGGTTGCTATGGTGTTCTGGGTGGTTGCTAGGGCGTTGCTAGGCAGTTGCTATGGTGTTCTGGGTGGTTGCTAGGCGGTTGCTTTGGTGTTCTGGGTGGTTGCTCGGGTGTTGCTAGGCAGTTGCTATGGTGTTCTGGGTGGTTGCTAGGCGGTTGCTATGGTGTTCTGGGTGGTTGCTAGGCGGTTGCTATGGTGTTCTGGGTGGTTGCTAGGGCGTTGCTAGGCAGTTGCTATGGTGTTCTGGGTGGTTGCTAGGCGGTTGCTATGGTGTTCTGGGTGGTTGCTAGGGCGTTGCTAGGCAGTTGCTATGGTGTTCTGGGTGGTTGCTAGGCGGTTGCTATGCTGTTCTGGGTGGTTGCTAGCGCGTTGCTAGGCAGTTGCTATGGTTTTTTGGGTGGTTGCTAGGTGGTTGCTATGGTGTTCTGGGTGGTTGCTAGGGCGTTGCTAGGCAGTTGCTATGGTGTTCTGGGTGGTTGCTAGGCGGTTGCTATGGTGTTCTGAGTGGTTGCTCGGGTGTTGCTAGGCAGTTGCTATGGTGTTCTGGGTGGTTGCTAGGCGGGTGCTATGGTGTTCTGGGTGGTTGCTAGGCGGTTGCTCTGGTGGTCTGGGTGGTTGCTAGGGCATTGCTAGGCAGTGGCTATGGTGGTCTGGGTGGTTGGTCGGCGGGTGCTATGGTGTTTTGGGTGGTTGTTATGGCGTTGCTAGGCAGTTGCTATGGTGTTGTGGGTGGTTGCTAGGCGGTTGCTAAGGTGTTCTTGGTGGTTGCTAAGGCGTTGCTAGGCAGTTGCTATGGTGTTTTGGGTGGTTGCTGGGCGGTTGCTATGGTGTTCTGGGTGGTTGTTAGGGCGTTGCTAGGCAGTTGCTATGGTGTTCTGGGTGGTTACTAGGCAGTTGCTATGGTGTTCTTGGTGGTTGTTAGGGCGTTGCTAGGCGGTTGCTATGGTGTTCTGGGTGGTTGCTAGGGCGTTGCTAGGCAGTTGCTTTGGTGTTCTGAGTGGTTGCTTGGCGGTTGCTATGGTGTTTTGGGTGGTTGCTAGGGCGTTGCTTGGCAGTTGCTATAGTGTTCTGGGTGGTTGCTAGGCAGTTGCTATGGTGTTTTGGGTGGTTGCTAGGCAGTTGCTATGGTGTTCTGAATATTTGCTTGGGCATTGCTCGACAGTTGCTATGTTGTTCTTGTTGTTGCTAGGGCGTTGATGTGTCTTGTTTGGGGATCGAGTGAAAACTGGGAGAAGTAGTGAACCGTACGATTACGAAATTATTTGGAATATTAACAAGGAAGGAAGGAGGGAAAGAAGGAACTAATGAGGGAAGTAAGGAAAGAAGGAATATAGGAAAAAAGAAGGAAATCAAAGGAAGGCAGGAAAGAACAAAGGAAAGAAGGCGAGGATGGATGGAAAGAAACAGAGGAATGAAGGAAAGAAGGAAGTAAAGAAGGAAGGAAAGGAAGAAGGGAAGAAGAAGGATTTAAGTAAAGATAGAAGGAAGGGAGGAAGGAAGGAAGAGAGGAAGAAGAAATGAAAAACGGAAGGAAAGAGGGAAGGAAGGTAAGAAAAAGTATAGAAAAGAAGAGGGAAGGAAAGAGAGGGAAAGCAGAAAGAAGAAAGGAAGAAAGATAAGAAGGATATGAAGGAATGAAAGAAGGCATGATGGAAAGAAAAACTAAGGAAGGTAGGAAAGAAAATTGGTAGGGAGGAAGAATGGGAGGAAGGATGAAAGACAGGATAGAAGGAAGTAAAGTAGGAAAGAAGGAATGAATAAAGGAAGGAAGAAACGAAAGAAAGAAATAGGAGGAAAAAAAAAAGAAGGAATGACAGAAAATAGAAGGGAGGAAAGCAGTAAGGAAGCTGTAGTCTCAACAGAGCTAGATTGTAGTCTTACAGCCCGAGAAACTGACAGTTACAGCAGGTGGTCAGAACACCTGGCACAAGATTCCATTTGCTTAATGGCCCTATTGTGATGTCATAATGCCAATGTTAAGTCTATGGGGGGAAAAAATTTATAGTTTTTTATTAATAACTCAAAAAGTATAAAAGTTACAAAGATGAAAAATACATTGCACAGGTGTCCTAAGTAAGACCTACGCAACGCAGTTTGAATGAAGTTTCTACGATAAACGGTTGAGGCCGCATTAAGTGTGTTAGAAGAATAATAATAATAATAATAATAATAATAATAATAATAATAATAATAATAAGAAGACCAGGATAACAATAGTGAGCATTTTCAATGCACACTAATAAGAAGACCAGGATAACAATAGTGAGCATTTTCAATGCACACTAATAATAATAAGAAGAAGACCAGGATAGCAATAGTGAGCATTTTCAATGCACACTAATAAGAAGACCAGGATAACAATAGTGAGCATTTTCAATGCACACTAATAATAATAAGAAGACCAGGATAACAATAGTGAGCATTTTCAATGCACACTAATAATAATAATAAGACGACCAGGATAACAATAGTGAGCATTTTCAATGCACACTAATAATAATAATAATAATAATCATAAGAAGACCAGGATAACAATAGTGAGCATTTTCAATGCACACTAATAATAATAATAATAATAATAAGAAGACGACCAGGATAACAATAGTGAGCATTTTCAATGCACACTAATAATAATAATAATAATAAAAAGACCAGGATAACAATAGTGAGCATTTTCAATGCACACTAATAAGAAGACCAGGATAACAATCGTGAGCATTTTCAATGTACACTAATAATAATAATAAGAAGAAGAACAGGATAACAATAGTGAGCATTTTCAATGCACACTAATAATAAGAAGAACAGGATAACAATAGTGAGCATTTTCAATGCACACTAATGAGAAGACCCGGATAACAATAGTGAGCATTTTCAATGCACACTAATAAGAAGACCAGAATAACAATAGTGAGCATTTTCAATGCACACTAATAAGAAGACCAGAATAACAATATTGAGCATTTTCAATGCACACTTATAATAAGAAGAAGAAGACCAGGATAACAATGGTGAGCATTTTCAATGCACACTAATAATAAGACCACCAGGATAACAATAGTGAGCATTTTCAATGCACACTATTAATAAGAAGACCCGGATAACAATAGTGAACATTTTCAATGCACACTAATAATAATAATAATAACAACAAGAAGACCAGGATAACAATAGTGAGCATTTTCAATGCACACTAATAAGAAGAAGAAGACGACCAGGATAACAATAGTGAGAATTTTCAATACACACTAATAATAAAGAAGTATGCAGGATTTTAATGTGTTTCTGCATTGCTGCAGGCACATAATAATAATAATAATAATAACAACAAGTCGACATGGTCTACAACATCCCCCTTCAATCGTGCACTTCTCATTTTCGAACTCAATCAAGGCCTTTATGGTCTGAAGCTACACACCAAATTTGGTTACTGTATCTGTAGTAGTTTCTGAGTAAAGCTGTCCCCTTTATCTCGGACGGACGGACGCACACACGGACGGACGCACACACGGACGGACGGACGGACGGAGGTCAAACCTATATCCCCCTCCCACTTCGTGTTGGCGGGGGATAATAATAATAAGTCGACATGGCCTACAACATCCCCCGCCAATCGTGCGCTTCTCATTTTCGAACTCAATCAAGATCTTTATGGTCTGAAGCTACACACCAAATTTGGTTGCTGTATCTGTAGTAGTTTCTGAGTAAAGCTGTCCCCTTTATCTCGGACGGACGGATGGACGGACGGACGCACACACGGACGGACGGAGGTCAAACCTATATCCCCCTCCCACTTCGTGTTGGCGGGGGATAATAATGAAGAAGTATGCAGGATTTTAATATATGTCTGCATTGCTGCAGGCACATAATAAAGAAGTACGCAGGATTTTAATGTGTCTGCATTGCTGCAGGCACATAATAACACAGATAACATAGCAAATGTTGAAACTGAAATTTTCCAATTTTATCCACAAAATGAGCTCATTTCAAATTTGATGGCAGCTACAGGTCCCAAACAAGTTGGGACAGGGGCCTGTTTACCATGGTGTAGCATCCCCTCTTTTTTTTTTTTTTTTTTTTACTACACAGAGTGGAGGCATCTGGGCATTGAGGAGACAAGTTTCTTGAGTTTAGCCATTGGAATTTGATCCCAGTCTTGTTTAATTCAGGATTCCAGTTGCTGGAGAGTTTTGGGTCTCCTTTGACGGACTTTTCCTTTAATTGTGCGCCAAATGTTCTCAATCGCTCAAAGTTCAGGACTGCAGGCTGGCCAGTTCAGCACATGGACTCTTTTATTATGAAGCCATGCTGTTGCTATAGCTGCAGTATGTGGTTTTGCATCGTCCTACTGAAATACACAAGGGCTTTCCTGGAATAGATGTCGTTGGAGGGAAGCATATGTTGCTCTAAAACCTTTATATAGGCCTACCTTTCAGCATTCGTGGAGCTTTTAACAGAGATGCCTACCCGGAAATCTGATAGTCAGTACTTTCAAACACATTTTTCAGTATTTTCTGGCACGTTTCAGTAACAAGCAATACGACGTCGAAATGCAATCTGATGGGCATTTTATTCCGCTATTACAATATGAAATAATGAAACAATAAAATTGTCAATCAAAAGTCTATAAAAACCTTGGTTTTAAATCTCATTGTGCTCCGGGTTTAAATGTGTGAAAATCAGGAGCCCAAAATCTGCAATAATAAATTTCTTATAATCTTATAGCAAACGCTCTATTTGGTTTGTGGTCTCCAAAGCAGCCAGCAGGTGCCGCTCCGTATACACTTAGAAACAGGTTATTTGATTGGCCGACTGAGAGGCGGGAAAGAGAGAATCGGATCGTGCTCGGCAATTGCCGTAGGGAATTTTTTACGAGCCTCAGAATGGCTTTGTCGAACTAGTGCAATTAGGATGTAGGAATATAATATCCACGGGTTTAGAAAAATCCGTAACCCTGAACTTTTTTCCTGTTACTCCGTATTTTAATTCAAAAAATCGTACTAAATACGGACAAATCGTAACAGTAGGCATATTCGTTTTTAAAACATGCACGTGTCCCACACCATATGCACTAATTAGTCCCCCCAGGAATCTGCGGAGAAAGTGTCTTGATTCCGCGGAGAACATTCCTAATTTTGTGGAGAGCAATTTTTGATTCCGCGGCTTGAAAGTTGATTTTCCGCAGGCATAAAAAAAAACCTAAAATAACCAGTCATAAAGCAAGTTGATGTAATAATGAAGCAAAAATTCTCTTATGAAATTATTTGCAATACCAAAACACTGCGAAACATTGTGGTTATAAAATAAGCAGCATCAATATTATTTTTGTCCCTCTTGAGCAGATTTATTTGCATAACTTATAAAGTGCAAAACATTTCACCAAACTATGGGTGAACGAGGCTCAGTAACTGAACAAGTACCAAAGATCAAAGTAAAGATTTAAACAAAGAGTAAACTGTTCACTGTATCCTCAGGATATTGTAAACGTTACTGCATACCATAGACTGTATAAAAAGATGGATGAAGCAACCGTGATGTCACTCACTGGTTCGAAGCTGAAGAAGTGAATCGAAGATCCGGGGAGGAACGTGGCTCTGGATCTGACCGTATCGGACGAGGACCAGAGGATAGCCACGCCCCAGAAGAATATTCTGGCTTTATACTTTATCCTAGTTTATATGGGACCATAATTCACGATGAATTAATGAATGTCATGATATATTGAAGGAGACCTGAAACTTGCTACAGCTAACAAAATGATGCAAAAAATCATTATTTAAGTTAAAAATCAGGTCGGAAAGTAGGATCATTTTCTCAGACTTCTATTGCATTGAACTTCTTTCTGCAACCACTGACGTGGCCATCTAATACAATGCCATTTTACGGTACTTCCACATGGGCTTCTTTTTTCAAGTCAGGGTGCTGCGTCCATCTTTTTATATAGTTTATGCTACATACAGCTGAAAAAAAAATCAGTTTCCGTAACCGGCAGCACCAGCTGTGAGTCTTGCATCCCGTTTATCTGATCGCAAAATCTAGCGGCCAGGATGAAAAATACATGTAAAATATAAAATTCTGCACCTCGCCCTATATTCCGCGGACTGCTTTGATTTCCGCGGAGGGCTTTGAAATCTGCGGTAAATTCTGCGATCGCGGAATCGCGGATTCCTGGGGGGACTAACTAATGCATACCCACACCATCAGAGATGCTGGCTTTTGAACTGAACGCTGATAACAGGAGGGGTGGTCTTTCTCCTCTTTAGCCCAGAGGACACGACACCCATGATTTCCAACGAGAATGTCAAATTTGGATTCGTCTGACCACAGGATACTTAGCCACTTTGCTTCAGTCCATTTTAAATGAGCATTGGCCCACAGATCATGGCGGCACTTCTGGATCATGCTCAACAATGGCTTCCTTTTTGCATGATAGAGTTTTAGGTGGCATTTGTGGATGGCACGCCGGACTGTGTTTACAGATAATGGTTTCTTGAAGTATTCCTGGGCCCATTTAGTAAGGTCAATGACAGAATCATATCAGTGAGTGAGGCAGTGGTGTCCGAGGGCCCGAAGATCATTGGTATCCAGTAAAGGTCTTCGGCCTTGTCCCTTATGCACAGAGATTTTTCAAGTTTCTCTGAACATTTTGATGATGTTATGCACTGTTGATGATGAGACCTTCAAAGCCTTTGCAATTTTACGTTGAGGAACATTATTTTTAAAGTCATCCACAATTTTTTTACGCAACCTTTCACAGGTTGGAGAGCCTCTGGCCATCTTTACTTCTGAGAGACTCAGCCTCTCTAAGACATTCCTTTTATAGCCAATTATGTTGCACACCTGATGCCAGTTAACTTAATTACTTGCTAAATGTTCTTTCAGCTGATTCTATTATATATTAATTGCTTTTTCAGCCCTTTTTTTGCCCGCGTCCCAACCTTGATGAGACCTGTTGCCACCAGAAAATTTGAAATGAGCTCATTTTATGGATAAAAATGGAAATTGTCTCAGTTTCAACATTTGAAATGTTATCCATGTTCTACTGTAAATAACATATTGGCTTATGTGACCTGAAAGTCATTGCATTTTGATTTTATTCACAATTTACACTTTGTCCCGACTATTTTGGAATTGGGGTTGTATTTTGAACGCATTTATCACAGACATAAGATTCAGTCGCGCCACTGTAGAGCAGGTCCATTCTTGGAGCCGCTTTGACCGCATCAAGCGTAAAACGACTCGACGTTCGTGGAGACCGTGCGCACCACCCGCCCCGCTGAAACCGCGCCGACCGCAAGAAGCATGAATCAGGCTTTAAGAGAGCCTGATTGTATTCTTAAAGCCTGAGAAACTGACAGTTGCTGCAGGTGGTCGGAACATCTGGCACAAGATTCCATTTCTTAATGGCCCTATTGTGATGTCATCAGCCCAATGTAAAGTCTATGGGGAAAAAAAATTAATAGTTTTTTATTCATAGTTTAAAAAGTATAAAAGTTACAAAGACGAAAAACACATTGCACAGGTGTCCTATGTAAAACCTACGCAACGCAGTTTGAATGAAGTTTTTTTTTTTAAACGGCTGAGGCTGCATTAAGGGGTCTATTCTCCCATTTTCGCACAAGTCCTTCTTTACGCGATTCGAGTTTAGCGCTTTTGAGTTACGTGTATTCTCCCCTACTCGCTTCCATCACGCCCACAGCGCTTAACTTCAGAATGTAGGCGGCCTTATGAAAGAGGAGAGGCAGACTCCTACAAAACTCATTGATTATGGTTATCAGGAAAACATGGAACAAGGATTTCCTGATTAACCATGAAAATGCAGTTGTGGTCCATGGAAAAGGCAAACCAGACTTTAAATTTGAATATCGTGGGCCTGCGGATAAAACCTTGTATCTCCACTATTCTTACATGCAGAATTATACATGTTTTATTTTAAATCATATTTATCAATTTTTTTAAAATATATTTATTTACTTTCCTGTGAAGTTTATCATTTTGAAGATACAAGGTTTTATCAGCAGACCCAAGATATGCAGCTGTAATAGTAGGCCTTTGTATGTCTGTGCTAATTACAAGAAGTATTGCCGACATCTCTTTTTTGTTTCTTACCCTAGCCGCCATGGCATTAAAGCTATGCAAACAAACTAATTGCCACGATAGTGAAATAATACAGAATTTAGCGCTTCTCAACCAGCGGAATCGGAGCATTGAAAATGCGCCCCTACTACACCAGCCTGTTTGTTCCGTGGAAGACAGAGAAGAAGACACAGAGAACATTCTAGTCACACAAAAATAACAATCAATGATAGTTTATATGATCTCATTTAGAAATTGCGCACTTGAAATCTCAAACTACTCCGATGTCAGGTTTGCAACTAAAGGACATGGAAGCGCTTTAACAAGGATTCTTACCCCGCACGCGGTCATCCCCCCCTCCCTGAAACCACCTTACCAATGACGGAATTCCATATCCATAGCCTATCATGTCCCATTTGATTTGAGCGACACATTCACTTGAACTTGGGCCTTATACTTTAATATAGAGAAGTGTACACGCAACAGGTGGTGGGCAACCATCATCCCCTGTGCATTTCACTGCACTGGAGGAAGAGATGGCATCCACTCTTTCTGCAGTGGAAGTGCATGGAGAAGAACTTGGAGTCAGACACCTCGACACAGACGCCTGTGATGTGTGTATGACATCACCAGCCACTCTCTGGAACGACCCAGATGCCAGTAGCGACAGCGCAGTTCTGACATTGATGACCACGGGTATGTGTTGCGGATAATTGCTGCGGCTGGATAGCCATTCATCCAGAAATCGGAAAAAATAGATGATTGCCTCATGCACTGTCCAGACGAAAGCGCTGGATGCACTCGATGTTTGTTAGTCCTAGGATGTCCAAACGAAGCCGATATATGCGTGGTCGTCTTTGAGCTCGGCGCGCTCCTCTTACTCTTTCCCAATCACGAGTGCAAGCAAATACAAGACTGGCATTTTGGTTTTAGATTTTGAGGGCATGGTAGAATGATGGTCTTATGTATAGTCGTATTAATTAATTGCTATGCGTTTGTAATTGAACTAATTGGAGAAGAGGCTGATGCGTAATTTCAAGTGATATTTCGTTTGATAATTTATTATGGCTATGAGAAATGTAGTTTAGAAATAAGGAAGAACAATCGAATATTAAATGTCTCAACCTTTACCATGTTAAATAAAATTTCTGTTAAAATTAGGCCTATAACGACATCAAACGCAAAATTCTATTTTGCCTTATGTTAGCACTTGACTTTAATACAGCCCTCAAAAGCACTTGAGAAAAAGCGCGTAAGCCAGGGAGAGAATACGCATGCGTAAGTGTTTTTTGCCTGAGAAACGCCCGGAAACGCCCGTATTTAATAAAACATAAAACTTATTTGGATGATGATGATCTTTATTGTTGTCAGTAATGGTTCAGGTATATATTTGTTTATTTGTTTATTATCTATATACTGGTTTTACATGGCTATTGATGCACCATTATCATTATCGACATGTTATTATTCACAGCAATTGTAATACAAATATTATTAACATTACATAACATGAATGACGAGAACAAGCCGTTCAGCTCAACTATGCTCGCCAGTTTCTTTATACTATTGTGAATATATCCCTTCGGATACTCAATGACTGAATGGTATCTAGCTTTAAGTCAAGCCTGCTCTTGAAAACCCCCAAGGTCTCTGCCTCAACAATATGGTCAGGCAAGCTATTCCACATTGAAATTACTCTTTGGGTGAAGAAATATTTCCGAATATCAGTGCTATATAGCTTTGGTCTACTTCCATTTGTGACTCCGAGTTCTACTCACAACACTTGGTCGAAGAAATCCTTCATAATTCACTTTGTTAATCTCTGTAACATATTTTAAGACCTAAATCAAATCACCCCTTAGTCTCCTTTTCCTAAGACTAAAGAGATTAAGGATCTTCAGCCTCTTCTCATTGCTTTCATCTTTTATACCTGGAATTAGCTTAGTGGCTCTTCTCTGAACTTTCTCGAGAGCCTCTATATCTTTCTAAAAGTATGGTTCCCAGAACTTGTACCCAATACTCCAGATGCGGTCTGACGAATGTTTTGTTGTACAAAAGAAGCATCACCTCCTAAGATTTGTACTCAATACTTTTGGCAATGTATCCCAGCATCCGATTGGCTTTAATTGCTACGGCACAATGTCTAGAGCCTGTGAGGGTTTGGTCAACAATCACTCCCAGATCTTTCTCGTGTGCAGCACATTCCAGTTTTATACCTCCCATGAAGTAATCCTGTCTAATGTTTTTATTACCTACATGTACAACTTTACATTTTGCTACATTAAATTTCATTTGCCACATTTCTGCCCAATTCTGGATTCTATCCAAATCATCCTGAATCATTTTAGTGGACTCTAAACTATTTGCCAACCCCCCCCCAATTTAGTATCATCTCCAAATTTAACTAACTGCTCTCAATATTCCAATCAAGGTCATTAATGTAGATGAGGAACAGCAGGGGTCCCAACACCGATCCCTGGGGAACACTTCTCCCCACCATACCTAGCTCAGATGAGAGACCACTGACCACCACTCTTTGTGTTCTGTCCTGTAACCAGTTTTGAATCCACTCCAGAATACCTCCTGTAACTCCAATGGAGCTCACTTTAGAAATGAGTCTCGAATGTGGTACTGTATCAAATGTTTTCTGAAAGTCCAAGCATATGATGTCATAAGCCCTGCTCTGGTCATAAGTCTTGGTGGCCACTTCAAAAAATTCCAGAAGGTTTGTCAGGCATGACCTTCCCTTACGGAAACCATGTTGGCTATCCCTTGAGATACTGTTACACTCAAGAAATAAGTCCAGCTCATCTTTTATGATAGAATCCAATATTTTGCACGCAATGCAAGTTAAACTGACTGGCCTGTAATTTACTGGCTCGGTACAGTCCCCTGTCTTATATATTGGTATTTCTCCAGTTTGCAAAGGCCGTCTGGCACTCACTAACCTCCCTGCCCCCCAAGTCCCTAGTTTAAATAATCCTGTGCTACCCTCAACATTAGCTGGCCCACTGCAAAGGTACCCCTCCGGTTCAGGTGCAGCCCGTCAGGCTTGAACAGGTAACCCCTGTCCCAGAAAAAGTTCCAGTGCCCCATAAACCTGTACCCCTCTTTCCTACACCAGGTTCGTAGCCAGGTATTAAACCTCCAGATAAAATTCTGCTTTCCTCTGCTTGCGCGTGGTCCCGGTAGAATCCCCGGAAAACACTACCGTTGAGGATCTGCTCCTAAGCTTCTCAGCTAATTCCACAAATTTGCCTTGCAGAACCTCAAACCTACCATTACCTATGTCATTTGTCCAAACCTGGACCATAATAACTGGATCCCTCCCCGCTCGGGCCAAGAGCTTGTCCGCATGCTCCAGGAGGTCTCCAACCTGGGCACCAGGCAGGCAACACACCATACGAGACTCCTTGTCGCGCGAACAGACTAAGCCATCTATTCCTCTAAGTACTGAGTCCCCCACTATCACTAACTTTTCTGAGGGGTAGAGGCCAACAGGGTGCCCTGCTGCTCATCAGAGCCCTCACTCTCAGGGTCAGGGGCCAGTTTGAGTTCCTGCAAGGGCCGGAATCGGTTGGACACCTCGACCACTGGAGGAGCTGTTGCTGTACGGCGTGCATGCGCTTTCCTGCGCTGTCGACCTACAGTCACCCAACTTTCTCTCCCTGTCTACTCTGGGATCCCAGTACCACCATGTTACGGCGTACACACCATTTCTCTAAACGACATACTACTTAGTTCCTCTAGGAACTCTACTGACTGTGAACTACAAAACCAAAAACCAGTGAAGTTGGCACGTTGTGTAAATCGTAAATAAAAACATAAAATAAAAATTTGCAAATCCTTTTCAACCTATATTCAACTGAACACACTGCAAAGACAATTTAAAGACATGTTCAAACAGGTAAACTTTTTCATTTTTTGCAAATATTAGCTCATTTGGAATTTGATGCCTGCAAAATGTTCCAAAAAAGCTGGCACAAGTGGCAAAAAAGACAGAGAGTTGAGGAATGCTCATCAATCACTTATTTGGAACATCCCACAGGTGAACGGGCTAATTGGGAACAGGTGGGTGCCATGATTGGGTATAAAAGCAGCTTCCCTGAAATTCTCAGTCATTCACAAACAAGGATGGGGCGAGGGTCACCACTTAGTGAACAAATGCGTGAGCTAATTGTCGAACAGTTTAAAAACAACATTCCTCAATGAGCTATTGCAAGAAATTTATGGATTTTATCATCTACGGTCCGTAATATCGTCAAAAGGTGCAGAGAATCGGGAGAAATCACGGCACATAAGCGACAAGGCCGAAAACCAACATTGAATGCCCGTGACCTTCGATCCCTCAGGCGGTACTGCATCAAATACCGACATCAGTGTGTAAAGGACATCACTACATGGGCTCAGGAACACTGCAAAAAACCACTGTCAGTAACAACAGTTCGTCGCTACATCTGCAAGTGCAAGTTAAAACTCTACAATGCAAAGCGAAAGCCATTTATCAACAGCACCCAGACACGGCGCCAGCTTCGCTGGGCCCAAGCTCATCAAGATGGACTGATGCAAAGTGGAAAAGTGTTTTGGGGTCTGACGAGTCCACATTTCAAATTGTTTTTGGAAACTGTGGACGTCGTGTCCTCCGTACCAAAGAGGAAAAGAACCATCCGGACTGTTATAGGCGCAAAGTTCAAAAGCCAGCATCTGTGATGGTATGGGGGTGTATTAGTGCCCAAGGCATGGGCAACTTACACATATGTGAAGGCACCATTAATGCTGAAAGGTACATACAGGTTTTGGAGCAACATATGTTGCCATCCAAGCAACGTCTTTTTCATGGACACCCCTGCTTATTTCAGCTAGACAATGCCAAGCCACATTCTACACGTGTTACAACAGCATGGCTCCGTAGTAAAAGAGTGCGGGTACAAGACTGGCCTGTAGTCCAGACCTGTCTCCCATTGAAAATGTGTGGCGCATTATGAAGCGTTAAATAAGACAACGGAGACCCCGGACTGTTGAACAACTTAAGCTGTACATCAAGCAAGAATGGGAAAGAGGCTCCACCTGAAAATCTTCAAAAATTGGTCTCCTCAGTTCCCAAACGTTTACTGAGTGTCGTTAAAAGGAAATGCAATGTAAAACAGTGGTAAAAAGGCCCCTGTGCCAACTTTTTTGCAATGTGTTGCTGCCTTTAAATTCTAAGTTAATGATTATTTGCAAAAAAAAAAACCAAGTTTCTCAGTTTGAACATTAAACATCTTGTCTTTGCAGTGTATTCAATTGAATATAAGTTGAAAAGGATTTGCAAATCATTGTATTCTGTTTTTATCTACGATTTACATAACGTGCCAACTTCACTGGTTTTGGATTTTGTATGTCTTGCTGCCAACTGGCCCTGAAGATCAAGGATCTTGCTCTCCAGACGCTCAATTAGCTGGCACCGGTGGCAGACAAACCCACCCTGGAAATCTCTTTCCAAAAGTGCGATCATCCTGCAACCGTCACATAGTTTTGGCCACATTTTGAACCCTACCTAATGACCTTGCTCACCCTAGATAAAAGAAAATTACTAACGCCAAGACAGAAGCTGAGGAACCACAATTTATTTATTAACCCAAGAAGCCCTAAGCAGCAGTCACAATGGAAACCGTGGCAAAACTATGTAGATGGATCATAAGCCTCTTTTAACAGGGGCTTAGTTTCAGTTAACAGTATCAGCCAAACTCTAGATGTAATAAGCACTCCTAATAAGCCGGTTTGAGTTTATCTAGTCCCAGTACTATTAATACACTAAACTAGGAATATCGCAGGGCTTAGCTGAGAACCCAGATAACCCAGATTATTAATCTAAGTGCAACTTGTTGTGCATTTATGATCATTCTGTTGCTTTTATCAATATTGTAGAACAGACATTGCTAAAAGATGTATTATTAATATTACTACTACTACTACTACTACTACTACTACTACTACTACTACTACTACTACTACTACTACTACTACTACTACTACTACATTATTATTATTATTATTGGTAATAGTAATTTCCTCACTGCCAGCATCACCACCTTGTAAAGCAGCTGTAGTAATTGAGAGCCACAGGGTTCAAAGGGTGGTGCAGTGAGCCCAGTGACTTATTGGTGCTTTATTGCCTCACCTAATGGGCTTATGCAATATGATGTCAGGACCCCAGTCACCCAAACCATGGCCTCTTCTTTAAAGGGACATTGTGTAGGAATTACTCCCATCCAGTGTTGGAATCGTGTATTACATTCAAATGAGTAATGCACTCTCGCGCCTCACTTTTTTTTCAACACGTATTGCAACTACGGCAGCCACCGTGCATCAAAAAGCCTTGTCAATGCTCATGAAACCATGGATGTATTAATAGAACTGGTACTTCTGAACCGAAAGCCAGCATATTGAGGGCTGACTGCAATAAACAGTTATGCCCAATACATAAGATCCGTACATAACTGTTTATTGCAGTCAGCCCTCGATATAATGCATGAAGCAGCAAAACACAGTACCCTGAATTGGTGTAAGATATTCAAAGTTATGATAATAAACAACTCAGCTTAGGTGCATCTTAAACATTTTATACTACGAAAAAGCAAAGCTAGTGTTTGCTCCATGCACGCTTATAGCATGTCACCTTTAACAGCTACCAAATACATACCCGTCATCCAACCCAAGTTCACCAACAACAACCTTTGCTACCTCACTTTATTCTGTAAGGTTACATAAAAGACAGGTGAAGCAGTCGAGTTGCTATATAACAAAGCCATTCATAAAATAAAATAACTGAGTACACTGGTGTCATTACACCTGCTCATTTTACTGACTTGGTAATGACATAAGCCGACAGCACAGAATCTTCTGACCAGTGCTACATGCAGACAACCGCAGCAGTGCAGCTTAGTCACCTCATGAAGTAGTACATGGGAAACCTTTTGAGTTACCACATTTATTGCAGAGAAGACAAGTAGAAGAAGTGACTCTGGCAGAGTATATGAATAGAATGTTGACTAACAAAAGTGAGATTCGAAATGTGCTTCCTCCCAGATCAGTAGCGGAATTGCCGCCAGGTGAGATAAAGCCTGGAGATTGGATCCTGGTGCAAAGTGTCGGGAAAAAGTGGAAGTGGAGTGAGCCGGCGTGGAAGGGTCCATATCAAGTGCTCCTGACCACACTGACTGCAGTAAAAATCCAGGAGAGGGAGACGTGGATACATCAGTCAAATTGTAAGGTGGTATCTCCTCCTCCAGAGGGTGTATAGATACATCTGGGTGAGTCAGGATAGACTTGGAGGGAGTCAGGCTACAAAAAGGGCGTGGCAGATACAGCCTGTCCGTCTCAAACCCGGTGAAGAGTTTATTTACGCTCCAAGTCAGTGGAGACTCCGGACTTATTCATATTTTTTAAAAAAAAGAAACAAGAAGAGGGGTTTAATAAAATGGCTTCTCTCTCCCTGTGTCAGTTAATTTTAAACATATGTTGCGCCTACAATGAATGTGAACAGTATAGTTAAATGCGCCATAGTAGTGTCTAGTGCTCGCAGTGGATTAGTTTCAATGGATCCCAATTTGCCCCCACTTAACATCGTAATGGATTCTGGACTGAAGTACTGCACGATAGGGATGGATATCGGAAGCTGGGGAATATGAGTTCTAATGTCCTACTTATGGTAGTCCATTATAGTTTAGATCAAAAGTTTTGGCGATGTGTCAAAGGAAATGGCACAGAGTTTATGGGGATGACACAGGGGTGTCAGGGGAAACTATTGATTTTCTGTGGGTATCCACAAATAAGTGACTAGAACAATTCGGAATGACGAACCGCCCTGGGGGAAGGGTTAGCATCAGGGGAGCCATTTCCCTATGATGAAATTAAATTGTTTGCATTAATGGCTGCACCGACGAGTGCTTGGAGTGCTTGAGGATCCTGAGGGAATTGCTTCACTCTACTCTGAAATAGTGTCCACACAGTGCCCAGTAAACCTGCTGGGGAGGGACGTAATGTCTAAACTGGGGCTTGGGATGGTTCCTACAGGTCCTAGTACATGGGATGCAATGCGCGCGTTCGAGGGAAATGAACAAGGTGAGATTGCGGGGGATCAGACAGAGGTTCTGGGAACCGGACCCCCAGCAATCTGCTAAGCGTTGCAATAATCCCAAGCCGATTACAGAAATGTTGCAAATAGTGCTGGGGAGAGGACTGAAGACCCCCGTGTCTGGTGAAGTAGTGTCTGGTGAAGTATGAATTGACATACTGCCGTGGTACTGTCTAGTCAGCGTGTTTGTTGCATGTAAGGTGGGCAACGTGGTATGGGGGTGACAGCCCACACCTAGCAAAGGGGCATTGGAGACGACCTCGGTGAACAGGTGAGGCTGGTGAAAACGGTCAAAAACGAATGCGTCAGCCGGCGAGTGGTGTTTCTGTGATCAGTGGGCTTTGAAAAGAAGACACCGGGAAGCAGAAAGCAGAGTTATCAACCTGGGGTAGCCCGGGCGGAGAACTCTGTGGAAAGGGATCAAGCCGGGGGCTGCGCCCTGAATGGAAGTTTTCAAAGGATCTAAGTGGTCAAAAATATGTGCCCAAGTTGGAATTTCAGAATGCTACTACTGCTTATTGTATCTGTTGACAGCAGCACAGGGGGGATCTGTCAGCTTGTTGGGCCCACTGTACCTATATACCTCCAATGATGAGGCAGGAGGGGTGACTGATCAAGCCTTGCAACGTTTAAAATACATATCTGATGCACAACTGCGGGACCTCGCACCAGCATTGGCAGACTCCTGGTGAAAGGCGGGAATTACATCTGCAGTAAGTCTTGTGGTTGTTTGGGTTTGCAGTACTGCTCATCTGCAGTTGCTGTGGTATTCCCATAATTAAAGGAATGATATCAAGAGTATTGAATACTAATCCACAGTATCAGATGTTTCTATTACAGGACAACAATGACATGTATACTCTGCCCGAGGAGCTGAAGGAATCATACAATGATGTAATTGAGTTGGGGGGTTTGTTTGAACAAAAGAATGGAGAGTAATGATGATATGATGACACATCATGTGAATGAAACACATGCCAAAAATTGAGAAGTGGCATGCTGGCGGACAATAAATTATAAACGGGGGAAATGTGGAACCATTTTTAATATTTGATTAATTTGTTTTATTATTAATTGTTTATCCTTGCTTGCTCTGGCTCAATTTTTATTAGGTCTCAATGTGTACTCTTGCGTGTTTCTGATGAGCCAGGGCCTGCATAACTGTAAGTTTCCATAAATCTGACCAGTGCGTCATGGCATATAGCCTATCTGGAGTCATGCGGACCTGATGGGCCCATAACAAAGGCAAGATGTTCTTTCTCTCTCTTAGTTTATGTGTTTACAGAAGAACGAGTACAAGGGAGGGCCCCAGAAATGCAAACAAGACGACATGCAGATATGATAGGGAGGAATCACCTGTCTTCTCTGTGAGATGTACGCATACTTCAGGGGCGGCTTGACGTGGGTTGCGCGCGACTGCAAGAGTCTTCCAGATTACATCATGATGTGTAAACCAGCACGGGGGGAGAAAAACGTCACAATGTTTTCCTACATAAGCCACAGAATCAGAAACGGTCCTGATCCTTGATTTTTGCTGACTTGACTTGTATGCGAGGATCCTTTTTCTGCAGAAAAAGTAAACTGACTTTGGCTTGGATATCAACTTCTCTGCCTCCGACTGATTTCTTCTGAGTCATCTGAGTTCTTTTGTGAAGGTAATACCCGGAATGTAAAACCATAAGTGTGGAAGCGAACAGAGCTCACATACTCCCGGTTTATGTTTGACCACCTTCAGACAACATAAAGGACAGAGTTTCATATCATCACAATGATGAAAACTACAGGTACATTCGTGACAGGATAGGCATGAAATGTGAAAGGTTATTTCTCCAGATCACAAGTGGGTTTTCTTATAGTTAACTTTAATAATTTCATGGATGAAATAACTTCTGTCTTGAGTAACTTTATATTCATTTTGGTGATGATTTTTAAATGGTTTGTGACAAGCAAAATGCGGTCAACAATTTATTTTGGAAGTCGGTGCATTTGATCAAAAATATACATCACCCTTGACATTAAATGTTATTTAAAAAAATAATAATAATTATATATATACATACATACATACACACACACACACACACACACATATATTTACACACACACACATTATATATATATATATATATATTATATATATATATATATTATATATATATATATTCTCCATTATTCACCAATGGTTTGCATATGCCACTGATGAAATGAAATGTTAATTTAAAAAAAGACCCACCTCATATGCTATGATGACTGCGTGCATCAGATGAACGTAGACTCCAGTCTAACTCAATACATCACAATAAATGTATATCCAATGTTAGTGGTAGACACATCGGTAATGTATGTTTTCCATAGAATGATGCAGGTTGCTAAGAAATACAGTTTTTACAGATGGATAGAATGCTAAGTGAACTGATATGGGAATCATAAAAAATAGCAAAAATTTTGGCAGGAAAAAAAAAAAAGAATTCATGCCCCGGAACTGAACGAAGTCTACAAGGTCCAAAAAAAAGAGGGTGTTTTTGACCAAATTGCAAATATTTTTGGCAGCAAAAATATGAAACCACCAAAAGGCACATCTGCACCATATGGGAAACCTACATACCAAATCTGAAGCCTCTAAGTCATATAGTTCTTGAGTTATGCTCCGGAAACGAATCCGGACGCACAGACACATGGACGGACGGGCGGAGTACTATATACCCCCGACTACGTCGTAGCGGGGGTATAATAAAAGTTCCTTTCTTTTTTTAGTTTCTATGATGATAATGATATTATGATTATTATTGATATTCTAATCACCAAATAAAAATAACCAAGTATGGTTAGCTGTTCAGTTTTCGTGTCGACACAGATTTCGTTCCAAAGTAAATAATGCGTTACTCCCGCCAACAGGCTCTCACGTTGTTTTCATTGGCAACACAACAATTACCGCGTGAAAATGAGCTAAAGCCCAACAAAAACATAAATTGTATGAAATGTTAAATTCCGTGCGGCACACAAAAAAATTATTCAGCAGGAAAACTGGTGAAGGCACAGCACTTCTTAAACATTCAGACATGCTGTTTACTTTTGCTCACATTTTCCCACGCCTGATTGTTTTACGTTGAACCTGTGTGTGTTAACGAAGGACAAATTAATGATTGTTAAAACATTTACGTTATTTCTGACTTTGCTTCAATCCATCCCTTCCTTTGCAGCATGAAAAGTGAATGTACCAGCGTAACACACTACACTCACCTGCGATCGCTTCTCATTTTCTTCCGTGATGAAAAGCAGATTGCATAGGTCGTTTCGGGCAGATTTCTTTAAAAAAAATCGCACCCCTTTAGCTCGCAACATTATAAAATCTTTGGCGGATATGTTTTTATCAAACTGTCAGCTAGTGTTTGCTGCAGAATGTTTACATCTACCACATGTACCAAGGGAAGTTGGCAGTCGGGTGAGCACCGGCAAACCAGGCGATTGTCTTTAAAGTGGCTAAATGTGATAACGCAAATCTATAATATTTTTTTGATCGACATAAAATGATACTGACATTTATTACAGTTATGAGAAATGTAGTTAAGAAATAAGGATGAACAATCGAATATTGAATGTCTCAATCTTTGCCATGTTAAATAAAATAAAATAAATGTTAAAATTCGGCCTATAAAACGCAATACTCCATTTCGCCTTATATTGGCGCTTGACCTTAATACAGCCCTCAAAAGTGCTTAACAGAAAAAGCGCGTAAGTGTTATTTGCCAGAGAAACGCCAAGATTTTGGCCTTGCTCCGCCCAAAGTGCGTAACTTCCTTCGGGGCGCGTAATGCACAGACTTAAGTTGAGGGGGAGAACACGTGTAGGCTGAAAAGCGCATAACTACGCGCTTTTTTCGACTTAAGCGCATGGGAGAATAGACCCCTTACAGAGGAGAAAACATCATAGCTGAACCCTTAGTTCGAAGCCATAATGCTGTCTAACATCGATTTCATGACCTTCGGAAGCAAGTATTCATGTCAGCTAATTTTGGAATGAGCAGATCATCCATCGGTTCTCGAGTGCCTGTAACGCCACACTGTCAGACGGCTCTGGGTGCTAAATGTTTACATGAAATAAAAGGAGTTTGCTTTTATGGGCCAAGATGTAATATTCTACTACAAAACAAATTGGCCGGTAAAAGCACGTTTTAAATGCATATTATTCAAAGAAAACTAGATTCTTGGTGCTAACGATCTATTTATGTTATCTCGCTAACTAGCTAGCCTGCGATTTAGGCTATCAATACTGGGATGGATTATTTCAAATAAAATTGAGTATTGTTGTATCTGTGTGTTTTGCTGTTTCTTGCATTATTGTACCAAACTGGACATAGCTAAGCGTTTTTGTGGTCATTTGTGCACTATGTATGAATTTTACTAATATTACGTGGCTAGTTAGCTAGCTCCCCGGAAAAACTGAGCCATGCCTACGGGACAAGCATACTGTTCGTCGGTTTTCGTATCAAAATGGAGGCCACTGCGGCTCGTAGGCCTATTTGCTTGATGCTTGAGGAGCCTGGATTGTTGTGTATTAAATTGTTTTATTTGTCTGCTTTGGTTATCTTTGTATTATTTCAGAGAAATGAAAATAATGAAAAATTTTTGAACGTTAGTGCTGTATGTAATTATTTCGTCATAAGTATGTAGCTAGCATGCAAGCTAGCAAAATGGAACTCCGTGTTGTGACGTTTATCGGTTTTATTGTCCCAGCACAAGTGCTGCCGTCTTCGAGGATTTCTTGTGTGTAAAGAGACAAAAACGATATTGGAACAATCTGAAATGTGTGAGAGAGTACGGGCAGGGCGGGAGGGAGATGTGTAGTGTTGAAGTGTGGATGAGTAGGTTTTGGGCCCACCTGTTTGCCCTGCGAGAAGTATACTGGCCCCATGTGGCCCCTGCAGGGTATTCCAGAACCAGGTGGATGTCTGGCTCCTCCACTGTCTCACCAACCACTGGAGGGCAGAGAAAGAGATGACAGACATGGAGGCAAAGTTCATAAAAATCAAAGGGGCACTTGTAATTGTATACTTCACATTGTATATTCTGAGAAGACCACATCACTGCTCCAACACAAAAGTCCCACAGATTTTGCATTTCAAAGACACTGAAAAACAACAACCACTGCATTAAAATTGATACATTTTCCTCCTTTCCTTCTATTGCTAAATTTCTTACATTGCAGTAAATCCCCAGCAGACAAACACTTGCAGATCTGAGAAAAAAAGCTCCCGACACTGCTCATGACCTCCTTCAGTGCAGTTTCTTTCAAGTGACAACTTTCATGAGCTATACTGAAACCATTTCTCCCTCGATGGTTCCGTTTCTTCATTTGCCTCTACCAGTCCACAACTCTTTTTCTGTTTCACTTGAAAGTACTGGCAAAAGCAAAGCACTGTGGACCTCAAAGTCCTATACAGCCCAGTAACATTTTTAATCACTGACTTTATTTTAATCTGTTACAGAGTGGACTAGTACATTTTTAATCATTTTTCAATTTATTGAAAAAATCAAAAAAATCCCCATCATAGTAAGCAGTTTGTCATGACCACAATCAGAGAAAGAGGAGACATTTTTAAAGTATGCAAACACAGCCAGAGATCTAAAACCCTAGTCACACTGGAGGCGGAATGAGCCGGAATGCCGTCAGAATGAAAATTCTTTGTATATTCCTGGATATTCGAAGAGCGTTCTAAAAATTCTAACTGCATTTTGAGTGCATTCCAAATATTTTGGGCCCGTTCTTGTGGCCAGCCCGAATATTTTACTCATGCTCAAAACTTTCTAGGTGCATTCGAAGTGTAGAAGTATCGAACAGCATTCAAACTATGCTCTGACTGCATAATAAATATACTTATGGCATTCCAACAGCACTCAAAACATGCTAATTGCATTTGAGGGAGAATCGAAATGGCAAGGACGTCAAATCCTGCCAGAATGCACCTCAAATGCATTTCGATTGCAGCAGGAATCCATTTTGATATTAAAACAATTCGGCTGGAATGTGCTTCGAATGCCATTGGAGTCTTTCGATTGCCGTTGGAATCAGTGGCGGCTGATGGACTGGCTTAAGAAAAATGATTGGTTCTGACCAGTTTTCAATCATTTATTTAAATTACCATTACAGAAACTCTGAAAACTCTCAACATTATAAGGTGTGGCCAGTTTTCATTAATAGCGCACACCTATCAACTCTCACTCATTCGGCGTCAGTTTTAGTGGCATACTTACATTCCCCTGCTGTAGTCAGGAATTACTCAATCAACACATTTGGGACATTCGTGTTACATTCCAAGTACATTCTGAGTATTTGAGGTGCATTCATTTTGAATTCTTGGACGTTCCAGCCATATTCAGTGGCCATTCCGGGAGCATTCTCATTGCATTCGAGGTGAATTCGTACAGCATTCGAGGCACCTTCCTACCAGACTTTGGATGGAGTTCAGGCAGCTATTGAACAGCACTCTTACGGCATTCTGAATATTCCTACTGTATCCCAACTACATTCAAGCTGCACTTGAGAGCTAATACACCCAGAATGTGCAAGAATCATTTGAGGCAGGTTCGAAGTGCATTCTAAGTATTCGAACGGAATTCTTTCAAAGCTGTAAGAATATTGGTCAATTTGAAATTCTCGCTGGAATGTTGCGAAATTCTTCATTCTGGCTGGTTCTGCTTGATTCTTGCTGATTTTGAATAAGTATGATGGGGGCTTTAGTGGTAGAAGGTAGAGAAGCAGGAAGAGAGGAGAGCCAAAGTTAAAGCAAATTTATGAATTTAGGATAAGCCCTTTAAGATGGGTCATCTCATTTTTGAGCAGGTACACATTCAAAGTAAAGAACGTGAAAGTTACAACTGAGAAAAACAGTGCCACGGGCCCTGTAGCTCACCTGACCACCCAAGGGAAACGCTTTGAACAAATTTAGTGTCCTAATGGGTGGGAAGATACTTGTCAAGTTTCAGCTTCATTGGTCAAGTACTTTTAGAGAAGAAGAGTTTTAAAGGTTTCAGTGTAACTTAGAGGGGTCGCACAAAGTTGAAGGTCAAAGCAAGGTCAAAATTCAAAATACGGACAAACTCGTGTCATATGTGATGCATCTTGCTACTTACTACCTACATAGCAAATTTCAGCTGAATATGTGCAATAATAGCTTTCAGATGGGCAATTATGTCATTTTCAATATGGCCGCCTTGGCGGCCATGTTTGAAATTGGATCGGAACGCCTTGAACAGAACTTAGTGCCTCATAGGCAGGAAGGTACCTGTCAAGTTTCACCTTCATTGGCCAAGCAGTTTTGGAGAAGATGATTTTGAAAGATCTCAATGCAACTCACAGGGGTTGTATAAAGTTGAAGGTGAAAGCAAGGTCAAAATTTGAAATACGGAAAAAGCCGTATGATATGTGATGTATCTTGCCACGTACTGACTAAATAGCAAATTTCAGCTGAATATGTGCATAAATGGCTTTCAGATGGCCAATTATGTGATTTTCAATATAGCCGCCGTGGCGGCCTTGTTTGAGATCAGATCAGAACGCCTTGAAAATATTTTGGTGTGCTCATAAGTACGAAGGTACCTGTCAAGTTTCAGCTTCATAGGCCCAGTGGTTTCGGAGGAGAAGATGTTTACAAACGACGAACGAGGGACAAACAGGCCATGACATAAGCTCATCTGACTTTGTCGTCAGGTGAGCTAAAAATAAAAACCAATTAAACAGTAAAAATGTACAGACAAAACAAAAGCAGGCTGCACAAAAATAATGGTCAAACTTTCCAACAAGGGTAGAAATCATGCTTAGGTAATGCTTAACTCATGCATGACTCATGATGAGTTAATGCAGAATGCCTCATGAATAGCTAATGCTCACCATCAACAAATTATGAAGTCACAGTGATTGTATGCAATTGATACAGACTAAGGAATGAACCCTTTAGCGCCTGCGCATGGAAATTTGCGTATTATGCCAATTGAATCCTCTGACCGAATACAGATTTTTCCTTGTTTTTTGATTGTCTTGGGGTCCTCAATCTTATCCAGAAAGGGCCTGTATGGGTGCAGGCTTTCATTCCAACTAAACAGTTACACACCAGATACTACTAAATCAGTCTTCAGGAAAGATTATGATTTAAACAGAGTAACAGTTCTCTGAATATTTGCTCTTGATATGTAAAATCTACCTCATTTTGCTGGAGATAAATGCATCCAATTTGTGCGGATATGTACAAGCAATATTTAATTTTAAATAAATATGCTATGGTTAGGTTTTTCAAAGGAAAAACTGAAATTTCGACATCAATGGAAAGCTTAGAATGCAAATAATGCAATTTAATGTCGCTCCGTAACATTATCGAAATGAGAAAATGGAAACGCAAGAAACAACAGTACTTTATCGAGCATGAATACTTCCGTGATGCTAGGAAAGAGGCCTATTTTAGATGACATCACCTACAGGTTTTGCAGGCTTTGCTCTGTTACATATCAATAGAAATACTGTGTCTCTCTCAAAACATTATATTCTGTTAAAGGTTAAAATTGACTCGTACTTTACTTGAGATGGATAGTTTATAATGGAGAAACATGAATCTTTTTTTTTAAAATTAAACTAATTTTTCTACAGCAGGCCTAGTCCATTGAAGATTAACATAGACATATGGGCAATTTCACACTAACTTAGGCCATCCATGTCTCATGGGGTCAAAATTTGAAATACATTTTGTTATGTTACTTCCATTGGATGTTAAGACTACAGATCTTATATTTATGGAAAAATTAATGCTTGTAAGCTACAGATGCTATGACAGTTTTACAATAAAAACAACAAGAGGCCCATGGGCCTTAACGGTCACCCGAGTTGTATAAAGTGTGATGTTATTGATGTGAATGAACCAAATATACCCAAAAGTATTGTTTTCCAATATAACGTATTAAACTTCACCCCCCTCCCCAGGGACAAACATGGAGCCTGGGGGCCATGAAATTAACAATTTTAATAAAGCACCTAAAGACACTTCTATCTATGAAGAGTATTGTATTCCAGCATATCTGGGTCTGGAGAAGAAGAGTTCGAAAATTTCAGCCAATTTGACCACTTTTAGCCCCACCCCTCACCTGGGGGTGGGCACCATATAATGCACAATTTCGGTGCATATTTGACCAAGGAAGGTTCCAGCAAAATTTTATTTAAATCGGATGAGCGATTTCTTAGTAGAAGTAAAAAATGTATTGACCACTTTTAGCCCCGCCCCTCAGAGCCCCTGGGGGTGGACACCATATAATTCACAATTCTGGTGCATATTTGACCAAGGAAGGTTCCAGAAAAATTTTATTAAAATTGGATCAGCAGTTTTTGAGAAGTCGAAAATGTTTACGGACACACAACGCACGACGACGGACAAAAGGCAATAAGAATAGGTCACTTTGAGACTTTGTCTCAGGTGACCTAAAAAGTTATTTATTCAACGACTATCAAAAAGTTTTCAGAAAGTTCAATCTGCAAATTTTGAAAATGCACGTGTAAACTGTTTGTCAGAGGATGCAAATTACACAGTAAATTGCATAGTAATGTCCAAATGTATGGATGTTATCGTACAAAACGATTTTGTCAGAGGCTTCATAAAGTTGACGGTAGCCGATTCATCTTGAATGTCTTCCACTTCTGCTGGAAGCCAAATATTTTTTCATGTCTTGTGTTGGAGTGGACAATCACTGGACATTATGCTTGGCCTACACGTAACAATGAAGCATGTGACCTTTCAGAAACTTGTAGTTACTAAAATTATTATCGCATATTTGCCTATGTATTAAAACAGTCTTACATTTAGCAACACTAAAGACACACAACTAGCAGAACAACAAATGTGTTGGAGTGGACACGTTTGGACAGATGATGTTTCGTACCTTGACAACAGGTGGAAGTATCAACAATGTAAAATATTGAACTTTTACTGAATATCTCCTCATAATGTCTGTTATATCTATGCAAAATAATGGGCTTCCCCATTCTGAGGCAATAGGTATAGACCAATGTATCAGAGTGGACATGTTGGACAGAAAAAATAGTGTAAAGTAATATGATATATAATATGAAAGGTGAATAAATAGTTGCTCCACACTCAGGGCAAATAGCTTTAATTTTCTGTGACACATTGATCTGTTAGTATTGTGATGGAAAATTTTTGTGAACACATACATGAACTGTTGTAGCTTTTGTTCGTTTATCACAAATTTCTATGAGGCACAATTTTCCGCCCAATATTGTAACACATTTGGGCATTATAAGAAAAGTCCTTGGCCAACTTTGTTGAAACTTGGCATGATGTTTGCTCATGAGCTGCTTTTCCAAATACCTATCAATATCAGCCATACCCAGTATAAAGCAGGATTTACTGCTCATTTTTGAAGTATTATTGATGGCCTAGTTTAATGGAGGGGGGAAAAAAAAAAAAAAAGCCTGTATTATTTCAAAATTGTATTTGTGTATCTAATTCACCATTGTGTTAGTATGCGGAATATATGTGAATTTTATCTCAATTACTTATTTCTATTTACCGTTATTGTTCTTCCATATTACCTGCAGAAATGATGGTTTTTGCACTTAGTCTGTTTTGTACTTTATGATATCCGTACCTCTTCTCGTCCTGCCCTCACAATGTGTTGGTACATTGATGGGGGCAAGTTGTATGCTAACGTGCTTAGGCTCCATTTTATTTTTTATTTTTTGGAAATCACGCTTTAGAAGTTTAATGGTTTATATATATGAGCAAACATTAATATTGTTACATTGCCAAGCTTGTTTTGCATCGGTTCATTCATTAATATGAGTTTTATTCATGTTTTGTAATTGCCATTTTGGCGCGTTTTGGCGCGATCAGTTAGCCAAGTGATTCGCTGTGTAACCTAAGAGTAACCTGAACTCTGTAATTTGGCCTGGTTAGGAGCAGAAGTGCATCAAAGATCAGAAGATCTTAGTGTTTCGTGTTATGTCTTCTGCAGGTATGCATTTTCTTTTGTTAAAAGCGAAAACCGAGTCTCTGTTAATTTACTTAACTTCGTCCACTACCGTATTTTGCTCACCAGATGTCACTGCACTGCATTTTGTGTGACTAACATTTCTTAAAGATGTTATGGTTGGTCATAATTATTGTAACCTATATCCTTTGTTAATCTGATCGTTAATAGTTGGGTGGTATGTCTGAATGTATTTGAAAAATGCTCACAATGCGTTTGTACATTGATGAGGGAGCAGAAGTGCATCAAAGAGTAGAAGATCTTAATGTTTCGTGTTGTGTCTTCTGCAGCAAATAAATGCTGAAAACTGCATTTTTGAGGCGTCATCCTTCAGACCCTGAACAGAGTCCATTACACTGGTGCCGTGACCCTTGGGATCTTCAGATCATTGATGCTCATCGTCGTGAGCTTGATGCTCACCGCCGTGGATGTTGCGCTGCCGTCTTGATCTGCCTTCCAAGCCTTTTGTCTGGTCAGGGTTAAAGAACATTGTGGTTCATGGACTCATAAAATTTCAAAAGTGTTTAATACTGCTATTGATTGCTATACTGTTGCATCTTATTATCTTTCAATTCAACTTATTTTGCCACATTTTTGTTTATATGCAAGAATACACAACGCTGGTGCATTTAACAGTCATAAGTCACTGGTAATGGATGAGTATGCTGGTCCTAGGTTGCCAAAAGGTAGGGGCGTTCGGTTCAGCCATGTTGCTGAGAATGGGGCTGTGGGGCACACGGCGTCTACATCTGAGACTTTTGCAGATACAGGGTTAGGTCAGAGCCCAAGTTGCACTCCGGCTAGTGGGGTCACGAGGGAGAATCCCCAAATTTCTATGCCCTGCAGAGACATTGATGTCATTCACCATCTCACTGATATGGTCGGACAGTTGGGCACTCAGATAGGTGAATCTACAGATACGAAGCAAATGTCAGCAGATGTTGTTGACATGAAAAATAACCACTGGACCACCTTTTCTACACAGAACAAAGATAGTAATGTTGCCAGACATGTCATTCCACACATGAAAGTTTGTGTAAAGTCAGATAAAGACATCCAAATATTCAGAGGTGACAACACTCACAAATACTCAGTCCAGGATTGGATTGACATGACCAAGACTTACCTCCGAAAACATGAGACTCCAGTGTGTGACCGAGCAGAAGAAATCATGAGCCATTTGATGGGCAAGGAGAAAGATGTTGTGAGGATTGCCTTGCGTAGTGATCCAACACTTGATGTCCAACAAAAACCCAAGCTGATATAACATAACATAACATGAATGGCAAGAACAAGCCTTTCAGCCCAACTACACTCGCCAGTTTCTTTATACTATTGTGAATATATCCCTTCAGATACTCAGTGACTCAATGGTATCTAGCTTTAAGTCAAGCCTGCTCTTGAAAGGTCTCTGCCTCAACAATAGGTCAGGCAAACTATTCCACATTGAAATTGCTCGTTGGGGGAAGAAATATTTCCGAATATCAGTGCTAAATTTACCTTTGGTCAACTTCCATTTGTGACCTCGAGTTCTACTCACAACACTTGGTCGGAGGAATCCTACATAATTCACTTTGTTAATCCCTTTAACATATTTAAAGACCTCAATCAAATAACCCCTAAGTCTCCTTTTCTTAAGACTAAAGAGATTAAGGATCTTTAGCCTCTTCTCGTAGCTTTCATCTTTTATACTTGGAATTAGCTTAGTGACTCTTCTCTGAACTTTCTCTAGAGCCTCTATATCTTTCTTAAAGTATGGTCCCCAGAACTGTACACAATACTCCAGATGTGGTCTGACGAATGTGTTGTACAAAAGAAGCATCACCTCCTTAGATTTGTACTCAATACTTCTGGCAATGTATCCCAGCATCCGATTGGCTTTTTTAACTGCTACGGCACAATGGCTAGAGCCTGTGAGGGTTTGGTCAACAATCACTCCCAGATCTTTCTCGTGTACAGCACATTCCAGTTTTAAACCTCCCATGAAGTAATCCCGTCTAATGTTTTTATTACCTACATGTACAACTTTACATTTTGCTACATTAAATTTCATTTGCCACGTTTCTGCCCAATTCTGGATTCTATCCAAATCATCCTGAATCACTTTAGTGAACCCTAGACTATTTGCCAAACCCCCCAATTTAGTATCATCTGCAAATTTAGCCAATCTGCTCTCAATATTACTATCAAGGTCATTAATGTAGATGAGGAACAGCAGGGGAAGCCACTCCCCACCATACCTAGCTAAGATGAGATACCACAGACCACCATTCTATGTTCTGTCCTGTAACTAGTTTTGAATCCACTCCAGAATACCTCCTGTCACTCCAATGTAGCTCAATTTAAAAATTAGTCTCTTATGCAGTACTGTATCGAATGCTTTCTGAAAATCCAAGTATATGATGTCACAAGCCCTGCTCTGGTCATAAGTCCTGGAGGTCTCTTCAAAAAATTCCAGAGGGTTTGTCAGGCATTACCTTCCTTTACGAAAATCATGTTGGCTATCCCTCAAGATTTTGTTCCATTCAAGAAATAAGTCTAGCTCATCTTTTATGATAGATTCCAATATTTTGCACACAATGCAAGTTAAACTGACTGGCCTGAAATTTTCTGGCTCGATACGGTCCCCTTTCTTTTATATTGCTACAATACTGCCCTGTTTCCAATCAGTTGGTATTTCTCCAGTTTCTAAAGACTGCCTGAATATGGTGGATAGCAGCTCAAAGATGATCTCATCAACTTCCCTGAGCACTCTAGGATATAAACCATCAGGCTTATCTACCTTTAGTTTATGCAACTTGTCTAATACTTTATTTAGCAGAAATTGAGGTTCTGGATAACAATCTTGAGCATTTAACATGCCCTCTGGCCAAATAAAGACCCCCTCTGAGGTAAAATTCTCACCAAAGTAACTGTTTAAGGCACCCGCAATATCCTTGTTATCAAATAGCAGCGATCCGTTTTTATTCTTTATGCACTTAACCTGCTCTTTAACTTCCTTTTTCTGCTACAGTACTGAAAGAAGCGCAAAGGGTTAGTTTTTGCCCCCTCTGCAATTTGTCTTTAATACAGTCTTCTAGCATTCCTCAGCTCTTTTTTGACCACAGCCCGCATTTTACAGTATTCAGCCTTAGTATTCTCATTGTTATCCTTCACGTACATCTAATAAAGATTCCTCTTTTCCCTCAAAATCCTACGAATACTTCTAGTCATCCACTGAGGATTCTGCTTTTTCAGCTTACTTTAGGACACCTTTGGAATGAATCTGCATTGTGATTCAAGTAAAACCCCCTTAAATCTTTCCCACATCTCATTTACGGACTCACAGTCCAGGAGTGTCTCCCATTTTACTTCACTTAGATATGAGCGCATCCTGTCAAAGTTTGCTCGCCTAAAATGAATACACCTTTTTAACTTCCCATGAAACATCAAAATTAACAGCAGAGTGATCACTTGTCCCAAGTGGCTCCAGTACCTCAACATTGCTAATTCTATCTGGGTCATTACAGAGCACTAAGTCTAAAATTGCCTTCTCTTTTGTAGGTTTATTAACATACTGCACCAAGAAATGATCATTTATAACATCTAGAAATTCTTCTTCCCCCCCCCTACCCTGTCCTTTCACCATTTCCCAATCTGAAAAAAGCTGAACAAAAATTGTGCTCTGCATGTCTGTCGGTCAAAGGGCTTGGCTGCTAGGGTGTGACAAAAGTTAGCTGACTCAACAAAAAAAATTTCAAAATGCTCTCACGCCCATAAACTTGATCTTTGCAGCTTCTAATTTGCTGAAGATGATGATGGCCCTGCCTTGAATGTCATAAAATATTAACTTCCCAGTTTACTAATAGCGTCCCTCTGGGGTAAAAGGAAGTGACCAGTCTTCACTTTCACTTGTACTGATGACACATAGTTGAACCAATCAACTTCATTCTCCCTGTACAACACGTAGAAAAAGTTGCTGAAGCTACCTTATGAAGGCTGTGAAGCTTCCAGTAATGGTGTCCGTGTGACGATGCGGTGACTATGGATCCCTCGCCATGAAAATACATTTGGGTTTTTGATGTTCTTAATGAATTCGTATCATCATGGAAATTGATATGCCGGTCAAGAGTGGTGAGCTCTAACATCTGATTGGGGCGTTGCCCATGAGGGCAGCAACATGCCTCGATAGCGCCCCCTTGAAATTTTGAAAAACCCCTCCCCATAGGGGTTTTTTTGGAATAGCAAGATGAAAATTGGTTAACGTGTATGTTGCCAACGTGAACAAAAAAGTCTCTGGCACCATTGGTCGACTCCAAACAGGAAGTCAGCCATTTTGATTTTAACGTGTCGTTTTGGCCCGATTTTTACACATTGTATTTTCACGAACTCCTCCAGGCAATTCCGTCCAATCCACCTAATATTTATAACAGATCATCAAGAGACCATGCTGATCAAAAGTAGTGCTCTGCGTATCTGTCGCTAAATAGGCTAGGCCGCCATGGTGTCCCCATTTCAGATGCCTCGCCAAACACATTCGAGCAGCTCTCTCCCCCTCATACTTCATCTAAATGGATTTAAAATTACAGTACATGCTAAAAGCCCCACCCTGAACGCTCCCATGTGCTGCTAAGCAATCTAGCTCATGGCGCCCCCTTGTCGAAACAGTAAATGCCATATTTTACGTTGACATTGGCCGATTGGCTCAAAACTTCACATTTGTGCTTAGGGTCTGCCTCTAAATGCGCCTGCCCAAATTTGGTTACGCTTTACGCGCTCCCTGGTGAAATATGAACTTATCATAACTCCTTCAGCTTTGCCCCATTCGCTCGACACTTTCTCTCAGGTTGGGGCCTGCACTTGACCTGTCCAATGGTCGTGAGTGTACAGCTGCACCCGTCAGGATCTCACCACAAGCCCAACGTGCGCAAGGGGGCGAGGGCCCATTCAACGCTGCTTGCAGCTTTAATTATTATTTTTATTATTCTTACAATTCAAAGGGCAATTTTGTCCCTTTCCCAATGGTGAAAACGCGTGCAACTTTCCAAATACGTCCGGCCTCATCTGAAATTTGATATTTTCGTGCGGTCGCACAGGTTTGACCCCAAATGCCGAAATTGCGCCCCCTAAACACGTTTCAAAATTCCCCACAGGGAAATTCGGTTACTTTGTCGTAGGCAGACGCAATTCGGTAGTTATATGCTTTGTACCAAGTCATACAAAAAACTTCACTGGAGCCACGCCCTAAACCCAACAGGAAGTCGGCCATTTTGATTTGAATTTTTGAATTTTAAAACAAACTCCTCCTAGGGATTTCGCTGGATTGACTTCAAATTTGGTACACATCATTGTGAGACCAAGCTGATTAAAGTTGTGCTCTGCATATCTGTAGGTCAAAGGGCGTGGCTGCTAGGGCGTGACAAATTTTAGTGACTTGAGGAAAAAATTTCATAATGCTCTCATACCCAAATACTTGATTTTAGAAGCTTCAAACTTGCTGAACATGATCCTGATATATTAACTTCTTACTTTGCTAATAGCGCCCCCCTGTGGTAACAGGAAGTGACCAGTTATTACTTTCACTTGTACTGAGGACACATACTTGACCACATCAACCTCATTCCCCTTCTATTACACGCAGAACATGTGGCGTCCATGTGGCGACGCGGCAACTTTGGATCCCTTGCCATGAAAATACGTTTGGGATTCCCAATGCTCTCACATACTTGACTGTAGTAGCTTCAAACTTGCTGGACATAATCATTGCTTTGCCCTGAACGTCCAGATGCATTCAATTCCCACTTTGCTACCAGCGCCCCCCTGTGGTAACAGGAAGTGACCAGTTATTACTTTCACTTGTACTGAGGACACATACTTGACCACATCAACCTCATTCCCCTTCTATTATACGCAGAACAAATTGGTGAAGCTAACTTATGAATGCTGCGAAGCTGCACATAATAACGTCCGTGTAGCGACGCGGCGACTATCCATCCCTGGCCATGAAAATACATTTGGGTTTTTGATGTCTTTAATAAACTTGTATCATCATAAAAATACATAGACAGGTCATGGGTGGCGAGCTCTCATATCCGATTGGGGCGTTGCCCATGAGGGCAGCAAAATACCTTGATAGCGCCCCCTTGAAATTTTCAAAAACCCCTCCCCATAGGGGTTTTTTTTGGAGTAGGAGGATGAAAATTGGTAAACAGGTGTATTTGGCCAAGACGCACAAAAAAGACTCAGGGATCATTTGTCGACTCCAAACAGGAAGTCAGCCATTTTGATTTTAACGCGTCATTTTTGTCTGATTTCCACACATTGTATTTTAACGCACTCCTCCTGGAGATTTCATCCAATCAACACCAGATTTATTAGTAAACATCTAGAGTCCATGCTGATCAAAAATTGTGCTCTGCATGTCTTTAGGTCAGTGGGCGTGGCAGCTAACAGGATGTGACCGCTTTTTACTTTCACTTGTACTGATGACACATAGTTGAACCAATCAACTTCATTTCCCCTCTACAACATGTAGATCAAGTGGGTGAAGCTACATTAGGAATGCTCTGAAGCTATGAGAAATGGCGTGTGTGTGGCGACGTGGCGACTATGGATCCCTCCTCATGAAAATACGTTAGGGTTTTTGATGTCTTTAATGAATTCGTATCATCATGGAAATTGATATGCCGGTCAATGGTGGTGAGCTCTAACATCTGATTGGGGCTTTGCTCATGAGGGCAGCAAAATGCCTCGATAGCGCCCCCTTGAAATTTTGAAAAACCCCTTCCGATTGGGTTTTTTATGGAATAGGAAGATGAAAAATGGTACTCGTGTATGTTGCCAATAAAAACAAAAAAGTCTCTGGCACCAATGGTCAACTCCAAACAGGAAGTCAGCCATTTTAATTTTAAAATGTCATTTTGGCCCAATTTCCACACGTTGCATTTTAACGAACTCCTCCTAGCGATTCCTTCCAATCAACCTCATATTTATTACAGATCATCAAGAGACTATGCTGATCAAAAGTTGTGCTCTGCATGTGTACACCTCAATGGGCGTGGCCACTATGGTGTCAGCATTTCTGATGCCTCGCAATGCACATTTGATCAGCTCTCTCTTCCTCATACTTCATCCAAATGGATTCAAAATTCCTGTACATGATAAGAGCCCCGCCCTGAATGCCTACATATGCTCGTTGGAAATCTTGCTCACGGAACCCCCTTGTGAAAATAGGAAATGCCATATTTTACATTTAAATTTGCCAATTTGCTCAAAACTTCATATTTGTGCAGAGGGTCTGCCCCTGAATGCACCTGCCCACATTTGATTACACTCTGAGCCGCCCCCTGGTAGATGAAGTATCAACTTGTGATACACCTTCAGCTTTGTCCGATTCGCTCATCACATTCTCTCGGGTTGGGGCCTGCACTTGACCTCTCCAATGGTCGTGAGTGCACAGCTGCTTCCGTCAGGATCTCACCACAAACCCCATCGTGCGCAAGGGTGCGAGGGCCCGTTCAACGCTGCTTGCAGCTTTAATTTTCTTTGAATCCCTACTTGAACTCAGAATTTGATTTAAAAAAAAAAAACCCAAGCATCTCTCTCATCTGGTCTTAATCACCTCAGGCATTATTGGTTTGGTAAAAGCCGGGTTTCAAAAGGCTAAAGAATGTTAACTCACAGAAGCCTTATGGAACCAAATTAACTGGATTCCTTGTGTACAACCCCAATTCCGAAATAGTTGGGACTAAGTGTAAATTGTGAATAAAATCAAAATGCAATGACTTTCAGATCACATAAGCCAAGATGTTATTCACAATAGAACATAGATAACATTTCAAATGTTGAAACTGAGAAATTTTACAATTTTATCCACAAAATGAGCCAATTTCAAATTTGATGGCAGCTACGGGTCTCAAACAAGTTGGGACAGGGGCCTGTTTACCATGGTGTAGCATCCCCTCTTCTTTGGGACACAGGGGGAAAAAAAGGGGGCGGAAAAAGCAGTTAATATACCAGTATAAGTGAATCAGCTGAAAGAGCTGAAAGTAATTAAGTTAACTGGCATCAGGTGTGTAACATGATTTGCTATAAAAGGGATGTCTTAGAGAGGCTGAGTCTCTCAGAAGTAAAGATGGTCAGAAGCTCTCCAACCTGTGAAGGCTTGCGTAAAAAAATGGTGGTATCCTTTAAAAAAAAAAAAAAAAAGTTCCTCAATGTCAAATTGCAAAGGCTTTGAAGGTCTCATCATTGAAAGTGCATAACATCATCAAAAGATTCAGAGAAACTGGAAAATTCTCTGTGTGCAAGGGACAAGGCCGAAGACCTTCACTGGATACCCGAGATCTTCGGGCCCTCAGATGCCACTGCATCACTCACAGGCATGATTCTGTCATTGACATTAAAAAAATGCACCCAGGAATACTTCCAGAAACCACTGTCGGTCAACACAGTCCTCCCCTTGCATCCACAGATGCCACCCAAAACTTTATCATGCAAAAAGGAAGCCATTGTTGAGCATGATCCAGAAGCGCCACCGTGTTCTGTGGGCCAAGGCTCATTTAAAATGCACTGTAGCAAAGTGTCAAAGTGTCCTGCGGTCAGACGAGTCCGAAATTGAAATTCTTGAAGGAAATCATGGGCATTGTGTCCTCCTGGCTAAAGAGGAGAAAGACCATTCCTCCTGTCATCAGCGTTCAGTTCAAAAGCCAGCATCACTGATGGTATGGGGATGCATTAGTCCATATATGGTGTGGGACACTTGCATGTTTTAAAAAGCACAATAAATGCTGAAAGGTAGGCTATATAAAAAGTTTTAGAGTAACATATACTCCCCTCCAGATGACATCTATTCTAAGGAAGGCCTTGTGTATTTCAACAGGACAATGCAAAACCACATACTGTAGCAATTACAACAGCATGGCCTTGTAGTAGTAGAGTCCGTGTGCTGAACTGGCTTGCCTGCAGTCCTGATCTTTCACCGATTGAGGACATTTGGCGCATAATTTAAGGAAAAGTCCATCAAAGGAGACCCAAAACTCTCCAGCAGCTGGAAGCCTGTTTTAAACAAGAGTGGGATCAAATTCTTAGTGATGTAGTCAAGACCGCCTTAGCCGAGACCAAGACACTACCAAGACCAAAGGGTAGCAAGACCAAGACAAGGCCGAGACCGAGCCCAAGACGGACCATTTCGAGACCAAGACCAGAGCAGGATGAGATCGAGACCAAGACTAAGAACAAAAAAAATGTTTCACTTCACTGTAAATATGAGCAGTGTTTGGATGAAATAATTGGGTGTAGCAAATGCATAACAGCTATTATTGCCGATTCAGAGGATTGAGACTTTATAAGCATTTAATTTTTTTCCAGTTTGGGATTAGTATGGTTTTGCAGTCCAAAATCCATTGTCACCGTTCCAGAGACATTAAACATTTAAGATATCCATCCAAAACGAAAAGCAGTGGCAGGAGATGAATTCTCATTTTGCCTGCACAAAGGTGCACAAACGAAGAGGAAAAAAATGTAATGGGTTTCATTCAGATTTTCATCATATGGGGTGCCAAGTTCACGAAACTGGAAAACAGATAACCCATGAGGAAAGTTCCCTTCAATTGCAGTTAAAATTACTTTCAGGACAGAATGTTCAATTACAATTACTTTTCGATCATTTCAATTAACATTGATTGCAATTACTGTAATTGTAATTGAAATGAACCAAACCCTGGTACTGGCAGTCTCGGTCAGGGCGATTTGACAAAATCTGTAAACAGCGAAAACCTTTTTTTTCTTTGTTAGTTTGCATATTTATTCTTTGCAATCTGTATAGGAGAACCTTAGAATAGACAGGGTTCCCCCTGGGTTTTGAAAAATATTCTTCACTTTTTTCCTCGAACGATAAAGTCAAAAAAATATTCTTCTCTTTACCTTAGTCTTAATTTTTTCTAAGTCGCTCACGGACTTTACATAACTTAAAAAAAAATCTTTAAAGAATACTAAGTGCCGACAGAATGTACAAGGAAGAAGTAAAACCTCAAATATTTGTGCACAAACAGGTCTCTCCATTATACGTTTGACTGTCAATCGGATTTAGGCTCCAGTCCTGTCCAGCCTTGAATAGTGGGCACCCTGAGCTCTATAAAAGAAAAATTAATCCTCCTTTTGAGCTTTTCGCATGGAATTTATTCTAAAAAGAGTGGAATTAGGAATTCCTTTTATTTCTTGATTTTTCTCTTCACAGTTTTATTAATATAACCATTTTAGGCAACCCATAATAAGGGACACCCTTTCAGGGTATCAACTGTGTAATGAAGAGGCCTGACAAAAAATGTCAAAAGAGTTGGGGTGAGAAATTTTGTGCTGTCGGAATCAGGATTAATGGAATTCTCAAATGTTTATTTAAAATGTTAAACTTCTGAAATTTCCGTCAACTCTGATTCTAAATTGAACTTTAGATGAGCTCAAAGTTGTGTGCACAAACAATTTGTTGGAATGAAAATAGATGCAAATCTCAAATACTTAGGGTTTCATACCTTAAACATTTCAGATTTCCACCAATTCTGAATCTAACAACGTACAAGTCTCAGTGGTGGCAGCCTCATCCACTCCAGTCTTTTTTCACAGGGGAGCGCCTTCCAGGTTACTGGACTAGCATGGGCTATTAAAGGAGACCTATTTTGCTATATTTCCAAATTTATAATTTGATCCTGGACTTCCTTAGAGTACTCCTGATCGTTCAAAGTCCAAAACAGGGTCCTTATTTAGCTCATACTGCCATCCTCAAAAAAACCCATGTGTAGTTTATTGTAGTCTCTGCCTGAACGCCTCATTGGAGTGGCTGTTCCGCTATGGCCCCCACTCCCCGTGTGCCCACTTTCTTCTCACTGGCCAGCTCTGTGGAGGGTGGAGTTGGGGGGGACGAGGCAGCAGAACGCAGTTTTCTGGGTCAGTCTCCCCAGAGTGAAACCTGAGACACTGCTGCCATCTGATAAAGAATCGGCAGGTAAATTCCACAATCAAATGCGTACATGCATATACGTAGATCTAATGAAATGAACTTGTTCTAATAAATGCAGCGGCAAAAGTGGAGGACGCAGTGCGGAAGTCTGGCATCTCAAGCTCAAATTTGCTATCGGCAACAGTTTGCTACGGCAACAGTGGTGAGTGCAGCAGTTTTTCTTCTGTGTACCTAGGATGCAGGGAAAGCTAGAATCCACCCCATATAGACACATTTGTAGAACGGGTCGACATGCCCAAGTGTAGACCGGAGACCGTAGAAATCCGGTGGGTCTGAGTTTAGAGGGAAACATGGACAGCTAAAAGCAGACCAACAGCTTATGGACTACTTATGTGTGTGTTATAAGGAACTAATGGTTTGTGTGCATAGCTGTGGTGTGTTGTTAGCGTGGATAAACAAACAGCTTCTGCGCTGGTATATGATGGAGGGGTGAAAGCTCCAGGCTAAACGGCCTTTTTGGAAATTGCCCATGGTAATTGCATCAGAATGACCAGCTTTTCCTCGTGGAAAATGGGCGAGTTATGGATATTGCGCAAGAGCTAGAAAGAGCTCCAGTTATGTCATGAACATAATACAGGTTTTACAGATCGTAAATTCTATTTGTGTGAACCGTTGCTTATGTGGAGCCAGCGAATCTATCACATTTACAGGAAAGAATTTACTACTCAATCGATAGCAATGCAGAGAAATCGTTTGTTATACCGGACACATTATAGCCTGTGCACTTCCCTATTGCTTTCACCGGTAGAATCAGAGAGCTTGCCCAGACATTGGAGATGTATCAGGCTGGCCCCGGTCATGGATAAGTAAAGCGATCGTTTCACAAGCACCCAAACGGACCCTAAGCTTTGGGAAACCTACATCAGGTCTAACTGCACCTCTCCAGTTAGCTTCAACCGTAGTGGCTACAATCAGGCAAAGTTATGATGAAACTGTCACATTGATGCTCATCGAAGTAAAACAAGCATACCGATCATAATTGCAGCTTACAAGTTAAAGTTAAGTTTTTAATGAGCAGAGCACACAAACTGACATGCAGTAGCTGATAAGCAGTCAGGCGGCATGGTGGCACAGTGGTTAGCACTACTGCCTCACAGCAAGAAGGTTGTGGGTTCGAATCCGGCCTGGGGCCTTTCTGTGTGGAGTTTTCATGTTCTCCCTGTGTTCGCGTGGGTTTTCTCCGGGTACTCCGGTTTCCCCCACCCACAAAACATGCAATATAGGAAATTATGTATGGCTGTGTGTGAATGCTTGGTGGTGGTCGGAGGGGCCGTATGCGCATACTGGCAGCCACGCTTCCGTCAGTCTGCCCCAGGGCAGCTGTGGCTACAAAAACGTAGTTTACTACCATCAGAGCGTGAATGTGTGAGTGAATGAATAATGTATCCTTGTGAAGCGTCTTTGAGTGCCCAGAAAGCAGAAAAGCGCTATATAAAATTGATGCATTATTATTATTATGACTTTGAATGTAATCTGTCGTGCGAAAAATTTGTTTCGAAAGCTGCTTAACGTGTGTATTCGTGTCTTTGCATTGGCTTTGAATGTAACCTGTCGCGCGAAAAATTGGTTTCGCGTCTGATGTGAAAGCTGCTTAACGTGCCCATGACGCCTGTATTGGCGTCTTTGCATCGACTTTGAATGTAACCTGTCCCACAAAAAATTTGTTTCTTGTCCGATGTGAAAGCAGCTTTATTGATAGTACGCGACAGCTAGAGAGCTCGGTTATGTTATGAACATAATACAGGTTTTACAGACCACAAGTTCTGTTAGCGCGGACAAATTGCTTATGTGGCGAATAAATCACTTCTACAGGGAAGAATTTCCAAATTAACCGCCTTTTCTGGCTTTTTATTAGCCACAACAACTTCTGAAGGGGGATGAAATTATGTCACGGAAGTGCAGAGAAATCATTCGTTATACCGGACACGGAAGAGCTTCTGCGTTTCGCATCACTTTCACGATAGCACCAGAGAGCTTGCTCAGACATTTGTGAAGTATCCGGCTGATCCCGGTCATGGATAAGTGAAGTTATCACTAACTGCAGTGGCTACAATCGGTCAACGTTATGATGAAACTGCCACATTGATGCTCACCGAAGGAACACACGCATACCGATCAGAATTACTGCATAAAAGTTAACCAGGAGCATTTTTAATTAGCACGACACGCAAACTAACATGCAGTAGCTGGTAACCGAGCGGTCACGACCACAGAGACAAACCCTTGCAATACAGGTTTTACAGACATTAATTTCTGTTGCCGTGGACAGTTGTACCAAACATCCAAATTACAAACAAGTATTAAAAGTTAGCTTCAAATGAGGTTTATGTTCACGCACCTTCTGTAGAATTCCCCCTGACATTACTCTTGCATATTTAGGACACAAACATTAGCAACAGTGACTTGGCTACGTTAGCCGCTGTGCTATAGCCACAATCAACTGGCTATCCCCTCAGGTTACAGGCTTTATCTTCAGATATTTCCTGAGGCATTTCCCAGGTCAGGTCAGACAAGGTGTCTGCAAGGTGACAAGGTGTCTGCTACTTGTACCATGTAACCCAGTACAACCTGCCGCATGGACGGGTGGTCGGCGTCTAAACTGGCTCCCCTCACCAGGTGCTTCTGGTGGGGAGGGTGGCATGTCACCCTTGCAGGACTAAAAACAATACCTGCAAAAGGGCGGATGAGCTCCTTGTGAGTCAACGCCCATCATGCAAGGCGATCCTGATAGTCAACCCGACTTCAGTCTCTGCAATGGCGGTCCTGACAGTGGATCTGGCTTCAGTTCCGACAGTACGCAACAAGCCTCTCTGCGACCATCTCAGCTTTGCTATGTTGTCGATCAACAGAGTTTCTCGCCAAGGGATGCTGCCCATGCGCCAAGTAGCATCGTCATCTTAGGTGCAGCCCCACAGTTTTAATGGAAGTACAGTTTAGGAGTGAAGATATAGTTACCGCATGCGGGGAAACCGATGCGCCACTCGATACGGCGGTGGCCGAAGTGGACGCAGTCCGTATACCACTACCGCGTCCGGGGGATCTGACGAACGTTACCATCTACCCTCTAATTTCAAGGCTCGAAACAGACAGCGTCTCAATCTGGGCGCCTGGAATGTCCGCACAACTAAGGATAGTGACTCTTCAATAAGGCCAGAACGAGCAACTGCCCTCATCTGTAGTGAACTAGAGAAAGCGGGCATTGACATCTGTGCTCTAAGTGAATTTCGGCGTCCTGGTACGGGAAACATCGTAAAGAGGAGCCACACAATTTTCTGGAGTGGCGGAGAAGAGAGAACAGCAGGTGTTGGTTTTGCCATCTCCAACAAGCTAGCTGCCCGGGGTATTAGCCCTATGCCGATCAACGACAGACTCATGTCAGTGCGCATACAGCTAAAGGGTGGTGGTTATCTTACATTCATCAGCGTTTATGGGCCAACCATGCAGAGACCGCAGGAAGAAAAGGAACAGTTCTATAATAAGCTGGGTAGCTGCGCAGGTGCTGCCGAGGAGGACGCCATTATCGTTATGGGCGATTTTAATGCTCGTGTGGGTACGGATTGGAAATCATGGCCGAATGTTATCGGGAAACATGGTGTCGGAAAGATGAATTCCAATGGTCTCATGCTCTTGGAATTCTGTACCAGATTTCAGCTTAGCATCATGGGCACAATGTTCCAACTGAAAGACAGCTTAAAGAACACATGGCAACACCTTCGTTCAAAGCACTGGCATCACCTCGACTATGTACTATCCAACAAGGCCGCATTACCATATGTTACAGTGACAAAAGTCAATCTAGCAGCAAATTGCTTCACTGATCACAAGCTTCTGGTGTCTAAATGTCTCTTCTCCATCAAGAACAAGAAGAGAGGCATGAGACCTCCTAAGAAGATAGACGCACGCTTGGACGATGGCAAGAAAGCATATCTCGAACAATTTCTAGATGATAGGCGGTCTACCTGTAATACTGACTTTGATGACCTGAGAGTTGTTCTTCAGAACGCTGCCACCCATGTGTTCGGCACGAAGAAAAGAGTTCAAAACAACTGGTTTGATGATCAGGGTGATGAAATTCAAAAACTCCTTCAAGACAGGAATCTGGACGGGCATGTTCTAAGAAGACGCATTAGAGAACTCAAGAACAATTGGTTCCGACAGAGCTGAAGAAGCAGAGCGTTACTCTCAGGAGAAGAATCATAGAGTTTTATGCCACTCTAAATGCTGTTTATGGCCCAAGATCCAGAACCTCTCATCCAGTGAAGTCCAGAGATGGCGTGCTACTGACTACACCTGACAAGATAAAAGACAGATGGGTTTAGCACTTCAGCAACTCACTAAACCAACCAACTGATGTTGACTTGACCATTGTAGACGACACAGACCAAGTCATCGAATCAATGAGCCGCCCATCTGAAGAACAAGAGCTTGACCAAGCTCTCACAAACACCAGACTAGGAAAGAGCCCAGGTCTTGATGGTATCCTACCGGAAATTCTTGTGAATGGTGGGTGTCGCTTGAGAGCTTTTCTACTTGTCCTTTTTAGCATGTGCTGGATTACAGAAATAATCCCATCGGACTGGGTAGATGCGATCATCGCCATATTGTTCAAAAAGGGCGACAGAAGTCATTGTGGTAATTACAGAGGCATATCGCTACTCAGTGTTGTTGGAAAAGTCTTTGCGGATGTCATCTTGCAGAGGTTACACCTGTTAACTGAATCCATATATCCCCAGTCGCAGTCAGGGTACCGTAACGGTAGAAGCACAATAGACGGAATTTTCACGCTCCGCCGGCTGATGGAAAAAACAAGAGAGCAACGCAGATGCTTGTACATAGCTTTCGTGGACTTTAAGGCGTTCAACACTGTTAATCGTGAGCTTCTTTTCATCATCCTTGGCAAACTTGGATGCCCACCAAAGTTTAAAAGAATTATCAAGAAGCTATATACAGACGTGCACGCCAGACTTGTTATTGACGGTGAATTGTCTCAATCTTTCGATTATAATAGCGGGGTTACGCAGGGGTGCAAGCTAGCTCCAACACTCTTCGGCATCTACGCAGCAGTCTTACTCTGGCTCGCTTTTAAGAAAATCAAGCATACCTGTAGTGTGCAGATCAGGCTACGTTATGATGGAGATCTTTTTGACTTATGTAGACTTAAAGCAAAAACCAAAGTCCTTAAAGAGTTTATCAGAGAAGCTCAGTATGCAGATGACATTGCAATCTTCAGTGACACCCCAGAGGGTCTGCAGTCGCTTTTGACCTCCAACAATAACGTCGCCAAGAAGATGGTCCTGTTTATCAATACGGTTAAAACAGAGACTATGTGTATTGGTAACACTGCTGAGTTCTTCCTAGACGGCACTAAGTTAACGAATGTCACCCGCTTCAAGTACCTCGGCAGCTATGTCAACAGTGACTGCTCCATGAAGGAAGAACTTGCTTCTCGTATCCAAGCAACATCCTGTGCATTTGGTCAATTGCGCAAGAGAGTGTTTGACTCGCGTGACCTAACAGTCTTGACTAAAATTGCAGTGTATAACCAATGCTTAATGCCGCTTCTGATGTATGGCAGTGAAACTTGGACTCTATATCAGCACGAAGTTAGGCAGCTCCGTACAATACAACAACGCCATTTACGTCTCATCCTTGACATCAAATGGGACGACTACATCAGCAATGAGGAGGTGCTACGGCACGCTGACGTTGAAGACATAGAGGTGAAGTTAGTAGGAAATCGTATGCGCTGGTTGGGACACGTGTGCCAAATGGATAATGACAGGCCGGTAAAAGAGCTCCTGTTTAGCGAGTTAGCTCATGGTTCTCGCCCGGTGGGTCAACCTAAACTTCGGTTCAAGGACACCTGCAAAGCTGCTTTAAAGTGCGGCCACGTCTTAGATCATTGGCTTTCAACTGTGAACAACAGAGCCGAATGGAAGACGCTCACAAAAGTAGTCTGAGAAGCATACAACTTGAAGAGGTTTCAGGACTATGAAAGAAGAAGGGCTTGTCGTAGAGCTGAACAGAGTAAAACTGTGGCTATACCCGTGTTCGGGCTATAGGCGTATATACTTCTGATATTTTACAAAGCCTGCGCTTAAGGCTAGTTTTTAGAGCGAACTATCGCTAGCGGTCCTGCAAGCCACCCGAAACATGTGAGCTTCACTTGCATTATTTGCCATTATATATTTACTAACAGCTTGTGGTTCCGAGCGCTTGATTAATGCCACTGCTTCAGGTTTGAGAAGCAGCTGAAAGGCTTATCCTGTGTCAAATTATTCTTTATTGACAAAGCTGTCAGGTGAAATGCTGAGCACAAACAGCTAACATTCCCTTTGGCCTTGGATGTTTGCTGCCAGCAAACAAAAAAAAGCTACTCACTGATTTCTGGTGGTATTCTCTTTTGGAAGTGAAATTGGTGTTTTTCTTTGTGTCCAAAAGTAAACGGACAAGCAGCTTTGGGAGAGATACTGATGAAAACTGCCCCTCAAATGAGCTGCGGTTCTTCTTTTGTATTTCCAGAAGTGTCCACGCTACTAAGGCATAGTATGATCTGCGTTTGTTAGTGCCTGCTAGAATAGTTTCTGGTGTGGGCAGTTCCAGCTCCGTGATTGGGTCTGGCTTGGTCTGCACTAAGTGGAAGGCAGAACCTGACGTCAGGTTTTACCCAGATCTCCCAAAGATCTTGGGAGGAGCTGTTCAGAGAGGAAATCACGTTCACGAAATCACGTTCTTGGATCATGGCAAAACACCTGTATCTTATGTTTTGAAACTTTTCAGAGGTATGGACAACTAACATTATAACATTACTAATATGTTTTGAAAGAAGGATCAGCATAATAGATCCCCTTTAAGCAATTGGGCTTCAAGAAAAACCGTAAGTTTGTTTTTATTTATTTGCTGTTTATTTCTGTATGATTTTCCAAAGGGCAGTCAGCGAACGCAAGGTCACAATGAAGACTGCACATCTACTTTCTGCATTGTTTAAATCCACTTCACCCCAACCTAGAGCTTCACTGATTTATGCTAGAAAGGTTGTTGGATGTGACTGGGGATGTTTGTCAAGAGCCATAACTTATTTTCTGCGCTTGCCTGACTCACAGGATTCTAGCCAACTCCATTATACACACTGTAGCAGAAGCGTCTGTCTAGTTGCATTGTTGCTTGGAAGTGCGGCCGTATAAGCCCTTGTAATCACTTTCATACGCAGCTATATGGCTCCCAGAGAAATCGATGCTTGCACCTGGGTTGGTTTTTCTGGAAATCGTTAATTTTGAAGTTGCACTGTTGATAAATGCACTGTTTTTATTTGCCTTTATTTCCAGTTTTTCCATTTTGTTAATCTGTTATATTTGCCATCACTGTTGTAGCGTTGCAAATGGGATGATTTTACGCATCGAGTGAATGATCAGTCTTCATCTTGAAGACTTCTCAACCTTATAAATGACCTCTAAAGATAGGCTGTTAGGTGTGTCAGTAGATAAGTGAACATGTAATCACTGAAGTTCGGTCGCATACCCAGTGAAAAAGACGGAAAGGATAGAAGATCAAACGATACAATTAGCAAGTAATTTATTCTCATGAGTTCTGCTTCATGCATATTTTTTTCTTGAGACGACAAAGCGCAAAAATGACACGACCGCACTGAATTCATACTGCACGCCAACTAGTTTCTTTTGCCTGGAACGTAATATCCCATTTCGCAGCACCAATGGGAAAATATAAAAAAAATTGGCAACTCAGGTATTTTAAAGCTGACTTATGAGGCACAAAAATGAGGCGCCAAAATCCGTGCTTCGATTCTTCTGGTAGATAGGGATCTTACAATAACCAGTGTTATATTGGAAGTGAGTTTCGTTGCCACGTGCTTCAGAGGAGAGCTGTGAACAGTCTTCACTCTGAGTTGGCAACAAGGGGTTGCAAATGAGCAAACCTTATTCATAGTTTACCAATAGGGCATTCCAGATTCGGGTGGGATTGGAGATGCCAAATTAAAAAAAAAAAAAAACAAGATGTGTTTGTGAAACACTGATGCCCCCGAAAATAACATGCACATGCTAACCATTAAAGGCCTATCATGAGTCAATCAAAGGTTAAAGGTCAAGATCACAAGGTCAACATGACTTCCCTCATCAGAAAGGCCTTAACCTAGGAGTACATATGCCAGGTATCAAATGCGTACTACTAGCTAATGAAAAGTTATGGCCCATGTTAAAGTTTTTGTCACCAAACGTCATGCTCCAAGGTCAAGGTCACAAGGCCAAAAGTCATGACCTCATCTGAAATGCCTTCTCACAAGCAATGCATATGCCAAGTATCAAAGTCCTATCAAGAGCCGATCAAAAGTTATAGCCATGGCAAAGTGTGGACAGACAGACGGACAGATGAAAAACTATGTGCCCCCGAAACTTCGTTTACGGGGGCATAAAAAGGTCAATATGCAGGTCACCAAATGAAAGTTCATATCTGATTTCCTCGATGTTTTTTCCTGTTTCCTGTTTGCTTTCCTGTTGCTGTTCGATCCAGAGGCGCCTCTTCATGCGGCTACTTTTCTTCATTTTTTCTATCATAATCTTTTGAATATAATCCTTGAACTCTTACCCATCTACAAGGCGCTCCATATTTTCCCTCGGATCCTATTTTTTCCACGAGCAACCGGACTTAATAAAGCCAAATAAAACGCAAGTAGTCATCAAGTTTAAATGGCTGCGTTTCGCTCTCCGGTTTCGCCTATCCCTCACCCTTCCTCTGCTTCTTGGGCTGTCTCTTGCTCTGTGTGCGATATGTTTAGTTATTCCTTCTCCGCAGTTAGTGATAACTTTATCTGTGATAAATGTAAGTTAAATGATAGGCTGACGGAGAAGGTTGCTGAATTGGAAAGTCGCATCCGTACCTTATACGAAATTCGAGATAGCGAAAAGTATATAGAATCCTTCTCGGTTCCGGATCCACCAGTTAGCCTTTCCTCAGGTAGCACCCCAGCAGAGCGTCCGCAGCAAGGCGGGTGGATTACAGTTCGGGAACGTAGACGAAAGCCTAAGCCACCTGTGCACCAACAACCTATTCACGTTTCCAACAGGTTCTCCCCCCTCAGCAGCGCACCAGCTGTGAAATCTGTTGAAAAAACTCTCGTAATTGGCGATTCTATTTTAAGAAACGTGAATTTAGTGACACCAGCGACCATAGTCCACTGTATTCCTGGGGCTCGAGCGACTGACGTCGAAGCAAATTTGAAGGTGCTGGCATAAGGTAAACGTAAGTTTTCTAAAATTGTTTTTCATGTCGGCGCTAACTATGTCCGATTGAAGCAGTCGGAGATTACCAAAAATAGCATTAAACCGGTGTGTGATATGGCAAAAAAGATGTCGAGGTCAGTAACTTGCTCTGGTCCCATTCCCTCTCGGCGTGGTGATGAAATCTACAGCAGATTGACATCACTAAATCACTGGTTGTCTGTTTGGTGCCCTGCAAACGGTGTTGGCTTCATAGATAACTGGGATACTTTTTGGGGGGAGGCCTGGTCTTTTTAAAAGAGATGGCATTCACCCCGCGTGGGAGGGTGCCGCTCTTCTTTCTAATAATTTATCGTGTAGTCTTAGAAATTCCATTTCCTGACACACCAGAGCCAAGACCAGGCAGCAGACTTACGGTCTTCCACCGATTTCTGCTTGTTCCCAAGAGCTGCTGCCCAGGTTTTATGCTATTGAGATAGTGTCTCTACCTCGACCTAAATTAAGCTCTGCTAAAAACCATAGGAGTGTTTGTTGGGCAAATTTTAAAAAAATTAATACCTGTCATTTTATTAATAATGTGGCTAAACAACCCAAGTTAAAAATTGGATTAATTAATATTCGATCACTAACTTCTAAGGCAACTTTTGTAAATGAATTAATTACTGATCACAAAGCTGATATTCTATGTTTAACCGAAACTTGGCTGAAAACTGATGAATATGTTGCCTTAAATGAAGCCACCCCTCCTGGTTATAGTTCTATTCATGTTCCGCGTCTCACGGGTCGTGGAGGTGGGGTTGCTGCCATATACAATTCAAATCTCCTGCCTACCTTGAAATCTGGCTTCAAATTTAATTCTTTTGAAGTTATTGTTCTCAGTTTTGCACATCCAGACAAAAAAGCAGTCAGTTTTGTCCTTGCTATTATATACAGGCCACCAGGGCCATACAGTGGTTTCTTAACTGAGATTGCCAATTTCCTTTCAAATATGGTTGTAAATTCAGACAAAGTTGTAATTGTAGGGGATTTCAATATTCACATGGACAATGAAGGTGATCCTCTCAGATCAGCCTTCTTATCTATCATTGAATCTATTGGCTTCAATCAACATGTACATCAGTCCACGCATTCCCACAACCATACACTTGACCTAGTCCTAACTTATAGTGCTGAAATAACAAATGTAGCAGTCATGCCTGAAAATCCAGTTTTATCAGACCATTATTTAATTACCTTCGAACTTCTTCAAGGCTGTCATGTGTCACTGGATCCCGCATTCTACTACAGCCGAAAGCTTTCTTCCTGGACTGCAAATGCTTTTATTAATGAACTCCAAGGCTCATTTGTACACTGTGGAGATTTTCTTGGTGTTAGCCATAATGCATATACAAATGCAAGTAAAAACAGAATTGATCAGCTGAGAGACAATGTAAATAACATACTTTGCAGAACCCTGGATACTGTTGCACCTCTAAAGAAGAGGAAAGTGTGTAATAAGAAATTAGCACCATGGTACAATGACTATACTCGTTCTTTAAAACAGGTTTCACGCCAACTGGAGCGTAAATGGCGTTCAACTAAATTGCAGGTATTCTTCCATGCCTGGAAAGACAGTCTACTTGCCTATAAACGTGTCCTCTCCACTTCACGTTCCTCATATTTCTCTACATTGATAGATGAAAATAAAAACAACCCCAGGCACCTGTTTAGCACTGTTGCCAAGCTAACAAAGAGTCAAGCTGATCCCTGTGTTTCTGTACCATTTAACAGCAATAACTATGAATTTCTTTGATAATAGAGTTATAAAAATCAGGGACAAGATTCAGAGTTCCTTTGTTTCTCCTCATATAGGGTCTTCTTCTCTATCTACCCAGCTTATGGATTTAGAATTATCACAAGGACAAGTGTCCAACCTGAACTCTTTTACACCAATAGATGTCAGCGAATTTAATACCATTGTAAATTCGTCAAAATCTGTTACGTGTCTTCTGGACCCCATCCCAACAAAGCTTTTAAAGGAGCTACTACCAGTGATTGGAACCCCATTATTACATATTGTCAATGCTTCTTTAGCATCTGGACACATCCCACACACTCTTAAACTTGCAGTCATCAAACCCCTACTTAAGAAACCAAACTTAGATGTGAATAATGCGTCTAACTTCAGGCCTATCTCAAACCTCCTATTCCTCTCTAAAATACTAGAAAAGGCCATTTCAAAACAACTCAGTTCATTTTTACACTCCAATTGTATATTGGAAGATTTTCAATCTGGTTTCAGACCCTCTCACAGTACTGAAACAGCCCTGGTCAAAGTACTCAATGACCTTCTCCTCGCTTCGGACAGTGGCTACATTTCTGTACTTGTGCTTCCTGATTTAAGTGCAGCATTTGACACTATCGATCACAATATCCTGTTGAATCGACTTGAAAATCTTGTAGGCCTCCGTGTACAGGCTCTTTCCTGGTTCAGATCATACTTATCGGATCGATATCAATTTGTGCATTTTAATAATGACTCCTCGTATCAATCAAGGGTTAGATATGGAGTACCACAACGATCTGTGCTTGGACCTCTGCTTTTCTCAATATATATGCTTCCACTGGGACAAGTTATTCGCGCACATGCCATTAACTTTCACTGCTATGCAGATGACACACAACTATATCTGTCAGTCAAGCCTGATGAAGCTGCCCAGCTGTCAAAGATGGAAGCCTGTCTTGTAGACATAAAGAAATGGATGAGCCACAATTTTCTCTTGTTGAACCCTAGTAAGACAGAAATAATCGTAGTGGGTCCCAAATCCCAGAGATGCAAAAACTCAGATTACATGCTTAACATTGATGGAATTTCAATCGCTTAAAGTGCCATTATTAAAGATCTTGGTGTTACTGTTGACCCTGATCTCGCACTTGATACACATATAAAGAACATCTCAAGAGTTGCATTTTACCACTTGAGGAATATTTCCAAAATTCGGAAAATGCTGTCATTACATGATGCAGAAAAGCTTGTCCATGCCTTTGTTACTTCAAGATTAGATTACTGTAATGCTCTTTTGTCTGGTTGTGCAAAATCCTCTCTAAAGGGGCTCCAGCAAATTCAAAATGCAGCTGCTCGTATTCTCACTAGAACACGTAGACACGAGCATATCAGCCCAGTGTTAGCTGCACTTCACTGGTTACCAGTTAAATTCCGAATAGACTATAAGATACTACTTCTTACCTTTAAAGCCTTACATGGGCTTGGTCCATTGTACCCAAGTGATTTACTTTTACCCTACATTCCCTCCAGAACACTCCGTTCGCAGAGCGCAGGCCTCCTTGTTGTTCCCAAAATAGCTAAAATTACCATAGGCGGTAGAGCTTTTTCCTATCGTGCTCCCCTCTTATGGAACGAATTGCCTGCTCATATTCGGGGTGCAGACACTATCAGTATATTTAAAGTTAGGCTCAAAACTTCTCTCTTTAGTCTGTCCTATAGTTGAGGGACAGGAGTGGGTGGCTGGCATAAGCTATAGAATATTTGGTGGACTGAGCAGTCAGTGCTGTCACTGGATCATTGCTGGTGGTGCCCTATTCTGCTGAACTGGTCATGGTCTGGTGGTGACTGTCTCAACCTGCCCTTGTGGCTGTGTTGGCCCCTGCCCCTGTTTCTCATAACTATGCTGCCATAGTCTTATTCTGCTGGGGTTTCCTTATTGCACACAGGCACCTCTGTCTCTCCTGCTCTGTGTGCTCGCCATACAACTCCACCTCCCTAACAATATTTTTTTTTTTCTTCCTCCTCCTGCTCTGCGCACTTGCCCTGAGCTCTAGATCAAGCTTCACCGAACACCCCCTGGCCCGGAGCTCCAGCCTAAGACCAGCTGTTTACCATCTTGTTTCAGCTACAGGACCAAGAGGGTCTTCCTGCCTCATGATGACCTCCATTGCTAATTACTTTACATTAGCCAAGACATCTGTTGGACAGTTTTAAATATACAAATTATTTTAGCACTGATTAGATGGATTTCAATGGAATTCTTGTCATTATCTTGTCTATCAACTAGCTAGCCCGGATGGCTTCCCCATGGCTTTGTGTGATAGTGAGCACTTTTGCTTTGCTGAGACAATCCATCCCACCTCACAGGTGTGCCACATCAAGATGCTCATCAGACACCATCACACATTTAGACAGATTTGTGAACAATGTTTGAGAGAAATGGTAATATTGTGTATCTGGAATGAATTTTAGATCTTAGAGTCCATCTCATGACAAATGGGATCAAAAACAAAAGTGTTGCGTTTATATTTTTGTTGAGTGTATATAAAAGTTTACTGGTCTAAAGACTCACTGAAAAATGTGTGTTTATGATTTTTGCATATAGGCTACTGAAGATATGAGCGAAGAAAACGAGAAAGATCTCAGGTCTACGCAAGAGCAGAGCCGCGAGTCAACATACAGTATTTTGATCGGTTGCAATTAACAGAACACCGGACCTACTCGTTAACGCAAATTTGTCACAGTAGTTTCTGTATTCCGTGCTTTCTCCATGTTTGGAAGGACTTTCACTTTAAAATGTTTGGACTCTGTAGCTTACGCGCTGTTACCAGCGAGATCCCGGTCATTATGTTTAACGTTACTATGAACGCGGCGCACTTCACCTTCTTATAACCTCAGCCATTCAAAATTTCAAAGTAACTCTTTGCGAAAATAATGAACTAATTTCGCCGCCGGTTCATCTGAACCACCGTCATGATTCTCAGTTTCAGTAACTTTTGTTACCGACTCGATTTTTTTGAACGCGAACGGTTCCCAAAAAAAAAAAAAAAAAAGTCTTCCATAGCTCATTTTCCGTCTAAATCTTGCATATAGAAACAATAGTAACTCAGTACCGCGAAATGGAGTGACTGACGGCCAATATTAATTATTAAAACACCATTCTTATACCGGTGCGCCCGGCTGCGGTAGGTCCAGTAGATTCATGCACTGACTGCTCCAAGTCATTCGCCCATCTCTATTTAAGCTGCAGCAGCGGCAGGCTTGTCTTCTGGCTACCAAATGTACCCGAAGAGGCGTTTAATTGGGGGGAAAAAGCGGCTGCACAGGTGCGACTATTTTCATTCAGAAGGCCGCACAGTGTGAATTTTGGTCGCAATTTCGAGCCCTGCACCAGTCTGGTCGATTGTTTGGTTGATGCGACCGGGATTTCTTTTGGGCGAGCAACCGCAAATTACTCGAGAATGATACATTTGCGATGCAGCTGGTATTGACGTCCTCCGCTCTCAACCCGACCTGTGTTTACTCTGAATAAATAATACTAGGTAGTTAGTCATATTGATGTTGCGCACAATTAATCTAAAGTTACATTTTATAGTAGGTAGGCCTAATATATTTGTGAAAAAACAAACGTGTAACACCTCCTCTCATACCGGCATTATACCCTTCTCAAATATGCACGCAAACGTGCGTTTCATTTGTGGCTTATGGTTTGCAACAGTTAAAATTAGTGATATAGGCATAGGCCTACTTGCTCATTATAATAAAACCTTGAAAAAATGTAAAATAAAAATGGGTGCACACTTCACACAGCCCTTGCGACAGCCCTGATTGAAAGTGAACCATGAACCTTTCCCATCATGACAGTCTCTGACTCAGAAAGACAATTACGAAATAATTTTCAAATTAAATACCCCATCAGTATTGCAACACTCGGTTCCTGGACAGTGTTGTTACTGCATACTTATATGAATTGGACATGATATCAAAAGGACTTTATCACAAACTCCTTCCACTGAGAAAATACACTCCATATCAGTCTTTCACCCGGTGGGCATTTTCACAGCCTCACAATGGTGATAGACCATGCAAGGGCCTGGAATTAGAATTAATCGATCGAGCATCAGAACGCACTCGACCAACTGTGATCAGTGGAGTTTTTTTTTTCCCCCCCTGAAGAATTTTGGTACTGCATAATAGAAAAGATTTAATTGGCACACAGGGGCATTCATGGCCCGCTCAGTGGCTTTATAATGCGCCATATTTTGGTTTTATACGCCATTTGCGCATGGCGCGTGGCCTTCCCAACCCCCGATTATGGTTAAAATTATTGGCGCATTGAATTTTGAAAATGGCCCATTGATTTTCCATGACATGGGCCATTGGCCCATGGGCCTTGCTGTGCTTCCCAACCCCTGCAGCACTGCAAGTAGCTTTTTGCATACACATCATCATCCAGCTTGCAAACCGCACTGCTCATGTCAAGTGTGGTTTTTGATGGTGGGCCATCTTTACTTTTTCTGAATCCAAAATAATTCCACACTTGGCAATAGGATCTCCCTCCCGGGTGAATGACACAAGTTTCACTTTTTTCTCTTTCGCTGCCATTGTACTGTGATTTGCTTCACTGTGCGGCGGGGTGCAGGACTGCTGATGGTTCTGTGAAACCACGCGACTTGACGCTGCTGTTTTTACTGGGGGGGATTGTGATGACTTCCTATATGTCAATAATGTAAACCTAACATCCATCTGCAACCATGTGGCCTCCACAGGCCATTTAGCATATTCTCCATAAGACCCAATGTGAAAGTACAGCACCCCCACTAAAACCATTTCTGTCAATTCAATTTAACTGGCGCTCGCACTGTACATTGAAGGTACCAAGGTGAGTTGATTGTCTGATTTAGAAAAAAAAATCTATCAGACAGATTTTAAGAAATAAATTTCTATTTCTAAGTCTCATCTTATAACATTGGGTCCAAAATTTCAAGGTCCCATAAAACGGAAAAAAATGGTTCAATCAAAAATCAAAAAAAAAAAAAAAAAAAAACACCTACAGAGGTATGTTCCAGTCGTATCAGAGGTTCCAGTCGTATGTTTGGCAAATTTACAGAAAAATTCATCAGGCAAAAAAAAAGGAAAAAAAAAATGTTGCGGACGACGGACAGCAAACATTGGACATCAAACCACGACAATAGCTCATCGGTCCAGAGGGCCCGTAAGCTAAAAACCTACAAAGTAATTATTAGAGTACTCTTAACAATGGGACCAGTAATCAGCAAGAAAAAAATACCGAATTTCTAAGGAGGCAAGAGAAAAATAAAAAATAAAAGTCTCAGATGATAGAGAACTACTGGGCACAAGAGCACAAATAACCCCACCCGTGATGTGCTGAGGGAGGACGTCGGTGAAGTCTGGGCTGAAGTTTCCACCAAGGAGCACGTCACATCCCTCCATGGCCATGCGACCTGCCATGACAGGAGCATTTCCCCCAATCGACCAACGATTGTCATGTAACTCACGGGAGGCTTCCACCAGCTGACTGAAGAAGGTCTCATTGTTCACAAACCTCCTGAAAAAAGAACGGAGAGGGAAAAACAGACAAAGAAAGAATGTGAGCATTATGCTTTTACAATATTTATTTATACATTTCCATTCAAGGAAACCATCTGGGGTCATTCCTTTTGAAATCAATTTTCAGACAAGCTCCATGGGCACAGTCATGGATTTTTTTCAAACTTAGATAGAATGTTGCTTTGGGTGCCAATGAGAAAAATACCTTGTTTTAGCTCAATCCATCCACTAGTTTTGATTTTGATTTTCTGGGGGGAAGGGGGGGGGGTCAAAAAAGTGGGTGTGTGCACCCGGATTAGTGAAATTAGCCTTTTTTAAAATGTAAGAAGTGTATACAGATAACCCCACCCCACCCCCGAAATGTTGAAAATTGTGAATGGTCCTTGAGCTGCTTTAGTTCTTACCAGTATTACAAGATTCACTGGTTTCTAAACCACTAGGTGATTCTGTCAAACTCATAATCAGTAAGAGTGAACTGCCTTCCAGATCCTGCACTACTTGGTGCAGAGTTCATTAAGAAATGGTTCAGGGGAACATGACAAATGTCATCTTTACTCTGGGGCCACTGAAACTTCTGTGTTAGTGCTTGAGGATGCATGAATTTGACATTGACGTCCTGATATTCCTTGGATGTATCCAAGACAACTGTCAGCCACCAGTAGCCATCATACTGTCAGGCTCCATAAAGTCCAGGAGTAAACTGTTCATGGGGTTGACTGTTCTTTGTGATCAGCATCCATCATCTGCCCAGACTGAAACCAATTTTATTTCAGTGGCCCCAGAATAAAGATGACATTTTACAAAACAAAACAAAAACACACAATTAAAAAAAAAGATACAACACAATAACGATTACATTCACAATGCTTTTCTACCTTTGCATGAGTAATTATTAGCTCATCAATTCTCTCTCTACTTATTCCCAACCTTCAGCCTACCTTACTATATCCCATCTTTTGGCATAATTGGCATAAGTCCTGTCTCATGGGCCATCACACACTCAATTCTACTGTAATACTTGACAAAATTTTTTAATTTCTCAATTCTTAATGCCTCAACAGATGTCAATCCAAAAATAGGTATTTTTCCCAAATATATAATTATCTTACAGATTAGGTGTGTTCCAAATCACCCAATAATACACTGCTCGGGCAAAAAACAAAAGTCACCGTTCAGAAATTAATGAACAAATTCTATAATTGGATCATTATTGCGGTTATTAATATGCTTCAGCTGGCAATAATCATTTTAACCCTGACTGATGCAGCGCGTCACTACTCATTTCTCAGAAGACAAATCCCCTGATGGTGGAAAAGATGTTACAGTATTTCAGAACGTGCAAGTTATTGGCCTGTATTTATCAAAGAAAAACATGAATGACAAAAACAAGTATGAGGAATCATTTTCACAAATAAATTTGCCACCACAAAGTCCTGACCTTAAACACATTAAAAGGTACTGGTATGTGCTCAAGAAAATGGTTGAACCACTCGGTGGTCTAACCATTATGTCGAGAAGAAAAGTTTTCGGCCAAAAATTGTCATTTCTGATCAAAAATAAATGTTTTGGCATAGCATATAGTTGTCAAAACAATGACAAGACGAATATGCACTGTGATCAAAGCTACAGGGGTTCCAAATAAATATACTATGTACAATTGAAAACGCACCACTCACGAAATCTGGAATAGCTCCACGGATTGATATGTGAAGTATATACGTATGATGCATTTGAGATAATGAATGATTTAAGAAGACATGTAAACATCATTCAATTTCATTCACGATCATGTTAATGCGCGAGAGAGGTTTAACTGGTGTAGGGGTCAAACAGGAAAGTCAAGAACGGGTGTGACCGCCATTTGCATTGACACATGCGGTGCATCGTCGTCGCATGGAGTTGATCAGTCTCTGGATAGTGTTCTGAGGGATAGCATTCCACTCTTGAAACAAGGGCAACCTCAAGTTCTCGGATGTTGTCCATCTGGCGTTGACGTGAAAGACGTCGTCCAATTTCTTCCCATAAGTGCTCGATACGGGAGAGGTCGGGTGACAGAGCTGGCCACTGAAGCACAGGGATGTTCTGCTGTGCAAGGTACTGCATGGACACCCTTGCAGTGTGTGCCCCAGCATTGTCCTGTTGGAACGTGTGGACATCGTGGTGTTGGTTGAAGAACGGTACAACATGGTTCTGCAGCACCTGGTCCCGGTAGTAGACGCCGTTCACCCATCCTCTGCAGATATGGAGAGGGGTTCTGTGATGGTACCTTATTTCACCCCACACCGTTTGAACGACACAAGTGGCGTTATAACGTTCACCATGTCTCCGCCAAACACGTATACGGCCATCTGCGTTCCTTAAGTGAAATCGTGACTCGTCAGAAAAGATGACACCGTGCCTCGTAGTCGCCAATTCTGGTGCCTGTTTGCCCACTGTAGACGCTGGTTTTGGTGACTATCCATCAATATGGGGCCGAAATAAGGACGTCGTGCACCAGTGGCGGATCTAGAAAATTTTAAATGGGGTGGCAAAGGGGTTGCAAGAAGTCTGGGAGGGGTGGCATGGGACGTCCTCAGTGCGGTATTAGGAAATCCCCAATTCCAAGGAAGTTGGGACATTGTGTAAAAAGTGCATAAAAACAGAATATAATGATTTGCAAATCTCAAGAACCCATATTTTATTCACAATAGAGCAGAGACGAGATATCAGAGATTCACTAATCTGCCAAAAACTGCATATCAAAATTGGGGAACAATTTCAGAAAAAAAATTCTTCAATGTATTTATTTCCCAAAAAATTAATGTATTTATGTCCCAAAAAAAGGAAACCAAGAATAAATGGTTAATTCTATAACAATTACTTAACATTCTTTGATTAAAAATGACATTTGGTGTTATATAACTATGCCTTCTGTCTAATGATGTCAAGTAAGCTGAGGTAGTGCCACACTCAACTGAACAAAAATTACTCTTTTGGAGTAATTCAGTAACCACTTTGCGCCAAATTGCATAAAATGATAACAGGCCTAAACACGCATGAACCTGTATGATCAGTTTCAGCTTTTCATTGTCAGGGCCATAAGTGCTTTCGGTTGTGTAATGTGTGGGAATATATTAATCCATGTAACCCTATAATAAACTCTTTTTTAAAATGCATGACCATTGAAATGTACTATCAAGGTATTAAAATAAGCATTATCATATTTAGTTATTACCCGATTGTTTTATTCATTATATATCTGAATATATTATTAATCAAGTATTATCCAAATGTATTAATCATTAAGCTTATGCTGATATTAACTGAAACATTGTATTCATCTAAAACAAAGTGAACCTGAGTGTATGGTGCTTAAAGGGATTCTCAGTATTTAAAAGAACATAAGGAGGGGGGCCCGCATTCTACTTCAGACTATCTGTACCTTTGAAAACACCAGATGCGGCATTAATTTATTGGCCTGACTAAAAAGACTACAGTGGAAACCTCCTTCTGGGTCTTAATTCTTACAGGAGGACAGACATCATAAGGGTCAGAAATGGGTTATGTTCCTGGGTAAAATATGTGTGGCGTGGGAGCCGCGTGGGGCTCATGAGTTTGGAAGTCCCCGGTTGGATAGAGTTCATGCGCATCTTTAGCCTGAGGGAGTTTTGCAGCTGGAGATCATAAAAAGTCGGAAGATTGACAACAAAGGGACAACAAGCTATAAAGATGGGGACTTGGAAGAGCTCTGGGCTGCTCTCTCTCAGCCCTCTGGTCTTATGACCAGTGCTTCTGTTTATCTGACATTTCTTCTTTCCAATTCTTTGCTAAAGATCATTAGTTGAGTATGGTTTCTGTATTATTTGATGGTTTGAAGCCTATCTTCCATTTGTCTGTATCGGTGCACATTAATTTACCTTATTGTAGTGTTTTTACCTTCTGTTTCGTCTAATGGTTTGATTATTATTGTTTTTGATGTTTATTACCTTTGATTATTTGATTACATGCATATGATTTCTCTTGATTATGTAATCACTTACTTTATGATTAAACAATGACAATATAATTGCAAATATAAACGGTGTTTGGGGTCCTTCATTTAAGGTCAATTCCAACCAGTCCGAGTTTCCCACAAATGTGTACTGCTTTAAATGTAAACCCTACTCGCTGCATGACGTGCACAAATCATGCAGCTGACAACAGAACAATTAGTTCTGCCAGTGATGCATGACCAATTTTGTTTTCTTTGAATGATGTGAAAAAGTACACAGTTGTGTAATTAATAGTCTTAATTAGTTTTATGGATACTAAGTTTCAATGGAATACTTTTCATTTTATTCCCAGTTTCCCGGACGCACTGTATTATCATGCCTTCCAAGATGTAGTCGAGTGAATATTTAGGCCTAATGAAATAAAAGTCTAAATAAATACAGCAAAAGTACTTAAGTCACAGTCCAGGACTGACATTGGCCATCTCTTTTACGAGAGCTCCAGACGACGATTGTTGTGCCTTGCAGCAAGGCATCTCACAAACATATCCATATCTAGCTCTTTTGCACGCTGTTTCCATACTGAGAACAGCTAGATTTCTAAGAGGATCGTCTGATGATTGTCAGGCTACATAGACCTCTAGTCGTGCGGTGGAATTTCCGCCAAGTCGAATATTGCTCCTGCCGGGAGTACTTATGAGCTACGTCAAGAAACGGAATTGCCAGATCTATACAAACATAAATACGGTAAAATTATAACAAATTCCATTGAAACTTGAAATATGATTAAGAAATTTTGCCTGGTTCGGCTGACACATGCCAAATTCATTAGGACATAGCTACCATCCGTATGTTTGCAAAAAGGGCTAATGGTAGTCAGTAGGGACCCGCCCGTACCTTTACATGAGATGGAATGAGACGAGAGGCTAATAATACCGCTGCAGGGCTCTCAAGTCTCATTCACGCATTTCAATAAGTTCACACGCTCTCACGCCACACATGACATTTCTCACGCTGAGAAGTAATTAAACTCGCCGCATATTAGTAACAAAAACTGGAAAAGAGATTAGTAATCTATGAATGGATGAGGCGAAGGCAGACGGGTCTGCTTAAACCAGCAACGTATCAGCCAATCAGAAAATAGTACATCTTGTTGCTAGGTGAAATAGCAGCGCCATAATCACGTCTTCCACACGCGCCACACGACAAAGAGCTGGAAGTAGAAATCCGAAATCAAGTAAATCACTTCATCACTTTTTTTATTCCAATAACTGCTTATTGAAATCGAGGAACTATGTAGGACATTTGCTTTATGGGTCCATTTTTACCTCAATTTAACAGCTTAGGACGGTTATGGTGAGATGTATTTACTTACAACTTGTAACGGGGAGAGTGAGGGCTCTCTGCCCTCCATGTAGTGTATTTTGGCTGAAAACAAACCCTGCTCCGATCCGGTGTCACAGGCGGTACCGCAACATCTCGTTTGTGACTGACAATACGATACAAATACGCAATAGAATTATTTAATTTAGCCGTTGTTATACTGGGGCGTCCCAATGAAATTAAAAAAGCACAGATATTGCGGGAATGAAGTCACTTCTTCTTATTTGAGTTCACTGGCAGTCGTGAATATTCAATAACTGATCCTGGTGTGCCATCTAGTGATAGAATATTGTAACTGCGTGCATAAATGTGCAGCTCCACGTTCACTGGCGGCCACATCTGTACAAAGATACACCGTTGTTGTCCACGAAAACACCAAATCCAGATAATACCGTAAATGATGAATTATGGCAGTGTCAAAGGAACGAAGTGAAAGTATACTACTTCAATACTGTAATGAAGTACATGTACATTCCCCCCCGAAGAAAATCTCATTCTAGCCTGCATTCAAAACTTGAGAACCCTGCTGCTGCCTTACCTTTAGCATACAGGCTAACGTTCATGATTAACGCCCTGTGTCCGCTTGGTGGCTTTGACGATCGCTCCCATCAGGGCGTTTAAAGGAAAGCTACCTCGCGACGCTTCGCCTGAAATTTTTTGGCTGGACCAATCAGCAGGCAGCTTTGATGTTGACGTCATTTCCTTCTTCAAAAGCCAATGCATTGCGTCTACATTCGGCTTGTAGATTACATGAATCGAAATTGTAGTCACACTGAACACATGCAGAGTGCAAATGCATTGTTCGACACAGTGCACCGTTTGCTTTGGTGAGGCTTTGGTGGGAATTCGATATAAGAGGAATAGGGAAATTTATGTTGAATGAATCCAGTAGTTGGCGGTAATACACCAACAGGTCTCTCAACACCATACAACCAAAAATAAGAAGCCTCCAACTCATAACGAGGCCGCGCGAAGCACTTTTAGAGCTTTCCCGTACAGGCGTTAGTATAGCGACAGTCAGTCAATGAGGAGCGCAATGTAACGACTGTATCATAGAGGTTACATACAGGCTAGAGATAAGGGTCTGTGCCCGAAGCCACTGCCTTGACAGTAAGGACCTAGTTTTATTATTGTGATATTGTTTACATGACACCGAAACTCAACAGTGACCCTCTGGATTCAAACATTCCTGTTTTTGATATCTAGCCAAATGCATCATAAACTGTTCTCGTTTTTACTATAATCAAAACTAACCGAAGGGTAAAATGCCCCAACAAATCACACGAGAGAGAGTCACTTTTGAACAGCGGTTAATGAGCGCATTGAACCATCGCCTTGGCTTACATTCCATCAATTACAAATTTAACTTAACTTGAACTTCGTGTGTTAAAACGTCACCGGGGGAAACTGAATTTACCTGGAGAAAGTTGGGTGTCTAAGTGGCCCCACCACAGAGATATAAGAAAACTAGAGTGGACAATCACGTGGTTTCCGTGGCAGCACGCCGCCGCCATCTTGAGTATGTATATCGGGACAGACGTTCAATGGAAAATGCAGTATAACTGGCCTAAACCGTGCTCGAAAATAACGAAAACTCGCTCATACGGGACAACAGCTGAAGTTCCGATATCTCTGTAATGTCTTCCGATTAAATAAACATCGAATACACCGGATTTAAAAAATCTACATTTTTTATATAAATTTTGTTGTTCAATTATAATTCCTTATTTGAGTCCATTTTAGGTAAGAAAAGATAAGAAGAACACGGAAAACACGTCTCTAAGTTGTCGACACCCATGTTTAGCCTACTGTTTACATATAACTCATTGGACATTTATACATACCCAAGATGGCGTAGCTATTCTTCTATTTCCGCTTTGGTCCAGCCCACACATCATCCACTCTAGTTTTCTTATATCTCTGTGGGCCCCACTCTGCTGCGCTGCACGCAGACTCCAACATTGTGTCCATGACAACTGACACACGCCAACGCGCAGATTCCGCGCTGCAGGACCGCAGCTATTTGAGGAGCTGATTATTAAATTTAAATGTTTTTTTTTTTTTTTGGTGAATTCATCTTTTATTTCGATGCTTTGAGGGGCATTTAGACATAATGGTGATTTGTTTTACAAGTATAGTTTTAAGAGCATTAAAGTAAGGGGGGCAGCCAGGGGGGGCAAGGCTCGACAGTGGGGGGGCAGTTGCCTCCCTCTGTCCCCCCATGGATCTGCCCCTGCACACATTTGTAAATATTTTCTATTACTTTTAATCATTATTTGAAAACTAAAATTTGGCTGGTTTGTGCGGTCCTACGCCCCACCCCTCAAAAAAGTCATTGCACACGGACCTCGTAGTCATATGACCTCTGACGTGTGAAAAGTAAGTTGAAACGTTCCCAGCTGATCGACCAGTGGTTTGATCTATACTGATAATTGATTTCGCCTTGATCAGTCCTTGATTTTGTTAACTTTGAGATAACATTCATCAACATGCCAAATAGCTGTGTAGTGGTAGGCTGTAACAAGACTCCAAACGATGGTATGAGTTCACCTCACTTCCCAAAAGAGAGATGCCAAATCTCACGCATTGCCAAATCTCACTTGCATTATGGTGGATTTCCCCACTAGTGTCACGGAAATCAATTATGACTTGGGAATTCTCACGCTTGTCTTGACTGAGAGATTGAAAGCAATGGAATTGCATAAAGACATTTCAGATGCTCTTGTTTCATTTAAATGATTGAAACGATCATGAAACACAAGCATTGTTTCTTTTTCCTGAGTAAAGAGAAGCACGAGAATTACGGAGTCATAATCCCTTTACATGTTGCTTGTAGTGAGGTCCACCTTTACGCAAGTGAAACTGAAACTCCAATGCACTAGGATTTTAATTCTGTGTGATAATCTCATCAATAAGCTTTCATTGAATAACTGCAGACTACGGTGAATAAGCCTAAAAAATGCGTAGGACCTACTTTGAATGCGTGAAACTTGGCATCTCTGAGATCTGTTCTTGTGCTTACTCCCCACTTGATCAGCTGCTACCCCGCCAGGCCCGGCGCAGGTAGCCCACGGTCCAGCCCCGCTGTACGGCTTCAGTGTTAATGTCTTCGTAAGAGTGCTGTGAAGACGAGCTGACAAGTGAGCTTGTGTTAACGTCGCTTTGTTAGTAACTTAGTATCGTTGATCATTGTTGTTGTTGATGACATGGAAATTTTGCATTTGTGTTTGTTTCTGAAACACTGGCCATATCGTGATCCTAGTCACAGGGGACTTCTAGGACTTTGGTATGGCACATATCCGAAAGCGAAACCCAAACATAAACACAAGCGACCGGTCCATGCGAGTATGGAGTTGCCGTACAATCGCTTACTATGTTTAAAGTCCAGCATTCATTTTGTGTAGTATACAATGCAAGAACACGTAAAACGGTTGTACATGCGTTTATGACTAATGCAAACTTCTCGTTTTGCAATCCCAGATGAGATCAGAGCTTTGTTCGCGGAAGAGTTAAAAACCCACAAAATCTGGACAGATTGTGTCAAATTATTTCATTGGGTATGTAGAATATGTATCTAAGAATATTCGTCCCAAATAAGAGAACTATAACTTGTCTTTCTTTCACAAATTGGCTGTTGAAGTAAGGAGTGAAGGTTCGACGTGCCCGTGACCGTGTTCCAGTTTCGGATAATGTGTGCCAGCTCAGGGAATAATGGAATAATATTCCACAGGCCACGATAGACAACCTGATCAACTCCATGCAAAGGAGATGTGTTGCTTTGAGAGATGCAAATGGTGGACACACAAGATAGTGAACATTCAGTTTCTTCAACCTGACCCCCAACCTGTTCAAAGGATTGTCACTCCTTTGCAGATGCCAATATCAAGATGTAATGGATGGTGATCTGAAAATTAGTCATTAACAAAAATGAACTTTGATTTGCTTCATATATTGCATAACCGTAATGTTAATAAAAACTCAAATTTGACATGGGACGTTTATATTTTTGTTCAGTGTATTATTGCTATTGCACAACTGCAATCATCATGTTTGCCATCTGTAAATATGCCAAAGTCCAGAAAAGCTTCCAACTTTTATCACCACGTCTTCCGTTATTTGCCCGATTTTGTGAAAATGGCCCATAAACATACAGCGCCCTCTATAATTAGTGAGGAGGATGATAAGAGAAATAAAAAGTTCTTCAAAGCTCACTGTTAAAGAATTGCACAAATGATAGCATCTTGGGGTCACAAAGTCTCCAAAACAACCATCAGGCGCTATCTACATGCCAACAAGCTGTTTGGGAGGCATGCATGGAAAAAACCCTTTCTCACTTTGAATCATAAACGCAAACGTCTGGAGTTCGCCAAGCGGCACTGGGACTTCATCTGGGACCTTGTGCTTTGGTCACGAGACCAAGATATAGCTTTTTGGCAACAAACACTCTAAGTGGGTCTGGCGGACCACAAAAGATGAGTATGCAGAAAAGCACCTCATGCCCACTGTGAAGTATGGGGGAGGATCTGTGATGCTGTGGGCCTGTTTCTCTTCCAGAGGCGCTGGGAACCTTTTTAGGGTGCATGGCATCATGAAGGCTTTGAAATACCAGGACATTTTAAATCAAAATCTGGTGGCCTCTGCCCAAAAGCTGAAGATGGGTTGTCACTGGGTCTTTCAGCAATCTAATGACCCTTAACCTGTGGCCAAATCTACACAGAAATGGTTCATCAGACACAGAATCAAGCTCCTCCCTTGGCCATCTCAGTCCTAAGCACTGAAGGAGATGCCGTCTTTTGGATGAGACGTTAAACTGAATTCCTGACTCACTGTGGTCACTAAATCTCCTATGACACTTATCGATAAGAGTAAGGGGTTTCCCGCTGTTATGGCTAAAGTTCCAACCTGGCTCTTTCGACTTGCTTCCTAATCATCCCCTGATATAACTGGCTGTGCAAATTGCCCTCTCCCTTCCCACCTCAACTCCCAGGGCTCCCTTGAAAAAAAGATTTCAATGTCAAGGGGACTTCCCTGGTTAAATAAGGGTTAATAAATAATGTACAGTGCGAGTGCCATTTTGATTGAATCGACGGAAGTGGGTCTAGTGGGGGCGCTGTACTTTAACATTGGGTCTTATTGAGAATGTGCCAAATTGCCTGTGGAAGCTAGATCGTTGCAGATAGATTAAGTTTGTATTACTGACATATATGAAGTAATATATGACCTATATTTGGCTGTGTTAAAGTTGACCTCAGATGACCCTGAAAGGGCAAACTTGAGGTCAAGCAAAATGTTACAATTTTCAAAGGTTTCTCGGCTTGAAAATAGTCAAGATTGGGAACATATGTGCATTGAACACTTATTGGAAGTCATGTCTGAACTTTCTTTTGGTGGCCTTGAACTTGTCCTTTGGCAACCTTAGGAACTTCTCATAGTGAAATTTCAATTACTTCTATCACCAAAACTATTACAGATAGAGCTTAGGTTTGTATTGTGGCCATTTAGAAAGTCATGCATGAAGTTTCATTTGGTGATCTTGAACTTGACCTTCAATGTCCCTCTATGGCCAAACTTATAAAGTGAAATTTCAATGACTTATATATCAGCAAAATCGTTACAGATTGAGTGTGGGTTTGTTTTGGAGACATATAGGAAGTCATGTATGAACATTCATTTGGTGACCTCCATCTTGAGCTTTGAAGGTCTGACTTGACCAAGAGAAAATTCAATGACTTCTTTCACTGAAAAGGTCACAGATGGAGCAAAGGTTTGTGTTACTGATAAAGGAAGTCACAAACTTTCATTTAGTGACATTCAGCTTGACTGTTGATGACATTTGAAGGCCAAACTTGACATAATACAATTACAATTACTTGTATTGCCAAAACGGTCACAGATGGAGTCTAGGTTTGTATTAGAGACATATAGGAAGTCATATGACCTTTGATTTGGTGACCTTCGTATTGACCTTCAAAGGTCAAATGTGACCGAGTGAACATTCAATGACTTGTATCGCTAAAACGGTCACAGATGGAGCCTAAGTTTGTTAATGACATCTTGGAAGTCACATATGAACTTTCATTTGGTGACATTCAACTTCTGTCAGTGCCCGTTGAGGATCAAACTCCACAGTAAAATTTCAATGACTTGTATCACCAAAATGGTCACAGATTAAGCCAAGGTTTGTATAGACACATTTAGAAAGTCATATATGAAGTATATTTGCTGGCCACAACTTGACATTCTGTGACCTTTAAAGTTTACAATTGACATTGAATACATATTGACATTTTTGTTAATTTCTGAGAGATTTCAAGTGAATTCGGCACCCTGGACATTGCGTGACGTGGACTGCCCATGGTGCGTTTTTGTGAATGGGGGACATGGCAGAATGCTATAAGAGCATTGAGTCACCTGGAATTGATTTTAATTAGGCATGGTTTGACTTGCGTCGACCATGCATTCCTGCCTGTCCAATTTCTATAAAAATAAATGTAATATTTTGTAAATATATCCCCGAACGCCGAATGTTTTTGGTCCGACTGCCGCCGCGCTACCTGTTAACGAGATAACTTCAGCAATATTTCAATTAGAAATTTCATGTTTTACATATACGCAAGTATCATAGAGAGGAAGAACTGATTCGATTTTGGACAATTTAAAGTTCTAGATTGGCCACCAGGGGCCAAAAACAGAAAAATCACTGTTTTTATCACATCTCGTCCGATTCACCTCAAATCAAGTGCAAATGAAAGGTCATGACCTGAGGATGTGTCCCACGATGACATTATACCTGTTTGGTTCAAAATGTTGACACAAGGTGGAGCTGTGTCACATAAAATTCACCATTTTTGCCATATCTTTGGAACCATTTGTCCAAGTGACATGAAACTATGTGCAACTGCCAGGTCATGACTTCACAACGTATCACATGACACCATACCAGTATGGTTCAATATTTTGCCACTTGGTGGGGCTTTGTGATGGAAAATAACCATTTTGGTTTTATCTTCAGAACCATTTGTCCGATTGACCTGACATCAAGTTCAAATGAAAAGTCTATTCAAGGTCTATTCAAGGATTGGGGAATCGGAGGATTGGGGGCGTTCGGGGATATACCCCAAGCCGTCGCCTCCGACGGCATAAGCCTAGTTAAATTATTACCGAAACGGAAAATGAAGCCTCGTCCTTTGAGAGAGATCCAAATATCACAAGTTTTTGGTGCCGAAACCCAGGATACGGACACTAAAAGCGAAGTTGTGAATGTGGATCCAGGAAAAGAAAGATCATGACAGACTCTGTCGGGAAGCTGAAGAAGAAAGCAGTAAGGACTTCAGTGACAGAACTCATCACGAAGATTGACGAGGTACAGGCACAGGAAAATCCTGAAGTGGATGTTATTAAAGAATATTGGGACATGCTTTCGGAGAAACAGAATTTGTTGGAAGAGTTGCACAAAGATATTGAAGTTGGGATAGATGAAGATGACCTTGAAGAGGAAGTTGAATCTGGGATGGGTTACAAGGAGGCTGTGGGAGTTTGGCAAACGAGAATGAGAAGAATGCTGAACAGAGCGAGGGCAGATGGCACCGCCAGTGAAAGACACTCCAGGAGCAGCACGTTTGGACATGGAATTAAGCTCCCGAAACTGGTAACTGATAAATTCAGTGGCGATATAAGTTCATGGCAAACATTCTGGGGTCATTTTGAAATGCCAATTCATAAGAACACTGAGTTAAGTAAGGCAGATAATTAAATCTATCTTAAATCATATCTGTGCGGCCCAGCAGCAAATGTGATTGCAGGCTCGTCTTTGACGGAAGCAAATTATGATAGTGCGATATTAATGCTAATAGATTTGGCCAGAAAGATTTAGTGATGAATGCACATATGCCAAAACTTCTTAGTTTGACTCCAGTAAAGAAATCTCATGATGTAACTGCCTTACGTAAATTGTACGACGAGTGCGAAATTCAGATCAGAAGTCTAAATACAATGGGAGTAGTGTCCGATACATATGGCACGTTATTATGCCCTATTTTAATGCAAATGATGCCCAAAAATATCGCCTTGAAATGAGATGAGGAGGAAATACTGAACGTTACACAGCTCCTGTAATTTCTGAAAAAGGAAGTGGAAAGTCAAGAGCGAACTGCCAATTTAAATAAATCAGAAAGTGTCCATAAAGAAAAGGGAAAAAAGTGAGAAATCTAATTGCAAAATATATGACTATAAAAATAGAAAGCCTTGCTCTGCAGCAGCTTTACACACTGCCAGTTATACCGAAGCCTTAAGTTGTATTTTCTGTGAAAAGTCTGATCATAAATCCAGAGAATGCCAAGACAAGACAATTGAGGAAAAGAAAAAAAAAGTGTCAAGGAAGATATTTCGTCTGTTTGGGCACAAGACATATTGCCAGGAAATGTCGTGTGCAAGGAATTTCTTGCGATCACTGTGGAAGACGTCACTTTCTCTCTTTGTGTCTGGAGCAGATGCGTAAGGTGAACCAGGACGTGCCAAGTCCGTCATCAGCGAATGTACCGGACACGATTATTACAGCTTCACCTTGTCATTCTGGTAAGAGCACAGTTTTACTGCAAACTGCCACAGTTTGGGTTGAAACTCCGTTAAACAGAGTAATAACCAAATGTTTAATGGATGGGGGAAGCATGCACAGTTTCGTAAGAGAAGACATATCCCGTGCGTTAAAGCTTCCTGTGATGGGAGAAGAAACCATTTATTATACTTTTGGCTCAAAGAAACCCAGACAAGTTAAGTACAACAAAGTTGAGGCAAAGTTTAAAAATATTAGGAATGGGCAGAATATTGATCTTGAGTTGCGGGAGACTCCTCAAGTATGTACTTCCAAGATGATAGTGGCTGGAGATGCATTGCGAAAAGTGTTGGAGGAAAAGGGAACGCAACTCGCCGATACCACAGTCAATGGCCTGGAAAACATGGAGATCGGAGTTTTGATTGGAGGAGATTATTATTGGCAGATGGTCACTGGGAAAATTGAAAGATTGAGAGGGCCTGTTGTTATTGAAAGTATTTTTGGATGGCTTCTCCAGGGCTCAGTATCAGTAATGAACGTGGTCGCTGAGGCTCATGAAGTCGGAGTGATGCAGATGATTACCAGCAATGACAGACAGTTGTCTGACCAAGTGCATCTGTTCTGGGAGATTGAGGCACTTGGTATCCAACCTGTTGCAGAAAAGAAAATGACTTAAGAGGCAGGAGAGGCCTTACAGTTCTTCCAGGAAACTGTGAAGGACATTGGAGGAAGATATAAGGTGAGGTTGCCATGGCGTGAAAATAAAATGTATTTATCCTCCAATTTGTGTATAGCTGAAAACAGATTAAACAATTTGGTTAAAAAGTTCAGAAAGGACTTTGTTCTCTATGACAGATATAGTAACGTAATTTCTTATTACCTTGAACAGAACATTGTTGAATCAGTAGAAGACGGGCAAACCGAAAACCTTGTACACTATTTGCCTCACCATGCTGTGATCAAGGAGGAGCGCTCTACTACAAACGGTGAAACGGTGATGGGAAAAACTGAATCGGAGAAAAAAGCAGTCCTGCTTAAGGTACTTGGAATTTCATGGAACGTAGAGGAGGATGAGTTCACATTTCAATTGAGCAGTTTAATGGACTTTGTAAAAGATGGAAAAAACACTAAGAGAGATATATTAAGAACTGCATCAAAGTTGTTTGATCCTATTGGGTTTGTCTCACCTTTCACAATCAGAGCCAAGCGTTTTTTTCCCAAGAGACATGGGAGCGAGGTTTACAGTGGGATGCAGAGCTGCCTGCAGACCTATCCGAGAGATGGAGTTCAGGCGTAGTGAGATCGGTGAGTTGAAGAACATCAAAATTCCCAGACGTTATGATCCTGAAGACCAAACTGATGCCGAATCTTACAAAGAAATGCATGTCTTCTGTGATTCAAGTGTGCTGTTGCCTATTTGCGCACAGTAAGACATAATGAAACGCGTCGTACTAGTTTTGTCTCTTCTAAAACCCGAGTTGCACCTTTAAAAAGGGTTACACTTCCCAGACTTGAGTTATTAGGTGCACTAATTGGAGCAAGACTGGGAAGTCAGCTGTTTGAAACTGTCAATGCATCAGCTCTTTTTTTGGACGGACTCCATGATTACTCTGCATTGGATTAAAGGTTCATCGAACCAATGGAAATCCTTTGTAGCGAATCGAGTAATAGAAATTCAATCCCTTACAAACCCACAAAATTGGAATCACTGTCGTGGCAAAGACAACCCGGCTGATTTGGGCACCAGAGGAACCAAAGTAGAGACCTTGATTAATAACAAATTATGGTGGAATGGGCCGGAGTGGCTCAGAGCAATACCTGTCAATTGTGAAATGGAGAGCAAATTTGAGATGGATGATGCTTATTAATTGGAGGAAATTGTACAATGATAAATTACCATTGAGTCTGGTTTGCAAGTTGAGAATTCTAAGGAAAGTGACATTCTAATTGACAAACATAGTAAACTGAACAAGCTTTTAAGAATAACTGCTTGGATCTACAGATTTATACATAATGCGCGCAATGAGAAGATCTGGACATGCACGGGGCGGTTCTATTTCATCCTTCCTGACCGCCAGAGGCGGTGCTTTCAGCACTGGATAGTCCATCGCGCGCATGCGCAGGTCGAGTGTTAATACCAACAAGGTCACCCGTAACCCCTGGATGGCCCAGGAGAGGCTATATCTTCCGTTGTCATCAGGGGATCTGTTCCTTTTCATCTTCTCGCTCGCAGGTAGCTAAAGCTGAGTGTTATCGTCGTTCGTTGCTGGTAGCCTTGTGACTTTTGTCGGAGCTGCGATCAGCTCGCCCTCCAAAGGCTGCGACGAATAACGACGAGAGGTTTGTTGCGGTTTGCCGCGGACACTTCAACCTCGGATCATCTCGGTCAGATAAGTACCAAACGTAGTGATAAGTTTACTTTGTTTTCTCACAACATATTGTTCGTTGCAACCTGCTGAACTCGCTTTGGTTGTATTTCATTATTTATTGGTGAAGGCAGTGTAAGCGCTCCCTCTCCCGGCATTTGTTCCGCGAATATTGCGTGAATCAGCTGTTGGGATTGCATGTGCTTGCCCATCAGTATTGAGTATCGGTGCAACCAGCTGGACTCGCTTTGGCTGTATTTCATTATTTATTAGTGAAGGCGGTGTACTCGCTCCCTCTCCCGGCATTCGTTCCGCAAATATTTACATGATGGGATTGCGTGTGCTTGCCCATCAGTATTGTAATAAGACCAATCCGAATAATTTAATTAAGGGCTACCACCACCTTTTTTAGCCGGTAAGGTCCGGCAGTCGTCCCCAACTTCCACACAAACCCAGAACACACAGCTCAATACAACATTCTTCATTATTCGATCACGCGTTAAATTCATTAAAATGCCAGCACAAACGACTCATCTATACTCATTTTGAGCATCATACTACAATTCATTAACCCCCCACCCAACACACCCAACTTAATCACACAATACTGTCCCTCAACTCCCCCTTCCCCCACACACACACACACGCACACGCACACCTAATTCATAAACTAAAAACACAAACTCCCACTTTGCTACATCCAGTGACCATTTTAACACCCCTCCCCGAGTCTTTCAGTTCATGGGCATCGGCGTCCCGACTGCCCAAAACACAAAACCAGTCCGTGGAAAAAATACCGACAGCTCCGTCTCCGAAAGGGATCCCAAAACGGCAGCAATCCCGCGACGTCCCACGTTGAGCCCCCCAAATCCAGTTACGCTGCCCCAGCCTCCTTCTGTTCCCCAGCACTCCAGAAATCACTCTCCTCGCCAACAGCCAGCCCCCACTCCTTCTCCCCCTCCCCCCTTTTCAAACCTCCTTCCCCAAGTGATCATCCTACAATTCGCTGACGATTGCTTCCACCTGCATATCCCTCCACCAGACAATTTCATTACAGTATTCAGTATCTGTGCAACCAGTTGGACTCGCTTTGGTTGTATTTCATTATTTATTGGTGAAGGCAGTGTACTCGCTCCCTCTCCCGGCATTTGTTCCGCGAATATCACGTGAATCAGCTGTTGGGATTGCGTGTGCTTGCCCATCAGTATTGAGTATCGGTGCAACCAGTTGGACTCGCTTTGGTTGTATCTTCGTTATTTTGGTGGTGAAGGCAGTGTACTCGCTCCCTCTCCCAGCGTTTGTTTCGCGAATGTGTAGGTGAATGGGATTGCGTGCGCTTCCCCATCAGCATTGAGTATCGCGAGCAAGCCGTTGGACTCGCTTGTTGTATTTTCAATTGGCGGTGAAGGAGGTGTACCCGCTCCCTCTCCCATCATTGGGCTGCTCCTTTTATTATTTCATCAATGTGCATTAGCGGTAGCAGTGTGACTGCGTGCCCTACATTATTAAAGAAAGCTGATCGGTGCACCGTGGTGTACCTGCTTTTCCTTTTCAACTTCTGTTGATGGCCCTAAGCTGGTGAAGGCAGTGCTCTCACTCCCACTCCCAGCATAGGTGTGACGTTGTTAGTAGTAGTGTTTCCACTGAAGCTAACAATTTTTTCAACACTTGATAGTGAAAGCTGTGTGTTCGCTCCCTCTCCAAACACCTGTTTCATCTGTTTGAATTTGATTTGTTGGCAATATACTGGGCACCCACTCCTGCTCAGTCTGTATGGCTTCTCTGCATATATGTCCCTCGTGCCTTGGTCTCAAGCATCTGAGGGAGGATCTTTCTGAAGATCCCTGCATGAACTGAGCCAACTGAGGTTGGCTGAGGTGGAGCGACTGTTGGGCCACGTTCAGTCGTCCCAGCAGTTGACCCCAGCCCAGCGATTGACTCCTGCTCAGGCTGGCCGATCTAAACGTCGGGCAGCTGAGACTGGGGACGTCACCTCTCGGAAGAAGGTGAAGCAGTCCAGGCTTGCATCCAAAGTGGACTAGTTAACCGAGGATATTTATCACATGAAAGCCCTCTTCCTGGCCTTCCAATTTGAGACTGGCGCAGGGGAGGTGGATGCTCCTGCACCTCCGGCAGCCATTGTGGAGGATGATGTGCTCTCCATGGCAGCGTCAGCCACGGAGTTTGCTGAATTGGAGGCGGATATGGTTCCGCAGGACATAGCCTCGTGCCTCTGATGGGGGCTCCTGTTCTTTAGCCCACAGCTCTACTGTAGGTTTCGAGGATGGCTCATTGGGAGCCATCATTCATGACCCGCCTGCAGTTAGACATATCGCAAGCTCAGCCGGCTCTGGCTAGTGCTTTCTTCAGGCGTGGACCAGCCCCCGCCAACTTTACTGTGCCTCCATCAGACGAGTATTTGTGGGAGTTGCATGCATGCTGGAGGGATTCTAAGGCCCTCTCTCATGCAGCATCCAATGGCCGGACCCTGGCAGCCATGCAGGATGCCGCCAGGTTTAGCTTGGGCCGAATGCCAGTGATTGAACCGAGTATAGCGGCTTTAATTGTGTCCCCATATTAGGCTCTAAGACCAGATGCGAGGTGTCCTCGTCCCAGTGTCTGGTTACGGATAATCTGCTCTCCAAAGCCTATGACGCGGCGGCACGCATGGGACGCAAACGGAATTCTATGTCTTACCTGATGCTGGCTCTGTCAGCATCCCTGCAGGAGACTACACTGGATGCTTCCGTCCACAGTTTCAGAGACGCCTCTCTGCAGGCGTTCGCGTTGATGTCTAGAGAGCTGGGAAGGGTGATGTCCACTCTCATCCAGGCTCGCCGCCAGGTTTGGCTAGCCCAGTCCCCTCTTTCTGAGGCGTGCAGGGGAACCCTCCGCAGTGTTCCAGTGGGACCTGGGGAGCTGTTTGGATCTGCGGCTTTTGAGGCGCTTGAGCGTAGGGTCCAAGCTAGACAGACTCGACTCCAGTTAGCTGGGCTTCACAGGAGTGTGCCTCCTCCCAGCAGGCTTAGGGGTTCTTCATCTGTCCCTCAGCGCCACTCTCAACCATGGGCTTACCCCATTGGCTATTTGAGGTCTCAGTGCCCAGTTCCACAGCCTGAACAGCGGGTGACACGACCCGGCAAAGGCCCAAGCCCAAGCCCTCAAACAGGAGTTATCGGTCCTCCTGGACAAGGGTGCCATCGAACCTGTAGATCCTCTGTCAACCCGGGGGGTTCTACTCGACCGACTTTCTCATAGCAAGAAGGATGGTGGGCTCCGCCCCATCCTCGACCTGAGGAGGCTCAACAAGTTCCTGAAGGTCCGGAGATTCCACAGGCTCAGCACGGCAGAAGTTCTGCGCACTGTGCGAGAGGCGAGTGGTTTACCTCAATAGACCTGAAGGACACTTACTTCCATGTCCCCATAGTGCCACAGCACAGGAAGTTTCTGTGGTTTACCTTTCAAGGGCGTCATTCCAATTCAGAGTGCTCACGTTCGGCCTCTCCCTTTCTCCACGGGTGTTTACCCGGTGTGTGAGATCCTGCCATATCTGGCGTCGCCACAGGGGTGGACGACATTCTCCGCCTCCTTCCCTTATTTCACGAGGGCAGGTGGTTGCGCTATGTGGAGTTCTTGCGCCTCCTAGGGAAACTGACAGCTGCCGCTACTGTGGTTCCTTTAGGGCTGCTGTCGCTACGTCCCCTCCAGAGGTGGCTGAACAGTTTTCATTTGGATGCCAAGCGGCACCAGCATGCGATACTCAAGGTTTCACGCAGTTGCCTCTTTGCTCTAGCTCAGTGGAGAGAGAGATATCACTTCTCCTGCAGGGCATGCCTATGGGTTCCATTGCATCCCGTCGGGAAGACATCACAACAGATGTCCCCCTCTCGGGGTGGGGGCAGTGTGGCAGAACCGGGCAGCTCAGGGGTCGTGGCCCACTGGGGACCACTCAGAGCACATCAATGTTCTGGAACTGCAGGCTGTGCACATAGCACTGCAGTTTTTTCTTCCCTATCTGAGAGGCCGCCAGGTGCTTGTACGGTCGGACAATGTCTCAACCGTCCCTCTCATAAACCACCAGGGGGCACAAGGTCTGCACGGCTATTGCAGGCATCCCAGGACCTCCCGTGTGGGCAGCACCATGCCTGGCTAGCCTGAGAGCAATGTATTTGCCGGGGAACGGAACCGGGCTGCAGACTTGCCCTCCCGGGGCAAGCCTCCACCGGGGGAGTGGAGGCTTCATCCAGAAGCGGTGCTCAACATCTAGGACATCTTCGGCAGGGTAGAGGTGAATCTCTTTGCCTCAAAGGAGGCGACCCATTGCCCCTTCTGGTTCTTCTTTACAGAGGAGAGCAGCCCTCTGGGCCAGGATGCTCTCGCCCACGATTGACCAGAGGGTCTCCTCTAGGCTTTCACACCAATCCCTCCAATTATTCCAACACTACAGAGGGTCCCTCAGCGGGGCCACAGACTGTTGTTGGTGGCCCCCTTCTGGCCAGGGAGGACATGGTTTCCACTACTGCGCAGGCTCTGCAGCAGCTCACCATGGCGCCTCCCTTACAGGAAGGATCTCCTGTCCCAGTTACAGGGCCAGATTTGGCATCCCGAACCTCTTTGCCTGTAGCTATGGGTGTGGCTGTTGCAGGGCCCAACCCACTGCTGATAGTGTTCAGATGCGGTCCGCAATACCGTACTGAATGCCACGGCGCCTTCTACCTGGGTGCAGTATGAAAGCTGATGCCAGCTGTTTACTGCATGGTGTACGGACAGAGGTGAGGACCCAGTGCACGGTTCAATTCCAAAAATTCTCGAGTTCCTCCAGTCACTCTTGGATGACGGCCGATCCCCTGCTTCTCTAAGGGTATACGGGGCATCCATTTCCTTTCAACATGCCTGGGTAAATACTGACACAGTGCGGCGCCACAGTCTGGTGTCCCTTTTCCTGAAGGGGGCATTGAGGCTACGCCCCCCATGCACACTGCATGCTCCAGCATGGGATCTGCACCTGGTGCTGGAAGCCTTGTGTCTGCCTCCTTTTGAACCCCTGGATCAGGCAGAGCTGAAGTCCTGTGCGAGCTCTGAGAGTCTATGTGGAGGCAACCGCAAGTATAGACGGTCGGACCAGCTCTTCATCTGCTATGGTGGGCATAGGAGAGGCTGCGCTCTCTCTAAACAGCGACTCTCTCACTGGGTTGTGGATGTAGTCGTGGTGGTCACCCCTGTCATCCGGGGTGAGGTGCCACTCGACTAGGGCGGTCTCTACAACATGGGCGGCCCTGCGTGGAGTTCCCCTGCAGGACATCTGGGATGCAGCATCATGGGCATCACCAAGTACCTTCTACAGATTCTATCGGGTGAATGTTGCCACTCCCCGTCCGTTGGATGTGGTCCTGTTACCCGACTCTGTCCTCTCAATGAAATATGCAGATTCCTCGTCACTTTGTTGGTATGGGTCATCCAGTGCTGAGAGCACCGCCTCTGGCGGTCAGAAAGGATGAAATCGAACGAGAGTTACGTATGCAACTACGGTTCTATGAATCCTGGATGACCGCCAGAGCGTCCTGTCACTCAGAATCCTCGTGTGCTCGCGAGAAGACTGTGTAGGAACAGATCCCCAGATGACACCGGAAGATATAGCCTCTCCTGGGCCATCCAGGGGTCACGGGTGACCTTGTTGGTATTAACTCAACCTGCGCATGCGCGCGATGGACTATCCAGTGCTGAAAGCACCGCCTCTAGCGGTCATCCAGGATTCATAGAACCGTTACATACGTAACTCTCGTTATCTGCTGAGGAGTTAGACCACGCAGAACATTACTGGATAAAGTATACTCAAAGCAAATCCTTTTCTAAGGAAATTAACCAATTGTAAAGGGGACAATGGATTGACAGGCAGTCTAAATTGATTAGTCTAAACCCTTTTCTTGATGAAAATGAATCATATCTTGGAGGTCGACTACAAAAGTCAGATTGTACATTCAAAGTGAAACATCCGTGGGTATTGCCAACCAATGACAGATTAAAATAAGATAAGAAGAAGACAGCGCACGGGACATTTATCAGCCCTCTCAGCGGACTAGTTCTGATATATGTATTACAAGAATTCTGAGGAACACTTGATTGAAGACCGTTAGCCTGTCTGCAGAACATGCAGGAGAAAAGTTTGTGCAAAAGGCAGCAATACGTCAAATCTCATGACACACCTCCGTGACCAACCACCCACAACTTTATAGTCAATGCAAAGTAAGTTAACATTAACGCTTTAGCTGAAATACATGGGGTGGGGACATCGGGTTGAGGTTGAATGCAATGATCTGTCTGTCTAACTTCTTGACTTGTCAGTAATGTAAACAGAACCTTAAGTACAGCGCCCGTCGCCATCAAGAATGGATATCTAGCAGCGAATATTCTAAATAAGCTAAACAGCTACATTTTAATTCCCGAAGAGACGGTGAAACGATGAAAACAAGGCACTATTTAGCGCTAGTTGAAGGCATCAAAATGCCATTAACTTCCGTTTTTTCGTAGAAATTTAATTGACAGTGACTACGTGTATACTTTATATCATTAAATGGACGTTGGAATCAACTAAATACGAGATGGCGGCTAGATCAGCTAAATCGCGCTAGCAGTTTTGTTTACTATGACAACGGTTAACACTACTAATCAGCAATGTCATGAACATTCGCCGAAATGAATGACATGGTACCAGAAGCATTCTACCTAAAACCCTCATTTTCGTTTAGTGGTGGAGTGTGGCGCTAGCTGCTGGACACTTTCTGAACCTTCGCCTAAGAGCTACGCGGATGCCTACTTGCGTTAATTAAACAGTAGTAGATTGTAGTATTTTATTGCATTGCATGCATTTATGATTTCTAAAAGATTGCATAATTTGTATTCGGAGTGGCTATTCACGCAGCCACCGTGCAAATAAGCCGTAGCCGCGTCCCTGTGCAGTTATTGTAAAATAGTGGGTCAAGTTATTTTATTTGCACAGTCGCTCCTAAGCAGCTGTGCCAATAAGGATGGGCCGTAACATTATTCGTACAGCGGCTGTGCAAATAGCCGCGTCCATTTGTATTTGTCCCAGGTCAGTAAATGGTTTAATTCTAGCGAAGTTGGATAACTTTAGTTTATTAAGTCACACGGTCTGAACCAAGTGTCTTTGAAAACACGAAACATTATTATTTGCCCTCTAAGATTATGAATTTCGAGCCAATCGTTTTCTTTTGATTTTGCCACAGAAACAGCTATAGGCAAAATCGTATGTACATTTTTTTTCTGAGAGTTTCTGCCTTTAACGGAATACAGTCGTAAATTTCGCGCTTTTTCACTGCCTATACTTCTGCAAGACGCCCGTGAGATGAACTTTGACTTGGGCGACGCGGCATCCGACAAACGTAAGTTAATGACCATGATGGCTTCCCCTTGTTCGCCGACCTATTTTCCTGTCTTATGCTCTGAGTGTAATATGTTTCGTTACAACTCCTCTGCGCTTAGCGGCACTTTCATTTGCAAGAAATGTACTCATATGCTAGCTTAACTGAAAAGCTTTTAGAGCTGGAAGCTCGCATCGAAACGCTGCAGAACATTAGGTCGAATGAGGATTTCATTGATTCTTTCATGGCCCAGCCTGAAACGAGTGTAAATGTTAGTTCTCTTTCGGTTTCTCGTTCCTTACCTGCTGCAGCGGCTTCTTCACAGCGTGATGTGTTTGTAACAGTTGGAGGTGAACGTAGGGGAAAGAAACTTGAGCAGCCATCCAGTCCCTCTCCCATTAAACTGTTTAATTCATTTGCTCCCCTCGAAGAATTAGAGCCAGATGAACGATTACCGGAAAAGTCACTAATTATCGGGGATTCCATTGTTAGAGATGTGAGGGTTTTTAAACCGGCTACCACAGTGAGCTGTATTCCTGGCGCACGTGTGACTGATATCGAGGCGAATCTGAAATTAATCGATCAGGGCAAACGCAAGTTCTCCAAAATTATTATCCACGCCAGTTCAAATGACATTTGATCACGACAATCGGAGATCACGAAGAGCAGTTTTAAGTCGGCCTGTGCCCAAGCTCTAAAGATGTCACGGTCAGTGACTTTCTCCGGTCCGTATCCGATGCGATGTAGTGATGGAATGTACAGTAGATTGGACTCGCTCAATCGCTGGTTGTCTGAGTGGTGCGTAGATAATAACGTCGGTTTCGTGGACAATTGGCGAGCTTTCCGGCGAAGACCCGGTCTTTTGAGGAGGGACGGTGTTCACCCATCTCGTGAGGGCACTGCACTTCTGTCGAGAAATCTGGCCGACGACCTAAATTATTGTAGCTGACTGCCAACAGCTAAATCTAAATTCCTGACATTCAGCTTTGATAAACCGTTGATTAGGTCAAACCCTGTAGAGATTGTGTCTGTTCCTCGAATTCCAAGTAAATTAAGAAAGAAGAATCGCGGAGTACATCACAAAAACTTGATTTGCATTAATACCAACTGTATCAATCTACCAATAAATAAATATTCTCTCAAAATTGGTCAATTAAATATTAGATCCTTGAACTCTAAAGCAGCTCTTGTGAACGAATTAATCTCTGATTGTTATCTTGATACACTGTGTCTCACAGAAACATGGCTGAGACAAGATGAAAACGTAACTTTGAATGAAGCATCTCCCCCTGGGTTTATATACACTCAAAACCCCCGCCTGGGCCGGAGAGGTGGTGGTGTGGCAGCCATTTATTGTGATTCCATTCACTCAGTGCCAAAACTACAGTATAAATTTGATACATTTGAGGTTTTGGCAATGAATTTTTCAGTGCTGGATACAGGTGCCGGCCCTGCCTCTGATCACCCTTTAGCTTTGGTGACAGTCTACAGGCCCCCTGGCCTTTACTCTGCCTTTATTCAAGATTTTTCAGAATTCATTTCAGACTTAGTTTTAAGCTATGATAGAATAGTTATATTGGGCGACTTTAACCTGCACTTTGAGAGGGCAGATGATTCTCGAACATCCGCATTCACTAACATTTGAGTCAGTTGGCTTCGCTCAGAGTGTTGTTGGCCCAACTCATTTTCATGGTCATACTTTAGACCTGATCTTAAGCTTTGGCATTAAAATTGGGCAGGTCAGGATTCATTCACATAATCCCAGTTTGTCTGACCATTTTCTTATCACCTTCTGCTTACAATTGACCCACCCTGCATTGTTAGAAACTAGGATGTACACTGGTCGTACTTTTACTGCAACAACTTCTACAAAATTCACTGAGGTTTTCCCATCTTATTTTGAGCATCCAGTCAGTGCCTCCTCTATTGACGATACAGCAGAAAAGTTTGCTGATGCTCTCCGTTGTACCCTTAATGTAGTCGCGCCACTGAAATATAAAAAGATTACTCAGAAGAAGAGGCCAGCCCCATGGTACACTGACCAGACAAGGACACTAAAGCAAAAATCTCGTCATCTAGAACGCAAATGGCGCTCCACTAAATTCCAGGTATTCCATAGTGCTTGGAAAGAGAGCCTTGTTGCTTATAAGCATGCTCTCTCTTGTGCTAGGTCCTGTTACTTTTCAAATCTCATACAGGAAAATAAAAATAATTCTCGATTTCTGTTCAAAACCGTGGCTAAGTTAACCAACAATCATGCTGCAAGTAACCCTGAAATTCCAGTCTCTTGCAGCAGTGATGATTTTTTAAATTTCTTCAATGGCAAAATTATTGGAATTAGAGAGAAGGTCACTGCTTCCTTACCGTTTTGCGATGGCGTTTCTTATGATATGGAGTCTTCCACATTACACACAAACCAGTTTGAATCCCTTTCTCCTATATCCCTGAGTGAACAAGCCAAATTAGTTGTTACTTCCAAATCATCTACTTGTATCTTGGATCCCATTCCCACAAAGCTGATGAAAGAACTCCTGCCCATTCTTGGCAGCCCGATTCTTCACATAATTAATTCTTCTTTGATTTCAGGTATTGTTCCCACTTCATTTAAGATGGCAGAAATCAAGCCGCTGCTTAAAAAACCAGATTTGGATCCCACAGTCCTAACCAATTATAGGCCAATCTCAAACCTCACATTTTTATCGAAGATCCTTGAAAAATGTGGTGCCCAACAGCTCTCTTCTTTCCTGCAAACTAAAGAGGTATTTGACAGTTTTCAGTCTGCCTATAGAAAGCATCACAGCACCAAAACAACCCTCACTGTTGTAGTAAATGATCTGCTTCTCTCTATGGATAGTGGCCGCATTTCTGTTCTTGTCCTTCTTGATTTAAGTGCCGCCTTTGATACAGTAGACCACCATATTCTCTAGGTTGGAAAAATTAGTTGGTATTTCTGGACTTGCCCTTTCATGGTTTAAGTCTGATTTGTCTGATAGATCTCAGTTTGTCCGGGTAAATAACAAATGTTCAGAGTATTCCAAGGTTAACTTTGGAATACCTCAAGGATCTGTTCTGGGCCCTTTGCGTTTTTCACTATACATGCTTGGAAATATCATAAGTAGACTTGATGTTAAATACCATTGCTATGCAGACGACACGCAGCTCTATATATCCTTTAAACCGGGTGAAAATGATCCGGTTACTAGATTAGAGATGTGTCTGAAAGCTGTTAAAGCTTGGATGACGCAAAATTCTCTTTCACTAAACCCAGATAGACTGAAATATTGGTACTGGGTCCCAAATCTCTTAGATGGTCTCTCTGTTTCTGCCAGAGCTGTCGTTAAAAACCTTGGGGTGACTCTTGATTCAGAACTCTCTTTCCAGGCTCACATCAACAATATCATCCGAGTGGCTTTTTTCCATCTTCGAAACATATCTAAACTTAGAAAAATGTAGTCTCTTCAAGATGCTGAAAAATTGGTTCACGCATTTGTGTCTTCTCGGCTGGACTATTGCAATGTCTTACTGTCTGGTTGCACTAGCTCAGCCCTGAAACGTCTTCAATTAGTGCAGAATGCTGCAGCTAGGGTTCTGACTAGGACTAAGAAATATGATCACATTAGCCCGGTGCTCAAAAATCTTCATTGGCTGCCTGTAAAATTTAGAATTGAGTACAAAACATTATTACTAACTTATAAAGCCTTAAATGACTTGGCCCCGGAATATCTTTGCAGTCTTCTCATTCCTTACTCCCCACCAAGATTACTTCGTTCACAAGGTGCTGACTACTTGAAAATTCCAAATATATCTAGAATTACAATTGGAGGCAGAGCATTCTCTTACAAAGCACTAATTCTATGGAACAATCTCCCAAGACAAATTCGGGCTTAGGACACTCTGTCTTCAAGAGTAGGCTGAAAACTTATCTTTTTAGTCAAGCCTATGATTAGTTCATGATTAGTTATGTGTTGGGTCTGGTGGGACTGACTACAACCTTGATTTATGACATGTTCACGATATTGAAAGCCAGTGTTATGTAAATCCATGTGGAACCGGTGGCACTGAGCCTGCATTGACGGTGCCAGTGGGGCTTGCTACAGCCTTAGTCACTTTGGAGGTCCATATGGTACTGGTGTACTGTTAAGCAAATCCATGTGGAACCGGTGGCACTGAGCATGCATTAACGGTGCCAGTGGGGCTTGCTACTAGTTATACTAAGGTCCATATGGTACTAGACACTAGTACCATATGGACCTTAGTCACCGGGGAGGTCCATATGGTACTAGTGTCTAGAATATCGGAAGTGATCTTCCTGGAATAAGTGAAGGGCCTCTGTGCAGCTGGAAGAGGATGGAGCGGTGTTGACCGTTTCCTGACCAGTCAGCTCCTAAATTCTCATTTGGCACATGACACAGGACTGTATTTTTATTAATATGCAGTAGTTTTAGGATCTTTCCCTCCGCAACCCTTAGTCCTGGACCATCCGAGCCCTGGACCTCACCATGAGCGCTGGCTGCTGCTGTCCTGATCCAGTCCTGCACCATCCTTGGCATGCCACTTCCTCGAGCAACTGAAAGCACTGTTTCGATGGACTTTAATGGAACTCTATTGTCTTATCTTCTTATCTAACTAGCTAGCCCGCGGAGGATGGGCTTCCCCACTATAGCCAGGTTCCTCCTGAGATTTCTTCCCACTGGGGAGTTTTTTCTCACCACTGTTTGAGGATTTTTCTCCCTACTGGGAGTTTTTTGCCTCATTTGCTGTAGTGGGGAATAGGCTGGGCACTGCCCTTTCAGGAACTCATCTCTGACTGTAAAGCGTCTTTGTGACAGTTTATCTGTGAAAAGCGCTATACAAATAAATTGAATTTGAATGGTAGCCCAATGATTATAATAATACATGATGCTAGATCAGCAGCATCAGATTTGTTGATGATGGAGAGAATAAGTATATAATCATACAATCAAGTATACATATTTTGTTTTTTTATTTTAATGTCATCACACTTGAACATTTGGATTTGATTACATATGGTTAAAAATGAGGTTGATAACTTTTCTGGGGTCGATAATTTTAATTCATCAAAGACACTGGATGTCAAGAGTGTTAACTCCAGTGCATTGATCTTGACTGATTACTCGCGGCTCCTCCGTGGAGTGAACAGTCTTGTCAATCACTCACTCTTTGTGTCAGGGATGTGATCTTTCCGCTAATTCGCGGAATTCCACTTTTTTATCTTCAAAATTAAAAAAATAAATAAAACTGATTTTTCAGTCATGAAAATCCGATTGCATATCTACTGCATTCCGACTTTTAGTATTTCCGTAACTGAATTGATCTTATGCATGATGTATTCTACAGAATTTCCGTTTTCAAATTAGCCAGCTAAGGCTCACCGGTCAAATGTCATGCTGTGTGGGCAGGGGCTGCAGCGGCAAGTTTCAACACTGCAGAAAAGAAACGACTTGGATATTGCGGATATTCAAGACGACAGATAGCTTGCAGTATAGTAATAATAATTAATAGTCCGTATACCTGTATTCTGTGTTGCCCATTCGGCTAGTGGAGCAAGGATGAAGCAGTCTTGTAGCCCAAGTTTCAGCCGCGTGAGGCTCCCTTTATGTAACTCATCGAGACAAATGCAGTGCACCGCTGGTAAGTTGCGTGGTTGGTTCAGTGTATCAGTATCCCCAGTGAGTGACTGCGTTCAAGCTATCACCAGTTCGCAAAACGACGGTCAAGCTATCACCGCTAAAAATTTGATGCGCAATTACAGCGGATAGTGCGGTACTTTGGTCACGTGATACAAATGCTGTCAAAATTCGGCTTGTAGAGAGAAAAAACGATTTTTATTGTTTTAAAAAAGAATTTTTTTGTTCATGGCATTCATGCACAACAGCATAATAAAATTTTTAAATCTCTTCATATTTGGTGGGCTCATAGTAGGATTCCTCTACTATCATAATCAAGTGTCACTTTTCTCTAACTATTTGATTTGCAGGAAATACAGGTCATCAAGTATGACGCCCCCATCCAATTTTCTGCATTCACACATTGCACAGTATCAACTTTGACTGCCATTTATTGGAAATTTCCACCACAGAATCTCTTCATATTTGGTGGGCTTATAGTAAGATTCGTGTTTTATCATAATCAACTGTCACTTTTCTCTAACTAATTGATTTGTAGGAAATAGAGGTCCGCAAGTATGACGCCCCTATCCAATTTTCTGCATTCACACATTGCACAGTATCGATTTTGATGGCAATTTATTAAAAATTTCCACCACAGAATCTCTTCATATTGGGTGGGCTTATAGTTGGATTCCTCTACTATCATAATCAAGTGTCACTTTTCCCTGACTATTTGATTTTCAGGAAATACAGGTCATCAAGTATGACACCCCCATCCAATTTTCTGCATTCACACATTGCACAGTATCAACTTTGAAGGCCATTTATTAAAAAATTCCACTACAGAATCTCTTCATATTAGGTGGGCTTATAGTAAAATTTGTGTACTATCATAATCAAGTGTCACTTTTCTCTAACTATTTGATTTGCAGGAAATAGAGGTCCGCAAGTATGACGCCCCCATCCAATTTTCTGCATTCACATATTGCACAGTATCAACTTTGAAGGCCATTTATTAAAAATTTTCACCACAGAATCTCTTCATATTTGGTGGGCTCATAGTAGGATCCCTCTTCTATCATAATCTAGTGTTACTTTTTTCTAACTATTTGACTTGCAGGAAATAGAGGTCCTCAAGTATGACGCCCCATCCAATTTTCTGCATTTGCACATTGCGCAGTACTAACTTTGATGGCCATTTATTAAAAATTTCCACCACAGAATCTCTTCATGTTTGGTGGGCTCATAGTAGGATTCCTCTACTATCATAATCAAGTGTCGCTTTTCTCTGACTATTTGATTTGCAGGAAATACAGGTCATCAAGTATGACACCCCCATCCAATTTTCTGCATTCACACATTGCACAGTATCAACTTTGAAGGCCATTTATTAAAAAATTCCACTACAGAATCTCTTCATATTAGGTGGGCTTATAGTAAAATTTGTGTACTATCATAATCAAGTGTCACTTTTCTCTAACTATTTGATTTGCAGGAAATAGAGGTCCGCAAGTATGACGCCCCCATCCAATTTTCTGCATTCACTTATTGCACAGTATCAACTTTGAAGGCCATTTATTAAAAATTTTCACCACAGAATCTCTTCATATTTGGTGGGCTCATAGTAGGATCCCTCTTCTATCATAATCTAGTGTTACTTTTTTCTAACTATTTGACTTGCAGGAAATAGAGGTCCTCAAGTATGACGCCCCATCCAATTTTCTGCATTTGCACATTGCGCAGTACTAACTTTGATGGCCATTTATTAAAAATTTCCACCACAGAATCTCTTCATGTTTGGTGGGCTCATAGTAGGATTCCTCTACTATCATAATCAAGTGTCGCTTTTCTCTGACTATTTGATTTGCAGGAAATACAGGTCATCAAGTATGACACCCTCATCCAATTTTCTGCATTCACACATTGCACAGTATCAACTTTGAAGGCCATTTATTGAAAATTTCCACCACAGAATCTCTTCATATTTGGTGGGCTCATAGTAGGATTCCTCTACTATCATAATCAAGTGTCACTTTTCTCTGACTATTTGATTTGCAGGAAATAGAGGTCCGCAAGTATGACGCCCCCATCCAATTTTCTGCCATCACACATTGCACAGTATCAACTTTGAAGGCCATTTAAAATTTTCCACCACAGAATCTCTTCATATTTGGTGGGCTTATAGGAGGATCCCTCTTCTATCATAATCAAGTGTCACTTTTCTCTAACTATTTGATTTGCAGGAAATAGAGGTCCGCAAGCATGACGGCCCTATCCAATTTTCTGCATTCACACATTGCACAGTATCAACTTTGATGGCCATTTATTAAAAATTTCCACCACAGAATCTCTTCATATTTGGTGGGCTTATAGGAGGATCCCTTTACAATCATAATCAAGTGTTACTTTCTTCTAACTATTTGATTTGCAGGAAATAGAGGTCCTCAAGTATGAAGCCCCCATCCAATTTTCTGCATTTGCACATTGCGCAGTACTAAGTTTGATGGCCATTTATTAAAAATTTCCACCACAGAATCTCTTCATATTCGATCGGCTTATAGTAGAATCCATATTCTATTATATGCAAGTTGTAATTCTCACTAACTTATTGATTTGCAAGAAATAGTGCTACATTTTTCAATTTTAAGCATTACAGGCCCTCAGCAATGCCCCATTTAGTTCTGTTGTAAAGCACATACTTTGATGGCTGTTTACATCTTGATTCAGCCATGCAATCTCTCTTTATTCAATAAGCTTTTACTACAGCGTGTGCAGTATGGTTTGGGCCCCCTAATTTCCACCAACATTTTGAATTACACAAGTATTATAGTCCCTGCTTTAATTTTCTCGTATTTTTTCCACCTAAAAAGTGCAATTCTAATGGGAATTCTTCCATTAATGCCACAGTAACATATACCTTTTTTTTCCTTTTGAATTACACAAGTATTATGGTCCCTGCTTTAATTTTCTCATATTTTGTCTACCTAAAAAGAGCAATTCTAATGGGAATTCTTCCATTAATGCCACAGTGACATATACCTTTTTTTCCTTTTGCCTTAAGTAAAACATTATTACAGTTACATGCAATTATTTGTCATCTGGATTAACAGCAAGTCTTTTTCAAACCACAAAATGGAAGTAGTTGACGATTTTTTTTCTGAAGAAAATATACGCATTCTTTCGTTGAATTGAATAAGCCTCGGTTTTTCTCTCAAGCCGAATTTTGACAGCATTTGTATCACGTGACCAAAGTACCGCGCTATTCGCTGTGATTGCGCATCAAATTTTTAGCGGTGATAGTTTGACCGTCGTTTTGCGAACTGGTGATAGCTTGACCGCAGTCTCGAACGCGAGTGGGTGCTCGTCTTAGCTCCTTGACGCACCTTCGCCAGCTCCCTTTAATGGTAGTATGACCAGTCAAACCATACCTTTGCATTACGTAAGCCTACCAACAAACCTGATGGACCTTTATTTTCCTGCCTTGCTTTCGCACACTTTAATATGAAGCATTATCACTCTACATTTTGACTTCGGTGATGTTGAATTAATTGGTTACTGTGGCCAGCATACGCACGGGTTATCAGTGTGAACGCAGCTGGGCGTCTCGCTCCAAAGCTAAATCATGGTTATTTCATCAGCTGCCCAGCTAATCCATGACCTTTAGCAATATTAGCGAACGATACCACTTACTTTTCTATCGCGTCGTAAAGGTTAAAGTTAGTGGTATCGTTCGCTAATATTAAGCGTGCTTCAGCCCTTCCTCGTAGTTTCACTTTTGTTTTTTCATGTAAATGGGGCGTCACTGGACACCGAATGTGGCTGGTTAGTGACACTGTTTTCCGTTGTCGTTTGGCTTATTCACTAGGTTAATTTGTAAAGCGAAATATGTAATGCATATTTCCAGGAGTTCCATCAGGATTGTGTTTTTTGTCAATAATTGGAAGTTGAAAATACTCACAGAACTCATCGATGGTTTCTACAGATGATTGGATAAAGAAAAAAAATTTATTAATGGTGTGTATCTATAGTGATTATGTTCTTATTTTTCATTTTTGCTATTACCCAGTACATTCAAGGTAGTCTAAATTCATAAAATTCCATGAGCATGCGACTTTGTGATATGATTTTGGAGTTGAATGTGAAGTCAATGATTTTATTGATATATTGGCTATATTCAATGAATGTTATTTGACTTTTATTGAAGTGCAATAGTGGCAGCTTAAATTCTTTACAAGCTTGGAGCTTGTGACTAATTTTGACTTGACTTAGAAATGAAAGATTACATGTGTTTGTTGGTTTGAATATACATTGGATAAAAATTCTGTTTTTTTATTTTATTGAATTCTTAGTACACTTAGGGCACTAAAAATCTCTAAAACCTAGGAGCTCATTGATCTTTAAAGAGGCTGAATTTGCATTTTTATAGAATGTCATTATATTTGAAAAATGGTACCGAAACGACAATATTATCGTTTATCGAAATAAATTTTGGGACGATTTATCGTCCAGCAAAATGTGTTATCGTGACAGGCCTATAACACCGAATTTCGGACATGTAGGTTAAATGGGCTGCGAGGGCTGCTTCATTGAAATATTCTAGGGGGCGCTATAATGCCATTTTGCCAAGCCCATCTGAAAACCCTATATCAAAGGACAACTTCCAACCAGATTAATTTGTGTGCAAAATTTCTTGAGTTTGAGCATGCCGAGGCCCTCAAAAATGCAATTATGTATTAGGGGGTGCTATAGAGCCATAATGTCATATCCAGTGCCAAATGGGATATCAATTCGAAGCGCTTCATATTTTCAACCTCTGAGCAAAGTTTGGCATGTTTTTGAGTATGATAAAGCCCTCAAAAATGTATTTGCAAAATCTGGATAATGCAGGCTCATAGCTCACTTCCTGTGCGGCAAAAAAAAAAAAACTTCGTTATGACTACTATGGCCCCACCAAATTTCATGGGAATCCGAGCAAGTGCGTTCCAAAATGGCCGCGTGTTTGTCAGCACTATAGAGCCACCGGGGCACGCCCAAACTCAAGAATACCAATAGTTTGCAATTGTTTGCATGCCTGATGTATATGCAAATTTTTGTGAGTTCTCGCACATGGCAAAGCCCTCAAAAATGAGTTGAATAATAATAATAATAATAATAATAATAATAATAATAATAATAATCCCTTCGAAAACAATAGGTTCCTCGCATCTTCGGTGCCCGGGCCCTAATTACAAAACTTTCACTGTGTTCAATAATTATTGTTGGCTTGCTCCCCAGGTTCATGTATAGGGCTTCCTGAACCCTAAATGACTGTGCTGTCCCAATAAAATGAAAGATGGCATGATTTCATCCCAAGATTCCATTCCATGACAGTTGTCTTTACCGTTGCACCCAAAATAATGGGAAAGACAATGGAGGATAATAAGACACTGACCAATGCACAGTCATGCCCACCCCGTACATGGGCAGGGCAGGCATGTTTTTTTTCTTCAGTTATTCATGTAGAAAGTAATAAACACTCAAAATTGTTTCTGCAGATTCTAGAATGATTTATTTGACCAACGGTGAAGACGAACAGTAAGTGTGACATTTCAAATGGAGCTAACAGCAGCCTGCAGCCTGTCTCCAGGGAAAAAATGGCATTTCTGACCTTGACCTTCTTGCAAAAGTGCCATCGGGTGGTCAAACGAGAACAAACTGAAATCTTGAGTCAGTATGACACATGCTAACTGTAAAGACCATTCAAAGAGTGTGATCAGCTACACGCAAATTCAGTACAAAATTAAACAACAATATTTCAGTAATAATTCAATAGCTCCTGGCGCTCTCAAATAATAATATCCTTAATTGGGATAAAAGGAAATTCAGTTTATATGTTTAAAGTTATTGTTACTGATCCCTTGGGCACATTGAAAAATGATAACGGAGTGGACAATCCACACATATAATAATTAATTTTTTTTTTAATTAATCAGCTATCCATCTAAAACCTAATGTCCCATCGTAAGAGAAACATTGTTCTTTTTGTAAACCCACTTCAGAAACGAAAGTAATTTGGTTCAATGGCAATTACAGTGACGACCACATTGTACCATTATTTTGTACATTTTTGTGATAATAGCCCTTATACTCGTGTCTAGTTGCACATCCCACAGGTTGGGTTAACCTGGATCAAAGGTCGAGGTCACTGGACATGAAAATGTTTTATTTTGTGCAGACAAGATCGAAGCAACTGCTTGGCAAGAGGGCTTCATTCTTAACGACGTGTTTACACCAATGTGTAGTTGTGTATCCGCCATGTTGGGCCCACAGGAGTCAAAGGTCACAGGATAAATGCACCCACTTTGGGCGACCTCTTTCTTTGCTCTGTAAAAAAACGACTTCCGCAAGTCTAGAATCGTTTGCCAAGTACCCCTCAAAGACAGCAAGCGACTCCAAAACATGAAGTCCTTGTATTTAAGACTACAGCCATTAGTATATAGTCTTTTACCTTGGGATGTGACAGCGGAGTCTATGACCACCTGTAATCTTAATGCTTGCAGAGTTCCCCATGTTTCCCAGAAAAAACCCCAAATTACACTCAAACCATTTTTGCAGAAAACACTGGATACCTCAACACTGAAACTGTGCCATGTTAAAACGAGTTGACCAGCAGCCCCTTAGAGAGAGTTCTGACAACCCCCACCTCCAAGTATGGCAAACTCACTCCGAGGCGGCTCCCGGGGGGAAGAAGTAGGAAAAGCTCTGGGCCAGCTGCTCATCATTCTCAATGTAGTCATGATGAAGAGGTTGGGAGCTAGGCTGCAGGCCAATTTGGTTGAACAGTGCCACACCATCTACAATAAGGTCCACACAGCCACCGAATCCTGTGGAGAAAAAAAAAAAAAAAGCTTCATGTGTGTGTGCGCACGCACGTGTTTCAGTTCTCGAAATGTCAAAGAAAGGGACATCAAAGCTCTCTCACTCATCTCCTTTAGCATAGGCCACGCTGGACCATGCTTTTTTTTTTTTTTTTTTAAAAGAAAGGAGATAACATGGCATGGCACGGAACGGTCTTACCAAGTGTGAAAGTGCCCTCACCGGTAGCTTCCTGCATTGTTATCAATATTGTATCATCCTGCAAAAATTTACAGTTGAAGCACTACTCAAGGAATGAATGTTTGCAAAGTTTCAGGTCAGTAAGTGCAGTAGTTGCTGATATATGCCCATTTGTGGTTTAAAGCATTTTCCCCCCGATTTTTGCAAAATGCATTTTTTACAATGTATGAATGCTTATTTACAGCATTCAAATGATGAACAGCAGTAATGATGCTGCAGGGTTGTAATCTTACATATAGGGCAAATTTTTTTCCTTAATTTTTCCATTTTTGGCTTTATAAAAGGTGCAGTCCCGAGTCATCTACTGACTACCCAAAGTAGAGAGAAAGCTGATTTAGCTAAATTATGCTGTATCTTTGCAGTACTGCTGAGGGAGAATGGATCATTATAAGGGCTGGGACGATTCTGAATCGATTCTTTTTTAAGCCGTAGGACCACTACCTGCTGCCATGGGGCGAACATCCGAGCTTTCCCTTTTCCTTTATTAAACCCGACGCAGGTTGAACGAAATATCAAAGGGCATGTGAAATGCTTCCGGAAATAAACTTCACTGACATCAGTTTTTTTCGGCGACATGATGCACGGAGCCAATTAAAGGACTACAGAATTTTCTCCTATTAACCAGTTAGGCTACTCTAAAATAAAGAAAGCTGTACCAGTTTACTTGCTTGATTATCAATCAAATGGTGGATGCGTTTACTCTCGAAGTTGAATGAGTAGAGCGGTTTATGAAGGCAGCATGTTTGATGACTGCATTTTGAAATTTAAATGGCCATAGAACAGCACAACATAACAGTACTGTCAATGAAATGCTCTTTAAGAGGATTACGCAAGCTTGTAGAGGAGGAGGGACTATTATTATAGGAGACTTCAATTATCCTGGTATCGATTGGGTAATGGTGAGAGGACAGGGGAGGAAGAATTTCTGGATGTTATAAATTACAATTTTTTGGTGCTGTACATTAATAAACCTACAAGAGAGAAGGCCATTTTTGATTTAGTGCTTTGTAATCACTGATAGAATTAGCAATGTTGAGGTACTGGAACCACTTGGGACTAGTGATCACTCTGTTAATTTTGACATTTCATGGGAAGTTAAAAAGGTGCCTTCGAAAACCAAAATTTTTAATTGTAGGCAAGCAAACTTTGACAGGATGCACTCATATCTAAGCAAAATAAAATGGGAGACTCCTCTGGACTGTGAGTCTGTAAATGAGATGTGGGGAAGATTTAAGGCAGTTTTACGTGATTCACACTGTAAATTCATTCCAAATATGTCAAAAAGTAAGCTAAAAAATAGTGGCAAAGCCACTGCACCCGCTTGGCCACACGTGGACAAAATGGAACGCCCCCTCAATTGGCCGTAGTATTGGTCCGATTGGGCTGAAAAATCAAACTTGGTCTGGACCTGAAGACACTATATACACATATGAAATATGAAAAGAATCAGTGAAAAACTGAAGACGCTAGAGCGCTGACAAGCCAAAGGTTTACGCTTGCATGCATGGATGCAAGACATACCACCAGTAAAGACCCCGAGCATAGCAAAGGCCCATCGGGCCCCTTGGGTTTTGCAGAAAAAGCCCCTGGTGGCCAAACTGAGAATCGCAGCATACCCAAAATCGAACGGGGGCTAGTTCTAGGGCCCATATTCATGCATACGAAATAGGAAAAGGATCAGTTGAGAACTGAGGACGCTATGGCACTGAAACAAAACCAGCACATTTTATGACCTTTGACCTATATAATCCTTCAAATGAGGTCAAATCAAAAACCCATTACATAGATGATGAACCCATGGAAGAACACCCTGCAGTAAAATTTGAGCATCTAAGCTTGTAGAATAAGGGAGCTAGAGCTGTTTGAAGTTTTGCAGAAAAAGCCGCCTGGTGGCCAAACCAAGAATCGCAGCAGGACCAAAATCGAACTCGGGGTAAATCTTGGGCCCATATACATGGATATAAAATTGGAAAAGGATCCGTAAAGAACTGAGGGCGCTATGGTGCTGAAACAAAATCGGCACGTTATGACCTTTGATTTTTATAACCTTTAAAATGAAGTCAAATCAAAAACCCATTACATACATGATGAACCCTTAGCAGAACACCCGACAGTAAAAATTTGAGCATCCGAGCTCGTAGTATAAGGGAGCTAGAGCTGTTTGAATTTCTGCAGAAAAAGCCGCCTATTGCCCAAACCTGCCCATTGCAGCAGACCCAAAATGGAACTCGGGCTAGATCTTGGGCCCATATACATGCATATAAAATATGAAAAGGATCCGTAGAAAACTGAAAGCTGTATCGCGCTGAAACGACATTTGTGGACACATTAACGCACGCACGCACGAATGGACACACAACAGACCACCACTAATGACCCTAAGCACAGCATAAGCCCCTTTGGCCTGTCAGCCAAGAGGGCTAAAAAGCAAAATCCTCCATGGATGACCACAGCTATTCATAGGAGTTTGAGGGATAAGAGGAATCTTCATAAGACGTACATAAAAGGATAACAATGAGAATACTAAGGCTGAATACTGTAAAATGCGAGCTGTGGTCAAAAAAGAGCTGAGGAATACTAGTTGACTGAATGAAAGGCAAACTGCAGAATGGGTAAAAACTAATCCTAAACTCTTCTTTCAGTACTGTTGCAGAAAAAGGAAAGTCAAAGAGGGGTTAAGTGCATAAAGAATAAGAAAGCCATAGCTGCGGCGAACCCCCCCGTCCCATCTTTCTGAGCTGTAAGTCACAGGCAAGTTAAATCACAACCAGTTCAGTAAAATTGTGCACTCACCAACCCCATGAGCTGTTTAATATGCAAATTAGGTAACAGTTACCATAGCACCCTTCCCCCATCATAATGTTATTGTGCCAAACTTAGTTATCAAAGATCAAAGGCCAGAGACTGGCTCTGGGGATAGTGTGAACTGTGACGATCATTTGTGTAGACTACAACCTAATTTTAGGTCAGACCGATTTTCAAGGTCAACTTCAAGTTCAAGGTCGTTTGGCCTCCAGTTGATATCCAAGAAGAAGAGGTAGCTGCTGTAAATATTTCAGCCACCTAACTTCATTACTAAGCTAGCAGTGGCCATAAATGTGATTTTTGCATTCGCTGACCCTGTGACCTAATTAATATGCAAATTAGGTCAAGGTCACCATGGTAACCCTTCCCCCATCCCAGTGTGATATGGTACCAAGTTTGGTTAGATTCCGACCAGGAGCATTTGCGGTGCGCGCTCGCACACACGCACACACATGCACACACACACACGCACACACACACGCACGCAGGTCTCCACTAGACTAATAAAGATGGATCGCTGCTATATGATGACAAGGATATTGCGGAAACCTTAAACAGTTACTTTTTTGAGAATTTTACCTTGGAGCGGATTTTTATTCGGCCAGAGGGCATGTCCAATGCTCAAAACAATTTTGCGGAAATTGAGGTAAGGGATAAAGTATTAGACAAGCTGCATAAACTCAAGGCAGATGAGGCGGCGGGTCCTGATGGCTAATATCCTAGAGTGCTCAGGGAAGTTGGTGTGATCATCTTTAAACTGCTCTCCGCTATCTTCAGACAGTCTTTGGAACTGGAGAAATACGAAATGATTGGAAACAGGGCAATATAATACCGATATTTAATAAAGGGGACTGTACTGAGCCAGGAAATTATAGGCCAGTCAGTTCAACTTGCATTGCATGCAAAATACTGGAATCTATCATAAAAGATGAGGTGGAATTATTTCTTGAACGTAACAATATCTTGAGGGATAGCCAACATGGTTTCCATAAGGGATGGTCATGCTGACAAACCTCCTGGAATTTTTTGAAGAGGCCACCGAGACTTATGATTAGAACAGAGCTTCTGACATCATATACTTGGATTTTCAGAAAGCATTTGATACACAACCGCATAAGAGACCAATTTTTAAAATGAGTTACATTGGAGTTACAGGAGGTATTCTGAAGTGGATACAAAACTGGTTCCAGGACCGAACACAAAGAGTGGTGGTCAGTGGAATCTCATCTGAGCTAGGTATGGTGGAGAGTGGAGTCTCTTAGGGATCGGTATTGTGACCCCTGCTGTTCCTCATCTACATTAATGACCTTGATAAGAATATAGAGAGCAAATAAGTTAAATTTGCAGACGATGCTAAATTGGGAGGTGTCGCGAATAGTTTAGACTCTACTAAAGTGATTCAGGATGATTTGGATAGAATCCAGAATTGGGCAGAAATGTGGTAAATTAAATTTAATGAAGCAAAATGTAAAGTTGTACATGTAGGTAATAAAAACATTAGACAGGATTACTTCATGGGAGGTTTAAAACTGGAATATGCTCCACATGAAAAAGATCTGGGAGTGATTGTTGACCAAACCCTCACAGGATCAAACCATTGTGCCGTAGCAGTTAAAAAAGTCAATCAGATGCTGGGATTCATTGCTGAAATATTGAGTACAAATTCAAGGAGGAGATACTTCTCTTGCACAACACAATCGTCAGACCACATCTGGAGTATTGTGTACAGTTCAGGGGACCATACTTTAAGATATAGAGGCTCTAGAAAAAATTCTGAGAAGAGCAACTAAGCTGATTCTGGGCATAAAAGATGAAAACTGTGAGAACAGGCTGAAGATCTTTAATCTCTTAGTCTTAGGAAAAGGAGACTCAGGTGTAATATGATTGAGGTCTTTTAATATGTTGAAGGGATTAACAAAGTGAATTATCGAGGATTCCTTCAGCCAAGTTCTGTTTGTAGAACACGGGGTCATAAATGGAAGTTGACCAAGAGTAAATTTAGGACTGATATTAGGAAATATTTTTTCACCCAAAGAGTCATTTTGATGTGCAACAGCTTGCCTGACCATATTGTTGAGGCAGAAACCTTCGCAATTTTCAAGAGCAGGCTTGATTTAAATCTAGATACCATTGAGACATTGAGTATCTGAAGTGACATATTCACAATAGTTAAAAGAAACTGGCGAGCCTTGTTGGGCTGAACGGCCTGTTCTCGCCACTCATGTTACGTCATAACATAACATGAATGGCGAGAACAGGCCGTTCAGATAAACTACGTTCGCCAGTTTCTTTATACCATTTTGAATACATCCCTTCAGATACTGAGTGACTCAATGGTATCTAGCTTTAAGTCAAGCCTGCTCTCGAAAACCCCCAAGGTCACTGCCTCAACAATATGGTCAGGCAAGCTATTCCACATTGAAATTGCTCTTTGGGTGAAGAAATGTTTCCAAATATCAGTGCTAAATTTACCTTTGGTCAACTTCCATTTGTGACCCCGAGTTCTACTCACTACACTTGGTCGAAGGAATCCCACATAATTCACTTTGCTAATCCCTTTAACATATTTAAAGACCTTAATCAAATCACCCCTTAGTCTCCTTTTCCTAAGACTAAAGAGATTAAGGATCTTCAGCCTCTTCTCATAGCCTTCATTCTTTTATACCTGGAATTGGCTTAGTGACTCTTCTCTGAACTTTCTCTAGAGCCTCTATATCTTTCTTAAAGTATGGTCCCCAGAACTGTACACAATACTCCAGATGTGATCTGACGAATGTGTTGTACAAAAGAAGCATCACCTCCTTAGATTTGTACTCAATACTTTTGGCAATGTATCCCAGCATCCGATTGGCTTTTTTAACTGCTACGGCACATTGGCTAGAGCCTGTGAGGGTTTGGTCAACAATCACTCCCAGATCTTTCTCGTGTACAGCACATTCCAGTTTTAAACCTCCCATGAAGTAATCTCGTCTAATGTTTTTATTACCTACATGTACAACTTTACATTTCGCTACATTAAATTTAATTTGCCACATTTCTGCCCAATTCTGGATTCTATCAAAATCTTCCTGAATCACTTTAGTGGACTCTAAACTATTTGCCAAAGCCCCCAATTTGGTATCATCTGCAAATTTAGCCAATCTGCTCTTAATATTCCTATCAAGGTCATTAATGTAGATTAGTGCTGCACGATTAATTTAATCGCAATTGCAATCGCGATTTCAAGCAGTGCGATTGCATAACCGCAAAAAAGGCGGCAATTTGCGATTCAATCTAAATAAGCCTGTGCTGCCAGTGACCATAACAACGTCTCCTTAAATTGTATGGAGTCTGTTGACGTTATGCCCACAAGCGCTATCCTGAGCTGTGTCCGAGGAGTCAAAAATTACGTCCTATAGAAAATTCCACACCATTTTTCTTTAATCTATGTGAAAAATAAAGGAAGATAAAGGAAGGGTGTAAAATGGAATTCCTACCACTTAGGAATACAACTGCGCTAACTAGAAAATCCGACTGCACTTACAGCAGGCAACGTGAACATGATGGGGTCCCATACGTTTCTTTACGCGATTGGTCAAATGAATAGTTATCCCTTTAAATACTGCTGCGGCGCAGAATTGTGGAATGGCGTTATCTCCTTTCTTTTCTAAAAGGATGCGTCTGTGTACCCTATGCTAAAGGAGGTAAATTAGGAAGAACTGAGACACCGTTCCTTAACATTTAAAGAACTCGAAGGCTCTTATCATGGTTGCCATGGCACATAATCATTTCCGGATCAGTTTTCAGGAATTAGGAACTTTCCCCAGCGAAAAAAAACTAGCCGTGGTCTGTGCAGCAGGTATGGTCTCGTGACTACACGCTACAGTTCTCAGAGACCAGCATTGACGCCGAATAAAATCATAAGCAAGAGCGTGAGCAAGCCCAGGCTGAGAGTGAGTTCGAAGCGGAAAAAAACCCCGCAACATCTACTACCATACGCCGAGATTAGGCGTGAGTGTCTCGCCTCTTTGTGGCATTCACGTTCCTGTGTCTTAGTCAGCAATTATTCTATTAACGCGCACTGAAGAAATTCACTCTCAGAATTTAAGTCATTGCGCATTATGTTAATACGTTTCACGTGCATTGCAGTGGATTTCCCCACAAGTGATACGGAAATCGATTGACTCATGATTGTCTTTACTGAGAGATCGAAAGCAATGGAATTGCATAAAGACGTTTCAAATGTTATTATTTCATTTAAACAATTCAAACGATCATGTCCACCTTTATGCAAGTGAAACTGAAACTTCAACGCACAGGATTTTAATTCCGCCTGAGAATCTCATTAAAATGCGTTCATTGAACAATTGTGGACTACGCGATGAATAAGCAAAAAAAATAAAAACTAAAAATAAAAAATGCGTAAGACTTAGGCCGAGTGTGTGAGACTTGGCATCTCGGAATATGGCGATACTTTGATTTCAGGAACGGCGACGTTGAACAGAAAAAGACGTGTTGTGTAAAACTTGCAGAGTTAAAATCTGCACATCCCGCGGCAACACTACCGAGCTATATGAACACTTGGGACAGCACAGAGAGAAGCATAAGGAATGCATGTGATGAAAGCCAAGCAAAGTAAAGCCAAAGAGACAACTGAAAGCCGCTAATGCCCAATGGTGCTACTGCTTTTGTACTCTGCAGAAATGCCTTTATTTTTTTAAGGGTACAGTACAAACCTTTTGCTTTTTATATTAAGTAGTACTTAATAGGTTTTCAAAAATTCCTGCAGAAAGGCAAGTTCACAATAGTGCCACTGCATATGTACTTTGCAGAAAATGTCCTGATTCCTTTAGATATCCTGATATCCTTTTTTGGAAAATGTTATTTTGAAAACGGTGCTGTAAACTTTTTTTATTTTTATGCACCTTAATGTTTGCATTTTTTGAGTTGAGAAAAATACCCTACAAAATCATCATTATTCTCTGCACTCTACTTGATAACAAAGCAAGTAGGCTCAAGATATCATAAAAAAAAAAAAAAACATATATATTGCAATCGCAATATGGTCCACTATAATCGCAATCGCACATTTTTACCAAATCGTGCGGCACTGATGTAGATGAGGAACAGCAGGGGTCCCAACACCGATCCCTGGGGGACGCCACTCCCCACCATACCTAGCTCAGATGAGAGACCACTGACCACCACTCTGTGTTCTGTCCTGTAACCAGTTTTGAATCCACTCCAGAATAACTCCTGTAACTCCAATGGAGCTCATTGTAAAATTAGTCTGATGCGGTACTGTATCGAATGCTTTCTGAAAATCCAAGTATATGATATCATGAGCCCTGCTCTGGTCATAAGTCTTGGTGGCCTCTTCAAATAATTCCAGAAGGTTTGTTAGTTTCCGTAAGGGAAGGTCATGCCTATGTTGGCTATCCCTCAAGATACTGTTACGTTCAAGAAATAAGTCCAGCTCATCTTTTATGATAGATTCCAATATTTTGCACGCAATGCAAGTTAACCCTCCTATTATCCTTGGGGTCAATTTGACCCCATTCAATGTTTCATCATTCAAAAAATAATAGTTGACTTGATTTTGCTTCATATTTCATGACTTTTCCTAATTTGATGGGGACAATCGATTAAGCATAAAATTATCATGATGATATTTTTTCAATGTGCTGAACACATTTTGCATGCATTGGAGTTCCTCTGTGATCAATTTGACCCCAAGCTGTTTTAGCTGTATAAAACTTGTCTGTCTGTGTGTATAACATACCCACACCAGCAGGTACAGAGTTGATTCTTTTGAGGTGATACATAACCGGGGGGTGAGGAAAACAACTATTCCAGTGAGAACTTTGATACTTCTCGTGGTGTGGGCATGTGGGAAACAACTTTACCTGTGAACTGCTGCCAAAATGAGGAAGCCAATGTAGACTTGCAAGTTGATCACATCCAAGTCTTTCTAACTACACATGCCTTCTCTCTAAAATTATCATCTAAAGTACAATATTTTCAAACGATGGTTATATGAAGAGCCTGAATAATGACTGTCTTTGACATGTCTTTTTTTTTTTTTTTTTTTTTTTGAAATTCGGCATCTCCAATCCCACCCGAATTTGGAATGCCCAATTGGGGAACTATGTACAAAGCTTGCTCGTATGCGACCCCTTGCTGCCAACTCAGGATAGTGAAGACAGTTCACGGCTCTACTCCGAAGCACGTGCCTGTCAGCCACTGATTCTTATACACTCGCTGGTTGAATCTTCGCAAGTTCAGAGCGAGGGCGGAGGATACCCGGACATGAACCAAGCCGGAGTCTTCCTGACGAGCGCCCGTCTGGCCAACAGGAGCCGCTGGAGCAACGAACAAAGCTGTATCGAATACCCAAATCCGGCAGTCCCTTCCCAATTTGTAACCCTGTAGCGCGATAGCCAATTGTGCGCTACTCTGAAAAAGCTGCCGACCCCTGCCGGTGGGTACGCCGAGGCTCGAACCCGCGACGTGGTGATCACCTCTGCACTGCAGCGCAGTGCCTTAACCGTGTGAGCCACCCGGCAGCTCCGACATGGCTGACTGTGTCTGGTGGGACACTCTTAGCAGCACGTCTACCTTGTTGATGAAGTGAGTAGAGGTTCCATAATTTTCCATTTTCGGTGTTGACGTGACATGGGGGAGGAGGAAACAATATTCTCATGAGAACTTTCCTGCACCATGTGCATGAAGGTGTGTGTGTGTGTCAGTGTGTGTGTGTGTGTATGTGTGACCTACAGTACTCACACCTGCCGAAGTAGAACTGATATTTCCCGCACTGCGGAGGTTGGGTATTCCCAGAAGGAAATTGGTAGTTCATGCAAAATAAGGGAGGAGCAAACATTAAAAAGCTTGCATGGCAGCCCTCTATGTAAATCATTCCTCATTGTGCTCTATGTATACTATACTATGTATTCTGCAATCTGCATGCTCTCTCACTTGAAAATGTCCTCTGGGAAAAGGTTTACTGTCCATGTGGTTTTGGAACAGCTCTTTGACAGTGAACGTGACAGAGGAGAATGTGTCTGAGACAGAGGATTGTGTTGAGGAGGACCCTGATTTTGAGGCACTCAGATGAGAATGAGAGTGTTGACCCTCCTGCTATCTCTCAACCACCAGCAGACATGATCCCGTTCAAAAATGGGATGACAATATGGTCCCTTTCCCCACTTCAACAGCGGGGTAGACTTGGCAGTGCATGAAAGAAAGATCTGGGAGTGATTGTTGACCAAACCCTCACAGGTTCTAGCCATTGTGCCGTAGCAGTTAAAAAAAGCTAATTGGATGCTGGGATACATTGCCAAACGTATTGAGTACAAATCTGAGGAGGTGATGCTTCTTTTGTACAACACGTTCGTTAGACCACATCTATAGTATTGTGTACAGGTTTGGGGAGCATATTTTAAGAAAGATAGAGACTCTAGAGAAAGTTCAGAGAAGAGCCACTAAGCCAGGGGTGGCCAACCCTAGTCCTGGAGAGCTGCAGCGTCTGCTGATGTTTGGTGTTACTCAGCACTTTATTGATGGATTAAAGTTGCTGATTACTCGCTTAACTCACCTGGTGTCTCAGGTTTAATTTTGTAATAATGAGCCAATCAAGTAATTAGCAGGAACAACCCACAAGACTCCTAGAGCCAATTAAGCAGACTTGCAGGTTCTGACTGCAATCTACGTGTTAACCAGGATTTATCAACGTGGTTGGACATTTAGCGTAGTTGTAATGCAGACAAAGTAGAAGTACAAAGTAAAAATAAAAGTTTATAGGTCAGAGGTAGCAAGCCCTGGTCCTGGAGAGCCGCAGGGTGTGCAGAGTTTGGTTTTCTCCACCCGATTTAAACCTGAGACACCAGTTGAGATAAGTGAAGTGTGTAATCAACTGCTTTAATTCATCAATCAAGTGCTGAGTAACACTAAAAACCAGCAGACACTGTGGCTCTCCAGGGCCAGGGTTCGCCACCCCAGCACTAAGCTAATTCCAGGTATAAAAGATGAAAGCTATGAGAAGAGGCTGAAGATCCTTAATCTCTTTAGTTTTAGGAAAAGGAGACTAAGGGGTTATTTGATTGAGGTCTTTAAATATGTTAAAGGGATTAACAAAGTGTGTTATGTAGGATTCCTTCGAATAAGTGTTGTGAGTAGAACTCGGGGTCACAAATGGAAGTTGACCAAGGGTAAATTTAGCACTGATCTTCGGAAAGATTTCTTCACCCAAAGAGCAATTTCAAAGTGGAATGTGGCATTTTCCTTATCATCATATAGCTGCGATCCATTTTTATTCTTTATGCACTTAACATGCTCTTTAACTTTTCTTTTTCTGCTACAGAACTGAAAGAAGTGCTTAGGGTTTGTTTTTGCCCCCTCTGCAATTTGTCTTTAATACAGTCTTCTAGCATTCCTCAGGTCTTTTTTGACCACAGCCCGCATTTTACAGTATTCAGCCTTAGTGTTCTCATTGTTATCCTTTATGTACATCTTATAAAGATTCCTCTTTTCCCTCAAAATCCTACGAATACTTTTGGTCATCCACTGAGGATTTAGCCTTTTCAGCTTACTTTTGGACACCTTTGAAATGAATCTCCATTGTTATTCAAGTAAAACTCCCTTAAATCTTTCCCACATCTCATTTAGGGACTCACAGTCCAGGAGTGTCTCCCATTTTATTTCACTTAGATATGAGCGCATCCTGTCAAAGTTTGCTCACCGAAAATTGAAAATTTTCGTTTTTGAATACACCTTTTTAACTTCCCATGAAATATCAAAATTAATAGCAGAGTGATCACTTGTCCCAAGTGGCTCCAGTACCTCAACATTGCTAATTCTATCTGGGTCATTACAGAGCACCAAGTCTAAAATTGCCTTCTCTCTTGTAGGTTTATTAACATACTGCACCAAGAAATTATAATTTATAACATCTAGAAATTCTTCCTCCCCCCTAGCCTGTCCTTTCACCATTTCCTAATTGATACAAGTCTCCCATAATAATAGTCACTCCACCTCTACAAGCTTGCATAATCCTCTTAAAAAGCATTTCATTGTCCAAAGCAGGTGGTCGATAGCATACTCTTATGTTTTAACCGGTTTAAACCTCGTGTTTGCCAATGAGCCTGACCCAGATATCTTCACAGGGCAAGGAATGTTCAATTTCGGGAATTTCCTGTACATTTATGTTTTTGTTCACATAGATGGCTGCGCCCCCTCCTCGCCTATTACAAACCCAAAACCAGTGAAGTTGGTACGTTATCTAAATCGTAGATAAAAACAGAATACAATGATTTGCAAACCCTTTTCAACTTTTTTTCAATTGAATACACTGCAAAGACAAGATGTTTAATGTTCAAACTGAGAAACTTTTTTTTGGGCAAATAATCATTAACTTAGAATTTAAAGGCAGCAACACATTGCGAAAAAGTTGGCACAGGGGCCTTTTCACCACTGTGTTACATTGCCTTTCCTTTTAACGACACTCAGCAAACGTTTGGGAACTGAGGAGACCAATTTTTGAAGCTTTTCAGGTGGAACTCTTTCCCATTCTTGTTTGATGTACAGCTTAAGTTGTTCAACAGTCCGGGGTCTCCGTTGTCGTATTTTACGCTTCATAATGCACCACACATTTTCAACGGGAGACAGGTCTGGACTACAGGCAGGCCAGTCTAGTACCCGCACTCTTTTACTACGGAGCCATGCTGTTGTAACGCGTGCAGAATGTGGCTTGGCATTGTCTTGTTGAAATAAGCAGGGGCGTCCATGAAAAAGACGTTGCTTGGATGGCAACATATGTTGCTCCAAAACCTGTATGTACCTTTCAACATTATTGGTGCCTTCGCATATGAGTAAGTTGCCCATGCCTTGGGCACTAATACACCCACATACCATCACAGATGCTGGCTTTTGAACTTTGCGCCTATAACAGTCCGGATAGTTCTTTTCCTCTTTTGTCCAGAGGACACAACGTCCACAGTTTCCAAAAACAATTTGAAATGTGGATTCGTCAGACCGCAGAACACTTTTCCACTTTGCATCAGTCCATCTTAGATGAGCTAGGGCTTAGCGAAGCAGGCGGCGTTTCTGGGTGCTTTTGATAAATGGCCTTTGCTTTGCATTGTGGAGTTTTAACTTGCACTTGCAGATGTAGCGACAAACTGTAGTTACTGACAGTGGTTTTCTGAAGTGTTCCTGAGCCCATGTGGTGATGTCCTTTACACACTGATGTTAGTTTTTGATGCAGTACCGCCTGAGGGATCGAAGGTCACAGGCATTCAATGTTGGTTTTCGGCCTTGTCGCTTATGTGCAGTGAAATCTCCAGATTCTCTGAACCTTTTGACGATATTACGGACCGTAGAAGATGAAATCCCTAATTTTTTTTGCAATAGCTCGTTGAGGAATGTTGTTTTTAAACTGTTCGACAATCAGCTCACGCATTTGTTCACTAAGTGGTGACCCTCGCCCCATCCTTGTTTGTGAATGACTGAGCATTTCAGGGAAGCTGCTTTTATACCAAATCATGACACCCACCTGTTCGCAATTAGCCCGTTCACCTGTGGGATGTTCCAAATAAGTGTTTGATGAGCATTCCTCAACTCTCTGTCTTTTTTGCCACTTGTGCCAGCTTTTTTGAAACATGTTGCAGGCATCAAATTCCAAATGAGCTAATATTTGCAAAAAATTACAAAGTTTACCTGTTCAAACATTAAGTAACTTGTCTTTGCAGTGTATTCAGTTTAATATAGGTTGAAAAGGATTTGTAAATCATTGTATTCTGTTTTTATTTACGATTTACACAACGTGCCAACTTCACTGGTTTTGGGTTTTGTACATCTATCCTTCCTAAAGAGCTTATAACCTTCTATATTATATTCATCGCCATCCTCTTCACTAAGCCATGTCTCTGTAATCCTAACTATGTCATAGCCCTCACTAATCATAACAGCCTCAAGCTCTGGAAATTTATTTTTTTACGCTTCTTGAATTTAAATAAAAACATTTCAGGTTATTACTAATGCTCTTCCTCTTCGATTTTCATGCGGCCCCTGCTTCAAGCCCCCCACTTACGCTTTGTTGCTTTAAAAGTGTATCATTAATAGTGCAATAATTGGGCATGTGACACTGTCAGCTTCCATCAGGGCAGTCTGCATTTCCCTATGTGTAACACTCACTAACCTCCCTGCCCCCTAAGTCCCCAATTTAAATAATCCTGTACCACCCTCAACATACACTAGCCCAGTGCAAAGGTACCCCTCCGGTTCAGGTGCAGCCTGTCAGGCTTGAACAGGTCACCCCTGTCCCAGTAAAAGTTCCAGTGTCCCATAAACCTGCACCCCTCTTTCCTACACCAGGTTCGTAGCCATGTGTTAAACCTCCAGATAAAATTCTGCTCTCCTCTGCTTGCACGTGGTACCGGTAGAATCCCGGAGAACACTACCGTTGAGGATCTGCTCCTAAGCTTCTCAGCTAATTCCACAAATTTGCCTTGCAGAACCTCAAACCTACCCTTACCCATGTCGTTTGTCTCAACATGGACCATGGCAACTAGATCCCCCCCCCGCTCTGGCCTGGAGCTTGTCTGCACGCTCCAGGAGGTCTCCTACCTGAGCACCAGGCAGGCAACACACCGTAAGCGACTCTTTGTCGCGCCAACAGACTAAGCTATCCATTCCTCCAAGTAATGAGTCCCCCACTATCACGAACTCTCTTTTTGAGGGGTAAAGGCCAACAGGGTGCCCTGCTGCTCATCAGTCCCCTCACTCTCAGGGTCAGGGGCCAATTCGAGTTCCTGCAAGGGCCGGAATCGGTTGGACACCTCAACCACTGGAGGAGCTGTCGCTCTACAGCGTGCACGCACTTTCCTGCGCTGTCAACCTACAGTCACCCAACTTTCTCTCCCTGCCTGCTCTGGGATCCCAGTACCACCCTGCTGCGGCGTACACATCATTTCTCTTAACGACATACTACTTAGTTCATCTAGGTACTCTACTGACTGCGAACTGTGTCGTGCTGCCAACTGGCCCTGAAGATCAAGGATCTTGCTCTCCAGATGCTCAATAAACAAGTCGTTAACTCTTTCAGCGACCTAAACACGCTACCTCCCTCAACAAGCTGTCGCTACGCACTCAAACAAGCAGTTAAACTTTAATCCGCTGATCAAGGCACAGCAACCGGATGAAAATACAAGGATAGGGTTATTTGCAATGTGTTTAATCAGAAGAGCCCTTCGGTAATAATAAAATGCGAAAAAGACAAAAACCCTAGTTCAAGTTAATATTCAAGCTTGGCAATGCATTTACGCGGTAATGCAGTCAGGATAAAGAACAAAGGGGACTAAAAAACCCTGGTGAACGTCAATATTTATTAGCAAGAAGACTGTATGAAAGGCAAGCCACCAAGTATGAAACCAAGCCGGGTTATAGTTAGATATCCAGGTAATTCGACAATTCTTGGCGTTGAGAGCTTGCTCGGGTTTGTTTGCAAAATCAGCTACAGAAACCAGGCGACAGTACCACAGTCCTTGAAAACAACTGTTTTACTTTGTATATCGCACAATTCACTTAGTTAGACATTTAGCATTTAATTTATTCTCTAAATTTAGGGTTTAAATTTATTTTACTTTACCTTAATTTGCTTTGCTCCCAGGAGACTGAAACCCCCCCCAAAAAAAACCCAGAAAACCCCCGTTGCCTTTGTTTGACGAGATTAGTGACTTAATTTGACTGTTTGCTCACTGAGTTAGAGGGGGGGAAAAAGGGGATAAAGGAGGAAGATTCTCACTGCCCATAATGCGACAAAGGTTATACCTCGGGAGCAAATCGTCTCATCTCTATTATTGTTTGAGCCTTAACACACAAATTATTTTCAGAAAACCCCGTTTACACAAGAGTAAATCCTCAGCTTCAATCCCACGTCTTACTCTCTCAACTCAAGCCGAATGATCACCAACGAACAGCGCTACAGCACAGTGAAGAGGCTGTTCGCTTATGTTATTATATTATGGTTATGTTATTAAATGTTTCCTCAGACGTGAGGTGCATGCCAAACTTTGAGTTTTTGACCATGTTTAGGGGGTGAAATTTAGGTCAAAAGATGCGCAATTAGAAGAAAGAATAATAATAATTAAACCTGCAAGCAGCTGTGATTGGGCCTTCACACTCCCGAGTGCCAAAGCGTGAAGTGAGGAAAAAAAATGGGAAGGGGCGAAGAAATGCATTGTTTTGTTAATCCACAAGGTGGCGCAACGAGCGTTACCACATGTGGGCAGGTGCATTTGGGGGGGGACCCTCATCACACGTCAGGTTTCAAGCAAATCGGACAATGCGTGACAGATTTATAAGCGAGTTGATGTTCGGTGGCAAAGTATCGAAAGTGGTCGCTGCCGCCATGGGCAGCCAGCAACATGACAAGACACGTGTCACTGTGGAGATTAATCAACTTGATCGTTACGTGGCCATAAAATGTAGTTGATCAGGTCAGGAGTTTGGAGTTGGTGTTTGTCAATGTAAAATATGGCATTTTCTGTTTCCAAAAGGGGGCGCCATGAGCGAGAGTGACTAAGCATATGGAGGTGTTCAGGACAGGGCATTTGTCATGTACAGAAGTTTTAAAGCAGTTAGGATGAAGTATGAGGGAGAGAGAACCATTCGAATATGCATGGTGAATCATCAAAAATGGCGGTGCCATAGCTGCCACGGCCATCGACGTAGAGAAAAACTTTCGATAACTTTTGATCAAAAAGGTCTTGAGATGATGTTCCCAAAATATGAAGTTGATTGGACAAAATCTGTAGGAGGAGTTCATTAAAATACACGGTGTGGAATGGCTGCCATAATCAAAAATTAAAATCAAAATGGGGTTGGACCATGACGTCAAGAGACGTTTTTGTCCATAAGGACAACTTCTACATGCATACCAATTTTCATCCTGTGCACCCTCCCCGCAGGGGGAATATCATCATCATCATAAGTTAGTACTCGCCATTCTTGAAGTGTGTATCATCACCTCAGGAAAATTGACTTTGTTAAAGCCATGAAAAAGCCAAACGTAATTTGATGGCGATAGTCGCTACGCCAGCAGACGGACGCCATTGCTCGTAGCTTCCCAGACTTATAATATAGCTTCACCAATTTGTTCTGCACATCTTAGAAGATTAAGTTAGTGGGGTCAACTATGATGGATCAGTTGGAGAGTACATGGTAGAGTAGAAAAAGGGCACTTCCTGTAACCACTGGGGGGCGCTATGAGTGAGTCGGGATATTAATTTTTTGGGGCGTTCGGTGTGGAGCCATCATGTTGATAAAATTCGAAGCTGTTAGGATAAAAGTATGTGGGCATGAGAGCCGTTGGAAAATGGATGGCAAAAATCACAAAAAGTCACCAAAGTTTGTCACGCCCTAGCAGCCATTTGACCTACAGGCATTCTTTACATTATTTTTGGCCAGCAAGGTCTCTAGATTATCTGTACCAAATGGGAAGTTGTTTGGGTGAACTCCCTGGGAGGAGTTTGTGAAAATACAAGGTGAGGAAATTGCTGAGAATCAAAAATGAAAATCAAAATGGCCGACTTCCTGTTTGGTGTAGACAATGGCTGCTAGAGACTTTTGTGCATCAGGACAACTTCTCCATGCGTACCAATTTTCATCCACCAACTACTAAAAAAGTCCTAGGGGAGGGATTTTAGAAAATTTCAAGGGGGCACTTCAGAGTCATTTGGCCCCCCGCATGGGCAACACCACTATCATTTGTAAGTGCTCACCATTCTTGAGGTGTCTATCAATTTTCATGTGGTTTTGACTGTTAAAGCCATGAAAAAGTCAAACATAAATTGATGGCATGGGATCGATAGTCGCCACGTCGGCATACGGACGCCATTGCTCGTAGCTTTGCAGCGTTCATATGTGGCTTCACCAACTTGTTCTGCAGGTCTTAGAAGTAATATATGAGGGCGTTCAGCGCAGATCCGTCACGTCCATGAAATTTGAAGCTGTTAGGATAAAGCATGTGGGCGCGAGAGCCGTCGGAAAATGGATGGTGAAATCACAAAAGGTCACCAAAGTTTGTCACGTCCTAGCTGCCACGCCATTTGACCTAGAGATATTCCTTCCACAACTTTTGATCAGCATGGTTTCTAGATGATCTGTACCAAATGAGAAGTCATTTGGGCAAAATCCCTAGGACGAGTTCCTTAAAATATAATGTGAGAAAAAAGGCGGAAATCAAAAATGAAAATCAAAATGGCTGACTTCCTGTTTGGTGTAGACAATTGCTGCCAGAGACTTTTTAGTGCGTGAGGACAACTTCTACATGCCTAACAATTTTCATCCACCAACTCCAAAAAAAAAAGTCCAATGGGGAGGGGTTTTAGAAAATTTCAAGGAGGCGCTTTAGAGTAATTTTTCCCCACTAATGGGCAACACCTCCATCATATGCAAGTACTCGCAATTGTTGACGTGTGTATTAATTTCCCTGAGGTTTCATCAGCTTTTTCTGCTGCATCCGACTTTGAAAGGGTTAATCTGGAAAAACTACTGATATAATTTAAGTTGCAATCAGCGATGAACAGGCCCTCACACCCTGGTGCACGTTGGGGGTGATGGCGAGATCCTGACGGGAGCAAGTGTGCATTCACAACAATGGCGGCCTTGCCAGATGCAAGGTTCAGCTTTCTGCCGCTAGGTGTCCGCACCTTCCTTCACAATATCTGAGGCGGTCTGCCGTCCTGTTTGTATGAACAGCCATTCCATCTCACAGCGAGAAATTTTGTTGTTACCTTTCATCCGCTGTTCTATCGTCGTTTGTGTGACAGAGACATCTGTTAAGTGAGATATACATGGATTAAAGACTCCAACTATCAACTTCTGGGCAGAAAAATTGGTATTTTGGAGTATTAATTGCATTTCTCCACCGATAAACACCACCGGGTAGCCCAGATGCTGCTCATTGTATACAATGGCAACCCAGGATCGTAATGGGTTTATCAAGCTTAGACTTTCGAAAACGTCTTGTAAAATATATAAATCGTCCCTCCCTTCCAATAAATTCTTGTTCTCCAGGTTGTTATCCTTCTATTAGCTACATTTTGAAATAAATATGTTGTTACGTAACGAGGATTTATAACACCTGATTTTATCATTTTGCTCAGCCAGTAGTTTCTGTATACTTATGTAAGGGTAATGAATATTCATGAGTGCTTGTAAACATAATGACTAGAGACTGAGAACACCATAGATTCTTCCATTTAGGGGGTTCTACTGTCTGCAAGATTCTTCAAGAGCCATCTGGAGAGTTCCATCACCTTCAAAATTCTTCTTTGTGATGTCAGTCAGGATTTTACATTATGACATCATACAGAAGTACAAGGCCTATATGAAGGGAACTGGCAGCCAATGGAACACACACAGACGAAGAGAGAGAGAGATGAAGATAATCACCTCTGGTCTGCTACAACAGAGCTAGACCGGCTTTGCTGAGTGCATTTGGACTTTGGATTACAGACCTTTTGGACACGGACTTTGTGGTGATTAGGATCACCACACCATAGACGTCAGATACCAGTGGATTTTCACCATCGTCGTGAGAACATTGCAAGGACGAACAATTAGAGGACAGTATTCCAATCTTTAATGTAATAATTTCATTACCCATTCTTGTACAATTGCAATTGCGACATTCATTTGCTCAAATAATTAATCATTTAAATCCAATCCTTCTTCTAAATTGGAATCGTTCCAGAATATCTGGTTAGATAATTAATAGAGGAACATTAGAACTATTGGGCGGTGACAACGTTTATGCAGGCAGCTGTATACAGAAGGCGCCATCACTTTCCTAAAAAGTTCTAAGCTTTTTTCCCCATTCACCGTGCATGGACTGTCATTATTATGACGGTCCAAGTGGGCTAACCCCCGGGTAACGAATATGCAAAGGCACAATAGCCTTTGGGAACTTCCAGCATTAACCCTTAAGCCCAGAGCCTCTTTTTTGAAAATGGCAAGCCCAAAATGAAATGAGTATATCTCTGCGACTGCTTGGTCCATTTGAATAATCTTGGTATCGTAATAAAGGTAAAACCATTTGGTTAAGGTTAAAACCGGGCATATAGAGAAGAATCCTTCCGTTTTAAGTCACTTCACATTGACAGCTGTCATCACTAATGTATGCTTGGTGATGTTACCATGCTGTGCATTCGAAATTATCCAAACAATCCAAGAAATCCTGGGAGGTTTGCTCATCGACAGTGTTCCTCGATGCGCCTGTATCTAACACACGGGTCCAAACTGCCCCAGATACAGATTTAGTGCCTTCTGGCGATTGAGGTATGCATCTGGCAAGGGGTCCATTGGATAGTGGCAGACTGGTTAAAGAAGCTCAATTCAATTCAAATCACTTTTTGTCCTTGAGGGGCAATTTAAAGGGCAAGACAGTAGCTTAATCTCTTAAAAGCCCTACGGCCCGGTACTGGGGCCGGTTGTTATGCACAATAAATACAGCACATTTCCAAATTGCAACATTGTCATGGGCATATCCATATTTCGCGAAGAAACTAGACAAAAAGCTCATGTAGACCATTTTTACCTCAACCAAGTAAATAAGCATACAGCAAAACACATCAGCACTGAATCGCGAGAATTTCTCCTAATTTTGTGCTATGCATTAAAACGATACCTAAAATGAAAGAGGAAAGCCCACAGAATCCAACGATGTATGCCCAGTCATTTTAAACCGACACCGCACTCAAAGAACAGCAGGCATACACTTTACAGTCTACAGAGATGAGCAAAAAAAAAAAAATTCTTACCTTTGATATTTTGTAATAAAAAAACAGCTTGAGGGTAAATCTGCGCTTGCTATGGTTTGCCCAATGTGTTTGTGTTACAACGAAACTAGATCAGCCATTATCCTAGCATGTTCTTTCCCAGGGCCTTGCTTCAAAGATGTCAGCTCCTTAGCATTCAGCTTGCTTGCAATGTATTTTCCTCTCTGCGATCGGCTTGTGATGCTGTCAATAAGAGTAAGACTATGCCGGTAGGCATTTTATTCTATGACTCCTGATGTTTCCATCGAACTCTAAACCACCTTAATTGCAGAAACCTAGCCTGAGCTACAGCCTTGCGTTATCCGTGCGTCAAACTGAGGAAAATTTGCGTATTCTTGAATAGCGCGACAATATAAACGCATAATTAGTTTGAGGTATTGTCCGAATAATTATCCACTAAAAATTCGACATTCACTTTCAAAGTTGTTTTCTGACAGAATCTTTGCACAATTCCGCACAAATACTGAGACAGTACAAGTACATATTTTCTTTAGCCATTCGTTAAATGGGCAATTTGACCGCAGAGTCTTTGTCTTACCTTTCTTTTACATTTTTTTACATTGCCTTAGTATTTATGATTTTATTTATTTGTTATTTTATAAATCTGCTCCAGTGGAGTCAAACTTCATTTACATTGTATAAATCATCTCATAATGGGAAATTCTATAGGCAACAAAACTGGCAGAAATAATAATACATTTTTTTTTTATTCTAAAAATGAAAAAATATTGTATTTGGATGGAATGGATACCTGTAGTGATGTATAAGTGAAATTAAATGAGTTTTACAGTTTTGTATCGGGGATCTGAAATGGAACACAAGGTAACTAAATTGCCAAATTGGAGTAGCCACCCAGACATACCGCTCTCTTTCTGCCCAGATTTACCTGATCAGAATAAACTTTGGCACGGATAATAATGATATTCTGTGCTGTAATTTTTTAGAGGTTTCAGACTACTACTCAACAAATTTACAAAGGATAGAAGTAAAACTTTGTTAGGTGCAACATGAGATCTTTCATTTATACTGTGTTCCATCTCCATTTACTCTGACTCAGTGATATATAGTGATTTTTACACCAGAGTAGAAATCCCAAATGGTTTTACCTTTATTATGATACCAAGATTATTCAAATGGACCAAACAGTCGCAGAGAAATACTCATTTCATTTTGGGCTTGCCATTTTCAAAAGAGGCTCAGGGCTTAAGGGGTTAAAGAAAAGAAATAAAAACCACTAACAACCAACACAAGACAACACACATTACAACAGAAAGCATAGATTAAAAAAAAAAAAACACTCATGATAGAAATGTATAAAGTGCCTAAGTTTTAGTGCATTGACTTCATATAGTTGCTGCAGGGGGGGGGGGGGTTGCGTTCAGCATTCAGGAGCTGGTCAGTCCTGGGGATGAAGGTGGGACTTCCTTCTCTGTGTCCTACAGCCTGGACAGCGTAGTCTGCTTCCTGAAGGGAGCCACTGGAACTCAGGAGAAAGAATGTGAGAGGGGTCTGCAATATTTTGCATGCCAGTTTTACAGTTTGCTGGTCATTGAGAACGGTGAGAGTCTGCACAGGCTGCTCAATGACTTTTGAGCTAACCTTAACATTCAGCAGGCGGTTTCTGTTCTGCAAGCTGAGAGTGGAACCAGCATGTGAAGGAAGAGGTTATTACATTTTCAATGAAGGCATAATAGAATGTGGTGAGAATGTCCTTGTTAATCCCAAAAGATTTCAACTTCCTGAGTAAGTACTGTCTCTGCTGGCACTTCTTTAGGATTTCCTCTTTGTTAGAGGAAAAGCTCAGCAGGTTGTCAAAGATAGTTCCCAGATATTTGTACTCCTCCACAGTCTCTACTGGCTCATCCTGAATGGTGGTAGTGACTGCCTCGGCCAACTCTCTCCGTTTAGGAGAAGAGGTCACAATCATCTCCTTGGTTTTATTTATGTTGAGCTCAAGGCAGGACCTCCCACACCACTCCACAAAGTCCAGCAGGGCTGAGCTGTGATGTTTTGTGCGGACAGAGAGCAGAGACAGGAGGACTATGCCATCAGCAAATTTCACAAGGTGACAATTTGGCTGGGTGGATCTGCAGTCATCTGTGTAGAGGATGAACAGATATGGAGAGAGGACACAGCCTTGTGGAGAGCCAGTAGAGGTGAAGAGGGTGTCAGACAAGATCTTGTTCACAAACACCCTCAGTGACCTGTGGTTGAGGAAGTTGATAATCCACAGAATGAGATGGTGGTCGAGAAGCATGTAATAAGGGTCTCAGCTAAAATGTGTGGCTGCATTGTGCTAAATGCTAAGGAGAAGTCTGCAAACAAGAGTTGAGCTGTGGTGGGGATTTCCAGATGCTTATGGATGGTATTGAGAATAAATATCTTTGCATCATCAACACCTCTGCCAGCCCGGTAAGCAAACTGCAGTGGGTCCATCGAGTCAGTTATTAGTAATATGGTCCTTGATGATCCTCTCCAGGGCCTTCATAACCAGGGAGGTGAGAGCCACAGGTCTTAGGCCATTCAGGACCTTAGTGTTGCCCTTCTTGGGGATCGGAATCACTGTTGAGTGTTTCCATATCGCGAGGACTGTGCTGCTGGTCAAAGAGCACTGGAATAGATGCTGGAACACACCTCCCAGGTGCTCAGCACAGTGCCACAGGGTCATCTGGTCCCGGAGCTGTTCTCATTTTGGTCCTTTTGAGGGCTCTCACCACCTCAGCTGTGTTGATGGTGAGGGCGGAATCATCAGGTCTGAGTGTGGAGATGATGAATTCTAGCTGGGTGTTGTTGTCCTTTTCAAATCTGATGAAGAAGGAGTTAAGGTCATTCGGTAGTGAAGTGAGGCTGCTGCCTGTAACCTGGATGGGCTTCTGGCTGGTGGAGACAGAGTTCACTGCGGCCTTGTTCTTGAGGCCCTGCTAAGCCACGCAGAGGTACCCTGCTTTAAAATTCTGCTCCACTTTGTTTTTATATTGCAGCTTGGCAGATCTTATGGCTTGCCTAACCTTTCTGTTGACCTCCTTCTCCGCTTCAGAGCCAGAGGGGAAAAAAAAAAATTCATATTTTTTTTTAATTCAGAATTTTTCAGATCTTTAGTCACCCAGGGTTTATTGTTGGGGAAGATTGTGCCCTTTTTGGAGGGGATGATATTGTCCACACAGAAAGAGATGTATGCTGAGACTGTCTCCACTTGCTCACTGATGTTCATAGAAGAGGATGTGAGGTTGTTCCAGTCTGTGGTTTCAAAGCACCCTTTCAGGCTGTAGATGCTGTCCGGTGTCCATTGTTTAATTTCCCTGGTAACTTTCTCTGTTCTCTTTACCACAGGTAAGTATGCAGGAGCAAGCAGTATGCTGTGGTGATCAGCAGAGCTGAGAGGGGGGAGGGAGACAGCTCTGTAGGCATCTGGGACTGAACCATAGCATTTATCCAGTGTTTTCCCCACACGGCTGGTGCAGTTGACATACTAGTAGAATCCCTTTAATGATTTATCAATCTGAACAGTGGTTGAAGTCACCTATGATGAATTTCGGGGCATCGGGAGAAATCAGTTCAAGTTTGTCCAGCATATTTTTGATGTGTTCTGTGGCTGCAGATGCATTTGCTCTGGGATGGATATGAACCAAAATGAAAAACAATTGTGGGAACTCCCCAGGAAGGTAGAAATGAAGCAGGGAAACAGCAAGGAGTTCAATGTCAGGGTTGAACAGTTCTTCTCTGACAATAATTGTTTTGCACCAGTGAGGATTGATAGAGGCAGACACCACCGCTGAGTTGTTAAGCAGTCAGCTCAGTATCTTGGTCCAACCCTACAGGGGACCCAAAGCCATCGATGTGCAGGCTGTCACTGTCGTCATTCCCATTAAACCAGGTTTCTGTAAAAGCAAGAATCAAAGCAGTCTGATATTCATACATATGAAACACGGGAGCTTGCAGTTCATCCGTCTTATTGCGTAATGAGTGCACGTTAGCAAGGATCACGGAGGGAAGTGCCTGGTACTTACTTTCTCCTTGCAAACTCCAGACTTCTTTCTCCCCCTTCTCGTTACCCTCTTTTTATTGATGCGCAGGCTGTCCATCCGGGTGGGTGTTTGCTTCGTAGCTCCTTCGGCAGCTTGTCTGTGACAGTGGCTTGATGAGTGGTATTGCAGGAAAAAGTCCCTGGAGTAAGTGATCAGTTGGCTGTCCAGAAGGCTGTGTCCGTTTGTTGCAGAGGGCAGATAATCCAAGATGAAAAACAGGAGCACAAAAATCCACAAGGTCCTTGTGAAAACCATACTTGGAGCCACGTACGCTAATGCTAGGTGGCTAATTAGCGTTGGCTTGTTGGTCCGGAGTTCGTGAATTATGACAGCAGCCACACAATACACCACCAAAGTGCGCTGGACTACACAGCCGCGGCCAGTAATCAGTCAATACACGATATAACACGATAACGAAAACTCACTCATGACGTAAAAAAACGAAAAGAATTCATACAAAGCAGACCGGTGGACCCGCACGAGCAGTGATCCGGAAGTCAAAAAAAAAGCTGCAAGGGTTGCTTTGTTGAAATTTGAGGGGGCGCTATACAGCAATTTCGCCACACCCATGTGCAAAGCCTGTACAGTAGTGAAATATTTGCCCGTCTTTTGGCGTGCACAAAATTTTGTGAGTTTTCAAACATGTTAAGGCCCTCATAAATGCAGCTATTGATTAGGGGGAGCTGTAAAGTGTGACACGCCCAGTGCCAATTGGGATATCATTTATTTATTTATTTTATTTATTTAAGGACAGCATGTGCTTGCATTAATCGTTTACAAGAACGAAGAGATGGGCACACCAGATTTAGCAGTAAGCTAATTTCCATCTGTAGTCCAACATATTGTATTGTGTGTTTTTATGCTTTAAGTCATACAAAACATCCAGCATGACACCACATTCCAACAATAGCCTAACGAGCTGCTCTTATATCAAAGATATCAAATATATCAAATTTCTCTTTTCTTAAAAAATAAATAAATAAATAAATATATAAATCAATAAAAAAATGTATTAATATAATTCAGAAAATATAACTTATAAATTACTGAAATACTTATAGAAGTGCAAATGAAATTCCATAAAGGAGTATAATGACACTGTTGAATACCAACAAAGTTACAAAGATAAATACCAGCAATGGTAATGCAGAGTTACAGAGATATACATCAGCGATGGTAATACGGGGTTCTACAAGCAGCAATAAAATGAAAGTGCAATTGCGGCTGTAACAGCCTTAAAATATGGACCAAATACAAAAGAGAGAGGGGAAAAAAGAAAAGAAAAAAAAAAACCTCTGAAAAACAACAGAAGTTTATTTAAGCCATTGCATTTATACCCAGGACAGAAATCCAAAAGAGCACCTCTTAATAGTTCCTCAGTGAAGGCAGCACTGATTACTCGGACGCCATCTTGCCGTTGCAGAACGATAATGATAATAGTTTGAGTTATTTTTTATTATACCAGGGAGCCTGTTCCATTCTTTGATGGCCTTATAGGAAAAAGCTGATTGAGCAAAGGCAGAGCTTCTTAATGGGATTTTACAGTCCCCTCTCGAGACGGATCTTAAAGCCCTCGTACTCACCTCAGAGCAAAGTTGTACATAATTTTTCAATGAGGGTGGAGCAGCATTGTAGATTATTTTATGAGCAAGACTAAGGTATGAAAATGTAATGAAGTTATCAAAACTTAGTAGGTTGTATTAAGAGAGGATATTACAATGATGGTACTGTCTTGGTTTCCTGTCCAGTATCTTCAAGGCTTGTCCATACAATGATCTAATCGGATTTAGAGTGGTTTGACTTGTCTGAGTCCAACATGGCATACAGTATCTCATATAGGATAGAATCATGGCATTCAAATACATCTTAGCAGCCTCTGTTGTTAGCGACATCCTAATATGACGGAAATTAAATAAGTTGAACTTCAGTACACCGGACATTTTTTTTAATGTGTTTTTTTTAAAACTCAAGTTAGTATCTAAAACAACACCTAGGTATTTAATCTCTTCAACATTTTTTATGCTTTGCCCTTTGATAAAAATGTTGGGGAATACCCTTTTCTTACTTTGTTTATTAAAATACAAAGCTACCGTTTTTCTCCGTGTTCAGCGTAAGGCAAGCTTGATTGAGCCACACTGCAACTCTGTTCATTGCTACTCATAATTTGGCTGCAACCTCATCGGGACTTTGGCCATGAGAAAAAAAAAAAAAAAAAAAAAACTATCGTCTGCATACATTATTATTTCCACTTTTTTACATACCGTGGGAAGATCATTAATGTAGGTCGAAAACAAAAGAGGGCCAAGGACCGATCCTTGGGGCACCCCCATACTACAGATCTCGATAGGAGATAACTTGTTCTTAATCCTAACGCACTGTAAGCGATCAACTAAATAGGAATGCAGCCATTTCAGTATATAGTCAGAAAGTTTAAAATTGGCTAATTTGGACAGAAGAATGGAGTGGTTCACAGTGTCAAATGCCTTACGTAGATCTAAAAACACTGCCCCTACCACCCCCCCTTTGTCAAGCCTATCCTTTATAACCTCGAGGAAGTAACAACAGGCCGTTTCCGTTGAGTGATTTGAACAGAAACCAAATTGCATTGGATGTAATAATTTTTCTTTATCAAAATGACACTTTAACTGTTCAACTACCACTTTTTCGAGTACTTTAGAAATGGCAGGAAGTATACTGATAGGCCTATAATTGGTTACTTCCTGTCGGCCACCAGACTTCAAAATAGGAGTCACGATGGCCGATTTCAGGGTCGACGGAAACAAACATTCGTCTAATGATGTATTTATGATATGCATTAGTGGCACAGCTAATTTGTCACGATGCTTTTTAAGGAAGACTGGGTCAAGTCCCCAGGTATCTTTTGCTTTTGAATTGGATAAGGAAGCAAGGATCTGGATGACACTTGATTCACTTATATGAGAAAATTGTAATCCAGAGTCACCAGGTGTTTGAATTGTCGGGGCCTTGCAAGGCTGAGAGTCTAAAAACAATCAACCTAATTCAGAGACAGAGTTGATAAAATAAGTGTTAAAATTCTTTGCTACCTCTAGAGCAGGGGTGTCAAACTGACCCGTAAATGGGCCAAGAGGCTGCAGGTCTTCAATCCTACCAAGCAGAAGCTCACCTGAAAGCACTGATTTGATCAACTGATCTAGGCCAGCACAACTGATTAGTTGTATCAGGTGTGCTTCTGCATTGTTGGAGTGAAAACCTGCAGTCTCTTGGCCCTTTTACGGGTCAGTTTGACACCCTTGCTCTAGAGAATCACTCACTGTTCTCCCAGCAGAATTCACTCTGAGCTGTAGGTGGCTGCTTTCCTTTTGCCCCCTACCAGATAACTTGTCAATGCAGTTCCATATCATCTTGTTTTTGCCCTTAGCTTGTTGTATTATGTCTAAAAAAAAATTTGCTTTGGGTTTCCTAAGTTGTCTCGTTACCTTGTTTCGGAGACCTTGAAATACCAACCTATCAGTTTCTAAGCCTGACTTCAGAGATTTTTTTAGAGCTGCATCTCTACTTTTTATCAAATGCAGCAATTCCACCGTGAACCAGGGTAGCGGCTACCTGCGTTTACGTCTAAAAGCTATATTTTTAGTAAATTTATGCAGGAGCTCAGAGAGTATTATCTGCAACCCCTTACATGCCTGCTCACAGCTTCCAGTTTTAGTTACTCTATCCCAATTTAATAATTTAAGATCATTTTCCAGATGTTCCAGATCTTTCTTTGGGATAAAAGATGTCAAAGTGTCATATAGCCGCTATTGTATCCGCCACTGCTGCATCACAGCCCGGCAGCAAGAGATTATAGGGGGTCACCAGCTGCTGAACGCCATGCTCTAGGCGCGACCCCGCTGGGAGAGCCGCTGTTTTAGCCGCCGCTGCCTCCGAAGCTCCACTGTCACCCAGTAATGAGGAATTAGAAGGAATCACCAGCTGCTGAGGCCCATACTCTAAGCTTGACCAAGCTGGAAAAGCCGCAGCTGGCCATACAAACGGTTTTGCGGTCTGAGATGGTAGCCATACAAACCGCCCTGTTAGTGGAGGTGGTAGCCATGCTAACTGCCCTATTAGCTGTGGTGGTAGCCAGGCCAACGCAAGCTCTGTTAGCAGGCTTAGCCAAACCATTTGTAAAAAATCCAGGTGTGTTATATTCAGTGATGAAGGACCCGGGTTTGTTTCCACGTCACCAGCAAGAAGCAGAATGACTGCGAGATAGACAAGTCCCCGAAAGCGAGTTGCCGGTAGCTCATGTTTAGTTGTCTCTGGCGGTAATCTGGCTCGTCCATTATCCGTGAAACCCGAACACAAAAGCTGCTGGCTTCCTTTAGCTTGACGGTACAATTGCTCGCTGGTTTTTGAAAGGAAATACGGACGTATCGCGCAACAAAGTAAATAAAAAAATCAAAACAGCCATAAAAAAGTAGTTTCGCTGTAGGAATAGACGCTTTTTAAAATTAAAACTTGTTTTCAGTAGTTTAAAATTATAATCCGTTTGACCCGATCTAAAACATGTTCGCCCAACGGCTGCCATCTTGTCCATGTCACGAGGTTTTGTCTAGGTTTTGTAGCTATCTAGCCACAGATTCTCTTTATTCATATTAATGAGCATCAATTGACACTTGTGAAAAAAGTTAAGAATGCTAAGGCCCTCATTAATTTGTTAAAAAAAATTAGAAAACACACAGGAAATTGCTCACTTTCTGGTTGATGAAAATGTCAAAAAAAATTGTACAAAAAATTCATTATGAACGCTATCACCCCTCCACATTTCACGAAAATCCGAGTATCTTCATGCCAAAATGGCCACGTGTATGGTGGCGCTATCGAGGTCATATCTCAGCTCAATTGATACGCAGATTTTGTGAACACAAAAATTAACAAATATGCCAAATTTGGTGGCGATTGAACGTTGTATGTGCAAATTATAGCAATCTCGTGTTTCGAGGAAAGACATCAGAATTTGCCATGCAGTTATGGCTACGCCCATAGACAAAAACTCACGATTTCAATAACTTTTGATTGCACAAGAATTTACATGACCCAGACAAAATTTGAAGTTGTTTGGAGAAAAACAGTATGAGGAATTCGTTCAAATACAAGCCCTCCAAATATTACGGATTTTTAGAAAAATTCAAAATGGTGGAATTCAGGCCACCGGGTCAGCTCACTCCGTTAAAGCACCACAATTGCGATGCAGTAGTGACTACTACAGCGCGGGTTGGATCCCTGGTCATGCCAACCAGCAGTGGTTGACAGCTTTTTCAGATCAGCGCACGATTGGCTTAAGAGCTGTGGGAATACAAATTGGGAGGGACTGTTGGGAAGGGAAATTAAAAATCATTGCCTTGTTCGTTGCTCAAGCGCCTCCTACCAGCCGGGCGCTCGTCACTGAGATTCTGAGCTTGCTCATGTTCAGGTATCCTCCACCCTCTGAACTTGCGATAGTTTCGACCAATAACTGTAAAAGATGCGGGGCTGACAGGCGCATGCCTCAGAGGAAAGCCGCGAACTGCCTCTCTCTCTGGAGCTGGCAATAGGGGGTTGTATACAAGCAAGCCTTGTACATAGTTCTCGGATTGGGCATTCCAAATTCGGGTAGGATTGGAGGGGGAAGAAAAAAAAAATAATAAAAAAAATAAGCAGATTTCCTGATAGATTTAGAGTCATGCTCCAAGAGACTTTTTCTGTAGATTCTGGTATGAATCATTTGGCAAGGTTTTGTGACTGTATTTTGCACATATTTCTGGCAATTTTTCATTCAATTTTGAAAATTCTAGGCGGGGCTACAGAGCCATTTTGATGTGCTTATTCAAATAAGCAATGAAATATTTACATTTTTCACCAAGCATGATGCATGTGCCAATTTTCATGACTTTCCGTCCATGGGAAAGGCCTGAAAAATGCGATTTTCATTTGCTAAAAATAACAATAATAATAATAATGGCCGACTTCCTGTTCGATTGAGGGTATGGTTCCATGAGACTTTTTTTGTGCGTCCAGGCATGGTACGTGCATGTACCGATTTTTGTGCATGTTGGTGAAACGTGCTGTGGGGGCTGCTGTTTTAAAGGGCGTGGCCAAGCCATTTGGCCACGTCAAAAGCTGAAAGCCATATCACAAATATGTTTGACTGTAACCAAACATGGTCGAATCTGCCTGAAACTTCACATGTACACTGAAATTAAAGCAACTTCCTGTGTAATGGCGAGACACTGATGTTCTCAGTACCGCCAGGGCAACGCTGTTTGACGATACATCACAATCAATTTCCTATTTCATGGCGAATACTGGAAATTCGACGCCACGGCATGGCCACGCCGTTCAACGCTGACTGGATCTTTTAATAACTTTTGGTCACAACTTAGCCTACATGTCACACTGATTTTGCAGTCGATCAGATAAATCCTCCAGGAGTTTGTTAAAATACAAAGCGTGCAAATCGCCAAAAATGACCACTAAAATCAAAATGGGCTGATCCATGTGCTTGCCGATTATCGTGCATGTCGGTCAAATGTGCCGTAGGGGCTGCTGTTTAAAGGGCGTGGCCAAGCCATTTGGCCACACCCATATCCGAAAAAGAAATCACACATATCATGTTTCACTGTCATCATAAATGTGAGGTTTCAAGCAGATTCGACCATGTACACTACAGTTAAAGCAGCTTCGTGTGTAATAACGAAACATCGATGTTCGCCATGCCACCAGGGCAACGCCGTTTGACGATGGGTCACAATCTTCATAATACAGTATAAATGACGTCTTAAGGCTTTGCTGACCACATTTGAGATGGATATCATGAAGCTCCTATGATGAGAGCATCAAAGTCTAATACATGTCATTTCCTGTTGCCAGCATGTGGCGCTATGACGATGACGGGATATTGTCATGTAGATGTGTTCAGGGCGGGACCATTATGAAACGTGAAGTTTGTTGGAGTTTGGAGCATGACAGAAAAGTTATAGCAATTTTGCGTTTCATGCCGAGACATCAAAACTCGAAGCCACGCCACAGCTACACTGTTGCACACTGACTGAATCTTTTTATAATTTTTGGTTAGAAACTAGCCTGGATGACACACACCGATTTTGAAGCAGATGTGAAAAATCCTGTATAAGGAGTTCGATAAAATACAAAATGTGCAAGAGCTGCCGGACAGCTCACTCGGTTAAGGTGCAGTGCAGAAGTGACTATCAAGTCGCGGGTTCGAGCCTCAGTCGTACCAACCGGCAGTGGTGGGCAGCTTTTTCAGCGCAGCGCACAATTGGCCATCGCACTACAGGGTTTCAAATTGGGAAGGGACTGCCGGGTAAAGGAAATAAATAAAAACAGCTTTGTTCGTTGCTCAAGCGCCTCCTGTTGGCCAGACGGGCGCTCGTCAGGAACATTCCAAGTCTGTTCATGTCTGGGTATCCTCCGCCCTTGTTCTGAACTTGCTAAGATTCAACCCATGAGTGTATAAGAAGCAGTGGCTGACGGGCACGTGCTTCTTCGGAGAGCTGTGAACTGTCCTCACTACCCTGAGTTGGCAGCAAGGGGTCACATATGAACAAGCTTTGTACATAGTTCTCAAATTGGGCATTCCAGATTCAGGTGGGAATGGAGATGCCAAATTTATTAATAAAAAAAATAATAAATTTAAAAAAAAAATACAAAACGTGCAAAACATCAAAAATGGCCACTTAATTCGAAATGGCTGACTTCCTGTCGGGTTGAGGCTATGGCTCCAAGAGACTTTTTTGTGCGACTGGCCATGATTTATGAGTGTACCAATTTTCATGCATGCTGGTAAAATGGGCAGTGGGGGCTGCTGTTTAGAGGGAGTGGCCAAAGCATTCCCACCTTCAAAGACCATAATACATGTAAATTTTCACCGCAACTGATGCATGTTGCAAAATTGGCACTTTTTCGAATAGATAAAGCCCCCAAAAATGTGATATATTTGGGAAAATATTTGGCAGTGTTCACTGCTGGGGCCCTAATAATAATTCCTTCAATTACAATCGGGTCCTCGCAACGTTCACTGCTCGGGCCCTAATAAAGCCTAATTTATGGTCGTGCAACTCCGTCAATGCGAAGACATGCAGAGCCCCTCTCCAATGTCGCAAACCCTCTCCAACATGCTTTCAGATGAATGACGGACACCTACCAAATTTTCTAACTGTCCGTCAAAACGACGGAGACCCCACAGTTAGTGCAAGCCTGTGATTGGTCAGCAAACTACATACAGTGGGAGAAATAAGTATTTGACCCCTCGCTGATTTTGCAGGTTTGCCCACTGACAAAGAATGCAACGATCTATAATTTTGATCGTATATACATTCTAAAAGTGAGCGACAGAATCAATAAAGAAAATTCCAGAAAATCACATCATATGAATTTATAAAAATTGATAGCCATCTGATGAGGAAAAATAAGTATTTGACCCCTCACCAAACAGCAAGTATTCTGGGTCCCACAAGCCAGTTAGTCTTTAAGACACACCCCCAATCCCAATTAATTATTTACATCAAATACACCTGCCTCACCTCACTACCTGTATAAAAGACACCTGTCCACTCCCAAACTACCAGATTCCAACAATATCACCATGGGCAAGACCAAAGAGCTGTCTAAGGACATCAGGGACAAGATTGTTGACCTACACAAGGCTGGGCTGGGCTACAAGAGAATCGGAAAGCAACTTTGAGAGAAAAGATCTACTGTTGATGCAGTTATCAGGACATGGAAGAAGTACCACAGTGCCGCCAACCTACCTCGGTCTGGGCCTCCATGCAAGGTCTCGCCTTGTGAGATATCCCTGATCATGCGAACGGTGAGGAATCACAAGGGGGGGAACTGGTTAATGAACTGAAGGCAGCTGGGACCACAGATACAAAAGAAACAGTTGGTAACACACTACGCGGTCATGGATTGAAATCCTGCAGCGCACGCAAGGTCCCCCTGCTCAAGAAGGCACATGTACAGGCCCGCCTGAAATTCGCCATTGACCACCTGGATGACTCAGAAGAGGCCTGCAAGAAGGTGATGTGATCAGATGAGACCAAAATAGAACTTTTTGGGCTCAACTCAACTCGCCGTGTTTGGAGGGCAAAGGACACAGAGTACAACCCAAAGAACACCATCCCCCACCGTCAAGCACAGTGGTGCTTTTCAGCCAAGGGGACGGCACAACTCCATTGCATTGAGGGGAGGATGGATGGGGCCATATACCGTGGAATTCTGGACCAACATCTCCTTCCCTCAGTGAGAGAGCTGAACATGGGTCGAGGATGGGTGTTTCAGCACAACAACTACCCTAAGCACACCGCCAAAGCAACAAAAGAGTGGCTGAAGAAGTAGTACATCAAGGGTCTGGAGTGGCTTAGCCAGTCTCCAGACCTGAATTCAATTGAAAATCTTTGGAGGGAGCTTAAAATTCGGGTTGCAAGGCGACAGCCTCGGGACCTGAATGATTTGGAGGCTGTCTGCAGGGAGGAGTTGGCCAACATCCCTGCCAAAATGTGCACAAACCTTGTCAACAACTATAAAAATTGTTTGATATCTGTGCTTCCAAGGTTATATTTTGATCTTGGACTTCCTAGACTACTCTTGACCGTTCAAAGTCCAAAACAGGGTCCTTATTTGGCTCACACTGCCATCCTCCAAAAACCCCATTTGTAGTCCATTGTAGCCTCTGCCTGAAACGCCTCGTTGGGGTGGCTCTTCCGCTATGGCCCCTACTCCCCGTGTGCCCCCTTTCTTCTTCGGATCTAGGCGGAATGAGGCAGCAGAATGCAGTTTTCAGAGTCTGCCTCCCCACAGTGAAACCGAGACGAGTCTCCCATCTGAGAAGGAATCGACTGGCAAATTCCGCAATCAAAAGCAGTTCATGAGTATAGATGTAATGAAATTAACTTGTTCTAATAAACGCAATGGCGGAAGTGAAGGACGCGGTGTGAATGTCTGGCAGCTCGAGCTTGAATTTGCTGTCTACCTACGGCTCCTATGGTGAGTACACCGGTGTTTCTACTCCATAGGTAGGATTGAGGGAAAGGTGGAATCCACCCCAGACAGACACATTTGTAGAACGGGTCGACATACCCAAGTGTAGATTGGAGACCGTAGAAGTCCGGTGGCTCTGAGTTTAGAGGGAATCATGGACAGTAAGGAGCAGAAAAAAAATGGACCAACGACTTATGGACTGTGTTCGGTGGGTATTATAAGGACCTGCTGGTTCGTGTGCATAGCTGTGGTGTGTCGTTGGCGTGGAGTAACAAACAGCTTCTGCGCTGGTGTATGATGAAGGGGCGAAAGCTCCAGGCTTAACAGCCTTTCCGGAAATTGCCCTTGGTAATAGTTTACCTACTGCATTGGAATGACAAGTGTTTGCTCGCAGAAAATGGGCATGACAAGCCGCTTTCACACCGGACGCGAAACAAATTTTTTGCGCGACAGATTACATTCAAAGTAAATGCAAAGACAATGCAAAGACTAATTGTAGGACTATGGTTGTCTTTGCATTTGATGGATTACTCTCCATTTTATGACAACATTTCAACCAAAAAGTTCATTACCGTAATGTGTCCGGACTTTTTTTTTATTTAAACCCAAAATTATCACAGTACATCCCCAGAATTTAATACACCTATAAATACAAAAAATGGATGTGGTTATACCTTTTAACTAGCAGTTAAACTTGGGCCAACCATTTGTGAATAATTATTTCCTGGGCCAAATACATGTGTCCGGAGTATGAACAATTCATTTCCATAACAGAGATATTTGGCACCATTAAAATCCCTGCGTAAATAAAGTTTTTTTGTCCCATGATGCATTGTGTGGATGCATTGGCACACTACTACTGTTCATTACCATAACAGGGTATATTTAAAATAGTTTTGAAGGTGAATATTTTATTTTTGTGGAAAAGTAACTTTTATTGACCCATTTACAGCCCACGTCATCAAAAAGATGCATGCGCATCTTGGCAACGGAAGAAGCGGTCTCCCCAATTCAGTTTGACGAGTTATGAATCTGTAAACATTGAATTAGATATTTTACCAGCACTGAAATGTCTGGTTGTTGCATGTACGGCTGTATTCCATTGGTGGACTCAAGTTTTACAGGATTCCGAGAGGATCACATCCGTATAACGCCCACTGACCGAAGCATCAAGTCAAACTCCAAACGTTGCCTAGATGCTTTTAAACACCCACTGAAAGCGTCAGCTGCATCAACATTGACAGCTGTCAACAATACTGAGAAACCATGGGTGTCACTCTCAAAATATTCAGCAAGATGATGCTGAATTTTAAAAACACCTACCGATAAAGCTTATTTTAAGTGATGAATAAGTGCAACGTTCAGGTTACTGCGCAATACATGTTATATACAGGAATAATTTCTCTCCTAAATTTGGCTGTCTAGTAAATTAAGATCATGATTCACTTTCATTCACCCAGCAGCAAATTAGCTAGCTAGCTAACCTACCAGTGTTAAATTCTTACCAGTTTACCTTGAGTTAGGTTCTGACCAACTGTAGATCGCTCGATAACTCAAATGCGCACAAAATAACGGATTTCCTCTCAAAACTGTGACTCGGTTAAAAAGCAAGTATATCGGTTTCGGCAACTGCATGTGAGGTTTCCGTGTGTGCCACCAACAATGACAAGGCGAAATAGTTAAATAGCTAACCTAAAAGACAAATGCGTTTCTATTGAGTTGACGCTCAAGAAATTGAGCAATGGCTAAATCTGACGCGCTGCCAGTGGGCTTTGCCACACTGAAATTACTGTAACCAATTTTATGATGCACGTCTCACGGTTACAGACATTAAATGAAATATGTGAGAATAACCGAAGCAAATTTCATGTTTGCATGACAACTACACTGTCAAACTTGCTAGATAACAAGCCAACCATACAAAACGATACTTAGCCTGCCATGCAGGTACAATTGGCTGTCAGGATGTAGTTTTTTGTTTTATTATTATTATTATTATTATTATTATCATTTTTTTTTTTTTAAACCTTTATTTAACCAGGTAAGACTCATTGAGATTTAAAATCTCTTTTTCAAGAGTGACCTGGCCAAGAAGGCAGCAAAAATAAAAAGGACACACAAGTTTCATACAAGGACAGTGACACAGGTATCAAAACATTTAAAAATAAGAATAAATACATAAATAAATAAATTAGGCACATAGACAGTTTCTCATGCTTTCACATTCTAAATCCTTTAAAATTGAACCAAAAGCATTAATAGAAATCAGTTCTGACAATCTCAAGTCCTTTTGAAGGATGTTCCAGGCAGAGGGGGCAGCATATTTAAAAGCTTTTTTTCCAAGCTCCGTGCGAGCACGTGGAACAGTCAAATGCAAAATATCTTGAGAACGGAGGTTGTAATGGCCTTCACTTCGAAAAAGATAAGTGGACAGGTAAGAAGGGACCAGCCCAAGGAGTGTTTTATAAATAAAATTCAACCAATGGGTACGCCTACGTACATACAGTGATGGCCACTCAGCCTCAGAATACAAAGTACAATGATGGGTGAGATATTTAAGACCAGTAACAAACCGCAGGGCACAGTGATAGACAGTATCCAGGGACCGTAAACATTGAGCAGAAGCATTCATATATAATAAGTCACCATAATCTAGCAAAGGCAGGAAAGTAGCTGACACAAGATATTTCCTTGCTGGAAAGGAGAAGCAGGATTTATTTCTAAAGTAAAAGCCAAGCTTTACCTTAAGCTTAATGACTAGATTTGCAATATGGGACTTAAAAGTTAGCTGACGATCAATAAGAATGCCTAAATACTTGTAACTTGAAACAAGTTCAATTACTCTTCCTTGAGCAGTGATTATGTTTGGAAGATTTGTTGGTATTTCACTACTGTTAGAAAAAAGCATGAGTTTAGTTTTTTCTGTATTCAATACCAATTTCAGTTTCTGCAGTCGGGACTGAACAATATCAAATGCAGACTGTAGAAAGTTAATGACCTGTATGACAGATGATGAACTGCAATAAATAACGGTATCATCAGCATAAAAATGATAATTTGCATTTGAAAGATTTTCACATAGGTTATTAACATAAAGGGTAAACAGAATAGGTCCTAAAACAGAACCTTGCGGCACCCCTTCGGATACTGTTAAGAAAGAGGAGGTGGACCCAGCTATTTGAACACACTGCGTTCTAGCAGATAAATAGTTGGAGAACCAAGCTACTGCTCGCTTAGACAATCCAATTTGGTGAAGTATGTTGACTAAAATGCTATGGTCAACTGTGTCGAAAGCTTTCGATAAATCAATAAAAAGTGCTGCACAATATTTTTTGCAATCTATTGCCTCAATAATGTCATTTGTGACTTTAAGAGCAGCAGTCATAGTGCTGTGTTTTTTCCTAAAACCAGACTGATAATTTGATAATATGCCTTTAGAATCTAAAAATTCCTTTAATTGATTGCTCACAAGCTTTTCAAATACTTTAGCTAGGACACAAAGTTTGGAGATCGGTCTATAGTTATTTAAGCAAAAGGGTTGCCCCCCTTTCAAAAGAGGAAGAACAAAGGCAGATTTCCAGACTTTTGGGATCTCACTGCTAATAACACTAAGATTAAAAATCAAAGACAGAGGTTCAGCAATGAAATCAGCAGCTAACTTAAGAAAATAAGGGTCCAGCTTATCAGGGCCTGCAGATTTCTTGGGGTCCAGGTGCCTTAATTCTCTATGGACCTCAGCAACAGATATAGGCATAAGCTTAAATGTGCAATCGGTAGGCCTATATGAGCTTTTGGAAGCATTGTCTATTTGTACAACAGAGTTTATTTTTTCAGGAAACAAAGATTCAAACAAAAAACCAGAAGAAATAAAATGCTCATTAAAACAATTAAGTATGGCTGACTTGTCAGTCACAGTACAGGAATTTTGAACAATGTAAGTAGGAAGTTCACCAGAGGGTACATGGCCAGACGTTTGTTTAATTATTTTCCAAAACTTTTTCGGATCATTTAATGTTTTTGTAGTTTCAGAGAGAAAATAATCAGATTTAGCCTTCTTTATAAAAAATGTACACTTATTACGAAGCTGTCTAAAACGGAGCCAGTTTATTTACATTTTAGATTTTCTTGCCCTGGCCCAGGCAACATCCCTTTCTTTAAGGAGACTATTCGGCTCAGGAGAAAACCATAAATTATTTCGACCTTTCACTCTGAACTGGCGGAGCGGGGCATGTTTATTTACAATACTTGAGAAACCATCATAAAAGAACTTCCAGGCCAGTTCCACATCATCAAAAAGTGAAATTTTATCCCAATCATAATGAGACAGGTCACAAAAAAAGGCTTGTTCACAAAAATGTTTCAGATCTCTTTTAAGAATGACTCGTGGCTTAGACTTTGGGAGTTTAGCCTTTCTAACTGCTGCTACGACACAGTGGTCACTCATATCATTTGCAAAAATTCCCATGTCTGAGAATTTATGTGGTGCGTTCGTAAGAATTAAATCAAGCAAGGATGATCTCTCAGGACATTTAATATTAGGACGAGTTGGACCATCAATTAATTGAGTCAGATTAAAAGAATCACAGATAGATTTAAAGCTGTCTGAAGCCGAGGACAGCCAATCAATATTAAGATCTCCGACAAGAAGCAGCTCATTCGAACTAAATCTAGAGAAGTGTTGAGTTAAAGAACTCAGGGCTTCTTTACAGGCTGATGGTGGTCTATAACAACCAATTACAGTCAAGAACTGACCCGGCATGAACTCAAGCTTCAGGGCAAGTAGCTCAAACTGCCTGCTAATAGATACAGCGGTTACGGTGTTGCTGTGGAATTTGTTTTTTTACATAAATAGCGATGCCACCGCCCTTCCTGGGGCGATCGCAGCGAAAAACGTAACCCTTTATGAAAATATCCGTATCTGAGATAGATTTATGAAGCCATGTTTCAGATATAACAAAAATATCAGTGTCAGTTGAATTGACCCAAATTCTGACTCGATCCATTTTTGAAAGCAAGCTTCGAACATTTACGTGAATAATACCGAGACCAGATCTAGTTTTGAATACATCTGGCTGAGTAACACAATTAAAAGTAGGTCCTGGGTTAGGCTGCACGTCGCCTGAGAGTATAAGTAAAAGGAGAACGAAATATTTTCGCTTGATATAATGCGATTCAATACCGGATAGGTGATTCATTCTTGGCTTAACGAGATCAAGAAAAGAGTTTTCAGAAAGCGTAAAATAATTTTTCAAAACAGACAGGTATATAAAGCGAAACAATTGCGCATAATTAAAAGACACTACGAAAGTTAGTTCCAACATCTGCACAACCATTTCACGGTGGAGCACAGTGCTGGTAATGGAATTCGGAACAACCGGAGGAGAGAGCGCCTTCTCAAACTCACAGTCCCGTTGGGGGACTGAATTCCAAGGAATCCATAATGACATTGCAATGAACAGCCCAAATAAAATTTTCATTGTCACTGATTCAGCTCGGTTCGGCTCAGTTTATTTCAACAGTTCAATGTATAACTGAGAGTTAGCGCCAGAGAAGGGAAAAGCACCGCTCTTCAGCAGTGAAGCCAGCAGGTACTAGCGGAGAGCCAAGCAGCAGTAGAGAGGAGGTACACCCTCCCGAAAGTAGCAGCGAGGCAACAGATCGTAGCAGAACGAGGACAAAGCATACAGACCCATCAACTGATCAGAGAGGGCCGTGGTTGCAGAAATAGCGGGTCACCCTCCGATCTCGGCAGCGAAGCAACAGGCAGTAGCTTAGTAGAGACGGAATAACCAAGCCCAGCGACAAACTGTAGCCCATCAAGGACAGAGCAGTAAAACAGACCCAGCAGCTGATCGGAGAGGGCCGCGATTGCAGAAATAGCGGGTCACCTTCCAATACCGACAGCAAAGCAACAGGTAATAGCTGAGTAGAGAGGAAACGACCAAACCCATCAGCTGATCGTAGAAGGCAGCAGGCAGGTAGCAGTGGAGCAAGTCGCAGAGTCGGTCGGCCGCCTGTGGAGACTTGCCGGAAAAGATCCCGCTGATTTTTTTTTTTTTTTTTTTTTCAATCCATATATATATATATATTGATTTAGTGTATTTCAAAAGATAGCAGGGAGGGAGAATTTTCAACTAAAAAAAACCTAAGTACAAAGCACAATAAAAACACGATAAACAAGACTCTATTCACAGGACAAAAACGAGGATATGTGCATGCTGCCATCTTGGATTTGACCCTGTGTCCAGCCTACAGCAGAGAGCACACCATTATTACCCATGCATCAAGCACGGCAGTTTTATGCCCATGTGTTTGACTAGGAAGGACCTCTTATTTCGAGACGCAAATCTCAAAGTCTATCAAGGTATTTAACATTGTGCTTATGTCCGCAGATAGTGGTCATAAGCATCCAGTGACTTCTATGCTCGTAGTACCTCCCTAGTGTAGCTACACGGTAGGTTTCTCGATCAAATGGGTATATATATCAGGCCACGGAATACTGGGCCACTAACTATAGTCATCTACCCACTCACTGATAGACTACCATACGGATCTGGAAATTGGTTGCCATTTGTCAAAGTTAATTTGTTTAGGTAGAATTTGCGATCTTTGATGGGTAATGCCCTCGCATAGCTTGACAAGCTATTATGGTACACCATACTTCCGTTGCCATAACATATACAAGGCTGTTACCGTAACGCTTCATTTCATTACCGTAATTATATATGTATAATCGGGGCTCCAAATTTTGTGGTTGGTTTTCAAGGGGTAATAATGTATAGTTGGTTGTTACTAGATGTTGTTTGGTCTACCAGGGGTTGGTTTGTACTAGGAGTAGTAGCAGACAAAAGGAGATTAAATATAATCGACTGGAGCAGGGGTCCCCAAACCCGATCCTGGGCCTCCCCTGTGTATGCTGTTTTTGTTCCAGAATTGCAATCATAGGATTTTAATAAGCTCTTATTTTGTCCCAATTAGGTGCATTTTGTGTTTAAAGAAGTTATTTGCTGTCTTCAGCCAAATTCTAATCAAAATATCAATGTGTGCCATGAGGAATAAAAGACCCTTGAATATACAGTTTTGGTTGAAAATCAGTTGCCCGTCTGGAATGGTGGTTGTCCGTATATCAAATCACCCACCAACAGAAGGCTAGGTTCCACTTTGGCCAACGAAATTATCGCTGCAGGCCCAAATGTTTAACCACCCCCCCCCCCCCCTCCACCCCCCAATTAAGGGGTCAAGGCTAGGTTCAGACATGGGAAAAAAAAGATTTTTTTTTCATTTTGTAAAAAATCAACAAAACATTCATAAATTATGATTTTAAGACCAAAAAAATCAATCTTTTAAGTGGATTTTTATCATGTGAATGCCCTCCAGTGCATTTGTTTTGCGACAAAAACATGATTTTCTCGCATCGCAAAATTTCATAGTTTATCAGGCTTGTGGCGGGCATAAAATCCAAATTTTTCAAGGTCTTGCTCTGAAATTATCACCATAGCATCAGTTTGTTATGTTCTGTACAATGACGTAGCCATTTTTGGGTAGGTAGATGCATGGTGTATTTATGATCCATCTGCCAGGCAGGTTCTGCCACCCATTTCTAAAATTCTATGACCAAATAATTTTTCAAAATATTTTCCCATGAAAATACCCAGTATGAGTATGTCATTGTACAGCTGGTGATATTAGCTTCAAAACAAAAAAGAGAATTACAGGAAAATATGATATAGTTTGAGATATTGTTGCCACAAGATTTCACATTTTTCGCCAATAATGTACGGTTTTCACGGTACACTCAAAAAAATGAAATGTTAGATTTACTTAATAATGTTATGTCAACTGGTTCCACGCAATTGCTTTGCGTAACCTTTACTAGACTTCTAACATTTTTGGCCAGTTTAATTAGTTGCATTAAGTGGAATGTACTTTACTCGGTTTTGTGGAACCAGTTGACATAACATTATTAAGTAAATCTAAGCAAATCTAACATTTCATTTTTTTGAGTGTAACAAACTTATTAAAATTTGATTGAAATCAAATTCCATTCTGAGCTTTTTTCAGTTGACACAATTTTTGTGTTTTTAGTGTTTTAGTGTTGCTGTCAGAAGTACTTAAATGGAGTGAACCCAGGCTTGACCCCTTAACAAAAATTTATTTAGCAAAGTTACGACTATACAAATCAAGTGAGGTACAAACGAATACACAACAAAACGTGAGAGCTAGTAACGTCAAAATATGCAAAAGAAAGAGAGGATGTTACAACGACGATGCAATGACAGACAAGCCCCCATACTAAGGGACTTCAATAATAGAATAAATAAATAAATGGGGGAAAAAACCCACAAACAATACATCAATCATTCAGAATCAAAAAGTAATTCAGGACAGACAGAAAATTTACACTTCAAGGGGTTACATCTAGGGGTGTAACGATTCTGAATCGATGTTTTTATTTTTTTAAAGCGAAGGCTAGTAACACCACCTGCTACCATAGGGCGAACATCCGAGCTTTCCCTTTGCCTCTATTAACCCCTGTGCTGTCCTGAACTTAAGTGCCAAACATCAAACGGTATGGGAAATTCTTCCGGAAAAAAAACTTGACTGACATCAGTATTTTTCTGCTACGTGCAAAGTGGAGCCAAGCAAATGAAAACAAAATCGTCTCCTATTAACTAATTAGGCAACTCGTAGTAAAGTATACCCATTCCCGTTTGCTTGATTAGCAATCAAATGGTGGATTCGTTGACTCCAAGTTGAATGAGTGGAGCTGTTTATTAAGTCAACATGTTTGATTGCTGCATTTTGAAATTTAAATGGGCATAGAACAGCACTGCCTGAAAACGGTTGCCATTGCCACGGCATTTCGTGCGACTGTGATAATTTATATCTCATATTCTCGTTTCATCCGCTTTTCAAAATGTTTTCCACCTTGTCTATTTTTTAGACGCTTAAACTCCATGGCGATCTTATAGCCCAACAAATCTGTTTTAATCTTGAATAATGTCCTAAAATGCGACAGAGAGATGTAATTCAGAGGATTTTTTCTAATTATTCAAATTGGCATTCTTTCAATCCAACACCGTAATCCAGTTAGGTTTGTCTGCCTTTCACAATCACATCTTAATCGTTATAGGCTACTGGCTAAATTTCTTGATTGTTATTTAGGACAAGTACATGGGAGCAGATTTAAGGAAGGGCGGAGCACCTGCAATTAGTGAAATCTAAACTCGGGCTTCTTCCCATTGTTTTAAGCCGCTTCAGGCGTGTATGTTTCAAGAAATTACACGCAACTGTCTACACACACACCCCATAAGGGCAAGTTGTCTCATAACACATAACCTCGTCCAACATTGCAATATCAGCATTTCATCTCTCTGTGGAATCTTTTGGAGATCTATAATGATAAAATAAAAATAGGCGTGCAATGCACGGAATATCCCTCAGCCTGACAGCCCGCCCAACCGCACGAAGGATAGCAATAAAGAGATTCATTTTCAGATTGCCCTGGATTTCAAGCGTCTAAAATATACACAAGGTGGAAGACATTAAAGTGGATGAAACGTGAATGTGAGCTATAAATGACCACAATCACAAAAAATGGCCAAATACGCGTTCTTGCAAATCTATGCCCATTTAACTTTCAGAATGCGGCAATCAAATATGCTGTCTAAATAAACAGCTCTGCTCATTCAGCAAAGTAAAAAAGTGAATCGCCTGTTTGATTGCAAATTGAGCAAAGTAAACAGGGACAAGAAGACTAAAGTAACCTAATTGCTTAAAATGAGACTATTCTGTAGTCCTTTACTTGATTCCGTGCAGCATGTCGCCAAAAGAGTCAAGTTTTTTTTCCTTCTTCCCAGAAGCATTTCTTATGCCCTTTGATGTTTGGCGCTTTTTTTCGAGACTGCGGCCGTGTTCGAAACAGCGCACTACCGTCCTACTTGCACTGCTCGCACTGAGCACTCCACAGACGCACGTCCAGATTAATGATTGTCGTCTTACCTAATTGGGGAGAACAAGCAGCACCTGTTAACTGTGGAGTGCTCCCAGAGTGAACCTTCTGTTAATAATGAAAATGACTGAGAACAGGTCAAGACTAATAATTGTTTAAAACAGAAGTTCTGTGCAACCCAATTCTCTGTTCTTGTTCCGCAACTGTACTGAATATAGCCCATGATTTAATCGCCGTTAGATTGCATATGGAGAGAAACAGTCTTTTCGGTTGCCAGTTACGATAATTGGGAAAATGCTTCAATAAAGGAAAATGATTGAGAACTACTAAAAAAGGGAAGTGTTTTCGCACCCATGCTGGCTACACCACTAGGTCAGAGTAAGGGGGTAGGGTGTTCACTGATGCGTGGGGAGTGAGTTTGTGTCCGGAAGAAGTTCCCGAATGTACACTAGATCCAACAGATATTTTGTGGGTGCATCGTATCAAAGACAGTTCAAGAAGTGGACGGCAGGATGGCGCCATTTTCAACGGGAGTGTGAGAAGCACAATTGAACGAGTTCTCAGTTGGCACCACGCCTACTGCGCAAGCTCGAAGTCAGCTCGCTGACGTAAACAATCTTCCTGAGAGTTCAAGTTTTGTGCTGGATAGCAGCCATGTTTATTAAGAGCGAGCGAACACAACAGTGGAACAGCATTCTGGGTATACTGCGTAAATATACAAAAGCAACACAATGTGGCAGACTATCTACTATTACAACATGCCCCTTTTTAAGTAGTGTTTTAGAGCACCTCTAACAGAATGAAACAGAGGGAAAAAAAAACCAAATCAAAGCACCAGTCTCCAATAGAAAGAGTAGAATGTTCCACCGTGAATTTAGTTAACTGGGAACAAGAGAATGACACAGTATAGAAGTAGTGTTCCATATTAACTTTGACAGAACGCAAGTAATCTTGAAGTGTCCCATGTAAACATAAACAAGTACAAAGTCAACAGGTGCAGAACAAAGTTGTTTTTTTTTTTTTTTTTAAGACAAACATACACTTGTAAGACAGAGGTCCCAGGACATGTCTTACTATAGGCTAGGTCCTCAGCACCTGCCTTTGTACACAGTGTACACAAAGTTGGAATCTTTTGTAGACTTGGTCATCCGTCCGGATCGCCTAAGTGCTCGTGGTGGTTTGTCCGGAGACGATGGTTTCAAGGGGACTGGGACGTTGACCTGACAGTCGCCAGGCATAGCTGCATGTGAAGTGGACTCGGTGGCAACCGGATTGGTCACCTTGCCGTCAGTGGTGCTGAGTGGGGCGTCATCATCAGTCACAGGGAAGCTGAGATCTGCATGATGGGGTGCCGCTGGTTGTGGCCTGAATGGATACTGAGCCTTGATGTCACGTTGATTGCGCCTGAGTCAACTGCCTGTTTGTGTGATGACCCAGTACGATTCAGGATGGTTGTCGGCAATGTCTATGTAGCCTGCTTTCCACTCTGATGTACAGTCCTCGGTGTACCAGATAGGCTGCTGTGGCACGTAGCGTACCTGTGGGCCATGCTGAGGTTTCAGATGGGCTGCTCTTTTGTCTGTGAGTTTGAGCTTCTGCTCTTCAGTGAGGTGAGTGGAGTCAAGTGGCTGACCGAGCCGAGTGTTTATGCATCTGTTGAGGAATAGCTCAGCTGGTGATGGAAGGTCTGCACTGATTGGAGTGTCAAGATAGGCCAGGATACCTAATGTGATTTCAGCGTCAGTCTTACACTTATTGAGGATATTACGCACAGTTCGGATTGCGCGCTCGACTCTGCCATTACTTTGGTGGTGGTAAGGACTGGTGGTGGTGTGGTGAACTTCTTACAGCTCACAGAATTTCTGGAACTGGTCGGACCGAAAGCATGGACCATTATCAGATATGATCCTCTCAGGCAGGCCGAATCGCCTGAAGTTGTCATTCAGGTGGGCAGTTACAACATTGGTGGCACTGCTTTTTAGTGGGTCTATGAGAACATAGCCAGAGAAATAATCAATGGACACCAGAATAGGCTGGCCTTGAAAGTCCATGACGTCACAACCCAGAACCTCCATGGGTCTTGTCGTGGATATTTGCCTCTCTGGTGGGCGGGGTTTCTTTGCACCATGTATTTGGCAGTCATTACAACCATTGACAAGGTCAGTGATGTCATCCTGCATTTTTGGCCAGTAGACTGTGCGTCGGGCTCGCTGGAGCGTGGCGGATATGCCTTGGTGACCATCATGTAAACGCTGTAGTGTGTCTGCCCTCATTGTTGATGGGACAACTACTCGGCTACCCTTCATTATGAGGCCATCAGTGCATGACAGCTCGTCCCGGAAACACCAGTAGCATTGCAACGTGTGTGGGAGGTCCTGCATACTCTCAGGCCATCCATTGCTGATAAGCTGACCTAATTGGGAGAGGACAGGGTCACACTTAGTTTCCTCCTGCAAGTTTGCCAGACGGGTATGCCTTATCTTGAGGACCTGAGTGATGCTGACATCCAAGCCTGGAATTGTCGGGTCTGAGCCAGGTGTGACCAGCCTGGACAATGCGTCAGCAAGAGGCACGTCTTTTGCGCCAACATACTTGACATGAACATCGTAAGTGCGTAATCTCAGAAGCATTCTTTGCAATCGGGGCGGAGCCAGACTGATAGGCTGACTGAAAATGGATTCCAGTGGTTTGTGATCAGTGTGCATGTCGACACGTCTTCCAAACATGTACACGTGCAGCTTCTCACATGCAAAAAGCACTGCCAAGAGTTCTCTTTCTATATTTGAATATTCACTCTCGGTTGCTGTCAGGGACTTGCTTAGGAACTTCACTGGGCGTCCATCTTGTAGGAGCACTGCCCCAAGCCCTTTAAGTGATGCATCTGTCTCGATGACCACCTGTTTGGCAGGATCAAAGTGTCTGAGCTTCATTGCTTGTGAGATCCTTGCCTTGACACTGTCAAACTCGGTTTGCTTTTCGGCTGTCCAGATGTATCTCACATCTTTTTTCAGGAGGCCATGCATGCTGACCGTTTTCTGGGCCAGATTTGGGATGAAATTGGACATGAAATTGACTGAGCCCAGGAAGCTCAGCAGTTCCCATTTGTTTTCTGGAGCACTGAGCTGTAGAATGGCTTTCACCTTTTTGGGGCATGGTTCCACGCCATCTGGTGAAATGATTCTTCCGAAATACTCAATTGGTGTCTTTTTCACCTGGCACTTGTCCGGGTTGAATTTAATCCCAGCAGCCTTGGCTCGGCTCACCGTCTCGAGAAGGTGGATGTCATGTCGTTCTTCCGTCGAGCCTTGAATTTTCACATCATCGGTGCAAGGAAATGTACCTGGGATTCCAGCTAGAGCTTTGTCCATTTGGGCGCAGAAGATTTCTGAGGACACAGATAAGCCAAATGGTAAGCGAACAAAGCAGTATTTCTTGAATGGGGTGTTGAAAGCAGTCAATGGCTGACTTGCTGGGCTCAGCTTCTGTGTCCAGTAGCCACTTTTGGCATCCAGAGTCGAGAAGTATTTTCCATTCTTGAAAGTGTTTTTAGCATCTTCCTATGAAGCAGTGTAATGGATGTTGCGCACTAAGCATTTGTTTAAATTCTTGGGATCGAGGCACACCCGGATATCGCCATTCTTCTTGACGACTATCACCAGGTTGTGAACCCAGCTTGTTGTCTCAGGGCATGGCCGTATGATTCCTTCTGCCTCCATGCGATCCAGTTCATCTTTAAGTCTGGGAAGTACACTCACCGGGACCGCACGTGGGGGGAGTTGTACAGGTGTAGCATCTGGTGTCAACTTCAGCTCTGCTTCGCCATCAAACAAACCGACAGATCCATCAAACATTTCAGGAAATATGTGCTTGAAATCCTCCAAGGGATCGCCTGTCTCCTTTTCCAGGGGTAAGTGACGTCGCCATTTCTTTTGGAGGGACTCATAGTCTGCATCAGACTCCTGTGACATGTACAGCCTCAACATTGATGTTCCTCTGAATGCACGCATCAGATATTTGGACAAGTTTGAATTGCTTACAAAACTCGAGCCCAAGTATGAGCTCTGTACCCACGTTTGTAATGATAATTTCAACGGTGCGGGTGATGCCGTTCCATGTAACTTTTGTTTTGATTTTGCCACTGACTGGTATGCTTGCTCCAGTAACACTGCACAGTCGGATATTAGCGGATAGTAGGGAGCCCTCTGTAATGTTCAATTTAGGCAAGAATGAAAACGGCATGCATGTTGTCATTGCGCCAGTATCGACTTTTCCTTGTAAGCAATGGTCAGACATGGTGTGGAAAGTCACATTCGCCATAACCTCACGTGCACTGACATTTGTGGGTCTAACAGTACTTACGTCATAGGCATCTTCATCTGCGCTCAGTTCAGTGTCTGCTACTTGAACTGCATTAGTGGTTTTGACTGATTTTTTAAACCTATACACTTTTTCAAAATGACCAGGTTTTTTGCAAAAGTTGCATCTCACGTCTTGAGCTGGGCATTTATCACGACCATGAATAAGTCCACCACACCATCTGCATTCCCTGCTTGAGTCGCCTGTAGGAGGCTTGAACTCACCCTTGGCAGTACGGGGATCGGTTGCTGGCTGCTTCATTTTCGGCTTACCTCCCCGTTGCTGGGATCTGCGAGACGGATCGTGGGAGTATGTTGCATGCACTTGTGTTTCGGTAAAACGTTGCATTGTTGCATCCACAGACTCATACCGCGGTAACGTCTCCAAACACGTTTTCACGGTGACTGCTTTTTCCTTAGCCATTAGCTTGCGTTTGCATTCGACATTAGTGCAGCCATGAATTAGCTTATCCACAATTAGAAAATCAGAGCCCTCGGGAAAGTCGGCTTGTTTGTGCAGCTCAAGAATGCGGCTATAAAATGCAGTAGTATTCTCACCAGCGTTCTGTTTTGCATTGTAAAAGTCCTCTCTTGCCTCGCGAAAATGTGTCGAGTGTGTGAGTATTTCATCAAGGCATTTCAGCAGCTCGTCTACCGTGGTAACTTTACATTCAGGATCTTCAGCCTGCTTAGCTTCAACGAGTCGTTCAACCTGCGCACCGGCCCATATATATACATGATTTACTTTAACTTCGTCATATTCCTCGTGAAGGGGGCCATTAACAATTCACTCAACTTCTTTGCGCCACATGCGATCTTGGCTATAAGCATCTCTAGAGTTCCAGTCCACTTGAGTCTGCGGTTTGTAGTGCTGTGCCATGGTTCACTCGTCGGATATCTAGCACTAGCAAAATATTAAGCTCGAAGGTTCGATAGAAATTCGTGAAACATTACACACAAGGTTCCACCAACTTACCCCCTCGTACTGGCCGCATAGCGCCACAAAGTTCAAATTTCGGGGTCACTATGTTCAAGTTTTGTGCTGGATAGCAGCCATGTTTATTAAGAGCGAGCGAACACAACAGTGGAACAGCATTCTGGGTATGCTGCGTAAATATACAAAAGCAACACAATGTGGCAGACTATCTACTATTACAACACTGAGAAGCGGCAACTCGTCTGGTAGATGTATCTTACACATCATTCCCAGCGAGCAAGCGATTGCATCTGTCAGTACAGTCTGATTCCGTTCGATATTATGATGTTTAGCAAATTATTACTTCATAGGTACTTCGCTTTGTTAGCGATGTGGCTCAATCGTCTTCCGTTTATGATTCGTTATGGGCTTCTGGTCTAAACAGTACGGTTATTTATGTCCTGTGCAACAGAAAGTTGCCGGTATTTCACGTCACTTTTAGCCCAGCCTGGAGCCATCGGCTAAAAATGCTTACTATTAGACCATAATGTTACATACGAAGTAACCACGTCAGCTACAAAATGTAGTTTTTTCTCTGTGGAAAATAGTATCGCTGACATGAAGGCTCATAATGTTTTTAGTGTAAAGTTATTTGATGTCAAAAGTAAGGCAAAATGAATGGGGGTGAATGGAGAAGCTACCGCTAGTTGATCATCTGCTATCTACTTTGAACGTTCAATTGAGCTTCAACTTCCGGGCAAATTCCTACCCCCTTGGGAGCAAAGCAACAGTATAATGCAGTCATGGGGCTGCAAATTACGCAGAAACAATATTTTATCACTAGATGGCACGCCAGGATCATTTATTGAATATTCACAAGCAAGCCGAATACAGTATACCTGAAAATTGATTTAAGAGCACAAGGAGAGAACAAATAGTGGTTGCTTTTCTTCTTTCTATGCATACTATGAAAAATGCTTTGTACTTGCACTTTTGATACTTCAGTATTTTTTACAAAATGCAATTTTGGGACTTTTGCTCAAGTAATTCTCTTTTGGGTGACTGCAGCTTTTACCAAAGTAACTTTCAGTAATGGTACTTCGACTTTTACTGAGTTATGTTTTTCCAGTACTTTATACACCTCTGGATAAACCTGGTTTAATATCAAAGACTCGAGACCAAAGAATGTTGTTCACAAAATGCAGACTTTTTTTTTTTTTTTGGGAACTCACTTTAAATTCAAACACAGAACACAGAGTATACAACATAGAGATGCATATCCAAATACAGTTGTGTAAAGCTCCCAGTCCCTTCATGTCCATTCTGAGCATTGTTATACAGTTTTTACTCTGCACTGGCATAATAATTTACAGGAACCTAAGCCTGCAGCACCCTTGCAATAGCTATACAGTCGGGACAATAATAATAACAACAACAACAACAGTAGTAAAATGTATATATAATATTAATAATAATAATTACATTAATAAAAAAAAATAAAAAAATATATATAAACTAAAATAAATAAAACTTAAAGAAAATACATATAAGAGAGGTGACTAGAGGTCTGGCATTAGATGTATTAAAGGTGACCACTTTTCAACAAGTCTGTCTGTTTTCAGATGCAAATTCGCTGTGATTTTCTCCATGATGAAGACCTTTTTTACCCTGTCTCTCCATTGTGATATGTCTGGGGGCTGCGGTTTCAACCAGGAGACCATTATTTTTCTTTGCTACTAAGAGCAGAATTCTCACAAAAGAACTCAAGTCCTGATCTGTCATTATCTGGGAGTATCCCCAGTATATAAAGAGCAGGATCTAAAGCAAAATTAACATCACAAATCTGTTCAATCTCTGTTTGAACACTTTTCCAAAAAACCAAGAGCTTTGGGCAATCCCAGAATACACGAGTAAATTCTCCCACCGCTCCAGAGGCCCGCCAACATAATTCTGATGTGTTACTATATTTTGACATGATAAATGGAGTATTAAAGAACCGCATCTTTACCTTCCAGTCGAATTCTCTCCATTATGGACTACAGGTTAATCTATGCCCGGCTTTAAATGTTTCTTCCCATTTTTTGTCTGTTATTATAATGTTTGCTTCCAATTCCCATTTGGCTTTGATATCCCTATTAGTGCAGTATTGTATTGTATTGTAGTATTGTAGTGCTTTATAAATTTTTGATATGATCCCCCTTCGTGTCTCTTTCCCTGTAAATGACATAAACAATTCCTCTAATTTGGATGGTGCGTTGCACACATGTTCCCATTCCTTATGTTTCTGAATGTTGCCTTAGTTGTAGGAATTTGTAGAAGTCCTGGGCTGGCAGATTGAATTCCTGCCCAAGTTGTTCAAATGACTTCATGGTTTGTCCTTTAAACAATTGGGCAATAATTATTAGCCCCGTGTCTGTCCATTTGTTATAACCTGCATCCATCATGGAAGGTAAGAATTCTGGGTTTCTTGCTATTTTAGTAGCCCTGCTAATGGAGCTTGACAGTTTCAATTCTTTTTGAACTGATGACCATATTTTCATCGTTATCCTGATCCAGTCATTACCCATCCTGAATTTCTTCCATGTCATATCTGTCAAAAATGGAAGAGACTCCAAGAGTATATGTTGACATGACCTTTGTTCTATTCCCACCCACAGGGTGTCTGTCTCTTTAGTAATCCACATTATGAGAGCCTTTAATTGTGCTGCCCAATAGTATTTTTTCAAATTGGGTAAATTTAACCCCCCTCTTTCTTTTGGGCAAAGAAGAATTTTATACTTAATTCTTGCTCTCTTATTTTGCCATAGAAATTTTGATATAATTTTGTCTAATATTTTAAAGGTAAAACTAGGATAATGACAGGCAATGACTGAAACAAAAACATCAATCTTGGCAATACATTCATTCTTATTGTTTCAATTCTCCCTGTTAAAGTCAAAGGCAAAACATCCCATCTGGCCATATCCTTCTTTATCTCAGTTATCGGTTTCCTGTAATTTGCTTCAAATAGCTGTGACACAGTAGGAGTTATAGTAATCCCCAAATATCTAAATCCAGTTTTGGTCCATTTAAAATGAACCTTTCCCTCCAGCTCTGCGGGAAATTCACCTGAGAGCATCATAGCCACTGATTTAGATTCATTGGTTAAATAGCCTGAAATTACCCCATATTCATTCAGGCTGTTCAACAGGGCTGGTATCGATGAGGATAGTTCACTCACATATGTCAAAATATCATCCGCAAATAACGATATTTTATGTTCTACTCCACCATCATCCTTAATGCCCTTAATGTCTTGATTTTGTCTTATTGATTCAGCCAACGGTCCAATGCTCGCAGCAAATAATAATGGACTCAGACAATCTCCTTGTCTGACCCCTCGTTTGAGGAAAAAAGTCAGAGCAACATCCATTGACTGATTCGTGATTTTGGGTTTTTATATATTATTTTCACCCATTCTATGAAGGTTGAATGAAACCCAAAGCTCGCCAATGCATGATATAAGAAATTCCATTTAACTCTGTCAAACGCCTTCTGTGCATCCAAACTAAGCATCATAGTAGGCTGGGAGTTGTCTTTAGTACATGTAATAAGATTCAATGTTCTCCTAATATTGTTGGCCCCCTGTCTACCCGCCATAAAACCAGTTTGATCTGGTTTGATTAATTTGGTTATATGCTTCTGCATTCTTTGTGCCATTATGCTGGTTAATATTTTTAAGTCATTACCACTACTCGTCATTACAAACTAACAGGTCTATATCCCTCACATAAAGTTGGATCTTTGCCTTCCTTATATAAGACAGAGATAATTGCTTCTGACCAAGTTTTTGGTGAGTTGCCTGATGATAAAGCATAATTAAATACTCTAAATAATACTGGTGAGATCTCTCCTACAAAACATTTATAAAACTCTCCCAGGAACCCATCAGTTCCCGGAGATTTATTGTTTTTAAGAGTTTTTATGGTATCAGAAATCTCCTGTAACGAAAATAGTTTTATCATTTCAGATGCCTCTTCTGTTGATAATCTTGGTAAATGTAATGGAGTTGGAAGCTCGTATCGAGACTCTTCAGAATATTCGGGCCAATGAGGAGTTCATTGACTCTTTCTCTGTCCAGCCGGATAGTTGCGCTAATATTAGTTCTCTTTCGGTTTCCTACTCCATGCCTGCTGTGGTAGCGTCTCCGCAGCAGGACACATTCGTAACAGTTAGAGGCAAACGGAGGGGAAAGAAACACGTACAGCTACCTGTTCTCTCTCCTGTCGAACAATCTAATTCATTCGCTCCCCTCATAGATCGACAGTTGTATGAACCAGTACCAGAAAACGCACTAATTATCGGCGATTCAATAGTGAGAAATGTTAGGGTGTTTGAACCAGCTACTGCAGTAAACTGTATTCCCGGCGCTCGTGTCACGGACATCGAAGCTAATTTGAAATTACTTGAGAAGGGTAAACACAAGTATTCCAAAATAATTATCCACGCTGGTACAAATGACATTCGTTTAAGACAATCGGAGATAACGAAAAGTGGTTTTAAGTCTGTCTGCGCCCAAGCTAAGAAACTGTCGCATTCGGTGACTGTATCTGGGCCATATTCGATCCGATGTCGTGACGAAATGTACAGCAGATTAGATTCACTCAATCGTTGGTTGTCTGAGTGGTGCGCAGAAAATAATGTTGGCTTCATAGATAATTGGCGAACTTTCTGGCGCAGACCTGGCCTTTTGAGGAGGGACGGTGTTCATCCATCTCGAGAGGGCACCGTCCTTTTGTCAAAAAATTTTACCTACTGTTTAAACCAGTGCAATTGACTGCCAAGTGTCCACTCTAGATCGCAGGCATTTTATACAGTTACTCCTGATAAATCATTGTTTAGGTCAAATTTAATAGAGACGGTGTCTGTTCCCCGAATCCCAATAAAATTAAAAAGGAAGAATCGTGGTGTGGTCCACAATAACCTGACCTTCATTGAAACAAACTATATTAACCCATATATGAATTCAAAACCCTCTCTCAAATTTGGTCTACTTAATATAAGGTCGCTTAACTCGAAAGCAGCTCTTGTGAACGAATTAATCTCTGATTATAGTCTTGATGTACTATGCCTTACAGAAACTTGGCTGAAATCAGATGAAAACACCTCTTTGAATGAAGCTTCTCCACCTGGTTTTATATTTGCTCATAACCCCCGTCTTGACCGGAAAGGAGGGGGCGTTGCTGTTATTTATAATGACTCCTTTCACTCTGTGCCCAAACTGCAACATAAATTTGATTCATTTGAGGTACTATTAATGAATTTCTCATATCTTGATGCAAGTATGAACTCCATCCCTTCTTGGTCTATTGCTCTAGTGATAGTCTATAGGCCACCCGGTCAATATTCTGGCTTCATGCATGATTTCTCGCAGTTCCTTTCTGAATTAGTTTTAAGCTATGATAGAATTGTTATTTTGGGTGATTTTAACCTGCATTTCGAGAGGGTAGATAATTCTTCAACATCCATCTTTACTAATCTTGTGGAATCGGTTGGCTTCACTCAGAGTGTCATTGGCCCAACACATATTCATGGTCATACTTTAGACCTGATCTTAAGCTTTGGTGTTGAGATTGCCAAAGTTGACATCCATTCACACAATCCCAGCTTATCGGACCATTTTCTTTTAACATCCAGTCTACAATTGGCCCACCCTGTATTATTAGAAAATAGGATGTACGTAAGTCGTACTTTTACTGCCGCAACATCTTCACAATTCATTGAAGTACTACCAACTTATCTTGATTATCCAGCCAGCCCCCTCTGTATTGATGAAATGGCAGGTAAGTTTGCTAATGCCCTCCGTAGTACACTTGATGTAGTTGCCCCATTGAAATTTAAAAAGGCTACTCAGAATAAGAGACCAGCCCCATGGTACACTGACCGGACGCGGACTCTAAAGCAAAAATCCCGTCAACTAGAACGCAAATGGCGCTGCACTAAACTCCAGGTATTCCATTGTGCTTGGAAAGAGAGCCTTGTTGTGTATAAGCAGGCTTTGTCTGTTGCTAGGTCGTCATATTTTGCAAATCTTATACAGGAAAATAAAAATGACCCTCGATTCTTGTTCAAAATAGTGGCCAAATTAACAAACAACCATGCTGCAAGTTCCCCTCAAATTCCACCATCCTGCAGCAGTGATGATTTTCTAAAATTCTTTAGTGGCAAAATAATTGAAATTAGAGAAAATATTAGTGCTTCCCTGGCAGTTGGTGAAGGCCTTAACTTAAAACCTCATGCTATGCATATAAACCAATTTAATTCATTTTCTCCCATATCCCCGAGCGAACTTGCCAAACTGGTCGCTACTTCCAAATCAACAACTTGTCTCTTAGATCCCATCCCAAGTAAGTTACTGAAGGAACTCCTGCCCATTCTTGGCAGTCAAATTCTGCACATAATCAATTCTTCCTTGATTTCAGGTTTGATTCCGACTTCATTTAAGATTGCTGAAATTAAGCCTCTACTCAAAAAACCAAATTTAGATCCAACAGTTTTGGCCAATTATAGGCCGATCTCAAACCTTCCATTTCTATCCAAGATCCTTGAGAAATGTGTTGCCCAACAGCTCACTTGCTTCTTGCAAACGAATAAGGTAAATGATAGGTTTCAATCTGGCTTTAGAAAACATCATAGCACTGAAACAGCCCTCACTGTAGTAATGAATGATCTACTTCTCTCCATGGACTGTGGCCGCATCTCTGTCCTTGTCCTACTAGATCTGAGTGCTGCCTTCGACACGATAGACCACCATATTCTTCTTCACAGGCTAGAAAATCTGGTTGGTATTACTGGACTCGCCCTTTCGTGGTTTAAGTCCTATCTTTCTGATAGATGTCAGTTTGTCAGAGTAAATGGTAATTCCTCTGAGTATTCCAAGGTGAATTTTGGAATACCTCAAGGATCTGTTCTGGGCCCTCTGCTGTTTTCCTTATACATGCTTCCCCTTGGAAGCATCATAAGTAGTTATGATGTGAAGTACCATTGTTATGCAGATGACACGCAGCTTTATATATCTTTTAAACCAGGTGAAATCGATCCACTAACTAGATTAGAGATGTGTCTTAAAGCTGTTAAAGCATGGATGACACAGAATTTTCTCTCTTTAAATCCAGATAAAACTGAAATATTGGTAATTGGTCCCAAATCACTCAGAGACACATTCCTCAAGTTTTCTCTCAATGTCGACAGTCTCCGGGTTTCTGCAAAAGCTGTTGTTAAAAACCTTGGTGTCACCCTTGATTCAGAACTCTCTCTGCACTGTCACATTAACAACATCATAAAAGTGGCTTTCTTTCATCTTAGAAATATATCTAAGCTGAGAAAAATGCTGTCTCTTCAGGACGCCGAAAAAATGGTTCATGCATTTGTGTCCTCTCGGCTGGATTACTGTAACGTTTTACTGTCAGGCTGCACCAGTTCTATCCTGAATCGCCTTCAATTAGTGCAGAATGCTGCTGCTAGGGTTCTGACCAGGACGAAGAAATATGACCACATTAGCCCAGTACTCAAAAATCTTCACTGGCTGCCTGTCAAATTTAGAATTGAATATAAAATTCTACTGCTTACCTACAAAGCCTTAAATGATTTGGCCCCAGAATATCTTAGTGCACTTCTCATTCCTTACTCCCCTCCAAGATTACTTCGTTCACAAGGTGCTGGATATTTGAAAATTCCAACTATATCTAGAGTTACATCTGGAGGGAGAGCATTCTCCTACAAAGCCCCAATCTTGTGGAACAATCTCCCAACGGACATTCGGGCCTCAGACACAGTCTCTGTGTTCAAGAGTAGGCTAAAAACTTACCTTTTTAGTCAAGCCTATGATTAGATCATGATTAGATCATTATGTATAAAACATTACTTGGCTCGGATGGGACTGACTAAAACCTAGTTGATGGGTTCATAAGCTATTGGAAGCCTGAGTTAAGTAAATCCATGTGGAACCGGTGGCACTGAGCATGCATTAACGGTGCCAGTGGGGCTTGTTACAGCCTTAGTCACCGGGGAGGTCCATATGGTACTGGTGTAGTGTTACGCAAATCCATGTGGAACCGGTGGCACTGAGATAGCACTTACACGGCACCGGTGGGCTTGCTACGGCCTTAGTCACCGGGTAGGTCCACATGGTGTTGGTGGTATTTGATTGAAAAATTACGCAGCCTTGGTCGGATGGAATTCAGGGCCTCTGCGCTGCATTAAATGGATGAAGGTTACTAGCTTTTGGTCGTTAAAATTGCTTAAATCCATGTGGAACCGGTGGCACTGAGATTGCACTTACACGGCACCAGTGGGGCTTGCTATAGCCTTAGTCACCGGGGAGGTCCATATGGTACTATTGTTTAGAAAATGAAAAGTGATCTAACAGCCTGGAATAAGTGTTGGGCCTCTGTGCTGCAGGAAGTGGATGGAGGGGTGTTGACTGTTTCCTGACCAGGCTCACTTTGCACATGCCAGAGGACGGTACTTTTATTATCATGCAGTAGTTATCCAGTGCCTCACACCCCTTTCTTCTGTGTCTCTTTCCGAGGATCTTCCTTCCACTTCCCTGAGTCCTGGACCGTATGAGCCCTGTCCCTCACCATGAGCACTGGCTGCTGCTGTCCTGCTGTCCTGATCCGATCCGGTTTGGCCCTGGTCCAGTCCTGCACCATCCTCGACTTGCCACTTTCTGAAGCTACCGTTGCCACTTTAGATGGACTTAAATGGAACTCTTCTGTCGTTTCACTCCATTTTACTTTTTGTTCTTAATTAGCTAGCCCGCGGAGGATGGGCTCCCCCACTATGGCCGGGTTCCTCCTGAGATTTCTTCCCACTGGGGAGTTTTTTCTCACCACTGTTGGAGGATTTTTCTCCCTACTGGGAGTTTTTTGCCTCATTTGCTGTAGTGGGGAATAGGCTGGGCACTGCCTTTTTATTTCTTTAAACTCTCACTGTAAAGCGTCTTTGTGACAGTCTCTGTGAAAAGCGCTATACAAAATAAATTGAATTGAATTGAATTGAATTAATCTTTTAAAGAATGCCAGTGCTTGGTGCTCTACGGTATCAAGACTCAGAATCATTATATAAATTTTTGTAGTATCCTGCAAAGGCCTCCACTATCTCTGTAGGCTTTACTGTAATTTGTTTGGATTTGGGGTGTCTTACTTTTGAGACTATCCTATTTGCTTGTGCCTTTCGAAGTTGAAAAGCTAATAAACGACTCGCCCTATTGCCCATTTTGTGGTACCTTTGGTTTGTAAAACGTAGGGCTCCTTCTGCTTTGTATGTTAAGATTTCATCTAATTTATTTCTGATTTTTTTCAGTTGAAGGAGTGTGGAGTTATCTGATGTTCTTTTATGTTCAAGCTCCAATTCTTTCAATCTATTCTCTAGTACCCTTTGCTGTTCTAGGCGAGCTTTTCTCAACCTAGACGTTATTTCAATTATTTTCCCTCTTATTACTGCTTTCCCCCCCTCCCATAGTGTTGATGAAGATCCCTCACCGTTATCGTTTATTTGAAAGTATTCTTTTAAATTTTGTTTCAGTTCCTTTACCACCTTCTCATCTGATAAGATTGACACATTAAGTCTCCAATATTTGAAGAGAGGTTCTTTACCCATATCTACCGTTAGTGTAATAGGAGCGTGATCACTTATAGTTATGGTTTCTATGCCACAGTTCAAGACTATATGTACATATTGTTGTGACACACAAAAAAAGTCTATCCCAGAGTAGCTGTTTGAATAGAAGGTAAAATTCTTCCCTCTGGGGTTACTATTTCTCCATGGGTCACTAAGACCTAACTCTTTAATAACAATATTTAATACTGAAGGAGCCAGTGAACACAACTAATAAAGAGGAAACAATCTTTGTTGGGGCAAGTGTTCCGCCCGGAAGTAAAACAGTTTTTGACCGCTGAAGAAAGCCATGCTGAAGAAGCCAGTAAAGGAAATGTTTGGGCGCGTTGGATAAATATTGAATAATGATTGCTTATATTGCAGAAAGTTTTGAAGCAATAAATGCACAGATTATTGCAACGCAAGCTATTGTCTCGGACTCTCTTCCTCAGATGCGGTAAAGTTTGTCAGCGCGTCAATTACATAAATTCCGGTGAAGCACCTCAGGGGCTTCAAGCATTGGCTTAGCCTCTACATTCAAGTCAAAAACTGTTTTGTGAAAAGGATGTTTACGCTGGACTTTTGAGATAACATTCGCTCTTGTTTGATGAGCGAACGGAAAGATTAGAGCCATCCGTGCATAGACTGTAGGCTTTGCAGCCTCGTAAACGGCACCAGTCTGCTTACCTGCTGGAGAAGAGGAGCGCCATCGTTGTGCTCATTTGACCGGGTGAACAGCCGTTCGCTTGGGTGTTTCATTTGCTGTTGTGGACAACGCGGAGGACGCCGAGGGATTTCGTTTGCATGAATCATGGAGCAGCCTTCTTTACGATAAGGTATGGTAGCGCTACCACAGAAATCAATGGCCAAAAAAGTTTGTGTCCACACATAATGGCGTAATCCCAATGCATTGGTTGCTGAAGCGGATGAGTATAAAAACCAACAACATTGCGTGATCATTTCGGTGTGATTTGACCCTGTCGGTGATTCAGTTTATGATGGAAGAGTGCGTTGCGGACTTGAACAAACATTCGGGTACGGGTCTGTCCACAGCTGGTAAACTGGACGCAGTGGCCAGCTGTAGGGACATACAACGGACTAAAAGGGTGAGCAAACTCTCTGCTAAAGCACTTGCACAAAAGTTGGAGAAGCTGCAAAATGACAGAAAAATTAATCTAAATAAAGCTGGTAATTTAAGAGAAAAAGTACAATGTTTGTTGCAAAAGTGTACAGTGTCAGATGTGCAAAATGGTCTTGATAATTTTATTAAGCTATCTGATGAATTAAGGTTCATTCATGGTTTTGTTTGTGTATCAATTTTCATTTTCCTATTCCAAAAAAAACCCCTATTTGGAGGGGTTTTTCAAAATTTCAAGGGGGCGCTATCAGGGCATTTTGCTGCCCTCATGGGCACCGCCCCAATCAGATGTTGGAGCTCACCACCCTTGACCGGCATATCAATTTCCATGATGATACGAATTCATTAAGAACATCAAAAACCCAAACGTATTTTCATGGCGAGGGATCCATTGTCATCGCATCGCCACACGGACGCCATTACTCGAAGCATCACAGCATTCGTAAGGCAGTTTAAGCAACTTCTTCTACATGTTGTACAGGGGGAATAAAGTTGAAGGGTTCAACTATATGTCATCAGTAAAAGTGAAAGTAAAAACTGGTCACTTCCTGTTAGTAGCCACGTCCACTGACCTACAGATCTGCAGAGCACAACTTTTGATCAGCATAGTCACTCAATGTTTTGGAATAAATCTAGTTTTGAATGGATGAAATCTCTAGGAGGAGTGCTTTAAGATACAATGTGTGGAAATCAGGCAAAAATAACATGTTAAAATCAAAATGGCCGACTTCCAGTTTAGAGTAGACAAATGATGCCAGAGAATTTTTTTTGCGTCTTGGCCAAATACACGTGTACCAATTTTCATCTTTCTACTGCAAAAAAAAAATCCTATGGGGAGGGGTTTTTGAAAATTTCAAGGGGGCGCTATCGAGGCATTTTGCTGCCCTCATGGGCAAAGCCCCAATCAGATGTGAGAGCTTGCCACCCTTGACCTGTCTATCAATTTTTATGATGAAACAAGTTTATTAAAGACATCAAAAACCCAAACGTATTTTCATGGCGAGGGATGGACAGTCGCCACGTCACCACACGGACGCCATTATGTGTACCTTCACAGCATTCATATGGTAGCTTCACCAATTTGTTCTGCATGTAATCGAAGTGGAATGAGGTTGATGTGATCAAGTATGTGTCATCAGAACAAGTGTAAGTAATAACTGGTTACTTCCTATTACCACAGGGGGGCGCTAGTATTAAAGTGGGAAGTTAATGCATCTGGATGTTCAGGGCGGAGCATTGATCATGTAGAGCAAGTCTGAAGCTACTACAGTCAAGTATGTGGGCGTGAGAGCATTGGGAATCCCAAACGTATTTTCATGGCGAGCGGTCCAAAGTCGCCGCTTTGCCACACGGACGCCATTACTCGTAGCTATACAGCGTTCATAATGTAGCTTCATCAACTTGTTCTGCATGTTTTAGAAGTAGAATGAAGTTGATGGGTTCAACAATGTGTCATCAGTACAAGTGGAAGTAACGAGTGGTCACTTCCTGTTACCACCGGGGAGCGCTATTAGCAAAGTGGAAAGTAATATATCCGGATGTTCAGGGCGGCGCCCTCATCATTTTCAGCAAAAAAAAGCTTCGAAAAAAGCTTCGCAATTTAACATCAGCAATGTCTCTAAATATCAGTTGCCAAATTGTAAGTTGATCGGATAAAACCTCAAGGAGGAGTTCGTTAAAGTATGACACTTGTGAATGGCGAAAAATCCCAAAAATTTGCAATCTATATTAAAAATGGCGGACTTCCTGTTGCGTCTAGGTCATGGCACCAAGAGACTTTTTTTTTAGGTCTCGGCATATTCCACATGTCTACCGAATTTCATATATATAGGTTCACTGGGCTGCAAGGGCTGCTTATTTGAAAATTTCCAGGGGGCGCTATAATGACATTTTTGCAATGCCTATGTGTAAGTTTTTTGTCAGATTAATACATATGATGGTCTTTATACATTTAAAAAACTTTGTGAGTTTTGGAACATACGGAGACCCTCAAAAGGGCAATTCTTTTTAAAATCTGATTGGGGGCGCTAAAGAGCCATTGTGCCAAATTTAGTGTAAATTGATGTATAACATTGAAGACAATAAGACAATTATAATTTGTGCAACGTTTTGCAAGATTTCGAGTGTTCTAAAGCTTCCAAACATGTGTTTCTAAAATTTGGAAAAACGCAGGAAATGGCTCATAGCTCACTTCCTGTTTGGCCAAAAACTTTTAAAAAAATTTACATTACCCAACATGACAAATTCAATGATCAAACCAAATTTCATGAACATTCAAGCACTTTTATCTCAACATGGCCGTGTCAAGAGGGCGCTGTGGAGCCACCTGACCACACCCAATCCAATATCAATATATAAGTATATTTGTAAGTAGACTATTATTAAGCCTGTAAAGTAAAACGCAAATCCCACAAAGCATGTGCGCATAAAAGCAACTTCCTTTTTCATGGCGGAACATCGAAATTCGCCGCGACCCCACGGATACAAAGTTCGATAAATCCTAAAAAGCTTCGCAATTTAACATTGACGAGGTCTTTCGATGTCATTTGCCAAATTTTAAGTTGATCAGATAAAATCTCTAGGAGGAGTTCGTTAAAGTACGATGCCTGTGAATGGCAAAAAATAAAAAAAAATTTGCAAATTCAATTAAAAATGGCAGACTTCCTGTTGAGTCTAGGTCATGGCACCAAGAGACTTTTTTTAGGTCTTGGCATAGTACACATGTTCACCGAATTTTGAACATGTAGGTTAAACACGCTGCGAGGGCTGCTTCATTGAAATTTTCTAGGTGGCGCTGTAATGCAATTTTGCCACATCCATCTGTAAACTCTATATCCTAGTAAAAAGTATGACCAGCTTATTCGGTTTGCAGAGTTTCGTGAGTTTTCGGAAATGCTGAGGCCCTCAAAAATGTAATAATGTATTAGGGGGCGCTATAGAGCTACCATGTCACACCCAGTGCCAAATGAGATATCGAATCAAAGAACTTAATATTTTTAGTCTATGAGCCAAGTTTGGTGAATTTTCGAGCATGATAAGGCCCTCAAAAATGTGTTCGTAAAATCTAAAAAAACGCAGGAAATGGCTCATAGCTCACTTCCTGAGAGGCAAAAAAATTTCAAAAGAATTGACAAAAAAATTTATTATGATTACTATGACTGTATCGAATTTCGTGAGAATCCGAGCAATTGCCTTCCAAAATGGGCGTGTGTTTGGTGGCGCTATAGAGCCACCGGGGCATGTCCAAATAACAATACGACTGACGTGTGGGAAAATTTTTGTGAGTTTTCATGCATGGCAAAGCCCTAAAAAATGCGTTCTCGAAGAAGAAGAAGAAGAAGAAGAAGAAGACCACCACCCAAACCTGCGAGAAAGTGTCGAGTGAATCGGACAAAGCTGAAGGAGTTATGATAAGTTGATACTTCATCCACCAGAAGGCGCTCAGAGTGTAACCAAATTTGGGCAGGTGCATTCAGGGGCAGACCCTAAGCACAAATGTGAAGTTTGAGCAAATCGGCCAATTTCAACGTAAAATGTGGCATTTTCTGTTTCCATAATGGGGCATGATGAGCTAGATTGTTTAGCAGCACATCGAGGCGTTCAGGGTGGGGCTTTTACCATGTACAGGAATTTTGAACCCATTTGGATGAAGTATGAGGGAGAGCGAGCAGCTCGAATGTGTTTGGCGAGGCATCTGAAATGGGGAAAACCAGGGCGGCCAGGCCCATTTAGCGACAGACATGCAGAGCACTACTTTTGGTCAGCATGGTCTCTTGATGATCAGAAATAAATATTAGGTTGATTGGACGGAATCGCTAAGAGGAGTTCTTTAAAATGCAATTTTGAGACGAGAAAAAAAAGTAGCAGAGATCAGATTCTATCAGTTATTGATTATGGTGATCTTTTATACATGCATGGGTCTGCCCATTGCTTGCAAAAGTTGGACAGTGCTTATCACAGTGCCTTGAGATTTATGACCAATAGTAAAGCCCTTACTCACCATTGTACTCAAAATGCAAGAGCTGGGTGGCCATCTTTGACCATGCGTAGGCTCAGTCACTGGTTTTCCTTTATTTATAAAGCAATTTTAGGTGAACTCCCTTCTTATATTCGTTTTTTGATTGAACTAAGATCTGATTGCAGTTATAATTTGATATCTCAAGATGTGATTTTATTGTCAGTTCCAAGCGCACGGACTAATTTGGGTAAGAAAGCTTTTAAGTGCTCGGCTCCCCTCACCTGGAATAGCCTGCAAAAATATTTGAAACTAAAGGATTTGGTCTCCTTGTCGGTTATCAAATCTTTTATTAGTACTGTAATGTGAATATAGGCCACTAGATGGCAGTATTTACCTTTTTTTTGTTAAGCTCAGACTGGAGTCATGTTTAGACATGTCCTGGACATGTCTGGGGCAAGTCTCAGAAAGTTAAAAAAAAGAGGTCAAAATGTGGGTGGGGTCTGCAAAAGAGTATATAAGGAAAAGAATTGAGACAGTAAAGTAGTATGAGAAATTGCAAGAAGATGACCAGACCTGCCATTCTGTTCAAGACCTGTGACGTTTCTTTTGTGGATTTCTTTGCCTGTGTTTGAGCATTTTCATTATCCAGGACATCACAAAGCCACCCCACAAAAAGGGACTGTAAATATTTCTTTTTTTTTCTATTCAATCTTGGTCAGTTTAGTTAGTTGTTGTGTTTAATTAAATGTGTTTAAGTTTTTAAAACTGTGTCTGTCATCCCTTGCTGTTGCTGTTGTGTTGTTTTAAATGTAATAACAAATTGGGGCCATAACAAATTGGGGGCTCAAGGTCCGGGATAGACCATTTTGTGAGTCATTTATTAAAAATCTAACATTTCAGATTGTAAAATTGTTTTTGTGAATTTTCCTATATAAATATATTGACAACAGCAATGGATGATTTCTTGGCATCACCAACCGTAGGGGTTTTGAAGTCTTTTAAAAAGACAGAACTGCTAGAAATTTGCAGACAGTTGGAGCTGACAGAGGTAAAACCAGCCATGCGAAAAGCAAGACTGGCTAGAGAGATAGTTGAATATTACATTGATGAAAATGTGTTTGCACCAGGAGATCTGGAACAGTTTCCAGTGGAAAATCCAAATATAGAAATGGAACTTAAATTAAAAATGCTAGAGATTGAAAGGGAAGAAAAAGAGAAAGAAAGAGAATTTGAGAGGGAAGAAAAAGAAAAACAAAGAGAATTTGAGTTAGAAAAATTTGCAAGACAGAGAGATTTTGAATTAGAGAAATTCGATAGAGAAGAAAGACTCCAAATGGAGCAACTAAAAATAAAAATTCAAACTGAAAAAAATTTCGGGTTAGCCAGGAGGTAAAACTGGTGCCTCCATTTTCGGAAAAGGATGTTGACAACTATTTCCAGTGTTTTGAAAAGGTAGCAAAGAGTTGCCAGTGGCCAAAAGAACACTGGCCTCTGATGTTGCAAACTGTCCTCAAGGGTAAAGCTCAACAAGCCTATTCGGCTTTGTCTGCAGATGATTCCTCTGATTATGAGGTTGTCAAAAAGGTTATTTTGAGAGCTTATGAGTTGGTTCCAGAGGCTTACCGACAGAAATTCAGAGGTCTGAAGAAATCTGAAAATCAGACTTATGTTGAATTTGCTAATGAAAAGCAGGTTTGCTTTGAGCGCTGGTGTACTTCTATGGAGGTCAAGGATGATTTCAACTCACTAAAAGAGATGGTGTTAGTTGAAGAATTCAAGAACTGTGTTAAAGATGTTAAGACCTACCTTAATGAGAAGCAAGCACTGAATTTGCAATCAGCTGCCAAATTTGCAGATGAATATGTTCTCACACATAAGTCCAAATTTCAGTCTAGCAGTAATAATAGATGGTCCCAATTTCAGAAAAAGGGTTATGGTGATACCCAAGATTCCTCACCCAAAGATAAAGACAAATCTGGTGATGGTGCTCAGAAATCCAGAAACAGGTCTGATCAAAGTGTGAAAGCTGACAGTGACAAAAGTGGTCTAGTTTGCAGTTATTGCAAGAAATCTGGTCATGTTACAACTAACTGTTGGCTCCTAAAAGCTAAGAAAGAAAAAGAAAAGGATACCAAACCAAATGCCTTTGTGAAAACAAGGTTAGAAACCCCTGTAGTAGATAACCAATCTGCTAAATTGCCTGCTTCTTGTGGGGCTAAAAAGCCTAATACAGCTGACTTTGTGAGGGAGGAATTTCTTCCATTTGTGTCAGAGGGATTTGTGGCTTTGAATGAGCATACTACTCCTGTCCCCATATATATCCTAAGGGATACCGGAGCTTCTCAGTCACTTTTGTTGATGGACTCCTTGGAGTTACGTGATGAGACCGCTTCAGGGGATTTCATACTTGTACAAGGTATTGAAGGGAGGACTGTATCTGTACCCCTGCGCTCTATATTCTTGAAGTCAGATTTAGTTACAGGACAGGTAAAGGTGGGACTTATGTCAAGTCTACCTATAAAGGGTGTTTCTCTGTTGCTAGGCAATGACCTGGCTGGGGGCAAAGTAGTTCCCCCTGTACATCTTACTTCACAGCCGAGCACAGAAAATGGGGATGAGGACCCATCTCTGTATCCTTCTTGCGCAGTGACTCGTGCTATGGCCAAGAAGGCTAAAGAAGATGATGTTGTGGTGCCGTCCAGCACATTGAATAGTCAGGACTCAGGTGGTTCGCTTCATGACTCTGATTGGCCTACTATGGTTTCTCCGTTTGAGGACTTATCAGATACTTTTATCAGTTCTCTATTCAGCCAGCCGGATGGGTCTGGTGATTCTGATGTGTCTGGAGACTTGTCTCTGTCCAGAAAGCGGTTGATTGAGGAGCAATCTAATGATCCTGAAATTTGTGCACTAAGGAGGAGAGCCCTTCCTGAAAAAGAAAGTGGGTATTATCTCAAGGATGGTGTGTTGATGCGGAAGTGGCGCCCTCCTGATATCCCTGCCAATGCAGATTGGGCAGTGGTCAGGCAAATTGTTGTTCCGAAGGTCTATAGGAATGAGATCTTAACAATGGCTCATAGTTTACCTTTAGGAGGTCATCTTGGTGTTAACAAGACTGTTGATAAGATCATGAAACGCTTCTTTTGGCCTGGGCTTCGGAAAGACGTTTCCAACTTTTGCAAAACCTGTCACACTTGTCAGGTAGTAGGAAAACACCAGTTAGACCCACCTGTAGCTCCATTGCAGCCTATCCCAGCATTTGGGGAGCCATTCTCTAGGGTCATTGTTGATTGCGTTGGTCCATTACCCAAGACTAGATCTGGAAATCAGTACTTGTTGACAATCATGTGTGCATCTACCAGATTCCCCGAAGCCATACCTCTACGTAACATCAAGGCAACTGCAATCTCGAAGGCTTTGATAAAGTTCTTCACGTTGTTTGGCTTTCCCAGGGAAATTCAGTCAGACCAGGGTAGCAATTTCACTTCAGGATTGTTTCAGCAGGTTGTGTATGAACTAGGTGCAAAGCAGATTCTTTCTAGTGCCTATCATTCAGAAAGTCAGGGTGCCTTAGAGCGGTTTCATTCCACTCTCAAGACAATGATGAGGACTTATTGTTATGACCATGAGAAAGACTGGGATGAAGGGGTTCATTTGCTGTTGTTTGCAGCTAGAGAAGCAGTGCAGGAGTCTACTGGATTCAGTCCATTTGAGCTATTGTTTGGTCATGAAGTGAGAGGACCTTTGCTATTATTGAGTGAACAATGGCAAGAGAAAGAGCCGCATATCAGTCTGTTAGACTATGTTGGCAAGTTCAAGGAAAGATTGCGTGCAGCTTGTGACCTTGCCAAAGAGAACTTGAAATCAAGTCAGGGAAAAATGAAAACTTGGTATGATCATAAGGCTAGAAGCCGTGAGTTTAAACCAGGAGAAAAGGTCCTTGTGTTGTTTCCCTTGCAGTCCAATCCATTGCAGGCTAGATTTCATGGTCCTTATGAAATTCTGACAAAACTCAATGATCTCAATTACATTGTGAAGACTCCAGATAGGAGAAAACCAAAACAATTGTGTCATATTAACATGCTAAAGCCTTATCATGACAGAAATGCTAGGGTTGCAGCTGTCACTTCAGATTCTCCAATGGTCGAAACGTGTGAAGATGAGGGGGAGTTTCAAGATGATGAACCAAGAATTAAAGCTGAAGTTCTTTCATGTAAATTGTCAAACACTGAAGTGTTGCAAAATCTTGATGTAAAACTCCAGCACTTAGAACCCTCACAGAGAGATCAGTTTGAAAGGTTGATCAAGAAATATGAGGATTTGTTTCCTGATGTTCCAAAGAGAGTTACTATAGCCTCTCATGATGTAGATGTTGGTGATGCCAAACCAATAAAACAGCATCCATACCGGATGAATCCTGAAAAGAGAAAGATTGCTGAGAAAGAGGTTGAGTACATGTTAGAACATGATATCAGACCCTCCAACTCAGATTGGAGTTCACCCTGTGTGCTAGTTCCAGAACCTGATGGAAGTACTAGATTCTGTACAGATTATCGCAAAGTCAATGCTGTAACTAGAACTGATGTGTTTCCAATACCTAGGATTGATGATTGAATTGATAGTGTAGGGCAAGCAAAGTTTCTGACCAAGATTGATTTATTGAAGGGTTATTGGTGTGTGCCTTTAACTGAGAGGGCCAAGAGCATCTCTGCTTTTGCCACACCATCTGGATTGTACCAGTATGAAGTCCTACCCTTTGGCATGAAAAATGCCCCAGCCACGTTCCAAAGGATGATACAGTCTACAATCGCCGGATTGCCACACACGGGTGCGTACATCGATGACCTGATCACATGGAGTGACTCCTGGGAAGAACATCTAAAAGATGTAGAGACGTTGTTCCAGCGCCTGACCCAGGCTAACCTGACTGTTAACCTGAGCAAGAGTGACTTTGGTTGTGCTACTGTCACCTATCTTGGCTACGTCATAGGCCAGGGTAAGGTGGCACCCATAAATGCTAAAGTCCAAGCCATCATGGACTTTCCAGTTCCTGACAACAAAAAAGCTTTGCGCCGCTTCCTTGAAATGATCGGGTACTACCGCAAGTTCTGCAAGAACTTTGCTGAGATTGCTCTCAGTCTAACTAACCAACTGAAGAAAGGCGTAAAGTTCACCTGGGATGATGCATGCCAGAGAGCCTTCGATCACCTGAAGTCTCTGCTGTGTCACTTCCCCGTGCTCAAATCTCCTGACTTCAACAAACCGTTCTCCATCGCGGTCGATGCTAGCGACCAAGCTTGTGGATCTGTGCTCCTACAGAGAAGTGACTCTGATGACATTGAGCATCCCGTGGCATACTTCTCCAGGAAGTTCAATCGCCACCAAAGGAACTATTCCACAATAGAGAAGGAACTGTTGGCTCTGGTCCTTTCTTTACAACACTTTGAGGTTTATGTTTGTACAGGACAAAAGCCAATGATTGTGTACACTGACCACAATCCGTTAATGTTTTTGATTAAGATGAAAAACAAGAATCGGAGATTGTTGAATTGGAGTTTGATTTTACAGGAGTTTGACTTGGAAATTAAGCATGTGAAGGGTACAGACAATGTAATTGCTGATTGCTTATCCCGTGTTTGAATGTGTATATATATATCATGTGTTTGAGTATTGTATGATATGAATATATAGACAAGTGTTCACTTAACCATTTTGTATTGAAAAGAAAAATTTTGCCTTTATGAGTCAAAATTTTTCCCTTTTGGAATGGAGGTGTGATGTGAATATAGGCCACTGGATGGCAGTATTTACCTTTTTTTTATTCAGCTCAGACTGGAGTCATGTTTAGACATGTCCTGGACATGTCTGGGGCAAGTCTCAGAAAGTTAAAAAAAAGAGGTCTAAATGTGGGTGGGGTCTGCAAAAGAGTATATAAGGAAAAGAATTGAGACAGTAAAGTAGTAGGAGAAATTGCAAGAAGATGACCAGACCTGCCATTCTGTTCAAGACCTGTGACGTTTCTTTTGTGGATTTCTTTGCCTGTGTTTGAGCATTTTCATGATCCAGGACATCACCAAGCCACCCCACAAAAAGGGACTGTAAATATTTCTTTTTTTTTTTCTATTCAATCTTGGTCAGTTTAGTTAGTTGTTGTGTTTAATTAAATGTGTTTAAGTTTTTAAAACTGTGTCTGTCATCCCTTGCTGTTGCTGTTGTGTTGTTTTAAATGTAATAACAAATTGGGGCCATAACAGTACAATGGTTGGAACTTGTCAATGCAGTTGACCATGTTAATGTGAGTCCACAGTTTATTGAATATCTTTTTATGTCAGTTGGTATCATTTGAAGCTATTCTACGTTTTTTGTGTTTACACCGTATATTCTTTTGTGTTTGTCCTGTATATGTAACATGTTATGCCGCTATCTTGGCCAGGTCTCCCTTGAAAAAGAGATCATAAATCTCAATGGGACTTTCATTTGAATCCATTTGGATGAAGTATGAGGGAGAGAGAGCTGCTGGAATGTGTTTGGCGAGGCAACTGAAATGGGGAGACCATGGAGGCCACGCCCATTTAGCGACAGACATGCAGAGCACAACTTTTGATCATCATGTTCTCTTGATGATCTGAAACAAATATTAGGTTGAATGGACGGAATCGCTAGGAGGAGTTCGTTAAAATGCAATATGTGAAAATCGGGCCAAAATGACACATTAAAATAAAAATGACTGACTTCCTTTTTGGAATTGACCGATGGTGCCAGAGACTTTTTTGTTCAAATTGGCAACATGTACGTGTACCAATTTTCATCTTCCTATTCCAGAAAAACCCCTATGGGGAGGGGTTTTTCAAAATTCCAAGGGGGCGCTATCAAGGCATTTTGCTGCCTTCATGGGCATTGCCCCAATCAGATGTGAGAGCTCACCACCCTTAACTGAAATATCAATTTCCATGAGGATATGAATTCATTAAGAACATCAAATACCTAAACGTATTTTCATGGCGAGGGATCCATTGTCACCGAATTGCCACACGGACGCCATTACTCGAAGCATCACAGCATTCGTAAGGTAGTTTATGCAACTTCTTCTACATGTTGTACAGGGGGAATAAAGTTGATGGGTGCAACCATGTGTCATCAGTACAAGTGAAAGTAAAAACTGGTCACTTCCTGTTAGTAGCCACGCCCACTGACCTACAGACCTGCAGAGCACAACTTCTGATCAGCATAGTCACTCAATGTTTTTTAATAAATCTGGTTTTGAATGGATGAAATCTCTAGGAGGAGTGCGTTAAAATACAATATGTGGAAATCAGGCAAAAATGACACGTTAAAATCAAAATGTCCGACTTCCTGTTTGGAATAGACAAATGATGTCAGAGACTATTTTGTGCGTCTTGGCCAAATACACGTGTACCAATTTTTATTTTTCTACTTCAAAAAAACCCGTATGGGGAGGGGTTTTTGAAACTTTCAAGGGGGCGCTATCGAGGCATTTTGCTGCCCTCATCGGCAAAGGCCCAATCACATGTGAGAGCTTGCCACCCATGACCGGTCTATCAATTTTTATGATTATACAAGTTTATTAAATACATCAAAAACCCAAACGTATTTTCATGGCGAGGGATGGATAGTCGCCGCGTCATTACATGGACTCCATTATGCATAGCTTTATATTATTCATTAGGTAGCTTCATCAATTTGTTTTGCATGTAATAGAAGTGGACTGAGGTTGATTTGATTAAGTATTTGTCCTCAGTACAAGTGAAAGTAATAACTGGTCACTTCCTGTTACCACACGGGGGCGCTAGCAGCAAAGTGGAAATTTAATGCATTTAGACGTTCAGGGAGGAGCAATGATCATGTCCAGCAAGTTTGAAGCTACTACAGTCAAGTATGTGGGCGTGAGAGCATTGGGAATCCCAAACATATTTTCATGGCGAGGCATCCAAAGCTGCCGCTTCGCCACACGGACGGCATTACTCGTAGCTATACAGCGTTTACAATGTAGCTTCATCAACTTGTTTTGCATGTTTTAGAAGTAGAATGAAGTTGATGGGTTCAACAATGTGTCATCAGCACAAGTGGAAGAAACAAGTGGTCACTTCCTGTTACCACCGGGGGGCGCCATTAGCAAAGTGGGAAGTTAATATATCACAATGTTCAGGGCAGCGGCCTCATCATGTTCAGCAAGTTTGAAGCTTCTAAAATCAAGAATTTGGCTGTGAGAGCGTTGTGAAATTTTTTCCTCAAGTCACAAAAGTTTGTCACGCCCTAACAGCCACGCCCTTTGACTTACAGATCTGCAGAGCACAAATTTTGATCAGGTAGGTCTCACAATAATCTCTACCAAATTTGAAGTCGATTGGGGGAAATCCCCAGGAGGAGTTCATTTTAAAATTCAGAAATTCAAATCAAAATGGCCGACTTCCTGTTGGGTTTAGGGAGTGGCTCCAATGAAGTTTTTTGTATGCCTAGTTACAAAGCACATAAATACAGAATTTCGTCTGCCTACGACGAAGTAACCGAATTTCCCTATGGGAATTTTGAAAGTGTTTAGGGGGCGCTATTTCGACATTTGGGGTCAAACCTGTGCGACCGCACAAAAATATCAAATTTCGGATGAGGCCGGACGTATGTGGAAAGTTAGACGCGTTTTCACCATTGAGAAAGGGGCGAAATTGGCCCTTGAAATGTCATAAGAATAATAATAATATTAATTAAAGCTGCAAGCAGCGTTGAACGGGCCCTCGCCCCCATGCGCACGTAGGGGTTGTGGCGAGATCACGGGTGCAGCTCTGCACTCTCGACCACTGGACAGGTCAAGTGTGGGCCCCAACCTGAGAGAAAGTGTCGAGTGAATCGGGCCAAGCTGAAGGAGTTATGATAGGTTGATACTTCATCCACCAGAAGGCGCTCAGAGTGTAACCAAATTTGGGCAGGTGCATTCAGGGGCAGACCCTAAGCACAAAAGTGAAGTTTTGAGCAAATCGGCCAGTTTCTACGTAAAATGTGGCATCCTCTGTTTTCATAAGGGGGCATGACGAGCTAGATTGTGTAGCAGCACATCGAGGCGTTCAGGGTGGGGATTTCACTACATACAGGAATTTTGAATCCATTTGGATGAAGTATGAGGGAGAGAGAGCAGCTCGAATGTGTTTGGCGAGGCATCTGAAATGGGGACACCATGGAGGCCAGGTCCATTTAGCGACAGACATGCAGAGCACTAGTTTTGATCAGCATGGTCTCTTGATGATCTGAAATAAATATTAGGTTTATTGGACAGAATCGCTAGGAGGAGTTCGTTAATATGCAATATGTGGAAATCGGGCCAAAATGACACATTAAAATCAAAATGGCTGACTACCTGTTTGGAATTTATTCATGGTCCCAGAGACTTTTTTGTTCACATTGGCAACATACACATGTGTACCAATTTTCATTTTCTAATTCCAAAAAAACCCCTAGGGGGAGGGGTTTTTCAAAATACCAAGGGGGCGCTATCGAGGCATTTTGCTGCCCTCATGGGCACCGCCCCAATCAGATGTGAGAGCTTCCCACCCTTGACCGGCATATCAATTTCCATGATGATACGAGTTCATTAAGAACATCAAAAACACAAATGTATTTTCATGGCGAGGGATCCATTGTCACCGCATCGCCACATGGACGCCATTTCTCGAAGCATCAAAGTATTCGTAAGGTAGTTTAAGCAACTTCTTCTACATGTTGTACAGGGGGAATAAAGTTGATGGGTTCAACTATGTGTCATCAGTACAAGTGAAAGTAAAAACTGGTCACTTCCTGTTAGCGGCCACGCCCACTGACCTGCAGACCTGCAGAGCACAACTTTTGATCAGCATGGTCTTTCAATGTTTATTAATGCATCTGGTTTTGAATGGATGAAATCTCTGGGAGGAGTGCGTTAAAATACAATATGTGGAAATCAGGCAAAAATGGCACGTTAAAATCAAAATGGCCGACTTCCTGTTTGGAGTAGACAAATGATGTCAAAGACTTTTTTGTGCGTCTTGGCCAAATACACATGTGTACTAATTTTCGTCTTTCTACTCCAAAAAAACCCCTATGGGGAGGGGTTTTTGAAAATTTCAAGGGGGCGCTATCGAGGCATTTTGCTGCCCTCATGGGAAAAGCCCCAATCAGATGTGAGAGCTTCCCATCCTTGACCGGCATATTAATTTCCATGAAGATACGAATTCATTAAGAACATCAAAAACACAAGCATATTTTCATGGCGAGGGATCCATTGTCACCGCATCGCCACACAGACACCATTACTCGTAGCATCACAGTATTCGTAAGGTAGTTTAAGCAACTTCTTCTACATGTTGTACAGGGGGAAAAAAGTTGATGGGTTCAATTATATGTCATCAGTACAAGTGAAAGTAAGAACTGATCACTTCCTGTTAGTAGCCACGCCCACTGACCTACAGACCTGCAAAGCACAACTTTTGATCAGCATAGTCTCTCAATGTTTTGTAATAAATTTGGTTTTGATTGGATGAAATCTCTAGGAGAAGTGCGTTAAAATACAATATGTGGAAATCAAGCAAAAATGACACGTTAAATTCAAAATGGCCGACTTCCTGTTTGGAGTAGACAAATGATGCCAGAGACTTTTTTTTGCGTCGTGACCAAATACACGTGTACCAATTTTCATTGTTCTACTCCAAAAAAACCCCTATGGGGAGGGGTTTTTGAAAATTTCAAGGGGGCGCTATCGAGGCTTTTTGCTGCCCTCATGGGCAAAGCCCCAATCAGATGTGAGAGCTTGCTACCCTTGACTTGTTTTTCAATTTTTATGATAATACAAGTTTATTGAAGACATCAAAAACCCAAACGTATTTTCATGGCGAGGGATGGATAGTCGCCGCGTCACCACACGGACGCCATTATGTGTAGCTTCACAGCATTCATAGCGTAGCTTCACCAATTTGTTCAGCATGTAATAGAAGTGGAATGTGGTTGATGTGATAAAGTATGTGTCCTCAGTACAAGTGAAAGCAATAAGTGGTCACTTCCTATTACCATAGGGGGGCGCTAGTAGCAAAGTGGGAAGTTAATGCATCTGGACGTTCAGGGCAGAACAATGATCATGTCCAGCAAGTTTGAAGCTACTACATTGAAGTATGTGGGCGTGAGAGCATTGTGAATCCCCAACATATTATCATGGCGAGGCATCCAAAGTCGCCGCTTCGCCACACGGACGCCATTACTCGTAGCTATACGGCGTTTACAATGTAGCTTCATCAACTTGTTCTGCATGTTTCAGAAGTAGAATGAAAATGATGGGTTCAACAATGTGTCATCAGCACAAGTGGAAGTAACGAGTGGCCACTTCCTGTTACCACCGGGGGGCGCTATTAGCAAAGTGGAAAGTTAATAAATAAGGATGTTCAGGGCGGCGCCCTCATCATTTTCAGCAAGTTTGAAGCTTCTAAAATCAAGTGTTTGTATGTGAGAGCATTGTGAAATTTTTTCCTCAAGTCACTAAAATTTGTCTCGCCCTAGCAGCCACGCCCTTTGACCTGCAGATCTGCAGAGCACAACTTTTCATCACCTTGGTCTCACAATGATCTCTACTAAATTTGAAGTTGATTCGGCGAAATCTCTAGGAGGAGTTCGTTTTAAAATTCAAAAATTCAAATCAAAATGGCCGACTTCCTTTTGTGTTTAGGGCGTGGCTCCAATTAAGTTTTTTGTATGCCCTGTTACAAAGCATATAACTACCAAATTTCGTCTGCCTACGACGAAGTAACTGTATTTCCCTATGGGAGTTTTGAAACGTGTTTAGGAAGCGCTATTTCGGCATTTGGGGTCAAACCTGTATGACCGCATAAAAATATCAAATTTCGGATGAGGCCGGACGTCTTTGGAAAGTTAGACGCGTTTTCACCATTGGGAAAGGGGCGAAATTGGCCCTTGAAATGTCGGAGGAATAATAATAATAATAATAATTAAAGCTGCAAGCAGCGTTGAACGGGCCCTCGCCCCAATGCGCGCGTTGGGGTTTGTGGTGAGATGCTGATGGGTGCAGCTGTGCACTCACGACCATTGAACATGTCAAGTGCCAGCCCCAACCTGAGAGAAAGTGTGGAGCGAATCGGACAAAGCTGAAGGTATTATGATAAGTTGATACTTCATCCACCAGAAGGCACTCAGAGTGTAACCAAATTTGGGCAGGTGCATTCAGGGGCAGACCCTAAGCACAAATGTTAAGTATTGAGCAAATCGGCCAATTTCAACGTAAAATATGGCATTTTCTGTTTCCATAAGGGGGCATGATGAGGTAGATTGTTTAGCAGCACATCAAGGCGTTCAGGGTGGAGCTTTTACCATGTACAGGAATTTTGAATCAATTTGGATGAAGTATGAGGGAGAGGGAGTAGCTGGAATGTGTTTGGCGAGGCATCTGAAATGGGGACACCATGGCGGCCAGGCCCATTAAGCGACAGACATGCAGAGCACTACTTTTGATCAGCATGATCTCTTGATGATCTGAAATAAATATTACGTTGAATGGACAGAATCGCTAGGAGGAGTTCGTTAAAATGCAATATGTGGAAATCCGGCCAAAATGACGCATTAAAATCAAAATGGCTGACTTCCTGTTTGGAATTGACCAAAGGTGCCAGAGACTTTTTTGTTCGAATTGGCAACATACACGTGTACCAATTCTCATTTTCTTATTCCAAAAAACCCTTATGGGGAGGGGTTTCTCAAAATTTCAAGGGGGCGCTATCGAGGCATGTTGTTGCCCTCATGGGCAACGCCCCAATCAAATGTGAGAGCTCACCATCCTTGACCGGCAGATCAATTTGCATGATGATAATAATTCATTAAGAACATCAAAAACACAAACGTATTTTCATGGCGAGGGATTCATTGTCACCGCATCGCCACACAAACGCCATTACTCGAAGCAATACAGCATTCGTAAGGTAGTTTATGCAACTGCTTTTTTATGTTGTACAGGGGGAATAAAGTTGATCGGTTCAACTGAGTGTCACCAGTACAAGTGAAAGTAAAAACTGTTCACTTCCTGTGAGTGGCCACGCCCACTGACCTTCAGACCTGCAGAGCACAAATTTTGATCAACAAGGTCTTTTGATGTTTACTAATAAAGGTGGTTTTGATTGGATGAAATCTCTAGGAGGAGTGCGTTAAAATACAATGTGTGGAAATCAGGCAAAAATGACACGTTAAAATCAAAATGGCCGACTTCCTGTTTGGAGTAGACAAATGATGCCAGAGACTTTTTTTTTACGTCTTGGCCGATTACACTTGTGTACCAATTTTCATCTTTCTTCTACAAAAAAACCCCTATGGGGAGGGGTTTTTGAAAATTTCAAGGGGGCGCTATCGAGGCATTTTGCTGCCCTCATCGGCAAAGGCCCAATCACATGTGAGAACTTGCCACCCTTGACTTGTGAATCAATTTTTATGATGATACAAGTTTATTAAAGACATCAAAAACCCAAACGTATTTTCATGGCGAAGTATGGATAGTCGCCGCGTCACTACACGGACGCCATTATGCGTAGCTTTATATTTTTCATTAGGTAGCTTCACCAATTTGTTCTGCATGTAATAGAAGTGGAATGAGGTTGATTTGATTAATTATGTGTCCTCAGTACAAGTGAAAGTAATAACTGGTCACTTCCCGTTACCACAGGGGGGCGCTAGTAGCAAAGTGGAAATTTAATGCATTTAGACGTTCAGGGCGGAGCAATGATCATGTCCAGCAAGTTTGAAGCTACTACAGTCAAGAATGTGGGCGTGAGAGCATTGGGAATCCCAAACATATTTTCATGGCGAGGCATCCAAAGTCGCCGCTTTGCCACACGGACATTATTACTCGTAGCTATACAGCGTTTACAATGTAGCTTCATCAACTTGTTCTGCATGTTTTAGAAGTAAAATGAAGTTGATGGGTTCAACAATGTGTCATCAGTACAAGTGGAAGTAACGAGTGGTCACTTCCTGTTACCACAGGGGGGCGCTATTAGCAAAGTGGGAAGTTAATACATCACGGTGTTTCCGGCGGTGCCCTTATCATGTTCAGCAAGTTTGAAGCTTCTAAAATCAAGTATTTGGGTGTGAGAGCATTGTGAAAGTTTTTCCTCAAGTCACTATAATTTGTCACGCCCTAGCAGCCACGCCCGTTGACCTACAGATCTGCAGAGCACAACTTTAAATCAGCTTGGTCTCTCAATGATGTGTAATAATAAACAGCTTGATTTCAATCGGGTCCTCCGCGGATGACTTGCAGTCGTGCTCGGGCCCTAATTAAAGCTGTAAGCAGCGTTGAACGGGCCCTCGCCCCCATGCGCACGTTGGGGTTTCTGGTGAGATCCTGACGGGTGCAGCTGTGCACTCACGACCATTGGACAGGTCAAGTGCCAGCCCCAACCTGAGAGAAAGTGTTGAGCGAATCGGACAAAGCTGAAGGAGTTATGATAAGTTGATACTTCATCCACCAGAAGGCGCTCAGAGTGTAACCAAATTTGGGCAGGTGCATTCAGGGGCAGACCCTAAGCACAAATGTGAAGTTTTGAGCAAATCGGCCAATTTCAATGTAAAATATGGCATTTTCTTTTCCATAAGGGGGCATGATGAGGTAGATTGTTTAGCAGCACATCAAGGCGTTCAGGGTGAAGCTTTTACCATGTACAGGAATTTTGAATCCTTTTGGATGAAGTATGAGGGAGAAGCTTGAATGTGTTAGACGAGGCATCTGAAATGGGGACACCATGGCGGCCAGGCCCATTTCGCGACAGACATGCAGAGCACTACGTTTGATCAGCATGGTCTCTTGATGATCTGAAATAAATATGAGGTTGATTGGACGGAATCGCTAGGAGGAGTTCGTTAAAATGCAATATGTGGAAATCGGGCCAAAATGACACATTAAAATCAAAATGGCTGACTTCCTGTTTGGAATTGACCGAAGGTGCCAGAGACTTTTTTGTTCGAATTGGCAACATATACATGTGTACCAATTTTCATTTTCTTATTCCAAAAAAACCCTTATGGGGAGGGGTTTTTCAAAATTTCAAGGGGGCGCTATCAAGGCATTTTGCTGCCCTCATGGGCACCGCCCCAATCAATTGTTGGAGCTCACCATTCTTGACCGGCAGATCAATTTGCATGATGATACGAATTCATTAAGAACATCAAAAACACAAACTTATTTTCATCGCGAGGGATCCATTGTCACCGCATCGCCACATGGACGCCATTACTCGAAGCATAACAGCATTCATAAAGTAGTTTAAGCAACTTCTTTTGCATTATGTACAGGGGGAATAAAGTTGATGGGTTCAACTATATGTCATCAGTACAAATGAAAGTCACTACTGGCCAGTTCCTGTTGGCGGCCACGCCCACTGACCTACAGACCTGCAGAGCACACGTTTTGATCAGCATGGTCTTTCAATGTTTCATAATAAATCTGGTTTTGAATGGATGAAATCTCTGGGAGGAGTGCGCTAACATACAATATGTGGAAATCAGGCAAGAATGGCACATTAAAATCAAAATGGCCGACTTCCTGCTTGGAGTAGACAAATGTCGTCAGACTTTTTTGTGGGTCTTGGCCAAATACACGTGTACCAATTTTCATATTTCTACTCCAAGAAAACCCCTATGAGGAAGGGTTTTTGAAAATTTCAAGGGGGCGCTATCGAGGCACGTTGCTGCCTTCATGGGCAACGCCCAAATCAGATGTGAGAGCTCACCGACCTTGACCTGTATCAATTTCTATGATACAAGTTCATTAAAGACATCAAAAAGCCAAACGTATTTTCATGGTGAGGGATCCATTGTCACCTCATCGCCACACGGACGCCATTACTCGAAGCATCACAGCATTCGTAAGGTAGCTTAAGAAACTTCTTCAACATGTTGTACCGGGAGAATAAAGTTGATGGGTTCGACTGTGTCATCAGTACAAGTGAAAGGAAAAACTGGTCACTTCCTGTTAGCGGCCACGCCCACTGACCTGCAGAGCTCAACTTTTGATCAACGTGGTCTCTTGATGTTTACTAATAAATGTGGTTTTGATTGGATGAAATCTCTTGGAGGAGTGCGTTAAAATACAATGTGTGGAAATCAGGCAAAAATGACATGTTAAATTCAAAATGGCTGACTTCCTGTTTGGAGTAGACCAATGATGCCAGAGACTTTTTTGTGCGTCTTGGCCAAATACACGTGTTCCAATTTTCATCTTCCTACTCCAAAAGAACTCCTATGGGGAGGAGTTTTTGAAAATTTCAAGGGGGCGCTATTGAGGCATTTTGCTACCCTCTAGGGGAAACCCCCAATACAATGTGAGAGCTCGCCACCCTTGACCTGTCTATTAATTTTTATGATGATACAAGTTTATTAAAGGCATCAAAAACCTAAACGTATTTTCATGACGAGGGGTGGATAGTCGCTGCGTCACTACACGGACGCAATTATGCGTAGCTACACAGCATTTATGAGGTAGCTTCATTAATTTGTTCTGCATGTAATCGAAGTGGAATGAGGTTGATGTGTTCAACTATGTGTCATCAGTAGAAGTGAAAGTAATGGCTGGACACTTCCTGTTACCACAGGGGGGCGCTAGTAGCAAAGTGGGAAGTTAATGCATCAGGACGTTCAGGGCGGAGCAATTATCATGATCAGCTGGTTTGAAGCTACTACAGTCAAGTATGTGGGCGTGAGAGCATTGGGAATCCCAAATGTATTTTCATGGCGAGGGATCCAAAGTCACCGCGTTGCCACACGGACGCCATTACTCGTAGCTACACAGCATTTATAATGTAGCTTCATCAACTTGTTCTGCATGTTTTAGAAGTAGAATGAAGTTGATGGGTTCAACATTGTGTCATCAGTACCAGTGGAACGAAGTGGAACGAGTGGTCACTTCCTGTTACCACAGGGGGGCGCTATTAGCAAAGTGGCAAGTTAATATATCAGGACATTCAGGGCGACGCCCTCATCATGTTGAGCAAGTTTGAAGCTTCTACAATCAAGTATTTGGCTGTGAGAGCGTTGTGAAATTTTTTCAAGTCAAAAAAATTTGTCACGCCCTAGCAGCCACGCCCTTTGACTTACAGATCTGCAGAGCACAACTTTTGATCAGCTAGGTCTCACAATAATCTCTACCAAATTTGAAGTCGATTGGGCGAAATCCCTAGGAGGAGTTCGTTTTAAAATTCAAAAATTCAAATCAAAATGGCCGACTTCGGTTAAGGGCGTGGCTCCAATGAAGTTTTTTGTATGCCTAGTTACAAAGCACATAACCTCTGATTTTCGTCGGCCTATGACAAAGTAACCGAATTTCCCTATGGAAATTTTGAAACGTGTTTAGGGGGCGCTATTTCAGCATTTGGGGTCGCACCTGCGCGATCGCACGAACATATCAAATTTCGGATGGGGCTGGACGTATGTGGAAAGTTAGACAGGTTTTCACCATTGGGAAAGGGGTGAAATTGCCCTATGAAAAGTCGTAAGAATACTAATAATAATAATAAAAATAAACAGTACGATTTCAATAGGGTCCTCGGACGACTTTCAGTCGGCTCGGGCCCTAATAATAATAATAATAAAAATCCGAACAAAAACAATAGGGTTCCCAGCACCGCTGGGCCTGGGAAACGCATGCGCGTGCATACGCGTTTCCCCTAACTAGAACTGCAAGCAGTTATGAAAGGGGGCCAAGCCTCCCCACGCAACTTGGCTCCCAGGTCCCGCGGAGCCCACGGAATGCAAATAGCTCTATTTCGTTACCAGGAGGTACGTCACCAATATTTGCTCTCAAACGTGAGGTCAAAAACGGCTGCCCTCTCATCTTTCATGTCAAGTGATGCTTCTGTTTATTACGCCCCCTATTGGCCAATTTGCACCAAATTTGGCACAGAGTCTCTGGTTGAGGTTGGAAACAAGTGCCTTGAGTTTGATGTAGATACCTTTGCCTATGACGCAATTATGCAACAATGTTTTTTTCTAGCTAGCAGAAAAAAATTGTTTATTTATAAGTACCGAATTTTTTGACGTTATCAAAAGAATTTTGCTACTTTTGATCAGGCCAGTCTGGAGATTGTATGCCCAAATTTTCGAGCAGATGGAGCTAAAACACTAGGAGGATTTCGAAAAAGGTAAGTTTTTGATGTGAACTGACGTAGAAAGAAAAATACGCTGTGAGGGGGGGCATGGCCAATGTCAGAAGATGCGACTCTGAGGAACACGAGGACGTAAAGTTTATGAAGATATGATTTAAAATGTGGGAGTTTTAAGGCAAAATGCGTTTGCATCAGTTACAGCGCCACCTCGTGGAGTAGCCATGCAATTTTTGGTATGTTTGGTCTGAGTGCTATTCTATATACACCTTGTAAATTTCACAGCCCTCAGCATAATACCGGAGCTGAAATTAAAGTTTGTTGTTTATCTTGTAATAAGCCACGCCCACTTTGACCAGTTGCAATCCTCTTCAACATATGGTCTCAGGAGTGCCCCAGCATGATACTCCCCAAATTTCGTGCAAATCCGATCAACTTTCATGTCACTTGGTTTCTCTGTTTATAGCGCCCCCTATCGTCCAATTTAAGCCAAATGTGGCACAGAGCCTCTGTTCCACCTCTGCAATGAGTAAAAAGAGTTTGATGTTGACAGCTTTAACTTTGACACGAATATGTAACATGTATTTTTTAGCTAGCAGAAAAAATGGTCTTTTTATAAGAACCATATTTTTTGGAGTAGCAAATTTCTTTTGATAACTTCTGATGAGGCACGTCAGAAGATTGTTACAGCAAAGTTTTGAGCAGATACAGTTTAAACACTCGGAGGAGTTCGAAAAAGTATGTTTTTGATGTCTAGTAACTTAAATAGAAAAAAATGTGGTGGAAGAGGGTGGGGCCTATGTCACATGATGTGACTATTTGGGGAATATGTGGATATAAAGTTTGAGATTTGATTTAAAATGTGAAAGCTACAAGCCAAAATGCATTTGCATCTGTTACAGCGCCACCTAGTGGACGTGACACACAATATTTGGTATGGGTGGTCTGTCTGCTATTCTAGATATACCCTGTAATTTTGGGAGCCCTCAGCATAATACCTGAGCTGAAATTAAAGTTTGTTGTTTATCTTGTAATAAGCCACACCCAGTTTGACCAGTCATAATGAATTTCAAAACATGGCCTCAGCAGTGACCCAACATCCTACCCACCAAATTTGGTGAAAATCGGTCATGGCATTTAAGAGATAAATTTCCCACCTTTACAGCGCCCCCTAGTGGCCAACATTTACCAAATTTGGTTTATTCTCTCACAGTCTTATTCTTACGCAAGATCTCAGATTTGGTGTTGTTAGCATTTATTTTTACCGAGATATAGCAATGCAAACATTTCCATAGCTAGCTAGAAAAATTTATTCACTAATAATTAGCGCGTATTTTCCCCGAACAAAATTCTTTTGATAACTTTAGATCAAGTGAGGCTCCAGAGTGTACATGCCAAATTACAGACTGATCGGAGAAAATTCCAAGGAGGAGTTCGAAAAAGTAGGTTTTCCAGTTTTTGCCATTTTGCAAAAAAATTTTATAGGCGGAAATGGGCGTGGCCTAGCCCAAGTGATTCAAAGCTTTCCAGGGAATCTGTGGATATAAAGTTTTTGAATGTGAGACGTACGGTGTGGGAGTTATAGCCCAAAACGCGTTGCTCGTAGTTATAGCGCCCCCTGCTGACAAACATATGTGAATTTTGGAATCTGAGATGAGTGCAGGGTTCTGGACCAACCCTCTAAATTGCACCACCCTCCCTTGCACGGTTTAGGCTGCAGCACCACTTTTACCAAAGGGAAAAAAAGTATAATAAGAATAAAAATCCGAACAAAAACAATAGGGTTCCCAGCACCGCTGATCCTGGGAAACGCGTATGCAAGCATACGCGTTTCCCAAGCCCCTCGGGCTTGGCCCCCTAATGATAACTAGAACTGCAAGCAGTTATGAAAAGGGGCCAAGCCTACCCACGCGACTCGGCCCCCAGGTCTCGCCGAGCCCACGGAATGCACATAGCTCGTTACCAGGCAGTGGATTGACTGAATATCATACTCCCCAAATTTCGTGCAAATCCGATCAACTTTCATGTCACTTCATATTTCTCTGTTTATAGCGCCCCCTATCGTCCAATTTGGGCCAAATTTGGCACAGAGCCTCTGTTTGACCTCTGCAGCCAGTGAAAAGAGTTTGATGTTGACAGCTTTGACTTTGACACAAATATGTAACAATATGTGTTTTTTAGCTAGCAGACAAAAATGGTTTATATATAAGAACCATATTTTTTGGAGTACCAAATTTCTTTTGATAACTTTTGATGAGGCACGTCTGAAGATTGTTGCAGCAAAGTTTTGTGCAGATATAGTTTAAACACTAGGAGGAGTTCGAAAGTATGTTTTTGATGTTTACTAGCTTAAAAATAATAATAATGTGGTGGAAGGGGGTGGGGCCTATGGCACATGATGTGACTATTTGGGGAATATGTGGATATAAAGTTTATGAAGATTTAAAGTGTGGAAGTTACAAGCCAAAATGCATTTGCATCTGTTACATCGCCACCTAGTGGACGTGACACAATTTTTGGTATGGGTGGTCTGTCTGCTATTCTAGATATACCCTGTAACTTTGGGAGCCCTCAGCCAAATAATTGAGCTAAAATAAAAGTTTGTTGTTTATCTTGTAATAAGCCACGCCCAGTTTGACCAGTCATAATGAACTTCAAAACATGGCCTCAGGGGTGACCCAGCATCCTACCAACAAAATTTGGTGAAAATCGGTCATGCCATTTAAGAGATATAAATTCCACCTTTACAGCGCCCCCCAGTGGCCAACATTAGCCAAATTTGGCATATTCCCTCACAGTCCCATTCCAACCAATGATCTCAGAATTGGTGTTGTTAGCATTTATTTTCACCGAGATAAAGCAATGCAAACATTTGCATAGCTAGCTAGAAAATTTTATTCACTAAATATTTGCGCGTATTTTGACCAAACAAAATTCTTTTAATAACTTTAGATCAAGTGGGCTCCAGAGTGTACATGCCAAATTACAGACTGATCGAACAAAATCCCAAGAAGTTCGAAAAAGTAGGTTTTCCACTTTTTGCGATTTTGCGAAAAAAAACTTATAGGCGGAAATGGGCAGGGCCTAGCCCGTGATTCAAGGTTATTCAGGGAACCTGTGGATATAAAGTTTTTGAAAGTGTGACATACAACGTGGAAGTTATAGCCCAAAACGCCTTGCCCTCAGTTATAGTGCCCCCTGCTGTCGGACATATGTGAATTTTGGCGTCTGAGGTGACTGCGGGGTTTTGAACCAACCCTCCAAACTGTACCACCCTCCCTTGCAAAGTTTTGCCTGCAGCACTACTCTTACCAACGGAAAAATAAAAATAACTATAACTGCAAGCAGATATGAAAGGGGGCCAAACCTCCCCACGCGACTTGGCCCCCAGGTCTCACAGAGGCCCCGGAATGCAAATAGCTGTATTTTGTTACCAGGAGGTACATTGACTCTTTATCTTGCTCCCCAAATTTTGTGTGAATCTGATCAACTTTCATGTCACTTGATGTTTCTGTTTATAGCGCCCCCTATTGGCCAATTTGGGCCAAATTTGGCACAGAGCCTCTGCTTGACCTTTCCAGTGATCGAAGATAGTTTGATTTTGATAGCTTTGACTTTGACACAAATATGCAACAATATGTCTTTGTTAGCAAGCAGAAAAAATGGTTTATTTATAAGTACCATATTTTTTGGACTAGCAAATTTATTTAGATAACTTTTGATCAAGCCAGTCTGGAGATTATATGTGCAAATTTTCGTGCAGATAGAGTTAAAACACTAGGAGGAGATCGAAAAAGTAGGTTTTTGATGTCTAGTTACTTAAAAAGAAAAATATGCGGTGGAAGTGGGCGGTGCCTATGTCACATGATGTGACTATTTGGGGAACATGTGAATATAAAATTTATGAAAATGTGATTCAAAATGTGGAAGTTACAAGCCAAAATGCATTTACATCTGTTACAGCACCACCTAGTAGAGGTAGTTTTTTGGTATGGGTGGTCTGTGTGCTATTCTATATATACCCTGTAACTTTCAGAGCTCTCAGCAAAACACGAGCTGTAATAAAATTTTTTTGATTATCTTGTAATAAGCCACGCCCAGTTTGACCAGTCATAATGAACTTCAAGATATGGCCTCAGGAGTGACCCAGCATCCTACCACCAAATTTGGTGAAAATCGGTCATGCCATTTAAGAGATATAAATTTCTATGGATCTATGGATATTAAGTTTTTGAATGTAGGACATACGGTGTGGGAGTTTTAGCCCAAAACGCGTTGCCCTCAGCTTTAGCGCCCCCTGCTGTCACACGTGAATTTCGGCGTATGAGGTGACTGCGGGGTTCTGGACCAACCCTCCATATTGCACCACCCTCCCTTGCACGGTTTAGCCTGCAGCACCACTTTTACCCGAAGGAAAAAATTAAATAAATAAAAAAAATGATTATAATAATAATAATAATAATAATAATCACCCGAATGAAAACAATAGGGTTCCCACACTGCTGGTCCTGGGAAACGCGTATGCTTGCAAACAAGGCACATACACAGACAATGTTGTCTACAGACAAATCCTCAACTAACCAGTAAGCTCCAACCAAACCATTCTACTTTCCCCCATGCCAGACAAAACTCCCCTTCCTCTTGGGGATAAGGGTGTGGCATAGCCCTTTACAAATGTAACTGCTGTATTTCCATCTCGATGCTCACACAGTCGAAACTATTCTTGCCACGGGTAATTCACTAGTGAATGCAAAAGAAAGGAAATTGGAATCAGGTCACATAGTCTTTCATTAAGCTTATTAACAAGACAGAACATAATACCTTTTATAATGCTTGTACTAAGTTCAGTAATTTTCAGGAGGCCATAACAACGAAAAGCGGGTCAGAGGGAGCATCAAATTTAGCCCAAGACATCGCTCGAAAAATTCTTCTGCAGAATGATCAATTCCCTAGGTGGCTGGAAAATTTATTGCTCCAAATAATATTGCAATAATTAAGATGAGGCTCAAATAATGATATAATTTTATAAGTGCTTCACCAGGTATAAAAAGCCTCAACTTAAAGATTAATCCAATACATTTTGATAGTTTCTTAGTTAAAACATCTATATGGCCACTGAAATTTACAAACTCGTAGAACTCCCAGGAATCTGGCGGACTTCACTCTCTCAATCGGACTGTCATTAATTTTAATATCAATAAGTTCGAGGTTGCTTCAATTTCAGTTTGAACGAAAAATTATGAAGTTTGTCTCATTAATATTTAGTGACAATTTATTGCATTTTAACCATGTGTCCACCTGGATCAATTATCCATTGAGACTCCTTTGCAGATCATGTATGTTCTTGTGTGATAAAAACAAATTAGTATCATCTGCGAACAGAACTTCGTGTAGAATGTTAGAACAATGTATCATATATATATATATATATATATAAATAAATAAAAATAAAGAGGAGCGGTCCAAGGATAGATCCCTGGGGGACACCATATTCTACTATTCTACATTCAGATTTGTGATTGAGTATAGAGACAAATTGTTTTCTCCCAAACATGTAGCTATGAAACCAACTGAGGGCATTATAGTCCATAGGCTGATTTGTCAGCACCAACATTCCGTGGCGACATCTGTCCTAATTAGGTTTCTCTTTTTTTTTTTTTTCAATAGATCAGATCAAAACTCAAATTTTCAGACAGGGAAACCTGAGAAAGTGTCCGAAAGCATATTTTTTCGACAATTCACGATTTTTTGTGACAAAATTAGCTAATTTTTGAAAATCAGCCCTATCTTGATCAATACATGCTCAACAAAACAAATAATTATATCGCATTGTTACATTTTAATAGCTGATTGCATCCAAAGCAAAAAATTGCAGTAAAATCTACCCATTAGCAAGAAATTTGCAAAAAGCGGCAGAAATTTAACATTTTTTCTTTCATTTTTGTTTTGAAAAGTGAACATTTCCCTTCATATCATTACTGCTTTAGCACATAGAGCAACATATTATGCACCAAAATTTTCCCCAAGCATCCCTCTAAATGGTTCAGTTCATCTTTTGTTTGGAAGTTCTCCAGATTTGCTTTCAGTAACCAATTTATGACCCCACCCCCCCATTATGGTAAATTCTCCATGGATTCCATATATTCACGATTTCTTCACTATAAAGTGAAATTATAGTTCAAAAATTCGCATTATATTGTTACATTTAAATAGCTGATTTTACTACTTTTTTGCTTTAGATACAATCTGCTTACTGGCAAGACAATGGCAAAAATCAACAGAAAATTAAAGGTTTTTCTTTAATTTTCGTTTTTCAAAATGTACATATCCCTTCATATCATGAAGTGTCACTTAGAACAACATGTCATATACCAAAACTTTTCCCAACCATCCCTCTAAATAATACATTTGGTAATTTAAGTAGTAGGCTTTCAGGATTTGCATAAACAAGCCATTTGTGAGCCCTACCCCCAATTACTGCTGTACATGGCAACAGTAGTATACAGGTATACTTAGGAACATTCTAGGTAGCTAGCTTGCTGAACATTCTAAACAGATGCAGTGTGCTTATGATATGTTATCAACCATTCTATATTTCAGTGGAGATGGTTTCCTTGTGTGCATTAGGTACTGTATTGTACTAAACTGAAAGTTTTCTTTTCAGTGATTTGGAATCCGAATCCTAAGTCACGGCCCTCAATGCACTGATATCAGAGAAATACATTCAGTGATTTTTCCATGTTATACATATCTGTTGCATGCAGAAATTAACATACTGTAGATTCGGTTTTCTTCCAGATAATTATGATGAAAAGATCCCAATGATACGATGGCTTCCATAAAGTGGGATCAGTGCATTTGTCATGGATATAGTGAGAATCCAGGAAAGCTGGTTAAGTTCACATTACATGCATGGACAAAATTTTGTGAAGCAGCACAGGAAAGACAGGATTCTATATATCAGACATTAAAGACATATATTGATGAAGAACAACCACTACCTGTGGCTGTAGGAGATATATATAGACATGAAGCGTGTTACAAAGTTTATACTTTGAAGAAAAGCGTGCAGCTTGCTGCAAGCAAGCAGAAAGCAGCTGGATCAACTGATGCCAGTCCCTCATCATCTGCAGCATGCCCCACTAAGCGTATGACACGTGCCTGTATGGGTGAAACCAATGAAAAGGCATGTATAATTTGCCAAAAGGTCTATAAGCAAGACCCAAAGGATCGGCGTAGACAAATCAAAGCAACACCTTTCACTTTGAAGCCTGCAGTGGAGCGCCTTTAAAAAAGCAGCCACAATTCGAGGAGATCAACGCATCATGACTCAGTTAGCTGGAGGGGCCCGCGGTGGAGATGATGGAATTGCTGGGGATGCCCTAAAACATGATGACTGTTACAGGGATTTCATACATCGGAAAAGCCTGGATCGTATATTAGAGGATAAGGATTCCACAAAGACTTCAGATTCTGAACCTTTTAAGGAGCTGGCATCTGTAGTTCAGAATGAAATCATAAATAGTGGAGTTGTGTGGACCATGACTACAGTGCGTGAACTCTACACAGCAGCACTATAGAAACATGGTGCAACAGGGGATGGCAGGTATAAGCACCTCAAAAGTCACCTGCAGAGACATTTTGGGGATAACTTATGCTTCCATCGCCCTGCCCAGCAAAATCAGCCTGCACTGATATACTCCAGAACTGTGGATAGAGGCCCTGTACTACAGGGATACAGTGGCATGCAGGAAAAACTGGCTGATGAGGACATCGAAGATGACCTGCAGTTTGACCCATCAGGTGAAGAAAACCCAATGAAAACAGCCTATACCCTAGTTCTGCAGGTTCATGAAATGCTGAAGTGCATCAAAAACATGGAATGGCCCCCTACTCCAGATCTCTGCACAGATAACCATATTCATGACCTCATCCCTCCATTGCTGTACAATCTGATCGCTTGGATTGTTATGGAAGATGCAGAGTACAGTGAAGAGAATGTAAACCTAGATGAAGCTACACAGGTTAGGGTTCTCTCCAGCTGCCAGGATATACTGTTTGCCAGCTCAGAGGGAAAGAGGGAACAAAGAATTTCATCATGCCATGATGTTACTGGGTGATGATTTTGATCTGGATCAAACAGCCGCAACTGAACTGGAGAAGGCAGTTTGCATATTGTACAACTGTCCCCGGTTCAGCAAGACTAATGATGTGCGAAATCACAAATGGAACCGTGTGACAAAGGATATATCAAAGCTACCACCGTGCCAGGACTCTCTAATCCTACATCTCAAGCGAGCAAATTACCAGACAGCTGTGTGGAAGCGCTGCATGCGGCCCAACCAACATGCACCATCTCCACACAAACTTGGCTGGGAAGTCTGCAACGGGGCCATCTCCATCATGTGGATGTCACAACCATGAGCACCTGATGTCATCCTTAACACCATGAAGTGTGGCTGCAAATCAGCACATCCATGCAGTACCAGGCAGTGTGGATGCAGGCAGCGGGGCATGCAGTGTACACACTTGTGCATGTGCAGCACTGACTGCTTCAACACTGAGACGGCAGTGACATGCGATGATGAGGACAGCGATACAGACTGATTCCAGCAAAGACAAGTATTGGGTTATATGATGGTTCTCTGACTGGTTAAATCATCAGTAGCATAGACTATTTCAATCTAGGGAAAGGTGATGGAGCAATTATAATTACTTACTTATAATTGGTGGAGGCATAGTTCTTTGAGCAAATGCATTATCTTTTTTGCTTTTTTTTAGGATGAAAGCCTTTTATTTATTTATTTATATATATATATATATATATAGTTCCTGAACCATAATTTCACTTCATTTTATATTCAGGATATAAGGAAGATACTGTATTTGTACATAATTTGCCATAATGGGGGGTGGAGTCAAATTGGTTGCTGAATCACTTTTGAAACTGAAGATGAAAGAAAAAATGTTAAATTTCCATTGATTTTTTTTTTGCCAATTTCTTGCTAAAGGTGGATTATACTGCAGGTTTTTGCATTAGATGCAATCAGCTATTAAAATAAAACAATTTGATATGTATTTTTAACTCTAATATTGATTTATGTTGACGATATCAAGAATATATGAAAGTCATACAGAATTTGTCATAAAGGGGGGTGGGGTCACAAAGGGCTTAACTGTGAAAAAATAGAATAACCTTTGTATAAATAACAGACTTACTTAGAGGACTTATTGGGGAAAATTTTAGAGTACAATATATCCCTCTAACTGCAATATTAAGAAAGATATAAAGGGAAATGGGCATTTTGAAAAACTAAAATGGAAGAAAAATTGCCCATTTTTGGCTGTTTTTTTGCCAATTTCTTACAAACGGGTGAATTTTATTACATTTTCTTGCTATTAAAGAGCTATAATTGACCCAACTTTCAGCTTCATTGAATAGGTACTGGTGAAAATGTGGATGATTTCCAAAATGTTACTGATTTTCTCATAAAAAAAAAAAAAAAAAATCACAAATTGTCAAACAAATATGCATTCGGACACTTTCTCAGAAGGTTTCCCTGTCTGAACATTTGAGTTTTGGTCACATCTATTGAAAAAAATACAGAAACCTAATTGGGACAGATGTGGCCACGGATTTTGGATTTAGGCCTCCTACAGAAAATTGCCAATGGACTAGTACCTCTGACACCATAATACTGAAGCTTATTTAAAAGAAGAAATTTAAAAGAATTTGAAAGTCTATCGTGTCAAAAGCCTTTGACAAATCAAGGAAAACTCCAATGCCTAACTCGCCTTTGTCAATACAATCATACATTTTTTCCAACAGATTCAAAATCACCATTGAGGTGGAGTTCTCTTTCCTAAAGCCATACTGTTGCAGAGATAGGATTTTAAATTTTTCTAAAAAAATCATTCAGTCTACCAGGGCTCGAAACGAATGGAGTGCCGATGTCAAGGGGCGCCTATAAAAATTGCTGCCGGGACATAATAATGATATGACTGGGACAATTCCGGGACAGTTTAAAAAAAGTCTGAGCAATTTCGAAACCGATGTTAGAATGGGTATTTCAGTGTCACTTTTGTCGTTTGAACAATTTCAATAAAAACTTGTGTATAGCAAAATACTGCAGCGGTTGTTGCGCCCGATCAGGCTTCAATCGCGCGCGTGCCCAGATGCAGGGAACCCCTTTTTGGGCCCACCCTCTCTCTCCACAGCCGCATTACCTCAACTTGATAACACATCGAAATCGGCTTCTTGAAGCGTCACCTTTTCAGAGCAAAGAATTTCAATAACGTTTTGAAATTCATGCTTTTTCCAAATCATTACATTTAGACGTGGCATTGACGTTCCGTTTAATCATCTCAACAATCACTTAAAGACAAGCCAAAAAATTGGCAATCGCCCGTCTGCAAAATGTATTCTTGGATACAAACTCAACTGAACTCACTGCTTAACTGTCACGTCAAACGACACCGCTACTTACACCACCGCCTAATCCAGAATATAGCATTGTTGAAATAGCTTTTTTAAAAAACGCATTCAATCTCATCTAATGCCTCGATCTTCAGTGGAAGGAGGATACGGTACTTCGCTTCGGGAGTCAGAAGATAACGTTCCATCTGCCCCTGTCCCAGTGGTAAGTTTTTTTTTTTTTTAAGTAGACTACTGTGCTCATGTGAGAGAGAGCGAGTTTAACCCTGCCTCAGAAAGCATCAGTTAGCGCCCCGTTGCGTTCGCCTCTCTGTGTGCACCTGTGCTAGTGCTAGTGTGTTCGAGTGAGCATGTGTCGCTCTGCTCGCATCATTACACCCTAGCTTGACGGTTGATTAGCTAGTTCTAGTTCGTTGCAATAGCTAACCCTAATTCTCAAAAAGATAAACGGTACACACGATCAGGTCGAATTGAAGGACAATTTATTAGACACAAAATGCACAGAAGCAGCATGGGGACGTTTCGACTAAAGCTAGCAACTCAGTTAATAAAATAGGCCTACAGGACGGCCTCATAAACTTATAAAATGCGACAGTGTTATACATTGTGATGTTTACGATAACGTTTGGTACAGTTGATCAGAAATGTACTCCGTTAATTCCAGCGTTTCCCCCTCATGATTTTCTATTAACGGCCGCCCAAGTAAGAAAATAAGAATAGAATAGGCTAAAATTAAATCCATCCGTAAATAAATCCATCCTTCAGAGATAACAAGGCGACCTGCGCTTTTAGCGTTCGATAAACAAGTTTAACAGGGCTTTTCTTGAAAAATCTGAAGGTGCGCAAATATTTTCGAATGTAAACTTTAGGCCTTAAGCTGCTTTCACAAGACGCGAAACGAATTTTTTGCACAACAGAATAGGCTACATTAAAAGTCAATGAAGACGCGAAAATTCGCGTCTTCGAATTGACTTTGAACATCGCCTAATCTGTCCAGCAAAAAATTTGTTTCGCTTCCAGCGTGAAAGCGGCTTTAGGCGCGCTTTTTTTTTTTTTAACTTATCTTAAATGCAATTTTAAGCGCGCACTCGCAAATGCGCGCCTTCTATATAAAGGTTAAGGTGATATAAAATGTTGTGCATAATTCATATAAAGTAATAAATGCAACATAACCATGTTTGACATGGCGTGTCCGTTCTTTGAGACAGTGGACATTGAAGCACAAATACTGTGAGGAAATTCGTGACACTGGTTTGTGATTGACCAAAAAAAGGACTCAAAACACAAATTGAATTTTGCAATTATATCTTTTATCTATTAATTGGTAAGTATGTCAGTACATAATTAAGAGAAATCATACGCATGTAATCAACAAAACATCAAGGGCAATATGAATCAAACCATCGGATGAAACAAGTCGGATGTTCGTCCGCAGGAAATCAAGAGCAGCAGAGAAGACTCCCGTAGCGTCCGCAGGTACTCTGATCAGGATCACACAGATCAGAGAGCAAACGATGAATGCCCCGAACTCTGTTCGTATCCCCTTTCTTATTGTCCATTTTCCCTTAGTCATTCTTTGTTGTTTTCACATCTGCTTCTTCTTCTTAATTAGTTGTCCATAAATGTATTCTTCTTGACCTCAGTCTCCTGACCGCAGGGCCCCCCTGTTTTTATTGCTTCACCCATTACGAAATTATCTTACCATTGAGCATAACCCATTGCCAACCATTCTGCTGTGTTTTCCATATGAGAGTCGGGACATATTGTAACAATACGGGGATTCATTCTTACTAATTCTTTATTTCCATCCCTTAAAACGGGCCATAAAATTAATAGACCTCAGCAGATCTCACAAGACAGAAGGCTGCTATTGGTGTAATTTATTGTAGGGCCTTTTCCACGAACTACAGGCTTTTGCATTCTTAATTACTATGTGAAGCTTGAAAATCTCCTGGAAAGTACCAACAGGGCCAGGTCATGCACTCAGACTTACTCTTTCTCTTAGTTCCACACAATGTTTTAGTTAATACCAGTATAAGGTTTGACTAGTGATATAACAATTCAGCAAAAGATCAATATAGTAATGCTTCTGTTAATAGCACATATAATAATACATATCAGTACTCATTCATTTGAAGAAACTTGAATTTTAAGGTTACATAGATTAATATTTTCCCACAATACTGAGAAGAATTCTCCGTTAGGAGAGAGTTATCCGACCACGTTTGGATGTTTTATCGTTTCCGGACGAATATTTGAGTGTTCCCTTTCTCTGTGTGATCTATAATTTATTTCAACAAAAATCTCAGCCCGCATTCGTGGGACGCACTGAGGACACGCTTTCAGTTCAGAACAAACTGTGTAGCTCTTCTGGGGTTTTTTTATTATTTTTTTAAAATAAGTTTTCGTACTCTGGGTGCGCCTTTGTTTGCACAACTATGCTGGAGAAAAGTAAGGAACGCAACTTTTTTTCTCCACCGTTTCTCCAATTGTGATATCTGTGTTTCATTGATGAGGGCTTTTAATATTCTCGTGCACTCCTGACTCTGGCCCAAGTTAAATCAGAGTTGATTGAACCAAGTGTTATCACCTGTTCGAGTAATCCGCAGTCAGCAACTCCAAGTAAGTCAACTCCCAGTTGCAGAACAAACTCAGTTTGTTTATCCTGCTTTCTGAAACGGGACCCAGGTTTCTTATTTTTGTTAGGCTATCTTGCATTGATCATGCTGGTCAGAATGAATCTAACGGTAGAGACATCGACATTTCCTCTTTGGAGCGAGTTGGCAACCTCTGCTAACTCTCGGTTGGCAAGCTAGTGAGCTTGCCAATTCTGTCTGATCAAACCAGAGTTTGTGTTTGCATAATGACATTTTTTCTCTGGTTAGTACTCAGAGCTGAAATTCGTCGATGAATGTAAAACTGTGAGATAAGTTTAGCTAAAAGTAGTGATCCATGTGACGTTGTTAACGCTCATTTTGTAATGCCTAGATAAGCAACTTTTCAGAACTGTTGTTGTAGCTAGCACTAATGGTGTAAATTTATTGTCTGGCAATGGCCAGCATTATTGCCACAGGGCGTTTGTTTATTATCGTTTATCTCAGCGAGCTGTGCATGGCCATTTCTAGAACAGCAAGTTACCCAGCTGAGTGAGTTATAATTACTCAGACGTCACTTTAAGGACTTGCTGTTGCATTTTTATGTTAATATGAGGATATTTCAGGACACTGTTGGTTACATCTGGGACAATATAGAGTAGGATACGGGACCATAGCGGGACACTTAAGAAAAGTTAATTTTGAGCCTTGCAGTCTACTATAGACAACTCTCTCCAATACCTTGGAGAAAACAGATAAAATACATATGGATCTATAATTATGCAAGTCATTTTTATCCCCCCGACTTAAAAACTGGTACAATTCTTGCAATTTTTGACATATCAGGCACAACTCCACAGAGTAAGGGCAGATTGATAGAGTAGACCAGTGGCTCCAGAATTTCACTTATTATAGCTTTACAAATTTTACAGCAAATGTTGTCTACACCATTTTCGTAACAATTTCCAGCACTTTGTCTCTATCAGTTGGCCTACGGAAAAGAGAGTTTGGATAATTGCCTTTGAAATACTGTCAAAATGTGGCATTATAAGGTTGATTAATCTTTTGCGAGGGGTTTTTCCCAATAGAAATAATAGGCGTGCAATGCACGGAATACCCCTCAGCCCGATGTCGAAGCTTTTGGAGACGCCTGCCCGCCCGCCCGCCCGCCGCCCGACCAACCGCACAAAGGATAGCAATACCCTGTCAGCCTTTCGGGCTGAGGGGTAACAAAATGATAATCAAATTTATTGACAAGTTCAACATTGTTGGTAGCATTTCTAGTGGTATTTTCAGCATTTTTAGAGTTTCCCTTGAGTTTGGTTTCAGGGAGAGTAATATTTTTATGCTTCCGACAAAGGATTTCATTTTGAACCTGCCAGGATTTCTTTTGGTCACTCTGACAAACTTAAATGCATTCAGTATAGTACCTTCGTTTACACATGCAAATTACTTGTGCACGTTTATTTCTATACTTTGAATAAATTTCATTTGCATCACTAGGGTTTTTAACAAATCGTTTGTATGATTCTTTTTATTGATAGATTTTAAAATGCCCTTTGGGAGCCAAAAATACTTGCATCATACTAGGTAGCATCCCACTGAGCATCTGGGTTACCCTCTTGTTCTTTTATAGTGCAGTGTTTCTCTCTATATATTTATTTCAGGTGAATAAGGACTTTCCTGAAGTTCTGTCTGTCTTTGTTTTTTACTGATACCTAGTGGTTCCAATCGAAAACTGTCAATTTTAAACATTTACATGGTGGGGAAAATGACTGAATTATAAAACTGTCAATGACACTGATGAATATGAATAATTAGTTGCGTGAACTGCATAGTCTTTAATACCAGTTTTTTCATATCAGTTTAAGCATATTTGAAAACGTAGGCTGATGTCAATTACTGTAAACAAGCTAGCTGGCAGTATTCACCTCACAACCGACATCAGTGCTGACAAGCTTGGATGTCCCACAGAGCACTACCCTTGCATCAGCTCTCCAACTGGCTGGCCTCCGTCATGTCCATTTATCACGATTTCTCTCTGCCACCGAACCTTTTATCCCATGTCCAAAAAATAAAAACAAGAAAAAAAGCATAGCGACAGAAAAATACCGGTCACACATTTGACGATCTGCTGGTTAACAGCTGGAAAATAACATGCACTAACACAAAGCAAAGATGTCAAAATATTATGTTGCTTGTTTATTGAATATCCAGAGAAGCACAGAATATTTGTGTATTATCTCCCAACTGATGAATGGAATCAAAAATGAGAATTCAACTCAAGTCAAAAGCTACATCAGCCAATTACATACATTTACCAAATAATTTAACAAACACTAAACCACATGCCCCTTCAGTTTTACTGGAGCGTCAACAACAACCAAAAAAAAAAAAGTTAATGGTAACGGGTCAAAGGTCACTAAGTGCAAGTGCGTTCCACAATGCTCAAAGTTCCGTGCTACCGCACTTCCACAGTCCCGAGTCTACACTTCCTCGCAACGACTGGAGTGCTCACTCGGAAGCACCATAGGGCAGAGCATACAAAGGTGCGGTTTGAGACGCAGCTTAAGTCTTTCAGTTACTGTGGAAAGTTTATACATCCTGGAATTGGATAAGAAAAATGTCAATCAATACATCTTTACCTGGGAAGTTTCACGAGGGCGTGAACTATAAGCGTGCGTTACACAGATGAGCCTAAGCAAGCAACTGAGTGATTGGGAACTACATTGAGTACTTGGGTTGATATAAAGCTGGATTTATGGTTCTGCGTCGACTCCACAAAGGGCACACCATCGCCTCGACACCATCGTGGACCTTTTGAAGTTCTGCGTTGAGGTTGTGTGCGCGAGGCAATTCACTGTCAAACCGCTTGGTGGCGTCAGGCTTCCGAAGGACCTGTCGTGGAATCACGCGAGACTCGTTTTTAGAGTTTACGTTACGTTAGGGGCTGTATTTCATTCCGTAGGGTAATAATCCCTATATAGCCTTACTCCGCCAGCCTTCATACCTCCGCTTAATTTAATTTCGCTTCAGTACTTAGTCTGGTCACTCGGAGCTCTGCCTCGTTTACCTCGGCAGAAAGTATGCCAGACCAACCAACGAACAGAAGGTGTGGCCGAGGGCCATGATGTAGCTGCTGCGCCGAGTTTGAAATTGTAGTCTCCGAAATCAAAAATGGCTACAGACATAGATACACGGGAGGCCATTCGCTCTGTCGTGGAGAAAATCCCAGGTATCAGCGACTTATAGCCACAAGATGAATGTTTGGTTAGTTTATTGAATGGAAATTATGTTGTAGCGCTACTCCCTACAGATTGTCATATCTACTTAAGTAATGCAGTGATACCTCCCACGGCGGGTGACCAATTTGTCATATTTCTGAAATATGAGTCCTGGGCTGTGTCCGGCAAGTCAAAAAAAATTACACCCTATCCATGAAAACCTAACCACTTCTCTTTAACCTTTGTGGAAAATGTCATAAGGTAAAGGACAGGTGTAAAGGGGAATTCTAAACGACTTAGGAAGACAACCGCGCAAGAGAATCCGAATGCACTTACACTAAGCAACGTAATCATCAGTCCCCTGCCAATCATATCCAACCCCAATTCCAAAATGGTTGGAACAAAGTGTTAATTGTGAATAAAATCACATGAGCCAATGTGTCATTTACAATAGAACATAGATAACAATTTCAAATGTTGAAACTGAGACATCTTACATTTTCATCCACAAAATGAGCCAATTTCAAATTATATGGCTGCAATTGGTCTCAAAAAAGTTGGGACACAGGCGATAAAGGGCTGAAAAAGCAATTAATATATAAGAGAATCAGCTGAAAGAACATTTAGCATGTAATTAAGTTAATTGGCATCAGGTGTGCAACATGATTGGCTATAAAAGGGAGGTCTTAGAGAGGCTGAGTCTCTCAGAAGTAAAGATGGCAAGAGACTCTCCTACCTGTGAAGGCTTGTGTAAAAAAATTGTGGAATACTTTAAAAACATTGTTCCTCAACGTCAAATTGCAAAGGCTTTGAAGGTATCATCATCGACAGTGCACAATATCATCAAAAGATACAGAGAAACAGGAAAAATCTCGGTGCGTAAGGGAGTCGGGACAAGGCCGAAGACCTTTACTGGATGCCCGTGATCTTCGGGCCCTCAGACGTCACTGCATCACTCACTGGCATGATTCTGTCATTGACATTACTGAATGGGCCCAGGAAAACTTCAAGAAACCACTGTCTGTAAACACAGTCCACCATGCAAACCACAGATGCCACCTAAAACTCTATCATGCAAAAAGGAAGCCATTGTTGCGCATGATCCAGAAGTGCCGCCGTGTTCTATGGGCCAAGGCTCATTTCAAATGGACTGTTGCAAAGTGGCAAAATGTCCTGTGGTCACAAGAGTCCAAATTTGACATCCATGATTTCCAACAAGTGTGTTGTGTCCTCTGGGCTAAAGAGGAGAAAGACCACCCCTCCTGTTATCAGCATTCAGTTCAAAAGCCAGCATCTCTGCATGGTATGGGGATGCATTAATGCATATGCTGTGGGACGCTTACATGTTTTAAAAAGCACCATGAATGCTGAAAGGAATATAAAGGTTTCAGAGCAACATAAGTTCCCCTCCAGACAACATGTATCCCACGGAAGGCATTGTGTATTTCAACAGGACAATGCAAAACCACATACTGCAGTTATTATAACAGCATGGCTTCGTAGTAGAAGAGTGTGTGCTGAACTGGCCTGCCTGCAGTCCTGATTTTTCACCGATTCAGATCATTTGGCGCATAATTAAACGAAAGGTCGACAAAGGCGACCCAAAACTCTTCAGCAGGTGGAAGCCAGTGTTAAATAAGAGTGGGATAAAATTCCAATGGCTAAACTCAAGAAACGGTCTGCTCAATGCCCAGATGCCTCCACTCTGTGTTAAAAAGAAGAAGGGATGCTACAGCATGGTAAACAGGCCACTGTCCCAACTTTGAGACCTGCAGCAGCTTTCAAATTTGAAATTCTCATTTTATGGATAAAATTGTAAAATTTCTCAGTTTCAACACTTGCTATGTTATCTCTGTTTCATTGGGAATAAAATATTGGCTGCTGTGATTTGAAAGTCATTGCGTTTTGATTTTATTCACAATTTACACTTCGTCCCAACTATTTCAGAATTGGGGTAGTACCTTTCTTTACGCAGTTGGCCAGATGAATGGTCGTCGCTTTAAATATTGCAGCTGCGCAGAATTGTGGGATAGTGTCATCTCCTTTCTTTTAGAAAAGGATTGTTCAGTGTACCCTATGGGACACCTTTCCTTCAAGAGGAAATACGGGCCACCTACCTTGTTAGTTATAAACTGATAGAAATTACATTACTGAAAAAGAATACAAAATCCAAATGGGCCGAAAATGCGGTTATTCCGCATTATTTTGATGTTTATGCGACCCACTCGGTGACCGCATGAAAAACGGAGGCGGGCGAGGCTGGACAGTCACGTGACCACATGACGTCACGGGCGGAACACGCCGAGGGCTGCTGAAGAGAGTAGACTAGAAGTAACAATGGCGGATGCTGACTTCAATCCACATCAAGGCACTCGATCTTGTTCCTTTTCATCAGTGGATGATAGTTTTGACGCAGTGCATGACTATTTACTTCCAATGTCAATATCTCAAAGTATGTAGTGTTGACAGGGGAGGGGGTGGTCACATCACGCTCCATGCGTACCTTACGACCGGTGTATACTTAAAACAAGTAGATCAGAAGGATCTAATAGCGGCGACCTCGCCTAGCATCCGTCACGAGGCCTAGTGTCCATGACTGGTGGTTTCTTGTACAAGTGTGATGTCGAAATTGGCAAATGACCTTGAAAATCGTTAGGGGACCCTTCCTCTGTACCAAGAAGCTTGTTCTAAGATGCAATAGCCATCCATCGAGTTAAAGTGGAGTTACGGTGCGAAAACTGTGAAATCGGGGCAAAATCAGCACTTTTTTGACCGGTGTGCCCTTGGGATTCGACAGATGACCTTGAAAATCAATAGGGAACCCCTCCTCTATACCAAGAAGCTTGTTGTAAGATTTCATTAGCATTCATTGAATTAAACTAGAGTTACGGTGCGAAAACCGTCAAATCGGGCAAAATTGACACTTTTTTTACCTTTGTGACCTTGGGATTTGACGGATGACCTTGAAAAACAATATGGAACACCTCCTGTATGCCTAGAAGCCATTTCCAAAATTTCATAGCGATCCATGAATTCTAACTGGAGTAACAGCGCAAAAACCTGCAAACAAGGTCGTGACCTCTGTGAACTTGACTTTTGATCTCGACCTTGTGCATGGACATCACTTTGGTGAAGGTCAATAACTCCTGAAAATTTCATGATGATACGACGACAGGAACATGGTGAAAAAGGTGTCACAGACGGACAGACAGACAGACAGACAAGCGTTCATAGAGCTGCTTGGTCGCAGCTAAAAATTATTTTCCCGTTTTCCTCTTACATTACATTATCGATTTATCATCGAAATTTTTTTTTATATTGCATTTATTGAGCGGCGAGAACTGGTCCTGTATGCATGTCCCAAATGGGTGAGAATATCATCTGCTGCAGACCAAAGCGTGGCAGTCGCCCAGTTCCGGTTATGGAAATGACATCTGCGATATTGTGTACATTCTGGAGTGGAATATGGAGGTCAATTCCCAGCTCAAAATACTGAACATTTTAAAAATAAATAACGAAAAACTCAAATGACGAGATCTGGTCACCCACCAGTAGTCATTTCGGCGCCCAGTTATTTCGGCACTTGGCAGGGTATGTCGGCACTTGCGCGAGACGCCTCGGCACTTCTGTAGGAAATTTCGGCATTTCTGTACAAAAACACTCGGCACTCAAAACCACGAGCGAGAGAGAGACTCACGCATAATGTCCTTGGAGAGTGAAGACAACGCATGAATAAAGGCCAGTTGTTTGAAACATCATAAACACGAAGTTTAATTGTAAAATAAAAATAAACCATGAATAATATGTTTACCAATATTAACTAGCCGAATAAATACCGAGGCGTCCCATCACAAGTTCCGAAATTACCCGGGGCCAAGTGCCGAAATGGCTTGATACTAGGGTCCGAAATGACCTGACACCTGGAGTAGATGTACTACTAGTATTTGTCAATACAAAAAATTGAGTTACTGGCCAGGAAGCACTCTCCGCCGGCGCGTAGTTACCGCCATCACGCGCAAGACACTACATAACAAGGTAACCGGGCACGAGGTTGTGTGTCTTGCGCGTGACAAAAGCCCGCAACCAGGGGCGTAGATTTAACTGGAAGTTGGTAGGGACTTTGACACGGCCTTCTTGACAATTCCTCCTGGCCAGTTCTCAATTATTTTCCTTCATCGACGCGTTTTCAAATTATCGTAATTGGCAACTGAAGACACGGTTCCTCTCCATATGCGATTTAACTCCATACTCTTTTAAGTGTTGATGCAACCCTGAACTTCTTGCAGTCCATAATGAACAGGTGCTGCTTGTTCTCTCCGATTAAGCAAGACGGCAATCGGTCATCGGGATGCGGATTTGCTGTGTTTAAATCAACGTTATTCAAAATTGCTTTCCTGTCCAGTCACATGCAAGCAGTAAATTAATTTTCTGAACTTAATGTACCCCACCGTATCATCGCTGGATGCTGTTAGATCACATATAGAGAGGAACCGTGTCTTCAGTTGCCAATTACGATAATTTGAAAACGCGTCGATGAAGGAAAATAATTGAGAACTGGCCAGGACTAGTTGTCATAAAGGCCGTGTCAAAGTCCCTACCAACTCCCAGTTAAATCTACGCCCCTGCCCGCAACACACCTCGCCGACATTCTGCAAACTCATAGGCCTTGGAACTGATTCTATGATTGTACAACACGCTTGAAATGCCGATTGATCCGCCGAATAATCCTCACTAAATTATGGTAAACAATGCACAATGTGCGCGCGGGTTTTCCGCCGATGACATCTCGCAGCGCGAATCTCGCATTGACCAGTTCATTCTCGTTTACTTCTTGCGTCGGAGCTGCTGAGCAGATGTCATTTTATAAGTATTATTCTGAGGTAGAGAAATTTTTTTGGGCAGTTCCGCTGCAATTTATGAATCTACACTACATATACAAAAGATTGAGAATATTTTTTTACATTTCAAAATCTGCCCACATTTAAAGAATTCGAATCCCCTTGTCATGGCTGCCACGTAATTTTTCCGGATCATTTATCGGGAGTTAGGCACTTTTCTAGTCAAAAAAAGACTATTCGGACGCAGCCCCGTTCTTCAGAAATTCGGGATAAACTTGGGCCGTCTGTCAACAACGTTTATTACCACCACCAAATGATAGGAAATGATCAGTGTCGGGACATCAGGGGGGCGGGGACTGATGTCCTGCACTCCGCAGCGAGGGCACATTCAGAAAAATTGAAGTGCTTGAAAGGCGACGGCGCAGAGGCTTTGACCTGGGGTTGACCGACGCCGCAGACACTATAGAGATGGCATGGGATCGAGGACGAGGTAGGACGCCAATTTAAATCTGAAACTTATAGCCTTTCGGTTTTACCGATATGAACCGCTGCAGCTAATCTTTTCGGGCATGCACTCAGACGCAATTCGGACACCTCCCAAATTTTCTAACTATCCGTCAAGACGACGGTGACCCCGCGGATAGCGCAAGATCGATTAGTCAGCTAACTACGTCAATCCTACAATGCAGCTCACAAGTCATGAAACAGTTGGTGAGGCTCCGAAAAATGCGCCACGCCCCCTATTGTCCTAGTGGTGAATTGCTTTGCAATACAAGCAACGGAGGAGTCTGTAGGTCCACATCTCCGTCGATACAACTGCGTGTCTGCGCATTGAAGGAGTTGGACGACCATAAAGGCCTTACGGTGAGGCCCCACTAAACACAGAAAATCCGGATGTTATCCGCACCTCCCTGCGGAACTGCTCGTTTATGGGCGTTTCTGACTTGCTGGCTTGTGGGCGTGTCGGACATTGTCTGATCAGATAGAATCCATCCCCGCTAAATTTTGATTTTCCTGCTGTTATGAGTACAAATCAATTTTCGTACAAACATCTCTCTGCCATGGATCGTCGAAAGAAGATTCTGGCTGCGATTGCCGTCGCCACCGCCGTTTTTGGGTTCATCCCATCCTGCAACACCGAAAAAATTATGGGGAGTATCATCGGCTCGTATCAGAGCTCCGTTTGGATACAGCACTCTTCCAGCAGTACTGCCCGCAACCTGGGAGCCAATCTCTTTCGTCCGAAAGACTTCCAGAGCAAGCAGATCTTCCCGTTTTGACAAGGACGAACAACAGGCTGAACTGGGACCTGTCCAGTCGAAAGTACTGCTGGAAGAGTGCTGTATCCAAACGGAGCTCTGATACGAGCCGATGATACTCCCCATAATTTTTTCGGTGTTGCAGGATGGGATGAACCCAAAAACGGCGGTGGCGACGGCAATCGCAGCCAGAATCTTCTTTCGACGATCCATGGCAGAGAGATGTTTGTACGAAAATTGATTTGTACTCATAACAGCAGGAAAATCAAAATTTAGCGGGGATGGATTCTATCTGATTACACAATGTCCGACACGCCCACAAGCCAGCAAGTCAGAAACGCCCATAAGCGAGCAGCTCCGCAGGGAGGTGCGGATAACATCCGGATTTTCCGTGTGTAGTGGGGCTTCACCGTTAGGGCCGGTTCATACTCAACGCAAGGCACGCGAGCGAACGCGACCACAGGTCCGTTCCATTCCGTTCACAGAGAAGCCTGAACGTGCGTCCCTTGCTGCACTGTGCCTCCTTATAAAGCAGTACACTGCTCATACAATAGGGGGTAGCAAAGTCCTCTCCGTCTCCTACTCCTTCTTTCTTCTTTTTGACGTGTTGAACACAGCGAATGGTGCATTACTTGCTTCATCTCCCCTATTGGAATTTCACGGAAATACACGCGTCAACGCGTCGCGTTACAAAAATTTGGACGACACACTTTGCTACGCAAGGACGCAAGATGGCCACCTTGCGTTGCTCAATGCGTTGCCTTGTGTTCGCGCTCGCGTACCTTGCGTAGAGTATGAACCGGCCCTTAGCCTTCCAAGAACACCAAGCCAGCGTCACCAATGCAAGTCGACGTCGTCACTGGCTCATCAGATAACGGCTCCTTATTAATATTTATAAAATTCCCAGACTTCTACGAAAAATAGTATCGCTATCGGTAGGCGAGGTTATGATTACCTTAGTTTCCCGTTGGATAAATGGCAAGGGCATCCCAAAATACACGTTTTCACACCCTCCCCTTTATGAAGCTCCCCCCAGCGCTGTGAGGAAGACTTCACACGGAGTGACATTGGGTAGTGAAGTGCTAGTGTTGAGGGAGCGGTTTGGGATTGGGCCTTGGAAACCAGCTGGAACATCGGCAGTTCACACCGGTAGTGTTTTATGAATTGGCTACTTAATTAAATGGAAGTAGCTAGCTAGTTGTGCATCCATTTTGAAATAACTACGCAAAAAAGATTATTCGAAATAAAACAGCCGCCGACAGAATTAGAAAGAGAAGAATCATCATAATTTTCCATGAATCACTCCGCCATATAGCAGACAACAAATCAGCAAACAAAATGTTACCGATACAGTAGCAAGCGATAATGACCGAAGACTACAAATTCGACATGGTAACGTCACAATGAATCACATTACCATCTGCATCCATTGCCTTCCTACTGAACAGCAATAGCCTACTTTTCCCCCCGAGTTGGTCGATTAGGTAGTGTTAGCCAAATATCCAAAACGACAGTAGGTAACGGTCATGTATATACTCAAATAGATCAAAATATTTACAGATGGCCACAGCTTGCCGACACTGAACATACAACCGACTGACGACTGAACGACTGAATTTGATCAAGGAATGTCTTACCTATGGCCACCCTGGGTCTTGTAAAACGATCGATGCCTGCTTTTCGTTCAGCTCTGAGCAGGGAAGATAAAACGTTGTCCAGCCTGTCGTCCAACCGTGCATCTTGAACGGGTGATCGGAACCAGTACGCTAGTACAACTGCTACGAGAGACGCGACAGTACCATATTTAACTCGGTAGGACACGCGTCCCATTTCAACCGCCATCATCGCAAACTATTGTAGACCTGCCGGTAAACTCCCAATTCCTTGCTTCCACGTAGCTAAATGATAAGTTCCCACCGTTTCGAGTGAACGCTGGTAGGGGAGTGACAACAAGGCGGAAGTAGCTCTTTAAAACTCCCCCACACTGAATTTGCGAAACCGGTGAGCCCTAATGCAAAAACAAATAAAATTAGCGAGCCAGCCGGGAACGACAGGCTAACAACTCAACTTGTAATTCTGGTTTCCAAGTTTATTATGTGGCTTTAACTGTTACGTATATTCTGGAGACATTGATTATTCGTTTCTGCGGGTAACAAACACTAAACCATTCTCGAGAGCCCTGGGCTAACATTTTGTTGCAAAACCAGAGTTACGCATTTAAAACTCGCATCACACTTAAGTAATTTCATTACAGCAATACAGTTTAGAAAGTTAAAGCCAATCTCTGAAATGAGAAATGAAATGAAAAAGAATGCCAGATAAACTGATTGAATATTTCCCCTGAATTTACATTATCTTTCGTTGTGGCTTGTCACACATTGGGGCATGTATTACTATTGATTGAATTTGTGATACTTATATTTTCCGGCATTATTGTCTTATTGACTGAAATGGGGGCATTATGATTACCTTGGGCCAAGCCCGGCGCCAGGATGAAATGACTGAGGAGGCAATTAGAAATAGCGAGAGGGCTTATGTTTTCGTATAGTAAAAACTGGGTTATCATCTTGCCATGCAGGTTTCTACGTTTTTTTTTTCAGCCTGAGGGTGGCGATATAGTAGCGCTTAGACTATGCGAACGCTTCCCCACCTTTTCCTTGTGTTAGCGCGTCATGGCCAAGTCATTATGGCAATAACATGAAATAGACGTATTGAGGGCATATTGTCCGGTCACCACCTATAATTGTTCTGGTAGTAGGTTTGCTTTAATTAATTGATTCAACCACGGAAAAGCATCTGAAAAAACAACAATTGGGCAATTCCGCCAATTAGTAAACCTATCGGTGGAATTTTCAAAATAGTGCTACGCATCTCTGCAGTACATAATTTTAAAGGTTTATTGCCCTGTTTCTCAAAGGGCCATCTCCTCCCTTCACTGTGCTCTTTATTGAACTATGAAGTGTCTGAAATGTACGTACGACACCAGGGAACTGTCCAACTAGTGTTTCAAAATCAAATATTACATTTATTTCACAACAGTGATGAAGCCAGTACTGAATCGGAGTCTCCTCGCACAATTTAGAGAATCGGTGGACTTGGAACGTAGGCATGCAAAATTAAAGATTCAAGTAAACTATATATGAAGGATTCTACCACCAAGAGATGACTGCTATAAAAAGACCAAAATAACTACCTACGTTACAGGTGCACCTGGGCTGGCTTGTCTGTCCCAAGATCGACAGGAGCAGTCGGTGCTTGGGCGGGCAGTGAGCCCATTCTGGTGTCGGTACCTAGGATGTTTTATATTTCACTGGATATACAATTGGAAAATGGCCACCCATTTTTTTTTAATTACTGAAAATGGCATTTTACAAAAAAAAGACACAATGGCCACCCATTCTTTTCAATGGAAATTGCTCAATGGCGCAACACGTCGACATGGGGGCCAACTTTCAGAATCATGCGGACATGCGCTGTGTGACTTTTTGCCCACACATGCGTTGAGTGGGGCTCATGAACGTGCTGGTATACGAGGTGTCCATGTGTCCAACGGCTCGCGCTCGTGGAACTCCTATTCATGGTGCGTGCTCACAATCACAACTCTCTGGAAATGGAATTCTGACCACTGCAGAACCCTCCATAAGAAACCCCTGATGTAATTATGAGCGGAACGGAAAAAACATAGCTTCCGGTAAAGGCTTAATTATAGTTTGAGATACAATTTTAAAACCCAAATGCAATATCAAATGTTTAAAACAATTGTTTTTTAACAGTGAAGTACTATTTTATTGATTTCAACTCAAAAATGTTGGTAAAATAGTTGACTTGCTGTTGTGTAACATGACATTGCGGGGTGCGATTCCCGAAATCACAGATGCTAACTTACCTAGTTGGAACCATTGACTGTGAATGGAAGAACTTTGTAAGTAAGTAGCAACTACGCTTTTGGGAAACGCTCCCCAGGCTCGTGTCCTCTTAAGTTCAATGGTGAATAACCACATTAATATAGTCAGACGATTCTTGCTTGTTTCCGTGCAAACTTCATTAAGCTATGTTTCTATTTATACGGCTGAAGTCAGGCGCCGGTGCAGACCATGGAGGTAATGTAACAGAACTGGAGAGAGCGAGGAAGTACCACCCCTATTACTTTCAATGGGAGATGCTAGGCAAGCTACTTCAGACCAGGAAGTACGGAATTTACCGACACCGTCTATGAAAATGGCGTTTCATGGGTGCTTATAACTGGCACTATTTCATAAAATAGTCAATCTGATCACATGGCACAAATTGCCAAGAAAGCATGTCCTCTGTGCGGATTGGCGAATGTTTTTGAGGGTAAATGACAAGCAACACTGTTAATCTAGAACGCGCATGCACTTTTCAATCTTCGTTGAACTGCTGCAGTCAGGGCAACAGCTGGACAACCGATCTCATGCACAAGCTGTCATCAAGCTCGAAGTATGAGTTCTTAAAGCTATTCTTACCTTTCTGACATGTAGCACAGCACTTACTAGAAATTTGAACATGAACAACTCCGTGTCCCTCCAATGTCCCACCCTCTTCCCCCTGCCTGACCTCTGAGGCTTATGGGGTTACCTTAGGGTCATAATTTTGTGAAAAAATAAAATTTGAAATTGAAAATTCATGTGTTGATCTTGAATTTTGAAAAATATAACAATGTTCAAAATAAAAATAAGTGTATGAAACGTATTTTCAGCTAAAATATAATTTTGATTCACTTTGGAAATTCTTTTGAATAAATAATTTATTTTCACTTTTCACTTCCATATATACTTTGACATTAGAGGTCTTATTTTCTTCAGTTCCATGTTTTATCTTTTCAGATTCAGATCTTATTTTTTACAGTTTGAAATCTTATTTTATCAGTTTCAAATCTTTTTTTCACTTTCAGATCTTTTTTTTTTTTTCAGTTTCAAATATGTTTTTTGAGTTTCAGACTTTTGACCCTGATGTGGCGTGCAGGGCGTGGTATCAACTGAGCTGGGCGTGGAATCATGAGTGACAGCTAAACAAAAAGACTTGGAACCTTCCCCAGTGACAGTGCCTTCAGGGAACATAGGAACTAAAACAGATCTAACTCAACACTTATATACACCAATTCTTACACTGCCAATCACATGAATATGGTGTATATAAGTGTTGAGTTAGATTTGTTTTATTTCCTACGTCCCCTGAAGGCACTGTCACTGGGGAAGGTTCCAAGCCTTTTTGTTTAGCTGTCACTCATGATTCCACGCCACATGAGGGTCAAAAGTCTGAAACTCAAAAAATAGATTTGAAACTGAAAAAAAAAGTATCTGAAAGTGAAAAAAGATTTGAAACTGAAAAAATAAGATTTGAACCTGTAAAAAATAAGATCTGAATCTGAAAAGATAAAACATGCAACTGAAAAAATAAGATGTCAAATGTCAAAATATATATGGAAGTGAAAAGTGAAAATAAATAATTTATTCAAAAGAATTACCAAAGAGAATCAAAATTATATTTAACCTGAAAAAAAAATTTCATACACTTATTTTTATTTTGAATACATTGTTATATTTTTCAAAATTCAAGATCAATACATGAATTTTCAGTTTCAAATTTTATTTTTTCAAGTACAAAACTTTTGACCCTAATGTAACTCCACAGAGTTACATTAATGTAATGTAACTCCCTCCTACCCTGACGCATGCGGTGAGAAAGTGAGCAGCGCGAATGAAGCAGCTATCACACCGGACGCAAAACGAACTTTTCGCAGACCGATTACATTCAAAGTCAATGCAAAGACGTGAATCTCGCGCGTATTCGCGTCTTTACATTGACTTTGAATGTAATCTGTCATATGAAAAATTCATTTCGCGTCCGGTGTGAAAGCATCTTGAAACGGGACAATGGAGTCAGATTCAGAGGCACCGATTAGGGAAAACTAACCAACAGTAATTACATAATATTCAGTTATATATGTGGTATAAAATAAAATGCCCTTGTAACGTCTGATGAACTACCATTAACGTTAGTAATTATAGCATTTCAGCGCCTGTTTGTTTACAGTCAGATGCTTTGTGTTTCGGCAGAATTCATACATATTTTCTAGCAAAACTGCTGCCATAACGTCTAACCTCAAAGACGCAAGGTTATTTTGCCACCACGCACAGTGAGCAGGATGGTAGGAGAAATAAAAAGTTCTCAAAAGCTCACTGTTAAAGAATTGCAACCAATGGTAGCATCTTGGGGCCACAAAGTCTCCAAAACAACCATCAGGCGCTATCTACTTGCCAACAAGCTGTTAGGGAGGCATGCACGGAAAAAACCTTTTCTCAGTTACAATCATAAACGCAAACGTCTGGTGTTCCCTAAGCGGTACTGGGACTTCTACTGGGACCGTGTGCTTTGGACAGATGAGACCATGATAGAGCTTTTTGGCAACAAACTCTCAAAGTGGGTCTGGCAGAACACAAAAGATGAGTATGCAGAAAAGCACCTCATGCCCACTGTGAAGTATGGGGGAGGATCGGTGATGCTGTGGGCCTGTTTCTCTTCCAGAGGCCCAGGAAACCTTGTTAGGGTGCATGGCATCATGAATGCTTTGAAATACCAGGACATTTTAAATCAAAATCTGGTGGCCTCTGCCCGAAAGCTGAAGATGGATCGTTACTGGGTCTTTCAGCAAGATAATGACCCTAAGCATGTGGCCAAATCTATACAGAAATGGTTCACCAGACACAGAATCAAGCTCCTCCCATGGCCATCTCAGTCCTCAGACCTCAACCCCATTGAAAATCTGTGGAGTGAGCTGAAGAGGAGAGTGCAGAGGAGAGGACCCAGGTCGCTGGATGATTCAGAGACATTGTGCAAAGAGGAATGGTTGAAGATCCCTCTTTCTGTATTCTCCCATCTTGTGAAACATTATAGGAGAAGAATTAAAATTAAAATGTATTCATGGAACATAAATGGATCCCACCATCCCATTAAGAGGAAAAAGATTTTGTCATTCTTGAAAAAAGAGAGAGTTTCTATTGCATTACTTCAAGAGACCCATCTTAATAAGTCAGAACATCTTAAATATAAAAGAGATTGGGTCGGTCAAGTCTATTCTGCCACATACAACAGTAAAAGTAGGGGTGTGGCAGTGTTGATAAATAAAAACCTGCCAGTTCAAGATGATATCTGTGAAGCTGATCCAGAGAGGTGTTATATTTTATTCCATGGCAGCTTATATGGAGAAAAAATTACAATTGTAAATGTATATGCTGCCCAAAATGCTCCAGTGTGCCTTTTCACTAAACCAACTAGCCTGTTGTTGGAATATAGTTGCCCCTTTACAATAGTAGGAGGAGACTGGAACTGTGTTTTAGAGCCTGCTAAAGATAAAAAACCCGCTTCTAAGTCTCAAAAAATGGGAGTAAGAACGAAAGCTGTTTTGCAGATGATTGATGAAGTTAGTTTTGCAGATATATGGGGACTCATGAATCCGTTTAAAAATTAGTTTTCTTTCTATTCTAATCCTCATAAAATGTATTCTCGAATTGATATTATTTCAGTCCCTAATTAATAGGGTTGTGAAATCTGATATTGGGTCTATTTTTTTATTTGATCATGCTCCTATATCAGTGTGTTTTTCTGTTCAAACCATAATGCTAAGCGACAAGGATGGAAATGTGATAGGTCGGTTTTGGCTGACCCGGAGTTTACTGAATGGGCAGAACAGGAGTTAAGATTGTTTATTAAAGAAAATGATAATAATGAGGTTACTCCATCTATTTTATGGGAAACTACTAAGGCGTACATAAGAGGGATGATTATTTCCTATACAATCACAAAGAGAAGGAAATGTATAAGTGAACAAAGAAATTTAGAAGTGCGTTTGCAAGAAGTGGAAAAACAACATAAACAGCAGACTACCCGGACTAACTGAAAGTGGTAGCGGCTAGAATGGCTCTTAACACACTTCTATCCCAGCAGGCTGAAAAAGCCTTGTTTTTGCAAAAGCATAAAATATATGAACAAGGAAATAGAGCAGGGAGGTATCTGGCAGCGCTGATTAATGATCATTCTAGACATAAAACTATTACCAAGGTAAAAGATAAAACGGGTAAATCTCATTGTTTAACAAATGATATTTGTTCTGTTTTTTGTGAATTTTATAAAAATCTTTATAGGTCTGAGCTCCCACAGTCTTCTGATACGGAGATGAAAATGAATAATTTTTTTGAAAGTCTTTCCCTTCCCCAATTGACAACAGAGGAAAGGGTGAATTTGGGTGCAGAAATGATTGTTGGTGAAATTATAAATGCAATTGACTCGCTGTCAACTGGGAAAGCAAGTGGCCCGGATGGTTTGCCAGCTGAGGTCTACAAAACATTTAAAAATACACTTGCCCCCCTATTGAACAATATGTTTGAACACTCTCTTTAAGTTGGAAGCCTCCCTTGCACTTTACAATTGGCTACAATAACAGTCATTTTAAAAGAAGGTAAAGATCCAGAAGACCCAGCTGCATACAGGCCCATTTCAAATCAAAATACTGATTCCAAAATATTGGCAAAATTTTTGGCCCGAAGACTTAACTCTATTATTCCACGGCTTGTATCTCCAGATCAGACAGGATTCATTCCTGGAAGACAGGCTTATTCTAATATTAGAAGATTGTTGGGAGTTATACAGTATATTAAAACTAAGGACAATGATGCATATATTTTGAGTCCAGATGCAGAGGAAGCATTTGATGGAATTGAATGGATATATCTCTTCAAGGTTTTAAATAAATTTGAGTTTCCTGAAACTTTTATACATTTGGTTAAATTACTTTATACAGACCCAAAATCATTGATCTCAGTGAATGGAACAATCTCACCTGCATTTTCCATAAACAGGGGCACAAGACAAGGCTGTCCCCTGTCACCGCTTTTGTTTGCTCTTGTTATGGAACCCTTGGCAGAAGCCAATAGATCAAATGAAAGAATAACTGGTATAAAAACAAAGAATAATACTCACAAAATTGTCTTGTATGCAGATGATGTTTTGTTGTTCTTAACCAACACAAGCACTTCTCTGCCAGAACTTAGTGAGGTTATAAATATTTTTAGTAGTTTCTCAGGATATAAGATTAACCTTGAGAAATCAGTGGCCCTACCAATGGGCAGATTAAGAGAAGGTAAGCATGACACCCCATTTAAGATCACTAGATGTCTTGGAATTTTTGTTCCATATGAGCTGCAGCATTAATAAAACACAACCAGGTACCGATTATAGCTAAGATTAAAAGTGATTTAAATAGAAGGTCTGTGCTATGTCTCTCTATGGGGGAAAGGATTGCATTAATTAAAATGCACATCTTACCGAGGATATTGTATCCTATTCAAATGTTGCCAATAGATATACCATTAAAATATTTCAGGAATGTGCATAAATATCTATGTCAATTTATATGGGATAATAAAAGACCAAGACTTAACCTGGTTAAATTGCAGCTTCCTACATTTAAATGAGGTCTCTCGGTACCAATTTTTATGCTTTATCGCTGGGCTTCTCAAATGAGACATATGTTATACTGGCTAAAAGAGGACTATAAAAACAATATTCACTGATTTAGAAATGATAGGGTGTGAATCATTATTACCATCTGATTTGCTCTTTATAGTAAGAAGTAGTCTACATACTTTGATGCGGGGTAATTTTATAGTTAAAAATATTTGAAGTACTTGGTACAAAATCTGTAAATATTATGGTTTGATGGGATCCATATCCTTTCTCGCTCCTGTGGTTAATAACCCGCACTTCCCTCCCTCTTGTGCAGACACTGAATTCAGGAGATGGAGGGCAGCAGGGATAATTAATATAGAGGATCTGTTTGATGGATTGGTAATGAAATCATTCTCTCAGTTGAGGACAGAGTAGGTCTAGTAGGTCGCATGAAACACAATTTAAAATTATTCATAAGCTGCATGTTTCTCAGTTTATACGATCCAAATATGATCCTGATTGTTGTGCAATTTGTCCAAAATGTAATATTGGTGAAGCTACATATTTTCATGTCTTCTGGAAATGCCCAAATATTGTTGAATTTTGGAAAGGTGTTAAGAGGAAAATTGATGGTATGTTAGGATGTAGATCAACATTACACCCAGAAATCCGTATCTTAGGATTAGATGAAGTACATGTATTGAGAGGATGTTGGTATGCTGCAAGGTTATGTATTCTTAAAAAGTGGATTGGTTATGATTCACCTGATGTCTCACTTTGGCTTGAAAAATGTTTAAATTTAATTCCACTTGAAAGGTTGTCTCATGTAGGTAAAAACAGGCTAGCTGAATTTATGCATACCTGGCAACCAGTCTTGGCAAGTAAAGAGGACGATTTACAAGTTGAGCTGCAGAAGTATATGAATGTATCGATATTTAATGCTATGTAATGTAATATGTAATATGTGTGTTTGTGTATGCTATTAAGTATGAATTTCTGTATGTATTATGTTGATGCCATCCAGAGAGAACCATGTTCCTCCAAAATGCAAAATTTTTATTGGTTTGGAACGATAGCAGCTCTAGTAGGGCTGTGGCAAGTGTTTTTTATTTCTCTCTCTCTCTCTTAAGATGATCTGTTACTCTTCTTAATGGTGGTCAAGAATTAGTAATTGGAGTATTAACTTCTGATGGTATAATTCATGCCCCCTCCCCCTCCGAGATGTAGTTCAGGATGTTAATACATGAGAGTGGGATGGTTCTCTCTGGATGGGGACTATATATTTGTGCAATTGTGATTAATGTTGTATAAAGAGATACATCTCTTAATACAACATTAATCACAATTACACAAATAGAGGGTACATAACAGAGGGTACATTAACAGTAACACAGACAATCACACACACACACAAACGGGGAGCAGTATTATATTACAATATAATACTGCTCCCCGTTTGTGTGTGTGTGTGTGATTGTCTGTGTTAGTGTTAATAACATTTATTTCTTTTTTGTTGTTGTTGTTATTAATAGTGGTGGTGATGATGATGGTGGTAATAATGATAATGATGATAGTGATGATAATAATAATAATAATAATAATAATAACATACCTATACTTTTTTTTTTCTTTCCCCCCTGCAGCTTGGGGTGGATAGGGTAGGGGTGGGAGGACATATAGTTAATGCTTAAAAATGAATTTTGGGTACAATGTGTTAAAGTATGTACCCTCTGTTATAGGTGCTGTATATTTTGTTTGTTTCTCTATTCTCTTCAATTATCAAAATGTACATTTATACAGCACAAGGATAATAAAAATATTGAAATAGAAGAATAGACTCGTCTGACCACAGGACACTTCACCACTTTGCTACAGTCCGTCTTAAATGAGCCTTGGCCCACAGAACACAGCGGTGCTTCTGGATTATGCTCTACAATGGCTTCCTTTTTGCATGATAGAGTTTTAGGTGGCATCTGTGGATGGTATGGCAGACTGTGTTTACAGACAGTGGTTTCTTGTTGTACTCCTGGGCCCATTTAGTAATGTCAATAATAGAACCATGCCGGTGAGTGATGCAGTGGGGTCTGAGGGCCCAAAGATGACGGGCATCCAGTAAGGATCATCGGCCTTGTCCCTTACACGCAGCGATTTTTCTAGTTTCTCTGAATCTTTTGATGATGTTATGCACGGTCGATGAGGAGACCTTCAAAGCCTTTGCAATTTGACATTGAGGAACAATGTTTTTAAAGTATTCTGCAAATTTTTTTTACGCAAGGCTTCACAGGTTGGAGAGCGTCTGGCCATCTTTACTTCTGAGAGACTCAGCCTCTCTAAGACATCCCCTTTAGAGTCAATCATGATACACACCTGCTGCCTGTTAAATTAATTACTTGCTAAATGTTCTTTCAGCTGATTCTCCTATATGTTAATTGCTTTTTCAGCCCTTTTTTGCCTGTGCCCCAACTTTTTTGAGACCTGTTGCAGCCAGAAAATTTGAAATAAGCTCATTTTGTGGATAAAAATGTAAATGTCTCAGTTTCAACATTTGAAATGTTATCTATGTTCTATTGTAAATAATATCTTGGCTCATGTGAACTGAAAGTCATTGCATTTTGATGTTATTCACAATTTACACTTCGTCCCAACTATTTCGGTATTGGGGTTGTATAATCTTTCTAAAATATCATTGTGTTGGAGTGAATTTGAATTCTATTGTGTTGTTAAAGTTTAAAAAAGTCGCTGGCTGCCGTCAAGTAAAATGTTCACGCATGTGTGGAACAAATCAAGCAGGAATTATCTGCACTTGACAGTACTGGTATTGCGCAAGCACAAAACTGATTGGGCAGGAGGAACAGATAGGGCACTCTCAAACTGTGTTTTTTCAGTTTTTAGAGCCAGGCGCTGCAGTTGCTCTCCACTGACTGCACCGCCTGGCTCTAACTTGATCTAACAGCTGATTGGTTTAGAGGTCGGCTCAACAATATCACGTTTTATATACACTCTGGGTGCGTTCGAGCGTGTCTGTAAGTAAGCCGGCTGCGCGAGGTTCCAGAAAAATTACGCGAGAATCTTACCTTAGTTGCGCGATAAGCCCTCCAAACCCTGCGATAGCTGCAAGATCTTGCAGCTATCGCTGGGTTTGGAGGGCTTAACCCGCAACTTCGGCAAGATTCTGGCGTAATTTTTCAGGAATCTCGCGCTGCCGGATTACTTGCAGGTGCGCTCGAACGCACCCTCTCTATTTCCGTTGAATTGGAGAGAATTTAATTTAATTTGTCAGATTTGAAGCTTTAGTCAGTGACAGAAAGGCCGAGGCTATTTGCCCGACCGTCGGGTGTGTATGTTGCTACTGTCTATTCCCCCGACCGTCGGGTGTGTATGTTCCTACTGTCTATTCGCCCGACCGTCGGGTGTGTATGTTGCTACTGTCTATTCGCCCGACCGTCGGGTATATAAGCTGTTTATAGGCTATTTGCCCGACGATTTTAGAACAACAGATTGAGTACATATATATTATCTATAGATTTTTTTTCATTTGACTTGCGATCACGTTTCTGGTTCGAGATCATGTTAGTTTGACTGGTTCCCTACTGTACCATCAGTTCGCCAACGGCCCGTTGCATCGACTCTGATGGAGCTTGTGAGATACCGGACAGGGTACTAGTCTAGTTTAATAGTGTTTTTGGGGTGTGGGTAAAACACAGATTGAGGATCTGGTAAAACGCGGATAACTTGAAATGTAATGTTGAACATACCGCTACTTTTAATATTTTAATAAAACTACCGTTTTCAAGGTCAAGGTTATAAAGTGTTAAATTCCTTGCAAATTGAAAATGACTTAGTTATAGGGCATTTTAACCCTGTGATCGTAGGTGGTACAGTGGGCTGTATGTGTTGATTGATGGGCTTCCAGATATAAAATTTGCTCATTAAAAATCATTGCAGCTGACAAGGATCATATTTTGTTTATTGTGTTGAGTTCCAAGCGATTTGATAGTAATGACAATGATGATCTTCACTCAGGTAAAACGGACAAAAGAACCAATACTAGTACAGTACATATAATGCTGTTACATGTACTAGAGCCGGCATCACGAACATCATACATACTGACATAAATAAATAATGAATAAATAAATAAATGAGAAAAAAAACAACACTTTTATTTTAGTGCTCGAATAATATTTGCACCTAAATAAATTTAATGGATATATTCTATTTATTTATTTAATCATCTATTGGTTTATTTATTTACAAAAAAAATGAAGAATTGCATAATAAAAAAAATGAAAAAAAAATACACTAACACTTATATTTGAACACGGATAATATTTGCACTTGGATAAATAAATGAATATATTTTCTGTTCATTTATTAATCATATTTGTTCATTAAATAAAAAATAATAATAAATGTTACACATTTTCTTCATTTATATTAAGCCTGCCAATATTATACAAAATTACAAATTCCAAGTCCAAGTAAACACTGCTTACTACGCATGCACTAACTGCTTTCTGAAACTTTGTTTTTACATCACAAGCCACATTCTTCAGTGAAGCCATTTCACAGTGGCATGATCTCAATTAAGTGAGTTTCTCTTGAAACAACATGCCATGTGTGAGACCATTCACTCATGCTTAAAATCACTATATATCAATATAAAGGATTAAATGTTGATTTTTTGTTCGCGTGTCGCGTGCCGCTTCTTTCAATAATTTTCAATAGATTTAAGCTAATAAACGCTGAGCATACAGAATGAACAACAACACGATAACAATAGGGGCAGTGGCGCAGAAATTCTAAAAATGGCAACAACGCGAGATCTCGCGCGAGAATAGACTGGTTTACGTCCCTATAGACGCCCCATATACAGTAGCAGTTGACCAGTCCATCATGTCGGGCGAATAGCAAGCTACGATTTATTCACCCGACCGTCGGGCCAATAGAGAACGGTTTCTTATTCACCCGACCGTCGGGCGAATAGCAAGCTACGATTTATTCACCCGACCGTCGGGCCAATAGTCACTCCCTTACAGAAAACGTGTGGCTGTTGGTGGCGTTTAATTGGGATTCATGTCACAGATCATGAACAGAAAATAGTCTATTGTATATTAACACTGCACTGTTTTAATTATCGAAGTATTTAGCAGCGCAGATATTTCTGGCATGGGGATATGAGGATTTTGGGGGGGAGAGACACCCTGGGTGAATAGGATGTACGTATTCCTGTGACTTCTTTCTCTCAAAACTGTGAAAACTGTCCGACTTCATAGCAGCTTGGTGGTACAGCCCTCCGCTATAACCGCCTGCTCTCGTCGACTTTTCAGGCGAAGCGCAGTTCATCCTGAACGAGCTTATGCTACAGACTCCTGCTCTTGCACACTTCATGTGATAGCAATGAAAGCGTCACATTACGTACGCCTGAGGTGCATGAAACGCAAGCCGTGACCGAAACCGCGCACTAACGTACTGCCCGCACTACTGATGAAGTCAGATTTAGGGATATGGTGTTTTTATTAGGGCTGTCGGCATAATTAATCGCGATTAATTTAGGCGCAATAAAAGTAACTGTCACTATGAGGCTGACAGATGCGATTGCTTATTACCTTTTCTATGACACATACCTAATGCGGTCATTTGAAATGCTTCCGGTGAGAAAACTTTGGTTTGAAGTCCACTAATTACCAGCCAGGTTGGACAGTCTCCATCGCCTTGGCATAATTAGCTCACCTTAATTCAATTCCTGTGTACATTGCCTGACTTGCAATCAATCCACAAAACCAAAATGTGGCCTATAATGATGAAGAAGAGATAATGAGAACCAGACAGACCTAACCAGGCTGCCACAATATATTAAAAAAGATTTTCAAATTCGTTAACAATTTACATGTCACATTCTATACGCTTAAACAAAATGTTTTCCACCTTCACTGTTGGTTATTTAGATGCTCAAAAGTAAATAAAATCAAGTGCTATGAGTTACATTATTTTAAATTACTCTCGCTCAATTATCAAATAAAAAATGCCTCAATTTTGCGGCAAAGATTCGCCTGAACGTTAATTGCCAAATCTTCGGTGCATTTGACTATTGCCTGCAATGCAAACGTATTCTCTCTCACATTCAGGCCCGGACTGGCCAACGGGAGTTTTCCCGAAGCGCCGGGATGTGCTTGGCCTGCTGGCCTGCCAGCTGCCGCCTGCATGTCGGGTTTCTTTTTAGCTCGCCGGGACGAATGTCCGGAGAGCTATTGTCTTACCCCCGGCGTCCGCATCCGTCCGCGTGCAGAAAAACTTTAACCTTGCCTATAACTTTTGAACCGTGAGAGATGGGGCTTTCACACTTTGCATGTGTACTCCTTGATGCCAGACCTACCTACCGATGCCAAAATTTCTGACCTCGTGACCTTGACCTTTGACCGACCTTTAGAAAAACTTTAACCTTGCCTATAACTTTTGAACCGTGAGAGATAGGCCTTTCATACTTTGCATGTGTACTCCTTGATGCCAGACCTACCGACCGATGCCAAACTTTCTGACCTCTTGACCTTGACCTTTGACCGATCTTTATAAAAACTTTAACCTTGCCTATAACTTTTGAACCGTGAGAGATAGGGTTGTCATACTTTGCATGTGTACTCCTTGATGCCAGACCTACCTACCGATGCCAAAATTTCTGACCTCGTGACCTTGACCTTTGACCGACCATTAGAAAAACTTTAACCTTGCCTATAACTTTTGAACCGTGATAGGCCTTTCATACTTTGCATGTGTACTCCTTGATGCCAGACCTACCTACCGATGCCAAAATTTCTGACCTTGTGACCTATACCTTGACCTTTGACCGACCTTGAGAAAAACTTCAACCTTGCCTATAACTTTTGAACCGTGAGAGATAGGGCTTTCATACTTTGCATGTGTACTCCTCGGTGCAAGACCTACCTACCGATGCCGAAGTTTGACCCGATGACCTTGACCTTGACCTTTGACCGACCATAAGAAAAACTTTAATCTTGCCTATAACTTTTGAACCGTGAGAGATAGGGCTTTCACACTTTGCATGTGTACTCCTTGATGCCATACCTACCTACCGATGCCAAAATTTCTGACCTCGTGACCTTGGCCTTAAACTTTGACCGACCTTTAGAAAAGCTTTAACTTTGCCCATAACTTTTGAACCGTGAGAGATAGGGCTTTCATACTTTGCATGTGTACTCCTCGGTGCAAGACCTACCTACCGATGCCGAAGTTTGACCCGATGACCTTGACCTTGACCTTTGACTGACCATTAGAAAAACTTTAACCTTGCCTATAACTTTTGAACCGTGAGAGATAGGGCTTTCACACTTTGCATGTGTACTCTTTGATGCCAGATCTACCTACTGAAGCCAAAATTTCTGACCTCGTGACCTTGACCTTGACCGACCTTTAGAAAAATTTAACCTTGCCTATAACTTTTGAACCGTGAGAGATAGGGCTTTCATACTTTGCATGTGTACTCCTTGGTGCAAGACCTACCTACTGATGCCAAAGTTTGACCTGATGACCTTGACCTTGACCCGACCTTTAAAAAACTTTAACCTTGCCCATAACAAAAACTTTAACCTTGTCTATAACTTTCAAACCATGAGAGATAGGGCTTTCATACTTTGCATGTGTACTCCTTGGTGCAAGACCTAAGTACTGATGCCGAAATTTTGACCTGGTGACCTTGAACATGACCTTTACCTGACCTTTTTAGCTCGCCGGGACGAATAACTTCCGGAGAACTATTGTCGTACCCCCGGCGTCCGCGTCCGTCCGCGTGCAGAAAAACTTTAACTTTGCCCCTTGGCGAGCTTTGTTGTCTTTCTGACAACTCTTGTTTTCCTTCTACAGACTGTCAGTCAACCAGCGTCGCGACTCACAGCTGTCTGACTTTTTTCAGGCCAATCAGAGGCCACTCAGGCCAGCAGCATGTGAGGAGGACAACAAGACGATTAGTTTGTTTTGATTAACACCCACCCACCCCAACAGTCCATGTAAACCACACAGACTGCGGCTGCGTTCCAATCCAAAACAAGAGTTGTCAGAAAGACAACAAAGCTTGCCGGGGGGCAACCATCATTATTTACTGTTTTACTACCTGTGCTTTAAAAAGGATACTACTTCGTATGGAATATTGTAAAGTAGATTTTTTTTTACTTATGACATAGATGTATTCCAGACTCAGTTTTTAACTACTGAGATAGTTTGAAAATAAATTTGAATTACAATCAGACAGGCAAAAAAAAAAGGCAAAAAAAGTTAGGTGAAAAAAACAAGGCAAAAGAAATGTTAGGTGAAAAGACAAATTTCATCCATAATTATTGCTGTATACAGTGTCTGGAAAACAACATGTGTTTTGTTAGTTAACACTCTTTTCATGCAGAATCTGCTGAGAAATGCAGTATCTTTGCTTATTCAACTGTAAAAAAGGTCAGGTAAAGGTCATGGTCAAGGTCACCAGGTCAAAATTTCGGCATCAGTACGTAGGTCTTGCACCAAGGAGTATACATGCAAAGTATGAAAGCCCCGTCTCTCACGGTTCAAAAGTTATGGGCAAGGTTAAAGTTTTCTAAAGGTCAGTTAAAGATCAAGGTCAAGGTCACGAGGTCAGAAATTTTGGCATCGGTAGGTAGGTCTGGCATCAAGGAGTACACATGAACAGAATGAAAGCCCTATCTCTCACGGTTCAAAAGTTATGGGCAAGGTTAAAGTTTTCTAAAGGTCGGTCAAAGGTCAAGGTCACGAGGTCAGAAATTTTGGCATCGGTAGGTAGGTCTGGCATCAAGGAGTACACATGCAAAGTATGAAAGCCCTATCTCTCACGGTTGAAAAGTTATGGGCTAGGTTAAAGTCTTCTAAAGGTCGGTCAAAGGTCAAGGTCAAGGTCACGAGGTCAGAAATTTTGGCATCGATAGGTAGGTCTGGCATCAAGGAGTACACATGCAAAGTATGAAAGCCCTATCTCTCACGGTTCAAAAGTTATAGGCAAGGTTAAAGTTTTCTAAAGGTCGGTCAAAGGTCAAGGTCACGAGGTCAGAAATTTTGGCATCGGTAGGTAGGTCTGGCATCAAAAAGTACACATGCAAAGTATGAAAGCCCTATCTCCCACGATTCAAAAGTTATAGGCAAGGTTAAAGTTTTCTAAAGGTCGGTCAAAAGTCAAGGTGAAGGTCACGAGGTCAGAAATTTTGGCATCGGTAGGTAGGTCTGGCATCAAGGAGTACACATGCAAAGTATAAAAGCCCTATCTCTCACGGTTCAAAAGTTATAGGCAAGGTTAAAGTTTTCTAAAGGTCGGTCAAAGGTCAAGGTCACAAGGTCAGAAAGTTTGGCATCGGTAGGTAGGTCTGGCATCAAGGGGTACGCATGCAAAGTATGAAAGCCCTATCTCTCACGGTTCAAAAGTTATAGGCAAGGTTAAAGTTTTCTAAAGGTCGGACAAAAGGTGAAGGTCACGAGGTCAGAAATTTTGGCATCGGTAGGTAGGTCTGGCATCAAGGAGTACACATGCAAAGTATAAAAGCCCTATCTCTCACGGTTCAAAAGTTATAGGCAAGGTTAAAGTTTTCTAAAGGTCGGTCAAAGGTCAAGGTCACGAGGTCAGACATTTTGGCATCGGTAGGTAGGTCTGGCATCAAGGAGTACACATGCAAAGTATGAAAGCCCTATCTCTCACGGTTCAAAAGTTATAGGCAAGGTTAAAGTTTTCTAAAGGTCGGTCAAAAGGTGAAGGTCACGAGGTCAGAAATTTTGGCATCGGTAGGTAGGTCTGGCATCAAGGAGTACACATGCAAAGTATGAAAGCCCTATCTCTCACGGTTCAAAAGTTATAGGCAAGGTTAAAGTTTTTCTGCACGCGGACGGACGTGGACGCCGGGGGTACAACAATAGCTCTCCGGACATTCGTCCCGGCGAGCTAAAAATGCTTGCTGCTCGGCCTCCAATCGAGGGGGGAATCTCCAAAAAATCGTCGTGTTTAATTTATTACATTTATATGCAAATAGCGAAGTTTGGGGGTGAGGGGCATCGGTTTCATCGGTTATTTTTGCTGCAGCTAGCCTATAGCATCCGCGAGGAATGTTGCGGAGCTAAAAGCCGCTTTCACACCGGACGCAAAACAAATTTTTCGCGCGACAGATTACATTCAAAGTCGATGCAAAGGCGCGAATGCACGCGAAGCATGTGTATTCGCGTCTTTGCATTGACTTTGAATGCAATATGTCCTGCAAAAAATTTGTTTCGCGTCTGCGGTGAAAGCAGCTTTCTTTTCCCATACAACAGTCACAAGTGCAGCAATCAAACGAGCACGCCGTCTTCTACGTGCCATAAACATGCGACACGCTTCCGCGTGAACTGTAAAAGGTAAAAAGTAGTACAGGCAACGAACTCAGTCGGCTCCATGGTGGTAACACAAACTTCCCGTTAGGTTGTTGACAAGCTTCGAAGTGCGGAAGAAACGCAACGAGGGTTGTTCCGATCCAATTTCCCTCAACCCTTCCCCGAATTCCCTTCTATTGCCCGAATTCATAGCTTTCAGTCACGTGACTCGCCGAGAGCCCTGGAGGGCAAAACAACGTTCAAAAATGACAGCGCGAAATGCAACCTCTGCGGACAAAAAAAAAAATACTCATTTATTTCACCTGCCAGCGGCCGAGAAGGAGAGATACCGAAACAAGCTAGAAGTGTTGGGCACTTGTGACCCATATACAGCACCGGATTCGTTATTTGAGCAATTACACACCGCCAGGTCCTTGCCGAAATTGGAATTTGGGGATGTTTACATTAATTTGGTTGAGAACCCGTCACCTTACACCGCTGCCAGAATGAAGGCATATAAAAGCACCGACAGTTACCGTTATTTTATGTCTGGATGGGTAAATAATGCTGCTGTTTGGGAGGTGAAGGACAAGTCCTTCTTCATTCTACGAGCAAAGGTGAGTACTAATTTAGCTAAAACATTAGCCATCCAATTCATTGTCATTTTCGAAACGATCACGAGTCAGTTTTAGGGACACTGTAGTCAGTCAGTGCGTAGCAATTATTTTGTCACGTTATGCCATAACAGTCAATATAAAATAAATTTGATCAAACATTATTTTCTGATGGCAGATAAACCATTCCTACAGCTTAAATGACCCCCCACTAACAGCTTGGGTTGCTGTGGAGAAGGAGGGATTGGTGCGTTTTGGTCACTGCACCTGTATGGCAGGTCTAGGAGAGGTGTGTTCACACGAAGGAGCCATTCTGTATGCCCTGCTTGCAGCTTGATAGCGCTGATCCAAAGTTTTCTCCACTCAGAGTTTTCTTTTTCAGATGGAATGCGATAGAAACACAATCCCGGTTTTCTTCCCCGACGGTTCGAACATCCGACCGCACAACAGCTGTCCGGCATTGTGATGTAGTGCGCCTTTTCTTGAGTGTCCTATAGCGGTTCTAGGCTGTGGGTTGCGGGCAAGTGTAATGTTTTGCCCTCCAAGGGGGCGTTACTTAGGGAGCGTGACGTCACATGAAAGCTATGAATTGCCCTCCCTCGCAAGGAAGGGCTTACTCGCCTGCTACGTCATTCGGAGGGCACATTCGAGTGGAGGGAAGAAGTGAAGGGAGTATCTTATTTCGGATTGGAAGGCAGCCAGCGTGTGTGTGGAGGAGGAGGTGTGTCGCATGCGTGTCTGTGTGGTACCTGCTGCTGAGGAGAGGGGAGGGGAGGAGAGGAGGACGACTTGAGAATGGAACCCCCTAAAAAGAGGGAGGACGGCGCGGAGAGGGAGCGAGATAAAAAGAGTAAGGCACTCAAGGATGATGCGCCCGAATGCCAAAAATTAAGTTTATTTAGGCCCTCCTCCCCAGCCATGACCGCGCCATCCAAAAAAAGATCCGTCAGCGTCAGACTCAAAAAAAAAAAAAAAAGACTCAAAAAAAAAAACAAAACTGGTTCTCTTCAGGCGCCTTGTACACATTTACATAATGTAAATATGTTTTCTGTCTGTTGCTGACTTGCTGTTATGTATCCCGGCCCATACATGAAAGCTATTGTGTATTCCAGCTTCGGATTTAGGTTGTAGTTCATTAGTATTTCCTTAGACCTATTTAAAATATTAGTCAATGCTATGCTCCCATTCTGTATTATAAAGTCAGCCTTGTATCTCTCATGCGTGCAGCATGCACGTGTTCTGTGTGTTCAAAGGCCTTCCTCATCGTAAACTGATTAATCATTTGATTTGTACTTAGGCTAATGGTCTTTGTTGGTTTGGTTATATTGTAGGCTACACATAAAAAGTACATGCCAATGAGGCACAGATTTGCAAATATGTGCCTTTCAGAAATGCAACATTATCTGGAATTTTATGTATTGTCAAAGGATTTTTTTTTAAACTTTTTGACTCAATTGTCAGTTTACTTAGATGGTTGTGTTAATGTTCTTGCTGCTGTTAATGTTTGGTTTTGATTAATGTGAAAGCAGATGTTTCTGTTGTTTCGGGAATATGTTGTGGGTCTGTCTGCAAGTGTCTGTTTGCAACAAGCTACAGGCTTGTTAACATAATATTAGTTACATTATCACATAAAGCGGTTGATATTCAACATATGACATTTTATGTACTGTTTAGCTTTAACCTTGGCATTACTTGTTATGTAAAACCTTCATTCTTCTATCAAGTGTGCTTGTGGACTTAGATTGTAGGTCCCATGTGTGTACTTCTGTTTGGAATGCCAAAAACATACTAGTGTGTGTGTGCATGTGTGTGTGTGTGCGCGCGTGTGTGTGCGTGCAAGCGTGCGTGCCCATGCATATAAGTGAAGGTGTGAACGTGCGTGTGGGCAGGGTGGCCTACTGAATGACTGACTCCTGGCCTGAAAAAGTCTCCCAGTCCGGCCCTGCTCACATTCATGTTCGGTATGCTTCACAAAATGTTATCCACTTCACGTAGCCTATATTTTTAAGCTCTTAAAACCAGGGCCATCTTTTAATAACTTCATTTTTTTTAGAAATATCTTTAATAATGCATACAAAATTCCTTGATGAAAGGTGGAATTCAGAGGTCTGCTATTTATTCAGATTATTGAAATTTTTCCAATCTAACACGGCAACCTGGTTAGGTCCGTCTGCTTCTCATTATCACTTCTTAATCATTCTACGCCACATTATGATTTTGATTAGTCAGTTGGCTGAATAAATGGCTTGATTGCAAGTCAGGCAAAGTACGCGGGAAATTATTTAAGGAGAGCTAATTATGCCAAGGCGTACTAAGTACTTAGTACTAAGACGGCGAATAATTTGAATGATTTGTCCACGAACCCGCGTATCTTGATTACTGTTATTTTGCAATGCGATTATGCTCTTTGAAGTACTTCAATACTAGTGCTGTTTACGATGTGACTGGGCATTTGGCTTTCTATAGGATGCTTCGTATAGTAAACGATGAGTTGAAAGCAAGATCACTGTACTCTTCTTTAGGATTTCTCTCCATGTTCGTGCTCTAACCTGATGTGACACTGGTTCCTGCGTTGGCTAGTGATATTTTGGCGATACATTACCTCAAGCTAATTTCCACTCTTGGGAGGTCACAGCTCAGTCATGTTATTTTCTCGGAGCGACAAATACACGTGGCATAATGCAATTACAATGCTCTTAGTTTTACATCGATGATGCCAACCTGAAATCAACGACATCTGTCTTGTGCAACATTACAGCCTGTTAATAATCATGCAGTTCTTACGCTCCCGTTGACGAAATTATTTCGCGCCTTTTCAGTCATTAGCTTATATCGAGATGGTGTGCCACTACACTACATATTAAAAGTTATATATATAGTCTTGGTGCATTGGTAGCTTTGAAGCCGTTCTCTGAAACTTCGTGTTCAGCACCTGGGAAGGGAAAGTTGAATGGAAATAGAACAATTATATTACGTCTAAAGGGGAGTCCTTTGCTGAGCCTACAGTTTACGCAAACGATGATTCTTGGTGTTAAAGAAAATTAATTAATCAGATGTCTTTCCATGATGCAGGAAGAATTTGACTGGCTTTTTAGGGGGAAAAGAAGTTAAATAATTGTAAGATAAAAAATAACATCTGTGATTCATTTGAATTCTTCTGCCCACTGATTCTGATTACATCTGTGGGTACTAGTTTTATGAATATGCAGTTAGAAGCCTACAATTAAAGCAATTCTAACCTTTCTGGCATTTTTACATTTTTCATTTGTAATCTTGAAATGCTCCCAATAAGCGTATAGCACACTAAAATGTAAAAGAAATCCACCAGTTGTTGAAACTCGTCAACATTCAATTCTCATATACAAAACCCAAAACCAGTGAAGTTGGCACGTTATGGAAATCGTAGATAAAAATAGAATACAATGAATTGCAAATCCTTTTCAACTTATATTCAACTGAATACACTGCAAAGACAAGATGTTTAATGTTCAAACTGAGAAACTTTTTTTTTTTTTTTTGGCAAATAATCATTAACTTAGAATTTAAAGGCAGCAACACATTGCAAAAAAGTTGGCACAGGGGCCTTTTTACCACTGTGTTACATCGCCTTTCCTTTTAACGACACTCAGTAAACGGTTGGGAACTGAGGAGACCAATTTTTGAAGCTTTTCAGGTGGAACTCTTTCCCATTCTTGCTTGATGTACAGCTTAAGTTGTTCAACAGTCCGGGGTCTCCGTTGTCGTATTTTACGCTTCATAATGCGCCACACATTTTCAAAGGGAGACAGGTCTGGACTACAGGCAGGCCAGTCTAGTACCCGCACTCTTTTACTACGGAGCCATGCTGTTGTAACACGTGCAGAATGTGGGTTAGCATTGTCTTACTGAAATAAGCAGGGGCGTCCATGAAAAAGACATTGCTTGGATGGCAACATATGTTGCTCCAAAACCTGTATGTACCTTTCAGCATTAATGGTGCCTTCACATATGTGTAAGTTGCCCATGCCTTGGGCACCAATACACCCCCATACCATCACAGATGCTGGCTTTTGAACTTTGCCCCTATAACAGTCCGGATGGTTCTTTTCCTCTTTTGTCTGGAGGACACGACGTCCACAGTTTCCAAAAACAATTTGAAATGTGGACTCGTCAGTCCACAGAACACTTTTCCACTTTGCATCAGTCCATCTTAGATGAGCTTGGGCCCAGCGAAGCCGGCGGTGTTTCTGGGTGCTATTGATAAATGGCTTTCGCTTTGCATTGTAGAGTTTTAACTTGCACTTGCAGATGTAGCAAAGAACTGTAGTTACTGACAGTGGTTTTCTGAAGTGTTCCTGAGCCCATGTGGTGATGTCCTTTACACACTGATGTTGGTTTTTGATGCAGTACGACCTGAGGGATCGAAGGCCACGGGCATTCAATGTTGGTTTTCGGCCTAGTCGCTTACGTGCAGTGATTTCTCCAGATTCTCTGAAACTTTTGACGATATTACGGACCGTAGATGAAATCCCTAAATTTCTTGCAATAGCTCGTTGAGGAATGTTGTTTTTAAACTTCGACAATCAGCTCACGCATTTGTTCACAAAGTGGTGACCCTCGCCCCATCCTTGTTTGTGAATGACTGAGCATTTCAGGGAAGCTGCTTTTATACCCAATCATGGCACCCACCTGTTCCCAATTAGCCCATTTGTGGGATGTTCCAAATAAGTGTTTGATGAGCATTCCTCAACACTCTCAGTCTTTTTTGCCACTTATGCCATCTTTTTTGAAATATGTTGCAGGCATAAAATTCCAAATGAGCTAATATTTGCAAAAATTTACAAAGTTTACCTGTTCGAACATTAGGTAATTTGTCTTTGCAGTGTATTCAATTGAATATAGGTTGAAAAGGATTTGCAAATCATTGTATTCTGTTTTTATTTACGATTTACACAACGTGCCAACTTCACTGGTTTTGGGTTTTGTATTTCTGATATAAGTCTCACTAATCATTTTCTTCGGTCCGAATAAAATGATTTGCCGAGCTTCCTGTCTGTCATCCGTCGCCGCGTCCTTTCCAGTTGCCTACCGATGTCACCGCTTGGGAGTGCGCGCCTCTCTATCAGAGCAGTCGAGACAAAGCAGGTAGCTACTTAACAAAGTCAGCCTGTAAACAAAGCAGCTGCAACTGCGCTTGATTTAATGACTAACGTTACCAGGACAATTCTGGTGAGTTTAGACTTTATGATAGCAGTTTTGCAAGAAAATATGTATGAATTCTGCCGAAAAACTACGCATCTGACTGTAAACAAACAGGCGCTGAAATGTGAAATTACTATCATAACGTTAATGGTAGTTCGTCAGACATTACAAGGGCATTTTATTTTATACCACATACAGAATTGAATATTATGCAATTACTGTTGGTTAGTTTTCACTAACCGGTGCCACTGAATCTGACTATATTGCCCTGTTTCAAGATGCTTTCACACCGGACGCAAAACAAATTTTTCGCTCGACAGATTAAATTCAAAGTCAATGCAATGACCCGAATATGCGTGAGATACTCGTCTTTGCATTGACTTTGAATGTAATCTGTCGTTGGACAAATTTGTTTTGCATCCGGTGTGAAAGCAGTTCCAAGCGCTGCTCACTGTCTCACCTCACGCGTCAGGGGAGGTGGGGAGCCTCAGAGGTCAGGCAGGGGGAAGAGGGTGGAACTTTAGAGGGAGGCGGAGTTGTTCATGTAAAAATTTTTACTAAGTGCTGTGCTTCATGCCAGAAAGGTAAGAACTGCTTCAAATGTTTTTGATCGGAGCATAAAGATCAAGCACTTTGTACCATCGGCTCTTTTTTCCCCCCGATGGGTGCGCTCGACACTGAATAATGGAATTTCAAAGAAACACGCCAATGAAATGAATGAATGAACACAAATTGTTTTTTTCGGGCACATACGATGCAATGTAATGTTGTTAAACAAAAGGCTTAGGAACTCTGGAAAGCTTGACTGGCATGTAAATGATTCATTTCGAACAGTAATGTTCCACCATCTGCTGCCAGATCACCTACAGTGGCGCTACTTCAGAAGAAAGACGTTTCGGTGGACAGGAACTGATACCAGTCCATTGTCAGTCATTCATCCTCAGTTTTGAGTGCTCAGTTTGCAAAGCACCACTCCTTGTTATGCATATTTACAATCGCAGATTCAATCTTGACATTTGAATTGATTTGACAATTGAAAGTTGACATTTTCAATGGTTATCTTCATACTTTTACCTCCTATTTTTGGACAGTGTACAGGTGGACAGTGTAAAATAGGCCATGGACAGCATTATTATGGACTGTATATGCGATAAAGTTGTGACATTTTCAATGATTATCTTTATTCATGTAATTGCTATGCTTTACATTAGTTTGGCAATAAGAATAATAGGTATCTGAACCTTTTGTGTGAATTCCTTGCATAAAAGTGAGAAAAAAATATTTTTCTGTATGTTAGTAGGATTTTACCAGGTGACTAAGGATTTTTAAGAGATACAGTGACGACTGTCTGGGGTTGACATGTATGCTAACAAACCACTAACACTGCCGATTACGCAGAGTTAGGGGGTAGGGTGTTCACTGATGCGTGGGGAGTGAGTTTGTGTCCGGAAGAAGTTCCCAGATGTATACTAGATCGGGCAGATATTTTGTGGGTGCATCGTAAGCACACTATTCATACATACATTGTCCAAAATGCAACGCAACGTAAACTGCCAGAAAAAAAACTCTGAGAAATAATAAGAAGCCTCTTTAACTGCAAAACGGCGGATCCCCTGGGAGGCGACACGGCACCAGCCAGGAGCAGTGTCAACACAAATGTGATTATAATGTTTAATCTTGTAATACGAGTTATATGTGGTAAAATAATATTCAGCTGAAGGTGTATTTATTGTATCATTTTTGAGTTGTAAAAAACGTTTCTGCCTGGTTATATACTATTGGCATTAGCGTACATAAATCGGGCTGTTAGCCAATGTAGGCAAGCTAAAATGGGCTTATAACACCGCAGTTGTTACTGGCGTATAAGTGAGGACTTCTGGTGATTAATCCATGTAAAATGTTGGATCTAACAACGCACATCTTGCTTGTTTGTTTGTTTCTTATAGGGACAGATGAAGATACAGGGCACCTCATCTCCTGGAGAGCCAGCAATGAGGCACTCTTCACAGGGGGGCTCAATGCGGCGGTCAGAGGATTTCATTCTGTAAATAATTTTCTCGGGAGTATTGCAACTTTAGTAAATGCTTATACTCAGTTATGTCAATGTCACCGATGTTATGTTTCTGTAGAATGTTCATTAAGGAGCATGGCCTGGAGGGCAAGGTGGAGCCAGGGTGGATAAAACAGAAATGGGAGAAACTCAGAAATATAAAGTAAGTTGAAAAATCATATGCACTACAGTCAACACAAAAGAAACAAGATGATGATGGGGATCGTGAGCTTTATCGAAATGTCAACAAAAAAAAATGCATTTTGTATAATTCTTTTCTGAATTGGGAAAAGGTTGAGGGCAAAAGGCAGCATTGTTGATTTTCAAGAGATCATAAAAATGTAAGAGACAAGTGATATTAGAGTTGTGACCAGCTGGTTTATTGCATTGTGGATTTTCATATACTTTTAAATTGCTTTGGTCTGAGGATGCATAACAACCTAGCACGAGAGAAAAAAACTGTCAAGTACCATGGAATACGCACACAAATTGCATTGCCTGAGAGAACCTAAACAATAATGGAAGGTGTTACATCTGGTTTTTGCTCTGCAGAAATGTACTAAATATTGCAAGGGAACATGAAAAAGTCAAATATCAGCCAAGTTTGAGGGAGAGACCTTCGACTTCTACACTTAGCTATAGGTCTTCCAGCAGTGTTTCTGTAATCATAACTTATCCGCTGAGCAGGTGATTGCTCCACATAGTTTTAACAGAGCCCTGTTAGCCAGCGCGTTTCCAGGTAGATCAAGACAGGCCTTCGTGATTACTGTATCGGCCCGCTATACTTCGCCCTGCCTGGCAGCTATTTTAGGTTGGCTAAACATCCTGTTTCAATCCCCTCAAAACGAATGCACATTTTTCCCTTTTTGGTCTTCTGCATATTGTTAGGTTAAGGGGGTTTTATTTTACAAATCACATTTGAAAATATTAATTTCTCACACAGGTTTGTTCTTTAATCATTATTTTATACCACACAGATGATGGCGGTATTACACAAATTGGTATGTTATTCGCCATAAAACTTGAAGAAGAAGAAGGAAGGGTTCGCTCGTAGGGAGAAGCGAATAGTGCGACTAGTGTGTAGGGAGAGTAGTATGTAGACCGTAGAGCGCGGTTTCGAACACAGCCTTAATGTGAGAATTGGTAGGGACATATACATAATGTGAGTGCGCATAGTGCGCGAGCTGGAAATTTTTGTAAATCTGAGTGCAGATACTGCCTTTTCTATATCCGGAGATTATCCGAATGAGTGTTTTTTTTTATGATGCTGAGCAAGGTGCCTCCATAATCTTCTTAGATAGATGCCACATTCATAAACTTCTGTTTCTATTTTATTGCCATTTAAATACTTTTGATTGGATTTTTGAATAGGTTTACATTTGTTACTGTTATTAACATTTATGAAGGTTAGCAATATCGAACAATTGAAATACTCTTACGAATTCTGAAATAACGTAAATACATGATGGTACATTTTATAATTGGAGAATGTTAAAATCATTATCGGCAATTTATGTCTATTAAGCATCTCTCTGTGCAGTAACGTGACTGCAACCGAGATAAACAATTTAAAATGGACCGCTGATTATCTGTGAATTCCACAAGCCGCAATCCGAGTGATTTATCGGACTGGATCATGTTAGAGATACAATTTACGATAACTAATTTCTTTCCCTTTCAATGTGAAGCCGTTGCAAACACCATGTCATCAGAGCCGGCAATCCAGTTGCGCCACTCAAGCCCCGCTTTGGACAAAAATGAATATTCCTGACCTGAATAGAGAGGTCAATTTACACTTGACTTTTAGCCTTCAGGTAGCCCCTCCCTTTCAACCATTCAATTCAATTTTTTTAAATTCAATTCTTTATTTCAAATACGTTAAAAGATAAAACAGAGATAATCACCAAAACAAATGGCCACCATGCCAATACCAAAACAAAAAGCAAACTGTTGATAACTGTCTTGCATGAGCAGCAAGATTATATGCTCGAAAAGGAGTAGGAAGGAGTAAGAACTTGTTTAATCCTACCCCTTGTATTACCACATTCTACAGTCAAGTTATTAAATTCTCTATTATTATATTTACAACATTCAACGTCTATTCAAGAACCAATGGTACTTACTTGGTAATTTATTGACTATAACATTCAATAAGCTACTTATATACAAATATACACAGAATATTGCACCTGTATATAATACTGAATTTCTATACTTCTAGAACCCCCTGCGCACACACAAAAGAAGACACAACAAGACAATGTATCCACATTTTTCTAAGCCCTGCCATTACCGTCCTGGGTCAAACTGCTGTTCCTCATCCTTATATTTATTTAAAATTTGTATTTTATATGTTTTTAGCTCGTCGGGACGAATAACGTCCGGAGAGCTATTGTCGTACCCCCGGCGTCCGCGTCCAGAAAAACTTTAACCTTGCCCCGGCGAGCTTTGTTGTCTTTCTGACAACTCTTGTTTTAAACTTGACAATGGTTTTACATTTCCTTAATTCATCTGTTAAACTGTTCCATAATTTGACCCAGAGACTGAGACACACATGCTTTTGAAGGTAGTTCTGACATGATTTATTTTTAAGTTCAGTTCCCCTCTTAGATTATATACTATTATATACTTCTCTCTCTGAGAACAGTTTATTTATGTTGCCTGGGAGTAAGTTATTTTTTGCTTTAAATATTATTCGTGCGGTTTTAAACTGAATCAGATCTTGAAATTTTAGAGCTTGCAGTTTTAAGAAAAGTCTATTTGTGTGGTCTCTAAATCCTACATTGTGGATGAATCTGATAGCCCTTTTCTGCATTATATTTATTGTTTGAAGATTACTTTTATATGTGTTTCCCCATACCTCTACACAATAGGTCAGATAAGGTAAAATTAATGCCCAATATAAAATATATAGAGCTTTCAATTTGAAGATCTGCCGTGCTTTTCCCAGGACGGCAATGCTCCGTGCCAGCTTCCCCTGAACATATTTAATATGTGGTTTCCAGCAGATTTTGTGGTCTAGAATTACACCAAGGAATTTGATTTTATTTACTCTTTCTATGCTAATATTATCAATGTTTAATTTTACATCTATATTTCTCTTATAATGTCCGAACAACATAAAATTAAGTTTTGTTCAGATTTAAAGACAATTTATTAGCATCAAACCACCTTTTTAAGGTATTAATTTCCTTTGTAATCACCTCCAAAAGCTGCTGTAATTCCACATCTGAACAAAAAATATTTGTGTCATCTGCAAATAACACAAATCTTAATACATTAGATACCCTGCAAATATCATTAATATACATAATAAATAGTTTTGGTCCTAAAACAGATCCTTGAGGCACCCTGCATGTAATATTCATAAAACTTGATGTATTCTGATTTATTTGTACAAATTGCTGTCTGTTTAGTTGATAACTCTTTAGCCAATCCAAAACATGACCTCGGAAACCATATTTCTCCAATTTTCTAATCAATATGTCATGATTGACCGTGTCAAATGCCTTCTTGAGATCTAAAAACACTCCCATTGCATACTTCTTTGTATCGATACAGTGTGTTATTTCTTCGACCAATTCTAACAGTGCCATGGCTGTCGATCTATTATTTCTAAATCCATACCGACTGTCTGTGAACAACTTGTGTTTCTCAACAAAACCATCAAATCGTTTTATGAATCCTTTTTCTAATATTTTTGAAAATTGGGAAAGCACTGATATCGGCCTATAATTAGTGAAGTGGTGTTTATCGCCTGCTTTGTAAATGGGAACAACTTTTGCTACTTTCATCTTATTTAGAAATAACCCATTTTGAAAAGACAGGTTAAAAATATACATAAGTGGCTTAGTAATACCATCAACAACATTCTTCACAACATGTCAATATCATCACAATCTATACTGTTTTTGTTCTTAAATCCTTTGACTACATCATAAATTTCTTTTTCTTCTACAGCTGTTAAAAACATTGAACTATTATTCCTCTCAACATAGTCTGTAGGATCAATTTCTGTTCCCTCCACCATTATTTCCTCTGACAGTTTTGATCCAATATTTCCAAAAAATGAGTTGAATCCATCTGCTACATCCTTCATTTTCTTAACACAGCTTCCTTCAACTATGAAATACTGAGGATATTGATCATGTTTTTTTCCATTTTTAATTACAGTTTTGTGTACTCCATAACGCTTTTGTGTTATTTTTATTATATTCTAATTTATTACTGAAGTACTCTTTTTTTACACGTTCTCATTAAATTGGTTAACTTATTTTTATATTTTTTATATTTATTTTCTGCTTCAATAGTTCTATGCTTAATAAATTCTCGATATAAGGCATTTTTTTTTGCAGGAATTTTGTAGCCCTTTAGTCATCCATGGTCTTCCTGTGTAGTTTCGTTTCATGTTACATTGTACTACTGGACAGTGTTTATCATATAGTATTTTAAATATCTGTAAAAATGTTTCATATGCTTTGTTAACATCAGTCTCTTCATATATGATATTCCAATTTTGCTTTAGCAACCCATTTTTAAAGATATTTAATGTCTTCTCTGTACGGATTCTTTTATACATAATGTTACTCTTGATTCTGTTGCCCTTGCAATTACAATCATAAGCAGTAAAAACTGGTAGATGATCACTGATATCATTGATTAATGACCCATGTTTAATGTTATCATCCATTATATTTGTAAATATGTTATCTATTAAAGTGGCACTTTGTGTTGTTACTCTACTTGGTCTTGTTATTAGGGCAAATAGCCCCATGCTGAACATGGCATCTATAAATTCATCTACACTTTTGTTATGATTTGGATTTAGTAAGTCTATATTAAAGTCTCCACAAGTAAACAGCCCTTTGTGGTATAAGTTTGTAAATAATCCCTCCATGCAGTTATTAAAAATGTCAATATTGGACCCTGGAGTTCTATATAGACAACTGAAGATTATGTTTTTCTTTTTTTCCATACAGATTTCAATCGTTATACTGTTAAAGGAATTTTAACATTATATTCCTCGTATCACCTTCACATAAGAAACCCAGACTACTCAGGGAAAAATCAGTCAGAGGCAGAGAAGTTAATATTCAAGCCAAAGTCCGTTTACTTTTCTGCAGCAAAGGATCCCCATACAAGTCAAGTCAAAATGGAGGATAAGGACAGTTTCTGATTCTGTGGCTTTTATAGGAAAACATATTGACGTTCTTCTCCCCCCCCCGTGCTGTTTTACATATCATGGCATCTGCTGGAATGCTTTCGCAGACGCGCGTAGTCCACGTCAGGCGCGTAGCCCACGTCAAGCCACCCCATGGTATGCGCAATAGGCAGGTGGTTTTCTTATCATCTCCTAGGCCTATCTCACCCAGGCTCCCCTGTGTCCATCTCCTGGTAAAACAAAAGACTAGAAGAGACTCACACTGCTCTTGTTTATGGTCCTGAGGTCTGCTTGGTCCTAGATAAGCTACATGCCATGACGCACTGGAATTCAGTTATGCAGGCCCCTGCTAAAAAGAAAATATGTTAGTACACACACACTGGGCCTATGATCTGAAACAGAATATGTACAAGCAAAGGATAATCAATTAATAATAATGAATCAATAAACAATGAAATGGAACCAAATAAGCAATTAATAATGATTAAATGAATCAAATTAAAAAAAAATGTTTCCACAATACATTTCATCACATCATCAATAATGTCATCTTTTCAACTCTTTCATAGTTTAGGTCTTTATCAATATACAGTCCCACCCCACCTCCTTTTTTATTTTTCCTATCTATATGAAGGAATTCATACCCATTCAATTCAAAGTCTCCACTCTTTTCAGGAGTTATCCATGTTTCTGTTATGGCTATTACACTGAATGTTCTTTTAAACTGTCTCAGATATTCCTTAATGGTTTCAAAATTCGTATATAAACTTCTACTATTGAAGTGAATCATTGTTTGGCCATCTTCTACCTTTATCTCCCCACCAAATCGATCATCTGTGTAATAAGTGCAGTCATTTGTCAGGTTATTAAAGAGATTTTTGTCTGGGTCAATGTTATTTTCATGCTCTACTAGCCTGTAATGTGTCATCACAGGTATTAATATGCAATCTATCAAACATCAGTGTTATAAAATTTACAGTCACATCAACAATACATCATACATTATCCAATACACTAAATAACAGTCATTGGTATCACAAATCAGTGCATTACTGGTATTTTTCTAGTTCTGATTGCTCTCTGATGACTAAAACTTTTGCCTGCTCTGGAGTCCCATTCAGCTTGATGAACACCTTACAATTTGATGTCCACGTCGACTGAATTTTTTTCTGCTTCTTTAATTGTCGCGCCAGCCTTGCAATATCGGCATTTTTCTTTGTGAGGTGTTCATTGACATAAACATTTGTTCCTTTCAGCTTTCGTCCCTGTTTAAGCAGTTCATTCTTTCGTTTTCTGTTTACAAAGCGAATAATAATGGCAGGTTTCTCAGTTTTATTTTTCCTTGGGAGAACGTGACACCCCTCTATTTCCTTACCCTCAACATTTATATCCCTGCTATTTAAGAAAGCTATAACCTGTTGTTCTAAGGAGAGGAGCTCTTGATCAGAAGGATCACGATTTGCTGCTACTGTTGCCGTGGCATACGACTGGTGTGTGGTGTCCAGTCCGTTGATAATGACGTCATTCATTCTGGAGTATTGCTCCAATTCAGACGCCCGGCATTCCAAGACAGTGATTTTCTCATCCTTCTCCTCATTATGCCTCTGAAGATCTTTAATGTCCCCCATTAGATCCATAATCAGTTTCTGCTGTTTTAGGATTGTTGATATTTCCTCGGACATAAAATTCAGTGACTACTTTATCTCCTCCATTTCCTCATCATTAACTCCACCTCTTTTAAGTGGCATCTTGCACGCACTCGCAGTTGAAAGTGTTATGGCCCCACTTTGTTATTACATTTAAAACAACAGCAACAGCAACAGCAAGGGATGACGGACACAGTTTTAAAAACTTGAACACATTTAATGAAACAGACAAAGACTAATAACAACTAATTAACTGACCAAGATTGATATATAAAAAAAAACAACAAATATTTACAGTCCCTTGGTTTTGGTGGCTTGGTGATGTCCTGGGTGAGAAAAATGCTGCCACACAGGCAAAAATCCACAAAAGAAACTTCTCAGGTCTTGAACAGAAATGACAGGTCTGGTCACACGTATCCTTCTTCTTGCAATTTCTCCTACTACTTTACTGTCTCAATTCTTTTCCTTATATACTCTTTTGCAGACCCCACCCACATTTAGACCTCTTTTTTTTTTTTAATTTTCGGGGACTTGCCCCAGACATGTCCAGGACATGTCTAAACATAGCTCCAGTCTGAGCTGAATAAAAAAAGGTAAATACTGCCATCTAATGGGCTATATTCACATTACAAAAGCAACTAACACCCGTAAGGAGAAGATTACGGATATAGAGTCCCAGTATCTGGATGTAAGAGTGCCACACTTGTGTAGTAGTTAAACGTTTTAAATTAAAAGTTTGTCACACCAAGCCCAGCCATCAACGAAATCAGGACGCACTCTCTTCTTTTCGAAGAAGCACCAAGCTCTTTCCCTCGAACCCAGCCACGAAGAAACACCGACCAGGAAGCAGTCCCCCTGGCAAACAACCATCCACCACCGAGCGGCGAGTATCAACACAAATCCCGCAGTAGAACTCACGATCTTTGTTTCAACTACAGTCCAGCTGGACAAGCAAATGGAAATTTACTCACCAGCGTGGACACACCGCCATGTCGGAGAGATGAAAGCAAGGCGAAACAATCCAGTCGGGTACAACGAAGCAGGCTGTTAGCAAGCAGGCAATCCACCATCACAGCCACAGCAGCGGCAGATGGATATGGAGTTATGCGTTAGAGCAGCCAAAGATCAAAAGATTAAAACGATAATATAAAATAGATAAACTAATAAAATGAATAAAATGATAAAACAAAGATGATAAAATAATAGGAAGGATAAAATGATTAAGACGATAATATAAAATAATAAAAAGTTAAAATAATACTATGTCAAAACAACAATAAAATAATAAAAGTTAAGTAAAAGCGCGGGTAGCAGCAAACCAGACAGCTGACAGGCTGAGAGCGATTGATGTGACGCAACTACGGTAGCCGGCAGTCCCCAAGCCCAATGCTATGATCTTAGTCTTTTAGCAAAAAATATTCATGGTGTCATAATTCCATTCAAATGCTACAATGCGTAAAATAGGTTGTCTTGGGGACGTAGCCTCCACAACTTGGTCAAAAATGGCTTATCTGGAAAGATAAGAACAAGTTCGCTGAAATATTGGTAGGGACAATCTGGCATCCCATACACAAACCTACGCCCTTGATTCAGCCTAAGGTGCAGACACGGGTATGTCAAAAATCGCATATCATTGTCTTTATATGAAGTGTTTCCATCCACGCAAATTTCACCCGGCTCCTAACGGAGCTGCATGCGTGTTTTTCAGATCGGACCTGGAAGCGATTCTAGCTCCGGGGCGCACGAGTCGCACAAGGAATTCCCTATAGTTCAAAGTTTCCCCACTTTATTTTGTTAAGAAATTAGTACCTTTGCAGCCCTGTTCAGAGCAGAGCCAAGGTTTATGAAGCAACATACATGTATTTACCATTCTCAATGAATCAAAAGCATACTACTGCTTTAAAAAAAATAAAGAAAATGATCTGAGCTTTGTAATGCTATGATACCTTTGTGACTTCTGTACATCAGAAGTGTTCCAGTGTGTATCAGACGCTAAGCTTGTGAGGCAGCGTTCAGGAACCAATCGTGAGACCCAGGAGATCCAGCAAAATAGTATTTTATTAAAGCTGAGGTGTGAACCCCCGCAGGGCAGAGGGCAATGGTACAGAGTACACAATCCAAAATCAGAATCCCAGGGGCGTAATCCAAATCGTACACAGGGCAGCAAACACAACTCAGGGTCGGGAAAAGCAGGTTCGGTACACAGGCACAGGAATATCAGAGGTAAATCCAAAGTCAAAATCCAGTAGACGTATTCCGGTTTGTAAACAGGGCAGCAAAGACAAAACTCAGAGTCGGGCAAAGCAGGTACGGTACACGGGCACAGGAATATCAAAAGTAAAGCCAAAATCAGAAACCAGGACATTCCAGTCAGAAGTATAACACTAAGGCATCAACAATTGCAGCACAGAGAAAACGTTCTGACAAGAGATGGTTGTGGAATGACTGCTTAAATACACGTAGGGGAAGTCACATGCTATGATAGGGGACAGGTGAGCTAGTCAGACTAATTAACAAAGGAATGAAAAAGAGGAAATTCCTAACCACATGAAATTGACGAAAGCCAAAACGTGGACAGGGATTACACAGGCAGCCTATGACAAACCAACGGCTCCGGTTAGGGATTTCTAAAGTGCACAGAGTGAGAGACAGAACAGTGACTAACAAGGTGCAGAGAATCTGCTGAAGCACAACGAAGTAAATTGAATGAAGGACAAGAGGCGGAGACTAGAATAGAGCAATTGCTGAGAGTTCGTTAGTCACATATTTGTAATGTGCAGCTATACAATCCCTAGTGCTAGTTAGTAAGTTAGTACTATAAACATTGTTAGTGTTAGTAATTTATCAAAAATAATAAACTGTTAGTATTGTTAGTAAAGATAGAACAGCAAGGGGAAGGAAGCAAATGAGATTGGAAGGAATGTTTGGAATCCCAGAAACCATAAAATCACCTGAAACTGTGGCACACAAGACTGGGGAAATAAAGTTGTCCCAGAACACAAGACAAGACTGGGGAGACAATGTGCAATGCAGGATCTGAGAATAATAAAAAGAAGAATGACAACTAAACCTTGAATATGGTAAATGGCAGGAAAAACACATGGCAATGCCAGACTGGCAAAATACAAAACATGGCATGGAATAACCCAAAAAACGTGGCATGGAGTCAGGGTAATGACAAAAACATGGACAGGCAAAAGCAGAATAATACCATAGCTAAGTTTGTTACAAGATGATAACAGTAGTGGTTTTCAAGCGACATTTGTACGGAGTTTCAACATAATTTCATCTAATTCTTGCAGTTCAGAGGATGAAGGAGAATCTTCAGAATATCAGACTTATTATTCAACTGAACATAATTCCAGCCATCTTAATCTTTTTATCATCTTTAACGGTGCTTTCTTTTCATTCATTTCCTCTTCTGTATTAAAATGTAGCATTTAATTATAATAAGCTCTTCATGCAGCATGAGATACTGTTTGAAGGCTGTATCAGCTATATGACGTCACGATTGCTGACAGTTGAAACACAACAAAGCCGCTCGCCTCTCCACATCTGAAACTTGGAACATGAACACGCTTTTCTTCAAATGAAACTTGTGAGTAAAGCTACTTCCACACCGGACGCGAAATGAATTTCTCACGCAACAGATTACATTCAAAGGAAATGCAGAGATGCGTGTATGCGGGAGATTCCACGCGTGGCGTATGGGACATTTCAGGGATCGCAGAGCGTTCAAATTTTTTGGGGGGGACTCTTCCACTTGATATAGACCAAACATGCATCAAGATCGCATAAAAGGACACGTTAACTGAAAAAATGTGGATCACTAATGTGGATACGACTGTGGAAAAATGAACTATGTACTATAAGACTATCAACAATCTGGACAAGAATTAATGTGAGACATCCAGATCTGGTCCACTCAGCAGTGTATTATAAAAGTTTGCGTAGGATAGAGGGTATTGTAATCAATTCACAGTTCACACCAACTAAATCCAATAAGATTGCGCTTGCCTTGAATAAAGTGGTTGATAAAGTGGCGCATATTGTCTGACTCGGGTAATTGCTTGAAGAAAATCACATTTACATATTTGAAAACTAATGTACAGTATATAGCATCTGATTGTCAAAGTAATAAAAACACTTGAAGGCAAGTCAGAGGCGTGAGTCATGTTACAACTTACCAAAATTCTTGATGCTAAATCATCGCATTTGGCTCAGTAATTGAGGCAATTGCCAGGTCAAGCATAACAGTCTCACATAATTAGGCTATTTTATTCCAATCAAGTAAATCAGAACAATATTAGAGAGGAATGTCTAGGTGGCTTCTCCAAATTGGCAATTCAGGTACCTTGTGTGCCAAATCAGATTTCTCAGATATTAGACAGTAAAACTCCTCTAATTTCACTTATATGTCACTTCAAGCATACATTCCACCCAAATACCACAAGTTTTTTAATTTTCAGAATTTATATTTTTTATGATTATTATTTCTGCCAGTCCTATAGCCTATACAATTTCCCAGTCCAAGACAATAAATACAAAGAAAATGAAGTTTGGCTCCACTGGAGCAGATTTATTTAAAAAACGCAAATTACTAAGATTATGAATACAAAAACGGTTTAAAAAAATGGGGGGAAAGTCAGAAGAAAAACTACTCCAGCAATTATTTATACAAGAAAAATGCTTCCCTTGCCTTACTAAAGCACGAGCAGCCAGGGACTCGACCTCTAGAGGCCTGCGTTCGAAGCTGTACATCCTCACAACTAGGCTATACCATTTAGCAGTTGTGTCACGCTTAAATTGCCCTTATAAAGAATGAGTGAAGAAAACAAGTCCCTCACGTTGTTTTTACTGTTGTGCCCTCAGTATTAATGCATTTCCTACAGAGAATGACTGTCGAATATTTCGCAGATAATTATACCGAAAAGTGCTTAAACAAGCAATTACAAGTGAACGTTCGCATTTACACACACCCAGATAGCAAAATTCTTCTGGCCCATATTCCGGCCCACCTCTGACACGTTCAGCCCACATATCCAGCCCACATACTGCGTGGAATGATGGCACTTGGGTGCTCCGCTCCTGTTCGCCAGAACTTGGCCAAAACCAAGCCATCACAATGCCAGATGTCAGCCAAGAGCATATGATGCAGCAAATGTGGGACAGTTTTGGTTCACTTACAGACTATTGTCACTCTGCCAAATATTTGCCAATTGTGGGCCGTATTTGCTTTGTGATATGCGGGACAAATTCAGCATTTACCACAAGGGCCACTTTAGGCTCACATCTATTTTGTCCGAGGCAGAAGAATGCCAAAAGTGCCGAATCGTTGCTTGATGTGGCCCACATTCGTATGCTATCTGGGTAATAATCTACACTATTATTTATTCTGTGAAACAAAGTTTGTACCTGGTTTTGAACAAAGAATGTCCTTAGGCCCTACGTCAAGAGTCTGAATGAGACATTAGGCTACATTCCTTTCAGTATAGGTCTACCCACAGAGATATAAGAAAACTAGAGTGGACACGGTGTGGGCTGGACCAAAGCGTAAACGGCAGAATAGCTTCGCCATCTTGTGTATAAATGTCCAATGAGGGACATTTAAACAGTAGGCTAAACATGGGTGTCGACACCTTAGAGACTTGTTTTCCGTGTTCTTTTTATCGTTCCATACTTAAAATGGACACGAATAAGAAATTGTAATCAAACAACAAAATTTATCTTAAAAAATATTCTTTTTAAATCCGGTTAACTCCATGTTTACATGGCTTAAAGCAGTAAACATTGCCATGCCGGAAAATGAAATTACCGGGGGGGGTCCTAAATTGAGTTGCGACCTAACTTACTTTCAGATAGTAGCCTGTCCGTCATAATACAGAAAGAGGCCCACATAAAATCACAATAGAAGAGCTTCTAACACATTGACACTGCCTGACATTTGTTTTATAAAGAACATTCACTAAGGCATGAGCTTCGGCCGATGAGAGGAGTAACCTGATGAATGTTCACGTCAGCGATTTCACCGACTACTCTGTCCTCTTCCGCCGGCTACTTTCCCGACGAATTTACAAGTTTTTAGGCGAGTTCCGACGCGTTTTATCTTGATAAACAGTTTGACTATGGACTTTCTCTTTGCTGACGAATTGAAACGTTACTCTAAGCCGCGCTGTGATTACTCAGGAACAATTCCAACATTCAATTGCATTGCGCGTGTGATATGAACTCCATTAATTCTACTTCCATCCTCCGCATAATATTGTTATATTTCCTGAATATATTCGGTAGCTAGTCGAAACGTGCCGCCCTTGAAGAAGAAGGGGGCGTCTAACGGGCAATCATTGCTGATATCCTTTGTAAAGAAAGATAATTTCAACGTTCAAAATTGATGAGATTTAATTCTGGTGTGAGGTTGGCCCATGCGTGATGATAAAGTAAACGCCCATATATTAATTTAGAACAATTTAGCGTTCTACCATATTGATTCCCCATTGTTACTCAAAGCCACTATTCGATCATTTCATATAATAAATTAGCCTACCAGCTGTTTCGACGAAAGTCTTCAGGGTATTGAATGAGTGTCCAGAAAACCCGAAAACCTGTGTCCAAACGATGGTTTGTATAGGCTATATTATTAATGCGTTGTGGCGGCAATTGTGCTCATGCGTTTTCCCACATCTACTCCGTAACCAAGCATGGATTCATTAATTTGCGAAGACTGGGCAGTATGCCTATCGACTGGTAAATTTGTACGTAGCTTGCATTCCTGTTCATCTCATCTAAAAAGTTATAATGCATCTTTCTTAATGAGGGCATTAAACAATTGTCTCCTGAATATTCAAAAATCCTGTAGCTCGTGAGATGCACATATTTAGCTCCAGCTAAATATGTGCATAATATAAATATGTGCATATATATCCAGGGAAGAAAGCTGTAATACGCAGTTTTGCACCAGTCTTCTCTGTTCGATACTCAAGATGTTTAGCATTTTAAATAATTTTTAACCTTTGCGGACATTTTGAGTATTGGGGTGCCATCTTAATATAAATTATACTGCCAAGGAAATGCTGAAACGAGCGCTGTAATTCATGGTGAATTTTTTTGGATTAATTAATTGTATGGACTAATGCCACCCTTACAAGATCGCGTGGAGAGTGTTATGTTTGTTGTTAGTGTCACCCATCGGTGATATTCTTTTCCCATGAATTACAATTTCTTTATTATTATAGGCTTATATAGCAGTCTTGATTATTCAATTAAGAAAGACTGTTCAATTGTTACTCAGGCGATCTTTTGCCGTAACCAGTTGAGCGCAATTATACAAAAAAAAAAGCGTGAAGCTCCACGTCCCTTACGGTTTACAGGCCACAGAAGACCCGTCAAAAAATCAGGGGTGTTCAGGTTGAAGAAGTTAACTCTTGTTAAATTAAATGCACAATTTGCCCCCTGTTTAAATGATGTTGATGTGGGGAGGGGTGAGGCCAAATATATTTTGTGCACAATGATGCAACATGTGAGTGCGACAATTAACATATTTCAAATTTAGCAAAACCGCAGTTTATTGGCTTATCTTTGCATTTTTCGTGGGACATATGAAAAACTCACTTCTTCAGCAGTGCTGACCAGCCCAATAACTGAAGTAAATGAGTGATTCTATATATTTTTTCCTTTACCCGATTAAGAAAAAAATATTCCATTAATTAAAATAATTTAATTTGTTTGAGGTGTGTATCAGGGAGGATGAATGATAAATAATGTTCAAAAATTGTTTTGTGTCATATCTGCGATTTGTTTATTTGGTACAAAGTAAAAACATGAACATGAACATCCTCTGTGTGTGGAGATTCCATAATTTTTTCCAGGGGTTGAGTGCAATTTTTATGCCCCCGCCCACGAGAGAGGAAAGGGGGCATTATGTCGACACCATATCCGTCCGTCGTCCGTCTGTGGTCCGAAAACCTTTCGTTTCTGTGGGATAACTATAGAATCCCTCATCCAATTGATGCCATTTCTTGATGGCGTATTGGGAGTGGCTAGAGGAAGGTTCCTTTCAAAAACCAGCGTCGTGCGGTATTCAATATGGCCGCCACAGCAGCCATCTTGATTTTCATTTCTGCCCGATAACTAAAGAATGCCACGTCCGATTGATGCCATGTCATGGTGGCGTATTGGTGGTGGCTAGAGGAAGGTTCCTTTTGAAAACCAGCTTTGTGCAATATCTAATATAGCAGCCACAGCAGCCATCTTGATTTTCGTTTCCGCCCGATAACTATAGAATGCCTCATCCGATTGATGCCATTTAATGGTGGCGTATTGGGGGTGGCTAGAGGAAGGTTCCTTTTGAAAACCAGCGTCATGCGATATTCAATATGGCCGCTACAGCAGCCATCTTGATTTTTGTTTCCGCCCAACAACTAAAGAACACCTCGTCGGATTGATGCCGTTTCCAGGTGGTGTATTGGGGGTGGCTGGAGGAAGGTTCCTTTCGAAAACCAGTGTCGTGCGATTTCCAGTATGGCTGCCAAAGCAGCCATCTTGATTTTCGTTTTCGCCCAATAACTAAAGAACGCCTCTTCCAATTGATGCCATTTCCTGGTGGCGTATTGGGGGTAGCTGGAGGAAGGTTACTTTCGAAAACCAGCGTCATGCGTTATCTAATATGGCCGTCACAGCAGCCAACTCGATATGCCCTTGATCAACATACAGGCGGGGGCTGATGCCACGCTCTGCGTTGCTCTTGTTTTTATTGATATTGTTGCAGTTTTCTTGAGGCACTTATTCAAGTTATTCCTTGAATCTCCACGTTGGCATGATAACAAACAGCCAATTAATCAGTGCCAAAGAAAAAGCCGCAGGCATTGAAATGAAGACATGATCATCAGTAAGAACTGAAATATTGAAATTAAAGAGTAATTGCAAGCAAATGGTAATTATTTTATATATGTGTTCTAGTACAGCATAAGATAGGTTACCGTTGTGAGATAAAGAATAAATAATAATAAAATAGAAAAAATGCTTCAAAGAAATAATTGATTGTGATGTTCACGTTAATTTTTACTTGCTTATACTAAATGTTAGGGTGTTCATGGGGCTAGTTAGTATTGTGATTGAAATAGCGGCATGTTGCTTAATTGATAATGGAGATTCAACTTAAAAAAACAAAACTGAAATTTGACCAGAAAATCCTAACATTTTACACTGAAAAATACTTGCATTAGGCCGCCTTAAGTGCAATAGAATGCACCAAAATGCACCTTTAAAAAAAATAAATAAATAAGCATACCTAAGGACCCTCCTACAGGCCGAGTAACGGTGTGGCGCCACATGTAATTCTTAACTGGCTATTTTTAAAATTAACCTGTTACTTTCATTTCTTGGGAACACTGTGGAAATCACATTCACATCCCCGGACTGGAAATAAGTCGCGCGCGCTCGGCTCGCCAGTACGAAAGCGTTTAGCATTATGACAAATCTCCCCAGTACTTAGGATGAAAAGTATAGGAGCTATTGAATTTTATTGGAAATAAAAACTCACCAAAAATAGGCAAAGTCCACTTGAATGAAACTAATTGCTGTAGTAGAACCATGGCGAGACCCTGATTGCATGCATGAAATATTATGGCTCTGGGATTAAAATTACAGGAGCTATTGAATTTTATTGGAAATAAAATTTCACCAAATATAGCCAAAGTCCAATTTTCTGAAAGTAATGGCTGTAGTAGGACCGTGGAGAGACCCTGATTGCATGGATGCAATATTATGGCTCTGGGATTAAAATTGCAGGAGCTATTGAATTTTATAGGGAATAATATTTCACCAAAAATAGCCAAAGTCCAATTTCCTGAAAGTAATGGCTGAAGTAGGACCATGGAGACACCCTGCTGGCACCAATGCATTATGACGACTCAGTTATGAAAATTAGAGGAGCTATTGAATTTTATAACAAATGCGAATTCATCAAAATTCAATCAAATTACAGAAAGTCAAATATCCTAAAATTTATCGCTGTAGTAGGACCATGGAGAGACCCTGCATCCATGGATGCATTGGTGTGGCGCAGGGATGAGACTTGGCGGAGCTATTGCCTTTTATTGAAAATCTAATTCATTATATACAAGAAAAGATAAATATCATTTTGAGATAACATTGCTCTGATTTCCTTATAATTTGGCAAATCAAAGTGCTGCAGTATGAGCCAAAGGTATTCATGGGTGCCTGGTTTAGATTTGGTGGCATTTCACCGAGTCGAAGCAAAGGCACCGATTGTTTTCAACGTAGCCGTTTTGCGTTTTGCACTTTGCAGACGGTCCCTACACTTGAGCTCGGTCGCAAGCTCCATATTGGGAGCAATACAATTTACCGATCGCAGAGGATGGCCCGCTTGGATAAAATCGGGGTTGTAGTAGCTTCTCTGTGTTGCTGAGGTTAGATTGAGCTGTCATATGTGTTCGAGAAGTGCTTCGTTGGAGAGCTATTGAACCGCAAACCTCGAATCAGTCAATCTGTTGCCAACTTTACCGAAGTGGGCCTAGGCCCATGTCTGCCCAAAATGGCAAAAACATGGATGGGATGCTAAGAGGTGGGCTGCGTCCCAGCTCTCTGTGGATGTATTATCCTTTCCTATACTTAGATCTGAATCCCATCTGGATGTTGTGCATGTAAGCAAGTGAGACAATGAACTGAGCATAATTTATATACAGTCTATGTGTGAGACCGACGACTATATCGCGCACGCGCAACAAGTGTCAGCACAATAGACATATATTTATCATAATTAGCCCTGTACTCACCTGGAAAACAATTACGTGCCCCGCTCTGCCTCTATTGCCTAGTAACGTGCAATACTCACATGCCATTGTTTTAGAATTACATCAGTTTAACCAGTCTCTAAACAGCGTTTAACGTGATTGGATAAACGGTTACACATCGAAAACTCAGCTCACATTAAAAAAAAAAAAAAAAAGCCTGATGGGCTCGCGGTGAAAAATCTCCTCATGCCGAAAATCCTGCAGTGTGCCGGAGAACTTTAAGCCCTGTGTTTATTTAATCGGAAGACATAACAGAGAAATCGGAACTTCACCTGTTGTCCCATATGAGCGAGTTTTCGTTTTTTTCGAGCACGGTTTAGGCCAGTTATACTGCATTTTCCATTGAACGTCTGCCCCAATATACATACACGAGATGGCGGCGGCGTGCTGCCACGGAAACGACGGGATTGTCCACTCTGCAGTAGTTTTCTTTTATCTCTGTGGGCCTACCCGAGGATACAACCAATGACGGCTTATCGGAGGTTTAGGTAAGGTACCGGTAGGTAGGGTACCGGTACTGAGTACAGTTGAGAGATGTGTACAGTTGAGACAACGTCAATATTTTTCGTGCGCAGCAAGTCTTAGCTGTGATTTTTGCTGTGCACATGCCTATTTGCGTCCTCTCCGTGCGAAGCTACACTCCGAAGATTTCAACAAAACTATTTTTTGCCAAGTTGGATTTTGACTTTACCATGTCCCTTCCACAATGAATATCTTATTACCCTTATGTGACTTATAAAACGTAACTTGCATGTATGCAAACATTGTTCTGTGCCCTAAAAACTTATATATTTCATGACATCGTAGCATTCAAGGTCATTACATAATCCAGTGAAATGTGCGAGGTGGTCATGAGACACAATGTATCAACTGTACCCGGCATGGATAGAACTCCATTGCTTCGCATGCTGTTCAGCAGCGCAGACTTATGATAACAGGCTTTAAGTCACAATTAGACAAAATTAGAGACAAATGTTAATTAATTTTGATATTTGTGATATTTGAACGGTCTACTAATGGATATATTTTTCTGGCATGAATATTATAAGGATAACAGAGCATGTAGTGAAATATTAAAGGTGGTAAAACTGGTGGCCACTGCTATACATGCCACCACTGTGAGTGAATAAATGTTAGTTTTCTTTGTTATTGTTGTTTTCTGTTACTGTTTGGCTTGTTATTCTCACTGTTAATGGCTAATATGAATAAAAAAGTATTTACTTCCCAGTAGATACTCGGAGGTAAAGCAGTATTTACTATAAGCAAAAGCAAACGCTTGGTTCTGTATGAATAAAACATACATTTTACTTGATAAGCTTTGCTAAAATCTTTGACTACTACCACGTACTGAGTTCAATTCGTCGATGTCGAATTCTGAGATCGGCATCATCATCATCATCCAAATCTATTTCGTTATCAAAGTCGTGCTCACCGTCGATGAAGTCATCATCCCTATCATTCAGGTATTTGGCAGCATTGTGGAGTACGCAGCATGCAACAATTACGCTGGGGACATTTTTTAGTCGGGGCCTGACCTGCCCCAGCAACATTGGAAATCTCTTTTTCATTTGGCCGAAACATCTCTCTATTATGGCCCTTTCCTTTTAATGTATCCGGTTGAAGGTTTTCTCATTTGGCTCCACTGGATTACTGTAGGGCGTCATAAACCATGAAGCTACGGCATATCCTTCTTCCCCAAATGATAGCCCGGAGAATTCGCCATGACGCGACCAACATCAGAATTTTTCCAAATTCTGCTCTCGTGCACAGATCCTGGCCAGTTTGCGTCAATGCTGGTAAATCTTCCCTGAGCATCACAGGATGCTTTGCACACTTATGGAGGCAACACCTTTACGATTAATATATTCATCCCCATATCCGCGCCTTCCCCCTGGTTTCCAAATTTTCACAGGTGTGCAATCAAGGGCTCCAATTGCACCCGGCATCTCGAAATTTTCGTGCCACAATTGCTGTGAAATTCTAATGTCCGCCAGTGTACTAGGAAATTTAATTGATAAGCTAGCCTTGGACACTATCTGCTTCAAGACCTTTGAAAATGTTTTGCAAACTGTGGATTGATGAATTCCTTTATCTTCTGCAACACCACTCTGATGACCGGGGTACCCACGTGCCGTAGAAAAACTTCCATTTGTTGCTTGACACTCAAACATCCACCTCGTGTTTCCCCTGTATCGAATAGGAAATGTTCTGCCAGCCAGGTGACATTCTCCTCATCAAAACGATACAAACTCCTATAGTTTTGATCCCTACGTGTCCGTCTTGGTAAATACACTTTACGCTGCCTAGGAACCAACATGAATTCGGCCATGGCTGATAGATGTCTGATTGCTTCGATTTCCAAGTCACCAACTGAGCTACCTTGAAAATTTTAAGTATTTGCTTGCTAGTAAAAGGTACAAACTACATTTTATTCATACAGATATAATCAATTACTTTTCTTCAAAGCAAAAGCTTCATACTAAAAAGCATTTGGTTCTCCTATGAGTAGATACTAAAAATGAGCTAGTATTTACTTGGTTTTATTCATATCAGTACAAGTAAATACTTCAAAATTAGAAGTAATAGCATATGCTTGGTTTTATTCATATTAGCCATTATTGCACTGTTATTATCATTATGTTTACATTTGTACTGTTTGCAATATCTGTTAAATAATAAATAGTTTTTCTGTTTTTTAACTTTTAACCAATGCTAGTGTTGATTTAAACAAAATGGATGAATTGATGAAATGTATTACATTTACAATGAATGTTTTTTATTGTTTATTACATTGGCTATGATTGACTTTTCCGCTTTCCAGCATTTTGAATGGTGTCTCAACTGTACAATGGTACTGTCTCAACTATACTCTGTATGTGTACTATATGGATACGATTGAGAAAAAAATGCTCCTTTTGTTTCTGATTAATTGTGAAAAATATAAACCACTTCGAGATATCATTTCTTGCTTATATATTAGTGCACAAATGGAGGATATATGACGTAAAAAAAAAATCTTCTTTTTGGTGTCTTTTCAGTGTCTAATTTTTGTATGGAAATGGTAAAAGCAAAAACTGTCTCAACTGTACTCAGTCTACCCTACGTTGGCAAAATCAATAATACTTAATTATATCGATAAATGATTTCAACGCTAAGCAATAGTCCTACATGCAATGTATTGCATTTCAGACGTATACGCACATACATGCATGATGCGGGAAAGAAGGCTAGACAAAAAAAAGCCTACCTTTTGGCCGAAGCATTCCCAAAAAATGAAGTGATGGCTGGTTGGCGGGGTTTCATTCTGGTTGGCTTACTGGTCTCCCATACACTGAGAACACAAATTAGTCAGCTGAAAAAAAAGTCGCAGAGGTGAACGAAGAGAACTGGAGAACGGGGCAGAATTCATTGGAAATACACCACAAGTTTATGTGAAGATGTTAGGCAGAAGTGCAACTCGGGTAAATAAGTTGGTCACTAAAGTACTTACATATATGTCACGATTTTCAAGTGCGCCATCTTTGAGCCAGGGCTGGTTGATTTTAAGGTGACTATGACAAATTATTGGGGGGGCCATGGTCCACCCGGCCTTCCCGTCTCCGCGGTCCCTGCATTTAGAAATGTTTTCGGACCCATTAAATGTCAACTATAGAGAAGATATTAGGAAAAAACCTGCGTGGCATACGGGACGCAGAAAATTAAAGATTTTTTTCCGGAATTATTTCAGCTCAAAAGGTCTACGAGTTAGTCAGTGGAAAACTATCCTCGCCATTCTTAAAAAAACAAAGAGAGCCTTAAAGCAACTAACAGGACATGGGTACAAGTCAAACAATTCTTCTTTATTAAGCATTAACATCTTGAAAATTAGACGTCAGCGTGGCGTACGGGACACTCTAAAAAAAACTCCTACAAAAAACTGAATTTCAGTGCTTTTTGGTAATGCACCAATACACCGACCTGTGGCATACACACATATTGTGTGGGGTACAGGACACACTTGCTATTGTTCCTACCATCCCTTACTGTACACTTTGTAATTAAACAACTGACGGGCTCTGCTTTATTTTTTTGCAGTTTAGGTGTAGGATAAGTCTCCTACTCAACTAGTAACTAACCTAGATGCGAATCAAAATGAATTTGAACAAGTTCAGAAACTGTGGAATCATTTTTTATTGATTCAGCTCATTATTATTATTATTATTATTATTATTATTAATTGTTTATTCTTGCTTGCTCTTACTTTGCTTTGGTTCATAGTCTTTTAGGCTTTAGGGTACACTCTTGCATGTTTCTGATTAGCCAAGGCCTGCATAGCTGTAAGTTTCCATAAATCTGACCAGTGTGTCATGGCATATAGCTTATCTGAAGCCATGCCGACCTGATAGGCCCATAACAGGGGTGAGATGTTTTGTCTCTCTCTCTCAGTTTATGTGTTTACAGAAAGCTCCGGAATGCAGAAAGATAAGTTGGCGCCATGGAGCCGATATGGAGGGAAACACCTGTCCTCTCTAACGAGATGTTTGTGCGCATCCAAGGGCAGCTTGACATGGGCTGCGTGAGATGGTGAGAGCTCTCCAGATTACCTCATGATGTGTAAATCAGCAAGGGGGGAGGAAAACGTCATGAAGTATCCCTACATAAACCAGAGAGAAAGAAACTGTATTCATCCTTGATTTTGCTGACTTGACTTGTAATTGGAGGATCCTTTTTCTGCAGAAAAAGTGAACTGACTTGGGCTTGGATATTAACTTCTCTGCCTCCGACTGATTTGTTTCGCTGAGCCTTCTGAGTTTCTTTTTGTGAAGGTAATACCTGGAATATAATATCAAATTCCTACAACAGAAACATTAACACTTCATCTCAAGACTCTAGATAAATGATGAGCAGTATTCTCCTCACTACACATGGTAGACCAAACTGACAGAATTCGACCAGAGGTTGTAATATGCACTGGAGGACCTCTTGGCCTTCTAACTACTGAACTCTTCTCATAGAGAAGCACATCTTCATTTTCAGGCCACTGAAAATATTTACTACATCGGTACATCACTGTAACCCTGAAACAACCATTTTCTACACTCAATATCTGACCAGGAAATTCCTCATCCTCACTGATAATACACCAATCCCCAACAACTAAATCTGGTACGGAGTTACTTGATTTAATTGTTGGCGATTGGGGTGGATCTGAAGTTGCTGATGTAGATGGTATAGGATTTTCGTTGTGTTGTGCACGGACTCCACAAATTTAATATCATATCGGGATAGTGGCTCAGACCGATTGACCATCCTCGCAGATTGCATAAAAGCATGTGACTTTGCGATGACAAGCAACCGGTTTCATCATAGTAGCAAGTCAATAGTGATGGATAAGCTTCAGTTTATATGCACAGCTTCTTGCTGGTGGCATGGCATGTGCCGATTACTTTATGTTTTCTGTTTTTGTCTTATGGCTGTTATTTTAAAGGCCCCTCTAGGGACGAGCATTGGAAATTAGCAGAAGCTAAAAATGTTATGATGCATTGCGATGGAGAATTGCTGTGCAATTCCCTATGTATATGGTATCCGTCCCTATCAAATAAACATTAAATGAAATGAATGAAATTTATCACTTGAAGTTATATTTTGAAGCGTGTATCTTAGCGAATGTTATTGTCATATATAGTAATTTATTCAAATAGCTCATCAAACTGGTTTCAGAATCCAATTTGGATGTTTATGGATATTAAAATTTATAGACATTTAGACTGTATAACTTGTGCTCTGACTGCATCAAGTTGATTCATTCTGTGATTGTCTTCAAACATTCCAGTGTTAATATCATAAGAGTGAATTCAATTTGACAGAATTATTTCAATAGTGTTCACTCAGTGGTGTGGTGTAGTGTGGTGATGGTGCTTTTAGCAGGTTTACAAAATAATTTGTAAACCTTACCAGGTAAGGTTTGTAACCTTACCAGGTAAGGTTTGTAACCTTACCAGGTAGATAATTTCAGTACTAGGAAATAACCATTGAAACATCAACATTAAAATAAAAATCTGAGGCAATTATTCAAGATTATATATTTTAAACTTCATAAGATCTTACAATAAAGCAAGCAAGTCATGAGAATTTTACTTTTGGACTAGGGCTGTTGGAATAATTTTCAGGGGTCGAGTATTATTCCAACATAAACAAGAGCAACGCAGAGCGTGGCATATGCCCCCAACTGTATGTTGATCAAGGGCATATTGAGATGGCTGCTGTGGCAGCCATATTAGATATCGCACAACGCTGGTTTTCGAAAGGAACCTTCCTCTAGCCACTACCAATACGCCATTAAGAAATGCCATCAATCCTACGAGGGATTGTCTAGTCATCCCACGGAAACGAAAAGTCAACGGACGACAGACGGACGACGGATGGACATGGTGTCGACATAATGCCCCCTTTCCTCTTTAGAGGACGGGGGCATAAAAAACTAGTATTCAAAAGCTAAATGAAGTATTTGAGTGTGTGTGGTTTTCAGTTTATGAATGTGTTTTTTATTGTTCCTAAATCTCGCCCTCCTGTACACCCACCCCCCCCCACCGAAACACTGTGTACACCTCTTACTTCTAACAGTACGCCAGTTACTTGGCTGTCTAATGAAAAGCCTGCTAATTATCATGGTCCCCAAAAAGCAATAGCTGCTTGACTCAGTGGAATAACCAGAGATTGTGACCATGAACTGTCAGTAATGACTTAATGTGAATTAGTCATTATTCTTGGATGTTTCACTTGAGTAAAGACTTTACACACTTTGAATCAAAGAATTTACCATCTGTCAGTCTGGATAAAACAAGGACCTACTTCAGTCTGAGCCCACCTTCTGTTTGCAAGAGGAATGCGAATTCCTTCTGGAAATTTCCAACAGTTTCTTGTGCCCCGTATTGTTTAACACTAGTTGGTTAATTAAGAAAATGACCACTGCTTTCTTTACTTGAAATTATTCACGTCAGGTTATAGTTAAAACTCCATCAACCCCTTTGCGCAGAAGCCAAATCTGGCTTTTTAGGTGCTACCTGATTCAAGGCTTTATAATTCAAGATTGCAGCTTCACTGACAGAAAAACTTTGGCTCAATTGAGTCTAGACACTTGAAGCATTTAGACTCCCATCATATTTCAGTTTATTTTTATGATTTTGGTGGAGAAAAGGGGCTACAAACATAAAAAAATCTTCATGAGAATTCACCATTGAAACAGCAAAAAAAAATAATACTGGCAAATGAAAAACTGCTGGGGCTTAAATCTAAACATTTCTGGGATCATAGACTTCTTGACCACAAGTACAATTCATCTTGAACATTGCATTGTAGATTACCCGCCTGCTATGAGCTAAATTAGATAGCTATCCAGGTGTCTCCCCAAAGTCTGAGATCCATCAAAATGGTTCGCTGTCAAATCATACATTAATCATATATAACACAAATAAACTTTTGGGGCATGAAATTCAGCATGAATTTGGGGCATGAAATTCAGCATGAACCCTTTTTCTGAGGGTTACATTAAACGACCCGTCCACTTTGTAGGACTACTCGAGAGTTGTCCTAAAACCCGGTCAGACAAAAAATACAAGCCCAATATATGGCATTATTGTATATTGTATATTGTATATGTATACATAATTTATTAACAACGCGTAAAAATTTCAAACGATCTCTCAGCAGTCGCCCAATTCTAGTCTCCGCCTCCTTGCCTATCCCTGATTATCTCTGCTGCAGCTTCTGTGGATCTCCACTTACACTTTAGGCTTTCCTTTTCTTTAAACTATGCGCTTTAGTACTTCTTAACCGGAGCTGTTGTTTTGTTCATAGGATTGTCTTGTGATCCCTGTCTGCGTTTTGGCATTTGCCAAATTCATGTAATTAGTTTATTCCTCTTGTGTCACTCCTAATTATTGTATCATTGATCGCACTGTTCTCCCTTGTCATGTGTTCACCCCGGATGTGTATTTAAGATGTCTTTTCAAGCACTTCCAGTGTCAGATCGTTCTCCCTAGTTTTCTCGCGCCACGTTTCTCACCTCAGGGTTTATCTTTCTGACTGGATTGCCCGACTTTCGATTTTTGCCTTTGTGATTTTGGATTATTGTTGCATCTGTGTGTTTTGACCATTTTTCTGCCCGACTAGGAGATCTCTGTTTGCTGGCCTAGTAACGATTCGGATTACGTCCTGTGGATTCTGGCCTGCTTCTCTGATAGAACTATTCCTGTGTACCAGACCCATTTCTGTCCGACTACGATTACTGTGATTGCTGCCCTGGTTTTTGATACTGTTTTTGCCCAACTGGATTTTGACTTTTGGATTGTGGACTCTGTACTGTTGCATTCTGCCCTGCGGGGGTTCTCCCCCTTTACCAATAAATCAAGCTCTACTGCATTTCCTGGTTCTCGCGACTGGTTCCTGATCAGTACATTACAGTACGATCTGACCAGCATGGAGCCAGCGAGTTCCAAACCTCTTCAGGCAGCAGTAGAGGAGCAGGGCGCCCAGTTGGAGATGCAGCAACGGCAGCTACGGGCCCTGATGCAACATATGCAGGCTATGAGCAACCAGATGGCGGATATTGCTCACTCGCTATGGAGTGCACCGAACATCCAGGCACCCCAGCCTCCAGTCGTCACCATGCCTGCCTCCAGTCCAGCCCCTGCACCACCCGCTCCACTCCAGGAACCACGTCTACCCCGTCCGGAGAAGTATGATGGAGATCCAGGGTCCTGCCGGTCCTTCCTCACTCAGTGTAAGCTTATATTCAGCCTTCAACCCTCTACCTTTCCCTCTGAGCAAGCTCGAGTGGCGTATGTCATTACGCAGCTGACTGGCAGAGCGAAGCAGTGGGTCACAGCTACCTGGGAGGCGGGATTACCCTGTGTGCGGTCGTTTGACAGCTTTGGAGAGGAGATGAAGAGAGCGTTTGACCGCTCCAGACACGGGCACGAGGCCGGGAGGGAGATTCTCAGAATCCGCCAAGGAGGTCGCACAGTATCCGACTACGCCATCGACTTTCAAACTCTGCCTACCAACAGCGGATGGTATGAGGGGGCACTCTATGATGCGTTCATTGCTGGCCTGTCTGAACGGATAAAGGATGGATTACTTCCTTGTGACCTACCCGAGAGCCTGGAAAGTGTCATTAATGTGGCTATTCGTATCAACTCCCGGCTGGAGGAAAGTAGGCGATCTACGTTCCGGTTCCAGACCTCCTGTGACTCCATTACTGCCGCCATCCAACCCTGTCAGGCTACCCCCCGAGACTGTACCCATGCAATTGGGGCTGGCGAAGGTTTCCACCAAGGAGAGGGAATGCAGACGTTGGGAGCGAAAATGCTTTTACTGCGGCGAGGGGGGTCATTTAGTGTCTCTTTGCCCAGTAAAAGGCAACACCCACTAACGAGGAGAGGAGCGTTAGTGGGCGTAATCCCGGTGGATCACCCCTCAAGACACAGAACCTGCTTTTCGGTCTCCCTGGAGTGGGCTGGGGAGGCAAGAAAACTACTGCCCTGATTGACTCTGGTGCAGAAGAGAGTTTCATTGATGAAGAACTTGCCCGGAAGTGGGGCATACCTGTGGAAACTAATTTTCCCGATCGTGTGGTAAATTCCCTTAGTGGCCTAAGGATCGGTAACATTTCTCAAGTTACCAGCCCAATCAAGCTCAGTATATCCGGCAATCATCAGGAACATATCAAGCTTTTCCTGATCCAGTCTCCCCATTCTCCAGTCGTTCTCGGCCATCCTTGGATGGCAAAACACGTACCTGTTATAGATTGGGGAAAGCACAAAACCAAGGAGTGGAGCCCCAGCTGTGCCCAGACCTGTCTCAGTGACGCCCAGGATTATGTCACTCCTGCTCCCACAGACGAGATTCCGAACCTGGAGAAGGTTCCCACCGAATATCATGATCTTAAGGAAGTATTTTCCAAGTCTCGGGCTACCAGTCTCCCTCCACACCGACCTTATGATTGCGCTATCGAGCTCAGACCAGGAACCATGCCCCCTAGAGGGCGCCTTTTCTCCGCGTCTCGCCCCGAGACTCAGGCCGTGGAGAAATATCTCTCTGAGTCCCTCGCCGCTGGAATCATTCGACCACCATCATCACCAGCTGGTAGGGCTGGGTATCGATCCAGATTTCCTGGATCGATTCAATTTCGATTCACAAGGCCACGATCCGATTCGATCCACGATCCGATTCGATTCGATATCGATCTACTGGCTTGTCTCTTTAAAGTAAAAACTGTCCCCATTGACAGGAACAGCCCCATCTGTGTTTGTGCATTTATCTGTGTATGTGTGAGAGGGATACACACAGAGAGAAGATTCAAGAATGTAAAGCATTTATTTTATTTTCATTATTAATCATAACCATGACAGTGAGTCCTCTTTTGCTTCAATAACATGCCCATGGCAGGGTTTCTGACTACAAAGAAAAAAAGGCAATTTCTTACATTTTACATAGATACATTTTCTGTGGTTTCTAATACGACTTGAGTGTAAGCATTACTGTTTTGGATGAACAACATACCCATGGCAGGGTTAAAACAACCAGAACTAAACCAAAAATTACCACACAGAAAATAAAAGTCCTTGTAAGTAATGCTTGACTGATGAAATAACTAGTTTTCAGGAATTAAGTAATTTTTCTGGAGGAAAAGGAGCTGGTCTACGTGCTGTGGGGAGAGGCAGCTTCTTTGAGCAGTAACAATGTCACCAGCGGTTGAGAAGACTCGCTCAGATGGGACACTGGTCCCTGGTATGCAGAGGTACCGCTTTGCTAAGTCGGCCAGGAGAGGAAATTCATCTGCATGCACCTGCCACCATGTCAGTGGATTTTGAGAAAGAGGAATAGATGGCACTTTCCTGTATGTGTTGACCTCTTCCTCAGCCCTTTCAGTAGGAGTTTGCCTTTGTAGTGGAGTTTCTGGTGTGTAGGTTGACCCCAGTAAAGCCATTAGAGCAGAGGGGTCTTTTGGCCTCTTTGGTTGAGTTGGTGCAGGCACAGCCACATCAGTTGAGCCATGGGAGGTGTCTTGCACTGGTGTAGTTTCCTCAGCATTCTGCTGATGAAGAAAGGCATTGAAAAATAATACACAAATTAACCTGAATTCAGGCTTTTTCAGCCTAATTAAAAAAAAACTATATAGACACCAAGTCTGAATATTCAAATGTACACAGGTCATCTGCAAACTTACATCAGTTGATTGGTTCAGATGAAGAGCCTCAGAGGTCAATTTCAAGAAGACAGCATCACGGGCCTCATCAGACAGGTTATCCTTCAGGGCTTCATATCTATATAGAGGAACAAATATCACTTCATAGGTATATGTAAACAGTACATACAGGTGCAACAGTCAGTCATGCAAGCACACTTATATAAAAAATGTACAGTCTAAAATTAAGGAAGTTAAATTCTGACTATATTAAGTAAGAAAACAAACAAAATCAGAGACATTTCTATTAAACCTCCATGCAATACACTACTACTACTATTACATGGGTATGCTAAAAGAACATACCTTGGACTCAAGTTGTTGTGAACGGCTGTTTTGAGCTCCTTAATCATAGGAGAGTCTTCAGCAGTACATTTCATATGGCTCAGAAGCTGAGACTGTAGCGGTGCAATCATGGACATGGTTGGAGACGCCTCCTCGGAGATGGCGAGCGTGGCCATCTTCATTGGCCCTAGACATTTCACCACGTCCTCTGCGGTGGTGATGTCCATCTCCGTTAAAGTGCAGATGTCGCTTTCCCTCCTGCGGACATCGGGTGACAGAAGCGCTGCAGAGATGGCTGGCTGCTGCTCGAGGAAGCGCTCAATCATATCCAAGGAGCTGTTCCATCTGGTCGTTATGTCCACTACGAGCTTGTGTTGTGGCAATTGAAGAAGTTTTTGCTTCTCTTTTAGTGCGTGGCTTGCAGTGGGGCTTCGGTGAAAAAATGCCACAATTCGCCTAACTCGCCCCAGTAAACGTGCTACCGCAGGAGTCTTCAGACCTGCTTGCGATGCCAAGTTGATAAGATGTGCAAAACACCCCATATGAAAATGCCCCGTTAATTCCACAGCTCTCACAATGTTCGCGGCATTATCTGTAACAATTGTGGGGTCTTTGTCGGATATTTCCCACTCTTTTATAGCTTCGGTGAGCAGATCTGCAAGATTGCTTGCGGTGTGGCTCATTTCAACAGCTCTGGTCTGAAGCACGTTAGACACTAGCCTCCATTTTTCGTCTATGTAATGAGATGTGATAGTCAGATATGACAGTATTTCTGGATGTCCAACAATCACAGGTCAGTGCCACTCTCTCAGCAGACTTCAGGGAATGTGCGAGTTTTTCTTTAGTTTCCGTATACATCTTAGGGATGACTGTTTTGCTCAAATGTTTGCGAGTGGGCATGACGTAGCGTGGTTCCAGTCTCTTTACTAGCAGTCTGAATCCAGCATTTTCTACAACACTGTACAGGCGTATGTCTTTACCAACGAATATGCCAACACCCTCTGTTATGCTCAAGGCACGTTGAGAGTTAGAAGGCAATTTCGCACCAAATGCCTTCTCCAATGCAGTTTGATTAGCCGCAGGTTTAGCTGCAATGGTGTCGGCGTGGTGCCTGGATAAGTGGTTGCGAGATTTGTGGTATTCCCACTATATTTTACCTCGATTTGGCACAGTTTGCACACTACTTTTGTTTTGTCGAGTTCCTCTCTGTCCTCGTAACGCTTGAATCCAAAGTAAAGCCACACATCAGCCTTCAGACCAGGTGGAGACTTTAGCTGAGCTGCTCCAGCCATCTCGCATGGCGCGCTAAGTTTCGATGTCGTTTGTCGGCACCCGCTTTTAAAGCTCTCCTTGCGCGGTCGAGAAAATGGTGCCTCTTACCATTTGGAAAGGATCGATCCGCAAATTTTTGAATCGATATCGTATTTTTTGATAATGAATCGATATCGGATCGTGGATCGATATTTTGGATCCAGCCCTACCAGCTGGAGCGGGATTTTTCTTTGTGGGAAAAAAGGATGGCTCTCTTCGCCCCTGCATTGACTATCGTGGTCTGAATGAAATCACTGTTAAGAACAGGTATCCTCTCCCCCTCATGAACTCTGCCTTTGACCTACTACAAAGCTCCAAAGTGTTTACTAAGTTGGACTTACGCAATGCATACCATCTTGTGTGTATATGTGAGGGGGATGAATGGAAGACAGCGTTTAATACGCCCACAGGGCACTGGGAGTACCTGGTTTTTCCATTCGGGCTTACCAACGCTCCAGCTGTGTTCCAAAATTTGGTCAATGATGTATTGCGTGACATGATTAATAAGTTTGTGTTCATCTACCTTGATGATATATTGATTTTCTCCAAGTCACAGGAAGAACACACCCATCATGTACGAAGAGTTCTCGGCCGCCTGTTGGAAAATCGACCATTCGTCAAAGCGGAGAAATGTGAGTTCTCAGTCCAGACCACCTCCTTCCTGGGATACGTCATCAGCCCTGATTCAATCCAGATGGACCCCGTCAAAGTTGAAGCAGTCACCAGTTGGCCCACTCCACACAACTGTAAGTCGCTCCAACATTTTCTGGGTTTTTCCAACTTCTACCGTCGGTTTATCAGGAACTGTAGTTCAGTTGCCGCCCCTCTCACTGCCCTCACTTCACCCAAGATTAAGTTCCACTGGTCCAAGCAAGCTGAGGAGGCTTTTTGTATGCTCACAATTTACCTCTGCACCTATCCTAACCATTCCTGACCCCAAGCTCCAGTAAGTGGTGGAGATAGACGCCTCCAATGTGGGAGTCAGAGCAGTTTTTTCCCAGAGGCCCCCCAAGGACGACAAGGTCCATCTGTGTGCCTACTTTTCCCGACGGTTGAGCCCTGCTGAGCGCAACTACAACATAGGAGACGGGGAACTGTTAGCGGTTAAATTGGCGCTGGAGGAATGGAGGCAATGGCTAGAGGGAGCTGAGCTACCATTTTTGGTCTGAACTGACCACAATAATTTGGAGTACCTCCAGACGGCCAAACGACTAAACCCCAGACAAGCCAGGTGGGCATTATTCTTATCGCGCTTCAACTTTCACCTTGCTTATCGTCCTGGTAGCAAGAATGTTAAACCTGATGCTCTCTCACAATGTTTCGAAACTGAAAAAGACCTACCCGATCCTGATACCGTTCTCCCCAAAGAGACGTTTATCAATGCTGTTATTATGGACATTGAATCAGAGGTAAGGAGTGTTCTTGATGATGCTGCTACTCCTAGTGCCTGTCCTGACCACTGTGTGTTTGTCCCTGCCCACCTGCGCTCCCGAGTCCTCGATTGGGGTCACGCTTCCAGCCTCTCGTGCCACCCCGGGATCAAGCGAACTTTGGATTTCATCACCCAACGGTTCTGGTGGCCTGAAATAAGAGACGACACCTATAAGTATGTCTCCGCCTGCTCGGTCTGTGCCCAAGCCAAGGTATCACACCAACCCCCTCACGGTCTGCTGCAACCCTTACCCACTCCACACCGTCCCTGGTCACACATAGCCTTAGATTTCATTACTGGTTTACCCCCTTCCAATCACTTCACCACTATCCTCACCATTGTCGATCGTTTTTCCAAAGCTGTTCACTTTGTCCCCCTCATGAAATTACCATCTGCACAAGAAACTGTCAGCCTCATCATACAACATGTTATCAGATTACACGGCATCCCCATTGACATCACTTCCGATCGCGGTCCACAATTCACAGCCAAATTTTGGAAATCCTTTTGCAAATCACTTGGCACTTCAGTTAGTCTTTCCTCCGGTTTTCACCCTCAAACCAATGACCAGACCGAGCGGGCTAACCAAAGTATTGAGTCTGTTTTAAGATACCTCTGCCTTAAGAGCCCCTCCTCCTGGAGCCATCAACTCCCATAGGCAGAATATGCTATAAACAGTCACACCTCATCAGCCTCTGGTCTTTCCCCTTTCAAGGCTTGTCTCGGATACCAACCCCCATTATTTCCATGCCAGGGGGAGGAGGTTGCTGTTTCATCTGCCCGCGAGTTTGTACATCGCTGCAGACGCACTTGGAGGACTACCCGGGAAGTGCTGCTCAGGTCGGTAGCCCGTATGAAGGCCCAAGCTGACAAAAGACGTGTCGCTGCTCCACCTTACCGACCTGGGCAGCGCGTATGGTTGTCCTCCCAAGGACATTCCCTTGAGGGGGAGTGGGGGGAAACTGTTCCCTAAATTCCTGGGGCCATTTACCATTGAGAAGGTCTTAAGCCCTTCTGCTGTCCGCCTCCGTCTGCCCCTTTCCATGCACAGAATTCACCCTACTTTTCATGTCTCCCAAATTAAACCTGCAGTTACCCACCCCGTCATCTGGACCTGATCCCCCACCTCCCGCCCGCATAATCGACGGAGGTGAGGCATTCACTGTGTGTGCTCTGTTGGACTGTCGTCGACGAGGTCGCGGACTCCAGTGCCTCGTCAACTGGGAGGGCTATGGTCCTGAACATCGCAGTTAGGTGCCGTCTAGGCACATCCTGGACAAACAACTTATCAAGGACTTTCATGCTTAACACCCTCGTCCATCAGGTTAAACGCCAGGAGGCGTTTTTAGGGGGGGGTACCGTTGTGATCAGTGATTTCTGTCATGCCATGTTTAAGTTTTGTGCCTGGCTATGCCATGCTTTGATTTCTGTGTTGAGTGACCACTGCAATGTCTGACTACTCTTTGGTTCGTGTCTTGTGTTTTTGGTAATTTGGTTTTCATGTTATTATTTTTTCATGCCTTAGTTATCATGCCATGTTTTCCTTTCCATGCATTGCACTATGTCTACCCTGTCTTGTCTTGTTTAGGTCTTTGCTCACGGTCCCTAGTCTTGCGTGCCTCTCATTCGGGTGATATATTGGTTTCTGGGTTTCAACTTTCTTTCATTATCTCGTGTTCTTCCTTCCTCTCTCCTTTTGCCATCTACTAACCGGACTAGCAGTTTATTGTTTTCGATAATTACTAACACTTATTAACATTGTATATTTTTACTAACTTACTAACATGCACTCGGGATTGTATAGCTGCACATACTAACTGACTAACAATGTTTCAGCAGTCGCCCAATTCTAGTCTCCGCCTCCTTGCCTATCTCCGATTATCTCTGCTGCAGCTTCAGTGGATCTACACTTTAGGCCTTCCTTTTCTTTAAACTGTGCACTTTAGTACTCCTTAACCGGAGCTGTTGTTTTGTTCATAGGATTGCCTTGTGATCCCTGTCTGTGTTTTGGCATTTGCCAAATTCATGTAATTAGTTTATTCCTCTTGTGTCACTCCTAATTATTGTATCATTGATCGCACCTGTTCTCCCTTATCATGTGTTCACCCCGAATGTGTATTTAAGATGTCTTTTCAAGCATTTTCAGTGTCAGATCGCTCTCCCTAGTTTTCTTGCGCTACGTTTCTTGCCTTGATTTCTCAGGGTTTATCTTTCTGACTGGATTGCCCAACTTTCGATTTTTGCCTTTGTGATTTTGGATTATTGTTGCATCTGTGTGTTTTGACCATTTTTCTGCCCGACTAGGAGATCTCTGTTTGCTGCCCTAGTAACGATTCGGATTACGTCCAGTGGATTCTGGCCTGCTTCTCTGATGGAACTATTCCTGTGTACCAGACCCACTTCTGTCCGACTACGATTACTGTGATTGCTGCCCTGGTTTTTGATACTATTTTTGCCCAACTGGATTTTGACTTTTGGATTGTGGACTCTGTACTGTTGCTTTCTGCCCTGCAGGGGTTCTCCCTCTTTACCAATAAATCAAGCTTTACTGCATTTCCTGGATCTCGCAACTGGTTCCTGATCGGCACATTACAAAATGATTGACTCCGTTTGAGACATGACTGTTTTCCCGCATAAATTCTTACTTTACAACAAAGATTTTATTGCCCAAGCTTTATGACAATGCTCTGATGCCATAATTTGTTAATAACGTACCGGTTCCTGCTTCTCACTTGAGTCATTTCCTGAATAAACACATTTTTATTCAAACTGCCATTATAGCCTCGTATCTCTTGTTCGAGAAAAAAGGGTGGAAACGCATTTTTTAGGCTGCAAGAAAGAGCAGGCAGTCGATATTGAAATTTAGCAAAAATAAATAAATAAAAAATAACCAAGGCATTTATGCTGATTGGCTAACAAAATAATGCTCAGAACAGATGCAATACTTGGTCATATGCACAACTCTTCGTTATTTCACAGTGAAGATAAATGTCGAGCTTTTAGTCCAAATTTTTTGATTAATAGCCTACTCAGAAGAGCCTTTGCTATTGAAGCATAAAGCTTGGGCGTTGAATGAATACAACGTTTTTCTAGTTGTCAAGCTGTCTAATTATGGTTCATGGTCATTTCTGATTAAAGAAACGGAGCAAGGTAAATTTGCTTGATCGCAGAGAGTCAGAAAGCGTAATTATATGTAATTATGCGCGAGTGACACGCAACGTTACTGGTTTGCCTCGCTTATAGAGTCCAACATTGCTCTGTCTAAACATAAAGCGAAGCATTAGCCTACATTCCTTTTGTTAGACTTGTCGGAAACGTGTCACATCGCGGGCTTTATTGACCTCCAGTCAGAGTAGGCGCCAATTTACGCATGAAAGAAGGACGGCTAATTTCACTAAAAGTATCGCTTTTTAATATTTAACCGAATAAACTGAATAAATTGGCTAGCTCCAATCGCGGAGTTTTTGAGGACAGTTCTACCGTAGCTAACATCGTAACCTCTGAGGCACAATAAGCTGCATTATTTTAGTAAAGATATCACTTTTTAATATTTCACCAAATGACCTGAATAAATTGACAAAGCGGCAATCACGGAAGCAAGACATTACAGAGGTAGATAACGTCAGTATGCGGCATTTGAATTTGATTAAAATTATTCCGCAATTGGATCCTTTTGTGAGTGCTGGTTAACTTTTTACGTTAAATAGCTCACGAAATGAATTTATACCAACAAAAAAGGACACTAGGAAATCATTCGACAGTATACTGTGGTGTACAAAATGTCGGAATCACCTGCATAACGTGATGTCTTGTAATGGTGAGAAGGTTTGCTCCCTGCCTTCAAAATTCTGAGTACGATTTCTGCGCTGTGCAGAGTGGGCAAGTGACCCATTCTTCAAGGACAGTTTCCCGATTTTAGGAAGGAAAGAGGAGATCAGTCGGAATTTAGCGCTCTAGAACTGTCCGCAGTTTCAATTAAGTTTAGATTCGGTAGTTGTAGGCCTACTGGCTATGATAAGTTGACTTCAACCTTGTGTGTTAAGAATACTTTCAGAAATGTTTTTTGCTGTGTGTTTGGAGGCATTATCATGTTGGAATATGAAACATTATTAGGGGACATAAACCAATCCAGATGAACAAAAAGTAAGGTCCAACCATAAAATCAGTTTTGTGAAGGTCACTATTTACTGTTGGAGTACAGTGAACTATGTGCAATATCAACATTAGAGGTACATGTCAAGACAAACAGCAGTAAAATTATGTCAGCATGAATATTTACTTGTGTCATAATTAAGATCCCCTCCCCCCGCCCATGTTTTCTCATGAAAAGAAGCACAGACAGATCCAAGATTCCCAAACTAAGATGTCGAAAAAAACCGCAACTGCACTAAGCTGCGGAGACAATAGTGCCAAAATTGAAAATCATAAAATTGTGGCAACATTAATTCTTCCATAATTCCACTCCCCCCAGATGTTATTAATGCAATAGACTGAAACTACAAAAGAACTTGACTGTATATGCAAAGGATCATAAATGGAGGAAGGGGGGGAGTTTGGCAATATGGATTTTCACCCTTGCCAAAATGCTACTCCCCCCCCCCCCAGATCTTTTTATTGCAAGCACTGTTGGACTCCATATTTGCTGCAGTTACATTCCCCAACATGTAGTCTGAAACTACAAAAGCACTTGACTGTAGATGCAAAGGATCAGAAATTGAGGGGGGGGGGGTTTTGGCAACATGAATTTTCCCACTTGCCAAAATTCCACTCCCACCTGATCTTTTTAATGCAAGGACTGTTGGACTTCAGATACACAGCTGTCACGTGTCCCAACAGCAAGACTAAAATCACAGAAGAACTTGACTGTGGAGGAAACAGATCAGAAATGGAGAGGGGAGTGATTTTTTGGCAGCACCATTCTTCCCCCTTAAAAAAATTCCACCCCCCCCAGATCTTTTTGATGCAAGCACTGATGGACTCCAGATTCACAGCAGTAACCCCTCACAGCATGTAGACTACAATTACCAAATAACCTGACTGCAGAAGCAACATATTAGAAATGGACAAGGGAGTGAAATTTTGGCAGCATGAATTTTCCTTCCTGCCATAAGTCCACTCTCCCCTATCTTTTTAATGCTATGACTGATGTACTGCAGACTGGCCGAATGAACAACTCCACAGGTGAAGCTGGCAATAATGGAAGAAAGTGACTGCAGAGGCAGCAGTTCAGGAATGATGAGGGGACTGAAATTATTTCGGCATGAGTATTCAGGGCTTACCAGATCTGCGGAAAATGTCCCACAAGGTACTAGGAAAACATACCTAATGAAGTACAGTAACTATTGAGTAGATATTTTCACAATCCTCATGTGAATTCCTTGTGTGTCTCCCCTGCCCTCAGCTACATCTCATTACATGGTTATCCTGTAAAGGTCATTTGACAGGAATTCATCCCCTCTACTATGTGTGCAAGTTGCTGGATTGTTAAGTCAGCATTTTGCGCCAAGATCCCTGTCAGTATTGTTTGTGAAAACTATTGTCTTTGTTAAATGCAACTTGCACTTTCACTGCAGCATACTCCGAAAGCTGTAGTTGTGATTCGAACAAGCTTTCAGTCCTCATTAGGCCTCAGGATTGGGACCGTGCTCAAGTTAACCCAGCTTTAGTCAATTCTTCAGACCAGTTTAAGCAGAGTTCCCCTGAAGTTACTCCATCCTCCTGCAGAACAGTATAGTGCTGGCAAAGTCTGCACTTTACCTGGCAGTAATCATGGACGTCACAGGCCAGCAATTGACAGCCCTGCTTCATTTACAACATCTGAACTATACTGTGCTATTATTACTGGGTTTCCGTCCTCACCTCTCTCTCCGGGGTTCTGTCCCCTCGGTATCGTATTGGTGTTAATAAACTACTTTTTGGATGGTACACTGCCTCTGCACTTGATTTTCTGGGCTGTACCCTAAAAAGATATACAACCCCAATTCCGAAATAGTTGGAGTGTATTTCAGCGCATGGACTCTTCTACCAAGAAGCCATGCTGTTGTAATAGCTGCAGTATGTGGGTTTGCATTGTCCTGCTGAAATACAGAAGGCCTTCCTTGGAATAGATGTTGCCTGGAGGGGACTATATGTTGCTCTAAAACCTTACCATTCAGCATTCATGGTGCTTTTTAAAACATGCAATTGTCCCACACAATATGCAGTAATGCATCCCCATTCCGTCAGAGATGCTGGGTTTTTTTTTTTCTTTTTAGATTTTTTTTGGGGGATTTTTTTCCATTATTTGACAGTTATATTGTGGAGCTAGACTGGAAAGCTGGGGAGAAGAATGGGGAAGACATGCGGCAAATGACCCAGGCTGGAATCAAACCCGGGTCGCCGCGAGAAGGGCACAGCCTTTTTTGGTGCGCATACTTAGACCGATGAGCCAGCGGGGCGCCCCAAGAGATGCTGGCTTTTGAACTGAATGCTGATAACAGAAGGGTTGGTCTTTCTCTTTAGCCCAGAGGACACAATGCCCATGATTTCCAAAAAGAATGTCAAATTTGGACTCGTCAGACCACAGGACACTTTGCCACAGTCCATTTTAATTGAGCCTCGGCCCACAGAACACGGCAGTGCTTCAGGATCATGCTAAATGTCATGGTCAACACAACAGGATCATGCTTCCTTTTTGCATGATAGCGTTTTAGGTGGTATCTAGGGATGGCAGGGCAGACTGTGTTTACAGACAGTGGTTTCTTTAAGTATTCTTGGGGCCATTTAGTAATGTCAACGACAGAATCATGCCGGTGAGTGATGCAGTGACGTCTGAGGGCCCGAAGATCACGGGCATACAGTAAAGGTCTTCGGCCTTGGCCCTTTGGCATCGAGATTTTTCCAGTTTCTCTGAATCTTTTGATGATGTTATGCACTGTCAATAATGAGACCTTCAAAGCCTTTGCGATTTGACATTGAGGAACATTGTTTTTAAAGTATTCCACATTTTGTTATGCAAGCCTTCACAGGTTGGAGAGCACCTGGCCATCTTTACTTCTGAGAGACTCAGCCTCTCTAAGACATCCCTTTTATAGCCGATTATGTTACACACCTGATGCCATTTAAAGTAATTACTTGCTAAATGTTCCTTTAGCTGATTTTCTAATATTTTAATTGTTTTTTTTTTTTGCCTGTGTCCCTACATTTTTGCGACCTGTAGCAACCATTAAATTTGAAATGAGCTCATTTTGTGCATAAAAATATAAAATTTCTCATTTTCAACATTTGCTATTGTTATTTCTGTTCTATTCTATAATTACTTGCTAAATGTTCCTTTAGCTGATTTTCTAATATTTTAATTGTTTTTTTTTTTTGCCTGTGTCCCTACATTTTTGCGACCTGTAGCAGCCATTAAATTTGAAATGAACTCATTTTGTGCATAAAAATATAAAATTTCTCATTTTCAACATTTGCTATGTTATTTCTATTCTATTCTGAATAAAATGCTGTCTGGTGTGATTTGAAAGTCAATGGGTTTTGATTTTATTCACAATTTACATGTCGTCCAAACTATTTGGGAATTGGGGTTATATATCTTTTTCGGGTACAGCCCAGAAAATTAAGTGCAGAGGCAGTGTACAATCCAACATGTAGTTTATTAACACCAATACGATACCGAGGAGACAGAACCCCGGAGAAAGAGGTGAGGACAAAAACCCGGTAATAATAGCACAGTATAGTTAAAAAGTTTTAGACGAAGCAGGGCTGTCAATTGCTGGCCTGTGACTGCCATGATTACTGCCAGGTAAAGTGTAGACTTTGTCAGCACCATACTGTTCGGAAAGAGGCTGGAGTAACTTGAGGGGAACTCTGCTCCAATCCCAATGACCGGATAAGGATTGGGAGCTTTTTCCGAACAAACCGGACAAAGAAACAGGCTTGGAAGAATTAGCGAGAATGTGGTCCCAAACCTGGACCCTGCTTAGGCTTGGAAGCTTGTTCCTATTAAACTGGTCTGAAGAATTGACTGAAGCTGGGTTAACTTGAGCACGGTCCTGAGGCCTAATTAGGACTGGAAGCTTGTTCGAATCACGACTAGAGCTTTCAGAGTATGCTGCAGTGAAAGAGCATGTTGCGTTTAACAAAGACAATAGTTTTCACAAACAATACTGATGGGGATCTTGGCGTAAAATGCTGACTTAACAATCCAACAACTTGCACACATAGTAGAGGGGATGAATTCCTGTCAAATGACCTTTACAGAATAACTGGAATCATTTTTTATTGATTCAGTAAATTATTATAAATTGTTTATCCTTGCTTGCTCTTACTTTGCTTTAGTTCAAATTTTTTTAGGCCTTAGGGTGCACTCTTGTATGTTTCTGATTAGCCTAGGCCTGCATAGCTGTAAGTTTCCATAAATCTGACCAGTGCGTCATTGCATGTAGCTTATCTGGAGCCATGCCAACCTGATGGGCCCACAACAGGGGCGAGATGTTTTGTCTCTCTCAGTTTATGTGTTTACAGAAAGCTCCGGAATGCATAAAGATAAGTTGGAGCCATGGAGCCGATAGGGAGGGAAGCACCTGTCCTCTCAAATGAGATGTATGTGCGCATGTAAGGGCAGCTTGACATGGGCTGCGTGAGACGGCGAGAGCTCTCCAGATTACCTCATGATGTGTAAATCAGCAAGGGGGGAGGAAAATGTCATGAAGTATCCCTACATAAACCAGAGAGAAAGAAACTGTTTTCATCCTTGATTTTGTTGGCTTGACCTGTATGCAAGGATCCTTTTTCTGCAGAAAAAGTAGACTGACTTTGGCTTGGATATTAACTTCTCTACCTCCGACTGATTTTTTCTGAGTCGTCTGAGTTCTTTTGTGAAGGTAATACCAGGAATATAATATCAAAATTCCTACAACATAACCATGTAATGAGATGTAGCTGAGGGCAGGGGAGACACACAAGGAATTCACATGAGGATTGTGAAAATATCTACTCAATAGTTACTGTACTTCATTAGGAATGTTTTCCTAGTACCTTGTGGGACATTTTTCATTGATCCGGTCAGCCCTGAGTACTCATGCCGACATAATTTCAGTCCCCTCATCATTCCTGAACTGCTGCCTCTGCAGTCACTTTCCTCCATTATTGCCAGCTTCACCTGTGGAGTTGTTCATTCGGTCAATCTGCAGTACATCAGTCATAGCATTAAAAAGATAGGGGAGAGTGGAATTGTGGCAGGAAGGAAAATTCATGCTGCCAAAATTTCACTCCTTTGTCCATTTCTAATATGTTGCTTCTGCAGTCAGGTTATTTGGTAATTGTAGTCTACATGCTGTGAGGGGTTACTGCTGTGAATCCCGAGTCCATCATCAGTGCTTGCATTAAAAAGATCTGGGGGGAGTGGAATTTTGTTAAGGGGGGAAATTGTTGCTGCCAAAAATTCAGTCCCTTCTCCATTTCTGATCAGTTTCCTCCACAGTCAAGTTCTTCTGTGATTTTTAGTCTTTGTTTTGGGACACGTGACAGCTGTGTATCTGAGGTCCATCAGTGCCTGCATTAAAAAAATCAGGTGGGAGTGGAATTTTGGCAAGTGGGAAAATTCATGTTGCCAAACCCCCCCCACCCCCCCACCCCTCAATTTCTGATCCTTTGCATCTACAGTCAAGTTATTTTGTAGTTTTAGTGTACATGTTGGGATATGTAACTGCAGCAGATATGGAGTCTTTCAGCCCTTGCAATAAAAAGATCTGGGGGGGGGGGGGGGGGGGAGTAAATTATTGGAAAGGGTGAAAATCCATACTGCCAAAATCCCCCCCCACCTCCATTTCTGATCCTTTGCATCTACAGTCAAGTTCTTTTCAAGTTTTAGTCTACATGTTGGGATATGTAACTGCAGCAAATATGGAGTCCAACAGTGCTTGCAATAAAAAGATCTGGGAGAGTAGAATTTTGGCAAGGGTGAAAATCCATATTTCCAAAATTTCCCCACCCCCCTCCATTTCTCATCCTTTGTATTTACAGTGAAGTTCTTTTGTAGTTTCAGTCTACATGTTGGGGAATGTAACTGCAGCAAATATGGAGTCCAACAGTGCTTGCAATACAAAGATCTGGGGGGAGTAGAATTTTGGCAAGGGTGAAAATCCATATCGCCAAAATCCCCCCCCCCCCCCCCCTCCATTTCTGATCCTTTGCATCTAAAGTCAGGTTCTTTTGTAGTTTCAGTCTACATGTTGGGATTTGTAACTGCAGCAAATGTGGAGTCCAACAGTGTTTGCAATGAAAAGATTTGGGGGGAGTAGCATTTTGGCAAGGCTGAAAATCCATATTGCCAAAATTTCCCCACCCCCCTCCATTTCTCATCCTCTGTATTTACAGTTAAGTTCTTTTGTAGTTTCAGTATACATGTTGGGAAATGTAACTGCAGCAAATATGGAGTCCAACAGTGCTTGCAATACAAAGATCTGGGGGGAGTAGCATTTTGGCAAGGGTAAAAATTCACATTCACATGGAATTGTGGGAAAATTAATGTTGCCACAATTTTATTATTTTCAATTTTGACACTATTGTCTCCACAGCTTAGTGCAGTAGTAGTTTTTGTCTACATTTTAGTTTGGGAATCTTGGATCTATCTGTGTTTCTTATCATGAGAAAACATGGGCGGGGGGTCTTAATTATGACTCAAGGAAATATTCATGCTGACATAATTTTACTGCTCTGTTTGTCTTGACATGTACCTCTAATGTTGGTATTGCACATAGTTTGAGTCCACTGTTCCAACAGTAAGTAGTGACCTTCACAAAACTGATATTTATGGTTGGACCATACTTTTTGTTCATCTGGATTGGTCTATGTCCCCTAATAATGTTTTAAATTCCAACATGATAATGCCTTCTCTTTTAATTTGCAAAATCAATCAGTATTCCCTTTGTCATTATGGGGTATTGAGAGTAGATTGATTGGCGAAAAATGAACTTAAAAGATTTCAAGGATAAAGCTGCAACATAAATCTGAAATAAAGTGGTCTGAATACTTTCTGAAAGCACTGTATAATCTGAATAATTTAGGCGCTCAATTACCCACCCTTTCTTTGGGAGGGCACAGTATACCAATCGTACAAATGCCAGTGTGAGTATTTTAATTAAATGATCCATGTTTATCCAGACAGATCAGTGGCATCAAGACCTCTCAAATTATAACTGATAGGCCACTTTAGGATTTTCACCTTTTCCATCTTAGCATTTTCACCCTTGCCCACTGATCCCCAATACTGTAGCTCAACGACATACCTTTGAGCAATAAAAAAGTCGTCTTAACAGGGTGCAGTGGAACCAGTGTGGGGCATTACAACGCTAATTACAGTTATTGTTTTCAAGGCAAAGATGGTAAATGTCATTCCACATAGTCCCCCTGGTCATATACTGATACTTGTACGCAATGTAAAAATGCATGGTATTGACCGGCTGAGAATGAAGAGCAAGAATGGTCTTGCCAGGTACACTGCTATAATTTGCCATCAAATGAGTAGCTCTGAAGGATATGGGATCACGGAAGCCCATATAGAGCTCAACAAATACTGGAAAAAAAAAATTAATAGCAAAGTCGCATTCCCCAGGCATCCAGTGAAGTTTTACAGTTGTGTCCAAAAATAGCAGTAAGTTCAAAAAAGTGGATAAAGAGCCAGTTTTTATGAGAGTCAGGCAGGTTTCTATTAGTGGGTGATTCATGACCCCTTCGGGTTTATCCGAAATTTTTTTAATTGATAGATATAGGTTAGAAACGAACAAAATTCAAATTTTCGATCCTTAATGGGGTCTGCTTTTTTTTAGGGGATCCTGGTATATCGGGGTCAAAATCTGCCAAAATGGCAGAATCACAAAAATTTGGTTTTTGAATGCTTGTATTTCTTTGCGCCCAAATTAACTTCCATTTGTGCAAGTCTATCGGATATGGACTCTCCAGAAATATGAAAATTTTGGCAGCTGACTTAGGGGGCAGCCCGTAGGTGGTGCTGCAAATCACCACGTTTTGAAATTATGCGCACTTTCCCAGGGGTTGTGCCTTGCGCCCTAAGTCAGCCAAGGTATTTTATGCATGTCATGATAGATCAGCACATCTTATTTGGATTTGGATGAAAATTATGGCGGCTGACTTCGGGGGCACAAGAATAGGAGGCACTTTCTGCTGACAAGTGACATTACCACATTTTCGCACAGCGATTTCTCCATGCGCCCTAAATCAACATTAATAATACATGACTCAAGTTGTCCCTCAGCATCTCTGGTGTCAGTGGTAAAGAGAGTTCCGTGGTTGGTTTTGGTATTAACCCTTTTTGTACCAAAAGCCAAATATGGTAACCTGGGAACTTTCTCCAATTTCCATGGAACTTGCAGGATTTGCTTCCTTTACCAATTCTGCAGCCACCGCGGGCTTACCCTGTCCAGCAGTTGCTGCCAACTGCCGAAGCGGATGGGTCAACCAGTTTCCTGGGACCCTTGCCCTTTACTCACCTCACCTAGTGTAAAGGGCACCCCCGTCTAGTGCCGGTGATCACTTACACCAACATTGATTTCATCATACAAATCTTAGAACTGACTTTTGATTTGATTGGAAAAACCCCTTGAATACAAAGCAGAAAAAAAGCTAAAGCCAGGTTTAGCTTCATGGGTTCTTGTGAAAAATGTACAACAAATTCGATGAAAATCAAATAAACAGTTTATAAGATATAAGGTTATTTGAAAGTGCTACTTTTTGCAGTTTAGTTCCAATTTTGCCACCAAGTGGTGGCCTATAAACAAAGTGGTTTGCCACACTGCACTCAAACTTACAGAACACCTTTCTCCCAGTTCAGGAAGCAAATCCTGCAAGTTTCATGAAAATCGGAGAAAGTTCCCAGTTTACCATATTCGGCTTTTTCCTGATGTGGCCCAAGAAAAATAGTGCAAAAAGGGTTAATACCGAAATCAGCCATGAAACTGTCTTTACCACTGACACTAGAGATGCTGAGGGTCAACATGTGTCAACATTCATCACTTTTGACTTTGCAGGAAATCACAGTGTGCAAATGTGGTATTTTCACCTTTTGGCGACATAAAGCCCCCTACACTTGCGCGCCTTAAGTCAGCCACCGTAATTTTCGTCCAAATCAAAGTAAGAGGTTCTAACATGTAATGACATGCATAAAATACCTTAGCTGGCTAAGGTCGCAAGCAGCACAACCCCTGGGAAAGTGTGCATAATGCCAAAACGTAGTGATTTGCAGCTCCCTCTATGTCAGCCGCCAAAGTTTTCACATTTTTGGAGCATCTATACCCAATAGACTTGCACAAATGAAAATCAATTTGCCTCACTCAGGGCACACAGAAAATGGTGATTTTGCCATTTTGGCTGACTTTCACCCCAATATTCCAGGAACCCCTTAAAAAAAAAAAGCAATCCTTATGAAGGACAGAAAATTTGATTTTTGTTCGTTTCTAACATACACCTATCAATAAAAAAAATTTGACAAATCTGAAGGGGTCACGAAAGCCAAAAGTGTGAGGCTGCATGCTCATTTAATGTCATTTAATGCACTTGTTCTGTGGCTGACTGCATGTCATTTATCTAATATATTGTTCATCAGTGGCAGTTACCAAATTTGTATGTCATTTCACAAAAAAATTCCTATGATCCCTATCAAAGTAGTATATTTGCCAAACCCCCCAATTTAGTATCACCTGCAAATTTAACTAATGTGCTCTCAATATTCCTATCAAGGTCATTAATGTAGATGAGGAACAGCAGGGGTCCCAACACCGATCCCTGGGGATGCCACTCCCCACTATACCCAGCTCAGATGAGATACCACTGACCACCACTCTTTGTGTTCTGTCCTGTAACCAGTTTTGAATCCACTCCAGAATACCTCCTGTTACTCCAATGGAGCTCATTTTAAAAATTAGTCTCTTATGCGGTATGGTATCTAATGCTTTCTGAAAATCCAAGTATATGATGTCATAAGCCCTGCTCTGGTCATAAGTCTAGGTGGCCTCTTCAAAAAATTCCAGAGGGTTTGTCAGGCATGACCTTCCCTTACGGAAACCATGTTGGATATCCCTCAAGATAGTGTTACGTTCAAGAAATAAGACCAGCTCATCTTTTATGATAGATTCCAATATTTTGCATGCAATGCAAGTTAAACTGACTGGCCTGTACTTTCCTGGCTCGGTACGGTCCCCTTTCTTATATATTGATTTGTATATTGCCCCGTTTCAAACATTTAGTATTTCTCTAGTCTCTAAAGACCGACTGAAAATGGCGAATAGTGGCTTAAAGATGATCTCACCAACTTTCCTGAGCACTCGAGGATATAAGCCATCAGGACCCGCCGCCTTATCTGCCTTTAGTTTATGCAACTCGTCTTATACTTCGTTATCCCTAACCTCAATTTCCACTAAATAATCTTGAGCATTTAACATGCCCTCTGGCTGAATAAAGACCCCCTCTGAGGTAAAATGTTTTGTTTTTTTTCCATATTATATTTCACAATGACATCTAAAACCTAGAAACATGCACCCAAAACAAAGCATTAGCCTTTAGGTTTCAGCCTAGCCAACATCATGATAAGGCAATTGTCACCATCCTAGGGAATCTAAATAGGCTATAACCCTGACGTTCCACTCTGCGACTGTGGCCTTGAGAGCCTGCACTCAACCCAGACCACAGAGAGGAAAGACTGGGAAACATTACCCTATGAGGAGGAGCTCAACACCACGCTCATCAAAGAGGTCTCAAAACAGTCAGAGGCGGGCTAATGCATCCGCTAGCATATTCTCTTTACCAGCAACATGCCTAACTACCAGGCTATATGGCTGCAAGATTAAACTCCATTGGAACACTCTGGAGCTTGTTACTCGAAACTTTGTCAAAAACACCAAGGGATTGCGGTCAGAAGAGACAATGACAGGACCACCCACACTGAAACATACACTTTAAAATGTTAGACTGCTAAGACTAAGGCTAAAGCCTCTTTCTCCACAGTAGAATAGGCTTCCTGATGGCGAATGAACTTCTTAGAGAAGTATGCCACAGGTTTTTCTACTCCAGCCTCATCTGCCTGCAGAAGAGCTGCCCCAATGGTAACATCACAAGCGTCCACTGCCAAAGCAAATGGCTGGCAAAAATCAGGAGCTTTCAACACCGGGTCACAGGATAAGATCGCATTAACCTGATCCAATTCTTCCTGACATTCCTGGGTCCAATTCCACTTGACATCATTGCCCAACAGGGTAGTCAGCAGAGCAGTAACGAGCTGAAACATTTTATGTAGGAGTAAAAACTTAAAAGTTATTCACAAATCCACTGAGAGCAACTTTTAATTAAGAAACTGGTAACTCCTATACTAGGAGTAGCTCTGAGATAGGTGGGAGTAAATCTCAGTTGCTATCGATGACATCAATTCTCATGCACGAGCCTTGGGACAATGAGCATAGTGATTGGTTGTCTGGTGAAAGGGCAGCCCATTGAAAACAAGGGCAACGCAAAGCGTTGCCTCCCCTGGCCGGGTACAAATGTTGTAAATGTACATATGTACATATGTCAGAACAAGTTACTTTCATTAGACTGTTCTACATCACTAGGCAAGGAAGTTATTAATATCTGGGGATTGGATGTACAGAAAGTTTGCTACTTTATGGAATGGCCCATGAGAAGATCTGAAAATAAACTACGTTAATTTGTATGAAAATTGAATAAAAGAATGTGAATAAAAACGGGGATTTAAAGGAGATTAAAGTATATATGAGAAGGGCACGAAATTAGAGTGAAAAGTTAAAACATAATATGAACTTATCCTTGAATTTTCAAAGGTTAGTACTGTATAATATTTTAAACAGTCAAATGGCATGAAAGAAATCTTGGATGTGATCAAGAAGCAGCATTCATGACAGCAAAATGAGAAGGTCAAATGCAGTGACGTGCGGTGGAGGTTAGTTTGGTGAGGCAGATACCTCCCCTTTGCTTGATTAGCAATCAGACAATTAACTAGTTTAGTAAGACTATTCGGCAGAATGACGGACCAGTTTAAGTTTCCGTGGCGTTATTACTCAGTAGGCTACATCGAACTTTAAATGCTCACGAAATTGCAGATTTGCAAGTATTCGCTTACAGGAAGCCAGAGACGTACGGTGAGGTGAGGCAGTGACCCAAACTTTTATCACAGGATATTGTAAATCTGTTCCCACGTACTATTCCTGATTGACAAGGAAAACAATTAAGACCAAGCCTGTAGGAAGCCTGATACTGATAGAGGAGATAATGACTTCATTCATGTATACGCTGCAATTCGAGACTGCAAGGATGGAAATCGGAGTAATAAATTAGGAAAAATTCTCTCGGTAATTCTGTATATCGTTTAAACATTTTGTTAATCGGATTAAGAACGAAGACTGAAAATAAACGCCCGCTTTTTGTTTGGGTGTAAAAGCGCGTATTTGAAGGAGAATACATCATATAGGCAATTGATTAAGCATTGAACTCTGCATAAGTCTAACTGTGTTAATATTTTTGATGACATTGCTTCGGCTTCCTGGAAGCAAGTATGCGCAAATCTGTTGTTGAGCATTTCAGGTTCAATGTACTGAGCAATAATGCCGCAGAAACTTAAACTGGCCCGTCATTCAACCGAATAGCCTTACTATACTAGTTAATCGTATGATTGCTAATCAGGCAAAGGGGTGGTTTCTGCCTCACCAAACTAACCTCCACCGCACGTCACTGGTCAAATGGGACAGTCATCACGTTATACTGTTAAATCTTCTGGCAACCTTTTTTGCATATTTAATGAGTTATGACCATTGACCTACATACTCTGAAATCAAACTTAGGCTGTATTTTCATACCACGTACCTTCGAATGAAATTTCATAAAAATCAGTGAAACACTACTCAAGTTATCGAACGGAAAACAATTTTGCTCATTTAATGAGCTATGACCTTTGACCTACATACTCCAAATTCAAACTTAGCCTGTATTTTGATACCATGTACCTTCATATCAAATGTCATTAAAATCTGAACATTACTCAAGTTATTGAACGGAATCCATTTTTGCATATTTAATGAGCTGTGACCTTTGACCTACATACTCCGAAATCGAACTTAGCCTGTATTTTGATACCAATTACCTTCCTATGAAATTTCATTAAAATCAGTCAAACATTACTAAAGTTATTGAACGGAAACCAGATTTGTTACGGACGGAAGGAGGGACGGGAGGGGGGAGGTAATTCCGCGCGGAATCACCCAAAATTCCAATATTTTCCTAGGTGACCATCTCAAAAATTTTCTGCAGGTAGCTACATATGAGGGATAATCATATGCAAGTTTTTTCCCACTAATTCCCAGTAGTTTTTTTAATTATGGCAGTTTAAAAACTGGATTTCACGCCCACCTTTAGTGCTCGCAAGTGACATTTAAACATTTTCTTGTTTTCAAAGATCAATATCTCTAAAATGCTTCCATGTATAACGCTGAAATTTGGCATGTGCAATATATAATAACTATATATTAGGGAATAAGTGTCAAAACTTCCATAGGAAGGATAGATCCTGTTTTATGGGTTGCCGAATATGGCACTTTGTGCCATTTAAAATTTTTTTGCCAATGTTTACCGGGCTCGAGAGCAAAGACTGGTTTAGTTATTGCCTTCATGTTTGAGAATTTACTTTAAGTTATTGACTTCATGCAAATGACAATGACAGTGAAACAAAATGCTGATGAAGTATAGCTTCAACAAAATTGATCAAAGATGTCCTTCAGTCTACATGAGATTTAGCCATGTAGGCAACTGCCTAGGAAGTTCATATTTTTTCCTAAAAAGAGACATTCTACCCCCGTCTGGACTAAAAATTTTATCTCCTCACTCACATGACTTGATGGTCAGAATTGAAGATCAAAATGCTTTAGTTTAGTTAAACGTGGCCTATCTAAAAATATTCGTGTCCAATTTGTGGTTTGTACCATTTCTCATTTTCCCTCCAGAAGATTAAGGGGTCTATTCTCCCATGCGCGTAAGTCGAAAAAAGTGCGTAGCTACGCGCTTTTCAGCCTACGCGCATTCTCCCCTCGACTTAAGTCTGTGCATTATGCGCCTCGAAGGCAGTTACGCGCTTGGGGCGGAGCAAGGCCAAAATCGGGGCGTTTCCGGGCGTTTCTCATGCAAATAACACTTACGCGTATTCTCCCCCTGGCTTACGCTGTTAAGCGCTTTTGAGGGCTGTATTAAGGTCAAGCGCCAACATAAGGCAAAATGAAATATTGCGTTTGACGTCGGTTAAAGGCCGAATTTTAACATTAATTTTATTTTATTTAACATGGTAAAGGTTGAGACATTCAATATTCGATTGTTCATCCTTATTTCTAAACTACATTTCTCATAACCATAATAAATTATCAAACGAAATCATTACAGGATATTACGCAACAGCCTCTTCTCCAATTAGTACAATTAAAAACGCATAGCAATTAATTAATACGAGTATAGCCTACATAAGACCATCATTCTTCCGTGCCCTCAAAATATAAAACCAAAATGCCAGTCCTGCATTTGCTTGCACTCTTTCGTGATTGGGAAAGAGTAAGAGGAGCGCACTGAGCGCGAAAGCGACCACGCATATATCGGCTTCATTTGGACATCCCAGGACTAATAAACACCAAGTGCATCCAGCGCTTTCATCTGGACCATGCATGAGGCAATCGTCTATCCTTGTCGACCTTTGGATGAACAGCTACCCAGGCGCAGCAATCACCCACAAAACATACCCGTGGTCATTAAGGATACAACTGCGCAGTCTTCTCCACAACTGCGTTCTTCTCCATGCACTTCCACTGCAGAAAGAGTGGATGCCACCTCTTCCTCCACTGCAGTGAAATGCACAGGGGATGACAGTTGCCCACCACCTGTTGCGTGTGCACTTCCCCAGTGTGCAGAGAGCCTGGCTTTTACAGCGCCCCGCAGATCTCTCCATTTATGCTTTAAATCAGGGATACTGCGCTTACATCTCCCCACCGAAGCCACATCCAGAACGATTCACAGCTTATTTTCTCAGATCAGCCTTCAGTGCTCGCTTGCCATACAACACCAACATCTGTGAGATTTGGTTTTCGGCTTTCATTGACGTCATCATCATTGTCTCCATGTTCCATTAACAAATGCGACTGCCCTATATGTTCGTGATAATCTAAAAAGTTGTGATATTCTCACGAGTGAGGTGATTGATTTTCTAATTAAGGATATCTGTATTAACTAACTCGTGTCTTTGTAATTTTTTTACCATTGATAATACTGTGTATTTTAATGTGTGAATAAAGATATTATTAAATAGGCTACTCTAGATTGAGCCCTACCCGGGCCAATACCAAAGCACTACCCATTTGTTAATCAATTTCAGCCTATAAAGAATAGCCGACATGGGAAGAATCATTATCAGTAAATGGGATAATTGATTATAATAAAGTATTACGCACAAGTTCAAGTGAACCTGTCGCTCAAATCAAATAGGATATTGTGGAATCATTTTTTATTTGATTAATTAAATTATTATTAATTGCTTATCCTTGCTTGCAGTGGCGTAGCTAGAAAATGGGAATTGGGGTGGCACAGACACGTCCCTTTATGACAATTAGGATAGTCCTGGCTAGTTCTCAATTATTTTTCTTTATTGACGCGTTTTCCAATTATCGTAATAGGCAACTGAAGACACTGTTTCTCATGCGATCTAACAGCGATGAAATCATGGGGTACTCCTCTTGGAACTTTTCCACAAAGATCACTGCTGAAGATAAGTGATGAGCTGGCCAGCTGGGGGTTCAACTGTGGGGTTTCAGCTTAAAAGTTTTCCTTGTAAAATAGATTTGGGGAAATACAATTTGAAGTATTAACACGAGACTAAATTCAAAAGTCCACTAGTAACATGATCACATATTACTTTGCTTGCGATTTCTACATTTATTTTGAAGTTAATAAGATAAGAAGTGCTACCTTTATGTGCTAGGAGCCCAAAGTGAAAACTACCATTACGTATGTAGCAATTTTTATGAGTAACAAAAAAATACTATAAAATTTTTTTTGAGAATTGTAACATGGTCTAAAGTGGAAGCACCACCCGGTTCTGCTGATGATGTGGGAAAATGTAAGGATGGTCGGGGCTATTGAGCCCTGACTGTGAATTTCCTCCATGCTTTTAGCGGAACCCTAGACTGAGGTGGATTGCTTAATCATAATTCATTGAGAGGAAAAAAAAATGGATTCTCCATTGGTGTAAAAGGAGTCCTAATACTGCATGTCCTGGACTTAAGTGACCCCTCTATCAAAACTTGATATTGAATACTTTGTTGATGGTTCGGCGTCAAGGATCGATAAAGTGAACCCAGGTGTTGGATATGCTGTCTGTACTCATGATCGCTGTGTTGATAGTGGCCCTCTACTCACTCTGCAGAAGCACAGACTGATAGCTCACACCAAAAAATGTTGAGCAAATCAGTTTGGCTGACGCGTTTGCAGACAGAGAAACAAGGGCAGCAGCCAAAAACACTCTTGTGCGGCTATTACTCCAATCTGAAGACTCAATTTCATGTGACCTGCAGTGAGCAGAGCATGATGCTGCTCCCCCGCAAGAAAAATGTCAATGGACATCACATGGACACAATACACTGATGGCAGGTGGGTAAGACCCAATGGTAAGCCTATGTTACCAAAATCCTTCTTCAATATTACTGTAGATTTGGTGCATGGGCAGTGCCATGTACCAAGGAGGGGGACTAAGGGGTTAATAGAAAATTTTTTTTAATGAAATATACAACATGACGAAGTTATTACACACAGAACACACAGGGAGGCGTAGTAGTCCAGAGGGGGGCAATCCCTACAGCCCCTGGGCCATTCCACACATTTCATACATCATACATTTCATACATTGTGAAGGGAAGAAGTATCCGTTATTATTGATGTGACCTTTTTCTAAAGGAGGTAGAAGCTACAGATGCAATCAAAGTAGCAAAAATCCTGATTAGGGAAATAGTTCCTAGGTGGGGGATTCCAAAAGCATTATATACTGATAATGGGCCAGAATTTAGAAATGAAGAACTGGCTCGTTTGGGAGTAAAATTGGGAATAGAATTGAAAAAACATTGTGTATATCATCCACAATTAGCAGGATAAGTGGAGAGAACTAATTGAACCCTGAAAGCGAAACTGCGCAAAGCCATGGCAGAAACTAAATGGAATTGGGTGGCATGTCTGCCAGTAGTATTAACTAGCATGAGGATAACACCACAGCGGGGGTTGGGGTTGTCACCTTATGAAGTAGCACATGGGAAACCTTTTGAGTTACCACATTTATTGCAGAGAACACAAGTAGAAGAAGCGACTCTGGCAGAGTATATGAATAGAATGTTGACTAACAAAAGTGAGATGCAAAATGTGCTTCCTCCTAGATCAGTAGCGGAATTGCCGCCTCGTGAGATAAAGCTTGGAGATTAGATCCTGGTGCGGAGTGTCGGAAAAAAGTGGAAGTGGAGTGAACCGGCGTGGAAGGGTCCATATCAAGTGCTCCTGACCACACCGACAGCAGTAAAAATCCAGGAGAAGGAGACGTGGATACAGTAGGGCAAAAAAGTATTTAGTCAGGCACTGATTTTGCAAGTTCTCCAACTTAGAAAGATGAGAGAGGTCTGTAATTTTCATCAGAGTACACTTCAACTATGAGAGATAAAATGAGAAAAAAAAATCCAGGAAATCACAATGTAGGATTTTTAAAGAATTTATTTGTAAATGATGGTGGAAAATAAGTATTTGGTCACCCACAAACAAGCAAGATTTCTGGCTCTCACAGACCTGAAACTACTTCTTTAAGAAGCTCTTCTGTCCTCCACTCGTTACCTGCATTAATGACACCTGTTTGAACTCGTTATCTGAATAAAGGACACCTGTCCACAGACTCAAACAGTCAGACTCCAAACTCAACCATGGTCAAGACCAAAGAGCTGTCGAAAGACACCAGGAAGAAAATTGTAGACCTGCACCAGGCTGGGAAGAGTGAATCTACAATAGGCAAGCAGCTTGGTGTGAATAAATCAACTGTGGGAGCCATTGTAAGGAAATGGAAGACATACAAGACCACTGATAATCTCCCTCGATCTGGGGCCCCTCGCAAGATCTCATCCCGTGGGGTCAAAATGATCATGAGAACAGTGAGCAAAAATCGCAGAACTACGCGGAGGGACCTGATGAATGACCTGCAGTGAGCTGGGACCAAAGTAACAAAGGCTACCATCAGTTACACACTACGCCGAGAGGGACTCAAATCCTGCAGCGCTAGGCGTGTCCCCCTGCTTAAGCCAGTGCCTGTCCAGGCCTGTCTGAAGTTTGCCAGAGAGCATATGGATGATCCAGAGGAGGATTGGGAGAATATCATGTGGTCAGATGAAACCAAAATTGAACTTTTTGGCAAAAACTCAGCTCGTCGTGTTTGGAGGAAGAAGAATGCGGAGTTGCATCCCAAGAACACCATACCTACTGTGAAGCATGGGGGTGGAAACATTATGCTTTGGGGCTGTTTTTCTGCAAAGGGGACAGGACGACTGATCCGTGTAAAGGGAACAATGAATGGGGTCATGTATCGTGAGATTTTAAGCCAAAACCTCCTTCCATCAGTGAGAGCATTGAAGATGAAACGTGGCTGGGTCTTCCAGCATGACAATGATCCCAAACACACCGCTCGGGCAACGAAGGAGTGGCTCCGTAAAAAGCATTTCAAGGTCCTGGAGTGGCCTAGCCAGTCTCCAGACCTCAACCCCAGAGAAAATTTGTGGAGGGAGTTGAAAGTCCATGTTGCCCAGCGACAGCCCCAAAACATCACTGCTCTAGAGGGGATCTGCATGGAGGAATGGGCCAAAATACCAGCTACAGTGTGTGCAAACCTGGCAAAGACTTACAGGAAACGTTTGACCTCTGTCATTGCCAACAAGGGTTATGATACAAAGTATTGAGTTGAACTTTTGTTATTGACTAAATACTTATTTTCCACCATTATTTACAAATAAATTCTTTAAAAATCCTACAATGTGATTTCATGGATTTTTTTTTTCATTTTGTCTCTCATAGTTGACGTGTATCTCTGATGAGAATTACAGACCTCTCTCATCTTTCTAAGTAGGAGAACTTGCAAAATCAGTGCCTGACTAAATACTTTTTTGCCCCACTGTACATCAGTCACATTGAAAGGTGGTATCTCCTCCTCCATTGGGTGTTTAGGTACATCTGGGTGAGGATAGACTTGGAGGGAGTCCGGTTACAAAGGGGGGCGTGGCATATAGAGCCCGTCCATCTCAAACCCGGTGAAGAGTTTATTTACGCTCCAAGTCAGTCGAGACTCTGGACTTATTCATAAAAAAAAGAAAAGGGGTTTAATAAAATGACTTATCTCTCCCTGTGTCTGTTCATTTTTAAACATACCTTGCGCCTACAATGAATGTGAACAGTAAAGTTAAATGCGCCATGGTAGTGTCTACTGCACGTAATGGATTAGCTTCAATCGACCCCAGTTTACCCCCTCTTAATATAGTCGATGTGTCAAAGGAAATGGCACAGGGTTTGTGGGGGTAACCTAGGGGTGCCAGGGGAAACTATTGATTTTCTGTGGGTATCCACTAATAAGTGACTAGAACAATTCGGAATGACTAACCTGGGGGAAGGGTTAGCATCTGGGGAGCCATTTCCCTATGATGAAATTAAATTGTTTGCATTAATGGCTGCACCAATGAGTGTTTCGAAAACCCTGATTGTAAATGACAGACCAATTTTCACCAATGTGACACGGGGGCATGTTGAACTGTTATCAGAATAGTAAGTGCAATTTTTCCCACATCGGTTCAGCACTAATATGACACAAATTTGTGCTGCGAAATGGGGCATGGACAGCGTAGCAACAGAGGAACTCAAATTTGAGGATCCTGAGGGGATTGCTACACTCTGCTCTGTAATAGTGTCCACACAGTGCCCAGTAAACCACCTGGGGAGGGATGTAATGTCTAAACTGGGGCTCGGGGTGGTTCCTACAGGTCCTACTACATGGGAGGCAATGCGCGTGTTCGAGGGAAACGAACAGGGTGAGATTGCAGGGGATCAGATGGTGGTTCTGGGACCCGGACCCCCAGCAATCTACTAAGCGTTGCAATTTGCAGATTTGCCCCCTTGCAAGCCGATTACAGAAAAGTTGTAAATGGTGCTGGGGAGAGGACTGAAGACCCCCGTGTCTGGTGAAGTAGTGTCTGGTGAAGTATGAATTGACATATTGCTGTAGCACTATCTAGTCGACGTGTTTGTCACATGTAAGGTTGTGGGCAACACGTGGTGGGTGACGGCCCACACCTAGCAGAGGGGCGATGGAGACGACCTCTGTGAACAGGCGAGGCTGGTGAAACTGTCAAAGCAAATGCGCCAGTCAGCGAGTGCTGCTGCTGTGATTGGTGGGCTTTGAAAAGAAGACACCCGGAAGCAGAAAGCAGAGTTCTCAACCTGGGGGAGCCCGGGCGGAGATCTCTGTGGAAAGGGATCAAGCCGGGGACTGCGCACTGAATGGGAGTTTTCAAAGGATCTAAGAGGTCAAAAATGTGTGTCCAAGTTGGAATTGCAGGATGCTACTACTGCTTATTGTATCTGTTGACAGCAGCACAGGGGGGATCTGTTGGCTTATAGGGCCCACTGTACCTATGATGGGGCAGGAGGGGTGACTGATCAACGTTTTAAAGACATATCGATGCACAACAGCGAGACCTCGCACCAGCAGTGGCAGAATCCTGGTGGGACTGGCTTATATCTGGAGGTTGGAAGGCGGGAATTACATCTGTAGTAAGTTTTGTGATACGGGGTTTTGCAGTACTGCTCTTCTGCAGTTGCTGTGATATTCCCATAATTAAAGGAATGATATCAAGGAGTATTGAGTACTAATCCACAGTATCAGATGTTTCTATCACTGGACAACAATGAGATATATACTCTGCCCGAGGAGCTGAAGGAATCATACAACGATGTAATTGAGTTGAGGGGTTTGTTTGAAATCAATGGAGAATAATGATGACACATCTTCCCCGTGAATGAAGCACATACTGAAAATTGAGAGAAGTGGCATGCTGGCGGATAATCAATTATAAACAGAGGGGAAATATGGAATAATTTTTTATTTGATTCATTTAATTATTATTAATTGCTTATCCTTGCTTGCTCATATTCTATTTTAGTTTATAAATTCATAGGCCTAGTGTGTGTGTGCTTACATATTTCTGATTTAGCAGGGGCCTGCATAACTGTACTAGTGTGTCATGACATATAGCCTATCTAAAGTCATGAAGACCTGAATGTCTTTATCAAGGACAAGATGTTTTTCTCTTTCTCTTAGTTTATGTGTTTATAGAAAACTTCGGAATCCATAACAAGATATGCCGGAGCCAGGGCTGAGAGAGAAGGCAGGTGCTCTCCTCCCTAACGAGATGTATGTGTGCATCCCTAGACAGCTTGACGCGGTTGCGTGAGACGGCGAGGGCTCTCATGATGTGTAAATCAGTGCGGGGAGAGGAGAACGTCATGGAGTGTCCCTAGAAAAACCAGTGTTTCTAACTGTATCATCCTCCATTTTGCTGCTTGACTTTGCTGTGTATGGGGATCCTTTTTTTCTGCAGAAAATTAGTAAACGATTTTTGGCTTGGATATTAACTTCTCTGCCTCCGACTGATTTTTTCCTCTGTGTCGTCTGAGTTTCTCTTGTGAAGGTAATACTTGGAATATTAAAATCAAAATTCCTACAACAATATGATAGGCTATGGACATGGAATTCTGTCATTGCTGAGGCGGTTTCGGGGCGGGGAGATGACCGCGTGTGGGGTAAGAATCCTTGTTAAAGCGTTTCCATGTCCTTTGTCCATGTCCATGTTGCAAACCTGACATGGGAGTAGTTGGAGATTTCATGTGCGCAATTTCTAAATTAGATCGTATAAACTGTCTTTGATTGTCTTTTTTTGTGCGACTAGAATGTTCCCTCTGTCTTCTTCGGAACAAATAGGCCGGTGTAGGAGGGGCACATTTTCAATGATCTGATTGCGCTGGTGGAGAAGCGCTACATTCTTTATTTATTATTTCATTATCGCGGCAATTTGTTTGTTTGCATAGCTTTAATGCCATGGTATCAAGTGTTTGCCACTAACATGGCAATATCCCCCACCCCCTCAATTTTATGTGTCTGTACGGACGTACTGACGGAGCCCAATGCTATATCCCCCACTTTGCGCTAACCGTGCGGCGGGGGATTAAAAAAAAAAAGATGTCTGAATTACTTCTTGTAATTGGTACAGACATACATAGGCCTGCTATTACAGCAGCATATAAAACCTCGTATCTTCAAAATGACAAACTTCACAGGAAAATAAAAAATAAATATAAAATTAAATAATAATAATAAAATAATATAAATGGATAAATACAGTTTAAAATAAAAAAATTTTAATTTTGCATGTAAGAATAGTGGACATACGAGTTTTCGTTTCTTATCAGTTTGGAGATACGAGGTTTTATCAGCAGGCCGATGATATTCAACTTTACAGTCTGGTTTGCGTTTTCCATGGACCACAAATGCATTTTCATGGTTAATCAGAAAATCCTTGTTTTCTTGATAACCATAATCAATAAGCTTTGTACAGAGTCTGCCTCTCTTTTGCATTAGTCACACCTCTTTCATAAGGCCGCCTACATTCTGAAGTTAAGCACTGTGGGCGTGATCGAAGCGTGTAGGGGAGAATACGCGTAACTCAAAAGTGCTTAACTCGAAGCGCGTAAAAAAGGACTTACGCGCTAATGGGAGAATAGACCCCTGTGTGTTTAAAGTAAAACCCTCATATTATTGAATATTGAACTTAAAAAAGTCTCTTAAGTGTGGAAAAAAATGTTTATTACACAAATATACTGCCCTCCATAATTACAGGCACTCCTGGTTAAGATGTGTTCTTTAGCTTCTAATAAATTCAGTTTTTTTCTAAATAATATAGGACAACAATGAAAAAAGAGGAAAATTCAACCTTTAATTCAAGTGCATTTATTCAGTGGGGAAAAAAAATCCCACAATAAGAAATAATTCTTTCACATCAAATCATGTGTGCCACAATTAAATGGCACCCCTGATGTTTTTACTTTGTACAACCCCCTTTTGCCATCAAAACAGCACCTAATCTTCTCCTATAATGTTTCGCAAGATGGGAGAATACAGAAAGAGGGATCCTCGACCATTCCTCTTTTCACAATCTCACTAAATCATCCAGCGACCTGGGTCCTCTCCTCTGCACTCTCCTCTTCAGCACATTCCGCAGGTTTTCAATGGGTTTGAGGTCTGGGGACTGAGATGGCCATGAGAGGAGCATTATTCTGTGTCTGGTGAACCATTTCTGTGTAGATTTGGTCACATGTTTACGGTCATTATCTTGCTGAAAGACCCAGTAACGACTCATCTTCAGTTTTCCAGCAAAGGCCACCAGATTTTGATTTTAAATGTCCTGGTATTTCAAAGCATTCATGATGCCATGCACCCTAACAAGATTCCCAGGGCCTCTGGAAGAGAAACAGGCCCACAGCATCACCGACCCACTTAGTGCATTTGTTGCCAAAAAACTCTATCTTGGTCTCATCTGACAAAGCACACAGTCCCAGTTGAAGTCCCAGTAGCGCTTAGCAAACTCCAGACGTTTGCATATATGATTGTGAGTGAGAAATGGTTTTTTCCGTGCATGTCTCCCAAACAGCTTATTGGCATGTAGATAGCGCCTGATGGTTGTTTTGGAGACTTTGTGACCCCAAGATGCTACCATTTGTCGCAATTCTTTGACAGTGAGCTTTGGAGAACTTTTTATTTCTCTTACCATCCTCCTCACTGTGTGTGGTGGAAAAATAACCTTGCGTCCTCGTCCAGGCTTGTTCACCACTGTTCCAGTTGTTTTAAACTTCTTAATGATTACTCACAGTAGATATAGGCAGGTGCAGGCGAGTGGCTATTTTCTTGTAGCCATTGCCTGACTTGTGATGGTTGACACACATCTGCCTTACTTGAATGGTGTGTTCCTTTGTCTTTCCCATGTTGAAGAGTGGATAAGAGAAATGGCCTCTGTGTCATGTCATATTTATACCCCAGGGAAACAGGTAGTGATGAATTGCTAATTAAATGTTCCTAGATACTCTGATCAACTTTGAAAACTACTGTAGAAATGACAGAAATGCTTAAATTACATTTATTTCCTAGGAATTGGTCAGGGTGCCAATAATTGTGGAACAGGTGATTTTATGAAAAATAATTATTTCTTAGTCAGGGATTTTTTTTTTCTCCCTTAAAATTCACTTGAGTTGAAGGTTACATTTTTCTACAATTTTCAGTGTGAGGGTATGCTTCTGCAATAAAATTGAATTTATTTTGCGGTTTTTAACACATCTTAACCAATGGTGCCAATAATTATTGAGGGCGCTGTACATCACCAAAAATCCCCCCAAATAAGTAAATAACTACATCAGTCATCAGAAACAAGACCAGCAGTAAAAAAGATTTTCATCCCCCGCCGCGTGATAAGCGTAAAACGGGGGATTTAGTATTGGGCTCCATCTGTCCGTACGAACATATAAATGAGGATATTTTAGGAACCGTTGACTAGATTCTTTTCATATTTGATATCTAGGTTTATCTCAGAGGGGGAAAGGTACCATGCAGTTTTGGTGACCTTTGCTTTCATTTCAAGGTCACAAAGCTTAAATTTGAGTATCTTGCTCCGTCCATACGAACACAAACTTGAATATCCTAAGAATCCTTGATTAGATTCTTCTCGAATTTGGTACCTAGGTTCATCCCAGTGGGGGGAAGGCACCATGCTGTTTTGGTGACCGTGACCTTCATTTCAAGGTCACAAATCATAAATTTGAATATCTTGAGAACTATTGACTAGATTCTTCTTGTATTTGGTACCTAGGTTCATCTCAGTGTGGGAAAGGTACCATGCTGTTTTGGTGACCTTCACCTTTATTTCAAGGTCACAAAGCATAAATTCCAATATCTTAAGAACTGTTGACTGGATTCTTTTCATGTTGGATACCTGTGACGACCCCCAAAATTCTGATGTTTCCTGAGGTGATGGAGGTGACAGCTTGTCAAAATTAACATCACCATGTCGATACTTCAACTTTTCAATTGGAAAATTAAACATTGTTATTTCTGCAATTAGAATATGCAATGAAAAAGATCCGCTTCAGTCAAAATGAAGCATATTAAATGTTGTTGACCTAATGAGTTGACTTTCTGAGTTTGTTATTTTTATGAAATGTCTCTGTGATCGAGTGGCAGTCAGCCATTACAAATACATACGGTGGTCAAGTCAACGTTAATTATTGAACAGTGATACATTTTTAGATTATTAACCCCCGCTGCAAAGCAGGGTATATAGTATTGGGCTCCGTCCGTACGGGCACATAAAATTGAGGCGGCGGGGGATATTCCCATGTTTGTGGCAGACACTCGTTGACTTTAGTGATAGAGCTGCCAGTCAGTATAAGAGCTATAAGAACTTCTCAAACTTGTTCAATGAGCAAGATTTTGGGCCCCCAGCTGAGTGGTATTTCTTTGCCATGAGTCATGGAAAAAGTCCATGTGATAGAATTGGAGGGACAGTCAAACAATTGGTAGCTAGATCAAGTTTGCAGGTAACTGTAGAAAACCAAATTCTCACTGCTGAGAAAATGTTCAATTGCGCCACTGTGAATATTCAAGGAATACATTTTTTTTTTGTCACAAGTAATAACATTTAGCAAAATGCTGAATTGTTTTAACTGCAGGAACGTTTTAGTGATGCTAAAACTGTTGTTGGCACTCATTCCCATCATTCATTCATACCTGTTTCTAACATGAAAATGGAGATGAGAAGAGTATCAGCTGATTGGATTTTTACGATCGTTAACTTGTGTTCTGTTGATAGTGACCAGGAAAATCCATATGCTGGCACCACATGGAATATGAGAAAGACCAATGCTGGGTACCATTACGGCATGTTTTGTGTGCATTAGAAGCACCCCTGATGGTTCAAAGTAGTGGTAGACAATATAAGCTGCCTGAAAGAGACCTCACAAAAGTCTCTGAACTTTTTCAAAAGTTTAAATAAGAAGACCGACACATATATCGATATATCATTCAGTTAGTGAAAACAAGGTAAATACTATCAATGCATGTGTACATTCCTGCTGTACCCGTACAGAAACATTCCCTGCAGATGACAGTGTAGTCATGAATGCTCATACGCTTAACAATGTATGAAAGAGTCATCCAAGTTTTGTTTTCACCAAATGTGAAACCTCAATGATACTGTATCAGGATATGTGTAATGGCATACAGAAGTACTACAATAATTTACATTGTGTATTTGAAACCAAATGTTCCAATTTTGGGTGTAGAATAAAAGATTACCTACAGTTGAACTCAAAATTATTAGCTCCCCTTGTGAAATTTAACATAATTCTTGATTTCTCCATGAAAATGACCATTGACAACAAATGTTTTTTATTCTTGAAATATATGCACTATGAAGACATTGTCCAACAAGTTTCATTAGGATATTTTATTATCACACTGAGTTTCAACCAAACATAGCAAAAGTGAGACGTTCAAAATTATTAGCCCCCTGACCATTGGTAGTCAATTGTGTACCCTTTTTGACCCACAACTGACAACAACCTCTTTGAATAGTTTTTCACTAGGTTGGTACAGGTCTCCTGAGGAATTTTGGCCCATTCCTCCATTGCAAACTGTTCCAACTGGCCCAAATTGCGTGGTTTTCGTGCATGGACGTTCTTTTTCAGCACTTGCCACAGGTTTTCTATTGGACTGAGATCTGGGCTCTGTGCAGGCCACTCTATAACGTTGGTCTTGGTATCCTTGAAGTATTGCTGGACTATTTTAGATGTATGCTTTGGGTCGTTATCTTGCTGGATTACCCAGCGACGACCTAAGCTCAAAGTGCGAGCAGACTTCTGCATGTTTTCCTTCAGAATTTTTAGGTAATCTTCCTTTTTCATGGTGCAATGCACTCGAACCAGACTGCCTGTACCTGAGGCTGCAAAACAGCCCCACAGCGTGATGCTGCCACCACCATGTTTAACTGTGGGAACTGTGTTCACAGGGTTGAAGTCCTCTCCCTTTCTTCGCCATAAATAGGCAATGTCCATATGCCCAAACAGCTCCAATTTCGTCTCATCTGACCAAAGCACAGACTTCCAAAAGTCATCTTTCTTCTTCAAGTACTCACGGGCAAACTTTAGTCGGGCGATGATGTGACGATGTTTTAGTAAGGGGGTTCTTCTGGGACGATAGCCCCGAAGCCTACCCCGATGAAGAGCCCTCACAACAGTGTGCCTTGACACACAAACTCCAGAAGAGGCCAGGTCAGCAACAATTACCTTTGCAGATGGACGGGGCTCTTTACGGACATCTCTGACAATTTTTCTTTCAAGAGTTCTTGTGATCTTACACTTGCGTCCACGACCAGGTTTGTTCTTGACCGAATTTGTCTCTTTGTACTTCGCAATGATGCACCGAACTGCAGTTCTGGAGACTGTGAACCTCTTCGAAATGGCAGTGTAGCCTTGGCCCTTGTCATGAGCCTCCACAATCTTTTGTCAGAGTTCAAGACTGATTTCTTTAGTCTTCGGCATTGTGACAAATAGTAATCCTCCTCATGCATTCAAACGCCCTGTTCCTTGGAGTCCTTTTAAACTGTTGAATGGAGCCAATTGACTGCAGGTGTTGCTAGGAAGCCAATTGATTGCACAGGCGTTGTGTAAAAGCTGATTGGTTAATTAACTGTGTTTTAAAAGCAAGAATCCACATGGGGGCTAATATTTTTGACCAACTCATTTTTACCATATTTCATATAAAGACAGCCTAAAACTAATTTCATATTCCAAAATGCACCAAAACATCTGAATAGCACTGGTGATTGTTTGTGTATATCTATTTTTATCAATGCTTTAAACATTTGGAGGATATTTGGGAAAATGTTCCAAAATTTAAGGGGGGCTAATAATTTTGAGTTCAACTGTATATTGTATTTATTGCAGTATTAGTACAGTAGTGTAGCATACCAATGCATGTATTTATTTCTTTTACTTTTTTTGCAACTGTTCAATGTGCTTTATACGTCAATACATAAAAATGTTTTTGAGTATGATCTGATTTGAGTTCGAAGATAAAATTTTTACTGCACTTTGGGATAGAATATCTTCTACGAAAAAAATATGAACTTCCTAGGCAGTTGCCTACATGGCTAAATCTCATGTAGCCCAAAGGGCCTTTTTGATCATTTTTCGTAATGGTCCAATTTTGTTGAAGGTATAGCTCATCAGCATTTTTTTCACTTCATAGTTTTTTCATTTGCATGAAGTCAATAATTTAATAAAGTCAATTCTCAAACATGAAGAAAATCACTAAAGTAGTCTTCACTCTAGAGCCCTGTAAACATTGTCAAAAAATTTCGAAACAGCACAAAGTGCCATATTCAGCAAACCCATAAAACAGGATCTATCCATCCTATGGAATGAAGAACTCTCATTCCCTCATCTATAGTCACTACATATTACACATGCCAATTTTCAGCATTATAGATGGATACATTCCAGAGATATTGATCTTTGAAAACAAGAAAAAGTGAAAATGTCACTCACAAGTGCTGAATGTGGACGTGGCATCCAGTTTTTAAACTGCCATAACTAAAAAACTACTGGGAATTAGTGGGAAAATTTTTCATGTGATCATCCCTCATATGTAGCTACTTGGAGAAATTTTTGGAGAATTTTCTGAGATGCTGACCTGGGAGGCTCTAGGTGATTCCGCACGGAATGACTCGGTGGCATTACTATATGCCCATCCGACTAATTCGTCGGCGAGGGGATAAAACTATCCGACATACAACCTATGGAGGAAAAAAATGATGAAATGAGGAAGTGCAAGTGGCTGGCTTGTCCCATAAAATAATAACATTTTGAGCACTCCTGAAAATGCACTATGCGCAGTCCCCACATATCACACTCCAGGCAAATAAACATACATAGGAAAGAGATAGTTGTAAAAAGGGCAATAGCATAAAACGAGTTATTAGCCCCAATAATTACTTATTACCCAATGAGAATATGTTGCGATCATTTAAAAGTCGGGCCGTTCAAGTTTGTTTGCCCTAATGAAAGTTGTCATGGATGAAAGTTCAAAAAGGACGCGAAAGCCCAACTGGACCCGCGATTAATTACTGCTGAAGTGAAAGCATGTAATCAAAAGGAAAATTTGGCTCGGAGTAGAATAGCAAATTCAAGCAGGATGCTTGGGATAATATTAGCCTACAGATCAATGCTGCATTCTCCTCAGAGTCTCAGATGGCAGACAACTGTGAGAAGCCGTTGAATGGGCTGCAATCGCAGGGGAGGTCCGAGATTGCAGCCGATAAAACGGGCTATCGTTCAAACAGAAAGGCATACTAAGCTTGTTTGTAATTTATAGCCTACAATTAAAATATGCATACAAAATATGACATAGCCTGGTATTACTATGATGACCTATTAAATGTTACCCTCGCTCAATAGCCAAATAAAATAATACATGCATAGCAGGAGCAGGTACGGCACCAAAGCCACTGTCCCCTAGCAAGTGGCATCCTGCAGGCACATAATGCCTGTCAAATAATTGGCATAAGCTGCTCTCCATCAAAATGCGAGAATTGTGAATGCGAGAATCGCATGGATCCTGGCCATTTCGCAACAATGTCCAAAATATTGTATTCGGCATCAAATACTATCTAGGTGTTGATGGAATGAATTTTTTTTCTGTTTACAAATACCTCTTCATCTTGTGTCAGAAAAATAATTAGGATATGGGTCTCGTCAACAGTACGGATGATACCAGGCATACCTGAGATGTGCATGAATTCAAGTTTGATTCTGTGTTGTTGGTGCATGTCCATTGGAAACCGGATAAACTGTCGGATGATGTGAGGTTCAGAGTGCATTGATTGTTGAATTAAGTGACTGACAGATGATTGTGAAATTGCTAAATTGTCCGCGTCGGAAAGTTGTATTTTTCCAGTGACCATGTAACGAAGTGTTGTCAAAAATTTTATTTTGGGGCTTATTGGGTTGTTTCGCATGGTTAGAGCCGTAATTCTCTCCCTCACCAAGTCAACAACAAATAAAACCCCTTCACGGTCGATCCAATATCTTTTCAACAACTGCGCGTCATTCAGAATTTCCAAGTCATTCTGTCTTTCAACAGCAGCAGCCATTCTCCGATTCTTTGAATAGGTTGTATCGAGTAAGGAGTCCTCAACTCTTCCAAACTTAGGAGCTACTTTTAGGCCTAAAATGCTTTGTGAATAACCTTTCATAAAAATAATAAGGAGCCCTAAATTTATGACTGACGCCCATTTTTTTAGGAGTTTATCCTAACTCTGGCAGTTTGGACCTATTTTTAGCACTAAGAATATGGGCTCAGATTTCTTACTGCCAAGAGGGAGGCCCTTACCAGGAATTTGTCTACCCTGGCCATGGTCAGCGCGCCCACTACCTTGCCGAGCAAAACCCACTGACCCACCACTGATGACCTCATAAGCAGCTGCCTCCAAAACAGTAAATACCTTCTGCTCACTAAGATATATTTCAACCGCTCGAGGAATACTGTACTTAAATTGCTCCAACAGCATGAGCTCTTTCAATTGTACAAAATTGTAAGTCTCAGTGGACTTAAGCTAATGCTCACATGCCACCCCTAATTTTTGAGACAAATCCAAAGACTCCCCATCTCGTCGTTTCACAGTACGGAACTGCTGCCGGTTGGCCTCTGGGACACTGCCATATGCAGTCAAGACTGCTGTTTTTAAAGAATCATACTCCAAGTCCATGTGCGGATCCAGAGCAGCAAAAGCAACCAGGGCCTTGCCCTTTATAACACTCTGCACCAATAATGGCCACTTGGCTTCAGGCCAGTCACATTCATGAGCAACCACCTCAAAAGCGTCAAAAAAGGTATCAACATCCTCAGAAAACTTAGGCATGGGAGATATAGCAGACCGTATGTCAAAATGAGGCTCCAAGGAAGGAACTCCCTTGGCGGCCCCAGTTCACTCCACCTTAATCTGAGCCAACCGCTCCCAGGACTCACGCTAGTCTCTCTCCGCCCGAAGTACATTTTCCCTCTCCTCATCTGCCCACAACTCTTCCAACTCCAGTGTGGCAACAATAAGTTTAGTGAAAGCAGGTTTCAGTAAACCCTCCGTTACCTCCACCTCTTGCTCCATCACCAACTGTAACAACTGGTCTTTAGTAAGTTGCTGCAATTTGCAGCGGAAGGGCATCTCCACAACAGACTGTTTCATATCGTCCCATCCGTCACAGGACACTTTAAGATCAGTAGGATCAACCGTAGGATCAACCACATGCAGAGAGGAATCCAAATTGATGAAACAATATACAATAATATATAATTGCATTATATAGATGCACCAAACAGCAGAGACACAAGAAAAAAACCCAACGCTGCGGCAAAACTGCAGTGCCTCCAATAGGCTACCACAAGTCTTATATTGCCAACCAACAAAAGATTAAAAAGGGAGCATATATGTAAACGCCCCAAAACATGGGAACGCTGCAAAAGAAAATTTCCAAAATATTATGTGAAGGGCCAATAACAATAAGGGCCAGGAGATGCATCTCAACTCTTATACGGGTCATTCCGTGTCAATTCACCGAATGGCTCCCGCATGATCCCATCACATTTTTTTGAAAAAAAATCACGTTGGTGGATTCACCTCTTAATAGAATAATCCCAAAATTGTATGTCCCTACTGCCAATAGTTTGGCCACAAAAAAATATTAAAAGGATGAAGATTTGGGTGGTTTTTAGCCTTTATTAGCATTGCCTTCTTAGCTGGAATATCTTAAAAAGTACTTGAGCTAGGACTTCCAAAGTTTGTATGTCAAATACGTGGTGCTACATCTGTACATAATTTAACTTTCAGCAGTCTAGCTCATGTGTAACATGCAGTACATGCCCCTACATTATGTTGAAAATTGCCATTCGCAAACTGTGGCAGCACTTTTTTTTTTTGTGATCAACATTTTATTGGTTTTCAGAAAAGAGAAGAAAAAAATAAGGGGGGGGGGGCGGGGGCGGCAAACAGTTAGAAATAAAATATCGTTCTGAACATTTACATACTTACTATACCATTCCAGGGTATATTAAAGCAGCAAGGCATCATACATATACAGATACTCATACATATACAGATACATACCTAACACATACAAAATTAGCTCCAAATAATACAAATATACATGTGGCCGTATTCAAAAGAGAGAGATAAATGAATTATTTAGAAAAAGGAAAGAGAAAAAAAAAATAATAATAATAAAAAATATATATATATATATAATAATAATAATAAAAAAGGGGGACCAAGACCCCCCAGTAAAACAGTTCATCCTACAGGAGACTGTCGAAGATCATGAATCGTACACAGAAAAGACTCCCATATTCTCAAAGTAGGCAATTTAGCCTTATTAAATCTGGCGGTACTGTATTCCATATTCACAATGTCATCCAAATAGCTTATCCAGAACTTCTGAGGTAATATCTCAAGACTGATCCATAGTTGTAAAATGACTTTCTTAGAGGCTGTGAAACCTGCCATCAACATTTTCCGTGGGATCATACTGTATCCAAGACCAGAGTCATCATTTAGTAAACACAGGTGTGGTGTTTTTGGAACAGTAATGTTAATCAATTTAGATAATTCATTCACAACAAAGGTCCACAAATCTGCAATTTTGGGGCATTCCCAGAACATATGAATGAATATACCAGAAGAAACATTACATATATTACAAATATAAGTGGATGTCCTATTCATCCGAAATTTCCTATACGGAGTTGCGTACGCTCTGTGGATGGTTTTGTAATGAATCAGCTAGTGAGCTAAATTTTTGGAAGTATGTGATAAATTGAACCAAACGGTGTCCCAATCCAGATCATGATTAAATGATGAAAGTTCCCTATCCCATAATTTTTCAATAGACAAAGCCTGAGCAGAGTTATTTAAAATAGCTTTATAAATGTAAGAGACTCTACCTCGCAGATTTTCGCATGGTTTGACCCACTCAAGCATTGGGTGGACCGCTGGCGGACAGTCCCATGGCACACCGTATGCTTTGAGAACAGAGCGTAGTTGTAGATAGACAAAATATGAGGATGCCGGCAAATGGAATAGATTTTGAAGATTCTGAAATGAACAGAGACCATGATCATCACACATATCTCCAAATGTATTGATGCCCAGAGAGGACCACAATGAACTGTGAAATGGCTTACCACCAATCAAAAATTTAAGATTATGCCAGAGAGGGGCTTGGTGTGGCAGCACTTTTAAGGGCCTGTAAACCCATCAATCTTTATGACCGAGAGCTGATATTTTGTAGGGGGTGTCTTTTGGGCTAGGTACATGGTTTTCTGAAAAATTACCAATGTGAAGTAAATGGCATCTGAGATATTAAAGCTACAGTGGTGCTTGAAAGTTTGTGAACCCTTTAGAATTTTTTTGATTTCTGCATAAATATGACCTAAAACATCATCAGATTTTCTCACAAGTCTTAAAAGTAGATAAAGAGAACCCAGTTAAACAAATGAGACAAATATATACACTTGGTCATTTATTTACTGAGGAAAATGATCCAATATTACATATCTGTGAGTGGCAAAAGTATGTGAACCTTTGCTTTCAGTATCTGGTGTGACCCCCTTGTGCTGCAATAACGTATCCGGAAACTGTTGATCAGTCCTGCACATTGGCTTGGAGGAATTTTAGCCCATTCCATGGTACAGAACAGCTTCAACTCAGGGATGTAGGCGGTTTCCTCACATTAACTGCTCACTCCTGGTTCTTCCTCTACATTTCGATTGGATTAAGGTCAGAACTTTGACTTGGCCATTCCAAAAGATTAACTTTATACGTCTTTAACCATTCTTTGGTTGAACGACTTGTGTGCTTAGGGTCATTGTCTTGTTGCATGACCCACCTTCTCTAGAAATTCAGTTCATGGACAGATGTCCTGACATTTTGCTTTAGAATTCGTTGGTATAATTCAAAATTCATTGCTCCATCAATGATGGCAATCGGTCCTGGCCCAGATGCAGCAAAACAGGCCCAAACCATGATACTACCACCACCATGTTTCACAGATGGGATGAGGTTCTTATTCTGGAATGCAGTGTTTTCCTTTCTCCAAACATAACGCTTCTCATAAACCAAAAAGTTCTATTTTGGTCTCATCCATCCACAAAACATTTTTCCAAAAGCCTTCTGGCTTATCCACATGATCTTTAGCAAACTGCAGACGAGCAGCAATGTTCTTTTTGGAGAGCAGTGGCTTTCTCCTTGCAACCCTTCCATGCACACCATTGTTGTTCAGTGTTCTCCTGATGGTGGACTCATGAACATTAACATTAGCCAGTGCTAGAGAGGTCTTTAGTTGCTTTGAAGTTACCCTGGGGTCCTTTGTGACTTTGCCAACTATTACACGCCTTGCTCTTGGCGTGATCTTTGTTGGTCAACCACTCCGGGGTGGGGGGGGACAATAGTCTTGAATTTCCTCCATTTGTACACAATCTGTCTGTCTGTGGATTGGTGGAGTCCAAACTCTTAAGAGATGGTTTTATAACCTTTTCCAGCCTGATGAGCATCAACAACTCTTTTTCTGAGGTCCTCAGAAATCTCCTCTGTTCGTGCCATGATAAACTTCCACAAACATGTGTTGTGAAGATCAGACTTTGATAAATCCTTGTCCTTTAAATAAAACAGGGTGCCCACTCCAACCTGATTGTCATCCCATTGATTGAAAACACCTGACTCTAATTTCACCTTCAAATCAATCACTAATCCTAGAGGTTCACATACTTTTGCTCCTCACAAATACAGTATTTGATATTGGATAATTTTCCTCAATAAATAAATGACCAAGTATAATAGTTTTGTCTCATTCGTTTAACTGGGTTTTCTTTATCTACTTTTAGGACTTGTGCGAAAATCCGATTATGTTTTAGGTCATATTCATACAGAAATACAGAAAATTTTAAAGGGTTCACAAACTTTCAGGCACCACTGTATATTCCCGTTGATAGCTTCATGGTCTTGTGGACAGCTCTGTAATTATGTCAGAGGTCTCAAATTTAGTGCAGTGCCTCTTGTTGTTCAGAACTTAGGTTCATAGGTAATTGCATATTTTTAATTTCTTTAAAGCACAAGTTCAGTTCCAGTATGACTGAGAATGAGTTGGTGAATTGTTCTGTGTGTGGTAATTGCTCACCAAGTCATCTTACAAACAAGGATGTTTTTCTTTTCTGTTTATTTTATTCTATTTTTTAAATTAATTAATTAATGAGCAGTAAGGTGACACTCATTCTTGCAATGCCACTGTGGGTATAACAACCTGTTAGGTCAAAAATAAAAGGACCATGGGCGATAGTGGTGGGGCTCTGAGATAATTGAGAGAAGAGAACTTACTCTCAATTAGTCTCCCTGTGTGTTAAAAAAAAAATCTATCGGACTACATTTTCAATCCCACGGCCACTTTAACATGCAACATTCATACCCCTGGACAAGCAAGTGTAGCAGGGTTGACTGATTAAAAGAAGGTGAAGGGCTGCAGGGTGTGGAGTGCTATTCAAGATGCTGAGTTTTTTTGGCAGAGCTGCTATCCATGCCGCCGATACCTGTTTCTTCGTCATCCTATACGATCCCCTTCCACACTGGGTTTAAAGTGCTTGAAAATCTGAAAAAAAGATACTGAAACAAGACCTATGTTATTTTGTAGGTCTTAGTGAGCAGATAAAGAAAATGTAAAAATAAAAAAATCTGTTGAATTTTTGGAGGAAATCCACTTCCATCAGCACCCAACTTGAAATTTTCAAATTGACGTTAAAGGGTTAAAAAACTTTTGCGCTTTGGTGATTTATTTCTAAAAGTTTCCTCTGCAGGGTTGTCGATCAAAAGAATGTGAAAAAGTAGTAGTCCATCTCCTTTCTTTAACCCTCACGTGGCAAAAATGTTCTTATCTAGCTAAATGTAATGCTTAGACATGTGTGCTGTTGTACTCAATGACGGCTTGCGTTAAGCGCAAAGCAAATATTTTGTTGCTGGTATCCTTTATCTGATGCCTCTCCCAGAATGTTGAGAAGTCAGCGTGAACTGCTTCGAAAGCTCGCTTAGAATATCTAGCCAATCCACAACCATGGCACTTACAGAACTCACGCAAATGGTCTCTGATGATGTGGAAATTGGGGGTGATCGAGATGCCAAGTTTCACATAGACCTCGCAGAAGTCGGCAACATGGTCTTCCCATCCACTGTTTAGGCTTTGTCCGAAGCAGGAAGTGACCATCTTTCCCATTGCTGCAAATGCATTTGCGAAGGGTGTGGCTGGATGGCTCTTTTGAGGCGACCTTGTATCTGCTTGGCCTTGAATCCATTGGCTTTCGCCACTTGGCAAATCAGACAGTCACAAGACTGAACTCTGGGGCTAATCCAACGCTGGCCTTCAATTACCTTTTCCAGTTGGTACAGACCGTTGAATTTTTGGCCAAGATTACCTTGCCTCATCTTAAAAACCTTTGTTTTACAAGTGTCACAAAGTGAAGTTGATAAATGGCGGTCATGTACGTCATACTGAGATATTATGTTATCCTGAATTGTTTTGATGAGGTGAACTTCACTCACAATGGAGAAACTCCCTTTATGAAAGCAAAGCAAACAAACTCTTGAGCGAGCTTCGCTGTGATCCATTCCACATGCTCTGGCTTTTATGAATGTAAGGCTATGCAATCTTGAAGCTGCATTAACTCCCAAGTAGGAATAATGATGAAAACGACATGGGCATTACTTCCACTCCAGCTGAGGTAATGAATGAAAAGGCCTATTATACAAGACGTAATCAGCTGCCAATTGTTCCTACCACACAAAAGAAGAGTTTTGGACTACTGTACTAAAGCTGACCAACATTTTGAGGAACATGATGGGTTATATTCAGGGATTTAATATTTTCATATTTTTGACAATAAATTTGGTTACCATGGTAAACATTTTGTATTTTCACCAATCTGACCCTGTGGTATGATTATCTAATAAGTCAAACTATCGAAAAAAACATGATGGCTCGCAATTATTAACCGCTTTCTCAGGATTTTGCAATTCAAGATGACTGCTTTTGACTGCTTCTTAAGCATTTGAATATGGTTTCATCGGCCATGAATGCTGGGCTTGTACAAAAATACCAAATTTTTGAAAAATTCATTTTGCGACAATAAGGCAGAACACCATCACAAATTTTTTTACATGGTAATAACAGACAAGTACAATTTAACATGAATGAAATAAAGCATTTTGTGGAGTTGTAGCTCTGTGTCATAAACACAGTCCAGTTTGTGAGCATTTGAATATGCCTTCAAAGGTCTTGAATGTTAGGCATGCTTTTCAAAAATTAATTTTGCGAAAATAAGGCGGAACCAATCACGAAATTTGGATGTGTTAATAACAGACATCTAATCTCTCAAAAACAGTCAATTTTATCTTAGTGAATGCTGTCATTTTTTGACAACAGAATTGGTTCTTGTCCATATTCAAGCTTTAATATCTTCGAGATCATTCGCCACAGAGGGGCAGTTTTAGAATATAAAGTACAGAGCATGTATGGGAAGGTGTATGCGCAATATCTAGCCTCTGGCTTTGAAATTGAGCGTTCCACCATCCTTTGAATATGAGCATAGAGTAAAATTTTCAAGCAAATTCAAGCACCCGAAATTGTATGATATACTATACGCATATCACCAAATTGAGATTTAAAAAAACCAGAGATTTAGAAAAAAAAAAAAACTGTATACCTGGTGCGATGGTGAAACTTGTAAATTTTGGGTCCTGGCTGCTTATTTGCCCGTAATGTTGGAATTTTTCTCCAAAAATAAAGGTTGTGAAAGGTGGCCAGATGGGGGCAGATTAAAATAACCATTTCCTTGGTGTTAGGGTGAAAATTGGAAAAGCTATTGAGAATTTATAAATTTTGAGTCCTGGCTGCTTATTTGCCTGTAATGTTGGAATTTTCTCCCAAAAAGAAGGGTTGTGAAAGAAGTCCACCTCATGGCAGATTAAAATAACATAATTTCCCTGGTGCTAGAATGGAAATTAGAAAAGCTACTGAGAAAAAAATGTACATTTTGGGTCCTGGCTGCTTATTTGACCATAATGTTTGGATTTTTTTGAAAAAATAAAAGTTGTGAAAGGTGGCCAGATGGGGGCAGATCAAAATAATATCCTTGGTGCTAGGATGAAAATTGAAAAAGCTATTGAGATAAAACTGAATATTTTGGGTCCTGGCCGCTTATTTGCCCATAATGTTGGAATTTTTTCCCCAAAAACAAAGGTTGTGAAAGGCGTGCACCTCATGGCAGATTAAAATAAGACAATTTCCCTTGCGCTAGGATGAAAATTAGAAAAGCTATAGAGAAACAAGAGGCCCATGGGCCTTAACGGTCACCTGAGTATAGTATATCCAATGTTAAACCTTGGCCATTAGGCGTGGCCCTAATTTTGACCCCAGGGATCAGATTAATGGAAACCAGTATCATAAGCAATAGAATATTCCAAATTGTATGTATATAACTTGTGGCTATTTTCTTTAAGCAAAGAAGATTTCTCAAGCCATTTTGACCCTTGGGCCCTGCCCCTTAGCCCCTGGGTAAGGGAAACTGTCAAAAATAACATAATATCATCTCATTGTTGTAATGTCAATCAAGTGTGAATGATTTCCAGTAGAAATTAAACAGAATATACCCAAAAGTATCATTTTCCTATATAAACTATGTTGGGGTCACACAGAGGAAAGCCTTTCATATGTGAGGATACAAAATGGAGCCCAGGACTTCCCATGACCACTTGCTGCCTGCAAGCCCCTCCCGCCAGCAGGCCAGGCACATAAAAGCAGTGGTCAACCATTTTATCTCTCTCTTCTCTTGGATCCTCTCTTGGAGCTCTGGACTCTCTCTCTCCCTTGGAGAGGCTCCTGGACCCCTGTGGACTGCTCAGGCTGGGGAACCCCTCCCCCACCTCTTAGGCCCAGCATAGACTGGCCATGCTGAAGAATCTGCCAGGCTACCAGGAGTACAGCAAGAGTTGAAGAAACAGCTTGCTTTTGAGGAGCGGCCAGCTTCCCTCCTCTCCCCACAGCAAAGACACAGACAGCACCAGAACCGCTCTTCCAGCCGGATCAACATCACCCGTGATTGGATCCTCCAGCAACCTCCAAACCTCTTTCCCCAACTAAGGACTGGTAACAACTGGGCACAAATCTTCCTTTAAGACTAAAAGCGACTGTTTGTATTTGTTAAATGATAGTTATTGTGATTGTTTTTAGGATTGTGTTTTAGTTGGACAGGGTGGTATAAATGTATAGCAGACAAGCTCTTGCATGCAAATAACCTCCAGTCGACTAACACGGCGCCTTTCCTGTGCAAAACACACACATTAACATAATACACACAAACACAAACAACACTGAGCATTTTAAGTCATTTGACTGACTTTAAAACTGTAAACTTTCCATTGCTACAAAGATTTGGTCTTTGTTACAGTAGGGTTGCCTTCCCCCACTCCACATGGTCAGCAAGCCCCCCCTCACTCACACCTCAGATCATCCCTTTTGTTCTCTCTCACCCACACCCGCACGCACGCGCGCGCACACACACACACAGACACATACACACCTCCTTCATTGTGTATATAGTGTTTAGTGTAGTTTAGATTGTGTGTTTTATTTGTTTCATTTAAATAAATATTCCTTTGAGACTTATGCTGTGGTTATTAATGTTGTGCAAGAGTGAATGAAACTGCCAACCTCTACTATTCAGAACTATGAATCCTTCAATCTAACTATTGATTGGGTAAGTTGATTACAATTATTAATTTAATTATTAATCAATTTCCAAATTAATAGGTTAGTGGATATTGAGACTGAGGTTTTATTAATTGGCTATCGTTTTCCCTTCACTGAGGAAGGGTGGTGCCCTGAGGTATTTATATTAATATTTAAAATTAATATTACAATATCATATTTTTTTTGGATAGTCAAATTAATAATATTGATATCATTAGACAAATTGCATTTTTCCCAACATTGGTGTTCTGTGCGAGGCCATTACCCCAACAACTATAGTAAACTTGATGCCCTCCCCAGGGGCAAACATGGAGCCTGGGGGTCATGAAATTCACAATTTTTATAAAGCACCTCAAGACACTTCCATCAATAAAGATAACTGGTTTCCAGCATATCTAGGTATAAAAAAGTGAATGCAAGACAATAGGCTTGCACTAACAGAGTTGACAATACATAGGTTTGGTCGGTGCGGTCTGTGAATATGCTCATAAAAACTTCATTTGGCGTTTAAACAAAAAACGCTTCAGTGAAAGGAAGGAATAATACCTTCATTAACATATGTCAAGTTACTTTTCTACTTCTGAGGTAAAACCACATCCCGCGGGGCATTTTCCCCTCAAACTGTACTGGCAGTTGCCAAGTACCAACCACAGGTTGTTGGTTTTCTCCAGGTATACTCCAGTTTCCTCCAAAACCTAAACATGACACATCCTTAAATGTCCCTTACTTAAATTGTTGTGTTCACAATGTGGCTTATGATGACAATATAACAAAGGGCAATTACTCCATCAGATTTGATTGAATTGGTCTGGTTTTCGAACTTCTTTGAGATCTTATAGATATAAGCCAGCATACAAAGTTTCATGAAAATTGACCAATGTTTACTAAAATTATTGTGTTCACAAGGTTGCTTATGATAATAATACAACAAAGGGCAATAACTCCACCAAATATGATCGAATCAATCTGGTTTTCGAACTCATCCAAGATCTTATGGATATAAGCCTGCATACAAAGTCTCATCAAAATTGGTTCATAAATACTTAAGTTATTTTGTTCACAAGGAAAAGTTTACGGACGACGCACGACGACGAACAAAAGGGGATAGCAATAGGTCACGCCTTCGGCTCAGGTGACCTAAAAACTGAATATTTTGGGTCCTGGCTGCTTATTTGCCTGTCATATTGGAATTTTCCCCCAAAAATAAAGATCCTGAAAGGTGGCTAGATGGGGCCATGCTAAAATTAACGCAATTTCCCTGCTTATGGGATTGGATTGCTTATTGGAGAAGCTATTGAGGAAAAGCCTTAAATTTTGAATCTAGGCTGCTTATTTGCCCATAATGTTTAGATTTTTCCCAAAAAGAAAGGTTATGAAAGGTGCCCACATTGAAACAGGTGAGAATAAAATTGAGCACCATGCTCTGACAGTGCTTCCCATACCTCTCCAGGCGGCCCTCCTGTCTTGCATGTTTTAGATCTCTCCCTGCTCTAGCACAGGAGATTCAAATGATCAGGTTGTCATCAATCAGCTTTAGGGGATGTTTAATGAGCTGATCATTTGAATCACCTGTGCTGAAGCAGGGAGAGATCTAAATCATGCAGGACAGGTGGGCCTCCAGGAGAGGTTTGGGAACCACTTCTCTATAATTTGAAAGGGAAAAACCATTGAGGAGGGGAGAAAAGAAAAACAAAGTGGAGCACAGATTGGGCCAAACAGTGGCGGGACATCTAATTCCCACGAAATTGTGAATAAAAAGTAGGCACAAGCCTAGATAATATGCTCTTGTCAAACGATGTAACCCGAAGCAGGATAGAATGCCAGCTGTACCTCTGCCTCTTCCTACTCTCGATGTACACGCACTCATTGGTGCGCGGCTTAATCTTCCACGGTTAGACTTAGGATCTAAAGTTTGAATGTTGGCTCATATTATAAATCTTTCTGCTGTCAGCACCGAAATATCACACAGTAGTAGTAATTTTATTGACCTGTGGGTCCAAACAACACACAGTCAAAACATTTTTTCGCCACTTTACAGTGAAAGGCATGTCACGATTCTTATTCAAAAATAAAATCAACTTGCTGAGGTGCTTCCGTTTATCAGCTACGTGTTCTCTAACAGCAGAGCGTGTGCTGCCATCGGCAGTAAGGCCACTTCTTAGATATACATTTCTATAGCACCATTCTATACACATATCACCCAAACGAATAGGTAACTTATCATTACTGGAGCATGTATGGCCATTTACTTAGTTTTGCTCTCATTAATTACCATACCAAGAGACTAAGAATAATCGTGTCAAACTCCATGGTGGCCAAAGCAGTCCTCTGCGTCCCAGCAACTTGCGCAACAAGCGAGCGAACCTTCAGTTCGGCTGGCTGTGTCCAGGAAGCGTGCCGTAATCGCTTAAACCCTGGCACTGTTGACGCGATTTTGTTTTTGCATAGTTTGGGAAAAAATACGCCTAGGTCTACATTATAAGCTGTGTTGAAAAAATAGCATAAAGGCACCCAAAAACGATCTTGAAATTAATATATGAGGAAACAAAATTCCTCGTAGACAGGATATCGCAACACTGTATGGGAGAGTAGGCAATAGCGCCAGTGCGCCACTGTCATGTTAATTTTGTTCCAATAAAACAGCCTGTTTGCAGTATTTTGCCTGATGGCATTTCGTTTGGTTGCAAAGATTAGACATCACGGTAAAGTTCAATTAATAGACAGCGCCTAAACTTTGTATTAAGAATTCCAGCCAAAAGCCAAATGTATGTTGTGCTCCGCTCAAATCCATAGCGTAACAGAGGAATCGTTTTTTCCATTGCAAATCATGTCACACAGACCCAATGTATTCTTTTTCTCTTGCCTCCTTTTTGTGTCGGGTCGGGTTGGGTTCGGGTTGAAAATCAGTGCGAGTTTTAGCGGGGCGGGTTAGCTGTCACGTCGGGTCGGGTTGGTGCGGGTATTAAAAAACCTCGACCCGGGCATCACTACTGTGTCTCACAGAAACATGGCTGAGACCAGATGAAAACTTATCTTTGAATAAAGCCTCTCCACCTGGTTTTATACACACTTAAAACCAGTGGCGTGCACAGACATTATGGGGGGCAAGTGCTCAGGGGGGAGGGGGAGGGCACTTTTTTGCACACGTGGAACATGCTATTATAGTGTGAGATTAAAAAAATAAAGTAAACATTACACGCACATGTTCAATGCAATTCATGACTACTGTCATTCATCAAAAGAAGGCACATGGGTGGCCTTTATGGGGATATTTTTCTCTCAGGCAATGGGGAACTGCCTGATTCTTCTTTATGTGTTCATTTAGGTTGCCTAACAAAACCTACACAAAAAAAAAACATTCAGCTTAACATATAGATTTGCAAAGTCGACCGACATTGTTTGTGGTGGTCGTCCTCACGTTATCTGTCATTGTTTGGGCTATAGCATTAAACTAGCTAATCAGGTGACCAGTCGGCTAAAAAAATGCTCAGTTGTTTGGTGCTGTATGAGCAGTGGCGTACCCTCAGATGCCAGAAAGGCCTTCAGTAACATCACCCTTTCCCAGATAATTGCTCTTAAATGGTTTGCGATCAGGTTTGATTGATTAAAAATCAAACAGTGAATTAACAGAATGACCACCATTGCGTGACACGTAATGATTAAGAAATGCTAATTACAAAGCGATTGCCTGTTGGCTATGTTGATATAATTGATGTGAATCCGCAAGGATGACAATCTGCAAAAAATCCGAAACTTTCGCGGACTTCTCAGAAATTATTTTCGTCTTCACTCAGCTGTGCTACTACGCACTTTGGCTGTCACATTCAGAGTATATAGAACGGATTCTCATGGTTAATTGCTCAATGAACGTCGCGAATTAATTTATGCAAATTCAGAAATTATAAAGACATAGGATATTTTTTCCGTAGCCATTGGTGTGCGGAAGTAAGTTTAACGCCGTATAATTTCGTAGTGCAATGTATAACACGGCTTTCAAAAACAAGTTAGATTCTCGTCGGTTCCTCCAATCAGTCTGAGCAATGGTTTGCTATTCGGGGAGGTAAACTGTGAGAGGTATCTGTCATTAAGAAGTGAAAGGTGAGGTTATTGCTGGCCCTGTGTTTCTGCCAACGGACCGTCACTGTGTATGAGACATGCTACTGCACAACAAAATGATTACAGGTTGGGCTTGGAGGGCAAACTGTACGATTTCACTTGATCTGTGCGTTACCTGGCTGGCGGGGCACAAGACTGTGGCTACCAGTCGCTCAGCTGATATGCACTGCGCGCTTGTTCACGTGACAAAGGAAGAGAGGTCAGAAGTGCATGAGGAGGTGGCCCATTTCGGGGCATTTTTTCCAGTAGTTTTTAATCACACAGCTTTTATAAAAGATCATTTCAACATTGGCCCCACTAAAGTGTTAATAATAATAAAAATAATAATAAATATAATCATTAAAAAAAAAATAAATAAAAATTTCAAAAGGGCACTTTCATTGATAAAGGGCAAAGGGGCAAGTGCTGTAGCACCACCTAGCGTCTATTTGTGCACGCCACTGCTCAAAACCCCCGCCTGGGCTGGAGAGGTGGGGGTGTTGCAGCTATTTATAGTGACTCCATTCACTCAGTGCCAAAACTACAGGATAAATTTGATACATGTGAGGTTTTAGTGATGAATTTTTCAGTGCTGGATACAGGTGCGAGCCCTACCCCTGATCAGTCTTTAGCTTTGGTGACAGTCTACAGGCCCCCTAGCCTTTATTCAAGATTTTTCAGAATTCCTTTCAGACCGAGTTTTAAGCTATGATAGAATAGTTATATTGGGTGACTTTAACCTGCACTTTGAGAGGGCAGATGATTCTCTAACATCCGCATTCACTAACATTTTGGAGTCAGTTGGCTTCGCTCAGAGTGTTGTTGGCCCAACTCATTTTCATGGTCATACTTTAGACCTGATCTTAAGCTTTGGCATTAACATTGAGCAGGTCAGGATTCATTCACATAATCCCAGTTTGTCTGACCATTTTCTTATCACATTCTGCTTACAATTGACCCACCCTGCATTGTTAGAAACCAGGATGTACACTGGTTGTACTTCTACTGCAGCAACTTCTACAAAATTCACTGAGGTTTTCGCATCTTATTTTTAGCATCCAGTCAGCGCCCTCTGTATTGACGATACCGCAGAAAAGTTTGCTGATGCTCTCCTTTGTACCCTTAACCCCTTTGCGCAGAAGCCAAATCTGGCTTTTTAGGTGTTACCTGATTTAAGGCTTTATAATTCAAGATTGCAGCTTTACAGACAGAAAGACGGGTTCAATTAAGTCTAGACACTTGAAGCATTTAGACTCCCATCAAATTTCAGTTTATTTTAATGATTTTGGTGGAGAAAAGCTGCAGCAAACAAACAATTTTCATGAGAATTCACCATTGAAACAGCAAAAAAATAATACTGATAATTGAAAAACTGCTGGGGCCTAAAACTATACATTTCTGGGATCATAAACTTCTTGACCACAAGTACAATTCATCTTGAACATTACATTCTAGATTACCCGCTTGCAATGAGCCAAATTAGACAGCTATCCGGGTGTCTCCCCAAAGTCTGAGATCCATCAAAATGGTTCACTGTCAAATCATACATTAATCATATATTTAACACAAATGAACTTTTGGGGAATGAAATTCAGCATGAACTAATGATTTTCTGGTTGAGTTTAGCATGAATTTATCAATATCAGTGCAGTTGAACATCATTGGTCACCAGTAACCTCTCCAAACACAAAACATGCCTTTTCTCCATAATAAAGTTAACAATATTGTCCATTTTTCTTAGAAGTCCCCCAAACATTAAATAAACGGTTGATTAAACAGCGATAACATTCACGGTGCAATGAAAAGCTAACCGCTCTCAGATCCGAGCTCATAACCTTACACCTTTATAAGGGTAAAAACTCACTAACTGAGTAATATCTGAATTCTGAAATATACCTTATTTTAACAGAACAGAAATTTCACTTGCAGGAAAAAATAAAATGACATATACCTCCATATTCAACAGAATGGTGTAATGAACGTACCGAGGGATCTACCGACGTGCGTGGGCTGTATGCATTTGGAGAAACGAAAACCTCGGCATTTGATGTCTTTAAACGCGGTATAAATTCTACAGCAAAAAGCCATATTGAAGAGTAGAAGTATAACCTGTTTTCTTCATTGATGCCCTCCTCCAGAGACAGATGTATCGGGTAGAGGGAAGCCTCCAGTACTGTTTCATTCTGAATAATTCCCATTGACCGCGTCCACACAACATTTATCTCGTAAATGAAACTGAACACTTCAGGCCGGTTTCGGGTGTCTTTGTTTCTTTGATATCGCATCATTTTCAGCTGCGCAACCGTGGCCAACATTCGAAGAATACAACCAACCTTACTTTTATGCTTAGATTTGTATCATATTCTTATTGTCCGATCAATGTATTTCAGTTATTGAGGAAACTTTAAACAATCGGGAATTGGCAGCAACGGACTGGGAGACACTTTCAGGCCAGGAGTCAGTCATTCAGCAGGCCACCCTGCCCACACGCACATTCACACCTCCACTTATATGCATGAGCAGGCACGCACGCTCGCACGCACACACACACACACATTCGTATGTTTTTGGCATTCCAAACAGAAGTACACATATGGGACCTACAATCTAAGGTTGGAATATATGTGGCAATACAGCACCTCAACAATCCTCAGCAGTATCCACAAGCACACTTGATAGAAGAGAATGACGGTTTCACATAACAAGTAATGCCAAGGTTAAAGCTAAACAGTACATAAAACGTCATATCATGGAGAATATCAACTGCTTTGTGCGATAATGATAATATTATGTTAACAAGCCTGTAGCTTGTTGCAAACAGACACTTGCAGACAGACCCACAACATATTCCCGAAACAACAGAAACATCTGCTTTCACATTAATCAAAACCAAACATTAACAGCTGCAAGACCATTAACACAACCGTCCAAGTAAACAGACAATTGAGTCAAAAAGTTAAAAAAAATCCTTTGTCAATACATAAAAGTCCAGATAATGTTGCATTTCTGAAAGGCACATATTTGCAAATCTGTGCCTCATTGGCATGAACTTTTTATGTGTGGCCTACAATATAACCAAACCAAGAAAGACAACTAGCCTAAGGCCAAATCAAATGATTAATCAATTTACTATGAGGAAGGCTTTTGAACTTACAGAACACGTGCATGCTGCACACATGAGATACAAGGCTGACTTTATATTACAGAATGGGAGCATAGCATTGACTAATATCTTAAATAGGTTTAAGGAAATACTCATGAACTACAACCTAAATCCGAAGCTGGAATACGCAATTGCTTTCATGTATGGGCCGGGATACAAAACAGCAAGTCAGCAACAGACAGCAAACATATTTACATTATGTAAACGTGTACAAGGCGCCTGAAGAGAACCAGTGTTTTGTTTTTTTAAGAAAACTTACTGGCAGAGTCTGACGCTGACGGATCTTTTTTTGGATGGCGCAGTCATGGCTGGGGAGGAGGGCCTAAATAAACTTAATTTTTGGCATTCGGCCGCATCATCCTTGAGTGCCTTACTCTTTTTATCTCTCTCCCTCTCCGCGCCGTCCTTCCTCTTTTTAGGGGGTTCCATTCTCAAGTCGTCCTCCTCTCCTCAGCAGCAGGTACCACACAGACACACACAGGCTGCGTTCCAATCCGAAATTAGATAGTCCATTCACTTCTTCCCTCCACTCGAGTGTGCCCTCCGAATGACGTAGCAGGCGAGTAAGCCCTTCCCGTGCGAAGGGACTTCGGGGAAGGGTTGAGGGAAATTGGATTGGAACAACCCTCGTTGCGTTTCTTCCGCACTTCGAAGTTTGTCAACAACCTACCGGGAAGGTTGTGTTACCACCATGGAGCCGACTGAGTTAGTTGCCTGTAACGTTACTACATTTTACCTTTCACAGTTCACGCGGAAGCGTATCGCATGTTTATGGCAAGTAGAAGACGGCGTGCTCGTTTGATTGCTGCACTTGTGACTGTTGTATGGGAAAATAAAGCTGCTTTCTCCCCAGACGCCAAACGAATTTTTCGCAGGACATATTGCATTCAAAGTCAATGCAAAGACGCGAATACACGTGCTTCGCGTGCATTCGCGTCTTTGCGTCGACTTTGAATGTAATCTGTCGCGCGAAAATTTGTTCTGCGTCCGGTGTGAAAGCTGCTTTTAGCTCCGCAGCAGTCCTCGGGGATGCTATAGGCTAGCTGCAGCAAAAATTAACGTAAAGTCAAAGGCTTAAACATAATGTGAAACCGATGCCCCTCACCCCCAAACTTCGCTATTTGCATATAAATGTAATAAATTAAACACGGCGATTTTTTGGGGATTCCCCCCTCGATTGAAGGGCGAGTGAACACGACGAAGCAAGCATTTTTTCGGATTAAAATGCTGCCGCCGTCTGTGTGGTTGACACGGACTGTTGGGGTGGGTGGGTGTTAATCTAAACAAACCAATCGTCTTGTTGTCCTCCTCACATGCTGCTGGCCTGAGTGGCCTCTGATTGGCCTGAAAAAAGTCAGACAGCTGCGAGTCGCATATGGCCGACTTACAGCCTGTAGAAGAAGAAGAAGAAGAAGAAAACTAGGAATGAAAGTGAGGAAGAAGATTACATCGTTCGAATGAAGGCTGCAGCAATTGGATGTCGTGCAAACGGTATTTTTCGTGATATGCACGAAGTTGGAAAATTTATAAAATGTGAAATCGGAGATGTGAAGGCAGTGAGAGCAACGCAGGGTGGAACGGTAGTGGTGGAATGTAGAAGTTTTAGACAATATGATAAATTATTAAAGATTACAACGTTTGATTTGATAAAAGTAGTTTGTTTTCCATTGAAAAGAAATGCGAATTTAAAGGGGGTTGAGCTGAGGCCAGTGAATTTTTGAATATTGAAGCAGTTTGTGAGGCAAAGAGGCTGAAAACACGAAGGAATGGAGAAGGAAAGCCTTTCTGTTCTCTTGGAATTTAAATCTGAGTTACCCGAGAGAGTGTTTTTAGATTATGTAAGTTATTGGGTTCGAGAATATATAAGGGCACCACTCAGATGTTATCGGTGTCAGAAGTATGGGCATGTGGCGGCAGTATGCAGAAGTAGGACATGTATATGTAGAAAATGTGGGACAGAAGATTGTCCGGAGGATAAGTGTACTACTAAAGCTCAGATTGTGTGTTTTCACTGTGGGGGAAACCATGAAAGGAGTGTAAAAGAAGGAAAAAAGAACAGGAGGTGGAAAGAATAAGAACACAGGGCAGAGTGTCATATGCAGAGGCTGTTAAGAGAGTGCAGATGGAAAAAGAAAAGGTGGGGAAAGAGCAGGCTAGGGTTCAGGAAATTGAAAAAGCAGATGAGAATTTTATAAGAATGGAAAGAAGACACTTTTTGGCTTTTATTGCAATGGTGGTGATATGTTCTAGAGACCTGGAGACTAGAACTGAGATAATTAAAATGGTGATAGATGCCGCACATAGATTTTTGGGAATAGTGGATGTTAAAGGGGAAGAAATTCAGGGGATATTGGAGAGAAGGTTTGGCGGGGGTCAGGTGACCGTAAAGTGATGTTAAAAATGGGGATTTTTTTTTTTTTTTAACGTTTATGAGCTTTCTTGATACGATTAATTTTTTTTCCTGCGGAGGGCAGTAATACACCTAGTAGCGTCCACAGGGCCGTTAAATTCAAAAGAAGAAGAAGAAAGAAAAAAAAACCGACATGCAGGCGGCAGCCGGCAGGCCAAGCACATACCGGCGCTCCGGGAAAACTACCGTGTCTTCCGTTGGCCAGTCCTGGCCAGGGAACTGGATAAGAAACGAGTCTATCAATACATCTATCGTTACCGGGGAAGCTTCACGAGGGCGTGAACTATAACTGTAGAGTTACGCAGATGAATCTGAGAGTGACTGGCTATCGACACCAGTACTTTGGTGGATAGAAGGGAGCGCTGAATTTGTCAATACGCGTTAATCCATGGGAGGGAACTACGCATAATTTGTGTGTGATCACTGCAATGGACAGTAGAATGTGAGAGAATCAATTCTATGTCGGATTTTTTGCTTCACAAAACGTATTTTTTAACCACTAATTGGAATACTGTTGGCTCACTGTAGCTAAGATGGTTGCTACAGATTACTAAGTTTTTTCCTGCCTCAAGTGATAATTTTTAAAAACTACTGGATCGATACTATGGGCAAGGATATTGACCGGTCTGCACATCAGGCTTAGCTGAGGAGTTAATTTCATGCTACTCCTAAAAACAGGGATTGGAGGGAACTTCTCCATACTCTAAATCGCGTTTCAGTTCTGTCTGCTTGTGAATATCCAATAGCTGATCCGGGGGTGCCATCTCGTGGTCGAGTACTGTAACTAAGTGCTTAAATTTGCATATCTATAGACGCGAGTGTCTACCTCTGCCGAAAGGGGTTAATGTAGTCGCGCCACTGAAATATAAAAGAAGAGGCCAGCCCCATGGTATACTGACCAGACAAGGACACTAAAGCAAAAATCTTGTCAACTAGAACGCAAATGGCGCTCCACTAAACTTCAGGTATTCCATGGTGCTTGGAAAGAGAGCCTTGTTGCATATAAGCATGCTCTCTCTTGAGCAAGGTCCTGTTACTTTTTAAATCTCATGCAGGAAAATAAAGATAATTCTCGATTTTTGTTCAAAACTGTGGCCAAGTTAACTTGGTAACCCTCAAATTCCAGTCTCTTTCAGCAATGATGATTTTTTAAAATTTCTTTAATGGCAAAATTATTGGAATTAGAGAGAAGATCACTGCTTCCTTACCAGTTTGCGACGGCGTTTCTCATCATATGGAGTCTTCCACATTACACAAAAACCAGTTTGAATCCCTTTCTCCTATATTCCTGAGTGAACTAGCCAAATTAGTTGTTACTTCCAAATCGTCTTCTTGTATCTTGGATCCCATTCCCACAAAGCTAATGAAAGAACCGCCCATTCTTGGCGGCCCAATTCTTCACATAATTAATTCTTCTCTGATTTCAGGTATTGTTCCCACTTCATTTAAGATGGCAGAAATCAAGCCGCTGCTTTAAAAAAAACAGATTTGGATCCCACAGTCCAAGCCAATTATAGGCAAATCTCAAACCTCACATTTTCATCTAAGATCCTTGTAAAATGTGTCGCCCAACAGCTCTCATCTTTCCTGCAAACTAATGAGGTATTTGACAGTTTTCAGTCTGCCTATAGAACACATCAAAGCACTGAAACAGCCCTCACTGTTGTAGTAAATGATCTACTTCTCTCTATGGATAGTGGTCGCATCTCTGTTCTCGTCCTTCTCGATTTAAGTGTCACCTTTGATACTGTAGACCACCATGTTCTTCTTCGTAGGTTGGAAAAATTAGTTGGTATATCTGGACTTGCCCTTTCATGGTTTAAGTCTTATCTGTCAGATAGATCTCAGTTTGTCCGGGTAAATAACAAGTGTTCAGAGTATTCCAAGGTTAACTTTGGAATACATCAAAGAACTGTTCTGGGCCCTTTGCTTTTTTCTCGATACATGCTTCTCCTTGGAAATATCATCTGTAGACTTGATGTAAAATACCACCGTTATGCAGATGACACGCAGCTCTATATATCCTTTAAGCCGGGTGAAAATGATCCAGTTACTAGATTGGAGTGTCATTTTGTGCTTGGCTTTACATCCAATGATGGCGCCAGGGTGCTCGGCTGGCCGTCTGTCGCTTTGCTCTGTGTTCACTGTATGTTTTGTGATTTACCTGATATGTCAAGAGGTTTCATCTCTCGTTTATGACTGTCACACTGTATGTTTTGTGATTTACCTGATATGTCAAGAGGTTTCATCTCTCGTTTATGACTGTCAAACTCTTAAGCTCGGAGGTTACTTCGATCGGCTTACATAGTTGAACAGCTCTCCTCCATGACTCGAGGAAATCCCGGCGTTTCTTAGGCACTCTCCCCTCTATCTTGTTCCCCTAAGACGCCGGAGAAGACGTGGGAAACACGGAGGCCTCCGGGTCCGGTACAAAGCTTGCTTGAGGTCGATCCGTCTGTCTGATCGCTTCGGAGACCTGCACTTTTTGGACGTTCGGAGGACGAGAGACCGATGGATCCGACCGGTGTTTCCGGACGTCAGTGGCTGTGACAGCGTCAGCTGCTCGTTGGACCCCGATCAGCTGTTGCTGCCTCCCTCCAGTTGGTGTGTTCCTACCGGGAGACGCGGTGTGAACCTTCGGAATCTCCGTTCATTTAAGCGTGCTTCGTCTTCATCTGATACTGGTAATCTTCACTTGGCTTTGTGGAATGTGAGATCTCTCACAAACAAAACTTTCTTAATCAACGACTTCTTTACCTCACGGAAATTGGATTTTATGTTTCTTTCGGAAACCTGGCTTCGGGAAGGTGAACTTGCTCCTTTTTCGGAGCTCCTTCCCCCTGGATGTAGCTTCTTCAGCTCCCCCCGCATTACCGGCAAAGGTGGAGGACTAGCATCCATATTCAAATCCACCTTTCACTGCCGGCAGCCTCCAGCTGTTAATCGCTGCACCTTTGAGCTTCAACTCCTTGAGGTAAACTTCTCTGTGACTGTTCTCTGTGCGGTAGTCTATCGTCCACCGAAATTTAACAAAGACTTTATTCGGGATTTTGCTGACTTCATGGCGGGTGTCACTCTAAATTATGATCACTTTTTAATTGTCAGCGATTTTAACGTGCATGTCTGTTTTGAGACCAGGCCTCTGGTTAGAGACTTCCTCAATCTCATTGACTCTTTTAATCTCACACAGTCTGTTTCGGAGCAGACGCATGACAAGGGCCACATTTCGGATCTTGTATTGTCATATGGATTAGATGTACAGAAAACCGAAATCTGTCACACTCCCCTGTCCGGCCATCATCCTGTTTTTTTTCTCCCTCGCAATACCTGTTGTCTCAACCACAAACTCCGCCCCCTTTTGCCGTCTTCGTGCTTTTCTAAGGCGTTTAAACACTGCCAAAACTCGCGCGCATGATAACAGCGCACAGAACAGTATCCGCGAGCGTAAATGTATCCTCGCGAGGGCGCATTTCTAATCTGCAAGCGAACGGAACAGTGTTTGCGAGCGTAAAACAACACCGTGAGGGAGCATTTCCGCCCCGTGCGCGCAAATGCGGTCTGGCGAGCGCGCGCCTGATCCTACCTACGCGCTCATAACCTCCCAGCACGCTCTCGCTCAGGCCTCCCTCTCGCTCGCTCGCTGGACTCTCTCTGCTCGCTCGCTCGCAGCTGCTCAACACGCGCTTGCAATATCAAGTTGACCAGGGTTGCCAGATCTGTCAGACAAAAGCAGCCAAATCAGCTCAATACTAGAAATCAAAATATTCCCATAAAAAGTCATATATGTTGCTTTTAAAGATTCACAATGTTTAAGTCATATACTTACAGCAAATACATATGTAATAGGCCATGTATTTACTGTTATGTTCTTATTTCAACTTGAAAACCGTATCCTGTTAATTTAGCACATTTTAATAATTTCCTTACAATACATAGCTTGTGTGTGTGTGTGTGTGTGTAGATAGGATGTGTTGTTATCCTGGTTGATCATCTACAGTATATACATAATTTTACTCCACACAAATTTTTGATTTGGAACAACAAAGACATCAAGTACAAGAACAAAACTTTATATTTTGACAATTGGGTTAATAATAACATTTTATTGGTGTCACAGTTACTGAAAGCAAATGGCAAAATGGGGTTTGTATGGTGCTTTTTCACAGTTTGGAGTTCACTGTATGATTGAAAACATACAATAAAGTTTTGATTTAAAAAATATTTTAAAAAATGTATATATATATATATATCGCAGTACAGTATATATATTTCACAGTATACTGTATATGGTACCTACAACGGAACAGGCACCGGCGGCTGCCTCCGCTACTTTGATTGGCCACTTTTTTTTTTTCACTGGCCCTGGGCTTCGATTGGCTGTTTGGGTCTCGATCACTGACACTGTCGCATGCTGGAAGCTGGCAGAGGGTGCAACACTGCCATGTCGGAGCAAGTAAGTTTTCCGCCAAAGTAGCATCTTTTGGAGATACTAATTTAATACTGCATAACGGGAATGGTTTCGTTTACTGTATGCACTATGATATGTTATTGCGCGACCTAAGAAAGACATAACCTGAGGAGAAAATCATCCGCGGTGCCTGACAACAGAAACTCACTAGCCAAGTTCATATACGCCATTACCGCAATATTGCCGATGCACGTCGGTAAGCAACTTCCAAGCGACTGCAAAAATCCCCGTTCATATACGTTGAAAATACCGTTATATTGCCGCAATATGACGGTATTGGGTCGAGGGCGTATATGAACAGTAGCCAAGTTCATATACGCCATTACCGCAATATTGCCGATGCACGTCGTGATATGGAATCAGTGACACCAGATGCGGGAAAAGGGAATGAGGATTTATTGATAAACAAAACAAAACAGGCACGAGGGCCAACAAAAAACTTGGCCCAAAGGGTTGCAAAAAACAAACTAAAGTATGCTACACAGAGCTATAAACAATAAATGCAAAAGGCAAAAAACAAAAAGGCACTGGAAACTCCAGGCAAGATACTCAAGAAAAATAAATAACAATACTAAATATATATATATACACACAAGACGAGAGGCTAGGACAAATACTAGGGAACTTGACAAGAACTTGGCTAAACGAGCCGCGACTAGAAACAAACTTGAGACACTGTCTGCCAGCCAACTTCCACCGCATCCAGATAAAGGCTTGGAAATCATGACATGAGGGGTAACACCTGGAGAGAGAGAGAAACAAGAGGCATGGCAAGATCAAGACATGGACAGAGATTGGATGACATGACCTGCTCATTAAGAGAATGAGCGTGCTCAGCTTAAGTACCAATTAAGTATGCAGTTTGGAAGCAAGCATGAATGTTAAGAACAGAAAAGCACAGCAAGATCTTGAAATAGCAAAGCGGGAATCATGACAATAAACTCCCTGTCTACATTAGTAGTATTAGTAATGTGCCTATCTAAGAATTACACCACCCAGTGAGTGTTAGTAAATGTTAGTAACTTAAAAACAGTTAATTGCCAATTAAGCTTAGAGAGCCCCGAATCAGCACAGCACAGAAGGAAGGGAGAAACCACAAAGCCAACCAGAGCTCAGAAATGTGCAGCAACGAAGGCACGGGGCGGAACGCAGACAAGCGGTGGAGTGGCATGGCAGACCTGGCAAAAACAAAAACATGGAAAAGTAAAAACATGGACATGGAACATGAAATGGAAAAACTGTGACATGAACTATGAACTATGAAACTATGAACTATGAAATCTTGAACATGAAACTGTTAAAACCATAAACAATACTGTTCTGGCCAAAGGCCAGAACCCTGGAACACAACACGTCGGTAAGCAACTTTATCGCGAACTGCAAAAATCCCCGTTCATATACGTCGAAAATACCATTATATTGCCGCAATATGACGGTATTTTCGACGTATATGAACGGGTCGTGCAATGATATCAATATCATATCGCAATATCATAGTGCATACAGTAAACAAAACCAATACCGTGATGCAGTATAAAATTAGTTACTACAAAAGATGCTACTTTGGCAGAAAACTTACTTGCTCCGACATGGCAGTGTTGCTCCCTCGGCCAGCTTCCCGCATGCGACAGTGTCAGTGATCGAGACCCAAACAGCCAATCGAAGCCCAGGGCCACTGAAAAAAAAAAAGTGGCCAATCAAAGTAGTGGAGGCAGCCGCCGGTGCCTGTTCCGTTGTAGGTACCATATACAGTATACTGTGAAATATATATACTGTACTGCGATACATATATATATAGTATATACACACGTTTTTTAAAATATTTTTTAAATAAAAAAACAAAACTTTATTGTATGTTTTCAATCATACAGTGAACTCCAAACTGTGAAAAAGCACCATACCAACCCCATTTTGCCATTTGCTTTCAGTAACTGTGACACCAACAAAATGTTATTATTAACCCAATTGTCAAAATATAAAGTTTTGTTCTTGTACTTGATGTCTTTGTTGTTCCAAATCAAACATTTGTGTGGAGTAATATTATGTATATACTGTAGATGATCTACCAGGATAACAACACATCCTATCTACACACACACACACACACACACACACAGACACAAGCTATGTATTGTAAGGAGATTATTAAAATGTGCTAAATTAACAGGATACGGTTTTCAAGTTGAAATAAGAACATAACAGTAAATACATGGCCCATTACATGTATTTGCTGTAAGTATATGACTTAAACATTGTGAATCTTTAAAAGCAACATATATGACTTTTTATGGGAATATTTTGAGTTCTAGTATTGAGCTGATTTGGCTGCTTTTGTCTGACAGATCTGGCAACCCTGGTCAACTTGATATTGCAAGCGCGTATTGAGCAGCTGCGAGCGGGCGAGCGAGAGGGAGGCCTGAGCGAGAGCGTGCTGAGAGGTTATGAGCGCGTAGGTAGGATCTGGCGCGCGCTCGCGAGACCGCATTTGCGCGCGCGGGGCGGAAATGCTCCCTCGCGGTGTTGTTTTAAGCTCGCAAACACTGTTCTGTTCGCTCGCAAATTAGAAATGCGCCCTCGCGAGGATACATTTAGGGCCGGTTCATACTCTACGCTAGGTACGCGAGCGCGAACGCAAGGCAACGCATCCAGCAACGCAAGGTAGCCATTTTGCGTCCTTGCGTAGCAAAGTGTGTCGTCCAATTTTTTGAAACGCGACGCATCGACGCGTGTATTTCCGTGAGATTCCAATAGTGGCGATAAAGCAAATGATGTGCTATTGTCCGACTACTTCGTTGGGTTGGAAGAAGAAATTTGAATACATTGGCGGCTGAAGTTGAGGAGGAGCGCCTATGCGAGCTAGTGCGGGCACACCCTCACTTATATAATACCTCCCATCCATGGCACTGTAATAGAAATGCAGTGGAGAATGGATGGAAGGAAATTGCTTTCGATCTAAAAATCGATGTACACGAGGCAAAAAGAAAGTGGAAGCAAGTCCGTGATCAGTATGTTCGTGCAAGCAACAAATGGAAACGTGCTTGCAAAAGTGGCGCTGGTCAACTGGGTTTTGGGTACCCGTCAGTGCTATCCGAGCTTGCCTGGCTGGGCAAGTTTATTAAACACAAATTTTTCGGTAGGTAAAGAGAATTAATGTTTTCCATTTTTAATTAAAATAGTCTCAGTGGGTTGATTGTGACACGTTGTAGCATCCCGGTCTTGACTTGCATAGTTTTGACATGTGGTCATGTGTAAATCTATACCTAGGCACCAGGTGATACAGATGAGACAGCTGATCAGGACAGAGATGATGAGGAAAGCGCCAGGTCGCAGGGATCTTCGGCAGACCAGTCATCCTTTCCCCCTACCTCATCCCCATCCCCGTCTTCGGCTCCCGCCTCCTCCTCCTCAATACACATTTCCCCACCGTCTACCCTTCCTCCAACCCCAACATCTAGGCCCGCCTCAAAATTAGCTGCAAGAAAGCGCAGGGGGGGATATAGAGGATGCCTATGAGGCTGCCCTGATCGAGAGATTGGCAGTTATCAAGCAGGAGAAAGAGAAGGACAATGGTGACATATATTCATTCTTCTGCAGCTATCTCTGCTGATTCATGAGAAGTATTCCCCCAGAGCAAAGTGCCATATTAATGCGGGATGTAAAACTACTCATGAGGGTTTATGAGCCCTCTTAATGCCAAATGTGGCCCAATTGTGTGTTGTGGTTCGAGACTGGCTGTTAGCTGCAGCCACTAGGCTCCTGTCATATTCCCCCCCGTGAAGGAATGTTGTTTATTTAACATGCTGTTTAGGTGTTTGTGTATGGTTTTAGGATCCTGTGTTCATTGCGCAGTAGCTTGTGTTCATTTGCCGCACAGTGGCTATGTTAGCCGCGCACGGTAGCCTGTAATGAGTTGTTTAAAACCACACGCATGCATAATAGCCCAGGTTTATTAAAAGCGCGTCGGATAGGGCTGCACCTGTTTTTCTTTTTACTTATTTTTTGTTTTGGCCGTGCACTACTGATTGTCTTTCGCTGAGACAAGTTGCTAATAAATATCAAATGATGAAATTGTTTGGAGACTGGGTGATTTTTTGAAAAGAATAAAATGTAGGCTTATTTGCTGTAATGACACCACTCCATATTTTTAGATTATGATTTATTAAAGGACACTTTATGCCTCGAGTCTATGAAAAAGTAGCGCAGCATTTTTGCGCATCGGCGCAAAGTCAATTGGCTGTCGGCAAGCATCCTTGCCGGAGAACAGTGAACTGGTGTGGAAGCTCGCCAGCATCAGACATAAAATAATCTGCGAGCTGGTCTCGCACAAGGATCGCTCTTCTCGAGGGCCGGTCCACTGCACATCGTGGTCCATCAATCATGTTGGTGTCACCCTCCACTTGCTGCCTCCATTCTCCTGCTTGGATTTCTCCAGAGTCAGACGTGGAATCCACAAAGGTGTTTGGCATGTATTTGCCTCGTTCGGTGGTGGATAAATAGTTATGGAGAGCCACGCATGCCTTTACAATCTGCACCGCCTTTTCCGGCTTGCAGTCAATTGGACGTCCGAAGATACGGTAGCGAGCAGCCAATATCCCAAAGGCATTCTCCACCACGTCTCGCCCTAGCCTGGCGGTAATTGTATACCCGCTTCTTGTCGGTGAGGTTTGTGCCTTACATGTAATGAGGAAAGCACACGAACATAGTGGACATTAATAATTTCATAATTCATTCATTCATCTATTCATTATTTATGTCACTCGGGTTAATAGCCTTCAACCATTGCGCACTTTATGCGCTCTCAGCATGTTGGAGCTGCTGAGTTATTTTTTGCATTGTTGGTTATTGGGGAGAACGCGCAGTTCAATGAAAATTGACCCCATTAGGCCTACTTAGTTCATTATAATTAAATATAATATAAATATAATAACGGTGAAGTAATGCTAATTTGCTCACCTGAATAGGATCTCATGAGATTCACCTGTAAGGGAAAAGCATCGTCGCTCAGGAAGAAGTAGGGACTGAGAGTTGTGGTGCCTGGCAAGAAAGTAAGAGGAGGCAGCTGCAGCTGGCCTTCTGCCAAGCAGGACTCGAACGCGCTGCGGCTGAATATGCCCCCATCACTCTCTCGTCCATACGCGCCAACGTCGACATACACAAATCGATAGCGGGCATCAGCAACAGCCATAAGTACAATGGAAAAAAAGCCTTTATAATTATAGAAATCACTGCCCGAGTGGTGTGGAGCTCTGATTCGGATATGCTTCCCGTCGATCGCTCCGAGACAGAGAGAGAATTGGCTGTGGGACAGATGCTGAAAATCCTCCGCAATTTCCATCCACTCAGCTGCTGATGGGAATGCCACAAAATCTGCGACCAGGGCATCCCAGATGGCACAATACACCTCTCCAATAATGCCACAGGCCGTGCTTTTGCCAATCTTATAGCTGGCAGCGATTGCTTGCTGACTTATACCTGTGGATAGGTATCTCAGTGTCAGGGCCAGTCTTTGGGACGCACTGATGGGGTTGCAGTGAGAACGAGAGGTCTCCGGGAGAACGCGGACCACTCGTGACAGAAGGTCGTCAAATTTCGGCGCTGACATGCGGAAATATTGGAAGTGTTTCTCGTCGTCAATTTGCCGCATAGGGATTACCAGACTTTTGTACTCCCCGTCCCGATCCCTCCAACAATTCAATGGGCGAACATACCATCTTCTTTGTTGTTTTTTTTTCTTCTGGCGGTGGCGATGCAAAAGTATGCATTCCTCCTCAGTAGCCATTTTGTCAATCTGATTATGGTTATTACGAACACCCGGAATGTCACCCGTCCCTCGTCGGTGAATTTCTTACCTAAGAGGAGATTATTACACGTGTGAGATTTGGACATTCATGTTTAAACAGCACCTTTTTTTGTCAAAAAGCCTGCTGGTGGGGCCTGTGATTTTTGTGGTAGTCAGAAACGGTAAAACGTGATTGAACAGTGTCTTACTTGCAAGTACAATCAGGATAGATCATGGTTAACATGAAAACTTGCAGAAGAATGGGTAAGGCTGAATGTAAAATTAGTATTACAAAGGAACACTGGGGATTTTTTTTTGGGTGGGGGGGACATCTTTTATTACTTCAAAGCAACAGGTTTATTCATTAGGATGTGAAGTAGGATTTTTGTCCAGACCCACACTTCTATTCGGAAGGTGGCGGTAATGCACCATACGTTGTGTTCAGACACCAAAAATAAAAAAAGAAGGAGGAGGAGAAGACTTTGCTACCCCCTATTTCATGAGCAGTGTACTGCTTTTTAACGAGGCACAGCGCAGCAAGGGACGCGCGTTCAGGCTTTTGAACGGAATGGAACGGACCTGAGCTCGCGTTCGCTCGCGTACCTTGCGTTGGGTATGAACCGGCCCTTACGCTCGCGGATACTGTTCTGTGCGCTGGTATCATGCGCGCGAGTTTTGGCAGTGTTTAAACGCCATACTTTTCACTCTTCTACTCCCTCGCAGTTCTCCACTGCTTTTAAAGACTCTTACTTATATTCTCTGGATGATCTTGGTGATTGTAGTGTTGATGTCTGTATGTCTAGGTTTGATTCACTTTGCAATGAGATTTTGGACTCTATCACTCCCATGACTTTTAGGCGTGTGAAGCCACAGACTGAGCCTTGGCTGAATGAGTCCACCCGTGCGCTCAGACGCGCATGTAGACAGTCGGAAAGAAAATGGAAGAAGAACAAGTTACAATTTAATTGGGATCTCCTTCGCGACTGTCCCTTAACTTATCAGCATGCGGTGAAAGCTGCAAAAGCTGAATATTTTTCCACACTTGTTTCTGCTAATGCGCACAAACCACAGGTTCTTTTTAATGTATTTGATGCTCTTGTCAATCCGTGTGATGCTGCCTGTGTTGAGCCGCCTTCATTGCTGTGCGAGGATTTCCTGCAGTTTTTTATTAATAAGATTGCTGTTCTTAGGTCCCGCTATCTCTGTCTGTTCAGGATCCCGCAGTTCTAACAGTAGGCTCTGCGGTCTTTCAAGTTTGAGCCTGTTACTCCCTCCACAATCACTGAGATAGTGGAACACTTAGGTCCTGCTAACTGCCCCTCTGACAGTATTCCATCCCGTTTGTTTAAGGAGGTTTTCACCTCAGTTCAGTCTTTTATTTTGCTTCTGTTAAATCAGTCTCAGCTCTGGGTGTGTTCCATCTTTCAAACATGCCGTGGTGCAGCCCCTCCTGAAAAAGAAAAATCTTTATCCCTTGGTTTTGTCTAATTTTGGGCCTATTTCTAAGCTTCCTTTTATCTCCAAGGTTTGAGAGAAAGTCGTTTTTAACCAACTCCAAGAATTTTTACAGAGGACTAATGTGTCTGAATTAATTCAGTCTGGTTTTAAGTCTCTTCACAGCACCGAAACTGCTCTTTTAAAAGTTTTTAACGATCTTATGTTAAATCTTGACTCTGGTAGCTGTGTCGTTCAGTGTTGTGTTAGTTCACAATTAATATGAACTAGTTCAAAGTTCAGTTCACAGATTTTAAAATGAACTAGTTCAGTTCATAGTTCATTTTTTTAAAGAAATATTAACTAAGTTCACAGTCCAAAAAATGAACTGAAAAAAATGAACAAAAAATGAAGTTCATTTTTAATGCAGTCATCCAAGCATTTTTTTCTTTATTAGAGTCTCTTCTTATCTATTCATCCCCAGCTCCCAATCATTGCCACAATGTCCAAAAATGGAATCACAGCTTTTATTTAACAAGTTAAAGAACTGAAAAAATGTCAGTAGACTCAAACTACATGCTGAAAGTAAGGTCCAGCAAAGTTTCTGTATATGCAATTGTCCTGCATTACACCTGCATGAATCACATTCCAAAGCACTTCAAAAACATAAGCCAAGACCAACAATGTTACAGTAGGCAAGAACACTGAGTAAAAGGTGTCTAGTGCACCGCACCTCTGAATTTCCAATTGACTATAATGGAAAAACTCCTGCTATTATTTTGTTATTTAAAAGGTATACAATCGCAAATCTTTCCTGCGTAGGACTGGATTGCATAATAAAAAAGAATTGAGGCCCAATTTTGCTTGACGCTTCTCGAGAATGAAGTTATAAGAGCTTGTTTTAGTCAACGGCTAATCCATTGGAAGGTCAGTATGTCTCACATCTGACTCGGATTGGTCACTTGTATGGCATTAGTGAATAGTCTGCAAGAACATTGCTGTAGGTAGCAGTTTGAACCAGGGGCGTCACTAGACCTAATACTGTACTGGGGCACAAACAATTTTTAGCACTAATTTATCATAAAAAAGCATAAATAGTGCTTCAAATTATACATTCATGTCAGATTATCTTGTTGTCTGAATCTATGATTAACCACCTGAAATGGACTGATGCATTTTGCACTTTACTCTAGACCTCTAAACCTGGTACAAGCAAAAAAGGACTGAACAACATTAAATAGCTCTTCCATCACTCTAAATATAAACTGTATGTTTACGTGCTTGACAGGCCAAAACACTAAATTATCCATGCCATACAAACATACACAGAGGAAAACAGACAAAACATTACAATATCAACAGTTTTGAATCAAGGCACTAAGTGTGCAAAGCTAAACCAGACAACTGACTCACATTCAAATCACATTTCATTTTCATTGCAGTATTAACTGTAGGCTAAATATTCATTGTGTAATTCAAATAAACCATTTCATCAAGGTATCAATAAATGCAATCATTAAACTGTATCTTATATGTTCTATTCTAATCAGTGCATCTTTACTAAACATAAAACTGTATTCACTACTGCCGGCAGTATAACAGTAGGCTATCTTTAAGTCTTCAACAAAACTGTATACAGTCCTTTGCTATCCTCAATGTCTCATAACCGAAGTACTCGATGAGCCCGATTCGCTGTTCATACAGAACCCATGTTTTAATGTGAAATAGCTCATATATGCTCATCAAACATCGATATCTGTCTTCAGAAACCGAGTTGACATTACTAGTCTAACCATTATGAATTAACGTTATGCCTATGATGAGCCAGTTAGCTATAAGGCAGCAGCTAACGTATGCACTAGGCTACTTCAATTAAGACGGCAGCTTAAAGTTTAAGCAAAGTTGTGACATTTAAATTCCCATGGAAATGGCGACACAGAGGAGAAAACAAACAATAAGGACAGGCAGTTGCCCAGCACTAACCTGAAGACACGTGGAAAGAATGACGGCGAGTGCAGTCAGCACTGACAGACACCGTTGTGTGTGTGACCTTGTGTTCCGAAGTTCTGAAGTGAGCACTTGCCAATCACAGCCAAAGCCACGTGAATATTAAGTAGCCACGTGCCATTATGTACGATACGGAGTGAAGTGAATAAAGTAGCAATGAGTTACAGTTATATTAAGTAGTTGTGTGCCTATGCACTCTCTGTTACTGTAGATTCTCTTACTGTAGATTATGTGGGCATGTAGACTTAAAACGTGATTTTTTTTTTTAATCCCCTGAGGAAAATTATACTGGGGCACTGCAGACCAATACTGGGGCACGTGCCCCAGTAAAATATGCCTGGTTTCGCCGATGGTTTGAACTCCCATGGTTACTGAGCTATGTTTCCATTTCACGGAACCGACAGCCGAGCAGTATGCTGAAACGCTATCCTCGCTGGCAATCATAGAAAGCTAGCCAGTTTGGTTGACTGCCTTAGCTAGGATTGCGTTATCGTAATAATTAAAAACAAAACTCACAGCTTGCTCACTTAATAGTCCCTAGATAGGCAGATGCCTGATAAGGATGCTGCTATTTACACAATTCATCCGGAATGAACACGTTACACAAACGTTTCTGCCAGGTCATTCGCTATGGCTAATTCTATGTATATATGCAACTTGGCTCACATTACATGGGCACGAGAGCCAGCTGGCCATCACCCTTCGTAAGCAACCTGGGTTTATTGTGCCATCTAAGTTTATCTAGCAAGCTAAATTATAGATAAAGTTTGCGATCACAGCCGTCTACAGCGACCCGATTACCTAACACGCCAGCTAGACAAGTGGCTAGTAAGTGTTGAGCTTCCTATGATTAACACGTGTTATATGCTCGACGTTTCGAACAGTGTCATGAAAAATTGCGCATTAATTTTTATTCTTAAATGTTTTTCGATCACAACTATGTTGTAATTGTTTCGTAAGACCCCTTAGTTCAGCGGAAAATAGAAGAAATTTCTCCATTATAGTCTCCATGGGAAATTCAGAAGTGCGGTGCACTTCAGGCCATATGGGTTTCTTCAACTGCGCTCGTAGAAGGAAGCGGCGGCAACCTCTCCAGTTCTACATACACTCAACAAAAATATAAACGCAACACTTTTGTTTTTGCTCCCATTTGTCATGAGATGGACTCAAAGATCTAAAATTCATTCCAGATACACAATATTACCATTTCTCTCAAACATTGTTCACAAATCTGTCTATATGTGTGATAGTGAGCACTTTTGCTTTGCTGAGACAATCCATCCCACCTCACAGGTGTGCCACATCAAGATGCTCATCAGACACCATGATTAGTGCACAGGTGTACCTTAGACTGTCCACAATAAAAGGCCACCCTGAAATGTGCAGGTTTTGCTTTATTGGGGGTCTGGGGACTCAGAACCAGTCAGTATCTGGTGTGACCACCATTTGCCTCATGCAGTGCAACACATGCTCTTCGCATAGAGTTTATCAGATTGTCAGTTGTGGCCTGTGGAATGTTGGTCCACTCCTCTTCAATGGTTGTGCAAAGTTGCTGGATATTAGTGGGAACTGGTACGCGCTGTCGTATACGCCGGTCAAGCGCATCCCAAACATGCTCAATGGGTGACATGTCTGGTGAGAATGCTGGCCATGCAAGACCTGGGACATTTTCAGCTTCCAAGCATTGTGTACAGATCCTTGCAACATGGGGCCGTGCATTATCTTGCTGAAACATGAGGTGATGTTCATGGATGTATGGCACAACAATGGGCCTCAGGATCTCATCACGGTATCTCTGTGCATTCAAAATGCCATCAATAAAATGTGTTCTTCGTCCATAACAGATGCCTGCCCATACCACCACCACCACATACCCCCACCACCACCATGGGCCACTCGATCCACAACACTGACATCAGCAAAGCACTCACCCACACGACGCCACACGCGCTGTCTGCCATCTGCCCTGAACAATGTAAACCGAGATTCATCCGTGAAGAGAACACCTCTCCAACGTGCCAGACGCCATCGAACGTGAGCATTTGCCCATTAAGTCTGTTACGGCGACAATCTGGAGTTAGGTTAAGAGCCCGATGAGGACGACGAGCATGCAGTTGAGCTTCCCTAAGACGGTTTCTGACAGTTTTTGCAGAAATTCTTTGGTTATGCAAACCAACTGTTTCAGCAGCTGTCTGAGTAGCTGGTCTCAGACGATCTTGGAGGTGAACCTGCTGGATGTGGAGGTCCTGGGCTGGTGTGGTTACACATGGTCTGCGGTTGTGAGGCCGGTTGGATGTACTGCCATATTCTCTGAAACGCCTTTGGAAACGGCTTATGGTGGAGAAATGAACATTCAATGCCCGAGCAACAGATCTGGTTGACATTTCTGCTGTCAGCATGCCAATTGCATGCTCCCTCAATGCTTGCGCCATCTGTGGCATTTTGCTGTGAGACAAAACTGCACATTTCAGAGTGGCCTTTTATTGTGGGCAGTATAAGGTACACCTGTGCACTAATCATGGTGTCTGATGAGCATCTTGATGTGGCACACCTGTGAGGTGGGATGGATTGTCTCAGCAAAGCAAAAGTGCTCACTATCACACATTTAGACCGATTTGTGAACAATGTTTGAGAGAAATGGTAATATTGTGTATCTGGAATGAATTTTAGATCTTTGAGTCCATCTCATGACAAATGGGAGCAAAAACAAAAGTGTTGCGTTTATATTTTTGTTGAGTGTTGAGTGTTCGGTAAGCACTCGTTCACAGAGCTCAAAAGGACCTCATTAAAATGCAAACCACGTGATTTCAAAGAACTAGTATTATTCGGCGTAGGTCTAACGCATTGTTTAGGCTTATTCACCGTAGTCCGCCTCATCACAAGTAACATTGGAAAGCGACTATGACTCCGGACTTCCCGTGCTTCTCTTTACTCAGGGAATAGAAACAACGCATGTGTTTCACGATCGTTTAAATTGTTTTAATGAAATAAGACCATTTGAAACGTTTTTATGCAGTTCCATTGCTTTTAATCCCTCGGTAAAGACGAGCCTGATAATTCCTGTGTCATAATCGATTTCCGTGTCATTAGTGGGGAAATCCACCGTAATGCGCGTGAAACTGATTAACTTGATGCACGATGACTTAAATTCCGAGAGTGAATTTCCTCGGTGCGCTTTGATTGAATAATTGCTGACTACGGCACAAAGACGTGAATATCACTAAGAGGAGAAACACGCATAGGACGTAACTCTTAGCATCTCTAAACATCGTCCAAGACATCAAAGTTCAAGGTTTTCAAGTTGTCAAATCCTATCTTTGTGGATGCCTACCACATAAATCAAACTTGCAGTGGATTTTTATATGAGAACTTCGATTTTAAATTTGATTTCCGCAACTGGAATCGACTGCAGCCTGCCTTCTTTTGTCCCACTCGTTGATGGAGGCATTGTTTGTGGCTGTTTTACCGAGATGAAATGCACTATAGATGTTCAAGTCGACAGCATCTTTTTGGGGCCTTAAGCCATGTGAACTCCAAGGAACATGCTAGAAATAACTGTTCTCATGAGAAATGTTTGGAATTTAAAAATACAGCTGCAATTTAACAAAGGCAAGTGTCTGACAAGAAAGGGAATTTAGAATTGTAGGTTAAATTTTCGATGAATAATAAATGTATGCAGCTATGTTATGAAATTTTATTACTTTTATCTTTGCAAGTATCCCCCTCCCCAGAAAAAAAATAGCTGCCTCCAAATTAACCAACCGAAAGCTTTATAACTTGAAAATCTGCAAGGTTTTTTTTTTTTTTAAGTAATAGTAATAATAATAATAATAATAATAATAATAATAATAATAATAAAAGGTTTAATATGGCTCTTTACTTGTTATACACTCTAATACTAGAGAATCCTTAGAATGTGTAGAAACTGCTTTTAAATGTGAACAGCTCGGAAAAGTGTCACATGGAGTTCATTTTGCCACATTTTTGTTATTTAATGACATTCTTTTGTTATTCAATGAGAATCTCCAAGGCAATGCTATAAACTGTAGGGCTGTCTAGAAAACCATTTCAGTGTTTCCACCTATACATGTGTGAAATTATGAATAGACTTACTGTATCACATATGGACCAACTAAATCGATGTTTGGGACCTGTTCCCTCTTGTTCCTCTAGAAAAATATATAAAATGTTCTTCAATGTAATACCAAGTCTGACTGGGATTTAGAAATATTCATCAGTGTGGGACGCATTAATATTAAAACGACAATTAAGATTGTACAAAGGTAATAAGTCTAATCTAAATCGCTGTTTTAAAATCAATGCATCCCCACACTGATGAATATTTCTAAATCCCAGTCAGACTTGGTATTATATTAGAAAAAATATACAATATGTTTATCAGAGGAACAAGAAGGAACAGGTCTCAAACAGTGATTTACAGCGCCCTCCATAATCATTGGCACCCCTCGTTAATTTGTGTTAAAAGCCTTCCAATAAATTCAATTTTTATTGCAGAAGCATACTTTCACACTGAAAATTGTAGAAAAATGTAACCTTCATCTCAAGTGAATTTTAAGGGGGAAAAAAATCCCTGACTAAGAACTAATTATTTTTCATAAAATCACCTGTCCCACAATTATTGGCATCCCTAACAATTCCTGGGAATTAAATGTAATCGAAGTATTTCTGTCATTTCTACGATAGTTACGAAGTTGATCACAGTATCTAGGAACATTTAATTAGTAATTCATCACTACCCGTTTCCCTGGGGTATAAATATGACGTGACAGAGAGGCCATTTCTCCTGTCCACTCCTCATAAAGGAACACACATACAAGTAAGGCAGATGTGTGTCGACCTTCACAAGTCAGGCAATGGCTACAAAAAAATAGCCACTCACCTGCAACTGCCCATATCTACTGTCAGAGGAATCATTAAGAAATTTAAAACCACGCACAGTGAGGAGGATGGTAAGAGAAATAAAAAGTTCTCCAAAGCTCACAGTTAAAGAATTGCAACAAGTAGTAGCATCTTGGGGTCACAAAGTCTCCAAAACAACCATCAGGCGCTATCTACATGCCAACAAGCTGTTTGGGAGGCATGCACGGAAAAAACCTTTTCTCACTTACAATCATAAACGCAAACCTCTGGAGTTTGCTAAGCGGTATTGGACTTCAGCTGGGACCGTGTGCTTTGGTCAGAAGAGACCAAGATAGAGTTTTTTGGCAACAAACACTCTTAAGTGGGTCTGGCGAAACACATAAGATGAGTATGCAGAAAAGCACCTCATGCCCACTGTGAAGTATGGGGGAGGATCGGTGATGCTGTGGGCCTGCTTCTCTTCCAGAGGCCCTGGGAACCTTGTTAGGGTGCATAGCATCATGAACGCTTTGAAATACCAGGAAATTTTGAATCTAAATCTGGTGGCCTCTGCCCGAAAGCTGAAAATGGGTCGTCACACTAGGTCTTTCAGCAAGATAATGACCCTAAACATGTGGCCAAATCTACACAGAAATGGTTCACCAGACACAGAATCAAGCTCCTCCCATGGCCGTCTCAGTCCCAACACCTCAACCACATTGAAAACCTGTGGAGTGAGCTGAAGAGGAGAGTGCAGAGGAGAGGACCCAGGTCGCTGGATGATTTAGAGAGATTGTGCAAAGAGGAATGGTTGAAGATCCCTCTTTCTGTATTCTCCCATCTTGTGAAACATTATAGGAGAAGCTTAGGTGCTGTTTTGTTGGCAAAAGGGGGTTGAACAAAGTATTAACATCAGGGATGCTAATAATTGTGGCACACATGATTTGATGATTTGAACTGAATTTATTAGAAGCTGAAGAACACATCTTAACCAGGGGTGCCAATAATTATGGAGGGCGCTGTAGTTTTCCATATGTGATACAGTAAGTTTATTCATAAGATCATACATAACCAGGTGAAACACTGAAATGCTTCTGGACAGCACTACAGTCTATAAAATTCCCTTTGAGAATCTCATTGAATAACAAATGTGGTAAAATGAACTGGGGACAGTTTTCCGAACTGTTGACATTTAAAAGCATTTTCTACACATCCTAAGGATTCTCTAGTATTAGAGTGTATAACAAGTAAAGAGCCATATTAAATCTATTATTACGAAAAAAAAAACAAAAAAAAAAAACAAGATGTGTATGTGAAACACTGATGCCTCCGCGGCCCATGTGAAAGTTTTTGTCACCAAGCGTCATGCTCTAAGGTCAAGGTCAAAAGTCATGACCCCATCTGAAACGGACAGGTGAAAAACTATATCCCCCCGAAACTTCGTTTTCGGCCGCATAAAAAACCCTTGCGGATTTTCAAGTTATAAAGCTTTGGGTTGGCTATTTTTTCTCTTTTTTTCTGGGGGGGATACTTACAAGGATAAAAGTTATGCATTATGCAGAATTCCTGGTGTGTCCACCCTGGATTTTCTCCCTGCTAGAGTACCCACCCTGGAATTCCAGAGTCTCGGAAGGGGGGACGGTACAGATTTTTTTTGTGATGCCCAATGTTTACTGACCTTTACTAAAAGTAGATTATTTCGCTGGGGTGTGGGGCACTTGCTCTTTCCAAAATTGTGGTATCCCTGGGGTATTGCCTGTGCATCTTGGCCACGACCCCTTAACGATCTTGCAAATTCCCCTTCCCCCAAATAATTCTAATCCCATACAAGTAAACATTTGTGTAGCTTAGTTCTGGTTGGTAATGTAATATGGCTTTTTAGCTTTGGGATCCCCTTTCAAAAATTTCTGGATCCACCTGTACCAACACAGAGTAATGAATAATAAATTTCAAAACAAAATAGCTGCATGCTTTTATTATTCATCGAAAATTTAACCTACAATTCTAAATTCCCTTTCTTGTCGGACACTTGCCTTTGTTAAATTGCAACTGTATTTTTAAATTCCAAACGTTTCTTATGAGAACAAGGCAATCAGAGATAGCAGACCTGACCCCAGCCACGGGCTGACAGACATACTGACAGAAACACACACACACACACACACATGATCATTGCTTAACCTGGCCCCCTAGGGGAGGGGCCAGGTAATAATTATTTCTAGCATGTTCCTTGGAGTTCACATGGCTGTAAAGGCCCCAAAAAGATGCTGTCGACTTGAACATCTATAGTGCATTTCATCTCGGTAAAACAGCCACACAAACAATGCCTCCATCAACGAGTGGGACAAAAGAAGGCAGGCTGCAGTCGATTCCAGTTGCGGAAATCAAATTTAAAATCGAGGTTCTCATATAAAAATCCACTGCAAGTTTGATTTATGTGGTAGGCATCCACAAAGATAGGATTTGACAACTTGAAAACTTTGAACTTTGATGTCTTGGACGATGTTTAGAGATGCCAAGGCTTACGTCCTATGCGTGTTTCTCCTCTTAGTGATATTCACATCTTTGTGCCGTAGTCAGCAATTATTCAATCAAAGCGCACCGAGGAAATTCACTCTCGGAATTTAAGTCATCGTGCATCAAGTTAATCAGTTTCACGTGCATTACGGTGGATTTCCCCACTAATGACACGGAAATTGATTATGACACAGGAATTATCAGGCTTGTCTTTACCGAGGGATTAAAAGCAATGGAACTGCATAAAACCGTTTCAAATGGTCTTATTTCATTAAAACAATTCAAACGATCATGAAACACATGCGTTGTTTCTAATCCCTGAGTAAAGAGAAGCACGGGAAGTCCAGAGTTCCTATGTTGCTTGTGATGAGGCGGACTACGGTGAATAAGCCTAAACAATGCGTAAGACCTACGCCGAATATATCACCTGGTTTGCATTTTAATGAGGTCCTTTTGAGCTCTGTGAACGAGTGCTTTCCATTGGCATCGACAGAGCAGCGGCGGCGTCAGTTGATGACGTCATCACAAGGCTACTGGGAGAAGTATTTTTGGCAACAATATTGAACACCAGTTATTCCTTACCAAAATGAACTCGTTCAGGGAATCGTTCGTTTTCAGCAGGTGCGTGCATTCAGTTCATCGTTCGTCAAAATAATAACAGTTCATGAACGTCGTTCTTTTTTCCCGTTCATGCACAACACTGGTGTCGTTTTAATTCTCCTCGACATAACAGCGACATTTGATACGGTGGATCACTCAATCCTCCTATCACGCCTTGAACACTGTGTAGGCATAAAAGGCACTGCCCTGAGTTGGTTCAGATCATACCTCTCTGGGAGATCCTTCTCTGTACACATGGGGCAGTTCTCCTCCTCCGTGGCCCCTCTGACATGCGGTGTCCCCCAGGGGTCAGTACTGGGCCCTCTACTGTTCTCCCTCTATATGCTACCCCTGGGGTCTATTTTTAGGAAGCACGGTTTACCCTTTCATTGTTTTGCGGATGACGTACAGGTGTATTTGCCAGTGAAGGCACCTACTAAAGAGCATAACCGCCTGCAGCTCGTTCAGAATGCGGCAGCTCGCCTCCTTACTGGCACTGAGAAGCGCGAGCACATAACTCCAGTGCTCTCTTCTCTACACTGGCTTCCAGTTAAGTACAGGATCGATTTTAAGATTCTTTTATTTGTTTTTAAATTTCTGAATGGGCTGGCCCCGGAGTACATGGCTGATCTTGTTAAACTACACCAACCCTCCAGAGCCCTTAGGTCTGCTAACCTAGTCTTTTTAGATGTTCCTTGTTCTTTTTTAAAATCCAGAGGGGACCGAGCGTTTGCGGTTGCAGCTCCCACTTTGTGGAATGCACTACCCCTCATTGTGCGCACTGCAAATAGTCTCTCCACTTTTAAAGCCCAGCTGAAGACGCACTTGTTCACTTTAGCTTTTGGTGGAGTCTGATTACTTTTATTGGGTTTATATTTATATGCTACATGTCTTTATTGTTGTTTGTTATTGTATTGCTTGTTATTGTTTTTATTGCTTCTGCTTCATTACTGTAAAGCACTTTGGTAGGCCACTGCCCGTTTAAATGTGCTATACAAATAAAGTTGACATTGACATTAGAGATGTCTTAAAGCGGTAAAAGCTTGGAAGACACAAAATTTTCTTTCACTAAACACAGACTGAAAATTTCACTAAACACAAGACTGAAATATTGGTCCTGGTTCCCAAATCTCTTCGAGACTCATTAAGTTTTCTCTTAACTTAGATGGCCTCTCTGTTTCTGCCAAAGCTGTTGTTAAAAACCTTGGTGACCCTTGATTCAGAACTCTCTTTCCAGGCTCACATCAACAATATGAGACTAATATTATATAGCATAATATATATAGCATCTCTTATATAGCATAAGAGACTAATTTTTAAATTGAGCTTATTGGAGTTACAGGAGGTATTCTGGAGTGGATTCAAAACTGGTTACAGGATAGAAAGAGTGGTGGTCAGCGGTATCTCATCTGAGCTAGGTATGGTGGGGAGTGGCTTCCCCTGCTGTTCCTCATCTACATTAATGACCTTGATAGTAATATTGAGAGCAGATTGGTTAAATTTGCAGATGATACTAACCTGGGGGGTTTGACAAATAGTTTAGGGTCCACTTAAGTGATTCAGGATGTTTTGGATAGAATCCAGAATTGGGCAGAAATGTGGCAAATGAAATTTAATGTAGCAAAATGTAAAGTTGTACATGTAGGTAATACTTTTGTAAAAGCATTAGACGGGATTACTTCATGGGAGGTTTAAAACTGGAATGTGCTGTGCACGAGAGAGATCTGGGAGTGATTGTTGACCAAACCCTCACAGGCTCTAGGCCATTGTGCCATAGCAGTTAAAAAAGCCAATCGGATGCTGGGATACATTGCCAAAAGTATTGAGTACAAATCTAAGGAGGTGATGCTTCTTTTGTACAACACATTCGTCAGGCCACATCTGGAGTATTGTGTACAGTTCTGGGGACCAGACTAAGAAAGATATAGAGGCTCTAGAGAAAGTTCAGCGAAGAGCCACCAAGCTTATTCCAGGTATAAAAGATGAAAGCTACGAGAAGAGGCTGAAGATTCTTTTTAGTCTTAGGAAAAGGAGACTGAGGTGATTTGATTGAGGTCTTTAAATATGTTAAAGGGATTAACAAAGTGAATTATGTTGGATTCCTTCGACCAAGTGTTGTGAGTAGAACTCGGGGTCACAAATGGAAGTTGACCAAAGGTAAATTTAGCACTGATATTTGGAAATATTTCTTCACCCAAAGAGTAATTTCAATGTGGAATAGCTTGCCTGACCATACTGTTGAGGCAGAGACCTTGGGGGTTTTCAAGAGCAGGCTTGACTTAAAGCTACATACCATGAGTTATTGAGTATCTGAAGGGATATATTCACAATAGTATAAAGAAACTGGCGAGCCTAGTTGGGCTGAAAGGCCTGTTCTTGCCATTCATGTTCATGTTCATGTTAAATTATTCAAGTGGCCTTTTCCCCCCCATCTTTGAAATATATTTAAACTCAGAAAAATGTTGTCCCTTCAAGACGCTGAAAAATTGGTTCACGCATTTGTGTCCGCTCGACAGGACTAGTGCAATGTCTAACTGTCTGGTTAAACTAGCTCTCTTCAATTAGTACAGAATACTGCAACTAGGGTTCTGACTAGGACTAATAAATATGATCACATTAGCCCGGTGCTCAAAAATCTTCATTGGCCGCCTGTAAAATTCAGAAATGAGTACAAAATACTATTACTAACTTACAAAGCTTTAAATGACTTTGCCCCGGAATATCTTTGCAGTCTTCTCATTCCTTTGTTCACAAGGTGCTGAGTACTTGAAAATTCCAAATATATCTTGAATTACAATTGGAGGCAGAGCATTCTCTTACAAAGCAGCAATTTTATGGAACAATCTCCCAAGACAAATTCGGGCTTCAGACACACTCTCTATCTTCAAGAGTAGGCTGAAAACTTATCTTTTTAGTGAAGCCTATGATTAGTTCATGATTAGTTATGTATTGGCTCCGGTGGGACTGCCTACAACCATGTTTTATGATATGTTCACAAGATATTGGAAGCCAGTGTTGAGTAAATCCATGAGGAACCAGTGGCACTGGGCATGCATTAACGGTGCCAGTGGGGCTTGCTACAGCCTTAGTCACTGGGGAGGTCCATATGGTACTGGTGTAGTGTTAAGCAAATCCATGTGGAACCGATGGCACTGAGCATGCACTAACTGTGCCAGTGGGGCTTGCCACAGCCTTGGTCACCGGGGAGGTCCATATGGTACTAGTGTTCAGAAAATCAAATGTGATCTTCTAGCCTGGAGTAAGTGTAGGGCCTCTGTGCTGCAGGAAGTGGATGGAGGGGTGTTGACTGTTTCTTGACCAGTCAGCTCCTAAATTCTCACTTGGGACATGACACAGGACTGTATTTTTGTTAACACGCAGTAGTTTTATCCAGTGCCTCACCCCACCTTTTTCTGTCTCTTTCCGAGAATCTTTCCCTCCGCAACCCTGAGTCCTGGACCATCCGAGCCCTGTCCCTCACCATGAGCGCTGGCTGCTGCTGTCCTGATCCGGTCCTGATCCAGTTCTGCACCATCCTCGGCATGCCACTTCCTGGAGCTACTGATGCCACTGTTTAGATGGACATTAATGGAACTGTATTGTCATTTTATCCTATTTTGCTTTATCTTGTTATCAACTTGCTAGCCTGCGAAGGATGGGCTTCCCCACTATAGCCGGGTTCCTCCTGAGATTTCTTCCCACTGGGGAGTTTTTTCTCACCACTGTTCAAGGATTTTTCTCCCTACTAGGAGTTTTTTGCTTCATTTGCTGTAGTGGGGAATAGGCTGGGCACTGCCCTTTCAGTAACTTCATCTCTCACTGTAAAGCGTCTGTGACAGTTTATCAGTGAAAAGCGCTAAACAAATAAATTGAAATTGAAAAATAAAGACAGGCTGGAAGGTAGAAGGAAAGCCGGGACTTACCTTCCCTCAAGACGGCACCGTAACCCAGAGCTAGTGCAAGCGGTCGCTCCACTGGCGAATAGCTCCGCGTCGTTCGGCTTCTCTGGTTCAGTATAGCGAGTTAATTCCTGAAAACACGGCAGCCTAATAGATGACGGGTAAAAATAAAGCAAAATCGTAGTGATGGCAGAAATGGAATGCCCGGGCGATCAAATCATTTGGAACGAATGTTTCGGAAAGTGACTCGATCTTATGGAACGCTGGAAACATGTTTCCACAGCGACATCTGGTGTCCAAATAAACGAGAAGCTATTACACTCAAACAGTCGAGTTTTTTGTGTGCTTTATTCACATGATGTTTTGCTTTTGGTCAGTAGTGGGCGCTTGTGCACAAAATAGACATCAGTCAGTAAGGGAAGCTTGTTCAAGTATTTTTATTTAGAAAAACAATCTACTCAACAGTGCTCGGACTAAGACTGTTTCTTCTTTTGCTCAGTATTTCTCCTGCTTTTGAGAAGATTCTTTCACAAGGCACTGATGTGGCAGGAATGGAGGGGTAAGTCTTGGCCAGCTCGAACAGATGAGGGAATATTGCTGCGTGTTGGTTCCAGTAATCAAGAAGGTCCTCCTTCCTGGGAAGATATGGTGCAGTGAGATAGCGTTGAACCTAAATAGGTAGAAAATGACAAATCAATCAACGCAATTACCACCTCGTTCATTCACTCGGACTCTAGCGAGTGAGTGTTTGGTGGGCTTACCTCAACAGTAGCATCGGTAGTGGCACTCTGTCTTTGAGAGGTCTCGCCTACCATGCTATCAAAACCATCCCAGAGGCTCTCTACCCTGTGTTCACTGGCCTGTGGTTCTGATGCTGATGGTATTGCTGATGGCACACAGCTTGCTTGCGTTTCTGAGGCTGCTTGGATGACAGCAGAGCACTCAACTGTCAAAGCTCTCACGGCTTTGTCTGCATTATCTGAACTTAGAAACCCAAGAATCTTGAATCAAGGACAGTAGCCATTCCGAGGACCCTTACAAGCTCCACCCCACATCGCTGCCTCAAGTTCTTATGAAGACTGCTGCCCAACTGTAGGGCAGTTGAGCTTGAAGCTTGTTATGAATAAGTCACAATGATCTACTGGAATGATCTTGGATGCAGAAACTCTTCAGTTGAAAGCTCCACAGTTACTTAATAAAAAACTGCAAGTAGCTAAAGACATTCAGTGACTGTCTCCTGGTCAGCACTATTGAGGGGATTCAGTGTGGTGTTCAGAAGACAGGCCTGCTGCTACTGTTTCACACTGCTCCAGCAGCCACTGAAACATTAAAAATGTGCTGTTCCGGGCTGCTGGGTGGCTCACACGGTTAAGGCACTGCGCTGCAGTGCAGAGGTGATCACCACGTCGCGGGTTCGAGCCTCGGCGTATCCACCGGCAGGAGTCGGCAGCTTTTTCAGAGTAGCGCACAATTGGCTATCGCGCTACAGGGTTACAAATTGGGAAGGGACTGCCAGATATGGGTATTCGATATCAGCTTTGTTCGTTGCTCCAGCGCCTCCTGTTGGCCAGACGGGCGCTCGTCAGGAAGACTCCGGCTTGGTTCATGTCCGGGTATCCTCCGCCCTCGCTCTGAACTTGCGAAGATTCAACCAGCGAGTGCATAAGAATCAGTGGCTGACAGGCACGTGCTTCGGAGGAGAGCCGTGAACTGTCTTCACTATCCTGAGTTGGCAGCAAGGGGTCGCATACGAGCAAGCTTTGTACATAGTTCCCCAATTGGGCATTCCAAATTCGGGTGGGATTGGAGATGCCAAATTTAAAAAAAAAAAAAAAAAATGTGCTGTTCCATCTTGTCTCGATTTCTTGTATTTGCTTCATCTGTGGTTTTCTCCATCTGCTGCTGGATATCAGAGAGCTTCTGCTTTGCGTTGGAATCTGAAAAAGCCCACCATTTGCCTTGTTTGCAGGCGCAAGGCATGCAATTCAGGGGTTTGCTCTATGGCTTTTTTCACAACCAAGTTCAGGGTGTGAGGAAAACAAGGCACATGTCGCACTTGTGACAACTGTGCACACGCAATCATATTGGCTGCATTATCAGTGACCAAACAAATGACACTCCTCTCCATCCCCTGTGAATGCAGAAGAGCACTCTTAGCCTCCTTCAGATGGTCTGCTGTGTGTGTGTGTGTGTGTGTGTGCAAATTTAGTTACCCCAAGAACAGTGGTGGACAGCTTGTTATTTTTACCAATGAAGTGGCAGGTAACTGCAAGGTAGGCATCCATATTGAAGGAAGTCCACGTCTGCAGTCAAACTCACCGTTTTTGCCTTTTTCACCTCCACCATCGCCATCTCCTTGCTCTCTGTGTATCTTGACTTCAGCATCGTTTTCAGTGTGTTTCTGGATGGAAGAATGTAATTGGGGTGAAGTTTCTTGGCAAACATCCTGAAACCCTCATCCTCCACAATTGAGAAGGGTTGTGAGTCTTTCACAATGAGGTCAATCAGAGCCTCATCCAGTTCTTTTTGCCGTTCTTTCAAGGAACAACAGAAATACTGAGTTAGGAGTTAAGTCTCCAAGCATGTTATTGTATTGTAAATAAATGTAACCATGGGCAAATATACAATAGTGTGGGTTGTTTCACTGCTCAAGTGCATAATTTATAAGTATTGTAAATAATCAGTGTCAAATCACGTGTTCTAACATACCATGAATAAATGCATACCATGAACAGAATGCTGGCCATGGCTTGTTTTAGCACTTGGTTGGGCTGTGCAAGGGTTGCAGGCTTCAGGATGCTTTGTTCGAACATGTCTTCACATAGTTGTGGTGTTGTTGCAAAATGCCAGTTGTTGCATGCAATGCATACATTTAACAATATTGTCTCCCTGTAGTTCAAAATGTTCCCAAACTGGAGATCTGGGACGCTTTCTCGTAGTAGCACTCATCTTCAAATGCTCGGCACAATAAACTCTGAGGCGCAAGACTTTGCAAAAAATTGATTTCAATGCGCTTTTAAACGTTTCCCGCAAATTGGATATTTATAAATTGGATAATAATCAGCAGCCATTCAGACAAGGGTCCAATAATTGTTTTGCTTATGTGGTTATGTATACATGACATTTAATATGCATTTTCATTTTTTTTGATGCTCGTATTATAGTAGTTTTATTTTCGGAACAGAATTACATAACCACCTAATAGCCTATTCACTTGTTTGAATTGTTGATATCAGTGACGTTTCGTATTGATTAGTGGCGTAATGGAACACTAAATGGAACAGTCACGTGACATCCTCCTTCTGATACAGACCTTGGAACTATGTTTCGAATAAAACGTTCCACCTAGGTGTCGGTATATACCAGAACACTGTTCCGATTTGGCCATCACTACAAAATCGCGTGGTCGGGGAAAGTGTCCTATGCTTCAGGGCTCCGGTATATAGCAAGATCCACTTTTGATTTTGGACAATTTAAAAGGGAGCCCCCCCAATAACCAACTGATGCCCAATCAGAACACAAGGCGTCGTCCCGATTTCCCCAACCAGTCATCAAACACAGTGCACAGCCGCCATGCCCCTAATGTGTGTTACCCTATATCTACACTTTACAACAGAGGAGACATTACTTATGTTATTATGCCTTGTTCCTGGATCCGAGGGTATAACACCTGGTAAATGATAAATAGACCCAAAACTATTGTATAAAAATCCCCCCATCCCGATACCATGATTTACTCTCTTCAAAGTGTACAGTGGCTTAAATTCAGTACATGGGCTACTTTCAACGACCACTAGTCCCAAAAAGAACAGTTTAAAGGGGACCTATAATGCAACATTTCCAAATTTATAATGTGATCTTTGATTCCCCTAGAATACTCTTGGTCATTCAAAGTCCAAAAAAGGGTCATTATTTAGCTCATACTGCCATCCTCAAAAAACCCCATTTGTAGTCCATTGTAGTCTCTGCCTGAAACGCCTCGTTGGGGCGGCTCTTCCGCTATGGCCCCCACTCCCAGTGCCCAGTTTCTTCTTACTGGCCTGCTCTGTGGAGGGCGGATCTAGGCGGAACGAGGCAGCAGAATGCAGTTTTCTGGGTCCGCCTCCCCAGAGTGAAACTGAGACGCGTCTGCCATCTGAGAAACAATCAAAGGGCAAATTCCGCAATCAAATGCAGTACATGTACAGATCTCATGAAAATGAACTTGTTCTCATGGAGAAAATGGAGGATGCAGTGCAAAAGTCGAATTTGCTGTCTACCTACGGTTTCTATAGTACACCAGTGTTTCTACTCTATAGTTAGGTTTGAGGGAAAGCTAGAATCCACCCCATACAGACACATTCGTAGAACGGGTCAACATACCCAAGTGCAGACCGGAGACCGTAGAAATCCGGTGGGTCTGAGTTTAAAGGGAAACATGGACAGTGAGGATCAGCAAAAAGTGGACTAACAACTTATGGACTGCATTGGTGTGTATTATAAGGACCTGCTGGTACATGTGCATAACTGTGGTGTGTCGTTACCGTGGAGTAACGAGCAGCTTCTGTGCTGGTATATGATGAAGGGGCGGAAGCTCCAGGGTAAACGGCCTTTTTGGAAATTGCCCGTTGTAATGGTTTACTTATTGCATCGGAATGACCAGCGTTTGCTCATGGGAAATTTGGCGCGTTAAGCCGCTTTCACACCGGACGCAGAACAAATTTTTTGCGCGACAGATTACATTCAAAGTCAATGCAAAGACTATGCTTACATCCATAACGCATGTATTGGCATCTTTGCATTGACTTTAAATATAGCTAATTTGTCGCGCGAAAAATTTGTTTCGTGTCCGGTGTGAAAGCGGCTTGACGTGATCATAACTTGTGTATTCGCGTCTTTGCATTGACTTGGAATGTAATCAGTCGTGCAAAAAATTTGTTTCGCGTCCGGTGTGAAAGTTGCTTAATGCGCTCATAACGCGTTATATTCACGTCTTTGCATTGACTTTGAATGTAATCTGTCCCGCGAAAAATTTGTTTCGCGTCCGATGTGAAAGCAGCTTTGTGGATAGTACGTGACAGCTAGAGAGCTTGAATATGTTATGAACATAATACAGGTTTTACAGACCCCAAGTTCAGTTAGCGTGGATAAGTTGCTTATCTGGAGCTAGCGAATTGATCACTAATACAGGAAAGAATTTCCTATTTAATCACCGCCTTTTCCAGCTTATATTAGCCATAGCAATTTCTAAAAATTGTTGAAAAATGAAATTATGTCACGGTAGTGCAGAGAAATCATTTGTTATACCAGACATGTTAGAGCTTCTGCGTTTCGCGATTACCTTCACAGTAGCATCAAAGAGCTAGCACAGATATTGGTGAAGTATCCGGCTGATCCCAGTCATGGATAAGTGTAGCGATCACAAGCAGCCGTAAACAAACCCAAACCCATATCCCAAGCTCTGCAAAACCTGCGTCTGGCCTAACTGCTGCCTATTCAGCCCAACTTTGCGGACACATACAGCACCTCTCCAATTAGCTTCAACTGTAGTGTCTACAATCGGGCAACGTTATGATGGAACTGCCACATTGATGCTTACTGAAGTAACACAAGCATACCGATCAGAATTACTGCATATAGGTTAACCAGGAGCATTTTTAATTGGCACGGCACATGAACTAACATGCAGTAGCTGGTAACCGAGAATTCATAACAAGAGAGACAGACCCTTGCAATACAGGTTTCAGAGACAGCAAGTTCCGTTACTGTGGACAGTTGTACAAGGCATCCAAAATGACAAACAAGTATAAAAAGTTAGCTTCAAATGAGGTTTATGTTCACACACCTTCTGTAGAATTTCCCCTGATATTACTCTTGCATATTTAAGACACAAACATTAGCAACAGTAACTTGGCTATGTTAGCCGCAGTGCTACAGCCACAATCAACTGGCTATCAAGTTAGGTTGGCTTATGTAGTAAAAGCAACTTACAGCTTCTGCATCTGAGAGTCACAGACAGCCGCGACGATCCAGGATTTATCTTAAGATATTTTACAAAGCCCGCGTTTGAAGCCAGTTTTTAGTGCTAACTATTTTTAGCGGTCCTGCTAGCCAACCGTAACACGTTAGCTTCACTTATATTATTTCTGTTATATTGTTACATACAGTTTGTGGCTCCAAGTGCTTGATCGATGTAACTGCTTCAGGTTGGAGAAGCAGCTGAAACGCTTATCCCGTGTCGAATTATCCTTAATTGATAAAGCTGTCTTTGGTGAAATGCTGAGCACAAACAGCTAACGTTCCCTTTGGCCCTGGCTGTTTGCTGCCAGCAAACAAAAAAAAGCTTCCCACTGATTTCTGGTGGCATTGTCTTTTGGAAGAGAAATAGGTGCTTTTCTTCACATCCAAAAGTAAACAGACAAGCAGCTTTGGGAGAGTGACAAAACTGCACCTCAAATGATGTGCAGTTCTTTTTTTGCATTTCCAAAAGTGTAGACGCTACTAAGGCATAGCATGATCTGCCGTTGTTAGTGCCTGCTAGAATAGTTTCCGGTGTGGGTAGGTCCAGCGCTGTGATCGACTCTGTATAGGTCTGTATTAATTGGACAGCAGAACCTGACGTCAGGTTTTGCCCAGATTTCGTGAAGATCTCGGGAGGAACTGTTCAGAGAGGAAATCACGTTCTTGGATTACGGCAAAACCCCTGTATCTTATGTCTTGAAACTTTTCAAAGGTTGAGTATGGACATCCAGCAATATAACATTACCAATATGTATCAGAAGAAGGATCAGCATTATAGGTCCCCTTTCATCAGTCCACAGAATGTTATGCCATTACGATTTAGGCCATTCGATGCGTTCCTTGGAAAATTTCAACCAATTCTGCACATGCTGTTTTTTCAACAATAGTGCTCTACAGGGGCTTCTTGCTCATCTTTGATCAATTCAATTCAATTCAATTTTATTTTGTATAGCGCTTTTTACAGATACACTGTCACAAAGACGCTTTACAGTCAGAGATGGGTTACTGAAGGGCAGTGCCCAACCTATTCCCAGTACCTATTCCCTATTCCCACTACAGCGAGGCAAAAAAAACTCCCAGTAGGGAGAAAAAATCCTCAAACAGTGGTGAGAAAAAACTCCCCAGTGGGAAGAAATCTCAGGAGGAACCCGGCTATAGTGGGGAAGCCCATCCTCCGCGGGCTAGCTAGTTGATAACAAGATAATGACAAGAGTTCCATTGAAATCCATCTAATCAGTGCTAAAATAATTTGTATATTTAAAACTGTCCAACAGATGTCTTGGCTAATGTAAAACAATTAGCAATGGAGGTCATCATGAGGCAGGAAGACCCTCTTGGTCCTGTAGCTGAAACATCTTTTGACTGTAACTGCACTTTCAGGTAATTTTGTAATCATCACTGATGGGCTGAATCTTTGTCATTCTGACTAATCTTGAATCTGTTTTAACAGTAGTTGCTCATTTCTTTCTGTGTTAAGGTTTTTGTTGCCATTTTAGAGCGCTTAGGATCATTTTAGCTAAGCACTTCACTTATATACAGTCAAAAAAAAAAAAACTTCACGCTTAAATTTGCAAATATTTTCTTGAAACTTTTAACAAAATAGTTTTTATCATCACAAGGGGTAATGCGTTGTCTAACACATCATGACACACCAACTCCGACATGCACAGGTATGTAGCACGTGTGAGCATACTTAAAGCTAAAACCATGCTCTCTCGTGTTCCTAGTCATGTGACCATATGAGAGATGTGCAACTGAGCTAACGTTAGAGTGACATCTTGGAAAAACTAGTTTTTACAGTTAATTTTGTTGATTTTCAATGCCATGGCTGTCAAACATTCAACGTGAATGTGCCATTGGCATGCTGAATATGGAAACATCCATCACTGACGTTGCAAGGGTTATGGGATGCAGTCGATAGACTATCCATGATCTTCAGACACGTCTCCAACAAACTGGCACCACAGCTGACCGACCTCTTTCTGGTAGCCCACGAGTGACGTCAAAAGCAGAAGACTGACAAATTGTCTTACGTCATTTGCATAATCGATTTGTCACTGCAACGTCCACTAGGAATGAATTGTTTAGAGGTCGTGTGACTGCCCAAACCATACGTAATCGCCTGCGCACTGCTCTTATTCAAGTTGTAACTTACCATTTTTACTCTTGGACATTTCCAAAGCATTTCTGGTGGAACTGGTTCCATTATGGACATTATTTTTATGATACACCATCTTTAATGAGTACAGAATTAAATGAAATAATTATTTAAAACCTCATTTCTTGTAAGTTCAACTAATCGACCTCCAAACGAATGTGAAGTTTTTATTTTGGCTGAGTATACTTTTTCCCCTCTCCAATCAACTTTCGTTGCTCCTCCGAACAATGGAATTTTACTTTGTAATGAAGGAAATACATTTTGCTTCCCTTCTTAAGACAATTTATGACACCTGTTTCTTCACAGAATGAATTCTCAAAAGTGAAAACTCCACACTGCTATTGTTTTGAACATGGCCCTTAAAATGAATGAATGAGTCAATTACACAGAACAAGCAGCGTGCATGTCATGACAGTCAGGTCTGTTGTTTTTCTATTACACTACTACATCTACACGTAAATTATTTGACAGAAGTATCACAACTACTTCGACAATGGTTCATCATGTTATTGATGTTGTACTGCCATTTTTTTTAACACAATTGTAGGTTTGGTGTGATCAATTGATCACCTTCCCAGTGTTTAGATTTGTATCATTAATATGGCAGTATCTTTACACTGGGTTTATGTATTAATAGGTAAATGCGTGCATTCCCATAAAACTCAAAATTAGTTAAAAAAAAAAAGTTTGTCAACATTCTCTGAACAAAAGGTGAATTAGTTCTGAGACCTACAGGAACAGTGGAATGATGTAACAAAGTTGCTGTTTTATTGTCTTTTAAAAAATGACATTCTTTTTCCATAGAATGTAAAGAAAGAATAAGTATTTGGTCAGCTTATTTTTTGTTTTAATTTTCTCATAGCAAAATACAAAACATTGCAAGGTATAAAAAAAAAAATCAGAGGAAAACAAATTTTGTCTGCATTACAAAAAACTTGACATATTCTTGGTACGGTATGCACCATCTGACCAAATACTTTAATGTGCACATCCACAAAAACTAAAACAAGCAAATTCCACTTCAAATAACCTGCATTTTTTTTTTAAAATGTGCATGCTTTCATTATTCTAATCTTGTACAAAAACATTATTCCGAAATTTGATGATATATAACCTGTCATATGCAATAAAATTTGCTGTAAAAACCATTTTACAATATAACTATAAAGAGGGACAGTTGTCCTTGCATCAGATCTGTTTGTGATCAAGTTGAACCGCTTTTGCAGCAGGTTTAGATACATACAAATCCAGAAAGAATATGAGAAATGAATATTAGAAATATTAGAATGAACAAAAAGCCTTTCCTCAAGCAACCCATCCTCAAGAAAAAACTCCTGAAAACTGAATCATGACAATCTTAAAAATCAAAAATTAGTTTTTCATAAACTATTTTAAGAATTACACAAACTAGAGCAGTCTAAAGGCCAAAGTTCTTTTCTACAGACCAGCATTTACAAATTCATACCATCACAAAGAAAATAGCTGCCATTACCACAGTGGCACAACCCAACTGAGGCTCCTCAGAAGACTAGTTCAAGATATTGAATCCACGTAATGAGAACAACTGAAAAATACAAGCATTTCAGGTTCCTCAGTTAAAGTAACCACGTCAGTCCATCTGATCTTACCACACAGCTACGTTTCTGTTATGCACATAGACTTGAAGACACAATGACTGCAGTGAGCAGTAGCAGAAATGAGCGTCACACCATACACTGAGGTCCCTCTCGCATCCTTCCCCAAAAAAAAAAAAAAACAAAAAAAAAAACAAAAAAACAAAAAATAAAACACCTTTTGACAAGTTGTGCAAAAGAAAGACCATATCCTAAAAAAAGGAAATACCAAACATTTTCACATGTGTAGAAACTCTAATTACAGAGCTGGTTTTTGTTCCATTGAGTTCCACCAAATGTGTGTGTGTATGTATGTATGTATATATATATATATATATATATATATATATATATATATATATATATATATATATATATATATATATAAAAAAAGTTCCAGCCTTTTAGTGCAAGTATTGTTTTAAAAGTTGAGCCATGACCCTTTTGCGAGGTATGAGACCAGTTAGACGCAAAAAGGGATAGGAGTGCCACTGAAGTTAGCTGCATGGGACTATCTTCACAAAACAGCACTGATGCAAGTCAACTCAATACCAGTGAGATATCAACTTAAAATTTTAATTTAAAATGAAAGAAAATACTAAAGCAACGGCCCCCAAAAAAGGTGAAAATGAACCAGATTGACGACCCCCTTCCCCCTCCCGAGCAATAGGATGCAAACTTACCCACATTTTACGTGGTAGAAATGACCTGCATTTGACTTTCACAATCAGAATCCCAAATTTGCTGAGTGTTTTTGTTTCAACTGTTTTTAAATGAACACAACATAACATGGGACAATGGCCATGTGTATGTGCTTGTCTTCCATGTTTGGAAATGCTCCATTGTGGTTTAATTATGGTGCTGCTTCTAACTGAACTTCCTCAGAACTGCTTCTGATAGAGACTGACAATTAAGAAAGACAATCTCCATTTTCTAGCGCGTTTACCTGATCTGAAGAGACAAATCAGGCACACCTTTCTGGTTCCTCGACAGCAGGCTTTTGCATTCAAAGGCTCTTTAAGACCTTTGACAGAAATGGAAAAACACAAATAGCCATAGAATTTTTTAAAAAAGCAAATAAACAATTTATTTGTTAACCTAAGGTTTAGCTATTACAGGCTTTATATGGACAGATGAAGCTCTTTAATGTTATAGAACAACTGTAGCTTCACGCATTAGAAATGTATCTGCTGCTGAAGGACTACTGATACAAATACTCACAATAGCGACATGCTTAAAAGGAGTGTCAGTTTCCTCTTCATCAAATGTGAAACACCACTGACTGCTACTACGCAATAAGAAAGCCAAATGCATACTCAGTAAAAATCACATTTCTGATAAAATGCAAGAACCCTGAAAGTAAAAAGGGAAAAAAAAAAATACAAAACAGAAAAAAATCCCACCTTAATGTTTAAGTTTCTAACATTTAACGCCTTCAAGAATCGGTTTTTACAATAAAGGGGCATACGGTTTTACAACATACAAGTTATATCCACAAAACAGAATACACAGGCGCAGCTCCTCCATGAGGGGAATGTTTTTCCTTTAAAAAAACATTGTTGGGATTAAAAAGGGAAAATGGTGGATGAGTGAGAGTGTGCCAATCGCCAGAGGGTGGCAGGGGTCAGTGTAAGGGTGCCAATCTGCCAATGGTGCTGCTGTCCTTCCCTCTGGTGCATGCTCAATAATATCCTGGGTGGTACTGCTGGCTCCATGGTTTTTGGTTCCAGAACTAAGACGGAGAGAGTCAAGTGTTACAAAAATTCAACTCAATCCCCCGGGGGAAAAAAAACCAATTCAATTCGAACACACAATGAGCACTATGATCTTGTATATGTACATCAATTACTTTATTTTATTGTTTAACAACACTATCAGCACAATAGTTCACGGCTGTATCACGTCATCTTAATGGTACTCATTCTGATCACGTAGGAATTAAGTCCCATACTATACACACTCATATTCATGGCAATTTGGTATGTCCAATTAGCCTGACATGCATGTCTTTGGACAGTGGAAGGAAACAGGAGTGCCCAAAGGAAGACCACACAGAAAGGCCCCAAGCCAGATTCAAACCCAGAACCTTCTTGCCTTGCTGCCGATGATCTCAGATTAAGATAAATGACAGGCCATTTTTACTGCATCCCTACACGTGCCCCATTCAACCTACCCCTTGCTGCCAGCTCTGGTTGAAAGCCTGGGCCTTGTTCATGCCAAAACTTCCATTCTTGAAGCCGCGGTTGCTTCCGCCCCTGCCCCTGAACTTCTGCGGGAGAACAACAATGGTCACAGAACAGTCCCTTGAATGGGTTACAAAGCAAAGTTTCGCTTGGGAGTGGTAGGGGAACCTGCTAGTCAAGTTCCCCAGACTTCCACCAGAAAAACTCAAATTAGTTACATCATAACGGGGTTGTGTGAAGTAAGCAGGCATATTGTTTTCATTCACTTATTCTGTTTGTGACGAAAAACTCATTTCAAAACATTTTGCGTTGGATTTTTTTCCAAAACTCCCTCCGGTTTAGGTATGAGTAATGGCCCGAGCAACACCCCTAGCAACGCAGACAAAATTCTTTGGCAGTCTTTGGTAATCTCCGGTAGTTACATCAATTCCATAACAGTCATGATCATGATTCAGTGCACGTCATTGAAATTCCTGGCTGTTTTGGTGGCTTCGTGTCAAAATTCCTAGGATGCCTCGGCGGTGTATCGCGATGTATTGTTCTCATTCAGCCCAACAGTTGTTTGAGTGGCCGATTATCATGCGTGGCCAGTTTTCATTAATAACGCATACCTGTCAACTCTCACGCATTCGATGAGTTTAAATGGCATATTTATGCTCCTCTGCTGTAGTCAGCAATTATTCAATCAACGCATAAGTAAGAGATTCTTGCGCTGAAGTCCTTGCGCATGGAGGGGTTGGAAGTAATGGAATTGCATAAAGATGTTTTAAATGATAAACCATTATATAATTTAAACGCTCATGAAACCCATGCATTCCTTCCAACCCCTGAGCAAAGAACAGCGTGAGAAATCCGAAGTCATAATCGGTATGCCTTGTAAATGAAAACTGGCCACATCAGAACAATGATGAGAGTTTTGAAGTTTCTGTAAAGGCCTTTGCACACCAAGTCTGGTTTGTCAGAAATTTCCGCATGTTTCAAAATAAATACGACCCAAAGTTCTGTCAATCACGTTTAAAGCCTTCGCACTCCAAGCGTTTTTTTGGTATGCTTTTTTTAATCCATCATCCAATAAAAATCTTTACGCAAAGAAAACTTGTACAGTCCGATGCGTTTATTCTATTCCTTGCGAAAACTAAATGGAGTCATCGAGCAGTGAGGAAGATTTGGTTGTCTTGTTGCTTCTTCAAAAAAGAAAGAAAATATTGGGTCCATCCAATCCTCAGAAAGCATCCAGAGCAAGGGGAGTTTCACCTGCTTATAAAGGACGTACGGAATTATCCTGACCGTTTCCAGGTCTATTTCAGGGTATCAGTGGTCCAATGTCATATGCTGCTAGCAATGCTGGAACCACACATTAAAAAGAAGACCACCAATTTCCGAGATCTGAGATTCTGCGCGTGCAAGGTTTCTGTGCGTAACGATTTTTAATCGGATGACGGACTAAAATAACGTTTACGAAAAAAAAAACGGACTTGGTGTGCAAAGGCCTTAATTGTCATTTAAATAAATGACTGAAAACAGGCCATGACCATTCATTAATTTTAAGGGATTGTTTGAGCTTCCTCTATTGCCAGTTCACAAGCTGCCACTGACGCCGATACACACATGTACATAAATATGCATGCATTAGGCCCACTGCCAAATGACCGTTGATACAGAGTATTCATTTACGATTAATATTACTTTTTACATGAACATCAATAAATTCCTTGTCAATGTCGCATTTATATGCATTCTTATCAAAGATAGATGAAGTCATATGTTAAAATCCGTCGGCAGAAACACAGGGCCAGCAAGAACTCAACCGTCCACTGCTTAATGACCTACACCTCTTTCAGTTTACCTCTCCCGATTCGCAACAGTCGCTCAGTCTATTTGGCAGAATCGACGAGAGTCCAATTTAATTTTGAAAGTTGTTATACATTCCACAACGAAATTATACAGCGTTTTCTTCGGCACATCAATGACTATGAAAAATATCAATGTCTTTATAATTTCTGCGCTCGTATAGCAAGTGAAACACAGCACAGATTTGCGTAAATTACAACTCCAATTCCGAAATAGTTGGGACAAAGAGTAAATTGTGAAGAATATCAAAACGCAATGACTTTCAAATCACACCAGCCAGTATTTTATTCACAATACAACAGAGATAACATAGCAAATGTTGAAACTGAGAAATTTTACAATTTTGTCCACAAAATGAGCTCATTTCAAATTTGATGGCTGCTACGGGCCTCAAAAAAGTTGGGACAGGGGCCTGTTGACTATGGTGTAGCATCCCCTCTTCTTTTTAACAGAGTGGAGGCGTCTGGGCATTAAGGGGACAAGTTTCTTGAGTTTAGCCATTGGAATTTGATCCCACTCTTGTTTAATACAGGCTTCAAGCTGCTGGAAAGTTTTGGGACTCCTTTGACGGACTTTTTGTTTAATTCTGCGCCAGATGTTCTCAATCGGTAAAAGTTCAGGGCTGCAGGCAGGTCAGTTCAGCACACGGACGTTTCTACGACGAAGCCATGCTGTTGTAATAGCTGTAGTATGTGGTTTTGCACTGTCCTGCTTATATACAAAAAGGCCTTCCCTGGAATAGAAGTCTGGAGGGGAGCATATGTTTCTCTCAAACCTTTAATATACCTTTCAGCATTCATGGTGCTTTTTAAAACATGCAAGTGTCCCACACCATATGCAATAATGCATCCCCGTACCATCAGAGATGCTGGCATTTGAACTGAATGCTGATAACAAGAAGGGTGGGGTCTTTCTGCACTTTAGCCCAGAGGACATTTCCAACAAGAATGTCAAATTTGGACTTGTCTGACCACAGGACACTTTGCTTCAGTCCAATATAAATGAGCCTTGGCCCACAGAACACAGTGGCGCCTCTGGATGATGCTGAACAATGGCTTCCTTTTTGCATTATAAAGTTTTTGGTGGGATATGTGGATGGCACAGCGGACTGTGTTTACTGACAGTGGTTTCTTGAAGTATTCCTGGGCCCATTTAATGTCAATGTCAATAACAGAATCAAGCCGGTGATGCAGTGGCGTCTGAGGGCCCGAAGATCACAGGCATCCAGTAAAGTTCTTTGACCTTGTCCCCTAGGCACAGAGATTTTTCCACTTTCTCTGAATCTTTTGATGATGATATTCACTGTCAATGATGAGACCTTCAAAGCCTTTGCAATTTGACGTTGAGGAATATTTTTTTTGAAGTATTCCACAATTTTTTTTCACGCAAGCCTTCACGGGTTGGAGAGCCTCTGGCCATCTTTACTTCTGAGAGACTCAGCTGCTCTAAGACATCCGTTTTATAGTAAATCATGTTACACACCTGATGCCAGTTAACTTAATTACTTGCTACACGTTCTTTCAGCTGTTTCTCTTCAATATTAATTGCTTTTTCAGTCCTTTTTTTTGCCCGTGTCCCAACTTTTTTGTGACTTGTTGCAGTCAGAAAAATTGAAATAAGCTCAATTTGGGGTCTATTCTCCCATGCGCTTAAGTCAAAAAAAGCGAGTAGCTAAGCGCTTTTCAGCATACGCGAATTCTCCCCTCGACTTAAGTCTGTGCATTACGCGCCCCGAAGGCAGTTACGCGCTTGGGGCGGAGCAAGACCAAAATTGGGGCGTTTCCGGGCGTTTCTCATGCAAATAACACATGCGCGTATTTTCCCCCTGGTTTACGCGCTTTTTCGGGCTGTGTTAAGGTCAAGCGCCAACATAAGGCGAAATGGAATATTGCGTTTAATGTTGGTTATAGGCCGAATTTTAACATTAATTTTATTTTATTTAACATGGTAAAGGTTGACACATTTAATATTTGATTGTTCTTCCTTATTTCTAAACTACATTTCTCAAAGCCATAATAATTTATCAAACGAAATCATCACATGATATTATGCATCAGCCTCTTCTCCAAACAGGTCAATTACAAACGCAAAACAATTAATACGAGTATACATAAGACCATCATTCTACCATGCTTTCAAAATCTAAAACCAAAATGCCAGTCGTGCATTTGCTTGCACTCTTGCGTGATCGGGAAAGAGTAAGAGGAGCGTGCCGAGCTCGAAGACGAACACGCATATATCGGCTTCGTTTGGACATCCTGGGACTAACAAACATTGAGTGCATCCAGCGCTTTCGTCTGGACCGTGCATGAGGCAGTCATCCATCTTTGCCGACTTCTGGATGAACAGCTATCCAGCCGCAGCAATTATCCACAAAACATACCCGTGGTCATCAACGTCAGAACTGCGCTGTCGCTCCTGGCATCTGGGTCGTTCCAGAGAGTGGCTGGTGATGTCATACACATATCACAGGCGTCTGTGTCAAGTTGTCTGACGCAGTTCGTTGACGCTCCGAGTTCTTCTCCATGCCATTCCCCTGCAGAAAGAGTGGATGCCATCCCCTCCTCCTGTGCAGTGAAATGCACAGGGGATGATGGTTGCCCACCACCTGTTGCGTGTACACTTCTCCGGTGTGCAGAGAGCCTGGCTTTTACAGCGCCCCGCAGATCTCTCCATTTATGCTTTTAATCGGGGATACTGCGCTTACATCTCCCCACCGAAGCCACATCCAGAACGATTCGCAGCTTAATTCCTCAAATCAGCCTTTAGTGCTCGCTTGCCATACAACACCAACATGAGTGAAATTTGGTTCATTGTCTTCATGTTCTATTAACATGTGATAATCGTGATAATCTAAAAAGTTGTGATATTCTCACGAGTGAGGAGACTGATTTTCTAATTAAGGATATCTGTATTACCTAACTCGTGTCTTTGTAATTTTATTACCATTGATAATACTGTGTATTTTAATGTGTTAATAAAGATATTATTAAATAGGCTATTGAGCCCTACCCTGGCCGATACCGAAGCACTACCCATTTGTTAATCAATTTCAGCCTATAAAGAATACCCGACATGGGAAGAATCATTATCAGTAAATGGGATAATTGATTATAATAAAGTATTAGGCACACGTTCAAGTGAATGTGTCACTCAAATTAAATAGGATATGATAGGCTGTGGATATGGAATTCCGTCATTGCTGAGGCGGTTTCGGGGCGGCGTGACCGCGTGCGGGGTAAGAATCCTTGTTAAAGCGTTTCCATGTCCTTTAGTTGCAAACCTGACGTCGGAGTAGTTTGTGCAATTTCTGAATGAGATCATATAAACTGTCTTTGTTTGTGTGACAAGAATGTTCCCTTTGTCTTCCCTATCTTCCACAGAACAAACTTGCTGGTGTAGGAGGGGCACATTTTCAATGATCTGATTGCGCTGGCTGAGAAGCGCTAAATTCTTTATTTATTATTTCATTATCGCGGCAATTTGTTTGCATAGCTTTAATGCCATGGTGGCTAGAGTAAGAAATAACAAGTGTTTGTCACTAACATGGCAATATCCCCCGCCGCCCCAATGCTATATCCCCCGCTTAAAAAAAGAGATGTCTGAATTACTTCTAGTAATTGGTACGGACATACATAGGCCTACTATTACAGCGGCATATAAAACCTTGTATCTTCAAAATGACAAACTTCACAGGAAAATAATAAATAAATATAAAATTAAATAATAATAATAATAATAATAATAATAATAATAATAATAATAATAATGGATATATATAGTTTAAAATAAAAAATGTTTTATTTTGCATGAAAGAATAGTGGACATACGAGTTTTCGCTTTTTATCAGTTTGGAGATACGAGGTTTTATCAGCAGGCCAACAATGTTCAAATTTAAAGTCTGGTTTGCGTTTTCCATGGACCACAAATGCATTTTCATGGTTAATCAGAAAATCCTTTTTCCATGTTTTCCTGATAGCCATAATCAATGAGCTTTGTACAGAGTCTGCCTCTCTTCTCGATCAGTCACACCTCTTTCATAAGGCCGCCTACATTCTGAAGTTAAGCGCTGTGGGCGTGATCGAAGCTCGTAGGGGAGAATACGCGTAACTCAAAATCGCGTAAAAAAGGACCCCTTTTAGACCCCTTTGTGGATAAAAATGTTAAATGTCAGTTTCAACATTTGAAATGTTATCTGTGTTCTAATGTAAATAACATATTGGCTCATGTGATCTGAAAGTCACTGCATTTTGATTTTATTCACAATTTACACTTTATACCAACTATTTTGGAATTGGGGTTGTAGTTTGCGAGGCTCATTGAGCAATAAGCCACAAAAATTCGCTCTACAGTATAGTCTGAATGTAGTGACAGCTAAAGGGTGTTAGGTATGATGCACAGCTGAGCGATAAATAATTGCTGCGAAGTCAGCCAAAGTTTCGGATTTTTTGCAGATTGTCATCCTTGCTGAGTCACATCAATTATTTAAACATAGGCAATCCCTTTGTCATTAGCATTTCTTTATCATTACGGGTCATGCATTGGTGGTGGTTTTTCAGTTAATAAATTGGTTGATTTTTAATCTAATAAACTTGATCACAAACAGTTTAAGAGCAATTATGCGGCCTTCCTGACATCTGATGGCACGCCACTGAATGAAACAAGTCAGCAAGACCATACGCACCTTTGAAGATCGAATCTTTCGGGGGCAACATACGCGGAATTATCCACAACTTCTGGCTCATGTATATATATGGTCCAACATACATCACTGCATTGCCCTCTTCCATATCGGTCTCCTCAAAGACTTGAGGCTCACCAAAAACTTCAGAAACCTCGGAAACAACAGTTTCTGACTCGGTCTCCGAAAAATCTTCTACTTGTTCCACTACTATTTTCACTGTAACTTCGGAAAATTGTCATTTTAGCCCCAAAACACATGAATGACCATTTTAAACATTTTTTTCACCTGATACCCATTATTTATCATCGTTTATACTTGAAAACCATTTATTCAACATTTTGCTAAGATACTTCACACAACACCTTTAACTGCCAGAATTTATACCGTTCAGGCGGTGGGTGATATATGTTGGTTAGATATTTGACTGAATTTTTTTCTAGTGGAAGGCCTTTGGGTAGACAGGAAATTCCCAAATTTTCAGGTTCCAAAAGTGAACGGTTTGGTTGCTAGGGCCTCCAGAAGGGTCACCCACTGGAGGGCCAAAACTGAACTTTTAAGAAAAATAGGTTTTTGAGTTGAAATATCTCAGTGCGCCAGCTTCATTTTCCCAGACCTGTGTTGGGAGGAGTTTTGGAAAATCACAAAATTTTGGTGGGCTGTTGAGGGCGCTACCTATAGGGGGGCGCTTGAAAACACCTCTGAGCCATTCCTTGCCTGCGCCCTCATTAGCCCAAGCTTGTTTATGCAGGATATGATTCTATAACAGTGCCTTGTGCTAATACACCTTGACTTGTAGTGGGATGGTGAGGGCGCGGAATTATAGGTGGCGCTCAATTTGGTGAATGTGCAAAAATGGGGGTATTCTGCGGCTGTAGATCTCCATGCGCCCCCATCAGATTTGAACGAAATATATTTTATGTCATAACTCTACATATGAAGAGGGGTTCAACTTTATTAACCCGTTTTTGACCATCCCAGTAAGGCAAGGTTTCAGAAGGGAATTAGTACAATATATGGTCTATGGATTTAAAGGGATGAAGGCAACAAGGCATGATGGAAAGGTAACCAGCTGAAGGAGTACACATCTGTCTCTTGGCCAATGGTTATTTCTTTTGCTAGAGGGCTGAAATAAAAATGTATTCATCCAATTGAGCAGCAGTGAGACTGGGACAAAAAAAAAAAGCAATACATGTAACTGCACACGTGGGTGGGCCCAGGACGGGGGAATCAGATAGAACCCTCTGCTGAGCAGAAGGTGGAAAAGATCATCAAAAAGGAGTCGCCACATTTTCTCATTAACATCTGTATGCATCAAGCTGTTGCACTGTGTACTTTCAGTTTCGCCTGACAATGTGCACAGTTTTTACTTTCCAACTCTTGGCTCGTTTCATGTTTTCCGTCATCGTCTCCAAAAAAATTGACTAGGGGTGAAAACCAAGTGTCTGACGTCATACTTTCACCTGAGTTTTCTCTAACAAAGTCGGGACCATGGCGATAATGAGTGATTTATTTTCCTGAAATTAGCATGACAAAAGTAGTAAACAATTAAAAAAAAATTATTCATGAGCGGTGTAGCGTGCAATCCGTCTGGCCCTGCCTCCAATCTTCCAAACATTCCAATGGAAGTCAGCAGAAGGCCCGACCCAATCTATTGGTTCAGAGCTTTAAATTGCTGATTGCTCCACTGAAAATCATCCATTGGCATTGAATTCAAACTACCACCTATGCTGACTTATGTACCGTAACAGCACTACATAGACAAGTGCATGGAATGGTCTTGTCACGCCTTTCAAATTGGGAAGGGACTGCCGGATTTGGGTATAGAATAACAGCTTCGTTCGTTGCTCCAGCGCCTCCTGTTGGCCAGACGGGCGCTCGTCAGGAAGACTCCGGGTTGGTTCATGTCCCGGTATCCTCCTCCCTAGTTCTGAACTAGCGAAGATTCAACCGATAAGCGTATAAGAATCAGTGGCAGACAGGCACGTGCTTCGGAGGAGAGCCGTGAACTGTCTCACTATCCTGAGTTGCCAGCAAGGGGTCGCATACGAGCAAGCTTTGTACATAGTTCCCCAATTGGGCATTCCAGATTCGGGTGGGATTGGAGATGCCAAATTTATCATTAAAAAAAAAAAAAAAGTAGTCGCTTTGTCCTTAAAAAAATAATTGATACCTATACTACAGTAATCCTGCTAAATCATCATGTATGGGCTCCTACTTAAGCGTATCGGTGACTGTGTATGCAGACTCAGCCCTCCACCCGAAATGGGCCGGGAGTGGGTGTGTTTCCCCCACCCAATGGCAGCGCACAGGTGAGGACTGCTAGAGGAACAAGACCAATCAGTGAGCCGGATGAGATCACATGGTAACGACAGAATCACACGCAATTGTCTGAGATAACACGGTACATGCAGTACTAATTAAACTAATTCGCTGTAAATGCAACGACAAACAGGCAAGAGGCTTTGTTCCCTTCCGAAGGGGTTGAAGAACAGTTGACTTGCTTTGTTTCTTTTTCGAGATCTTTGTGCTTCTACCATGGATAAGTAGCCCATTTATTAATAAATGTTCTTAATTTCCTGTTTGTGTTTGGTTCGTCATTTGTTAGGACAGTTCACTGTCGATTAACTTCATCTACACTCAACAAAAATATAAACGCAACACTTTTGTTTTTGCGCCCATTTGTCATGAGATGGACTCAAAGATCTAAAATTCATTCCAGATACACAATATTACCATTTCTCTCAAACATTGTTCACAAATCTGTCTAAATGTGTGATAGTGAGCACTTTTGCTTTGCTGAGACAATCCATCCCACCTCACAGGTGTGCCACATCAAGATGCTCATCAGACACCATGATTAGTGCACAGGTGTACCTTATACTGCCCGCAATAAAAGGCCACTCTGAAATGTGCAGACAGCAAAATGCCACAGATGGCGCAAGCATTGAGGGAGCGTGCAATTGGCATGCTGACAGCAGGAATGTCAACCAGATCTGTTGCTCGGGCATTGTATGTTCATTTCTCCACCATAAGCCGTCTCCAAAGGCGTTTCAGAGAATATGGCAGTACATCCAACCGGCCTCACAACCGCAGACCGCGTGTAACCTCACCAGCCCAGGACCTCCACATCCAGCAGGTTCACCTCCAAGATCGTCTGAGACCAGCTACTCAGACAGCTGCTGGAACAATTGGTTTGCATAACCAAAGAATTTCTGCACAAACTGTCAGAAACCGTCTCAACTGCATGCTCGTCGTCCTCATCGGGGTCTTAACCTGACTCCAGATCGTCGCCGTAACAGACGAGTTGGCAAATGCTCACATTCGATGGCGTCTGGCACGTTGGAGAGGTATTCTCTTCACGGATGAATCTCGGTTTACATTGTTTAGGGCAGATGGCAGACAGTGTGCGTGGCGTCGTGTGGGTGAGCGCTTTGCTGATGTCAATGTTGTGGATCGAGTGGCCCATGGTCGTGGTGGGGTTATGGTATGGGCAGGCATCTGTGATGGACAAAGAACACAGGTGCATTTTATTCATGGCATTTTGAATGCACAGAGATACCGTGATGAGATCCAGGGGCCCATTTTTGTGCCATACATCCATGAACATCACCTCATGTTTCAGCAAGATAATGAGCATTGAGCATGTTTGGGATGTGCTTGACCGGCGTATACGACAGCGCGTACCAGTTCCCACTAATATCCAGCAACTTCGCCCAGCCATTGAAGAGGAGTGGACCAACATTCCACAGGCCACAATTGACAATCTGATAAACTCTATGCAAAGATGTGTTGCACTGCATGAGGCAAATGGTGGTCACACCAGATACTGACTGGTTCTAAGTCCCCAGACCCCCAATAAAGCAAAAACTGCACATTTCAGGGTGGCCTTTTATTGTGGACAGTCTAAGGTACACCGGTGCACTAATCATGGTGTCTGATGAGCATCTTGATGTGGCACACCTGTGAGGTGGGATGGATTGTCTCAGCAAAGCAAAAGTGCTCACTATCAATCACACATTTAGACAGAATTGTGAACAATGTTTGAGAGAAATGGTAATATTGTGAATCTGGGATGAATTTTAGATCTTTGAGTCCATCTCATGACAAATGAGAGCAAAAACAAAAGTGTTGCGTTTATATTTTTGTTGAGTGTATTTCAGGCGTGGCGGGTAACCTTATCCAGAAAGGACCGGTGTGGGTGCAGGCATTCATCCTAACCAAGCTGCTTCACACATTTCTACTAATCAACCTCTGGAATCTTTGCTAAGGACCTTGATTAGTAGAATTAGGTGTGTAATTACCTGGTTGGAATGAAAGCCTGCACCCACACCGGCCCCTTCTGGGGGAGGTTCCCCACACTTGATTCATTTCCTTATTTTGGTTGCTGTCCTAGCCAGCAGTAAGAACTGGTGGCAACAAGAAGTGTTTTCTTCAAAATCAAATGGATGTTTCAAAGTTGTGTCTGGCCACCGATCATTCTCCTCTGTGCTGAAGTGTTGTGTTTTTGCTCTGACATCTGGCAAAAACACGATCGTGATGCTGCAGGTGGTGCCGCACTGGGTGGGTATGTTTTTGCAACTTCTGTCGAAGGCAGTGGGCGTGCACCTCTGGCAGTGACGCATCCGGAAGAGGAGCCAAGTTTGAAAGTTCTGTTTTCGAACACCAAGGAAACAGTTACTGATCATACCTTTAAAAAAAGATAAACAACACATCAACAATAATATTAACCAAAACAAACACATATGTAAAAATATTGACAATAACTGTCTCCAAAGAAGTTGAGCACATTGTCTTCCGACTCTCAACAGCGCGTGGCAGAAGATGGTCTTATATTCTTGCGTGGCTCTTGGAGTAGATTACTTCCATTTAGAAGGGTATCAACCTTGTAATAGTATTTGAGCTCAGACGTTAAATAATTCAGCAATGGGCTCCAAATCATGCAATATAAATCATCATCTATCATCCCGGACATCACTTATTCTTCCATGACATAGGACACAGAAAATCTCCCTATACCAGGCTGTCACTGAGGGAGGAGTATCTTTCAGGCAAGTTAGCAAAATACATTTGCCCGCAATAGACTGCGGGCCAAGCAGCAAACATCAGTCTCATTTTTGTTTTTTGTGACCCACCTCTGGTAACTACTAGCATGTTTGTCTGATAACCGATAAAAAAAAAAATCATTGAACAAGAATATGCAAGTTGGAAAGGCCAGAGGTTGCACACTAATTAGCAAAGACTGGAGGAAGGATGACCTCTGATCAGGCTAAAAGTACGGAAAGGGCAAGGGCACTGACTGATTGTCAGAAATTGGTCACACTTCCTTGGTCCTAAGTAGGCGCGATCGTTGTATTCACAGAGTAAATGCTGGAATACACAAGTATCTATCTTATATCTGGATGATGCGTTTATATTTCTTTTTACTTTGCTCTACAGCTAACGGCTATATCTAGCATTTTGAATATGAATTAGCCAGCTAGCTCAGGTGTTCGCAAATGTTATTTGACAATAGCTTAATTTGAGTTTGGCAAACTACCGTTAACTCAAGAGTTGCTGCTAGGTTTTGAACAGGACAATGTGTGTGGGAAATGAACAACGTTAATCAGCATTGTTTTATTGCATGAAGTGCTCACAAGATATTACATCAACTCTGCTCCGTAGGCTTCACATTCAAGAGTTATGAATCTTTCGTTCATTCCAACTTGTGAAACGTAAATTTCCATTCAGCTGTCATGTCATCATATCATTGTATTTTGTGGTTTTCCTGCCTAATCTCCGCTCCTATCATAAGTGTCAGTCTTTCCTTTGGTCTCTGGTCTGACATTGCTCATCACCTGTGTTCAAGTAAAATATGTCTTCATGAAAGATTTTAAATGCCTCATGTGTCTGAAACTAAAATAGGCGTATGTGCACTTTTTGGAAAACATTAAGACACCGAATAAGCCGCCCCCCCCACTTAACCATTCCAATGGCAGAAATGATAGTCCCTGCTCTTTTCCCCAGAATCATAGATGTCTCAGAGCATTTGATTACTTTTTGCTCCAGTCCTTGCTATAATGCTGTAATAAAGTGCAAAATAGAAAGCAAAAATGTAGCCTACCAAATAGGCCCTACACCTCTGGAACGCTGAATGTGAGACTGTGGGCTTTTGCAAACAAAGCACAAAACGAATGGCTTCCATTAAAATTTTTTACTTATGTAGCCGATATGATGGGGAGCAGTACTTCATGAACGGATTTATTCCCCCCCCCCCCCCCCCCCCGCAGCTGGTTTGATCTTCGAGTGCTGATAAAACCAGCCAACCAATAAAATGAATCCCGAGATCAATAGATTTTCTTTATCACGGTTGTCATGGCAGAATCTTACCGCAAATTTTTGGCAGAACCCAGCAGCAAAAACCAGCATGGACCACTGGTTTTTCCAGCAGGGAATGCATAGCAACCACATTTTCCTTTATTTTTGTTCGTCCTTGGTGTGAAAAACCCTTAATGTGACCTTGTGTTGAAGTATTTCCCGGTTCAGTGGTTTTCAAGTTTTTCATGCCCAAGGCTCACCAAAGGGCCAGCCAAAATTTCAGGGCACACCTGTATTCATATCTGCGCAACATACCCTCATGCCACACGTCTTCACCCTTATCATTCTGTCAATGTCTATTTTATCCAATTATGCCAAATAAAAACAAATTCTGTTTATTGTTCATTAAGTATTTATTATAAAATGATTCAAGGGTTCACACTGTAAAATTCCATCAAAGCAGCAATACAGCCCTCCAAACCAGGCTGACCACAAATCATAATCTCTTCAATTGGAGAGTCAGATGCTCAATTTATTGCGTCAAAGCAGCAGCACTATTAAACACACTCATTTTCTCACTAAAAATCAGGCGCTGGTACACAGCCCCAGGCATAGAGGTCTGTGTTGCGTGCTACCTTATTTTCGAGTACGTTCTGTTTCTTTTGAAGTTTTTGTTTTAATTATTGAAGTTTTTTAATTTTTTTGAAAAAATGGTGGATATCTGAGATTGCTGAGTTATATGGTAAGCTTTCAAATATTTTTCTGGACATTATCAATTCACAAGTAATTAGTTACTCGATGTTGGTCTTGAAACTTCAGAATTCAGACCCTCAAGCCCACAGTCTACAAGTAGTAAGAGTTTGTCTAGTAATAGATCATGGTAATGGGAGAGTGCGACTTCCTTAGAGGGCAAACCAAGAAAGAATATCCCTGGATCCTTTCTTATTGTAGTCATAAAAATACTGCACAACTCATGAGCTATGTGACTCCAGCGTCTAGCAATCAGTATGCACACCCAAAAATAATAAAATGAAATGAGTCCAAGGTCTGTTTTTCACTTTCGGCAAACAGGAGAGACTGACAGAGATATCCTATGAAGGGCAACAGGAGCTATGTATGGAGCCTATGCAATATTTTATTTTGGATTTCTGCCAGCCTATTGCAAGTGTAGGTTGATTGTATTGGATGCACTGCCTCCTGCCAGTCCTCTTCACTGTATTCATTACCTAGGTCAGCCTCCCAGTTCCGTGAGATTTTGGTTGAGTCATATATTATCATGAGCATCAAGTATTGAATAGAAATGGGATATAATGTGATTTAAGTCCTTCTGCTCAAAATTGAACCTTTCTGTCTGACTATAGCTGGATGTGTCTTCTATACGCTTCACAAGTGAGCTGATAAAGTGCCTTAATTGTAACTAGTGTGTTTTTACCCGTAAAAATGCACATCTCAACCTCTGCCCCCTTCCCTGCCTTACCCACCGGATGGACGGACGGACAGACAGGCACATACCAAAAGGTGCCACGGCAGGACCCGAGTAGTAAGGATGCAAAGTTTCATTAAGATCAAGCAAATGGTGTAGGAGTAATGTTCAGGACAAAAATTTATCACATCCGGGACGGGCAGACAGACTAACGGACTGACAGGCACATACTGAAAGGCTCCACTTCAGGACCTGAGTAGTAAGTATGCAAAGTTTTGTTAAGCTCATGCAAACCTTTTTGGAGTTACGCTGTGGAAACGAAGTGGGAACGCCGACGCAAACACGAACGGGAACAGAGCCTAAAACAATACGTCTCCCCTCTCCCTCCGGAGAGAGACGAATATACGAAGTAGTGATTTTTTGGGAAATTAAAACCATCTTGAGACTGCTGGAAGGACATCAAGCTGTTGTCCTTAAAAGTATCCCCAATCACCTGAATACCTTTATGTTTTCAATAAAGAGAGACTCAGGCCAGGTGGAGATTTCTAATTACCAAATGGGAGAGAACATGGGTTGGACATCTCATCTGTCCATGAATTTAAAGATTTCCTGAAACTCTTGAATAGAGTTGATAATCAGTGGGTAATTTACAATGTGCATTTAAATTTTTCCAGTTTCATGTCACCAAGCTCCAACGGGACTCAGGAGAGCATGTCCAAGAGTCCACACAGGTTTCAATTCAAAGATATGAATGTAACCATGTTCATAGAGTTTGAATGTGGCAGGCCCAGTAAAAAAACGTAAAGTATCTGACACTAACATGTCTTTGTCCCCCGCCACAAACTGTGAAATCGTGTCAAAATGAACAATTTCTCGGTGTGACCTTGAGAATGGCGCGAAGGACGGAAAGGATATTTATATATATGTAAAACTAACGTGCAACACCTCCTCTCATACCTGCATTATACTCTTTGTGAATATGCACACGAATGCGTGTTTCAGTGCTGGCTTATGGTTTGTCCGACGCAACTGTTAATGAAATGAAAATCGCGTCTGATGTGTGATGAAGGGTAATCCCACGCAGGGCCGCTGACAGCCTTGGCCGGGCCCGGGACAAAATACTCTGTATGGGCCCCGCCCCCACTTACTCACCCCAACCTCCGGTCCATAGACTGTAAAAAAGATGGACGAAGCAACCGTGACGTCTCCCATTAGTTTCAGCACACCATAAAGGAAGCCTTGATTTTGGCAATTTGAATTGCGCCATGTTGTCATTTTGAAACCAGATGTGATTTCTATTGGACGAGAGCGAGAATCAAGATCCGGGGAGGGACGTGAGAGGTGGATCTGACCGTATCGGACAAGGACCAGAGGATAGCCACGCCTCAAGAGCATATTCTGTATTTATTCTTTATTCTCGTCTACTAGGGACCATACTTCCAAATATGAACATTAAGATATATCAAAGGAGACTTGAAACTCGCTATAGCTACCATAAGATAATGTGAAAAATTATTTAAATGAAAAATCAGGTGGGAAAGTAGGGTCAATTTCTCATAGTCTTCTATAGCATTGAATTTCTTTCAGCAACCACCGACGTCGCCGTCTGCTGGCCATTAAATAGAATGCCATTTTACGGTACTTTGGTATGGGCTTCTTTTTTCAGACCGGAGTGTTGCGTCCATCTTTTTACACAGTATATGCTCTGGTCCCATCAGCGCGATAAGTAACGGAACACTTTAAACATAAAATAGCTTGTTGTCCTGTGTGGCTGATGCGCTCTTGACTTAAATTTAACTAGTTTAGTTATTAACCATGAAAACACAATTCAACGTCATAAATTGCCGTTTCTTAGCTTATGAAGCGATTTACCAAAAAGTGGCCCAATTTACCTGACTTCACCCTTGTATAGGCTACTGATTAAGCATTGAACTCATAACTCATTGAACTGGATAAGTGGAACTGTGTTAACATTTATTGATGACGTTGCATCGGCTTCCTGGAAGCAAGTACGCGCAAATCTGCTGTTGAGCATTTCAGGTTCGATGTACTGCGTAATAACTCCGCGAAAACTTAAACTGCCCGTCATTCTGCCGAATACGTCTTACGAAACGAGTTAATCGTTAATTGCTAATCGAGCAAAGAGGAGGTTTCTGCCTCACCAAACTAACCTCTACCGCACGTCACTGAATCATAGGGCCCTCACACTGACACACGTCGGCAGACTGAAGCGCAAATCAAATGACTTCCCATTTTTGATCACAGGTCAAACCATTTTTGTGTTGGGAGTGGCAGGGGGTTCTTGATCCCTATTTCAAGGACAAGAAAGGTAAAAACAATTAGAAATCATTTCTTTAATGCAAATAATATACATTTCTTCCACAAATAGGCATATTTTGAAATAAATTAGAATAATTATTCCACAATTTCATGAGGGCCCATTTCTGGGCCCCCCTCCTCCCTGGGCCCGGGACAAGATACCCGTTTGTCCCCCCCTGTCGGCAGGCCTGATCCCACGTACCTTCAGTAAAAATTTGAGCATCCAAGCTGAAATAATAAGGAAGTTATGGCAATTTCTCATTTTGTACAATAAGCCTCCTGGTGGCGAATGTAAGAGCCGAAAATGGGCAGAATTCGATAGGTAAGTGAAGAATCCATAGTCATACCACCCACCCAAAAATGAGAAACCTAGATGCAAAGCTGAAGGCGCTAGAGTGGTAACGACGTTGAATTTAAAGAACAGCAAAATTTAAGCAGAAAATGGAGGGAAATGGGTGAAATCAAATACGTGTCTGATGTGATAAAGGGTGATCCCATGTACCTTCAGTGAAAATTTCAGTGCCCGAGCTGAAATAAGGAAGTTACGGCATTTTTCATTTTTCACAATAAGCCCCCTGGTGGCCAAATGGCTGTAATTCAATAGGTTAGTGAAGGATTCATAGATGTACCAGCCACTAGTGCTGCACAATTAATCTAATCGCAAATGCAATTGCAATGTCAAGCAGTGCCATTGCATAACCGCAAAAAAGGCGGCGATTTGCGATTCAATCTAAATTAAAGCTGCAAGGAGCGTTGAACGGGCCCTCGCCCCCATGCGCACGTTGGGGTTGGGGTGAGATCATGATGGGTGCAGCTGTGCACTCACGACCATTGGACAGGTCAATTGCCGGCCCCAACCTGAGAGAAAGTGTCGAGCGAATCGGACAAAGCTGAAGGAGTTAGGATAAGTTGATACTTCTTCCACCAGAAGGCGCTCAGAGTGTAACCAAATTTGGGCAGGTGCATTCAGGGGCGGACCGTAAGCACAAATGTGAAGTTTTGAGCAAATCTGCCAATTTCAACGTAAAATGTGGCATTTTCTGTTTCCATAAGGGGGCACGGTGAACTAGATTGTTTAGCAGCACATCAAGGTGTTCAGGGTGGGGCTTTTACCATGTACAGGAATTTTGAATCCATTTGGATGAAGTTTGAGGGAGAGGGAGCAGCTCGAATGTGTTTGGCGAGGCATCTGAAATGGGGAAACCATGGCGGCCAGGCCCATTTAGCGACAGACATGTAGAGCTCTACTTTTGATCAGCATGGTCTCTTGATGATCTGAAATGAATATTAGGTTGATTGGACAGAATCGCTAGGAGGAGTTCGTTAAAATGCAATATGTGGAAATCAGGCCAAAATGACACATTAAAATCAAAATGACTGACTTCCTGTTTGTAATTGACCGATGGTGCCAGAGACTTTTTTGTTTGAATTGGCAACATACACATGTGTACCAATTTTCATTTTCCTGTTCCAAAAAAACCCCAACGGGGAGGGGTTTTTCAAAATTTCAAGGGGGCGCTATCGAGGCATTTTGCTGCCCTCATGGGCACCGCCCCAATCTGATGTTGGAGCTCACCACCCTTGACTGGCATATCAATTTGCATGATGATAATCATTCATTAGGAACATCAAAAACCCAAACGTATTTTCATGGCGAGGGATCCAATGTCACCGCATCGCCACACGGACGCCATTTCTCAAAGCATCACAGCATTCGTAAGGCAGTTTTAGCAACTTCTTCCACATGTTGTACAGGGGGAATTATGTTGATGGGTTCAACTGTGTGTCATCAGTACAAGTGAAAGTAAAAACTGGTCACTTCCTGTTAGTAGCCACGCCCACTGACCTACAGATCTGCAGAGCACAACTTTTGATCAGCATGGTCTCTCAATGTTTTTTAATAAATCTGGTTTTGAATAGATGAAATCTCTAGGAGGAGTGCATTAAAATACAATATGTGGAAATCAGGGAAAAATGACACGTTAAAATCAAAATGGCTGACTTCCTGTTTGGGGTAGACAAATGATGCAAGAGACTTTTTTTTGCGTCTTGGCCAAATACACATGTGTACCAATTTTCATCTTTCCACTCCAAAAAAACTCCTATGGGGAGGGGTTTTTGAAAATTTCAAGGGGGCACTATCGAGGCATTTTGCTGCCCTCATGGGCAAAGCCCCAATCAGATGTGAGAGCTTGCCACCCTTGACCGGCATATCAATTTCTATGATGATACAAATTCATTAAGAACATCAAAAACCCAACCGTATTTTCATGGCGAGGGATCCTTTGTCACTGCATCGCCACACGGACGCCATTTCTTGAAGCATCACAGCATTCGTAAGGTAATTTAAGCAACTTCTTCTACATGTTGTACAGAGGGATTAAAGTTGATGGGTTCAACTATGTGTCATCAGTACAAGTGAAAGTAAAAACTGGTCACTTCCTGTTAGCGGCCACGCCCACTGACCTACAGACCTGCAGAGCACAACTTTTGATCAGCATGGTATTTCAATGTTTATTAATTTTGAATGGATTAAATATCCAGGAGGAGTGCGTTAAAATAAAATATGTGGATATCAGGCAAAAATGACACGTTAAATTCAAAATGGCCGACTTCCTGTTTGGAGTAGACAAATGAGGGGTTATTGAAAATTTCAAGGGGGCGCTATCGAGGCATTTTGCTGCCCTCATGGGCACAGCCCCAATCTGATGTGAGAGCTTGCCACCCTTGACTTGTCTATCAATTTTTTTGATGATACAAGTTTATTAAAGACATCAAAAACCCAAACGTATTTTCATGGCGAGGGATGGATAGTTGCCGCGTCACCACACGGACGCCATTATGTGTAGCTTCACAGCATTCAAAGGGTAGCTTCAGCAATTTGTTCTGCATGTAATAGAAGTGGAATGAGGTTGACGTGATCAAGTATGTGTCCTCAGTACAAATGAAAGTAATAAGTGGTCACTTCCTATTACCACAGGGGGGCGCTAGTAGCAAAGTTGGGAGTTAATGCATCTGGACGTTCAGGGCGGAGCAATCATCATGTCGAGCAAGTTTGGAGCTACTACAGTCAAGTATGTGGGCGTGAGAGCATTGGGAATCCCAAACGTATTTTCATGGCGACGGATCCAAAGTCGCCGCTTTGCCACACAGACGCCATTACTCGTAGCTATACAGCCTTCATAATGTAGCTTCCTCAACTTGTTCTGCATGTTTAAAAGGTAGAATGAAGTTGATGGGTTCAACAATGTGTCATCAGTACAAGCGGAAGTAACGAGTGGTCACTTCCTGTTACCACAGGGGGGCGCTATTAGCAAAATGAAAGTTAATACATCAGGGTATTCCAGGCGGTGCCCTTATCATGTTCAGCAAGTTTGAAGCTTCTTAAATCAAGTATTTGGATGTGAGAGCATTGTAAAATTTTTCCCTCAAATCACTATAATTTGTCACGCCCTAGCAGGCACGCCCTTTGACCTACAGATCTGCAGAGCACAACTTTAAATCAGCTTGGTCTCTTGATGATGTGTACCAAATTTGAAGCCGATCTGGCAAAATCCCTAGGAGGAGTTCAAATTCAAAAATTCAAATCAAAATGGCCGACTTCCTGTTGGGTTTAGGGCGTGGCTTCAATGAAGTTTTTTGTATGTCTTATTACAATGCACATAAAAACTGAATTTCGCCTGCCTACGACAAAATAACCAAATTTCCCTATGGGAAATTAGAAACGTGTTTAGGGGGCGCTATTTGAACATTTGGGGTCGAACCTGTCCGACCGCCCAAAAATATCGAATTTCGGATCCGGCCGGACGAATGGGGAAATTATACGCGTTTTCACAATTGGGAAAGGGGCGAAATTGGCCTTTGAAAAATCGTAAGAATAATAAAAATAATAAACAGCGCGATTTCAATAGGGCCCTCCGCAGACGACTTGCAGTCGGCTCGGGCCCTAATTATAAACAGCATGATTTCAATAGGGTCCTCCGCGGACGACTTGCAGTCGTGCTCGAGCCCTAATCATAAAAATAAACAGTACGATTTCAATAGGGTCCTCGGACGACTTTCAGTCGGCTCGGGCCCTAATAATAATAATAATAAACAGCATGATTTCAATAGGGTCCTCCGCAGACGACTTGCAGTCGTGCTCGGGCCCTAATAAGCGCCTGCTGCCAGTGAACATAACTACGTCTCCTTTAATTGCATGGAGTCAGTTGACATTATGCCCACAAAGTGCTATCCTGGGCTGTGTCCGAGTAGTCAAAAATTACGTCCTATAGAATAATTCCACACCACTTTTCTTTAATCGATATGGAAAGCATCTGAAGATTAAGGAAGGGTGTAACATGGAATTCCTACCGCTTAGGAATACAACCGCGCTAATAAGAAAATCTGAATGCACTTAAAGCAGGCAACGTGAACATGATGGGATCCCATACGCTTCTTTACGCAATTGGTCAGATGAATACTTGCCCCTTTAAATACTACTGCTGCGTAGAATTTTGGAATGGTGTCATCTTCTTCCTTTTCGAAAAGGATGCGTCTGTGCTAAAGGAGATAAATTAGGAAGCACTGAGACACTGTTCCTTAACATTTAAAGAATTCAAAGGCTTTCATCATAGTTGCCACGGCACGTAATCAGTTTCCAGGAGTTGGGAATTTTCCCCTGCGAAAAAAAACCATTGAGACGCAGCCTTGGTCTGTGCAGCACGTGATTACTCGCTACAGTTCTCGGAGACCAACATTGACGCCGAATAAAATAATAAGCAGGAGCGAGAGCAAGCCCGGGCGGAGAGCCAGTTTGTGGCGGAAAAAAACCTTGCAACATCTCCTATCATATGCAGAGATTAGGCGTGAGTGTCTCGCCTCTTAGTGGCATTAACGTTCCTGTGTCTTAGTCAGCAATTATTCTGTCAACGCGCGCTGAAGAAATTCACTCGCGGAATTAAAGTCATTGTGCATTATGTTAAAGGAACTACAGCGTCTAGAGAGCGAAATTTCACAAACAGGCTCTCATTATGTAATTTTTCATCCAGAAAAAAACATGGCAGTCATTTCCCATAATTTCAAACCGTTTTGGAGTAATCAGTAACTTTCTACTTGCCCTGGGAACGCTCCTTTTTAATCGCTACAATCGATAATGCCACTCTTTCTTAGCGTGACGTCATATAAAGAACTCAGGACCAATTTGCCGCATAGCCAGCATGCACAACTGCATGTAAAAATATAATTTTGATCACTTCATTACATGTTTGTCGCCCCAGTGCTTAGTAAGTTCAAATCTGATATTTACATTATGAGCAAAAGAAAAATTGGCAATATGTATACTCTTTATTTAATCTTACACTGGTTTTCTTAAGGGGCAATCAGAGACGCGCAAATGAGCTAGAGAGCCGGTTCACTTGCGTTTGCCGTCTACGAAAGCTACTGCTAAATGCATTATCCAGGTGTTTGGTTCTCCATTTATAACGACATAAGTACTGCGTTTTAAAAGCGTATGACCCAGATTTCCATTATGAAAATCTAATTCCTCGATCAGCTGTTCACGAGTTTCCCAAACTGCATGCAACACTTTGATGTCGATTTGACTTCGTTCATTATGCTCTCCTGAGCTGACATCCAACAAGCTCGTTAGACTATGTACGGCATTTGGTCAGGCTAGAGTAAAACAATATGACCTGACGAATAGAAAATGATTAGAACACGAGACAAGAGTCAAGACGCAGCGGCAGCATGCATCTAGACGTGCAGCAACAGCTAGGGGAAAGTGCTTTCACGCGACGCGAAAAGAATTTTTTGTACGGCAGATTACATTCAAAGTCAATGCAAAGACACGAATACACGCGTTTCGCGTCCGGAGTGAAAGCAGCTTAAAAGAGCACTGGCGAAGAGAAGGGGTTAAACGTGTGGAATGCAAGCCAAAGCCTGCTAAGTGCTAGCCGCAGCCAGCGCTCTATGAATCTCTATAGTGTCTAAAATAAAAGCCCTGCTGAAGCGCTGGCGTAGCCAACGCGTTATAATTGTTCATTAGCAGCCTACCTTCATTTTCTTCCATTTTAAAGTGCCCGGTCTGTTCTTCTTTCTCCCCTTTTCCTTGATGCTTCTCTCCTCGAATTGACTTTTGATTTTCGGGATAGCATCTGGCTTGATTTTCTCCTCTTTTTCATCGCAAACTCAGACCAAAACCCTTTATCCTCGAAGTCGGAATCCTTGAGGTGATCGCAATAAATCACACTATTATCGCTCAGTCCTTGCCATTTTGCCCGAGTCAGTTTTACTCGAGACGCCCAAATTTTACTTATTTTTTCACCTTTTGGAAATCGACTCATCATCATCGACTCCCTGGTTGCTCCAGCTCTTGCTACTGCGAGTGTCTCCACCACGGCTGAACGCGTCTCCTTGGCCTTCCCCACTGAAGCAGCACCGTTCCGAGCTGAGGACCCCTGGATCCAGCAGGGAGCGAGACCCAGGGCCATTGTCAGCTCCACACCCAACCCGGCTGAGCCCTGGGTCGGATCACGCGGCGGGAGGCGTTCGTCTTGTGTGCCGCCAGTCTGGGATCTGCAGCTGGCGAACAGGTTTTCCGTTCTCGCTGAGGAGGAAGTGACATCCCCTTCGTCCCCTGTAAGTCCAGCTGGTACTCGTCCAACCTTGCTGACGCGGTGCTGAGGAGTTCTTCGCACAGCCCTGAAGTGGGGGTCCAGTGGCGGCGTTTGTTTAGCCCTGATGCCGTTGCCCTGCCGCAGCCTAACGTTACGCCTGCACAATCACTCGCCCCGGGCTTGCCACCGCCTCGTCCTCTCCTGACCCCGACTACCTTACTGGTGGGTGTTTCCATAATCCGACACATTCGCTTCGTCAACATGGTGACCCGCTGCTTCCCTGGTGCTACCGTTCCGGTAATCCTGAGAAAACTACATGGGCTACTCTCCTAACTCCCGGCTTCTGTTAACGAGGATTATCGTTCATGTGGGGACTAATGATACCACTCGTCGGCAGTTGGAATGTACAGAAAACGATTTTAAACTCCTTTTTAACTTCTTAAAAAACTGTGGAAAGTCCGTTTTTATTTCTGGTCCCATCCCCACTATCGGTCGTGGCATTGACCGTTTTAGCCGACTACTTAGTCTGCATACTTGGCTTCAATTCGCCGCTAGATCTCATGATATGGGATTTTTGACAATTTTAACTTATTTTGGAACCGTTCACCTTTTTAAATTGGACGGCATACATCCTAACAAATGGGGCAGCCAAACACTCTCGGCCAACATGCACTATGCAGTGCTGTCCTTCCCTCGGGACTGACCGTTAACTTCCTGTTCACACAAGCTGGACCTTCCTTCACCCTCTTCCTCGCCCGTGCGTGCCCAACTTACTGTCTCTCGTAGGAGCTCCCCCTGGTGTCCGGCTGTCGTTGAATTTTGCAGTGGACTTGGTCTATCTGTTGGCTTTTGCAGCGCTAGAAATTGTGTGTTTCATTTTCTGTGAGAAGTGGTATAACTGCACAGCCTATTGGGAAAGTCGCTCGCACATGCCTGCCACGGCAAAAATACAGACCCAGTGGTGTTTCTGTCAGTAACCTGACACAAGTGCATATTCAGTCGTCTGATGTTATTTTAACTGTCTCTCCTGCTATTTTTACTCCAGAAGCATTTCAATCTCGGAAATGTGGTGTTGGTATTCTGTCTTAATGTAAGGAGTTTGTTGTCGAAAATGGATTGTATTAAGGCTTTGGTCCTTCAAAACAATCCTGATATATTTCTTGCCACTAAATCCTGGTTGAATGCTTCTGTGTCAGACCTTGATATAGCATTAGCTGGTAATAGTGTTTTTAGGTGTGACAGGAGTAGAGAGGGGGAGGTGTAGTGATTTTTGTAAAATCTTCTCTCTCTGTCAATGTTTTATTATCCTCCTCTATGCCTGAACAGTTTGAGTGTCTTGTTCTTAAAATAGCTTTGGTTAGTGGAAGTATTATACTTGCAGGCGTGTATCGCCCACCAAGCGTGCTTTCCTCTTCCATAATCAATCTCTCCAAAATCTTGTCTGCTTATGCACATGCTGAATTAGTTGTTGCAGGCGATTTCAATATCGACTGGCTATCGCCATCCTCAAACCATTTCAAAGAAGTCTGTGATGAACTGATTCTGTCACAGCTTCTCAGAGCCTTCGCGACCAAATTTTAAAGATTTATCCCGGTCAACTTTAATCGATCTAATTTTAACTAATAGACCAAACAAGGACGCTCTGAGCGGCGTCTTTCCCCTGGATGTGAGTGATCACTGCCCAGTAGCGTGTATTAGGGATATGAAAGTTTCAAAGACACCCCCATGTTTTATTACTAAAAGAAATTTTAAACATTTCTGTGAACAGGCCTTCCTCCACGAAATTTTTTGGAGTGATTTAGGCTTTGCAGGTTTTATTCCAGACCCTGACCTAGCGTTAGATCATTTTACTTCTGTGTTTAATTGTATTGTTGATAAGCATGCTTCGGTCAAGAGATTCCGAGTAAAAAATAGAAGAAATCCTTGGTTTTCGGTTGCTTTATTCAATGTTCTTCGCGTAAGGGATGAAGCTTGGATTAAAGCTAGGTAAACTCAAGACACTCACAGACTGGCAGGTTTTCAGAAAACTAAGAAATAAATGCTTCTTACTGATAAAAAAGGCAAAATCTGAATATTTCATTACGTCTTTGGCTAAAAGTCAAAGTAATCTGGCAAATTGTCAAGTCCCTGAATAATAGTCCTTCTTCTTCATTACCTCATTCTATCCACACAGATTCTGGTCCTATTACTGATTAGCACAAAATTTGTAACTTTTTTAATGAACATTTTAATAGCGGCTGGAAATCAATTCGAGAATTTTAATAATCACTCCACTACAGGAGATTTGTCTGACCTTAGCTCTCGTGCATTTCCAAATTCCCAAAATCCTAGAGTATTGCTTTCTTTCAGGGAATTAAACGTGAATGAGGTCCTTCTAGAATTAAATCGTATAGATGTAAATAATTCCACTGGAGAGGATCACTTAGTCCCGAGTCTTTTGCGCCTCGCAGCCCCATTGATTGCACATTCAATAACTAATATTTTTAACTTATCATTATCGACCGGGTCTATTCCCAGTATTTGGAAAGCGGCTCATGTTTTTCCTTTATTTAAAGGGGGTGATCCCAGTTCAATTAACTGCTATCGGCCCATCTCAAAATTGCCATGCCTGGCTAAGATTTTAGAATCTCTTGTAAAACAACAACTTTGTAATTTCTTAACTTCCAACAACATTTTAACACCACATCAATCTGGTTTCAGGCCTGGACATAGCACCATTACAGCAGCTTCATTGGTTATAAATGATTTAATAACAGCTCTGGATAGTAAACGAAAATGTGTGGCCCTATTTATTGATATAGCAAATAATGGCATATAAGCATATAAGTTGTCCTCCATTGGCATTGGTCTTGGTTGCAGAGCATGCTCATGGTTCTAGGACGACCTCTCAAATAGAACCCAAGCTATTATTTCTGGGGATGCGCGGTCTCAATTTTTAAAGGTGACAAAAGGTGTACCACAAGGTTCCATTCTTGGTCCAATTTTATTCACAATTTATATAAATGACATTGCTCGTAATGTAACAAATTGCAAGGTTCATTTTTATGCTGATGACACAGTGCTTTATTCCTCTGCTCCAACATGCCTACAGGCCCTCACATTTTTACAATCTGCTTTTAACGTCATAGAGAATGCTCTAGCTGATCTTAAATTGGTTTTAAATACTGATAAAACAAAGTTCATAATCTTTTCAGCACAGAATGCAATTATGTCAGGAGACTCAATTTTCTCAGTGACTGGGGCTCAGATTGAGCAGGTTCAGTCTTACAAATATCTGGGTATCTGGTTGGATCATGACTTTTCTTTTAAGACGCATGTGTCCAACCTGTCCAAGAAACTTAGAATAAAAATTGGGTTTCTTTACAGAAACAGGTCCTGTTTTTCTTTGGACAATAGGAAGAGGATTGTAGAGGCAACAACATTACCTATACTGAATTACGGAGATGTCCATTACAGACATGCCTCTGTCAGTACAATAAGATCCTTGGATGCAATATATCATGGCACGTTGCGCTTCATCACAGGCGATGGTTTCCGACCCCATCATTGTGTGTTATATAATTCTGTGGGATGGTTTTCCCTTCATTTAAGAAGGAAGCTACATTGTATTTTATTTATCTATAAAGCCTTGCTAGGCAAACTTCCCTCATATCTCACTAATCTCTTATCCTTCAAAATCAGAACTCAGTATACCAGATCACGTGAATGGTATTTGTTGGAGGCTCCCAGGATTTGAACAAATTTGGGATGTACCTCTTTTAGTGCATTCGCTCCTTGTATGTGGAATAATTTCCAGGATGAATTGAAGCTAGACAGCCTTATCCCCTTTGTGACTTAAGACATTAGTGTTGGATATATTGCTTTTGGAGGCCAGATGTATTTGCTTTTAATTGATGGTAGGATTTGCTCATTTATTTTACTCTGTCCTATGTTCTTATATGTTTATTTATTTATTTTATTGAATTATCATTTTTTTAGTAACTTTATTATGTTTTATTCCAGTTATTCCAGCTTGTTATTCCCTGATCTGAAATTGTTCTGACTTGTGTGTATTTTATGTGTGCTATTTGTCTTTAACCTTTCATTGTAATTGTTTTACTGTAATCAGGGCTCCCCTGCAAAAGAGACCTCGGTCTCAGTGGGACTTCCCTGCAATAAAGGTTATTGATTGATTGATTGATTGATGAAGGCCGACGCCTTGGATACGTTACTACAACCTGCTACAATGAATCTGGTTGGCATTTTCTCCGCCGTTTCCCGAAATTTTGCGAGAAAATAACGATTTTATAAACCTACTGCAGTTTGTGCCCCATAGGCAGTAATAGAAAAACAAGCTCCACTGAGCTTGTCTCGTTCTTTATATGATGTCAGCAGGTTGATGTGTCAAATCCACTGAAGTTGGACCTAATTATGGGCAGGGCAGAAACTGGCAGAAACTGGCTGAAAATCAAGGTCTGCCATCAGAAAACAAGACTAAAATTATTACTGTGTGTATTTTCATGAGAATTTTTGGCGCAGACATAGTTTACAAGTACAGAACTATGGAATTAGTGTCAAAGTACCCAGTAACAGAGTTTCTTTAATCAGTTTCACGTGCATTACAGTGGATAATTTCCCCACTAGTGACAAGGAAATCTATTGACTCTCATGCTCGTCTTTACTGAGGGATTGAAAGCAATGGACTTGCATAAAGAGGTTTCAAATGTTCTTATTTCATTTAAAGAATTCAAACAATCATGTCCACCTTTATGCAAGTGAAACTGAAATTTCTATGCAAAAGGATTTTAATTCCGCGTGAGAATCTCATTAATAAGCGTTCATTGAACAATTGCGGACAACGGTGAATAAGAAAAAAATAATAAAAAATATCCGCGAGACTTAGGCCGAGTGCGTGAGACTTGGCATCTCGGCATATGGCGATACTTTGATTTCAGGTATGGCGACGTTGAACAGAATAGGACGCGTTGTGTTAAACTTGCAAAGTTAAAATCTCCACATCCCGCGGCAACACTACCAATCTGTATGAACACTTGGGACAGCACAGAGAGAAGCATAAGGAATGCATGTGATGAAAGCCAAGCAAAGTAAAGCCAAAGAGACAACTGAAAGCCACTAATGCCCAGTGGTGCTACAGCTTTTGTACTGCTTTTGCAGAAATGCCTTTTTTTAAGGGTACTGTACAAACTTTTTGCTTTTTGTATTTAGTTCTTAATAGGCTTACAAAAATGCCTGCAGAAAGGCATCTTAGTTTACAATAGTGCCACTGCATTTGCATTTTGCAGAAAATACCCTGATTTTCAAAAAAGGAAAAACCTCTTTTTTTGGAAAATGTTATTTTGAAAACAGTGCTATAAACTTGTTTTGTATATTTATGCACCTTAATATTTGCATTTTTGGAGTTGAGAAAAATACCCAACAAAATCACCATTATTCTCTGCACTCTCCTTGATAAAGCAATTAGGCTCAAGATATGATTAAAAAAAAAAGATATCGTTATCGCAAAATGGTCCACTATAATCGCAATCGCACATTTTTACCAAATCGTGCAGCACTACCAGCCACCCAGAAATGAGAAAACTAGAAGCAACCCTGAAGGCGCTAGAGCGGTGACCTCCTCGATGGACAGACGGATGCCGCAGGGGATGACAATAACCCTCGGCCGGCCGATGGGGTAAAAGTGAACTTTTCAGTCCCTTTCCTTGAATATAATAACTCTCCGGTGTGCCTACTAAGACATGAAGTGTACAATATGGGCACGGCACGGCGGCACAGAAGTTAGCACTGCTGCCAAACAGCAAGAAGGTTGTGGGTTCGAATCTGGGATGGGGCCTTTCTGTGTGGAGTTTGCGTGTTCTCCCCGTGTTCGCATGGGTTTCCTCCGGGTACTCCGGTTTCCCCCACCCACAAAAAACATGCCTCATAGGAACACTCCAACCAGAAAGCCATTTTCTCCTGCAAGCAACAGGTCAAGAAAGGAAGTGATGGCAACCAAAGGCAAAAGCGGCAGCTGTTCTATGGCGGGCTGCCAAAATCAGCATCAGTGCTTGGCCAAACTCCCAGCTTCAGAAGAAAAATAGGACCAAGGGTCCTGTAGCTTACCGGCAAGCAATCTTACAGCAATGATACAAGTTATGAAAATTTCATGGGAAGTTTGACATTTGAATCAATGAAAATCAATGTCAAAGTCATTAAATAAAAGTTCATGCATTGAAAGGCCTTCTGTAATACAATCCTAAGCTCTGAAGCAGTTTTGGTGATACAAATCATTATAATATGTTAAATATGTATTCAATGTGTCAATTGTGAACTTATAAGGTCACAGAATGTCCAGTTGTGGTCAGCAAATGGACTTCATATATGACTTTTTAAATGTTTCTATACAAACCTTGGCTCAATCTGTGACGATTTTGCTGATACAAGTCATTGAAATTTCACTGGAGTTTGACCCTCAAAGGTCACCAACAGTCAAGTTGAATGTCACCAAGTGCAAGTTCATATGTGACTTCCTAGATGTCAGTAACACAAACGTAGGCTCCATCTGTGACCGTTTTAGTGATACAAGTCATTGAATTTTCACTGAGTCACATTTGACCTTTGAAGGTCAATACGAAGGTCACCAAATCAAAGTTCATATATGACTTCCTATATGTTTGTAAAACAAACCTAGACTCCATCTGAGATTGTTTTGGCAAGACAAGTCATTGTAATTGTATTTTGTCAAGTTTGACCTTCAAAGGTCATCAACGGTCAAACTGAATGTCACCAAATGAAAGTTCACAAACCTAGGCTCCATCTGTGACTCTTTCAGTGAAAGAAGTCATTTAATTTTCTCTAGGTCAAGTTAGACCTTCGAAGATCAACAGGTAGGTCAAAGTTCATACATGACTTTCTATATGTCTCAAATACAAACCTACACTCAATCTGTAACAATTTTGCTGATATAAGTTATTGAAATTTCACGTATAGTTTGGCCGTTCAAGGACACTGAAGGTCAAGTTCAAGGTCACACAATGAAACCTCATTCATGACTTCCAACATGGCCACAATACAAACCTTAGCTCTATCGGTCATAGTTTTGGTGATAGAAGTCATTGAAATTTCACGATGTGTAGTCTGACCTTCGAAGGTCACCTACGGTCAAGTTCAAGGCCACCAAATAAAAGTTCATTTATGACTTCCAATACATCTCCAATGCAAACTGAAACTATCTGTAACCACTTTGCTGATATAAGTCATTGAAATTTCCGTGTGGAGTTTGGGGCATTTAAGGTCACTGAAGGTCATGTTCAAGGTCAACCATCGAAACTTCAAACAAGACTTCCTATATGCCCGCAATACAAATCTAGGCTCTATCTGTAATAGTTATGGTGATAAAAGTCATTGAAATTACACAATGTGAAGTCTGACGTTCGAAAGTCGCTGAAGGTCAAGTTCAACGGCCACCAAATGAAAGTTCATACATGACTTCCTTTAAGTGTTCAATGCACATATGTTCCCAATCTACAATATTTTCAAGCCTAGAAACCTTTGAAAATTGTTACATTTTGCTTGACCTCAAGTTTGACCTTACAAGGTCATCTAAGGTCAACTTTAACACAGCCAAAATATAGGTCATATATTACATCCTATATGTCAGAAATACAAACTTAATCTCTATCTGCAACCATTTAGCTTCCACACGGGATTTGGCCCATTCTCCATAAGACCCAATGTTAAAGCACCCCCACTAGACCCACTTCTGTCGATTCAATCAAAATGGCACACACTGTTCATAAAGTGCATCAAGGTGAGTTGATCGCCAGATTTAGGAAAAAAGTTATCAGACAGTTTTTGAGGAATAATTTTTGAAATTTCAAGTCTCTTCTTTTAACAATGTTAATATATTCCCTGACCTCGAGTTTGACCTTTCAAAGTCATCTGTGGTCAAATTTAATATTGCCAAAATATAGGTCATGTATGACGTCCTACATGTCAATAATACAAACTTAATCTCTATCTGCAACCATTTGGCCTCCACAGGCCATCTTGCATATTCATAAATGGACCCACTTTTGTCAATTCAATCACAATGGCGCTCGCACTGTACATTGACTGTACAAAGATAAGTTGATTGCCTAATTTAGAAAAAAAACTTATCACAGAGTTTTTGAGAAATGATTATTATTTTTTTTAAATTTCTCAGTCCCATCTTTAACATTGGAGCCAAAATTTCAAGTGCCAATAAAATGGACAAAAATGATTCAATCAAAAATCTAAGATATGGTCAAGTAGTATGTTATTGCAAATAACATAATACACGAAAATTCATCAGTTCCGGACGATGGACGCCACACCACAACAATAGCTTTTCGGCCCATGGAGCCGGTAAGATAAACTAGAGTGTTCAGGTGAACACGTGTCGCCTGCATGTGACTACCAACTGAAACTGTGACTACCGGACAGACAGACAGACGCCGGACAAAGTGATCCCTATGTGCCACTATGCTTCGCAGGCGACACAAAAAGGGTGGAGTGGTTACACTTTACTTTTCATGGTAACGTCCCAATCCACGTCTGGAAGAGGGACTTTAAAAAAATGCTAAACTGAAAAAGCTTAACGTGGCTGAATGCTCCAAAACGGCGACCAATAGTCACCAAATTCCTCTTGGACATTTCTTGTCTGCAGCACCTTCTCCAATCAAAAAAATAAAACCGAAGAGTAAGGGATATGTTAGTTATATCAATTTAAGTGCTTTCCCCTGTGTGTGTGTGTGTGTGTATATATATATATATATATATATATATATATATATATATATATATATATACACACACATACACTCAACAAAAATATAAACGCAACACTTTTGTTTTTGCTCCCATTTGTCATGAGATGGACTCAAAGATCTAAAATTCATTCCAGATACACAATATTACCATTTCTCTCAAACATTGTTCACAAATCTGTCTAAATGTGTGATAGTGAGCACTTTTACTTTGCTGAGACAATCCATCCCACCTCACAGGTGTGCCACATCAAGATGCTCATCAGACACCATGATTAGTGCACCGGTGTACCTTAGACTGTCCACAATAAAAGGCCACCCTGAAATGTGCAGTTTTTGCTTTATTGGGGGTCTGGGGACTCTGAACCAGTCAGTATCTGGTGTGACCACCATTTGCCTCATGCAGTGCAACACATCTTCTTGGCATAGAGTTTATCATATTGTCAATTGTGGCCTGTGGAATGTTGGTCCACTCCTCTTCAATGGCTGTGTGAAGTTGCTGGATATTAGTGGGAACTGGTACGCGCTGTCGTAAACGCCGGTCAAGCACATCCCAAACATGCTCAATGGGTGACATGTCCGGTGAGTATGCTGGCCATGCAAGAAGTGGGACATTTTCAGCTTCCAAGAATTGTGTACAGATCCTTGCAACATGGGGCCGTGCATTATCTTGCTGAAACATGAGGTGATGTTCATGGATGTATGGCACAACAATGGGCCTCAGGATCTCATCACAGTATCTCTGTGCATTCAAAATGCCATCAATAAAATGCACCAGTGTTCTTCGTCCATAACAGATGCCTGCCCATACCATAACACCACCACCACCATGGGCCACTCGATCCACAACATTGACATCAGCAAAGCGCTCACCCACACGATGCCACACACGCTGTCTGCCATTTGCCCTGAACAATGTAAACCGAGATTCATCCGTGAAGAGAACACCTCTCCAACGTGCCAGACGGCATTGAATGTGAGCATTTGTCCACTCAAGTCTGTTACGGCGACGATCTGGAGTCAGTTTAAGACCCCGATGAGGACGAAGAGCATGCAGTTGAGCTTCCCCGAGACGGTTTCTGACAGTTTGTGCAGAAATTCTTTGGTTATGCAAACCAATTGTTCCAGCAGCTGTCTGAGTAGCTGGTCTCAGACGATCTTGGAGGTGAACCTGCTGGATGTGGAGGTCCTGGGCTGGTGTGGTTACACGTGATCTGCGGTTGTGAGGCCAGTTGGATGTACTGCCATATTCTCTGAAACGCCTTTGGAGATGGCTTATGGTGGAGAAATGAACATTCAATGCCCGAGCAACAGATCTGGTTGACATTCCTGCTGTCAGCATGCCAATTGCACGCTCCCTCAATGCTTGCGCCATCTGTGGCATTTTGCTGTGAGACAAAACTGCACATTTCAGAGTGGCCTTTTATTGCGGACAGTCTAAGGTACACCTGTGCACTAATCATGGTCTCTGACGAGAATCTTGATGTGGCACACCTTTGAGGTGGGATGGATTGTCTCAGCAAAGTAAAAGTGCTCACTATCACACATTTAGACAGATTTGTGAACAATGTTTGAGAGAAATGGTAATATTGTGTATCTGGAATGAATTTTAGATCTTTGAGTCCATCTCATAACAAATGGGAGCAAAAACAAGTGTTGCGTTTATATTTTTGTTGAGTGTACACACACACACACACACACACACAGAGGAAAAAGCTGGGATAGTTTGCTTTTTTTTTTTTTTTTTGAAGTGGAGTTGAATGAGCTACAAATTGCCTCTACGTACATTAGATGCATTAGACAGCTCCCAGCTCTCCCCCAGTTAGCCGCCCCAGTGCATAGTGCTGGATGGAGATTTACGCGATTTACTGTTATGAACGTCCCAAAGTAACAGCGTATTTTCGCAGCGTAAAAGAGGTCATACCTGAAAATAATACACCATTTTAATTGTACGCTATATTACAATTATAAATACAATATACAATAACAAGGTCTTCTGGGATTGTCCTCATAGAGTTTCCTTTTGGGATAAAATCAAAATCCGGTATCATCAGAAAACTAGCCAAAAACTACAATTGAATGCCTTTAACATTATTTTTGGAAACTTGACCTCTGAAGCCCAAAATCAAAGGAAATCTTGTGATTTTACTTGCTGAAATCTGTATACATAAAAGTAGAAAGACTAATCATGTTAGTTTTCAATATTTCATTCAATGTCAGTTTTTTTCCACAAAGTTGAATATTACATTGCAACAAGAGGAAGAAAAATGCAAAAGCATCTGGGCAAATGGGGGACGTTGTGCTTGTAATGTGTGTTACCTTTTCTTTATATAGATAAAGTGTCAAATATGGTTTTCTTTCGTTCTGATATTAGTACGGTAATTTTTTTTTTTTTTTGGATGGTTCAGTGCTGTATTATTTGTTTACTTAATAAAATGCATTAAAAGGGAAGATTTTATTGTGTTTTTTTTAGTTTTTCCTAAAGCATTCAACACCTTGAAACATGATGTTCTCTTTGATTCTTTGAAAAAGATTGGTGTGTCTGGAAAATATTTCAATATTCTATCAACAATCTACAGCAATTTATCTGACCGTGAGGCAACAGTGGATCCAAGTCATTTTGTCATAACTTAGGCACTCGCCAAGGCTGCATTTTAAGCCCTCAAATATTTATCATCTTCATTAACCATTTGTATACATTGAAAGAAAATACTAGTGGCCAAGGTATATTTATTTCCTCCATTGTTAGTAACTTGTATGCATTGATGTTTGCAGATGATGTGTCCGCTCGTGCAAATAGCTGTATTCAGCTGCAGAGAAAGTTAGATGCACTAGAAGTTTTCTTTAATGAAATGGGTATGAAGGTGAATATCAATAAAACTATGGTTATTGAGTTAAGACAAGGTGGCCCACTGTGTTCATATGAGAGATGGTACTAAGGGTGTCCAAATTGAAATGGTCTCATTATAGGTATCTTGGCCTTACATTCACTCCAAAGCTTGCATGGAGTCAAGCCTAGCCTGTTCCATCTTCCCAAGCAAGCAAGGCAACTTTTGCGATCAATAGTTATCAAAGAAAAGTTGGTAACATTAGCTGTTCAGATCTGTTTAACCCCTTTGCACAGAACACAAATTTTGCCAATTTTTCCCTGTTACGCATGAGCCTATTTAGGCTTTATAACTCAGTATGTGTGTTACAGAGACCCTGGAAAATTAAGTAAGACTTTTAAGAATTCAATTACAAAATTATTTATGAATTAAATTTTGGAATTTACGGATGCTGGAGTCTTAATCTTAGCAAAGGGATCTTTAAAGGTGACCTAAAATGCTATTTTTCTAAGTTTATATTTTGGTCTTTGACTCCCCGAGAGTACTCCTGATCGCGCAAAGTAAAGAAAGGGTACCTATTTTGCTCATACTGTCATCCTCAAAAAACCCCATTTGTAGTCCATAGTAGTCTCTGCCTGAAACGCCTCATTGGGGTGGCTCTTCCACTATCGCCCCCACTCCCCGTGTGCCCACTTTCTTCTGACTGGCCAGCTCTGTGGAGGGCGGATCTAGGCGGGACGAGGCAGCAGAACACAGTTTTCCTGGTCTGGCTCCGAAGTGAAATTGACGTACCTCCCGAAGGAATCGACGGGCATATTTTGCAATCTAACGCAGTACATGTGTGTATATCTGAAATGAAATTAACTTGTTCTAATAAACGCAACGGCCAAAGCGGAGGACGCAGTGAAAAAGTCTGGCAGCTCAAGCACGAATTTGCTATCGGCTACAGTTTGCTACAGCAGACATTCGTAGAACGGGTCGACATGCCCATGTGTAGACCGGAGACCATAGAAATCCGGTGGGTCTGAGTTTAGAGGGAAACATGGACCGTGAGGAGCAGCTAAAAGTGGACCAACAGCTTATGGACTGCTTCGGTGTGTATTAGGACCTGCTGGTTTGTGTGCATAGCCGTGGTGTGTTGTTCGCGTGGAGAAAAGAATAACTTCCGTGCTGGTATGTGGAGGGGGGGGCAAAAGCTCCAAGCTAAACGGCCTTTTTGAAAATTGCCCGTAGTAATGGTTTACTTTTTGCTTCGGAATGACCAGCTTTTCCTCGCGGCAAATGGGCGCATTATGCATTGCGTGCGAGAGCTAGACAGAGCTCTGGTTATGTCATGAACATAATATGGGTTTTCAGACCGTAAGTTCCATCTGCCTGAACCATGGCTTATGTGGAGCTAGCAAATCGATCGTTTGTTATACTGGACACGTTATAGCCTGTGCGCTTCCCTATTGCTTTCACCAGTAGTATCAGAGATCTTGCCCAGACATTGGAGATGCATCAGGCTGACCCTGGTCATAGATAAGTAAAGCGATCGTTTCAAAAGCACCCAAAAACGCAACCCAAGCTCTGCAAAATCTACGTCTGGTCTTACTGCAGCCCAACTCGGCAGACACATACAGCACCTCTCCATTTAGCTTCAACTGTAGTGGCTACTTGCAGAATGTCATTATCCACTACTCTCCTGTCACCCACCCTCACCCTCCGCCCCCCAACTGTATCTGAATTTCCCGCTCTGCACTTTATCATGGATATACTTTATGCTGCTGTAGTTTATGTGTTGCACTATGTATATGCTGGGTCAATGTTTACACGGGGCTATTTAAGGGTATTTTAGTGGATGTTTGTACGGTTGCTCCAAACGCAATTTCGATGTACTTGTGACAATGACAATAAATACTCTGAATCTGAATCTGAATCTACAATCAGGCTACATTATGATGAAACGGGCACATTGATGCTTTCCGAAGTAACACAAGCATACTGATCATAATTGCTGCATATATGTTAACCAGAAGCATTTTTAATTTGCAGAGCATGCAAACTAACATGCAGTAGCTGATAAGTGGTCATGACTTTGAATGTGATCGGTCGCGCGAAAAATTTGTTTTGCGTCCGGTGTGAAAGCGGCTTGACGTGCCCATAATGTGTATTTGCGTCTTTGCATTGACTTTTAATGTACGGTAATTTGTCCTGCGAAAAATTTGTTTCGTGTCTGATGTGAAAGTGGCTTTATGGATAGTACGCGACAGCTAGAGAGAGCTCGGTTATGTTATGAACATAATACAGGTTTTGCAAACCATAAGTTCCGTTAGAGCGGACAAGTTGCTTATGTAGAGCTAGCAAATTGATCACTTCTACAGGAAAGAATTACCTATTTAATATCCACCCTTTTCGGCATTTAATTAGCCACAACAATTTCTAAAGGGGGACGAAATTATGTCAAGGTAGTGTAGAAAAATTATTTGTAAACCGGTAGAGCTTCTGCGTTTTGCATTGCTTTCATGGTAGCACCAGAGAGCTTGCTCAGACATTTGTGAAGTATCCGGCTGATCCCGGTCATGGATAAGTGAAGCGATTACTAACTGTAGTGGCTTCAATCGGGCAACGTTATGATGAAACTGCCACACTGATGCTTACCGAAGTAACACAAGCATACCAATCTAAATTACTGCATATCAGATAACCAGGAGCATTTTTAATTAGCACGACACGCAAACTAACAAGCAGTAGCTGGTAACTGAGCGTTCATAACCACAGAGACAAACCCTTGCAATATAGGTTTTACAGACAGCAAGTTCTGTTACTGTGAACAGTGGTACCAAGCATCCAAATTACAAACATGTATTAAAAGTTAGCTTTAAATGAGGTTTATGTTCACACACCTTCTGTAGAATTTCCCCTGATATCACTCAAACATTAGCAACAGTAACTTGGCCACGTTAGCTGCTGTGCTACAGCCACAATCGATTGGCTAATGCAGTAAAAGCAACTTACAGCTTCTGTGTCTGAGAGTCACGAACAGTCGCGACCAATACAGGGTTTATCCTCAGATATCTTACGAAGCCTGTGTTTGAGGCCAGTTGTTAGTACTATCGCTAGCGGTCCTGCTAGCCACTCGTAACACGTTAGCTTCACTTACCTTATTTGCTGTTTTATGGAGCCATAAGCTGTAAGTAACCAAGTGCTTGATCGATGCAACTGCTTCTGGTTTGAGAAGCAGCTGAAACGCTTATCCTGTGTCGAATTATTCTGTATTGACAAGGCTATCTTGGCTGAAATGCTGAGCACAATCAGCAACATTCCCTTTGGCCATGGCCGTTTGCTGCCAGCAAACAAAAAAAAGCTACCCACTACCATCGTCTTCCGGAAGAGAAATATTTGTTTTTCTTCGCGTCCAAAAGTAAACGGGCAAATAGCTTTAGGCGAGATACTGACAAAATTGCACCTCAAATGATCTGCGGTTCTTCTTTTGTATTTCCAAAAGTGCAGACGATACTAAGGCATAGTATGATCTGCCGCTGTTAGAGCCTGCTAGAATAGTTTCCAGTGTGGGCAGGTCCAGCGCAGTGGCTGGCTCTGGCTTGGTCTGTACTAACTGGACGGCACAACCTGACGTCAGGTTTTGCCCAGATCTCGTGAAGATCTCAGGAGGAGCTGTTCAGAGGAAAACACGCTCACAAAATCACGTTCTTTGATTACAGCAAAATCCCTGTATCTTATGTTTAGAAACTTTTCAGAGGTTGAGCATGGACAACCAACATTATAACATTACTAATATGTATTAAAAGAAGGATCAGTATGTAAGGTACCCTTTAAGATCTTTTATTCGATGGCAACGCCTATCCTGTGTTATGGGCCTGAGGTCTGGGGTACCGCTTATTGTAAAACCACAGAATCGGTTCAACTTAATTTTTGTAAATATTTTCTAAGGGTTAGTAAACAACATGTTCTTATAAGGTCCTGGGTGAGTGTAGTAGGTTTCCCTTTCGGCTTACATTGAATGATACTGGCAATTTTTTCTTTCATGCTCAGAAAAGACTTAATCAGAGATATTACGCTCTGAGGAATGACTGAAAATGAATGTATTTATTTTGGGCCAGTGGTCTCATTTCTGAATAAAGTCTGTCTATCTCCGTCAATGTCACGGTCACCAAATAAAAGTTCATATACATGCATAATACCTTCTGTAATACAATCCTAAGCTCTAAAGCAGTTTTGGTGATACAACTCTTTGAAAATTCAGCATTTCAATTGTGAACTATAAAGGAAAGCAAATGGACTTAATATATGGCTTTCGAAATGTCTCTATACAAATCTTGAGCTCCGTCTGTGTCCATTTTGGTGATACAAGTCATTGTAATTTCACTGTTGAGTTTGACCCTTAAAGTAGGGAAAATAAGTACCCGTAAAATTGGTCCATTATGACAATTTCATGATATGTTGAAGGTACGAACTCATAACAAGAGAAAAGGTTTCATGCTACTTGATATTCGCTTTCCAAATGTTGTTCTTTTTCGACCGAAACCAGTCCGCCGACAGTCTCATTTTCTGTGACGTCACGTGCGGGTTGTGTGCTTTGAAAGAACCAAGACACTCCATAGTTATAATTAGGGATCAACCGACATGGATTTTTTAGGGCCGGTGCAGATTTTTTTTCCATCACCCTTAGCCGATGACCGATTATGGACTGCCGATTTCTTGGGCCGATATTTGTGGTCAATACTGCTTTTGCTCCCTCAATTTACATTAAAAAAAAATGACACAATGATAACAAATATCACAGGTCTCAAATTAGACAAACATTTATTGAAAAGTTTCAACCGGCCATCGATGTGATGGCTGCTCCTCCCCAGTGAGATGCGCTGATCTGATTTCTGATCTGAATTTATCCCATTATTTAGTCACGAATAGATCTCATGGAGAGACAAACAGTAACTTGCCTTGCCAGGGGATTATTGTGAAAATTGGAAAACGTGTTAATAACGGAAAATAACTGAGTACAAGAGCCAGGAACAATCCTTGACGCAAAGGCATGGTCCGGGCTCCACCAATTATCACTTCCAGAGACGCCACTGCACACGCCTTTGTCTTCTAATTTGTGCATTTTCAGGAAAACTTTGCGCGTACTGGCAAATATATAAACGTTTACTGGTCTAAAGACGCGCTATAAGAAATGAATGCTTATGATTTTTGAAGATACGATACTGAAGATATGAGCAAAGAAACCGAGTCAGAGATTTTTGGGCTGCGTAAGCACCAAGCCGTGAGGCAGCATATTTTGATAAGTTGCAACTATTAACACCGGACCTGCTCGTTTACGCACATTTGTCACAGTGTTTTCTGTGTTTCGTGCTTTCTCCATGTTTAGAAGGACTTTCACATTTAAAGTGTTTGGACTCAGTAGATGAAGCGCTGTTACCAGCGAGATTTGGGCCATTATCTTTACAATGAACACAGTGCACTTCATCTTCTTATAACCTCAGCCATTCAAAATTTCGATTCAACTCTTTGCAAAATTAATCAACCGATTTCGCCGCCCGTTCATCCGAATCACCGTCATGATTCTCAGTTCCAGTAACTTGATACAGACTCGACTTTTTTTAACGTTAACGGCACCAAAAAAGTCTTCCATTGCTCTTTGCTTCATTTTCCGTCCAAATCTTGTACATGGCTACAATAGTTACTCTCAGTCTAGCGAAATGGAGTGATTGACCGCTAATATTAACCATTCTAGAATCAGCTACTGAGGTTAAGGACGTCAAGCTCCCCTTTGACTGGTCAGAATGGTTACTGTCAGCTTGAGGGAACACACTGGGTGCGCTCCATTCTTATACCGGTGCACCCGGCTGCGGTATGTCCAGTAGATTAAGGCACTGCTCCGAGACATACACCCATCTCGATTTAAGCTGCAGCAGCGGCTGGCATGCCTTCTTATTACCAAATGAACCCGAAAAGAGGCGATTAATTAGGGGGGAAAAAGCGGTCGCACAGTTGCGACTATTTTAATTCGAAGTGTTAATTTTGGTCGCAATTTCGAGCCCTGGACATATACACACGACACAAAACGCATTTAACCTCAGCCCGATGTTCGCTGAATTAAACTCCTACAAACATCATGGAACTGAATTGACAACATTGACATTACTTAATCCTTAAACCGGTGTTCGTTACATCTGTACATATTAGCCTACAAACTATGTCAACAGCTCCCTAAATACACTTTTAAAGACGAAGCATTCAGCAGCATTCCCAAACTTAACTATGTTTGCAAGCACGTGTATTACATGACAATTTCTTGGCATTCATGTTTCCCATTTCAAAGTGGGTGGCAATATTTCAACTAAGTTTAACAGTGAGAGGCTAATTGAAATTTTAAAAACCCTTGTTCTGAAGCAGCCACTGTTCACTACTCTTCCAGTGGGGGAGGGGGTGATGCGTCTGCATGTGCTGCAGGCTCTTCCGGCAACACAAAGCTGCCCCTGGATGCCTGTCCGTAAATCATGCCGTGGAAAAATTCATAATAGAGTGAACACTCTGAAATTGTTTTCAATTTTGTTTTTAAAGCCTAATGAGTCAGAACTCTTAATAGATTTCTTCCAGCAAGCTAATGTCGCATTAAGGTGATTTCTTTCATCAATGCATCTTAGTTATGGTGCTGATTGTGGTTCATTCCGTGCTGCAAAAAATCCAGTCGCCGTGCTGGCTTTACGCTTTACATGTACACGTTGTTTAGTTAAGAAATTATGTTTTTATTGGAGTGATCATGCTACCATTCCGAGGAAGGCTGGATAAGCCAATGCTCTGGGCAACAAAATATATAATATTTTATGAACACGATCAAGAGGAATCTCAAGTGGATCAGTGATTGACTGACATAGAAATACGGAGTGACGCCATTTCAAACGCAATCGTACCCATTAAATATCTCCACCCAATACCTAAAAAGCAGCCTGAATTGTCCGCCTGTACTTCTCATGCACTGAAGTACAATTTTAATTGCTTTTCTATAGTTGTTGTATCTCTTTCCATGGTTCTTTCTTCAACTTCTGACCCTTCCTCTTCCATGATGGCCAAAATGAAACAAAACCTCGAAAATGTAATAACGTTAGTTACAGTATACGCAAGAGAAAGATCTGACGACAGGCAGCTGCAAGTGCATGAACAATATGTATTCCTGCACAAGTTGAGAGAATACTCTCTAAAAATCTTCCTTTGTTTTGTTGTCGCTCTTATCAAGTCTAATCAAAGAAAATATATCTTCCTATATAAAAAATAAATGACTATTATGAAAATATATGACTTCCTATTTGTCTTTAAAACAAACCTAGGCTCCATCTGTGATCATTTTGGCAATATAAGTCATTGTAGTTGTATTATGTCAAGTTTGGCTTTCAAAGGTCACCAACATTCAAGCTGAATGTCACCAAATGAAAGTTACTGTGAGACTTCCTTGAAGTCTGTTATACAAACTTAGGCTAAATCTGCGAAATTTTTAGTGATAGAAGTCATTGAATTTTAACTGGGTCAAGTTTGACATTCGAAGGTCAAAATGAAGGTCACCAAATTAATGTTAATACATGACTTCTCTAGTACAAACCTACACTATCTGTTACGATTTTGCTGATACAAGTCATTGAAATTTCACTGTAAAGCTAGGCCATTGAAGGTCACTGAAGGTCAAGTTCAAGGTCACCAAATACAACTTCAAACATGACTTCCTGTATGCCCACAATACAAACCTTAGCTCTATCTGTAATAGTTTTGGTGATAGAAGTCATTTAAATTTCACTATGTGAAGTTTGACCTTCGAAGGTCACCGGAGGTCAAGTTCAAGGCCACAAAATGAAAGTTCATATATGACTTCCTAAAAGTGTTCAACACACATATGTTCCCAATATTCAATATTTTCTCAAGCCTAGAAGTCTTTGAAAATTGCAACATTTTGCTTGACTTCAACAACCTTTTCTTAAGTCATCTGGGGTCAAATATAATATTGCCAACAAATAGGTCATATATGACTTCGATAATACAATATGTGTTGATAATTCAAGCTTAATCTCCATCTGCCACCATATGGCCTCCACAGGCCAGCTTGCATATTCTCCATCAGACCCCATGTAAAAGTACGGCTCCCCCACTAGACCCACTTCCATCGATTCAAACAAAATGGTGCTCGCACTGTACATTTTGGGTACCAATGTAAGTTGAATGCCTGATTCAGAAAAAAATTTATTTTGAGAAATAATTTTTTAAAATTTCTCAGTCCTGTCTTTAACATTGGGGCTAAAATATCAAGGGCCCATAAAACAAATGAGAAAAATGATTCAATCAAAAATCTGAAAAACATCTGGAGACATGGTATAGTAGTATGTTTTGCCAAATTTACATGAAAAGTTATCAAACCAAAAAAAAAAAAAAAAAACAGGAAAAATGTTCCGGACGACAGACAACAGATACCACACCAAAACAATAGGTTGTCAGCCCATAGAGCCAGAAAGCGAAAAAAGGTCTGAGAAATGTACCATGAAGTGTAACAAATCAATACACTCAAAAGGTCCTAGAAAAAAAAAAAATAGTATAGCACATTCTTCGCAAAAGTCTTCAGAACCATATCAAATTTTATCATAATTGATTTTATCAAACTTCATGCACGTTTTGTGTGTCTATTAGTGGTGTAACGATTCATGCAAAAAAAAAAAATTGATTGTAATTCCTTCCGATTCAACTAAATCGATCAGCTGAAATGAATAAAATGAATGAATTGCTTTGGCTTCTCCAATAATCAATATAAAATGCTTTTCATCGAATGAATCGTGATTCTTTAATATAATAAATTTTTTAAGACCTAGTTTATGTAAAATGCAGCTCTGTAATTTGTAACTCTGTCATCAGCTAGTCAGCCTGCACAAAAGTACCACAGTTTCTTTTCTGCGCCCTCTACAACATTTCACCAGCAAACATGGCAGAGAGCCGTAGCGAGATTTTTAATCCACCAGCAAACCTAAAATCGAAAGTCTGGCGGTATTTTGGCTTCACAAAAAAATGGTCAAATTGACAAAACCTCTGCAGTGTGTTGAGTTTGTAATACTATATTTAAATACCTTGGGAACACTACAAATCTAGCCAGCCACCTTTCAAGACAACACGCTATCACAGTAGCATCCGCATCAGGGGCAGCAAGTTCGGCTCACCCTTCTACTAGCAGTGACATTGCTAACATTTTTGAGCAAAAGCTCGGAGTAAATACATCATGGGCTAAAGCCATTACCGTGCCAGTTGCAAAATTTGCACAGATTTGCGTCCTTACACCGTAGTAGAAAATGCTGGATTCAGAGGAATGATAAATACCCTGGAGCCAAGGTACAAGATACCCAGCCGCCAGTTATTCAGTGAGACATGCATTCCAAGTATGTACGAAGACGTTAAGAATGAAGTGAAGTGGTTAATTCCTGAAGCGGACAGAGTTGCTATCACCACCTATGGATGAGCTGCTCTACAGAGGAGTATGTCACCATAACCGCGCATGTCATTAAAAAGGCTGGGTTATGCAAAACTTTGTTCTTCAGACCAGAGTACTGAATGAATCACACAATCGGAATAAACACTGGAAGTGGAGTGGAGATGAGTGGAGTGAAGAGTGGAGATGAAATGAGTGGAGAGTGAAGATGAGTGGAGATGAGTAGACACAATGTAAAGAACCAACCACTGGCACCATGCTCGAAAACCCTCCAATGTGGCTGAATTAAAACAATTCTGCAAAGAAGAGTGAGCCAAAATTCCACCACAGCGAAGTGAAAGACTCATTGCCAGCTATATAAATGCTTCATTGCAGTTGTCGCCGAAGGTGGCCCAAGCGGTCATTAGGTTTAGGGGGCAATTACTTTTTCACATGGGGCCAGGTATGTTTGGATGGCTTTTTCCCCTTATTAAATAAAATTATCATTTAAAAATGGCATTTTGCCATTACATGGGTTCTCTTTGTCTAAAATTAAAATTGTTTCAGATCCTCAAACAAATAAGTGTGACAAATATGCAAAAAAATTAGAAATCACAAGGGGCCAAAGACTTTTTCACAGCGTTGTACTTTCAGTTGGTGGGTGTTTGTTTGGTTAAACTGCATACTATATGAAGGAGTTATATGGTTAAGATCATCAGAAATGTGGGTGCATTTTATCTTGTTGCATGGTCCGTCATTTGTTAATCGCCACAGTAGAATAGGTTTTTTGTGCAAGGTCATTTGGTGGAAAGATGTGTCTGCACAGATTGCTGAATGCATTCAATTAGCATAACGGGCAAGTGACTTTTTCCGCTCTCTTTTTATTTATTTATTTATTTAGTAAATTTGGTGTCTCCAATCCCACCCAAATCAGGAATGCCCAATTCGCGAACTACGTAAAAGCCCAATTCCGAAATTGTTGGAACAAAGTGTAAATTGTGAGTGAAATCAAAATGCAATGACCTTCCAATCACGTGAGCCAATATGTCATTTACAATAGAACATATATAGCATTTCAAAAGTTGAAATAGACAGTTCACATTTTTACCCAGAAAATGAGCTTATTTTAAATTTTCTGCCTGCAAGAGGTCTCAAAAAAGTTGGGACACAGGCAAAAGAGGTATGAAAAAGCAATTAATATATACTACTCAAAATTTGATAGGGATTATTGGAATTTTTTTGTAAAATGACATGCAAATTTGGTAACTGCCATTGATGAACAATATATTGGATGAATGACATGCAGTCAGACACAAAACACATTTGCAAGTGCATTTATTGACATTAAATGAGCGTGCAGCCTCACATTTTTGGCTTTCGCAAACACTTCATGGTTTCACCTCTGACATGTACAGTGAAAACAGACAGTGTTCGTCTGATGCTTCATTACCACAGTTAATGTCAATAACTGGTATGGCCTCCCCTAGCTTGAATGACGGCTTGACAATGTCGGGTATACTGTCAATCAGAACCCGTATGCTTGCAATTGGAATGTTGTTCTATTCTTCAACAAGGGCATTTCCAAGCTGTCCTAGAGTTGTAGGTTGTGCCGTACGACCGGAAATGGCGACTTGTAACATGTTCCACACATGCTCGATAGGGGTTAGGTCCGGCGAACGCGCGGGCCAGTCCATGCGAACAACTGTCTTCTGCTCTAGGAATTGATTCACCACCCTAGCACGATGGGGACGGGCGTTATCATCCATCAAGATGAAATCAGGGCCAAAAGCACCAGCGAATGGTTTTACGTACACATTGTAGATCTCATCCCTGTACCATAACCCTGTCATCGTCCCTCTCCTCATGCAGGTCCGTTCTGCCGTTCCTGCTTATTCCTCCTCGGACCATAATTGATCCGCCACCATAACGGTCGTGTTCGTTGATGTAGGCATCATGAAATCGCTCACATCGTCTTCGCCACACCCGTTGCCTCCTGTCATTAAAGTCCAAGCAATATCGGGACCCATCAGTAAAGAACTGGAGCCCAATCGTTGTGCATCCATGTGGCATGATCGTGAGCCCAATCCAAACGGTCACACCAATGACGTACGGTCAGGGGGATTCGAACACATGGCCTTCTTGAGTTGAGGCAAGCAGTATGAAGACGATTCCGTAGTGTCTGTGTGGATACCCTGACCCCCCAGGCAATATGAAGGTCATTTTGTAGGGTGGTGTCTGTCCAGAAAGGATGACGTCGTGCCTGAAGTGTGAGAAAGTGGTCTTGTCGTTGTGTAGTCGATCTCTGATGACCACCCCCATGATTGTGTGCTGCTGTACCAAACGTTTGATGCCGGTTCCATGCTCTGTTCACAACGCTTTGGCTGACGTTAAGTGCATTAGCAACATGACGTTGTGAGAAGCCAGAGTCAAGCATCACGATGCATCTTCTCAATTGCTCTGGTCAATCGACGTCTATGACGTCTATAACCATGTCATTGCTAAATGTAATGCAAAAAATTTGGGAACTTCCAAATTTTCACCAACAAGCAACACACGTCTGAGATGAAATAGTGAAGTGTTAGTCAAAGCTAAAATGTGAGGCTGCACGCTCATTTAATGTCATGAGATGCATGTGGAAATGTGTTTTGTGTCTGACTGCATGTCATTTATCCAATATATTGTTCATCAGTGGCAGTTACCAAATTTGCATGTCATTTCACAAAAAAATTCCTATGATCCCTATCAAATTTTGAGGAGTATATAATCGAATCAGCTGATAGAACATTTATCAAGTAATTAAGTTACCTGGCATCAGGTGTATAACATGATAGGCTCTAAAAGGGATGTCTAAGAGAGGCTGAGTGTCTCAAATAAAGATTGCCAGAGGCTCTCCAACCTGTGAAGGCTTGCGTGAAAAAAATTTGTGGAATACTTTTCAAACAATGTTCCTCAACGTCAAATTGCAAAGGCTTTGAAGGTCTCATCATCGACAGTGCATAGTATCATCAAAAGATTGTCATTAACGTTGCTAAATGGGCCCAGGAATACAAAACCCAAAACCAGTGAAGTTGGCACGTTATGTAAATCGTAGATAAAAACAGAATACAATGATTTGCAAATCCTTTTCTACTTATATTCCATTGAAAACTCTGCAAAGACAAGATGTTTAATGTTCAAACTGAGAAACTTTCTTTTTTTTTTTGCAAATAATCATTAACTTAGAATTTAAAGGCAGCAACATATTGCAAAAAAGTTGGCACAGGGGCCTTTTTACCACTGTGTTACGTCGCCTTTCCTTTTAACGACACTCAGTAAACGTTCAAAAACCAATTTTTGAAGCTTTTCAGGTGGAACTCCTTCCCATTCTTGCTTGATGTACAGCTTAAGTTGTTCAACAGTCCGGGGTCTCCGTTGTCGTATTTTACGCTTCATAATGCGCCACACATTTTCAAAGGGAGACAGGTCTGGACTACAGGCAGGCCAGTCTAGTACCCGCACTCTTTTACTACGGAGCCATGCTGTTGTAACACGTGCAGAATGCGGCTTGGCATTGTCTTGCTGAAATGTTGCTCCAAAACCTGTATGTACCTTTCAGCATTAATGGTGCCTTCACATATGTGTAAGTTGCCCATGCCTTGGGCACTAATACACCCCCATACCATCACAGATGCTGGCTTTTGAACTTTGCGCCTATAACAGTCCGGATGGTTCTTCTCCTCTTTGGTCCGGAGGACACGACGTCCACAGTTTCCAAAATCAATTTGAAATGTGGACTCGTCAGACCACAGAACACTTTTCCACTTTGCATCGGTCCATCTTAGATGAGCTTGGGCCAAGTGAAGCTGGCAGCGTTTCTGGGTGCTGTTGATAAATGGCTTTTGCTTTGCATTGTAGAGTTTTAACTTGCACTTGCAGATGTAGCGACGAACTGTGGTTACTGACAGTGGTTTTCTGAAGTGTTCCTGAGCCCATGTGTTGATGTCCTTTACACACTGATGTCGGTTTTTGATGCAGTACCGCCTGAGGGATCGAAGGTCAGGGGCATTCAATGTTGGTTTTCGGCCTTGTCGCTCACGTGCACTGATTTCTCCAGATTCTCTGAACCTTTTGACGATATTTAAGACCGTAGATGATGAAATCCCTACATTTCTTGCAATAGCTCGTTGAGGAATGTTGTTTTTAAACTGTTCGACAATCAGCTCACGCATTTGTACACCAAGTGGTGACCCTCGCCCCATCCTTGTATGTGAATGACTGAGTATTTCAGGGAAGCTGCTAATATACCCGATCATGGCACCCACCTGTTCCCAATTAGCCCATTCACCAGTGGGATGCTCCAAATAAGTGTTTGATGAGCATTCCTCAACTCTCAGTCTTTTTTGTCACTTGTGCCAGCTTTTTTGAAACGTTGCAGGCATCAAATTCCAAACGAGCTAATATTTGCAAAAAATTACAAAGTTTACCTGTCCGAACATTAAGTAACTTGTCTTTGCAGTGTATTCAATTGAATATAGGTTGAAAAGGATTTGCAAATCATTGTATTCCGTTTTTATTTACAATTTACACAAAGTGCCAACTTCACTGGTTTTGGGTTTTGTACTTCAAGAAACTGTCTGTAAGCACAGCCTGCTGTGCCATCTACAGATGCCACCTAAAACTCTATAACACAAAAAGGAAGCCATTGCTGAGCATGATCCAGAAGCGCCGCTGTGTTATTTGGGCCAAGGCTCATTTAAAATAGACTGTAGTTAAGTGTCCTGGGGTCCAAATTTGACATTCTTGTTGGAAATCATGGGTGCCGTGTCAGTTCAGAAAGACCACCCCTCCTGTTGTCAGTGTTCAGTTCAAAAGCCAGCATTTCTGATGGTATGGGGACGCATTACTGCATATGGTGTGGGACACTTGCATGTCTTAAAAAGCACCATGGATGCTGAAAGGTGATGTCCAGATGACATCTATTCCAGGGAAGGCCTTGTGTATTTTAGCAGGACAATGCAAAACCACATACAGCAGCTAATACAACAGCATGGCTTCATAGTAGAAGAGTCTGTGTGCTGAACTGGCCTGTCTGCAGTCCTGATCTTTCACTGATTGAGAACATTTGGCGCATAATTAAACACAAAGACCGTCAAAGGAGACCCAAAACTCTCCAGCAGCTGGAAGCCTGTATTAAACAAGAGTGGGATAAATTCCAATGGCTAAACTCAAGAAACTTGTCTCCGCAAAGCCCAGACGCCCCCACTCTTAAAAAGAAGAGGGGATGCTCCACCATGGTAAACAGCCCCTGTCCCAACTTTTTTGAGACCTGTAGCAGCCATCAAATTTGAAACGAGCTCATTTTGTGGATAAAATTTTAAAATATCTCAGTTTCAACATTTGCCATGTTATCTTTGTTCTATTGTGAATAAAATACTGGCAGTTGTGATTTGAAAGTGATTGCATTTTGATTTTATTCACAATTTAACGCTTTGCCCCAACTATTTCGGAATTGGGGGTGCACAAGCTTGCTTGAATGCGGCCTCATTTTGCCAACAAGGGAGAGAGGGACACTTAGTGGCTCTCCTCCGAAGCACACGCCGGTCAACTACTGCTCATAGGTCAAAACTTTGCAACTTCAGAACGAGGGCTGAGGATACCTGAACATGACCAAGCTTAGAATCTTACTGACAAGTGCTCAGCTATGAACAGGACGCGCTGGTGCAATGAACAAAGCTACTATTGTAATATCCCAATTCATTTTCCCCGCAGCGAAGCCAACTGTGCGCTGCTCTGAAAAGGCCGCTGACCAACTGCCCGCTGGTACAACCGGGGATCGAACCCGCGTTGTGGTGATCACTACTGCTCTGCAATAGGGTGCCTTAACAGAGTGAGCCAACCCGGAAGCCAGGGCAAGTGACTTTTGAATTCGGGCATCCATTTTTTTTGACTCACTTGCCTGCAGGGACAAGCAGGAAAACTCATTTATGTAATACATTGGGAGGGGAAGGGATAGTTGACAAAACACCTGAATAATCATAAAATTTCTGAAATTTAGAGATAAGCTGCGAGATGCACACTTTTAGTGCCTCTGCAATGCACATGAATAAGTTCAATCAGTTCTGTTGACCAGCTTTAGAGAAGAGAATAAATGATCAACCTCATATAGACAAGAGTGTTCCTATACGTCCCCAGCCATATGATGCATGAGTTTTTAAAACAAGAGCAGTCACAGACAGCAATATACGCCCGTCACGCAACAGTTTGATGGGAAGGTACATCTCCACTTTGTCTCCTTAGTGCGTTTGCCTTAGCATGTTTTTTAGCTTCTCTCTTTCGAATTTCTTCATTCTGTCGCCTTACTTTGTGTGCTTCTGCATCCTTTTTAGCTTCCTCTTTTCTAAACTCCTCATTCTGTCGCTTACTTTTGCGTGCCTCTGCATTCTTACTGCCTTCTTTCTTACGGAATTCTTCACTTTGTGTCCTTAGTTTGTTTGCCTCAGCATGTTTTTTAGCTTCTCTCTTTTGAATTTCTTCATACTGCTGCCTTACTTTGTGTACTCTGTCAATTTCGGGCTATAAAAGGATAAATTTTGAGAAAAAGGGTGATCCAATCAGGCTGATTTCTGAAGTCATCAAAGTTCCACCTGATATGGTGATGCTGTGTCAATTGTATTGTGAACATAAGCAACGGACAGAGTCTTTTTGTCGATGTCTGGGCATAAAAGGGTTAATTTTGAGAAGAAGGGTGATCCAATCAGGCTGATTTCCAAACACATGAAATTTCCACCAGATATGATCATGCAATGTGAATTTGGATAAAATCGATTGAGAATTGGCAGAGTTATTATGAACACAAGCAAAGGACAGATAGACAGATGTCCCAACAGACAGATATCTTGATTCCATAATACGTCCCGTCTTATGACAGGCGTATAAAAAAAAAAACAAAACAAAACAGTATTTTGGGTTTAATAGGATTGGTAAATATAAAATTCAGGAGTATATATACATTCTTGCCAATATGATTGACTGATGCGGCTAATTTCTCCAGGAAAACGTGGATCCAGATGGTCGCCAATACTGAGGGGCATACCGCATTTTGGCATTTTAAGCAGGAGATCGACAGTATTAGGTATGCGAAGACATCTGCACTCCATCACGTAGCCAGACAAGCTCACTGTAGGTTTGTGCAGTTTCAATGGCAATAACACATCGAGGAAGGAAAAAAAAAAAACTGCCGTTTGCATTCCGGTTAACTGGCCTGCTCCCAAGCTCCGCTTAAAATAATGGTCGCAAAGTCAAAGTCATATGGTCTGTCTGGTGCACTTTCATACGTACAGAAATATTGCTAATAGTTAATGACGTTTAAAAATTTATATTATTGATCATGAATAAGAAAATTGAAATGTTGAAGGTATTTGCAAACGGTTTTTAGCCGCAAGATATTACTTCCCAAGATTGTTATTCGTACCTTATAATATACGCTAGGTACAAAAATTGAAATATTTTGCCATTACAAAGGTGCTTATGATGTTGATGTTGAAATTGCCACGCAGTAAACTTTGCCTTCTCAGCTATGATGTCATCAGAGACAGACTTTGATAACCAGGCACACACATGGCCTCTAAAAGTGGGAAATTCAATCTCCACTTCTGACTGACGAGTCTGCGAGCGATGATATGCCGCTCACTGGCAATGTAATGCAGGAAAGTTGTGGAGATGAATTTATGCCAAAAACGTTAGGGGTACACCATACCAATTTGAACCCTATGCTGAGAGCTATGATCATACAGAGACAAGTGAAGGCAAGAGTACTGTTGCAGAGAGTCCGCAGCAACCAACAGCTAATAGGCTACAGAATGACATAGCTTAAAACCTCTTGACTATGTACACAGGCCAACTTTTCTTCCCAATTTCATGACAACTGTTTGGAAATAAGAGGATTGTCAGCTTTAAAGTAGACTTAACCCAGACTGCCAGAAATTTTATTGATTGTCAAATCAAAGATTGTGGATGCGAGACATATCCAATTTCATGTAGGCTGACAAAGGGCTTCTCTACCGCAGATGCGATTTAGTTTATGTCTGGGTTACAGGATAACCAGAAATCTTGCATTACTTGCAGCTTGAAACTTCAAAGAAAGCTCCTGACTCTCTATCAGACTCTTCCATGTCCATCACTACGGTTTCGTCCAGCGGTTTTTGATTTAAGCAGCACATTTGGGAGCAAATTTTGTTTGTAACCATCAATTGCTTTACTACTGAGCTATTCAAATGCACTTTTGCACTTTGATGAGCAGTGTGTTCAGAGAGCCCTTGGAATACTGTAGTTTTCTGGGGTATGTTTACCAAAAGCAGAGATGTTATATCAGGGGTAGGAAACCTTCTCCCCAAAGAGCCACTGTGGGTGCAGACTTTTAAACCAACCAAGACGCTACACGCCTGATTCTACGAATCAACCTCTGGAATGTTTGTTCAGGGCCTTGATTAGTAGAATCAGGTATGTAGCAGCTTAGTTGGTATAAAAGCCTGCACCCACATATATGACTGAACTCAGTAGCCAAGTTGCTAAGGTATTTAGCTGAGAACTATGCTCTAGAGATAAGAAACCCCGAGCAAAACTGACTGAGATGGTCTAACAGAGTTTAAAATGCAAATTTCTCAAGTACTAGTTCTTCCACCTGGGTGAAGCCCATATCATTTTGACCTCGAAAGTGATTCACTTTTGATTTATAAGTCGTAACCTAAGCCATTTGGGTAGACCTTCAAAAGTGGGCATTAGAATTTTAAAAATTTCTAGTTTGTTGCTGGGTGCGAGACAGTTTCATGTAACTGAATGTTGGTGGAATTAGGGGATTTGTGATGGAGCTACATACCAGTTACTGAGGTTTCCCCAGTGATTGAACTGTATATAAATCATGAATGATTTCCTTTGGTAGTTACATGGAGGCGATGTTCTGAATCACTGCTACCGTAGTCGGTAAAAGCTGGGTAAGAGTACTGAGATTTAGTAAGAAACACGCAAAAGTATAACAAAGTTTTAAATAAACTGTTTTAACTTTACACTCACCGTTAGCGTGGCCAACTAATGGGGGAGGGTGAGGCTCCGACCAGCAACAACATAAACAAGCAGTTTAACTTTGTTTTGCATGTTTTAATGCTGTGCTATCAGAATCAGAAGCAAGGTACTCTCACTGCTTGTTTGTTCGTGTATACGGCAGGAAACCTGGGTTCAGAGTAAACGGGAAGCGAAACAGAGTCCTGGTTACGCAAGTAAACTGGTAAATGACAAACTGTGGGGTGGATTATTCCAATTCGTGGACTGTGGGCAAAATGCTTGGAATCCCAGTGTATGGAGCTGAATAATTACCAAAGTGCATTTTAATGATCGAAATACGATTGTTGAATATATATATGTTGATGTAGACACTTTGAGTATTGTGTTTCACTCTACGCTGTACAGGAGATATGGTGGTTCTTCCCAATAAGGGAAAAATGGGCCTTGCTGAAGCGGGCAATACCCCTCAGCCCTGAAGGTCACTGCTGCAAGGTCAAAGGTCAAACTGGGACGAAACCTCCCAAAGGCACACCTACCCCCCATGGGAAGTCCACATATGCAATCTGAACTTCCTAACCCAAGTGGTTACGGACAAATAGCCCGGACAAAATTGGCAGCCGCCCACCCACCCGCCGAAGGGACGACAATACCCCTCATGCCCTTGTCGGGCTGAGGGGTAAAAACTATTAAAAGAGCTGCCCTAAATTCATTTGGGGGTTGGTTGGGCGGAAGGCTGGCACTAGGCTTATGGTCTGCATTGGTATTATTGAAACCAACTGTAAATATATTCATAATTATTTGTTTTGTTCTCCATTTGGAGAAGTTTTTCCTTTTTTACCAAAAGTACATTTTATTAGTATTCTTATTATTGTCTTGTCTGTCCAATCACCTGCCCTCACCTTCACACTTTGGAGTAATAAACACTGACCTTCACGTATTTTGGTTTGGCTGGCTCCATTTTTGGATTTTATTCTTGGTTGCTAAGGGCTTCCCCTTGCAGGATTTCACGTTACCATGAATGAAATGTCACCCACCTGATTGAAATTGCCCCGGTTGACTCCACCTCCGCGGTTCAGGTTTACCCGGTGCATGGAGCCACCCCTGTGTCCCATGTTGCCCCTACCAGGTCCACCTCGCGGAGCCCCGCCCCGGTTTGGCATGCTGCTTCCACCTCGATTAAAGTTGCCGCGGTTGGAAAAGCCCCCTCGAAATGCAGGTGGAGGCAGGAAGCCTCTGGGAGGCCTGCTGAAGCCACTGCCACGAGGTCCTGGCACTTCATTGGACATAAAAAAATAAAAATGTGCATGAATAGCTTCCTACAACCTTCCATCTGAACAAACAGTCCCTCTAGTAGACAACAAATTCCTGCAAATCAGGCAGAGACTCAAAAGATTCCCGACTTTTCCACTGACGTAGACCAGCCAGGTGTCTGCGAATAACGACACTCACCTGTTTCGGTTGGCAAATGTCCACCAACACATAGTTCAAACGCATGGACTCACCTCCTCTGAAGTTGCCTCGGTTCTGGAAACCCCCACGACCCCCTCTCTGGCCTGGACCTCCACCTCTACCGAACTGGTTCTTGGGTCCCCGGCCCCGGGTACCCCCTCTCTTTGGAGGTGCCCCACCCTGGTTAGGCTTCTTCTCTGGGGGCAGGGCAGTCCGGCTCTCCTCCTTATACTGCTCCAGCAGCTTAAGGGCGTCCTCCTTCTGCAACTCCACGTAGGTGACCTCTGAGAAGAGTTCACCCTGCTCCGGCAATGTGAAGATACCTGCAGAATAAGAGTAGCCCATTTGAAATGCAGTATTAATGGCTATAACAAGTGTTGGCCACTAACATGGCAATATCCCCCGCCGCCTCAATTTTGTGTGTCTGTACAGACGTACGTAAGTATGGAGCCCATTGCTATATCCCCCGCTTCGCGCTAATCAAGCAGCAGGGGATAATTAAGCCAGTACTTGATGTAAACTAATGAACTGATACTCTAAATTTGGGTGGGCGACATGGCTGTCTTTAAACTTTGTGGCTTTTTACAGGAAAGCAAATAGGAACATGTTGTCGTAAATGTACAAAAGTATGTATGAACGTGACATCTGTAAACTGATACTTTAAAACTGAAAAAAAAAATGAATCCCCCTCAAAAAAACTGGCTATCAAGAGCAATTTGAATGCACAGCAGTTAATAATTAATGACAGATGCGTCCGTAATCTGGTACCTTGAAAGCATAAGATGGCACAACTCTGTTGCAGCTTAGTACCACAAACACCTATTCTGTGAATTCCGTTACTTTACTCCGAAAATTTTATGTGCATCTCCAGTCAAACTTTGTTCATCCTACTCGTATCATCAGTTTATAACCGATGAATTTGGGATTAAGTTATTGTTCTCAACTGATTGCCATACCCATTCTGTACATTATCGTTAGCCGACAATATAAAGGTCAATTTGATCATGGTGAGAAATTAGCACGTGAATTCAGTGATCTGGCAGTTGTATTTCAAGCCATCATGTCATTAATGAAGCGTGGCAAAAGATCTTATTTATAATATTCCCTCTAGACACAAATCGTGAGGGTTATGATTCAGAAAATAGCTATGCTCTGACATTGCAGAGCCTCTCGGTGAAACTAACGTTAATGTTTAACAGCAACTGCTAAAGCTCCCTGTAATTAACGCCAGCCTATTGCTGAAATTCAGTCGATGCATCATGCCACGGTTACCACTCGAGAATGGATCATTTCACAGTCACTTGCTTATATTTTGTCGCTAAAGATATTACACTCTATAGCCTAAACACAATTTTCAAACATACCTCTCGGCCCAGACAAGATTTCCTGCCTCAAGGTCACAGCACTAAGCTCAATCGGTGAAATTCAGAAAAAAACATGACGTTGCACATCTATGGGTCACAGTGAGTTACCAAACCAAATTTGGTGAAGCTGCAATCATTAGTTGCCGAGTACTGGCCCAGACAAAATCATCGACGGACGCGAGATGACGGACGACGGACATGCAGGTGATGACAATACCCCTCTGGCCAGAGTCGGCCAAGGGGTAAAAACCAAGTTAATCCAAGTTATAATTATGGGTCAACTTCCCTAGCTAGCTAGCACATGCATTACGTCAGTCAGTCTCATCAGAAATGGCAAGGAATTTATCAAAGTCTCATGTTGCACCTTTAAATTAAAGAATAAAAATTGAATAAAAACATGGTGGGCTTATGAATCAGTCTCAAAAAACAACCAAATTGACTCTGGGTTGTCGATTGCAACCTTGGCTACTTCAGCCAGTTCTTGCACTCGCTGTTGAGCGATAGGCAGCAGCCAAGTATTTAACACAAGGCTCGGGAATTCCAGGACCTGCAAAGAGGTCTGTGTTTAACAATCATCTAACATAACATAACATGAGTGGCGAGAACAGGCCGTTCAGCCCAACTAGGCTCGCCAGTTTCTTTTAACTACTGTGAATATATCACTTCAGATACTCAATGTCTCAACAGTATGTAGCTTTAAGTCAAGCCTGCTCTTGAAAATTGCCAAGGTTTCTGCCTCAACAATATGGTCAGGCAAGCTGTTCCACATCGAAATTACCTTCTGGGTGAAAAAATATTTCCTAATATCAGTGCTAAATTTGCCCTTAGTCAACTTTCATTTATGACCCCAAGTTCAATTAACAGAACTTGGCCAAAGGAGACCTACATAATTCACTTCCAAATCCCCATTAACATATTTAAAGACCTCAATCAGATCACCCCTGAGTCTCTTTTTCCTAAGACGAAAGAAATTTCCTAAGGCGCAAATAAATGCGCGCCTATACAACAAAAAAAACTTTCAATTCCTGCGCGCCTAGCTACCTGAACTGCAGCGCCAACTAGACAGCATTTCCAAACTCTTTTGCATAACGCGCGAAGGCCCATGAGAAACAGTGTGTGGACACGCGAGACTTCAACCAATCGATCTGCGCATTGTAACAACCACTTAGGATATTTAAAAAAAAAAAAAAAAAAAAAAACCCAACAAAGATGGTGAAGCAGGTTGGACATATCGTCCAGCTTTCCATTCAGAGAACGAGGGATGTAGAAACCAAGGGCATAAAACCCATTGAAACTATCAGAAAGGACGGGAAGGAGTGAGAAATGGAAGTAAGCTTCCTCTTATGTATCATACGAAAGTTTTCATTGCCGAATTTTGGTTGTTTGAACGGTGAAACTTGGTGTGATCAATCGGTCATTCCTGCTAATAAATGGAGCCCTGGTTCTCAGCATGGCAACTAACGTAGTTCGTCCATTCTAAGTGAATGGTTCCAGCCATGGAAGTTAGCATCAGTGATTTTGGGCAAACCAGATTAGCTCCATTCACATCTTGACTGCAGTTTTTGCCGTGATTTAATTAATAAATAACTAGGGCTGTCCCCTACTAAAAAATCTTCGTTGACCAATAGTCAGCCTTATCCTCCCCCCCCCCCCCCCCCTAATCATTTGAATGAGAAAACTCTTTGGAGTCCCCTATTTTCGCTACCCTTTGTGATTCTGCTGATGCACTTAAGTTGAAGGATGACTGCACAATAGACAGATGCCTGTATTTGACCCCACCATAAAACTTTGTAGGTTGTTTTATTGAATAGACCTGGTTCATCTTATTTCTGCTAATGAGAATTTAAGTCCCAGTATCGTTTTATTGTTAGCTGTCACAATCGTGAAGGCGAAAATTCTCATGGACTCATATGTCTCTCAAATAGACACAAAATTGAAATGACATTAAATAATGAATTGGGCTGAATAAGAGCCATTTTGTTTTCATTTCTGCTATTAATTGTTTACGCGTTAATTTCTTGGGCTTTTAATTCATGCTTGCGTAGAACAGCTACGTTACATATGGAATTATATTTGTGCCACAATCCTGAGCGAGCAATTGGAAATTTTGAGCGCAGAAAAATATATTTCGCAAGCACACAAATCTTGTTTAGAGAAAAAAAGATATTTTGTGAGCAAACAAAATCCTTCCGATTGAGCCAACAAAACTATTCTGTGCTCAAAAAATATTTTTGCATGTTTGCTATGATCAATATAAACGTGCAATATTAACCCCCTTCCCTCAGTTTCACTCTATACCCTCTCGCAAACTCATGTTCTGCACGCTGGCAGACCGCAGCATGCTCGCTCAAAGCATGTCTCTCCCTCTCTCAGTCTGACCTCTCTGTGTGCAGAGTGTTACAAATGTGCCTCGATTCTGATTGGCTGCTTCGGTCTCCAATTAGATGCATTATGCCCAACCACCAACAAAAAGGGGGAAAGGTAATGACAAAATTCGTCTGTGACTGGATAATAGTGCTGCCCTTGTTTGGGACGGGTTAATGTTAATGTTAAATCTCTATATATCTTGAGACATCGACTGTTGTGTGACTCTTGACTCATATCCCCCCTACACTGGCTGCTGCTAACTATAGCATTGCACAATGTCTTCTGAACATCAAAACCAAAATGCCTCAGCAAAGCCACGAGCACCATGTTTTATGGACCTTTATGAAATTTTGTTGGTTAGTCTGTACACCTTCGGCTTGCGAACCAAGTTAGCTATCTAGTAAGGTTGCTAGTGTCAGCTCAGCTAACCAATGTCCGGAGAAAAGCGGAAGATTACTGATGTTAACGTTATTTCCATGATAGCTGGCAAACTTGACAGTCTTAAAAAAAATAGTTTTGGCACCATTCTCCGGCTGATTTATTTCAACATATAACGCCGGAAGAAGGCACTTTGCCGTTATGTCCGTCGCCATGAAAGTTTGCCTTGAAGTTCGTTCACAAATGAACCAACCGAAATAATGACCCCTACCGTGACGAGTGCTTCGAACTACCGGACCGCTGGTGCCAGCGTCAGCTCAGCTCACCAGTATCACCTGGCGCTAATTTTCGTGAAAGCAGGCGTTCGGTGGCGCAACGCCGGTGTTCTGACAAATTTTGCTACCCATCAAAATATGCTACCTCGTGGTTCTGCGCTTGCGCAAACCTGAAATCTCGGGCTGTTTCCTCGCTCATGTCTGAAGTATCTTCAAAAATCATAAAAATAGATTTATTTTCAGTCCGCATTTCGACCTGTAAGCGAACATATATTTGCATGTACACGCTGGGTTTTCCTGAAAATGCAGAAATTCAAGATAATGGCGTACATGGGTATATATCCTCAACCAAACTTATCCAACTCATTATAACATCTGCTTTTGTTATAATAAGCTAACAAATAACAAAGTTACTATTGTGACCTGATTCACATTCCAATATCAAGGCGAAAACAAAGACTTTACGATCGCTTTGCATTAAGGTAGCATTTTTTGACAAGGGAGCAAAATTTGACAGAACACCGGCCTTAGATGCACGTGTCCCCGCTGGCAGTTATGAAGACCGGTGTTCTGACAAATTTTGCTACCTATCGAATTATGCTACTTCGCGGTTCTGCGCTTGCGCAAACCTGAAAGCTCGGGCTGTTTCCTCGCTCTTATCTTAAGTATCTTCAAAAATCATAAAAATAGATTTATTTTCAGTGTGCATTTCGACCTGTAAGCGTACATATATGTGCATGTACACGCTGGGTTTTCCTGAAAATGCAGAAATTACATGATAATGGCGTATATGGGCATATATTTTCAAACAAACTTATCCAACTCATCATAACATCTGCTTTTGTTATAATAAGCTAACAAATAACAAAGTTACCATTGTAACCTGATTCATATTGCAATATCAAGGCGAACACAAAGACTTTACGATCGCTTTGCATCACGGTAGCATTTTTAGACAAGGGAGCAAAATTTGACCGAACACCGGCATTGCACCACTGGGCGCCGGCTCCCTGACTCCAGACTGATTGGCCTCTTCAGCCACGCATCGTGTGTTGTTACCGTGATCTGTTTCTGTATATTTCACGAACATTAGTGCCAGATACTGGTGAGCTGAGCCGACGCTGGCACCAGCGTTCCCGTAGTTTGAAGCACTCGCCGCGTTAGAGGTTATTTTTCCGGTTGGTTCATTTGTGAATAAACTTCCAGGTTTTTCCAAATGTATTCCACATGGGTTTAGATTATGCTTTCAGGTTATTTGTCTAAAGCAGTCCCCCAAATATCGCTAAACAATCACAACTGCTGTAATTTGACAGCACATTATCTTTCATTCTGTTTATACATCCATGCTGCAGTATTAAGCCAGCACAGCAACACCAACACCGGGAACGGCAGCAGCACCCTTGTTTTGTTAGCTACACCAAAATGCAATATTACCCTTAATTAATTTCGTTTATCACACCTGCACTTGCTCTGCTGTTTCAAGTAAAACTGATAGCTAATAGTGTTTAAGCATTAGAATGAGATGTCAATCACTGCATAAAACACCTGTCTTTGCTTTTACAAAATTAATCACGGATGATCGTGTAACCTACTTCACTTATGCATGTGTAACATTGGATGATCAGACTTGATATGCAGGTTATAAGTGTATTTCAGTTTATGGCGACAGACATATCGGCAAAGTTCCTTCTTCAGGGATGTTGAAATAAATCAGCTGGATAAAGGTGCCAAAACTATTCTTTTTTTTTTAAGATTGTCAAGTTCGCCAGCTATCATGGAAGTAACGTTTAATGTCTGTAAGCTTCTGCTTTTCTCCACAACATTAGTTGGCTGACCTGACGCTAGCAACCTAACTAGATAGCTAACTTGGTTTGCAAGCCGAAGGTGTACAGACTAACCAATAAAATTTCATAAAGGTCCATAAAACATGGTGCTCGTGGCTTTGCTGAGGAATTTTGGTTTTGTTGTTCAGAAGACATTGTGCAATGCTATAGTCAGCAGCAGCCAGTGTAGCTAAAGAGGGATATGAGTCAAGAGTCACACAACAGTCGATGTCTCAAGATACATAGAGATTTAACATTAACCTTCTTCCGTCCTAAACAAGGGCAGCACTATTATCCAGTCACAGACGAATTTTGTCATTACCTTTCCCCCTTTTCTTTGGTGGTTGGGCATAATGCATCTAATTGGAGACCGAAGCAGCCAATCAGAATCGTGGCACATTTGTAACACTCTGCACAGCTCGAGCTAGCGCGCAGGTGAAGTTGAGCCCACACAGAGAGGTCAGACAGAGAGGGAGAGACATGCTTTGAGTGAGCATGCTGCGGTCTGCCAGCGTGCAGAACATGAGTTTGCGAGAGGGTAAAGAGTGAAACTGAGGGAAGGGGGTTAATATTGCACATTTATATTGATCATAGCAAACATGCAAAAATATTTGTTGAGCGCAGAATAGTTTTGTTCGCTCAATCGGAAGGTTTTGTTTGCTCACAAAATTTCTTTTTTCTCTGAACAAGATTTGTGTGCTTGCGGAATATATTTTTCTGCGCTCAAAATTTCCAAATGCTCGCTCAGGATTGTGGCACAAATATAATTCCACAGTTACAGACCATTCCAGCAGACGACCGTAAGGGATACCTCGTTTTTCCTCATTCATTCACTCTTAGAATGAATGTGCTGAAAAATAACAGAAAAAAATGTGTTACCAAGTATAAACACATTTTGTGTTGATTTCAACACAAAATAAGTAAAAAAAAGTAAATAAATAAGTAAATACATAAATAAAGTCAACGCTGATTGCGTTGAAAACCACACAAAATGTGTTGCCCTTAACTAGACACACAGCTGTGTTAAAAATGAACATATGTTGTGTTATTTTCAACACATCTCTGTTGAGAGTGTTGAAACCACAACAGTAAATTAACCTGTAGAAGTTCGCTTTGAGTCGAACAGTCATAAGCACGTATTATTAATAACTAAATGACTAATCTAAGAAATTACTGAAGAATGAAATTGATTCAAATGACACAAATCGCAACTTGCAAAATTTAATGCAGAGTTAACGGAAACGGCATTCAGTACAAACTTTTTTTTTTTTCCTCCCATGGCTGGTCAATGATCTGCGACATGAAAGTTTGTTCTGGTGTAATACATTCCGGTTCGTTTTCATTCGGTTTAGGCTTGTCAAACTGTCTTCGGAGACATCAGTTATCGCGATTTCTTTTTCTGAGATTTTAGCAGGCTGTGTTTGCGTAAAACCAGAAAGATGCGATATTACTGCTCACGATGCAGTGGAGATGCACCTCTTCAATCAGTTTCAATTTAAGTAGCCTGACTAAACTAGTGGTTCAAATTACCATATCACATAACTTATTAATGTTCACCTATAAAGCACATTCAACAGGTTTATGTGCGGAAAGCAAACTAAGTAAGCCGATTTACTGTTCTCTTGCGGTAGCCCAGTTCGTAGTTGAGCTGGGTAAGCGAAAAGTTGCTTGTAAATTCATTCAATTTTTTTCAAAAATCTGCGACAAACAGGAAATTCTGCCAAACTCCTGGTTTTTTTCTTTAATATTATGTTCCAAGACTACATCAAAGTCAGCAACTAATGCCTATATCACTTATCTTAACTTTAGTTAAGGCGGATCTTAGGACACAATTCAAACACACACTTGTGTGCTTATGTAAGAAGGATTTAATGTAGGAAAAGAAAGGTGGTGTTGCACACGGTAGATTACATATTTTAAAGATCACCATAATATATTGCTTTTATTAGTTGCGATTAATTATGTACAATATTCGTGTCACCTTAACTTTTCATGCAGGGCGCAGTTTCCGCGCCTAAAATAGCAATTCAGCTGCATTTAAAAAATGCGCACTTAAGGCTGAAAAATTAAGTTTATGCGCACAAATGTTTGCGCTGCTAAAGATTTTTCAAGAAAAGGGCTGTTCCATGCAGCTGCTACTTCAAGCCCCCCACTACGCTTTGTTGCTTTAAAAGTATATCATCAAAGTACATGTAACACTGTCAGCTTCCATCAGGGCAGTCTGCAAAGTCCTTAGTTTAAATAATCCTGTGCTACCCTCAACATACGCTGACCCAGTGCAAAGGTACCTCCCGGTTCAGGTGCAGCCCATCAGGCTTGAACAGGTCACCCCTGTCCCAGAAAAAGTTCCAGTGCCCAATAAACCCTCTTTCATACACCAGGCTCGTAGCCACGTGTTAAACCTCCAGATAAAATTCTGCTATCCTCTGCTTGCACGTGATACCGGTAGAATCCCAGAGAAAACTACCGTGGAGGATCTGCTCCTAAGCTTCGCAGCCAATTCCACAAATTTGCCTTGCAGAACCTCAAACCTACCCTTACCATTGTCATTTGTCCCAACATAGACCAGGACAACTGGATCCCTCCCCGTTCTGGGCAGGAGCTTGTACGCACGCTCCAGGTCATCTCCTACCTGGGCACCAGGCAGGCAACATACCATACGAGACTCCTTGTTGTGCGAACAGACTAAGCTGTCTATTCCTCTAAAGCTTGAGTCCCCCACTATCACTAACACTCTTCCCAGAGGGGAAGAGGCTAACCGGGTGCCCTGATGCTCATGACCCACTCTCAGGGTCATGGGCCATGTCGAGTTCCTGCAAGGGCTGGATTCGGTTAGACACCTCAACCACTGGAGGAGCTGTCGCTGTACAGCGTGCATGCCCTTTCCAGCGCTGTCGACCTATAGTCACCCAACTTTCTCTCCTTACCTGTTCTGTGGTCTCCGCACATCCCTGCTTTGGCGTACACACCATTTCTCAAAACGACAAACTACTTAGTTTATTTAAGAACTCTACTGATTGCGAGCTATGTTGTGCTGCCAACTGGCCCCGAAGATCAACGATCTTGCTCTCCAGATGCTCTATTAGGTGGCACCAGTGACAGACAAACCCACCCTGGAAATCTCTTTCCAAAAGTGCGATCATTCTGCAACCGTCACAATTTTGGCCACATTTTGAACCCCCTCCCTAATTGCTCACCCTAGAACACATGGCAAATTAATTAATGCCGAGACAGAAGCTCAGGGGCCACAAATTATTAACCTGAGAAGCCCCAAGCAGCAGTCACAATAGAAACCGTAGGGAAACTATGTAAGTGGATAATAAGCCTCTTTTCACAGGGGCTTAGTTTCAGTTAACAAAAAAAAAAAACAAAAACAAATGGAGACAAACTCGATATGTAATTGGCACTCTGAATAAGCAGACTTTACTTTATATAGTCCCAGTACTACTAATATACTAATCTAAAAATACCCAGGTCTTAGCTGAGAATCCAGACAAAACAGACTGGCTACAGCGCCCAGGAGAAACGGGGGGCGGAGCACTCCGGCAAACCTTACCGTTTAAATTTCCAACCCAACTGAATGATCGACTTAACTAACAGCTGCCTTACTGACTAAATGCTTAATCTCAGATCTCAAGTCAAAAAAGCCAAATATCTAGCTAACTATCCACAAATGCAACCAAAGGTAACTGAAACAGAGTAAAGCTCCGGTTCCCTTTAATTCAAACGGTCAGAGAAAAAAAAGTAGTTTCCTAGCTATGTGAGCGAACTAAACACGGTATCGCCTCTGTTATGGCCCCAATTTGTTATTACATTTATAACACAACAGCAACAGCAAGGGATGACAAACACAGTTTTAACAACTAAAACACATTTAATTTTTAACGAAGACAAAGACTAATAACAACCTACAACTAAAGACCAAGATTGATAAATAAGAAAAAACAGAAATAATTACAGTCCCTTTTTAGTGGGGTGGCTTGGTGATGTCCTGGATGAAGAAAATGCTCAAACACAGTCAAAGAAATCCACAAAAGAAACGTCACAGGTCTTGAACAGAATGGCAGGTCTGGTCATCTTCTTGCAATTTCTCCTACTACTTTACTGTCTCAATTCTTTTCCTTATATACTCTTTTGCAGACCCCACCCACATTTAGACCTCTTTTTTTTAATTTTCTGAGACTTGCCCCAGACATGTCTGGAAACATGTCCAAACATGACTCCAGTCTGAGCTTAACAAAAAAAAGGTAAATACTGCCATCTAGTGGCCTATATTCACATTACACCTCCATTCCAAAAGGGAAAAATTTTGACTCATAAAGGCAAAATTTTTCTTTTCAATACAAAATGGTAAAGTGAACACTTGTCTATATATCCATATCATACAATATTCAAATAAACACATGATATATATATACATATTCAAACACGGGATAAGCAATCAGCAATTACATTGTCTGTACCCTTCACATGCTTAATTTCCAAGTCAAACTCCTGTAAAATCAAACTCCAATTCAACAATCTCCGATTCTTGTTTTTCATCTTACTCAAAAACGTTAACGGATTGTGGTCAGTGTACACAATCATTGGCTTTTGTCCTGTACAAACATAAACCTCAAAGTGTTGTAAAGAAAGGACCAGAGCCAACAGTTCCTTCTCTATTGTGGAATAGTTCCTTTGGTGGCGATTGAACTTCCTGGAGAAGTATGCCACGGGATGCTCAATGTCATCAGAGTCACTTCTCTGTAGGAGCACAGATCCACAAGCTTGGTCGCTAGCATCGACCGCGATGGAGAACGGTTGGTTGAAGTCAGGAGATTTGAGCACGGGGAAGTGACACAGCAGAGACTTCAGGTGATTGAAGGCTCTCTGGCATGCATCATCCCAAGTGAACTTTACGCCTTTCTTCAGTTGGTTAGTTAGACTGAGAGCAATCTCAGCAAAGTTCTTGCAGAACTTGCGGTAGTACCCGATCATTCCAAGGAAGCGGCGCAAAGCTTTTTTGTTGTCAGGAACTGGAAAGTCCATGATGGCTTGGACTTTAGCATTTATGGGTGCCACCTTACCCTGGCCTATGACGTAGCCAAGATAGGTGACAGTAGCACAACCAAAGTCACTCTTGCTCAGGTTAACAGTCAGGTTAGCCTGGGTCAGGCGCTGGAACAACGTCTCTACATCTTTTAGATGTTCTTCCCAGGAGTCACTCCATGTGATCAGGTCATCGATGTATGCACCCGTGTGTGGCAATCCGGCGATTGTAGACTGTATCATCCTTTGGAACGTGGCTGGGGCATTTTTCATGCCAAAGGGTAGGACTTCATACTGGTACAATCCAGATGGTGTGGCAAAAGCAGAGATGCTCTTGGCCCTCTCAGTTAAAGGCACACACCAATAACCCTTCAATAAATCAATCTTGGTCAGAAACTTTGCTTGCCCTACACTATCAATACAATCATCAATCCTAGGTATTGGAAACACATCAGTTCTAGTTACAGCATTGACTTTGCGATAATCTGTACAGAATCTAGTACTTCCATCAGGTTTTGGAACTAGCACACAGGGTGAACTCCAATCGGAGTTGGAGGGTCTGATAATATCATGTTTTAACATGTACTCAACCTCTTTCTCAGCAATCTTTCTCTTTTCAGGATTCATCCGGTATGGATGCTGTTTTATTGGTTTGGCATCACCAACATCTACATCATGAGAGGCTATAATAACTCTCTTTGGAACATCAGGAAACAAATCCTCATATTTCTTGATCAACCTTTCAAACTGATCTCTCTGTGAGGGTTCTAAGTGCTGGAGTTTTACATCAAGATTTTGCAACACTTCAGTGTTTGACAATTTACATGAAAGAACTTCAGCTTTCATTCTTGGTTCATCATCTTGAAACTCCCCCTCATCTTCACACGTTTCGACCATTGGAGAATCTGAAGTGACAGCTGCAACCCTAGCATTTCTGTCATGATAAGGCTTTAGCATGTTAATATGACACAATTGTTTTGGTTTTCTCCTATCTGGAGTCTTCACAATGTAATTGAGATCATTGAGTTTTGTCAGAATTTCATAAGGACCATGAAATCTAGCCTGCAATGGATTGGACTGCAAGGGAAACAACACAAGGACCTTTTCTCCTGGTTTAAACTCACGGCTTCTAGCCTTATGATCATACCAAGTTTTCATTTTTCCCTGACTTGATTTCAAGTTCTCTTTGGCAAGGTCACAAGCTGCACGCAATCTTTCCTTGAACTTGCTAACATAGTCTAACAGACTGATTTGCGGCTCTTCCTCTTGCCATTGTTCACTCAATAATAGCAAAGGTCCTCTCACTTCATGACCAAACACTAGCTCAAATGGACTGAATCCAGTAGACTCCTGCACTGCTTCTCTAGCTGCAAACAACAGCAAATGAACCCCTTCATCCCAGTCTTTCTCATGGTCATAACTATAAGTCCTCATCATTGTCTTGAGAGTGGAATGAAACCGCTCTAAGGCACCCTGACTTTCTGGATGATAGGCACTAGAAAGAATCTGTTTTGCACCTAGTTCATACACAACCTGCTGAAACAATCCTGAAGTGAAATTGCTACCTTGGTCTGACTGAATTTCCCTGGGAAGACCAAACAACGTGAAGAACTTTATCAAAGCCTTCGAGATTGCAGTTGCCTTGATGTTACGTAGAGGTATGGCTTCGGGGAATCTGGTAGATGCACACATGATTGTCAACAAATACTGATTTCCAGATCTAGTCTTGGGTAATGGACCAACGCAATCAACAATGACCCTAGAGAATGGCTCCCCAAATGCTGGGATAGGCTGCAATGGAGCTACAGGTGGGTCTAACTGGTGTTTTCCAACTACCTGACAAGTGTGACAGGTTTTGCAAAAGTTGGAAACGTCTTTCCGAAGCCCAGGCCAAAAGAAGTGTTTCATGATCTTATCAACAGTCTTGTTAACACCAAGATGACCTCCTAAAGGTAAACTATGAGCCATTGTTAAGATCTCATTCCTATAGACCTTCGGAACAACAATTTGCCTGACCACTGCCCAATCTGCATTGGCAGGGATATCAGGAGGGCGCCACTTCCGCATCAACACACCATCCTTGAGATAATACCCAACTGGAACTGCATCTATTTCTTTTTCAGGAAGGGCTCTCCTCTTTAGTACACCAATTTCAGGATCATTAGTTTGCTCCTCAATCAACCGCTTTCTGGACAGAGACAAGTCTCCAGACACATCAGAATCACCAGACCCATCCGGCTGGCTGAATAGAGAACTGATAAAAGTATCTGATAAGTCGTCAAACGGAGAAACCATAGTAGGCCAATCAGAGTCATGAGGCGAACCACCTGAGTCCTGACTATTCAATGTACTGGACGGCACCACATCATCATCTTCTTTAGCCTTCTTGGCCATAGCACGAGTCACTGCGCAAGAAGGATACAGAGATGGGTCCTCATCCCCATCTTCAGTGCTCGGCTGTGAAGTAAGATGTACAGGGGGAACTACTTTGCCCCCAGCCAGGTCATTGCCTAGCAACAGAGAAACACCCTTTATAGGTAGACTTGACATAAGTCCCACCTTTACCTGTCCTGTAACTAAATCTGACTTCAAGAATATAGAGTGCAGGGGTACAGATACAGTCCTCCCTTCAATACCTTGTACAAGTATGAAATCCCCTGAAGCGGTCTCATCACGTAACTCCAAGGAGTCCATCAACAAAAGTGACTGAGAAGCTCCGGTATCCCTTAGGATATATATGGGGACAGGAGTAGTATGCTCATTCAGAGCCACAAATCCCTCTGACACAAATGGAAGAAATTCCTCCCTCACGAAGTCAGCTGTATCAGGCTTTTTAGCCCCACAAGAAGCAGGCAATTTAGCAGATTGGTTATCTACTACAGGGGTTTCTAACCTTGTTTTCACAAAGGCATTTGGTTTGGTATCCTTTTCTTTTTCTTTCTTAGCTTTCAGGAACCAACAGTTAGTTGTAACATGACCAGATTTCTTGCAATAACTGCAAACTAGACCACTTCTGTCACTGTCAGCTTTCACACTTTGATCAGACCTGTTACTGGATTTCTGAGCACCATCACCAGATTTGTCTTTGTCTTTGGGTGAGGAATCTTGGGTATCACCGTAACCCTTTTTCTGAAATTGGGACCATTTATTGTTACTGCTAGACTGAAATTTGGACTTATGAGTGAGAACATATTCATCTGCAAATTTGGCAGCTGATTGCAAATTCAGTGCTTGCTTCTCATTAAGGTAGGTCTTAACATCATCTTTAACACAGTTCTTGAATTCTTCAACTAACACCATCTCTTTTAGTGAGTTGAAATCATCCTTGACCTCCATAGAAGTACACCAGCGCTCAAAGCAAACCTGCTTTTCATTAGCAAATTCAACATAAGTCTGATTTTCAGATTTCTTCAGACCTCTGAATTTCTGTCGGTAAGCCTCTGGAACCAACTCATAAGCTCTCAAAATAACCTTTTTGACAACCTCATAATCAGAGGAATCATCTGCAGACAAAGCCGAATAGGCTTGTTGAGCTTTACCCTTGAGGACAGTTTGCAACATCAGAGGCCAGTGTTCCTTTGGCCACTGGCAACTCTTTGCTAACTTTTCAAAACACTGGAAATAGTTGTCAACATCCTTTTCCGAAAATGGAGGCACCAGTTTTACCTCCTGGCTAGCCCGAAATTTATTTTCAGTTTGAATTTTTATTTTTAGTTGCTCCATTTGGAGTCTTTCTTCTCTATCGAGTTTCTCTAATTCAAAATCTCTCTGTCTTGCAAATTTTTCTAACTCAAATTCTCTTTGTTTTTCTTCTCTTGCTAATTTTTCTAACTCAAACTGCCTCTGTTTTTCTTTTTCTTCCCTCTCAAATTCTCTTTGTTTTTCTTTTTCCTCCCTTTCTTTTTCTCTTTCCTCCCTTTCTTTCTCTTTTTCCTCCCTTTCTTTTTCTCTTTCCTCCCTTTCAATCTCTAGCATTTTTAATTTAAGTTCCATTTCTATATTTGGATTTTCCACTGGAAACTGTTCCAGATCTCCTGGTGCAAACACATTTTCATCAATGTAATATTCAACTATCTCTCTAGCCAGTCTTGCTTTTCGCATGGCTGGTTTTACCTCTGTCAGCTCCAACTGTCTGCAAATTTCTAGCAGTTCTGTCTTTTTAAAAGACTTCAAAACCCCTACGGTTGGTGATGCCAAGAAATCATCCATTGCTGTTGTCAATATATATCTAGGAAAATTCACAAAAACAATTTCACAATTTGGAATGTTAGATTTTCAATAAATTACTCACACAATGGTCTATCCCGGACCTTGAGCCCCCAATTTGTTATGGCCCCAATTTGTTATTACATTTATAACACAACAGCAACAGCAAGGGATGACAAACACAGTTTTAACAACTAAAACACATTTAATTTTTAACGAAGACAAAGACTAATAACAACCTACAACTAAAGACCAAGATTGATAAATAAGAAAAAACAGAAATAATTACAGTCCCTTTTTAGTGGGGTGGCTTGGTGATGTCCTGGATGAAGAAAATGCTCAAACACAGTCAAAGAAATCCACAAAAGAAACGTCACAGGTCTTGAACAGAATGGCAGGTCTGGTCATCTTCTTGCAATTTCTCCTACTACTTTACTGTCTCAATTCTTTTCCTTATATACTCTTTTGCAGACCCCACCCACATTTAGACCTCTTTTTTTTAATTTTCTGAGACTTGCCCCAGACATGTCTGGAAACATGTCCAAACATGACTCCAGTCTGAGCTTAACAAAAAAAAGGTAAATACTGCCATCTAGTGGCCTATATTCACATTACACCTCAAACAAGCAACTTAACTTTAATCAGCTGATCGAGGCACCGCAGCCGGAGTGAAAAACAAAAATAACGTAATTTTCAATGCGTTTATTCAGAAGAGCACTTCAATAATAATGAGATGCGAAAAAGACAAAAACCCCAGTTCGCGTTAATATTTAATTTTAAGATTGGCAATGCGTTTATGCAGAAAAGGTAAAGACCGAAGCAGACTAAGGGCCGATTCATAGTTGACGCAAAGGCACGCAAACGCGAAGGCATCGAGACGCTTCACAACGCTTTGGCCGCCATGATGCGTTCGATTGTGTAGTCTGATTTTTCAATATGCGACGCAGCAACGCATGTAATACCATCCGTCGCCAATGGCGGCGGTAATGTATATGATGTACTTTTAGACACTTTTAAGCCGACATAATAGAAGAAGACTGTACTGAAAAAACGAACTGATACTGTTGGGTATTAGTGATAGTGCCACTTCAGCAGTAATACATTTCCACTGGAAAGCTAGCAAAATTAGATTCAAATCAGATTTTTGGGCGATACGATGGCGACTGCCTTACGTTAGCCCAGCGTCCAGGCATCTGTCAGCCAATGGACCGTTCGTGCTTTCTAAACATATTCACGATCATACGCAAAACAGGCAAAGTATTGGTATTAACCTGTAGCTAGCTATGTGAGAAAATGCAATCCATGTATGGCGTAAGGTCGCTTGTTTTTTTTTTTTCCCTCCCTTTTGCTTGAAAATAGTAAGGGACGTCCAGTGGTACACTTACCCTCAGCACTCACCTCCGTGGAAGTTTAGCTTTCCGAAAATGATCCAATTTCCACATCTACAGCCCAAATTTTGTTTTGCAGCATTTGGAAGCCCATTCTAGTATATAACAGCGTTGTGTATCAATGATGCTAGCTTAAAAAAAAGTTATGGCGTACGACATGGGTCTCATTGATAACGTCAGATGCATCGTGAAACCTTGAGTGTAAATTAGGCAAATCCAAAGGGTTAATTTGAAGTGGGCTATATTCTAGAGAAGACCACCTTGACGAGTTGATTATAGCAGGCTAAGGTGTCATATTAAGGTAAACGTATAATAGCCATTTAACGTTCATTTATTATTCACGATATATCCATTGCAACGACAGTTAATGAATTCTCTTGCCAAGTAACTTGCTTATAGTTTGCTGCACTGGAAAGAGACTCGGGGTCAGTCCGCTATCCAGTCATTCTATAGAGATCAGTGAATGTCACTCGGAATGTCAGCCGAAATGTCACCAGTGACGCTGCTACCCCCCTGTTGTGTGAGCGGTGTATTGCATTTCATGTATCGCCCGTGCGGCTTGCGTACACTGTGTACACTATGAAAGCGAGTGCGTTACTTGCGTCGCTCGCGTCGACTATAAAACGGCCCTAAAAACCCTGGTGAACGTCAATATTTAGCCTACTGGCTAGAAGACTGTATGAAAGGCAAGCGACCAAGTATGGAACTAACCCAGGTAATAGTTTGTTAAATATTTATCCAAGTAGCTAATTCGATAATATTCTTAGCGTTGAGAGCTTGCTCAAGTTTGTTAGCCAAATCAGCTAGCAACAGAAAAACCAGGCGACAGTAGCTCAGTCCTTGACAACAACTTTTACTATGTATATCATAGGCTACAATTCACTTAGTCTGCCAATCATTTAGCGTTTAAATGTATTTTACTTTGATTTGCTCCCAGGAGACTGAAACCCCCCGAAAAAAACGTCCAAGTGAAATATTCAGTATAAAAGTTTGAACAAGGTGTCGATATTAGGTCCATCTGCCTAAAGCGACTATCTCATTCCGCAGAGCTGAATGAAATAAGTTGACCAAAATTAAGCATTTTGAGCACATAACAGACAATAGAACAACAAATGTCTATATTACCTTCTAGGCTAAAGGCTTATCTTGCAACAATCCCCTGATACCTGGAGAAGGTGGGCCACATTCGTAAATTAGGCTCAGCCCTTCGGCTCTGCTCCAAACGCAGGCACTCCCCCAGCACCCCGATTGTAGCTAGCTACTTGCTTCCGGGCAGTTTGTAAAATAATTTTAGAATTCACCTGGTTCATTGCTAATGAATAGTAGTATGGAATGAAATTTGTTCCAACAGAAATTGAATTGACTTTTGGTTTTGAATTGAATTTAACCTGCTTTGAATGGAATTTTATCAGGTTTTGAATTGAATTTAATCAGCTTTGAATTGAATTTTTTTGGTTTTGAAATTGAATGAAAAAGTAATCTGAAACTGAATACAATTATTTGTACTGAATTTAAGAGAATTTAAGAGAAAAGCATTTCATTCAGTTCGCACATTCAAATTCAGTTAATAAAATTCAAATTCAGTTCTCTAAATTCAAATTCAAGTTGAGCAACATCTCATGAACGCGCATCACGAGCTGCAGTCACGCATCTGTCCCTCCTGGCTTGCCTTATTTGGAATAGGTGGACTATAATTTCCGGGAAGCGCACCTCAGAACGAATTCTAAACCCACCCGACTATACAGCTTAAACGTTTACCAAAACTTTGGCTCTTCATCAGTTTGTTTTAGCTCAACATATTTATCTTCAGCAGTTAACCCCGAGTTAGCCCAAGATCATCAGTAAATGCACTCGTTAATTTCCATAGTTTCTTCGGCTGAGTAAATAATGCTAAAGTTTGTTACGATTGAGTGCCTTTTCTCCCAATTGGTACGTGTAAATGTATTTCGCTGGTGAGCCTACATGTTAAAGCTCCTGGGCTTCAAAGTGTAACGTTATATTCAGTCAAAATTTAAATAATTAGATAGAGCTGTTCAGAACTTAAAACTTCAACTTCATATGGCTTAATGGTTCAGAATACCTGGAGTCACAAAATGATGACTTACACGCGAGGAGAAGAGACTGCAATTTATCCAGTAGGGGTTGCAGCTGAAACTGGTCCAATAAATATACAGTTTTTGGAACGGTACTTCACGCACATGCAAATTCACTCATGCAAGAAAATATGCAGTTAAGAGTACGGGCATATGCTCTCTGCTGAAATAAAGCCCTTTGGGACTCCGTGGGAGAGATTCTCTCCAAGATTCAATGTAGAGATATAGCATTATGTCCGGCTATGGGCATACTTGGTACCCAGCCCGCAGATACTCTGGATGCTCTTGTTCAAAGAATAGTAACCCTGGCATGCCTGGCAACAAAACGTTTAATTCTCCTGAACTGGAGGGTCAGGAAAGCAAATTGTTTTAACTTAAGCAGGTGGCTGGATGATTTTCTTGATATTATTAGTATGGAAAAAGCATCCTCGTCCTTGTTGTATTTTGACAGGGGAGACAATGGTCTGTGGGATATAATAAGATCATTCCTGGACTCAAAGCATTTTCCTCTCCTGTCTCAGTGATGAAATAAAATTTTGGTGGGTTGGTTTTGTTTTGTTTATTTATTTATTTATTTATATTCATTTATCTTTTAAATGATTGTGTGGGAACTATTAATGCAGTTATGATTGTATAAATGCAAAGCAGCTCTTCAGCTGTCCAGCTGTTAAGTAGCTTTATGTTTTGTTGCTGGTGTCCCTGCCGGTCAGCTAGTTACCTTATATTATGGATGATGGATGGCTTGTGAGTGAAGCGACCACTTTGCGGCTGCACTCTTGGGTTGTCCTTCATCCTCTTAATTTATACGTAGGTTAAATTTTTGGTAATATGTTAAATAAAATAATTAACTTAATTCATAAATAAATAACATTTAAGTAATTAATCAAATTATGAATGAATGGGTGAATGGATGAATAATAAATGGATAGATGAAAATAAAAAAAAATGATGGTTCATGGATGTAGTTTGTAGGGAGCTGTCTTACGATGGAAAATGTAGGAAAAAAGGAATGTGTGCATGTATATGGGCATAAAATACATTCTGCAACTTGGCAAGTGGTTTAGCCTACCCCGCCCCCCCCTCCCTGTTTTTTGTAGTGTTGGTTTTGTAATGTTTGCCGTCTGGTCTTGTAAAAGAGAAAAAATAAAATAAATAATAAACAAATAAATAAAAAATTAGCAGATCAAATCTCTTTGTCACATTTTGAAAAGTGGGGGAGCATACAGCTGCAAGTGGGGGAGCCTCAAGCTGCAAAAGACAGAATGTACACTGACACATGATGCAAACGGTTTCGATGACGGACGGCGAACACATTCTAATCATTCACGGCCTAATATCGTCATGTCGCACATCCCAAACTCTAACACTCAGTTTATCATCCCGTGAGATAACCTTGCTATCTTAACAAGTGGGAAACTACTAATGAGCACTAATGCAACTTAATTTTGCTAATTATACACACAAGCAAATTTCTTAAAAACAGGATCAAGGGTCCTGTAGCTGGGACAGGGGCCTGTTTACCATGGCGTAGCATCCCCTCCTCTTTTTAACACAGAGTGAAGACGTCTGAGCATTGAGGAGACAAATTTCTTGAGATTAGCCATTATAATTTGATCCCACTCGTGTTTAATACAGGCTTCCAGCTGCTGGAGTGTTTTGGGTCCCCTTTGAAGGATGTTTCGTTTAATTATGCGCCAAATGTTCTCAATCGGTGAAAGATCAGGACAGCAGGCAGGCCAGTTCAGCACATGGACTCTTCTACTATGAAGCCATGCTGTTGTAATAGCTGCAGTATGTGATTTTGCATTGTCCTGCTGAAATACACAAGGCCTTCCCTGGAATAGATGTTGTCAGGAGGGGAGCATGTGTTGCTCTAAAACCTTTATATACCTTTCAGCATCCATGGTGCTTTTTAAGACATGCAAGTGTCCCACACCATATGCACTAATGCATCCCCATACCATCAGAGATGCTGGCTTTTAAACTGAACACTGATAACAGTAGGGGTGGTCATTCTCCTCTTTAGCCCAGAGGACACGACGCCCAAGATTTCCACCAAAAATGTCAAATTTGGACTCGTCTGACCATAGGACACTTTGATTTATTCCATTTTAAATGAGCCTTCAACCTCAACAATGGCTTCCTTTTGGCATGATAGAGTTTTAGGTGGCATCAGTGAATGGCACGGCAGAATATGTTTACAGACAGTGGTTTCCTGGGCCCATTTAGTAATGTCAATGACAGAATCATGTCGGTGAGTGATGCAGTGGCATCTGAGGGCCCGATGATCACGGGCATCCAGTAAAGGTCTTCGGCCTTGTCCCTTACGCAGATAGATTTTTCCAGTTTCTCTGAATGTTTTGATGATGCTATGCACTGTCGATGATGAAACCTTCAAAGCTTTTGCAATTCGATGTTGAGGAACGTCGTTTTTTAGTATCCCACAATTTTTTTTACGCAAGCCTTCACGGGTTGGAGAGCGTTTGGCCATCTTTACATCAGAGAGACTCAGCCTCTCTAAGGCATCTTTTATAGCCAATCATGTTACACACCTGATGGCAGTTAACTTAATTACTTGCTAAATGTTCTTTCAGCTGATTCCCTTTATATTATTTGCTTTTCAGCCTTTTTTTTTTGCCTGTGTCCCAACTTATCAGACCTGTTGAAGCCAGGAAATTTGAAATAAGCTCATTTTGTGGATAAAAATGTCACGTCTCAGTTTCAACATTTGAAATGTTATCCATGTTCAATTGTAAATAACATATTGGCTCGTGATCGAAGTGTCATTGCATTTTGATTTATTCACAACTTACACTTTGTCCCAACTATTTCAGAATTGGGGTTGTAAAACTTCACATACATTCATAAGACCACCTGTAATACAATTCTAGGCTCTGAAGCAGTTTTGGTGATGCAAGTCATTGAAAATTAAACATGTCAATTGTGAACTTAAAAGGTCACAGAGGGTCAACTGACAGAAGTTGAGGTCAGCTAATGGACTTTGTCTATGTTTTTGTCTTTGTTTATGTCTATGTACAAACCTTGGCTCAATCTGTGACCACTTAGGTGATAGAAGTCATTATAATTTCACTGACGAGTTTGACCCTCAAAGGCCACTGACAGGCAAGATGAGTGTCACCAAATGAGAGTTAATGTGTGACTTCCAAGATGTCTCACACAAACCTGAGCTCCATCTGCGACTATTTTAGGGGTACAAGTCATTGAATTTTTACGAGGTCACATTTGAATTTTGAGGTCAATACATAGATCACCAAATGAAAGTTCATATATGACTTCCTTTGTCTCGAATACAAACCCAGGCTCTTTCCGTGACCGTTTTGGCAATACAAGTCATTCTAATTGCATCTTGTCAAGTTTGACCTTCAAAGGTCACCAACAGTCAAGTTGAATGTCACCAAATGACATTTCATGTGTGACTTCCTTAAAGTCTGTGATACAAACTTCGGCTCCATCTTTGACCTTTTTAGTGATAGAAGTCATTGAATTTTCAAGTTTGTCAAGTTTGATCTTCAAAGGTCAATATGACAGTCACCAAATGAAATTTCATATATAATTTCCTCTACGTCTCCAATGCAACCCTACACTCTGTAACAATTTTGCTGATAAGTCATTGAAATTTAACTGTAAAGTTTGGCTGTTGAAGGTTACTGAAGGTCAAGTTCAAGGACACCAAATGAAACTTCATACATGACTTCCTTTATACCCACAATAAAAACCTAAGCTCTTTCTGAAATAGTTTTGGTGATAGAAGTCATTGAAATTTCACTATGTGAAGTTTGACCTTTGAAGGTCACCGAAGCTCAAGGCCACCAAATGAAAGTTCATGTATGACTTCCTATAGGTGTTCAATACACATGCTCCCAATCTTCAATATTTTCAAGCCTAAAGGCCTTCGAAAATTGTAACATTTTCCATACTTCAAGTTCAACCTTTCATCGAAGGCCAACTTTAACACAGCCATATATAACTTCCTGTATGTCAGTAATGCAAACTTAATCTATTTCTGCAACCATTTTGCTTCCACAGGCAATTTTGCCCATCCTCCATGATACCCAGTGTTAACGTAAAGCACCCCTAATAGACCCCCTTCCATTGATTCAATCAAAATGGCACTCAGATTTAGAAAAAAGTTTTAGAGAAATTTTATTTACTTACTATTTATTTATTTATTTTATCTTTCCCTTATTTAACCAGGGAAGTCCCATTGAGATTCAAATCTCTTCTTCAAGGGAGCCCGGGGCGTTGAGGTGGGGAGGGAGAGGAGGAATTGCACAGCCAATCAGATCAGGGGATGATCAGGTAGCATGGCAATAATCTTCTGAAATTTCTCAGTCCTATGTTTGACATTGAGGTCAAAATTTCAAGGGCCCATAAAACGGACAAAAATTATTCAATAAGAAATACAGACAAAAAAACATTTGGAGATATGGTCTAGCCTCATGTTAAGGCAAGTTTACACAAAAATTCATCCGGCCAAAAAAAAAAAAAAAAAAAAAAAGATCGAAAATGTTCCGGATGGCGGACGCCACATCACGACTATATCTTATCGGCCCATAGGGCCGGTAAGCTAAAAATGTCAGTGATCTTAATTTATTAATAGCAAGTCTCCTAGATCAGTGATAAAGCACTCTATTCCAAGGGATCGACCAGGCAGTAGGTTTAAGCAAATCATTAGAGAGCAAAACTCATTCAGTAACTAGAAGTCCGCTCAAGCTTTTCATCAGTCAAGCCACATTCAGGTTGGAACAAAAACCAATAATGGGGTTTTTCCATTAAGTGGTAACGGCTCTCTACTCGACTCTATTCAACTGTACCTGCCTTGGTACCGGGTGCTTTCTGGTTGCTGTTTTCCCATTAAAGGATAGTATTGCCTTAGTGTAGCTGGTCATCATAGCTGTGCAACACGAAACTCCCATGACGTCATCCTCATCACGACACACATATAGCTGCAGTTATATCAAGTTTAAACTTATTTTGTCGATTTTGTCAAAGATTTGTGTGTTCAAATCAGGGGACACACAGTACTGCCACCACGTTATCGCACTAAAGTCCATCAAGAGTTGAATTGTATTTTCTGTTTGACATCTTCCTGATGCATAGGGATAGCAGTTGGTGTCATGTCCGATTCCGTTGCAAATTAAATTGCGTACCACCTAACAACGCAAAGCAATGATATCCGTAAAAGGCATAGACAGCGAACATTTCGCTCTGAATTGGATGGCAAAAGAAACAAATTGTTTCAGCATGCGATAATTTAGTGGTCATTGCAGAGCAGAGTTGCACATTGGAAATATGCAAATCCGCAGGAGATGGCAGAGAATCAGAATTCATTGTTTTATGAATCTTCTAAGTCATCTAATCTGTGATAACTAAGAGCAAAATGAATTGTCAACACCCGTAAAGTTCTTTTTCTGCGCGATTTCTTAAAACAGGGGTCGCATCACATAACTTTTTCAAGGGGAATTAGTTAGGGAACAGAACTGTCCTTAACACGGTCATTTAATTTTGCCAAGAACGGGGTCACAGACAAAGAGAAGCTCCTTTCATGAATGGAGCGGCTTTGGAGAACAGGCAAAACAGTATTTGAAAGGTATGGCAGTGCACAGCATATTAAACCGGTTGCCTAAAATAATAATAATCTCAATTAAAGCTGCAAGCAGCGTTGAACGGGCCCTCGCCCCCTTGCACACGTTGAGGTTGTGGTGAGATCCTGACAGGTGCTGCTTGCATTCACAACCATTGAACAGGTCAAGTGCAGGCCCCAACCTGAGAGAAAGTGTCGAGCGAATCGGACAAAGCTGAAGGAGTTACAAGTTTATACTTCATCCACCAGGGGGCGCTAAAAGCATAACCCAATGTGGGCAGGCACATTCAGGGGCAGACCCTAAGCACAAATGTGAAGTTTTGAGCAAATCGGCCAATTTCAACGTAAAATGTGGCATTTCCTGTTTCCACAAGGGGCCGCCATGAGCTAGACTGCTAAGCAGCACATTGAGGCGTTCAGGATGGGGCTTTTACCATGTACAGGAATTTTGAATCCATTTGGATGAAGTATGAGGGAGAGAGAGCTGCTTGAATGTGTTTAGCGAGGCATCTGAAATGGGGGCACCATTTGGGGGCCACGCCAATATTGCGACAGATATGCAGAGCACAATTTTTGATCAGTAAGGTTACTTGATGATCTGAAATAAATATTAGGTTGATTGGATGGAATCGCTAGGAGGAGTTCGTTAAAATACTATGTGTGGAAATCGGGCCAAAATGATACGTTAAAATCAAAATGGCTGACTTCCTGTCTGGAGTTGACCAATGGTGCCAGAGACTTTTTTGTTTGTATTGGCAACATGCACGTCTACCTATTTTCATCTTCCTATTCCAAAAAAACCCCTATGGGGAGGGGTTTTTGAAAATTTCAAGGGGGCGCTATGGAGGCGTTTTGCTGCCCTCATGGGCAACGGCCCAATCAGATGTGAGAGCTCGCCACCCTTGACCTGCCTATGAATTTTTATGATGATACAAGTTTATTAAAGACATCAAAAACCCAAACATATTTTCTTGGCGAGGGATCCATAGTCACTGCGTCGCCACACAGACGCCATGACTCGAAGCTTCACAGCATTCATAAGGTCGCTTCAACAACTTGTTCTACATGTTGTAGAGGGAGAATAAAGTTGATGGGTTCAACTATGTGTCATCAGTACAAGTGAAAGTAAAAACTGGTCACTTCCTGTTAACGGCCACACCCACTGACCTACAGACATGCAGAGCACAACTTTTGATCAGCATAGTCTCTTGATGTTTACAAATAAATCTGGTCTTGTTTGGATGAAAATCTCTCGGAGGAGTGCGTTAAAATACAATGTGTGGAAATCAGGCAAAAATGACACGTCAAAATCAAAATGGCCGACTTCCTGTTTGGAGGACGCTATCGAGGCATTTTGCTGCCCTCATGGGCAACGCCCCAATCAGATGTGAGAGCTCGCCACCCTTGACCTGTCTATGAATTTTTATGATGATGCAAGTTTATTAAAGACATCAAAAACCCAAACGTATTTTCAGGGCGAGGGATAGTCGCTGCGTCGCTACACGGACGCCATTATGCGTAGCTTCACAGCATTCATAAGGTAGCTTCACCAATTTGTTTTGCATGAAATAGAAGTGGAATGATGTTGATGAGTTCAACTATGTGTTATCAGTATAAGTGAAAGTAATAACTGGTTACTTCCTGTTACCACAGAGGGGCGCTATTAGCAAAGTGAAAGGTTAATGCATCTGGACATTCAGGGGGGAGCAATCATCATGTCCAGCAAGTTTGAAGCTGCTACAATCAAGTTTGAGGGCGTGAGAGCATTGTGAATCCCAAACGTATTTTCATGTCGAGGGATCCAAAGTCGGCGAGTCTCCACACGGACACCATTAGTTGTAGCGTCACAACGTTCATACTGTAGCTTCATCAACTTGTTCTGCATATTTTAGAAGTAGAATGAAAGTGATGGGTTCAACATTGTGTCATCAGTACAAGTGGAAGTAAAGAGTGGTCACTTCCTGTTACCACAAGGGGGCGCTATTAGCAAAGTGGGAAGTCAACATATCAGCACTTTCAGGGCCGAGCAGTCATGTACAGGAAGTTTGAAGCTGCTAAAGTCAAGTATTTGGGCGTGAGAGCATTGTGAAATTTTTCTGTCGAGTCGCCTAAATTTGTCACGCCCTAGCAGCCACACCTTTTGACCGACAGATGTTTAGAGCACAACTTTTGATCAGGTTGGTCTCACAATGCTCTGTTCCAAATTTGAAGTCGACCAGGCGAAATCCCAAGGAGTTCGTTTTAAAATTCAAAAATTCAAATCAAAGCTGCTGGGTGGCTCACACGGTTAAGGCACTACTCTGCAGTTCAGAGGTGATCACCACGTTGCGAGTTCGAGCCCCCGGCAGGGGTCGGCAGCCTTTTCAGAGTAGCGCACAATTGGCTATCGCGCTACAGGGTTTCAAATTGAGAAGGGGCTGCCGGATTTGGATATACAGTAACAGCTTTGTTCGTTGCTCCAGCGCCTCCTGTTGGCCAGATGGGCGCTCGTTAGGAAGACTCCGGGTTGGTTCATGTCCGGGTATCCTCCGCCCTAGTTCTGAACTTGAAGATTCAACCAATGAGTGTATAAGAATCAGTGGCAGACAGGCACGTGCTTCGCAGGAGAGCCGTGAACTGTCTCACTATCCTGAGTTGGCAGCAAGGGGTCGCATACGAGCAAGCTTTGTACATAGTTCCCCAATTGGGAATTCCAGATTCGGGTGGGATTGGAGATGCCAAATAAAAATAAAAAAAAAAGGAAAAAAAAAAATTCAAATCAAAATGGCTGACTCCCTGTTGGGTTTAGGGTGTGTTTCCAATGAAGTTTTTTAATGTACGATACATATGTACAGCATACTGAATTTCATCTGCCTATGACAAAGTAACCAGATGTCCCTATGGGAATTTTGAAACGTGTTTAGGGGGCGCTATTTCAGCATTTGGGGTCGAACCTGTGCGACCGCACAAAAATATCAAATTTCGGAGACGGCCGGACGTATGTGGAAAGTTAAACGCGTTTTCACCATTGGGAAAGGGGCAAAATTGCCCTTTGAATTGTCGCAAGAATAATAATAATAATAACTAGAACTGCAAGCAGTTATGAACGGGGGCCAAGCCTACCCACGTGACTCGGCCCCCAGGTCTCACAGAGCCCACGGAATGCAAATAGCTGTATTTCCTTACCAGGCGGTGGATTGACTCAATATCATACTCCCCAAATTTCATGCAAATCCGATCAACTTTCATGTCACTTGATGTTTCTCTGTTTATAGCGCCCCAATCATCCAAATTGGGCCAAATTTGGCACGGAGCCTCTGTTTGACCTCTGCAGTGAGTGAAAAGAGTTTGATGTTGACAGCTTTAACTTTGACACTAATATGTAACAATTTTTTTTTTTTAAGAGCAGAAAAACACAGTTTATTTATAAGAACCATATTTTTTGGAGTAGCAAATTTCTTTTGATAACTTTTGATGAGGCTTGTCTGAAGATTGTTACAGCAAAGTTTTGTGCAGATATAGTTTAAACACTAGGAGGATTTCGAAAAAGTATGTTTGTGATGTCTAGTAACTTAAAAAGAAAAATATGTGGTGGAAGGGGGTGGGGCCTATGTCACATGATGTGACTATTTGGGGAATATGTGGATATCAAGTTTATGAAGATTTGATTTAAAATGAGGAAGTTACAAGCCAAAATGCATTTGTATCTGTTACAGCGCCACCTAGTGACACAATTTTTGGTATGGGTGATCTGTCCGCTATTCTAGATATACCCTGTAATTTTGGGAGCCCTCAGCCAAATACTTGAGCTAAAATAAAAGTTTGTAGTTTATCTTGTATTAAGCCACGCCCAGTTTGACCAGTCATAATGAATTTCAAAACATGGCCTAAGGAGTGACCCAGCATCCTACCTACCAAATTTGGTGAAAGTCAGTCATGGCATTTAAGTGATATAAATTTCCCACCTTTACAGAGCCCCCTAGTGGCCAACATTAGCCAAATTTGGCTTATTCCCCAACAGTCCCATTCCAACCTGATATCTCAGATTTGGTGTTGTTAGCATTCATTTTCACCGAGATCTAGCAATGCAAACATTTGCATAGCTCGCTAGAAAATTTTGTTCGCTAATAATTTGCGCGTATTTTGACCGAACAAAATTCTTTTGATAACTTTAGATAAAAAGAGGCTCCAGAGTGTACTTGCCAAATTACAGACTGATCGGACAAAATCCCAAGGAGGAGTTCGAAAAAGTAGGTTTTCCAGTTTTTGTGATTTTGCGAAAAAATTTTAAAGACAGAAATGGGCGGGGCCTAGCCCACGTGATTCATGGCAATTCAGGGAATCTAAGGATATAAAGTTTTTGAATGTGAGACATACGGTTTGGGAGTTATAGCCCAAAACGCGCTGCCCTCAGCTATAGCGCCCCCTGCTGGCGGACATATGTGTATTTTGGTGTCTGAGGTGAGTGCAGGGTTCTGGACCAGCGTAGTGGAAAAGCACCATAAGATTACAAATCTTTGAATTTTGAAAACCAGAAATACTCAAATACCTCTCAGTAGCCCCAACAGCACAACCATACCTTTCATTTTGAGGACAGCGTGTTCTGGAACATCTTTGCCATCTGTCTCTGCTTTCTTTTGTGTCCTCTCCTTGTAGTCCTCGTCAGATGGGCAGATCACCACAGCTTTGCGCTGGAACCCAGCAAACAGGCACATTTTCCTCCTCTGGGCAGGGGCTGAAACATTGGTCTGGGAAGAGAGTGTGTGCTATGTGTCAGAGAGGGTCAAATATCCATTACTTCTGGTTTCCTTGCCATTAATGCCACAATGAGTAAAACCCTGAAATCCATTCTCTCTGAGAACTTCAGCAATTAAACAAAGAATGTGAAATCTACCTGACGATTCAAAGATATACACCAGTATGCAACATCAGACACATCATTCCATCATTTCACACTACCCACCGAACCGATTTTGTACTCAACACTTGCACTCAACATGCCAAATTTTTCCAAAAAGCTAACCTGGTCTAGAATGTAGTTCCGCTTCTTGCGTGCCGCAATCTCGATGAACTTGCTCAGAAAGAGGGGGGCACGCTGGGAGATGGCCGTCAGTTTGGCGGTGTCCTTCATTTGGCGCTTTAGACTAGCAATCTGGCCCATAGCATATTGGGCCGGGGGGTGGGGGGGGGGGGGGTGGTAGACAAAGTAAAGGTTTAGACAGGCAAACCTCATCACGAGAAATCCTCCAATTCAGCTCACTTTTCAAGCAAAATTCCCATGAGGCTTGTTTGCACTGGAATGAGTTCCATGTGCATTAGAGGTGTCCGATTCCCTGATAATGCAAAATTCCCATGGCACAGTAGCTAAATGATGTTGCAGACAAGAGCAGGAATCTACAAAAAAGGCTTTTATCTGCAAATACGGGAGTAGAGTCCATACTCCTCTCCATAAAGAAATACTTCTGAGTTGTCATGTACAAATGAAACAAGAAAGCCGTTGCTGCGGCGAACCCCCGTCGCATCTTTCTGAACTTTAAAGTGACATGCACCTGCATACTCCACTGATTCAGTAGAATTACAATTTAATACTTCATGCATGCCCCCTATCAGCCAGTTTGACAAATCTGCGAAAAGGCACTAAAAGTGGCAACCTTATATTTGAAGAATCTGCAAGTTCAAAATCATCTGGCATCTAGAGGATGTTCAAGGAGGAGGAGTAGCTGCTGTAAAATTTTCAGCCACCTCACTTCATTACTTAGCTGTAATAACAATATACAAATTAGGTCAAAGTCATTATGGTCACCCTTCGCGCACCCTAGTGTATTATGGTACCAAGTTTGGTTGGAATCAGCCCAGAAGCTTTGGAGATATAGTGCAAAATGTTTGGACGGACGTATGTCTCCACTAGACCCCCTTTCGGCTTGCGATTGGCGATTGGGGTAAAGGTCATCTTCAAGATCTTTTGGCATCCAGATGATGTAAAAGGAGAAGGACTAGCTGCTGTAAAGATTTCAGCCACCTAACTTCATCACTCAGCTAACAATGGCCATAAATGTGATTTTTGCACTTATTAACCCCATGACCTAATTATTATGTAAATTAGGTGAAGGTCACCATGGTCACCCTTCCCCCACCCCAAAGTATTATGGTACCAAGTTTGGTTGGATTCGGCCCAGGAGCTTCCAAGATATAGTGCAAAATGTTTGGACGGACGTACATACGTACGCAGATCTCTACTAGACCCCCCTTTCGGGGCCTGTCGGCCCACGACGGGGGGTAACAAGAGTTGTCAGAAAGATAACAAAGCTCGCCGGGGGGAAACCATCATTATTTACTGTTTTACTACCTGTGCTTTAAGAAGGATACTACTTCGTATGGAATATTGTAAAGTAGATTTTTTTTTTAGTTATGACATAGATGTATTCCAGATTCAGTTTTTGATTACTGAGATTGTAATTCAAATTTATTTTCAAACTATCAGACAAGTCATTGTTGAGCCAAGGCAAAAAAAAATGTTAGGTGAAAAAAACAAGGCAAAAGAACTGTTAGGTGAAAAGACAAATTTCACCCATAATTATTGCTGTATACAGTACCTGGAAAACAACATGTGTTTCGTTAGTTAACACTCTTTTCATGCAGAATCTGCTGAGAAATGCAGTATCTTTGCTTATTCAACTGTAAAAAAGGTCAGGTAAAGGTCATGGTCAAGGTCACCAGGTCAAACTTCGGCATCAGTAGGTAGGTCGGCATCAAGGAGTACACATGCAAAGTATGAAAACCCTGTCTCTCACGGTTAAAAAGTTATGGGCAAGGTTCAAGTTTTTTAAAGGTCGGGTAAAAGTCAAGGTCATCAGGTCAAACTTCGGCATCAGTAGGTAAGTCTTGCACCAAGGAGTACACATGCAAAGTATGAAAGCCCTGTCTCTCACGGATCAAAAGTTATGGGCAAGGTTAAAGTTTTCTAAAGGTCGGTCAAAGGTCAAGGTCAAGGTCACGAGGTCAGAAATTTTGGCATCGGTAGGTAGGTCTGGCATCAAGGAGTACACATGCAAAGTATGAAAGCCCCATCTCTCACGGTTCAAAAGTTATGGGCAAGGTTAAGGTTTTCTAAAGGTCGGTCAAAGGTCAAGGTCACGAGGTCAGAAATTTTGGCATCGGTAGGTAGGTCTGGCATCAAGGAGTACACATGCAAAGTATGAAAGCCCCATCTCTCACGGTTCAAAGGTTATGGGCAAGGTTAAAGTTTTCTAAAGGTCGGTCAAAGGTCAAGGTCAAGAGGTCAGAAATTTTGGCATCGGTAGGTAGGTCTGGCATCAAGGAATACACATGCAAAGTATGAAAGCCCTATCTCTCACGGTTCAAAAGTTATAGGCAAGGTTAAAGTTTTTCTGCACGCGGACGGACACGGACGCCGGGGGTACGACAATAGCTCTCTGGACATTTGTCCCCAGCAAGCTAAAATGCAAAGAGAGCCGCAAATAATTTTCATTATCAATTAATCTTATGATTATTCATCCACAAGTTGGGCACTTATGTCAGAAAGTGTTCATCACAATTTCCAAGGTGAGGTTCTCAAATGTCTGGTTTTGACCCAACCAAGTCTACAACCCAGAGGACTAAAGAAACCAGAAAAAAAAAATCACATTTGAAAAGCTGGAATTAGGGAAGTTAGGGCATTTTTTTCTTTAAAAAAAAAGAAATACAAAATGATGGGAGAGTAATGGGAGGGTACTTGACTAGCAACCAAGGAGCAGCTGGTAAAAGCCCTTGGTAGAGCTTGGGATATGGACAGTCTCTAAAGAGATGAGGTTAGAAAGAACTCCGCCGTTGGGCCCTTGAGCAAAGCCCTGAACCCCAGGAATTTCTCCATGGGCTTGACCACCCATTTCTTCCGATCCCTCCTCACTTAAAACTGTTCTATCTGTCATTTTAACTGCACGTCCTGCAGTTAAAAAAAGGACATGCATTCTCACTGAAATGCAACAACAAAGAGGTACCACGTGCTACAAGCCCGCAAGTAGCGTTGAATGAGCCCTGACATTCTTGTGCATACTGGGGCAGGTGGCGGGATCCAGAAGAGTGCCAGCGAGCAATCAGTGATTGACTGTAAATGTTATTTTCTGTGTGGAGGGCTTGCATTTCCTGTGTCCAATATGGGTGCTACAGAACCATTAAATATGCCTCAGGTTGCTACACAGCTAGTGCTGACCAAAGCATGAAAATTTCACATAAATGAATTGTCATTTGCAAACAAATGTTACTTCCAAGGGAGCGCTACTATCATTTTTCCAAGTCCATGTGAAATCATGAGCTGTAGTAAAATGTATGGCAGGTCTGATGAGTGAGCAAAATTTCATGAGTTTTCTAGTGACTCACGTATACTAAAATTCCTTTCATTTGATAAAACAAGAGCCATCAGGAGATGGCATATCCCCCCGACCCCCAGCAAAATCATAGAACAGTAATTTGTCAAATGTTAGCTAATGTAGAAGCTTCAAAATAGCAAAAGGCACATCTACTCATTGTGGTTAATGTATCTGTGACGTTTGGTGAACCTAGGACATATGCTTGAGGAGATGTGCTCCGGACAAGACAGCAACCCACAAAGTCAATCTAAGTTCACCGTTTCCATGGAATCCTCAAATGTTAGATAATGTAGAAGCTTCAAAATAGCAAAAGGCACGTCTACTCATAGTGCTTAATATATCTGTGACGTTTGGTGAACCTAGGCCATACGGTTTATGAGATATGCTCCGGACAAGGTAGACAACTTCAAAGTCAATGTAAGTTCCACGTTTCCATGGAAACCGCAGAAATTAAGAAATCAAGAAACCTCAAAATAGTGAAAGGCACATCTACTCATAGTGGTTAATATATCTGTGACGTTTTGTGAACCTAAGATGCATAGTTATGAAGATATGTTCCGGACAAGAAAATGATTACAGACGGACGGACAGACTGATGACTCTTATCCCCCCGTCATTTGTATGTCGGGGGGATAATGATTAGAGGTCGCGATTCAGCCAATATGACATGCCCATGCTCAACCTGAAGGCCTAAAAAATGTGTTCGAAAATGAGATGCAGGAAATCCAAAATTAATGACGTATTGTTGGGGGAAAAAAAAAAACAAAATCCGTCATGATGAAACCAATTTTCCCACCAATATACAAGAACTTCCAATCTCCTTTAACAATGGTTTGTGGGTGCTATGGAGCAAACGTATGTTTGAGTTGCAGCACATGCAACAAACGCTTGTCCGATTGCTCAGGGCAAGTAGAAGTCGAAGTCAGACGAGGGTTCTGGTGCATGTAAAAATAATGCCAGCCCACATCGGGCAAGCAACTATTTCTTTTTTCCTGATAAATTTGGCATCTCCAATACCCCCGAATCTGGAATGCCCAATCCGAGAACTATGTACAAGTCTTGCTTGTATGCATTCTCCTGTTGTTAGCTCTGGAGAGACAGAGTTCGCCGCTCTTCTCCGAAGCACGTGCCTGTCAACCCCTGCATCTTTACACTCTTTGGTCGAAATCATCGCAAGTTCAGAACGAGGTCGGAGGATACCCGAACATGAGCAAGCTCAAAATCTCACTGAAGAGCGCCCGGCTGGCCAACAGGAGGCGCTTGACCAACAAACAAGGGAATCTTTTTGCATTTCCCTTCCCAGCAGTCCCTTCCCAATTTGCATCCCTACAGCGCTTTAGCCAATCGTGCGCTGTTCTGAAAAAGCTGCCGACCACTGCTGGTTAGCAGGACCAGGGAATAAAACCTGCGCTGAAGTAGTCACGACTGCTCCGCAAATGCCGTGCCATAACCAAGCGAGCTAACCCGGCAGGTGCAACCATTTCTTAAGTAAGCTAGGGTCCATTCTCATAAAATCATCTTAAGATACCACAAAAACAAGTATATGAAACTTTCAAAAACATTGTTTCCTGATGAAAGGAACACCCTTTTATTTGCAAACCCCCAATTCGAATTAAGTTGGGACGCTGTGTAAAAACGCTGTTTAAAACGTGAATAAAAAAAGAATACAATGATATGCAAATCCTTTTTAACCTACGACCCCAATTCCGAAATAGTTGGGATGAAGTGTAAATTGTGAATAAAATCAAAATGCAATGACTTTCAGATCACATGAGCCAATGTTATTTACAATGGAACAGACATTTCAAATGATGAAACTGACATTTTATATTTTTATCTACATTATCCACTTATTTCAAATTTTTTGGCTACAGCAGGTCTCAAAAAAAGTTGGACACAGGCAAAAAAGGGCTGAAAAAGCAATTACTATGTAAGAGAATCAGCTGAAAAAATATTTTGCAAGTAATTACATTAACTGGCATCAATTGTGTAACATGATTAGCTATAAAAGGGATGTCTTACAGAGGCGGAGTCTCTCAGAAGTAAAGATGACCAGAGGATCTCCAACCTGTGAAGGCTTGCGAAAAAAAAATTGTGGAATACTTTAAAAATAATGTTCCTCAACATCAAATTGCAGAGGCTTTGAAGGTTTCATCATCGACAGTGCGTAACATCAAAAGATTCAGAGAAACTGGAAAAATCTCTGTGCGTAAGCGACAAGGCCAAAGACCTTTACTGGATACCCGTGATCTTCGGGCCCCAAGACGCCACTGCATCATTCACCAGCATGATTCTGTCATTGACATTACTAAATGGGCCCAGGAATACTGCAACAAACCACGGTCTGTAAACACAGTCTGCCATGCCATCTATAGCTGCCACCTAAAACTCTATCATGCAAAAAGGAAGCCATTGTTAAGCATGATCCAGAAGCGCCACCGTGTTCTGTGGGCCAAGGCTCACCGAACAATCTTATTGTTCCTTTTTATTGTTTATATTTATTTATTTTATGTGTCTTTTGTGATTATCTTGTATCATAATTTATGTACAGCACTTTGGTCAACTGAGGTTGTTTTAAATGTACTATATAAATAAACTTTAATTGATGGATTGATTGATCATTGACAGTGCATATCATCATCAAAAGATTCAGAGAAAATGGAAATGTGCCTAAGGGACAATGCCAAAGACCTTTACTGGATGCCCGTGATCTTCGGGCCCTCAGATGCCACTGCATCACTCACCAGCATGATTCTGTCATTGACATTACTAAATGGGCCCAGGAATATTTCAAGAAACCACTGTCTGTAAACACAGTGCACCGTGCCATCTACAGATGCCACCTAAAACTCCATTATGCAAAAAGGAAGCCATTGGGCGTTGTGTCCTCCTGGCTAAAGAGGAGAAAGACCACCATCAGCATTCAGTTCCAAAGCCAGCATCTCTGATGGTATGGGGATGCATGAGTGCATATGGTGTGGGACACTTGCATGAATGCTGAATCTTAAAAAGCACCCTGAATGCTAAAAGGCATATATAGGTTTTAGAGCAACATATCAAGGGCTGACTGCAATAAACAGTTATTTCCAATATATCACATCTGGACATAACTATTCATTGCAGTCAGTCCTTGATATGCTCCCCTCCAGACGACATCTCTTCCAGAGAAGGCCTTGCGTATTTCAGCAGGACAATGCAAAACCACATACTTCGGCTATTACAACAGCATGGCTTCGTAGTAGAAGAGTGTTGAACTGGCCTGCCTGCAGTCCTGATCTTTCACTAATTGAGAACATTTGGCGCATAATTAAACAAAAAGTCGGTCAAAGGAGACCCAAAACTCTCCAGCAGCTGGAAACGTGTATTAAACAAGCGTGGAATCAAATTCCAATAGCAAAACTCCAACTTTTCTCTTCAATGCCTTGATGCCTCCACTCTGTGTTAAAAAAAGAGGGAATGCTTCACCATGGTAAACAGGCCCCTGTCCCAACTTTTTTGAGACCTGTAGCAGCCATCAAATTTGAAATGAGCTAATTTTGTGGATAAAATAGTAAAATTTCTCAGTTTCAACATTTGCTATGTTATCTCTGTTCTCTTGTGAATAAAATACTGGCTGGTGTGATTTGAAAGTCGCTGCATTTTGATTTTATTCACAATTTACACTTTCTCCCAACTATTTCAGAATTGGGGCTGGAGTAGGCAAGTCGAAATGGCCGCAGTCCAGCAGCCACAATAGCTGATCTTAACGGTCGAGTGATTGCTTTCCTTCCGTCAGTACTCTTTAGGAGTCAAGGATGACATTAAAACTTACACACAAATCTTTTTATTGGAACAGCCTGCTAAGTTATGTGAAAAACAAGAGCACTAAGAGAGCGCGGCACCTCCGCCACGCCAAGGCAACTCTATGCATTAGTGATTTTTGTTGGCTGTTGTAGGGTATTGTTGCATTCAACCGATTGGATTGGAAATCCGGCCCACTGGAAAGACTTGAAATCTCTGCCTGTAAAGATGGATTTGAACTTTGACTTATATCTCAGATTTACTTTGGCCTAGATGTGCCAAAGTTTAATCACTTGTTCCAAACACCCTGCAAAGTTTGGTTAAAATCTATGAGGCTGTTTTTGAGATATCCTGCTAACAGACAGACAGACAAAAGCATCGCCAGCAAAATTTAATGGGAACTTCCTTGGATCAAGATACGCCTGTGCACCAATTTTAATGATGATCCGCTCAGTAGTTTTTGAGTAATGCTGCTAACAGACAAACAAATAAATTTAGGTTATTTTATAACCTCCTTGGCATAGGTAAAAAGTTGAGAATAAGAAATGAATTGGTTCCCTTTTAGGACAACGTTTCTCAACGAGGAATTGCAAGGAATTGAGAGATTTCATCATCTATGGCCATAATATCATCAAAAGATTCAGAGAATCCAGAGAAATCTCTACAAGGAAGCAGCAAGGCCGAAAACCAACATTGAATGCCCGTGACCGTCGGTGCCTCAGACGGCACAGCATTAAAAACGAACATCATTCTGTAAAGGATATTACGACAGATTACGAAAAATACGACAACGGAGACCCCAGACTGTTGAGCAACTGAAGTCGTACATCAAGCAAGAATGGGAAAGAATTCCACCTACAAAGCCTCTACAATTAGTGTCCTCAGTTCCAAAACACTTATTGAGTGCTGTTAAAATGAAAGGTGATGTCACACAGAGGTAAACATGCTCCTCTCCCAGCTTTTTTGGAATGCAGGCATCAATTTCAAAATGAGGGAAAATGTCCAAAAAAAAAAAAAAAAAAAAAACAAAAACAAAAAAACAATCAATTTATCAGTTTGAACATTATATATCTTGTCTTTGTAGTGTGCTCAGTTGAATTTAGGTCAAAAAGGATTTGCACATCACTGTATTCTGTTAACGTTTTACACAACGTCCTAACTTCATTGGAATTGGAGTTTGTACAACCAATTACTTCTTGACCCATTTTATCCATCATACCCAACAAACTAAGCTTTCAGTAATCATCAAACCTTTACTCGTTGTGTCGCCTGCGAAGCATAGCGGCACATAGGGATCACTTTGTCCGGCGTCTGTCTGTCTGTCCGTCCATCTGTCTGTCTGTCCGGTCGTCACACTTTCAGTTGGTCGTCACACTTTCACATAAGCTTCGCAGGCAACACGTGTTAACCTCAACACTCTAGTTTTAAGTAGCTGCTGTAACAGCCAAACCACAGTGGCCGCTTCAATTATGCAACAGACAGCAAATCTTTTCATCAAGTACAGAGGCCAGCGGTGGAACAAGTAGATTGAACATTGGTTGTACAAATGAGTCACAGTCCATTTTCCAGAATCAATAACAGGATAATAGACCAGGAACAAAAAAATCATAACTAAAAGGTCTTACCATCATTTTTTCCAGAATGGTGTGAGTTCCCAGGATGTTGTATTTGCCAGGATTTTCCTCAGTGTGCTTCTTGACCCAGTTGGTCTTCCCCGCTCCAGGGAGGCCAACCATAACGATAACCTAAAAGAGAGCAGATGGGTCAAACAGGGTTGAACAAAGCAACGCACTGATGGATCAGTGAAAATAAGCAACGCAAATGTGTTGTTAGTCGAGCCCCCGAAGGGGTTTCGCGAGACTATTGTAATCGCTTCGTGTGTCTGTGTGTGTGTGTGTCTGTCCGGACTGATATCTCTGGAACCGCGAGGCCGATTGCCTTCATATTACACAGGCGGGTTCCTTGTGAGAGTCTTTCGGCATGACATAAATTTGAAGGTCATAGGTCAAAGGTCAAGGTCACGGTCATCATGTTGGTGGATAACTATGGGCGAGACTATGAATTCTCTGAATGCTTGTTTTCAATTCAGATTCAAAAGGTCTGATAGGTCAGGCGATTGATTGAGTGATTCTCAAACCAGGTCTGGCGGCAATTTGTTCCAACCACAATTTCAATTCTAGAATTTTAAGTTGCCGATTTGTCTTAACACTGAGCATTTATGTTTTATACAGTTATTTACCCTCATCAGGTGTTTACAACTTGCAACATAAACGCTTGCCCGATTAGCCAGGGCAAGTAAAAGTCGAATTAAGGCAAGTGTTCTGGCGCATGTTTAAAAAAAATATATTAAAAATTTGCCCAAATCGGGCAAGCAAATATCTCTGATGAAAGGAAAACACCATTATTTACATGTGCATTGCTTCAACCTTATTCCTCGAACAGTGTGCGTTACAACTACAGGCGGCACGTGTCTCTGGATAATCTAGTGCAGCATGAGGCGTGCAATTGCACAACTTATGGATTGATTCGTTCCCATGGTTGATTGATTTTTTGCGCACGCACACGCAGACACAGACACACATTCTTGTACTTATATCTTTGTGAGGACATTATATTGACTTCCATTCATTCTTCTTGTGTCTCTACAGCCTTTCCCTAATCTTAACAATAAGCAATGTATGCCTAACCAAAACCCTTACCCTAACCTTAACCAATAAGTCACAATTAGCCTTTGTAGTTGTGAGGACCGGCCAAAATGTCCTCACTTCCCAAAAATGTCCCCACTCTGTAGGAAAAGAACGCTTTTTGGTTCTCACTTTGTAGCAAGTACAAGAACACACACACACACACACACACAATTGACGAATGAAGGTAGCGCTACCCATGCACATGTGATTGAGTAAAAAAGATGGCTGAACAGCTAGCAACACAATACAGACAGAACATCTTGAAGCCATTTTTGAAAGTAAAATTGTGCAAAAGCACTGGATTATAACATGCAGGGTCCGAAATGTCTGGTATCGCATTGCAATTTGCAATGATAAACAGCGATTGTGTGGTGCAAATCTGGGGCCGGTTGCATAAAATTAGACCCAGTCTTTGACTTCAATGTATTTTTAAGTCAGACTTACTATAGATAATTAAATGTGCCTGTTGCATAAAATCTGTCTTTGAGTGACTTATTTAAGACTGACTTGGATAGCCAGTCACGCTATGTATCACGGGTAAAATAAGACACTTCATAGAGTAGAAAAACATGGCGGACACAATAGCGAAACTCGGTGGCAGCAGGTGATCACCGCACTTTAGCGCAACGGAAAACCTTTTCTTTGCTGGAGAAATATAATGCCGAAAGAAGTCTTATGATCAACAGTTTTAATCAAGCGAATGGAAATTTGACCCGTCATCAAGTTAGGGGAGGAAATTACAGAAAAGGCGAACGGTATCAACGGTCGTGAGAACCGTAAAAGATGTTCAAAAACGTTTTAAAAATATTGTGCAACAATCCAAAGCTGCTTTCACACCGGAAAGCGTTTCGCGTGTATTCGCGTCTTTGCATTGACATAGAATGTAATCTGTTGTGCGAAAAATTTGTTTCGCGTCCGGTGTGAAAGCATCTTAAGACGGAAACATGGAAGAGGAAAAAAATCCAGCCACCGGAGGAGGACCCCCTCCAAAACTACAAAATAAATAAATACAAATTATTGAAAAAAAAAGAGCTAATAGAGCTCCTGTTTCCAATGTAAAATATTTTTTGTCCTTTTTTGTTAGAAAAACAACAAGTCGACATGGTCTACAACATCCCCCGCCAATCGTGCGCTTCTCATTTTCGAACTCAATCAAGGCCTTTATGGTCTGAAGCTACACACCAAATTTGGTTACTGTATCTGCAGTAGTTTCTGAGTAAAGCTGTCCCCTTTATCTCGGACGGACGGACGGACGCACACACGGACGCACGGACGGACGGACGGACGGAGGTCAAACCTATATCCCCCTCCCACTTCGTGTTGGCGGGGGATAATAAATATTGCTGTATTTTTGTGTCCTCTAACAGGTGTTCTTACAATGTGTTGCCATGGCAACAAAGCTCTCATCTCAGGGTTAGCCAGGGGGAGAGGTGGCTAATTTTTATGCCTCAAATCAAGTCAGTCTTAAGCTTTATGCAACAGTCAGTCTTAATTAGACTAGTCTAACTTGACAATTTAAGACCAGTCTACAATGACAACCAGTCTTAAACTAAGTTTATGCAACCGGCCCCTGCAATGCAACATTGTTCACTCAGTGGGATTGTTGTCTTATTTAATTGTTTCACCCTATCCAGTGTTTCCCCTTGGTTTTTTTCCAGGGGGGGTGGTGTCTATCCAGGGGAGGGGGGGGTCCAGTCCGGTCCAGTCGAAAATTAATTAAGCTAAAGTAAACCTTAAGGTAGTGAACCGAACAATTTTATTTACAAAATTTTAACATAACAGAACAACATTAAAACACTTCACTGAAGGGCAGGGAAGGCTGAAGCTGAGCAAGGCTGGGCTGGGCGGGGCTGGGCTGGACAAAACAGGTTTGGGTTGGGAAGAGCAGGAAATGTTTGGGCTGGACTGGGCTCAATGGCACATTGTGCAGCTCTGGTCAGAGCACTTGATTTTTCTTGGCTTTGTAAAAAAGAGTTTGAGAGCCTCCTCGTAGGGGAAGTCTTGCACTGATGGGCCACGTGATTGAAATACTCATACAAGCCTCAAGATGCTCCCCCTGCAGTCTGTTCCGTAGGTCTGTCTTCACCTGCAAACAGCAAGACCTCCGGTACACCTGCGCAGTTGCATTATTTTTGGACTTAAGAGAAATCAATGGAGTATCTTTGGCCAACGTTAGCATAAAAATTTGGTAGCTATAGTGAACAATTAATCAGCCTTGTCAATGCATAGGCCTAACTGACCTACCTATACAGCTAATGCGATATAATTGCAATTCACAGTTTTTTTTATTGATATATAAACCGCAAATAGATAGCTGAGCAGGCGAAATAGCTTGCTAACCTAGCGTGCGCGATAGTTTGTTGGTTTTCTCGGTCAATGTTAAGATGCTTTCACACCGGACACGAAAAGTTTTTCGCATGACAGATTACATTCAAAGTCAATGCAAAGTGTAACCTGTCGTGTTTTACGTCCGGTGTGAAAGTGGCTTTAGCTGGTAACCTGGTTTTAGCTGGTAATTCGGGCGCATTTTAATTCCAGGTAGCGAGCAAGATACTCGCGGTGCAACTCCAGCCAAATTAGTTTGCATAATAATGGCTATACGCATTTTAAATTGACTAAATTGAAATGCATGAAATATAATGCTAGATGGCTAGCAAGAGAGCCTTTATGCCAACCTAGCTAGCTATATTTAATGCATGTATATGCGAGCTAGGTGCCTAAATGGCGAAGTTATAACTATTCACTATTATCCATTGACTTCTATGAGCAAGTCCAAAAATAATACAGCTGCGCAGGTGTACCGGAGGGCACGGTGAAGTAGCCATTGAAATGTAAAAACGGTTCACGGCAAAATATACACTTCCTGAATGAAATGGTGAGCATACGTATATCCTCTGGGGTGGATACTTCAGTCTTAGCACGGCTAATGTTAGCCACTCCAAGCGCCTACTCGCTGGCATACCGTAAGGTGCTGGACAAGGGCAATCTTTACTAATCACCTTGTAAAAAAAGCACTCCGTTTCCATAAAAGCTTTTAGAGTTATTGGTGCAACCAACAACGGAACAAGTGGAGTCTGAACGCTTTCAGCCTGCCGATCTCGCTTCAGTACAGCGAGCAATGACCCGAAGTAGGAGACCGACAGGGTTCTCATGGCGGAGCGCATCGTTAGAACGGGACTGAGGTGGATAACTAGCCTTAAACCCAGGGATGCAAACAGAGGTATGGTCAAAAAGGAGTGAGATTATCAAAGCCCACGCCCCTGCAGCAAATATCATATAATTACATTGCCACCAACCTCTGCCATCCAGGGCTCACCCTGTACACACACAAAGTTTTTTTATATGAAAATACACTTTCCCAGTTCCTTAGAAATTCTTAAAAGTGAAGAACACCGAGACAACGCTGGAAAATTGAACGTAAATTTTATTCCAAATTAGAACTTAAGACTTTTGTGCCAGTCCCTTCAGTACAGTACACTTCTTCCAGCTCTGCAGCTCTCTACTGCTTCTTCTTCTTCCTTGCTATCTCCAGTGTCTCCAGGGCCTTGCGTCTAGCTGCATTTTCCTGCTTTGCCACATGTCTCAGCCGTGCCTGCCTTTCTTCTGCTTGAGCAGTGGGCTTGGTTTGATACTCTCGTTTTCAAAGGTGCATGGTGACTTAAGTACATGTACTTCGTTACAGCTCTTCAGTTGTTTTTTTGAGGATTTGTGCATTACTGTGCATTCATTTTTTGGAACAAGGACTTTTACTTTTAATTCTACTTCATTTCAAAGATAAAAAGTATATTTTCACTTCGTTATTTTGATACTGGCAACTTAGTTACTCGTTTCAAATTACAATATGAATTGAATTCATCATTTACGGATTATCCGGATTTGGCGCGTTCGCGAAGAACAAGGATGTATCTTCGTACAGATGTGTCCGCCAGTAGACGTGGAGCTGCAAATTTATACACGCAGTTACAATATTCTATCACTAGATGACGCACCAGGATCGGTCGCGGAAGACTGTGCACCATTTAGGCCATTTGCAGAATGAATGCTGACCAGGTTATCCGTCGCATCTTGTTGTCAGAAGTGGTAGCTCAAGTAGGCGAGCAATTAAACTTTGCGATATACAATTATCTATCTTGTATCTGCATGTTGCGTGTATATTTCCTTCTTCTTTGCACCATCAAGCATTTTACAACAGCGTCACGAATATGAGTTAGTTGGACAGCAACGGCATTCTCCAACGCTATTTGACGAGCTTAAAAATTTTATTTCAACTTGCTAGCGTTTACCCTTGGAATAATTGTTAAATTTTGAACAAGATAATATTTAGCCATACCTGCACTTTTTTATTTCAGTGGGACTCCCCAATATAATAAAGGCTAAATTAAATAATTCTTTTGTATCGTTTTGTCTGTCACAAACAAGAGATGCTGCGATACCTACATGGAGGGCAGAGAGCCCCCACTCTCCCCGTAAAAAGTTACAAGTCAATTGATCAAACCATAACCGTCCAAAGCTGTTAAATTGAGGCAAATAATGATCCATAAAGCAAATATCCTGTATAGTTCCCCGACTTTAATAAGCAGCCATTGTAAAAAAATTTAAGTGAAGAGATTACCTGATTTTGTGCTTCCACTTCCAGCTCTTCTCTGTCGCGTGCACTGAATAGCATTCACGCGCGTGTGGAAGACGTGATTACTGCGCTGCTATTTCACCTAGCAACAAGAAATACTATTTTCTGATTGGCTGATACGTTGCTGGTTCATGCAGAGCAGTCTGCCGTCGCCTCATCCATTCTAGATTACTAATCTCTTTTATACACAGTCTATCTTACCAATGTGCGGCGATTTTATCACTTCTCAGCGTGAGAAATGTCATGTGTGGCGTGAGAGCGTGCGAATTTATTGAAATGCGTGAGACTTGAAAGCCCTGATAATTATAATCAGACACTCCAACGGACACCCCCCCCCTTAAAAAAAACTCATCGGATCTGCACGATTCACAGAAGTCCCCCAGACAGCCGTGAAAAAGGCGGCATCCGCCAAAAGGCGCGCCGTTTGCATCCCTGTTAAACCGCCGGAAAAGCTGTTTTAAATTCCGCTATAGCGGCGGTTAACATCAAGTTTTAGTTCCCCGTTGTGACGCCAGCTTAACGACTGTGTGTACATTTGCTCCAACTTTGAGGAAGAAGCCCTGACCAGCTGCAAGTAGCGGAGAGGCTTAGCAGCCCAGCCCAGCCCAGGTCTGCTGAGGTGATCTGCGGTCAAAACTTTACCGTATTCCCGGTAGAAGAACGCGAGCCAATTAATTTTGAGAGATAAATCTAGGTCTCATAGATGAGAATTAACATCTGTGGCAGCTACGTTAGCATATTTGAATTAAAACTGTAAAATTTAAATAGCATCTGACAGTGTGCAGAGAAAAAAGTGCGCACCTGCAGCGCACATCAATGTCAAAAGCACACACACGCAGACATACAGGGAGAGATTTTGGGCTCATTGGCGGGGCGGGGCTCACGCCCGCCCTGCCAGCAGAACGATAGGGGAAACACTGCTATCTCATCAGCAATGATCAAGTAGCCAGCTCCCCCGTTCTCTGTTTTCCCGCTCGCTGGCCATAAAGCACTACTCATGTCCCAGTATTCAGATGGTGTCAATGAAGGACTGATCACAGGGTATACTGAAATTAGTCCAGGCTGATTACCGCGCAGTAGCCAGTCGCCTGTTCTCATAAACCCAATTTTTTTCTTTTTGTACTGATCCCAGTGTTTCCCCAAGAATTTTCTGTAGCAGCGGTGCTGTGTGTCGGTAACCTAGCAACACTAGGGGGGTCTGGGGGACTTCTGCCCCGGAAGAAAATTGAAAAATTGCACTTTAAATAGGGACTTCTGGTGAGTTTTCTGGGCAAATTACAATTTCCAAACAATCAACAGATTCAAGTTGACAGCTGGCTCTCAATACTGATTATAAAGCATGACCATAGTGAGGGGTTCAAGCCTGTAGGGCTGAAACCGTGTAGTTTTTATGCTGGTTTATTAGGGCCCGAGCACCGACCGATGCGAGGAACCTATTGTTTTTGATGGGATTTTTATTATTATTCTTCTTCCTAGTTATTAGGGGTTCAAGCCCGTAGGGCTGAAACCCTATTGTTTTCGCTTTTTATTTTTATTATTATTATTAGGTCTTCTCAACAAAGTTGAGAGAGACCTATTGTTCTTATTCAAACTATTATTATTCTGCACGATTTTGTGTCTCTTCTACAGGTTTTGCGTTTTGACAGATCGTCGTGAAACTTGAAGAGCTGGTACATACCAATGGGAAGGGGTTCCAATAAGCTTTTGGCCCCGATCAGGCCGGGCCTTTTCGAGCAGGAGGCCCGAAAAGGTCCGAAATTTAACATGGGAAAAATTTTCAAAATGGTCCGAGAGCGATGCAATTTTTTTTTAAAGATGCGTCCAAAATTCTGAACAAAAAAAGTAAATGGCAAATAAGTCGTAGGTCACGTGGTTTAGCTGCCATCTTGGTGTTTTCGCATTTTCCCCTCCTGATGACCCATTTTCAAAAATCTTCTCTGTAAAAACTGCTTGTTGGAAAATTCTGAAAATGACATGCGTATATGAACCTAGACACTCTCCTAAGCAAATGATCTCGAGCAGAATTTGAAAATTAATTTTACTTCTTAAACTAGAAGCTTCTGAATTTCAGTATGTATAAAAGATCTTTGAGTTTTGAGAAAAGGTCTTTCACTTTCGCTCTGGCGTTAAAATATTTCCTTCCACTTACATTGAAATAAATGTGGGAAGTTGGAGATGAAACCCTTTCTTTCTGTTGTCAATAAGATTACTGCCATTGGATGTTGACCGTAAACTATTACATTTTTAAGGCGTGTTGTGAATTTTTGTATTTTCTTTGAGCCACTTGGAAGGGTTGGCCTTTAGATATAATTTGCTGATTTGCCATCATCCTTGCATTTCTTTCACCATGACAAAATCTGCAAAATCCTCAGAATTCCAAATTCCGCAGACTTCCAAATTCCGCTGTCTTTCTCCATTCTTGCGATCCAATTTCCTATTCTGTCCCTCTCTTTGTATGACTGGGTCACTACGCCGCGATATAGTGAGTGAGTTTGGGCTTAACGCTGCTTTCAACAATATTTCAGTTATTTCGCGGCGTGGTGACTCAGTCACCAAAAGAGAGGCATCTTGGATTTTTTGCATTTTCCGCTCCTGATGACCCTTCCATTTTTCTATAATCTTCTCTGTAAAAACTGCTCGTTACAAAATTCAGTAAATTAGACATAGGAACCTAAAGACTCTCCAAAACAAACGATCTCGAGCAAAATATTAAAATAAATTATACTTTTTTAACTAGAAGCTTTTGAATTTCAGTATGTAGAAAAGATTTTTCAGTTTCGATCAAAGGTGAGACTTTGAAATCAAACTTTCGCTCTGAAGTGAGAAAAATATTTCCTTCCACTCCCATTGAAATAAATGTGGGAAGTTTGATGCGACACCCTTCCTTTCTGTCGTCAATAAGATTACTGCCATTGGATGTGCACCGTAAACGATTACATTTTTTAAAGCGTGCTGTGAATTTTTGTATTTTCTTTGAGCCACTTGGCGGGGTTGTCTTGTAGATGTACTTGCTGATTTGCCACCATCCTCGCATGTTTTTAACATCAACGTCAATCCTATTGCAGCCTCTTAGCCTCTGTGGGCAATTAGGTAAATGTTTGCCTTTTTGTACTCAAAATTTCAATTTTTTCAAGGCAAAAAGAGGTAGGTACTGATGTCTATATTTCTTTTCGTTGCATGAGCACATATTTGCAATAGTGTAAGTATAACTTTTAACATGTATGACAGCATCAAATTTGAGTTGTGAATCATTTACAATTTGCTGCAATGGAAGATGCAAGGCTCTAATGCTTACCATACCTGCAGCTTTGTTTTGACAATTTAATCAGTAATTGTAGCTAGTAGAGTTTCATTAATGTGATTCATATGTTAATCATGTTCCTTGTGTTCGTATCGCAAGAATGTATATCAAAAAATTATTGCTAACCTAAAAAATATGATATGTTGAACATGTGTTTTAATACAGTTGTTGGAAACTGTAATAGGTGACTGCTTGAAGAGTGTGAGTTATTGAATTAACAGTTTCTTGTCATCAAACAAGAAAAAAAAAAACAAAAACAAAAAAACACCACATTTACAGTGCCTTGTCGTGGCGTGGTGGCTAGTGTGTCTCTTTGACCCTGCGGGCTATGCTGACCAGAGTTTACACTCGTGGTAGGGACACCCATGTCAGAAAGACCAATGGATAGAGACCCGACTAAATCTGTACAACTTTGAAGCAAAAACAAATTGTTTTAAAATTCTAACATTTGGAAAATTCACAATGTTGTCTCTAGTGTCAAACCGGTCATCCTCATAGGTCCAGCTACTATGAGGAGACCGCACTTTTGCCCGCGGGCAAACGTAACACGAGTTATTATTTCTTTTCTTCTTCAGAAATGTTACCACAAATTCCCGTGAGATAGTAAATTGCAGAAACCTGAAATTTTGCACACTGCTGGTGTGTAAGTGCTGACCAAGGCATTTTTAACTCAATCAGTCTAATGGTGGCACTATAATTCAAGAAAAACAGGTTTTCACTTTTAAGGTCATAACTCCGATTGTGTAGGTCCAATTTAGACAAAACTTGGTAGAGACATTCCTTGGTTTATTCTCTACAACATTCCCATAAGGACCTTTAAGGTCCGCCAAATTTGATTTTCCGGAATTATGAATTTTTTGAAAACCAAATTTTTGACATCTCCTAGACTGTAGGTCCGATTCCTTTGAAAGTTGCTGTGGATCATCAGTAGAACACGCTTATCAAAGATTGCATAAAGCTTGTTGAAATCTCATTTCGTTTCCAAGATACAGGGCTTAAAGCAAAAAAAAATCCCAGGACTGAAAATTTCAGACGTGGGATAAGACATTCTGAAAGGGGCTCTAAGTTTGCAACGGTCTAGCCCTGGCCCCTGTCCTAGACAATGGCAATATAAGAGAAATATAAACAACATTGTGCGCCCAGCACACACCAATTAATTGGGTGATATGCTACTTCCCAGTTCTAAAATGCCTTAATTGTGAATGTGTACAATTCGTGCTTCATTTTAACATAAACACCTGCTGAAGTTGTAGTCTGTCTATTGCTAGTCTGGTCTATTTCAAATATTAAAATTACTGTCGGACTTTAAAGCAAAAGTGCGTAGCAGCAGCAGACCTGCCAACCTTGGCAATTTTTTTTTGAGTACACAAGCGCGGGCGCGAAGCACCCGCAAGGCCCAAGGCGCAAATTTTGTGGTTTTCCCACATGAAATGCACACAGACCACGTATATTTTGGGGGGTCCCCAGTCCCCACACGCCTTTTTGGGTGGGAGCAAATTGTATGTTGACTTACACTAAATGGAGGCAAGCTGTTACAACCTTTTAAATAAAAATGCCAGTGCAGAGAAAAAGTAGTATTACCAGGCTGTAATGTTGCATTGGCAACATTGAAAAATCTTTAATATACTAACTGCACCTGCTCAGACTTAGTTAACACTAGTCTAGCAAAACAGTCTAATCATGTTATTCTTTTTACACGTTGCTGAGCAGTGTGTAAAAAGTAGCAGTCATATGAACCAGTATGCACCTTGCATTAGGGGAGAGGAATGGTTGCAAGTGAGAACACCAGTAAACTACAAGAGACATTTAAAACTCATTGGTTGGCAGCTCAAAAAGAAAATGTTAGTACCTTTAGTGGATAACATTTGACCTTTTACTTTATATTTTAGGGTTCCCATTATTAATACTATGCATTAAAACTAAAACAACATCAATATTCAACAAGCCGTTTTATTCAGATCTCTGATAAACAATGCTGTTCATTCTCTTTTTTTAGCAACAAAAGCAAAAGTCACAACATCAAGAATTCAACAAGCCGTTTCAGATTATGATAAGCAAATACTATTCATTCTTTCTTTTTTTTGCAACAAAAGCAAAAGCCTTAAGCTTGGCTACACCAGACATTCTTTTCAGTGTTGACCTGAACCTGGTTTATTGTTGTGCTTGAAAAGCGTTTTTTTTTTTTTTTGCCGTTTGAACCGTACAACAGCTTTCTGTTGCAAACACAACAGAAACAGGCTCCTGGTTCCTTCAATTTTTGACACCAGGACCTGAATGGCTTTCCTGTGTCACCTCTCTCATCCAACCAAGCCCACCTTCATTTGTTTTTGACAGTGCTGTCAATATTAATCACGTCTGATCCTTCCTTCACTACTAACCGCTCCATGATTTTTCGCAGACTGAACCGGTACCACAGCAGTGACAGCACACGTGGGTAATATTTTGAGTCAAACAATGCAACGCAGTGAATACACCAACCAATCATGATACAGTAGTTGCAGACGCGGTTGATCTAAAACATTACCCAGAATAGTAGATTTGCACACGTAACAATGCTTTTTTAATGCAAGATAACGTAAGAATACATTACAACAGCGAATCAATGACCGATCGTGTGTGCAATCATAAAGTGCGTATCTGCGCATTTATCGCAGAGCACGACCTTTCGTTCACAGTTGCACAGTCATTGATTGATGACTTTATTCGAAGTTTGCTGTTTCATACAGTTTCATGACAGTACAGGTCACTAGTACATGGTCTACTAAAACTAAAACACACAGGCGTCATGTGTGTACATCCATGGAATTTCCACTCAGATAAAAAAGCAGCTATCAGACAAGTTGAACATGATTTATTTTTCTCTAAATGCTGACGTGGCCACCAATACAAACATGGACCATGTGCTGAACGTTTTGGTGCGCTTCTATGATGAGGATTTGGCCACTGCCACCTTCCCAGTAAATATACACTAACGTTATATATGTAGATCATACCTGATGTTCACATGGTGTATCCACTTTCGATGTTTAAGAAAAAAATCCACTGACTGCCATTATTCCTTGTGATTTCATCTTTTGGACACCGTCATCCATACTGTGCGAATTTCATAACTTCACCGCTAAAATCCGTAGCAACATGAGTCATGAAGTCACATTGCTGATCTGCCATTTAAGTTACTCCAACACAACACAACAATCGCTAGCTAGTTGACGCTAAGGTAATGCTTGGTGTCAGGTTACATCAGAGCTCAGCAGCCAGCGGCAACCTACTGAGTGCACTCTGAGCTGCGTATCTTCATAGATGTTTAAATTTACATTATTTCCTTGGGGAGGGATGCATCGCAGTTTGGAAATCACTTCACTAGCAAGTATATGCAGCATTTTAACATTTTTTCATTGACATCGCAGCCATGGCTACCCCCCCTCCCCACCCCCCATATAACTTTTTTTTTTTTTTGCAAATCTACATCGATCTCATAAATAGCCCCTAGGCAATCTCCAGGATGGAGAACTTTAAGCCCTGTTTAGTTACAGGACAGGTAAAGGTGGGACTTATGTCAAGTCTACCTATCAAGGGTGTTTCTCTGTGGCTAGGCAATGACCTTGCTGGGGGCAATGTAGTTTCCCCCTGTTCATCTTACTTCACAGCCGAGCACTGAAGATGGCGATGAAGACCCATCTCTATATCCTTCCTGTGCAGTGACTCGTGCTATGGCCAAGAAGGCTAAAGAAGAAGATGTGGTGCCGTCCAGCACATTGAATAGTCATGACTCAGGTGGTTCGCCTCATGACTCTGTTCGGCCTACTATGGTTTCTCCGTTTGAGGACTTATCAGATACTTTTATCGGTTCTTTATTCAGCCAGCCAGATGGGTTTGGTGATTCTGATGCGTCTGGAGACTTGTCTCTGTCCAGAAAGCAGTTGATTGAGGAGCAAACTAATGATCCTGAAATTTGTGTACTAAAGAGGAGAGCCCTTCCTGATAAAGAAATAGGTGCAGTTCCAGTTGGGTATTATCTCAAGGATGGTGTGTTGATGCGGAAGTGGCGCCCTCCTGATATCCCTGCCAATGCAGATTGGGCAGTGGTCAGGCAAATTGTTGTCCCGAAGGTCTACAGGAATGAGATCTTAACAATGGCTCATAGTTTACCTTTAGGAGGTCATCTTGGTGTTAACAAGACTGTTGATAAGATCATGAAACACTTCTTCTGACCCGGGCTTCGGATAGATGTTTCCAACTATTGCAAAACCTGTCACACTTGTCAGGTAGTTGGAAAACACCAGTTAGACCCACCTGTAGCTCCATTGCAGCCTATCCCAGCATTTGGGGAGCCCTTCTCTAAGGTCTCTAAGCTTTTTTGAAAAAAATAGTGCCACGGGCCCTGTAGCTCACCTGACCACTCAAGGGAAACGCCTTGAACAAATTTAGTGTCCTAATGGGTGGGAAGATACTTGTCAAGTTTCAGCTTCATTGGTCAAGTAGTTTTAGAGAAGAAGAGTTTTAAAGGTTTCAGTGTAACTTACAGGGGTCGTACAAAGTTGAAGGTCAAAGCAAGGTCAAAACTCAAGATACGGAAAAACTGTTATATGTGATGTATCTTGCTACTTACTACCTACATAGCAAATTTTAGCTGAATATGTGCAATAATAGCTTTCAGATGGCCAATTATGTGATTTTCAATATGGCCGCCGTGGCGGCCATGTTTGAAATAGGATCGGAACGCCTTGAACAAAACTTAGTGTCCTCATAGGCAGGAAGGTACGTGTCAAGTTTCACCTTCATTGGCCAAGTGGTTTTGGAGAAGATGATTTTGAAATATTTCAATGTAACTCACAGGGGTTGTATAAAGTTGAAGGTCAAAGCAAGGTCAAAATTCGAAATACGGGAAAAGCCGTAAAATATGTGATGCATCTTGCCACATACTGACTACATGGCAAATTTCAGCTGAATATGTGCATAAACAGCTTTCAGATGGCCAATTATGTGATTTTCAAAATTGGATCGGAACGCCTTGAACAAATTTTGGTGTCCTCATGGGTAGGAGGGTACCTGTCAAGTTTCAGCTTCATAGGCCCAGTGGTTTCCGAGGAGAATATGTTTACGGACGACGAATGACGACGAACGACGGACAAACAGGCCATGACATAAGCTCATCTGACTTGGTCGTCAGGTGAACTAAAAAAGGTCCAAAATTGCCTTAATAAGTAGCTTATGCTTCAGTTCAGTGCTGAGGCAGTGTTTCCCACACGTTCATTTATTCGCGGCTCCCGCCACAAATAAATTTTGGCCGCCACGATTACGTTTTTCGGCTTTTGACTCAACCTCGCCTCCGGACTGTTTGCTTTGTGAATGTCGCGTGTCGTTACAATTCTGGCGCATTGGGTGGCGGTATGCATTGTAACGCCGCCTATAACTTAAGACGCAGAAGTCGTCGTCATGGTGGGCCTATAAATTGAGAAGACGCAGAAGAAAAAGTCGTGGTGGAAGAGGCGTGGCTCGAACGACGAAGGTAAGACATGCCTGTACAAAGTGGTCAAACAAGCCCAAAAGTGGTCTGAACAAAAAAAGAGGTCTTGGATATATCCATGCGTAATATTGCGCACTTCAAACTTCAGAAATGTAAATTTAAGTACATTTGTATAGCATTTATATATGTATGTATATAGTGTTTACAATTGCAGCTTTGCATATTCGTGTGTGTATGAAGTGTTACATTATAGTTTTGCAGTTCCATTCAAAATGTGGGTTTTGACATTGTTTCTCCTCATACCCCTCCCCCCCGGACCACACCACCACAAATAGATCCTTGATCTGTGGGAAACACTGAGGTTATATCGGCTTTAACTAGCAGCTTGGGATTTCATTTTCATAGTAGAGATACAGCCCTAAATAATTATTGGCACCCCTGTTAAAGATGTGTTAATAGCCTTTAAATAAATTCAATTTTTAATGCAGAACCATATTCTCACACTGAATTTTAGAAAAATGGAACCTTCAAATAAAGTGATTTTAAGGGGGGAAAAAACCCCTGACTAAGAAATAATTATTTTTCATAAAATCACCTGTTCCAATACACTCCATCTGCAGTGGGTAACTCCCCCTACCCACTGCAAGCCTTCGTACTCTTACATAATAATGGCCACTAGGTGGCAACCGCAAGTTGACAACGACTGAGGACCAATCAGCGCCGTGCTTACAAATGCGTCGCCAGCAGCAGACGGAATGGCGGAAACCACGTGTACACGGTCAACAATCCGCTTTGATCATGGCAGAAAATACTCCCAAAAAAAGGGTATTCCGTTGTGCCAAAGGGCTTTCATGCTTGTGCGTGGCATGTCAGTGCGATATAAGATTAGGAACCACATGGGTCGCCCGGAGCCAATGACAATGTGTTAGATTCTCAGCTTAAAGCAGGATGAGCGCGCTGATTGGATGGTTGTGATCATGTGACTAGTGACCATTATTATGAAAGAGTACGAAGGCTTGCAGTAGGTAGGGGGAGTTACCCACTGCAGATGGAGTGTACTGTTCCAATTATTGGCACCCCGAACAAATCCTAGGAAATAAAAGTAATTGAAGTATTTCTGTCATTTCTGCAGTAGTTGACAAAGTTGATCAGAGTATGCAATTACTAATTCATCACTTCCTGTTTCCCTGGGGTATAAATATGATGTGACAGAGGCCATTTCTCATATCCACACTTCAACATGGGAAAGACAAAGGAACACACGATTCAAGTAAGGCAGATGTGCGTCGACCTTCACAAGTCAGGCAATGGCTACAAGAAAATAGCCACTTGCCTACACCGGCCCATATCTACTTTCAGAGTAATAATTAAGAAGTTTAAAACAACTGGAACAGTGGTAAACAAGCCTGGACGAGGATGCAAGGTTATTTTGCCACCACGCACAGTGAGGAAGATGGTAAGAGAAATAAAATGTTCTCCAAAGCTCGTTGTTAAAGAATTGCAACAAATGGTAGCATCCTGGGGTCACCAAGTCTCCAAAACAACCATCAGGCGCTATCTACATGCCAACAAGCTGTTTGGGAGGCATGCACGGAAAAAACCTTTTCTCGCTCACAATCAAACGCAAATGTCTGGAGTTCGCTAGGCAGAACTGGGACTTCAACTGGGACCGTGTGCTTTGGTCAGATGAGACCAAGATAGTGTTTGTTGCCAAAAAGCTCTATGTGGGTCTGCCGGAACACAAAAGATGAGTATGCAGAAAAGCACTTCATGCCCACTGTGAAGTATGGGGGAGGATCGGTGATGCTGTGGGCCTGCTTCTCTTCCAGAGGCCCTAGGAACCTTGTTAGGGTGCATGGCATCATGAACATTTGGAAATACCAGGACATTTTAAATCAAAATCTGGTGGCCTATGCCCAAAAGCTGAAGATGGGTCGTCACTGGGTCTTTCAGCAAGATAATGACTGTAAACATGTGGCCAAATCTACACAGAAATGGTTCACCAGACACAGAATCAAGCTCCAACCATGGCCATCTCAGTCCTCAGACCTCAACCCCATTGAAAACATGGGAGTGAGCTGAAGAGGAGTGGACCCAGGTCACTGGATGATTTAGAGAGATTGTGCAAAGAGGAATGGTCGAAAATCCCATCCTGTGAAGCATTATAGGAGAAGATTAGGTGCTGTTTTGTTGGCAAAAGGGGGGGTTGTACAAAGTATTAACATCAGGGGTACTACTAATTGTGGCACACATGATTTGATGTAAAGGAATTATTTCTTAATGTAGGATTTTTTTCCCGACTGAATAAATGCACTTGAATTAAAGGTTGGATTTTCCTCTTTTGTCATTGTGGTCCTATATTATTTAGAAAAAACTGAATTTATTAGACGCTAAAGAACACATTTTAACCAGGGGAACAATTAATTATGGAGGGCACCGTAGGTGTACTAATATTAACCTTCCATCTACAGCGAGCAGCACGATTTAAACACAGCAGATGCGTGGCTGATGGAAGGATTTGAAGGGCATGTAATCAAGCCGGTAGCATTTAGATGCACAATTTATCTGCACCACGTGCTACACCTGTACTTTAAATTTTACTGAATTTAATCCTGGGAAAATTCTGCAGGCCTTTATCTTCTACACGTAGGCCTATCTGCCTGGACAACGAAATTGAGGTCCGGATACAAGCAATTAAATTCCGGATGCAACAGAGCACGGTCCTTCAGTGGAAACGTATATGGACGTGGGGAACACTGGTTATTGATTGTACAAAACCCAAAACCAGTGAAGTTGGCATGTTGTGTAAATCGTAAATAAAAACAGAATACAAGTTATTCAATGTTCAAACAGGTAAACTTTGTAATTTTTTGCAAATATTAGCTCATTTGGAATTTGATGCCTGCAACGTGTTTCAAAAAAGCTGGCACAAGTGGCAAAAAAGACAGAGAGTTGAGGAATGCTCATCAAACACTTATTTGGAACATCCCACAGGTGAATGGGCTAATTGGGAACAGGTGGGTGCCATGATTGGGTATAAAAGCAGCTTCCCTGAAATGCTCAGTCATTCACAAACAAGGATGGGGCGAGGGTCACCACTTAGTGAACAAATGCGTGAGCTGATTGTCGAACAATTTAAAAACAACATTCCTCAACGAGCTATTGCAAGAAATTTAGGGATTATCATCATCTACGGTCCGTAATATCGTCAAAAGGTTCAGAGAATCTGGAGAAATCACTGCACGTAAGCGACAAGGCCGAAAACCTGTGAATGCCCGTGACCTTCGATCCCTCAGGCGGTACTGCATGAAAATCCGACATCAGTGTGTAAAGGACATCACCACATGGGCTCAGGAACACTTCAGAAAACCACTGTCAGTAACTACAGTTCGTCGCTACATCTGCAACTGCAAGTTAAAACTCTACAATGCAAAGTGAAAGGCATTTATCAACAGCACCCAGAAACGCCGCGGGCTTCGCTGGGCCCAAGCTCATCTAAAATGGACTGATGCAAAGTGGAAAAGTGTTCTGTGGTCTGACGAGTCCACATTTCAAATTGTTTTTGGAAACTGTGGACACCGTGTCCTACGAACCAAAGAGGAAAAGAACCATCTGGACTGTTACAGGCGCAAAGTTCAAAAGCCAGCATCTGTGATGGTATGGGAGTGTATTATTGCCTAAAGCATGGCAACTTGCACATATGTGAAGGCACCATTAATGCTGAAAGGTACATAAAGGTTTTGGAGCAACATATGTTGCCATCCAAGCAACATCATCTTCATGGACGCCCCTGCTTATTTCAGCAGGACAATGCCAAGCCACATTCTGCACGCGTTACAACAGCATGGCTCCGTAGTAAAAGAGTGCGGGTACTAGACTGGCCTGTCTGTAGTCCAGACCTGTCTCCCATTGAAAATGTGTGGCGCGTTATGAAGCGTAAAATACGACAACGAAGGCCCCGGACTGTTGAACAACTTAAGCTGTACATCAAGCAAGAATGGGTAAGAGTTCCACCTGAAAAGCTTCAAAAATTGGTCTCCTCAGAAACGTTTACTGAGTGTCGTTAAAAGGAAAGGCGATGTAACACAGTGGTAAAAAGGTCCATGTGCCAACTTTTTTGCAATGTGTTGCTGCCTTTAAAATCTAAGTTAATGATTATTTGCAAAAAGAGTTTGAATATTAAACATCTTGTCTTTGCAGTGTATTCAATTGAATATAAGTTGAAAAGGATTAACAAATCATTGTATTCTGTTTTTATCTACGATTTACATAACGTGCCAACTTCACTGGTTTTGGGTTTTGTATATTATTTGCGTATTCATGTAAGCAAAAGCATTAAGGCAAACGAATGTACATTCAGTGGCGGGTCGAAAACTGGGAACTGGGGGTGGCACAGACACGTCCCTTTCAGTCCGGGAATTGGCAACTGAAGACACAGTTTCTCTCCATGTGCGATCTAACAGCGATTAAATCATGGGTTAAATTCAGGAGGCTACAGTGGCGAAGCCAGAACTGAGAATTGGGAAAACAAAACATCCGTTTAAAACAATTTAGTCCTGACCTGTTCCCAGACATTTTCATAATTAACAAAAGTTTCACTCAGAGAGCACTCCAAAGTGAACAGGTGCTGCTTGTTCTCCCCGATGAAGTAAAGGGACAATCATTCATCCGGACGCGCATTTGCTGTATGTGAATCAAAGATGTTCAGAATTGCATACCTGTCGACTCTCAAGCAAATAGCTAGAGCTGCAGGCTTTTTATAGCCTATTTTGTGGAATTTTTTATTTATTTTTTTATATCAACCCATGCAATACCGAGAGTGAAACGCAATATATTTCATTGGAACACAAACCAGATCAATCAACGCAAAACATTGGCCTTTTAATAAGTTATTTTTCTGTACTGAATTTAATCCATGATTTCATCGCTGTTAGATCGCATATGGAGAGTCCCCGTGTCTTCAGTTGCCAATTCTGATAATTGGAAAATGCGTTAATAAAGCAAAATGATTGAGATCTTGCCAGGACCAAAAGCGACGTGTCTGTGCCACCCCAATTCCCAGTTCTAGACCTGCCACTGTGTACATTTGCAAGAGCAGTTCAGGGTACAGTTAGCTTGAACAGGTACAGCTTAGTTTGAACCAGATTGTGGAGGTTGAGAGTTAGCAACTGGCTCCGCTTTTTTGAAACATAACCCAAGGTCAGTAAATTGCAGGACTGTATCCCACATTCTGTTACAAATCTTCCCCGAGTTGCTTGGCTACCAACAGCAGCTTAAGACGATGTGTTATTCACTGTCAGATTTCTTAAGATTAGGCCACGGCAACAAATCAAGCACAGTGAATTCCTTTATCAGCCAAAGTTATTTTTCCGTCGTCACTGGAGTGATTCACTTGTGAGTGGAGTCCGAAGTGAGACTCGTGGCTACATTCTATGGTTGGAATCATTACTCCAGGCTCTGAGCCCCAGAATTCCATTCGCCAATGAGGTCAGACCATACAAAAATCCCGCCCAAAGAGACGTTCGTCCCAGAATCCCAAGCAAAAATCAAGAGGCACAAGCCAAGAGCTGGGAGCAACCGCAAATTTGATACTTGTGAAAGCTGCAGGGGGGGCTGTGAAAGAAAGAACAATTAAAAAATTGTAAGACCAATGGTTAATTCCATAATAAAAAATAATTTGTTTACAATTTATAAGTTTTGCTTTTGAGGTGACTTTTTTTCTTCAGTAAGTAATATTCTCTCGCAATTTTGACATTTGTTTGATATCAAAAAGGTTTGGCTCGATAGTTTTGACACAGATCTGATTCCATAGTTTTGCATCGTCCTGCTGAAATATACAAGGCCTTCCCTAGAATAGATGTCATCAGGAGGGCATACGTTGCTCTAAAACCTTTTATTTACCTTTCAGCATTCGTGGTGCTTTTTAAAACATGCAAGTGTCCCACACCATATGCATAGATACAAAGATGCTGGTTTTGAACTCGACGCTGATAACAAGAGGGGTGGTCTTTCTCCTCTTTAGCCCGGATGAATCTACGCCCATGATTTCCAACAAGAACATCAAATTTGGACTCGTCTGAACACAGAACACCTTGCTACAGTCCATTTTAAATGAGCCATGGCCAGCAGAACATGGCAGCGCTTCTGGATCATGCCCAACAATGGCTTCATTTTTGAGTGATAGAGTTTTAGGTGGCATCTGTGGATGGCACGTCGGACTGTGTTTACAGACCGTGGTTTTTTGAAGTATTCCTGGGCCCATTAAGTAATGTCAATGACAGAATCATGCCGGTGAGTGATGCAGTGGCGTCTGAGGGCTCAAAGATCACGGGCATCCAGTAAAAGTCTTCGGCATTGTCCCTTAAGCACCAAGATTTTTCCAGTTTCTCTGAATCTTTTGATGATGTTAATGAGACCTTCAAAGCCTTTTTAATTTGACGTTGAGGAACATTGTGTTAAAAGTATTCCACAATTTTTTCATGCAAGCCTTCATGGGTTGAAGAGTCTCTGGCCAGCTTTACTTCTGAGAGGCTCAGCCTTTCAAAGACATCTTTTTTATAGCCAACCATGGTACACAACTGACGCCAATTAACTTAATGACTTGCTAAATATTCTTTCAGCTGATTCTCATATAGTAATCGCTTTCAGCCCTTTTTTGCCTGTGTCCCAACTTCTGAGATTTGTTGCAGCCAAAAAGTTTGAAATAAGCCCATTTTGTGAATTAAAAAAATGTAATATGTCTCAGTTTCAACATTTGATGTGTTATCGATGTTCTATTGTACATAACATATTGGCGAATGAGATCTGAAAATCAATGCATTTTGATTTTATTCACAATTTACACATTTTCCCAACTATTTCGAAATTGGGGTTGCCATTTGCTTGCAAGCAGATAGCCCATAAGCGTGTTTATCAAAAAACTGAAAAGCAATGGAAACCCATCCTGCTCACCTCACATTCTTCCTTCGAGTTGGGTCCTTTGGGGCCACGCACACGGTCTTCAACTGCAATCTGCTGCACGAAAGTGAAGCCATCTGGGATGGGAAAGTATGACATCTCCCTCTGGCCAAAGTTGAACTCGACAGCGCAGTTGTGGCACAGGACATGGGGGAAGAGGGGCTGGCCTGCAAGGGTCTCCTTGTTGATGCTAAAGGCCACGCCCAGGTCCTTCCCATTCCTTGAGAAGGACAGTTCTACCTCTTCACTCTCAAAGTTCTGCAACAGAAAAGGAAACTGCCCGTTTGCATTTATTGTTTCAAATCAACCAGCAGCGTTGAAGAAAAAAGAGGGAGGGAGTATTTCTACATACACCATAACCAAGGAGATGGCACATCCCCCTTCCCCCAGCAAAAATGAACTGATAAAACTCATGAGCGCAAGCTTTAAGTTTAAAAGTCTCTTACAAATAAATATCAAAACCATGCTTGCAAAAACTTGGGGGGAAAAAAAAAAAAAAAATCACACAATTTTTTAAAATTCCAAAATCACAAAAGCACTACATTCAGCGTTATTTGATGCGTCAGCCAAGTTTTATGAAATAGAGGTTTCCCCCCCCCCCCCCCTTTAAGGGTTGAAGGGACATTATCATGCAATACAATTTGCTGCTTAAATCATTCCCAGAAAACAATACATTCAACTTCTAACCTTTTCCGGGTGATTCAACCCTCATGTAATTCAAATATCGAACAGAGGGTGCAAGCAAAAAGTTATTCTTCTTTGAATGGAGCATGCCATTTTCATGGAGCAGTCTCTGTCTCAGCCCTTAGCTGTGAGGTTACACCGCCAGCCCTGCATATACGCTACATACCGCATACACACCGTAAAATCCCCGTCACTCCACCACAATTTTTGTGAAATGAGCTAGCTAGCCAGCGTGCAAGTACCTTTGCAGAGCCATTATGTAACATTAGTTTGTTAGCTAGTCAGTGTTGGCTGTAAATTTAAAAACCATGGCAAGCTCAGCTGTGAATGTCTGTGACTCATTATGGCGTATCGAGGTGTTCAGTACAAACATTAAGCTTGCAACAAACAAAATTTACTCAACTATGCTTACTTGTGCAAGATCCTCTATATCATGTATATCCCCAGGGTAGGATAACATGCAGCACAGTGAGTTGTGTCATTTGTCATGTATGTTTGTATGTCAGTAATGTAGACATAGTCAAGGTCTAGGTGCCAGAAGATCTAACTTACCCGCTTTCATTCAAGGCAGGTCATTTGTATTAATAGCCGGATATCACATAAATGATGCATAATGTTCAAGTATTATCACAATGCGTAATGCATGAACGCATTACAATGATGGAAATTAAAGCTGTAAGCAGCGTTGAACGGGCCCTCGCACCCTTGCGCACGTAGTGGTGTGATCCTGTCGGGTGCAGCTGAGCACTCACGACCATTGGAGAGGTCAAGTGCAGGCCCCAACCTGTGAGAAAGTGTTGAGCGAATGGGACAAAGCCAAAGGAGTTATGACAAATTGATACTTCATCCACCAGGGGGCGCTCAGAGCATAACCAAACGTGGGCAGAAGCATTGCTGGGCTCCATTTCGTAATACTGACACATTTTGTAATATGTGCCCATTCTGTAATAACAGTTGTCCCATTTTCGAAAAAATGTTTGTACCCATTGTGTAATAACAGTAGGCCCATTTTGTAATAATGTCAGATGCGCCTATTTTGTAAAAAGAGGACCATTTTGTAATAACTACAAAGTCATCAACGTTGGCAGCAGAAACAAAAGTTTTATGACACTCTTGGCCATTAAGCCACATGGAGAAAAAAATGACAACTCATTACCGGCAATTAAATTGAACTTATGACTGTTGAGCTGACTGACGATGAGCCAGCGAGTTGAAATCAGTCTGTTGTCACAGCACGTAGCTTGCAAACTGTCAGCAGTTGCAGATGCATTACGTGGACACGTTAGCTTCCTGTGAAACCAGTGGTGAATGAAGCACTCAAAAAAAAAAAAGGTTAAATTGGAAGTACCATAACTGAAAGTTACTGAGGTAAAAGTTGAGGTCACCCATAAGAAAATTACTTGAGTAAAAGTCTTCAAGTAGCTCACATTAAATGTTGCGTAGAGCAGGGTAAGGGTAAGATGCCCCCCATAAGCAGGAATTTTCATAACTGAAGGTTAACATGAATTCATAATTTTTTTTGCTTGAATGGATAGTACGTAAAGTTGGCTACCACTTCGAAAGATTTATGACAGTCACTATAGAAATGATTATTAGGCCCGAGCCTGGCCGAAGCCAGCGAGGGCTTATTAAAACCGCATGGTTCCGTTATTAGGGCCCGAGCACCGACCGATGCCAGGGCTCGGAACAGGTCCTGGCACCGAAGGTGCGAGGAACCTATTGTTTTTGATGGGATTTTTATTATTATTTTTATTCTTATTATTATTATTATTATTATTTTTCTTAGGAGGCCAAGCCCAAGGGACCCAGCGGTGCTGGGAACCCTATTGTTTTTGTTCAGGTTTTTATTATTATTATTAGAAGGCCAAGCCCGAGGGGCTTGGGAAACGTGTTTCCCAGGATCAGCGGTGCTGGGAACCCTATTGTTTTCGTTCAGGTTTTTATCATTAGGGGGCCAAGCCCGAGGGGCTTGGGAAACGCGCATGAACGCATAAGCATTTCCCAGGACCAGCGGTGCTGGGAAGCCTATAGTTTTTGTTCAGATTTTTATAATTATTATTATTATTATTATTATTAATAGGGGGCCAAGCCCGAGGGGCTTGGGAAACTCCTATGCACGCATACGCGTTTCCCAGGACCAGCGGTGCTGGGAACCCTATTGTTTTTGTTCGGATTTTTATTATTAGGGGGCCAAGCCCGAGGGGCTTGGGAAACGTGTATGCACGCATACGCGTTTTCCAGGACCAGCGGTGCTGGGAACCCTATTGTTTTTGTTCAGATTTTTTTTATTATTATTATTATTATTATTATTATTTTTATTTTTCCGTTGGTAAAAGTGGTGCTGCAGCCTAAACGTGCAAGGGAGGGTGGTGCAATTTGGAGGGTTGGTCCAGAATCCTACACTCACCTCAGACACCAAAATTCACATATGTCCGCCAGCAGGGGGCGCTAAAACTACGACCAACGCGTTTTGGGCTATAATTCCCACACTGTACATCTCACATTCAAAAAAACTTTATATCCACAGATTCCCTGGAGAGCCTTGAATCACTTGGGCTAGGCCACGCCCATTTCCGCCTATAAAATTTTTTTGCAAAATCGCAAAAACTGGAAAACCTACTTTTTCAAACTACTCCTTAGGATTTTGTCTGATCAGTCTGTAATTTGGCTTGTACACTCTGGAGCCTCACTTGATCTAAAGTTATCAAAAGAATTTTGTTCAGTCAAAATACGCGCAAATTATTAGCGAATTAAATTTTCTAGCTAGCTATGCAAATCTTTGCATTGCTATATCTCAGTAAATATAAATGCTAACAACACCAAATCTGAGATCTTTGGTTGGAATGGGACTGTGGGGCAAAAAGCCAAATTTGGCTGATGTTGGCCACTAGGGGGCGCTGTTAAGGTGGGAAATTTCTCTCTCAAATGCCATGACCGATTTTCACCAAATTTGGTGGGTAGGATGCTGGGTCACTCCTGAGGCAATGTTTTGAAATTCATTATGACTGGTCAAACTGGGCATGGCTTATTACAAATAAACAACAAACTTTTATTTTAGCTCAAGTATTTGGCTGAGGGCTCCCAAAGTTACAGGGTATATCTAGAATAGCAGACAGACCACCCATACCAAAAATTGTGTCACGTCCACTAGGTGGCGCTGTAACAGATGCAAATACATTTTGGCTTGTAACTTCCACCGTTTAAATCAAATCTTCATAAACTTTATATCCACATATTCCCCAAATAGAGTCACATCATGTGACATAGGCCCCACCCCCTTCCACCACATTTTTTTCTATTTAAGTTACTAGACATCACAAACATACTTTTTCGAACTCCTCCTAGTGTTTAAACTGTATCTGCACAAAACTTTGCTGTAACAATCTTCAGACGTGCCTCATCAAAAGTTATCAAAAGAAATTTGCTACTCCAAAAAATATGGTTCTTATAAATAAACCATTTTTTTCTGCTAGCTAAAAAACACATAGTTACATATTTGTGTCAAAGTCAAAGCTGTCAACAAACTCTTTTCACTCGCTGCAGAGGCTCTGTGCCAAATTTGGCCCAAATTGGACGATAGGGGCTATAAACAGAGTAACATCAAGTGATATGAAAGTTGATCGGATTTGCACGAAATCTGGGGAGTATGATATTGAGTCAATCCACCGCCTGGTAACGAAATACAGCTATTTGCATTCCGCGGGCTCGGCGAGACCTGGGGGCCGAGTCGCGTGGGTAGGCTTGGCCCCCTTTCATTACTGCTTGCAGTTCTAGTTGTTATTACAATTATTATTATAATACACTCAACAAAAATATAACAGAACACTTTTGTTTTTGCTCCCATTTGTCATGAGATGGACTCAAAGATTAAATATTCATTCTAGATACACAATATTACCATTTCGCTCAAACATTGTTCACAAATCTGTCTAAATGTGTGATAGTGAGCACCTTTGCTTTGCTGAGACAATCCATCCCACCTCACAGGTGCACTAATCATGGTGTCTGATGAACACCTTGATGTGGCACACCTGTGAGGTGCGATGGATTGTCTCAACAAAGCAAAAGTGCTCACTATCACACATTTAGACAGATTTGTGAACAATGTTTGAGAGAAATGGTAATATTGTGTATCTGGAATGAATTTTAGATCTTTGAGTCCATCTCATGACAAATGGGAGCATAAACAAAAGTGTTGCGTTTATATTTTTGTTGAGTGTATGTGCAACTGCAAGGTCATGACCTCACAACGTATCACATGATGGCATCATACCTGTATGGTTCAATATTTTGCCACCAGGTGGAGCTTTGTGATGAAAAATTACCATTTTGCCCTTATCTTCAGAACCATTTGTCCGAAGGTCATGACCTGAGGGGCTTTATGTAGTATTGGGTCTATTCGAAGATTGGGGAATTGGAGGATTGGGGACGTTCGGGGTTATACCACAAGCCATCGCCTCCGACGGCCTAAGCCTAGTTCTTTTCTTTCTTCTTCCGTCTTTGATCTTAAATTTGACCCCCTAAACATGCTCAAAAAGTCACCAAATTTGGCATGCACCTCAAGTCTGGCGAAAAATTTTATAAAACGTAAACATTATCCCCAAAGGTGCCAAAATGGCTGTCTAGCGCCACCAGAAACATTAAATTGGCACTTAGACGGCCTCCACGGCCGATAGGAAAGTCAAAGAGAAATGGAACCAAAACTATATAGTTCATCTCATCAGGACCTAAAAATTAAGAATCGACACCCTTGACCTAAATCGAACAGGAAGTCCGCAATTTGCATGGCAAAATTGCTATTTTAGGCCATTCATCGAATCGGCTCCAAATGCTAAAAGATGACAAAGCACTCTTTCCCCATGAAAAATATTTTAAAACTAGGTCAAAATTTGAACGGTTTGGATTTCATGAGGCGTCAAAGATGGGGTCCCCAGCCGTGTTGACAGCCTTTTTTCTATGCGTACGCAATTTCCAACCTAAATGTGATCCCTAAAACATGCTCTGAAATGAAACAAATTTAGCAGTTTAAGTGGCTTCAAACATTTTTACAATCTGAAAATTCTCCTCCAATGAGACAAAATGGGACTTTCGCAATCACCACGGCACGTCCAAATGTCATAAAATTCGGAAATAATTCACACATCATTCCTGTACCATGTCCAGATTTTTCACTAGTTTTGGTGGAAATTTATTCAAGACTTTGAAATAAAAAATTTTATGGACATAATACGCTGTACAGTAATATAAACTTTCTTGATGTAGACACACCGTTTATCGTATCAAAATTTCCTTTGATATACTTAATCTCCCTATGCAGAAACAATTTGCCAAGCATGGTAGTATTTGAACAAATATTTGCCGAAATAGTGACATTATGAATATTCATATTTTGAAAAATATAGAGTGACTGACTTCTGAATTCACCATAGGTTGCAGGGTATGAAATATTTGTCTGTACAGTGGACATCCTCCCAAAATTTCAGCAGTGTAGGATTTACGTGGATGAATCATTTATTAATTTCTTTATTATTCTTTTTCAGTTATTCTAAGTGGTGCTACACATTCTGACCACCGGGTGGCAGTAGGATCACATGGCTCATCTCCCTGCACTTTGTTCATGGATTGGGGAAGATTCCACAATAGACGGCAGTGATAAAAATCAGCTTAAGAAATTTTGACCGGGTCGCATGGGTCATAACTCCATTCTACAGAAGAAAAATCTCTTAGTTAAAGGGGTTTGCATTCACCTAAAGGTAAAACATTTTACTCAGTCTCGCACTGTCCAACAAATGAGTGTTCAACAGCGCCTGAACACGTCTCGCTCCCGCATCGACATTGGTGCCAAAATGGCTCTCTAGCGCCACCTAGAAACATTAAACTGGCACTTAGATGACCTCCAGGTAGGAAAATCATAGCGAGATGGAGCCAAAATTATATTGTTCATCTCATCAAGACCTCAAAATTAAGAATTAACATGACCTAAATCGAACAAGAAGTCCGCAATTTGCATATCAAAATTGCCATTCGCCCCTAAATTTGACCTTGAACAAATGACCCCTTAAACATGTGCCGAAACAAAAATTTTGCAGGTAATTCAAAACTGATTTAAACATTTTTACTCTTTGAAAATTCTCCACCAAAGAAACAAAATGGCTCTCTAGCGCCACCCAATTACACCAAAGTGGGGCTTTCGCAAACACCACGGCCTGGAGCAGTGTCATAAAATTCTGAAAAAATTCACACTTCATTCCTGTAACATGACCCGAGTTGTCACTTGATTTCGTGAAAATAACTTGAAGACTTTTTAAAATAAAAAAAATTCATGTTAACAATACGCTGTACAGTAATATATACTTGCTGTGGACACATCGTTAATTGTATCAAAATGTCCTTTGGTATACTTTATAAGGTCAATTTGGTGAAACTATTTGCAAAGCGTCGTAATGTTTGAATTTATAATTGCCGAGATATTGACATAATGAATTTTCATATTTTTGAAAAATATTGAGTGACGTACTTTGAATTCACCATAGGTTGCATTGTATGAAATATTTCACTGTGCTCAGTGGACATCCTCCCAAAATTTCAGCCGTCTCAGTTTTACATGGAAGAACCATTTATTAATTTCTTTATTATTCATTTTCAGTGATTTTCTAGGTGAGGCTACATATTCTGACCACCGGGTGGCAGCAGGATCACATGCCTTATCTTCCTTCACTAAGTTCATGAATGGGGGAAGATTCCACAATAAACAGCAGTGATAACATCTGCAATAGAAACTCTTTCCAGGTCCCATGACTCATAAATCCAATTTACAAAAGAAAAATCTCTTTCAGTAAAGCACTCAACTCAAGATAAAACATTTTACACAGTCTCGTACTGTCCAATGAAAGAGAATGCTCGACGGCGCCCGAACACGTCTCGCCCCCGCATCGACGTGCGCGGGTGGGCGAGGACCCGTCCAAAGCTGCTTGCAGCTTTAATTAGGGTCCAAGCCTCCAGGCCTGCAAGGCCTTGGCAAGGACCCTATTGTTTTTCTAGTGTTTCTTATTATAATTATTATTATTATTATTATTATTAGGTTCCGAGCTCCAGGCCTGCAAGGCCTTGGCAAGGACCCTATTGTTGTTCTAGTGTTTTTTCTTTATTCTTACGCCTTTTGAGCTTAAATTTCACCCCCTAAACATGCTCATAAACTCACTAAATTTGGCATGCACCCCATGCCTCACAAAAAATTTTAGAATACGTAAACATTATCCCCATAGGTGCCAAAATAGCTCTCTAGCGCCTCCCTAAAACAAATGGCACTTAGATGGCCACCACGACCGGTAGGAAAGTCATAGAGAGATGGAACCAAAACTATATTGTTCATCTCATCAAGACCTAAAAATTAACAATCGACACCCCTGTCCTAAATCGAACAGGAAGTTTTTAATTTGCATATCAAAATTGCCATTCGCCCCTAAATTAGGCCAAAATTTGCCCTCGAATAAACGCAAACTCCTTTGAGGCCGTTCATCGTATCGACCCCAAATGCTAATAGATGACAAAGTACTCTGCCAGTGAAAACTACTGAAAACAACTTTGTCAAAAGTCAAACGGTTTGGATTTTATGAGGCATCAAATTTGGGGTCACCAGCCACGTTGACTGCTTTTTATGCCCCTGCCCTCCAAAGAGGAAAGGGGGCATTATGTCGACACCACGTCCGTCCGTCCGTCCGTCGTCCGTCCGCTAACTTTTTGTTTCCGTGGTATCCCTCGTCGGATTGATGCCATTTCTTAATGGCGTATTGGGAGCGGTTAGAGGAAGGTTCCTTTCGAAAACCAGCGTCGTGCGATATCTAATATGGCCGCCATAGCAGCCATCTCAATATGCCCTTGATCAACATACAGACAAGGGCATATGCCACGCTCTGCGTTGCTCTTGTTTTCTATACGTACGCAATTTCTAAACTAAATGTGACCCCTTAAACATGCTCAGAAATGAACAAAATTTAGCAATTAATTCAAAGTGGCTTCAAACATTTTTACAATGTGAAAATTCTCCACCAAAGACACAATATGGCTAGAGAAAATAGAGAAAATTGAGGCATTTTCAGGTGATACTCCGGACAAACAACTCACACTGAGTCGCATAAATCTCTCCATTAATGCCATCGAAACAGAAAAAAAAATAAAGCTGCGAGCAGCGTTGGATGGGTCCTCGCCCACCCACAAACGTTGATGAGGGGCTACACGTGTTCGGGCGCCGTCGAGCAATTCCCAACCGTCGGACAGCTCAAGACTGAGTAGAATGTTATACTTTGAGCTTAGTGCAAACCCCTTAACTGAAAGAGATTCTTCTGCAGAATGGAGTAAGGATGTTTAAGGGGTCACACTTAGGTTGGAAATTGCATACGCATCGAAAAAAGGCAGTCTAAGTGGCTGGGGACCCCCCATGTGCTTTGTCATCTATTAGCATTTGGGGTCGATACAATGAACGACCTTAAAGGAGTTTGAGTTTGTTCGAGGGCAAATTTAGGGGCGAATGGCAATTTTGATATGCAAATTGCGAACTTCCTGTTCGATTTAGGTCAGGGGTGTTGATTGTTAGTTTTCAGGTCTTGATGAGATGAGATGTAGTGTTGGTTCCATCTCTCTGACTGCCCTACCGGTCGTGGTGGCCATCCAAGTGCCAATTCAATGTTTCTGGGTGGAACTAGGGAGCCATTTTGGCACCTATGTCAATGCGGGAGCGAGACGTGTTCAGGCGCCGTTGAACACTCATTTGTTGGACAGTGCGAGACTGAGTAAAATGTTTTCTCTTGCAAACACCTGTAACTAAACGAGATTTTTCTTTTGTAAATTGGAGTTATGAGTCATGGGGCGTGGAAAGAGTTTCTATTGCAGATGTTATCACTGCTGTGTATTGTGGAATATTCTCCCATTCATGAACTTAGTGAAGGTAGATGAGCCATGTGATTCTTCTGCCACCCGTTGGTCAGAATGCGTAGCACCGCATAGAAAAACACTGAAAATCAATAATAATAAGGAAATTAATAAATGGTACTTCCCCCCTAAATCCTAGACAGCTGAAATTTTAGGAGGTTGTTCACTGAAAACTTTCATACACTGAATTCATCCAGTGGTGAATTCAGAAGTGCGTCACTATATTTTTCAAATTATGAATATTCATAACATGTCAATATCTCAATAAATATTCATTAATTGGCCAGTTGTTTCTGCAAATGGAGCTTATGAAGTATACAAAAGGACATTTTGATTCGATAAAGGGTTTGTCCACAGCAAGAAAGTATATATTACTGTACAGAGTATTATGTACATAACATTTTTTATTTTAGAAAGTCTTGTATGAATTTTCACCAAATCAAGTGACAGCTCAGATCATGGTACAGCAATGACCTGTGAATTTTTCAGAATTTTAGGTCATTGAGACAGGCCGTGGTGACAGCGAAAGTCCCATTTTGGTGTATTTAGGTGGCGCTAGTGAGCCATTTTGTGTCTTTGGTGAAGATTTCAGATTGTAGAAATGTTTGAAGCCACTATGAATTAACTGCAAAATTTGGTTTGTTTTTGAACGTGTTTAAGGGGTTACATTTAGGTTGGAAATTGCGTACGCATCGAAAAAATTTTGATATGCAAATTGCGGACTTCCTGTTCGATTTAGGTGAGGGGTGTTGATTTTCAATTTTTAGGTCTTGATGAGATGAACAATAGTTTTGGTTCCATCTCTCAATGACTCTCCTACTGGTCGTGGTGGCCGTCTAAGTGGCAATTTAATGTTTCAAGGTAGCGCAAGAGAGCCATTTTGGCACCTTTGGGGATAATATTCACGTTTCATAACATTTTTTGCCAGACATGAGGTGCGTACCAAATTTGGTGAGTTTTTGAGCATGTTTAGGGGGTGAAATTTAAGCTCAAAGAGGCAAAAGAAGAAAGAAAAATAATAGAGAAAAAACAGGAGAAGAACGATAGGGTCCTTGCAGGCTCGGACAACAACAACAACAACAACAAGTGCACCGCCTCTCGGCGAATGTCGTATTGCTGCGCAATACTAGTCCCCTACCTGTGTATGCATATTATATTTCCTTAAACGTAGGTCAAAGTGACCTGAATAGGGTACATGACACACCCTCTCCCCAAGAAGCATCCACACACCAACTTTGATGTTCCTAGGTCATACGGTATTGAAGTTATGGAGCGGACACAAATGCGGACGGACAGACAGACGGACGAACGGAGTGCTTCGTTTCCGGTAGGGAACTAACAATAGGGTCCTTGCCAAGGCTTTGCAGGCCTGGAGGCTCAGACCCTAAAAAAAATTCCAAAATGGCAAAGGGCACAACTATTGAATATGTTTTATGCACCAACCAAGTTTTGTGAAAATATGCTGAATGGTATTCGAGTTACACTCTAAACAATGTTTCCAGATGTACGGACAGTGCGATGGCTATATCCTACTGCATTATATGCCAGGGGAAATGAATATGACTAACAGTCAATAAAATCAGACGGTAAAACTGCAACTCGGCCAGATATTTGTAAGAGCAAAGCTTCCCTTAGAGAAACAAGTAGAAAACGAAAAACCTACGATGAAGCAACCAACAACGTCATTTTCCTCAAAAGACTCCCCAAATTCTCCGGTCACACAGTTGGTGGTTTTCTTCCCCTTGAGCGAAAATGCGTAGGAATGCTCCTCTTCACCTGTAAAAAGAACAAAATTACAGACCAAGGAAAAGGAGACAAACTACTTGTTACTAATATACAGTAGTGCACAGTGATGAGGATCCACAACTTTCATGAAAAAGGCATTCTAATATATTACTTCTCTATAATTTTTTGGCGAAAATCAATGGCTGACTGCAATAAACAGTTATGTACAATACATAACATGTGGAATGTATTGAAAAATTTTATTGTAAGCAATGTGAATAAAAAAATCATTCCCACAAGAATAAGAATAAACAAAAAGACTGACGGATTTAAAAAAAATTGATCAGATTTATAGTTTCCCAGATATGGCCCGGATAAGGTATGATTACAGACGGACAGACAGACAGAGACGGACACACTGATGACAATATCCCACCCCCCTGCATTAATGCTGCCGGGGGGATAAAAACCAAATTAAATCCCGCAGTCCAAGCCAATTATATTCTAATCTCAATCCTCTTATTATTATCCAAGATCCTTGAAAAAAGTGTGTCGCCCAACAGCTTTCTTCTTTGCTGCAAAGTAATACAACCCCAATTCCAAAATAGTTGGGTCAAAGTGTAAATTGCGAATAAAATCAAAATGCAATGACTTTCAAATGACACCAGCCAGTATTTCATTCACAATAGAACAGAGATGACACAGAAAATGTTGAAACTGAGAAATTTTATAATTTTATCCACAAAATGAGCTCATTTCAAATTTGATGGCTGCTACAGGTCTCAAAAAAGTTGGGACAGGGCCCTGTTTAACATGGTGTAGCATCCCCTCTTTTTAACTCATCTTTAATACAGGCTTCAAGCTGCTGGAGTTTTGGGTCTCCTTTGATGGACTTTTTGTTCAATTATGCGCCAAATGTTCGCAACTGGTTAAAGATCAGGACAGCAGGCAGGCCAGTTCAGCACACAGACTCTTCTGCTACGAAGCCATGCTGTTGTAATACCTGCAGTGTGTGGTTTGGCATTGTCCTGCTGAAATACACAAGGCCTTCCCTGGAAGAGATGTCATCTGGAGGGGAGCATATGTTGCTCTAAAATCTTTATATACCTTTCCGCATTCATAGTGCCTTTTAAAACATGCAAGTGACCCACCACCTATGCACTAATGCATCCCCATACCATCAGAGATGCTGGCTTTTGAATTGAACACTGATAACAGGAGGGGTGGTCTTCCTCCGCTTTAGCCCAGAGGACATGACGCCCATGACTTCCAACAAGAATGTCAAATTTGGACTAGTCTGACCACTGGACACTTTGCTACAGTCCTTTTTAAATGAGCCTTGTCCCACAGAACACAGGGGCGCTTCTGGATCATGCTGAACAATGGCTTCCAGTTTGGATGACAGTGTTTTAGGTGGCATCTCTTGATGGCACGGCGGTCTGTGTTTACAGAAAGTGGTTTCTTTTAGTACTCCTGGGCCCATTTAGTAATCTCAATGACAGAATCTTGCCGGTGAGTGATGCAGTGGCGTCTGAGGGCCTGAAGATCACGGACATCCAGTAAAGGTCTTCGGCATTGTCCCTTACGCTCAGTTTCTCTGAATCTTTTGAATCTTTTATAGCCAATCATGTTACACAACAGATGCCAGTTTTCTCAATTACTTGCTAAATGTTCTTTCAGCTGACTCTCTATTAAATTGCTTTTTCAAGCTCTTTTTTTGCCTGTGTCCCAACTTTGAGACCTGTTGCAGCCAGAAAATTAGAAATAAGCTCATTTTGTGATAAAAATGTAAAATGTCTCAGTTTCAACATAATATATTAGCTAATGTGATCTGAAAGTCACTGCATTTTGATATTATGCATAATTTACACTACGTTGGGGTTGTACAAGTAATGAGGTATATGAAAATTTTCAGTCTTCCTATAAAAAGCATAATAGCACAAACAGCTCTCACTTTTGTAATCATATCACATGAATCGCGAGAACAGGCCATTAAGCCCAACTACGCTCGCAAGTTTCTTTATAGTAATCAATGATTTGCTTCTCTCGTTGGATATTGGCTGCCTCTCTTTTCTTGTCCTACTAAATTTAAAAGCTGCCTTTGATACCATGGGCCACCAAATTCTTCTTTGTAGGCCAGAAAAGTCAGCTGGTATTTCTGGACATGCCCTTTCCAGTGCATGCCAGGATAAAACTGCACGGGCACCATTTGGCACTCCAGCCAATTCTCCGGCTAGTACTATTTTTTCACTCCTGCCATATGTATGGCAGGCATGTTTTTCACCTACCGGCTCCCATTGTACTTCAGCTTTAACTGTACATGTCTAAGCACCCCATTTTATTTCTTGTTGGCTTAATAAATATGCTCATATTGTGTATGTAATGGTACCAGCCAGCACCAAGCCACCTACTTCATTCTTCACCTGTCCTAGTGTCCTGTCCTGTCCTGTCCTAAGTTGCAAAGACTATACCGTAGCCTATTGTCCATACATGTATTTTATTTTCTTAACTCCACAACTGTATTAGTTACCATGGTTACAAGTGCAAGTACCTAGCTGAAAAAGGCGGACTTGCTTTAACTACTGCTTCCAAGCCGACATCCATCAATCCATCCTCGCCCAGTCCCATAATGTAGCAAGTTTAAAATAACCAGTGTTCTTTTGAGAGAAAGGAGGGAGACAGATTTTCCATCTTCAGGTCTCCAGAAGACCGTTTTCATTCAGATATATTGTAATAAACCTTAGAGACCCCTGAAGTTTTTTTTTTTTTTTTACTGTAATAGAACTTGGTAAATACTAGAAAAACTCATCATATAGTATATATAAAAAGTAATGTCTTAATAAGAGATACACAATTTGATCCTTATGTAGCCAGTCTAATAGTTCTGCTTTGGGCGTGTTAAATTGCGCGTGAGGAGGAATTAACGGGCATTTACGGGCGCCGGTGCAATCGCGCCCACCTTGTGGCATGCACTGCCTTTCTTGGTTTAAGTCTCATCTGTTTGTTAGATTTCCCTTCGTTCAGGTAAATAGCAAGTCTTCAGAGTATTCTGAGCCCTTTGCGTTTTTCTCTATATGTGCTTCCCCCAGACATGATGTTAAATACCATTGCTATGTAGATGAAATGCAGCTTTACATATCTTAAGCGAAGTGAAAACAATGGGGTAACTAGATAAGAGATGTGCCTTAAAGCTGTTCCAGGATGGATGACAAAATTTTCTTTCACGAAATCCAGATAAGACTGAAATATTAGTATTAGGCCCCAAATCTCTAAGAGACTCATCAAGTTCTCTCAACTTAGATGGCTTCTATGTTTCTACCAAGGCTGCTTTTAAAAACCTTGGTGTCACTCTTGATTCAGAACTCTCTCCAGGCTCATATCAACATTATACAAGTGGCTTCCCCCCCAACCTTAAAAACATACCAAAAAACTCAGAAAAATGTTGTCCCTTCAGGAAGCTGAAAAAATACTTCACGCATGTGTGCTCTCTCAGCCAGACCATTCTAACGTCTTACTGTATGGGTGCACCAGCTCTGCCCTGAACAGTGTTAGGTTAGTGCAGAATGCTGCCACTTGGGGTCTGACTAGGACTATGAAATATACTCAGCAACAAAAGTTCCTGTGACACCAATTTTCATATGTTGTCCAGAAGAAAAAAAATTTCTGGTGTGCAACTCCAATATGATAGTATGAAAATAAGTCACACAAACATAGCCGCTGCAGAAAAGCATGCCTCGAATGCAGATGACGACTTTCATGCAAACATCATGCATTTGATGACCTAAACTTGGGTATAAAAGCAGGAGTGTTGCAAGGATTCCATATGCATTGTTCCTGCTAGCGTTGACAACTGCCACACGGAAAAACAACACGTTTCCATCCTTACCTGAAGTTTGAAGATGCCACGCCTATGTGAAAATGAACATCTCAGAACCACTGGTATGCTTGAAGCTGGATCATGTCAACGGGATGTCGCAAGCAGTGACGTGCAGTCAGAGGTTAGTTTGGTGAGGCAGATACCTCCCCTTTGCTTGATTAGCAATCAGACAATTAATTAGTTTAGTAAGACTATTCAGCAGAATGACAGGCAGTTTAAGTTTCCGCGGCGTTATTACTCAGTAGGCTACATCGAACTTGAAATGCTCACGAAACTGCAGTTTCGCGAGTATTCGCTTACAGGAAGCCAGAGATGTACAGTGAGGTGAGGCAGTGACCCAAACTTTTATCACAGGATTTTGTGAATCTGTTCCCACGCACTATTCCTGATTGACAATGAAAACAAGCCTGTAGGAAGCCTGATACTGATAGAGGAGATAATGACTTCATTCACGTCTACGCTGCAATTCGAGACTGCAAGGATGGAAATCGGAATAATAAATAAGGAAAAATTCTCTCAGTAATTCTGTATATCGTTTCAACGTTTTGTTAATCGGATTAAGAAAGAAGACTGAAAATAAACGCCCGCTTTTTGTTTGGGTGTAAAAGCTTGTATTTGAAGGAGAATACATATATAGGCTATTGATTAAGCATTGAACTCTGCAAAAGTCGAACTGTGTTAATATTTTTTGATGACATTGCTTCGGCTTCCAGGAAGCAAGTTCGTGCAAATCTGTGGTTGAGCATTTCAGCTTTGATGTACTGAGCAATAACGCAGCGGAAACTTAAACTGGCCCGTCATTCAACCAAATAGTCTTACTAAACTAGTTAATCGTATGATTGCTGATCAGGCAAAGGGGTGGTTTCTGCCTCACCAAACTAACCTCCACCGCATGTCACTGGTCGCAAGACAATTCAACGTCCATTGAAACACTGCCAGAACCATCCCGCGACTTCAGCGAATATAGGCAGAGACTAAGTCACCGCCTCAGACGTTTTGGGATTGTCGCCAGATGATCTGCCAGACGTCTGATTTTGACTCACAATCACTGAAAAGTATGACTACAGTGATGCAGGCAGCGTGTATGTTGGACAGCAATTCAATGTAGACTGGTGCTATTCACTGATGAGTCTCAACCTCAGCCACAATGATGGATGCAGACAAGATTACCGACGTCAAGGTGAACGTTACGCTGAAGCTGGCAGTGTTATGGTATGGGGAGGAATCACAGCTAGACAGAGAACCCATGTGTTTGTGGTTTATGGCAACCTCACTGAACACCGTTACCGTGATGAGATCATCCGTCCCGTTGTTCTGCCGTTTTTGCCTCGACATGGCCCTGGTGTTCTCTTTCAACATGAAAATGCCCAACCGCATGCGGCCAGAGTGTGGCCCATGATGACATGATCAGTAATGAACTCTCAACAATTAAAAACGTGTGGTAATAATCTCCCCCCGGCAAACAACCTCTGTTCCTTTGTCAACGTGAATGCGCAGCGCGAACACAAACAAGGCGTGTTGCAGCAGTTTTTTTTTTTTAAATCTCACACAGCTATAATAAGGCAGCCGGCGGTTCCACATGCTGCACAGAGTGCCCTAATTTTTCATTGAGCACCTGCCCCCCAAAATGTCTGTGCACACCACTGGCTTAAAGTCGTTCCACACTTCATTGGTAGAATTATGAGGTCCCTGAGATTTAAAACCAGGCACTGTGAAAATTTAAAAAGCACAGGTAGTTCATTAAAAAAGATTTTTATGCAAACAGTACCTTGAGGTTGTTTCCATTCGCCTCCATCTTGAAAGTCACAATAAGTCTATTCACGAGCAGAAACAAAAAGATTGCAATCTGTACCCCTATCCTTCCTATTTGTTCGTGCTCGTCAATCGACTTATCGTGACTTTCAAGATGGAGGCGAATGGAAACAACCTCAAGGTACTGTTTGCATTTATTTTTAATAAACCACCTGTGCATTTTCGAAGTTCTCAGTGCCTCATTTTAAGTGGCAGGGCCCTCGGAATTCTACCAATGAAGTGTAAAGTTACTTTGAGCCTTGTTAATGATGAAAAAGTTGCGATTTCTTTGCATGGCAACGCTATTCCCCATTCACTACCATTGTAAGCCTGTTGGGAGCTTCAGCTAAAAAGCCATGTATTTTTGAAATGTTGCGTGCGTACGGAGGTGGGGTATTCGAGAATGGTTAGTACTCGTAATCATGTTTCAATACACCCCAAGTCAATTTCACACCAGAATTCTCCTTTAAGATTCAATTTTATACAGCATCACAGAAACTTTTGATGCCAAGTATAAGACCACATTAGCACAGTGTTCAAAAATCTTCATCGGCTGCCTGTAAAATTCAGAATTGACAAGACTACTGCAAACTTACAAAGCTTTAAATGATCTGGCCCCAGAATATCTTCGAAGTCTTCTCATTCCTCACTCCTTGCCAAGATTACTTTATTCACAAGGTACGGAATATTTGAAAATTCCAAATATATCCAGAATTACAATCGGAGACAGAGCACTCCCTTACAAAGCGCCAATTTTATGGAACAATCTACCGAGACAAATTCGGGCTTCAGACACACTGTCTTCAAGAGCAGGCTGACAACATACCTTTTAAGTCAAGCCTTTGCTTAATTAATTTATAATAAGTTTTGTATGTTTATTTGGTTCTGGTGGGACTGATCATAAAATAGTTTTGTGGTGATTCAAAAGGGTATTGGAAGCAGTGTTGTTTTTGGCAGCCATTTTTATTTAGCTTTAGTCTTATTCTTTTTGATGAAATGTTTATTAGTTTTGTCACATTTTAGTCATGTCTATCTTTGATAGTTTGTCAAATTTTATTCAACAAAACTAAAAAAGGGTTTTAGTCCAGTTTTAGTAATTCATTTTAGATAAAAACATCTTAATTGCTAATTAACCCATGGGTGCAAGTGGAAAGAATTTTTTCGAGTGAACATATTTTAGCATGGGTGAAGTGACAAGTGCCGAAGGCATGCCCTCTTGGAAAATTTTTAGAAAAATGGTCAAATTTGGTGAATTCTCAGGGCAGTTCGGCCAAGAATTCAAGATTAAAAAAGGCCCTAAATTGTGCCAATGTTTGATGCTTACCTTTTAAAAAAAAAAAATAAGGTGTCTTGTGGGAAGACAATCAGGTTACATGAATAAAGAGATAACATTGTAAATTTGCTTCACTCTGCTCTCCAATTTTGATCTTTTAATTATATCAGAAAGACTATTATTTAAGTTATTCCAGTCTCTTGAGTTATTCATGTACGAAATTAAACAAACTGTACTGTATGTGCAAGTGTGATTAAACGACACTCTAAAAAAGCGGTGACAAGTTCTTAGGTAAATGGCCCTCTGTTGAGATCAAGCAACAAATATTCTTCCACAACGATAATAATATGCTATCAGATTATGGTGATGGAAGTATCATTTTTAGAATCAGTCCATTAAATTCATTGATATTGCAGTGTATTGGTATTGATGTAGAGCAAGGGTGCCCAACCTTCTGAGCCAAAATTTACTTTCAAAGTTGGCTTTGCATAGAGATCTACTGATCCGAGTCGGCCGTTTCATGCCAGTTTCTGTGTACTTTGGTATGGAAGGCTGTCATAGATAAAACATTGGGCTAATATCTCCCTGATATTTTCAATTTAGCCAAATAAATTATTTGCTGTCATTTACCCAAAAGTCTTGCTATATCTGCCATGCCTAGTATGGAAAAAATCACAATACGGACAAGAGGCGTTGCCCCTTTAAGAAACTTGCCCGTGGAAGATGGAGTTTTTATGCGTTTATTTTGCACAAACACGTTGCCTAAAAAATGCAGGTGCTAGCTCTAGCTATTAGATTAAAACTATGCTACTGTCTGCTAACTAAAACTACTAAATGCGTTTGAACATGTTAACCCTCTACCGCATTCAAAATTCGAACCGAAATAAACGTCACACTACTAGTCACCTACATGAGCACTTTCCATAAACTCGGATTTTTCTAAAAATAAATGGCTGAGGAGATTTTCGATCGGTGCTTCTTGTGACGTTAACCTCACTGTTACACACCAATGCATAGCAACAATTTTGCAACGTTTTCAAAAATCCTAGTAAATATTAACGTTATGATGATATGTGATTATATTCCGCGCCTGTGTACATTTTTACTGACCAAAATGTGTCGTCGTCTTCCTCATTAGTGTCCACAATCAAGTACCCATTCTTGAAATACTACCCCTATAGCGGCAACATAAATTAAGGCGTTCAAATGGGAAATCAGGGAGGTTCAATGGTGGGACCACCACCACTGCACACCTGCACAGCGCTGAATAACGAACCTTGATGGAACCAAGAATTCATTATTGATGGAAATCCGTCTGTAGACGGACGTCTTACACCCATGTTAACCATATGGGTTAAACATGTTAACCACACTGTAATGATGTTTGCTTACTGTGGTGTTGAGTTACGATTTAGATGTGAGATATGGACACAAACACACAGCCCACTTTCCTTCTTGACATCACCGTCATACGGAGGACAGAATCGCACAGCAAAAGGTACAGACTGTGGTTATGACTGTGTGACGTCAATGTCAAACCATTGTGGCTTTAGCCCAACAGCAGACTCGACGTATACTAACAAAGCAGATAACTTGACCCATTTAATGTCGCAACGCACTGATGGAGCACATACACGCTATGATGAACACACAACTAGCAGATGCCCACGCTGTTATTTAATGTTTTACAGCACTTTCGTGCGTCCCAGCTGTACTTTCAGATATTTGGAACGTTAAGTGGAGAGAATTCTGCGTTCATCTTCACCAATATCGAATTAAATCAGTACTTTTTTTTAGCTTATCGTGATGTTTCGGTAGGTGGAAGAACGTTCGGGAAGACTTCCGGTGACATAAAAGTTATGAGCTGGCCTGCTCATGGTCCAGACAATTCCATTGAGCAAATGGCTAAATCTGCCTCAAATCACCAGATTTCATAAAATGTTCCTCTCTGACCATCTAAGATTTGCTTCATACTTTCACAAATTCATGTCAATGGTCCCAATAAAAAGAGCGCAAAATTTTAGCCTTCTATCTTTTTTTCTTGTCTTTGAGACACAGTGGCTTGAATAGGTGGGGCTTGGCTTGGATTTTACAGAAGAGACGAGTGCTATAGAAAAAATAGCCCTGCAAAGCGGGCATTTCCCCATAGCCCCTGGATTATATCAAATGAAAACAAATTGATAGAGGCCTTTGCAAGTTATCCTACGGAATGAAAAATACAAGATGGCGGCAATGGCAGCCATATTGGACATGTCGAGTGCTCTCAAATTCGATAGGCTTCTGTAAGTAACCAAGCAACAGAGCAAAAATGGCGTAGACTGGCGGGGCATTTTCAAGCCATCATGCAGAATACAACATTCAAGATGGCGGCTGCGGGGGCCATACTGAACTTCCAAGCGCCATGAATCGATAACGACGTGTGTCGTTACTGTACCCCGATGTCCTCACCAAAAATTATGATGATTTGTGCTGGCGTTTTTCAGTTATCGCACAGAATGGAAATTGAAGATGGCAGCTGTGGGAGTCATATTTGATTTTGGATCTTGGCTGAAATTTGTGGGTTTGTGTAGTAACTGTACCCAGATGTCCTCACCAAAAATCGCGATGATCAGTGATGGTGTTTTTCAGATTTTGCACGGACTCAAATTAGGGCTGGGCGATAAATCGATATTATATCGATATCGTGATTCAAAGTAAAATATCGTCACGGATTTTGACTATCGTAATATCGTGATATGAAATAAGTGTTGGCTTTTCTGGTTTTAAAAGCTGAATTACAGTAATGGGTTGCATTTTTCTGCACTTGCAAGACTGTTGAAGCTGTTGCCTGCACCCGTTTCATCGTTATGTCAACATTACTAATAAATGGTTATAGAAAATATCATTGTGTACATATTTTGCAAAAGCACCAACATTTGTCCTGATGATATCGGCAAAATATCGATATCGAGGTATTCGTTCACCGATATCGAGGTATTAGATTTTGTCCATATCGCCCAGCCCTAACTCAAATGCGAACGGACGGACAGAAGGACAGATGGACAGTGTGCGTGATGACATTACCCCTCTGCCCCTTACTCAGGACTGAGGGGTAATGAAACATTATTTAACATAAACACAAACATTAAACATCCCCCAACATGCTGATCCTTCTTTTGATACACACATATACTGTTAAAATGTTGGACGTCCATGCAAGTTTCTAAACATAAGACAGAGGGGTTTTGACGTAATTCGAGAACATGATTTCCTGAACGCAATTTCCTCTCAGCTCGACCCAAGATCTCCACGAGATTTTGTCCAAACCTGACGTCAGGTTGTTGCCATCCAATCAGGATAGACCTGGCCAGAGCCAATCATGGCGCTGGACCTGCCCACCCAGGAATATATTCGATCAGACACTAACCAGCACAAATCATTTAACTTGTAATTTTATCAGTATGTCTCCAAAAGCGGATCGTTCGCATTTTCATGGATGCAAAAAAAAGCACAACTATTTTCTCTCCCAAAAGATGATGCCACCAGAAATCAGTGGGTAGCTTTTTTGATAAAGTTAGCAGTTTGTGCTCAGCATTTCACCAAAGACAGCTTTGTCAATAAAGGATAATTCAACGCTGAATATCCTCTCAGTTGCTTCTCAAACCTGGGACAGTTCCATAGATCGAAAATTCGGAGCCAGAAGCTGTCCGTAACAATGTAATGGCAAATAATGTAAGTGAAGCTAACGTGTTACGAGTGGCTAGCAGGACCGCTAACGATAGTTAACACTAACAACTGGCCTCTCAAACAGGCTTTGTAAAACATCTGAAGATAAAGCCTGGATCGGTAACAACTGTCTGAGACTCAAAGACAGACATGGAAGCTGTAAGTTTTACCGTTTTTCCTGCAGATACTGGTATAACATGACAGTACTAGCGAAACATTGAAATTTCAACTTACTACACATTGACATCCTGCAGTCAACGTTGCCGCAACACTTCAATTTCTTCTTCCTCCCGTTCGGGGTCGAATTTGAGATCAAACACGTATTGTCTGACGGTAATAAATGCTACATAGTGCTGTCCTGAAATACTTGCCATCTTGGTTTCCTGGTTTGGCTAACAAAATGCGCATGAAATGAAAGGTTGTGGAAATAAGCATTTGTCTGCTACTTAAACTTCCAAATCATTCATCATGTAAGCTGCACACTTCCAGTTCAAGTAGACCTCCGTTATTGATGTGAAAATGCCAATGAGCGGCCAGCGGCAGTGAGCAGTTTTCAGAGCTTTGAGCATGCGCAAATATTGTGACACAGCTGGTACTTGGCTCAGGATGATGTACCTGTATTGTTATCGAATGCAACTTTAGCGGATGATGGTGAGATGGAGTTGGAATGCACCGCAATGTGAGGATATGTGGGATTTCATAAAAACAGTACCACTTAATGATGGTTCATCCAAGAATGGAAATTCCAACTCCAGTGGTGGCTCATGAACTGGCAACAGGGGAGGCTCAAACAATCCCTTAAAAAAAGAATGATTGGTCACCACCTGTTTTCAATCATACATTTAAATTACTATTACAGACACTCCAAAAACTCTTAACATTATCATCAGGTGTGGCCAGTTTTCACTCATATTGCAGATTACGACTCAAGACTTCTCATGCTTTTCTTTACTCAGGGGTTGGAAGGAATGCGTATGTTTCCGGATCGTTTAAACTTTTTGAATGAGATCGGAAACAATAGAATGGCATAAAGCATTTCAAATGATCTTATTTTATTTAAACGATAACGAAATGCAAGCATTGCCTCCAATTCAAGTAAAGAAAAGCGTGAGAAGACCGGAGTCATAACGCAGGTGAAACTGATAAACCTCCATGCACAAGGACTTAAATTCTGTGCGAGAATCTCTTACACATGCGTTGATTGAATAATTGCTGACTACAGCAGGGGAACGCAACTACACCACTAAAACTCACGCGGAATACTACGAGTTAACAGATGTGCATTATGAATGAAAACTGACCACATGTAATGTTGAGAGTTTTCTGAGCTTTTGTAATGGTAATTTAAACGAATAACTGAAAACTGCTCATGACCAATCATGATCTTCAAGGAATGGGTTTGAGCCTCCCCTATCGCCAGTTCACCAGCCGCCACTGACCAACTCCGACGGAAATCCTTCCACAGACGGAGATCTTCCGCCCTTGCAGAGTATCGTGGAAATTCGCAGTCAGACGCATTGAAACAGCAAGAGAAAGCTACTCCGCAGTGTTGAGCCTGCCTTCCAAATTTCGACCAATCAGAAGGCAGATCCATCTCAAGTCCAGAAAAAACAGGTGTCGCCACTAAACGCGGCCATGTCCCCCGCCAGGTCACGGAAATCGATTGGGGTCACATTAATACACACTGAAGCCAAAGATGAATGAAACCTTTCTTGTGATATTGTGTACACAAACGGGACGTGACGGACGGACGAACAGAGCTGAATACTGTGTCCACCACTCCGCTCACTACCGCGGCGGCCAAAAAGGAACAACAAATCAGAGATCATTTATACCACTGTATTTCGCGAGACGGGAAACACGGTGCGCAACAGTTAAATTGACGGATATCCGTCTGTAGATGGAGTTCTTGCATCCATATGAATACAACAAGATCTCCAAAGTTTTCGGTGTTCCCATTACTAATGCATGTGGTGCAAATTTCCTATCAATTTCCAAAAGATCCTACCATTCCAATGGAATGGCTGCAACAAATGAGGAGAACACGCTTAGGATTCATTCTCCAACCTCTGTTCAGGGTAGCGCACATTTTATACTTCATCGCTTTAATAAGGTACAAAAATTAGAGGAATCGCTGGGATTTAAGGTCCAGCACTGTGGAAAGCTTCTTCCCCGTGCGGTTCCCACAATATTCTAGAGATCACAGCAAAAGTCTCCTGTAACAAGGAAAAGTTCCGATTCATTACTAGACTGCAAAGGTAAGACATAATCAATGGTTATGCTAGTACAAAGTGAAGTTTATTTTTGCACTTTTTCAGTTGCTAATTCAGTGAGTTTTGGTCTAAAGTGTTAAGGAGTGTTAAGAGCATATAGCATTAGAATCCATAGTCTCTTTATGTACACAATATCATTTGTGCGGCAGAATGAAGTCACGGATTGCGGATATGCCACTGATGTATCGTTCACATTATAGCCATGAACTTACTTAGTTGCTTGGTGTTGGAATTGCGTTTTCTCTTGGTAAATCATGAGCTTTAGCCAAATTTCTTCTTGTTAAGTGGAAATGTAATATGACTATGTTACAAGGTCCAAAAATTAACAAAAAGTCCGCACACTGTTTTGATAGCTCCCCAAGTGAGTTTAATATTCACAACGTTTCGGCCGACGTGGCCTTCGTCAGGTGCACTTCCAAACATGTGACAGGGGTGAGGGTAGGGGTTTATATTCAGAGGAAAATGGGGCAAACCAAAACAGGGTCAGATTGTAGTTGGTACAGCCAATGAACACCTAAAAACAAAAAATATATTTATTTATATATTAAAATTCATGGTAATGACTGATCCAGCCCCATAATGCCCAGAATTCCAAACACCACAAGTAATATATAGCAAAAAAACATGACAATAGTTCAAGTCTAATCAAAGGGGTTATTTCTGGAAGCATTGCCTAAAACAAGGGATAGTGTGGCAATGTCTGGAATTTATACATCCATTTTCTGCCTCTTCTGCCTCTATGTTACAAGGTCAGCATGCCCTGGTTTGGTATTTGTTGGGAGGTACAACACTGCCCCTGGTAATTGGGGCATTCAGGGTATAGAGGTTAAAGCTTTTAGCGAGAAGCTTAGGGAGTTGTGAAGACTTCTGCCAAACACTCGAAGTGTTCCAACCGGCAACAGATTCAAGAACTTAATATACTAGGCAATTTATGAAGTTAAAAGTTTAAAAAAAACTCAATTTCCAAACCTTTCAGCATTTTTAAGCGTGCCGATATCTTGCTTAACTGTCAAGATTGTAGCGGCATTCATTTCTGGCTTTTCTTCCAAATTGGCCTCTGAATCTGATGCAATGTTATTCGTCGGCGAATCAGCCAAATATGGCTCAAACCCGTACAGGTTTAAACGTTTTTCCAGTTTCTTTTGATTCCCAAAAGAGGACATCCATTTCAAAGTAAAAGCTCTACACTGAACTCAATCAGTAGAGCTATTGATTAACTCACGAAAATTGGTAGGAATGTCTCTCTGCTATATCCATGTCTGTTTCCTGGGCGGACAGTCTCACTCACATCACATGTAAGGTGGCAACGGATTATTGCAGTGCTTCAGCAAATGGCTGGAAAGTTGGTCATTGAAGGGAAATTACGCAGGCTACAAGTGTGACAGGAAATCTTGTGCAATGAAAAACTTTTGTATCATTGAGTTCAAAGTTCAGGCATTCTGAAGTGTTGCATATTCTTTAAGCAGCTGGACCATGCAAAGATATGTGGCCACTTCAAGCTTCTCCTGAACATTGCAAGAAATAAAACATGAGGAAAAACACAAATTGACAGATGCTCACCTAATAGGAGGCTGCTGTGGGCCAGGGACCACCCAACCAAAACCTCATGGATGTCAATGCCCTTGCTGGAGATGTGCTTGACAGGAATTTTTTCAGTGATCTATTGAGAGAGAGACCAAGAGATAGGTAAAAGAACAAAAGCAGACTGATTGGGCCTGCTTTGCCTACCTGGTTTGAGATCATTAAAATTGCATTCAGTTAAGCAGAACTATAAAGTGAACATCAGTCTACTGTATGACATGAAATGATGTGAAACCGTGAACGATCAGTAGTAGCAGTAAATGCAGTAATACAGCAAGAGCGAATGTCAAAATAAGTCATTCCCGTCTGGTCCCTGGGCTGGCCCGGTGGAGAATTCATGACTACCGAACTGTTATTCCCATCTGGTCCCTGGGCTGGCCCGGTGGAGAATTCATGACTACCAAACTGAACTAACAAGAATTCTCTGATTGGCACTCACTGAGTAACGATGTGCTGTGATATGTCACAATCAGCTCAGGCGCAATACACTTTAAAACTACCGTCCAAATGCAGCCTTCTTCAATCATTTATTGTCTCAAGGTGACAATAAGGCTTAAGGTGACATTCCACCAGAGTTGTGACTGCTTGCGTCTGTTTTTGTTTGACAGACTAAATGATGTGTTTTCTGCTGCTTTTCATCATGTAGCACCATTTTCAGGTGAGTGAGGACATTTTCACAAGTATTTGTCTGTTTACTAATTAATAAAAGTCAAAGCAGGATGAAGTATATATAGCTGATCTTTCCCCTAGCGCATTTACTCGTATAAGCAGTCTTTGTCCACATATATTCTCGACCCTTCAGACTAACAGATTTTGGCAAATACAGTTACAAAAATGGCATCATACTTGTACTTGGGGCCATGACATAAGACCTTGAAAAACACACAAGACCCACAATAAGCAAAATCACAATCATCTCTAGAGGACACTTCGGCAGGTTATATTTGAGAGACTATTATAACTTATCGGCAAACAAGGCCTTTTAAATAACAGCAGTGCCAGACAGGAAAATCAGTTTATAAAAATCGACTTGGAAGCCAGGGTAGTATACTGATAGATACAGTAGAGATCATAATCCACAGTTGAGGAGATTATTCTTGATTTGAACGGCCCATAATGAGCATTTGCATTACCTGGGCGGGGGAAATCAGTCCCCAGTGTTTCTAAATAGGCCTTTCCGATGTGCCTATTTCCATAATACCAAACAGTGTGCACTTAGGACACATTGAAAAGAAAATCCTAAATGAAGGCTGGCCTATTTTCAGTGGGGCATCTAAATGATATTAGATGTCCTTTCAGAATTATACAGTACATAAGAACCTAGGGCTGCTCGATAATGGCAAAAATGAATCACAATTACTTTGATTCATATTGAAATCACGATTATTCAATTTAATTAGAATTTAACTGAAAAATAAATCAAAGCAAAATATACAAATAAGCAAATCCTAAAGAAAAATATCAAAAACTGCGATGTTGTGCACTCAATGACACAACGAACTAGAGTGCAATCTAAACAAACATACATAGTTTGATCAGTAAGTGTTTAACAAAAACATGTTAAACTACTTTTGAGGTAGTGCTCTCTTGTGGCCAAAAAGAGTAATAACAAACAGTTTGAAACGAGCTGAATCAAAAGACCTTTTGACTTTTGGGAGAGGGGCGGAGCGCACCGCCGAAAAAGTTGGTGTGCCCTGCTACGTTTGCATCACAGGACAGAATGAAAGCAACACGCGAACAGCCAATGGCACAATGACAGTTTTATGTCAATTACCTTGTTTTCATCCCCAATGCCCTGCCATTGTATTCATAGCATGATTTGTGGGAAAAGTGCCTTGAATCGCTGATTTGATGACCTTCTAACAATCACTGAAAGGCACTGAGAAGACGGGCGAGTTCCCTCATGAATATCCGGCGTTTAAATGAGCTTCGCACTGATTGGATAGTTCAGCTACATTCGTGAATATTCAATATGTATACAGCCCCAACGCCCTACTGGCCCAGTACCTAGCTGGCTACAACCATAGATGGTGAAAGACAACAGATTTGACTGGAAGCATTGTAAGACTTTCTGTGAAGCAATGGCTACACAAAGTTCACAAATATTGCCATATGACCGCAAATCTGATGAGGAGGCCGAGGCAATGCTGGAAATGCAATCATCATGTATTACAATGGACGTTTTATACTGGTAATTTTACTAGCTTATCTTAGTGGCATTCTCGTTTCTTACACTCCATCTGCAGTGGGTAGGATAAGTCCTTCCACCCACTGTACACTTTCGTACTCTTTTATAATAATGGCCACAAGGTGTCAACCGCAAGTCGACGACGACTGACGACCAATCAGCGCCGAGCTTACAAATGCGTCGCCAGCAGCAGATGGAATAGCGGAAGCAACATGATACAGTAAACAATCCGCGATGATCATGGCAGAAAATACTCCCAAAAAAAGGATATACCGTTGTGCCGAAGGGCTTTCATGCTTCTGCGTGGTATGTCAGTGCGATATAAGATAAGGAAATACGTTCGCGTCTGGTGTGAAAGCGACTCTAGGATGTTAAATAACGTAACATTGACATGCTAGCTAAAATATTATAGTTATCGATGTCTCTAGCAAAACAGCTCGCTCGCGAATATTCAATTGTGAGCGAACTGTAGCTTTTAAGCTCGCTAGCTAGTTGGCCATGTAGCTAAATATAATGGCGCACTAATTATGACACACAGCTTGGCATCACTTTGGCTTGGCCTATTATCACTTATTATTTGTTATTATTTTAATCGCCTATTATTTGCTAGGTAGCCAACTAGCTTGCTAGCGAGTAAGGCTCAAACCGTAGCCTTATTTCGCCGGTGTAATCGTGACCCAAATTGAGCCCTGTTTAAATCAGGATAATTAGACTGTCACTTCAAGGCCTGAACTGAATTTTAGGATGATGCTTATAGATCTAGACAATTATTATAACAGATTTACAAACCTGTTCCCAGACTCAGTCTCCAACACCCGGTCCAAGTTGTCACTGTCAGCATGTAGATCGATCGCCGTGATGCCGATGCTCCACAAATGAGCAACCTGGGTGCTAATTAATGTCACCAACTGAGACACGACTAATACGGCTGGATCTGCAGCCTGGCCCGAGGGTGACAGAAGTGACAGGCCTAACTCACGAGCGGTTGAAATCGCCGAAGTCAGGCCTTCGAAACACAAGGATTTGCCGCTGCCAGTCGGCATACAGACGAGAACATCTTTCCCCAGCAGCACAGACTTTATAGCTTCCATCTGGTAGGTTCTTAAACTGTCGATATGCCGTACCCCGCACAGTTTTTCCTCGACATTTTTCATCAAAACGTCCATGACGTCGCTTGTCGTGGAGGAAGCCATAATGTTTGATCACGTGGGTCGCCCGGAGCCAATGACAAAAGATGTTCTAGATTGTGAATTTTAAGGCAAGATGAGTGCGCTGATTGGATGGTTGTGATCATGTGACCTAGTGGCCATTATTACCCCCCGTCGAGGGCCGACAGGCCCCGAAAGGGGGGTCTCGTGGAGATCTGCGTACGTATGTACGTCTGTTCGTCCAAACATTTCGCGCTAGATCTCGGAAGCTCCTGGGCCGAATCCAACCAAACTTGGTACCATAATACTTCGGGGTGGGGGAAGGATGACCATGGTGACCTTGACCTAATTTGCATAATAATTAGGTCATGGGGTTAATAAGTGCAAAAATCACATTTATGGCCATTGTTAGCTGAGTGATGAAGTTAGGTGGCTGAAATCTTTACAGCAGCTAGTCCTTCTCCTTGGACATCTGGATGCCAAAAGATCTTGAAGATGACCTTTACCCCAATCACCAAACGCCAGCCGATAGGCGCTGAAAGGGGGTCTAGTGGGGACATACGTCCGTCCAAACATTTTGCACTATCTCCCCGAAGCTTCTGGGCTGATCCCAATCAAACTTAATACCATAATACACTAGGGTGCGCGAAGGGTGACCACAATGATCGTCACAGTTGACAGATGCGACGGGGGGTTCGTCGCAGCAACGGCTTTCTTTTTATGAAATGGTACGAAAGCGTGCAGTGGGTAGAAGGACTTAACCTACCCACTGCAGATGGAGTGTAACGTTCCTGCGCTGTAGTCAATTATTCAATTAATGCGCATTTGAGGGGTTCTCTTGCTGAATTACAGTTGTCGTGCATGAAAGTTTCAGTTTCACGTACATCTCAGTTCATTTCCCCACTAGTGATATGGAAATTGATTATGACTCTGGAATTCTCACTATTTTCTTTACTCAGGAACTGAAAGCAATGGAATGGCATACAGACATTTCAAATCGTCTTATTCCATTCAAACGATCAATGCTTTCAATCCCCAAGTAAACAAAAAAAAAAAAAAAAAAAAAAAAAAAAAAAAAACGCAAGAGGTCCCGAGTCATAATTGCTATTTGTGTTACTAGAGGTGAAATACAGCGCTACGTTAGTGAAACTGAAACTGCCATGCACAAGGACTTCAATTACATGTAAGAATCTCATTAATATACACACTGATTGAACAATTGCTGACTTCAGTGAATTCGTCTCAAAAATACATGAAACCTATGCCGTATGCGTGAGAATGCTTAGAAATTTGGAAACCCTGCGATTAGGCTATTAATTTTTTTAAACCATTCTAAAATTGGCCTAGCTCTCCAAATAGCCTACCCGGATGGGCTTTCTTGTTTCTTGTAGCCTGGGCATCGAGCCCCAATGCATTATCCCACCTTGCCAAAATGAAAACGCAAGGAGACAGATGTCTCGTCATTGGCAATTCCCAATAGGTCACCCATATCCCTTGCCCGTGATAAACAGCTTTTTAAAACAGCGGTGAAGAACAGTTTTTTTTGTTTTTTTTTTAAATACAAGGTCATTCTACATCAGTGGCGTAGCCAAATGGTGTGCCAAAACACGTTCCTTGATGACAGCAATTAGTCCTGGCAAGTTCTTATTTTGCCTTCATTGACGCGTTTTCCAATTATCGTAATTGGCAACTGAAGACACGGTTTCTCTCCATATGCAGTCTAAAAGCGATGAAATCATGGGCTAAATTCAGTTCAAAAAAATAATTAACTTATTAATTGGCCAGTTGATTGAACTGGTCGCATTCCAATGAAATATCGCCTTTCACTCAGTATTGCACGGGTTGGAAAAAAAAAAAAAAAAAGTGAAACTCGGCAGTTAAATATGCTATTAAATGAAGGCGGCTCAAGCTATTTGCTCAGGTATGCAATTTTTAATAACATTGATTTAAATACAGCAAACCTCCTACGCGTCCAGATGAATGACTGTCGTCTTACCAAATCGGGGAGAACAAGCAGCATCTGTTAAGTGTGGAGTGCTCTCGGAGTGAACCTTTTGTTATTCATGAAAACGACTGAACATCAGGAGTCAGGACTAATAATTGTTTAACAGATGTTTTGTACACCCCAATTATCAGTTCTGGTTCCGCCACTCTACTGAATTTAGCCCATGATTTCCTCGCAGTTAGATCGCATATGGAGAAAAACTGTCTTCAGTTGCCAATTACAATAATTGGAAAACGTGTCAATCAAGGAAAACAATTCAGAACAAGTATTTGACACTAACGTGTCTTTGTCCCCAGCCACAAAATGTGAAATCGTGTCAAAAAGAAAAATTTCTCGGTGTGACCTTGAAAACAGCGCGAAGGTCACCATAATCGACTAGCGCCGGGGTATCACCCTAATACATTTTGATATAAGATTTGAAGAAAATCCGTGGATTCGTTCTTGAGATATCTCGCTGACAACGCTATCAGTGTGAAATTCCACAATCTCTCGGTGTGACCTTGAGAATGGCGCGAAGGTCACCAAAATCAACTGGCGCCGAGGTATCACACTAATACATGTTGACATAAGATTTTAAGAAAATTCGTTGATTCGTTCATGAGATATGTCGCTGACAAGGCTCTCAGCGTGAAAATCCACAATCTCTAGGTGTGACCTTGAGAATGGCGTGAAGGTCACCGAAATCGACTGGCGCCGGGGTATCAACCTAATACATGTTGACATGAAATTTGAAGTAAATCTGTCGATTCGTCCTTGAGATATCTCGTTGACAAGGCTATCAGTGTGAAAATGCACAATCTCTCGGTGTGACCTTGATAATGGCGCGAAGGTCACAGAAATCGACTGGCGCCAGGGTATCAGACTAATACATGTTGACATCAAATTAGAAGAAAATGCGTCAATTCATTCTTCAGATATCTCGCTGACAAGGATTCGGGACGTACGGACGGTCGTGAATACTATGTACCGCTGCTTTGCGCATTCCGCGCGGGGGGGGGGACAACTAGCCAGGACTAATTGCTGTCATAAAGGGATGTGTTTTGGCACACCCGTTGGCTATGCCACTGTTCTGAATCATGTAAGGAATATTCCGCGAAAAAATCTAACATTATCTCTGAAATGACCTCCACTCAGTCAATATTTAAGTTTTGGCAGGCATGACGTCCTCAAGCTAAGCTTCACAAGATGTTAATCTACAAATGCAAATGCTTCATTTCTGAAATTTCTGTGGTTATACGACGCAATGCGTGGATAAATCCGCACCCATCTTAAATTGCACTTCTTTTGCCGTACCTTCGACTGACCTGCTTTACAATGGTGCGCATTATCGTCCACATTCATTTTCAATGGAAGAAAAGTTCCAAAACAGAATGACACCCAAACTACCATGCATTCATCCGCAAAAAGTAAACTAAAAGCTGATTGAAAACATAATAGACCAGGCTTGTGGAAAGCAACTTCCTCGTAAACAAAGTGTAAATAGATTCATTAATTTTAATATGTATGATGTTAGAAATTAATTTTTGAACTTCATTTAGAAACCCCAAAATGTAACCTATCATTTAGAGCAATAAACTCACATCTCATACGTGTCACTTTTCATCACAGGGACTAATTGACGGTCTTTATCTCAGAAATTAGATCAGGCGAGTTTTGCAGTGTTTTTACGGGCGAGGTCACAAATATTAAATGCTTTTTTTCCAATGTCACAGTATCACCCCGATCTCCAAAATAGGCAATATTTTGTTTGAAAGAAAACAAGACATTTAAACAGCTGTGATTAATTTTTTTCAAAGTTGCAGTGAGCCACTGTAGAAGGGCTGAAGAGCCGCACGCGGCTCCACAGCTGCAGGTTGCCAACCCCTGCTGTAGAATGTGAATGACCGTTGGCATGTTGCTCGAACCTGTGAGTGGGCGGTTATAATCCAGAGAGAACGAGAACCGGCGAGAATATGATTATTCAATTTGCAGTGTTTTGTAACACTGCAACACGGTTTTTACTAGCGTAAATTCTCTTCCCATTTTCTTTTATTCGCAAAAACCAATACCTTCAGTGGTGTTGGAGTTCAAGAACCACGACATGTCAAAAAACGGATTATGGACCTACCATATTCAAATGCTAACAGATAAGTCAATTTTCTCGCGGAAGGGGCACTTTAATCATTTAGCCCTCGAGGAATTTGTCAAATTATAATATGCAAATCACAGTCTGTCATAAACATGAGAATTTGATCTGCACTGAGGTCCGGGGGTTATTTATTGTTGGTGTTTATTTAACCTCTTTCAGCTCGCTTCCTATTTCTTAGAAGTCGGTACCCATAACGATTCGTAGATCAAGTTAATGCTGTGTTTTTACTAATGGATGTTACATTATTCACACGTTAGGGACAAGACATAATTACTTGAGACATTACTTGGAAATGCAGTTGCCCCATGGCCTCCAAATCATTGTCTTTTAAGGGCTTTTTTTTTTTTTTTCTTGACTTCAATTCTAACTTTAGTATATTTGAATGAAAACACTATCGCGCATAGCCTACATTATGGAGCTGATGATTGTCCTGTCCCTGAATATTTAATTGGCTTTAATTGTAACGGACGTCGCAAAAAGCCAGTGTGTGATAGGCCATCAACTACTTTGATACGCATCTTCAAGACAAAAATCTGTGTTCAGTAATATATCCAATGCATGGCATAATGCTTATTTTCAATCTGAAAAGGGACTACTGCCATTTGATTAAAAAAAAAAAATTAAAAAAAATTCACAACTGACAAAACGTCATCAAAATAAAAGCGATAGCCTACAGTCATATGAAAAAGTTTGGGCACCCCTGATCATTTTCAAGATTTTCCTTTATACATCATTGGTTGTTTGGATCAGCAATTTCAGTTAAATATATTATATAGCAGACAAACACAGTGATATTTGAGAAGATAAATGAAGTTTATAGGATTTACAGAAAGTGTACAAAAGTAGGCAGGTGCATAAATTTGGGCACCCTTGTTGTGTTATTGATTTGAATAACTTTAGCACTAATTATTGGAACACAAAATTTGTTTGGTAAGCTCATTTACCCTTGACCTACAAACACAGGTGAAGCCAATCATGAGAAAGGGTATTTAAGGTGGCCAGTGGCAAGTTGTTCTCCTCTTTGTATCTTCTCTGGAAAGTGGAAACATGGGAGCCTCAAAACAACTGTCAAATGACCTGAAAACAAAGATTGTTCAACATCATGGTTTAAGGGAAGGATACAAAAAGCTAGCTCAGAGATTTCAGCTGTCAGTTTCCACTGTGAGGAACATAATGAGGAAATGGAAGACCACTGGCACAGTTCTAGTTAAGGCCCGGAGTGGCAGGCCAAGAAAAATCTCAGATAACCAGAGGCGAAGAATGGTGAGAACAGTCAAACTCAACCCACAGACCAGCTCCGAAGACCTACAACATGATCTTGCTGCAGATGGTGTCACTGTGCATCGTTGAACTATTCAGCACACTTTGCACAAGGAGATGCTGTGTGGGAGAGTATTGTGGCAGAAGCCTTTTCTGCGCACATGCCACAAACAGAGTCGCTTGAGGTATGCTAAAGCACATTTGGACAAGCCAGCTTCATTTTGGAGTAAGGTGCTGTGGACTGATGAAACTAAAATTGAGTTATTTGGACATAAGGGGCGGTATGCATGGCGGAAGAACAACACAGAATTCCAATAAAAACACTAGCTACCCACAGTAAAATTTGGTGGTGGTTCCATCAGGCTGTGGGGCTGTGTGGCCAGTGCAGGTACTGCCAATCTTGTTAAAGTTGAAGGTCGCATGGATTCCAGTCAGTATCAGCAGATTCTTGCGAACAATGTTCAAGAATCAGTGACAAAGTTGAAGTTGTGCCGGGGCTGGATACCAATTCTACTAAGGCATTCAAGCAGAGGAACAAGTACAACGTTCTGATATGGCCATCTCAGTCCCCAGACCTGAATATTATTGAAAATCTGTGGTCTGATTTAAAGTGGGCTGTCCATGCCCAGAAACCATCAAACCTGACTGAACTGGAGATGTTTTGTAAAGAAGAATGGTCAAAAATATCTTCAACCAGAATCCAGACCCTCATTGGAAGCTATAGGAAGCGTTTAGAGGCTGTTATTTCTGCAAAAGGAGGATCTACTAAATATTGATGTAATTTTTCTGTTGGGGTGCCCAAATTTATGCACATGCCTACTTTTGTTGAAGTAATTATTGCACACTTTCTATAAATCCTATAAACTTCATTTCACTTCTCAAATATCACGGTGTTTGTCTGTTATATGATATATTTAACTGAAATTGCTGATCCGAACAACCAATGATTTATAAAGGAAAATCTTGAAAATGATCAGGGGTGCCCAAACTTTTTCATATGACTGTATATGATAGACCTATTAATATCTATTTAGATAGAACACTAGATTGCTAATAGGGTACGCTCAAGTGAAGCATATTGTGGCGATTCTGTCCCAGTTCGGTTGTTTAACTTAGAAAAGTAGCAGAGTCTCCTATTGCCTGTACCGGGTGGGGAGAAAGAGCCAGTCAGGTCCGGGGCGGGGGGGTATAAGAGGGCTGAGTTGCCAGCTTGAGTGAGTGACTCTGTGCTGTTATAAATGTTGTTGGAAAATGAGGGTGTGTTTAAAAGCTGAAGAAACGGCCCTTTTAAGGGCCGAACAGCTAATAAAACGAAGCCCGCCCCGGGCGATGCGAGAACCGCTAATCCTGCCTCAGTCTCAGTCCTTCGGTAGTAAGGTATTTCCGCTACAATATTTTCGAGGACTGTATACAACCGGAAGTAAAATTTGCTAGTAGACTCACATTGATTTTCACCTACTGTAAAATTCCATCTTCAAAAACACTCTTATGCGAGTCAGTATGATTTTGGTATCGCTGTACAGAGCAACATTTTGTCTCCTTAAATAGGCATTTTGGAGGATGGAAAGCGGCACACTTAGTAAAGGGAAGATCAAAATGTGACTCAGTGTCAGCATTAAAGTGCCCGCAGAAGAATTGAGTTAACCTGACCGAGGCTTTTATTGACCGTCTGCTAACATTATAAGTTGGAGGTTTTCGCCGTTATAAGAAACGTCAATGAATATCCGTACATGTTATCAAATTACTCTCTGGTTTCCTCACTTAATTGTACCCTGGTTGAGCATATTTGCTGTCAACTGAATTGTTTATATTCAATCATATGGCTAATGCTAGCCCACGTGAACCTTCATTTTAATGACAGTCCACAGACGATGTGGGGGGGGGAAAGCTTTGAACTTTTTAGGAAAGTGATAGCACCATATGTATATTAGCCTACTAGTAATTTGAATGTGACCAAAATTTCCTTCCCTGAAATATGTCATTCGTTTTCATCATGTGAACAAAACAAAAGGAAAAAAAACAACAACCAATTATAATAAACGGAAGGCTGGCTCAAGGCTGCTGTTGTCGGCTACATACTGCACACCCTGTAGTTGTGTTTGCACACCCTGTTACTCATTTTCTGCCTAATACTCTGGTTAACAGTAACTAGCGAGCTTGCTGGATGGCTATATAGTGTAGAGTAACTTAATCTGCAATCGCATACAGCAGTATAATGCAGTGTGGGCATGACAATCAACAAGGTAACATTGTCACCAATATCCCCCGCCACGGTAAGAATGGTCACAGGAGATTCCATATACCTATTGATACACCCATACACAGTAGATTCAAGGGCCATAACTCTGTAAAAATAAATTTCTCAGAGTCAATTGTCAAACTGATTGAATAGGGTCATTAGTACTGGCCGGACAAAATTTCACCCATGAAGGTGCAATAGTTTCTGAGAAAACTTTTCATCATTGAACCCGGACGCACGGATTGACGGATGAGCTCCATTCCAATATCCCCCGATCCACTTTGTGGCGGGGGATAATAATAATCAACTTCGAAAGGCAAAACAGAGGAAAGTTAGTAAATGTACAGAGGAGAGAGAATGTTGGGTGTGTAGAAGTGTTTCATATCGTCACCCTATTCAAATTACTTGGGCCATTATTATAAGTTTTTGGAAAAATGCAGAGATGCAACAAATGCAGAGCAGAGAACGCTAGCAGTCGATAAAGGTCTCCAGCGAGCTACATTGGTACCCTTACTGTCGCAATGACTGCATTGACAAAGCAGTCAATAAAATGAACAAGGCGGCTAACAAGCTAGCTACTTGTAATTGACATTCAAGGACAAAATTTCTTCCCGGCAAAATATTTAAAACAATGGAAAAGTCGCTTTGTCTGTTTATACAGTTCCAAAAGACAAGGAGGGGAGAAAGGCTTGGCTCTCTATCCCTTCGATACGTGCTGTGCAGTGATTATTTTTGAGAGCAGTGTTATAATGGGACAGAGGCAAAGATGAAGCTTAGTAAAGGAGTAGCCAGAGTTAACAACTGCTTCCTTTTAACAATGTTGGCATAAGCCAGATGATTCAGTATGAAAAATTCAGTCAACAGCAAATATGCTCAATCAGCATACAATGAAGTGAGAAATCCAGAGAGTAGTTTGATAACGTATACGGACATTCATCGACGTTGCATATAATAGCAAAAACTTAGAAGTAACGATCTTATCAGAGGGTCATTAAAAGCCTCAGTCACCATAACTGAACTTTTCCGCTCGCACTTGAACGTTGACACTAAAGGTGTCAACATCTACACATGTAAACGGTTACACGGATAACAAATCATAACAGTTTAGAAAAAAAAAAATCAATAACCGTGTACATGTCATTTTTTCCTCCTCGTTCATTTCTCATCAACACATATAGTTGCCTATTTTTAGGGGTGATAATGTTGCCTGAAAGTTATTGTTATTATGAAGCTAACTACACACTTAAATATTCCCACTAGTGCAGTTATTCGCATACAGATGCATGGGGCGCAATGTTACCTTGATATAAAAAAAAAAAAAAATTAATTAAAAAAAACCCACAGCCAGTGTCGCGCCACATCAAGAATAGGCTGCAGAGGACTTGAGAAGAGCGCTGCGCTCATCATCTTCTCCATGTGCAAAAGTTGTGCAGCTGAAAACAAAAACTGTTAATGGCGTGTTATTTTAGCCTATATTGTTGCATGTTGTTGTACATTATATTGTTGGTTGGTGATCTGTCGGCTTTTCACGACCTGATCACGCATCCTCGCGTCTAAAGGAGGAAGAAAACATTTTTTTCACCAATTTTAGTGAATAATTGTGAGAGTCCTCCTCTACTTTTTTAACTTTGTGGATATAAAGGTAAAGTTTTCTCCTCTCACTTTAACTTACTTTGGCTTCTTTTTGAGTTGCTCTCTCTCACCAATTCTTGACTACTTTTGCTATGAGACGCAAATTAAAATTCAGATGCAGCTCCCGTTGCGAGAGAGGGATGCAATTTGCACTTTAAGTAAAAAAAAAAAAATCTACAAAAGAGAGCAATAGTTAAAACAGTGACTAAAAAAGAAGGTTAAACCTTTTTCAGCTTTCATTTGAACGTTTTATTGTCTGTCAAAATGATAGAGGATTTTATTTTCAACTCATTTTACTTTCTGTGGTTATACAGTGCAACTGCGATAGAAAAAGCTCATAAATCTCTGACGTGCAACCGGGTACACGTTGGTTAGTAGTCCCGTGTACACGTGTGGAAAAAATTGTAAACGTTGACACCCCTAGTTGACTCAGAGTAACATTTCGATCCTCCCATTATTACAGGGCTCAAAGCAAAAAAAAAATCCCAGGACTGAAAATTTCAGACGTGGGATAAGACATTCTGAAAGGGGCTCTAAGTTTGCAACGGTCTAGCCCTGGCCCCTGTCCTAGACAATGGCAATATAAGAGAAATATAAACAACATTGTGCGCCCAGCACACACCAATTAATTGGGTGATATGCTACTTCCCAGTTCTCAAATGCCTTAATTGTGAATGTGTACAATTCGTGCATTTTAACATAAACACCTGCTGAAGTTGTAGTCTGTCTATTGCTAGTCTGGTCTATTTCAAATATTAAAATTACTGTAGGACTTTAAAGCAAAAGTGCGTAGCAGCAGCAGACCTGCCAACCTTGGCAATTTTTTTTGAGCACACAAGCGTGGGCGCGAAGCACCCACAGGGCCCACGGCGCAAATTTTGTGGTTTTCCCACATGAAATGCACACAGACCGCGTATATTTTGGGGGGTCCCCAGTCCCCACACGCCTTTTTGGGTGGGAGCAAATTGTATGTTGACTTACACTAAAGTGTAAGAGGCAAGCTGTTACAACCTTTTAAATAAAAATGCCAGTGCAGAAAAAAAGTAGTATCACCACGCTGTAATGTTGCATTGGCAACATTGACAAATCTTTAATATACTAACTGCACCTGCTCAGACTTAGTTAACACTAGTCTAGCAAAACAGTCTAATCATGTTATTCTTTTTACACGCTGCTGAGCAGTGTGTAAAAAAGTAGTAGTCATATGAACCAGTATGCACCTTGCATTAGGGGAGAGGAATGGTTGCAAGTGAGAACACAAGTCAAATACAAGAGACATTTAAAACCCATTGGTTGGCAGCTCAAAAAGAAAATGTTAGTACCTTTAGTGGATAACATTTGACCTTTTACTTTATATTTTAGGGTTCCCATTATTAATACTATGCATTAAAACTAAAACAACATCAATATTCAACAAGCCGTTTTATTCAGATCTCTGATAAACAATGCTGTTCATTCTCTTTTTTTAGCAACAAAAGCAAAAGTCACAACATCAAGAATTCAACAAGCCGTTTCAGATTATGATAAGCAAATACTATTCATTCTTTCTTTTTTTTGCAACAAAAGCAAAAGCCTTAAGCTTGGCTACACCAGACATTCTTTTCAGTGTTGACCTGAACCTGGTTTATTGTTGTGCTTGAAAAGCGTTTTTTTTTTTTTTTTTGCCGTTTGAACCGTACAACAGCTTTCTGTTGCAAACACAACAGAAACAGGCTCCTGGTTCCTTCAATTTTTGACACCAGGACCTGAATGGCTTTCCTGTGTCACCTCTCTCATCCAACCAAGCCCACCTTCATTTGTTTTTGACAGTGCTGTCAATATTAATCACGTCTGATCCTTCCTTCACAACTAACCGCTCCATGATTTTTCGCAGACTGAACCGGTACCACAGCAGTGACAGCACACGTGGGTAATATTTTGAGTCAAACAATGCAACGCAGTGAATACACCAACCAATCATGATACAGTAGTTGCAGACGCGGTTGATCTAAAACATTACCCAGAATAGTAGATTTGCACACGTAACAATGCTTTTTTAATGCAAGATAACGTAAGAATACATTACAACAGCGAATCAATGACCGATCGTGTGTGCAATCATAAAGTGCGTATCTGCGCATTTATCGCAGAGCACGACCTTTCGTTCACAGTTGCACAGTCATTGATTGATGACTTTATTCGAAGTTTGCTGTTTCATACAGTTTCATGACAGTACAGGTCACTAGTACATGGTCTACTAAAACTAAAACACACAGGCGTCATGTGTGTACATCCATGGAATTTCCACTCAGATAAAAAAGCAGCTATCAGACAAGTTGAACATGATTTATTTTTCTCTAAATGCTGACGTGGCCACCAATACAAACATGGACCATGTGCTGAACGTTTTGGTGCGCTTCTATGATGAGGATTTGGCCACTGCCACCTTCCCAGTAAATATACACTAACGTTATATATGTAGATCATACCTGATGTTCACATGGTGTATCCACTTTCGATGTTTAAGAAAAAAATCCACTGACTGCCATTATTCCTTGTGATTTCATCTTTTGGACACCGTCATCCATACTGTGCGAATTTCATAACTTCACCGCTAAAATCCGTAGCAACATGAGTCATGAAGTCACATTGCTGATCTGCCATTTAAGTTACTCCAACACGACACAACAATCGCTAGCTAGTTGACGCTAAGGTAATGCTTGGTGTCAGGTTACATCAGAGCTCAGCAGCCAGCGGCAACCTACTGAGTGCACTCTGAGCTGCGTATCTTCATAGATGTTTAAATTTACATTATTTCCTTGGGGAGGGATGCATCGCAGTTTGGAAATCACTTCACTTGCAAGTATATGCAGCATTTTAACATTTTTTCATTGACATCGCGGCCATGGCTACCCCCCCTCCCCACCCCCCATATAACTTTTTTTTTTTGCAAATCTACATCGATCTCAAAAATAGCCCCTAGGGAATCTCCAGGATGGAAATCCGTCCCCAGGACGGAGAACTTTAAGCCCTGCATTATTAAGTGTGCCGCTTTTCATCTTCCAGAAAAGCACATATTTAGAGAGAAAAAATGTTGCTTTGCGCGGCGATACCAAAATCACCCGACTCGTACGCAAGTGTATTTGAAAATATAATTCTACAGTGGGTGAAAATAAATGGGATTCGTGCAAATTTAAAGGAACAGTCCACCGTACTTTCATAATGAAATATGTTCTTCAATGAAATGAGACGAGATGATGCGTACCTCTCCGAGCTTTGAGCGACCTCCCAGTCAGCCAGACACGCTGCCACTCCTGTTAGCATTTGTAGCTAGACTCAGTGTGGGCAACGGTATTTTTCGGGGCTGTAGTTAGATGCGACCAAAGTCTTCCACGTTTTTCCTGTTTACATAGGTTTATATGACCAGTGACATGAGTTCGGGTTTGAGTACGCAAATCCAAACGTGGCTTTTTCTATGCTGTGGGAAGTGCGTACTATAATGACAGGCGTAGTAACACCTTCTGCGCGCTTCGACAGCGCATTGATACCTTCACTTCTGATTTCTTTTCTCTCCCACGACCCCCCCTACTTCCGTCAATACAACCAACGTGACTGCACTGCACTACTTGGTACACAGTCAGGAAGCCAGAGCTTGCAGAAAATTATATTATAAAAGAAAATACTCAAATGTGCTACTATGGAACATTTTCAAATAGAGGACATAGATGCCGACGACTGGCTCATGGCAGAGCCGGAGCCATATCTATTTGAACCGGAATATACCGAGGAGGAGCTAGCCGAAATGGACCGTGAGAGGGAAGAAGAAACGGACGAAGATGAATCGGATGGAGCCATGGTGATTATTAGGTACAGTATCTCACAAAAGTGAGTACACCCTTCACATTTCGACTATTCATTTAGTATATCTTTTTAAGGGCCAACGTTACAGAAATGAAAACTCAATATATTCTAGAGTAGTCATCGCACAATATGTGTAGCAGTGTAGATTTACTGCACTGTCCAAATAACTGAACAAACAGTCACCATTTCCAAATTGGGTGGCAACAAAAGTGAGTACACTTTACTGTCAACATGCCAAATTGTGTCCATAGTGTCAATATTTAGAGTGACCGCCATTGTTGTCCAGCACTGCCTTGATTCTCCAAGGCATGGAATTCACCAGAGCTGCACAGGTTGTTGCAGGGATCCTCCTCCACTCCTCCATGACAACATCAGGGAGCTGTTGGATGTTGGACACCTGCTGCTCCTCCACCTTCCTCTTGAGGATGCCCCACTAGTGCTCAATGGGATTCAGAACTGACATACTTGGCCATACAATCACCTTCAGCTCCTTCAGGAAGGCAGTTGTCATCTTGGAGGTGTGTTTCGGGTTGTTATCATGTTGGAAAACAGCCGTGCGGCCCAGTTTCTGAAGGGAGGGCGTCATGTTCTGCTTCAGAATCTCACAGTACATGTTGGATCCATAATTCCATTAATGAAGTGCAGCTCCCCAGGACCAGAAGCACTCATGCAGCCCCAGACCATGAAACTGTCAGCACCATGTTTGACTGTAGGCAGTACACACTTGTTTTGATACTTCTCACCAGGGCACCGCCACACATGCTGGACACCATCTGAGCCGAACAAGTTTATCTTGGTCTCGTCAGACCACAGAACATGGTTCTAGAAGTTCGTGTTCTTGAACTGGTTGTCTTCAACAAACTGTTTTCGGGCTTTCTTGTGGGCTAGCTTCAGAAGAGGCTTCCATCTTGGCTGACGTATGGTCTGAGCACTGACAGGCTGTTATCCCACTGCTACAACCTTGTTAGCAATGCTGCCAGCACTCCTGCGTCTGTTTTCTGAAGTCAACTTGTGCACCTGACGCAGAGCACAAGGACTCAACCTCTTCGGTCGACCCTGACGAGGCCTGTTCCGAGCAGAACTAGTCTTGGAAAACCGCTGGATAACCTTGGCCACCGTGCTGTAGCCCAGTTTCATGGTTTCACAGATCTTGTAGCTTAGACCATCTTTGTGGAGAGCAACAATTCTCTTTTTCAGATCCTAAGAGTTTTCTTTCCCATTAGGTGCCATGTTGACCATCCAGTGACCAGAATGAGAGCATTGCACCCAAAGCACCACAATTTAACCCTTCAACATGTTACACAACCTCATATGGCCCAGTCGAACAGACAAAAGCATGAACATGATGAACAAGTCGCGTTTCATTGCTTGGTTGACCATTATCAATTGGGGTGTGTTCTCACTTTTGTTGCCATCCATTTTGGAAATAGTGACTGTTTGTTCAGGTATTTGGACAGTGCAGTAAATCTACACTGCTACACATATTGTACCATGACTACTCTAGAATATATAGAAGTTTCACTTCTGTAGCATTGTCCCTTGAAAAGATATCATAAATTAATTGTCAAAATGTGCGGGGTGTACTCACTTTTGTGAGATACTGTATGAGCACCGTCACTCGGCGACGGCATTTCAGAACTCTTCAGTGAATGAAGGTAATTTTGGTGACTAGTACATGGTTTCGTCCGTTTACATTTTCCAATCGGACAGCAGTCTATTTTTTACAGCGAGATGAGTGACCGTGCTGCAAAAACAGGTGTATGTACTTGCCGCCAAAATTACCTTCATTCAATGAAGAGTTATGAAATTCCGTCGCCGAGTGACAGTGCATAGACCTTATAATAATCAAATTATTTTTCGGCACTGAATGTAGCCCATTATTTTTTCGCTTTTGAACCTCGCACCTGAGATCCTACGTGCATTAATGGGAGGGGGGGCTCCCAAAATAAAAAAAAAAGCTGGAAGTGAAATTAAACAGCGATATCGTTGCAAAGAGGTGAGCAAAGTTATTAAAATACTTGCATAAAGATATAACATATATAGGATGATTTATGATATACAGACAAAAGAATAAATCATAAACCCCATTTGTTCCCAATGCAGCCTGAGCTATGACTCGGTGAGACCTGCAACGAAAACTAAGGCGGGCATTTTAGTCCAATATAAACTTACACCAACTACCAACGGGAATGATTAAAAGGCCAACAATGCTCAATTGTTCATGATTAATTAAACCAGTCTCATTCAGTTGGCGAGTAATGTTTTAATGATAATTTTGAGTCGTGATGGCCAGTCGTGAAGAGAAGGCAAAGCAGCGCAAGATCTCCTCGTTCTTTACGACCGGCGGGGTGACCCAAAAATAAACAGTTAGTGTTTTCCAACATCATGTTTGTGGGTTTGTTGTTAAGCAATTTCTCTCATATTTTGAGAGCCAAAAATAATTATTGATTCAGCATCTTCTGTTTAATTTTGAGGGCAAAAATAATACTTGAACGATCTAATTAATTAATCTTTTTATTTTTTTTTTTCCCCCGTTCTCAAGTTGAACCCCCCCGATGAGCACGAGCCACATAAGGCAACGCAAGCTATCCTCATCCAGTCTGAAATAAATAAAAAATAGCCCACTTGATGGAGATTAAATGACAGAAATGCCATGGTACAGTACAAATATCTTGCCACCGTATCAATCATACAATTTTCTCGTGGCCTGAAAAAACGCAATATGGGGCTTAACCCTTTCAGCCCTGAGCCTCTTTTTTGAAAATGGCAAGCCCAAAATGAAACTAGAATGGTTTTTACACGTAAAAACCCTTCCTCCATTTCACATTTTAGAGTTGTGGTCCGGAAACGAGTCCCTCCCTTCAATATGCCTAAGTCCAAATTGTTGCCATGAAAACAGAAAAAATACAATTCAAAAGCTGTTCAAACCCTCAAAAGGCACATCTACATGTTATGGAAAGACATTATATCAAATTTGGTGACAATCAGTCGAACAGTTTCAGAGTTATGCTCCGGAAACAAATGGGAACACCGATGCCAACGGGAATTCAGGCAAAAACAATACCTCTCCCTCCCCCAGGAAGGGGGAGACATAATGAGTAAATCTCTGCGACTGCTTGGTCTATTTGAATTATCTTGGTATCGTTATTAAGGTAAAACCATTTGGGATTTCATACCTGGTGTAAAAATCACTATATTTACTATACAATTACAGCACAGAATGTCATTATTAAATGTGCCAAAGTTTATTCTGATCAGGTCAATCAGAGCAAAATTAGAGAGGAATGTCTAGGTGGCTTCTCCATTTTGGCAATGTAAGTACGTTGTGTTCCATTTCAGATTTCTCAGATGCCAAGCTGTAAAACCTATAAAATTTCACTTATAACTACAGGCATCCATTCCATCCAAATACAACATTTAATTTTTAGAATTAAAAAAATTAGTATTTCTGCCAGTTTTGTTGCCCATACAATTTCCCATTCAAAGATAATAATTAAATTGGCTGCCGGGTGGCTCACACGGTTAAGGCACTGCGCTGCAGTGCAGAGGTGATCACCACGTCGCGGGTTCGAGCCTCGGCGTACCCACCGGCAGGGGTCGGCAGCTTTTTCAGAGTAGCGCACAATTGGCTATCGCGCTACAGGGTTACAAATTGGGAAGGGACTGCCGGATTTGGGTATTCGATATCAGCCTTGTTCGTTGCTCCAGCGCCTCCTGTTGGCCAGTCGGGCGCTCGTCAGGAAGACTCCGGCTTGGTTCATGTCCGGGTATCCTCCGCCCTCGCTCTGAACTAGCGAAGATTCAACCAGCGAGTGTATAAGAATCAGTGGCTGACAGGCACGTGCTTCGGAGGAGAGCCGTGAACTGTCTTCACTATCCTGAGTTGGCAGCAAGGGGTCGCATACGAGCAAGCTTTGTACATAGTTCCCCAATTGGGCATTCCAAATTCGGGTGGGATTGGAGATGCCAAATTTAAAAAAAAAAAAAAAAAAAAAAAGATAATACTTAAAATGAAAATTAAGTTTGACTCCACTGGAGCATATTTATTAAAAAACAAAACAAATAAATATAAAATGATAAATACAAAGGCAATGTGTTAAAGAAAAGTAAGAATAATAAAAACCCCAGCGATTATCTGTAGAAGGAAACTGCGATTATTCCCAAAAAAAAAAAAAAAAAAAAAAAGGTACCCTGACCTTCACAATTTCCTTTCAGGAGCGCGGCATTTCAACCAATAGGCTGTACCAATCGACAAGAGTCTATGGTTAAATTGCCCATTCAACGATTGGGTAAAGAAAATACGTACTGTACGGTTGTAGTCTCGGAAGTGCGGAATACTGCAAAGATTCTGTCAGAAAACTTTGAAAATGAATGTTGAATATTTAGCGGATAATTATTCGGACAATACCTCAAACTAGTTATGCGTTTATATTGTTGCGCTATTCAAGAACATGCATATGTCCCATGGACTCAGTTTGACGCACTCGGAACGCAAGGCTGTAGCTCAGGCTAGGATCCTATGATTAAGGTGGTTTAGAGTTCGTTAGAATTATCAGGACTCATACAATCAAATTCCTACTGGCATAGTCATCCTGACAGCATCACAAGCCGATGGCAGACAGGAAAATGCATTGCAAGGAAGCTGAAAGCTACAGAGCTGAATTCTTTGAAGCAACGCCCAGGGAAAAAACATGCTAGGATTCCGGCAGATCTAGTTTCCTTATAACGCGAACACATTGGGCCAACAATAGCAAGCGCATATTTACCCTCGAGCAGTTTTTTTATTGCGAAATATCAAAGGAAAGAATTTTTTTCTGCTCATCTCAGTAGACTGTAAAGTGTATGCCTGCTGTTCTTTCAATGTGGTGTCTGTTTAAAATGACAGGGCTCATATCGTTGCATTCTGTGGACTTTCCTCTTTTAGTTGAGTATCGTTTTTATGCATAGCACGAATTCAGAAGAAATCCCGGCGAATCTGCGCTGATATGATTTTATCCTGTGTTCTGCTGCATGCTTATTTACTTGCTTGGTGCTTGAATTGTGTTCGGTTGAGGTAAAAATGGTTTAGCTTTTCGCAGAGTTTCTTCGTGAAATGTGGATATGCCGCTTGATAGTGTTGCGATTTTTAAACATGCTGTATTTGTAATGCGCAATAACCGACCCCGGTACCGGGCCGTAGTTCTTCAGGGGTAAATGAAAAGTCAGCTACCACGGCGGGCCAAAATTAAACTTAAAACCAGTCTCGCCCTTTCATGAGTTTGACTGTTTTTAAGTACTGGGCAGTTACCCTCAGCACTGCCACAGGCTGATCACCTCCAAATGCTACGCCACATTGATGCAGTAACTAGTGCGAAATGAGCCCCAACCACTTTTTGAGTGCATACATAAACATAATTTTCAGGGGGCCAACATTGCTGTATTTAAAAAAAATTAAAAAAAAAAAAAAAACCTTTCTTTAATTGGGTGTTAAGTAATATTATAATTTGTTGAAATCAATTTGGGGTTTTCATGAGCTGCAAGTCACAATCTGATTTAAAACAATGAAGTGTCTCCGTGTCCGACGGTCGGATGGTTTTCAATACAACTTTTATATGGTGTTACCGTGTCTGACAGTCGGATTGGGCTTCAATATAACTGTGTCCGACAGTCCATTTTCTTTTCTTCAAAATTTCTTTAAATCTACTGAAGCTTTTAGGATTTAGGGAGAGCATTTCAATATAGCTCCGTTGGTGACATTCTTGGCTCTCCACTTGAAGAACTGTGCCCAGTAGATTTGAAAAAATCTTTTATAAACTGTGGACTGTTAGACACGGAGTTATATTAAAACTCTAATCCGACTGTCGGACACGAAGATATTGCCTTAAAACAAATGAAGGGTGAAATATTTCACTTTGCGTCTAATGAATTTATAATCTGACACTTTCACTTTTTAACTGAATTACTGAACTGAATTGAGGGAAAAAAAATAAGTTGTTCAAGACATTCTAATTTTCTGGCTTGCACCCGTATAACCCGAAGATCATTTGAGCATCATTTTAACATGGATAATAACACTAACCGACAGGTGGGGCGCAGGGGTCGTGTTCTCACTTCCTCTTTGTGAGTTAGTTTCCCTTTGTTTTCCACGCGAGCTTTTGGGGATCTCAGAATAGCCCTCTAATGCGCATAATCAACTGAAATTGGCCAGTTGAGCTTTCGCCAGACTTTAATTGAAAGATGAATGCAAACATAAAATGATTTAAATTCATCCATTCTTGTTCGGTCTGTTTTCTTTTTTATTATCCCCCAACACAAATGGATCGAGGGATATTGGAATTGCGCTCCTCTGTCCGTCCGTCATTCCGCCCGTCCGGATTCAATGGGGATAAGTTCTCTCGGAAACCATTGCATCTACGTTAATGAAATTCTGTATGTGGCCAGTACTGATGACCCTACTGAATGAGTTTGACAATTGATTCTGAGAAATTCATTTTAACAAAGTTATGGCCCTTGACTCTGTTCGTAGGCTTAAGTGTATGGGTGCTGCAATGGGGACAAGTTCTCTCGGCACCTATGTCACCTACGTGGATGAAATTCTGGGTGACCAGTACAAATGATCCTATTGAATGAGTTCGACAGTTGATTCCGAGAAATGTACTTTTACGGAGTTATGGTTCTTGTTTCTGTTCGTCAACTTGGTTATGGGATTTGCAATGGGGACAAGTTCTCTCGGCACCAATTTCACCTACGTGGATGAAATTCTGGGTGACCAGTACAAATGATCCTATTGAATGAGTTCGACAGTTGATTCCGAGAAATGTACTTTTACGGAGTTATGGTTCTTGTTTCTGTTCGTCAACTTGGTGTATTTGATTTGCAATGGGGACAAGTTCCCGCGGCAACTAGTGCACCTTCATGGGTGAAATTTAGTGTTTGGTCAGTACTAATGACCCTATTGCACGAGTTCCACAATTGATTGAGAATTTTATTTATTTATTTATTGATGCACTGAGTTATGGCCCTTGACTCTGAACTTGGTGTACGGGTGTTTTAATAGGACAAGTTTTCTCCATTCCCCCGTGACCATTCTTACCATGGCGGGGGATATTGGGGACAATGTTGCCTTGTTTGTTGTTCAATCAGTAAGGATTTCTTGTGGAAAAATGTGGCCAAAAGAAAGACAAAACAATTCAACTGGTCCATCTGGCAAAATTAGCTACCTTACAATGATTAAAAAATAGATTAATCGCGCTATTCATTTTGTACATGGCATGATGATGGTGGTGGTGGTGGTCGTTTCAAAATAAAATTTGCCTGTTACAGCACTTCTTTTCTTTCATGTCTTGAGTAACGAATAGCATACATTACATCATAAGGACATTATATTAGACTTCCGTGTTCGAGGCTAGAGTGTTGTTAAAATTTATCTGATTAACCAGTTCACAGATGTAAGCAGCCTGCTTATGACCACTGCCAAAAAGCTAGGGAAAATTCAGTTCCAAAAGATGAGTTTGCATCAATAATGGTCATCCAGAATGGTTTTGCAAGGAAACATGAAATGTCATAATGGTAAAAGGTAGTTTTATTGACATTCTGGTCATAGTTCACATAAAACGGTACATGCCAAATTTGCACAGTAACTGAAGGACTCTGACTCGGATACTGTGACTCTGTCTCGGTTACTAAGGACTCGGACTCGAAAGGTAGGGACTCGGATTGGGTGGACTCAACTCCAGTACAAGGGTGGAACAACAAGAGACAGAAACTTTGCACAGAAGTCTGGAACAGGCAGCAACCTCAGTCACAGCCACAGAGACTGGTGAAGACTCAGTTAGATTTAGGCCAGCCCCAACCAACCCGTCCCTGGACCAACAGGTGAATTTCAGTGTGTCCGTGTGTCCTTGATAATGAAATGGATGGCTACAATGTAAAATCATTTGGATAAATCTGTAGTTATGGTGTGTCTACAGTGAGTGAGGCATTTTCCTGGTAATTATATAAAACCTTTGATTTACCTTCGTCAGTATTTGAGACCAAGAATAGTCTGAATAGAAATGTTCATTGGCCAATATTACAAATGTAATTACAATGAGAACACTTACTACTCAGCATTTTACTTATTTATTATATATATATATATATTTAATATAATATATATTTATATTTATATTATTATTATTATTATTATATCCCCGAACGCCGATTGGGGGATATTAAGTTCTTGGTCCGACCGCCGCCCAACGTGTTAACGCGATAACTTCAGTAATATTTCAATTAGAAATTCCAAGTTTTGTATACAAGTAAGTATCATAAAGAGGAAGAACTGATTCAATTTTGGACAATTTACAATTTCTAGATTGGCCACCAGGGGCCACAAACTGAAAAAAAAAAAATCACAATTTTTATCATATCTCTGGAAATATTTGTCCGATTCACCTCAAATCAAGTGCAAATGAAAGGTCATGACTTGACGATGTGTCCCACGATGACATTATACCTGTTTGGTTCAAAATTTTGACAAAATCTAGAGCTTTGTCACATAAAATTCACCATTTTTGCCATATCTTTGGAACCATTTGTCCAATCGACATGAAACTATTGCAACTGCAAGGTCATGACCTCACAACTTATCACATGATGACATCATACCTGTATGGTACAATATTTTGCCACCAGGTGGAGCTTTGTGATGGAAAATTACCATTTTTCCCCATATCTTCAGAACCATTTGTCCGATTGACGTGAAATTAAATTCGAATGAAAGGTCATGACCTGAGGGGCTTTATATTGTGTTGGGTCTATTCAAAGGATTGGGGAATTGGAGGATTGGGGGCGTTCGGGGATATACCCCAAGCCTTCGCCTCCGACGGCATAAGCCTAGTTATTATTATTATTAGGGCCCGAGCGACGAAGTCGCCAGGGGCCAACGGCTCCTGGCAACGAAGTTGCGAGGAACCTATTGTTTTTGTAGAGATTATTATTATTATACTTCCGCGGCTTTGCGATTCGTTTTGAGGCCTTTCCCGCGGTGCGAGCCGCACCAAATTTGGCACAGACTTCAAGCCTGGCGAAACTCAACATTTTCTGGAGTGACTGGGCATAGGCGTGGTCCGGGGGCTCAATAGCACCCCCAAACGTAGGGCCGTTTTTAGGCATATTTCGTCGGAAGTGCACGAAATTCGGTGACATCATAGGTCCCCAAAGTACGATGTCATGAGATTTTTAAAAAAAAATTTTGTCCAACAGGAAGTCAGCAATGGACCGATTCCTGCGGAAATTTTCAATATACGATTGCAGTTTTGAGGCCTTTAGGATGTGCAAAAACCTACGAAACTTTCCACATATGTGTGAATCCCAATGCAATTTCATATACATCACAGCTGGCCACGGGCGTGGCAGATCAGCTCAGTAATGCATTTTATGGTATTACAGATGGAGGATAGCTTGTAGGCGCATGATACGTGGCACATATGATGTAAAGTACGGTACTTGATTTTTGAGGGGGGTTGCGGGCATTAGCGTGGCAAATTGGCTGAATGGCGCCCCCTAGGCACTGCTAATAGTGTTTCAATGAAGCAGCCCCCGCGTACCGTTTCATTTACAAGTATGAAAATCGCCAGTCACCTGTAGGGGGTAAAGACGTACAAAAAAGCCTCTTGGAGCGATATCGTAAAACCAACAGGAAGTCAGCCATTTTGAATTTTATGGTCATGTTGGGGCAATTTGCAGGAGTCGTATTTTAACGAACTCCTCCTAGACATTTAATGCGATCGACTTTAAATTCGGTCTGTGCCTTCATAAGACCTGTGAGAGCAAAATTTGCGTAAGACGTGTACTACAGTCTTAGGGCGTGGCAAACTTTGATGTTCGCCATAAGACGTATGTTGTTATAACTCGGCCATACATTATCGTATCCGCCTGAAACTTCCTACATATGATGACAGTCGCACCCTGAAGATGTCTGTATGTCAACATTTGTTAGAAGTCACAGTGCAACCTGCTGGCGACAGGAAATGGCATGTTTAACGGCTTTGATGTGCACTTCCAAGATATGAATGCAGATTTCCTAGACGGTTCATCATATCCTCTTCAAAATTGGGCCTTGCAGATGAAGAGCTGCGAATATTGTGCGCTTTCGTCAAACGGCGCGGCCGTGGCGGCCCATCAAATTTTAGGTGGCACTGTGATAGAGGAAGTGATAGAGGAAGTGGATTGATAGAGGAAGTGGATGAAAAAAAATTCCTAAAATTCACCAGAAAGTGCAAATGAGCTGCAACTTTGACAAATAAACAAGCAGACCGAGGCGAAACTTTCGTACACTGCAACCCATACTGTGTTTTGAAGTCCGTCACTCTAAATTTTCCAATATATATAGACAGTCATTACATAATATTTCCAAAAGTTTAGATTCAAATTCTACCAAACTTGGTAATGATGTTTCCTGTGTTGTGTTGATGAAGTGTACCAAACGGCGTTTGATTCCGTCAAACGGTTCATGAGATATGATGTAAAGATGACAGTGAGTGCTGCAGCAGCAGTCATTGTGTAATTTGAGCTGCTTGGTCTCAGGGCAGGTAGGGGAGGGGGAGGGGCCTTTGGCATGTCAAAATGGTATCATAGCGCCCTCCAGAAAATTTTTGCACTCCCCTCAGGAAACCACATTGTACGCGGTCCCGCAGTGTCCAATGGCTCTGAATGGACACCTGCACCCATCAAGATTTTGCCGGCACCCCAACATGCACGAGGGGTGCGAGGGCCCTTTCAACGCTGCTAGCAGCTTTAATTTTTATTATTATTATAGTTGATGTTGGGAAAAAAAAAGGAAAAGCTGTATTGAAAACTATTGGAAATGTTTGTGTTTTTCTGAAACTTGAGGCAAATGTGTAGGATGCATATTGTCTTTTTAATGAAAGGGAGTCAAGGACATTGCCTAGGAAACATCTTGTGTCTTTATTTTTTGTGAGAGTTTATTAGATTTGGCTGTAGGTAGATAAGAGATTCAAGGGGGGGTGGCGGGGGCATTCAGTACATGACCACGGGCTGGAACGGTCTGGGTTATCACAAGGAAGAGACTGATTTGGTGCGTCACCCTAAGATTTTCACTGGCCCCAACTGACCACCCTTTTGAAAATTTTCTGAGGGCGCCACTGGTTCAATGCGGAGAGATCAGCCAATCGCTCGCTCTGTTTCAATAAGTCGAAATGCTGCAGATATGAAATCGATTTCCGTGACTGAAAATTCAGAGTTTTATTTATTTAGGCGGGAATAAAAGCAAAATTCCGCAAATTAGCGGAAAAATCATAAGTATAAATATAAAGACCCCATAAATGATTCTGACAACATGAAAGTTTGATGCATAGCTTGCATTTGAATTAATTCTAAATGCATGCCAAGCGGCGAACTTTCACAATGCACTAACGACAAGTTTACTAAATTATTCAATTACCAACACTTTGACGCCATAGCGTTAGTAATTTAAAAGCCTACATTATTATCCCTTTGTGGCATAGTGTGCAGCAGCACCCAACAAAAGTAGGCTATTCTTTTTGAAACATTTTGATGAAGTGCAATCTTAAGATAAATTTGGTTGCACTGCAGGACATGGTGGAAAAGCAATGAGTGTAACTACCCCCATATTGGCAAGATGATCGTGCTGTGCTTGGCACTTCAGTGCCTAGCGAGAGGGTATTGTCTACTGCAGGGGACATCGTGACTGCAAAGATTTCTACACTCTCCCCAAATAATGTAGACATCCTTATCTTTTTGAAAAAATATTTAAAATTATAAGCAGAGGTATGCTTTGCTTTCTTTTCTTCTTTTTTGATTATGTGGACATGGACAGTGATTTAAAAACTAGCCTATGTTTAAAGAGAAGGTATCATAAAGTATCATGTACTTCGTGCACTTCAAGTTGTTTTTCATTCATGGTCCATGTTTTAAAAAAAAGGTATCATGCCTTAAATTGTTCTTTAATTTGTTTTCATCTAAGTAAGTTTTTATTCTTTCTTAAATGGGCAGGAGAGTTCTACAAAATAGAGGACAACGTTATTTTTGTCTGTCTTTTTTTTTGATGTTGTTGATCCGAAAAGTGATCCAATCCGTGACTAAAATCCATGATACGATCCGAACCGTGAGTTTTTTTGGTCTGTTGCACCCCTAACATGTACATTGGCCCGTAGCCCTGGACCTGTTGAAATGTCGATCGGGCCAGCACACCTCGTCCTGTTTGCCTGATCGGGCCATCGCCATATTTCCATGCGTAGTTATTTAGACTGCCAGTTTGTACATGTCAGCCTTTAAGTTTGTAGCATTTTTTTTTAATTGAAAGGCTGCCAGAAATCACGAAGGAATGTTTTAAAATTTAAGACCTAGCCATCTGAAGTCCCGTGAGCGCAGCCGGAAATCGGTTTCATCTTTGACATACAGTACCAGCGTGGAAAAAGGTTCCACTTTAGCCAAAGAGCCGTTGGCCGTGTGTCAAATGAAAGTCAGGTGGACGTGCCCTGCTCACTGAACCGAGTACAGTGAGTGAGACGGCATTTTGTCCCAAAGAAGTCGAAATAAGTTCAGGGTTTGAATTTTTTCGTCGGACAACATGACATCCATTATATTTGTAGTGTAGTGTAAACACCTGTAATTTTTGCAGCAGATTCTCTTTCACGCAGTTGGCAATAAATTTCCAGGAAAGTTAATGTCTGCAAATTCACGTATTTTTGCCATAATATTTTTGCCGTGTTATTTGCTGATAAGAATTAAGAAATTAAACTTTTAGTTCCAAAGCGCCGTTATCGGAGAAAGCAGAACACGTTTTGCCACCTCTTTAATTTTATTTAAATTATGAACAATACCCGTACTTCTGAAAATAAAATAAAATACACAAATATCTATGTAGTTATAACTTATATCTTTTGTCGTTTTTTTACTCATAATTTGAGAGCTAGTCTCAAGAATTAACTTTGGCTGTTACCGACAAATTAACACGATAAAGTCCTTCTCAGTGGCAAGTGTCATGGGGTGGCGCAGGCTAAAAACTGTCTTCATAGGAAGACTGATTATGTTTTCACATTTGTGAGAAATTATCACTTATCTGCCTTAGGCATACTGTGTAAAACATTTATATTCAGATTTAATGGTATAGTTATCAATTTGCAAACTGTGTGCAAGCCAATTTCATACGTATATTATTAAGACCAATATTTCGCCAAATTATCAACATTTACAGTCACACAAGTAAGATCTAAAGTTTTGGGCATCCAACGAGAAATTATTAATGTAGTAAATAAATATTTTGTGGCAAAAAATGTGTAAGTTGTCATCCATAAGGAAAGCATTTCTACTTCATGACGACTGCTTATTTCTAACTGCCTCTTATGGAATTAGATATTTCAAAACTCTAATAAAAACATTAGTTGACCTGTAAATCAGTCGTATTGGAAACCGTTGCAGTAGTTTTTTCTTGCGAAAATTCAAGGCCTGCAATAACATATGGTACACACCAGCTATATCCAAAAACCGCTCCCCTCTATCAACAGTCTCCCCAAGTTCTGCCTGCAGGGACTACACAGACACCTGTTGTAATCCTACACCACCCGCCAGGCCGATCAGAGAAAGGTGGACGAAAATGCGAAGCCAACTTCTCCTTAACTTTAGCGGTACACCTTCAACCACGCTGGTACTGTATTACGACCTCACCGCATTTATGACAATGCACTACTAGAACAATTTACGTTAACTTGGTGACATGAGTGTGCAAAGTTTCAGCTTTCAGGCAGAGCTGGAAAGTTTGTCCACCAATGAAATGTCAAAGTTACTTCCCAAAGACCCTGTTAAACAGGGCGCTTTGCTGTCCTGGATTTCCAGCAGCAAGGCCCCGACTCAGCAAGCTGAGGCAGCAGCCAGTGCAAGAGCAGAGGCCAAGTATGAGAAAGAGGACAAAGTTGGAAGCTGTTGAATTCATACAGGTCTGAACAATGTGGTGGAGACAACACTCAGGCGGGGGAAGGGGGTGTGAGTAAAGTTTAAGTGTTCACAATTTCAAAGTCATCAAATTTAATGCATGTTTACTATAGAAACAAATATTAAGGATCGACTGATACATCGGCCGGCCGATATATTAGGCCGATATTTGCATTTTTTACTTGAATCGGCATTGGCCGATTCGCGCGTGGGTTCGCCGATATATTATTCCGCGGCATGATTTACAGACAGGCATCTAGGGGCAGCTTTGTGTTGCCAAAAGACCCTGCAGCACATGCAGACGCATTACCCCTCCTTCACTGGAAGAGTGGTGAACGCAGTGGCTGCTTCAGAACAAGGCGTTTTAAAATTTCAATTAGCCTCTCACTAAAATACTGCCACCCACTTTGAAATAGGAAACATGAATGCCAAGTAATTGCCATGTAGTACACGTGCTTGCAAACATAGTTAAGTTTGTGGGTCAGAAAAAGGGGAATGCTGCTGAATGCTGTGTCTTTAAAAGTGCTCACCATTGTATTTAGGGAGCTGTTGACGTCGTTGTAAGCTAATATGTACAGATGTAAGGAACACTTGTTTAAGGATTAAGTAATGTCAACGTTGTCAATTCAGTTCCATGGTGTTTGTAGGAGTTTAATTCAGCGAACACCGGGGTGAGGTTAAATGCGTTTCGTGTCGTGCGTGTATGTGCAGGGCTCAAAATTGCGACCAAAATTAACTCTGTTCGACCTTCGAATTAAAATAGTCGCACCTGTGCAACCGCTTTTTCCCCCCAATTAATCGCCTCTTATCGGGTACATCTGGTAGAAGGCATGCCAGCCGCCGCTGCAGCTTAAAGATGGGAGCAGCGCATGAATCTACTGGACATACTGCAGCCGAGCGCACCCAGTGAGTTCCCTCGAGCTGACAGTAACCATCAAACAATCAAAGGGGAGGTTGACGTCCTAAACCTCAGTACTGATTCTTTTTTTCTGGTACCGTTAACGTTAAAAAAGTCGAGTTGGTATCAAAAATTACTGAAACTGAAAATCGTGATGGTGATTCGGATGAAGCGGCGGCGAAATCAGTTGATCATTTTTGCAAAGAGTTGTATTGAAATTTTGAATGGCTGAGGTTATAAGAAGGTGAAGTGCACCGTGTTCATTGTAAAGACAATGGCCCGAATCTCGCTGTTTACAGCGCGTTATCTACTGAGTCCAAACACTTTACACGTGAACGTTCTTCCAAACGTGGAGAAAGAACGAAACACAGAAAATACCGTGACAAATGTGCATGAACGAGGAGATCCGTCTTTCTGTTAATAGTAGCAAATAATCAAAATATGCTGCCTCGGGGCTCGGCATTTGCGCAGCCCTAAAATCTCAGTCTCGGTTTCTTCGCTAATATCTTCAGTATCCTACCTGCAAAAGTCATTTACATTTTTTACAGTGCGTCTTTAGACCAGTAAACATTTAAATATTTGCTAGTACACGCAACATTTTCCTAAAAATGCAGAAATTAGAAGACAATTGCGTCTGCAGTGGCGTCTCTGGAAATGATAATTGATGAAGCCCGGACCCTGCCTTTGCGTCAAGGATTGTTCCTGGCTTGTACGCAATTGTTTTCCGTTATTAACACGTTTTCCAATTTTGACAATAATCCTCCGGCAATCGAAGTTACGGTTTCTCTCCCCGTGTGATCTATTGACGACTAAATAAAGGGATAAATTCAGATCAGAGAATTTTTTTAGGCCACTCAAAAATTGTTCAACGCTTTATGAATGACAAACTGCTCTCAAACGACTGCGCTACCTTTTCTACACATCAAGTGATTTAACTGGTGCTTCATGGTCGTTTTGTTTAAATAAAATATAAGACCATTTGAAACGTCTGTGTGCAATTCTGAATAACGCTGATTTAAATGCACAAGATTACGCTTCCAGATTAATGATTGTCGCCGTATCGAAATGTACCATACTGTACCGACGTGTTCTCGGAGTGAATCTATAGCTCAGTCCCTCAAGGAAGTTGCATGTCATGATTGCAACTATTAAAGCAAATTCAACCAATCCACGCAAATTTCTCGCAGACAAAAAAATAAATTGCCAAGACATTGCAACTTTCATTGCCACTTTTTGAAAAAGTTACCGCAAATAATAATAATAAAAAAAAACAAAAAAGCCAGGAAAATCCTGGAAGGATTGTTTGTCAATTATGCAAATGATTGCGTGCAAGTCAGGGTGAGTAATTAAGGGGAGCTCTGGGCCGCACCAATCTTTAGTCCTAGAGACGCGCCTGGGCATGTGGCATAGGCAATCTTAAAACAAACATATCCAACTCATTATAAAGTCTGCTTATGTAATAATAAGCCAACAAATAGCAAAGTTACCGCTGTGGACTGATTCATATTGCAATATTGAGGCAAAAAAAAGGCCTTTACGACTTTACGTCAGATCTGCATTTAACCCTAACACAATTGAAGATTTGATTTGCATCAGTGTGGAGGGTCCTCTGGACATATTTGATGCCTCATTCGCAGTGAGGAGATGTATACAGGTGCTGGTCAACGAATTAGAATAATTTGAAATAGCGCAATAGTTAAATTTTCTTGATGCATTTTTTGTGCAGAATGCAAATCAGGTGTTCACCGCGCCTGTCCTACCTGTTAGGGTAATCACAGAATTATGGAACGAAATTTGTTCCAACAGAATTTGAATTGAATTTTGGTTTTGAATTGAATTTAATTAGTTTTGAATTGAATTTAACCTGCTTTGAATTGAATTTTTTGGCTTTGAAATTGAATGAACAAGTAATCTGAAACTGAATCCAATTATTTGTATTGAATTTAAGAGAAAACTTGAAGCATTTCATTCAGTTCGCACATTCAAATTCAGAATTCAAATTCAAAATTCAAATTCAAGTTGAGTAACATCACATGAATGCGCATGGCGAGCTGCAGTCACGCCTTTGTCCCTCATGGCTTGCCTTATTTGGAATAAGGTAACTATGTAATTTCCGGGAAGCGCACCTCACAACGAATCATAAACCCACCCGACTATACGCCGAAAACGTTTACCAAAACTTCGGCTCTTTATCAGTTTATTTGTTTTAGCTCGTCATATTAATCTTCAACAGTTAACCCTGAGTTAGCCTAAGATCATCAGTAAATGCACTCGTTAATTATCCCCCACCGCGCGACTTGCGCGAAGCGGGGGACATAGAATTGGGATCCATCCCTCGGTACTGACACATAACATTGAGGTGGCGGGGGATATCGCCACGTTAGTGGCAAACACTTGTTTCTATAGTTTCTTCGGCTAAGTAAATAATGCTAACGTTAGTTACGAATGAGTGTCTTTTCTCCGTCGGTATGTGTAAATGTATTTCGATGGCGAGCCTACATGTTAAAGCTCCTGTGCTTCAAGTGTAACGTTATATTCAGTCAAAATCAAAATAATTAGAGCTGTTCAGAACTTAAACTTCAAATTCCTCGGAATTCAGTACTTTCTACCTGTCATCGGCAATGTCACTAGTTCGGTCTCTGGCAGGTTAAAACCCTGAAGAAATATGCTGAAGTAAAAACTCGGACATTGCTCACTCACTGTAGAGACGCTGCCAGAGACCGAACTAGTGACTTTGCCGATGACCAGTAGAAAAGTATACTGAATTCCGAGGAGCCACCGAATTTACATTGCATTTCATATTTCCGTCAATGCTGTAGATGATTTGCCGGATATAGCTAGCCAGCTATAAATGAACCTGGAGCGTTTAAAATGCTACTACAGAACCATGTGCATACAATACGTAAATCCGTGTTGGCACCGTATTTCCGCAGAGAGCATATCCCCGTACTCTTATCAGCATATTTTCGTGCATGAGTGAATTTGCATGTGCGTGAAGTACCGCTCCAAATGAGGAATATTTCTTTGACTTGATTCAGCTGCAACCCCTACTGGATTAATAGTAGTCTTCTCTTCGCGGGTATGTCATCACTTAGTGACTCTTGGCATTTAATAAAATATATTAGTTTTACCTTTTATGTTGAATTGCCAAAATAAACCGACTTTTACACGATATTCAAATTTTCCGAGTAGTACCTGTAGATGGTCTCTCTGTTTCTGCCAGAGCTGTCGTTAAAAACCTTGGGGTGACTCTTGATTCAGAACTCTCTTTCCAGGCTCACATCAACAATATCATCCGAGTGGCTTTTTTCCATCTTCGAAACATATCTAAACTTAGAAAAATGTTGCCTCTTCAAGATGCTAAAAAATTGGTTCACGCTTCTCGGCTGGATTATTGCAATGTCTTACTGTCTGGTTGCACTAGCTCAGCCCTGAAACGTCTTCAATTAGTGCAGAATGCTGCAGCTAGGGTTCTGACTAGGACTAAGAATTATGATCACATTAGCCCGGTGCTCAAAAATCTTCATTGGCTGCCTGTAAAATTTAGAATTGAGTAAAAAATATTACTAACTTACAAAGCTTTAAATGACTTGGCCCCGGAATATCTTTGCAGTCTTCTTATTCCTTACTCCCCACCAAGATTACTTTGTTCACAAGGTGCTGACTACTTGAAAATTCCAAATATAACTAGAATTACACTTGGAGGCAGAGCATTCTCTTACAAAGCACCAATTTTATGGAACAATCTCCCAAGACAAATTCGGGCTTCAGACACACTCTCTATCTTCAAGAGTAGGCTGAAAACTTATCTTTTTAGTCAAGCCCATGATAAGTTGTGTTGGCTCTGGTCGGACCGACTACAACCTTGATTTATGATATGTTCACGATATTGGAAGCCAGTGTTATGTAAATCCATGTGGAACCGGTGGCACTGAGCATGCATTAACGGTGCCAGTGGGGCTTGTTACAGCCTTAGTCACCGGGGAGGTCCATATGGCACTGGTGTAGTGTTACGCAAATCCATGTGGAACCGGTGGCACTGAGATTGCACTTTCACGGCACCGGTGGGGCTTGCTACAGCCTTAGTCACCGGGGAGGTCCATATGGTACTATTGTTTAGAAAATGAAAAGTGATCCAACAGCCTGGAATTAGTGTCGGGCCTCTGTGCTGCAGGAAGTGGATCGAGGGGTGTTGACCGTTTCCTGACCAGTCTGCTTATAACTTCTCACTTGGCACATGACAGAGGACGGTACTTTTATTATCATGCAGTAGTTATCCAGTGCCTCACACCCCTTTCTTCTGTGTCTCTTTCCGAGGATCTTTCCCTCCACTTCCCTGAGTCCTGGACCGTATGAGCCCTGTCCCTCACCATGAGCGCTGGCTGCTGCTGTCCTGCTGTCCTGATCCGGTCCGGTTCGGCCCTGGTCCAGTCCTGCACCATCCTCGACTTGCCACTTTCTGAAGCTACCGTTACCACTGTTTAGATGGACTTAAATGGAACTCTTCTGTCGTTTCACTCCATTTTACTTTTTTGTTCTTAATTAGCTAGCCCGCGGAGGATGGGCTCCCCCACTATGGCTGGGTTCCTTCTGAGAAATCTTCCCACTGGGGAGTGTTTTCTCTCCTCTGTTGGAGGATTTTTCTCCCTACTGGGAGTTTTTTGCCTCATTTGCTGTAGTGGGGAATAGGCTGGGCACTGCCTTTTTATTATACGCCCGTCTTAAGACGGGACGTATTATGTCATCACCCCCGTCCATCCGTCTGTTGTCTGTTAGCAATTTCTTGTCCGGGGCATAACTCCTGAGCCGCTTGAGCTACATTCGTGATACTTCTTATACACGTGCACCATCACTAGGCGCTGTGTCGCGCACCATGATTTCGTTCACCCGGTCAAGGTCAAGGTCACTGACAAAGGTCAAAGGTAACATGGGGCCCAGATGGGGCTTGTCCGGAGCATAACTTCTCAACCGCTTCAGATACATCCATGATATTTCACACACACACACACACACACACACACACACACACACACACACACACACACACACACACACACACACACACACACACACACACACACACACGTGTACCATCACTGAGCGGAGTGTCGCGTACCATGTTTACGGCCCTCCCTCCAAGGTCAAGGTCACGGACAAAGGTCAAAGCTCACATGGGGCTGTTGTCTGTTGGATATTGGTATCATGTTGTCTGTCCACTTCCTGATCAATGTTCATGACGGGCGTATTATGCACCGTTGGCGGTGCTCTTCTTGTTATTTCTTTAAACTCTCACTGTAAAGCGTCTTTGTGACAGTCTCTGTGAAAAGCGCTATACAAAATAAATTGAATTGAATTGAACTTTTAGAATCATGAGAATAAATAAAGCAATGGCACCCAATATGCTGGACAACTAAAATGTGACATGACAACACTGCAGTAAACTTATTGGTCAGAGAGTCGTCACTGAGAAAGAGTCGACCTCGGTACATCTCATTCGAGTCAGATTGAGGAGTCTCAAGATTACGGTAGTTATTATGCAGAGATACCAAGTCTCACGAATTCGGCGCGAGTCTCTCGCCTCTGAGTGGCATTAACGTTCCTGTGCCATAGTCAGCAATTCTATCAACGAGCACTGAAGAAATTCAATCGCGTAATTTAAGTCATTGTACATCAAGTTAATCAATTTTGCATGCATTACAGTGGATTTTCCCACTAGCGACACGGAAATCTATTATGACTCAGGAATTCTCGCGCTCGTCTTTACTGAGGGATTGAAAGCAATGGAATTGCATGAAGATGTTTCAAATGGTCTTATTTTTAAACATTTTAAATGACCATGAAACACATGCATTGTTTCCAATCCCTGAGTAAAGAGAAGCACGAGAAGTCCAAAGTCATAATACCTTCCCATGTTACTTGTGGTGAGGTCCACCTTTACGCAAGTGAAACTGAAACTTCAATGCACATGGATTTTAATTGCGCGCGAGAATCTCATTAATAAGTGTTCATTGAATAATTGCGGACTACATTGAATAAGACTTAAAAAAATGCACAAGACTTAACGCCAAATGCGTGAGAGTTGGCATCTCTGATTTGTTCGATATACTGTGCATTGCCTTACCTTTCAAACACAGTTTTGCTTGTTCACCAAAACTGCTACGTTCATGAAATGCATTTCTCTTTGCCTGTGGCCGCATCGTGGCAAAATTAGGTGACGGTATTGTGTCCAGTTATGTTCCCCTAACTAATTTTCCTAGAGAAAGTTGTGATGCTACCCCTGTTTTAATAAAATTGCGCAGAAAAAATAACTTTACGGGTGTTGATGAATCATTTTTCTTTTAAATTCATCACCGATGAGATGATGCATCATAGAGCGATGAAGTCTGATTCTCTGCCATCTCCTGCGATTTGCAACGTGGAACTCTGCTTTGCAATGATCACTTGCTAATCTCATGCTTTAGCAATTTGTTTGTAAAATATACATTCGCTCTCCATGCCTTTTACGGATATCATTGCTTTGCGTTGTTAGGTGGTACATTAATGTGCAACTGAATCGGACACGACAATATCAAACAGAAAATGCAGTTCAACGCTCTCCAGACTGAAAGGAGAATTCCGGTGTGAAATTGACTTGGGGTGTATTTAAACATGATAATGGGTACTAACTTTTGTCGAATAGCCCACCTCCGTAGGCGCGCAACATTTCGAAATAAATGGCTTTTTAGCCGAAGTTCCCAACAGGCTTACAATGGTAGCGAATTGGGCATAGCAACCCGCAAAGACTTGCGTAAAAAAAACAAAGGCTTTGAAGGTCTCATCGTCAACAGTGCATAACATCATCAAAAGATTCAGAGAAACTGGAAAAATCTCTGCATAAGGGACAAGACCGAAGACCTTCACTGGATACCAGCGATCTTCGGGCCCTCAGACGCCACTGCATCACTAACTGGCATGATTCTGTCATTGACATTACTAAATGGGCCCAGGAATACTTCAAGAAACCACTGTCTGTAAACAGTCTGCCGTGCCATCCACAGATGTCACCCTAGAACTATCATGCAAAAAGGAAGCCATTGTTGAGCAAGATCCAGAAGCGCCACAATGTTCTGTGGGCCAAGGCTCATTTAAAATGGACTGTAGCAAAGTGGCGAAGTGTCCTGTGATCAGACGAGTCCAAATTTGACATTGTTGTTGGAAATTATGGGCATTGTGTCCTCTGGGCTAAAGAGGAGAAAGACCATCCCTCCGGTTATCAGCGGTCAGTTCAAAAGCCAGCATCTTTGATGGTGTAAGGATGTATTAGAACATATGATGGTAGACACTTGCATGTTTTAATAAGCACCATGAATGTTGAAAGATATATTAAGGTTTTAGAGCAATATATGCTCCCCTCCAGACGACATCTACTCCAAGGAAGGCCTTGCGTATTTCAGCAAGATAATGCAAAACCACATTCTGCAGATATTACAATGGCATGGCTTCGTAGTAGAAGAGTCTGTGTGCTCAACTGGCCTGCCTGCAGTCCTGATCTTTCACCAATTAAGAATATTTGGCACATAATTTAACGATAAGTCCATCAAAGGAGACCCAAAGCTCTCCAGCAGCTGGAAGCCTGTATCAGACAAGAGTGGGATCAAATTCCAATGGCTGAAGTCAAGAAACTTGTCTCCTCAATGCCCTGACACCTCCACTCTGTGTAAAGAAGAGGGGATGCTACACCATGGTAAACAAGCCCCTGTCCCAACTTTTTTGAAACCTGTAGCAGCCATCAAATTTAAAATGAGCTCATTTTGTGCGTAAAATTGTACAATTTCTCAGTTTCAACATTCACTATGTTATCTCTGTTCTATTGTCAGTAAAATATTGGCTGGTGTGATTTGGAAGTCATTGCGTTTTGATTTTATTCAGTTTACTCTTTGTCCCAACTATTTTGGAATTGGAGTTGTACACGGGAATTGATTTAAGGTAATTTAAATTATGCCAAGGTCGTGGAGGCTGTCCAACCACGCTGGTAATTAGCAGACTCCAAATCACAGTATTCTTCTCGGAAGCATTTCAAATGGCCGCATGAGGTATGTGTCATAGAAAAGGTAATAAGCAAGCACATCTGTCTGCCTCACAGTGGCAGTTACTTTCATTGCGCTCAAAATAATTGTGATTCGGTTAATCGCTCAGCCTTACTGCACCGCTATGACGACCAGCTACACTGAGACAGCACTATCCTCTAATGGAAAAACACCCGCAGAAAAGTACTTGGTACCAAGGCGAGTAGAGTAGAGCCAGTACCACGTAGTGTAAAAGCGTCATAATACCACTAGCCTACTCTCAGCGCTCTCTCTCTCTTCCATGTGCCTCGGCTCATATCACAACGCTTCGATAGCGGCAACGTCACACAGCAGCATCAACTGGCAACAGCAGCAGAGATGAGTCAAGCAGCCATTCTCATTAAAGAGCAGGTACGAGTACAGTTTTTTTTTTCTTCCCCCCCAACGCAGTATTGTATCTTTTTGAATGCTTTGGTACCGCAGTACTCAAGTGCCGGTATACCGTACAACACTACTAGCTCTATACATGCTCTTTCTACCAAGCCCAGGAAGTGCAATAACATGGAAAAAAAAAATGATTTTGTGGCTACGAGATAGAATTTAATTTAATTAACTCATTCCAACAATAAGAACAAGAACAATCTGTTCCCACGATTTAGTTACCTTGTGGCTACTGGATGCAAGTAGTTCCCTCAATTTCCCTCCCACGATTTTGTGAAGTCAAATCACAGGAACGACTTGCATCTCGAGACCAAATATAAATGCCCCCCCCCCCCAACATCATTGCTCTTCCCAGGCTCCGTAGTTATCCATGTGAACCAGCGCTTCAAGCATTCGACTGCCACCATATGTCGCGGCAGTGAGGCTGCATCGGATCAGAGTGAACGATCAATGACAAAAGCTCAGAGCAGGGGCTTGCATTGTAGATGTGCATTGTAGAACGTCGGACTCTGTGCATGGGCACTGTCCTAACTGAGTGCGTGAAAATAATGCATGCAGCTGGGTTACCAATATGGATACATGTGAAGAGCCGCTTACTCTTGTTCATGCCTTGCAATCTCAGTTTCTCTCAATCGCTGACTTTCTTCAAACACGCAAGCCATTCGTCAAAGAAAATGTCTTTACTTAGTATTGTACTTCATTTAAAAAAAATAGCAAGGAATTAGAGACCATCTTTGAATTCCGTCCAGGTGGGCCTCCATTCATAGCATTTAGTAAACTTTAAACATTAAAATTTGATAAGTGATCATGAAATCGTATGTACACAAAACAGTATAAATCAATAATTAGGAGCGCATTAATACCAATATTTTTTAAATTGTTACAATTTCTTATTCAACTTGGAGCAATGTATCAAAACCTAAACATGAACAATAATTAGAAATGATAAAAAAGTGAATGCCTATTGCCAACATTTATATAACTGGCATTGTAAGGATGATGGCATGAATGCAAAAATCCAAAACTTTTGTTGCCTTCACGGTATTTATTTTCACCATTGTTATGGTTGTCACTCAGCTGTGCATGCCATCGTGCCAGACAATGCCCTTTAGCAATGACTACATTCAGAATCTAGAACGATTTCCTGGGGCTTATTACTTAATGAGCCTCGCAAATGAGCTTTTGCAAATCTATGCTACACAAGTACAGGAATTATAAAGAAAGTTCATTCGACAATTTAATATATTTTGTTTGATTTGGCTGAGAAACTGATGTGATTTCCATTCGTCCTTCATCAGAGAACTTAAGGTCATCAATTTTCCGCCAGAATTCCTTTCTGGCCTTATTAGCAGCAGCATATATAATATATATTATATATATTATATAAGCAAAAAGCAACACTGCTGCTGCTAATAAGGCCAGAAAGGAATTTTGTAAAAAAAAATAAATTAATAAATAAAATAAAATAAAATAAATAATAATAATGATAATAATAATTAAAAAAAAAAAAAAATAATAATAATAATAATAATAATAATAATAATAATAATAATAATAATAATAATATATATATATATATATTTTTTTTTTTTTTTTTTTTTTAACAAACCCCAAAACCAGTGACGTTGGCACGTTGTGTATATTGTAAATAAAAACAGAATACAATGATTTGCAAATCCTTTTCAACCTATATTCGATTGAATACACTGCAAAGACAAGTTACTTAATGTTCGAACAGGGAAACTTTGTAATTTTTTGCAAATGTTAGCTCAATTGGAATTCGATGCCTGCAACATGCCTCAAAAAAGCTGGCACAAGTGGCAAAAAAGACAGAGTTGAGGAATGCTCATCAAACACTTATTTGGAACATCCCACAGGTGAACGGGCTAATTGGGAACAGGTGGGTGCCATGATTGGGTATAAAAGCAGCTTCCCTGAAATGCTCAGTCATTCACAAACAAGGAAGGGGCGAGAGTCACCACTTAGTGAACAAATGCGTGAGCTGATTGTCGAACAGTTTAAAAACAACATTCCTCAACGAGCTATTACAAGAAATTTAGGGATTTCATCATCTACGGTCCGTAATATCGTCAAAAGGTTCAGAGAATCTGGAAAAATCACTGCACGTAAGCGACAAGGCCGAAAACCAACAGTGAATACCCTTGACCTTCGATCCCTCAGGCGGTACAGCATCAAAGACCGACATCAGTGTGTAAAGGACATCACCACATGGGCTCAGGAACACTTCAGAAAACCACTGTCAGTAACTACGGTTCGTCGCTACATCTGCAAGTGCAAGTTAAAACTCTACAATGCAAAGCGAAAGCCATTTCTCAACAGCACCCAGAAACGCCGCCGGTTTCGCTGGGTCCAAGCTCATCTAAGATGAACTGATGCACAGTGGAAAAGTGTTCTGTGGTCTGACAAGTCCACATTTAAATTTGTTTTTGGAAACTGTGGACGTCCTGTCCTCCGGACCAAAGAGGAAAAGAACCATCCGGACTGTTATAGGCGCAAAGTTCAAAAGCCAGCATCTGTGATGGTATGGGGGTGTATTAGTGCCCAAGGCATGGGCAACTTACACGTATGTGAAGGCAACATTAATGCTGAAAGGTACATACAGGTTTTGGAGCAACATATGTTGCCATCCAAGCAACGTCTTTTTCATGGACGCCCCTGCTTATTTCAGCAAGACAATGCCAAGCCACAATCTGCACGTGTTACAACAGCATGGCTCTGTAGTAAAAGAGTGCGGGTACTAGACTGGCCTGTCTGTAGTCCAGACCTGTCTCCCATTGAAAATGTGTGCCGCATTATGAAGCGTAAAATACGACAACGGAGACCCCGGACTGTTGAACAACTTAAGCTGTACATCAAGCAAGAATGGGAGAGTTCCATCTGAAAAGCGCCAAAAATTGGTCTCCTCAGTTCCCAAACGTTTACGTAGTGTCTTTAAAAGGAATGGCGATGAAACACAGTGGTAAAAAGGCCCCTGTGCCAACTTTTTTGCAATGTGTTGCTGCCTTTAAATTCTAAGTTAATGCTTATTTGCAAAAAAAAATAAAGTTTCTCAGTTTGAACATAAAACATCTTGTCTTTGCAGTGTATTATTCAATTGAATACAAGTTGAAAAGGATTTGCAAATCACTGTATTCTGTTTTTATCTACGATTTACATAACGTGCCAACTTCACTGGTTTTGGTTTTGTACATTCTTAATTGTCCATTATCACGACCCACTCCTCCTAGGAGATTTTTATTTATTTAAGTTAAGGATTTTATTAATCACCCAGCAACCACTTTCATTACATACAACGAACAAGCGCATACACCAACCAACATGAATGCACTAACATAAATCTCAATTATAATTTCCCCCTGTGTCCACCTGAGTATGCTCATGCATGCATAATCAAGCAGTCTTTCAAGTGTCCAACCAAAGAATGCAAAACTTGATATGGGTCTCCCATTAAGCCGCTGGCGGTGCCCCCCTAGTGACGCGGAGGGCACGTAACCCCCAGTGTCACTGATCCTGGATCAGGGATAGCTTCCTTGGAGACGTACAAAACGCGATCGGTCATTTTATGAAGGGACCTAGGGTCAATCGCTGCATGAAACTTTTGAGAGCGTGTACACTGTTGAAAGCACAAAACCGACATTAACAAAAAAAGATTACGACCACCGTTTTTGTACCAATTATCTCTGATTGAGAGTTCAGGGTTTGTTGAGCCGGCTGACTGAAATATAGCCCGTCTATGCGTGTCTCCCATTAAGCTGCTTGGAGGAGATAACCCGCAGTGTTGCTGATTCTGGATCAGGGTTAATGTCCTTGTGGAGTATAAAGCACGTGATCGGTCATTGTGTGACCAGAAATAGGGTCAACTGACGCATGAAATGCTTTTTTTCTTGAGCGCGTACACTGTTGAATGCACAAAAAGGATGTCAACAAAGAAAGATTATAACCACAATTGAGGTACCCAATTATCTCTGATTGCGAGTTCAGGGTCTGTTGAGCCAGCTCACTAAAATATAGCCTGTCAAGGTTGAGCTTGCTTTGAAGTATACCCCCCAGGAGATAGGAGTGACAAACGCCCGGCAAACCAATCTTTGAAGTTCTTCCCCGCCAGCTGACCAATCGCTGAACTTCTTCAGCAAAAAGTTTTTTCGTAATGTGAGTAATGCTGACAAAAATCAGCCTGGAAGAACGGACCATTAAGCAGAATTTTTCTAATGTTGTCAGTTGTGGACTTTGAGAGTGGCCAATGGTTATCATGGTGAAAAAATAAGAATGTTTGGTCTATTCACAAAATACGGCAACACCTTGATTCAAGAGTCCCTAGCTTTAAATGCCACATGAGTAATGCTGGAATTGCCCATTTGCATTTTGTTTTTATTCACATTTCACACGCCACAACTTCATTGAAATTGGGCTTTGTATTAGTAAATACTTTTAACATTATGTTTTGACATGTTCTTACATTATGCGTTAGAAAATATTTTACATTATGCGTCAAAATGTTTTACAATATGCGTAAGAAAAAAATTAATATCATGCGTTAATTTTAACATTTAGTTCATTTTTCTCATGAGTGAAAAGTTTTTACATTATAAGTTAACTAAAAATCTTTTCACATTATTCATCGTTGTTACATTTTGGGTTGCAACACGCTCTTTTAGGATGCGTTTCTCAAATTTTGAACTCTTCATCCTGACTCGTGCTAAAAGGGCCTAAGTGACTATCTGGATTCTCTCTTCATTGGCTATCGATTAGGAATCAATCTTTTTCAGGCTTCAATATCATTTAATGACCCTCTCATTCACTATGGAAATTTAATCCATATGATAGAGATTAGCCTGGAGCAGTTTTTTGCCTCTCCTGTAAAATTTGTAAAATGTCACTTACACCTTTCTTTCATGAGCGTATCGTTATTAAATCAGACCTGAGGTATATTTCATGACAAAATGGTGGAGCTCAAGATATTACCTTCATCTCAAAGCAGGCCTTTCCCATTGCCACGCCATAAGAGGCCTTGCCGCCAGCCCACAGGTAAGCAAAGCTCTCCATTGTAAGGGAAGAGGCGCTGTAGCGGTCCCGGGACACTTTGAAGTGCAGATCACAGTTATCTGCTCAGCAAAGAAAAAAAAAGTGATACTTATGACTTTCCTAAACTAGAGGCCAAAATACCTGCAATTTGACAGATTTAATTAATAATGAATTTAGATTGGATTACTAAGGTCAAAATTCTACTCTAGAATTATCCAATGTTGAAAAGTACAGAGAATTTAAAGGAGAAGACCTTGCCTAGCCTAAATATATTAAAGGAGAATTTCAGTGTCTAAAATGCATAGCTTTACAAATTTTAATTTTGTAATAATCCAGTGCAATGTATTTTAAAACAAGCGAGTCTTGTGGTGACAGTGAATATCACAGAACAGACATTTAAACTTGGTGAACCTAATTTTATCCAATGAAACGCCAGTACAATACTAGACGGAGCCGCTCTGTTCGTGACGTCAGTTAAACCCATTCCTTTCATAGTCGCCGATTAGTTATCATTGTATTGTTACACCCCTGTGATTGAGAGACACTTTAGAGCTGTTAAAAGCCACTTTAGGACCTGCAGAGAAACTGCAGTCCTCTGTGTAAGATCTTTGGGGCTCAAACTGCTTTGCTCAAAACCCATACCAAATAGCTTGGATGTCATTTATCACCATCTCATCACTAGAACTATCAATCACACTTGTGTACACTTCCTCCGCCATTTTTGAGACGTGATACAAAATCTATCTCCAGTGAACGAAAAGGATGAGTATAACTGACGTCACTGTTCAAAGCCTCATGTCTTCAAGGGCTGCCCAGTCAAGGCAGTATGTGATGTTTTGCTGTTGTTTTCTGGCCATTACTGTGACAAACTGCTTCGTCTATATCATATTTTAGACACTTTAGACTTACTTTCGGCCGAATTATACTTTGGCGTAGTGAGGTCTACTCCTTTAAAATACAGAAGTGTACAGAGATGATTATACACTAAATGAAGATAAACCAAAAAAAAATATTAATATCCTATTGCATTGCATCATATAATTAGAAATAAGTAAACCGATAACATGATATAAAGGATCTCTAATTAGTAAGCTCAAGATATCACGTTTATGAAACAAGAGTGGTCATTTTAATTTACTCCGATCCTTTGACGAGGAATGAATGAGAATTTCATAAATATGATATTTTGTGCTCAAGAATTTGAGATCCATTCCATCCAAATAGTCATTTTATTCAGAAAATGGGAAAATAAAATCAGTTTATCCAAAATGTCAAACAAGTGCGCATTGAGAATATAACCTGAAGGTCCCTGTAAATCGTCAAGAGGATGCATGAACATACAGCAAGTGCGCACAAGAAACATCTCAAATTTTGACTCAGTTTTTAAATTACACAATACAAATGACAGTAATATTATTTCAATGTCCATCAGTGCCGAATGACACTTCTAACAAAACTAATCACAGAGTAAAAAAAAAAATATTTTTTTTTTAAATTTAACTACACACATCGGAAACTCGCCGCAGTGACAGTGTACCATGGCTTGATATGCTCCCTTGCAAAGTTTTGTATGAAGCCCAAAGCAAGCATATGCGACATGTAAGCCACGTGCAGTAATGAGAAACTAACGAAAACAACATACAGTATTACGAAATGGCAATTACATCTCTTGCAACAATTCAGAGGAGGATTCAATCATGCGAATGCGACTTCGTATGAGAAGCACAGCTATATTGCATTTATGTTGAAGTAATTAACACCACCAGAGACGTCGCCAGGGCTCAGGTCAACATAACATCATAAAACATCACAAAAAATAACCCAAAACACAACATAAAACATAACATTAAACTTAACATAAGTGGCGAGAACAGGCCGTTCAGCCCAACTCTGCTCGCCAGTTTATTTTTACTATCGTGAATATATCACTTCAGATACCCAATGACTCAATGGTATCTAGCTTCAAGTTAATCCTGCTCTTGAAAATTCCCAAGGTTTCTGCCTCAATATGGTCCTGCAAGCTATTCCACATTAATATTACTCTCTGGGTGAGAAAATATTTCCGAATATCAGTGATAAATTTACCCTTGGTCAACTTCCATTTGTGACCCCAAGTTCTACTAACAAAACTTGGCCGATGGAATCCTACATAATTCACTTTGTTAATCCCTTTAATGAAACTTGGCAGATGACTTTGGGAGTCCAGCTGTAATGAAAATAGCCCAGGAATAGTCGAAGTGTTTCATTGGTTAAAGTTTGCTAATGAACAGAATCTGACCAACTGCAACGGGAGAAAGCCGTATTACACGCGTGTTAGGGGTGGGTGATACGACCTAAAATTTATATCACGGTATTTTTCCTTCATATTGCGATAATGGTATTACATCACGGAATTCCAACATGAAATGGGGTGGTCTTTTCAAAACATGATTCTAGCTCTATTTGTTCTGTGTTTTTAGTGTACACATCCAAGCAGGTGGAAAATGTCAAGTAATGTGTCAGAAAAAGGCCTTAGCCACAGTGTGCTTTTGGAAAGTAGCTTACCCTATTTCAAGCTGAAAGTTAACTACACTGGTGAGCAAACTGGGTCTGAGGAATGAAGAATATTAATGGAAAAAAATGCTTTTTTGCATTTTATTTTTACCCCACTTACAAAACCCAAAACCAGTGAAGTTGGCACGCTGTGTAAATCGTAAATAAAAACAAAACACAATTAAAGCTGCAAGCAGCGTTGAAAGGGCCCTCGCACCCCTCATGCACGTTGGGGTGGCAGCCAGATCTTGATGGGTGCAGGTGTCCATTCAGAGCCATTGGACACTGCTGGACTGCGTACAATGTGGTTTCCTGAGTGGAGTGCCAAAATTTTCTGGAGGGCGCTATGAAACCATTTTGACATGCTTGTGCGCAAAATCTACAACATAGTAATCGTAATATCGAGCTCCATGAGTGTGTTGGTTTTTTCAAATTTTCCAGCATGTTTCGACTTCCAAAACAGCAATTCTTTTATTAATATTATTGAGGGCGCTATACAGCCAAAATGCCACATTTAGTGCCAATAGATGGATGAAATTGAAGAGAATAAGACATTTTTAATTTTTGCAAGGTTTTGCAAGTTTTGGAGCATTCTAAGGCCTTAAAATGTGTGTTCGTAAAATTTGGAGATACTCAGGAAATAGCTCATAGCTCACTTCCTGTTTGGCAAAAAAATTTCAAAAATGAACAATTGTTGGGAATGACGAATGCAATGATCACACCACATTTCATGAACATTCAAGCACTTTTATCTTAACATGGCCATATTTAGAGGGCGCTGTGGAGCCACCTGGCACCTCCCGATCTAATATTTACATAAATTTATACTTAGGAGGACAATTTTATCAAGCTTGGAAAGTTTCAGGCAAATCCCACAAAGGATGTGGGACGAAAAGCAACTTCCTGCTTCATGGCGAGACATCAAAATTCGCCGCGACGCCACGGATGCATCGTTCGATGAGCCCAAAAAAGCTTCGCAAAATAACATCGGCAACGTCTTAAGATACTACTCACCAAATTTTAGGTTGATCAAATAAAATCTCAAGGAGGAGTTCGTTAAAGTACGACACCTGCGAATGGCGAAAAATCTAAAAAAGTTGAAATTTCAATTAAAAATGGCAAACTTCCCTGTGAGTCTAGGTCATGGCACCAAGAGACTTTTTTTGAGGTCTCAGGATATTCTACATGTCCACCGAATTTCATACATGCAGGTCAACCATGATGCGAGGGCTGCTTATCTGAAATTTTCCAGGGGGCGCTATAATGCCATTTTCGCCAACTCTATATGTATTTTTTTATCAGTGTAAAAGGAATGATGGTTTTTAGAATGGTACAAAATTTTGTGAGTTTTTGAGCATGCTGAGACCCTCAAAAGGGCAATTCTTTTAAAAATCTGATTGGGGGCGCTATACAGCCATTATGCCACATTTACTGCCAATTTCTGTCTCAAATTGAAGACAATCAGACAATTATAATTTTTGCAAAGTTTTGCAAGTTTTTGAGTATGCTAAAGGCTTCAAACGTGTGTTCGTAAAATTTGGAATAACGCTGGAAATGGCTCATAGCTCACATCCTGTTTGGCCGAAATATTTCAAAAGAATAAGCATTGCCCAAAAAAACAAATGTAATGATCAGACCAAATGTCATGAACATTCAAGCACTGTTAACTCAACATGGCCGTGTCAAGAGGGCGCTGTGGAGCCACCTGACCACACCCAATCCAATATCAACATATAGGTATATTTGGAAGTCGACTCTTATTAAGCCTGCAAAGTTTCGGGCAAATTTTAGAAAGCATACGCGCATAAAACCAACTTCCTGTTTCATGGCGGAACATCGAAATTCGCCGCAACGCCACGGATACAAAGTTCGATGAATCCAAAAAAGCTTCGCAATTTAACATTGACTAGGTCTTTAGATGTCGTATGCAAAATTTTAAGTTGATCGGATAAAATCTCTAGGAGGAGTTCGTTAAAGTACGACGCCTGTGAATGGCAAAAAATTTTAAAAATTTGCAAATTCAATTAAAAATGGCGAACTTCCTGTTGAGTCTAGGTGATGGCACCAAGAGACTTTTTTTTAGGTCTTGGCATAGTACACATGTGCACCGAATTTAGTACATGTAGGTTAAACACGCTGCGAGGGCTGCTTCATTGAAATTTTCTAGGTGGCGCTGTAATGCAATTTTGCCACATCCATCTGTAAACCCTATATCCTAGTATAGAGTATGACCAGCTTAATATGTTTGCAAAGTTTTGTGAGTTTTCGAGCATGGTGATGCCCTCAAAAATGCAATTATGTATTAGGGGGCGCAATAGAGCTACCATGTCTCACCCACTGCCAAATGAGATATGGAATCAAAGAACTTAGTATTTTTAGTCAATAAGCCAAGTTTGGTCTATTTTCAAGTATGATAAGGCCCTCAAAAATGTGTTCGTAAAATCTGAAAAAACGCAGGAAATGGCTCATAGCTCACTTCCTGTAGGGCAAAAAAATTTCAAAAAAATTGACAAAAAAAATTTATGATGACTACGATGACCCTATAAAATTTCATTAGAATCCGAGCAAGTGCGTTCCAAAATGGCAGCTTGTTTGGTGGCGCTATAGAGCCACCAGGGCATGTCCAAGCACAAAATAAATAATACTTTGCAATTTTCACCACGACTGACGTGTGGGGAAATTTTTGTGAGTTTTCGTGCATGGAAAAGCCCTCAAAAATGCGTTCTCGCAGCAGAATAAAAAGAAGAAGAAGAAAAAGAAGAAGAAGAATTAAAGCTGCAAGCAGCGTTGAAAGGGCCCTCGCCCCCCTCGTGCACGTTGGGGTGGCAGCAGGATCTTGATGGCTGCAGGTGTCCATTCAAAGCCATTGGACTCTGCTGGACCGCGTGCAATGTGGTTTCCTGATGGGAGTGCAAAAATTTTCTGGAGGGCGCTATAATACCATTTTGACTAGCCTGTGCGCAAAATCTACAACACAGTAATCGTAATATGGGGCTCCATGAGTGTGTTGATTTTAGTAAATTTTCCAGCATGTTTAGACTTTCAAAAGAGCAATTCTTTTATAAATCTGATTGGGGGCGCTATAGAGCCATTATGCCACATTTAGTGCCAATTGATGGATGATATTAAACGAAATAAGACATTTATAATTTGTGCAAGGTTTTGCAAGTTTTGAAGTATCCTAAGGCCTTAAAACGTGTCTTCAGAAAAATTTGGAAAAACGCAGCAAATAGCTCATAGCTCACTTCCTGTTTGGCCAAAAAATTTCACAAAATTAAACATTACCCGGAATGACAAATGCAATGATCACACCAAATTTCATGAACATTCAAGCACTTTTATCTTAACATGACCATATCTAGAGGGCGCTGTGGAGCCACCTAGCACCTCCCGATCCAATATTAGCATATGTTTTTACTTCGGAGAACAATTTTATCAAGCAGAAGAAGGTTCGGGCAAATCCCACAAAGTATGTGGCAGTAAAGCAACTCCCTGTTTCATGGCGGGATATCGAAATTCGCCGCGAAGCCACGAATACATTGTTCGATGAAATCAAAATTGCTTAGCAATTTAAAATTAGCTAGGTCTTAAGATATTATTTGCCAAATATTAAGTTGATCGGATAAAATCTCTAGGAGGAGTTCGATAAAGTACGACGCCTATGAATGGCAAAAAATCAAAAAAAGTTGCAATTTCAATTAAAAATGGCGGACTTCCTGTTGAGTCTAGGTCATGGCACCAAGAGACTTTTTTTTTAGGTCTCAGCATATTCCACATGTTTACTCGAATTTCATACATGTGGGTTTACCAGGCTGCGAGGGCTGCTTATTTGAAATTATCCAGGGGGCGCTATTATGATAATTTTGCCAAGCCTATATATAAGCTTTTTATCAGAGTAATACGAATGATGATTTTTATACATTTACAAAATTTTGTGAGTTTTTGAACATGCTGAGACCCTCAAAAGAGCATTTCTTTTTAAAATCTGATTGGGGGCGCTATAGAGCCATGGTGCCAAATTGAGTGCAAATTGATGTAGAAGATTGAAGATAATAAGACAATTATAATTTGTGCAACTTTTTGCAAGATTTCGAGTATTCTTAGGCTTCCAAATATGAGTTAATAAAATTTGGAAAAACGCAGGAAATGGCTCATAGCTCATTTCCTGTTTGGCCAAAAAATTCCAAAAAAAATTACCATAACCTGAAATGACAAATGCAATGATCAAACCAAATTTCATGAACATTCAAGCACTTTTATCTCAACATGGTTGTGTCAAGAGGGCGCTGTGGAGCCACCTGACCACACCCAATCTAATATCAACATATAGTTCTACTTGGAAGTAGACTCTTATGAAGCCTGTAAAGTTTTGCGCAAATCTCACAAAGCATGTGCGCGGAAAACCAACTTCCTGTTTCATGGCGGAACATTGAAATTTGCCGCGACGCCACGGATACAAAGTTCAATGAATCCAAAAAAGCTTCGCAATTTAACATCAACAAGGTCTTTAGATGCCATATGCGAAATTTTAAGTTGATCGGGTAACATCTCTTGGAGGAGTTCGTTAAAGTACGACGCCTGTGAATGGCAAAAAATTTTAAAAATTTGCAAATTCAATTAAAAATGGCGGACTTTCTGTTGAGTCTAGGTCATGGCACCAAGAAACTTTTTTTTAGGTCTTGGCATAATACACATGTCCACCGAATTTTGTACATGTAGGTTAAACATGCTGCGAGGGCTGCTTCATTGAAATTTTCTAGGTGGCGCTGTAATGCAATTTTGCCACGCTCATCAGTAAACCCTATATCCTAGTAAACAATATGACCAACTTAATAGATGTGCAAAGTAACGTGAGTTTTCGAGCATGCTGAGGCCCTCAAAAATGCAATTATGTATTAGGGGGCGCGATAGAGCTACCATGTCACACTTAGTGCCAAATGAGATATCGAATTAAAGAACTTAATATTTCTAGTCTATCAGCCACGTTTGGTGAAATTTCAAGTAATTTCAAGCCCTCAAAAATGTGTTCGTAAAATCTGAAAAAACAGTGGGCAAATTTTTGTGAGTTTTCGAGCATGGCAAAGCCCTCAAAAATGAGGAGGAGGAGGAGGAGAAGAAGAAGAAGAAGAAGAAGAAGAAGAAGAAGAAGAAGAAGAAGAAGAAGAAGAAGAAGAAGAAGAAGAAGAAGAAGAAGAAGAAGAAGAAGAAGAAGAAGAAGAAGAAGAATCCTTTTCAACCTATATTCAATTGAATACACTGCAAAGACAAGTTACTTAATGATCGAACAGGTAAACTTTTTGTAATTTTTTGCAAATATTAGCTCATTTGGAATTTGATGCCTGCAACATGCCTCAAAAAAGCTAGCACAAGTGGCAAAAAAGACAGAGTTGAGGAATGCTCAAACACTTATTTGGAACATCCCACAGGTGAACGGGCTAATTGGGAACAGGTGGGTGCCATGATTGGGTATAAAAGCAGCTTCCCTGAAATGCGCAGTCATTCACAAACAAGGATGGGGCGAGGGTCACCACTTAGTGAACAAATGCGTGAGCTGATTGTCGAACAATTTAAAAACAACATTCCTCAACGAGCTATTGCAAGAAATTTAGGGATTTCATCATCTACGGTCCGTAATATCGTCAAAAGGTTCAGAGAATCTGTAGAAATCACTGCACGTAAGCGACAAGGCCGAAAACCAACATTGAATGCCTGTGACCTTCGATCCCTCAGGCGGTACTGCATCAAAAACCGACATCAGTGTGTAAAGGACATCACCACATGGGCTCAGGAACACTTCAGAAAACCACTGTCAGTAACTACATTTCGTTGCTACATCTGCAAGTGCAAGTTAAAATGCACTCTAAAATGCAAAGCGAAAGCCATTTATCAACAGCTCCCAGAAACGCCGACATCTTCTCTGGGCTCAAGCTCATCTAAGATGGACTGATGCAAAGTGGAAAAGTGTTCAGTGGTCTGACGAGTCCACATTCCAAATTGTTTTTGGAAACTGTGGACGTTGTGTCCTCTGGACCACAGAGGAAAAGAACCATCCGGACTGTTTTGGTGCAAAGTTCAAAAACCAGCATCTGTGATGGTATGGGGGTGTATTAGTGCCCAAGGTATCGGCAACTTACACATATGTGAAGGCACCATTAATGTCGGAAGGTACATACAGGTTTTGGAGCAACATATGTTGCCATCCAAGCAACGTCTTCTTCATGGACGCCCCTGCTCATTTCAGCAAGACAATGCCAAGCCACGTTCTGCACGTGTTACAACAGCATGGCTCCGTAGTAAGAGTACAGGTACTAGAGTGGCCTGCCAGTAGTCCAGACCTGTCTCCCATTGAAAATGTGTGGCGCATAGTGAACCGTGAAATACGACAACGGAGACCCCGGACTGTTGAACAACTTAAGCTGTACATCCAGCAAGAATGGGAAAGAGTTCCACCTGAAAAGCTTCAAAAATTGGTCTCCTCAGTTCCCAAACGTTTACTGAGTGTCGTTAAAAGGAAAGGCGATGTAACAGAGGTAGAAAGGCCCTGTGCCAACTTTTTTGCAATGTGTTGCTGCCTTTAAATTCTAAGTTAATGATTATTTGCAAAAAAAAATAAAGTTTCTCAGTTTGAAGTCTCAGTCTCAGTTTGTCCTCTGCATTTGACCCATCCTACAGTTAGGAGCAGTGGGCAGCCACAGAGCAGCGCCCAGGGACCTACTCCAGTTCTAAAGCCAGTTCCTTGGTCAGGGGTACTGGTTGGAGTGTTCCTATGAGGCATATTTTTGTGGGTGGGGGAAACCGGAGTACCCGGAGGAAACCCACGTGAACACGGGGAGAACATGCAAACTCCGCACAGAAAGGCCCCAGGCCAGATTCGAACCCACAACCTTCTTGCTGTGAGGCAGCAGTGCTAACCAGTGCTAACCACTGTGCCACCGTGCCAATCGCTAAACCTTGTAGAGGCAGAGGGACGATTATTCAGGGAGACTTAAATTATCCTGGTATCAATTGGGAAATGGTGAAAGGACAGGGTAGGGAGGGAGGAAGAATTTCTAGATGTTATAAATGATAATTTCTTGGTGCAGTATGTTAATAAACCTACCAGAGAGAACGCAATTTTAGACTTAGTGCTCTGTAATGACCCAGATAGAATTAGGAATGTTGAGGTACTGGAGCCACTTGGGACAAGTGATCACTCAGCTGTTAATTTTGATGTTTCATGGGAAGTTAAAAGGTGTATTCAAAACTAAAAAATTTCAATTTTAGGCGAGCAAACTTTGGCAGGATGCGCTCATATCTAGATGACGTAAAATGGGAGACACTCCAGGACTGTGAGTCCGTAAAGAGATGTGGGAAAGATTTAAGGGGGTTTTACTTGAATTGCAATGCAGATTCATTCCAAAGGTGTCCAAAAGTAAGATGAAAAAGCAGAATCCTCAGTGGATGACCCAAAGTATCTGTAAGATTTTGAGGGAAAAGAGGAATCTTTATAAGATGTACAAAAAGGATAACAATGAGAACACCAAGGCTGAATACTGTAAAATGCGGGCTGTGGTCAAAAAAAGAGCTGAGGAATGCTCGAAGACTGTAGGAAAGACAAATTGCACAGGGGGCAAAAAATAACCCTAAGCGCTTTCAGTACTGTAGCAGAAAAAGGAAAGTTAAAGAGCAGGTTAAGTGCATAAAGAATAAAAACGGATCGCTGCTATCACAAGGATATTGCGGATGCCTTAAACAGTTACTTTGATGAGAATTTTACCTCAGAGGGGGTCTTTATTTGGCCAGAGGGCAAGTCAAATGCTCAAAATTATTTAGCGGAAATTGAGTTTTGGAATAACGAAGTATTAGACAAGTTGCATAAACAACAGGCAGATAAGGCGGCGGGTCCTGAAGGCTTATATCCTAGAGTGCTCAGGGAAGTTGGTGAGATCATCTTTAAGCCACTATCAGCCATCTTCAGACGGCCTTTAGAAACTGGAGAAATACCAAATAATTGAAAAGAGGGCAAATAATACCAATAATATAAGAAAAGGGACCATACCGAGCCAGGAAACTACAGGCCAGTCAGTTTAACTTGCATTGCGTGCAAAATATTGGAATCCATCTTAAGAGGAGCTGGACTTATTACTTGAACGTAACAGAATCTTGAGGGATAGCCAATATGGTTTTAGGAAGGGAAGGTCATACCTGATAAACCTTCTGGAACTTTTTGAAGAGGCCATCAGGACTTATGACCAGAGCAGGGCTTATGACATCATATACTTGGATTTTCTGAAAGCACTCGATACAGTACCACATAAGAGACTGATTTTTAAAATGAGCTCCATTGGAGTTAGAGGAGGTATTCTGGAGTGGATTCAAAACTGGTTACAGGCAAAACACAAAGAGTCAGTGGTATCTCATCTGAGCTAGGTATGGTGGGGAGTGGCGTCCCCCAGGGATCGGTGTTGAGGAACAGCAGGGGTCCCTTCTACATTAATGACCTTGATAGGAATGTTGAGAGCAGATAAATGTTAAATTTGCAGATGATACTTAATTGGGGGGGTTGGCAAATAGTTTAGGGTCCACTAAAGTGATTCAGGAAGATTTGGATAGAATCCAGAATTGGGCAGAAATGTGGCAAATGAAATTTAATCTAGCAGAATGTAAAGTTGTACATGTAGGTAATAAAAACATTAGATGGGATAACTTCATCGGAGGTTTAAAACTGGAATGTGCTGCACACAAGAATGGTCTGGGTGTGATTGTTGACCAAACCCTCACAGGTTCAAGCCATTGAGCCGTAGCAGTTAAACAAGCTAATCGGATGCAGGGATACATTCCCAAAAGCATTGAGTACAAATCTAAGGAGGTGATGCTTATTTTGTACAACACGCTCGTTAGACCACATCTGGAGTGTTCTGTACAGTTCTGGGGACCATACTTTAAGAAAGATATAGAGGCTCAAGAGAAAGTTCAGAGATGAGCCACGAAGCTTATTCCAGGTTTAAAAGATGAAAGCTACGAGAAGAGGCTGAAGATCCTTAATCTCTTTAGTCTTAGGAAAAGGAGACTCAGGGGGGGATTTGATTGAGGTCTTTGAAATGAAATGAAATCTTTATTTCGAACACGTTAAAAGATAAAACAGAGATAATCACCAAAACAAATGGCCACCATGCCAATACCAAAACAAAAACAAAAAGCAAACTGTTGATAACCGTCTTGCATGAGCAGCAAGATTGTATGCTCGAAAAGGAGTAGGAAGAAGTAAGAACTTATTTAATCCTACCCCTTGTATTACCATATTCTACAGTCAAGTTATTAAATTCTCTATTATTATATTTACAACATTCACCGTCTATTCAAGAACCAATGGTACTTACAATTTGTTGACTATAATATTCAATAACCTACTTATATACAATTATACACAGAATATTGCACCTGTATATAATACTGAATTTCTATACTTCTAGAACCCCCTGCGCACACACAGAAGACGACATAACAAGACAATGTATACACATTTTTCTTAACCCTGCCATTACCGTCCTGGGTCAAACTGCTGTTCCTCATCCTTATCAAAAACAAATTTTAAATAAATATATGTTTTTTTAAACTTGCCAATGGTTTTACATTTCCTTAATTCATCTGTTAAACTGTTCCATAATTTGACCCGAGACTGAGACACATGCTTTTCAAGGTAGTTCTGACACTATTTATTTTTAAGTTCAGTTCCCCTCTTAGGATTATAGCCTCCTTCTCTCTCTGAGAACAGTTTATTTATGTTTCCTGGGAGTAAGTTATTTTTTGCTTTAAATATTATTTGTGCTGTTTTAAACTCAATCAGATCTTGAAATTTTAGAGCTTGCAGTTTTAAGAAAAGTCTATTTGTGTGGTCTCTAAATCCTACATTGTGGATGAATCTGATAGCCCTTTTCTGCATTATATTTATTGTTTGAAGATTACTTTTATATGTGCTTCCCCATACCTCTACACAATAGGTCAGATAAGGTAAAATTAATGCCCAATATAAAATATATAGAGCTTTCAAGTTGAAGATCTGCCTTGCTTTTCCCAGGACGGCAATGCTCCGTGCCAGCTGCCCCCGAACATATTTAATATGTGGTTTCCAGCAGATTTTGTGGTCTAGAATTACACCAAGGAATTTGATTTCATTTACTCTTTCTATGCTAATATTATCAATGTTTAATTTTACATCTATGTTTCTCTTATAATGTCCGAACAACATTAAATTAGTTTTGTTCAGACGTAAAGACAATTTATTAGCATCAAACCACCTTTTTAAGGTATTCATTTCCTTTGTAATCACCTCCAAAAGCTGCTGTAATTCCACATCTGAACAAAAAATATATGTGTCATCTGCAAATAACACAAATCTTAATACATTAGATACCCTTTAAATATGTTACAGGGATTAGCAAAGTGAATCATGTAGGATTCCTTCGTGAGGTGTTGTGAGTAGAACTCAGGGTCACAAATGGAAGTTGACCAAAAGTAAATTTAGCACTGATATTCGGAAAGATTTCTTCACCCAAAGAGCAATTTCAATGTGGAATAGCTTGCCTGACTATATTATTGAGGCAGAGACCTTTGGGGTTTTCAAGAGCAGGCTTGACTTAAAGCTAGATACCACTGAGTCATTCAGTATCTGAAGGGATATATTCACAACAGTATAAAGAAACTGGTGAGCTTATTTGGGCTGAAAGGCCTGTTCTTGCCATTCATGTTATGTTATGTCATATCTGAGACTAGAAAGCATCACAACAGTATAAAGAAACTGGTGAGCTTATTTGGGCTGAAAGGCCTGTTCTTGCCATTCATGTTATGTTATGTCATATCTGAGACTAGAAAGCATGGCACGAGTCATGCCAGCTGCTTCTAACTACGTTCAGCCAACAGGGCGTTTAATGCCCAATATGCACGACTCACATGTGTCGAGGCAAACAGTTGTGTCATCAAATTCCTCATCCTCTTCCTCCAGGGGGGGCTGTGGAGACTTGGCCCTGAAAGAGAGAAGGGTGTTTAAGCCAACAGAAAAGACACCCATAGGTTTGGAAATTGGATGATTTGGGCGTCAGATTCCAATGCCTATAAAACAAACATTTCGTCTGCGAGGACATCTGAGAGTTCAGAGAGCATCTCCTCCACCCCCACTCCCCCTTTTTAAATGCCAATGAAGTCCTGCTCCAGCCAGGAGCAGTGGAATGCTTTTCTGGAGTACATTTGCCCTGTGCACCTTGTAGCAAAAGCCAAAACAGACAGCTGATCAAAGCAAAACGAGAGCTTTTCACTGCACAGCTAGAACTGAGAGATGAAACAGTCTGCGATATATTTAACACTGCACATGACACTGCATTCTCATGATGGTCAAAACTCAGCGGTTTTTAGTAAACCAAGCAGAATGTGCAAAAAAGCAGGCAGAGTTTAAACCATATTGCCAGCTACAACACCAATTCCGAAATAGTTGGGACAAAGAGTAAATTGTGAATAAAATCAAAATGCAATGACTTTCAAATCACACCAGCCATTATTTTGTTCTCAAACACAGTCGGGGTGTAACGCTTCTGAACCGTGGTTTTTTTTAAGGCGTAGTACCAACACCTGTTGCCATGGGGTGAATATCCAAGCTTCTCCTTTTCCTTTATGAAACCCGACACAGTCTTGAACGCAAGTGCCAAACATCAAAGGGCATGAGAAATGCTTCCGGAAAAAACTTGACTGGCATCAGTATTTCGGCTACGTGCTGAAAGGAGCCAAGCAAATGAAAACAGAATTGTATCCTATTAACCAATCAGGCAACTCTAAGAAAAATATATCTGTTCCCATTTACTATTATTAGCAATCAAATAGTGGATTTGTTTACTCTTTAAAGGAGAATTCCGGAGTGAAATTGACTTTGGGTGTATTGAAACATGATAACGAGTGCTAACCATTGTCGAATACCCCACCTCCATACACACGCAACATTTCAAAACACATGGCTTTTTAGGCGAAGCTCCCAACAGGCTTACAATAGTACTGAATCGGGCATAGCGATGCCATTCAAAGAAATCGCTATTTTTTTTCATCATTAACAAGGCTCAAAGTAGTTCCACATTTCTGTTGCAATAAGTCGATTGACGAGCACAAACGAATAGGAAGGATAGGGGAACAGATTGCAATCTATTCGTTCGTGCTCGTCAATTGACTTATTGTGACTTTCAAGATGGAGGCGACTGGAAACTACCTCAAGGTAGTCTTTTTTTAATCAAACATGCCATCTTAATAAACAGTTCTACTCATCGAGGAAAGTAAATAAGTGAATACCCTATTTGACTGCTAATTGAGCAAAGTAAACGGGGACATGGAGCAACCTAATTGGTTAAAAGGAGACAATTCTGTAGTCCTTTACTTGGCTCCGTGCAGCATGTCGCCAAAAAATATAATGTCAGTCAAGTTATTTTTTTCCCAGAAGCATTTCTCATGCCCTTTGATGTTTGGCACTTTCGTTCAAGACTGCATCAGGTTTATTAAAGGAAAAGCGAAAGCTCAGATGTTCGCCCCATAACAACAGGTGGTGGTCCTATGCCTTAAAAAAACAAACCGCGGTTCAGAAGCGTTACACCCCTAGAACAGAGATAAGATGGCAAATGTTGAAACTGAAAAATGAGCTCATTTCAAATAAGATGATGAGACCTTCAAAGCCTTTGCAATTTGACATTGAGGCGTTTAACATTTTGGTAGTTAAACAAGAAATGCTTTAAAAGGAAATGCCTCCACAAAACAGATATCCCTATAGTTTTACTTCAAAACATCCACTATATCCACTTCAACATTGGAAAGTGTATCTGTACAATCCGTAGGAGATGCGTGTTAACTTTTGACCTTGAGAATTTAAATTTTACAGTTAAAAAAGAGGTGCTTTTTAAAGGAAACTACCATAAAATAGGTATGCACAGAGTTGAAGTTAAAACCATCTACTTTGTCAACGTCAAATAGAGCCGCATGCTTTTTATAGCCTATTTCGCTGCCAACTGCCACTTTTTTCCCCACTCAATACCGAGAGTAATTTTGAATAACGTTGATTTAAATTAAGCAAACGTTTCCAGATGAATGATTGTCGTCTTACCTAATCGGGGAAAACGAGCAGCACCTGTTAAGTGCGGAGCGCTCAGGGAGTGAACATTTTGTTAATCATGAAAATGACTGCGAACAGGTCAGGACTAATAATTCTTTAAAACAGATGTTACGTCCACCCCAATTCTCAGTTTTACGGAATTTACCCCATGACTTCATTGCTGTTAGATCGCATGAGAAACCGTGTCAGTTGCCTATTACGATAATTGGAAAACGCGTCAATAAAGAAAAATAATTGAGAACTTGACAGGACTATCCTAATTGTCATAAAGGGACGTGTCTGTGCCACCCCAATTCCCGGTTCTAGCTTCGCCCCCGACAACATCAGAATCATAATGTTATATAGACAATGAACTGATCGTTGTTCAATGATCGCCTTTGAGATTTCATTTTGTGCTAAAACAAACAAGCTTAATCGGCATTATAATTTTCACGTTATCTTTCAACATGTTATCGATGAATTTAAACAAAGAAAGACACACACGTGCTTGATTGCATGAATTGATTTTATTAAGCTTATTCACATAGCTCAGTTTTACTCGCTGCACTATCGCAATAACACGCCGTATTTCTCGCTAATTTTCAGGATTTGTCGAAATTTCAATGTCAACATTCAGAAAGTAATAAATATACTCATTATTGAAGACTGCACTCCTAAAATAGAAGTAAGCACGGATAACACCGTGTAAAACTTGTTACTTTTTCCGCTTCCGCTAAATTGTTTTGACTTACGAATGATCAGCTGATGCGTGTTCTTTTTATTCAAAAATCTCATTAATGTGCAAGTTTTACAAGCGGGAAACGTCCAATTCGTAATTTATGCATTTTTCACTTAATTTCAAAAAAGTTTCATGTCCCCCCTCCAGATGTGGAGAACGACGATAAACGCGAGCGATGAACGTCCTACGGTCTACATGGTCGACACAAAATGCCAAAATAGCAATATTTTGAAATAGTAATTTCAAATTACCCTCTGCACTGGGGTTACTTTGTCGTAGGCAGACGAAATTTGGTACACACATGTATCATACCCAGACGCACAAAAAAGTCTCTTGACGCCATGGTAAAATCCCAACAGGAAGTCGGCCATTTTCATTTGAATTTGATTGCCCTCATCTCGTATTTTAACGAACTTCTCCTGGGGATTTCGCCCAAATGACTTCCCATTTGGGACAAAGAAGACCCCATGCTGATCAAAAGTTGTGCTCTGCATGTCTGTCGGTCTAGGGGCATGGCTTCTAGGGCTCAATAAATTTTGGCTACTTTTCGTTTCCTCGTCATTTACAACCATTCTCCTCCACATCATGCCTTAAAACAGTGTAATGCACATCTACGAGTTGATTATCCCTTACATGACATGCTCAAAGACGAACCGAATGTGGGAAAAAGGAAACCTTGAAGTTCACTCTTACACCATCACTATGTAGGAGCTGCCGTGCGTTCACGAAAATGACGTTACATCCCCGATTAACACAACTGTAGCAATAACTTTTTGGTTTCATTACGTTTGATTAACTTTCATACATAATTTAACTGCCATCTTCATCTGTTGCTGTTATCTCTCTCAAATTGTCATTCAAAATCAATAACCGCAACCCTTACTCTAGCTCTTCATCTATTCAAATGTATAACTTGCTTTTGATCCGTTTTCCTAACTTAACCCCTTTCTGCAGATGTAGACGCTCGCGTCTATAGACCTGCAAATTTAAGCACTTAGTTACAGTACTCGACCACGAGATGGCACCCCCGGATCAGCTATTGAATTTTCCCAAATAGGCAGAGCTGAAACTCGGTTTAGAGGATGGAGCACTTCCCTCCAATCCCTGTTTTTCAGGAGTTGCATGAATTAAACTCATCTGCTAAGCCTGATGTGCAAACTGGTCAATATCCTTCCCCTATAATATCAATCCAGTAGCTTAAAAAATTATCACTTGCGACAGAAAAAAAACTTGGTACTCTGTAGCAACCATTTTAGCTACAGTGAGCCAACAGTATTCCAATTATATATCCGACATTGCATTGATTCTCTCACATTCTACTGTCAATTACAGTCAGCACACACAAAATTTGCGTAGTTCCCTCCCATGGATTAACGCGTAGATTCCTACTTTGACAAATTCAGCGCTCCCTTCTATCCACCCATGTACTGGTGTCGATAGCCAGTCACTCAATTATAAACTCAGATTCCTCTGCGTAACTCTACAGTTATAGTTCACGCCCTCGTGAAGCTTCCCCGCTAACGATGTATTGATAGGCTCATTTCTTATCCAATTCCGGAGTGTTTAAACTTTCCTCAATATCTGAAATAATACATTGATCGGACAATAAGAATAGTATACAAAGCTAAGCGTAAAAGTAAGGGCGGTTGTGTTCTTCGAATGTTGGCCACGGCTGCGCAGTTGAAAATGATGCAATATCAAAGAAACAAAGACACCCGAAACCGGCCTGAAGTGTTGTTTCATTTAGGAGATGCATGTTGTATGGACGCGGTCAATGGGAATTATTCTGAATGAAACAGTATTGGAGAGTTCCTTCTACCCGATACATCTGTCTTCTATGTTTGCATTTTGCTCTAATATGGCTTTTTGCTGTAGAATTTATACCGGGTTTAAAGACATCGAATGCCGAGGTTTTCCTTTCTCCAAATGCATGCATCCCAAGCACGTCGGTAGATCCCTCGATATGTTCATTACACCATTCTGTTGAATATGGAAACATATGAAGTTTGATTTTTCCTGAAAGTGAAATTTCTGTTCTGTTAAAATAAGGTGCATTTCAGAATTTAGATATTACTGAGTTAGTGAGTTTTTACCCTTATAACGTGTAAGGTTATGAGCTTGATATGAGAGCGGTTAGCTTATCATTGCAGCGCGAATGTTGTAGCCTTTTAATCAGCACTTTATTTAAAGCTTGGGGGACTTCGAAGAAAAATGGACAATATTGTTAACTTTATTATGGAGAAAAGGCATGTTGTGTGTTTGGAGAGGTTACTGGTGAACAATGATGTTCAACTGCACTGATATTGATAAAGTCATGCTAAACTCAACCTGAATTTCATGCCCCAAAAGTTTATTTGTGTTAAGTATATGATTAATGTATGATTTTACAGTGAACCATTTTGATGGATCTCAGACTTTGGGGAGACACCTGGATAGCTGTCTAATTTGGCTCATAGCAAGCGAGTAATCTAGACGAATTGTACTTGTGGTCAAGAAGTTTATGATTCCAGACATGTTCTACTCGAACACGCCAAATCCAGATAATCCTTAAATGATGAATTGCATTCATATTTTAATTTGTAACGAATAGCGAAGTGGCCAGTGTCAAAGTAAGGAAATAAAAGCATACTCATCTTTTAAAAGTCCCAGTAAAAAAAGATTTTAAAAAATTCAGGTACAGATCATCAAAAAAGTACTTAAGTAATACATTTCCTGATGTAACGGATAATAATGAATAAGTTAAATGCAGGTAGAGGTATTTCGACTACGTGTCATATAAATGTACATCGAGCAGTGTTTCATTGATAGAAAGCATGCTGCAAATGCAAAACTACCTGTTGATGGTAAAAATGTACTGTGATCCGTAGTTAACTGCAGTGGACACGACTGGTTATGCATGGAACGGTAAATTGAGGCCGGATTTTCAAGCTACAAATAATGATGAGAGAACAAAGTCAACCTTGGATATAAATTTCAGTATCAGATCTTTATTTTAAGCTCAACTACATGTGTTGGGAGATATATTTTCAATAACAGCGTAGGGTGAAAGCTAGTAATACACGAGCAACGCAGAGCGTGGCATATGCCCCCGCCTGTATGTTGATCAAGGGATATTGAGATGGCTGCTGTGGCAGCTATATTAGATATCGCACGACGCTGGTTTTCGAAAGGAACCTTCCTCTAGCCACTCCCAATATGCCATTAAGAAATGGCATCAATCCCACGAGGAATTCTATAGTCATCCCACGGAAACAAAAAGTTAACTGACGACGGAGGGATGGACGGACGGACGGACGGACATTGTGTCGACATAATGCCCCCTTTCCTCTTTGGAGGGCGGGGGCATAAAAACTTGCCAATTTTCGTCCACCATGTCAACCAGTTTTCAAATAAAAAAAACCTAATATTTCCTTTGTTGAATGTATAGTACTATTTATCTCTGTACATTTCAAGCATGTCCATGTAGGGTATTTTGGGCAAGCATATTGGTTTAAATTCAATAGCATTTACTGGAAAATGAACTTGCAAAGTGAAGCATGTAATATTGAGCCAGTTTCAGAGAATAATTGTCTACTGACTTAAGTCTATGTTGCACTTTATTATGTTGATTGATGAAATGTGTTGGTCAATAAAAAGTATTTTCAGGCAACTAGTTTGGGGTCACTTTTTAGTGTGAACTTTAATATTTGAAATATTGTGCCTAGTTAGAAGGCTTTTTAATAATTAAACTGTATAATTTATCATTTAAAAGTATAATTTCTGCCATTAGTTCTCCAAGACTCCCTTTCATATTCAAGTGAAACAGGTACTAAAGCGGAAATATCCTTCAATGAATCGATATTGGATCGAATCGAAAATTGATTCGGGACCTTGTGAATCGAAATCGAATCGATTCAGGAAATCAGTGGCAATACCCAGCCCTATACTTAAATGGAAATTAACAAGGTTCTATTTGACATTTTCAACCAAAGAGACCATGCCTTTGATGATAAATTAGTTTCAATTTAACCAATCAAGACGTCCTGTTTTATGAGGGTTTGGATCCATACCATTCCGGCAGAAGTAGGCATGGGAAAACGCCGTGTCAAAATCTAAGATGGCCACCGCCATTTTTATGAAAAAAAAACAATAAATATAACAAAAAGAAGTGTCGTAGGTGGTTCCAATTTGGTATGTTGATGTATCTTGACCTAAGCCAGGTCGCAATTGAAAATGGGCGTGCTTCGTCAAAATCCAAGATGGCCACCGCCTTTTTTTAAAAATGACATTAGAGGTAATGCAAAAAAAAAAAAGTGTCGTAGGAAGTTCTAATTTGGTATGCTGATGTATCATCACCTAAGGCAGCTCGCTATTGAAAATGGGCGCGCTGCGTCAATATCCAAGATGGCCGCCACCACAGTTTTTGTAAAAACGACGTTATCGAGAACGCGATAAGTCGTAGGAAGATCTGATTTGGTATGCTCATGTATCTTGACCTAAGGCAGGTCGCCATTGAAAACGGGCTTGCTTCCTCAAAATCCAAGATAGCCACCACCGATTTTTTTTAAAACAACATTATAGGTAATGCAAAAAATAAGCGTCGTAGGAAGTTGTAAATTGGTATGCTGATGTGTCTTGACCTGAGGCAGGTTGCTATTGAAAAAGGGTGTGCTGCATCAAAATCCTACATTGCCACCGCAATGGATCTGCTGGAACAGCGTCATCGCAATAACTCCAAAAATAAGTGGCCTAGGAACTTTTAATTTGGTATGGTTATGGGGGTGCATCTTGACCCACTGCATGTTCTTATTGAAAATGATATCAACATCAAAATCCAATAAGGCTCCCAAATGACGTTATTGAGATAATTCGCAAAATAAGTGGCTGACCAAAGGCAGGTCGTTATTGAAGATGTGCACTACACAAAAATCCTTTCCAGTTCATCTTTTCCATTTGGCTGCATATATCTATCATCATCGTCGTCGTCATCATCATCATAATTCACCATCACTCAATCAATGCAAATTTTATTCACCAAAGCATACTTCTACATAACACCCGCGCAGCGATGCAAGTTCAGTAACTTCGCACTTGTTAACAAGTCGCGCAAAATTTCAAACCTGTCGTGCTTACGTGTTAAGTCGTCGTGGACAATGCTGCTTCAGACACAGCATTTCAGGGAAACTCCACAAACATAAACCACTTTATTAGATTGATCCTACAATCATCTTTGCCTTTTTATGCTTTTGGGAAATGAGGCCCTGGTACTTTCCAAATGGGATGATGTTACCCAACCATTTTAGGTCTAGCAATTGCTCAGTGGCACACAAAATGAACACCAAACCCAAGAAAAGAATGCAAAAACTTTGGGTTTGCAAGCACTTTCCGCAACCACTGTGCAATAAGGGTCAAACGTTAACATTCCCATTCAAAAGAGTAAAAGTAATTTCTACCCTGAGCAAAAATCGCAGCACATAAAAGGTAACATGAGGCCAGACAGAATATTTAAGAATCCACTTGTTACTAATGCAGTGCAAGGATGCTGCCAAATTTTAAATGCAGCAAGAAAACAACCCGGTTTGGCATAAGAAGAGGGCTATATCCGCCAAGATTGTCAGGCTGACAGATTGATGGAAAGGAACAGAATAGACGTAAATAATCCTGTTGTGGATGTGGCTCAGAAAGACTCCTGTATTGCAATTTGCAAGATGCAATTTAAGGGAGTTTCTAGGTGGAAAAGCACAAAAAAAAACCCCACTAATTGACCACTGGAGCAATTCCTCAAGGAGTTCTGCCTACAACATACTAAACCAGTCGTACAGGAAGGGGTCATTAGGTGGTCCATGAACTTGCACAGCATACTTTCCCCAAAACACCACAGGAATGCGCTCCAGTCCCGCAACAATATTAAGTAGCATATTGCCACATCGCAACAAATACTGACAATGACGAAGGCTTGCCGATGTGATCCCCAGGCAGTACGACAAAGACAATTTAAGAAAATGCATGAATGTTCTGCATGCCACAAACGTTGATATTTTTGTCATCACAAGGTGTTGCTGTTCGTTATAAATCTTCATAAATGTGTGTTTCTTTGCACTTAGTCAAAACAAATTGAGGGAGTATGGATCATAATATTATGCAATGAGCGCATTGGCTCTTAACATGCCAATGCAATAAGTCAAAACGTGTACAGCGGCGCATCAGGAATACCGAGGGCCGTTCTGTACAGTCCTTACCGGCTGTATTTGCTTTCTTCAATAAATTCAAAGTAGCCCCTTCCATGTTCTTCCCGGCGTCTCTTAACACCCTTCTTATTCTTCTGTTCAGCTTTCTTGTCTGTGTCCGCATCCCCTTTGGAAATAAAACAAAACATGATGAGGTGCTCCTTCGTGCTGTGATGGACCGTGTTGTTATATGGGGTGGACCACACAACTGTATAGCATGGGATATGGTGAGTTCTTACATACCCCAACCACCAAGACTGAAATTACTAAACCAATAATTCAAGGTCTGAACAGAATGACGAACACATTATGTGAACATGAGAGTTAATGCCGGTCAGGGTAGAGAGCTACATCTGCACAGGTCCAATGCAATGAGATGCATTTACCTTGCAAAACACGGACCATAATGTTTAACATACAGCCAATAGTCATTTCATTTGTGAATGGGCTTTCCCCAACAACTTCCACCAGCCAAATGCAATTAGTGTGCGTGAAGCAACACACATTTTCCAATTTCAAATTATGTTTTCCATTTAATTAACATTTAAACGGCAAAATTACAAGCCATGTTATGAATAACAGACATCCGAATAAATGCAAGAAAACAGTCTGCCATTTAGCCAACTGGCTTGGTAGCAAGTTCAGTCATCAAGCATTAAGCTGGGGTGGCAGCTGAACCATTTGTGCCTTCTCTAGCTGATATTTGCCATCTCAAGGCACATGTCCATCCCATAAAGCCCATTATACGATGCTCCAAGTTCTGGTTTCACACCTTTAAAATGCCATGGATCATAAAATCCAGCAAAAACTCTTGATAGGACCGTCTCTCACCACACATCTCCTTTCACTGTCCACATTTCACTGGTGAATCCAATTTCACTGGTAAACTAGACAGTCTGGTCGCCGCGAACGCATGGGTGTAGCCCCCGAAAGCCGGCTTCTCCAGCCTGTAATGCGTTCACAAGGAAATCTGTTTCAGCACAAATTTGCGCATTATTCGGCCAGTGCTGTCGCCAGGGCATCCAAATCGATAGGCGTCATAAGTATAACATGTCCATACTAAATATGAAAGTCAATGGTAAAAAATTACAGCCTACAAGGAAGTGTATGTTTAAGCACAAATTGGCGCCCATATTGTCGCCGTGGCAACCAAAATCGATAGGTGTCATAAGTATAACATGTCCACACGAAATATGAAATTAATCGGTAAAAAATTGCAGCCTGAACTGCGCCACAAAGAAATTTGTTGTAGCTCAAATTTACGCATTATTCGGCCAATACCGTCACCATAGCAACCAAAATCAAACATGTCCACACCAAATATTAAAGTAACTGGTCAACAAGAGCAACGCAGAGCGTGGCATATGCCCCCGCCTGGATGTTGATCAAGGGCATATTGAGATGGCTGCTGTGGCGGCCATATTAGATATCGCACGACGCTGGTTTTCGTAAGGAACCTTCCTCTAGCCACTCCCAATACGCCATTAAGAAATGGCATCAATCCGACGAGGGATTCTATAGTTATCCCACGGAAACGAAAAGTTAACGGACGACGGACAGACGTGGTGTCGACATAATGCCCCCTTTCCTCTTTGGAGGGCGAAGGCATAAAAACTACAGCCTGTACAGCATTCATCAGGAAGTGTTTATGGACGCGGTGACAAAGACTACAAGCATGAATCCATAGCTGCTGCCCGACTTCATCCGGGGGCTACAATAAAATTTGCCATCACACAATTGAGCTGCCGTGCAAAATGGCTGTCACTGACATCACAAAGCAGAAGGGAAGCGGGGTGCTCTGCACGATAAGATCAATGGTTTGCCGTGGTTCTTTTATCCCCAAATACTTCCTGTACTATTGGTTCCAATTAGCTTTATTTGGTTTTTACAATTTTCACACAAAACCTTTCACCCATAAAAAACAAGAAGAATGCATCATTAATCCATGAAGAACAAAGAGCAAAGGATAACTTAAAATACACAATTCAAAGACAAAAGCCACAGTAGGGATGCACAGAAATGAACATTTTTGGCCGAAACTGAAAACGGAATATGAGAAGCGCTAGGCCGAAAACCAAAAACCGAAAGAAATTATGCCAATTCTTAGTACCATTGCATTTATGGCAATGACTGTGTACTTAACCAACTAAAGTCAAGGCATTGCAATTGCATAAATTAATATTCATGCTTCAAAGAATAAATCAATTACAAAATTGTGAATACTTTTTGAGCAATGACATTCCTACAAAGCACAATATAAAATAAAATTAAATTATTAATAAAATGTTTGACTTGGCCCCACTCATGAATAACCTCCAAGCCTATAACTGACTGGCCGATTACTGCCTGCAGAAAAATAGTAAAATAAAATGAGTTACGTGACAACACAGCAGCCCACTGATTGGTCAGTGAAAATCGTCCAAGCAAAAGACAACTTACTTCCGCATTATCGCTAGGAAACTGGCTTCACTTTCCATCTTTGAAACAGGTCTTCAAATTGTGTTTTTGAAATGTGTATTGTTTTAGGCAACTTGATAAATATATTGCACGTTGCATTATCTTTCAAACAAGGTTGCGTTGTTCACCGAAGCTGCTGCATTTATGAAATGCATTTGTCTGTGGCCCTGTTCGTAGCGAAATTAGAAGCAACGGTGACCAATTCGGTTCCCTCAGTTTCGCTTGAGAAAGTCATGATGCTGTTCCTATTTTACAAAAATTGCGCAGAAAATAATATTACGGGTGTTGATAAAGTACTTTCTTAGGGAAGGTATCACAGATGAGATAACACATCGTAACGCGATGAATTCTAATACGGCCATATCCTACGATTTGCGCATTTACTACGTGTTTTACCTTCAATTTCAAAGTGAAACAAGTGTTTGCCACTCACATGGCAATATCCCTCGCCGCCTCAATTTTATGTGCCCGTACGTACGGACAGACGGAGCCCAATGCTATATCCCCCGGCGGGGAATAATGATTCATGAGGCCTGAATGTCAAGCTAATAAACAATGATCGTTTTGTCATACGTGGCATTTGCTTCATTATTATGAAGTTAAAAGGGCAAATTAACATCCTCGGCGTGTGGTGATTCCATAGTTTTTTGCCAGTGGTTGTAGTTAGTGGGCCTGAGCTGAGTGCAGGCCCACTACTCTCCCCAGAAGGGCTTTGGGCTTTGCCCAGGCCAGGCCACTACTATTATTTTGTGACAATATTTTTATTATTAGTTATTCTTCCGTAAAAATTTTGGATCACAACTAGTCTTACAGATTTGAGAAAACCCAGACAAGATATATATTAAATTGTGCGGCTCGATCGGGATTGGTGTGGTATGTCTTTTCAAAGCGATCCGGCTTACGGATTTCCAACAATTCCCGAAAAACATGGATTTTCATCCCTCCTTAGCAACCAGGCAGAACTCCATAGCAACCGCATATTTATGCACACACAATCACCCACACCACCATTGCAACTGCCAAGCAATGCCTTAGCAACCATCAGTAATACCATAGCAACCGCCTGACAATGCCCTAGCAACCACAAGGAGCACCATAGCAACAGCCTTGCAACGCTCTAGCAAAAGCCCAGAACACCATGGAATGTCTTGCAATACCTTGCCAACCACCAGAAAAAACATAGCAACTGCCCAGCAACACCTCAGTAACCACCCAAAACTCCATAGCAACCACCTAGCAATGCCCTAGCAACCACCCAAAACACCATAGCAACTCCCTGGCAACGCCCTAGCAACCACCCAAAACAACATAGCAACTGCCTAGCAACCATCCAGAACACCATAGAAACTGTCTAGCAACTGCCGAGCAACCACCCAGAACACCATAGCAACTGCCTAGCAACGCCCATCAACCACCCAGAACACCATAGCAACTGCCTAGCAACGCCCTTGCAACCATTTAGAACACCATAGCAAAATACCGAGCAACGCCCTTTCAACAACCCAGACCACCTTAACAACCACCAAGCAATGCTCTAGCAACCACCCAGAACACCATAGCAACTGCCTTGCAACGCCTTAGCAACCATCAGGAATACCATGGCAACCGCCTGGCAATGCCCTGGCAACCACAAGGAGCACCATATCAACAGCCTTGCAACGCTCTAGCAAAAGCCCAGACCACCATGGAATGTCTTGCAATACCTTGCCAACCACCAGAAACAACATAGCAACTGCCTAGCAACGCCCTTGCAACCACCCAGAACACCATAGCAACCGCCTAGCAACACCCTAGAAACCACCCAACACCAAAGCAACTGCCTAGCAACGCCCGAGCAAACACCCAGAACATCATAGCAACTGCCTAGCAACGCCCGAGCAACCACCCAAAACACCATAGCAACTGCCTAGCAACACCCCAGAACACCATAGCAACTGCCTAGCAACGCCCTTGCAACCATCCAGAACACCATAACAACCGCCTAGCAACACACTAGCAACCACCCAAAACACCATAGCAACTGCCTAGCAACGCCCTAGCAACCACCCAGAACATCATAGCAACTGCCTAGCAACGCCCTTGCAACCACCCAGAACACCATATCAACCGCCTAGCAACACAGTAGCAACCACCCAAAACACCATAGCAACCGCCTAGCAACACACTAGCAACCACCAAAAACACCATAGCAACTGCCTAGCAACGCCCTAGCAACCACCCAGAACACCATAGCAACTGCCTAGCAACGCCCTTGCAACCACCCAGAACACCATATCAACCGCCTAGCAACACACTAGCAACCACCCAAAACACCATAGCAACTGCCTAGCAACGCCCAAGCAACCACCGAAAAAAACCATAGCAACTGCCTAGCAACGCCCTATCAACCATCTAGAAGACCATAGCAACTGCCTAGCAACGCCCTAGCAACCACCCAGAACATCATAGCAACTGCCTTGCAATACCTTAGTAACAACCCAGAACACCATAGCAACTGCCTAGCAACGCCCTATCAACCATCTAGAAGACCATAGCAACTGCCTAGCAATGCCCTAGCAACCACCCAGAACATCATAGCAACTGCCTTGCAATACCTTAGTAACAACCCAGAATACCATAGCAACTGCCTAGCAATACCCTAGAAACCACCCAGAACACCATAGCAACTGTCTAGCAACACCCTAGCAACCACCCAAAACACCATAGCAACTGCCTAGCAACGCCCTAGCAACCACCAAGAACACCATAGCAACCGCCAAGCAACGCCTTAGCAACCACCCAGAACACCAAAGCAACTGCCTAGTAACGCCCTATCAACCATCTAGAAGACCATAGCAACTGCCTAGCAACGCCCTAGCAACCACCCAGAACATCATAGCAACTGCCTTGCAATACCTTAGTAACAACCCAGAATACCATAGCAACTGCCTAGTAACGCCCTAGCAACCACCCAGAACACCAAAGCAACTGCCTACCGCCACCTCAGCAACCACCCAGAACACCATAGCAATTGCCTGGCAACACCCTTGCAACCACCCAGAACACCATAGCAACACCCGAGCAACCACCCAGAACACCATAGCAACCGCCTAGCAACCACCCAGAACACCATAGCAACTGCCTAGCAACGCCCTAGCAACCACCCAGAACACCATAGCAACTGCCTAGCAACGCCCTTGCAACCACCCAGAACACCATATCAACCGCCTAGCAACACACTAGCAACCACCCAAAACACCATAGCAACTGCCTAGCAACACCCAAGCAACCACCGAAAAAAACCATAGCAACTGCCTAGCAACGCCCTATCAACCATCTAGAAGACCATAGCAACTGCCTAGCAACGCCCTAGCAACCACCCAGAACATCATAGCAACTGCCTTGCAATACCTTAGTAACAACCCAGAACACCATAGCAACTGCCTAGTAACGCCCTATCAACCATCTAGAAGACCATAGCAACTGCCTAGCAACGCCCTAGCAACCACCCAGAACATCATAGCAACTGCCTTGCAATACCTTAGTAACAACCCAGAATACCATAGCAACTGCCTAGCAATACCCTAGAAACCACCCAGAACACCATAGCAATTGCCTGGCAACACCCTTGCAACCACCCAGAACACCATAGCAACACCCGAGCAACCACCCAGAACACCATAGCAACACCCGAGCAACCACCCAGAACACCATAGCAACCGCCTAGCAACGCCCTAGCAACCACCCAGAACACCAAAGCAACTGCCTAGCGACACCTTAGCAACCACCCAGAACACCATAGCAATTGCCTGGCAACGCCCGAGCAACCACCCAGAACACCATAGTAACCGCATAGCAACGCCCTTGCAACCACCCAGAACACCATAGCAACTGCCTAGCAACGCCCTTGCAACCACCCAGAACACCATAGCAACTGCCTAGTAACGCCCTATGAACCATCTAGAACACCATAGCAACTGCCTAGCAACACCCTTGCAACCACCCAAACACCTTAACAACTGCCAAGCAACGCCCTAGCAACCACCCAGAACACCATAGCAATTGCCTGGCAACACCCTTGCAACCACCCAGAACACCATAGCAACACCCGAGCAACCACCCAGAACACCATAGCAACACCCGAGCAACCACCCAGAACACCATAGCAACCGCCTAGCAACGCCCTAGCAACCACCCAGAACACCAAAGCAACTGCCTAGCGACACCTTAGCAACCACCCAGAACACCATAGCAATTGCCTGGCAACGCCCGAGCAACCACCCAGAACACCATAGTAACCGCATAGCAACGCCCTAGCAACCACCCAGAACACCATAGCAACTGCCTAGCAACGCCCTTGCAACCACCCAGAACACCATAGCAACTGCCTAGTAACGCCCTATGAACCATCTAGAACACCATAGCAACTGCCTAGCAACACCCTTGCAACCACCCAAACACCTTCACAACCGCCAAGCAACGCCCTAGCAACCACCCAGAACACCAAAGCAACTGCCTAGTGACACCTTCGCAACCACCCAGAACACCATAGCAATTGCCTGGCAACACCCTTGCAACCACCCAGAACACCATAGCAACTGCCGAGCAACGCCCTAGTAACCACCCAGAACACCATAGCAACTGCCTAGCAACACCCTAGCAACCACCCAGAACACCATAGCAACTGCCGAGCAACGCCCTAGCAACCACCCAGAACACCATAGCAACTGCCTAGCAACACCCTAGCAACCACCCAGAACACCATAGCAACTGCCAAGCAACGCCCTGACAACCACCCAGAACACCATAGCAACCGCCTAGCAACCACCCAGAACACCATAACTGCCTAGAAACGCCCTAGCAACCACCCAGAACATCATAGCAACTGCCTAGCAACGCCCTTGCAACCACCCAGAACACCATATCAACCGCCTAGCAACGCCCTAGCAACCACCCAGAAGACCATAGCAACTGCCTAGCAACGCCCTTGCAACCACCCAGAACACCATAGCAACTGCCTAGGAACGCCCTAGCAACCACCCAGAAGACCATAGCAACTGCCTAGCAACGCCCTTGCAACCACCCAGAACACCATAGCAACTGCCTAGGAACGCCTTAGCAACCACCCAGAAGACCATAGCAACTGCCTAACAACGCCCTAGCAACCACCAAAAACACCATAGCAACTGCCTAGCAACGCCCTAGCAACCACACAGAACATCATAGCAACTGCCTTGCAATACCTTAGTAACAACCCAGAATACCATAGCAACTGCCTAACAATGCACTAGAAACCACCCAGAACACCATAGCAACTGCCTAGCAACACCCAAGCAACCACCCAGAACACCATAGCAACTGCCTAGCAACGACTTAGCAACCACCCAGAACACCATAGCAATTGCCTGGCAACACCCTTGCAACCACCCAGAACACCATAGCAACTGCCGAGCAACGCCCTAGCAACCACCCAGAACACCATAGCAACGCCCTAGCAACCACCCAGAACGCCATAGCAACCGCCTAGCAACGCCCTAGCAACCACCCAGAACACCATAGCAACACCTAGCAACCACCCAGAACACAATAGTAACTGCCTATCAACACCCTTTCAACCACCCAGGACACCATAGCAACTGCCGAGCAACGCCCTAGCAACCACCCAGAACACCATAGCAACTGCCTAGCAACGCCCTTGCAACCACCCAGAACACCAAAGCAATTGCCTAGCAATGCCTTCGCAACCACTCAGAATACGATTGGAAGCACCTTTTTTACATCTAAAAAATGCAGACAAAATATAGACAGACAAAATAGACAACTGAGTTGTCCAAGCAGCATCTCAGGGCACCCCTGCGTCCCGACCTGCAGAGGCCAGGCCCACTCTTACAATTTCTGTGGGAATTGTCTAGTTACATTATGGAATACTGATGGTACACAAATGCCTTGAGAATATATTGCCTTTTTCTATGAATACTATATGCCTTTCACGGATATCATTACGTTTTTAGCTGGTACGTTATTTAATGTGCAACCGAATCGGACACACCACCAGCTGCTATCCTATCCATCAGGACAATGTCAAACAGAAATAACAATTTGACACTTGCGGACTTTAGTGTCGTAACGTGGTGACTGTAGTACATGTCCCCTGATTAAACATATTAATACAAAATCGACGGAATAAAAGTTCAGACAGGCGGATGCTGGCCGTGGTTTTTGCTTGCTTCATCACAACATCCTGTTTTGACCATATGGTTTCAGTGTTAAAAGTCCTTTGGTCGAAAACCAAAAATGCATTTTATTGCCATTTTCAGCCGCAAATTTCTGGTGGCCGAAATTTCGGTGTCTCTCTACGACAGATAAGAGGGGGATTTAAATTGCACTGACCCAAATATTTTGAGAAAACATCCATCAAAAAACACAATAATGCAAATTTGCCAAATACAATAAAGAACACAAGAAAATAGTCACAAAAGAAATGTGGAATCGGCTGCAATGCACGGGGTACCAGCAAATCTGTTGCCCAGGGCACCAAATTTGTTTGGGCCTGCTCTGGTAATTCCTAATTCCTAAATCCCAATTACACCCATTATCGTCCTTCATTGTTCTTAGTTCTACTGTAACATTATTGTATTGTTTATTACGTAGATTTGGTATCGGCTGTCAGAGGACTCGTAGCACGCACTGGCTCTCAGTTTTCGTCAAGTTTTGTGATGTCCGTGACAGCCACTTTGCACAGTAGCTCATTTGTGAAACGATCATTTTATTCAGAGCCAGTTTTTCTACGATTCACCCAGATCATGGCGCTTTTCCAGTACATGGTACCGGCTCTAATCTACTCGGCACCGGGTACTTTTTTTTGGGTTGCTTTTCCATTAGAGGATAGTACCGCCTTCGCGGTACCTGCTCGTCGTTGCAAGCTCAGTTATATCAAGTTTACTTTCATTCTGTCAATTTTGTTCAATATTTATGTGTTTAAATCAGGGGAGGCACACTACCGTCACCATGCTATGGCACTTAAGTCCGCAAGTGTTCAATGCACAGGATAGCAGCTGGTGTTGTGTCTGCTTTGGTTGCACATTAAATAACGTACCACCTAAAAATGCAAAGCAATGATATAAGTGAGTATTCATATTCAGTCTTTGTGAAACATTTCACTTTGAAATTGAAAGCAAAACACAAACCAAATGCGCAAATTGCAGGAGATGGTAGAGTATTTAATCACTTTAAGATGTGTCGTCTCATCTGATACCTTTCCTTAGAACAAAATGCTTCATCAACATCCGTGAAGTTATTTTCCAGGGAATTTTCGTAAAATACGGGCAAACGCATTAACTTTGTCAAGGGGAATTAGGGCACCAAAATTGGACACAATTTCACAACGAACAGGGTCACAGACAAAAAACGCATTTCATAAATGCAACAGCAACGGTGAAGAAACGCAACCTGGTTAGAAAGGTAAGGCAACCCACAGTATGTTTATCAAGCTGCCTAAAACACACAATGTGAGGACCTGTTTCAAAGATGGCAAGTGAAGCCAGTTTCCTAGCGATAATGCGGAAGCGAGCTGTCTTTTGCAGAGACGATTCTCTATGACCAATCGGTGGGCTGCAATGCAGCACGTCACATTTTAGCACCCATGAGTACCTGTTTGGCCATTTTTTGGAACCGCAGGAGAGCAGGTACCAGAATAAGTACCTACTAGCACATAACAGGTACTTTTTTCCTAATGGAAAAGCAAAAAAGTAGAGTAGAGAAGAGCCGGCACTGTGTCGTGAAAGCGCCCATAGTTAAGGATTTTTATGGGTTCAAGCCCATAGGGCAGAAACCCTTTTGTTTTTGTGCTGGTTTATTTTAGTAGGGCCCGAGCAATGACTGCAAGTCGTCCACGGAGGACCCTATTGAAATCATGCTGTTTATTAGGGGGCCAAGCCCGAGGGGCTTGGGAAACACGTATGGCCCGGCGGTGCTGGGAACCCTAATGTTTTTATTTGAATTTTTAATATTGGGGGCCAAGCCCGAGGGGCTTGGGAAACTTGTATGCAAGCATACACGTTTCCCAGGACCAGCGGTGCTGGGAACCCTATTGTTTTCGTATGGGTTTTTATTATTTTATTTTATTTTTTTCCTCCGGGTAAAAGTGGTGCTGCAGGCTAAACCGTGCAAGGGAGGGTGGTGCAATTTGGAGGGTTGGTCCAGAACCCTGCAGTCACCTCAGACGCCAAAATTAACATATGTCCGACAGTAGCTGAGGGCAACGCGTTTTGGGCTATAACTCCCACACCGTATGTCCTACATTCAAAAACTTTATATCCGCAGATTTCCTGAATAGCCATTAATCACATGGGCTAGGCCACGCCCATTTCCGCCAATAAATTTTTCGCAATATCGCAAAAACTGGAAAACCTACTTTTTCGAACTCCTCCTTGGGGTTTTGTCCTCTCAGTGTGAAATTTGGTTGGTACACTCTACCTATTGACCTGATCTAAAGTTATCAAAAGAATTTTGCTCGGTCGAATTACACGCAAATTATTAATGAATAAATTTTTCTAGCAAGCTATAAAAATGCTAACATTTGCATCTATCGGCCAAAATAAATGGTAACACCAAATCTGAGATCCTTGGTTGGCAAGGGACTGTGAGGGTAGGCGCCAAATTTGGTGAATGGTGGCCACTAGGGGGCGCTGCAAAGGTGGGAAATTTATATCTCTGAAATGGCATGACCGATTTTCACCAAATTTGGTGGGTAGGATGCTGGGTCACTCCTGAGGCCATACCTTGAAGTTCATTATGACTGGTGAAAGTGGGCATGGCTTATTACAAGATAAACAAAAAAATTTTATTACAGCTCAAGTACTTTGCTGAGGGCTCTGAAAGTAACAGGATATATAGAGAATAGCACACTGACCAGCCATACCAAAAAATGTGTGTCTCCTCCTCTAGGTGATGCTGTAACAGATGCAAACCCATTTTGGCTTGTAACTTCCAGATTTTAAATCACATCTTCATAAACTTCATATCCACATTCCCCAAATAGAGTCTCATCATGTGATATAGGCACCGCCCACTTCCACTGCATAATTTTCTTTTTAAGTCACTAGACAACAAAATCCTACTTTTTCGAACTCCTCCTAGAGTTTAAAATCTATCTGCACAAAACTTTGCTATTACAATCTCCAGACATGCCTGATCAAAAGTTATCAAAAGAAATTTGCTAGTCCAAAAAATACGGTACTTATAAATAAACCATTTTTTTCTGATAGCTAACAAACACATATTCTTGCATATTTGTGTCAGTCAAAGCTATCAAAATCAAACACCATTCACTCGCTGATAAGGTCAAGCAGAGGCTCTGTGCCAAATTTGGCCCAAACAGAGAAACATCAAGTGACATGAAAGTTGATCTGATTCACACAAATTTGGGGAGTAAGATAAAGAGTCAACGAACCTCCTAGTAACGAAATACAGCTATTTGCATTCCGTGGGCTTCGCGGGACCTGGGAGCCAAGTTGCGCGGGGAGGCTTGGCCCCCTTTCATAACTGCTTGCAGTTCTAGTTATTATTTTTATTTTTCCGTTGGTAAAAGTGGTGCTGCAGGCTAAACTGTGCAAGGGAGGGTGGTGCAATTTGGAGGGTTGGTCCAAACCCCTGCACTCACCGCAGACGCAAAAAAGTACATATGACCGCCAGCAGGGGGCGCTATAACTAAGGGCAACGCGCTTTGGGCTATAACTCCCACACCGTATGTCTCGCATTCAAAAACTTTATATCTTCAGATTTGCTGAATAGCCCTGAATCACTGGGGTTAGGCCACGCCCATTTCAGCGCATAAATTTTTTTTCACAGAATCGCAAAAACTGGAAAACCTACTTTTTCGAACTCCTCCTTGGGGTTTTGTCCTATCAGTGTGAAATTTGGCAGGTACACTCTACCCTTTGACCTGATCTAAAGTTATCAAAAGAATTTTGTTTGGTCAAATTATGCGCAAATTATTAAAGAATAAATTTTTCTAGCTAGCTATAAAAACGCTAACATTTGCATATCTCGGCTAAAATAAATGGTAACACCACCAATTCTGAGATCCTTGGTTGGCATGAGACTGTCTGGGTATCTGACAAATTTGGCGAATGTTGGCAACTAGGGGGCACTGCAAAGGTGGGAAATTTATATCTCTTAAATGGCAAAACCAATTTCTACCAAATTTGGTTGGCATGATGCTGGGGCACACCTCAGGCCATATCTTGAAGAAGATTGAGACTGGTCAAATTGGGCGTGGCTTATTACAACATAAACAACAAACTTTAATTTCCGCTCAATTATTATGCTGAGGGCTGTGAAATTTCCAGGGTATATATAGAATAGCACACAGACCAAACATACCAAAAATTGCATGGCTACTCCACAAGGTGGCGCTGTGACAGATGCTAATGCATTTTGCCCTGTAACTCCCACATTTCAAATCATATCTTCATAAACTTTACATCCACATGCTCCTCCAATAAGAGTTGCATCTTCTGACATTGGCCACGCCCACTCTCAGCATATTTTTCTATCTACGTCACTACACATGAAAAACCTACTTTTTCAACTCCTCCTAGAGTTAAAGCTCCATTTGCATAAAAATTAGCACATATAATCTCCAGACTTGCCTGATCAAAAGTTCTCAAAAGAATTTTGCTACGCCAAAAAATAAGGGACTTATAAACTATTTTTTTCTGCAAGCTAGAAAACGCACACTGTTGCATATTTGTGTCAAAGGCAAAGCTGTCTACATCAAACTCAAGGCACTTGTTTCCAACATCAACCAGAGGCTCTGTGCCAAATTAGGCACAATTTGGCCACTAGGGGGCGCAATAAACAGAAGCATCAATTGACATAAAAAGTTGAGGGGGCAGCATTTTTTGACCTCACGTTTGAGAGCAAATCTTGGTGATGCACCTCCAGGTAAAGAAATACAGCTATTTGCATTCCTTGGGCTCCGCGGGACCTGGGAGCCTAGTTGCACGGGGAGGCTTGGCCCCCTTTCATAACTGCTTGCAGTTCTAGTTATGATTATAGTTATTTTTATTTTTCCGTTGGTAAAAGTGGTGCTGCAGGCTAAACCGTGCAAGGGAGGGTGGTGCAATTTGGAAGGTTGGTCCAGAACCCTGCGGTCACCTCAGACGCCAAAATTAACATATGTCCGACAGTAGCTATTTATATCCACAGATTCCCCGAATAGCCTTGAATCACATGAGCTAGGCCCCGCCCATTTCCGCCTATAAGTTCTTTTCGCAAAATCGCAAAAATTTGAAAACCTACTTTTTCGAACTGCTCCTTGGGATTTTGTCCGATCAGTCTGTAATTTGGCATGTATGCTCTGGAGCCTCACTTGATCTAAAGTTATCAAAAGAATTTTGTTCGGTCAAAATACGTGCAAATTATTAGCGTATAAAATTTTCTGGCTAGGTATGCAAATGTTTGCATTGCTCTATCTCGGTGAAAATAAATGCTAACACCACCAAATCTGAGATCTTTGGTTGGAAAGGGACTGAGGGTTGGAATGGGACAGTAGCATAGGGAAGTTTGGTTACTTTGTCGTAGGCAGACGAAATTCAGTAGTTATGTGCTTTGTAACTAGGCATACAAAAAACTTCATTGGAGCCACGCCCTAAACCCAACAGGAAGTCGGCCATTTTGATTTGAATTTTTGAATTTTAAAACAAACTCCTCCTAGAGATTTCGCCCAATCGACTTCAAATTTGGTACAGATTATTGTGAGACCTAGCAAATCAAAAGTTGTGCTCTACAGATCTGTAAGTCAAAGGGCGTGGCTGCTAGGGCGTGACAAATTTTTGTGACTTGAGGAAAAAATTTCACAACGCTCTCACAGCCAAATACTTGATTTTCGAAGCTTCAAACTTGCTGAACATGATGAGGGCACCGCCCTGAATGTCCTGATATATTAACTTGCCACTTCGCTAATAGCGCCCCCCTGTCGTAACAGGAAGTGACCACTCGTTACTTCCACTTCTACTGATGACACAATGTTGAACCCATCAACTTCATTCTACTTCTAAAACATGCAGAACAAGTTGCTGAAGCTGCATTATAAACGTTGTATAGCTACGAGTAATGGCGTCCGTGTGGCAACGCGGTTACTTCGGATCCTTCGCCATGAAAATACGTTTGGGATTCCCAATGCTGTCACGCCCACATACTTGACTGTAGTAGCTTCAAACTAGCTGATCATAATAATTGCTCCGCCCTGAACGTCCTGATGCATTAACTTCCCACTTTGCTAATAGCGCCCCCCTGTGGTAACAGGAAGTGTCCAGTTATTACTTTCACTTCTACTGATGACACATAGTTTAACACATCAACCTCATTCCACCTCTATTACATTCAGAACAAATTAATGAAGCTACCACATTAATGCTGTGCAACTACGCATAATTGCGTCAGTGTAGTGACGCGGCGACTATCCACCCCTCGTCATGAAAATACGTTTAGGTTTTTGATGCCTTTAATAAACTTGTATCATCATAAAAATTGATAGACAGGTCAAGGGTGGGTAGCTCTCACATTGTATTGGGGGTTTGCCCTTGAGGGCAGCAAAATGCCTCGATAGCGCCCCCTTGAAATTTTCAAAAATCCCTCCCCATAGGAGTTTTTTTTGGAGTAGGAAGATGAAAATTGGTACACGTGTATTTGGCCAAGACGCACAAAAAAATCTCTGGCATCATTGGTCTACTCCAAACAGGAAGTCAGCCATTTTGATTTTAACGTGTCATTTTTGCCTGATTTCCACACATTGTATTTTAACGCGCTCCTCCTAGAGATTTCATCCAATCGAAACCAAATTTATTAGTAAACATCAAGAGACCAAGCTGATCAAAAGTTGTGGTCTGCAGGTCTGTGGGCATGGCTGCTAACAGGAAGTGACCAGTTTTTCCTTTCCCTTGTACTGATGACACATAGTTGAACCCATCAACTTTATTCTCCCTGTACAACATGTAGGAGAAGTTTCTTAAGCTACCTTACGAATGCTGTGATGCTTCGAGTAATGGCGTCCATGTGGCGATGCGGTGACAATGGATCCCTCGCCATGAAAATACGTTTGGCTTTTTGATGTCTTTAATAAGCTTGTATCATCATAGAAATTGATAGACAGGTCAAGGGTGGTGAGCTCTCAAATCTGATTGGGGCGTTGCCCATGAAGGCAGCAACGTGCCTCGATAGCGCCCCCTTGAAATTTTCAAAAACCCCTCCCCATAGGAGTTTTTTTGGAGTAGGGAGATGAAAATTGGTACACATGTGTATGTTGCCAATTCGAACAAAAAAAGTCTCTGGCATCTTCGGTCAATTCCAAACAGGAAGTCAGCCATTTTGATTTTAATGTGTCATTTTGGCCCCATTTCCACATATTGCTTTTTAACGAACTCCTCCTAGCGATTTCGTCCAATCAAATTAATATTTATTTCAGATCATCCAGAGACCATGCTGACCAAACGTAGGGCTCTGCATGTCTGTCGCTAAATGGGCCTGGCCGCCTTGGTGTCCCCATTTCAGATGCCTCGCCAAACACATTCAAGCTGCTCCCTCTCCCTCATACTTCTTCCAAATGGATTCAAAATTCCTGTCCATGGTAAAAGCCCCACCCTGAATGCCTCGATGTGCTGCTAAACAATCTACCTCATCATGCCCCCATGTAGAAACAGAAAATGCCACATTTACGTTGAAATTGGCCGATTTGCTCAAAATTTCACATTTGTGCTTAGGGTCTGCCCCTGAATGCACCTGCCCAAATTTGGTCACACTCGAAGCGACTTCTGGTGGATGAAGTATCAGTTTATCATAAGTCCTTCAGCTTTGTCCGATTCGCTCGAGACTTTCTCTCAGGTTGGGGCCGGCACTTGACCTGTCCAATGGTCGTGAGTGCACAGCTGCACCCGTCAGGATCTCACCACAAACCCCAACATGCGCATGGGGGCGAGGGCCCATCAAACGCTGCTTGCAGCTTTATTATTCCTCCGACATTTCAAGGGCCAATTTCACTCCTTTCTCAAACTTGAAAACGCTTGTAATTTTCCAGATTCGTCCAGCCTCTTCCGAAATTCGATATTTTTGGGTGCTCGTTCACGGTTGACACAAAATGCCAAAATAGCGCCCCCTAACGCGTTTCAAAATTCCCATAGGGAAATTCGATGACTTTCTAGTAGGCAAACAAAATTCGTAGGCATGTGTATCATAGCCAGACATACAAAAAATTTAATTGCAGCCACACCCTAAACCCCACAGGAAGTCGGCCATTTTGATTTGAATTTTTAAATTTTAAAACGAACTCCTCCTAGGGATATCACCTGGTCAACTTCAAATTTTGTACAGATCATCTAGAGACCAAGATGATTAAACGTTGTGCTCTGCATGTCTCTCGGTCAAAGGGTGTGGCTGCTAGGGCGTGACAAAGTTTGGCGACTCGACCAAGAAATTTCAAAATGCTCTCACGCCCATATACTTGATCTTAGCAGCTTCAAACTTGCTTATGATAATGATGTTTCTGCTCTAAACATCCCCATGTCATAACTTTTCACTTTATTAATAGCGCCCCCTGGTGGTAACAGGAAGTGTCCAGTTTTTACTTTGAAAACAAACTCCTCCTAGGGTTTTCTATTGATTGACTTCAAATTTGATACATATCATCTAGAGACCAAGCTGATCTAAAGTTGTGTTCTGCATATCTGTAGGTCAAAGGGCGTGGCTGCTAGGGTGTGCTCAAGTATGGCGACTCGCCAAAAAAATTTCAAAATGCTGTCACGCCAGAATACTTGATCTTAGAAGCTTAAAACTTGCTGGAGAGGATGATTGCTCTGCCATGAATGTCACAATCTAATAACTTTCCACTTTACTAATAACGCCCCCAGGTGGTAACAGGAAATGTCCGGTTCGGTAACTTTGTCGTAGGCAAACAAAATTCGATACACCCAAGTATCATACCCAGACATACAAAAGACTCATTGGAGCCAGGCCCTAAACCAAACAGGAACAAACATATCTGTAGATCAAAGGGCGTGGTTGCTAGGGCATGACAAATTTTAGTGACTTGAGGAAAAAATTTCACAATGCTCTCACACCCAATACTTGATTTTAGAAGTTTCAAACTTGCTGAACATGATGAGGGCGCTGCCCTGAACATCCTGATATATTAACTTCCCACTTTACTAATAGCGCCTCCCTGTGGTAACAGGAAGTGACCATTCGTGACTTCCACTTGTACTGATGACACATTGTTGAACCCATCAACTTCATTCTTCTTCGGAAACATGCAGACCAAGTTGATAAAGCTACATTATGAACGCTGCTTAGCTACGAGTAATGGCCTCCGTGTGGCAAAGCGGCAACTTTGGATCCCTCGCCATGAAAATACGTTCCGGATACCCAATGCTCTCACGCCCACATACTTGACTGTAGTAGCTTCAAACTTGCTGGACATGATCATTGCTCTGCCCTGAACATCCAGATGCATTAAATTCCCACTTTGCTACTAGCGCCCCCCTGTGGTGACAGGAAGTGACCAGTCATTACTTTCACTTGTACTGAGGACACATACTTAATCAAATCAATCTCATTCCACTTCTATAACACGCAGAACAAATTGGTGAAGCTACCTTATGAATGCTGTGAAGCTACGCATAATGGCGTCTGTGTGGTGACGCGGCGACTATCCATCCCTCGCCATGAAAATACGTTTGGGTTTTTCATGTCTTTAATAAACTTGTGTCATCATAAAAATTGATAGACAGGTCAAGGGTGGCAAGCTCTCACATTGTATTGGGAGTTTGCCCTTGAGGTCAGCAAAATGCCTCGATAGCGCCCCCTTGAAATTTTCAAAAACCCCTCCCCATAGGGATATTTTTGGAGTAGAAAGATGAAAATTGGTACACGTGTGTTTGGTCAAGACGCAAAAAAAAGTCTCTGGCTTCATTTGTCTACTCCAAACAGGAAGTCGGCCATTTTGATTTTAACGTGTCATATTTGCCTGATTTCCACACATTGTATTTTAACGCACTCCTCCTAGAGATTTCATCCACTCAAATCAGATTTATTAGTAAACATCAAGAGACCATGCTGATCAGAAGTTGTGCTCTGCAGGTCTGTAAGTCAGTGGGCATGGCCACTAACAGGAAGTGACCAGTTTTTACTTTCACTTGTACTGATGACACATACTTGAACCCATCAACTTTATTCCCCCTCTACAACACGTGTAAAAAGTTGCTGAAGCTACCTTATGAATGTTGTGAAGCTTCGAATAATGGTGTCCGTGTGGCGATGCGGTGACTATGGATCCCTCGCCATGAAAATACGTTTCGGTTTTTGATGTTCTTAATGAATTTGTATCATCATGGAAAATGATATGTCGGTCAAGGGTGGTGAGCTCTAACATCTGATTGGGGCGTTGCCCATGAGGGCAGCAACATGCCTCGATAGCGCCACCTTGAAATTTTGAAAAACCCCTCCCCAAAGGGGTTTTTTTTGGAACAGGAAGATGTAAATTGGTAAACATGCGCATGTTGCCAACGTGAACAAAAAAGTCTCTGGTACCATTGATCAACTCCAAACAAAGTCCTCCATTTTGATTTAAACATGTAATTTTGGCCCGATTTCCACATATTGTATTTTCACGAACTCCTCCTGGCAATTCCGTCCAATCCACCTAATATTCATATCACATCATCAAGAGACCATGCTGATCAAAAGTTGTGCTCTGCATATCGGTCGCAAAATGCCCAAATTTGGTTATGCTCTATGCACCCCCTGGTGGATGAAGTATGAACTTATCATAACTCCTTCAGCGATGTCCGATTCGCTCGACACTTTCTCTCAGGTTGGGGCCTGCACTTGACCTGTCCAATGGTCATGAGTGTAAAGCTGCACCCGTCACGATCTCACCACAACCCCAACGTGCGCAAGGGGGCGAGGGCCCGTTCAACGCTGCTTGCAGCTTTATTTTTTTTCTTCCTAAGAAATGCTTTCGCCAATTCCCTTGAGATGGTAAATGGTAGAGACCTGAAATTTTGCACATTGGTTGGAAGCTGTGTGTAAATGCTGCCCAAGGCATTTTTAACTCAATCGGCATAAAGGGGGCGCCATATTTCAAGAAAAACTGTTTTTCACTTTAAAGGTCATCACTCCTACACTGTAAGTCTGATTTACCCAAAACTTGGTAAAGACATTCCTTGGTCCAAACTCTACAACTTTCCCAGAAGGACCTCTAGGATCCGCCATATAAGGTTTTCCAGAATTTTTGGAAAAATACATGTGAGATCTCTTCCTTGGCCGTAGGTCCAATTCCTTCGAAATTCACTAAGAATCATCATTGGACCTAGCTTATCAAAGATTGCATAAGACTTGTTGAAATCTCATTTTGTTTCTAAGATATTGACCATTGAACTTCAGCAGGGCGTGGCTTAGCATGTAAATGGACAAGTGTCAACTGCCATTCGGCCAATGATCACGGAACTCGCAGGATATGTCCATATAAGTCCCAGAAGCATACCATGACAGTTTCATGAAAATGGACCCATAGGGGGGCACTATAAATGCAAAAAATAGGCATGGCACAAATCAGACAATAACTCAGCAATTGTTTCTCCTATAATAACAGAAGTTTGTCACAAAAGTGACAATATCCCCCGCCGTTAGGTCACCAAAACCGGCTGGTGTCTGCGCATTCCCAATAGGAAGGTTGGTACCAAAACGAATTGAAATAGGTTGACTCCTTCTTGAGATATCGCGCTGACAATGTTCGGGACGGACGGACGTGCGGAGCTGAATACTATATCCCTCACTATGCACTACACACGCGGCGGGGGATAATAAAACTCACAGAATATATTCATATAAGTACCGGAAGCAATTTGAATGAAATTTTCGATGACTGATGGGGGCACTACAAAAGCAAAACAAAGCAGCGTGGTACAACACAAATTAGACGATATATCAGCAACTGTTTGTCCTATAGCCATAAAACTCACAGGATATACAAGTACCTGAAACATACCCTAAAATTTCATTTTAATTGACCGATAGGGGGCACAATAAATGCAAAACAAAGCAGTGTGGTATAACACAAATCAGACTATAAATCATAGTTTTCCCAATCATTATAAAACTCACAGGATATGTCCACATAAGAACCTGAAACATACCCTGAAAATTTCAGTCAAATTGACCGCTAGGGGGCACCACAAATGCAAAAAATAGGCGTGCAATGCACGGAATACCCCTCAGCCCGATGTCGAAGTTTTTGGACACGCCCGCCTGCCCGCCGCCCGACCGCCCACCCACCCAACCGCCTTGAGGGCTGAGGGGTAAAAAGGGGCATGGTGTTACACAAATCAAATTATAAATCAGAAAATAAATCAGAAATTGTTCGTCCCATCACCACAAAACTTGCAGGATATGTCCACATAAATACCTGAAACATACCTGAACAGTTTCATAGCAATCAACCACAAGGGGGAGCTACAAATGCACAAAATAGCCTAACACAACACAAATCATCATAAGCTGTTGGTCCAATCATTACACTGGCAAAATAGGTCCACATAAACACCCTGCAACATACTCTGAAAGTGGTTTTTAATTAAGCTGTTCATGCTTCCAACTAATGATGGTCTTTCTTGGCTTGAACCCCGGAATTGCCGCTTGCGGCTATATTTTTTATTCTTTTGGTATGTTGTAGGTACATGTCTCAAATAGCAAAATCCAGATTTTTAGGTCTAAAGACCTGTTACTTTCTTTTCTAGAACTCTCAGAAAATTTGGGGATCAACTGATTTTTAGCAGCCTCGCTCAGTGCTACTACTTTATACTTCATGCTATCCTACTTTATAGTGGGTATGGCTGATGTTGATATGTACTTGGAAAAGCAGCTAATAAGCAATCATCATGCCAAGTTTCAAAAAACTCGGTAGAGTACTTTTCTTATAATGTTCAAACACGTCCAAATATTTGGCTGAATAGTGTGTCACATTAAATTTATCATTTACATGAACTTTTGTAGCTTTTGTTTGTGTGTGTCCACATAAATTTTCTATCACAATACAAACCGATCGATGAGTCACAAAAAAATGCGGAGCAGCTATTTATTCACCTATCATATTGTTTACTTTACGCCTTTTTTCTGTCCAACATGTCCACTTCGACACATTGGTCTGGACCTATTGCCACAGAATAGGGAAGCCCTTTATTTTGGATGCATAAAACAGACATTATGAGGAGGTTTTCAATAAAAGTTCATTATTTTACATTGTTGATACTTTCACCTGTTGTCAAGGTACCAAATATCTACCATCCAAAAAACTACTCCGGAATCCTAAGGAGAATTGGATTGGATTGATGAGGAGAATCGACAATAGCATCGATATTAATAAAATCTTATCAATTCCCACCCCTACTAGCACAATGTCATTCATTTCAGCTAACGTTTGTGACATTGCTGATTAAAAGCATGCCTTTCCTTTCCAAGGAAGGAAAGGCATGCTTTCTGTTGTAGCGTTAAAGCTGCAGTTGGAAAGTTTTAGAAAAGTAATTTTTTGTCATTTTTGCCAAAACGGTCACTGTGTGAGAGTATTACATAAAACTAGTACTCTGTAATTAAAATAAAAAAAGGGCTCCTTTAAACCCACCTAATGCTCCTATTGCAATTTAATAGAATCATTCGGACCGACCAAAAAGAACCAATTACAGCCAGGATGGCGTCTGACAGCGGTCAAACAGTGCACATGCACGAGCTGCAGACAGCCCCCTCCCGCTTCCTCCTCAGTTCACGCCAGTGCTCAGTCAAGTTCAAATCTCCGAGAGCGGGTTCAGGAGCTTAGAGCCATCAGGGAGGAAAAAATACAGATACCTACGTTACCGGCAACAGTACACACGGCTAAGACAAGTAAAACAAGTATTTGCCACTAACGTGTCTTAGTCCCCCGCCAGGAAATGGCAAATCGTGTCAAAATGAACAGCGTCTCGGTGTAACCTTGAGTGACGCGAAGGTCACCAAAATCGACTGGCCCCGGGGCACCACCCTAATACATGTTCAAATGAAATTTGAAGGAAATCCGTCAATTCGTTCTTGAGATATCTCGCTGACAAGGCTTCGGGACGTACATACGGTCGTGAATACCATGTCCCGCCAATTCCCGCATTCGCGCGGCAGGGCACAAAAAGAAGCCAGAAGGGAGGGGGGGGGGGGGGGACACAAAAATTTAACAAAACCCAGGATAAAACCAGAGTGAACATCAGAATGGCTTTTTAGAGGTGGAAGGAACTCAGTGATCTGGAAGGATTAAAAACTGACGCAGTTTGCGACTTTTCTCCTTGACAGGTAAACCCCTGCTTTATCTGTTGGTTCATTTTTGCTCTGCAAATAGGCAAGTTGGTGACATGCTTATCAAACTAACCCCAGCCCTAACCAGCATCAATTCATTTTCACTCTGCAAATAAGCGAGTGAACGTCGCTTACAAGCACAGTCACTGTTCGAATAGCCAGAGTCTAGTAATTGTTACAGTACTCTGCAGTGCATGTGATGTTAGCTCGTTTCAGATGCTAAGGCTAACGTTACTGGCATTGTTTTATTAGAGAGCAGCAGAAAATCTCTTTATGAAGAGACCTGGCAGCCTTATCAGTTGTGGTGTTGTCCTTATAAATATGTGTAACGTTTCTGTGCTCTCACAGCAAAATGCTGACATGCATGATTTACTGGCCATTCAGCTGGTTTCACGACAGTTTCTGTACTTAAAAAAACAGGTAACTTACTAAAATAAGTGTGTGCTGGGTTTTTACTGAATACATACTGCTGTAGATTACTTTTCATGTCGACATGATTTATTTCTGCTCATTTGTTGACAGGCGCATGGTCAGACCTGAAAAATCTGGGGCTAGTATCCCTCCCTTTATTAAAAATTAGTCCTGCCTAATTCTAGATGGGTTTCCTTTGTTAACACGTTTTCCAATTCAGGAATAATCAAGTGGCAATCGAAGACACAGCTTCTCTCCCTCATGCGATCTAAAAGCGAAAAATAATGGGCTGCATTCAGGACAGAAAAATAATTTAATTTTTATTAGGTTCTTGCACCTGCACTCGGCGACGGCATTTCAGACTAGCAAGAGGTTTCGTCCGTATACATTTTCCAATCGGACAGCTGTCTAATTTTTTTTTTTTTAACTCAGAATTGAGCGACCGTGCTGCAAAAACAGGTGTATGTACTTGTCGCCGAAATCATCTTGATTCACTGAAGAGTTCTGAAATGCCATCGCTGAGTGACGGTGCATAGACCCAATTATAATCAAATTATTTTTCGGTCGTGAATGCAGCCTATTTTGTTGCTTTAAGATGGCATGGGGGAGAGAAGCCTTCAACTGCCACTTGATTATTCTTGAATTGGAAAATGTGTGAATGAAGGAAAACCATCAAGAATTAGCCAGGACTAATTATTTTCAATAAAAGGAGGGATATTAGCCCTGGAATTTTCAGGTCTAACGACGCGCCTGTTTGTTGGCCAGCAGTGTTGACTGTTCGCAACAGTAACGTCTAACCTCGGCCACTTGGTCGCTTTCATAATTGAACGTGCAAAATCTCTCCGCAGTTGCATTCATAACAGCTAGTGTGCCTTCGCGTGCACGGTAGCCATCTGGGGGAGTGTCTTCGGAGTGCAGTGGAGAGGGAGGGGGAAGGATCTGAAAGTAGCTTTTTTTCAAATTTTTGTGGGAAGTCCTGTTCTCTCCTCAAAGTTACCAACTGCAGCTTCAACCACTGTCATAAACATACCTGCAAACTCATGAGGGTTAAAAAAGGTGACAAACTAATCGTTTAGAGTTATGGTCCGGAAACAAGTCCCACCCTTCAATATGCCTAAGTCCAAATTGTTGCCATGGAAACAGAAAAAATAAAACTCAAAAGCAGTTCAAACCCTCAAAAGGCACATCTACATGTTATGGGGAGACTCAAATTTGGTGAGAATCGGTCAAACAGTTTAAGAGTTATGCTCCGGAAACAAATGGGAACGCCGACGCTAACGGAAATTCAGGCAAAAACAATGTGCCCCCCCCCCCCCCCCCAGGAAGGGAGAGACATAATTTAAAGAAAGTTTAAACCAAGTTGTAGGCTACACAGTGCTCCTGCACAGCTGCTTCAGGACACTCAGATGAAGCTGGGAAGGATTAAAACACATGCTCCTCGGTAATCCTACAAAATTATTTTATTAGAAATGAAAATAGTCATTGTTATTGTCAACATTTTCATCAGGCTTTTCCATTACACAGGTAATCGTTACATCCCTAAACCAGAACAAACAAAACAAAACAATGGCAGGGGCAGAGCAGCTACCTGAACTTTTGGCAGAAGCGTACCTTTTTGAGCCAGAATACACGTGTGAAGAACTAAGGCAGATGGACGAATCGACACATGGTAACATATGGCCATTACGCACACCAAAACATCCGGAGTAGTAACTTTAGCTGAGTGGCAGCAGAGCCTCTGGGCAACGAACAAGCCAGAAGGCGAGACTTCCATTGAATGTGCAAGCTTGCTTTTCCTGCACGCGCTTCCGCCAGACATAGGTGAGAGCGTTGAAGTGGAACTGTTGTATTATTTATTGTTTTTAGCCAAAACTAGGGGTACTCGTAGAGTGAAAACCTTCACCGCGGCAACACAATCCAAATGTGCATGAGTGGGAGCAAAGTTGAGTTATTGGATGAGATAGGATTTAAAGATGGCTGCCATGGCGGGCATATTGTTTCATTGATTGCTGTCAAAATCAATAGGGTCCATCCTTGATGTAATAGCAATCCACCCACAAAATTTCAGACAAATCCGTGCATTACTTTTTGAGTAATATGGTTCACAAATGGACAAACAGACAAACAAACAGGGGTGAAAACATAACCTCCACCCCAACTTTGTTGGCGGAGGTAATGACCGCGTTTCTGGAGTACTGAGCACGGATTATACTGGACAAAGGCCTGTAACAATTAATAAACTAGAGGCACTCGTAGAGTGCAAACCTCCGCCAAGGCTGCACAATCCAAATGTGCATGAGTGGGAGCAAAGCGGAGTTATCGCATGTGATAGGATGTGAAGATGGCAGCCATAGCATTTCACTGATCGTGGTCAAAATCAATAGGGTCCATCCTTAACATAATAGCAATCCATCCACAAAATTTCAGACAAATCCGTGCATTACTTTTTGAGTTATGTTGTTCACAAACCGACAAACAAATGGGGGTGGAAACATAACCTCCGCCCCAACTTCATTGGTGGAGGTAATAATTGTCTAATGTAAAATAATCATGGTTTTATGCTTAAACCGCAATTTCTCAAATCACGCAATCGCCGCCTGTTGATAATGTATGCGCATTTTGAAGAGAAAGAAAAAAATGAAAGGAATTTACTGGAAGACACGGAATTTGCACAATTCCCCACTCATGAAAATGAAAAACATATCTGCCTCCCCCTCGACAAAATGAAAAGCATGTCCCGGTCCCCCTCTTCAGCCTTACCTTGTAAATTACCAAGGATTCGGTTATTATTTCTGATAAGGGGAAGCTTTGTGATATTTTCAATTAGCACTTATATTAATGTGGGCCATCTTTTTGAAAACTTAGGGTTATTGCAGGCTGTTCCTTGCGGTGATAACAAGCCTTCTGTCCCTGTGCCTTATGTCTCCTATAGTTTTACCTTCCATCCTTTTCTTGAAGTGTGACTGATATCGAGGCGAATCTGAAATTACTCGATCAGGGCAAACGCAAGTTCTCCAAAATTATTATCCACGCCGGTACGAATGATATTCGATTACGACAATCGGAGATCACAAAGAGCAGTTTTAAGTCGGCCTGTGCCCAAGCTCGAAAGATGTCACGGTCAGTGACTTTCTCTGGTCCGTACCCGATCCGATGTAGTGATGAAATGTACAGTAGATTGGACTCGCTCAATCGCTGGTTGTCTGAGTGGTGCGTAGATAATAACGTCGGTTTCGTGGACAATTGGCGAGCTTTCCGGCGAAGACCCGGTCTTTTGAGGAGGGACGGTGTTCACCCATCTCGTGAGGGCACTGCACTTCTGTCGAGAAATCTGGCCTACGACTTAAATTGTCGTAATTGACTGCAGAGAGTTAAATCTAAATTCCTGACATTCAGCTTTGATAAACCGTTGATTAGGTCAAACCCTATAGAGATTGTGTCTGTTCCTCGAATTCCAATTAAATTAAGAAAGAAGAATCGCGGAGTACATCACAAAAACTTGATTTGCATTAACACCAACTGTATCAATCTACCAATGAATAAATATTCTCTCAAAATTGGTCTATTAAATATTAGATCCTTGAACTCTAAAGCAGCTCTTGTGAACGAATTAATCTCTGATTGTTATCTTGACATACTATGTCTCACAGAAACATGGCTGAGACCAGATGAAAACGTATCTTTGAATGAAGCATCTCCACCTGGGTTTATATACACTCAAAACCCCCGCCTGGGCCGGAGAGGTGGTGGTGTTGCAGCTATTTATAGTGATTCCATTCACTCAGTGCCAAAACTACAGTATAAATTTGATACATTTGAGGTTTTAGCGATGAATTTTTCAGTGCTGGATATAGGTGCCGGCCCTGCCTCTGATCACCCTTTAGCTTTGGTGACAGTCTACAGGCCCCCTGGCCTTTACTCTGCCTTTATTCAAGATTTTTCAGAATTCCTTTCAGACTTAGTTTTAAGCTATGATAGAATAGTTATATTGGGCGACTTTAACCTGCACTTTGAGAGGACAGATGATTCTCGAACATCCGCATTCACTAACATTTTGGAGTCAGTTGGCTTCGCTCAGAGTGTTGTTGGCCCAACTCATTTTCATGGTCATACTTTAGACCTGATCTTAAGCTTTGGCATTAACATTGGGCCGGTCAGGATTCATTCACATAATCCCAGTTTGTCTGACCATTTTCTTATCACCTTCTGCTTACAATTGACCCACCCTGCATTGTTAGAAACTAGGATGTACACTGGTCGTACTTTTACTGCAACAACTTCTACAAAATTCACTGAGGTTTTCCCATCTTATTTTGAGCATCCAGTCAGTGCCTCCTCTATTGACGATACCGCAGAAAAGTTTGCTGATGCTCTCCGTTGTACCCTTAATGTAGTCGCGCCACTGAAATATAAAAAGATTACTCAGAAGAAGAGGCCAGCCCCATGGTACACTGACCAGACAAGGACACTAAAGCAAAAATCTCGTCATCTAGAACGGAAATGGCGCTCCACTAAATTCCAGGTATTCCATAGTGCTTGGAAAGAGAGCCTTGTTGCATATAAGCATGCTCTTTCTTGTGCAAGGTCCTGTTACTTTTCAAATCTCATGCAGGAAAATAAAAATAATTCTCGATTTCTGTTCAAAACCGTGGCTAAGTTAACTAACAATCATGCTGCAAGTAACCCTCAAATTCCAGTCTCTTGCAGCAGTGATGATTTTTTAAATTTCTTTAATGGCAAAATTATTGGAATTAGAGAGAAGATCACTGCTTCCTTACCAGTTTGCGATGGCGTTTCTCATGATATGGAGTCTTGCACATTACACACAAACCAGTTTGAGTCCCTTTCTCCTATATCCCTGAGTGAACTAGCCAAATTAGTTGTTACTTCCAAATCATCTACTTGTATCTTGGATCCCATTCCCACAAAGCTAATGAAAGAACTCCTGCCCATTCTTGGCGGCCCAATTCTTCACATAATTAATTCTTCTTTGATTTCAGGTATTGTTCCCACTTCATTTAAGATGGCAGAAATCAAGCCGCTGCTTAAAAAACCAGATTTGGATCCCACAGTCCTAGCCAATTATAGGCCAATCTCAAACCTCACATTTTTATCTAAGATCCTTGAAAAATGTGTTGCCCAACAGCTCTCTTCTTTCCTGCAAACTAATGAGGTTTTTGACAGTTTTCAGTCTGCCTATAGAAAGCATCACAGCACCGAAACAGCCCTCACTGTTGTAGTAAATGATCTGCTTCTCTCTATGGATAGTGGCCGCATTTCTGTTCTCGTCCTTCTCGATTTAAGTGCCGCCTTTGATACAGTAGACCACCATATTCTTCTTCGTAGGTTGGAAAAATTAGCTGGTATTTCTGGACTTGCCCTTTCTTGGTTTAAGTCTTATTTGTCTGATAGATCTCAGTTTGTCCGGGTAAATAACAAGTGTTCAGAGTATTCCAGGGTTAACTTTGGAATACCTCAAGGATCTGTTCTGGGCCCTTTGCTTTTTTCACTATACATGCTTCCGCTTGGAAATATCATAAGTACACTTGATGTTAAATACCATTGCTATGCAGACGACACGCAGCTCTATATATCCTTTAAACCGGGTGAAAATGATCCGGTTTCTAGATTAGAGATGTGTCTGAAAGCTGTTAAAGCTTGGATGACGCAAAATTTTCTTTCACTAAACCCAGATAAGACTGAAATATTGGTACTGGGTCCCAAATGTCTTAGAGACTCATTCGTTAAGTTCTCTCTTAACTTAGATGACCTCTCTGTTTCTGCCAGAGCTGTCGTTAAAAACCTTGGTGTGACTCTTGATTCAGAACTCTCTTTCCAGGCTCACATCAACAATATCATCCGAGTGGCTTTTTTCCATCTTCGAAACATATCTAAACTTAGAAAAATGTTGTCTCTTAAAGATGCTGAAAAATTGGTTCACGCATTTGTCTCTTCTCGGCTGGACTATTGCAATGTCTTACTGTCTGGTTGCACTAGCTCAGCCCTGAAACGTCTTCAATTAGTGCAGAATGCTGCAGCTAGGGTTCTGACTAGGACTAAGAAATATGATCATATTAGCCCGGTGCTCAAAAATCTTCATTGGCTGCCTGTAAAATTTAGAATTGAGTACAAAATACTATTACTAACTTACAAAGCCTTAAATGACTTGGCCCCGGAATATCTTTGCAGTCTTCTCATTCCTTACTCCCCACCAAGATTACTTCGTTCACAAGGTGCTGACTACTTGAAAATTCCAAATATATCTAGAGTTACAATTGGAGGCAGAGCATTCTCTTATAAAGCACCAATTCTATGGAACAATCTCCCAAGACAAATTAGGGCTTCGGACACACTCTCTGTCTTCAAGAGTAGGCTGAAAACTTATCTTTTTAGTCAAGCCTATGATTAGTTCATGATTAGTTATGTGTTGGCTCTGGTGGGACTGACTACAACCTTGATTTATGACATGTTCACGATATTGGAAGCCAGTGTTATGTAAATCCATGTGGAACCGGTGGCACTGAGCCTGCATTGACGGTGCCAGTGGGGCTTGCTACAGCCTCAGTCACTGGGGAGGTCCATATGGTACTGGTGTAGTGTTAAGCAAGTCCACGTGGAACCGGTGGCACTGAGCATGCATTAACGGTGCCAGTGGGGCTTGCTACAGCCTTAGTCACTGGGGAGGTCCATATGGTACTGGTGTACTGTTAAGCAAATCCATGTGGAACCGGTGGCACTGAGCATGCATTAACGGTGCCAGTGGGGCTTGCTACAGCCTTAGTCACCGGGGAGGTCCATTTGGTACTAGTGTCTAGAAAATCTGAAGTGATCTTCCTGGAATAAGTGTAGGGCCTCTGTGCTGCTGGAAGTGGATGGAGCGGTGTTGACTGTTTCCTGACCAGTCAGCTCCTAAATTCTCATTTGGCACATGACACAGGACTGTATTTTTATTAATATGCAGTAGTTTTATCCAGTGCCTCACCCCACTTTTTTCTGTCTTTCTCCGAGGATCTTTCCCTCCACTACCCTGACTCCTGGACCATCCGAGCCCTGTCCCTCACCATGAGCGCTGGCTGCTGCTGTCCTGATCCAGTCCTGCACCATCCTGGCATGCCACTTCCTCCAGCAACTGATAGCACTGTTTAGATGGACTTTTATGGAACTCTATTGTCATTATCTTCTTATTAACTAGCTAGCCCGCGGAGGATGGGCTTCCCCACTATAGCCGGGTTCCTCCTGAGATTTCTTCCCACTGGGGAGTTTTTTCTCACCACTGTTTTAGGATTTTTCTCCCTACCGGGAGTTTTTTGCCTCATTTGCTGTAGTGGGGAATAGGCTGGGCACTGCCCTTTCAGTAACTCATCTCTGACTGTAAAGCGTCTTTGTGACAGTTTATCTGTGAAAAGCGCTATACAAATAAATTGAATTTGAATTTGAATTTGAAAGTGCTTGAAGCACTTCGTTGCACTGATCCGCAGCAATCCACTGGGGCAGATAAATTAAATCCAGGTCTTTTATTGCTGGCTTCACCCAGAATTGTTAATATCTTGACTCACATTTTTAATTTAACCCTGTTGACTGGTTAAATTCCTGTCTTGTGGAAGAGAGCCTTTGTTCTTTCCTTGCATTAAGGGAGGCGCTTCAGATGACCTGAATAATTATCGGCCAATTTCAAAACTGCCGTGCTTAGCTAAGGTCTTGAAGAGGCTGGTCAATAATGAAATTAGATCATTTCTATCTGACCATGCTATCCTGAGTGCATTTGAGTTAGGCACGGTCTGCTGCAGCTAGGGTATTAAATTATATTGTTTCTGCCTTGGACAATAAACAGGATTGTGCTGCCCTTTTTATTGACTTATCAAAAGGTATTTGACACAGTCAATCATTCTATACTCATATAGTGATTATGTACCATTGGCTTTGATATTAAATCTCTAAATTGGTTTAATAATTATTTAACTGCTGGTGTCAAGCAGTTGTGGCTGATTGCTATCAATCAAAATTCATCTATCTTAGCAAGGGGGTTCCACAAGGTTCTATCTTGGGGCCCTTGCTATCTGCTCATTTTATTAATGATTTTGGTGCCAATTTTAACAATCGTACAATCAATCTATATGCAGATGATACAGTCATCTACTCAGCTGCGCTTTCTGCTAAGCTAGGTCTTCAAAATTTACAGTCAAGATTTTAAAATCTTCCAGCAGGCTCTTTTAGATCTTAAACCTAAATTCTGAGAAGACTACATCAGGGCTCGACATTAACGCTTGTCTGCTTGTCCGGGACAAGTAGATTTTATTGTCGTACAAGTGGAAGAGAAATTTACTTGCCCCACGAAACAAGTTAAAAGTTGCTGATAAAATACTGTCTTCCCATTATGTGCCCTGAATTCAATTTGCTAAATGAATACATTCAGAATGCCAATTTTAACAAAACCATTTTCGGGAACCTCACTGCCAAGGTCTATCAGTCTACAAATTGGACATTGAATTATTACGTAATTTAAATTTTAAATGACTCAAGCAGAAGCACCATCCGAAACATGCCAGTTTTTACTATGTAGCTACGCCTATAGTCACCTGCACTCTAATTTGTTGGTAGGAAAAAAGTTAATTTTGTGATGTTAATAGCGTCATGTTGAAAAATAACTTATATTTTAATTAAGTCCTACATTCAAAATGTAATTTAATAGTAAACATTTTTATTGGTTAAATTTACTTCAATACCATTGGAAAAGTCTTTAACTGCTATCTGTTGACATATTGCTCAGTTATTGGAGTCATGCTTACTGGTACATATCTACTCCTTCAAGATAATTTATGTTTTACAACTCAAACATGCACCAACTCAATAAACTTGTTTCCCAGATAATGTTTGCCACATTTTAATAACTGCTGATTTGTTAGATTGGAGTTATATTAACTGAAACACTTAATTAAGCACAGTTTTAAATGTTGGAAAATGTGTAACAAAATTTTAAAAACACCTCAATAGTCACCTATATCATTCCGATGATGTTTCAGCTCATCTTCCTTAGTTAAAGGGACAACTTGTAACAATCCACTTTGAAAAAATTACACACTTTGAAACATTTTTTCAAAATGTGTTAACATTTGGGACCAACTCAACGCACTATGAAAAAATTTTTCAAAGTGCGTTAAAATGTTGGTCTACCTTAACGCATTTTGAAAAAAATCATCGTGGCGCCCTTTGAAAAATTCAGTTTAAGAAATATTAGTTAATGGCGGTTTTCGCATTTGACATCAATGTTCTTTGTAGACAGCCACAGAGCCCCACGCATGGAATAAACGGTCTGACTTTAGGCCTTATGTCACGTTTTTCAATGAAAGTATTTTTCTTAGCAATTTTTTAGCAATTTTAAGCTTACTCTCAGGCATTGTAGTTTGTTCCCAGATGCCAGGAAAATGCATAAGTGACATTTTAATTTCCAAATTTTTCAGTTCGAGGACGCCCAGTTCCCCCACCGATAATAAATGAAAAATTAGACTAGACTAACTTTGCCTGATAATCTGATAGTAGGCCCTGTAGCCTAGGCCTATACTGAAACGGCGTTGAGAGGCCCCCATCCCCCTCCAGGTCTAGGTGAAGACGGGGCAAGAGGAACCACTTTTCCTCCGTTTTGTAAGACAGGGTAATCAGTCACATATAGTAAGAAAGAGACTTTGTTAGGCTATACCATGACCTGTCAAACATCAACTCTCAAACAAATGTAAAAAAGTGAAAATTACGAAAATATGGATATAGACCTAGGGCCTATGTGACAGGTTCCTTCTGTCCGACCCCTCAGGTAAAAGGAACCACCGATTTGGGCAAAAGGGACCAACCAACATTGTCAAAATAATTAAATGCACACATTTTACCAAAATTTACAGGAACTATATCTTAGCCTATACCCTTTAATAACATCTGTACATGTAGGATTAAAATAAGCAGAACACAAGTAGAGGATTCCACAAACTGACTTGGCCTTTGAGGGAGGCTGAAAATGGACTATAAGACAAGATCAACCGACATCTGAAACAAGGGACATCCCCCCAGCGCCCCCCTCCCAATTTTCATCAAAGAATCTTCAAGTGGTGCATTTTGGCACTTGTCATTCGGCCTACAAGCGTTTATCAGTTGTTGCATTAACAGTGAACCTTTCTATAAAGCAAATTCTCATAGGCCCAGTACGATAGCATATATTGCACTGATCCAGTGGTTCCTTTTGCCCGTACGAAATCAATGACGAATTCCATCAGGCATTGATTGGAAGTTGAACTGCAAATTTTCCATCACCCAAAGAGAGAGGGCGCTGATGGTAGGTCTAGATCTATAGCCATGCAATCGCAACTAGTCGGGCTTTTCAAGGAAAAATGCCTAGAATGTATAGACCCCCTATCGGGTGCTGCAATCACGGAACCTGTTTAAGTCACAGGACTGAATGCCGTTCTATAACGATCGATACTTTATAACTGCGACACGACAAGAAAAATAGAGACAAGAAAAATTTTCAAGACAGATTCATGTCGTGTGCAGTCGTGTTGGTCAAACTCTCACACATTACGATTACCACCGACAATACAAGAAAATTTGTTCTGTCTTGTTGTATTTCACATATTCTTGTCGTGTCCTTCAAAAATGGTGTAGTGTGAGGCAGGCCAATCCTTGACAGAGACGACCGCAGTCACAGCCACGACGAGCCCAATTAGGACTGCAACCATAGAGTACAATGACCCCGATTACGATTACCCTATTCGACGAGCAGCAGGACCCCCGATCCCGACGGAAATGTAACAACATGCATGATTCGGTAATTTTGAGGTTATTTTCAGTCCGTACATTTTGCCATGAATCGAATGGTGCTAATTTCTGCCAATTTTTCGACTAAAACGCCTCGTTATCCCATGAATGGACGCAACAGAGCTTGAATTTCTAAAAAATTTTTCAAAGTGCGTAATTTTTTCAAAGTGGGTTGTTACATCAAGTGCCTTTAGACAATACACTGTCCCATGGAGAAAGCAACCAGGAGTCAGCAGATGGCAACATATCCTCCCGGCCCCACATATTGACAGAATGAAAATGTCACTTGCCCCAGAAACAGACCATACCTCCAAAAATTTTAAGTTAAAAATGTTTCCATGGAAACCAGAAAAAATTCATCAACTTCAGATTAGCAAAAGGCACCGCACTTCAGGTCATGAATAATGTGCACAACAAGTTTTGTTAAAAAATGTTGAACGGTTTTCAAGTTATGCTCCAGAAATGAAATGTTCACAGACAGGCGGGCAGACGGACGGAGGGACAACCACGCCCAGGACTATATCCCCATGTATTATATGCTGGGGGGATAATAACAACAAATAAACAGACAGACGGACCAGCCAGAAACAATATGCCCCTGAATCTTCGATTCTGAGGGCATAAACAGTAAATTTTTGTCAATTTTACCCGGACAAGTGACTTTTGAGCTTGGACAAGTGAAAGGTAAATTTACTAGGAGTTCCTTTGTTTTATTTATTTATTGTTGAAATGCATGTTTATATTGATTCACGACTGAGCTCCGTAAGCTGTAAGCAAAGTAAGCTGTTCCAGTTTACTTTGCCTGATTAGCTATCAAATGATGGATGAGTTTACTCTCGAAGTTGAATGAGTAGAGCTGTTTATTAAGACAGCATGCTTGATTGCTGCATTTTGAAATTTAAATGGCCATAGAACAGCACAACATGAACATGACTGCCATTGCCACGGCATTTTGTGCGACTGCGATAATTTCTCACATTCACCGTTCATCCGCTTTACAGAATGTTTTCCTCCTTGTGTATTTTTAGACGCTTGAAATCCAGGACAATCTGAAAACAAAACACTTCATTTTTATTTTATCATTATGGATGTCCTAAAAATGCAACAATGAGAGATGAAATGCGGAGTTGGGATACGGTGTTGAACAAGGATTTTAAAAGTGTGATTAGACCACTTGCTGTCATGGGGTCGCGTGTAATACACACCTGAAGCGGCTTAAACGATTTCAAATGCCGTCGGGAAGAAGCCCGAATTTAGATTTCGCTAATTGCAGGTGCTCCCCCCTTCCCTGAATCTGTTCTTTCGGACAAGTACGCGGGAGCAATCAAGCAATTTCAGTCTCCTAGAATGATTAAGATGTGATGGTGAAAAGCAGACAAACCTAACTGGGCTACAGTGATAGACTGAAAGAATTCCAATAATTTGAATAATTTAAAAAATCTTCCTCTGAATTGCATCTCTCAGCATTTTAGGACATAAAAGAATAATTTAAAACAGACATGTTATAAGACCACCCTGGATTTTTAGCATCTAAAAAAGTACGCAAGGTGGAAAACATTCTGAAAAGCGGATGAAACGTAAATTTCTGAGAGATAAATTATCACAGTTGCACAAAATGCGTGGCAAAGGAAATAGTGTTCATGCTGTGCTGTTCTATGGCTATTTAAATTTCAAAATGGAGCAATCAAACATGCTGTTTTAATAAACAGCAATCATTCAACTTATAGAGTAAGCACATCCACCATTTGATTGCTAATCAAGTAAAGTAAACTGGAACAAGTAGCCTAATTGGTTAATAGGAGATGATTCTGTAGTCCTTTACTTGGCTCCGTGCAACATGTCGCCGAAAAATACTGATGTCAGTGAAGTTTTTTTCCCGGAAGCATTTCACATGCCCTTTGATAATTTGGCACTTTTGTTCAAGCTGCGTCGGATTTAATAAAGGAAAAGGGAAAGCTTTGATGTTCGCCCCATGGCAGCAAGTAGTGGTACTATGCCTTAAAAAAAAAAAAAAGTTTTTTTAAATAAAAAAATTGATTCAGAATCGCCCCAGCCCTACAATATATAGGTCATATATTACTTCCTATATGTCAGTATTACAAACTTAATCTCTATCTGCAACCATTTGGCCTCCACAGGCCATCTTGCAACTTTATAAAGTACAGCGTCCCCAATAGACCCATTTCCGTCGACACAATCAAAATCGTGCTTGCACTACACATTAACGGTACCAAGGTAAGTTGATTGCCTGATTTAGAAAAAAATTTGACAACACAGCTTTTCAGAAATTATTTTTTTTTAATTTCTCAGTCCTATCTAACATCGGAGCCAAAACATCAAAAGCCCATAAAACTAACAAAAATGATTCAATCAAAAATCCAAGAAAAACGACTGGAGATATGGTCTATTAGTATATTATTGCAAATTTACACGAAAATTCATCAGGCCAAAAAAAAAAAAAAAGATAAAAAAAATGTTCCAGTCGATGGACGCCACACCACGTAATAGCTTATCGGCCATAGGGCCAGTAAGCTAAAAATCTCAAATTTGTCCAAATTCAAACAGTTTCCAGTGAAACGAGAACAGATACAATCATTGTAAATGATGGTAGTGATAGAGCAAGTCTTGATTTCAAATCCATCCAAACCCCAGACCTCCATCAGTGATAGGGCCAGATATATAGGCTTAAGGCTTTTACTACAGCATGCTTTGGACAGCGCTCCCTACAGGCTATTTCTTCAGAGGTCCATAAAACCAATACCAGAGGGCAGTTTGCAAAAAAATGAATAAAAAATAAATCGGAAATATCCATAATTCGGGCCAAATGACCAAATAGACAAAGTTAAAGTAAAATCCAAGACCATGATGGCCCAGGTGTTTTTCCACTAGGCATGGAATGACCATAATAAGGTCACTACAATTGCAAAAAATATCAATATCAGGTTTTCAGCTCAAATAAAGTAACCCACATGATGTTCAAGCACGTTTCTTTATTTCCAGCACATAATAGTACATTACCATGTACATTTCGATGAAAAGAAAAACAATGGTTTTTACAACTTTTTAGGCCAGCTTTATGGTGGGAAACAGGCCTATATTGCATGGATTTTTGGGCCATAGCAGTGCAATTCAGGTCATTAGACGCTGCTCGGGTGCAAAGTGGTGTCAGTGCAACTTTCCCCCAGGGGCGAATCAGGCCCTAAAACTTGGGCTCTTTTCAGCTGCGACCAACTTTGAAAGGGTTAACCTGAACGAGTACTAAGGTTTCTTTCGATTTTGATAGAAATGGCAAGAATCTACCTGAAATAAAAAGGTGCCAAGCATCAGTTGATCACTCCCTCCAACTATTAATAATTAGGATTGTAATAGGATTAGTAATTAGGATTTAAAAGGTGGAAAATATTTTTGTGAACCCCAACTTTGGCCTTAAGTTCAATGGCATTCACCATCGATACAAGCAACCTTGAAGACTGTCAGCCGAGAGCAAGGTTCATGTCAAGGATAAAGCCGCCTTCCAGATCTGTATCTGTCATAGAATCAATGATAAAATTCTACAGCATGTTTTGAAAAGCGCCCCCAACAGGCCATTTTTTCAGGGACAATAAAGTCCATACTGGCAGGCCGTTTGTGATAAAATTTGAGATGTCCATTATTTGAGTTCAAATGGATAAATATACAAATTTAGAGAAAAATATGAGACCATGATGGCCCAAAGGGTACCTTAAGCGTTTCCACTTGGCATGGAATCACCCATGATCCATCATCGCCTAATGGATTGCTGAGTGAATCTTAGAAAAACTGGTTCTTCATTATTATTGAAATAGTGTTTATCAGCAAGAGGAAGACAGTGAAAGGAGACGTGAGGCGAAAGACAGCCATAAGGAGGGTTTTGGGCGGCTTTCACAAGGATCTATGGCAGGGGTCACCAAGCCTGCTCCTGGAGAGCTACCATCCTGTAGGTTTCTGCTCTACCTCCTATTCAGCACACCTGATTCAAGTAATTAGCTACTTAACAAGATCACGAGCTGGGCAGTTAAGTAGCTAATGAGCTGAATCGGGTGTGATGAATAGGAGGTAGAGCAGAAACCTACAGGATGGTAGCTCTCCAGGAATAGGGTTGGTGACCCCTGATCGAAGGCATTTTGAAGGTGTGAGCTGAGAACTTGGACGTCGTCTAAACGGGCGCTATAAGATAGACCGAGACTCTGCGTGCCTACGCTAGTTTTGTCTTTTGCAATCGAGTATCTACTTTAATTAGCGTTGGCACTGGGGCTTCTCATTCACTCGTTTCAGAGTGCGCGCAAGATCTCATCTCTTGCCTTTAAAACGCCACGGATCCTCCCGAAACCCCGACAAAAAAACCCTCTTATCTCGCCACTAATCTCCTAATATTGTCCAAACTTCGCCGGTCACTGCATTAAGTATGATTGCCCGTGCCTGGCTGACGAGAAATTGAAATACCTCGTAATATGGCGGAGACTAACGTAATGAAACACGACGGAAACGAGATGCCTTGTGCAATTAGATCAATGGTACAGCGTGGTTTCTTTATTCCCACATACTCCCTGAACTGTTATTTCTTTTGTAATATTAATGTATGGTCAATAATTAAGTTTCAGCAGTGGCATTTAGAGGACTCGTTCCAGATTCAGGCAAGCGATTTCCGTCGTTCATCTGACGTCCGTCTCCGCCATTTTACAAGGCGGTTCAATTTCTGGTCAACTCGAAGTTGACAATCTTTATAGACAAACCAGCGAAGTTTGGACAATATAGGAAAGCGTGTGGCGAGATGCATTTCTAACGAGGGTTCTCGCTGGATTTCGGGAGGATCCGTGGCGTTCTGAAGGCGCTAAACTCAAGTGAATGAGAAGCTTGGGTGCCGACGCTACTCAAGGCAAGTAACGTTAACTGATTGCGAGAGAAAAAATTCATCGTTCGCACGCAGGGTCAAGGATGGACCAGAGGCTTGAGAAAGCCGCGGTCAATACCCAAGTAGAGGTCCCGGCTATGGAAGGCATGCAGGGTCCAGGAGGCAGCCATAAGGAGAATATCCAGCAAGAATAACGTTTCAATAGCCAAACAGTATCCCAATGGATAAATCTCGCCAATCGGATAGAGAATTATAATGACGGACGACAAATTTAACAAGAACACCAACACTGGAAAAAAGATTTAATAACCAGCAATGAATTATAATAAATCGAAAGCGTCTTTCCCGGTGACCAAAACCATAGCCATGCTAAGCACTAACGTCAGCTTGCGAGCACGCAAGCTGAACAATAGGGGAAAACATGCCGCCTCAGATATCGGCGGTACGATGAGCCACCATTTCGCGATTCGCATGCAACAATTATTCCCAACCCCGATGCTATCACCATGCCCATCTTAGTGCAACCGTGATGAAAGTCAGCCAGGCAATCGCATGAAACGTTCCAATTAACGATACATCTTACGACTTTTGAAGACCATTAGAAGGGTAAAACGCGAACCAAACTCTAAATTCCCACGAAGAAAGAAGTAGAACAAATTGACCTTATTTGACTCGGCAATACACGAGCTAGCAGACTGACGGTTACCCAGTATAAATTTTGTTGGCTAGCAAGCTAGCTACCTGGACAAAACTGAGAAATTAGCTAAACAATACAATGGCGCAAGATGACAAACGCTGCCCTTTAATCTACACTCAGCGGAACATTCTTCATCTAATTATCGCGTTGGAACAATACTTGTCGTGTCACCAAATTAGCCGCTCTAATTTAAGCCAACTTAAGCGTATTTAAACCTAGCTGATGCAAATAATTTAGCGAGCCATAGCTACCCTCTGCCGTTCGGGATGCCGGCCCGCCATCTTCATCGCCATCCTCGAATTTATCCATCTCCTCGTCTTCATCCTTTAATATCACATCATCGTCTTCGTCCGATTTATCCATCCCCGCACCAACATCATCTTCCACCTCGCCCATGTCGTCGTCCTGTTGTTCATCGACCTCTGCGCCCCCTTCGGCGTCGTAAGCTTCAGTTTCACCCCCTTCATCTTCTTCTTCGGCCTCCATGCTTTCTCCGACATGATCGTCCTGCAGGTCCTCCTCACCCATTTCATTTAGGCCACTAACGTCACCGTAACCGCCATCGTTTCCATTTTCTCCGGCTTCGGGCACAGGGAGAGCACCTCCTGCTTCGGCCTCTTGATCGAGTGCGGCCTGCAGCCGGTCCATCAGTTCGGCCTTCAGTCCCTTGTCGGAAAGCTGCCGCTTTTTGAGCTCGTCCTTCAGCTCATTTACCTTTAGCTTCTTCACGTTGATTGAGCTCATTTTATGTATATTTTATTGTTTAATTGGTAAAACAAATAAGTCCCACCTATATAAAATGCCGACTGCAACAATGCGCTTTTAAAAATACAAACCCCAAAAATCGTGACACCCCGTCGATCGACGATGTAAATGAGAGACACAGAAGGCCGTCAAGATTTTCTAACTGCGTGTCCTTCCTATCACTGGTTCACGCACGGCGAATAGCTTCAGTCGCACGTAATACGCCTTACCGTAATTGCGTTACACGAAGATGAAAAGTACGGTTGTGATCACCGTAATAGAGCATATATAAGCTCATACAAATTTTTATAACTCGCGTTCTTTTCTTTCTTTCGTTCTTTCTTTCTTTCTTTCTTTCCGCCTTTTGTGTCACCTAATTACCCCGTCATACTCTAAGCTATTTATTAAACTTTATTTGCAGCCTCTACCCCATATCAAACGATAGAACTACTCGTTTAAAATTCGGCAGAGGCTATTGATTGATCGATTGAGTTTAAGTAAGATAATGCTTGTATCCGTACTGTACATTTAAATCCACGGATACACAAAAAAGTGAAAACACTGGCCCAATCCCAATGTCCACCCTCTCACACTCACTGACTTTGAGGCACACTCCCGCTAAGTCCGTGAGGGCTTAGGGTTGTCCCGTTGACAAATCATGAAGTGCGTGAGGGATCTCTCGCGGACTTTTTGAGCCCTTAATGCACCCTCTCCGTAAGTGGGCATCTCCGCAGACAAAGCGTTAGGGAATTACCTATAGTCCATTGCATTGTGACATATGACATGAATCTCCTGGGGAAACCAGCTGGCGGCTGCTCTAAAAGTGAGGTGAAACAAGCAAATTTGTAAACAAAAACAAAAAAAAAATGGAGAGCGCTAACAAAGTAAACAAAAGTCATCAGAAGATAACATATCCCACCGGTTCCACATAATTCGTGATTTGTGAGTTTTTGAATTCTGCTGTGGAAAAGGGACAAAGTCCAATTTTTGGGCTGTTTTTGGTATAGAAATGAAAAAATTTGGGCAGAATGGAACTAAAACCCCCAAAAGGCACTACTACAGCATAAGGGTAAGTTCCATACCGAATTTGACGTTTCTAAGTGGCTTAGTTTTTGAGTTCTGTCCCGGAAACGAGACAAAGTCCAATTTTAGGGCTGTTTTTGGTGAAAATTTCCGAAATCATGGGCAGCATGGAACTGAAACCCCCAAAAGGCACAACTACACCATAAGAGTAAGTTCCATAGCAAATTTGAAGTTTGTAAGTGGTATATTTTTTGAGTTCTGCTCCAGAAATGAAAATGATTACGGACGGACGAACGGATAAATTTTGGGCACCATGATTTAAAAATGCCCAAAAGGCACAATGGGATCACTAGAATAACAGGCGTACAAAATATGAAGTTTGTAAGTGGCAGAGTTTCTGAATTCTGCTGTAGAAAAGGGACAAAGTCCAATTTTTGGGCTGTTTTTGGTGTAGAAATAAAAAATTTTGGGCAGCATGGAAATGAAACCCCCAAAAGGCACAACTACGCCATAAGAGTAAGTTCCATAGCAAATTGGAAGTTTGTAAGTGGTATAGTTTTTGAGTTCTGCTCCGGAAATGAGAATGATTACGGCCGGACGGAAGGACGGACGGACGGACGGACAGGGCGATGACTATATCCCTCGGTATTCCATACCGGTGGGATAAAAATGTAAAATAAAAAGTCCAAAAACTGTGATTGTGAGAAACATGATGCATTGCTGTTGACAACCAAACAAAGGGCTGTCCCATTCCCTTTTCATTGTACTTCAGCCCCTTGCAGCCTCATACATTCAATCACTTTCCAGGTGCAGCTACTTAAGTCAGTGAGGGCTCAGGGCTTAGGGAGGAGATTGAGATTCAGCCACCGACTTCCATTGTGGTCCAGTGTCTGTAAAATCTGGTCCCTCATGTGACATCCGTCACATTATGCTCGTCAGATGACGTGTCTTGCAAAATTATCTTCTGGGTCACTGTTGAAATGGCGTAGAATAAATTGAATTGCAGCTGTGTGCGTGAGGTATACTGTGGCCTTATTTGAAAGCTAGATCGCTAGCTCGCTACACTGCTGGGCTAGCTAACCATTAGACAGTTCATTATCACTTTAGCTGGCTAGCTAGCAATTATTAGGGTAGAAGCAAACTGTTACCTTATTAGCATGTTAGTTGGCTAGCTCACCACACTGGTGAGCTAGCTAGTTATTAAACAGTTCATTATCACTTTAGCTAGCTAGCTAAAATGCTAGCTAGCGATTAATTTAAAATGCGATATGTTTAACTTTGTGTTCAGGTTTGCTTTCAATCACTCGGAGATTAAATGTGACAGACATTTATAGGGGACCTAACATGCTGATCCTTCTTTTAATACATATTAGTAATGTTATAATGTTGGTTGTCAATGCTCAACCTTGGAAAAGTTTCTAAACATAAGATACAGGGATTTTGCAGTAATCCAAGAACGTGATTTTGTGAGCATGATTTCCTCTCTGAACAGCTCCTCCCAAGACCTTCACGAGATCTGGGCAAAACCTGACGTCAGGTTCTGCTGTCCAATTAGTACAGACCTAGCCAGAGCAAACCACTGCGCTGGACCTGCCCACACCCGAAACTATTCTAGCAGGCACTAACAACGGCAGATCATACTATGCCTTAGTCGCGTCTACACTTTTGGAGATACAAAAGAAGAACCGCAGATCATTTGAGGTGCAATTTTGTCAGTATCTCTCCCAAAGCTACTTGTCCGTTCACTTTTGGACGCAAAGAAAAACAAATAATGTTATTTCTCTTCCAAAAGACGATGCCACCAGAAATCAGTGGGTAGCTTTTTTTGTTTTCTGGCAGCAAACAGCCATGGCCAAAGGGAACGTGAGGAGCTTGTGCTCAGCATTTCACCCAAAGACAGCTTTATCATTAAAGGATCATTCGATACAGGATAAGCATTTCAGCTGCTTCTCAAACCCGAAGCAGTTGCATCAATCAAGCGCTTGGAGCCACAAGCTGTAAGTAACCATATAACAGCAAATAATGTAAGTGAAGTTAATGTGTTACGGGTAGCTAGCAGGACCGCTAGCGATAGTTAACACTAACAACTGGCCTCAAACGCAGGCTTTGTAAAATATCTGAAGATAAAGCCTGTATCGGTCGCGACTGTCCGTGATTCACAGACACAGAAGCTGTAAGTTGCTTTCACTGCACAAGCCAACCTGATGTGATAGCCAGTTGATTGTGGCTGTAGCACAGCGGCCAAGTTACTGTTGCTAATGTACGTGTCCTAAATATGCAAGAGTGATATCAGGGGAAATTCAACAGAAGGTTTGTGAACATAAACCTCATTTGAAGCTTACTTTTAATACTTGATTGTAGTTTGGATGCGTGGTACGACAGTTCACAGTAACAGAACTTGCTGTCTGTAAAACCTGTATTGCAAGGGTTTGTCTCTGTGGTTATGACCAGTGCTGCACGATTTGGTAAAAATGTGCGATTGCGATTATAGTGGACCATATTGCAATTGCGATTACAATATAATTTTTTTTTTTTTTTTTAATGATATCTTGAGCCTACTTGCTTTGTAATCAAGGAGAGTGCAGAGAATAATGATGATTTTGTAGGGTATTTTTCTCAACTCAAAAAATGCAAACATTAAGGTGCATAAAAATACAAAACAAGTTTAAGCACTGTTTTCAAAATAACATTTTCCAAAAAAGAGGTTTTTCCGTTTTTGAAAATCAGGATATTTTCTGCAAAGTACAAATGCCGTGGCACTGTTGTAAACTTATATGCCTTTCTGTGGGAATTTTTGTAAACCTATTAAGTACTACAAAATAAAAAAAGCAAAAGGTTTGTACAGTACCCTTAAAAAAAATAAAGGCATTTCTGCAAAGTACAAAAGCAGTAGCACCATTGGGCATTAGCGGATTTCAGTTCTCTTTGGCTTTACTTTGCTTGGCTTTCATCACATGCATTCCTTATGCTTCTCTCTGTGCTGTCCCAAGTGTTCATACAGATTGGTAGTGTTGCCGCGGGATGTGGAGATTTTAACTCTGCAAGTTTTACACAACACGTCTCATTCTGTTCAACTTCGCCGTACCTGAAATCAAAGTATCGCCATATTCCGAGATGCCAAGTCTCACACACTCGGCCTAAGTCTTGCGCATTTTTTTTCTTTTTTCTTTTTGCTTATTCACCGGGTAGTCCGCAATTGCTCAATGAACGCATTTTAATGAGATTCTCACGCGGAATTAAAATCCTGTGCGTTGAAGTTTCGGTTTCACTTGCATAAAGGTGGACATGATCGTTTGAATTGTTTAAATGAAATAAGAGCATTTGAAACGTCTTTCTGCAATTCCATTGCTTTCGATCTCTCAGTAAAGACAATCATGAGAGTCAATCGATTTCCGAATCACTAGTGGGGAAATCCACTGTAATGCACCTGAAACTTATTAACATAATGGGCTATGACTTAAATTCTGCGAGTGAATTTCTTCAGTGCGCGTTAATAGAATAATTGCTGACTAAGACACAGGAACGGGAATGCCACTAAGAGGCGAGACACTCACGCCTAATCTCGGCGTATGATAGTAGATGTCGCAGGGTTTTTTTCCGCCACGAACTCACGCTCAGCCTGGGCTTGGTCACGCTCCTGCTGACGATTTTATTCGGTGTCAATGTTGGTCTCTGAGAACTGTAGCGAGTAGTCACGTGACCCCCTGCTCACGATTTTATTCGGCGTCAATGTTGGTCTCTGAGAACTGTAGCGAGTAGTCACGTGACCATACCTGCTGCACAGACCACGGCTGCGTCTCAATAGTTCCCTTTCAGTCGATTCACTCGGTACAACACGTAGTATGGGATATCACGCCCTCGCGTGCCTGACTGAAGACACCTCTATTCACGCCTAATAGGCAAATGATCTGTGATGACGTAAGCGAGGCCCTGCCTGCGCATATATACGTCCACTATCACAGTGATTTCTCAGTTCTTACGCTCTTCACCTCACTAAGAACAACCCTACTGAGCCAGACTAGCTAGCTGCAGCTAGTTAGTTTCTGAACCTCTCGAAAGGCCATTGCCAGCTCGAAGTTAGCTTAACTGCCCCTGTTGGTGTTAGCCTCCACCATATGAATTGGTGTGTTTGACTGCCCGTGGAGCAGTAATTGGGGCCCGAGCACCGACCGGAACCTATTGTTTTTGATGGGATTTTTATGAGGGCCCGAGCACCGACCGGTGCGAGGAACCTATTGTTTTTGATGGGATTTTTCTTCTTCTTCTTCTTCTTCTTTTTATTCTGCTGCGAGAACGCATTTTTGAGGGCTTTGCCATGCACGAAAACTCACAAAAATTTGCCCACACGTCAGACGTGGTGAAAATTACAAAATATTATTAATTTTGTGCTTGGACATGCCCCAGTGGCTCTATAGCGCCACCAAACACACGGCCATTTTGGAACGCACTTGCTTGGATTCTCACAAAATTTGGTAGGGTCATAGTAGTCATCCTATATTTTTTTGTCAATTTTTTTGCAGCACAGGAAGTGAACTATGAGCCATTTCCTGCGTTTTTTCAGATTTTACGAACACATTTTTGAGGACTTTATCATACTTGTAAACTCACCAAACTTGGCTCATAGGCTAAAAATTTTAAGTTCTTCGATTTGATATCTCATTTGGCACTGCGTATGACATGGTGGCTCTATAGCGCCCCCTAATACATAATTGCATTTTTGAAGGCATCAGCATGCTTGAAAACTCACGAAACTTTGCAAACATATTAAGCTGGTCATATTATTTACAAGAATATAGGGTTTACAGATGAATGTGGCGAAATTGCATTACAGCGCCACCTAGAAAATTTCAATGAAGCAGCCCTCGCAGCGTGTTTAAGCTACATGTACGAAATTCGGTGGACATGTGTACTATGCCAAGACCTAAAAAAAGTCTCTTGGTGCCATTACCTGGACTCAACAGGAAGTCCGCCATTTTTAATTGAATTTGCAAATTTTTAAAATTTTTTGCCATTCACAGGCGTCGTACTTTAACGAACTCCTCCTAGAGATTTTATTCTATCAACTTAAAATTTCGCAAATGACAGGAGCTGCCGGGTGGCTCACACGGTTAAGGCACTGCGTTGCAGTGCAGAGGTGATCACCACGTCGCGTGTTCGAGCCTCGGCGTACCCAACGGTAGGGGTCGGCAGCTTTTTCAGTAAGCGCACAATTGGCTATCGCGCTACAGGGTTACAAATTGGGAAGGGACTGCCGGATTTGGGTATTCGATAACAGCTTTGTTCGTTGCTCCAGCGCCTCCTGTTGGCCAGACGGGCGCTCGTCAGGAAGACTCTGTCTTGGTTCATGTCCGGGTATCCTCCGCCCTCGCTCTGAACTTGCGAAGATTCAACCAGCGTGTGTATAAGAATCAGTGGCTGACAGGCACGTGCTTCGGAGGAGAGCCGTGAACTGTCCTCACTATCCTGAGTTGGCAGCAAGGGGTCGCATACGAGCAAGCTTTGTACAGAGTTCCCCAATTGGGCATTCCAAATTCGGGTGGGATTGGAGATGCCAAATTTAAAAAAAAAAAAAAAAAAAATTTCGCATATGACATCTGAAGACCTTGTCGATGTTAAATTGCGAAGCTTTTTTGGATTCATTGAACTTTGTATCCGTGGCGTTGCGGCGAATTTCGATGTTCTGCCATGAAACAGGAAGTTGGTTTTACGCGCACATGCTTTGTGAGATTTGCGCAAAACTTCACAGGCTTGATTAAATTGTCCGCCTAAGTATAAATATATGCTAATATTAGATCGGGAGTGGTCAGGTGGCTCCACAGCGCCCTCTAGATACGGCCATGTTAAGATAAAAGTGCTTGAATGTTCATGAAATTTTGTGTGATCATTGCATTCGTCATTGCAGGCAATGACTAATTTTTTGAAATTTTTTGGCCAAACAGGAAGTGAGTTTTGAGCTATTTCCTGCGTTTTTTCAAATTTTACGAACGCACGTTTGAAAGCCTTAGAATACTCCAAAGCTTGCAAAACCTTGCACAAATAATAATTGTCTTATTCTCTTCAATGTCATCCATCAATTGGAGCCTAATGTGGCATAATGGCTCTATAGCGCCCCCAATCATATTTATAAAAGAATTGCCTTTTTGAGGGTCTCAACATGTTTGAAAACTCACAAAATTTTGTAAATGTATAAGGACCATCATTCATAATACTCTGATAAAAAGCTTACATATTGGCATGGCAAAAATGTCATTATAGCGCCCCCTTGTAAAATTTCAAATAAGCAGCCCTCGCAGCCCAGTAAACCTACATGTATGAAATTCGGTAGAGATGTGGAATATGACGAGACCTAAATTAAAGTCTCTTGGTGCCATGACCTAGACTCAACAGGAAGTCCGCCATTTTTAATTGAAATTGCAATTTTTTTGGATTGTTGGCCATTCACAGGTGTCGTACTTTAACGAACTCCTCCTAGAGATTTCATCCGATCAAATTGAAATTTGGCTATTAGTATCTAAAGACGTTGCTGCTGTTAAATTGCGAAGCTTTTCTGGATTCATTGAATTTTGTATCCGTAGCGTTGAGGCGAATTTCCATGTCCCGCCATTAAACAGGAAGTTGGGTTTACTCCCACATACTTCATGGGTTTTCCCTGAAACTTTCCAAGCTTTATAAAATTGTCCTCCCAAGTTTAAATATATGCTAATATTAGATCAGGAGTGGCCAGAAGGCTCCACAGCGCCCTCTAAAGACGGCCATGTTAAGATAAAAGTGCTTGAATGTTCATGAAATTTGGTGTGATCATTGGATTAGTCATTCCGGGCAATGGCTAATTTTTTTGGCCAAACAGGAAGTGAGGGATGAGCTATTTCCTGCGTTTTTCCAAATTTCACGAACACACGTTTGAAGGCCTTAGAGTACTCCAAAGCTTGCAAAACCTAGCACAATTTAATATTGTCTTATTCTCTTCAATGTCATCCATCAATTGGCACTAAATGTGGCATAATGGCTCTATAGCGCCCCCCAATCAGATTTATAAAAGAATTGCTTCTTTGCAGGTCTAAACATGCTGGAAAATTAACAAAAATCAACACACTCATGGAGTTCGGTAATAAGATTACTATGTTGTAGATTTTATGCACATGCATATCAAAATGGTACCATAGCACCCTCTAGAAAAGTTTTGCACTCCCCTCAGGAAACCACATTGTACGCGGTCCAGCAGTGTCCAATGGCTGTGAATGGACGCCTGCACCCAACAAGATCTTGCTGCCACCCCAACATGCACGAAGGGCGCGAGGGCCCTTTCAACGCTGCTTGCAGCTTTAATTAGGGCCCGAGCACCGACCGGTCGAAGGTGCGAGGAACCTATTGTTTTTGATGGGATTTTTATTAGGGCCCGGGCACCGACCGGTGCCAGGGCCCGGAACGGGTCCTGGCACCGAAGGTGCGAGGCACCTATTGTTTTTGATGGGATTTTTATTATTCTTCTTCTTTTTATTCTGCTACGAGAACGCATTTTTGAGGGCTTTGCCATGCACGAAAACTCACAAAAATTTGCCGACACGTCAGTCGTGGTGAAAATTGCAAAGTATTATTATTTTTCTGCTTGAACATGCCCCAGTGGCTCTATAGCGCCACCAAACACGCGGCCATTTTGGAACGCACTTGCTCGGATTCTCACGAAATTCGATAGGGTCATAGTAGTCATCATAAATTTTTTTGTCAATTTTTTAGAAATTTTTTTGCCTCACAGGAAGTGAGCTATGAGCCATTTCCTGCGTTTTTTCAGATTTTACGAACACATTTTTGAGGGCCTTATCATTCTCGAAAACACACCTTACTTGGCTCATAGATTGAAAATATGAAATTCTTTGATTCAATATCTCATTTGGCACTAGGTGTGTTATGGTGGCTCTATAGCGCCCCCTAATACATAATTGCATTTTTGAGGGCATCAGCATGCTCGAAAACTCACGAAACTTTGCAATCATATTAAGCTGGTCATACTTTTTACTAGAAAGTGGGGTTTACGGATGGAAATGGCAAAATTGCATTACAGCGCCACCTAGAAAATTTCAATGAAGCAGCCCTCGCAGTGTGTTTAACCTGCATGTACAAAATTCGGTGGACATGTGTACTATGCCAAGACCTAAAAAAAAGTCTCTTGGTGCCATGACCTAGACTCAACAGGAAGTCCGCCATTTTTAACTGAATTTGCAATTTTTTTTTTTTTTTTTTGCCATTCACAGGCGTCGTACTTTAACGAACTCCTCCTAGAGATTTTATCCAATCAACTTACAATTTCGCATATGACTTTGTAAGACCTGTTCGATGTTAAATTGCGAAGCTTTTTTGGATTCATCGAACTTTGTATCCGTGGCGTCGCGGCGAATTTCGATGTTCCGCCATGAAACAGGAAGTTGGTTTTACGCGCACATGCTTTGTGAGATTTGCGCGAAACTTCACAGGCTTGATAAGAGTCTACTTCCAAGTATACCAAAATGTTGATATTAGATTGGGTGTGGTCAGGTGGCTCCACAGCGCCCTCTTGACATGGCCGTGTTGAGATAAAAGTGCTTGAATGTTCATGAAATTTGGCGTGACAATTGCATGTGTTTTTTTGGGCTGTAATTATTTTTTTGAAATTTTTTAACCAAACAGGAAGTGAGCTATGAGCCATTTCCTGCGTTATTCCAAATATTACGAACACAGGTTTGGAGGTATTACCATACTCAAAAACTTGCAAAACTTTGCAAAAATTTTATTTGTCTGATTGTCTTCAATTTGAGACAGAATTTGGCAGTAAATGTGACATAATGGCTCTATAGCGCCCCCAATCAGATTTTTAAAAGAATTGCCCTTTTGAGGGTCTCAGCATGCTCAAAAACTCACAAAATTTTGTACAACTCTAAAGCCTATCATTCCTATTACAATAATAAAACATTTTTATATAGGCGTGGCAAAAATGGCATTATAGCACCCCCTGGAAAATTTCAAAACTTGCATCGTGGTTGATCAGCATGTATGAACTTCTGTGAACAAGTGGAATATCCTGAGACCTAAAAAAAAGTCTCTTGGAGCCATGACATAGACCCCACAGGAAGTTTGCCATTTTTAATTGAAATTTCAACTTTTTTAGATTTTTCGCCATTTGCAGGTGTCGTACTTTAACGAACTCCTCCTAGAGACTTTATCCAATCAACTCAAAATTTGGCGAATAATATCTTAAGACCTTACTGATGTTAAATTGTGAAGCTTTTTCGGATATATCGAACGATGTATCCGTGGCATTGCGGCGAATTTCGGCGTCCCGCCACGAAACAGGAAGTTGGTATAACTCCCACATACTTTGTGGGATTAGTCTAAAACTTTCCAAACTTGATTAACTTGTCTTCCCAAGTATAAATATATGCTAATATTAGATCGGAAATGGCCATTTAGCTCCACAGCGCCCTCTAGATACTACCATGTTAAGATAAAAGTGCTTGAATGTTCATAAAATTTGGTGTCATCATTGCATTAGTCATTCCGGGCAATGCTTAATTTTTTGAAATTTTTTGGCCAAACAGGAAGTGAGCTATGAGCTATTTCCTGCGTTTTTCCAAATTTTACGAATACACGTATTAAGGCCTTAGAATGGTCCAAAACTTGCAAAAACGTGGCAAAAATTATCATTGTCTTATTGCCTTGAATTTGATACATCAACTGGGACTAAATGTGGCATAATGGCTCTATAGCGCCCCCAGTCAGATTCTTTAAACAATTGCTTTTTTGGGGCTCGAAGCGTGCTTAAAAATTTACGAAAATCAACACACACATGATGCGCGGTATTCCAATAACTATGTTGTAGATTTTGCGCACAGGCATAACAAAATGGTATCATAGCGCCATCCAGAAGATTTTTGCAATCCCATCAGGAAAACACATTGTACACAAGCTAGCAGTGTCCAATGGCTGTTAATGGACAACTGCACCCATCAAGGTCTTGCTGCCACCCCACTGTGCACGAGGGGTGTGAGGGCCCTTTCAACGCTGCTTGCAGCTTTAATTAGGGCCCGAGCACCGACCGGTGCCAGGGCCCGGAACGGGTCCTGGCACCGAAGGTGCGAGGAACCTATTGTTTTTGATGTGATTTTTATTATTAGGGCCCGAGCACCGACCGGTGCCAAGGCCCGGAACGGGTCCTGGCACCGAAGGTGCGAGGAACCTATTGTTTTTGATGGGATTTTTATTATTAGGGCCCGAGCACCGACCGGTGCCAGGGCCCGGAACGGGTCCTGGCACCGAAGGTGCGAGGAACCTATTGTTTTTGATGGGATTTTTATTTTTCTTCTTCTTCTTCTTCTTCTTCCTCTTCTTTTTATTCTGCTGCGAGAACGCATTTTTGAGGGCTTTGCCATGCACGAAAACTCACAAAAATTTGCCCACGCGTCAGTCGTGGTGAAAATTGCAAAGTATTATTATTTTTGTGCTTGGACATGCCCCGGTGGCTCTATAGCGCCACCAAACACGCGGCCATTTTGGAACGCACTTGCTCGGATTCTCACGAAATTTTATAGAGTCATAGTAGTCTTCAGAAATTTTTTTGTACATTTTTTTGAAATTTTTTTGCCCCACAGGAAGTGAGCTATGATCCATTTCCTGCGTTTTTTTAGATTTTACGAACACATTTTTGAGGGTTTTATCATACTCCAAAACTCACCAGACTTGGCTCATAGACTAGAAATATTACATTGTTTGATTCGATATCTCATTTAGCACTGGGTGTGATATGGTAGCTCTATAGCGCCCCCTAATACATAATTGCATTTTTGAGGGCCTCAGCATGCTTGAAAACTCACAAAACTTTGCAAACATATTAAGCAGGTCTTACTTATAACTAGGATTTAGGGTTTACAGATGGATGTGGCAAAATTGCATTACAGCGCCACCTAGAAAATTTCAATGAAGCAGCCCTCGCAGCTTGTTTGACCTACATGTACAAAATTCGGTGGACATGTGTACTATGCCAAGACCTAAAAAAAAGTCTCTAGGTGCCATGACCTAGACTCAACAGGAAGTCCGCCATTTTTAATTGAATTTGCAAATTTTTAAAATTTTTTGCCATTCACAGGCTTCGTACTTTAACGAACTCCTCCTAGAGATTTTATCCGATCAACTTAAAATTTTGAATTTAGCATCTTAAGACCTTGTCGATGTTAAATTGCGAAGCTTTTTTGGATTCATTGAACTTTGTATCCGTGGCGTCGCGGCGAATTTCGATGTTCCGCCATGAAACAGGAAGTTGGTTTTACGCGCACATGCTTTGTGAAATTTGCGCGAAACTTTACAGGCTTTATAGGAGTCCACTTCCAAGAAGACCTATATGTTGACATTAGATTGGGTGTGGTCAGGTGGCTCCACAGCGCCCTCTTAAAACGGCCATGTTGAGATAAAAGTGCTTGAATGTTCATGAAATTTGGTGTGATCATTGCATTGTTCATGTCGAGTTATTTCAATTTTTTTGAAATTTTTTGGCCAAACAGGAAGTGAGCTATGCGCCATTTCCTGCGTTTTTCCAAATTTTATAAACACATGTTTGGATGCTTAAGAATACTCGAAATCTTGCAAAAAGTTGCACAAATTATAATTGTCTTATTATCTTCAATTTTATATATCAATTTACACTAAATTTGGCACAATGGCACTATAGCGCCCCCAATCAGATTTTTAAAATAATTGCCATTTTGAGGGTCTCAGCATGTTCTAAAACTTACAAAATTTTGTAAATGTATAAAGACCATCATTCGTATTACTCTGACAAAAAACTTATATATATACATGGCAAAAATGTCACTATAGCGCCCCCTGGAAAATTTTAAATAAGCAGCCCTCGCAGCCTGGTAAACCTACATGTATGAAATTCGGTAGACATGTGGAATATGCCGAGACCTACAAAAAATTCTCTAGGTGCCATGACCTACACTCAACAGGAAGTCCACCATTTTTAATTGAAATTGCAACTTTTTTGGATTGTTGGCCATTCACAGGTGTCATACTTTAACGAACTCCTCCTAGAGATTTTATCTGATCAACTTAAAATTTGGCATATGACATTGAAAGACGTCGTTGATGTTAAATTGCGAAGCTTTTTTGGATTCATTGAACTTTGTATCCGTGGCGTCGCGGCGAATTTCGATGTTCCGCCATGAAAATGGAAGTTGCTTTTATGAGCATATGCTTTGGGAGATTTACGTGAAACTTTACAGGCTTAATGATAGTCTAATTCCAAATATACCTATATGTTGATATTGGAGTGGGTGTGGTCAGGTGGCTCTACAGTGCCCTCTAGACACGGCCATGTTGATATAAAAATGCTTGAACGTTCATGAAATTTTGGTCTGATCATTGCATTTGTTTTTCTGGGCTGTGCTGATTTTTTTGAAATTTTTCGGCCAAACAGGAAGTGAGCTATGAGTCATTTCCTGCGTTATTCCAAATTTTATGAACACACATTTGAAGGCCTTAGCATACTCGAAAACTTGCGAAACTTAGCTAAAATTTTATTTGTCACATTGTCTTCAATTTGAAAAAAAAAATTGGCAGTAAATGAGGCATCATGGCTCTATAGCGCCCCCAATACGATTTTTAAAAGAATTACCCTTTTGAGGGTTTCAGCATGCTCAAAAACTCACAAAATTTTGTACAATTTTAAAGACCATCATTCCTATTACACTGATAAAAAATTTACAAATAGGCGTGGCAAAAATGGCATTATAGCGCCCCCTGGAAAATTTCAAATAAGCAGCCCTCGCAGCCCGATAAACCCACATGTATGAAATTCGGTAGACATGTGGAATATGCCGAGACCTACAAAAAAGTCTCTTGGTGCCATGACCTAGACCCAACAGGAAGGCTGCCATTTTTAATTGAAATTGCAACTTTTTTAAATTTTTTTTGCCATTCACAGGTGTCGTACTTTAACGAACTCCTCCTAGAGATTTTATCCGATCAACTTAAAATTTGGCATATAATATCTAAAAACCTTGCTGACGTTAAATTGCGAAGCTTTTTTGATTTCATCGAACGATGCATCCGTGGCGTCACGGCGAATTTTGATGTCCTGCCATGAAACAGGAAGTTGCTTTCAATTCCACATACTTTGTGGGATTTGCCTGAAACTTTCCAAGCTTGATAAAATTGTCCGCCCAAGTATAGATATATGCTTATTTTATATCGAGAGGTACCAGGTGGCTCCACAGCGCCCTCTAGATATGGCCATGTTCAGATAAAAGTGCTTGAAAGTTCATGAAATTTGGTATGATCATTCCATTAGTCATTCTCCGCAATTGTTAATTTTTTGAAATTTTTTTGCCAAACAGGAAAAGAGCTATGAGCTATTTTCTGCGTTTTTCCAAATTTTACGAACACACGTTTTAAGGCCTTAGAATGCTCCAAAACTTGCAAAACCATCCAAAAATTAGAACTGTCTTATTCTCTTCAATACATCCATCAATTGGCACTAAATGGGGCATAATGGCTCTATAGCGCCCCCAATAATATTTATAAAAGAATTGCTCTTTTGAAAGTCTAAACACGCTGGAAAATTTACAAAAATCGAAACACTCATGGAGCCCTGTATTACGATTACTGTGTTGTAGATTTTGTGCACAGGCAAGTCAAAATGGTATCATAGCGCCCTCCAGAAAATTTTTGCACTCCCATCAGGAAACCACATTGTACGCGGTCCAGCTGTGTCCAATGGCTCTGAATAGACACCTGCAGCCATCAAGATCTTGCTGCCACCCCAATGTGCACAGGGGGGGCGAGGGCCCTTTCAACGCTGCTTGCAGCTTTAATTTGGGCCCGAGCACCGACCGGTGCCAGGGACCTATTGTTTTTGATGGGATTTTTATTATTCTTCTTCTTCTTCTTCTTCTTCTTCTTTTTATTCTGCTGCGAGAACGCATTTTTGAGGGCTTTGCCATGCACGAAAACTCACAAAAATTTGCCCACACATCACTCGTGGTGAAAATTGCAAATTATTACTATTTTTGTGCTTAGACATGCCCCGGCGGCTCTATAGCGCCACCAAACACGAGTCCATTTTGGAACGCACTTGCTCCAATTCTCACGAAATTTAATAGGGTCATAGTAGTCATCATAAATTTTTTTGTTAATTTTTTTGAAATTTTTTTGCCGCACAGGAAGTGAGCTATGAGCCATTTCCTGCGTTTTTTCAGATTTTACGAACACATTTTTGAGGGCCTTATCATACTTGAAATTTCACCAAACTTGGCTGATAGACTAGAAATATTAAGTTCTTTCATTCGACATCTCATTTGGCACTAAGTTTGACATGGTAGCTCTATAGCGCCCCCTAATACATAATTGCATTTTTGAGGGCCTCAGCATGCTCGAAAACTCACGTTACTTTGCACATCCATTAAGCTGGTCATACTGTTTACTATAATATAGGGTTTCCTGATGAGCGTGGCAAAATTGCATTACAGCGCCACCTAGAAAATTTCAATGAAGCAGCCCTCGCAGCATGTTTAACCTACATGTACAAAATTCGGTGGACATGTGTACTATGCCAAGTCTTAAAAAAAAGTCTCTTGGTGCCATGACCTAGACTCAACAAAAAGTCCGCCATTTTTAATTGAATTTGCAAATTTTTTTAATTTTTTGCCATTCACAGGTGTCGTACTTTAACGAACTCCTCCTAGAGATGTTACCCGATCAACTTAAAATTTCGCATATGGCATCTAAAGACCTTGTCGATGTTAAATTGCGAAGCTTTTTTGGATTCATTGAACTTTGTATCCGTGGCGTCGCCGCAAATTTCAATGTTCCGCCATGAAACAGGAAGTTGGTTTTCCGCGCACATGGTTTGTGAGATTTGTGCAAAACTTTACAGGCTTCATAAGAGTCTACTTCCAAGTAGAACTATATGTTGATATTAGATTGGGTGTGGTCAGGTGGCTCCACAGCGCCCTCTTGACACAACCATGTTGAGATAAAAGTGCTTGAATGTTCATGAAATTTGGTTTGATCATTGCATTTGTCATGTCAGGTTATGGTAATTTTTTTGGAATTTTTTGGCCAAACAGGAAGTGAGCTATGAGCCATTTCCTGCGTTTTTCCAAATTTTATTAACGCATATTTGGAAGCCTAATAATACTCGAAATCTTGCAAAAAGTTGCACAAATTATAATTGTCTTATTATCTTCAATCTTCTACATCAATTTGCACTAAATTTGGCACCATGGCTCTATAGCGCCCCCAATCAGATTTTAAAAAGAATTGCTCTTTTGAGGGTCTCAGCATGTTCAAAAACTCACAAAATTTTGTAAATGTATAAAAATCATCATTCCTATTACTCTGATAAAAAGCTTATATATAGGCTTGGCAAAATTGTCATAATAGCGCCCCCTGGATAATTTCAAATAAGCAGCCCTTGCAGCCTGGTAAACCTACATGTATGAAATTCGGTAGACATGTGGAATATGCTGAGACCTAAAATAAAGTCTCTTGGTGCCATGACCTAGACTCAACAGGAAGTCCGCCATTTTTATTTGAAATTGCAACTTTTATTGATTTTTTGCCATTCACAGGCGTCGTACTTTAACGAACTCCTCCTAGAGATTTTATCCGATCAACTTAATATTTGGCAAATAATATCTTAAGACCTTGCTAATGTTAAATTGCGAAGCAATTTTGATTTCATCGAACAATGTATCCGTGGCTTCGCGGCAAATTTTGATATCCCGCCATGAAACAGGGAGTTGCTTTTACTGCCACATACTTTGTGGGATTTGCCCGAACCTTCTTCTGCTTGATAAAATTGTTCTCCAAAGTAAAAACATATGCTAATATTGGATCAGGAGGTGCTAGGTGGCTCCACAGCGCCCTCTAGATATGGTCATGTTAAGATAAAAGTGCTTGAATGTTCATGAAATTTGGTGTGATCATTGCATTCATCATTCCGGGTAATGTTTAATTTTTTGAAATTTCTTGGCCAAACAGGAAGTGAGCTATGAGCTATTTGCTGCGTTTTTCCAAATTTTTCTGAAGACACGTTTTAAGGCCTTAGGATGCTTCAAAACTTGCAAAACCTTGCACAAATTATAAATGTCTTATTTTGTTTAATATCATCCATCAGTTGGCACTAAATGTGGCATAACGGCTCTATAGCGCCCCCAATCAGATTTATAAAAGAATTGCTCTTTTGAAAGTTTTAACATGCTGGAAAATTTACCAAAATCAACACACACATGGAGCCCCATATTACGATTACTGTGTTGTAGATTTTGCGCACAGGCTAGTCAAAATGGTATCATAGCGCCCTCCAGAAAATTTTTGCACTCCCATCAGGAAACCACATTGTACGCGGTCCAGCAGTGTCCAATGGCTCTGAATGGACACCTGCAGCCATCAAGATCCTGCTGCCACCCCAACGTGCACGAGGGGGGCGAGGGCCCTTTCAACGCTGCTTGCAGCTTTAATTCTTCTTCTTCTTCTTCTTTTTATTCTGCTGCGAGAAAGCATTTTTGAGGGCTTTGCCATGCACAAAAACTCACAAAAATTTGCCCAAACCTCAGTCGTGGTGAAAATTGCAAAGTATTACTATTTTTGTGCTTATACATGCCTAGGTGGCTCTATAGCGCCACCAAACACGTGGCCATTATGGAAGGCACTTGCTCGGATTCTCACGAAATTCAATTGGGCCATAGCAGTCATGCTAAATTTTTTTGGTAATTTTTTTGAAATTTTTTTGCCGCACATGAAGTGAGCTACGAGCCATTTCCTGCGTTTTTTCAGATTTTACAAACACATTTTTGAGGGCCTTATCATACTCGAAAACTCACCAAACTTGGCTCATAGACTAAAAATATTAAGTTCTTTGATTCGATGTCTCATTTGGCACTTAGTGTGACATGGTGGCTCTATAGCGCCCCCTAATACATAATTGCATTTTTGAGGGCCTCAGCATGCTCGAAAACTCACATAACTTTGCAACAATATTAAGCCAATCATACCCTTCACTAGGCTATGAGGTTTACAGATGGATGTGGCAAGATTGCATTACAGCGCCACCTAGAATATTTCAATTAAGCAGCCCTCGCAGGGTGTTTAACATACATGTACAAAATTCGGTGGACATGTGTACTATGCCAAGACCTAAAAAAAAGTCACTTGGTACCATGACCTAGACTCAACAGGAAGTCCGCCATTTTTAATTGAATTTGCAACTTTTTTTAATTTTTTGTAATTCACAGGCGTCGTACTTTAACAAACTCCTCCTAGAGATTTTATCCGATCAACTAAAAATTTGGCACAGGCCATCTAAAGACATTCTCCATGTTAAATTGCGAAGCTTTTTTGGATTCATCGAAAATTGTGTCCGTGGCGTTGCGGCGAATTTCGATGTTCCGCCATGAAAATGGAAGTTGCTTTTATGAGCACATGCATTGTGAGATTTGCGTGAAACTTTACAGGCTTAATAGTAGTCTACTTCCAAATATAACTATATGTCGATATTGGATTGGGTGTGGTCAGGTGGCTCCACAGCGCCCTCTTCACACGACCATGTTGATATAAAAGTGCTTGAATGTTCATGAAATTTGGTGTGATCATTGCATTGGTTTTTTTGGGCTATAATTATTTTCTTGAAATTTTTCGGCCAAACAGTAAGTGCGCTATGAGCCATTTCCTGCGTTATTCCAAATTTTACGAACACACATTTGAAGGCTTTAGCATACTTGAAAACTTGTAAAACTTTGCAAGAATTATATTTGTCCAATTGTCTTCAATTTGAGACAATAATTGGCAGTAAATGAGGCATTATGGCTCTATAGCGCCCCCAATCAGATTTTTCAAATAATTGCCTTTTTGAGGGTCTCAGCATGCTCAAAAACTCACAAAATTTTGTACAATTCTAAAAACCATCATTCTTATTACACTGATAAAAATTTACATATTGGCGTGGCAAAAATGGCATTATAGCGCCCCCTGGAAATTTTCAAAAAAGTAGCCCTCGCACCGTGGTTGACCTGCATGTATGAACTTCGGTGGACATGTGGAATATCCTGAGACCTAAAACAAAGTTTCTTGGTGCCATGACCTAGACCCAACAGGAAGTTCGCCGTTTTTAATTGAAATTGCTACTTTTTTTTTTATTTTTTGCCATTCACAGGCGTCGTACTTAAACAAACTCCTCCTAGACATTTTATCCGATCAACTTAATATTTGGCAAGTAATATCCAAAGACCTTGCTGATGTTGAATTGCGAAGCTTTTTTGGATTGATGCAACGGTGTATCCGTGGCGTCGCGGCGAATTTTGATGTCCCGCCATGAAACAGGAAATTGCTTTTTCTCCCACATACTTCGTTCGATTTGCCTGAAAGTTTCCAAGCTTAATAATATTTTCCTCGAAAGTATAACTATATGCTAATATTAGATAGGGAGTGGCCAGGTGGCTCCACGACGCCCTCTAGATACGGCTATGTTAAGTTAAAAGTGCTTGAATGTTCATGAAATTTGGGGTGATCATTGCATTAGTCATTCTGGGCGATGGTTAATTTTTTGAAAATTATTGCATAAACAGGAAGTGAGCTATGAGCTATTTCCTGCGTTTTTCCAAATTTTACGAACTCATGTTTTCAGGCCTTAGAATGCTCCAAACCTTAAAAAACCTAGCAAACATTATAAATGTCTTATTCTCTTCAATGTCATCCATCAATTGGCATTAAATATGGCATAATGGCTCAATAGCGCCCCCAGTCAGATATTGAAAAGTATTGCCTCTTTGATCGTCTAAACATATTGGAAAATTTACAAAAATCAACAGACTCATGGAGCCTGAAATTACGATTACCTTGTTGTAGATTTTGCACACAGGCATGTCAAAATGGTATCGTAGCGCCCTCTAGAACATTTTTGCACTCCCCTCAGGAAACCACAATGCACACAGTCTAGCAGTGCCCAATGGCTCTTAATGGACACCTGCACCCATCAAGATCTTGCTGCCACCCCAACGTGCACGAGGGGGGCGAGGGCCCTTTCAACGCTGCTTGCAGCTTTAATTAGGGCCCGAGCACCGACCGGTGCCAGGAACCTATTGTTTTTGATGGGATTTTTATTATTAGGGCCCGAGCACCGACCGGTGCCAGGGCCCGGAACGGGTCCTGGCACCGAAGGTGCGAGGAACCTATTGTTTTTGATGGGATTTTTATTATTCTTCTTCTTCTTCTTCTTCTTCTTTTTATTCTGCTACGAGAACGCATTTTTGAGGGCTTTGCCATGCACGAAAACTCACAAAAATTTGCCCACACGTCAGTCGTGATGAAAATTGCAAAGTAATATTATTTTTGTGCTTGGTCATGCCCCGGTGACTCTATAGCGCCACCAAACACACGGCCATTTTGGAACGCACTTGCTCGGATTCTCACGAAATTTGATAGGGTCATAGAAGTCATCTGATATTTTTTTTTCAATTTTTTTGAAATTTTTTTGCCACACAGGAAGTGAGCTATGAGCCATTTCCTGCGTTTTTTCAGATTTTACGAACACATTTTTGAGGGCCTTATCATACTCGAAAAGACACCAAACTTCACTCATAGACTTAAAATATTAAGTTCCTTGATTCGATATCTCATTTGGCACTATGTGTGACATGGTGGCTCTATAGCGCCCCCTAATACATAATTGCATATTTGAGGGCATCAACATGCTCGAAAACTCACAAAACTTTGCAAATCATTAAGCTGGTCATACTATTTACGAGGATATAGGGTTCACAGATAGATGTAGCTAAATTGCATTACAGCGCCACCTTGAAAATTTCAATGAAGCAGCCCTCGCAGCGTGTTTAACCTACATGTACAAAATTCGATGGACATGTGTACTAGGCCAAGACCTAAAAAAAAAGTCTCTTGGTGCCATGACCTAGACTCAACAGGAAGTCCGCCATTTTTAATTGAATTTGCAAATTTTTTAAATTTTTTGCCATTCACAGGCATCGTACTTTAACGAACTCCTCCTAGAGATTTTATCCGATCAACGTAAAATTTAGCATATGACATCTTAAGACCTTGGCAATGTTAAATTGCGAAGCTTTTTTTGATTCATCGAACTTTGTATCCGTGGCGTTGCGGCGAATTTTGATGTTCCGCCATGAAACAGGAAGTTGGTTTTACGCACACATGCTTTGTTGGAGTTGCGCGAAACTTCACAGGCTTGATAATAGTCTACTTCCAAGTATACCCACATGTTGATATTGGATTGGGTGTGGTCAGGTGGCTCCACAGCGCCCTCTTGACACGGCCATGTTGAGATAAAAGTGCTTTAATGTTCATGAAATTTGGTGTGGTCATTCCGTTTGTCATGTCGAGTGATGCTAATTTTTTTGAAGTTTTTTGGCCAAACAGGAAGTGAGCTATGAGCCATTTCCTGCGTTTTTCCAAATTTTAGAAACACATGTTTGGAAGCCTTAGAATACTCAAAATCTTGCAAAAAGTTGCACAAATGATTATTGTCTTATTGTCTTCAATTTTATACATCAATTTACACTAAATTTGGCACAATGGCTCTTTAGCGCCCCCAATCAGATTTTTAAAAGAATTGCCCTTTTGAGGGTCTCAGCATGTTCGAAAACTCACAAAATTTTGTAAATGTATAAAAACCATCATTCGTATTACTCTGACAAAAAACTTACAAATCGACATGGCAAAAATGTCATTATAGCGCCCCCTGGAAAATTTCAAAGAAGCAGCCCTCGCAGCTCGGTAAACCTACATGTATGAAATTTGGTAGACGTGTGGAATATGCCGACACCTAAAAAAAAGTCCCTTGGTGCCATGACATAGACTCAACAGGAAGTCCGCCATTTTTAATTGAAATTGCAAATTTTTTAGATTTTTTGCCATTCACAGGTGTCGTACTTTAACGAACTCCTCCTAGAGATTTTTTTGGATCAACTTAAAAATTGGCGAATAATATCTAAATACCTTGCTGATATTAAATTGCGAAGCTTTTTTGGATTTATCGAACAATGTATCCGTGGCGTTGCGGCGAATTTTGATGTCCCGCCATGAAACAGGAAGTTGCTTTTACTCCCACATACTTTGAGGGATTTGCCTGAAACTTTCCAAGCTTGATAAAATTGTCCTCTCAAGTATAAATATATGCTAATATTAGATCGGGAGGTGCCAGGTGGCTCCACAGCGCCCTCTAGATATGGCCATGTTAAGATAAAAGTGCTTGAATGTTCATGAAATTTGGTGTGATCATTGCATTTGTCATTCCTGGCAATGTTTAATTTTTTGAAATTTTTTGGCCAAACAGGAAGTGAGCTATGAGCTATTTCCTGCGTTTCTCCTAATTTTACGAGCACACGTTTTAAGGCCTTAGAATGCTTCAAAACTTACAAAACGTGGCACAAATGATAAGTGTCTTATTTTCTTCAGTGTCATCCATCAATTGGCACTAAATATGGCATAGTGGCTCTATAGCGCCCCCAATAATATTTATAAAAGAATTGCTCTTTTGAAGGTCTAAACATGCTGGAAAATTTGCAAAAATCAACACACTCATGGAGCTCAGTATTATGATTACTATGTTTAGATTTTGTGCACACACATGTTGAAATGGTATTATAGCGCCCTTCAGAAAATTTTTGCACTCCCCAGAGGAAGACACATTGTACACGGTCCAGCAGTGTCCAATGGCTCTGAAAGGACACCTGCACCCATCCAGATCTTGTTGCCGCCCCAACGTGCATGAGGGGTGTGAGGGACCTTTCAACGCTGCTTGCAGCTTTAATTAGGGCCCGAGCACCGACCGGTGCCAGGGCCCGGAACGGGTCCTGGCACCGAAGGTGCGAGGAACCTATTGTTTTTGATGGGATTCTTCTTCTTCTTCTTCTTCTTCTTCTTCTTTTTATTCTGCTGCGAGAACGCATTTTTGAGGGCTTTGCCATGCACGAAAACTCACAAAAATTTGCCCACACGTCAGTCGTGGTGAAAATTGCAAAGTATAATTAATTTTGTACTTGGACATGCCCCGGTGGCTCTAGAGCGCCACCAAACACGCGGCCATTTTGGAACGCACTTGCTCGGATCCTGACAAAATTTGAAAGGGTCATAGCAGTCATCATAAATTTTTTTGTCAATTTTTTTGAAATTTTTTTGCCTCACAGGAAGTGAGCTATGAGCCATTTCCTGCGTTTTTTCAGATTTTACGAACACATTTTCAAGGGCCTTATCATACTCAAAAACTCACCAAACTTGGCTCATAGACTAAAAATATTAAGTTCTTTGATTCGATATCTCAATTGGCGCTGGGTGTGACATGGTGGCTCTATAGCGCCCCCTAATACATAATTGCATTTTTGAGGGCATCAGCATGCTCAAAAACTCACGAAACTTTGCAAACATATTAAGCTGGTCATAGTTTTTACAAGAATGTGGGGTTTTTAAATGGATGTGGCAAAACTGCATTACAGCGCCACCTAGAAAATTTCAATGAAGCAGCCCTCGCAGTGTAATTAAGCTACATGTACAAAATTCGGTGGACATGTGTACTATGCCAAGACCTAAAAAAAAGTCTCTAGGTGCCATGACCTAGACTCAACAGGAAGTCCGCCATTTTTAATTGAATTTGCAAATAATTTAAATTTTTTGCCATTCACAGGCTTCGTACTTTAACGAACTCCTCCTAGAGATTTTATCCGATCAACGTAAAATTTCGCATATGACATCTTAAGACCTTGGCAATGTTAAATTGCGAAGCTTTTTTTGATTCATCGAACTTTTTATCCGTGGCGTCCCGGCGAATTTTGATGTTCCGCCATGAAACAGGAAGTTGTGAGAGTTGCGCGAAACTTCACAGGCTTGATAATAGTCTACTTCCAAGTATACCCACATGTTGATATTGGATTGGGTGTGGTCAGGTGGCTCCACAGCGCCCTCTTGACATGGCCATGTTGAGATAAAAGTGCTTGAATGTTCATGAAATTTGGTGTGGTCATTGCGTTTGTCATGTCGAGTGATGCTAATTTTTTTGAAATTTTTTGGCCAAACAGGAAGTGAGCTATGAGCCATTTCCTGCGTTTTTCCAAATTTTAGAAACACATGTTTGGAAGCCTTAGAATACTCAAAATCTTGCAAAAAGTTGCACAAATGATTATTGTCTTATTGTCTTCAATTTTATACATCAATTTACACTAAATTTGGCACAATGGCTCTTTAGCGCCCCCAATCAGATTTTTAAAAGAATTGCCCTTTTGAGGGTCTCAGCATGTTCGAAAACTCACAAAATTTTGTAAATGTATAAAAACCATCATTCGTATTACTCTGACAAAAAACTTACAAATCGACATGGCAAAAATGTCATTATAGCGCCCCCTGGAAAATTTCAAAGAAGCAGCCCTCGCAGCTCGGTAAACCTACATGTATGAAATTTGGTAGACGTGTGGAATATGCCGACACCTAAAAAAAAGTCCCTTGGTGCCATGACATAGACTCAACAGGAAGTCCGCCATTTTTAATTGAAATTGCAAATTTTTTAGATTTTTTGCCATTCACAGGTGTCGTACTTTAACGAACTCCTCCTAGAGATTTTTTCGGATCAACTTAAAAATTGGCGAATAATATCTAAATACCTTGCTGATATTAAATTGCGAAGCTTTTTTGGATTTATCGAACAATGTATCCGTGGCGTTGCGGCGAATTTTGATGTCCCGCCATGAAACAGGAAGTTGCTTTTACTTCCACATACTTTGAGGGATTTGCCTGAAACTTTCCAAGCTTGATAAAATTGTCCTCTCAAGTATAAACATATGCTAATATTAGATCGGGAGGTGCCAGGTGGCTCCACAGCGCCCTCTAGATATGGCCATGTTAAGATAAAAGTGCTTGAATGTTCATGAAATTTGGTGTGATCATTGCATTTGTCATTCCTGGCAATGTTTAATTTTTTGAAATTTTTTGGCCAAACAGGAAGTGAGCTATGAGCTATTTCCTGCGTTTCTCCTAATTTTACGAGCACACGTTTTAAGGCCTTAGAATGCTTCAAAACTTACAAAACGTGGCACAAATGATAAGTGTCTTATTTTCTTCAGTGTCATCCATCAATTGGCACTAAATATGGCATAGTGGCTCTATAGCGCCCCCAATAATATTTATAAAAGAATTGCTCTTTTGAAGGTCTAAACATGCTGGAAAAATTTGCAAAAATCAACACACTCATGGAGCTCAGTATTATGATTACTATGTTTAGATTTTGTGCACACACATGTTGAAATGGTATTATAGCGCCCTTCAGAAAATTTTTGCACTCCCCAGAGGAAGACACATTGTACACGGTCCAGCAGTGTCCAATGGCTCTGAAAGGACACCTGCACCCATCCAGATCTTGTTGCCGCCCCAACGTGCATGAGGGGTGTGAGGGACCTTTCAACGCTGCTTGCAGCTTTAATTAGGGCCCGAGCACCGACCGGTGCCAGGGCCCGGAACGGGTCCTGGCACCGAAGGTGCGAGGAACCTATTGTTTTTGATGGGATTTTTATTCTTCTTCTTCTTCTTCTTCTTCTTCTTCTTCTTTTTATTCTGCTGCGAGAACGCATTTTTGAGGGCTTTGCCATGCACGAAAACTCACAAAAATTTGCCCACACGTCAGTCGTGGTGAAAATTGCAAAGTATAATTAATTTTGTACTTGGACATGCCCCGGTGGCTCTATAGCGCCACCAAACACGCGGCCATTTTGGAACGCACTTGCTCGGATCCTGACAAAATTTGAAAGGGTCATAGCAGTCATCATAAATTTTTTTGTCAATTTTTTTGAAATTTTTTTGCCTCACAGGAAGTGAGCTATGAGCCATTTCCTGCGTTTTTTCAGATTTTACGAACACATTTTCAAGGGCCTTATCATACTCAAAAACTCACCAAACTTGGCTCATAGACTAAAAATATTAAGTTCTTTGATTCGATATCTCAATTGGCGCTGGGTGTGACATGGTGGCTCTATAGCGCCCCCTAATACATAATTGCATTTTTGAGGGCATCAGCATGCTCAAAAACTCACGAAACTTTGCAAACATATTAAGCTGGTCATAGTTTTTACAAGAATGTGGGGTTTTTAAATGGATGTGGCAAAACTGCATTACAGCGCCACCTAGAAAATTTCAATGAAGCAGCCCTCGCAGTGTAATTAAGCTACATGTACAAAATTCGGTGGACATGTGTACTATGCCAAGACCTAAAAAAAAGTCTCTTGGTGCCATGACCTAGACTTAACAGGAAGTCCGCCATTTTTAATTGAATTTGGCAATTTTTTTTATTTTTTGCCATTCACAGGCGTCGTACTTTAACGAACTCCTCCTAGAGATTTTATTCGATCAACTTAAAATTCCGCATATGACTTCTTAAGACCTTGTCGATGTTAAATTGCGAAGCTTTTTTGGATTCATCGAACTTTGTATCCGTGGCGTCGCGGCGAATTTCGATATTCCGCCATGAAACACGAAGTTGGTTTTACGCGCACATGCTTTGTGAGATTTGCGCGAAACTTCACGGGCTTGATAAGAGTTTACTTCCAAGTATACCTATATGTTGATATTAGACTGAGTGTGGTCAGGTGGCTCCACAGCGCCCTCTTGACACGGCCATGTTGAGATAAAAGTGCTTGAATGTTCATGAAATTTGGCATGATCATTGCATTTGTTTTTCTGGGCTGTATTTATTTTTTTGAAATTTTTTGGCCGAACAGGAAGTGAGCTATGAGCCATTTCCTGCGTTATTCCAAATTTTACGAAAACACGTTTGAAGGCCTTACCACACACAAAAACTTACAAAACTTGGCAAAAATTTTATTTGTCTGATTGTCTTCAATTTGAGACAGAATTTGGCAGTAAATGTGGCATAATGGCTCTAAAGCGCCCCAATCAGATTTTTAAAAGAATTGCCATTTTGAGGGTCTCAGAATGCTCAAAAACTCACAAAATTTTGTAAATGTATAAAGATCATCATTCGTATTACTCTGATGAAAAGCTTACATTTACGCTTGGCAAAATTGCCATAATAGCGCCCCCTGGAAAATTTCAAATAAGCAGCCCTCGCAGGCTGGTAAACATACATGTATGAAATTCGGTAGACATGTGGAATATGCTGAGACCTAAAAAAAAGTCTCTTGGCGCCATGACCTAGACTCAACAGGAAGTCCGCCATTTTTAATTGAAATTGCAACTTTTTTGGATTTTTCGCCATTCACAGGTGTCGTATTTTAACGAACTCCTCCTAGAGATTTTATCCGATCAACTTAAAATTTGGTGAGGGATATTGAAAGATCTTGCCAATGTTAAATTGCGAAGCATTTTTGGATTCATCGGACGATATACCCGTGGCGTCGCGGCGAATTTCAATGTCCCGCCATGAAATAGGAAGTTGGTTTTACTCCCACATACTTTGTGGTATTTGCCTGAAACTTTCCAAGCCTGATAAAATTGTCTTCCCAAGTATAAATATATTCTAATATTAGATCGGGAGGTGCAGGGTGACTCCACAGCGCCCTCTAGGTATGGCCATGTTTAGATAAAAGTGCTTGAGTGTTCATGAAATTTCGTGTGATCATTGCCTTAGTCATTTCGGGCAACGCTTAATTTTAAGAAATTTTTTGGCCAAACAGGAAGTGAGCTATGAGCTATTTCCTGCGTTTTTCCAAATTTTACGAACACACGTTTGAAGGCCTTAGAAAGCTCCGAAACTTGCTAAACCTTGTAGAAATGATAAATGTCTTACTCTCTTCAATGTCATCCATCAATTGACACTAAAAGTGCCACAGTGGCTCTATAGCGCCCCCAATCAGATTTACAAAAGAATTGCTCTTTTGAAGGTCTAAACATGCTGGAAAATTTACAAAAATCAACACACTCATGGAGCCCGATATTACGATGATTTTGTTGTAGATTCTGCGCAAAGGCATGTCAAAATGGTATCATAGCGCCCTCCAGAAAATTTTTGCACTCCCCTCAGGAAACCACATTGTACACAGTCTAGCAGTGTCCAATGGCTCTGAATGGACACCTGCACCCATCAAGATCATGCTGCTACCCCAACGTGCACGAGGGTTGCGAGGGCCCTTTCAACGCTGCTTGCAGCTTTAATTCTTCTTCTTCTTCTTCTTCTTCTTCTTCTTCTTTTTATTCTGCTGCGAAAACGCATTTTTGAGGGCTTTGCCATGCACGAAAACTCACAAAAATTTGCCCACACGTCAGTCGTCGTGAAAATTGCAAAGTATTATTATTTTTGTGCTTGGACATGCCCCGGTGGCTCTATAGCGCCACCAAACACGCGGCCATTTTGGAACGGACTTGCTCGGATTCTCACGAAATTTTATTGAGTCATAGTAGTCATCATACATTTTTTTGTAAATTTTTTTGAAATTTTTTTGCCTCACAGGAAGTGAGCTATGAGCCATTTCCTGCGTTTTTTCAGATTTTACGAACACATTTTTGAGGGTTTTATCATACTCGAAAACTCACCAAACTTGGCTGATAGACTATAAATATTACGTTCTTTGATTCAATATCTGATTTGGCACTGGGTGTGACATGGTAGCTCTATTGCGCCCCCTAATACATAATTGCATTTTTAAGGGCCTCAGCATGCTTAAAAACTCACAAAACTTTGCAAACATATTAAGCTGGTCTTAGTTTTTACTAGAATTTACGGTTTACAGATGGATGTGGCAAAATTGCATTACAGCGCCACCTAGAAAATTTCAATGAAGCAGCCCTCGCAGCGTGTTTGACCTACATGTACAAAATTCGGTGGACATGTGTACTATGCCAAAACCTAAAAAAAAGTCTCTAGGTGCCATGACCTAGACTCCACAGGAAGTCCGCCATTTTTAATTGAATTTGCAAATTTTTTAAATTTTTTGCCATTCACAGGCTTCGTACTTTAACGAACTCCTCCTAGAGATTTTATCCGATCAACTAAAAATTTTGAATTTAACATCTTAAGACCTTCTTGATGTTAAATTGCGAAGCTTTTTTGGATTCATTGAACTTTGTATCCGTGGCGTCGCGGCGAATTTCGATGTTTCGCCATGAAACAGGAAGTTGGTTTTACGTGCACATGCTTTGTGAAATTTGCGCGAAACTTTGCAGGCTTTATAGGAGTCCACTTCCAAGTAGACTTATATGTTGATATTAGATTGGGTGTGGTCAGGTGGCTCCACAGCGCCCTCTTGAAACGGCCATGTTGAGATAAAAGTGCTTGAATGTTCATGAAATTTGGTGTGATCATTGCTTTGTTCATGTCGGGTTATTTTAATTTTTTTGAAATTTTTTGGCTAAACAGGAAGTGAGCTATGCGCCATTTCCTGCGTTTTTCCAAATTTTATAAACACATGTTTGGATGCTTAAGAATACTCGAAATCTTGCAAAAAGTTGCACAAATTATAATTGTCTTATTATCTTCAATTTTATATATCAATTTACACTAAATTTGGCACAATGGCTCTATAGTGCCCCCAATCAGATTTTTAAAAGAATTGCCATTTTGAGGGTCTCAGCATGTTCTAAAACTCACAAAATTTTGTAAATGTATAAAGACCATCATTCGTATTACTCGACAAAAAACGTATATCTAGACATGGCAAAAATGTCACTAATGCGCCCCCTGGAAATTTTTAAATAAGCAGCCCTCGCAGCCTGGTAAACCTCCATGTATGAAATTCAGTCGACGTTAGGAATATGACTAGACCTACAAAAAAGACTCTTGGTGCCATGACCTAGACTAAACAGGAAGTCCGCCATTTTTAATTGAAATTGCAACTTTTTTGGATTTTTCGCCATTCACAGGTGTCGTACTTTAACAAACTCCTCCTAGAGATTTCATTCGAACAACTTGAAATTTGGCTAATAGTATCTAAAGACATTGCCGATGTTAAATTGCGAAGCTTTTTTGGATTCATCGAATTTTGTTTCCATGGCGTTGCAGCAAATTTCGATGTCCCGCCATGAAACAGGAAGTTGGTTTTACTCCCACAGACTTCATGGGTTTTCCCTGAAACTGTCCAAGCTTTATAAAATGGTCCTCCCAAGTATCAATATATGCTAATATTAGATCAAGTGTGGCCAGAAGGCTCCACAGCGCCCTCTAGATACGTCCATGTTAAGATAAATGTGCTTGAATGTTCATGAATTTTGGTGTGATCATTGCATTAGTCATTCCGGGTTATGGTTTATTACTTTGGCCAAACAGGTATGAGCTATTAGCTATTTCCTGCGTTTTTCCAAATTTCACGAACATACGTTTGAAGGCCTAAGAATACTCCAAAGCTTGCAGAACCTTGCACAATTTATAATTGTCTTATTCTCTTCAATGTCATCCATCAATTGGCACTAAATGTGGCGTAATGGCTCGATAGCGCCCCCTATCAGATTTTTAAAAGAAATCTCTTTTGTGGGTCTAAACGTGCTGTAAAAATTACAAAAATCAACATGCTCAAGGAGCCTGGTATTACAATTACTATGCTGGATATTTAGCGCACGGGCATGTCAAAATGATATCAAAGCACCCCTCCAGAAAATTTTTGCACTCTCCACAGGAAACCACATTGTTCACAGTCTAGCTGTGTCCAATGGCTGTGAATGCACACCTGCACCCATCAAGATTTTGCTGCCTCCCCAACGTGCAAGAGGGGTGCGAGGGCCCTTTCAACGCTGCTTGCAGCTTTAATTAGGGCCCGAGCACCGACCGGTGCGAGGAACCTATTGTTTTTGATGGGATTTTTATTATTCTTCTTCTTCCTCTTCTTCTTCTTCTTTTTATTCTGCTGCGAGAACGCATTTTTGAGGGCTTTGCCATGCACGAAAACTCACAAAAATTTGCCCACACGTCAGTCGTGGTGAAAATTGCAAAGTATCACTATTTTTGTGCTTAGACATGCCTAGGTGGCTCTATAGCGCCACCAAACACGCGGCCATTTTGGAACGCACTTGCTCGGATTCTCACGAAATTCGATTGGGCCATAGCAGTCATGATAAATTTTTTTGGTAATTTTTTTGAAATTTTTTTGCCGCACAGGAAGTGAGCTACGAGCCATTTCCTGCGTTTTTTCAGATTTTACAAACACATTTTTGAGGGCCTTATCATACTCGAAAACTCACCAAGCTTGGCTCATAGACTAAAAATATTAAGTTCTTTGATTCGATGTCTCATTTGGCACTAAGTGTGACATGGTAGCTCTATAGCGCCCCCTAATACATAATTGCATTTTTGAGGGCCTCAGCATGCTCGAAAACTCACGAAACTTTGGAAACATATTAAGCTGGTCATATTATTTACTGGAATATAGGGTTTACAGATAGATGGGGCAAAATTGCATTACAGCGCCACCTAGAAAATTTCAATGAAGCAGCCCTCGCAGCGTGTTTAACCTACATGTACAAAATTCGGTGGACATCTGAACTATGCCAAGACCTAAAAAAAAGTCTCTTGGTGCCATGACCTAGACTCAACAGGAAGTCCGCCATTTTTAATTGAATTTGCAACTTTTTAAAATTTTTTGCCATTCACAGGCGTCGAACTTTAACGAACTCCTCCTAGAGATTTTATCGTGTCAACTTAAAATTTCGGGTATGACATCTAAAGACCTTGTCGATGTTAAATTGCGAAGCTTTTTTGGATTCATTGAACTTTGTACCCGTGGCGTTGCGGCGAATTTCGATGTTCCGCCATGAAACAGGAAGTTGGTTTTACACGCACATGCTTTGTGAGATATGCGCAAAACTTCACAGGCTTGAATAAATTGTCCCTCTAAGTATAAATATTTGCTAATATTAGATCGGGAGTCGCCAGGTGGCTCCACAGCGCCCTCTAGATACGTCCATGTTAAAATAGAAGTGCTTGAATGTTCATGAAATTAGGTGTGATCATTGCATTCGTCATTGCAGGCAATGAATAATTTTTAGAAATTTTTTGGCCAAACAGGAAGTGAGTTATGAGCTATTTCCTGCGTTTTTCCAAATTTTACGAACGCACGTTTGAAAGCCTTAAAACACTCCAAAGCTTGCCAAACCTTGCACAAATTATAATTGTCTCATTTTTTTCACTGTTATCCATCAACTGGAGCCTAATGCGGCATAATGGCTCAAGAGCGCCCCCAATCAGATTTTTAAAAGAATTGCCTTTTTGAGGGTTTCAGCATGTTCGAAAACTCACAAAATTTTGTAAATATATAAAGACTCTCATTCATAATACTCCGATGAAAAGCTTACTTATTGGCATGGAAAAAATTTCATTATAGCGCCCCCTGTAAAATTTCAAATAAGCAGCCCTCGCAGCCTGGTAAACCTACATGTATGAAATTCGGTAGAGATGTGAAATATGACAAGACCTAAAAAAAAGTCTCTTGGTGCCATGACCTAGACTCAACAGGAAGTCCGCCATTTTTAATTAAAATTGCAAATTTTTTGGATTTTTTGCCAATCACAGGTGTCGTACTTTAACGAACTCCTCCTAGAGATTTTATCCGATCAACTTAAAATTTGGCAAATAATATCTAAAGACCTTGCTAATTTTAAATTGCGAAGCTTTTTAGATTTCATCGAACGATGCATCCGTGGCGTCACGGCGAATTTTGATGTCCTGCCATGAAACAGGAAGTTACTTTTACTTCCACATACTTTGTGGGATTTGCCTGAAACTTTCCAACCTTGATAAAATTGTCCGCCCAAGTTCAGATATATGCTAATTTTAGATAGTGAGGTGCCAGGTGGCTCCACAGCGCCCTCTAGATATGGCCATGTTCAGATAAAAGTGCTTGAATGTTCATGAAATTTGGTGTGATCATTGCGTTAGTCATTCCCCGCAATTGTTAATTTTTTGAAACTTTTTTGCCGAACAGGAAGTGAGCTATGAGCTATTTCTTGCGTTTTTCCAAATTTTACGAACACACGTTTTAAGGCCGTAGAATGCTCCAAAACTTGCAAAACAATGCAAAAATTAGAACTGTCTTATTCTCTTCAATACATCCATCAATTGGCACTAAATGGGGCATAATGGCTCTATAGCGCCCCCAATAATATTTATAAAAGAATTGCTCTTTTGAAAGTCTAAACATGCTGGAAAATTTACAAAAATCAACACACTCATGGAGCCCCGTATTACGATAACTGTGTTGTAGATTTTGCGCACAGGCAAGTCAAAATGGTATCAAAGCGCCCTCCAGAAAATTTTTGCACTCCCATCAGGAAACCACATTGTACGCGGTCCAGCTGTGTCCAATGGCTCTGAATGGACACCTGCTGCCATCAAGATCTTGCTGCCACCCCAACGTGCACAAAGGGGGCGAGGGCCCTTTCAACGCTGCTTGCAGCTTTAATTAGGGCCCGAGCACCGACCGGTGCGAGGAACCTATTGTTTTTGATGGGATTTTTATTATTCTTCTTCTTCTTCTTCTTCTTCTTCTTCTTTTTATTCTGCTGCGAGAACGCATTTTTGAGGGCTTTGCCATGCACGAAAACTCACAAAAATTTGCCCACACGTCAGTCGTGGTGAAAATTGCAAAGTATTATTATTTTTGTGCTTGGACATGCCCCGGTGGCTCTATAGCACCACCAAACACGCGGCCATTTTGGAACGCACTTGCTCGGATTCTCACGAAATTTTATAGAGTCATAGTAGTCATCATAAATTTTTTTGTAAATTTTTTTGAAATATTTTTGCCTCACAGGAAGTGAGCTATGAGCCATTTCCTGCGTTTTTTTAGATTTTACGAACACATTTTTGAGGGTTATATCATACTCGAAAACTCACCAGACTTGGCTCATAGACTAGAAATATTACGTTCTTTGATTCGAAGTCTCATTTGGCACTAAGTGTGACATGGTGGCTCTATAGCGCCCCCTAATACATAATTGCATTTTTGAGGGCCTCAGCATGCTCGAAAACTCACGTAACTTTGCAACAATATTAAGCCGATCATACCTTTCACTAGGCTATGAGGTTTACAGATGGATGTTGCAAGATCGCATTACAGCGCCACCTAGAATATTTCAATTAAGCAGCCCTCGCAGGGTGTTTAACATACATGTACAAAATTTGGAGGATATGTGTACTATGCCAAGACCTAAAAGAAAGTCTCTTGGTGCCATGACCTAGACTCAACAGGAAGTCCGCCATTTTTAATTGAATTTGCAACTTTTTTTTATTTTTTGTCATTCACAGGCGTCGTACTTTAACGAACTCCTCCTAGAGATTTTATCCGATCAACTAAAAATTTGGCACAGGCCATCTAAAGACATTCTCCATGTTAAATTGCGAAGCTTTTTTGGTTTCATCGAAAATTGTGTCCGTGGCGTTGCGGCGAATTTCGATGTTCCGCCATGAAAATGGAAGTTGCTTTTATGAGCACATGCATTGTGAAATTTGCGTGAAACTTTACAGGCTTAATAGAAGTCTACTTCCAAATATAACTATATGTTGATATTGGATTGGGTGTGGTCAGGTGGCTCCACAGCGCCCTCTTCACACGACCATGTTGATATAAAAGTGCTTGAATGTTCATGAAATTTGGTCTGATCATTGCATTGGTTTTTTTGGGCTATAATTATTTTTTTGAAATTTTTCGGCCAAACAGGAAGTGCGCTATGAGCCATTTCCTGCGTTATTCCAAATTTTACGAACACACATTTGAAGGCTTTAGCATACTTGAAAACTTGTAAAACTTAGCAAAAATTATATTTGTCCAATTGTCTTCAATTTGAGTTAATAATTGGCAGTAAATGAGGCATTATGGCTCTATAGCGCCCCCAATCAGATTTATCAAATAATTGCCTTTTTGAGGGTCTCAGCATGCTCAAAAACTCACAAAATTTTGTACAATTCTAACGACCATCATTTCTATCACACTGATAAAAAGTTACATATTGGCGTGGCAAAATGGCATTATAGCGCCCCCTGGAAAATTTCAAAAAAGTAGCCCTCGCACCGTGGTTGACCTGCATGTATGAACTTCGGTGGACATGTGGAATATCCTGAGACCTAAAACAAAGTCTCTTGGTGCCATGACCTAGCCTCAACAGGAAGTCCGCCATTTTTAATTGAAATTGCAACTTTTTTTGATTTTTTGCCATTCACAGGCGTCCTACTTTAACGAACTCCTCCTAGAGATTTTATCCGATCAAATTAAAATTTTGCATATGACATCAAAAGACGTTGTCGATGTTAAATTGCAAAGCTTTTTTCGGATTCATTGAACTTTGTATCCGTGGCGTCGCGGCAAATTTCAATGTTCCGCCATGAAACAGGAAGTTGGTTTTCCGCGCACATGCTTTGTGAGATTTGCGCAAAACTTTACAGGCTTCATAAGAGTCTACTTCTAAGTACAACTATATGTTGATATTAGATTGGGTGTGGTCAGGTGGCTCCACAGCGCCCTCTTGACACAACCATGTTGAGATAAAAGTGCTTGAATGATCATGAAATTTGGTTTGATCATTGCATTTGTTATGCCAGGTTATGGTAATTTTTTTGGAATTTTTTGGCCAAACAGGAAGTGAGCTATGAGCCATTTCCTGCGTTTCTCCAAATTTTATTAACACATATTTGGAAGCCTAAGAATACTTGAAATCTTGCAAAAAGTTGCACAAATTATAATTGTCTTATTATATTCAATCTTCTACATCAATTTGCACTAAATTTGGCACCATGGCTCTATAGCGCCCCCAATCAGATTTTAAAAAGAATTGCTCTTTTGAGGGTCTCAGCATGTTCAAAAACTCACAAAATTTTGTAAATGTATAAAAACCATCATTCCTATTACAATGATAAAAAAATACATATAGAGTTGGCAAAATTGGCATTATAGCGCCCCCTGGAAAATTTCAAATAAGCAGCCCTCGCATCGTGGTTGACCTGCATGTATAAAATTTGGTGGACATGTAGAATATCCAGAGACCTGAAAAAAAGTCTCTTGGTGCCATGACCTAGACTCATAAGGAAGTTCGGCATTTTTAATTGAAATTTCAACATTTTTAGATTTTTTTCCATTCGCAGGTGTCGTACTTTAACAAACTCCTCCTAGAGATTTTATCCGATCAACTTAAAATTTGGCACAGGTCATCTAAAGACCTTTTCCATGTTAAATTGCGAAGCTTTTTTGGATTCATCGAAAATTGTGTCCGTGGCGTTGCGGCGAATTGCGATGTTCCGCCATGAAAATGGAAGTTGCTTTTATGAGCACATGCATTGTGAAATTTGCGTGAAACTTTACAGGCTTAATAGTAGTCTACTTCCAAATATAATTATAGGTTGATATTGGATTGGGTGTGGTCAAGTGGCTCCACAGTGCCCTCTTGACACGGCCATGTTGATATAAAAGTGCTTGAATGTTCATGAAATGTGGTCTAATCATTGCATTGGTATTTTTGGGCTATACTTATTTTTTTGAAATTTTTCGGCCAAACAGGAAGTGCGCTATGAGCCATTTCCTGCGTTATTCCAAATTTTACGAACACACATTTGAAGGCCTTAGCATACTTGAAAACTTGCAAAACTTTGCAAAAATGATATTTGTCCGATTGTCTTCAATTTGAGACAATAATTGGCAGTAAATGAGGCATTATGGCTCTAAAGCGCCCCCAATCAAATTTTTAAAATAATTGCCTTTTTGAGGGTCTCAGCATGCTCAAAAACTCACAAAATTCTGTACAATTCTAAAGACCATCATTCCAATTACACTGATAAAAAATTTACAAATAGGCGTGGCAAAAATGGCATTATAGCGCCCCCTGAAAAATTTCAAAAAAGCAGCCCTCGCACCGTGGTTGACCTGCATGTATGAACTTCGGTGGACATGTGGAATATCCTAAGACCTAAAAAAAAGTCTCTTGGTGCCATGACCTAGACCCAACAGGAAGTCCGCCATTTTTAATTGAAATTGCAACTTTTTTAGATTTTTCGCCATTCACAGGTGTCGTACTTTAACGAACTCTTCCGAGAGATTTTATCCGATCAACTTAATATTTGGCGAATAATATCTAAAGACATTGCTGATGTTAAATTGTGAAGCTATTTTGATTTCATCGAACGATGTAACCGTGGCGTCGCGGCGAATTTTGATGTCCCGCCATGAAACAGGAAGTTGCTTTTACTCCCACATACTTTGTGGGATTTGCCTGAAACTTCCTTTGCTTGATAAAATTGTCCTCCGAAGTATAAACAAATGCTAATATTGGATCAGGAGGTGCTAGGTGGCTCCACAGCGCCCTCTAGATATGGTCATGTTAAGATAAAAGTGTTTGAATGTTCATGAAATTTGGTGTGATCATTGCATTCGTCATTCCGGGTAATGCTTAATTTTTTGAAATTTTTTTGTCAAACAGGAAGTGAGCTATGAGCTATTTCCTGCGTTCTTCCAAATTTTTTTGAACACACGTTTTAAGGCCTTAGAATGCGTCAAAACTTGCAAAACCTAGCACATATTATAAATGTCTTATTTTCTTTAATATCATCCATCAATTGGCACTAAATGAGGCAAAATGGCTCTATAGCGCCCCCAATCAGATTTTAAAAAGAATTGCTCTTTTGAGGGTCTCAGCATGTTCAAAAACTCACAAAATTTTGTAAATGTATAAAAATCATCATTTGTATTACTCTGATGAAAAGCTTATATATAGGCTTGGCAAAATTGTCATAATAGCGCCCCCTGGATAATTTCAAATAAGCAGCCCTCGCAGCCTGGTAAACCTACATGTATGAAATTCGGTAGACATGTGGAATATGCTGAGAACTAAAAAAAAGTCTCTTGGTGCCATGACCTAGACTCAACAGGAAGTCCGCCATTTTTAATTGAATTTGCAACTTTTTTTTATTTTTTGTCATTCACAGGCGTCGTACTTTAACGAACTCCTCCTAGAGATTTTATCCAATCAACTTACAATTTCGCATATGACTTTTTAAGACCTGTTCGATGTTAAATTGCGAAGCTTTTTTGGATTCATCGAAAATTGTGTCCGTGGCGTTGCGGCGAATTTCGATGTTCCGCCATGAAAATGGAAGTTGCTTTTATGAGCACATGCATTGTGAGATTTGCGTGAAACTTTACAGGCTTAATAGTAGTCTACTTCCAAATATAACTATATGTTGATATTGGATTGGGTGTGGTCAGGTGGCTCCACAGCGCCCTCTTCACACGACCATGTTGATATAAAAGTGCTTGAATGTTTATGAAATTTGGTCTGATCATTGCATTGGTTTTTTTGGGCTATAATTATTTTTTTGAAATTTTTCGGCCCAACAGGAAGTGCGCTATGAGCCATTTCCTGCGTTATTCCAAATTTTACGAACACACATTTGAAGGCTTTAGCATACTTGAAAACTTGTAAAACTTAGCAAAAATTATATTTGTCCAATTGTCTTCAATTTGAGACAATAATTGGCAGTAAATGAGGCATTATGGTTCTATAGCGCCCCCAATCAGATTTATCAAATAATTGCCTTTTTGAGGGTCTCAGCATGCTCAAAAACTCACAAAATTTTGTACAATTCTAAAGACCATCATTCTTATCACACTGATAAAAATTTACATATTGGCGTGGCAAAATGGCATTATAGCGCCCCCTGGAAAATTTCAAAAAAGTAGCCCTCGCACCGTGGTTGACCTGCATGTATGAACTTCGGTGGACATGTGGAATATCCTGAGACCTAAAACAAAGTCTCTTGGTGCCATGACCTAGACTCAACAGGAAGTCCGCCATTTTTAATTGAAATTGCAACTTTTTTTGATTTTTTGCCATTCACAGGCGTCCTACTTTAACAAACTCCTCCTAGAGATTTTATCCGATCAACTTAAAATTTTGCATATGACATCAAAAGACGTTGTCGATGTTAAATTGCGAAGCTTTTTCGGATTCATTGAACTTTGTATCCGTGGCGTTGCGGCAAATTTCAATGTTCCGCCATGAAACAGGAAGTTGGTTTTCCGCGCACATGCTTTGTGAGATTTGCGCAAAACTTTACAGGCTTCATAAGAGTCTACTTCCAAGTAGAACTATATGTTGATATTAGATTGGGTGTGGTCAGGTGGCTCCACAGCGCCCTCTTGACACAACCATGTTGAGATAAAAGTGCTTGAATGTTCATGAAATTTGGGTTGATCATTGCATTTGTCATGCAAGGTTATGGTAATTTTTTTGGAATTTTTTGGCCAAACAGGAAGTGAGCTATGAGCCATTTCCTGCGTTTCTCCAAATTTTATTAACACATATTTGGAAGCCTAAGAATACTCGAAATCTTGCAAAAAGTTGCACAAATTATAATTGTCTTATTATATTCAATCTTCTACATCAATTTGCACTAAATTTGGCACCATGGCTCTATAGCGCCCCCAATCAGATTTTAAAAAGAATTGCTCTTTTGAGGGTCTCAGCATGTTCAAAAACTCACAAAATTTTGTAAATGTATAAAAATCATCATTTGTATTACTCTGATGAAAAGCTTATATATAGGCTTGGCAAAATTGTCATAATAGCGCCCCCTGGATAATTTCAAATAAGCAGCCCTCGCAGCCTGGTAAACCTACATGTATGAAATTCGGTAGACATGTGGAATATGCTGAGAACTAAAAAAAAGTCTCTTGGTGCCATGACCTAGACTCAACAGGAAGTCCGCCATTTTTAATTGAAATTGCAACTTTTTTTGATTTTTTGCCATTCACAGGTGTCGTACTTTAAAAAACTCCTCCTAGAGATTTTATCCGATCAACTCAATATTTGGCAAATATTATCTTAAGACCTTGCTAATGTTAAATTGCGAAGCAATTTTGATTTCATCGAACAATGTATCCGTGGCTTCGCGGCGAATTTTGATATCCCGCCATGAAACAGGGAGTTGCTTTTACTTTCACTTAGTTTGTGGGATTTGCCCGAACCTTCTTCTGCTTGATAAAATTGTTCTCCGAAGTAAAAACATATGCTAATATTGGATCGGGAGGTGCTAGGTGGCTCCACAGCGCCCTCTAGATATGGTCATGTAAAGATAAAAGTGCTTGAATGTTCATGAAATTTGGTGTGATCGTTGCATTCGTCATTCCGGGTAATGTTTTAACACGTTTTAAGGCCTTAGGATGCTTCAAAACTTGCAAAACCTTGCACAAATTATAAATGTCTTATTTTGTTTAATATCATCTATCAATTGGCACTAAATGTGGCATAACGGCTCTATAGCGCCCCCAATAATATTTATAAACAATTGCTCTTTTGAAAGTCTAAACATGCTGGAAAATTTACAAAAATCAAAACACTCATGGAGCCCCGTATTATGATTACTGTGGTGTAGATTTTGTGCACAGGCAAGTCAAAATGGTATCATAGCGCCCTCCAGAAAATTTTTGCACTCCCATCAGGAAACCACATTGTACGCGGTCGAGCTGTGTCCAATGGCTCTGAATGGACACCTGCAGCCATCAAGATCTTGCTGCCACCCCAATGTGCACAGGGGGGGCGAGGGCCCTTTCAACGCTGCTTGCAGCTTTAATTAGGGCCCGAGCACCGACTGGTGCCAGGGCCCGGAACGGGTCCTGGCACCGAAGGTGCGAGGAACCTATTGTTTTTGATGGGATTTTTATTATTAGGGCCCGAGCACCGACCGGTGCGAGGAACCTATTGTTTTTGATGGGATTTTTATTATTCTTCTTCTTCTTCTTCTTCTTCTTCTTCTTCTTTTTATTCTGCTGCGAGAACGCATTTTTGAGGGCTTTGCCATGCACGAAAACTCACAAAAATTTGCCCACATGTCAGTCGTGGTGAAAATTGCAAAATATTATTATTTTTGTGCTTGGACATGCCACGGTGGCTCTATAGCGCCACCAAACACGCGGCCATTTTGGAACGCACTTGCTCGGATTCTCACGAAATTTAAGAGAGTCATAGTAGTCATCATTAATTTTTTTGTACATTTTTTTGAAATTTTTTTGCCTCACAGGAAGTGAGCTATGTGCCATTTCCTGCGTTTTTTTAGATTTTACGAACACATTTTTGAGGGTTTTATCATACTCGAAAACTCACCAAACTTGGCTCATAGACTAGAAATATTACGTTCTTTGATTCGATATCTCATTTGGCACTGGCTGTGATATGGTAGCTCTATAGCGCCCCCTAATACATAATTGCATTTTTGAGGGCCTCAGCATGCTTGAAAACTCACAAAACTTTGCAAACATATTAAGCAGGTCTTAATTTTAACTAGGATTTAGGGTTTACAGATAGATGTGGCAAAATTGCATTACAGCGCCACCTAGAAAATTTCAATGAAGCAGCCCTCGCAGCGTGTTTGACCTACATGTACAAAATTCGGTGGACATGTGTACTATGCCAAGACCTAAAAAAAAGTCTCTAGGTGCCATGACCTAGACTCAACTGGAAGTCCGCCATTTTTAATTGAATTTGCAAATTTTTTAAATTTTTTGCCATTCCCAGGCTTCGTACTTTAACGAACTCCTCCTAGAGATTTTTTCCGATCAACTTAAAATTTTGAATTTAACATCTTAAGACCTTGTCGATGTTAAATTGCGAAGCTTTTTTGGATTCATTGAACTTTGTATCCGTGGCATCGCGGCGAATTTCGATGTTCCGCCATGAAACAGGAAGTTGGTTTCACGCGCACATGCTTTGTGAAATTTGCGCGAAACTTTACAGGCTTTATTGGAGTTCACTTCCAAGTAGACCTATATGTTGATATTAGATTGGGTGTGGTCATGTGGCTCCACAGCGCCCTCTTGAAACGGCCATGTTGAGATAAAAGTGCTTTAATGTTCATGAAATTTGGTGTGATCATTGCATTGTTCATGTCCAGTTATTTTAATTTTTTTGAAATTTTTTGGCCAAACAGGAAGTGAGCTATGCGCCATTTCCTGCGTTTTTCCAAATTTTATAAACACATGTTTGGATGCTTTAGAATACTCGAAATCTTGCAAAAAGTTGCACAAATTATAATTGTCTTATTATCTTCAATTTTATATATCAATTTACACTAAATTTGGCACAATGGCTCTATAGCGCCCCCAATCAGATTTTTAAAAGAATTGCCATTTTGAGGGTCTCAGCATGTTCTAAAACTCACAAAATTTTGTAAATGTATGAAAATCATCATTTGTATTACTCTGATAAAAAGCTTATATATAGGCTTGGCAAAATTGTCATAATAGCGCCCCCTGGATAATTTCAAATAAGCAGCCCTCGCAGCCTGGTAAACCTACATGTATGAAATTCGATAGACATGTGGAATATGCTGAGAACTAAAAAAAAGTCTCATGGTGCCATGACCTACACTCAACAGGAAGTCCACCATTTTTAATTGAAATTGCAACTTTTTTGAATTGTTGGCCATTCGCAGGTGTCGTACTTTTACAAACTCCTCCTAGAGATTTTATCTGATCAACTTAAAATTTGGCATATGACATTGAAAGACGTCGTCGATGTTAAATTGCGAAGCTTTTTTGGATTTATCGAACTTTGTATCCGTGGCGTCGCGGCGAATTTCGATGTTCCGCCATGAAAATGGAAGTTTATTTTATGAGCATATGCTTTGGGAGATTTACATGAAACTTTACAGGCTTAATGATAGTCTAATTCCAAATATACCTATATGTTGATATTGGAGTGGGTGTGGTCAGGTGGCTCTACAGCGCCCTCTTGACACGGCCATGTTGATATAAAAGTGCTTGAATGTTCATGAAATTTGGTCTGATCATTGCATTTGTTTTTCTGGGCTGTGCTGTTTTTTTTCAAATTTTTTGGCCAAACAGGAAGTGAGCTATTAGTCATTTCCTGTGTTATTCCAAATTTTATGAACACACATTTGAAGGCCTTAGCATACTCGAAAACTTGCAAAACTTAACTAAAATTTTATTTGTCACATTGTCTTCAATTTGAAACAAAAATTGGCAGTAAATGAGGCATCATGGCTCTATAGCGCCCCCAATACGATTTTTAAAAAAATTTCCCTTTTGAGGGTTTCAGCATGCTCAAAAACTCACAAAATTTTGTACAATTTTAAAGACCATCATTCCTATTACCACTGATAAAAAATTTACAAATAGGCGTGGCAAAAATGGCATTATAGCGCCCCCTGGAAAATTTCAAATAAGCAGCCCTCGCAGCCCGATAAACCCACATGTATGAAATTCGGTAGACATGTGAAATATGCCGGGCCCTACAAAAAAGTCTCTTGGTGCCATGACCTAGACCCAACAGGAAGGCTGCCATTTTTAATTGAAATTGCAACTTTTTTAAATTTTTTTTTCCATTCACAGGTGTCGTACTTTAACGAACTCCTCCTAGAGATTTTATCCGATCAACTTAAAATTTGGCATATAATATCTAAAAACCTTGCTGACGTTAAATTGCGAAGCTTTTTTGATTTCATCGAACGATGCATCTGTGGCGTCACGGCGAATTTTGATGTCCTGCCATGAAACAGGAAGTTGCTTTCAATTCCACATACTTTGTGGGATTTGCCTGAAACTTTCCAAGCTTGATAAAGTTGTCCGCCCAAGTATAGATATATGCTTATTTTATATCGAGAGGTACCAGGTGGCTCCACAGCGCCCTCTAGATATGGCCATGTTCAGATAAAAGTGCTTGAAAGTTCATGAAATTTGGTATGATCATTGCATTAGTCATTCTCCGCAATTGTTAATTTTTTGAAATTTTTTTGCCAAACAGGAAGAGAGCTATGAGCTATTTCCTGCGTTTTTCCAAATTTTACGAACACACGTTTTAAGGCCTTAGAATGCTCCAAAACTTGCAAAACCATCCAAAAATTAGAACTGTCTTATTCTCTTCAATACATCCATCAATTGGCACTAAATGGGGCATAATGGCTCTATTGCGCCCCCAATAATATTTATAAAAGAATTGCTTTTTTGAAAGTCTAAACATGCTGGAAAATTTACAAAAATCGAAACACTCATGGAGCCCCGTATTGCAATTACTGTGTTGTAGATTTTGTGCACAAGCAAGTCAAAATGGTATCATAGCGCCCTCCAGAAAATTTTTGCACTCCCATCAGGAAACCACATTGTACGCGGTCCAGCTGTGTCCAATGGCTCTGAATGGACACCTGCAGCCATCAAGATCTTGCTGCCACCCCAATGTGCACAGGGGGGGCGAGGGCCCTTTCAACGCTGCTTGCAGCTTTAATTAAGGCCCGAGCACCGACCGGTGCCAGGGCCCGGAACGGGTCCTGGCACCGAAGGTGCGAGGAACCTATTGTTTTTGATGGGATTTTTATTATTAGGGCCCGAGCACCGACCGGTGCCAGGGCCCGGAACAAGTCCTGGCACCGAAGGTGCGAGGAACCTATTGTTTTTGATGGGATTTTTATTATTCTTCTTCTTCTTCTTCTTCTTCTTCTTCTTCTTCTTTTTATTCTGCTGCGAAAACGCATTTTTGAGGGCTTTGCCATGCACGAAAACTCACAAAAATTTGCCCACACGTCAGTCGTGGTGAAAATTGCAAATATTATTATTTTTTTTCTTGGACATGCCCCGGTGGCTCTATAGCGCCACCAAACACGCGGCCATTTTGGAACGCACTTGCTCCGATTCTCACGAAATTTTATAGAGTCATAGTAGTCATCATAAATTTTTTTGTAAATTTTTTTGAAATTTTTTTGCCTCACAGGAAGTGAGCTATGAGCCATTTCCTGCGTTTTTTTAGATTTTACGAACACATTTTTGAGGGTTTTATCATCCTCGAAAACTCACCAGACTTGGCTCATAGACTAGAAATATTACGTTCTTTGATTCGATATCTCATTTGGCACTGGGTGTGATATGGTAGCTCTATAGCGCCCCCTAATACATAATTGCATTTTTGAGGGCCTCAGCATGCTTGAAAACTCACAATACTTTGCAAACATATTAAGCAGGTCTTACTTTTAACTAGGATTTAGGGTTTACAGATGGATGTGGCAAAATTGCATTACAGCGCCACCTAGAAAATTTCAATGAAGCAGCCCTCGCAGCGTGTTTGACCTACATGTAAAAAATTCGGTGGACATGTGTACTATGCCAAGACCTAAAAAAAAGTCTCTAGGTGCCATGACCTAGACTCAACAGGAAGTCCGCCATTTTTAATTGAATTTGCAAATTTTTTAAATTTTTTGCCATTCACAGGCTTCGTACTTTAACGAACTCCTCCTAGAGATTTTATCCGATCAAATTAAAATTTTGAATTTAACATCTTAAGACCTTGTCGATGTTAAATTGCGAAGCTTTTTTGGATTCATCGAACTTTGTATCCGTGGCATCGCGGCGAATTTCGATGTTCCGCCATGAAACAGGAAGTTGGTTTTACGCGCACATGCTTTGTGAAATTTGCGCGAAACTTTACAGGCTTTATAGGAGTCCACTTCCAAGTAGACCTATATGTTGATATTAGATTGGGTGTGGTCAGGTGGCTCCACAGCGCCCTCTTGAAACGGCCATGTTGAGATAAAAGTGCTTGAATGTTCATGAAATTTGGTGTGATCATTGCATTGTTCATGTCGTGTTATTTTAATTTTTTTGGAATTTTTTGGCCAAACAGGAAGTGAGCTATGCGCCATTTCCTGCGTTTTTCCAAATTTTATTAACACATATTTGGAAGCATAAGAATACTCGAAATCTTGCAAAAAGTTGCACAAATTATAATTGTCTTATTATCTTCAATCTTCTACATCAATTTGCACTAAATTTGGCACCATGGCTCTATAGCGCCCCCAATCAGATTTTAAAAAGAATTGCTCTTTTGAGGGTCTCAGCATGTTCAAAAACTCACAAAATTTTGTAAATGTATAAAAATCATCATTTGTATTACTCTGATAAAAAGCTTATATGTAGGCTTGGCAAAATTGTCATAATAGCGCCCCCTGGATAATTTCAAATAAGCAGCCCTCGCAGCCTGGTAAACCTACATGTATGAAATTCGGTAGACATGTGGAATATGCTGAGAACTAAAAAAAAGTCCCTTGGTGCCATGACCTAGACTCAACAGGAAGTCCGCCATTTTTAATTGAAATTGAAACTTTTTTTGATTTTTTGCCATTCTCAGGCGTCGTACTTTAACGAACTCCTCCTTGAGATTTTATCCGATCAACTTAAAATTTGGCATATAATATCTAAGAACCTTGCTGACGTTAAATTGCGAAGCTTTTTTGATTTCATCGAACGATGCATCTGTGGCGTCACGGCGAATTTTGATGTCCTGCCATGAAACTGGAAGTTGCTTTCAATTCCACATACTTTGTGGGATTTGCCTGAAACTTTCCAAGCTTGATAAAATTGTCCGCCCAAGTATAGATATATGCTTATTTTATATCGAGAGGTACCAGGTGGCTCCACAGCGCCCTCTAGATATGGCCATGTTCAGATAAAAGTGCTTGAAAGTTCATGAAATTTGGTATGATCATTGCATTAGTCATTCTCCGCAATTGTTAATTTTTTGAAATTTTTTTGCCAAACAGGAAGAGAGCTATGAGCTATTTCCTACATTTTTCCAAATTTTACGAACACACGTTTTAAGGCCTTAGAATGCTCCAAAACTTGCAAAACCATCCAAAAATTAGAACTGTCTTATTCTCTTCAATACATCCATCAATTGGCACTAAATGGGGCATAATGGCTCTATAGCGCCCCCAATAATATTTATAAAAGAATTGCTCTTTTGAAAGTCTAAACATGCTGGAAAATTTACAAAAATCGAAACACTCATGGAGCCCTGTATTACGATTACTGTGTTGTAGATTTTGTGCACAGGCAAGTCAAAATGGTATCATAGCGCCCTCCAGAAAATTTTTGCACTCCCATCAGGAAACCACATTGTACGCGGTCCAGCTGTGTCCAATGGCTCTGAATGGACACCTGCAGCCATCAAGATCTTGCTGCCACCCCAATGTGCACAGGGGGGGCGAGGGCCCTTTCAACGCTGCTTGCAGCTTTAATTATTTTTGTGCTTGAACATGCCCCAGTGGCTCTATAGCGCCACCAAACACACGGCCATTTTGGAACGCACTTGCTCGGATTCTCACGAAATTTAAGAGAGTCATAGTAGTCATCATAAATTTTTTTGTAAATTTTTTTGAAATTTTTTTGCCTCACAGGAAGTGAGCTATGAGCCATTTCCTGCGTTTTTTTAGATTTTACGAACACATTTTTGAGGGTTTTATCATACTCGAAAACTCACCAGACTTGGCTCATAGACTAATAATATTACGTTCTTTGATTCGATATCTCATTTGGCACTGGGTGTGATATGGTAGCTCTATAGCGCCCCCTAATACATAATTGCATTTTTGAGAACCTCAGCATGCTTGAAAACTCACAAAACTTTGCAAACATATTAAGCAGGTCTTACTTTTAACTAGGATTTAGGGTTTACAGATGGATGTGGCAAAATTGCATTACAGCGCCACCTAGAAAATTTCAATGAAGCAGCCCTCGCAGCGTGTTTGACCTACATGTACAAAATTCGGTGGACATGTGTACTATGCCAAGACCTAAAAAACAGTCTCTAGGTGCCATGACCTAGACTCAACAGGAAGCCCGCCATTTTTAATCGAATTTGCAAATTTTTTTAATTTTTTGCCATTCACAGGCTTCGTACTTTAACGAACTCCTCCTAGAGATTTTATTCGATCAACTTAAAATTTTGAATTTAACATCTTAAGACCTTGTCGATGTTAAATTGCGAAGCTTTTTTGGATTCATTGAACTTTGTATCCGTGGCGTCGCGGCGAATTTTGATGTTCCGCCATGAAACAGGAAGTTGGTTTTACGCACACATGCTTTGTGAGAGTTGCGCGAAACTTCACAGGCTTGATAATAGTCTACTTCCAAGTATACCCACATGTTGATATTGGATTGGGTGTGGTCAGGTGGCTCCACAGCGCCCTCTTGACACGGCCATGTTGAGATAAAAGTGCTTTAATGTTCATGAAATTTGGTGTGGTCATTGCGTTTGTCATGTCGAGTGATAGTAATTTTTTTGAAATTTTTTGGCCAAACAGGAAGTAAGCTATGAGCCATTTCCTGCGTTTTTCCAAATTTTAGAAACACATGTTTGGAAGCCTAAGAATACTCAAAATCTTGCAAAAAGTTGCACAAATTATAATTGTCTTATTGTCGTCAATTTTATACATCAATTTACACTAAATTTGGCACAATGGCTCTTTAGCGCCCCCAATCAGATTTTTAAAAGAATATCCCTTTTGAGGGTCTCAGCATGTTCGAAAACTCACAAAATTTTGTAAATATATAAAAACCATCATTCGTATTACTCTGACAAAAAACTTACAAATCGACATGGCAAGAATGGCATTATAGCGCCCCCTGGAAAATTTCAAATAAGCAGCCCTCGCAGCCCGGTAAACCCACATGTATGAAATTCGGTAGACATGTGGAATATGCCGAGACCTACAAAAAAGTCTCTTGGTGCCATGACCTAGACTCAACAGGAAGGCTGCCATTTTTTATTGAAATTGCAACTTTTTTTTTTTTTTTTGCCATTCACAGGTGTCGTACTTTAACGAACTCCTCCTAGAGATTTTATCTGATTGACTTAAAATTTGGCATATAATATCTAAAAACCTTGCTGACGTTAAATTGCGAAGCTTTTTTGATTTAATCGAACGATGCATCCGTGGCGTCATGGCGAATTTTGATGTCCTGCCTTGAAACAGGAAGTTGCTTTCAATTCCACATACTTTGTGGGATTTGCCTGAAACTTTCCAAGCTTGATAAAATTGTCCGCCCAAGTATAGATATATGCTTATTTTATATCAAGAGGTGCCAGGTGGCTCCACAGCGCCCTCTAGATATGGCCATGTTCAGATAAAAGTGCTTGAAAGTTCATGAAATTTGATATGATCATCGCATTAGTCATTCTCCGCAATTGTTAATTTTTTGAAATTTTTTTGCCGAACAGGAAGTGAGCTATGAGCTATTTCCTGCTTTTTTCCAAATTTTACGAACACATGTTTTAAGGCCTTAGAATGCTCCAAAACTTGCAAAACCATCCAAAAATTAGAACTGTCTTATTCTCTTCAATACATCCATCAATTGGCACTAAATGGGGCATAATGGCTCTATAGCGCCCCCAATAATATTTATAAAAGAATTGCTCTTTTGAAAGTCTAAACATGCTGGAAATTTCACCAAAATCAAAACACTCATGGAGCCCCGTATTACGATTACTGTGTTGTAGATTTTGTGCACAGGCAAGTCAAAATGGTATCATAGCGCCCTCCAAAAAATTTTTGCACTCCCATCAGGAAACCACATTGTACGCGGTCGAGCTGTGTCCAATGGCTCTGAATGGACACCTGCAGCCATCAAGATCTTGCTGCCACCCCAATGTGCACAGGGGGGGCGAGGGCCCTTTCAACGCTGCTTGCAGCTTTAATTCTTCTTCTTCTTCTTCTTCTTCTTCTTATTATTATTATTCTGCTGCGAGAACGCATTTTTGAAGACTTTACCATGCACGAAAACTCACAAAAATTTGCACACACGTCAGACGTGGTGAAAATTAGAAAGTTTTATTGTTTTTGTGCTTGGACATGCCCCAGTGGCTCTATAGCGCCACCAAACACGCGGCCATTTTGGAACGCACTTCCTCGGTTTCTCATGAAATTCGACAGGGCCACAGCAGTCATAATAAATTTTTTTGTCAATTTCTTTGACATTTTTTTGCCGCACAGGAAGTGAGCTATGAGCCATTTCCTGCGTTTTTTCAGATTTTACGAACACATTTTTGAGGGCCTTATTATGCTCGAAAATTCACCAAACTTGGTTCATAAACTAAAAATATTAAGTTCTTTGATTCAATTTCTCATTTGGCACTGGGTTTGACATGGTAGCTCTATAGCGCCCCCTAAAACATTATTGCATTTTTGAGGGCCTCAGCATGCTCGAAAACTCACGAAACTTTGCAGACCTATTAAGCTGGTGATTCTATTTACTAGGATATAGGGTTTAAAGATAAATGTGGCAAAATTGCATTACAGCGCCACCTAGAAAATTTCAATGAAGCAGCCCTCGCAGCGTGTTTAATCTACATGTTCCAAATTCGGTGGACATATGTACTATGCCAAGACCTTAAAAAAAGTCTCTTGGTGCCATGACCTAGACGCAACAGGAAGTCCGCCATTTTTAATTGAATTTGCAATTTTTAAAAATTTTTTGCAATTCACAAACATCGTACTTTCACGAACTCCTCCTAGAGATTTAATCCGATCAACTCAAAATTTGGCAAATCATATCTAAAGACCTTGCTGATGTTAAATTGCGAAGCTTTTTTGGATTCATTGAACGATATAACCGTGGCATCGCGGCGAATTACGGTGTCCCGCCATGAAACAGGAAGTTGGTTTTACTCCCAAATACTTGGTGGGATTTGCCTGAAACTTTCCAAGCTTCATAAAAGTGTCCTCCCAAATATAAATATATGCTGATATTGGATCAGGAGGTGCCAGGTGGCTCCACAGCGCCCTCTAGATATGGCCATGTTAAGATAAAAGTGCTTGAATGCTCGAAAACTCACAAAACTTTACAAACATATTTAGCTGGTCATACTTTTTACTAAGATTTAGGGTGTACTGATGGATGTGGCAAAATTGCATTACAGCGCCACCTAGAAAATTTCAATGAAGCAGCCCTTGCAGCGTGTTTTACTTACATGTACAAAACTCGGTGGACATGTGTACTATGCCAAGACCTAAAAAAAAAGTCTCTTGGTGCCATGACCTAGACTCAACAGGAAGTCTGCCATTTTTAATTGAATTTGCAAATTTTTTTTATTTTTTGCCATTCACAGGCGTCGCACTTTAACGAACTCCTCCTAGAGATTTTATCCGATCAACTTAAAATTTTGCATATGACATCTAAAGACCTTGTTGATGTTAAATTGCGAAGCTTTTTTGGATTTATCGAACTTTGCATCCGTGGCGTCGCGGCGAATTTCGATGTTCCGCCATCAGACAGGAAGTTGGTTTTACGCGCACATGCTTTATGAAATTTGAGTGAAACTTCACAGGCTTGATAAAAGTCTACTTTCAAGTAGACTTATATGTTGATATTAGATTGGGTGTGGTCAGGTGGCTCCACAGCGCCCTCTTGACACGGCCATGTTGAGATAAAAGTGCTTGAATGTTCATGAAATTTGGTGTGATCATTGCATTTGTCATGTTGGGTAAGGCAAATTTTTTTGAAATTTTTTGGCCGAACAGGAAGTGAGCTATAAGCCATTTCCTGCGTTTTTCCAAATTTTAGAAACACATATTTGGAAGCCTTAGAATACTTGAAATCTTGCAAAAAGTAGCACAAATTATAATTATCTTATTCTTTTTAATTTTTTACATCAATTTACCCTAAATTTGGCACAATGGCTCTTTAGCGCCCCCACTCAGATTTTTAAAAGAATTGCCCTTTTGAGGGTCTCAGCATGTTCGAAAACTCACAAAATTTTGTAAATGTATGAAGAACATCATTCGTATTAGTCTGATAAAAAACTTAAATATCGGCATGGCAAAAATGTCATTATAGCGCCCCCTGGAAAATTCCAAATAAGCAGCTCTCGCAGCCCGGTAAACTTACATGTATGAAATTCGGTAGACATGTGGAATATACCGAGACTTAAAAAAAAGTCCCTGAGTGCCATGACCTAGACTCAACAGGAAGTCTGCCATTTTTAATTGAAAATTCATCTTTTTTGGATTTTTCACCATTCACAGGTGTCGTACTTTAACGAACATCTCCTAGAGATTTTTTCCGATCAACTTAAAACATGGCGAATAATATCTAAAGACCTTGCTGATGTTAAATTGCGAAGCTTTTTTGGATTCATCGAATGATGTATCCGTGGCATCGCGGCGAATTTCGATGTTCCGCCATGAAACAGGAAGTTGCTTTGATGAGCACATTCTTTGCGGGATTTGCGTGAAACTTTCCAAGCTTGATAAAATTGTCCTCCCAAGTATAAATATATGCTAATACTAGATCGGGACGTGCCAGGTGGCTCCACAGCACCCTCTAGATATGGCCATGTTAGGATAAAAGTGCTTGAATTTTCATGAAATTTGGTCTAATCATTGCATTAGTCATTCCAAGCAATTGTTAATTTTTTGAAATTTTTTTGCCGAACAGGAAGTGAGCTATGAGCTATTTTCTGCGTTTTTCCAAATTTTACGAACTCATGTTTTCAGGCCTTCGAATGCACCAAAACTTAAAAAACCTGGCAAACATTATAAATGTCTTATTCTCTTCAATGTCATCCATCAATTGGCCTTAAATATGGCATAATGGCTCTATAGCGCCCCCAGATATATATATTAAAAGTATTACTCCTTTGATCGTCTAAACATACTGGAAAATTTACAAAAATCAACACACTCATGGAGCCTGCATTACGATTGCCATGTTGTAGATTTTGCACACGGGCATGTCAAAATGGTATTGTAGCGCACTCTAGAAAATTTTTGCACTCCCCTCAGGAAACCACAATGCACACTGTCTAGCAGTGCCCAAAGGCTCTTAATGGACACCTGCACCCATCAAGATCTTGCTGCCACCCCAACGTGCACGAGGGGGGCGAGGGCCCTTTCAACGCTGCTTGCAGCTTTAATTAGGGCCCGAGCACCGAAAAAATGGTATCATCTTCTTCTTCTTCTTCTTTTTATTCTGCTGCGAGAACGCATTTTTGAAGCCTTTGCCATGCACGAAAACTCACAAAAATTTGCCCACACGTCAGTCGTGATGAAAATTGCAAAGTATTATTAATTTTGTGCTTGGACATGCCCCGGTGGCTCTATAGCGCCACCAAACACAAGGCCATTTTTGAACGCACTTGCTCGGATTCTCACGAAATTTGATAGGGTCATAGAAGTCATCTTATATTTTTTTGTCAATTTTTTTGCCTCACAGGAAGTGAGCTATGAGCCATTTCCTGCGTTTTTTCAGATTTTACGAAAACATTTTTGAGGGCCTTATCATACTCGAAAAGACACCAAACTTCACTCATAGACTTAAAATATTAAGTTCCTTGATTTGATATCTCATTTGGCAGTGGGTGAGACATGGTAGCTCTATAGCGCCCCCTAATACATAATTGCATTTTTGAGGGCATCAACATGCTCGAAAACTCACAAAACTTTGCAAACATATTAAGCTGGTCATACTCTTTACTAGGATATAGGGTTTACAGATGGATGTGGCAAAATTGCATTACAGCGCCACCTAGAAAATTTCAATGAAGCAGCCCTCGCAGCGTGTTTAACTTACATGTACAAAATTCGGTGGACATGTGTACTATGCCAAGACCTAAAAAAAGTCTCTTGGTGCCATCACCTAGACTTAACAGGAATTCCGCCATTTTTAATTGAATTTGCAAATTTTTTAAATTTTTTGCCATTCACAGGCGTCGTACTTTAACGAACTCCTCCTAGAGATTTTATCCGATCAACTTAAAATTTTGCATATGACATCTAAAGACCTTGTCGTTGTTAAATTGCGAAGCTTTTTTGGATTCATCGAACTTTGTATCCGTGGCGTCGCGGCGAATTTTGATGTTCCGCCACGAAACAGGAAGTTGCTTTTATGCGCGTATGCTTTGTGAAATTTGCCCGAAACTTTACAGGCTTCATAACAGTCGACTTCTGAACATACCTTTATTTTCATATTGGATTGGGTGTGGTCAGGTGGCTCCACAGCGCCCTCTTGCCACGGACATGTTGAGTTAAAAGTGCTTGAATGTTCATGAAATTTGGTCTGATCATTACATTTGTTTTTTGGGGCTATGCCTATTTTTTTTAAATTTTTCGGCCAAACAGGAAGTGAGCTTTGAGCAATTTCCTGCGTTATTCCAAATTTTGCGAACACACGTTTGAAGGCCTTAGCATACTCGAAAACTTGCAAAACTTTGCACAAATCATATTTGTCTGATTGTCTTCAATTTGAGGCAGAAATTGGCAGTAACTGTGGCATAATGGCCCTATAGCGCCCTTTTGAGGGTCTCAACATGCTCAAAAACTCACAAAATTTTGTACAATTCTAAAGACCATCATTCCTATTACACTGATAAAAAATTTACATATAGGCGTGGCAAAAATGGCATTATAGCGCCCCCTGGAAAATGTCAAATAAGCAGCCTTTGCATCGTGGTTGATCAGCATGTATGAACTTCTGTGAACAAGTGGAATATCCTGAGACCTAAAAAAAAGTCTCTTGGAGCCATGACGTAGACCCAACAGGAAGTTTGCCATTTTTAATTGAAATTTCAACTTTTTTAGATTTTTCGCCATTCGCAGGTGTCGTACTTTAACGAACTCCTCCTAGAGACTTTATCCAATCAACTCAAAATTTGGCGAATAATATCTTAAGACCTCGCTGATGTTAAATTGCGAAGCTTTTTTGGATATATCGAACGATGTATCCGTGGCATTGCGGCGAATTTCGGCGTCCCGCCATGAAACAGGAAGTTGGTATAACTCCCACATACTTCGTGGGATTAGTCTAAAACTTTCCAAACTTGATGAACTTGTCCTCCCAAGTATAAATATATGCTAATATTAGATCGGAAATGGCCATGTAGCTCCACAGCGCCCTCTAGATACTACCATGTTAAGATAAAAGTGCTTGAATGTTCATAAAATTTGGTGTCATCATTGCATTAGTCATTCCGGGCAATGCTTAATTTTTTGAAATTTTTTGGCCAAACAGGAAGTGAGCTATGAGCTATTTCCTGCGTTTTTCCAAATTTTACGAATACACGTATTAAGGCCTTAGAATGGTCCAAAACTTGCAAAAACGTGGCAAAAATTATCATTGTCTTATTGCCTTGAATTTGATACATCAACTGGGACTAAATGTGGCATAATGGCTCTATAGCGCCCCCAGTCAGATTCTTTAAACAATTGCTTTTTTGGGGCTCAAAGCGTGCTTAAAAATTTACGAAAATCAACACACGCATGATGCCCGGTATTCCAATAACTATGTTGTAGATTTTGCGCAAAGGCATAACAAAATGGTATCATAGCGCCATCCAGAAGATTTTTGCAATCCCATCAGGAAAACACATTGTACACAGGCTAGCAGTGTCCAATGGCTGTTAATGGACAACTGCACCCATCAAGGTCTTGCTGCCACCCCACTGTGCACGAGGGGTGCGAGGGCCCTTTCAACGCTGCTTGCAGCTTTAATTAGGGCCCGAGCACCGACCGGTGCGAGGAACCTATTGTTTTTGATGGGATTTTTATTATTCTTCTTCTTCTTCTTCTTCTTCTTTTTATTCTGCTGCGAGAACGCATTTTTGAGGGCTTTGCCATGCACGAAAACTCACAAAAATTTGCCCACATGTCAGTCGTGGTGAAAATTGCAAAGTATTATTATTTTTGTGCTTGGACATGGCCCGGTGGCTCTATAGCGCCACCAAACACACGGCCATTTTGGAACGCACTTGCTCGGATTCTCACAAAATTTTATAGAGTCATAGTAGTCATCATAAATTTTTTTGTAAATTTTTTTGCCTCACAGGAAGTGAGCTATGAGCCATTTCCTGCATTTTTTTAGATTTTACGAACACATTTTTGAGGGTTTTATCATACTCGAAAACTCACCAGACTTCACTCATAGACTTAAAATATTAAGTTCCTTGATTTGATATCTCATTTGGCAGTGGGTGAGACATGGTAGCTCTATAGCGCCCCCTAATACATAATTGCATTTTTGAGGGCATCAACATGCTCGAAAACTCACAAAACTTTGCAAACATATTAAGCTGGTCATACTCTTTACTAGGATATAGGGTTTACAGATGGATGTGGCAAAATTGCATTACAGCGCCACCTAGAAAATTTCAATGAAGCAGCCCTCGCAGCGTGTTTAACTTACATGTACAAAATTCGGTGGACATGTGTACTATGCCAAGACCTAAAAAAAGTCTCTTGGTGCCATCACCTAGACTTAACAGGAATTCCGCCATTTTTAATTGAATTTGCAAATTTTTTAAATTTTTTGCCATTCACAGGCGTCGTACTTTAACGAACTCCTCCTAGAGATTTTATCCGATCAACTTAAAATTTTGCATATGACATCTAAAGACCTTGTCGTTGTTAAATTGCGAAGCTTTTTTGGATTCATCGAACTTTGTATCCGTGGCGTCGCGGCGAATTTTGATGTTCCGCCACGAAACAGGAAGTTGCTTTTATGCGCGTATGCTTTGTGAAATTTGCCCGAAACTTTACAGGCTTCATAACAGTCGACTTCTTAACATACCTTTATTTTCATATTGGATTGGGTGTGGTCAGGTGGCTCCACAGCGCCCTCTTGCCACGGACATGTTGAGTTAAAAGTGCTTGAATGTTCATGAAATTTGGTCTGATCATTACATTTGTTTTTTGGGGCTATGCCTATTTTTTTGAAATTTTTCGGCCAAACAGGAAGTGAGCTTTGAGCAATTTCCTGCGTTATTCCAAATTTTGCGAACACACGTTTGAAGGCCTTAGCATACTCGAAAACTTGCAAAACTTTGCACAAATCATATTTGTCTGATTGTCTTCAATTTGAGGCAGAAATTGGCAGTAACTGTGGCATAATGGCCCTATAGCGCCCTTTTGAGGGTCTCAACATGCTCAAAAACTCACAAAATTTTGTACAATTCTAAAGACCATCATTCCTATTACACTGATAAAAAATTTACATATAGGCGTGGCAAAAATGGCATTATAGCGCCCCCTGGAAAATGTCAAATAAGCAGCCCTTGCATCGTGGTTGATCAGCATGTATGAACTTCTGTGAACAAGTGGAATATCCTGAGACCTAAAAAAAAGTCTCTTGGAGCCATGACGTAGACCCAACAGGAAGTTTGCCATTTTTAATTGAAATTTCAACTTTTTTAGATTTTTCGCCATTCGCAGGTGTCGTACTTTAACGAACTCCTCCTAGAGACTTTATCCAATCAACTCAAAATTTGGCGAATAATATCTTAAGACCTCGCTGATGTTAAATTGCGAAGCTTTTTTGGATATATCGAACGATGTATCCGTGGCATTGCGGCGAATTTCGGCGTCCCGCCATGAAACAGGAAGTTGGTATAACTCCCACATACTTCGTGGGATTAGTCTAAAACTTTCCAAACTTGATGAACTTGTCCTCCCAAGTATAAATATATGCTAATATTAGATCGGAAATGGCCATGTAGCTCCACAGCGCCCTCTAGATACTACCATGTTAAGATAAAAGTGCTTGAATGTTCATAAAATTTGGTGTCATCATTGCATTAGTCATTCCGGGCGATGCTTAATTTTTTGAAATTTTTTGGCCAAACAGGAAGTGAGCTATGAGCTATTTCCTGCGTTTTTCCAAATTTTACGAATACACGTATTAAGGCCTTAGAATGGTCCAAAACTTGCAAAAACGTGGCAAAAATTATCATTGTCTTATTGCCTTGAATTTGATACATCAACTGGGACTAAATGTGGCATAATGGCTCTATAGCGCCCCCAGTCAGATTCTTTAAACAATTGCTTTTTTGGGGCTCAAAGCGTGCTTAAAAATTTACGAAAATCAACACACGCATGATGCCCGGTATTCCAATAACTATGTTGTAGATTTTGCGCAAAGGCATAACAAAATGGTATCATAGCGCCATCCAGAAGATTTTTGCAATCCCATCAGGAAAACACATTGTACACAGGCTAGCAGTGTCCAATGGCTGTTAATGGACAACTGCACCCATCAAGGTCTTGCTGCCACCCCACTGTGCACGAGGGGTGCGAGGGCCCTTTCAACGCTGCTTGCAGCTTTAATTAGGGCCCGAGCACCGACCGGTGCGAGGAACCTATTGTTTTTGATGGGATTTTTATTATTCTTCTTCTTCTTCTTCTTCTTCTTCTTCTTCTTTTTATTCTGCTGCGAGAACGCATTTTTGAGGGCTTTGCCATGCACGAAAACTCACAAAAATTTGCCCACATGTCAGTCGTGGTGAAAATTGCAAAGTATTATTATTTTTGTGCTTGGACATGGCCCGGTGGCTCTATAGCGCCACCAAACACACGGCCATTTTGGAACGCACTTGCTCGGATTCTCACAAAATTTTATAGAGTCATAGTAGTCATCATAAATTTTTTTGTAAATTTTTTTGCCTCACAGGAAGTGAGCTATGAGCCATTTCCTGCATTTTTTTAGATTTTACGAACACATTTTTGAGGGTTTTATCATACTCGAAAACTCACCAGACTTCACTCATAGACTTAAAATATTAAGTTCCTTGATTTGATATCTCATTTGGCAGTGGGTGAGACATGGTAGCTCTATAGCGCCCCCTAATACATAATTGCATTTTTGAGGGCATCAACATGCTCGAAAACTCACAAAACTTTGCAAACATATTAAGCTGGTCATACTCTTTACTAGGATATAGGGTTTACAGATGGATGTGGCAAAATTGCATTACAGCGCCACCTAGAAAATTTCAATGAAGCAGCCCTCGCAGCGTGTTTAACTTACATGTACAAAATTCGGTGGACATGTGTACTATGCCAAGACCTAAAAAAAGTCTCTTGGTGCCATCACCTAGACTTAACAGGAATTCCGCCATTTTTAATTGAATTTGCAAATTTTTTAAATTTTTTGCCATTCACAGGCGTCGTACTTTAACGAACTCCTCCTAGAGATTTTATCCGATCAACTTAAAATTTTGCATATGACATCTAAAGACCTTGTCGTTGTTAAATTGCGAAGCTTTTTTGAATTCATCGAACTTTGTATCCGTGGCGTCGCGGCGAATTTTGATGTTCCGCCACGAAACAGGAAGTTGCTTTTATGCGCGTATGCTTTGTGAAATTTGCCCGAAACTTTACAGGCTTCATAACAGTCGACTTCTTAACATACCTTTATTTTCATATTGGATTGGGTGTGGTCAGGTGGCTCCACAGCGCCCTCTTGCCACGGACATGTTGAGTTAAAAGTGCTTGAATGTTCATGAAATTTGGTCTGATCATTACATTTGTTTTTTGGGGCTATGCCTATTTTTTTGAAATTTTTCGGCCAAACAGGAAGTGAGCTTTGAGCAATTTCCTGCGTTATTCCAAATTTTGCGAACACACGTTTGAAGGCCTTAGCATACTCGAAAACTTGCAAAACTTTGCACAAATCATATTTGTCTGATTGTCTTCAATTTGAGGCAGAAATTGGCAGTAACTGTGGCATAATGGCCCTATAGCGCCCTTTTGAGGGTCTCAACATGCTCAAAAACTCACAAAATTTTGTACAATTCTAAAGACCATCATTCCTATTACACTGATAAAAAATTTACATATAGGCGTGGCAAAAATGGCATTATAGCGCCCCCTGGAAAATGTCAAATAAGCAGCCCTTGCATCGTGGTTGATCAGCATGTATGAACTTCTGTGAACAAGTGGAATATCCTGAGACCTAAAAAAAAGTCTCTTGGAGCCATGACGTAGACCCAACAGGAAGTTTGCCATTTTTAATTGAAATTTCAACTTTTTTAGATTTTTCGCCATTCGCAGGTGTCGTACTTTAACGAACTCCTCCTAGAGACTTTATCCAATCAACTCAAAATTTGGCGAATAATATCTTAAGACCTCGCTGATGTTAAATTGCGAAGCTTTTTTGGATATATCGAACGATGTATCCGTGGCATTGCGGCGAATTTCGGCGTCCCGCCATGAAACAGGAAGTTGGTATAACTCCCACATACTTCGTGGGATTAGTCTAAAACTTTCCAAACTTGATGAACTTGTCCTCCCAAGTATAAATATATGCTAATATTAGATCGGAAATGGCCATGTAGCTCCACAGCGCCCTCTAGATACTACCATGTTAAGATAAAAGTGCTTGAATGTTCATAAAATTTGGTGTCATCATTGCATTAGTCATTCCGGGCAATGCTTAATTTTTTGAAATTTTTTGGCCAAACAGGAAGTGAGCTATGAGCTATTTCCTGCGTTTTTCCAAATTTTACGAATACACGTATTAAGGCCTTAGAATGGTCCAAAACTTGCAAAAACGTGGCAAAAATTATCATTGTCTTATTGCCTTGAATTTGATACATCAACTGGGACTAAATGTGGCATAATGGCTCTATAGCGCCCCCAGTCAGATTCTTTAAACAATTGCTTTTTTGGGGCTCAAAGCGTGCTTAAAAATTTACGAAAATCAACACACGCATGATGCCCGGTATTCCAATAACTATGTTGTAGATTTTGCGCAAAGGCATAACAAAATGGTATCATAGCGCCATCCAGAAGATTTTTGCAATCCCATCAGGAAAACACATTGTACACAGGCTAGCAGTGTCCAATGGCTGTTAATGGACAACTGCACCCATCAAGGTCTTGCTGCCACCCCACTGTGCACGAGGGGTGCGAGGGCCCTTTCAACGCTGCTTGCAGCTTTAATTAGGGCCCGAGCACCGACCGGTGCGAGGAACCTATTGTTTTTGATGGGATTTTTATTATTCTTCTTCTTCTTCTTCTTCTTCTTTTTATTCTGCTGCGAGAACGCATTTTTGAGGGCTTTGCCATGCACGAAAACTCACAAAAATTTGCCCACATGTCAGTCGTGGTGAAAATTGCAAAGTATTATTATTTTTGTGCTTGGACATGCCCCGGTGGCTCTATAGCGCCACCAAACACACGGCCATTTTGGAACGCACTTGCTCGGATTCTCACGAAATTTTATAGAGTCATAGTAGTCATCATAAATTTTTTTGTAAATTTTTTTGCCTCACAGGAAGTGAGCTATGAGCCATTTCCTGCGTTTTTTTAGATTTTACGAACACATTTTTGAGGGTTTTATCATACTCGAAAACTCACCAGACTTGGCTCATAGACTAGAAATATTACGTTCTTTGATTCGATATCTCATTTGGCACTGGGTGTGATATGGTAGCTCTATAGCGCCCCCTAATACATAATTGCATTTTTGAGGGCCTCAGCATGCTTGAAAACTCACAAAACTTTGCAAACATATTAAGCAGGTCTTACTTTTAACTAGGATTTAGGGTTTACAGATGGATGTGGCAAAATTGCATTACAGCGCCACCTAGAAAATTTCAATGAAGCAGCCCTCGCAGCGTGTTTGACCTACATGTACAAAATTCGGCGGACATGTGTACTATGCCAAGACCTAAAAAAAAGTCTCTAGGTGCCATGACCTAGACTCAACAGGAAGTCCGCCATTTTTAATTGAAATTGCAAATTTTTTAAATTTTTTGCCATTCACAGGCTTCGTACTTTAACGAACTCCTCCTAGAGATTTCATCCGATCAACTTAAAATTTTGAATTTAACATCTTAAGACCTTGTCGATGTTAAATTGCGAAGCTTTTTTGGATTCATTGAACTTTGTATCCGTGGCATCGCGGCGAATTTCGATGTTTCGCCATGAAACAGGAAATTGGTTTTACGCGCACATGCTTTGTGAAATTTGCGCGAAACTTTACAGGCTTTATAGGAGTTCACTTCCAAGTAGACCTATATGTTGATATTAGATTGGGTGTGGTCAGGTGGCTCCACAGCGCCCTCTTGAAACGGCCATGTTGAGATAAAAGTGCTTGAATGTTCATGAAATTTGGTGTGATCATTGCATTGCTCATGTCCAGTTATTTTAATTTTTTTGAAATTTTTTGCCTAAACAGAAAGTGAGCTATGCGCCATTTCCTGCGTTTTTCCAAATTTTATAAACACATGTTTGGATGCTTTAGAATACTCGAAATCTTGCAAAAAGTTGCACAAATTATAATTGTCTTATTATCTTCAATTTTATATATCAATTTACTCTAAATTTGGCACAATGGCTCTATAGCGCCCCCAATCAGATTTTTAAAAGAATTGCCATTTTGAGGGTCTCAGCATGTTCTAAAACTCACAAAATTTTGTAAATGTATAAAGACCATCATTCGTATTACTCTGACAAAAAACTTATATATATACATGGCAAAAATGTCACTATAGCGCCCCCTGGAAAATTTTAAATAAGCAGCCCTCGCAGCCTGGTAAACCTACATGTATGAAATTCGGTAGACATGTGGAATATACCGAGACCTACAAAAAATTCTCTTGGTGCCATGACCTACACTCAACAGGAAGTCCACCATTTTTAATTGAAATTGCAACTTTTTTGGATTGTTGGCCATTCACAGGTGTCGTACTTTAACGAACTCCTCCTAGAGATTTTATTTGATCAACTTAAAATTTGGCATATGACATTGAAAGACGTCGTCGATGTTAAATTGCGAAGCTTTTTTGGATTCATCGAACTTTGTATCCGTGGCGTCGCGGCGAATTTCGATGCTCCGCCATGAAAATGGAAGTTTATTTTATGAGCATATGCTTTGGGAGATTTACATGAAACTTTACAGGCTTAATGATAGTCTAATTCCAACAATACCTATATGTTGATATTGGAGTGGGTGTGGTCAGGTGGCTCTACAGCGCCCTCTTGACACGGCCATGTTGATATAAAAGTGCTTGAATGTTCATGAAATTTGTCCAGATCATTGCATTTGGTTTTCTGGGCTGTGCTGATTTTTTTGAAATTTTTCGGCCAGACAGGAAGTGAGCTATGAGTCATTTCCTGCGTTATTCCAAATTTTATGAACACACATTTGAAGGCCTTAGCATACTCGAAAACTTGCAAAACTCAGCTAAAATTTTATTTGTCACATTGTCTTCAATTTGAAACAAAAATTGGCAGTAAATGAGGCATCATGGCTCTGTAGCGCCCCAATACGATTTTTAAAAGAATTACCCTTTTCAGGGTTTCAGCATGCTCAAAAACTCACAAAATTTTGTACAATTTTAAAGACCATCATTCCTATTACACTGATAAAAAAATTTACAAATAGGCGTGGCAAAAATGGCATTATAGCGCCCCCTGGAAAATTTCAAATAAGCAGCCCTCGCAGCCCGATAAACCCACGTTTGAAATTCAGTAGACATGTGGAATATGCCGAGACCTACAAAAAAGTCACTTGGTGCCATGACCTAGACCCAATAGGAAGGCTGCCATTTTTAATTGAAATTGCAACTTTTTTAAATTTTTTTTGCCATTCACAGGTGTCGTACTTCAACGAACTCCTCCCAGAGATTTTATCCGATCAACTTAAAATTTGGCATATAATATCTAAAAACCTTGCTGACGTTAAATTGCGAAGCTTTTTCGATTTCATTGAACGATGCATCCGTGGCGTCACGGCAAATTTTGATGTCCTGCCATGAAACAGGAAGTTGCTTTCAATTCCACATACTTTGTGGGATTTGCCTGAAACTTTCCAAGCTTGATAAAATTGTCCGCCCAAGTATAGATATATGCTTATTTTATATCGAGAGGTACCAGGTGGCTCCACAGCGCCCTCTAGATATGGCCATGTTCAGATAAAAGTGCTTGAAAGTTCATAAAATTTGGTATGATCATTCCATTAGTCATTCTCTGCAATTGTTAATTTTTTGAAATTTTTTTGCCAAACAGGAAGAGAGCTATGAGCTATTTCCTGCGTTTTTCCAAATTTTACGAACACACGTTTTAAGGCCTTAGAATGCTCCAAAACTTGCAGAACCATCCAAAAATTAGAACTGTCTTATTCTCTTCAATACATCCATCAATTGCCACTAAATGGGGCATAATGGCTCTATAGCGCCCCCAATAATATTTATAAAAGAATTGCTCTTTTGAAAGTCTAAACATGCTGGAAAATTTACAAAAATCGAAACACTCATGGAACCCTGTATTACGATTACTGTGTTGTAGATTTTGTGCACAGGCAAGTCAAAATGGTATCATAGCGCCCTCCAGAAAATTTTTGCACTCCCATCAGGAAACCACATTGTACGCGGTCCAGCTGTGTCCAAAGGCTCTGAATAGACACCTGCAGCCATCAAGATCTTGCTGCCACCCCAATGTGCACAGGGGGGGCGAGGGCCCTTTCAACGCTGCTTGCAGCTTTAATTCTTCTTCTTCTTCTTCTTCTTCTTCTTCTTCTTCTTCTTCTTTTTATTCTGCTGCGAGAACGCATTTTTGAGGGCTTTGCCATGCACAAAAACTCACAAAAATTTGCCCACACGTCAGTCGTGGTGAAAATTGCAAACTATTACTATTTTTGTGCTTAGACATGCCTAGGTGGCTCTATAGCGCCACCAAACACGCGGCCATTTTGGAACGCACTTGCTCGGATTCTCACGAAATTCGATTGGGCCATAGCCGTCATGATAAATTTTTTTGGTAATTTTTTTGAAATTTTTTTGCCGCACAGGAAGTGAGCTACGAGCCATTTCCTGCGTTTTTTCAGATTTTACAAACACATTTTTGAGGGTCTTATCATACTCGAAAACTCACCAAACTTGGCTCATAGACTAAAAATATTAAGTTCTTTGATTCGATGTCTCATTTGGCACTAAGTGTGACATGGTGGCTCTAAAGCGCCCCCTAATACATAATTGCATTTTTGAGGGCCTCTGCATGCTCGAAAACTCACATAACTTTGCAACGATATTAAGCCAATTATACCTTTCACTAGGCTATGAGGTTTACAGATGGATGTGGCAAGATTGCATTACAGCGCCACCTAGAATATTTCAATTAAGCAGCCCTCGCACGGTGTTTAACATCCATGTACAAAATTCGGTGGACATGTGTACTATGCCAAGACCTAAAAAAAAGTCTCTAGGTGCCATGACCTAGACTCAACAGGAAGTCCGCCATTTTTAATTGAATTTGCAACTTTTTTTTATTTTTTGTCATTCACAGGCGTCGTACTTTAACGAACTCCTCCTAGAGATTTTATCCGATCAACTAAAAATTTGGCACAGGCCATCTAAAGACATTCTTTATGTTAAATTGCGAAGCTTTTTTGGATTCATCGAAAATTGTGTCCGTGGCGTTGCGGCGAATTTCGATGTTCCGCCATGAAAATGGAAGTTGCTTTTATGAGCATATGCATTGTGAGATTTGCGTGAAACTTTACAGGCTTAATAGTAGTCTACTTCCAAATATAACTATATGTTGATATTGGATTGGGTGTGGTCAGGTGGCTCCACAGCGCCCTCTTCACACGACCATGTTGATATAAAAGTGCTTGAATGTTCATGAAATTTGGTCTGATCATTGCATTGGTTTTTTTGGGCTATAATAATTTTTTTGAAATTTTTCGGCCAAACAGGAAGTGCGCTATGAGCCATTTCCTGCGTTATTCCAAATTTTACGAACACACATTTGAAGGCTTTAGCATACTTGAAAACTTGTAAAACTTTGCAAAAATTATACTTGTCCAATTGTCTTCAATTTGAGACAATAATTGGCAGTAAATGAGGCATTATGGCTCTATAGCGCCCCCAATCAGATTTTTTTTTCAAATAATTGCCTTTTTGAGGGTCTCAGCATGCTCAAAAACTCACAAAATTTTGTACAATTCTGAAGACCATCATTCCTATTACACTGATAAAAATTTACATATTGGCGTGGCAAAAATGGCATTATAGCGCCCCCTGGAAAATTTAAAAAAAGTAGCCCTCGCACCGTGGTTGACCTGCATGTATGAACTTCGGTGGACATGTGGAATATCCTGAGACCTAAAACAAAGTCTCTTGGTGCCATGACCTAGACCCAACAGGAAGTCCGCCATTTTGATTTGAAATTGCAACATTTTTTGATTTTTTGCCATTCACAGGCGTCGTACTTTAACGTACTCCTCCTAGAGATTTTATCCGATCAACTTAATATTTGGCAAGTAATATCCAAAGACCTTGCTGATGTTAAATTGCGAAGCTTTTTTGGATTGATGCAACTGTGTATCCGTGGCGTCGCGGCAAATTTTGATGTTCCGCCATGAAACAGGAAATTGCTTTTACTCCCACATACTTCGTTCGATTTGCCTGAAAGTTTCCAAGCTTGATAATATTTTCCTCCAAAGTATAACTATATGCTAATATTAGATAGGGAGTGGCCAGGTGGCTCCACAACGCCCTCTAGATACGGCCATGTTAAGTTAAAAGTGCTTGAATGTTCATGAAATTTGGGGTGGTAATTGCATTTGTCATTCTGGGAGATGGTTAATTTTTTGAAAATTATTGCATAAACAGGAAGGGAGCTATGAGCTATTTCCTGCGTTTTTCCAAATTTTACGAACTCATGTTTTCAGGCCTTAGAATGCTCCAAACCTTAAAAAACCTAGCAAACATTATAAATGTCTTATTCTCTTCAATGTCATCCATCAATTGGCATTAAATATAGCATAATGGCTCAATAGCGCCCCCAGTCAGATATTTAAAAGTATTGCCTCTTTGATCGTCTAAACATATTGGAAAATTTACAAAAATCAACACACTCATGGAGCCTGACATTACGATTACCTTGTTGTAGATTTTGCACACAGGCATGTCAAAATGGTATCGTAGCGCCCTCTAGAAAATTTTTGCACTCCCCTCAGGAAACCACAATGCACACAGTCTAGCAGTGCCCAATGGCTCTTAATGGACACCTGCACCCATCAAGATCTTGCTGCCACCCCAACGTGCACGAGGGGGGCGAGGGCCCTTTCAACGCTGCTTGCAGCTTTAATTAGGGCCCGAGCACCGACCGGTGCGAGGAACCTATTGTTTTTGATGGGATTTTTATTATTCTTCTTCTTCTTCTTCTTCTTCTTTTTATTCTGCTGCGAGAACGCATTTTTGAGGGCTTTGCCATGCACGAAAACTCACAAAAATTGGCCCACACGTCAGTCGTGGTGAAAATTGCAAAGTATTATTATTTTTGTGCTTGGACATGCCCCGGTGGCTCTATAGCGCCACCAAACACGCGGCCATTTTGGAACGCACTTGCTCGGATTCTCACAAAATTTTGTAGAGTCATAGTAGTCATCATAAATTTTTTTGTAAATTTTTTTGCCTCACAGGAAGTGAGCTATGAGCCATTTCCTGCGGTTTTTTAGATTTTACGAACACATTTTTGAGGGTTTTATCATACTCGGAAACTCACCAGACTTGGCTCATAGACTAGAAATATTACGTTCTTTGATTCGATATCTCATTTGGCACTGGGTGTGATATGGTAGCTCTATAGCGCCCCCTAATACATAATTGCATTTTTGAGGGCTTCAGCATGCTTGAAAACTCACAAAACTTTGCAAACATATTAAGCAGGTCTTACTTTTAACTAGGATTTAGGGTTTACAGATGGATGTGGCAAAATTGCATTACAGCGCCACCTAGAAAATTTCAATGAAGCAGCCCTCGCAGCGTGTTTGACCTACATGTACAAAATTCGGTGGACATGTGTACTATGCCAAGACCTAAAAAAAAGTCTCTAGGTGTCATGACCTAGACTCAACAGGAAGTCCGCCATTTTTAATTGAATTTGCAAATTTTTTAAATTTTTTGCCATTCACAGGCTTCGTACTTTAACGAACTCCTCCTAGAGATTTTATCCGATCAACTTAAAATTTTTAATTTGACATCTTAAGACCTTGTCGATGTTAAATTGCGAAGCTTTTTTGGATTCATTGAACTTTGTATCCGTGGCGTCGCGGCGAATTTCGATGTTCCGCCATGAAACAGGAAGTTGGTTTTACGTGCACATGCTTTGTGAAATTTGCGTGAAACTTTACAGGCTTTATAGGAGTCCACTTGCAAGTAGACCTATATGTTGATATTAGATTGGGTGTGGTCAGGTGGCTCCACAGCGCCCTCTTGAAACGGCCATGTTGAGATAAAAGTGCTTGAATGTTCATGAAATTTGGTGTGATCATTGCATTGTTCATGTCGAGTTATTTTAATTTTTTTGAAATTTTTTGGCCAAACAGGAAGTGAGCTATGCGCCATTTCCTGCGTTTTTCCAAATTTTATAAACACATGTTTGGATACTTTAGAATACTCGAAATCTTGCAAAAAGTTGCACAAATTATAATTGTCTTATTATCTTCAATTTTATATATCAATTTACACTAAATTTGGCACAATGGCTCTAAAGCGCCCCCAATCAGATTTTTAAAAGAATTGCCATTTTTAGGGTCTCAGCATGTTCTAAAACTCACAAAATTTTGTAAATGTATAAAGACCATCATTCGTATTACTCTGACAAAAAACTTATATATATACATGGCAAAAATGTCACTATAGCGCCCCCTGGAAAATTTTAAATAAGCAGCCTTCGCAGCCTGGTAAACCTACACGTATGAAATTCGGTAGACATGTGGAATATGCCGAGACCTACAAAAAATTCTCTTGGTGCCATGACCTACACTCAACAGGAAGTCCACCATTTTTAATTGAAATTGCAACTTTTTTGATTTTTTGCCATTCACAGGTGTCGTACTTTAACGAACTCCTCCTAGAAATTTTATCTGATCAACTTAAAATTTGGCATATGACATTGAAAGACGTCGTCGATGTTAAATTGCGAAGCTTTTTTTGATTCATCGAACTTTGTATCCGTGGCGTCGCGGCGAATTTCGATGTTCCGCCATGAAAATGGAAGTTTATTTTATGAGCATATGCTTTGGGAGATTTACATGAAACTTTACAGGCTTAATGATAGTCTAATTCCAAATATACCTATATGTTGATATTGGAGTGGGTGTGGTCAGGTGGCTCTACAGCGCCCTCTTGACACGGCCATGTTGATATAAAAGTGCTTGAATGTTCATGAAATTTGATCAGATCATTGCATTTGGTTTTCTGGGCTGTGCTGATTTTTTTGAAATTTTTTGGCCAAACAGGAAGTGAGCTATGAGTCATTTCCTGCGTTATTCCAAATTTTATGAACACACATTTGAAGGCCTTAGCATACTGGAAAACTTGCAAAAATTAGCTAAAATTTTATTTGTCACATTGTCTTCAATTTAAAACAAAAATTGGCAGTAAATGAGGCATCATGGCTCTATAGCGCCCCCAATAAGATTTTTAAAAGAATTACCCTTTTGAGGGTTTCAGCATGCTCAAAAACTCACAAAATTTTGTACAATTTTAAAGACCATCATTCCTATTACACTGATTAAAAATTTACAAATAGGTGTGGCAAAAATGGCATTATAGCGCCCCCTGGAAAATTTCAAATAAGCAGCCCTCGCAGCCCGATAAACCCACATGTATGAAATTCGGTAGACACGTGGAATATGCCGAGACCTACAAAAAAATCTCTTGGTGCCATGACCTAGACCCAACAGGAAGGCTGCCATTTTTAATTGAAATTGCAACTTTTTTAAATTTTTTTTGCCATTCACAGGTGTCGTACTTTAACGAACTCCTCCTAGAGATTTTATCCGATCAACTTAAAATTTGGCATATAATATCTAAAAACCTTGCAGACGTTAAATTGCGAAGCTTTTTTGATTTCATCGAACGATGCATCTGTGGCGTCACGGCGAATTTTGATGTCCTGCCATGAAACAGGAAGTTGCTTTCAATTCCACATACTTTGTGGGATTTGCCTGAAACTTTCCAAGCTTGATAAAATTGTCCGCCCAAGTATAGATATATGCTTATTTTATATCGAGAGGTACCAGGTGGCTCCACAGCGCCCTCTAGATATGGCCATGATCAGATAAAAGCGTTGAAAGTTCATGAAATTTGGTATGATCATTGCATTAGTCATTCTCCGCAATTGTTAATTTTTTGAAATTTTTTTGCCAAACAGGAAGAGAGCTATGAGCTATTTCCTGCGTTTTTCCAAATTTTACGAACACACGTTTTAAGGCCTTAGAATGCTCCAAAACTTGCAAAACCATCCAAAAATTAGAACTGTCTTATTCTCTTCAATACATCCATCAATTGACACTAAATGGGGCATAATGGCTCTATAGCGCCCCAAATAATATTTATAAAAGAATTGCTCTTTTGAAAGTCTAAACATGCTGGAAAATTTACAAAAATCGAAACACTCATGGAGCCCTGTATTACGATTACTGTGTTGTAGATTTTGTGCACAGGCAAGTCAAAATGGTATCATAGCGCCCTCCAGAAAATTTTTGCACTCCCATCAGGAAACCACATTGTACGCGGTCCAGCTGTGTCCAATGGCTCTGAATAGACACCTGCAGCCATCAAGATCTTGCTGCCACCCCAATGTGCACGAGGGGGGCGAGGCCCCTTTCAACGCTGCTTGCAGCTTTAATTAGGGCCCGAGCACCGACCGGTGCCAGGGCCCGGAACGGGTCCTGGCACCGAAGGTGCGAGGAACCTATTGTTTTTGATGGGATTTTTATTCTTCTTCTTCTTCTTCTTCTTCTTCTTTTTATTCTGCTGCGAGAACGCATTTTTGAGGGCTTTGCCATGCACGAAAACTCACAAAAATTTGCCCACACGTCAGTCGTGGTGAAAATTGCAAAGTATTATTATTTTTGTGCTTGGACATGCCCCGGTGGCTCTATAGCGCCACCAAACACGCGGCCATTTTGGAACGCACTTGCTCGGATTCTCACGAAATTTTATAGAGTCATAGTAGTCATCATAAATTTTTTGTAAATTTTTTTGAAATTTTTTTGCCTCACAGGAAGTGAGCTATGAGCCATTTCCTGCGTTTTTTTAGATTTTACGAACACATTTTTGAGGGTTTTATCATACTCGAAAACTCACCAGACTTGGCTCATAGACTAGAAATATTACGTTCTTTGATTCGATATCTCATTTGGCACTGTGTGTGATATGGTAGCTCTATAGCGCCCCCTAATACATAATTGCATTTTTGAGGGCCTCAGCATGCTTAAAAACTCACAAAACTTTGCAAACATATTAAGCAGGTCTTACTTTTGACTAGAATTTAGGGTTTACAGATGGATGTGGCAAAATTGCATTACAGCGCCACCTAGAAAATTTCAATGAAGCAGCCCTCGCAGCGTGTTTGACCTACATGTACAAAATTCGGTGGACATGCGTACTATGCCAAGACCTAAAAAAAAGTCTCTTGGTGCCATGACCTAGACTCAACAGGAAGTCCGCCATTTTTAATTGAATTTGCAAATTTTTTAAATTTTTTGCCATTCACAGGCTTCGTACTTTAACGAACTCCTCCTAGAGATTTTATCCGATCAACCTAAAATTTTGCATATGACATCTAAAGACCTCGTCGATGTTAAATTGCGAAGCTTTTTTGGATTCATCGAACTTTGTATCCGTGGCGTTGCGGCAAATTTCAATATTCCGCCATGAAACAGGAAGTTGGTTTTATGTGCGTATGCTTTCTAAAATTTGCCCGAAACTTTACAGGCTTAATAAGAGTCGACTTCCAAATATACCTATATGTTGATATTGGATTGGGTGTGGTCAGGTGGCTCCACAGCGCCCTCTTGACACGGCCATGTTGAGTTAACAGTGCTTGAATGTTCATGAAATTTGGTCTGATCATTACATTTGTTTTTTTGGGCAATGCTTATTTTTTTTAAATTTTTCGGCCAAACAGGAAGTGAGCTATGAGCCATTTCCTGCGTTATTCCAAATTTTACGAACACACGTTTGAAGCCTTTAGCATACACGAAAACTTGCAAAACTTTGCAAAAATTATAATTGTCTGATTGTCTTCAATTTGAGGCAGAAATTGGCAGTAAATGTGGCATAATGGCTCTATAGCGCCCCCAATCAGATTTTTAAAAGAATTGCCCTTTTGTGGGTCTCAGCATGCTGAAAAACTCACAAAATTTTGTACCATTCTAAAAACCATCATTCCTATTACACTGATAAAAAAAATACATATAGAGTTGGCAAAAATGGCATTAAAGCGCCCCCTGGAAAATTTCAAATAAGCAGCCCTCGCATCGTGGTTGACCTGCATGTATGAAATTCGGTGGACATGTAGAATATCCTGAGACCTCAAAAAAAGTCTCTTGGTGCCATGACCTAGACTCACAAGGAAGTTCGCCATTTTTAATTGAAATTTCAACTTTTTTAGATTTTTCGCCATTCGCAGGTGTCGTACTTTAACGAACTCCTCCTAGAGATTTTATCCGATCAACTTAAAATTTGGTGAATAGTATCTCAAGACGTTGCCAATGTTAAATTGCGAAGCTTTTTTGGGCTTATCGAACGATGCATCCGTGGCGTTGCAGCGAATTTTGATGTCCCGCCACGAAACAGGAAGTTGCTTTTAGTCCCACATCCTTTGTGGGATTTGCCTGAAACTTTCCAAGCTTGATAAAATTGTCCTCCCAAGTATAAATATATGTAAATATTAGATTGGGAGGTGCCAGGTGGCTCCACAGCGCCCTCTAGATATGGCCATGTTAAGATAAAAGTGCTTGAATGTTCATGAAATTTGGTGTGATCATTGCATTCGTCATTCCCCGCAATTGTTAATTTTTGAAATTTTTTTGCCAAACAGAAGTGAGCTATGAGCTATTTCCTGCGTATCTCCAAATTTTACGAACACACATTTTAAGGCCTTAGAATGCTCCAAAACTTGCAAAACCTTGCAAAAATTAAAAATGTCTTATTCTCTTCAATTTCATCCATCAATTGGCACTAAATGTGGCATTTTGGCTCTATAGCGCCCCCAATAATATTAATAAAAGAATTGCTGTTTTGGAAGTCTAAACATGCTGGAAAATTTTAAAAAATCAACACACTCATGCAGCTCGATATTACGATTACTATGTTGTAGATTTTGCGCACAGGCATGTCAAAATGGTTTCATAGCGCCCTCCAGAAAATTTTTGCACTCCACTCAGGAAAGCACATTGTACGCGGTCCAGCAGTGTCCAATGGCTCTGAATGGACACCTGCACCCATCAAGATCTGGCTGCCACCCCAACGTGCACGAGGGGTGCGAGGGCCCTTTCAACGCTGCTTGCAGCTTTAATTTCGTGTTGTTTCTAGTTTGTGTTTTGGAATGAGCTCAAAGAAGAAGTCTTCTGTTCGCCCCTGTCCGCTGGGGTGCGGCTTCTCTTTACACGATAAGGACAATCACGAGGCATGTCCCATCTGTTTGGGAATTGTTCCAGAAGGGCGTTGTATGAGCCTGGGGCCTGTGCATTTTGTCGCCAGCTACGGCGCTCAACCCTGGAAAGACGGGTCTCGTTTGTCGAAAAAGTCCTGGGAAAGACTGCTGTCACCCAATATGACCCCCTCCTCTCTGATTCAAGAGACCCGGTTCTGTCCGAGTCCAACAGCGAGGAGCTCTTGGTCGAAATCCCCGGTTCCTGGGCTGACCATTTAAAGTCTATTGAGGGGTTAGCTGAGCCGGAGCCCTCCGAGAGCGCTAGCCAGCTACAGCTAGGTCAGGCAGCTCCCCATGAAGACGATGACGTACTGGACATCGGCTTAGACATACATAGGTTCTCAGAAGACGAACAGGAAGCCTTATCGGGGGGCTAAGTTAACGCCGCTGCTGCTTCGGTTGATCCGGACGATACATCCTTTCTTTCGCTCTACCAGCGTGCTGCTGAAAGACTGGAGGTAGAGTGGCCCTCCCCTCCTCTAGCTAGAAAGCCGTCATGATTCGCGGGGTTTTTCCTTCCCCCTGAATCGACCACGGTGAAAAATCGCCTACCCATGTTCCCTGACTTCGTCTCGGAATTAACTTCGTCATGGAGTAGACCGCTGTCTTACTGCGCCACGGTGCCCGGCTATGGACAGTATGTTGACTCGGATGGCGCTGAGAAGGCCGGCTTGGTTAATCCCCCACCCATGGAACCATCCCTGGCTGCTTATCTCGCCTCGTCCCACAACAATAGCGTGGGAGGCCCTACAACTCTCCCGTCCAAACATTGCCGATTTTCCGCGTCTCAGCTGGAAAAAAATCTATCGAGCCCAGGCTGGCACTGCTCATGCCCTGAGCTCCGTCACTATGCTTCAGACTTCTCAAGCAGTGTGTTTGGCGGAACTGGGTTCTCTGGTACCTCCCGAGAGCCCTCTGCTACTTTTTCTCAATGAAGTCAGAGTTACTACAGATTATATTCTTCTTGTGTCTCGCTGCGCAACTCTCTCCCTTGGCAGAGGGATGGGGTCTTCAGTCGTGGCACTCAGACACCTGTGGTTAACTCTTTCTGAGGTTTCGGAGAGGGACAGAGCTGTTTATTTGGATGAGCCAGTGTCTGCAGAGCGTTTGTTTGGGGAATCACTTGATGCCATTCAGGAGAAATTCGAGCTGACTAAGAAGCACACAGAAGCTCTGCGCAACATCATTCCCAGGCGGGATGTGAAACCAAAGGTTTTGCCGAACGCTAAACGCAAACCTACTGGTCCGCCATTGCCCCCCAAAAGGGTTGCACCATCGGCCAGTTTGGGTTTGCAACCCTTGCAGCTTCAAACACATGGGCAAACTCCACACCAGTTGGCATGGAGCAAAAGCCCACCCCCCAGCCTACAGAAGGATTCAGGGCATAGGAGGAAGAAACCATATTCCTCCTAGCAGTGGGGCTGAATGCAGAAGGGGCACAGCAGCAGGGAGACACTGCTTCCCTTCTATTGTCGCCAATAAAAAGGCGATCAAGTTTTTTTTGGGAGTCCAGTCCCAAAAGGCACTGTATTCTCCTAACACAGTCTCCCAAGCACCTGTTTCCTGTGCACACAAAGTTTCCTATGTTGAATTCAATAAACAGTGCATTTGGTGTTCAAAAAATTGCAAACCAAAATACAGCATATCAAATTCGGGGTCTGCTGTTCCCCCTAGAACCACTAGAGGGCGAGATTCCCTCACCTACGGTGTTGCAAGTCAGTCCGCTCGCTGCTCACCTCCCTCAATGGCGCGCATGCGCACCATCTCAGTGGGTGGAAAGAACTGTGGCTACGGGTTACCGATTGCAGTTCCGAGTCAGACCTCCCCGTTTCCGTTCAGTAGTAAACACTGTGGTCGGAGACGAAGCAGCAGCTGTGCTGAGGGAGGAAATATATACAGTGCTAATCAAGCGAGCAATACGAAGTGTTCCGGCTTCGGAAGCCAACAAAGGTTGGTACAGCCGATATTTTGTTGTTCCGAAGAAGGGAGGGGGACTTCGTCCAATTCTAGACTTGCGAGTGTTAAACAAATGTCTATGAACTTATCGGTTCAAAATGCTAACACGCAGACAGTTTCTCAATGCTATCGGGACGGGGGATTGGTTTGCAACAATCAATCTCACAGATGCTATCGGGACGGGGGATTGGTTTGCAACAATCAATCTCACGGATCAATCTCACGCTTACTTCCATGTAGCGATATATCCCGATCACAGGCAGTTTCTAAGGTTTGCATTCGAAGGCAAAGCTTACGAATATCTGGTGCAACCGTTTGGCCTGTCATTGGCGGCATTGAGTCCTCTCCAAGAGAGGGGCGTACGCATTTTAGCGTACCTAGATGATTGGAGTCTAATAGCAAACTCCAGAGAGCAGGCCGTAGCGCAGCTGTCATTGGTTCTGTCACACATTCAAGCACTGGGCTTTTCAGTAAATTTTCAGAAAAGCTTGCTTACCCCAAGTCAGCAGTTCTCTTTTCTGGGGCTCGAAATATGCTCGGTTTCCAGCCGAGCACGTCTGTCAGAGCACAGAGTGGCTGCATTCCACCGCTGCCTCACTCAATTTCAGTTGGGACGCAAACTGCGTTTCCGAACAATTTTACAGCTAGCAGGTATGATGGCTTCTGTTATAGCTGTGGTCCTGTTCGGGCTTTTAAAAATGCGAGCCTTCCAGCGCTGGATTCGATCTCACCGACTGTGTGCAACACGTCACCTCCAAAGGAGGTTGACGATAACCCATTCATGCATGTTGGCTCTCTGCCCTTGGAGGCAGCACGGTCTGCTACGCAAGGGCTGCCCAATAGGGAGGGTGTCTTTTCGCAAGGTGGTGTCCACAGATGCTTCCCTGAGAGGTTGGGGTTGGGCGGTGAGGGGAGTCTGGACGCCGTCACAATGCAGGCTTCATATCAACCACCTGGAACTGCTGGCGACCCGTCTAGCATTGAAGCATTTTTATCCCATTCTGACTGGTCAACACATTTTGATCAGAACAGACAACACAACGGAGGTTTCTTACATACACAGACCGGAAGCGACCCGATCACTTCCTCTGTTGAAGCTGACTCAGTCTCTCTTGCTGTGGTGCAGTGCTCATTTTCTGTCTGTCAGAGCCACCCATGTTCCGGGCCGCATGAATATGGGGGCAGACCTTTTGTCCAGAGGGGGCCCTCTTGTAAGAGAATGGAGGTTGCACCCAGACATAGTGGGGCAAATATGGGATCATTTTGGTAGGGCCAAAGTGGATCTCTTTGCCTCCAGGGTGAATACCCACTGTCCCCTGTACTTCTCCATAACAAACCACAGCGCGTCATTAGGGATGGATGCACTCGCACACCCATGGCCCAACACACTGCTGTATGCTTTCCCACCAGTGGGAATGATACTGCCCGTTCTGGAGAGGGCGCGCCATCAGAGCCTGTCCCTGATCCTGGTGGCCCCTCGGTGGCCAGCGAAACCCTGGTATGCCGAGATAATAAATCTCCTGGCAGCGATGCCCTGGCAGCTCCCTCTGCGCAGGGATCTGCTCTCCCAAACGGAATGGGAGCTGATCCATGCCCGTCCAGAACTATGGCGGCTGCATGCCTACCTGTTGAAAGGACCAATTTAATAGCTAAGGGTCTGCCCTCCAGCTTGGCAACGATCCAAAATGCAAGGGCCTCATCTACCCAAGGCCTCTACACCTATAAATGGCGGGTGTTCGAGCAGTGGTGTCAGGACCGAGCTGTACTCCCATTTCAGTGCTCCATTGTGGATGTGTTGACATAACTTCAGCTGCTGCTGGAAAGGGGTCTATCATTTTCCACGATTAAGGTCTACTTGGCAGCAATATCTGCCTGCCATGTAGGCTTTGATGGAGTGACACCTGGGGGTCACCCCCTTGCTGAGCGTTTCTTAAAGGGAGTGCACCGGCTGAGGCCTGCAGTTAAGTCCATCATTCCCTCGTGGGATTTGATGGGGATTCCCATCATTTGGGATTAGTGCTAGAGGCTCTGTCTGGTGCTCCATTTGAACCTATTCAGTCGATAGATATGAAATTTCTTTCATACAAGACTGCACTGCTTCTTGCCTTAACCTCCGCAAAGCGGGTGGGTGATCTCCATGCTCTGTCTGTGCACCAATCCTGTACCCAGTTCAGTTCAGATGGCTCTAAGGTTACTCTACGCCCAAATGCGGCGTATTTACCCAAGATAATCCCTATAGCCTGTAGTTCTATTGCTTTTGAGCTGCGGAGCTTTTGTCCTCCCCCTTTTGCATCTGAGGAGCAGAGGAAGTTGCATTCCTTGTGTCCTGTACGTGTACTACGCGCCTACATAGTCCGCACTCAGAATGTGCGTCTGTGTGACCAATTGTTTGTCTGTTTTGCTAATCCAGCTCGAGGCAAAGCTCTGTCTAAACAGCGGCTTTCTCACTGGATTCTGGAGGCTTTCTCCCTTGCTTATGACAGCAGAGGCCTTACACTGCCTTAGGGCGTGAGAGCACATTCAACTAGGGGCATATCAACATCATGGGCTTTATTTAAAGGGGTATCTGTGAGTAACATCTGTGCTGCAGCCAGCTGGTCATCACCGCACACTTTTGTTCGGTTTTACCGCTTGGACGTAACTGCCCCTTCGGTGGCTCATTCTGTCCTCTCTGCTGGGTCTATGGAGGTTTGAATATGGTCTGGTAGCTGCTCTGCGGGGTGTGTATATATGTCCCATACTACATGTGTTGTACCGAGTGAATCGACTGAAAGGGAACAAAATGTTAAGAATATAACTTCTGTTCCCTGAAGGAGAGGAACGAGGTACGACACGTAGTTGCCCCGCCGCACAGCCGGGCTCGGTGAAGAGCGCTACCAAACTGAGAAATGACTGTGATGGTGGACGTATATATTCGCAGGCGCGGCCTCGCTTACGTCATCACAGATCATTTGCCTTTTAAGGCGTGAATAGAGGTGTCTTCAGTCAGGCACGCGAGGGCGTGATATCCCATACTGCATGTGGTGTACCTCGTTCCTCTCCTTCAGGGAACAGAAGTTATATTCATAACATTTCGTTTTTTTCGCTGGGGAAAGTTCCTAATTCCTGAAAACTGATCCGGAAATGATTACGTGCCATGGCAACCATGATAAGAGCCTTCGAATTCTTTAAATGTTTAGGAACGGTGTCTCAGTTCTCCCTAATTTACCTCCTTTAGCATAGGGTACACGGACACATCCTTTTAGAAAAGAAAGGATATAGCGCCATTCCACAATTCTGCGCAGCAGCAGTATTTAAAGGGATAACTATTCATCTGACCAATCGCGTAAAGAAACGTATGGGACCCCATCATGTTCACGTTGCCTGCTTTAAATGCAGTTGGATTTTCTTATTAGCGCGGTTGTATTCCTAAGCGGTAGGAATTCCATGTTACACCCTTCCTTTATTTTTCACATAGATTAAAAAAAAATGGTGTGGAATTTTCTATAGGATGTTATTTTTGACTACTCGGACACAGCTCAGGATAGCGCTTGTGGGCATAACGTCAACAGACTCCATACAATTAAAGTAGACGTAGTTGTGGTCACTGGCTGCACACGCTTATTTAGATTGAATCGTATGGCAATCCCTTTTAACATTTATTCCATATCCTTGATATCAGACGGCAATACCCTTTACTAGTTCAGTCATTGTCCATTCTAGTGGGCCTCTGGACCGAACTAGTAACACCAAATGTCTTACGAGTTAACTAGCGCAGGATGGAAAAAGTGAGGACTAGAAAAGCACTCGGAGAGCGCAGACCTCCGCCAAGGACAACATTTCCCTCCATATTGCGACTTCCACCATAGATATTAGTCTTACATTTATTTTATCTTCATTTTTAGATTCCTTGACCATGAAAACATGGCAATTTGATTCATAATGCAATATCAATATTAGTTCCACTGCGTCTTGGCTGTTTAAAGCTATGTTTCTAGCTTCATTTGTTTGTTTGTTTTTTCTTATGATGCAAGTTTCAAAGATCTATTTTGGAACGAAGCTTCCTGCCGAATTCGGGTGTTTGGGAATAGCGCTCCTCTTAGGGCCGGTTCATACTCTACACAAGGTACGCGAACACAAGGCAGCACATCGAGCAACGCAAGGTAGCCATCTTCCGTCCTTGTGTAGCAAAGTGTCGTCCAAAGTTTTGTAACGACGCATCGACACGTGTATTTCCGTGAGATTCCAACAGGGGCGATACAGCAAATAATGCCCCATTCGCTGTGCTCAAAACAACAAAAGGGGAAAAAAAGGAAGAGGAGAAGGAGAAGACTTTGCTTTTTAACGAGGCACAGCGCAGCAAGTTACGCGCGTTCAGGCTTCTCTGTGAACGGAATGGAACGGACCTGTGCTCGCGTACCTGGCGTAGAGTATGAACCGGCCCTCAAAGCTTTTTAATCATGCGGTTCAATAAAGACCTTAATAAGTAAAATCAGGTGCAGCAGTATTAAGCTGCTTATTGGACGTGAAACAAATTTTTCGCACGGAAGATTACATTCAAAGTCAATGCAAAGACGCAAATAATACACGCGAAATGTCTGTACTCGCGTCCTTTCATTGACTTTGAACGTAATCCTTTGTGTAAAAAACACGTTTCACGTCCACTATGCAGCTTAATAGTGCTCTTAAGTCTTAATAGAGTTCTGGTGCATAATAGCCTACTCCCATTTTCAAAGGTGCATAGTACAATGTACACGCACTTCGTTACAGTATACAGTATATGCGTTAGTAGTATACTTTCACTTCCTTACTTTGACACTGGCAAATTAGTAACTCGTTTCAAATGAAAATATTAATTTAATTCATCATTTACGCATTATCTTGATTTGGCGTGTTCAAGAAGAACAACGCTGTATCTTTGTACAGATGTGACGGCAGTGGACGTGGAGCTGCACATTTGTGCACGCAGTTACAATATTCTATCACTAGATGGCACACCAGGATCAGTTATTGAGTATTCACACAACTGCCAGTAAAGTGAAATAAGAAGTGACTCTTCATTCCCCCAATATCTGTGCTTTTTTAATTTCATTGGGAGTCCCCGGTATAATAAACGCAAAATTATATAATTATTTTGTGTATTTGTATCGTTTTGTCAGTCACAAACAAGAGATGTTGCGGTACCACCTCTGACACCGGATCGGAGCAGGGTATGTTTTCAGCCAAAATACACTACGTTACTCCCCAACACTGATTGTACAACATGTTTGAAACTTGTCCTATATTTTTTTCCAAGTGCCCTGACCATTTTTGGGGGAATTATATGCATAAATATCGAAAATGGCCCTATATCCCAATGTTACGTAAAGAATCCTTTAAAAAATTCCTGGATCCAGACGGAGATCCGGATCACTTCCAAAATATAATCATTTCTTCCTTATACCAATCTGTACAATCCCTGAAAATTTCATCAAAATATGTCGAGTTATTTTGGAAACCAACAGACAAACAAACAAACACACAAACAAACAAACCCAGGCAAAAACATAACCCTCTTGGCGGAGACTAAAAAGAAAACACACTTTAAGTCTCACCTCACCCTGCATTTTTCTATCTGCCTCCGAATTGTTCTTGTTGATACCCCGAAAAGGGGAGCCATCTCGTGGGGTTTGATACCAATGCCAATATATGCCTCCAATGTCTCACGCGAAATATGGTAGCAGGGTCGGCCTTGAAGTCCTAACATTAGGAAAGACATGGTTTGGCCACTCTATTCTTGTAGCAACTATGCCGTTTGAATAAGGCAGAGAGTTGCGTCATGGTAATTCACATACCTTGACGTTCTAAGATGCCAAAAGCCTTTTTTTCTACTTCTGCAGGTGCTTCCTCAGTGCTTGTCACCATTTGCCTCACTGTTTTTTTTTTTATTTTTTTAGCCTGCCTGGATCTTTCTATCTATGGTGTTTGAAACGTTGGATAACCAATCAGAACGGGATAATTAGCATATGGAAAATTGTGAATTTTATGTGACAAAGCTCCACCTTGTGTCAAAATTTTGAACCAAACTGGCATAGCGTCATCGTGGGACACATCCTCAGGTCATGACCTTTCATTTGCACTAGACTTGAGGTCAATCGGACAAATATTTCCAGAGATATGATAAAACAGTGAATATTTCAGTTTTTGGCCCCTGGTGACCAATCTAGAAATTGTAAATTGTCCAAAATCGAATCAGTTCTTCCTCTTTATGATACTTACTTATGTGCAAAATTTGAAATTTGTAATTGAAATATTACTGAAGTTATCGCGTTAACACGAAGTGCAGCGGCGGCGTTGGCCGGACCAAAAACATAATATCCCCCGGAACGCCATTCAGCGTTCGGGGATATGAATAAATACAATAAATAAAATCCATTGAACACAGATTATACAGCCAACATGCGTGCAGGTTCCCAGATGTGAGGCCTGAAACAAAAGTGGAACAAAAAAAAAAAAAAAATGTGACTGGAATGCGAAAGACAATTCAGTCAAAGAACCATTTCAACGTCAAAAGACCTACAGTCAATGTTATATTCAACCTGGGATAATTCATGCCATCAAATTGAATTATCAAAAAACTGCCCATCACTCTCTGGCGATTAGAATAATCTAAACTAAACAACCAGAATCTTGTCTGTATAATAAATTAACAAAGTAATGCCGCACCATAGGTCTTCCTTATTATTTAGCGTTAATGCGGTTCTTTGATTTAATTTCCTTCTCACACTGACAATGTTGCCATTACTTCTATTTTTGTTTCAGACTTGAAGGAGAATTCCTGTGTGAAATTGACTTTGCTCAATAGCAAGGCTCAAAGTAGCTCCACACTTCATTGATAGAATTCCGAGGGCCCTGACATTTAAAACGAGGCACTGCGAACTTTGAAAATGCTCCGGTAGTTTATTAAAAAAGATTTTTTAAATACAAACAGTACCTTGAGCTTCCAGTCGCCTCCATCTTGAAAGTCACAAAAAGTCGATTGTCGAGCACGAACAAATAGATTGCAATCTGTTCCCCTATCCTTCCTATTCATTCGTGCTCGTCAATCGACTTTTTATGACTTTCAAGATGGAGGCGACTGGAAACTAGCTCAAGGTCATGTTTGCATAAAAATCTTTTTTTAATAAACTACCGGTGCATTTTCAAAGTTGTCAGTGCCTCGTTTTAAATGTCAGGTCCCTCGGAATTCTAACGATGAAGTGTGGAGCTACTTTGAGCCTTGTTAACGATGAACAAAATAGCCATTTCTTTGAATGGCAACGCTATGCCCGATTCATATCATTGTAAGCCTGTTGGGAGCTTCAGCGAGAAAGCCATTTATTTTGAAATGTTGCGTGCGTACGGAGGTGGGGTATTCAACAAAAGTTAGTCATGTTTTCATGTTATCATGTTTCAATACACCCCAAGTCAATTCCACACCAGAATTCTCCTTTAATGGCCCAATTCCAATCCGCCCCCCAAAAGACTCAAGCCTTATCATGTTTCAATACAGCCCAAGTCAATTTCACACCGGAATTTCTCCTTTAATGGCCCAATTCCAATCCGCCCCCTGAAGACTCAAGCCATGAAACCTCTCTGGCTTAATTGACGTCAGATGAGTCTGAGAGGGCACCAGATCCTATAAATTGGAATGGAACAGCCCTTTCACGTTACCAAACTACACGCAATTGAGACGATCATCGTTGATACTTGCACATAAACCTTTTCTTTCTTGCTCCTTCCATTACCTCAATCGGACCCGTCTTTGCTTTGTTTACCCGTTATTTTTTAATTTTTTTATTTTTTTTACATTTCCGGTATTCTGACGGCATCCCCTGTATTTGACTTCACAATGCAATGAACTGTGGGCAATTTCCTTACACAAAGAAAGCATCGGTACTGACTTACTGTAAGGGGGCAGTAAGGGCATATTCACAGACTCACTGGCCGTGTTCGAAACCGCGCTCTAAGGTCAACATACTACTCTCCCTACACACTAGTCCAGGGGTGGCCAACCCTGGTCCTGGAGAGCCGCAGTGTCTGCTGATTTTTGGTGTTACTCAGCATTCGATTGATGAATAAAGTCGTTGATTACTCTCTTAACTGATCTCACCTGGTGTCTCAGGTTTAATTTGGTCATAATGAGCCAACCAAGCAATTGGCAGGAAGAACCCACAAGACTCCTAGAGCCAATTAAGCAGACTTGCAGGTTGTGACAGCAATCAACTTGTTAACCAAGATTTGTCAGTCTGGTTGGATATTTAGCGTAGTTGTAATGCAGACAAAATAGAAGTACAGATAAAAGTTTATAGAGCAGGGGTGGATAACGCTGGTCCTGTTGAGCCAGAGGGTGTGCTGGGTTTGGTTTTCTCCACCCAATTTAAATCTAAGACACCAGGTGAGATAAGTGAAGTGTGTAATCAACTGCTTTAATTCATCAATCAAGTGCTGAGTAACACTAAACACCAGCAGACACTGCGGCTCTCCAGGACCAGGGTTGGCCACCCCTGCTCTAGTCGCACTACTCGCTTCCATAGATATCTATATAAACACTAGATGGCTCAAGGCAGAGTCGGCAGCGTCGTCACTGGTCGGCCATCGTAGGACAGGGGACTGCTCTGGCACGCTGTGCTGTAGTCAGAGGTAAGGTGAATGATTTACTCGCATTAATACTCGTAACTCACTGAATTCTTGACGGATTTACAGACGGATTGGGTTATTACAAACCTTAATGTACATTTTATACCGAATTCAATGTTTTTAATTATTCTTAAAATGCAGTTAAATAACTACATCTCTGATGTTTACCCGACAAACCAAGCCGTTTGTTAGAAATCAGTCGAGAATTTGGGAGAGTTGAGCAATTTACAGCTATTTCAAAGTCCGTGCTCCATTGGCTGTAATGTTATGAGTGATCGAGCAGTCCTGTCCCAAGATGGCCGCGCTGTGACGACGTTACTTCACATTGGCTCGCAGCGTGCTTGAGCCATCTAGTGTTTATGTATATCTATGCTCGCTTCTCCCGACGAGCGAATCCTTCCTTCTTCTTCTTCTTTTGAATTGTATGGTGAATTACACGCCAATTTGTGTATTACCGTCATCATCTGTGTGGTATAAAACAATGATTTACGAACGAGCCCGTTTGAGAAATTAATATTTTCCAATGTGATCTATAAAATAAAACCCCCTTAACCTAACAATACGCGGAAGACCAAAAAGGCAAAAATGTGCATTCGTTTTGAAGGGATTGAAACAGGATGTTTAGCCAACCTGACTTTAGCCAACCTAAAATAGCAGTTTTCGACACCCCGACCGGCATTTCGCCGTTATGCCTTACCAGCTGAAGATGCGGCAAAGGACATGACGGAGTCAATCGGCCCACCGTCAGCGTTCCATCTGTGCGCTTAAGAATATTCAGCGGTAAGATACCGTTTAAAAATAAGTTTCTACTTTCACTCAGCTTACTTACTCCCAGTGGATGATGTGAACAGATGAGAGTGAAATGTTTACTTGGCTTCAACCAAAGAACAGTTGTCAACCAAAGAATGACTACGAAGAAAGTATTCTTTAAATTACAATCTAATGTTTATTATCATGCATAATGTTATCCTATTTCTACTTGAAACAGAACAAAACGCGCCAAATGCTATGCAAATGAAATTGTAGGGGAAAAGTAGCCTACATTCACAATTCACATTTGTATATTGTATATACACCTGAATGCATGAACACCAAAATGTAATGGCTAAATTAATTCTGTAATTGAATTTTTGAATGTCTTACTTCAATTGAACCATTTTGGCCAGTATCTGCGATACAAACACTGAGTGATGAAGCATTAATTAAGCTCTTGCACAACAGGAAAAAAACTCTTTTATTTGTATTCTGCATAAAGGGGAACATTTGAGCTCAGATATATTGAAATAAGATACAAAATAATAAGATGGAAAATGTGAATTTAACCTTAAAAAACATTCAATATGCAATCATTTCATAGAAATATTCCAATGAGAAATTTATTAAATTACTTCAGTGAGGAGCATGGACTGGAGGGCAAGGTGGAGCCAGGGTGGATAAAACAGAAATGGGAGAACCTCAAACAGAAATATAAAGTAAGTAGAAAAATCATATGCACTACAGTCAACACAAAAGAAACAAGATGATGATGGGGATCGTTAGCTTAATCTAAATGTTGACAAAAATGCTTTTTGTATAATTCTGTTCTGAACTGGGAAAAAGTTAATAAAGTTGAGGGATAAAGGCAGCGTTGTTGATTTTCAAGAGACCATGAAAATGTAAGAGACAACAAGTGATACTACAGTTGTGACCAGCTGGTTTATTGCATTGTGGATTTTCATATACTTTTACATTGCTTTGGTCTGATGATGCATAACAACCTAGCATGAGAGAAACTGTCAACTACCATGGAATACGCACACAAATTGCATTGCCTGAGAGAACCTAAATAATAATAGAAGGTGTTGCATCTGGTTTTTGCTCTGCAGAAATGTATTAAATATTGCAAGGGATCAGAAAAAAAGTCAAATATCAACCAGTTGACTGACTTCACTAAACCCCTCTTTTTCAGGTGACAACGATCATACATGAATTGAGCAACTTCTTTTTAGCTTTCATTGTCCAGCACCATGTTTGAGGGAGAGACCTTCGACTTCTACGCTTAGCTATAGGTCTTCCAGCAATGTTTCTGTAATCATCACTTATCAGCTAACCAGGTGATTGGTCCACATGGTTTTACCAGAGCCCTGTTACCCAGCACGTTTCCAGGTAGATCAAGACAGGCCTTCATGGTTACTGTATCAGCCCAGATGGTTAAACCACCCGCTAAACTTCTTACTGCCTGGCAGTCCTTTACTTTACCTGTTTCCATCTCTTATGACTCGGACGAGGGGTTGGATTTTTAAGAGGCAATAATAAAAGAACTATAATACAACTATGTACACCCGGGGTGAATCACTCTTAACATTTGAGATAAATCAGGAACTAAGAACTCCCTGGGCAGAGTAACACTAACTAACTAAAAAAAAAAACTAACAATAATCATGTTCTTGCAGCACTGCAATGGGAACATCTGGAGCAAACACCAATGCTGCAAGTCTGCCCCTGAGGGTGTCCCCGGACCGCTGGAGTGGTTTGTGTGCTTGAACATCATCCCTATCATCGCCATCATCCCCGTCATCCTCGTCTTTGACCTCAGGCTCCAAGACGTCCCCGTTCCTGAGGCAGACGTTGTGCAGGAAAAGGCAGGCACAGATGACCTCAGACACAAACTCCACCTTCGCCTCCAGTGCCTTCAGGAAAATAGAGTGCCACCTGGTCTTGAGGACCCCAAATGCCCTCTCCACCACGCATCGTGCCCTGGACAGCCTGGTGTTGTACCTGGCCTCCACAGGATTCCGGACAGGCTCCTGGAATGGCTCTGCCGAGCACGGGAATCCGACATCGCTCAGCAGACTCTATCCAGGAGGTGGGTACAGTTGGTGACCATACAAGGGGCTGCACTTCAGGACCCGGGCATCATGGACGCAGCCAGGGAAGCCAACCACCACATCCTGAAAGCGACCCTTGTGGTCGCAGATGGCCTGGAACTGGACCGAGTTGAACAGCTTCCTGTTGTAATAGTCCACTGCAAACCACCCAGGTGGAACAGCTGCTGGAACCCGGCTCCAATCTCCTCCAGCTCTTCGGGGATGGGGAGGTGGATGAGCCTCCTGAAAACCCCCTGGATGCCCTTACTGACCCAGTGGATCATGTCATGGCATGTGGTGCGGGGAATGAAAGGCCTCTGGCACGACCCAGTAGGACATTCCAAAGGCCAGCCAGTACACAAACACCAGCACCTCTATCGACATTCCCCCATCCATGGTCGTTCTCTCCCAGGAGATGGCTCTCCAGCGATGACCTTCACAGGCGGAAGTCCTTCCACAGGTCACCTCCCTCAAAATAGAGGCACAACAGCGGAACCTGGGGATTCACCCTGCAGTATAGCCCTCTCAAACCCACCTGTAATGGACAATATTTTACAAAACCCAAAACCAGTGAAGTTGGCACGTTGTGTAAATCGTAAATAAAAACAGAATACAATGACTTGCAAATCCTTTTCAACCTATATTCAATTGAATGCACTGCAAAGACAAGTTACTTAATGTTCGTCAGGTAAACTTTGTAATTTTTTGCAAATATTAGCTCATTTGGAATTTGTTGCCTGCAATATGTTTCAAAAAAGCTGGCACAAGTGGTAAAAAAGACTGAGAGAGTTGAGGAATGCTCATCAAACACTTATTTGGAACATCCCACAGGTGAACGGGCTAATGGGGAACAGGTGGGTGCCATGATTGGGTATAAAAGCAGCTTCCCTGAAATGCTCAGTCATTCACAAACAAGGATGGGGCGAGGGTCACCACTTAGGGGTCTATTCTCCCATGCGCTTAAGTCGAAAAAAGCGCGTAGCTACGCACTTTTCAGCCTATGCGAATTCTCCCCTCAACTTAAGTCTGTGCATTACGCGCCCTGAAGGCAGTTACGCGCTTGGCGCGGAGCACACGGCATGGTGGCACAGTGTTTAGCACTGCTGCCTCACAGCAAGAAGGTTGTGGGTTCGAATCCGGCCTGGGGCCTTTCTGTGTGGAGTTTGCATGTTCTCCCGGTGTTTGCGTGGGTTTCCTCCGGGTACTCCGGTTTCCCCCCCCCCACAAAAACATCCCTCATAGGAACACTCCAACCAGTACCCCTGACCAAGGAACTGGCTTTAGAACTGGAGTTGGTCCCCGGGCGCTGCTCTGTGGTTGCCCACTGCTCCTAACTATAGGATGGGTCAAATGCAGAGGACAAATTACCCCACGGGGTTCAACAATAAAGTATATATATATATAGCAAGGCCAAAATCGGGGCGTTTCCGGGCGTTTCTTATGTAAATAACACTTACGCGTATTCTCCCCCTGGCTTACGCGCTTTTTCTGTTAAGCGCTTTTGAGGGCTGTATTAAGGTCAAGCGCCAACATAAGGCGAAATGGAATATTGCGTTTCATGTCGGTTATTGGCCAAATTTTAACATTAATTTTATTTAACATGGTAAAGGTTGAGACATTTAATATTCGATTGTTCTTCCTTATTTCTAAACTGCATTTCTCATAGCCATAATAATTTATCAAACTAAATCATCTCATGATATTACGCATCAGCCTCTTCTCCAATCAGTTCAATTACAAACGCTAAACAGTTAATACGAGTATACGTAAGACCATCATTCTACCATGCCCTCAAAATCTAAAACCAAAATGCTAGTCCTGCATTTGCTTGCACTCTTGCGTGATTGGGAAAGAGTAAGAGGAGCCCGCCGAGCTCGAAGACGAACACGCATATATCGGCTTCGTTTGGACATCCTGGGACTAACAAATATCGAGGGCATCCAGCGCTTTTGTTTGGACCGTGCATGAGGCAATCATCTATCTTTGCCGACTTCTGGATGAACAGCCATCCAGCCGCAGCAATTATCCAGAAAACATACCCGTGGTCATCAACGTCAGAACTGTGCTGTCGCTCCTGGCATCTGGGTCGTTCCAGAGAGTGGCTGGTGATGTCATACACATATCACAGGCGTCTGTGTCAAGGTGTCTGACGCAGTTCGTTGACGCTCCAAGTTCTTCTCCGTGCACTTCAACGGCAGAAAGAGTGAAATGCACAGTGGATGATGGTTGCCCACCACCTGTTGCGTGTACACTTCTCCGGTGTGCAAGAGCCTTTTACAGTGCCCTGCTGATCTCTCCATTTATGCTTTAAATCGAGAATACTGCGCTGTCATCTCCCTACTAAAGCCACATCCAGAACGATTCCCAGGTTAATTCATCGGATAAGCCTTCAGTGCTTGCTTGCCGTTCAACACCAACATCTGTGAAAATTGATTTTCGGCTTTGGCTCGACGTCACCATCAATGACTGCGTTTACAAGGCAGGGGCGTTACCAAGGGGGGGCAGGGGGTGGGCAGGGCCCATCCTGAGGAAAGTTCTGCCCCCCCAATGAAAACTCAAGATAAAAAAACTGATTTACTTTAATTTGACAGCAAACACGCGGTATCCAACTGATTCACAGCCGGAGATAGACAGCCATTTAGAGTGAGCTTTATGGATGCTTCATTTATCTATCACTATGTGTGATTGGTGGATTCCTTCGGCAGTCTATTCTGCTGGCCAACCAGGGAGTGACTATTGACCCGACGGTCGGGTGAATAAGAAACCGTTCTCTATTGGCCCGACGGTCGGGTGAATAAATCGTAGCTTGCTATTCGCCCGACATGATGGACCGGTCAACTGCTACTGTATATGGGGCGTCTATAGGGACATAAACCAGTCTATTCTCGCGTGAGATCTCGCGTTGTTGCCATTTTTAGAATTTCCGCGCCAATGCCCCTATTGTTAATGTGTTATTGTTCATTTTGTATGCTCAGCGTTTATTAGCTTAAATCTTTTGAAAATTATTGAAAAAAGCGACACACGAACAAAAAATCAACATTTAATCCTTTCTATTGATATATAGTGATTTTAAGCATGAGTGAATGGTCTCACACATGGCATGTTGTTTCACGAGAAACTCACTTAATTGAGATCATGCCACTGTGAAATGGCTTCACTGAAGAATGTGGCTTGTGATGTAAAAACAAAGTTTCAGAAAGCAGTTAGTGCATGCATAGTAAGCAGTGGAACTTGGACTTGGAATTTGTAATTTTGTATACTATTGGCAGGCTTACTATAAATGAAGAAAATATATAACATTTATTTATTTATTTAATAAACAAATAATGATTAAATAAATGAACAGAAGATATATTCATTTATTTATCCAAGTGCAAATATTATCCGTGTGCAAATATAAGTGTAAGTGTATTTTTTTTTCATTTTTTTTATTTATGCAACTCTTCATTCATTTTTTTTTTGTAAATAAATAAACCAATAGATGATTAAATAAATAAAAATATATATCCATTAAATTTATTTAGGTGCAAATATTATTCGAGCACTAAAATAAAAGTGTTGTTTTTTTCTCATTTATTTATTTATTTTTTCATTTATTCATTTTTATTTATTTATTTATGTGAGTATGTATGATGTTCGTGGTGCCGGCTCTAGTACATGTCACAGCATTATATGCGCGAATATGATGAGGAGGACGACCTGCGCGTCTATCAGGAGGATCCAGCAGGCCTCTTCTGTGACGAGGGGGCTCCCCCCGAGCACCGCTATCCATTGGACGACCTGCCTGGATTGTTCCATTCGGCGGCAGTGCGGATGGAGATGCCCCTGCCCCCGCAGCCACCGAACACCCATGGGGATGACTTCACTGTAGGCCTATTGGCCCAGCCGAAAGCCAAGCCGCGGCCCAAGGTAATCTGTCCCCAGATGCCGCCTATAATTGGATACACCCGGCGTGATTGGGAGAATCCGGTCGCCGCTAAATCCCCAGCAGCGGCATATGCGCCGTATTCCACCGTCGAGGGTTGGAAGTGGGATATGGGCGTCCCGCCCATTGAAGACGCGATGAGGTGGTGTCTGGTCCCCACTGCCTCTATGTGGCCAGGTGGTCGGCCGCTGCATCCGTCCGAGAGGGACAGGATGACGGCAAGCCTGTTCATCCGCTGTTATGCTAACGCGGCCCAGGGAGTCGTGTTGGCTAACAATCTAGCGTTTCTGGCTGGGTTCGTGGATCGACTCGTGCACCAGAAGTCGGAGTTAACGCCGGAAGAAATCGAGGAGGTCCAGACCTCAGCTGCAGCGATGCTCCGGATGTCCCAGGCGTTCGCCATCACCGGAGGGAGGAGCATGTGCGCAGCCCAGGTGGGGCACCGCCACCTGAGCCTGGGGCTGTCATCTTTGAAGGAGCGGGAGAAGCGGGCGCTTATCAACGCGCCCATTTCCACCGCGTCGCTGTTTGGTCCGGATGTCCAAGCCATGGTGGATCGGCTGGAGGCAGCTCGGAAGGCAGCCGAGCAGCTAGGCTCCCACCTACGCCCGCAGCAGTCCGCCTTCGGTCCACGCTACTCTCAGCCGCCGCCCAGCCGCCGCCGCCGTAGATCGGATGGATCGCTCCCCGGCCTCAGCCAGCCAAGCCTGGAGCCGCGCCGACCGCAGCCACAGAGTCGCCAGAACCGCGCCAGGGGTGGGGGTCCTCGGCGGCCAGCCTGGGTGTAGTTAGAAAATAAACGGAGTTTTCAGTATTTGGCCTCTAAGTCTGTTTGTTCCCACACTGCACACACTGATACGCTGGCTGGTTCAGGTGTTAGCAGCCAGGGCAATCTGGGTCAAAAATCTGCCGGAGACAGGGCGGTAGCCCTGTCTGCCATGAATATGGTTAGTAAGGACGGCGGGCGTGAAGCTTGTGTTTCCTCTCCGCCTCCGTCAAATTATGCTCTTAAAACTGGGGCTTCACCGGCTAATAGCCTGTTTACGAGGTACTGGCTAGCTAACAGCCGGCGCAGTTTGTGTCGAATTACTCAGGGTAGTAATCGGCCAAACTTGATGGCTAAACCAATAATTCGAAGCAATCCCCTAATTTTTAGCACTGGGATGACTAACAAGTCTCCGTGTGCAAGCAACTTACCTTGCCCAGGCACGCCACCAGCGAAGAAACGGGCACAGACTAAAAGCCAGCATGTTTCCAGCACGGTTTGCTCGAGCGGGACACGTCAGCTGACTTCTGCTTCCGGGTCACACGGAGGCAGCTTTGACCACCATTCTGGCTCCATTGCTCCTGAGGTTTCTCAAAAGTCCCTCTACACATTCCAGTGGCAAAGGACGGGTCGTGTACGTGGGCGTAAATCTGGTACTGGGGCTTCCAAACCCGTGGAGGAAGGTGTCACTCGTTCAGCCCCACAGCTCGTGACGTATTTAGAGACCAATGTCTCTGAGAGTAAGCGTCAGGGAGAGCTCCCGCTTGACTCAGAGACAACTGCGCCCCCACCACCCACGGTGAGCGAGTCACCAGGTGACGTGCTTGGGGTTGCAGCGAATGCATTGTTGCCATTAGCCTCTCAGCCCTTTCGGGCAGGGCCCCCGGACGAACCCTCCCACAAGGGGCGGGGCGTCTCGGGAGGGCCTTGGCGATCGGAGACCATAGAGTCAACTGCTTCACCACTGACAAACCACTATCAGTCGTGGGTGAGGTTGTGCGCCCCCCTTCCGAGGCTCGAGCAGGATTTTATTCCCCGTATTTCCTGATCCCCAAAAAATCGGGAGGCCTCAGGCCCATTTTGGATCTCCGGGAGCTGAACAAGCACATTGTGCGCAGACCATTCCGAATGCTGACGGTAAAGGCGTTGCTGGAATGTGTCAGGCCGGGAGATTGGATGACATCAATAGATCTGACAGATGCCTATTTTCATGTCCAAATTCTGCCGCGCCACCAGAAGTTCCTTCGCTTTGCGTTACAGGACCGGATCTTTCAGTTTTGCCGTCTTCCATTCGGATACTCCCTAGCACCATGGACATTTTCCAAGTGTGTGGAGACAGCCCTTGCACCACTTCGACGCAAGGGGGTGCGGATTCTAACCTATCTGGATGATTGGCTGATCCTGGTCCCTAATTATAACACAATTTCAAATCAGTGAGGACTTTAAATCTCCTGTCGTCTGAGCCCGGCTCTATGAAGATCAGAAAAGCCATGGCAAGCAAGGTCATGCATGCTGCAGTTCTGGAATCACTGCAGTGGATGTTCATTCAGCTTGTTTTCTGCATAGCAAATCAACAAATTGCAGACAGGGGACACAACAATTTTTGTTCATTAGCTTAACATTCAGGCTTCATGAAACACACAGCAAAGAAATTTGATTTTAATAAAAAGCATATTTTTTCATAAACAAGTAGCGGAAATATGCCATCACTATAATTTGAGGAAAGAATTATGGAATCATCAAAAATACAGAATTAATACTTTGTTGCTCCACCCCAGGTTTTTCTTATGGCCTGAATTCTTGAAGACTTGGACTTCACTAATAAAAATACTCCCGACAGCATCTGGGCATCCTGATGAGTCAGTGATGGTTGCCTGAGGGACCTCCTACCAGGCCTGGATCATGGCATCTGTGAGCTCCTGAACAGTTTGTTGTGGTACTTATCAGCGTTGGATGCACTGATACATAGCATCCCACAGGAGCTCAATTGGGTTTAGGTCAAAGGAACGAGGGGGCCAATCTATGGTACCAATGCTTTTATCATCCAGGAACTGCCCACGTGCTGTGACCACATGTGGCCAGGCATTGTCTTGCACCAGGAGGAACCCATGACCCACTACCCCAGCATAAGTTCACACAATCCCTCTCAGGATTTCACCCCAGTGTCTAATAGCAGTTAGGGTACCGTTGACAATCACATACAGGGCTATGCAACCCCCTAAGGATATGCCTCCCCAGACCATTACTGATTCACTGCCAAATCAGTTATGCTGGATGATGTTACAGGCAGCAGAACATTCACGCCCATCACACGTGCTCAGTGTGAACCTGCTCTCATCTGTGAAGAGAACGGGGCACTAATGCCGAATCTACCAATTCTAGCGTTCTCTAGCGAATACCAATCAAGCTGCATGGTGCTGGGCAGGGAGTTCAGGTCCCACTTGACGACATTGGGGCCTCAGTCCACCCTCACAGTCTGTTTCTGACAGTTTGGTCAGAAACATGGGCACAAGTAGCCTGCAAGAGGTCATTTTGTAGGGTTCTGGCAGTGCTTTTCTATTCCTTCTTGCACAAAGGAGCAGAAACAGTCCTATTGATGCCCTTCTACAGCCCTGTCCAGCTCTCCACGTGAAACGGCTGGTGTCCTGGTATCTCCTCCATGCTCTTGAGACTGCGCTGGGGAACATAGCAAATCTTCTAGCAACCGCATATATGGAAGTGCTGTCCTGGGAAAGCTGGACTACCTGTGCATGCTACCAGTTCTGACAAGGCCACTAGCAGAACATAAAAACAGAGAAGAATCTGTCTGGCCCTTATTTGCTATGGAGTAAAATAGCTGAATGTACATCATCTGTGAGGGTTTTCCATATTTTTTTTGCCAGGGGTTCCACAAACCAACTTAACTTCAAAACAGGTTTCATATTGCAGTTTTTTTCTAATTATTTAAATAAATCACTCAGAACCTGTAATTGTTTGTCATCTCTCACAAGCTCTAAAAATGTAATGAAAGAAGGCTTAAAATGAGTTTGAAAATTATCATGAACTGTTAGTATTTATTAGCATTATCCTGGGGTGCCGAGATGAAATTTAGGGGTGCTTGAGCATCCCTATAAAAAGTCTAAAATCACTAGTTCTTTGGTCAGTTTAGTTTTTTTTACACATTTACAAGTTATCCTCCTCTTCTTTAACCGAGTGCGCTGTGCACTGCGTCTTCTGCAAGGAACAACGCAAACACAGCAAAAGAGGTCAGTGCATGAAATAATTTTACTCTTTCCTCAATTTTTTTCAGCAGTGAAGTCTGAGTCAGCAGTTTGGGGTGCAGCTTAAGGGTACTTCAAAGCCCCCTCCAATGACCTTGTGACACCCATGTCGAAACTTCTCTAAACATTAATCCCCAGAGAGAGGTGTAAGGTTTTTCTACCAAACTAGGAGCCTGGACAGCGCTTCACCTGCCTTTATACAATTACATGCTCCCATTGAATACTCCCATTTTACCAATTAAAACAATGATTCAACCCTGACCTCAAAGCCCCTGCCCTGTTAGTTCTGTTTCAGGTGACCTGATCTGATTCAATTAATTATTAGGCTCAAGAAAGATTTGTGTAACCTTTGTCATATAAAATCAAGGACTTCTGTGTACATAATCATCACAGCACCATAGGTGTTGGACAAAAAGAACACAAATACTGTACCAGGTTCTCAGTCCCCTCCTTATAAACATCGCTGTGGAGCATTTCACTGATCAGGCTCCTCACATCTTTCTCTGCCAACCCTTGCTTGCATCTCAAGAAAGTCTGTGCAATGCATCGGACAGATATCTCAACAATAAAATTAGAGTCTCAAATTCATTTCAGCTGGCTAATTATATTGCCTTTAGCAGATGATGCATCCGTATAGTGCCGAATTCACATCGTGTACCGTAAATTTCTAATTATAAAAGGCGCAGCAAACTAGCCATAACTGTGACTTGAAATAACATTACATAAGGACTACACTCAAACGTTATCTACATCTGACAACAACTGAAATTATAGCGCAGTGTTAATCAGTGTAGTTGTTTGTGCGACTGAGTGGTTGAGCGAGTATAGATAACGCTAGCTTTCTTACTTAAGAGTGTCGTAAAACTTAATTTTCAAAAACGATCAGTGGTTAGAATAAGCCACGTTTTCCCTGGGCAACAACTTATGGAAGTTTCAATCGTTTGCCAACGTTCGTTACAAGCTAACATTAGCTATCCAAGTTTTTTCCCCCCAAATTTACCTTATATTTACTGCAGGTAACGAAGAACAAAAATCATAGATGTCGAAATTATTCATTATTTTAGCGACTGTACTATTTATATCCTACAAAATGGTTAATATTGATAAATATAATGAAGAAAACTTACCTTTAGCGGACTGAAATGTTGAAGGTGCTTCACGATTGAGAAAAAAATACGTTATGTAATCACTGTCCTTGAGAGTGAACTTCACTTCCCGCTGCTGCTGCTGCACGAGATAAACTGTTTAACCTCAGCTTGCCAGCATTCGTCACTTAATTACCAACAAGCGACGTGTCCTCGACGTATTGAAAAGGTCGTGAAGTTTGCCAGTATTCGTAGCTTAATTATCCAGACAGCATGACGACATAGAAACAATGTTGATTTTCCATCTGAATCATCAGAACGGTTGACATTGAAATATCAATGCGAAATCAATGTTGAATCACTGTTACCATAGCGATGGAAACCCGACGTTGATACAGCAACATTGAAACAATATTGATTTAAAGTTATGATTATAATTGATTGAGCATCGATTTCTGGTTGACAGGGTGATGATACTAATGTTAAAAAGTCATTGAAAGCACATTGATCAATGGTTAGGTTAAAATCTCAACATTGTTTCAATGTTCTTTTTGATTAAATAACATTGAAATGCCATTGATCTTTAATTATATAATCAACATTGATTAAATGTTAATTGACGGTGCAAGTCCAACGTTGTTTCAGTGTCTTAATGTTGACAAAACAATGTTGATTTAACATTGTTTCAATGACTCTTTGCTATCAGGGTACCAGCAGGCGACGTAACCAAATAACCAACAAGCCACTAGGTCACGACTTTTTGAAAAGGTCGTCAAGTAACGTGTCTGAATTACCAACTGACAACGTTGTCAGACCGTTTTCACATGGTCGGTCATTAACTTACCAAAAGGGCACGAATAGTTACGTCGCCAGTTCGTCGTGTGTTAGCTGGGTAGTTCGTCTGGTTACGTTACAGAACGTGTGAAAGCTTATCGTCGCCCAGTCATTCCAACAAGATCCTGCATCAATCGCGGTTAACTTTTGACCAGAAAATAGACAAACATACGTCGGTATTCGGCCCAGCAATTTCACTACATTATCTCTGAGCCCCAATCATGTTAACCAGCTTGTCAGAACCAAGTTCCAATGCGACATATCGCCACAAACATCGTTCGTGTTTCTCATCAAAGTCAATACAAAGACGCGCATCAATGCAAAGTAAATGCGTTTCGCGTATATTTGCGTCTTTGCATTGACTTTGAATGTAATGTGCAAAAAATCGTTTCGCGTCCGGTGGAAAAGCAGCTCAATAGTGTTGCACCTGATTTTACTGATCAGAGTCTGCACTGAACCCCATGCACGCATTTTCAATAATTAAACATTTATTTGACAAATAATGTCACTGTTTTGTGAATAATATTGCCAGTTACATAGCATATTGTTCATGTATGAGGATCATATAGGCTACCCAGCTAACACACGACGAACTGGCGACGTAACTATTCGTGCTCATTTGGTAAGTAAATGACCGACCATGTGAGAACGGTCTGACAACGTTGTCAGATGGTAATTCAGTAACGTTACTTGACGACCTTTTCAATACGTCGTGAACAAGTCGCTTGTCGGTTATTTGGTTACGTCGCCAGCTGGCAATTAAGTTACGAATACTGGCAAACTTTACGACCTTCTCAATACGTCGAGGACACGTCGCTTGATGGTAATTAAGTTATGAATGCTGGCAAGTTGAGGTTAAGAAGGTTCTTGGCATTTATCGTAATGGTAATTAACTGTGCAATTGAAATAGAATCGAAAACGCAGATGATAAGAATGGTGGTGTACGCAGCCAGGGAGATTTTAGAAATGACCGACGTGAAGGGGGAGGAGATCCAGGGAATTTTAGAGAAAGGACATGGTGGGAGTCAAACGATTAGTATGTAAATTATACATAGGAAATTGCGTTTGAGAATTGAGAATGCGGGTTAAGGTGGAGTTTTTTTTTTTTTTTTTTTTTTGGAGAAATAGGCCTAATAAATTTTAAAAAGTTACCCTGAATTTACAGCAGTTGGCGGTAATACACACAAAGATTGTCAACGGCCATAAAACGAAAGAAGAAAGAAAGAAGAAGAAGAAGTTGAGGTTAATCAATTTATCAATCGTAGAGCAGCAGCGGCAGGAAGTGAAGTTCACTCTCGAGGACGGTGAATCCATAACGTATTTTTTTTCTCAACCGTTAAGGACCTTCAACATTTCAGTCAGCTAACGTTAAAGGTAAGTTTCCTTCTTTATCGATATTAACCATTTTGAAGGATATAAATAGTTCAGCAGCTAAACTAACTAATAATTTAGACATCTCTAATTTTTTTTATCGTTACCTGCTGTAAATATAAGTTAAATTTTGAGGATAAAAAACTTGGATAGCTAATGTTAGCTTGTAGCTAACGTTGACAAACGATTGAACCTTCCATAAGTTAAGTTGTTGCCCAGGAAAAACGTGGTTAATTAACATTAATATTATTCTAATCACTGACCGATTTTGAAAATTAAGTTTTACGGCAGTCTGTACAAATTAAGTAAGAAAGCTAGCGTTAGCTATACTTGCTCAACCAATCGCGCAACTAACTAAATAACTTAGTTAATTCCTCTACTTGTTTATGAAAAAATATGCCATTTATTAAAATTAATTTCTTTGCTGTGTGTTTCATGAAGCCTGAATGTTAAGCTAATGAACAAAGATTGTTTTGTGTCATGTCTGCAATTTGTTGATTTGCTATGAAGAAAACAAGCAAAATGAACATCCACTGCAGTGATTCCAGAACTGCAGCACGCATGACCTTGCTTGCCATGGCTTTTCTGATCTTCATAGAGCCGGGCTCAGACTACGAGAGATTTAAAGTCCTCACTGATTTGAAATTGTGTTATAGCTCACAGAAAAGGATGAACTTTTCTTATTTTTTCTCTCAATTTGCAAACAAGCTCAAACGGCACATTTAGAAATTTGCAATATATCATACAGTACCTTACAACTTGTGATTAAGGTCATCTTGCCTGAAAGAGCCACTGTACAACACAACTCAGGTGACCATGGGGAGGCAGAAGGCAGATGTTTAAAGACAAAGATTTTGAGGGAGCGGTTAGGGAAAGTGGGCAACACAGATAATTTGTTCTCCAACAGCCGGGGGAGAGAATATAGCGGTCAGTTTTAATTAGGTTTTATAACTTTTGATACTCAGCTAGCCTGTCAGTGGCTAAGGTTTTACCATTGCTGTTTGATACCGTCAGCTCTGAAACCCCGAATGGGATGTTAAAATTTATTTTCTGACAGAATATTCCCGTTCTAAATCCTGAATATCAAAAATGTTTGAATATCAAAAATCAGCGCTGCCCTGCTGAGTGTGTGAGCAGTTTGGGAGGAATAAGACTGGATCTGTAAACTCCTTACACTACCAGATAATCTTGGCTGAAGATAATTTCTGACCAAGGTCCCAGGCCAGATTTCTGTGATTGTTGGGAGGGGAGAATTTGGGATACATCAGCCTAAAACTCAAGTAGTCAGCCTGCCTTATATTAGTGGGGAATTGACCCTGAAATTAACGGTCAGTTTCAAAGTTACAGGTCATACTCTTTCTTACAAAATTTGGTTTCAACATTTACCGTCTGCTCTGGAGCCACTACAGCTTCACACTGAACCGCACCAGGGGCCTCATTTATAATCGATGCGTAGGCGTAGGTTGATTTACAAAAACAAACTTGACATTATAAAAAGAGAAATTATTAAGACTACACACAATGTCAATGAATTCCAAGTCCATCCCGATTAAATAAATGAAAATTCCATGCAGTTTATTTTACCCATAGGTTTATAAATTGGCTTATTGTCCACAAAATGTGATTTTTTAGCCCTCAAGGCTGATGGGGTATTGCTATCCTTCGTGCGGTTGGGCGGGCAGGCGTCGAAGTTTTTGGAGACGACATCGGGCTTAGGGGTATTCCGTGCATTGCACGCCTATTTTGTTTTTTTTTATGTGCAAACGCATTAATTAGGTATGAAATTCACACAAATTTTTATAAATAAGGCCCCTGATCCTTTTCTTTTTTGGAAAGTTACGGTTTTCATGATTGAGTCTTTGCCTCAATTTTCATGAACTGACTGGGCATCCCCTCTGAAACAGGTGAATTCTACTGAAATCTGTGATAGCTCATTCTGAACCTTTTATTATTATACACTGCAATACATTACCCAACTAATCAGGTTCCCTCTGAATGTAGGATTGTATACCTAACTGAACTGATGTTTCCCTTAGTGAAAAAGAAAGTGTTGGATACTTCTGCAGTCTCTATATTCCATTTGTAATGTTAATAAAATAGTTTGTGGTGCAAAAGGCATGTTTTTGTCTAGTAATTCATTAAAGTACTATTATTGTAAATTTAAGTAATATATACTGTTTAAAATAGACAATGTATTCAGTTCATAATTAATACATGAATATAAATTTTATATCATCAATTGAAATGTCTGACTTAGCAGGGGGTTTAACAGTTTTGCGACACACATTATGCATGTAACATCCTGAGGCACCCAAAATGGGTATTCCTGGACTTAAGAAGTTTTGTGGCAAATTAAATTGTTTTTTTTAAACAGACTTGCAATGTCTGTGCCCTCAGTTGAGCAGGGTTAAGCATGTGCCAATGTAAGCCAAGTTGATTATCTTATATTATTATTTTTGAATACTAGTCGGCCTATTAAGTCGTGCAGAGCAAATGATAATAACAGCACGAGGAATCCAACCAATAAGCATAAGGAAGGAAGAGCCGAGTGCAAGCATCGCGGTCGCAATAAGGTACTACCAGGTTACCAACTGGCGACATTTAATAAATTACGTTGCCACAACGTGCAGAGGACGAACTGACAACGTTACGAAGTTACGTCGCCACAACGTATCTAGGAATTTTAATTTTACGGTTGTCACGACGTAAGTAGTTACGTTGCCACGATGAATCTACGGTAGTCCGGTTCCATTGTCACGACGTCTTGGCCACGTAAGTGTGTTAGCTGGGTATGTTATGGCCCCAATTTGTTATTACATTTAAGACAACAGCAACAGCAAGGGATGACACACAGTTTTTAAAAACTTAAACACAGGCAAAGAAATCCACAAAAGAAACGTCACAGGTCTTGAACAGAATGGCAGGTCTGGTCATCTTCTTGCAATTTCTCCTACTCCTTTACTGTCTCAGTTCTTTTCCTTATATACTCTTTTGCAGACCCCACCCACATTTAGACCTCTTTTTTTAATTTTCTGAGACTTGCCCCAGACATGTCCAGGACATGTCTAAACATGACTCCAGTCTGAGCTTAACAAAAAAAGGTAAATACTGCCATCTAGTGGCCTATATTCACATTACACCTCCATTCCAAAAGGGAAAAATTTTGACTCATAAAGGCAAAATTTTTCTTTTCAATACAAAATGGTTAAGTGAACACTTGTCTATATATACATATCATACAATATTCAAACACATGATATATATATACACATTCAAACACGGGATAAGCAATCAGCAATTGCATTGTCTGTACCCTTCACATGCTTAATTTCCAAGTCAAACTCCTGTAAAATCAAACTCCAATTCAACAATCCCCGATTCTTGTTTTTCATCTTACTCAAAAACATTAACGGATTGTGGTCAGTGTTCACAATCATTGGCTTTTGTCCTGTACAAACATAAACCTCAAAGTGTTGTAAAGAAAGTACCAGAGCCAACAGTTCCTTCTCTATTGTGGAATAGTTCCTTTGGTGGCGATTGAACTTCCTGGAGAAGTATGCCACGGGATGCTCAATGTCATCAGAGTCACTTCTCTGTAGGAGCACAGATCCGCAAGCTTGGTCGCTAGCATCGACCGCGATGGAGAACGGTTTGTTGAAGTCAGGAGATTTGAGCACGGGGAAGTGACACAGCAGAGACTTCAGGCGATCGAAGGCTCTCTGGCATGCATCATCCCAAGTGAACTTTACGCCTTTCTTCAGTTGGTTTGTTAGACTGAGAGCAATCTCAGCAAAGTTCTTGCAGAACTTGCGGTAGTACCCGATCATTCCAAGGAAGCGGCCGGAGCTTTTTTGTTGTCAGGAACTGGAAAGTCCATGATGGCTTGGACTTTAGCATTTATGGGTGCCACCTTACCCTGGTCTATGACGTAGCCAAGATAGGTGACAGTAGCACAACCAAAGTCACTCTTGCTCAGGTTAACAGTCAGGTTAGCCTGGGTCAGGCGCTGGAACAACGTCTCTACATCTTTTAGATGTTCTTCCCAGGAGTCACTCCATGTGATCAGGTCATCGATGTACGCACCCGTGTGTGGCAATCCGGCGATTGTAGATTGTATCATCCTTTGGAACGTGGCTGGGGCATTTTTCATGCCAAAGGGTAGGACTTCATACTGGTACAATCCAGATGGTGTGGCAAAAGCAGAGATGCCCTTGGCCCTCTCAGTTAAAGGCACACACCAATAACCCTTCAATAAATCAATCTTGGTCAGAAACTTTGCTTGCCCTACTCTATCGATACAATCATCAATCCTAGGTATTGGAAACACATCAGTTCTAGTTACAGCATTGACTTTGCGATAATCTGTACAGAATCTAGTACTTCCATCAGGTTTTGGAACTAGCACACAGGGTGAACTCCAATCTGAGTTGGAGGGTCTGATAATATCATGTTCTAACATGTATTCAACCTCTTTCTCAGCAATCTTTCTCTTTTCAGGATTCATCCGGTACGGATGCTGTTTTATTGGTTTGGCATCACCAACATCTACATCATGAGAGGCTATAGAAACTCTTTTTGGAACATCAGGAAAAAGATCCTCATATTTCTTGATCAACCTCTCAAACTGATCTTTCTGTGAGGGTTCTAAGTGCTGGAGTTTTACATCAAGATTTTGCAACACTTCAGAATTTGACAATTTACATGAAAGAACTTCAGCTTTAATTCTTGGTTCATCATCTTGAAACTCCCCCTCATCTTCACACGTTTCGACCATTGGAGAATCTGAAGTGACAGCTGCAACCCTAGCATTTCTGTCATGATAAGGCTTTAGCATGTTAATATGACACAATTGTTTTGGTTTTCTCCTATCTGGAGTCTTCACAATGTAATTGAGATCATTGAGTTTTGTCAGAATTTCATAAGGACCATGAAATCTAGTCTGCAATGGATTGGACTGCAAGGGAAACAACACAAGGACCTTTTCTCCTGGTTTAAACTCACGGCTTCTAGCCTTATGATCATACCAAGTTTTCATTTTTCCCTGACTTGATTTCAAGTTCTCTTTGGCAAGGTCACAAGCTGCACGCAATCTGTCCTTGAACTTGCTAACATAGTCTAACAGACTGATATGCGGCTCTTTCTCTTGCCATTGTTCACTCAATAATAGCAAAGGTCCTCTCACTTCATGACCAAACACTAGCTCAAATGGACTGAATCCAGTAGACTCCTGCACTGCTTCTCTAGCTGCAAACAACAGCAAATGAACACCTTCATCCCAGTCTTTCTCATGGTCATAACAATAAGTCCTCATCATTGTCTTGAGAGTGGAATGAAACCGCTCTAAGGCACCCTGACTTTCTGGATGATAGGCACTAGAAAGAATCTGCTTTTCACCTAGTTCATACACAACCTGCTGAAACAATCCTGAAGTGAAATTGCTACCCTGGTCTGACTGAATTTCCCTGGGAAGGCCAAACAACGTGAAGAACTTTATCAAAGCCTTCGAGATTGCAGTTGCCTTGATGTTACGTAGAGGTATGGCTTCGGGGAATCTGGTAGATGCACACATGATTGTCAACAAGTACTGATTTCCAGATCTAGTCTTGGGTAATGGACCAACACAATCAACAATGACCTTAGAGAATGGCTCCCCAAATGCTGGGATAGGCTGCAATGGAGCTACAGGTGGGTCTAACTGGTGTTTTCCAACTACCTGACAAGTGTGACAGGTTTTGCAAAAGTTGGAAACGTCTTTCCGAAGCCCAGGCCAAAAGAAGTGTTTCATGATCTTATCAACAGTCTTGTTAACACCAAGATGACCTCCTAAAGGTAAACTATGAGCCATTGTTAAGATCTCATTCCTGTAGACCTTCGGAACAACAATTTGCCTGACCACTGCCCAATCTGCATTGGCAGGGATATCAGGAGGGCGCCACTTCCGCATCAACACACCATCCTTGAGATAATACCCAACTGGAACTGCGTCTATTTCTTTATCAGGAAGGGCTCTCCTCCTTAGTGCACAAATTTCAGGATCATTAGTTTGCTCCTCAATCAACCGCTTTCTGGACAGAGACAAGTCTCCAGTCACATCAGAATCACCAAACCCCTCTGGCTGGCTGAATACAGAACTGATAAAAGTATCTGATAAGTCCTCAAACGGAGAAACCATAATAGGCCAATCAGAGTCATGAGGCGAACCACCTGAGTCCTGACTATTCAATGTGCTGGACGGCACCACATCATCTTCCATAGCACGAGTCACTGCGCAAGAAGGATACAGAGATGGGTCCTCATCCCCATCTTCAGTGCTCGGCTGTGAAGTAAGATGTACAGGGGGAATTACTTTGCCCCCAGCCAGGTCATTGCCTAGCAACAGAGAAACACCCTTTATAGGTAGACTTGACATAAGTCCCACCTTTACCTGTCCTGTAACTAAATCTGACTTCAAGAATATAGAGCGCAGGGGTACAGATACAGTCCTCCCTTCAATACCTTGTACAAGTATGAAATCCCCTGAAGCGGTCTCATCACGTAACTCCAAGGAGTCCATCAACAAAAGTGACTGAGAAGCTCCGGTATCCCTTAGGATATATATGGGGACAGGAGTAGTATGCTCATTCAGAGCCACAAATCCCTCTGACACAAATGGAAGAAATTCCTCCCTCACGAAGTCAGCTGTATCAGGCTTTTTAGCCCCACAAGAAGCAGGCAATTTAGCAGATTGGTTATCTACTACAGGGGTTTCTAACCTTGTTTTCACAAAGGCATTTGGTTTGGTATCCTTTTCTTTTTCTTTCTTAGCTTTAACCCCTTTGTGCAGAAGCCAAATTTGGCTATTTTTGGGTTACCCACTTTAATGCTGTATAATTCAAGATTAAAGCTTCATAAAGAGGAAAAATGTGGCTCAATTCTGAAAAGACACTTACAGCATTTAGAATTACATAGTATTTCAGTTAATTTTCATGATTATGGTAGAGAAAATGAGCTGCAAACATAAAAAATCTTCATGAGAATTCACCATTGAAATTGCAAAAAAAATAATTCTGAGGATTGAAAAACTGCTGGGGCTTAAAACTATACATTTCTCGGATCATAAACTCCTTGACCACAAGTACAATTCATCTTCAACATTACATTCTAGATTACCTACATGCTTTTAGCCAAATTATACAGCTATCCAAGTGTCTCCCCGAAGTCTCAAAATGAAGTCCAGTCAAATCATAAAAAAATCATGTATATAACACAAATAAAGTTTTAAGGCATGAAATTTAATATGAACAAATGATTTTCTGGTTGAGTTTAGTATGAATTTATCAATCTCAGTGCAGTTGAATATCAATGGTCACCAGTAACCACTCCAAAACATGCCTTTTCTCCATAATAAAGTTTAGAGTTTTGGCCATTTTACTTTAAAGTGCCCCAAGCCAGCACAAACACGCATTAAATAAACTTCTTATTAAACGGTTAGAACATTCACCCTGTAATGGAAGCTACCAGTCCCCTCTTCTAAGCTCACAAACTGATTTCAACACTTATAAGGAACAAGTGCAACTCACTAACTCAGTAATATCTGAATTCTGAAATATACCTTATTTTAACAGAACAGACACTCCACTTTCAGGGAACAATCCATTGCCTCCCTGGATTCAAAAGAAACGTGCAATGAACGTACCAGGGGGTCCACCCAAATGCACGGGCAGTTCGCGTTTTAAACAGGAAAAAAAACCTCGACATTCGACTTTGTTGAGTACGTATACATTCCAAAAACAAAACAACAACAACAACAACAAAAAATAACAAAGTATCAGCCTCACCTTTTTCATGAATCCCTGCTCCAGAGACCGATGTATCCAGTAGGAGGGACCCTCCGGTCCTGTTTCATTCTACATAATTCCAATTGACCATATCCTTATCTCATTTAGATCCTATAAATGTAACTGAACACTTCAAGGCCAGTTTTGCGAACGAGTTTTCTATAAATCGCGTCTATTTTAACCGCGTTATGTGCATAACGTAGACAGGATACAACCGAACCTGCTGATACGCATAGGTTTGTATGCTCTGTGTTTGTCCAATCAAATGTGTTTCACTTACTCTAAAATGTTTAAACACTCGGGATTTGGATAAGAAACGAGCCAATCAATACATTTTTACCAGGTTAGCTTTGCGAGGGCATGAAGTGCAACTATACAATTACGCAGAAAACCCTGAGTGTATGGTTGAGTGATTGGCTATCAACGCCAGTACTCGGGTGGATATAAAGAAGCGCTGGATTTGTCAATGAATGGATCTGCGCGTAAATCCACGGTAGGGAACTACGATTTTTTTTCGTACGTGACGACAGTAATTAAAAGTAGAATGTGAGAGAATCAATACCATGTCGATTTTTTTGCCTCAGAAAACTGATTTTTCTGAACCATTACTTGGAATACTGTTGGCTCACTGTGGCTTATCTGGTTGCTACAGAGGATAGCGATTTTTTCTGTGTCAAGATATCGTTTTTTTAAACTGCTGGATCGATACTATAGGCAAGGATACTGACCAGTTTGCACATCAGGCTTAGCTGAGGAGTTTAATTCATGCAGCTCTTGAAAAACAGGGCGTGGAGTGAACTTCCCCATATTCAGAACCGCGTTCGAGGTCTGCTTGCTTGTGAACATTCAATAACTGATCCGGGGGTGCCATTTAGTGATCGAGTACAGTAATAGCGTGCTTCCAATTTGCAGGTCTATAGATGCGGGCGTCTACATCTGCAGAAAGGGGTTAAGGAACCAACAGTTAGTTGTAACATGACCAGATTTCTTGCAATAACTGTAAACTAGACCACTTTTGTCACTGTCAGCTTTCACACTTTGATCAGACCTGTTACTGGATTTCTGAGCACCATCACCAGATTTGTCTTTGTCTTTGGGTGAGGAATCTTGGGTATCACCATAACCCTTTTTCTGAAATTGGGACCATCTATTATTACTGCTAGACTGAAATTTGGACTTATGTGTGAGAACATATTCATCTGCAAATTTGGCAGCTGATTGCAAATTCAGTGCTTGCTTCTCATTAAGGTAGGTCTTAACATCATCTTTAACACAGTTCTTGAATTCTTCAACTAACACCATCTCTTTTAGTGAGTTGAAATCATCCTTGACCTCCGTAGAAGTACACCAGCGCTCAAAGCAAACCTGCTTTTCATTAGCAAATTCAACATAAGTCTGATTTTCAGATTTCTTCAGACCTCTGAATTTCTGTCGGTAAGCCTCTGGAACCAACTCATAAGCTCTCAAAATAACCTTTTTGACAACCTCATAATCAGAGGAATCATCTGCAGACAAAGCCGAATAGGCTTGTTGAGCTTTACCCTTGAGGACAGTTTGCAACATCAGAGGCCAGTGTTCCTTTGGCCACTGGCAACTCTTTGCTACCTTTTCAAAACACTGGAAGTAGTTGTCAACATCCTTTTCTGAAAATGGAGGCACCAGTTTTACCTCCTGACTGGCACAAAATTTATTTTTAGTTTCAATTTTAATTTTTAGTTGCTCCATTTGGAGTCTTTCTTCTCTATCGAATTTCTCTAATTCAAAATCTCTCTGTCTTGCAAATTTTTCTAACTCAAATTCTCTTTGTTTTTCTTTTTCCTCCCTTTCTATTTTCTCTTCTCTTGCTAATATTTCTAACTCAAACTGCCTTTGTTTTTCTTTTTCTTCCCTTTCTTTCTCTCTTTCTTCCCTCTCAAATTCTCTTTGCTTTTCTTTTTCCTCCCTTTCTTTTTCTCTTTCCTCCCTTTCAATCTCTAGCATTTTTAATTTAAGTTCCATTTCTATATTTGGATTTTCCACTGGAAACTGTTCCAGATCTCCGGGTGCAAACACATTTTCATCAATGTAATATTCAACTATCTCTCGAGCCAGTCTTGCTTTTCGCATGGCTGGTTTCACCTCTGTCAGCTCTAAATGTCTGCAAATTTCTAGCAGTTCTGTCTTTTTAAAAGACTTCAAAACCCCTACGGTTGGTGATGCCAAGAAATCGTCCATTGCTGTTGTCAATATATATGTATTCAATAAAAAAAAATCTATTTTACAATTTGAAATGTTATATTTTCAATAAATTACTCACAAAATGGTCAATCCCGGACCTTGAGCCCCCAATTTGTTATGGCCCCAATTTGTTATTACATTTAAGACAACAGCAACAGCAAGGGATGACACACAGTTTTTAAAAACTTAAATATATTCATATATATATATATATATATTATATATATATATAAATATATTCATATTCACCTATATTCACATTACAGGTAGTATATAGCATCACACCCCTAATCATAAAAGCATATCAGAACTATGATTTATTTCTCTTTATTCAGCATTGATCCCTGCATTTTACTTTACTGTACCTTGCAGCCTCATCTTGAGCTGTTTGTCCACATTTCTCTAATAATTAAAAACATATATTTGTCAGATAATGGTGTTCTTCTTAGGATTGCATTACCATAGCTAGAAAATGTATGTTCTTTCTCCTTCTATGACCAAAGGGCTGAAAGAGAGACACCCATGAAATACCATCGCTTTTGCCTGAGGAGCCACGGGTTCAAATCCCAGAGGAGACATATGCTTTATGCATATCTATGGATGCCCGCTCAATTTTTTAAATAGATTTTAGCGATTTTGGATGAAAAGTATGAAGGACGAAAAATGACATAAGTAGAAATAAATAAATTAATAAATACATAAATGAATGCAAAAAATAAATGTGAATTTTATATTTTTACGTGTTTTATTATTAATTTTGGTATTTCTATATTTATTTATTTTTTAATTCTCTTATTTCTACATTTTCATGTATGTATTTATTTATTTCAGCATTTATTTTTACACTTCTACATGTATGTATGTATTTATTCATTTTTACATTAATATATTTATTTACGTATTTATTCCTACATTTATTTATTTATTTCTACATTTATTTCTGCGAGACTTGTGTCACCCAACAATGTAAAAATGTAAATGAGCTGGGCGGCGCTTTGCATTGACTTTGAACGCAATCTGTCGTGCGAAAAATTCGTTTCGCGTCCGGTGTGAAAGCGACTTTAGGATGTTAAATACATTGGCATGCTAGCTATAACACTATAGATATCGATGTCTCTTTATCTTGCTAGCTAGCTAGCCAAATAGCTCGCTCGCGAGTATTCCATTGTGAGCGAACTGTAGCCTTTTTAGCTCACTAGCCAGTTGGCCGTGTAGCTAAATACTTTGGCACGGTAGCTATACTATTGCTAGCTTAGTAGCCAACTAGCTCGCTAGCGAGTAAGACTGTAAGCGACTGTGGCCTTGTTTTGTCGGCGTAATCATGACGCAAATGGATGCGCATTAAGGAACGAAAGTCTCGTGGGGGATAATAGCGACAGCTGCGTCTAGCTAGCAGAAGGGAACTTAAGTGAGTCGGTGTCTCTTCTCGTGCAGTTTCCGTGGGAAAGTAGCAGGCGAGGCTAGCGTCATATTTGGAAGTGGGCGCGGGCTTGTCTCAACTGGGTTGCGAACAGTCGCGGTCCAGCAATGGCCTCCCACTCGAAGCCATCACAGCAGCAGCTAATATGCTGACGAGGATAGCTGGTTGGAGTGTAAGGTAGCTCTCACGGAGATCAACTGCATTTGTCTGCGTTTCCAAGCTGAGCAATCGCGTTTCAGCAAGATGCTTGGGCCGCCCAGCTCATTTACATTTTTACATTGTTGGGTGACACAAGTCTCGCAGAAATAAATTAATACATGTAAAAATAAATAAATAAATGTAGGAATAAATATGTAAATAAATATATAAACGTAAAAATAAATAAATACATACACACATGTAGAACTGTAAAAATAAATGCAGAAATAAATAAATACATACATGAAAATGTAGAAATAAGGGAATAAAAAAATAAATAAAATGAATAAATATAGAAATACTAAAATAAATAATAAAGCACATCTAAAAATATAAAATTTACATTTATTTTTTGCATTCATTTATGTTTTTATTCATTTATTTCGACATTTATTCATTTTTTAATGTATATATTTGTCTATTTATTTCTTTCTACTTATGTCATTTTTCGTCTTTCATAGAAAAGTACATAACGCCAGGGTATACATCTATGAACCAATTTACTGGTAGCCTGGAATTTTTTTTTTTTTTTTGCATTACCTTGCAGTCTCACCTGTGCTGCAGTCTGTTCACCAAGCCAAAGAAGTAGCCCTCATCCTTTTGCTTCAGTCTTAGGGCGCTTTCACACCATTAGTTCGGTTCAGTTGGTGCGGACCATGTTCAAAAAATATACATTTTTTTTTATTTGCTAGCAGGTTTGATCCCCTTTCTCACCGCATTTTTTTTATCTTGGTGCGAATCGGTTGATGAGTTCGTAAAACAAGTCACGTGAGTACATTCCTATCACCCACTGGCCAGATGTACCTCAGGATGTATTTCCTGAGGTTGTATTCAATTGGTCAGAATAGGCAGGTAATTTTTAATAGAGCTCACGGAAGACAACACACAAGACAAGACACACTACTGGCAAGAGAAGTACAATGGAGAGGCAGCTACGTGTGTTGCTTGTGACCCTCCTTAAGATGTACGACATCGGCTGTATTTCCAATTTTTTCCGGTGTTTACTTATCATGAACAAGGCCCGGATGCGGCTAACACAAAATATTGTTGTGCACTGCATATGATCAAGGCGGATCCCGAGTCACTACAAACCAAAAATATCTCAATTTTTATACATTTTGGATAGTAGTGATCGGATTTGGTCATCAGACCAAATGTTTGTTAGGGCCAGCACCTCCTCCGGACTCCAAGTTTCGCCGGGAACATTTCCTCACCATGCCTGCTACGCTGTGTTTACTAAACTGCATCCTCATCACAAAATGCTCTTGTGTCGCTCACTACGGTAGCTGGTTTCGTGCAAAAGACACATTTTTGAGCGCTTGCATAGTTTCCTCCCGGATTTTTTGAAACTGTGGCGGAGGGCTTTAGCATTGGGTCAAAATATGTTTGAAATAAATCTGACCTTGCATCTCATGATTCTTTGCATTTTGAGGGACTGGTTTCTCAGCAGCAGCAGAATTTCACTTTGCTCGTAAGTCGTGAAGTAGGTGACGTCGAGCAACAACTGGTGCAGGTAAACAAACTATTATAGGGCCGGTAAACTAGCTGCTACATGAAATCAGTCCGCCGCTGTCTAGTTTACTATCAGGAAGTATAAGGAGCTGCTGCTGCTGAGACATAAATCCTTCAAAATGCAAGGTCAGTTTTATTTCAAACATTGTTCTATCAACACAGACATATACATCGATAGCCTGGCGTTATAACCGATTTGCTTCGGGTGCACTGTGAAGTGGGTAAGACTGTTTTTATTGGTAGGCTAGTTAAAAACCGTTGACTTCCGCTAGCCTAGCAACAGCAAACTATGCAAATAAGAGTAATAAAAGAGATTTTTTGAAAACTGTCTCCACATATTTCAAACACTGTGGCTCACTTGTAAATGAGGCCCTATGTCAAAAATCCTGAACTACTCCATTAAGCCCAATCTGGAGCTAGGTTTTGGCATCGCCTAGGCATGTCTGAGAGGGAAAGTCCCAGAAATGAAAAAAGGTCTAAAAGGTGAGAGGGGGCTGCACAAGAGTATATAAGGAGAAAAACAGAGAGTAAGGTAGTAGGAGAAATTGCAAGGAAAAGGATACATTTGACCAGACCTGTCACTCTTTTTCAAGACCTGTGAAGCTTTCAGGGGATTTTTGCCTGTGTTGGAGCATTTTCCTCACCCGGAACATCACCAAGCAACCCCATCTCACGGGACTGTAAATATTTTTTTTCTTGTATATTATCAATCTTGGTCAGTAGTATAAATTGTAGGTTAGTGTTGGTCTTTGTTTAATTAAATCTGTTTGAGTTTTAAAATTTTGTCTGTCATCCCTTGCTGTTGTAAATGTCATCCCAAATTGGGGCCATCACAATTCCCAGAACAAACAAAAACAAATGGTGAGGCAGCTTTCCGGCATTATGCCCCCCACTCATGGAACAGCCTGCTGGGGAACCTGAGGGCTGCAGAGAATGTAGAGATTCTTAAAAGCTGGCTCAAAACCCACCCTTTTTATTTGGCTTTTAACTTAGACCCCTTTCTTCAATTTTATTGATTTTTATTTATTATTATTTTATTAGCTAGCCCTCTTTTTATAATCATTTTTAACCCTACTCTGTACCTTTTTTTAACTTCTATTTATTTATTTTTTTGTTGCATTCATTTTAATTCATTTATCTATTAATTTATTTCTTATTTGCATTTATTTATCTCCTTTAAATTTGTATCTTATTATTTTATGTTTTTTATCTTAACTTAGTTTTTAACTCCAGTGTTTCCTCAGTGAGAGCTCTCTGCGTCGTGGGCGGCTGCTGGCCCTGGCTGCTGCGGCGCTGGTTTGGGGTCTGGTCCCCCCTGGTGGGACGGTAGGTCCAAACCCTCACCTTATGGGGGTGATGTTTGGCCCTTCCCCCTGCCTGGGGTCGAGATGGGACTCCGTGTCAGTGGCCGCGTTCCTGGGGACGGCGCCAGCCTCCCGACGCAGATGGCTCCCTGTGACAGTGTTTCCTCTGGTTCCCCCACGCTCAGTTTTAGCATCTGTCTTATTCTTTTTATATTCTAATTTAATCTGAAGCACACAATCACTTTTGTGGACAAGGAATAAGGGTGGGGGGTTTGGGGAGAAAGGGGGGGTTGTGATGGGTGGGTTCTGTTTTTAACACGTTAAGCACTTTGTGCTACATTTCACTGTATGAAAAGTGCTTTATAAATAAAGATAGAATTATTTATCAATCACTCAAAGGTGAATTATGATAGTATCACTTTTTCTCCCATTGGTATGTGCTTGCGAGAATGCATTTAGCTAGTGAGGGTACATGTTGAAGCCCTTTCTTGAGCTTCAAGTGTAACGTTATGTTCTGTTAAAATCAAAATAATTAGATTTTCAAAGTTCAGAACTTTCAACTTAAACTCATATGGCCTCATGGTTCAGAATACCATAGTCATAAAATAGTCTTAAAATGATGAAACACCCTCGAGGGGAAGAAATGTAAATTAAAAGCGAACTAGCTAAACAAATCAAAGAAAGTTTTTGGAGCAGTACTTTGCACACATGCAAATTCACTCAAACACGAAAATATTCTCTTAAGAATGGACCACATCGGAGTTTGCTTCAATACCCATTATCCATTGCGCGTGACATCACGCAGTTTCGGCGGGGGGTATAAACTCCACTGTATCTCACATATGGCGTTTTTCCACTACACGGTACTGGCTCTACTCTAATCACCTTTTTTGCTTTTCCATTAGGAAAAAAAACCAGGTATCCGGTACTAGCAGGTACTAGTAGGTACTTTTTTTGGCACCTGCTCCCCTGGGGTTCCAAAAAAACAGCGGACCAGGTATTAGTAGGTACTAAAATGTGACGTGCAACATTGCTGCCCACTGATTGGTCAGAGAGAATCTTCATTGTAAAAGGAAACTCTGTAGTCGACCTCGGGACATCTCATTCGAGTTAGATTGAAGAGTCTCTAGATTAGCATAGTTATTATGATTGACTTATATTGTTTTAGGCTACTTGTTCGATATACTGTGCGTTGCCTTACCTTTTAAACACGGTTTCGCTTAGTCACCATGAAATGCGTTTCTCTTTGCCAGTGACCCCGTTCGTGGCGAAATTAAGTGACAGTATTGTGTCTAGTTATGTTCCCCTATATAATTCCCTTTGAGAAAGTTGCGATGCTACCCCTGTTTAAAGAAAATCGTGCAGAAAAATAACTACACGGGTGTTGACAAATCATTTTTGTCTTAATGTTATATCAGATGAGATGACTCATCGCAAAGCAATAAATTCTAATATTCTGCCATCTCCTGCGATTTGCGCATTGGCTATGTGTTTTGCCTTTAATATTAAGGTGAAATGTTTCGTGAAGCCTGAAAGATAATAAAAAATGATTGTTTTGTCATGTGTGTTATTTGCTTCTTTGTTATGAAGGAAAAAATGTAAATTATCATCCTTGGTGTGTGGTGATTCCATATTTTTTGCCAGAGGTTGTAGTTACATTATGGAATACTGATGGTACACAAATGCCTTGAGAATATATAGCTTTTTTTATCAATACTCTATGCCTTTTACGGATATCATTGCTCTGCGTTTTTAGGTGGTATTCGGACACAACACCAGCTGCTACCCTATGCATCAGGAAAACGTCAAACAGAAATTATAATTCAACTCTCACGGACTTCAGTGCCATTAGAAGGTGAAGGTAGTGCGCAAGCCCTGATTTAAACACAAATATTTAACAAAATCGATGGAATAGAAGTAAACTTGACATAACTGAGGATGCCGTCGGGGCAGTAACATGCTGCGTTACAACGACAAGCAGGTACCACAGAGGCGGTAGTATCCTCTAATGGAAAACAACCTCAAAATAGAACCCGGTGTCAAGTAGAGTAGAGCCGGTACCATGTAGTAGAAAAGCGCCAATTGATTTCCATTAACAGCCAGCCGCAACGTTCATTCCTACCAGTTATACGCGATTTTAACACACTTTTGTCAGAAGTTGCAGAGCAACAACAACATGGAAAGTACTCGATTCGGTGGTGTTGGTTTTATAAAGTTTAACAGAGTTTAAAAGGTTGAATTACGTGATGAATGAAGAGGCTACATACATTCACTTTCATTTTGTAATACAGCTCTTGGGCAGCAAACCATACAGCGGGATGGGAATGATAATTGTAGTGTATGCAACCAGTGGGGTTTATGCTGAATTGTCACGACTTGGCAGAAAAATGGAAAATAACCACTTCGAAAAGCAAAGAAGAGCTAATTTTCATAGCCCAACAGAAACCACTATCTCTATATGAATCAAGCTGGGATCGAGCAAAAAATCCGAACACTTACCAATTCTGACATCAACCCTGCTGACTGCCTTAACCCAGTCTCGTCTTAGCTCGTTGTCAGCTAGGAAGCGTAACATTCGGAATGGAAGAGGGAAATCGCATGCGCCTTGACTGAAAAGTCCAAAATGTTTTAGGCAGATCTTCCTTTTCCACTTACGAAGACAGTATGTGACATTTGCAGCCCTTGATAGCACACCATGTAGTTGGCATCTAATTATGAGGGAAAAGATAAGCTTTACTGTTATGAATTTGTATATGTACTGCCAGCATGGTTATTTTCCATTTTTTCTGCCGACAGTCGTGACAATTTCTTTTTAATGTAAGCCTCACTATTTACATGCCTCTTCATTCATCATGTATTTCAACCTTTTAAACTCCATAAAACTTTAAAAAACAAACACCACCAAATCGCGTACTTTCCAAGTCGTTGTTGCTCTGCAACTTCGAGGTAAAATGTACAAATATCACGTATAAATAGTAGGAATAAAACGCTGCGTAGTCAATGGAAATCTATATGAGATACGGCAAGTTTATACCCCCAGCCGAAAATGCGTGACGTCACGCACAATAGATAATGGACAATTGCTTAGCCAAGTCCGATGTGGTCCTGAGAGGTACAGTTCAGGAACCACTCGCGAGAGACAGAAATCCAAAAAAACATATGCCTTTAATGGAGTCCGAGTCAAAGCCAAAAAACACAGGAATTGCCAAGCCATAATACGAAATCCGAAGACAGTGTTGACTAGACAGGCAGGGGTCAGAACCATTAAGGCAGATGGGCAGGGGTACAAAAACGATAGGCAAAAAGTCGTAGTCGATGAACAAAGCCAAGGGTCATACACAGGACATACAAAATTGGGTCGAAATCCAGAAAGACAAAAACAATGCAAAAAGGGCAATGGCAAGAATCGAAGTCAGACAGTCCAGTAGAAGAGAAACAATACTCAATGGCACACAAGGCGCTCTGCACAAAGAAATATTGATCAACTTTCTGACAAGAGCAGTGAGTGAAATGACTGCTTAAATACACATAGGGAAGATCACATGCTATACAGGAATCAGGTGTAGTGAATCAGACTAATTACAACGGGAGAATTACATGAGGAAAGCCCTTACCACGAAAATTGACGAAAGACAAAACACGAACGGGAATCACACAAACAGCCTACAACATTAAAACAGCTCTGGTCCAGGAGTTCTATGTGCACAGATAATGAGCGCAGGAAAGTAATTAAGCACGTGCAAGAGATCTCGCTGAAACTTAGGAGAAGACAGGGAGAGCTTAGCAAGAGGTGGAGATTAGAACAGGGCGATTGCTGAGTGGGAATTAGTCTAAATTAGTAGCAGTGCAACTTTACAGATTTAACTAGAGTGCTCGTTAGTAAGTTAGTGACCTATATACATGGATTAGTTGTGTTCGTAAACTATGATACAAAATACAAATGTTAGTCTTGTTAGTAATCAGAACAGAAAGATGAAGGAAGTAAACGAGAAGCGAAGGAATATTTTAAACACCGGAATTCATTTAAATCACACGAAGTCAGTGGGCACGCAGACAGGAAAGACTGACTGAACCAACTAGATCACAAGACAGGGGAGACAAGTGCAATGGAACTGAGAAATGGAATGAACTAAAAACCTGAGTGTACAGAACATGAACATAAACGTGATCAAAAAGGCAGAATCGCAACAGGTCCATACAGGGACTGCAGTATGCTCTTTGCTGAAATACAGCGGCAGAGTAGATTTACTTATTGTGTGTACTTGGTTCTCTAGCTGCATATTAACCACTCCAGTTTCTTTGATCGCTGGCTATATCCAACAATTCATGTTCAGCATTCACGAGACCCATAAAAAACTTTATTTTTATAAATAGTGCATGACAAGTAGTTACTTTGTAGAGAGTTAAATTAGTAGGCCCTACTTTTTTCTTTCATTATCAGTGACATTTTTACTTAGTTTACATACCTGAGCATGGATTATAGCCTATTTAAAAGAACAATCAATGCCGCAGCAATGTTCGGTTTTCCTAATGTAATTGGAGCCATTGACTGCACTCACATCATGAGTAGGGCACCATCGGTGAATGAATTCGTATTAATCGCAAAAATGTGCATACGATCAATACCCAAATCATATGTGATGCTGACATGCTCATAACGAATGTAGTGGCACGGTGGCCTGGCTCTATACATGATTCATTCATCCTGACTCTCAGCAGTGTGGGGGCGAGCCTGGGGGCAGGCGCTGCACGTGACGGCTGGCTTCTTGGTGAGTGCGTGTAGGCTACACAGTATACTCATTCATTGAAAGCTGCTGCTTATAATCATCAATTCAAGGCTGATACTCATCCCATTGTTGTGACTTACAGGTGATAGTGGCTACTTCCTGAGGGAGTAGCTGCTAGTTCCCATCCCGGACCCACAGGGTGGTCAGGGAACCCAGTATCATGAGGTCCATGCCCGTGCGTGCTGCGTCGTGGAGTGCGCCATCGAGCTCCTAAAAGGCCTTTGGCGCTGCCTGGATGCGTCGGGTGGTAGGCTCCTCTACCACCCAAAAAATGTCTGCAGGATCATCTGGGCCTGTGCCATACTGCACAATGTGGCTGTGAGGCGCGGTGTTGCGCTGCCCCTGGTCATTATGCCTTAAATGCTGTTGATATCTATGCTTACAAGTATTAAATGATTTCAAACCACAACCATGATGAAAGAAAGGTGTGAGGACTTATTTAACATATCTCATGAGTCTGTTAATTTCATGTAGTATACCAAATGTGAATGTTACTGACATTCTAGCTCTCAGAATAAACTGCTAGCTCATTTCAGGACTCTGGCAGAAAAAAACCGATAGGAATCCACCCGTCATTGCTGCCAATTTATACATCTGAAATGCTCAGTCTGCAAAGTTTACTTTATTTATTTAATCAGGACCTCTTTTGCGCATTTTGCACAGCAGAAGTGAACGGAAACCTTATTAGCAAGCAAGCTAGGTAGCTAGCTACACTGGTGTGCTGGCTGTCCCACTAAAGAATGTGTTATCACTTTAGCGAGCTAGCTAGTGTTTAATACAGTAGAAGCGAACTGTAACCTTATTAACGAGCTAATAGCAAGCTCGCTACACTGGTGTGCTAGATGTAACATTATAGACTTAGTAAGCCCGAGCTTGCTGAAGTGATTAATATGGCCGTGTTCGAAACCGCGCTCTACGGTTTACATGCACTATTCTCACTACCCACTTGTCACACTACATGCTACTCACTACCAACGAACCCTTCCTTCTTTTGAGTTTTATGGTGATTGACGCCCCAATTTGTGTATTACCGCCACCTTCTGTGTGGTAAAAAATAATGATTTACGGATGAACCTGTTTGAGAATGTTTTCTACTAAATAAAACCCCCTTAACCCAACAATACGCAGAAGACCAAAAAAAGATAAATTGTGCATTCGTTTTGAAGGGATTGAAACAGGATGTTAACCTATAGCCTCACTTTAGCCAACCTGAAATCGCAGTTTTCAACCCCCCGACTGGCATTTCGCCGTTACGCCTTCCCTGGTGAAGATACGGTCAGTAAGGAGATGACAGAGACAATCGGCCCGCCATCTGCGTTTCATCTGTACGCTTATGAATTTTCCTCAGAGGTGAGATACCATTTTAAACAAGTTTCTGCTTTCTCTAAGATTATTTACTCCCAGTGGATGATGTGAACAGATGAAAGGGAAATTTTAGCTCAGCTTCAATTAAAGAACAATTCTAAGTATCAGAATACTGAATGACCATGAAAAAAGTATTATTTAAATTATCACCTGATGTTAATTCTCATGCATAATGTTTTTATCATTGTATTTCTACTTGAAACACAACTTAAACCCGAACAGCAACGCGTATGGAGGAAAACTCGCCAAATGCTCTACAAATGAAATTGGAGGGAAAAAGCAGCCTACATTCACAGTTCATATTAACCCCTTTGCGCAGGTATAGACACCTGCGTCCATGAATACCGAAATGTAATGGCTAAGTTAATTCTTTAATTAAATTTTCGAATGTTTTACTTCAATGGAACAATTTTGGCCAGTATCCATGATACAAATACTGAGCGATGAGCATAAATAAGCCCTTGCACAACTGGAAAAAAATCTCCTTTATTCATACTATGCATAAAGGGAAACATTTGAGCTCATAGATAAATGGAAATTTAAAAAAATAATAAAAATAAGATGGCAAATGTGAATTTAATCTTTAAAAAAGTCAATATGCAATAATTTCATAGAAATATTCCAATGAGAAATTTTATTTTATAAAAGACATCAATCACTTTTAAAAAAGTTCAATAAATAATTAATATAATAAAATAATTCATATCATATAATTTAAGAAAATGGTTCTATAAATAATTGCATTAAATAGTCAATTCCATATACATTGTTTGCAACAGTTAAAACATTCAATATATAGTCCAATAAATAATTTCAAATATTGTCCTTTACAGGTGCGTTTGAGAGGGCCATACTGCAGGTTGAATCCCCATGGTCCCCTGTTGCGCCTCTAATTTGAGGGAGGTGACCTGTGGAAGGACTTCTGCCTATCAAGGTCATCACTGGAGAGCCTTATCCATCTCCTGGATGGGGGAAGTCGATAGAGGTGCTGGTGTTTGTGTACTGGCTGGCCTATGGAACGTCCTACCGGGTCGTGTCAGAGGCCTCTGACATTCCCTGCACCACATGCCATGACATGATCCAACAGGTCAGGAAGGGCATCAAGGGGGTTTTCAGGAGGCTCATTTGCTTCCCCACCCCTGAAGAGCTGGAAGAAATTGGAGCTGGGTTCCAGCAGTTGTCTGCTTCCCCAGCTTTTGGGTGGATGGCATTGATGGCTGCCATGTCTGCATTGTTCCACTTGGGCGGTTTGCAGCCGACTATTACAACAGGAAGCTGTTCTACTCGGTCCAGTTCCAGGCCATCACCGACCACAAGGGTCACTTTCTGGATGTGGTGGTGGGCTTCCCAGGCTGAGTCCATGATGCCCGAGTCCTGAGGTGCAGCCCTTTCTATGTCTACCGGCTGCACCCACCTCCTGGAGGGTGTCTCTTGGGTGATGGCAGATACCCGTGCTTGGCAGAGCCCATCTGCCTGATGACGCCATTCTAGGATCCTGCCCGGAATCCTGTGTAGGGCAGGTACAACACCAGGCTGTCCAGGGCATGGTGCATGTTGGAGACGGCATTTGGGGTCCTCAAGACGAGGTGGAGCTCCATTTTCCGGAAGGCACTGGAGGTGAAGGTGGAGTTTGTGCCTGAGGTCATCTGTGCCTGCCTTTTCCTGCACAACGTCTGCTTCGGGAAAGGGGATGTCTTGGAGCCTGAGGTCGAAGATGAGGATGACAAGGATGATGTTGAAGCCCATGAGCCACTTCAGCGGTCCGGGGACACCCTCAGGGGCAGACTTGCAGCATTGGTGTCTGCTCCTGATATTCATTGCAGTGCTGCAGGAAAATGATTATTGTTAGTTTTTTTTGTGTGCGTTTCTCTGCCTAGGGAGTTCTCTGTTCCAGATTTCTCAAATGTTAAGTGTTTTTCAACCCTGGAAACAGAAATATTGATTGAAATTCTCGGTACTCATCTCGAAGAACCGAGCCCTCTTATCAAAACATTCACGATTAATATCTAAAAGATTGAAGAAATTAAAAACAATATTCGACTGTCGGACACAGAGTTATATTGAAACCATCCGGCTGTCGGACATGGAGATATATTAAAACCCTGTCTGACTTTCGGACACGTAGACACTGCGTTTAAATAAAATTTGGATTGGTGTTCATACCGTCTGTGTCCCATTTATACCACATTAACCTAGTATAATTGTTGCTAAATGACGAGGAATTGATTACCTTGGAGTTTGGCGTGGACGACTTATCTTGATGTTATCCTTTTGATAGTCAGTTGCATGGAACATAGTGTAAACTGCGTTATAATATTACCGTTAAGTTTTTCATCACAAGCTATTAGTAATATAACCAATCTATACACCTAAATGATTTATATAGAATTGGAACAAATAGCCAACTGTAACTCAACTCATAATACCACAAACTCATGATATACTTAGTAATACTGCAGCAAGCGACTCATGGATGCCAGAGCCAACATGCTGTGGATCAGCTCTCTGAAGGGGTGCAAACTGATTGGCCACTGCTTAATGGTATAACAATATGGAGCTATTTTTTCTCTAAATAATTAGCTCCTGCTACACTTTGCGGCATGCTGTAGAACTATGCAAACTCTGGATGTTTAGGATTATATTGTGCCATCATCAACACGGCTCATTCTCAGTCTGCATCCATTTTCATAAGAATATGTCAAATAATCAAAATCATTAGAAGAATACAAACATTTGCTTTACCGATCCTTCGCTCGATTGCTGCTCTCCTCCTTGTGTTGCGTTTACCAGCATAGACATAATAAAGATTTATTTCTTACGTCTTTTTATTATGTCTGTTTACCAGAGGTGCAGGCTTTAGAATGTCTGGTTCCCTTCGGTACGAAGAACGCGATTGGCCGACTGAATCCACGTGTCATTCTATGGGCGCTTTGATTGGTTGGAACATATAGACTGGTTTTATTCACTTGTTTTAATTCTATATTTAAAACGGCCAACTTTTGCACCCCAAACATTTCATATCGTGTTTTATAAATAATTAATCTACATAAATGCAAAATATTACCTACTCTCTTGATGGGGAAATACTAAATGAAAAACTAAAGCAGCTAGTTTCGCTTGGCCCACTGCCTAATTCATGTATGATCATTGCTACCTGAAAAAGAGGGGTTTTAAGAGAAGTTAGTCAACTGGCTGATATTAGACTTTCACATGTTCCGTTGCAAAATTACATTTCTGTACATTTCTGCAGAGCAAAAACCAGACGCAAAACCTTCCATTATTGTTTAGGATCTCTCAGGCAATGCAATTTGTGTGTGTATTCCATGGTACTTGACAGTTTTTTCTCTCAAGCAAGGTTGTTATGCATCATCAGACCAAAGCAATGTAAAAGTATATAAAAACCAACAATAAATCAGCTGGTCACAACTCTAATATCACTTTTTGTCTCTTACATTTTCATGATCTCTTGCAAATCAACAACAATGCCTTTTTTCCCCTATACTTTATTAACGTTTTTCAGATTCAGAACAGAATTAAACAAAAGCATCAATTTTTTGTTAGAATTTCGATTAAGCTCAGGATCCCCATCATGATCTTGTTTCTTTTGTGGTGACTGTAGTGCATATGAATTTTAAACTCTATATTTCTGTTTTAGGTTCTCCCATTTCTTTTTTTTTATCCACCCTGGCTCCACCTTGCCCTCCAGGCCATGTTGCTTTATGAACATTCTACACAAACATAACATCGGTGACATTTACATAACTGAATATAAGCTAACTTACTAACGTTTCAATACTCCGAGAAAATTATTTATACGGACCAAGAAAAAAGGCAATTTTACATTTCTAGGTTTTATCGAGTGTAACTGTTATTAATCAACACTTCATTGGTATCAAATGAAAGAGGGAATCTCAGACAATACATGAAACAGAAAATTGGGTTGGAATATTCCCATGTTGGCTTTTATTTAACAATGTGAAGTTCGACATTACGAAACACAAATGACACTATCAGTATGTCCCCCGTTAGCGTTGCACATGGCGGTACACCTGCGTCTCAGACGTCACCAAACGTTTGATTGTTTCTTGTGGAAAAGCATTCCACTCTTCGGTCAGTACTCGTCTTAGCTGACGTACTTTAGCTGGCCGTGGATGACGTCTCCGGATTGCTCTATCCAGAATGTCCCACAAGTGTTCTATAGGTAAAAGATCTGCAGAAAACGCTGGCCAGGGAAGGATTTCCACTTTTTTGGCCTGAAGGAACTCCATACAGATACATGCCTCATGCCGACGTGTGTTGTCCTGTTGGAAAGTCAGACGGTGACGATGGACAAACGGAAGGACAGAGAATTTCATCACAGTAACAGGCAGCATTGAGGCCTTCAACAAAAGGAAGGTTGGTTCGGTGTGTAGCAGACTGTCGGTCGTGACACGGCAGTCAGACGCTGGAGTCGTAACAAGTGAACAACCGGATCTGGAGTGATCAGCCGTGTATCCAGTGGCATTAAACCTGGTTCTGAGGCGACTAATTCTTGCAGAATGCACGCCGAATTGACGGACAGCTCCATCTACCCGACTTTCGGCCTGTAGCATCCCAATTGCGCGTTCTTGTTGAACAAAATCACTCCCCGCGCATAAGTGAACACCCTACCCCAGAGGTGGGCAACGAGAGCTGTATCTGTTCTCACACCAACTTCTGGCCTTGATGATGGTCTAAATTAACCAAACCATTTATGAAATCTGACATTTCAGGCGCATTTCTTTAAATTATAATGAATTACCACAAAGGCTGTTCTTGTCTCCCTTCATAAAACATTTTTCTTTTATCTAATCATTGGTCAAAAATTTATATTTGTATATGCAACCAATTAAGTCAATTAGACAGGGTAATTGATAAAATAAAAACTTCCATACACACGGAATCGCCCTCCCCAGCCCTACCCCCTAAATCTGACATCATCGGTTGTGCGAGCAGTGCAAGCATCAAGTTATTGCGCGGTTTCTAACCAGCGTCGTAGCCGGAAAAATGTAGTGTGCCACTTCAATTTTCTCAAACACAAAAGGATACGCACCTTCACAAAAATAAGACAATCCATTATTCACTACCACATATCAATAAATTATGCAGTAGTGATTGCCAATAGGCAACAATCAGGCAGAAAACATAATGATAACTCAGTCTCTCAGTCTCCCTCAGTCTCTGCGAAACAGGATAGGCCTACAGTTTATGTACCTGTAGCAGAGCCTTCACAGAAATACACCTATCCATCACTCTCCATATAGCTACAACACAGCCATAATACAGCTTATAAAAAGTGCTTTGGTCATTCTTTGGTTGTTATTTAAACAGTGTAATCATCATTTAAGCTTATCAAATAAAATAAAATACGCATTCTATAGATAACAACAGCAGCAAAGATAAAAATATGACCTCAGTCTCTGAAAAAGTGAAACAGAAGGCTATAGCATCACAAAAACACAACCAGTGCAATCAATCTTTTATGCCTACTATGACAGCAAGGCAGAAAGGGTAACTAGGCCAATTACAACACAGACTAGCCTAGCCTCATCTTAACAAGCAGAGTGGGGAAAGCAGAGAGAGCCATGAGCAGCATTGCAAATTGAAATTGATCCCTTCCTGATCCTAAATGTATCTAAGCTTTTTGCTCTCTCAGCTTTCCCCACTGAAAGACCCAAAGAAGAGATCGAAGAGCACCCTATTACAAGCATCCTTTGCCTCGTCGAGCCACCAACACCTGTCAATAACAGCGGACAACTGGCCTTCAGTGAAATGGACATGAATATTGTTCATCAGCTGTTCTAATATGACGCATTTTGTGCTAATGTACATCATGTAGTGTACATTCTATAGCAAAATCAGGTTTGCCAGATGTCCCCATTGGAACTTTAGACTCTGCAATGCAGGACAATCCTTTAAATTTCATGTATTGCATGTTATATTTGACCTTATAACAATATTCATAGGACATTATTCAGTCTACAGTAGTCTTACCAAAGTACGAATAGAAGAGGGTTAATGGGATATATTGGAGTTCAGGACTTTCTGAGGATGGTTTTATAACTCATCTTCAAGAAAAACCATGAAATATTGAACTTATACTAAGAGATTAAAAGAGATAAAACATGTATTACACGTTTACACAATGTACACAATTTCTGTACATAGTAGTGGAATATACCAGATAGTAACAAATAAATGGGTTAATATCTCTATGGACTCAATAGATCCCAAGCTTTTTACTGGTGAAATTGAGTTCACATGTGAAGATAAAATTATTTGGTAATGGTCTACCTGAAGGGTCATGTAGGATGAAGTGGGCGTGGCCCAAAGTTGGGTGATCACGGCCATCAACCCAAATTTGGGTCCCTTATTCTCCCCCCCTACATAGAGGTCCCAAAACCTTTATTGCTGATTTTTATTATTGGACATGCAAAGATTGGAAAACAACTGTAATTAGTTTGGGATCTTTATGTAGGTTGGAACTAGTGTCCCATTTCCAATCGTCAGAAATAAAGTTGCAAGCAAAACCAGGTGGCGCTGGTGTCAACCTAAGAATTTGGGGGGCCCAAGAATTTTTTTCACATTCAGTTGTAGTCCTCTAACAGAAGTTTCCAGAATAAGTGATAAAACCTTGGGAACTCTATGTAGGTTGAAGAAAAAAGAAGTTTAAAGTAGTACATCGCAAAAGAGCCCCAAAAAAGGGGTGTGGCCTGCTCAGCCAGGGAGGGGTTAATTGTCAATGTCATGACTGATTTTCCTATTCCCGACGCCAAACTCAAACCATGAAGTATAAAGAAATTTGGAGATGGTGATAAATCACCCTTGGGCAGATCTTAGAAAAATTCACTCTTAAAAGTTATTGGGATGCGCTCAAGAAAGACCACCGAGTGGTTCAACCATTATGTTGAGAAGACAAGATCTTGGCCAAAAATTATGGCATTTCTGATTGAAAATGAATGTTCTGGCATTGCATATAGTTGTCAAAACAATGACAAGACGAATATGCACTGTAATCAAAGCTACGGGGTTCCAACGAAATATTGAGTGTGCAACTTCTTTTCACCATAGTATACAAGCATACTGATACAAGCATACATCCAATAGTACTTTGTGAATGGGAGCATTTCTAGAGGCACTCCAAGAGTGCAAACCTCTGCCATGGCAGCATAGTCTAAGTCTTGCTGAATGAACATGGTTCAAAAGAAATTTAAGGCATCTGCAACATAAGATTTCAACATGGCTCCCATGATAGCCATGCTGTTTGATGCAGCGCGTTCCAAACTGGTAGGTTCCATCCCTGATGTTGGACCAATCAACCCACAAAATTTAAGTGACATCACTGGGAGTAAAGTTCGGTTATCTCACGCATAGGATTTCAAGATGGCTGCCGTGGCGGTCATGTTGTTTGATTGATTGCGGTCAAAATAAATAGGCTCCCTCCCTGATATAATAGAAAACCACTCTCAAAATTTCAGAGATATCCGTTCATGACCTTTTGAGTTATCTTGTACAGAAACAGACAGATAAACTAAAATCAGCAAAAATTTAATCTCCTTGGGGAAGGTAATTATTCACTTGGCCAGCTAAATTCATATGCATGTACCATGTGTTCAAAGAGTGTCATCAATCTGAGTTTCTTAATAATAGACACTGGAGTCTGAAAGCGAGAGATGAGCTCAAAGCAGAGATACAACGGGCGATATGAGCTTCCGCGATCCCTTCCGGCTTCCACAATGAAAAGCTTGGCTGAAAGCAACATTATCTATGGTTCAAAGCTGTGTTTTCACATTATTTAAGACAAGGCCAGTTGTCAGGGCAAGGTGAGAGAGAGCACAGAAGTTCAGAAACACAACCCCTTTTCCTTTGTCCTGCTCTATGGATGCAGGTGCTGGTGCCGGATATTTGAAAATTGCAAATACATCCAGAGTTACATTTGGAGGCAGAGCATTCTCTTACAAAGCCCAAATTTTGTGGAACAATCTCCCAACAAACATTCGGGCCTCAGACACACTCTGTCTTCAAGAGTAGGCTAAAAATGAACTTTTTTAGTCAAGCGTATGATTAGTTCATGATTAGTTCTGTATAAGGGCCATTCAACCGAATCGGTGCCTTTTCTGTCCCCAAGATATTACATTCAGAAATATTCATGAATATGCATGAAAAGTATCTGTTTAATACATTATATTATCAATCAAAGTGTCCTTTTTATTGTCCTGGTTGCAATTTGAAGATGCACGGTCTAAAAATTTTATAAAAGCTACGTAGAATACTGATCAAATGGGATTTTCGCCTGTCCCCACTCTCTAACACTAAACTTAACTATTAAATATAGTCACCAGAATCCTTTATAAAAGTATTTATTTTCGCATTATTTTGTGGCCCAATTTGTAATTTAAACATAAAATACGTTTTCTACTGAAAAAATCATTAAACATTAGTTAAAAAACACAATTTTAGTGGTGTCCCCAGGTTTTTTCTCAGTCCTGTTACCCTGATACATTAACCACCCTAAAGATTTTGGAACATTCCACATATGACAGGATCAACAGGATATTGCATCATTTCAGTCCCGTGAAGGAACTGGGAAGACCAAAAGTAAGTTCTCTCAATCTCTTTTGTTTATTTTTGATCATATTGTAAATATGACTGGCATCGTAAATCATAACATGCAGTCCTGTTACCTAAATTATTTTGTATGCTCTTATGATTTTATTTTTATTTTTTGAGTTTTGGTTAATCACTTAAAGGTGCTTCGGGGCCTCATGCTACTAGCATGGTTTTCCATGTGTTAGCTTTAGCAACATAGCTAATTCTGTGCTAAAAACTCAGTCCTGTTACCCTCAGTCCTGTTACCCATAGAAAGGGTAACAAGACTGAATAAGAGTAAAAGGAGTGAGAATTTTCATTGAAAGTGACAAATTAAAGGGGAGTGGGGTTGAGGTAGAGAGAGGTGGGGCTGAGTAGGGAGGGGTTAGAGAGGGGGGGGTAGGGAGAGGAGGGACAGGAGAGGAGAAGTATGGAAAGGAAGGGGAGGTAGGTAGGGGAAGAGAGATCCAGGGAGGGGTGGGGTAAGATAGAGAGGGGCGGGAAGAGCAGTTTGTATTTAATTGTTTATATGATATAACATGAATTCTTTGATTATAATTATTACAGTTGGAATTACTATGGTGTTTTACAATGTGAACATATTATTGTCAGGGACCCAACAGATTCTACTGGCCAGCCCCTGAGGATACCTTGTGGTACCTCTTCCAAGATATCTTGTGCATAATCCCACCAGCGAGGCAGGTCACAAGCCATTACATGGAAATCAAAAAAGATGTTTGGGCTAAACTAAAATCTGATTCTTAAAAAAGCAAGTTAGATTTTTCCTCATTAATTCATTGCAATTCTATAAAAATACATGTTGTAATCATGCAATTCTATGCAGTAATGCCTGTTGAACTCAATATGCTCTACTTATATCTGTTAAATGCGTTGTCTTTCTTCTTTTTACCTTTTTCAGAGAAAGATGCAGAGCCCATACTGTACCTGAGGAGCGAGACACACATGCTGCCGGGGAAACTCACACCTCTCTCTGTCTCCACTGCCCCGCTCTTTTACTTTTGCACTCAAATACATACCATATACACATCCATACACACAAGAAAACTACACACACCCACACTCTCATGCACATGCACTCTATAATAGTATGGTATGTGTGTGTGTATGTATGAATATGTGTATAGAGTCTATACACATATTCATAAATGCATACACGCACATGCAATTACACACTCTCACATTCTGTGCACACACACACACACACACACTTACACAAAGACACATACTCACATACTGTCATGCACACACACACCTGTTCTCCATTCTGTTCTGTTCAGAGACACTCAATCCTGTTACTCGGTTCTCATTCCTGTTACCTAATTGTTTTAATTGAAAAAATAAAGATGAAACTTTTTTCCCCCAAATTTTCTTTGTCCATTATTTGAGCACTTGTTGGATAGATCACATAATAGATTTTTGATCAAATTGAGGTTAAGGTCCCCATTAAAAATAAAAAATGGCTTTGTATTTTTAAAAGAAATGCATTTTGCCTGTATACTTCTGACTTTTTTACCGTAGTTATATATATATTTTGAACATGTATCAAATTATTTCTTATACATACCCACTTACTTGAGTGAAAAATGAATCAAATACTTGGAATGACTTTTAAATGATATATTAATAGCTATAATAGTATCGGTAACAGGACTGAAAAAAAATGCTACCATCTTTCATTTCACAACCTTGTAAAATTAAAAATAAATGTACCTGAGATTGACCATTACATATTTTGAATAGTTAAACATGTATGTTATGAGATACAATGCTGAAAAAATTTGAAAAATGAAGTTTATTTTTGAAAAATTACAACATGCAAATGGCACCGATTCGGTGGAATAGCCCATAAACATTTATTTGGCTCTGTGGGACTGATTGCAACCTAGTTTTTTGATGGGTTCAAAAGATCTCGGAAGCCAGAATTAAGTAAATCCACCTGGATCCAGCGGCACTAAACATGCCTTAACGGTGCCAGTGAGGCTTGCTACAGCCTGAGTCACTAGGGAGGTCCACATAGTACTGGTAATAGTGATTAGCAAATATATGTGGAACCGGTGGCACTGAGCATGCATCAACAGTGTCAGTGGGGCTTGCCACAGCCTTGGTCACCGGGGAGGTACATATGGTACTAGTGTGTAGAAAATCAAAAGTGATCTTACAGCCTGGTGTAAGTGTAGGGCCTCTGCGCTACAGGAAGTGGATGGAGGAATCTTGACTGTTTCCTGACCAGTCTGCTAATAATTTCTCCCTTAGCACATGACACAGGACGGTATTTTTTTTGCTATCATGCAGTAGTTTTATCCAGTGCCTCACTCCCTTTTTTGTGTCTCTTTCCTAGGATCTTTCCGTTCACTACCCGGAGTCCTGAGCCATCCGAGCCCTGTCCCTCACCATGAGCGCTGGCAGCTGCTGTCCTGATCCAGTCCTGATCTAGTTCAGCACCATCCTCGACTTGCCACTTCCTGGAGCTACCGACGCCAGACTGACTTAAATGGAACTCTTTTGCCATTTTGTTCTATTTTACTTCATTTTGTTGTTATTTATCCAGCCCGTGGAGGATGGGCTGAACATACAATACGCCAAAGGTTTGGATACACCCTCTAATTCAATGCGTTTCCTTTATTTTCATGACTATTTACATTGTAGATTCTCACTGAAGGCATCAAAACTATGAATGAACACGTGGAATTATGTACTTAACAAAAAAAGTGTGAAATACCTGTAACTGAAAACATGTCTGATATTCTAGTTTCTTCAAAGTAGCCACCCTTTGCTCTGATTACTGCTTTGTACACTCTTGGCATTCTCTTGAGCTTCAAGAGGTAGTCACCTGAAATGGTTTTCACGTCACACGTGTGCCTTGTCAGGGTTAATTAGTGGAATTTCTTGCATAATCAATGGGGTTGGGGCCATCAGTTGTGCTGTGCAGAAGTCAGGTTGATACACAGCCGACAGCCCTATTGGACAACTGTTTGATACATTCTTACAAAATTCCACGTGTTCATTCATAGTTTTGATGCCTTCAGTGAGAATCTACAATGTAAATAGTCATGAAAATAAAGGAAACGCATTGAATCAGAAGGTGTGTCCAAACTTTTGGCCTGTACTGTATAGTCGGGTTCCTCCTGAGATTTTTTCCCGCTGGGGAGATTTTTCTCCCGACTGGGAGTTTTTTTGCCTCTCTTGCTGTAGTGGGGAATAGTGGGGCTGGGCACTGTCCTTTCATTTAATCTCTCACTGTAAAGCGTCTTTGTGACAGTCTCTGTGAAAAGCGCTGTACAAATAAATTTAATTGAATTGAATGTGGCATTGGCATTTTAATTTAACACATTAAACAGATCTTTGCGACACATCCTGCATCAGACAAAAGGCAGGGGTATGTGGGAATTGTTGAAGCGAGGCTACATCCGTATGCTGACCTCATCGAAGGAGAACGCTGTGTTTGGACTGTGGCACGGAGAGGTGATGTAATGAGGGCTCTTCGCCAGATGGCGAGCATTTTCATAAATAAGACCTTTCGAATTAAAAAGCCAAATATAAACCTCACTCCTCAGTGATGGCAACACATAGCTTACATATAGGCATTGCATGCTATTAGGAATAAATGGAAAGAGGCACAGAGTAAAGTCATGTCACTGGTAATTTATTTTGGCTCTTTTAATTGGCAGAAAGTGATAGGATAAAATAGAGCATTTTGCGACGATTAGTTGCTGTCCATCTCCACCCATATCTCCTCCAGCTTACTCCGTAGCTCCACAGTAAGGGCATGCTCGACTCCGTGGGTAATCTTCATGATATCGTAAGCCTGAAGGAAAACAAGGTTCGATAGTGGATAATTTCAAAGTGTTTTCACAGAGTGTAGAATGTACTGCCTGTCCACAATTTTGGGTTGAATAGCTTGTGTTAGCTTAGTCAAATATTAAAATTAACTTGATGATCAGAAACAGCCAAGTGAAAGAAATATGCAACAACAATAGAAGAAATCGGGAAAGGGGCAAATACTTTTGCACAGCAGTTTACTGACGGCTGCCATTACACTGAAATCCAAACAGAAATGCTAGCAGTAACTCCATACACTACCTGTCTCAGAGTTTCTCGAGCCTCAGTTAGCTGGCCTAGAAATTGCTGAAGTTTCCCCACTCTCATCAGTTGAATGGCCCGAGCAGGGTGGGGGACATTGTAGTACAGCCTGAGAGAGAAAAACAGTATGATCAGAGAGGACCCAATAAAATGTCTGAAAGCAAGTCAACACCCTCATGCAAGAAGGACTAAAGTGACATTTTACAAATTTTAAAGGAGAGGCAAAAAACTGCTCCAGGTAAATCTCTAGTCGTGAATGAGTGGGTCATCAGATGATATTGAAGCCTGAAAAAGAGTAGGAAAGATTCTGGTTCCTAATTATTAGCCAACAAAGAGATAATTCAGATTATGTCAGTAACACCCCTTTAGCGTGAATCAGGATGAGGAGTTCCATGTATGAAACAGACATGCTCAAGTGAAAGTGGCCAGAGTCTGTTCTATGTTCTAAATTTCTAATTTTGAAATACACATAATGGTTTCCTGAGTAAATGTTTTAAATGTTAGAAACATAAAAATACAATACAATATGGCAGGATATACATTTTGGTTTCCATTGTCAAAGGTGGAGTCCCATTAATGGCCCAAACCACCAATTTCAAAATAATTTTCAGCATTGATAAACCACCCCATGGGGTTCATGAATCCACCACAACCTGCAATATCAATTTTCTTTTTTGACAAAAAGTGATATTTTTAACATTTCTTACGTGTTTGGGAGGGGCTACCCATTCTGGAGCCCCACGAAGTGTCACCATTGATTATAATCATGTGCTTTTCGATGCACATTGTATATTTTCCCAATGAATGAAAAAAGAATTGATTGCAATTGACGTCATACTGCCGAGATAGGAAGATACTTGTACAAATAATATGTTCTGAAATGGAGATTTCCATCGGCTGCGTGTGTAAACGACGGTACATTTCACAAAGTTCCTGGCCATGACACAATGAAGGAATTTGCTGAAATTTGCCCAAGGGTATGGCCAACATTCAATGAAAAAACCAGGATGTTTCGACACCAGTAACATCTTCATCCAAACACTTGCATCAACCGACCGTTGTTGACCCTAAAATGGAGTGTTGATACGAAAAAGATTGTGTGATTACGGCTCTCACTTAATTCTCCTAATTCAAGTATTTTCAGTAAAATAGTTAACTATGACCTTTATGATATTTATGCTGAAAATTGCCAATTCTTGGACCTTCAAAAGGAAGGAGCCTCAAGACCATGACAAGGTGATAGATCCCCTTGAGGAATAACTACCATGCTATATAACATATGATATATCTGACGCACATATGACTAGATTTTGCACAAATTGAATAATCTATTTACAATTTGTCGCAAATTTGAATTTGGCTGTCTGTGGCTGTATCTTTGTTTGTGACTGGATGCTGACCACATGTGCACACGTTCCGATAGTACGCTTACCTGTTGGGCAAAACACAATAATTATCCTTGAGTGGATCATCCTCATCAGAAGAGCTGTATTCAATCTATACATTATATTTAGTCTGAGACGGATGTCAGGGTTGAATCTGACCTCTGATAGGGTTTGGTGTTTACTGGCACACCCACGCCTCACACCCACAGTCTCCATCAGGGTGAGATGTTCTGAGACATAACCTGGTGCCAGCTTGAGCTGGTATAGCCCACATGTGCCTGTCTTCAGGTTCTCTAACTGCAAAAGAGGAAACTATACATCACTAGCATCCATTTTTTGTTAAACAGCTTTCGCCTTTCGAGTCATGTCTGGGTCTGCTTTAACTCTATCTGCCAGGGAGTTTGGCCTGGTCAAGCGAGATCCTCAACATTTGTTGCTCTTTGCTCAGGTTGGTAGACAGCTCCATGAGCAGCACTGAGACAAGCAGTTGTATCTTGGACTAAGGTTCCAATGACTGGAATAAAATTATTTGAGGCTAACTGCTCTTTGAAAAATGTCCATTGCTTTAGCTGCCCATGGTAGGTCACTACCACCCATCTGGTTTTCATGCTGTGGCGATCACAGGGTTCTGTCCAGGACGCTAGGAGTGCTGGACAGAAATTTTTTGCCATCTCCTATGCTGACTATCCACCTTCCGCAAGCTAGGAAGCATAATAGACATTATTTATAAAATATCTTGTCAGTGAGGGGTGTGAACGCAAATGTTGGTAGAGACATAAGTAAAGCGAGTGCGCTATGCACACGAACTGGAAAAATTTTTGCGACAATTAGAATGCAAATATTGCCTCTCTGTCACCAGAGATTACTGTTCCTTTCCATTTTCATAGTTAAATGCAATATTCATACACATTTGTTTTCTATTTTGTATCCAAATACTTCTGACTAATTTCAGAATACGGCATAACAACTTTTATTTATGTTTCAAACATCTCTTTAGTGGCGGCCAGCAGACAGAGAACAAGGAGGGAGATAAACATGATTATTAGTCTTGATCGGTTTTCATTTTTTTTGATTAAAGATACCTTAACTCTCCCTTCTCAGGTGTAGCCAATTGCCTATGTTAAGACGGGAAATAAAATGCAAAAAAAAACTGCATTTCAATCTTTGTTTTCAATTAAACAATCATGACGCACAGGTTTGACGACTTGCTTTGTAGGATGTGACAAAAGTTAATGTGGAAAATACACAGTAGTTCTTTCGCCTATTAAGGCAAGTGAATTAAACATTTTGATAGAATTTATTATTCACTCATCTTAACATTTCATTATAAGGGAAACTGCACTTAACCGCCAACAAATTATTCATATTGTTGGAAAACGTGTGGACCAAGAATAATGATAGAAATCAGGTCAATAACCTCATCTATTTCGAGGGATGTTTTCCGCCCACCAGCCGCCACAGTTACTAAGCTGCAACAGATTAACATATAAAGAATGTTACCGTCTTTGACTGAGATTTATTTAGCTTTGCTAACGTTCATATAACAAGAAAACTTTCCTGTCGACCATGTTATGACTTGAAAAAAATCACAACAAAGAAAACCGCCAATGACAACTTTAACAAATTTATTCTTCACTAAATAAAAAAAGTTATTCAAAAATATTCAGTGTTAAATCTAATAACACTCTAAAGCCACTAATTAACTCAGTTGCCAAAACAAAACTCTGCTTCTGCTCTGCTCTCTGACTAAAATCACAGCATTTATATAGACTAGCCACATTCTGGAAAGATTTACAGGATTCCTGGGAAATCCCGCCCCCTCCAGGCAGGAAGGTGCCAGAAGCTTCTAGAAAGCACTAGTCCTTTTCATAGAAGTAAGACACACCACCAGAGGGTGCCAAATGAACAAAATAAATATAGCTGACCAGCAAGGCAGCAAAACAGCATATAATAAATCTCCATTTACAAATGAAATATAATGCTGTATAAAAAATACTCATACATGACACCTCCCCTCTTTAAGAAAAGAAAGGTTTGCAAAAGCTTTCTTTTGTTAAAATTAATACAGTTTTATAATCAGTATAATCTTGAACTTTACACAAAAGTATCATTGATCATTATAACAATCATATACACAACAAACTGTAATTTTCACAATTAGATAGAAAAGTAAAATTACATTTTTCACAATCAAATAAAGAAATAAAATTACATGCATGAAAGTGTATCTGGGATTACATTATCTTTTCCCCTGATGTGAGAAATATCCAAATCATACTCTTGCAAAAGTAAACTCCATCTCAGTAATCTTTGATTCTTGTTTCTGATCTTCTGCAAGAATGTGAGGGGATTGCAATCACTGAAGATGGAAGTAGCTTGATGGAAGTAGCTGAACAAGTCAAATAGACTTCAAAATGTTGTAAAGCCAAAACAAGTGCCAAACATTCTTTTTCAATTGTTGAGTAGTTTTTCTGATGTATATCAAACTTTTTGTAAAAGTAATAAACAGGATGATCTACTCCATCAGTGTCTTCTTGATGCGCCTGCATCAATGTCACCGGCATCAACTGCCAACTTGAACTCCTTTTTGAAATTAGGAGATAAGAGAACCGGTGCTTGTCAAATGAATATTGACATTTTTCACCCCAAACAAATTTAGCATTTTTCTTCAATAAATTTGTCAAAGGTTCAGAAATGATAGACATTTTTACAGAATTTTCTGTAGTAGCCAACTATTCCTAGAAATCTCATTAGTTGTCTTTTAGTCGTAGGCTCAGGAAATTCAGTGATAACTTTTACTTTCGCATCAATTGGTTTGACTTGACCCTGTCCTACAATATGACCCAAGTAAACAACTGTAGCTTTACAAAAGTCACTTTTAACAGGGTTGATAGTCAGCTTGGCATCACTCACTCTCTGAAAGAAGTTTCTGATGTAGGTAAGGTGCTCTTGGAAGCGGTCACTGGTGATGATTATGTCATCGATATAGGTCTCACAGCCTGGCAATCCAGCAATCACTCTGTTTACCAGACATTAGAAGGTGGCCAGAGAATTTTTCATTCCAAATGGCATGACCTTGTATTGGTATAATCCATCTGGTGTGACGAAGGCAGAGATCTCCTTTGCTCTATCTGTTAGAGGGATCTGCCAGAAACCCTTGAGGAGATCAAATTCTGTGACATACTTTGACTGTCCAACTTTGTCAATGCAGTCGTCAATCCTGGGAATGGGATATGAGTCTGTTTTTGATAGAGAATTTGCTCTCCTATAGTCTGTCACTATTCTATATGTTCCATTGGATTTCGGAACAAGGATGCATGGAGAACTCCAGTCACTGTTACTTGGTAGAACAAAGTCATTTTCTAGCAGATATTTGACTTCTTGTTGAAAGGTATTTCTACTTCTCTGGATTCATTCTGTAAGGATGCTGTTTTACAGGCTTGGCATCGTCTTGTAGGATGACATCATGGTAAACCATTTCAGTCCTTTATTGAACGTCAGGGAATGTATGACTATATTCAAATAAGAGCTGCTTTAGCTGCTGTTGTTGAAAAGGATTCAGGTGGGACAACTTGGCGACAATATTTTGAAGAATGTCAGAATTTTCAAGTTTGACTGGACCAGGTTCGTTTTCTAAGGGGCAGTCACAATCTTCTTCAGAATTTTCCAGTTCAACTGTATTTACCACATTGACTGGCTTTTGCTGAATGTCTCTGTCAATGTATTCTTTCAGCATGTTGATGTGACACATTTGTTTTTGTTTCCTCCTTCCCGGAGTCAAAATGACATAATTTAGATCACTGACCTTTTTGTGGACAGTTTAAGGGTTTCCAGGAACTGGCAAAAGTGCAAGGACTTTGTCACCAGTTTTAAAACTTCTATCTTTTGAGCGAAGGTCATATCTGGCCTTAATCTTGCCCTGAGCTTCTTTGAGATTAGACTTAGCAAAGTCGCAAGCCTTCGAGAGACGATTACGGAAGTCGGAGACATACTGAAGCAAGTTCATTGGGACATCATCTTTGGCCAGCAACTTTTCCTTCAGAAGCTCCAAAGGTCCACGGACTGTATGCCCAAAAACAAGCTCAAAAGGACTGAACCCAAGAGACTCCTGAACAGCTTCACGGGCAGCAAACAGAAGAAGATGGACACCTTCATCCCAGTCTTTCTCCGTGTCAAGGCAGTAGGTCCTAATGTTCTTCAGGGTTGATGGAACCTCTCCAAAGCATCTTGACGCTCAGGATGGTAAGCTGATGATCTGTATTGTTTAATACCAAGCTCATGCATAACTTGTTGAAATATGCCAGACATGAAATTTGACCCTTGATCAGACTGAATAGACTAAGGAAGGCCAACAAAGCAGAAAAACTTGGTAAGAGCCTTGATGATAGTCTTCGCCTTGATATTACGTAGTGGAATTGCCTCAGGAAACCGGGTGGAAGCACACGATAGTCAGTAAGTACTCACAACCAGATCTAGTCTTTGGCAATGGTCCAACACAGTCAACGATGATCCGACTGAAAGGTTCTTCAAAAGCGGGAATGGGCTTAAGTCGAGCCTTTGGAATATTCTGGTTCGGCTTCCCAACCATTTGACAAGTATGACCGGATTTGCAGTACTCCTGTACATCGGACCTCATGGAAGGCCAGAAGAAATGGTTTCTGACATGTTGAAGGGTCTTCTTGATACCCAAATGATCTGACATAGGATTTTCATGGGCCCGACTAAGAGTTTCTCGATGATAAGACTTTGGAAGAACAATTTGATGGGTGATCATCCACTCTTCATCTGCAGGAACATCAGGTGGATGCCACTTTCTCATAAGCACACCATTATTGTAGTAAAAACGGACAGGAACTTGAGTAGCCTCTTGTTCACTTGCAGCCTGTGGTAGAAGATGCGCTAGATCACGAGCATGTTGTTGCTCATGAATAAGTTGTTTTTGAGACAGAATGTCATTAGAATGACCTGACAAGGACAAGTCTGAAGATTTCTCAGACATCTCAGGACTGGAAGGTTCTTGATGAAAAGACTGCCCAATGAAGGTGTCAGCCAGATTGAAGTCCAGGTCAGCATCATCTTGAATAGCCTTTTTGGCCATAGAACAAGTAACTGCACATGAAGGATAGAGGTCTGGAATTTCCTCCTCCATAGAGTCAGATTCTAGATCATTCAAGGGAGTGTCAGTTACAACAGGGTAGAGCACAACTTTATCCCCATCAAGATCATTACCAAGAAGCAAATGAACACCTTTGAAAGGAAGAGAAGACCTAACACCAACAGTAACAGGCCCAGAGACCAAGTCTGATTTGAGATGAACATTATGGAGAGGTACACTTGTAAAACCACATTCTACTCCTTGAATAAGGACATTAGCCTGAGTAGACGATTTGTCCGAAAAAGGCAGAATATCAGCAAGAATAAGAGATTGGGAAGACACAGTATCCCTTAGAATTCGAACAGGAGCAGATGAGGAGAAATCATGTGAAAGTGAGACCAAACCATCAGTGATGAATGGTTCAAAACCCTCCATAACAGAATCAAACACAGAAGGTAGAAGATCAGGTGAACTGACCATTGATACAAGAGATTCTCTCATAGTGAAAGCAGTTGGCATGGTTTCTTCTCGTTGTAGTTTTTTCTTGAGAGCATAACACTCAGAAATAAGGTGACCTTGCTTTTTGCAGAATTGGCAAGACACAGAGGGTAAAGAATCAGGGGATTGCTTCTTACTGGAATGTTTCCTCTCAGAAGTGGCCTTAGAATCATTAGAAGTGTTATTAGAAGAAGTCTTGGACAGATATTTGCTTTGAAATTTCGAAAAAGTGGATTTTTGGGCAAAAGACGACTTATGAGTCAATGCATAACTATCAGCAAGGGTGGAAACATCTTGCAAAGTATTGGCTAGATTTTCTTCAAGGAAAGTTTTAATATCAGGCTGGATACACCTTTTGAATTCCTCAACCAAAATAAGTTGCCTCATTCTGTCAAAATCTTTCTCAGCTTTCATGGAATTACACCACTGATCAAACAACTGTTCCTTTAACCTGCCAAATTCAACATGAGTTTGACTAGCTTCCTTACGAGAATTCCTAAATTTTTGCCTGTAAGCCTCGGGGACCAATTCATAAACCTTCAGAATGGCAGAATTGACAAAATCATAATCAGAACACACTTGGACAGATAACTGGTTATAGATTTTCCTAGCTTTACCAGTAAGAACACTTTTAAGAACATCATTGTCCAATGCTCTTTTGGCAATTTCAAATTTTCAGCAATTTTTTCAAAATGGGTAAAGTATTGGTCTACGTCATTTTCTAAGAAAGGAGGAACAAGTCTGATATGTTTAACCACATCAAAAGATTTTGAAACAGTCCCTGCTTCTATTTTCTTCATTTCCAATTTGTACTGCATCCTTTTTTCTTCTAGTTCTTTCTCCAATCTTCTTTCTTCTAGTTCTCTCTCCTTCTCCAACCTTCTTTCCTCCAGTTCTTTCAGGGGTAGCTGAAATTCAAGTCTTTGCAGCTCTGTTGCAGGCACTTCCACATCTTTAATTCCCCAGCTTCTTCCCCGAAGATATCTTCATCGATGAAATGTTGCACCAAAATGTTGAATATTTCTTGTTTCTTCATCGATGATTTCACATCAGACAATCCAAGGGTTGAGGCTATTTGCAGCAGGTCCTTCTTTGCCAGCACAATTAATTCCTGGGTTGGAGTTTTCAAAAAACTTTCCACATCAATAGTCATGATTGCTGGTTTTTCAACGCATCACAAGATTTAAAATAATAATCTTGAGTGAATCCAATCGTTGATCCAATGAATTATTTATCTCGGTGGAACCTCCAATTTGTTATGACTTGAAAAAAAACCGCCAATGACAACTTCAACAATTTTATTCTTCACTAAATAAAAAAAGTAATTCAAAAATATCCACTGTTAAATCTAGTAACACTCTGAAGCCACTAATTAACTCTGTTGCCAAAACAAAACTCCTCTTCTGCTTCTGCTCTGCTGTCTGACTAAAATCATAGCATTTATATAGACTAGCCACATTCTGGAAAGATCTACAGGATTCCTGGGAAATCCCACTCCAGGCAGGAAGGTGCCAGAAGCTTCTAGAAAGCACTAGTCCTTTTCATAGAAGTAAGACACACCACCAGAGGGTGCCAAATGAACAAAATAAATATAGCTGACCAGCAAGGCAGCAAAACAGCATGTAATAAATCTCCATTTACAAATGAAATATAATGCTGTTCAAATACTCATACGTAACAACCATACGAAGTACAGCGCGAGAGAAATCGATCACTCAGCCCCGTTTATAATTGCCCGTCTCTCAGATTGAGAAAACCGCACTGATCATTTGGCCTCTGCCTCTGTGAAATGCTGGCATCATCACTTTCAGTATCAGTTGGTACAGACCAACTGAATCCAAGACATAGCCATCAGGGAGCATGGCACTCATGAACTTCAAAAAATGTTGTTTTTGTGTACACAATAGGACTTTCTCTGAAGTTCATGGTCTTCACTCTTATTTATATACCAATACATCCCATCCATACTGACAGTGACTACTTCACCAAAGAATGTGTTTGTGAAAGGTGTATTGTGTGATATAGCATCATCTCTTGAGATATGAGCAGGACCGTGATGATGAGAAATAATGGTTTTCTCCCCTGTTCAGTCACAGAATGGAAATACTCCGAGACCTGCATCTTATCCAGACTAGTCTTAGCACTTATCTGATCCCAAGAAAAATCTCCAAATGGCCAAATGTCCTAACAACTTTTTTTTGGTAGTTATTCCTCAAGGGGACCTGTCACCTCATTGTGGTCTTGAGGCTCCTTCAGTTTGAAGGTCTAAGAATAGGCAATAATTTTAAGCATAAACATCATAAGGGTCATAGTTAATAACTATATTACTGAAAAAACAAACTAGAAGAATTAAGTGAGAGCCATACTCAAACAATCCATTTTGTATCAACACACCCCATTTTAGGGTTTACAACGGTCAGTTAATGCAAGTGTTTGGATGAAGATGTTACCGGTGTCCATAGTGTTAGCCAGCCGCCCGTCTTCCCGTCTTTGTGACGGGCAATGTTTTACCGAGACCCTGAGACGGGCGAGTCTGATTTGAGATGCATCCCGCCGTTTCCAGCGTTAAACTGCCAATATTGTGAGACGGGTGAGCATTTGTATAGATAACAATGGTTGTCCCAAAAATCTGTGTAGTCATTTTGACTTTAATTCTTAAGTGAACTGAAGTGCCGTGGGCTGGGCGCGAAATGGGACTCAAATGTAAAGTCATTAACAAATGACTAATCCGCGCACTTCTGTATTATTATCTATGCATGGCATCACGGCGTGTGTGGCCAACTGGGCATTTGTTCACTTTTACAAGAGTTGAATAAAGTTGTTTTCGAGGTAGGTCAGCAATTGCACTGATACCGTAAATGTCCAAGAGCATTTTATTCACTGTTATGTAATTCAAAACGCTCTGCCTTGCACTGATTTGTTAGAATAAATGCCTCTTTCAAAGCCCCTTCAAGTAGTTTTTATTTGTATTGGTGTATGAGTGTCGGCAATATAAACTTTTAAATCAAAAATCGGGAATTTGAGTACAAAACCCAAAACCAGTGAAGTTGGCACGTTATGTAAATCGTAGATAAAAACAGAATACAATGATTTGCAAATCCTTTTCAACTTATATTCAGTTGAATACACTGCAAAGACAAAATGTTTAACGTTCAAACTGAGAAACTTTTTTTTTCTTTTTTGCAAATAATCATTAACTTAGAATTTAAAGGCAGCAACACAATGCAAAAAAGTTGGCACAGGGGCCTTTTTACCACTGTGTTACATGGCCTTTCCTTTTAACGACACTCAGTAAACGTTTGGGAACTGAGGAGGCCAATTTTTGAAGCTTTTCAGGTGGAACTCTTTCCCATTCTTGCTTGATGTACAGCTTAAGTTGTTCAACAGTCCGGGGTCTCCGTTGTCGTATTTTACGCTTCATAATGCACCACACATTTTAAATGGGAGACAGGTCTGGACTACAGGCAGGCCAGTCTAGTACCTGGACTCTTTTACTACGGAGCCATGCTGTTGTAACACGTGCAGAATGTGGCCTGGCATTGTCTTGCTGAAATAAGCAGAGGCGTCCATGAAAAAGACATTGCTTGGATGGCAACATATTTTGCTCCAAAACCTGTATGTACCTTTCAGCATTAATGGTGCCTTCACATATGTGTAAGTTGCCCATGCTTGGGCACTAATACACCCCCATACCATCACAGATGCTGGCTTTTGAACTTTGCGCCTATAACAGTCCGGATGGTTCTTTTCCTCTTTGGTCCGGAGGACACGACGTCCACAGTTTCCAAAAACGATTTGAAATGTGGACTCTTCAGACCATAGAACACTTTTCCACTTTGCATCAGTCAATCTTAGATGAGCTTGGACCCAGCTAAGCCGGCGGCGTTTCTGGGTGCTGTTGATAAATGGCTTTCGCTTTGCATTGTAGAGTTTTAACTTGCACTTGCAGATGTAGCGACGAACTGTAGTTACTGACAGTGGTTTTCTGAAGTGTTCCTGAGCCCATGTGGTGATGTCCTTTACACACTGATGTCGGTTTTTGATGCAGTACCGCCTGAGGGATCGAAGGTCACAGGCATTCAATGTTGGTTTTCGGCCTTGTCGCTTACGTGCAGTGATTTCTCCAGATTCTCTGAACCTTTTGACGATATTACGGACCGTAGATGATGAAATCCCTAAATTTCTTGCAATAGCTTGAGGAATGACGTTTTTAAACTGTTCACCAGTCAGCTCATGCATTTGTTCACTAAGTGGTGACCTTCGCCCCATCCTTGTTTGTGAATGACTGAGCATTTCAGGGAAGCTGCTTTTATACCCAATCATGGCACCCACCTGTTCCCAATTAGCCCATTCACCTGTGGAATGTTCCAAATAAGTGTTTGATGAGCATTCCTCAACTCTCTCTGTCTTCTTTTCCACTTGTGCCAGCTTTTTTGAAACATGTTGCAGGCATCAAATTCCAAATGAGCTAATATTGGCAAAAAATTACAAAGTTTACCTGTTCGAACATTAAGTAACTTGTCTTTGCAGTGTATTCAATTGAATGTAGGTTGAAAAGGATTTGCAAATCATTGTATTCTGTTTTTATTTACGATTTACACAACGTGCCAACTTCACTGGTTTTGGGTTTTGTAAATGTAGCCTAAAGGAAATACATGTTCATGTATTACGGTAATTGTGGCTCCGCTTATTTATTTTAGAATCATATCGCCAGCTTTCCGGTCTTAGAAGGTTAGCAGTTGCCAGATTTCATCCCTAGCCGATCCACTTGATGTGGCGCAAGACATATCATTTCCTTCTTGGCTCTACACGGAAATCGGAGCCCACAGGACATAGAATTCAATTTAATGGAGACACGTTTTATACAAGTGGTAGAATTGGGCGAGTATTCCTTTTAATAATTAATTTGAAATTACAATATTAAGATGATATTTCTTCAACTGCAGCTCATAAACTCTGTGTAAAAGCCAACAGTTTTGCCACATCAAAACCGCTGGTCTCCTGATCACGTAGATGGCAATTCCCAACAAGTTATTTTAATCATGTTAATGGTGTTCTGAAATTGCAAGGCGAGCTATGAAATGTCGATTTCTGCTATACAGCCCAAACATCAAAAAGGCTTCTGGGTGCACGTTTCTTAATTCCAAGTTTCCATATATGCGGATCTAACAGGAGAAATGACTGGTCATATGTTATATTAGATTTGAGCTCAGAACACAATTAGCACCTAAAAACTGAGAAACATGGACAGTGAGGAGCAGCTAAAGTGGACTAACAGCTTATGGAATGCTTCGGTGTGTATTAGGACCTACTGGTTCGTGTGCATAGCTGTGGTGTGTTGTTAGCGTGGAGAAATGAACAGCTTCCGCGCTGGTATGTGACGGAGGGGTGAAAGCTCCAAGCTTAACGGCCTTTTCGGCCTTTTCCTCACGGAAAATGGGCGCATTATGGATAGCGTGCGAGAGGTAGACAGAGCTCCAGTTATGTCATGAACATAATACAGGTTTAACAGACTGTAAGTTCCGTCTGCGTGAACCGTTGCTGATGTGGAGCTTGCGAATCGATCACTTTTACAGGAAAGAATTTAATATTCAATCGATGGCAATGCAACGTTCATTATAGCCTGTGCGCTTCCCTATTGCTTTCACCAGTAGGATCAGAAAGCTTGCCCAGACATCGGAGATGTATCAGGCTGACCCCAGTCAAGGATAAGTAAAGCGATCGTTTCATAAGCACCCAAAAATGCACCCCAAGCTCTGCAAAATCTACGTCTGGTCAAACTGCAGCCCAATTCGGCAGACACATTCAGCATCTCTCCGCTTAGCTTCAACTGTAGTGGCTACAATCAGGCAACATTACAATGAAACTGTCACATTGATGCTTACCGAAGTAACACAAGCATACCGATCATAATTGCTGCATATAAGTTAACCAGAAGCATTTTTGATTAGCAGAGAACGCAGAGAACATGCAGTTGCTGATAAGTGGTCATCACTTTGACTGTAATCTGTCTCGCGAAAAATTTGTTTCGCGTCCTGTGTGAAAGCTGCTTAATGCACCCATAATGCCTGTGTTCGCGTTTTTGCATTGACTTTGAAGGTGGCTAATCTGTCTCGCGAAAAATTTGTTTTGTGTCCGATGTGAAAGCAGCTTTATGGATAGTATGCGACAGCTAGAGAGAGCTCGGTTATGTTATAAACATAATACACGTTTGGCAGACCGTAAGTTCCGTTAGCGCAGACAAGATGCTTATGTGGAGCTAGCGAATTGATCACTTCTACAGGAAAGAATTACTTATTTAATCTCCGCCTTTTCGTCTTTTTATAAGCCACAACAATTTCTAAAGGGGGATGAAACTATGTCAAGGTAGTGTAGAATAATCATTTGTAAACTGGTAGAGCTTCTGTGTTTCACATTGCTTTCATGGTAGCACCAGAGAGCTTGCCCAGACATTTGTGAAATATCTGGCTGGTCCCGGTCATGGATAAGTGAAGCGATCACTAACTGTATTGGCTACAATCGGGCAACGTTATGATGAAACTGCCACAATGATGGTCACCAAAGTAACACGAGCATACTGATCATAATTGCTGCATATTTATAGCAAGTTAACCAGGAGCATTTTTAATTAGCACGACATGCAAACTAACATGCAATAGCTGGTAACCGAGCGGTCATAACCACAGAGACAAACCTTTGCAATACAGGTTTTACAGACAGCAAGTTCTGTTACTGTTCACAGTTGTACCAAGCATTCAAATTATAAACAAGTATAAAGAGTTAGCTTCAAATGAGGTTTATGTTCACACACCTTCTGTAGAATTTCCGCTGATATCACTCTTGCATATTTAGGACACAAACATTAGCAACAGTAACTTGGCTATGTTAGCCGCAGTGCTACAGCCACAATCAACTGGCCATCACGTCAGGTTGGCTTACGCAGGAAAAGCAATTTACGGCTTCTGTGAGTCACGGACAGTCGCGACTAATACAGGCTTTATTTTCAGATATCTTAAAAAGCCCGCATTTGAGGCCAGTTGTTAGTGCTAACTATCACTAGCGGTCCTGCTAGCCACCCATAACACGATGGCTTCACGTTCATTATTTGCTGTTATATCGTTACTTACAGCTTGTGGCTCCATCCTTTATTGACAAAGCTATCTTTGGTGAAATGCTGAGCACAATCAGCTAACGTTCCCTTTGGCTGTGGCTGTTTGCTGCCAGCAAACAAAAAAAGCTACCCACTGATTTCTGGTGGCATCGTCTTTTGGAAAAGAAAAATTTATTTTTCTTCGCGTCCAAAAGTAAACGGAGCTATTCAGAGAGGAAATCACGCTCATGAAATCACATTCTTGGATTACGGCAAAATCCCTGTATCTTATGTTTAGAAACTTTTCAGAGGTTGAGCATGGACAACCAACATTATAACATTACTAATATGTATTAAAAGAAGGATCAGCATGTTAGGTCCCCTTTAAACATCCCTCAACACCATTTATCTTTCCAGAACTTTCTATCAATTTGTATAATCACTCTAATTGATGTTTGATGATTTATCTTATTACTGGTTTGTATCAAGGATTTTACGCCGGTTTTAGGCCAACAAAAATTCCCTGCGTTTTTCATAAATGTAAAAATTAGCTGTCTGCACAGAGGGAACCCGATGTTGTAGATCACTTGCTCGAAATTGAAGTTCAAAAAGGCTACTAAATTGGCCCATTTATTAAACCCCCATTTCCTTCATTCAGAATAAATCTCATTGGCATCGCAACTCGAAAATACTCACGAAAGAAAAGGCTCATAATTTATTGGCCCCTTACAATAGCTCCGTCTCCATTACTAATGACCTAACAATTCCCCCCGGACAATTTTCTTTGTACTACACAACGGTCGATAATGCAATAAAGTTTATTGAAACCGCTGGTTCGGGTGCTTGGCTGGGTAAGGTAGACATATTGATACCTTTAAGATTATACTGCTTCATCCTTCTCAATGGCATCTCTTCGGTGTTTAGTGAAAGTCACAATTTTATTTTTCAGTCTGGTTAGCCTTTGGTTGTCGCAGTAGTCCATGTATATTTAGTACCTTGTCCGAGACGCTTTGTTGGATTTTGCTCAACAAATGCAAATTGCTGTTCGCGTTGCATTTACTGGACGATTTCTTAGTGGTCGATTTTCCGAACCTGCCAGATTTATCTCTGCACTTAAAAGTACTTTCACTAATGTTCCCTGGTCCGAGGAAAAAATGATAGGGCCTTCAACTTCTTTTGAGTTCCTTAGAGTTGGATAGTCAATGCATGCAAGCTTTCCTGCCCTTGGAAAAACTCATATCCTCTTTTACTACAGCGGATCCTCAGTCTATGACCAAACGTGATTTGCTTTCCCTCTTTGGTCATCTAGATTTTGCCATGCGTATTATTCCCCATGGACGAACATTTAATGCCATGGTTAATATCGAAAAACTCAATTTGCAGCAACTGCAGCAACTAAAAAGTAACGTCAGATAAACGATGGTCATTAGCACACATTTGCCATACCTGCATTTACTAGCTAACACTCTACCTCATTTACCCCAAGGTGAGGGATGTAGCTACTACAAATCGAGTTAAACTTAGCAAGGCTTTTTTTTTTTGCTTGAGCTGGCAAGACAAACCACGACCTCGCAATCAGATACCATAGCTAGACGATCTAGGCTGGTTATAACACAGGATTGAGTATAATATTTCAATATTTCTCATATTTGTCAATAGATCAACTGCCATATTGAATAGCCATAATCAATAATTATAATCAATAACCATATTATGTAAGTAGTAGCACGCATGCACACACACACACACACACACAAGCAGTTCACACAAACACATGTACACACACACAGACACACACACATGCAAGCAATTCAATTCACACATGCATAAGCAGCTCACACACATAAGCAGTGGGCTTCTGTAACTTTGATTAGTAAGCAGGGTTCTGTTTAGTTGATTTGAAAACATAATCAGATGATGGATTTGATTTCTGTAGCTTTGGTCAATATGTGTTCAGTAAAATCATTAGTTGTTACTGAAGACATAATCAATTGAATAATTTATGTATCTACTTGTATCCTATTCATCTGGCTGTATTTTACTTCTTGACTAATTTTCCAGTCGTTTGTAGTGATTTGCATCCTTATCTTTGCTTGAAGGTCTCAAGGTTAGTGGGCAGTGTTTTGGTTTGCTTGTCCTGTTGAAGCGTGAGAATGGGAAAGCGGAAAGACCATATTTGAAAGATATTTCTGGTGATGAAGGTATAAAAACTGGCTGTGAAAGGCAAGATGTGAGTTCTTCTGGTGCAATATATTGCACATTTATATGCGATTTATATATATATCAACGTCACAATAAAGCCTAATTGTCTGAAGAATCTGTCTCTCTCCAATTGCTTGGGGACGGGATAACTTCATAATATGAATTTTTGGCTGCGGGTTTAAACTCCTATAGATTTCCATTGACAACCACCTATACAGCGTTCATTCCTGCCATTTATGTGCAATATTTGCACACTTTTGCCAGAAGTTGCAGAGCAAGGACATGGTAAGTACACGATTTGTTTGTTTTATAAAGTTTTTGGGAGTTCAGACTCCTTGCCAGGAATCAAAACAAGGCAGAGTGAAAAGGTAGGGTGCCAGTGTATACTGCATATCTTATAAAATTCTCCAGAGTAAAAGGCAGGGTGGAGATCGTTAAGGGAGGAATTCTGCACCCTTCTGTAGTGGCCCAGTTAGAGGTCTGAAGTCTGGTAAACACATAATGCCAGCATGAAAAGTTTAAAATAAAAGGAAAGAAAAACTTCAACTTTTTTGCTTTTCGAAGTCATTATTTTCCATTTTTCTGCCAACACTCATGACTGGTTACATACACTGAAATTTTGGTTCCCACCTCACTGTAAGGGTTTGCAGCCCATGGTCGTATTACAAAATGAAAGTGAACGTACACAGCCACTTCAATCATCTCGTACTTCAACCGTTTAAACTCCCTAAAAATTTATAAAACAAACACCACCAAATGATGTCCTTGTTGCTCTGCAACTTCAGACAAAAGTATGCAAACATTGCGTATAAATGGTCGGGATGCGCATTGTGTGGGTGATTGTCGATGGAAATCTATTTGAGATACGGCAGAGTTTATACCCCCAGCCGAAAATGCGTGACATCACGGGGCAGTGAATAATGGGTATTGCTGGCCAACCCTAATGTCATCTACTGGCGAGCTTTCTGGCAAATACCTGGTCTTTTGAGGAGCGAGGGTGTTCATACATCTTGGCACGGGCCGCCCCTCTGTCGAGAAATCTGGCCTACGATTTAAATTCTTGAAGTTGACTGCCAAGAGCTAAATCTAAGTTGCTGACATTCAGTACTGTCAGCATTCATAAACTGCTGATTATTCAAACCGTATGGAGATTGTGTCTGTTCCCTGAATCCCAATGAACTACAGAAGGAAGATTCGTGGAGTACATCACAAAAACTTGACTAAGATAAAAACTGACAATATTAAGCCCTCTAAAAATAAATATTCTTTTGTCAAATTTGGCCTATTAGATCCTTGAACTCTAAAGCAGCTCTTGTTAGCAAATTAATCTCTGATTGTTCTCTTGATGTCCTGTGTCTCACAGAAACATGGTTGAGACCAGATGAAAATTTTTCTTTGAATGAAGCCTTTCCACCTGATTTTATATACACTAAAAGCCCCCGCATGGGCCGGAGAGCTGGGGGTGTTGCTGTTAACACTCAGAGCTGTCAGAGTGTTGCTGGCCCAACACATTTTCATGGTCATAATTTAGACCTGATTTTAAGCTTTGGCATTGATATTGGGCAGGTCAACATTCATTCACATAATCCCACTTTGTCTGACCATTTTTTTTTCACAGTCTGTTTACAATTGGCCCAACCTGTATTGTGAGAAACTAGGATATGCACTTGTCCTACTTTCACTGCAACGACTTCTTCAAAATTCATTGAGGTTTTCCCATCTTATTTTGAGTGTCCAGTCAGCCCCCTGTGTATTGACAATGTAGGAGAAGAGTTTGCTAATGCTCTCCGTAATACCCTTAATGTATATTGAGAGGCATTGAAAATACAAAGTGGTTTTTATTGTCTAATTTGAAAACTGATAGTTTTTCCTTTTGCTGATTGACATCAAGACCATCAGGTATGGTAAGCATTGCAAAATGTCAAGTGTCTGGGTTGGAATGAATTCTTCGTTTAAAAACTCATTATGATTATCTAAATGCAGCACAGTTCCCTGGATCATGGTCATGAATCACATTGGGAGAAGTCATTTTGCACATAAAAAGTTGAAGATGAGGGCCATTAAAAAAAAAACAAACAAAGTCACATCATTCCCACTTCAAATGCCACGTTGGTAATCCATCGTGCTTGGAAAGAGAGCCTTGTTGGATATAAGCATGTTCTCTCTGGTGCGAGGTCTGTTATTTTGCAAATCTCAAACAGGAAAACATTAATAATTCTCAATTTTAGTTCAAAAACACGGCCAAGTTAACTAACAACCATGCTGCAAGTAACCCTCAAATTCCAGTCTCTTGCAGTAGTTATGATTTTTTAGACTTCTTCAGTGGCTAAACTATTGGAATTAGAGAGAAGATCACCACTTCCCTACCAGTTAGCGATGGCGTTTCTGATTATATGGAGTAGGGCTGGGCGATATGAACAAAATCTTATATCCCGATATCGGTGACCGAATACCTCGATTTCGATATTTTGCCGATATCATCAGGAAAAATGTTGGTGCTTTTGCTAAATATGTACACAATAATATTTTCTATAACCATTTATTAGTAATGTTGACATAACGATAAAACAGGTGCAGGCAACAGCTTCAACAGTCTTGCAAGTGCAGAAAAATGCAACCCATTACTGTGATTCAGCTTTTAAAACCAGAAAAGCCAACAATTATTTCATGTCACAATATTACGATAGTCAAAATCCGTGACGATATTTTACTTTGAATCACGATAGATATAATATCGATATATCGCCCAGCCCTAATATGGAGTCTCCCACAATTCACAAAAATTTGAATCCCTTTCTCCCATTTCTCTGAGTGAACTAGCCAAATTAGTTGCTACATCCAAATCATCTACCTCTATCTAAGATCCCATCCCCACAAAGTAAATGAAGGAGCTCCTGCCCATTCTTGGCAGTCCAATTCTTCACATTTTTAATTCTTCACTGATTTCAGGTTTTGTTCCCATCATTTAAGATAGCAGAAATCAAGGTGCTTCTTTAAAAACCAAATTTGGATCCCACAGTCCTAGCCATTTATAGGCCGATCTCAAACCTTCCGTTCTTATCGAAGATCTTTGAAAAATGTGTCGCCCAACAGCTTTCTTTTTTCCTGCAAACTAGTAAGGTATATGAGTTTTCAGACTGCATATAGAAAGTATCATAGCACTGAAGCAGTTCTTGGTGTTGTAATCAATGATCTACTTCTCTCCTTTGAACATCTCTGTTCTTAAAGTACTACCTTTGATACCGTAGACAACCATATTCTTCTTCGTAGGCTAGAAAAATCAGTTGGCATTTCTGGACTTGCCCTTTCATGGTTTAAATCTTATCTGTCTGATAGATCACAGTCTGTTCGGGTAAATAACAAATGTTCAGAGTTTCCAAGGTAAACTTTGGAATATCTCTAGGATTTGTTCTTTGCTTTTTTTTCTATACTTGCTTCTCCTTGGAAATATCAAGATATTAAATACCATTATGTAGACGACATGCATCCCTATATATCTTTTAAACCGGGTGAAAACGATCAGTTAACTAAATTAGAGATGTGCCTTAAAGCTGTTAAAGAGCTTAGGAAATGAAATTCAGCTCTGTTTTTTATGCGATAAAATGCTACAAAGTACCTATCTTGAACAATTAGTGATAGTTCTAACCCTATAATGCCCAGACACAGACATCATTATAGGAAAAATATGACCCAGTAATATTTTTGAAGTCTTGAAGGGTGGTATTCAGATCCACTGTTCATCAATAGGTTTTGTGACAGCAAAATATACATTTCTGAATCGCCAGAATTTCTGCTGAATTCGTGCTATGCATAAAAACGATACCTCAAATAAAAGAGGAAAGTCCTCATAATGTAAAGATTTGAGCCCTGTCATTTTATATCGACATCACATTCAAAGAACAGCAGGCATAGACTTTACAGTCTACAGAGATGAGCAGAAAAAAATTCTTACCTTTGATATTCCTTCAATAAAAAAAACTGCTCAAGGGTAAATCTGCGCTTGCTATTATTAGCCTAGTGTGTTCGTGTTAAAACGAAACTAGATCTGTCGGGATGCTAGCATGTTCTTTCCCAGGGCGTTGCTTCAAAGTTTTCAGCTCCTTGGCATTGGGCTTGCTTGCAATGTATTATCCTCTCTGCCATCGGCTTGTGATGCTGTCAGTACGACAATGCCGGTATGAATTCTCAAAGTCGTTTTCTGACAGAATACTTGCACTATTCCGCACAAATACTGAGACTACAACAGTACAGTACGTACTTTCTTTACTCATTTGTTGAATAGGCAATTTGACCACAGACTGTTGTCAATTGGCGCAGCCTATCAGATAAAATGTCGCGCTGCAGAAAGGTAATTGCGAAGGTATGATTCCTGATCAGGGAATTTTTTTTTTTGGAAATAATCGCAGTTTCCTTCTACAAATAGTTGCTGGAGTTTTTGTTATTCTTACTTTTCTTTAACATTTTTTCACATTGCCTTAGTATTTATCATTTTATTTATTTGTTTTGTATTTTAATAAATATGCTCCAGTGGAGTCAAACTTAATTTTCATTGTATGTATTATCTTTGAATGGGAAATTGTATATGTAACAAAACTGGCAGAAATAATTTTTTTTTGTATTCTAAAAATTAAATAATGTTTTATTTGGATGGAATGGATGCCTGTAATGATATACAGTATAAGTGACATTTTATGGGTTTTACAGTTTCTGAGAAATCTGAAATGGAACACAAGGTACCCAACATTGCCAAGTTGGAGAAGCCATCTAGACAATCCTCTCTAATTTTGCTCTGATTGACCTGATCAGAATAAACTTTGGCACAGATAATGAGATTCTGTGCTGTAATTTTTTAGAGGTTTCAGACTGCAACTCAACAAATTTACAAGGCATCGAGGTAAAACTTTGTTAGGTGCAAAATGAGATCTTGCATTTACACTGTGTTCCATCTCCATTTACTCTGACTCTGTGACATATATAGTGATTTTTACACCAGGGCTGAGATCCCAAATGGTTTTACCTTTACTATGATACCAAGATTATTCAAATGGACCAAGCAGTTGCAGAGATATACTCATTTCATTTTGGGCGTGCCATTTTCAAAAAAGAGGCTCAGGGCTTAAGGGGTTTTAATGTTGTGTACTTTACGCAATGTTTAAAAAAAACCTTATTTTATCTGCTAAATTATCCACTTGAGGGAATGCCCCCTTTGCCTCAATCGAGAACATTTGCGCTGGGCCAGCTCAGCCACATGACGTCATAAGTTGTACACGGATTGCGTCTAGGTGGTTAGCCGTAGTTCCCAACTCTGGTCTGGACAGAGAATATCTTAAAGAATGGACCGACAGCAATCACAGAGAGTGAACGGAAAGCATGTAGTATGGGGATGCAGTGCAACGCATGCATATGGCCATGGAATGTTTCTGTGGTGAAAGATGCAGGGATATTGAGAATATGGATAAAACAAGTGAAATGTACTAGTGTTAACTTTGCTGGCTGAGGCAAGCCTGGGTCACTGAAACCTACAATATCCGGCCAACATTTCAAGTATTCATGTTTTTACATATCGTTATTATTTTTATTTGCGGAACCCAAATCGTTTCTCTGCACTGCCAGTTTAATAGCCAGCCAACTTGCTGTTCAGTGTGATCCAGCCAGCTAAGTAGTGAATTGATACTATTCATGGCGCTCTATTTCTGTGCACTGTGTGCTTGCAAGCTTACTACCTAATAATAGCACGCAGCAAGATTGATATCACAACATGTGTAAACCCTATCACGACTCCATACTTCTGCGCACTGCGTGTTCACTCGTTAACTAGCTAATAATAGCAAGCTGCGAGGTACGGCTTACAAGCATTGTTTCGAGAGCTCATGAAACAGTGTACAGAAATGAATAGAGCCGCGAACATTATAAATTCACTAATGGCTAGATCAGGGGTGAGTTCAACCACCACTAACGCTATTCTTAACCTAATAAATTATAGATGATCTTGTTTGATAAGGTAAGCAAACAGGTCTATTGAACTCACTTAAGGTTGAAAAGTGAGTAGTCTGGTCATGCCGTGCACAGAAACAAATGTAGTGTTGAAGATTTAATTTCAGCATTATTCATTTTATTCACTAATACTGATTATATATATATTTTATCATTATTCATTCATTGCTCATTCTCATAATAACCATATTATGTAGGCAGCATAAAGACACACACACACACATACATACAAGCAGTTCACAGACAGACATATACAAGTAATTCAGTTCACACATGCATGAGCAGCTCTCACACATAAGCAGCGCGCTTCTGTAGTTTTCTGTAGTTCTGTAGTAAGTAGGCTTCTGTTTAGTTGATTCAAAACAAGTAGATCAGAAGGATCTAATAGCTGCGACCTTGCCTAACATTCGTCACGTGGCCTAGTGTCCATGACTGGTGGTTTCTTGTACAAGTGTGATCTTGAAATTGGCAAATGACCTTGAAAATCAATAGCGGACCCTTTATCTGTACCAAGAAGCTTGCTCTAAGATGAAATAGCCATCCATCAAGTTAAAGTGGAGTTACGGTGCAATAACTGTGAAATCGGGGCAAAATCGACACTTTTTTGACCGGTGTGACCTTGGGATTCGACAGATGACCTTGAAAATCAATAGGGAACCCCTCCTCTATACCAAGAAGCTTGTTGTAAGATTTCATAGCCTTTCATTGAATGAAACTTGAGTTACGGTGCGAAAACCCTCAAATCGGGCAAAATTGACACTTTTTTTGCCTTTGTGACCTTGGGATTTGATGGATGACCTTGAAAAACAATAGGGAACACCATCTCTATGCCTAAAAGCTATTCCCAAAATTTCATAGCGATCCATGAATTCTAACTGGAGTTACAGCGCAAAAACCCGCAAACAAGGTTGTGACCTCTGTGAACTTGACCTTTGTCCTTGACCTTGTGCATGGACATCACTTTGGTGAAGGTCAATAACTCCTGAAAATTTCATGATGATACGACGACAGGAACATGGTCAAAAAGGTGGCAGAGACGGACAGACAGACAGAAGTGTTCATAGAGCTGCTTAGTCGCAGCTAAAAACATAATCAGAGGGTGTATTTGGTTTCTGTAGCATTGATCAATATTTGTTCAGCAAAATCATTAGTTGCTACTGAAAACATACTCAATTGAATTATGTGTAATAATTTGTTCAGTTCATCCACTGGTATCTGTCCACTGTAATGCGCATGCGTCTCTGCATTCCTGAAGGGTTACCTAACTGACATCTCAGGTTATCTGGCCAATTGTAGTGCGAGAATGAAAAGGGGAAAGACCATATTTGCCTGGAGATAAGGGTATAAAACAGTGTGCACAAGTCAGGCAGGGTTGGAGTTCTTCAGGCAGTTCTTCAGGGGCGAGTTCTGCAGTTCTTCTTGGGGGCAGTTCCTCTTGCGCAAGAGGAACTCAGCTTTACATTTATCAACATGACACAATAACGCCTAATTTTTTTTTTTCAGAATCTGTCTCTCTCCAATTACTCGAGGATGGGGGAACCTCAATATGTTCAAGAAAACCCACAACATATTTGGCGAGTCAGCGGCAGGAGTCGGCAAAGGTTGGTTCCACTCATAAGAGTGGACAGTCTTCTGGTGCTCGGAGATGGGGCAGAGAGCACAAACACACCAGCAAACTAAGGATAAGGTGAGCAATTTAATAGATAAGTGAGGGTGTTGTTTTGTGTTGTCTCGCCCATATCTGGAGCGCTGGAGACAAGTAACCTTTCGGCTCAAAGAATCTAGACACTAAATTGGGGAAATTAAACGGAGAGGGACAGAATCTGCAGAATTGGTATGCAACTACTAACCACTAACGAATGAATTTGCAACAGGTTACTGTGAGTGTTTGAAATCGGAGCGCGTTTTGTAGCTGATTTGTTGTATGATTGTTTGTTATAAGTGAGGCCTGTGCTGGAGACCCTAAAGGGAGGGAATAAACCTGCAGGCCTCCCCGCTTATGGTTGGGATACGGCCCAGACCTAAGTAGAGGTGCTGGGAGCCATTTTTAAGGTTCCAGGATCGATCCAATTTTGTAGAGGATCCATTTTATAAAGAGGTATTGGATCCGTTTTTTATGCAATATTGTCCGTCTTGTCATTTGAATGGGCTTAGAGTAAATGTGGATAGGAACAGTGGTCTTGTTGTGTGTTTTATTGGTTGGGAGTGTTAATAGTGCACTAAATATAAATAAATAACCCCTAGTTTACATGCAGTAAGTTAAAATTATTATTATTGGTCATTACTATTTGGCAGATTAAAAGTAGTAGCAAACTGCATGTATTAAAAGATGATTATTTCAGCATTATTTTGATTGGTGAGGAAAGAAAAATTATTTGGCCAAAAAATGAAATTTGAATTAAAAGATAAACAATGATGATTACTGCAAAGCTGGCAGATAAAGGAAAAAATGGAAGAAAAAGAAGGAAAAAAAAAAAGGCAAAAGCAACTTCCTATATTTGAAGAAAAAAAAAATAAATAAAAAAAGACAAATGGAACTAAGCAAGAAATACCATTGATTAGACAACTAGATGGTTATACACTGAACTTAACACAGGTTTAGGAATGCGTGACAATATGCGATCGGAGTGAAAAGGGAGGAGGAATCGCATAAGTATGTTTATATTATAAACTGTTTACTGTCCGTATTGAGCAGTGTAACTAGTAAAATAGACATATTGCAATTTAATAAATGGGGAAAAAATAATTCGGCTGAGTAATAAAATTTAAATTCATTCATAGATAACAGGTGAACGGCTGTGGAGGAATTAAGAGAGCAATTTCTTACCTTTGAGAGTGATGTAAGAAATGTTAAATAAGGGGGCAAAAAGGACTAAAAAATAAATAATGAAAAAGAACAGACTTACAAAGGAGCGAAAAGAAGGGAAATTTGATCTTGCAATATGTGAAAAAATAAAAATAATGGGTATAATGACAAATTAGGTATCGGAGGCAAAAAAGGGATAAAAAAGAATAAATTGAGCCGGCAGTTCTGGAATTGTTTAAAGAAAGAGGAATGCTAAATATGGAGGAGCAGGAGAAATGGTTTGTAAAACAAAATGGAGCTGTGCCTCAGTCTATGCCCTCTGAACAAAAATGTATTGTATCTGAACAAAATTGTATTTGGCCCAGTGCCATGTGCCCTCCCAGTTTCAGGGACGGGGGGGCAGAGGGGGGGGAACAGAGGGTGATGATCGGAGCGGGTAGACGCAGAGCGAGAGAGCGAATAGAGTGAGGGACAGAAAAAACCTATGAGCAAATCAGAAAGAAAAAAGTGAATTAGCAAATGTTTATTGGTTGGGGGATATAGTAGACCAAATTAAAGAGGAAGTTTTGGAGTAACCCCGTCGGGAAGTACTCTATGTAGAGGCCAAAATACCCCAGGTGAGGAAACAATGATCAAGATTATTATTAAGTGTCCTTTAATAGGAAAAATAAAGCAATTGAAAATTCCTATTGGGGAATCAGAGCTTGAACTTGGAGAACAAATTAAGAAAAGAATAAGAAAATCAAGTGAACTATTGTGGGATTGGAGATTGGAGTGAATTTTAGTGCACAGAATGGAATAAACAAATTAGACCGTGAATGCAGGAATTTGAGAGCATAAAAGGGAGGAGGAGTTAGATGAAAAGATTGACATGCCAAAGTCAGAGAACAAAAAAGGAGAAAAGGGGGTCTAAGCAATACGATTTCATGAGGAATTTTCTTTATTTGTTTAACAAGAATAAGTTTTGTCCAGAAAATGAGTCATGTGAAGGATCAAATTGTATAACAAGTGATTTTGATTTAAAAAAATGACTGAAAGTTTTCCTGACCAAAGAAATTAAATGAATAAATTCATGATCTTTTCTCTGTTTTTATACAGGAGTGGACCAACAATACAAGGTGACAAAATGACTAAAACTTTCCTTGATTTTAACGTTTACAGGAAAAGATCCAAGCCCAAGCAAGAGGAAAAGCAGCGAAAGTATGATGACTGAAGTTATGTTCATTGTTGTATGCATCTAATACATTCTATTGAAACTTTTCCACAGAGAGCGCACAGCAAAAGAAAAGAGAGTAAGATGACCTTGAGTGAAAAGATAAGCTGGCCAGCTAAGGATTCAATTATGGGGTTGCCACTGAAGAGATTCTTATAAAATTAATTTGGGGAAATAAATTTGGAGTATTAACTCAAGAGTAAAATTACATTCAAATGGTGCACCATATAATTGAAAAAGTCGACTAATAACGTGATCACATTCTAAATTTATTTTGATTAGGCTGACAAAATATTTTCAATGGGGAGGGGATTTACAAGTAGTGAGAAAGACGGGAACTGTGACAGTGACGGCAACCTGAGGACTAGGGAGGGGATTGGGCCCCCCGAACCTAGTCCTCAACAGGCGGCAGCGGGACTGCAAAGTTCCGAGGGCACGTTAAAGACGGTTTATAGTGCAGGGGAGAGGACTGAAGGCCCCCCGTGTCCAGTGAAGTATGAATTACCATACTGCAGTGGTACCGTCTAGTCGGCGAATTTGTCGCATGTAAGGTTGGGGGCAACACGTGGTACATGGGTGACAGCCCACACCTAGCAGAGGTGCGTGAGAGATGACCTCTGTGAACAGGCAAGGCTGGTGAAAACAGTCAAAGTTTCTATACCCATAGTGAAGTGGGGTAGGGATCAGACCATCGGTTCCCACCTGGGGATCGCTATCGACTGGGTCACCGGCTGGTCGGGTCGCAGATGGCAGTAAGACCACAGAGAGAGGTGGCCGCCGCGTTCGGCTCAATGTACAGTCAGGCCACCATAAGCCAAAAGCGAATGCGTCAGTAGGCGAGTGGTGCTTCTGTGATCGGTGGACTCTGAAAAGGAGACACCGGGAAGCAGAAGGCAGAGTTCTGAACCTGGGGGAGCCTGGGCAAAAATCTCTGTGGAAAGGGATCTAGCCTGGAACTGCGCCCTGGGAGAGGGAGGTTTGAAGGATCTAAGTGTGAACTGACTAACTCTGGAATGATTGTTTTCCTTTATGAGCTGGGATCCCAATGAAAAAACTATATTACAGTTGAATATTCAATATATGCCTGTTTTGGTGAATTGTCTGGAAAAAAAACAAAAAAAAACTGCACATGGGGCTCTAATTTCCTGGCGCAGCGCAGCTGGCGTAGCGAGGCGCAGCCCGCGCAGTGGTAATTTCGTACGGCTCAGCCCGCGTAGTGGTAATTTCGTGAGGTGCGCAGCCTTCGGTAGACGAAGGTGCGCCGAGATGGGTGTGGCGGCGTAGTGGGGGGAGGTGTCACATATTCATCAAGACGCAGTGACAATTTCGTAGAAAAAGTCTCCGCCGGAGTTGCGCAGACAACTCGCCAGCTCCAACCTGGTTTAATTTCCGTGCAGTGGTAATTTGGCTGACCGGCGCAGAGTGCGCACACGTCACCGAAATCTCACAGGCAGGTTTACAGAATGTCAGGCACATTTCAATGCAAGAAAAAATTACAGGAAGCACTATTTAATGTAACTATCTGAATAAGGACATAAATTATAGTATCTATATCGATTGTCCTGATGTCAGGCGGTTGCCACGCGTAATGGAAACTTGACCTGGCTTAATCAACGCAACTGAATCTGTGATGCAAACTAACGACTTCACATCTTTCTCAGCCAACTACAAACTGTATAATATATATATATCGAATGCTTGCGTCCTATGCTCATTAAAGCCGCTTGCACACTGGACGCAAAACGAATTTTTCGCACGACTGATTACAGACAAAGTCAATGCAAAGACGCGATAGTCGGACAGGGTTTTAATATAGCTCCGTGTCCGAGAATCATAAAAGTTCTAGTTTTTCCGAGTATTCCAGGAATTATTAGACGTGCAAACTTGGCTATGTTTGTGTTCGGCCTTCACAAAATGCAAATTGATAGCTTTCGACTTTTCTTTGTCTTTTTAGCCTATTCATCTGTTTTCTTCCGTTGAAGATAGACATCAGTATTTATTCGGTCTTTCTTTTGTAAATTAGTCAGATGGATCGAACAGGTTCACGCTTTATTTCCACAGCAGAGATAATATAGTGCGTGAGCAAATCAATTCCATGACCACTGACAGAGTGAAGAAATCATCGCATGCACGATCAAGACTGTCCGACACGAAATGCAAATTACTCCATGTCCAGCAGCCAGCAAAAAGTGAAAGTATTGATATGAGAACAGATTTATAACGAAATAAAGAATAAAAATATATCAGCAACAAACGTGATATCAAACAAAGATGACCCGCCAATAAATAAATCGCAGTGTTCATTGGATGCTCTGTGGTTAAAATGTTTCTTTTTATACTTTATTTCATTATCATTCTGTTCTAATCGTCCTCTTTTTTTTGGCTGACAGACGCGGACGCGTTGTACATTGTCTCGCACCAGTGTCGACTCACTTTATTGAGCAGCTTAAACAGAAACATTGATTGAAATTCTCGGTACTCATCTTGAAGAACTGAACCCTCTTATCAAACATTCACGTTTAATGTCTGAAAGAGTCAGTAGATTTTAAGAAATTAAATACAATAATAGACTGTCAGACACGACGATTTGTTAAAACCCTGTCAGACCTTTGGACACAAGACGCAATCTGTCGAGCGAAAAATTCGTTTAAGCGGCTTAATACTAGGCTACTATTATTGTCACTTATGATTTATCGTCTTTAGTGGGGGAAAGGAATGCAGCCTGATTGCTATGATCTCGTACTGAGTTAAGGTCACATATTGGAAATAAATGTGTAACGTATCTTGCTTTGTTGTATATGCATGTTAATCCCAAAATTTTAAGCAGCCACAGTTTGTAATAATAGGAACACGCTATCCATCGTTTCTCTTGCCAGTGAGCAATATTTGACTCGGCTGGGTCGCCTTCTATATTCTAACACATTAAAGGTGAGGTGAGGAGCTCATTTGAATGGTGAAGATTTGACTCGGCTGTGTTATACCCAAACACGCCTTCTTTGCCAACTTGCGCTGGAAGGAGGGGCAGAGGCGGGACAGAAGAGTACTTGCGCCAGGCTACGCCGGGCACGAAATTGCCACATACGCCTGGACACACTCCGTTGGCGCGGCGCACCCCCCATGCGCCGCGCCTGCGCCTGGTCTACGAAATTAGAGCCCAAGGTCTATCAGGGATGCGAGCAGTGATTATTATTATTTAAAAAAGAGGAAATTCTGGAAATGAAAATGATAACCCCGATCCCGACAACGTATAGTTGTCGGGGGGGAGGGTATTGGAGTGTATTGGAGGATTTGCGGAGTTTGGGGAGCCTCCCCCTTGAAAATTTTTTTTTAAAAAGGAACATAAATGGTGCCATTTAAAGTATATTTCAGGTCTTTTCTAAAAGAAAGGAGAGAGAGCGAGTTTTGCAAAGTGTCACCATATGAAACTTGAATACTTCTCACAAATGAAACAAATCTGAATGAATCCAAAAAGGTTCATACTGTAGTGAATGCAGTTTACTGGCCGCGTAGACGGTTGTGCCCCACCTACTGACTTGATTGTAGCAGGCTGCAGGTGTGACCTGTTAGTAGTGATCATCCTGGAGAGATTGGGATAAAGACGCTCAGAATTTGGCCGCGAGCGAACTCCTCGGGGCGATTGATTTGTGCAGCCAGACGGAGCACTTGGCTGCACTGTGGACTATTTGTGGACATTTGGTCAGTTTTAAATACTTTGTGTTGGAGTCGGGCAATGGACTAACCCAGTACTCTTTCAAGGCCGGTTATAGGACTCTGTTTTACCATTTAGCTCAGCCTAATGCTAGCTTTGAGATTTCGTTATTTATTGCTGTTTTAGCCTATTGTGTGTGTGCGTGTGAGAGAGGGGGGTAAATGAGTTAGCCCCTGGCCGGGGTTAATGGCCAGTCCCTTCCCCTAGTTTAAATCGGCCATAGAGAGGGCTTGACTTGGGGTTTGTGTGAGTGCAGGGTGGTTGTGAGTGGGAGGTAGGGTTGTATTGTTTTGTGAATAAATTGCGGAACGTTGCAAATTGTGTTGTGTGATTAACTCCTCTCCCGACAACGATACGGAGCGCTACACTGGTGGCAGCAGAGGGATCAGGAGGAGTTACTCGGCACAATGCAACAGATAGATGGTGCAGGCCCTCGGGTAGGAACGACTACTCAGACGCCGACTCGGTCAAATGGCGCAGGGTCTGGGATGACTGGTCAGACGCCAATGCGTACGACTGTCATTCCTCGACCCGTGTTTATGCCAGAAAATTTTTCTGGGTTGGGTAGAGAATGGGGCGATTGGGCGGAACAATTTGATATGGCTAGCGATGTAAATGGGTGGAATGATGGTAAGAAATTGAAGATGATGACTTTGCTGCTGGTTGGTAGAGCAAGGGAAATTTACTGGGGATTAAATCCAGAGGCACGTAGTGATTATAAATTATTGCGGGCGGCTATGGGAAGACATTTAGGTCCCTCTAACCAAGTAGATTGGAATCGGGCGCAGCTCCATAGTAGAGAACGCACACCAGGGGAAAGTGCACGAGATTTCGGTAACGCATTGCGAAGGTTGGTTGATAAAGCTTATCCTTCGGCTGATTTTAATACACGTGATATGTTGGCTAAAGACCAATTTATCACTAGAGTTGGTAGTGGGGATGTGCGAATGCAATTGCGAAATGCAAAACCTGTGAATTTGGAGATTGCTATGGATCTTGCTTCCGAATTTGAACAAATTAAAGCACTTGAAAAGAAGGAAACTGTAGCAGCCTTAAATATGTTTTCAGCCGAAGGGTCATTCGACGGCAATGCCCCCGGTGTGATGTTTAGTGAGTTGCGCAAACTGCAAGAAGAGGTGTGTGCATTGAAAACTTTAGTTAACTCAAATAATTCTAAATCAGTAAGGCTCGATGGGCAGCAGCAGTTTAACCGTGGTGGGCGGGGTGGACGGCGGAGGCCAGAGTTGGAGGCCCCATCTAAGGCTTGTTGGGAGTGTGGTTGTACTCGCCATTTACGGCGAGATTGCCCGTATTTGTCGGGAAACGCCAGCGGGTGGTGCTAGAGGGCCAAGTGACCACCCCTGTTGTAAGCGGCCCTGGTGGAGGTGCTGTTAAAATTGGGTCTAGCTCAGGGTTATATCTTGAGGGGCGTGTTCATGGCCAGCCATGTAAACTATTGGTAGATACAGGAGCCCAGGTTTCTATATTAAGTAAAACACTGTGGCATAGCCTTGACCCCCATGCTGATTTGGCCCCTTATAGTGGCAGTGTAAGGGCTGCAAATGGTAGTTTGTTGGGGGTTTTGGGTATTTGGAGCACAATATGTGAATTTCATAATTTGATTCTAAACTGTGGTTTTTTGATTGTAGATGCACCGACACAGGTGATATTGGGTACTGATTTTCTATCACGATACCAGGCAGTAGTTGATGTGGGTAGGCGGCACTGTAAGCTTATGGGTAAGGATCTCCCTTTAGTTTGCACCTTGAGTGCAGATGATGTTTGCAAAGTCAGTCTGGCTGGGGACTTTGTTATTCCCGCGCGGGCACAGGTCATTGTTAATGGCAAAATTGATAATTTGTATGAGGAGTCCGATGTGGGTTTGTTTGAGCCTAATCACAACCTGTCTGAGCGGTATGATGTTTTGGTAGCACGGGTCATTGTTGGCCCCTCTTCTGAGCAGATTCCCTTGCATGTGACTAATATGTCCACTGAGCCTATTAGACTGTATAAGGGCACACATGTTGGGTGCTTTGAAATGGGGGTGGCCGTTTTGGAGGAGGGCAGTAACATCCCCTGTTTAAGGGATGCTGAGAAAAGTGGGTGGAGCTTAGATTCTTTGGCGGCTGTTCTAAAATTATCAGAAAAGGACTTGACTAGGGATCAATATGTGCAAGTTAAAGAGGTCCTTCGTCAATATCTGTCTGTGTTTAGTACTGGTGACACAGATTTGGGTCGTACACATCTGACTTATCATCACATACATACTGGGGATAATCAGCCTGTGAAGATGCATCCCAGGAAAATCCCAGCGCACTTTGAGAAGGAGGTGGAGGCCCAATTGGAACAGATGAGATGTCAGGGGGTTATACAGCCCTCTCAGAGTCCATGGGCTGCCCCGGTGGTCATTGTGCGTAAGAGGGACGGGGGGTTACGGTTTTGCGTTGATTATCGGCGTCTTAATGAACTCACGGTTAAAGACGCATATCCCCTCCCGAGGATAGATGATACTCTAGATGCCTTAGGTTCTGCTAAGTGGTTTTCTACATTAGACTTAGCTAGTGGTTTTTGGCAACTAGAGGTTAACCCTCAGCATCGTGAAAAGACTGCTTTCGTTACTAAACAGGGCCTATGGGAATTTAATGTTCTTCCTTATGGCCTTACGAACGCGCCGAGTACATTTCAGCGCCTAATGGAGTTAGTTCTTACTGGGCTGCAGTGGACAAAATGTCTTGTTTATTTAGACGATGTCATTATTTTTGGGAGGACGTTTGTTGAACATGTTTCACGTCTAGGGGAGGTATTGGGGCGTCTAAAATCTGCCCAGTTGAAAATCAAGCCTAGTAAATGTAATTTATTCTCTCGAAAGGTGTCTTATTTGGGCCATGTAATTTCAGCAGAGGGTGTCTCTACAGACCCAGCTAAAATTGAAGCCGTGCGTTCCTGGCCAATGCCAATTAGTGTTCATGATGTCCGGAGTTTTTTGGGGTTAGCCTCATATTATAGACGTTTTGTGGCCAATTTTGCATCCATCGCACAACCTCTTCATAAGTTGACAGAAAAAAAGACCCCTTTCCATTGGACGGGCGAATGCCAGCAGGCTTTTGAGATTTTGAAACATAAATTAACCACGGCTCCAGTCCTGGTATATCCGGATATAGCTAAGCAGTTTATCTTGGATACGGATGCTTCTGACTATGGTATTGGGGCAGTGTTATCGCAAATGCATGATGGCCAGGAGCGAGTTGTTGCTTACGGCTCTCGGGCTTTGTCTAAGGCTGAGCGTAATTATGCTACCACCAGAAAAGAATTATTAGCTGTTGTATACTTTACTAGACATTTTCGTCACTATTTGTTGGGGCATGAATTTCTACTGCGGACAGACCATAGTTCACTCCAGTGGTTGCATAATTTTAAAGAGCCTGAGGGTCAGGTCGCCCGATGGCTAGAGCAGTTGTCGTCATTTCGTTATACTATTCAGCACAGACCGGGGAAACGGCACAGTAATGCTGACGCACTATCTCGTTGTTTGGGGCAGCGCGAGGTGGGTGAGGTCAGCGTGAGTGACCTTGAACCTGATTTGGACTTATCTACTAGACAGCGAAATGATCCAGTTTTGCATCAGGTGGTTTCTAGTGTGGAAAAGGGGGGTACCTGTGCGCCAAGAGAATGGGTTGCTTGCCCCCAGTTGAAGGTTTATATGGCCCTTTGGGATAGGCTTCGGTTATATGGGGGTGTACTGGTACTTGTCGAGGAGGGTAACGCTAGTCGTGCTGTTCTACCAGAATCTATGGTCTCTGTAGTATTGCGAAGTTTGCACAACGACAAAACTGGGGGTCATCTGGGGATTGAGAAGTTAATGGATAAAGTGCGGACGCGCTTTTTCTGGCCTGGGTGGGCTGAGGGGGTAAAAATGTGGTGTAAAACTTGTCCTGATTGTGCTTCAAGTAAAATTAATGGACCAGCGCCTAGGGCACCGTTGCAGACCTCTCAGACCTCCAGACCATTTGAAAGGATAGCTATGGATATATTGGGTCCTCTGCCACGGTCAGATAAAGGCAATGTGTATATAGTGGTGATTGCTGATTATTTTACGAAATGGACTGAGGCTTTCCCTTTGCCCAATCAGGAGGCCAAAACTGTTGCCGAGGTATTTGTCACAGAGTTTGTGTTGAGGTACGGGGTACCACGTACCTTACACACTGATCAAGGGAGGAACTTTGAATCCCAATTGTTCCAGCAGATGTGTTCTTTACTTGATATACATAAAACAAGGACTAGCCCATATCATCCTAGCTCGGATGGGCTTGTAGAAAGGTTTAATCGTACCTTGACCACAATGTTGTCGAATTTTGTAAATTCAAACCAGTCTGATTGGGATGTGATTTTGCCATACGTGATGATGGCTTATCGTAGTAGCATACAGTCTAGTACCAAATTCACACCATACGAAGCTGTTTTTGGACGCCAGATTGTGTTGCCAGTCGACTTATTGTGGGATCGAGGCGATGAGTCTTATGAGGGGTTGAATGAGTATGTGCACTGTATGAAGCAGAAATTGTGTTCAGTGGCAGGAGCCTTACAGAAGCACCAACAAGCAGCATCGGAAAGTCAAAAGGGGTTTTATGATTTAAAAGTTTCATACCAGTATTATGAGCCTGGGGAGAAAGTGTGGGTGCGGGATCAGAGGAGGAGGAGAGGACAATGTCCAAAGTTTAAGAAAAAGTTTAGTGGTCCTTATCTAGTCGTGGAGAGACTTTCTGATGTTTTATACCGGCTTAGGGGGAGTACTGGGGAATCAGTTGTGCATTTTAATCGACTGAAGCCCTGTTATGATAACAAGAGCCTAGTCCCGCTTCAGGCGAATGTTCGGGAGGGAGAGATGCGGTCTGCCGGATGCCCACCCCAAGGGAGTGAACAGCGACGGCAGGGAAGATCGGTAGTGCCTTCCCTACTACCACCTGTTTTGGCTCAGCAGACACCTCCAGACTCTTCGGGGGATCCTGATGTGGGGGGAGATCAGTCAGCTGAAGGGGCCAGTCTGTCGGGAACGATTCATGCGGGGGAAGATCGTCTGGTGCCTTTATCAGCAGTGCAGGGGGGAGGGCAATATCAGCCCAGACCCCTGTATGATTTCGTTTCTGGAAGTAATCAACAGACCCAGTCGGCGTGGGAGGTTGAAGGTCCAAAGTCACCTGTGCAGGTTTTAACTCCTCCAGTTACGGAACCGCCTCCATTACAACAACAGCAGGGGGCTGAGCCGGTGGCATTGGTTGGGGGGCCTGAGTCGTCTGCACAGTGCCCTGCTCTTCCAGCTGTGGGTCTTCCGCCAGGGCGACAGCAGGGGGCGGAGCCGGTGTCGGTGACTGAGGGACTTGGATATTCCCGTCCCCAGAGGCAGCGGAGACCTCCAAATTGGTTTAAAGATTTTAATATGGATGTACAAAATGTCGGATGCGAGGACGCTATCCTCTTTAAAGGGGGGGGTAGTGTAGTGAATGCAGTTTACTGGCCGCGTAGACGGTTGTGCCCCACCTACTGACTTGATTGTAGCAGGCTGCAGGTGTGACCTGTTAGTAGTGATCATCCTGGAGAGATTGGGATAAAGACGCTCAGAATTTGGCCGCGAGCGAACTCCTCGGGGCGATTGATTTGTGCAGCCAGACGGAGCACTTGGCTGCACTGTGGACTATTTGTGGACATTTGGTCAGTTTTAAATACTTTGTGTTGGAGTCGGGCAATGGACTAACCCAGTACTCTTTCAAGGCCGGTTATAGGACTCTGTTTTACCATTTAGCTCAGCCTAATGCTAGCTTTGAGATTTCGTTATTTATTGCTGTTTTAGCCTATTGTGTGTGTGCGTGTGAGAGAGGGGGGTAAATGAGTTAGCCCCTGGCCGGGGTTAATGGCCAGTCCCTTCCCCTAGTTTAAATCGGCCATAGAGAGGGCTTGACTTGGGGTTTGTGTGAGTGCAGGGTGGTTGTGAGTGGGAGGTAGGGTTGTATTGTTTTGTGAATAAATTGCGGAACGTTGCAAATTGTGTTGTGTGATTAACTCCTCTCCCGACAACGATACGGAGCGCTACAATACTGTCTGTAGTAACTAATTTACGTTAACGTTCTTATTTTTCGAACAGAAAAGGTTTTATCCTACCTTGACATGTTTCGACGGGATACTCCCGTCTTCTTCAGAAGAGTCACCGATGTTACGAGTGACGCGTCTTATCAGCTGATGTTAGCGAGGCGTGCATACCGTAAGAAACCAACACCCAACTAATGAAAAATGGATATGTAACATGTCTAAACATCGTCTAACAGATGCAGAACATAGCGTGTTATCCCGAGGGTTAAACTTTGCGGTTACACCTAAACGCATCCCCCTCGAAGAGTTTATCCTCGCTACAGAATTGGCATGCGAAAAAATACCAGACCCCGGACAAAAAGCAGCGCTACGCAATGATATAGCAGGCATTCTCAAATCAACCAAACTTCCACCGAGCAATATTACAAAATCAGAAGCACAAGCCATTAACACTATCTAAAAACAAAGAAATTACTATTCTCCCGGCAGACAAAGGTAGAACTACGGTCATCTTGGACACAGAACATTACGAAAAACAAATGAGGAAAATGCTGGAAGATACAGGCACATACGAAGTGTTAAAAAAGGATCCAACAGAGGAGAAGAAAAATAGGCTCAGGACAACCATAAAACGACTACAAAGTGAAAAGAAAATAGACAAACAGACGTACAATCATCTTATACCCACAGCAAGTGTAACCCCCCGAATATAAGGTAAACCAAAAATCCACAAGCAGGGAGCTCCGCTGCGACCCATAGTTGACAGCATAGGATCAGTAACGTACAACCTATCCAAATACCTCGCAGAAATATTACAACCCTTTTTGGGACAAACTAACAAGCATTGCAAAAACTCAAAACAGCTAGCCAAAGAACTCAAAGACACCAAAGTAGAGGCAGACGAAATCTTTATATCGCATGACCTGGTTTCTTTATTCACTCGCACGCCTGTAGACGCCACTTTAAACATAGTGGAAAACAGATTGGAGACGGACAGATCATGAAAAAAGCGCACAAATCTCTCGGTACACGACATATCAGAACTGCTGGTTCGTCGCCATATCCACCTATTTCAAATTCCGCAACACAATATTCAGACAAAAAGAAGGATTCCCCATGGGTGACCCGCTGTCTGCCATCATGTGTGGTTTTTTCATGGAGGACCTAGAAACGAGGGCCATCGCATCGGCACCCGAAAGAAATCGTCCCACGCTCTGGAAAAGATACGTGGACGACATCTTAGAAAAAATAAAATACGGACATACGCAACAACTCACAGATCATTTAAACAGTATGGACCGCACTGGGAAAATACAATTCACACACGAAGAAGAGACCGACAAAACCATAGCGTTTCTGGACATAAATATACATCACACTAATGAAGGAGACATTCAAATTAAAATATACAGGAAGCCCACCCACACTGATCAATACCTGCTTTGGTCATCTGAACACCCCATAAATCACAATCTTTCCGTGGTAAGAACACTGTTTGATCGCGCATCCATCATTACAGAAGACACAGACAAGAAAAAGGAAGAGGAACATATAACTAAAAAACTGAAGAAATGCCAGTACCCACTATGGGCCATAAACACAGACAAACTACAGGTACAGCAGAAACAAAACCCCGGGGCATCCAGAAAAAAACGTAAAAATGATACCGAAACCAAAGGAGTCGTTACGTTACCATACATAAGAGGCGTCACAGAGCGGATTCAACGGGCCATGAGAAAATTCCACATAAACACCCCGGTAAAACCATACATAAAATTACGACAACTACTGGTACACCCGAAAGACCAAATTGACAACTGCAACAAATGTGACGTCATATACGAAATCCCATGCCGGTCTTGCCATAAAACATACATCGGGGAAACAGGTAGACCTTTTCATACACGTAAAAAAGAACACTAAAAAGAATGCGAGAAAGAGACAACAGCAAGACAGACACGCTTAGTTAAGGAACAAGCACTACAGGTAAACCTTAAATCAGCAATCACAGACCATTGCAAGAGGGAAAATCATATTATGAATTGGGACAAGGCCAAAGTCATCCGCACTCAGAACAATCGACATGAACGCTGGATCATGGAGGCAATTGAAATCAGGAAGCGGGCCCACAGGACCATGAACCGGGACGAGGGGGCATACACGCTTTCCCACACCTGGAGTACCATCCTGGAGGAGCGGCCGGACAGCACGAGGCGTGGCCGCCCTGTCAAATCTGACAGGGCGGCCACGCCTCGCTAACATCAGCTGATAAGACGCGTCACTCGTAACGTCGGTGACTCTTCTGAAGAAGACGGGAGTATCCCGTCGAAACATGTCAAGGTAGGATAAAACCTTTTCTAATCGAAAAATAAGAACGTAAACGTAAATAAATCTGAATGAAATTACAAAATTTATTAAAAGTAGGCCTATGCAAAATAAGCGTCACATGCACCGAACAAAAATGCGGCAAAATTGCAGACAGGCAGATTAACTCCTTTTGACAAAAACAAACTTATAAATAACTTTGGCACTAAGTGAAGGTATCCTCATAATTGATTATTTTATATTCGTTTGAAATAATTATGTATCAATAGGATTTTTTAAAAAAATTAATAAAACTCAATTGCTTTCCAGAAATAGCTATTTATTTGTTTCACATTTTCATGGTAAATGCTAGGCCATTTTTTTTTTTTTTACAAGATATGTGAAAAAAGACAGTGGCACCTTGCCCTGTGCATGACCCAAGTCTATCCAAAACAAAATACATTTCATTTGAAAAAATAAGCATAAATTTGCCATCGTAAATTTGCCATTATAAAAAAATTAAAACTTTAATTGAATGTCAAAATAATAATTAGGTAATAGAAAATAATAGGTATTTCAACATCCAATGTTCAAAGAATCAGATAAGGATAAGATTCAAGGTAGTCATGTAGATCTAAATAAAAAGAAATGTCAACGAATTTGTCACGTGCGCAGACTAAGACCTCACTTGAAATGGCAACAGAAAGACCGATGAAATTGTCAGCATACCAGTTCCTCAATATTTCAGTTTATTTTCTCGACTTACAAATTGATATGATGCATAAAAGGCATATCTGGAATAGATCTGATGTACTTGCATATAGTTACAAAAGGCGTAACATTTTTCAACAGCAATAGCCTATTGGATACGTAGCCTAGGTGCGCAGACTTAGCTCATTGAATTTTACCTTTGGCTTTCTTGCCAAAATAATCACGGAATAAGTTAAAGGAAAAGGATCAACCATGCAAAATATACTTAAATAGAGATAATTTTTACATACCTGGTAATGCATTGTTAGTTTTCTGGATGTGAACGAGCTGCTAGTGTTTCTTTCCAGAAACGTGATCGGCGAGAGCGACTGAGCCCCGCCTCCCATAATCTATCTCCTTTCTGAATATCTTACAAAATATCGTACAACAAAGCCAGCCTTGTTGATTTTGTCAATAACAACACAAAGTTGTGTTTTATCAACAATCTTTTCTAACCAAGACCAGCGCCAGTGGTTTTTGACGCCTTTGTCTATTTTCGTAACATCGGACTTCCATTCGACACTCTGCATGTTTTCACTATATGCATTGTAGATCTAGGCATCTAGGCATCTTAGCATCGCGTTTTACTGATTCAGCGAGAGTAAGCATTCAACATCACTGTACGGAGCTTAGAATGGCGGGAAATTGCATCACTTCTGCGCAGTGTTAGACTTTGCTTGGTATCACGTTATTTTGAGATATGATTTTTTTTTTTAACGTCTCAAAATTTAATTCGCGGAAATTATATTTTTACGCGAAAATACATTGTGAAAACGCAAATTTCCGCCTTTACGAGGAGATTTCACACCCCTGTCTATGGTCTAAAGCAATTACACCCGGTGCTGCTGAGGAAATGGGGAGTTGTTATGGCTGGGACTAATAAGTCCTGACTGTGCATCTCTTCCATTATGTTAGAGGAACCCTAGACTGTGGTGGGTTTCTAAATCAAAATTCATTGAAAAAATACTGTGCAACGATATTGTTACTACCCTATCTTTTGACCCAGAATACACTGAAACATAAAAGTATGGGTACACACATTATGGGTAAAAATAAATATTGATTTTAAGTTGACAGAAGCTCAGTGGTGAGGGTGAGCTATTTGGGTAATTATGAATTTTTAATATTAATTTATCGGGGTGGCACATTGACAACTCATTGTATTCCCAATAATTAAGTTGACATAGAAAATTTTGTAAGGCACATTCAGACTGAGCGGAAAAATACACAAGAAAAATTTCTTGAATTGGGAATTATTTGGCGGATTAAAGAAGAATCGGACTGTCAGAACTATAATTGCAGCATCTGTTTTCAAAATGTTTTTGATGAGTAGCTACTTTAAATGTTTCATCTATTATTCCAACAAAGTGGCTGCAATAGCCCCAATTCAATTGGAATGATCTCATAACTGTACCATTATGAGGGGTTGAGGAAACCGTCCCCCCAGGTTCGAAGGATCTACGCACATGAGTACAGAACTCAGTGCTGAACACTTGCGTGTGTGTGAGACTCACTCCAGAGACGGGTAAGATCTCCTACAGGAGGAGACAACCTAAGGCAGGGGTGAGTCGACTCCCTGGTCATTGTTGAAATCAAAATCTTTTTGGAGATTATTATTATGGGCTATTGCATGAAGGCGCTATGACATGCCAAATGTAGGTCCTTGGGAAGGCCTGGATGAAACTGTTAAAAAAAAAAATGTTCTGGCAAAAGTGTCTGCACAGTCTTTGCTGCAAAAGTAAATATTATAAAATGTGGTACATCTAAGACTTAAAGTGAAATTATGCAGGTGTAGATGATCCTCGTTCTGTATGTGCCGCATAGTGAATCTGCATGTGCAAGTGCTTGTATTTTCGTCTGTATTTTATTTTCTCACTCAAGTGACGGCAAGTGGCAGTCTAACATACCAGCCGATCAAGGCCGCTCCTTCCTGGAGCCTCCCCAAAGTTTTGAACAAATATGCTGGGACAGTGATTCCAGTCATGATGGCCCGTTCACCAAAACAATTAAATGGAAAAATTGCAAATCAATGTTGAATATGGACATGGACAATGGAACTTGAACTTTGGACTGAAGACCTGCAGTAAGCAACACTACTGGAGTCAAGTGGGACATAAGACTGGGACTTTATTCGCCAAAGTAACGAAAGACCTTGTGGCCTTGCGGAGCCTTGAAGCAAAAACAACTGAAGTTCACATGCTGCAAACATGACAGACGGTTTTGTCTCAAAGTGTTACAGTTGAAAAGGTCCAACAAATGATTTTATGGTCGGGCTCATAAGAAATTCACTTGTGTGTAGTATGGGGGCAGGGGTAAACAATGCTGTGCCATTTTTCGACCGTGGTTAATGTGAGGCCATGATTGAATGGCCTCAAAGGGAGGAATGTTAAAGATTTTATTTCAGCATTATTAATTTTATTCACTAATACTGATTATATATATTTTCTATCATTATTCATTCATTGCTCATTCTCATAATCAATAACCATATTATGTAGGCAGCATAAAGACGCACACACACACAAGTAGTTCACATACTGCAGTGCAAACACACAGACAAATATACATACAAGCAGTTCACAGACAGACAGATACACATATACAAGCAATTCAGTTCACACATGCATGAGCAGCTCACACACACATAAGCAGCGCACTTCTGTAGTTCTGTAGTAAGCATGCTTCTGTTTAGTTGATTCAAAAAAACAATCCGAGGGTGTATTTGATTTCTGTAGCAGTGAACAATATTTGTTCAGCAAAATCATTAGTTGCTACTGAAAACATACTCAATTGAATTGTGTGTAATAATTTGATATGCATCGAGTTCATCCACTGGTATCTTTTTCTTTTTCATCTGGGTGTGGCGGTCCACTGTAATGCGCATGCGTCTCTGCATTCCTGAAGGGTTACCTAACTGAGATCTCAGGTTATCTGGCCAATTGTAGAGCGAGAATGAAAAGGGGAAAGACCATATTTGCCTGGAGATAAGGGTGTAAAACGGTGTGCACAAGTCGGGCAGGGTTGGAGTTCTTCAGGGGGGAGTTCTGCAGTTCTTCTTGGGGGCAGTTCCTCATGTGCAAGAGGAACTCAGCTTTACATTTATCAACATGACACAATAAAGCCTAATTTTTCTTTTTCAGAATCTCTCTTTCTCCAATTGCTTGAGGATGGGGGAACCTCAATATGTTGAAGAAAATCCACAACAATAGAACCGGAAGTATGATCATTCTGCTACTTGTCTGCTAAGTGTTGTGCAGTTTGAGACAGGCGGAGACACTGACAATTAGCTGTCTTCATTGCTTGAGTACTCAGGCTGGAATCTGTATGATTCTGAATCCCGTGTTAAGCTGCTTTCACACCGGACGCAAAACAAATTTTTTCGCACAACAGATTACATTCAAAGTCAATGCAAAGACGGCGAAACATATTTGCTTCTTTGCGTTGACTTTGAATGTAATCTGTCGCGTGAAAAAATTTGTTTTGCGTCCGGTGTGAAAGCAGCTTTATGTTGAGTTCTCATCTTCTATAATATATATTTCTTATCTTCTTCTTCATCAAAGTGGACAGATTCAATTGAAAATTCTGAGGAACTATCGGAATCTGACTCGGATACGATCGTTGTTGGACGCAATAGCCCACCATGTACAACTTATGACGTAACCACACAGGGGAGTGCCAGAATGTTTAATTAATTAATGAGGGAGGCGGTGCAAGGAACAAGAAATAGCGATTTTTGTTAAAAAAAAATAAATCCAGATAAATAAATTTATCTGAAATCCAGATAAGACTGAAATATTGGTATTGGGTCCCAAATCTCTTAGAGACTCTCAAATTAGGTGGCCTCTTTGTCTCTGCCAAAGCTGTTGTTAAAAACCTTGGCCTTACTCTTGATTCAGAACTTTCTTTCCGGACTCATATCAACAATATCCAACAACTGGCTTTTTCCATCTTAGAAACATCTTTAAACTCTGAAAAATGTTGTCCCTTCAGGATGCTGAAAAATGGTTCACACATTCATGTTCTCTCGGCTGGACTATTGTGACGTCTTGCTGTCTGGTTGCACTAGCTCAGCTCTGAAACATCTTCAATTAGGGCTGAATGCCGCCGGTACGATTCTGACTAGGACTAAGAGATATCATCACATTAGCCCGTGCTCAAAAATCTTAATTGGCTGCCTGTTAAATTTAGAATTGAGTACAAAATACTTCTATTAACTTATAAAGTTTGAAATGACCTGGCCCTAGAATATCTTTGCAGGCTTCTCATTCCTTGCTCCCCACCAAGATTGTTTTGTTCAAACGGTGCTGAATACTTGAAAACTCCAAATATTCCAGAGTAACAATTGGAGGCAGAGCAGTCTCTCACAAAGTGCTAATTTTATGGAACAATCTCCCGAGACAAATTAGGGCTTCAGACACACTCTGTCTTCAAGAACAGGCTGAAAACTTACCTTTTTAGTCAAGACTGTCATTAGTTCATGATTAGTTATATTTGTTTGGTTCTGGTGGGACTGACTACAACCTAGTTTTGTGCTAGATTCACATGGTAATGGAAGCCAGTGTTACGTAAATCAATGTGGAACCGGTGGCACTGAGCATGCATTAACGGTGCCAATGGGGCTTGCTGCAGCCTTAGTCAACCGGAAGGTCCATATGGTACTGGTGTAGTGTTAAGTAAATCCACGTGGAGCCAGTGGCACTGAGCATGCATTAATGGTACCAGTGGGACTGGCTACAGCCTTAGTCACTGGGGAGGTCCATATGGTACTCATGGGACTGTTAAGTAAATCCATGTGAGACCGGTGGCACTGAGCATGCATTAATGATGCCAGTGGGGCTTGCTACAGGCTTAGTTACTGGGGAGGTCCACATGGTACTTGTGGTGGCAAACGTACAGAAAATCAAAGCAATTTTGCAGCCTGGGCATCTGTGCTGCAATAAGTGGATGGAGGGGTGTTGACTGTTTCTGGACCAATTGCTCATAAATTGTTACTTGGCACGTGACACAGGACAAATTTTTTGTAACATGCAGTAGTTTTATCCTGTGCCTCACCCCCCTTTTTTCAGTGTTTTTTTTCCCCCCTGGTGATCTTTTCCCTCCACTACCCTGAGTCCTGGCCCGTCCAAGCCCTGTCCTTTTAATATGAGCGCTGGCTGCGTCTGTCCTGTTGTCCTAATCCAGTTCAGCTCCATCTTCGACATCCTACCTCCTGGAGCTAAAGATGCCAGTGTTCAGATGTTTTAAAAGACTTTTCTTGAACTCTATTACAATTTTATTTTATTATTAATTACCTAGCCAATGGAGGATGGGCTTCCCCACTGTAGCCAGGTTCCTCCTGAGATTTCTTCCCACTGGGGATTTTTTCTCACCACTGTTAGTGGATTTTTCTCCCTTCTGGGAGATTTTTGCCTCATTTGCGATATTGGGGATTAGGCTGGGCATTGCCCCCTTTTATTTTTTTTATCTCTCACTTTAAAGCATCTCTGTGACAATCTATCTGTGAAAAGCTCTATACAAATAAAATTGAATTGAATTCATTGGCGTTGTCCTTTTCAAAAAGTGCCCTGCTAGAACACTCACAAAATGAAAACGAAAACGCTAATCTTATATCGCAAATGCATTCTCGGAAGTGCTTTTTCTCTCTCGAGCAGCAAGCACGTTATTTGTATCATTGTGAAAGTGATAACATAATAGTCCACTTTGCGCTTTTTTCCTCAAGACCAGTTGGGGAGAGTGGGGTAATTTGTGACAAGGGGCAAGAAGTTCCACCCCTGTTACCCAGAAAACCATAGAAGTTGGTCATGTGACCACATTTTTGAAGAGGCATTCATTTCACACGGCTTGAGAGGTAAGCACATTTAAGTTCAAAAAAACATTTTTTTTGCCCTCCAAAGTAAAAATTTCTATGATTAAGGTTTTTTGATTGCTATGTTTGAACAATTATAGAAAACTTTGAAAACAGTTCACACATGTTTTAGTGCTTTAGTATGTTACACCATGAGTCTATGCAGTTAGCAGGATGCTTGCACAAAACAGCCGGGGGATACATTTTTTTCCAAAATGGTGGGCTTGGGGTGATTTTTGCCTAAGGGCCTGGGTTAAGTTGTGCCAGCGGCACAACTTACCCCTTATGATTATTTACTATATATTACTTTATTGTATTTTATTGTTATTGTAAATTGTATTCTTACATTTGATCACTAAAACTGTCATTCCTAATTTCAGACCAAAATCCATCATGCCACACAGATACAAAAGGCAGACAGACAGGGTTGCAACTCCTCTTGAGGAGTTGGAAAGAGCAGTGAAAGAGAAGCAACAGGGGAAGACCATAAGTCAGGTTGGAAAGAAGATGAAGATCTGCAGGATGACCATAAAACGATACATGGTTAAGAAAAAAATAGGACAAGTAACAAAGCCAGGCTATTAAAGAACAGCAGCTGCCAGATAAAAAAATCAATCCAAATCCTATAACTATGTTGGATTGGTGGAGAATGTTGAAGGTGACAAGATCAGTGCAAAGTTTCTGAAGAAAAGTTGTAAGAGGTCTGTTGATGGAAAGCCCATCTTCACACTTAGAGAGAATGATGAAGGAGTCATCCCTAGAGGTGATGTGCTCAAGAAACTGCCCACACCACAGAAGCTTGGTGGTACAACCAGAAGGGAGCACAAGTTCATATTCCCCTGCAGCACTGTCAAGTGGAATGTCCAGTAGTTGGCCAAATCTGTGAAGAGACTCAGATGCAGATGCAGTTAGGTGCTCATTTTGGAATTTTCATTTTGTTCTGATTATGTGTTCATGTGGTGCTAGGTCTTATTGAAACAAATTGACCTTCGATTAAATGAGTAATTTTGTGTTGCTTTTACATAGCATTACCATTTGTGAGATTAAAATGATCCTTTTTTACTTCAATTATCAATGACACAATTTACCCCAGTGTATTCTCTCTAATGGCACAACTTACCCCGCACTAGGGGCAAGTTGGGCCACAAAACCACTTTTTTTTCTGAAGCTATATTTCTCAAACAGTTTATTTAAGATCCAAAGTGACTGTTCCCTGGGATGCACAACATCCTAAAGTATGTGTACATATTTTAGTTTGAGGCATTCCTCTAATCCCCCTGCTTAAAAAGCACTTTAAGCAAAAATTGGCACTACTTACCCCACTCTCCCCTATGCACTGTTCTCATTTAAAAGAAATTCTGTCATATCGCTAACAAAATGAAAAGGAAAACTAATCTTATAATGCAAATACATTCTCAGAAATTTTTTTCTTTTTTTAAGAAGCAAACACAATATGTCTGCCTCCTCATTAAAATGGTAACACAGTTCACCACTTTTCTTTTTCATTGGTTTATTTGGATTTTAGTAAAGCGTTTGACACAGTGTCCCATAACCTACTTCTTTACGAGCTCCAATCTTTTGGGATGGGAGGTTGCCTCTTACAGTGGCTTACCTCCCATCTTTCTAATAGGAAACAAAGAATTATTGTTGAGGGGATTGAGTTGCTGTTTGTGATGTCACATTTGGCGTACCGCAAAGGTCAATTCTTGGTCCCTTATTATTTGTATTGTTTATAAATGATTTACCCTCTGTTATTGATAAGAATACCTTTATAGATATGTTAAATGATGACAGTAAGATTTACTGAGTAATTTCAGGTCACAATCACAATTTGAGTTTACAAGAGGACAATGAGAAACTATTTGAGTGGAGCAATAATTTTACAACTCAGGCGCCACTTATCAAGTGTGAATTTATGCAAGTTAGTAGGAAGCGTAGTCCCTCTTGTTTTTATTACAATATGGATGGAAGGGTCCTTTGTAAGGTAGACAGTATAAAGGATCTTGGTGTCATTTTCGACTCATCTTTATCATGGGGCAAGCATATTGATACAATCACTAATAATGCTAATCAAGCATGGGGAGCCATTAGAAGAGTTTGTGGTGGAAGGGCAACCCCGGATGTGTATGCTACCCTTTATAAAGCACTGGTAGGAAGCAAATTAGAATCGTGCTCGACAGTGTGGGACACTCGTACTACAAAATCCAAAACCAGTGAAGTCGGCACGTTGTGTAAATCATAAATAAAAACAGAATACAATGATTTGCAAATCCTTTTCAACCTATATTCAATTGAATACACTGCAAAGATAAGTTACTTAATGTTCGAACAGGTAAACTTTTTGTAATTTTTTGCAAATATTAGCTCATTTGGAATTTGATGTCTGCCACATGTTTCAAAAAAGCTGGCACAAGTGGCAAAAAGACAGAGAGTTGAGGAATGCTCATCAAACACTAATTTGGAACATCCCACAGGTGAACGGGCTAATTGGGAACAGGTGGGTGCCATGATTGGGTATAAAAGCAGCTTCCCTGAAATGCTCAGTCATTCACAAACAAGGATGGGGCGAGGGTCACCACTTAGTGAACAAATGCGTGAGCTGATTGTCGAACAGTTTAAAAAAAAAAATTGTCAACGAGCTATTGCAAGAAATTTAGGGATTTCATCATCTACGGTCTGTAATATCATCAAAAGGTTCAGAGAATCTGGAGAAATCACTGCACGTAAGCGTCAAGGCCGAAAACCAACATTGAATGCCCATGACCTTCGATCCCTCAGGCGGTACTGCATCAAAAACTGACATCAGTGTGTAAAGGACATCACCACATGGGCTCAGGAACACTTCAGAAAACCACTGTCTGTAACTACAGTTTGTCGCTACATCTGCAAGTGCAAGTTAAAACTCTACGATGCAAAGCGAAAGCCATTTATCAACAGCACCCAGAAACTTTGCCGGTTTCGCTGGGCCCAAGCTCATCTAAGATTGACTGATGCAAAAGTGGAAAAGTGTTCTGTGGTCTGACGAGTCCACATTTCAAATTGTTTTTGGAAACTGTGGACGTCGTGTCCTCCGGACCAAAGAGGAAAAGAACCATTCGGACTGTAGGCGCAAAGTTCAAAAGCCAGCATCTGTGATGGTATGGGGGTGTATTGAAGCCCAAGGCATGGGCAACTTACACATATGTGAAGGCACCATTAATGTTGGAAGGTACATACAGGTTTTGGAGCAACATATGTTGCCATCCAAGCAACGTCTTCTTCATGGACGCCCCTGCTCATTTCAGCAAGACAATGCCAAGCCACATTCTGCACGTGTTACAACAGCATGGCTCCGTAGTAAAAGAGTGTGGGTACTAGACTGGCCTGCCTGTTGTCCAGACCGGTCTCCCATTGAAAATGTGTGGCGCATTATGAAGCATAAAATACGACAACGGAGACCCCGGACTGTTGAAGCTGTACATCAGGCAAGAATGGGAAAGAGTTCCACCTGAAAAGCTTCGAAAATTGGTCTTCTCAGTTCCCAAACGTTTACTGAGTGTCGTTAAAAGGAAAGGCGATGTAACACAGTGGTAAAAAGGCCCCTGTGCCAACTTTTTTGCAATGTGTTGCTGCCTTTAAATTCTAAGTTAATGATTATTTGCAAAAAAAAGGTTTTTCAGTTTGAATATTAAACATCTCGTCTTTGCAGTGTATTAAATTGAATATAAGTTGAAAAGGATTTGCAAATCATTGTATTCTGTTTTTATCAACGATTTACATAACGTGCCAACTTCACTGGTTTTGGGTTTTTGTAAAAGAGATCTAGAGTCACTGGAAAAGTTCAGAGACGTGTCACATGCCATATTCTTGGCTTCTGCGAAACTGATCGCAATATAGTCAAGTTTAATGATCTGGAAGCAAGTTTTATGCAGTAGTTGTTCACAATGTTCGTCAGCCTGCAGGAAAGTAGCCAGCTAATTAACAATGTTAGTCTCACGATCTGACCGTGTTCATGAAAAACAAACGTCGATTGTCTGAAACACGTGTTGAGCCGGATAACATAATTTACTGATAATGAAATACCTTCCAATAATGTAACAAAAAGCCCCTCTCAACTTTTAAAAGCAATAAAGCTGGATAACGTAATAATTGCCCAATAATGTAATAAAGTGTCTTTGCCAATAATGTAACAACATTTCTACTGATAGCGTAATAATTCTCACATTAATGGGAAGTTATGATGTTACTGGGTTAGGCACATATTTTTGCCACCCAATAATGTCACCGTTCCCAATATTGTAATAACAAGCCTAATGATGCATAATATCATGCATAATGCTAATGTTTATATTTTGGGACGGCACTGGTTTTCTAAACAGGTCAATATTTTAATATTCAAATAGGTAATGCCATAATTTACTGCATCAATGTAACTCTGTATCAATAGTCTAATAGAAGTCTATAATGGGCAGTGTTATATGGACAGAGCATGGACAATGTATTCATGCTTCAGATTGCAATGGTTCCTTGTTTTGAAAAGGCAATACCATAGTGTAGTGCAATAATTGCTACCCTCTTTATAATATCAGTTGAGAATAATCTCTCTTCTGGACTCCAATTTGCATCTTCTGGAGTGTGATGTGTGTACTTTTCATCGAGTTTATCACATGTTAGAGAACCAAAGAGTTAGGTAGATGGATATGGATGGTTATGTTACAGTGGACACATCGGTATTTTATAAATTTGCAGAATATGGGCCCAGTGTTTGTATCCTGCAAACTTAGCTTACCAGACAACTCTTGAATGACATAAAAATCCATTGTGCAAGTATCATCCATTTTATGTGTGAAATTTTGTATTTATCCCCATCATAAAAATCATGATAAAATGGCAAATGAATGCTGAAATGCATGTCATTCCCCATTGTTTTCAAACTATCAATTATAACACCCATTCCACCTTTATCTTCTCTTGATTTTCAGGTCAATAAACTGAATAATATAAAAGAGATACTGTTGTACATAATATCGGCATATGTCTCTTGAACGTTCATAGTGATATTCAGACACCAGACAATAGCTTGCAATTTGACCAAACAGTTGGTGTTTATTTCTTAGACACCACATCAAAATTCCACACTAGAACATGCATCTACCTCAAACTGCTACATGTGCCTCAAACAAAATGCTTTTGAATGCACTTAAACATCTACAACTACAGCTTATTTCTTATATGCAGGAAACTGACCCACAAAAATGGAGATGTACAGGCTTATGAGGTCAGGATCTTAATGAAGCACAATGCATTCAATAGTCAGAGGAACAGTGTACTTCTACATTTATGAATGCAATGTATGCAATTATTATTATTATTATGTATGCAATTGAACATTAAAACACATTTAACAAGAACATTGAAAATGATAAACAGAAACATCTTAATCTATTAAATTTAGATAATCTTTGGGTGAACAAACTTAGTCCTTTAGACTACTGATACAGAGTTCCATTGACACAGTAAATTATGACAATGCCTATTTGAAAATATCAACCTGCTTGGAAAACAAACCGGTGCAGTCCCAAAATATAAATACATTAGCATTATGCATGGTAATATGCATCATCAGGCTAGTTATTACAATATTGGGAACTGTAACATTATTGGGTCGCAAAAATATGTGCCAAACCCAATAACCTAATAACTTCCCATTAATGTAAGAATCATTACCTTATCAGTAGAAATGTTGTTACATTATTGGGAAGGACACTATTACATTATTGGGCAATTATTAAATTATCCGGCTTTATTGCATTTAAGATTGAATTGAGAGGTGCTTTTTGTTACATTATTGGGAGGTATTACATTATCGGTAAATTATTACATTATCCGGCTCCACAAACATGTCAGTGTGTCTACCTCTCACTTTTTTCTGCTAGCAAAAAAATATGATTAGAAGCGACTTTAAAAAATAATAACTAAAATCATTGAGCTACAGATTTCGCAAGTCTTTCCTCTACAGGAGCATGATGCTAGCAAAAGGATGCATCTTTCCCTTCTCTAAGCTCAGTGCACCTATACGATTGATCCACAGACTTGCATATAGAGAACTGGAGGTTCATGTTTTCACTGCTACCGATGCATGTAGCCAGCTATTAAAGTGACAGGGACATATGGGCACTGGTATATTAAAATGAACTGTGCTTCCACTCCAAAGCCATGAAGAAAGTAATGGAAGAACATGAAGCCCAAGAGGGCAGGAGAGTATGAACCTGCTTAGTAACCGAGTAAATTGTATAACAGAACACGTGCAGATAATACGTCCAAACATCGACAGATCTGAATGTAAACACACAGTAGATGTAGGGACCATGAAATTTACAACACAAAGCCAGGCACGGCAGTCTCTCATGAAGATGAAAAAGAAAAGTCCATGGGTGCTCAGAGTCCGTAATGTTACTGATTTCTGTATTTTTTACAAATCTGGCACAAATACAAAATAATTTTGGGTATGTAAAAAAAACATCATTTCCCATATGTTCCATTGAGTCAATATCTGGTTTTGTACAAACTTAAACTCATCACCAATCAGAGAGCCTTTTGTTGGTGATTGCGAGAAATGACACAGATTACGTCAGGAGCTGGGGGCAGAGTTATTGCGAAGCTGTAGAGAAACCCTCGGTACGTGAGATGCTGAAACATAGGCAGATGTATAGTGTGGAACCCATTTTTATTTCATGCAGATGTTTAGCCGTATCATCGATTCTCCCTTGCATTACTCCCTTGAATCACAGATGCAGCCCCCAAACACCACGCCCAACACATTTCAAGTGGTTGAAGGTTTCCTATCCATTCAAAATGTTTAACTTATCATTTAAAATGTGAACCACAATTATAGTGTTCTTGTTTGGTGCTGTCCTGCAAATACTAAATAACAGCAACTCAGTGAACATTTTTGATCTTATCCAGTGGCGGATCCAAGGGTGGGCGCACCCCCCCACCCCTTTTTTCGCAGAAAGTGAAAAGATTACACGATAACTATTTTTTAAATAAGCCTATTTCTAGTGTAGGTACGTTTACGCTCAATTGACTACAGATATCTCTGATAATTTCCCATATGATAACCATGGAAGCATCAGCAGTCCTCAAAGTTTATAAAGCACTTTTAGTGGTTCAACTTCAAAATTGTAAATTTATTTGGATTTGCAGGGGGATATGGAAGTGGTAAGACTGATGTTAAATTAATAGACTATCATGAGTATGCGTTTGGTTAAAATTTGCTTGAGTTTACAAAAGGACCCCACTGATGCATCAGTTGTCCAAAGCCTACTATTTAATGCATACTGATTCGTTGTTTTACAGTGCCAAATAAAATTTGTCCTGGAATACCAGAAGACTTTCCAAATTTTCCATTCCAAAACCCCGTCTTGACGTTCAGAATCATCCGTCATTAAACTTGTAACCAGCTAGTACTGCGGTTATGAAGCTAGTGAGCTATTCTATGCCCTTTAGAGTCTGTAAATAAGATATGTGACATTATTTTAAAACAGTTAAGTATGAGTCAATCCAAATAGTTCAATGGTCTTATTGAAAAATTCTAAATGGCCCTAAAGACACATTTCTTCATCACATTCATTCAGGTTAATATAATGATAATAATATTTCCTAAATATTAAAATATTTTAAATATTATAGAAATATTTACTAAAAAAATAGTTTATACGTTGACAGTGTTATGTTTTAATACACGACAGCGTCATTGTATTAAATTTATATCAGGACATCCTGAGGATAAATAGGACCTTTAATATAAATAAGATATGTTAAGTCATCGCATTAAAGCCTCATCTTTTAGAACCATTTTGAAAAAAGGCAATCACAGCATTGTAGCAACTTTTTACAAGCTGTTGAGTGTGGTATCTTTTACCAAGCCTGGTTAAGGGACTGGGGGGAAGGGATTTGGTGATCTGTTTACATCTCCTAAAATCACAGCTGCATTTAGCCACTGGGTTTGCATGTTAGATATGTTAAAGGGATTAACAATGTGAATTATGTAGGATTCCTTCGACCAAGTGTTGTTAGTTGAACTTGGGGTCACAAATGGAAGTTGACCAAAGGTAAATTTAGCACTGATATTCGGAGATATTTCTTCACCCAAAGAGTAATTTTGATGTGGAATAGTTGCCTGGGCATATTGTTGAGGCAGAAACCTTGGGAGTTTTCAAGAGCAGGCTTGACTTAAAGCTAGATACCATTGAGTAATTGAGTATCTGAAGTGATATATTCACAATAGTATAAAGAAACTGGCGAGCCTTGTTGGGCTTTACGGCCTGTTCTCGCCATTTATATTATGTTATGTTATATACAGTAACACTACAATTACTTTGATGGAGGCAATTTGATATTATACAAACTCAAAAACGAATAATATCAATGTTTTGTGGGAAATATGGTCAAACCATTTCACTGCTGGTGGTGATTTTGGCAACATTTCTGAAACATCAAAGCCTTTGATAATCGCTCGAACCATAGCACATTGGTATTCACTAGAAAGCTCTCATCAAGCACTTTCCAATGAATACCGTTTGGACGATTTCGAAAGATTTTCTCCTCTTTGAAATTTTGACGAAGTCACCAACAGCAGTGAAAGGGTTCAGGTCACGAACTGTGACAGTAAAGTGAAAGTCTTAGGCAAAGGTTAAAGTCGTCAGTTAATGTAAAACTGAGTTATAATGGCACTTTGAAAGTTTTAGCTTTATTTTTTGCAACCTTGGGAGGAAAATCATTGAACAGATACGCCAGATTTTTATCCCAAGATACCAGGAAAACGTGTTTTCAGCACATTAATTTTCCAAATTTTTCTGGTGGAGGGTCCCGAGACCCCTCCTTGCTGCGCCCCCCCCTTTCACAAATTCCTGGATCCACCCCTGTTATCTGACAAGTTGCTGTCAAGTTACGACATTGTGTCTACAATTAGTCAAAGCTGCTTTTCCACTGAACGCGGCACAAATTATTTGTGCGGCAGATTACATTCAAAGTCAATGCAAAGATGGGATACATGCGTCTTTGCATTGACTGAATACAATTTATCGAGTGAAAAATTCATTTTACATTCGGTGGAAAAGCAGCTTAACATAGCTCGGCTAGCAAGGCTCCATTGTTTTCCGTGGCCATTTGGAGCATTGCTTTTATGTAGCTACCTTGCTTGTGGATGAGATTATGGATATCTTTCCTGATCGTGGACGTAATCTACGTCGTTTGGCAGTGCAGGAAGTTGCAGCTGATGATGAATTGTAGATTCCTTTATTACAATGATGTCAGGACTGTCTGTGACAGTTTATGTGGTTTTAATTGCATAGACTTGTATAAATATAATTGATTTTCGTGTTACATTGATGCATGTATGAAAGTTAATGAATGAAAATTCAATATTGCTTGTTTTCTTTGTTTATGAAGACTGGATGAATGTGAATGAAATACAAATAGTAAATATAACTAACTACATTTCAGAATCATTGTATGTATTTAGCTTAACATTCTGCCTCATTGTTAATGCACTGTCAATTCATTGAAATGGAATACAAAGGTCAGCAAATGAAAGTTCATATATGACTTCCTATATGTCTCTAATACAGACTGTGGCCCCATCTGTGACCGTTTTGGCAATGCAAGTCATTGTAATTGTATTATGTCAAGTTTGACCTTCAAAGGTCCCCCACAGTAAAGCTGAATGTCACTAAATGAAAGTTCATGTGCGACTTCCCTTCGGTCTGTGATACAAACTTCTATCTGCAACCTTTTTAGTGACAGAAGTCACTGAATTTTAACCAAATGAATGTTCTTATATGACTTCCTATACATTTCTTTGACAAACCTACACTCTATCTGTGACAATTCTGCTGAAAGAAGTCAGTGAAATTTCACTGTGAAATTTGGCCTTTGCAAGTCACTGAAGGTCAAGTTCAATTTCACCAAATGAAACTTCATACATGGCTTCCTATAGGCCTACAATACAAATCTATGCTATATTTGTAATAGTGTTGGTGATAGAAGTCATTGAAATTTCACTTTGTCTTTTTTGACCTTTGAAGTTCACCGAAGGTCAAGTTCAAGGCCACCCAATGAAAGTTCATATATAACTTCCTGCAAGTGTTTAAAACACATATGTTCCAAATCTTCAATATTTCAAGCCCAGAGGCCTTAAAAAATTGTAACATTTTGCTTGACCTGAAGTTTGACCTTTCAAGGTCATCTGAGGTCAACTTTAACACAGCCAAAATGTTTGTCATATATAACTTCCTATATCTCAATAACCAAAAAATTTCTCTCTTTCTGCAACCATTTAGCTTCCACAGGCAATTTTGCCCATTCTCCATAAGACCCAATGTTAAAGTACAGTGCCCCCTCGAGATCCACTTCAATCAAAATGGCACTCGCACCGTACATCAAGCATACTGGGTTTTTTATGCAATGAAAAGTCATACTTTTCTGACTTTCCCCTGGTTACAACCCAGTGTGAAAGTGTATCAAGGTGGGTTGATTTCCAGATTCAGAAAAAAGATATCAGACAATATTTGAGAAATAATTTTTTGAAATTTCAAGTCCTATTTGTTAACATTGTTAATATTTCCCCTGACCTCGAGTTGGACCTTTCAAAGTCATCAGGGGGCAAATTTAATATCACCAAAATATAGGTCATATATGACTTCCTATATATCGATAATAAAAGTTTAATCTCTATCTGCAACCATTTGACCTCCACAGTCCATCTTGCATATTCTCCCTAAGACCCAATGTTAAAGTACAGCGCCCCCACTAGACCCACTCCCATCAATTCAATCAGGATGGTGCTTGCACTGTGCAGTGACAGGACCAAGGTAAGTTGATCAAGTTTAAGTGTATCAAGGTGAGTTGATTGCCTGACTTAGGAAAAAAAGAAAAAATAATAAAATCAAGCAGTTTTTGAGAAATAATTTTTTGAAAATTTCTCAGTCCTATCTAACATTGGGCCCTTGAAATTTTGGCCCCTTAGAACAGACAAAAATTATTCAATCAAAAATCTGGAAAACAAAAGTCTGGAGATATGATCTAGTCGTATCTTTACACAAATTTACACAAAAATTCATCAGGCCAAACAAAGATTAAAAATGTTCCAGGCAACGGACAACGGACGCCACACCACGGCAATGGCTTATCGGCCGCAAGTCAATTTTCATGAAGCGTGTAACGCCCGCCAATGTAATAATGTCCACAAACGTAATAAACTGCAAATGTAATAAAAATCTGCAGCTTTTAATGTAATAATCCCACAAACGTAATACATTTTCCACAAACGTAATAGCCGCTGCCTACAACAAACGTAACACGCGATTTCCCGCAAATGTAAAAATGATTACGTTTGCAGAGATTTATTACATTTGTGGGGAAGTGAAAATCTTCAACTTTCGATATTGTAATACCTTCCCACAAATGTAATAACGCAATGAATAATGGCCATTTTTGTTGTTTGATTGTTTGCCTAAACGCCTACTGAAACTGACCGTGCGGGCAAAATTCAGCTGCTGCCTCTCTGCTCTCCGATCACACAACACAACAAAAAATTTCCGGTTTGGGTGAATTTTAAGGATGCTGATTATGATCTAAAAGAGAACAATTATTTTCGCCTTTTATGGGATTTGTCTGCTGCCTGGATGCATTTATGTTGGCGAAACTGACAGGCGACAATAAGGATAGTGGATTGAATTAATAATTACAGAATGTAATACGATGAATCACTTCATTCAAATGGAGGGTTTTGTCCGAGGATTAATTCGTTTATTTTTGCGGCTGACGACCTCCTGTAGCACATAAAATGGGGCATAACAGCTAGGCTTACAAAGTCACGTCCTTCTGTGCTAATGTTTTCTAGGGCGCGACAGGAGGATGTTTTTGTTTAAAATGTAAAAAATGCTGAAACGGGAGATGGAATAGGGAAATAGAGATAGGCAAATAATTCTGTATCCAACCTCAACTTTTTAGGCTTTTTATTTTCCAGAACAATTTTAAAAGGGGCCTTGCCATTATATTTTGGAGGCTGGGCCGTAAAGTATACCCCCGCAGCCCCCGCGAGGCGGGGGGGGCCCCGCTGTCCGAACCGGTTCAATGGGCCCCGTCGGTGAAATTTTTTTTTTTGCAACCGAGTTCCACACAGACAATGTTCCTCATTAGCATCCAGCCAATTACATTGCTCCTGTGATTTCTAAACCATTTTGACAACTCTGATTGGTCACTTTCAATGCGATCACACACAACCTCCTTCAATATTAAGTGAACAGCAAGCAGACAGTTTTATCTGAGAAGCGCAACGCCGATGTGTAGCAGTCGTGTTTTACATTACTCTTCAGATTATATGGCCATCCTGCCAGCTACCTAATGATATTTAAGGGAAGTCTTTGTTAATAATCATCATATTTAAGTGATGCTATTTGGTTTTTGCCCTACGTTCACAAGCTAGCTTACTATAACAGCGATAGCTCTTCAGCTCTAACCAGCTAGCAAATTAGCTTAAACTAGAGTTAGAAAATGTGAAAACACTGTTCGGACGAGCGAAAGTGCCACAAAATATATCAAATACATTCATGGCTATTACAGCTAGCTAAGTTGGCTAGGTTAGGGCAAAACCAAATCATATCGCTTACAAAGAACGCCTGCAGTAAACTTTGCTAGCTGGATGGCTACATTATCAAGTGAGTAACGTAATTAATATGCGATCGCACACAGCGATCAAAGACTGAACAGAATTCTCAAAGCCGTGGTGTCGTCACTTCCAGCTGGCCATTAGGCACTCGGTGAAAGCAATTAACCTGGTGTGTTTGTCTTCGCGTTATCTCATCAACAAATGTACATTTCTAATCCTCCGAATATCTATCTGGAGGTACCCGGCTGCTGAGCGAATAGCTTCCTTTTCTCATAGATGCGCAAAGAGATGAGCGTTTGTGTATACAAACAATATGCAAGATGTGTGTCATGTTTATGAGTTTTGTTGCTCTGTATGAGGAAAAAAGTTAATAACTGTGCCTTAAGGAACTGCTTGTTCTGTCTGTCCTTAGGTACAATTGTGAAACAATATGAGTTGAGTGGGCAGGTGAGCTTTATACAATAACTTTGACAATGAAATCTGGCACTGTGATAATGGGTAATATGAGGAGGAGTTGGGCTACGTTGGGCAACTCCTGCAATTATGGGGGTCGAAGGATCAGCACTTTGACAATATGACACTTTGTTTATCTTAAAAAGCCCCAACCATTTAAAATTTAAGCGACAGAGAACAATCAACATTACAAGCTTCACCCAGTGATCTACAGTGGTCTTTCTGTGCATTTGAAGCATTAAAATTTGTTTACCCCGTGCTGCAGCAGGGGGGCCCGACTAAGGGTAAGCTGCAGGGTACTTGTCATCCCTATAATTATGTGCATGTTTTCAATGTAGCCTGTATGTGGTTTCTTGGTCATTTCCTCATTAATAATTTCTTAATCATTATACGATTATGTATTGGTCTTGTTAGTACAAATCATAAATGGTTTGACTGTGAATCAGGCCATATCAAACTGGGAGAGGTTGTGAGTCGTCATGTGAGAGACAGGCGAATCCCTTAACGGCAGCATTTCCAGGAGTTGGGGTTGTAGAGGTTGAAACAAATAAGGCAACAAAAGCATTGTAGCTTTTTAAATGACACATGCATAAAAAACAAAGGAACTTTGGGGATAAAAGAAAAAAAAAAAAAAATACAGGCCCCAAGAAAACAAAACGAATATAAATGATCATTTTTTGTAATCACTTATGATTTATATGGCGAGTATTCTTTTATTCCAGCACCCGTTTGCACCCTGAGTCCCCCTGACCGCTGTTGTAAAGACCAACATTGTCATAACACCCTCATGCGCAAAAAAAAAAAAAAAAAAAGACGTCACTCTTCTGCTTTTGGTTGCCAGCCCCCCTAATTCAAACATCTTCCCGCGCGCATGCAAGTCTATTGCTTTTCCCCCTCCACTCAAAAATGTGTTTTTCATATTGTTTCTACACTTGAAAGTTAGATTTTTATACTTTTGGGATGCCATATATTTGCATAGCTATTTTTAGCTGCGACCAAGCAGCTCTATGAACGCTTCTGTCTGTCTGTCCGTCTGTCTGTGACACCTTTTTGACCATGTTCCTGTCGTCGTATCATCATGAAATGTTCAGGAGTTATTGACCTTCACCAAAGTGATGTCCATGCACAAGGTTGAGGTCAAAGGTTAAGTTCACAGAGGTCACGACCTTGTTAGCGGGTTTTCGCGCTGTAACTCCAGTTAGAATTCATGGATCGCTATGAAATTTTGGAAATAGCTTCTAGGCATAGAGGAGGTGTTGCCTATTGTTTTTCAAGGTCATCCGTCAAATCCCAAGGTCACAATGGTCAAGAAACTGTCAATTTTGCCCGATTTGACGGTTTTCCCACCGTAACTCAAGTTTCATTCAATGAATGGCTATGAAATCTTAGAACACGGTTCTCGGTATAGAGGAGGGGTTCCCTATTGATTTTCAAGGTCATCTGTCGAATCCCAAGGTCACACTGGTCAAAAAAGTGTCGATTTTGCCCCGATTTCACAGTTTTCGCACCGTAACTCCACTTTACTTCATGGATGGCTATTACATCTTAGAACAAGCTTTTTGGTACAGAGGAAGGGTCCCCTATTGATTTTCAAGGTCATTTGCCAATTTCGAGATCACACTTGTACAAGAAACTACCAGTCATGGACACTAGGCCACGTGACGGATGCTAGGCGAGGTCGCAGCTATTAGATCATTCTGATCTACTTGTTTTATTTTTAATGAGAGACAGTGGTACAGTGGTCGCCATGACAACGGGACAAACCAGCAACCGTGGGAGCGACCGTGAAACAAAACAAAATCCGAATCGATTTAAAACTATACCAACATTATCAAACAACAGTATCATACTAACAGGTTAAGAAGCTACAGTGTCAACATATAACGGTCGTCAACTGCTGCTACTTAACTTTCACATCTTCACATTTAACAAGTATAAACATCAACGAACACAACAGAGGAAACAGGAAATATCTAAACACATGGATGCTTGTGAAGAAATATGAAACTCGCCTGTAATTAATTGTGTTTACAAACGAGCTATTAATCCAGATGTTATGATTCTGTTTCTGCTCATGTTTTTTCTGTTTATTTCTTGCCATGTTTTTATTATTGCCATATTTTGTATTTTGCCATTATCCACTTTGCTGTTATTACTCCAGTCCATGTTTTTGCTTTTGCCATGCATTGCATTTTGTCTCCCCTGTCTGGTCTTGTGTTGAGCTACAGCTCGTTCCCCTAGTACTGCGTGTGACATGTTTAGGTGATGTCATGGTCTCTGGGTTTCCAAACATTCCTTCCAATCTCGTTTACTTCCTTCGCCTTGCTTTTCTTATTCTATCACTAGATGGCAGACCAGGATCAGTTATTGCATATTCACAAGCAAGCCAAGCTGAAACACGGTTTTATGGATGAGTTCTCTCCTAATTTAAATGCAGGATTTCTACTTTTAAAGCATTTATATTGTGATATTGACACTTTCAGTTAAGTTAATCCTCTGAGTATTTATTGCCCTACAGTTTAAATGTTATATTTTAACACAGAACAACTAGGCCTCATCAATACTAATCATTTCTATAGCTGAATGTGTAAAATAGCAAGTGACTATTCAACTCTGACAACTGTACACAGTCTGTTCTAAGCAGTGCCATATGGATTAACTAGAGGATGAGCAATAACATTTGTTTAAGTGATAACAGCGCTATATCTTAGAGTGAGGTTTGCAACAGTTCAACTGGATCTTAAACTTGATTATGACAAAGTGATCGATATGTACGCCCGTAGATACCCCTGAAGAATGCTCTTCATCAACTCATTCAGTGAGAATTCAAAATTTCCAGAGGATGATTTTGTAGCTCTGCATGCCTACTGAATATGCCTAATTTACAAGTAGGAAATTCACTTCAAAGTGAATTAAATACCATTCTCCATGAAAGAAAATGACTTTCGTGTCGTGTTTCAAATGTTTAATATATAGGAATATAGCAATATAAAGGAATACTGTATGGCTGTGTGTGAATGTTTGGTGGTGGTCGGAGGGGCCGTAGGCGCATACTGACAGCCACGCTTCCGTCAGTCTGCCCCAGGGCAGCTGTGGCTACAAAAACATAGTTTACTACCATCAGAGCGTGAATGTGTGAGTGAATGAATAATGTATCCTTGTAAAGCGTCTTTGAGTGCCCAGTAAGCAGAAAAGCGCTATATAAAAAAAAATAAAAAAATTGATGCATTAATCCATGATGTATCCTGACGGATGCTCCGATCATTTACAGTTTGTCCGTTTCTACCGGAATAGGACCCAAGTCTCTTTGTTTTGATTGTCTTTGCAGAGTCAAGTGCAAACTATATCTTAAATAGAAATAATTATTAATGCAGGGATGCAAACAGAGGTATGGTCAAAAAGGAGTGAGATTATCAAAGCCCACGCCCCCGCAGCAAATATTATATAATTACATTGCCACCAACCTCTGCCATCCAGGGCTCACCCTGTACACACACACAAAGTTTTTTTTTTTAATATGAAAATACACTTTCCCAGTTCCTTAGAAATTCTTAAAAGTAAAGAACACCGAGACAACGCTGGAAAATTGAATGTATATTTTATTCCAAATTAGAACTTAAGACTTTTTTGTCAGTCCCTTCAGTACCGTACACTTCTTCCAGCTCTCCAACTCTCTACTGTTTCTTCTTCTTCCTTGCTATCTCCAATGTCTCCAGGGCCTTGCGTCTAGCTGCATTTTTCTGCTTTGCCACATGTCTCAGCCGTGCCTGCCTTTCTTCTGCTTGAGCAGTGGTCTTGGTTTGATACTCTCATCTTCAACGGTGCATGGTAACTTAAGTACATGTACTTCGTTACAGCACTTCAGTTGTTTTTTTTTTTTTTTTTGAGGATTTGTGCATTACTGTGCATTCATTTTTTGAACAGGGACTTTTACTTTTAACTCTACTTCATTTAAAAGATAAAAAGTATATTTTCACTTCGTTATTTTGATACTGACAACTTAGTTACTCGTTTCAAATTAAAATATTAATTGAATTCATCATTTACGGATTATCCGGATTTGGCGCGTTCGAGAAGAACAAAGGTGTATCTTTGTACAGATGTGTCCGCCAGTGGACGTGGAGCTGCAAACTTAGGCACGCAGTTACAATATTCTACGACTGGATGGCGCACCAGGATCGGTCGCGGAAGATGCGAAGATTGGCAGAATGAATGCTGACCGGGTTATCCGTCGCATCTTGTTGTCAGAAGTGGTAGCTCAAGTAGGCGAGCAATTAAACTTTGCGATATACAACTATCTATCTTATATCTGCATGTTGCATGTATATTTCCTTTTACTTTGCACCATCAAGCATACAACAGCGTCACAAATATGAGTTAGTTGGACAGCTACGGCATTCTCGAACGCTATTTGACGAGCTTAAAATTTTTATTTCAACTTGCTAGCGTTTACCCTTGGAATAATTGTTAGATTTTGAACAAGATAATGTTTAGCCATACCTGCACTTTTTTATTTCAGTGGGACTCCCCAATATAATAAAGGCTAAATTAAATAATTATTTTGTGTATTTGTATCGTTTTGTCTGTCACAAACAAGAGATGCTGCGATACCACCTCTGACGGATTGGAGCAGGGTTTGTTTCCTGCCAAAATACACTACAAGGAGGGCAGAGAGCCCCCACTCAAGTCAATTCATCTAACTATAGCCGTCCAAAGCTGTTAAATTGAGGCAATGATCCATAAAGCAAATATCCTGCGTAGTTCCTCGACTTTAATAAGCAGCCATTGTAAAAAAAATTTAAGAGAAGAGATTACCTGATTTTGGGCTTCCACTTCCAGCTCTTCTCTGTCGCGTGCACACAGTAGCATTCGCGCGTGTGTGGAAGACGTGATTACGGCGCTGCTATTTCTCCTAGCAACAAGAAATACTATTTTCTGATTGGCTGATGGGTCGCTGGTTCATGCAGAGCAGTCTGCCGTCGCCTCATCCATTCTAGATAACGAATCTCTTTTACATACAGTCTATGTTACCAATGTGCGGCGATTTATCACTTCTCAGCGTGAGAAATGTCATGTGTGGCGTTAGAGCGTGCGAAGTTATAGAAATGCGTGAGACTTGAGAGCCCTGATAATTATAATCAGACACTCCAACGGACACACACCCCCCCCCCCCCCCCCAAAAAAAAAACTCATCGGATCTGCACGATTCACACAAGTCCCCCAGACAGCCGTGAAAAAGGCGGCATCCGCCAAAAGGCGCACCATTTGCATCCCTATTAATGAAAAAAATTCTTTTCAGCAAACTATAAGACCTTGAATTTAAGAACCCCCCCCGCAAGGCAGAAGGCAAAGGTACAAAGTCCACAATCCAAAAATCACAATCCAGTTGGGCAGAATCCGAGTCGAAAACCAGGGCAGCAATCACAGTACTCGTGGTCAGACAGAAAAGGGTTCAAAAAACAGATGCAGACAGAAATCCAAGACAGAGCCAAAAATCGTAATCAGGGACGGTCCAGTCAGAATAGAATCACAAACAGTACGAGGTGAAGACAAGCGTGGCACAGGCAAACTAAGAGAAACATTCTGACAGGGAACTGCTGTGAGAAGACCGCTAATATACACATACTGGAGGTCACATGCGAAACAGAAAACATGTGTAGGAAATCAGACTAATTACAAAAGAGCAAACATGAGGGAGAATCTAATCACATGAAATAGGCAAAAGCCAAAACGCCGACAGGGATCACGAGACAGCCAATAGACAGAACACACAGCTCCGGTTAGGGAGTTTTAACGTGCAGAGATATGAGAGAAAGGGCAGAGTGAGCATGTGCGGAGAATCCACTGGAAAGCACCAAAGATTAGTAAAGGCAAGAGGCGGAGACTTGAACAGGGCGAGTGCTGAGAGCTTGTTAATCAATTAGTAAGGTGCAGCTATACAATCCCAAGTGCTTGTTGGTATGTTAGTATTATATACAATGTTAGTCTAGGTTAGTGGTTTTAAAAAAAACAACAAACTGTTAGTATTGGTTTGTGAATATTGTAACTGCGTGCATAAATTTGCCGCTTCATGTCCGCTGGCATCAACATCTGTACGAAGATGCCCTGCCGAGCATCGTTGTTCCTGAATGCGCCAAATCCAGATATAATCCTTTAACTTCTTTAACTTCGACACTGGCCACTTCGTTACTCGTTACAAATTTAAGTATACTTTTTATCTTTTAAATGCACATTACATTTATGTACATTAATGTATGTTTTAAATTTATCTTTTAAATGGGCTGAACAGCTTTTAATTTTTATATATAAATATTAACATTTTAGTTGAATAACCTCATCTGTTGCCTAAATATCAGTGTGGGATCACGTTACTACACACGCTGGATGATACACCACCTTCACTGCAGTTGCTGCGGTCCCTGCTGCCAGCTCTTTACTAGTTTACAGGAAAATTATTTGCAGTAAAATCACTACCAGTATTTCATTTTGATATTTTCATTTTGTAGGAAATGTAAGTTACCCTTTTTCTCATCACTCTGTATGGGTTTATTTTGCGATGTTGACTTTAGAATGGCAAAATGATGTTCTCCATGGAAAACAATATATTCCAATGGGTGAAACTATCCAATGGGTGAAACCAGAAACACTACCACAGTCATTTATGACAGCGGTCTTACCCGTGGGTGGTTTGGGTTAGGGTTAGGCTTTCATAAATTATTGTGGTAGCATTTCTGGTTTCACTCATTGGGACATAGTTTCTGGTTTCACCCATTGGGATGTAGTGCCTTCCGTTCTCCATAGGCCCAATGTGTTACATCAAAATGAGATGGAACCAGCAGCAGTCCGTTCCTAGACAGGATTCTACAAGTGGAAAATAAAATGTGGGCTTTTCAGGGTTTTTATTTGTTTCGGAATTAATAGCTACAATCTCAGCCTTAAAATTCAAATGATAAGCTGTAGTTTAGGAATTAGTTAAGTAACGTTAGGTTGGAGGGTTTTCCCCTAAATACCTGTTAATTGAAAGGCCTGAATAGAATTTCTTGACAGAGGAGACAGATTGTAGTTGACAGAGGGAGATAGCTTGATAAAAAATAATTCCTGTGACATTTTATTTCAAACACCCATCGGCAATAAAAATGTGAAGAAATCTGGATTTATTGGTCATTTACAAATATCAATCTAAAGGTTTATTAATTCAATTCAAGTTAACGCAGGCAGTGGTGAGAGAGAGAGAAAGAGATGATCCTCATTAACAAGAAACATTTTGCTAATGCGAAGAAATAAATCTGTTTAAACACACAACAATTTTGTGAACTGAAATGGTAAGACAAAGCTGCTTGAGGGGGGGCGTTGTGTGATCGTAGAGCGGAGAGGCAGCAGCTTGACTTTGCCCCCACTGTCAGTATTAGTAGGTGTTTAGGCAAACAAACAAACAAACAAACAACAGCAACCACAACGACCATTATTCATTGCGTTATTACATTTGTGGGGAGTAATTACAATATTGAAAGTTGAAGATTTTCACTTCTCCACAAACGTAATAAATCTCTGCAAACGTAATAGTTATTACATTTGCGGGAAATAGCGTGTTACGTTTGTAGTAAGCAGCGGCTATTACGTTGGTGGAAAATGTATTACGTTTGTGGGATTATTATATTAACAGCTGCAGATTTTTATCACGTTTGCGGTTTATTACGTTTGTGGACATTATTACATTGGCAGGTGTTACAAAGCAGGTTGATTGTCTGTGTTGGTTGCTTTTAAATAGAAATGCAACTGCCTAAAAATAATCAGTACAACTCATTTGAACCAAAAATATTAATATTAAAAAAGTAGTCAAGTAAACATCAACTAAAGACAAGGTGATTTCTACTTGAGAAGCATTACAGAACTTTGTAAGACAAGCATTAATATTTGCATTACACATTTCAGTCTTTGTGATGGGTGCCACCTGACTCACTCACCCGTATGGCTGCAGGGTTCTGGTGCCAAACTCCAAGGCCTGGTCCCACTGGCCCAGGTTAATGCAGGAGTCCAGGGCAAAGTCCAGTACACGCAGCAAGTATACATTCCTGTCCGGGACACTGTCTGCACAGCTGCCTGCAAGGGCTTGGCTCTCTGATAGCACCTCTTCCCACTCTGAGATCCGGAGCAGTTAAGGGCTCGCGCTTGAGAGAAGACAAAGACATGGTCCCCCGCCCCTTATGGAAAAGCGTGGTCTGAAGCACAGGTAAAATTAAAGCCAGTTGTTGAGATTTCAGGGTCAACTTGTGTAGACACATATATTTGGTCTAGTCCAGTGATTCCCAAAGTGTGGGCCGCGGCCCCCTGATGTGCCGTGGTGGTACTGCAGGTGGGCCGTGAGAGGTCATTAAAATATGATTCATTTTTGCAAATATGATTTTTTCTGATTTTCATTGTAAAATACTTATTGCACGATTTAAAAAAAATATTTAGAAGTAATAACCTATTATTATTGACCTCACAATATTTTAGGAACCTTATATAGTTTATGATCGGAACGTAGCTTTCTGGTCATCATGACCGGGGGTCATAATCGGAGGAGCACGTACTGTGTTCGATAATTAATTCTGTCTTGTGTGTACACCACAGATTAAAGGTTTGGGCTTCCTTTATCCCCCTGCTTTCATTTGAATCCTGAATCTTTATAATAATGATAATAATAATAAATAAAAAACAACAACAACAACAATTATTGTCGTTGTTTTTTTTAAAAATTTATTTTATTTTCTTAACAACAGCAACCACAACAATTATTGTTGCTGTTAAGTGTTCTGAGAGTGCATAATTTCGTCTATGTACTGTTTATAGGACAAAGGTGGGCCGCAGACTTTTTTTAGATTTGGAAAAGTTTGGGAACCCCTGGTCTAGTCAATACATTAATATAATGGTGAGCATTCACTTGTGAAAATTTAATGCCCAAAAACTGCACCATTAAAGTGTGAGCAACAGCATGAACACCTGAACTGCTTTTACCACAGACATTTTGCATAAACACAGGTGACTACATGAGGTAATTAAACCAAAGAATCCCAAAAGGAGATGGATAAGAAACAGACCAACAGAAACACAGATAAACACACAAACAGATACTGCAGATGCAGTAGCTAGGGAGGACACAATTTAATGCTGCAATGGGTGTGTTTGCGTAGACAGTATACAGTAAATGAGTATGTTTGAATACACAAGGATGGGTGAGTGAAATCTGTGACGGTTTGTGTGTCCCCAAACATGAGAATGTGTATTTGTATCAAAAGCGTCACTGCAGTACTTTAAAGGTTTTCTGCCACGGAATTACAAGTCAAACTTATTTTATGTAAATTTCCTTTCTGAATTCAGATATGACCATGTTTTTGCCTAAAATCATTTGATAATGCAAAAATCTAAAAACAACTATGTTTGGGAACGCCCCTAAAAATTCAGTTTTTTTCCCACAACTGTTACGCAGGTTGGGTGGTACGTCAACTCGGGAACGCTCAGTCCTGCCCCCAACCCGGCATTCATAGATCCTGTATACAGTCCTAACCTATACCCATCACGCTTCATGTCAAATTGACCAACATTGCTCAAAAAAAGAACGGCAGTCGAGTCTACAATTATGTATGACAAGCAAACATAAGAGAATACTTCAGGTGCGGAATTGTCTGATTTTGAAGAGGGAGAGGCAGAAGAAAGAGGAATCCAACCATACATGTTCGAACCGCAGGCATCCCATGATGGCTTGGAGGAAAGCGTACATGATGATAGGGAAGATCTTGAAGCAGACTGGGCAAAAATGACTGGTTAGTTATTTACAGTTATTTTCCTCCGTTAGATTTACATGAACATGAGAACCTATGCGATTTCATAGCTATTCATTTGCAAGGCAGTCGCTCAGTAGTGAGATATAAAGGTGTGCACGTCCTGGTTGTCATATTAGCAGCAGGTTTAACGTTAGTTATCTGTCAAATATGGAGCATTGAGCCGGCGTGGCTCATGGCCTTTGGGGGAAAAAAAAAACGTTTTTACTAGGGCTGGGTATCACAGTCAATTTCCTAGATCGATTCGATTTCGATTATTGTGGTTTTTAATTGATTAATTGCAATTCGATTCGATTCAATCTGCTCTTAAATGATAAAAATCTCTCCATACAATGACTTACAAAATACACATTTTCTTTATTTTGTAAATTGTAAAGTTCACATGTATCTGAAAACAATATCTCTTTCCTACTGTAATTTTTTAAAAAAGTGCAAAAGAAAGTTGCAGCATATTGCTTGACTGATTAAGGGAAAGATAAAAAAAAAAAAAGTACTAGTATCTCCGTACAATTCGTAGCAAAATACACACCTCAAATACACATCTGTAAAATTGACAGCTCACATGCAACTGTAAACAAAACTCTCAGCTGTAACTCTGTACTGTAACTAAAAAAAAAGTGCAAATGAACGTTGCAGCAAAGTTAAACACTTAAGAGAGTGAGAGATTCTTGTTGAGGAAAAGGAGCTCATTGACATGTTCTGGGGTGATGCAGCTCCTTTTGGCAGTGACAATATCACCCGCCGTGGAAAACACCCTCTCTGACGGAACACTGGTCCCTGGGACACAGAGGTAGTGCTTTGCCAAACGAGCCAACAGTGGATAGTCTTTTTCATTTGACCTCCACCAGGTTAAAGGGCTTTCATTCATCCCAGCAGGTGGTTCTTCCCTGTATCTTCTTATTTCATCTTCAGCCCTTTTAGTTTATGTTTTTTTACCATCTTCTTTTACTGGTGGCGTGTAGACTGCCCTAAAGAGGGACTCCAAGGTGCTGTATGTCTTGGGTTTCTTGGGCGAAGTCATTTCCACCATTTCCTCTGCTGTTTCACCACCATCATCAGTATTTTGCTGTTAAATAGCATAGAAAAAGAAAAAACTCTTATTTAATATTCTCATATTTAAATACAGAATGTGCATTATGTATGCATGTATGCAAAATACTTACATCAGGTGAAGCCATAGCAGCCTCAGCCTGCAGTCTGGAGAAGGTGCCATCTTGCTCTTCAGCAGTCAAGGATGGGAGGGCCTTAAAGCGAGGGTTCAGCGCAGTCGCTGCATACAGTGTATCCTTCTGCGCATCATATCTTAAAAACATTTTACACAAATCTTTTTCAGTACAGTGTGAGGATAAACATTGCACTGATACAATAAACAATCTCACACATACAAACAAAAGGGTGATAAATTATTAACTGCTATAACTAGTCAGTAAAATGGTAAGAATTCTTACATCTAAAAATACAAAACTTTGCTTTGGTCTACCAAAGTATTGCGCACGTTCACACACACACACACACACACACACATACACACACACACAGGGAGAGAGTGAGATAGACCTTATCTTGTACTCAAGTTGTTCTTTACAGTAGCCTTCAGGTCCCTCATCATCACGGTGGAATCATCCTGGCTGGGAGTCAGGGCGTCCAGCAGCAAGGCGAGAAGTGGTGCAATGATGGACAGCGTTGGTTGCTTGTCCTCTGATATTGCCAGTGTTGCTTCTTTGATTGGCTTCAGGGTCCGTGCCAAATCTTCGCCAGTCGTTACATCATCTTCTGTTAAGCTGCACAGATTATTTTCATTTCTACACACATCTGGTGAAAGGAGAGTGGCAGAGTTTGCCGGCTGTTGTTCCAAAAAGCGTTCGACCATTTCTAGTGCACTGTTCCACCTGGTCACAACGTCTAGTTTTAGCTTATGTGCTGGCAGTTGAAGCAGCTTTTGTTTTTCTTTCAGTATGGGGGTTGCCGTCGTACTCCGGTGAAAAAATGTGACTACACGCCTCACAAGAGCAAGCAGACCTGACACGGCTGGGATTTTCAGAGCGGCTTGTGATGCTAGGTTAAGCGTGTGAGCGTAACACCCGATGTGCATTAGCTGCATTATCTCCACAGCCCGAACCATATTTGCAGCGTTGTCCGTCACGACTGCAGGGCTTTTGCTGGTCAGCCCCCACTCATGTATGGCCCTCGTCAACATATCGGCTATATTGGCAGCGGTATGGCTCGTCAGTACCTCGGTGGTCTGTAGTACATGAGCCATGAAGCACCACTCCGTGTCAATGTAATGAATCGTCACTTAAGTAGGACTGCGTTGACAACGATGTCCACGTGTCACACGTAATAGCAACTCTGTCTGCTGACTGAATTTTCATTCGTATCGCGTCTTTCACAGATGTATACATCTTCGGTATCACAGTTTCGGTCAGATGCTTACGTTGCACCATAACGTAGTGTGGCTCGAGCACCTGAACGAGCTGTCTAAATCCCTCATTTTCCACTCCCGAGTATGGTCTTAAATCTCTGCAAACAAAAGCTGCGATGGCCTCCGTTATCTTTATGGCCCGCGGAGACTCTGACGGTAATGCTAGCATGTCTTTCAGCTTCTTTTGTTTTGCTCCTGGTGGGTTGTTGTCGGACGCCAAGGTTAGCGTAGTATGGTACCTTGTCAGATGGCTTCTGAGGTTTGTAGTATTCCTACAGTAACTGAGCTCTGCTTGGCATATATCGCAAACCACCTTGGTTTTATCCAGCCCATCGTCCTTTGTTGTTTTAAATTTGAAATGATTCCACACGTCCGATTTCATTTGGGAGTGGGGTGGCTTGCTCAGCGGTGTTTTCCCGGCCTCAGCCATTTTTTTTGCGTGCCTGAACGTCACAATGTATGACTGCGCAGCTGCGTCATCTCACACGAGAGTACTGAGGCAGCAAATCTCACGCAACACGCAAGGTTGTGTGATGGTGGGGAAAAAAAAAAAAAAAAAAAAAAATCGATTTCATGCCTTGTGAATCGATAGTGCAAAATTTAGATGGAATCGATCTAAAATCGATTAAATCGGTTTTTTTACCCAGCCCTAGTTTTTACGCTTGCTTGAGATGGCTTCTCACTTTTGCTAAACAGACTTAGTATGCAGTTAATCTGAAATGGAAACACATTTTTTCTAATAAACGCTGATGCCGAGGGTAGGCTCCGATAAAGAGCATGCACATGGTTACTTAATGCACGTTATTCTGCATAAGTAGCCGTGTGCTTTCTCAGACTGTCAACTTCCGCATATACTTCACTTAGCGGTAAAATGCCTTTTTTCAGATGATCCAAGATCAGTAGCCCGATCGAGGCCTGCAGTCATGAATAGTGGGCAATGCCAGACTGAAAACACAGTCTGACCGTTCTCCATTCGCATTTGAGGTTGTCTAGCAAGGAAGTAGGTAGCCTATGTGTTTATCTGACATAGGTATGCACGCACATCACCGCCTAGAGTTATTTATTTGCGCTCAGCCGCTTGAGGGAAACATATGGAAAAGCTTGCGAATTTTCACATGTAATGTGGGGAAAAAGTCACTAGATGACAGTGTTGACAAGGGTTTTGGGCATGTCCTGGGCATGCCTCAGAGGGGAAAGTCCCAAAGAATTGAAAAAAAAGTTTGGAAGGTGGGAGAGGGTTGGAAAAGAGTATAATAAGGAGAAAAGAGAAATAATATATTATATTATATTATATTATTATTATATATTATTATATAATATAATATAATAAGGAGAAATCAAGAGTGTAAAGTAGTAGGAGAAATTGCAAGGAGAAATAGTGGAAGGATACATTTGACCAGACCTGTCACTCTTTTCAAGACCTGTGAAGCTTGTTTTGGTGGATTTTTGACTGTGTTGGAGCATTTTCCTGTCCCAGGACATCGCAAGATAGCAACCCCATCTCCATTACCAAGGGACTGTAACTATCTCATTTTTTTATACTCCAATCTTGGTCATTGCTTTGTTTAATTAAATCTGTTTCAGTTTTAAAATTTTGTCTGTCATCCCTTGCTGTCCGATATGTCATAACAAATTGGGGCCATAACACACAAGATTCACAAGAGCCCGTTGTCCTGGAAGTGGTCACTGCAAACTCATTAGGTCCGGGCCACTTGGCTCGAGTTAGCCTCACTTTCGCGGCCCAAAGTTGTCTTCAAACCTTGTCCTTCGGGAAAGTAGGTAAGCTTACCAAGTATTCGGTTGTTTTGCTACAACCCCCCACGATGCACTGACCTGGCATTTCAAGTATTGAAGCAATTTTTTTTTATAAAATACTGCGCGAATACCCACCGCCAAGCTTAGAAAATGTCAGGTGCGTTCCTGAGTTTACATCACGGCTGCGCGTGATCATGCATTCTCGTATTTTTTCCCCAATTTTTGGAGGCGGGCCCAAAGAACTGCAAAGTGGGTAAAATAGTAACCCCGAAAATGTTTTTTTATAATTGTCGAAAAGCTGTTCGCAGAACGAATGTTAAAATGTTTATCAAAAGCAGTCCCAAGAGCATATATCAAGTTTAACTTTTTGGTGGCTGAAGAACTTTAAGCGAGTTGACAAACTGATGAAGCTGTGCAGAGATTGAGCAAAATTTTGGCAGGGGTGAAGGATACTCTCCTCTGATTGGAGGCCCGTGAGACGAGGTATATTTTGTCGGAGGGACATCCAGTCGTCTTCTGGTCCAGACAACATATCTGAGTCCTGGACAATACAGGGGAAAAAAAAAAAACTTCAACATTTTTGAGATAATTTCCATATTAGCTGGTATCCCTTTTACTTGCTGTTTTCTACATGGACTGGGTCCTGATCACAGGTGGTTCATTTTGTGAGCGCTCTGCAGAAGAGGAGCGCACCTTGGGAACCTCCGACCGCTGGCCTGGACTTCCCAGCCAGTTAGCGACCTGGTTACAATCAGATAAGCGCTGGTAAACGCTAGATCAGCAGCTAATAAGACTTTTCTCCTCAATTACTTCTTTAGCTCTCGAGGCTTGGATTTTCTGTTTGTGACTGAAATCTGGTTAAATGTCGGTGGCCACTTCCAGACAGTCCTCTTCATTTGACACCTGACCACTTACTTTCTGTTTTCAACTCCTCCTGCTCTCGCATTCTTGATACCATTGCTCCTTTTAAAGCTAGACGCCCTAAACCTAAAAACGGAGCCCTGGCTTGACACTATGCGAGCTGTAAAACGTGTTTGTAGACCAGTTGAACGTAAGTGGAAAAAAGACAAACTTCAGGTGTCTTCTGAAATGTTGAGGGACTTCCTGTTTACTTGGGAGGAAAAAAGAAAAATATCTATCTTGCCTTATTACAAAGCATTGTCGCAGACCCCACATTTTATTTTGCAATATAAATGTGTCATTCATCCTCCTGTCATCACCTGCCTTATAAGAGTCAGCCGCCACCTGCGAAAATTTTCTCAAATTTTTTGTTGACAAGATCGCTGGGATTAGGTCAGCCATTATACTCCCTGCTTGTGACCTGTTGGCTTCTCCAACCACCCCTGCAGTTTTGACCGCTTTGAGCCTGTAGATCCTCAAAATTCCATCAAAATTTAAAAAAGCCTTAATTACAGTGGCTTATCCATGTGGATTAATAAAACACTAACATGTTTCGGCTTCTGCCTTCATCAGGGTGTTTCAAACAGAGGAAGGGCTAGGGGAGGGAGTGATATAGGTTACCCTATACCTGTCATAGGTTTAGGTTTCATTAGTTCCCACCAAAAGAATAAAAGAAAACAGAAAATTACTCCAAAAAAATAAAAACGAGGTGCAAGCGGAGGCAAGAGACCCAAAGGGCCTATTCAAGGCCTCTGCTCAGAACTTCACACTTAATCACTGGTGAAAGCGAGCAGCAGCATACATGTAAACAAGAGTATACAAAATATTTCATACATCTATACAACTATTCGCCTTAATACATTTCATACTCACTTATATATACACATACATGTAAATGCATACACATACATTTATACACAAATACATACATATCTACAAAATCTCTATACAGACGAATAAAAATATGTTTTCCTATACCTATATGTCAATTCCTCACAGTAAACCCAACAAGGCATTAGATTAGAATATGTTTCGTATGTAACATTTCACTAACTTGAGGCACTAACTGGTCTATTTAATAGAAGGTATTTCAGTCTACTTTTTAAGACTGAAACAGATGTACAATTCTTAATTATGATAGGTTTTGAATTCGATATTATAGGACCTCTAAACTTAATGCTAAATTGTCCTAATGATGTACGAGAGAATCTACTATGCAGTTGATTGGCTTGTCTGGTTGGGTATGAGTGAATTGAAAAATTAGATACAAAAGTCCTGAAAAACATTGGGAAAAGGAGTAGTGTTGGCAATACTATTGACCATAAACACACAAATCGGATAATTGTTAATATCAAAAATGGTCAGTATGTTAAGTTGTTTGAACAATGGAACAGACAGTTCTAGGTGACTTGTCTAACAAACTTCTTTTGTATCAATAGCAGCTTGTGAAGCGATGATGGGTAAGTGCTAGCCCAAACAAGATTACAATACGATAAATATTGGTAAATCAGGCTGTAATACAACGTCAATAAACACGATCTACTGATAAAAGATGAAACTCTGCAAATAATACCATAGGATTTCATGATTATTTTAGAAACCATTGCAATTTGGTTTTTCCAGGAAAGGGCTTCATCAACTATAACACCTAGAAATTTAGACTGAGTTACTTGCTTGATTTCGGAATCACTGATATATATTTTGGCTTCCTCTCTTGAATATTTTTTGTTTGAATGCCTGAAGATTATGTAATTAGTTTTGTCAATGTTTAGTGAAAGCCTATTCCTTTGGAACCACCTTGCTGATTGGTTCAGTATGTAATTCGCATTTTTTATGAGAGTACTAAAATTGGAATGTGACAGCACAATGTTGGTATCATCAGCAAAAACAATGGGAAGAGCATCTTCAAACAGAAAGGCAAAATCATTTATAAAAATAAGAAATAGTAGAGGCCCAAGAATCAATCATTGTGGAACCCCAAGAGATAATCCTATTTCGCTGGATCTTACACCTTCAAAACAAACATATTGGTGCCTATTCTCCAGGTAATTTCTGATCCATTTTAAGACAATTTCATCAAGGCCATAATGATATAATTTGGAGATTAGTAACTCATGATTCACGGTGTAAATAAACATATATATAGGAGAGCAGCTATCCAAGGGAGGGGTAGCTATCGCTGTCATGTGGGTGAATCGTAGCAGCATAGGAGTAAGCTGGGAGACTGCTAGTGTCACACTGCTACAATATAGAGACCTGCGAAATCCTTGTAGGCTGTTCTGCTACTGCTCTGAACATGCACACACAGAGGTAAACACACACACACAGATTTGGATACGCCACACGCAGATCTGATTACACACACAAACATCTGATTACGCACACCCAAATGACAAAGCACGCATACACAGATCTGATTACACACACACACAGATTGAGATACACATTTGTAAATTTTATTGCTCCAATATTCCCCCCAATAGAAGCGCTAGTAAACTGGAGCTGCTCCATCAACAAGTTTCACAAATCGCGGGGATGGCAAAATGTTTTTTTTTTTTTCGCTTGACTTTCTCTTGACAGCCAAGCCTTTCTCTCCTCCTTATCTTTCGGAAATCAGGGGCACATTTACCAAAAGCGTTGTTGCTAACCAGGTTAGCTAGCAAATTACATAGTTTACAACTGTTTAGTGGAAACAGTGGCTGCTGAATCAAGGTACCAGTATACATCATAGTTCCATTTTCGATCTTGGGTAAAATGAATGGCGCCGCAGAGTAGATTTTCAAAATCACTTGTGTCTGCTACACGCGCCCCCTGCCAAGGCGGAAACAAATGGATTTGCATTTTTCAAGGTGTCCTTTGTGATATTATAGCTACTTTTTGCCGCACCATAGTGCTCCTTTAAGAGTGGTTTGTACATTTTTGCATCCTAGAGTAAAATTTTTACCTTTTGGAAATATCCACTTTGCTCAGTGCACATGATACCCCTGAATGAACCCTATTGTGTGTTGATCGTTTGGAGGAATGTAAACAAAATGGATCAACAAATAATTTGCCTGTGCTGATGTGTATTGTATACACTGCATGTGGTGATAACATGGGGCTAGTTGGAACATGTTGTGGGGGGCTAGTTGGAACATGTACCAACAAACCCCGCTGTTCATCACAAGTAGGCTGGTACATCTTACTGCACTTAAGCTCAAAACTGATCAAATTAAATAGCTTTCTGTACTGAAATAGGCCCATGGGCAGCGCTAGGGTGGTGCTTGCTGGGGCTATAGCAACAGCTGAGATTTCAATAGCACCAGCAAGGAAGGGGAACTCGCACAGCTGTATGCCGATGCAATACTGTGTTTTATTGCATAGGAAAAAAAAAAAAAAAGTGCTACCCAAGTGAGGAGTGCAAACATTTCACACTGATGATGGTCTGACTGGGATCGAAACGTTTGCACTCCTCACTTAGGTAGCACTTTTTTTTTTTTTTTTCTATGCAATAAAACACAGTATTGCATCGGCATACAGGTGTCCGAGTTCCCCTTGCTTGTTCTCAGTTTATCTATTGGAACCTACGCACCCACCAGGCATCAAGTTTCAAGGCGCGGTACCTCCATTGGAAAGTACGTAATAGCACCAGCAAGAAAATGACAGAATTTTTACATTAAAATTCTGGCTATAATTTCTCTTTATATTTTTGAAATAATTAACTCCGCTCCGGTGGTCTAAGGTCAGATCCACTCTACACCTCTCTTGTTGTCAGTTCAGTTTGAGCCGCTTGCAGATCCCCATCAAACACTACATCGCTCACAGGGTACGCTCAAATGAAGCAGCTGTCCCAGCAGTGTAAAACACCCTGAGGTAAAATTCACTCGCAGACTGCCGTTCATTTTTGCCTACTTTGAAATCACATTTTCAGAAACACTTGCGTGTGAATCGGTCTTATTTTGTTATCTATGTTTCTTCACTTCATTGTACCCGGGTTGAGCATATTTGGCGTCAATATGGCAAACACCAACGTTGTTCAATGGAGGCGCTTGTCAAGTCTAGAGACTCCTTTCACAAGTTTCACCTTTCAAAATGCTGCTCGTCAAAATGATCACTGCACAGCTCTGATCAAGGGGATGGCTAAAAGTTCATTCTCCTGACTTGTGTGCTCTCCTAGTCTTTGGGAAATCAGTATTGTAATGTGAATAGATGCCACTAGATGGCAGTATTTACCTTTCTTTTATTAAGTTCAGACTGGAGCTAGGTTTAGACATGTCCTGGACATGTCTGGGGCAAGTCCCCGAAAATAAAAAAAAGAGGTCTAAATGTGGGTGGGGTCTGCAAAAGAGTATATAAGGAAGAGAATTGAGACAGTAAAGTAGTAGGAGAAATTGCAAGGAGAAGGATACATGTGACCAGACGTGTCATTTCTGTTCAAGACCTGTGAAGTTTCTTTTGTGGATTTTTGCCTGTGTTAGAGCATTTTTTTTCCCTTACCCAGGACATCACCAAGCCACCCCAACAAAAAGGGACCGTAAATATTTCTGTTTTTCTTGTAAATCAATCTTGGTTATTAGTTGTAGGTTAGTATAAGTCTTTGTCTGTTGATTAAATGTGTTCAAGTTTTTAAAATTGTTTCTGTCATCCCTTGCTGTTGCTGTAGCTGTTGTGTTGTAAATTGTAATAACAAATTGGGGCCATAACAAATTGGGGGCTCAAGTCCGGGATAGACATTGTGTGAGTCATTTATTGAAAATTTTACATTTCAAATTGTAAAATTGATTTTTTTTAATTGAACACATATATATAGATCAACAGCAATGGATGATTTCTTGGCATCACCAACTGTAGAGGTTTTGAAGTCTTTTAAAAAGACAGAACTGCTAGAAATTTGCAGACAGTTAGAGCTGACAGAGGTAAAACCAGCCATGCGAAAAGCAAGACTGGCTAGAGAGATAGTTGAATATTACATTGATGAAAATGTGTTTGCACCAGGAAATCTGGAACAGTTTCCAGTGGAAAATCCAAATATAGAAATGGAACTTAAATTAAAAATGCTAGAGATTGAAAGGGAAGAAAAAGAAAAACAAAGGCAGTTTGAGTTGGAAAAATTAGCAAGAGGAGAAAAAAGGAAGGGAGGAAAGAGAAAAAGAAAGGGAGGAAATAGAGAAACAAGGAGAATTTGAGGGGGAAGAAAAAGAAAAACAGAGAATTTGAGTTAGAAAAATTTGCAAGACAGAGAGATTTTGAATTAGAGAAATTCGATAGAGAAGAACGACTCCAAATGGAGCAACTAAAAATTAAAATTCAAACTGAAAATAAATTTCGGGCTAGCCAGGAGGTAAAATTGTTGCCTCCATTTTCGGAAAAGGATGTTGACAACTATTTCCAGTGTTTTGAAAAGGTAGCAAAGAGTTGCCAGTGGCCAAAGGAACACTGGCCTCTGATGTTGCAAACTGTCCTCAAGGGTAAAGCTCAACAAGCCTATTCGGCTTTGTCTGCAGATGATTCCTCTGATTATGAGGTTGTCAAAAAGGTTATTTTGAGAGCTTATGAGTTGGTTCCAGAGGCTTACCGACAGAAATTCAGAGGTCTGAAGAAATCTGAAAATCAGACTTATGTTGAATTTGCTGATGAGAAGCAGGTTTGCTTTGAGCGCTGGTGTACTTCTATGGAGGTCAAGGATGATTTCAACTCACTAAAAGAGATGGTCTTGGTTAAAGAATTCAAGAACTGTATTAAGGATGATAGTAAGACCTACCTTAATGAGAAGCAAGCACTGAATTTGCAATCAGCTGCCAAATTTGCGGATGAATATGTTCTCACACATAAGTCCAAATTTCAGTCTAGCAGTAACAATAGATGGTCCCAATTTCAGAAAAAGGGTTACGGTGATACCCAAGATTCCTCACCCAAAGACAAAGACAAATCTGGTGATGGTGCTCAGAAATCCAGTAACGGGTCTGATCAAAGTGTGAAAGCTGACAGTGACAAAAGTGGTCTAGTTTGCAGTTATTGCAAGAAATCTGGTCAGGTTACAACTAACTGTTGGTTCCTAAAAGCTAAGAAAGAAAAAGAAAAGGATACCAAACCAAATGCCTTTGTGAAAACAAGGTTAGAAACCCCTGTAGTAGATAACCGATCTGCTAAATTGCCTGCTTCTTGTGGGGCTAAAAAGCCTGATACAGCTGACTTCGTGAGGGAGGAATTTCTTCCATTTGTGTCAGAGGGGTTTGTGGCTCTGAATGAGCATACTACTCCTGTCCCCATATATATCCTAAGGGATACCGGAGCTTCTCAGTCACTTTTGTTGATGGACTCTTTGGAGTTACGCGATGAGACCGCTTCAGGGGATTTCATACTTGTACAAGGTATTGAAGGGAGGACTGTATCTGTACCCCTGCGCTCTATATTCTTGAAGTCAGATTTAGTTACAGGACAGGTAAAGGTGGGACTTATGTCAAGTCTACCTATAAAGGGTGTTTCTCTGTTGCTAGGCAATGACTTGGCTGGGGGCAAAGTAATTCCCCCTGTACATCTTACTTCACAGCCGAGCACTGAAGATGGGGATGAGGACCCATCTCTGTATCCTTCTTGCGCAGTGCTATGGCCAAGAAGGCTGAAGAAGATGATGATGTGGTGCCGTCCAGCACATTGAATAGTCAGGACTCAGGTGGTTTGCCTCAGGACTCTGATTGGCCTACTATGGTTTCTCCGTTTGAGAACTTATCAGACACTTTTATCAGTTCATTGTTCAGCCAGCCAGATGGGTTTGGTGACTCTGATGGGTCTGGAGACTTGTCTCTGTCCAGAAAGCGGTTGATTGAGGAGCAAACTAATGATCCTGAAATTTGTGCACTAAGGAGGAGAGCCCTTCCTGATAAAGAAATAGACGCAGTTCCAGTTGGGTATTATCTCAAGGATGGTGTGCTGATGCGGAAGTGGCGCCCTCCTGATATCCCTGCCAATGCAGATTGGGCAGTGGTCAGGCAAATTGTTGTTCCGAAGGTCTACAGGAATGAGATCTTAACAATGGCTCATAGTTTACCTTTAGGAGGTCATCTTGGTGTTAACAAGACTGTTGATAAGATCATGAAACACTTCTTTTGGCCTGGGCTTCGGAAAGACGTTTCCAACTTTTGCAAAACCTGTCACACTTGTCAGGTAGTTGGAAAACACCAGTTAGACCCACCTGTAGCTCCATTGCAGCCTATCCCAGCATTTGGGGAGCCGTTCTCTAAGGTCATTGTTGATTGTGTTGGTCCATTACCCAAGACTAGATCTGGAAATCAGTACTTGTTGACAATCATGTGTGCATCTACCAGATTCCCTGAAGCCATATCTCTACGTAACATCAAGGCAACTGCAATCTCAAAGGGTTTGATAAAGTTCTTCACGTTGTTTGGCCTTCCCAGGGAAATTCAGTCAGATTAAGGTAGCAATTTCTCTTCAGGATTGTTTCAGCAGGTTGTGTATGAACTAGGTGCAAAGCAGATTCTTTCTAGTGCCTATCATCCAGAAAGTCAAGGTTTCTTAGAGCGGTTTCATTCCACTCACAAGACAATGATGAGGACTTATTGTTATGACCATGAGAAAGACTGGGATGAAGGTGTTCATTTGCTGTTGTTTGCAGCTAGAGAAGCAGTGCAGGAGTCTACTGGATTCAGTCCATTTGAGCTAGTGTTTGGCCATGAAGTGAGAGGACCTTTGCTATTATTGAGTGAACAATGGCACAAGGAAGAGCCGCAAATCAGTCTGTTAGACTATGTTAGCAAGTTCAAGGACAGATTGCGTACTGCTTGTGACCTAGCCAAAGAGAACTTGAAATCAAGTCAGGGAAAAATGAAAACTTGGTATGAACATAAGGCTAGAAGCCGTGAGTTTAAACCAGGAGACAAGGTTCTTGTGTTGTTTCCCTTGCAGTCCAATCCATTGCAGGCTAGATTTCAGGGTCCTTATGAAATTCTGACAAAACTCAATGATCTCAATTACATTGTGAAGACTCCAGATAGGAGAAAACCAAAACAATTGTGTCACATTAACATGCTGAAGCCTTATCATGACAGAAATGCTTGGGTTGCAGCTGTCACTTCAGATTCTCCTATGGCCGAGATTTGTGAGGATGATGGGGAGTTTCAAGATGATGAACCTAGAATTAAAGCTGAAGTTCTTTCATGTAAATTGTCAAATTCTGAAGTGTTGCAAAATCTTGATGTAAAACTCCAGCACTTAGAACCCTCACAGAGATCAGTTTAAGAGGTTGATAATAAAGAAATATGAGGATCTGTTTCCTGATGTTCCAAAAAGAGTTTCTATAGCCTCTCATGATGTAGATGTTGGTGATGCCAAACCAATTAAACAGCATCTGTACCGGATGAATCCTGAAAAGAGAAAGATTGCTGAGAAGGAGGTTGAGTACATGTTAGAACATGATATCAGACCCTCCAACTCAGATTGGAGTTCACCCTGTGTGCTAGTTCCAGAACCTGATGGAAGTACTAGATTCTGTACAGATTATCGCAAAGTCAATGCTGTAACTAGAACTGATGTGTTTCCAATACCTAGGATTGATGATTGTATTGATAGAGTAGGGCAAGCAAAGTTTCTGACCAAGATTGATTTATTGAAGGGTTATTGGTGTGTGCCTTTAACTGAGAGGGCCAAGAGCATCTCTGCTTTTGCCACACCATCTGGATTGTACCAGTATGAAGTCCTACCCTATGGCATGAAAAATGCCCCAGCCACGTTCCAAAGGATGATACAGTCTACAATCGCCGGATTGCCACACACGGGTGCGAACATCGATGACCTGATCACATGGAGTGACTCCTGGGAAGAACATCTAAAAGATGTAGAGACGTTGTTCCAGCGCCTGACCCAGGCTAACCTGACTGTTAACCTGAACAAGAGTGACTTTGGTTGTGCTACTGTCACCTATCTTGGCTACGTCATAGGCCAGGATAAGGTGGCACCCATAAATGCTAAAGTCCAAGCCATCATGGACTTTCCAGTTCCTGACAACAAAAAAGCTTTGCGCCGCTTCCTTGGAATGATTGGGTACTACCGCAAGTTCTGCAAGAACTTTGCTGAGATTGCTCTCAGTCTAACAAACCAACTGAAGAAAGGCGTAAAGTTCACTTGGGATGATGCATGCCAGAGAGCCTTCGATCGCCTGAAGTCTCTGCTGTGTCACTTCCCCGTGCTCAAATCTCCTGACTTCAACAAACCGTTCTCCATCGCGGTCAATGCTAGCGACCAAGCTTGTGGATCTGTGCTCCTACAGAGAAGTGACTCTGATGACATTGAGCATCCCGTGGCATACTTCTCCAGGAAGTTCAATCGCAACCAAATGAACTATTCCACAATAGAGAAGGAACTGTTGGCTCTAGTCCTTTCTTTACAACACTTTGAGGTTTATGTTTGTACAGGGGAAAAGCCAATGATTGTGCACACTGACCACAATCCGTTAATGTTTTTGAGTAAGACGAAAAACAAGAATCGGAGATTGTTGAATTGGAGTTTGATTTTACAGGAGTTTGACTTGGAAATTAAGCATGTTAAGGGTGCTGACAATGTGATTGCTGATTGCTTATCCTGTGTTTGAAAATGTATATATATATATATATATATATATATATATATATAAAACGTGTTTATTTGAATATTGTATGATATGTATATATAGACAAGTGTTCACTTAACCATTTTGTATTGAAAAGAAAAATTTTGCCTTTATGAGTCAAAATTTTCCCTTTTGGAATGGAGGTGTTATGTGAATAGAGGCCACTAGATGGCAGTATTTACCTTTCTTTTATTAAGCTCAGACTGGAGCTAGGTTTAGACATGTCCTGGACATGTCTGGGGCAAGTCCCCAAAAATAAAAAAAAAAGAGGTCTAAATGTGGGTGGGATCTGCAAAAGAGTATATAAGGAAAAGAATTGAGACAGTAAAGTAGTAGGAGAAATTGCAAGGAGAATGTGACCAGACCTGTCATTTCTGTTCAAGACCTGTGAAGTTTCTTTTGTGGATTTTTGCCTGTGTTAGAGCATTTTTTTTCCCTTATCCAGGACATCACCAAGCCACCCCAACAAAAAGGGACTGTAAATATTTCTGTTTTTCTTGTAAATCAATCTTGGTTATTAGTTGTAGGTTAGTATTAGTCTTTGTCTGTTGATTAAATGTGTTCAAGTTTTTAAAGCTGTTTCTGTCATCCCTTGCTGTTGCTGTAGCTGTTGTGTTGTAAATTGTAATAACAAATTGGGGCCATAACAGTATAAACAGACAAAGCAACTTGCACACTGTTTTAAATATTTTGCAGGTAAGAAGTATTGCCGTTGAAAGTCAATTACAAATAGAAAACTTGTTGGCCACCATGGTAATTTTATTAACTGCAAAGTCAACGTAATCTCCGCAACGGTAAGGTTACCAAGGTAGCTAGTTATCTGGTGAACGTGAAAAATCGTCAGCATTTGCTTTTAGTCAGCAGTCTATTCATAGTGATGTAGTCAAGACCGCCTTAGCCGAGACCCAGACACTACCAAGACCAAAGGGTAGCAAGACCAAAACAAGACCAAGACCAAGACAGACCATTTTGAGACCAAGACCAAAAAAAAAAAGTGTTTCACTTCACTGTAAATATGAGCAGTGTTTGGGTGAAATAATTGTGTGTTGCATCTGGATAACAGGTATTATTGCCGTTTCAGAGGATTGAGATTTAGTAAGCATTTACATTGTTTCCTGTTTGGGATTGGTATGGTTACACAGTCCACAATCCATAGTCACTGTTCCGGAGACATTAAACATTTAAGATTTCCATCCAAAATGAATAGCAGTGGCAAGAGATGAATTTTCATTTTGCCAGCACAAACAAAGCGGAATCAAATGTAATGGGTTTCATTCAAGTTCAAGAAGCTGGAAAACAGATAGCCTATGAGGAAAGTTCCCTTGCATGAATTTTGGGATCTTCTGAAACCAGTGAATAGCCTGCCTAGCTAATTTTACTTGGCAAGATTGATATCGGCGGTAGTGATGACAAACTGGGCAAATAGGGGGCAATCACCAACAGTCGACCACCTGCCGTTTTTAGCCATTTTCATCTGGCTGATGGCTTCAGATTCAGATTCTTCAGATTGAAGACACGAAAGTTCAGAACACTCAACATGACACCAGGACATTTATAAGCCCCTCAGTAGTTATTCTGCATACATAGCTATGCTCAAAACTTCAAATGATTCATTAGTAAAACAGCACAAGCTCCCCAATACTATGACTGAGTTGCAATATGCTTCATCCAGTGAATTTGCTAGGAAATTTACTTAGTAAAATGCTAGTGATAACTGACCTTACCTATGACCGTTAACTCAGCTAGAGCTAGTGAGATTAACTGCAGTTTACCAGGGTTAGTCAGCAGATGCTCGCAAACAGCTTAAATTTCGAGTCCTGAACAGATTATACAGTGCATGCACGTACAACATTTTTACAATAATATACTAAGTATGAACAAGTTGTGTTTGGTCTTGAGACGTTTGGGAATTTTTTTTCCCCTCACGGAGTTTAAGAGCAGAGCCAGTCTAAGCTTACTTCTCTGCATGTTTCTTCTTCAAGTGCCTGGTGAAAGTTGACATTGTAATGGCCAGGGTTGGGTTCAATTACTTCTTTCAATTACACTTGATTGTAATTGTAATTACTATTACAATAACTTTCTGGACAGAATGTTCAATAACAATTACTTTTCACTAAAAAATTCAATTAACATTAGAATACAATTACGAAAGTAATTGATTACACTTACTGTAATGGTAATTGAAAAAGTAATTGAACCAAACCCATTCAGACTGAACGGGACGTGACGAACGGCCGGACGGAGCTGAATACTATGTCCCCTGCTCTGCTCACTGACGTGGCGGCGGGGGACAAACACTATGTAGAGAGTGTGTTGCAGGTATTTATGTGGACCTATTTTGCCAGTGTAATGGTTGGACCAACATGATGTATAGTCTGATTTGTGGTATGTTAGGCTATTTTGTGCATTTATGGTACCCCCTACTGGTCGATTTGATTGAAACTTTCAGGCTATGTTTCAGGTTCTTATGTGGACATATCCTGTGAGTTTTGTAATGATTGGAAAAACTATTTATGATTTATAGTCTGATTTGTTTTATACCACATTTGCTTTGTTTTGCATTTATAGTGCCCCCTATCAGTCATTTTGAATGAAATTTTCAGAGTATGTTTCAAGTACTTATATAAATATATCCTGCGAGTTTTATGGCTATAGGACAAACAATTGCTGATTTACACTCTGATTTGTGTAATACCATGCTGCTTTGTTTAGCAGTTCTAGCGCCCCTATCAGTCAATTTGAATGAAATTTTCTGGGTATGTTTCAGGAACTTATATGAATATATCCTGTGAGTTTTAGGCTATAGGACAAACAGTTGCTGATTTATAGTCTGATTTGTGTTATAGCGCCCCCTATGGGCCGATTTGCATTAAATTACCAGGGTATGTTCCTGGTAAATATATGGACATACTCTGCAAGTTCTGTGATAATTGGCCCAATGGTTGTTGGATTTTGTCCATTTATGTGCTAACCCAAGCCCCTGCTGAAGTTCACTGGTCAATATCTTGGAAACAAAATGAATTTTATCGTCCGATTTGTGTTACATTACGTAGTTTTGTTCTGCATTTATTGCACCCCCTATCGGACAAATTCAATGAAATTTTCAGAGTATGTTTCAAGTTCTTATATGCATATATCCTGTGACTTTTATGGCTATATGACAAACAATATCTGATTTATAGTCTGATTTGTGTCATACCAACGCTGCTTTGTTTTGAATGTATAGCACCCCCTATCAGTCATTTTGAACAAAAATTTCAGAGTATGTTTGAGGTACTAATATGAATATATCCTGTGAGTTTTATGGCTATGGGAAAAACAATTGCTGATCTATAGTCTGATTTGTGTTATACCATTCTGCTTTGTTTAGCAGTTATAGCGCCCCCTATCAGTCAATTTGAATGAAATTTTCTGTGTATGTTGCAGGTACTAATTTGAATATATCCTGTGAGTTTTATGGCTATAGGCCAAACAATTTCTGATTTATAGTCTGATTTGTGTTATACCATTCTGATTTGTTTAGCAGTTATAGCGCCCCCTATGACTCAATTAGAAATAAATTTGCTAGGTATGTTTTGGGTACTCATATGAATATATCCTGAGAGTTTTATGGCTATAGCACAAGCAGTTGCTGATTTATAGCTTGATTTTTGTTATAGCGCCCCCTATGGGCCGATTTGCATGAACCTGACAGAGTATGTTCCTGGTCATTATATGGACATATTCTGCTAGTTCTGTGATGAGGAGTTCAGTGGTTGTTGAATTTTGTCCATTTATGTGCTAAGCCACGCCCCTGATGAAGTTCATTGGTTAATATCTTGGAAACAAAATGAGATTTCGACAAGCTTTATGCAATCTTTTATAAGCTTGGTCCATTGATGATCCACAGCAAATATCGAAGGAATAGGACCTACGGTTTAAGAGGAGATGTTTAAAATGTGTTTCTCAAAAAATTAAAAATTCCGGAAAATCAAATAAGGCGGACCTTCAAAGTTCTGGAGAAAGTTGTAGAGAATATTTGAAGGAATGTCTCCACCAAATTTCGTGTAATTTGGACATACATAGTAGGAGCTATGACATTTGAAGTGAAAACCTGTTTTTCTTGAATAATAGCGCCACCATTCGGCCCATTGAGTTAAAAATGCCTAGGTCAGTAATTACACACAACTTCCAACCAGTATGCAAAATTTCAGGACTCTGCCGTTCACCATCTCACGGGAATTTGCAAAAATATTTCTGAAGAAGATGGAAAATAATAATAAATATAGCCGCGAGCGGCAATTCCGGGGTTCAAGCCAAGAATGACCATTAGTAGTTGAAAGCTTTAACAGCTTAAAAAACAAGTATCACTAAACGTGGCCATGTCCCACGCAAGGTGACGGAAATCGACTGGGGTGGGCTGGTGTCAAAAATTTTGGGGGGGCGCAATTTACCTAGGCGCAGCACACCGGACAGCTGCTGTGATGTCAACAGTCAGTTATTAAGAAGGAAAATGTAGCCTATAGTTTTTCATGGTTTGTACCCCTTTCTTACGAATTGACAATGTATCCCCTATGTCCACATGTCCACAGATCACCATTTCCTTACATTACTTACAGATTGATTGTAAAAGCAGTCATGTTAAAGATTTTCCACCAACTAACTGGGATTTTGATGTTCTGTAAAGATGCAAACAAAAAAGGGGACTTAGTTTAACAGAAAAACAAAAATCTAAAAACACACCACTGTGATGTTGTCTATGGGGTTAGTACACCTTTTACAAAGTGAAATTCAAGGACTTTTCAAGGATTTTCAAGGTGTATTTTCATGCTTTTCCAGCACCCTACAGCTGTGGTAAATTACATATTTATATACATATATGACAGATTTCACAGAAAGTGTAACCAACAGGTCTCACTGTACTTAACAGGATGAAATTATAAATTAATGGTATATATGCGGCTTATTTCATCGATGACATAAAAACAAATGTTTACAGGAAGTTTCAGACCTGGATTGCTGCAATTTTGGGAAAAACAAAGGGGGGGATTTAAAAATTTGGTCTTGTTGCTGATGTTACATGAACGGAAAATTGGTGTTCACAGGATGGAACTCAAACGGTGCCAAGACTGAGCCAATGCCAAAGAGTAAAGGGAAGGCACACCAGTGACCAAACTGCTGATCCACAATAAGCAGGGCTTTGTTAAAAGTCTGCAAATCTACTCTTGAACAGTGACTTTAAATGCAAAGTTTTTCCCACGGTATTATCTTGAGGCAATAAAATTCATACACTGGATAATGAGTCAATCCTGCCCACTCATTTCCATGTTCCTCATCCATCCTGGAGTTCTTAGAGGAAGGAGAGACACTTTGTTGGGCTACTCTGTCGTATGGATGTGCCAACCCCTTTAAGTCAAACCAAGGTTGGTTTGACAGGGACTGGAGAGAGTTCGACCGTTTAATATAAAAAACGTTCGAACTTGGCATGCATGTGAAAATTCAATAACTGATCTGGGTGTGCCATCTAGTGATAGAATATTTCAACTGCGTGCATAAATCTGCAGCTCCGTTTCCACTGGCGAACAAATCTGCACAAAACGGTTTAAATACCCTGCCAGCAGCCGCCAAATCTCACAGCAGTGCTGTACTGAAATTACAGGTTGTTGCTAACGTTATCACTGTGGACGGAAATTTTTACCTTTCCGACAAGGGACACAAACGCGAGTTGGTGAAGATTCTACAAGGCCAAGAAGTAAACATCCGTTCGCAATATACCCCGCTTTCACACTACCGGTTGTTATAAAATAGGGACTTAAATGCGGAATGCAGAGCGAACGTTGACCACACATCGGACAGAAATTACGTTCGCAGCAAAAACTGGCTTCTCAGCATGAAATAGGGCTCAGGATATTTCAAAATGGTATCTCGCATGGTAAATTACAGAATGGGGCACATATTCCTGGCCAGACCCTCAGTAGTAGATGTACTGTTCTTTTCACGGTGGCCCTGTTAAATCTATCAAACTTGGAACAGCAAATCCCTAGGAGGAGTTCGTTTAAAAATTCAAAAATTCAAATCAAAATGGCCGACTTTCTGATGGGTTTAGGGCGTGGCACCAATGAAGTTTTTTGTATGCCTTGTTACAAGGCACATAACAACTGAATTTCGTCTGCCTACGACAAAGTAGCCGAATTTCCCTATGGGAATTTTTAAACGTGTTTAGGGGGCGCTATTTCGACATTTGGGGTCGAACCTGTGCGACCGCCCAAAAATATCGAATTTCGGATCCGGCCGGACGAATCGGGAAAGTTAGACGCGTTTTCACAACTGGGAAAGGGGCGAAATTTGCCTTTGTAAAATCTGAATAATAATAAAAAAAAAAAAAAAAAAAAAATAATAATAATTAAAGCTGCAAGCAGCGTTGAACGGGCCCTCGCCCCCATGCGCACATTGGGGTTGTGGTGAGATCATCACGGGTGCAGCTCTGCACTCACGACCATTAGACAGGTCAAGTGCCTACCCCAACCTGAGAGAAAGGACGAGCGAATCGGACAAAGCTGAAGGAGTTATGATAAGTTGATACTTCATCCATCAGCAGGCGCTCGGAGTGTAACCAAATTTGGGCAGGTGCATTCAGGGGCAGACCCTAAGCACAAATGTGAAGTTTCGAGCAAATCTGCCAATTTCAACGTAAAATGTGGCATTCTCTGTTTCCATAAGGGGGCGCGATGAGCTAGATTGTTTAGCAGCACATCGAGGCATTCAGGGTGGGGCTTTTACCAAGTACAGGAATTTTGAACCCATTTGGATGAAGTATGAGGGAGAGCGAGCAGCTCGAATGTGTTTGGCGAGGCATCTGAAATGGGGAAACCAGGGCGGCCAGGCCCATTTAGCGACAGACATGCAGAGCACTACTTTTGGTCAGCATGGTCTCTTGATGATCAGAAGTAAGTATTAGGTTGATTGGACGGAATCGCTAGGAGGAGATCTTTAAAATGCAATATGTGGAAATCGGGCCAAAATGACACAGTAAAATCAAAATGGCTGACTTCCTGTTTGGAATTGACCAATAGTGCCAGAGACTTTTTTGTTTGAACTGGCAACATACACATGTGTATCAATTTTCATTCTCCTATTCCAAAAAAACCCTTATGGGCAGGGGTTTTTCAAAATTTCAAGGGGGCGCTATCGAGGCATTTTGCTGTCCTCATGGGCACCGCCCCAATCAAATGTTGGAGCTCACCACCCTTGACCAGCATATCAATTTGCATGATGATACGAATTCATTGAGAACATCAAAAACACAAACTATTTTCATGGCGAGGGATCCAGTGTCACCGCATCACTACATGGGCGCCATCACTCGAAGCATCACAGCATTCGTAAGTAAGCAACTTCTACATGTTGTTGAGGGGGAATAAAGTTGATGGGTTCACCTATATGTCATCAGTACAAGTGAAAGTAAAAACTGGTCACCACCTGTTTGGAGCCACGCCTACTGACCTACAGACCTGCAGGGCACAACTTTGGATCAGCATGGTCTCTGAATGTTTAGGAATAAATCTGGTTTTGAAAGGATGAAATCTCTTGGAGGAGTGCATTAAAATGCAATATGTGGAAATCAGGCAAAAATGACACGTTAAAATCAAAATGGCCGACTTCCTGTTTGGAGTACACGAATGATGCCAGAAACTTTTTTTTGCGTTCTGGCCTAACACATATTTGTACCAAGTTTCATCTTTCTACTCCAAAAAAAACCCCTAAGGGGAGGGGTTTTTGAAAATTTAAAGGGGGCGCTATTGAGGCATTTTGCTGCCCTCATGAGCAAAGTCCCAATCAGATGTGAGAGCTTGGCACCCTTAACCGGCATATCAATTTCCATGATGATAGGAATTCATTAAAAACGTCAAACACCCCAACGTATTTTCATGGCGAGGGATCCATTGTCACCGCATCGCCACACGGACGCCATTACTCGAAGCACCACAGCATTCATAAGGTAGTTTAAGCAACTTCTTCTACATACTGTACACGGGACATAAAGTTCATGGGTTCAACTATATCTCATCAGTACAAGTGAAAGTTAAAACTGGTCACCTCCTGTTTGGAGCCACGCCCACTGACCTACAGACCTGCAGAGCACAACTTTTGATCAGGATGGTCTTTCAATGTTCATTAATAAATCTGGTTATGAATGGATGAAATTTCTAGGAGGAGTGCGTTAAAATACCATCTGTGGAAATCAGGAAAAAATGACACGTTAAAATCAAAATGGCCGACTTCCTGTTTGGAGTAGACAAATGATGCCAGGGACTTTTTTGTCCGTCTTGGCCAAATAAACATGTGTACCAATTTTCATCTTCCTAACCCAAAAAAACCCCTATGGGGAGGGGTTTTTGAAAATTTCAAGGGGGCGCTATCGAGGCATTTTGCTGCTCTCATGGGCAAAACCCTAATCAGACGTGAGAGCTTGACACATTTGACCTGTCAATCAGTTTTTATGATGATACAAGTTTATTAAAGTCATCAAAAACCAAAACGTATTTTCATGGCGAGGGATGGAAAGTCGCTGCATCACTACGCGGACACCATTATGCGTAGCTTCACAGTATTCCTAAGGTAGCTTCATCTATTTGTTCTGCATGTAATAGAAGTGGAATGAGGTTGGTGTGTTCAACTATGTGTCATCAGTACAAGTGAAAGCAATAACTGGTCACTTCCTGTTACCACAGGGGGGCGCTAGAAGTAAAGTGGGAATTTAATGTATCTGGATGTTCAGGGCAGAGCAATGATCATGTCCAGCAAATTTGAAGCTACTACAGTCAAGTATGTGGGCGTGAGGGCATTGGGAATCCCAAACGTATTTTCATGGCGAGGGATCCAAAGTCGCCGCTTCGCCAAACGGACGCCATTACTCGTAGCTACACAATGTTCATAATGTAGCTTCAGCAACTTGTTGTGAATGTTTTACAAGAAGAAAGAAGTTGATTGGTTCAACATTGTGCCATCAGTCCCAGTGGAAGTAATGAGTGGTCACTTCCTGTTACCACAGGGAAGCGCTATTAGCAAAGTGAAAAGTTAGTATATCAGGCCGTTCAGGGCGGTGCCCTCATCATGTTCAGCAAGTTTGAAGCTACTCCAATCAAGTATTTGGGTTTGAGATTGTTGTGAAATTTTTCCCTCAAGTCACTAAAATTTGTCACGCCCTAGCAGCCCTAGCATTGACCTACAGATCTGCAGAGCACAAATTTTAATCAGGTTGGTTTCTCGATGATGTTTACGAAATTTGAAGCCGTTCCGACGAAATCCCTAGGAGGAGTTCGTTTTAAAATTCAAAAATTCAAATCAAAATGGCCGACTTTCTGATGGGTTTAGGGCGTGGCTCCAATGAAGTTTTTTGTATGCCTTGTTACAAGGCACATAACAACTGAATTTCGTCTGCCTACGACAAAGTAGCCGAATTTCCCTATGGGAATTTTTAAACGTGTTTAGGGGGCGCTATTTCGACATTTGGGGTCGAACCTGTGCGACCGCCCAAAAATATCGAATTTCGGATCCGGCCGGACGAATCGGGAAAGTAAGACGCGTTTTCACAACTGGGAAAGGGGCGAAATTTGCCTTTGTAAAATCGGAAGAATAATAAAAAAAAAGAAAATAAAAAATAATAATAATAATAATAATAATAATAATAATAATAATAAACAGTGCGATTTCAATAGGGCCCTCCGCAGACGACTTGCAGTCGGCTCGGGCCCTAATTAAAGCTGCAAGCAGCGTTGAACAGGCCCTCGCCCCCATGCGCACGTTGGGGTTGTGGTGAGATCATCACGGGTGCAGCTGTGCACTCTCGACCACTGGACAGGTCAAGTGCCGGCCCCAACCTGAGAGAAAGTGTCGAGTGAATCGGGCCAAGCTGAAGGAGTTATGATAGATTGATACTTCATCCACCAGAAGGCGCTCAGAGTGTAACCAAATTTGGGCAGGTGCATTCAGGGGCAGACCCTAAGCACAAAAGTGAAGTTTTGAGCAAATCGGCCAGTTTCTACGTAAAATGTGGCATCCTCTGTTTTCATAAGGGGGCATGACGAGCTAGATTGTGTAGCAGCACATCGAGGCGGTCAGGGTGGGGATTTCACTACATACAGGAATTTTGAATCCATTTGGATGAAGTATGAGGGAGAGAGAGCAGCTCGAATGTGTTTGGCGAGGCATCTGAAATGGGGACACCATGGCGGCCAGGTCCATTTAGCGACAGACATGCAGAGCACTAGTTTTGATCAGCATGGTCTCTTGATGATCTGAAATAAATATTAGGTTTATTGGACAGAATCGCTAGGAGGAGTTCGTTAATATGCAATATGTGGAAATCGGGCCAAAATGACACATTAAAATCAAAATGGCTGACTACCTGTTTGGAATTTATCCATGGTCCCAGAGACTTTTTTGTTCACATTGGCAACATACACATGTGTACCAATTTTCATTTTCTAATTCCAAAAAAACCCCTAAGGGGAGGGGTTTTTCAAAATACCAAGGGGGCGCTATCGAGGCATTTTGCTGCCCTCATGGGCACCGCCCCAATCAGATGAGAGAGCTTCCCACCCTTGACCGGCATATCAATTTCCATGATGATACGAGTTCATTAAGAACATCAAAAACACAAACGTATTTTCATGGCGAGGGATCCATTGTCACCGCATCGCCACATGGACGCCATTTCTCGAAGCATCAAAGCATTCGTAAGGTAGTTTAAGCAACTTCTTCTACATGTTGTACAGGGGGAATAAAGTTGATGGGTTCAACTGTGTGTCATCAGTACAAGTGAAAGTAAAAACTGGTAACTTCCTGTTAGCGGCCACGCCCACTGACCTACAGACCTGCAGAGCACAACTTTTGATCAGCATGGTCTTTCAATGTTTATTAATGCATCTGGTTTGAATGGATGAAATCTCTAGGAGGAGTGCGTTAAAATACAATATGTGGAAATCAGGCAAAAATGGCACGTTAAAATCAAAATGGCCGGCTTCCTGTTTGGAGTAGACAAATGATGTCAAAGACTTTTTTGTGCGTCTCGGCGAAATACACGTGTACTAATTCTCGTCTTTCTACTCCAAAAAAACCCCTATGGGGAGGGGTTTTTGAAAATTTCAAGGGGGCGCTATCGAGGCATTTTGCTGCCCTCATGGGAAAAGCCCCAATCAGATGTGAGAGCTTCCCATCCTTGACCGGCATATTAATTTCCATGAAGATACGAATTCATTAAGAACATCAAAAACACAAGCATATTTTCATGGCGAGGGATCCATTGTCACCGCATCGCCACACAGACACCATTACTCGTTGCATCACAGTATTCGTAAGGTAGTTTAAGCAACTTCTTCTACATGTTGTACAGGGGGAAAAAAGTTGATGGGTTCAATTATATGTCATCAGTACAAGTGAAAGTAAAAACTGATCACTTCCTGTTAGTAGCCACGCCCACTGACCTACAGACCTGCAGAGCACAACTTTTGATCAGCATAGTCTCTCAATGTTTTGTAATAAATTTGGTTTTGATTGGATGAAATCTCTAGGAGGAGTGCTTTAAAATACAATATGTGGAAATCAAGCAAAAATGACACGTTAAATTCAAAATGGCCGACTTCCTGTTTGGAGTAGACAAATGATGCCAGAGACTTTTTTTTGCGTCGTGACCAAATACACATGTGTACCAATTTTCATTGTTCTACTCCAAAAAAACCCCTATGGGGAGGGGTTTTTGAAAATTTCAAGGGGGCGCTATCGAGGCTTTTTGCTGCCCTCATGGGCAAAGCCCCAATCAGATGTGAGAGCTTGCTACCCTTGACTTGTTTTTCAATTTTTATGAGAATACAAGTTTATTAAAGACATCAAAAACCCAAACGTATTTTCATGGCGAGGGATGGATAGTCGCCGCGTCACCACACGGACGCCATTATGTGTAGCTTCACAGCATTCATAGCGTAGCTTCACCAATTTGTTCAGCATGTAATAGAAGTGGAATGTGGTTGATGTGATAAAGTATGTGTCCTCAGTACAAGTGAAAGCAATAAGTTGTCACTTCCTATTACCATAGGGGGGCGCTAGTAGCAAAGTGGGAAGTTAATGCATCTGGACGTTCAGGGCGGAGCAATCATCATGTAGAGCAAGTTTGAAGCTACTACAATCAAGTATGTGGGCGTGAGAGCATTGGGAATCCCAAACATATTTTCATGGCGAGGGATCCAAAGTCGCCGCTTTGCCACACGAACGCCATTACTCGTAGCTTTACAGCGTTCATAAAGTAGCTTCAGTAACTTGTTCTGCATGTTTCAAAAGTAAAATGAAGTTGATGGGTCAACAATGTGTCATCAGTACAAGTGGAAGTAACGAGTGGTCACTTCCTGCTACCACAGGGGGGCGCTATTAGTAAAGTGGGAAGTTAATACATCAGGGTGTTCCCGGCGGCGCCCTTATCATGTTCAGCAAGTTTGAAGCTTCTACAATCAAGTATTTGGGTGTGAGAGCATTGTGAAATTTTTTCCTCAAGTCACTATAATTTGTCACGCCCTAGCAGCCACGCCCATTGACCTACAGATCTGCAGAGCACAACTTTAAATCAGCTTGGTCTCTCAATGATGGGTACCAAATTTGAAGCCGATCTGGCGAAATCCCTAGGAGGAGTTCGTTTTAAAATTCAAAAATTCGAATCAAAATGGCCGACTTCCTGTTGGGTTTAGGGCGTGGCTCCAATGAAGTTTTTTTTATGCCTTGTTACAAAGCACATAAAAACTGAATTTCGTCTACCTACGACAAAAAAACCGAATTTCCCTATGGGAATTTTGACACATGTTTAGGGGGCGCTATTTCGACAATTGGGGTCGAACTTGTGCGACCGCCCAAAAATATCGAATTTCGGATCCGGCCAGACGAATCGGGAAAGTTATACGCGTTTTCACAATTGGGAAAGGGGCGAAATTGGCCTTTGAAAAATCGGAAGAATAATAAAAAAAAAAAAAATAATAATTAAAGCTGCAAGCAGCGTTGAACGGGCCCTCGCCCCCATGGGCACGTTGGGGTTGTGGTGAGATCCTGATGGGTGCAACATGGTCTATCAATGTTTCATAATAAATCTGGTTTAGAATGGATGAAATCTCTGGGAGGAGTGCGTTAAAATACAATATGTGGACATCAGGCAAAAATGACACGTTAAAATCAAAATGGCTGACTTCCTGTTTGGAGTACACCAATGATGCCAGAGACTTTTTTGTGCGTCTTGGCCAAATAAACATGTGTACCAATTTTCATCTTCCTAACCCAAAAAAACGCCTAAGTGGAGGTGTTTTTGAAAATTTCAAGGGGGCGCTATCGAGGCATTTTGCTGCCCTTATAGGCAAAGCTCCAATCGGATGTGAACACTTGCCACCCTTGACCTGTCTATCAATTTTTATGATGATACAAGTTTATTAAAGACATCAAAAACCCAAACGTATTTTCATGGCGAGGGATGGATAGTCGCCGCCTCACTACGCGGACTCCATTATGCATAGCTTTATATTATTCATTAGGTTGCTTCACCAATTTGTTCTGCATGTCATAGAAGTGGAATGAGGTTGATTTGATCAAGTATGTGTCCTCAGTACAAGTAAAAGTAATAACTGGTCACTTCCTGTTACCACAGGGGGGCGCTAGTAGCAAAGTGGGAAGTTAATGCATAAGGACTTTCAGGGTGGAGCAATTATTATGATCAGCTAGTTTGAAGCTACTACAGTCAAGTATGTGGGCGTGAGAGCATTTGGAATCCCAAACGTATTTTCATGGTGAGGGATCCAAAGTCACCGCGTTGCCACATAGACGCCATTACTCGTAGCAAAACAACGTTTATAATGTAGCTTCAGCAACTTGTTTTGCATGTTTAAGAAGTAGAATGAAGTTGATGGGTTCAACATTGTGTCATCAGTCGAAGTGGAAGTAATGAGTGGTCACTTCCTGTTACCACAAGAGGGCGCTATTAGCATAGTGACAATTTAATATATCGGGACATTCAGGTCGGCGCCCTCATCATTTTCAGCAAGTTTGAAGCTTCTTAAATCAAGTATTAGGCTGTGAGAGCGGTGTGAAATTTTTTCCTCAAGTCACAAAAATTTGTCACGCTCTAGCAGCCACGCCCTTTGACTTACAAATCTGCAGAGCAAAACTTTCAAAAAATTCAAAAATTTAAATCAAAATGGCCGACTTCCTGTTGGGTTTGGGGTGTGGCTCTAATGAAGTTTTTTGTATGTCTTGATACAAAGCATAAAAGTACCAAATTTCGTCTGCCTAAGACAAAGTAACCGAATTTCCCTATGGGAATTTTGAAACGTGTTTAGGGGGCGCTATTTCGGCATTTGGGGTCAAACCTGTGCGACCGCACAAAAATATCAAATTTCGGATGAGGCCGGACGTCTGTGGAAAGTTAGACGCGTTTTGACCATTGGGAAAGGGGCGAAATTGGCCCTTGAAATGTCAGAGGAATAATATTAATAATAATTAAAGCTGCAAGCAGCGTTGAAAGGGCCCTCGCCCCCCCTGTGCACATTGGGGTGGCAGCAAGATCTTGATGGCTGCAGGTGTCCATTCAGAGCCATTGGACACAGCTCGACCGCGTACAATGTGGTTTCCTGATGGGAGTGCAAAAATTTTCTGGAGGGCGCTATGATACCATTTTGACTTGCCTGTGCACAAAATCTACAACACAGTAATCGTAATACGGGGCTCCATGAGTGTTTTGATTTTTGTAAATTTTCCAGCATGTTTAGACTTTCAAAAGAGCAATTCTTTTATAAATATTATTGGGGGCGCTATAGAGCCATTATGCCCCATTTAGTGCCAATTGATGGATGTATTGAAGAGAATAAGACAGTTCTAATTTTTGGATGGTTTTGCAAATTTTGGAGCATTCTAAGGCCTTAAAACGTGTGTTTGTAAAATTTGGAAAAACGCAGGAAATAGCTCATAGCTCTCTTCCTGTTTGGCAAAAAAATTTCAAAAAATTAACAATTGCGGAGAATGACTAATGCAATGATCATATCAAATTTCATGAACTTTCAAGCACTTTTATCTGGACATGGCCATATCTAGAGGGCGCTGTGGAGCCACCTGGCACCTCTCGATATAAAATAAGCATATATCTATACTTTGGCGGACAATTTTATCAAGGTTGGAAAGTTTCAGGCAAATCCCACAAAGTATGGGGAATTGAAAGCAATTTCCTGTTTCATGGCAGGACATCAAAATTCGCCATGACGCCACGGATGCATCGTTCGATGAAATCAAAAAAGCTTCGCAATTTAACGTCAGCAAGGTTTTTAGATATTATATGCCAAATTTTAAGTTGATCGGATAAAATCTCTAGGAGGAGTTCGTTAAAGTACGACACCTGTGAATGGCAAAAAAAAAAAAAAAGTTGCAATTTCAATTAAAAATGGCAGCCTTCCTGTTGAGTCTTGGTCATGGCACCAAGAGACTTTTTTGTAGGTCTCGGCATATTCCCCATGTCGACCGAATTTCATACATGTGGGTTTACTGGGCTGCGAGGGCTGCTTATTTGAAATTTTCCAGGGGGCGCTATAATGCCATTTTTGCCATGTCGATTTGCAAGTTTTTTGTCAGAGTAATACGAATGATGGTTTTTATATATTTACAAAATTTTCTGAGTTTTCGAACATGCTGAGACCCTCAAAAGGGCAATTCTTTTAAAAATCTGATTGGGGGCGCTAAAGAGCCATTGTGCCAAATTTAGTGTAAATTGATGTATAAAATTGAAGACAATAAGACAATTATAATTTGTGCAACTTTTTTCAAGAATTTGAGTATTCTAAGGCTTCCAAACATGTGTTTCTAAAATTTGGAAAAACGCAGGAAATGGCTCAAAGCTCACTTCCTGTTTGGCCGAAAAATTTCAAAAAAATTACCATCACTCGACATGACAAACGCAATGACCACACCAAATTTCATGAACATTAAAGCACTTTTATCTCAACATGGCCGTGTCAAGAGGGCGCTGTGGAGCCACCTGACCACACCCAATCCAATATCAACATGTGGGTATACTTGGAAGTAGACTATTATCAAGGCTGTGAAGTTTCGCGCAACTTTCACAAAGCATGTGTGCGTAAAACCAACTTCCTGTTTCATGGGGGAAACATCAAAATTCGCCGCAACGCCACATATACAAAGTTCGATGAATCAAAAAAAGCTTCGCAATTTAACATTGCCAAGGTCTTAAGATGTCATATGCGAAATTTTACGTTGATCGGATAAAATCTCTAGGAAGTGTTCGTTAAAGTACGATGCCTGTGAATAGCAAAAAATTAAAAAAATTTGCAAATTCAATTAAAAATGGCGGACTTCCTGTTGAGTCTAGGTCATGGCACCAAGAGACTTTTTTTTAGGTCTTGGCCTAGTACACATGTCCATCGAATTTTGTACATGTAGGTTAAACACGCTGCGAGGGCTGCTTCATTGAAATATTCTAGGTGGCGCTGTAATGCAATTTAGCCACATCTATCTGTGAACCCTATATCCTAGTAAAAAGTATGACCAGCTTAATGTGTTTGCAAAGTTTTGTGAGTTTTCAAGCATGTTGATGCCCTCAAATATGCAATTATGTTTTAGGGGGCGCTATAGAGCCACCATGTCACACATAGTGCCAAATGAGATATTGAATCAAGGAACTTAATATGTTAAGTCTATGAGTGAAGTTTGGTGTCTTTTCGAGTATGATAAGGCCCTCAAAAATGTGTTCGTAAAATCTGAAAAAACGCAGGAAATGGCTCATAGCCCACTTCCTGCGTGGCAAAAAAATTTCAAAAAAATTGACAAAAAAATATAAGATGACTTCTATGACCCTATCAAATTTCGTGACAATCCGAGCAAGTGCGTTCCAAAATGGCAGTGTGTTTGGTGGCGCTATAGAGCCACCGGGGCATGACCAAGCACAAAAATAATAATACTTTGCAATTTTCACCACGACTGACGTGTGGGCAAATTTTTGTGAGTTTTCGTGCATGGCAAAGCCCTCAAAAATACGTTCTCGTAGCAGAATAAAAAGAAGAAGAAGAAGAAGAATTAAAGCTGCAAGCAGCGTTGAAAGGGCCCTCGCCCCCCCTGTGCACATTGGGGTGGCAGCAAGATCTTGATGGCTGCAGGTGTCCATTCAGAGCCATTGGACACAGCTGGACCGCGTACAATGTGGTTTCCTGATGGGAGTGCAAAAATTTTCTGGAGGGCGCTATGATACCATTTTGACTTGCCTGTGCACAAAATCTACAACACAGTAATCGTAATACAGGGCTCCATGAGTGTTTCGATTTTTGTAAATTTTCCAGCATGTTTAGACTTTCAAAAGAGCAATTCTTTTATAAATATTATTGGGGGCGCTATAGAGCCATTATGCCCCATTTAGTGCCAATTGATGGATGTATTGAAGAGAATAAGACAGTTCTAATTTTTGGATGGTTTTGCAAGTTTTGGAGCATTCTAAGGCCTTAAAACGTGTGTTCGTAAAATTTGGAAAAATGTAGGAAATAGCTCATAGCTCTCTTCCTGTTTGGCAAAAAAATTTCAAAAAATTAACAATTGCGGAGAATGACTAATGCAATGATCATACCAAATTTCATGAACTTTCAAGCACTTAGAACTGAACATGGCCATATCTAGAGGGCGCTGTGGAGCCACCTGGTACCTCTCGATATAAAATAAGCATATATCTATACTTTGGCGGACAATTTTATCAAGCTTGGAAAGTTTCAGGCAAATCCCACAAAGTATGTGGAATTGAAAGCAACTTCCTGTTTCATGGCAGGACATCAAAATTCGCCGTGACGCCACAGACGCATCGTTCGATGAAATCAAAAAAGCTTCGCAATTTAATGTCAGCAAGGTTTTTAGATATTATATGCCAAATTTTAAGTTGATCGGATAAAATCTCTAGGAGGAGTTCGTTACAGTACGACACCTGTGAATGGCAAAAAAAATTTTAAAAAGTTGCAATTTCAATTAAAAATGGCAGCCTTCCTGTTGGGTCTAGGTCATGGCACCAAGAGACTTTTTTTGTAGGTCTCGGCATATTCCACATGTCTACTGAATTTCATACATGTGGGTTTATCGGGCTGCGAGGGCTGCTTATTTGAAATTTTCCAGGGGGCGCTATAATGCCATTTTTGCCACGCCTATTTGTAAATTTTTTATCAGTGTAATAGGAATGATGGTCTTTAAAATTGTACAAAATTTTGTGAGTTTTTGAGCATGCTGAAACCCTCAAAAGGGTAATTCTTTTAAAAATCGTATTGGGGCGCTATAGATGCCTCATTTACTGCCAATTTTTGTTTCAAATTGAAGACAATGTGACAAATAAAATTTTAGCTAAGTTTTGCAAGTTTTCGAGTATGCTAAGGCCTTCAAATGTGTGTTCATAAAATTTGGAATAACGCAGGAAATGACACAGCTCACTTCCTGTTTGGCCGAAAAAATTTCAAAAAAATCAGCACTGCCCAGAAAACCAAATGCAATGATCTGACCAAATTTCATGAACATTCAAGCACTTTTATATCAACATGGCCGTGTCAAGAGGGCGCTGTAGAGCCACCTGACCACACCCACTCCAATATCAACATATAGGTATATTTGGAATTAGACTATCATTAAGCCTGTAAAGTTTCATGTAAATCTCCCAAAGCATATTCTCATAAAATAAACTTCCATTTTCATGGCGGAACATCGAAATTCACCGCGACGCCACAGATACAAAGTTCGATGAATCCAAAAAAGCTTCGCAATTTAACATCGACGACGTCTTTCAATGTCATATGCCAAATTTTAAGTTGATCAGATATAATCTCTAGGAGGAGTTCGTTAAAGTACGACACCTGTGAATGGCCAACAATCCAAAAAAGTTGCAATTTCAATGAAAATTGGTAGACTTCCTGTTGAGTGTAGGTCATGACACCAAGAGAATTTTTTGTAGGTCTCGGCATATTCCACATGTCTACCGAATTTCATACATGTAGGTTTACCAGGCTGCGAGGGCTGCTTATTTAAAATTTTCCAGGGGGCGCTATAGTGACATTTTTGCCATGTATATATATAAGTTTTTTGTCAGAGTAATACAAATGATGGTCTTTATACATTTACAAAATTTTGTGAGTTTTAGAACATGCTGAGACCCTCAAAATGGCAATTCTTTTTAAAATCTGATTGGGGGCGCTATCGAGCCATTGTGCTAAATTTAGTGTAAATTGATATATAAAATTGAAGATAATAAGACAATTATAATTTGTGCAACTTTTTGCAAGATTTCGAGTATTCTAAAGCTTCCAAACATGTGTTTATAAAATTTGGAAAAACGCAGGAAATGGCGCATAGCTCACTTCCTGTTTGGCCAAAAAATTTCAAAAAAATCAAAATAAATCGACATGAACAAAGCAATGATCACACCAAATTTCATGAACATTCAAGCACTTTTATCTCAACATGGCCGTTTCAAGAGGGCGCTGTGGAGCCACCTGACCACACCCAATCTAATATCAACATATAGGTCTACTTGGAAGTGGACTCCTATAAAGCCTGTAAAGTTTCGCGCAAATTTTACAAAGCATGTGCGCGTAAAACCATTTTCCTGTTTCATGGCGGAACATCAAAATTCGCCGCGACGCCACGGACACAAAGTTCAATGAATCCAAAAAAGCTTCGCAATTTAACATCGACAAGGTCTTAAGATGTTAAATTCAAAATTTTAAGTTGATCGGATAAAATCTCTAGGAGGAGTTCGTTAAAGTACGAAGCCTGTGAATGGCAAAAAATTTAAATTATTTGCAAATTCAATTAAAAATGGCGGACTTCCTGTTGAGTCTAGGTCATGGCACCTAGAGACTTTTTTTTAGGTCTTGGCATAGTACACATGTCCACCGAATTTTGTACATGTAGGTCAAACATGCTGCGAGGGCTGCTTCATTGAAATTTTCTAGGTGGCGCTGTAATGCAATTTTGCCACATCCATCTGTAAACCCTAAATCCTAGTTAAAAGTAAGACCTGCTTAATATGTTTGCAAAGTTTTGTGAGTTTTCAAGCATGCTGAGGCCCTCAAAAATGCAATTATGTATTATGGTAGCTCTATAGCGCCCCCTATCACACCCAGTGCCAAATGAGATATCGAATCAAAGAACGTAATATTTCTAGTCTATGAGCCAAGTCTGGTGAGTTTTCGAGTATGATAAAACCCCCAAAAATGTGTTCGTAAAATCAAAAAAAACGCAAGAAATGGCTCATAGCTCACTTCCTGTGAGGCAAAAAAATTTCAAAAAAATTTACAAAAAAATTTATGATGACTACTATGACTCTATAAAATTTCGTGAGAATCCGAGCAAGTGCGTTCCAAAATGGCCGCGTGTTTGGTGGCGCTATAGAGCCACCGGGGCATGTCCAAGCACAAAAATGATAATACTTTGCAATTTTCACCACGACTGACGTGTGGGCAAATTATTGTGAGTTTTCGTGCATGGCAAAGCCCTCAAAAATGCGTTCTCGCAGCAGAAGAAGAAGAAGAAGAAGAAGAAGAAGAATCCCATCAAAAACAATAGGTTCCTCGCACCTTCGGTGCCAGGACCCGTTCCGGGCCCTGGCACCGGTCGGTGCTCGGGCCCTAATTAAAGCTGCAAGCAGCGTTGAAAGGGCCCTCGCCCCCCCTGTGCACATTGGGGTGGCAGCAAGATCTTGATGGCTGCAGGTGTCCATTCAGAGCCATTGGACACAGCTGAACCATGACAATGTGGTTTCCTGATGGGAGTGCAAAAATTTTCTGGAGGGCGCTATGATACCATTTTGACTTGCCTGTGCACAAAATCTACAACACAGTAATCGTAATACAGGGCTCCATGAGTGTTTCGATTTTTGTAAATTTTCCAGCATGTTTAGACTTTCAAAAGAGCAATTCTTTTATAAATATTATTGGGGGCGCTATAGAGCCATTATGCCCCATTTAGTGCCAATTGATGGATGTATTGAAGAGAATAAGACAGTTCTAATTTTTGGATGGTTTTGCAAGTTTTGGAGCATGCTAAGGCCTTAAAACGTTTGTTCGTAAAATTTGGAAAAATGTAGGAAATAGCTCATAGCTCTCTTCCTGTTTGGCAAAAAAATTTCAAAAAATTAACAATTGCGGAGAATGACTAATGCAATGATCATACCAAATTTCATGAACTTTCAAGCACTTTTATCTGAACATGGCCATATCTAGAGGGCGCTGTGGAGCCACCTGGTACCTCTCGATATAAAATAAGCATATATCTATACTTGGGCGGACAATTTTATCAAGCTTGGAAAGTTTCAGGCAAATCCCACAAGGTATGTGGAATTGAAAGCAACTTCCAGTTTCATGGCAGGACATCAAAATTCGCCGTGACGCCACAGATGCATCGTTCTATGAAATCAAAAAAGCTTTGCAATTTAACGTCAGCAAGGTTTTAAGATATTATATGCCAAATTTTAAGTTGATCGGATAAAATCTCTAGGAGGAGTTCGTTAAAGTACGACACCTGTGAATGGCAAAAAAAATTTTAAAAAGTTGCAATTTCAATTAAAAATGGCAGCCTTCCTGTTGGTTCTAGGTCATGGCACCAAGAGACTTTTTTGTAGGTCTCGGCATATTCCACATGTCTACCGAATTTCATACATGTAGGTTTATCAGGCTGCGAGGGCTGCTTATTTGAAATTTTCCAGGGGGCGCTATAATGCCATTTTTGCCACGCCTATTTGTAAATTTTTTATCAGTGTAATAGGAATGATGGTCTTTAAAATTGTACAAAATTTTGTGAGTTTTTGAGCATGCTGAAACCCTCAAAAGGGTAATTCTTTTAAAAATCGTATTGGGGGCGCTATAGAGCCATGATGCCTCATTTACTGCCAATTTTTGTTTCAAATTGAAGACAATGTGACAAATAAAATTTCAGCTAAGTTTTGCAAGTTTTCCAGTATGCTAAGGCCTTCAAATGTGTGTTCATAAAATTTGGAATAACGCAGGAAATGACTCATAGCTCACTTTTTGTTTGGCCAAAAAATTTCAAAAAAATCAGCACTGCCCAGAAAACCAAATGCAATGATCTGACCAAATTTCATGAACATTCAAGCACTTTTATATCAACATGGCCGTGTCAAGAGGGCGCTGTAGAGCCACCTGACCACACCCACTCCAATATCAACATATAGGTATATTTGGAATTAGACTGTCATTAAGCCTGTAAAGTTTCATGTAAATCTCTCAAAGCATATGCTCATAAAATAAACTTCCATTTTCATGGCGGAACATCGAAATTCGCCGCGACGCCACGGATACAAAGTTCGATAAATCCAGAAAAGCTTCGCAATTTATCATTGACGACGTCTTTCAATGTCATATGCCAAATTTTAAGTTGATCAGATAAAATCTCTAGGAGGAGTTCGTTAAAGTACGATACCTGTGAATGGCCAACAATCCAAAAAAGTTGCAATTTCAATTAAAAATGGTGGACTTCCTGTTGAGTGTAGGTCATGGCACCAAGTGAATTTTTTGTAGGTCTCGGCATATTCCACATGTCTACCGAATTTCATACTTGTAGGTTTACCAGGCTGCGAGGGCTGCTTATTTAAAATTTTCCAGGGGGCGCTATAGTGACATTTTTGCCATGTATATATATAAGTTTTTTGTCAGAGTAATACGAATGATGGTCTTTATACATTAACAAAATTTTGTGAGTTTTAGAACATGCTGAGACCCTAAAAATGGCAATTCTTTTAAAAATCTGATTGGGGGCGCTATAGAGCCATTGTGCCAAATTTAGTGTAAATCTATATATAAAATTGAAGATAATAAGACAATTATAATTTGTGCAACTTTTTGCAAGATTTCGAGTATGCTAAAGCATCCAAACATGTGTTTATAAAATTTGGAAAAACGCAGGAAATGGCGCATAGCTCACTTCCTGTTTGGCCAAAAAATTTTTAAAAAATTAAAATAACTCAACATGAACAATGCAATGATCACACCAAATTTCATGAACATTCAAGCACTTTTATCTCAACATGGCCGTTTCAAGAGGGCACTGTGGAGCCACCTGACCACACCCAATCTAATATCAACATATAGGTCTACTTAGAAGTGGACTCCTATAAAGCCTGTAAAGTTTCGCGCAAATTTCACAAAGCATGTGCGCGTAAAACCAACTTCCTGTTTCATGGCGGAACATCGAAATTCGCCGCGACGCCACGGATACAAAGTTCAATGAATCCAAAAAAGCTTCGCAATTTAACATCGACAAGGTCTTAAGATGGTAAATTCAAAATTTTAAGTTGATCGGATAAAATCTCTAGGAGGAGTTCGTTAAAGTACGAAGCCTGTGAATGGCAAAAAATTTAAAAAATTTGCAAATTCAATTAAAAATGGCGGACTTCCTGTTGAGTCTAGGTCATGGCACCTAGAGACTTTTTTTTAGGTCTTGGCATAGTACGCATGTCCACCGAATTTTGTACATGTAGGTCAATCACGCTGCGAGGGCTGCTTCATTGAAATTTTCTAGGTGGCGCTGTAATGCAATTTTGCCACATCCATCTGTAAACCCTAAATCCTAGTTAAGAGTAAGACCTGCTTAATATGTTTGCAAAGTTTTGTGAGTTTTCAAGCATGCTGAGGCCCTCAAAAATGTAATTATGTATTAGGGGGCGCTATAGAGCTACCATATCACACCCAGTGCCAAATGAGATATCGAATCAAAGAACGTAATATTTCTAGTCTATGAGCCAAGTCTGGTGAGTTTTCGAGTATGATAAAACCCTCAAAAATGTGTTCGTAAAATCTAAAAAAACGCAGGAAATGGCTCATAGCTCACTTCCTGTGAGGCAAAAAAATTTACAAAAAAATTTATGATGACTACTATGACTCTATAAAATTTCGTGAGAATCCGAGCAAGTGCGTTCCAAAATGGCCGCGTATTTGGTGGCGCTATAGAGCCACCAGGGCATGTCCAAGCACAAAATAAATAATACTTTGCAATTTTTACCACGACTGACGTGTGGGCAAATTTTTGTGAGTTTTCGTGCATGGCAAAGCCCTCAAAAATGCGTTCTCGCAGCAGAATAAAAAGAAGAAGAAGAAGAAGAGGAAGAATTAAAGCTGCAAGCAGCGTTGAAAGGGCCCTCGCCCCCCTCGTGCACGTTGGGGTGGCAGCAAGATCTTGATGGCTGCAGGTGTCCATTTAGAGCCATTGGACACTGCTGGATCGCGTACGATGTGGTTTCCTGAGGGGAGTGCAAAAATTTTCTGGGGGGCGCTATGATAGAATTTTGACATGCCTGTGAGCAAAATCTACAACATAGTAATCGTAATACCGAGCTCCATGAGTTTGTTGATTTTTGTAAATTTTCAAACATGATTAGACCTTCAACAGGGCAATTCTTTTATAAATCTGACTGGGGGCGCTATAGAGCCATTATGCCATATTTAGTGCCAATTGATGGATGACATTGAAGAGAATACAACCTTTACAATTTTTGCAAGGTTTTGCAAGTTTTGGAGCATTCTAAGGCCTTAAAACGTGTGATAATAAAACTCAGAAAAACGCAGGAAATAGCTTATAGCTCACTTCCTGTTTGGCCAAAAAATTTCAAAAAACTAACCATTGCCCGGAATGACGAATGCAATGATCACACCAAATTTCAGGAACATTCAAGCACTTTTATCTTAACATGACCATATCTAGAGGGCGCTGTGGAGCCACCTTGCACCTCCCGATCCAATATTAGCATATAATTATACTTCGGAGGACAATTTTATCAAGGATAGGAAGTTTCGAGCAAATCCCACAAAGTATGTGGCAGTAAAAGCAACTCCCTGTTTCATGGCGGGATATCAAAATTCGCCGCGACGCCACGGATACATTGTTCAATGAAATCAAAATTGCTTCGCAATTTAACATTAGCAAGGTCTTTAGATATTTTCTGCCAAATATTAAGTTGATCTGATAAAATCTCTAGGAGGAGTTCGTTAAAGTACGACACCTACGAATTGCGAAAAATCTAAAAAAGTTGCAATTTCAATTGAAAATGGCAAACTTCCTGTTGCGTCTAGGTCATGGCACCAAGGGGCTTATTTTTAAGTCTCAGGATATTCCACATGTCCACCGAAGTTCATATATGCAGGTCAATCACGATGCGAGGGCTGCTTCTTTGAAATTTTCCAGGGGGCGCTATAATGCCATTTTTGCCACGCCTATTTGTAAATTTTTTATCAGTGTCATAAGAATGATGGTATTTAGAATTGTACAAAATATTGTGAGTTTTTGAGCATGCTGAGACCCTCAAAAAGGTAATTCTTTAAAAATCTGATTGGGGGCGCTATAGAGCCATAATGCCACATTTACTGCAAATTTTTGTCTCAAATTGAAGACAATCAAACAAATATAATTTTTGCAAAGTTTTGCATGTTTTCGAGTATGCTAAGGCCTTCAAATGTGTGTTCGTAAAATTTGGAATAACGCAGGAAATGGCTCATAGCTCACTTCCTGTTTGGCCGAAAAATTTCAAAAAAATAAGCATAGCCCAAAAAAACAAATGCAATGATCAGACCAAATTTCATGAACATTCAAGCACTTTTATGTCAACATGGCCGTGTCAAGAGGGCGCTGTGGAGCCACCTGACCACACCCAATCCAATATCAACAAATAGGTATATTTGGAAGTAGACTATTATTAAGCCTGTAAAGTTTCACGCAAATTTCACAAAGCATGTGCTCATAAAAGCAACTTCCTGTTTTGTGGTGGAACATCAAAATTCGCCGCGACGCCACGGACACAAAGTTCAATGAATCCAAAAAAGCTTCGCAATTTAACATCGACAAGGTCTTAAGATGTTAAATTCAAAATTTTAAGTTGATCGGATAAAATCTCTAGGAGGAGTTCGTTAAAGTACGAAGCCTGTGAATGGCAAAAAATTTGAATAATTTGCAAATTCAATTAAAAATGGCGGACTTCCTGTTGAGTCTAGGTCATGGCACCAAGAGACTTTTTTTTAGGTCTTGGCATAGTACACATGTCCACCGAATTTTGTACATGTAGGTCAAACACGCTGCGAGGGCTGCTTCATTGAAATTTTCTAGGTGGCGCTGTAATGCAATTTTGCCACATCCATCTGTAAACCCTAAATCCTAGTCAAAAGTAAGACCTGCTTAATATGTTTGCAAAGTTTTGTGAGTTTTCAAGCATGCTGAGGCCCTCAAAAATGCAATTATGTATTAGGGGGCGCTATAGAGCTACCATATCACACCCAGTGCCAAATGAGATATCGAATCAAAGAACGTAATATTTCTAGTCTATGAGCCAAGCCTGGTGAGTTTTCGAGTATGATAAAACCCTCAAAAATGTGTTCGTGAAATCTAAAAAAACGCAGGAAATGGCTCATAGCTCACTTCCTGTGAGGCAAAAAAATTTCAAAAAAATTTACAAAAAAATTTATGATGACTACTATGACTCTATAAAATTTTGTGAGAATCCGAGCAAGTGCGTTCCAAAATGGGCTCGTGTTTGGTGGCGCTATAGAGCCACCGGGGCATGTCCAAGCACAAAAATAATAATACTTTGCAATTTTCACCACGACTGACGTGTGGGCAAATTTTTGTGAGTTTTCGTGCATGGCAAAGCCCTCAAAAATGCGTTCTCGCAGCAGAATAAAAAGAAGAAGAAAAAGAAGAAGAATAATAAAAATCCCTTCAAAAACAATAGGTTCCTCGCACCTTCGGTGCCAGGACCCGTTCCGGGCCCTGGCACCGGTCGGTGCTCGGGCCCTAATTAAAGCTGCAAGCAGCGTTGAAAGGGCCCTCGCCCCCCCCTGTGCACATTGGGGTGGCAGCAAGATCTTGATGGCTGCAGGTGTCCATTTAGAGCCATTGGACACAGCTGGACCAGGTACAATGTGGTTTCCTGATGGGAGTGCAAAAATTTTCTGGAGGGCGCTATGATACCATTTTGACTTGCCTGTGCACAAAATCTACAACACAGTAATCGTAATACGGGGCTCCATGAGTGTTTTGATTTTTGTAAATTTTCCAGCATGTTTAGACTTTCAAAAGAGCAATTCTTTTATAAATATTATTGGGGGCGCTATAGAGCCATTATGCGCCATTTAGTGCCAATTGATGGATGTACTGAAGAGAATAAGACAGTTCTAATTTTTGGATGGTTTTGCAAGTTTTGGAGCATTCTAAGGCCTTAAAACGTGTGTTCGTAAAATTAGGAAAAACACAGGAAATAGCTCATAGCTCACTTCCTGTTTGGCCAAAAAATTTCAAAAAATTAACAATTGCGAAGAATGACTAATGCAATGATCATACCAAATTTCATGAACTTTCAAGCACTTTTATCTGAACATGGCCATATCTAGAGGGCGCTGTGGAGCCACCTGGCACCTCTCGATATAAAATAAGCATATATCTATACTTGGGCGGACAATTTTATCAAGCTTGGAAAGTTTCAGGCAAATCCCACAAAGTATGTGGAATTGAAAGCAACTTCCTGTTTCATGGCAACACATCAAAATTCGCCGTGACGCCACGGATGCATCGTTCGATGAAATCAAAAAAGCTTCGCAATTTAACGTCAGCAAGGTTTTAAGATATTATATGCCAAATTTTAAGTTGATCGGATAAAATCTCTAGGAGGAGTTCGTTAAAGTATGACACCTGTGAATGGCAAAAAAAATTTTAAAAAGTTGCAATTTCAATTAAAAATGGCAGCCTTCCTGTTGAGTCTAGGTCATGGCACCAAGAGACTTTTTTGTAGGTCTCGGCATATCTCACCTGTCTACCGAATTTCATACATGTGGGTTTACCGGGCTGCGAGGGCTGCTTATTTGAATTTTTTTCCAGGGGGCGCTATAATGCCATTTTTGCCACGCCTATTAGTAAATTTTTTATCAGTGTAATAGGAATGATGGTCTTTAAAATTGTACAAAATTTTGTGAGTTTTTGAGCATGCTGAAACCCTCAAAAGGGTAATTCTTTTAAAAATTGTATTGGGGGCGCTATAGAGCCATGATGCCTCATTTACTGCCAATTTTTGTTTCAAATTGAAGACAATGTGACAAATAAAATTTTACCCAAGTTTTGCAAGTTTTCCAGTATGCTAAGGCCTTCAAATGTGTGTTCATAAAATTTGGAATAACGCAGGAAATGACTCATAGCTCACTTTTTGTTTGGCCAAAAAATTTAAAAAAAATCAGCACAGCCCAGAAAAACAAATGCAATGATCAGACCAAATTTCATGAACATTCAAGCACTTTTATATCAACATGGCCGTGTCAAGAGGGCGCTGTAGAGCCACCTGACCACACCCACTCCAATATCAACATATAGTTATATTTGAAATTAGACTATCATTAAGCCTGTAAAGTTTCACGTAAATCTCTCAAAGCATATGCTCATAAAAGCAACTTCCATTTTCATGGCGGAACATCAAAATTCGCCGCGACGCCACGGATACAAAGTTCGATGAATCCAAAAAAGCTTCGCAATTTAACATCGACGACGTCTTTCAATGTCATATGCCAAATTTTAAGTTGATCAGATAAAATCTGTAGGAGGAGTTCGTTAAAGTACGACGCCTGTGAATGGCAAAAAAAAAAAAAAATTTGCAAATTCAATTAAAAATGGCGGACTTCCTGTTGAGTCTAGATCATGGCAACAAGAGACTTTTTTTTAGGTCTTGGCATAGTACATCTGTCCACCGAATTTGGAACATGTAGATTAAATTCGCTGCGAGGGCTGCTTCATTGAAATTTTCTAGGTGGCGCTGTAATGCAATTTTGCCACATTTTTCATCAAACCCGATACCCGAGTAAATAGTATGAAAAGCTTAATAGGTCTGCAAAGTTTCGTGAGTTTTCGAGAATGCTGAGGCCCTCAAAAATGCAATTATGTATTAGGGGGCGCTATAGAGCTACCATGTCAAACTCAGTGCCAAATGAGATATCGAATCAAGGTTTTTAATATTTTTAGTCTATGAGCCAAGTTTGGTGAATTTTCGAGCATAATAAGGCCCTCAAAAATGTGTTCGTAAAATCTGAAAAAACGCAGGAAATGGCTCATAGCTCACTTCCTGTGCGGCAAAAAAATTTCAAAAAAATTGATAAAAAAATTTATTATGACTGCTGTGGCCCTGTCGAATTTCATGAGAATCCGAGCAAGTGCGTTCCAAAATGGCCGCGTGTTTGGTGGCGCTATAGAGCCACTGGGGCATGTCCAAGCACAAAAACAATAAAATTTTGTAATTTTCACCAAGTCTGACGTGTGTGCAAATTTTTGTGAGTTTTCGTGCCCGGTAAAGCCTTCAAAAATGCGTTCTCGCAGCAGAATAATAATAATAATAAGAAGAAGAAGAAGAAGAAGAAGAAGAAGAAGAAGAAGAAGAAGAAGAATTAAAGCTGCAAGCAGCGTTGAAAGGGCCCTCGCCCCCTTCGTGCACGTTGGGGTGGTAGCAAGATCTTGATGGGTGCAGGTGTCCATTCACAGCCAATGGACACTGCTGGACTGCATACAATGTGGTATCCTGAGTGGAGTGCAAAAATTTTCTAGAGGACGCTATGGTACCATTTTGACATGCCTGTGCACAATCTACAACCGAGTTATCGTAATACCGAGCTCCAAGAGTGTGTTGATTTTTGTTAATTTTCCAGCATGTTTAGACCTTCAGAAGAGCAATTCTTCTATATATCTGATTGGAGGCGCTGTAGAGCCATTATGCCACATTTAGTGCCAATTTATGGATGACTTTGAAGAGAAGAAGACATTTATAATTTGTGGGGTTTTGCAAGTTTTGGAGCATTCTAAGGCCTTTAAACGTGTTTTCGTAGAATTTGGAAAAACGCAGGAAATAGCTCATAGCTCACTTCATGTTTGGCCAAAAATTTTTAGAAAATTAACCCTTGCCCGGAATGACTAATGCAATGATCACACCAAATTTCATGAACATTCAAGCACGTTTATCTTAACATGGCCATATCTAGAGGGCGCTGTGGAGCCACCTGGCACCTCCTGATCCAATATCAGCATTTTTTTATATTTGGGAGGACACTTTTATGAAGCTTGGAAAGTTTCAGGCAAATCCCACCAAGTATGTTGGAGTAAAACCAACTTCCTGTTTCATGGCGGAACATCGAAATTCGCCGCGTCGCCTTGGATTCATCGTTCAATGAATCCAAAAAAGCTTCGCAATTTAACATCGGCAATGTCTCGTAATATCAGTTGCCAAATTGTAAGTTGATCGGATAAAACCTCTCAGAGGAGTTCGTGAAAGTACGACACTTGTGAATGGCGAAAAATCCAAAAAAGTTGCAATTTCAATTAAAAATGGCGGACTTCCTGCTGAGTCTACGTCATGGCACCAAGAGACTTTTTTTCAGGTCTCGGCATATTCCACATGTATACCAAATTTCATAGATGTCGGTTTACCGGGCTGCGAGGGCTGCTTATTTGAAATTTTCCAGGGGGCGCTATAATTAAATTTTTGCCATGCCTAGAAGTTAGTTTCTTGTCAAAGTAATACAAATGATGGTCTTTATCCATTTATAGAATTTTGTAAGTTTTTGAACATGGTGAGACCCTTAAAATGGCAATTCTTTCAAAAATCTGATTGGGGCGCTAAAGAGCCATTGTACCTAATTTAGTGTAAATTGATATATAAAATTGAAGACAATAAGGCAATTAAAATTTGTGCAACTTTTTGCAAGATTTCGAGTATTCTAAAGCATCCAAACATGTGTTTATAAAATTTGGAAAAACGCAGGAAATGGCGCATAGCTCACTTCCTGTTTGGCCAAAAAATTTCAAAAAAATTAAAATAACTCGACATGAACAATGCAATGATCACACCAAATTTCATGAACATTCAAGCACTTTTATCTCAACATGGCCGTTTCAAGAGGGCGCTGTGGAGCCACCTGACCACACCCAATCTAATATCAACATATAGGTCTACTTGGAAGTGGACTCCTATAAAGCCTGTAAAGTTTCGCGCAAATTTCACAAAGCATGTGCGCGTAAAACCAACTTCCTGTTTCATGGCGGAACATCGAAATTCGCCGCGACGCCACGGATACAAAGTTCAATGAATCCAAAAAAGCTTCGCAATTTAACATCGACAAGGTCTTAAGATGGTAAATTCAAAATTTTAAGTTGATCGGATAAAATCTCTAGGAGGAGTTCGTTAAAGTACGAAGCCTGTGAATGGCAAAAAATTTAAAAAATTTGCAAATTCAATTAAAAATGGCGGACTTCCTGTTGAGTCTAGGTCATGGCACCTAGAGACTTTTTTTTAGGTCTTGGCATAGTACACATGTCCACCGAATTTTGTACATGTAGGTCAATCACGCTGCGAGGGCTGCTTCATTGAAATTTTCTAGGTGGCGCTGTAATGCAATTTTGCCACATCCATCTGTAAACCCTAAATCCTAGTTAAGAGTAAGACCTGCTTAATATGTTTGCAAAGTTTTGTGAGTTTTCAAGCATGCTGAGGCCCTCAAAAATGCAATTATGTATTAGGGGGCGCTATAGAGCTACCATATCACACCCAGTGCCAAATGAGATATCGAATCAAAGAACGTAATATTTCTAGTCTATGAGCCAAGTCTGGTGAGTTTTCGAGTATGATAAAACCCTCAAAAATGTGTTCGTAAAATCTAAAAAAACGCAGGAAATGGCTCATAGCTCACTTCCTGTGAGGCAAAAAAATTTCAAAAAAATTTACAAAAAAATTTATGATGACTACTATGACTTTATAAAATTTCGTGAGAATCCGAGCAAGTGCGTTCCAAAATGGCCGCGTGTTTGGTGGCGCTATAGAGCCACCGGGGCATGTCCAAGCACAAAAATAATAATACTTTGCAATTTTCACCACGACTGACGTGTGGGCAAATTTTTGTGAGTTTTCGTGCATGGCAAAGCCCTCAAAAATGCGTTCTCGCAGCAGAATAAAAAGAAGAAGAAGAATAATTAAAGCTGCAAGCAGCGTTGAAAGGGCCCTCGCACCCCTCTTGCACAGTGGGGTGGCAGGAAGATCTTGATGGGTGCTGCTATCCATTCACAGTCATTGGACACTGCTAGTCGGTGTACAATGTGTTTTCCTGATGGGATTGCAAAAATTTTCTGGAGGGCGCTATGATACCATTTTGTTAGCCTGCGCCCAAAATCTACAACATAGTTATTGGAATACCGGGCTCCATGAGTGTCTTGATTTTCGTAAATTTTCAAGCAGGCTTAGACCCCCAAAAAGGCAATTCTTTAAAAAATCTGATTGGGGGCGCTATAGAGCCATTATGCCACAATTAGTGCCAGTTGATGTATTACATTCAAGAAAATAAGACAATGATAATTTGTGTCACGTTTTGCAAGTTTTGGAGAATTCTAAAGCCTTGAAACGTGTGTTCGTAAAATTCGGAAAAACGCAGGAAATGGCTCATAGCTCACTTCCTGTGCGGCCAAAAAATTTCAAAAAATAAAGCATTGCTCGGAGTGACTAATGCAATGATCACACCAAATTTCATGAACATTCAAGCACTTTTATCTTAACATTGCCGTATGTAGAGGGCGCTGTGGAGCCACATGGTCCCTCCCGATCTATTATTAGCATATATTTATACTTGAGAGGACAATTTTATCAAGCTTGGAAAGTTTCATGCAAATCCCGCAAAGTATGTGCGAGTAAAACCAACTTCCTGTTTCATGGCGGGACATCAAAATTCGCCGCGACGCCACGGATACATCATCTGATGAAATCAAAATAGCTTTGCAATTTAACATCAGCAAGGTCTTTAGATATTATTTGCCAAATATTAAGTTGATCGGATAAAATCTCTAGAAGTAGTTTGTTAAAGTACGACACCTGTGAATTGCGAAAAATCTACAAAAGTTGCAAATTCAATTAAAAATGGCAAGCTTCCTGTTGGGTCTAGGTCATGGCACCAAGAGACTTTGTTTTAGGTCTCAGGATATTCCACATGTCCACCGAAGTTCATACATGCAGGTCAACCACGATGCAAGCTGCTTATTTGAAATTTTCCAGGGGGCGCTATGATGCCATTTTTGCCTTGGCTATATGCAAATTTTTTATCAGTGTGATAGGAATGATGGTCTTTACAATTGTACAAAATTTTGTGAGATTTTGAGTATGCTGAGACCCTCAAATGGGCAATTCTTTTAAAAGTCTGATTGGGGGCGCTATAGAGCCATTATGCCACATTTACAGCCAATTTCTGCCTCACATTTAAGACAATCAGACAGTTATGATTTTTGCAAAGTTTTGCAAGTTTTCAGGTATGCTAAAGCCTTCAAACGTGTGTTCGTAAAATTTGGAATAACGCAGGAAATGGCTCATAGCTCACTTCCTGTTTGGCCAAAAAATTTAAAAAAAATAAGCATAGCCCAAAAAATTAAATGTAATGATCAGACCAAATTTCATGAACATTCAAGCACTTTTAACTCAACATGGCCGTGTCAAGGGGGCGCTGTGGAGCTACCTGACCACACCCAATCCTATATCAACATATAGGTATATAAAGAAGTAGAGTCTTATTTAGCCTCTAAAGTTTCGGGCAAATCTCACAAAGCATATGCGCACAAAACCAACTTCCTGTTTCATGGCGGAACATCGAAATTCGCCGCGACGCCACGGATACAAAGTTCAATGAATCCAAAAAAGCTTCGCAATTTAACATCGACAAGGTCTTTAGATGTCATATGCAAAATTTTAATTTGATCGGATAAAATCTCTAGGAGGAGTTCGTTAAAGTACGACGCCTGTGAATGGCAAAAAATTTAAAAAATTTGCAAATTCAATTAAAAATGGCGGACTTCCTGTTGAGTCTAGGTCATAGCACCAAGAGACTTTTTTTTAGGTCTTGGCATAGTACACATGTCCACCGAATTTTGTTCATGTAGGTTAAACACGCTGGGAGGGCTGCTTCATTGAAATTTTCTAGGTGGCGCTGTAATGCAATTTTGCCACATCCATCTCTAAACCCTCTATCCTAGTAAAGAGTATAAACAGCTTAATATGTTTGCAAAGTTTTGTGAGTTTTCGTGCATGTTGATGCCCGCAAAAATGCAATTATGTATGCGGGGGCGCTGTAGAGCCACCATGTCTCACTCACTGCCAAATGAGATATTGAATCAAAGAACTTAATATTTTTAGTCAATATGCCAAGTTTGGTGTGTTTTCGAGTATGATAAGGCCCTCAAAAATGTGTTCGTAAAAACTGAAAAAACGCAGGAAATGGCTCATAGCTCACTTCCTGTGAGGCAAAAAAATTTCAAAAATATTTACAAAAAAATTTATGATGTCTTCTATGACCCGATCAAATTTCGAGAGAATCCGAGCACGTGCGTTCCAAAATGGCAGCGTGTTTGGTGGCGCTATAGAGCCACCGGGGCATGTCCAAGCACAAAAATAATAATACTTTGCAATTTTCACCACGACTGACGTGTGGGCAAATTTTTGTGAGTTTTCGGGCATGGCAAAGCCCTCAAAAATGCGTTCTCGCAGAAGAAGAAGAAGAAGAAGAAGAATAATAATAATAATAATAATAATAATAATAATAATAATCCCATCAAAAACAATAGGTTCCTGGCACCGGTCGGTGCTCGGGCCCTAATAAAAATCCCATCAAAAACAATAGGTTCCTGGCACCGGTCGGTGCTCGGGCCCTAATAAAAATCCCATCAAAAACAATAGGTTCCTCACACCTTCGGTGCCAGGACCCGTTCCGGGCCCTGGCACCGGTCGGTGCTCGGGCCCTAATTAAAGCTGCAAGCAGCGTTGAAAGGGCCCTCGCCCCCCTCGTGCACGTTGGGGTGGCAGCAAGATCTTGATGGGTGCAGGTGTCCATTCAGAGCCTTTGGGCACTGCTAGACAGTGTGCATTGCGGTTTCCTGAGGGGAGTGCAAAAATTTTCTAGAGTGCGCTACAATACCATTTTGACATGCCCGTGTGCAAAATCTACAACATGGCAATCGTAATGTCAGGCTCCATGAGTGTGTTGATTTTTGTAAATTTTCCAGTATGTTTAGACGATCAAAGGAGTAATACTTTTAAATATATGACTGGGGGCGCTATAGAGCCATTATGCCATATTTAATGCCAATTGATGGATGACATTGAAGAGAATAAGACATTTATAATGTTTGCCAGGTTTTTTAAGTTTTGGTGCATTCGAAGGCCTGAAAACATGAGTTCGTAAAATTTGGAAAAACGCAGAAAATAGCTCATAGCTCACTTCCTGTTCGGCAAAAAAATTTCAAAAAATTAACAATTGCTAGGAATGACTAATGCAATGATCAGACCAAATTTCATGAAAATTCAAGCACTTTTATCCTAACATGGCCGTATCTAGAGGGTGCTGTGGAGCCACCTGGCACGTCCCGATCAAGTATTAGCATATATTTATACTTGGGAGGACAATTTTATCAAGCTTGGAAAGTTTCACGCAAATCCCGCAAAGAATGTGCTCATCAAAGCAACTTCCTGTTTCATGGCGGAACATCGAAATTCGCCGCGATGCCACGGATACATCATTCGATGAATCCAAAAAAGCTTCGCAATTTAACATCAGCAAAATCTTTAGATATTATTCTCCATGTTTTAAGTTGATCGGAAAAAATCTCTAGGAGGAGTTCGTTAAAGTACGACACCAGTGAATGGTGAAAAATCCAAAAAAGATGAATTTTCAATTAAAAATGGCAGACTTCCTGTTGAGTCTAGGTCATGGCACTCAGAGACTTTTTTTTAGGTCTCGGTATATTCCACATGTCTACCGAATTTCATACATGTAAGTTTACCGGGCTGCGAGGGCTGCTTATTTGGAATTTTCCAGGGGGCGCTATAATGACATTTTTGCCATGCCGATATTTAAGTTTTTTGTCAGACTAATACGAATGATGTTCTTCATACATTTACAAAATTTTGTGAGTTTTCGAACATGCTGAGACCCTCAAAAGGGCAATTCTTTTAAAAATCTGAGTGGGGGCGCTAAAGAGCCATTGTGCCAAATTTAGGGTAAATTGATGTAAACAATTAAAAAGAATAAGATAATTATAATTTGTGCTACTTTTTGCAAGATTTCAAGTATTCTAAGGCTTCCAAATATGTGTTTCTAAAATTTGGAAAAACGCAGGAAATGGCTTTTAGCTCACTTCCTGTTCGGCCAAAAAATTTCAAAAAAATTTGCCTTACCCAACATGACAAATGCAATGATCACACCAAATTTCATGAACATTCAAGCACTTTTATCTCAACATGGCCGTGTCAAGAGGGCGCTGTGGAGCCACCTGACCACACCCAATGTAATATCAACATATAAGTATACTTGAAAGTAGACTTTTATCAAGCCTGTGAAGTTTCACTCAAATTTCATAAAGCATGTGCGCGTAAAACCAACTTCCTGTCTCATGGCGGAACATCGAAATTTGCCGCGACGCCACGGATGCAAAGTTCGATGAATCCAAAAAACCTTCGCAATTTAACATCAACAAGGTCTTTAGATGACATATGCAAAATTTTAAGTTGATCAGATAAAATCTCTCGGAGGAGTTCGTGAAAGTACGATGCCTGTGAATTGCAAAAAATTAAAAAAAATTGCAAATTCAATTAAAAATGGCGGACTTCCTGTTGAGTCTAGGTCATGGCACCAAGAGACTTTTTTTTAGGTCTTGGCATAGTACATATGTCCACCGAATTTGGAACATGTAGATTAAACACGCTGCGAGGGCTGCTTCATTGAAATTTTCTAGGTGGCGCTGTAATGCAATTTTGCCACATTTTTCTTCAAACCCTATATCATAGTAAATAGTATGACCAGCTTAATAGGTCTGCAAAGTTTCGTGAGTTTTCGAGCATGCCGAAGCCCTCAAAAATGCAATTATGTATTAGGGGGCGCTATAGAGCTATCATGTCAAACCCAGTGCCAAATGAGATATCGAATCAAAGTATTTAATATTTTTAGTCTATCAGCCGAGTTTGGTGAATTTTCGAGCATAATAAGGCCCTCAAAAATGTGTTCGTAAAATCTGAAAAAACGCAGGAAATGGCTCATAGCTCACTTCCTGTGCGGCAAAAAAATTTCAAAAAAATTTATTATGACTGCTGTGGCCCTGTCGAATTTCATGAGAATCCGAGCAAGTGCGTTCCAAAATGGCCTCGTGTTTGGTGGCGCTATAGAGCCACTGGGGCATGTCCAAGCACAAAAACAATAAAACTTTGTAATTTTCACCAAGTCTGACCTGTGTGCAAATTTTTGTGAGTTTTCGTTAATGGTAAAACCTTCAAAAATGCGTTCTCGCAGCAGAATAATAATAATAAGAAGAAGAAGAAGAATAATAAAAATCCCATCAAAAACAATAGGTTCCTCGCACCTTCGGTGCCAGGACCCGTTCCGGGCCCTGGCACCGGTCGGTGCTCGGGCCCTAATTAAAGCTGCAAGCAGCGTTGAAAGGGCCCTCGCACCCCTCGTGCACGTTGGGGTGGCAGCAACATCCTGATGGGTGCAAGTGTCCATGAAGAGCCATTGGGCACTGCTAGACTGTGAGCAATGTGGTTTCCTGAGGGGAGTGCAAAAATTTTCTAGAGGGCGCTACAATTCCATTTTGACATGCCTGTGTGCAAAATCTACAACAAGGTAATTGTAATGTCAGGCTCCATGAGTGTGTGGATTTTTGTAAATTTTCCAGCATGTTTAGACCTTCAGAAGGGCAATTGTTTTATCAATCTGACTGGGGGCGCTATAGAGCCATTATGCTACATTTAGTTCCAGTTGAAGTATTAAATTTCAGACAGTAAGACAATGAAAATTTTTGCCACGTTTAACACTTTTGGACCATTCTAAGGCCTTAAAACGTGTGTTCGTAAAATTCGAAAAAACGCAGGAAATAGCTCATAACTCACTTCCTGTTGGGCCAAAATATTTTAAAAAAATAAGCATTGCCTGGAATGACTAATGCAATGATCACACCAAATTTCATGAACATTCAAGCACTTTCATCTTCACATGGCCATATCTAGAGGGCGCTGTGTAGCCACATGGCCACTCCCAAACTAATATTAGCATATATTTATCCTTGGAAGAACAATACTATCAAGCTTGGAATGTTTCAGGCAAATCACACAAAGTATGTGGGAGTAAAACCAACTTCCTCTTTCATGGCTGGATATCGAAATTCGACGCAACGCCACGGATACATCGTTTGATGAAATCAAAAAAGCTTCGCAATGTAACATCAGCAAGGTCTTTAGTTATTATACAACAAATTTTAAGGTGATCGGATAAAATCTCTAGGAGGAGTTCGTTAAAGTACGACGCCTGTGAATGGCAAAAAATCCAAAAAATAAGAAATTTCAATAAAAAATAGCGGACTTCCTGTTGAGTCTAGGTCATGGCACCAAGAGACTTTTTTTTAGGTCTCAGCATATTCCACATGCCTACCGAATTTCATACATGTAGGTTTACCAGGCTGCGAGGGCTGCTTATTTGAAATTATCCAGGGGGCGCTATTATGACAATTTTGCCAAGCCTATATATAAGCTTTTTATCAGAGTAATAGGAATGATGATTTTTATACATTTACAAAATTTTGTGAGTTTTTGAACATGCTGAGACCCTCAAAAGAGCAATTCTTTTTAAAATCTGATTGGGGGCGCTATAGAGCCATGGTGCCAAATTTAGTGCAAATTGATGTAGAAGATTGAAGATAATAAGACAATTATAATTTGTGCAACTTTTTGCAAGATTTCGAGTATTATTAGGCTTCCAAATATGTGTTAATAAAATTTGGAAAAACGCAGGAAATGGCTCATAGCTCACTTCCTGTTTGGCCAAAAAATTCCAAAAAAATTACCATAACCTGACATGACAAATGCAATGATCAAACCAAATTTCATGAACATTCAAGCACTTTTGTCTCAACATGGTTGTGTCAAGAGGGCGCTGCGGAGCCACCTGACCACACCCAATCTAATACTAACATATAGTTCTACTTGGAAGTAGACTCTTATGAAGCCTGTAAAGTTTTGCGCAAATCTCACAAAGCATGTGCGCGGAAAACCAACTTCCTGTTTCATGGCGGAACATCGAAATTCGCCGCGACGCCACGGATTCAAAGTTCGATGAATCCAAAAAAGCTTCGCAATTTAACATCAACAAGGTCTTAAGATGTTAAATTCAAAATTTTAAGTTGATCGGATAAAATCTCTAGGAGGGGTTCGTTAAAGTACGAAGCCTGTGAATGGCAAAAAATTTGCAAATTCAATTAAAAATGGCGGACTTCCTGTGGAGTCTAGGTAATGGCACCTAGAGACTTTTTTTTAGGTCTTGGCATAATACACATGTCCACCGAATTTTGTACATGTAGGTCAAACACGCTGCGAGGGCTGCTTCATTGAAATTTTCTAGGTGGCGCTGTAATG